>OY728153.1:1323888675-1333888675 GCA_963277665.1 Viscum album | reverse complement strand
GGTTTTGATATATATAACAATTTATTCACCACTTATTATAATTTACACTTTCTTATAGATAATTTTATGAATTATTATTCCCACAATTAATACACACATGTAGTATTTTGTTCTCTAATTATCTTTCATTTTAAAAATTCTTTCCATATTTTGAATTCATTTCCCTTTTCTTATCAACCAGTCTTTGAGAGCATTGTGGATCTCAAAAACAATAACATTACAATATTTACTCAAAACTCCAAAATCCTATAATTGTTAGAGATTTTAGTTAATTTAGTCTTATCTCATGAGATAACCGATTAATTTTCTTCTTATAATCAATACAAAATCATGAAGTGTATCATGTAATCCTTATAATGTTAATCTCTATACTTACCACCATTTCATTCTCCCTATTCTTCGGATCAAGGAATTCTCCCTACGTATTGTTTTATAGGGTCAAGAAAAATACAAGTTAAAAATGACTTTTTATAGTCTTACCACTCCATGGATTTGACCACATCCTTTTTCTTCACGTTCTTAACCAATATCTGCCATTGATCGTCATTAACCATTAAGAGGTATACTGCTATTGTAAATATTTATTTATTAGAGAAATTGAGAGAAAAAAATATCTTCTCTAGAGTTTGGATTCACTATTTTTCAATCATCAGATTATATGCTTACTTAAAAATAGGTGTTCATTTATTTAAGAAGTATTTGACAACCCGTTGTTCATTCCAAAGTGATTCCAAATACCAATATGGTTTAGGTTTTCATTCATGACCCGAGTTAACTGATTTATCATCATTATGATGTTTTTTAATCCATTTTCTATCCATTTAGATGATATTTGACACATTTTCAAAAAAAAATATAATATACAGAAGGTATTCAATTTCCTTCAACTTATCTAGAATAATAAGTCCTAAGTGATAATTTTTCTACTATTCAAAATCTTATAATAATAATTCTGAAGGAAATCTTTATCATAAATTCTCTAATACTATTTATTAAATTATTTATATATCCTTTATAATGGTTTGTAAATGGCATGTAATTAAATAAAGGATATACTATATGAATTTAAAACAGGTGTGTATAAATGTCTCTTCATGAAAAAAGGTAATTGTCATGTTGATACCAAACATTCACTTTTTATTACCCCTAGGTAAATATATTCTAGAGATACATCCACTTATAATCACAAACCAAACTAGGTCGACCTCAAACCGGTCACTCGATCCGTCCCATGAAATCACTAAGGCACATTCTCGATCTATCTAGGGTGGTGATAAGAATTAAGGGAATAAATGAGAATTAATGGGAATAATTTCTTCCAAAATAAATAAATAAAAGTTTAAATAAATAAATGAGAAGAAAAAATAAAAAATAAAATAAAATGTAACATAAAAATTAAAAAAATAAGAGTAATACCAAACCAGGAATAACGACTACAATGTCTCTATGTGACCCCATAGGTTACTATAAAATCTCAAAAGCCAAAATAATTCCATGATGATCAAAACCCATTCCTGAGACTATATAGGTAGGAAAAAACAAGAATCAATGTTTATTCGTGAATATTAAAATCCATCATGTATGCCTAAGTAATATATTCCCGTTGAATATATTTTAAATAAAAGATTAATTTTATAGTTATTTTGTAAATATAATTTAAAGATATAGGTTTCCATATATTATGTTTTTAAACAAATCATGATCCACTGAATTCTTTTCTAAAAATAGTTTTCTTTTGTAAAAGGGGGAGGCCTCAGAATTAAAGGGAAAAAAGTGAGGAATAGAGAGAGAGTGATCAATTAATTTTTTTTCTAGGAAATCATTTAATAAAATAAAAAAATCATTTTTTTCAAAGGAAAACACCACCAAGGGGTGTAGATAGAGATAATACCATAAAAATGGAAATGTGAAAGTAGTACTCAAGTAATCAAACAAGGTATGGAACCTAAATTATCCACTACAGATAAAAATTCACTAGAAAACATTGTAATACTAGGTACTTAGGTGAAAATATTTAACATACTAATCTTAATCAATCCTATCAATGTTCCAAATGTAATCGAACATCCATCATGCTTGTTATCTCCCAAAATTCCCTAATTTAGGCGAAACATATATAATGCAGAGTGTATCCATACTAAGAGTCCACTAGATAGAGTGTGATTCTAAACATGTAAAAAACGTTTTCTAAAATATTTTTATAGCTATTTATGGTTAAAATGTCATATATAAATCGTGTTTTATCCCAGTAATGTCATACAATTGACTAAATACAAAAATAAAATCATGACACACAAGCATCGCCCTTGAACACTACTCCAATGAGAAATCCCTTTCCTTCCAATCATAAATTAACAAGGGAGGTCCCATAAAAAGGATTGCCATTAAATTTAACATGAAAAAAAATGATAAATATAATGAAGATAGTTTTCTAAAGAATACCAATTTTTAATTTCTTAATATGGACTTACAAAACATTTGAGGGACATTCCATTTCAAAAGGATCGAACACACCCATTGTAAATCCAAAATGATTTATAAATAAATTTTAGAAACCCAAACAACCATTTAAAATTCAAAAAAAATTTCAAAATCTATCCTAGAATTTCAAAAGTCACATGATGTGTGTATCTCATCACAAGACAGTTCTTATATTGAATCTAAAAATGAAATCACATGATTTCATTCCAAATGGTAATTCTAAAAAAGGAATACCACTAATTAAATTCAAATCAATGTGATAATATCAATAAATCCATGATTCATATATGTAATGTCCAAATGAAAAGGATTAACTACCTGATACCTCATGATATTTGATAATGACAACATGAAACGACACTAAGAGTGTCCAATGAAGGATGAACATCTAATGAGAACCATAAGAAGAAAAAACCCCAAATTTAATCTCAAAGAAACATGAACCCTTGAGTAGAGGAACCAAGATATATATAGAAATAAAAAAATCAAATGGGATATGAAGGAAGAATAAGAATAGAGGAACAGATGACCTTGATAAATCACCCAAAAATTTGATGAAATAAACTTGAGTACAACATTTGAAAGAGGTGTGAGGTGTGGGGAGGAAGGGATGAGATCACTAGGGTCACATGAGATAAGAGATGGTGAATAGAGTCATTTTGGGGTTTATATATAATGAGTGGAAAATAGTGAAATGGTTGTTTTAATGAATTTGGAAACTGTGTATAGTTTGATCGCATGATATGGGAAACTAAGGGCTAATTGTGAATCCCTTTCTGGACTCACAAGACCTTCAAATGATTTGGAATCACAGTTTGGGAAACCATCCACCAACAGAGTTGTTTAGTTATATAAAAAATTAATGATTCATGAAAATTATTCTTGAACGGTTTGGACAATCCATACTCAATACATGTACCCATATCTATGAACTCCCCAAGACCCACACTGTTACTCCTATGATGCACATGGTTTTAATCTATCCCTATGCCAGCCAATAAACCTTATCTATTCAAGAATAAAATAAACTGAAAAATGGATCCGCATCATGAGGTCTCATTGATTCCCCACAATATTGTATGCAAGACATGTAATAGTGGAAAAAAGAAAAAAACTAAAACATTCCAGCTAAAACTCCCAAGACATGAGAATAATTCCAAATACAAAATGTTAATAGAAAATATGAGGGAAAAATAATAACTGAGGTGTGATAATTTCCCCATTATAATTATTTCATCCCCTATAAAGCCCCAACATTCCTAGTTGGACAACTAAAAGGAAAACGTTCACACACTCTCCTGATTAAAATCCAGAAAATGAAGAATATCTTAAGAATAATTTGGAAAAGACTTACATTCCCACCCAAAACAACCCACAAAACATAACCCAATTCTCAAAGAATGATAATGATGCAAAGCTACATTCCAAACACCTTAGTATCACCATAACCATTAGGTGTCCTCCAATATCAAAATGTTCACCACAATAGAAGAAAAAATTAAATCCAAATGACTCTAGAGTAAAAAGTAATCCACCTAAAAAATCATTAATGGAATTCAAGGAAATGAACAAGATAGAAATAATGGTATTACTTTAGTCCAAATGGGTGGCCACAATAGAGTACCCACCATATTGATATTATAACTAGATGCATATTCAATACCACCCATCAGTAACTAATCCTTCAAATAGGAACAACCACACAAAATAAAATAATGAATAAATGTTATGGAAATGAAAAAAATGAAAGATGATTTTTTCTCCAAGATGAAAAATATAGAATTCCAAATAGTTGAATCAATCAAAAAATAATTTCCCAAGGGATACACAATATCCTATATATTTCCAACAACAGACAACATCAAAATATGTGACCACTATAATGAAGAAACATGGACATAAAAACCCGTATTTGTAACTCGCTTGAGCACCACATTCACATAATTGATCTAGGAATTTATCCAAGGGAGTGGATCTAGATCCACACATAATTTGAGTGAAACCCTTACATACTTTATAAATATGGTCTAAAAGAATACATGTGTGATAGGTCTTCCTATCATGTGGAAATGAACACATAATATAATTAAACATACCACATTGATTAAACATTGAGGTTATATCACGAGAAAAAGCTAATAAGATATCATAATGCCAGATAATTTTGTCACCAACATAGTTAACTTTGGAGAGCATTCCCATTTCTTCAATGTAAATACTTTCAACACCTCCATAGATGTGAGTAGGATTGGCCACCTTGATTACTTTTTCTAACATGGATTCAACCATCACTTATTTACTCACCACACTAGAAGAGAAGGCTAGAACAAATTGTGACACTATCAATAGAATATCAGGATGAAGCCCATTATAAAAACGTAATATGTTCATAAAATCATCCTTGGTAAACTCTAGAAGATAAGTAACTATATCCAAAAAAACATGGATTAGATTTAATTTAATGATTTCCTTACTGAATTTATCACATATCCATTTCCCTTCAATCCTTCGTATCCTTATAGAGGTAGTGTTGGATGAATGAGGCCTTGAAGAAATACAATGATAGGTATTATTGATGCATGGTCACAAAGGAGGAACTCCCCCACATCCAATTGAGAATAGTGAGAAAACTGGAAGAGAACCTTACTTTTAAAGACATAGGAAACTCATGGTAGTCTATGATCCTTTAGATTATTCATATTTACTCTTCCCTTTCAAAAGGATCTGTCTGGCTATAAAATGGAGGAGGGTTTAACATCTGAATTTTATGGAGGAAGTATTTATGGTTAATCAACTAGATGGAATGTTAATATTTAACTACCAATAACATCTCCTCAAATATCCATTGAATCTTTTTTATGTGGTGTACTATAAAAATAAAAGAAAACCCAATTGAAACAAACCCAAGATCATGTTGACATCTGAATTAAAAACCAAAACATAAAAGGAAACCAACTCACAAATTGAACAACACATTTATCAAATTCACAATAACCACCAATTTGAAAACTATTTTCAAATTTCAAACTCTAGACCACACCATCCAACAAAAATATATAGAATTCCATCCCAGAAAATCTATTCCCTCTCATTAATACAACTTTTTCATTATAAATCATAATCCAATACTTCCTTTAAAACATCACAGAACATGTTATAAAATTGAATACTATGAATGAAACCATTTATCAAAAATATTTTTCAATAGAATTATTTTAAATTAAAAATATCTTTCCCAATATATAATTTAAATAAACCATAAATTTCATTTTTTACTTCCAAGAACCAAAACACCACTATTTGAAATCTAGGATTTCAAAATTTAACAACATAGTTTAAAATAAATTCAAAATCATGGAGATCAAAAATATACACATGAGGGGGAAACTTGTGTCGATGGGAGAATTTCCATATTCTGGGAGGCCAAATTATAATCACAACACATCCAGGTATATTTGTTTAGGACGTTGTCCCTATGATCCACATGGATTCTCAGGACTTATAAACGCACTGGAAACCACTTCTCTAACTTCCATTTCATTTTCTAAACAAACAAAAACTCATAAAACATCCAAAAAATCGATATAAAATGATAAAAAAATTAACAACCCATAGAATCCCAATGTAAACCATTTAATTTGTTGGCCATACACACTCTCACACCTTTAAGAATTTTCTAGATTGTCCCACTCCTTCAACCTTAACATCCCAAATAACAATGTGTTCCTTGAATGCATGGTCTTATAAACAACTAATGCTATAATGCCATTTTATCATGAACCAACCCATGCCGTCCTTATACCGGTCACTTAGTGTAGCCCACGACATCCCCGAGGCACCTTCCCGATTACCTCGGTGTAGATACAATCACAAATGGAATCAACAAGGGTCATTGGGAAGGATTTTTCGCTAAATAAATAATCAAAACTAACTAAAAACAATTAATTAGACTAAATAAAAATATAATAAAATTAAAGAACGCATGGAATAATCTAATTGTAAATCCAAACAGAACATGATGACTGTTTAGTATATACATCACACTGTATGTTACTCTCTAATATCAAAACCCTACATCACTCAATAAAAAAATCAATTTGTAAGAGGTACATAAGGCAAAAAACGAATGAATTTATCTGTGTGGGTATTAAAAATAATTTTTATTTCCCAAGTAATTTATTACCTATTCATTTTCTATCAATAATAGATTAATTTAATAGCAATTTTGGAAATAAAATTTATAAACATAGGTTTTCATGAAATCATTTTACAAAAAAAATTAGGCTCTATTTCCCTCTTTACTAAAAATATTATTCTATTAAAAAAATGATGAGTCTTGATTATTGAAGACAAAAAAGTATAATAGATAGAAAAATGGAGGGAGTAAAACATTTTTCATGAAGAAATTTATGAGGAATATAATTTCAATTATTCTCAATGGATAAACATCACCAAGGGGTAGAAACAAAGATAATACCATATAGAGGGAAAGGGGAATGCAGTACTCATGTAACCAAGCATGAAGATGCACCTAAATTATCTGCCAAAAATAAATATGTGTCAATAATGATTATAATACAAAGTAGATTATGAGAGAATATAAAAAAAGTAAACATTATACACCCTATGAATATGCCTCTTGGAAACAAACAACCATCATTATCAGTCATACCCTACCTAGACTAACTAAGGGGAAACATCCCCAATGATGTTTATTCCCATTCTAAGGGTCCACGAGCAAGAGTGTGATCCCAATCTTGTGAAAAATATTTTCAGGGATATTATTATATATGTTTTAGGATCTCATGTCATATCTAATGTGGGGGAGAGCGATGAATATAACACCAACTGACTATATACATAATTATTAGAAAAACAAACAAGAATAACCCACAAACACCACTCCAAGGATAAATACCTAGCCTTTCAGCCATCAAATTACAAGGGAAGTCCAATATGATGATCTCTTATTTCATTTAACATGAACAAGGCCATAGGAATTCCACATTTATATTTCTCTAAAGAAGACCCCTTTCGAATGTTCTAATGGCGCCTCACACAACCATTTAGTGGAACAAAATTTTATAAGGATCAAACACACTGATAATAAATCGAAAACCATATATGAAATCATATTAGAAACCAAAATTACCATTTAAAACGAAAAAATTATTTTCAAAAGATAAATTTGAATTTTTACTGGATCTTGGTGTGGGAATGTCATCATAATATATTTAATCTAATGAGATTAAAAAATATATCCAATTATTTTATTCAAGATAGCTATTCTAAATAACAAATATCACTAATTAGTTTCAATTAATGGTGTGAACAACAATAAATCCAAGTTTCATAAATTTAAAGGCCAAATGAAAAGGGGAACCTAACTCTAACCACATGAATTTGGACAATGTAAACCTGATACAACTCAAATATGGTCCATGGAATAATGAACATCCAGGGCGAACCATAACAAGATAAAACACCAAATTCAAAACTCAATAAACATAATAAGTATAGTATATTCTACAATGGGATGAAATGGAACTGAGAAGAAAATGGGAGAAGAGGGAAGATAAAAAAGATATAAAGAGATTACCTTGAGAAATCACTCCAAAAATGATAAAATCCACCTGATTCCAATATTGGATGTATGTGGGATGTGCAAGGAAGAAGGGAGGAGTACCCTAGGGTCACATCAGTCAATAGAGGGGGATGAGAGGTGTTTTTGAGTAAAAATCCTATGAGGAAAATTGGTAAAATAATATTTTTAATGACTCCAAGAACTGTGCATGATTTGGTCACATGGTTTGGGAATACTTATGATAGTAATGTGTCCCTTAATGGTTTACATGAAACCTACGTGCTTTAGAAAAACAAGTGCCAATTGTGTTCCTTGGTTCTATCAGAAATTGTAGATCCACACATATGCTTCTCACATATTTTTGATTAATTGTTCTCAAGTAGTTCACCCCCATATAGGGACTCCCTATTCCTCTACATGGTTAATCTTAAGAGTTACATGATTTGAATATAATTGTTTTTATCTATGAAAACTTAACTCTTCCAAAGGAAATTGAATAGAAAAGGGGATCAACATCAGGAGGTCAAACAGTTCCCCTCTAGCCTTTCAAAAAAATAGTGAAACTGATGAAAAATAGTATGAAACTCAAAATAATCAATCTAAAATGCCCAATACACAAGATAAAACCCAGTTACTAAAATATAAACCAAAATAAAATAGGAAAATTAAAATAAGTGTGTGATACTTATAGTTTATAGATAAGGGCATCACTACTTTTAAACTGCATGCTTTATACTTTACTAAAATTATAGGAGGTATTATGATATTTAGATTCACCATTAGTTATTTTACTATTGTTTTCTAGTCATAATTTTAAAAAACACAAATTATTTTCCTTTAATACCACCAATGTAGACCCACCTTGTAATTTTCTAAAATTTTAATGTAATGACTATGATCATAAGAATACAAGATGCACAACAATGATCATAAAAGAACTAGGAAATAATATAATATAGCCATGAAATAGTAACCAATAAATTATTTTGTAGGAATAATAATAAATTTTTATAGAATATATAGAGGTTATAATCAATACAACTTTTTCAATTAATTATTTGGAAATAATCAATCAACTTTTAGTTAATCCATTTTATTTTTCAATATTCTCTTTTATAAAAAATGGTTTATATTCATTTTTGTGAGAGGATATTATAATTATGTTTTGGAACTTTTAAAAAATTTATTTTTTGAAATAAAAATACATTTTCAAATTAGGGAATGAAAATTACCCTTAAGTTATTTTTTTATGAAAAGATTAAATTTTCAAGGAATAGTGAATAATAAAGATTTTTAATGAAAATTGAGTATTATTTTAAATTAGTTAAAATGTAAATAACTATATAGGATTATTTTTTTAAATTAAAAATCTACATTTTGATCTAAAATAATAGAATCTTTTCTTTTGAAAATAATTTTAATCTTTAATTTTTGATAAAAACATTTTACATTAAAGAATTGAATTTTTATAAAATACAATTTTTATTAGATATTTCATATTTTATTTTAAAATAATTTTTTTTAATTTTTTATTTTTTATTTAGAAAAATTATTCCATGTTTTTAATAAATAGAGCCAAATATAGTAAATAGGTCTCATTTATAATTAGTTATTATAAAGAGTAACCATAATAATTTTTTTACCATAGTTAATTTTTAAATCATTTAATTAAGGGTTAAAAATAATATTATAGGGACTAGAAAATGACCCTAAAAATTTCCAAAAAATTATTGGCTGAGTCCACGTCATCCATATTCATAAATTATTTTCTTATGGACATTTTTCATTTGGATTATATTATATCCATTAATATATTATATGTAATGAAAAGTGAAAAATGTTGCACTCTTATTTTTAATAGCTATAATATTTTTAATATAGAGATAAATATAACATATGACTGGTCATAAATATTTATCCAGAGTATAAATTATTTATCTTCATTGTGATAATTTATTACATGTTTTTAGTGAAAAATAAATAATATAAATGCTTATAAAATACTATCACAGTAATTATTAATTTGATAAAAAAATCAAATAAATGATATTAAAATATATGAAATCAAATGTAATTTGATGTAATTAATGAGATGAATTAATTTTATAATTTAATATATATGTTTTTTATGAAATAATATGTTTGTATATAGTTTATTTTTTAGTCTTAATTTTATTAAATTCAATGTTATAAATAGTTATAAAAATTAAAAGTAAGGATATTTTATAATAATTAATATTTTATTAAAGAATATAAGATTACTAAAAAATTATTTTTTGATAATTTGTTTAAATATTCTTAATAATATCTATATTGTTAAATTAATGTGAATTTTTCATTTATTGTAACTGTAATGACACTCAATGAGTAAGAATCCTTATTGTCATAGTAAGTGTGAAAAGGGTTAATGAGGGATAAAAAATGACACTTGTAAAAATAATTTGAAGACATTTTAAAATTTAATTGTATGAGGTAATTTAGGCACAAATGAATATTAAATTATAATATTATCTATTTTGAACCATTTATTCATCAAAAATAATTAATATCAATTTAAAATCTTATGAAATTTCAAGAGTACCCCTCCCCTATATTATAAATGGAAATCTCTTGTTCACATTACTTCAGAAAATAAAAAACCATTTTATTAATAAAACATCTACTTAAATACCTTATTAAAAACCCTAACCAAATTATAGTTTACTTAAATTTATATGAATATCTATTTTATAGGTATTTAGGTGTAAAAAAATGAGGTTGTCTGAAGAAGTGATATTGTTCTTAACAGAGCATTTTTGTTTTATTTCTCCTTCCACCACCTTAATATAATCTCTAAAAATTATGAGATAATAACATAAATATATTACATATACTAGTTTATTATTATTTTTGAAAATCTAATTTCCATCTTCAGTCGCTATCGAATGGGAAAGGAATGCACCATTCGTTTTCACGGTGGACTACTGCCTCGCATACTAACACAATTCATTTTCCATCACAACCTATCACATATGATTATAATGATGAAATTACTTATATATATATATGCTATTCTTTAAATATTAATAATTTCTAATATAAAATATATCATATAATTTATTAAATTTCAAATTATTGAAAAATTATAATGTCGTTTATACAAACATGTGGACTACCACCTCCACGAAGCGATGTGAATCAATTTTCATCTCCATATCACATGGAAGAAACATATGAGTATATTAAAATATTTAAAATGATATATCTAATATTATTATCATTCATTAAATATAAAATTGTACATACTTTTTTTCCAAAAATGATAGTTGATGAATGGAAATGTTACTCATATGTATGTTTGGTCTACCATCTCCAATATTGTAGAGTAGATCATTTTTAACAACCATCATTAATAATTAATTTCAAAAGTATAATTTATTTATAAAAATTAATATTATATAATGATAGTTATTATTTTGATAATTTAATAGTGACCTCTACGACATCAGTCATCCTACATAAGTTATTTTGAACTTATGATCCAACCATCCCCAAAACACCTAATGTAGAATTAAATGATTAGGTAACTAACTATGTCATTAAGATAAATAAAATGAGTTTTTATAGATAAGGTATTTTTCCAACAAAATTTTATTAATATTTAAAATATTATGTACTATTTTATTATATAGGTGTCAGAGGACATACATGGAATGTTTGGATTGATGCAAAGGTATTTCATCTCAATTGACTTTCATTGAGGCATATTTATTTTTATGCATCTAATTTTTTTTAATATGGTTTATATACATCCAATTTAATTTTTATATCATGAATACTTCATTCTTCATTATATTTTATGATTCAATTTGAATTATTTTATTCAATATATTTATCTTGGATGTTATCATGCAGTTGAGTGATTATTAACACAATTTCCTCTCATTAGATTATAACACATCTTCATTGAATTTTTCAAACCATTATTATATTGGAATTAATGTCAAATTTTTTTTACAATATAATTAAAATTTATTTTTTTCGGATTAAAATTTCTAAATATAATTTCACAGTTGATTAATTCTCAGTTCAATGATATAATCATTGTAAGGTTAGTAAATCTAAAATTATCTTTATTTGGGATAGATGTTGAGGTTATGCACCAAATTTATTTGATGAGGTGCATGTAATACCCAGTTGAAATTATATATAATTAATCACATTATATTAATGATATTTAAATTTTCAATTTATTTTATTATTTTATGGGAATAGAATTGAAGAGTTACCAAAGTCATAAAGGCTTTATGTTGAGATCTATTTTCTTTTTTAGGTTTGTATATGTTTAAGGTTCCCAGGGTGGAAATAATATTCTATTATTTACATGATCTTCATTTAATTTATTTTAACATTTTGAAGAATATTTTTTCCATTTTGGATTCCCATTTTTTTAATTATTAATTTAATAAATTTTAGGAATGTAATTTTTAAGTGATACTAATATTGTCCCCTATTTTAAACCAAAAATAATTCGTATAAATATCAATGTTTTCTAAAATGTTTGGTAAAAACATATTTTGAAAACATAATTTATTTATTAATTTTATTTTAATTGATCTTTGATATTTTTTTATAAATATTTAAACCTAAATTTATTAATGTTTTCCAATGGGTTTCTTTTGATTCTATTTTTCAAAATTCTTAATGAGAATATATAAAAAGAGTATATGATGTGAATTAATTCCCCAAAAAAATTACCATTATTTTAATTGATGTTATCATTATATTTTTCCATGATTCTGTTAAAATACAGTTATCATATCTTTAGTTTTTAAATTTTATTTATAAAATATTACTCAAACAATAGGGTATTTTACCTTATATTCAAATAATTTGTTTTAAATATTATTTTAAAGCTATTTTTATATAATTAAAAATCCTTTAATGGTTCTTTTATTTTACTAGGACTGTGATCTCATGATACCATCAAAATTATTTCTCTTTATATCTTAGGATAGTTATTTTAAAGTGATTTTTATAAAATCGGTTTCGTCTTCATGAGATCTGAATGATATGATGGTTTTTAATGTTTTACATAGGATAATGTCCTTGGAAATTTTATATAGATAAATTATCCGAGTTATGGATCATGGGTGATCCTTATACATCATATACGATGGTATGATCCCCATTATAGTTCATAGGTGAGCCCAATATAGCTTATATTATTGGTGTTCCTAAATATAACTTCAATGCATTGGGTAATGATAATGTCATACATAAAATTATATTGGAAGTTATCTATATGGTTATTACAGTTTTAAGGGTTCTTTTAGGGTCTTCGAATGATGATGTCTTAATGTACCAATATAATTTGTTTATTCATTCTAAGGGTTATAAATGCATTAATTTATCAAGAATGGAATCACATTGCTAATTATTGTTAATTATTATGAATATTGTCCTATGGTAAATATTTATTCCACGTTCATGATTTATGATCAATGTTTTGATGGGTATAAATTAAATTATATTGTTCTCATTTAGCATAATTATTTCCACTTTCCCTTATTCTCATCTTACACTCACTGGTGAAATTGAATAGTAAATACATTTGTTTACCCTTATTGAGTAATTATTATCACCAATATTATGATTAATTTTCCATTGGTTATAAAGATTGATGATAAATTATTTTTGTTTATAAACATTACATATGTGATTAAATTTATGGGATATTTTGAAGACATAACATGGAATTTGAAAAGTTCAGTATAGTTGGTGTTGATGATGATATTTACGGAATAGTTTTTTATGTATCGATGTTGTTAAGAATTTTTACTAAATATAAATATACATAAATTTAAAATACTATTGCCAATAAAAGTGACCAAATATTGTTTTAGGTTGTCAGTTTTTTTGGAAAAAATGGGGTCACAGTAATCAGTATCAAATAATAAAATGCAATATTTAATCAATTTTTCAACAAATATAAGAGTGAGGGTTCATGACTGATACTAGTGGTTTTAGAGCTGGGTTTAGATAATTTTGGATATTTTTATATTTTTATGTGAGGTTTTATTAAGATTTTAAGATATCATCATGGGTCTATAAGTCCATGATTTATCATTAATTTTTAGCTTTAGATGCCCATTTTTAGATTCTATTCAAAAAAATTTTATGGTGTGTAATAATATTTTTGGATATTTTTTATTTTGATGTGGAATATGTAACCCTTAGCTTTAACATGAAGCAATATTTGAGTACGAATGTGTGTAATGTTTGAGTAAAATTTTCTTAATGTTATTTATTTACTTTAGGGTTTATACGATCATTGATTCTTAAGGGGTTCGTTAAAATAATTATATAGATGTAAAAAAGGAGAACCCCCCACCCAAGCAGTAACCATTCAAATCTAGCAAGGATACATGGTCTAACCACTAATAAAGGGAGACTAGGATTAACTAAGTACTACTAGAATATGTAAATTCCTAATTATTATAAAATTCTATTTCTACTTAAATTATTTGGAAAATAATGATTTAGTAGAGTATGGGAACAAATATATTATTATGTAAATAACCATTTAATTTAAAATTTAATTATATATTAATTGAGTGATGTTATTTTGAAATAAGTTTACAATTTTGGGATACTTATATGGTTAAGGAATTGATAATATTATGGAATTTTATTTAAGTAACAATGGTTTATTGTTCTTTTGAAAGAATATATGATCTAAATGTACCTTTCTAGATATTCAGTTTATTTATGGAAATGATTATCATATTAGAGATATTATATGATTTGGGTATATACCTTTTAGGGTATATTCAATATGAGCATATATTTTTATTTGATGAAAAATATTGAATTTAAATTTGATGAAATTTTTTTTGAGATCATTCTGATTGGAGGGTTTCAACCTTTGATATGAATATTTTAATGAATTTTAAGGATAGATATTTATGGAATTATTTATTTTTTATATTTTCATATTACTATTGAATTTTAGATATTACTGTTGTATTTATATGTGTGAAGTTTTATTAATTTTGGTAATATTCTTATCACGTTATGACCATGTTAGTTTTTCATAATTTTTAATGATAGGTGGAATTGGTTGTTATCCTTTTTCGGATTGTGTGATCAACTAGATGTCAATTAAATCCCTTTAGGCCAAAAAAATCTATCTTTCTAACTAATAATTCATATAAAAACTCAATTTAATGGTGGGAATTTATTAAAATTTGAAATTATAATTGAAAAGTAAGTATATTTATTTATGTTCATAGTCTATATTGTAAATAAATTCCAAAACTCAAGGAAAATGATTTTAAACCCAAAAATTTATCCTTTTATTTTATTAACAATAAATCAATGGTCTTTAAAACTATCCGAGATTTATAGTTTTATAATGGTTAAATTTCTCATTACCATGATCTCTTTCACGTTATATAAATCCATTGATTTTATTTTTCTCTTCCATGACAATAATTCCCCATCCCATTAATGTTATCCTATTTTGAAACCTAATTATTTGTTATTTCCAATTAAATTCTTACTTACTATTCCTGGTTTAAAGAAGAAGTTTTATTATCCCTTTTTATGATTTAAGATTTCCATAATAATATATTAAAATGATTAACCTTTGATTATCATGTTCATGTGGCATTAAGTTACTAAACTAGGATAAAGTTATATCTAAATATATTAAAATAATGGCTATGATCGATAATAAACATGATATACAACACAGAGATTAAATAAACTAAAAAATATTATTATACCATTATAACCAAGATTTTTTTGTATTAATAGGATTTAATACTTTTAGATAAATATAAAATTTTTCCAATAAATAAAAATGTGTGGATTAATTCCTTATAAATAAGAACTCAATTTAATATAAATCCATTTAATTCTTTAAAAATAGATTGTATAAATTATTGGGAAAGAATATCATAATTATGTTTTTAAAATTTTATAAATATTAATTTGAAAAATAAATATATTTTTATAAATTATGATATCTAAATTACATTTAGGTGCAATTTTTTATATTTTTAAGAAAAAAATGTTATTTTATTGAATATTTAAAAATAATTTTTTTATTGAAAACTATAATTTAATTTCTTTTATTTAAAAGGTAAAAAATTATTTTGGATTATTTTTCAAATTAAATTAGTTAATCTTGATTTCAAATTATCCAATTATGTTTTTCAAAATAAATTTCAAACTTTAAATAATTTAAAAAGATTTTTTATTTAAAAGGACAATTTAAAAAATCTATTTTCTATTTCAATTTTCTTATTTTTTTTAAATTTAAAATTTACAAATTATGTGTTTAAAATTAGAGAAATGGATTCAATATTTGAAATCAATAGGTCAAAATTGGGTATATATGTCTTTTTATTGTTATTTCATTTTGAAAAATCACCCTTGTAATTTTTTTACAAATACAAAATATAAAATCAGGTAATTAAGGATGAATAATTACATTATAAGGGTGAAAAAATGATCTTAACACTTTTATTAACATTATTTTTTTACTCAATTTCTTCTATAATAACCTATTATTCGGTTATATAGCCTTTTATTTCCATTTCCTTGTGATTGTGACCTCAGTAATATTTTATGTAAAGTAAAGTAAAAAATATCGCACTATTGTTTTAAAAACAATAATATTTTTAAAATGGAGATAAATATAATATTTATTGATTTATAAATATTCATTTTAATAATAAATTATTTATATTCATCATGATAATTTATTTTAAGTTTGTAGTGAAAAAATAATTACATTAAATTTTTTTACAAAGTTTATTAAATTACTATTCCATTAATGGAAAAATAAAAAAAATGATGTTAAAAATATTTAAAGAAATATAATTTGAGATAATTAATGAGATACATGAATTTTATAGGATATAACATTTCATATGTTTAATAAAATATTTTTTATGATATTAATTTTTATCCTTTATGTTATTAAATTCAAAGTAATGAATAATTATAAAAGTTGACATTAATAATTTTTTATAATAAAAAATATATATTTTTAAATGATATAAAATTACTAAAAATATTATATTCATCCATGTTATGTGGTTATTTTTTATAATATCAAAAATAATACATTTATTTGATTTTTTTCCAATTATAGTAAATATAATGATAATTAATGATTAAAAAACCATCTTGTTGTAGAAAGCTAGAGAATGGTTAAAGAGTGGTTGAAACCATTTTATTAGGGCAGAACATTAGTAAAAACTACTCCAAATTTATTTATATTATATTATTTTGACTCATAATCCTATTATATCAAAATATTATAAATTTGGATCTATTTTTACATCAAAAATAATTTAAAATAATTTAATATTTTTTTAAACTCCAAGATTTTCTATCCCCTCTTTTATAATAGGGAATATATTCAACTCTTTACTCTATACTTAAACACCCATTTTTCATCCAATATTTTTCCCAATACCTTCTTAAAATCCCTACACATGTATTATATTCAATATTTTTGGAATGCTACTAACATTTGAGGTGTTAATGTGTAAATAAAAGGAGGTTGACCTGTGAATATGTACTATTATTAATTGAGAATTATTAGTTCATTTATTTTTACTCCTCATTAAAATATTATCCAACCATGATAATATATTAATATAAATATAATAATAATACAATGATATTATTATGTTATTGTTATAACCATATCTATATCCAACCTCCATAAAATGGGAAAGGAATCCATCGATCATGTGTATGGTGGACTATAGTCTCATAAACCGATGTAATTTCTTGCATCACCAAATCTCACAGATTTTTATAATGATGGGATAAATGTTTACATATTATACTAGTGAAAAATTTGTCTTTATTAAATATTAATTTAACACTTACTTTATTTCATTTTAATTCACTAAAAATTATAATGTTGCTTATGTGTACATGTGAAATACCATCCCCACAAAGTGATGTGATTAGTTTTTCATCTCCACATCACATTGATGATATATATTATTATATTTCGGATATTAATATTTTTAATAATATAAGGATCATTATTTAATGGTAAAATATTACATAACTTTTTTCCATAATGAATTTTGAAAAATGGAAATATTATGTATTTGTAAGTATGACCTAACATCTTCATGATTATGATATAGTTCATTGTTTATAACGATCAATCATTATTTGTTTTAAAAGTATATCTTAAATGAAAATATTTTGTCTACCATTATTAATTTAATGTCCCAGATTTTTCCATGTAATATTTTAATATTATATGATAATTAATTCAAGACCAGGCTCTGAGACAACATGTAGCTCTGAGGCTGGGTGAGCCCGGAACAAATGTATGAATTTAATTTAATAATTAAAAAAGGTCTGCATGCAGTTTTCCTGAAAAAGTGGATTAACACCTGAACGTGTGCTCGGATCAGAAATCTGAGGGCACAGCTGCGTTCGGAACATCGATTTTACCTTAGGCGAGGCCTAACTTCGGGTGGCGCAGGTCGATGGTGAAATCTTGCTTTTGGACGTAACCATAATAAAATATTTAATTAAAATATTTTTATCCTTGTTGCAATGAAATATTTTATTCTTTTAAATAGAGATTTCGCAAGGAGGGTCAGGGTTACAATTCCCATAAATCTGATATTCTCTGGAGAGCTCTAGAGAAGACCTCCGGATGCGGCGACGATGATTCTTGACGATTTTCACTGGAAACGATGATGCGACGACCAGATCATTGCCAACGAATGCCACATATCTAGGTAGGATGTAAAATTGTGTTTTCTTCCCCGTTTTTTTATTTCCATGATGAACACATACTAATCAACGAATAGATTAGCCCGTGGATCGATCGTTCTTGTGGGATGGGATATTTGTGGGGATCGTGGGGATTCGATTCTTGAAATTTATTTTGGTTTTCATTAAACCTTCTAACGGTGACGAACCAAGATCGACACGAACATCGATCGAGTTTCATCCCTATCAATTGTTGTTTTTTCCCCTAATTCCTACGAGTTCTTCGTGTGCGTTCAACGCGTTCTTGGAGGGAATCAATCGTTGTGCATTAGTTTGTTGGCGCAACGATCTGAAATCAAAGATCCAACCTCAAGAAAACCTATCGGAGGTGTGATGGTGATCACGGTGGACAAATTGGTGTGGTTCGGAATTCCCGTTCTTCGATCGTTTTCATGCGGATGGATCGGGACGCGCCATCAAGGATGATCGGGATCCCGAAACCGAAGGAATCGGTTTCATAGGAGTGGGAAGACCCCAAATTCGTAGTTTTGTGATGATCGGATAGTTGGATCTAGATCCAGAGGATCAGTCGAGGTGCACAGAGGAAGATGAAGCTTCTGGAAATTTCTCGACTACACGCCATGAAGTATGGGCTACACGGCATGTGTTCATCGGTGGATTTACCTGACATGTACTTCCGGATTAAACAGACATGGACAGGGTACACATCCAAGGACATGTATTGTGAACCCCTCCCCAGCCAGATCCAGCTAGATACACGGGTTACCCCGTGTACTGGTACACGGGCAGGCAACACAGACATGGTTAGAGACCGTGTACGGGCACTTGTCCAGCGTATACGGAGTGAGCCCCAGGCGATCGGACACGGCGTGTGACTCTTCTACATGTTGTGTAGTTGCTTTCTGTCCGATAAGCAGAATGACACGGGCCGGTTACACGGGCAGTACCAGGGGTCAAGGAACATGGCATGTAATTTTTCTACACGCCATGTAGTTTAGTTTTACAAAACATGGACGAATGACATGTGCAGTACTCGGGGTTAAGGAAGACGACGGGTAACCATACTAGATGTTGTGTAACCTTTTTCTTCATGGATTGAGCCACTTGTCTTCTGTGACTTATACTAGTTCTTAGGGTTCATACCCTTGTTTTACCCCTGAAGGTTATGGTATCATTTCCTTTACTTAGGAGTATGATCCCTTCAGCAGAAATTACTGAATATAGTTGTTGTAATCCCTTCTGTGAGACTTTGATCCAGATCCTCTATTCATTCCTAGAACCCTAGGTAGAGTTCTTGGTATCGACATGACCAACTTTACTCAGGCGATGATCCTCTGCTTAGCGGATTAGATTAGATTGAGTTGTCGGTATCAACCCAAGACTTGCCTATGATCCTCATATGAGCATCGTGTTTTCAATGTACTTATGGAGTGTGTTCTACCGGAATGAGTACTTCTTATATTTCTCTTCAGACCTAGGAGTGTGTTCTCCCGGTTGCATGCTTAGTGGAATCTTCGTGCTGGATCCTAGCGGTGGTATCGTGATGGTCGTTTGTATATGAGTATATCCTGATATTCTTTTTATATGTTCAGTAGACATATACTGTGTAGATTTGAATGTATCATTTGTTTGTGGTATATTCCCTTGTTGTTTTCCTTTGTGGTTTTGGGGTGTCCTACTGGGTATTGTTATACTCACCCCTACACAGGCATTTCCCGTATGTATCGTGTCTTGTGCAAACGAGAGAGACTTTGACAGGATTCTAGGTGGACCAGGACCGGATAGTGCTCAGTGAGATCAGACAGGCTGAGGTGTGTTCCTACGTCTATAGACTGCAGATTCAACACCTTTCTTTTCAGGTTAGACTTTGTTACAGACTTTATTTTTGGTGGGATTGTACTTTTTGGCCCAGGGTTTTACATTCTTGCACATTATCTTCTTGCCGTACTACATGGTTGGGTTTTAGTGTATGCATGCATCATTTCCTTTTAGTTGTTTTTACTTATTAGCTTTGCGGGCTTGGAGATGTTTGTGCATGTGTAAAGGTTTATAGGCAATGCCTCCCATGTAAGTGGTATGCCTACTCGGTGCTAGACACCAGCCCCTGGCATATTGGAAGCGGGCTTGGGGAGTTGTCTCTCGGGCCCCACTGGGACGGGTCATGACAAAGTGGTATCAGAGGTGGTTGGTTCTACCTTAGGACCGAGAGTCTGTAAGTTGGTTTGGGGTAACAGTGTTGATTGTTTTGAGTTTGGATTTCAGGCCAGGGACACCAATGTTTGTGCGGGCGGCCGATGTATCCATACCCCAGGACTCTGATAACATACTTTTTGACTCGGAACATGAGAACACTAGTTGCAGGGAGAATAATGGTAGATGCAACATATAGGAATGGGTTGTGGTTTCCATGTCCTTTTTGAGTCATCTCTCCAGATATACTCACTTTCTGAGATACATCTTGTTTCTTTAACAGGATGTCTCCGTGATGCGCAACCGCTAGGATCCAGAAACATGGTCACGAGGATGACCCCCACCGTGATGAAGCCTTGATACAAGGACCAAATCCCCCAGTTTTACAACCAGTTGGTGTTCCAGTTATCCCGCTCCCTGTGGAGCAGTGTATAGTGCCTGCTGTTACAGTGGAGGAGGAGTGAAGGCTGAGCACACTCCATGAGTTTCAGAGATAGAGACCCCTTAGGTTTAGAGGCGAGCTTGACCCTCAGGAAGAAGAGGACTATCTTGAGGCGGTGACCAGAGTCGTTCGTTTGGTCAGGACATCGGCAGAACAGATGGTGATCCTGGCAGCGATCCTTCTGCAGGGCTCGACTGGACGATGGTGAAGTTTGGTGATCCAGACTCATGACGAGGTGACACTCGCTTGGTCAGAGTTTGAGTGTCTCTTCAGATATGAGTTTTTACAGGTTACCCTAAGAGCAGTACACATACAAGAGCTTCTTTAGGTCCAGCAGGAAACCATGACGGTGGATGACTATTCGTCGAGGTTTGCCAACCTCTCACGGTACATGATGGATATGGTCAAAGATCAGTACTTCAGAGCTTGGACTTTTGAGCAGGGATTACGCAGAGATATCCAAGGTAGAATCATCCCTATAAGAATTCCTACTTGTCCTGGGGTGCTCGAGCTAGATCTGGTGGTTGAGATATTCTTGGGAGAGCAGAGACAGCCGATAGATGTCAGTAGTGGGTGAGCTGGAGCAGAGACCTTGGCAGCAGGGTGCCGATGTCAGGGACCCAGGCATGGGAGAAGATTTCTAAGGAGATCCCAGGACAGGGGATCTGCCGTACATGGTTCACAGGGTGCATCTAGCCAACCTCGAGAGAGGTGATGCTACTCATGTGATGGAAGGGGACATCTCGCTCAGGATTGTCCGACCCTCCATACTACTGACACGGGAGCAGTGGATGGACCACCAAGGCAGAGGCAACGTGTGGAGCAGACAGATCCGTGGGGCGGCGAACATAGTTGGGGAGCCTGGAGAGCAGTTGGAGGTGGTCGACGTTTTTATCTTTTACCACCACCACCCCCATGAAGTCCACCCTAGGCTTAGGGAGCTGGTGGACGGAGGTAGGGATAGCTCTAGGCGGCAGAGGCTTATGACCCAGGTACTCCTGAAATGATTAGAGGTATTATTTGTGTCTTTTATACATTGGAAGCGTATATATAGATAGAGGTTCTAGTCATTCCTTTCTGGATGCTTATCTGGTTTGTCACATTGAGATTCCAGTTGAGTTGTTGGCTCGACCCTTACGCTTAGAAACAACGACAGGAGAAGATTCAGAGATCACACACTTCTGTAGACAGTGTGACCGGACCCTTGGAGGTGAGAGTTTCTGTTTGAACCTCTTGGTTGTAGCGTCGAGGCCTTACGATGTCATTCTTGGTATGGATTGGCTATCCACAGTTCATGCCCAGATCGACTATTTTTGGCGAAGGGTGTGGTGTGTCCCTAGTGGTGGAACAAGGTTCTCTTTTGTCGGTGAAAGAAAGACCTAAGCAGTGTAGGATGGACTCGTGCATAGGAGGGCACAACCGATTTCACATCAGTTGGCTAGCCTAGCACTTGACGTAGCAGATGTTACGAGTTTCCAGTTTCTAGTAGTAGTGGCTGATTATGAGGACGTCTTTCCAGAGGATATCCTCAGGCGACCTCCATGTTAGGAGATAGATTTATGCGTTGAGTTGCAACCCGGGATGACACTGATATCAGCAACAGCATATCGGATGGCTACTAAAGAGCTCAGTGAGCTGAGGGTGCAGCTGGACGACTTGCAGAAGAAGGGCTTTGAGAGACCCAGCATTTCACCCTGGGCGGCCCCAGTGCTATTTTCCAAGAAGCAAGACGGGAGTTTGAGGCTATGTGTGGATTACCAGTGCTTGAATTAGGTGACCGTAAATAACCAGTATCAACTACCAAGGATCGATGGACTCTTCAACCAGTTGAGAGGGGAACGATGGTTCTCGAATGTTGATCTATGATCAGACTATCACCAATTGCGAGCACAGAATGAGGATATACCGAAGACGGCTTTCTGATGTCACTATAGTTACTATGAGTACTTGGTGATGCCCTTCGGTGTGACAAATTCCCTGGCAGTGTTCATGGGACTAATGAACCGGTTCTTTCAACCCTACATAGACCGGTTTGTAGTGGTCTTCATCGAGGATATCCTTGGGTACTCTATGTCCGAGGAGGAGCAAGCGAGACTCATAAGGATGGTTCTGGAAACACTCTGAGAGCACCAGTTGTACTGGAAACTCTCAATGTTTCAGTTCTGGTTATAGGAGGTCCACTTTCCGGGACACATTATCTGAGCATATGGTGTAGAAGTGGACCCAGCCAAGTTGGAGGCAGTGCTAGCATGGGATCCACCCCGGAGCGTGACATAGGTGCAGAGTTTTCATGGGTTGGCAGGGTACTATCGGAGATTCATCCATTATTTCTATAGGATTGCAGCACCCATGATGGCTTTAACCTGAAAGGGTCAGCCTTTCGTGTGGACCGAGAGATCCCAGCAGGGTTCCTAGCAGTTGAGACAGAGTTTGACGAGCACCCTGATCATGAGATTACTGGAGGAGGGTGTCGAGTATGTAGTGTTCTGCGATGCATCTAGTACCGGGCTGGGTTGTGTCCTGATGCAGAGGCAAGCAGTGATTGCCTATAGCTCACGTCAGTTGAGGCCACACAAGCAGAACTACACGACCCATGATCTTGAGTTGGCAGTGGTAGTCTTCACATTGATGATGTGGTGGCACTACCTGATGGACGAGCGATTTATTGTCTACTATGATCATAAGAGTCTCAGATATATCTTTTCTCAGAAGGATCTAAATTTGAGACAGAGGACATGGCTTGAGTTCCTCTAGGATTACAACTTTGAGATCGTTTATACTCATGGGAAGGAGAACATGGTGGCAGATTCTCTCAGTAGGAAATCCAGTTCGTTGTTACTGGATGAGACGACGAGGTAGTTGGCCTCGTTATAGTTATCCTTCATGGATGGAGATGAGGGAGCTTACCTTCAGTCGATAGTTGTTACCCATCCACTCATACATCGAGTCAGGGATACACAAAGCGAGGATGCTAGCTGTGAGACTCTACGTGCTAAGATATGAACATGTAATGCTGTTGATGGATATTCAGTAGGTGGGGAGCACATTGTTATTTTTAGAGGCCACACGGTAGTACCAGTGACGTTGTAGGTGGAGGTTTTGAGGGAGTTCCATACATCCCCTTTGGCAGTGCATCCAGGCATGGAAAAGGTGTATTAGGGCCTCTGACGTCAGTTATGGTGTCCAGGAATGAAGAAGGGTGTGCGAGAGTTCGTCTCTCGGTGACTTACTTTTTAGTAATTAAAGGCTGAGCACCAGGTGCCAGCAGGTTTCAATCATCCCCTTGAGGTACCAGAGTGGAAGTGGGACATGATATCCATGGACTTCGTGATGGGTCTACCACATACGTCCAAGGGACACGATGCTATCTGGGTGATAATTGATAAACTCACCATGTCGACCACTTCCTAGCCATACGGGAGCAATGTTCAGTAGAGATATTGGGACGCCTCTATGTGCAAGAGATAGTTCAACTTCATGGAGTTACAACGACGATCGTCTCAGATCATGATGCCCGGTTCACATATCAGTTGTGGATGGGATTGCAGGAAGCTTTTGGGACTCAGTTACGCTTCAGCACAATGTTTCATCCTCAGACTGATGGTCAAACAGAGCAGACCATTCAGGTCCTGGAGGATATTCCTCGAGCTTTCATACTTTACATCGGTCTTACCTGGGAGGAACACCTACCACTGGTAAAATTTTCTTATAACAACATTTATCATTCCACTATTGGTATGGCACCATTCGAGGCTCTGTATGGGCGACATTGTAGGTCACCACTTTGCGGGACTGACCCAGGAGAGTCAGCACTCTTGGGCCCAGAATTGGTGAGAGCTACTAAAGAAAAGTTGCAGGTCATCCAGGAGTGGATGAAGACTTCACAGAGTCGGAAAAAGTCTTATTCCAATAGGAGGAAGAGGCCCTTGGAGTTTGAGGAAGGAGACCATGTGTTCCTCCGGGTCTCACCTTGATGGGGATCGTGGATATTTGGTTGAGGCGACCAGCTATCTCTGAGGTTCGTGGGACCTTTTCAGATTCTGAGTAGAGTTGGAGAGGTGTCGTATCTCTTGGCTCTACCTCCTCAGTTGGACCGGGTACACAACGTCTTCCATGTGTCACAGCTACAGAGGTATGTGCATGATCCATTGCACGTCATCGACCGGGGCGAGCTGGACTTCGATGATGGGGCGACCTTTGCAGAGTACCCAGTAGAGATCGAGGATCAGCAGGAGAAGAACTTCTGTGAGTGAGCTATTACCTTGGTGCGTGTCCGGTGGCAACACAGGAATCTCTAGGATATCACATGGGAGCGGGTGGCTCAGATTCGTGTGATGTACCCACATATTTTTGAGTAGCCTTGTATTGGCTTTTCAGGGACGTAAAATCCCTAAAGTGGGTGTGATGTAATGTCCCGTAGAATTCTATGTATTATTTTAATATTATTTGGGAATTAATTCGAGACTAGGATCTGAGACGACATGCAGTTCCGAGGCCGGGTGAGCCTGGAACAAATGTTTGAATTTAATTTCATAATTAAATAACACACGCATGCAGTTTTCCTGAAAAAGTGGAATAACTCCTGAACAAGTGCTCAAAACAGAAATTTAAGGGCATCGTTGCATTCAGAACAACGATTTTACCTTAGGCGAGGCATAACTCGGCCGGCGCAGGTCGGTGGTGAAATCTGGCTTTTGAACGTAACTATAAAAAAATATTTAATTAAAATATATTTATCCTTGTTGCAATGAAATATTTTATTCTTTTAAATAGAGATTTCGCATGGAGGGTCAGGGTTAAAATTCCCATAACTCTGATTTTTTCTAGAGAGCTCTAGAGAAGACCTCCCGACGCAGCGACGAAGATTCATGATGATTTTCACTAGCGACGACGACGCGACGACTGGATCATCACCAACGAATGTTGTGAATCCAGGTAGGATGTTTAAATTGTTTTTTCTTCCCCGTTTTTGATTTCCACGATGAACTTAGACTAATCCACAAACAGATTAGCCCGCAGATCAATTGTTTTTGCGGGATGAGATATTTGAGGGGATCGTGGGGATTCGATTCATGAATTTTATTTTGTTTTTCATTCAACCATCTAACTGTGATTAACCAAGATCGACATGAACATCGATCGAGGTTCTTCCCTCTTGATTGTTGTGTTTTTAACTCCCATTTCCAAAGCTTTCTTCGTCTGAGTTCTACACATTCTTGGAGGGAATAAATCATTTCCCATTCTTTTGTTGGTGCAACAACCTGAAATCAAATATCCAACCTCGATATGACCTATCGGAGGTGTGATGGTGACGGCGGCGGACAAATCAGTGTGGTTCAGAATTCCCATTCTTTGAGCATTTTCGTGCGGACGGATCGAGATGCACAATCAAGACCGATTGGGAGCCTGAAACCAACCGAATCAGTTTCATAAGAGCAGGATGACCCCAAATCCGGAGTTTCGAGATGATTAGACAGTTGGATCAAGATCCGGAGGATCAGCCAAGGCGCGCGGAGGAAGACGATGCTTCTGGAAATTTCCCGACTACACGCCGTGTAGAATGGGATACATGGGGTGTGTTCATCGGTGAATTTACCTGGAGTGTACTTTAGGAGTAAACGAACATGGTCAGGGTACACGGACAAGGACACGCCGTGTGTACCCCTCCCCAGCCAGACCCGGCTAGATACACGGGATACCCCGTGTACTGGTACATGGGCAGGTGACATGGACACGAGTAGAGGCCGTGTACGGGCACATGGCCAGCATACACTGAGAAATCCCCAGGCGCTCGGACATGGCGTGTGATTATTCTACATGTCATGTAGTTGCTTTATGTCTGAAAATCCTAATGACACGGGCTGGTTACACGGGCAGTACCCGGGGTCAAGGAACATGGTGTGTACTTTTTCTACATGTCGTGTAGTTTAGTTTTACACATCTTAGACGAATGACATGGGATGTTTACACGGGCAGTACCTGGGGTCAAGGAACACGACATGTAACCATACTACACATCGTGTAACCTTTTTCTTCTTGGATTGAGCCACTTGTATTCTCTGAATTGGATTAGTTCTTAGGGTTCGTACCCTTGGTTTTCCCCTGAAGGTTCTGGTATCATTTCCTTTACTCCAGAGTATGATCCCTTCAGCAAAACATACTAAATAGAGTTGTTGGAATCCCCTCTATGAGACTTAGAGTCAGATCCTCTATTCATTCCTAGAACCATAGGTAGAGTTCTTGGTATCGACGTGGCCAAAGATATCTGGAAACCGATCCTCGTCTTTGAGGATTAGCTCTGATTGAGTTGTCAGTATCACCCCATGACTTGGATGTGATCCTCATCTGAGCATCGCGTTCTCAAAGTACTTATGGAGTGTGTTCTCTCAGAATGAGTACTTTGTATCTTTCTCTTCAGACCTAGTAGTGTGTTCTCCCAGTTTCATGCTTAGTGGAATCTTCGAGCTGGATCCTAGTGGCGGTATCATGATGGTTATTTTTGTATAAGTATATTTGGTCATTCTTGTTATATTTTTAGTAGACATATACTGTGTAGAGATGAATGTATCATTCCTTTGTGGTATTTTCCCTTTTTGTTTTTTCTTTCTGGTTTCAGGGTGTCCTAATGGGTATTGTTATACTCACCCCTGCACGGGATTTTCCCGCATGTATCATGTCTTTTGCGGACGAGCGAGCCTTTGACAGGATTCTAGGTGGACCAGGACCAGACGGTGCTCAGTGAGATCATACAGGCCGAGGTGTGTTCTTACGGCTATAGACTGCAAGTCCAACACCTTTCTTTTCAGGTTGGACTTTGTAACAAACATTATTTTTTGTGGGCATGTACTTTTTGTCCCAGGGTTTTACATTCTTGCACTTTACCATCTTTTCTTTCTCTATGGTTTGGTTTTAGTTTATGCATGCATCTTTTGCTTTTAGTAGTTTTTAGTTATCATCTTTGCCGGCTTGGAGATGTGTGTGCGTGAGTACAGGTTTATAGGAAATGTGTAGAGACCCGAACCTGACGTACATGGACATTACATTACTTTAGTGGAATACTTAATACATAACAAAAACAGACACACAAGGACCGTAATAGTTTAGTGTCTTTGGAAACTTGGAACGTAATCTTCTAATCGTGGTGAAAGATATTCAACATTTCCCATAAAGATATTTCTCTTTTTTTTCTTACCTAAAACCTTTCTTTATATCCTGGGGAAAAGAAAACATAAAAAGGGTGAGCTGAAATGCTCAGTAAGGGTATGTATGGATAAAATAAAACATACCATATACATTTGAACTTAAAAACATGAACATAATGTTTAAACATCAAATGCTTGAGAAATGACATAAAACAAGGAAGTACGTCAGGCATAGATCATAAAGAAACATTAAAAATGACAAAATAGCATGGGAATAAAACATGTAATTGTGGCATCCATTAAGCACATTTAATTATTTCCATAGTATCCAAGGCATTGCTTCCAAGGCCATCTTAATGGACAAAGTTCCTTTCTGAATCGAGTTCACTCCTCGTTTCAGTCCTGTTTTACTGAACCGGTTTAACCTGCCATTCCAGCCATGTCTATCTCATGAGATATAAATCTTTACCCAATGCATTGGAGGGAGATATAGGTCCCACCCATCTCATAATGAAATTATTCTTACTTGTTCCACAAAATAAACATACATCATTCATAACAACCCAACGAATAAAATGGGTTTCATAAACATCATCCCATCATCACATAATCCATATAAAAGAAATGGATATCATTTCATAATAATAAAAGTGAAACCATGTCAATCATAGAGACATTACACTTGAAACATACACATATGAAATAATTCATCTTAGATGGAAAATGGTTTTTATAAAACACTTGTAATGAATTCTTGAGGAAAATATTATTTCTTCATCAAAATCAATTTCTTTTCACAAAACGTCATGCAATTTTAAAAGAAAGAGATTTTGTTGAAAATGGTCATGAAATTTTTTGGAGGAAGCTTCATGAAAATAAGGCTTTATAAAACCGTAAAAATCCATTCGTGCCGTATAAGTTAAAAAACATTATTTTCGTACTTTTGCCGGAAAAGTCAAAAAGTACGTCGTAACGTAAAAAAAAGAAAGATTCCTTACATGCCATGTAGTAAAAGTAAAAATTGGGTAAAAAGGACTTTAAACATACATGAAACCATTTTTGTAAAACATGGGCTTGGATGACAAAGATAACCCCAGTAAATACTTACGAATAAACAATCTCGGATAAAAATGAGATTGATAAATTATCCCTTACCTTAGGTCTGATTTGCTTCGTAAGTGTCCAAACCTCCTGTATAATGATTTAAATAATGTTATTGACTTATTCCAGAATCATACTTATTTTTATGATATCATATATGGTTCACTTATGACTTTATTTTACCCGTTCTTTTGTAAGTTCCATGTTAAAGAGCATTTTGGGTAAAATCATTTCATTTGTCGTCCGTGTTTTGACTTGTAATTATTCATATGATTACTTAATTCCGGAATATAAAACATGATTTATATATAATATATATTCAGAATATACATATATATAATAGATCTATAAATGGAAAGAAATACACCATTCATGTAGACGGTAGGCCGTACGTACGCATGAACGCTGTTTTCGTTTCCTTATTGAGTTGAATAGAATTAAGTATATTACATACATATATATACACATAAATCCAGTATCATTATTATTTCATATATTTCATGATTAATTATTATATATACTTTATAATCATTCATGAATGGTTAACGTGGAGAATGAATCTCATCGAGTCGTGGAGACGGTAGTCCATACGCACGCACGAGCGATGATATCGTTCTCATGATCGTGGGATTGTATTGGAGTGTATGTATAATATTTCAGAATCAATTTCACATTATAATAATTATATAGAGTAATTATGTACACCATTATACCCATCCAAGTACGGTGGTGGTGGAAAATAGATTACACCACGGCGTGGAGACGGTATTCCGTACGTACGCACGCGCGGTGATTTCGTTTTCCGTAGGATGGATAGATAGTAAAATATGGTTGTTTCATACTTATAATAACATATCAGTATATGAGTGATACTGATGTTATTACTTCATAATGAAACAACCTAAGAAGAAGAAGTGGAAGAAGAAATAAAGGTTAAAGAATCGGTAACGGACATTACCTCGTCTTTGAAGCGCCTCTTTGATACCTCCTCTTTGGGCACTAAAATTGGTATTTTAAGAAGACCAGGACCTCTAGGATGTCTCTAGGTAAGTGGAGAGAAGAAATTGGAAGGGGTTGGCCGAGCCTGAAGGCTCAATGTGGTGTGAGGAAGATAGGGGGAATTGCCCTTTTATAAGGGAGGAGAGGGGCACCTTTGGAATAACAAAAAAGATTATTTTATTATAAAGTCACATTCTGTTTTTAATAGCTCCAAAATGAGTTATTTAAAAGATAAGGTGGGGAGGGGTCTAAATCCTATCATCCAATAGAATTTGACAAGTTTATTTTACTATTTTAACCTTATCATTTAGTTTTAACTTTAAGTTAGATAATTTTACTTTTACCATGTATTTTTGTGTTCTTACACTATAAGGTTAATAAATTTACTATAACAAGCCAAACGAACCCCAAGTTGTTTATTATTAATATATATAACCTTATCTAAGTCAATTGGCCTAACATTAGATGTTTTTGGAATATAATAACAATTAATAATATAATATTTGTTTTAAAAACTATTTTATGTCAATTTTGACACTATTTGGTAATTGATTTTTGTAAAAAATCATAACAGAATTATTAGTTCGAATAAAGTTAATAAAATCAATAATAACATGTCATATTAACCTATAAAATTAGTGGAATTCATTAACCGTCTCAAATTACATTTATTTTGGTATTTATAACATCAATTATGTCAATATTTCATTAATAAGATAATTACTGCATCATCTTTGTGTCATAAATAAATTAAATTATTTAATGTCTAAAAATTACAAATAAAATACCCTTATATAGGAAATCCTTTTATCTTTCTAATGAATATTTATAGTTGAATTTATCTTATGTATAACCCTATATTAAAAATGATATACTTAATAAACGTTGATTTTACCTATTTTAACCCCTCTTTAAATAAATTAATAATAAATGTTCTAATCTAATCCAAGTGGGCCTAAATGGTCATATTTTATTCCTAAGGTTGTTTGTGGTCGAATTACACTTATCAAATAGAATTAGGACACGTGTTAGGGTAATATAAATAACACTTTTACCCTTAATTACCCTATTTACTTTTAACCGTGTGTAAAAAAGTAAAAAAGTTAATATTCACCAAAAATTATTTTCATCTCATTGAACCACATTTTATTCCTTGATATTAACCATGTGTCTCGGATTTTCAAAATTCCACTCACAGAAGCGGTAAAATTATGTTTTATGAAAAATTCAGTTTTTTAACTACCACTTAGTAGTTTCACTATTCATCAAAAATTGAAAGTTTTCAGAAAAATACCAAAAATTAGGCCTAAGCTATATTTGATATTATGATTTCAAAAATGATGTTTATTTTACCAAATTCAAAACATATTAGTTACATTAACTAATTAAAAAATTAATTCTCGTCATCAAAATAAATAGCGTGTTTTTAAGAGATAATAACTATCAAAAGATTGACACTTCTTTATGTCTGGTTTAAATGTGAAATTACATCCAATGACCAAAATTGTATTAAATTGTGAAAATATATTCTAAATTTACTTTAAAACCACTCAAATTAATAATTTATCACTATTAATTATTTTGATTAAAAAAGTTGTTTTTAATTAAAATTTAGTAATTTTCACTATTCATCAGAATATGAAAGTTATCCAAAAAGTACCAAAATTTCACCCTAAGCTAATTTTGATATTCCGAAACCAAAAATGAAGTCCATTTTGAGAGCTCAAATTTCTAAAATTTTAAAAGGTGGTTATTACTATTCATAACGGCTAGTTTTAATAATATTTTAATAGCATATCGTTGTTTAGTGGAACTCATTATTGCGTACTACACACGCTATCGAGGAAGGTCGTGATTGCGTGTAATGCAAGGAAAGTCAAAGATGTGTTTTGTGCAAGCTCCTTTTGGTGTAGCGGACAACACACAACATTAATGAAATTAAAAAAATATTTTTCATAAAATCTCAGGCTGTTACATTCTACCCCCCTTAAAATGAATTTCGCCCTCGAAATTCATCGGGGTTATAAATGGTTTACTACTTGAATGATTATTTAATAGAAACCCACATCATAAAAAGGAATACCAAAACCATTATTTAAAAACAAAAGTATGAAACATAACGGTTACCCAAATAAACTAATCATATGGTTTCCACATAGGTGAAAATATGGATATGCAAGAGAAATCTAACCATCATGTTCTGATGGAGAGTGGTAGAGAACATGGCTATGGAAAATCCAGAAATCACAATGCCATAAATTTGTGACGATCTAAGGTACCATCTAATTCATCTGATATAAGAGCAATAGGACAACATTTTTGGTTTTCACGATCATTTCCCTAAAGTTGATGAAATTGGAATTAGAAGAAATAATTTCATGATTTTGGTACTGTGTCACCGTTGGTCATTATTTGGAAAATTTCAACTTCATATCTTAATGAAATGAAGTTGAATTTTTCATTTGTGATGTGTTAGAAAATCATGTGATAGAATGATGGGTCATTCCATCTGTCTCAAACAAAAGGTTAGAAAAGTTATCAAAAAATACATAAGTCTATCTATAGTGAGATTAATCGTATATGGTTTCTAAAATGGACTTATACTTCTTATATCATACTGCTTAATATAATAAAACTAGTTTCTACTAAACAAGGACTTCCTGTAGGCCAGTGGTAGGCGATAAAGGCTAGTCACACTTCGGTTGTGGGTTCGATTCCCACAGCCTTGTCTGACGCGATGGGATGTCGCCCGTCCTGCAGGTTGTCCTTTTTCTATAGCTATATTACTATAACATCCCATCAATAATATCGAAAAAAAGTTCTATCCTTAAACAATACTAACATATGTCCAACATAATCCATTCCAATCTTTAGGCTTATCTAAAATACTTCGGTTCAAGCTCATAGTATAATGAAAATGATTACTTGAAATGTCACATAACAATCACATGAATGCCATCATTTATCCCCCATATATCATAATATATATCTTTTTGGTCAAATTAAAAACATGTGAATACCTTAATTATGTATTATCTTGATGAATGAATTCCCATTGAACCTTAGTGAAAACATGAATACAATTAAAAGTTAACACTTTCCACAAACCAAAATCCTCAAAATTCTTTATACTCAAACCATGATATAACTATTTCCTTATATCAGTCATGAGCTCATGAATACTATCAAACATTTAATTTTCTCCTTATCCCTTCATTATGCACATATCATCTACTTTCCAAAAATATCTGAATAAACTTTCATGGATACCAGTACCATTAATCATACACTTTCAAAACTCAAGGAATGACAACAGTGTAACAATCCGTAGATTTCTCTTTATTCCATAGTACCATGAGATTACTTATACAACATTACACTTGATAAACATGTAATCATTCCACTACATTCTTAAACCATTGACCGAGCTTCAACAATTATTTCATCTCACATATCATTTGTAGTCTCTTCATCATCATCAACATAAATAATACCCATACGACCATACTGATTCTCTTCATGAGACTTTCCTTTAGGGAATTTTTTTGCATAATGCCCGTACATTCCACATTTAAAACATTTAACCATTGTTGATGTCGTAGCAATACCATTATCCTCATCCCTGGTGTTAACTAAACCATTTCCTTTTCACTTACTGGCTTTGTGTCCTTCTTTTCCACACCCAAAGCATCTTCCAGTTCCTTTGAAACATTCTCCTTGATGCCTCTTCCCACATGATTTACATAGGGGAAATTGAACTTTCTTTCCTCTATGATCATCATGAAACTCCATCTTTCTCTTATTAGCCGAGTCAGGAAACTTAACAAATTTTACTTTATTGATCATATTATGAGATTGTTGATTCGGAATAATAATGATGTTTGGACTTACAAATCCCATTTCATTTGGTTTCTCATGTAGAATATCATTCCATTATCCATCATATCCTCCATTATCGTGAATCATCTTGTTTCCAGCCATTTTCTAAAACCCAAAAAGAATAGTGTGAGAGACAAAAATCATAATAAAGGGGGAGTATCTTCAATATCTAACATCTTTGGTTTAATCTAATATTGTTACCATAGTTCTAGGACTATATCCTATATGTATACTTATCCTTAGGGACATCCCTGGACATACCTTAGAAATATCTCTAGGGATTTCACTAACGTTTTCGCATCCTAGTTTCTAAAGGTTGACTAAACCTTTCCTCTGATACCAACTGTAGAGACCCAAAGCCTGACGTACTTGGAAATTACAATACTTTAGCGGCATACTTAATACATAACAAAAACAGACACACAAGGACCATAATAGTTTAGTGTCTTTGGAAACTTGGAATGCAATCTTCTAATCGTGGTGAAAGATCTTCAACATTTCCCATAAAGATCTTTCCCCTTTTTTTCTTATCTAAAACCTTTCTTTATATCCTGGGGAAAAGAAAACATAAAAAGGTTGAGCTCAAATGCTCAGTAAGGGTATGTATGGATAAAATAAAACATACTATATACATTTGAACTTAAAAATATGAACATAATGTTTAAACATCAAAAGCTTGAGAAATGACATAAAACAAGGAAGTACGTAAGTCATAGATCATAAAGAAACATTACGAATGAAAAAATAGCATGGGAATAAAACATGTAATTGTGGCATCCATTATGCACATGAAATGATTTCCATAGTAGCCAAGGCATTCCTTCCAAGACCATCATAGTGGACAAAGTCCCTTTCTGAATCGAGTTCACTCCTCGTTTCAGTCCTGTTTTACTGAACCGGTTTAACCTGTCGTTCCAGCCATGTCTATCTCATGAGATATAAATTTTTACCCAATGCATTATAGGGTGATATAGGTCCCACCCATCTCATAATGAAATCATTCTTACTTGTTCCACAAAATAAACATACAGCATTCATAATAACCCAACGAATAAAATGGGTTTCATAAACATCATCCCATCATCACATAATCCATATAAAAGAAATGGATATCATTTCATAATAAGAAAAGTGAAACCATGTCAATCATAGAGACATTACACTTGAAACATACACATATGAAATAATTTAATCATAGATAGAAAATGGTTTTGATAAAACACTTGTAATGAAATCTTGAAGAAAATATCATTTCTTCTTCAAAATCAATTTCTTTTCACAAAATGCCATGCAATTTTAAAAGAAAGAGATTTTGTTGAAAATTGTCAGGAAATATTTTGGAGGAATCATCATGAAAATAAGGCTTTATAAAACCGTAAAAATCCGTTCGTGCCGTATAAGTTAAAAAAACACTCTTTTCGTACTTTTGTCGGAAAATTCAAAAAGTACCTCGTAACGTAATCAAAAGAAATATTCCTTACATTACATATAGTAAAAGTCAAAAATGGGTCAAAAGAAATTTAAACATACATGAAACCATTTTTGGAAAACATGGGCTTGGATGATAAAGATAACCCTAGTAAATACTTACGAATAAACAATCTCGGATAAAAATGAGATTGATAAATTATCTCTTACCTTAGGTCTGATTTGCTTCGTAAGTGTCCGAACCTCCTGTATAATGATTTAAATAATGTTATTGACTTATTCCAGACTCATATTTATTTTTATGATATCATATATGGTTCACTTATGACTTTATTTTACCCATTCTTTTGTAAATTCCATGTTAAAGAGTGTTTTGGGTAAAATCGTTTCATTTGTCGTCCGTGTTTTGACTTGTAATTATTCATATGATTACTTAGATCATGATTAATTAATTCAAGAATATAAAACATGATTTATATATAATATATATTCAGAATATACATATATATAATAGATCAATAAATGGAAAGAAATACACCGATCATGGAGACGGTAGGCCGTACGTACGCATGAACGCTGTTTTCGTTTCCTTATTGAGTTGAATGGAACTAATTTGATGACATACATAAATATACAGATAAATCCAGTATCATTATTATGTCATATATTTCATGATTACTTATTATATATATTTTATAATCATTCATGAATGGTTAACGTGGAGAATGAATCTCATCGCGCCGTGGAGACGGTAGTCCGTACGTACGCACAAGCGATGATATCGTTCTCATGATCGTGGGATTGTATTGGAGTGTATGTATAATATTTCAGAATCAACATCACTTTACAATAATCATATATAGTTATTATGTACACCATTTAACCCATCCAAGTAAGGTGGTGGTGGAAAATAGATTACACCACGGCGTGCAGACGGTATTCCGTACGTACGCATGCGCGGTGATTTCGTTTTCCATAGGATGGATAGATGGTGAAAAAGGGTTGTTTCATACTTATAATAACATATCCGTATATTATTGATACTGATGTTATTACTTTATAATGAAAAAACCTAAGAAGAATAAGTGGAAGAAGAAATAACGGTGAAAGAATCGGTAACAAACATTACCTCTTCTTTGAAGCGCCTCTTTGATACCTCCTCTTAGGGCGCTAAAATTGGTCTTTTAAGAAGACCAGGACCTCTAAGATGTCTCTATGGAAGTGGAGAGAAGAAATTTTCTGGGGTTGGACGAGCTTGAAGGCTCAATGTGGTGTGAGGAAGAGAGGGGGGAAGTTCCCTTTTATAAGGGAGGAGAGGGGCACCTTTGGAATAACTAAAAATATTATTTTATTATAAAGTCACATTTGGTTTTCAATAGCTCCAAATTGAGTTATTTCGAAGCTAAGGTGGGTATGGGTCGAAATCCTATCATCCAATAGAATTTGGACACATTTAGTTTACTATTTTAACCTTATCATTTAGTTTTAACTTTAAGTTAGATAATTTTACTTTTACCATGTCTTTTTGTGTTCTTACACTATAAGGTTAATAAACTTACCATAACAAGACAAACGAACCCCAAGTTGATTATTATTAATATATATAACCTTATATAAGTCATTTGGCTGAACCGTATATTTTTAGGAATATAATAACAATTAATAATATAATATTTGTTTTAAAAAGTATTTTATGTCAATTTTGACACTATTTGGTAATTGATGTTTGTAAAAATAATAACAGAATGATTAGTTCGAAAAAAGTTAATAACATCAATAATAACATGTCATATAAACCAATAAAATTTGTGGAATTCATAAAAAGTCTCAAATTACATTTATTTTGGTATTTATAACATCAATTATGTCAATATTTCATTAATAAGATAATTACTACATCATCTTTGTGTAATAAATAAATTAAGTTATTTAATGCCTAAATATTACAAATAAAATACCATTATATAGGAAATCTTTTTAGATTTCTAATGAATATTTATAGTCGAATTTATCTTATGTATAACACTATATTACAAATGTTATACTTATTAAACTTTGATTTTATCTATTTTAACCCTTCTTTAAATAAATTAATAATAAATGTCCTAATCTAATCCAAGTGGGTCTAAATGGTCATATTTTATTCCTATGGTTTTTTTGGTCGAATTACACTTATCCAATAGAATTAGGACATGTGTTAGGGTAATATTAATAACACTTTTACCCTTAATTACCCTATTTACTTTTAACCGTGGTAAAAAAAGTAACAAGTTACTATTCACCAAAAATTATTTTCATCTCATTGAACCACATTTTAGTCCTTGATATTAACCGTGTCTCCCGGATTTTTGAAATTCCACTCACAGAAGTGGTAAAATTATGTTTTATGAAAAATTCAGTTTTTTAACTTCCACTTAGTGGTTTCACTATTCATCAAAAATTGAAAAGTTTTCAGAAAAATACCAAAAATTAGGCCTAAGATATATTTGATATTATGATTTAAAAAATGATATTTATTTTACCAAATTCAAAACATATCAGTTACATTAACTAATTAAAAAATTAATTCTCGTCGTCAAAACAAATAGCGTGTTTTTAAGAGATAATAACTATCAAAAGATTGACACTTGTTTATGTCTGGTATAAATGTGAAATTACATCCAATGACCAACATTGTATTAAATTATAAAAATATATTTTAAATATACTTTAAAACCACTAAAATTAATAATTTATCACTATTAATTATTTTGATTAAAAAAGTTGTTTTTAATTAAAATTTAGTAATTTTCACTATTCATCAGAATATGAAAGTTATCCGAAAAGTACCAAAATTTCACCCTAAGGTAATTTCAATATTCCGAATCCAAAAATTAAGTCTATTTTGAGAGATAAAATTTCTAAAATTTTAAAAGGTGGTTATTACTATTCATAACGGCTAGTTTTAATAATATTTTAATATTCAAGGCTCTTTACTATTATATCATAAGATCATATTTTGTTAGACCAAATTTAATTTATTATCCTTTATATATAAATTTTTAATAAATTTTTAATTTATATTTCATTTATTTTTTATTAAAAAACATGATGAAATTGATTTATAAGTGATACTCATTTGATACTTTCTTTTAAATTAGGAATCATTCCCTCCTGTGTAAATGTTTTATAAAATGCTTTAGAAGTATTATTTTATAAACATAACTTATTTATGAATGATATTTAGCATGATCTTTTAATTCCTTTTAATCCTTTTTTAAAATATAATATCTTATCATTTTCTAAATGGGTCGCATTTGGTTTCCATTTAATAATATATTTGGAAATAATATTTATTTTTAACATCTATGACATGAAAAAATATCCAGCCAACATGAATGTAATTTTATTTTAATATTCTATTATATGTTTCTATTATTATTTTCCATTACCTTATTTTCCCAAATATTTTTTAAATTTTTTTAAAATATTACCCAAAGAAAATGTAATTTTCCCATATTTTCCACAAATGTTTTTTTTAAAATTATTCTATTGTTATTTTTATAAGTTTAAAAATACTCTAATGATTCATCTATTATAATAGGGTTTAGATATTATAATTCCAAACCTTATCTTTATCTAGATTCTTTACTATGATTTTTATAAAGATAATTTCATGAAACCCATTTATTTCACAGGGGTTATGAAATAAATGATGAGATTTAAGGGATTTTTTAATGATATGGTCTTTAGAAATTATTCACAAATGCTTGAGCCCCATTATAGATAACATGTGATCCCGATATATCTTGTATTAATTGTTTAACCCCATAATAGAGCATAAGTGATCCTGATATATCTTATATGACTGGTACACCTAGATTTCACTCGAATGCATTGGCTAATGAACATGTTATTTAAAGAATTATATTGGTAGTCAGCCATACAGTCATTGAAATAATATGGGCTCTATAAGGGGTATATGATGATGATTTCATAAGGTAACACAATGGTTTCTCTATGAATTCTACAGGATTTAAAAGTGTCCTTTGATCGTGGTTGACATCACATTGATCATGATAATTTATTTTTTGACACTTGTCATTTGTTAAATATTTCTTCAATGTTACATGATTGATGATATAAGAATGAATGGGTATTAGTTACATTATGTTTTCATCATGAACTATTATTATTTAATTTTTCACTTATTCACATCATAATATCATTAATGAAATTAAATATTAAATTCATATATTTCCCTTCAAAATGTATTTAATCTCATGATTATTATATTTCATTTTCCCCATGTTAGGATGAACTGTTTTAAATGAATAATTTTTAGAAAGGATTAACATGATAATAATTTTATGGGAGATGTTGAAGACATATCATGGAATATGAAAAGTATGCTATAGTGGAAAATGAGTTTAATCATGATGAACAAATTGTTTATGGACCCAAGTGGTTAAGAGTCTATCCGAACTCTCTAAGACTCTGAATGTAAATGGTTATTGGGTATGTAAGTTATCCAATATTTATGTTTTTATGTATTACATTTTGGATGGTATAATGGATCAAATATATCAATATCAACTCCATAAATATAAAATTTATTTCATTTGGCATTGAATAAGGGAGTTTCAGTTCATGAATATTACCAATATTTTTAAAACAACAATTTCATGATAATTTAACAAAAAAATACTACATTAATAACATGAAAATTCCATTTAAGGATTAATCTGATGGAAACTAGTTATATAATATAGAATGTTCCTAATAAAAACACAATAATAAATGTTATATAATCCCAAAAAAGAATAGTTTACTCATTAATCCTGTTTTTCCTCACTGTAAGTTACTTCTTAAGGATATACATCATTATAATAGTGTGAGAATAATTCCCAGTAGGGGATAAACAAATGAAATGGAACATCCGTGAATAACATGGGTAAATTATGAGAAATAATAAGAGAAAATAATTATATGTTTATGATACATAACATGTAAATGTCACTACAACATAAAGATTAGTCATTCATAAGAATATCACCATACTTCAATTTCAAGGTTTCATTATACATATTACCTATTTTATTCACCATAGTATGGTAAAACAAGTCATCTCATGAGATTAATTCTTTATCCATTGATTTAGAGTTCTATAATTGTGGACCCTTCATATGTAATGATTCATGTGTTCCACATTATAAGGCCCCAGCCTGAATCATTACATAATAATGGTTTAAATCAAGAATTCACATTTAGTATCTTTTCAGGTTTAGAGAATTAGAGAAATATTCTATAACAATTATATTAAATCTCAATAATTACATAGTAGACACTTCAACTTAGTTTCCATTTTTTTTAGAAAATAAATACTCTTAAAAAACATGTCTATTTTTATGTTTTAGACCGCAAGACTCTTCCATGATCCCATCCTTGACCCTATTAATCTTTAAGTCCTATGAAAAACATTTTATATCACGAGATGAGCATAAAAATCTTAGTAATGGTTATAAAATAAATAATAAAAATATTATCCCATAAATAAATACAAATCAATAAAACCATACTTTTCAATCATAACATACCTTATGAAATCATCAGATTTATGAATTACACACAAAAATCATAAATCATAAAGGTAAATTATGGAACACATTACATACTTACATTGTAGCTTTCAAAGATACATAGGGAGTTATGTATGGAATACCAATCACAGTATATTCATTAAATCCCTTAGGATAAACATTAACGTTAACCTCCGTTATATTACCCAATGCATTGGAGAGCTATCTCTGGCTCACCCACTATATGTTTATCACAGAACTACCCGTATATGTAAACAATGCTCAGGAAAACTAACATATTCCTAACACATAAAAAATGAATAATGTAAAGGTAAATTTTCTACATTTCGATCAAAATATATCATTTCATGATATTGACATAATCAATGTTTTATCAAACCATTTTCAAAATCATTTTAAATATTTAATAAATATATTTTTGAATCAAAGTGTCTCATACCAATTTGAAGGATTTGAAAAAAAATTTAATTTCAAAAAAATGATGTTCATATAAATAATTAGATAAAATCATTTATAAAACATGAACATCAATCATAAGGATTTATAATACTAAATCATTAAAAAATTTAAAACGAGGTTTTAGAAAAAGAGACCTTTACCACTAGAGAAAATCTTGAATAAAAATCATTGATAAATAAAATCAAAGAAAAGAATAAATATAATTATAATATAGAAATTAAAAATTTAAAATGTCATAATGGATGTATATACACCTTGGAGGAAAATAAATGTGCACATTATCAAGACATGACTCAATGAAAAGGGATTGAAACGTAGTCCCTTACAATGATTGTTTCATTAGAGTAAGGAAAAATCAGTGACATAATTATGTGTGCGGATTATAAATAAACCAAATATAAGTTGATATTATGTGTATAAAAATCAGAGTACATTCACACATATTCAAAAAATTACATAATCAAGAAGTATATGTTTAACCCAAAAAATGGAAATTGGGTTACAGAGTTCTCCTAGAAAATTTCAACAGCCTAACAGCTTCACATTAATATTCAGAAAATGGGTTGATGAGAGAAAAAAGGGTCTCTCATCACACATACCTATAATTTAAATTATTAAGGATATATAAGAATATATTCCAACATAATAAATTTAAATTAAAATACATAACATAAAAAGAAGTCTTTAAATAAAGAGCACTGTGAAAGGTTCCCTTACCGATTTGTTAACATACGAAACATAAACCACATGAAAGAAGGATCATAAAATGAAGATGTAAATGACCATAAATTATATAAATAATACAATCTTGGCTAGTATATACACCATAACAAAGTAAATAGTTTCAAATATAGCATTAATCTCATGGGATTAAAACGTGAGATGAAAACCCCTTACCTCATTGTAATCAATGGAGTCATATGACAAAAAGTTAATAACCACCAAATTAATCATAGATTAACATGAATATAAAGAAAATAATGATAATATATATCAAATGTCCTAAAAAATACACCAGATGAACGAAATAAGTGGAGAACAATGCAAATATCATGAAATTAAAAGTGAGATAAGAAAACCCTTACTCGACTCTGTCTTGTCTTGTATGTTACTTGTTCTTCCAGAATAACAAAATAATGTTAATTTATACTTTATTAAAATAATTTTTCAATTTGATTATTCCATTTATATTAATTATTACATTCTATAACAAATATATAATTATTTATGATCATATCCGACATTTTTTCGATGCTCGAAACATGAGTTAAAAATGAACTTGTTATAAATATAAATTATCCATGTGGTCAAAATTAAATTATCTCAAGAATGATATTGATTAATTATATATAATTTATATCATATATATCCATTATATATGTATTTTTAATATTCTATATCATTTGAAAATATGGAAATGCAATACACCGTTCATGGAGACGATAAGTCATAAGTACGCATGAACGTTACTTACATTTCATTTTTTTCAATTTTAAAAGGAATAATAACCAAATGAAACATAGTTATATTATTATTATATTATAATATCATATTTTATATACATTATATAATTTCATTAACACTATCCTTTATACGTTCCATGTATGGTATGAACAAGTCATATAACATTGAGGGAGCGATAGTATGCACTTCCTCAAAAGAAATTATCGTATTTTCCCATTATGGAAACCATAATAGTATGATATAAATGCAAAATAAATAATCATCGAGAAAAAATAAACATAATATATATCATATATAACTAAAGTTCCATCATAATGGCCACCATGAGAGTCGGTTAGTGATATTTGAATAATCATCATTATGTGAGGCAGTAGTTCACCGTCTACAGAAAGAACATTTTTGTATTCATAAGATAGAGGTGTGTGGAAGAGTATTTTGAATACTTATAATAAATAAAACCTAGTATATTTAGGATAATTTATTATTATAATATAAAAGAATAAATAGCGTTGATGGGGTTGGAGAACTAAAATAAAAGAATATATCTTAAGAGAAGATGTTACATTTAAATCGGGTAAGTCCCTTTGCTTTGAACAAAAATGATTCATTAATGTGCCTTATGACTATGGTAAGGCATCTTGGATAAAGAGAGGAATTTATAGAGATTAATTTGGTAGTGTTTGAACAAACAGGATTCTTCAGGATAGTTTTTTAAACCTTATAATATCATTTATTTAAATCATTTATTAATAAGGTAATCACTACATCATCAATGTGTCACAAATAATTTTGTTTATATGATGACTAAATATTATAAATAAAATACCATGATTTATGAAATATTTATATCATTAAAACTAATATTTATAGTATAAGAGATAACTTGTATAACACCATGTAAAAATTGTTTTACTAAAAGATATATGTTTATGTAATTTTTTACTTTACTTTAAATTAATTAATATAAACTGTCATTATCACTTCTAAGTGGTTCCATGGGGTCCCAAAATTGACCTGAGGATGCCCATGGTCGGGAATGTATCATCCAATAGTATTGAGAAACATGTTTGGATAATTTAATATTATTGTAATATTATTTTATTACCCTTATTTACCATATTTACCTTTTAACCTTGATAAATAAAATATTTACTGAAGTATATATTCATAATGTCTAAAAATAAAAGTTAAATATTAACAAAATTTAGACTTCCTGATGACAAATGTTGAATAAATTTTCCCAAATTCAATACAAATAAAGGGTATAAATTAATTTAAAATTAATTCTTATTATCAAAACATAAAAATGAGTTTTTATGAAATAATATCTATCAAAAGATTAAAATTTGTTCATGTTCAATTTAAGAGTGAAATTACTTCCAATGAACATAATTTTATTAAATGGTATAAATATAATCCAAGTAAACTTTAAAACTATTTTAAATAATATTATATCTATATAAATAAATTATGTTAAAAGGAAGTTTTGAATTAAAATGCAGTATGTTTCACAATTCATTTAAAAGTGAACATTATCAGAAAAATAACCATGTTTCATCCAAAGTAAAATTTGAATTCCTATTTCTAAAAGAGAATATTATTTAGTAAAATATATCATATATAAGTTACAAAAACTCTATTTAAAAGGGATCTCCATCAAAAGGTGCTAAATCGACCTTTAAAATAATATTTGAGTGTTTATGCTTAAAATTTTTCTCATTCACATTTTATTCTTATAAATTTAATTAGATTAAAAAATTTAACAAACATGTATAATCATATTGTTGTTAGTCCTATTCATTCTCACCAATACAGTGGATATGTGTTAAATACCCTTTAAAATAACAATAAATCTTACATTATTTTTTAGGTTAACATAACATTGTGTTTAATGTTTGATTTCAATGAAACAAGCTGTTGCGTATCTGGCACACCGTTTATCATGGAATATCATTTAAAGTAAATTTAATATTTAATTCACTAATATTAATAAATATGAAACTAAAATATTCATTATTCTCCTAGGATGTTACATCCCTCCTTCGTTTTGGGAATTGCATCCTCAAAATTTTAAAATTGTGCTTAGAAAATTAATTAAAAGTCCCACATTAGAAAAAGAGTAAATAAAACTATAACTATAAAATAATGAAAGAGAATTACAAAGGTTACCTAATATAACCCATACCAGGATTCCAAGAAATCATGGATATAGAGGAGAAAATAAATGTTATGTTCTAATTTAGAGTGATAGAAAACATGATCAAGGGAATGTTACCCAGGAGAAAACCACAATATTATGATAAGTTAAAAGGCCTTTGGTTTCCCAGTAAGAAAGTTAAACATACTAAGTTATTGTTTATTGTTTAAGTAAATAAAGTTAGATAACTTATTTATGACATTAACTTTGTACCTAAATAAATATCCTTACTTTTCAAGTAGACTTTCATCATTTAATATGTTTCTAAAAAAACATATCTCTTCTCCAAACAATGAGTATTCATAACAACTTGGTCACACATAAATAACTAGAATCAACATCTACAGAGTCACATAATCCCAAAAATATGAACTATATATTTCACTTGTCTTTATACATTATCCAAAAGAAAAACGGTTAATACCAGATCAGAAATTCCCAAAAAGTATAATACATTATAAAAATAAATACTACTCTCAATACCCAAAATTCGACAAACAATACCCAAAGTTCAGCAAAGACCATTCAATAAAAAAAATCCTTAAAATTTATCAAAGTAACACAAACTACATTTGTAAACCAAAAATCATTAGGATTGGATCACATAGTTTTCCACAGTAAATCATAACATTTATCTCTAAATAACATCGACTACTCTTAAAGTATTAAACTGAAGTGAAATTAACAAAATAACATATTCTCTATGATAGGTTAATCATATCCATAAATAACCCAAATCTCTATATGTCCATAATAAAAATATGGATTCTTCCAAAATAAAATTCCATCATTACTCCTTAACTTATGTCCCAAAGTATTCTATTTTTCTTTCGGATATAGTTTCCCAAAAAGAGAAAACGCATTCTAAAATAACCATTATCACTTAATCCCCAAACCATATTCCTATACTATGCATATCCTTTTGGTAAAACATAAGATCCCAAATCAACTTACTCTTGATCAATAAAATCATTTAACTGAAAAGAATAAGTCATACTAACTTGGGACTTCACGTAGTCTAGTTGAATGTGATAACTCCCAATCACACTTTGCCTGTGGGTTCGATTTCCGCATCTTTGTCTGACATGATGGGTAGACACATGGTCTACATGTTGTCCTTTTTGAAAAACTATACAATATTAAAAAATTCATAAATATTAGATAAAATCTTAAAAAATAACCATAACATGATTTAACATCAATGGTTTTCTTATGCCTCTCATTTTTATCCCAACTCATAATGACATCAATATCATAATTGATGGAGTCTTATATCTGTTGAAAATTATATACCTCCATAAAATAACACTGTTCCCAAAGAAAGAACATCATACCTTGATCATTGTGTCCACCTGGTTTCATCATTATCATGTCCACGTAGATATATGGTACATTTATTGCAACAATTATTTAGAGACCCTTCAAAATCATTTTCTTCCTTTATCCAAATACACATCGTGCATCTTGGGTCATATGGGTTATCACAGAAAAACAGTTTTGAAAAAAATCAACAATGACATATAATTCAAAAGTATATAATAAAATATTCTTTTTATAAACTAGTCAAATCGAGTTTGAGTTGAAACATTCAATAAATGGTCCTTTTAAAATACCAGGAGTATGTGTTAAAATACATTAATTTAAAATCAAATATAAATAGGTTGCACAAGGGTCTTCTTATTCATCGCGCTTTTCAACAACATAATACACTTAAAAATCTTGTGATAATGTAATATATTTGAAAATACTTTATAGTTTTTCCCTTTATTTAAAATTTGAGAATATTGAAGAAATTTTATTTGATTAAATACAACCCATGATCCATGATGGTATCATGGTATATCAGAGATGTTTGATATCTCAAAAAATTTATTACAAGTGAGTTGTTTGTTTGAAAATGTTTCAGGGTCGTTTGGACATTAATGTGCAATAATTATTGCAAGTAAGTCATTAGGAAGAAATAGGAATGCCATTTGAGATCCTACTCTTTCCATTCGAAACAAAGATTACTTGATCTGAAAAAGTTAAAAAAATAAGTATTGAACTTAAAGAATAGACATAGAGACTAACCATGTGTCTTACAAAAACTCCAAATCCCTAAATTTTTCTAAAATGACCTCTAATACCTACTATAAGTCCCCATCCTTAAACATTACATAATCTTGAGTTAAATCTAGAATTCACAGTGAGGGTACTTTCAGTTTTAGAGAATTAGAGGAATTGTTCATAAAAATTACATTACATCTCAAAAATTAAAAAGTAGATAATTTTACTCAGTTTTCAATTTTTTCAGAAAATAAAAACTCTTAAAAACATGTATAGTTCTATGTTTTCTACAAAATAACTTTTCCTTGATCCCATCCTTGACCCTATTCATCTTTAAGTCCTGTGAGAAACATTTCAAAACATGGGTTTAGAATAAAAAGCACAGTAAGGGTTATAAAATAAGGAATGAAAACATCAGCACATCAATAAATAAAAATTAATGAAACCATACTTTTCAATCATTAAATACCTTATGAATTCCTATGATTTATGAATAACACACCGAAATCATAAATTATAAAGTTAACTAATGGTATACATATCACAATTAGATTTTATTTTTCAAAGCTATGTAGGGAGTTACATTTGGAAGACACATTAGAGTATATTCGCAAAATCCCTTTGGTGAAACATTAATATTTACCTCCATCATGTTACCCAATAAATTGGAGAGCTATCTTGGGCTCACCCACCATAGGTTTATCATGAAACCACCAATATACGTAAATAATGCCCAAGAACCTTAAAAAATTAATAACTGATAAAACAAGTATAATGTAAAGATTTCATTCCCACTTTTAAATCACAATATATCATTTCAATATGTTGTCATAATTAATGCTTTATAAAACAATTTTCAAAATCATCTAAAATATTTAATAAATAGAATTTTAAATCAAAGTGTCCCATACCAATTTGAAGGTTTTGAAAGAAATTTTAAATTCAAAACATTCGTGTCCATATAAATAAATCATTAAAATCATTTCTACAACTTGTAAATGAAAGATAAGTATTTATAATAATAAATCATTAAATAATTTAAAATGATGTTTTAGTTAAAGATTACTTTACAACTTGAGAAAAACTTGAATAAAATTCATTAATGAATAGCATCAAAGAAAACTATAAATATCATGAGATTATATAAATTAATGACATAAAATTTCAAAATGGTTGTATATACACCTTATAGGACAATAATGGAACACATTATCATGATATGCCTCAATGAACGGTGATGGAGACATAGTCCATTACAATGATGTACCATTAGAGTATGGAAAAATCAGTGACATAATTATTTGTGAAAAATATAAATACACACTATATATGTCGATATTAAGTGTAAAAAAAATTTAGTTCATTCTCACATATTCAACAAGTAGTAGTTTATCCCAATGAATGAAAATTGGGTTAAGGAGTTCTCTTACTGAAAATCGACATCCAAACGACGTCACATTAAAAATAAGAAAATGAGTTGATGAGAGAGAGAATGGTCTATCATCACATGGATATAAAATTTATATCAATAAGGATATAGAATAACATATTCCAAAATAGTAAATTGAACATAATGTACATAACATAAAAATAATTCTTTAACTAAAAGAGTACAGTGAAAGGTTCCCTTTCTGATTTAGTAACATACAAAACATAAAGCACATGAATGAAAGCACATAAACTGAAGATGTAAATTCCCATAAACAAAATAATTAATAAAATCATGGGCAGTACATAAACACAACAAAGTAAATAGTTTCAAATATAACATCAATCTCATGGGAATACAAAGTGCGATGAACACCCCATACCTCATTGTAATCAATCGAGTCGTATGACCAAAAGTTAAAAACCACCAAATGAATCCTAGAATACAATGAATATATAAATAATCATGAAAATATATATTAAATTTTAGTTAAGAAAATACACCACATGCATGAACTAAGTGGCGAATAATTGAAATCTCACAGAATTGAAAGTGAGATAAGAAACCTCTTACCTCATGTCTGACTTGTCTTGTATGTTCCATGTTATTCTTGAATAATAAATACAAGTTAATTTCAACTTTATTAAGAAAATTTTTCATGTTTATTATTTATTTTATATCACTTATTACCTTTATATAAAAATTAGTTAATTATTTGAGTTCGGATTGGACATTTTTTCATTGTTCGAAACATGAGTTAAACATGAACTTGTTATAATTATAAATTGGTCATCTGATCCAAATACCATTATCCCTAGAATGATATTAATGAATTATATATCATATATATCATCTATATCCAGTATATATTCATTTATAGTAGTCCATATCATTGGGATATATGAAAATGAAATGCACCATTCATGGAGATGGTAAGTCGTACGTACGCATGAACGCTATATGCATTTCACTTAATTCATTCTTAAGGGAATGTAAACAAAATTATACATTGTTATATTTTTATTGCAGTATAATATAATATTTTATATACATTATGTAAGTTCATTAACACTATCATTTATACGTTCTATGAATGGTATGAACGAGTCATATCACATTGAGGGGGCGGTAGTCCGCACTTCCTCAAATGAAACTATTGTATTTACCCATTATGGAAACCAGAATTTTATGATATAAATGAAAAATACAGAAGCATACTAAAAACATAAACATAATATATATAATATATAAATACAGTTCCATCATAATGGCCACCATGAGAGATAGTTGGAGATATTTGAACAATCATCATTTTGTGAGCCAATAGTTCGACATCCACAGAAACAGTTGGTTCGTATCCATTACGTAGTGTTGTGTGGAAGTATAGTTAAAATACATATTATAAAAAAACTATTATATTGAGGATAATTGTGTTTCTTTAAAATGAAGTAATAAATAGAGTTTAGGGGGTTGGAGAAGTAAAATAATGGAAGCGAACATAAGAGAAGACATTACCTTTAAATCGGGTTACTCCCATTGGTATGAACAAAAAGGCTTCCTTGAAGTGCCTTGTGCCTAAGTTAAGGCTTCTAGGAGGAATATAGGGATGTAGAGAGATTAATTAGGATTAGTTTGGATGATCCAAGGGGGTTGAGAGGTTTGATTAATGGGATAGAGGTGATTTATTTTTGTAAGGTGGAGGAGGGGCTCTTTAAGAATGTATGAAAATAGTATTTTATCATAAAATAATTTTCTCTTTCAGAAGGTCCAAAACTAATTAAAGTCTATGTTAATATGGATTTTGTTAGAAATAAAATCATCCAATAATAATTGGATACATTTTGGCTAGTTTTTTAAATTTTATAATCTCATTTTTTTTAAATCATATATTAATAAGGTAATCACTGCATCATCATTGTGTCATAAATAATTTTATTTATTTATTTATTAAAATTATAAATATAATACTATAATGTAATAAATATTTTTAGATTTAAAATTAATATTTATAGATTAAATGTTAACTTATATAACCCTTTGTAATAATTTATTTACTAAAAGATATATGTTTATATATTTTTTGTCTTTACATTAAATTAATTAATATAAACTATCATTCTCACTCCTTAGTGGCACCATAGGGTCCCCAAATCTACCCAAGGATTCCCATGGTCCTATATGTATCATCCAATAGGATTATTACATGTGTTAGGGTAATTGAATATTATTATCAAATTATTTGTTCAACCTTTGATTATTATATTTATCTTTTAACCATGGTAAATAATGTAATTACTGATGTAAAAATTCATAATGATTAAAAATAAACGTTAACAATTCACACAATTTTAACCTCTTGATTCCAAATATATAATCCATTTTTCCAAATTCAAAACAACGAAGTGTCAGAAATTAATTTAAAATTAATTCCCGTTGTCAAAACCAAAAGGGTTTTTTAATAAATAATATCTATCAGAAGACTGACACTTGTTTATATTCAATTTAAGAGTTAAATTACTTCCAATGACCATATTTGGATTAAATGGTAAAAATATATTCCAATTAAACTTTAAAACTTATTAAAATAATATTCTATATATATAAATAAATTAGATTGAAAGGAATTTGTGAATTAAAATGCAGTATTTTCACTATTCATTAAAATGTGAACTTTATCAGAAAAATGCCAAAGTTTCATCAAAAGTTAATTTTGATGTCCCGATTCCAAAGAAAAAAAATAATTTTGTAAATTATAACATATAAACGTGATAAAAACTATTTTTAAAAAGGTTTCTCCTTCAAAATGAGGTAAATCGACCTTTTAAAGAATATTTGAATTTTTATTCCTAAAATTGGATCCATTCACATTTTAAGCTTCTATCTTTTATTAGATAAAAAAAGTGTTGAACAAACACTTATAATCATATTTTAGTTAGTACTGTTTATTCTCTCAAATACAATGACAACGAGTTAACTACCATTTAACATAATAATATTGTTATATTATTTTTCTGTATAACATATCGTTGTGTATAAAGTAAGATTTCAATGAAACTTGTTGTTGCATATTGAAACTTCCATCGAACATGGCATCCCCTTTATAGTAAAATAAATATTTAATTCCAAAATATTAATAAATATGAAAATAAAATACACTTTATTCACCTTGGATGTTTCAAACATAGTACATAATAAATTATTTCATCAAAAACTAATGGGGTAATGAACAGGTTTCATATAAATCACTAAGTATAAAAGTTTTTAAAGGCATGATCATTTTAAAATTTTAACCTAATAAATGTTAATGAGAGTTTCTTAGATTTTAATCCTAAATCAATATATTATAATGTCATATATATTCATATCATTGAATAAAATTATTTATAGGTATTCACAATATAAATTGGATGCATGGAAAATATAAGAACACTTTTTGTAGAATAAAAGGTATACAAAGTGGTTTATGTAATGAGACTGATGATATAAAATGGTAGTATATAATTTATATAATCCATTTTGATAGTAATGGAATGATCATATATGACTGGGAACATAATAACATTGAATTTAAATATTGGATATGAAGGAAGTACTTGTATAACAAATAGAGTAAGTGAATCCATTAACATAGGGGATAGTTTCTTAAATCCCATGGAGGATTCCATGGAACCTTATAAAAACCTAGGAATTTACTACTTAGAAATAGATTAGAACTTCATGATTAATGGTTTGGGAGTTAATAAAATGGGGTGGATAATTTTTTATTTATATAAAATATATGATTATTGTTGTTTAGTTTCAAAATACGGTCCTTGGAAATCTAAGTTGTGAGAAATACAAAACCATTGACCTACCCGTGATTATGGATAAGATTTTATGAAATTAAAATTTTTGTTCTATAATAGTTTAGTATCATAAATGAACATAAATATTTTACACTAATTATTTCATGGGAAAATAATTCATCAAAAAAATAAGGTATTAGAAACATTAATTTCCATTTTAGACTTTGAAAATGTATTTATTGGTTTATAAATTCATTTTAATTCAATAAAATTTTATATAATAATATAATAAATTGATTTTGTATTTGGATAATGTTTTATTAATTATTAAATTATTATTATATATTTATAAATAATAAAATATATAGAAAACCTAGATATACAATGCAATTATTCACTACAGAAAGAATTTTTTTTAGTAAATTATAAATAATCAACCTAAACCTATTTTTGAGATGCTATTAGAATGTAATATATGTATTTTTTCAAAATAATTATCTATTCATGTTAGTTTCTTCAATTAAAAAAATAATGTTTATAGAAAAATAATAGTTTTATGATATAATAAACCTTTTCCATTATAAAAATTACATGGAATATTATAAAATTATTTTATAATTTTTTTTTAAAATATTTTTATAAGACAATTTGATGAAATAATTTTTAAAAATTGTTTAATTTATCAAAAATGTTTATTTTAATTATATCTATATTTTTTTAAAAAATATATTTATGATTTCTATATATCTGAATACATATTCATCATATTCATTTATTATTCATTTTCATTTTGTTATATAAAATAACAGTGATAATGGAAGTGAATAAAAATCTCATTCATTTATAAGAAGAAAATTCTACTTCTATAATTCCAATGTCCTGATTCGTAACCCAATATTATAATGAAATATCAACTAATTGTAAGGTGAATGGTGGGGATTCTTTCATATAGTGGATGAGATAACATTTATCATATAGAGATCTCTAATAACTTGAAAATTTATTGTTGTCTATTTTTATAGTTCCTTACATATTGAAGCTCTTCTTGGGATTAGTCAATAGTAAAACTTGTTGATGTTTCATAACACGTTATGATAGATGGGATTCAAAAGGAACTATTCTATAGTTTAAGACCATCATTTCCTTATTTTTTATAAATTATCTATCATCATTACTCGTAATACAAACTAATTAAAACATTCACATTGACCAAAATTCAGGTAACAAGAAGATCTGACTGGTTACATATTTTTATGAACTATATATATACTCCATCATTATAATAGTTCATCATTTTCTAAATAACATATTATAATTTTACACTTCCCTTGATAATGACTACCATATTATTAATTCATTTATTTCCTTCTTAAAAATTTATAGATGGAGTGATCTTCATGGGATAATTAAAACCTATGCAATTTACATTAGGGTGTGGATTAATATTTTGTTTTTCTCCGTATATTTTTCATATTGTTATAATAAATATTAATGCATTAGATCTATTGAAATGTTAAAGATATTTTTTATTACTATACTATATAAAATAATGAAATTATCATTGGGAACAATGATTCCATTTATTATTGAATTTTTTTCAATAATAAGATATTTGACAACAACAATTCTTTATCCTGAATCTATGATTCATATAATAAACATCAAAAACATGTTTTTTAATGTATATCGAATTATAATCATAAATATAAATTATTAAAGAATATCATTATTCCATGAAATTAATATTTTGGGAAAATATAATATGTAAAATACTATTTGGTTTCACTTTTATATTTTGTTTTATGACCATAGAATCCAAAAATTATCATAAAATAATAATGTCATTATACACAAAATTAAAAGATTTTATTCACTAATATGAATGATTTTTCAACTATAATTATTTATGTCATAGAGGCCACGAATATTTTTACTTCCATTTAGTATTCAATGTTTATAAATTTATTGTATTACTCAAGACTCGACTAACTGTCTAAGGCATACAAGTAATGTATGTTCAAGATTACTCCCTTGAGAATAATGCATTGAACATTAAATCTGATTTTATAACAATTGTAATCCAATATAATAACCATAAAAAATATGTAAATCAATTAGAAAATGAAACTATAAATTTATAAACAATTTATTAATTAATAAATAATAAAACAATATAGATGGAATATTTTCATAAAATATTTTAATGACTTTATTCATAAATCAACAAATTTATTTTTTGTAAGGTTGTTTAAAAGTATTCAACATCATTATAATAAAATAAATTATTTATACATAAAAAAATTTATACAATTATGTAAATAAATAAACTAAATTATTTTATTTATTTTCAACTCTAAAAATAAAAAATATAAATTCAAATTATTTTTCTCAATTTAATCCTGCCAATTTTCATTGAAAACTTACCTTAACAAATAACATTATAAAACAATTTTATGGAACTATATATAATTTAATCCATAATACAATTACAATTTAAAACATCCTATTTATAAATAAATTTAATATAAAATATAGTTATGCATTATTTTACTCTTTATTCCTCTCCTCTTAATGGACTCAACATTTAATATCAAAAAAATAGACTACAAATAAACTATCCATATATTGAAATAATACTATGAACTAAATAGATGATTTCTGTTAAAAAAAATTGAACATAGAATTAAAAACTTTTATGAAAATATATTAATTATAATGAATAAATGATCAAAAGTGAAGTTCTATAATGAAAAAGAACATAAAATAACTCAAGAACACTAAAATAAATTTAGGTGCTAAAAATTGCAGTTGTGTAATCTGTATAAAAATATAAAGTAAAAATATTTATAAACCTATGTTCTAAAAAGTGTGGTTTTAATAGACGAGATCATAATATTTCCTTCTAATGCAAAAACTAGGAGAATCTACCCATGATCAATCAAAAACTTTAAAATTATTCATATATTCAAACACTAATCGGGATCCATGATATAAATTACATGTTAAGAGACTACCACTCATGATTAATAAAATTTTAATGATTAATGAATTATCCAAATATAATAATAATAATAATAATAAATTAATGGATTTGGATTGAAAATTATTGAATTAGAAAGACGTTCAAATAATTAAAAAATGAAAACATTAATAAACAAATAATCAAAATAGAGGTTATTAAGTGAAAAAAACATCAATTGAATTTGGAAAGAAAAATAGAATATATGTGTTTAAATTTTTATCTAACCTTCCTATATAAAATTCTAAAATACTAATACTTATAAACCAAATCAAGCAACAATGTGGTTTCAATTAACCACATCATGGTATTCGAATCTCAAACAAAAAAATAATAATTACACTACAATTAATCCTAGATGGGGACAATTACTATTATTTTTAGACCTATATCATACTCTTTGACAATGTTTATTACAGAATACAACTTTTATTTAAAATTAATGGGCTATATAAAGAATAAAACAAGTATTTAACTAGGGAATATCTTATATTATATATTCTAATCATGATTTTATGGAAATATACTATTGGACTCTGTCATGGATTGTTTTCTCACCATCATTCTTCAATTGTAAACACAGATTACTTTAACCATTAAGGTGTTGAATTTTATTCAATGTACTTAGAATTCAAGAAAAATTAATCAAACATTGTTATAGATTTACCAAAGTGTTTCTTTTAAATTGAATTCACTATCTACTATTTCTAAGCTCCACCAAGCTGCAGTATCCCTTGAACATTTCATTTTTACTTCATATAAGATGACAATGATATGTTTTTATAAAAATAATTTTCATTGTATCATTTTTTTCATTCCATTATTCCAATGATCATTAATATATCCTTAATTATTTAATCATACTATGAAAATAAAATATAACATGAATTTGGTAAAATAAACTCCATTTAATAACACAAATTCCATTATATTTTGAATATAAAAACAATTTATCAAATTTCATTACAAAGAATCATTTTGATATCCATTAAAACCAAAGTAACAAATATTTCAAAGAAAAATATCTCTTTAATGGGATAATGTCATAATAAATTGTGGTAATAGTGAAAATTTAAACATAAAAATTAATAAATTTTAAATTCTAATGTTTCTTTGGAATTCAACCATGCCTCAGTAATGAATTAAATTTTCAAATTTTATTCCATTATATTATAGTATATAAGTATTGACATTATATTAATGACCAATTTATGATCTACCATAATGTTTTTGTTTGTTAAATATATAAAAAAGGATCTAGAAAATGTGGAAGAGGAAATCTAACCCCAGAAAAAACATCAGTCAATCATAACCACTGTTTTTCACACTTATCCATTGATTCTTAGTTGATTAATACTAATATTAAAACATAATAAAATATATCCCCTCTCAAACATATTTTAATTATTCTTCATCATATATTTTAGATAGTCCTATTTCATGCATTATCCATATGAAACAATTATAAGGTTCTAAAAGATCAGTTTCCATGGACCTAGAATTTTTCAATCTCCACCCTTCAAACAATCATCTCTCATCATTCAAGAAAATTATAACTATTTTTCTTATGAATATAATTATTATCCACAATCTATAATCCTAAAATAAATAACAATTCCCATTCTTGAAATCGAACCACATGTAGAACGTAGATTTAATTTGTAGTCAGTAAGTCAGTATGTGTTCGCGAATGTGATGGTAATTCCGGAAGAATTATTACGGATCCATCAAATTGAAATTGATGTTATGCTTGGAAGATTATACATAGTTAATTTTTTTAATTTAGGAAGAGGTATTCATTGTTAATGACATATGAAAATTTTATTTTTAATATATTAATAACTCATGATAAAATGGGAAACCATGAGAATATTTATTTTCATGATGTGAAGAAGAGTAATTAATGTATGAATAAATAAATTAAATTTTACCTAAGGATATTTCATGAAGATTTGGATGTATAGAATTTCATGAAATAATAATGTCATATATGTATTCCATGGAGAAATATTGAGGTCCTGGAATGTGTTGACGTAATCTTTATGGGTTAATTGTGGAATTAATTTTTATATACAGAGTATTTACTAAGAATATTTGTGTGGTTCTTTATAATAAACTGGGCTATCCAAATAGACTACCTAATCCAAGAAAAACATTATTATTATGGTACCTATAGGTCAATCATACTCAAGGAAGCATACAAGGCTAACCCATGGGTGGATGTTGGCATAATTCCCACTATGTGATGGAAGGCCTCTATATAAGGCCTGTAAAGAATATGCATAAAGGCGTGCATAGTATTGAATAGAAGAACAAAGGGATGAATCCTAGTAGTGTGTGTGTGTCTGGGTAATGTGATCGGTTCTAATGCCCAATATCATTAACGAATGAGTAGTAGTATCTAATTTTATTATAAATTAGAGGGAATCCACTTTAGCGATTTGATGTGGTACAGACTCCCATATACACAATTACTTTTCCATTAGAAGTCTGATAGAATAAGAACTATTTGATCGAGTATATCTCTATCGTTCATCAATTCTTCAAAACACTTATTCAAAATATATCTTCTTCAGCTACCTCTCGATGAGGCTATTAACCTTGGACGATAGAGACAATTGTCCACTGCATGATAATGAGAAAAACATTATGATACTGAGATCATGAATTTAATCGATGTCCAAAATTCATTCAAGATTTGAATAAGGATAAATCTTAGGATGATAAATTTTATCACAAGCCCGAGTAGTTTCACATGAGTATTTCACACGAATGAATAAAAAATCTCAATTTTGTCTCATGATGATCGATGGATCTTGCAATAATAAGGTGAAATCCAATGAAGAAAAGTGATGTATCTTAATTGGATGAAAAAAATCACTGAATCTATTTCATGATGCTCGAGGATCATGGTAACTTCTAGATATATTGATATTTTAATGTTAATTATTCATATTATTGAAGAAAATTTCCACTATAAAATTGCTTATGTTCACTGAGGCATCGCATGATCAATTAATTTATCATGCGATGTCATCATGTGATCATGTGGTCTGTCTAGTTTTCTATGCTTAATCATGAAGGAATAGAATTAATGAAATCCTTATATATTCATTTCTTTGATGCAATACTCAACACTCCATACACATTTGAGCTACACTAACTATTTATAATATGGATCATTTGAGATTTGATGCTGTTGCAACATCAAGATAATGATAGAGAGATCTCTAATATTAATAAAAAATTATGTATATGATCTATACGTGTGAATAAAATTCTTTCTCATGTGATTAAATCCCATGAATTAAAATCTCACAAGTCCTATAATATCAGGATGGAATTAGAGAAGGAAGCTGTATACACACCCAGTATCATGTGAATTACCCCCACATAGCGTTCTTAGTCCTATGATTAAAAAAAGTTTCATCAATTAAGTCACCACATTTCTTGTGATTTATTTGTGGAGACACCCGTTGACACAACCAAGTTCATGAGAATAAATTAAATGACCCCCCTCTTACTTACATTAAGGAATACAATGGCACACCTCTTGTCTTGTAGTGGAAATTATGAACAATGTGCCTAAGGGGGAACAATTAGTATGAGATTGTTAATATTGTGTGAATAAGGTTTTGAGATCACAATATCTCTTCATGAAATGGAATTACAAAGGTATATGTTAACCGTGTAGTCCATGCATGCATAATTAAAAAAAGTAATTCCATGATAATAAAAGTACAAAAGTTCATGCATACATGAAATGCATGCATGCATAATCTATTGAGATGAAAATCCAAATAGAAAGAAACACCTAAATGTAATCATCAATACACAATCACATGAAAATATTATGAAAATTTAATATCAAAATTAAATGTTATATTGTTTAATATTATATAAAACCAATGAATGAATTGTTTTTAAGATGAAACTAAATCATGTTAGAATATTGGAATAGAATATATATAATTTAAAAATTTAGGACAATTCATGAAGTCTGATTGGGATGAAATTATAGAAGATATTTTATACATATATTATTTATAATGATTTTTTTTGTTCTCCAATTTCATACATATATGTGATAAAGGGACTTCATTATAAGAAGGAATCATAACCTAGTTATTTTATATAATGTGGAAACTAATCAAATACATGTGGTCAGAGACTTTTGAGCATGGAAAGAAAGATCTATAAAGGTACATTAATTGGTACATAGGAAAATTTTATCTAAAATGATCATTGTGGAAGATCAAAAAATAATTGGATATATTATCAATTACATTGCAGAAGTAGGAAGTCTCTTAGTTTGAGTTGGGAGCAGGAAGTATCTTGCATGACAAAGGAACAATAGCCTCTAGTTAATATTCTTGAGCAGGATAGTGTGGTTTATGGTAACAGTGTGTTATGAAGTATGAAGAACATCCTCTTGGTATTTAATATAGGTAATTCTGACTTGTTGTCAATGGTTTTAATTTTTTAAAAATAATATATAGGAGAATTTGAAAGCCTCAACATTTATGAGATCCTGATATCGTTAGGAAATGGAAGAGTCCTCAAGTTTCGTTAAAAATCGGAGAAACTTTTACTATATAAAATAAGTCTCATACAATATATTATTATTCTTCCAAATTGAGATAAGTATATAGATATATACCTTATTCCAATAATAAAATATGTAAGTCATCTATTCATGTGATCATAATTTTTATCATGGGATTCAATCACATGAAGGAGAATCCCATGAGTCCTCTAATCTTAGAAACGAATTTGCGAAGGAAGTTGCAGATACACCCAATGTAATAAAAATAATTTACCATTTATATTTCGTGTATTTTTTAGGAAAATAATAAGACAGTAAGTTTGAAATCTCATATCTCGTGATTTATTGAGGATACACCCCCAGACACAATCATTTTCACATGAATTTAATACGTGAAGAACTTATTTCTTACATGATGAAATATGATGGAACACTTCCTATCATGTGTAGGAAACTATGTAAAAATGTTCTTAGAGAGTATAAATAATCATGAAAATTATAAGACTATGAAAATTAGGTAGTAAGGTTAGAAGAATATCTTCTTGTACAGGATGGAGATATATAATAACCTGGTTTTTCTACACGGTACAGATCCTAAAATTATCAGTCTAATTATTTGTATATGACCATATATGAATTCATTGTGAGGATATGGAGTAAGTGGGTGTGTTCATAGAATTTATGGAGAACCAATTTTTTGAAGAAAAAATTGGGATCCATGGTTTTTAGACACAAAATTCACCAGAATGCACATTTTCTCTTAATAATGTGAGGAATTTCACAGGGAAAAGTTCGGTGTACTATTTTTCTTAATAATTTGACTAGGACTAAATTTTCCTAATATATGTCTGTAATTTACAGAAATGATAAATAGAATCATTGGGGAACATTTTCTCAAAATGTTCATCCAAATAATGTGGTTAACCTCTTTATATAGTGCGGTATGCACAAATTTCACGCAATTTGGCCAACCTTGAGACCAAACCATACGACCTAGTATTTTTTTATAAAGAGAACATTTCACCATTAAATTCATTAAACAACATATCCATGATTTATTTTCTTCCTCTAGTGACAAGGGGTCTCTTTATTCTCTTAAAAAAATCTCTCAAACCAACTTCCCTTACAATTTTCTCTCAATTCATCACATAACCTCCAATTTGAGATTCGATCATCACATTGGATTCCCCAACCCGGTATGTGATTTAGTACTTCACCATTGTTTTTTGTTTGTCTTCCCCCGGAAGTTGCAATTTTGATGCATGATCATATGACCTATTTTTAGGGTCATGTTTTATTCTTTAATTTTATGTGGATCTAGTCTAGAAATTGAGGTAATACTATATTTGGATATTGAAATAGGAATATGGAAGGTTTCCTACGAATTGTTCCTATAATTATTGTTGTTAATAATTTTTTTTCATTATACGCATTTCGGTTTCACCATGTGTTTCCCTTAAAATTTCATATTCCATTATTATATTCATTATCGTAACATTTTAGATCCCTTGATATTCATTATTTTCATATTGTTAGAGTTTAGGACATCATCACGGTTCACCCAAAGTAGGTATATTACATTTTATTTATTTGGTGAACTATGTTGGGTCTATCTATGGAACCATTCGGGTGATCTTATCTTGACCTTGATAAAGAAATCATACCAATATAATTAATTGAAAATTAGAATGTTAATTGGAAAGTATATATATATATGTATCTTGTATCCTGGTTAAATTATAATTTTGAAATACATTGGTTATATATATAATCTAACCTTATCACCTTAGATGAAATAAAATTTATTGAACATAATGAATTAAAAATATTAAGTTATAAATATATATATATATCAGTTGAACCATCTATAATAATCAATGTTACTTGATTACCTCTCCTAGTTTTACCTTATCACATTAGATGGTAAGAAATTTAATGATCCTAAAGGATAATTTACTAGTATCAGTATTACGTGACATGAATTAAATAATGATCTATGTATAAGGTGCCGATTATATTTGTTCCCTTTTATCTTTATAGTAATGGTCTAACTTGATCTATAATTGGATTCTCTAGGAAATAAATTTAACACTCAAAGGATTCTATTTTAATTCAATGAGCACGTTGAAAATGGAGATACCCATCATGGAACACCATATTTGTTTACATAAAGATTACTAATATGATGTTTTATTATCCCCTCTCTTTAGATATTTTGATTCCTTGGATACACTAAGATGATCATGGATGTTGCATTAAGACATGTTACACCATGGATTCACCCCATTAACCCCAGTCATGATTATTCTATGATTACCTTAAACAGGATCCTTGGACAGAGTTAGACTCATTTACAAAGTAATTACATGGGAAAGTCACCTGGATAACACTTAAACCCATTATTTCTAGACATTATGAGATATTTCAATGAGTTAGTCAACCTTTGAGGTGAAGGATTCCTTGGTAATACATTAGATTCCAAATATTATTATTCTTATCTATTTTAGTTTATTTTAATCATTCAAATGATTTATCTATATAAACTAAAATGAAATGATTTTATTGAATAATGTCACGTTCCAAGAGATTACCAATTGAGGCTTATGCGGGTATCTGTTATTTATTTAGAATTGATTTACATTTATATATGTATACAAACCTTTTAATTTATATTTATAGAATGGACTATATATTTTCCATTAGTGGTGGCCTACTGGGATTTATCTCACACCCTATATTGGCATTTATTGGTAACTGGAATGTTTATATGATTGTAGGTATGGATAAGGGGAAGAATTATCCCTTCGACAATTGATATACTTGATTGTTTTCTTAGTATGGTGCTTCATAGAAGATGATTGGGCCAATTATCATGATGATTGTATAGTTTTTTGTCTATTTTCTTTTTTATGTCATGCATATTATTGATTTTTTACAACTATGTATACCATTTTTTTATATTTTGTATAGATATTACATTACATCATCCTCATTTTTTATAATATAATGCTTAAAATTATTGATTTGATTATTATTAATGTTTGTTTATACTTATTTTTACATATATTATTGTTTTTTCATTATTATTATTACACTATTATTATTAAAATAATATTACATATCCAATGTGCCCCACTCTAACCTGAGAGAATAGACTCCCCAAAGACACACCATAGGATCTTGTTACTAGTCGGTAGCCTCTGGATTATGGGAAGGCATTCTAGAGGCCATGTAGCCAACTGAATTTGGAACCATTCAGTGGTACTCTGGTTAGGATCCCACGTGTAATGTGCATAATATCTATTATACCCATGAATGCATACATTAAATATAATTCCTTGAGAAACAATGTAAAATAATTGATGTGTACATGAAATACATGTGTACATAAAATATTGAGAATAAAATCCAAAAAAAAGAACAATAAGAATGTGATCATGAATAAACATTCCCGTGAGAAGATACATAAAACATAAAATCATAATTAAATGTTATTTGGTTTCTGTTTCCATTGAAATCCTGCATGAAGTGTTCTTTATTGGAGACTGAAGCAAAGACAAATATTAGAAGATATTATTTCTAATTCTATAGTGTTTGGGAATTCACGAAGACGAACTAGGTTGACATTAGGAAAGATCTTTCTTATGTATAATATTCTCGAGTAATCTATCGGGACAAATTTCATATATATCATGGAGGTTTAGATTTCATTATCATAAGGAAAAATAGACTGAGAATTTTTTTCACTAAGGAAACTAATCAAATTCACATGATCTAAGAATTGTGACAGAGACCATAAAAATTAGTAATGGTACATGAACCAGTACATGGGAAATTGGGATCCACCATGACAATGTAGGATGATCAATATGTTAATTTAATGTAGATCAATTCTTTAAATAAATGTGGAAGCCTCTCACATGGATATGGAAGTAGGAAGTCTCTTTTGCGAGTTTAGATGATAAGTCTCTATTGAGGATTCTGGAGTAGGCCAGTGTGGATTCTGGTAAAATTGTGGGATGTATTATAAATATCAAATTATGTGGATTTAGTAGAGATATAATGTGATTCAATATCAAATATTTATATTTTAAAAATATTAGTGTGGAGAAATTATTTTGGGGATAATATCATACATGACATTGAGTAAGTCTTTATACTAAACATTGTAAATCCCTGTGTTCTATGTGTTTTTATTTAAATCATTATTTGAGATAAGGATGAGATATAATAGATGAGTGGATTTAGGATTTTACTAGTCATATAGATTAATTTAAAAAGAAAAGTTTTTTAAAATAAAAAAGGGATGATTGATACACCTTCTCCCTCTCTCAGTAATCTCAAACTCATCTGGCCACTTTACCATACTAATCATGTATCATTGTAAAATGATGTTTTTAGGATTATGGTGAGTGGATAAAATGTAATAACTAAAAATGATTTATTTTTTTTAATTTATGTAAATTGCATGAATTTCCACATTCTATAGAATTCATTATATGTGATCCTTCATTTACATTTTATATTTATCATTCTCATTAGTTTGAAAACCTAAACATTCAAAACATTGATAAAAATTTTCCTCTTTTATTTGATTTATTCCTTTATTTTTCCCTTATAATTCATAGGATACATGAAATAAAAATTAAATATGTCTTTTTTGAACCACTTCTCTATCATCCGGTAATCATATCCTTATATTATCTCTATTCCAAAACATTCTTTCCCTATAGTACTAATAATCAAACCAATTTAGCCCTTTTTAGGTCAATAAAATCATGAAATTATACTAAAGTGTTTAGGTAGGATGGGTAAATATAATTGTTATGTTTATTACATAATCATATATTCATAGTGTTTATAAGCATAATAATTGTTCAGATTTCTTTTTGATCCAAAAGTTAATACATATAAAAATAAATCAAATAGACGCACTAATTTTAATGTTCATAAAAATATTTATGTTTTTAAAATTATTAAAAAAATATCTTTTCATGATTTATATAATTGGAATATGACAAGAATTTGGGTATAAGAAATATAATTTAAAATATTTTAGAGTACCCCTTCGGAAAGGGATTTTTGATATTAGAAAATCAATCATTAAAACAATATAAATAAATAATTAAATCAAACTAATTAAAAAAACAAAAAAACAATTCAATCATCATTTTAAATTTAATCCCAATAATATTTAAGTAGTTTATTTTTTAAAAAAATAGTATATATCAGATAATTATATTTTCATGATTGATTGGATGTTTTTATAGGCCAAGGGATTCTTCTTATGGAAGATACCTCCATAAAAAAAGTCAATAAAAACATCAATTGTGTTTCAATCAAACCAATAGTTAAAATCAAATATAATCCTCATTAATATATTTTAATGTGGGACACCATATTATTTTTTGATATATTTCTCTTTAAATAATTTTTTTTCCATTATTTACACCCAATACTGATCTTAAATGAAAGAAGATATATAATTGAATTGTTATTATTTAAATGGGATGGTCATAAACTAGGTGTTTAATTATAAGTATGAATAAAATTAAAAACATTATAAAAAATATTTACAAGTTTTTATATAATGAAAATGTATTAATTAATTAATATTAATTAAGTGCCCAATTGTCACTAAAGTTGTTTTATGCATCACAAATATTTTTTCTTTAAGAATGGGTTTTATTTCAATCTCTGTATAGAAATTATAATATATTTCTCTCATTTTAGATATTATATTTGTTTAAATTAATCATATTTTTGAAATAAACATTCAATTATAATATTATTTTTAATTTTATGTATTTGTCGGAAAATGGTTATTTTTTGGTGAATAGTAATAAATACAATATTTTATTGAAATATATATTTCCATTTCACGTATTTACCAAGTAAAATATATTTTCAAATATATTTTAAAATTTAACTATTTTATTTAGAATAAAAATAAAAAAACCTAAATTTAATGGATATTATGTTTAACTTTGATATAAAAACATTTTATTACTAAATTGTTTTTCTTTTAGAAAACAGTTTTTCATCATTATTTGGGGGATTATTTTAAAATAAATTTTATCCAGATATAGAGATTTAATTTAATAAAATATATTAAATATTTTTAATTATAATATTTGATATTATATAATAATGTCAAAAATATTTCTGTTCATTAGAAATATTAACCGACGTAAAAAATCAATTATACGGTAAAAGTTAAAGGGTTAATGGGGGGTTAAATTAATAGGATAAAGGTTATAGTTCTATATTATCTTTTCAAAATTCCACTATGTCACCATATTTGAAAAATTTGTCATATAAAATTCAAATATAACTCATTTTGTATCCATTTACCTCGAGTAATGCATTAATATATTTAAATATTTTGAAAAACTCCAAGTGTATCATCTCCCTCCCTTATATAAGGACATCATTAGTCCTCCCTTATTCCCAATTCCATAACCTCTTATATAAGAATTTAAAAACTCATATACCTTCTTAAAATTCCTTTATATGTCCTATAGGTCCTAATTTAATCATAATACCATCTTGTGATGGAATTAAGTAAAAACCTAAGGAGGTTCTCTGATGAAGATGTCTAGTTCTTAACAAATTGTTAAATTTTTATTTCTTAATTTAATTTATTCAATTATTTGATAACCATGATGATATAATAAAATAATTTTCTAATATATTCTAATATGTTATTATCTCAATGGTGGAACCTTTATTCATCTCTGTTTCCATCAAATATGAAATTAAAGTATTGCTTCTATGTACATGTGGACTAGCTCATCCACATTGCGATATAATTAATTTTACATCATCATAATTCAACATTTAATATTATTATTGATTTAATTTTTATATACGATATATATTATATAATTATTGTTTTAAAATTATTATATAATATCTACCTTATTACCTTACTATCCATTGTGTAATGTTTACTTATGCGTATGTGTACACTACCACCTCAAGGATGTGATGTGAATATTTCTTCATTTTTGATTTCCATTGATAATATTTACAATATATTTAATAAATATATATTATATATATATAATAATAATAATTATTTGTGGTAGGATAATTATTTTTCAACATTCTTTTATTCAATCCATTACAAAGGGGAAATATCACCCTTGTGAAAAATATGGCTTGTCATCTCGACAAAGTGATGTAATTCATTTTTCATAACAAATTTATAGGTATAGTTTTAAAATTGAATTTATTATTTCATAATATATTTATGATATTTTTAAAACTATAGATATTTTGGAACCATGTTCAATGTATAGAAACTATAACTATTTAATCAAAACAAGCATGAAAAGTGAAAATGTTATCACCCGAAGCAATGATTTTAATTAATAATTGTTAATAAACATGTGATAAGGAAATATAAGTAAATATTATATTGTATGATATGCATTCTTATATTTTTTAAATGATTTATAATTCATATATATTTATTATATAGGAGGATTGAATTCATATGAAGTCGGATAAAACATTAGGTAAGGGAAATGTGATACAATATCATTCATTTCAAGATTGTTTATGTTAATTTTCATTGAGGGAAATTATATAAGACATATTCTTTAAAAAAATATAATTTCTTCCAATTTGGTTGTTTCTTGTGATTTCATGTTTTCATTTTATTTTAATCTCTTTGGTATTTAAAATAACAGAGAAGATGTTTTAAAGAAAGTCATATCTTATTTCCAATTGGGTCCATTAAATTTTTACCCTTTTTCCATTTTTTGTTTAATTTTTTTCAAAAATGTTTTTACAACCCTCAAATAATTTTTTAATTTAATTTATAAACATATTATTGTTTTTATAAAAATAAATAAAAATAATACTCATTTTTTTGAATGGGGTACTTTTAAAAGGTGGTGTGAAATGAATCATATTTTTACGTCACTACAAGAATACATTTTTTCAATATCATGAATACTCTTTGATTACATATTTATTTATAATTATAAATATTTCTTTTCAGAAAAATATTACTCGAATATGTAATTTAGTTTATTTTATTTTAAATAACAAATTTCAATATGAAATGTCGGTTTTCATCAAGAAAAATTCTTATAATCTTTTAATGGTATTTTAACCTATGGAAAAAAATCCTTTCATGTTAATTTGATTCATTGGTAAAATGATATAATGATATAATCCCTATTAATTCTCTGGATAGTTATTTATTATGATGATACAATATTGAGAAACACGTTTTATTTCCCATTAGTTATTATTTGAAGAAATGTAAAATGTTTTTATACAAGCACAGAAAAAATATGAATAGTTTATAGATTTATTATTGGGGGGTTAATTATATCCCTAAAATGTATTGGTTAAACAAGGATAACTCATGAGATTACTGGGTTATGAATAAAGATGATTTCATCTTCAGAACATTATGCTTGGACAATGTTTCATTTCTATATGTTTATGTGTGGACCAGGTTTCCTTTATATAAGTATATATGAGGACCTAATTTCATGTCATTAACTTAATATGTAATCTTTTTACTATGTATAAATGTTCATAATGTTATAAATTTTAATTTGACATCCATATGGTAATGATTTTCTATCATAACTCCGAATTGGTTATTGATTAATCTAACTTATTAAGACTTTAATCTTCTTTTATGAAATAAACCTATGCTATAACTCATGAATAATGATATATGAATTCATTACTTATGACTCTCTTATATTATGTTCCTACTATCATACCCTTATTCTTACTTATGATTATTGATTTATATTTCTTATGATTACCCCTACTAAGAATCCGAGTTCACAATTTCTCATTTTTCCTTTCCCCATGTTATGATGAATGATTTTATATAAGGTATTCCTAAGAAGTGTAATATGAAAGAATATATTTTTGAGATATGATGAATATAATTCCTGAAATATTATTTTTATATATCTTTTCACTAATGATAGTAATCATTTACGATCCCTAGGATTGTATTATTGAAATATTTAATTGAATATTCATCACTAAAGATGAAAATAGTTGCGTATGTAATGATCAGGTCTCCAAAGATGGTATTAGAGTCAAGATCAGTATATTTTTTATGATTTGATTACTAAAACATGTTGTAACCCCATGTAATAATTCTAATTATTTGACAACAACATAATGTTTGGGAAATGTAGATATTGTGTGATTCCTTTGAATATACATCCTTGTTTGGATACGTACAAGTGGATGTGGTTGTGTTCCAAATCCAAAATTGAGTAAAAATATAGATGGGTTGGTTTTGGTATTAACATGATGATCATTGATGCACAATATGTGGTCTTAGGATACAAAACGTGCTGAGTCACTCTCGTGGGATATCATTTGGTCCATTAAAAAAACAATTATAATCACTTACGAATGATTTGAACAGATAATGTCTATGGATGACCTAGATGAAACCGAAAATAACATTGTTCAAGATGAATCTGTCATAATATATATCATCTCATGAAATATTTCCATAAATATATGATTTTCATACTATCTATTGGAGCTTGATTCTTACAAAATGTCTGGTGTTTAGATAATGGATGGAACTAGAAGGAATCAAGTGAAAAACAAAAATGAAAACCAATATAATGATGATACTCATGATAAACCAAATTATATGGGATTTGGTATGTAATATATTGTGACTATAGTAAATCTACTTTCTCATTCTATGGGTGGTATCACAGATTTCAAATTCACTAAGGTCAGACTAAAGTTCCATTAAATCCTTTATGTGACAATGTATAAAATATTTCTATGGGTCTTCAAATCCACTTGTGTATAAGTAAAATATCAATATGGTTACAATGATATTTTCAATTTTATAGTTCTTCAAGGATGAATAATTTGACTTAATATAATATTTTATTGAAGGGGATTCAAATAAATGTTTGAATCGTATCACTAATATAAAGAATATGGATGAAATGAACTACATGGATTTTCAGAAGATTATGAGTTCATTACTCAATAAGTACTTTCCCATAACTATTCATACTAAAATAGAGAGGAACATTCTAGAGTTAAAGAATAAGGATGTTAAATCCAAAAATACATATAATTAAAAATTCATAGAACTTGTGAGGAATGATTCAAGTTTAATCATATAACTAGTATCCAATATTTGATGATTCTATAGTTTTTTGAAAGCACGAATTCAAATTTCACAATCTATAAGGGTCATTATAAGGTACAAATTTATTGTCTTATGTTCAATAAAAGTGGATATGGAATAAGGAAACCCTCAATTTAATTGTTATTGTGATATGAATGGGAAGGAGTAGTTTAATGGGACCCGTAATGGTTTGGACCTTATAAAAAATTACATTCGGATAATTCTAGTGGTAGATGAATCCAGGGAGATCCTGAGGTAGTTGGAGGGAAAAGGGAGGTTGGAGAAAGATAATTATTCCAAAGGAGTACTATTGTGTATAATGGTATGGTACAACATAAGGTATAATCGATATAGTGTAGTTCTATTTTCCATGATGTAGGGAGAGTAGAGGAGTATTTTTTGTGACACTTTATTATTTGTAATATCTGCATCATTTTGTAGGGTTGTGGTGTAGGTCATGGAGAAGTTTTAGTGTGGAGTAATCAGCCATGACGTTGGGTTTTGAGGACTAGTTTTTTATGTTATATCGAATTTATCATGGTTGTGGCATGGACACTCAACTGCACTGTGGAGACCTAGGTTTTGATTTTCACAGGATCCATCAATTTTGGGATTCCCGCATCATGAATCTATGTTGTTGAATATCCCCTTTCTAGTTTGAGGGAGTATTAGGTGTAGGGTTCAGGGTTATTTCATGGTCTACATCTTGTTTTATGATATCTTTGGTGTGTAAATACTTGCAATCCGTAGACATGAGTTTGACAAGCTCAGTTGTGGCATTATCACATGCACGTCTCCATGGACCTCCCCTTTTTAGTAGGTTTGTATCATGGGATTGTGATTTTTATTGTAGTTTCATGTTTTTTAGACAAGGTATAAATTTATTTATACCCTCAAACCATACATTTTTATAAATAATCTCTTATTTCGTATGTGATAGAAGTTATTTAATTATAGGTATTTGTTGACGCTCCTTTCCGTCACAGAGTCTAAAGACTGAAAAAGAGGAAATACCTTAGTCCAAAGTGATTCATCCTTTGAAGAAACATAAAAAATCAACAAAGGGATGAACAAGGAGAACATTGCCCATAGGTCGTGCAAGTTCCCTCATGGTCGCGCAAGTACACTTGCGCGCCGCCTAGTGGTCGTGAAAGTCTACTTGTGCGACGCCTTATGGTCGTGCAAGTCTACTTGCGTGACGCCTTATGTTCGTGCAAGTCTACTTGCGCGACGGCTTATGGTCGTGCAAGTGACTTGCGCGGCCTAAGTGATAACCACCTGGTAACCGCCCGGGGTCTTCTCCTGCCTATAAATAGACCCTGTGGGCCCCCCATTCGAGAGGATCTTTTTCCAGAAACTCGGATTGAAGCTCCCGATGCCCAAGTCTCTTCTCAAAGCTTCTGAAACACTTCTAAGCTAATTTCTTACCTATAGTGGAATATCTAAAGAGATGGAGGAAGGCCTAAGTGTTGAAACTCATCAACACTTGCGCGCCTGAGTGGCCAGCCCTTAAGGGAACTTGTCCCACTTGCGCGCTGCCTTATTCCTTCGATAGAACTTGCGCATCCCTTTTTTGGAAGAACCTGAAGAGGATTCTAAAGGGATTAATAAAGAGTCTCTCATGTATTCTGAATGCTGGTTGAAAATCGCGCAAGTACCCCACATGTCACGGAGGTATACCTGCACGACCAATACTTACGCTCCCACGTAAGACTTGCGCGCCTTTCAAGACTTGTGCGCCCTACCTTTTTGGGTGCCCATCTTTCCCATTTTACCCCTCTTAAGCCATTTCACCTTTCCTATTCAAGATTCAGTCTTCAAGATACTCTTCAAATCCATTTATGGCATGATTTCTTGATTTGAATTCCTTATTTGAAAGGAATTCTGTGGAATATCTCTCAAAACATAGTGATTTATACATTTTTATGTCACCAAAGATTGAGAGTTCATTCATTCAACCTCATCCTTTAAAATGACTGAATCCTTAACCTGGGTCTCCTTTTCAGGAATAAGTCCCAGTCATAAATTTTGGGCATCCTTCTTAGGAGTAAGCCCCAAGTGCCATAATTTTGGGCATCCTTCTTAGGATTAATCCCCAAGTCCACTAATATGGGCATCCTTCTTAGGAGTAAGCCCCAAGTCCCATAATTTTGGGCATCCTTCTTAGCAGTAAGCCCAAAGTCCTCTAATATGGGCATCCTTCTTAGGAGTAATCCCCAAGTCCTCTAATTTGGGCATCCTTCTTATGAGTAAGCCCCAAATCCCTTATTTTCGGCATCCTTCTTAGGAGTAAGCCCCAAGTCCCTTATTATGGGAATCCTCCTCAGGAGTAAGCCCCAATCTCAAATATGGTCATCCTCCTCAGGAGTAAGCCCCAAACCTTAATCCTTAACCTGGGCTTCCTTTTCAGGAATAAGTCCCAGTCATAAATCTTAGGCTTCTTTTTTCAGGAGTAAGCCCCAAGTCCCTTAAATTCTCCTTAACCAATCCTAATTTACGTTTGATCTGGGAATCCTTCTCAGGAGTAAAACCCAATTATCAATCCTCTCCTAATTTGGGTTTCCTTTTCAGGAATAAAGTCCCAAGTTAGAGTGTTCAAATCTCCATAAAGCACATATACCTTTATGGACCCTGTTCCTGGATTTTCTCCTTAAAGTAAATCCTAAACTTCATTCATCTGGGCAGTCATACATACATAATCCCCAAACCATTTCTTATGATTGCATCATTCATGGCAGAATTGTCTAATTTTTACCAATACCTCTTGTTTCTCACACCGAGCATGACTCACGTGAGCTTAGAGTGTAAAATTAATTGTGACATCATGCTTTGAGCCATCAATCATAAAAATCATACATACTCGAACTACGTGGGTTCTGATTCCTTTTCCAAAACAAAGGATACGTAGGTAGCCCATCTATGGGTTCGATCCCAACTCTGAAATAATTCATTGTCCTTCAGAAGGATAATGAATTTCAAGTTCCCCACTGAGTGGCTTTAAAACCAGCCTGGTCATCATAATGACCAAGAGACTTTTATATGAATGTTTTTAAGGTTACCATTGACCAAGAATCTCTAAATAGATATAGATGATTCTCTATTGATGAAGAACCTCGAATACATATAAAATATTCTCTAAATTTCTTACATATTTAATCATTGATTGTCAAAACTAAAGGAAAAGCTCATTTTAAACTTGGTAATGTAATTAGGATACACGAACATAACTTAAATCTATAAAGAGAGTCCCGGAATAGACAATAATTCCCCTCAAAATGGTGTGATGAGTTCGAACTCCCATCCTCTCGACCAATGCAAATTCTTAAGTCTCATCAGTCCACAAGCTAATGAGCGCCTACCTTTGGGAAGTAGGTCCAAATGAATGTAGAATCATTGGATGTTTCCGGTTCTACGAACAAACCCGCTAGAAACTGATCGGAACGTTTGAATCTCCCATCCAGGAGGTCATCCCCGAATTCCGGGGGAAACAAAAAATGGTGAACCCGAATTGCATGCTTAACCAAAGATAAAATGATGTTTTACCTATTTGTTAAGCCCCTATTTAAAACTCAATAAGAGGGCTAACAAAAACAATCATTGACATATGTTCTCATCCAAAGGATGATGTAGATGAGTTTATCTTGATTACATCTGTTATATCAAACAGGCACTCTTTTCCAAGATTTTCTGTATTTTCATAATGGCTGCTCTCAAATTCACATCTGTGAATACTGCTGCTGCAAATACCACTGCTGCTATTCCTACTAGATCGTCATCCACTCTGAGGATGACATCACCTACTCAGCATCTTCAACGCTGGGTATCAAATGCGATGGTTAAGGAGTACCGTCAACACGGTACCATCCCAACTATGGAGGCTGCCCGACAGGCCCTCCAAGTAAATAACTCACACAGGTCATCCGGACAATGACGACCAATGATTAAGAAGCAGGCGGTGTTGACTACCGTCTCCAACCGTTTCGGGTCGTTATCCACAGAACGCAATTTCCATTCACTCCCTTACTCTGAGGAAGTGAATGAGCAGGTCCCGCAGGGCCTTAATTCAAAAAAACAGGAGTCCTTCCCGAGGGCTCCCATCAACAATCGCCGACAGACTCGTGCGGTAGTGCGCCCTCAACATGATGAGGGTACCAACTCCAGGCATTCATCTCAGGTTCCTCGAACCCGAGCAGGCAAGACGAACCGCCAGAGACGGAATCCGGTTGACAATGGGAAGGTTTCCATCCCTTCCATCTCCAGAGAAGTCCACCAACCTAACTTGGTGGAAAATAACGAGCAGGCACACACACCTGTCCGTTTTAATTCCGCTGTCCAGCAGACTCGTCTGGCAGTATCACGCCAATCCCGCCAGGCAATTCCGGCGGAGTACTATAGGCAGGAACATACACATGCTTATACATCACCAGTTAGTCAGTAGGCTCGTATGACTACATATGATGGATCTCGTCAACCACCTTTGGTGAAGTGTAATCAGCAGGCACATACACCTGCTAGTACTAATCAAGCCTACCAACAGTCTCGCTTGGTAGTGCACGGAGAAGTCAGTCGGAAAGCTCTGACGACAAACAGGAGGCAGACTCAACTCTCTACCCCCACACTTGAGTACTGTCAGGATTCACTGACAGGAAAAGGAGGACAGGAGCAGGCACATACACCTACTCAAAACCCAGAATGGACGTATATTCCTGTTCCAGCAGCTGAAGTCACCAAGCATATTTTGTCAATGGTGAAAGACCAAAAGGAAATTCCTGCTCATATTCTGGATGCTTGCCAGGATATCATAACATCTTCAGCATCATCTCAGGGATAGACACATAAATATATCCCTAGCAGTGGAGTGACACATCAACAATTCACTCCAGAAGAGACACACACATCTGTTCCAGTCCAAGAGGGTCATGGGGCATACTCCCCCATATCATACGGACAACCATGTCAGGCACACACACCTGATTTGAGTGGAGATCGGCATCCTAACCTGACCATCTTTCCTAATCAGGCACATACACCTGCTCAGAGTAACCACTTTCGTCAACAAGTGGTTTCCAAAGTGAGTAAGAAGGAATCTAAGAAAATGATCCGCCCAGCACAGTCAAGAGATCAAAGGCCAATCTGCAACAAGGCTTTGCTCGATGCTGGAGTTCTTGAAGCCCTCAGACATTTATCTGTTGAAATTCAAGATTCTACTCCCTCAGTTCCCAATAACGGGAACATTAATTCCATAAGTCTTCAGCAGACACTTTCTCATGAAGGCTTTCTTCGTGAAAATTCAGTCAATCTTGAAGTTTCATCTTCAGATGAGAGCCACAGGAACCCTCCGTGTGGTCAGAAGACCAAGGATGAAGAGATCTCATCTTTTGATGTAACCCATTATGGTGGACCTCCCCATGATGATGAACTTCTCTGCGAAAGTTCTCTCCGCAGTAGTGATTCACATTGCATGGAAAATACTCCAGTGGACAGTGTAGTGCCGAGAAAGCCCTCTTATATTGAGGCACTTGAAAATGAGAAACCAGTCATTTATGATTCTTTATCGTTAGCAAGTGAAATACATTCTCAATCAGAAGATAGCCCAGGGTGTAGGTCATTCTCCGAACCACCCCTAAGTCATGCATCTTCTAGTTTGATCAATGATGTCTCTACCAATCTTGTTGAATCCGATGAAGCAACAAGGAATCACCAACTCTGGTCAAAACAGGTAGAATAATCTTCATTTAATGATAAAGAGGAAATGCTGAACATGAGGAAGAAACTAGCAAAAGGTGAGGTACCAGTCATGTTTTGGCCTTTGGCTGACTCACAGTACGACATTCCAAAGATGTTGACAGATGATGGAATCCATGATATTTGTCTCAACATTTGGAAAACTCTTTGTCAATTAAAGAAGAAGGTATTATCTTATGATGAATATGAACATCATCTTAAGATAATAGAAGGGATACAACGTCAAATTGATTTGGAATCTCTATCAGTCTCTCGATATCCGAAGGCTGAAAAGCAACAGAGAACCCTTCAACGTTCATGCCTTGGCGCACTAAGAAAATTGCGTCAGTTAATTGCGAATGCTCCGTCTGATGTTCATATCTAAGGATGAGGTGTTCACGGAGCACTACATTTCACAGTGCTTTCCAGTCAGCAAAGCCCGCCGAAAATGGTCTCATGCAATGTTATTGCCCATGGCCGACCATGGTCAATGGGCTTTGTTCATAATCAAAATCTTGTTCAAGAACAGGCTTCAACTAGTTCCTCTAAAAATCATGCATATAGAGAACAAGTTTTTGAATTTCTCCTACATCAAGCAGGCGAGAATATTGCACAAGCCTCTCGTATGGAGCAAACAAATCATCAAATGACAGAAGTCTTGGAAATCATCCAACGGTCTGTTGAACCAGGTGATAAAAGTGAATACATGCTAATGCATCCAGCTAATTTCTGAACTAAGATTAGCAAGATCAAGAGATCTTTTAAGAAGATCTCAGACGTAGCATGTCAAGAGCCACCCCAGCTTGTCAGACTGGGGACTCCTTTAACCCAACCCTCAGAGTCAACAAATGAGATTCGAGGAGTTGAGCGGAATCAGCAGGAACATCCCCAGTTCACGAGACTGGGGACTCTTTCAAATCATCAATCCCCTTCTCAGAGAATATCGGTCTTTTCTCGATTGGGGAAGAAGCCCCAAGAGGAACGAAGAGACAAATTATTAGGAGATTCCCTCAAAATTATATCTCGTCAAGAAGATCCTAAAGGATTGAATCAACAAAAGGCAATGTCTCATCAAAGATATGATAGAAGACAATATCACAGAAATGTTGATAGAAGGGATGCGATGTATTATGCATCGATCAATGTCATCAATGTTGTTGTTGCTAATCCACCAGAGGATACTCACTCAGGGGACTCAGATGAAGAGCGTCCTGCTCAAGAAAATGTACGCACCAATACAAATGAAGAAGGTGTGCGTACACGAAGTCAAAGGATTACTCAGAACATAGGTAATCCACTTCCTTCTCTCCAAAAAGTATCCAACAAAGGGAGGGGAAAGAATCATGTTACATATCCTTCCTCTGGAGAAGGTCAATCGCTCTCATTAGAGCAAAGGTTTGCACAAGAGGAGGAAGAAATGAAAGAATTAAGAAGAATGAATGCAGAACTACTTCAGAGTAGTCTTCTTCTTAAGAATGCTGAAGTTTGACAGCCGAAGGAATGTGTTGCAGTTACTGAGATGGATCAAGAATATCCTCCTTTATCAGTACACCCTCAGAGGTCTAATCCCGTGGGTCAAGCGCAACAACGGTTGGCAGTGCTACCATCAGTTGCAGCACCAACCACCACATATGTCCAAGCTCCATTCATTGCACCTACTCAAGACCAGATTCAACCAGATGTTTCTAAAAATTTAATAACTACTATTGAGTCATTAACAGCTCGGTTAGAAACTATGGAAGGCAAACGGGCGCAAGTTCAACCAGAAAAAAAAGTTTACCCTGAATGGGTAGATTCAATTACTCCTCCATCTAGTTTTGGAAACCCTGTTTTCCCTACTTTCAATGGATCAAGCGACCCTGAACAACATTTGACGCATTACGTGTCTTGTTGTGATCCTATGATGGGAACTCCAGAGTAGCAAGAAGCAGTGAGACTCAGATGCTTCGTGCGAACCTTGCAAGGACCAGCTTTTGTCTTGTATACAAGCTTGCAATCCCGGTCAATCATCAGATGGGAGGATCTTCGTCAAAAATTCCTTCATCAGTTCAGCTCAACTTTGCAAAAAACGACAGTTTTTGATCTTACAAACTGCAAGCAAAGGGAGAATGAAGGAGTCTCTGATTTCATTGCTCGTTGGAAGAGATTAACGTATTCCCTGAGTTTAGCACTCCCTCAGGAAGAGTTGTTGCCAATATGTGTGGAAAATTTGTGTGACGAATTATGCACGCCATTGATCCATGTGAAATACATAGGAGGGTTTCGAGACCTTACATCAATCGCTCAGCAGATTGAAGATTCCCTTATACAGGCTAAGGTTAAATCTCGTGTAATTCCATCAGCTCCAGGAAGGAGAATGGGTAAAGCAGAAACTGCTACAGTTATGCTTAAACAAGCACCTGTACCTATTTCTACTTCAAAACCTTCATCTTCTCGAAGGGCTCCACCTCTTGAACGCCAACAACAAAGGTTGTTTCGTCCAAATGATCAAAGAGATCAACGACAAAATCAATTTGAGGATTTGAAGAGTAAAACAAACTCTTTCTGAAGTGAGCAAGTTCTTGGTTACTTCATTTCAGCTCTGGAAAATAATTTGGTTCAATTACCAGTGCCCAAGAGGCCAAACAAGGAAGGAGATGAAGACCGTCCCAATTATTGTCCCTTTCATCAAATGTTGGGGCATCACATCCAGGAGTGTTTTGTCTTTAATGACCTCTTGAAAAAGATGGTCTACATGGGACAAGTCAAATTGAAGGGTTCTTCAGCTCATGTCGCGTGTGTTACCGCTACAGATCCAGAGGAAGGAGGCGAGTGGCAGGAAGTCAAAAGAAAAACTGTGCAAAAATACGATGATTGGATGGTTAGAAAGACAATCAATCGGACCCATGCCATTTTGCGAACACAATTGAAGAAGCCAATTGTGTCTCCTACAAAAGCTGCAGTGAAGCCACCATCAAAAGAAAAATCCTCAAAAGGGCAGCGCAATTTAAAGAAGAAAGAGGAATCAGAAGAAGATGAGTATGTATCGAGGCCTAAGTTGTCTTTGACTCTGGAAGATTTCATTCCATCTACTTCAAAGCCATGGGCACCGCCCCATCAAACGGCACAACCTAAATAGGCTAGTCAGGGAGGGTCTTTATCAGACGAAGAGTTAATCTTCGGTTCTGTTAATATGATTCAATTAACAGATCCATAATCCAGTCTTGATGAGCCTGAATTCCCTGTGTCAAATAAGGGAATCCGAGGAAGTTCTAGAGGTTCAGGATACAGGGGAAGAAGTGGATCTTTCCGAAGCCACTACTCCAATTCTACCCCTGCTAGCACTGTGTATGCAGCAGAAACTCGTGGTAGAGCCCTTCAGCGAGCTCAAAAAGAACAAGCATGTTCTTCTACCAATGGCCGACTCAGTTTTGGAACAGTTATTTTGGAAGACCGATTAATGGTTCCATATTCTTTATCTCCGCAAGTAAATGGATCTAATCAGTCTAATCTTCCAAAACCAAGGATGTTGCCAACTTCTATCCCAATACATGATGCATCAGCTTCCAAAGCATCTGCTTCTAAGGTACCTGCTAAACCACATATTCCTGTTGGGAAACGCAGACCTCTAGATCAAAAGTATGATATATTGAAACACTTGGCCCAAGTACCAGCCAAGTTATCAATTTTGGATGCTTTGAATCTGTCAAAAGATCTTCAGGAATCACTAATCGAAGCTTTGTCAAGTCCTCAGGAGTTTGAAGCTGAAATTGCTGCAGCTGAAGTCTATCACATAGAGAATAATCCTGCAGAATGCCATGCAGTGATATCTTTTACTGATAAAGATGAAGATGATGTTGTGTATGGTCACATAAAACCTTTGTACTTTTCTGGCAATGTCAATGGTGTAGAAATCCGAAGAGATTTCATTGACAATGGTTCAGGAGTCAACCTCATGCTCATTCGTACACTTCGTTGATTGGGCCTCACGGAATCTGATTTATCTCCTTCTACCATGATGTTACAAGGATATGATAAAAATGAACAAGAACCACTGGGCGAAGTTACACTCAGAACCCAGTTTGGAGATCTTGTATCCAATTCGGATTTCATGATTGTTGATCAAGACTCAGCTTTCAACGTCTTTCTTGGAAGACCCTAGCTACATCAGCATGCGGCTATTCCTTCATCATACCTTCAATGTCTCAAATACTGTTTCAATGGTCAAGTTGGAAAATTGTATGGTGATAAGTCCCCATTCAAGACATGTGAGTCTCAATATATTGAGGCAGAATTTTATCACATGAAGGGAAGAGAAAAATCTGCAATGAAGGAAATTACCAAAATTAATGCTCCTTATGGTTTGGAGAAAATTCCAATAAATCCATTTACACATGTGAGTACAGATTATGTTTTACCTATCATTCAAATTGACAAAATAGGCCCAAATCAAAATACTCTTATGGAAAGATCTATAATGTCAATTACGGCAATTGAGCCAGACAACATGAGAGAAATTGGTAACCTACCAAACAGTGGTGAAAGCATAAGTGGTGACGTTTTCATTTCATCTTCTGAAGTCCAACAAGTCTATACTTCGCCAATCAGGACAGAAGATGTTATAGCAACACCAGAGTTGAATAATTATGTCGATTCTCAATCCATCATCTCCTCTTTATTTCCCAAAGAAGGCCCTTTATCATCAATAGGGTCGGAAATGGAAGCTTCTTCTTCAAAATGTGAAACTTTTGACATCTCTTATGATCATGAGAATTTCGTTTTGTCATCTACTATGCAAGTAGAAACAGAAGAAATAGCACATAATGAAGAGGAAGAGGAAGGTCTTAGAGATGCTCCTCCAGAATTTGAAGAGGGTATCTCTACCACTGTGGATGAACATAGAGAAATAAATCTGGGTACAGTGAAAGATCCACGCCCCACTTTAATTAGTGCGGCCATGACCCTTGAAGAGCAAGAGATGTATATTTATTTTCTAAAGCAAAATAAAGATATTTTTGCTTGGAACTATACAGAAATTTCTGGGCTTGATCCTGATGTTGTTACTCATCATTTGGTTTTACCAAAAGAACATCAAGGATTTAAGCAAGCCGCGAGAAGAACACACCCAACTTATGCTTCCAAAATTGAAGCTGAAGTGGATAAACTGATCAAAGATAACTTCATCAGAGAAGTTCAGTATCCCAAGTAGTTGGCTAATATTGTCCCTGTAAAGAAAACGAACAGACAAATTAGGGTTTGCATCGATTTTAGAGATCTTAATCGGTATTGTCCTAAAGATGATTTCCCAGTTCCGATTACAGAACTCTTAATTGATGCGACGACTGGTTATGAAGTACTCTCCTTCATGGATGGATATTCCAGATATAATCAGATCCGAATGGCCCCAAAAGATGAGGAATCTACAGCTTTCAGAGCTCCTCAATGTGTGTTTTGTTACCGGGTGATGCCCTTTGGTTTAAATAATGCAGGTGCAACATATCAATGCGCCATGCATCGTATCTTCAAACCTTTCTTAGGGAAGTTTGTTGAGTGCTATGTGGATGATTTGGTAGTTAAATCCAAACAACGTTCTAATCACTTGGCTGATTTGGAAGTCATATTCCCCAAACTTCGACAACATAATTTGAAGATCAACCCCTTAAAATGTGCTTTTGGGGTAACCTCAGGAAAATTCCTCGGCTTTGTTGTACGCCATTGTGGTATTGAAGTCGATATTGAGAAGACCAAATCAATCCTTGGTATGTCACCTCCTCAGAATTTGAAATAATTAAGAGGACTTCAAAGACACTTAGCCTATATTCGGCGTTTCATCGCCATTTTGGCAGGAAAAAGTTTACCCTTTACCAAATTATTGAAAAAAGGAGTCACATACCAGTGGACTGAAGAATGTCAAGAAGCATTTGATGTTCTCAAGAAATACCTCTTGAGTCCACCAGTACTCATGCCACCTGTTGAAGGTAGACCACTTATCCTCTATGTGACAGCTCTAGAGCGATCATTGGGTGCCTTTCTCGCTCAAAAGAATGATGTTGGGAATGAAAATAGCATATACTATCTTAGTAGAACTATGCTTGAAGAAAAAACCCGGTATTCAAGTATTGAGAAGGGCTGCCTAGCATTAATCTTTGCAGTTCAGAAACCGAGACACTACCTGCAACATCACGAGGTCCAATTGGTATCTCACAATAATCCGCTCAAATTCATCCTTAGTCGTCCAATGCTTACAGGACGTCTAGCAAGGTGGGCAGTTATTTTGCAGCAGTTCGACATTCAGTATGTATCTTAAAAGGAAATAAAGGGCCAAGCTCTGGCTGATTTCCTGGCTGAACATCCTTCAATGGAAGACACGTCTTCAGATATTGAACACCCTGATGAGGAAGTTTTCTCTATTCAAGAGAATCCTCAAACATGGGAAATGTATTTTGATGGTGCTTCCAGAAGTCCAACAGGGAAGAAAATGGAAAATCCTAAATTCAACAAAGTTGGTTTAGGAATTGTACTCATTTCTCCAGATAAGGCATTGTTACCTTATTCCTTTTTATTGTGGGAAGGTGGTACCAATAATGAAGCCGAATACGTAGCTCTTATAACAGGCTTGGAGTTAGCGCTTCAAGCACAAGTGAATCACTTAAAAGTGAAAGGTGATTCAGACCTGGTAATCAAACAAGTCAATGGGGATTATTCCATCAGAAAAGAAGAATTAATCCCTTTTAATGATTACGTCAGAGAGTTAATGGCGGAATTCCATTCAGAACCGACATTTTCTTATGTCCCAAGATCACAAAATGCTCAAGCTGATGCACTGGCTAATATAGCCACAACTCTAGAAGATCCAAATCGGGACGAGACAACCATCAGTATTGCCCACCTTCGTGCAATTTCACCTTATGTTCAAGCCAGAACAGAGGAAATTAATGAAATTAGTCCCATTCCTGAACCATATGGTCATACTACAGGATGTATGTCACCTATCAGGGAATACCTTCAAAATTGAACATTTCCACCTGATAGAGCTGAGAAAGAACAAATCCGGCGACGTGTAGTCAATTTTACTCTTTATGATAGCCCAAACCACCTAGAGAAAATTCTCTACAAACGTGGTTTTGATGGAGTTCTCTTCAGATGCATTGATGGTGAAGAGACAATGGCTGTCATGAAAGAAGTGCATGCAGGATTCTGTGGTGCCCACCAGTTTGGACATAGATTGTCTAATCAAATTCGAAGGCTTGGATACTTTTGGCCTTCAATGATACAAGATTGTGTTGATTTCACAAAGAAGTGTCATTCATTTCAAGTACATGCCAACTTCATTCATTAACCACCAGAGTTGCTTCATACAGCTAAATACTCATGGCCATTTTCCACATTGGGAATGGATGTGGTGGGACCTTACCCTTCAGCTACGGCCAAGCAGTTTAAGTACATTCTTACTGCTACTGATTTCTTTTCCAAATGGCCAGAGGTAGTACCTCTCAAAGAAGTCAGTTCTAAATGCATTGTTAGCTTCATCAAGTCTAACATCATTACTGGATTTGGTGTCCCTCATACCATATTGACGGACAACGACACCAACTTCTGTTCTTTTGAGGTGAAGAAATTGTATCAAGAATACAACATTAAATCCAACCATTCATCTCGGTATCATGCGGCGGCCAATGGCCAAATAGAATCCTTTAACAAGACTCTTTCAAATATACTTCAAAAGATGGTGGATAAAGATAAGAGGTCATGGCCTGATAAACTCTTTCATGCTTTATGGGCTTATCGGACTACCACCCGCAATGAAACGCGGTGAACTCCATATTCGTTGGTATATGGAACAGAAGCAGTCTTGCCAATTGAAGTTCAACTGCCCTCACTCAGAGTATCCATTTGTGATCAGTTATCTACAGATGAGCAATCCCAAAAGCGATTGAATGAATTGGAACAGTTAGATGAGAAAATATTGTGCACTTTGCACCATTTGGAAATCTATCAGAATCGAATAGCACGATCATTTAATAAAAAAGTGCGTCTTCATTCATTCATTCAGGGAGAATTGGTATTAGTTCTCAGAACACCAATGATACCAGGAAAGAAGCCTCCCAATCTTGAACCAAAATGGGAAGGACCTTATTCAATACATAAGGTCTACTCCAATGGAGCTTATTCATTAATCTCAATGGATGGAGAACTCATCACGACTCCAACCAATGCCAGATTTCTAAAGAAATATTTTTTATAAACACAAAATATGGTCCCCAGAACCAAGATTCTTACAATTGGTTCATACAGCAATGGTCCAGTATGACCGTAAACTGCAACTTCATCCCACACGACGTTAAACTGTGAAAAAGTCCCTTATGTCCAGCAAGACGTTAAACTGTGACGTCCAAACTACATGACGCTAAACTGTATAAAAGTCCCTTACGTCCGGAAAGATGTTAAACTATATAATCATCAACGGTCCAGCATGACATTAAACTGCACCATCCACAGTCCATGCATATGACCTTAAACTATTCGCACTTTCGTCCAACATGACGTTAAACTATGTGAAAAAAATCCCCAATGTGTCCAACATGAGGTAAATGGTGTGTTATTTTTTCCTTACTGCATGACATTAAACTGCGCAGTCCCCCTTTCGTCCAACATGACGTTAAACTCTATTGTCTCCATAGTCCTAACTACATGATGCTAAACTGTACAGAAAATTCATGATACATCCTACATGACATTAAACTATATTTTGTCCCTGCTACATGACACTAAACTGCGCAGCACCAAAAGTCCTAACTGCAAAACGTTAAACTGCATAGTCCCTTTACATGGCTTACATAACCTTAAACTATGCATTGTTAAGGATGTTGTTACCTCTTGTTTCTCACACCGAGTATGACTCACATGAGCTTAGAGAAAACCTCAACCGTAACACTCTCTTTGGGCTGCTAACCATGTATAAGTCCCAACAACATTTTATTTAGATCGTTGTCCCCAAGAACAACTTGATCATTAATTCATTCTTTAATTGAACTACACGGACTTTGATCCTTGCCCTCCAGGCTGGGTATGTAGGCAACCTCCCAGGGTTCAAGCCCAAAAACAATCTCTTCACATCGGTTCACCACCATCTCATATGATGTTGATTCGTGAAACTGCCCCTAGAATCAATATCTTTACATTTATTCATTTTCGTCCTTGTTATAGGACGTTAAACTATGAAAAAATTTTGTCCGGTACGAAAATAAACTACAATACTCTTTGATTTCCTCATTTGAGATAGAACTATTATTGACATTGATTTTTCAATCATGGTTTTCATTTTCAAAAGACTACGTGCATACATGGTAATACCTAAACTTTTTGTCTCAGATTAAACCATCATTGCACTAAAGTCCCCTTTCACCCTTCACATATACGAACCAAATTTGTACAAAGGGTAGTTCTAGAACTACGTGGACTTGATTCCCATCCCTATGGGATACGTAGGAACATTCGAGTGTCCCTCAAATCCAGTCCCAAGTATTTTGGGCCTAAACCCAAATTTCACTTTCAATCCCTTGGATGAAAAGTCCTCATGAAAACACACTGTGTATTCATTATTATGGTCGGAATTCTATGACCCTAAACTATGATCTCTCATACTTTCGTCCTGCTCGACGTTAAACTGTATTTCAAGAACTACGTATGGCTTGATTCTCATTCTTATCAGATACGTAGTGAAGTTCAAAATTTCAATTCAGGACCCATCCACAACATGATTATGGTTATCATTGACCTATGTATCTCTATATATATTGGAAAATACCCATATTTATGTGTTATAATCCTAACCTTAAATATTTTCAGATCTTCATAACCCTTTTCATGACTTCTAGTCACAAAAATGTCAAACTTATGAGAATTCTTTTGCTTGACTATGCAGCACGTGCCCATAGGTGGCCTTGCATAAACAATCTACATAACAGACTTGTCAGCCGAACGATGCTATTTATTTGACCATGCAGCCAATGCCCTTAGGTGGTCCTTCATAATTCAACCCCCTAACGGGTTTGTTAAATGATAGTAACTTCATTCTTGGGAAGAATGCCTCTTTTGTCCTTATTTGTCTTAAACGACAGTATGTAGGGATCCGCAAAAAAATATCCATCCTTAACATATTTTTCCCATATCCTTTTTCATGATCTAAAAGTATTCAATTATATGGTTTATTATTCTTCCCTACGTTTGGGTCAAACCTTCGTAGGAGTGATATTCATCTAGTTCTTCGATATTCTTGTTCGGAAATATCTTCTCCATATTCAAGTACCTCTTTCCATACAAAAAAACTCTATACATTAGAAAATTTGAATCTCCATAAACATTCACTAGATTTTAGCACTAGGAAAGTAAATTTTTGAGAGTTCTTTCGCCTGACTATGCAGCACATGCCCATAGGTGGCCTTACATAAACAGTCCACATAACAGACTTGTCAGCCAAAAGATACTATTTATTTAACCATGCAGCCAATGCCCTTAGGTGGCCCTGAATATTTCAAACCCCTAACGGGTTTTGTTAAATAATAGTAACATCATTCTTGGAAACTACTTCTTCTAATGCCTTTTATCTCTTATTCATATCATTCCTCAGATTCAAATATTCTTAAGTCATAGCTTACATATTTTCCCTCAGACATGAGTATGGTACTATGTTTTCAGATGAGTTGTCAAGGAATTGAGTCAATTCTAATCCATTTTCGGTCAAAGATATTTCAACCTTAAACATTATCCCCTTTATGTCCATCATGCATGACTTTAAACTGCCAGATTTCTTGTTTTTCTTTTCACCTCAGAGTCAAATCATCTTTTCTCTCCGGATCCAACTCTGAGGGGGGACTTTTGTTGATGCTCCTTTCCGTCACAGAGTCTAACGACTGAAAAAGAGGAAATACCTTAGTCCAAAGTGATTCATCCTTTGAAAAAAACATCAAAAATCGACAAAGGGATAAACAAGGAGAACATTGCCCATAGGTCGGGCAAGTTCCCTCATGGTCGCGCAAGTACACTTGCACGCCGCCTAGTGGTCGTGCAAGTCTACTTGCGTGACGCCTTATGGTCAGGCAAGTCTACTTGCGCGACGCATTATGGTCGTGCAAGTCTACTTGCGCGACGCCTTATGGTCGTGAAAGTGACTTGCGTGACCTAAGTGATAACCGCATGGTAACCACCCGGGGTCTTCTTCTGCCTATAAATAGACCCTGTGGGCCCCCCATTCGAGAGGATCTTTTTTCAGAAACTCGGATTGACGCTCCCGACGCCCCAGTCTCCTCTCAAAGCTTCTAGAACACTTCTAAGGTAATTTCTTACCTAGAACGGAAGATCTAAAGAGAGGGAGGAAGGCCTAAGTGTTGAAACTCATCAACACTTGTGCGCCTGAGTGGCCAGCCCTTAAGGGAAGTGGTCCCACTTGCGCGCCGCCTTATTCCTTCGATAGAACTTGTGCGTCCCTTTTTTGGAAGAACCTCCAGAGGATTCTAAAGGGATTAATAAAGAGTCGCTCAAGTATTCTGAATGCTGGTTGAAAATCGCGCAAGTACCCCACATGTCGTGCAGGTATACCTGCGCGACCAATACTTGCGTGCCCACGTAAGACTTGCGCGCCTTTCAAGACTTGCGCGCCCCTACCTTTTTGGGTGCCCATCTTGCCCATTTTACCCCTCTTAAGCCATTTCACCTTTCATATTGAAGATTCAGTCTTCAAGATACTCTTCAAAGCCATTTATGGCATGATTTATTGATTTGACTTCCTTATTTGAAAGGAATTATGTGGAATATCTCTCAAAACATAGGGATTTATACATTTTTATGTCACCGAAGATTGAGAGTTCATTCATTCAACCTCATACTTTAAAATGAGAGAATCCTTAACCTGGGTCTCCTTTTCAGGAATAAGTCCCAGTCATAAATTTTGGGCATCCTTCTTAGGAGTAAACGCCAAGTCCCATAATTTTGGGCATCCTTCTTAGGAGTAAGCCCCAAGTCCTCTAATATGGGCATCCTTCTTAGGAGTAAGCCCCAAGTCCCATAATTTTGGGCATCCTTCTTAGGAGTAAGCCCCATTTCCTCTAATATGGGCATCCTTCTTAGGAGTAAGCCCCAAGTCCTCTAATTTGGGCATCCTTCTTAGGAGTAATCCCCAAATCCCTTATTTTGGGCATCCTTCTTAGGAGTAAGCCCCAAGTCCCTTATTATGGGCATCCTCCTCAGGAGTAAGCCCCAATCTCAAATATGGTCATCCTCCTCAGGAGTAAGCCCTAAACGTTAATCCTTACCCTAGGCTTCCTTTTCAGGAATAAGTCCCAGTCATAAATCTTAGGCTTCCTTTTCAGGAGTAAGCCCCAAGTCCCTTAAATTCTCCTTAACCAATCCTAATTTACGTTTGATCTGGGATTCCTTCTCAGGAGTAAAACCCAATTATCAATCCTCTCCTAATTTGGGTTTCCTTTTCAGGAATAAAGTCCCAAGTTAGAGTGTTCAAATCTCCATAAAGAACATATACCTTCATGGACCCTGTTCCTGGATTTTCTCCTTAAAGTAAATCCAAAACTTCATTCATCTGGGCAGTCATACATACATAAGCCCCAAACCATTTCTTATGATTGCATCTTTCATGGAACAATTGTCTAATTTTTACCAATACCTCTTGTTTCTCACACCGAGCATGACTCACGTGAGCTTAGAGTGTAAAAGTAATTGTGTCATCCTGCTTTGAGCCATTAATCATAAAAATCATACATACTCGAACTACGTGGGTTCTGATTCCTTTTCCAAAACAAAGGATATGTAGGTAGCCCATCTATGGGTTTGATCCCAACTCTGAAATAATTCACTGTTCCTCAGAAGGACAATGAATTTCAAGTTCCCCACTGAGTGGCTTTAAAACCAGCCTGGTCATCATAATAACCAAGATAATTTTATATGAATGTTTTGAAGGTTACCATTGACCAAGAATCTCTAAATAGATGTATATGATTCTCTATTGATGAAGAACCTCTAATACATATAAAAGATTCTCTAAATTTCTTACATATTTAATCATTGATTGTCAAAACTAAAGTAAAATATCATTTTATACTTGGTAATGTAATAAGGATTCACGGACATAGCATAAATCTATAAAGAGAGTCCCGGAATAGACAATAATTCCCCTCAAAAATGTGTGATGAGTCCGACCTCCCATCCTCTCGACCAATGAAAATTCCTAAGTCTCATCAGTCCACATGCTAATGAGCGCCTACCTTTGGAATGTAGGTCCAAATGGATGTGGAATCATTGGATGTTTCCGGTTCTATGAACAAACCCTCTAGAAACTGATTGGAACGTTTGAATCTTCCATCCAGGAGGTCATCCCCGAATTCCGAGGGAAACAGTATTTTATCCCAGATTATGTGTATTTTATCAATGACCATTGAGGAATAATCCATAGTTGATTATGAGAGTTTCTTCCTTTTCCTTCCTATGTTTTCATCTATTTTTATTATATGGGAAGGTTTTTTTAGAAAACAATGGTTTTGATTATTTCTTTATAGGATATGTGTTGGGGTTCTTGTGATAGGTTGGTATGTGTGATTTTCATGGTTTTATTGCTCGTTGGTGGCTTACCTATTATTACAACAATGAAAAGTGGATAAAAAATATCCCTCTGAGGTAGTGGATTTTTTCATTTAGTTTCATTGATGGGGAGTGATTATTCCCTTACCTATCTCAAGGAAGATAGTATATATAAAATAATTATGATATATAATCAGTTTAATTTAATATAAGGGGGAAGGTATTGAAATCATATGTTTTACATATTTGATGTTTTTTTGGGACTATCCATACTTTTGAACAACTAAAAATAATGGTTGTTGGGAGTGTTTTTTGTGATGGGAATTGATTTTTTTGTGGAACCACTATTGTGTTATGGTCATTATCACCTCAAATAAATAGACACTCACTTATATATAGCTAAAAAATTGGTTAATCATAGAACTTGTATATTGTGTTAGAATACCCTTGAATAAAGAAGTGAAATTAATATGAATCTGCTAGATTAAATATGAAATAAGATGTGTTTGGTTTGTTGTGTGATGGTGATGTGTGGTGTTGAAGGGAGAATATGTGATTTGAAATGTGTTTTTATCAGTGTTTGGGATGTAGGGAAGTGATGTGATGAGAAGTGGATGTGTTATGTTGAAATTATCATATAAAAAGTGTTTGTGGTTATCAAATAGTGGTGAGGTGGGGTTTATGTTAGGACTAAGCATATTATGAAGAATATCCTTTTTAGGTAGTGTCTTTTTTGTGAAGGATGTTTGAGAAGAAAATTACTTCAATTTATATCAATGGTTCATGGAATATAGGGATGTTTATATACTACCCATGTTGACTATGAATATGCTTTGTTGATTTGTATTTTACAAATAACATATGTTTGGAGAATTTGTGATTCAATCCTTATGAGGGATTGGGGGCGTAAAGAAGTGTTTTTGGAAACAGAAAGAAGGCGGCACACAAGTCAACAGTGGCGCCCAAGTGTGGAACGCATGTATAAGGGGTGAAAAAGTTTATGTTATGTGAAAGTCATATTTCAAGATCATCACATAAAATTATGACAAAGGAAATATGTTGGTCTACAAGTTAATGACAGGCGCCCAAGTCAAAAAGTGGCTCCATGTATAAACAGTGCGCAAGTGTATGTTGCGTGCAGGTCATATTTAACCACTATCTTGTCAAAATATGATAATGAAATGAAAGTGGTGCACTAGTTATGGAGTGGTGCGCAAGTGATGCAACGTCATGCAAGTGATAGAGAAGAACACAAGTAGGAATAGAGGGAAAGTGTATGTGGCCCACAAGTCCCAAAAAATGCCTTTAAATAGATGGCTACCCTCCTCATTTTTCTATTCTGTTGGCACCAAAATGTTGGATGAAAAAAATGAAGAACGAGAGGCCCCACAAACTGCCTTGTGAAGCCACGGTGTGGAGTCCCCTAATGCAACCCCGCCACCGCAAAGCAAACGAGGTGGTACGCTCCGTGAATTCCCCTGATGTTCATTAGCCACGATGAAGCAAAGAAGCTGGTACGCTCCAAGAACACCCCTGACGTTCGCGAGCCCACCACGAAGAAAAGGAGGCGGTATGATCCATGAGCGCCCCTGATGTTTTTGATACCTCCATGATGCAATGGAGGCGGTACGCTCTGCCGACACCCCTAACATTTGCAGGCCCGCCGCGAAGCATCAGAGGTGGTATGCTCTACCAACACCATTGATGCTCGCGACCCTCCATGAAGCAACCAAATCCCTCTTCACGTCGTGTCAGCTCTGCTCTGCGGCGTCTCTAGACTATAAATACAAGAGTCCCTCCGATCCCAAAAAACGGAAAATCTGACCATTCTACTTCTCATCTCCCCAATTGTGAATCACCCTTTTCTATGCAAACCATGAGCTATGCGAGGTATTTTTGCTTCTGGAGATGCCTCCGCCTTGACTCATTTTAATCCCCTCTTTTGAGAGGGATGCCTTTTATGAAGCCTAAGGGCCTTCATAAAATAAAGGGATCACCAAGGGGACCCCGGTTGTCATGGATCATTTATGCTACGTGAAATACCCTTCATGTTCACATGGTCCGTTTCCTAAGGCAGGATTACGGTACATCGCGAAGAACCTTTCTTCACGACACTTCGCTTCACGAGGCACCTTTGCTCTGCATGGCTATGCTCTATGAAGGCCCTTCCACTTCATGAAGCACCTTCCATGTACACCTCTTCCCCATTATAAGGCTAAGGCACCCCAGTTCGTGAAGCAAACCTCTTCGCAAGTGCCCTCCACCATGCAGAGATACAAAACTCCACAATGCCCCCGCCTATGGACCCCTCTGCCTGGAAATTACTTTTCCCATGCAACCCCCTAGGCTCACACAATGTGATTTCAAAGTCACATGGATGATACCGCCCGTTGAACTGCTTCGCCTAATGCTTCTTTGCATAGGCTCATTAATGGCTATTGCTTATTCGCATAGCCACGCTAACGTGGACCCCTCAATGATTCGCTCTGTGACCCCTCTTCAACACGACATTGCCATCACCTTCCCTCCTATAAGGAGCAGAGGGTACAAGTTATGTAATTACTAGGGGTGTGGAGTAAACCCACCTCGTCCAAGCTGCAGAACATTAAAATACCAAGCATCCTCGTCCTCAGCACATGACGTTAAACGATGACATCGCCTCGTGCCTCTCATGCGGGGTGTCCCCACCATGGGAATCCTCCACCACCCCTGGGTCTCCATATGGGATGATATCCTCCTTCAGGGGGTGTTGTTTGTCCACTATGAATGGCTGCCATCTTGGCATAATCCCCCTAGCCTTTCTAGCAGGAGGTAGCACCCATGCACTTCTGTACTTCATAGGTGCCATGGACCAAGAGGGGAAATAGACACAGGGGTATCCTTTCCCTCTCCCGCTATGATTTTTCGCCATCGGGCCTCCACCCTGGAGTAAGTCCCAATATCATCTTCTCGAGATTCCCCATGCGTAAGACCCACTCCGCTACTTACAGATGCACCTTTCGTAATGTGATCGTCGGGTCCCTACTACATATTGTTTCTCACACCGAGCATGACTCATATGGGCTTAGAGAAAGCACCGACCCTGACCCCAACACCTCACCTGAACTACATGGACTTTGATCCATGTCAAGACATGGTACGTAGGAAACCTCTCTGAGGTATCAAGCCCAGCACCCATCGGACCAAGGTCCATCCTCAGGTAGGTTCAACGACATCCATTCTGAAATACATGGTCTTTGATCCATGTCAAGGCTTGGTACGTAGGAAGCCTCCCTAAGGTTCAATCCAACCATCCACATGGACCATGGTCCTTCTTCATGTCATTTCGTCGACACGCACTCACCTGAACTACGTGGAATTTGATCCATGTCATGGCATGGTACGTAGAAAGCCTCTCTGAGGTTCAATCCCATCACCCATCGGACCCCCGGTCCATCTTCATGTCGGTTCGCTGACGACATCCACCTAAACTAAGTGTACTTTGTTCCATTTCATGGCATGGTATGTAGGAAGCCTCTCTAAGGATCAAGCCCATCACCCTTCGGACCCCGGTCCATCTTCACATCGGTTCACTGACGACATCCACCAGATCTACATGTACTTTGATCCATTTAAAGGCATGGTACATAGGAAGCCTCCCTGAGTTTCAATACCATCACCCATCGGACGCCCGGTCTATCTTCATGTCGGTTCACTGATGACATACACTTGAACTAGGTGGACTTTGATCAATGTCAAGGCATGATACATAGGAAGCCTATCTGAGGTTCAAGCCCATCACCCATCGGACCCTGGTCCATCTTCATGTTGGTTTGCTGACGACATCCACCTAAACTACGTGGACGTTGATCCAAGTTAAGGCATGACATGTAGGAAGCCTCTCTGATGTTCATGCTCATCACCCATCAGACCCCTGGTCCATCTTCACATCAGTTTTCTAATGTCATCCACCTAAACAACGTGTAAATTGATCCTTGTCAAGGCATGGTACGTAAGAAGCCTCACAAGGTTCTAGCCCACCACCTGGTCGTTCCGACCTCCTTCACATCAGCTCACGAATACCCGGGCAGCCTAGAGTGTAATCCCCAAAAACTTCCAATTCTCAAACTATGAGGGATTTGATCCATGTCAAGGCATGGTACGTAGGAATTATCTTCAGGTCTTAAGACCAAAACAATCGTCCATCCTGATTCTTACTTGGGCCTCCACATCCCAGTGAGGTCATTCCACTTCATTACCCTTCACAGTACTCGAGAAGCTGCTCGCATGCTGGCCCCAATATAGGTGATCCCTCAAGGAGGTTCTTCAATCTGATCCATTCTAGCTAGTGTTCTAATCAGCCTGATCTGTCTCTACTAGACGTTAAACTTGCGGCATACCCTGTGTTGAACATGGGAAGCTGAGAAAAACCTCAGATACATGCCTATGGAATATGATTCCCCAAGTTCGATGTGGGATTCCTCGGGCTTCCACACCCTCGAGAATCCCTATAATAAGGGAAAAAGATATATACGCCAATTCCCCAGCATACAGACATGCCAGTGATGTATCAACATGAATACTCCCCCAATTAAATGTTGTTGCCCTGATTGGACCCCTAGGAATTTTCTGATAGAAGCAGCGTAATTAACTGGTGTCCATGAAAGTATGGCACTAGGAAGAGTTTCACGAACAACATATTAAATCTATTAGGGAGACCTGGAGTAGGTGATGAGGTCTGAAGAAGAACCCACAGAAGGAAGAACCAACTTCCCATCATCTCGTTTCGGTCAAGTAGAAGACGTCCATGAACAATGTGTGAATGACACCCACCTTTCGAAAGAGGAAATGTAGGGTAACAAAAATCGCGCCTTTCGCGCCCAAGCAGACGGACACGCACGCCTCGACGAAAGCATCAGAAACAGAAATGGTGAACCTGACATGAATGTATTATCCTCAATGTGGAGATTAGTAGTGCTCGATAAATCAGTAGAGTGATGTGTCACTGGATCCAGATATCTGGTGCCTGGTCCCACCAAGCAAATGGCGGGCCTGCCGTGAAACTCACCAGAAGTTGGGATAGTCAAAACATTGGGCATCTCGGTCTGTGACATTGTCAGTGTGGATCCTCTTATCGACCATGGAAGACGGAATGGTGCTGGGTCACTGGGTGTCGATTTATTTTTCTATCAGTACTAATGATCTTATCTCCCTGCCTTCAGGATCCTAGCTGCTAAATCTGGAACCCGATCACCTCCCGCCCACCGACGCAAGAGCAGGGGCAATCTCAACACGGCTACCCCGCATTGTTCTACCTTTTCTATGATGGTATTGACTACCGTGACTAATGGGCGCCCATGCCCCCTCTCCCCATCCAAGATTATCCAGTGAAGGGTAATCAATGACCTTGTACGTAGGTACGAGGAGAAAGGGGTCATCCCTACGAGGGACATGGCCTACCTGGATTTAGGGGCATCTACGCCTCGCCGTCACCGCCACCCCTGAGGGCCACACAGGGTGCCGTTGCTCCCCACTCCGATCTTCAATTGTTTCGGGAGCCTCTCCCCAGAACGACTCGACGACTCCATTCAATTTGCCGATGAGGTAGGGGATGTTTGTGCCCGCACAGCCAAAGTTCTGTCCCACGGGTTCCAGGCGAGGGCCCCCACCAAGCCGCGCCAGCGCCGCCACCCTGTTCCCCGAACTGAAGAGCAGGTGTACTACCTACCTGCACCACCGACACCGGCCCAGATGACCCAATGCCAGCGTCAGGCACAGGCCGAGGAGGACACCCATCGAGGGGAATCAACGTCAGCAGCTACTATGGCCCGAGCCATCGCTGATGTGCATCATCAACACCCCACATACGCTGAGTAAGGGCAGCTATATGCCCGACATGGATCAAGGCCCCAACCAACCGACAGGCAGGCTGGGTCGACTCTCCTAGTTGTAGGCACATGCAGTGGCCACAACAGACTAACCCGCAGTAATGCCACCCACTACGGGGGCCCTCCCCGTGCAACCACCACGGAGGATGCATGCCTTTCCCGCTCCCTGGCCCAGCTCGAAGGAATTCCCCGTGCCACCTTCGACCCGAATGAGGGCCTTTCCCACGGTAGAAACACCTTATATGGGAGCCTCTCCCACGCTCATTACACTGTGTATGGAGCCATCCAACCTACCACGGACCGCCGGGGTAGGGACGTTGTACATCCAGTCACTATCCAATGTGAGGACCTTCCTCACATCATTAAATCAGCCGATGAAGGTCCTTTTTGTCATGTCAACCCAAGGGGTGGGGATTAACTTCACTTCTCCAGCACCCAACACGGGGGGTCTTAACCATTTTCGGCCCGATCAATACGGGTACCTGCCTCACACTAACGTTATCAAGGGAACCAATCATGGAGGTACTACCTGTGCTCCTTTCAGTTCCAGTGGGGGTCCCACCTTTACTAGAAGCCAGCATGGAGGTCCCCCACGTGACCCCTTTAACATCTTCCCCAGTGCTCGTCACACCCCGACCCACTCAGGAGGAGGTACTCCCCGCCCCAACAGTAGTACGACCAAAGGACCTCCTAATTCGGTGAATTTTCACTTCCCCAAAGAGCCATCCCGGGGCAGGAAGGAGGGTCGTCGCAGCCACAAGAAGAATACCGAAAAGCTTCAGACTGAGATCAAACCTGTCTATTTCTCGGATTCGGAAGCAGACTACAACTCAGCGATGGAACCCTCCCCTCGGTCCTCAATGTCAAGGACCAAGGCAGGAACAAGGCATATCTGCCTTATCCTTCCACAGTGTGATGTTCAGCGGATTCCTGCCTCTCTTCATAGGTACAACGATGAGGAGGAAATTTTTGGAGTCCCACAGGTTCTGACTATGCAGTCACCGCCTTCATCACTAGAAGCTCCCTCTACCTCGAACAGTTATCATGGAGAGAAATTTTGGGGGCCGATGGTGGTTGATAAATAGAGTGACCCATCACCGGTAACCGCAATCCCTACACTAGAAGTTGTGGCTGTCAGCCCGACGTATCGTGATATTGTGGTCAGATCACCGCACTCCTCGGAGGATGGCTTAGAATTGCCAATTGGCTCGTTCGTCGTATTCTCTTCCACTCAGTTTAATGTCTCAAATGTCCTCCTCAATACCGATACCAGTTCATCAGCCGCCTCTGGTTGGAGAGTGGGGCAACATGGGGCCAGACCCTGAATTCGAGCCCAAGAGCTTCTGGAACATTCTTGCTGTGGATCACTTCCTGGAGAAGTTTTGGCCGACGGTGGCATCGAACTTCTCTACACTGGAATCCCTCACCCCAGGGGATGTTGAGTGCTTCCATCAGACCCTATGGGAAATGCACATCCGCCTTCGTTATCATTGGTTGGTGTACCCAGGAGCCAAGTTCACTTTGAGGAAATTGGTAAACAATTCCATCTAGTAGATTTGGCCGTAGTCCCCATGTCCCAGCGCCCTAAGTCACCAGGTCTCCAGAGGACCCTGCAACAAAAATGCATCCACAGTTTCAGGGTACTCTACAAAATAATTAGGGAAGCTACCCCCCATGTGGAAGTCCACGGCTAGGGGAAGTACATTTCCATCCTCTTCAGCCCTATTCGACGGCAACCCAACTCAATATGCGATATATAGGACATGCCCCGGGGAAGGGTCACGGTTCATATGGATGATGTTGGGGAAAAGCCGGACAACTTGGAATTTTTGGATGGAGATTTACCCCCTACGGATGTGCCACCATTGTTGGACCCATCAAGGAGGATTACCTGCCAGAAGATGAACCTCCTAGGTCTCCCTATGCCCACCAAGTCGTTGGTACTTAGTCGGAATTCCGGAATGGGTAAAGAGCATGTCAGAGCTGTCATGCACTCCGACCCGTCTCCCATAGTGAAAAAGATGGATGAAAACCTTAAGAAGGCCAAGTTGTTCCAGCAACTTATTGAGTAGTAGAGGCTAGTCGACGAACTACTAGAAGAACGCGCTATAGAGCGATGACCCGACTATAGAAATACTAGACCGGGGTAGCAGGGGTAGGAACAACTCCCCCCCGACAAGATGCCTCCGGGAAACCCTGATCATACCCCTCCCACAGACAAGGTTGAAGATAGAACTCACAGCAAGAGGGCGCGATACATCTCACCAAACCCTCCTGAATGGCGTGGAAATCCGAGGAATCCAGTCCGGGTTCCCCCAGCTGTTCCATAGGCCATTCTACCAGCCACACCACAAGCTGCTGAACCTTTCTACCGTGTCGAAGAGCCAGGTATCACACTCGTGGTTAGGGATCCCTGTCATGACAGGTACCCCTGCCTGGACAATCCGATGGCGACACTCATCACCCAACTCGAGGCGTTTGAAACATGACAGGTGGCAGTCCCACTAGATGGAAAGTCGTATCCAACATGGATGGATGATATGCCCGCACCCCCGGGTTTTGGAAATCCCACTTTCTCACCATTTAACAGGACATGGGACCCGACACAACACCTGGACCACTTTTCCCCCAGGTGTGGCCCCATGTTGTTAACTCCATCATAATAGGAAGCCGCCAAACTCTGATATTTTGTCCAGACATTGGAGGGACCGACGTTTGTTTGGTATAACCAACTTCCCATTGGATCAGTGATTGGCTGGGAGGATCTTCGCTGGTAATTCGTACACCAGTTCAACTCCACCATGTAAAATACCAACATCACAGACCTCTTCAGGTGCAAGCAAAGGCCCGATGAGGGAGTCACATACTTCATCGCCTAGTGGAAGGGGCTCACATACTCTCTCGGCCTGCCACTGACTCAAGAGAAATTACTGATGATGTGTGTGGGTAAATGTCAAAACAAAATGAGTTACTTCCTTGATTACTCAGAACTACCCTGGGTGTTCCGAGACTTCTCATATAAGTCCCAACACCTCAAGGAAGCTTTGCAATAGGCTAGTCAGGCATATCTGCTGCCAGCAGTGAATCTAGTAAGGAGGGTCTCCAGATCTAAGACTGCCATGGTGGCCCAAATAGAATCCCCTAGGTAGCTAGAATTGTTGCCGGTAGCACTGTCTCCGCAACCCCGTAGAGGCCCTCCACCTCAGTCATAGCCTTTTACCCACCAGCGACCGCCTCAGAATTGGAATGTTTTCCCGTGCAATGTATCGTCGCCGCCTAAGAGAGATAATCGGGCTCTGCCTCCTCGACAGGCTCCTCCGGCCCCTCTCTAGGGCCAGACTCCTAGAACCCCCTATTTGAAAAAAAAACACCAGACTTCCTCATTTTTTGAGGATCAGGTCCTCGGTTACTTCTATAGTTCCCTAGAGCAGGGGATTGTGCGCTTATCTTAGTGCAGAAGGACGGAAGAGGAAAGTCTCACTGATCACCCCAAAATATTTCCCCTATCATCAGATTCTAGGGAACACCCTCAAGAAGTGATATGTGTTTAAATAACGGCTCGACGTCCAGGTCGCCAACAACATAGTCAGTTTGGGCCCAGCCCCAGCACAAGTGGTGGGTGTCTTTGTGAGTTCAGAAAGTGGTAGAGACGATTAATATGAGTGGCAGAATTTTCCCAGCCATTTATCCCCGATGTACGACGACTGGATGGCTAATAAAATAGTCACTCACGCCCATTTTATTATTCGGGCACGCCTGAGTTAGTTGGAGCCTTCCGAAGTTGTGACTAGCACTTCTGCGTCATTATCTCAAACGACCTCTTCCTAGAAGAGCAAGCATCAGTGGAGCAAGAAGAAGAAACACACTGCACCAATGTCATCGTCATCCTGCACACTCGGTGACTTCATGCCTCCTGAGATGGGGATCCCTCCTAGAATCTGCCCAGTGGTGGAAGATTCCTCATGTGACAGTCAAGGGTATGCTTCAGTTAATACCGAGGATTTGGTAAATCCCTATTTGAATCCCGACGAGGGGTAATGCCAGGAAACCCTCCCCAACCTCACCATCTGATGACAACGTTGGCGGAACCAGGGCCACATGGGTCATCAAGGCACGTCAGCTGGCCCTTTTAGTCAGGCCATACATTCCACTGAGACCAGATAGCAGGCCCAGCACAGATCTCAGAATTCACAACCTCCTCAGTTGGTGTCCTCAAATTTTCCTCCACTGCTGTTTATGCTACTAGATCAGGCAGAGCTTCATCGTCCGTACTATGGCCAGTCTCGCCCTACTACATGGCAATCTCAGTTTTCCATCTCTCATCTGATAGCTACTCCTCAGGCCTCGACAAGAGAGAAACAGAACATGACTAGCAGTAAACATCCACCGGTCCAGCCGGCAGGGCCCACCGTGCCTCTAATTATAGAGAGACCTCCTATAAGCAACATATCGCGCTTGGTAGGGAAGTTTGATGTCCTAAAGAACCTTGTCGGCATCCCAGCGAGGCTTTCTATCCTCGAGGCTCTTTGCTTGTCCTCACACATGCGTGAGGCACTCGATGAGGATCTATGGAGTCCCCTTCAGTTTGAGACAAAGGTAGTAGCTACATAAGCCTTCCACGCTGAGAAAATTGAGAATGCAAAATTCCAGGAAGTTATCTCGTTCTCTGATGAAGATGAATACCCTCCCATACAGAGGCACATTCGCCCACTATACATCACTGGTTAGTTCAATTACATGGAGGTCCACCGCTGGCTTGTTGACATGGGTTCAGGGATTAACCTAATCTGGAATCAGACAGTGTGGAATCTGGGGTTGTCTAAGGATGATTTAACTTCCTATGACCTAAGAATTCAGGGATATGATAGGACCGAGCAGACCCTAGTCGGCAAGATCCGTTTGAAGACCATGTTCGGTGTCCTAGTTTCTAGTTCCGAATTCATGGTTGTCTCCCAGAACACCACATACAACGCATTGATGGGCAGGCCATGGCTCCACCTTCATGCAACATTCCCGTCATTGTATAACCAATGCCTCAAATACTCCCTCAATGGTAGAGTAGGTGTGCTCCAAAGAGATGCATCTCCCTTCGTCTCTTTTGATGCTCTATATCTGGATGCTGACTATTACAAGAGTAAGGATAAGAAGATTCTTCCAGGTGAGGTTGAACCCGCCTCAGTCACAGGTGATCCCTGTGCAGGTCTAGATGACGCCTATGTATTCCCAATCCATAGACTAGTGGCCACGACCCCTGAAATGGGGCAGTGGTTTGTTGTTTCTGGTATGATAGGAAGTCTTATTCCTAGGTCCAAGCGACAACGAAAAATCCCCTCATACTCTTACCCCAACCAGGATCAGGTGATCCTGGAACCTCCTACCCCCGTACGGTATCGGGATGTACGCCCCATGGCAATGACAATATGTCATACATGTCTTTTTCATCAGGATGGGATTAACATACTCATGCCGACGTGCCATTGTTGCTTTGACAACATCAAGAGTGGACCTCTGGGCTGATGACCCGACAAAATTGGGTCAACTTCTTTCATCGCCATGGTCTCATCAGCGCATGAATCCCCTGATGTACTAAACACTGCCGCTCAAGCTGGCAGCAGCTTCCCATCAGAGTCACAAGCGACTCCCCCCATAGAAGATCCCTCCACAAATGGAGAATAGGATCTTGATGATGATCCTCCTACCTTTGAAGAAGGAGTCTCTACCATGGTCGATGAACTGGTACATGTGAACCTTGGTAGCGAGGCAGATCTGAGGCCTATGTTGATCATTGCTGCCATGTCTCTCAAGAAGCAGCAACGATACGTGGAATTCCTTAAGCAACACAGTGATGTGTTCACCTGGAGTTACAGTGAGATGATAGGACTAGATGCCCAGGTATTCATCCACTACCTTGGTCTCCCGACAAACCATCGAGGGCTCAAGCTGCCTCCCAGAAGGAAACACCCTTCTCACAGTGCTATGGTTGAGGCCAAAGTTGATAAGCCCATCAAATAAAACATTGTCATGGAAGTCCAGTACCCCATGTGGATAGACAACACTGATCTAGTCAGGAAGAAGAACATGCAGATTAGAGTCTGTATCGAATTTCGTGATCTCAACCACCTCTGTCTGAAGGATGATTTTCCCCATTCAGTGACAGAAATGTTGATTGATGCTACGGCTGGGTTCCAAGCCCTCTCATTCATGGATGGGTATTCTTGGTAAAACCAGACTTGGATGGCCCTTGAAGATGAGGAGTCCACCACTTTCAGGGCCCCCCAAGGTACTTTCTGTTACTAGGATATACCCTTCATCCTGAAAAATGAAGGTGCCACCTATCTGCAGGACATGCACCGCATATTCAAGTCAATTCTTGGAACATTGGTGGAGTGCTATGTGGACGATCTGGTGGTCAAATATCGTCAGTTCCAGGACCATGTCAAGGACCTTGAGAAAGTATTCAGCTTCCTCCTTTCCCACCACTTAAAGATGAACTCGTTGAAGTGTGCCTTTGGGGACACCTCCAGGAAGTTTTTATTCTTCATTTTCAGATATCAGGGCATCATGATCGACCTAGAGAAGATCAAATCCATCAGCCAGATGCCTCCCCCGAGTAATATTTGGGAGTTTCGAGGTCTTCAAGGCTACTTATCGTACATACGCCAGTTCATTGAAAACCAGGAGGGCAGGTGTAGTCCCTTTTCCTGGCTCATGAAGAAAGGCTCTGCATATGAATGGGACAAAGAGTGTAGACCGATTTCGAGGAAATCAGGCAATATCAGCTTTAGCCTCTAGTCCTGATGCCACCCATCGCCGGAAAGCGGCTGGTCCTTTTAGTGACCACCCTAGAATGGTCTATCAGTGACTTTCTCAACCAGAAGAACAAAGAGGGGACATAGAACAACCTCTACTACCTCAGCCTCATGCTCCTTGATACAGAGCCTAGATACTCCTCCATCGAAAAGATTTTCCTTGCACTCGTGTTTGTTGTGCAAGAAATTGTGACATTACTTGCAGCACCATGAGGTACAGTTGGTCTCTCGAGTAGACCCACTGATGGACATCCTGAACATCCCCATGATGACTGTCCGGCTAGCGCGGTGGGTGGTAATTCTCCAATAGTTTTACATAATTTTTTTCCCCCAAAAGGCTATCAATGTGTAGGAATTGTCAGACTTCCTAGCTGCCCATCCATCCATCACGGATCAATCCCAAGACCTAGATTTTCCAGATGAGGAAATCCTCTCAGTCGATCATGTCGTATCATGTTGTCAAATGAACTTCGATGGTGCCTCCCAAATCCCCACTGGTAGGACAATCAATTATCCTAGGCTCAACATAGTGGGTCTGGGTATCTTCTTAATTACTCCGGTGCAAGCTATTCTTTCGTACTCATCCCTGTTGTCAAGAGGCTTCACCAACAACGAGACATTGTATCAGGCTCTCATCACTATCCTTGAGCTGGCCCTTGAGATTGATGTGCCCCATTTGCATGTGAAAGGGGATTCTGATCTAGATTTCAAAAAGGTTAATGGTGACTTTGTTTTCAAGAAGCGAGATCTTGTTCCATTGTTGGATTTCACCCTCCGTATAATGGCCCAGTTCCCTTCTCGACTGGAGGTTACTCATGTCCCTCGATCAAACAATGGTTGAGCAGACGCTTTGGCGAGTTTAGCTGTGTGACTTGCAAAACCCGAGCAGGAAGATATGATTATACATGTGGCACACTGGAGATTCATTTCCCCAGTCATCTCAGAGGATGACGACGGCCCACTGGTAAGCCATATTACTGCCAGATCTTCCACGTCAGGGCCCCAGGTTCTTCAGATGCAGTGGATTAAATGACTCCCCAATGGAGAGACCCTTTTGTTGAGTATCTCCAAAATGGTTGCCTCCCGTCCGATCGGGCTGAGTGTGAGAAAATCTGACACCGCGCGCTACAGTTTTCCCTCCAGATTGGTACCATCCTTGAGAAAATCTTCTACAAGCACGGTTTTGAGGGAGTTCTCCTCCATTGCATTCAAGGAGTTGAGATTTCTTAGGTAATGCAAGAGGTTCATGCTGGCTCCTGAGGTACCCACCAGGCTGGGCCGAACCTGTCCGATCAGATTCAAGGATTGGGGGTACTTCTGGACCTCTATGATCAATGATTGTATTATGTTTTCCAAGAGATGTCACGCATGCCAAGTGCCTACTAACTTCCAGCAACATCCCCCAGAACCGCTCCACTCCACCATGTACTCATGGCCATTTGCGGTGTGGGGACTCGATGTCATGCGACCCTATCCACCGATGACTGCATGCCAGTGCATGGTTATCCTGACCGCCAATGATTTCTTCTCCAAATGGGCAGAAGCAGTCCCACTCAAGGAAGTCAAGGCTCGATCCATTTTCGATTTTGTGAGCTCCAACACCATCTACAGAGTTGGATTCCCTCATGCTATCCTCACTAATAACTACACCAACTTATGAGCATCTGAGCTGATAAAATTGTATGCCAAGTCCAATATTTGTTTGAAACATACCTTTCGCTATCACGTGCATGAAAATGGAAATATTGAAGCATTCAACTAAACCCTCTCTAACATTTTGCAAGAAAATGGTTGGCCAGAAAAAGAAGAGTTGGCCAGACAAGCTCCCCAACACCCTCTGGGATTATCAGACGACGACTCTAAATTCCACCTAGGTGACCCCATACTCCTTGGTGTATGGGGCCGAGGCCGTCCGACCCATCGAGATCCTACTTCCATAATTACGCACTGCATTCTATGACCAGCAGGCGCTAGATAAGGTGGTCAAAATCTGTCTAGCTAAATTGGAAGCACCTGAAAAGAGTAGGCTACATGCCCTACACAATATGGAAAGGCATCAGAATAAGATAGCTAGAGCCTTAAACAAGAAGGTTATCCTCCGCTCATTCCTGCAAGGAGACCTGGTATTGGCCCTCTGAGCACCAATGATCCCTGGCAGGAAACCACCTAAGTTGGAGCCCAAATGGGAGGGACCTTACATCATTCATAGGGTTTACCCTAAGGGAGGATACTCCTCGGTAACCATGGATGGTTAGTTTATAACTCCGCACACCAATACCAAGTTCCTCAAACAATAATATTCCTAAACCCGTAGGTCCGGCACGACCTTAAACTCTATAGTCCTGCATGACCTTAAACTAAATAGTCATGCATGACTTTAAAATGTGCATCATCTTGAATGAATTTAAACATCATCTTTAGAAATTCGTGTGTCATGATTCCAATACTCAAGGGATACGTAGGAACGCTCAGACGCTTCATTTTGATCCCATCCCCAAACAGTTCTCTTCGACTACCCCCCTTGGGTATAGTTTTCTCGGAGTATCCTCACGTGATATGGTGTAGGCATCCCTTTCCCCACTCATACAAGGAGTATATGAGTCACACCTCGTGAATTCTCTTGTTCTTATATCCTCCCTCGTCTTCACCGCATGACGTTAAACTACATGGCTTTTAATAACTATGTGTGTCTTGATTCCCATCCTTATGGGATACGTAGGAACGCCCATACATTTCGTCTATTAGCCCATCCCAAATGCCAAAATCTTCCCTCTAGGTTAAGATGTATGGTGATGGTGCACTTTTCCCCCCATTCGTGTCGATCCAACCTCGACTAGGCCATACGTCCCACTCCCTAGAGACTTTCGTCTATTTGAGTGATGGGTACATATATGCTTCACCCACTCCTTGATTATGATTTTGTCACCTTCCCCATCAGGAAGGGACCCTAAATTCTATGAATTCTAGGCATAAGGTCTCTCTCTTACCACTTCGGACCAACTCCCCCGAGGATGATGAGCAATAAGCCGATAGAGGTCCCGCATTTCAAATACGGTCAGCGGTCGATGCTCTTTTGTTGCTCCCATTTCAGGTCACTATAGGGATGCTGTGTTTCAAACATGGTCAAAAGCTGTCCTGGATCGTTGGGGTCAACCCAAGATGTCCCAAGCATCAAGTGTAGTTGTTCATTCCACCCCGTTGTATGTCCAAGCGATGAAGATCCACCGGGCGATGCCACCCTTAGGCCCCTTGGCCTATTTGGGACCCCGACCCAGATTCTCTCTTATGGGATTGTATTGTATGGTGTGGGATACTATCGTCCTTCACATTGGGTTATTCTCCGTGTCATACACATCCCTATATGAGACACCTTATCCTCCCTCTTCCTCACCGCATGACAGTAAAGTGCATGTTTGTCAGGCCTTCCTGACCAAGGCCCCTTGGACATTTCGGGCCCTGGCCTAGGTTCTCTCTCTCACGAGATTGTGCGGTATGGTACGAGATTATGTCCTCAATCACATCAGGGTTATTCTCTGTGCCATAAACATCCCTTACATGGAGTATCCTATCCCCCCCCCTCGTCCTCACTTCAAGATGTTAAACTGTGAGCTGGCCTTGCCTTACGGACCGAGGCCCAACCTTAGGCCCCTTGGCCTTTTCAAGCCCCTGGCCCATGTTATCTCTTACGGGAATGTGAGGTGTGGTGCGGGATTATGTCTTCATTCACATCGGGTTACTTTTCACGTAGTACATGTCCTTGTTAGGGTATCTTTCCCCCCATGCATCTTCAAGAACTACGTGTGGCTTGATTCCAATCCCTATGGGATACGTAGGACCACCCGAATGTCTATACTTTGGGACCATCCCCGTCTCTCAAAAATATCCATTTCACCATGGCCCCTTGGCCTACCCTATCCTCTATGGAAACCTTCGTCAACACTCTTAGGAAGTTCACCAGTGTGCTTATGGGTACTCTGGTTTAGTACCTGGAATGTCAGACTCTACTCAGACATGCTTCCACCCTCTTTTCAGGATTTCTATTTCTCTTCATTAGGGAATCCATCACCATTCACACCTGAAGGGACACATGAGTGGCATGGATGCTATGCCTAAGGTCTCTCCTACCATTATAGGCCAACGCCCATGAAGGTCACAGAAAACTAATTGATACAAATCCTGAGTTGTGAATATGGTCAGCAATCGATGTTCATTTGTTGTTCCCACTTCTGGCTAATGCGATATGGATTCTGCGTTTCCTCCATGGTTAACTGGTATCCTGCATCACCATGCCAACCCCATTAAGCCCAATTTTTTTTCTAAATGGTTCACATCCTTCTCCACCTCATTATGTCCAAGTAGAACTTCCAAACTCTTGGTACTATTCCTCAGTGCACATCTACGTGTTAGGAGGACCAGAGTTGTGATAGGGGCTCCACACCGATTTCCCTTTGGTGTGTGTTCCATGTGTTTCAATATACATGTTCCTCCCTTGTTTCCCACACCGATTTTGACTCACGTGGTCTTAGGTATCGGGTCAAGGTCTTCGCTTATTTGGACTATTCACACACCTTCATGGTTCGATCTCTAAGATCATAAACTAAGATCTCCTCCAAAACTACGTTTTTCTTTGATTCCCATCATCATGGGGTATGTAGGAACACCCGACCACTCTCCTACGGGCCCAACCTAATTCTCACTCCTGGTCCCTTGACCTGGAGAGGTTCCTCTCGGAATTGCATACGTTGTGATGTGGGACGATGTCCCCATTCACGCCGGTTATGTTTCATTGAACCGTACACATTCCCTGCCTTGCATCGTCTCTAATACATCGGCAATACAAGACATTAAAATTCATGCTAGGTCCCACCACATGACCCAAAATGTGATATTATCATCCTAGCCGCATGATGAAAAACGGAACTACGTTGTGGTGTCCTCATCATAGAGGATGTCATGTTAAGTATTGGTCATACGCCATGCCATTTTTCAATGCCTACTATGGATTGATTCTTGTGGCGATTCTAGGGCTTGCTACCCTAGGCCTGTCGCTTCACAAAAAAACCCACTCACCTTAAAGGAAAAACATGATTTACCAATTACCAATTCTCTTGGTGCGAGGGCTAGATCCCCGCACTACTTTCATCCTTTACAACGGTACCTTACCGTGCCATTCCACCTTGCAAGAACTACGTATTTCTTTATTCTCATCCTAATGAAATACGTAGGAGTGCCCGGGTACTTCCCCATAGGCCCGACCTAACATTAATGTCTGGTCCCTTAACTCGACACTTCCCCAGAGAACACATGGTAAGTAGGGCTTATGTCCTCATTCACGCCGGGTTTTGTAAGAACCTTACCATGTGTCTCATACTCTCCTTACCCCTTCATGGATGGAGTTATAAGTCATTAAACTATTTCCTTTTCAAGAAATACATGTAGATTGATCCCCATTCCCATGGTGTATGTATGAACCCCTTTACATTTTGCTTCAGGCCCAGCTCAACTCTCGTTTTTGGTCCCTAGACCTAAAACCACTTCCCGGGAACACGTGGTGGTCAGAACCCCCGGTTCCAATCCACGTCAGATATTTGAGTTATCCTACCATGTGCCTCATATGTTTCCTTCCATTCATTGTGCATTTTGACAAGGAGCCCTAAGTGGGGAGTTTTCATGGAGACATTCCCCTCATTCAATGACCAGGCATTGTGAGCTTTCTATTTGGATCCTCATCCTCTTCCACGTCTAAAAGGAACCTTGGATGACCTGGATGCTAAGACTAAGGGCTCTCCATGGATGCTGGGCCTATGGGCTCTCCAATCATTTCGGGATAATGTCCCTAAGGATCTCTCACAACATTTGCGACATGGTCCCGTGTTTCGAACATGGTCAACAGTCGACCCTCATCTATCTGTCCCCATTACAGTATAACGTGATATGGATACTGCATTTACACCAAGGTTAACGGTTATCCTCCATCGTTATGCTACCATCATTGTGATCCATATTTCAAGCATCATGATTCACACATTTCCACTTCCTCATGTTCAAGTAGATTTCTAACATACTCGGCTCTATCTCTTTGTGCATCTAGGTGCACTTCATGGATAGTTTATCATCATTGGTCCAATATTTACCAAGTTTCCCTTTGTCCTAACATGCCTCTTCCTATGATGGGAAAGACCCACCATTACTTCTGGTTTCCCACACCGAGCATGACTCATGTGGGCTTAGTCCTTTTGGTAGGATGTGTACCAACGCCTCCATGCTTCTCGTCGTCGTGCATGACGTTAAACAATGATTCTAGAACTACATATGGCTTGATTCCCATCCTCATGGGGTATATAGGAACATCTGACCACTCTACTTCGGGCCCAACCTAATTCTCACTCTTGGTCCCTCGACCTGAAGAGTTTCCTCTGGGGGTACGTGCTGTGATGTGGCATCATGTCTCCATTCATGTCGAAGTCATATCTACTTCACAACATGCTCATTGGGCTCTTACCTTTCATGTCCTATTGTATGACGTTAAAATACAGGAGGCCATGTGTCCTCAACGCATGACACTATATAGGTTCTACCCTATACGAGTTCAGGATGCCCCATGTTGATCATGGGATGCACCAGAGCCTCTTCCAGAGAGGATATCACCAGTCAGTGTTGGTCAATGACTACACAATGCTTCCAGTACTATGTACGGAAATATTCCCATCCTCATGGGATACATAGGGACCCCCGAGAATTTCACCTCAGGCCATTCCTTAGGAATCGTAACATCCTGTTCCTCCCCATTTCTGTCCCATGGCCAGACCCCTCGTGAGGGACCATGTAACTACAAATATAACTTGAACAAGTCCAGGATGCCCCAAGATGACATTGGGAAATGATGGATCCCTCACCAGAGAGGTCCTGTCTGAAACAAGGAATGATCCATGATCACACCGATGCACCCCATCTAGTGTGCTTCCGCCACAGTGGCGTAATTTCAAGAGTGTTGAATTCTGTTCGAACAAACCCTCACTCCACATTCCATGAATTGTGTGCCCCTTTTTTGGACCCCCGTCCCATTTCATGTCTGGAGGTACCCACTAATATTATGGATGCTTGGCCCATGCCCTGTCTACTATCCTAGGCCAGTGTTCCGGAAGACTAATGGATAGAATTTTTGAGTTAGGCCCCATGTTTCGAATATGGTCAACATTAGGCCCTCATCTTTTATCCTCATTTTAGGATAAATCAATAAGGATAATATGCTTTGAACATGTTCAACAGTTATCCTTCATTGTCACGCCACCCCCCCATAGTGTTCTGAATTTTGGGTATAGTGATTTTCACCTCCAACGTCCCTAGGTTCGAACAAATCCCAATGCCCCTGGAGTTACCCTACTTGTGAAATAGATCACATCGAAAGAATGTCTCGTCGATTGTTATGAGGTCCTAATACTCCGATCGGGCATGTACCATGTCTTCCTGAAAGATTCGGATTGGTTACTTAAACCCTGAATACCCGAAGCTTGGTCGACGCATTCTGTTCAGATGGAATAGCATGGTTATCACCCCTTATTCATCAAATGGGGCTCGACCTACGTAGACTTAGGGGCTGAAAATTGGACATTTAATGAATATAACGGACATGTATGAAGTCAACATTGATAGCGAGATTCATGCATGCTACTACATCGAATAAATCGAAACATGGAAGTACGTTTGAGAGTTTGTGAACCTTACAATACTCGGGGGTTTATTCCTCCCATGGATGGGTTGAACCTGTAAAAAGAAAGTTTTTGTTCCTCCACCCTTCGAATTGTGGAATCCGGGAGTTGCTGCCGCCAACTCAACTCTCGCTCCTCATCAATAGCGATGGGGTGAAATTCATCAGCTTCAATTTGGGCCCACTCTATGTCGGCCTGAATGATGAGCATTTCATAGGAATATTGCCTTAGACGCTCCTCTGCCTCTGCAAGCTTGGCCTTCAATTGAAATATCAGCTCTGATTGTCCATTAAGAGAGGCTGAGTGATCATCCACCCAGATCTGCAGCCGCTGGACTTCATCTTTAGCCTCCCGGAGTTTCTTGATGTACACCGCCTTCCTCTTCTGCAAGCCAACACTGAGGTCGTTATCATTCTCCCGAATCTTCTCTGCCATAAGATATCAGTTGAGCAGATGAGGGAACTGAGCATCCTCTCCCCCAGCACACAATTCACATATCTATGAGCGAAGTCTCTCCATCTCATCCAGCCATAATGCATGGGGGTATTGTTGATAAAGTGTGCGATCAGCTTCCATGATCGGTGGGGACAATGTCGTTTTCCCCTTCATCAGAGGCCATCTCATCCCAGTCCACATGGTTGGAAGGATCATATACAGGGTACGACCACATGAAATATTCAGCAAGATCTGAATATGGCATGGGATCGGGTGCGACAGCTGGCGTTGGATCAGACACGGCGGGACTTGGGTCGACCGGAAGATCCTCATCGTCGGACCCTACCTCAATCACCTCAGGAATGAACCCGTTGGGGGTCTATCCAATGGTGGGGGGAGATTTAGCTTGGCTGGGCTTGGAAAATATATCCATGATTACTAGCATGCCCATATGAGGGGCGCCGCCAGAAACCCCAACCAACCTCACCGTAGTGGCCCAAGCCAGTGGAAGAACTGTACATAACAGAGAATGGAATGGACGTCAGTTGACACGATCAATGTATGGCAGTAATGAATTCAATGGAGAGGACGTACATAGATTTAACTCATTGTATTTCTCTTGATTCGATGTTGATGGGACCCCGAAACGCGTCCGTCCGTTTATTTTTGGAAGGTCTGGTGATTCTGGAAGAGCCATATCGAATGTCCTAGCCCCTCCAGACACAGAACTGGACGCGACCACAACTGCGGGTACTGAGGGTCCTGCATCATCACCCACCGAGGGGTGAGAGAGAGGTCTATGTACATGGTCTTCCTGTGTGGTTCAGACATTTGTAAGATGTCTATACTGGTTCTGAGAGCAGATCCTGAAGAAAAAAACTTTGGATGCTACCTCGAGAGCCTCCACGAAATCGTCAAGACCCGAGTCTTTATCACCAACTTCGGCTTCCTCGCACGGGCTCCCTCCAGCGGCCTCATCCCCCCCAGAGGATTCGTCTGATTCTTCCAATAGGGGGAAGTTATCTCTCAGCTCAACGGCCGACTGTTGTGGGGGAACCGTCTGATCAAGCAGTACCTTCACCCAGTCTGTCATTAGATGCGGGGCACTACTAGAATGTATAAATTCCTCCATCTCATCCATATATTCTCTGCCTCCACCAAGGAGACTACGAAACTGGTTCAGATAGAGCCTATACCCATTAAATCCATCCTGATGTGGTTCAGGTGGTCCCACATCTTGGGTGGGCCGAGTAATTACTGGTTGACATCCCAATTGTCCAAGGCCACTGGGAAAACCGCATTCTCTGACCTGTCAACGTGGTGCAACCTTTTCCCCGGAGCCTGAGTGGATATCTTGCAGAATCCCTTCGGTGGCCGCCCCTCCGGATGGATCTTCTCTCATGGGACTTCCAGGTCCACTGCAGCTGTTGAATATGCCATCACTACCTCACCCTTAGCTGGTGTAGGTCCCGTCGCCATGGCAGCCCCGCCACTGCGAGAGGCCTTTTCCGCCCTCCGACCCCAACATCAGGATAGGGGAGACCCACCATCACCATCTCGATCATTTTTCTGCTTCAGCATTTCCCTCGGATAAGCTTCCTCCCAGCTTATGGAATAATCCTTCACCAGTCTAAAGGCGACAGTAGGCGGAGGCAATGAATTTCTAATTTTCTTGTCATCCCGTGTGAAAATGAGCCACAATTACCTCATCACACATGGGTGCTCCTCATGGAACACCTCCCAATAGATCTACGGGGTCATCCGCAGTAGGCAACGGAATTGCCTTGCAAACTGGTGTGGAGTATACTGCTCGCAAAGAGGCTCGCAGTCCACCCGTGCCACCAAGACTCCACATCGGAAGGCCATGTGATATGACCGATGCTCTTCCGTACCCTGACCATTGTCGGTGAGTACCCCCATCATCAATAGAAAAAGGTGGAAATTAAACTCGTCCATATTCCACACCCGATTTAGTACCAAAGGTACAGTTAATTTGGCTAGAAAGCTCCCAGAAGCATTCAAAATGGATGGGCGGAAGTTTGACCCCAGAGGTGAGATGGGATTCAGATATTTGTAATCCCCCCCAATGTGTGCTGCGATCCACCCAAACAGAAGATGAAAGGGACTGCATATCCTCGGTGGATTCTTTCCCTCGCTAACATGTTGCAGCATCTTGTACAATCATGCAAGCATCGGGATCTCCGGATTGACCCACCCTCCTATGGATAGCACGGATTCCATGATGAATGAGCTGGGATGCACCCCCATGTTGGTATCCCTCAAGAGTAAGATCCAACCACATATTAGGTTCGTGATAAATGTCGTCAGTCTGACTATCGGCCGTTGTTCGGTATTGGCACTGAAACCCAAGGTCTTCCATTAGTTTTCCTCCAAGAGCCATCAATACGAATTCCCCTTTCCCCTTTGAGCCCCCTTTGGGAATGTTTGAGGCCTCTGGGGAAACTCTTTATCCTTTGGGATGTTCCATATTTGCTTTAACCACTTCTTAAAGTGGACACCCCCCACCGCTTCTTTATTTTCTCTAGGGACCAGTCCCATCAGTTCCAGCGCCAGCCGTGACATCTGGTCCAGATCCTCCCACGCATTCACGACGGGAAGGAAGTCATCGTACATAGCCCCCAATATTGGGACCCCTAAAATCTTATTGACATCCCACAGACTGATGCCAACCTCCCCATGGTGCAGGTGAAGTGTATTGGTCCTAGATGACCATATGCTCAACATCTCTTGCATCAGCTGTTTCGGTTGATATATGTGAAATTGGGAGGCCCATTCCGCCACTTACAAACCCACTCTCCTCAACACAGCTCTAAACTCCTCTCATGAGGCACCTACCCAGTAGGCCCATGCCTAGTCATTTGTGAAGTTTCTGCCCTGGCGTAGGTCCCACTCATCAGACCACCCTTCATTCGAATCCCTCAAGGATGCCATCAGAATTGTGTGGCACATGGGAGGGGACGTCTCTGGCTGCAATGGATTCTCATCAACATTGTTCAGGGGGTCTTACATGCAGTCGACATTGACAGGTGTGAGGTCCTACCATGCATGACCATCGGCCTCCCAGAACCATTGGTGCTGGCATGGTGTTCTTCTGAACTAGGAAGATGGTTGGTCCCTACTCACCTTGGGAATGAAGACGTCGTCCCTCAGCCCGAATCCATAAAAGGGCAGTCTCTTACACAACGGGTAATTCTTTTGGCTCTCTAACAACAACACCATCAATGAATTATGGTCTGAGTGGATACAGACCAACTCTTCTAGGCCCAGATAGTTTTCCATATCATACCTCCATGCGGCGTCTGTGAGCACCCCCAGCATTGCTTCTTGATGGGACATTGGGTTTCAGAACTTGGACAAATTTCAGGTTGTGTCACAAAGCTTGTTCGCGGAGCTCATTTGTGGAGCTCGTTCTCAAAGCCAATCCATGGAGCCTGGCCTTGGCCTACAAGCACACATTCCCCTGGTGCTGTTGCAGAGTCAAAGACTCACAAGTTTTCGTGAATCTTGATTTGCAGTGAAAAGTTGCGGAGTATGCGGAACTTTGTGAATCGAGAGAGCCAAAGGAAAAATTTGCGCGAAAAAAAACAAAATAGAGCCCACTATTTATAGGCGGCAGCCTTCAGAGCTTCATAGTGCATCCAGCCCGTGCAGAGATTCACAGCGCGTCTGGTCCACGCGACCCATGTCCACCTCGTGCGCCCTCTTCGTGAGTTAGCACCGCGAACAACCAATGATTTTGGCGTTTTACCTCAGACTTCGACCCTTGATCCCTCTGTGGCTCCAAGTCTGAGGGAGGGGGCATTTTTTGACGCCAAAATGTTGGACAAATAGAATGAAGAAAGAGAGGCCCCGTGACCTGCCTCACGAAGCCACGACACGGAGTCCCCGCAAGACACACAGTCGCTGCGAAGGGAAGGATTTGGTACGATCTGTGATCGCCTCTAACATTCATGAGCCCACCACAAAGAAAAGGAGGCGGTACTCTCTATGAATGCCCCTGAAATTCGCGAGCCCGCCGTGATGAAAAGGAGGCGGTATGCTCTGTGAATTCTCCTAATGTTCACGAGCCTGCCGCGAAGCAACAGAGGCGATATGCTCATCCAACTCCCCTGACGTTCGCGAGCCCACCGCAAAGAAATAGAGGCGGTACGCTCCGCCAAATCCCTTGCCGCTCACAACCCGCCACAAAGAAACTGAATCCCTCTTCGCGCCGCATCAGCTCTACTCCACAGAGCCTCTTGCCTATAAATACAGAAGTCCCCCTGATCCCAAAAAACGGACAATTTGACCTTTCGACTTCTCATCTCTGAAATAACGAAACACCCTTTTCTCTACGAACCATGAGCAACACGAGGTATTTTTTTCTTCGTGAGATGCCTCCACCTTGCCTCATTTTAATCCCCTCTTCCATGAGGGATGACTTTCGTGAAGCCTAAGGGAATTCGCATAGGAAGGGAATCCCCAAGGGGACCTGGGACATCGTGGAGTGTTTATGCTTCGCGAAACACCCTTCATGTACACATGGTCCGTTTGATAAGGCAGGATCACTGTACGTCACGAAGAACGTTTCTTCATGACACTTTGCTTCACGAGGCCCCTTTTCTCTGTGAGGCTATGCTCTGCAAAGTCCCTTCCTCTACACGAAGCACCTTCCAGGTACACCTCTTCCCATGATAAGGCTAAGGCACCCCACTTCGCGAAGCCCACCACTTCGCAAGTTCTCTCCACCACGCAGAGCGACCAAACACCACTAGGCCCCCCGCCTATGGAACCCTCTACCTGGCAATTGATTTTCTCGTGCAACCCCCTATGCTCGTATGATGTGATTTAAAAGTCCCCTGGATGATACCGTCAATGGATTTGCTTCGACAAATGCTTCTTCTCATAGGCACGCTAATGTCTATTGCTTCTTCTCATAGCCACACTAACATGGACACCTCGATGGTTCACTATGAGACCCCCCTTTAGCACAGCATTTCCAGTATCTTCCCTCCCACAAGGAGAAGAGGGTACGAGTTATGTATGTCCTAGGGGTGCGGCGTAAACCCACATTGTCTAAGATGTAGGATATTAAAATGCCAAGCACCATCATCCTCATCACATGACATAAACCTGTGACATCGCCCCGTGCCTCTCATGCGGGGTGTCCCCACCTTGGACATAATCCACCCCTGGGTCTCTATATGGTATGGTATCCTCTTTCTGGGAGTAACGTTTGTCCACGGGGAAGGGAATCCATCTTGGCATAATCCACCTAGCCATTCTTGCGGGAGGTAGCACCCATGCACCTTCGTACTTCCCCAGTGACATGGACCAAGAGGGTAAATGGAAACAGGGGTATCCTTTCACACTCCCGCTGAGCTTTGTTTCCATTGGGCCTCCACCCTAGAGTAAGTCTCAATATCTGCTTCTCAGGATGCCCCATGGATAAGCCCCACTCCACTTCTCACAGACGCACCTTTCGCAACGTGATCGTCAGGTCCCTGCTGCCTCTTGTCTCTCACACCGAGCATGACTCACGTGGGCTTAGAGAAAGCACCGTCCCTGACCCCAACACCTCACCTGAACTACGTGAACTTTGATCCATGTCAAGGCATGGTATGTAGGAAGCCTCTATGAGGTTCAAGACCAACAGCCATCAGACCAAGGTCCATCCTTACATCTATTCACCGGCATCCATTTGGAACTACGTGGTCTTTGATCCATGTCAAGGCATGGTACATAGGAAGCCTCCCCGAAGTTCCAGCCAACCATCCACATGGACCAAGGTCCTTATTCATGTCGATTCTCCGACACACACTCACCTGAACTATGTGGACATTGATCCATGTCAAGGCATGGTACGTAGGAAGCATCTCTGTGGTTCAAGCCCATCACCCATTGGACCCCCGACCTATCTTCACATTGGTTCGCTGACAACATCCACATGAACTACAAGGACTTTGGTCCATGTCAAGGCATGGTATGTTGGAAGCCTCTATAAGGTTCAACCTTACCACCCATCGGACCCCCAGTCCATCTTCACATTGGTTCGCTAAGCTAATCCACCTGAACTAATTGTACTTTGATGCTTGTCAAGGCATTGTATGTAGGAAGCGTCTCTGAGGTTCAAGACCATCAAACATTAGACCCCCGGTCCATCTTCACGTCGGTTCACTGACAACATCCACCTGAACTACAAGGAATTTGATCCATTTCAAGGGATGGTATGTAGGAAGCCTCTCTAAGGTTCAAGGTCATCACCCATCGGACCCCTGGTCCTTCTTCATGTCGGTTCGCTGACGACATCCACCTGAACTATGTGGACTTTGATCCATGTCAAGGCATGGTACGTATGAAGCCTCTATGAGGTTCAAGCCCATCACCCATCAGACCCCTTGTCCATCATCGCATCGGTTTGCTGATGATATCCACCTGAACTACATGGACTTTGAGTCATGTCAAGGCATGGTACATAGGAATCCTCTCTCAGGTTCAAGCCCATCACCCATCAGACCCTCAATCCATCTTCATGTCAGTTCGCTGACGACATCCACATGAACTACGTGGAATTTAAACCATGTCAAGGCATGGTACGTAGGAAGACTCATGAGGATCATTCCCACCACCTTGTCATTCCGACCTCCTTCACGTCGGCTCACCAATAACCGGACAGCCTTGAGTGTAAGCCCCACACACATCCAATTCTAGAACTATGAGGGCTTTGATCTAAGTCAAGGCATGGTAAGTATGATGTCTCTTCGGGGCTCAATACCAAAACCATTGCCCATCCTGATTCTTATCTGATCCGCCACATCCCGGTGAGGTCATGCCACCTCATTCCCCTACATAGTACTTAGGAAGTCGCCCGCATGCTGGCCCCAATATAGGTGATCCCTCAAGGAGGTTATTCAATCCGATCCATTATACCTAGTGTTTTGATCAGACCGATCTGTCTCCACTAGATGTTAATCTTGTGGCATACCCTGTGTTGAACATGGGAAGCTGAGGAAAACCCCAGATACATGCCTATGGAATATAATTCCCCGCGTTCGATGTGGGATACCTCAAGATTCTATGCCCTCAAGAATCCCTATAATAAGGGGTAAAAGACAGACGCACCAATTCCCCAATGTCCAGACACGCTAGTGATGTATCAACGTGACTACTCCCCCAACTGGAGGTTGTTTCCCTGACCGGACCCCTTGGAATGTCCTAACAAAAGCAGTGTAATTAATTGGTGTTCATAAAATTATGGTGCCAGGAAGAGCTTCATGAACAACGTATTAAATCTATGAGGGAGACCCGGACTAGGTGATGAGTTTCGAGGAGGAATCCATGAATGTAAGAACCGACATCCCATCATCCTGTTTCGATCAAGGAGAAGACATCACTAAACAAGTAGTGAATGTTGCCCGCCTTTAGAAAGTGGAATACAGGGTAACAAAAGCCGCGCCTGTCATTCCCAAGAAGATAGATGTGCGCGCCCCATCAAAATCGTCGGAAACATTTGCTCAACACTTAAGAGAAAATTAGAGCTCTGATCGCACAAGTAGTAGAATGTGGTGCACAAGATGACGTGTTGCTCAAGTAAGGAGTTATTTATAAGGAAAAAAAGCTGATTAGTGCATAAGCAATGTGGGACATAAGTATAAGTGTTGCGCATGTAGTATAAGGTATGATAGGAGGTAGGTGTATTCAAGAAGTGTGTGGTGTATAAGCCAAAGTTGGAATGCAAGTTGTGAGATGTGAAGAACAATGGCATGAAAGTAGTTCATGTAGCACAATCTGGTAGGCATGTATGATGAGTGGAGTGAAAGCTGGTAGGCTCACAAGCTGAGTGGTTCACAAGAAGGTGGAGCAGAACTAGGTAGGCATGCAAATAAGGTGTGGTGCACAAGCTGTTTGCACCCGAATATTATTACCAGCTTCTAAGTAGGAATATGAATAATTCTGTTAATGGATTTAATTTTTGAAAGTTCATTAAAAAAGAAAGGAAAAATTACATTATAATATTTTTTGTAAGAGGTATAACACACACTATTGGATTATTTTTTCAAAGTGCTACATGGGTGTAATGGAATATCATACTCGTTGTATTCCACACCAAAGGATTGTTTTCTATTGTATTGTGTGGAACTAGATTGATTAATTACCATACCAAGGATGTGACTACTATTTTTGAGTAGTGATCCTTGTATATATTTTGTTCTAGTGGTTTTGTGTGTTCAATAGGGAAGAAACTATTTAATAGGAGAAGAAGGTTCTTTCAAAAAGAAGGAAACACAAAAGGAAAATTGATATCATTGATTCACCTCTCCACCTCTCAGTGATACATGAATCCAATATGGGATGTACAATTGGTATCAGAGGGAAGGTTACCTTCATTTGTGCTTAGCTTATGTTTTGAAGAGAAGTTGTTATTGAAATTATTAATTTTGTGAATAATAAGGGGATTCAGATAATAGATGGGAAGAATTACCATATCCTGAAACACAGAATTAGGCCTTATTTTATGTCTCTTGGGTATGGATTTTTTGAAACTACAACTAATGGATTTCCTCATATTTATGACAAGGTTCCTCTTACACCTACCGATAAGAAGAATCTTGAAAATGATGGAAGACTTAAAAATTCATTTCTCTCATCTCTTTTTGAGAGTTAGTTTTTCAGAGTTAATGGTGTCTATATAGCTAAATGCATTAGGTATAAGTTGAATAACATATATGTTGAAGATACCAAATTGAAGAATGAAAAATGAAAAATTTAGACGCTGATGTAAGATGACATAAATTTTGTAGAATCCGAATTTATTGGGGACTTCTTTACCAGGGTAAATGTCATTGTTAGTAAAATCAGATTTATTATTGAAGAGTCGGAAGATTCTACAGTTATTGAAAAAAATTGAAAATTTCTCCTGACAAGTTTGATGCTAAGGTGTCTTCATTAGAAGATAGAGACCCAGAAACATTATCTCTGGATGATTTTCATAGAACTCTAATTACTTATGAAATGTGAATGGAGAAAAATATGAAGAGAAAAACAAAACAGATAGAGAAATTTCATTCATGGCTATAAAGAGGGAGAATTCCAAGAATACTCTTATAGACAATGATTCTAGTGAATCCAATTATGAAGATGTGGTATGTAAAATTTTTGATGAAATTTTATTCTTCTTTTCTAAGAATGTGAAATGAGGTACATGGAAATAAAAGGGGAATCTTCCCTTGAAATGTTTTGAATGTTGAGCCTTTGGTCACTTTGCAGCTAATATCCCTCAAAAAAATAAAGAAGAATATAGTGATGTTGATAATAGAATTACCAGAAGGCCTTGGAAGAAATAGGATGAGAAAGATAAATATTGTTCAAAGGGAAAGGATAAAAATTTCATCAAATCAAAAGGAAGAATCTTTTTATCTAAATATAAAAAGTAGAAGACAGTGAGGCTAAATCTGAGAAATTAATTTCTGAGAATGGTAGAGAGAATAGCTTTATTGTAGTAGTGAATAATGAAGATTATGGGAGAAATAGTTCTGAAGAAGAAGAAACTAAACTTATATATCATCTGAAAGAATAATTGAAAGAATTATTGAGTAGGATTATAAGGATGGAGAAGGAAAACAAGAAGTTTATAAATGAAAATTCCACATTAAACTATCCAGAAGGTTTTCCTGATGATAAAAACAAGATGTAAAATAATATTGATGATCTAAATAATTCTCTTTATAATGAAATTAATCATAATTATCATCATGAAGTAAAGCTAGGGGAAAAAGAAGAATAGTTGGAACGTTTCCAATAGAAACATTCTAAATCTAATGAAATAATTATCAGTTTCAAACAATATATATCAGAAGTTTGTGAATGTTCTTGTAATAATGAACCAATAAATGATCAAAAAAATTTACCTTCAATGGTTGAGAGGAAAGATAGAACTATTTCTGATAAGAACAAAGCTAGAAAGGCATTATATGTGAACAAATTCAGCAATGACAAAAAATCATATGTACATAAAAATAATCAGTCGAGAACGATTAATACTACCTCCGGTAGTAATAATTCTGAATAGAAAACAGAGCTGAATAAGAATGTTACAAATGAAGATAGGGAGGTTGAGGGTTTGCATATTTCTATTAAGAAGGTTCCTTAGAATCATGTTCATAACTCTGGTGAGTATAGAAGTTTTAGAGGGAAATATTCATTATATAGTAACTCCTGATATTTTGGTCGATTCGGATAGACTTCAAACATGTGTTGGTTCAATAAAAAACATTACTACTATTCCACAAGTTATAGAAGACAAGGTTTTAGGGGGAGACAATCCTCTCCAAAATGGAAGTACGAGAATGATGTTTAGAATAAATCTGAGTAGGCGTGTGGGAAAGTTGAAAATATGTTCCAAACATTGGAAAATATTTGTGAAAGATGTGAAAAACATGTCCATGTTGCTAATTGATTCCATATTTTGTTTCCATCGCAACAAATGGTTATTAAAAAATCTTAGAAGCTGGAGCTGATGAATGAAAATGAAGAACAACAAGCTATTGTTGTTGAAACTACCTTGAAAGATACAAAAAGAGAACATCCATAGATTCTTTATAGTGGGTGTTCTTCTCATGTGACATGAGACATAATGTTTCTAAATAGTGTGAAATACTTCAAAGAAGGAACAATTACATTTGGAAGTGATGAATCTTTGAGGATAAAAGGTGTTGGATCATCCATCATCGGGGAAGAATAAAATAAATCTAAGAAAACATTATATGTTGATCGGATGAAACACAATATTTTTAGTGTTTTAGAACTCTATGACGAGGGAAACAAATTTATCTTCAGGAAAGATGGATTTTTTGTGGAAAATGAAAATGATGGAATGGTAGTTACAAGAGGCCAACATAAAAAATGGAACTTGTTCCAAGTTGGTGAAGTACAAAAATTATGTTACATGGGCTTAGTGGAAGAAAATTAGTTATGGAACAAGAGGCTAGATTATATGTGTTAGAAAAACTTGTGCAAATTTTCAATTTGTGACAGTGTCTGAGATATGCCCGATTTATCAAGAAGAAGAGATTGGTGTTGTACTATTTCTGAGAAATGGATGACTAAAAACTCTATGCATAAGAAAGTTGACATTCATTCAAAATGTTTTTTTGGAACATATATATTCTAATATATGTGCACCAATGAGTAAGAAATATAGAAATTCAGATAATTACTTCATTAATTTCATTGGTGAATTTACGTGCATTACTTGTGTTATGTACATTAGACAAATGTCAGATGCTCTGGAAATGTTCTACAATTTCAGGAGGAAATAAGAGAAGTAATATGTGTATTCAATGAAGAATTTGAGAACTAATAATGGTGGAGAGTATAAGAATGAAGTTTTTGAATGTTACCTAGATAAATATGGAATTCAGTATGAGTTTAGTTCACCATACACATCTCAACAAAATGGTCTTTCTGAAGATAAAAATAGAAGTCTAGTTGAAATGGGCTGAACTATGAAACTTGAACATGGTCATTCTCATTATTTTTTGAGGAAATCAATGAGTACTATAGTTTATATATAAAATATATGTTTCTTTTGGCCACAATCAGATATGACTCCGTATGAAGTGTTTTATGAAAAAACTCCATGTATGAAACACTTAATATTTTTTTTGGGATTACAGGCATCATAATGAAAAAGGGTGGAATGCTTGGAATGTTTGAAGAAATAGGAGATAATGGAATTTTTCTTGGATATTTTGAAGATGGAAGAGGATACTTAAATTTTAACAACGAAATAGGAAGAATCGTTGATTTTACCGATGTGAAAGTTGTTGTAAATGTTGAGAATGAAAACCATATTTTTTTGATATAGATGTTGAGTAGGATATGGAATGTCTTGTTAATGATTAAGATAATGATACCAACAGTGGTAATCCTACTCAAGAAGAATAATAAGACTCATTAATTTCATGTAATGAGGATGAAATTCGAATATCTCATCCTATGATAAGGATGCAAGTGGAGGCTTATAACATAATTGATGATCCACATGAGAGGGTTCTAACAAGAATAATAAAAAATTCTATTACACATACTTCATTGTTTTCAAATGTGGATCCAAATGATGTGAATGAAGAATTTTGTAGGATCCTGGGACACCCTGAGAGGGGAGGGGTGAATCAGGGTGTCAACTTTTTCTTCTTAATGTTATGGATCTTGTTCCCACGTTGGTAGGAACTACTTGAATCTGTATGATGTATATGATCAGCAATGAAACATTCACATGCATATAGTGGACACAACAATTTTTACTTGGTTCACCACTAAGGGCTACGTCCAAGGAGCATACGCTGACAGGTTGTCGGTCTTATCTAAATCCACTATGCTTCACTAGCTATAGATTACAAAGGTTTGGGTACAGTCACTCTGTCCCAGGATCACTGCCTTTACAAAGGTTAAGGGATAGCTCACTCTTCTCTCAGGTCACTCACGTTGACTCCCCCTGGCTCACTGCCATTGGTGAAGTCTCACTCAGTTTATAGATGTGAAGGTCTCTTCAATAGATTTGCATTGAAGTCTTTGCCTCTGCTCAGCACGAGACTCTTCTTGCTTCGAAGTCCAAAATAGATGCACTAGAATGCACAGAACCACTGAACCGGATAACCAGAACGTGCAGAAAAACCTTACTAACAATTGCGTGCAACACCAACCCTTTGCGCGCAAAACCATCCTATTGTGCACAAAATTTACTTTTCGCGTGGAAAAATATTTCGCGCAAAAATCCCCATTTTCGCGCAACACTGAATATATCGCGCAAGCCCCTTTGCGCTATCCTTTTTCGCGCATCAGACCTCGAATCTTCTCTAAGTCTTCCACACCCCCGAATGAAGGGGGTCACCTCATATTTATAGGCGACTGAGACCCATGCGCACAAAATCCCCTTCGGCACGAAAAAACTCTCATCTGGCACATAATATTTCGCGCAGGTATCGTTTTCCACGCACCTCTCCAGATATTTCGCACAATCCATGCCTTTTCCATTTTCTGACAGCGTGATTCCGAAACACTATTTGCGTGAAAAACATCGCTCCGCTATTTCGTGCACCATGCTATTTTTCGTGCCCAGCTCAAGTTTTTCACGCCCAGCCCTTATTTTCCGCGTAGCCCATGCCTTTTCCATTTTTCACCAATCTGATTTCGAAATACTATTTGCGCGAAAAACCTCGATCCACTATTTCGCGCATCCCGCTGTTTTCCGCGCCCAACTTAAGTGTTTCACGCAAGCCTCTTATATTTCACGCACCACTTCCTTTTTGTGCGAACCTCCTTTTGCAGACAATCCATGTCTTCATTTTCCGATTTTGAGGCCCAAAAATATGGCAAACACTGGGAAACAACGCCACCTTCAATACTGTTGTCTGCTTGAACTGTATGATCACTTTTCTAGAACACATTTGGAACTTCCACTGAGGATTGACAACAAACACAAACCAAACTACAATTCCTACATAGAACAACCATGGGTCCAACAATCTCCTCCTTTTGTTTTGTTGGAAATCACCAAATAAAATCAATATATCACCATCCACATGCATACCAAAAATGCAAGGATCAACTCAGCCAACACTCTAAGTCTACGTGAGCAATGCTCGGTGTAGAAAACAACAGAGGAAGCTTAAATTGGGTTCCCATTTTTTGGAATGCTCAAATACGCTCAAGAAATTTTCTTACACTGAACTCTCATCATGTCACAGAAGCATTACATGTCCACAGACAATCCTGAATTCCTAAAATTATATTATTCCTTTCCTTTCTCCCCCATTGAAAATAAACCCAAAGGCCGGTAAATTAATCAATGTTATGCTCAAACCATACTCCCCCTGGATAGTATCTCCCCCATAAACCTGCATCACAGCCATAAATAGATAGAAAGAATTACCATAAACGGGGAAAGGGGATTTTGGAATTTCTTTATACGGTAGGAGGTGATTGAACACCGAGGTTCAACCGATGCTTTTCAAACACAACTGCTGACAGTGGTTTTGTTGGGATATCAGCTACTTGATCATCAGATCCCACATGATCCATTTTAATCACCCCTTGCTCAACTTTTTCTTTGATAAAGTGATACCTAATTTCAATATGTTTTGTACGAGAATGCTGAACTGGATTCTTTGTGAGATCAATTTCACTCTTGTTATCACAGTAAATTACCATTGGTTGATTAACCTCATCACCAATGTCTGTTAGTTGTTTCTTCATCCATAGTAGTTGAGTGCATGCCTTTGTGGAAGATATATACTCATCTTCAGTAGTACTAAGAGAAGTACTTTCTTGTTTCTTGATCAACCAGCCGACACAGTTATTTCCAATAAATAATTCTCCACGACTGGTGGACTTTCTATCCACAACATCGCCATCCTAGTCAGCTTCTAAAAATGATGATAATTCACAGTCCCTTCCTACAGAAAAGTATAATCCATAATTGTGAGTACCTTGAATATACATCATGATTCTTTTTACTGCTGCCAAATGTTCATCCTTTGGATAACTCTGAAAGCGGGCTGCAAGACATGTGGCAAAGACAATATCTGGCCATGTCGCTGTCAGGTACATTAGGCTCCCAATGATCCTCCTGTACATGGTGGGATCTACAAATTTCTCATTCTCATGCTTTCCAAGTTTGGTTCCAACTGCAATCGGAGTTGACATTGGATTGGAGTCTTGCATATTAAACTTCTTCAGCAGCTCTCACGCATACTTTTCCTGAGAGATAAAAGTGTAGTCTTTCCTTCGAGTCACCTGTAGTCCAAAGAAATATGTGAGCTCCCCAATCATTGACATTTCAAATTCGGATTTCGTATTATTGGAAAATTCATCCACTGATTTCTGCCTGCTGCCACCAATTATAATGTCATCGACGTAAACGAGAACCATGAACTGATCTTTTGGAGAATTCTTCACATAGAGATTGTGATCTACTCCTATTTTGAATTCCAACTTCTTGAGATAAGAATCTAGTCTGGAGTACCACGCCCATGGTGCCTGTTTCAAGCCATAAAGTGCTTTCTTTAGCTTACAGACCTTTGATTCATCAGCACCAAGAAGAAACCCCACTTGTTGTTCAATGTAGAATTCTTCTTCGAGTACACCATTTAAAATTGCTGTCTTGACATCCATTTGATATACTTTATATCCTCTCTGGAGAGCCATGGAAAGGAACAACCTGATTGACTCCAGTCTAGCCACTGGAGCAAAGGTTTCTTCAACACCAACACCTTCAATCTGAGAATACCCTTTACATACCAGTCGAGCCTTGTTTCTGATGACACTTCCATGCTCATCAAACTTGTTCTTGAATATCCATTTGGTTCCAATCACATTGTGACTGTTGGGTCTCTGGACAAGATCCCATGTCTGATTTTTGTCAACCTGATCTAACTCTTCATTCATGGCTTTCACCCAGGATTCATCCTTTGTAGCTTCTTCAAATGAGGATGGCTCCACAACTGATAGAAATGCAGAAGGTGTGTTATTCCTCATCCTTCTTGTCTGTGTGGGTGCATTCTTGTCTCCAATTATGTTAGATGGATCAATCTCTGCTCTTCGATTTCTCCTGTGAGGCTCAGTCGCATTCTCACCATCCAAGATTTCCTCTTCAGATTCTTCGTTTGAGTCAACATCATGATGTGACCCCTGAGTGTTTTTTACACCTTCCTCTATTTCTCTATTTGTATTTATTCCATTTTCATATTCATTCTCATCTTTTATCTCATCACCATAGGTACTATTTGAAACATTTGGGGTTTTTCCTTCAATGATTTCAACATCATTGCTTTCCACAATCCTCCCCAAGCGTTTATTGAAGCACTTGTAAGCTCTGCTGTTCAGTGGATACCCAAGAAAAATTCCTTCATCAGCATTGTCACCATACTTTCCTTGGTTTCCATATTTATTCCGAATGAAACATTTGCTTCCGAAAACACGAAAGTATTTCAAAGAAGGCTTCCTTTAATGCCACAATTCGTATGGTGTCTTCGTTTCTCCCATATAGAGCCCAATTCGATTCTGAATGTGCACTGCAGCTTCAACAGCCTCCTTCCAGTAATGGTGAGAGATACCACTCTCAATCAACATAGTCCTGGCCATATTGTTGAACTGTCGATTCTGACGCTCAACTACTCCATTTTGTTGTGGAGTTCTCACAGCAGCTACCTCATTTTGTATTCCATGTTTATCTAGGTAATTTTCAAACTCTATGGACGTGTATTCCCCTCCATTGTCAGATCGCAAGAATTTTATTGTCCATCCAGTATCATTCTCGGCAATCCGTCGATAAGTTTTCATACAATCAAGTACTTGTCACTTCCTGTGGATCACCATTACACAAGCCATTCTACTATAATCATCAATGGAAAGGACGAAGTACCTTTCTCCATAGGTTCTGACAACATTTATTGGGCCACATACGTCTGTATGAATGAGATCAAGAAGATGCGTTTCCCATTTCTTCTTTGGCCGATATGAACTACAAACCCGTTTCCCACGAATACAAGCATCACAAGACTTTTCCCTTTCATGTTTTAGAATGGGAATATCCATGACTATCATCATCTTAGATATCTTTTCCATGTCTTGTTGGTTGATGTGCCCCAGCCTTCGATGCCATAAATTGTTTTCTTCTTCAACAGACAAATAGCAAGAGCTCACTTTGCTGTCAACCTGATATAAGTTTCCATCTGTTCTACAGCCTATCATGAGAGAATTTCCTTTTTTTCCTTTTATAGTGCAGCCTTTTTGATTGAAGGTTACAATGAGCCCTGAGTCACAGAGTTGACTTACGCTAAGGAGATTGTGGCGTAGACTGTCAACGTAAAGAACTTCAGTCTTCTTTAGCTCCCCGTTGGCGAGAGCAGTATTCCCACTGCCTTCAATCTTCAAAGAACCATCATTACCAAACCGTACTGTTACATCAACCTTTTTTTCAATGTTCATCAAGAGTTCAACATTTCCCATCATATGCGAAGAACATCCACTATCAAGGATCCAGGTGCTGCTGCTCTTTGTAGCTTCGAGTGCTACCTCTACAGGATTGGATTTCTCGATCTTCTTCTTCTCTTGCCATGAGATTTTGGATTGAGCATAAGATACTGGTGGAATTTTAATACTTTCTTCCACATAATCTGATTCTTCATAACCATAATCTTCTTCTAGAGGGGAAAAACTATTTGTGAGAACAACACCATCAGGAGGATGAACACTGTCCCGTCTTTGAGTTTTGTATGAATTTCTCATGTCGTACCGCTGCCTGCAATACATAGCTTTAGGGACAAAGTTAGAACAATTAAAACAGTAACCATAGAAGCTATTTCTTCTATAAGATGGGGGATATTAAATTGGTCTCCTTTGTTGACTTTCCAGATCTTCTCCATTCAAGTAGCTCCTTGCCTCTTTGCAATATGACATGGTATGGCCCAAATAGCCACAGAACTGACACCTCATGAGAGGGAATGTCTTTTCACCTGAATTTCTCCTCATACCTTCATCCTTGGGAGAATAGTTTAACTGCCAATAATTTCTAAATGTTTGAGGATAATTGTCAGTTCTCCTTCTAGTTTGGACGGAGGGTTTCTTTTTCTGCACTTCAGGCAATGTTTCAACATGTTCAACCTTCGTTTTGTCTTTCTTTTGGCTCTCATTATTTCCAGCAGTTGATGTCTCAGCTTCACAGCCAATTCCACTATTTCCCATGCAAGCGGGTCTTTGAACACTCAAGATTTGTTCAACCACATCGGAACCACACTTGACTCTTGCCAGTAATTCTGCATCTGAGAATCTTCTGAACGGTATTTTCTTCCTTGATTCTTTTGAAAATGATTCAATCTCAAGTTTACTCATAAGAGTAACAACTTCCTCTTCAAGAACCTCAGCAGTCTTCAAATTTTCTTCCAGTCTTGATGTGAGGTCATTGATGACCTTTCCCTACTCTTCAATTCTCAGCTTTAGATCCACTACATCATCATTGCTTTCAAGGATTTTAGACTGAACTTTCACAAATTCTTCCAGACGTTCAATTTCATCTTCATGTTCATCAACATATTCTGATGATTCTTCCACCATCTCCTTCCACTTATTACATCTCTTACATTTACTCTCAAGCTTGGAGAAAGATTCATTAATTTGAATCTTTGGATTACCAATAGCAGTAGTCAGATTATATCTGCCTTTATTGATTGAGGATTCTGATATTTCAGTGGTAGCCATCATGGAAGCATGGTTTCCAGTTTTAAATTCTGGTTCTTCTTCCTCACAAAATTCAATATCATCATCTTCTTATTCACAGACAAAACTCTTTCTCTGAATTTTATTTCCAGATTTGAAGTCACCCTTTTTGAAAAACCTTTTCTGAGGCTTCTCAATATCTTCAGCTTCGCTCTCATAATCATCTAACTTTCTTTGGCACTGAGAGGCAATGTGCCCAACTCTTCCACAACTGAAACATGCAAGAGGTAGCTTACCTCTAAATTTACCTTTCCCCTTTTTCAACTTCTTGGAAATGAGGGAAATAATCTCTTTTTCTTCATCATCTTCACCACCAGTGTCTTCTGAAATTTTCAGTTTTTCTATGGCTTTGAATGCCATTTCCTTTCTCACGCGATTTGTGGCATCATCGGGTTTGACTCTCATCTCATATGCCACTAAACTACTTAACAAAACATCCAGAGAATGTTTAGATAGAACTCTTTCTTCAAGGGCTGACACCTTTGCATTGTACATGGGAGGAAGTCTTGTCAAGATTTTCTTTACGATATCAATGTCTTTGATTTCTTCTCCAAGACCTCGAATTGCTCCCACTACTTCAGTAATTCGATTAAAAAAAGAATATGCATTCTCATTAGGATGCATCTTTAGGTCGTTAAACCTGTTGTGTAAAACTTGAAGTTTTTCCTCCTTTACCTTGTTATCTCCTTCATAAATGTATTCAAGTTTATCCAACATAGACTTTTCTGAAGTGAAACTCATCACCTTTAGATAGATCTTATCAGAAAGAGCCGCGGTGAGTGCATTTTGTTCTTTAGCATCTGCATCAATAATTTTCTTGTCTGTGTTAGTCATAGCTAGGCCTGTTGGATCAGTGACTTGTATTCCTTGCACAATAGAAAACAAAACTTCCCTTCCAAGAGATCTTAGATGAGATCTCATCCTGTTCTTCCAGATCTGAAATTATTTCAATCGAAGAGAGGGACTCCCCTAACATTGACTACATTCTCCATGGCGACAAAGGACAGATTCAACGCCAATAACCTGCCTCTGATACCACTTGTAGGATCCCGGGACACCCTGAGAGGGGAGGGGTGAATCAGGGTGTCAACTTTTTCTTCTTAATGTTATGGATCTTGTTCCCACGTTGGTAGGAACTACTTGAATCTGTATGATGGATATGATCAGCAATGAAACATTCACATGTGGAGAGTTGACACAACAATTTTTACTTGGTTCACCACTAAGGGCTACGTCCAAGGAGCATACGCCGATAAGTTGTCGGTCGTATCTAAATCCATTATGCTTCACTAGCTGTAGATTACAACGGTTCGGGTACAATCACTTTTTCCTAGGCTCACTGCCTTTACAAAGGTTCAGGGATAGCTCACTGCTTCCCTCGGGTCACTCCCGTTGACTCCCCCTGGCTCACTGCCCTTGGTGAAGTCTCACTCAGTTCATAGACGTGAAGGTCTCTTCAATAGATTTGCATTGAAGTCTTTGCCTCTGCTCACCACGAGACTCTGCTTGCTTCAAAGTCCGAAATAGATGCACTAGAACGCACAGAACCACTGAACCGGATAACCAGAACGTGCAGACAAACCTTACTAACAATTGCGCGCAACACCAACCCTTTGTGCGCAAAACCTTCCAATTGCGCGCAAAATTTACTTTTCGCGCGGAAAAATATTTCGCGCAAAATCCCCTTTTTCGCGCAACTCCGAATATATCGCGCAAGCCCCTTTGCGCTATCCTTTTTCGCGCATCAGACCTCGGATTTTATCTAAGTCTTACACACCCCCAAATGAAGGGGGTCACCTCATATTTATAGTCGAATGAGACCCATGCGTGGAAAATCCCCTTCGTCACGGAAAAACTGTCATCTAGCGTGTAATATTTCGTGCAGGTATCGTTTTCCGTGCACCTCTCCAGATATTTCACGCAATCCATGCCTTTTCCATTGTTCGACAGTGTGATTCCGAAACACTATTTGCGCGAAAAACATCGCTCTGCTATTTCGCGCACCACGCTATTTTTCGCACCCAGCTCAAGTTTTTCGCGCACAACCCTTATTTTCCGCGCAGCCCATGCCTTTTTCATTATTCACCAATCTGATTTCGAAATACTATTTGCGTGAAAAACCTTGATCCACTATTTCACGCATCCCGCTGTTTTCCGCGCCCAGCTTAAGTGTTTCGCGCATGCCTCTTATATTTCGTGCACCACTTCCTATTTGTGCGAACCTCCTTTTGCAGACAATCCATGTCTTCATTTTCTGATTTTGAGGCCCAAAAATTTGGCAAACACTGGGAAACAGCGCCACCTTCAATACTGTTGTCTGCTTGAACTGTATGATCACTTTGCTAGAACACATTCGGAACTTCCACTGAGGATTGACAACAAACACAAACCAAACTACAATTCCTGCATAGAACAACCATGGGTCCAACAAATTTGGGCATCCATAATGGATTCAGGGAATGAATTAGAAGCTTGACTAGAAAGAAAAGACAGATACTCGGGAACTCATACACAAACTAGATGAAAAAGATGTTATTTGTTCAAAATGGGTTTTCTGAAAAAAGATGACAGAAGAAAGACAAGTTATTAAGAACAAGGAATCATTAGTGAGAAATGTTTACTAAAAAATAGATGGTTTCGATTTTGATAATATTTTTTCTCTAGTGGCTTTATTAGAAACAATTAGAATATTTCTTGCTATTGTTATACAATGAGGTTACAAAAATTTTCAAATAAATTTGAAGTTTTCCTTTTTTAAAGGAAATCTGTATGAGGATGTTTACATTGAAAAAAATTGTGTATTTTTTTGTTAGGAATGATGAATGTTTTGTGTGTAAGCTAAATAAATATGTGTCTATGCTAATGCAAGACCCAAAGGCAGGGTTTTCCAAACTGAATATTTCTAATGGTAGAGGTGTGTCCAGAAATAAAGTGTTGAGATCAATCTGTACATCAAGGAATGTCATGAGTCATCTCTCATTGTAATTGTTTATGTTGATGAAATTATATTTGCTGGAAATGATGAAATATCTGGTGAATGATTTGCCGAGGAGATGAAGAAGTTGTTTGATATATACATGCTGGGAGAAATGAAATACTTTCTTGGGTAACAAATCTAACATAAAGGGAACCAAAATTTTCATTCTTAAGAGATGAATGCTATAGAACTTCTGAAAAGGTTTTGTATGGAAAATTCAAAATCAGTTTCCATACCAATTTCAATGGGAACCATGTTTTCTAATGATGGAGAAGGCCAATAAGATGATCAGAAAGTGTTTCTAAATATGATTCGAAGTATATTATATTTGACTCCCTCAATACTTGACCTTGTCTATGTTGTTACCTTATGTGCAAGGTTTCAGAGTGCTCCAAAAAAAAACATTTAATTACTGGAATGAAGATTCTTAGTTATATCTAAGGCAAAAAATATTTTAAATTAGGTATGATGGTTCTGAAAATATTGATTTTTGTGGTTATTAAGATGATGATTGGGCAGGAAATGTTGATGATGGAAGATCCACATATGTTGGAGTTTTCTTTATGGAGAAAAGTTGTGTTAGTTTTCAATTAATGAAATTGAATTAAAAAATCTTACCATGGATAAAGATGAGTATGTTGCAGGCACTCAAGATACCACCCAACTTTTGTGGATAAAAAATTAGTTGGAAGATCTACCTGTTTATGTAAGGCTACCCTTACTCCTAGTATGTGATAATCAAAGTGCAATCTATCTTACAAGGAATCTATTAAAACATTATCATTCCAAACACATAGAAATAAAGTTCCAATTCATCACAGATAAGGTGGTGACGAACGAATTGAAGCTGTAGTATGTTCCTACAACGGTACAAGTTGCTGAAATATTCAAAAAACCTTTATCGAATGAACCATTTTCTAAATTGAGGTTGAACATGGGTGTCCAACCGTGTTCTCATAATGGTTGAGGTACATGTGTCTATACCCTCTCTATTCATACCTTTGGATAGTGTATTCAAGGGGGATAATTATTTTATAAAATATTCTTATGGTTGCATGCATAAAGTGCTGGTTTTGGGTAATCTGTGAATTCATCATGTTAGTGTGTGAACTATTCTAACAGTTTGTTGGAGTGGATGTAGGAAACAAATTTTTTGTCTACTAGGAGTTGAGTCTAGGGAATAAGATTTGGATGAAAAAGAAGATGAGTATGTTTTTGAGAAGGCTGGGGAAGAATGTTGTAGATTATTGAAAGTCACTACTTTTGGAAAGCATGGTTTTTCTGTCAATAATTCTTGTCTCCTATAATGAGTTAGCTCACGTAGGCTTAGAATTATTGATGAATAATCCATTTCATGAGATTAAAATGTTTAGTTATTTATGAATATTGGTTGACAAAAAAATCCAAAGGGGAGGTTGTTAGGACCATGGAAATTATAAATAAGTTTCTTTTTTAGGTATTCTCTTTTCTTTTCATGGATGTTTTAGAGGAAAATAAATCACTTCACATTGTATAAGTGGTTGAAAAAAGGTAGGTAAGTTAAAATACATCCCACGGTAACTATGATGATGATTTTTGGATTTTTATTTCAAAATTATCATCTGTTTGGAGAACATGAGATGCTAGCCTTATGAAGGATATGGGGTGTGAAGAAGTGTTTTTGGAAAAAGAAAGAAAGGGGCACACAAGTAAAAAGTGGTGTGAATGTGTTTCACACAAGTATAAGTAGTACACAATCTTATGTTGCATGCATGTCATATTTAAATATCATCACAGAAAAATATGAAAAAGGAAATAAAGTGGTGCACAAGTAAAATATTGGCTCATAAGTCAAAAATTGGCCCGCAAGTATAAGTTGAATGCAAGTGTATGTTGCACGCAAGTCATATTTAAACATCATATAATCCAAATATGACAAAGGAATGAAATTGGAAATCTAGTGATGGAGTGGAACACAAGTGATGGTGTGGGGCACAAGTGACAAAGAATCACACAAGTATGAATGGTGTACACATGTATGTGGTGTGCAAGTCACCAAAATTCCAATAAATAGACTACTACCATCCACATTTTTATATGCTAAACACTTAAGATAAAATTTGAGCTCGGATCATGCAACTAACAGAAAGTGGAAAGAAAGATTAAGTTCCATGCATGTAATGAGTTATTTATAAGGCGTTAAAGCTGATTCTAAATCTTCTAGAGTGGTGTTCAAGAATAAGTGGTTCACAAGTTGTAAGAGGTGCACAAGTTGGGAGGTTTATTCAAGATGATTATTGTGTGGATGCCAAAGGTGGTGTGAAATTTGTGACTTGTAAACAATAATGATTCACAAGTAGTTAGTGGCGCGTAAGAAGGTAGGTATGTAAGCAGAGTGGTGAGAAAGAAGGTAGGCGTGAAACCTGAGTGGTGTGCAAGCTGGTGGCATGCAAGCAGGGAGGCGTGCAAGCAGGGTGTGGAAAGAAAGCTATTTTCACCAGGAGGTTGTTACTAGCTTTTGGGTAGGAAAGTGATTTTTTTGAAATATTAGATTTTTGAATGTTCATTAAGAAGTATAGAAACATTACATTACCCTATTAGGGAAAATAATGATCACACGCACTGTTGGCTTGTTTTCAAAGTGCTACATGGGTGTACGGGCATATCCTGCTCATTGTATTCCAATTCAAAGAATGTTTTCTAGTGGATTGTGTGGTATTGGATTGTTTTTGTACCATACCAAGGAAGTGTCTAATCTTCTTTCATAGTGAACCTTGTTAATCATGTGTTTTTATGGTTGTGTGTGTTCAGTATGGAATAAACTCTTTAACTAGAGGTGAAGGTTGTTTCCAAAATAAAGAAACCTAAAAAGAAAATTGATATCACTAATTCTCCCTCACACTCTCAGTGATACATGGATCTTGACTGGGAACTATAGTTTATTAGCCTCAAAATGGGATAAGGATAATGGTTTGGTTGTTGTTGGGATGTGTTCTATCATTCTAGTTGACTAGGTTGTATCATAATTAATTTTTTAATGAATTTATGGGTTATAATGTAATATCTGATTAAATATGGTTAATATTTAACGTGAGATAAATGATATGGATAATGAAAATTTAAAGGTAATGTAAATTTTTTAAGAAGATATAATTTTTGAAATAATATGAAATATGGCTTCTGTCTAGATTTATAGTGTGGTGCATTTAGTGGTGATCATGAATGTGGTGGTGGTGTGAGTTTGAGTGGTGATGTTTTCAGTTGGATTCCGGTATAGTTTTAAACCCATAGGTTGGGAGTTTTTGTGGTTATATATATATATACACACATTGTTTATTTTATTTTTTATTTAAATATGGACCTCACCCATGTTGAGAACTTTATTTTGACAAAAAAATATTTTGGTTGTGTTTTTTCCACCCTCTAGTAGTGATGATGGATGGTTACCAACTCTTCCCTACTCCCTCTTACTACTATGTTCAATATCTAGAGGTTTTGATGAAAAAAACTAATGTGAAATATGTTCCGAGTTTTATGAGATGATAAGATTGATTATTTTGAGGGTCATGCATGGTTGGAGGAGGGAATGAGGTTTAAATACTTCATGTTCATGGTACCTTACTATTCTAATTATGACTATCATGTGATAGCCTTTGTATTTCATGTGAGATATAATGTGATGTGATGGACCACTTGTTTTAGAGTGATATGGAATGTTATATGGTTGACTAGGTGTCTATTGGTGACATGAGATGTGATTTGATGGACTGGGTGTCAATTGGTGAGATGTGATGCGATGTTCAGAATATAGAGGAGTTCTAAGATATACTTAATGGAGTTATGAGTGTGACATCCCATTGGTAACTTGGTGAAAGTTACCCTTATTTATATGATTATTATTATGTTATTGTGTCAGGTTGTGTTAGTCAGCAATCATAACTTTGTGAGGATGTGATTAGTTAGTTCACCTCTCTAGGTTCGGTTAGTTTTTTTGGTTTTCTCATCGGTGCATTAGTATTCAATTTTTTTACATGTATGTGGGATATTGTTTGTATAATCCTATTGATTATACTTGTATGATCACCCTATTTATATATAATTTATTTTTTGATTTCCAAGAGAACTACATGAACTATAATGGACATTACTAGTTTGGAACTTTGGGGATATTACCCTATTTTTTTATTGCATTTCCTTTCTTGATATATATTTATAGACTCATTGAATATTTTTATAGTACAATTGCATTATGTGATGGTTTCTGATTCCTTTTTATATTATTTGATGTTTTTTTATCATTGATTCATCATATCTCCCCGTGCTATTATTATAGAGTTAATGAGTCCCATATGTTAGGTTTTATACCCTTGGATTGAGTCTCCAAACTAGGGCCTGTTGGATGTGGGACTCAAATGGAATTATCGATCTTCCATTACTCCAAGTCTAGGACAAAAAACTTTATAGGGATTCCATCATGATAGATTGGTATATGAGGTTTTTGAAGAGGGATAACATCAAAATCAGAGTTATACACTACAATAATTGATTAATATTGTAAGGAAATGACATTAGTTTGTCTTGGTGAATAAAATAGGGTAGGAAATAACATATTGGACATGATATTTTAGGGCCCATGTGATCCAACTCAAGTATTATGAGGCTATCAAATGTACAATTGAGGTGATGTTGCTTGTCGGGTAGAGACCTAGGAGGGGTACATTCATCACAAATGACTAGTGTTCTAGATTAAATGGAGTGTTGTCGGATTATTGAAATGAATTTAATGAATAATTAAAAAATTAAATACAAACAAGATTAATAAATATTTGTTTCACTTTTATCTTGGGATATTGGTCATTATCTATGTGTGTATCAATATATAGAGGTTCAATAGATTGATTCGGTTGATCACCATTGGGTTCATATGGTTATGGTGGATAATAAATGGAGAAAGGACTTCCTTTCCTTTAAATGGAAGGATTTAGGTATTTATGAGGCTCAAATCTCTAATATGGAGATAAGGAGATGGTTGGAGAATCTAGATATCACCTTTAGTTTTATCCTAGAACCAATGGACTATTCAGTCCCAATGGAATTCATTCAAATGTTAGGAGCTACACAGTAGAGGTGGGTTATTTATTATTTTCATAAATAAGGAAGAATATATTTCCTTGGTTGAATTGCAAAAGGATTTTTTAGTAGAGTTTCTTTCATTGACTATGATGGTAGTAAAGTGGAAAAATATCTACTCTCTATTTAGAATAGGAATATGTCTGTGCATGAGATAGTAATCAGGATCAATGAATATTCATGATTTCCCATTTCTTATTTTCCCTATTGACGAGTCCTGATAGAATCATATTCATGTGTCACACCATCCTTTGATCTAGTATATAGTTACTCATTTTGTATCACCCACGTAACTAGAGGTTTAGAATAAGGTGTAGGATATCAAGCATATTCACATGAGATGAGGTTTACCATGAGATTTATGCTATTTGGTTTCCTCTAAGAGAATATATTTTTATTTTAGTTCATAGGTTCTAGGGCTTTTATGTTTTTTACAAGTAGGGAGTCAACATCAAATTCCTCCTTTACAGATATCTAGGGAAATTGGTTTTTGTGCTTTTCCTGTGTGCCTTGGTATGGTGTTATTTGTAATTTTGAGACTTAGTCATCGTTTAAGTTAGTTTTCAATAGTTCTTAGTGATCAGTATGGTGGAGGTCATAAATGTCATCATTAATGACAACAACAGCCACCAGTAAGTCCATTTTAGAAGTAAAGGAAATAGGAATATGATCCACTGAAAGGGGTTCGGGTGGGAAGATGTTAATCAAAGGATTTTCCTCCTCTTTAGCGATAGTAAAATGAGTGTAACTATATAGGTGGATGTTATCATGGAAGAAGAAGATTTGGGTAAGGTTAGTGTAATAAAGTGGGGTCAGTAGTATCAGAGTGAACAAATATTGATAGAGAAATCATCCACATGTCATCTACACATGTTGTTTCTTTATTTGATTAAAGAGATACCCACTCTATTATTTCACCCACTCTAGTTTATTCATTGGTACTAGACATAGAGACACTTAATGTGATCATGGTATTAAAAATTCCAAATATAGGCCATAACAACTTGTATGATATATGTTGGGGGTGTATAATTCTTATAAAGACACATCAATCATTCTGAATTTTTTTTTATTACAATATATTTTGTTGTATGATGTTATTCTTAGCATCAATTAGTAGTATTCATTCAATGATGTTCTCGATATCTTTCAGAGTAGAGTCATGTTTTCAGATATAAATATCCAACATGTAGATTTTAGTGCTGGGTAGAGTTTTCATGTAGGAAGAAGAAATATGGATCCTGTTATTTTGGATAATGATGTGTTATTTGTGGAAGAAGTGGATTTTGGGAATGAGAAGGCTCCCATGGCTGTAAAATGTTTTCCTCAAAGAGGGTGTGATTCTATCCACTCAACGTGATGTTTATTATGTTATAGATCTAAAACATAATTCATCTCTAATTTTAGTGGATGATAATCAGATAGAACCTTCTAAGATGCCAGAGAAAAGGATTGAAATAGATAATATGATGTAGAAGGGTATCATCTGACCAAATATTTCACTATATGGTTCTCAGGTGTTCTTCTCAAAGAAGGATGAATTTATTTTTATGTGTCTCATAGACTATCAGAGGTTGAATCAAGTAATGATAAATAATTATTACCTACTTTTGAGGATCAATTATCTTTTTTACTATTTGGGGGGAGTTATTTTATTCTCCAAGGTAAATATATAGTCTAGGTATCACCAGTTGAGGGTAGAGTAGATTGATATACTAAAGTCTACTTTCATATGAAGGTATAGTCACCTTGACTTCATGGTCATTCCATTCAACATCATAAATACACGAGGAGTGTTCATGGGGCTCATAAAATCTGTTCTTCAATAAATATTGTACGCTTTTTTGGATTTTTCTCATCGATGAAATATTGATATAATTGATGTTATATGAGTATCATGTTGGTCATCAATGATCTATCTTGAAGGTTATTCAAAACTGCCATCTTTAAGGAATGTTGTTGAAGTCTATGTTCTAGACATAAGAGGTGACTTTTATGGGGTATGTAGTGTCGAAGTAGTGTGTTTCCATGGTGAAATTAAAAATAGGGTTTGTTTTTGTTATTAAACACCAAATAATGTGGTGGAGGTTCATAATTTCCTCAGTCAAATGGGTTATTAAAAGAGGTTCATGTTCGGGTTATCATGGATTTTGGACTCGTTGAAAACTCTAAACTTGAAGGACCAAAATTTTATCTACACTGATTGATTTCAAGAAGAATTTGTCTACCTGAAGGGGAGATTTAGTAGTTCTTGACTGCTTCAATTACTGCAATAAGTGGTGATGCTTGAGGAGTTTTTCGATTCTTCCCATATCAATGTGGGGTGCATATTGATGAAACAGAAGGTGGTGATATATTATTCTTTTATCCAGCTATAAACTGATGATTGTAACTATGCCACCCATGATTAGGATTTATAAATTGTTGTGTTTGTTCTAAATTTGTTGAAATATTACCTCATTGGGGAGTGCATTTTGATATTAATATATCACAAGATTTTGATGAATATATTCTATCAGTGTGATCTAAATTTGTGACAATAGAGGCGGATATGATTTTCTCATAGACTATAAACTTGATATATTATATACCATTGTAAAGGGTAATGTAATCGATGAAATATTGAGTAGTAATTCATGGAGGGTTGTAGATTGAGATTTTATTGATGCATGGATTGAGATTGAGGATTTGGAATCCCAACCCAAAGACATAACAATGCTTGAAGGTAGATATATATTATTTTTGATGACAGTGTAGTATTCAAGGATGTGGCAGGTGAAGTAGTCATAGTAGGGAGACACTAAGGCAGAGGTGAGGTGTGATTGTGTTTCCAATGGAGATGCTTTAGAGGGATAGTCAGAGGATAGATAGAATTTGGTGCTATTTTAGGGGAGGTTATTTCTTTCTATAATGATTCATGAGGGAGTCTTCTTGAATTTCAAATATCAGATTTTTTAGTATACCTAGGAGTATCAAAGATGTACCAGGCCATGAGGCTTAATTGTTTGGTGGTCCAGAATGAGATGTCCAGTGGTAGTGTTTGTAGTCTAGTGTTTATTTTTCCAATAGGTGAAACCAATAAACCATATCCCTTGAAGATTTTTTATAGCCTGTATATGTTTTCAATTTTAAATGAGGTGGCATATTCGTGGATATTTTCATGTGGTTTCCTCGAGATTAGAATGTTTGTTAGACTATCTAGATAATCATATATTAGTTGAACAAAAAAATAACACCTTAGTGATCAAGGAGTCAATTTCCATGGATGTTTAGGCAAGGATATATATGGATGAAGTTTTTAAACTATATGGAGTTCTAGTACCCATCATATCTTACTAGGATACTTGATTTACATCATGGTTCTAGAGGGGGTTTTGACATTATTTTGGAACTCAGTTAGGTCTAATCACTACTTTCCACTCTCAGATTGATGGTAGATAAGGTAGACTATCAAGATGTTGTAAGATATATTTCTAGAACATATATTAGGCTTTGTGATATCCTGGGAAAATAATATTCCTCTGGCTTTCATCCTAATAATAGTAGTTATCAATTATACATTTTAAGGGCCCCATCCAAGGCATTATACTAGTGAACATATCATTCAATGTTGTGATTATTAGAGGTTAGTGATTCATCAATTCATTTCCCTGATGTGATGTAGAGAATAAAAGATAAGATTCATGTTATTTATAAAAATATGAAGGTATTTTAGTACTAAATTAACTCTAATACTCATTGCAGTATGTGTACCATGGATTTCTAGGTTGGAGACAATGTGTTCTTGAGAGTCTCCCCTCGATGAGGGTGGAACATGTTTTTCAGGGGAGTAAGCTCTTACCGTATATTGTTGTACCGTTAAAGGTGTTGGTGCACATGGTTCAGGTGGGTTATCAGTAGGAACTCCCCCAATTATTGGATAGGATTCATGAAATATTCCTTTCTCCATCTCAATTGGGATTTTCAAGTTGACTCCCTTGTCCTTGATTGGATATAGTTAGATTAATATGGTTAAAAAACATTGATGGAGTGACCAGTATAGATCCAAAATCATCCATAGAAGGTCCTTCATGGAGGTAAAATTCATTTGGTCAGTGTGTTTTAGAGGCATGCTGTCCTACATGAGTGTACATGGGAGTGTGTGACACAAATGTGTTCCCAGTGCCCCGAGTTGTTTTGAGTCTTTCCTTTCATTATTTTCATTTTATGATGTGATTTTTAGATCATGGTGTATTATGATATGTTGGTTTATATGTAGTGATTTAATGAATGTTTAAAGCTTCCATCATATGAAGAGGGTAAAACAATATTCTTAATATAGTTGCATTGTACTATGACATGATTAAAACCACATGGGAAAGACAGTACCACCCGAAGTGTATAATATTGTAATATTGACGAAGGAATTCTGTAATTTATGTTCATTATGATATGTTTTGTAATGGTTGTTGGTGTGTTTTATGTTGAGGTTGAGATAGTCATCTGGATGGTTGTGTGAAAAGATGGGGGCTTGTGGATGGTAGAATGGTTAGTTGATGTGGTTGTGTTGGATTTCTGGTGAACGTTTTTGTTTTTTTTCTGTCCGGATGGTGGTTATGTTTAGTTGTAATGAGATACCTGAGAGAAATCATGTGGAATAGTTTTTTAGACATACTTCTATATTTTTTCTTGTAAGGTTTTTATTCTCATGGGTGAGAATGGTTTGAGCAGTATCTTATATAGCTGTTTAGACCCTATGACCCATTAATTTGTGGAAATTCAAGTGGTATAGGTGTCTAGGGAAGGTCCCAATGTAGTCTAAGGGAAAATGACAGTTACATCTTCAAAATTCAAGAATACGAGTCCTATGGTGTGGAGGGTTTCATCGTGACATAAAATATAGTGCCTATATCTTGGAGGTTTCAGAAATTTCATAGGGATCCCAAATAGGCTGTTTTGGAACCATGTCTATATTTTGAATGGATAAACCATTGAGTGGGGTTGTGGAATATTTATTGGAGGAGCTACTACATGGTGTACCTGATTCTGATATTGGAGCTTGGGTTTCTGGTTTTTTTTTTAATTCTACCAATTTCAGTTTGGCTTTAGTGACGAGTCCTATGATGATTTTTGTAGGGGTGGGGTTCAATTGATTTTAGGGAGCATTCACCAGAGAGTATGGATATAGTGTATATTCCTTTTGGTTATTGGGAGTCTATAAAATAAATGATCTATCTATGATGTGATATTACCCATATTTTATCATATATATGATAGGTAAATAGCTGAAATTCTCAAACACATATTAGACTAGTCTTGATATGTTGTAGTCCCTTTCATTGCAATACGTCCCCCCCCATATTCATTATTTCTAGGGAATTGTGTTGTAAGATTCTCATGGTGAAGAGTCCACTTTGTGTATGATTTTTATTCATTTTAAATGATTGTCACTAATTTTGAATGGCAGTTAATGGAAGAAAAATATTTCATTGATGTCTATATGATGATGATGTTTCAATGTTAATGGAGCCACAATGAAGTCCTCATGTATAATAATACAATAAAAATATAAATGGTTTGAATAATTTGAGATTAAATTGAGATGCTTGGAGGATTGATATAGATTAATTAAATGAAATTTTATTTCATGGATAAACAATACTCCTAGAAAATTGTGATAATTGTGGAACTAATAATCAGTCAAAAATACACATGTTAAAGGTGGAACATTCTTTAAAACAATGTATAATATTATATTAGTTTTAGTTGGATTATGAAGAGATCATTGGATTTTTTAGTTATGAATGTAGAGAATAATATAAATTAACGATGATCTTTAAAAATATTATTTTCATAATGATACTTTGAAGAAGAGGTGTCCATGCATTTGAAGATGGAAATCATGTATCTACATAGTATTTACTATGTAATTGTTGAAGGGTATTATAATAAAATTGGTGGCAACAATTACAAGACTAATGGGATAGGAAAAAAAATAACTTATCGGTGTCAAGTTCATTCACAAGTTAGGTCCAGCCCATACAAGCCTTCATACAGTAAATGAGCATTTTGATGTGAATAGTCTCCATATGATGTGGGTGGGTCCTTGTATAAGGCCTGTAGAGCACATGAAAAATGTAACACATAGGTTAGTGCATATTGGGCTTACAAGGAAGGCCATGGACCATGCAGTGGTACACTGACCATGTGGGTGTGGTGTGCTATGTATCTGGATGATGAACCAGGAGCTCACTAAATGCAGAATCAGGAATGAGATATATGGTTAAGAAGTAATTGATATTACAATCAATCGAAGTGGGACATGGGGTGTGGTTATATTGTTCACATGCATAAAAAGAATATATAAATGTTTCATTTATTTGATTCAAGGATATCTGATGGTCACCTAACATCCATGCAGTCATCCCCTACCTCTCCATTTGAGAGCTCCTTGAATCCATCCCTTCAATGATTGGCCTCCAACAGTGATGAAACCATGAACAAAATATCATTTTCAATGACTGAATCAATCAAGAATAAACCTGAGGTTGATAAAATCTCTCTAAAAACATTTTATGTAAGGCTGAGTTTGAATAATTGGCTTTAGAGGAATGAAAATTATGTTTCAGATGGTATGTAGTGGGGAAGATAAAAAAGGATGAGTACGCGACATTAAATGGCATGCATTTATTATCACATACCTGTCATACTCACTAAGAGGAAAATTTGAGATCATGAAGAAAATATTCAATGATACTTGTTGTATAATTTTGATGAATTAAAATAAAAAGTGTATCAATAGTTCAATGATTCATTGAAATGGATTATTTTTTAGATCCCACATGGAATTATAATGAACCATAGGCAGTACACAGATTGTGATAATTTCCTATAAAAAATATCACTCTTAATTGAGAGGTTCTACTACCTTTTTTGATTTCCATCAAGATATCTCATTTTATAAAATCGAATTGCTTTGATATTCTATTCACATGAATAAGAAGATAGTTCCAGTAACCTCTTTGGCTAGCGATGATAGGTATTTTTTACCCATCTATAGCATGATGGATTTTCATGCATCATTGTTTGTATGTTGTTGTTTTAGGAATCCATTTACTTTATAATAAATATTTTTGGATAGTCTAAATGTTACTCACAGACTCAATTTTTTCACAATAAGGATGAGATATCATGTTTAATTTTGATAATATATTTATCTTATTCTTGATGAATAGATATGTGAACATGAGTGTAAGTAATACTCTCACTATTTTTTTGAAGAAACTATTCCATGTATAAAACCATGCGTGATGGTGAATGAAACACCTCATAAGTGTAATCATAGTGGAAAATAAAGGTAGTTCAATAAAAATTTCCCAAAAAAACAATTTTCATTTGTAAGAAGAATATTGTTTCACATAGTATCACATCCTAAAAATAATAGAAGAAGGAGGATGGTGCACATAAGAACCTTATGTTAAGGATAAAGGTTGTGGCTTCACATATATGAACATAATAAAAAATGTTTCTCAAACAAATAATTTAGGTAAAGGAGTGACCATGCAATAAACAAGCTTGCATGAAGAGAAATCATGCATAATACTTGATATTTAATATTTAATGCAGATGGTCTAATCAATTTTTAATAGATATATTGATAAAGGACACTCGAAATAGTATTTTAGTTGGGAATGGAAAAAATTTAACTCTATAGATATCCTGACAATACAAATTATTATATAATATTGTTGACTAAGTTTACATCATCTAGTTGTAATTTGGGTTGATGAAGAACAAAAGAGAACTAATAAAATAACTATTATTGAAATTATGTATCACTGACAATGCAAATATGAAACATAAACAATTTTGAAAATAATTGTGTAACGAATAATTGAAAGTGTGTTCCCAAATATAAATTAATTATTATTTAGGGAATAATAACTGTGTCAATGTTATGATGAGAGAAACATCAATGTTTCATCATTCAAAAAGATTGTTTGTGATTCTATATAGGAAGAATAAGATTTATTGAAGTATATTTTCAATTCTAGAATAAAGTCATCAAGACACTAACATATCATATTACTATGTGTAAAAGATCAATGGATGAGGTAGTAGTGACTAACCAATTTATATATAGTTTATTATAATTTAGTTTAGGAATAATTATATTATAATCATTATACAATATATTCATATCATTTTGACTGAATTAAGAATATGAATAAGAAGGGTGGAATATACATTTCTACTATGAATGAGAAGAGGAGTTTCTTGTATAATGTTATGGAAGTAACATGTGATATTATTGGAAGAACAAATAATCACTATGAAATTAAATAGTTGTCTCAATAGGTATAATACTTTATTACTGTTATAAAGAACCTTATTAAGAATGCGAAGGTTGTGTTCAAATGTAGTTTAAAGAACCCATGAGGAGCTAAAAGTTAAACATGGCCATCACCAGTTCGATGATGGATAATTGTTTCGTTCACACCTTTTAATGTTTTGGGACTCAAATTTTGATAACAATTGTTCCTTATCTACACCACTATAAACAAATACATCAATATATTGGATAATTCAGGTATTGGAAATTACTATACACCAAAATTACTTGCTACTCAGATTGAGTAGAAAAACATATAATTGTACGGTGTGATATCTTGTACTATATTCATATAATTACATATGAAAAGAAGAAGAAAATTTATAAAATCAAGATATTAACATGTTAAAGTGGTAAAGGGATAAAAGTTTCAAAAAGATAATAAGTCCCCATCACTGAATTTTCCCCTCTTAATGTTATCCATATGAAAAACTTGCCCTTTTAACTAGTATTATTGGGAGGTAAACCTATATTGGATTCTTTATGTTGAAGATATTAATTTTTTATGATATAAATGTGTTAATAATAATGATTAGTTTTGGTGAAGATTCAGTTATCAATATGTATAATTATATTTCAAAAAATACCATGATGTTCATGATAAATAAGGAGAAAAGAAAGTTGAAGTAGAGGTACATCCTATCTTAAAAATGTGATGTATTATTATCTACAGGAATTGGAAACAATGATCATATATCAATATTTTAAATTAATGAGAAATTGGACCAGGCTTCCATGAAGTGATGGAAAACCTTCCCACCTCATGAAAATCATGAACCATTGAACATTTTATTTTTAATAATGATTTTTTCATAGGTGGTGATGATGATCAATCCAAAATTTATCAAGATAAATCAATTGATGGATTAAAATTTATTTATCATGGAACTCCCAAAGAAACAATCTCCAAATTTTTTTTGATTAATTCAATCTATAAAGGAATTTATACCCCAACAAAAAGAACAATATGTTGTTTTTGAGAAGGGATTTAAAGGAAAAATTAACGAATGTTTACTTCTCTCTAGACAGGTTGAATACTTTAAATAAATAAAGAGGGAACATGAAATAATTTCCTCATAATTCCTTAATGAAGTTGAAAACAAAGTGTTAATAAATAAGAATCTTTAAATATAGATCCACAATCTTATAGAATAATTGAAAAAATAAATTGTTTTCATAAATTCAAAATTTTATGTGAAGTCTATGAAGATCAAGGAACATGACTCTTTGTTTTACAAAAATGATAATATTCAGGAATATAAGGTTTAAATAATTTATATATATTTAGAATAGATGTTGATTATGAATAAATACTATAAAACCATCCTCTATATGAAATGGATAGAATTTGATGTTTAGGTAGGAAATCTTGAGAAGACACATTTTGAGTCTTCCGAAAAGAAAATGGTAGTTTATATTAGTATACAATTCTCACTAGAGGATTATAATATTAAAATAGTTCCAACATGTGATAATAATATCATAACATTATTTGTTGATCTCTTGCAATAAGCTATAAAGAAATATGTTCCACCCCCACTAAAATGTAATAATGTGTCTTAATCAATGTTCAAGAATAGTGTGGGAAGAAAAAAAATATAAATATGTATTTATGAATAAAGGTGATTAGAATCCTACCACTATTACTATGGTGGATATGAAAAAGAGTGCATAATTTGGTTCCTCATGAAAACCCCAAAAATCAATGATGAAAATCCAAAAACATTATACAAAAGAAATTATAAGATCTTGATTTTTGTTTCAATGTTTGTTTTGAAATATTTTAAAGAATTTTTCAGAAGACATTTGGTATAATCCTACTTATTATGAAGCCAAAAAAATTCCCATGCTAACAGGGTGAAAGTCATATTTGAAGACCCAATATTCACATGTTTACAAAAAATATGTATACCTCAAACATACTTCCAAATAATGAAAAAAATATGATGTATAGAATGGTGGTTATTATAAGCCGGGTACATTAACATGTCACCATGTATCCAAATATGATAAAAAAATAATTCCCCCAAATTTGGCTAATAATGATGAAGCTACCTTGAAAATAAAGGATAAAAATGTTGTAAAATAAAAATCCCCCAAAGAATATTCCAAGAGTGAAATCTTAGAAGACCTTGGATTCTAAATCCAATATCATGAAACGAAATTTCATCATCCAAAAGAAAAATAAAATTATGTCACTTAGAAGAAGCCATGAGAAAAATTACAAAATACTGTTAATTTCCCTAATGAATTGATAGTTTTCTATCTAGAATATTTGGAATGATTGAGGAAATTTCATGATGCAGAAGAAAAGGATAATAAAAAAGGGAAAATAATTCCACATGCTGAAGAAAATGTGTTTAATAGTGTATTAAGAAAAGAAAAATGCTATGTTAATGAAGTTCAATATAGGATGCTTATGAAATCAGGTCACATTGCATAGGGTATTCTATCCATTGTAATAGAGTAATAATTATCCTTATAGTGATTAAAAATTCTCCATTTATGATGTATATTATGAATAAAAATTCTACACACAAAGTAGCAGATAATTTTATGGGATACATTCTTCCCCTATATAATTTAAAATTTGCATTTAGAGTTACAAGTATAAATACTAAAGGAATTAAAGCATCTTGGTTGAGATAACCATCTCAAAACTACTATTCAAAGTTTGAACCATTTAATGATCAACCATATTCCTATATACTTCATGGTTTTTATTTATTCTTATATTTGAGGTAATTTATAGTGAAGAATGTTCTTAAGAGGAGAACCCGAGAAGTATTGAGTGTTGTCAATTATTGATAGCAAAGTAGAAGAATTCGCTATCCATTATTGATTAATCAATTGATATTCAATTAAAAGTATTATAGAGTATAATCTCTAATGATGTTCAATACTAAACTATCATATCCTTGACAACATGTGCAATGAATATATCATCTTTTATTGATCTTATGTTTGATATTTTAAAGAGAAATTATCAAATAAGGTCATCCTTGGTGATGTTGTGAATTTTATCATTCTAGAAATTCATAAGTTAAAGATCCATTATGACATGTTTGCTAGAGTAAAAGATATTGAAATACAATCTTGATTATATCCACCATTATGATAATTTTTTGGAGTGATTCCCTTGATGTAGAGTCAAATGAATAAGGATGATGAAGTTGAAAAAATAATTATTTCAATTGGTATGAATCATGATTATTATAGAAATGTTTTAGAGATCATTTCATTTTGAAATTAATTTTTCTTAACCTCTTATACTTGGATACTCAAGATAAATACAGTTTTAAAATTGGGATTAATTTTATTAAACAACAACATAATAAAATTAGAAATGATTCAAGGATACTTATCATTGTTGTTTCACATGGAAATTTGTTATCTATTTGTTGAAGTGTATGTTGATGTTTTAGGTTTATTTTTTTAAAATGATTCATATATAATTTAATGTGTCAATCCAAGAATAAAATTGAACAACCCTTGAAAAAAATTTATGTCTTACATATTCTCTACATTGAGCATGAATTATGTTGACATCGAGTGAAATTATGGATGGTATGTTTCATACATATGTATTGTTATCATTTTCCCCTGAGCGTTGTATTTATTATCAATAAGGGGGAGAGAATGTGATATGAATGTTGTAAAAGTAAATGGGTGACAAAAGATAATGGTTCACAAATTTAAATGTTCATTTTTAAATAACATTAAAGATATTTCCAAAAAAATAAAAATGGGGGGACGAAGATACCAATTTATTTATGAGTTATAGTCGTTTTCAATGAGTTTTAATGGTTGTCAGTGATGATTAATGAAATATGGGATTTAAATATAATGAATCTTTTCCAAATTTTAGGTATCCCAAATGATGCCCTCAAGACGTATAATCTAAATAAACATATAAATGGTTCGAATACATTTAGTTTCCAAGGTGATTCATGTAAAATTGTTCTGGGTACATTAAATAAAATTTGATTTCATGGTTGGAAAATTCTCTTAGTGGAATTGATTAATGTTGAACTAGACTTAATTTTAAAATACATGTTTTAATGGTGAAACTTTTTTTAAAACCATGTAAAAGAGTATAAAAATGTGATTTGGATAATGAAGAGTTATTTGGAATGTTCATTCCAAAAAGATAAAAAGAGGATGAATTATAGATTATCATTCAAATGATTATATGTGTGAAAACACATTGAAAAATAGGTGTCCATTTATTTTCTGTTGAAAATAAATATTATACTTTTCTATGAATATATGTTGGGTGTTATAAAACAATTGAGTCCAACCATTATAATAACAATGGGCTATACCATAAACCAATTATGGGATTCATGGTGAACCATTTGTTAGGTACAACCCATACAATCCTTCATGGAATTAGTACAGAAACATGTTTGTCATAGTGGACTCATTAGGTGGGTGGGGATATGTATAAGACCCCCAAAGAATATTCTTGAAGTTCAGCCTTGGTTATTCCAATTTGGTCATGTAAGGAAGCATGTGGGATACACAATAGGGATTTTTCCGTGTTGTCATTATGTTCTACATAACCAAGCTACATCTCAACGAAGGTTTGGTAAAAGAATCTATTATAAATATGTTATAAAAAGAAAACACTCTTTATGTGGGACATGGTACACGAGTCTACAATTCACCCATATAATAAGTTATCTACTTATTATATTCATTCAATACAAGGTGATCTATCAGTTACGAACCATCCATGAACATATCCTCTACCTCCCGACATAGGAGTTCCCCAACTTAGTCCCTTTGATGATTGTCCACCACCGATGATGAAACCATTCATAGAAATCATGTATGGTGATCGAATAGACCACAAATGATTTACCATTTGATATGAAAGAATCTCTTTTCATGAAAATAATATTTCTAAAAGGTGACTTCAATTGAATAAAAGTGAAATTACAAAAGACTTTTAGTGTGTAAAATATTCATATATGAGTAGTCATCGTTTTTGTTTCATATATGCACATGATATTCACCGAGAGGAGAACATTGGATCCTTAAGAAAAGTTTACATGATATTCATCATTTCCACGTTAAGAAATAAAATATTATATTTTCTGTCTTTAAATGAGTCATATACTTGACTTATTTTCCATATCCCACTTGGTTTTATCACAGATCAGATGTGGTGTATAGGATGTGGTCCTTCAATTTAAAAGCAAAGAACCATTGATTGAGAGGTTCTGATGACATTCATGATTTCCCTTGAGGGATCATATTTAGAAAACAATTTCATTTTGGATATTATATTCATCTAAATAATTAGGGAGTTTCTATAAAAACATCAGATATGTAAAGAAGGGTAATGTCACTCTCCTCTACAACATGAAGGTGTTTCAGGCTTCTCTGTTTTCAAAAACCAATTCTGCAATGTAGCTTATTTCTCATATATGATCCATGGAAACATGTTATTACACATAATCATGCAATGGTTTTAGGAATAGGTTAGGATATCATGCATAAATTTTATTATATAATCATATTCTGTGTCAGGAACATATCCATGAACAATTTCATAGTTAATAATCTTACTGTGTTATGTGAAGCAATTACTCTACATATAAAACCATACATGAAGAGGAAATAAACACAGATTCAGCATATTCACTATTATAAACAAAGTTAGTTCTATATTACTATATCAAAAAAAAAACAACCCGGTTTGTGAAAATAAAATCATTTATCATAGCTTTACATTCATGTGTAAATATAAGGTGGGAAAATTTATAAGAACCTTACATAATGTTTGAAGGAAGCGGCTTCCCAAATATGAACATAACAAAATTGAAAAACATTTAACTGAAGGTGAAACGATTCCATGAACATGCATGCATGAATATAATTAATTCATTTTCATTGATAATTAATGATTCATACAAAATTATTCTTCAATTGTGCATAGATAAATTGATAATGATCAGTCACATTAATTTTCACTTGCACAAAGAATAAGATTCACTCAATTGAAAATTCAACACTACAAATTAAAATATCATATTATTGAATGAGATTCCATATTCTTGTTTTCATTTGGTTCAATGATAAATATATGACAATTTACACAATAAACATTATTTATATTTCTTATTGAGTATATTTAGAATACAAAAAATTGACACTATTGTACAACATTTTGTGTTTAATAAGAGAATGTGTGACCATTTATTAATTGATTAATATTCATGTAAGAATAATTGTGTTGTTTCTATAATGAGTTGTAATCTACTGTTTTGATATTAATAATGGAACTTTGTGATTATAACTAGAAAGAAGTAAATTCAGTGTTTTATGTTTTTCAATAAATAATAATGATTTCATGAAACATCCATTACATATTATTTTGTGTCAATGATCATAGGAAAAAAGAGAAGTCACTGAAAAAAAAATTTATAGTGGATTTTTATGTGGGTATGGAATAATTTTTTGGTTATCAGTCCACACTATATTTATATCATTGTGACTATAGTCAGAAGAATAAGATTTAAAGATTTGGTTTTGTTGCTCTAAAAAAGAATATGTGTTTCTTACACGATATTGTGTAATTAACAGATAATGCTTGTGGATGAGAAAATAATAAATGTGAAAAATCAACAGTAGTGTCAACAGGTGGGTGACGTTGTTAGCATTACAAATAAACATATCAAAAGGTGGAAATATATTTTGAGGAGGAATAAGGAACCATCAAGGAGTAGTAAGTTAGACCAGGTCATCACCAATCTAGGGAAGAAGAATTGTTTCATTCCCATTGGTAAAGTATAGGGACTCGCTGTTGGATAATTATTGTTCCCTAACCACACCACTATAATCCAACATGACATTATAGTGTAAAATATGTGTATTACTCATTACCAAAAATGATAAGTATAGTATACTCTCAATGAGTAGTTACCCCTATAAATAAAATTTGTTTTATATTTTACTACTTTAATTTACATAAATATAGTAGGAAAAAGGGAATAAGTTAATTGATATCATAACATGTCAAATACTTAAAAGGATAAAAGTTTTAAAATGTCATGAAGTCCCCATCACTGATTAACTATAGTTACCTAGACTATTTGAATAAAAAACATTCATGAGAAAATATGTGTTATGTTATTTTATACTAAAAAACTATATCTATTTAATAATTAAATTACTATAATCAGAAATGATACTGTTTTGGATAAACCTTTATATGAACATTGGTCAATATTACTATTGGAAACTATTCTCTTATTGATAATTTTAACATTATAATTTGAGATTACAAGTAGAAATGGAAATTTATAATAATTATAGAAACAATAAATGATGACCTAAACTAGTTGGGTCATGTTGTACGAAGTCCATTTGATATATATTGGGATGGAGGTATCAACACTAGGGTTCTCCCTTGACAAAGCCCAATCTGAGATCTAAAATGTGAAGGTTGAAATAAATTTCCTATGTGAGAAGTTCTAGTTAGTGTAAATTACCACTCGGGTGATGTTAGTCAAGCCTCCCCATGAATCTATCACCATCACAAACCATAACCGTAGGACATATGAGGGAATTATAAGGGGTTATATTTCAATTACATATTTACTTAATGTGTAATTCCATTGTATAAATAAAATTATCAGTTAATTAATCAAACTTTAATATTAGTTAGGCTTCATTAAATTGATATAGAATTTTATAAATTGAATTTTCTGATAGAAATTATAACTTCCATAAATTATATAAATATTTATTATAAATTATGATGTTATGAATAATTATTATTTTAATTATATATTATGATGAAAAAAATTCTTACATAAATATAAATGAAAAAATAATTTTATATTTTTTTTAAGTGTCATGAATTTTACTATGCATTTTCAATCCGCTATTTTTTCTAGTAAATAATTATTTTTTAATTAATTGTTATAATTTTAATATTAAAATAATTATTCTGATAAAAAAAAGTATCCTTTTTTAAATCATCACATTAAAATTATGGTAGGGTGATTTTATGAAAAAGTTCTATGATACCTTATTTTTTTATTAATAATAAACATATTGTTTTTGTTTTTTAGTATGTTTAATGGATTCATAATAATGTCACAATTATGTAATAACAAATTTTACACAATAAAAGACCTAAAATTTCTTATTTTATTAATATAAATTATTTCTTTATATTTAAATCAATTTCCAATTCTATAATTTACATTCCATATTCTAAAATGTATACTTTAACATTAAAAAATAATATTTTTAGATAAAGGTATATTTCATTACCAAAATAATTAATATAAAATTAGGTTCTACTCATGTGGATTCAAATAAAAATATTTTGTCCCAAATATATAATACCGTGGTCAAATACAAGGGTCATGTCCATGGGCATTAATTTTCCACAACCTGGGTTTCCAAGGCCTATATTTGGAAATTGATAAACATGTTCTCCTCTTTTGATATAAACACCCAAAAATTAATCCATATCCTTTTACTAAAAATCCTCCCCCCCATGAATCTATATTTGTTTCACCTCCAAAATATTATTTTCATAATGGCCTCAATCCCTTATGGTCCTAATCCTCATGTTGTGGGAACAACTCTTTAAGGAATGGGCAGTATCGTCTTTTCACTTCCTTTCAAGAACCTCTTTTTTCATGTCCTATGAATGTTATAGTCACTCTATCTTTTTCCTAATTATTCAGTCCATTTATGTCAAATAATGATTTATCAATGGTATACCACCTTACCCATTATTTTTAATCTTTTATAAAACCACATTTAATGCCCAATATGCTTTTGGTATTACAATTCAACATTTCATTATTCTCCTAAAAAAATCCCTTTTATTTTATTTTTGTGAATACCCGAAACTATATATTTTCCTGGTGTTTTAAAAAAAATAATTATTTTATTCTATTATTGACAAATATAACACTCGCATTCCCTTTTAGTGGGTTATAAATGATATAATGACGATGTTTTTAAAATCATTCATGAAACACAATGATTTTGATTTGGAACTACATTTATTTTATTCTCCACATGTTATTTATGAAATTATTTATTATGATCTATGTAGATAACATGAATATTTTTTCATATTAAGGGTGAACCCAGATAGCCCTCCAATGCATTAGGTAATTAATTTAATCTCTAGAGATGACATGTTTCACGATACCTTTATGAATAACCATGGTAAATTGTTCTGACACATTGGTGAATAACCATGGTGATATGATTATATATGATTTATATGAATTATGTATCCACATTTCCATGTTATTATTTAGGTTAATTTTAAAATTTTATGCCCTTTTTCCATTTCTCATGCCTTTATGATATTCTTCATGTTCTAATTGATATTTCTCATGGTCACATTTAAACCATTTAACAATTCTATACTTACTGGGTATTTTTATCACCCTTTCCTTTTAAGTATGTCTCTAGGTTTGGAGATGTATTACACTTCCAAAGGATGAACCTTTTAATAACACTATAATGAGGGTTATAATAATTTTTTAAATTTTTAAGTATTATTGAAAATTTTCACTGGAAACTAAACATCAAATTTTTTTATTTGTACCATGTAAATGAAATTTATTTGTAATAAAATGTGGGATTTTATATTCACACCTAGTGCTTTGAAAATAAAAAATTTATCCTTTCATATGGTGTGGTGTTCTATTGATTATGTATATATAATAACATAGGATTCTATCAATGAAATTTCCCTTATTATCATTATTTTATATTTTATAAATCACATAAAATAACTTATATAACATAATAAACTTCTTATAAATAAATAATGAATGAAATAATAGGTATTTCTAGAAGTTAAGGAACCTATATTGATGAACTAGTAACTTGAACATAGTAATAATAATATAACCCATATGAATAGTAATAGGAAAAATGAATCGTAACCTCACCAATATTTGTATAAATAAAATTTAGGCATCTTATAAATGAAGTTATGATATAATTATATCTTAGTATATGTATGATAAATTTTTAAAAATTACTAATTAATAATTAGTATTTTTTAAGTCATAAATATTTAAATAAAATTTTATAATTAAGAAAATCATTTAAAATAATATTTATATTCCTAATATTTCTTCATAAATTAATATTTTTTATTTTAGGAGGAGAGGATAAGGTTTTGAAACTGTAGTTATTTTTCAGAGTGTTATAAAATGAGTTAAAAATTCAAAATCAGTATTCATTGATAAAATGATGGTTTTACTTTAAAATTATATTTCTAAAATTTAGAAAATTATTTTCATAATATAAAGTCCATTATTTAATTCTACACTTTTTAAAATGGTTACGTTGAATGTTTGGGATTTTTCAAAAATACATGAATTTTTGGTGAATAGTAAAATGTTGTAATTTACAGTATAAATACATTATAAGTTAAGAAAACGTTTCCATGAGGTGTTACCATTGTAGGATATATACTCTATAGCTTTACTTAATTATTTTAATATATTTTTTGATAATGGTCAAACTATTCATAATATGGAGCCAAAATGATAATCAAATGAATTAAATATTCAAAAAAATCCATCTCATACACTAGAAAATACCACCATCACCATGAATTCTCGTCACAACATCCATGATTTGAGAATTATAACATTTATGCCCAATCCATTCCCCATGTCCATCTCCCGCATCAATGATCTCTTGTTCTTAACAGAGTCCAAAACCAATCTCGTTAAAGAGGTTCTCAATGATAAGTCTTCAATAATTAAAATCCTTTTCTTTTTTTATTTTCTTTTCTTTTAATATTCGTTGAATTTATTATTATTTCCTCACCAAATCTCATAAAAATCACATGAAAATTTCAGTACCTTACATATACTATAAATTTATTATTCTGATGTAATAATCCTTCTTCATGCCACTTCTTATCTCTCATTTAATATAAAAAATTGAAACATCATCTATGAGGTGGTGTTTCACCTCCTTCAAAGAAGAGATGATTTCATTTTCCTTATATATCATCAATGATGTCCATTAATCTATATTAATGGTTGAAAAAAAGATAAAATTTATATTAAAACATTTCTATTTTTTATGTAACATATTTCAATAAATACTAAACGATAAAATAAAAAGTGTTAATTAATATCAATAACCATTGTAATAAGCTAAACAATTATCACTAAATATCGTATCTAATGATTCATCCTATTAAAATATATCCAAATTATATATATAACAATTTAAAATTTTGGATGTTAATAAATAAAATTTAATTGTAATTTAGGAAAAATATACCCATTTTTCATGATCTCAAATACTTATAAATAAGAAACCCAATAATGAAACTGAATGAAAAAATGCTCCTGAATGATAAAATTGTTTCATATAACTCATAAAAATGAAATATTTGAATATATTAAAATTATAATAAATCAAATAAGTTTATATAAATATATTAATTAATTAATTAAGGTGTTTAAATGGATAATCTAGGAATTTATGTTCATGTACAAAACACATTTGGACATATGTTAAGGGTTTTATGCTTGAACATTCATTTTCATTCAGGTAATAATTCTACCTCTATACATCCATTTTATTCTTCATTATTTTCATATATTTATTCTAATTTATCTGTATACAGTCAAATACCATGTATCTATATCATTTCATATTTCTTTTATGATAATTACATGTTTTACAATGGTTCCTTTCTCAATCATTCCCAATACACAATATTGTTTAAAGGGAACATCTCAATTTCATATCTATTATCAAGTACCATCAATAATATATTTTAATAAATCAATATTTTTCTAAAATATATTTTTTATGAATATATATTTGAGTTCATTCCTGGTTTTATAAAAATAATTTTCCAAAATTAATCTTCTTTGTAGAGTAAAAAGAGTATTTATCTTAAGGATTCCTTGATTATTTTATAAAAAAAATTAATATATATAAACACCTTTTTTTATTTTTATGTTTGATTGGGATTAATATTATATGTCATTATAAATTATATTTTATTCAAGATATTATTATATGTTTCGATTTGGTTTAGCTATCTTGAAACCATTCTCCATATTACTCTAAATGGTTAGTGATTATGTTAATCGGTTAGGGAATGTTATTTACATTTCACATGTTATTTATAATATGAAGGTATATATTGATTATGTTTCACCCATTTAATATAGGGAGTTAATTGGACTTAGTAAATGTCATTTGGGACTCTCTATATCCCCTAGTTTCATCTATAGGTAGCATGAGACAAACTAGTTTGGATGTCAGCTAATGTCTTACTTGATTATGTATGGTGTCTTTGCCGAAACCATGACAATATGTTTATGATTTCCCAAATTATGAATTCCATCATAAGGAGATTAGTATTTTATATTCCTTGTTCTTATATTACTGGTATAATATTCATGGGTAATTTTGATTTTTCATATCCTTATTTATATTAAATTATTTATTCAGTTTTTATTCTTGTTATATTATGTTTAGTTTATTGTTTTAGTTGAAAGTGTTTTTAGTTACCAACCTCTCCTTATAAATTATTTTTAGCATCCAATGAATTATTAGACTTAATGATCTTTGTATCTCACCCATTTCGTATGTTTATTTTCTACAGGATTCCAAGATGAATTTAACGAATGACATGAAATGATAATGATAAAGAATAAGAGTGTTAATGAAGGAGTCTTTATGATATATTTTATTTCATGTTGTAATAATGAACATACATATGTATCTTGTTTTAAAATCTTCTAACCTCTTTGGTCCTTCAGGATGCCACTTCCTTGTTTATATTCTAATTTAATAATGTAAGTCACCGACACTGGGATACTAGGGTCAGGGTCCATAAAATTGGTGTTAGAGGATGATTAGTAGAAACCACAGAAACTAGATTTAAAATACATAGATTAGAGAAAATATACCTAAGATAGTAATTGAGGATAATAATAGAAAACATTTTTGGAATTTTATTATGGTAGATATTATATATAAATTCTTAGCAATACAACTCCTATCTAGATACTACAAGTTGACATGGTTCTGTCACATATGTATATATGGGTAAAACATCAAAAAGGTGTCCCTAACCTAAGTCGGGGTAGAATGTTACATGAAAATGGGCCTTAATGTGCACCAGGTTTGACACATATGTGGAATATTCTTAGGATAAGTCACATTTTCATTATAGAAATTTTTAAAGGATTTAAACTTTATTATTCCCCCAATGAAACCATTTTTATAACTATGATATTATATATGCATAAAACATCAACTTATGATAAGAATTTTGATAGTTTGAAATTATAAATTACGATTCATAACCTAATATAATGTATTCCATTATTTATAAATGGTTCCCAGTGGAAGGAATGGAAACTTGCTATGTGAAATTAGATAGATATCTTTACTTAAGTGGGTTTCTATATCATAAATTCTCCTTAGATTTAAATTGAAGTCCCAGACACCCTGAGATGCGCCCGTAAAGGGCTCCTCCAGTCCTAGGGTTTCCTCTCGCCGCAGCTAGCTCCGTTGCTGCGGTTGGCACGATGATTCCTTCTCGTGATCAGCGGGTTGGTGGTGGTTCTTTGCTATAGGGCTTCGTGGTCTTCTCTCAGGATGTGGAGATGCTCTCCGGGCTTCTACGGTTGTTGGTTCAGATCCACGAGTGTAAGACCAGTTCTTGTTGACGGCACACTCTTCGGAGCGCTCGTGGTTCTGTTCTTGACAGCTCGCTATTGTCATGTGGTGAGTTTTTTCGCTTTTGGGGGTTACGCTAATGAGCCGGTGGTTTTCGGGGTTCTTTATCTTCTTATGTGAGAATGCTAGGGTTTCGAGTGTCTGATGCAGTTGTTTTTGTCTAATGGCAGCATGATCTTCTATTCTTTGTTTTTCTTTTCTTTGGCTGTGTCCTGTTGAATCTCTCAGCGAGAGTGCTGTCAAGATGGAGTGATGGCGATGTTTTTTTAGGAGGAATCTCCATGGATGTTTGTTCTATTGATTTTGGTTTTTTGTTCAATGTTTTCTTGTATCCTCTGTCATGGGGAGACGATGATGATGGCGGACGCCGGAAAAGCTCACCGGCGATCTGGTGATGGGATTGAGGGGAGAGAACGCATTGACTACTCCATGGATGATGTTTTGTTGAACCCCCAGCGGTGTGATGGGGAGGCGATGTAACGACGGACGCCGGAGACGCTCACCGGCGATCCTGTGACGTAGATATGGCTGAAGGACATGGCACATGGCGTGTCAGATCTGATGGCAGCTCGGTGCTTGAGGCAGTGCAGGTTCACGGCTCGAGGCGATAAGGCGGTGGTTTTAATTTTGAAATTTTAGTTTGAATTGTGATTTGGTGTTTAGGCTATATGGGTATTGGAAACCCACAATCTGGCTTACTATAAAATGAAAAAAAGGATTTTCTGGAAGGAATTGAAACTTTATCAATACAGGTTTCCCATGTAGGGATTCCCCTCTTATGCAAGATAATCATTTTGGTATTAGAGTTGAAACTTGTGCTTTGAAACATATAAATAAACTGTGATAGCTGACTTATGATATGAAAAATAACATTACCCATATATATCATCATGATCCACAACATGGGGGAGAAATTTCAGACTACTTTATGTGAAAAAATCATCCTCCATTCAATCAGAATATAAACCTATTTGTAGGTGAGCAGTGGATAAGTTCCTTGGAGAAGATATTTAATACTCTGGGATGTAATGAGTGGTAGAAGGTTATGATGTCATTTTTTCATCAATTGGGAGATGGATATAAATGGTGGTCACAAATTCAAAACAAAAAAGAGGGAGGATGAAATTAAAAATTTGGAATTGACTAATTTAAAAACAATCGATAAAATATTTATCTCGTGAATAATTAGTTACTATAGAGAGTTGGTTCTTCAGTCAATGATAGAAAGGGGGTAAAAATGTTTCTAATTATGAAGCAAACATTACACGGTTAACAATGAATTCCATAAACATCATACGTAATACAAGGAGAAATATTGATCGATTTATTGATGGTTTAAAACCATTCCTCTAAAAGGCACTAGTCTACCAAAAAACCTTGTCGTATATAGGAAAAGTCTCATGATCTATAAAAATAGAAAAAATAATTTTCTAGGTATTATGACATAAAAGAAATGGAAATGAATAAGAGGACTTCTAAACACTATGGAAAATGAAATAAAGAAACATGGATGAAGGGAAGAGTTTTCTTTCCACCTTCCATTAATTATGGGAAGAAACACCTCAGTACTTGTTTAAAGGGAATAAGTATATGTTATAAGGGTGTAGAAAAATCCCACCAAACTCATTATTGTAAGGGAATGAAAGAATATTCCAATTTTAAATTCTATAATTGTAAATAGATGGAACATTATGTACAATAATGTCCTATATGCTATGAAAACATTCCCAGAGAAGGATAATGGAGAAAGGCCATGCTTATACAATCCAAACTACTAAGGATAATGTTAATAATGATGTGGTTGAAGGTAATTTAAAAATACTTTTCTCAAACTTTCCAAATTCTTTTTTTGATTCCATATCCTCACATTCTTTTATATCTTCATATTTTTCCAATAAAATTTGACATTTCCATTTTGATTTAATAATGGATTTTTCTATCAAAACTCTTAATGGATGTATCATTGCACCAATGATGTGTCAATTTGTCCCTTTTATAACACCTACGCATCTCGAAGTTGTTGGTATTATCATCATACAAATTATTTTATTTGATATTATAATCAGTATGGATTGGTTTTTAAATTATTATGTGAAAATATATTACAAGGAGAAGGAAGTTAAAATTATTTATAATGATGTAGAGTCCCCAATATTTCGATTAGAAAACTCACCATATGATTCGTATCTATATCCACCCCAAGTTTCTCTAATGAATTAAATTATTGGGGAGGAAGAGAACCCAATATCTATGGCTGAGTAAAGAAACATTCAAATTGAAGATATACCTATTTTCCAAGAATACTTTGATGTATTTCCAAAGGATTTACCATGACATAATCTAAATAGGGATGTTGAGAGTTATTTACTGATTTAATTCCCATATTCATGACCAATATCCAAGAATTCATACAAATCAGACACAATAAATTTGATAAAAATAAAAAAATAGATTAATTGAGTGATAAATGATTTATTTTCAGAACATTTTCTCCATGTGGAGCCCCTATTCCCTTTTTCGTTACAAAATATGGGTCTATGAGGATGTGAACTGTTTGTAGAAAGTTCTATGATTTTACAATAAAGAACAAATATCCCCTTCCTCAAATTACTTATTTATTTTTTCAATTTAACGGTGCCCAATAATTTTCAAATATTGACCTTTGACCTAGATAAAATTAATTTAATGTTAGGAAGGATGGTATTCCAACGACTACAATTCTAACTAGGTATGGTCATTTTGAGTTTATTGTAATCCCATTTTCACTAAATAATTCACCATGTATTTTAGTGAATCTAATTGACATTGTTTTCAAGGAATATGTTGATTATGTTTTTTTTGTATTTATTAATGATATCTGGATATAATCCAAAAATATGAAGACTATGAGAATCACATGAGGATTTTTCATAAAGACACATAGATGAAATGAATTATGTGGTATGTTTAGAATGTTTGAATTTTGGATTTAATCAGTATCATTTCATGGACATATTGCCTTTAAGGATGTATTTATTGTTTATAATATAAAGACAAAGGCAGTTCAGGAATGTCTTACATCAACAAACATAACCAGGGTACGTTGTTTTATTGGTTTACTATGTTATTATTGAAATTTCATTTAGAACATCAGCCAATTAGTTAACATGATCACCAAGATTAAATGTAAAAGGTTAAGTTCATATGAAGAAAATAATTTGATTAATGTTATAAATAATTGATAATGATATTAGTGAATAATCCAATCCTAAACCTACAATTGGTAAATTTTGGTTTTATTATTTATAATGATGCATCATTGAAAGGATTTGGTTGTGTCCATATAAAGAATGATAGAGTTCGTTTTTATTAATCAAGGTAGTCAAAAACTCTTGAAATTAACTATAAAACTCATGATCTTGAGTTAGCATGTGTAATATTTTATCTGAATATATGGAGACACTATCACTATTTTGAAATGGTTTGACATATAAAGACTATAAGAGTGTGAAATATATATTCTCAAAAAAAAATTCATCTTGAGGAAAAGGTGGTGGCTGGAAATGATAAAGGATTATTATTGTTCACTACACTACCATCCTATGAAGAAGAATAAGGGATAAGAAGCATAGATTAACAAGGATCACTGAGTTTAGAATAAAATGAAGATTCACAAGGACCCTTATTACATGGATCTAGAAAATATATATATTGGAATTATCATTGAAGGTGAAACATCATTAATTTTTCAATTGGTTTCCAAACCATCTTTATTAGAGATAATTAAACGTTCTTAGTATTCAGATGAGAATATTCAAATGAATATTAAATCTGTGAATGAGGGGAAGATTCTAGACATTGTGGGTGAGGATTAAATTATGAAATTTTCAATGATACTCTCTATTACCTCTAAAACCATGCTAAAAGGGAGTTATTTTATGATTCACATATTTAAAATTTATATATCCTCCCCTGTGGCTATAATATGTGTTGATATTTTTAGGAACTTTTCATTTGGGATAATTTGAACTGGAGAATTTATAATTATGTATCAATATGTTTTGTCTGTTAATAGGTGAAGTATAAAAGACAACATCCAAGAATTATCATGCAATCCCATCCTATTCCTATTAGAAAATGAGAAGAAATCACCATGCATTGTTCCACTAGATTACTAATAAGTCATAGAAATAATGTTACGATACGGGTGGTTGTTGATCAACTTAACAAATATGCACATTTTATCAGTATAAGGGATGATTTTCCACTGGAGCACCTTGCAAGACTCTATATTAATGAATTTTTATGACTTCATTGAGCATATATTTATATTATTTTTGATTATGGACAATTAATTACATCCAAATTATATAAAAGTATTTATAAATAATTGGATACTGAGATTCGATAGAGTATTTCATATCACCATCAAACTGATTGGATGTCAGAAAGAATAATTCTATATTTCAAAGACATGATGAAATCGTGCTCACATGATTTTCAAGGTATGTGGTATCAATATTTACCTCTGGTATAATTTTCCTAAAATAATAGTTTCCATTCAAGAATTCAAATGGAACTATATGAAGCATTTTTTGAGAAGTATATATCATTAAACAACATGTTGGGATGAAGTTGTTGAAATGAAGTTTATAGGACCAAATCATGTGATGGAAACAATAATGAAGGAAAATTATATTCAAACCCATATCAATGATGTTCAATGTCGGGATAGTATTCATTCCGATAATCGAAGGTTGAATTTGGAATTTCATGTGGGAGATCATTTTTTCCTAAAAGTACTTCCATGGAAGGCTGCTATAAGATTTGCGAGGAATGGGAAACTGAGCCTCGAGGAGAATGTTCCCTTTGAAATTATGGATAGAATTAGAGTTTTATCTTATCATTTTGAAATTTCTCCAAGCCTTTCTAAGCTACAAAATGTTTTCCACATCTCGTTATTAACAATGAAGATGAACGACCCAAGGCATGTCACCACTTCTAAAGGAATAGATTGGGTACCTGACTCGTCTTCCAATGAAGAGACTATCCGGATTATGGACACTAAAGTGAAGGTGTTGAGGAATCATATGACTTGGTTGGTAAATTTACAATATAAAAATCATAAAATTTAATAAGCAACATGGGAATGAGAGGATTTTATGAAGAATAACTACCCAAAACTTTTCTTGAGGTGACGTTCCAGAAATTTTGATGATGCAATTTTTATAGAAGGTGAGAATGTCAAAACCCATGATTCTATCAATGAAATTCCACTAATTATATTTTTGAGTATATTATAAATCACAAAAAATCACATATAAAACATAATACAATCCTTATAAAGGGGTAATGAATTAAATAATTTTAATTTCTAGATGTAAAGGAACTTATATTGATTAAATAGTAACATGACCAAAGGAATAGTAATATGAACCTAAGGAATATGAATATTCTGAATGAATTTAAACCTCAATTTTATTATAAATATAATTTAGGTATAATATAAATTACGGAATTATGTAATTATATCATAAAATAAGTAATCGAATATTTTATAAATTAATAATTAAATATTTTTATTTTTTGTAAATTATAAATATTTAATTACGATTTAATAATTAATAAAATAATTTATAATAAAACATATACTTATAATATGTATTCGAAAATAATTATTTTGTTTTCTTATGAGTTGAGGATAATATTTTGTGTCCTACATTAATTTTTCAATGTATTATAAATTCAGTTATAAATTTAAAAACTCCATTTTTTGAGTAATTATGTTTTTCATTGAAATATATTATTCAAATATTTAAAAAATTCATTTAATAGAATGGATTCGATATTTTTATTCTAAACATATAGAAATGGTTTGAAATAATATTTTGAATTTTTCTAAAATTTTTGAACATCATTTGAATAGTGAAATATGGTAATTCATTGTATAAAAAAACAATATGTTAAATAAATTATTCCTTGAGTAATCACTGATGTATGAACTGTAATTTCATACATACCTTAATAATTTTAATATATTTTTTGATAATTCTGAATCTATTAGTAGTCTTGTGAAAAAATAACATACAAATGAATGAAATATTCATATAACACCCCTCTCCTCTGCTATAAATATCACCCTCACCACCACTTCTTCTCACACCTACAAAGATTTGATCCTAATCATATTTCTACCCAATACTCATCAAAAGTACCTACCACAGGTCTAGGAACTCTTTGACTTAATAAAAGCTCCAAACCAATCCCCTTAAGGGGGTTCTAAAGGATGAGTATTCAAGAGGTAAAATCCACTTCCATTTCTTTTTGATTTCATTTCATGTTCTTTTTTTTAATTATTCATTCCTCAAATACCCTCATCCAAATAGAATGAAAAATCATGTGACATACATGTACTATAAATGCATTATGATAATTTAATTCTCCATCATTTAGCAGCTTCTCCTCTCCATTTTATTCTAAAAAATGGAAATGGAGCCTTTGAGGTGTTGTTTAGTCACCTTCAAGGGTGAAAAGTCTCACTTTCCTTCACTACATTCATGGATATTAATAATAACATGTAAATGGTTCAAACTGATTTTAAAATTTATATTAAAACACTTTATATTTTTCAGATTTAATGTATTTATATAAATACTAAACAATAAAACAAAATGAGTTCATTATGATCAATAACAACCCTCATAATCTAAAAAGTATAACTAAATGTCTTATCTAATTATTCATCCTCATTAAATATTACCAAATTATATATATATTTATATATATCCATTTAAACATATGTATGATGATAAATAACATATAATTACAATTATGTAAAATTAAACAAATATTACATAAACTACATTACTTATAAATAAGTGAACCGATCATGAAAACCAAGGTAATGAAGGCTACTAAATAATAAAATTATATCTTATAACTCATAAAAAGGCCAAAAGTGATCATAAAAAATTATTATAAATTGTATTCAGGTATATTAGTTTTTTATGAATAAAATAATCAATTTAATTTTATTATCTAGGATGGTAAGTTCTACCGTAGAACACATTCAGATATAAGGTAATGGTTTTCTTTCTAAACCTTCATTTACATTTAGTTCGTGATTTATTAGTCTATAAACCAATATGATTATTAATTATATTTATAAAATTATTCTATGTTCTATTTATACATTCTAACATCATGTATCTATATCATTTCATATTTAATTTATGATAAATAAATATCTTAAAAAGGCACCCTTCTCAATCCTTCCTGATATGCAAGCCCGGTTGAAGGGAACATCATGAGTTCATACTCATTTTAATGTACCATATAAAATATGTTTTAAGAAACCATTATTTTATTAAGGTCACATATTATTTCATTGAAAACTATATTATTTTATTTCTAGTTTGAAATAATGATATTTCCAAAATAACACTTCTTTGAAAATTAAACAAGTTTATTTTTTTGAAGGATTATTCGATAATTTCTATCCATCCCAAGTTATAATTTTTATTAAGTTCACTTTTATGTAATAAGTGTGAAACCATTAAGTACAAAAAAGAAAATAAATCATTATAATAGATAGAAGAATCATTAAAGACCAACTTCAATTTATTATATGCATATTCCCTATATAATTTCCTAGAAAATTTAGTTACCTTTTTATGATGATCATCTCTGATACTCTCTTCAAATTTGTTAGCCAATTTTTCCCATGTCTACATGATATCTTCCACTATTATATTCTAATCGTTAAAGCCTCTAGGAATGATTAAATGTTTTTCGTGAATCAATCATCATGCTCCCTTTTAGTGTCCACTTGAATCGATTCTCTATTCAACCTTAAAACATCCTCTTCAGAAGAAATAAAGATCAAGAACTTTTATAGAATCTCTTCCTTAAAGTGAATAAGAATGACCCATGGCTTTTCCATGGTCTCTGTGTCAGCACCCCATGGTGAACCATCCGTGATAATAACTACTACACCCACACAGACCTCCTTACCATATAGCCCATGAGGAGTAGTTAGAGGGGAAGAAAAAACCCCAATGTTTTATTAAGACTGAGACCATTATTCAATAGTATTACACTTCTTATCAATACCATGTTGGTGGGGCTTAGGGCCTTCCGATCTCCAATGTACACTCACCATGTTCCATCCAACATCCTTCACCTATTCTTTTTGAGATGACTCGGCCGTCAATACCATGTTTTTTCCTTTTTTAGCAGATCTTATCTCCATAGGTCTTGAGAGGTAAGAGTAGTCCTTATGCCCTTTAGATTATCTCCTCTTGACCACAATGCATATACATGGGTCCCTATTTTCTTTTTATACCTTCTTCTTCCTTAGGTTGTGAGTCCCTCTACATGAGACTCCGTTTTCACTGTCCTTTGAGGGTGGGTCATCACTCTACCCTCCCTAGGACGCCATTCTTGAGGGACATACTTCCCCAGTTGAAAATGAATTAAGAGTGTCAGATCCCACCCTATTAAAATGATTACTGATATTGATTAAGGACAGGGTGAAACTCTGATTTTCTCTTCACCAACACCTCTCCCATTTCTTATATTTTCCGGATATTTCATAAATATGAGTGTTATTCCCCCTGTTGTATGCTTCCTAGAGTCCCATTAAAAACCATGAAACTTCTGCATAAGAAGGAATCTTAGAAGACTCCATTGCATCAGCACCCCTTCCCCTAGAAAAACTACTTCAAGTCATTCAAATCAGTTTCTCAAGTGATCCAGCATCAGCACCACCACATCTTTACTCACATTCACCAGTTTTTTCCACTCGAAATGCAACATTCTATACCGTACTGCCCTCCATCCCATTGTCAGCATGGATCAACACATTGCATGAAGAAGGTCTGGCCAAGTCCAGCCTCAACCTATTAAAAACATGAGAAACCAATGGGTTGTCTGAATTCACAAATACCTTCTTCACAAGCAACAGAGCTTGGGTTGGGCAGCCAATTCGTGCCTTAATAGACGCATTGTAGGTCCTTGGGGCTCTAATGGAGTGTGTATCCTATATACTACTGGATAAATCACCCCATCTTGTATTAACATACAAAATAGCAGGAAACTGCTCCATCATATCTGCCTTAGAAAAACACCTCAGATTCCTTGCCACAACCATAACCCCTCCTCCATGCGGTCAAACGAGACCCCCTACGGCAATTGTCAAGTGAGTGTCCTAAAAACATGCATCCAGAAGAGAAATCATTCTAGGTTTCATATACCACTTATTGTTTGAAATGATACTCCTCAACCACCGTTATCCACACATACTCAAACAGATTTTTAGACACAACCATTTCCACACAAACATAGGGTTTGATAATGATTTTATAAAAATATTGTAATCTATTTCATAACCCTTATTTATTTTTATGTTTGGATGGGGCCAATATTCTATGATATCATCTACCATATTTTATTGATGGATTAATGAATAGATTAACTATGGATGTGCTATATTTATACCATTCACCATATTACTCTAAATAAGTAGTGATTATATTTACTAACTGGGGAATGTTAGATAAATTTCATATGTTAGTTTCAATATGAATTTATATTTTGATTATGTTTAACCCCTTTCATATGAGGAATGCATTTTACATGGTATGTGTTGAGTGGGCCCCACAGTATTCCCTTGGTACATTGGTAGGTCTCTTGGGTTAAACTAGTTTGGGTATGGGATTACGTCCTACCCAATTATATATGGTGTATTAGTTGAATTATTGAAGGTATGTTTATAATTTCTCATATTATGAATTCCCTAATTATAAGATTAATATTTCATATTCTATTTTATCATTATTCAGGAAGAGTATCTAGGGTTATGTATCATTTTTATGTGTCATTGATTTTTCATTATTTATTCTGTTTTTATTATTTCCATTCTGTGATCAATTTTTTTAATAGAAATTGTTTTTAGTTATTATATTGCATTATGTATTATTTTTTTCCATCTTCTAAATTATTAGACTTACTGATCATCAGATCTCTTCCCCTTCTTATGTTTATTTTTCAAATGATAACCCAACGAATTTTACAATGACATGAGAGAATAATCAAAAAGAAAAAGTGTTTTTTTGAGTAGTCTCTATGATGTATTTCATTTCATGTTATAATGTTGATCATTTTTTCTATCTTCCTCTCCAAAATCTACTAAATAGTTTAGTTCTTTGTTATGAGTTTCCTTATTTATTTACCAATGTAATAAATTAAAGAATAGGCTCATGGATACTAGTGTAGGGTTCCTTACATTGTAAATATTTAATCACATTGCACCCTAACGGTTTTTCAAAACTTATTTCATTTATTGTGTTTCCCAAGTGAAAACATGGGAGTTAATTTATCCACCATTTAGTAGATGTCATCCTAGATGTTGGAAAATCAATCTATGGTGGTTTAGGTGAGATTTATCCTTGTCCGTATTGCGTTTTCATCCTAGTTACTTATCTGGGAAAGGATACTCGAAGGAAATCTATGTGTTTTTATGATTTATCAGTAACATGTGTGATTTCATTTCTTTCTATCTTAGTAATAGTTTTCATCTTTGTATTTAATTCTCGATGGTTGATTACCCCTTATTCTAATCTTGTACTTCAGATCATAAAGCTCTTTTTTGGTAGGATATTCTTTATTTTTAATTTATTTTTATTATGCCAAAGGAATTAAGATCATTTTATATTATATTATATTTTATATCTTGTGTAATAAAGATAAATAAATTCTATAATTTAATGTTTAGGGGTATGGGATTGAAATCACATGTTTCACATCTTTTAAATTTCTTTAGACCATACATGCTTGAAGTGTCACCAAAATACATGTATCTTTGTAGACATTGTTTTGATATTAATTAATGAGTATTGGGAATCATTATTTTGTGATTAGATAATATCAACTCTAATATATGTCTAACCAAGTATATCTTGTTAATAATCTAAATGAAATTAGAGATTTTGGAAGAATATACATTAATAAATAGCTGAATGTGATGTATAGACACTTGATTAAACCTGAAATAAAACATGATTTGCTTATTGTCAGATAGTTAAGTGTGGTGGTGATGGGTTAATATGTTTCGTGAAAATATTTGTGACATGTGTTTATGATTTGGAGTGGTTATGTGATGAGAAGTAGATGTAGTAAATGGTGGTTTTGATGTGGCGGTTGTTGTATGGATAGTTGTTGTGGTTTTGGATTGGCAAAAAAGTTGGACCATTGGCATGAAAATGGGATGAGGTTGATATATTGTTTTGTTTGTTTTGTTTTTTTCTTATGCTTGTTTCCTAGATTGTATCAGAATAAATTGGTAAATGATAGGATGGGTTTAAATAGCATGTGTGGATTATTATTGTTTATATTTAATGTTTGATAAATGGGATGTATAATAAAAACTTATTAGTATTGTAAAATATTTATAATGGATTAAGTTGTGAATGAAGATGATATTTCGCTTCTAGATTGTGGATTGGTGTATGGTGTACTGCATTTAGTAGTGGCAGAGTTATGAGTTTTGGTGGTGATGCTGTCTGTTGGTTTTTTGTTGGTTTTTAACCCATAGGATGGGATTATACGTGGATATATATATAGATATGTTTGTGTGTGTGTGTGTGTGTGTTTGTATGTCTGTGTTTCTACCTTGTATGTTCATTATGATTTCAATATGGACCCCACCCATGTTGATAAATTCATACTAAAAAGAAAATATTTTGGTGGTGTTTACCCAAAATCTTTGGGGTGGTATGGATGGATGGTTACTCACTCTTCCACACTCTCTAACTATAATTTTTGTTATGCATAGGTTGTGAAAACCATAAGTCAAAATTGAAATAGTGGTGGCTGTTTAATTAGATGATAAGATGGAATATTGTGGGGGTCATGAATTCTAGGAGGAGGGAAAGAGGTTGATTTCATTCATGTTCATGATACCTAACTATATTATTTATTATTGTAACATGATGTCCTAGGTGTATATGGGTGAAAAAATATGATGCCATGGACCAAGAGTCTATAGGAGAGATGTGATATGTTTTTTGAAAGATATGTTATTTCTAGAACATTCATAGTTGTTGTGTTAAAGAGTAATCCAAATGGGAAAAATATTAAGGGCACCCTTACCAATATTCATCTTATTATGTTATTATACTTGGATGTATTTTTTGGTGAGAGTAAATTGGTTTGGATGGGATTGGTTAGTTTGCCTACTTTATTGTAGGTGGTTCTACTATTTTGACATGGTTGTATTAGTATGATCTTTTTACATGTGTAAAAGAGACTTTTGGAATGATCCAACTGATTATAAATTTATGGTCACCATAAATATATTGAAATCTTTTGTTGGTTTTTGGGAGCGGTACATAGATCCTACTAGACATTACTATCTTGGAACTTGGAGCTTTTTTTTACACATCCAATGTGTTTCCATTAAAGTTATTTATATGGAGACTCCTTGTATCATTACATTATACATTCATTGTGTAATGGTTATTGTTTCATTTTTATAATATGTCATGTATATTCTTAAAATTTATTTATATTATATCTTGATCTTATTATTATAGAGGGTAATGTATCTCATTTGTGATATTTTTATAAACATTGTGCAAGGCATCAACCTGGTACCTACTAGATGTTAGACATAGGGGTCATTAACCCTCGCCCTTCATTTCCTACTATATATGGGTACATTTTGAGGGAGGTGCGAAGACATGAGACAAAGTGGAATGTCACATGTAGTGAAGAATTTGTTTCAACCACATACATTCCAAAAAATGAGGGGAGGATCACTGAGGTAATTGCTTGAATGTGAGTGATTATGTTTCATGTTTGGGAGGTTGATACTTTGAGAAAAATAATTTCAATGTGATTTGAAGAGGTAAAAATATAAAATGAATATAGATAATGATCAACTGAGTACATCAACAACATTTTAGTGCTTTATATGTAAGGATATCTGATAGTAAGTTGATTAACTCCCATAGGATGATGGGGATAGTAAACCACAAAAACCTCAAAAATTAATGGAAAAAGAGGAGGGTTATACAATATAAACTATTGTAGTAGGTTAAGATAATGATGTGGTGAATTATACACATATCACCCACTCCTGAATTGAACATATTTTATCAATATCAGGTTATACTAGATATTTTATATTTGATGAATATTCTATGGGTACCCCATAACCACCTTAATGATTAGATATTGAGTTAGTTGGGAAAAATTCTAATTTATCGATGATCACATCTAAATAATATATACCTTATCATAGAGAAGTTTTTTGGAATTCTACTCCTTTAAATATTTTTATTATTCCCCTTTTTAAATTTAATGTTATTCTTGGAATAGAATAGATCTCTCAGTATTGATGTTTTATCTATTTCCTCAGAAGGTAATTCACATTCTATATTTCAAAAAAACCTACAATGTCTATCTATTATAGGATGAAACTAAACTATCGATGTAAATTACTTCCATCGTATGTGTTTTACTACAAATTAATAAAGATATATATAACAAATGGTTTAGTAGAAACGCTACATTTAATGTTTTCACGTTATTTGTGGATATATTGTTGTATTTCTTAACGAATTGGATAATCTTCTCATGAAACATGTAGTGTATTTTTTAATTGAACATATATATAGTGTTGCACCTATTTCTAAGACACCATGTATAATGAACATTATTGTGTTGTTTCAATTAAAGAGGAAAATCAAAGAGAATATAGATGAAAAATTAATTTATCCTAGTAATTAAACATGGGATATACCGATTATTTTATTAATAAGAAATATGATTGATATGTCTTTTCATTGATTATTTAAAACATAACAAGATATCTATTATAAAGAATTATCCTCTAACCTATATTGATGAAAATTGTGATATGTCATGACGATATCAATATTTTTATAAGATTGATCTTTGATCTAGTTATCATTAAGAAAGGGTTAATAATGAAGATATACTCATGGAATACTTTCGTATATAGTATGATTATTATGATATATTTGTAATGTCATTTGGACATTTCAATTTACTTACTATCGTCATGGATTTTTGGAATATAGTCATTAGATATTATCTAGGCTAGTCTTTGGTCATCTTTATAGATTATATTTACACACAAAAACACACTCACATATATATATATTCAAATAACAATGAAGATCTTGAAGAACATTTGGGGATTGTGATAAAGAACCTAATGAAGGAAGATCTATATGTCAAATTTAACAGGTGTGAATTCTGGATACAAAACGTTTTATTCATCGGTCATATAATGTCCTGTGAGGGAATATTGGACGATCCATCAAAGAAGGAAGTTGATAAAAAATGTTCTAGAGTAACCACAATGACTGAGATCCTTAGTTTTCTTTGGTTGGAATGATACAACTATTTTGTTTTGAGAAATTCCTCATGGAAATAATTTACATGAACCAAGTTAACATGGAAGGGATCTAAGTTCCTGTGGAGAGATGAATGTGAGGATAAATTCGGGGAACATAATAAAAGGTTTTTTTCATATACACTTACACTAACATGTAGTAAAGAAGGGTTTGGGGTCTATAGTAAAGCATCAAATAAGGAACTAAGATGTGTCATCATGCTGACTGATATGTTGATATCTTATGCCTCATTCCAATTGAAATATCTTGATAAAAATTACTAACTCATGATATGGATTTGGAAGTTTCACTTTTGTGAATTGAAAATATAGATACGTTATCATCAATGTGAAATATGTGATATATATATTAATATTAAAACATTAAAATAAATATAAACACATAAAGTGTAAAATATGAACCATATTTGATGGTTAAAATTGATTAATGATTATGTATTCTCAATACATTACCAACCCAGGAAAGCGAACAAGGTTGCAGATGCATTGAATTGAAAAAATTGTGCTAGTTTATCTATAATGAGGAATTAATGTGGCCAAATATTAAGGGATTTCTAGAATATGGATCTTCAGATACTGAAGAATGTGGATATATCATATATTTCTCAGATCAATGTTCACTTATCCATCCATGGGAGGATTAAAAAGAAAAAAAGTAGGATGTGGAACTACAAAAGAAGGTAATAAATATTCTAGAGTTCAACTATGATTATGATGGAATAATAATGTCCATAAACTAATTAATTTTCCCAATAACATAAAACGTGAAGAAACTATTGTCGGATTTTGATCATAATTCTTCAATTTCGATTAATCATGGAATTTTGATGATGTATATTGATTTTAAAGAGTATTTATAGTGAGATGACTTGGATAGAGATATTTCATAGTTTTTATATTGATACTTATTATTACACCATGTTAGTCTATGAGACAAAAGTATAAGGGGGTTATATAATAATTACCCAAACAATAATGGTTGTGGGAAAACATTACCTCAAATTTCATCATAGAACTCCAAAAAGTAATTAAGGGGTAAAATGTTATTTGAGTTTTAGTTGATTACCATAAAAAATAATAAAAAATTATTATAGTAAGAGAACATTTTTCTCTGGATAAACTTGGTTGAATATACATTAAGGATTTGGTAAGATTATATAGTGGTCCATGATTTATTGTATAATATTAGGATTTGAGGCGTATATTGAAGTTATGGAGAAGTATTCAGCAAGATTTGAATATGGAGTTGAACATTAGAACTTCATATCATCCATAGATAGATGGTCTATATTTTGAGACTATTAAAACCATATAAGATATGTTGATCTCCCATTATATTTATTTAAAAGTAATATGGGATCTTCACCTTTCTTTGGATGAGTTTTCTTACAACAATATCTTTCACTAAAGAGTTTAGATGACTCCTTATGAATCCCTATATATAGGGAAGTGAAAAACATCAATAATCTATTTTATGTTAGAGAATCAATTATACTAGGAGATTTATATGTTTATGAAATGTAAGATAATGTTTAATCCATTAAACAACACATTATGATATCTCATAGTCGATAGAAAATTTATGCTGACAATTATTAGAGAGATCTATAGTTCGATGTTGGTGACATGAAATTCTTATGAATATTTTCATTGAATAAGGATATGATATCTTAAAAGAAATCAAATATGATCCCAATATATATCACTCCCTTTGTTATTCTTGATTGGATCAGGGAGGTTTCTTAGTTCTGTAACGTCTACAAAATCACTATATGGTTCATGATGTTTAACATGTATCTCTATTAAGAAGGTATATAACTGATCCTTCATATGTACTGAACCCAGAGGTTGTACCACTAGTGTATGATCTCTTTTATGAGATACAAAGGATAGATATTGAGGATCTATTTGATATGGGTTTCTGAAACAATACCATTCATCTATGGATATTGTTATGGAAAACCCAAAAATTTTAGGAAGATACAAGGGAACATGAATGTGTGATGAGGCATAAGTATCCTATGTTTTTTTATCAATTAAAAAATTTAATGGGTTCAGTTCTTATTATGTTGGTGTAATGTAACACCATGTTATTTTGTAATATAATTTTCTTTAAATAAATTTCATTACACTGATAACTTACTTTATTCGAGTCACCAAGTTTAAAGGAACTATGATATAATATAGAATTATTTTTTTAAATTTGAATGTTATAACCTAAAGTTTGAATTTAATTTATTAATTGGAATGAAAACATTATGATATACATATATAATGATCTTATTTAATTATATTTTTTTATTAATTTATATTTAATAAGCGCTCAGTTTTTTGTAAATCCATTTTAGGAATAAAAATATACTTTCTTAAAAATGCGTTGTATTTTATTTTTTGGATGAAAATTATAATTATGTTATATCAATTTTTGATATTTTATTTGGTGGAATTACTATAAATATATAAATTATTATTCCAATATTATCTTATGGTGATTTTTTGCAATTTTTTTGAAAGAGGGGATTTTTGGTTGAACAATAAAAATTGTTGATTTTTAATGTATAATGTATCTTATTTTCATATTCATGCAAAGTAATAATATTTTTATAATTGATATTAAAATTAAAATATTTTTTTCTACACATACTCAAATTTATTTAATTTGAATAATCATTAAGATTAATTTTGGTATATAAATATTTTCAATCATAAAAATACATTTTTTGGAAAAACATATTATGTCACGTTTTTTTCAATTTATTTCAAAATGACTATCTTCTAATCATAGAGATTTAATTTGATAAAATTGATTCCATATTTTTAACCATATTAATTAATATTATATAATAATTTTAAATTATTTTTTTAATTATGAATATTATCTGAGGTGAAAAAATCATTACTATGGTAAATGTTAAAAGGGGTTAAAAAGAGGTCACACTAAAGATATATGAGTTAAAATGACTTAAAAATGTTTAAATCCTACTTTATATCCATATTTTTACCATATCACATCAAATATTCTAATATAAGTTATTTTGGTGCCATTTTTCTTGGGCAAGACATTAATTTATTTCAATCATTTAAAAATTCTCAGTCTTTCATCTTGTTCCCTTATACAACAATGACACCTCACCAATCTTATACACACATTAAGAGCCTATTATCTAATACAATAAATATTTAATTGGAACTTTATTTTTTGTAATTATGTATAATTACTTATTTTAAAAGTCATTACAATGGTAAAATATTGTTTCTAACCCTTTCATCATAGATTTCCATGTCCCATGTCATGATTGATGCTCAATCATGGTTTGTATTTTACACCAAATTCCTACATTCTAAAGATGGATGAAATCCATTTCATATTAAACATTTTTCACCCCATGATTGAAATTGGATGATTGGATTTTGATTCCTCTATCTTTGGAATCCTCTAGGAATCTCAATGCTTAGTATGGGTATCCCTTAATGATTAATACCTTGTTTTGTGAATCTCATTCCCGATGTCATCTCTTTCTCTATGCCGGTTAATTAAAATACATAATATATGAAATCACAATGAGTCAAGTCGAGGTAGCAACCTTTAGTCATGAGAGTAATCACGTGGAGGCATCAGTGGTATATCTTGATGCTGAGACACTAAAAACATGTTTTCTACATCGTTAGAGTGATTATCAAGGTTATAAAACACAATGATTCCCAAATCGATTATGGGTTATCTTATAAAAATGGAATGTATAAAAGGATATCCTCAGCTTCCCATGACTAACATGGGGTATTAAATGTGTTTAACATCTAGTGGAGATTTATTAGACTGATCAGAACAATGATTAGAGTGGGTCAAATCAGAACATCCCTATGAGGGAGAACCTAGAATGTTTACCAAATTGGAGGATCAAAAATCACAATGAGGAAATACCCGAGATGGCATAGCCCATGAAGATATGTTTTCACACCATGAAGGATGATTTGGACACCACTGAGAGAGGATCATAGTGGTGGGCCCTAATGAAGGGGAAACCATAGTAACCAGGGGATGATATTGAACCTCATCGAGGATTCATACGCACCCTATCTAGAATACAAGGATAAAAACCAAAGTATTTGGATAGGGTGGTTTTAGGATTTAACATGGTAAGCTACCCGACGAGGATTCCATGAACTCATAGGGTTATGGAATCCCAAGTATGAATCAGGCTGAATGATGGATAATTTGGTGAAGTTGATGGAATGAATAGGATGGAACCAATGTGAAGATGGTAGTGGTGATGGGCCTAAACCTACTGGAGCTTTCATGCGTACCCCATTTAGAAGATGGGGATCAATGTCCACGTAGTTCAAGTATGGAGAATGAGATTTGGGTTCACATATAAGAAAACAACCCAGAGTCATGTTGGGGGGTACACATGGCTATCGGCCCATCAAAAGAGATTCACTATTGGTTGGAAGAGAATGTGGAAGTGTGGGGCCTAGGCATGGTTAGCTTCCAGGGATGATCAAAACACCCCGAAGAGGAAGATTGAGGAGATGCATCCCTAAATAGAAAATTTTTTATCAGAAGGGATGATCTAGACACCAAAAGTGGATGATCAGGGATGGTGGACCCCAAAAGGGGGGTCACTAAGGTTTACTGTTGGTTGCGATTGAGCATTATATATGCATCCTACATACCCAAAAGGGATCAAAACCCTAGTAGTTTGGAATGGGGTCCTACTATTTAATGACAAGTGGGATGAAGGTGGAATGACATGAAGTTGTCGAGATAGATTAATGTTGGGTTACTAACATGAACCTTAGGGAGGCTTCATGTGTACCCTACTTTGAAAATTGGGATCAAAGTCACTGTAGTTCTTCAGGAGGGGTATGGGGCTTACACATTGTTATAGGCCCAAAGAGGATGTCATGGTTAGTTCCTTCACTAATCCCATGTGATTCTTGCTCTATGTGTGGAACAAGTGGTATTGGTAGTCCTAGCGATCTCTTCATAAAAGGTGCGGCTATGAGGAAGGTGTAGGGATTATGCATGGCTAGCGGCCTAAGGACGTTTGCGATGTACAAGGAGGATATGGATCCATGTCAATCATATTGGGGACAACCTATCAAAATTTAATTTAGGTATGAAATAGAGACTGCCCAAGGCACACATGGAAATGAAGCCCAGAGGGAAACATAAGGCATATTGAAAAGTTTGGGAGTGAAAGGCTCTCGACCCCATCCTCAATTTGGTCCACTTTATCCTACCACACATGCGACAACTCATAGTTTAACGTCTTGTGTTAGGGATGAGTGTTCCTTGTAGGTTAACATCCTACATATTTGATGATGTGGAATCACTCTTCATCTGATGGACTTCCATAACATATACCACCCCACACTCAAGGAAGGGAAGGCATAAGAAATGGTGGATGAGACTGGGGTGGAGGGGTGGGAAATTGAGGTGTCCATGTTAGCGTTAATATGTGATAAAGAAATAGACATTACCATGACTATGTAATGATAAATAAGGTATAGAAACACAAAATTAAATAAAACTTAGAGGACCTTTAAATCACTTTGTACAATCCTAGAGGGATGCATGAGAGAGGGGTTCGTAAATCCAGAAGCCTCATAAATAATGTATTCTTTATTCTCCAGTACTTCTCTAAGAGTGGTATCCTTGCGAAGAAAGGTTATTTATGAAGCATTTCAAAAGAAACTCTAAAAAGGGAGGATTTTTACGGATCATGATGAACCAGCCAAGGCATTGTGTTTAAATGATATAGGAGGGTTCTTGTCAAAGGAAGAATGATTCGTGAAGTCTTGAGTTTCTAAAATGTACTCATACCTTCATGATGGATGTAAGGATTCACAAAGGGTGTCCCCACTTGCAGTGGAGGGATATTAGAACAAATTGAAAGTAGGTTTGCAATGCCCAAATACCCTAGGTGATTTATTTTCCTTCCTTGATAATAGATCAATGGTTGCTTCAGGAAATGTGAGCATGGAAGGTAATAGATTGAGGTAATTATGGTTATGGGGGGATATTTATATGCACTGGGAATTGCAGTGCTTTGATGGTGTTCCATGGTCAAAAATAAGATTTGTTATCTGAGGAGGCACTATCATAATTACAGATACCACCATCATTACACAATGCCTATTGTGGTATGCATCAGACTCATGGTGGTCTCCATAACTACTTCACAACGATCACGAAGGGGAAATTTCTTCGAACTTTGTACTGTTCATTGTGATGTTGGGTATTTGTGCTAGAGCTTCATTAGGCAGGCCCTTTGGTAATTCTTTCCATCTTTTTTTCATCCATTTTGTGAACAAAGTTCAAAACCATTAAATTCCTTTTTACGAATGTGAGATAAGGGGGGGGGGAATGGTCGAATTCTGAGGGTAGATAACCAAAAACAGTTGCTCTAAAAACATGATCATGAGGATTATGTGCATAACTCATGTGGATATCACTATAAAGCTCATGGAAATTGAGGGAATCACGATTCTTGGTGAGCCAAAACCTATAAATTTTGCAGGAAGCCCATTCCTTTGAATGCATATATCTATGAAAACATCTGTTTGACCCCTCAAACCACAAATCCCTAGCCCCCCTGTGAATGTTCATTGTGAACTGGGTCCATGAATCTGTGCTCCGAGGACTCTACTCAACTAACCAGAGCATCGTGATCCTATGTTTTTATCTTAAATGCACTAAGTCTTCAGAGGATCTGTGATCATATTCTCTGTGATTTTTTCATCATGAATGTACCTCAAGATAAAGATATACGAATAAAGTAAAAAACACTAAAGTCTCAAAATTAATTGTCAATCATGAAGTTCCTCTGGATGTTATTGGATATTCCACTCAAAGGAAAGATATTATAAAAAATCCCAATCTTGGATAATTTTTGTGGAGTCACTACAATCATAAGTCTCTGGTAGAGCTTTTGATGGAAAGTGTTGAATGAAGAACCCCTCTACTAGAGATATCCACTGTATGTATTTGGATTGAGGGACAATGTCTCCATCCCCAAAGCGAGTAGGGATGAACCAACATACTCCATCTGGGTATTTCCATGGAAATATTAGTGGTTCTGGGATGCCATTGGCCATACCTAAAAGGATTGTATGCCTATTACTGATGAATACCTCTAAAATCATGTCAACAATGTTGATGGGAATTTAATACAACAAGAGGTATCACCAGAAAAATACAACACCATTCTAATGGTGGGTTTTGGGATCCTGGGTAAAGGGTGGACCGATAGCTGGGACCTGCACCATGGCATAAATTTCTAGGATGAATGGTCTGGGTCCTACTGGGTCTATGCATTTTGAGATGAATTTGGGGTAGAGATGAGGCGTTTAGGACTATATGATGCTACATCGGCTTCTCCACTCAACATCTACCAATTGAAACACCTAATGTCAGATATATTGAGTATTATGTCTCTGAGGAAAAATACATTTCGTTTTTATCATGGGGAGGTTAGCATCAATATTTGGTACCTCCGACATATTATAGGGATTCAGATCATGGGGTGATCTATAATGAGTTTTCTCCTCACGGAGAAAACATGGGAGCATCTAGAGAGAATGTTTCAGCTAGCAAAGCACTAATGGATTGGGTGTTGAGTGATGATAATCAGTTGGTGAGGGACTTACACCTAAAAGGATGTTCATGTATTTCCTTAATTTCCCCTTAGGGAAACCTACTGAGGGAGAGAACGCACGAAGGAAACTGTCAATGAGGACGACCACCTATCCAAAAAGATACCAGTGCAGAAAGGACGGTTCTTACTGGTGAACCATGGAAGATAGTTAGTGTAACCTATGAGGTCATAGTGTTAACACCGAGTAGTAACCATTGGTCATGTTAGATTGGTTCAAATCAACAATCATTTTCAGATGGATTTTTTAGGTTGGGAATGTGCTCATGGGTGCACTGTCGAGCACATTTGTCATGGAATCCATGTTGGTAATGGGTAATCGTGTCAACCTAAAGATGCCAGTGTTGGAAAAACTGTACAAGGTGTTGCAGAACATCAATGTGGGAAAGAATATGTGATGGGTATGTTCACCATTTCACATTCTATGTGAATAGATAATTTCTCACATGAGGGTTATGAATATCTGAAGCCCATTTACCCCATAATTCATCTTTCACCCAGCCATTCTGAACGTTGTGGGAAGCTTCCCAATCAATATGACTTCATAGATAACACTAAAAAAATCTGAAGGGTATAGGAATTCAACATCCATCTATTCTTATATCCAACCAGAGCATTTACAGATGAAATTATTGGTAATGAGGAGTTGAGGTCATATCTTCTGGCCTTTCAAGGAAGAGTTCTGGTAGCCCAAGTACATTTTGAACCTATGCAGGTTCCATATACTCCACATCACATGAAAAGGAAATTCCATTTGATATTTAGTTTAACCCCAAAATTATACTTAGGAGTAATAAATGATGATCCAATGTGTGTAATGAGGAAAATGTGTCTCATGTTAACACGTGAGGATGTAAAGATGAAAAATGTGTTACCTCCACCTACTACTGCATACGCAATAGTTTAGGAGTAAGTTACAAGTTGGGAATTATCCTAAACTAGATAGATGCTTAAATATAGGATTTCCCATGTTTATGACATGCTGCCTCCTCAACCCTAGGGTCGGGACCGAATAATGGCTAGAACCCTTCAATTTTTTAGGGCTGATGGACATCACAGTGGATGTTTAGTAGCAAGGTCAGAAATTCAAAGGCCTGCATTGGGTGGAAGTGGAAGGGAAGCGGAAGAAGTAGACCCATCCGTCTCAAATGAGAATAATTGGGAGGAAGAGAGGCATCAATACAGTTTTATAGGATACCTTCCCAAGAACATGGAAAGCGTCTTCACTGCATGGATAATCTTGAGGATGTCCTCTATTCAAAGGCTTGAGAAACCTGGGATTTTAACAGGAACTTATTTAGTCATTAAAAGATGTGGGACCATATTAACCAGTTTGGATCTGACCTCCCAACCCTTAGCCATACTAAGGATGACTTTTTGGTCTCTCAAATGTTGGGGGACTGATACGTGGTAGAGCTAGAAGACATTCTGCATTCTCAGGACACCCCTCTTCCAATGAAAGATCAGGGTTATGTGAGTCTCAACCAAATTTCTTCACCAGAACTTGCTACTGTTGATCCAGCTGAGTGCTTCCCTCTCCTCAAGGGATCAGAGGAGTCTTGTGTAGAAGATATCTTTAAAGGGTGTCTTGAATAGGTATTCATTGTAGTGGCCTCAGAGCTTAGAATATTCAATTGAATTATTGGGGTAAATCTACATAATTCCATTTTTAATATGTCCATACTAATATCATCAAGGTTTCTTAGTAGTAAATTTTTCTATATAGAAGGTCCTTGCACAAAACCCCCCTCTGAAATGACAATAGATGATGCTCTAGGGCCTGTGTTGGGGATGATAATGAGGTTTGGTTCCAACGAATATTTTTTGACTAGGATGTCAAATTCCTAATATTTAGATTTACCATCCATATATAGGGGGCCACAACCAAGGATACTATTAGAACTGTTCATGGAATGTGATCAAATATATGACCTTTGTATATTCTTATCTTGTAGAGTCAAAACTATTTGTCTATTGGGCTAGAACTGCTGATACTATCATTGTTCTAATAGTTCTTCATGTGGTGGGTGTGTTTCTAATGAGGAAGGTTAGAGGATGCGGGGATCCTTTATTAATGGGAACACATATCAATATGGATCTATATTCCAAAGATGATTAATCCATGACGATCTTGATTATAGGTGAAACAACTGGTGGGGAGGAACCAGAAGTCATTGAGGTGTAATCCAGTGATGAGAATGAACTGCACAAAATGGGGCCCATCCCATCTGATGATATTCCATAGGAGGATACTACTATAAATCATCTAGAAGAGTTTTCAGAATACGAACCTACTAACCCAGAGGAGTTAGATGTGGCTAGTTCGGATGTGTATAAAAGTTAGACTATCGATCACAGATCATGGAAACTATTCAATCACTTTATCGATGATGCCCTGAAAGAAAAAGGAATTAGACTGATGAGGAAAATTCATTCTCGACTACATGACCTATCCACTAGAGGGGTGGACGTATGATGTCTTCACGTTTTCATATAAGAGTACCTTGTTGAGAAATTATGGGAGGGAAAAAATGATTTGAGTGAGGCTTCGCAACAGAAGAAGTCTGTTATCATTCGAAAGCATCAGGAGCCTGAGAAGGAGATTGATAATAGAGAAATGTGGATTAACAGGTTCTCTTCTTTAATCAACACCCAATCAGAACTCATATCATGATTACAAGTCCACCTAACATAATTTAATCAGATTTTGAGTGGAACATCTGGAGATGTCCCTCATATAATTGTTGAGAAAGATCGAATATGGATCAAGGAATATGAACTTTTCCCCATGGCCAAGGAAAATATAAGGGAGCTTATGTGGTGGTGAAAACTCTAATTCACCACAATCCAAATGCCCATGGAACATAGGAGCTCCATTGAAGAGGAAAATCCATAGGGGATGTTTTTTCTGAACATACAAACATTTTTCATGCTTGATTTCCTTTTAACAATGTTTGCATGAAAATAAATTTTTAACTTAATACAACATCTCAATCGTATTCACGAAACAATAAATAGTCAATTCCTATGCTCATATGTGTCATACCAGATTTCTGAAACAAGGGAAGAACACATAATAATTCATGAATAAGATATATTTAACTAATTATCGAATTCATGGGGTCTAAACAACCACCTAGAGCTTTATGACTATGTGAGAGAGGGGCCTTGACTATAGAATAGGAATCCTAGAACAACCAAAACGCATTTCCGAGCACGTTTTAGTACACGAGTGGTATAATGATTGGGGAATTGGAATCAATATTAAAAATGGGAAAAAACAAGTGTTTATCAAGATACCAAAATTTTTGATTCCATTGGAAGCAACATTAAGGTTGTAACGCCCCGACCCTAGTTTCCTAGAGTCGGTGCATTATTACATAACATTGGCATGATCACAAGAAAGATCAAATCTCGAAAGACCGATTGGTTTAGTAGCCTTGGAAACACTAGATATATTCATAAGTTTTACAATACATCATAAAATGAAAAACGACTACAACAACATAATGTTTCCACAGTCCACACTATAATCCCCTCATAATATCCCTGCAGGTCATTCATAACTTACATCTTCACTTCCTGGGAAAAATAAAACATAGAAAAGGGGTGAGCTCAAATGCCCAGTAAGGATAACAATATAGCGGAAACTTTCATCAATAAGAATAAACATTTAAGGCAATGTATAACTAAAACAAAAGCCTTTTAAACATGAACTTTCAACATGGTATGGCATAAATAAAATGAAATAATGCCATTTACTTATTCACATGGATATTCTAATAATCGAATAATCACATGCAAAAATCAATAACCACTTTCATAATGTTGGAATGCATAATGCCAGACTATCATTACCACATAGACAAGGCCTCGTGCCAAGAATACAAATAAGATTTTGTCAAGGCCTTGTGCCAAGACACTAGTTTGTCTCATGAGACCTACCGATGCATCGAGGAGCTATATCGGGCTCCACCCGTCACATATTAAGTCCAATGCATTCCCATATGAAAAGGTTTAAACATAACATAAACATTCGTATTAAAACTAGCATACGAAATGTCAATACTTTCACTATAAACTATGAATGGTATAAAAATAGCACATCCACAGTCAAACATATCACAAAACCTTCAATACAATATATAAGTTTTGTATCATAATAAATCAACTTCAAATAATCTTAAAATCCATCAAAGGATGTTGACATAGATGAAATCAAAATTCTATTTAAAGAAATATCTCCTTTTATTTTGAAATAATTTAAGATCCATATAAAATAAAAAATTTTCTTTGAAAATATTCTTATAAGCTTGTAAGGGAAGTTTTGAAGATTTTATAACGGCGGAAATTAGCCGCACCCGCCGTATAAAAAAAACATTCTTACCTTAATTCTGTTGAAAAGGTTAAAAAGGGACCTTGTTTTGAAAACGACGGAAAGATTCCTTTATAAACCTCTTATAAAAAGTCAAACAAGGGTATAAATTACTTTAACCCATATTCTTGTAAATAATAAATATGTTTTCAAATACATTTGGAAGAAAACATGGATGTGGATGATAAAGGAATCCCAGTAGATTATTACGTATAAACAACCTCGAATAAAGAAGAGATTGTGAAATAACCCTTACCTTGTACTTTTCCTTTGTTGGGGTAGGTTAACCTCCTGTATAATGGTGAAATAGTTGTTATTAAATTATACAAGAATCATATATATATATATGATATCATATATGATCTTTTAACATTGATTTGTTAATAATATCTAAGAATTATCGTCGTTTCGGGAGTTAACTTACTCATTTTCTATTATATGTTTTGTTACATAAGCCATGGTTGTTGTATCTTATTCATATCCAGAATGATATCAAGTCCTTAAACGTCATTTTTAAATCATCAAATGATAATTATACTTGAATGGATACGGTGGAGAATGAATCTCATCGCGTTCGTGGAGACGGTAGTCCGTACGTACGCACGAGCGACAATATCATTCTTTTGATATTAAAATAATATATAAATGGATGGTATATCATATATACAGAATCATTAACATGTTATATTTATTATTTACATGAGTTACACATCATTATTATACCCATCCAAATAATATTATATTGAATAACAATTACACCACGACGTGGAGACGGTAAGCCGTACGTACGCACGTATGGTGACATGTTATCAAAGGGTGGATAGAATACTGAATATGATTGTACCATATTTATAATAACATCACAGTATATGTGAGATACTGGAGTTATTATTTTAGAATGGTAAGAACAAAGGAAGAAGAAGTGGAAGAAGAAATGAACTTGGAGAAGGGTGGTGAAATCATTACCTCTTCTTCGGGTTCTTTCTTTTGATTTGATCAAAAGGGCTCCTTAGGTTGGCTTTCTGATCAAACTAAGGCCTCTAGGTTGTAGTGAGGGATGTTGGGAGAGTATTTGGGCAGAGTTTGGCCGAACCAAAAGACTTTGAAGGTGTGAAGAAATGAGAAGGAGGAGTTCCCTTTTATAAGAGGGGTGAGGGGCACCTTTGGAAAAGCTATAAATATTAATTTATAATAAATTCATGTTCGGTTTCTAAAGGCTCAAAAGTTGATTATTCAAAGGTTAAGGTGGGGATAGGTCGAAAAAAACTCAACAAATAGAATTTAGATAGGTTTGGGTACTTATATTAACCTTATCTTTAAGTATTAACCCTAAGTTAATTAGTTTCACTTTTGCAATGTCTCTTTGTATTTTTATATTATATGGTTAATAAACTTACCATATACATACAAGAGACCCCCCAAGTGGTCCATTAATGATGATCCTATCATTATATAAGTCTCTTGGCCGAACCGTATATTTTTAGGAATTAAATATCAATTAATAATATAATATTTGTTTTAAGAACTCTTTTATGTCAATTTTGAAACTATTCAATAGTTGATTTTTGTGAAACTCATAACAGATTGATTAATTCGAACAAAGTCAATTAAATCAATACTAATATATCATATTATCCTATAAAATTAGTTTAATTCATTAAAAGTTTCATATTATATTTATTTGGGTATTTATAATATCAATTATTTTAATTTTTCACTATTATAGTAATTACTACATCATCATTGTGTCATAAATAAAATAAATTATTTAATGTCTAAAAATTATAAATAAAATATAATTATGTGGGAAATCTCTTTATCTTTCTAATGAATATTTATAATCTAAAATCCAACATATATAACCCTATGTAACAATTGTTTTTCTAAAAGATATATGCTTGTGTCATTTTTGTATTTATTTTAACTAAATTAAAATAAAGTGTCATTATCACTTACAAGTGGATCCATGGGGTCCCAAAATAGACCCAAAGATTCCCATGGTCGACCATGTATCAACCAATAGGGTTAAGACACATTTTAGGGTAATTTAGTATTATTATAATATTATTTTTAACCCTTATTTACCGGATTTACCCTTAACCATGGTAAATAAAATATTTACCGCAGTAATTATTCAAAATGTCTAAAAATAAAAGTTACCTATTTACACAATTTGAACATCCTGATTCCAAATATGGAATCCATTTTTCTAAATTCAAAACACATAAGTGTCAGAAATTAATTTAAAATTAATTCCCGCTGTCAAAACAAAAAGCGTGTTTTTAAGAGATAATAACTATCAAAAGATTGACACTTGTTTATGTTCGGTTTAATTGTAAAATTTTGTCTAATGACCAAAATTATATTATATTGTAAAAAGATATTATAAATATACTTTAAAACCACTCAAATTCATAATTTATCACTATTAATTATTTTGATTAAAAAAGTTGTTTTTAATTAAAATTTAGTAATTTTCACTATTCATCAAAATATGAAAGTTATCCGAAAAGTACCAAAATTTCACCTTAGGCTAAATTCGATATTCCGAATCCAAAAATGAAGTCCATTTCAAAATATAAAATATATATTATTTCAAAATTTAGGTATTACTATTCATAACAGCCAGTTTGATTTGTTGTGGTGTGTGTTAAAACTCGAAGTCGCGTACAACACACGCTATTGTTTTATTCAAAGGAAAGCGTACCGTGGAAGCTTGGGAAGTTTCATTTTAAATTTTTTGATGTCTCCATTTAGTCAAAAAGTTTAAAATATTGTATTTAAAAAGGTTTCACTATCAAAAGTTGATAAAAGTGCAATACTGAAAATGAATCTGTTCTTGCATTATGACTAAGAAACTCGTAATATGGATTCTAAAATTATAAAGTTTAAAATTTAGTTAATACTATTCATGACCTCTTTTAATGGCTTTTTTTTGGTACGTCATGGTGCAATTGAACTCAGTCTTGCGTGTAATGCAAGTTATTAAATTATTTTGAAGAAATAACACACTATGAAATCTTGGGGTGTTACATTCTCCCCTCCTTCAATAAATTGCGTCCTCGCAATTTGAAATTGTTCTTTGAAAATAAAAGGTTGAAAGTAGAAAATATTTTTGTGGGAAAACCCACATCGGAAATTGGGTTACTAAAATTTAGTCTTAATATGAGGAAAAGAGAAATCAAAGGGTCACCACCAAATTATGATCTCGCTTAGGAGAACATTGGTGGAAATTGGAGACATATAATCGGAGGAAAAACGTAAATATTTATAGGTAGTGATTGAGGTCATCAATCATAAACAAGTATAAAATTGAGGTCTTTAAATTCATCAATCTATGATGAATTGAAATACCATCGGTTGAACAAAACATAGGGTATTGGGATAACACATTTTTGACGTTTCAAAATATCCTAGTTGAAATCCCACATCGAAAAATGAATTAATGAGGCCTCTATTTAAAATAAAGAGTCAAAAGTATGAAGATTACCGAAAATAACACATACTAGGGTTCCATGTAGGAAAGTATGGATATGGAAGAAAAATCTAACCATCAATTATCTGATGGAGAGTGGTAGAGAACATGGCTATAAAAGGCCAACAATCCCAAAGCCATAAATTAGTGATGATTTAAGGTACCATCTAGGAAAACATTTTTGTTCAAAGTTGCTTTTCATAATATTGAGGAATTTATTTATGAGATTGGCTAAGATCATAAGGAGATATACTTACTTTATAATTAGATTTTTATCCATTAATAAATTTCTACCACAAACTCATCTTTCACTCTAAAAGATAATAGAATGTAAAAAAAATTCTATTTACACTATTCGTATAGGGTTCCAAAATAAACGAATTTATAATTCATCTACATGATCTTTTAATAAAAACTACATTATTTAATCCAGGACATCTCATGGTCCAGTGGTAGGTGATACACCCTTGTCGCCCTTCGGTTGCGGGTTCAAGTCTCGCAGCCTTGCCGGACGCGACGGGTTGCCGCCCGACCTCCGGGTTGTCCTTTTATGGCAATCCAAAATAATCCAAACTAGAACTATCCAAAATACTTCTGTCCAAACTCACAGTCTAACATTTATAAGGAAGTTAAACATAATATATATCCTTTTTACCCCGTAATAGCATATGAATACCTTCATCATGTATTACCATATTCCTTATTGATTACATTCATGCTCCCTTATTCCATATAGAATGCTGGATATACTTCATCAATCCAAAAATGTTTTAAACCCCAACAATGATGGAATATACAAATCATTAATCAGTTCCAAGGTAGTCAAGAATATCCAATATATTTTTTCCAAAATAATCATGTATTATTCGAAAATCACTACCTCGGTATCAGAACTATATTATGGTTTATCATTCTCTCAACCATATATTTTCCAAAAATTTATCCTGCTATTGAGTCACTTTTCTTTGTTCCACACAATCTCAAGTCCTTAATGAAATAGTACTACAGTACAATTCTTATATACTCCATAATTATTATAACAAGTACATTTTTGATACAACACTCAATTGACATAATCAACATAAGAATTCTAATCATTCCTCTTCATCTGTGGTAGTATCATAACTTGATTATTATCCAATAGCATCATTTGCGGCATAGTCTGATGACTGGGACATAGGTTCGCGTAGTGTCCAAACTCCTTGCAAATGAAGCATTGTACATTTGAAACCATTTTCTTACCCTTGCAGTCACGTACTTTGTGCCCTTTTCCTCCACACTTATAACAAAATCCCATTCCTTTCAGTCAAATTCCAGGGTGTTTCTTTCCACAGTTACCACATATGGGAAAATTCTACTTTTCCCTCTTCCCTTTATCCATCTTTCTCTCTTCTATCCTTTTCTTCTCTTGCTTCCCTTCAAAGCCATAGGACTCAGTAATCTCTTTACTTATCTTATCAATACATGATATTATTTCTTCATATGATGATAATACATGGGAGACTATTTCTCTTATAAATTCTAGCTTAAGACCATGAAAGATATGATCCTTCCTTCTCTTTGGATCATGTGCATTTCCGGAGTTCTCATTCCTTCTACTGGGCGCCATTTCTAAACAATGGCATAAACTAGATCAGTTTATGAATCAAAATACATAATCCCATACTTATAAAACACTTAACATAAATTGAACTATTTATGGATATAATCCATAATCATAAGAATGTTTTCTTTAAGGAAGTATATACTCATAAACCCTTCAAAATGATTTGTAATGAAAATGAGAGTTATCCTAAGCATATCCCCCAGGAGTGTCGTAACAAAGAGTGCAGCAAGGCCCGTTGTCATGCACCAGTTCCCGTTCGAGTCTAGCTCAAAGCGGTGTTTTCGGGTTTTACCCCTAGGTACATCTGTGCCAGAGCCGCCTCTACTTGATCGTATCCAGACAGGGATGTATTGCTCGGAAAACTCAAAAAATCTCTACAATACCAAAATTCTAGGAAGTTATTCTATATTAATCCTCAAAGTTCATCTTAGGTCTACGTGCTCTAATCAGAGTTTATCTAAATCTAGCTTCCAAGGTTTGTACTAAACTTCCTCTGATACCAACTATAACGCCCCGACCCTAGTTGCCTAGAGTCGGTGCATTATTACATAACATTGGCATGATCACAAGAAAGATCAAATCTCGAAAGACCGATTGGTTTAGTAGCCTTGGAAACACTAGATATATTCATAAGTTTTACATTACATCATAAAATGAAAAACGAATACAACAACAGAATGTTTCCACAGTCCACACTATAATCCCCTCATAATATCCCTGCAGGTCATTCATAACTTACATCTTCACTTCCTGGGAAAAATAAAACATAGAAAAGGGGTGAGCTCAAATGCCCAGTAAGGATAACAATATAGCGGAAACTTTCATCAATAAGAATAAACATTTAAGGCAATGTATAACTAAAACAAAAGCCTTTTAAACATGAACTTTCAACATGGTATGACATAAATAAAATGAAATAATGCCATTTACTTATTCACATGGATATTCTAATAATCGAATAATCACATGCAAAAATCAATAACCACTTTCATAATTTTGGAATGCATAATGCCAGACTATCATAACCACATAGCCAAGGCCTCGTGCCAAGACTACAAATAAGATTTTTTCAAGGCCTTGTGCCAAGACACTAGTTTGTCTCATGAGACCTACCGATGCATCGAGGAGCTATAGCGGGCTCCACCAGTCACATATTAAGTCCAATGCATTCCCATATGAAAAGGTTTAAACATAACATAAACATTCGTATTAAAACTAGCATACGAAATGTCAATACTTTCACCATAACCTATGAATGGTATAAAAATAGCACATCCACAGTCAAACATATCACAAAACTTTCAATACAAAATAGAAGTTTTGTATCATAATAAATCAACTTCAAATAATCTTAAAATCCATCAAAGGATGTTGACATATATGAAATCAAAATTCTTTTTAAAGAAATATCTCCTTTTATTTTGAAATAATTTAAGATCCATATAAAATAAAACATTTTCTTTGAAAATATTCTTATAATCTTGTAAGGGAAGTTTTGAAGATTTTATAACGGCGGAAATTAGCCGCACCCACCGTATAAAAAAAACAGTCTTACCTTAATTCTGTCGAAAAGGTTAAAAAGGGACCTTGTTTTGAAAACGACGGAAAGATTCCTTTATAAACCTCTTATAAAAAGTCAAACAAGGGTATAAATTACTTTAACCCATATTCTTGTAAATAATAAATATGTTTTGAAATACATTTGGAAGAAAACATGGATGTGGATGATAAAGGAATCCTAGTAGATTATTACGTATAAACAACCTCGAATAAAGAAGAGATTGTGAAATAACCCTTACCTTGTACTTTTCCTTTGTTGGGGTAGGTTAACCTCCTGTATAATGGTGAAATAGTTGTTATTAAATTATACAAGAATCATATATATTAATATGATATCATATATGATCTTTTAACATTGATTTGTTAATAATATCTTAGAATTATCGTCGTTTCGGGAGTTAACTTACTCATATTTTTTTATATGTTTTGTTACATAAGCCATTGTTGTTGTATCTTATTCATATCCAGAATGATATCAAGTCCTTAAACATCATTTTTAAATCATCAAATGATAATTATACTTGAATGGATACGATGGAGAATGAATCTCATCGCGTTCGTGGAGACGGTAGTCCGTACGTACGCACGAGCGACAATATCATTCTTTTGATATTAAAATAATATATAAATGGATGGTATATCATATATACAGAATCATTAACATGTTATATTTATTATTTACATGAGTTACACATCATTATTATACCCATCCAAATAATATTATATTGAATAACAATTACACCACGACGTGGAGACGGTAAGCCGTACGTACGCACGTATGGTGACATGTTATTCAAAGGGTGGATAGAATACTGAATATGATTGTACCATATTTATAATAACATCACAGTATATGTGAGATACTGGAGTAATTATTTTAGAATGGTAAGAACAAAGGAAGAAGAAGTGGATGAAGAAATGAACTTGGAGAAGGGTGGTGAAATCATTACCTCTTCTTCGGGTTCTTCCTTTTGATTTGATCAAAAGGGCTCCTTAGGTTAGCTTTCTGATCAAACTAAGACCTCTAGGTTGTAGTGAGGGATGTTGGGAGAGTATTTGGGCAGAGTTTGGCCGAACCAAAAGGCTTTGAAGGTGTGAAGAAATGAGAAGGAGGAGTTCCCTTTTATAAGAGGGGTGAGGGGCACCTTTGGAAAAGCTAGAAATATTAATTTATAATAAATTCATGTTCGGTTTATAAAGGCTCCAAAGTTGATTATTCAAAGGCTAAGGTGGGGATAGGTCGAAAAAAACTCAACCAATAGAATTTAGACATGTTTGGGTACTTATATTAACCTTATCTTTAAGTATTAACCCTAAGTTAATTAGTTTCACTTTTACAATGTCTCTTTGTATTTTTATATTATATGGTTAATAAACTTACCATATACATACAAGAGACCCCCAAGTGGTCCATTAATGATGATCCTATCATTATATAAGTCTCTTGGCCGAACCATAGATTTTTAGGAATTTAATATCAATTAATAATATAATATTTGTTTTAAGAACTCTTTTATGTCAATTTTTAAACTATTCAATAGTTGATTTTTGTGAAACTCATAACAGATTGATTACTTCGAACAAAGTCAATTAAATCAATCCTAATATATCATATTATCCTATAAAATTATTTTAATTCATTAAAAGTTTCATATTATATTTATTTGGGTATTTATAATATCAATTATTTTAATTTTTCACTATTATAGTAATTACTGCATCATCATTGTGTCATAAATAAAATAAATTATATAATGTCTAAAAATTATAAATAAAATATCATTATGTAGGAAATCTCTTTATATTTCTAATGAATATTTATAATCTAAAATACAACATATATAACCCTATGTAACAATTGTTTTGCTAAAAGATATATGCTTGTGTCATTTTTGTGTTTATTTTAACTAAATTAAAATAAAGTGTCATTATCACTTACAAGTGGATCCATGGGGTCCCAAAATAGACCCAAAGATTCCCATGGTCGACCATGTATCAACCAATAGGGTTAAGACACGTTTTAGGGTAATTTAGTATTATTATAATATTATTTTTTAACCCTTATTTACCGGATTTACCCTTAACCATGGTAAATAAAATATTTACCGCAGTAATTATTCAAAATGTCTAAAAATAAAAGTTACCTATTTACACAATTTGAACATCCTGATTCCAAATATGGAATCCATTTTTCTAAGTTCAAAACACAGAAGTGGCAGAAATTAATTTAAAATTAATTCCCGCTGTCAAAACAAAAAGCGTGTTTTTAAGAGATAATAACTATCAAAAGATTGACACTTGTTTATGTTCGGTTTAATTGTAAAATTTTGTCTAATGACCAACATTATATTAAATTGTAAAAATATATTCTAAATATACTTTAAAACCACTCAAATTCATAATTTATCACTATTAATTATTTTGATTAAAAAAGTTGTTTTTAATCAAAATTTAGTAATTTTCACTATTCATCAAAATATGAAAGTTATCCGAAAAGTACCAAAATTTCACCTTAGGCTAAATTCGATATTCCGAATCCAAAAATGAAGTCCATTTTAAAATATAATATATATATTATTTCAAAATTTAGGTATTACTATTCATAACAGCCAGTTTGATTGGTTGTGGTGTGTGTTAAAACTCGAAGTTGCGTACAACACACGCTATTGTTTTATTCAAAGGAAAGCGTACCGTGGAAGCTTGGGAAGTTTCATTTTAAATTTTTTGATGTCTCCATTTAGTCAAAAAGTTTAAAATATTGTATTTAAAAAGGTTTCACTATCAAAAGTTGATAAAAGTGCAATACTGAAAATGAATCTGTTCTTGCATTATGACTAAGAAACTCGTAATATGGATTCTAAAATTATAAAGTTTAAAATTTAGTTAATACTATTCATGACCTCTTTTAATGGCTTTTTTTTGGTAAGTCATGGTGCAATTGAACTCGGTGTTGCGTGTAGTGCAAGTTATTAAATTATTTTGAAGAAATAACACACTATGAAATCTTGGGGTGTTACAAAGGTGGAGGGTAATTGATGACCGAATTTGAAACACAACATCTATATTTTGTTATCCTCACATGTGGTCAAACAGACGAAGGCCAACTATTGACCTTATTGGAAACACAGATCCAAACTTTAAGTGTCATCTTATTTCTTTCAAAACATTATCCTAGGATATTAGGTGATTCATGAGGCTGATAATCCATATCATTAGGGGGTTCCCTCAGACATGAAAGATGATGTGGGTCTAATTAATGTGCATAAAAAATATATAAATAGGGTTATCTATTGTTTGAATAGACTCAATCACTCGTAAAATCATGTTGTTGTGTCAAAAGAACTTTGGGTGAGAATATCAGTCTAAACTAGGGTAAAATATATGCCTAGAAAGGATATCTCTATCAAGGAAATAGAATTACATGCATGTAAATATGATATGTACATAGTTTAATGTCATATGAAGTAGATGATTCATGAAGTAGTTTAACATGAAATGGAAATGATGTTGAACATAGTACAATTTCATACCTCATATACCCTAATTAACAGTTTAAATTAATTTAATGTAGATTATAATATATATTACTGTAGTGTTTTCCTGGAACAGATGAGATGTACACAATATGAATGATCCAAGGGAGTCATATGAACCATACAAATATCAAGGAACATACCGAAAAAAGGAATATATGATTCGGTAAGGAACAAACTGATAGAAACTAATGACTAATACACCTACCATCTACCATAACACCAAATATTTCATTGAAGGTCCTAGATTAAGGTGATGGAGTTCAGGCCATAAGCAAGGCTAGAGGGCTACAAGGGTTAATGAACCTGGGGTTGGACATGAAGAAGATATTTTTGGGTGTCGCTATGTATCCCATAAGGAGGGTAATAAATCCAAATGTAGTTATTGAAATATGGAATGATGGATGACCAGTACTAAAGGTGATTCCCTCTCCCCTGAGAACACCAAAATGTGGTATCATTTTTTGTCTTGTGGCCAGGACAATGATGTCGTAGTTTAAGGTCATATCATAGGACTGACCCATACATTTTAATGTTTTATGGTAATGATGAAATAGTTTAATGTCATCAGTGATGAGTTATCATGGTTTAATTTCATATTTCATAGATTAAAATATATCTATGTTTATGGTCATATATTTCAGAATAAGAGGTCTCCCAACTCTCGTATGAGGGTATAGACCTACAAATGATCCCAATCCCATTTTACCCATACTAGGTTGGGGAAATAAGGATAAATATCAGTATTTCCCATTCAATATAGTGTGGAAAATTCCAGAAATAATGAATTGGGTGGGATAATTCAACCATACCAGCATTCCTACTCAACACACATGAATTCCCAGTGTGACAAGACCATGGGTGTTATAACTCTAAAATATAATGAAGAGGGAAGGAAAATGTGAATCATAGTTCAAGAAATTTGTGACATGATGGTGTGGGGGTGGAGTAAGGATACAGAATAACTACTAAACATTTTCAAAATAAAGTATTTGAATCATGTATCATAAAAAGGGAACAAAAAACTGAGGGTCAACTACTTGCCATATTCGAAAAATGGGTTGAACATTTTTCAAAGTGTCATTCAAGATCCTACAAGTCGTTGGCCCAGACCGGTAGGTGATCCTTAAGTCCATGAATCTATATCATTAATGGAAGACCCAAATAAATGGATATATTAATCACGGTGGTGATATAGGGAATCTTTCCCTATGGAAACCAATGCTTTGGACCCTACACCGCCACACATTCAAGCATGATGACATTAAACATCAGTAAGTAGAATCAAACCTACAACCCTCTGGGATAACGGTCTTGAGGGTTTTTGGGAGATGTTTAAAGTTCATTTCACTCAGAAATGAAGCTATCAGTTTAATTTCAAGGAATGTATACCATAAGTACCCAATTTAATGACACGCTTGTGGGAGATACCTGTGCAATTTAATGTCAAGTGGTAAGTATAATGGCATCATGATGATTAATTTCATTTCGCTGGGACATCAAAAAAATTTAAGGTTCGGTAATAATACATGATGTGAATGAGGAAAAATATGTCTACATTACACCCTACACACTCTCAACCGGAACCCCATTCCAAGAGGGGCTAAAATGTGAGAATGGGTGACTATGGGGATGGCCTGAGGAAAAGGAGTTTGGATGTCTGTATGTATCCTATGAGGGTATAAATTAAGCCATATGTAGTATTTGGATGTAGGGGTGGCATGTGACCAATGACAAAGGGGGTGATCTCTTTCTAAGGAAGAAAAATCAAGTTTTTTACACAGTTCAATGTCATTCGAACATGGACACTAAAGATATTAGTTTAAGGATGTAGTGTTCAGATCTTGAGAATGAGATTCCCTAGTTAGAAACATGAAATACGGTATTATAACACAATCTAATGAAAATTAGGATCGAAGAAGTCCACCCCATATCACGAATTATTTAAAGACCATGTGTATATTTTAATGTCATGATGCTCAAAATTTTGGATATGAACTCATATTTTATATTAACAAGGTTTGGACCCGAAGGTGACTGAATCTTCGTTGTGAGTATAATCATCATTAAGGATCCCTATTGCCACATGATCTATGCTTGGTGTGGGAAACATGGTGTGGAAAGGAATTTACTAAATATGGAAGCACACTATAGGGGAATAGAGGCATGGAGTCAATGGAAACACCACGAAAATGGTCAACCCGCTGAACACATAAAGATTCATGAAGGGATGTCAACCGAGGCTATTGAAGTTCCCATTGTATGTAAGGATGTGAGAAGGAATTTGAATTACATGACCCATATATGTGATCCAATGAGAGTGGTGTAATGATGGAGAGAAAATGTTAACTATATTAAAAACAGAATATCTATATTGTGTAGCCAAAGATGGGAAAAAACAGCCATGGTTTTGTCATTGACCATATTTGAAAGGTCGTAAGAAAATATCAATGTGTCGTTCAAGATCCTCCTAGACATTGACTCAAAAAGGGAAGTGAACCATAACGCTGAGAATCTATACAATTTTGGTGTTAATTTAAAAATGAAGGGTGATTATGACCCAAAAAATGGGCACACAAATCAAGATGGTGGAATGAGATAATTTCCATATAGAACCAAACACTCTAGGTATCATACGAAAACACATCTGGGCATGTTATTGAGGGAAAATAGATAGAAGAATTCTATTAGGTGAAGGTAACTTGAGTGGCCGAGTAGAGGAAATAGCAAAATAGGTGGAAATATCTTGGGCTGGGCCTAATGGAAAATGTTCAATAATTCTTACATATCCTACAAGGGTATGAATCATTCCACCCATGGTTCTTGAAATTTAATGTGGTTTAAGATCATGTGGTATGGAACCATAACTATATATTCTTTTTGGATGGATGAGATATTAGATAATGGTCATAGAATTTGGTCCATTAGGTAAGGCTATAAGGACAAGAACGGTATAGGGAACTGGGGATGAACCCTAGAAAAAATACTTTAGGGAATTCCTATGTATATTGTGAGGGTAGGAATCAGGATATACATATTTATGTAAATGTCATGTAGTTTAACGTTATGTGCTATAGATGGGAGAGATTCATCAAAAGAAGAATGTGTATGTAATTGAAAACAATATCCCGATGTGGATCTAGAAAGTAGAAGTGCACACACCAATCCGTTCACAAAACATGGAGATAACATAGGCCAATGGGAAATGAGAAATAATATAAGAACCCAATGCTGGACCCAAAGAAGAAATTTTTGGGCATTTCTACGTATCTTTGAAGGGAATAAATCAAGCCACAAATTGTTCTCAAAAGGTCGTGCAGTTTAACTTAATGTTGTATGGTTATGGGATATCTAATTTTATGGTCATGGAGATTGGATAATGAGGTACTTTATTTAAAATATTATTTTTATCTTCATGTAGGATGAAGATGATTGCTCGCTCACAGTAAGTACTATCGAAGGAACATGGAATAGGTGGGGTAGTAACTCACTTTCCATCCATGGTGACCAAATAGTATGCACTATTTGGATACACCATATGAATAACATGGGTTACTCCAATGTGGTTACCAACATTTTTGTCCTCTAGCTGGGTATCATTGGTGTCTTCAGATCCAATACCATGTCACCTAGGAGGAAAGAGTGAAGCTGATCATTCTTATTGAATGCACTGGCTATCTTGTTCTAGTGTCTCTGAAGGTTGTGCAAGGCCCAAACACTATTCTCATCAAGTGACTCTGGTTCATATAGACAGACATTAATGATTTTTTCTGATTTCTAATAATCATAAAATATTATTAAGAGTGAAAAAAACTGGATCTTCATGGAAAGGATATACTATGCTCCATACACTAGGGAATATAAGGTTAGTAGAGTTGAATTCGGAGTCATTGTTTGGTGTTCCTAGAGAGTGTCAGGGAGCCTGTATTTACAAAAATTCATATTATAAAAAACACTTTATGAAATGTTTTTTAGTGGGTCATGTTGAATGCCTTGAGATTCACATTTGATTGTGTATGATAGCGGTAACTCTGGTTAGACTTGATACAAAACTTGGTGTAAAATTTCTTTTTCTCAGATACTCATAAATTAGTTTTGTTATCATAGATAATGGGGTGAGAGATAGAGAATCAGTGTATTATGTTGGATCTCATGATGTTGATGATAGAATGGTCCTTGTATTCCTTGATAGGTATCTCTTCTATCAAATTGTAAATGAAATTTGTGGTAGTCGGGATAAACCTACACAGGAGGGCTATTGCTGGTGGATAAGGTCCAACAACATCGAGTCCCCAAACCGCCAAGGGAAATGAATATATGATAGTATGGAGGGGATCTAATAGACAATACAATATGTTCCCTTGTATTTGGCACAAATTAAACCTCTTGGTGAACTCGATGTCGTCATTAACCATGGTGGGACAAAATTATCCCATCCTTCTAATCTGTTGATAGAGTTTTGACTTGGCCTGATGGGATCTATAGGAACGATTATGTAATTCCTATATAAAATGAGGAATTTCATATACAAAAAATAAATGGATAAGAATCCCAATGAATCCAACAGTTTAGAGGATCTTCTCAAGGCTGGGACCACTCTGGGGTTGAACTGTAGTTCACACCGACAGATTAGTTCATGTTCACCTTTTCTATCTAGAGATGACATTGTTGGAGGTACTCAAAAAACTTTCTAATCCAATCAGTGGTGTATTTTACTAGGTAAGGGGATTTTTGAGGTCATGATTTGGAGTAATTGAAATTGTGATGTATTACATACAGGTAAGAATCATCCTTCGTATTAACGGGAGTGATGACCCTTTTATGTGCCATGTTGATAACTAGATCATCTTGGTCGGGCTCATCAAGTGAAGTAGCATTGTTGGCCTAGGAATTAGGTAAAACATTCAATAACTATGAAACATGGATGAATTCTATTATAGAAGGTAAATGGTCCATACATTTTCATGTTTTCCCTAAAAGGGGAACAAGTTCTAGATTTCTGATGATGTAGTCCCGATTGATCTACATGATGAATTTCTCGGAGTCAAGTTTTACATTTTGGGGGGGAATATAAATCTCAAGAGCTTGCATGATACTAGTGATGGGGGCCTGATACTCTTCCTCATTAATGGTGTATCATTCTGATGATATGAAAGAGTAAAGTAAGATAGCTGGTGTAGGTGTGATGAAGATGATACCCAGTCCTACTCTGTGGAGTTTGGGGACATTGACTCACCTTCTAGTCAGGCACTGTGAGGCACCATAAAAGTCCATCTTACAATGTGGCATGGCCTGATCCACTGATAGAATGACCTCTTCTGGAAGGTGAAAATCCAGAGAGTGGTCTGTAGGGGCAGGATTGGCAGTAAGAAAATATGCAAGGGCCTAACCATTGACAACTTTCTATAGGATGAACCTAAGGATTAACTATTGAAGTATCACTCCCCACCAATCTATAAATCCTTTAAACATAAGGGAATTCAGAATATAATTTAGCTAATCCACGGTGTACAGTAGTTGTTTCATGTGATGATGTAGATAGTGCTAGAACTTCTGTGCCACAAACACCAGCACATGTAAAATATTCTCGATAGAGGAATATCTATTCTCTATATCAAGGATCATGAAACTATGATTTTATAAACTTTTATCCATCCATTATTTTCTCTCCTAAGTATGAAGGGCTCCGAAGAACCATTCTTGTGTGGTCAAAAAAGGACCTGCAGCTTTCCCGAAATGGGATGCATCAGAATCAGGAGTTGGATAAGACACTACACAATCTCTTCAAATGTGGATGGTCATTCTTCATCCAAATGGTAGATAGAACATTTCTTCATGATTTAGGAAAAGGAATTACAATTTCCATCCAAATTTTCAATGAATCAGCATGTTCAGGGTTTGTGGACTTGGAAGCCTCAGGGATGTTTTAGGGTTTTTGGAGAAGGCATCTAACTGTTAAGATTGATCTATTTTGGATTGATCTCGTGGCCTATGTATCTGATGATGAAACAAAAACACATTCTTTATGTTACCCCAAAGACACGCTTCAATGGTTTAATCTTCAGATGGAAAGACCATATGAATCTGAACACTTTCTCAAGATCTCTGATATGGTCTTGACCCTGGAACGATTTGACCACCAAATAATCCATATAGCATTCCACTAGAATCTTTAGGATCGGATATAATATGTAGTGCACAACCCGCTAATATGTTGCTCTTACATTTTTCAGACTGAAATCCATTACATGGTACCAAACGGTACCTTTCTGAGCTCTGAAAGTTGTAGAATCATCATTCATGGGGGAAATCTAGATCAGATTTTATCCAAAATACTCATCCTTGAATGAGAGAACCTAGTATCAGGTGGTGGGGTCAATCAACAACTCTTTCATGGGAAGGGTAAAATCATCCTTCAAACTATAGTGGTTGAGAACCTAGATGTTAATATATAATTTGGTCTGTATGGTATTCTTACTAAAAAGAAATATTTTTTCAACAACCTAGGATTCTAGACTTCCTTAAAGAAGTTAGCATTGATGAGCTTATCATATTCGGTCTTGACCATGGAACTATGAGAAGGGTGAATCATTTTTGAAGGCTGTTTGAACATGAAAGGACTTACTGGGTGATCGATATAGTGGAAAAATTCCTTAGGATCTAGTCCTGTCATATCATCATAACTTCAAAAAATACATCCTGATACTTCTTCAATAAATCCACATAATGATACTGTTCATCAATAGTTACAGATGCACTAATCAATGTTAGACTTGTGTTTGTCTTGGTTGTGGGATTCACTTGTACCACCTCATCGATATTAGTGGATACACGTTCCTCAAATACAGGAGGGGAATCCTCCAAGTCCTTTTCACCATCCACAGTGAGAGGATCATCAGTAAAAGGTAGTTGTTCTAGATCGGCTGACTGAGACGGAATTCTAGTTCTGGCTTAAGTGTTAGTGGAATCTTCATTAGAAGATTCATGTACTCATGAAACCAAAATGACAAAGTCTATCGATATGATTCCATCAATACTTCATCCAAAGGGGTCAAAATTGATAATATCGAGGTATTTGTGGTGTGTTTGGTTGAGTTGGTTCAATCAAGCCCAGAGAAACATGCATGTGTGGTGTATTTCTGTTTCAATAGGGTGAACATACTAATACCTTATCTGGGTAAGGGTCTCTGGAATTACCTGTAAATGATTCTTGTATGAATACGAAGTGATCTTTCAATATTTATAATGTGTGGGGAAACGTTTACTACTCTTTCCATATATGGAATGTTAATGTACCATGTCTAGGTTTATGTCCTCTAACTAGTAAATTGTGAGCATGGATGTGTCATCCATGTTTTTCCATAGATCGACCACTGTGGGAGTTGGATCAAAGTCATTTTCCTGAACCAACATTTCCTTTGTCTTCTAATACTCATCTTCTATGTCATGGGATTAAAAAGAAGAAAAGGGAGACATATCACCTTATAGGACACCCAATCCACCATTACAGAAGTTCTTGATGAATTGGTGAAACGAATGGGGGATATTTTCCTGAACATGAAGCCACAGTATACCAATTAGTGAATTGTAGGCAGTGTCTTATGAGGTGACCATGAACTCGCTGCTAAAAATCACACCACCAAAATGGGTCTTCTAGAATATCTTGTCAACCATTGTCTTATCTATCTTATCTTAACCATGAATCATCATGTTATAGGGATTTAGATCTACTTTGGACAGTCGCAACATACAGAGTGTCTGGGTTGTGATGAGATTTATCCGAGAACCTGTGTAAATAAGACAACAACAGACCTCAACAACATTAGACATGATAATGATATATAAAATTTGGACATGACCCTAAATGGGAGAACCTTAATCCACCCATGAGAATGAAATGATGGTATAACATTCTGTATGCTCAAATTCCTCAGCATGGAAGGAATCTACATCCACTACATATATTTCCAACTGGAGGCGACATCTCATAGCATCTGAAAAGTGCTTCACATGTATCCTTAGATAGTTGGAGGTCTTGAGAATCAAGAAATTTGAAGGAATTTGGGAAATGTTCTTAAGAACATCATACTTCATTTGAAGGTGCACATTCCTGTTGATAGGAGGTTTCCTAGTGGTAGGAGGTGTGGTGGTTACTTCTAGTCGAATGAGGATATTCTTGCTGGTGCTATGGATATCCTACTACTCACTAGTAGAACCACATAAAATTAATACCAAATAGATGGTTAGATGGATATGGTCAATCCATAGCTGAACGTAGCTGATCATAGTGCAGTTGTAGTGGCTCTACCTGATCGACTAGTATGAATGTTGGTGGGGGTGAATCTGACAAGACAGAATGAAAAGAATATGCATATTGAGCTCTTCACTAATCCTACTATATGGCCTTAGTGAAATTCACATATTGATTGAGTGTTATAGATAGTTTATTAAAAAAATTCACATATCCATGGTTCTATCAATGATGGTATTGACTGAGGAAATAAGGAGGAGTAGTTCAGCATTCAACATGCTCAGGAACCATGTAAGGGTCCACTAGATCAATTTTATTAATTGAGACTCACTCTAGATTATCCATTGATGAAAAATCCATTTATGGTATAATTATAGTGGTAATCCTTATCTTCGGGGGCATGAGGTCACTGACCGTGCAGGACGACAATGGCATTGTCAGGGGACTTTTCTTTCCCCTGTTCAATTGGCGCATACTCTACCAAGAGGAAAAACACTGAGAAGTGGATATAGAAGTTTTAGTGAGAGGTGTGTAGTAATTTGATAAGGATTTGGATGATTCGGGTGGTTATGTATAATACCACTAGTGTGAGCGGCTTCCTTGAAATCTATCTAGTCATCGTACTTCGAAGACCCATGGATGGTGGACAGCTACCATACACCCTTACCATCGTTATCTTACATTGTATAAACACATTCCACCTCTTCTAGAACCATACCCTATATTACTATGATGTTTTTGACCTTGACCTGGATCCAATCATTGAACACATACCACTATGTGAGGGTATGTCAAAAGAACTGATGATAGGGGAAACAATTTGGGTGATCCGTGAGATAAGCCTCCCCGGGCATTCTACACTCAGGTATCCTCAATATTTCCTGATCTAGAGAATTATTGAAATAATTAGGGACATAAGACTCCTCACAAGAGTAGGTTTGGTTTCTCCTATCTGATAAATGGACTCTGGGATCCTAGCTCTGATGTGGGTTAAGAGCACGAATATTAGGTGGAAAATAATTTTCTCGCCTACAAAGCAGTGGTGGATGGGGGGGGGGATTATCAAATTCTGAAGTGGGTGATGTTGAGACTGAGGATGGTACTGATTCTACAGTCCTCGGTGATGAAGTGGACAAAAATTTGCTGGTAAAAATTTTAGTGGTTTGGGGGCTTTACCTGTGAAATGGTAACAGTCCCAGCCTTGGTGGATCTTGTTGCAGGCATGATTGGAGGAATTATATGTTCCTTCTTGGATTTCTAAAAGGAATCATATTGGTTTTGAGACTTTTTAAAAAGACTTTGAATACACTGGGAGAATTCTGATTGATAATGGAGGGGAGCAATTTATTTTTCATGTTCCCCACACACGTCGTTAGCAACTTTACCTGAGTTAGTGACATGCCGAGTGAGTACATGAGGCCCTTCCAATAGGAGACAAATTCTGCACCACACTCAAAATACCATTGCGTAAAATTGAAGAGGAAAAAAAATACTACTCTACATAGTGGTGAAACTAAATATATACAAGTATTTCCTATAGGGATAATACCAAAAAGTTATATACCCGATGGATAACTAGATATAACAGAAGAAAACAAGTCCTTCAAGTGGTTGTACAAAAACACCAGATCTTTGAAGCCTCTTTGTGCACTGTAGTCCCAAGCATGGGTCCATTCTAGGAGAAGAAGTGATCTAGATGCTGTTGCTGGTCACCCATCCTAGTGAAGGGGGAAACATAAGATTTCCAAAATATGAGGGTGACGATATCTCATCCTACCATACCATTTATGGATTACTATATAGAGGAATCACTACATGTTATGTCTCAATATCCCTTATGTGGGAAATGGTAGTTTCCATCTTAAGAACTAGAGTGGTATTCCTATCATGTTAAGTATTCCTTAGTAAGAGTACATTGGTAGGTACATAAACACCATTAGCAGACCCAAGGACTCATAGATCAGCAATTAGAATAACTTGAGGAACTAATAAATGATTAAATTGTGGAGCTTAAAGAGGAATAACCCAAGGAATGGCCAGAGGATAGTTGTCACGTAGCATGGGTAGATTCATTGACGTATACTACCATCACCTACCATAGTCTTTGACCTCTATCCTGTCTAGATGAATAGGGTTACTGGAATCAATGGGAGGAAACTCATCAAGGATAACTAGTGGGTGCCCCTACGGCCCCACTATAGAATGGATGGGGTCACTAAGAGGATCACTGTAGTGAAGATGACATTCGGTAGTATGCGCAACAAGGATTGCATCAATTTTCCTTCCTGGTTTAATAAGCTGCTAGGATAATGCGTCCTTCTCTTGATCATGGTCTATCTTATTAATTAAGCCTGATGGTTTTGTAGAAATAATATTTCCATGATTTTTTTCCCTTGTTGGGGTCTTAACTGAGAGGAAATGACCCATTAGGCACTATGAGGCCTTGTGGTTGTCTTTGTTGACGATTGACAATGCCAGGGTGATCCAAAAGACTTGGTACGACCTCAGGGGACAATTTATCCTCAATGATTCCCACCCCAGTTTCATTTCTTAGGATCTCAGCCAAATTATCTATGACTACATCCAAGGGAATATCCTCAATGTCACTGAGTAGATATGATTGCCTCAAGATCAAACTAAAGTGGAGATCTTTATATTTCCCACAACCACATATCTAAATTTTTGGGGATTCCTCAACAATAATCCTATAGAGAACAATGGACATCTGAATTCATTATTTCTATTGTGCTTGTTGATAACCAAAAGATGTGTGGTGCTGAATGATGGGAAGGGTGGCCAGGTCAACCATGTGACACTGTGAGCTAATGTTGTCAAGATGCTCATGACTTTTCGAGAAAACTAGATTGTGGATCTGAAGGTTGAAATTCATATCCTAGATTGTCCAGAAGAAAAATGTGACTTCATCATGAGTAAGGGACTCAATATCACTAATGTCTAAAGATGTGATAGGTCAGAACATATCAACAAACTAGTCCACTGCAAGATTTTCCCCCAATATTATCCACTCAAAAGAAATATTCAGCTCATGGTTTTCAATTTACACAACTGGAGGTGGTAGAAGGACCATTAATGACACTGATATGGACCATTGTTGTGGTGGACTAGCTGGTGGATAGAACAACATGTGAGTTGGAAAGTCACTGAAGAATGCGTTTTTATTTGATGATGGTGCTAACAACATCACCATAGCCCTATAGGATGGGATATCAAATGATATTTCTGGTGTAGGGATAGAGATTGCTTGTGGAAAGCCATGATGGTTTTGACCATATTATAATCCCCATAACAACTCCCTGTGATCTTGTGTCAAGGTAGATAATGAGTTTGGGGATGGCAAAGAAGAATGAACAGAACGACCCTGGAAGGGAGCCAAATCAACCAGCTCTTGAATATACCTATAGAGGGATTCAGGGATCTGGTGCATCCCAATTTCTGGTCGGAAGAAACTGACATTCTAGGTTCTAGCCCTATATATTGATATTTGGGATCATAGTGAAGGATTTATCATCGAATCACATTCCACTTCAGAATATGAAAATTCGACTGGGTTGACCACGAACTGGAACCTCATAGGATTGTTCCATTGATGGTGGTGGTTTCCCTCTTTCTCTAGGGGTTTTAAGGGAAACCGAGATATTTGACATGGGGAGGACCTATTTGTGGGTTAGAGCTCTAGTGGGGAGGACCTCTTCTTGAGCTGGTTGTGACATGAGAAGGATCGTCACTTCTGTTGTTGGTGGAGTTGGGAGAAACTAGGCATTATTGATTGGGGTATAAGGAGCACCAAGCATATGTATAATGGGGAACCGAGTGCACCTCCATGTTGGGTGAAAGATCTGATGGGAGAAACTCTATGGTTTGGAGTGCTGGACCGAGGAGGGCCTCCACTGGATCTAATGAGAACATGGGACGGACCTCCATGTTAGTTGTTTGTGGTAGCACGAGGAAGGTCCTAACCCTGATAGAGATGAACATATGGATTACTTCTAAGTTGAACATCCACAATGAATGGAGGACCTATACTTGATGGTTGCCGATGTGAGGCGGTCCTTCTTGGGAGCTAGTGTTTAAGTGAGGAGGGAATTCATGTTGATTGATTGAAATATGGGTGAAATATTTACTCCTATATTCATGCACACCGGGAGGACCACCATGATGGGTGTAGAAAATATGTGGAGGACGTCCGCTCTGGCCCACAATGTTATATGGTGGTCCTCTGTAATGGATCCCTTCACCATGGGTCGGCCTGCTATTGTTGGTCATGCCAATGACCAGAAGAGTTAGCCCAACATTCTAATGATGTGGATGGGGTATCAATCCCGATTGATAATGGAATATCCCCTCCTCTACAATATCAGAGAACTGGTAATAGGCATTAATGGTGGAATTGTCCACATAAGCTATAGAATATTTCTCCCCATGATGGGTGCCTTCTGGAGCCTTTACCCGACACTGAAACCGAGTCAGTCGTACCAGGGCTGGTGGGGTGGAAGTACAAACACATCATTCCTTATCATGTATTACCAGTAGATGGTTGCGTTGAGGTGGCCTAGGGGGGTTCCCTCTTGGGTGTCTCCTGAGCAGCAGTCATTTCAAGGATAACCCTCACATCCCTCACTTCATTGGCATAGGGGAATAAGCCATAAGAGCATTATGAGGAGAGACACTCAAAAACATTGGATGTTAGAGTGGGGACTAGCAACTCCCTACATGGCCCTTGGGGGGAAACGATGATGGCGGGGCATTGAAGCCTTCAAATCATGGTGGGCCATGTCCCTCAGCTGGATGACCCCATTCTTTTCATACTATCAAATTTGGGAGTTGATCACCAACCAATGGATAAATATTATATGTGATATAGGGCATGGGGACCAATTATCCATTATAGTGGATGATGTCATGGTGGAGGCATAGTCATGGGAACATTCCTCATTGGAATTTCCCATGTCCTTATTTTTGTAGGATGGAGGTTATGGGTTTCTAGTAATGGCAGCATGGGTCCTTTAATGTATGAAGATTTATACATTAGTAAATATATTTTTAAAGAAATGCTCAGTACCCCAACATTGTTCAATCGACCGTTTTTGGAGAGATATATCCATGAATAAAATTTCATAGACAGGAATGCCCAATGATCAACTGCCCCAAATTATCCCCGGTTTCACGCCAGGACTACTATTTTCATAGCGTTCCCTAGTGCCCGTTTTTTGAATCTGTTGACATCTTCAACATCTGATGTCTCAAACTCTACCAATACCTATGGTCATAGGAGAAATGATTCACATTGGGTTCACCATTTCATTTTCTGATGCTTTGACTGGGGTACGATGTGTTGTTATTCATGGTCGATTCTCACTCACAATTCTCATTTTACCCTGCATTCCTGCATTCATAAGGTGGGAATCATCCATTTCCTCTATAATAGTGTTTTCCTTGTGATTGAAATGGGATAATGGGATGTCAGTTCCTCCATCTCTAGAAACATCATAGGAACTCCTCTCCTAGTCTGGGTATCCAATAAATATTAAGACATTGTTTGTGAATATGGTTCCCAATGCCATCTATTTGTGGAGAACAGTTAATTATGAATCTTCTTGCAGGATATTTCGAAGGATCAAGTCGAGGTAGAATCCTTCATCTCAGAGAGTAATTACATTGTGGTATCTGTGGTGTGGCTTGATTGTGAAACATGGGAACACCTATATTTTTCTCCATTATAGGGATTTTTTAGGGCATACAAACCTGATGATTTCCATGTCGATTGTGGGGTATCTTATTCTATATGCACGCCTCTAATGTTTTCCTTGACATACCGTGTTTAACATTGGGTATTAGAAATGTTTAACATCTTGCGGAGAGAGATCAGACTGATCAGAAAACTAGTGAGATTGGATCATATGTGAACATCCCTTTGAGGGAACACATGGATGGTTTAATGGATGGTTGGATTAGAAGGCCCATTGAGAACAAACCCAAAATGGCGCGTCTCATGATGAGATGGTTTCACATCGTGAAGGATGATTTGGAAACTACTATGGGAGGATCACGGAGGTGTACCCCAGTGAGGGTGACCTAAGCTTTACCATTGGCTCAGACTGAGCCTAATGGAGGTTTCCTATGTAACCTATCTAGAAGACATGGATTTAAAACCACCTAGTTTGAGAGGGTGGTTTAGGTCTTACACATGGTTAGTTTCCCGAAGAGGATGGTTTGAACTGAAAGGGATGTGTTGGACCAAGTATGAATCAGGATGAATGATGGAGAATTGGGTGAAGTGGATGGAATGAATGACATGGAACCAACATGAAGATGATAGAGGTGTTGGTATGGAAACTAATGGATGTTTCCTAGGTAACCCATGTAGAAGATGAGGACAAAAGACCACATAGTTCAAGAATGGAGAATGGGAGTGGGGTGCACACAAATGAATGCGACCAAAAGTCATAATGTGGAATACACATGGAAAACATCCCATCGTAAGAGTGTCACTTTTGGTTGGATGAGTAAGGGGTTGTGTAGGGAATATGCATGGTTATCTAACCAGATGGATCAAAAAACCCCAGATATGTGGATCTAGGAGATGCAACCCAAAAAGGGAAAATGGAATACGACGAGGGATGATCTAGACAAAAAAATGGACAATTGGGGAAGGTGGACCCTAAATGAGGGAATCTCCAAGGATTACCATTTTTTGGGATTGAGCCTTAGAGGGGCATTTTTTTCACCCAAAAGAGATAAAAACCCTCATAGTTTGTAATGAGGGAATAAAATTTAACATCATACAGGATGAAGGTAAACAAATATGATGTGTTAAGGACAAATTAATGATGGGTGATTGGCTTGAACCTCATGGTATCATGGGACACATTAAAAATCCATTAAACAAGTTGTTCTGATATTATAGATGAGCCAATGCCTCAATGCGATGCTGGGGTTGGGCCATCAATCAGCTTGTGATCCCAATAGTGAAGCAACACCACAACTTAGGGAATCGTCTAGCTATTGTCTACATACTATATCCTAGGCTAGTATTACCTTCTACTAGGCCATTACTGTTCTTTATCAGTCCCCATGGACACTCTGTGAGATTTATTCAATGTATAATAACAAAATTATGAGATATTCAAACCCCCATGATATTATTTGTTATTTTTTTCAAAAGTACCTACACACAAAATGAAAAGTCAAAATTCCTATGAAACTCAATACTCATCCATACACACAATTCATTATGAACTCCCTTAAAAAGACATCTCAGGCCGAAGTAGTCTTGGTGTTAATCAAATAATACCTTTGGAGCTACGGTGATTTTCAATTACCATTCAAACAACCTTACTCTATCTCTGAAAGAAAAAATCTCTATCATAATGCAACCAAAAAATTGTGTATTGGGCTTCTATAAACCAAAGGAAAAAACATTAATAAACATAAAAACAAAATTTTTAATCTTACCTAATCTAATATACCTATTGACTTGAATTTTTCCTTACCAACTAAAAATCTTTCTTATGATGCATCACACAACAGAACCGATATTTCCAGCCACTTCCAAACCATGGTGCTTGCCCACCATCAATATTTCCAACCAAAACATGTTCATAGTGTATTGATAAAATGATCAACAAGGTTATCGATAAACCAAAAATCAACACTTATAATGTCCTCAAATAGATACTTGTACGAAATCTCACCTTCAATTCTAATTATACAATGTATGTGCTTAATCCATACAATTATATAATGAGAAAACAAAATTTTCCGTGAATGGCCATTTCCACACCCTTAAACACACACTACATGTTCAAATTAGTATATCTTCAATAACCTTTTGTCCACTAAATCCAATAGCGCTAAAGAGATAATGTCAGGCCACCTTTCACTAACCGATAAAATAATCAACGTCAACTATCAATGTTTCATTCAAAACACCTTATCGTGATGAATCTAATCAAAACACGATATCATCTTGATACAACCGCCAATGTTTCAACCTGAAATTTAGTGTAATTACTTCATAAAATCATCCTTAAACCAAAACAATCATTATGATCTACCATAAGCATAGATTCATCCCCACGCAATCCATGCTTGTATTATATCTACATCATACTAAGTTCAAGACAACTTCTCAAAGTGTATCCACTAGATAACTTAATTTACATCATGTATTTTCCTTTTCATTGGCTTCTAATTTCCATTTGGACAATATATCGATTGGTCCCATGAAACCATGACCCTAAACACATTGGTTTATATCACTTATGAATGAAAGGATGCTATCCTCAACAAGGATGTACCTATCACAACTTTTCTTCATTAAAATTATGATCTACACGACCCATATCTCATTCATCCATAAACACAAAGAATCGATGTGTTGAAACTCTATAATACCTATGAATGTATATGAATATAATTTTTTAACTCTTATTTAACCTTGGTAACATCAGCCATGATATACATTAAAACAGAGTTCATAAAATTTTTAACCATCCTCAGTCAACCACTAGTTCCCTCCCCACCATATGGCCTTACCTACACTACATCTCAAGTTTCGACCTAATGGGTATTTACACCATGAAATGTGTGTCTCTCTTCCACATTCCAAATCACTCATCCCATCATAACTAATTCCACCTATCCACCTAGAGACATGTTGAATTATCATCTAGGGGTTTATGTCAACATTCTAGAAAGAGCTCACCAAAACCCTATTAGCCCTTGGCCAATACATTGACACTCACCACAGAATAATTAAATAGTAACCATGTTCATCTAATGTGCACTATATAATTAGTATTTGAAAATAGAAGTCATTGAATATTTCACCACCTGATCCCATAATCTGACATACACTTCCTTGAGACACATACCACCAAACCTGGTTCATTTTCATAACTCGTTATCTATACTACATGACTTGTCTCACTTGTAAGGCTTGGAGCTCCTTCATATATCCTATTAAAAATTGAATACAATAAGTGAACAATGTTCTATTGATTTTATTACCCAAAAACTCATGAATGTTTCATAAATTTTACGAATATTCTACACTAAAATGATGGCAGAATGACCAAAAATGATATGGTAAGGAATCTAATATGTTCTTCCCTCATTATCAATACCATTTTTTATCTCTTAAGGTGAATTATATATTAAAATTAAATGAATTCCCCTGTTTCTTTCCCCAAACCATTTCATAGGTAATCATACACTCAAGGAAAATCATACCCAATCCAAACCACATTATCATGTTAACATTAAAAATACCAATTATCCTCATAGAATCTTCCCATGATTATAAAATATATTAAATTATATTTTACATGATTCATTATCTATGTTGAGAATCTACCCATGATTCCCATATCTAAATCATTTGAAAGTCTAGTATTGTCACTATATTGTGTCACCAATGACTATCATTTCTCACTAAATTTTTATTATCCCGAGACACACAATAAGGGAAATATGTCATGAGAACGCGATAAGAGGAATCATATTCCAAAACATGTCCCCTACCTTTATCATCTCCCTTCTCCAATAATATATACAAAAATTCCCCTTGGATGATTAAAACTCAACCATGTGAATATATACATACCACCAACCTCACCATAAGATGACCCATATCTAATGAATCATATCCACACTTTTTGGTTATGTATAATTACATTCCAATCTATATTGGAAAAACCCCATTTATTTTATTACAAGATTATTAAGTATATTAACCATTAAAAGATTCCCCCTCAATGGGATTATCAGTAAGTCATCACGTGCTTGTTCTGATCCTCTAGGGCCACTACACATCCTAGGCACATAATACTTCATTATCATCATCATCAATGAGATTCACACCATATATACACGTGATAAGCCATTATATATAAGTATATGTATATTAGTGCAACTACATATAACATGAAAAATAATATATATTGGAAATATTTATATGATTTGTTAGTGACACATTAAACTTATTAACCTCTATCATCAGTGATAATAGCATACATATGCAGAAAAATATGTTATGTTAATTATACATGGATAATAATGAGGCATGCGGTGCATATTTCCTATAAATACAAGATTAAAATATATAATAAATAAAAACTAAAAAATACAATCATCATATGCATCAAATGAGGTGAAATAAATCAAATGTAACATAAAAAAATTAGAATATAAATATAATTCTCTTAGTAATATAGAAATCCACCAGAAGAAGTGTTTTTATGAACTACTATAGGATTCATCACACGATTTGACTCATTCCTTTATCACCTATCTACCATCTAATAGAATAATATGAAAAAATAAAAAATGATTTGATACTAATATGTAACATCCTTATTCAGATCACTCTGATCTAAAACTATGTTGGTTGTTCCACAAGACCTTAAGTTCACCTAAAAATAATCTAGAGGAATCAAATAAAGACAGGGGTCTCTAGAGGAACCATGTAGAGACGATAATCCTTGTATTAACATGTGAAGTCAAAAGAAAAGGAAGAAATGTAAGATACAAAACCATCACATTGGATTATATAGAAATAATATATAAACTACATGTGGAGTGCAAGGATGAAAAGGATTCATACAACAATACAAGACCAAATACCCACTTGGATGATGAAACATATATAATATAAAATTATGAACAAATGTAAACAAAAAGAAAAAATAAATGACCCTCCATAAAAATCATAGATCCTCGTCATTAATAGATATCAAAAACCCATCCGAGCAACTACATTTTGATCCTGCGATACCAGGCCTTAACAATACCTATACCAGTAATCAAATAAGAATTATCTGGTGTAAACAAGAGAAATGGTTTCCCATGAAGGGTTTGTGTATCTAAATCCACATTCCACCACCAATCTAGTCTCTTACTTACTAGAAATGTAGTCATATATTCACATGAAATGGTATGATTAAATAAATAACTACTAAAAACAAAATAAATAAACCATCATTGATCGTTAGGTATTCAACCCTAATTGACCATACATTCTTCACCAAGTTACACAGTGTTTATGATCATGACATAATTACCAGACCAACCTATATAATTACCCAAGGTATTTAACCTTTTTATATAATGATAACGACAAAGTTAAAGAGTTATCCAATATGCTTGATAATGACATGTGGAATGATCAATTGTGGTTTCTTAACCTTGGTAGTGATCTATTAAATTATACAATGGCTCTTGGAAGTTGAGTCCAAGAAACCCAATGGTATCTACCATCCCCCCTTGAAGTCCCCATATTCTCTTGACAACTATAATACGACACTTACATTTTCCCTCAAAAGGCGTTACCAGGATGAACAAAGACCCAAATATTCAGCAATAGGTAATACATGTAATTAATACCCCCTATTCTAGGAACCAATAATCCTAGCAACAAATCCATGATAACCACACTAGTATTACCAATACCATTCCAATGTAAATTTCATTTTCATCATGACCTCCATCAAGAGAGTATTCACCACCTCCCATAAGTTAATTTTCATAATAAGGTACCAAAACTATATTAAGGTAATATTTAAAACATATCCCAATAACCCCAAGGGGGTATTCAATGTATACATCACAACTAAATCTTTGGAATATCCATGTATTTTAATAAAAAATAAAAACTAGTTTTAAAAAATATAAACCTATCATCACATCTCACATCCCATAATCTCACATGAATGTTAAAAGATCCAATGTCACACCCATAGAAATATATACACAAAGAAAATACACCAGATCATGGTTATTCAATCAAAAGGAACCAACTGGTGTCGTATTGGTCAAACAATGTAGAATAAACCTAATTAGGGGTTTCAATATTAGTTAAGCCTCAGCTCATCAACTATATCTTGGAGGAGATAACACTCATTGGAAGTACCATAAATAGAATATGGTGTAAAATTTTATAGGGTATCTCACATCAGAAAAAGTTTAATGAGTCAAATCATGGCCCTCCACAGTGTTCTAGGTCATTCTAGGATTGGTTCACGCACCAAACCCGTCAAAAATATACCCATATAGGTCATCAAACATCAAGGGGGACATGATCACCATTACTCTAGTGACACCCAATAAATATCTATTTAATAAAGGTAGTCATAAAAATTGTCATTCCTATGTCCAATATTGAATTAGATGTCATGTAAAATCACTAGGTCCGTACTATCCTATGTTATTATTTTTTCATTATGTGAGTCCAATTAAAATATTACATATTAATTAAATTTATGAAGAATAGTTTACTAATAAAATTTTGAAACACTTTCAGTGGAGATCCTATGTATCCCTCAATATAGAAATTAATAGTATAAAATCCTTAGAGAATGTTTCAGGACCACTAAACCAAGAAACACAACCCATTAATTTTAACTTCATCACCAATCATTAGTAGTTATGCCTTGACCAAACATCACACCAACCCATGAATAATCTATCGACCATTATAAACTCACTCAATAACCTAATTCACTCTATTAAAAGATGAATAATTATTTAATTATAATAAATATAAATAATTAAATAACGTATTAGAAATATTAATAAATACTACAATCTCATGGGGAGATATTTTCTTTCTAGAACCTTTATAAACCACCCACAGGGGCATTTAAACACACCCCTAGCCTTATCCTATGTAAAATTTAAAAGGAAAAACTATAATTTCATATAAAAATTTACTTAATTAGAAGGAAAAAACCATAGAAAACTACATTAGAATCATACCTAAATCTAACTAAGAGAATTTTCATGTAGATGATATCTTGAGATGTCCCCATACCTAGAAGAGAGAAAGAATTGTAAACAATTGTTTATTTTACAATACTCCAATGAGGAATACAACACTACCTAAACCCAAACCACACCAATGTACATGTTGAGGAAGGGCACACCAAAAACCAAATTGAAAAAGAGGAACTTATCCCTTATCAATTTTAAAATTTCATAAAAATCCCCACCATCAATGGGATGTTAAGATAAAAAAAGATATGGTTTTTGGCACTAGTGTGTACCTAAATAAGAGGAATGGGGGTTTTCCACTCTAAAATCAAATGGGTAAAATAATAAATTTACCACTATAAAATTAATGATCGTTTAGCCAGTTTAACCTCATTTTCGTAAAAGTGACTCCTAATTTGGCTAGTGTTAGGCCATTTCTAGACCTATGGTCCAATTAGTTCTATAAGGATATTTCTCATTCACTCAAATAGCCAGTGGGTAAATATGGAATCCCCCTCTAACATAAACTCATATGATTCCATCCCATTACTCTCTACATCCCATAAAAAACTCTTCAAGATCCACTAAAATTCTAAAAACACCAGTATGAGATGTTAAAACTAGTATAATATTCTTCTAAAACTCTATTATCTAAATGTCCGGTCAACCAAAAAAGTTAAAAATTACACCACATCTAAGGACCCATTCGTACACATAAGGAATTGTAATGTTATTTCAAGAAATATTTCCAATCTATAAATTATAAAAAAGATTACACAATTATTTTTTACATCATCTTAACACAATTATTTTTACCATATATTTTCTATACATATTCTCATAGAATATCTAAACCCTATTTGATAAAAAAAGATAGCTCGAGACCCATATAACCCAACTTTTGGCTAAGAAAATTACTTTTCTATATACTGGAATCCATACAAACAAAATCAAAAAAACATTCCATCAATATTTATAATATTGACAAGTAACGTAAAGTGGAATAATTTCCCATGACCATTTTGGTTAAGAGATTTTGATATTTAGTAAAAATGTTTATGTAAAAAACCCATTGATTTTCCCATCATATGGGTGTTTTCCCTTTACATTTATATTCCATTGTTCAATAAGAAGACATCTACATCTACCCAAAATTTCTCAACAAATGATAAATTTTTAATAATATATTCCATAATACATTTATTTATAGTAGAGAGAAATGAAAATATAATAATGGGTGAACTCAAATTCTTAGTAAGGGTAAATATAAGAGATATCAATAGATTAACACATGTAATAACAAGATAAGTAGAACATTATGGGAGAATGAATATGACATACAATAATCATACCCAATTAGTTTATTATCATTACTCTTTATTCATTGATTAAGGATTTTTCATTATAGAAGGAATAAGTCATAAGATTGTGTAATAATCAATAATTAATACTATTCCATGGGGACATTTCATCAGCACCATACATATGTTTATTTCATACAAATAGAAACAAAAAATAATTACCATTTCCAGTGATCCTATCCAAAACTGTCATATTAGATATAATCTAGTAAGGGATTTCATACACTATATATTACATAAATTCCTTAGTCATGTATCACTCCTAATACTATCATAGTAGATAGAGCACCATATGAAATAACGTTCAATCCCTATTCCAGTTCATATTATTTCATGCGATAGTAATTTTCATCCAATTCATTAATGAAAAATATAAATTTAGGCCCCCTTCACATAATGAAAATTATAAAGACCCTGGCTCTAGTAGCCCATAGCTAGTGGTAACATTTCTAAATTCGTAGTTGATACATGAAATCACATCCCAAAAGACTGATTATATTATTAGTCTGGATGAAATAAATACATATTTTAATTTCATATTAAATTATATATTTTAAAATAAAACATAGTATTTTAATTGATAATTCCATTTTCCCTTTTAGCATATCCATAAATATCAGTGATCAATACTTCATGGCATCACGGGGAATGGAAACATAAAGAAAAGGGTGATCATATATTCTCAATAAGGGTATGTGTAAATGATAAGTTAATAAGGAATAATTAATATGACAAGAATAAATGATGTTCTAACAAATCCATATAAATAATCACATTTTCTAGAAACTCATACATATATAGAAACTAAAAAATTTACAAGGAAATAATGAATTTAATTCAGGATGATGGAATTAATAATTTCAAACATCTGATTGTTACCATCATGGCCATATCCCATACATATAAAAGTACCATTACGACCTTGTGACATGAAATCTTTATTAATACATATGTATTCAGAAAAAACCCAATATAGTTTTTATCATGAAACCGATAATTTATTAAAGGAAAAGTGAGGGCCATGAATATAATATACTAAGTCCAATTAATTTCTGATATGAATAAATTATGCAATTGATTCTATAATCATTAACAATGAATAACATTTTATATTGAACGAACTATCTTACAAAATGAAAATAATTTACATAGTAAAATTGATTATAAACAATTTGATGAAATGTGGTGGATAATTTAAGTATATTTTATCCTCAACATTAGTTTCAGTAATGTATGGTTATGTAGTTGAAAATGATATTAAAACCCTGTAATAAAATTTCTTCAAGAAAATAACCTTTCCACTCTGAAAATAACATCTTTACATCTAAAAACTATGCATATAAAAAATAAATAATGTTTATTGAAAATAACCAGATAAATTTATTAAGTAATATTCACATAATTAAAATATAATTTTGGTTGTAAATTTAAATAAATCCATATATGTTAAATAACATCCCTTTAAGACATTCATTTCAAGTCAAATGGTGCATCATTTAGAAAACAATAAGATGATCCCATTAAATCCATTTTAAAAAACGGTAAAACATGGGTAATAATTTATTTAATAATTCATTCGAAAATAATAGAAAAACAATTTTAAAACATTTTATTAAAATATGGATATGTAATAAAATATTCTCTTAATAGAAATATAAAAAAAATTAATAATGACGAGATTGTTAATTAAACCCTGAACTCATGTCCAACTTTCAACATAAGTGTTCTTAACTATTGTATAATAAATAATAATTGTTATAAATTAATTATATTACCTTAATAATATATATATATATATATCATACAATTTATTATTTATTTATAATATTTTATTACCCTTTTATTAAAAATTATCTACTAAATCATTGTGTTGGGTGACAACTATATTGTTCTTCATGTATGTTTTGATCTTGTAGTTCTAGTCCTTATACTTTAATTATGGTTATATCATTTCGACTGTATTATTAATGGTTTAAAAACATAAATATTAAATAAATATGTATTTAGTGTCATCAACAATGATAGATATAGGAAAATTAATTACATTGTTCATAGAGACGGTAGACCATACATATGCACGATCATTTTTTCTAGTTTTTTGGGATGAAGAAAAAGAAATATGAAAACAAATTAATCTTTTAAGAGTGATATTTAATACATAAATATCATATTTATTCTATATTTCGATCATTATAACCTTCCATGTAAAGTGGTCATGAAAAATTAATTACATTGCTATGTGGAGGAGGTAAGCCGTATGTACACAAGAGTGATGTTTTTTTCATTTAAACATGATATAAGAAACTTTACCAAGAAATTATAGCTATAAAAGAATCTTATGAACATTTATTAAAATGAATAAAAACATACAAGGGGAGTGGTGGGGTTAAACAAAATGGTATGCTCTCATTCATTAGAAAAAAAAGATAGAATTTGAAAAATGACATGACATGTCTATAATCAGATTCATCTGCAGCATCCCATTAATTTTAAGACATACCTGTTTTGAATATCTTCAGGATTTATGAATTCGAATTTTTTGATAATTTAGAAGAGAATCAGGTTGATACATTCTGAGAAGTGTAGGAGTAGTCCGTCGGTGGCCTCCTCCTTGAAGGGGAAATAGTGAAACCCTCGATGTCAGTCACCTTTGACTTTTCATTCAAGAATTAATAATTAAAAGAGGCATTGTAACAACTATCTATTTTCTAAAGGGGGTATTATTCACCCCTTCAATATCTAGAACAAAATTTTTACCATTGTATAAATCCTTTCCAAATGATACATTCCATGGAGAATCTTCCTCGATATCCTCCAACGATCCTTGAATTCCCTTATCTTCTTTTAATTTAACTATTTATCATGAATTCTAAATTATTCCCACAATCACTCATATTTTGTGGCCCCTTTATTATATGAAAAGTGCCTTGCAACATTGGTCATTTTTAGTCATTCTTGGAATAAGTTTAACCTCATTTCCTTGGTAACCTTCTCTATTCGTAGGATCCTTATTCAAATGAAACTCAAACTAATGAGTCTCGAGAGTAATCGATGGAGATGATTCAATATCCATTTGTGGTGGACCAAGTCTAATCCTCAAATCATTCTAATAACAAATATAGTATTTATTTCCATCTGAGATAAAATTATTCCATACAGTCTATTTTTACAATTTCATCAAACAAGGATGGTTCATGATGTCCCTTAAAGGAGAAAAATGACCAAGAAACATACCTATGACATTTATCCCAATAATGGAAAAAAATTTACATCATGAGGAGAAATTAAGAGGTTTTTATACTAAACTATTCCATTAATATCATAATCCTCTTTTGAAAAAAAATAATATTTTGAATCAGACAAGAACTAATGTCATTCAATACCAATAGCATAGAAATGTGTATATATTTGGAAACCATAGTATTCCTATCCATTTTCATTTGGATTCCCACCGTAGATGAGTAAAATGAAGAAATATTATATAGAAGAATATATAACTGTGAAAGAGTTAGTAAATATGATTACCTATTGGTGGAATAACTTTAGAACGCTTCTTGAGGGACTTAGGATTGCTATTTTAGAAGAGATAAAATTTGAAGATCTTGGATAACGATTTATAGAAGTGTAATATTAGGTTTTGGATCACATAGATGGATTAAAATATCGTAAAGATGTAAGTGTGGTGGTTCCCATCTGTAATTGAGTTGAGGGGTACATTTAGAGTTTCATAAAACATTAAATAATATAAATTATTTCTCATGTAAAAAACATTTAAAATTTATATAATTTTAATTTAAGTTCAATGTACGTTTAAATAATTTCATAAAATATATTTTGGACATGTTTTGGATATGTTTTCACCCTTTTCATTTATTAACCCATTGTTATTCCTTTTGACAATTACAATACAATTAAAAGGTTTAACCATTTAAAGGTCAATAATGTCACTATAAAATTCCAAGAGACTCATAAATAGACCATGGTAGATTTATGAAAGCGTGTATTTTTCAGCTATATTATTATAATATTTTTATTAATTTTAAATTAATTAATGAAATATTATTTTCAAATATATCAGTAATTTCAATTTTAAAACTATTCATTTATTTTGAAATTAATAACATTAATAATGAAATGGAACTTGAATAAAATGATTTAAAAAACCTTTAATATTTCAATTCTATATATTAAAATCATTTCTCACATTAATTATTTTAAAATATACTACTTTTAATGATTCTAATGTCATTTATTTTATTTTCCCATTATTTAAATAACCGATGCTTGCATTGTGTACCAAGTTCAGGTAAGTATTTCATCAGAAACATATTAAAAACATATTATTAGTATGAATAAAAATAAATTATATTTTATTTCTCTATTGATAAACTAAAATAAAATTATTTATCCCTTTGTAAAACTGTCATAGTTTTAAAAATAAGAGTGTGACATTTTTAAAAATTCCTAATATAAAATATTACAAACGTCACAATATCATCCAGAAGTAAAAATTCCATATAACATAATATTGGATCCATATGCATGAAATTAACTAACAAAATAAAATTTAGGAATGTTTTATGGTAATTTTTTAGTCCTTACCATCTTATATGTTTCCTTAATTACAGGATTTTCCTTTTACTACGGTAACAAAAATTAGTAATGTTAATATTCATAATGTTTAGAAAATAAAAAGTATATTATTAATAAATTTTAACCTCATGATTATAAATATATAATGATTTTATAATGATTAAATTTTAGTAATTTTATGAATTTTATTTATGTTTGAATCACAAACCGCAATGAAAATCTACTTTTCTGAAAAAATTTAATTTTATGAATACAATGTTTTTATAAAACAAATAAACTATAAAATTGATTGTAATGAACCTAATTGGACTGATAAAAACATAATATAAATTATTTAACTTTGAATCCATTTTATAATAATTTTTTTTTTCCAATGGTTGAATAGAAAATACATTTTTCAATAAAAGGTTGTAATTTTACTATTCACATAAAAGTAAATCTTTTAGATAAATATAAAAAATTTACCATAAGATAATTTGATAGTATTTTTTAGAAACATATATTATTTTAATAGAAAAAAAAACATATTTTCCAAAAATTTATTACGATAGTTTTTCAAAAAATTGATTTTTTTAAAGAAATCTAGTTTCTAAAGAATAAACTAGAAATTTATTTCTTATTTAATAAGAATTAATAAAAATATTTTTATTGAGTATGTATATTATACATTTATTTCATAATTTGTTTAATACTATTAATACAGTAAAATTTAAACGTTGGGTTATAATAGTCATATTATAATAATAATATTTTTGGATTGTTTAATCAATGTTTTATGAGGTATATACAATATAAAACAAAGTATTATTTTTAAATATCAAGGTGTTACATTCCCCCTGAAATAAATTTATTTTTCACATTTTGATATTGTGACCGTTAATCAATGGTTTTACATTTTAAAATATCTTTATGTAAAATCAATGTCATAAAAAGGGTCAATAATATATCCTCATAAATAGTGGGAAAAGAAATATGAAGGTTAGTAGAAAACTTGGTTTCCAAATAAGAGAAAATTTGTTGGATGCAAAAATATACACATGTTAGAAAAACATTATATCACTGGATTAATATATAGTGATATAGAACATGTTCATGATAAAAGTATCCATCCCCAACCCATAAATATGTGGTGAGTTAAAGAGTTGTTGATTGGTATTGGTATTATTAAACATATGATTCCAAATCTATATCAAAAATTTATTGCAAAAAATAATATCCAAAGATAAACATAATTCATTCCATAAGTAGTAAATCTAAAGTATCCTTCAAAATGTTGTCAACCAAATTCTAAAATCCAAAAATTTGGGGATAAAGTCACTAAAAACATATCATTAATCAACAAAAAATTATCTCTTACTATCACCTGTTAATGCCTTGATGACATATTATCATATAACATAGAAATTTCTTTAATCACCATAATTACTATATGAAAACTTGATTGTTTTCAAAAATAAAATCTCAAATTATCGAATATATTCCATAAATCCAAAAAATGTAGTAAAACCCATCATGAATCCAATTACTAAACACTTTCAAGGTCACTAATATAGTTTCATTTACATTCAACTCAACATCATGTACATATTAGGAATTTCATTCCCTTTTTCATGCATGATCAAAATAATACTTCCTTTACACTAATAACTTTTCTTCGTCACTAGTATTATTAAACATATGATTCCAAATCTATAAAAAAATATACTAAATTATAATATATACTTGTTTCATGATTCTTATAACTAGTATATATTTGATAATATAATTCTAAAATATAATTCATGGATCTTAATATATAATAAAATTAACCATTCCCCTTCGATTGTAGTAATATAATAATAGTAATCCTGATCCCTTTACTCCTTATGAGATATATATCTTTCTCCTCCTGGGGAATTCATTTGTGTAGTTACCCATCACATAATAGTTAAATCATTCAACATTCGATTTTTTTATTTCATATGACATACTTTTTTTATTTTCATTTCTCTCTGCACATGTAGAATACTCCCATTAATTTCATGAAACCACTAGTGTGTTTCATTACTTTTAGTCCATAATAAATGGATAATTTTTTCAACTTCTTTATATCACATTATATTTTACATTCATATTATAATAATGATTGGGTTGATAGATCCCTTTGAATGATTGGTTTAATCCCATCAATGAAAAGTTCAGTTTTACTCTTTTGATATTGTAAATAGTCTAAAACATGCATTTCTAACAAATTAATGTTTACATCATGATTATAAATATTTTCAAATTCCTTTTATATAGTACCCATAAATTCTCTCTCCATATCTACTCGTTCATTGAAATGAATATTTGTTTCCCAGATGAGTTCCTTGAAATTATTCCATTAAATGATCTATATTAACTCATTATCCATAGTTTTTTGAATAAATGACCACCTTGTATTTGCATCATCATGGAGATGATAAAAAATCCTGACAACCTTCTCGCATTCATTACATCCTAAGGAGAGAAATAACTTCTCAAAGAAACTTATCTATTTCGTGGTTAAAAATGGATTTGTAGTCCCATTTATTGATAGGGTTTTTTAACAATTGAAGTAGTCTAATATTTCTACCCCCATTATAGATCATAACAAGGATATATAAAAGTAATTATATTACTCATAACATGAGTAAAATATCCAAATAAAGTTATAATTTATTCATCTCAATATGATGCTCCAACTCTAGCTTCACTAGCTTTCCTATGATGGAAATACCTAAATGAATTAAGTTCATTAATATTGTATCCATTCATTCTATTATGTGGAATTTCTAAATAATGACATGAGACAGATTAGATTATGAATCATAATTTATAATTTTTAAAATAGTGAAAAAATTTACATAAATGGAATTTTTTATCTAATATCCAAATCATAATAATGGTTTCTTTGGGAATATTCTCAATTTCTATTAGAGGACTACAATTCCCTAACCTAGAAATTCCTCAATCTAGTTTCCCAATTGTTATATTAAAATTTCACCAATACCAAATGTAAATAACCAAACTAAATTATCTCAATAAAGTTTTTTAATATATTAAATTGTTACTAGATACAATCAATCAAATACCAAATTACTGAGGAGTTTATTAGTTTTGGTGAACTAGATACATACATGAATTTCATATTAAATTTGAAAATATAAAATACAACATTGAATTTTCATTAATAACACGCTTATAACATTTATTATATCCATGAATTTCATTCCTAAAACACTTTTTAACCTCATAGGGAATGGAAACACAAGAAAGGGGTTAGCTCAGATGCTCAATAAAGGTTTATGAATAGAAGAACCTAACTATTCATGAATAATTTGTAATGAATAAATGATGATCACGTAATTAAACAAAAATAATCATATGACCGAGAAACTCATACATCACTAGAAAATAAAATAACAACATGGAAATAAATAATTAAATTCTTAATGAAGGAATTTATAATTCTAAACAACTAAAAATTACCACATTGGCTATTACCAAGACATCTGAAAATACTATCAAGGCATTATTCCATGACATCTATATAAATGGGTATGGACTCAACAAAACCCCAAGCAATTTTATCCCATGATACCTACCTATGCATAATTGGGATATAGTGGGATACACACTTCACTAATAATTTCTACATCATTTCTCATATTTATGAAGTATACAACTTAATCAATATTCATTAATAATCAATCATTACCAATATTGGAAGAACTATCAAATGGAATATCAATAATTTTACCAATAAAAATGATCACAAAACATAAAAATAAATATATTCTATGGTATCACAAGAGTGTATCCTTAATAAGATTCATAGATAGATGTTGACATCGATGACAATGATTTTAAAAGATTATAGGACACTTTATTGAAAAATAGTGTTTTAGTTTGGAAATCATTTTATAAAATATAAAAATTTCACACACAACAATGAAATAACTTTAATGGTAATGAAATTAGTAAAATTTTATATAAATATTCAATCTATTTAGGAGTAACAATCTTGAGAAATTCTACACATTCATTACAAGTTCGAAAAACATTCCTTTACCACTTTCCATGAAAATCACAAAGTACCACGTTCATAAAACAAAAAGAATATTCGATTAAAGTCATTTTGTAAAAATTTAAATCATTGATAAAAATATATTTTAAAACTGATTTTTGTATAGAAAAATTATTTTAATAAACATTTTTAGAAAAAGTATGTTTATGTATGAAATTATTCCACCAATGGAAATGTCAACAAGATTGAATAATGATGAGATTACGTGTTAAACAGTTTTTTCATGTTTGAATTCTATTTTACATGTTAGAATCTAAAATATAATCAATATATATTTATTATATATATATTATTGGACTTTAAAAATATATATAATACAATTTATTATTTATATATAATATGAGTCATATATTTATTAATAATTATTTATCAAAGCGTTATTCCGGGTGATAAATTTTTCATTTTTCACGTATGTTTTAAATCATTAGTTTTGATCTATATAAAGTTTTTATGGTCACATTGTCTATAGAATATTATACATTGTATAAATATCATATATATTGAATATATATATATATATATATATTTAGATTTAGATTCATCCCTAAAGATGGAGATAGAAAAATGATTTACATTGTAAATGGAGAGAGTAGGTTGTACACACACAAGATCATTGTTTTTACTTTTTAATGGTTGGGGTGAAATAAAGATGAATAATAATTATTCATTTATGAAAAAATGTTATTTAATAAATATCTTATATAATAATTAATTCCATATTTATAAACATATAATAAATGTTATGATGACAAAATATTTACACCACTATGTGGAGATGATTAGTTTTATATACATAAATAAATAAATATTAGTTTTTTAAAATCTGATATTTTAATAAATTTTAAATCATTTAATGAAATATTAATATCGGAAAATATAAAATAATTTCAGTTTTAGAACAATTCCTTTAGTTAGAATTTAATAACATCAATACAAAATTGGAATTATAATTAAATTAATAAAAATAATATAATATATTGTTTTTTAAATATAATATTTTTGGGTCACAGTAATACTTTCTTATCATACAATATTTAATGATTTTAATATATTTTATTTTATTTTTCCATTAATAAACTATTTACTATGTCTGAAATTTGTAAGATCCTACGGTAATTAATCTTTACCAAAAATGAAAAAAATTCAATAATTAATATTAATCATTTATATTAAAAAATTAAATTTATATCTAAATATATTATCTCATTTTACCTATTTTAAAAATATTATTGTTATAAAAATAGTGTGACATTTTTGGAATTTTCCTTACTTATTTTATTATAAAGGTGATAATCTCATCATAATGAAGAAGGTCCTATAAACAAATATTTGATGATTATAGGTGAAATTAACTCATCAATGAAAATTAATGTAATTTTTAGTTTCATATTCTAGTAATCATCATTTTGTTTTGATCATTAATTACTTGATTCACCCATTATAGTTGTAACAAATATTTATGAAGATATATATCATAATTTTCAAAAATAAAATGTAAATATTTATTAAATTTGAAACTCATGAATTAAAATTTTTAATATATTTTTCAATATTCAATTTAAATTATAGGTAAAAATTATTTTAATAATAAAATGAAAAACATGACAAAAATTTGTTTATTTGAAAAAAATCTATTCTTATGTGTAAAATATTTTTATGCCAAATTCAACCATTAAATAGAATAAAACTCACCTAATTGGATTATATATAACATAAAAAAATAATTTCACATTGAAATTATTTAAAAATAAAATAGTATATATCAAATAGCAGAAAAAAAATATAGTATTCAAAAAAATTGATATTTTCAATATTCCCTGAAAAATAAATATTTTCATAATGATATGAAAATATTACTGTAATCTAATTTGATATATCTATTTTAAAATAATATTATTTTCTGAAAAAAAATATTATATGTTCTATTATTTAAATATAATAATTTCACATAAAAAAATATAGAAAATATTTTTTAAGAAATCATATTTTAGAATAATAAAATAACATTATTGAAAAATGAGTATTTACTTCATAATCATTAATAAATTAATTTTTTATAGTTTACATATAAATATTTCATTATTTTTATTTAATACTGTTAATGCATTCCAGTCTAAAGGAGATGCTATAGTGATCATCATTTAATAATGATTTTTGTGGAGTTAATTTATGCACGATGTTATGTTTAATATAAATTGTAAATAATTTTTTTTATTAATGTACAATAGTCTAGAAAAGACCATAATTACGTATTCTATAAAATCATAATAGTATTAATTATATCATAGCATATTGAAAATAAATGGGTTTCCAAAATATTTCATTATAATATAATTATCATGTGAGACGTAATGGGTTTTATAGAGTCATCCTTATATGATCTCTATCATAAGTAATTAATATAAATAAATTTTGTGGTATCACATGATCATATCCCCACAAAAGCATCATAATCCTTAAATAATGTTTTTATAGATGAAAATTAATATTAACTGATCATTTGTACATTTATTTGAGTACAGGTGAACAAACCCTTTCTTTCAGTATCTTGAAAATATAAAAATTACCAAAATATTTTGAAAAATATTTTATTATGGAATACACATCGAAACATATAATTTATTATTATAATAATTTTTTTTAATCATGGTAAGAGATATTTATGTGGTATACGTTAAAATAGAACATTCCATTCACACCTTTGTTAAATATAAAAAGTGATTCATGCGTAGAATTTTTGAAAATTTACTTTTTATAAATGTTAGATAAAGAAAAATATAATATAAAAACAATTTAATGATAAATTATATACAGGTAAAAAATTCCATAAAATATTTTGAAGAAAATGGACATGGAAGAAAAATATTGTTTACCAAATAGGAAATAAGGTCAGTATTTCTTAATAACATTTTCTTGATAACATTAAATAAAAAAAACAAGGAAATTGTAATAATATATGAAATATATTGGACTAAATATATTTTCATAAAATAATTAGGATTAAATTTATAAGGATCAAATTATTTCCCTTAATAAAAATCTAACATACAAAAATACAAAAAAAAAAGAAATGGTCTTCTAACATAATCACTTACCGCTTTGGTAACTTCAAAATCATAATAACAAAAACAAAATAGCATAAAAAGAAACATTAAATTCCATTAATATAAACATATTCACTATATAATAATTATAAGGCTCAATATATACACCATATAAACACAAATCGGTGTATACCATGAATCATTTCCTAATAAAACAATATTGAGATGAAGTTTCCTAACCCTAGGTACCATATATATGTCTATGTGTTAAATGCTCTTGTGTAATAAATATATAATTCTTATAAATATATTATAGAAAAATATTCAGAAAAATATTATTATATATCATTCCCTTATAATTTATTATTACCCTTTTATTAACAACTCTTTATCAAAATCGTTATTTAGATGAATACTGGTTCTTTTTTTATTAATTTCTAAATTTTTCAGTTTTGGTCCTTTCACCTTGGTATTTATTTCATTATCTCAATAATATTAATAACATAAAAGGTTTCATATTTATTAATTATATACACTTTTATAACCACTCATATAATTTGAAGATAAAAAATAATTGGCATCACATCATTGAGATGGTAGTCTATATGTATGCACAAGTGATGTTTTTAATTTTCAATATACAGAATGAAATGATTTTGCACAATAAATAAACATTATATAATCATAATTATAAAATAAATATTATATATATTTATTAAACATACCCATACAGTCATTAATTAAATAAGTAAAAAATTAAATCACATCGCTTTATGGAGGTGGTAATATACATTTATTTACGAGCAGTGTTATCTTTTTACAATGAATGGGAAAGTGATAAAAACGAGTATATAATTAACATAAAAACAACACATTTAATTATGTCTATAGAACATATCTAGGAGGTTTAAGAATAAATAAATAAGAAAAATAAAAGTAATAACAAATATATCTTTTTCTGGAATCCACCATTGAAAATATTTTTTCGATTATTGTATGGGACTTTGGGAACCAAAAAACATAAATGTCAAGGTTAGGAATGTTGGGATAGTATTTTCTAGTTAATTTTTTTAGATGAAGGTCTCATGTGATGTACAGAAGTGAGATGAAGAGGATTCCTTTTACATGTTGGGTTTGTGGAGAACGTATAAAAATGAATAACATTAAAAAATAATTTATGTCATACTCAACTAAAATGTAAAAAAATTAAAAACCATTATAGCTAATAATTATAAGTTCTAAATAAAATCAATTAATAATATTTATAAAAGTTTGTATTATATTTTATACTTTATATCATAAGATTACCCATATTTTAACGCTATTAATCCATTATAGAGTAATAATATTTTTAACATTGTAAGTATTAATTATGTCCAAACATGAAATTAAACTCCATAATTAATTTGGATATTATGGATTAAGATATTGTAAAATTTTTCATCAGATTCAATTTCAGAATGTAGATGAAATTCATTTTAAAATTAGTACTCCAAAAGAAACAAAAACCCTTTTTTGAAAAATACCTTTTTAAACCTATAACTAAATTTAGTAATAATCCATGCATTGTATAAATAATTATATGAAAGTAAATCTATTTTATTGAATATATTATTGATATTATGGATTAAAATATTTCATAAATACCAATTAATTCAGTTTCTTAATATAAAAAACCTTGCGCAGAATAAAAATATTTTTTAAAAGAATATCTCTTTTTATAATAAAATCCTTTTTTGTAAATTTATAAATATTTTGTAGTCTTAAATGGAATTAAGGCCTTATATTTTTAATAATTTTTTATAATCCTCCTTTTAATGGTTGTGGGGGAACCCTTACAATGACCGTAGGATTTGTGACACTTTACATGGCCCATTTTTCTTAAATGAATTCATTTTAAGAATGAGTAATTAGAACTTCTCATTCCCGACATATGTATCATGATGTATGTTCTCTACCTTTTCATGGATGTTCATATTGTTTTCTTGTACATAGATTCACATGCTTGGTAACGATGAATTTTTTTTTTCACTCTCATTCTTCCAAATCAGATTAACTCTTTTCAAGTGAATGCATCTATTTTAAATCTTCATCTGGAGCATGTTCCATATTTAGTTTATCAGGTATCATCTAAACATCATGTTGACTAAATTCCTTGAGTTGGTTGTTGGGAGTGTTGTCCCAGGGGGTGCAGGGTATGAAAATCCTTTTTGGCTTGTGTGTGTGCGGTATGTTTGTTTTTATGTAATTGTACCCCAGGAACCTATTATAAAGAAATATATTATAAAGATTAAATTAAAAAAAATTAAAATTTATTCTTTATCAAAAATGTATATTTTCATTAAAATTTAAAATTTTCTACTTATTTCCGTGAAATTAAAAAATTAAATTTCATGAAGGATAAATATTATACATATTTTTCAAAATCTTGTTTTAATATCTCATACCCTCCAATCCTACGACTATGTTATGAATATCAAATTTAATACTAATATTTTAGTTTTATTCCATGGTTATTTAAATCTTGCTGTTCCAATTAAAAAATCAATCAAACACTTAAAATTTATTTAAAGATAAATACATCAAAAAATATCAGAGTGTTGGAGATACTACGACAATGTAATGTTTAATAAATATCTTAATATTTTATTATTTGATATTTGTTTGAGTTAAAATATTTCAAACATATTACTATTTAGGTGAAATTGTTTCATTAGCCTCTTATAACCATTTTGTTATTATTTTTTGTTGTTAAATCACTAATTCCATCTCATAAAAAACATTTTTTAGTTTCTTTTAGTATGTCAAAATATGGGTTTTGAAAATTATGATTTTTTTAGAAATTATCAAATTACTATATTTAATAACATATGTTATCATTATTAGTAACAATAAAATATTTTTTTAATTATAATCACATTTTTCATTAAATTCATTTATTTATTTATTTTATCCTTTTATTAAACTCTTTTCAAAACATCACTTTCCTATGACTATTTTATACAACCAAAGTGAACGATGATGTTTTATTTTCACTTATACAAATTATTTTTACTATTAATTTTTTTCATAATATAAAAAAACATATATATTTAATAATGAAATATTTATAATTTCATTATGAAAATACATCAATAATAATAATGTTATTAAATGTAAAATTATCAAAAATATTTTAACTATTTTAATTATTTTTACAACAAATACATGATCAACTAGAAATATTATGTTGGTCATATTTAACTAAAGATCTAATTTACTTATCTAATGAAATTAATATTACAGCTTTATAAGTTTTTTAGATTATGGAATAATTTTACAATAACCATTAACTATTGCTTCTACATTATTGTTGATTTAGAACTATAAATCATACAACCTTTAAATAATGGATATTATAAGACACAATCTAATAAATAAATGAGACGTGATAAAAAATAAAATAAAAGGATTAAAAATTGTAAAATAAACAAGAATTTTTTTAATTAATTTTTTAATTAATTAAATTTAATTATTCTAGAAGGTAAAGGACTTATAAATCCAATCGATACTCGAGTTAATTGTTTTCATTCCATATCTCAATTAGGTTTATTTATTATTCATATATTTATTATTTTCGCTTCTCTTTCTCATATAAATTGTATTTTTTATATTATACACTTTAATGTTATTTTATAATTAATTTATTATATTATTTCATTAGTTATATATTTATTTTTCATACCTTAGGTTGTTTATTAGGGGTTGTACATTTCATTTTTTGAGACCGAGATGTTTTTATGAAATATTATCTTTAAATAGTTATTAATGTTATGTAGATTTATTTGCATTAAATTGAGAGTTTAAAAGAACAATGATATTACATTAATATAAAATTATCATTATATCCTACCAATTAGGTTAACAGGAATAATTATAAATATCTTATGAAAATTCATTTTGAATTCATTGGCTATTAATTATTTATGAAATTATAAATCAATTGGATATTTTTATTTTTTAGTGAATTACATTTGGTAATTAAAATAATGAGATATTTGTGTTATATACTTAATAAAATATTTCTGATATTAATCCAATAGATGTTTTATTCATAGGGTATGAATAAAACCATATTTTAAGTATAAGAACCTATTTTTTAAACTATAAATTTCCCACCTTTGAATGGAGAACCCATTTTAAATTAAGATTTTGACACATTAATAATTTATATATGAAAATATAATCATGTTATTTTGAAACAGTATATAAAAATTTAATTTGGATAAATTTCTGATATTTTTCCTATAACATTCATGTTTTGATGAATATAAAAATAAAATATATTTTAATTAAAAACAAATTTTTACATCGAGATTACTTATATTGTTAAATTATAATATTTAATGGTTTTAAAGTAAAAAGAGAATATATTTTTACCATTTAATATAATGTATTCAATTCAAATTAATTTTACATTGAATTCATAGGTAAAAAAATTACAATCTTTTGCAATGTTTTAACCTTTAATACCGGTTTTCTCATTCCAACAGTGAGATTAATTTTAAATTTATTACTATAAATTCGGTGTTTTTGAATTTGGAAAAATAGATTCGATATTTTCGATCTGGATTTCCAAATTTTATGAATATTTATTTTTTGGATTTTATGTATATTCACTTTAGTAATTATTTTATTTACCATAGGTAAATGGTAAATCTGATAAATAAGGGTAAAGACATTAATATTATAAAACAACCCTAAAATGTGTCATAAGTCTATTGGATGAAATATATCTTTCCATGGGAATCCTTGGGTAGATTTTGGGACCCCACGGATTCACTTGGATGTGAAAATGACATTTTATAAGAAATAATTTAAAGTATAGATTCTTATAAACTAAATACATATATTTAACTAATTTTATTTTAATATAAGGTTATATGACTGATCTACATGTATATAAAAATTCAATATAAATATAAAAATATTTCTTACATTAGGTTATTTTATTAATAATTTTTAGACATTAGATACATATATTTATTTATGACACAATTATGATGTAGTGATAACCTTATTAATGAAAGATTCAATGAAATGAATATATAAATATTAAATCAAATGTAATTTTTTTATTTTGGTCTCATCTAAAAATTTTATGGATTATATTGACATATTATCTTTGATTTATTGCTTTTTCTTTGAAGGAATCAGGTTGTTATGAATTAAAAAAAATAATTATGAATATTGTCTAAAATTGACACAATTAACAACTTAAAACAAAAAATATTTTATTAAATGTTATTAAATTCTAAAAAATATAATATTAGGAATAATGGTTTATATAATTCCAAATATTACATAAATTAATTTTTGTGGGACGTTTTACATGAAATGGTAATTACATTAACTAATAATTTGTAAATAGCTTGATATCACAGTAAGATTAAAAAGGGTAAAATAAGTGTTAAACGCAAAATATAAAGAAAAAAACATTCTAATCTTGTATAAAAATTATTTAATGATTGATATTTTTACCAACATCATATTATCATGGAATTAAATAATTTTTGGACCATTTTTAGTTTAATTTGAATTTATAATTATTATTATTTTGAGATTTTCCTAATATGGTCCTCTCCTCAATTATAAAAGGGAACCTCCTCCCTTTCCTCTTCCCTATATTTTGAGCCTTAAATATTTGCCAAACCTACCCATTTCTCTTATATGTTTCCCTAGTTACATTATAGAGTTTTTGGTCTTCACAAAAGACTAACTCTAGTGTCGTAAGAGAAAATTTAAAGGAGGAACGTTGAGGAAGAGGTCTTCCCTTCTACAGAATCATTCAAATTTATTTCATCTTCTTCTTCCTTTTCTTTAGTTGTTTCATTATAAAGTAAAATAATCAATATCACTAATATCTTTATATGTTACATTAAATATGAAACAACCCTATTTCCCCTTCTATCTATCCTATAAAAAATGAAATCCCCGGATGTGCATAAGTACGGCTTATCGTCTCCACGTCGTGGTTTAATCTATTTTTCCCCACCACCTAACAAGGATGGGTATAAAGGTGGAAATAATAAATATATAAGATTATTATAACATGATAATAATTCTATGATACTATACACCATCCACTTTAAGACTATTCATCAATTATGGGAACGATATCGTCTCTTGTGCATATATACGGCTTACAGTCTCCCCAGTGCGATGTGATTCGTTCTACATAATATTCATTAAACCATGAATATATAAATGAATTGAATGAATAAGTATGATATATATTATACTAATAAACTTATATAAAGTATATAACTATAACCTAAAAAGAGAAATAAGAACATACCATTAAAAAACATAAATAAGAACATAAAGCATTTAATACCTGAATAACGAATAACAATGAAATGTTACAGTCAGATTTTGTTACTAGTTTCAGTGGTGAACAAATTTTGTTTGTGACAAAATGGTATCTGAGGAGGTTCATGTTAATTCATTGGGTTATCTTATTTAGGGAAGAGTCTAGATAGTCTAGATCTAGGATTTTCAGGATATGGTATTCCAGTTATGGGTAGTATGCCTGATCACCACACCTCATGATGGGATTCAAGTTTCTAGGAAAATTTGGGATTTATCTTTGTCATTTGGTTGTCTTGGTTTAATGATGATTTAATAGAAATGAAAAGAGATTTGGATTAATGGTCTCAGTGAGCTCTCAGGGCCTGGCAAGCCATAAGGAGCCATGATATTCCATAGAACACTCTCTGTGATGGTGACGTGATTGGAATATAGCCGCCAACCATATTTCCATGTTACCCACTGAAACTAGTTTTCTCTCGCAATTTTTTGTTCTTTAGATCTGAAATCTTAGAACATTGGATTTAAATTTACTTTGTTTTAAGAAGTGTAATGTTTTTGGGAAATGAATTTCAAATGAAGAAGGAATGGTTCGGTTTAAGAAATAGTGGAACTGAATTTTTAGAAATGTTTTGAAATTGAAAATTGTGTGCTTACACCTCATTAGAAAGTAGAAACTATATTGAAGTTGGTTTTGAAAAGTGTTTCTAATAGATTTTTCTAAACAATCAAAGGGTGTTTTAATGGGATGATATGTGTTTAAATTGATTTGGATATCTTTAAATTGAGTTATTTTCTAAATTTTTGTGTCTTTTTAAATATTTTTGTAAGATGTGAGTTGGAATTTTGATCTCTTGGATAACGGTTTTGAGAAAAAGGATGTGTTTGTTGACCATTTTGGTTTTGAAAAGTGTAAATAATTTTTATTTTAACGATTGGTATTTTCATGATCAACCTCATGCATGGGATTATATGGGATGATGGATGGTTGATGGCATGACTAGATGAGTGTTGGGATGGATATGAGGAGGGTGCCCGGTGTGGCACATAAACATGCATGTGTAAGGCCCATGGGGTACCATCGGTTGATGCGCTAACCACTGAACTGTTTGTTTTCAAAGAAATGTAATTAATGAAAAACATGATGTCTTGATGAATTGTTTGGGATTGATTATATTATGTTTTTTTGGAAAATGTTGATGGTGTGGGATGGTTTGAGTCCAAGAACACCTCCTGTTTGAACTGTGTTTTGGGTTTGTGTTTGGGCGGTAAGCTGGGTAAAATGACCGATTAGTAGTATCCTCTGAGATATGTTTCGACAAACCATTATGGTGGTTCCCATCATGTGTTTGGATCTTTTTTTGGAACTTTTTGACCAATAGGCCAGCTTAGTTGGGTCCTTGGGTTCTCTAATTGGATAAGGTATGCCCCCATTAAGGGTTAATGAATAATTGAAGTGAAACCCGAATTGTTTCTCTATTGGAAAATCCTCCAATTGATCAATATAAGGAATATTTTTTTTCTCGAGCTCTGTATTTTGAGTCTATAACCATTCCTTTATTTTTTTTATATCATCTTTTAGTGGGATAGTTCTCATGGAAGGTTGAAAGAGACCACCATTTCGTATGTTTCCAGATTCGTCAAAGGTGGAAGTGGTCTAGGGTTGTTAGGGTGGATGAGTGTCTCGATGGTTTCTAAGAGGGGATCTAGGTTCTTCACAGTTTCTTTGAAGCATGATTTCATGTTAAACCACCAGTGGGAGAAATATGGTCCTGATAAGATATTGTGGCCACTTTCTAGAATTGTGCTTTTTTTGGGGATATTGTATAAAGTCCCTCTCCATGCATTGTTTATACCAGTCATAGTGGTCATGTTCGGTGATGCCTTATGATGTCATGTGCTCATTATTAATAGATCTCAAAAACCCATCCAAGAAACTACATTTTGATCCGGCGATACCAGGCCTTAACAATACCTATACCAGTAATCAAATAAGAATTATCTGGTGTAAACAAGAGAAATAGTTTCCCATGAAGGGTTTGTGTATATAAATCCACATTCCACCACCAATCAAGTCTCTTACTTACTAGAAATGTAGTCATATATTCACATGAAATGGTATGATTAAATAAATAACTACTAAAAACAAAATAAATAAACCATCATTGATCCTTAGGTATTCAACCCTAATTGACCATATATTCTTCACCATGTTACACAGTGTTTATGAACATGACATAATTACCATACCAACCTATATAATTACCCAAGGTATTTAACCTTTTTATAGAATGATAACGACAAAGTTAAATATTTATCCAATATGCTTGATAATGACATGAAGAATGATCAATTGTGGTTTCTTAACCTTGGTAGTGATCTATTAAATTATACAATGGCACTTGGAAGTTGAGTCCAAGAAACCCAATGGTATCTACCATCCCCCCTTGAAGTCCCCATATTATCTTGACAACTATAATAGGGCACTTACATTTTCCCTTGAAAGGCTTGACCGGGATGAACAAAGACCCAAATATTCAGCAATAGCTAATACATGTAATTAACACCCCCTATTCTAGGAACCAATAATCCTAGCAACAAATCCATGATAACCACACTAGTATTACCAATACCATTCCATTGTAAATTTCATTTTCATCATGACCTCCATCAAGAGAGTATTCACCACCTCCCATAAGGTAATTTTCATAATAAGGTACCAAAACCATATTAAGGTAATATTTAAAACATATCCCAATAACCCCAAGGGGGAATTCAATGTATACATCACAACTAAATCTTTGGAATATCCATGTATTTTAATATAAAATAAAAACTAGTTTTAAAAAATATAAACCTATCATCACATCTCACATCCCATCATCTCACATGAATGTTAAAAGATCCAATGTCACACCCATAGAAATATATACACAATGAAAATACACCAGATCATGGTTATTCAATCACAAGGAACCAACTGGTGTCGTATTTGTCAAACAATGTAGAATAAACCTAATTAGGGGTTTCAATATTAGTTAAGACTCAGCTCATCAACTATATCATGAAGGAGATAACACTCATTGGCAGTACCATAAATAGAATATGGTGTCAAATTTTATAGGGTGTCTCACATCAGAAAAAGTTTAATGAGTCAAATCATTTCCCTCCACAGTGTTCTAGGTCATTCTAGGGTTGGTTCACACACCAAACCCATCAAAAATATACCCATATAGGTCATCAAACATCAAGGGGGACATGATCACCATTACTGTAGTGACACCCAATAAATATCTATTTAATAAAGGTAGTCACAAAAATTGTCATTCCTATGTCCAATATTGAATTAGATGTCATGTCAAATCACTAGGTTTGTACTATCCTATGTTATTTTTTTTCATTATGTGAGTCCAATTAAAATATTACATTTTAATTAAATTTATGAAGAATAGTTTACTAATAAAATGTTGAAACACTGTCAGTGGAGATCCTTTGTATCCATTAATATAGAAATTAATAGTATAAAATCCTTAGAGAATGTTTCAGGACCACTAAACCAAGAAACACAACCCATTAATTTTAACTTCATCACCAATCATTAGTAGTTATGCCTTGACCAAGCATCACACCAACCCATGAATAATCTATAGACCATTATAAACTCACTCAATAACCTAATTCACTCCATAAAAAGACGAATAATTAATTAATTATAATAAATATAAATACTTAAATAACGTATTAGAAATATTAATTAATACTACAATCTCATGGGGAGATATTTTCTTTCTAGAACCTTTATAAACCACCCACAAGGGGAATTTAAACACACCCCAAGCCTTATCCAAAGTAAAATTCAAAAGGAAAAACTATAATTTCATATAAAAATTTATTTAATTGGAAGAAAAAAACCATAGAAAACTACATCGGAATAATACCTAAATCTAACTAAGAGAATTTTCATGTAGATGATATCTTGAGATGTCCCCATACCTAGAAGAGAGAAATAATTGTAAACAATTATTTATTTTACAAGATTCCAATGAGGAATACAACACTACCTAAACCCAAACCACACCAATGTACATGTTTAAGAAGGGCACACCAAAAACCAAATTGAAAAAGAGGAACTTATCCCTTATCAATTTTAAAATTTCATAAAACTCCCCACCATAAATGAAATGTTAAGATAAAAAAAGATATGGTTTTTAGCACTAGTGTGTACCTAAATAAGAGGAATGGGGGTTTTCCACTCTAAAATCAAATGGGTAAAATAATAAATTTACCACTATAAAATTAATGATCGTTTAGCCAGTTTAACCTCATTTTCGTAATAGTGACTCCTAATTTGGCTAGTGTTAGGCCATTTCTAGACCTATGATCCAATTAGTTCTATAAGGATATTTCCCATTCACTCAAATATCTAGTGGGTAAATATGGAATCCCCCTCTTACATAAACTCATATGATTCCATCCCATTACTCTCTACATCCCAAAAAAAAACTCTTCAAGATCCACTAAAATTCTAAAAACACCAGTATGAGATGTTAAAACTAGTATAATATTCTTCTAAAACTCTATTCTCCAAATGTCCCGTCAACTAAAAAAGTTCAAAATTCCACCACATCTAAGGACCCATTCGTACACATAAGGCATTATAATGTTATTTCAAGGAATATTTCCAATCTATAAATTGTAAAAAAGATTACACAATTATTGTGTACATCATCTTATCCCAATTATTTTTACCATATATTTTCTATACATATTCACATAGAATATCTAAACCCTATTTGATAAAAAAAAAGATAGCTCGAGACCCATATAACCCAACTTTTGTCTAAGAAAATTACTTTTCTATATACTGGAATCCATACAAACAAAATCAAAAAAACATTCCATCAATAATTATAATATTGAAAAGTAACATAGAGTGGAATAATTTCCCATGACCATTTTGGTTAAGAGATTTAGTTATTTAGTAAAAATGTTTATGTAAGAAACCCCTTTATTTTCCCATCATAAGGGTATTTTCCCTTTACATCTATATTCCATTGTTCAATAAGAAGAAATCTACATCTACCCAAAATTTCTCCACAAATGATACATTTTTAATAATATATTACATAATACATTTCTTTATAATAGAGAGAAATGAAAATATAAGAATGGGTTAACTCATATTCTCAGTAAGGGTAAATATAAGAGATATCAATTGATTAACACATGTAATAACAAGATAAGTAGAATGTTATGGGAGAATGAATATGACATACAATAATCATACCCAGTTAGTTTATTATCGTTAATCTTTATTCATTGATTAAGGATTTTTCATTACAGAAGGCATAAGTCATAAGAGTTTGGAATAATCAATAATTAATACTATTCCATGGGGACATTTCATCAGCACCATACATATGTTTATTTCATACAAATAGAAACAAAAAATAATTACCATTTCCAGTGATCCTATCCAAAACTGTCATAGTAGATATAATCTAGTAAGGGATTTCATACACTATATATTACATCATTTCCTTAGTCATGTATCACTCCTAATACTATCATAGTAGATAGAGCATGATATTAAATGACGTTCAATCCCTATTCCAGTTCATATTATTTCATGCGATAGAAATTTTCATCCAATTCATTAATGAAAAATATAAAGTTAGGACCCCTTCACATAATGAAAATTATAAAGACCCTGTCTCTAGTAGCCCAGAGCTAGTTGTAACATTTCTAAATTCGTAGTTGATACATGAAATCACATCCCAAAAGACTAATTATATTATTAGTCTGGATGAAATAAATACATATTTTGATTTCATATTAAATTTTATATTTTAAAATAAAACATAGTATTTTCATTGATAATTACATTTTCCCTTTTAGCATATCCATAAATATCAATGATCAATACTTCATGGCATCACGGGGAATGGAATCCTAAAGAAAAGGGTGATCATATATTCTCAGTAAGGGTATGTGTAAATGATAAGTTAATAAGGAATAAATAATATGACAAGAATAAATGATGTTCTAACAAATATATATAAATAATCACATTTTCTAGAAACTCATACATATATAGAAACTAAAAAATTTATAAGGAAATAATGAATTTAATTCAGGATAATGGAATTAATAATTTCAAACATCTAATTGTTACCTTCATGGCCATATCCCATACATATAAAAGTACCATTACGACCTTGTGACATGAAATCTTTATTAATACATATGTCTTCAGCAAAAACCCAATATAGTTTTTATCATGAAACCTATAATTTATTAAAGGAAAAGTGAGGGCCGTGAAAATAATATACTATGTCCAATTAATTTCTCATATGAATAAATTATGCAATTGATTCAATAACCATTAACAATGAATAACATTTTATATTGAAAGAACTATCTTACAAAATGAAAATAATTTACATAGTAAAATTGATTATAAACCATTTGATGAAATGTGGGGGATAATTTAATTATATTTTATCCTCAACATTAGTTTCAGTAATGTATGGTTATGTAGTTGAAAATGATATTAAAATCCTGTAATAAAATTTCTTCAAGAAAATAACCTTTCCACTCTGAAAATAACATCGTTACATCTAAAAACTATGCATATAAAAAATAAATAATGTTTGTTGAAAATAACCAGATAAATTTATTAAGTAATATTCACATAATTAAAATATAATTTTGGTGGTAAATTTAAATAAATCCATATATGTTAAATAACATCCCTTTAAGACTTTCATTTCAAGTTAAATGGTGCCTCATTTAGAAAACAATAAGATGATCCCATTAAATCCATTTTAAAAAACGGTAAAACATGGGTAATAATTTATTTAATAATTCATTCAAAAATAATAGAAAAACAATTTTAAAAATTTTTATTGAAATATGGATATGTAATAAAATATTCTCCTAATGGAAATATTAAAAAAACATTAATAATGACGAGATTGTTAATTAAACCCTGAACTCATGTCCAACTTTCATCATAAGTGTTCTTAACTATTGTATAATAAATAATAATTGTTAGAAATTAATTATATTACCTTAATCATATATATATATATATATATCATACAATTTATTATTTATTTATAATATTTGATTACCCTTTTATTAAAAATTATCTATTAAATCATTGTGTTGGGTGACAACTATATTGTTCTTCATGTATGTTTTGATCTGGTAGTTCTAGTCCTTATACTTTAATTATGGTTATATCATTTCGACTGTATTATTAATGGTTTAAAAACATAAATATTAAATAAATATATATTTAGTGTCATCAACAATGATAGATATAGGAAAATTAATTACACTGTTCATAGAGACGGTAGACCGTACATATGCACGATCATTTTTTCTAGTTTTTTAGGATGAAAAAAAAGAAATAAGAAAACAAATTAATCTTTTATGAGTGATATTTAATCCATAAATATCATATTTATTCTATATTTCCATCTTTATAACCTTCCATGTAAAGTGGTCATGAAAAATTATTTACATTGCTATGTGGAGGAGGTAAGCCATATGTACACAAGAGTGATGTTTTTTCCTTTAAAAATGATATAAGAAACTTTACCAAGAAATTATAGCTATAAAAGAAGCTTATGAAAATTTATTAAAATGAATAAAAACATACAAGGGGAGTGGTGGGGTTAAACAAAATGGTATTCTCTCATTCATTAGAAAAAAATACAGAATTTGAAAAATGACATGACATGTCTATAATCAGATTCATCTGCAGCTTCCCATACAGTTTAAGACATACCTGTAATGAATATCTTTAGGATTTATGAATTGTAATTTTTTGATAATTTAGAAGAGAATCAGGTTGATACATTCTGAAAAGTGTAGGAGTAGTCCGTCGGTGGCCTCCTGCTTGAAGGGGAAATAGTGAAACCCTCGTTGTTAGTCACCTTTGACTTTTCCTTCAAGAATTAATAATTAAAAGAGGAATTGTAACAACTATCTATTTCCTAAAGGGGGTATTATTCACCACTTCAATATTTAGAACAAAATTTTTACCATTGTATAAATCCTTTCCAAATGATACATTCCATGGAGAATCTTCCTCGATATCCTCCAACGATCCTTGAATTCCCTAATATTCTTTTACTTTAACTATTTTCTCATGAAATCTAAATTATTCCCACAATCACTCATATTTTGTGGCCCCTTTATTATATGAAAAGAGCCTTGCAACATTGGTCATTTTTAGTCATTCTTGGAATAAGTTTAACCTCATTTCCTTGGTAACCTTCTCTATTCGTAGGATCCTTATTCAAAAGCAACTCAAACTAATGAGTCTCGAGAGTAATCGATGGAGATGATTCCATATCCATTTGTGGTGGACAAAGTCTGTTGTACCCCACACTCTTTGATTTTCATGATCACAATCACTTTCATATGTGTTTAACATTGTTTTAAGTGTTTCTGTTTTATAGGCAAAAGATTGCCAAGGGATTGGCCCAAGAAAGAACATCAAGTGGACTGAATTTCAGTCCACCGGCCAACCGGTGTGATGGCACCGGCCAGCCGGTGGACCTGGCAGAGGCATTGCCCACTGCCAGGTTCCACCGGTCAGCCGGTGGCTTGACCACCGGCCAGCCGGTGGCATCCAGTCAATAGTGGTTGCTACTGTCTTGCCACCGGCCAGCCGGTGGCTCCTCCACCGGTCAGCCGGTGGAGCCTGGACCAGAATTGTCCTCCTCTGCCAAGGCACCGGCCAGCCGGTGGCCCTGCACCGGCCAGCCGGTAGCCCAGTCAAACTAGCCGTTGGGGCTTTGACCAGGCTGCTCCACTTGCCTCCCAACGGCTCCGAAAGCCTTTCTAACGGCTCCAAAGGCCTCCAACGGCCATATGAGGGTTCCCCCTCTATAAATAAAGGACCTTGAAGCCCCGGAACAATTGCCGGACCATAATTAAGCATTGTGAAGCCAACGAACACAATTCTCCTCATTTGGCAAACCTCCGGCGGATTTCTCCAAGGGAACCACAACTGCTCCAATCCATTTCCAATCCAAGGAGCACCTCAAGAAGCTTGGGAGAGCACGCTACATCAACTCCATCATCCAATTGGCGCCCAAGTCTTCCTCCATTACGGTTTTTCATTCTTTATTTATTTTGAGCTTTAATTTTGGGTTTGTGCCTACAAACCCCAAAATCTTTCTCATCCCCCTTTCATTTGGGTTCTCACACCACCATTAAGGTGTGAAGAGGTTTCTTCAAGCCTTTCCTTTTAAAAGGCTTTTGTCTCAGGTGAGCTAGCCTTCACCCGTTAAAAAGGCTAGTGGGTTCTTGCTAAACCATTAAAAGCAAGTGGGTTATTGCTTAACCATTTCAAAAGCAATCTGTAATAGGTCCTAGTGCTACCTCAAAGCCTAGTGGGTTTCTTGCTAAAACCATTGAAAAGCAAGCGGTAGGAATCTCTCAACGGTTGAGTTGGGAGCGGAGACGTAGGCCGGGTTTTGGCCGAACTCCGTTATCAATTTCTTGTGTGATTGCCTCTTTATTTCCGCTGCACTTTCACTTTGATTTTTAAATTGTTAATTAATTTTAAAAGGCAATTCACCCCCCCTCTTGCCATCTTTTCCTCGTCTTGTTCCGACCCAACAATTGGCATCAGAGGGGTAATTTGAGTAATACCTTAAAAGGTTTCAAATTCAAAGATCCATTGTGATGGCATCTACCTCTTTCGCCCCCGAAGGCTTTTCATTGGGTCGTGCTCCATTTTTTGATGGAACCGACTATAATTATTGGAAAACCCGAATGACCATTTTTTTAAGAAGCATAGGATATCTGATTTATAAAATTGTCATGCAAGGTTACACTTTGTCTACCCCCGACGAATCCAAATGGACCCAAGCCGACATTAGAAATTTTGAGCTTGATGGCAAAGCCATGAATGCTCTTCATTGCGGCCTTGACCGAAATGAGTTCAATCGAGTTTCCACATGCACCTCCGCACATGAAATCTGGAAACTTTTGGAGGTTACCCATGAGGGGACCAACAAAGTAAAGGATACTCGATTGGACATGTACCGTCAGGATTTTGAGTCTTTTTCCATGCACCCAAATGAATCAATTTCTGAAATGTTTACTCGATTTACTGATGTGTGCAATGGTAGAAAATCTCTTGGAGATGACATTTCTGTAGAAACAATGGTCAAGAAGATCCTATGGGTCCTTCCGAGCTCATGGGCACCAAAGGTGACGGCGATCCAAGAAGCTAAGGACGTCAAAAATATGCCGGTAGAGGAGCTCATCGGATCTCTCATGACCTACGAGATCACCATGAGGAGGCAAGCACAAAAGGAGGGCACCCCTATCAAAACTCCAAAGAACATCGCCCTCAAGGTACAAAAGGAAGAAAGCTCCTCCTCATCATCCTCTTCATCTTCTTCATCTTCAAGCGGTGATTCGGAAATGGAGAATCTCGCCCGCCAAATGCATAAATTTATGAAGAAGCACAAAAAGAAGAAATCCCGCAAGCACCGAAAGCAAGAACCCACCGCAAAATCCGAGCCCAAGGTAAAATGCTACGGGTGCGGCGAAAAGGGCCATTACAAGCCCGATTGCCCACTCAACAAAAAACGGGCTAAGGAAAAAGGAAAGAAAAAGGTCCTCAAGGCCACATGGAGTGACACCTCATCTTCCTCCTCCTCCTCAAGCGACAACGGTACGAAATGCCTAATGGCATGTAATGAGGTAACATCTTCCGACTCCTCCTCCTCTTGCTCTTCAAATTCAAATTCTTTAAATCATCTTTCTTATGAAGGACTCTCACATGCTAGAGACCAACTAGAAAAAGGTTTTCATGCTTTATCGTCAAAATTTGTTGCTTTAAAAAAGTCTTTCAAAAAACTCTCCTCCGAAAAAGAACAACTTCTCAAAGAGAAGGAGGAGATGTCCCTCAAAATCCAAAATTTTCCAAATGTTGATTCCATGGAATCAACCATCAAAGACCTAAGGGAGACCCTAGCTAAGTTCACCCAAGGGGAACAAAATTTGAACAATCTCCTAGGTTCCCAACGAATATCCCGAACCACCCAAGGGCTAGGCTACACCAATATAGCTTCCTCTTCCCATGCACCCACTGTTTTTGTAAGGGGGAGCTCTAGTTTTAAATTTTGCAACTATTGTAAAAAACTCGGGCACCTTATTTATGAATGTAATTGTAAAAACGCCCGGTACGGCCAACCAAAGTCTATTTTCTTTTCGGACGAATTTTATAGGAGAAGACCCGCCATGAGACAAGTTTGGATTGAAAAATCCCTTCTTGCGAGTCTCTCCGGGCCAAAATTTATTTCCTCTCCCCGGTGATTTGTTGTTTTATTTAGGGGGAGTTAGGTTCTTCTAAGCCTTTTTGTGAATTAAAAAATTTTTTCATTCAAAATTCTCATTTCAAATTTTTTATTTCAAAATTTTCGATTCCAACTTTCAATTTCAATTCTTGGTATCAAAATTTTCATTTCAAAATATTCAATTCGAATTTTTGATTCAAAACTTTCAATTCAAACTGTTATTCAAATTTTCATTTCAATTTCAAAAATCTCAATTGATTTTTCAACGCAATTCCCTCAATCAAGTTTTATGCCCCATTCTATTTTGATATTCACAAAGGGGGAGAAATTTCTTGATTGATTGGGGGAGAATCTTTTCTCTCATGCTTAGTATTTATTTTCAATTTATCATTTAATGCATGCCTTTCATTTAAGTTTTTACATTGCTTAGATAAGTGATTGTGATCATCAAAATAGGGGGAGATTGTTGTACCCCACACTCTTTGATTTTCATGATCACAATCACTTTCATATGTGTTTAACATTGTTTTAAGTGTTTCTGTTTTATAGGCAAAAGATTGCCAAGGGATTGGCCCAAGAAAGAACATCAAGTGGACTGAATTTCAGTCCACCGGCCAACCGGTGTGATGGCACCGGCCAGCCGGTGGCATCCAGTCAATAGTGGTTGCTACTGTCTTGCCACCGGCCAGCCGGTGGCTCCTCCACCGGTCAGCCGGTGGAGCCTGGACCAGAATTCTCCTCCTCTGCCAAGGCACCGGCCAGCCGGTGGCCCTGCACCGGCCAGCTGGTAGCCCAGTCAGACTAGCCGTTGGGGATTTGACCAGGCTGCTCCACTTGCCTCCCAACGGCTCCGAAAGCCTTTCCAACGGCTCCAAAGGCCTCCAACGGCCATATGAGGGTTCCCCCTCTATATATAAAGGTTCTTGAAGCCCCGGAACAATTGCCGGACCATAATTAAGCATTGTGAAGCCAACGAACACAATTCTCCTCATTTGGCAAACCTTCGGCGGATTGCTCCAAGGGAACCACAACTGCTCCAATCCATTTCCAATCCAAGGAGCACCTCAAGAAGCTTGGGAGAGCACGCTACATCAACTCCATCATCCAATTGGCGCCCAAGTCTTCCTCCATTACGGTTTTTCATTCTTTATTTATTTTGAGCTTTAATTTTGGGTTTGTGCCTACAAACCCCAAACTCTTTCTCATCCCCCTTTCTTTTGGGTTCTCACACCACCATTAAGGTGTGAAAAGGTTTCTTCAAGCCTTTCCTTTTAAAAGGCTTGTGTCTCAGGTGAGCTAGCCTTCACCCGTTAAAAAGGCTAGTGGGTTCTTGCTAAACCATTAAAAGCAAGTGGGTTCTTGCTTAACCATTTCAAAAGCAAGCTGTAATAGGTCTTAGTGCTACCTCAAAGCCTAGTGGGTTTCTTGATAAAACCATTGAAAATCAAGCGGTAGGAATCTCTCAACGGTTGAGTTGGGAGCGGAGACGTAGGCCGGGTTTTGGCCGAACTCCGTTATCAATTTCTTGTGTGATTGCCTCTTTATTTCCGCTGCACTTTCACTTTGATTTTTAAATTGTTAATTAATTTTAAAAGGCAATTCACCCCCCCTCTTGCCATCTTTTCCTCGTCTTGTTCCGACCCAACAAAGTCTAATCTACACATCATTCTAATAAAAAATATAGTATTTATTTCCATATGAGATAACATTATTCCATATAGTCTATTTTTACAATTTCATCATACAAGGATGGTTCATGATGTCCCTTAAAGGAGAAAAACGACCAAGAAACATACCTATGACATTTATCCCAAGAATGGAAAAAAAATTACTTCATGAGGAGAAATTAAGAGGTTTTTATACTAAACTATTCCATTAATATCATAATCCTCTTTTGAAAAAAAAATATTTTGAATCAGAAAAGAACTAATGTCATTCAATACCAATAGCATAGAAAAGTGTATATATTTGGAAACCATAGTATTCCTATCCATTTTCATTTGGATTCCCACTGCAGATGAGTAAAATGAATAAATATTATATAGAAGAATATATAACTGTGAAAGAGTTAGTAAATATGATTACCTATTGGTGGAATAACTTCAGAACTCTTCTTGAGGGACTTAGGATTGCTATTTTAGAAGAGATAAAATTTGAAGATCTTGGATAACGATTTATAGAAGTGTAATATTAGGTTTTGGATCACATAGATGGATTAAAGTGTCGTAAAGATGTAAGTGTGGTGGTTCCCATCTGTAATTGAGTTGAGGGGTACATTTGGAGTTTCATAAAACATTAAATAATATAAATTATTTCTCATGTAAAAATCATTGAAAATTTATATAATTTTAATTTAAGTTCAATGTACGTTTAAATAATTTCATAAAATATATTTTTGACTTGTTTTGGATATGTTTTCACCCTTTTCATTTATTTACCCATTGTTATTCCTTTTGATAATTATAATACAATTAAAAGGTTTAACCATTTAAAGGTCAATAATGTCACTGTAAAATTCCAAGAGACACATAAATAGGCCATGGTAGATTTATGAAACCATGTATTTTTCAGCTATATTAATATAATATTTTTATTAATTTTAAATTAATTAATGAAATATTATTTTCAAATATATCAGTAATTTCAATTTTAAAACTATTCATTTATTTTGAAATTAATAACATTAATAAAGAAATCGAACTTGAATAAAATGATTTAAAAAACCTATAATATTTCAATTCTATATATTAAAATCAGTTCTAACATTAATTATTTTAAAATATACTACTTTTAATGATTCTAATGTCATTTATTTTATATTCCCATTATTTAAATAACTGATGTCAGCATTGTGTACCAAGTTCATGTAAGTATTTCGTCAGAAACATATTAAAAACATATTATTAGTATGAATAAAAATAAATTATATTTTATTTCTCTATTGATAAACTAAAATGAAATTATTTATCCCTTTGTAAAACTGTCATAGTTTTAAAAATAAGAGTGTGACATTTTTAAAACTTCCTAACATAAAATATTACAAACATCACAAAATCATCCATAAGTAAAAATTCCATATAACATAATATTGGATGCATATGAATGAAATTAACTAACAAAATAAAATTTAGGAATGTTTTATGGTAATTTTTTAGTCCTTACCATCTTATATGTTTCATTAATTACAGGATTTTCCTTTTACTACGGTAACAAAAATTAGTAATGTTAATATTCATAATGTTTAGAAAATAAAAAGGATATTATTAATAAATTTGAACCTCATGATTATAAATATATAATGATTTTATAATTATTAAATTTTAGTAATTTTATGAATTTTATTTATGTTTGAATCACAAACCGCAATGAAAATCTACTTTTCTGAAAAAATTCCATTTTATGAATACAATGTTTATATAAAAAAATAAACTATAAAATTGATTGTAATGAACCTAATTGGACTGATAATAACATAATATAAATTATTTAAATTTGAATCTATTTTATAATAAAATTAATTTTTTCCAATAGTTAAATAGAAAATACATATTTTCAATAAAAAGTTGTACTTTTACTATTCACATAAAAGTAAATCTTTTAGATAAATATAAAAAATTTACCATAAGATAATTTGATAGTATTTTTTAGAAACATATATTATTTTAATAGAAAAAAAATTACATATTTTCCAAAAATTTATTACGATAGTTTTTAAAAAAATTGAATTTTTTTAAAGAAATATTGTTTCTAAAGAATAAACTAGAAATTTATTTCTTATTTAATAAGAATTAATAAAAATATTTTTATTGAGTATGTATATTATACATTTATTTCATAATTTGTTTAATACTATTAATACACTAAAATTTAAACGTTGGGTTATAATAGTCATATTAAAATAATAATATTTTTGGATTGTTTAATCAAAGTTTTATGTGTTATATACAATATAAAACATATTATTATTTTTAAATATCAAGGTGTTACATTCCCCCTGAAATAAATTTATTTTTCACATTTTGATATTGTGACCGGTAATCAATGGTTTTACATTTTAAAATATCTTTATGTAAAATCCACATCATAAAAAGGGTCAATAATATATCCTCATAAATAGTGGGAAAAGAAATATGAAGGTCAGCAGAAAACTAGGTTTCCAAATAAGAGAATATTTGTTGGATGCAAAAATATACACATTTTAGAAAAACATTATATCACTGGATTAATATTTAGTGATATAGAACATGTTCATGATAAAAGTATCCATCCCCAACCCATAAATATGTGGTGATTTAAAGAGTTGTTGATTGGTATTGGTATTATTAAACATATGATTCCAAATCTATATCAAACATTTATTGCAAAAAATAATATCCAAAGATTCCAAATCACTATATATCACTGGTATTATTAAACATATGATTCCAAATCTATAAAAAATATACTAAATTATAATATATACTTGTTTCATGATTCTTATAACTAGTATATATTTGATAATATAATTCTAAAATATAATTCATGGATCTTAATAGATAATAAAATTAACCATTCCCCTTCGATTGTAGTAATATAATCATAGTAATCATGATCCCTTTACTCCTTATGAGGTATATATCTTTCTGCTCCCGGGGAACTCATTTGTGTAGTTACTGATCACATAATAGTTAAATCATTCAACATTCAATTTTTTTATTTCATATGACATACTTTTTTGATTTTCATTTCTCTCTGTACATGTAGAATACTCCCATTAATTTCATGAAACCACTAGTGTGTTTCATTACTTTTAGTCCATAATAAATGGATAGTTTTTTCAACTTCTTTATATCACATTATATTTTACCTTCATATTATAAAATGATTGGGTTGATAGATCCCTTTTAAAGATTTGTTTAATCCCCTCAATGAAAAGTCCAGTTTTACTCTTTTGATATTGTAAATAGTCTAAAAAATGCATTTCTAACAAATTAATGTTTACTTCATGATTATAAATATTTTCAAATTCCTTTTATATAGTACCCATAAATTCTCTCTCCATATCTACTCGTTCATTGAAATGAATATTTGTTTCCTAGATGAGTTCCTTGAAATTATTCCATTAAATGATCTATATTAACTCATTATACATAGTTTTTTGAATCAATGACCACCTTTGATTTGAATCATCATGTAGATGATAAAAAATCCTGAAAACCTTCTCGCTTTCATTACATCCTAAGGAGTGAAATAACTTCTCAAAGAAACTTATCTATTTCGTTGTTAAAAATGGATTTGTAGTCCAATTTATTGATAGGGTTTTTTAACAATTGAAGTAGTCTAATATTTCTACCCCCATTATAGATCACAATGAGGATATATAAAAGTAATTATATTACTCATAACATGAGTAAAATATCCAAATAAAGTTATAATTTGTTCATCTCAATATGATGCTCCAACTCTAGCTTCACTAGCTTTCCTATGATGGAAATACCTAAATGAATTAAGTTCATTAATATTGTATCCATTCATTCTATTATGTGGAATTTCTAAATAATGACATGAGACAGATTAGATTATGAATCATAATTTATAATTTTTAAAATAGTGAAAAAATTTACATAAATGGAATTTTTTATCTAATATCCAAATCATAATAATGGTTTCTTTGGGAATATTCTCAATTTCTATTAGAGGACTACAATTCCCTAACCTATAAATTCCTCAATCTAGTTTCCCAATTGTTATATTAAAATTTCACCAATACCAAATGTAAAGACCCAAACTAAATTATGTCAATGATGTTTTTTAATATATTAAATTGTTACTAGATACAATCAATCAAATACCAAATTACTGAGGACTTTATTAGTTTTGGTGAACTAGATAGATACATGAATTTCATATTAAATTTGAAAATATAAAACACAACATTGAATTTTAATTAATAACGCCATTATAACATTTATTATATCCATTAATTTCATTCATAAAACACTTTTTAACCTCATAGGGAATGGAAACACAAGAAAGGGGTTAGCTCAGATGCTCAATAAAGGTTTACGAATAGAAGAACCTAACTATTCATGAATAATTTGTATTGAATAAATGATGATCACGTAATTAAACATAAATAATCATATGACCGAGAAAATCATACATCACTAGAAAATAAAATAACAACATGGAAATAAATAATTAAATTCTTAATGAAGGAATTTATAATTCTAAACAACTAAAAATTACCACATCGGCCTTTACCAAGACATCTGAAAATACTATCAAGGCATTATTCCATGACATCTATATAAATGGGTATGGACTCAAAAAAACCCCAAGAAAGTTTATCCCATGATACCTACCTATGCATAATTGGGATATAATGGGATACACACTTCACTAATAATTTCTACATCATTTCTCATATTTATGAAGTATACAACTTAATCAATATTCATTAATAATCAATCATTACCAATATTGGAAGAACTATCAAATGGAATAGCAATAATTTTACCAATCAAAATGATCACAAAACATACAAATAAATATATTCTATGGTATCACAATAGTGTATCCTTAATAAGATTCAGAGATAGATGTTGACATTGATGACAATGATTTTAAAATATTATAGGACAATTTCATAAAAAAATAGTGTTTTAGTTTGGAAATCATTTTATAAAATATAAAAATTTGACACACAACAATGAAATAACTTTAATGGTAATGAAATTAGTAAAATTTTAAATAAATATTCAATCTATTTAGGAGTAATAATCTTGATAAATTATACACATTCATTACAAGTTCAAAAAACATTCCTTTAACACATTCCATGAAAATCACAAAGTACAGCGTTCATTAAACAAAAAGAATATTCGATTAAAGTCATTTTGTATAAATTTAAATCATCGATAAAAATATATTTTAAAACTGATTTTAGTATAGAAAAATTATTTAAATAAATATTTTTAGAAAAAGTATGTTTATGTATGAAATTATTCCACCAATGGAAATGTCAACAAGCTCAAATAATGATGAGATTACGTGTTAAACAGTTTTTTCATGTCTGAATTCTTTTTTACATGTAAGAATCTAAAATATAATAAATATATATTTATTATATATATATTATTGGACTTTACAAATATATATAATACAATTTATTATTTATATATAATCTGAGTCATATATTTATTAATAATTATTTATCAAAGCGTTAATCCGGGTGATAAATTTTTCATTTTTCACGTATGTTTTAAATCATTAGTTTTGATCTATATAATGTTTTTATCGTCACATTGTCTATAGAATATTATACATTTTATAAATATCATATATATTGAATATATATATATATATATAGATTTAGATTCATCCCTAAATATGGAGATATAAAAATGATTTACATTATAAATGGAGAGAGTAGGTTATACACACACACGATCATTGTTTTTACTTTTTAATGGTTGGGATGAAATAAAGATGAATAATAATTATTCATTTATGAAAAATAGTTATTTAATAAATATCATATATAATAATTAATTCCATATTTATAAACATATAAGAAATGTTATGATGGAAAAATATTTACACCACTATGTGGAGATTATTAGTTATATATATATATAAATAATTTTTTTTTAAATCTGATATTTTAATAAATTTTAAATCATTTAATGAAATATTAATATCGGAAAATATAAAATAATTTCAGTTTTAGAACAATTCCTTTAGTTAGAATTTAATAACATCAATACAAAATTGGAATTATAATTAAATTAATAAAAATAATATAATATATTGTTTTTTAAATATAATATTTTTGGGTCATAGTAATACTTTCTTATCATACAATATTTAATGATTTTAATATATTTTATTTTATTTTTCCATTAATAATCTATTTACTATGTCTGAAATTTGTAAGATCCTACGGTAATTATTACTTCACCAAAAATGAAAAAAATTCCATAAATAATATTAATGATTTATATTAAAAAATTAAATTTATATCTAAATATATCGTCTCATTTTACCTATTTTAAAAATATTTTTGTTATGAAAAATAGTGTGACATTTTTGGAATTTTCCTTACATATTTTATTATAAAGGTGATAATCTCATCATAATGAAGAAGGTCCTATAAACAAATATTTGATGATTATAGGTGAAATTAACTCATCAATCAAAATTAATGTAATTTTTAGTTTCATATTCTAGTAATCATCATTTTGTTTTGATCTTTAATTACTTGATTCACCCATTATAGTTGTAACAAAAATTTATGAAGATATATATCATAATTTTCAAAAATAAAAAGTAAATATTTATTAAATTTGAAACTCATGAATTAAAATATTTAATATATTTTTCAATATTCAATTTAAAATAAAGGTAAAAATTATTTTAATAATAAAATGAAAAACATGACAAAAATTGGTTTTTTTGATAAAAAATGTATTCTTATGTGTAAAATATTTTTATGCCAAATTCAACCATTAAATAGAATAAAACTCACCAAATTGGATTATATATAACATAATAAAAATAATTTCACATTTAAATTATTTACAAATAAAATAGTATATATCAAACAGCAGAAACAAAATATAGTATTCAAAAAAATTGATATTTTCAATATTCCCTGAAAAATAAATATTTTCATAATGATATGAAAATATTACTATAATCTAATTTGATATATCTATTTTAAAATAATATTATTCTCTGAAAAAAATATTATATGTTCTATTATTTAAATATAATAATTTCACATAAAAAAAATATAGAAAATATTTTTTAAGAAATCATATTTTAGAATAATAAAATAACATTATTGAAAATTGAGTATTTACTTTATAATCATTAATAAATTAATTTTCTATAGTTTACATATAAATATTTCATTATTTTTATTTAATAATGTTAATGCTTTCCAGTCTAAAGGAGATGCTATAGTGATCATCATTTAATAATGATTTTTTTGGAGTTAATTTATGCTCAATGTTATGTTTAATATAAATTGTAAATAAAATGTTTTATTAATGTACAATAGTCTAGAAAAGACCATAATTACGTATTCTATAAAATCATAATAGTATTCATTATATCATAGCATGTTGAAAATAAATGGGTTTCCAAAATATTTCATTATAATATAATTATCATGTGGGACGTAATGGGTTTTATAGAGTCATCCTTATATGATCTCTATCATAAGTAATTAATATAAATAAATTTTGTGGTATCACATGATCATATCCCCACAAAAGCATCATAATCCTTAAATAATGTTTGTATAGATGAAAATTAATATTAACTGATCATTTCTACATTTCTTTGAGTACAGGTGAACAAACCCTTTCTTTCAGTATCATGAAAATATAAAAATTACCAAAATATTTTGAAAAATATTTTATTATGGAATACACATCGAAACATATAATTTATTATTATAATAAATTTTTTTAATCATGGTAACAGATATTTATGTGGTATACGTTAAAATAGAACATTCTATTCACAACTTTGTTAAATATAAAAAGTGAGTCATGCGTAGAATTTTTGAAAATTTACTTTTTATAATTGTTAGATAAAGAAAAATATAATATAAAAACAATTTAATGATAAATTATATACAGGTAAAAAATTCCATAAAATATTTTGAATAACATGGACATGGAAGAAAAATATTGTTTACCAAATAGGAAATAAGGTCATTATTTCTTAATAACATTTTCTTCATAACGTTAAATACAAAAAACAAGGAAATGGTAATAATATATAAAATATAATGGACTAAATATATTTTCATAAAATAATTAGGGTTAAATTTATACGGATCAAATTATTTCCCTTAATAAAAATCTAACATAGACAAATACAAAAAAAAAAGAAATGATATTCTAACATAATCACTTACCGCTTTGGTAACTTCAAAATCATAATAACAAAAAAAATAGCATAAAAAGAAAAATTAAATTCCATTAATATAAACATATTCACTATATAATAATTATAAGGCTCAATATATACACCATATAAACACAAATCGGTGTATACCATGAATCATTTCCTAATAAAACAATATTGAGATGATGTTTTCTAACCCTAGGTACCATATATATGTCTATGTGTTAAATGATCTTATGTAATAAATATATAATTCTTATAAATATATTATAGAACAATATTCAGATAAATATTATTATATATCATTCCCTTATAATTTATTATTACCCTTTTATTAAAAACTCTTTATCAAAATTGTTATTTAGTTGAATACTGGTCCTTTTTCTATTCATTTCTCAATTTTTCAGTTTTGGTCCTTTCACCTTGGTATTTATTTCATTATCTCAATAATATTAATAACATAAAAGGTTTAATATTTATTAATTATATACACTTTTATAACCACTCATATAATTTGAAGATAAAAAATAATTGTCATCACATCATTGAGATGGTAGTCTATATGTATGCACAAGTGATGTTTTTAATTTTCAATATATAGAATGAAATGATTTTTCACAATAAATAAACATTATATAATCATAATTATAAAATAAATATTTTATATATTTATTAAACTTACCCATATAGTCATTAATTAAATAAGTAAAAAATTAAATCACATCGCTTTATGGAGGTGGTAATATACATTTATTTATGAGCAGTGTTATCATTTTCCAATGAATGGGAAAGTGATAAAAATGTGTATATAATTAACATAAAAACAACCCATTTAATTATGTCTATAGAACATTTCTATGAGGTTTAAGAATAAATAAATAAGAAAAATAAAAGTAATAACAAATATCTCTTTTTCTGGAATCCACCATTGAAAATATTTTTTCGATTATTGTATGGGACTTTGGGAATCAAAAAAACATAAAGGTCAAGGTTAGGGATGTTGGGATAGTATTTTATAGTTTATTTTTTTAGATTAAGGTCTCATGTGATGTACAGAAGTGAGATGAAGAGGATTCCTTTTACATGTTGGGTTTGTGGAGAACGTATAAAAACGAATAACATTAAAAAATAATTTATGTCATACTCAACTAAAATGTAAAAAAATAAATAACCATTATAGCTAATAATTATAAGTTTTAAATAAAATCAATTAATAATATTTATAAAATTTTGTATTATATTTTATACTTTATATCATAGGATTACCCGTATTTTAACGCTATTAATCCATTATAGAGTAATAATATTTTTTAACATTGTAAGTATTAATTATGTCCAAAAATGAAAATAAACTCCATAATTAATTTGGATATTATGGATTAAGATATAGTAAAATTTTTCATCAGATTCAATTTCAGAATGTAGATGAAATTCATTTCAAAATAAGTACTCCAAAAGAAACAAAAACCATTTTTTGAAAAATACCTTTTTAAACCTATAACTAAATTTAGTAATAATCCATGGATTGTAAAAATAATTATATGAAAGTAAATCTATTTTATTGAATATATTATTGATATTATGGATTAAAATAATTCATAAATTCCAATTAATTCAGTTTCTTAATATAAAAAACCTTGCGCACAATAAAAATATTTTTTAAAAGAATATCTCTTTTTATAATAAAATCCTTTTATGTAAATTTATAAATATTTTGTAGTCTTAAATGGAATTAAGGACTTATATTTTTAATAATTTTTTATAATCCTCTTTTTAATGGTTGTGGGGGAACCCTTACAAGGACCGTAGGTTTTGTGACACTTCACATGGCCCATTTTTATTAAATGAATTCATTTTAAGAATGAGTAATTAGAACTTCTCATTCCCAACATATGTATCATGATGTATGTTCTCTACCTTTTCATGGATGTTCATATTGTTTTCCTATACATAGATTCACATGCTTGGTACCGATGAATTTTTTTTCACTCTCATTCTTCCAAATCAGATTAACTCTTTTCAAGTGAATGCATCTATTTTAAATCTTTATCTGGAGCATGTTCCGTATTTAGTTTATCAGGTTTCATCTAAACATCATGTTGACTAAATTCCTTGAGTTGGTTGTTGGGTCTGTTGTCCCGGGGGGGGGGGGGGGTATGAAAATACTTTTTGGCTTGTGTGTGTGCGGTATGTTTTTTTATGTAATTGTACCCCAGGCACCTATTATAAAGAAATATATTATAAAGAATAAATTTAAAAAATTAAAATTTATTCTTTATCAAAAATGTATATTTTCATTAAAATTTAAAATTTTCTACTTATTTCCGTGAAATTAAAAAATTAAATTTCATAAAGGGTAAATATTATACATATTTTTCAAAATATCGTTTTAATATCTCATACCCTCAAATCCTACGACTATGTTATGAATATCAAATTTAATACTAATATCTTAGTTGTATTCTAAGGTTATTTTAATCTTTCTGTTCCAATTAAAAAATCAATAAAACACTTAAAATTTATTTAAAGATAAATACATCAAAAAATATCATAGTGTTGGAGATACTACGACAATGTAAGGTTTAATAAATATCTTAATTTTTTTTATTTGATATTAGTTTGACTTAAAATATTTTAAATATATTACTATTTAGGTGAAATTGTTTCATTAGCCTCTTATAATCATTTTGTTATTATTTTTTGTTGTTAAATCACTAATTCCATCTCATAAAAAACATTTTTTAGTTTCTTTTAGTATGTCGAAATATGGGTTTTGAAAATTATGATTTTTTAGAAATTATCAAATTACTATATTTAATAACATATGTTATCATTATTAGTAACAGAAAAATATTTTTTTAATTATAATCAGGTTTTTCATTAAATTCATTCATTTATTTATTTTATCCTTTTATAAAACTCTATTCAAAACATCACTTTCCTATGACTATTTTATACAACCAAAGTGAACAATGATGTTTTATTTTCACTTATACAAATTATTTTTACTATTAATTTTTTTTCTTAATATAAAAAACATATATATTTAATAATGAAATATTTATAATTTCATTATGAAAATACATCAATAATAATAATGTTATTAAATGTAAAATTATCAATAATATTTTAACTGTTTAAAATATTTTTACAACAAATACATGATCAACTAGAAATATTATATTGGTCATATTTAACTAAAGAACGAATTTACTTATCTAATGAAATTAATACTACAGCTTTATAATTTTTTTAGATTATGGAATAATTTTACAATAACCATTAACTATTGCTTCTAAATTATTGTTGATTTAGAACTATAAATCATACAACCTTGAAATAATGGATATTATAAGACACAATATAATAAATGAATGAGACGTTATAAAAAATAAAATAAAAGGATTAAAAATGGTAAAATAAACAAGAATTTTTTTTAATTTTTTTTAAATTAATTAAATTTAATTATTCTAGAAGGTAAATGACTTATAAATACAATCAATACTCGAGTTAAGTGTTTTCATTCCATATCTCAATTAGGTTTATTTATTATTCATATATTTATTATTTTCGCTTATATTTCTCATATAAATTGTAATTTTTATATTATACACTTTAATGTTATTTTATAATTAATTTATTATATTATTTCATTAGTTATAGATTTATTTTTCATACCTTAGGTTGTTTATTAGGGGTTGTACATTTCATTTTTTGAGACCGAGATGTTTTCATGAAATATTATCTTTAAATAGTTATTAATCTTATGTAGATTTATTTGCATTAAATTGCGAGTTTAAAAGAACAATGATATTACATTAATATAAAATTATCATTATATCCTAACAATTGGGTTAACAGGAATAATTATAAATATCTTATGAAAATTCATTTTGAATTCATTGGCTATTAATTATTTATGAAATTATAAATCAATTGGATATTTTTATTTTTTAGTGAATTACATTTGGTAATTAAATTAATGAGATATATGTGTTATATACTTAATAAAATATTTTTGATATTAATCCAATAGATGTTTTATTCATAGGGTATGAATAAAACCATATTTTAAGTATAAGAACCTATTGTTTAAACTGTAAATTTCCCACCTTTGAATGGAGAACCCATTTTAAATTAAGATTTTGACAAATTAATAATTTATATATGAAAATAAAATCATGTTATTTTGAAACAGTATATAAAAATTTAATTTTGATATATTTCTGATATTTTTCCTATAACATTCATGTTTTGATGAATAGTAAAAATAAAATATATTTTAATTAAAAACAAATTTCTTCATCGAGATTACTTATATTGTTAAATTATAATATTTAATGGCTTTAAAGTAAAAAGAGAATATATTTTTACCATTTAATATAATGTATTCAATTCAAATTAATTTTACATTGAATTCATAGGTAAAAACATTACAATCTTTTGCAATGTTTTAACCTTTAATACCAGTTTTCTCATTCCAACAGTGAGATTAATTTTAAATTTATTACTATAAATTCCGGTTTTTTGAATTTGGAAAAATAGATTCGATATTTTCCATCTGGATTTCCAAATTTTATGAATAGTTATTTTTTGGATTTTATGTATATTCACTTCAGTAATTATTTTATTTACCATAGGTAAAGGGTAAATCTGATAAATAAGGGTAAAAACATTAATATTATAAAACAACCCTAAAATGTGTCATAAGTCTATTGGATGAAATATATCTTCCCATGGGAATCCTTGGGTAGATTTTGGGACCCCACAGATTCACTTGGATGTGAAAATGACATTTTATAAGAATTAATTTAAAGTATAGATTATTATAAACTAAATACATATATTTAACTAATTTTATTTTAATATAAGGTTATATGACTGATCTACATGTATATAAAAATTCAATATAAATATAAAAATATTTCTTACATTAGGTTATTTTATTAATAATTTTTAGACATTAGATACATATATTTTTTTATGACACAATTATGATGTAGTGATAACCTTATTAATGAAAGATTCAATGAAATGAATATATAAATATTAAATCAAATGTAATTTGTTTATTTTGGTCTCATCTACAAATTTTATGGATTATATTGACATATTATCTTTGATTTATTGCTTTTTCTTTGATGTAATCAGGTTGTTATGAATTAAAAAAAAATTATGAATATTGTCTAAAATTGACACAATTCACAACTTAAAACAAAAAATATTTTATTAAATGTTATTAAATTCTAAAAAATATAATATTAGAAATAATGGTTTATATAATTCCAAATATTACATAAATTACCTTTTGTGGGATGTTTTACATGAAATGGCAATTACATTAACTAATAATTTGTAAATAGCTTGATATCACAGTAAGATTAAAAAGGGTAAAATAAGTGTTAAACGCAAAATATAAAGAAAAAAATATTCTAATCTTGTATAAAAATTATTTAATGATTGATATTTTTACCAACATCATATTATCATGGAATTAAATAATTTTTGGACCATTTTTAGTTTAATTTGAATTTATAATTATTAATATTTTGAGATTTTCCTAATATGGTCCTCTCCTCAATTATAAAAGGGAACCTCCTCCCTTTCCTCTTCCCTATATTTTGAGCCTTAAATATTGTCCAAACCTACCCATTTCTCTTATATGTTTCCCTAGTTACATTATAGAGTGGTTGGTCTTCACAGAAGACTAAATCTAGTGCCCTAAGAGAAAATTTAAAGGAGGAACGTCGAGGAAGAGGTCTTCCCTTCTACAAAATCATTCAAATTTATTTCATCTTCTTTTTTCCTTTTCATTAGTTGTTTCATTATAAAGTAAAATAATCAATATCACTAATATATTTATATGTTACATTAAATATGAAACAACCCTATTTCACCTTCTATCTATCCTATAAAAAATGAAATCCCCGCATGTGCATAAGTACAGCTTATCGTCTCCACGTCGTGGTTTAATCTATTTTTCACCACCACCTTACAAGGATGGGTATAAAGGTGGAAATAATAAATATATACGATTATTATAACATGATAATAATTCTATGATACTATACACCATCCACTTTAAGACTATTCATCAATTATGGGAACGATATCGTCTCTTGTGCATATATACGGCTTACAGTCTCCCCAGTGCGATGTGGTTCGTTCTACATAATATTCATTAAACCATGAATATATAAATGAATTGAATGAATAAGTATGATATATATTATACTAATACCATTCTATAATGTATATAAATATAACCTAAAAAGAGAAATAAGAACATATCTTAAAAAAACATAAATAAGAACATAAATCATTTAATACCTGAATAATGAATAACAATGAAATGTTACAGTCAGATTTTGTTACTAGTTTCAGTGGCGAACAGATTTCGTTTGTGACAAAATGGTATCTGAGGAGGTTCATGTTAATTCATTGGGTTATCTTATTTAGGGAAGAGTCTAGATAGTCTAGAGCAAGGATTTTCAGGATATGGTATTCCAGTTATGGGTAGTATGCCTGATCACCACACCTCATGATGGGATTCAAGTTTCTAGGAGAAGTTAGGATTTATCTATGTCATTTGGTTGTCTTGGTTTAATGATGATTTAATAGAAATGATAAGAAATTTGGATTAATGGTCTCAGTGAGCTCGTAGGGCCTGGAAAGCCATGTGGAGCCAGGATATTCCATAGAACACTTTCTGTGATGGTGACGTGATTGAAATATAGCCGCCAACCATATTTCCATGTTACCCACTGAAACTAGTTTTCTCTCGCATTTTTTTGTTCTTTAGATCTGAAATCTTAGAACATTGGATTTAAATTGACTTTGTTTTAAAAAGTGTAATGTTTTTGGGAAATGATTTTCAAATAAAGAAGGAATGGTTTGGTTTATGAAATATTGGAACTGAATTTTTAGAAATGTTTTGAAATTGAAAATTGTGTGCTTACACCTCATTAGAAAGTAGAAACTATATTGAAGTTGGTTTTGAAAAGTGTTTCTAATAGATTTTTATAAACAATCAAAGGGTCTTTTAATGGGATGAGATGTGTTTAAATTGATGTGGATATCTTTAAAGTGAGTTATTTTCTAAATTTTTGTGTTTTTCTAAATTTTTTTGTAAGATGTGAGATAGAATTTTGATCTCTTGGATAACTGTTTTGAGAAAAAGGATGTGTTTGTTGACCATTTTAGTTTTGAAAAGTGTAAATAATTTTTATTTTAACGATTGGTATTTTCATGATCAACCTCATGCATGGGGTTATATGGGATGATGGATGGTGGATGGCATGACTAAATGAGTGTTGGGATGTATATGAGGAGGGTGCCCGGTGTGGCACAGAAACATGCATGTGTAAGGCCCATGGGGTACCATCGGTTGATGCGCTAACCGCTGAACTATTTGTTTTCAAAGAAATGTAATTAATGAAAAACATGATGTCTTGATGAATTGTTTGGGATGGAATATATTATGTTTTTTTGGAAAATGTTGATGGCGTGGGATGGTTTGAGTCCAAGAACACCTCATGTTTGAACTGTGTTTTGGGTTTGTGTTTGGGCGGTAAGCTGGGTAAAAGGACCGGTTAGTAGTATCCTTTGAGATATGTTTCGACACACCATTATGGTGGTTCCCGTCAGGTGTTTGGATCTTTTTTTGGAACTTTTTGACCAATAGGCCAGCTTATTTGGGTCATTGGGTTCTCTAATTGGATAAGGTATGCCCCCATTAAGGGTTAATGAATAATTGAAGTGAAACCCGAATTGTTTCTCTATTGGAAAATCCTCCAATTGATCAATATAAGGAATATTTTTTTCTCGAGCTCTGTATTTTGAGTCTATAACCATTCCTTTATTTTTTTATATCCTCTTGTAGTGGGATAGTTCTCATGGAAGGTTGAAAGAGACCACCATTTCGTATGTTTCCAGATTCGTCAAAGGTGGAAGTGGTCTAGGGTTGTTAGTGTGGATGAGTGTCTTGATGGTGTCTAAGAGGGAATCTAGGTTCTTCACAGTTTCTTTGAAGCATGATTTCATGTTAATCCACCAGTGGGGGAAATATGGTCCTGATAAGATATTGTGGCCACTATCTAGAATTGTGTTTTGTTTGGGGATATTGTATAATGTCCCTCTCCATGCATTGTTTATTTCAGTCATAGTGGTCATGTTCGGTGATGCCTTATGATGTCATGTACTCAATTGACCGTAATGGTGAAAGTCGAGCCATCATCTAAGATTCTATGTTATGTTATGAGAATTTATCCCTTGGAAAAACAAAAAAAAAATATTCCATTTTAGAGGAAGGTGAGTATAGGTGTTCTTTACATATATTGGTTCTCACCCGAACAAACAAGGTTTGTTGTGTGTGCATATTATAATCCAATTTTCAGTGAAATATTGGGTTAGGGTAATGTGACTTTGGAATGTGTTATGTATTGGAAAATTTATCGGGGATTGCAGTGTAGTTTTTGGTTGCACGGAAAGAAGGATACTCATTCAGGGGGTTTCCAAAGCCTAACTATGAGGCTGAAGATGCTTCAATCATTGGAGCTATAGCCATTAGTATCGGAGAGAAGTTGGCATGTAGGCAGGGGAAATCCCAGGTTTTTTAAACCCTTGTACAATGATAGATCCTTAGTATTAAAGATAGGATGAATTTAAACCTATGTTGTCATCTTCCTTCTTCTGTTGTTCATGTTCAGTGGAAATAAGTGGAGGGACTTGTACCCATGTCATCACCCAATGTTATTCCTCCCCCCTTTGGTTTCCATTGAGTCTTTGGAGAAAGGTTTGAGGTTTGGATAGATAGGTTGAGCACACGGTTTTCGATTGGTTAGTTGTGACCATGCCCTAGAAAACCATGTGGATAGAAGGATCCCCACTATTAGGGCATGGTTTCCCAAACCGTGCCGACTAACCATGTGGCTGTCACAACTGATTAAATTTTGGGGTCTTTTTGTACTGGCACGTGCTGGTCGGTTACGTTGGTTGGTTGTTATGGAGGAGAGACCTACTATGAGTCTTATATAAGTTCTTTTGTAATGTTCTGAGGGATTTCTACCCTTTGTACTGGGGATTCCATTTAGGCCTCCCCTGTTAGTGAAGGACCCCAAGACACCGTGATAGGGGAGGGGTGAATCAGGGTGACAACTTATTCTTTTAATGTGATGTGTCTTGTTCCCACGTTGGTAGGAACTTATTGATCCTGTATGATGAATATGATCAGAAAGAAAATATTCACATGCATAGAGAAGACACATCACTTTTTACATGGTTCACCACTAAGGGCTACGTCTAAGGAGCATACGCTGACAATTTTTTAGTCGTACCAAATTCCACTAATCTTCACAAGATGTGGATTAAAAAGGTTCGGGCACAATCACTCTATACCAGGCTTACTGCCATTACAAAGGTTCATGGAAAGCTCAATGCTTCCCTCAGGTCACTCCCGTTGACTCCCCTTGGCTCGCTGCACTTGGTGAAGTCACACTTAGTTTATAGACTTGAATGACTCTTCAGCATTGCATAAGAATGCATCCTCGGTTATATGTAGATGCTCTGTTGTAGTCCAACTCTCAGCTGAAGTCGAATCTCACTTTGTGATGAGGGTACCAGATGATCCTCCAGCTTTCGTGGAGCTTCAAAAGGACGGATATACTTCAACAACCCTGGTGCACTTTTCCATGCTCCGGTGCGCATGTTTCATTAATGGGATGCAAGTCACATGCGCGGTAAAAACTCGGCACGCAGGTGAATCCAAACAACTTGTGCAACACTACCTCATTTAACTCCAAACTTGCGCGACTCAGCACCACTAAATCCCAAACCACATTTGACGCACAACCAACAGCCGACGTGCAACCTCTACTTGCGCGACCCAGCAACCACTTGCGTGACTCAACCACTTGCGCGACGAGAGCTCAAAAAATATCGAAGTCTTGAACTTTGTTACAAATGAGGAGGGGGTCCTCTATTTATAGGAAAACTGGACCCCCTTCCCGGTGGCACACAAGTCTTCCCCTGGCACGTCGGTTCCGGCACGTATCTCATCCTCCCTAGCCTCTGTCGTTCTACCCACTTGCGCGACCACACAAAGACTTGTGCGACCTTCTTTCCTTTTCCATATTTTAAAGTTATAATCTTCAAAAACCATAGACGCACAAGTTTCCAATCCTCCTAGGCATCATCGCGCAAGTAACTTTCGTGAACAGCCTAAATCATGTGTGACCCTTATCCCTTTTCCATATTCCCATGTTCTGATCTGGAAAAACATATGGCATGCAAGTTTCCTCTCCTCCAAGTACACAGCGCACACATGTCTTTGCAAAAACACCTTTCTCCATTTGTCGATTTTCAGGCCCAAAAATTTGGCAAAAACATGGAAATGGTGCCACCTTCAATACTGTTGTCTGCTTTAATTGTATGATCTTTTTCCCGGTACACATTCTGAACATCCACTGAGGATTGAAAAAAGATATAAATCATACTCCAAATCATGCATAGAAGACCATGGTTCCAAAAATCTCCCCCTTTGGGTTTGTTGGCAATCAGAAAATAAATTCAATAGATCTGCATCCATGTGAAAAACAAAAATTGCAAGAATCAACTCATCCAACACTCTAAGTCTACGTGAACAATTCTCGGTGTAGAAAACAAGAGAGGATGCTTGAATTAAGAACCTGTTTTTTAGAAATGTCAATGATTCCCAAGAATCATTACATGATCGATGAAAATCCTTCTTATCCTTCTCATCCTATCAGTGACACTGAATTCGCATTGTGTCACAGGAGCATTATATGCCTGAACATTCCTTAATTTATTCCTTTCTCCCCCATTGACAATAAACCTGAAGCCTGGTTATTTGGTCATTGTTCATCTCAAACCATACTCCCCTTGGATAGTATCTCCCCCACAAACCTGAATCAAATCCATAAACAGATAAAAACAGTTATCATAATTTAGGAGAGGGGTAATGCATAACCTCCTTATGCACTGGGAGGTGGATGAACACTGAGGTTAAACTGATGCTTCTTAAACATAGCCACTGATAGTTGCTTGGTCAGGATACCATCCACTTGCTCAACAGTTCCCACATGATCCATCCTAATCACCTCTTGTTTAACTTTTTCTTTGATAAAGTGATACATGATTTCAATATGTTTTATATGGGAATTTTGAATAGGATTCTTCGTAAGATCAATTAAGCTCTTGTTATCATAATATATCAGCATTGGTTGCTTTAACTCATCACAAATATCTATTAATTGTTGCTTCATACATAGTAGTTGAGTGCATGCCTTTGTGGAAGAGATGTACTCGGCTTCAGTAGTACTAAGAGAAGTATTTTCTTGTTTCTCTATCCAACACATTTCTGCCCAATATAGAATGATCCACCACTAGTGGACTTCCTGTCTACTACATCACCAGCCCAGTCAGCATCAGAAAATGCTGATAATTCACTGTCCCTGCCTACAACAAAAAATAACCCGAAGTTATGTGTACCATGAATGTACCTCATGATTATTTTTACTGCCGCTATATGTTCCTCCTTTGGATTATTCTAAATACGACCCACAAGGCATATGTCGAAGACACTATCTGGTCGTGTCACTGTCAGGTACAGTAGGCTGCCAATTATCCTCCTGTACATGGTGGGATCAACAAAGGCTCCATCCTCATGCTTTCCAAGTTTAGTTCCAACTGCAATCAGAGTTGAAATTGGTTTGGAGTCTTTCATATTAAACTTCATCAGTAGATCTCTTGCATACATTTCCTAAGAAATGAAACTGTATTTCTTCTTTTGAATCACCTGCAGCCCCAAGAAATATTTTAGCTCCACAATCATAGACATTTCAAATTCTGATTTCATGTGGTTGGAAAGTTCATCCACTGATTTCTTCCTACTACCACAAAATTTGATATCATAAAAGTAGACTAGAACAATGAATTGATCTTTTGGAGAATTATTCACATAGAGAATGTGATCAACTCCTCCTCTTTTGAATTCCATCTTCCTGAGATAGGAATCCATCTGCGAGTACCACGCCCGTGGTTCCTGCTTCAAACCATATAGAGCTTTCTTCAGTTTGCAGACCTTTGTTTCATCAGTACCCAAAACAAATCCCACTGGTTGTTTATTGTAGACTTCTTCTTCGAGTACACAATTAAAAAATGCTATCTTGAAATCCATTTGAAATACTTTATATCCTCTTTGGAGTGCCATGGCATGAAAAGCCTGATTGACTCCAGTCTATCCACTGGAGAAAATGTTTCTTTAACATCAATTCCTTCAATCTGAGAGTATCATTTACATACCAGTCGTGCCTTGTTTCTGATGACACTTCTATGCTCATCAATATTATTTTTGAAGATCTATTTGGTACCAATCACATTTTGACCTTTGGGTCTCTTGAGAATATCCCATGTATGATTCTTGTCAATCGGATCTAATTCATCATTCATGGATTTCACCCAAGATTCATCATTTGCAGCTTCTTCGAATGAGGATGGATATAGAACTAATAGAAATGGTGATTGCATGTTATTCCTCATCCTTCTTGTTTGAGTGGGTGAACTCCTATCCCCAATTATGTTGGATGGATCAGTCTCAACAGTTCGATTTCTCCAGCGAGGTTCAGTTGCATTCTCATCAGCAACAATTTCTTCTTTAGATTCTTCTTCTGAGTCAAAATCATCATGTTACTACTGAGTGATTTGTACAGAATCATATATTTCTATATTTATATTTTCTTCACGTTCATTTTCTTCCTGAAATTCTATCACATCATCATATTACTTCCATGAATCATTTGTGGTTTTCACTTCAATTATCTTAACATCATTACCTTCCACAATCCTTCCTAAAGGCTTGTTCAAACAATTGTAGGATTTTCTGTTCATTGAGTAACCGAGGAAAATTATTTCATCTGCATTGTCGCCATACTTCCTTTGATTTCCTTCTTTGTTTCTGATGAAGCATTAAATTCCAAAGAGACAAAAGTATTTTAAACAGGGCTTCCATTCATGGAACAATTCATATGTTGTCTTCATCTCACCCATATAAAGTCCTATTCGATTCTGAATGTAAGCTGCATCTTGAACAGCCTCTATCCAGTAATGTTGTGGAATACGACTCTCAATCAGCATAGTTCGTGTCATGTTGTTCACCTGTCGATTCCTATGTTCAACAACTCCATTTTGTTGTGGAGTTCTCACACCAGATACCTCATGTTGTATCCCCTGCTTCTCCGAACAATTTTCAAATTCAATGGACGTATATTCTCCTCTATTGTTAGATCTCAACACTTTGATTTTTCGTCCAATATAATTTTCGGTGATTCGCTGATATGATTTCATGCATTCAAGGACTTTTCATTTCCTATGAATGACCATCACACATGCCATTATATTGTAATCATATATAAAAAGGACAAAGTACATTTCTCTATGTGTTCCAGCAACATTTACCGGCCCACATACATCTGTATGAATCTGATCAAGAAGGTGAGATTCCCTTTTCTTCATTGGCTGATATGAACTACAGACCAGCTTCCCATGAATGAAAGCATCACAAGATTTTTCACGTTCACGCTTCAAGTTGGGAATTTCCATGAAAATTCTCAATTTTGATATTTTCTCCATGTCTTGTTTATTGATGTGTCCCAATCTCCGATGCCACAAATTATTTTCTTCTTCAATAGTCATGTAATAGACATTTTATTCACTATCAACCTGATACAAGTTGCCTTCTCTTCTTCATCCCTTCATAAGTGAATTTCTTGTCTTTCCCTTGATAGTGCTGCCTTTCTAATTAAAAGTAACTATAAGTCCCGAGTCACAGAGTTGACTCACGCTAAGGAGATTATGACGTATTCCATCTACGTAAAATAATTCAGTATTCTTCAGTTCTCGATTAGCTTATTCGGTACATCCACTCCCTTTGATTTTCAGAGCTCCATCATCACAAAATCATACTGTACCATCAACCTTCCTTTTGATATCCGTTAGCAGGCCGACATTACCTGTCATATGATACGAACAACCTCTATCCAGAATCTAGGTATTATTGTTCATTGTATCTTTGAGGACCACCTCCGTAAGGTTAGATTTCTCAATCTTCTTACTTTCCTTCCATGAGACATTGGATTGAGTATATAGTACTGATGGAATTTCAAATATCTCTTCCACATAACCAGTTTCTTCAAAGTCGAAATCTTCTGTGAGAGGAGAAAACCTATTTGAAATAGGAACATTGTCTTGCTGATGAGACTTGACTTGTATTGAACATCGGCATGATGTGTCTATGTCCCTTCTCTGCCTGCAATTAGCAGCCTTATTACCAAAGTTAGAACAACGAAAACAATATCCATAGAAATTGTTTATTCTATAATAATTAGGATATGAAATTGTTCTCCATTGTTGAACTTCTATATCTTCTCCATTCAGATAGTTTCTTGCCTCTTCAAATTAAGACATGGTATGGACTAGATATCCACATAACTGACACTTCATGAGAGGAAATGTCTTCTCACTTGAATTTCTCCTCATAACTTCTTCCTTGGGAGAATAGTAGGATTGTCTGTCATTTCTGAATGTTTGAGGATAATGTTAAGTTCTCCTTTTAGTTTGGATTGAGGGTTCCTTTTTCATCACATTAGGCAACGTTTCAACATGTTCAACTTTCATCTTATCTTTATTTTGGATCTTTTCACTTCCAACATTTGATGTCTCAGCCTCACAACCAATTCCACTCTTTCCCATGCAAGCGGGTCTTTGATCACCCACGATGTTTTCAACCCCACCTGAACAACACATGTCTCTTGCTACTAATTCTACATCTGAGAATCTTCCAAACAATATTTTATTCCTCGATTCTTTTGGAATTGATTCAATATCATGTTTACTCCTTAGAATAAAAACTTCCTCCTCAAGTCCCTTAGCAATCTTGGATTTTTCATCTAGTCTTGAGGTGAGGTCATTGATGTCCTTTTCCTACTCTTCAATTCTCAGCTTCAGATCCACTACATCATCGTTGCTTTCAATTATTTTAGACTGTACCTTCACAAAATCTTCCAGTCATTCAATTTCAACTTCAATTTGATCAACATATTCAGTTGATTCTTCTACAATTGGCTTCTACTTATTGCGACTGTTACATTTAATCTTAAGCTTACTAACTGCATCCTTAAGTTGCATCATGGGATCTACACAAGTTCTCAGTTGTTTTTCTCCACCAGTATCTACTGACGTTTCAACAGTGGCCATCATGGAAGCATGGTTCCCAGTTTTTAATTCTGGTTCATCTTCATCACAGAATACATTATCATTATTTCCTCTTCATAGACAAAACTCTTCCTTCACGTTTTCTTTCCCGATTTGAAGTATCCCTTTTTGATGAACCTTCTCTAAGGCTTCTCGAGGCTTTCATATTCACTATCTTCATCATTGATCTTTCTTAAGCACTGAGAGGCAATGTTCCCTACTTCTCCACAATGAAAACATGCGAGAGGTAATTTCCCTTTGAATTTCCCTTTTCCTTTATGGAACTTCATTGCAATGAGAGAAAGAATTTATTTTTATCCGTCATCGTCACCGCTACTATCTTTTGAGATTTTTAGTTTATCCATGGCCTTGAATGCCATTTCCTTTCTCAGATGAGTCGTAGCATCTTCTGGTTTGACTCTCATTTCATAAGCTACCATGCGGCTCAGTAGATCATCCAGGTAATGTTTGGAAAGATCTCTATCCTCAAGGGCTGACACCTTTTCATTGTACATAGGTGTAAGTATTCTTAATATTTTTTTACAATATAAATGTCTTTGATTTCTTCACCTAGACCCCGTATTTCTCCATCCACTTCAGTAATTCGATTGAAGAATGACTGTTTATTGTTGTCTGGATGCATCTTCAGATCATCAAACAGATTGTGCAGCACTTTCAATTTTTCCTCCTTCACTTTGCTATCTCCTTCTTAAATATTCTCGAGTTTATCCCACATGGATTTTTCTAAGGTGCAATTCATCACTTTTATGTAGATCTGATCAGAAAGGGATGTAGTGAGTGCATTTTGTGTTTTAGCATCTGTATCCAGAATTTTCCTTTCTTTTTTAGTCATAGCCAGGCCTGTTGGATCAATGACTTGTATTCCTTGCACAGTAGAAAAGAGAACATCCATTCCAAGAGATCTTAGATGAGATCTCATTCTGTTCTTCAAGATCTGGAAATTAATTCCATCGAAGTGAGGGACTCACATAACATTGATTCCATTCTCCATGACGATAAAGGACATATTCAACACGAGAAACCTTTACCCTCTGATACCACATGAAGGACCCCGGGACACCCTGAGAGGGGATGGGTGAATCAGGGTGACAAATTTTTCTTTTAATGTGATGGATCTTGTTCCCACTTTGGTAGGAAATTGTTGATCATGTATGATGAATATGATCAGAAAGCAAACATTCACATGCACAGAGAAGACACAAAACTTTTTACTTGGTTAACCACTAAGGGCTACGTCCAAGTACCATACACTGAAATGTTTTCAGTCTTACAAAATTCCACTAATCTTCACAAGCTGTGGATTATAAAGGTTCGGGCACTATCACTCTGTCCCAGGCTCACTGCCTTTACAAAGTTTTAGGGATAGCTTATTGCTTCCCTCAGGTCACTCCCGTTGACTCCCCCTGGCTCACTACACTTGGTGAAGTCACACTCAGTTTATAGACTTGAAGTTCTATTCATCATTGCATAAGAATGCATCCTCTGTTATATGTAGATGCTCTGTTGAAGTCCAACTCTCACCTGAAGTCGAATCTCACTTTGCGCTAAGGGCACCAGATGATCCTCTAGCTTTCGTGCAGCTTTAAAAGGATGGATATTCTTCAACAACACTGGTGCGCTTCTCCAAGATCCGGCATGCAAGTTTCAGTAATTGCGTGCAAGTCACTTGCACGATACAAACTCGGCATGCAGGTGACTCCAAACAATTTGCGTGAAACTACCTCTTTGAACTCCAAACTTGCACAACTCAACGCCACAAAATTCCAAACCACTTTGGACGTGCAACCAACAGCCGACGCGCAACCTCTACTGGCACGACCCAACAACCACTTGCTCGACTCAACCAATTGCACGAAAAGAGCTTAAAAAATCACTAAGTCTTGAACTTCGTTACAAATGTGGAGGGGGGGGGGGGGGTCTTCTATTTATAGGCAAACTGGACCCCCTGGCGGTGGCACGCAAGTCTTCCCCCAGCGCACCGGTTCCGGCACGCAGCTCATCCTCCCTAGCCTCTATCGTGCTACTCACTTGAGCGACCACCCAAATACTTGCACGACCTTTTTTCCTTTGCCATATTTTGAAGTTATAATCTTGAAAAACAATATACGCGCAAGTTTCCAATCCTCCTAGGCATCAGTGCGCAAGTCACTTGCGCGACCAGCCCAAAACTTGTGCGACCCTTATCCCTTTTCCATTTTCCCATGTTCTGATATAGAAAAACATATGGCACACAAGTTTCGTCTCCTCTAAGTACATGGCACACAATTCTCTTTTCCAAAAACACTTTTCTCCATTTGTCGATTTTCAGGCCCAAAAATTTGGCAAACCCTGCGAAACAGAGCAACCTTCAATACTATTGTCTACTTGAACTGTATGATCTCTTTTCTAGTACACATTCTGAACATCCACTGAGGATTGACAACAAACACAAATAATACTCCAAATCATGCATAGATGACCATGGTTCCAATAGTTAGTTTCCTGATTCTCTCTTGAGAAAAATATAGTTTGTCTCTTATAGTGGGAAGCCTTTTTTCCCCTATACCAGTAACTCAGATTTATCCATGGTCATTGATTGGTGGTAGGTTGTCTATTTCTGAGATATCTAGATTCCTACCTCTTCCTTCGGTAAACATTGAAATTGGAGAGTGACCAATGGTTTAGTTATAGCAAGGTCATTGTAACCTTGTTTGATGTTGGTGTTTGTTTGGGTAATTTGCTTGAGTCATTTTTAGATTGTGTTTTAGAATTTTTATTTTGGTATAAAGCTTGAATGTGCTTGATTGTTTCATGAAAGTGGTGTATGTTTCTTTTTTGAGGGTATTACTTCCTTAATTGATCACTGGAGGTGTTTTGGCCTTTGGGGGTGAAACTTGGGAAGGGAGTACCTCTTGGTTTCTCGGTTGGGTTTGTTTGTTTCTTTGGCCTTACTGTGACTTTGTGGGGAAAACCGTTTTCATGGTGGAGATAATTGTCACCTAAATAACATATTTAAAACTTATTTTTAATTCAATATCAATTATTTGTTTGTTTTTGGGTGTTTCCCATGCATTTCTAGGGGAATGAGTGAGTTTTCATGATTTGGGCCAATTTGGGAGCCCAATTCCATATTTAAAAATAAATTTTGACTCCTTTATAACTCTTTCCTTTTTTAAAATTTTTCATCCATTCCAATTCTAACATGGTATAACCTTACCTATGAACACCACCAAATTAATTTGGGCCATTTAGAAATCTACAATCATGGTGGATTTGAGTTTTTATATAAGGGATTGGTCCTGCCCAAAAGCACATTTCTTGCATTAAAAATATTTTTCATTTATTTAATAACTCCTTAAATGTTTAAGTTTTTTTAGTGCTTATAACTCTCACCTGAGTCCACTTACCTATGGCACGCCCCCATTCTATCTTCCCCCAATTTGGAGCTTCTTAGAATCGTGAAATTGGGTGAAACATCTCTGGATTTCGAAACTCTACCAGATTTGAAAAGGTAAATTGATCATTTCATAACTCCTTATATTTTTACACTTTTCCCTAATTATTGTTTCAAGATGATATCATCATCCTTTTTAGAACCTAACATAAATTTTTAGTAGTTTTAAAAATCAGATAATTGTGGATTTTGGGTCATTTTTTTCAAGGTTGTTTTGGGTAAGTGTTTCTCTTTTCAATTTATCCCTTCTCCTTATGGTTTCCTCCCTAATTCATGAATTTTAGTGTCCATAAGTTTGGATTCATACCTAGGGTTTTATTTGGGTTCTTTGTGGAGAAATATAATGTTTTATGGTTTATTTTCACTTCCTTGTGGTGCGGCGGAGGTGTGGTTGATGTTTCATAACAAGATTCAAGGGTTTTGACTCAAAGGGTAGGTGGTTCCACATGTAAAAAATTATTTATGAGTTTTCTTGTTGTATTTAATCATTTTTCATATTCCTAATATTTTGGTTGTGGTGTGAAAAATGTTTATGAATGATTTGGTTATGTGCTAAATTTTATAGTTGCTTTTAAACTTGAAATTGGGTGTTTTTATGTGTAACTCATGGGGTATTATTTGGGTTTATTTTATTACTTATAGAATTGGTTTAGAAAATCTATTTTGGCCAACCAAATTGTCTTTGGTAATCTATTAGTGTCACGTGTTCCTAAAAATAATGTTTTTGAATAGGTTTGATGTGTAAAACATTGATATACTTCTTGAGAACATTTTATGAAAATGTGTGTTTTCATTTGTATCTTTTTTGGTATTATTAAAGGTTATTTTATAACACTTGAATGAGGTTTTATAAATGTATATAGGGGTGAAAATTCTATTTTTTATAGGAATTGGTATGGTTTTGGTCTTAAATGGGGGTTTTGAAATGGGTTTTGTGTGCAAGACATAGTTACACCCCTTAAGATTGTTTTTTGAAAATTGTGAATGTTTTGTTTGGTTAATCATAGTGGGTAAAAGAGTGTATATGCACTATTTGGGGGTTTTTTTCACCTAATATGGGTTTTTGAAAGGTAATCTGGTTATTTAAGAAGTCAAATATTTTTTTATAATTTTTCAACAAGTGATGAAATGTTTTTGAAAATGGAAAGAGAGATGAAAAACATAGTTGTGGGCTGTTTTGTGTGAGTGTGTGGTGAAAAATGAATTTTGTTGATGAAAGAGGTATTATATGATATTTGAGTGGGATGTTATGTGATTTATAATTTCATTTAATGGTTTCTAAAAATTGTTTAAAGGATTTTTGGAAATGTTAATGAAATGTGAAAAGTGTTGTGGGCTATTTTGGTGTGAGTCGGATTCCAAAATCATTTTGAATGAAAATTGTAATTTTATGACTTGTGTAGAATAAATGTGGGATTTTTTTTTGAATTTGGGATATGGAAATTATATTTGAATTTTCAAAGTATATTTCATGGATTGTTGAACTTGTTTGAGAATGAAGGGAAAACCCGGGTTTCTTGGTTGGTGGATATGTACTAGCATGCTAATGAATATGTGGGGTTTGGACCCAATTTCACTTAGCATGATTGACGCTTACAACTCTATCTAAACTATGATGATAATGATTGGGGAACAATAGGTTTTGGGTATGTTCCCTATTAGTTTCTCTTGCATGATAATGGATATTATGATGGTTACTCTCACCAAGATGCAAGGTACCTGAGACCCACAAAGAGCTAGGGCCTTGGGGTTATTTACTATTTCTTATTCTCATTAGTTACTTTGTGATTACCTTCAGCATATAGTATGGTTGGATGAAAAATTAAGTAATGTTGAAATTATTTTTAAAACTGTTGATTCTTAATGATGTCCTACTTAACAACTGTTTTAATTTTTATGTTGCATCTTTTAGAAATTGTAACTAGCATTACATGTTTATGAAAGCTTGAAAACTTTTATGTCATTGAATGTTTATCAAATGAAATCTCTTAGTGGAAGTATCCTACTAAGCATTGTCTCACACCCTACATACACCCTTGGGTGTAAGTAGACTTTGTTTTTTTGTCGTAGGTTGGGTACATTTTTTTATGCCAGTGGTTCGGGTTTCTAGTAGGTCCTTTGTGGTGAAGTCTTGTAGAGATGGCTTGAGGGTAGTGCCCCATTCCATGTGGGTTATTGGGATGTTTCATTTTAGTTATGTACCTTTGTTATATTATTGGTGAGTTTCTTTAAACTATGTAATTGACTTCTGATTTTTTGTAAAAGAATGATTGGTTTGAAAATTTCAGATTTTTTATATTGGATTCATTTGTTGATTTAAGTTTATAAACTTGGGAAAATCATTCCCAATTCTCATTTTATGATACCTGGTCACTTGTTCCAGCTCGTGGGGATCATAAAATCCTTTCGGTCCTTTTCAAAGGCTGATTTTGGTGCAATTTTCAGTGTCGACCAGATTGGGTTCATGACATACCACGCTGTAAAGTATATAACTATAACCTAAAAAGAGGACTAAGACATTATTTGAAAAAACATAAATATGAACATAATGAATTTAATACCCAAATAACGTGTAACAATGAAATGTTACTAACAAACTGAAGAAAGTTTGATTATAAATTTTATCATAAAAATGATAATGATTTTTTAATAAATATGTAACATTATTTTAATCATCATACAGGAGGTTCAGATACATATCAAGGATATCATACCTAATGTAAGGTATAATTTTGTAATTTCATTTTTATCCAAGATTATTTATATGTAAGTTTTTACTAGTGGTATATTTATCATCCATTTCCATGTTTCACAAGAATATTCTCATAATAGTTTTACAATTCTTATATTTATTTTTAATATTATTTTGTCCTATGTTGAGTTTTACAACATGGTTTGGGAGGAATCAGTCATACATTTACCATTTGAGGTACTTTTTGGTCTCTTCCAACTAATGTATGAGAAGAATGCTTTTTAACATGTATTGGCAAAACAGATTTTTAGGATTTTATCATTATTTATTTCCTTGAAGCTTCTCTTACAGTATAAATATTTTATTTTAAGATAAAATTGTTTCATCTAAAATTGTGTGATATTTTGAGGAAGGAACAAATTTTGGAAAATGATAGGATATTTTCCTTAGGAATTAAGCTCAACTATTTTATCAAAATTATTATCGATATAAGATTACATAGGTTTACATTTCTATATGATTTATTACTTTTATTTGACAATTTAAATGATGAAATTATTTTTATAAAATCCATTTATTGATTATGATATGATGTATTGATGTTTAATAAACCCATTTTATTTCATAGGTTATGCTATCGTGATTGTTTTTATGTTTTTTTGGCACATTTAAAAACGGTTTCATTAGGATTTGGTTGGGACCTATATCTCTATCTAATTCAATGGTTAACAATTTATATCTCATGAGATAGACATGGATATAACAAAAAGTTTATCTAGTTTACCAATACTAGGCTGTAATTAGGAGAGAACTCAATTCATTAATAGACTTTTTCTGCTATGATTGTCTTAGAAATTAGCCATGACTAATATGAAACAATTTTATATGATTATTTGTGTATGAAACAAAATTTCATTTCTTATGTTAAGAATATTGATATTACATTGTAATTTTATGATTTATCCCATGACATGATATTGTGATCTTTTATAGGCAAAACACGATTTTAAAATTGAATGTTCTTATGAATATGATATAAATGTTATTTCATTTTTTCCCTTACTAAGAATTTATGATCACCCTTTTATATTTTTATTTTCCCCATGACATGAAGAAGGGTATTATATATGATATTCAAAAAATGAGTCTATTTATGATGAAATAAATGGATGATAGTGTAGATGTTTTATAAAATAGTTGTTTATATTTCCCAGTTTCTAAAGAAACATTACATATACATTTTTGTCGTGGTTTTGTTATTTGTGGTATTAAATATACATCGATTCTAAAGTGATATCAATTTATTTAAATACCAAATCACTATAATAAGTATCAAAGGAAAGGTTTTGTTAACCTTTCAAAACTAGGATGAGAAATCCATAAGAATATGTCTAAGTATATTATAAAATCATAGTGATTTAGAAATGGCCATGAATAACCAAGGATTAAACCTAAAGAATCCTAAATTGAAAATTTATTCTTGATTATGTGGTTATCTTATTATGATTAGTGTTGGTTACACTATTTTTTAATGGTTTTAGTCAAGGGATGGAACCCGAAGGAACCGGGTTAGTACTGAATGTGATAGGCAATGTAATGATTGTCCCCCATGAGCAACCAAATGTTATGGGAACTGTAATTAAAAATACCGAATCCATGCTCACAAACCATTATCAAGCTATGAATTGTACTGAACTTATAAACAAACAAAGGAGGGAGAAACATTGTTTTGAATACTTCATGAGGTAGCGTCCGCTATCATTTAGAGGGACTTCTGATCCATTAGTGGCTAAATAATGGATCGGTACCACTGAAAAGATATTTTTAATTCTACAATGTTATGAACATGATAAAGTCATCTTAGTATTATATCATTTGGAAAGGGAATTTGATCAGTGGTGTAATATTATTGAGAATATGAGGCAAAGAGATGAAATTGAGTCCATTTAACGGGACAATTTAACGAACTTATTTTTCAATAAGTAAATTCCACGTATTCTTCAAAAACAATATGGAGAAGGAGTTCCTGCAACATTTGAAAAGGGATTTGGAATCTGTTGTTACATATGAATAAACATTTACTATACTTACAAGGTACACTTCTAGAATTATTATCCAACCTGAGAGTAATATTGATCAGTTCTTTAGTGGATTAAAACCAAGTCTCTAATGGGCATTAGACATAAGGTACTTCAATAGCTACGAGGAAATTTTTCAATGTGCTCTCAAGGTTAATATGGAGATTGGTGTAACCAAACAGTCTTATGGGTTTGATAAGAAGGGAAAATGGAATTCAAAGGAAAATCCAAAGACCACACTGAAAAGAAGATTAATTTTCCCATATGCTCAAAGTGTGGAAGAAAACATGTAGGGAATTATCTTAAAGGTACTAGTAAATGTATTAAGTGTGGAATAAAAGGTCATCGGGCAGTTGAATGCTGAAGTAATGGCAAAAAGGATATCTAATGACGTGAACAAAGAAAAGTATATATAGGATGCACCTCATATACTTCAATGTTACATGTGTATGGAAATGTGGCATTATACCAATCAATGACCTAATCTAAGGGTTATTGATCATTATCGACATCAACATACTCTTAAGGCCAACGATAAAGTAATGTCACATGCAATTACTATCGGCGATGTGGAGTATGATAATGATGTGGTGAAATATACACTTACCATCCACTCTATAGTAAAAAATGTTATATTTGATTCTCGATCCACCCAATACATTATTTCTAAATAATTTTTAAGGGTTTCACTATATTACCTCAACAATAAGATGTTGAGTAAGGTGTGATGACTCCTAATGGCTCAATGATTGCATAAAAATTTTATAATTCTTCCCCAATTGATGTTTATGGGAAAGTACTTCCTAAAAATCTTTTGATGCTTCCTATAGTGGAATTTGATGTGATTCTTGGCATGGATTGGATATTTTATATGGATATCATGTCAATTTCTAACGAATGGAAGTCACATTTGATATTCAAGATCATTTTATGATCATCTATCAATGAAGGGATGAATATAACCTTCCAGTAGAAATTTATTCCATATTATGGGTCTTGATTCCAATAAATGAAGGTTATTTAGCTCAAATTATTTGTGATAAACCCATTATTATGAATACGCCCACTGTATGGAAGTTTGATGTTGTCTTTCTAGAATAATTTCAATGTCTTCCACCAAATCATGATGTTGAGTTTTCAATAGAACTCAAATCGAGTGCTATGCATATTCCAAAAACACCTTATAGAATGGCCCTAATTGAGTTGAAGGAATTGAAGAAGAAACTTCAAAAGAATATTGTTAAGGGACTCATATGATATAATGTGTCACCTTGGGGGGAACTTTTGTTGTTTGTTAAGAGGAAAAATGGATCAATGAGACTCTTCATTGATTATCAATAACTTAACAAGATCACTATAATGAAAAATATCATCTCACATGCATTGATGACTTATATGACCAACTATACAGAGCTCAATACTCTTCCAAGATTGATCTCTGGTTACGATATCATCATTTAAGGGTCAAAAATAAGGATATACCAACGATGGAATTCCATACAATGTATGGGAAATGTCAATTTATAGTGATTACTTTGGTCTTAATAATAACCATTCTATCTTCATGGATCTAATGAATAGAGTCATTACAAACTAACTTGATCAATTTGTGGTAATCTTTATAGAGGATATCCTTATCTATTCAAATGGAAAGAAATAACAAGAATATCACTTGATAATTGTACTAGAGAACCATATAAAGGAGAGGGTTTATTAAAATTTTACCAATTGTGAATTTTGTCATTAAAATGTTCCATTTTGGGTCACATAATCTTAAGAGATGGGATATATATGGATCAAACAAAAATTTAGGTTATTGAAAGATGGTCACGACCAACAATAATAACTGAGAGCTGAAGTTTTCTTGTTTTGGATGGTTATTATTGACGTTTTGGGATGATTGTTCATGATTAAGTAATTAAATTTCCATGTTGACTTGTAAATGAGTTATGTTCATTTGGATGGAGTATTGTGAAGAGAATTTCAAAGAGATAAAAATAGGGTTAGCCAGTGCTCCAGTGCTCACACTGCCTTGTAGAGGAGAAAGGCTTCTGATCTACATAGATTCATCAAAGAAGGGTATGTTGTTTTGTTCTCATGATAAATAATATAGTTATATCTTATGCCATATGATAGTTGAAAATCCATGAGAAAAATTACCCAACTCATAATTTGGAGTTAGTTGTAATAATATTTGCATTAAAAAAATGAGGCATTATCATTCTGGTGAAAGGTGTGCTATTTATACTACTCATAAAAGATTAAATTATATTTTTACCAAAAATAATATGAATATTATCAAAATAATATGGTTATAGTTGATTAAATTGTATGACTGATAAATATATTACCACCCTAAGAAAGTGAATAAGGTGGAAGATGCCTTGACTAGAAAAGACCATGCTAGATTATCTATGATGAGGATCACAAATGATCCAATATTTATGGATTTGCAAAGGATGGATCTTGAAATTTTAATGCAAGGGAAGAAATATATCTTTCTAAAATGAATTTTCAACCATCAATACAAGTGAATATTAATGATTTATAGAAGGAATAAGTAGAGTTACAAAAGAAAGTGAGAAACGTTCCTGAATTCAACCTTGATTGTGATGAAATAATAATGTTCAGGAACTGGGTTTTCGTACTTATAGTACCAAAATTAAATAAGGTGATATTGGATGAGGATTAGAGTTATTCATTCATTATTGACCATGGAAGCACAGATCTGTAAAAGGTCCTGAAATAGTACCTCTGGTGGGATGGCATGAAAGGAGATGTCACTGATTATATCTATTGACGCTTGGTTTTTTTCATGTTAATGTTTAGAGAGAGAAGTATAAGGATATGTTACAACTATTACCGATAATAGAATTGAAATACGAATACATCAATATAGACATTGTAATCAGAATTCTGAATACAACCAAAGGAAATAATGTTATCCAGGTTATAGTTCGTCTCTATACAAAGTCGGCATAGTTCATTGCTGATAGATTGTATTTACCGCTTAATCATCATGCCTAGATATATGTAAAGTAAGTGGTAAGATTTCATGGAGTACCACTTTCCATTATATATAATCAGGATATGAGGTTTACCTCGATGTTCTAGAAATGTCATCACCATACTCTGGATATAAAGTTATGTTTCCTCACTGCTTATCATCCTCAGATAGATAGTCAGTCTTAGAGGGAAATTCAAACATTGGAAGACATGTTGAGAGCTTTCACTATGGTATTCAAAGGTGGTTCATATCAAAACCTATAATTTCTGGAATTTTTTTACAATAATAGCTTTCACTCTAGTATTAATAATGATCCTTATAAAACCCACTATGGAATGACGTGAAAAACTCCAAAATAATTGAATAAAGTTGGGGAAAGAAAGCTATTAGGACCTGATCTTCTTGGTGAAATGAAATAAATAGTCAGATCTATTTAATAACAAATAATATCATCTCAGAGTTGATAAAAATATTATTTTGAAAACCCAAGAAATTACCTAGAGTTTGATATGGGTGATAATGTGTTCTTACGAATATCTCCCTGGAAGAGAGTATTTATATTTGGAAAGAAGTGAAATCTGAGCCCTAGGTATATTGGTTCTTTAAAAATACTAGATTTTGTTGGGAAGGTAGATTACCAAAGGGATCTTCCACAAAATCTCATTCTTCTTCCTGATGTGTTCCATGTATATCTCTTGAGAATTTAATTAACTGATACTTTACATGTAATAAGCTCAGTGGTTGTACTGTTGGAGCAAGATCAATCTTATAAAGAAAAACTGATAGAGATTCTAGATCATAGAAAAAAAGTTCTTCGAAACAAGTCCACTCACTTGGTAAAACCTTTATAGAGGGACCCCAATTTGAGGAAGTTGTATGGTTAATTGGGAATATTATGAGGGAGAGTAATCATAATCTGTTTATATCCAAGTGATATTTGTTCAGGCGAAATTTAGTTAATGGAGGTAGAATGTAACACCAGGATGGTTTTATCAAATATTTTATTTAAATAAATTTTATTTTATAGTATATTTCTTTTCACACAATCATTATTTTAAACCAACTATAAGGTGTCCTTAATATAAAATTACTGTTATAGAGAATCCCTTAGGTTTTCAAGAATAATTATAACTAACTTATGAAAATTCAGTATAAATTCATTATCAATTAATTATTTATGAAAATTATAAATCAATTAGATATTTTAATTTTTGAGTGAATTGCATATGGTAATGAGATTAATGAGATATATTTGTTATATACTTATTATAATATTTTGGATATTCATTCAATCAATATTTTAGTCATTGGGTATGAATAAAACTCAATTTTATGTATAAGAACCTATTTGTTTTAGAATGAAAATTTTACATCATTGAATGGAGAACCCATTTTAAATTAAGATTTTGACACATTAATAATTATATATGACAAAACATACATGTTATTTTTATGAGGGATATAAAAATTTACATGGGATAAATATATGATACATTTCTGATAACTTTCATATTTTTATGAATAATAAAATTAGGCAAAATTTTATTAAAAACAACATTTTTCATCAAGATAATTTGTATGGTTCAATTATAATATTGAATGTTTTTAATGTATAAATAGAAATTTTTTTTCCATTTAATATAATTTATTCCATTAGCATTAATTTTACATTGACTTCATAGGTAAAAATATTTCAATCTCTTGTAATGTTTTAACTTTTAAAACGTGTTTCCTCATTTCAACAACATGATTAATTTTATGTTAATTACAACAAAGTTTGTGTTTTTAATTTATAGAAAGGTATTAAATATTTTGAATGATGAGTTCCAACCTGTGTTAATTGGTACATTTTAATTTTTGGACATTATGAATAGTAACTTCAGTAATTATTTTATTTACCATAGTTAAAGAATAAATCTGGTAAATAATGGTAAAAATTGATAATTTAATAATATAAAAATAACATAAAAAGTTTCCTAATCCTATTTAATGAGATATTTCTAATTATGGGAATCCTTGGGGATATTTTGGGACCCCATTTATTCACTTGGTGGTGAAAATGACATTTCATAAGAATTAATTTAAATTAAGGATAATTATAAACTAAACACATAGCTTTCACTAAATCAGTTTTTATATAGGGTTATATAATGGATCTCCATGTCTATAAATAGTCATTAGAAATAAAAAAAACTATTCCCAAATCATTTAATATTATTTATATTTTATTTACTTATTGTATAATTATGATGTAATGATTACCTCAATAATGAATGATTCAAATAAATGAATATATAAATATTAAAACAAAGGTAATTTGGTTATTTTGAGTTCATCCATAAATTTTATAGATTATATTGACATATTATAATTGTTTTAATACTTATTTTAAAAGGAATAATGTTGATATTAATTTTTTTTAAAGTCAATTATGAATAATGACTAAAAATGAAACAATTCATAACTTAAAACATAAAATAATTTATTAAATAATATTAAATTCAAAAAATATCTATTATTAGGAAAAATGGTTAATATAAGTCCAATTATTTCATAAATAACTTTTTTGGGTCGTTTTACATGATATGATAATTACATTAACACATAATATGTCAATTACAGGATATCACGATAAGATTAAAAAGGGTAAAATAAGGGTTAAACCAAAATGATAAGGATAAAAAAATATTATAAAATTCTCTAAAAAAATATTGTAATATGGGTATTAGAACAAAAATAATCATATAATTTAATTAAATATGTTTTGGACAATTTTTAGTAAAATTTTAATATATAATAAATTACTATTTTGACTATTTACTAAAGTGACCCTCTTCTCTCTTATAAAATAGAACATAATCCCTCCCTAATTAACTCCATTTTCCCTTAATTATTAGTAGAACCCTTCCCACTTCTCTTCTAAACATTACTAGTTACATTTTATAGGATCTTGTCTTCTCAAAAGACAAATTGTAGTTCCCCTGGAGGAAATTTAAAGGAGGCACATCGAGGAAGAGGTAATTTTTTTACCAATTCATTAAAATTTATTTCTTCTTATACTTATTATTATTTAGTTGTTTCATTATAAAGTAACAATATGAGTATAAATATTACAATTATATGTTATTATAAACATGATACAACCCTATTTCACCTTCTATCAACGCAACAAAAAACGAAATCGCCTCACTTGCATAGGTATGACATATCATCTCCACATCGTGGTGAAATCTGTTTTTCACCACCACATTACATTGATGGGTATAATGGTTTAAATAATAAATATATATTATTATTATAACATGAAACTAATTTTGTGTTAATATAAACCATTCATCAATTATCGGAATGATATCTTCGCTTATGCGTACGCACGACTTACTATCTCCAGGGTGCGATGTGATTAGTTCTTTATAATCTTCATTAAACCATGATTATATAAAGGAATTTAATGAATAAATATGATATGTATTATACTAATACCTTTATTTAATTGATATTACTATAACCTAAAAATATTAATAATAAATTATCTGACAAAACATTCATAAGATCATAAAGTAGTTGATACCCGAATAACGAGTAACAATGAAATATTACTAACAAACAGATGAAAATATGATCATAAATGTTATTATAAAAATTATTATTAATCTAGAATAAATATTTAACATTATTTAATTAATCATAAATGAGGTTTTGATACATACAAAGGATATCATTCCTATGGTAAGGGATAATTTATCAATCTCATTTTTATGTGATATTATTTTTATATAAGTATTTACTGGGGGTATACTTATCATCAATTCCCATGTATTATTAGAATATTACCATTCAATGTTTAATATTATTTATTTATGTTTAAATTCATTTGTACCCATATTGACTTTTACAATGTGGTTTTGATGGGATCTTTCTTATGTTTACCATTCGAGGTCTGTTTTGGAAATTTTCTGACAAAAGTACGAGAAGAATGTTTTTTAACATATATAGAATGAACAAATTTTTACTCTTCCATAACTCTTAATACACTGTTATCTTCGCTTATAGTCTTACAAGTTTAGTTACACATACAATTATTTCTTCTAAAATTTATTAATATTTTCAGGAAGGAAAACATTTTTGAAAAAGAAAGGATATTTTCATCAGGAATGATGCTCAATTGTTTTATCAAAAAAATTCTATTTAATATTACATAGGTTCATGTTTCTATCCATATTATTACATTTATTTTATTGTTTAAATAATGAAATTATTTCTATGAAATCCATTTATAGATTATGTCACGATGTATTTATGTTTAAGAAACCTATTTTATTTCATGGGTTATGCTATAGTGAATGTTTTTATGTTTTTGTGGCACACGTAAGAATGGATCCATTATTAGAAAGAACGAACCTATATATCACTATAATGAATTTGGTAAAGATTTATACCTCATGAGATGGACATGAATGAATGGAATGTTAGTTTGGCTCAATGATATGATGATGGAATGAGGATATAACTTGGTTCAGTGATAGAATTTTCCCGCTATGATGGTCATGGCAATGAGCCATGACTAATATGAAATGATTTTCAATGAATATGTGTGTATGATAGAAAATTTCATGCCTTAGGTTATAACTATTAGGATTATATTTCACTTTTATGAATTATCCCATGACATGATATTATGATCTTTTCAATGCAGGATAATATTTTCAACAGTTATGTTCTTGTAAATATGATATGAATTTTATTTCATTTGTTTAACCATATTGAGAATTTGACCTCACCCTTTTATATTTTCATTTTCCACAGGACATGATGAAGGGTATTAAGAATGATATTCCAAAAATTATTCTAGTTATGATGAAATAAATGGGAGAGAATGTAGGTGTTTTATGAACCAATAGCTTATGTTTCCCGGTTTCTAAAGAATCTATAATTATATGTTCCTATCATGGTTTTGGTATATTTTTTAATAAGTATGATATAATTATAAAGTTATATCAATGTATGTATTTAACATGTATCTATACATTTCATTCTTAAGGTTGTAATTTTCATCACCCTCTTGAGTTATATCTTTGTCATTTTTTAATATTTTAATAACATTCCTCTATATACTTTATTCTCTCTTCTGATTTTATATTGATATTCCAATATTTATGGTTCCCACTTTATTCATCCATTTATTCATACCCTATGATATTCATAAAGTAATGTGTTTTATTTTCCTATTTTATTCTCTATAGTTTTTCTTTTTTAAATATATATTTTTTGAGATATTTTATTATTAATTTTTATTAATAGAATAATCAGTTAAAAAAATTTATACCATTTTCATAAAATTTTGTCAATGTTACTTATTTATATATGTTTTCGACAACATGAATAAGATATTTGAAAACCCATTTTAATATTTTACTTTTAATTTCCACTTATTTCTAATCATGACCATTTTCATAAATTGTATATTTAAAATATATTTTATAGTCATTATTTAGTTTCAAAATACAAATTTTCATTAAAGATAAATTACATTTATAACCTTCCTTAAAACTTATGCATTTGTTTTTTTAATATTCTATAATTAAAGTAAGAATTCATTTTCATAAAATGTATGCCATTACTTATCATCATCTTAAATATTTTTTAATCAATTAAAAAAATTAATAAATTACATTATAATAAATTTGATTATGTAATTTTTTTCTCTCATGGTACCTTTTTATAACGTTTTCTATGGTGAAATAAGACCTTTCTTGGTTATCTATAATTCTTATGTTACCATGGTATTGTTGAAATGAAATCAATATAAATATATTGATCCATCACATATTTTCCTTACCTTATAATCAACTATCTATAAGATTACATTTTTTTATAATTCATTACCTTTTGTAAAAACCAAGAAATTATTTTTAATGGACATTTTCAACTTGATATCCATAAAATTAAATTTACTAGAAAATTCTATTGACTTGATTCTATATCCATTTATTTTATATAGAGTTAATACCATATACATCATTATACTGTTTGAAGGGTATCTACCATACTTTATACTCTTCTATGTATTACCATTTTACTTACATGAGTTAATCATTTAATAATTTTTCAGGATTTATAGTAATTATTTATTTATATGGTACTCATATTTAGGGATATTTTATTTTTATAATGGGTGGTCCTAGAATTATATAGAACATTAATGATATGGGTAGGTATTTAAATATAATGATATCTCTATGTTATGTCTTTACATGATGTGGTTATATTTATTTAACAAATTATACATGGACATGATTTGGTTAAATATTTCTATTATGGTATGTGTGTTCATAATCTAATTAGATATATCGACGATGTCATGATAACAAATTTATAGAAACTTGAAATACATTATGATTTAATATTTATTTTTTTCACCTAAAACTAATGTCGTAAGGAAATGGTTTCCAATATTTATAGAGTTTATAGTAACACCTAAGAAGTGTATCCATCCATTAAGTGATCTGATAGGAATTTGTCATTATTATTTTCATCATTATTTTTTTGAATTTATTCCCCTGATACATGATTTTTCTATCATAAATATTTTTCAATTCATATGAATTAGTGATATTATTCTTTTAATAATTATAATTCTATGATAATTAGTTAGATAGCTTTTGTATGATTTGATGATAACTTCATTATCTATTATTGATTTTATTTCCACCCTTACTAACTATTTTATCTCACTAATTTTTAGGTTTCTTAATTTCTTTTGGAATATCTACCTAGCCTTGTGAATAAGAGTGTTTTAAATGAAGGAATTGTTTTTGGAATCAATGTACATTTTATAATGATATAATAATGATATATATAGTTCTAAACTATATCAAACTTTATATTCTATAGATTTCATCTAATATAATATTTATTGTAAAAATCGTATGATTAATATTAGATCTTGAAGTGTGAGTCTGAGGTAACGTCAGGAGAAATATCTACATAGGTAAAAATAGAGAAGCATTGATGTTGATTGAAATCATTGATGGTTCAAATAATAAATTATATTATAAATGTATATATTTTAATACACTATCATTTAATTGGGATTTATTATTCTTGGTGTATTTTAGTTAGAAAAAAACATGTATTTTGCACCTTTTTAATTCTATCAAAGAAGGAAATCCTTATTGTAATGATTTTTAATGAGTCTTTATACCATGATCATGATTTTGTTCAAGAAATTTAGATTCAAAAAATATATAATGAAATGTTTTCTCAATAATGGTATACTATTTTGAAAATATAATACTCACCCTGATTTCATTATGATATTTATCTCTTTACGTGTATGAATAATGTGTAAATTTAGAGGCCTCAAAATCTTTCATGTGGGGTTCTAAACCATGTGAAATAGACCACTGTGAAAATAAAATATGAAATTATACTAAAATTGAGGTTGATATTATAATTTACATAATTTGAAATTTCTAAAATGATTAGATTTTCTATAATGAAATATGGAGACACTAATATGTTAACCCACCCAAAGGAATCTTCAATATGGAATGTGATATATCAATGTCATTTTGAATTTTACTGACATAGGAATAATACAAAGATGTGGATGAAAACATATGGTTTTAATATCTTTATGTCTATGGTTTAATGAAGAACTAGTATATAGCATATGGATATGGTTAAAAAAACCATTATTTGTGGATATATGTGAAAAAATCATTTATAATACATGCCACCCTTATTATTAAGGCTATACGATGTGTAGATAAATTAATGTTAATATATATCCATTTATTAATGAGATGAACTAGTTTTTTATAAATGATTCATCACTTTTTGTTTAATAAGATAATAAAATTTTCGACTAGTATATAAATTTTTATAGATAATTAATTATTCTTGTATACAATCCATTATAAGTTTGGGTCATAAAATGGAATTATATCAATCCTTCTTATAAGAAATCTAAAAATTTCAATATAGAGTAACATTCAAATAAAGTAGATAAACCCACTTGTTCTATCTTCTATTACTATATAGGATTATAATATGAATGCTTTTATATTGTGGGTCTAGGGAAACAACCAATCATATTAATCTTTATAGGGTTTTAAATAAGAGCATATATTAAAAATTATAGTGCTCACAATAATTTTATATTCAATTTTTTTATCTATTAAATATTTTTTTATTCATCATATGAACTGAAAATGTATTCATTATTATGAAAAGAAAGTTATTTTATTTTTAATTTTCTTAAACTGAATGATTAAATTTGAATGGAAAATAAAATTCATTCACATTGATAAAAATAAATGTGATAATATATTATAAATAGTTTGGATGTTTATGTGAAATCAAAACCTAGTGAAATTTGATAACATTAATTGAATGAAATAATTTTTTTTGAAAATGATTATAGTAATAGATGGTTATTCTTAAGGAGTTATTCATGACAATTTTATTGTAAAAACACTTCAAAAAATATAGTACTATTATTTTCCATTTTTAAATTAGACAACATCAAGTATGGTTCATATCTATTTTCATACGCTTGTTGATTATATATATATATTATTATAATTTATAAGAAACACAGTAATGAGATAAGAAAAATTACATCTCTGGATATTTATTAAAATATGCAATAACTATATTCGAGCTCATTTTACAAGTGGTTCATCAATTATGTATATATTCATGTGTCCTTTCATTTTTAAAACCAATAATCATTAAACAATATGGAACTGATGTTAACATTTTCTATTTTATGTTGAATTAATATAAATAAATTTTATATAGACAAGGGTGAGTAATTAAAAAAGCATTCATATTTTAATTGTAGTAAAAAAATTATTTTATCATTTTATAATTTGATCCAAACTATAAAATTTTATTCAAAATGTGCATAATATGAGTATTTATAATTAAATGAATAGATCCTGAAATTAAATCCTTCAAAAATAATTTTTTTGAATATATACATATATATATATATATATATGGTAGAATGATATTCAAGGTATTATAGATACCATTGATATTACATTAGTAATTTTATTAGTTAACGAATGGAAAATAAAAAAAATTATCTATTATTTTTTATTTGGAATATTTTTTAATTTTTATTAAATACTATTATAAACTGTTCCTTCATTTAAATTATTTTATATTAATTAATTTTTTATATTTCATGATTTAATATATTATCCTAACACTACTAGTAAAGGTTCCACATTCATCATCATTTTACCATGATGGTGTGTATTAGTTTATTTTTATTTGAAATAATTATAAAAATTGATTCATACTTTATTAGTTATTATTAAATTTAGTAAAAAATGATTTATTATTTCTTTTAATATACACAAATTTCATTGTAGATATATTTTGACATTGAATTCAAGTACACAAATGATGTATCATTTGATGATAAATTCATCTTGTTGGACATGATAAGAGTTGAATTATTTATTAACATGGTAAAATTTTGTGATACCCCAATATATTTATCCTCATGATTATTGACTAAAAATTACTAACCTAAAAAATGGTATATAGGCTTTGAAGGAAGGTTTAGGAAAGATGAACATCAAATGTTTTTTAAATAATTTAAAATTTATTATAATCTATGTCATTTGTTTTTTTAGTATAGGATGGTTTGATATTATATCTTATTGAGTTATTTCTACTGTATATCACCATGTTTCAAAGTATATGTATCATCAACTCACCCTATTTTATGTGTTAGTTATATATTGTTTAATTTAGTTTGATATAAAGAGAGTTCTCAAATTTATATATATATTTAAATGACTAAATAATACATAATATGTAAAATATTTGAATACAATTAATATATACAATTTTTGGTCATCATTAATGTAAGTAATCATATTTTGGGCACCCTTATGATCTTGTAACTGATATTATATTATATATTAAACATGAAATAAATTTAAAATTCATGGGTTATATGATAGTTAATATTTCAATTGTTTAAATAAATATAAATTTGAAATTTTTATTATTGATATAAATATATTTTATTAAACTGTGTCCAACAATCAAGTTTTAGTGTATTTAATGACTCAATTGGTCATTAATCCCATTTATTTTGTTCTTTGAGAAATTTTTATATCACTAATTTTTTTTATTATAGTTATTATTAATAGATGATTGTTAGTTCAATATATATATATATATATATATTACAAATATGTGATTGGGTTTTCATAACCTACTAAGGATTAATAACTATGTACTATTCATAATTATGTAATATTTATTAGAGTTATTTGTCATGATAAACATGTATACATAATAGAAAATTGAACAATAATTTTTCATTCAATAATGGAATAAGAGGAGGCACTGATTGTGGTAAGAGATAATGTTATGTATGAAAATGATGATGTGCCGGTTAAAATTAATTCATTTCATAAAGAGAAAACTGCTTTAATAACATTGAAAATGACATAAGATGATGAAATATTTTGATGGGTATCTCTATGACGATATTACATCACCGAAAACATAACACTTATATATATATATATATATGACATGCCAGGATAAGAATAAGAAAAATAAAAACCATACCATTGTGTCTTCTTCATTATCTGACATAAATCGCCACTAATAGTGATTTTTATTGAGATAAATTAGAAAAAAATATTATGTTATAACATCTAATGATATAAACCTATAGTAGAATTCACAAATTCCTCCGTTGGACCCTTAATACTATAATGGCATACTAAAACCTCCAATAAAAAAATAATGAAATGTGATCAAAGAGTATATCAGATTCATGATTTACCCACATTGTATACCATTGATGTCCATAAAATATAATTTATTGATTTAATTAATTGAATACAAGTTATTAAGAAATTAATAAAATTTAAATGTTATGAAGTATCCCACTAATTTCTCCATTATTTTAAATCTTATTATAAAATTACATGTTAATAAAGATACCAATTAAAACATAATTTATTATTCATTAATCCATACATAAAACTAATATGTGTTATAATTTTATTTGAACATGATATCTATAATTAGATAGTCTATCATTTTTTTTCATTTAATATGAACACTAAGATATTATATCAAGAACCATGACCCTATACATACCATATAATTCTGACTATCACCACTTCATCATTTATAATTTACTATATATTTCAAATAAAACATATATATACAGAGTCCAAAAAAAATATTTAGGATTTCAAAGTGGCACTGAAATAGATTTTTGGTCAGGAAAGTGTACATGTTGATGATGTATATGACTAAATATTAGAGGTATCAATATTATAGATATATTTTGATTAATTATTATTGTTTTATTAACATATATTAAATTATTATATATCATATAGGAATTTATTGTTTATAGTAAACCTATAGTTTGTGAGAAGTTGAAAAATGGAAAACATGTATGACATATTTTATTTTTAGTTATATTATTATGTAATTAATATTTTACTTATTGAATTTTTTCAAAATTTCATCAAAGAATTCATCAATTTCAAACCATGTACATATATTTAAATTTAAAAAATAAACATGAGACATATTAGTTTAGGAGGAATAAACCTATTATGGATCATAAATTTAGTATTCTCAAAATTATTCAATGTTCCTTTTAATAATTAATACTTATTTCATATGTCAGCAAAGAACCCACACACTTAGATCATGTGCTAAAATCCATAACTTTATATTCATAGATATGATGAAAATATTTATAACCCATAATCTTATATAAAAAACATACAACATCAAAAGGAAAACATGAATTACTTACATTCTTAGGAGAATTTTATGTTTCTAGATGTATAGAATTAACAAATAGTCATACAAAAACAATTATCAATTCATGAAATAAACATTTTTCCAACTATTTTTTATATCACTATAGGTAATCAATATCATCATTGAGAAATACATTATAGAAATAAATAATTCAATAAAATTATCTAAACCAAGGGAAAAGGAAACATTAGAATGGTCATCTCAAATTCTCAATAAGGGTAAGCATAAACAAAAACAATTGAATGACATTAATGAGTATAGGAGTGCATAAGGGTTTAAAGAAATACTAAGAGTGAATGAGAGAATCATAAAATAAATCATTACAAAAAATATCCAGATCATATATATAAAAACAAGAAAATAGAAAGAATATTTAGAAATAATAATCATGAGCCATGTGATATTAATCTCAATCATGAGAAACAATGTAATCCCATATAAAGAAGAAATAAAACATTTACATAATGTTGGAAATTATTTTCACATCAATATTACAATAACTCATAAAAATTATAAAACCATATAGTTGAGTTCCATACCTAATTCATTGGGTGGATATCATGGACCCACCTATCATTGGTTTTTCTTGAAACTACCCATCATTGGTTTATCATAGAACCACTCGCTATTGGTTTATAACATGACCACCTATAAAATATCGATGTACCATTACATAATAAAAACACATAAAATCATTAATTTCATCATAAACTCATCGGAAAAACCATTATAACTTTATAACTTGATAATCCCATGGGAAAAAATAATTTCTATAATAGTGTTTTTGAAACATGTTTAACCCATGGAATGGAAATATGTTCTACAAAAATTTATTTAAAACAATACTAACCCATCTAAAAATAAAATATTATGACAGAAGTAAAAAATATCCCTCGTATAGGATAAATAAAAACAAGTTTTTATGACGTTGATGAATTTGAATACCTTAAAAAGATCATTAAAAACATTCTGTGTGAAAATATTTTTTCATTTTGAATAGAACTTCTTATAATATAGTGCTTTTTGAAAAACAAATTATCTGAAAATGAAAATGAAATCATATAAAATCAGATTTAAAAATAATTTTAAAAAATAATTAGAAAAAAATACTTTTGACTATGAAAAATATATAATAATCTTTTTTTGATGCTAATTTTTGGAAACAATATTTTTTATGAAAATAGTTTTTGACTATAATTATTATTTATAATAAAAATATTATTTTGAACTCTTAAATATTCAAAGAGCAGAAAATAAGTGGAAATTTTCTATTCATAAAACATAAACATATGAGAACATAATAATTTAAAATTATTTATATTTTTATCATTATATTTCAACATTTGATACTTAATCATAAACAATCCTAAAAATCAATGAAATTATAATGCTAAACTCTTACCAACATCGTAACATTGAATCATAAGTACCATGAATAGATCAAATTAATAGAACATAATATTCAGTAATAATAAGGATAATCATGAAAAAAATTCAAAGGGTATTATCATACACCTTATAAAAAATGATACAGGATCATAGCATAACTTATGTACCAATGAAATAATATTTAGAGAAAAATCCATTAACGCTTTAGTGACCTTGAAATTGTAAAATTTACGACATAAGGATACACAAATGGATATTTATATCCCCATTAATTTAATTATAATAATAAAAAAATAAATTTATGGGCAGTATGTACACCACACAATAAAAAATAAATGGTTAATATAATATATATCTCACAATAAATAAAAGTGAGACGAGAAAAAACTGTAATACTTTGGAAACTTTTAGATATCTAGGAAATAATGAAATATGTTGAAAATTTTAATATTATTAAATAAATTTAACTCGTGATATAAAATATCATAGGGTAGTATACACACCACAAAAAATAAATTAGTGGTTAATATGGTATAAATCTCATAATAATAAATGTGAGACTAGAAATCCCTTTGCCTTAAGTTTTATTCATCACATTTTATCATTATATTTATGAAAAGTAAAATTATTCTAATTATTTAATTTAATAAAATCATTTTAAAAATTTATTATAACTTATATTTCACTTATAAACAATTAATATACAATTACATAATCAATTATTAGTATGTTATATGTTTTGATCATATTCGCCTTAGGTGTCTAAAGTAACTTTTATTGGTCGACTAATAATAAAAGATGTCATTATTTAAAAATAATTAGAATAATAGTAAATATATAATTATCATATTTATATTTAAATAAATTTTCTAAAACCATTCATAAAATATGGATATAAAAAATTACCCAACATTAAGATCATGGATATGGTTTGTTGTGCACACACATTGAGTAACATGTCAATTTTTCAATGATTATTATGGAAAAAGTTAATGAAATATTTTTCTTATAATGATAATAATAAAATAAATACCATAATATTTAATTATATATACTTATATATATGCTCCTTTTCTTATGGTTATTAAAAAAGAAGAATCACCTCACCTCAAGGACGTGGTAGTCCACACATCGACGAACGATGTAATCATTTTTTCAGTGAGTAAAATTTCAAGAAGAAAATTACATGTTAATTTTTTAAAAAATATAATTTTTTCATTAATATTATATATATTTAATGTATATTAATTTTTTTTATTAAACCCATCCTTAATAAATTTTATGTAAAATGTGAATGAATCACATCACTTTGAGAAAGTGGAAGTCCACACGGCCACAAACGATGTTATTGTATTCCCACAAAATATAAATCATCACTGTATGTGTTATATAATAATTAGACAACAATTAATACATGATTAATATAATATATATCATATTAAAATTGTATTTCCATCATTATTAGCATCCTTGAGAGGTAGTAGTGGAATAACTAAGGACATCATTTCGTTAAAGATTAGTCTTATGTACACATGAATGATGATTACATATCCCATTTTATAGAAGTGTGTGAATATTTTGGTCATAACCATAATATAATAGAATTTTATTTTATTTAATATAGTTATTTTAATATATAATCTGGACAAAGAAATATTTGAAATTGTTTGAAGAATAAATAACACAAACACATTTGTTGATGAATAATAGCTCATTTTCATGTAACTCCTTTTCGTTTGAAATAATGTACATATTTGGTTTTCTTTAATCCAATGGTGAGGAATTTATAAGGATATAAGGTATTTATTGGATTAATTTGGGTAAATTTTTTATGATTTGGAATGCTTAAGTGTTATGATAAATTGTGGAGATTCAGTGCCTTTATAAAGTGGAAGAGGAGTGTCATTATTGTAAATAAAAAAAATAAAACACTATTCAAGGGCTCCCTTACATATTTTGTCTCAAATAATGAACCAAATTAAATAAATTATAGAATATTCTCTAAATATATCCATCCAATCGGTATTTAAAAAGATATTCTGTCATTTTAACACTGAATATTAATGTTTAACCACTTAGTAAACTCATTTTTACATTGATCATAGTAAAGCAATTTTCCTTCTTTAACTATTATTTATTGTCAAAAAATAATTTCAAAATTATTGAAATTATAATTTATTATGATTAAAAATATTTAATCCTATTTCCAAAATTCCAGTAAACTAAGTGGTATAATATGATTTAAAACAAATCCTATTGATGGAATGAGAAAGAGAGTTTTTAATATGAAAATGTTTAAAATCTTACTATGTTTTTATTTTATAATTCAACATAAAAAATTATAATTGAATTAATAAATTTATATATGATCAAATTTTAGTTTAAAATAAATTAAATCTAAAATATATAATGAGAAATTATTTAGATGAAAATTTAGTTTTCTTTTAAAAATCATTAATTTTACAACTCAATTTTATATAATATGTTTATATTTTCCAATAAGATTTATAAAATTATCCAAAAGTTTGTTTAAACTAGCTTGCCATTAAAAGGGGAAAACTATCTTTTAGAAAAAAAATGATTATTTATTCTTACATTTTCATTTTTTTCATATAAAATTATTATAATAATTTTTTTGATGAATTGACAAACATTTTATTGAATATATGACATATATTTTTTCTTAATCTAATTCATTAATAGTTTTTAATTTAATTTATTAAGATAAAATTTAATTGAGGTTATAGAAATAATTTTTTAATAAAATCAAATTCATTATATTCAATTATTTATTATTTCAATTATTAATTAATTTATCTCTAAATATTTCATTATATAAACATGTTTACACCATATTTAAAAAATTTAGTGAATTGTATTTATTCGAACCATTCCAACAGCTAGTTAATAACCATCATAATATAAATAATATATTATTTTTAGGAAAGACTCATCTATACTTGTGACATACATAATCAAAGGAACTTGTTATTAAACAATATAAACATGGGGTTGTGTAAAAACTAAACTATCTATTGTTTATAACACTAGATATAAAATCATTTAAATTAATTTGAAATAATATTTTATATAAAATCTCATGATGTAATATCCTACCCCCCATAAAACTAAATTTTCTCTTAAAATCCATCTTGGTTTTAAAATGATTGAAATTTTTAAAATTCTTTAATTGAAATCGACATTGAAAAATTATAAAAAAACATCCCTTAATAGTGGAAAGGGGGAACAAACATGTAACCTAATGTTATACATGACATAGATTCCAAATAATATATAATTGTTGGAATGTGAAGATATAAGCATAAAAGAAAAATGTGAACACAAATAAGGATATATAGTGATAGAGAAAATCATTCACATATAATGTAAATGATCGACATAAAGTTAGTAGCCAAAAAACAAAAACCAATGTGGTGTAGAAGGGTTATTTATATCATCGGATATGATGGTTATAAGATTACATTTTGTTTTAGGATCGTTATCCTTGGGTTGAGTAATTATCTTCCCTTATTGGCTATGATAATATGTAAATGTACTTATTGTTTATGTATAATTTCTTTTGTTAGCCAATTTACACCAGAATATCATATGCTTGTCCAAACGATGAGTGTTTAAGATGAAATATTGATTTCTTAATCACTATAAAATATTAAAGACCACATATCCATAAAAGGGAAAAAAATATATTCCAGGTGTCCTAAAATACTATCATAAACATAAATGGTTATGACATGGTAATCTAATTTACAAAATTAATTAACCATAATATAACCCACAAATATTAATAATTCATATGTGAAACCCAATATTTAAATTAAATTATTCTATAAATGACTATTCTTAAAATTCATCAAATATTGTTTACCTGAATTTGAAACCATATATTTAAAGGATTTTATTGTATATTCTTCCAAGGTATATAAACCATTACTCCTAAAATAAAATACCATATTTTTCTAAAATAATAATAATCCTAACCTATAAAAATCTCAAACTAACCAAGATGTCACATAGTCCACTGGTAGGCATGAAAGTTTTATTTTACATCATTCATGGGTCCAAGACCCACCACCTTACCCGAAGTAATAGGTTTTCACTGATTATATGGATTTACCCTTTTTTTAATAAAGAAATATAATTCCTCCCTTAATAAACTTCCTATTGATCATAGGGTTTACTAATGCCCAAACCCAACCAAAATTGTCTCCCAAAATTTATTTAATGGTATTATGATTCCATCGCTTAAACCTCAAGGTGTGTGTAAGACATTAATTTTTTTAATCTAAATATTATAGACATTTGAAGGTATCAATAACAATTAATATAAAAACACCTGAAAAATAATAATATTCAAGGTTATCTATAAAGAACATTGATACCAACTATAAGATCCAAGATCACAGACATCTGGATGTTGTACTGAAATGCATAACTTTACATTACCAACAATGATGCCAATATTTGGTCATAAATTTTTTTATCTAACTGATAAAAAATTAAAATGAATAAATGGTCCACATACATTCTTAATGAAATTTTAGGTTTTTAGTTTCAGATAATTATGAAAAACTTCTAGATAAACATTACACTATATTTTTATTGAACATCCCCCTCATCATTACTTATTCAACATTAGGTCATCAACATCATCATTGTGAAATAATTAATAAACATAAATTTTTCAACATCATTCTATATAACATGGTTTAAAAGAAATATAACCAGGGTGATCTCAAATTCTAATTAAAGGTAAACATAATAATTAAAAATTGAATGTCATAAATGGGTATAAGAGTACGTAAGTGTATGAAAATATAACCTGAGATCATGAGAGAATCCAAAAATAACTCATGGGAATCAATATTTGGATCAATAAACATGAAAGAATAAAAATGGAAAGAGTCACCAGAATAAGAATCCTAATCCATGTGATATCAATCATTATCATGATAAATATTATACACCCTTATAAATAATAAAGAAATAATAAATGTAACATGGGACAACATTTTCAATTAACTCTTACAACCACTCTTACAAAGGGAATAACTATATCTTTTACTTATATACCTAATGAATTGTAGGTCTATCAGTAACCCATCCAATTGTTTTTTATCATAGAACCACCCATCATATGTTTACCATAGAACCACCCATCATTGGTTTATAATAATACCAGCCATAAATGTTTCAAGCACCATTACATAATTATAAAACCAAAACGTTTTAAATTCATCACAAACACATGAGAAAAGAATTATACAATTAATGACATGATTAATGGATGTAAATAATGAGTTATATAAAAATATATCAGGAACATGGTTAACCCTTTAAATGAAAATGGGTTTCATAAAAATCTGTATTTAAAAAATTTTAATTCAGCAAGAAAAGAATGTGTATTGTATCAACAAAAATTTTAGCTTGTAGAGGATATGTAAAAATAATGATTGATGGTAGTTATGGATTTAAATACCATTAAAATTTTATTAAAAACATTATTGAGGAAAATAATATTTTTATTTGGAAAAGAACATTTTAAAGCAAAAAAAAATTAATTCCACTTATTTAAAAGTAACCTTGATTGATTATAAATTTATATTTTAAAAATAATGTAATAAATTTATTGATGAAAATATCCATTTATATTTGAAAAAAAACATTTTAAGTCGTTTTTTGAAATATATTTTAAAAAAATCATTTTAGAAAGAAATATTTTTTGACTGAAAAGATGATTCGTACTAAATACATTATTTTGAACTCCTAAGTATAAAAAATATATAAATGAATGGAAAACATGTATTCTCATGAAAACACCAAAATATAATAAAAAAATTTGAATTATTCATAGTTAAATTATAATATTTCAATATTTTAGAATTAATCACAAGCAAACCTGATAATCGATAAAATTGTGATATCAAAATCTTAACACTATGGTAACATTAAATCATAAGACACGTGAAAGTATTAAATTAAATTAAACAAAAAATAAAATTAGAATAATAGTGATCATTATATAATATTTTAAATGGGTAGATAACACAACTTATAGAAAAATAAATTTGTGTAAATCCTAACTTATATCTCAAAGAGGGAAAATGGAGATGGAAAACCCTTAACAATTAAGTAACTTTGAAACCTTAAACCTCATTAAAAAGATGTTTTCAAATTTATATATTAAAATACATAATATTTTATACACAATAATCCTAAAATACATTTATGGTAAGTATATACACCACAAAACATGTAATTAATATGACTTATATATCATTGAAATAAAATGTCTTGAGAAAAAAACATACTACATAACTAACGTTTTCATTATGATGTCTATGAAAGAATAACATAAATTAAAAAAATTAATATCATTAAATAAATTATATTCAGGATATTAAATTTTTGAGGATATTATATTCATCACACAAAAGAAATGATTGATGAATATGACCGAAGTCTTATAGAAATTAATGTGAGACAAGAAATTCCCTTACCTTCAGTATGATTCATCACACTTGTTCTTTATGATCGTAAATTATACACATAAATTAATTATTTATATTTTTTGACAAAAATTTGGATGTTTATTATTAATTTTATTTCACTTATAAATATGTTATATACAATTACATAATCAAGTATGATAAGTGAAATGTTTTTATCATATTAATTTAGATGTCAAAAATAACATTCATAGATCAAATATGGTTAATGAAGTCATTATATTATAATATTTAGAATAATTATCATGAAATAACTATCATATTTATAAATTAATTATACTTTTAAATCTAATCAAGAAATATGGTTATGAAAAATGACCACTCCTTTGATCATGGAGAGGGTAGGCCATACCTACGCAAGAATAATTTTCCCATTAATCAGTGATCCTTATTGAAAGAAGGTGAGTAATATTTTATTTCTATATAATTATAATAATAAAAGAAATAAAATTATATTTATTTATAAAAAATTATATATATCACTATTTTGGTTTGGTGATGAAAAAAGAATAACTATATCACTTCGAGAAGGAGGTAGTCTATATGTCCATGGATGACTTTATTTCTTTTTCTGTGTTTGAAATTGTTGGGAAAAAAGATATATTATATTTTAATAATGATAATTATGTCATTAATATCATATATATTAAATTTATATCATATTTTTTATTAAACACATCCTTAATACAACCCATTTAAAAAACGAATAAATCACTTCACTTGTGGGAGGTGATTATCTACATGTCCAAAAATGATTTTATGGTATTATAAAATAATGGGAATCATGAAGGTATGTGTTATAGATAAATTATATAATCATAAATAAATCATAAATATAATATTAAAATTTTACTTACATCATTCTTACTTACCTTGATTTGTGCTATAAGAATTATGAATGACATCAGTTCTTGTGGTGGTAGTCCGACATACATGCAAAACAGGATTGTGTATCACATTTATTGAAAGTTTGTGATGTTATAGATCCTAACCACAAAATAAAAACATATAAATATAATAAAGTTACTATGGATGTTAAATAATCATGATATAAAAATACTTAAAGAGTTTGTATGATTACATAAAAAAACATTAATTGATGAACGTTGCCTTTTTTCGGGTAATGACATTTGGTTTTATCCCAATGCATTAAATAGTTTTCAACTCTTTAAAGTGATGAATCTAGGTTTATATTAATGATATTGGGTAATAATTAAGGTATATTTTTCATGACAAAATTTCCTTAGATGTGTGAATAAGTTGGAAGAATGAGTGTCGTTATATAGTGGAGGAGGAGGGGAATTCTTATAATTACAAAATAAAATTCAATATTTGGAGGATTCCCTTATATCATGTGCCTTAAATAATAAATCATATTGGATAAAATAGTGTATATGTTCGTTATAAAGCCAAACAAATGTTTTGGATAAGTTTACAGGTCATTGGGTCTCTTATGATTAAATTGAAACTTCTAAGTAAACTCATATTTTATATTACTTGCTATAATTAATTTAGTTTTCATTCAGAAGTATTTTTGGTAAAAAATAATGTTGAACAAAATATAAATTATTAAATTTTCTAAAACAAAATGTTAAAATGAATTTTACAAATTCAATCACTTAAATAAAATAATTTAAATTAAAACTAATACAACATACGGGATGAGAAAGTGGGTTATCAAAGTGAAAATATAAAATAAGTTTACTACGTTTTTGTATAAAAATTCAATATAAATATTATTCCAATGTACTAAATAAGACCAATATATATAATTTATCTAACTGATCATTAAAACCCATTAAAAAATAATTTTTCATCATTAATTATTTAGAGGAAAATCAATTTTTATTTATAATTAAATATTTTAAATAATAATAGAAAATTCTCAAAATAATACAAAACATTCACCTGTAGATAATTTTGAATTTCTACTTCAAAATATTTATTTAATCTTTTGAAACTAAATTTCTAAATGTGTAACAATTTATTTTTAAAACATTTCTTCCACTAAAAGGAAAATAACCTAAAATTTATAAAACTATAGATTTTAATGTTTAAAATTTGATTTGTTCATATTTTACGATTATAAAAAATATTATTTTAATTTTTTAGAAACAAATATTGATTATATTACCCATAAAATTCATTAATTATGTACAGAAACAGTGATTAATTTAAGTTATTAAGATAAATTACCTTTATAGGCATACAAATCGTTTTTCATAAACACACATCCTTTACATTCAATTGGTTTTTATCATCATTTAAAATTAATTGGTCACCATGGAATTAATTTTATTAAAAATTTTAAACCATAATCTCATAATTTATTTAATCTAATTCATTCCTATCATTCCAATGGCTACGTAATAACTATCATAATATTAATAGTATGTTTTTTTCTAATAAGACTTGAAATTTCTTATAGCCTATGTTATCGGCGAAACTCAATGTTACTGAAGATAAACATGGTATTTTATATTATGAGATAAAAACTATAAATTTAATTTAATGAAAGAAAAAATATAATTTATATTTTATTGGAATAATTTCTTTCATAAAATATAATGGTTTTACAATTCTGAATTGAAAATAAGTATACACTATGGAAAATAAGGAAATCAAGAATAATTTATTATAAACATTTTAGCTGAATATTATATATATATTTATATCCTTTTTATAAAAATATATTTTTAATTTTACTTTGATGTTCATGAAATATTAAAATTTTAATTTTTATAATGAAAACTATTTTTTAACTTTGAAATGTTTATAATGTTACATTTAGAGGAGGATTAAAACTGTTATAGCTGTGTAATGAATATAATAGAAGGAGATATTTCAAAATACTCAATTGAAATTTATGGACATAGATTTTCTTATGCAATATACAACATATAGAAGATTTAAATATAGAAAACTAGATGGTAGTAGTTAGATGATGTAAATTTAAAGGTATCTACTGATATTAAATTAAGGTGGATTGTAGATTCATAAAGGGGTGGAGTAAGAGTAATTTTTGGAATAAATAAGATTCTTTTTTAAATATATATGAGATAATTACTTCAAGTGGTTTTATGGAAAATTGATATGATAAACATTTTAGGTTGATATGTAAGTATAAAATGATAGAGTTTAAGAAGCATAACACTATTGTGTGGAAGAATTATTTATGGTAAAATATATCATATAATAAAGAAATGGTTTCAAATTAATATTGCAGTAGAGTGAATATACCTTTCATATAGATAGAATGATAGTGTTACCGGTTAGATCACACATAATATACTAAATGTATTAGGGTGTTCACCATTGTTCAATGATCAGATTATAAATTTCAATATTCTTTTTTTATAATAAAAGTAATACCATCATGGTATCTATATATTAGAATTAATGTCCAACCAACATAAATACATTTATTATTATTATGAATTTGTTTTTTAAATTATCTTCTTATAAAATTTCATGTTTTTGATATTCTAAGAGTGTATGTTATTGTATGAATTTTTAGGTTTGACATGTCTTTAAGGTTATATTTCATCAACAACAAAATTTAATTCCAATATATCATGTCGGAATTTGAAATTCCATTGACGCATTATTCAATGGCTTATCAAAAGTTTCATCAATGAAAAACAGTGGTATATGGACATAAATTTTAGAGAATCGATCAACCAAACATTAGATAATGTGAGTCATATCTATGTTTTGGTGCATCATCTTATTATTATTCTTATATTATAATTATGATAATTTTTTATTAATACCTCTTTGATATTCAAAATTTTAATTAGAATATTACAATATCTAGAGTTAATGGTGTTAGAGAAGGGTATAGTCTGGTGGTGAAGTTTAAGGGGAAGGGTTTTAGATTTTTGAATATATAGACTAGAGATTATCTATTACTGAAGGATCTTGATAATCTACTAAATGGTACCAATACATAATCAATAAATAAGTAAGAATATAAATGGATAGATATTAAATATCTTGGGATAGTCAAGTTATTATTAGCTAAAAATCTGGATTATAACATCCATGAGGTGATGAGAAATCAATATCCTACAAATACTCTCACAAATTTGTATGAGAATCCCAAAATGATAAATAAGGTGTTCAATCTATGAAGGTATATTTCATTTGAATATAGGATGGAAGGTCACTAGAAGATCATATACACAACGTCATGGTGTGAAATGTTTTGTAAATGGTGAAGTTGAAAATTAAAAGTCTATAATGGGTTCTTATTCTACTTCCATAACTCTTAAAGACTTTTGATTATATGGTTACATGGGTGAGTAATAATAATGGTAAGATAGGCATGATGTTTATGGATGTTTGGGATATTATATTGATTTATTAATTCATCAGAAATAAATACATTTATTTTTTTGAAACAAAAGTAGTATAAATGGTAAGAGACCTTCCATAACCCTAAAATTTCAATGAAAAAGAAAAATAATTGAGATCTGTAATAGATCTATGAAATTTAGACCCCCATGAAACAATATAATATTTAATGAATAGTGAAATATAGAATATACACTTCAATAATTTTATCTTTGTGTCCCTTATATGAGTTTTATTTTGTTGAGTGTTTCTAATTCACTTATGTCTCCTATTATAATCTAAATAGAATAATTTCACTCTATATCTGATAGAGGAGGTATGTGGAATTATACTTATTATTATTTATAAAGTTTACCTTTTGAATTTTTTCTCTCTAGATATTTAATGAAACTGTTATTTTTTAAACTGAAAACAGTACATAATCTTATGAATAGTTCATGTTGTGTGAAACATACCATAGTTAAAAACAAGATATTAATAGGATAATTGTATAATTTGGGAGTTTATGAAATATTTTTGAATGGAGTGTGGGATGTCACATGCAATTAATAGTCGGTGTCCAAAGGTATGATTAGTACATTAGTGTACCTAAAATAAGTAATGAATGGTGATATTCATGACGTCAAAGTTATATTCACTATGTTAAGGGATGAATATCTCAATTTTTTATATAATGAGTGGATGAAAATCTTTATTTCTTAAAAAATGTTCCTGATACGATGCATGAGGTATGAAAAATATAAAGAATTCGAATTTTGGAAGAATTATATAATTTTGTTCTAAACACAATGTTAAATGATAATGAAAAAAAAGATAGAGTGGGTTTATTTGGATGTACTTGGTTTTAATATTATTTATCCTCATAAAGGGAAACTTTATAAAGCCACATTTCTTGATGATACCAAATGTAATGTGTAGGTTTTATTTCATGACAAAAGGTCATAGTTATTCAAAACATTCATCAAATATAGTTCTATTGAGGGAAAAGATAATATTTTTGATAAAATTATTGAGGTCTAAAAATACTGGGGAGTATATATATAGTGAGTTTGATATTACTTATCTGTAAAAGAGCATATGAATTTAGTAGACCATACCAGGGAATCCAAAAAAAGTGAGATGTGAAGAGGATGAATAAGACATTATTTGAGAATATATGGAGCATGATAGTTATTGTTGGGAATATAAATGAGTTTTTTGTGGAAGTGGTGCACTTTGAAAGCTACATAGTGATTAATATCCCAATATATATATTATTATTGGGACATTATAAATCTTATAAGTTCAAAATAATGGATGTAATTAAGAATCTCGATGTATTTTTCACACAGACCTATGTTAGAATTGCGGACATAGAATGGGGGAAACTTGAGGATAAATCTTTTTTGTCAACTTAAAGGATATGGAGATGATAAAATTGAATATTGACTCTCAGATAATAACTTCATGAGGGTGGTTAGAAATCAAAATATTATCTTCAATGAATATACCATGTGGAAATACTAAAACCAACTGTAATTTACAAATCAGATCAATGTATCATCAAAAATTAAGGTATGACTAACTTTAAATATAGAAGCTATATGTGTTTCCAAAAATTAAATGAATATAAATATACTAGATCTAAAAAAAATCTAATAATTTTATGATGGTGTTTCTAACGCGAAGCTTACCAGATAGAAAGTGGTCTATGGAATATTATTTTAACAAACCAAATTTTTAAAAAATATCTTTAATAATGTTTTTATCTAAAATTATAATTTGATTTAAATTTCATTCATCATATGAACAAATACCTCCATATTTATATTTGAATCAAATTTTTAAAAAAAATTAATTCAATATAATGTAATTTTCTTAATAATAATAAGTTAAAATAAATTAAATAAATTTTATTGAATTCATGATATTATTTACACGTATATTATATTTGATAAATACATTAAATTTTCTATTTTTTACATTCTTATGATCATTTAAGTAGAAATTAATTTTCTATAATCAATTTTTTAACAATGTATGATATATGTTTTCATAGGAATCAAATTATGATATATAGTCATGGAAATCATCATCATATAAAATATTAAGTCAATCATATACTAATATTAATGGATAGATATAATTTTTACACAAAAATTATACATCATCATGAGTTTTTGAAGTTATTTATAGTTTATTAAATTTTTACATGTTTGTTATCATATTTCATGCTTTTTTTAAAATACACTAAAAATTACCTTTTACATTTTCCAGAAGCATGATTTATATTAAAACAAAATTATGATATATTTAAAATTTAAAATTCAAAATTTTAATATTCATATATATAGTTTCTTATTATGATAAACTATTATAAAAGTTTAATAATTTATTTTTGGGAAAATTGAAATGGGTATTGACATAGAATAATAATAATAATATATAATTTTTATACGACCAAAAATCCATTACAGAATTATTTATTTAAATTAAAAATTACCCTTAATTAGATGAGGAATTTCATATGTTGTATATGTTTTACTAATAGATATAATTGAATATAAATGATGAAATAACTAAGATAAAATAAAAAATATAAAATTATCCACTTATAAAAAAATAATTTAATTTTTATTCTAAATAATTTTTACAATATAATATATAATTTTATGAAAAAGTTATATATATAAACATTATAATAAAAAAATTTTTACAGTAATTTTTTTTGAATCACCATTTATATATTACCATAGGATGAATTTTTAGTATTTTTTCTTTAGAAGATGACTTTTTTTGAATTGAAAAAAAATTGTGTTTCTTAAAATATAAAAACATTTATGACATCTTCAGGATATAAATATGAGCAAAAAATATATGAAACATTTTTATTGAAAATATTTGTTCAATGTGTAAAATAAAAAATGGTAAACTTTTTTGTCTAATTTAAATACTTATATTTTAAACTTGTTAAACAAAATTATATATTACTCTAATTAAAAAATAGTTATTGGTTTTTTCATTTAATGGAGTGATTCAGCGTTCCCATTCATATATATATTATTCTAAATTTTAAATAACGATAAATAGTGAACAAATATGTATTAAAAGTCATTGTAATCATTACTATTAATGGGAAATGTTCAAAGTAATAAAATAATAAATATTTTACAATAAAAGATCCATCGTATCCCCTTATAAATTCAATCCTTAAAATTTTAATCTCTCAACATGATTTAAGATTAATAGATTAATTAAATGTTTTAAAAATAAGTTACCAACACTCTTATAAATGTTATATAGGTTTTTGTGTAACCATTAGTCTAATCGTGGAATCCTTAATATGCAGTGCAATAGAGGAAAACCAAGGGGTAATTATCTCCCCAACATTCGTTCAAGTTCATATCTAACTATTCTTATTATAAATAGCCTAAATCAATAATGATATAATGATATAAGAATTATATGTGTACTTATATGTGATTATATTAATGGAATGTCAATAACATTCTCCCACACTTTATTTCTAAAATGAAATCATTACCCATGTTTTGGTTGGTTCACCACCTCAATGGATGATGTATTCAATTTTTCACCACCACCGCCATGGTCGGTTTTGACATTATATTATTATATAATTACCACATTGATGAAAAATATATATCATTATATATATTATATAATATTAATATCAATAACATAAAATGACCCAATAATTTTTTATAAATAAACACCAGTTTGATACTAATATAATTTCCTATTGGGAAGTTTCTTTGAACAACTATTAAAAAATTGAAGGAAACATTGGATTTGTAAGTTTTTTTAGGCTCCATGATAAGTAAAATAGAATCTCTCACAAATAAATAAACTTCTTGACCTGGTGAAGTCACCAATTCGTCTGAGAAGACACTCTAAAATTGAATTTAATGTGTTGAAACCTTTTAGTTATCGATATTGGAAATCCGTAGCCTACTCCTAGAGGGGAAACTAATTCCACTTATCCATCTTTATGGAGTAGTATTTTGGATCATAGAAATATAGCATGTATCTTTCTTCCACTATAAAGATTTATTTTAATCAAACAAAGAATTTCGTGTCTAATTGAGGTTCACATCTTCAATATGTGGAAACGTGCATTAAACACATTTCAGGGTGTCAACAAAATCCCCCCGTAGAACTAGATTCATTAGGAACTAAAATAATATTATTCTATGGTAAATGTAGGGATCTTTGATGTATTCCAACAACATTTTTTAGACTTTGGAGCAATATCAAGTATTGAGGGATACACTAATATTAACCAAATCTATGGGTCCTAAAAATCATAGTTTGACTATTTCTAGGGTCATTTGAACAACCTTACAAACATTACGTATTTTTTAGATATTATTGCTCGATATTTCCAGGACCATGCAGAGTGTAGGTCTAGTGAGTATACACTCAACATTTTTCCAAATTTCCCTTTTTGTGTTTTTATCCTGGTGAGTTCTATGTCTTTTTTGGATGTTTAAATTCCTATATTTCAGACTAATATGGATAGATTTTTAGGTCTATTAGCTCTGACAATAAATTGTGAAATTAGATCCCAAAAAAGGATTTAGTGGATAATAATTATCTAATATTCCTTAGATTCATCCCAGGGGAATCTTTAGTCATGGTTTTTTATGGTCATATAATCTACAGTTCAAAGTATAAGATTAGAGGAGGTCTCTTTGAAGAAAAAAAGAAACATTGATTGAAAAAAATCCCATTTTGGGGGCTTTATTATGCATTGTCAGCTACGGTATGTTCTGCATATCCATATAGTGGGTTCCTTTGATAGAAAATCACATTATATAGAAGAATTTTATGCAAGGCCACTGGGGCACATACTGCATGGTCAGTTAAATGATATCATTATTAATTATGATATTCTATTTTTGATAGACATGGGAAATTAAGATTTGAGGGACTAAAGACCACAATGGGTATCATTATGAAGGTAAAATATCTGAGAAAAAATGGATTATCTGTTCTTACATAGGCCATGAATTGGGAAAAACATTCATACAATAGTTTGATGGATGAATATAGATTAAAATTAGTCAGAAAGAGGTATTTGTGATATTTTATTGTTTAGTTTAATGTCATGTCGCAAAGACATTAGAGGGGTTGTGCAGTTTAGAGTCATGCAGAATGGAAATTATACTATTCATATAAAATTCATGTCGTCCAGGAATTAGGATAATTTCTTTTAAATAGTGTGTTTTTATGTTAATTGTCATGCAGTAGAGACATTATGGGGCATTAATTTAGGGTCTTTAGCTATGAAAAAATATTTATTAATATCTAATTTATTGGTATTTTGTCTTGAAACATGTTACCATGTTACCATACTCAGGTTTGGAAAGGGAGAATTATAAACAATTATTTGGGAATTTATGGATATGAATAATGACATGGGACAAGTGATAATAGAGTTATTGGAGTTCTCTTCCAAGAATGAAGTTACCGTTTCTTGAAAAATCTATTACGAGGGTTGTATTATGTAGAGTAAATTGGGACATGTGATGCATAGCCAAAAAGTGGAATTATTTTACTGATATGACTGTTATATAAGAGAATTTTATTCAAGTCCACTAAAGGGAACATACTGCATATTTATAAAAATGGTCTCTCAATAATTTGACATTTTCTTTCTAAAAGTCATTATATGTTTTTTGGAGATTCATATTTTTCCAAGCACAGAGTATAGATTATGGAGAAACATACCAGAATACAGAAAAGGTATTTTCAATCATGATTTACAAAGAATCATAGGATGAGTATTTACATGATCGTTTGAACGAAAAGTAAGAAGTATGGTGTCTGTAGTTTTAGGTTATATGATTATGAATAGAATATTATTGAAACAGTTTCGGAAAAGTGGTCTAATTTTCCCAGGTTATTTCATGTTTTTTGAACATTTGGATAGGGTAAATGTTTAGACCATGATCTTGGAGGATTTTTGATTTAAATATAGAATATGAGAAAAAATAAAATGGATTTCTTCTTCAAAATATAGATTCATGTATATTATCATCAAAGTTTGAAGGTGACATAGTGTTCTTTTTCCAAGAACGAATATATCGTTGATTAAAAAACCCTTGGGGGAGATGTATGATGAAGGGATAGAAATGGAATGTGTTTCATAGAAAAAAAAATTAATCCTTTGAGTAAGAGGACCTTTATATAGGGGAATTTAATTCATGGAAAACTGGGGGAATGTACTGTATAGGTAGGAAAAAGGGTTCTCAAGTATTAGAAATTATTCCACTAGAAACTAAATAAATATTATAAAGATATGACTATATTTAATATTAGGAGTATAAAATACAAGACGGTTAATGTTTAGCTCATAAGTGAATTATTTGGACAGATAATGACCATATGTTTGGAGTCCCTTACATAGATCTGACTCATATGTAAAATGGGAATACATTTAGTTTCCTTAGTGGAATCTCTTAGGAGAGGACCCAAAATGAAGAATCCCACATAGAATATTAATTATTTGTGGAAGAATGTTAAAATTTTTTTATCCATTGCCTGAGAGAAGGATATAATACTTTTTCTTCACTACATATCTCAATGGTATGAGAATCAAGACACACATAGTTCTTGATATTTTTTCCCATATCAATCACATCTTGATATGAGGAAGATAGATTTATTCGTTTTTTTTGTTGTGGCAGGACCAAATATTAGAGATCTAGGAATCTCTATATATCCCATTAAAATTAGAATCAATCCAAAATTAATTCTCTATAAAATTTGTTCTCCATTCCCATTTAGTTTTATCTGAGAGACAAGGGCTTTTAACACTGTTGGTCGGAGTGGAAACTCAAGAGGGGGGTGAATTGAGTTCCAATTAATATTTCTACTAAAAACTATTTCTATTAAAATCCCCGAATTTCAAAAACAAATAAAACTGTAGTGAATTTCTACAGATTCTAAAGTTTCAATTAGTTTCTAAAAGATTGATTAATTCTCAGTTAACTTAATCTTATGATTAAATTAACTTTTGAAACTAACTTACTGGTTTATAATAAATATAAACACTTGCGAGTTTAACTATCAAAGTATCTTTGAAAATAAATTATATTTCAAAGTAATAGTAGCGGGATATGAAATAAATGTATATAGTATGGATATAGATTTTAACTAAAAACACAAGAGGTAACCAAGAGGTTCAGTCTCAAGCCGAAACTTAGTCCTCTCAAAATTTATATAAAGTGATCCACACCCTGGATCTGGGTTAACAACAGTGATCACACTATTCAGGTCAAGAGACCTCCACCACAATTATACGTGGGATAACAAAAAATAGCTCAATGTTGTCTAGGTCACACTCGACCTCTACCACTATACACAGTGGGAAATAAAGAATGTAAAGATTTTGAGTGAGGATTTACAAATCCCCCAGTTCAGGTTCAGGAGACAGTGTGTGTAATAATTAATAGGCTATACACACTACTCGTAATACAAATACTAAACCACTTAGAGCAGGATAAGGAGTTTAGAATGGCTCTAGTGACTGCAGTGCAGCTCTGGACTCCTTTGAATTTGATCAGAAATGGTTTTGAGTCCTTCTCCGGTATTTGACTGAAAAACAGAGTATTGTTTCATCTTTCAGTGCTTCCAGGTTCAGCTTGGTTATTGGATCATAAAATGAAGTGTTTTGTGTAGTTCTTCTTTAGCATAGATTGCTCGATGTATGCTCTGTGTTCTGGAGTCTTGTAGTAGTAGTCTTGTGAGTGCAAGTTCTCCAGTTGTTATTGGCACGTTTGAGCTTGGTCGCAAGAGTGTTCCCATGTGCTCAATCTCCTCTAGTCTCTTGTCTTGATTCACCTCTTCAACAGGTTGTCTTGTATACCTTTATTATCCTAAGAAGAAGGAATGATTATAGTTTTTAATCGTACTTGGTACAGTTTCCTGAAATGGAAACATAAATCATTTAATAACATTAAATGCATCAAAAGTAAAAAATGTAGCCATTAGTGTAATAAACAAATAGTGTCGAGGATATAGGATTTGACTCCGCGGCTCAGTATAGGTAGTCGTTTGTTTGTTGACGTGTACAGTTGACTCTGTGCAGGATCTTCCATTGCTAGCTCTTCAAACTCTTATCGGTAGCTCTTATTGGTAGCTCTTATTGGTAGCTCTTATCGGTAGCTTGATGAACATAGTTCCATCGGTTGCTCTTGACTATCGGTAGCTCTATGCATCGGTAGCTCTCTATCCATCAGTAGCTCTGTGCATCGGTAGCTCTGTGCATCGGTAGCTCGGTGCATCGGTAGCTCTGTGCATCGGTAGCTCTGTGGATCGGTAGCTCTGTGCATCAGTAGCTGTGTGCATCGGTAGCTCTGTGCATCGGTAGCTCTGTGCATCGGTAGCTCTGTGCATTTATGCACATCAGTAGCTCTATTCAGGTCAGTGATACTTACACTTGACTGTCTTATGCGAAACACATCTAATTCACTTAGAATCATTTCAAAACTTATATAAACATGGATAATCGAGATTAATCATATATCAGAAATTATTTTAACATTATTATTAACTTGATCATCGATTTGAAGGAATTAAAGTGTAGATCAATAGTAGTTGTGAATATCATAAAATATGAACATATAATTGGGATTGTAAAAACATATGAATACAAGATTGGGATTATCAAAACAGGTGATGTCAACAATCTCCCCCTTTTTGATAATCACAACTTATGATATGGCCATTTTAAGATAGTATAACAATAATATTCAATTTTCTCAAAGAACACAATATCAGAGGAAAGAGGAAATAGTAATAGAAAGATATAGATAAAAAATTATCATATGTAGAATTAACTACAATAGTATTAGAGATAAGTTTTTGAATGAATTGGTACCAAAGAAGGAAATGTAAGAAATAGTAAAGAAAGGAATTTGTATTAGAGTAGTCAAAAAAATTACATAAACAAAATAGAAAAAACAAAATGATTCCTATCAAACATCCTTGCCACTTCAGCAATCCACATCTTCAATGTGAGCTTTTCCCTTGGGATCAGAAGAGAATTCAGGTGTTGAGGATACTAGGGAGGACTTTGGAATTCCAGAAATGATCAGAGGAGGCTGAGCAACTGATACAGTGTCGGGCCTGTAATGGGAAGTCCTTTGAGTGATCATAGGTGTGAGACTTCTTATGGCTTGAGCAGGAGTCATCTGAAGTGGAGACACAGTAGTGGCAGAGGCAGGCAAAGCAGGAGGTACAATGACCGGTCTGGAATCCACATGCAGGAAGGGCAGCAACAGGTTTCTGAAATCCATTATAATGCTTCCTCCTCTCTCCATTACAGACACAAAATCATCATTATTTTCAATGAATTTATCTAAAGAAGGAGTAATCTCCCTGTGCTTACTAACTTTCTCTCTGAAGGCCTGAGTCACTGGAGGTAACTTTAGATTCTCAAGCAGATGTTTGAAATGGTTGGTCAGTTGTTTCTTGGTATAAATCTTTTCAAAATAAGTATCCACCTTATTCTTGATTGCATCTTGAGAAGCAGAGGCCTCTCTCATGTAGTCCTGGACGATTTTCATTATTTCTCTGGATGAATCCTTGGTAGATAGCACAACTCGAATTAAATCTGATGAGTCCACAGAGCCACTGGTTGAAATAGAACCAAGCTCCTCCTTTATCAGAGCCCGAAATTGATTCAGATCAATTGCAGGTTTTGGAACTAGAGGATCAAGAGAGAAGGATACAGTTTCTTTGAAGATTGTGGTCAACCTACTAATCAGATTTTTCATTTGAGAGTCTCGATCTTTGACATGATCCTACACAGATGTTTTGAAAGCTTCAAACACCGAGACCAGCTGACTTACAACACTCTTCACATAGGCTAAATCTTTATCAGCTTGAGATTTTGAACTCATGAAAGTGTCTAAGGCAACAACAGATATCCATAGAGCTTCAAGATCTTCTTATAGCCTAGAAGTTTGAGTCTGGCACTCCTTAACTTCTTCCATTAGCTCTCCCACAAAAGTTGACAGATTGCAACCAAGAGAAAGCTCAAAAGACCTTTCTAACATCTTCATTTCTTCACCAAAACAGTGCTTTATCTCAGCAACAGAGGCACGGAAGGATTCCTTCAGCTCATTCTTTAGGGATTCGAGGTCATACTTTGTAACAAAATCAGTAGGAGCTACCGTAGTAGATACTCTTTCAGAAGCTAAACTGACTACAGAGTCAGCCATGACTGATTGAATCAGGGATACTAAAAAAGATTCCATTGTCTTTACTTCTTCTATAGAACTGACTTTCAGATTTTCTTTCAGTACATCTAAATCATGTACTCGGACCACATCAGCAGGTAAAAATTCAGAATTGATGTCATAGCTGATCTTTGGTCTATTCAAAGATACTTCATTATCCGAATCAGGATAATCCAAGCCAAAGACTATAAAACCTGGGACTTCTACCCAGTCTTCAGACTCAATAGTCACTGTAACATTTCCAAACATGGTGTGATTCTCCTCCTCAATGGGTGAATTCTCATATATAGCAACTACATTATCTGCTGGTCTTTCTTCATCAGAATCTTCCACAACAACTTCCATCTCTGCAGCAGCAAGATGATTTTCTGGAATAGGTACAGCTTCTCCTCTTTCTCTTTCTTCATCCATATAAGGTACAACTGAGCATCCAATAACTGGACTGAGACTCAATTCAGCAGAATCAGATGATTCAGAGACATTCTTTTATTCCTCTACATGCTTTGAGACCGACTGGTCTTCCTCATTAGCAGGTGTCTCCACTTCTTCTAGCACTTCCTTTTCTAAAGACAATATTTTAGCAACAGGGCTTGGAGGCAAGTCAGGATCTCCTCCATCATCCATAGGAGTTTCATCCTCTTCTTCTTCTTATTCTTCTTCTTCTTCTTCTGACTCATCACTGTACTAAGGTTCCTCTTCATCAGGTACTAGACCTGGATCTCCTTTATCCTTTGGCTTTGAAGGATAATCCACATGATTAAATTTGTCATTTACCTTTTGGTCATCATTGACCCATTCTCCTCTCCACGGATTCCAACTAATCTTCATATATTTTCAAACTGTAGTTGTGATACAAAAGTTTCACTTCACTACAACTATCTCATCTTGAGACTCAGCTATCCCTTTCACTTTGATCATTACAGAAATCAGCTTAGCAAAGAATAGGGCATTTGTCTTTGATTTCGGCCTTGTCATATCTTCCATTTGATTCATCACCAATCTGCACAAATTGACTTTGACATCATGTCTCAAAAGATTCAGGAGATAGATATCCTGATATCTCAAATTAGCAAAGTCTCCTCTCCTTGGTATCAACACATGTTGGACAAACTTGAATAGTAATCTATTCTCTCCATCCATTTCTGCAGCAACCACTTGCCTTGGAGTTCCATCACCAGTGAGTTCTTTCAACGCGGTCTCATGATCAAAAATGTCACTGGTAGGTGGCATTGCTATTGATACATATCCAGACACACCATCATGTGGAACTTTTAAGCAATCATCCCATTCCACTGATGAAAATGATAGCACTTTACCATTTATAAACGATGATACTCGGTTCTCATTCTCTAGCTTCTCGAAGATTACGAATTCGTAAAACTGTTTTACCAACTTTGGGTAGTAGGGACCGTTGTTATTTGAAAAGCAGTCGACCCATCTCTGAGCTTCCAGAACATCGATCACCAAGGACTTGCAGGGCAGCAACCAGTCTACACACGGCTCTTTTTCGATCACAATAGCTCTATTTTGCAGATGAGTATTTACTGGTCTCCTTCCTAACCTAGTTCTAACAGCACTACTCGCTTCTGGCTCGGACTTCTGCCTTTTTGCTTTAGGCTCAACATAGTCTTCTCGGATGACAGGAATTTTGGTTTTTGCCATCGCTGGTTCGAGGGATCTCATGTTTGCAGAGGGTTCGGGTTCTAAGGTTCGAAGTTTTGGGTTCGGTGGAGTGAGAAGCGGCTTAGACTTAGTTTTATCATTTAGGAATCACAAGTTAAATACATAAAAATAAAATAAAAAGAAAAAACAGATCAGATTCTTGACGGCAGACAAAAGATTTAAAACAGCGCTTTATCGATGAGGTTTTCTATCGGTGAGGTTTTCTATCGGTGAGGATTTCTATGGGTGAGGTTTTCTATCAGTGAGATTTTCTATCGGTGAGGTTTTCTATCGGTGAGGTTTTCTATCAGTGAGGTTTTCTATCAGTGAGGTTTTCTATCGGTGAGGTTTTCTATTGGTGAGGTTTCCTATAGGTGAGGTTTTCTATCGGTGAGGATTTCTATCGGTGAGGTTTTCTATCGGTGAAGATTAAACATCCCCAGCTCGTGCCTAATATAACATAACCTATCCACACTTAAGGGTTTTGTGAAAATGTCAGCCAATTGATGTTCAGTGCCAATAAATTCAAGAAAAATGTCACCCTTTTGATAATGATCTCTCAGAAAATGATGCCTTACATCAATGTGTTTGGTTCTTGAGTGAGATACAGGGTTCTTCGAGATGTTTATTGCACTAGTGTTGTCACAGTTAATCGAAACATGATTAAAAACATATCCATAGTCCAAGAGAGTGTGTTTCATCCACAGAATTTGTGCACAGCAACTACCAACAGCTATATACTCTACTTCGGCAGTGGAAAGAGCTACAGAATTCTGCTTTTTACTACACCAAGATACTAAGGATTTTCCTAATAAATGACATGTTCCTGAAGTTCTTTTTCTGTCTAACTTGGAACTAGAAAATTCAGCATCTGAATAACTCATTAACTCAGTGGATTTTCCTTTTGGATAAAATAAACCAAGGTTAACAGTATGTTTGAGATACTTGAAAATTATTTTAACAGCAAGCAAATGAAATTCATTCGGGTTAGCTTGAAATCTTTCACACATACACACACTGAACATAATATCTAGTTGACTAGCAGTAAGATAATGTAAACTACCAATCATACCCCTATAATTGGTTTGATCCACTGGTTTCCCAGTTTCATCTATATCCAATTTACAGATTGTACTCATAGGAGTTTCACTCTCCTTAATACTATCCAAACCAAAAAATTTTAAAAGATCCTTTGTATATTTACTTTGATTAAAAATAATACCATTTTCATTTTGAAATACTTGAAATCCAAGAAAGTATTTAAGTTCTCCCATTAAACTCATTTCAAATTAATTTTGCATACTTTTTGAAAAATCAGTACATAAAGAATGTTTAGAAGATCCAAAAATAATATCATCAAAATATATTTGTACAACTAAAACATCTTTAGAAATTATTTTAATAAAAAGAGTTGGATCAGCAATCCCTTTAGTAAAACCTTTTGAAATAAGAAAATTGTTGAGTCTATCATACCAAGCTCTTGGAGCTTGTTTTAATCCATATAAAGCTTTAGATAGTTTAAAAACATGATTTGGAAAATGGGGGTTTGTAAATCCAGGAGTTTGTTCTACAAAAACATCTTCAATTATAAAACCATTTGGAAATTCACTTTTTAAATCCATTTGATATAACATGAAATTTAAATGTGCAGCATATGCAAGTAAAATCCTAACAGATTCTAGTCTAGCTACAGGTGAAAAGGTCTCCTCATAGTCTATGCCTTCTTCTTGACTATATCCTTGTGCAACTAGCCTAGCTTTGTTTCTAACTATGTTTCCTGATTCATCAACTTTATTTCTAAAAACCCATTTAGTGCCTATTGTTAGTGTGTCCTTAGGTCTGTCAACTAATTCCCAGACTTTGTTTCATTCAAATTGATTTAACTCTTCTTGCATAGCCATTACCTAGAATTCATCAACGATAGCATCATTAATATTTTTAGGTTCTAGCTGGGAGAGAAAAGAATGATGTACAACCTGATTTCTTAGAGAAGCTCTAGTATGTGTTCCTTTATGAAGATTACCAACAACAGCATTGAAAGGATGATTCTTTATACTTCTTGTTGATCTAGTAAAGGTAGGACTAGAAACTTCAGGTGCATCAGTAGGTTCAGGTTCGACCGAAACAGATTTTGGAAAAAGTCCAGAACTGGAAGATTTTATAACAGGTTCTTTGGATTTATCATTAAGGTCCAGAAAAGACAAATCTTCTTCAAGATTCTCAAGAGAGGTTTTAGGCTCATGTGGATCGGTTTCATCGAATTTGATGGGAACAGATTCTTCCACGCATTTAGATTTCTTATTAAACACTCTATAAGCTTTACTTGAAGTAGAGTAACCCAGAAAAATTCCTTCATCACTTTTAGAAGAAAACTTGTCCAGATTATCCTTTGTGTTAAGAATAAATACTTTGCATCCAAAAACTCTAAAGTAATTAACCTTAGGCTTCCTATTATTCCACAACTCATATGGGGTTTTCTTAAGAACAAGTCTGATCAAGACTCTATTGATAACATAACAAGCTGTATTTATAGCTTCAGCCCAAAAGTAAATAGGCAGTTCATATTCATTGAGCATGGTTCTAGATATTTCTTGAAGGGTTTGGTTTCTCCTTTCTACTACACCATTATGTTGAGGTGTCCTAGGAGCGGAAAAGTTATGAGTGTAGCCATTATGTAAGCAATAAGATTCAAAGTCTTGATTTTCAAACTCACGGCCATGATCACTTCTCAGGGTCTTAAGTTTGAGTCCACTAAGATTTTCTACAGACTTGGAGTATTTAACAAAGGAAGAATAAGCTTCACTTTTGTGAGATAAGAAATATACCCAAGTATATCTAGAGAAGTCATATACTAGAACATGGACATAGTGCTTCCCATTTAAACTAGAAACTCTTGATGGTCCAAACATATCCATGTGAACCAACTCAAGTGGTTGAGAAGTTGAGACTTCTTTCTTTGATTTAAAAGAAACATTGTGTTTTTTTCCCTTTTGAAAGGGATTACACACATTGTCATTTGAGAATTCTAATTTAGGTAAGTCTCTAACTAAGTTTTTGCTAGCTAGTTTTCTAAGAGAGTGAATGTTGCAGTGTCCTAATCTTCTGTTCCATAGCCATGATTCGTTATGAAAAGTATTCAAACAGGGAATATTTTTTTTGGCTAATGAATTTAAATCAACAGCATAAACATTTTCATTCCTTAGAGCAGAAAATACTAAAGCATTTCTGGAGTTAAAAACATCACAGGAATCATTTTCAAACATTACATTGAAACCATCATCAAATAATTGAGATATACTAACCAAGTTATATTTAAGTCCTTCAGTGAATAAAACATTAGAAATTAATATTGAGTCAGTGTTACCAATCAGGCCTAGGCTGATGATTTTTCCTTTAGAGTTGTCACCAAAGGTGACATGACCTCCATCAACCTTTATTAAGCTCTTGAAGCGAGAATAATCTCCAGTCATGTGTCTTGAGCACCCACTGTCTAAATACCATATCTTCTTGTGAGAGCTCTTCAAGCAGGTCTCCTATAAAACAGATTTAAACACGAAATGACTTTGGTACCCAGATTTTCTTGGGTCCAGATAGGTTAGCAATCAGGGCTTTAGGTACCAAGATTTGTATTATTGGTTTCATACAATTAACAGAGGTAAAAGATTTTTAAAGATAAACCATATTTGGTCTATAACCATATGAATATCCTATTGAAGCATATGAATTTCCAAAACTGGAACTAGCAATATTTTTTTCAGACTTAGGAATAAATCGGGTTCTGGTGAACTGTCTCTATCCAGGTTGGTATCCTAAACCAATAGCATATCTAGGTGCAACTTGCTTTCCTAGAATTTGAGTTAGAGCATCCTTTTCATTTGTAAATTTTTCTAAGTCCTTTCTGAGTTGCTCATTTGACATTTTTAGTTCTGTATTTTCCTTTAATAGTTGAGCATTCTTTTCCTTTTCTATATCAAGATCAGATTTATGCTTAACACTTAAAGCATATTGTTTCTTTAAACCATTGTTTTTGTCTTTAAGCTCATTATAGGTTTATTCTAACAAATCACAGTATTCAAATAGTTCAGATTTTGACATGTTTTTCGAATCAGAATCATCTCCAGAGTAATATGAATTTAAAACAGGAGTGTCAGATGTTACCTCAGAAGTATTTGTCATGAAACACATGTTGGCTCGATTCCTTTCAGAGTCTGAAGATTCGGCTTCACTTGTGCTGTCTTCTGAAGCACTCCAGGTAGCCTTCATGGCTTTCTTGTACTTCTTGTCTTTATAATCATATTTCTTTTTGAATTTTAACTTTGGACAGTCTACTTTGATATGTCCTTTTCGCTTGCATTCATAGCAGACAACTTCATCAGTCCTGTTAGCTTTCTTCCAATCCTTTTTTCCATTTTCCTTGTTGATCATACTTTCCTTTGTAATTTGTTTTCCTAAAGAATTACTTTTTCCAATAAAACTTCTTGAATCTCCTAGCTATCTGATCCATTTCTGCATCATTGTCATACTCTGAGTTTTCACTTGTTGAACTCTCATCCTCCATCTGTATTTTTTCCTTCTCCTTACTCTTCAAAGCAGTAGACTTGAAAGATACAGATATTATTTTCGGTTCATCATCTTCATCTTTGTTTACCTTGAGCTCTTCTTCATACATCATCAATTTTACAATATTCTCTTTTACAGGTAGAGCATCAATGTCACATGATTCTCTGATTGATACAGATGTGCCTCTCCATCGGTCTGGTAGACATCTCAAGATTCTCATGATTTGTTCCTTTGCTGGAATAGCTTTTCAAAGTGAATTCATCGTGTTGACTATCTCATTAAACCTGAGATAAATGTCCGAAATAGGTTCATCAGACTTCATTTTAAAATTATCATACTTAATAGTATAGGTGTTCAATCTCATTTCTTTAACATTATTTGTTCCTTAATGAGAAACAGCCAAGGTATCCCAAATTTCAAAAGCTGTTTTGCATGCAGAAATTCTGTTGAATTCTTCATCTCCTAGAGCACAGTACAGAGCATTCATAGCTTTACAATTATTATTTTAAGAAGTTTTTGTAGGTTCATCCCAAGTAGATCTATCAGTAGTGGGAATTTTGTATTCAGATTCAATAGCAGTCCAAATATCAAAACTCATGCTTTCTAGATGAATTTTCATTTTAAGTTTCCACTGAGCATAGTTATTTCCATTAAAGAAAGGTGGTCGGTTAGTAGCATCACCCTATAGTCTATTATCCATTATAAACACAATTTAAGGATATAAAAATTTGGAAATAATAGAAATTTTATGAACTTTAAAATATAACTAAAATCACAATTGAAAAGCCAGAGTAAATAAGAAGTTTTGAAAAACACACAACCCTCTGATACCAAATGTTGGTCGGAGTGGACACTCAAGAGGGGGGTGAATTGAGTTCCAATTAAAATTTCTGATAAAAACAATTTCTATTAAAATCCCCCAATTTTAAAAACAAATTAAACTGTAGTGAATTTATACAGATTATAAAGGTTCAATTAGTTTCTAAAAGATTGATTAATTCTCAGTTAACATAATCTTATGATTAAATTAACTTTTAAAACTAACTTATAGGTTTATAATAAATATAAACACTTGAGAGTTTAACTATCAAAGTAGCTTTGAAACTAAATTATATTTCAAAGTAATAGTAGCGGAATATGAAATAAATGTATATAGTATGGATATATATTTTAACTAAAAACACAAGAGGTAACCAAGAGGTTCAATATCAAGCCGAGACTTAGTCCTCTCAAAATTTATATACAGTGATCCACACCCTGGATCTGGGTTAACAATAGTGATCACACTGTTCAGGTCAAGAGACCTCTACCACAGTTATACGTGGGATAACAAACAACAGCTCAAAGCTGTCCAGGTCACACTCGACCTCTACCACTATCCACAGTGGGAAATAAAGAATGTAAAGATTGTGAGTGAGGATTTAAAAATCCTCCAGTTCAGGTTCAGGAGACAGTGTGTGTGTAATAATTAACAGGCTACACACACTACTCGTAATACAAATACTAAATCACTTAGAGCAAGATAAAGAGTTTAAAATGGCTCTAGTGATTACAGTGCATCTCTGGTCTCCTTTGTATTTGATCAGAAATGGTTCTGAGTCCTTCTCTGGTATTTGACTGAATAACAGAGTATCGTTTCTTATTTCAGTGCTTCCAGGTTCAGCTTGGTTATTGGCTCAAAAAATGAAGTGTTCTATGTAGTTCTTCTTTAGCATAGATTGCTCGATGTATGCTCTCTGTTCTGGAGTCTAGTAGTAGTAGTCTTGTGAGTGAAAGTTGTCCAGTTGTTCTTGGCACGTTTGAGCTTGGTCACAAGACTGTTCCCGTGTGCTCAATATCCTCTAGTCTCTTGTCTTGATTCACCTATTCAACAGGTTGTCTTGTATGCCTTTATTTATCCAAAGAAGAAGGAATGATTATACTTTTTAATCGTACTTGGTACGGTTTCCTGAAATGGAAACATAAATCATTTAATAACATTAAATGCATCAAAATTAACAAATGTAGCCATTAGTGTAATAAAAAAAATAGTGTCGAGGATATAGGATTTGACTCCACAGTTCATTATAGGTAGCCATTTGTTTGTTGATGTGTAAAGTTGACTCTGTGCAGGATCTTCCATCGGTAGCTCTTCAAACTCTTATCGGTGGCTCTTATCGGTAGCTCTTATCGGTAGCTCTTATCGGTAGCTTGATGAACTTAGTTCCATCGGTTGCTCTTGACTGTCGGTAGCTCTATGCATCGGTATCTCTCTGTGCATCGGTAGCTCTGTGCATCGGTAGCTCTATGCATCGGTAGCTCTGTGCATTTATGCACATCGGTAGCTCTATTGAGGTCAGTGATACTTACACTTGACTGTTTTATGCAAAAAACATCTAATTCACTTAGAATCTTTTTCAAAACTTATATAAACATGGATAATAGAGATTAATCATAAATCAGAAATTATTTTAACATTATTATTAACTTGATCATCGATTTGAAGGAATTAAAGTGTAGATCAACAGTAGTTGTGAATATCATAAAATATGAACATATAATTGGGATTGTCAAAACATATGAATACAAGATTGGGATTATCAAAACAGGTGAGGTCAACAAACACATTTCGAAATAATGGTTAAACTTTAGACCCATGATGGTATGAAGATCAACCATATATCCTGGAAGTGTAATATGTATAGATTTTTTTTCATATACATGAGGGAAAAAGAAAAGAAATTTCTTTTTTGCTGTGAATGGGACCAAAAATTGGAGATCTAGAAGTCTCAACATATCCCATTATAATGAGAATCAGTCCACACATTGTTCTTGAAATGAGATTTATATGCAGTTCTGATTCAAACATAGGGATAAATTGAACTCATGTGCCACTAAAGAGTATAAATTAAATGAGTAAGTATTTCACATTAAAGCTACTCATTTTTTAAATAACCACAAGGAATTCCAATTTGCAGTATTTTAAGGTATTTCATAACATAAAATGAAGAAGATATTTACCGTATAGTTTACTGTAGTGTAGTGAGGACAAATGATATCATGTAGTTTAATGTTGTGAGAAAAGGACAATGATGCTGTGAAATTCAACTTCATAAATACTAGATGCATATAGTTGTTATGAAATTTAATTTCATGCAACTAGGACACTACTCGGTGTGATTACTCAAAAAACATCTTCAAAAATATTTCATTGGTTAGAGTTGTAATAAGATCTCCATACACAGAGATTAGGGAACATGCTTCATTAGAGTAGATCACATTAATGGAATAAGGTCTTTCCCACATTGGTTCATGATTTGGAGGTTTCATTCCTGGTATCATTGGAGTCCTATAGACTAATACCAATTCTCCTTGTAGAAATGAGTAAAGGAGAACATTATTGTTAAATGCCCTTGTTGTTCTGTTCGAATAGACGTCCAAATGATGCAATGTACACAATCTCTTGTCCTAAAATCATACTAGCCCATCAAATTGCTTCTCAGAAAACTCATCTATAGATAAGTGATCACATATGGAAACATATATTGAAGGAAAATGAATTTAATTAGGAAAAACTACTTTTGTTACATAAAAAAATGAGTATGGAGTTTCCCATGTGGAAGTACAAGTAGTACTTTGATAAACCCATAAAGCATGAAAATAATTATATTGCCATGATTTCCTGTCTTTATCCACCATTTTCTGGAATACATTTGATATGGTCTTGTTTAAAGACTATATCTGTCCATTATCTATTGCATGATAACCAGATCAATTGTTTGATTTGAGATTGTTACCCTAATATAACTTATTTAACTCAACATAATAGAAATTGGGGTCATTTTACATCAATATAAAATTAAAGACACCAAACATGGTAATGATATTATCTTTGAAAATGTTAACATTTTTTTAGGACAATATTTATTTGAGTGTTATTTATTTATCCCATTTGGAGATGAAGTTAGTAGTAGTAATAATTTATATGAACTTCTTATCCGTAGTTGGAGGATAGGGTCATACCTCATCCATTCCCCATGTAGACAATGACTAGGAGTATTTATCTATATTTATCAACTCTATGAGATGATGAATGAAGTTATAATTGACTTGTAAGGGGTAAAACATCTAGGTTAAATTTGAGGAATCCTGCATCATTAATGGCTAGAAGTATCCAAGCCTTCAGATTTGATTGGAAAGTCTATGTCTAGACTGGTGAGCACCATAAGATCCTACATGTACTTCTTTCATGATAGTTGTAGTTTCATCTCTATAAACACACCTAATGAGGAATCCATCAAATCCTCATTTGTAGAGTATCTTCCAGTGATTTGGGCTACCATAAAGAGTAAAATTGGTTAGTCGTCATCAGACCAGTTCTTTTTTAGCTATATCTGGTAGAAGTACTCTATTTTGAAGATATCCCATGATAAGTATTACCCAACCTGTGGTATGACCATATGGCCTGGAAATAGGGATGATTTATTTAATTTCGCCATTCTAATTTTATAAAATGGGGAATCCGCGGGATGATGTGAAATTTTAATGATTGTATAATCCTGATTTGTATTTTCCAGCAATGTGGAGGCATTATCCAATGCATTATGTTAGGAATATTGTGATCACGAGACATAAGACAATATATTATTTGAGGTAAATTCATCAATTAACCTTTGGACATAATCACATAGAGTGATTAATTAATTTTTTTTCTTATATGGTAATCCCCATTGATATATTTGATTATTAATTATCAATCAACATTCACATTCAGGTGGTTCACTGGTACATAGAGTGCTAATTCTAGGCCTGCAATGTGAGCTCGATATTTTTCTTCATTTTTGGTATGACCTTCCAATAAAAAATGGACTAAGGTAATACTTCTTTCTCTAGAGAGATAAGAAAAATTTCTATTACAACATAGTTGAGTTTAGGGTCTTCAATTCTCTTACATGTTGTACTTCTGGAAGAACCATCAAAGTAAATTCCCCATACTAAAGAACTTTTTTGAAAGGAGATGATTTCTTCATCAGGAAATTCTATATTCAACACTATCTCTTCCATAGATGGGAGACTGGAAAGGATATCAACTAATGATGGATATTTTACTACTTTATAATGAACAAACTGTTGCAAAATAAACACCCACCGTGTTATACATATTGAAAGAATAGGATGATCGAGGATAAATTTAAGTGTGTTATTTGGAAATACCAAGTGGACCTCGTGATGCTAAAGATAGCGTCTTAATTTTTGAATGATAATAATTAATTCTAGGTAGCTTCACTCAATATCTGAATATAGAGTTACTACATCAAGCATCATTCGACTGAGAATATAATGGTTATCTTCATTTCAAGCATCATTCTTTTTTGAAATGATGGCGCCTAGTGATCACTCCAAATGTGTCTCATAGAGAATGAGTGGATTTCCTTTAATAGGTGGAACTAATTCTAGTGGGCTCAAGTGATATTTCTTAAGGGTATCAAATGCATCCTAGCAGCCTTCGGTCCATTGATAAGAAACTCCCTTCTTCATTAATATGGTGAATGGTAAACACTTGCCTACCAAATTGGTGATAAGGCACCGAATATAGTCACGTTTCATTGAATTAATCTCAATTATTTCATGATTTGATGAGGTGAGATATCAATGATGGCCTTAGTTTTCTTGAGATAAAAATCGATACCATGATGGCATAAAATAAAACTGATAAATTTTTATGAGGTTACCCTGAAAGAAAATTTCAATTGGTTCACCTTAAAATTAGGTTTCTAAAAAATACTAAATATGGTCTCCATATCAGTTATGTGATCAAAATGTATTGTATATTTAATCATTCTATTATTTATATAGTATTCAATGATTTTTCCCATGAAGGTCTTGGAGATATGTTGCATGGCATATTAATATGTTGCACCAGTATTCTTTAATCCAATGTGAATTTCCAAATAGAGAAATACACCTTGTGGGGACTTGAAGTCTTTAGACCCCTCACCATCCAGGGTCATCTGGATTTAATTGTACCCATAGTGGACATCCATGAAGGAGAGAGATTCATAACCAAATTTTTCATTAATAATAAGCTTAGTGATTAGAACCAAGAAGTAATATTCAGAACAATGCCGACAAATATCTCTAAAATCAATGAAAAAACTATTTTTCTCATTCTTCTTTTTCTCCAAGACAATATTACCCATAAATTTAGAACATATAACCCCTTATATAATGTTTTAATCGAAAATCTTGTTGATATCAGCCTTAATTTTATAGGCGTGCGTTTGGTGTGTTCTTCTAGATGTCATCTTAAATCCATGATGCTCCTCTAGAAAACACAAATTACGAGTGGCCACATTGGGATCTAGGTTAGGAATTTCTGTATAGTTCCAATAAAATATATCACAATGTTTCATTATAAATGAAGTTTACATATCTTGATCTTTTGAGTTCATGGCCACACTAATTAGAGTGGGTCATGGATCTTCTTCTATACCCAGATTTATTTCTATGAAATCATCCACAGTGGCCTTCCTCAAATTCGGAAGGGGAATCCTTGGGATATTCCCCTTCTTCCCCTTTATCCTTTTTATCATGTGTCACTTCTTGTGTTGTGGTTTTAATGATAGGTGATAAATAAAGACTTCTATATCTAGGGGAGGAGTCATTATTTGGACATCCTAAAGAAGAGGGAACCATTTTTGACCCGACTAATGATGAAGGGTCTTCATAAATAATTTAAGAGAAAATAATGGGTTGGAAATCAAAAACCATCACTTTCTATATTAATACAACAACATATTCTTGTCTGATTAATTATGTAAATACTTTTTGATGTTTTGGGGATGAAATGAATACATCTCTATTAATGCTTTCACCGCAGCTTGGTAGATCAAAAATCTCTCTCATGTTGTCAGGCCCAATATCCACAACTAACATTTTGGAAGTTAATGGATGTGTGCTTGTCGGAATGGCATGAAGGCCTTAATTTTATTATTATTTTGATAGTCCACCTTTCAAGGGGTGAGGTGTAACCCTTAAAAGGCCCAAAGGCTCAAATAAAATTTCATGACTCGTTGGCCTTAGAGGGAATCACCCAGAAAAGACAACATGGAACTTCTCCTCCCATAGCGTATGTCATGATAATAGCATTCCACCATCGCAGGGCTGGTCAACTAGCTGTTCTATGAAATGTTTAACAGGCCCAGTACTAGTGGCAAATCCATACCCTCACATTCTTCCAATTCCGATTAGCTCTACTCCAGTGAATGCGCTTGCCCTGTATCCTCATCTGAAGCCTTGTCCCTTGTAGTCTGACGGGTACATCAGCATTTATGTGGCCCGAAGGCCTTAGGGTGTCCCTTTGGATTTATGGTGGCCCGAAGGCCTTGAGAATCAACCGGAATAAAGGCCTTGGGAGGCCTGAAAGCCTTGTTGGACCCGAGGACCAAACCGGTGGCCTAAAGGCCCAGATGGATGAATAGTTCTGGCTGCTAAATTACCAAATAGTCCTAGCTACAGTTCCTTTATAGTGCCTCTATAGTACCTTCTATAGTATTGTTCCATTACTACTACAGTACCCCAGAAATTTTCCTCCACCGGATTTGATCTCGGGTCTCTTGGATTCACCTAGTGAGTCCTCACCAACCAGGCTGAGGGTCGTGTGCAATTGGATGAGTGCTTGGATCTGGGTATATCCATTCAATTTGATTTATAGGCAACATGTAATCTATAATGAGATGTTTGAATGGTCTATCTAGTATCTTTTATAGAACATTCATATCATTGATTCATGTTATATCTTTTTCCATAGACCTTTTTCCCTTTGTGTGATATAATAATTCTTCAACATAATGAGATTCACAGGTTTTGAATGGAGTCTTGTCACAATGAAATTTCCCAATTTTACCATTTTATTAATACATGAAAAATTGGTGGTATGTTGAAGGAATGGCCACATTTTAATGTAGACACGACCTTCTAAGAAGAATGTTGAAAGCTGTGTCCCATTAGAAAACCATGAAATCTGAATTAGATATAAAATTCGAAAACTATGTTCTGCGTGTAATCTAACATAGGGTTCTGTGTTAATTCTTGTCATAACATTGTAACATCATTGTGGAATGATATAAGTCATGTTCAATGAGAACCAATCAATGAAGTGTATATATGGGAATGAGGTTGAATCCTAAGCCATTATCAATGAAGGATTGTTAGATGTATGTTTCATTAGTCATTACAGATTAATAAAAGGGCCTAATGAGTCCATGTACAATATCATCCACATCTTCATCCATAAATTATATAACTGTATGGAATTCTATAGGATCAGTCTCTAAATGGTAAACCTCGGTATTAACCTCAATTAAAAACTCACGAGGACTTGAAAAATCCTCAATAAATGCTTCTTGAAGATCACATGATAGATTCAAAGAAACTAGAATTGATCACTTGGCCAGAACATGGGACAATTGTTTCAAAAATCTTACTTTTGGTCTAAAGGCCTATGTTTTCCAGCATGGATGCATGATTTTTTTGGTTCCATGGATGTTTATGTTCCTGATGTAGATGTACCATATATTTTGGCATACGCAATAAATACTACTAATATTGGTTGATTATACTAACTAAGAATATATTCATACTAAGAGAGTGTTGGTATAGCCTATAATTAATCATCCAAGATGATCATGTTAGGGTTGATCCTATCATGTGTGGGAGAATATCCTCTTTCTTGCTGAACTCACTGATGGGCTCTCCTACGAGTTTATGCCGCATAAAAGATTTGAGAAGTGGTTTGGTCAGAATAATGGATTCTAACATATCTGTGTCTTCCCATGTACCCCCACTGTTTAATTCTTCCCATAGTTCGTCAATCAGTTATATGAATTCTGGTTTCATAACTAGAATTATTATTTACATAGGATTTTTTTGAGTGGATAATGTAAACCAAACTGAAGATCAAATCCTGAGTTGATAATCATTCTTCTTGATAGGTCGGTTCTTTTTTTCATTTGGTAGGGAGGTGCCCATGATTTTGAGAGAGTTGGCTTGAAATCTTACAAATTCAAGGAGAATGTTGTCCTTGACATGATCTCATATTGTTCTGACTTCTCTTTATCATTCTGACTGTATTTCTACTTTGAGGATTGACCTTCGGAGGACTAATCATATGATTAAGATGGATTTTCTATTGTGAAGTGGCTTGAGACATTGTTTACTATTTCAACATTGTTTGTATAATGTCATGAGTCTGGTTGATCATTTTCTAGACCATACAATCATCATACTTAATTGCATTTTTTCCGTTGACTTCCTGTCATTCTTATTCTTCATATAGATCAGTAAAGTGACACATGCTATTTGGGATGATGATATTTTTAGTTTCACCTATCCATGTTCTACAATATTTTGTATGACATCCTTAAAACAGAAAAATCCTAAATGGGATGTCCAAAAATGTGATGAAGGGTGCGATAATTTGGTAGATCATCACCTACTTATTTATTCGGTTTCTCGACCATGACAAGTGAACAAAATTGTTTTCCAAAGATGAAATGAAGTAGATGGGAACCTGTTCATTACGATTTGAATACACTTCTTTATTTAATTCCTCAAAATATATCTTTCTTTGATATTTTTGATTTTCTTTATGAGGCTATCATTTCTGGTGTCACTCGGGAGATGGTGACTTATGGTTTGATGAAGGTTTTGAAGTAGAAAAAGGCACATGTGCTTATTTGAGTGTGACTACAATAGACTCTTCAATCCTTTTTCCCCCTCTAAGAGTTGATGGGATTAAATGAGACATATAAATGGTTTCTGTAATTTAATTATCCACATGTTTGGTGATTGAAACAAGGTCATGAAAACTTCCTATGTATTTCACATGGGATTAATGGTTTGTGTAACTCATCACACATATTTTCCACATAGATTGGAAGAAACAATTCTTGAGGGAGTGTTCAATTTAAGTTGTATGAAAATACATTCCAGCAAGTAATGAAACCTAAAACACTTTCATTATCCCTTTTTTTTGTAGTTTGTAGAATCAAAAAATGTTGTGTTCTATGTTGATGAGCTGAATTCGATAAGTAATTTTTGATGATGGTCTTCTCATCCAATAATTGATCAAGACTGCAAACCTTAATACCAAATCATGGCCCCTGTAGTGATTGCAAAAACAAATTGAGCATTACTTCTTCATGTTATTGAGGGTTCCCCATCATGGGATCACATAGAGAAAAAAAAGTATTAATTGCTTCTTTAGATCATCAAAATAATTAATGATTTGAATCATGGTTTCAAAATTTATGGTGGGCGAGGGTTTGGATCTACACATTCAAGGTAAACCTTCATTTCTGGTTTTAATGGGGTTTTCTATTTTCCCATAGCTTCCAATCGAGTAATTAATTCCATAATTGTATTAATTTGAATTTGGGGAATATCTGGATGAGTTGGGAACTACACTGGTATAACAGTAGGATCTTGAACATGCAAGAAAACTGGAAAATACACTAGTGGTGGTGATGCTGGTATTTGTCTCGAATAGATCATAGGGACAATCCTATAAGGATGTTTTTGATCCTATAATGGCTATGTACCCAATAGAGGGAATTCATTATTCACATCCACAGTTGCAACAAACTCTCTTTAATGAGGATCTCCTACTGTATTTCCAATAAGAGGATCCTCTTCTTGATTATATCTAGAAGGAATACAACATCAGATTAACTCTGCATTGAGTCTTTTTGATTCCTTCATATCCTCCACTTATTGGGAAAATATTTTCATCACATGAAAGAGATTGACGTTCTCCAATGGAAAAGTGAGATATTCTCTGAAATTTACCTTTTCTTTTATTAAATTCATTTCAAAGAGGTGGGAGTTGTTTACTTGAAGGAATACCTAAATTCTGGGCAAGTCATTGATTTTGGGTACACACGAATCCTTCATTTTCATCAGTGTGTACCATGTTATGAATTAGAAGTTCACCCTCCAAATCCATTGATGTGGACCCATTTTATAGAGGATCTTCTATAATGGAATTAATGGAACTCTATTTTTCATAAATCATTGACAACATTTTGTTATTATCTTCGTAAGATTGTCTCTTTTTGTGACCTATATGAGGATTTTTTCTCCTATATATTGACTTCTTAGGAACACTTTGATAGACAGTATCCTAAAGGGAGCCCTAGGATAGTTTATTTGTGTGTTCACTTTTTAGTTTCATCCTCAATGATGAGAAAATTTACTTTCACTAAGGATGGGATTTTGGATGTGAAAAATCCCACATCCATGTAGTCTGAGACTGTTCCTTTTTTTATTATTCAAACCTTCAAACTATATTCGTTGAATTCATAGATTACGTTACAATATACCACAAACCTATAGGATGGGGTAGTTTCTAAATCGATATGAATGATATTAACATATCTTCTCTTCCATTTTTTTTGGAATTTTGGTCTGAACATTGGTTGGGTGCATTATCTGACATCCACATAAATCACCTATTTTGGAAGACCAGTGTACTATTTTATACATTTCAAAAATCTAATTCATGACATTCTCTAATATGGAGTCCTTGTTAATATTCATATATTATTGATGCAAAATTATTGCAACAGCATTCTCTCTTTGGTACTGACTTCAGTGAATCCCGATCAAGGCATGTTCTTTTTTAGGACTTCATCATATGTGAAAAGAATTTCATTGTTGTAGATTAATGGGAAATTAACATTATATGAGACCACATTTGGTGGTCTTTGATGATTTTGGAGTGCATTGAAATACAATGCTCTATGTACACCCCATCATCTGATATGAACAACAGATGTGGTTTCCACAATTAATTGTCACAACTTCTTTAATGCATTAATGCATGCACATTGAAGAGATGATTTTTTCCTTCTCAACCTTTTGATGTTGGGAAACCTTGAGATATGGTATGTCAATTTTCCATTATAAAATTTCTATTTACTTAACATAACATTAATATTCATCATATGGTAATACTTTGGATTGAAGATGAACAAGATTTTTCCATATGTTGAGGCAGATTTCATGATTGCAATATTCTGTCATCAATTGTGGAATGTTCTATTGTGGGGTTTCCAAAGGTCAGAACATGAATGTTATTTCAAGATTTTCTAGTTGTTTTCTAATATTCAACATATCCACCTCATATTTTTCTATAGGTTTCTCAACATTTTTCGACTAGAGAGGATGATTTTAAATTGTTTTATCATAAGAAATGGGATCAATTTTTTTCTTTTATGTAATATTAGAAGGTAAGTGACACATGGGAGGTTTGGGGAATGACCATCACCTTGGGTAGCCTTATGGTAGAGAACATATTTCACATGTTTGTAACAAGTCATAAAAAATAACTATTCTTATGTTGGAAAGTTACTCAAGATAAGATGTATTTCCTAACACTACATTGTCTATTGTAGAATTATCTCGACAATGAGAAACTCTCTTATGGAGAGAACATTCATAGTGAATTTCGTCATGGGGAGGACCACCATGGTGGAATGAAACAAGGGATACATCCTCTTGGTCCTTGGTCTTCTAGCCACAAGTAGGGTTATTATGGATTTTATCTAGAGATAGGTTCTTTGTATTGACCGAATTTTCATGATGAAAGCCTTCATGATGAAGTATCTGATTAAGAACTTTAGAATTAATGCTACTAGTCCCATAATTTGGTAATGGAAGGGTATGATCTTGAGTTTCAATAGATAAATGTATGAGGGCTTCAAGAACTCCATCATTAAGGGAAGTTAGATCAGAAATTGTATAATGATTTTCAAATAGTGCTTGGAGGGACTTCTTCATAGATTCTATATTAAATGTAATTGGGTCCACTTTATAGGAGAACATGTTATCATGGGAAGGTGTTTGCACCTACCTATGAGTGTTCATCCGAATAGGCTGATTATCTCTAATTAGAAAGGTGTATGTTCTTGATCTGTTTGTATATATGATATGAGGGAGTATTCCCCATAACCCACTTGGAGTGGAATAGAGGACTGTATCTTCTCTTGGATGGCATGTTGAAGAGTCATCCGATACGTGGGGAAAAATTATATGTCTATATCTCTGATACATCTGAAGTTTCCATTATGATATTTCGAAAGGCTTCCAAAATATGGGCATGAATTTGTGTCTTCCCTTCCACGATTGATAAAATTTGTTTGGTGACTTTAGTAGATGGAATGGTAATATACTTTCATTATTTACATGGAGTATGTGTGTGTACCTACTCATCTCCAATATCTGCTATCAGTGGATATTGACAGTACTCATTTGTGGGGAAAGAGAATTGAGTCTACCCACGTTTTTTCATCAGATCTTTTCGGCTAACATCTCCAGGTACATACAAAAAAGAGAGTTGGTAGGATTTAAGGGGGATGGTTTGTGTATTTTCCTTCTGGCTGTTTCCCACCAAATATAATTGATAAAATTAATTAAATGATAACACATGAGACAGTCAGTAGGATTGGTGACTGAAGACAGGTGTATGTTCCTGCTTATATGTTTCCACCACATTTGATTGACGAGATTCCTTGAATGTAGCCAGATGAGTCTCTTGACTGATTGATAGATTGTAAGTAGATGCATGTGTTTTCTCCTGGTACTCCATAGGATTATAATGACAGGATTGGTTGGATGCCATGAGATGAATCTTCTAGCTGTCGGAATTAAGGTAGGCTGGTGTATGTTCATGTTCTCTGTTTTCCACCAAGTTGGTTTGAAGGAATTATCTGTAGTGGAAAAGTTTGGAACCTATGCCCTCTTGTCCAACCATTGTCCTCTACGGTTCATCTTGAATTACTGATTCTAAGGTACTTGCGCTGAATAGTCGAAGATAACACCCTCATCATGTTGAGGGTTCTCTACTGCGTGATGTTAGCGGTGGTGATTGTTGGCAGGAGTCCTCTGGAAGGACCCCTATTTTTAGGGACAAGGCTATGGGCCACCTCTTGGTCGAACTACCTATTATAAGAGAGGTATTTGCAATTTTTTTCCGTGGTTAATCTCCTAAAATGTTTGAAGACAGTAATTTTCTCCATCTACTTATGAACAACTATTCGTCATTGACATGATGACCAAGGGTTATTGTTGATTTTGAGGTCTTTTCGGGCATCCTCCATGGTCTAGATAAATCTTATTGACATTACTCTTGGACTAATGCATTGGAGACCCAGCATTGAATAAGTTGAGTTGGTGATAACATCCTTCAAGCTGGTGATGATCCATCGTGATTAGTAGTTGGGGTAGTCATCAGTGAAAACATGAAGGAATACATTTGGAATGAAGGGAGTAATGAAAAAATTTGACATATACAAACACTGAAATCCATTAAATAAAAAAAATTATATGGGAACATGAATGATGAATTCTCTTGTCTAGCCCTCCATTTTCAATTGATAGGGTCCTGAAATAGGGTAACACTATCAACATATTTAAGGGTTAATATTGGGTTTATCATTTTTTGTTTCCCCATGAACATGTGTCCTAGTTAGGAATCATTACTTTTTTGATGGTTTCCATAAGATTTATTTATAGAACCAAAACATCCAATGGTTCTGTATCTAAATGGACCTACATTCCAAAGGTTAGAGTTTATTTGGGTTGGACCTACGATACGTAAAAATAACATTGGTCATTAGGATGGGTGTTCGGGCTCATCATAACTGTTGGGGGGGAATTATTGACTACTCTAGGGCTCTCTTATAGATTTGCGATATATTCATGAATCCTTATTAAATATCCAATTATAAAGTAGGTTTACCTTGAAATTTGAAATCAATAATTTCCATGTGTGGAATTTATAATCATCTATATGTATTCAAGGTTCTTCATTAACTGAAATGTCCATATGTATTATATGCTCTCCATAAATGGTATCGTCTCATATACTATTTAGAGATTCATTTATCCGTTGTTCGGATAATGCTAGCTTTCAAGCCCCTCAGCGGGGAACTCTGGAATTTATTGTCATATATAGAGACAAATGATGGTTTTGGTATTGGGATCATACCCATAAATTTGTTACCTATGTATCCTTGTGAAAGGAATCTGAACCCTAGTAATTTGGTTCTTCTTAGTGGGACACATTATTCCTTTTAAGGTTATGTGATAAGGATTAAACCATAATGTTTAGTTCCATGTGGTATGGAATTCTATGCAGAAGGCCCTTAGTCAAGAATTGGTTTGGGTCTTATGCCTAATAATACAATGGAATTTGGAAAAGATATGAGTTTCAAATTTGGATTAGACCCTTTTGGGAAAATGTCCTAGTAAGAACAATGTTGATTTGGAGTGTTGGGTTTGAGCCTCAGGAAGGATTCCTAAATATCACAAATGAATGGGAATCAAAGCCAGTGTTGTTTGTTATGTCTCATAGGGGTGTATGACCTTATTATAGAAATAGTTTGGTGTTTAGTCATAAAGATCATACCATAGTAACAAGGTCCACGAGATATTTATTAAATCATGTAAATTTATGGGGGCTTAAATTAGAGATTACTCTTAATGAGGATGCCCTGATAAAGATAATTATGGTTGGATTCCTAAATAGGATATCCATTGAGCACATTCCCTAGGTTAAGGCTTCCTACGTATCCCAATTATGGTGGAAATAAGATTTATCTTAGTTCAAGAAGTGGTGTATTGTGTGGATGTGGTGATCATCACAAATCTCTAACCCACTCTTATAAGGCCCCAGCCTTAAACCTTACTTAATCTTGAGTTATTACAAGATTACAGATTGAGGATCTTTTCAGGATTAGAGTTCTAGGGAATTAGATCATAAAACTTGCATTACCTCCACATTTAAACAAAGTGGTTACATAAAAGATAGTATTCATTTTTCCCATCAACAGAAACATATTTAAAATAAAACATGGATTCGTTATTGACACTTCCTTGACACTATCATCATATCATGTACCCTTCCCTTGACCTGTGAAAAAATTTCAAAAACATGGGATAAGCATAAAAAGCTCAGTAAAGGATATAAAAATATGGAAAGAAAACATGAGTACATGTATACATAAGAATGAAATCATACTTTACCCATAAAACCATAATCATTTTAACATACCTCATAAAAATCATGAATAAATCATAGAAATCATAAGACATAAACGTAACATGAGGAATTCATAACATTCTTACGTAGGGAGTAACCCTCTTTGTTACGTTTGGAATACCCATCACAGTATATTCCCTAAATATCTTCAGAGAAACCTTAATGTTTAACCCCTTCGCGTTACCCAATGCATTGTAGAGCTATATCGGGCTCACCTGCCCTTAGTTTATTTAGGAACTACCCGTCTTCATAATAATGCCCAAGAACCATAACATAATCGTATCACATAAAACATGCATAAAGGAAACATAACATTTCCACTTTTCAATCACAAGATATCAATACAACACATTGATATAAAAAAATTATGAAAACCATTTTCAATACCAAAATAAAAGAAAAGTCAAACATGGTTTTTATTTTTCTTTTAAAAAAAGGTATGGCTTGTAGAGGAAGCAGAAACTCAAATAATGGTCACGGCGGCGGAGAAGTCGTTGTCGCCGCATACGTACGACAAAAACATTCCCTTTTTTCGTCTAGTAAAATGCTTTGTATGAAAAATATTCCTTTTGGATTAACGTAAAAGTCAAAGGGGTTTATACACCGTATAAAAGAAGGTTGTGTATAAAACAAAATATTCCTCAATGAAAGGAGATTGAGACGATGTCCCATACAAAGATGGTATCCTTGGGTTAAGGAAAAATCAATTACATAATTATGTGTGAAAAACTAATACACCAAATATAAGTGAATATTAAGTGTAAAACTATCAGAGGTTTTTCACACATATTCATAGAATGACATATTCAAGGAGTACAAGCTTATCCCAAATAATCAAAATTGGGTTAATAAGTTCCCTTGCAAAAATTTGACAGCCTAACGGCATCACTACAAAATTTAGAAAATGAGTTGATGAGAGATAAAAAGGGTATCTCATCACTTGGACATAAGATTTAAATCACTAAGGATATATATGAACATATCCCAACATAATTTTATGTGAATTAAAATACATAACAAAAGAAGTCTTTTAAAAGGAGGAGGGTGAAAGGTTCCCTTACCGACATGGGTATCTTTCGAAACATACACCCTGTGAAAGAAGGACAATACAACATTGATGTAAATACTCATAAATTAAAGTATATTACACAATGAGTAGAATAATGGGTAGTATATACACCACTAAAAGGAAATTTTGGAAAATTTTGCATAAATATCACGTGAATAAAAGTGAGATGAAAAATCCCTTACGAAAACATGACAACATAACAGCGCCACTTAAAACTTCCAAAAATGGATTGATGAGATCAAATAGGATCTCTCATCATTTTACAATAACATTTACAGAAATAGGGAAATAAAATAACATACCCCATCATAACAAAGATTATCTTAAAAGAAGTGACATAAAGGAGATTACTTAAAAAGAAAGAGAGAGGTTAGATCTCTTACGAAAATTCAGCAGCCTAACGGCGCCACTCAAAACATCCAAAATGGATTGATGAGAGAGAATAGGGTGTCTCATCATATGAACATAAAAATTACAGTAAGTGTAATATAAAATAACATCCCAATCACAAGAAATATGAGCTTAAAATGAATGACATAAAAGAGTGTACTTAAAAAGAAAGAGAGGAGTAGGATCCCTTACCTCGGGTCCGACTTGACTCGATCGTTCTTTAACGTCCTGAATAATAAACATGAGTTAATTTCTACTTTCTTAAGAACCTTTTTCAAGTTCATTATTACTTTTACATAACTTATTTCCATGTTATAAATATTATTTAATCATTTAAGTTAATAATGATTATTTTGTCGATATTTGGTTCTTAAGTCGAAAGTGGACTTCTTACAATTACATGTTGTCCGTGTGGTCAAAGTTTCATTATATCCAGAATGATATTCATGATTTGGATATCATATATATCATATATATCCATAATATAAATGTATTTATAATATTACATAATAATTTAGAGGTAAGAAATGAAATGCACCGTTCATGGAGACGGTAAGCCGTATGTACGCATGAACACTACTTTCATTTCTATGTCATATTAATGGAATTAAAACTAAATGAGAGGTATGTATATTTTAATTCAAGAATTATATTAATCATTTATATGTAACATACATCATATATAATAACTATAAATACATCCTTTATATATCCCACATATGGCATTAACGAATCAAATCACTTTGAGGGGGCGGTAGTCCGCACTTCCTAAAATGAAATTATCGGGTTTACCCACAATGGAAATCATAAATGTATGACACAAAACAAAAATACAGAAGCTTAAGTAAAACATAAACATATTATATATCATATATAAATAAAGTTACATCTTAATGGCCACCTTTTAAGGTGTTATATGAGTGTTGAACAATCATCGTTTCATGAGGCAGAAATTCACCATCCACAGAAACAGTATGTTTTTTAATCATTTGATGTAGGTGTGTGTATGTGTAGCTTGAATTATTCTTATAAAAACATCCTATTATATTGAAGATATTGGACTTTTTACAAAAGAAATTAATAAATAGTTTTTAGGGGGTTGGAGAAGCAAAATGAAACAAAATCACACAAGTGAAGACATTACCTTAAAATCAGGTAACTCTTTTTGATTTGAGCTCAAAAGCATCCTTGGGATGACTTCTGCCCAAAGTGAGGCTTCTAGGAGTAATATAGGGATGTGTTGTGTTAAAATGAGCAGGGGTTGGCCGATCCAAATGATTTGGATGTGTGGGTAAGGAGGTAGAGGTGGGGGCCTTTTATAAGAGGAGAGGAGGGGCACTCTTAGAAAGTAATGAAATGTTACTTTATTTGAAAATTCTTTTCGGATTTAAAAGGTCCCAAATTGATATAATTCGAGTATAAGGTGATAAGGGTTAGAAATATACCCATCCAATAGGTTTTTCACAAGTGTAGGTTTTAGTTTTTACACTATTGTTTCATTTTTTTTAAATAGTTAAATAATGAGGTAATCGCTGCATCATCTTGATGTCATAAATAATTTAATTTATTTAATTTCTAAAAATTATAAAAAAATATTTCATGATGTAGGAAATATTTTTATATTTTTAATGAATATATATAGTCAAAAATATGACTTGTATAACCCCATTTAAAAATTGTTTTAGTGAAACATCTCATGCTTGTGACATTTTTATTTTAACTTTAAATAAAAAGTTATTTATGTCATTTTCCAACAAATGTGGCTCCATGGGGTCCCCAAGATGACCCATGGATTTTATTGGTCGGCCATGACACATACAATGAGGGTAGGACATCTTTCTAGGTCATTTCACATTATTAAAACATTATTCTTATCTTAAATTACACTAATTACCTCTAATCGCGATTAAGAACATAAAAGTTACTATTCACAAAAAAAATTATTGTAATCCCATTGAACCACATTTTACATCCTAATTACAACCATGTATGTCTGATTTTTGAAATTCAAAACACAGAGGTGGAAAAGTTTCATTTAAACGAAAAATCAGTTTCTTTAACTACCACTTAGTGGTTTCACTATTCATCAAAAATTGAAGTTCTTCAGAAAAATACCAAAACATCACCCTAAGATATATTTGATATTCCGAATTCAAAAATGAAGTATATTTTAAAAAATTCAAAACATATAAGTTGCATTAATTAATTTAATAATTAATTCCCGCTGTCAGAGCAAATAGCGTGTTTTTATGAAACAATAAGTATCAAAAGATTGACACTAGTTTAAGTCTGATTTCAAAGTGAAATTAATTCCAATGACCACAATTGGATTAAATGGTAAAAATATATTCTAATTGAACTTTAAAACCAATTAAAAATATAAGAGAATCATATAAATAAATTAGTTTAATAAGTGGTTTTGAATTAAAATACGACATTTTTCACTATTCATTAAAAAATGAACTTTTTCGGAAAAATACCAAAAATTTACCCAAAGTAAATTTTGATGTCCTGATTCTAAACAAAAATTTATTTTGTCAAATATAACACAAATTTTTTTAAAAAAGTGTATTTAAAAGAGGTTCGCCCTCAAAAGGTGGTTAATCGACCTTTTAATGAATATTAGAATGTTTAAGCTTAAAATTGGATTCATTCGCATTTTTATTCCTCTAACATTTATTTTAAAGAGTAAAAATATTTGAAAAACATATATAATAATTTTTTAGTTAGTTCTGTTCATTCCCACCATTACAACGGCTAGGCGTTAACTACTATTTAAAATAAAATTATTTTATTATTAGAGTGCAACGTAAGATTCCCAAGAAAATCGTTGTTGCGTATTGGGTACGCCATCGAGCATAGCATCCCCATTAAAGTAATATTAATATTTTATTCACAAATATAGATAAATATAAAAATTTCATATTCTTTATTTACCTGGGGTGTTACATCCTTCCCCCCTTTTGGGAATTGTGTCCTCGCAATTTTAAAATTGGGCTCGGAAACATCCTTGAAAGTCCCACATCGGAACAAGAGTCGGTAAAACAATCACTTTAAAATAAACAATGAGAAGTACAGGGGTCACCTGAGTTAACCCATACTAGGATTCCATGTAGGAAAACATGGACATGGAGGAGAAAACATAGGGTCATGTTCTGATGGAGAGTGATAGAAAACATGTTTAGGAGAAAGTTAACCACAAGAAAATCACAAACTTGTGATGGTTTAAACGGTATTCGATTCCCCAGTAGGAAAAGTTAATAGGCATCATTTTTGTTTTTTTATTGAGGAATTTATTCATAAGGAAACATAATTACTTATCATGTTTAATTTCAACTTTTATTAGATTTCTTACACAAACTCATATTTTCTCCAAAAGACGAGTATTTAGGAAGACTTGTTCACTATAATCAACTTACAGAGAATCACCTAATCCACAAAAAAGAACTATATACTTCCCATGTCTTTAGACTATAACCAAAACCAAAACCAAAATGTTTTGTACAAGATCAGATAATCCAGAAAAGGATAACCCTTTATAAAAAGAAAATCTATTCTTAATCTCCAAAATTTGTCCAACAAAACCCAAAGTTCAACGAGGACCATTTGATAAAAAATTTGTCCATAAAATTCTTCAATGTAAACCAAACTAAGATTGAAATCCAAATATTTGAAGGATTTAGTCACATAGTCTTCCAAGGTACAAATTAACTTTTTTCTCCAAATAACATCAGTTGCTCTTAAATTCTCGTATTGAAAAGTAATTAAACTAATCACATATCCTCAATGATAGGATAATCATTTACATAGATAACCCAAAATAAACATACTCTTGATTCCTAAAATCATCTAACTAAAAATAATTATTCAAACTAACCAGGTACTTCACGTAGTCCAGTGGTAGGCGATAAATACCAGTCGCACTTTGGTTGTGGGTTCGATTCCCGCAGCTTTGTCCAACGCGACGGGTTGTCACACAGTCTGTGTGTTGTCCTTTTTCAAAAACTATATAATTCTTAAAACATTCCCCAAAACGAGATAAAATCTTCAAAAATGATCATAAAATATTTTTAACCTCAAGTTTATCTCATGCCTTTCATTTTCCATCATTACATATAATAACCCATAATTACCTCAAAGTAAGGATCATATAAACCCTAATGGTTACCTTTATAATTATTACCTGGACTTCCACATCGATTGGTCATCTCGCACATGATGCATTACAGATCATACCAAGGTTTAAGTGGTTGATCATGAATCCTTGATAGTTGGTTTAGAACCACCACAAGTTTCCTTATTGAATCCCCCATTTTATCTAGTATCTTAATTAGAGAACCACCACAGTTTCCTTCAAACCTGTTGACTCTTTGGTGCCTACTATATCTATACATTCACTAAAAATAGAAATGTCAGTGTGAGAATATCAACAAAACCATCATGTACTAATGAGGAATGTTAGCACTGAAATATACTTACTCATTCACTTTATCAAAAACTAGGACTCTTTCTGAAATCCTAACCATTATGGTAATGTCACTTGTGCTTAGAGAATACCCTAACCTCTAAAGTTATCTAAACCGACCTTTGATATCAACTATAAGGCCTCAGCCTTAAACCTTACTTAATATTGAGTTATTACAAGATTGCACATTGAGGATCTTTTCAGGTTTAGAGTTTTAGAGAATTAGATCATAAAACTTCCATTACATTCCACATTTAAACAAAGTGGTTACATAAAAGATAGTATTCATCTTTCCGATCAATGGAAACCTATTTAAAATAAAACATGGATTCATTCTTGACACTTCCTTGACACTATCATCATATCATGTACCCTTACCTTGACCTGTGAAAAACATTTCAAATACTTGGGATGAGCATAAAAAGCTCAGTAAGGGATATAAAAATATGGAAAGGAAACATGAGTACATGTATACATAAGAATGAAATCATACATTACCCATAAAATCATAAGCACTTTAACATACCTCATAAAAATCATGAATAAATCACAGAATTCATAAGACATAAAGGTAACTTGAGGCATTCATAACATTCTTACATAGGGAGTAACCCTCTTGGTTACATTTGGAATACCCATCACTGTATATTCCCTAAATATCTTCGGAAAAACCTTAATGTTTATCCCCTTCGTGTTACCCAATGTAGTGGAAGGCTATATCGGGCTCACCCGCCCTTAGTTTATCACGGAACCGCCCATCTTCATAATAATGCCCAAGAACCATAACATAATCGTATCACATAAAACATGCATAAAGTAAACATAACATTTCCACTTTTCAATCACAAGATAGCAATACAACACATTGATATAAAAAAATTATGAAAACCATTTTCAATACCAAAATAAAAGAAAAGTAAAACATGGTATTTATTTTTCTTTTAAAAAAAATTATGGCTTGTAGAGGAAGCCGAAACTCAAATAATGGTCATCGTGGCGGAGAAGTCATTGTCGCCGCATACGTACGATAAAAACATTCCCTTTTTTCTTCTACTAAAACGCTTTGTATAAAAAAGATTCTTTTATGATAAATGTAAAAGTCAAAGGGGATTATACACCGTATAAAATAAGGTTGTGTATAAAACAAAATATGCCTCAATGAAAGAAGATTGAGATGAAGTCTCATACAAAGACAGTATCCTTGGATTAAGGACAAATCAATTACATAATTATGTGTGACAAACTAATACACCAAATATAAGTGAATATGAAGTGTATAACAATCAGATTTTATTCACACATATTCATAGAACGACATATTCATGGAGTACAAGCTTATCCCAAATAATCAAAATTGGTTTAAGAAGTTCCCTTGCAAAAATTTGACAGCCTAACGGCATCACTACAAAATTCAGAAAATGAGTTGATGAGAGATAAAAATGATATCTCATCACCTAGACATAAGATTTAAATCACTAAGTATATAGAAAAACATATCCCAACATAATTTTATGTGAATTAAAAGACATAACAAAAGAAGTCTTTTAAAAAGAGGAGGGTTAATGGTTCCCTTACCGACATGGGTATCTTTCAAAACATACACCCCGTGAAAGAAGGAAAATACAACATTGATGTAAATAATCATAAATGAATGTATATTACACAATGAGTAGAATAATGGGAAGTACATACACCACTAAAAGGAAATTGTGGAAAATGTAGCATAAATATCGCGGGAATAAAAGTGAGATGAAAAATCCCTTACGAAAACATGGCAGCCTAATGGCGCGACTAAAAACATCCAAAAATAGATTAATGAGATCAAATAGGGTCTCTAATCATATTACAATAAAATGTACAGAAATAGGGATATAAAATAACATCCCTCATCATAACAAAGAGGAACTTAAAAGAAGTGACATAAAGTAGATTACTTAAAAAGAAAGAGAGAGGTTAGATCTCTTATGAAAATTCGGCAGCCTAACGGCGCCACTCAAAACATCCAAAATGGATTGATGAGAGAGAATATGGTCTCTCATCATATGAACATAAAAATTACAGTAAGAGTAATATAAAATAACATCCCAATCACATGAAATATGAGCTTAAAAGGAATGAAATAAAAGATTGTACTTAAAAAGAAAGAGAGGAGTAGGATCCCTTACATCGGGTCCAACTTGACTCGATCGTTCTTTAACATCATAAATAATAATATGAGTTAATTTCAACATGCTTAAGAACCTTTTTCAAGTTCATTATTTCTTTTATATCACTTATTTCCATGTTATAAACATTATGTAATTATTTAAGTTAATAATGTTTGTTTTGTCGATATTTGTTTCATAAGTCGAAAGTGAACTTCTTAAAATTACATGTTGTTCGTGTGGTCAAAGTTTAATTATGTCCAGAATGATATTCATGATTTGGATATCATATATATCATATATATCCAGAATATTCATGTATTTATAATATTACATAATCATTTAGAGGTAAGAAATGAAATGCATTGTTCATTGAGACGGTTAGTCGTACGTACGCATGAACGCTACTTTCATTTCTAGGTCATATTAATTGAATTAAAACTAAATGAGAGGTATGTATATTTTAATTCCAGAATTATATTCATCATTTACATGTACCATACATAATATATAATAACTTTAAATACATCCTTTATACATCCCACATATGGCATTAACGAATCAAATCACTTTGAGGGGGCGGTAGTCCGCACTTCCTAAAATGAAATTATCGTGTTCACCCACAATGGAAACCATAAAGAAATGCCACAAAATAAAAATAAAGAAGATTAAGTAAAACATAATCATATTATATATCATATATAAAAACAGTGACATCTTAATGGCCACCTTTTATGGTGTTATATGAGTGTTGAACAATCATCGTTTCGTGAGGCAGAAATTCTCCATCCACAGAAACAATATGTTCTTTAACAATTTGATGTAGGTGTGTGTAAGTGTAGCTAGAATGCTTCTTATAAAAACATCCTACTATATTGAACATACTAGAGTTGTTACAAAAGAAATGAATAAATAGAGTTTAGGGGGTTGGAGTAGCAAAATGAAACAAAAGAACACAAGTGAACACATTACCTTAAAATCGGGTAACTCTTTTTGATTTGATTTCAAAGGCTTCCTTGGGAAGACTTCTTCCAAAAGTGAGGATTCTAGGAGTAAGAGAGGGATGTGTAGAGAAAAACTGAGCAGGGGTTGGCAGATCCAAAGGCTTTGGAATTGTGGGTAAGGAGGTAGAGGTGGGGGCCTTTTATAAGAGGAGAGGAGGGGCACTCTTCAAAGTAAAGAAATGGTACTTTATTTGAAAATGATTATCGGATTTAAAAGGTTTGAAATTGATATAATTCGAGTATAAAGTGATACAGGTTAGAAATATACCCATCCAATATATTTTTGACAAGTTTAGGGTTTAGTTTTTACATTATCTTTTCATTTTATTTAAATCGTTAAATAATGAGGTAATCACTGCATTATCATGTTGTCATAAATAATTTAATGTATTTAATGTCTAAAAATTATAAATAAATATATCATGATTTAGGAAATATTTTTATCTTTTTAATGAATATTTACAGTAAAAAATACGACTTTTATAACCCCATTTAAAAATTGTTTTACTGAAACATCTCATGCTTGTGACATTTTTATTTTAACTTTAAATAAAAAGTTATTTATGTCATTTTCCAACCAAAGTGGCTCCATGGGGTCCCCAAGTTGACCCATGGATTGTATTGGTCGGCCATGACACATCCAATGAGGTTAGGACATGTTTCTAGGTCATTTCACATTATTAAAACATTATTTTTATCTTAAATTACACTAATTTCCTCTAATCACGATTAAGAACATAAAAGTTAAAACACAGAGGTGGAAAAGTTTCATTTAAACGAAAAATCAATTTCTTTAACTACCACTTAGTGGTTTCACTATTCATCAGAAATTGAAGTTCCTCAGAAAAATACCAAAACGTCACCCTAAGCTATATTTGATATTCCAAATTCAAAAATGAAGTCAATTTTACAAAATTCAAAACATATAAGTTGCATTAATTAATTTAATAACTAATTCCCGATGTCAGAGCAAATAGCGTGTTTTTATGAAACAATAAGTATCAAAAGATTGAAACTAGTTTAAGTCCGATTTCAAAGTGAAATTAATTCGAATGACCAAAATTGGATTAAATGGTAAAAATATATTCTAATTTAACTTTAAAACCAATTAAAAATATAATCTAATCATATAAATAAATTATATTAAAAAGTGGTTTTGAATTAAAATACAACATTTTTCACTATTGATTAAAAAATGAACTTTATCGGAAAAATACCAAAAATTTAGACAAAGTAAATTATGATGTCCCGATTCTAAAGAAGAATTTTATTTTGTCAAATATAACACATAAAATTGTCAAAAAGTGGATTTAAAAGAGGTTCTCCCTCAAAAGGCGGTTAATCGACCTTTTAATGAATGATAGAATGTTTACACTTAAAATTGGATTCATTCGCATTTTGAATCCTCTAACATTTATTTTAAAGAGTAAAAATATTTGACAAACATAGATAATAATTTTTTAGTTAGTTCTGTTCATTACCGCCATTACAACGGCTAGGCATTAACTACCATTTAAAATAATATTATTTTATTATTAGAGTACAACGTACGATTCCCAAGAAACTAGTTGTTGCGTATTGGGTACGCCATCGAGCATAGCGTCACCTTTAATGTAATATTAATATTTTATTCACAAATATAGATAAATTTAAAAATGTCATATTCTTTATTTACCTGGGGTGTTACAACTATAGTCATACACAATGTAAGAAACAAGAAGATGTTATAGATTCAAAAAACCACACACTTTATATTCCACTGATGGATGAGGCCATGCATACAGTTAATAAAGGTGAGGTGACAATGGGTAAGGGTGTAGTGCAATGGACCTTTTAATGTTAAATGAAAATGAAGGTCATTGATTCTGGCCTAAATGAATAAAGGCTTACTCTTGGATGGATTGCCTTTTAGTATCATAGGAGAGGAGGGATACAATTTTTTTGGATCCTCACACTCCTTATTGGGAACTAGGGGCTCTAGATCTTAGAGACGTAAAGGGGAGGATAATGTCTTATATTCAAAATCCAATATTGGGATCTTCACAACATTATATCTTGGGTAAGGATCCATGTGAATATAAATATACAAACAAACAAGAATCCCAACTATCCTAACTCCCTTCGAAGAAAAATGTGGGAATTCAATGACTGTAGATATACAAACCCAAATGGGTGACATGCTGCTTTGAGTTTCCTAAAGGATTGATAAGTCGTGAGGTATTGGATGAGGCTTCAACTTACTCCTTTTTATACAAGGAACCATGGAAGTAAATATGATTCCATGAGTGTCTTTGAGTAGGGATTACAATGTGATATGCATATGTCATGGGTGCAACTATGTAGTGTAGATCTACTACACAGGTATGTCCCATAGATCTGTCAGGAAGGTGATTCGTACAGGTCCTAGTGATGACTAAAAAATGTACAACCCATGAGAACTAAGACAATGCATCCTAAAAAAGGACTAACAATAAGACAACACTTGGGTGAGATTTAAATCTAAACTCCCCGAGTCTTCTTTGGTGTCTTTGGAAGAGCCACGTGTAGGTCCTTAAGGAATATTCCTTGCATAGGTTGCTTATTATTTATGGAAGAAGGATCATTTATTATATTTTCTCTGTTTCACACTCTAAATGGAATTAAAATGTTCATACCCCATATAAATCTATATTCTTCCATTTTTTAGAGGGATACCTAATAAAATTTAGGGCACCAGGGGGAAAGAGCTATGCAATGGGAGCTTCTAGAGTTCTTCCACCTTTTTAGTGTTCAAATGGGAGCCCAAGGGAAATATTTATATAAAAGGATTTGGGCTGGTCGAGAAGGGTTGTTCAATGTAGGTGTACCACATATCTCGTTAGTGTAGGTCTTCTACATTGGGGTGTGAAAAATAATAATTTTTTCCAGGTCTGCCGCACAGGTTTGCGATGTCGGTCCTCAACATAACTCTTCTGTACAGCTCTTCAAGATAAAATTTTTCTGTCTTACAAGTGGCATAACATTGGATCTGTAGGGTTGTTTATGATTCAAACCTAGTCACATTGAAGATCTAACAGATATCTAAACTTCTTGAGATGGTGAAATCATTAGGGATTTTTTGAAGAAATTGTGAAATTGAATTTAATGTGTCCACACCTTTTTTCATTGATCATTGAAATCCATAGCCTACTCTTCTAGGAGGAAATAATTCCACTTATCCATTGTTATGGAGTAGAATTTTGGCACAGAGAAATCCAATCAACATATTTTTCCACTATAAAGATGTATTTTACCAAAACATATAATGATGTATCTATGTGAGGTTCACATATTCAATATGCGAAAAAGTTCATGGATCACCTTTCACGGTGTCTATAGTTACAAGTTGGCATTGTGCTGTAAGGATTTTGGTGTTTTTCCATCCCATATATTTTCTATGGGGAAACCATATTTTTTTGTGATGAAATTCATTTCACATTTAGAGGAATCTAAATGTTATATAGGGTATGGATACAATTTAGCATCATGTGTTGAGGATGTTGGTGGGGGCTTTCACATCGATTTTCCTGTTCTTTTCCTCCCAACTTCATGATATGAGGTAATCTCATTGTGATAATGGTTCAATGAAAAATAAATTGTATTACACCTAAATAATATTCCCATGATATAATTTTAGGGGGATATAAGAACAAGTGAAAAATATTTTTGTGGTGAATCCATAGTTTGTTCAAGAGATCGAATGTCTAGTAATCACTATGTATCCAATGAAAATTGTAATCAATACACACATTGTTTTTATTGAGGCAGATGAATAAGATTGTTGAAACACTGGGGATTAATAAAAATATGTGAGAGAGTTTTGAGGGAACATATATTAGGGCTACAGTTCTTTGACCTTTTGGGTTTTTTTAGGATGTCAATGTGGTTCAAAACTGTCCAAACCTTGTGAAAAATTGGCCATGGTGGCCTTGTACCACATGATGTGATCCTAGAGACGGTTACACAAAGCTTAAGGTTGTATATCCTAGAATATGGAATATAGATAAATGTCAAGACAATTTCATTATTGGAAAATAATTTAATGTCGGGTTGCATGGAAAATGGTAATGATTGTTTTGAGGGTATTTGTGAGGTATGAAAGTGGTAATGCTCGATGTGAAAATTAAGAATATAGTACCACACACTACACACATATATATTGAATTAAACGATTCATAGTTTAAGGTAATATTTATTGGATCGAGGTTAAGGTGAACATATTTTAATGTAAATACACTTAGACTAGAAGGATGTTTGTATTAAGGGTATGAGTGGTGCATGGAAGAGGTAAAACATGACATGAAATGATCCATGTAGGCTCACATACTAAATTAAAACCTAGATACAAACTGTATAAGGTTAAAGTTGTAATAATAGGGCCATATATGGGGCCTAGGGACTAAAAGGATGATAAATTTGGTGTGGTCCTAGATAATGGAGGTATATGTGACATTACATATCACATTGTACTGGGAATAAAGACACATGAAATACTAGAATGTTTTGTGGTGGAATACCAACATCATAACTAGGGGAAATCCTCTCTATCAAAGGAATTGAGGCATCCCATGGTTTCTATGGGAAATCACAATCATCTAAAATGGGGTGAGGTAATAGTTTCATTTCGTGTTCTGTGGAAGTTGTATTTAATTTTTATCATATCACACGTGGCATAACACATTAAAGCAGCGTAATTTTTTTGACAATCACTCACTTATAGTATAAGGAATCCAAACCGAATATAATGTAGTACATTTTGGGATTATCCTAGTAATATTGTATAGGGAATCAAGGTTTTATATGGGGTATGATCAATGTGTAACATCATGGGATGATGATGTAATGATTTATATATTAGAGTCGTATAACTAATTCTATGACTATAGATGGTTCAATGTCATAAATCATGGAAAATAAAAGAGATTCAAATACTTTGATGGCATAATTACGGTACTGATTGTAGATAGTTTAATGACGTACTACATGGACTATAGGGCTGGTGTTAATTTAATGTCATAGGGCATGGACCACATGTAAATACCTATTGTTCGAACTGACTTGACCCTTGCAAATATTCTATGGTTGTGTTCAATGCACGATGCTTTTTTATAGCTGAACGACATTGGTACTCATCATACTAACACTCTTATGACAATGTGAGTTATGCTCGATGTGGGAAAGAAGGAGTGGTAGGGGGGATTATAGAATGCATTGAAGTCCAAAGTAGGGGAAATAATATGTTAGGTTGAGAATGTACAAAGGAAACTAACCTTCTTACTTAATGCACAAGGGTTCATAGAGGGGGACACTAAGGGTGTTAGAACACCATGAAAATACAGGGAGGTGGGAAGGAGTTAAATTGTGTGTTTTGAGATCTTGACAAAAAAGAGGAAACTGACTAGAAGGGACCACTATTGACCATGTTTGAATCATAGGATCCAAAAATTCACTAGTCGAGGATTGGGGGGAAATGTGGGATCGGCCGTTTTCCCTATTTTAAAATAGGAACTATCATTTGTAATCAATGATCTTTTATGGCTTGTTCTCAGGATGAGAGGTGAGGCATTTTGGCCAAGAACCATCTCTATTATAAATATCATTAGGACATGAAGGATGATGAGGATAAAAATCAAGGATGACTCAATGTGTGTGTATATAATGGTGGAATGTCTATTTGGAACTGAACACTATATTTTCTATGCTAAAAAACATTTTATCATGACAATGTGGTTTATCTTAAAGAGGAAGTTGAAACCATTATTATGGTAGGGGAAATATAGGTATGACCAGGACTATCATAGACCCAAGGATCATGATCAATGTGTCAATATGTAACCCATGAAAATAGAAATAAAGACATATGTATTTCATGAATTCATCATGATAGTAAACTAAATCCAAATGTAGATAATTATCTTGTGTGTGAGGTGATGGCATCAGGCAATTTTACATCATGCTTTGGGGATGTCGATCCATCTCATGCTTACCACATGAAGCATCCTTGGTGCACCATGTAGGGTGATTCTATAGTTTAACATCGTGTGTTGAGTTTTTTAGAAATGGTAGTTTAAATTCATACAACTCATACTGTTGAGAGACTTGTAGTTTAATGTAATATAGCATGGAAAAATTAGATCCAGAAAAAAGTCATGATTCTTGGAACAAAAATGTTCCTTCTATAGTTGTGAAATATGACCAATGATGCCACGTTGCTTAACATAAAACACTTATAATTAAATATTTGTCTTTTAATGTAAACCAACATGACCAATGATGCTAAAAAATTTAACATCATGATTTTATAATGAATTATGTTGTTTCACAACATCTAAAGAGGATGTGATCATTAAATTTTATGTCATGTAACAAGGAATAATAGTTTCTATTGTTTAAGGACTCATATATTTGAAAGAAATATTGTACAGTTTAACACTGAGTGACCAAGATGTTGTCTTTTAGTTTATTGTCATGTAGCCAAGATGATGGTTGTTGCATAGTTTAATAGAATTTATATAGTATTTTGGGGGAATTATTCTACACACAATTCCCCCATTTGGGGATATGTCATACTAGGATAACCCAAGACATAACAATATTCCTATATTGGATACTCTGAATGATCTTCATTGATTGTTCTAGAGATCTGACAACATTGATTTTGGAGGTTGATAAATTTTTATCTATACCCTATCCCAATGGTTTGGGATCCTTTAGGATTAATGGGAATCATACTATTGAATTAAATTAAAATTATCTAGCGTACATGTTGATATTATTGAAGCTTGATATGGGTTATGTCAAGGAGAATCCTTTACAGGTTGGTATTGGGGACAAATGGAGGACATATGTGGTTATTATTGCACATGTAGTTGGGAGAGTTGACCATACATTCCTAATAGATAGTTAGTTTCTTGATCATAGTCATATGAGTGTACTTCTCTGTGAAGGTATTGGGATGACATGGATAACTCTAAAGGTGGTAGGGGCCACATGAGATATTGGAGAGATGTAAAATGGGGTAGGGATGACATGCGACCATATGTGATAGGTTAGTTCCCCAAGAATGTTGCCCTCTCACAGGATGGATGTGAAGACGGTGCCTAGAAAGCATGTAAACCTAGATCATCTGTTAGATGGGGTGATAGATATTGATATGTGGGGAATCCTGGATCATCTTTAGAAGAGTATATTTCATAATGGATTCATGGAAACTTGGATTTTCATCTTGATAGGGTGATGGTGTCTTGGAGACATGGAATTATGGATTTTCTAATTAGTGGGGTGATGGCCTTTTGGAGAAGTTGAATATTGGTTCATCAGATCAATGAGGAGATTCTTATGAGGAGCTATATAATCTTTGATCTTCATCTCAATGGGATGATGACATATATGAGGGATGAAAGATTTTATTATCACTTCAATGTGGCAATAACGATCAAGAGGTATGGAATTCCAAATCATTGGTTTGATGGGGCAATTGTGACCTGTAGGAATGGAATACTATATAATCATCTCAATGGGGAGATGGTGAAAAGGAGGATTGAAATCTTGGATTGTTAGATCAATGTCTTTATTGAGCCTATGAGGCATGAAATTTGGGATCGTCGGCTTGATGAGGTGAGGGATATAAAGTGATTTGGAAGCTTTTCTAACTAAAATGTCATGGTGGGTGCACCCTGGAGCTGTGGATGAATATCTGGAAAAAATATTGAAGCAATGGTGCCCCATAATTGGGGATTCCAATAATTTAAAAAAAATTAATATAATAAAAACACAGTACTTGTGGATTATAATTTATTAGAACTATTGAGTTGAGGACATCCATAAGTTGTGGATTCCAATCGAAGTGAAATGTCACAATTTACGTTTAAAATGTAAAGATATGATCGGCCTACCCCTGGTGCTGGTAATGAGGATCCTAGACTATAGAAACAATAGTATGTATTTAATAAATCTTCCCTAGTTTTGGTAATGATGATCATGGACCCGAGAAACCCGAGCAGGGATATGATCGACCACCCCATGGTCTTCAATTTTAGTTTGGATGGATGAGATTCTTCCTTTCCTGAGATGGTTCTTCATTTCTTTGAATGTATTCATCCCTGGGAGGACGTTAGTGTCTGTTGACGATGGCATCGGGAGGTCCTCCGCACTGATTTTTAGGGTTATGGTGAGGACCTCCTTGCTAGTTTGTGGTGGTGCAGGGAGGACCAATGTACTAATTTCTGGTGGCACTGGGATAATCTCTATGTTGGTTGATGATGGGTTAGGGAGGGCCTTTACACTAATTAATGGTGGATTAGGGAGGAAAATCATGAAAATTATTGGTGGTGTGGGAAGGAACTAAAAACTAATTAGTGTTGGCATGCTGAGTACCTCCATGATGGTTGATGATTTCACATAGAGGACCTCTTCATTGATTTTTGGGTGGCATGGGGAGGAAATCTGTGTTGTACCAAGGTATTTTGGGGAGGATCATCACACTAATTGGTGGTGTCATAAGGGTGGATTCTATTCTTGTCGATGATGGTGTGGGGAGGTGCTCCATAGTTATCAGTGGTGGCATGTGGAGGACATCTTTGTTAGTTTATGATGATGTGGGGTGGACCTCCATACAAATTTTCCTCCGGAGAAGCTACTACATAGTGGCTTCTAATTATGTTGTATATAGAGAGAGTAAATTGAGCCTGCTAATAACACATATAGGATCTTGATATAATATACTCCAACACAAATACTTATTTATCTTTTGTAGGGATATGATGGGATATGTCAGTGGGGGTACGGTGTACTAGAGATATAAAAGATTCCTATTGTTAGGAAATATTCAAGGTCGTCCTTCAGCATCAGCGGCAAGTGTTCTGGACCAATTCTAATGGAGTGGGGATGGGGCCAACTCACTCATCAACATGTGGAACTGGTCATTGTTTGGTATGGGATATCATGGGGGGATCACTCTTAGGAAGATATTTAGTAGTGGTCACTATAGGCTTGATTCAAACATCCCTTACCTTTTTTGAATGGTGGAGTGAGATATTAGAAAACTCAAAGGAGAGGCTCCCAAAGAGTTCTTACATTAGAATGATGGTGGTTTCCCATTGAAAAACCCTTAGGGGTGGCAGTGTCAGTGACAAACTAATTCCTATGGGTATTTACTGGCCTTATATTACTCATCATCTCATATATGAATAATACATGATTCACATGGGTGATTCATGGACCTAAAAATACCCAGTATGTTTCCTCTTCTAACTCTTGTCACAGAATATATTTATGAGGGGTTCACTATTTTTTCTAACACATTTACAATGTGGGTATACATTATCATGGTGGCATGTTTTTTCCTACACCACAATCCATCCATCCATGGTTGGTCCTGTAATTCCACCATGGTTGGTGATATTTTTTCCTTAATTAAAACATGGTGATGGGACGTCAGTTCCTCCATTCATCGATTTCTCCATAGAGCTCACCACCTGGATCGAGTCTCCCTCAAATATTTTACTCATGTTCATGACACTCATTCAGGTACCCTCTCATTGTGGATGTTAGTTAATTAAACATCTGCTATCTAAACTAGGTAGAAAATTTTAGTCTGAGTACATGGTATCATTAGGTATATATGTAAATATACTGATGATGGGTGAGTTGGTAACCTTAATGTATTATCATTTTAATTTTGGATGCATATAATATGATTCATTAATAGAAAAAAATATAAGTAATCTCCTATCAGTCACTAGGTAGTTTACACTAGGTCCCTAAGTCTTCTGATGTTTTTACCATAGGGATACAATGTTTATGTTATGAGGTATTGGTTATAGATCTGGTCTAATTTTTAACATATTGTGAATACGGTCGTTGGTTTAACATCATGTGGATACTTTTTGTTCATAGTTTTAACATCTTACAGAGGAAGGATATGATTAGGTTTGAAATATTGGAGGGATAGTATGAGTGTAGGTTTAACATCATAAGTAGATAGGTCATTATATCCTATTTAGTCAGATTGATAAACAAGGCTATCGTATTGTAGATAAATATCATAATTTCTTATTGAGATAGATTAATGGGATGTGTCCCTATGTTGGAATATTTTACACAAGTAATATTGATTATAATGTCCAATTGACATGGTATGAGGCATGAATTTAATGCCTTGTGGAGTTGAATTAACATTCTTTACTACGACATATTGATGTTGTTTGTCGCTATGAGAGAATATTTCATAGCAAGATGATGGATCAAAACGTACTATTGAGATAGATGAAGTCATAATTTTAAAAATATATGTAGATTGATCAAAACATACAATTGATAGAAATCAACATGGTGTGTCACTATAAAGAAAGATTTCACACCATGATGATGGATCAGAATATCCCATTGATGCATATCAATGAAAAAGTATAACTTTTTGTAGAGATGGATCAGAATGTTCTATTATGATGGATAGTTGTGTTGTGTTCCGAGGAGGTATGATTTCAAAGTTGGATTACTGATTAATACATTCCATTTATATAGATCGAGGATTGAGTTTAAATTATTGTCAATATAGATCGAAACTTCTATTTGAGATGGATCATTGGGGCATGTCCCTATAAGGGTAGATTTCACACTAAAACTACATAACATAACATCCTATTGAGACATATTGAGAAATGAGTTTAATGGATTCCAAAGAATGAATAGAAATTTTTTGAGACAAATTGATTGCGTGAATCCCCGATATAGAATATTTTACCAATGTATGATAGATCAGAATGTCTTGTTGATACAGATCAAGTCATGATTTTATCAACATGTCGATATAGATTAGAACATCATGTTGAGATGGATCGATGGGGTTTGTCCCTAGAAGGTAATATTTCAAACTAGGCTGATGGATGTCAATATTGATCCTCATAAAGGAATCCTACAAACAATAATTTAGATATGGGGATCAAAAGACACATAGTTGGATTTTTTAGTTTAACATCATGTTATTTCATCGATCCATTTACTTAACGTCATGTGCTAAGGATGCTCATGTCATGAATGGATCATGTATGAAGGTGTTGTAGGGATTATGAGTGGATGATAACTAGTGCAATATGGTCACCCTTGGAGATATGGTGTGTGTATTATCCATGTAATCTATCCATGTGCAACAAAGAGATGCTATAATGTTGTGAGGTATTACACCTAGGATCTTCCCTAGTGATATAATGGAGGAAAAATGATTTGATTGATTCATACATGAGGAATCTACTTGATTACGATTTGGAGATACAATGGTGTGGATGGGGCTTCTGTTTTGAAGATACCTATCATGTCCACCTAATGATATATCAAGAGGGAATATCAATATGTTGATGGGTTTACAGATATTATTAGGTCTTACACAAGATATAGAGGTTCTTGATGGATACTTCTGAGAAGTACGGATACATTTAGGGCTTACACTCTATAGTGTCCCATTCATATTCCATGTCTTAGTTTATGAGGGAATCCTATGTCCATTTCATTTGGTAATATTATAGTTTAACATCATGTGAAAATATGGGGTTTGTCATACTTATAAACTATGAATTCTATCATTTCATCCTTATGTAGTTGAAGTGATAATATCATATTTTTGATAGGTCAAGTGATATGATTGGGGATTCCACCATAGATGGGTGCCAATGGTTATTGTTTGGAAGTCATATTATTATAATTAATATTGGTATCATACACCTGAGACATAAGGATTCTCATGATTTTCACTAGAGTCATCATATTTTAATTACATAGTGTATAGAACAGTTTAATATCAGGGAGTGGGTAATAAGGGGGTAATCTCATGATCATGTCTTCCAGAATCTTACTATTGACCCATAATACATATCATGTGTATCCCATGAGGCATCATATGTTTATCATATAGGGTGTACTATAGTTTAACATCATATAAATAGGACAACTTCAAAAAACATGCACAAAAATGGATAGTGTTCGATTTATTCTAGGGTAGACCTATTTAATTCAACCTCACATAAGACTCAGGTAAATGAGGATTAAAGAGTAATATGAGAAGTATTTCAACTAAATGTATTCATGGAATCAAAGATGATAAAATCAACTCATGGAATGGGAAAGGGACTATGAAAAGTATGTTAAATCATTGTTTTTTAAGGTGTGTGGAGAAGTATATCGACTCATGGTGTTGAATGGGGTATACGTTGGGGAACTATAATGTGTAACCCATAATATAGTTGACCTATGCTGTAAAATCGCATTGTGTGACTTCATTTTTCTTGGGGAACAGTGATGGTAGTAAAGGGAAAAGTTCATATGCTCAGGACTACAGCCCGTAACTGATCCCAAGAGGGGGTGTTGGGGCACTAACTACATGTTATGGACCAACAAGAATGAAGGTGGGGGTTTAATAGGGATATATGGTCTTTTGATGGTTGGGGATTCATTTAGGTCAATCGACTCCCTAAAGAGTATTCTTCATGAAACAAATTTTTCCTGCTTTAGAGTAAAGTAATGTTTCCCATTTATTAGTTTTGTGAAGTATTGGTGTCGCGTGAAACCCCAAGAGATATAGTGAGTTTTTTCTTCCACGAAGGGTATATACATTATCAAATGACATCTCCACAATGGGTAGATGTTCTCAAAAAACCATGGGAGGTTATTTTTTAATGAATGAATACCTTGGTAGGGTTGTCTCATATTTCATTCATAGAGCTCTGGAGTATCACGAACATAGTGTGTTTCCTAAAAGACATATGGTAACGTGTCCTTAAATGGAGAATGTAACGCAATATTTATAGGCCTAGTAGGAGAGAATTATCATTTATTAATGGTTGAATACTTTTACAACACTTTAGGAGATCCATGAATGGATAGGTCTCCTCGAACCAAAATTACACTATGAAAATGTTACCATCAAACCTCTGCACATTAAAGAAGGGAGATCAATGAATTGAGACGGACACTGTACATAAATTACTATCAGAACCTAGTATGTTTTTGAAAGGATATTCATGAAATGAGTCATATTCTATTAGGAGGTTACCATAAAATATTCATTTGTATGGGGAATTCCATGAATGGAAATTTGCGAACCTAACATCCACAAAAAGGTCCACAGTGATCAAGACCTCTGCGAATAAGACCTACATAAACCCGAAAACCATGATCATGAACTCTATAAACTAGACCTCTATTAATTAGACATACATTAAGTGGACCATAATGAACTGGACCTCAATATATCATACGTATGTGAGATAGTGGTTACTACCTCTGGCCAATGTCTTGTGATTTTTTTTGATTTTTTCAAGAATCATATGTACTGACCATTTTTTACCATTTAACATCAAATGACCATACATTTTTATATGGATTATTGTCTGAGATCAATGAATAATCAAACTGATGCCAATAAAACGAGCTATGATCTTGGATAAATTTACTTAATATTTGTTCCCTTCATGGATTAATTTTTGAGAACCTGAATTGATATAAGAGATTCTAATTAAGGATAGCCTTGATAAAAAATTCAAGTTATTGTTACTCATGATTACTATAAAAAATATGGTTGAGATGTTTCCACACATTTGGAAAATATTAATGAGGCTTATATTGAAGAATCTATGTTGAAAATGGATAAATATAATGTAAACCTTTACAATTCTCTCATAATTATATTATACTTGGAATTGATTTAGTTATGAATATTGCATCCAAAAAGATATTTATGAAATTATCTACCATCTTGATTTATAGTAAGTAGAATTTCTGAAGGAATTTCTAATAAATATTTCTCATTAATTTATAAATTTTTATAAAGAATAAATAATTTAAATCAGGATAATTTTACGTAAGAATATTATTTTGCTAAAGAACATTCCTTGGTTAAGAAATCTAGATAACGAGGAATATAACTACCCAAAAACATTATCATTGGAAAATCCATTCTTAAAAATTATTTCATATAGTATAAATCATATAAATTAACTTTTAACAAATTAAAAATGTTATAAAATAATAATAAATGAAATTATATGTATTTCTATAATTTAAGGATCTTATACCAAGTAAATAGTCACTTGACATTTGGAATAGTAATTTGACCCTTATGAATTGTAAAATAGACAATAGAATAGTAATATCCCCAAAGAAATTATAAATAAAATTTATTCATCTTATAAGTGATAATATGATATAATTATATCATAGTAGTAGTAAATAATTATTTTAAAACTTAATAATTAAGTGTCGTTATTTTCTTAAGTCATAAATATTTTATTATAATTTTATTATTTATTTATTTAAATGAAATTTATTTTCCAAAATTTTATTCACTCATTAATTTTATTCTATATCATGATTTTGAGATAATTTTAAGAGACCCTAGTAAATTTTTCAATGTTTTAAAAAACCATTTATAATTTTAAAATACTTATTTTTCCATTAAATGATGATTTAAATTAAAAATAAAACTCATCATATATGGATTTTTTTTCAAAAAATTTAGTTCACGTTATAATTCTACACTTATAAAAACATTTTGGCTGATTTTTTGTATTTTTTTGAAATACGTTAATTTTTTTTGAAATGTGAAATTCAATAAATTACGATAATTGATAAATTCATGAATTATGGAGTCATAGTTGATGTATAACTGATTTAATCCCAAAATCACAAACTATACATTAATATTATAATATATTTAGTGATAATTTTCAATCTATCCATTTTCTTGAGCCAAAATAATAATGTATTGAATTAAATAATGAGAATACACCCCTATCCTCCATTATAAATACCACCACTCACCACCTCTTCTCCTCAAATATTACATGATTTGAGAATTATAGATATTATTCCCAATAAACTTCCCAAGACCCTAACCCACATAAAATATATATGATTCTTATCAAAATACTGGATCCTTTTTCTAGTTATGGGTTTCAAGGAGGAGAAATTCAAGAGGTAAATTCCTCTTTCCAATTCTATTAATTTCAATCCATCTTATTTTCTTATTAACTCCTTACCTCCACTCATCAAAATGGTATGACAAATATTTTACCTAAAATATAATTATATTATATTATTCTAATTGAATAAAACATTATAATAACCATATCCCTCCCATTTATTATAAAAATTAAAACGTTGTCCTTAAGGTGTTAATTTATCACCCTAAAGGATGACAAGTTTTCATTTTCCATTAACACCTACAAGCCTATTCATAAAAAAATATTATGCATATAAATTATAATATATTTATTACATCAAATGTAATGATATATAGTCATTATATGCACATGATACTAAATAATAAAACAAAAAAGTTCACTGTGAGTGAAAATCGCCCAAAATAATCCAAACGAATATCACTAACATGTCATCTAATGATTTATCCTCACCTAAAAAAGCCAAATAAATTTACTGATAATTTAAAATTATGGATTTTAATTAATAACTTATATATTTAAAAATGTATTTATATTTAAATTTCACTTGAACTTCTATACTCTTATATAAGAAAACTGATCACGAAAACTAACAAAACGAGAACTCCCAAACAATGAAATTGATCTTTCTATCTCCAAAAAACTGGCATAAATGAACATAATAAAATTATAATAAATCATTTAAATGTATAAAGGGTTATGTAATTATTAACTAATGAATCTATTTTTATTATTCAGGACATTAGGATCACGTGATGAACTATTTTTGATATACAATAAGGGATTCTACCCAAAACCCAATTTTTTCCCTTAGGGTTGTAATTTATCTCTCTTTACTTTTATGTAATGATTATTTTTTTGTTTAATTATTATAAATTATGATTATATTTTTTAAAATCATATATAGAGATCATTTCATCCTTCTGTTATGTGGAAATACAACTTTTAAAAAGGTTCCCTCCTCAAAACATCTTGATAAACAAGCCCAATTAAATGGAATTTCATGACTTTTCCCATTCTAATATTCTATCCAAACTATACTATAAGTCACCACTGTTTTTATATAATCACTCATTTTCTCATGAAAAACTATCATGGCTCGTTTCATGTTTTGTCCAACCAATTATGCCTTATCAATTTTAATGACACTTTAATATTTTCCCTTAAAAACATTCTAATGTGGATAATTTATAATGTTTCCTAAACACAATTATAAAGTTATTTCACATTATTTGGACACCATTTATTATTATCTAGGACTGTTTCCTTTATTAATGTCCACATTTATTCTATATCGCTTGCTTCATGGAAACTTTTATAATTTTCCCATTTGTTATGCCTTATGACATGATTATGATACCCATTTGTTTCCATGAGAATCCCTTATGTTTATGTTTGATAACTTATGTTTGATCCTTTATGAGGAACACATATTCAATATAATGTTTTTATAGGTGCACCTAAATACCAATAAAATTTGTTGGTTAATGTTTAGTCTCATGATATATCATGTTGGGACATGGAGTGAACCTGATTCCTTTATGGGAATTTTTCACCATGTTATATAGTCTTGTTGGTTATCCTTGACTCATTTTTATGTAATGTTATATGTTGCTTCCAAATTCCTATGATTCCATGATAATATTCTCCCATGTTATCCTTTTTATTCTTCAATATGTTTATTCATGCCTAATGCCTTTTATACCATCACATTTTTCCTTCTAACACACATGCTATATTTTATTCCTATGCTCATGTCCTTATTGTGATTTTTATCTCATCCCTTATTTCCATGTATTCCAAAGGATGTCCTATACAGTAATAAGAGCTCAATGGATATTAGGAGGTCATTATTGAGATTAAATAAAAAAAAATTCCATGATGTTGAATTATGTACCTAATCTTCTAAATACACTAGACTTTATGAGCCGTGGAAATTAATTTTATGTGTGTTTGTGCTTAAAATCATGCAACGATATGTGTAAAAGGATATGGTCTATATATTTTTTATTAGAGAAAAGTTTATCTATTTTTGGGATATGTAGTAGAAAACTCTAGAAAATAATTATTGATATAACTAAGTATAAGAAAACATCCCTAAATTTTGGATAGTATTGAGTATTTGGTTTTTCAAGAAAATAGTTCCTTTTATATATACATCAAGTGGACTTGTTTCTAGAATAAATTTACCTGGGAGTAAGAAATGTGACAATGTGTTCCACGATTAACTCGGGGTAACATGGTACACAAAAATGACGGTAACTGCACATCGTATTTGACACTCCAGGGGGATATGCTCCAGTAAATTCATAAGGTCATTATGGACCATTATTAAGGGAACAAAAAGACTATAAGAATATATGATTGCAAATTAGATATGGATAACATGGATATAATCCTAGGGAATCACAAGTTATGATATACTTTTCATTTACATGTTTATCATTCTATGTTCAGTTTTTTATTTTTTATTCTTATTAGAAAAGTATTCAAGACCCATAATTGTAATTTTCTTATAGTGAATTGTTGTAAATAGAAGAACATGTTCCAACAAACAATGCAATATGAAAAATGTAGATCTTCCTTATGATAAGCCATATTTTATGGGAATGGGTGACAAAAACATTATTTTAGTACTTGATCAGATTACTCAAGTTATGAATAATAACATGAATATTTTGGAACACCCACCTCATAGAAAGAGAAAGTTTCTGCCAAATATTTCATGTGGAAAATTCAACCGATGTTTAAAAGATCTATTGAACCCCTCCTTATAGAACATCAGATTTACTCCATATAGATGATATTATTTATACTCAAAAGATTAAAAGATGAGAAATATATACTTGAGGTTTATCATTTTTATAGGGAAGCTATTCAGTGGGGAAACTAATAAAAAAATGTACAAGGGGGAAATTGATACCATTAAATGATAATTTTTCAACAAAATATTTTGAAATAAATAATTTTCCAAAACCCTCTATCACAAAATGGAAAGGGAATATCTTATACTGAAGAAAAAGGAAAATGAGCTCATTGGGTCATATGAATCAAACAACACAAGACTTGCATGATATTCTTGAGGATTTATCATGAACAACAAAATCAGGGTGGATTGCTTCTTTAGAAAACTAAATCCGAGTCAGTGAAATGTGTTGGTGATTCCACACTTTGACAGTAATGAGAATATTATATATTGTGTTCATAAGGATGAAATGGAAATCAGAGACTCTCAGTAGTATCATGGGCCTGATGAAAAAGTGTATAAAATGAATATTAATATGGGTGCTAAATACAATGATGGAAATAAGTCATTATATCCCACCTGTCAAAAGTATGGGAGGAATCATAATGGGAATAACATAAAGGGAACCAAGATATGAATAAAATGTGGACGAGGAGGGAATATGCCTAATAGCTGTCGAATGTATATGAAGAATGCCACTAACGAGGAAGAACAGTGTTATGTTTAGATCAAAACTCTAAATGTAGTGTAGTTTTAAACATCATGGAACATTGGTATTATGAAAACCATTTCACTAATCCAAGGGTTTTTGGATTAAATCAAAAATAATTACCTCCACTATAGCAAGGAATGGAATAATCTATAACTATTATTGAGGTGGATCCAGACGATGAAGCAGTGAAAGGTACGCCGGTTATTTATTCAATAATAATGAATGTACTATTTGATTCTTGTTATACAAATTCTTTAATAAATTGTATGTTAAGTTGAACAATTCAATTACCACCTCCAAATTTGAAGGTTTAGTTATCTCTGTGTAATGAAAATGGGGAAATTATTTCATCCAATGTTCATAAATCCTCCCTGGGTAATTTTTGAGGAAAAAACCACCCAAGAAATCATTCATAATCCAGTTATTAGAGATTGATTCTATATTGGTAATAGATTGGATATATATATATATAATCAACATCAACTATCGATAATGGTAGATTAGTCTTCACATCCCAATTTATAATAAAATTATGTTCAAGTGTAAGGAGGAATTTGAATCTCTATCAGCATTTATATCTCAATTGTGGATTTTGTTTCCTGATTAGAAAACATATCTATCTAAAATACTTGAGACCAAAAAGAGAATCATGATCAAAGAAATTCCCATCGTGTATGATTAAACTGATGTATTTACTTAATAATTTCATGTTCTTTCTCCTAACCGAGATTTTGATTTTGTAGAGGACTTTATTCCTAGATCTCTTCTAATATGAAATACACCTTATAGAATGACCATTTTTGTGCTGTAATAACTGAAGAAGAAATTATAGTATAATCGGGATAGGTGTTTTATATGACCGAGTGCTTCACCATGGGTTGTTCTAGTCCTTATTGACAAGAAGGATGGAACAATGCGCCTATGAATTTATTATCCTGATCTCAAAAAAATAATGATGAAGAAAATGTATCCAATACCATGGTCAGTTAAATTGTTTTATTATCTATGTGGGGCCAATTATTTCTCTAAGGTGGGCCTTCAGCCAAGATATCACTAATTAAAGATGGGGGAAGAATATATTCCCAATACATTATTTCAAACAAGGTACGGACACTATGAGTTCATAGTAATTCCCTTTAGAATACCTAATGCTCTATAAATTTTCATGAACTTAATGAATAGATTCATTAGAAATTACCTTGAAAAATTTGTGTTAGTCTTTATTAATTATTTCTGATATTCACCATCATTGTGGAGGAACATGAGGTGAATTTTAATAATATATCAATGGCATTACTAATGGAGAAACCATATTCAATTTAAAAATAATGTGAGTTTTAGATAGATAATGTATCATTATTAGGGCATGTAATGATCTTAAAAGGGATATCTGTGGACTATTCTAAGAAAATGAAAATTGATGAGTGGCCCATGACAAAATTTATAATTGAAATCCATAGATTACAATTTATAGGTGTGTATTTCTTGCCATTTTTGTAGAAAAAATCATTATTGTCAAACCCACTAACAATGTTTAGTTATGAGGGAAAAAAATTTCTGGATCAGTGAATGTGAAGACATCTTTAAGAGTTGAAAAAGAGACTTATCATTACAGTAGTACTCACAATAGAAAAAGGTGGGGAACTATTTGTGATTTAAAATGATTCCTCAAAGAAGGTATTAGGTTTTGGGTTGACTAAGAATGATTAAATGATATATTAATCCTTAAGAAAGATGAAAATCTATGAGAGAAACCATCGCACAAAAGATTGGTATTCGGCGACTGTGACCATTGCATTGAAAATTTGGAAGTATTACCTCTATGGGGATATGTGTGAGATATATACTGAAAAAAAGAGTTTTCAATATATATTAATATTCTAGGAGATTAATATTTTCAAGAGATGATGTTTATAGCTCAACACGGATTATTATTTTTCAATCCACTTCATTAAGATTAAGGAAAATAAGATACCAGATGGTCTATGTAGAAAAGATTATGTATCTTTATCAATGATGTGAATTAAGAAGGATCCAGTCTTGCAATGACTTAAAAGGATGGATGTGGGAATCAATAAGGACATAAAATCATTAATACATTCTAAATTGATTGCACAACTATCCATTATAAAGAAAATAAATGATTCTTAATGAAATGATGTGGAAATATAGTTGAAGGTAGAATCCATGATAAAAGGAAAATCATCAGAGTTCAAAATGTATGTAGATGGAGTCATAATATTTTGTTCATGAATATCTGTACTATCTAATATATAGATAAATAAGGATCTTCTGAAAAATGAAAATAGATCTATAAGGCCCCGGCCTTAGACCTTACTTAATCTTGAGTTATTTCAAGAATACACATTGAGGATCTTTTCAGGTTTGGAGTTTTAGAGAATTAGATCATAAATCATGCATTACATTCCAAATTAAAATAAAGTGGTTACATAAAAGATAGTATTCATTTTTTTCCATCAACAGAAATATATTTAAACTAAAACATGGATTCTTTCTTGACACCTCTTTGACACAATCATCATATCATGTACCTTTCCCTTGACCTGTGAAAAAAATTTCAAGAACGAGGGATGAGCATAAAAATCTCAGTAAGGGATATAAAAATTCGGAAAGCAAACATGAGTACAAGTATACATAAGAATCAATGAATTCATACTTTACTCATAAAACATAATCATGTTAACATACCTCATGAAATCATAATATTCATGAATAACTCATAGAAATCATATGATATAAAGGTAACATGAGGCATTCATAACATTCTTACGTAGGGAGTAAACCACATGGTTACATTTGGAATATCCATCACAGTATATTCCCTAAATCTCTTCAGAAAAACCATAACGTTTAACCCCTTTGCGTTACCCAATGCATTGGAGAGCTATATCGAGCTCACCCGCTGTTAGTTTATCACAGAACCACCCGTATTCATAAAAAATGCCCAAGAACCATAACATAATCATAGAACATAACTTAAGCACAATGTAACGATAACATCCCCACATTGTAATAACAATACAACATTTTAAGATATTGAAATAATGAATCCATTATAAAACCCATTTTCAAAACCGTTTAAAACGTATAATAAAGTGATTTTTGAATCAAAGTGTCCCATACCACTTTGAAGCTTTTAACATTTTAAACCATTAATATTCATATAAATAATTCCAAAAAACCATTATGAAAACATGGATATTAATGAGAAATATTTATAAAATAAATCATTAAAACATTTAAAACGATATTTTAGTTAAAGGGTTTTTAACAAAATGAGAGACACTTGAATACAATAATTTGAGGAATAAAATTTAATCAGAACATTATAATATCATTAGAATAAAGGGATTCATGATATATTATTCCAAAGGATAGTATATACATATTATAAGTGTGAATTGGTTCATAACAACAATAAAGTCTCAATAGAATTGTAAAATGAGATGAAATCCCTTATAAAGAAGGTATCCTTAAATTAAGGATAAATCAATATCATAATTATGTGTGAAAAATATAAATACACCCAATATAAGTGGATATTATGTATAAAACAACCACAGGTAATTCACACATATTCATAGGATGACATATTCAATAACTACAAGTTGAACCCAAAGAAATCAAAATTGGGTTAAGAAGTTCCCTTGGTAAAATTCGACAGCCTAACGGCGTCACCTTAAAATTCATAACATTAGTTGATGAGAGAGAAAATGGTATCTCATCAGTTGGACATAAAATTTACATCAATAAGGATATTTAAGAACATACCCAAACATAAAAATATATAAATTAAAAGACATAACAAAATAAGTCTTTTTAAAAGAGGAGTGTGAAAGGTTCCCTTACCGATTTGAGAAGCTTTCGAAACATACACACCATGAAAGAAGGGTCATACAATGAAGATGTAAATACACATAAATGAGATTATATTATAAAAATAGTATAATAATTTGAATTACATACACCACACAAAAGGAAATAGTGGAAAATATAGCATGAATCTCATGGGAATAAAAAGTGAGATGAAAATCCCCTTATGAAAATTCGGAAACCTAACGGCGCCACATAAAACTTCCAAAAATGGATTGATGAGATAAAATAGGGTCTCTCATCACATGAACATAAAAATTAAAGCAAGGGGAATATATAATAACATCCTCTAACATAAGAACATGGATCATAAAATAACTTACATAAAAGAGAGTACTTGAAAAGAAAGAGAGAGGTAGGATCCCTTACCTCGTGTCCGATACTTGGTACTTGAGTCAAAAGTGAACTTCTTATATTTACTAGTTGTTCATGTAGTCAAATATCCATTATCTCATGAATGATATTAATGATTTAGATATCATATATATCATATATATCAAGTATATAAATGTATTTATAATAGTATATAACATTTATAGGTAGGAAATGGAATGCACCATTCATGGAGACGGTAAGCCGTACGTAAGCATGAACGCTATTTTTATTTGTATTTCATATTTAATGGAGTGAAATCATAATTATATAAAGGTATATTATAAATCCATTATAGTATCATATATAATATCAACAACTTTATCCTTCATACATCCCACATATGTCATTAACGAATCAAATCACTTTGAGGGGGCAGTAGTCCGCACTTCCTAAAATGAAGATATCATGTTTACCCATAATGGAAACCATAAAAGTATGCCATAAATGAAAAAATACAGAAGCATAAGGAAAAAATAAACATATTATATATTATATATAAATATAGTTTCATCTTAATTGCCACATTTGAAGGTGTTAAAGGAATATTGAACAATCATAGTTTGGTGAGGCAGAAATTCACCATCCACAGAAACAGTATGTTGTTTAACCATTAGACGGAGGTGTGTGTGAGTGTAGCTAAAATCCACTTCATAACAACATCCTAGTATATTGAAAGTTCTGGTTTTGTTACAAAATAAAGGAATAAAATGATTTTTGGGGGTTCTAGAAGCAAAATAAAACATAAGAACAAAAGAGAATACACTACCTTTAAATCGGGCAACTCTTTTTGATTTGAGCTCAAAGGCTTCCTTGGAAAGACGTCTGCCAAAAGTCAGTCTTCTTGGAGTAAGAGAGGGATGTGGAGAGACAAAATGGGAATGGGTGGGCTGATCCAAATGTCATGACCCATCCTCAGGGCTCGTGCTGTGACTACCCAAGATCGCTTTCCATAGGCCAGGGGCTGGCGACTAGCACCAAAGGCGTAATTCCTGATAACAGGGAAGGAATTTCCTTTTTAAAAGTAAAAAAACACCACAGAGTACAAGCGGAAGTAAAACACTATGTACAATAGGAAGTGATAAAATGTAAATGGGCCATAATACAAACCCAACTGAATGTACAGCTAGAACTGAACGAAAGTACAACAGAAAAAGACAACCAGCTGGAAGAATGGAAGCAGCTCCTGGGTCATCCTTCTCGGATCCTACATGAAGGGTAGGTAAAGATAGAGCAGCTCCTAGATCGTCCACCACAGATCCTACCTTAATGGTATGTACAGAAAGATCTACTCCTGGATTTTCCACCACGGATCCTACCTGAAGGGTAGGTACAGATAGCCTCCATAATGCTCTCGCCCGTCAACCTCCTCCGAGTGTCGTCTCGTCGGGAAGTCCACCTCCGGATACTGACTCGTCGTGAGGTCCACCTCCGGGTACCGTCCAGTCCTCAAACACTCGGCCTTTGTAAGCGATGCTCGATGTCTGCAACCAACACAACGAAGTGCGGGGCATAGCCCGTGCATGGGTGAGTATACGACACTCAGTATGGACCCCGATACCCACAAGGTCTCACTAAATCGAACAAGGATGACCACAAAGAAGATCTCAACAGATAATCTCTACTTAGGTATATGCCCATACATATACCCAAGTTAACAAGTAACCCATCTCAGTCATGAGGAAACACAAATATTATGAAATCAACAGATAACCACTAACTAGGTATATTCACATACATATACCTATGTTATCAAGTGACCCATCTCAATCATGAGGTAAACACAAAGATCATAGACTCAGCTCAAACCAGGATTTTCATTATCGAAACTGTAACTGCTGAAGAGCCCCATCTCTTGAGTGTACAGTGGTCCTGTCACGACTCCAAGGTACTGCTCACTAACATAAGACTGCTGAGGTACTCCTTCTATCGAGTACCACAGGTCAGCCACCCAAACACAGTAGTGCTTCCCGCCGGGGTATGCCACCCAAACACAGTAGTGCACACACCATAATAGCATGTAGAGGTACTCTCCGGACGAGTACCGTGGGTCTACACCCAAGCTCAGTAGTGCTCTGTCCGCCAGGGGTCTTCACCCAAACAAAGTAGTGCTATGTCCACTGGGCTAGTCGACTCACTCCAAGTCGAGTCGGTCAAGCAGTCGTCAGGTCTCAGCCGGCTATACGGTCTCTGTACTCCGTATGCTCGTCTCCAGAAGGTTCCGCTCCATGAGCTACTGGTTGATACTAAAATTATCACAAAACTCCCATGAAGAAGTATCTCAAAGGACCGCCTCGTCATAGGGGTCTCAACGCAACAGACGGCTCGTCAAACGGACGCCCGATCTGTGTGTTATTAGCCTTTTCGTCCCAGGGGCCTGGTTGGTTTCGTTGCGAACCAACCCGGCTGTATCTCAACTATACCCCGAACTCTCATAGGGTATACTCATATGGACCGTTTCTCAACGAGATCAACAAAACCGCTGACGGTTCGTCAAACAGACATCTGGTCTAAATGTTATCAGCTTTTCCGTTCCAGGGGCCCGGTGGGATTTCAGGTACAATCCAACCAGACCATACTCCAACTGCATCCAAATGTCATGTGAAGTATGCCAAAAGTTCCGTCTCATCAAGAGTTGTCCAACAAAGTCGATGACACATCAATCGGATATATGGAGCTCAAGTTATAAGTGTTTCCACTCCGAGGGTCCGGTTTGTTTTGTGTTCAAACCAACCCGGCCGAACCCAAATTCTCCGACACCTTGAGTGTAATATAATGAAATGACCATTTCGATCCAAGGATCGCATTTCAACTGACGATGCGTCGATCGGAGTTTCGTAGCACAAGTTATGGGCGTTTGGACATAAATTGCCCGAAAATAGGGGGTTCGGGCCCGACCCGAGACCCCCTGGGTCGGTCCGAACCCGGCCGACCCGAACCGGGCCCGGGTCTGGCCCAATAGGGTGCGGCCCAGCCCGGTGGGTGTGGCCTGGCCTAGCCTGGGCGCGGCTGTGTGGCCCCTCGGCTGTCCGGCTGAGCGGAATAGGGGGTGCAGTTTCCCCCCATGAAAGAAGTCGTGACCCCCACGTGGGGGCCGCTCCCTGCCAGCGACGCGGTGCGGCGCCACATCGTACTTGGTCCCACGCGGTCGTGGGACTAGCCGCCTGCCACCACGGTTGTAGCCCAAGAGGCCCTTCCCGGCGGCGCGCCGGCCGCCGCCACCTCCTGGCGGCCGACCGGTGCCGGCGCACCGGCGGGGTCTTCCGCGAACCACCGGACTCGTTCCGGTGGTCTGTTTTGCCTACCTTATTCACCAGTGTCCCTCCGGGGACCGGCTCCTCACTACGAAGACCTCAAAACACCATTGTGTCCTGCTTCGTCGTCGCCTGTCGATCTGCCGTAAATTAATCAAACATCAGAGCCTTCGAAACGCCGCAGCGCCGCAGCCCGATGGCACGACGCTTCTTCGCCTGTTCATTATTGTTTTCAGGTGGTGCCGTCGCACCGTGCCACCATTAGTCGTGCCGTAGACAGATCAACAATCAAGGGGGGAGGAGGTTCGACCGTGTTCATGCGATCCGACCTCCTCTCGTCATTGCGATATCAGTCGGATCAAAATAAAGATGATAACTGGCGACGAATGTGTTCACTAACAAGAACAAAAAAAATCCCCTACCTCGAAGAAAAGTTGAATGAAGGTTTGTCACGGAATTGCACGTCGCAGAAGAAGGAGTCGCGTAACGGGGATCGTCGCGTCGCAGAGAAAAGATTCATCGGTGTCGCGTCATCGATCTCCGAGGATCCGGCATTCTTGTCGACCATCATCGAAGGTCGGCGTTCTTTGTGTTCTTCGTGTTCTTCATCGAGGAAGTAGTGCGTCAAGGCTTTGAGTGATTTCTCCAAATCCCTCTCCCACAACGAGCCCCTTTTAATAAAATAATACTTGTATTATTTTATTATCACACAAGGAAAACGTTTTGAAATTCAAAAATTGAATCAATCAATTAATTGAATTAATTGAGGAGATTAAACCAACCTATTAAAGAGGAATTTATTTTCAGTTTAAATGCAAGAGTTGACTTACATTTAAAGGGGTGCGAGTGCATTACCTAATTAAAGGTGGGGGTTTCATGGAAGTTGAAAAGGTTGGGATCGTGTGGGCCCCACCCCACAAATATCCTACCTAGTGGAGTAGGATATAGTGGATCCCACTTCAGCCACTTAGCTTAGGTTAAACAACTTAAATAAAATAAATTGGTTGCCCCATTTTATTTTATTCATTTACATAACCTAAAATTTTAAAACCACACCTGAGCAAACAAAACTCAGGAAAAGGTGTTCCTAAGCAAAAACCGGCGCTGCGAGTTCATCGGTGCCCTCGAATTTCAATTCGAAGTACCGGTTCAAAAGTTAGAAAACTTGCTCGTTCGTTCACTAAACGTACCCGAGCCTAACTTCGGAAAATGATTCTGGGCACATCGGGCCTCAGAATCAGGCGCTGTTAGAATCTGCGTTCTTGTAAAATTCCAAAGCAATTAAGAAAAAAAAATTCCATGAAATTTTCAGGTCTTTACATTACTACCACCTCAGGGCTTTACGTCCTCGTAAAGATTTAACACAATCCAGGGATACAAAAGTGGTACTGAGAACGCATATGGGGCTTCTGCTCCCATGTTCTCACCTAGAGGTTCTTGTGCCTCCAAAGAAATCACACAAGAGGAATCGACCATCCTCGTAGGACCGCTCTTTTCGATCCTCAACTCCTACTAGAACCCTGCAAAAGTCACCCCATCGCCAACGTCCATCTACCATTGGTCGATGATATACGAACAGTCGTGCTTGTATCCCCTCAGTTGAGACACATGCAAGTCACCCTGAACCTGGTGCAACTGAGGTGGATGGGTCAAATGGTAAGCCACCTCACCTACCCTGCTGAGGACCTGAAAAAGTCCAATGAACATGGAGATAACTTGACGCCTTGTCCACATATCTGTAAACCTTTTCGAGGTGAGACCAGTATAAGGAAGTGATCGTCGTCCTCGAACTCTAGAGGTCTCAAATTACTATTTAGAACTGAAACTCAAAACTCCTTCTTCCACGAGGGAAAGGCTGACAGACACAAGAGTGGTCGGCCACACCCTCCTATGCAATAGTTAATCATGTTCTTCCTGGGGTTTCCTTTTTTCTGACCAAGAAAACCCATCCTGACGTTGTAGTTAGAACACAACCTTTTTGCCTAATACAGTCAATCTGAGAATGAACTGGGAATCCAACCCATACTCAGACTAACATCATAAGGCCTCGACGCTGCAACCAAGAGATTCCAACCAAAACTCTCGCCTCGAGGGTCAGACCACACAGTCGTCGTAAGTGTGATTATCGAGTCTCCTCCCATGGTATCTCCAGATGTGAGGGTCAATTCTACGACTTACTGGAAACTCTAGGTCTGGGAAAATATTTGTGGAAGGAAAGAATGATTCATATTGACGTCTGTTACAACGGAAGATAGTAGTGGACACTGACTGTCCCATGAATCATTTTTAGAACCATTGGGTCACACTCTTTGACCGCATGCAGCCTCACTCTTCCCCTACCCTCCAGCTCCCTGAGCCTGGCGGGGACAGCTAAGGCAGGTGGTTGTAGCATGTTGAAATGTACACCACCTCATGCTACTCTCCTAGCTCTACCTCCACGTGTGCTTCTCTACAGATTTATCTATCCTTAAAATTTCCTCTTTTTGAAACATTCGCACACCCAAGTCTCTGAGACTAGAACCAGTTTCTTGTTTCTACAGCACTGTGGAGTCTTCATCCGCTCCTGGATGATCTGCACCTTATTTGCATATGATCTGTAAGAGCTGCTAAGATTTGACCATTGCCGAAATGAGAAACTCGGTCTCATCCCCCGGATGAACCACGCCAATTGCCTAAAACAGTAAATCCTGACATGAATGATGCATTCATGCCATGGATGACGTCGTAAGGCCTCGACGGTACTACCAAGAGATCCAACCGTCACACTTGCCTCCAAGGGTCGACTCACACGGTTGGCATCAGTGTGAGGTCACTGGGTCTCCTCCAGTAGAAATCTCAAATGTGAGGGTCAAGTCAATAGTTTTAACCGAGACCTCTCAGTATCAACCAAACAAAAGGACAGGAAAGCAAACATCACAAAGATAAGTGTCTTTTTATTACTTCAGCTCATAGTACAAAGACACGAATACAAAAGAAACATGGAATTAGAAGTACAAGGGATGTATTCACTAGTTCTGATCATGTCCACCTGGTCCTGGAGCTCTACTGCCTTGTCCACTGCTCGGCTGTTGCTCAAGCACTCACCGCTTCTTCTACCTCGATGGATCCTCCAATGCATGTGGATCAACTATGCGGGGGGGGGGGGGGGTCAGACAGTCACATGTTAGGTGACCCTTCCTGCCGCATTCATAACACTTCCTGCTCCTCGTATGGCTGGCTCTAGTTCTCTTGGACCTATGCATCATCTGTCTACTTCCCACATATGACTCAGCTACTGATGAAAAAACACGCGGCAAAGGCAGCATCTCCTAAACACACTCGGGGTGTAGAGTCACAGGTATGAACTCCACCCTAAAGAAGGTCTCAATGTCTTCCAAGTGAATGTCATCCTGTCGCAAAACTGGAACATGTGGCTCTATCATTTCTCAGTTGTTGCCTAAAGGAGGCTGGAAACAAAGATCACCATGAAGTCCAATGGTGAACCCAATATCTTGAAATCTCCCACCACAGCCTCTAGCCAATCCTCAGCCGCTTGTTAATCCGTCTCTCCCCGGAACCTGTGTGGCCTCTGGAGCTCGAACACGTGTAGCGCGCTCAAGCGGCGTGCATCGCCTACTTCTGGGGATGGTGGAATCAGTGGACCAATGTATGGTAGTACCACTGGTGCCTCCGCTGGTGCCTCAACTGCAAGAGGGCCATGTACCGAAGCCTCGTCGCTCAGCAGGTTGTCAGTATACACATCTCTCTGGGCTCTAGCTGGTCGTATGTGGTAAGGCATCCTGAAAGAAAAAACCTGACACAGTCAAATGATTTATACCTGGTGAGATGACCTGGTTTGAGTTGTTTTAAGGAAAAACCATTGGAAGCACACATGCAATCAGTGTTTTCGTGCACAAAGGGGGAAATCAGTTGTCAAGGTCCTGGTGTATGGATACATCGGCTGCCCGCACCAACACTGGACTCCCTGAACTAAAAACCACACTCTGTACTCTTAAAACTATTTCTTCATAGAAATAAAATATCATAGTTATAAGTTCTGTGGTAGAACCAACTCCTCTGATACCAATTTGTCACGACCCGTCCTCGGGGCCTGTGTCGTGAATACCCAAAGCCTGCCTTCCATAGGCTAGGGGCTGGCGACTAGCACCAATGGCGTAATTCCCAATAACTGGGAATGAATTGCATTTATAAATGAAAACAAAACACCACATAGTACAAGCGGAAGTAAAACACCAAGTACAAAATGAAGAACTGAAAAGTAAATGGGCCAGAATACAAACCCAACTGAAAGTACTACTACAACTGAACGAAAGTACAGTAGAAAAAGACAAACAGGTGGATGAATGGAAGGAACTCCTAGGTTGTCCTTCTCGGATCCTACCTGAAGGGTAGGTACAGGTAGCGTAGGTCTTGGATTGTCCACCACGGATCCTACCTGAATGGTAGGTACAGATAGTGCAGCTCCTGGTTCGTCCACCTCGGATCCTACTTGAAGGGTAGGTACATATATCCTCCATAACTCTCTCGCCCGTCAACCTCCTCCGAGTGTCATCTCTTCATGAATTACACCTCCAGATACTGACTCTTCATGAGGTCCACCTCTGAGTACCGTCCAGTCCTCAAACACTCGGCCTCTGTCAGTGCTGACCGACGTCTGCAACCAACACAATGAAGTGAAGGCATAGCCCGTGAAAGGGTGAGTATACGACACTCAGTAGGGACCCTGATACCCTCAAGGTCTCACTAAATCGAACACAGATAACCACAAAGAAGATCTCAAAAGATAACCTCTACTTAGGTATATGCCCATACATATACCCAAGTTATCAAGTAACTCATCTCAATCATGAGAAAACACAAAGATTATGAAATCAACGGATAACCACTACCTAGGTATATGACCGTACCTATACCTATGTTATCAAGTTACCCATCTCAATCATGAGGTAAACACAAGGATCATAGACTCAGCTCAAACCAGGATTTTCATTATCGAAACCGTAACTACTGAAAAGCCCCGTCTCTGGAGTATATAGTGGTCCTGTCACGACTCCGAGGTACTGCTCACTAACCTAAGACTGCAGAGGTACATCTTCTGTCGAGTACCACGGGTCTGCCTCCCAAACACAGTAGTGATCCCCGTCGGGGTATGCCACCCAAACACACTAGTGCACACCCCCTAATAGACTGTAGAGGTACTCTCCGGACGAGTACCGCAGGACTGCACCCAAGATCAGTAGTGCTCAGTCCACCATGGTTCTGTTACCAAAAAACATAGTGCTCCATCCACTGGGCTAGTTGACTCACTCTATGTCGAGTCAGTCAAGCAGTCGTCAGGTCTCAGCTAGCTACACGGTCTCCGTACTCCGTACGCTCGTCTCCAGGAGGGTCTGCTCCACGATCTACTGGTCGATACTCCAAGTATAACAAAAATCACATGATAAAGTTTCTCAAAGGTCTGCCTCGTCATATGGGTCTCAACGGAATAGACGGCGCGTCAAACAGACACTCGGTCTATGTGTTATTAGCCTTTTCATCCCAAGGGCCCGGTTGGTTTCGGGTGCGAACCAACCCGGCCATATCTCATCTGTACCCCGAACACTCATATGGTATACTCATAGGTAGCTTTTATCAACAAGATCTCCAATGCCGCTGATGGTTCGTCAAACGAACATCCGGTCTAAAAGTTATCATCTTTTCCGTTCTAGGGGCCCGGTTGGATTTCGGGTACAATCCAACCCCGCCATACTCCAAATGCGTCCAAACCTCATGAGATGTATGCCAAAAGTTCCGTCTCATCAAGAGGTGTCCAACAATGTCAACGGCACGTCAATCGGACGTTTGGAGCTCATGTTATAAGTGTTTCTGCTCTGAGGGCCCGGTTGGTTTTGTGTTCGAACCAACCTGGTCGAACCCAAAGTTCTCCAAAACCTTGAGTGTAATATAAGGAAACGACCGCCTCGATCCAAGGATCGCATCGCAACTGGAAGTGTGTCGATCAGAGGTCTGTAGCCCATGTTATGGGCGTTTCAATGAAAATTTCTCGAAAATAGGGGGTTCGGGCCTGGACCGACCCGGTCGGAGACCCCCTGGGTCGGCCCGAACCGGGTCGACCTGAACTGGGTCCGGGTCCGGACCACTAGGGAACGGCCCGGCCGGTTGGCCTGCCCCACTGGCGCGGCCATGTGGCCGCTCAGCTGTCCGGATGAGCGGAACAGAGGGGTGTGGTTGCCCCCCGTGAAAGAAGCTGTGACCCCTGCGTGGGGGCCGCTCCCTGCCAGCGACACGGCCCAGCGCCGTGTTGTCCTTGGTCCCGCGCGGTCGGTGGACCAGCCGCCTGCCGCCGCCTCCCGGCGGCCAGCCGGTGCCGGCGGGGTCTTCCGTGGACTACCGGACGCGTTCCGGTGGTCCATTTTGCCTGCCGTCTTCGCCCGCGGTCCTCCCAGGACCGGATCTTCACTGCGAAGACCTCAAAGCACCATTGCGGCCAACATCATTGTCGCCCGTCGATCCTCCGTAAATTAATCAAACATTGAAGCCTTCGAAACGCCGCAGCGGCGCGGCGCGACGGCGCGACACTTCCTCTCCCGTTCTTCATTGCTTCTGTGTGGTGCCCTTGCACCGCACCACCTTTACTCGTGCCACAGATAGATCGACAATCAAGTGGGGAGGAGGTTCGACCGTGTTCGTGCGGTCCGACCTCCTCTCGTTATTGCGATATCAGGTAGCTCAAAGTAAAGATGATAACCAGCGACGAAAGTGTTCACGAATAGGAAAACAAATCCCCTACCTCAAAGAAAAATTGAACGGAGGTTCGTCGCAGAATTTCACATCACAGAAGAAGGCGTCGCGGAAGGGGGATCATCACGTCGCGAAAAATGAATCCTCGGCGTCGTGTCATCTATTTCTGAGGATCTGACATTCTTGTTGACCTTCGATGGAGTTCGGTGTTCTTCAAGTTCTTCACGTTCTTTGTCGAGGAAGGAGTGCTTCAAGGCTTTGAGTGATTTCTCCCAAGCCCTCTCGCACAACGAGCCCCTTTTAATAAAATAATACTTTTCTTATTTTATTATCACACAAGGAAATCATTTAGAAATTAAATGATTGAATCAATCAATTATTTGAATTAATTTAGGAGATTAAACTTCCCAATTAAAGAGGTTTTTATTTTCAGTTTAGACGAAGAGTTGACTTACATTTAAATGGGGGTGCAGGTGTGTTATCTAATTAATGATGGGGGTTTCGTAGAAGTTGAAAACGTGGGTCTTTTGTGGGACCCACCCCACAAATGTCCTACCTAGTGGAGTCGGATATAGTGGATCCCACTTCATCCACTTAGCTTAGGTTAAACAACCTAAATAAAATAAATTGGTTGCCCCATTTTATTTTATTCATTTACTTAACCCATAATTTAAAAACAACACCAGAGAAAACACAACTCTGGAAAAGGTGTTCCGAAGCAAAAACAGGCACTGCGAGTTCATCGGTGCCCTCAGATTTCAAATTCCGAGCACCGGTTCAAAAGTTAGAAAAACATGCTTGTTCGTTCACTGAATGTACCCGAGCCTAAATTCGGAAATTGATTCTGGGCACACCGGGCCTCGGAATCAGGCGCCGTCAAAAATTGTGTTCTTGTAAAATTCCAAAGAAATTATGAAAAAAATGTCCTTGAAATTCCCGAGTCTTTGCACCAATTTCATTAGAGGTGTGGGTAAGGTTGTAGAGGTGGGGCCCTTTTATAAGAGGAGAGGAGGGGCACTCTTGGAATTTCTTGAAAAGTAACATTATTATAAAATGATTTTTAGAATTTAAAGGGCCCAAAATTATATATTTTGAGTATAAGGTGATAAGGGTTATAAATATACTCATCTAATAGGTTTTTGACATGTGTAAGTCTTAGATTTTACATTATCTTTTCATTTTATTTAAATCGTCAAATAATGGGGTAATCACTGCATCATCATGATGTCATAAATAATTTAATTTATTTAATGTCTAAAAATTCTAAAAAAATATTATGATGTAGGAAATCTCTTTAGATTTCCAATAACTATTTATAGTCAAAAATATTACTTGTATAACCCCATGTAAAAATTGTTTTTTGTAAAACAATACATGTTTGTGTCATTTTTATGTTTACTTTAAATGAAAGGAATTAATATCATTATCTTACCAAAGTAGCTCCATGGGGTCCCAAAAATCGAACCATGGGTTGTCTTGGTCGGCCATGACACATCCAATAAGGTTAGAACATGTTTCAAGGTCATTTCATATTATTAAAACATTATTTTTACCTTAAACTACACTAATTACCTCTAATCACGATTAAAAACATAAAAGTTACTATTCAGCAAAAAAATTATTTTAATCCCACTGAACCACATTTTACTTCCTAATGACAACCATGTATGTCAGATTTTTTAAATTTATAACACAGATGTGGTAAATTTTCATTTAAACGAAAAATCAATTTTTAAGTACCACTTAGTGGTTTCACTATTCATCAAAAATTGACGTTTTTCAGAAAAATACAAAAACATCACCCTAACCTATATTTGATATTCTGAATTCAAAAATGATGTCTATATTACAAAATTCAAAACATATAAGTTACAATAATTAATTTAATAATAAATTTCCACTGTAAGAACAAATAGAGTGTTTTTATGAAAGAATATATATCAAAAGATTGACACTAGTTTAAGTACAGTTTAAAAGTGAAATTAATTCCAATGACTACCATTGGATTAAATGGTAAAAAATATATTCGAATTTCATTTTAAAAACAATTTAAAATTTTATCTAATCATATAAATAAATTATATTAAAAAGAGGTTTAGAATTAAAATACAACATTTTTCACTTATTCATTAAAATAGAACTTTATCGGAAAAAATACCAAAAATATATACAAAGTAAATTTTGATGTCTCAATTCAAAAGAATGATTTTATTTGGTCCAATAAAATGTATAAGAGTGATCAAAACTACTTTTAAAGAGGATTCTCCATCAAAAGGCGATAAATCGACCTTTTAGTAAATATTAGAGTATTTAAACTTAAAATTGAATTCTTTTCTTATTTTATACCTTTATCTTTTATTCGATAAATGTGATAACATTTAAAAAACATATATAATCATACTTGAGTTATTTCTATACATTCATGCCAATACAACAGCTACGTGTTAACTACCATTTGAAATATTATTATTATATTATTAGTGTGCATCGTAAAATTTCAACAAAACTTGTTGTTGCGTATTGGGTACGCCATCGAGCATAGCATTCCCTTTAAAGTAATATTAACATTTAATTCACAAATATTTATAAACATTAGAATGTAATGTTATTTATTTACCTGGGATGTTACATCCTTCCCCCCTTTTGGGAATTGCATCCTCCCAATTTCTAAATTGGGCTTGGAAACTTCATTGAAAGTCCCACATCAGAACAAGAGTCAGTAAAACTATCACTTTAAAAGAAAGGGGGATAAGTACAAAGGTAACCTGAGTTAACCCATACTAGGATTCCAAGTATGAAAATATGGATATGTGGAGAAAAAAAAGGTCATGATCTGATGGATAGTGATAGTAAACATGTCTTGGAGAAAGTTAACCACAAGAAAATCACAAACTTGTGACGGGTTAAACGGTATGTGATTCCCTAGTAGGAAAAGTAAAAAAACAACATTTTTGTTTTAAGTTACTCTTCATTAAGGAATTTATTTTTGAGCTTAAATAAATCATAATAAAACATACTTACTTTTCACGTAGACTTTCAACTTTTACTAGATTCCTTAATCAAACTCATATTTTCTCCAAAAGACGAGTATTTAGGAAGACTTGTTCGCATTAAAAGTACTATAGTCTACATCTTGAGAATCACATATTCCACAAAAGAGAACTATATATTTTCCATGTCTTTAGAACTCAACAAATACCAAACCAAAAAGTTTAGTACTAGATCAGATAATACCCAGAAAGTATTTTTTGTAAAAAAAGAAAAACTACTCCTAATCTCCAAAATTTGTCAAACAAAACCTAAAGTTCAACGAAGACCATTCAATAAACAATTTGTCCATAAAATGTTTCAAGGAAAACCCAAATAAGATTGAAACCCAAATATTTTAAAGATTTAATCACAGTCTCCCAAGGTACAAATTAACATTTATCTCCAAATAACATCAGTTTCTCTTAAAGTCTCATATTGAAAAGTAATTAACCAAATCACATATCATTCATGATAGGTTAATAATTTCCATAGATAAGCCAAAATCAACTTACTATTGATTCATAAAATCATGTAACTAAATAAAATTATTAGTCAAACTAACCAGGGACTTCACATAGTCTAGTGGTAGGTGATAAATACTAGTCGAACTTTGGTTGTGAGTTCGATTCCCGCAGCTTTGTCCGACGCTACAGGTTGTCACATGGTCTGTGTGTTGTCCTTTTTGCAAAACTATATAATTTCTAAAACATTCCCCAATAAGAGATAAAATCTTAAAAAATAACCATAACACAATTTCACCTCAATTTTACCTCATGCCTTTCATCTTCCATCATAACATATAGTAACCCATAATTACCTCAAAAGTAAGGATCATATATACCCTAATGGTTACCTTTATAATTATCATATGAACTTCCACATCAAGTTGGTTCACTCGTACAAGAGGAATTTGAGAACTCACCAAGGTTATAGTGGTTGATCACGACTCTTAATAGTTGGTTTAGAATAACCATGATATTTCTCATTTAATCCCGTATTTCATCCAATCTCTTAATCAGAGAACCACCATCGTTTCCTTCAAACCCATTGTCACTTTGGTGCCTGCTAGATCCATCAATTTACTAAAACAAAAAAGGTCAGTGTGAGTATATCAACAAAATCATCATGTACTAAAGAGGAATATAAACACTAAGATATACTTATCCAAGTTATCTCAAACTCATTCCAATCTTCAAAAATAACAATGACTCTATCTAATATAATAACCATTGTGGTTATACAGAACTTGTCAGTTATGCTTAAGCAACACTCTAACCTCTACAGTTATCTAAACCGACCTCTGATACCAACTATAAGGCCTCTACCTTAAACCTTAATTAATCATGATTAATTTCAAGAATACACATTGAGAATATATTCAGGTTTAGAGTTTTAGAGAATTAGATCATAAAGCATGCATTACAGTCAACATTTAAACAAAGTGGTTACATAAAATATAGTATTCATTTTTTTCCATTAACGGAAACATATTTAAACTAAAACATGGATTGTTTCTTGACACCTCCTTGACACTATCATCATATCATGTACCTTTCCATTGACTTGTGAAAAACATTTCATGAACATGGGATGATCATAAAAAGCTCAGTAAGGGATATAAAAATTCGGAAAGGAAACATGAGTACAAGTATACATAAGAATCAATGAAATCATACTTTACTCATAAAACATAAGCACGTTAACATACCTCATTAAATCATAAGATTCATGAATAACTCATAGAAATCATAAGACATAAAGGTAACTTGAGGAATTCCTAAAATTATTACGTAGAGATTAACCCTCATGATTACATTTGGAATACCCATCACAGTATATTCCCTAAATCGCTTCGGAGAAACCATAACGTTTAACCCCTTTGCGTTACCCAATGAATTGGAGAGCTATATCGGGCTCACCTGCACTTAGTTTATCACGAAACCACCCGTATTCGTAAAAAATGCCCAAGAACAATAAAATAATCATAGAACATAACTTATGCACAATGTAAAGATAAAATTCCCACATTGTAATAACAATACAACATTTTAAGATATTGATATAATGAATCCATTCTAAAAACCATTTTCAAAACCATTTAAAACGTTTAATAAAGATATTTTTGAATCAAAGTGTCCCATGCCACTTTCAAGCATTCAACATTTTAAACCATTAATATCCAAATAAATAAATACTTAAAACAATTTTGAAAACATAGATATTAATGAGAAATATTTATAATAATAAATCATTAAAACATTTAAAACGATATTTTTGTTAAAGGGTTTTTACCAAAATGAGAGACACTTGAATACAATAATTTGAGGAATAACATTTAATCAGAACATTATAATATCATGAGAATAAATGGATTCAGGATATATTATTCCAAAGGACAGTATATACACCATATAAAAGTGAATTGGTTCATAACAACAATGAAGTCTCAATAGAATTGTAAAATGAGATGAAATCCCTTATAAAGAAGGTATCCTTAAATTAAGGATAAATAAATCTCATAATTATGTGTGAAAAAAATATAAATACTCCCAATATTATTGGATATTAAGTGTAAAACAACCATATGTAATTCACACATATTCATAGTATGACATATTCAATAACAACAAGTTGAACCCAAAGAAATCTAAATTGGGTTAAGAAGTTCCCTTGGTAAAATTCGACAGCCTAACGACGTCACATTAAAATTCATTACATTAGTTTTTGAGAGAGAAAAAATGGTATCTAATCAATTGGACATAAAATTTACATCAATAAGGATATATAAGAACATATCCAAATAGAAAAATATGTAAATTAAAAGAAATAACAAAATAAGTCTTTTTTAAAGAGGAATGTGAAAGCTTCCCTTACCGATTTGGGAAACATTCGAAACGTACGCCCCATGAAAGAAGGGTCATAAAATGAAGATGTAAATACCCATAAATGAGAGTATATTATAACAATAGTATAATAATTGGAAGTACATACACCACTCAAAAGTAAATAGTGTCAAATGTAGCATGAATCTCATGGGAATAAAATGTTAGATGCAAATCCCCTTATGAAAATTCGGCAGCCTAACGACGCCACATAAAACTTCCAAAAATGGATTGATGAGATCAAATAGGGTCTATAATCACATGAACAAAAAAATTAAATCAAGAGGAATATAAAATAAAATCCTCTAACATAAGAACATGGATCATAAAATAAATGACAAAAAAGAGAGTACATGAAAGGAAAGAGAGTGGTAGGATCCCTTACCTCGTGACCGACCTGACTCGATCGTTCTTTATTCTCCTGAATAATAATCTTGAGTTAATTTTTACTTGATTAATAACCTTTTTCAAGTTATTTATTCCTTTTATATCACTTATTACCATGTTATGAACATTATGTAATCATTTATGTTAATAACAGTCGTTTTGTCGATACTTGGTACTTGAGTCAAAAGTGAACTTCTTATATTTACTAGTTGTTCATGTGGTCAAATATCCATTATGTCAAGAATTATATTAATGATTTAGATATCATATATATCATATATATCCAGTATATACATGTATTTATAATAGTATATAATTTTTAGATGTAAGAAATGAAATACACCGTTCATGGAGACGGTAAGCCGTACGTACGCATGAACCCTACATTCATTTATATTTCATATTTAATGGAATGAAATCATAATTATATAAAGGTATATTATAAATCCATTATAGTAGAATATATAATATCATTAAATTTATCCTTTATAAGTACCACATATGGAATTAACGAATCAAATCACTTTGAGGGGGCGGTAGTCCGCACTTCCTAAAATGAAGATATCACGTTTACCCATAATGGAAACCATAAAAGGATGACATAAATGAAAAAATAAAGAAGCATAAGGAAACTATAAACATATAATATATCATGTATAAATATAGTGACATCTTAATGGCCACCTTTGAAGGTGATAAAAGAATATTGAACAATCATCGTTTCATGAGGCAGAAATTCACCAACCACAGAAACAGTATGTTCGTTAACCATTAGACAGATGTGTGTGAGAGTGTAGCTAAAATAAATTTCATAAAAACATACTAGTATATTTAAGATACTTGTTTTGTTAAAAAATAAAGGAATAAGAATATTTTAGGGGGTTGAAGAGAAAAATAAAACATAAGAACACAAGAGAAGACACTACCTTTAAATCAGGAAACTCTTTTTGATTTGAACTCTAAGGATTCCTTGGAAATACTTTTTCCCAAAGTGAGGATTCTAGGAGTAACAGAGGGATGTGTAGAGGCACAATGGGCTGGTTTTGGCCAAGGAAAAGTCTTGCGAGGTGTGGGTAAGGTGGTAGAGGTGGGGGCCTTTTATAAGAGGAGAGGAGGGGCACTCTTGGAAAGTCTTGAAAAGTAACATTATTATAAAATGCTTTTCGGATTTTAAAGGGTCAAAAATTATATATTTCTAGGATAAGGTGATAAGTGTTGGAAATATACTCATCTGATAGGTTTTTGATATCTGAAGGTCTTAGAGTTTACATTATCTTTTCATTTTATTTAAATCATTAAATAATGGGGTAATCGCTGCATCATCATGATGTCATAAATAATTTAATTTATTTAATGTATAAAAATTATGAAAAAATACTATGATGTAGGTAATATTTTTAGATTTCAAATTACTATTTATAGTCAAAAATCTGACTTGTATAACCCCATTAAATTGTTTTAGTAAAACAATACTTGTTTGTGTCATTTTTACTTTTACTTTAAATAAAAGGCATTAATGTCATTATCTTAACCAAGTGGCTCCATGGGGTCCCAAAAATCGACCTATGGGTTGTCATGGTTGGACATGACACATACAATAACGGTAGGACTTCTGTTAGGGTCATTTTATATTATTAAAATAATATTTTAACGTTAAACTACACTAATTACCTCTAATCGTGATTCAAAACATAAAAGTTACTATTCACCAAAAATTATTTTAATCCCACTGAATCACATTTTACTTCCTAATGAAAACCATGTATGTCTTATTTTTGAAATTAAAAACACAGAGGTGGTAAAATTTTATTTAAACAAAAAATCAGTTTTTAAAGTACCATTTAGTGCTTTCACTATTCATCAAAAATTGATGTTTTTTATAAAAATACCAAAACAACACCCTAAGCTATATTTGATATTATGAATTAAAAAATGATGTCTATTTTAAAAAATTCAAAAATTATAAGTTACAATAATTAATTTAATAATTAATTCCCACTGTTAGAATAAATAGCGTGTTTTTATGAAACAATATATATCAAAAGATTGACACTAATTTAAGCCCAATTTCAAAGTGAAATTATTTCCAACGACCACCATTGGATTAAATAGTATAAATATATTCTAATTTCATTTTAAAAACAATTCAAAATATTATCTAATCATATAAATAAATTAGATTTAAAAGAGGTTTTGAATTAAAATACAACATTTTTCACATATTCATTAAAAAAGAACTTTATCGGAAAAAATACCAAAAACATATAGAAAGTATATTTTGATGTCTCAATTCTAAAGAAGGATTTTATTTGGTCCAATAAAATTTATAAGAGTGATCAAAACTACTTTTAAAGAGGGTTCTCTATCAAAAGGCGATAAATCGACCTTTTAGTGAATATTAGAGTATTCAAGCTTAAAAATGAATTCTTTTCTTATTTTAAGCCTTTATATTTTATTGGATAAATGTGAAAACATTTAACAAACATATATAATCAGAATTTAGTTATTTCTATACATTATCGCCAATACAATGTCTACATGTTAACTACCATTTGAAATAATATTATTATATTATTAGTGTGCATCATAAGATTTCAACAAAACTTGTTGTTGCGTATTGGGTAAGGCATCGAGCATAGCAATCCCTTTAAAGTAATATTAAAATTTTATTCACAAATATTGACAAAAATTAGAATGTAATATTATTTATTTACCGCGGATGTTACATCCTTCCCCCCTTTCGGGAATTGCATCCTCGCAGTTTCAAATTTGGGCTTCGAAACTTCATTAAAAGTCCCATATCGGAACAAGAGTCAGTAAAACTATCACATTAAAAGAAAGGAGGAGAAAGAAAAAAGGACACCCAAGTTAACCCATACATGGATTCCAAGTATGAAAATATGGAGATGGAGGATAAAACAAATGTTCATGTTCTGATGGAGAGTGATATAAACATGTCTAGGAGAAAGTTAACCACAAGAATATCACAAACTTGTGATGGGTTTAACGGTATTTGATTCCCCGGTAGGAAAAGTGAACAAAAAACATTTTTGTTTTAAGTTACTCTTCATTGAGGAATTTATTTTTGATCTTAACTAAATCATAATGAAACATACTTACTTGTCACATAGACTTTCAACTTTTACTAGATTCCTCAATCAAACTCATATTTTCTCCAAAAGACGAGTATTTAAGAAGACTTGTTCGGATTAAGAGTACTATAATCAACTTCTTGAGAATCACCTATTCCAAAACAGAGTTCTATATATTTCCCATGTCTTTAGATCTCAACCAAAACCAAACCAAAATGTTTAGTACGAGATCAGATAATACCCAAAAAGGATTTTTTTACAAAAATAAAAACTACTCCTAATCTACAAATTTTTTCAAACAAAACCCAAAGTTCAACGAAGACCATTCAATAAAAACATTATCCATAAAATTCTTCAAGGTAAACCCAAATAAGATTTAAACCCAAATATTTGAAAGATTTAATCACATAGTCTCCCAAGGTAAAAATTAACATTTATCTCCAAATAACATCAGTTTCTCTTATTTTATCATATTAAAATGTAATTAACCTAATCAAATTTCCTCCATGATAAGTTAATAATTTCCATAGATAACCCTAAATAAACTTACTATTGATTCATAAAATCATCTAACTAAAAATAATAATTAGTCAAACTAACCAGGGACTTCACGTAGTCTAGTGGTAGGCGATAAATACCAGTCTCACTTTGGTTGTGGGATCGATTCCCACAGCTTTGTCCGACGCAACTGGTTGTCACACGGTCTGCGTGTTGTCCTTTTTCCAAAACTATATGATTCTTAAAACATTCCCCAATAAGAGTTAAAATCATCAAAAATAACCACAAAATAATTTAACCTCAATGTTACCTCATGCCTTTCATCTTCCATCATAACATATAGTAACCCATAATTACCACAGAAGTAAGGATCATATAAACCCTAATGGTTAACTTTATAAATATCACATGAACTTCCACATCAAGTTGGTTCTCTCGTACAAGAGGCATTAGAGTGCTCACCAAGGTTAAAGTGGTTGATCATGAATCCTGATAGTTAGTTTAGAATAACGATGAGATTTCTCATTGAATCCCCCATTTCATCCATTCTCTTAATCAGAGAACCACCACAGTTTCCTTCAAACCCATTATCACTTTGGTGCCTGCTAGATCCATCCATTTACTAAAACAAAAAAGGTTAGTGTGAGTATATCAACAAAATCATCATGTACTAAAGAAGAAGTTAAAAACTATGATATACTTATCCAAGTTATCTCAAACTCATTCCAATCATCAAAAATAACAATGACTCTTTCTAATATAATAACCATTGTGGTTATACATAACTTGTCACTTATGCTTAAACAACACTCTAACCTCTTAAGTTATCTAAACCGACCTCTAATACCAACTATAAGGCCTCGTCCATAAACCTTACTTAATCTTGAGTTATTTCAAAAATACACATTGAGGATATTTTTAGGTTTAGAGTTTTAGAGAATTAGATCATAAATCATGCATTACATTCCACATTTAAACATAGTGGTTACATAAAAGATAGTATTAATTTTTTTCCATCAACGGAAACATATTTAAACTAAAACATGGATTCTTTCCTGACACCTCATTGACACTCTCATCATATCATGTATGTTTCCCATGACCTGTGAAAAACATTTCAATAACATGGGATGAGCATAAAAAGCTCAGTAAGTGAAATAAAAATTCAGAAAGGAAACATGATTAAAAGTATACATAAGAATCAATGAAATCCTACTTTACTCATAAAACATAAGCACGTTAACATACCTCATGAAATCATAAGATTCATGAATAACTCATAGAAATCATAAGACATAAAGGTTACTTGGGGAATTCATAACATTCTTACGTAGGGAGTAACCCTAATGGTAACATTTGGAATACCCATCACAGTATATTCCCTAATTCTCTTTGGAGAATCCATAACGTTTAACCCCTTTGCGTTACCCAATGCATTGGAGAGCTATATCGGGCTCACCCGCCATTAGTTTATCACGGAACCACCCGTATTAATAAACAACGCCCAAGAACCATAACATAATCATTGAACATAACTTAAGCACAAAGTAAAGATAACATTCCCACATTTTAATAACAATACAACATTTAATGATATTTAAATAATGAATCCATTCTAAAAACCATTTTCAAAACCATTTAAAACGTTTAATAAATAGATTTTTGAATCAAAGTGTCCCATACCACTTTGAAGCTTTTAAAATTTTAAACCATTAATATACATATATATAAATCCTTAAAACCATTTTGAAAACATGGATATTAATGAGAAATACTTATAAGAATAAATCATTAAAACATTTAAAATGATATTTTAGTTAATGGGTTATTAAAAAATTGAGAGACACTTGAATACAATAATTTGAGGAATAACATTTAATCATAACTTTATAATATCATGAGAATAAAGGGATTAATGATATATTATTCCAAAGGACAGTATATACACCATATAAGTTTTAATTGGTGCATAATAACAATTATGTCTCAATAGAATTGTAAAATGAGATGAAATCCCTTATAAAGAAGGTATCCTTAAATTAAGGAGAAATAAATCTCATAATTATGTGTGACAAATATAAATACACCCAATATAATTGCATATTAAGTTTAAAACAACCATAGGTAATTCACACATATTCATAGGATGACATATTCAATAACTACAAGTTGAACCCAAAGAAATCGAAATTGGGTTAAGAAGTTCCCTTGGTAAAATTCGATAGCCTAACAGCGTCACTTTAAAATTCATAACATTAGTTGATGAGAGAGAAATTGGTATCTCATCACTTGGACATAAAATTAACATCAATAAGGATATATAAGAACATATACAAACATAAAAAGATGTAAATTAAAAGACATAACAAAATAAGTCTTTTTAAAAGAGTAGTGTGAAAGGTTCCCTTACCGATTTGGGAATCTTTCGAAATGTACACCCCATGAAAGAAGGGTCATACAATGAAGATGTAAATACCCATAAATGAGTGAATATTATACAAATAGTATAATAATTGGATGTAAATACACCACACAAAAGGAAATTGTGGCAAATGATTCATGAATCTCATGGGAATAAAAAGTGAGATGAAAATCCTCTTATGAAAATTCAGCAGCCTAACGGCGCCACACAAAACATCCAAAAATGTATGATGAGATTAAATAGGGTCTCTCATGACATGAAAATAAAAATTAAAGAAAAACGAATATAAAATAACATCCTCTAACATAATAACATGGATCATAAATGATATTACATAAAAGAGTGTACTTGAAAAGAAAGAGAGAGGTAGGATCCCTTACCTCGTGTCCGACTTGACTCGATCATTCTTTAATCTCCTGAATAATAAGTTTGAGTTAATTTATACTTTCTACAGAACCCTTTTCAAGTTCATAATTCCATTTATATCACGTATTACCATGTTATGAACATTATGTAATCATTTAAGTTAATAACGGTCATTTTGTGGATACTTGGTACTTGAGTCAAAAGTGAACTTCTTATATTTACTAGTTGTTCATGTAGTCAAATATCCATTATCGCAATAATGATATTTATGATTTAGATATCATATATATCATATATATCCAGTATATACATGTATTTATAAAATTATATAACTTTTAGTGGTAAGAAATGAAATGCACCGTTCATGGAGACGGTAAGTCATACGTACGCATGAAAACTACTTTCATTTCTATTTAATCTTTAATGGAGTAAAATCCTAATTAAATAAAGGTATATTACAAATAAAGTGTATTATCATATATAATACCATTATAATTATCCTTTATACATCCCAAATATGGCATTAAAGAATCAAATCACTTTGAGGGGGTGGTAGTCCGCACTTCCTAAAATGAAGATATTGCGTTTAGCCATAATGGAAACCATAATGGTATGAAATAAATGAAAAAATAAAGAATCTGAAGGAAACAATAAATATATTATATATCATATAAAAATATAGTGACATATTAATGTCCACCTTTTAATGTGTTAAAAGAATATTGAACAACCATCATTTTGTGAGGCAGAAATTCACCATCCACAGAAACAGTATGTTCTTTAACCGTTAGACGGAGGTGTGTGGGAGTGTAGCTCAAATACATTTCAAAAAACATCCTAGTATATTGAAGATACTTTTGATGTTACAAAATAAGGGAATAAAAATATTTTAGGGGTTGGATAAGAAAAATAACACATAAGAACACAAAAGAAGACACTACCTTTAAATCGGGTAACTGTTTTTGATTTGAGCTCAAAGGCTTCCTTAGAAAGACTTCTGCCAAAAGTGAGGCTTCTATGAGTGAGAGATGGATTTGGAGAGACAAAATGGGCAGGGGTTCTCCGATCCAAGGGTTTGAGAGGTGTGGGTAAGGTGGTAGAGTTGGGGGCCTTTTATAAGAGGAGAGGAGGGGCACTCTTGGAAAGTCCTGAAAAATAACATTATTAGAAAATGCATTTCGGATTTTAAAGGGCCCAAAATTATATATTTAGAGGATAAGGTGATAAGGGTTATAAATATACTCATCAAATAGGTTTTTAACATGTGTAGGTCTTATATTTTACATTATCGTTTCATTTTATTTAAATCGTTAAATAATGGGGTAATCGCTGCTTCATCATGATGTCATAAATAATTTAATTTATTTAATGTCTAAAAATTATAAAAAAATACTATGATTTAGGAAATATTTTTTTATTTCCAATAACTATTTATAGTCAAAAATCTCATTTTTATAACCCCATGTAAAAATTGTTTTAGTAAAACAAGACATGTTTGTGTCATTTTTACTTTTACTTTAAATAAAAGGCATTAATGTCATTATCTTACCGAAGTGGCTCCCTGGGGTCCCAAAAATCGACCCATGGGTATTATTGGTCAGACATGACACATAGAATAAGGGTAGTACATGTTTCAAGGTCATTTCATATTATTAAAACATTATTTTTACCATAAACTATACTAATTACCTCTAATCGCGATTAAAAACTAAAAAGATAATATTCACCAAAAAATTATTTTAATCCCACTGAACCACATTTTAATTCCTAATGACGACCATGTATGTCGGATTTTTGAAATTCAAAACATAGTGGTGGTAAAATTTCATTTAAAAAAATTAGTTTTTTAAGTACCACTTAGTGGTTTCACTATTCCTAAAAAATTGATGTTTTCAGAAAAATGCCAAAACATCTTCCTAAGTTATATTTGATATTCTGAATTCAAAAATGATTTCTATTTTAAAAAATTAAAAACATATAAGTTACAATAATTAATTTAATAATTAATTCCCGCTATCAGAACAAATAGCATGTTTTTATGAAATAATATATATCAAAAGATTGACACTAGTTTAAGTCCAATTTCAAAGTGAAATTAATTACAACGAACACCATTGGATTAAATGGTAAAAATATATTCTAATTTTATTCTAAAACCAATTCAAAATATGATATTATTATATAAATATATTATATTAAAAATAGTTTTTGAATTAAAATACAACATTTTTCACTTATTCATTAAAAAAGAACTTTATCGGAAATAATACAAAAAACATATACAAAGAAAATTTTGATGTCTCAATTATAAAGAAGGATTTTATTTGGTCCAATAAAATGTATAAGATTGATAATAACTACTTTTTAAGAGGTTTCTCCATCAAAAGGTGATAAATCAACCTTTTAGTGAATATTATAGTATTTAAGCTTAGAAGTGAATTCTTTTCTTATTTTAAGCCTTTAACATTTATTGGATAAATGTGAAAAAATTTAACAAACACATATAATCATAGTTTAGTTATTTCAATACATTTCCTCCAATAAAATGGCTACGTGTTAACTACCATTTGAAATAATATTATTATATTATTAGTGTGCATCATAAGATTTCAACAAAACTTGTTGTTGGGTATTGGGTATGCCATCAAGCATAGCATTCCCTTTAAAGTAATATTAACATTTTATTCACAAATATTGATAAAAATTATAATTTAATATTATTTATTTGCCTGGGATGTTACAAGATCAACCTACTATATTCACCTAGGGATCAAAATGATATATCGATATCTCCATGAAAACTATTGGTTGGAAAATATTAAAATGAAAATCACTGACTATACATCAATGCGAATGTTATGTCAACAAGTGAAGTCCAAAAGTAGAAACTATAATGGGATGATGAAACCAATTCTCATACTAACATGTAAGTGGGATGACATTTCCAAGGACATTGTCATTGAAATTCTAAATAAATCCACAGGAAAAATGGCAATATGGGTGGTTGTGTATTTTCTAACAATGACAACTCAATTTATCTAAATTCTAGTGGATTTATTAATAGATTAACATGCACATATATAGATAAGAGATGTGTAAAGTATTTTTGGTGTACCACTATCTATTATTTTCAACCGGGATCTGTGATTCACCTCAATGTTTTGTAAAAGCCTCTAACATGATCTGTACCCAGATCTGACCATCAGTATGGAATATCACACTAAAACTACTAGCCAATATGAGAGTAGTATTAAGAAACATAAATAAATGATGATAACATGTTATAAGACTTCAAGGGAGGAAGGGACAAACAAAAACTCTGGTGGAGTTCACTTAGAAAAAATTTTTCCACTCAAGCATCTAAATGGATCCATGTGAATTCCATTATGTGATAAGATGTAGAACACATAGAGGATAAGATTTAGTCACTGAACGTAAGAGTATAGGACCTAAAATGGTCAAAGAAATGATGAAGAATCTGAAAACCATTCAATATCACATAATGTATCCAAAATTTTACAAAATTTCTTTCTAGGAAATAGTTGAGGAGAAAATGGGTTTATGGTTGGAGGCATGGTATTCTATTACATAAATCCATGCAATATGATCACAACATTTGGGAATAAAGGAAAGATATGTCCTAGGAACATCATCTCCTTTCATATTCTTGTCCTTATCGGAGCTATGGCCTATTAACTAACATGTCCACATACCATGTCTGATGTACACGATGTATTCCATGTATCACTCTTGATGAAGTAAATACCAGATTCTTCACATGTACTGAATTTTGGTGTGGTAGAGTTGTGAAATAATCTCTCATACAAGGAGTAGTAAATGAATATCATAGATTATGGAGATATATTTATAAACAACAAGCCTACTCACTAATTAAATATTCAATTAAAAAACCATAACTACGAAGAGGCAACATTGGAACCGGAGGTGGTGATGATGTAGAAGTACATACACATCTTTTCACCATAGTATGTAAAATTAAATTTTGAGGGTAAAATTTACTAATGGGGGAGTATGTAATAACCCCAAATTTTAATATTGTACACTCCATTATTATAATTATATCACATAGTATATACTACATAAAATTACTTTTAGATTATAATAAAAACATTAAAAAATGAACAATGAATGAAATAAGAAGTATTTCAAGATGCTATATATCCTATACCGATGAAATAATAATTTTCCATTTGGAATAGTATTTAAAATCATATGAATAAGAAATAATCCAATAGAATAGTAACATCACAAAGAATGTATAAAAAAATTTATCTTTCTTAAAAGTGAAAATATTATATAATTATATCATACTATAATTAAAGTGTGTTTTAAAATTTATTATTTAAGTGTAGCTATTTTTGTAAGTCATTAATATTTATTTATAATTTTATGATCAATTTAATAATTTAATAGAAAATTCATTTTCATAAAATGTATTCATAAATTAATATTGTGTTTCTCATGATTATGAGATAATTTTATGGGACCTTAGTTTAATTTTCAAAGATTTATAAAATCAATTATAATTTTATAATCTGTATTTTTTGAGTAAATAATGATTTTAATTAAAAATTTAGTTTCCCATATTTTTTAATTTATATTCATAAAATGGATTTATTATTTAATTTTACTCATGAAAATAATATAGTGTGATTTTTTTATTTTTCTAAAATACAATATTTTTTGTTGAAGAATAAAGTATGATAAATTACGATAAGTGATAAATACATGAAGTATGGAGTCATAGATGATATATAGTTGATGTATGCCAAAAATCACAAACATCGATTCATTATTTTAATATATATTAGGAGAATTATCATGATATTAATAGTCTTAATCCAAATTAAGAAACTAATGAATTAAATAATGAGAAGACACCCCTCTCGTCCACATTAAATTCTACACCTCACCGCATCTTCTCCTCACACCTTCCAAGATTTGAGCCATGTCTAAATCCATTATAATTCTCTTACCAAGAACATACAAAATTTATCAGATCACATTGTCTTATAAAAATACCATAATATATTCCTTATGGAGGTTTTCAAGTACGATAAATTCAAGAGGTAAATTACTCTTTCCTTTCCTTTTGATTTCATGTCAATTTATTTTTTATTCTCTCCTCACCTCCCCTCATTCAAATCATGTGATAACTCTAGTACATCATATACAATAGACTATTATAATTACAATGTAATAATCCTTTATTAATCCCCTCTACTCTCCCTTTTATTCTAAAAATGGAAATATCATTCATGCATGGTTAATTTATTACATTCAAGGATAACAAATATTCATTATCCATTAAAACATATGAACCAAGCCATAAAAATATTTTTATAGTCAAACCAAATTATAATATATGTATTACATCCTATGTAATTTTATGGAATCATTATACACACTTGATGTTAAATAATAAAACCAATAATTTTATTTGGAGTGAAAATCGTAAATAAATTAAATGATTGTCACTAACATCTTATCTCGTGATTTATCCATGCCCAAAATATTTTTTTAATACGATAATATAAACATATTTATGATTATTGATTAATTATATCTTCAATTATACATTTCTATTTTCATTTTAGATGAACTTATATACTCTTCTAAAAGTGTACCAATCATGAACACTAAGAAACCGAGAACTCCCAAATGTAGAAATTGAACATTAAAACTCATAAATAAAATAAATTATCTTAATAAAATTATATGAAATAAATAAATTAAAAGGTAATATAATTATTAATTAATGTATCTTATATGTTTATTCTGGACATAATGTTCATTTTAAAACTGTTTGGGGCAAAAAGTATGGGATTCTACACAAAGCCCCATTTTCCCTTCGGTTAAACATTCTATATCTTTACTCCTATACAATTCTACCTTATTTACATGTAATTATTCTAAATTCTATGTATATGTTCCGAAATCATATATATTTGATCATATCATCATTATTTTATGTGGAAATACATGTTTTAAAAAGTATACATTCTCAAAACATCCTGATAATCAAGCCCGATTAAAGGAAATATCTAGATTTATTAACAATTATCAAGTTTCATACATAATTTATTTTAAAACACCATTATTTTTATAAAATCACTCATTTTATAATGAATAATTATCATAGATCATTTATATGTTTTTTTCAACCAATTATTACTTATCCATTTTAAATTCTCGTTATTATTTTCCCATAAAACTAAACTAAATATGTTAATTTATAATATTTTTTAAATAGTATTATTAAATGATTTCACATAAATTAGACACCATTTATCATTATCTATTCGTATTTTCATTTATTAATTTTATTATATGTTTTATTACATTATTTCATCGACACTTTTATGAAATGTCCCTTTGTAATGCCTTATGAAAACATTACTATACCCATTTCATTACATGGGTAACTCTTATGTTTTTTTTATTAAACTTGTGTGATCCTTTATGTGGAACACACATTTAGGAAATTGTTTTATGAGTTCACATATATAGAACTCTAATGCATTGTATAATTCCTCATACTCAGAAGCTCGGAGTCAGTGCATAATTTTAATACATTGACATGATTACAAGGAATCAAATCCCATAGACTGTACAGTATAGAAGTCTTGAAAATATAGATTATATACATGATAACCGTAGTACATTGTGAAAAACAAAACACGCAACACAACCACTGAAATTAAATGCATCATTGAAATATTAATTAATGTTATCTTTTTCATAACCTCAGGAGAGTGGAATAATAATTGTGACCTTGAATACTAAGTTTGGGTAAGTACAAAAGAGAAAATAATGAATCAATCTATATGGAATGGTAAATAACTAAGCACACTTTCGATTTGAATAAATAGTTTAGACATAAATAATGAGGAAATAAGAAAATGAAACCCATTTAATAAATCAAAAAATGATGATAAATTACATCCATAGATATTTTGACACACAACTCTCATGCATAAATAGTGATTAATACTAAATGAGGTAAATACTTAATTTATAGACATCATGTCTCAGGCACATGAAAATATATTACCCCCATGACCTTTCAAAAGAAAGTTTAAACATAAGGGTATAAACCTAATTTTCCATTTTCTTCATCTCACGAGAATCTATTAATGCATCAAAGAGCTATATAATGTCTGGAATCGACACATCATGGCTAGTCCAACGTATTTATCATATTGAATAACAAAAATAAATAATATGCCTTATCAAATAACCATATTGAATGAGTAATATTGATATATCAATAATTCCCATGAAGGAAAAAAATATTAAATCATTAAAATAATAAAATTCATGATAAAAAACGAAAAGGTATAACATACACCATATAAAAGAAGTTAGGTGAAAAACATTTCAATATCCCTCAATGAAATGAAATTGTGACGAAATCCCTTACTTTATGTCTTATACCCTCTATATATGCTATAAAATACAATATAATGGTTTTAAAAATATTATTAACTTATTTTATAATCACAATAATATTTATGATATCATATATTATTCTTTTATAACATTATATTACCAGTTTATTAACAATTCAAACTTTATGTAAAATTTTGGGGAATAATTGTTTTCTTCATCGTACCTGTTTTGAATTTTTCTTCTTGGTTATAATACGTAGATAATGATTTAATTAATTCATAAATAAATAATATGACTTATATATAATATATAATCATAATTTATATATATAATAGATAGATATATGAAATGGAATACACTATTCATGGAGACGGTAGGTCGTACATACGAATGCACGTAGTTTCGGTTTTCATATCATATTCAATGTAAGTAAGTAAATGAAATATAAATATACACACACATATATATATATTATTATAGTAGAATTAATATGTAATGTATTTAATAATTATTCATAATATATATTTTTTATAATCATTATTGGATGGTTAAAGTGAAATATGAATCTCATTATGACGTGAAGACGGTAAGCCGTATGTATGAATGAGTAATGATATAATTCCTTAATGGTCAAATGGTATGGAATTGGATGGAATATTGATTTTTGAGATATAATATAATTTTATATTTATTATCTACTTCATTTATATTCATCATTATACTAGTATAAATTATTTATTGATTAAAAATAGTTTGCACCCCGGGGTAGAGACGGTAAGCCATAAATACACCCACATGGTGATATTGTTTTTTATAAGATGGGTAAAAGTGTAAAATAGTAGTCCCATAATGATAAAATTATTACATAATATATTATATTATGTATTTATTATGGTAAATTCTTAGGAAATAGAATTATAAGAAGAAGGAACTCTGAATGAGTTTGATAAAATGATTAACTCTTTTTTGGGTATCTCTGTTTGATTTGCACAAAAGGCATTTATAATATTTCATTATAATGAATGTGTTTCCACTAGGATGATGTAAGGGATATTTTGAGAGGAAATGGGTGATTTTAGGATGAGAAAAAGGGCTTTGGATGTGTGAATTGAAGAAATGGAGAGGTTCCCTTTTATAAGAGAGGCAAAAGAATATTTTGGAAGATCTTAAAATATTTAATTATTAAAAATTTATTTTAGGTTTATAATTACTTAAATGTGATTTATTTCTAGGACAATATAATTATGTGTTTAAATCCTCCCAACCAATATATTTTATACATGTTTAGGTCATAATCATAACCTTATCATATATATTTTCCCCTTTGTAAAATAACTTAACTCTTATCATGTATTCTTGTATTTTTACACCATATGGTTAATTTAGTAACTATAAAATAAAAATTGAACCTAAATTGGACCACTAATGAATTTTATTTCATTATATAAGTCATATTTAAGAATCTTACATTTTGATAACTTTTATAACATTTAATAAAAGTTTATTTGTTTTTAAATATAATTAATGTCAATTTTGACCCAATTTAGTAATTTATTTTTGATAAAGTCATAAAAACATGATTTATTCAAAAATAATAATTAAATAAAATAGAACATGTCATAGTCATCCATAAAATTATTTTATGGCATAATAACATTCAAATTAAATTTCATTTAATATTTATTCTATCATTTATATAAATCATTCATTAATAAGTAAAATATTTTCATCATTATTGTCTCATTAATAAATTTACTCTATGATGTATAAAAATGTAAAAAAATTCCATGATGTAGAAAATAATTTTCTATTTATAATGAAAATTTATATTTGAAGATATAATTTATATAACTCTAATTAAAATTGTTTTAGTAATATGATGCATGCTTATGTTACATATATCTTTTCTTTAAATTAAATATTATAAAAGGTCATTATCACACCCAAGTGGTTCTATAGTGTCCTCAAATCGTACTAATGATGATAATTGTCGAACATAAATAATAATATTGAATTATTACATGCGTTAGGGTATATTTATATTGTTATATATTTATTTTATTACCCTTATTTATGTGATTTACCATTTAAGAATGGTAAATATAAATAATAACTAAAGTTACTATTCATAATGGAGAAAAATAAAAGGTACCTATTTACACAATTTGGATCTTATGATTCAAAATATGGAATCCATTTTTCCAAATTCAAAAAATATATTTAGAAGCAATTAATTTAAAATTAATTCCCATTGTCCAAACCACAAATTGGGTTTTTAATTAGTAAAATCTATCACAAGATTGACATGTGTTTATGTCCAATTTAATTCGGAAATTACATGTAATTAAAAAAATTGGTTTAAAATGGTTAAAAACTAATCCAATCACACTATAAAAATAATATACAATATAATATAACTATATAAATAAATTATACAAAAAGGGAGTTTTGAATTAAAATGCATTATTTTTTTAGTATTCATTAAAAATTGAAACTTTTTATAAAATTACCAAAATTATACCATAAGACAATTTTGATATTAAAAATTCAAATAAAAGTCCTATTTTAAAAAATATATTTTATAAAAATTCATAATTTTGTTAATACTATTCATAACTGCTTTTTGAAACGGTTACTTTGATAGGCTGTCGTGTACTCGAACTCGGTGTTGCATATAGTGCAAGCTAAGACAATGTTGTGGGTAGTGCAAGATCATATTGGTGTATTTTACATCAATTGATCTTAAATTAATTTATAAATAATCTTATCATGGAATATTGAGGTGTTACACTATCCCCTCCTTTAATAAATTGTATCCTCACAATTTTCAAACCTCGGTTCAGTAACTAATGCTTGATTATTCATAATCCCTTTATTTCAATCCATCATTAGGAAAATTGGTCGATAAAAATTCAACTTAAAAATACTGAAATGAATGTAAGAATGTTACATGAGATGAAAAATTCATGGATTCCATGTATGAAAATATAGATATGGAAGAAAAATATAAAGACCATGTTCTGATGGAGAGCGATAGAGAACATGATTATGAAAATGTTGACAACCATAAAACTATAAATCAATGCTGATCCACCATGACATTTTATTCATCATAGAATATTGTACTTGGATTTTTATGGTTTTAAATATCTATTTCTTTAATTTGAAGAGCATTATAAGAAATAGTTACTTTATTTTAGTAAAATATCAATGTTGTTCATGCCTTGAACAAGTTTCAATTCATATCTTATTCAATTAAATGAAGTTAAATTTGTCATTCCAGACGTGTTAGAAGATCATGAGATACATAAATATAATGGTTGTTCATTCTATCTATCTCAACAAAAAATATGTTAGCATAGGTTACCAGATATATTAAATTCCACCAATAGTGAGATAATATATTAATCTAACAAACTTCAACTGGTGTATAACTTATACTATCCATAAATGAATGACTTTAAAATCCAACTAATAATTGAAAATTTACATCTTCAAAAAGACGTTAAAAAATTGGATTATAATTTATCTCCCATATCTTCTAGGGAAGTTATAGGTTGTCACATTCGAAACATGTGATCACCTTAATATTGTATTCTCTTGATTCCCTATAACAACCCAAATTATCAGATATTCGTATTTAAAACATGCATTTTTCTTTATTCGAAAACAAAGTGGACTATTCCAGAAGTCCCAAATAGTTTTATACCTCATCCATGATATCAAAACCCTCTTGTCTAAAAATTTATAATTAGTTATCAATATAGTAGAAACATCCAATTTACTTATTTAAATCTAACTTATCTTTATCCTAACAGCATTATCTTAACATAATGAACATATTAAGGTTTTTATTTACCTTGATCATACGTTCCTTAAATATAATATTACCCTTAAATCAATTTTCTTGTCCATTATTACTATTTAATATTTTCTTGAAAATAATTAGCGAAAACATAAATTGAATACTCCATATATAAATCCTTGTTCATAATTCATGGATCCACACACATAAATATATAAATCCTTCATATTTAATGGTTGGAATGGAATTGGTCCTTCCTTGGTTTATAATTATATTCTTATGTATATGAATTGAGTTGGAAAATTACCATGATTTCCATTGATGATACATTGAAATCTTTAACAATTATTCCCACTATGACCATTTTTCTCGCAGAGATATCTTCTTCCACTCCATTTTAGGTATTCATAAAGGTTTTTCTTCCCTTCCTTTTGACATGTATGAAGATGAATCTTATTTCCTATATGCATATTAAAAATTGAACATTTACAGAAGTTCAGATTCTTCTTACTCCATGGGTTAATAAAGTCCTCAAAGATAACGTTGTTAATCATATATCATTATAACTGATTTGGCAAAATCACAATATATTTATCTCCAGTCATTATTAATTTTTTTTCTCAAAATCACTAGATTTTCTATCAAACACAATGAAAATAAAATTCCTTATGGTTTCCTCCATTAACTAAGACTAGAAAGCATAGGGTGAGAAAATCATCTCATTAAAGAAAACCACATAATCATGGGAAGGTACTTTCAATCTATAACATTATAGGCTAAATAATAGGTTATCCATGATCTTTAAAAAAATTATAGGTTTTTATTATATATATATCATAAAAGTATATCTTATGGTTATGATCCCTAATCTATGTTTTCTAAATCTATTCCCAAGGTTGTTTCTAAACTTAATTTGATACCAAATATAACACCCCAACCCCAGAAGCCTAAATCTGGTGCATTATTTTAATACATTGACATGATTACAAGGAAACAATTCCCAAATGACCAAACAATTTAGCAGTCATTGAAATCTATATTACATATAATATACACATAGTACATTGGGGAACAAAATAAAATATCATGCACAATAACAGAAAAAAATTTCATCCTTGAATGTTTAATCAATGTTATTCTATTCATATCATGGGGAGTGAAACATAATAACTGTGAGCTAGAACACTCGGTAAGGGGTGTACAATGGATTTAATAATGAATCAATCTATACGGAAATGTAAATAACTCAACACACTTTCCATTTTTAAAAATAGGGAAGTTATAAACAATATGCCATGTAGAAAATGATACTCATGCAAATAACTGATGATAAACTGCATACAATGATGATTTGACAATGATATATCATGTATAAATAATGACTGAAACTAAATGAGGCAAATACATTATTAAAGGATTCTAGGCATCAAGCATATGAAAAATTATTACAATTATGTCCTTTCACAAGATAGTTCAAAAGTAAGGGTAGAAATCCATTACGGTGACATATTCATCTCATGATAACTTATCGATGCATCAAGGAGCTATATAAATTTCTGGCTCCACCTATCATTTATATCCCAATTTATTTTTCATATTGAATAACCAAAACAAATAATATGCCCTGTCAAATAACCATATTGAATGAGTAATATGGATATGTCAATAAATCATATGAAGGAAAAATATAATATCATAAAAATAATGCGATTCATGATAAATAACCAAAAGGAAGTATATAAATCATATAAATGAAACTAGGATCATAACATTTCAATATGCCACAATTATATGAAATTGAGATGAAATCCCTTACCTTAAGTCTTATATTATTTATATGTATCCGAAAATACTGTATGATGGTTATAAACATATTATAAATATATATTATAATCATTATAATATTTATGATATCATATATGAGTCTTTTATGACTTTATATTACTATTTTAATAACAATTCTATGTTTATGCAACATTTTGGGTAATAATTGCATTGTTTATCGTGCTCATATTGACTTGTTATTCTTGATCATATTACTTAGATAATTATTTAATTACTCCCATACATCATAATATGATTTATATATCATATATTTTTATAATATATATATATATATATGAATTTGAATACACTGTTTATGGAGATGGTAGGTCATACGTAGACATAAACATTGTAACTGTTTTCTTATCTTATTGAATAGAAGTATGCGAATGACATATACATATATATTTATATATTAAATTACCATTATTATGTTATATATTTCATAATTATTCATAATATAGATTTTTATAATAATTCTTAGATGGTGACTATAGAAGATGAATCTCAGCGGGTCATGGAGATGGTAAGCCATAAATATACACGAGCGACGATATCGTTTACATAATTGTAAAATGTTATAGAATTAGATGTAATATGAATTGTACAGAAATAATATAATTTTATATTTATTTTCTAACTCATTTATAATCATTATTATGCTCATTAAAATAATGTATTCTTGAAAAAAAATTAAAGCCATAGTGTGGAGACGGCAAGCCGTACGTTCACACGTATTGTTATATAGTATTTCATAGGATGTGTAAAAGTAAATAATGGTTATCCCATAATAATAATAAAATGTTATTATATATTATATTCCAAGTAATTATTTTAGTATGGTAATAACTTAGTAAATATAATTATCATATAAAAAAACTCTTAAAGAGTTTGATAAAATGATAACGTTCTTTTTGGGAATCTTCTTTTAATTTTCACAAAAAGGTCTTATTATGATGGATTTATTCCCAAATTGTTTTATCTAAGATGTATTTAGAGAAGTTATGAGAGTAAATGAGATGGGTTTGGAAGAAAAAAATGGATTAGTATGTTTCAATTAAAGATAAGGATAAGTTCCTTTTTTTAAAATAGGTGAGGGGATCTTTTAGAAGATCTTAAAAAATTATTTTTTAATAAATTGATCTTTAGTTTCTAATGGCTATAAATTAATTTATTTTGAGGATAATATTATTAAGGGTCGAAATAATCCATCTCAATTGGTTGTGGACAAGTATAGGTCATAACATTAACATTTAATTTTAGTTTTAACCCTTAGCAAAATAGTTTAACTCTTACCATCTCTTCTTCAATTTTCACACGATATGATCAATTAATTACTATAAAAATCCAAATGAACCTAAATTGGATCCTTAATTAGTCTTTAATATTTTATATGTCAGTTGGAAAATATTATATTTTAAGTAATTTCATATCAGTTAATAAAATAGTATGTTTTTTAAAAACTCATTGATGTAAATGTTGAAACTATTTAGTAATTTATTTTTTTAAAAGTCATAAAAATTTATTCCTTAAAAAAATGCATTAAATCAAATATAACATGTCACAATCATCGAAAATAATCACATATGGAATAAAAAAATTCATATAACATTTATTTTAATATTTATAATGTCATTTATTTGACTCGTTCTTAAATAATGCAAAAACTACATCATTTTTATCTCATAAATAAATTTAATAATTTAATATATAAAAATTAAAAATAATAGAACATGATGTAGGAAATATTTTTATATTTATAATTAATTTTTATAGTTGAAGAGATAACTTATATAAATAAAATAAATATCCTTTGTTAATAAGATTCATATTTATGTTATATTTCTCTTTTCATTAAATTAAATATTATAAAAGGTCATTATATCACCCAACGAGTTTCAAGGGGTCCAAAAATTGTACTAAGGATGAACATGGTAGGAAATATATCATCCAATAGTATTATGACATGTTTTAGGGTAGTTTATTTTTATTATAATATTATAATTTTTACCCTTATTTACCCAATTTACCTTTTAACCATGGTAAATAAAAATAATTACTCAAGATACTATTCATAATGTCCAAAAATGAAAAATGAATATTTTTAGAATTTAGGATTTATAATTTCAAAATATGGAATACATTTTTTCAAATTCAGAACACAATATGGGAAGAAAATAATTTAAAAATAATTCACATTGTAAAAACCATAAAGCTGGTTTTTAAGAAGTAAAATCAATTAAAATATTGACATGTATTTCATCCAATTTCAAGGTGAAATTACATCCAATAAAAAATTGGATTAAATAACTAAAACATGGTCTAATAAAACTCTAAATATAAATTAAAATATAATATTAATATATAAATAAATTAATAAAAATGCAATTTTGAATTAAAATGCAGTATTTTTCACTATTCCTTAAAAATTGTAACTTTTTATAAAAATAACAAAATTTTACCCGAGGTAAATTTTCATATTCTGAATTCAAAAATGAATACTATTCGGAAAAATAACGTTTATAAAATTTCAAAATGATGTTAATACCATTCATAAATAATTTTTAAAAAGCTACTTTGATAGGTCATGGTGTGCTCGAACTTGGTGTTCTATGTAGCGCAAGCTAAGACGGTATAGTGTGTAGCACGATATTTTCATGGTGTAGCGTACAAAAAAATATATGAATTTAGTTAAAAAGAGTTTTACCAAGGAATCTTGGTCTGTTACACATTGGGTATTTTTTTTAATGAGACATCATGTTAGGACATGGAGTGAACATAATTTATATAAGGGACTTTATACACTAGTTATATAGTTTTAATGTTTGGTATTCACTCATATTTATATCATGTTATAGGTTATTTAAACATTTCTATGAATCCATGTTTATATTTTCCAATTTTATAATAATTATTATTCATTATTTGTATTCATCTTCCTTGCCTTTTATTCCATCATGTTTTCCTTCTAACCAATGTGCAATGTTTAATTCCTATAAATATTTTTATACTGGGATTTTTTTCTCATCCCATTTATTTAAATATTTCCTAGGTCATCCTGTGTAGTTACAGGGGATCTATAGAAGTTAGTATCTTCTGTCATAAAAAATAGAAGTCATGATCTCATTGAAGAGTTTAAAAGGAATATTTTTCTCATGATGGTTAATTTTGTACCTAATCTTCCAAAGACACTAGACTTTACAATACATGGATTTTGATTTCATATTTATTTATTCTTAAAATTCTATAGAGATATGTATAAAGGGTTAATGTTTCTATAATGACCTAAAAAGGAACCAACCTTGCATGTTTTATTTAAAAGTATTTAAGATATTATTGTAATGGATCCTAAAATCCCTAAACATGATGATGGAATGGAAAAAAATTGTTATGTTTTTTCATGGGTTTGAATATTTAAATTATATGATTGATTGTATTAAGTTAAAAGTGGAAGATAATATAGAAATATATTATTTAATTTATATTTTGATGAGCTAGAGGTGGTATTAAAATATAAAATAGAGATGAAATAAAATCTCATTAATGTTAATATGATATCTCTCCTCCAATTCTGAAAGAAATCAAGTCTATCAAAATAGAAATGGATTATATGATTAAGGTTATAATTTATAAATTAGAGTTCATGAAGAATAGTCCAACTATTTATTCCTCATATTATATTGAAATGGCATCTATTTCCAGTTATGATCATCTAATGAATTTATCGTCACATTTGGTTATGTTATATAGAAGTGTTCAAGAACTGAAACATGATATAGTATCTTTGGACATTAATCAAGGCCTATAAAAATATATCACATATGAACTTCTTTTTTTCATAATTAATTCTGAAATACATAGATAAATACTCTATATGTATACAGATGGGCATGTTTTTTTGGTTGATGATTTATTTTACTATTTTAAGAATCTTCAATTAAAAAAAATGATATAACTAGTATACATTAAGCATAATTTATAAATGGTAATCTCCTCTGAATGAAAAACTACATGATAGGAAAGAATACCCATAGAATATTTAGAAAGAAGTTCAAGACTATTATCTATTTGATTCTAAATCTACATAGTCTGATAATTTAGATCTAAAAAATGAGAACTATAATAGGCCTACTATGATTGAGATAGTTTTTTCCAGAGGTAATAAGGTTGTCTCTCATCCATTAAAAATGAAAAAACATATTGTGGTTGAATATTTAGTTGAGTTATTGACATTCACCTATAATTTAATTTATTTTTTGAAAAATAGTATGAATGATAAAAATATAGTCTAAAAGGATAATCATTATAATCTTTTAGAATAAATTGTTGATGGGATTAATAATGAATTTTTTACACTATATATTTCAAATGACGCTCTTGAAATTTCATTGCAAATGTGTGGTAATTAGTTGTTTTGGATTTTTTGTAGAAAAACTCTTAGAGATGATCCTTTTACATATTTTTATATCAGTGAGAGGATTCATAATAAATTTACTCATTCTAAATTGAAAAGGAAAATAAGATAGTGGATGTGTAAATTCAATATGAATCATGTACCTATACTACATAGATTACATTTATAATATTCACCATAAATTTATATGAAATTGATAAATTTTATGATAAAATATCCAGGAAGACGTATTATGAAATTATTGATCTTCCCATGAAAACTACAAATGATACTACTATTTTTATTTTAGATAGGATTAAACATTAAGTGAATATCTTTAACATTGAAATGTGTCATCCTATCTCTACCTCTCCATATCCAAACCCCAACAAGTAAGACTATAATATTTTTTTTCTTGGATTATGTTTTGGTTATCTTACACTATGTTCACGTAATTTTCTTCTTTATATTAATGATTTTTTTGTGTATTTTGGATTCATTATCCTTAAATTTATTATATTCGTTGAGTATTATTTTTTTATATTTATCAAATGAAATTGTAAATTATATTAAATTCAATATTCAATTTCATTCCAATCCATAATTGTTTACACTATATTTAATGTGTGATAAACCACTACCTTGTTATTCTTTTTTGATTTCAAAAAGACAAGAGACATGATTCAAAAACTGAGTTTTATGCTTTACACTATATTCTAAAGAATATAATTTTATATTATTTTCATTTTTTATAATAAATTAACAATTTTTTAATATATGAATTGTTTTGTTATATTAAAAATGGGGGATTATTAGAAACACTATTGTGGTTTCAATATAACTTAATATTTCATATGTCTTTATTCTAAAAAAAATTCATTATTCCACTAAAAATATTATCTTAGGAGTTTTTTGGTAATAATGTTTCTTCATAATTAATATTGAATTAGAGAGAATTTTGGTTGATACATTTTTATAGAAGAATAATTTTTTTATGGAAAATATCTTATGAGATGATAATTCATCAAATGAGATATTAAATATTAAATTCTTCTATGAAATCATATTTATATCATAATAAATCCTCTTACAAGCATCTTGATATCATCAAATATGATTTCATATTCTATAAAAATGTATTTATCATATGAAATTATAATATATGATAATTATCATATGAGGCTAAGTAATAACTTATGAGTCACGATTTTAGAAAAATATTTATATTATTTTAAGATTTAATTATCATATGAAGTGCTCTTTATTATACAATTTAAGAATGTATGAATATTGATTTTTGATAATGGATATTATTGTATCATGAGTATAACATTCATACATTGATCAAATGTATCATATGAGGGAAAACATTATAGTTCAAATAATTTATATTATCTAGTTGATCATATGAAGATAGGTTTATCATATAAAAATATGAAATATCATAGGCATCATATTATATAATAGAGTTAATTTTTCTTTTTTATCCTTTACTCCCTTGGGATCCCCTCGACGGCGAGCTAGAGGGGGAGGTTTTCACCGGAGCCTTTCCCATCCCACTTTACCTCTACCTCCTCCTCTAATTCCCCTCTAATTTTTCTCTATATTCACTCAGTTTGAGAAATTATTCATGGTGAAATATATAACAGGATTCATTTATAGTTTCAACCATAGTTTTTTTAGCTACTCCCATGGCCGATATAACCCTTTTCTTACCCCAGTTTCCATTGCACCTCTCTAAAGGGGATCTAGAGCAAGGGTATTAAAGGGGGTTTGGGTTTTAGGTTTAGCAGTCTGTGGTTTGGATCCCTCGATCATTCGAATTTACTATGACCCAAAGTTCCACTGCTCCTCTCTAAGTCCAATATGGACTGGTGGGAACTAAGGGGTTTTGGGTTGTGGGATTTTATAGTAGAATGTTTACCTTGTGAGATGTAAATTTTTTTATCATATGTTCACAATCCAGATCTCTTCCTCATTGATGATCTAGGACTCGATCCAATATGCAGTGGTCCTTGTTTGATGAAGCTCTTCAATTTTGATGGATCTTGTTTTGAGGTTAAGGTTTTTTCTATTGGTTCTTATATAAATGACTTTTTTTGGATTTTAGTTTTTTGAATCTATGCTTTTCGTGATGGTTAGTTTTCCTCTTGGTAGTCAATCTAGTAGATTCTTGAGTACTGTTTTATGACGTTGGTTCGATTTTTTTCTATGTTCGGTGATGGACATAAACACATTTCTAGGTCAATCTAGTTGATGATTGTGTTCCTATTTTTGGTTTTGGTTTTTTTCTATTCAAGTTTAGTGATGTTTGGAGATGTGTTTGTGGTTCAATTTTGATATGGTTTTGGGTGATACGCCTTGATAATGGTTGTTCAAACTCTTCATTACTGTTTTTGTGGTATTTTTTTATAATTCATTAGGGGTATAAGATGACTATGTTTGGTGAGATGTTTTAAAGTGGGTTTGATGATTTTAGATGATCTCAGTCGACCGATGGTGGTTGCATGGAGATATTGATGTAGTGATAGATGACGATGGTGAATGATGACGATCGGTGACAATGTTGCATGGGTGATCTTCAATCTTGGCTCTTAAATGTGGTGTTCCTTTTGAATTTTAAAATTTCAACTTGGTTTTAGTTGTTGGGATCCCAATTGGAATATAGGTTACCACTAATCTATAAAATAGGCATTTAGGAAGTTGAATAAAAAACTAATTATCAGTCTGATGAAGTTAATGAGTTCATTAAAATTAAAAATATTCTTTTCATTTTCTATAGAATAATTTCTCTTTGTTATATGATGTTTTAGGTTAGAATTGAAGTATGAAGATGATAAATCCCTTCAATGTTTTATTCATTCAATATAAGTATTTTTAATAGTATTTATTAACTATATCGAGGAATTTGTTGTGTTTTTGGGAATTTAAGTGTATTATTTGACTTTTTTTGTCTTTATAATCATAGTGAAAATAAATGGGATGTATGATTAATTAATATTTCTATTTTAAATTTTTATTATTTTTCTATTAAAGACCATGGTTAACATTAATATTTATCTTCAAAATCATAATTTTTATAATTGAAGGCCACATGTGTGAAAATATATTATCTATAGGGATTATTTTATTACATCTTGGATGATAGAGTATATAAAGAAATTTAACTTCAAAAATTCATATTTAGAAAATTAAATAACACTCTAGAAAAAATATATTTTATAAATAAAGAAAATGATTCTCTACTTTCATATACATACAAGCTATTTTTTTAAAATAAGAAAAACTTATTTTTTTATTCTTTGATGAAAACATAAATTGAAGTATATTGATATTCCAAATCTATTTTTCGAAGACTTATTCTTTTTTTGGAGGAACCTATCAAATTTTTAAAGTTGTATCTTGTATGCAATAGTTTAATTTATATGTATATCCCATATATTTATCATTATTTATGTAAAACTGCACTTTATTAGTGTTTCAAGCATATTTATAGGTCTAGAAAGAAGACAAATCCTTTTAAAATACCTTATATACTATATGTAACATGTCATATTTTCATTCACTCTAATGTGGAAGAACCTTGGAAAAGGATGTGCATAATGAAATTCATCATTCTTGTTGAGAGAGAATAAGTGAAGTGGACTATGTGATTTTTGTTCCTTAAACAACAAATAAATAATTTATTCTTGATTATTTTTTTATTCTATCTATATGTTAAATTATTTAAGAATAGTTTAATGAATGATATTTATAGTTGTTAAAATTTGAACAACTGAATTCAAAACCCTTATTGAGTCATTCTGTGACTCCCAAAAAATAATCATAATTAAAATATATTGAAAATATATAAGAATTGAATGAGAGTTATATATAATTAATTCGAGGTAGATAAATAAAATTCATGGCCCCAAGGAAAGTAGGGTTATTTGGAAGTTCACATAACTCCAGTCCTAACTCACTTGATATGTGTGTCGAACCCCCAGGAAAATAAAATTATGTTTATTAAATTATTTTATTAGGATACATTTTGAATATATTTTATTTATTATTATTTGTTTCTGTATTTTGATGACCATTTTTTAGGATATCTTTTCTACATTCACTATCCTAATTATGATTGATTTATAACTATAAGTTCACATTGTTTGGTGTTAATTGAATTTTATTCCAAATGAGATTAAAAACCTATAATTATAATGAAATGATATACATGTCATAAAAAATGTTTAAATTGTACCAAATATAACTATGTTTCCTAAAACAAGCATGGTTATTTTAGTAGAAATGTAATTGTTTAATTGTATGTTCATATAGCTAGATTTACTGACAACAATGTACCATTTTGGTTTTATATAGTTTTATGGTTATCTAACCATTCTAGAACATAAAATAAATTATATTATACTAATAAGAATCATATTTAACATTAAAATAATTATTATAACAATCCATTAAGGTGGAAACATTTAAAAAAATAAATTTTTTGGTTATACCAGACATGAATCTATATTTTTTTATAAAAAAAGATTTTTTTTCATTATATAGTTTTAATATTAATAATATAAATTATTATTACTGTTTTATGTTGTTATTTTATGATAAAAATATATCACAATTTCAAATTAAAATCAACATTGGTTGTGGTAATAAAAAATTTAATACATATTCCGTGGAGACTAAGAAGCAACCAGAATATGGGTGATGATTTAATTTTAGAAATACGCTGAGGGTGTAGAATAATTGATATTTCATGAAACAATCCTAGTCATCATTGAACATGAAATATAATCAAGTCATTGAAGGCCTTGAAGAGCAATCTTAATTCCCAATGGATAATGAAATGTTCATGGGAATCAACAAAAATGTATTGGGAATGATTTCACCTGTCTATAATAATGAATAAGTAGTATATGAAAATTGTAATAAGGTAGGAATTAGGAACCAATTATGATATATTATCAATTATTAAACGAATATCATAGATATATAATGTTAAATAAATTGAACATGTCCATAACGAAATATCCTTGTGCAAATGAAAATGTCCACTCGCACCTCCATCAACCTAAACAAAGAGGTATAAGAGCATATACATAATATAAGGAGCCAAATGACCTATAATATATTCGTATGAGATAAAATTCTTAGTAATTCACCATATACTAACCCACTGAATGATTAATTAATGGATAAATTATTTAATGAATGTTTTAAAATAATGATATAATCATAAGATTTCTATTTTTTATTCTTTAGAGCATGTATAAAATATATATACTTGAAAACATACAATTTTAAAAAATAATATGATTCCACTTAAATAAAACAACTATTTGGATTCATTTAAGAAAAAATACATAAATTTTAGTTAAATAGTATTTAGATCAAATCATAAAAAAGAATAACACATATCCCACAATTTTAAAAATTACTATTCTTTCGAATATATATTTATATCATCACCATGGTACCCTAGTTTCTCATGTGGGAAAATCTAGTACAAGGATATCATGATAATCGATAAAGAAAATTTTACATACCAGAAAAAAACTACTCATCACTCAACCCCACTGAAACACATGTTATTACCTTTCTTGGTTTAATTGAGGAGAAACATCATATTTGGTGACTGATGTACCACCTTGATAAAAAATAAACATAACTATTTTAAACTTGGGTACATTAGTACCTAGACTTCCCTCCTAGATAACACGGTCTTCTCACGACATAATAAATGGTGGTGATAATTTCATTGTAATATTCATTTCACATAATCATATCAAAAAACAATTTTTCATCTTTCTCACACCTCTAAACAACCACATTAGAACATCAACATTATACAAGTGTAATAATATAACAATCCCAACATAAAAGTAGTAGTTATCCCATGGTATTCAAAAAAACCATGTTATCTAATATATTTCTACATAAAAACCACTATATAGGTATTTATCCCATGGAGTCTAGACCAACCATGATTTTCATCAAAAATAAATTAGAATTCTATATGATATTTCATATTAAAATTAAAAAATTTAATCTTCCAATTGAGTGGTATCATAATTCATTAATAGTTAATTTAAGGAAAATATCTTTGTTAGATAAAACATAAATTCAACATTTATTTACTTCAATAAGGAAAAACTATTAAAACTAAAATAAGACAAACTGACTAGATCCCTATAAAACAACTATTTTCCCAATATTTTCAAAATCAATACCATACAGAATCTCAAAAAATTTAATTAATATCCAGCAGAGCAACGTAATTTCCAAAATGTTGTTTTATTCCATTAAATCAATTCTCACATCAAATCATAAGAAATTACTAATTATTAGATTTATCAAAATCATATGTAAACATATTTCTAATATACAATATAAATTTTGACGAAACAAACCTTAGAGAACATTAAAATACTATTTTGAAAGAACAATATATCATATATTTGAATTTACATTTAGATGAATGGGAAACCCACCTCAAAAAATTGGTAATTCCACCAATAGATTGATATTCAATATCCATATATAAAAATATATCTATTATAGTGTGATATGATCCCAAATGAAGGAATCCATAATAGGAATTAATAATTGAACCATCCCTTAGATAAATAAAAAAAGAGAAAACACAAACCATAACTATTACCTATGAGATTATCAAGGACCAATGAAGAACTAATTGTTATATTTCTTACATTTATCTCCCAGAATGGTCCAATAGAATCATGTCTATGATAGTCTAGATCACCTTAGAAAATAGCATGAATAATATATAGGTTGACCACTAGTCCCCAAAAAATCATATGAAATGAAAAAACAATAAATGGAAATCATAGAAAGGGCCTAATAGATAAAAATGAGTAAAAGGTCGTAATAAGCCCTTTTAATGATCACATGTGAAAAAAATTAAATGTAAAAACCTCTTCTATAATAGGGATAACCTTATTCATACATTAAAATTTTACAAACTGATATAACCAAGACATCGTGGTCATTCTCTATAAGGTTAAGAATAAATATTTAATTAACATCAAAAAAAGGATTTCACAAAAATTTCAAATCCATAATTTAAAATGATTTCAATAAATAATCCCATTTCTTTAGAATGTAAAAAATTAACCCACATCATCGATCATAGAGGGGTTTTTTTTTTCAAAACATATTTGATAAAAGAATATGGATTCCAAAATCCAAAATTTAATCCTATTTAGATAGTTATAAGAAAATTCATTAATATAGAAATTCATCAAACAATCCATTTTAAATTACTTCAAACAATAAAAATTTACAGTATTCTTATCAAAATTTCTTAACGTAAAATTAAATAGTTGTATATAATTTACACCAAACCATTTTCCAACTATATAAATATATTTCCCAAAAAGTAGTCATGGGTTTGTATCCAAAACATCATTGATGAATTTAAAAAAAATATATCATTTATAATTCAAAACATTTTAAGAAAATTTTTACAACTATGATTTATTTGGGAATAAAAATATTTTCAACACAATTTTAAATAATATTAAATGTATCCCCAATTTCTTCCTATAACAAATTTCACCGTTTCAAAAACAATTTATTCAAAACCACTTTTAAATATAAATTTATTTATAAAAATATATACACTCATAAACTCTAAATATCACCATATCTAACTGTAATAGAAAATGGAAATAGAAGAAATCCATAAATAATGAAAATTAAAAAAATTTGTAAAGTATAAAAATTTAATGATTTACCACATAGTTCAGCTAATTGTATAATACTAATCTGAGTCCCAGTAGAAGTCACCTAGTTTATGTGTTCTACACATGGTTAAATAAACCCTATAAGTGAATTATATATTTCTAATATCAACCATATATATATTGAAAATCAAATATCATAAAACAAATATAAGGATGGAATTCAAAGAAAAAACTATGAACTAAGCTCGATTACAGGAAAAACATAACTCTGTTGGCCTTGAAAACTCAGGTATCATCATGAAAGGTGATGATCATGAAACTATTCATCATATTAATCATAAAATATTCTAATAAAAGATCTTATTTAACAATCATCATCATGTAACAAGACCAAACATTCTTCTAATTCCAATTTCAAATAATCCAAATTAGGTCACCCCTAAATAAGACATCCTAACCAGCCATGGGAGGGCCTGAAGGGTCATCCAAATCCTTATAGTCTGATAATAAATACCTATAAATTAGAAATAATGTATTAGAAATAATTTTAACCCATTATAATAATAAATAATCAATAAAAGAAAAAAATTTATATGGTAAAAAGGAACTCAAATATGATAAAAACAAACATGAATACATGATCAAAAATATACAATGGGAAATAAATAGAACAAGACTGCCAAAAAATATCTATATAAAAATGAATGAATCCACTTGCACATACAAAAACCTAAGAAAATAGGAACATGAACATTTAGTATAACCAAGAGGCTAGAAAAGTTTTAATATATAATAATGTGATAAAAATCCCCATAGGTTTCCTCCTGATGACCCATAACATAACACTTTGAAAGAAAATATATTTCATGTCAGTTTACAAATAAAAATGTAAGAAAAATTTATCTAGTTTCACATACATACAAATAGTATCAAATAGTTTTCCATATACACCGCAATTTTTTTAAAATTGTTTTATTTGTAAATAAAAACATAATTTATATTATTTTAACAAAATCATACATAAATTTGCATTTAATCAGTTTTCTAAAAAATACTTAAAGAATATAGAACACATATCCACTAATTTTCTAAGTACCTATACTTTTTAATATATATATATATATAAATATATATAATATCAGTTTTCCGAAATCCTAGGTTATCAGTCGGTACAATCCATTATAGATCTAATATAGTCATTAATGAAGAAAATATTATATTCCATAAAATAACTTCACATCAATTGACTATGCCCAATAATTTGTCCATACCCTTCCTGGACTATCTATGGGTCAAGATCCCATAGGTTAACCTATGTCCCAACTTGTATCACTTTCCCAAGCATAATTATAAACTAGTAATTATGTGTACTGAGAATTACATATCAGCCTACATGGTATTCCCCCAAAAAATAAAAATATGAGGGATAATTTCAAATTAACATTCATTTCAAATAATCAAATAATAAAATAGTCATTTATCTAACTCACAAATTCAAACACCCTCATTGGAACACCCGTTTTATCCAATGATAATATTATATAACAACTACTACTAAAGGGATAGTTATCCAATGGTGACCAAAATCACCATAAAATCCCATATATTGTAACATAACAATCACTACATGCAATCTTATTCAATATTGGCCAAAACTATGTTTAGTTTAATTTATATATAAATGTTAATGTCTATGGGTTTTCATATTCAAATTAAGGTAATAAAAATACAGTTGGTAAACCAACCATATGTTATTCATTTAATCATTTCAATAAATACAATGTTCTATATAAATTAAAAAACAATGCCCTTATAATCATTAAAAAACTAATCCTTTATAACTATTATGGAAGTTAGCATCAAATAAATTTCAAGAATAATTACAATGACCTAACAAGATAGTACAATTTTGTAAAATTGGGCTTAATTAATTGAATCTGTTCTCAAATAAAATCATTAAAAACCCTAATTTCCCACTTTTATCGTGATCTTATGAAAATAGTTTTATTAAATAAGGCTACAAGATAAATCATAAAGACAATAGAAGAAATTAATACCACATGTTGGAAGAATAGTAAATCCACAATTAGAATTTAAATAGAGGAATCTATGACACAAACATCAAACACCTTGAAATTCGTTCATATAAATGAGATTCAATAAATAAAGAGAAAAAGGTCTCTATAATAGTGATTTAATATCATATAATAAGTCATTGACATCATGAATTATAAATTAAACCATGCCTAAAAATAATAAATATATGAAGAAACACTTACCATAATGATTCTAGTACAAACACATAGTGATGAATGAAGAACCATACATTATCTCCCTTAGACCGATCTCTCTAAAAGGATGGACATAAAACATTCAAATATAGTTAATTTCACCAGATATAATATCTTATATATTTATAGGTTGACCAGTTATCAACGAAAAATCTTTTAGAATTATATTTATAGAAATGGGATGAATAAGAGGGGATTAATATAGAAAAAATAATTTATAAATGCCTTAATAAATCTCCCATGGTGATCATATGCACCCTAATTAATGTCCTAAACCTACTCCACAAGATGAAATAGATGATTCGACCATTCATAATTTGAAAACTAATAATTCAACGACATGATTGGAGTTTACCAGGACCATGGTGGTCTCAATCGTACCACACTCAGAAGCCTCATGCGCTGAATGGCTATGATGTATTATTGAAATAATGTTCATTTTTTTACTCAACATGACCTACACAATAACAAAGTATGTTACAAACATGTTTTGGTGAACAATGGGGCTCCCAATTCCCCATGCCTAAGTTTACACTCAATAATAGGGAAGTTGGTCATGCATGTGGTACACCAGCAATCCCTGGTCTCAACATTAAATTGATGACATTGTGTTCTCACCTGTCTTTCACTAAGAAATTCCTAAAGCCTAATTAAATTAGGGCAACAAAAAACATCCTGGACCAAACATAAATCATCCATAATAGCAAAAACTATATGCCACATACCGAAGACAAGTTAAATATTCCTTGAATATAACAAATGTTTAAAATTGATATGATATTTTTTTCTCTATATCATTGTGGTTAAAATATACATAGAGGATAGATAATGTGAAAATAACTTAATTGTTCATGGATGAGATAATTACATCTTCCCTTGGGTTTCATCCTTTCGATGGATGTCATGAATTCTAATATTAGTCAATTAATAATACCAGAATATCTAGGGAATGAATAATAGTGTTTGGGAAGGCTTTTTAAAATTTTGGTTTACATATGAAGATTAATGTATGGGGATGGGTGAAATAGTTAATAATTTTTTATATAAGGGGGAGAGAGGGGTGTTTTATAGTAAAATGTTTATTATTTTATCAATTAGGCCACTTTTTTGGAAAATAATGTTTTCCACAAAAAGTATTTCTTTTTTAATAAAAATTTAATATTTATTTTAGTTTCATATGAATCAAAAATTGGATGAAAACAATGAGAAGATAATTTTAATGAAAAATACTTAAATTTTTTTTAGAATAAAGTGTTATTTATTTTTCAAAATTTTAATTATTTTTTTATAAATTGAAATTAATGTATTAAAATTATTTTATCTTACTCTATAGAAATATTTTTTTGGAAAATAAAATTTATTCATAATTTTTATGTAATATTTATGTTATTGTGTTTACATTAATTTTTTGACACTTGTAAAATATTTATTTTATACTATTTACCAAATAAATCCACATTTTCAAAAAAATATCAAAAAATAAACCTGAGAGAATTTAAAAATTATGGTTCAAAAAATTGAATACATTTTAATCAAATTCAAATAAAAAATTTATTATTTTGGATTCTATATAAATATATAAATTACATGTTAAAACAATTTATTTATAATAAAAACAATTCCATTTATTATAATTGGTTACTTGTATGTTTTATAATTTATATTTATTATTATATGACCGAAAATACTTTATTTATAAAACTAAAACACACACATTTTAATTATAATAGACTTCTAATTAAGTGATACTTTTTTTTCCAATACAAACGTGAGAAAATAGTTATTGTTCAGTATACAATATACCCTATTATGATGATTTTATAGCAATGAAAATTTTACATTCCACAACAACTACATTATTAATCATTTTTTTACTATTTTTGTGATAATGGGATACTATAAATACGAGGAAATAAGTTTTCAAATAAAAACATAGAAGTATTTCATAATTTTATATTACTTGAAATATTATAGGATAAAATTTTAAATTAAAAATTTAAGTGTAATAAAACATGCACAAAGAATATAATCATAACCAATAATAAATTAAATAAAATATAATGAACATTTAAAATTCATGTTTATGTATTATTTTACATTAAAAATTATATTTGATAATTTTTTTATAATATGATGCATATAACATATCATAAGACAATATTTTCTAAGGTTATAGGTTATAAGTTTATAATTATAAAAACATGTATCTAACATGGATAAAAAATATACTTCAATTACTTAATTATCATTTAAATTATTATACTAAAATAAAATTATTTAAAAATAATATTTATTTTTCTAATAAAATTGTGTGTTTATAAAGTAACATGAATTTAATAAAACTATTTAAAAAATTATAAATATTAATTATTGGAAAAAAATACATTATACATGAATTAAAATTTTGAGGAAAATATGTTTTGAGATATGTATATAAATTATATATTCATATAAAGAAATAATAATCATTCTATATATAAGCTAATAAAAAATCCTAATTAATGTTATTTGAAAATGTTTCATGTTAAATTCTATCATCCTTAAATAATTTACATCCTCTTTATTTAAATTTTTGAAAAAAACATATTTTCATTATTTTCCAAAACTGCATAAATAAACCCATATTTTTATATAAAATCATCAATGGAATGAACACATCAGAAATACCAAAGAAATGTAAACCATAGGTTGTCATTAACTTTATATTCTGCATTGTACCCCCTATAAAATATTTTTCTACATTATGAACTATTCTCAAATATTCAAAATCATAACACTCAAAAATAATAAAACATCTCCCTTGTACCAACTGAGACTCCCTTGATTCACACTACTAGATATGGGTCTATATATACAATCTTTTCATTAATTAAATTAATTATGACCAAATAAAAAAATAAAATGTTCTCTGTTTTTGGGATGTAATTGTACAATATATCATCAACCAATAATATACCAAAAAATATAGATTAATATTACTGTATACAAAATTTAATAATTAGTTATATTTTCCACATCACAAATGATCACCTAAATAAATATATCAATAAATGGATGAGCTAAAATCCAATAATGGGAATATAAATTATAGGGGAAATAAAATATAATAGATAATAATAATTGAATGATATCATAAAATTGGATAATAATATGGAGTAATTGAATAGATATGTAGATATTAATAGATCTAGGGAATATAAAAATGGGGAAAATAAATAAATCATGACACCATACTCAAAAGTCACAAATCATTTCTAAGACCACATAATATGGAGTGATTGGATTATTACCCTTGAATTAAACATGGAATCTCATTTTTTGAAAACATTAACCAATGAATTTGAGGTTGGTTAATATTTAACCACACATAACATGATAATATTTACATTCATATTTTTTGTATGAAATAAATCATACTTATTGAATCAGAATAAGAAAAAACCCTAAAAATTGAATAGATTATATCATCTTATCTGAAAATGGTACATATGGGAATATTTATATGATTCTCAAGAGAAGAAGGAATTAACTATTTATGGAAATTTTTATTTGAATAAAGAATCATAGGTATTAAGTAATTTGTTTAATGGATGAAAATATATAATAATGCAGTGTAGAATTAGGTATAAAACTAAACCTCTTACATGGTGTTTTAAGTAGCGAATAAAGAATAAATACTGAATGAAAAAACATGGTGTATTCTATGAATAAAGTAATAAACTATGATGATTTTCCCAAAAATTGATAATATTTTTGTACACCATATACTAAAAATACATTAAAATATCATCACATGGCAAGGAATAAATATTAGGAATGTTTAATTTAAACATGCTTTTTTAAATAAAGTCTTTGAAGGGAATATGATAATACCATATAAAACAACAAAATAAAGGGAAATTGTAGTTGGTATATATGTGAAATAAATATGTAAAAAATATTTGTTCAGTTCCATGAAAAATAAAGAATGATAATGTGATGTAGATTGATAAAAAAAATAACACAATATAAAAATTGGGTAGTTTATAATTTCCCAAACCATAGTTAATAACATTTTAGGTACATATAGTTAACCTATAAAATAGTTAAATTTTCTTAATTAATTATGTTATTCGTAATTATTTTAACATATATTTTATGTATTATTTTTATTTTTTGTTTTTAATGATGATTTTTTAAGACATAATGATTGATTTCATATCTAAAGTATATCATTTCATAAATACAAGGTCACTTTATTAGATAATAATGAAAGTTCATTCCCAAAGAGACCACAACTCTATAATTGTAATGGAATGATTTTCATGTCATTATAAAAATTTAAATTTACCCAGACATCAATATGTGTCCTTATAATACCATATTTCATTTAGTATAAAATTTATTGTTTAATGGCTTGTAAGTTAAATATGGTTTACCAACAATCGTGAACATTATTTTTGTTTTATTTAGTTGTATTATAAATTAATCATTCAAAAACCTAAAATAAATTATAATATAAATCTAATAATAATTATTAATAATAAAATTATTTTTTATATGTTTCCTTCAATTTTTTAATAGTTGTTCAAAGAAACTTCCCAATAGGAAATTATATTAGTATCAAACTGGTGTTTATTTATAAAAAATTATTGGGTCATTTTATGTTATTGATATTAATATTATATAATATATATAATGATATATATTTTTCATCAATGTGATAATTATATAATAATATAATGTCAAAACCGACCATGGCGGTGGTGGTGAAAAATTGAATACATCATCCATTGAGGTGGTGAACCAACCAAAACATGGGTAATGATTTCATTTTAGAAATAAAGTGTGGGAGAATGTTATTGACATTCCATTAATATAATCACATATAAGTACACATATAATTCTTATATCATTATATCATTATTGATTTAGGCTATTTACAATAAGAATAATTAGATATGAACTTGAACGAATGTTGGGGAGATAATTACCCCTAGGTTTTCCTCTATTGCACTGCATATTAAGGATTCCACGATTAGACTAATGGTTACACAAAAACCTATAGAACATTTATAAGAGTGTTGGTAACTTATTTTTAAAACATTTAATTAATCTATTAATCTTAAATCATGTTGAGAGAATAAAATTTTAAGGATTGAATTTATAAGGGGATACGATGGATCTTTTATTGTAAAATATTTATTATTTTATTACTTTGAACATTTCCCATTAATAGTAATGATTACAATGACTTTTAATACATATTTGTTCACTATTTATCGTTATTTGAAATTTAGAATAATATATATATGAATGGGACCGCTGAATCACTCCATTAAATGAAAAAACCAATAACTATTTTTTAATTAGAGTAATATATAATTTTGTTAAACAAGTTTAAAATATAAGTATTTAAATTAGACAAAAAAGTTTACCATTTTTTATTTTACACATTGAACAAGTATTTTCAATAAAAATGTTTCATATATTTTTTTCTCATATTTATATCCTGAAGATGTCATAAATGTTTTTATATTTTAAGAAACACAGTTTTTTTTCAATTCAAAAAAAGTCATCTTCTAAAGAAAAAATACTAAAAATTCATCCTATGGTAATATATAAATGGTGATTCAAAAAAAATTACTGTAAAAAATTTTGTATTATAATATTTATATATATAAATTTTTCATTAAATTATATATTATATTGTAAAAATTATTTAGAATAAAAATAAAATTATTTTTTTATAAGTGGATAATTTTATATTTTTTATTTTATCTTAGTTATTTCATCATTTATATTCAATTATATCTATTAGTAAAACATATACAACATATGAAATTCCTCATCTAATTAAGGGTAATTTTTAATTTAAATAAATAATTCTGGAATGGATTTTTGGTCGTATAAAAATTATATATTATTATTATTATTCTATGTCAATACCCATTTCAATTTTCCCAAAAATAAATTATTAAACTTTTATAACAGTTTATCATAATAAGAAACTATATATATGAATATTAAAATTTTGAATTTTAAATTTTAAATATATCATAATTTTGTTTTAATATAAATCATGCTTCTGGAAAATGTAAAAGGTAATTTTTAGTGTATTTTAAAATAAGCATGAAATATGATAACAAACATGTAAAAATTTAATAAACTATAAATAACTTCAAAAACTCATGATGATGTATAATTTTTGTGTAAAAATTATATCTATCCATTAATATTAGTATATGATTGACTTAATATTTTATATGATGATGATTTCCATGACTATATATCATAATTTGATTCCTATGAAAACATATATCATACATTGTTAAAAAATTGATTATAGAAAATTAATTTCTACTTAAATGATCATAAGAATGTAAAAAAATAGAAAATTTAATGTATTTATCAAATACAATATACGTGTAAATAATATCATGAATTCAATAAAATTTATTGAATTTATTTTAACTTATTATTATTAAGAAAATTACATTATATTGAATTAATTTTTTTTAAAAATTTGATTCAAATATAAATATGGAGGTATTTGTTCATATGATGAATGAAATTTTAATCAAATTATAATTTTAGATAAAAACATTATTAAAGATATTTTTTAAAAATTTGGTTTGTTAAAATAAAATTCCATAGACCACATTCTATCTGGTAAGCTTCGCGTTAGAAACACCATCATAAAATTATTAGATTTTTTTTAGATCTAGTATATTTATATTCATTTAATTTTTGGAAACACATATAGCTTCTATATTTAAAGTTATTCATACCTTAAATTTTGATGATACATTGATCTGATTTGTAAATTACAGTTGGTTTTAGTATTTCCACATGGTATATTCATTGAAGATAATATTTTGATTTCTAACCACCCTCATGAAGTTATTATCTGAGAGTCAATATTCAATTTTATCATCTCCATATCCTTTAAGTTGAGAAAAAATATTTATCCTCAAGTTTCCCCCATTCTATGTCCGCAATTCTAACATAGGTCTGTGAGAAAAATACATCGAGATTCTTAATTACATCCATTATTTTGAACTTATAAGATTTATAATGTCCCAATAATAATATATATATTGGGATATTAATCACTATGTAGTTTTCAAAGTGCACCACTTCCACAAAAAACTCATTTATATTCCCAACAATAACTATCATGCTCCATATATTCTCACATAATGTCTTATTCATCCTCTTCACATCTCACTTTTTTTGGATTCCCTGGTATGGTCTACTAAATTCATATGCTCTTTTACAGATAAGTAATATCAAAATCACTATATAAATACTCCCCAGTATTTTTAGACCTCAATAATTTTATCAAAAATAGTATCTTTTCCCTCAATAGAACTATATTTGATGAATGTTTTGAATAACTATGACCTTTTGTCATGAAATAAAACCTACACATTACATTTGGTATCATCAAGAAATGTGGCTTTATAAAGTTTCCCTTTATGAGGATAAATAATATTAAAACCAAGTACATCCAAATAAACCCACTCTATCATTTTTTTCATTATCATTTAACATTGTGTTTAGAACAAAATTATATAATTCTTCCAAAATTCGAATTCTTTATATTTTTCATACCTCATGCATTGTATCAGGAACATTTTTTAAGAAATAAAGATTTTCATCCACTCATTGTATAAAAAATTGAGATATTCATCCCTTAACATAGTGAATATAACTTTGACGTCATGAATATCACCATTCATTACTTATTTTAGGTACACTAATGTACTAATCATACCTTTGGACACCGACTATTAATTACATGAATCTATATTTTGAAGAAGAAATCCATTTTATTTTTTCTCATATTCTATATTTCAATCAAAAAGCCTCCAAGATCATGGTCTAAACATTTACCCTATCCGAATGTTCAAAAAACATGAAATAACCTGGGAAAATTAGACCACTTTTCCGAAACTGTTTCAATAATATTCTAGTCATAATCATATAACCTAAAACTAGAGACACCATACTTCTTACTTTTCGTTCAAACGATCATATAAATACTCATCCTATGATTCTTTGTAAATCATGATTGAAAATACCTTTTCTGTATTCAGGTATGTTTCTCCATAATCTATACTCTGTGCTTGGAAAAATATGAATCTCCAAAAAACATATAATGACTTTTAGAAAGAAAATGTCAAATTATTGAGAGACCATTTTTATAAATATGCAGTATGTTCCCTTTAGTGGACTTGAATAAAATTCTCTTATATAACAGTCATATCAGTAAAATAATTCCACTTTTTCTCTATGCATCACATGTCCCAATTTACTCTACATAATACAACCCTCGTAATAGATTTTTCAAGAAACGGTAACTTCATTCTTGGAAGAGAACTCCAATAATTCTATTATCACTTGTCCCATGTCATTATTCATATCCATAAATTCCCAAATAATTGTTTATAATTCTCCCTTTCCAAACCTGAGTATGGTAACATGGTAACATGTTTCAAGACAAAATACCAATAAATTATATATTAATAAATATTTTTTCATAGCTAAAGACCCTAAATTAATGCCCCATAATGTCTCTACTGCATGACAATTAACATAAAAACACACTATTTAAAAGAAATTATCATAATTCCTGGACGACATGAATTTTATATGAATAGTATAATTTCCATTCTGCATGACTCTAAACTGCACAACCCCTCTAATGTCTTTGCGGCATGACATTAAACTACACAATAAAATATCACAAATACCTCTTTCTGACTAATTTTAATCTATATTCATCCATCAAACTATTGTATGAATGTTTTTCCCAATTCATGGACTATGTAAGAACAGATAATCCATTTTTTCTCAGATATTTTACCTCTATAATGATACCCATTGTGGTCTTTAGTCCCTCAAATCTTAATTTCCCATGTCTATCAAAAATAGAATATCAGAATTAATAATGATATCATTTAACTGACCGTGCAGTATGTGCCCCAGTGGCCTTGCATAAAATTCTTCTATATAATGTGATTTTCTATCAAAGGAACCCACTATATGGATATGCAGAACATACCGTAGCTGACAATGCATAATAAAGCCCCCAAAATGGGATTTTTTTTCAATCAATGTTTCTTTTTTTCTTCAAAGAGACCTCCTCTAATCTTATACTTTGAACTGTAGATTATATGACCATAAAAAACCATGACTAAAGATTCCCCTGGGATGAATCTAAGGAATATTAGATAATTATTATCCACTAAATCCTTTTTTGGGATCTAATTTCACAATTTATTGTTAGAGCTAATAGACCTAAAAATCTATCCATATTAGTCTGAAATATAGGAATTTAAACATCCAAAAAAGACATAGAACTCACCAGGATAAAAACACAAAAAGGGAAATTTGGAAAAATGTTGAGTGTATACTCACTAGACCTACACTCTGCATGGTCCTGGAAATATCAAGCAATAATATCTAAAAAAGACGTAATGTTTGTAGGGTTATTCAAATGACCCTATAAATAGTCAAACAATGTTTTTTAGGACCCATGGATTTGGTTAATATTAGTGTATCCCTCAATACTTGATATAGCTCCAAAGTCTAAAAAATGTTGTTGGAATGCATCAAAGATCCCTACTTTTACCATAGAATAATATTATTTTAGTTCCTAATGAATCTAGTTCTACGGGGGGATTTTTTTGATACCCTGAAATGTGTTTAATGCACATTTCCACATATTGAAGATGTGAACCTCAATTAGACACGAAATTCTTTGTTTGATTAAAATAAATCTTTATAGTGGAAGAAAGATACATGCTATATTTCTATGATCCAAAATACTACTCCATAAAGATGGATAAGTGGAATTAGTTTCCCCTCTAGGAGTAGGCTACGGATTTCCAATATCGATAACTAAAAGGTTTCAACACATTAAATTCAATTTTAGAGTGTCTTCTCAGACGAATTGGTGACTTCACCAGGTCAAGAAGTTTATTTATTTGTGAGAGATTCTATTTTACTTATCATGGAGCCTAAAAAAACATACAAATCCAATGTTATGGAACTTAGAATATGAATAAATTTATTCCTTAAGAGGTACGATGAGGACCTACGAGGCATATTTACATGGCACACCTATATGTTAGTGTACTTTTTTACACCCCAATGTAAAATACCTATACACTAAGGAGATATTTATGACACCTATGTTGATGAACTCATTCCAACTAGTCCCCCTCAATGACTATAAATAGGACCTTGGGGATCCCCTTTTGAGCAGTGAAAAACGAAAATAGAAGAACTCTCGAATCTCCCATCGAATAGATCTTTTTCCGAGGTCCCCAGATTTTCATAGTTATCTCTATAAAGCACCAGAGAAGAGATAAATAGAAGGTATAAGAACGATTGTAATCATTTTAGAGTTTGAAATTCAAATCCTCTGATTATGGATCCTTCTTCCATATTGAAGAAGATGCCTATACAAGGCCTATTCTTTAAAGACCTACGCAGGGCTCTTCCAAAGACACCAAAGGAGACCTAGGGTGGTTAGATTTAAATATCACCCAAGATTTGTCTTCTTGGTTCTCCTTTATTAATAATTCATTGGAATAGTTATGCTATTTTAGGCATTTTTCAATCATCACTTGGACATGTGCGGCACACCTACACGACATACCCATGTGACATAGATACACTGTAGAGCTATGCTGCATAGTTTTACCCAAGACCTATATGTATCACCTAGTAAACCCTATTTGAAGTCACTCATAGCAGGGTATCTCCGTCATGGGTTTCCTTATATAGAGGGGAACAAATTTAAGCCTACACCAAAACCTTCGGACTTATCAAACCATCGGGAAAGGCACATATGTGTGTATCCCATTTGGGATTGTATATCTATATTCAATGGTTTCCCACATTCATATTCTAAGGGAATCAGGATATATGGGGTTATTTTAGGTTTTTATATATGTAGTAACATGGATATGTACCCTAGAAATAGTGTTTGGAAGATCCTATTCTTGGATTCTGGGGATGAGACTCTCTCCTCCCTTTTTCTCTTATAAGATTTGGAGCCTTCTGTTCCTAATAAAGAGAGTGAGGATCCCAAAGAAAAGTCTCACTCCTCTCCTTGGTTCATACAAGGGAATCCTTCCTTGAGTAAGACCCCAATCATTCAGGATGGACCTAATGAACTTCACATTTATTTCAAATTAAATAGAAACATTCTATGTACCTTCTCCAACAGTCGCCTCATCTTCTATTGTCGTAGGCTTGGCATCTTCCATTAGTGGAAGAGGAAGTGTGTGGTTTGTTGAATCCATCACATCTTCTTATTTCTCAAACTCATTATGACTCACCTAGGCTTAGAGATATATGATGATCACAACATATACACAATAAAATAATTCTTGAACTATGATGACTCTAAATCCCACTATGATTGGGATACATAGGAAGTTGTAGCCCATGGCCCGAGCACCCTATATATCTTCTGTATGAATCCATCCCTAATTCCCTTAATCCGGGATCCTTATTAGATGTTTTCCATAAATTAATCCCCCTTAAATATCTACGAGTTATGAAATATCTCAAAAACCATGTTAAAAGGGTATCCTCTTTAAGAGTAACTTCCAACCTATTTATATTAAATGGGAATACACCACTTCAAGACTTATCAAACTATGGGGGAATTGATTCCCATTTGAGTGGGATATGTATGAAGTGTCCCTAAGGATCAAACCCGACACTAAAAATCAACAATGTTCTTCATAGGACATATTATAAATAGGGTCTAATCCAACTTGGAAACTCATATCTTTTTCATGTTCCCTGGGATGCTTAGTCATAAGTCACACACCATGCCTTGAATAATCATCTTCTGCTTAAATGTCCTTAAAACATGACATTAAAATTTATGGTTAGGTAATTATCACATGACATTAAAAGGTATGATGTGTCCCATTAATCAGCACTTAACTACTCAGTTTATGATTTTTTTCACAAGGATACCTAGGTATGCCATTTATGTGTAAATTCACATCATAAAGACAAACTGATCTCCCTGGATGACAATAAGTTCTAGAGTGCCCCACTGAGTGGCATGAAAAATAAAGTTATTATAAAAATTGAAAAAAGAATCTCTAAATAGTATATGAGACGACACCATTTATGGAGAAACTATAATACAAATAGATATATCCATTAATTAGGAACCTTGAAACCAAAAGGATGATTCCAAATCCAACAGATGATAATGATTTTTTGAAAATTAGAATGGAAATATATGTTATTATTGGTAATGTAATAATGATTCATGAAAATATTTTGAAACAGTAAGAGAGTCCCAAAGTAGGCAATAATTCCCTGGCCCCCCATAAGGGTGTGATGCACCTGAACTCTCATACTATTGACCAATGTTACATCATAAGTATCGTTGGTCTAAACCTAATGAATTACTTCCATTAGAATTCACGTCCCATAAGATGTTTCTAGTCCCATAAATAAATCTAATGAAAACTGTCTAAATGTAATGATTCCTCACCATGACACACATTATGGGGGAAACAAAAACCTTACCTCAAAAAAAATTGGGACTCCTAAAATCCAAATAAGAGATTGTTAAATATCCTCATCTAATGGGGCATCCCCTTTCGTCAAAGGTCTCCCACCACTCCATATCCTATAATTACATGTGTCACAATTTCCATCCACATGGGATACATTTTACCACATTTATATTTCATCTTAGTACATGATCTTCCATCGAATCACTCCATGATGTATCCCCACTTGGCTAGGTTTGATTATCCCTAACCCCCTCATTCTCCCAGGGCATGTGACCACAATGAATAATGGATCATTGGATGCATAATTTTACACCATGGGCATGCCCACTTCAACTTAATTACTTCTTGCTTCCTCAAATATGGATAATCATCATCCTTCATATCACACTAGGTTCCCCAATGAAAATTATCCCACACCACACTTTCTCATTGATCATCTTGGGATCATGTATTTAAGGATCTTTTGAAAACAATAGTGGATCATGTGTATTGAACTTGGTCAATGGATGATCATACATTCATTCACCACATATTCAACCAATAGGGGTATCGAACTTGTGTTTTGAACATGGCCAATAGTTTTTGTTATTATTTTTATTACCACCATTTCACTATATAGGTCTTGAAATTCATAATCTTATTTACAGGGTTCATCAGCCAATTATTCCCCCCATTGTGTTATCCCCTAAAAACAATAGGAACTCTATACCACCCATTGTTTCTCCCATCAATCATGTCTCATATGGGAGTATGATACGAGAATGGTTTTTCCTGATGTAAGGTTAAGATGCATTAGTGAACCATGTTTTAAGAATCACCACCCTAACCAATGTGAAGTTTTTATTATAGATGTTTTATGCAGCATCAGATGGCCTCTTAGGCCCCCTGTTCATGTGGGATGACCTTCCAATGATGTCATGAATTATCCATAAGGACATGAAACCCTATGGTCCAAACTCTATTATATTAAAATTAATATTCGTGGATTAATAATTGATACCAAATTATTTGTGAATGTTGTCTTAGGGATGTTTTTTCATCATTTGGTGGCCTCATAGGCCCCTTCTTTCATATCGTGTAACCTTTTCAATTATGCCCACATTCCATTGATGAAAAATTCCACAATATACAAGAATTATTTCTTAAAATATTTTCTATGGGTATGAACTCTATGAAAATAAACTAAAATACCTGGACCAAGAATCAAAATTATAAACTATTTGTAACCTTCCCTTAATGTTTTATGTGGCCCAAGGCATCCCATGTTACTCTAAATCAAATCAGGTTATTTAAATTTCATTATATGCAAAAAACATTAGGATACACACTTGTCTGAACTCTATGAAATTAAACTAAGATACCATGTTCTTAACTCTATGACTGTAAACTAGGATACTAAGTCCAAGACTCATGTCTCAAAACATTTTAAAAGTCTCCCAGTGAATGTGTTGTGCAGAATTAGTCATTATTTTACCTTAATCCATGTTTATCTATAACTTTTACAAACTACAAATATACTTTTGGGATTATCACCCCTATTCTAAACTCAATGACCTTAAACTAGGTGTCATGGTCTAGAAATAATGGCCTTAAATTATGTGCATGATTACTTTGAGATATTATGTGTTGAAGCTCGCTTTTGGTTCCACATTTACATCATGTTAACTCTCCTCTATTCCAAACATATCCCCTTTAAGAAATAAGAATGTTTTAAGAATTATTACCTTAAACTATTCACCCCAGGTAGTCTAATATGTATCACCTAAAATAAGTATAATTAACTAGTGGCCACATAGAGAACCCCATAAGAATTAGATTCATGAAAAAGACTCAAATATATGAGTGAGACCCAGACTAGGCGATGAGATCCCATAAAGAATCCATGGAAGAATGAAATAAGAAGTGGTGAACAGTGTCAAACCATAGAGAGAATGTTAGTTGGTACTAGTAATATCCTCTTGGAAAACGTTTTTGGAAAATGAGTTTTAATGTGATTAACAAATAAGAGGTTCTAAAAACAAAATGAATTTTTTAAATGACTATTTAAATTAAAAAAAACTATCAAAGAGAACTAAATTAATATATGAAATAAACCAGCAAAGATGGAAGTGTCAGTGTCGTGATGTCTGTTAATGTGCATGTAATGTCAATTATTTAATTCCCACATCAAAATATTTATTTATTTAATTATCACCAATTATAATTTTAATAAAAATAAAATATTGTCTAATTCTATAATTTTAGAAAATATTCTAATTTTTACAAAAATTATCCTTCATTTCAATCTCTGTGCTAATGAATTATTTCTACATCATTATTGCACTGAATCATTTGGTGATACACAACGACCTGTTTCTCAGAAAGTCTTCGTATCAACCTACACTGGGTTCACTTGGAAAAGATTACTTATTTGGTATCACCCAAGAATGTTTGAAGGATAATTCACAAAAAATATTGATTTTTTCAATTAATATATTTATTTATTTATAATTCGATTGTGTGTGTGATCAAATTCTGGATAAATAAATTCATTGATGAAATTTTTTCAGTGATTACTTATTAGGTATCACATGAATGGGAACAAAATCATGAGAGAAGAACACAAATGAAAATTAATTCAAATGAAAATATAATTAATTTAAAATAATATAAAAATAAACTAAATTCAAAAGGTAGTCAAATATGGAAATAAATTAAGGAATGTAATTACCATTAAAATTTTCATAACTCAGAAACCAATAAAGTTACCCAACCATCATTCAAACAAAATAAGTAAACTAAATAAATTAATTCATTGTGTTCGTGTGGACATGAGGGCCACCGTAGGCCACCGAAGATGTTGGTAAAATAAAAATCACCACTTCATTGATCACCGCAACCTCGAACCAAACTATCACGCTACTAAAAAATGACTGGATCTTCACTCGCTATTTTTTTGTACTATTAATCTCTGAAAGAAAATTTTATCCTGCATGCATGTCACCAATGCACGTGAATCACCATCAATCACTGAAGCACATGTATCTGTCCACTACCGGTGTGAGGAGAGGTATGCAGTACGAGGAGGATGAGGGTTGTCTAACATCCCAATGAGGTTGTACAACAGATGAGGTCGTATTCTTGTGATGTGTTCTCTAGGGAGATGGAGGCCAGTAAGGGGTAGTGGAGTGAGGCTAGAGTGAGGGGGATAGAAGGGGGAAGTGGGTAAAGGGGTGGGGTGAGGGGTATGAGGTGTGGGTGAGTGATTGGGAGAGAGGGGTGGGGCAGCATGTTAGGAAAGGGAGGGGAAGGTTAAGTGGGTTAGGTAGGGGAGGGGGTGGGGTGAGAGTGTGAGTGGGGGTGAAGGGGAGAGGGCCAAGTGATTGGAGAGAGGGAGGGGATGGGTTGTGGGATGAGGGGGGGATATTTTATTGGAGAGAGGGAGGGAGGGGGTGGGGAGGGGTGACGTGGGAGATGGTATGTGGTCAAAGAGGAGGGGGATGATGGGAATGTCGATGGGATTGGGAATTTAGGAAAAATGGAAAACAAAAAGAATTATATTAAAATTAAAATTAAATATTATTATTTAAATTTCAAATAATAATAATAAATAAATAATAATAAATAGTAATAAGAAGTTATTATTAATGCACATGTAATTAAATATAATACCACTATTAAATATAATAATAAACTAATAAAAAAATATTATTTTATTTAAAAAAAATTAAATAAAATAGAGGATTAAAATATATACAAACTAATAAGAATTAAAAATATAAAATAAAATAAAATTATCGAAACTAATAATAATAATAATATAATATTAAATATAATATATAAAATTAATATATACTAATAAAAATAGTACATTACTAATATTAGTATATAAATTAACCTAAAATTATCAAATTAACTAAACTAGTAAAAAACTACAAAAATGAACTAAAAATATAAAAAATGTTTAAACTAATTAAATAAAACTATGAAATAAAATTATAATAATAAATGTGAAATCCATGTACATATGACCACATAGAGACCACAATATGAATTAGTTTCATCAACATGACACAAATATATGATCAAGACCTAGACTAGGCAATGAGATCCACAAAAGAATCCATGGAACAAGGAACTAACATCCAATCATCCTATTTAGATTAAGGATCCAACATCCCCAACCATAGTGGCGAAGGATTCTCACCTTTGGAAAAATGTATTTGTTAAAAGGAACACAAGTATATGTGATGATTCATACCATGGTTATGAATGCATCAAAAATAATCAATAGTAGGTTTATACTTAATACCAACATGATAAACAATAGTAGAAGAAAGTTTATAAAATGAACCATTTATTTTTATTTTTCTTACAGAGAGATTATCATCATCTATTGATTTCTATATTTCATATCGAACCACTATATACATAGAAGGGTTATCCTCCCCCTTTCACTAAACATAGATTTATTCAATCAATTCATCCTAAAGGAGAAATATTTTTCTTATAGTGTGTCTCTAAATGAGAAAATATTCTTAAATAGACAGTCCCCTAGACCATCTTCCTGTGGAACTATGTTTTCATAAACTAACAGTACACTATTATTGACTTTTAAAATAAAAATATTGATATTAATCTATATATGAATAAATTTCATGATTATGGGATGAATAGTTCATATATCTAATTATTGACAATGATAGGCTAACATTTTTTTCAACCCACAATATATAATGAATATAAATGCCTGACAATAGAACTTTATCAAATTCATCATTACTATGAATGGTCCCAATTGAGATATAATTTAATAAAAAATTTCATTTCGCTTTTAAATCCTTGACTATATTTTTCTCTATGATATAAATCCAAAAAATAGAATTACTTTCCTTATATGATCTCATATTATCATTACTTACTAAAGATGTTTTTTACTCATTGATTTGTTTATACAGGAAATATAGAACTTCAGAAAACTATGAAGATTATTTCAAAAATTGTATTCCCACTAAATTTTGGTATAACCAAATCATTTATATCCTAGACATCAAAATCATCTTTATTATATATCTTCTTCTCTCAATGATCATTAAATAACTATTTAATCCTTTTTTTGAACACAAACTAACATCCTTGTATGTTTATTTCCTATTTCATAAAAATGTATGGTCAGTATGGCTTGGATAAATTGATTTGTTTTCCATTCGTATGATTAGAAATAGTGTTTTTATTTTTCAAACATTCTGACATTAACTCTTCAGTTATGTTCAGTATTATCATTATTAGCAATAATGAAGCATCCTGAAGTTTGGAAAATTTGGTTTGGGTAAGATGGTTATATATTTTAGGGCGATTATATTCATAGAATTGTTTAGCTTTAGATTTTTCAAGTGAATGATGATTTCATATATAAAAAGATTATTTAGGTAAAAATAGTGAAATGTTAATATAAATAAATAATTTCTAAAATTATATAGGGACACATGACACTTTATTACACATCCAAAAAACCATGTATATTAAAAAATAACATTTTTATTGAAAAAAATTTATAAAATAATAAATAAATAAATATTCAATCATACCCTTCGAACTACAATTAAAACTAAATGATTTGAAATATAGTAAATATAATTTACTTTTAACAAAATCAAAACAATCATCAGGAAGTGGTTTTATAAAAATTGATACTAAATAATTATTAGTAAACATGAACTCAAAGAAATTTTAATTTTTTGAAAATGACCTCTTAATAAATAATGTCGCAAACCAATAAGTGAAATTCTCAAAAAAATAATCATATTTTTAAAAACCTTTATATCCCTAGTGTTATCACATATTATTGGTATATGACAGAAATTAAATCTGAGGTACCTTAAGCTGTGTTTCATTTACAATTCCTGATCATGAAAACTATTAGCAATAATGCACTCAACATTGGTATTTAATAATGAAATAAAATGTTTAACTTTTTAATCAAATTAGAAAGTATATATTTCCCTAAAAATTGAAAGATTCCAGTTGCAATTATTTTATCTAGTATAAAATCAAAAAATTATCAACATCATTAGATGTTAAAATAGAATCATATGTTAATATAAAAATTAATGATATTAAAATTGTTCCTATTAAATATCATAAAACTATTTTAGTAGATAATAAATGAGAGTTCATTTTAATTCCTTGAAGTTTGTCACATAAAAGAACAAAAAACAGAATATTTTTTTTAGATAAAGTTATGTAATTCAATCTCAAAAAATTTCATCAATATATTTTATTTGTTAATAGGTTTTCCTACATCAACCAAGTCAATATGAATTTTTCATCTCATAGGAGCAAAAACCATATTAATAATTTCATGTGAAAATATTTTTTTCAATTTTAAATTGATTTAATTTTCTTTTAAACATTCCTAAATTAATTTTGGTTAATCTAAAATCTATAAAAAAGTTCAATTTAAAAATAATTCTAATTTATTATTGTTTTTTCACGAGTTATTTAAAATTTTTAAAATGTTTTTAATTTTCAAAAAAATATGCATCAATGTATATTATTACAAGTAAAATATTATTTTAATACCTTTTTATAAATAAATTGGGGTATGCCAAACCTATAGTAAAACCACTTGATAATAAAAATTAACAAGGTATTTTATACCATTCTCAAGGATGTTTTTTGAAAATATAAACATATTTGGTATGATCCAATATATATCTTAATCAAATTGGTCTTTATAATATAAAGGGTGTTTAACATATACATTACCCATTAAAAGTGTTTTAAAAAGGGGGAATTTAAAATTAATTTTCTATAATTTTACATCTATATATGAGGAATAATCTAATATAAGATTAATTTATTTTAACATAGAAATGGGATAAGAGAAGAATAAGTCTTAGTCTTATTCCCTTTCAAGTCTATATTTTTCATTTTCATATAAAAATTCATCATCAATTTCTTCCAATTATATGAAAAAGTATTAATTTATCTATTGAATCACTAATGTAATCAACTTGAATCTGCAGGTGAATAAAAGGATCACTTTCATTAATTTTCACCTGAATAGATTATTTAACTATCCAACATTTTTTTGAAATCACAATATAATTTAGAAGCATTATAGTAGCACTGGTATATTACTTCAATAGTTTTTGGACGGATATTTACTAGATTATCCTTTCTCTTTAAGATATACACTTTTCATCCCAAAACCATTAAGTATTAAACCAATAGCTCAATTGATGACATAACATTCTATGTTAACAATTTTATCCCAACCAATGTGTAGGTTTTTTATATTCAAACAAAATTAATTTAGATTTTTTTTATAAGTTCATTTCATTCATGAAAAAACATTATTATGTTGAGAAATTCAAGGGGTAGATAAGATGTAGTTATTGTTATGTTTTGAGTGATATAAATTAAATCCAAGATGCATAAAAACCCCTTATGGTCACTTTTTATAGAAAACAATTTATAGACACATTAATTTTTAAAAAGATTTTTAAAATTAATAAAAAAAATATAGGATTCACTTTTCATCCATTGGATATAAATCCTAGTAAATCATGAAAATAATTAATTAACACATAATGAAATGATTTACAACCTAGGTTTGTAGTTCTAGAAGGTCTAAACAAATCCATGTGAAAGTATTTAATAGTACTAGATAAATTAACTTATTTAATTGGTTAAAAATATTATTTTGGTTTATATCCTTTTTCAAGAGTTGCATCATTTCATTTTCTCCATTTTGAGATGTGGAAAATAAGTAATAAAATTTTTCCTAGACAAGTGCATCAATTAATGGATGTTACAATGTCCATCTCTCCTATTCTAAATATAATCTTCATAAATCTCATATGAAAATATTTCAAATTTTTTTTATTAATGGAATTATTTTTTAGTGAGGAATACTTTTCCATTCCTAGAAACCAAAATTTAAGATAATTATTTTTTATAAAAAATTACAGGAATTCATTGAGAAATATACTTAAAATACATCATCAGAATGTTGAGAAATACTTATAATATTTTTCTTTAATAATTTAATAAAAATAAATTTTTTAATGTGGATTGAAGGGTGACTTCTAAAATATCCAATTATAATAAATTTTACCTTATAATTTTCACAAAATATGAAATGTACTCTATCTATTTTAGAAATTAAATTAATGTTTGAAACATACACTCTTATATTCGTCGAATACAGACTATTTATAATGGTTTTTTATACCCAAATTCTCTTGGTTCCAATACTGTTAGCTGTATATTATATGGGAAAAATATACTTATACATTATAGAATATTCATAATTATATGTAGATAAATTTTTATAGTGAAATGCATTATTTTTTATAGATACTTGTGGATATATTAGGAGATAATCATTTAGAAAATGACCATTTTTTACACTTTGAAAACAATTTATATTTAAAATAATTCTATTCTTATATATGTTCATAATATTATATTTATAAAGCTTAGATTTTCTCATATTAATTATAATACCATATTTTTATATATGTTCATTATTCTTACCAATGATTTAATTTATATATTTATCCCTTATATTAAAAAAATACGAGTATCCTTTAGAATTATAACATTTACCATTGATTCTATTATTAATCTATCTTGAAAAACATGACTATAAGTAGACTCATCCAGTCTAAATCTATGGTTAGAAATCATCTTATTTATAATATCATTTTCATTAAAAATAACATCATATGATTTTTAATGCAGTTTTACATTTTTATTCAAGGAATCATAGTGGAATATTAATATAGAATAATACTTATTTAATTTTCTATAAGTTTGATTTCCCAATTAAGATTCAAAAGAAGAATAAGAAATAGAATATAACTCGTTAATTTATTTTATGAAGCAGATGATTTCCTACTAATTAAATACTTCATATGAATAATCCTTATTAGATTTATCAATAGAGTCCTATAAGTCTCTCAATATTACTTACAATTACTTTATTCTCATTCATATAGTATGATTTACTTTTATACATATTTTCAGATTTTTCTACTCCTTAATATGGGGTATATAAAGCTTGAAATTTCAATTATTCTTTTAATCATAACAACTTATTAGAATCATGATATCATTAAACATTTTACACTTTTCAAAGGAATTCATTAATCAAATTCTATTTTTGCATAAATTTTTTTCTTATTTGAAAATGAAATAAGCTCAATAGTTTACATTAAATTTATAAATGATACCTCAAAAAATTATCTTGAATATGTTGCCTCTTTGTTTTTATTATATTTATTTTAGGTATATGATTTTAATGACAGATTTTCACATTTCATCAGGTTATGTTCTCCTTCCCTAAACTCTATTTTAGTGGCATTCATCATGAGTGAGGCAATAAGGTATTTTATTTTAATGTTTTTCACTAAAGTATATTTCCTAATAAAAAGTGAAATTATACTCACTTTTAGTAGAGAAACCCTGAAAACATTATAATATTTAGTAAGTATTTAAAAAAGATCTCTTATAGAAGATATACCATTTTAAATTTCAGTAATACATCTATTCATCTGAGTTATTATCTCATAATAAATCATTATAAATGTGTAAAAAATTCATTTTTGGGTGTTTTGTTTATGTTTACTAATATTATCAATACAATCATAAGATAAAAACATGGATGTCCACATTTCATGTGCAACATTACATTGTGAAACATTTTCGATGATAAGAAGAGCTAGTCCACATATAATAACATTAATATCCTTGAAATTTAGGTTATAATCAAATTATATATTTTCATTCCATTTCAATATGGAAATTTATGAATTATATAAGGCTTGTAAATATTCAAATGAACCATTATAACATGATTTATAGATAGATAAATATTCATCAATTCAATAATCTATAGGTTTATCCAATAAAATATGGATCCAAAATCATATACATTCCCTCTATATTTTAATGTTTTTATCTATTTGAAAATATTAATTAAGATATAATACTCTTAGATTTGATTCTTCAGGAGTCTCAACATTGGATACTAATTTCTCACTTGATGGGGGTTACACAATTAATCGAAAGAGGGGATTTAGTTCAGGAATATTTAACCCTAACTAAAATCAACAATCAAGAATTTCTTAACTAATTCATCTGATAGATAATTGAAATAAAAAAGTAAAATAACAAATAAGAACGTATTTATAGTTTTCCATATAATAAATTTAACATAGATCCATCCGAAAATGATATCTAATCAAGATTAGAGAATTTCTTAATGTATGTACATTTCTAGAAAACATGATTATAGAGTGAAATGAACTAATACTTATTACAAAAAGGTTCCACAATCTTGTCTATGGACATACATTTTTTAAGGAACAATCCATGACCTTCACACAATAAAAACAAATATAGTATACTTTATTGAATCTAATGATTTAGAATTGGGATACAAATTCATCCAAAATTTATTTCATGAATCGTCAAAAAATATGAGAGAATCTTCTAAAAAAATAATAAACATTTAACAAAAATTTCTATATGATCAATTGACTATAATTAATGTGTAATTGAAATTAAATAGCAGAATGATTTTCTAAATCATAAAAAATGATATTAGTATATTTATATGAAATTAAATTATCATTAAATTATATTTTAATTGATTTGTCACTAAAGTATTATTTATTACTTTATATATGATTTTTGGAATCAAAACCTTGAAAATTATTCCAATAGTAAAGAAATCATAGAATAATATATAAAGATAGGGTCTCTTCTCAAACGTGACCTTCAATTTCAATTATAGGAATCACATATATTGTTGGTGACTATAAACTCTATCACTAATGGAACTATATTGATTCTCATAAATAGAAATATTATTTAATTATTTGTTCATTATCTTACCTCCAAAATTTCCAAAAAAATAGAATATGTCTAGAATTCACTTGAAATCCAATAATGGTAATAATTTCCTTAATATGGTGAATCAATAATCAAAAAAATATTTAACACAAATTAATAATGTTTCAAGGGGACCTATATTCCTTATATGACATTCCTAACTTCCAACCTTAATAAAAAAAGTGATATTTCAAAATATAATCTTCAATGAATATATTTTTTTACTTTGAAATATATATTTAACTTCATAAGCTCATCTCATGTGTATGGTATTTCAACTATTCATATGATAATCATATTTTAATAGTGTAATGGATCTAGAAAAACTATTTTACAAGAAAATTTAAATCTGTATACAATTTTTTTACATATAATAGTTTTATTATTCTCATTTTGATTTGTTATTTTGAATATCAGTATTATTACATTTTAGAATAATATGAAAAATTGAAGTTTTTTTTCATAATATGATCTTTATTTGATAAAAAAAATCATAAATATGTCTTGTAAAAAATTATTCTCACACATATGAATATTATCATATATAATAAATTTATAAATAATTTATTTGTATAGAATCTAAAATCTAGTGTGATAATTTTTGTATGTTTAGAAGATGATTTTCAATAGTGTTAGCTATATATTATAAGGGAAAAATATCCTAATACTTTAGAAAGTATTCATAATTGTACTCAGATAAATTTTAAGAGTTAAATACCTTATTTATTATAGATACTTGGGGATAAATTAGGAATAAATCATTTAGAAAATGAATATTTTCTCCACTTTGAAAACAAATGATATTTAAAAGAATTATATTCTTAGATATGGGTCTGAAATTATTTTTATACATTTTGGTTTTTCGAAAATTACTTATAATACCATAATTTTTATGTTCATTATTATTATCATGTATTTAAATTATATAGTTATTCATTGTAGTAGTAGAAATTAATGTATCCTTTAGAATTTTAACATAGACCATTGATTCTTTTATTACTATATCATGAAAAACATGAGAATAAGTAGACTCATCTAGTCTAAATCTATAGTTTGAGATCATCATATTTATAATATCCTTTTCATTATGAATAATATCATATGATTTTGAAAGGGATTTTACCTTTTTAATCAAGGAATCATAATTGTATATTAATATAGAAAAATACTTATTTAATTTTATATAAGTGTGATTTCGCAATTCAGATTCAGATGAATAATAATAAATAGAATATACCTCATAAATTCCTTTTATGAGGCACCTAATTTCTATCTGATTAAATACTTAATGTTTATTATACTAATTAGTATCATCACTAAAGACATATAAGTCTATTAGTATAACCTAAAATTACTTCGTTCTCACTCATGTATTATGATTTCCTTTTATACTTATTTTCATATGTTTAATATCCTTAATATGGTGAAATATATCTTGAAATTCACAAAATTCATGAAAACATAACAATTTATCTATATGGTACTTCCATTAAAAATTTTATATTGTTCCAAGGAATTCATTAACCCGATTCTCGTTTTGTAGAACCTTTTTCTCATCATTGAAAATAGAGCAAGCTCATCAGTTGAATATAAATTTATAAATCAAGTCTCAAAACATTACCATTAATATGATGTATCTTTTTTCTATTGTAATTATTTGAAGTATATTATTTTAATGAATGATTCTAACTCTTCATCAGGTTATGTTATCCTACACTAAAATCCATCATTCAATCATACATAGGTAGTGAGTAAATGAGGAATTTTATTATAATGTTTTTCATAGAAGTATATTTCCCAATAAAAACTAAAAATGTTCTCCCTTTTGCTGGAAAAACTACGAGAACATTATAATACTGATTAGGTATAGAAATAATATCTCTTATGAAGATATACTATTTTAAATATCAGTCATACAACTATTAATTTGAATGATTATCTCAAAATAAATCACTATAAATGTGTTAAACATTCATTTTGGGGTGTTGTTTTTATGTGTAATTATATAATTAAGACCATCATAAGCTACATATATGGATATCCACATTTTATGTGATACATTACAATGTAAAACTTTTTTGAAATCTAAAAGAACTAGTCCACATGTAACAACATTAACTTCCTATAAATTTAGGTTATATTCAACTTATATAGTAGCATTCCATTTCTATAAATCATTTTTAGGATTAATATAAGTATTTTAAATTTTAAAATAAACCTTTCAAACAAGATTTATAGATAGATTAACATTAATCTCATTATGAATCCATATATTTATCCATTGAAATATAGATCCATAACCATATACATTCCCTCTATATTTTAAATGTTTTTATCCATTTGAGAATGATCATTAAGAGATCATGCTATTAGAGTTGATACTTCAAGAGTCTCAACATTTGATACCAATTTCCCACTAGATGGGAGTAACATAATGAACATATATGGAGAATGAGTTCATTAAATTTTAACCCCAGTTAAATTCAACCATCAAGATGTTTTTTAACTAATTTACTAGATAGATAATAGAAAAAATAATAAATGAAAAAATAAGAAATAATTTATATTTTTTCATGTGAAAATAATAACATATCATTGTACAAAAATGATATCTATAAAGGTTTGGTGAATATAATTATATACATAAATTTCTAGGAAACTTGTTTTTTGAGTGAAAGGAACTAAAAATTGTAACGAAATGGTTCCATGATCTTATATAAGGACGTACTTTTTTAATATATTATTACATGACCTTCATACACTCAAGAAAAGGGTAGTTTACTTTATTAAATCTACAGATTTAGATTATAGATAAAAATCCATCCCAAAATTATTGGATGAAACAGGAAACAATATGATAGGTTCTTCCAAAAAAATATTCAACAAAAAAAATTATTTATGATCTATCAACTATAATTGATGAGTTTTTAAATGAAAAATAGTAGAAAGTTTTTCTTCTTCATAAAAACTAAGAAAATTTAATTTTTATATGAAATTAAATGATCATTTAATTATTAATAAATTACTACGTTAGTAAAATATAATTTATTTTTTATATATGATTTTTTGAATTCAACCCTCCAAATTTATTCCAATAGTATTGAAAACATAGAAGAATCTAGAATTATAGGGAATGGTCTCACATGTGACCATAAATTTCAATGATATAAATCACTCATATTATTTCTCACTATAACCACTACCATTATTGTAACTATGTGAAATATTATAAATTGACATATTGTTAAATTATTTATTCCATATCATGCCACCAAAATTTCCGACAAAAAGAATAGATATTAATTTCTCTTGAAATCCAACAATGGTAATAATTTACATGATATGGTGAATCTATACTCAAAAAGAGTCTTACCTCAAATGAATAAAGTTTCAAAGGGAATTATCTTCCTCATTGGATATTTTATACTTCCAAACTTCTTAAGACATAATGAAATTTCTAAATTGAAACTTGAAAGAATATTTTTTAATTTGAAATATTTTTATATTATCTTAAGTAAATTTCATGTGTATTTTATTTAATCTATTCTTATGATAATTATATATTAATAAGATAATGGAACTAGAAACACTATTGTATATGATAATTTCCTTAACTTTATATTTTTATATTTTTCATATGATAGTTCTATAATTCTTATGCTGATTTATTTTGTTGAATACTAGTATTGTTACTTTTTTAACTCATGTGAAAAATGAATGTTTATTTGTTAATTTGATCATCATATTATAAATTTTTATATAAATAATGTCATGTAAAAATTCTTCTAACTTATATAATGATTTTCATATATAATTAATACCTATATAAGTTAATTTTTATAGAATCTGAAATTCAATGTGATGATGTTTTTTGTTTAGAAGATTATTTACAACAGTGTAATGTATATATTATATGAAAGAATCTCATTATACTTTATATAATATTCATAATTATATTTAGAAAAAAATCATGTTAAATACCTTATTTATTATAAATACAGGAGGATATATTTGGAAACAATCATTTGGAAAATGATAATTTTTTTCACTTTGAAAACAATTGATATTTAATCCAATTCTATTCTATGATATGGGCACACAAATATTTTTATAAAAATTGGGTTATCCCATATTACTTATAATACCATATTGTTTTATGTCCATTATTCTTACTAAGGGTTTAATTTATATAGTTAACCCTTGTATTAATAAAAATACAAGTATCATTTTGAATTTTAACATTGAACTTTAATTATTTTATTACTATATCATGAAAAACAAGACTATAAGTAGACTCATATAATATAAATATATGGCTAAAATCATCTTATTTAGAATATATTTTTCATTAAGAAAAATATCATATTATTTTTATTGGGTTTGGTCTTTTTATCCAAGGAATCATAGTGGTATATTAATATAGAATAATATATATTTAGTTTTCTATAAGTGTTATTTCCAAATTAAGATTGACAATAATAATAAGAAATATAATATTCCTCATCAATTTCTTCAATGAAGCACATAATTTCCTTTTAATTAAATACTTTATATTTATAATTTAATTATATTCATAAATAGATTCCTATATAGCACTCAATATAACATTCAATTAATTTATTCTCATTCATATAGTTTCATTTAATTTTATACATATTTTCATATGTTTCAACTCATTAATATAGGGTCAACCCATCTTTAAATTCCCAATATTATTTCAATCATAATACCTTATTTGATTGGTAATTTTATTAATCATTTTATACTTTTCAAATGAAATTTTTAATACCAATATCTTTTTATATAAATTTTTGTAATTATTTGACAATGGAGAAATGTCACTAGCTGACTCTAAATATATAAATGAAACCTCATCACATTACTGTTAATATGATTTCTCTTTGTTTTTATTGTAAATATATTAATTATATGAATTTAGTGAAAGATTCTTCGTTTTCATCAGCTTATGTTCTCCTACCCAGAACATTATCTTTGAATCAAACATAAGGAGTGAGGAAATAACTAATTTTAATTTAATGTTTTTTCACACAATTATATTTCATAATAAAAACATAAATTATACTCTATTTTGGTGTAATGATTGTGAGAACATTATATCATTGATTAGGTATATGATGAAGATCTCTTATAAAATATATACTATATAAAATTTTTGTCATAACCCCATTCATATGAGTGATTATATCAACAAAAAATAATTATAAATGTTTTAACCATTAATTTTGGGGTGTTGTGTTTATGATTACTTATATTATCAAGACCACCATAAGTGCAAAAATGGATTTCAAATTTTCATGTGCAATATTACTCCGTGAAACATTGTTGAACTCAGGAAGAACAATTCCACATATAATATCATTTATAGACTTGAAATTTATATTTTATTCATCTAATATAATATCAAAAAATTTATATATTTCATGTTTAGTAATTATATAAATATTGAAAACATTCAAATAAACCTTTAGATCAAGATTTATTGAGAGAAAAACATTCATCCCATTGAGAATCCATATTTTTCTCCATTTAAATATATATCCAAAACCATATACATTGCCTCCCTATTTTATATTTTTTATCCATTTGTAAATGATCATTAAGAGATCATATTGCTAGAGTTGAGACTTCAAGAGCCTCAACATTTGATACCAATTTCTCAATTCATAGGAGTTACACAATGAATTTATAGTGGGGATTGATTTCATGAATATTTTACCCCAATTAAAATCATCTATCGAGAAGTTTTTAACTACTTTATCAGATAGACAATGGAAAAAAACAAAATAACAAATAAGAAAGGATTTATAGTTTCTCATGTCATAAAAAATAACATAGCTTCATCAAATAATAGTATCTATACAATCTTGGTGAATTATAATATGTATGTACTTTTCAAGGAAACCTGGATGTTTAATGAAAGGAACTAAAACATGTTACAATATGGTTCTGAGATCTTGTATAAGGACATAAAATTTTAAAAGAACATTCCATGATCATTACACACTAAAAACAAGGATAATTTACTTTATTAAATCTAAGAATTTAGAATTGGGTTACAAATCCATCATAAAATTATTGGATGAAATATAAAAAATGTTGATAGGTTCTTCCGAAAAATAATGAAGTGGCAAAACATTTTCAAGATGATATTTCAACTATAATTGATGTGTTATTAAAAGAAAAATAGAACAATTTGTTCTTATTCAGAGAAAAACCAAGAAAAGATTATATTTAATTGAAATTAAATTATCATTTAATAATTTTGAATGTAATATTTTATTAATGTATTATTTATTATTTTATATTTTATTTCATTTATTCAAACCTCTAAATTTATTCCAATAGTATAGAAAACCTATAATAATTTAGAAAGATATTATTTGTTCTCTCATGTGAACATCAATTTTGATGATAGTAATCAAAATTATTATTTTTAACTAAAACCTCTTTAATAATCGGAACTATATGAATTCTTAGGAATATATATATTATTTAATTATTTGATCCATATCCAGATACCAAAATTTCTAACAAAAAATGAATATCTCTGGAATTCCATTAAAATCCAAACAAGGGTAATGATTTTCTTGATATGGTGAATCAATAATCATTCAAATACATACCTAAAATAAATAATGTTTTAAATGAATTATATTCCTTAGATGATATTTTTGACTTTCAAACTTCATAATACATAGTGATGTTTTTAAATTGAAACATCAAAGAATATTATTTACTTTAAAATAAATATTGAACATAAAGATCTAATCTCATGCATATGGTATTTCATCTATTTATTTTATAATAACATATTAACAGGAAAATGGAACTAACAACATTATTCTATAAGATAATTTCAATCCCTATAGGTTTTTTTATTTTCATATGTTAGTTCTATAATTCTTATGCTGATTTATTTTGATGAATATTAGTATTGTTACTTTTTAAAATCAAAGTAAAGAAATGCAAGTTTGTTTGATAATTTGATCTTCATCTGATAAAATATATTTCATTAAAATTGTAATGTAAAAGTTTCTTCTAACTCATATTATTATTCTTATATATAATAAATTCATAAATAATTTACATTTTATAGAATTTGAAATCCAGTGTGATGATATTTTTTTGTTCAGAAGATTATTTCATTTACTAAAAAACTAATTTCCTAGTTAAATATTAAAATTAATTACTCATATGATAAATTACCATCATAAATTATAATTTTTCATAATGTAATATATATTCTATAAAAAATATCAATGAGCCTAAAAAATAGATTACAAATGTACTTAAGAAAATTTTATTAACAATAACAAATGTTTATTTTGGGCGAAAAAAACATATGAAATATTGAGATATTTTGAAAAAAATTATTATTTCAAACATCATACACATATATGTACATTATTTTCACATTATTTTCCCAAGATATATATTTTTTCAATTTACCTTCACAATCATTCTTTTAAAAAAACATTCTTAATACATTAATATTTTTCAGTATTACTCTTCATGTTTCAATCATTTTAGGATTATTCCATTATATTATTTTAAAAAACAATAGTTTTATAGAGTTACAATCACCTATATTACAAATTTTAAAGTAGACACCAGGTGTTTTCCTTCTCTATAGAGTCTTCACTCATTAATTAAAACAATATATATGTGTTTCAGCTCCATACACACTTATCCACTCATTTATTATTATTATATTAATTATAAATTGTTTTTATGAATTATTCCACCCTTTTAAATATTAAAATTGTTATATATTAAATTCCACCTTATATTGGGAATTATAAGGATATAATATTTTGTTGTGTTTTTTATAAAATCAAATAACTCAATATATTTTCATGGGGTTCTCTCACACATAAAATTTTTATTTGAATTCTTATAAAGTAAAAATATTCATGTACATGTTATTATTTTATTGATGGTACCTGAAATATAGATCCCCCAATTCATTTAGTAATGTTTTTATTTCATGAGATACCATGTATGGTGTATGAGAAATAATATCTGCACTCTATGTTCCATTTTCTTTGCTGTGATCCTTAACATATTATTATGATGTCCAATTTTTCATTTTTTTAACATTCATTTGATTCCGTCATATTATGATATCTACCTCTTTATTCCTTTACTTTATGTGAATATCCTCCATTCTGATATCATGTTATGCCTCTTGTCTCTTATGTTATATTTCCCTTATCAATTTTTTTGTTTCTAAGATTTCATGATCACCCTTTTCTTTATGTATTTAGTAATGAAATAATAGGTTATAAATAGAGTGTGATATATTTAAAATTGTTCTATGAAGAATAAATTTTTTATATTTTATCATTTAATTTCATTTTCTGATTTATTATATTACGAGTTCACAAAGCCTATCATTTTTATCTGGGTAGTTGGTTGTAATTAAATTGATTTATAAAAAATATTTATATTTAGAAACAAAATCATTAATTTTAATTTGGGTACATCACACTCAATTAAGAGATTAATTAGGGGTAATTTTAGAATATATAGTTCAAATGGATAAAAACCACAAATATAGATACAATTGTTTACCTAGACATAGTTCCATGTGAAACGACATGAAAGTGATCTCTTTTACATTATTCTCAGGGATGATAGAGATCATAAAATCATAAAATAGGATGAAACACTCAAATTATAAATATGGTTTGAAAATAATTGATTCAATTAATTCTTTATATGTGTCTATTACATGGGATTTAAAAATATATATTGGGATGACATTACTTTAGAATAAATAGGTTTCTAGACTGATGGAAGAAGTTAATAGACAGTTAAGGTGTAGGGAATGGAATTTCATTAATGGTTTTAAATTAATTAATAGAGTATATTTTCATAAAATATTTTCATTTGTAATTAACAAAATTTATATTAGGATACTACACAGTGTGGTTTCCATAGAAAACATGCATCTAGAATAGTTGGTTATGAATAAAACTTATATTCATATGGATCTACATAGAAAATCAAAGAGGTTTCATGGATAATTAAGAATTAAATATTTTTTTAGAAATAATAAAATTCATTATGGGTTAATAAAATAACCAATGACGTCTATGTATATGTTTAATTCATTAATAGAAAAACTGGGGTATATTCGTAGCATTATTAAACATTGATTTTACATGATTTTTTAAGGATGTGTGATTCATTATTCTACATATCTCTATATATTACATGATACATTCCATCTCAGTAAATGGAATAGATTTATGAAATTAAGGAATAAATATCTAAAAATATGAATAATATGGACTTTTATTTTACTAAAAATATATTTGGGATATAGATCATATGAGATTTATTATCTCAATCATTTTTCTTAACTTTTATTGTCTATATATATTAGGTGGTTCTTCCTAATGATTTAGGTTATACTAGTAACCATGATACTTGTCATAAATTTTATGTTTAAAAACAAAATCTATTAAAAAATATCAGGTTTATTACTAGGAATGTTATCTTTTTCATCTGTAGTCAAAATCATGAAATATGAAACGGTTTGTACATGAAAGGGAATTATCCCTCAAGTGTTATGAGTGAATATATTCCTAGAAAAATCAAAAAATATATCATTATAATTTTATCATATAGATCCACTAGTATCTAAAATTACTAGAATATATTTCTCTTTTCTTTAGGGAAAATGAATAAATTCAAGGTTCTGTAGGCCCAAACTTCTATGGAAATATAGATACAAAAATTATCTCCTCCTACTATGTGTTCAATTTTTTATTCACAAGAATGATTTGGAATTTTAAAAATAAAAAACTATTTTCATTCTAAATATATTGAGAAGATTATATAACATTATTGAAATCTACGAAAGAGTTTATTTTTCATAAGGGTTTTTCTATGTTCATAGAAAAAGGCATGTGATCAGAATACTATAATGTGATTATCAGAGTGTGATCCACAAGGATAATAATACGATGTTTAATTTTTTAGAAATTAAAATTTAAAATAAATAACACATCATCTAAAAACATTTTTCAGAAAAAGTGATGGATCTAAGGATGTTGGACATAGTTAGAAATATAGATGACATCATGAAAATTGTTGTAGTCATGGATGTGTTGACTTGATGTTGTGCCTCAGATGGTATATGATGATAGGAATCAAAGTATATGAAAAACAAACCTATAAATAAAGGATTGAGGAGTGGGAGAAGTAATATAGATTCTAATATATATCTAGGCCGGGAAACCAAGAAAATGATCCTCAAATAGTAGATAATTAGGATCAACTATTAGAAATCAATTTTCTATCAAGGAACTAATTACAATTGGAAGAGGGATTCTTAATGGAAATCATATGATTCTATAATAGAGATAGTGGAGTGGTAGGTATAATTCATGAATTTCCATAAGCTAGTAGGCCAGATAATGGATGTTAGATTATTGAAATTGGAAGGAACCACTATTTTTATAAATAAGGGGGATTAAGAAAGTGGAAATGAATGGTTTATGATTTACTATAAGAATATATAAGAGTATTTTATAGTGAATTTATAGAAAATATGTACCTAAAATTCATTAAGATGATAAGAGATAAAAACTCATGAACTTTCAAAATTCATGAACTGTTCACCAATAATAGGTATTGAAGAAATTAATATCATTGACTTAATTAAGGGATTCTTACAAAGATATGTGTTTAATGGGTTTACATTTATTGAATATTAGAAGATAGAAATTTCAGTAACATCAATTAGACTCTTCATAATGTTTTAGGGCGTGGACATTTATTCTTTGATATAAAATTAAATTGTATTAATCATAAAATTATTAATAAATTTTATTATACTAATCACCTTGTTGATTAGAACTCATGTGACTGAAACATAATCATTTTTTCTTTTATATTTATTTCATTCAAGTGTTTTTAGGAAGGAATTATTTTCTAGTATTATTTAAGAGAGTGTGTTATGGTTCAACAACTGAGGTTCTTTTTTTATTATAATATGTAGGGAATTGATAGAACAATATTATTATAAATCAATTTTTCCACCTTAGAGGATTTATCTGAGTAACATCCATTGGTTTATTAGTATAATTATTTGGATGAACTTGCTAAACATTCAGAAATAATAAAAGGAACTGATTTATTAGTGTAAATTTAGAAATATGATACAAGGGATATATTTTAATAGTTTTAAAAAACTATGGTTTAGTTTTTTACATTCTTTAGAGTGATGGAAGGTGCAATTTTATAATAATGTTTCTTTTGTTATAGACATGCATGGAAAAATCAAAAGATGTTAAAAAAGATTAATTTTTTTATAAATATTTTAATAATTATTTGTGAGTCATTTAGGACTTATATGAACAAACAATGTATGAAACATAAGTATTAGGTTATAAAATTATTTAATGTATATTTTTAAAGTTGAAATCCTTTTCTAATTAGAAACAATCAAAAAACGTTCAAATCTAATCAAGAATTCATGGTATTCCACAAAAGACGTGGTCAGTAATTTTTAATTATATTTTGATATGCATGAATAATATTCAAATAAATATGATATGTGATGTGATCCAAATGATATGATGTGCATCTAATAATGAAAGCAATTTTCATCTACAAAACTAGAGAGTGGTATTAAAAACTGAGAATAATTTAATATCTCTTAATACTAAATAGTATAATGATACTTGAGTTATTTATGAAATTTTTGTAAATATTGTTCATTAATTTAAAATTTAATTTTCCTACATTTGAATGTTTTTTTAAAACATCACTAATAGTCAAATATATGAAAATGTTATAAAAAGTGTAATATAATTTAGATTTTAGATATAATAAATTAAAATAATACTTGATTCAAATTAACTCCATTGGATAAAACTGTACATGAATCATAAAACCTAATATATAAAAATTATGAAAATTAAATTTTACGTATAAAATGAATTTTCATCTTGGAAGAAATTAAAAAAATTTAATAAAAAACAACTTCTATTTTACCTAAAAAATTGTGAAAATTTTATACAATTGATATTTTAACCATGTAAATAAACAACCTTTTAATTTTCGTTATAATGTGATAAAAATGAATCAATATTTATTTTTAGAATGAGAATCATTTCTATTATATATTCACATAATATGATAAAAATTGAGAAAATAAATTCAGTTTTCCATTCAAATTATATTTTAATGATAAAAAATACTTTTGATGTTAATATATGAATTTCAAATAAATAAAACATATCATAATGTTAAAATGGACAAAAATACAATTTAAAATTATTTTTTATAAGATAAACATGTGTAAAATGATAAAAATTTATAAAATGGGATTCATTTTTTGTTTAAATTTATTATAAAATACTGAATTCTCTATGACAAGTTCTAATAAACTACATGTGAATAAAATATCTAATGTGCTTAAAACTATTGAAATGTTCTTTTAGAAATTAAAAATCAGCATCATCATAGTGATGAGCATAGAATACCCAAAACTAAGAAATAATGTTTCATTTATTTTGAAATTTTACGAAAATAGTATTTTATCAATTTTATACATATATTAATATATTTCATATCCATATGATATATTTTAAAATAAAAACAAATTTTTATTATTCTATTTAATGTGTAATGATGATAAAATATTCAAAATAGTGGAAACATTTTGGGCTCTCGTTGAAAATTTTCCAAAAAAACCATTATATATTAAATTATAATATATATATATACATATATATTACCCCTAAAATTATACCATATATGATTTCATTATATTGATTTGAAATGATTTTTAGATTTAATTTTATAGTTTATGTTTTAATAAAGCGTTAAATTATCATAATTTGAAAAAAAATAAATTTTTTGAATAAAATTTAGGAAAATTAATCTAGAGTAATTTTTTAATTTTTAAAATAAACCCACGAACGAGGAATATGAGTTTCTTGGAATGATTAATGGATTATTTAATAATTAAAATTTATTTTATTACTTTTGAGTGGTTGTAAAAAATCTAAAATTGAGTAAAAAATCTCATATTATAATTTATTTAATGACCCAAATCACACATAAATATAAAATCCATTGTGTTATAAATTTGTTTTTATAGTTTAAAAAAATTTTAAAATTGATTGAGAAAAAATATAAACGGAAAAAATATAATCTATATTCTATGAAAAATTATTAAATTTATATTTCAATCATTTTGTACATGTAAAAAACCAAGAATTAATCTTAATCAAAATGTTTGTGCAATTATCAATATTTACAATATATAATTAAAATTCCAATTATGCTTAACATGCATCAAATATTTGAAAACGATAAATGTTTTTTTATTTTCCTTATAATGAAGAATAAATATTTTCAAAATATTTTGAGATATTATTCACAAAATATACATAAAGAGAACATTTGAGAAGAAAAAAATGATCAAAATTATGTTATAATAAGATAAAATATTTTTTAACATAAAAATGAAGTGTTAAGAAATCAAATATAAATATTAAAAAATGACTGATTATCATTGTAGAAAAAAACCATTCTCAGTTATAAAAATGATATATGAGATCGACCAATAAGAAAGTGTTATTTCTCAGTATAGGAGAAAAATTAAGTAGGAAACCAATTGATTACTTTAACCAATATTAAATGCATTAGTATCCCTAAAAAATAAAAATATGTTATATAATCAGTATAAAAATCATCATGAATCTTTCTAAAATATATAGATTATAGACACGGAATAAATTTCATTTTTTAAAACTTATATTAATATTCATTTATTATTACCACATTTATAAATACAATATTAACATATCAGGAAAATATTCTCAATAGTGTGTCAAAAAATGAATTATTCTTTAAATATTGATCAAAATAAGAAATTTTATTATAATAAAAATGATTAATATATAAGTAATAATAAATAATAATAACATTATTAATATAACTTAATAGATTTAAAACTATTTCTCAAAGAGGAAACAAATTTTTCATACCGATGAAAACACATGGTCTGTAGATATTTAGTTTATTCCTACATGTCATATATGAATCTTTAATAATTTTCATAGAGTTTGATTTTAATTTGATATAATTTTCTTTTTTTTTGGGTGTTTATCACAAATTTTCAAATGAAATATGATTTTTTAAATTTAAAACAAACACTTTTTGGAAACATTTTATGATATTTATAGAAAAATTTTGATGTCATTACCAACATTTGATAATTAAATCAATAGTCATTACTGAAGACTTTAAAAAAATCTGGGCATGTTTTGTGGGAATTGAGATTTTGATTTATTTAAAATAATTTATTTTTAAAAGTGTTAAAATTTACACGAATTCATTTTAACTACATCTCATATTGGAATAAATTGTGGGTTATTCATATATGTCAGAAATTAATCAATGATCATTTTAATTGATTCATATGAAAATAAAATATTGTTTACATGGTTTTCATGAATCAAATATTTTATAGTATAAATCATATATTTTTTCACTGATTTGAAAGTACTGCATATGTTGGTGATTTTGTTTTCCTCAAAAAAGGAAACATGAATCGCTTCAGCCATAATAGTGGATCTTCTATTTTCACTATACAAAATCCATTACATATATTTTAATATAATGTAAATCGATTATTTATGTAACCATTACAAGTTAATATATAACCATTTTTTCTTTGATCTAACTACTCATATTTCATAAATATATAATTATGATTTAAAGATATAACCTTATAATTTGTCTCATGAAACCCATTAATTAAATATTGGCCTTTTGTATTAGATATCCAAGATTCATCCATAATTATATAATAACAACTATGAATTTTATTATGATGTTTACTGTACAAAACAACCAATAAAATATTACATAAACTATATATGTAACACTATTTGAGGTTATTAATGAATATTAACCGAACATCAATTCTAAAATGTAATTAACCTTTAATTTTTTTTTTAACTTTTGTGATATTTTTTAACACTAATTCAATCCATTTTAGATAGGGATTTAGTTTTTAATATAACTTATTCTTAAAAAATATTGGTCTCCATAACACAAAAAATATTCCTATATTTTTTTTAACATACCCTTAAGATATTTTTATATTGTGTTCTATATGGAATATCCCTTTCAAAAATATGGGGGAAAATATGTACAATAATATAAAATTAACAATCATGTAAACCATAATATCAAAAAATAATAGTGATAATAACAACTATAGTGCACATATAGTTATATAAATATCCTGTATAATTGTTGGGAACATCATTATATAAAAATATTTGTGTGATATTTAATTGAAAATGAAAAATAGATTACTTATTATGCACCAAAAATTCTTTAGAAATATGAATAATATCACCATGGGTATAAAATCATAAATAACTACAGGAGAGGAATGATATTTCATTTCTTTTAACTTGATGTTACTATTTAATGAAACATTATTAATATTTGATGAGTACCCATCTAGTATTATTATATAATATAAAAAAAATAAGACTGTTTTATATAAAAAGTGTTTGAGCACTTGAGGAAGAAATGGTTTTTCCCCTCACTCAATGGATGTAACTCTTTACCAATTATTATTTTAGTTATACTTACCATTCCAATGATTTCATCATTAGTATTCCATTTTTTATTTATTAACTTTTTGATTATATTTTAATATAAACATTTCATAATATTAAATATGTCTATAAAATGAATAAAATATGAAAACATTATCTAATGAAATTTTTAAAAAAATTATTCCCCTATTAAAATAACTAGTTGTAACTCATTTTCATTATCAAGTAGTTATTTTACTAAATACCATGATGAAATCATTTTCATTATCAAGTAGTTATTTTTCTATTGAATTATTATGTGGATATCCTTATTTTGATACATATTAATATATTTTAATCACTGATTATTAATAGGTTAGTAACATTCAATGTTCAAAGTATACCATCATCATATTATATTTCAACCTAAGACTGTGTTTACTATATTTACTCAATGAAAACCCTAATAACACATTAATATTTATCACTCAAAAATTACCATAATAAGGAAAGACGTTATTATACAAAAAAATAAGGATATCACTAAAAAATAATCTTTTTTATGATAATCAAAAAAATCTATAACTATATATTTTTATTTCCAAAATAGAATACATTGATGTTGACAAAAAACCAAAAATATTGAAAATAAAAATAAATTACAAGAAATATTACAGAAGAGAGCCACATGAATATGTATTTGCACTCTTGAGTGACCCTTAAAAGTAATATTATTAAAAAAACTATAAAACTGTTGAATCTGAGAATATGGATCTAAAAGAGTTGTATCAATACTTACACATGCACATAATTTTTTCATTGCACATTCCATAGTCACTATGAATCATACTGTAACAACCCGATATTTTATGATAAATATTCTTTTTAATTTTTTTAATTTATTTGATGTCATGTGTTTTATGCTACAACAAGATTTTATTATGCTTTACGCAACACCGTATTAGTGTTAATTATACGCAACAATATTCTTAGATTATGTTACACACAATTTCAAGTACGTTTGATAATAGTAATTCTACGCAACATTGAGTATATATATATATATATATATATATTCAATGTATAAACGAAAAATGGTTGGATTCTGTTATAAAGAAACAACAAAGGATTCTTGTAGAACATGCAACCCTGACTTGGCTTGCATTACACGCAATCGTGACCTTCCTCGAAAGCGTGTGTTGTACGCAATACCGAGTTTTACTGAACAACGATATATTATTAAAATATTATTAGAACTATCCGTTATGAACTGAAATACCCAATTTTTGAAATTTTTGAAATTTATCTATCAAAATGGACTTTATTTTTGGATTCGGAAAATCAAAATTAGCTTAGGGTGAAATTTTTGTATTTTTATGAAAACTTTCAATTTTTAATGAATAGTCAAAACACTGGGATACTATTAAAAAAATGAATTTTTATATAAATAATTATTTATTCTATTTAAATTTATTTTTGGTCAATATTGATACATAATACCGATATAAGTTCAATGTAAATCATTGGAGTCATTTTATAATAATTTTAGATATATGACAATTTTATTGAACTTTTGACAGTCTTTTACCCACCTCCTAGGAGAATTCACAAATTTACATAAAACATAATTTTACCGCTACTGGGAATGGAATTTCAAAAATCTGAGAGACACTGTTGAAGTTAGTACGTAAAATATGGTTCAATGAGATGAAAATAATTTTTGGTGAATAGTAACTTTTTACTTTTTTTTCCCACGGTTAAAAGTAAATAGGGTAATTAAGGGTAAAAATGATATTATTATTACCCTAACACATGTACTAATTCTATTGGATAAGTGTAATTCGACCAAAAACAACCTTAGGAATAAAATATGACCATTTATTCCCTCTTGGATTAGATTAGGACATTTAATATTAATTTATTTAAAGAAGGGTTAAAATAGGTAAAATCAATGTTTAATAAGTAAATCATTTTAAATATAGGGTTATACATAAGATCAATTCAACTATAAATATTCATTATTAATCTAAAAATATTTCCTACATAATGGTATTTTATTTATAATTTTTAGACATTAAATAATTTAATTTATTTATGACACAATGATGATGCAGTAATTATCTTATTAATGAAATATTGACATAATTGATGTTATAAATACCCATATAAATCTAGTTGGAGACTTTTTATGAATTAAAATACTTTTATAGATTAATATGACATGTTATTATTTGTTTAAGTAACTTTTTTCGAACTAATATTTCTTTTATGACTTTCACAAAAATCAACTACCAAATAGTGTCAAAAATGACATAAAATAGTTTTTAAAACAAATATTTTATTATTAATTGTTATTTTATTCCTAAAACTATAAGGTTCGTCCAAATTACTTAGATAAGGATAGATATATTAATAATAAACAACTTGGGGTTCGTTTGGCTTGTTATAGTAAGTTTATTAACCTTGTAGTGTAAGAACAGAAAAATACACAGAAAAAGTAAAATTATCTAACTTAATGTTAAATGTAAATGATAAGGTTAAAATATTAACCTAAACTTGTACAAATTCTATTGGATGAGATTATTTCGACACATCCCCACCTTATCTTTGAAATAAATCAATTTGGATCTATTGAAAACAAAATATGACATTATAATTAAATAATATTTTTAGTTTTTCCAAAGGTTCCCCTCTCCTCCCTTATAAAATGGAACCTCCTACCTCTCTTACTCACACCACTTTGAGCCTTTAAGCTCGGAAAAACCATACTAAATTCTCTTCTCCACTTGCCTAGAAACATCCTAGAGGTCCCGGTATTATTCAAATACCAATTTTAGTTCCCTAAGAGGAGGTCTCAAAGAGGCGCTTCAAAGAAGAGGTAAAGTCCGTTACCGATTATTTCAACTTTATTTCTTCTTCCACTTCTCCTTCTTTAGTTATTTCATTATGAAGTAATAACATCAGTATCAATAATATACTGATATGTTATTATATGTATGAAACAAGCCCATTTCACCTTCTATCCATCCTACGGAAAACGAAATCAACGCGCGTGCGTACGTACGGAATACCGTCTCTACGCCGTGGTGTAATCTGTTTTTCTCATACCACCTTACATGGATGGGTATAATGGTGTAAAGAATAACTATACATAGTTATTATAAAATCATACTGATTCTGATATATTTTATTATACTCTCCAATTCAGTTCAATAATTATGCAAACGATATCATCGCTCGTGCGTACGTACGGACTACCGTCTCCACGACGCGATGAGATTCATTCCCTATGTTAACCATTAAGGAATGATTATAAAGTATTTATAAGCAATAATAATGAAATATATGACATTATAAAGCTACTGGATTTATGTATATATATATGTCATCTAATTAATTCCATTATACTCAATAAGGAAACAAAAACATCGTTCATGCGTACGTACGGCCTACCGTCTCCATGAACGGTGTATTTATTTCCATTTATTGATCTATTATATATATGTATATTCTGAATATATAATATATATAAATCATGTTTTATATTCTGGAATAAATTAATCATGATTTAAGTAATCATATAAATAATTACAAGTCAAATCACGGAGCATAAATTAAACGATTTTAACCAAAACGCTACATTAACATGAATTTACACAAAACGGGTAATATAAAGTAATAAATGAACCATATATGATATAATAAAAATAAAGATGATTATTTAATAAGTCAATGACATTATTTAAATCATTATACAGAAGGTTCGGATACATACAAAGCATATCAGACATAAGGTAAGGGATAATGTTGCAATATCAATTGTTTTCTATCCGAGATTGCTTATACGTAAGTATTTACTGGGGTTATTTCTATCATCCATGTACAAGTTTTATAAAAGTGTTTCCATGTATGTTTAATGTCATTTTTACCCATTTTTTACTTTTACTACATGGTATGTAAGGAATCTTTCTTTTTACGAGGTACTTTTTTGACTTTTCTGGCAAAAGTACGAGATGAATTGTTTTTAACTTATACGGAACGAAAAGATTTTGACGGTTTTATAAAGCCTTATTTTCATGAAGCTTACTCCAAAATATTTCATGTCTATTTTCAACAAAATCCTTTTCTTTTAAAATTGCATGACATTTTGTGACAAGAGAATGATTTTGAAGAAGAAAGGATATTTTCCTCAAGAATTCTTTTCAAGTGTTTTATCAAAACCATTTTTCATATAAGATGACATTATTTCATATGTGTATGTTTCAAGTATCATGTCTATATGATTTAAATGGTTTCACTTTTCTTATTATGAAATGATATCCAATTCTTTTATTTAGATTATTTGATGATGGAATGATGTTTATGAAACCCATTTTATTCCTTGGGTTATGATGAATGATTTATGTTTATGTTGTGGCACAAGTGAGAATGATTTCATTATGAGATTGGTGGGAACTATATCCCCCTCAAATGCATTGGGTAAATATTTATATATCATGAGATAGACATGGATGGAATGGTAATTTAATCCGGTTTAGTGTTAATGAACTAAAATGAGAGTGAACTCGATTGAGAAAGGGACTTTGTCCACTAAGATGGTCTTGGCAGCAATGCATTGGCTACTATGGAAATCATAACAAGTGTTGAATGGTTGCCACAATTAGATGTTTTATTCCCATGCTATTTTACCATGATTGATGTTCTCTTATGATATATTCCTTATGTACTTCCAAGACTCATGTCTTTGCTAAAGATTTTGATGTTTAGATTTTATGTTCAAGTTTTTGTATTCAAATGTTTATGGATTGTTTTATGTTCACTATGTTTACCCTTACTAGGGATTAGATCTCACCCCTTTTATGTTTTCTTTTCCCCGAGATATAAATAATGGTTGTAGGTAAGAAAAAAAGGGGAAGATATTTATGGAAGATGTTGAAGATCTTTCACCATGATTAGAAGATTATATTATGAGTTTCCAAAGACACTAAACTATTACGGTCCTTGGGTGTGTGTTTTTGTTATGTACAAAGTATTCTGCAATGTAATGTAATGTCCATGTACATCAAGCTTCAGGTCTTTACAGTTGGTATCAGAGGAAAGGTTTAGTCAACCTTTGGAAACTAGGAAGCGAAAATGATAGTGAGATCTCTAGAGATATTTCTATGGTATGTTTAGGGATGTCCCTAAGGATAAGTATACGTATAGGATATAGTCCTAGAACTACGGTAACGATCTTAGAATTTAACCTAATATGTTAGATATTGAGGATACTCTCCCTTTACTATGATGTTTTCCCTAGCATGGTATTTTCCTCTCACACTATTATTTTTGGGTTTTAGGTAATGGCTGGAACCTGAAGGAACCCTATTGATCAATGTAATGGACAATGCAATGATTTTCCTCCTGACCAAACCAATGTCATGGGATATGGGGTGAACAATCTTATTTCTATACTTACAGAAGCTATGAATCATTCTGGAATTCAAAATGAGCAGATAAAGGAGCAACATTCTGGGTCTTCTGATCCCTTAGTGGATGAACAATGGATCAGTACTACTGAAAAGATATTTTCAGTTCTACAATGTTCTGAGCATGATAAAGTCATCTTAGCAGTATATCATTTGGAAGGTGATGCTGATCAATGGTAGAATCTTATCAAGAATATGAGGCAAAGAGATGAAATTGAGTCCATGGAATGAGACGAGTTCAAGAACTTGTTTTTCAGTAAGTACTTCTCTCGTATTCTTCAAACAAAGATAGAAAAAGTGTTTCTTGAGCATAAGCAGAAGGATGATGAATCTGTTGGTATATACGAAGTGAATTTTACAAGACTTGCACGGTATGCATCTAGCATTATCATCCAACCTGAAAGTAAAGTTGACCGATTTTTTAGTGGCCTAAAACCAAGTCTTCGAAGGGCATTAGCTATAAGAGACTTCAGTAGATATGAAGAATCTATGTTTTGTGCTATCATGGTAGAACTGGAGGTTGGTGTAACATATCCATGTCATGGTTTTGACAAGAAATTAAAGATGGAGTTCAAGGAGAAATCTCAGAATAATGGTGAAAAGAGGTTGAATGTTTCCTTATGCTCAATGTGTGGAAAAAAGCATGGTGGAGATTGTCCCAAAGGAACTAGAAAACGTTTTAAGTGTAGAAAAGAAGGTCATCGGGCAGCTGAGTGTCGAAGTAAGGGAAAAGGGTTGCTAATGATGTGAATAAAGAAAAGACTGCAGAGAACGCACAACTAACACTTCAATGCTTCAAGTGCAAGGAAATGGGGCATTATGCTAATAAATGCTCTAATCCACGGGTTAAAGATGATCAATGTGAGAATCCTCTTATGGAAAAGGATAAAGGGAAGTCTCATTAGATCACTATTTGTGATGTTGAGTATGAAAATCAATTTGTGTAATGATTAAGTGTTTATGTAATGGGATTCCAAAATAATGTTGTATACAGTATTGTGCAATATTGGAATATTTATGTATTGGTCTATTGTGGTTTTCAAAAATTTTATGGTACTGGTAACCATGCAAAGTGATTGAGATATTTTTTGAAAGAAGATGATATGCTCATAATGAAGGGAAAGGAGAAAATGAAATATTTGACAGTGTTCATGAGCTCATGACTGATATAAGGAAATTTTTATATCATGGATTGAGAATATAGAATTTTGGGGTTTTGGTATGTGGAAAGAGTTGACAACACTCATGTTTTCACTAAGATTCAATGGGTATTGATTTTTCAAGAGAATACATGAGTAAGGGATTCAAATGTTTGGAATGTGACCAACAAGACATATCTTCTGATATATGGGGATCAACGATGGTATTAACATGCTTGTTATATGAAATCTCTGGTAATTGTCTTCACTATAATATGAGAATAGACTGCAATATTATGGATAAGCCTAAAGATTGGAATGGATTATGTTGGACATAAGTTAGTATTGTTTAAGGATAGAACTTTTTTCGATATTATTGATGGGATTTTATAGTAATGCAGTTTTAGAAAAAGGACAACCTGCAGGATGGGCGAAGACCCATCGCGTCGGACAAGGCTGTGGGAATCGAACCCACAACAGATGTGCGACATGACTTTATCACCTACCACTGGTCTACAGGATGTCCCTGGTTAGTATAAATTACTTTTAATTTTTTACGTGGTATGAGATATGAAGTATAAGTCCATTTTAGGAACAATATACGATTAATAGACTTATGTATATTTAATAACTTTTTCTAACCTTTTGTTTGAGACAGATGTAATGACATGTCATTCTATCACATGATCTGCTAACACTTCATGAAGGAAAAATTCAACTTCATTTCTTTAAGAGATGAAGTGGAAATTGTTCAAGGCACGGACAACGGTGAGATTGTAACAAAATCAAGTAAGTATTTCTTTTGATTCGAAAATTATTCAACATTAGGGAAATGATCCTAAAAACCAAAAATGTTGTCATAGTGCCCGTATATCCGATGTATCATATGGCACCTTATATCATCACAAATCTATGGATTTGTGACTGTTGGATTTTTCATAGCCTTGTTCTCTACCACTCTCTATCAGAACATGACGGTTAGATTTCTCTTCCATATCCATATTTTCACCTATGTTCTCCTATGTGGAAACCCAGTGATTAGTTAATTTGGGTAACCATTACGTTTCATACTTTTTTTTAAAAGCCATGTTTAGGTAATACATTTTACGATGTGGGTTTCAATTAAAGAAACTTTCAAGTAGAAAACCATGTATAACACCGACGAATTTCGAGGGCGAAATTGATTTTAAGGGGGGTAGAATGTAACAACCCGATATTTTATGATAAGTATTCTTTTTAAATTTTTTTAATTTACTTGATGTCATGTGTTTTATGCTACAAAAATATTTTCTTGTGCTTTACGCAACACCGTATTAGCGTGCAGTATACGCAACACTATTCTTAGATTGTGTTACACACAATTTCAAGTTCGTTTGATAATAGTCATTCTACGCAACATTGAGTGTATATATTTATATATATTCAATGTATAAATGAAAAATGGTTGGATTCTGTTATAACGAAACAAAAAAGGAGACTTGCACAACACGCAACCCTAACTTGGCTTGCATTACACACAATCATGACGTTCCTCGATAGCATGTGTTGTACGCAATACCGTGTTTTACTAAACAACGATATATTATTAAAATATTATTAGAACTAGCTGTTATGAATAGTAATACCCAATTTTTGAAATTTTATAAATTTTATCTTTCAAAATGGACTTCATTTTTGGATTCAGAAAATAAAAATTAGCATAGGGTGAAATTTTGGCATTTTTGTGAAAACATTCAATTTTTGATGAATACTAAAAACACTGGGCTACTATTTAAAACCCGACTTTTTAATTAAAAAATTATTTTTTTTATTTAAATTTATTTTAGGTCAACATTGATACATAATACCTATATAAGTTCAATATAATTCATTGGAGTCATTTTATAATAATTTTAGATATATAAAAATTTTATTGAACTTTTGACCGTCTTTTACCCACCTCCTAGGAGAATTTGCAAATTTACATAAAACATAATTTTACCGCCTTTTTGAATGGAATTTCAAAAATCCGAGAGACACGGTTGATGTCAGAAAGTAAAATGTGGTTCAATGAGATGAAAATAATTTTTGGTGAATAGTAACTTTTTACTTTTTTTTACCACGATTAAAAGTAAATAGGGTAATTAAGGGTAACAATGATATTATTATTAACCTAAAACATGTCCTAATTCTATTGGATAAGTGTAATTCGACCAAAAACAACCTTAGGAATAAAATATGACCATTTAGGCCCACTTGGAATAGATTAGGACATTTAATATTAATTTATTTAAAGAAGGGTTAAAATAGGTAAAATCCAAGTTTAATAAGAAAATCATTTTTAATATAGGGTTATACATAAGATAAATTAGACTATAAGTATTCAGTAGAAATATAAAAATGATTCCTACATAATGGTATTTTATTTATAATTTTTAGACATTAAATAATGTAATTTATTTATGACACAATGATGATTATGTAAATATCTTATTAATGAAATATTGACATAATTGATGTTATAAATACCCAAATAAAAGTAATTTGAGACTTTTTATGAATTACAATAATTTTCTATGTTAATATGACATGTTATTATTTATTTAAGTAACTTTTTTATGACTAATATTTTTTTTATGATTTTCACAAAAATCAATTACCAAATAGTGTCAAAATTGACATAAAATAGTTTTTAGAAAAAATATTATATTATTAATTGTTATTTTATTCCTAAAAATCTAAGGTTCAGACAAATGACATAGATAAGGTTGGATATATTAATAATAAAAAACTTGGGGTTCGTTTGGCTTGTTATCGTATGTTTATTAACCTTATAGTGGAAGAACACAAAAAGACACGGTAAAAGTAAAATATAAATGATAAGGTTAAAATAGTAACCTAAACTTTTCCAAATTATATTTTATGAGAGTATTTCGACCCATACCCACCTAAGATTTGAATAAATCAATTTGGAGCTATTTATAAACGAATATTACTTTATAATTAAATAATATGTTTAGTTTTTCCAAAGGTGCCCCTCTCCTCCCTTATAAAAGGGCACCACCTCCCTCTCTTCCTCACACCGCAATGAGCCTTCAAGCTCGGCCAACCCCTGCCAAATTTTCTTCTCCTCTCCTCTATAAACATCCTAGAGGTCCTGGTATTCTTCAGAGACCAATTTTAGTGCCCTTAGAGGAGGTCTCAAAGAGGCGCTTCAAAGAAGAGGTAAAGTCCGTTACTGATTCTTTCAACTTTATTTCTTCTTCCACTTCTTCTTGTTTAGTTGTTTCATTATTAAGTAATAACATCAGTATCACTCATATACTGATATGTTATTATAAGTATGAAACAACCCCATTTAACCTTCTATCCATCCTATGGAAAACGAAATCACCGCGCGTGCATATTTACAGAATATCGTCTCCACGCCATGGTGTAATCTGTTTTTCCAATACCACCTTACTTGAATGGGTATAATGGTGTAAAGAATAACTATACATAGTTATTATAACATCATATTGATTCAGATATATTGTATCATCCACCCCAATTCAATTCAATAATTATGTAAATGATATCATCTCTCATGCGTACTTACGGACTACCGTCTCCACGACGTGATGAGATTCATTCTCCATGTTAACCATTAAAGAATGATTATAACGTATATATAAGCAATAATAATGAAGTATATGACATTATAAAGCTACTTGATTTATGTATATATATATATGTATGTCATCTACTTAATTCCATTATACTCAATAAGGAAACGAAAACAGCGTTCATGGGTACGTATAGCCTACCGTCTCCTTGAACAGTGTATTTCTTTCCACTTATTGATCGATTATATATATGTATATTCTGAATATATATTATATATAAATCAGGATTTATATTCTGGAATTAATTAATCATGATCTAAGTAATCATATGAATAATTACAAGTCAAATCACGGACCATAAATGAATGGATTTTACCCAAAATGCTACATTAAATGAGTTTACAAAAGACAGGGTAATATAAAGTCATAAATGAACCATATATGATATCATAACAATGAATATGATTATGTAATAATTCAATGACATTATTTAAATCATTATACAGAAGGTTCAGATATATATATAAAGCATATCGAACATAATGTAAGGGATAATGTTGCAATCTCAATTGTTTTCTATCCGAGAATGCTTATACGTAAGTATTTACTGGGGTTATTTCTATCATCCATTTCCATATTTTATAAAAGTGGTTTCATGTATTTTTTATTTCCTTTTTACCCATTTTTTACTTTTACTACATGGTATGTATGGAATCATTCTTTTTACGAGGTACTTTTTTTACTTTTCCGGCAAAAGTACAAGAAGAATTTTTTTTAACTTATATGGAACGAACAGATTTTTACAGTTTTATAAAGCCTTATTTTCATGAAGCTTACTCCAAAAGATTTCGTGATATTTTAAACAAAATCCTTTTCTTTTAAAATTGCATGACATTTTGTGTAAAGAGAATTATTTTGAAGAAGAAAGGACATTTTACTCAAGAATTCTTTTCAAGTGTTTTATCAAAATCATTTTTCATCCAAGATGACATTATTTCATATGTGTATGTTTCAAGTATCATGTCTCTATGATTTACATGGATTAACTTTTCTTATTATGAAATGATATCCATTTCTTTTATATGGATTATGTGATGATGGAATGATGTTTATCAAACCCATTTTATTCTTTGGGTTATGATGAATAATTTATGTTTATGTTGTGGCACAAGTAAGAATGATTTCATTATGAGATGGGTTGGACCTATATCTCCATACAATGAATTGGTTAATGATTTATAGCTAATGATATAGACCTGGATGGAATGGTAAGTTAATCGGGTTCAATGTTATAGGACTGAAATGAGAGTGAACTCGATTCCGAAAGGGACTTTTTCCACTAAGATGGCCTTGGCGGCAATGCCTTGGCTACTATGGAAATCATAACAAGTGTTGAATGGTTTCCACAATTATATGTCCTATTCCCATACTATTTTATCATGATTGATTTTCCCTTATGATATATGCCTTATGTACTTCCAAGATTCATGTCTTTGCTAAAGATTTTGATGTTTAGATTTTATGTTCATGTTTTTGCATTCAAATATTTATGGATTGTTTTATGTTCTCTATGTTTACCCTTACTGGGAATTTTAGGTCACCCAATATATGTTTTCTTTTCCCCAGGATATAATGAATGGTTGTAGGTATGAAAAAAATGGGAAGATCTTTATGAGAGATTTTGAAGATCTTTCAACACGATTAGAAGATTATATTATGAGTTTCCAAAGACACTAAACTATTACAGTCCTTGTGTGTGTGTTTTTGTTATGTACTATGTATTCCGAAAAAGTGATGTAATGTCCATGTACATTATGATTCTGGTGTTTACACATACAACTACCAAAATCATCAAACAAATAACTTCCAAAAGTACAACCTCACGAAATAACATATATTTTTATGAATTATAACCATATCAAATCTTCCAAACTAAAGTGATTAATTGAAAATAGAGATTATAGATACATAACTAATATGACTTGTAATGCAACTATCTTCATTTTCATGAGGAATGGAAAAAATAAAAAAATAAGCACTAACAAATTCGATAAATGAATCTAGGTGAACAAATTTTATCAATTGAAGGATTGGAAACCCAAATTTAAAAAATAATTTCTATCCTAGAAGTGAAAAGTAAAAAAATTTCCACACAAGGATATAATTCAAAATGACTGTTGAAACCAAAAATAAGAAATGGTACTAGTCAAAGGATGATCTTCTAGGATACTAATGTTTTATCTATAAATTCATTTAATAAAACCCAAAAAATACTAGAATACCATACCAATATTTGATCAAAATGTTTTTTTAGAAAATATGATTTGAGAAAGAAAAAGTTGAGGTTTTAATAGAGATCCATAATAAAATATAAAAACAAAAAATACCACAAAAATAACTATGTTCTTGATCCTCCTTACTAACACAATACTGTATAATAATAGTTTCCCTAAATTTTAAGTGGGTTAGATAATTATAGAAGGGGAGAAAAGTGTAATGGGGGGGAATAATAGGTTCAAGGTGTAGTGGAAGTATCCAGTGATAGCTTGGAAAAATTATATTTTAGTCTTCATTTCTTTATAATCATTGGTGAAAAAATCAATATAGAATGTCTATTAAAAATCATATATTACCTTTTGATAATGAAGAAAAATATAATAGGATATTATTCACATGTAATTTACAATTAGTTTATGAATATATATTGAATTACCTAAACTAAACTTTCATATTTCATTAATGATCTCATTGAGAAGATATCAACAAACCATTATCACATTGTTGGATCCAAGTGTATAATCCCTCCAAGGGTGGTCCACATGTGGAAAAAAATATCTTAACATCCTAAAATAATAATTATATTCTATAAAAACTTATCTTAATTATTTTAATTATTTATGTTTTATTTGATCTTGATTTTTCTTGAAGGAGGATTAACCCTTGATGTTCTCTAGATTACTTGAGAGAGTAGAAGGAGATAACACTCACTTGGTCTCATGATATCCCATATATCCATTTTTCACGAAATATTTTTTTTCGCAAAGTGTATAATTATATATTTAGTATATAGTTTTTAGGGTTGTAAAATCAAACACAAGCCCCAAATATTCCTTAATACATTCAGTTGACCACATTTTTAATAATAATAATAATATTATTATTATTATTAATTGCTTGATATATAAAGCACATTAAGAATGTTAGTAAATATTATTTATACCATATCCTATTGGACAATTAATATCAGGACACTTTACCTCATCGACATATATCAATCCTCAAATAATGACTATTTGATTAACAAATACCACTACATTGTTCTATGATAAATATAAATAATATTATATTTTCTAATGATTCAAAAAAATTAGTATTATTATATAACTCACTTATAATTTTTAATCATCTATGATTATTTTAATGTGATCAACCAAACTGAATGAATATCATTTACTCTAACTTATTAAATTCATTACTTGAAATTATCATATATTTTGGATAAACTAATTTTTTGAGCCTCTAGTATTATTTCTCAATTAAATTACGTATTACCACCTAAATAAAAATATTAGAATCTAATAAACCACCAAATAATCCATAGTTATTGTATTTAATTTTACAATGATAGTAAACCTCATAAAAATTCTTACCATTTAAAATAATCCATTTATAATGATATCTCGAATAGAGCTTGTTGAATTGAAGTTACATCAAACTATATTCTTGATGTATATTTCTTTGAATTTTATTAAACAAACATTCCCACTGAATACCCTAGACATGGATTTATGTAGGCATCTCCATTCAAATTAATGGTACATTGATATTAACTTCCATTAAGGATAGAAATGTATAATTTCATTCTCATAATATCTCTCAACTCAATATCAATCATGGTGTACACAATGTATCCCACATCACCATGAAAATTATTTTTCATGGTTTTTGCAAGTAAATTGAATCACATGAGTCATAATATACATTAATGGTAATCTTAAAGTCTAGGTAACAATAGAATCCTTTATATATAGGAACATCCAATGATAAATTTGAATTTGGTTTTCCTATTGATATTTCATTTCGAATAACCTTTTATCTTAGAGATCATCCTGGAAGAACACCTTGAGAAGGTGTCTTAATGTATTATGATATTATGACCACTATTAGCCTTTATTTTTTGTATTCCATTAGATAGAGGAAATTATATATCTTTTTCAGTGTGACTTATATTCTATAGAAATTATCATATAGAAAATTTATATTGAGGAACAATACTAATGTGACAGGAAAACATCATTTATAATGAATACATGTAATCAATTACTATGAATATTGGTTCTATTCTAGAAACTATAACATACTCACACCTGCACTAGATCCAAATGATAATAAATTTTCGTCCACTAGCTCTCACATGATTTTTATTCCTAAGTAGATATAAAGCATTGGTCAAGGGGTCTGTCATGTTTTTCATTCAGGGAAACTCTTCTCACCACAACCTCACCTCATTGAAATAATTAACTGAAAATATCAAACTTAAATAATATGTACTTTTCACTATGGTGTAACCTTGGGTACTGGGAGAGATCCACTACTATAATGTTATCCCCAAAAATTGTGACATGGTATTTACTACTAGACACCACATCAAAATCATAGACATGTTTCAGATCCTAACTGATTGTGTGAATGATTCAAAATAAGTAATATACTCAAAATCCATTATAGAATCAATGAAAACAAGACGTTTTGAAGTATCCTAAATAAAAATTATTCATTAATTCAAAATACATATACATACTATGACTTTAGATCATTCTTATATATATGAAATCTTGCATCTATATAAGCCATGATCAATAGCTCTCCTTCTAGTCCAAACCCAAAGAACATATATTTAGTTCACCTTGGATACTGAAGGAGAGCATTGAACACATTCTAATGTATTTCACCTGGATCTTATTGATATATTCCTACCATTATTAGATAAGGGACTCTATCAACACCCGTATATAACATGGAATATATGATTGATCTTATGACATAAGTGTTTAGGAAATTAATCACTATCTCTCATTTCTCTTGTGTCTGAGGACACATTTCCATGTAATGATATATACCATGTAAAAGTCGAACTAATACCCTCTTGTATTTTTAAAAACTAGAACTATTTTTCATCTATTCAATGTATGTTCTTTTACAATGTCTTAGAAGACTCTTAAATCTATCACATATGACTTGATATTTTTAGTTTATGGTAATTCACCAATGTCCTTCATAGAGAATTACATTCTCAACCATTTATTAACCTTTTATTAGGAAACAATATAACTTCCAATTTTTAATATGTCATCAATATATATTATTATAAGAAAAAAAAGAATACCTCCACAAAACCTATTGTGAGATCATGGATCAAAATCATTCATAATAGAAAAAATTATTTTATGGTTTCATTAAATTAAATATTCCATGACCTTGATTCCATCATCAATCAATAGATGTATATCTATAACTTTAAAAACTTTATCCATTTACTAGAGTAAAAAAAACATCTCGACGTGGCATATACACATATTATAGAAGGTTCCCATTAAGGAATGATATTTTTTCATCCATTTTTGAAATATAATTTTCATGGTAATATTCTAGGGAACAAAGAATTATTATGTACTTGAACATGGAAACTAGAGAAAAGTTCTCAATATAGTCAATTCCTTGATGTTTTCAAAGTGATTTATCCACTATCCAATATCTACATGTATTGTAATTATATTTCGTGTCCGGTTATATCTTGAATACACATTTTCTCCCAAAATGATTTAAGTCAACTAGTGGGTCATTTAAACCCCAATCATGGTAATACTTCATGGAATCCATAACATAATTCATGGATATATTCCATCATTCAGCTTCATATGTCTCTACTTTCTCTATTATGGAGAAAGGATAATTATTATCACTAAAAACTATTTACCATCATCAATGACAAGGATGATGTGCTTGAATCCAATTATGTACTCATGTGTATCTTGAGCATCAACTTCATCAATGTCAATCTTTCTCTCACTATTCCCATTGAGGATGTTCCCCCTCTCATGAAATACGACTTATCTTGTTATAGTAACTTTCTTGTTTCAAGGATTCTATACCTATTATTACATTCATTCTTTGGGATACCCTATAAATATACACACTATACCTCATGGGGCTAGCTTGTTTATTGATATACCTTTAACAAATGACTCACAACCCCATACACAAAACTATGACAAAACATGTTTCTTTGAATGCAAAAAATTGAATACAATAAATTTTTCCAATTATTTATTACTCAATTTAGTATTTATGATTTTTTATGTTAGGAGTATTACTAAATTGATAATGGACTGCTTTCATGGATCATTATCCACCTTAAAATATCCAATGGGGTATGCTTCCATGTTTCACCGAATCCATCCTACAATGGAATATAAGGAGGAATGAGATCAAATAAACTCTCATACTCCCATAGATAGTCGACAATGTATTTTTAAGTTATTTACCACCTCAAACTGATCAACATTCCTTTATCTTTTTAGTAAGAAAACACTAAACATAATTTTTTAATTCTTTGAACTTATCAATGGATTAGGAATTATAATTAATCAAGTATATATAACTGGACCTAATAAATTAAATGGTAAAAGTAATAATGTTTTATACTCTACCTCTAGATTATAATTTAATTGATATGTACACATAATGTTTTACCAAATATAAAATCTCTATGACTCTTTATACTTGACCATTGAATGGATGTTTGGTCATCATACATTTTAAAAAATTATTGTCACGACCCCTCCCCACAATGTATAACCCTCCTGGGCTGAGAATGTGAGAAGGGAGGTAATGACCCCTGAGTCCCGCCTCCAGTAGGCCCCGAGTTGGCGACTAGAACCAAGGGTATAGTAACACAAAAATGGGAGGAATTACCCTCTAATATAACACATGCGGAATAGAGAGATAAGATAGAAACCAACCAAATCCAACTCAAAACTTGAATATAAAAGAAAACCCAGGTGCACAAATTAAAAATCATTGCAAAACTACTACAACAATATAAAAAAAATAGCAAGTACCCAAAAGAAAGTAAAAATAGCTGCAACCACAAGCCCAAACAGCTCCTGCAACCCCAAGCAAGTAGAAAACAGCTGGATCTCCAACCTACATTGAGTAACCTAAAAACCCATTTATATATACATAGGGTGAGTATAAAATTATACTCAGTATCATCCTCCGCAAAGCCTCTCATGTAAAAGTAATGAGAGTGTTCTAAAGCACAGTGAGAAACAAGTGAAACTAACTCATTACATAAGAAGATATACTATGTTCCCAACCTCACCATGGCTACTCTCACCCAGTAATGCATACAGTAATATATCACATTGTAATGAATATAAAGGGTACCCCACTATTACTTCCCCACTGGTTTTCCACTTTTCCCAAACGTCGCACGTCCTAATCATCTATCACCCAAAAGGATTGCTCTTAGATACCTATACGAAGCACCACAATATGAAACTCATGCAACAAAAAGGCTTTCCCGCAGACACCCAGGCAAAGCACCACACCATCCTCACAACCAAAATTAACCAGGTAGTTTTAGGGAGCCACCACTTCTCGCATAACGTGTATCATATGTTGGGTATTATACCTCAATCCATTAAATCCCATACACTGAGTAAGGATACTCAAGCCATCACAACATATACACGTTACACATACAGTTGTCCATTGGATACTATATCCATAATATATGTGTGTGAATAACCGCAAGCCATTACACCCCTGTATACACATATATGGGGAACACTATCCAATGTGCCTAACATCACAAGTAACTACCAAGAGAAGAGATCGGTGCCAAAGGGGGTACTCATCCATTCATCCTACCACCGGAATATTGGGTAAAACACCCCCCAAGGGTCGGAATCCCTATTTTGAAAAAATCCTTTACTGAAAGGGTGGAGTAGCGTATAGAAACACAAAAAGTATAGAATATACTATATCTCAAAACCACACTATGGGAATAAACTAGTCTTAGACACAACTATAGCTAACGTCTCTTAGACTCGGGGCTGATACTTCTAAAAATTTGTATCCTATAAGCACACAACCATTTAAAGAGTTTTATTAGATTAATTCATTCCTTTTTTATCAGTTCCACTATACGTTACTTAATTCTTTAGACATTAATTAATGATGAACAATTTGACATTAAATCTCAATAGAATCACACAGAAAATCTCATGTTCCTTCAGAAGCTTTCAACCTCATCATTATGTTCTGACAACTCCAACCCCATTATTTGACACCATTTAATCAAACATTCATTACATAAACACTTTTCCACATTTCCAGGCATTCTAGAAAAACATTATATGCTACTAAACATGAGGGGACTCCACACGGTGAGTAGATGTACTACCCATCGAGTCATTCCCACTTATAGAAAGATCATATAAACATGCATCCATGAGAAGCTAAACATGGAAAGCACGTCGCATACCCCACGTGTCTTCACCTCTTTCGGAAGAAGGGTAATTAAGACCAGCTTCCTTGAGTAGTGGGGAAAAGTAAAGCAGATAAAAAACAAATAAGAAACAAGAAGCATCCAACAATCACATCCATCCCATTCCATCATCCCTGGTGTCCTCCCTAACACCCACATGCATAAACTGATGCATCTATCCACACTAGGTGTCATCTACCACCACATCCAAAAGGCCTCCATGCCCCCACATATCACAACACCCATCCAGGATCACATCACAACACAAGTAGTAGGAAAAACAAACACCACATTAATTGTGATCTCAGATTTTTAACAATCAAGAGGGTAACTTAGAACCCCTTAAAAAATTATCAAACAATTATTTCCTTAATCCATATTGAATTAAAAGATTTTTTAATCATAGGTTTCAAATTCAGGATACCTAATCAGTAAGCTATCACAAAGAACTTAAACATGCTTACTACACCAATTTGATTAACAAAAAAATAAAAGTGTAATCAAATTAATTTACATGACTCTTTATCTTTAGGAAAACAATTATCAATTAATCCCAATTTATTTTCTTTACGGATTTCCATCATGAACGAACAACTAATCAAAGAAAGAATGGGTATCACACTATCTAGCAAAAAATGAGTCAATAACATACGATTGATATCAATTTATTTATCCAATTAAAAAAATTATTATGTCAATTTCATTGTCATCTAGCGGGATTAAACATGCTAATAATATAGTTGCACGTAATAGAAAGAGAAGAAATGAATCCCCTACCTCAATGGTTTCTTGACGAAAACCCCAAAAAATGAAGAGCTCACAAGAAATCCGTGTTGATTCTCCAAAATCCACCTTACATATTATATCCTTGAAAGATAAAGGCAAAAACTCATCATATTTTTCATCCACACACTTAGATATACCCATAACAGGCGTAGATCTAAGAAACTGAGAGAAGAGGAGAAGTATATCTAAGTAGATCTAAGAAACCAAACAAGAATGATCACATACCTCAAGAAACTGGCTTCGATTCTCCAAGAGATGCCTTCAGATCACCTCAAAAATTCTTGGGCGAGGTTTTCCAACCTTTAAGGGAGGGTAATCCCAAGTTATGTCCCCTTTAGAGCTTAAAAGAGCAAGTTAGAGGCAAAACAGTTGAGATCCACATTTTTAGGATCTAATTTAAGTGCCTGCACGGTTCGACAAACCGTGCGCTAACCGTGTGGTCGGTACTGCCTCATCAAACACTCCAGTCATGGTTAGGCCACATGGTTAGAAAAACAGCACACTAATAGTGCATTAGCCACTGCCTCCAAGATTAACAATGCACAGTCTGGCCACAGGGTTGAGACAAACCCTGCGCAGCCCGTGCAAAATCTACTGCCCTTTATTTTTCCTTAATGATTCACCCAAATGCACCCCCAAGTGAATACCCCAATCCAAAGGTAGTTAGAAACATCAAAATTACCTGAAGACGTAACATTATGATACAGTTCACAATTTTCTACCATTGAAAATGTTCATAAAAAAGGATGATTTTGACAATGCGTTGGAAGATAAGTTAACTTGACCTCCCAGAACACCTCTAACACCACATTTCACAAAGTATTGGACTGGAGAGGTCTATGGCATTACATGAGATACCTCTCAAAACATTCTCATCGTCGAGAATCCAAAACCCACCTAAAGAAAAAAAAACGAAACAGGGTCTGAATAACCACCCATCGAGATACCTCTCAAAAGATAGCAAGCAACAAAATCAATAAGAGATCCATATCATAAACATGAATGTTTCATAACCACAAATCTACATTGATACAAGAAAAGAGTTAAACATAAAACTACTATGGGTACTGAGCACATATCAGTGACTCACGTTCCAAGGTACTCTCCTCTAAGCCACTGTGTCGCCAAAAGACAAGAACTAAAGGAATAGAATGCTCGCGCAACTCCTTATCCTTGCTATGTTGGATCTCCACATGTCTCTCCTCAATGGTTGCATCATCATCAACATCGATCTCTCCCAAATCGATGATGTGAGAGTCATCATGATGATAATGAAGGAGTTGTGATACATGGAAAACATCATGTATCCGACTCATCTGTGGGGGAAGTGGTACTCGATACGCCACAACTCCAACATGAACTAACACCTCAAAAATCCCAACAAAGAGGGGAGAACACTTACTTCCATGACCAAACCTTCGCTTCCCATGATGGGGATTCACCTTCAAAAACACATGATCCCCAACAATAAAATCCAAGGGTCTCCTCTTCTGATCAACATATGATTTCTAACGATCTTGTGCTATCTTCATCCTATCAAGAATCACCTGAACCATCTCTGTTGTATTCTGCACTAGTTCTGATATGAGAATTGCTTACTCTCCAACCCCAGTCTAGCACAACAAAGAACGACAAGGCCTTCTATAAAAGGGTTCAAATGGTTCCATACCGATGGTGGAGTGAAAACTATTGTTGTAATAGAAATCCACCAAGGGTAATTTCCTCATCCATGAACCTCTAAAATCAAGAATAGAAGAGGGAAATGTTTCTTCTAGAGTCTGGATGGTTCGCTCTGTCTGACCACCCGTTTGAGGATGAAAAGCAGTGCTAAGGCATAGTTGAAAACCGAAAGCATGTTGGAGACCTCTCCACACCCTGGAGTAAAAACAAGGATATTGATCATAAATGATCATCATAGGGACTCCATGAAGTCTCACCACCTCCTCTAGATACTACATCGACAAAACATCCACTGAGCTTGACTCCTTGATTTCTATGAAGTGGGACAATTTTGTTAAATGATCCACTACCACCCAAATAGCATCATGTCCTCCCGTAGCTCGAGGTATACTAGTAACGAAGTCCATTGAGATATCCTCCCACTTACAATAAGGAATATCTAATGGATGGAGAAGACCACCAGGAACACGATGTTCGACCTTCGCTTTCTGGAAGACTAAACATCGAGACACAAACTCCGCAACGACACACTTCAGCCCAGACCACCAAAACTAGGTCCTTAAGGCTCGGTAAATATTTATCACATTATGATGTACCGCTAAAGGTTAACTATGAAACTATCTGAGAACCATCTCGCACATCAAAAAAGGAACAAAAATCCTTCCATGATACAACACTCGGTTTTGTTCATATTCAGTCCAACTATGAGGGGCCTCCCCACAAACAACTAAGTCACTCCAGACCTCAACCTATAGGTCTCTCAAGTGGGACTCTTCTACATTCTACATCAGGGATGACTATACCGTCATCTGAATAAGATAGCCTCTACCCCCGAATTCTCCCATATCAAGATGTAATTATGACAGTTCTTCAATTACTCTCCAGGAATCACCAGATTCATGTACAACATCACTACATGACTTTCGAATTAGTGAATCAGGTACAACATTCCCTTTTCCAGGTGTATACGATATTTTGATGTCGTATTCCTGTAATAACTCCATCCACCAATGTTTTCGTAAGTTCAAGTAACACTGGGAGAAAACATACCTCAAACTCTTATGATCAGTGAAATCCACAAAGCCCTCAGAAATGAGGTAATGTATCTAAAACTTCAAAGAAAACACCGCAGCTACCAACTCAAGATCATGGGTGGCATAATTGTTTTCATTGGGACATAACTTCGGAGACCCATAAGAAACCACTGATCTCTACTGCATGAGAACACAACCTAACCCCAAATGTGAATCATAACAGAAGACATCAATCTAAACTCCTTCAACTTGAAGACAAAGGACGGGAGCACTTACTAACTTCTCCTTTAAATACTCAAAAGATTCCTGTCACTGATCAGTCCATATGAATTCTGGATCCTTCCTGGTCAATGCTATTAGAGGGGTTGCAACTCATGAGAAATTGGTTGCGAACCTCCTGTAGTACCCTACGAGACCAAGGAAACGTCGCACCTGTAACACTGTCTTGGGAGCTACCCAAGACACAAATTCTTCAATATTCAATGGATCCAAAGATAATCCCTGTTGGGACACAACATTCCCCAAGAAACAGACTTATTGAGCCCAAAACTCACACATAGACAACTTCCCAAATAGAGGATGTTGACAAAGGACTCCCAAAATGGCTTTTAGATGCTCTGATGCTCCTCTTCAAATGTGGAGTACACAAGGATTCCGTCGATGAAAACTACCATGAACATGTCCATGAACTCTCGGAACACGGTATTCATCAATTCCATGAATACAACTAGAGCAGTCATCACTCCAAAAGGCATTACAACGAACTAATAATGCCCATGATGATATTGGAAAGCAGTCTATGGGATATCCTCATCCTTCACACATATCTGATGATATCCTGACCGCATGTTGATCTTTATTAAACAACTAGCACCCTTTAGTTGATCAAATAAATCATCAATTCATGGAAGAGGATAGCGATTCTTTATTGTCACTTTTCTTAAGCGCCGATAATCGAAACAAAACCACAAATTGTCGTCGGCCTTCTTCACGAACAAAAATGGTGCACCCCGTTGTGACACGCTTGGCCGAAAAAAACCGCACTGCAACAAACCATCAATATTTATACATAGTTATCGTAACATAGAAGGGGACATACTATATGGAGAAATAGAGATATGAGATGCACTTGGTTGTAGTTCAATACCACACTCGATCTCTCGTCGAGGGGGTAATGATACAACCTCTTCTAGAATGACATTAGGGTACTCCTCTATGACCCTAGGAAATTCCAACTACTGAACCTCTGAAGAACTCAGCAACATATCATCTATTATATATGATAAGGATGCTATGCACCTATGAACCAACCGAGAATCTTTCTCACCAACAAACACCACTTTCTCTCCATCAGCACCAATGAAGATGACCTTCATCCGAAAGCAATCCATGATAGCCCGCATCTAATACAACCAATCCATTTTAGGGATGACATCAAATGGTTGTATTCATAAAAATAGGAAATTTATCCAAGAGATATGTTTCCCTAACACTAGATCACTGTCTCTACATACTTTAAACAAGTCATCTCGACCTCCAACTGGCGCAGTCAATGCCAAGGGGACTGTAAGCCTCTCTACCTCAAGTCCCAAAGCAAGGAGAAGGGTAGGAGATATGAAGGAGTGTGTCACTCCGAAATTAGTCAAGGAATACACCAAGGTAGAAAACATGAAAAGGGTACCTTGAATAATGTATGTCTCGCCTTGAGCTAGAAACGCTAAATCATGAAGCTGACCACGACCTCCTCCACGGCCTCTCTGACCCTGATGATGACCACCACCAAGGCCGCACTCTGCTCTATGAGGAGGGGGCGTCATGGAGCTGTCCTCTAACTGCCCCATCTACCCTCTGCTAATCTATAGCTGGTGAAACTGGCTACTACTGCCTCGGTTGGAACAGCATCATTGGAGGAACCTGGAACGTAACACCTGGTGCACGATGGCCACTATGAATGGTTGGGCACTCCCACTACTGATGACCTTGACCACCACAATAAAAACAAGTGCCTGATCCCTTGGCATAGTCCTGAGAGTTTCTGCCTATGGAGAAACGATATGTGAAGGGATGTGACCTACCCCCGGCTGAACGGAAACTCTTCTACCCTGAAAACCATGAAACCCGAACTATAGCTCTGCTTCATGAGGAATCATCTTGATTCCCCTCTCATGATGATCCGGTCTTGTCCAAAGTCCTCTCGGAAACCTCTGCCCTCACTAGTACCTCAAGTTATGTCTTCAGCATAAAAGGGGTGACCTAGCGCTGGATCTCTGGCTGCAAAGCATAATAAAAATCCCTTGCCCTGGCCTCCTCATTGGGTAACAGGTCCGATGCATATCGTAAAAGGTTCTTGAAATGGATCACAAACTCTCGAACACTATAGCTCTAATGTCGAAGGGTAAGAAGCTCCTAGAAACTGTACGCCTTAGCATTCAATGAAAAAAATCATCTCTAAACCAATCTCATAACTCCTCCCTTGATATCGATGACTCCTCATGATCCCCAAGGACCAAGAACAACCACTGCCTCACTGATTCGCATTGCATCATCACAAACAAGGACACCCAGTGCTCCTTACGAGAACTAATAGAACAGAAGGTGATCTCAACCTCCTCTAACCAGCATTCCATGACTGCATCTGAAACGATGACCATGTACTTCTGCAGACTCTGGTGCTGAAACTCTCAGAGTGTCTTCATCCCAAGTGTCATCATTGTCAACCTCTACCCTGAGACAATCTGTTGGAACAACCTGCTAGACATTTTTTGTACAAACCATACAAGGACGTCGACCTGGAGACATACCAGTAAAATAACAAAACGTTAGAGCTCCTAAACCTGGAATATAGAAGACTGAAGATTAATCAATTAATTTTCTTCTTTTATTAATTTTAGGTTAAACTATCCCAAGGCCTACCCATTAAAACACTGACACAAAGAAGATTATTGCATGATTCTTTCCGATATCTATACCCTTTAACTAGTATCACCTTGTTTAGTAGCCATTGTAAACTTAAAGGTCTGTACATCAGATCATAGGGGGCCCTAAACGCCTATGTCTCAGCCAGTATCTAGCGTTTACCTCACATGATAAACATGAATAACACAGTTTTCCTACCAACCCATGCAACCTCACCTCTACCTAACTCCAATCCCCATCCTATCCCTCTACCAGACCTCTGATTCTACTCTGTCACGACCCCCTCCCCACAAAGTGTACCCCTCCTGGGCCGGCAATGTGAGAAGGGTGATAAGGATCGCCGAGTCCCGCCTCTTGTAAGCCCTAGGGTGGCGACTAGCACCGAGGGTATAGTAACACACAAATGGGAGACATTACCCACTAAGAGAACACATGTGGAAGAGAGAGATAAGATAGAAACCAACCAACTCCAACTTAGAACTGGAATATAAAAGAAAAACCAAGTACACAAATAAAATTCCATGAAAAAGTACTACAAATAGAAGGGAAAAACCAAAATTACCCAAAATAAAGTAAAAATATTAGCAACCACAAGCCCAAACACCTCCTACAACCCCAAGCTAGTAGAAACTAGCTGGATCTCCAACCTGCTCCAAGTGACCTGAAAAATAGTTTATATATACATTGGGTGAGTATAACAGTATACTTAGTAGGATCATCCCAAAATCCTCTCATACAAAATTACTGAGAGCATGCTAAAGCATAGTCAGAATCAAGTGAAACTAACTCATTACATAAGTAGGTATACTATGTTCCCAACCTCACCATGGCTACTCTCACCAAGTAACTCATACAAGAATATAACATATAGTAAAGAATATCAAGGGTACCCCGCTACTACTTCCGTATAGATTTGACACTTTTAACCAACACTGCACGCCCTAAGCATCTCTCTCCCAAAAGGCATTCCCGCAGACATCTAGGCGAAGCACCACAATATGCACCTCGTGCAACAAAAAGGTTTTCCCGCAGACACCTAGTCGATGCACCCCACCATCCTCACAACCAAAAGTGACCAGGTAGGTTCCGGGAGCCACCACAGCTCGCATAACATGTATCATATGTCGGGTATTATACCTCAAGACATTACATCCCATACACAGAGTAAGGATTCTCAATCCATCACAACCTATACACATTACACCTATAGTAGTCCATAGGATACTATATCCAGAATATATGTTGTTGAATAACCAAAAGCCATTACAGTCCTCTACACGCATATAAGGGGAAAACTAACCAATGTTCCTAACGACACAAGTAACTACCAAGAGTAGTGTGCGGGGCTAAAGGGTGTAGTCATCTATTCTTCCTCCCACCAGAATGTTGTGGAAAACACCCCCCTCATGGCTCAGAATCCCTAGGGTGTCAGTTGACCTAACTGACAGGGTAGAGTAGCGTATAAAAATACAAAAAGTACAGAATGAACTATATCTCACAAAAAAACTATGGGAATAACCTAGTCTTAGACCCAACTGCAGCTAACATCTCGTAGACTCCAGGTTTCTACTTATAAGAAGAGGTAACCTATAAGCACAAAAACTTTTAAAGAGTTGTATTAGATTACATATTTCCCTTTTTATCAGTTCCACTGTACGTTAATTAATTCTTTAGAAATTAATTAACCATGAACAGATCCACATTAAATTTCATTAGCATCATACCAAAAATACCATGTTCCTTGAAAAGAATTCAACCTCATCATTACGTTCTGACAACTCCAACCCCATGAGTAAACACCATATAATCAAACATTAATTACAAAAACACTTTGCCACATTTACAGGCATTCTTGAAAAACATTATATGCTACTAAAAACAAGGGGGATCAACACGTTGTGTAGATGTACTACCTGTAGAGTATTTTCCGCTTATAGTAAGAGAATATACCCTTCCTTCATTGAGAAGATGAACATGGAAAGCATGTGGCATACCCTTCATGTCCTCGCCTCTTTTGGAAGCAGGGTAAGTAAGACCAGCTTCCTTGATCAGTGGGGAAAAGTAAAAAAGATAAACAACACATAAGAAATAACAAGAATCATACAATCACATCCATCCCATTCCATCATCCCCGGTGTCCTACCCGATACCCACATGCATAAACCGATGCATCTCGCCACTCTAGGCGTTATCTACCGCCACAACCAAAAGGCCTCCAATCCCCCACATATCCCAACACCAATCCAAGATCGCGTTGCATCACAAGCAGTAGGAAAAACAAGAACAACATTAATTATGCTCTTGGTCCTTTAACAATAAAGAGGATAAGTCATAACCCCTTTTGTAATTATCAAACAATCAGTTCCTTAATCCATATTGAATTAACAAATTTGTTATTTGTAGGTTCCAAATTCTGGAAACCTAATTAGTAAGCTATCAAAAATTACTTAAACATGATTACTGCACCAATTTGATTAACATCAAATTACAACTAGAATCAAATTCGTTTACATGCCTATTTATCTTTAGGAAAAAAATTATCAATTAATCCCAATTTATGTTCTTTACCAATTTCCATCATGAACGAACGACTAATCAAAGCAAGAATAAATATTACACTATCTAGAAAAAAATGATACAATAACATACGATAGATATCAATTTTTTTATCCGGTTAAAAAAATATTATGTCAATTTCATTGTCATTCGGTGGGATTAGAAATTCTAACAATACATCTTCACGTAAAAGAAAGAGAAACAATGAATCCCCTACCTCAAAGGATTTTTACGAAAACCCAGACAAACGAATAACGCACAAGAAAGCAGGGTCAATTCTCCAAAACCCACCTTAGATATCTTATCCTAGCATGACCAAGGATAAAAAATCATCATATTTTGAATCCACACAGTTAGATATACCCATAACAGGTGTAGATCTAAGAAACCAAATGAAGAGGAGATGTAGAACAAAGTATATATAAGAAACCAAACAAGAACCATCACATACCTCAAGAAACTGACTTCAATTTGCCAAGAGAAGCCTCCAGATCACCTCTAAAATGCTCGGGAGAGGTTCTCCTACCTTCAAGGGAGGGTAATCCCGAGTTATGGCCGCTTAGGAGCTTAAATGAGCATGTTAGTGGAAAATGGTTGAGATACACATTTTTAGGACCTAATTTAATTTCGCTCATGTTTTTCTCACACGGTTAGAAAAACAGTGCGCTAACCATACGATCGCTACTGCCTCGTCAATCACTCCTTGCACGGTTAGGATGCATGGTCAGATAAACTGTGGGATAACCGTGTGTTAGCCACTGCCTCAAAGATTAACAACACATGGTCTGACCGCATGGTTTAGACAAACCGTGTGCAGCCCGTGTGAAAGCTACAACCCTTTAGTTTTATTTAATGATTCGCCCAAACGCACCCCCCAAGTCACAACTCCATACCAAAAGTAGTTAAAAACATCAAAAGTTCCTGAAGATGTATCATGACTTTACAGTTCATAATTTTCTACCACTGAAATAGTTCATCGAAAAGGTTGATTTTGGCAAAGCATTGGGGACAGTTACCTTTACCTCCCAGAACACCTCTAACACCACATTACACAAAGTAGTGTACCAGAGAGGTCATGACCATTAAAATTATGACATCTTTTAGGTGGATAAATAAAAATAGAGTCTAAGTAACCATCATGATAGATATTTTTAAAAAATTTATCATTTATGTGACCTATAAAATGATACCAATACAGGGTATTATCATAGGCATTCATATTTATCCCATTATCAATTTTAAATATTTTGTTTTCACAATTTATTACACAGATTCCACCATTCAATTATTTCTTACCATTACATATTCTATATTATTAAAAGGAGAACCCTTATTTATAAATATGAAAAGAAATAAATTATTATCTAAAAAATTAATTGAAATAATATTCATGGAAATATTACGAACATAATAATAGTCTTTAAAACCAAAATCAATTCTGTAGGCAATGTGAGATGTTAGTCCCCAATTTCTAGTTTAGTTAGCCTCACTCTATATTAAGACTTTAAATCCACCTCATTTATGGTAATGTTACAAAATCTACTTGGTTCCTATATTTGGATACAAATGTTTGCACCAAAGGTATTATCTAATACCTAACATGTTGATATATATTTAATTCAGTCAATAATGAACACACAAGAAGATCCCCTACATCTTCTAATCTGTTTAGATTCTCTTGTAGTGTCCTTTCATTCCAAATAAATAATATACCACATCCAATGATATTATATTTCTTTGGATATTCTTCATCATGTAAGGATAATTCTCTGAATCCTTAGATTTGGAATGAGGCTTTTTCTTTTCACCTTTTTCTTCTCCTATAATTCACTATAAAATCAAGGGGTTTTCACACCCTATTTGTTTATCAAATTGGAAAATAAAAGAAATATGTTTTGAATGATTATTCACACTATCAATCAAATAATAATATACAATAAAAAAGTATAAGTATTTTGGTAGTAAAGATAGATTACGATTTGTGCATAGATCATTAGGGGTCATAAAATCAAATATATCCATGAACTCAATGTTTCCAATCATCTTTACTAACTTAACAATAGTTGGATCATAATCTCTAATATTTCATGTGAACGTTTCATTGAAGTTCCTATATATCATTCGTATCACCATATCTTGATATATATCATTAAGGTGAAAATTTATTCTTTGTGAATCTATATTCTCATATTACTTTAGAATCTAATTGGATATGGAGGATATCATGAAAAATTATACATCCCTATCATCATTCATATGTTTTACATTGATAAATATTTTTTCTTCATTATCTTATTGGGAAATAAACTCCAAAAGTGGGTCTTAAAGAACAAACAATTTCTATTCATGGTATTGTATAACATAAAAGAGTCATTCCATTCTTGGAAATTCATGGGTGAGACGGTTATCCTTCTCTAGTATACATCATAGAGATATTGTTAAACAATTTTTAGATGCAATTAATACAAATTATGAGTGGATAATTAGTACCTTTATTATTATAAAACATGATTAATATGTTTAAAATTAAAATTCCAACAATATCCCTATATTTTTTTAAAACCAAATATCTCACATTGTTAGTTTTAGAATATTTTAGAAATTAGATATTCTATGGTTAGGGGCCCATATTTCTTATTTTAGAATTCATACTTATGACTAAAATTATGTTTGAATGGTTTAACATTTTTATGACTTTGCAACTACATTAAAAATCAGTTCTATGATCTGTTGTGTGGACTCCTAAATTCTAAAATCATTTTTAAAAAATTTCCTGAAAACGTACTTCTTTTTCACTCCATGTGCGGCTTCAGAATTTATACTTTTTAGTAAACTAGATTAATTTTTACCAAAAATTCATGCTAAATGTTCACTAATAATTGAAGGCACCATAAATTTGGTGTTTAAAGCTCATTAAAAAATGGGCTCTATTCTCGATGAATTCGTGAATGGCTATACCAACATAAAATTTATGTTGAGTGATTTTATCTTTATTTGTAAATTCAATTTTATAACAGTACATGTTAATATTTATTGGCATTTAATTGAGAAATAATCCATGTTTGATTAATCATTTACACATAATATGATTACATTTTATTTCATATTTCATACATGTTAATCAATTTTTTAGGTGATCATGTTAAATTAACAAAAATAAATAATTAACCATGAAACTAACTGAAATACTATATATGTGGCATGATCTTGTGATTTTTTAAGCGTTTATTTGTCCAACAGATGATAAAATAACACTTGAACCTTGGGGGAAATCACCTTGATCGAAATATTGGATCATGCTAAAGTATTCCAACATGGTTCATTTGCATTACCTATATTATATTCTACATGTCTCATAGACTCGGGGAACCTCCCCCCACTTGGAAAATCCATTAGTATAAAATATTTTACTCACAAACATGTGATGGGATGAAATGGATTTGATTAAGTGGTTTATCATAAATGAATCTATAGGTATGAACCCCATTATATAATAAACATTACTGAATGAAACATATAACATCAATTTTAATTTAATTAAAACATATTTAATGTAACCAATCGTACACATTGGGATGGCATTTTCAAATTATCAACCACAAATCAATCAACAAACATACATTTTCTATATTGTTTTTAATAACATCGATTTAATATTTAATTAATATAATAATACATGGATTTTTTTCAATTAATTTAATGTATCTCAATTCCATCCAGGAATACATAACTATGTATCATTTATAGATTTAAACAAAATTAATTTCATTTAAAATTAATGAAGAACAAAAATGTTATTTGATTAATCACTATTTTCTCATACAAATTTTTACATAGAGGTATTTTTAATATATATAATTATAAATTATAATCCATGGAATATTTTTTCAAATAAATGACACCAAGAACCCCTATTAATTGGATTAATTATATGTTTAATTTTACACTATGAAAAACTAGGCACACTACCCACAACATGCTTTTTGTTGTATACTATATTGTGCCTTTATCTAGAGCACATGCCTTAGTACCGGACATGATCCATTACACAGATGTGATTGATGTGAATGAAATATGATTGGAAGACATGGTGTGTGGCCTAATAGTTTCATGTCTTATCCATATTTGTGTTGTGTATATGATATATAGATCTTAGGGGCACCCCGAATTCTATACCAATAGAAAATAGGGACTAGATATCATGTACTATGTTTACAAAATAAAATTTTAAAACCATGTTTTAGTTTTTCCAGATCTGTATTCCCATAATCATTTATCTCCTCTTATATATAATTTCATCGAATCTATCAGAATATTTCATATGATATACATTACATAAAGGTATATGGAATGTATGTGGGAAGTACAAGCTATATATTTTGGGTTTTTCATTGAAGAGACTTTGGGGCTTCAAAATGGATTTTTTTGGAATACTTCTTAGTTTATAAACATTAACAGATTACTAGTTATGTTAGAAATAATTAACTAAAATAATTATAAAACATTTAGATAATAAAAATAAACATAATCTTTAAAATAAAAACTAAATTCATAAAACCATTAAATGAATAATAAATATTAATAAATTAAATATATGACCACTCTGATGCATATTATATGTTCTAGGGATGATAGAAGAATATTTTGATGTATTATACAACTCAAAATTTAGTTTTAATTTTTGCGTAATGTTTGCTACAAATGATCAAAACCACATGTCTAATGAAAATTTTATATTAATTGTCTGGATTATAAAACTATAATCAAACGATAAATATCATTGAATTTAATTTACTATTTCTTTATGAAAGATTTTAAAATTACCTCAACTAATAGTTAAACTTTCATTGATGATCTAGTCGAACAGTTCATGTTTCAATGTCGTTACCTTGCAAGATCCATTTTTAGAATCTCTCTTGAGATGGTCAATGTGTGAACCACAATCGATCAATACCATTATAGAATCATATGGAGCTATCATGGACAATCCTTTTTTCTATAATTGTTTAGGGTTGATCCAAATAATATTCTCCTCAAAGGAGGAACAACACTTGATGCTCTCTTAGTTTCTTGATATATGATAATGATAAATTTCTATATAGTTACAAATGTATCTCACTATCACCATTGATCACACCAAAATTCTGTTATAGAAATAGACATAATTTGATATATAATTTTGGACGTTTAGGGTAGGAGAATTAAAGATTAAACCCGTACCATATTTAATATTCCTATTTCACCCCATGGACACTAATATAATTAATATGACTATTAATCTCTTTATATGTGAAACACATTAATAATATAAATAAATATCATTTACACCATATACAGTCGAACCATTTATCTCAAACCACATTCCCTAAACGATATTTATGTATCCTCGATTAATTATAATTTGATAAAAAAATCACCACATTATTCTATCATAAATGTAATAAATATTTTATTCTCCAAAATACCGTACAAATATTAATTATTATAATTTAACTCACATATTATTTTGAATAACTTGTGATTTAATTTTTCTTAAGTACAAGAACAAATAAATTTAATTTACTCTAAATTGTTATGTTCATTACATGAATTTAACTAGTATTTATGATATAGTAGTTTTGTGACCCTCGATGCCTCTTTCTTAGTGGAATTTTGAAAAACTTCTTAAATACAAAGGTTAGCATCTCCAAACACTCAAATTCATCCATCTAGAAATAAGTTAATGTTTAAATGATAACTTCCCTCCTAAAAAATCTTACCATTTAATATAAACCCTTTATCGTGATATATAAAATCAATTAGGTTGCATGATGGTTCCATCAAACAATATGTTCAATGACTCTTTCTTTGAATTTATTTTAAATAACCATCCCTCTAAAAACCATGACCATGTAATTAATTTGGTAGTTACATTCCCTTAAAAGGGAATATGATATCAATTTCCTTCAATTTATGGAAGGGATAAATCATTTCTCGTAGTATACATTAATAGAATATCCATCATGATGTACCTAACGTACCTTACCTCACCATGAACATATATAATCATAGTTTACAATAATAAATAAAATAACATGATTCATGATATCCATTAACAATAATATTAATGTCTATATACTAATACACACATTTGTATATAAGAATATCCAATGAAACATGGAAATGTATATTTCCAATCGATAGGTATGTTCTCATAACCTCGTATCATGAAGATTATCAAATTTGAACACCAAAGGATGGTGACTCAATGTATTATTATCCTCCTATTAATGATATCTTATATCATAAATATCCCATCAGAAAGTATCATCCAGCTAAAGAGCGAAGTTTAGGAATAATTTTTGGATCCTTTGGGTTGTCCTTATAGCGATGAACGGCTGTAAACATTTCAATGTATCATATATTCCTAGGAAATTACCAAAGAAATATTACATAGAGGAACAATAATAATTTGATAATAAAACATTATTAAAAATGAAAGCATATAATAAATTATTAAACAAGTCACTTCTAGGGAACCAAATCCAACAAACATTGTCCATAAGTAAAATGAAACTTACCCCTAAAGAGAAAATTTGACCAAAGTAGAGAATAATATCAAAGAACACATCACCAAAACACCTATATCCTATAATAACATAAAATATATAAAAGGTGGATCCAAATAAATTTTAATATCATTACATGTATATTTGAGTTCTTAAAAAACAATGAAAAATATAATGTATTTGTGCTTAAAATATAACCATGGTGACACATTATCCTTTTCGAAAATAATTGACCTTTTGTCTTGATTGTGTCTCTACACACCGTGAGATTTAATTAAATCTTAAGGTATTTTAAGAGTGATTTTTTGGGGATTCTTCCATAATTTACTATACTAATTTTCAATTATATTTCCTTTTTTAGGACTATATTCTAGGTTTCGTAGTTTATCATCCTGAATTATTCCATTCACATTCCATGTTAGGTGAATTAATGTCTCCAAAAATTTATAAACATAATAATATATATGAGTATATAGAATTTATTTATAAACATTTGATAGAATTTTTTAATTATTCATTTATAAATATTCATTACACATTAGATAATTATTGAAGATTCATAATCCTTCTCAAATTATATATATTCGATAATAAATAATTATATTTTTTATTCCCTCATTACCATGTAATGAAATATTCATTTATTTATTTTTGATAAGGAATATATATTTTTATATAATTCATCACATTTATTTGAGAAAATAATTTCTTGAAACTAGTTCCACATCCTATATTTCATTCTTTCATGTTATAAAACTTCAATAATATTATTTATATTTTATACTTTATATAAAAACCAAAAAATTAAATCACTATATATTTATTCAATATATAAAAAATATTTTTATAATCTATTTGTTTTTCTTGAACCATCATTTTCATTTCCCAAAAAATAGCTAAATCTGTGTATACACTTTTATCAATATTTTAATTTTCCTAATAGTAGTTTAATTTTTCAAGGTCCTCTAAAATTTTCATTTTGGAAATTATAGGTGTGAGATGAGTGTTTTATAGTTTCATGGGAGTTGAGATATTTGTATTGGTTTCCTAAGGACAACCACATATTAGTTTGTTCATCATTATGTAATTGTATGTTCATGGTTGATTTTGTTTTGGTTGTGGTTATGGTATATAAAAATAGGTTTTAGGTTAGTATATTTAACATTGAATATGTCCATTCTATGGGGAGTTTATATCATGATATAAGTTAATTAAATTAAAAATTTTGATTTAGTTTTCATGGAATATATAGAGATCTGAATGAATTTTAGTCTTCCATGAGGAGGGTATAAACTCACTTTTTGTTACTAAGGAGAATATGTATCACATTATATCATTGGAATAATACTTAATTAGTGATATTATTTTTATAAATTATTTTAATAGATTAACATCTACAACATGTTTAAATATTTATCTACTATTTCATTAAATTTTCCCCATACCCATTTATAATAAATGGAAACAATACATATAAAAAATAAGGTTTTAAGAAGTTACGATCCCAATAATGGTACATACTCCTTACAATATTCGTGTAAAGTGCATGATGCATCTTTTCCCTATATTAACCAAGGGATTATAATTCATACTCTATTAGAAAAATCATATACCTAAGTGTTTTTAGTGTAGGATATCTCTCAAATATCTTGAATATTATCCGAACCATTGTTTAACCACCAAACTAAAAAATTTATCCCGAATGTTTATTTATAATATATCTAGAAAAACATCCTAGATTATTTTTGTTCTCAAAATTAAAATTGAAAATTAATTTGGTCTTATATTCCATTATATAAAATATTCAATATCCACTTCAACATAAGGTCTTAAATTGATATAGTAATATTTATAACACAACATGCAAGGAATACATCTCTTAAATATTTCATAATGATCAACATATACATGAGACCATGCACATACATAGTGTATTCTTCCATATAAATAGTATCCATTCATCATATAAATATTTTTCCATAAATTTAGTATGTACTCAATGATTTTATCAATATACTCTATAATCTCATAGAATATTAGGATATTATAAGATATCCTATCCTCATTTATGTAATTGAATTTTTTATATGTAACTCTATAAATTTTCTAATAAAAAATTTATGATCCCTTCATCTAATTCATTTTTTCTTTATTTACATTTTATATTCTTCACTAGATAAATATATTTTCTAAATATTCGATATATGTATCTAAAAAACACACTTTTGATTTTACAAAAAATAATCATCCCCATAAATTTTCAATTAATAAAAAAATATAAGACAAGGTATCAATAAATTCCTCATGATATATAGAAATATCATAATCTTATATTCCCCTTAAAAGATGTATGAAATTAATCTCCACATGTTAATAAAATTTAATTTTTTCATGAAATTTCACCCTATACCTCAACAAAACCCTATTAAAATAATCATTAATGATATATTAAGGATTCAAGCACATCATCCTTGTGAAAAATCATTTATCATAGGAAAATATCTCAATAAAAATCTTACTAACAAATTTTTTCCTTAAACATCTTTGTGCTTCATCATCACCCCAACAAAAACTAATTTATATAATTTTTTTAAAAAATTTCAATAATATTTGTGAAAAGTGTCACGTAATCACACCTATTATTATTTTGTATTTTCTATTTACATAGTGTAGATTATATCCTCAAAATGAATCATAATAACATTGTATAATTTTAATGTTTTATAATTTTAATAATAAATTAAGAATAATATGAAATAATATCTATAACTCTATTTCGAAACATCATAAAGCATTCATTATTATCATATTAGAAAACATATATAAGAAAATGTGTTTATTATATATAACTTATGTGAGTTCAAAATATATTTCACAATGAAAAATATTCCTTATCTATTGGATTTTTTTTTTAATTTTTACAATTTCACTAAGAGACATAATAAATAAATATTACTTATCATTGAGGATGTTATGTATCCTTATAAAATTTATTACACAACTTCAAATATAAGACTTACTATCTCATGGTTTCTTCCTTTAAATTTGTTTTTTTATAATAATAATATTCATTATATTTATACTATTTTTAGCCATTGAAATTATTTTATGAGACTCAAAAAGAATTTACTTGTATAGGGAAGTACAACACTTTTTCATTTTTTTGTTTTTTGAAAAAATATATTACATATAAAATCCCTTATCCATATTTACAAATAAATTTATTAACATAGAAATTATCACTAAACTCATCAGTATTTATTTAAATCATACTTTAGGAATTCTAGTCTCACCATAACATCTAAAATGACATTACATTTCTTGTAAAATTATCATAATACTTCAAAATCAATCCAATCATATATTCTAAAGTCTTATTTCATAATATAAACTCTTTATTTAGTATTTCAAGAACAATCATAGAATCCACACATTTCCATACTTAAATAAAGATTCTGTAAACATTCATACATGATATATTCTGTATTAAATACAATAATATCCATGATAAAAAAACCCATGATTGGATTCTCAATATTTCTTCTATATTTTTAAACCATTGGTCATATATTTATATTTATTTCAACAAAAATATCATACATGAATCTTTATAATTGTTATTGACAATGTTCTCTCCATATAATTAGAGAATTTTTCAGGATTTCATACAAACTAGACCAACACTAATAACTTGTAAATGTCTCTTTATTGAATCTTACTATCATAATTTCATAACATGAATTTTATTTTTATTTTCCTATTTATGAATATATGGAATCTCAATATTCATCTTTACAATTTGGTTACATAATACACCACATAAATAAAGAAAACATTGAATTTTATTTACATGAAAAAAATTAATCAAAACACCTCTAAAAATTAATCAATTGATTTTTATTCTTTAATCTCCATATATGTATTTATTGTCGATAACCACTTAAATTATAAATTGAATATTATTTTTCTCTCTATAATTGATAATCAACGCTACAGTTTAATATTATCTAAATGTTCTTATTATCTCACGCCTCTTCCAAAATAATATCCTCCCTCTTTTCCTCCCCACTTCTTAAAGGATAAATAATGATTTATTTGAGGGATGGGTAGAATAAAATATTTATAAATAATGTTACATTAATTAGTATACTAATACTATATATGATTTAACTTAATTTAAAAAATAATATTAATTAATGAAATCATAAATTTTATCCATAAATAGTTATATATGAAGTACTAATACTAATTTATCTATTATAGGGATGATAAAACATATTTCCTAATAAATTAATGATATTCACTTATCTTTAAAAAAATTTAAAAATTATGTGAAATAATTTCATCACACTTTTTTATATCATCATAAACTCAACCTTAAAAGTCATATTTTCCTTAATAAAAAGGGTATAAAAGTGAATAATTGATATTTACAACATCTTTATATGAGGATTATCTATAATTATAGAATCACATAAATTTATTTCATCTTATAGGTTATTCAAAAGTTTTTCCCTCAAGGGATCCACCCTAACATATCTTAATCATGTATGGATGTTCATTAAAATTAAATAAAAAAAACAAATTATAACACAAGGAATATGATTCACTTGTTGTAAGGAATAATTAATAACTCAATGATAAAAATTCACCATGTTTTGTAGATAATTTATTATTTAAATATCACCTACACACATCACCTTCAATTAATAGCATTGAAAAACAACAAAAAATCATATGGAATAAGGTGGAAAATGTTTTACCCTTAAAGATAGAAACAGTGTTGAATGTTTCATCTTAACCAATATGATCCAATCATTCATGATCCATCATTGGGGTAACTCTTAATACATTATTTACAAACATCCTAGATGATTGAATACATGTGAACAGTGGTTATATTTCTATTTTGACATGTCTATTTGGGTGGGATGTCCTTGTAACCAAGAACTATTAACACACATGAATAACTAGATACTGGATTTATCATCATAAACATTTCTCCTTTTACTACTAGGACAATAAAAATTACATCAAATTATTTTCCATCCGTCTTTATCCTCCAAAAAACATCTCTGAAGATTCCATGATATAATATTTTTCAACATACATCGAATAAGGTTTTGTTATGAAATCATTATAATATCACATTAATATATAATCTTTAAATTCTTAATTTTTCATTCCTTTTTACAAAATCATCCATGACTAATGTCGTCGAGTCTAATTGAATTTCATTGAGCCTTCTTATCTCTATATTCAAATTTAATTTCTCTTGGAAGTGATTTCAATCATTATTCAATAGTGTTATCTTATTAGAAATATTTCCCATAGATATAATACAAAACATTAAGACTTTTGAACAAAAATCCTTTTTGATTTTTAGTATAAAGTTTCTACATATTAAGGTTTTGTATCCTATTCATATGGATGATTCATTACTTAACATAGTTTTACCCATTGATTTTTTCTAATATAATAGAATTACATGTTATAATAAAAATCATATATATTGTACATAAAAGTTCCCAATCACAAAAAATAATCTTTGAAGAAATTTATTCTATAATATTGATAAGTCCATTAGTGAAAATGACATTCTATTTAGGTATTCTGTAGCCTTAATTTTTATTTTATCATAGTAACCCCTAATTTTATAATGAAAATTTAGAGTCAATTAATATAGTAGTTATGTTCATATCAATTAATCCATCTCATATTAATATATTTTTAGTTCTATATCATTCACTATAAAATGAAACAGATTTAGTATCCTGGGAATAATTAGTAACAACTTATACATTTTTCTTTGGATGTATTTTCATAGTAATATAATATATATCAGCTAAAACATCCATGAATTTTTCCGAATATTATTAGATATTCTTCAAGGTATTTTCAACATTAAGATACATAGATTGTGTCTTTATAAAATCTTATATCATTGCAGAAAATTTGAAATAATTATCTTGAATGATATTATCTTGTTCTACAATTTTCCACATGATATTTTTAAATTAATTAAGTTATTTATAATTCCCTTTGATAAGATCTTATTTTCTGTATTTGTTATTTAATATTTTAATTTATTTGATAAATTAAGTGTTGTAATCATTACATCCTAAAACTATTTCATGAATCATGTGTTTAGTATAACTCTCTAAAACCAAATATTCATTGCTAAAAATATCATCATCATTACTATAAGTGGTGTTATGTTTTTTATTCAGATCCAAAAATGATAAATAGTTTACAATGGTGACTCCATATTCTAAATCATTACACTTAGATGAGTCTTAATATTATTACTATTTTCTCATAAAATTATTATTTAACATTACATAAAAATTATTCTTTTAAATATCACCATTCCTAGTTTCCTCAATTTTATTATAGTAAAATATTATTTTTAGTTATCATAATTATCACATAACAAAATTTTCTCGTTTATAAAATCATCTGAAGAATTACCAATTTAAAAAAAATCACTTTTTATTCAGATGAATTTTGTACTTGCGTATTCATTATTTTCATGTTTTTTTGAAATAATATTAATGAATATATCATTCACATCAATACTTTATTGATTATATTATAAATCTAAATAAGAACTACCCCTATTTTATTCGGAATTTTTACCTTTCATTGAATTAAATTCCACACCAACTTAATCAATTTATGGAAGAAAATATATTTACACACAGTCTACAGAACTATAATTTTATTATAATTTATATTTGGATAAAATTTATCTATTTTATAGTGCATAATCATCAACATCAAATCAGGTTGGGTGTTCCACATAATGTCAGTTGATAATGGGGTGTCCTCTAATGTTTCTATGAATCCTATAATTTTTCTAAAAATTTAATTCATCTCTATTAAATAATAATAAATGTTCTCATCATCATCTATATAACTACCACAAAAATTTTACATCCAAATAAATATTTCATTTTTTCACCATAACATTACCTTTAAAAAAATCAAGATTATTGTATATATCCAATCCAATTTTGAGCCCCATCACCATAGTGTATTCTTTAACGTATAAGAATTTTATAGTAATATTAACTTATTTTCCATCAACCACTATATTCCATTTTTTAATTTTATTGAAATAAAAAGCTTGTCCAACTTGATTAAAACATAATAAAGACAAATCCTTCAATTATAGTATTTAAGAGAGAATAAAATTCATCCTCATGTCCTTAAAATCAAGGAATTTATTTCCATTGAATGTAATAATTCATCTATAGACGATATAATTAAAGCTCTAGATCTTTAAATTCTCTCAATATTGAACATTTAAAAGGAATCATGGTTATATATAATATCATTTAATGTGACCAGGTTTCTTACTGTATCGTAATTATTGGGGTGGTTAATTGTTTATACTACTTTTTATAATATATTCATTGAATGTAACCTCCAAGAACATTTAATTTATAAGAAATAAATACGAATAAAAAATTAACTTTTATATGGATCATTCCCGATAAATATAAAAATACATTTTTTTTCAAGTGTTAGAAGAGTATTTTCACTATACATTATATTTTTTTTATAATAAAAACCCTATTTTTAAAATCTAAAATATAAGTAAATATAATACAAGAAACTACTGACAAATCATGAAATGAGTTTTGAAACATTGGTAATCTCTTGACTTGTTTTTATCTCTTAACATTTTTATTTGGTTTGGCTCTCTGTAGTATTATGAGATTATTATTCCGATCTATTATATAAAATATCTTCAGTGCACTCCCAAATTTCCTTTCACCAATTAATCATACTCCTCTTTATGATCAAGACTATGACTTATAAAATACTCACAAGAACATAATATTCACATCAACCATATCTTGAAGATATCTGAGTAATCAATTGTTCTGTTAATGATCCCACACATATAGAGGCTTATTCCTTCTAAATAGAAATCACTCATCATCTGGTTCATCGTGCCTTGATATAGAAGTTAAAAATTGGATTAATAAATCATCACAATTATTTTTTATGATATGAGTATTTCATAATTCAACCTAAATTCTTAATTCCTCTTAGTTATATAGGATCATACCCTGAAAAATTTCAGGAACACATATCTTTAATATTTTCAATATTCTCTATTAAAATATATATCATGTTCTCATCATCATTATCATTAATTTATATTAATGACTAGTTTAATATAGTTTCCTTATCATATATATGAATATAAGAAAACTACCTTTATTTATAGTATAATATTCTTCTCTCTATTTCTAATTCAAATGTATCTACAATTTTGGTCTCATTAACCTCTATGTGATATCAAGAACTATCACATTATAATATTCTTCATAAGAAATTCATTAAATTAATATCTCCACATATGAAATATTTAATATTCTCATGACATGGCATCACATACCTCAAAGTGATCTTCTTAAAAAACTCATGAATAATCTACCATGGCATCAACCATGGTGTTCTTGAGTCCTTTATTTTCCCATAGAAAATGATCTCAATGAAATACCAACATCCATATTGTGGCCTTTTAAATATTATTATTTAACTTCAAATTAAAATGTTATTAAAGAGAAGGGGTAAAGAGATACACATCATGGGGGCCTAAAATGGTACATCCATAGGGAATATCCTCTCACAATGGAAAAAAATTCAAGTGGAAGAGACCCAAAAGTATAGAATCAAAAACATGAACTATGCGAAGAAAAATTATATAAATATTATTCCGTTTATGAATTTTATGATAAGGTGAGCATTTCATTGTATTATTTTTCATATTTCATGGTTATTTTTTAAAAAAAATTTTAAAAAAAACACCAACAAAAAATAGTACAATCCCCAAAAAATGGAGCAATTTTATGTGTGGAAATTTTTTTCCTATCGACGGTTCAAGTGTATGGTTCATTGATAAGGTGTATAGCGTCACTTGGGTTGAATCCTCAGTGATGATAATTGTCAACAATGGATTTTTTGTGATTTGTTGTTTTAATAGGGGGTTGTTTGCAGAGATAAAAAATGATTTATTGATTTATATTGATTTAAAAATTATATAAATATTATAGTGAGTTCATTATTGGGTATTTACGCTTTGATATCATTGAGATTTGATTTTTAATTGAATTAAATTGACACGCACTTCATAATATTACTTTGATAATAATTCTTAAGTGTTAAGGCATTAATCAAGGCCAAAAATTAACAAGGGTTATAATCATAATCAGTACACATTATAGTAGTGTATTTTTAGTTCCAATAATCCATGTAATCCACATCTTAAACAAAAATTTTCATTAATCTATGATATTTTAATTTTAGAATTTAGAATGTTTACAAAATGAATATTTATTATGAACATGATCTCAATAACTTGATATCACCAAATAATGACTCACTCAAGTAGATTATTCAGTCATCCATTGATATGGTATAAATCTAGTTTTATATGTTTATGGTGCTGAATTATAAATAGAATAAAAATAACTAGATATAAAAAGGGTTGTGTGTCGAACATACACACAAGTAGTGAAGATAGTTAAAATAACAATTTACATTGAAAAAGAAAGTGAAAAAATTAAGGGGTAACAACATTATTTAAACTCTTTGAAGAGGATTAATATTTAAAAATAGTGGGTGGATTATTAAAAATTATTCTGAATAAGAAACCTTCATTAAAATTAAAATGAAATTGAAAACTTCTTAAGAGAATACAATTCAAAACAAACGCAATGGAACAAAAAAATAAAAGTAGATGAGAGGTATCTCTTGTTCAGAAATGATCATGGAATGTCCTCCCAAGACCTTGAAAAGTCTCTAGTCATTCCAAAAATCCTCCTTATGTTATTAAATCCCAAAACATTTTAAGGAGATAAGGGTGATATATTTATATCCCAAGAAATTAAACTGTTTTCATTCCAATTCATCCCCTCCACTTGGCTCGCATATTTGGAATTCTAGATAGTAGACTAATGATGTATGATCTTCTTACATGTTTTTTATATTGATATTTACTTTCATCCCCAAATGGTTGGTAGCTATTAGATTGTTGTAGTCAAAGATATGTTTATTTTACTAAATAATGTGCATCTGTCCATTTTAATCCATACTATTTCAAAGGCCATAATGTGAATGGGTTTTTGAAAAGGAAGTTACCCTGAAACATGAACTCTTTATTCAATAATTTTGGATGTCTGTATCTTATATTTCATACTAAACAATGTCAGTTAGAATGTATGTATTTATCCAGAGAACATTAAATATTTGTGTTTCAGTTTTAATTTATAGACAGAATAGTGGGATGGACATAATAGAACCATTTGGGAAATAATTTGGTTGATTTGGGCCATGAAATTTTTATCTATGATTCCTTTAGATATTCCCGATCATATTAAGTTGTTTCATTAATTTTGGGAATCTGGATTGAGCCCAAAAATTCTATTTTCATGGACGATATTATTTATTTCAAGATTCCATTGGCCTTCATGTGTGGACCCAATGACCCTTTAAATAGAAGAATTGGCCCAAGAATCCTTTTAATGATATGTTTTAAATTCAGTTAGAAATACTTACATAATTAAACACACAATGTGGATTAGTATGAATAACTTTATGATTAAAACATTAAACTATCTTGAATTTCAATTAATCCAAATAGTACTCAAATTGTATTAAATATTAAAACATGAAAATTTCACACAAATTATGCACTTTTCATAGAAAATCATCAATGGGAGTAAATAAATGTTATTAAGATATTAATAAAATCAATCACCCATCTATTGAAAATTGATAATGTCGTTTGTGCATACATGTGGACTACCACCTTCACAATGTCATGCCATTTGTCATTAATGTATTCCCCTAATGAATGATTATAAATTTGTATTCAATGTATAGACATTATAATAATTTATTTATTAATATTATAGGTATGATAAAAATATTACCCAAATGGATGTAAAAATATTATTGAGTTGAAACTTGTATAATAAATGGATGAGTTTCACCCTGGATGATGATGTTAATAAAGAATAATAAACCTATGATAAATTTTTACAAGTGAATAATATACAGTAGGGTAAATATTAATACGATTCTGATGCTAATGTATAATAAGTTTCAGTTTATTCTACATGATGTTAAGAATGAAAATGATAAACGTTTGACTTTTTGTATTGGTAATATGGAATCATTTCTAGTATAATGATTCATGTTATAAATTATGTACATATTTTTTCAAGGTGTATATATGGCTTATTTTATGTTTCATATCATTAATCCATCATTATTCATGGAATTATATTATTTTTATTCTATATTTATCTTTAAATATTTTTTTATTCAAATGATACTAAATCATAAAGAAATCACATCACAGTATTAGTTTTAATTATATGGTTTATGAATAATTTTTTGGAATGAACATAATCATATATTCTCCTTAAAACATACATATAATAATAATTCTATTCATTTTTGGGTCTTTATGTTTACAATGAATTATACCAACATTCATTATTTTAAACAATTAGAAAATAATTTTTATTAAACTTCAACAATATTTCTTCGTTAGTCGAAAGAATTTTTTTCCCATTCACATATTCATTGAAATGATTCTCTGAATATATATTTCCATGAAAAAAATACTATCGAAAAATATTTTAATCATTATTTTTTTGTAACACCCAATTTTTTTAAATGGGACATTTTGGTAGATAACTTAAACAGTATACAACACCAGGCCTAAACAGACCATGAAATATTATTATTGAAATATGATAGTTATAACCTAGGCATTGAATTAGATGGTATGAATAGAATTAACTACATTATAAAAAATATAAAAATGTTTGAATCATTACAAATTTATTGAACACGTCTTTGGAAATAGGCACTCAATATTTTTAGAAGGCATTTTATAATTCAAAAATATGATGTTTTTGAAAATGTGACATATGAGTGACTATTAGAATTAATTTTTTAAAATTTTATAAGTTTTATTTCAAAAAAGGATATAATATTTTAAATCATCATATCACATTTATTTTATGGAGAGAATTTGATATTTCTATGAAAAGATTCATTTTTCAAAGAAAAGTGAAAAAAAATATTATCAAATTTAATTTATTTAAATTTTTCTATGAAATAAAATTATATTTTTGGAGTAGTTTTAAAATTTCATTACTTAAATTTTTTTAAAAATACAATTATATTTCTTTTAATTATTAATTTACATGAATTTTTTATAGAAAAATTATTATAAAAAAAAATATTTTTTTTCGAGAACCAGTTTTCCATCTCATTTTTTGAGTTTAGTTTTAAATTAAACTCTATTAATTTTTTTAATTAAATGATTAAAAATTTTATTCACTATTTTTACACAATGGGTAAAAAAAATTACATAGTAGTATTTTGTTTTTAGACATTATGAATAGTAGCCTTTGTAATTTTTGGCATGATTATTAAATTGTAAATGAGTTAATTAAGTTAAAAATAAAATTACAAGGAATAAAAATTGGACATAAAACATGGTTTAATTTTATTTTTTGAATATATAAGAAAAATAACCATCCAAATTTGGAATTTATGGAATTTTTTCCAATTTAACCATGATTTTGAAATTTATATTATTTTTAACAAAGAGAAATAAAAAATATCATTCACTTTGTTTTATTTTAAATAAATTTTTGACATAGGGATAAATAGAGGATATATTTGAATATATATATTAATATTAATTATAAATATTTGGTAATCATGTTAATTTATTTTTTATTTTAATTTAATAAATAATTGTGTTAATTACTCTAGAAACACTGACACAATACTTGTGAAAGTATTGTAAAAAATAAAAAATATTTAAAAACTCGGAAGAGAATAATTTTTTAGGGTGGTATCATGTCCTAAAATTTTATAGATAATTACAACATATATTATGTGTTTTGAATGATTATTTTTAATTATAAATTTTTATAAATTTTTGGAATGTAACATGAAATGAATTGTCTCAAAAATGACTTTAATGATATTTTATGTTAAATTGTGAATTATTAAATGAATAAAAATTACTATAAATATAATATTTTTCAGAATTGAATGTAATGGTGTTTATTTAATAAAACATGGTCCGTTTATGGGATTTTTTATATTAAACATTTTGACCACTAAATTTTAAAAAAAATTACTATTGTTATAATAATAAAAAGGGTAAACATCTAATTTTAAAAAATATATTATGAAAAAACAATCACATATAGTTTTAAAAATAATTATTGGGTGATATTATTGTGACCCATACTGATATTAGATTTTAAATAAATAAGTATGGACATAGTTGGATATTTAATTAATTTATATTAATTTAAAATTTTATGTAATTCCAAGAGTAACCCTCCCCTTACTTATAAAAAAGAACATGATCTCTTCTTTTCATCATAGATAATAAAAAATTTAGTTTAGTGAATACCACCCAAAATACATTACTTACAAACCTAGTCATATTCAAGAGGCCAATATTTCTTCAGAGAACCATCCTAGGAAATCTTTTTCTATAAACCATAAAAAGATTTTATGAAGAAGATGTATAATTCTCAACCATGCATTTTTATTTTATTTTATTTCTATTCTATTCAAATGATAATAAATCATACCAAAATAGTAACACATGTATCTACGATATATTTAGATTTTATTATATTAATTTAATAACTTATATCCATCTCACCTTCCATCAAATGGGAAACAAAACCATAGTTTGTGTTTATGGTGGACTACAACCTTGTGAACCGATGTAATTAGTTTTACATAACATTCTATCACAGCTTGTAATAATGATGGATTTAATGTGTGTATATTATATTCGTGAAATATGTATCATTATAAAAAGATAATATATCATACTATTCATACCATTCCATCCATTGAATAACGAAAACATTATTCATGAGTATATATAGAATACCACCTCAATGAAGTGATGTGATTCATTTTTCATCACTGAATCACATAGATGATATATATATATATTAGTAATATAGTATTTATAATTCAATTTTATTTATATAAGTGTGAAATAATAAATTCCATTATTCCATAATAGTCTCAGAAAAATGAAAATTTAACTCATGTGTACGGATAGCCTATCATCTCCAAGATTGTAACATAATTCATTTTTTCAACCATAATTTATTGTTGGATCCAAAATTATACTTTATCTATAAAAAATTATAATATTATCTGGATTTTTTTGATAATATGGATTAATGTCCCCTTGGAACATAGTTATCTTACTGATTTTATTTTGGATATATGTTCCACTATCATCAAAACATCTGATATAAACTTAATGAATTAAGTATCTGATTATTGTTGAGAAAAGAATTGTTTTCAACAATAAGTAATAATTTTATTTAAAGGGGGGGGGGGATTTTTGAATATATTACTCTGTCTATTTATGATAATTTTGATGCTAACAAATACACTTAATTATTTTCTAATGATTTTATTTATTATTTTCAAGGAATTTTTTAATTTATTTTACTGTGAAATAATGAGAATTTATTACTTATTCGGAAACTGTTTTAGAGCGTTATGGAAACACTATTTATACAATACTTATTTGGAATAAGCTTTAGCGTGTTCTGGAAACACCGTTCATACCATACGTGGATAAACGTAGAGTAAGGATGAAAAGCGTGTATACTTTTTGAGATAAGAGAAAAGTATGGTTAATCAACCATATGTTATCAGCAAAGTATGGAAAAAGAACCTTACGTTAGGAAGGAAACATATGTTTGGGTTATCAAAAAAGTATGGATGGAGAACTGTACGTAAGTACTAAACGTTACGTTTTTTTCTCAAAATTATGGTTTATCATCCTTACTTTTGTAAACAACCCTACGTTCTTTGAATGGATCTTTTATCTTTTGTCTGAGAGTTGAAGAAAAAGTATGGATGATCAACCCTACATTTATGACCAACCTTATGTTTGAAGAAAGTAATATGAACCCTATGTTAATGTTCATCCTTACATTGTCAACCCTACGATTGGAGGACACGTCATCAACCTTACGTATGGCATCAGAAATATTGAAAGGCGATATTTTTATGCAACAGTCAGCAAGCTGATTGTTAGGTGGATTCCAAGCCGGATTTAAACTCTATTTTAAAATATTAATTTGAATGATTCAATTCAGTTTTAGAAATGGATTAAAGATCGAATTTATCACATACATAGCTTATTTTAAATGTATTTTTATTTTACTTTTCATTAATGCTTTGTTTTGGGGGGTTTCCAATGTTTTTATAGAGAATAGGTGAGTTTTCATGAATTGGGCCAAACTGTGAGCCCAATTCCAGATTTAAAAATGAATTTTGTTTCTTTTATAACATATTCATTTTTTTTATTTTTTACTCATTCCAACTCCTAAATGTCCTCCCCTGATATATTAACACCACAATTAAAATTTGGAGTCTTTGGAAATCCATAACCAAGGTGTATATGGGTTTTTATTTAAGGGATTGGGCCTGCCCGAAAGCCATATTCCAGTTTTAAAAATAAAATTTGATTAACTAATAACTTATTCATTTTTAAGGCTCTTTCGGTGATTCCAAGCCCCAAACACGCCCCTTGAACCCAGCCGCGCATCCCATATCCTCCCACCCTCTTTTCATCTCATTTGCATTGCGGTTTAGGTCGAAAGTTCTGGAGAACTCAAATTTAGGGCAGATTTATAAAGGTAATTTGTTTCCCTCATAACTCCTTCGATTCTTACTCTTTTTCCCCCATTCAAATTCCTAAATGATCTACCTATTCTTGTTCGAACCGACATTGAAGGTTTGAGTATTTTTGAAATCAGCTACTGGTATTTTGGGGGGCAATTTCTACAAGATATTTTAAGTAAGTTGTTTTCCTCCTTCCTTCTTTCAATTTGTTTAGGGTTACATCCAATTTAGATAGGGTTTCTTCCATTATAATTGCGGTTCCTAATGTCCAGGAAGTAGGGTTTAAAATTTAAGGTTTTATATTGTGTTCTATGGTCTGAAATTCTGGTTTTAGGTCTGGTTTAGCTTTCTTGAGGTGCGGCGGTGGTGCGTTTGAGTTTTCGCACAAAGGATTCAAGGGTTTCCTTGGTCTTGGTAGGTGATTCCATTGTGTATGAAATCTTTGTGAATTGGATACTGTTTTTATGGTATTTTCATGCTTATTAAATTTTATTATTTCTGAAAAATATAGTTTTAGTGGTGTTTTTATTTAAAATGAATCCTAAAGGCCAATTTCATGTGAAATTGGGGGTTTTTCATAGAAATGTATTATTAGTTTAATTGGGGCTACCCTATAAGTAACTATTTGATTTTATTGAAGTATAATAGGGATAAAAATACTGTTTTTAATGATTGTCCCTTGTGTTTGTTGCTAAAAAATCTGGTTTTAATGGTGTTTGAGAACCACATGAAATTCTAAGAGTTGTGTTGTGTAATAATGGAGACTTTGCAATGATGTCGTTTCTTGAACTATATAGGGTTGCCCTAAAAATGATTTTGTGTTTTAACTGAAATGTAGTGGGATCTCCTTTATGTTTTGGAAACTTAAATATGTGAACATAGTATGCAAGTGAGGTTTATAAGGTGTTTTGTGTCCGAAACACTATGAGATTTTTGAGGAATTGTTTTATGAAAAATCTAAGTGTTTTGTTGCGTGTTTTAAGTGGTATAAAATGTGATAGCTACTGTATTGGTTATGATTGAACAGTAATGGTGTTTTATATGAAAATTTATTTATTTTTCATGCTGTAATTGATTGAGCACAAAAGGGGAAGCCCGGGTACCTAGGTGGGGCGGATTTGTACTAGTACGGCTAGTGGACCGGATGGGTTTTGTCCCTGTTTCACTTAGAATTTGGATAACGACAACTCTAAATAAACTATGTGGATGATTATTGGGGACCACTAGGTTATGGGTGTGTTCCCTACTAGTGGCTCGTGCACGAGAAAGGATTTTTCTATGATTACTTTACACCGAGGTACGAGGTACATAGGGCCCAAGACAACCTAGTGCCTAGGGGTGTTCCCAATGTTGTTGCTCATTGGATTTGTAGTATCTACCCATGTCTTAGGGTGTGTTTGGAAGTAAATTACAGTATCTAACATTTCAATTTTAATGTGTTAGTAATCTAAAAATTTTGGATTGAAAACTATTTTCAATTAGAGGTTTCATTTCTTGAAATTTGAACACTACTTTTCCTTGCGTTTGAAAACTGCTTGCTTTTTCACATTGTATTTCTTACTCTTTGGAATCATTGGGTGGTATCCTACTGGGCTTAGGCTCACACCCTACTTACACCCCTTGGGTGTAAGTAGACTTGGTTATGTTTGATTCAGGTAAAGGAAAGGCTAAGGGTGATGGCGGTTCATGGTGTTAGTTCCCATTCTTGGTGCGGAGTTGTGGAGATAGCTTGGGGGCGATGACCCCCTTGTCGTGTGGAGTCCTTGGGGCTGTCTTAATGCTATAATTATTTTTATTTGGACCACTTGTATAATCTTTAAACCAATTTACTCAGTTTTGGTTTTCACTTAAGTCTTGTTTGGCTCAAAAATTTCAGATTTATATTATGGATTGTTTTTAATGTTTTATGCTTTCATACTCGGGTAAATCATTCCCAAACCTATATTAATGATACCCGGGCACTTGTGCCAGCCCGTGGGGATAGGGAACGCCCTTCGGGTCATGTCACGGGCTGGGTTTGGTGCCGGTTTTGGCGGTGACCAGATTCGGTTCGTGACAAAATGGTATCAGAGGAGGTTCGCTCCTTGGGTCATGTTATTTGGGGAAGAGTCAGCATAGTCTGGAGCTAGGATTTTTGGGACTTGAAATTTCAGTCATGGGTAGTGTGCCTGGCCAGCACACCTCATGAAGGGATTCAAGTCACCAGGGTAAGTATGGATTTATTTGAGTGCTTTGGTTTTTTTGGTTTAATGATGACTCTGGGAAATGAAAAGAGAGTTGGGAGAATAATCTCAGTGAGCTCGCAGGTCCTGGCAAGCCATGTGGAGCCATGGATATTTCCCTAGAATACTCTCTGTGACGGCGAAGTGATTGGAATATGGCTGCCAACCATATGTCCAAGTCACCCACCGAAACTAGTTTCCTCTTGCATTGTTTTGTGCTTTAGTTTTGAAATCTTAGCACATTGGTTTTAAGGTGACTTGGTTTTAAGAAGTGTAACGTTTTTATGAAATGATTTTCAAATAAAGAGGGAATGGTTTGGTTTATGAAATGGTGGAACTGAATTTTCAGAATTGTTTTGAAATGTAAAATGGTGCGCTTACACCTCTTTGAAAGCAGGAACTATATTGAATTTGTTTTTTTAAAGCATTTCCAATAGAGTTTTCTAAACAATTAGAGTGTGTTTTAATGGGATGATATGTTTCAAAATTGATGTGAATAAATTAAAGGTGAGTTCTTTTCTAAATGGTTGTGTCCTTATGAAATGTTTTGTAAGATGTGAATTGGGATTTCGATCTCATTGTTAGCAGTTTGGAGAAAAAGGTTGGGTTGGTTGACCATTTTGTTTTTGAAAAGTGGAAGGAAGTTTTGTTGTACCCTTTGGTATTTCCATGAGTGAACACATGCATGGGGTTATATGGGATGATGGATGGTTGATGGCACGACTGGATGAGTGCTGGGATGGATATGAGGAGGGTGCCCGGTGTGGCACAAAAACAGGCATGTGTGAGGCCCATGGGGTACCATTGGTGGATACGCTTACTGCTAAACCGTTTGTTTTCAAAAAAATTGGTTTTAAAGAAAAACATGATGTCTTGATGAATAGTTTGGTATGGTTTGTATTATGGGTTTTTGAAAATGTTGATGTTGTGGGATGTTTTGAGTTCAAGAACCCCTTCTGTTTGAACTGTGTTTTGGGTTTGTGTTTGGTCGGTAAGCTCTGTTGCAGGGATGGTTAGTGGTCTCTTTTGAATTTTTTTTTGGGATGCCTTTACGGTGGTTCCCTTCATGTGTTTGGATCTGGTTTGTGGCATGTTTTGACCAATGGACCAGCTTGGTTGGGTCCTTGGGTTCTCTCATTGGATAAGGTACACCCCCATTAAGGGTTAATGCACAACTGAAGTGCAACCCGTTTTGTTTCGCCATTGGAAAATCCTCCAGTTGATCAATATAAATAATATTTTATCGAACATTTCTTTTATTGAGTCTACACCCATTCATTTCGCTGATTTTTGGATCCTCTTGTAGTGGGATAGTGCTTGTGGAAGGTTGAAAGGGACATTAGTTTCTTAAGTTTCCTGATTCATCAAAGGTGGGAGTGTTCTTTCGTTGTTAGTAGAGATGAGTGTCTTGATGGTGTCTAAGAGGGCCTCTGGGTTCTTTATAGTTTCTTTAAAGAAAGAGTTATTATTAAACAACAAATTTTGAGATTTAGGTCATGATATGATATTGTGTCCACTTTTTGGACTTATCTGTTGTTTAGGGACTTTGAATATGGTCCTGTTCCATGTATTGTTTCTATCAATCGTCAGGGTCATGTTCGGTGACGCATTGTGATGTTGTGTGCTCTTTTGACCTAAAGGTGAAGGTCACACAATCCTCTAAGGTTATATGTTATGTTGGGATTGTGTCTCCCTTGGGAAAAACATCAAATCCTCTATCTTAGAGGAATGTGTTTATACGTGTCTTTCCCTTCTATTGTTTCTCACCCAAAGAAACAAGGTGCGATGTGTGTGCATCTTCTGATCCCTTGTTTCAATGAAATGTTTGGTTTTGGTAAAGTGGGTTATGGAGTGTGTTATGTCTTGATAAACCCATCAGGGTATGCAGTGTAGTAGTTTGTGGCACCGAAAGAAGACGTTCCACATAGGGGTTTCAATAGCCTAACTACGTGGCCGAAGATGCTTCAATATTTTGAGCTCCAGCCATAGGTCCCGAAGAGAAGCTGGCGCGTAGTCAGGGGAAACACCAGTGTCATTTAAACACTTGTACAAAGTCCTATACTCAGTATGAAAGATAGGAACAGTTTAAACCAATGGTTTCATCATCTTCCTTCTGTTGTTCTCATTCGGTGGAAATAGGTAGAGGGCCTTGTACCCATGTCATCGCCTAATGTTTTTCCCTCCCACGTTGGTTTCCATTGAGTCATTGGAGAATGGTTGGAAATTTGGCTAGAAAGTTTGAGCACACATTTTGTGCATGATTAGTAGTGTCAGTGTGCTAGGAAGCCACGTTCAAATAATGATCAGCATAGTTAGTGAATGGTTTCCCAAACCATGCGGACTGACCCTGCACCCTTTCCAAATCTTAAAAAAAAAAATTGGGTCTTTTTGTGTCGGCCCATGCTGGTCAGTTAAGATGGTTGGTTCTTGTGGTGGGAAGACCCACTGTGGGTATCATGTATATTATTTTGTAAATTTCTAATTTATGTATACCCCTTGTACTAGGGAGTCTTTTTGGGACTCCCCCTATTAGTGTCTTGATTCTGTCTCGGAAAAAAAAAATTAAGTTGTCTCTTATGGTGGGGAGCCCATTTGTGTCTCTTCATACGAGTAACTCATATTTTTCCTTGGTTTTGTATGGGATGTAGGTATTATCATTTGGAGATATCTAACTACCTACATCTTTCTTTGGTAAAAAAAATTGATATTGGAGAGTGCCAAATTGTTTAGTTATAGAAGGGCAAGTGTAACCTTGTTTGATGTTGTTGTTTATTTGGGTAAATTGATTGAGTATTGTTCAAATTGTGTCTGAGGAGTTTTCATTTGGGATAAAGCCTGATTGTGATTGATTCTTTCTGGAATGTGGTGTAAGTCATGTTTTTGAGAGTATTCCTTCCTTCATTGATCACTGGAGGTGTTATGGACTTTGGGGGAGAAACCTGGCAAGAGAGTACCTCTTGGTTTCTCAGTTGAGTTTGGTTGTTGCTTTGGCCTTACTGTGACTTTCCGGGGCGGAAAGTTTTCATGGTGGGGAGAATTATCACATACATAGATTATTTTAAATGTATTTTTATTTTACTTTTCATTAATGCTTTGTTTTGGGGGGTTTCCAAAGTTTTTATAGAGAATAGGTGAGTTTTCATGAATTGGGCCAAACCGTGAGCCCAATTCCAGATTTAAAAATGAATTTTGTTTCTTTTATAACATATTCATTTTTTTATATTTTTTACTCATTCCAACTCCTAAATGTCCTACCCTGATATATTAACACCACAATTAAAATTTGGAGTCTTTGGAAATCCATAACCAAGGTGTATATGGGTTTTTATTTAAGGGATTGGGCCTGCCCGAAAGCCATATTCCAGTTTTAAAAATAAAATTTGATTAACTAATAACTTATTCATTTTTAAGGCTCTTTCGGTGATTCCAAGCCCCAAACACGCCCCTTGAACCCAGACGCGCATCCCATATCCTCCCACCCTCTTTTCATCTCATTTGCATCGCGGTTTAGGTCGAAAGTTCTGGAGAACTCAAATTTCGGGCAGATTTATAAAGGTAATTTGTTTCTCTCATAACACCTTCGATTCTTACTCTTTTTCCCCCATTCAAATTCCTAAATGATCTACCTATTCTTGTTCGAACCGACATTGAAGGTTTGAGTATTTTTGAAATCAGCTACTGGTATTTTGGGGGGCAATTTCTACAAGATATTTTAAGTAAGTTGTTTTCCTCCTTCCTTCTTTCAATTTGTTTAGGGTTACATCCAATTTAGATAGGGTTTCTTCCATTATAATTGCGGTTCCTAATGTCCAGGAAGTAGGGTTTAAAATTTAAGGTTTTATATTGTGTTCTATGGTCTGAAATTCTGGTTTTAGGTCTGGTTTAGCTTTCTTGAGGTGCGGCGGTGGTGCGTTTGAGTTTTCGCACAAAGGATTCAAGGGTTTCCTTGGTCTTGGTAGGTGATTCCATTGTGTATGAAATCTTTGTGAATTGGCTACTGTTTTTATGGTATTTTCATGCTTATTAAATTTTATTATTTCTGAAAAATATAGTTTTAGTGGTGTTTTTATTTAAAATGAATCCTAAAGGCCAATTTCATGTGAAATTGGGGGTTTTTCATAGAAATGTATTATTAGTTTAATTGGGGCTACCCTATAAGTAACTATTTGATTTTATTGAAGTATAATAGGGATAAAAATACTGTTTTTAATGATTGTACCTTGTGTTTGTTGCTAAAAAATCTGGTTTTAATGGTGTTTGAGAACCACATGAAATTCTAAGAGTTGTGTTGTGTAATAATGGAGACTTTGCAATGATGTCGTTTCTTGAACTATATAGGGTTGCCCTAAAAATGATTTTGTGTTTTAACTGAAATGTAGTGGGATCTACTTTATGTTTTGGAAACTTAAATATGTGAACATAGTATGCAAGTGAGGTTTATAAGGTGTTTTGTGTCCGAAACACTATGAGATTTTTGAGGAATTGTTTTATGAAAAATCTAAGTGTTTTGTTGCGTGTTTTAAGTGGTATAAAATGTGATAGCTACTGTATTGGTTATGATTGAACAGTAATGGTGTTTTATATGAAAATTTATTTATTTTTCATGCTGTAATTGATTGAGCACAAAAGGGGAAGCCCGGGTACCTAGGTGGGGCGGATTTGTACTAGTACGGCTAGTGGACCGGATGGGTTTTGTCCCTGTTTCACTTTGAATTTGGATAACGACAACTCTAACTAAACTATGTGGATGATTATTGGGGACCACTAGGTTATGGGTGTGTTCCCTACTAGTGGCTCGTGCACGAGAAAGGATTTTGCTATGATTACTTTACACCGAGGTACGAGGTACATAGGGCCCAAGACAACCTAGTGCCTAGGGGTGTTCCCAATGTTGTTGCTCATTGGATTTGTAGTATCTACCCATGTCTTAGGGTGTGTTTGGAAGTAAATTACAGTATCTAACATTTCAATTTTAATGTGTTAGTAATCTAAAAATTTTGGATTGAAAACTATTTTCAATTAGAGGTTTCATTTCTTGAAATTTGAACACTACTTTTCCTTGCGTTTGAAAACTGCTTGCTTTTTCACATTGTATTTCTTACTCTTTGGAATCATTGGGTGGTATCCTACTGGGCTTAGGCTCACACCCTACTTACACCCCTTGGGTGTAAGTAGACTTGGTTATGTTTGATTCAGGTAAAGGAAAGGCTAAGGGTGATGGCGGTTCATGGTGTTAGTTCCCATTCTTGGTGCGGAGTTGTGGAGATAGCTTGGGGGCGATGACCCCCTTGTCGTGTGGAGTCCTTGGGGCTGTCTTAATGCTATAATTATTTTTATTTGGACCACTTGTATAATCTTTAAACCAATGTACTCAGTTTTGGTTTTCACTTAAGTCTTGTTTGGCTCAAAAATTTCAGATTTATATTATGGATTGTTTTTAATGTTTTATGCTTTCATACTCGGGTAAATCGTTCCCAAACCTATATTAATGATACCCGGGCACTTGTGCCAGCCCGTGGGGATAGGGAACGCCCTTCGGGTCATGTCACGGGCTGGGTTTGGTGCCGGTTTTGGCGGTGACCAGATTCGGTTCGTGACAGAATTAAACGGAACTTTTTATGCTGAGTCTTTAGGGAAGCTATGACTACTCTATAAATTCAAAATGTTGAATATCGCAAATCAAAAGGCGACTTTTATGGATATAAATGTGAAGTGGATATTCTCGGCTTTATTTTATATGTTTTCTATGAAACACCAGGAAGAAGAGTGTGGTGATCAATCTATTATTCCAAAAGGTGGAAAACAGAGACTGCTTAAAAGCACTCAGTTTTGGTGATTCAAAAGGAGTGTCAATGCTCTGTTTATTTAAGAAGAAGGTACTTGATAGAATATTCACTTGTTTAACATAAAATATTTAATGTGGATATACTACTACTGATGTTGTGAATTATACCTCAATATCTACTGCAACCAAATGGACTCAGAAATGCTTCAACTTGAAAATAGATATTTCTAGAGATGACGATCCATCGGATGTCAATTGCATTCTGTTGAAATTTGGAAGATTAACTAGAAAATTTCTTTCTAAAATTGTTTTTATCCTGAGTAACCAGCTTCTTGTACTAAACTGAGTAGGTTCGTGTTTGAACCAGAAGGCATTGTTAGCCTGAAAATTGTAAAGGTGTCAACTGCCTGTTTTTCAGTTGTTGGAAAGTCTGTGGAAAAGAGGACCAGATAGTGAAAATCACCAAGCTCGTCGAGTTGAGCATTGGTGGAGTGGAATAGGGGAATTATGTTCCCTAAACCACTATACATCTATGTTTCCCTGCTTTTACTAATTCTGCTGCATGATCAAATCTGATAAATCATAGAGGATAAAACTCGTTCAATAGAAGATTTGACGAAAAATTAGAAAGACCCAATTCACCCCCTCTTGTATGTAATCTGTATATTCAAGATACAACAATTGGTATTAGAGGTGGAGGTTCTGATAGAGCCTTGTCAAGATAGAAGTATTTAAAGATTATACAATAGAGCATCGTGACTGATACAAGAGAAGGAATGTCTGTGGTCATTACATTGTACTTAAATGGAGAAAGCAATGGATGTTGGAAGACTCGAATGATCATCTATCTGGAAAATCATGGATACAAAGTCTATTCTAAGATTATAACTCGATATGAAATACCAAAAAAATCATGAAACATGGAGTGCAGTTACTGAAGTAGAATATGATATGAATTCAATGGCAATGAATGCAATTATATGTGGTCTAGGACCAGATGAGTTTAACAGAGTATCTCAATGCCCAACAGCATATGAAAAGTGGAAAACTATTTTTGTTTCTTATGAAGGTACTAACAATATTAGGTATTTGAGATATGAAACTACAAAGATTAAATTTGATACATTCCGAATGGTTGAAGGTCTGTGTATTACTCAAATGAATTGAAGATTGACATAGATTGTCAATAACATAACTACCTTGGGAGATCTTATTAAGAAAAGATGATCATGTTTTAAAAGTGATGTGTTTACTACCTTCAAAATGGAATGGAATCTCTGCAGCAATCAGACAGTCGACACCTGTCAAAGATTTAACCATGAGAGAACTGATTGGAATATTAATGATGTATGAAGCTGAGATGAAAGATGGATCAAATGAACATAAAGTCTACATCAAAAAGGATGATACTAACTTGAAGGTAACTTCACAACAAAATAATATAATGATGAAGAACAGATAAGTCAAAGCTGAATTAGAGAGCTCTGACTCATTAAACTCTGATAAAGAACTAGCTCAACAAGCCAGAAAATTTAGAAAATTCTATATCATGAAAAGAGTCTTCAAAAAATCCTTTAATAAAGATGATAAGGAAATAAGATGCTATGAATGTAAGAATATGTGTCATATAAGACCGGATTTCCCACAATTGAAAAATTCAAATAAGATGAAATTTAATCAAAAGAAATGACTATGAGCAGAAAGACAAGAAAGCTATGAAAGCCACTTGGAGTGTATCTGACGACTCCAGTAGCTCTCCTGAATGAACCTCAGAGAAAAAATAATTCAATCTAAAAGAAAACATGTGTTTCATGGCAGAAACCAATGAGGTACACTCATATTACTCCTCTGAATTAAATAATGAAGCAAATATTGAATCACTCTACACAAATAAAAAACTTACAGCCTACTACAATATGCTTGAAGAAAGATATGACTCACTATTTAAGAAACATAAGTCAGTAAATAACATACATAAATCTATTTCAGATGAAAGAGATACAATGATGAAACAACATAAGGAATTAACTGATAAATACAATTCTATTAAAACTAACTAGATTAATTTTTAATCAAGAATAAAAACACTGCAGGATGAAGTAGAATCTTACAAACATGGTGCATTGATTTTTAAAAAACGAGAGAATTCATTAAATGAAATTCCTGGAAAAATTGGCATTAAAAAGTGAGATTTGGAATTGTAAGAAAAGGAGAAAAACTTATGCTATATAAATATTATTTTGTTCATAGCTCTAAAGGGGTTAATTGTAACTTTTGTGGGACAAAGGGATATATATCTAAAAACTATTACTTAAGACAACCTCAAATTTGTGGTATTATGAGAGCCTATGTTTCAAAATACTTAAATGATTCAACTGATTTTAATAGAACAAAGAAAATCTGGATACCTATATCATTTCTAGCTAACACCCCTGGATCCAACATAATATGGTTACCAATGCAATTTTTTTTAATGTATTTACAGGTAGCATGCCACCAGAGTAGAAAATATATATGGTACATCGACAGTGGCTTCTCAAGATATATGAGTGGAAACTCATGGAATTTTTCTTCACTCACTCAAAAGGAAGGAGGACTTCTCACATTTTGTGACAATGCCAAAGGAAAAATCATTGGCATTTGAACTGTTGGAGATCCAAAGACAATCTCAATCAACAAAGTACTTTATGTACAAGTATTAAAACACAACCTGATAAGTATCTATCAACTTTGTGATGATGGATATATTTTTGTTATTACTAATAATTGGTGTACTATTTCTAAAGTCAACATGTTTAAATTTAAGGCACCAAGAACTGATAATGTCTATACTTTGGATTTATATTCTTTGTGTAAACAACAAGTAAACTAATTGACAGCTAAAGTAATTGAATATTGGATCTAGCATAGGATACTTGGACATTCTAATGTGTATGTTTTAAATAAATTATCTAAGAAACATCTACTTTTTGATTATCCTGGTCTCAAATTTGAAAGTGACAGATTATGTGATTCATGCCAACTTGGAAAGCAACACAAATCATCATTGAAATCTTTTAATAATGTTGCTACAACTAGACCTCTAGAACTTATCCATATGGATTTGTTTGGACTTTCCAGAGTAGCAATCTTAGCTTGTAAATTACATTTTTTTGTACTAGTTGATGATTATTCTATATTTACTTGGATTTTCTTTTTGAAATTTAAAAATGAAGCTTTTACATTATTTAAATGTTTTAGCAAATCTATTCAAAATGAAAAAGGGTTTAATATAATCTCATTGAAAAGTGATCATGGTTGTGGATTTGAGAATCAGGAATTTAATTCCTTTTGGTCATGCATGGTTATTAAGCATACCTTCTATACACTAAGAACACCTCAACAGAATGGGATTGTAGAATGAAAAAGCAGAAAAATTCAAGAAATGGATAGAACAATGTGAAATGAATATATCCTACCTATATATTTTTGTTCAGAAGCTGTAAATACAGCCTTCTATATATTTATTAGAGTTTTAATTAGACCTATTTTGAAAAAGATACCCTATGGACTATGGAATAACAAAAAACCCAAAGTAAATTACTTTAATGTTTTTGGATGCAAGGTCTACATCTTGAACACCAAAGATAATCTTGGTATGTTCGATCCAAAATCCGATGAAGGTATTTTCGTAGGATATTATGCTACCTCTAAAGCTTATAGAGTGTATAAAAAAAATTCAACGATTGTTGAAGAATCAGTTCATGTGAAATTTGATTAATATGATCCATTTGAGAATAGGACAGATCAAATGGATGAACCTGACTCTAATGATAACATGAGACTTGAGAACATAAATAATGATTTTAAAAATTATATGAATGAAATTCAATCCAGTTCAGATGAACATTATACTGTAGAATCCTTAAATTTATTTCCTAGACAGTCTAGAACCCTAAATAATCACCCTATAGAAATTTTGATAGGTGACTTAGAGATTGGTATTCAAACTAGAAGAAACCTAGAAAACCTAGTGGAATTCTCTGCCTTTCTATCCCAACAAGAATTGAAGACTATAGAAGAAGCTTTAAATGATGATTTTTGGGTAATAGAAATGCAAGATGAATTCAACTAGTTTAAAAGAAATTAAGTTTAGGAATTAGTGGAAAGACCTAAGAATTATCCAATAATAGGAACCAAATGTGCCTTTATAATTAAACAGGATGACGAAGGCACAATAACTAGAAATAATGAAAAATAAGTAGCTAATGGATATAATCATGAATAAGGAATATATTATGATGAGACTTTTGCACCTGTATCAAGGTTAGAAGCCATTGGAATTCTTTAAGACTATGCATCTTATATTAAATGTAAATTATTTCAGATGGATGTTAAATCTTCCATTTAAAATGGTTATTTAATGGAGGAAGTTTATGTAGAGCAACCTCCTACTTTTGAAAACTCTCAAAAACCTGATTCAATTTTTAAACATACTAATGGTCTTTATGGCCTTAAACAAGCACCTAGAGCTTGGTATGAAAGATTAAGTTATTTTATTTTGAAAAATTACTTTACTATTGGATTGTCAGATCCAACACTCTTTAAGAATACTGTGAAAAATAATATTTTATTTGTTCATATTTATTTTGATGATGTAATTTTTGGATAAACTAATAAAACCCTTTGTCATGAGTTTTCAATGTTAATACAAAAAAAATTTGAAATTATTATGATGGGGGAACAAAATTTCTTTTTAGGAATTCAAATTTATCAATAAGATTTTGGAAATGTTATGTATCAAAGAAAATACATTACTGATTTGTTGAAAAATCTTGGACTTGAAAACAACAATACATATACAACTCCTATGTGTACTAGTATAAATGTTTATCTGGATGAAACTGGGAAATAAGGTGACAACAAGTTATATAGTTGTATGATTGGTAGTTTTTATATCTTACTGATAGCATGTAGATATAATGTTTTTAGTATGTCTTTGTGCTAGATTTAAATCAAATCCCAAAGAATCTCATTTAACTGCGGTCAAAATAATTTTTAGATATTTAAGAGGATCTATTTTTCAATCTCTTCTTTATCCTAAAACTTATGATTTAATTTGATTTCATATTCAGATGCTGACCTTGGAAGTTGTAGATTAGATAGAAAAATCACATCAGAATCATGCCACTTTTTAGGAAAGTCATTAGTGTCATGGTTTAGTAAGAAACAACATTCAGTTTCCCTGTCAACAGCCGAGGTAAAATATTTTTCGGCTAGCAGTTGTTGTGCACAAGTGTTGTGGATGAAAAAAACTCTTATGGAATTTGGACTGAATTTTAATAATAATCCAATTTTATGTTATAATACTACTGTTATAAATCTTTCAAAACATCTTATTAGTCTTTCTAGAACTAATAACATTGAAATAAGGCATCACTTTTTAAGAGATCATGTTACTAAAAAGGATATATTTTTATAATTTATAAAAAGAGAAATTAAATTAGTAGATATTTTTACTAAACCACTTCCCACTGAAAGGATTTATTTTATTAAGGGGGAGCTGGGTTTATTTGATTTTAAATAAAATTTTATTTTAAAATGCTAGTTATTTATTTTAATTCTGCTTAAAATAATTTTGTTATTTTTTTCAAATAGAATAAATTTCTTTTCCCTGAATAATCTATTTTATTTATTTTTAAATATATGTAATGATTATTAAAAACACGGGAATCAATGTTGTCAGAAACCCCTTCGACTTCTAAACCATTTCATTTCTATCGAAACCTTTTCGAACCTGCAAACTGCACCTCTGCTTGTGAACCCTAATCTTCAAACCTCTAAAACACTAACCATCAATCCTTCAAGGATTCTCACAGAGATGGTAAGGACTAAAAGATCCAGTGAAGCTGAGACAAGAAATTCTATGATACAACACTCTGAAGGAAGAAAAATCTTACATGGCATGGTAATCGTTCTCGAATGGTTATTTCAGACAAATCTACTGTTTAAACAAGTAATTTCATTTCAGAACCATGAACATACGTTCAAAAGTGATAATACTGAATTTTTATATGAGGTAGAACTTAGATACTTCTTCAAATCTATACAGTTTAGTCTTGGCGATACTGAGGACATTATGATGGATAAGATAGAGGATATGTATTTCTTAATCTCGCCAGCAGAAATTGGTTAGATTCTCAACTGCCCTTAAGTGGGAGTTTTTCATTTTGATTTGAAAAATAATGGATATTCTATGCATAAACCTGAGGATATAATTTCATTTCTTTTTGGCACTAAGACTATAAATAAAATTTTATCAAGGATTTGGAGCCTGATCAGAAAATTTTATTCAAATTTGTGAAAACAGGAATTTCACCGAGGATGTCTGAGATGGAAAAAGTATTATATCCCAATAGGTATATAATGTATGATTTTCTCAGTGATTTCAAACTCAATTTTCCAAGGTATATGGTTAGATACCTAAGATATTGTTGTCAGAGTGATGCCTGAATGAACTTTTATCCTTTTGGTCGATTCATTTCCAAGCTGTTTCTTAAGAAGGACATGGTGAGATTAGTGGATGCCCGACTACAATGTCATCACAGTAATGTGTTTAATGCTGGAACTTTAAGGAAGATTGGATATTTATGGAGTACTATCAAAGGAAAAAAAAAATTCAGTAGAAGAAGATGATGAATCAGAGAGTGCTCAGGCTCAAACCGTTAAATACAAGGGGGACAAGCTGAATCAAGAGTCAACAATGTAGAAAGAATAATCCGATTTGAAGTGGAAGATGTTGAGGAAGAAAGAGGTCAGGAAGGACATCAATCTAGAAGAACTAGAACTGTTAATTAGGAAATTACTTCCCCTACATTGGCAACAAAATAATCATATTTTATTATACTTTTGTAAGAGAATCTGCTATTGATAAGTCCATGGAAGATGTTAGTGAAAGGACATCACTAGTAGAGGGATAAGTAGTTCAAGAAGAATATCAAAGGGAGACTTAGGAAAATATTGTAGTAGATGTTGAAGTTACAATTCAAGAGGAACAATATAAGGAGGTAGAGCCTAGTGAGGAAGTGGCCAGACCTCAGGAAACTCCTGAAAATATTGTTCTCGAAATTCCATTGGAAGACAAAGATGCTAATGTTTTTGATAAACATCTCCCTAATTCTCCAACAGAGGAACTCCATGAGGATTTTTCTATGGAATTGTCTGGAAAGGACTCTGAGGTAAAATCTATGGACCAACCCACTCAGGACAAAGAGAAAGAAAAATCGGATGCTGTCTCATTACCTTTGGTACTACTGCATCATCTAGAGCCTAAGAATGTGAATCAAGAACAGGGTGCCTCTGATTCAAGGAAGAAAGAAGCTGAAGAACTATACGAAAAGGTTTCTTAGTTGGAATATTAGAATGTCACTCTGAGAAAAGCCTTATAAATAGTATAATTTAAATTTAAAAAGCTGAAGGAGAGTACAGTCTCAAGGCAAGAATTTGAAATGGTTAAAGAGGATATGTTAAATGCAGTTGTCAAGTTGAAATCTGAAATGGTTATGAAGTCAGATTTATCAGATATAAAATTGTTCATAGAGAACAAATTTTCATTAGTTACAAATAGTCCTATTAGTGGATCAGGTAATTAACCTGATTTAATCAGAAGATTTCAAGCTATCACAGTCGCGATGAGAAACATGAATGACAAGTTAAAATATTTTCAATGTAACAGTGCTCCAATATCACTGTTGATGGACAATCAGAAATTTTTAGTGGGTCAACTGACATCTAGCGAGCCACCAATCAGAACACTGTTAAATCAGATTTCAGAGATGTTTTCAGTGTTTATATAAAAAGAGGAAAGGATGCATGAGCTTTTCAGGGTCAATTTAATCGAGGATATTCATATAACTATGGAGAACAGAGAGATCATTATGAAACTTGGAGATGGGATGATGAAGAGACTCAGGGAACAATTTAAAAAAATCATGTCTGCAATCTAGAGGAGATAGAACCTATTGACTACCTTATCCAAACCTTGATTCCTTTGTATATCATTGTCATGTATATACTTCTGTTTTTGAATGACAATTTTCTCCATTGTTTATTTTTTTTCGTTATCTATTTGTTTATTTTTGTTTTATGTTACCATATGCTAGTGTATCAGATTACCTTACTATTAAATAGTTAATTATAACATTTACCTACAGTTCAGGGCAACATTAATTGTGTTAAAATCCATTATTTCTCATTCTATTAAATATCACAAAAGGGGGAGAAATTGGATAAACACAACATTTTATTTACAAAACCTTATTTAAATGTTTTCCTGTATATTTTATGTTTTTCATTTATACAGATTTATACTTATACATAAAATTATTTTATGTTTTAACAATCGTTTATTATAAATGTAAATTTTATTTTACACTTATTTTTAAAGAAAAATTATTTTATTTTCATGAAGGGGGAGAAATTTTTATTTCTTGAAATTATTTTGTTAAAATTAAATATTGTTTTATACTATCAAAATTCTAAAACATTATGTAACAAATTTTGAATGTTAATTTCATTTAATTAGTCTTATTATTTTATGGGTTTTGTGATCATCAAAAAGGGGGAGATTGTTGAGAAAAGAATTGTTTTCAACAATACATAATAATTTTATTTAAATGGGGAGATTATTGAAAATAATACTTTATCTCTTTATGATAAATTTATGCTCACAAAAACCCTTAATTATTTTCTAATGATTTTATTTAGTATTTTTCAGGAATTTATTAATTAATTTTACTCTTGAAATAACGACAATTTATTACCTATTCGGAAACTGTTTTAATGCGTTCTGGAAACACTTTTCATACCTTACTTATTTGGAATCTGCTTTAGCATGTTCTAGAAACACTATTCATACCCTACGTGGATAAACGCAGCGTAAGGATGAAAAACATGTATACTTTTTGAGATAAGAGAAAAGTACGGTCAATCAACCATACGTTATCAGAAAAGTATGGAAGAAGAACCGTATATTAGGAAGGAACCATTAATTTCGGTTATCAACAAAGTATAGAGGGAGAACTGTGCGTAAGTACTAAATGTTACATTTGTTTCTCAAAAGTATGGTTCATCAACCTTACTTTTGTAAACAACCCTACGTTCTTTGAATGGATCTTTTATCTTTTGTCTGAGAGTTTAAGAACATATATGGATGACCAACCCTAAGTTTATGATAAACCTTAGGATTGAAGAAAGTAAGATGAACCCTACGTTTGTGTTCAACCTTACATGGTAAACCCTATGTTTGGAGACCACGTCATCAACATTACGTTTGGCATGAGAAAGTTATAAAGACTATATTTTGATGCAACGGTCAGTAATCTAATTGTTAGATAGATTTCAAGCTGGATTTAAAGATGATTTTAAAATACAACTTTGACTGATTCTATGTCGTTTTATCAATGGATTAATGATCGAATTAAAATGAGATTTTTATGTTGGTTCTTTAGGGAATTTACGATTACTCTGTAAATTTTAATTTTTGAATATCGTGGATAAAAAGGTGACTTTTATGGATCTAAATGTGTAGGGGATGTGCTCGACTTTATTATATATGTTTTCTCTGAAACACTAGGCACATGAGTATGGTGATCAATCTATTATTCAAAATGGTGGAAAACAAAGACTGCTTAAAAGCACTCAGTTCTAATGATTCAAAAGGAGCGTCAAATCGATATATATTTAAGAAGAAGGAACTCGATAGAAGATTCCCTTGTTCTAAATCAAATATCTACTATGGATATACTAATGCTGAAGTTGTGAATTATATCACTATAACTATTGCAACTGGATCGACTCATAACTGCTTCAACTTGAAAATAAATATTTCAAGAGATGACGATCCATCTGCTGTCAATTGCATTCGGTTGCAATTGTGAAGATCAACTAGAAAAGTTCTTTCTAAAATTAGTTTTAACTTGAGTAACTAGCTTCACATACTTAGCTGAGTAGGTTCGTGTTTGAACCAGAAGGCTTTCTTATCCTAAAATTTTAAAGGTGTCAAATGCCTGTTTTTAGTTGTTGGAAGGTCTGTGGAAAAGAGAACCATATATTGAAAATCACCAATCTCGTGGATTTGAGCATTGGTGGAGTGGACTAGGGGCATTTTGTTTCCTGAACCACTATACAAATATATGTCCCTGCTTTTACTAATTCCATTGTATGATCAAATCTGATAAATCATAGAGGACAGAACTCGTTCAAAAGAATAGTTAACAAAAAATCTGAAAGACACAATTCACCCCCCCCCCTCTTGGGGATAATATAAATATTCAAGATCCAACAATTATAAATTTAAAATAGTAGTAATAAACTTAATAAATGTTCTTAATAAACTAAATAATTATCATAATTTGTTGTTCTAGGATATAAATATTGTATGTGACATGTCAAAATCAAGGTAAGGGATACGTTACTTAAAAACCCTCTTTTTAAATATTTTCATAATTAATTTTATAAATAATTTTCTTCAATGTACATATTTTTATTCTTATTTATGGATATATTTATATGTAAATAAATGAATTATAAAAGACATTTTATTTCACTTTTTTACTTTATTGTATTTTATTCCAATGGGAATCTATTTATATATTTTATATGGAATTTTCTGACTTTCCTTACTATTGAAAAAAATATAATGTTCTATTTTAACATATACGACATCAAAAGAATTTTCCTACCATTGTAACTGTTATTTTATATTTGAATCCCTTTATAATATTCTTTGTTTCATTATAGAACACCCATATTTCCTTTAATTCTATGAATCTTAATTTTTATTAACGTGTTTAAAAGAAAGGGATATATCAATATTATATTTTTTCCTATGGGTGAGAAGAATGTTTTCATGATGCATTTTTTATACGTTATGATTGTGTTGTTGTTATAAAAAAAATTAATGATGTTGTGTGGTTTCATTAAAAACCAAATATAGTTTGTTCCATTATAAACCAAGGATGGGTGGTGCTATTATAAACCAATGATAGGTGGGTCCAAAATATACCTCCAATGCATTGGGAATGGAAGTAAGTTGTACTAGTCAACCGAATTATAATAATGATATAGAAACGGATTTCTTACATTTCCAAGATTATCCTGAACTGGCATGAATACCCTAGTACACTGTTATAATACATTGTCATATCATAGCTTGAAGAGCATTCTCGATCCCCACGGGTTAGAGAATAACACTTGGATGATGAAAAAATAACGAGGGAATGATTTTTTCAGAAATATTATAAGATAAATAATACATGTCAGAATGTCAGAACTCCTAATGGAGAAAGTACCAGAATCAAAAAACATAAAACAAACTCAAAACAATGCATCATAAAAGGATGTAACATCTGGAAAAAAGCCCATGATTATACCATAAAATAGGTGGGTCTTATCTCCACTGGTCTGCTCTATCACTCCAAGTCCATGAACCAATTACATTCACCACCTTCACATTGTGAAATAACATTTTTTGGACTTTGAATAAGATAATCTAAAAACTCCCTAAGAAAATTTTAGGGTGTGAGAACAAGTGACTAGTAGTATTCTTAATTGGATTTAAGAATTTTCTGTGTTATATAATTTTCTTTTTTTAAGGATATCACAGTTAAAATTATCTATAAGAAAGGGAAAATAGTTCATGTTGATGCAAATCAAATGGCCATTTACCAGATAACAAAGACTCTTAAGAACTCGATTATTTCTCAGTTTCTTCACCTGAAGGGTGCGAGGTCTTGAGAATTTTAGGAATATTTGAAGATAATATCTTTGACATGGGTTATTTATAATTGGGTGATTATTATGGTATAATTAGTGTAATTTATATTTTCATTACATATGAAAATATTAAGAGAAGTTTATGGTTCTTTAAATAGATTATGCTAAAATCGTGTATCCTTATCATTCAAGAATGAGAATATTCTTTCAACTTTTATAATACCTACAACTTATTGAATTAGGTTTTGGTGAGAATATTTTATATTATTATTTTTATTTGAATCCTGTGATTATATGGTATGTTAGCTGAATAGTTGAAATAGCAATATAAATGTATCGAGAAACTAGTAACTGTAGAAGTGGTCAATTTTTTCTTATCTTAGTTCAAATTTATTTATCATGAACACTTGTGAATCAGTTTTCTCTATATACTAGTGATGATATTATTAATTTGAAAATTTCTTATGTGGAGATGCCTACTTTTTTTAATGTTTTATAAAATATTAAGCATGATTTTAAGACTTGATGAAGGAATAATTCTATAATTGTTGTATTTTTCAATACATGTGTCCCTCAAAAGGTGGATTATATATATAAATGTAACACCCCAATCTTCCATGGTACGTTTCCCTTTGAATAATAAAGTAACTTGTGTTGTACGCAACATGGAATTTTGACACACCCCGACCAATGAAACTAATCGTTATGAATAGTAATTCCAACTTTTTGAAATTTAATAAATTTTAATTTTCAAAATGGACTTAATTTTTGGATTCGGAATATCAAAATTATCATAGGGAGAATTTTTGGTATTTTTCTCTGAACATTCAATTTTTGATAAATAGTGAAAAACACTACGTTATTGTTTAAAACTGCATTTTTATTTAAATAAATAGTTGTTTTATTTAAATTTATTTTTGGTAAAAATAGATACATAATACATATATATGTTCATTGTAATTTATTGGAGTCATTTTATAATATGTTTAGATATATAAAATATTATTGAACTTTTTAACGTCTTTTACCCTCCTTCTAGGAGTATTTATAAATTTTAATAAAATTTAATTTTTCTGATTCTATGTGTTGGATTTGAAAACATTTAGAGACATGGTTGACATCATTTAGTTAAATGTGGTTCAATAATATGAAAATAATTTTTGGGGAATAGTAACTTGTGACTTTTATTTTCCACAGTTAAAAGTAAATAGGGTAATTAAGGGTAAAAATGATATTATAATTACCCTAAAACATGTAATAATTCTATTCGATAGGTGTAATTATACCAGAAAAAACATAGGAATAAAATATGATCATTTTTTCCAATTAGAGTAGATTAGGACATTTATTATTATTTTATTTAAAGAAGTGTTAAAAATGTAAAATTCAATGTTTAATAAATAAACCATTTTTAATATTGGGTTATAAATAAGACAAATTCAACTATAAATATTAATTAGTAATATAAAACTATTTCCTACATAATAGTATTTAATTAATAATTTTTATAAGTTAAATAATATAATTTATTTATGACATAATGATGATGCAGTAATTACCTTATTAATGATATATTAAAATAATTGATATTATAAATATCCAAATAAATTGAAATTGAGCCGTATAATGAATTCCTCTAATTTTATCGGTAAATATGATATTTTAGTATTGATTAATTAAATTTTATTTGAGGTGATATAGTTTTTGTGACTTTTAAAAAAATCAAATACTAAATAGTGTCAAAATTCACATAATTGAGTTTTTAAAACAAATATTATATTATTATTTGATATAATATTCCTAAAAATATAAGGTTCAGACAAAGGACATAGATAAGGTTATATATATTAATAATGAACCACTTTGGTTTCTCTTGTCAGTTTATAGTAGGTTTATAAACCATATAATATAAAAATACAAAGAGACATAGTAAATTTCAGACTATTTAAATAAGAGTTAAATCTAAAAGATAAGGCTAATATGGTGACCTAGACCTATCTAAAACTAACTGGTTATGTTTTTTATGACTCATCTCCAACTTATCCTCAAAATGAATCATTTTTGAGTTACTAGAAACCGAAAATTATATTATTATAAAATAATAATTCAATCTTTTCCTAAGGTGACCCTCACCTCTCTTATAAAAGGGTACTTACCCTTCTCTTAATTAAACACCTCCAAAGCCATTTGGCTCGGCCAAACCATGAACAAATATCCTCCCAACATCCCTCACATAAACCTAGAGTCTTTTCTTGGATCATGAATCTATCCTACAGATCCCTGTTCATCAACTCCAAAGGAAACCCCTGAAGAAGAGGTAATAATTTCACTTCCCTCTTTCAAGATCGTTTCTTCTTCCACGTCCTCATTCTTTGATTACACACCAAAATAATAACCCTTGTACCTTGTACATAATGTGATGTTATTATAAATATAGTACAACCAAATTAATTATTCTATCCATCCTATAAATGACAAAGTCACCATATGTGCGTAAGTACGACTTAATGTCTCCACGTTCTGGTGTAGTTCGTTATTCAAAGAATTCATTATTTTGGATGGGTATAATAATAAGTATATCAGATATAAATAATATATATAACATTTAAATTATTCTGTATATATGATATACCATCCAATTCCATACGATTTCACCATCAATATATGGTATTGTCGCTCGTGCGTACGTACGGATTACCATCTCCACGAACTTGATGAGATTGATTCCCCATCGTAATCATTAAAGAATAATTTTCATTGTATGATTAAAAATAATGTATATAAACATAATATCATTATGTATATGAATTTAATACATACTCTCTGTAACAAACATGGCTTACATTACCAATCATATAAAATAAAATGAATCAGTTAGCACCGAAATTGATGATACTTCTGAAATATTAATAACAAAGCAATATTAGAGGATCATATATGATATCATATTTATGTATATAGTTCATGTATAATTTAATAACAATGTTTTAACTATTATACTGGATTTTAACATACCATCTACTATGGAAAAGTACATGGTAAGGGTTAATTCTACAATCTCTATACTTATCTAATATTATTAATACGTAAGTATCTACGGGGACCTCTTTATCATCCAAATTCATGTTTTCTGAAAAATTTAATTTGAAACATTTTTACAATTTACTAGACTATGATTTAAAGTAATTTATACACTTTTTTGACCATATATGTTTTTAATGTAATCTTTCTGTCATTTTCCAAACAAGGTACTTTATGCCCTTTTCGACAAAATTAAAGTAAGATTGTTTTTTTAACTTATACGGCGGGTGTGGCTATTTTCCATCGTTATAACATCGTTAAAGCTTACCATACAATCATATAAGAATTTATTCAAAATAAATGTTTTATTTTATAATTATATGACTTTTAAATGATTTCAAAATAGAAAGTGATATATCTCTAAAAAAGTTTTGATTTCATCTATGTCAACATCCTTTGATGGATTTTAAGCTTGTTTGAAGTTGATTTATTATGATACAAAACCTCCATATTGTATTGAATGTTTTTGATATTTTTTACTGTGGATGTGTTATTTTTACACCATTCATGGTTTATGGGTAATTTATTGACATTTCTTATTCTAGTTTTAATAAGAAAGATTATGTTATGTTTAAACCTTTTTATATGAGGAATGCATTGGACTTAGTAAGTGATGGGTGGATCCCACTATAGCTCCTCGATGAATCCGTAGGTATCATGAGACAAACTAGTGTCTTCACAGAAGGCCTTGAAAAAATCTTATTTGTATTCTTTGAATAAAGCCTTGACTATTTGGTTATGTAGTGTGGAATTATGCATAACATCAATATAAAATTTGCTATTGATATTGCATATGATTATTCGACTAGAAGAATATCCATGTGAATAAGTAAATGGAATTTTTTTATTTATATTGGCGATATAATTTAGACCTTTATGTTTAAAAATCTTATGATTTAGTAATATAAATTTCCATGTTTAAGCTTATTTATTAAGGTTTCCACCATATTGTTATCCTTACTGAGCATCTGAGCTCGCCCATTTCTATGTATTATTTTTCGTAGGATGCAAAGAAGTATATTATGACTAAATTGTATGGATAGTATAAGTGATTTGAATGTGGTCAATAGAGGTAATGTTTTTTTTGTTTTTCATTTTATAATTTAATGTAAAACTTATAAATGCTTCTAGTACTTCTAAGGCTAATAAACAGATTGGTCTTTCTGGATTTGATCCCTTGGGATCATGCCAATATTATTTAATAATGCACAGACTCTGGGTAACTAGGATTGGGGCATTAAATTTGTTATCATAGAATGTTTATTACAAACCATAGAATCTAGATTTAGAAAAACTTTGATTATAGAAGATTACCCTAAGATTGACTTCGAGGATTTGTATAGAAGAACTTCCTAGAATTTTGGTAATGTAGAGATTTTTTGAGTTTTCAAAACAATACATCCATGTTTGGATACGAGCAGGTAGATGCAGCTTTGGAATAGATATACCTAGGTTTAAAACCCGAAAACACTACTTTGAGCTAGACTAGAACGTGAACTGGTGCACAATAATGGACCTTACGACACTCTTGGTTATGCAACTCCTGGGGGATATGATTAGAATAATTCACATTTTGTTTACAGACCATTATAAAGGATTTATGAGTATATGTTTCTAAAAGAATTCATTTTTATGATTATGGATTATATCCATAAACTGTTCAATTAATGTTAAATGTTTTAGAAGTTTAGAATTATGTATTGCGATTCATAAACTAATCTAATTTATGCTATTGTTTAGAAATGGTGCCTAGTGGAAGGAATGAAAATTGTATCAATGCACGTAATCCATGTAGTGATTTCCCACCTACTTAAGATAATTATAGGGGAGAGAGTGATGAAACTGGTGTGGAGCAGCATATCACCATACTCGGAAAACTCTCTCAGGTTATGAATAATAACCTTACCTGTAGCAAAAGGGAAAAAGTTTTCATGGAAGTTTATCACCTCATAAGAGATACATATCAATGGTGGTCATTAATCCAAAACAAAAAGGATGATGATGAATTATCAAGTATGTAATGGAGTTAGTTTGGGATATTTTATTAGAAAAATAATTTTATCATGATCATCAAGAGGATATGGAATGGTAATTTCCGAGTCTATGGAAAAAGGAGGAAGAGAATGTCACAAAGTATGCAGCTATATTTAAAAGGATAGAAAGGCATGTAAAAGATTATATACATAACCCAAGGGGTAATATTGATCGATTATTTGATGGGTTAAAACTATTTCTTCACTAATCATTAGTCTCACAATCCTTCTCACCGTAAAAATATATTATCTCATGCGCTATCAAGACAGAAAAAGAATTCTCGAAGTCTTATGAATTTAAAGTAAATCAAGAGAAGAAGATATCTATTGAACACTCTAGAAATGTAAATAAGGGGAATACGGGAAAAGTTGAATATCCATCTAGTGGTAAATGTTGGAAGAGACACCCTAGTACTTTCCTGAAGGGAATGGGGATCTATTACAAGTGTGGTGAAAAGGACCACCAAGCTCATTGTTGCAAGGGAATGAAAAAGGCAATCACTGTTGAATGCTACAATTGTAGAGAAAAGGGGCATTATGAAATTTAATGTCCTAAAGGCTATGGAAACATACCTTAGAAAAGGCCATGGGAGAAAGGCCATGCTTAAACGATCACTATAGATGATGTTGATGCTTCTAAAGACGTGGTGGCGGGTAATTTAATGGTTTCTTCATGTTTAGAAAATTATTTATTTTATTCTAGATCATTGCATTGTTTCATATATTCCTAGTTTTCTAAGAAAATCATATATTTAAAATCTGATTTAATAAGGGAGTTGTTAGTCAAAACTCCAAAGGGAAGTACCATTGCTACAATGTTTTGTGAATCAGTTCTCATTAGAGCATATAAATGTTCTTTATCCACTGATCTCATTATCATACTCATTATTTAATTTGATATAATCTTTGGTATGGATTGAATTTCGGACCATGATGCAAAAATTTATTATAAGAAGAAGGTGGTTACAATTTTTTCTAATGATAAGGAGTACCTTTTTTTAGAGCAGAAACATCACCATTTAATTATTATCTATATCAACCCCCAGTAGCTCTACTAAATTCAATTATTGGAGAAAAAGATAATGAAATAAATATGGGTGCGGAAAAGGAAGTTCGAATAGAGGAAGTACCTATTGTGCAAGAATATGATGATGTGTTTCCAAAGAATTTACCTTGAAATCCCCTAGAAAGAGAAATTGAGTTTTCCGTTGATTTAATTCCTGGTTCAGGGCCCATATCAAATAACCCTTATATAATGGACACTGTGGAATTAGTGGAACTAAATAATCAACTAGATGAATTGAGTAACAAGGAATTTATTCTCTCTAGTGTTTCTCTATGAGGAGACCCCATTGTTTTGTTATGAAGTATGACAGATCTATGTGGCTGTGAATTGAATAGAGGGAGATCAATGCTATAACAATAAAGAAAAAATATTCCCTATATTTTCATTGATGGTTTATTCGACCAACTACATGGAGCTCATTATTTTTCAAAGATTTACCTTCGATCTGGATATCATCAGTTGTGTGTGAAGAAGGAAGATATTTCGAAAAAAGAATTTTGAACAAGGTATGGGAATTAGGAGTTTAAAGTATTGCCTTTTTGATTGACTAATTCACTCATTGACTTCGTAGATCTAATGAATAAAATTTTCAAGGAATTTCTTAATGACTTTGTAGTTGAATTTATTGATGATATTCTGGTTTACTGAAAAATCTATGAAAATCTTGATAATCACTTGAGCACTATTCTGAAAAACATTAGACGAAATGAATTATATGGGATGTTTAGCAAGTGTGAATTCTGGATTCAAGAGATTTCTTTTCTTGGACATATAATCTCTATGGATGGAATCTCTATTGATCGTTCAAAGTTGAAGGCAATCCAAGAATGTCCAGAACTGATGAGTAAAACTGGGGTACACTTTTTTATTGGTTTAGTAGGTTATTATCAACATTTCACCCATAATGTTTCTCGATTAGCAAACCCATTAACCATGTTCACATGTAAAGGGGTTAAATTTGTTTAGACAAAATAATGTGAATAAGGTTTTGAAGAACTGAAGTGAAGATTAGTCAATGCTCCTATCATGACTCTACCATCAGGGAACAATGGTTTTTTATTTATAGTGATGATTAAAAGAAAGTAATTGGTTGTGTCCTTATGCAAAATTATAAAGTTATTTACTATGCATCATGACAGCTAAAAATTCATGATAAAAACTATCCTACTCATGATATTGATTTATCAGCTATAATCATGGCTCTTAAAATATATAGACACCCTCTCTGTGGTGAAAGATGTGAGATTTATATTGATCACGAGAGTTTGAAGTATATTTTCTAACAGAAATAACTCAATATGAGGCAAAGAAGATGGCTTTAACAACATAAGTATTATGATTTAACTATACACTACCACCCGAGTAAGTAAAATAAGGTGGTAGATGCTCTCAGTATAAAGGATCATGGATTTTTGAACAAGAAAATAGTTGAAAGGGATCCTATTTTCATGGATCAAGTATAGACGGATATGGGAATAACCATAGAAGGTGAAACATAAATACTTTTTCAAATGGTTTCCAAAACATCTTTACTAGAAAGGATAAAAATTTCTCAAATATATGTTGAGTAGTAACAAAATAAGATTAAATCTATGAATGATGGGAGAATGAGTGACTTCATATATGAATATGTAATTTTAAAATTTTGGAAGAGCCATTTTTTCCCAACATACCTGGTCTAAAAAGGGAATTGTTGGATGATGCTCATAGCTCCAATTTTCATATACACCATGGGAGCACCATGATATATAGAGATTTGAAGGAACATTTTTGGTGGGACAACATGAAGAGAGAGATTGTTGATTATGTGTCAAGTTGTATGGATTTTCAACAAGTGAAAGTTTGAAGACAACAACCTAGAGGATTGATGCAACATTTTCTCATACCTGGGTGGAAATTGGATTATATTACGATGGACTTTGTCACGGGAATACCAAATACTCCTAGAAGGAATGATGCAATATGGGTCATTTTTTATCATCTTACCAACTCAGCACATTTTTTTCTATAAGAGAAAATTTACCACTTGAACGTCTACAAATACTATATATTAATGAAGTTGAAAGACATCATGGTCTACCCCTATTGATTGTGTCTGATCATGATCCCCATTTGACATCAAGATTCTGGAAATTTATTCAGAAGTCCATGGATTCGTTTGGGCACAACCAACCACCCTCAAACCAATGGACCATTAGAATGGACTATTCAAACTTTAAAAGACATGTTGATATCTTTCTTGCATGACTTTCAAGGTATGTGGGATCAATATTTACCTCTGGTAGAATTTTCCTATAACAGTAGCTTTCATTCAAGTATTTAGATGGAACCATATGAAGCGTTATATGGAAAGAGATGACACATACCATCTTTTTGGGACGATGTTGGGGAAAAACTCATAGGCCCAAAATTTTTTTAGGAAACAACAGAAAAGTTGATGATTATCAAAACCAACATTAAATCATCCCAAAGTTGACAAAAGTGCTATGTCAATAACAGAAGGAAGGATTTATAATTTCAAGTAGGAGACCATGTTTTCTTGAAGGTATCCTTAAGGAAGGTTGTTATACATTTTGGAAGGAAGGGTAAATTGAGTCACAGGTACATCAGACCTTTCGAAATTCTATAACGAATTGGCATTATAGCTTATTTTTTGGATATTCCTAAAAGACACTCCAAAGTTCATGATATGTTCCACGAATCACTATTAAGAAAATCTATTCCAGACCCAAGGCATGAACTCACCTATGAGGAAATTTAACTACAAGCTGATATATCTTACTATGAAATGCCTGTAAAAACCCTTGATACAAGATAACAACTACTGAGAAACCGGACGACTTGTCTGGTAAATGTTCTATGGAGAAACCATAAGATAAAAGAGGCAACGTGGGAAACCGGGGAACTTATTATGAAGAACCACCTGAATCTTTTTATGTAGTAATATTCTAGAAATTTTTATGAAAAAATTATTTTAAGTATGGGAGAATTTAACACCCCAAGCTTCCACGATATGTTTCCCTTTGAATAATGTAGTAGTTTGCATTGTACGTAACTAGGAGTTTTAACACACCACGACCAATGAAACTAGCCATTGTGAATTTTAATACCCAATTTTTGAAATTTTATAAATTTTAATTTTTAAAATGGACTTCATTTTTGGATTTAGAATATCAAAATTAGCTTAGGGTTTATTTTTGGTATATTTCTAAGAACATTCAGTTTTTGATGAATAGTGAAAAACACAACTTTATTGTTTAAAACCAAATTTTTATTTAAATAATTATTTATTTTATTTTAATTTATTTTAGGTCAAAATAGATAAATAATACTTATATATCTTCAATTTAATTCATTGGAGTCATTTTATAATAAGTTTAGATATTTAAAATTTATTGAACTTTTTACTATCTTTTACCCACCTTCAAGAAGCATTTACAAATTTTCATAAAACATAATTTTACCACTTATATGAGTTGAATTTCAAAAATCTAAGAGACACAATTGAAATCAATTAATAAAACTAGTTCAATAAGATTAAAATAATTTTTGGTGAATAGTAACATTTGACTTTTATTTACCACGGTTAAAAGTAAATAGGGTAATTAAAGGAAAATATGATATTATAATTACCCAAAAACATTTATTAATTTATTGGATTTGTGTAATTCGATGAAAAACAACCTTAGTAATAAAATATTGTCTTTTTGGTCCACATGGATTATAATAGAACATTTATTATTATTTTATTTAAAGAATAAGTAAAAGTGTTAAATTCAATGTTTAATAACTAAACTATTTTTAATATAGAGTTATAAATAAATTAAATTCAACTATAAATTTTCATTATAAATATAAAATATTTACTACATAATGGTATTTTATTTATAATTTATAGACATTAAATAATATAATTTATTTATGACACAATGACAATGCAGTAATTACCTTATTAATGAAATATTAAAATAATTTATATTATAAGTATAAAAAAAATGTAAAGAGAGACTTATAATGAATTCAACTAATTTTCTAGGTTACTATGACATGTTATGATTGATTAAATAAATTTTAATCAAAGTGATAAGGTTTATATGGCTTTTAGAAAAAATCATATACTAAATAGTGTCAAAATTGACGTAATTGAGTTTTTAAAAGAAATACTATATTATTAATTGATATAGTACTAATACAAATCTATGTTTCGTCCAAAGTACTTATATAAGGTTATATATATTAATAATTAACCACTTGGGGTATTCTTGGTATTTTATTGTAATTTTAATAATCATATAATATAAAAATACAAAGACACATGGTAAATGTCAAACTATTTAACTAAAAGTTAAATCTAAAAGATAAGGTTAATATGATGAACTAAACCTGTCTAAAACCTATTGGATGAGATGTTTTCTACCCCTCACCACAAAATCCTATAAATAAATTATTTTATTGCCATTAAAACCCGAAAATGATTTTATTATAAAATAATATTTCTATCTTTTCTGAAAGTTACCCTAACCTCTCTTATAAAAGGGTACTTCCCCTTATCTTAATTTCACACCTCCATAGCCATTTTCCTGGAAAAACTCTGCCAAAATATCCTCCCAACTCCCATTAAATAAACCTAGAGTCAATACTTTTATCATAAATCCAAACTAAGGAGCCCTTCTGATCAACTTAAAATGAAACACCCGAAGACGAGGTAATAATTTCAGCACCCTCTTTCAACTTCTTTTCTTCTTCCACTTACTCTTTATCAAATTACATACAAAGATAAAAACTCTAGTAACCTCTACATACTTTTATGTTATTATAAATATTATAAAATAATATCCTTTATTCTATCCATCCTATAAATGAGAATCTCACCATACGTGCGTATGTAGGGCTTACCATCTCCATGTTATGGTGTAGTTTGTTATTCAAACATTTCATTATTTTGGATGGAAATGATAATGAGAATAATTTATGTAAATAATAAATATAAAAAGTTAATTAATCTATATATATGATATACCATCCAATTACATATTATTTCACCAGCAATATAATGATATTGTCACTCGTTTATACTTAGAGATTACCATCTGCACGAATGTGATGAGATTCATTCCCCATCATAATCATTCCAGAATAATTTTAATTTTATGATTACAAATAATGTCTATGAACAGAATATCATTCTATATATGAATCAAAGACATCCTATCCACAACAAACATGTCTTACGTAACCAAGCATATAAAAGAAAACGAATCAGTTTACACATGAAACGATGATACTACTGAAATATTATTAACAAAGAAATTTTAGAGGATCATATATGATATCATATTTATGTATGTAGTTCTTTTATAATTTAATAAAAATGTTTTAACTATTATAAATAAGGTTATCATACCATATACTAAGGAAAATTACAAGGAAATGGTTAATTCTACAATCTCTTTAATTATCTGAGGTTGTTAATACGTAGGTATCTATTGGGACCTATTTATCATCCACATTCGTGTTTTCTTAAAAATTTAATTAAACAAATTTTCTTTAGTCTTTACTAGACTATGGGTTAAAGTAATTTATACCCTTATTTGACCATATATGTTTTTAATGTAATCTTTTCGTCATTTTCCAAACAATGTACTTTATGTCCTTTTCGACAAAATTAAGGTAAAGATGTTTTTTTAACTTATACGACGGGTGTCGATTTTTTCTACCGTTATAACATCATCGAATCTTCCCATAAAATATTATAATAATATTTTAAAAATAATTTTTTTTATTTTTATAATTATAGGACTTTTCTAATGATTTCAAAATAGAAATAGATATTTCTATTAAATAGTTTTGACTTCATCTATGTCCACATCCTTTGATTTATTTTAAACTTATTTGAAGTTGACATATTATGATACCAAATGTCCATATTGTATTGAAGGTTTTGTGATATGTTTGACTGTGGATGTGTTATTTTTACACCATTCATTGTTTATGGATAATGTATTGACATTTACTATTCTAGTTTTAATACGAATGATTATGTTATGTTTAAACCTTTTCATATGTGGAATGCATTAGACATAGTATGTGATGGGTGGAGCCCATTATAGCTCCTCGATGCATTGATAGGTCTCATGAGACAAACTTGTGTTTTGGCACAATGCCTTGACAAAAACATTTTTTTAGTCTTGGCATAAGGCCTTGAAAATGTGGTTATAATGTTTGGCATTATTAATTTCATCCATATGAAATTGTATATTGATATTTCATGTGATTATTCAACTAGTAGAATATTCATGTGAATAATTAAAAGGAATTATTTGATTTATATTGGCCATATCATGCAGACCTTTATGTTTTAAAGGCTTATTATTTAGTCTTATACATTTCCTTAAATTATTTTTCTTATTTATTAAGTTTTTTACTATATTGTTATATTTATTGAGCAGCTGAGCTCACCCCTTTCTATGTTTTATTTTTTCCAAGATGCAAATAAGTATATTATGACATACCTGTAGGGATAGTCTAAGGGATATGAATGTGGTCCATGGAGGCAATGTGGTTGTTTTTTTATTTTATAATTTAATGTAAAACATATTAATGTATCTAGTACTTCTAAGGAAACTAAACTGATCAGTTTTCAGAATTTGATCCCTCTGAATCTTTCTAATGTTATGTAATAATGCACCGACTCTAGGTAACTGGGGTTGGGGCATTACATAAATAGAGGTTGTAGATAAATAAATTAAGCTAAGTGCATTATTTATATGATGAAATGGGTCATCATTTGAGTTTGGGTGAAATTATGAATGATAGTAGGACTAATTTTGGTTCATCAAAAGAATATATGTTGGAACTCTATAATGATTTCCAAGATCATGATGAATAGAGGAATACTAATTCCCCGGGTCAAGAAATTTAAGATGGTCCAAACAATGAACAAGTATATGATCACCATACTGCTAATGGGGGATATGATTCAGGATCAACTGGAAGGCCTCTATAATGTGGTGGGGAATCAATATTATAACAAAAAAATGGTTCCTAGTTTTAAATTTGGAAAATAAAATGATAACACAACCAAACTTATGATAAAAAGAAGGTGTCGAGTGCTTAACTAAGAAAATTAGATGGTGACTCTAAGGAGTCTGAGGTCGATGATTCCATGGATATGGGGGAGCCTTTCTTCTGTTCAAGTCCTTCTAATGGGAAAAATTACCAGATTTATATTGTGTCATACTAGATAAAAACTACAATTTTAGGAAGACAATACTTAGTCTTGATGAAAACTATGGGGACAAGATCCTATAATATTGGATCTAGTATACTTCCATTTCTATCGAGGGGAAATTAAGTAATGGTTTAATGGATATTTAAATTTTTTTGATGATAAAAATAGATACCATAATAAATGTGTGGATGATAATGATAAAAATAAACTTTAAATATATGGGGATTGCCTAATTAGTTTTGACTCATATATAAAAATATCGAGCCAAATGGTATCTAATATTTAGAATTTTCATAATATGAATCTGAATCTTGGATCATAGGAACCTCACATTATCTTGAATATATTTCTACCAGTAGCATATTATTTTAAATTTTTTATGTTTGTTGTGGGTTTAGACACTCCAAAATGACACCTTAGATGTGGAATCTGAATGAAGATTTATCTTGGATCATTTTATGCTGAGTCTTCATCATTTTGTTTTTCTATTTTTTCATGTAATTCAGAGTGGAATGGTGTAAGAGGATTGATTGGATGTTTTGATTCTACTAGGATGGTGGAGGGAATGATTGGTTTTATCTGATGAGAGTAGAATCCTTTAGTGATGGATTCTAGTAGGGAGAAATAAGGATTTATTTTTTCTCTATTTTAAGGGTCTATTGGCCCTTTTTATTATTTTTGTTATGATGTACCATTTTTTCCCCAAATTGTTTCTATATTGTGTCTTTTACTTCAATAAATTTCATCGGGATCATTGATTTGGAATTCAAAATCCTTGGGTCAAGATATTTGATAAAAATAATATCAAATTCATAAAAATGGTAATAAATTTTGATTTTATTTACAACATTTATATAACTTAGCTGGCATGAATAAAATTGTTTTATAGTCAATGGAATGTAAAATCCTGTCAAATAAAACAAAGCACCATGTTCATAATATTTAATATATGATAGTTTTTTAAAAAATGATCCTTACACTTCTCAATCATAATCATGGATAAATATAGGTGTGCATACTCAAATCAAATACTCATTTTAGAACCAATTATGGGAAATGGATCTGAACCCCATTAGGGGACTCGTCAGGGGATGTCATGTTGAATTTTTTTAGTGTTGTCATCATAAATCCATTGATAGGTTTTTATAGAAAAATCATGCTATTCCTAATAACCCAATAAATTCCCAATATAACATGTTTATCCAAATATTAGTCAATAAAACATGGTAAAATCAATAATTTGAAATAATTTAATCATTTATAGTTTCAATTTCCAAAATTCAGATTTCAAAATACTTTTTTATTTCAATCCCAAAGGATTGATTTTAATCAATATAAATCCTTTCAAAAAATTATTTTAATCCAATATTTCTTAAGTGTCAATATCAATTCATTCCATTAAAAACACATTGAATTCATTCCATAATTCCACTCAAAATTCACCAAATAATTTCAATTCAATTGAATTTGGGGGGTTATAACAATTTCATGCCATTTTTAAATCAAACATAACATCTTATCAAGTACATGTTTTTAATTCAATTAAAAACTAATTTAAAATCAATCATCCAATTATTTTTTCAAATGCAAGGTAACTAATTATGGAATGACTAACCTTTAACCATAGGTAAAATTAAGACAACTACTAAAACGAGGTCAACAAATGAAGAACAAAGGAAAATGATATCAATAATGAAAACCCTAAATCAATATCTCTCAAAATAGAGATTTTATCCTTAAGTAGAATGATGATATATCACTCTCACTGATGGAGAGAATAGATTATTGTGAGAAACCAAAAATAGGTGATCTAATTATTAGAAAGGGATATGATCTTTGGAGAGTTCTGAATCATTTAGAGATACTGAAGAATCAAAATAAATTAATTACGGTCTAATATCATGTGTTAATTATCTTAAATGAGGGACCCATAAATTTTAATGATGTTTTAGGTGTGTATAAAAACTATAAGGCAAGGTTTTCGAGATAGGGACACATGGTTAGAAGTAATTGTTCCCCGAACTATACACCTATACAAGGCTTCTAGATGGGGTGAAATATTTTCTTGCATGGATAAACTAACCATGCCACAACTGTGAAAACCCACACTATCCAAGGTTGTACAATGTCGATGGATGTTTACACAGTTATGAAAAACAATGTGATTCCCTCTAGACCATCAAAAAAGGGAACATGATTTACTAGGCCAAACCATAAGGTTTTATCTAATCATGCACCAACCATTAGCAGACCCATGGTCTTTCAAAATTTCTTAAACATCACTAGAATCATCCCAAGATTGGATCTTAATAATGAAAAATTAGAAAAGATCAACAAGTACCTGAATGAATGTAAAAATATGTTACAAATTCTTAATATGAATACATTTTCTCCCAATAAATTATTTCAAGATGATATAATATCAAATAGATGAAGCCACTGATCTGTCATCAGTGCCTCACACTACCAAGCCACGTGAAAATTAGAAACCAACATCCATTTAACACAAAAAAATATATCATAATTCAATATTTAAAATTTTTCATAGGGTCAGCAATTTGGAGAAACATTTATTCATTAATAAATTTGGTTCATCATTAATATGTTCCAAACATTAGACTTGAGAAGGGTTATAATGAATTTTTTTGATATGTAATACCTAAAAAAAGTTGTGTATTGATTTCAAATATAGTGGAAGTTTCAAAACATAATCCCAATTCCCCACCTTATCAGCAATCTCAAATGGACCCACAAACATCAATGAAAATCTTTCCCAATTTCCATAGATGTAGGTGACCCAAATGAAGTGAAACTCTAAAAAACACTTAGTCTCAAACTAAAAACTCCAAAAATAATTAAGGATTATGATCATAGGATTCATACCAACTTTTTTACATTACCATTTTTTGGAAAATAACCTAAATCCCCACCTATATATTTTGGAGAAAACATGGTCCAACGATGGAAGATTAACCAATATCAAACCAACATAATTGATATTTACATGAATGACCATATAAATACTTAGAAGGGTCTATTCTAATTAGAGAGGGTTCACTATTATTGAATGAAAACTCATACTATCCCAAATAATAATCCAATGAACCACCAATGTCAAGAACACAAGCACATAGCATGTTTTTAAGGATCTATATAGTTCATTATATCGGGACATCAATCATTGGATGAAATTTATCAATATAAACCATGATCTTAATCGATGATGGTGTGCTCTCTAAAAATGAGACATAAATGGAGGATCCCAATGATATACTATAGGAGAAGGAATTCCATGAAATTTGAAAATATCTTTCACATAGCGATTTATGGAATCCTAAAATATATTTGTATCTTCAATGGTTATAATGTGATACAATTTGGTTATCATATTAGTCTCAAGCCATATCACATTATTCTATTTAGGGGTATATGACAATACAACCACAAAGTACATTAATTTTTTTTCCACTTTGAAGTCACATAGGAAGGGACTAAAGAAAACCCGATGTTTTTTGGTGCTCATATTTAACATGATAGATGTTTTTAAAATGATAAAAAATTAATTGATGTATTTTATTATACCTAGGAATAAGAATTTTCATCAAATATCGTAGACCATATTCTTGGATCCAGATTTCACCACCCACTGAGGATTATAGAAATCCCCCACCATGGACTCTCTCATATGGAAAATAATAACATAATAATTCCTAAAACATTGGACTCCCATTGAATATTATATACACTCACTAACAATATCCCCTCTATAAAGTGAGTCCCTAATGCCACAAAATTCATCACCAAACATCTGCTCTTGATGAGTCATCTAGTTAAGATTAGATTCAACCAAACACATTCCAAATCAATCTCTGTTTCATCCTCTGAAAATCCCAAATGAATTTTTACAATGATAGCAATCATATTCTAATCCTCTAATGATAATGTCATATACATGGATATAAGATTCCTTCTAAATTAATGAGTGATGTAATTCCCCTTACCTTGGTTGTGTGAAAGGTCAAAATCAAAAGACATCAGGACTCAAAAAAATTCCATTATCTATGATTTATATAATTTTTAATGAAGTTGTAACTCAATATTTTTTGTGTTGAATATAATGTAATCTTATAGATAAAAGGTTAATTCCACAAACTCTTAAGGGAATGAATCATTGATTCGAGTTCAATATCATGGGTTGTGTTTCCCTTCTTCTGTGGCCTAAGATGTCTAGAACCATAGGCTACCACATGATCACCCTATATAAGAACACAATAAAAACAAGATCCTAATTTATAAAAAAATTACCAGATATCCCTATTTATACTTTGGATGACTCAAAATTGGAATATAATTAAAAATATGCTTAATATCATATAGAAAGTCATGCTTCAACTAATAAAAAATTTCTTTATTATTTTTTATGAATGTGATATTTTGGGGGAGGTTTTAGAGGTATTATAAGTCATTTGGAATATTTTATGGATTTTCAAAAGGTTCACAGTTAGTGCATGATTTTTGGAAACCATAAAACTATTACAAGAACCATGAACATTAAGATAGGGGCTATGGTAAAGGCACATGGTTAGGTGAAATTTTTTTCAAACCCTATATCCAAAAAGGAGAAACTATGATGAGTGGGATTTTGGAATTTTATTTTGTTGGAAAATGGTTTCTCTAACCATGTTGTCCAACTATGTGAGGTCCCCCTTGAGGTAGAGCCAAGCACATGCTTAGTGCGTGTATTTTTCTAAACACATGACTAAAAATTCAGAATATAAAATGTGATCTGAATAAAGTTGATCGAAGTCAGGATTAACCTTAAACCCCTCATTTTTTCTCTAGGTATACCCTTACTTCATTTTTCTCCCCCAAAAGATGTGGAACCATTCCCTATTGAATAAAAAACAATCTATAGGCTTTTATTGGTGTGTTGAATCTTGATTCCCACAACAAGTATTCATTTATAGTGGTTTTTGGTGGTTTTTATAATATATACATTCCTTCATATCTTGGATTCATAGATCTAGTCCAATGCGGATATATCTCTAGTATTTTATGTAAATCACGGTCAAATTTGTCTTATTGATCTTAGGGGATGAGATTTAATGTAGTATTTGGAGATTTAACCTTGTTTTGTGTGTGTTTTATTTTCATTCATCATTTTCTTAATAATTCCCAGGGTTTGTGGCTTCACTATTTACTCTTATTTTTAGAACAAGAAAGCTCGATTTCTAATTTATTTTCATAATTGAAACTGGCTGTGAAATTGATCATCAATTCAAGGTAAAAAACATATTTAGTGATGGTTTCTGTATTTTGGCTGAAATTATGAAATTGTGAAAAGTGGTTGTGAAATGTACTATGTTTTCTCAATTTTAAAATGGTGATTTTAAAATATGTATTTTTTAGATTTTTTGTAAATAGTTTAATTGAGGTATTGAAATAAAAATATTTTTTTATTGAAATTTATTGAAATGGGTTTTTATAATGGTATTCAAAAAAATTATGGTTTTATTGAAATTGATTTGAATGTTTGATAAGAAATGGTTTTGGATTACGTGGTGTGTGTGAGTTCATAATTTTGATGTTACCTTGAATAAGGTGTGTGTGCCAATGGGGTACAAAGGGATGTGAACCTAGATAAGAGGTGTGTGTCATTGGGACACAATTAGATTGGACACTTTTTGATGACATATTGGATGGAAGAGAAACTGCTCATAAGTATGGAAATATCAGAGAAGAATGCAAGTGTGGGTGTGTACGTGAATCGTGGAATGGGTATGCCAAAAATGGAATATGATGTTCTTTAAAGTATTATTTTGTAGTTTTTCCAGGGAACCTTCTTTATTAGGGAATAAAATTTTAGTATTAAACTACTTTTATTTGATATAAACTGTTTTCAATGGTTCTATGTACATTGTTTTATGTAAATGTGCTAACATGTTATATCCTAATGGTATGGGTAGGGAAGTCATTTGGGGGTATCTTAATTAGTTTCAATACTCACTCATGCTTTGTAACAATAGTGATTTTACAGATATCATGTATCAGGACACATGAAAAGGTAAAGTATCGCACTTCTTTAGTAGTGCTCCTTGATACCTAGGTTGTATTCTAGAGTCAGAGCATGGAACATGATTTTAGTTAGGGAGCTATGTTTTGGAGTCTTTGGGGTTTTTTCATCCACATTTTACATTGATGCTAGTTGTCTTACATTGTAGTACTTTATATTCGTTTTTTTCATATCAATGGTATTAATTTGAGTTGTTTTACATCATTTTAATGCATCATGTAGTATTATTTTGTTATGGAATTTCTGGTTAGGTTGTTTTAATTCTCAAAGGTAAAATCATCCCCTGATTATAATCAATCCCTTTGTATTAAATTCCATCCATTGGCCCGTTGTGTATGTATCTTAAGGACAAGTATCAATACCACCTAAAATCATGCCATTGAGGATGGGAGAGATTTTACATATCTTTAAAAGAATTCATAAATTTTATACCTCACATGAATTTCACTTTATTTTGAGTTAGACCTATCATTAAAGAAGCCAATGTTGAGAAATCCTCAAAGAACCTATAGTAATACCCTACAAACACAAAGAATATCTATTTATTGAAAAAATTAGGTCATTGATCCCATTTATTGAGATGATTGAAATAATCAAGATCAACATAAATACCATATTCATAGACTATGTGTCCTGATAACATCAAATTTCAAATACAAATTTTGGATATTAAAATCATCATTTAAATTCAGTGATCTCTTAGGACATCTTGGTCGTCTCTGAAATGGCACAGATAATCCTCTTCGATTTTGTATTAAACTAAGATGTTATCTATTAAATCATGTACAAATGATTCATGGTAGTCATGAAATATTTGGTACGTCAATTCCATGATCATTGCAGGAGTATTGGTAAAACCAAAAGTCATAAAAAGATTGTTTCAATGGCTATATCTAATCCTAAATATGGTCTTCTAAATGTAAAATTATTTAATTATCAACTACTAATAACTGGATTAAATATCATTCTTCAATGACCAATTCAACCACTTTAACTAATAAAACAAATCACCAATCTATGGAAGAAAATAGTTTATTTACCATGACATCATTGGGTTTTAGGTAATCAACGCATAGGTATTGTGTACCAACATTATTCTATGCAAAGAGAAAAAGAATTTCCCCAGGTAACACACTCATGTATATAAATCCATTCTCGGTAAGATCATGAAAATACGTTTTCAACTCCTCAAATTTAGTGGGATCAATGAGATAATATGTAATAGACACTAGATAAGTACCATGTACCAAATTAATGAAATAATCAACCTCTATTACTTGTGGTATTTTCGAGAAATTAGATAGAAACATATTGGGAAAAATAATGATAGCTAGAGAGAGATCACGATGAAAATATTCTCAACCTATGTAAAAAATTGATATTACCCTTCCCAGCTTTGGAGAAGGAGGTCCAGTTATACTCGACCACATGTCCCATTCTCCCTAAATAACTCGGCAAAACCCACCAGGTACAATAATAGAGACCCATCAAATATAAAATTCAATATGAGCCTTATGATAAATATTCTAATACAACCCAAAAATGAATTCAAGAGGATTAATTTCATGAGGCAACAATTTAAAATTATGATCAGTCACTGATAGGGAGAGAAAATAATTGAGGATACATAAAAATTTACCTCTATTCATTTAAAGGGGTTTAATAATATCCATTACAAAAGAAAAAAACTCCATATTAATATTTATAATGAATAAAGTAAGATACTATATAAACAATTGAGATGCAGTAGTATAAAACAATGAAGTCACAAATATTGAAGCTGTAGTAATGGTATATTTATGAATCATTGGACCCACATCAACATCCTATTGAGACTCTTCCAAAGTGTAAATTACATTCATTCTAGATGCATGTTGATGGAACCCCTTAGTTATTGAATCATCTGATTTCATTGTACTACTATTATAATTTTATGAGACTATTACAATGCATAAAGAAGAAAAGACATGACATAACTTCTATAAGTGACCTGAGAATCCACAAAAACCACATTTCTAGGTTGTTTTAATGAAACCTATTTTGAATACATAACTTTATCCTAATATAATCAAGCCATATAGCTAAGTCTAGGAAATGCAGAAGATCTAGATGACTCATTCTATCTATATCAACCAAAAGACTTATCACACATTATCTTTACTTTAATGAGATAAAAAAACTTCCATTGTGATAAAAATGATGGTCTATCAACCCTATCTTACTATATATGTCATGATCAACCGTGAACTCTATATATAATTTCTGTATAAAAAGTGAGTTTGAATACAATTCATTCAGATTGAATATTTGATCAAAGACTCCTCACATATATTCAATCAATTAGGGAATTATTTATCACTAACTAAGTAAAAAACTAAAAAATACCGGATAAATATTTCTCAGACCATGACATAGTCCTATCACCCTATTAGAGGCTGATAATCATTGTATATTTTTTAGGACAATAGATTTTGGATAAAACTGATCTTTATAAGGAATTTGATGTATTTTCACTTCAAGACTTCATATTTCATCACAGTCACTATTGAATCTCATCATCTCTTACATGGTCATTATAGAATAATGGTAACACACATCACCATTATATCTTTTGGAATTTCTAAGAACCCAAAAAAGGAACAGAGTAGTTTTTACCCAAAACTCCTCTTCTAGGGGATAAATTGAGCCTTGGAATGAATGTGGGTTATTGAAAATAAACTCTTAAGCATGATCTATTGGATCATGATTTCGAGGTTCCACATAGAAATCATGAAAGTGAACATGTGTTAGTACCTAGTGAAATGATTTGAAAAAATGCACTATTATCTCTATAAAATCCTGGTCCACTACAGGATTCTCTTACAATGGTTCACAAGTAAATATCTATTTTGTCCTATTCAAAATTATTCCCTGAGGAATGTTACTACAGAACATAAATAAAAAATAATAAAATACCAGAAATGAAATGTAGATCATCAACCCAATCCTGAGTTACAATGATATGATATCAATCATATTAGCTGGGAAAATAGTATAATCAAATAAAAACATTTCACGGTTAATTTTCCCAAACACCCATGGTCATATAAGTCACATTGAATTTAGAACTAACATGAAACTATCTCTAAACTATCACCAATGTTATTATAAATATAACTCTAAACTACAGGTATAAAACAAAATGAATACTGATGTCATTGGAAGATGCACAACCTCACACCTATGACACCATTTTGTCACAAGACATCCCAAATACTATGTAAAATGATATGTGACCATGTCCTAATGTATCCCAAAGGGTGTTCTTGATCCCCATGGGTTGGATAATAGAACTCGACATCATATAAGTGTTAAGAGAGACATATATTTTCATATAATGTGGATGATAAATGACACAAGTTGGAATTTCAACACCCTTTATGGAGAAAGTACCATTATAAAATATGTAAAAACCCAAAATAAAATATAATCAAAGGAAAAAAAACATTTTATAATGTAAGGATGTGAATATCCAATGTAAATGGTGGATCCAATATCACGTAGTTTTCTCTATCACCCAAGGACCAAAAAATTATGTACACTTACCAAATTCAAGTGGCACATTCCATTTTCCTGTATCGTGCATAATATTTTCTACTAAAACTCAATAGAAATTATAGGGTACGATAGAATGATCCCAGTAGGATACCAAAAAATAATCTATAAGAAATTATCTAACAATAAACAATTTATTATTTAAATATAAAAAAAGTAATATCATGGCATTTAAATAATTTTGGAAAAATAATTTTAAATCAATAAAATTGTAGATTCAGAAAAATAGGTTTCAATGGATTTTTTATATATAAAATTCCAAGATATAAATTGGAATGAAAAAATGGTTCTATAATAAATGGAATGTATATGAAATTAAAGAAAAATAAATCACCATTCTCATAATCCTTGAGTAAAGTTTGTTTCTCAGAATAGGATCCTTACACATCTCAATCATCATCATAGACCATGATAGGTGGACACACTCAAATAACAACCCAATTAGGGTACCCATTACAAGAATTCAATTTACCCCACATTAGGGTACCCATCATGATAATTCATGCCGAATTTTGTTTGGTTAATAATGTCTTCATCAATCCATTGATAGGGACTAATAGTTATTGAATTCTTGCCCTAATCACCCACTAAATACCTTGGATCACACATTAATTAATTAAATAATAAATCTATATTTGGGAAATAATTTATTTAAAATTATTTTATCACTCACAGTTCAATTTCCCAAATCTAATTTTCAATTTGACTTTTAACTTCAAAAACACATAATAGGTTTTTAGGAAATTCATTCCTATAAAATCATATTTAATATTAATCAAAAAAACATGGGAAGATAAATAAAATTATTCCATCAAATATTCTTCCAATTAAATCCATCATAACACTAAATATCTAGAAATAAATTTAAATCCATTAAAATTGTTTTTAGCACAATTTCGTTCAATTTTTAAATAAAACCTAAAACAATCTAAAATAAATATTTTTAAATAAATTAATAACTAAATTTATATCAATAATTCAGTGAGTGTTTTGATTGTAGGGTAATCTATTATAGAACCACATGCCTTTAATAGTGAGATCAAATAAACACAATAACCACAATGATATATTCTAATGAAAGATGAAGGTGATGGAGGTAAATAAATGAAACATAGAATAAAGAAACTTCAAAAAAATTATTAGATCCATAAAAAACATTGATTATATATAAATATCATAGAAGGGTAGATGATAATATTGAAAGAAACAAAACGAGAGGGTTTCCAATTACTAAAATATGATCAGATATTCTATAAACATGTTGATTTTCAAAAGAAGAGTTTTTGAGAGCTAATGATTCCTCTAGGGAGCCTAAAAACCTATTAGGTTCGAATGGAGGTTATTAGTTATCATAAAAATGATTAATATGTGATTTAATTATATTTTAATGGGTTAGTGTAGGATTAAAAACTAGTGTGAATGGTTTGTTTGGTAGGTCCATACAGTTAGTTTTAACCATTAAACCTGACCATGAAAACCTATAGGGATTCCATATGTGGTGCAAGTTTTTGAATCATAGTTAAGATTACCAAGTTACAACTATGAAAACTCATGCCCTTTAGGGGTAGATGGTTTATAGGGTTGGTTGTATGGTTTGGAACAAATTCATGCTTACCATGCACCACCCTCCAAACCCTCTCAACAAGGAACAAATATTTTTGGCTCCAAAATAGTACATTTTTCCCTAATCATGTTTCGACCGTGCACAAACCCATGATATTCCAAAATTTCTCAAAATTCGCCAAATACAGCTTGAGGGAAGTCCTAACAGAAATAATACCAAAATTTTGTTCATAAAGTACCTAAAATAATAAAACAATAAGTTACATAGATTATTTTTCTATGATTTCAATTATGTTTTATGGACTTATTATAAATTCGCATGATTAGATAATGATATTTTGTTTTAAATGACTGTATATGACACTTTTTATGGGTTAAATGTATAAAATTTTAAAAAAATTTAATATGATTTTCAGGATTGAAAACAATCTTTTATGATTATTATTTCTCATTTTAAATTTTTATGAAATGTTGTATGAAACTATTTGTGAAAATATGATTATATCATTGTTAATAAAAAAATTATTTTGAACCAAAAGTATTTATTGGGAAATTAAAATTTTTATAATCATTGATGGACTAAAAGTTTTTTATTTATCTTTGTGTCTCTTACTAAGACTTTTAGGCTCTTCCTTAGTTATAAAATGATTCTCATTATGTTTTATGGGGTATTAGAGAAATATATATGGTCAAGATGAAAATTTTAGATATGTTTCGTGAAAATAAAACATTTTATATATTTTTTTATGCGAAATATGAATAATGAAATAAAGTGTACACATTATAATTTATGTTTTTATGTATAGTTTATAACCTATTAATCTGAAAATAAAAATTTAAAATATCAATGGTAATGTATGAAATTGAATTATATTATACAGTTACTAAAATTGTTATCATTTATGTTTGGGTACTTATAGTTGGTATTAAGGTAGATTTTTCATAGAATTGGATATTAGGATTATTTTTTGTGAGCCTAACTTATGATATTTTGACTTTATTATTTGTTAATAAGTCTATGAATGATCATAAGTTCAATGACATAGTCACATTTTCTTAGTTTTACATGATGTGATTTTCAAGGGATTAAAAATAATTTTGGATATATTTTATTATGTTGTGGTATATGTAATCCTTAGATTTAACATAAAAGATTATTTCATAATAAAACTATTAAATTTTAAGGGATATAAGTGGAAGGGTATGAAATTAGCTTCTAGGTAAAATATTTTATTAATTTTGATGTTATTGTAGTTATTTTTGAGGACTTGAATGTTAAAGTATTATAAAAAATATATGGGTATTATATTTATAACGAATTTTTTTATTTTATCATGATATAATTAATATAATGTTTCAATGATGTTATTTTATACATATTAATTCTCATTTATCTTGATGAATGGGTATATATCTCAGAAAAACATCTTATCCCCTCAAGGTGTTCTAATCATCACTATAATGAAAAAACATTTTAAAAATTATTTGGAATGTTTATTGAAAATCCAATTCACCTATAATAAATTATTTAACCTATCCAAAAACATTTTATTTCATAAAAAATTATAAGGATTTTAAAATCTCATTTATTTTATTTCAAAATATCAACTCATCTCTCCCATTTATCAAGTTAAATACCCCCAAGGACTTGAATTTTTATTTCCTTATATATAAACATTATATTGAAATGTAACTCTTTTATCATGAGCATGAAGGAATACCATTTTGTCCATATTTATGGTACAAATGATTTTATTATGTTCTATGTATGAAATAATATTGAGTTTATATTGAAAATAAATTAATAAATATTTCATTTAATTTCATTGATTGGTAAGAATAAAGTGTTGAGGAAAAAGATAAAAAATCATGGTTAAATCATTATGAAGGACGTTGAAAGAAGGATGAGTTTATTTATAATATATTCATAAGTATGATGTAATGGTATGTTATAAACTATATTTTCATACATTGAAATGATATGATAATCATGAAAAACATATGTATTATTCTACAATATATTTTATTTTTACAATTTAGAAACATAAGTTAGACAGAATAGATATCTTTGAAAATTGGTTTAATGAAAATTTTATTTTAGTGATTTTAATTTATAGAAATATAATAATGGGATAAATTAATCTTTGGGATAAAATATTTTTGATGTTTAGGAAATGTTACTCAATTAATTTTTTATTATTTTATGGAAAATGATCTATATAAAAAATCACATAGGATAGAAATTGATTTGATGATTATTGATGTTATTGAATATACATCATATTTTTTTAACATAATAGGAATTATATTTTTATATTTTTAGTAAAAGGAAAAAAAACAGTTCAGTCACCAACTTTTCACATTTAGAAAGGCTATGGGGCTTGAACTTTTAATCAAATGGATACATTGGTGAAATTAGGTAAACATGTCTTAGTGACATCATAGTTAGTATGAAATTATGTAAATGAAATTATTTATAATGATTAAGTTTATTTTTTTAACTTATGTTTTATTTTATAAATAACCCTATGATTTAAATGTTATATTGTGCTTAATTGGTAAATAGTAGTTCAAAAGAGAGCTACACTAATGGACCAATATCAGCAGTTTACTAGAACCATTCTTATAGGTCCCTCTAAACCAATGATTTAGAATAAAATTTGGTATTGGTGTATTAATTAGTTCTATACCAACGGTTATATAAAACCATTGGTATATGATGTTTTACAAAATATTATACCAACAATTCCAATAAAATGTTTGTATAAGGTAAAAATATATTCTAATAATTAAATATATATATATTAGAGTAGACTACAAACATTAATGGTATACCAGTGGTTTTAGTTAAACATTTTTATATAATTCCACCAATAATTCCATTAGTGTCCTATTACTCTTCGTATCAGACTCCCATTCACATTGATCCCTATATGAACATTCCATTTTCATCCTCAACCACGACAAAGAATCCTTGGTTTTTCTTTTTCTTCAGTTTTTCTTCAACATAAAATTGGTGGGATACAAATATGTCATAGAATCTTCCATTAAAAATGTTTTCCCTTTTATTAATCAATTTACAAGTTAACCAAAAGTGAACTATTAATTCAAACCAAACTAATTCATGTGAAAATATAAAATTTTGTTTTCCTTTTCAAATCAATTAAATTATTATTACTAATGTTTATTGATTTTTGAGAAATATAATTTCAACTTGATAATTATTTTATGATTCTTGATGGAGATCACTAACACTTTATAAGAGGATTCATTATCCAATAATAAAAAAATGATGTCCGAGAAAACATTTAATGAAACTGATTGATCTAATGAAATCAATATCCTTGTTATATATATATATATTGTTTATATATATAGTATTTTTCTATATTGTATACTATAATTATCATATACAAAACTTTTTTAGTTATCATTTTATATAATTTGTACAATTATCATTTCATTAAATATATATTCAATTTAACATCAATCCTCTTTCACTGCTTTTAAAAAAGGAATTTTAGAATTTTTTCCATAATAGATAAAGTTTGGATGTACGGAATTGATCATATCTCAATTAGTTTTCCAAAACAATTTGGATATATTTCAAGACTTTTCATTAAATAATTCATAAAATAGTTTAATAATACACTTACCATGTAATAATTGTGTTGTATGACCTTGGGGAAGTCATCAAGAAGTTATAAACCTTATAAAAAATATGGTTTAAAAAATACTACATCTATTATCAAAATTAGTAGAAAATGTAATCTCAAAATGTTCAAGATCTGAATGAGAGGACTAGATTGAAAAAAAAATTAGAGGAACGAATTTCATTTATATATCATCATGATAATTAAATGATTTCCTTAAAACAATACATTGATACAAGAAAACATGATAAATGTAATTAAAATGATGATGTTGGTAGTTTTTAATAATTTAATGATGCTTCCATGAGTCTGGTATATTCGGAATGTTGTAAAAATAAATACCTATAACTATTAATATGAGTATTTTATAAAGAAACCACATATAGAAGTTATAATACCACGATAAATTATATAATTAAATTATTGAAGTATTGTCATCCATATGTTTAATATATTTCCTTGAACCATTATATGGTGTGCAAGTTAGTTGAAGAAATTGTATTTTCTAAAAAATTATTTCCTAATATATTGCAGCTAATTTTGGGATGAAACTGCTGAATGAAATAATTCAATAAAATGAGTCACATCATGATGGAAGCCAAATGTTGACGTAAAACTATATCATATTTTATAAAATGTAATGTTGAACATTTCATTGATCCCAAAACTAAATAATATTTTAATGGATGATGGAATATAAATAAATATTCAATGTAGTTATACTAATAAAAATAAAGAAAATGATTATCTAATTAATCATACATATGGACTAGCCTGGTGGATATTTGGTACTTCATATCCTAATTTTGCTGCTGACATGTGTAATGGGAGGTTGGGTCTATCATATGATTGTTTTAATCTGTTTGGGTAGATTATTACATTACCTAACACAATAGCAGTTTTCGTTCACATTTATAAAATTCCTCAAAGGATGTATATGAAAAAACATTTTACTTTCATGAGTATGATCATATCTGGGACTTTTGATGGTGATAATAATAAAGATGTATACATGAAACCGTTAATAAAACAGTTGAATAATATTTTAAATTGTTGTGTGAACAAATATAATTCTTGGTAAGAAGTCATAGTTTATATGTGTTCTACACTTATATGAAAAATAAATAATTTTCTTTTCTTGTGACATGGTATCTGGCTAGAGGATGAAGGGAAAACATTAATGTCCTTATTTAAAACATTGGGGACAATGCCTCATTTTATTATTAAATTAAATAAAATACCACTTTTAACTGGTGAGAGGAAAACCCATTACATAGACCGAAGGCCCAGTGGGCATGTACCCATTACATAGCCCATAGGCCCAAATTTTTGGCCCAAGGCCCATTATGTGAAGAGTACTGCTACAATACCCGCACTGCTACAGCACCGCACAGTACCCGCTACTACTATATTTCCCTACCACCGCAACAGTGTCCTACCACCACTACAGTACCTGTCATTGCTACAATGTCTCTACTGCTACAGTAATAATATAGTACCTATACCCAATAAGTTTTTAACTACCATTTTTATATAGGATTACAAGGTTCTTACCACTAAGAAAGACTCCAACTACAATCCATGTCCTTTTTTATGAAGAATACACTATCTATAAGACTTAAGTTGGAGGTCTTGGGTGCGGTGGAAGCTCATGAGTGGATGTTCCCACTTGGATTTTTATCATTTTCAATGATAAATCTGAGATCTATGAGACGATAAAAGCCAGTCTCCACAGATCGAATAAAAAAAAGAAGATGAAAAGACCCAGAACCACTATAGAAATAATCATCAATGTCTGACTATAATTAATTTCATTAATTGACAAGAAGTACTTTTTATGGAATTATTTCTTCATTGATATTTCTGATCACATTCCGATGTGATTCGTCATTGCTTCACAGAAGCCAAGTGTTGAATTCCTCTAGCAGTGATCCACACGTGAACCACATATCTCTGGACATCACCAAAGGAATCATTGGTTACTAGCATGGAGAAGCTTTTGCTTGCGTTGTCCGCCATAGATTGCCTTGATCCGGTGGAGGTGGATATCTCTCGGTCTTGAGAGAATTCTTGGAGGACGAAGTGCTTTCAGTTTGGAGATAATTCTCCAAAATTGTTGTGCACAACGATTCTTAGGAAAAGAGTTGGTGTTATGATGATATTTATAATTGGGTTTGAGGTTATAGAGTTATGATAATAAATAAATGCGTTGCACGTTTCATTTATTTCATTAACTCTTTTGAAAACCCCATGTTGAATCATTAATTCCTTGATATATGCCCATGCTATTTATAATAAATATCATTAAATAAAATGATATTATTTCTTCAAAACCCCGACTAAAAAAATACACGCCGTGTAATCATTAATACACCGTGTATACTTGTTTTTCATTGAAAACTACATGTCATGTACATTCAATGTACACAACATGTATATCTTGTTTTCATATTTCATTTCCTTTCCAAAATGTAAACTACACGATGTGTAATCATTAATACATGGTGTGTACTTGTTTTTCATAATGAAAACTACACGACATCCAATCATTAATACACAGCGTGTACTTGTTTTCATTTTATTCTTCATCCAACATAAAAATTATTCAGGCTTCCTTGAATAATTATTAAACCACATACGAGAATAATCTTTATTCTACTTGAGATACTTTAATACACTTTGTGTGTGACCCTCAAGGCCTCTTTCTCGTTGGCATTAGGTGGGCTTGACTAATGTCCAAGATTACTGTCTTGCAACAGGTGAAGGCACCCAAGAGAAAGAATTTGACGCCACATTGACGTGTCACATCATATGAACGCTTACTATGTAATTTAATCCACTTGTCTCAATATATAATCAAGTAGGTTTCATTGTAGTGTCAAAAACTTATATGGTTTATCTGTCATTCCTTGACTTATAGAAATAAAATCATTGTGTAACCATGGACATGGAATTTTTTTGACAGTTCTATTTTAATCAAAGGTATTGAGATATCTACTTCCTTAAATATGGAAGAAAAAATTCCTTCCTCATATTTCAAAATAACCACATTTCATTAGTGACGCACCGAACGTACCCTACTTCCCACCAACTGTCTTCATGATGGGTTTTGTCAGAAAATTTAAGTGTACAAGTCATGACAGTAGTTAATGATAATCGTCCACTATAAAGAACATTACACACGCTCGTAGATAGTAATGTCTGATGACAATAAGACATGAAAAATTACTACTAGCGGGTCTATTCTCATAAAATTCAATCTTTGAAATTACTAAGTGTGAACTCCATGAGAGAGAGTCTCATCTTCATATGAGTACTCGCACATGATGGTATACATAATATGTGTCCTATCATAGTATATCATCCAACCGTAGAAATTTATTTAAGAATATTTTTATAGCATTTAAAGGTTCTCATTAGAGTGGGGATCCTCCATGACCTTATTGATGAAAAAAATATTCCAGGACATTATTATATTATAGTCATACAAAACAATGAACAATATATAATAAGTGTACATTCATGTAATCAATGTACAAAACAACTAGTTCTCAGGACTCCAAACCTAACCAACTCCCACTTGTACTAGAGCCAACTACCTACTACATTTAATTCGCTAGACCTTACATGATGGTCTTGTTTCTGCTGAGTCAAGGCTTTATTCAAGGGTTCTGGCTTATTGTCATCCATGTAAATAATGCTCACTGTAACTTCACCTCTCTGAGAAAAATCCCTCAATAGATGATACTTTGGAAGTTTTTTATTTGTCCGCTAATGTGACCATACCGCTTTTTCAAGTTCCACCGCTCCAATATTATCACAATAGAGTTTGATAGGATCTTTACTCCAAGGTACTACATCCTTCTCTTGGACAATGCTTCGCATCCATACTACTTTTTTAGATACCTCAGAAGCTACGATATACTCGGTCTCTACTGCAGAATCTATGACCACACCTTTCTTTGAGCTATTCTGGCTCACTGTACATCCATTCAAACAGAAGATGTATCTAGTCTGAGACTTCATGTCAACATGATCAGTCTGAACACTAGCATCTTCATGTCCCCTGATGACTAGTTCCTCATCCTCTCCATAATCCAAGAACATATCCTATGTACGCCTCAAATACATAAAGATAGTCTTGAATACCATCCAATGGTGATCTCCTGGATCAGCTTAATATCTGCCTACCGCATTTAATGCATAAGCAACATCCATCCTTGTACATATCATAGCATACATGACTGACCCAATCACATATGTGTAAGGGATCCTTTCCATTTAATTTCATTCCTCATGTGTATGAGGACACATTTTCATGGAAAGATGAATTCCATGAGACACTAACAACAATCCCCTCTTGGATTGTTCCATACTGAATCTCTTCAGTATCTTGTCACTGTATGTACTTTGACTCAGGCCCAACATTTTCTTGGAACTATCATGATGGATCTTGATCCCAAGAATATATACTGCCTCACCTAATTCATTCATAGAGATGCATTTATCCAACCATGCCTTTATAGAATATAATACAGGTACTTCATTTCCAATATGAAATATGTCATCAAAATATACTATTAGGAAAACAACTACACTTCCACTAAACCTTTTGTAGACACAAGGCTCACAATCATTCTTACCAAATCCAAATTACATTACGGCTTCATCAAAATGAATGTTCCATGACCTTGATATGTTCTTTAATCTACAAATGGATTTCTACAACCTGCATACCTTGTTGGCTTCCTTTAGAGTCACAAACCCTTCAGGTTGTCTCATCTAGAAATCTTCCTGGAAGTTCCCGTTAAGGAATGTTGTTTTGAAATCTATTTTTCGAATTTCATAATCATGGTATGCTGCAATGGCCAATAGGATTCTGATGGATTTCAGCAACACAACCGGTGAAAAGGTTTCATCATAGTCAATTCCTTGACGCTGTCTAAAACATTTTGCAACGATTCGTTCCTTATAGGTGATGACTTGCCCCTCCATGTCATGTTTCTTCTTGAATACCAATTTATTACCAATATTCTTTACATTAATGGGAGGATCTACTAAAATACTGACATGGTTTTAGTAAATGGAATCCATTTCATAATTCATGGCTTCTTTCTACTTGGCAGCATATGTGCCTTCAACTGCTTCCTTGTAGGTAATAGGATCATCAATGTCAACCAATAATGAGTCGCCATCCTCAGTGACAAGAAAACCTTATCGTTCTAGATCTCTCACTTATCTTGTGCTCCTTTGCAGTTCTTGTGTCTCTGAGATAGATTTGTCTTCCATGTGGATTTGTGTACTCTGTTCTTGTACCAACTCTTGTATATCTTGAGCCTCGACTTCATCGAAGTCTATCATGCTCTCGTTATCTATTTTAGTGATGTGCTCCCTCTCACGAAATATGGAATGTCTTTCCACTGTTAACTTTTTATATGAGGGGTTATATAGGTAATATACACTTGTTTCCATGGGATATCTAATAATGGTACACTTTTTTCCTCGGGGTGAAAGCTTGTTACCTGAAGAGGCCTTAAAACAATGCTCTGCTACCCCACACATGTAAATTTAATAATATGGCTTGGGTCCACTCTATAATTCATATGGAATACCATTTATCAATTTAGTTGGTACTTGGTTTAGTATGTGTGATTTTTTTGTAATTCATATCCCCAAAAGGATAATGGAAGACTCACATGACTCATCATTGATCTCACCATGTCCAAGAGGGTGCAGTTCCTCCATTCACTTACACCATCCCACTGAGGCGTCGAAGGAGTAGTGAGACGAGATAGAATCCCAAACACCCATAAGAAATCAATGAATTCCTAATTATGATATTCGCTTCTTCTATCTGAGCGGAGTTTCTTAATCTTCTTACTAAACTAGTTCTCAACTTCATTCTTTTATTCTTTGAACTGATCAAAAGAGTCTAACTTATACTTCATTAATTAAATATATCCATATCTTCTAAAATCAACAGTAAAAGTTTTGATGTACAAGAATCCACCCCTTTCATCAACTAGGAATGGTCCACACACATATATGTGAACTAATACTATAATCTATTTATCCCTTTCACATTTCCAACTAAATGTGGCTTTGGCCATTTTTTCATATATACATCCATGAAATACACCAAGTGGTTTTAGTTTGAATGAATCTAAATACCCATCTTGATATAATTTTGTCAAACATTTATCATTGACATGACCTATCCCATGATGCCAAAGTTGGGTGTGGTATGAGTCATGTGAATTAACTTTGTCATCGATTTCCATGACTTGTTTTGTGTATTCTAACACATAAAGGATGTTATATAAATGTACCCTACCAAAAAAATGATATCTTTATAAATGTAGAAAAATTCATTTCCAAACTTGAATATGAATCCATAAATATCTAATCTAGATACTGAAATAATGTTTTTAGTAACATAAGGCATGTAATAACAACCCTTTAACACGAAGATCAATCTAGTTGGTAATGTGAGGTGGTAGTCCCCGATTGCTATAGAAGCATGTCTGGATCTGTTGGGTGCTTGTAGATCTACCTCCCCTCGATCAATATTCCTGAATCTACTTGGTTCTTGAATTTGGATACAAATGTGAGAACCACACGCTGTATTTAATATCTAATTTGTATAAATATTTAGATTGTATTCGATAACAAACACACCTAAAGCTTCCCCTGGCTTCCTTGGATGAGTTCATTTTTTCTTCCAGTGGCCTTTCATGACACATTTGAAACAAACATCCTCTTGTTTTCTTGTCTCCCCTTTGATCCTCCTTTTCTTGGAAGGCCTTGGAGAAGATTTGGGCTTAAAGCTCTTTGCCTTTCCTTTCCATGTATTCACCATAATGAAATAAGGCTTTTGACACTTCATTTCATCTTCCACTTGGTGAATGAGGATAAAAATATTAGATATAGTATTCACAATGTTGTTCATGTGGAAATTTACAACAATGTTAGAGAAGCTCTGGAGGAGGGAAGCGCGAATGAGATCGGTAGCCATTTCTTCGGAGAGTTTAAAACCTAGAACCTTCAAGCGCTCAATGTAGCCAGTGAGAATGACTACATGAGGCCTAGCTGTGGAACCCTCACCAAGATTTCTTTGAAATAGAGCCGTGGAAATCTCAAACATTTCCTATCTTACTCTCTATTGGTATAGACCATGGAGGTTCTCAATCATTATATAGGCATCCATGTATTCATGAGACTTCATGAGATCGCTAGACATTGATGATATCATCAAGCATTGAATGTCTAGTGCATCATTCAAATTTTGATCATAGACTAGAAAATCTTGATCACTCACCCCTTGGGTAGGAGATTCCGAAAGTGAGGACTCCAACACGTAGAACATTCATTCATGGCATAGGATAAACCAAAGGCGCCTAAACCATTCTTGAAAGTTACTTCTGGTGAGGATATTGTATTTATCCAGAATTGATCGCAGAGAAAATGTGGTTGATGAGTTTTTCAGATTGATTCCTCAAATTAAAAGAGCTGATTTATCAGTACATTTTGATTATATATAATGAAAAAATAATAAATGAATTTATTAATTATACCACTATTTTATCAAGTCCTAATGGCCCACACCATTGAACTCATAATGTTCAGATGCTTTGACATTCTAGTGGCAAGGATCCATATTCCCCTTCACATAACCACAAAAAGGGTTGGTCAAGCTATTTGAAGGTATTTAGCTAGGTAGTTATGTGCCAACTGTGAGCTTACAGTTCCTAGATCTGTTGAGTATACTCCCCAATCTTGAAATCTTGACTTGTATTTCCTCAACACTTGCCTATATTTTACAACAAGTCTAGCAAGGGATACTCCCCTTGATGTATAATGTTTAAGTCAACCTGAATCATTCATAAGAGATTCCTTTATAAAAGTAAGTTTCCCAAAAAGGGTTGGTCAAACACATAGTTTTATTGAGTCTTGCCCTTAATTAAGTAACAGAAGGCTTGGTCTAACATAATATGGTATTTGAGGGATTTTATTCTTCATGTGTAGTTTTTCATTATCACATGCTTGTTAATATTATGTGATGCTTGCGTAAGTGATTAACCATATTCTGATAATGATTACGCATAGTCGGGTTTTTTATTCCATCTTTTCATGCTTGTTTATTTCATTAATTATTTGATCACGATAACACATACATAATAAATAAACCATGAAATAATATAGAAATAAAATAGATGGAATGATCATGACCATCTATTGGTTAGCTTATCTAGCGATTTTAATAAGCTAACCCTGACCTAGGGAAAAACACCTTGAACTAATGGTTCATGTTTTGCAGCTCCCACCTATCCACCTTTGTATCTTCTTGGGATGGTTTCACCTCAGCTTTGGATTTTTGAACCATCTCCATTGGCTTGGGAGATCCTCCATTACATGGGTTTTACATTACAAAAACCATGGTCATGAAGACCCAACATTTTATTGGAAGAAGGCTCGTAGTACAACTAATTTAAATTAAACAAATTTAAATGAAACCATAAAAACATACAAAGGGTCATTGTTCTAGCCCATGATCATCCATAACATGCAACGACATTTATGCATATTTAGCATTCAAATTCTTTTAATCATTCTATTATTCAAGATAAGTCACTCTTGAATTCAATTAATTATGATATTATAATTAATCAATTCTTTATCTTAAATTACTTCATGAATTTCCTTGAGATTCCTCTCATCCATATTCTATGTACACTGCTTTTTACTTTTGGATGAAGCCTAGTGAAATTCCATTTCTAGAATGTACACGGTGTGTAGGCTATATTACATGGTGTGTATTTTTTACCCTTTATCCAAAGTACACGATGGGGACTTTGTTTTGTTTTCAATAATTTTTAAATTTTAGTGAACATGACATATAGATTAATCTAACACGGTGTGTACTTCTTTGTTAAGTGGTTATCGGTCAGGCAATCCGATGTACGTGGAACACAACTTCTCCTTGTAACTAATTTCACCTACACTGGATCAGACTACATGGTGTGCTGATTCATCATACACACTGTGTATTCTGGTTTCCACACACCATTCAATTCTAGTCAACACAGTGTGATAAATACTTATGCATGATCAATTCACATGTCGTGGATTAGAGAACTAGTAGCGGTTCATTGAACCTAAGTAAATGGTGTGTATTTTTCACTACACAATGTGTTTTCTTCTGTTGTACCGAGAGAAAGAGTGCTTCCTCCGAATGAGTTCCTCATTTTTATTTTAATCAAAATTAAAATTAAAAGATCATTTCTGTGATGTGAATCGTGAAACAAAGGAAAAAGAACATATCTCACTCATTCAGTTATATAGAATGATTTATCTTTAATTAAGTCAAATATAAATGCATAAATTATCAATGAAAATTAAGTTACTATAATCAATGTTGTAACCTCCTCTGATACCACTTTTAGGTCCTAGGTGTAGCAGAATCTAATGTGTGGATGTTCCCACTTGGATTTTTATCATTTGGAATCATCAATCCGGGATCAATACGACGATTAATGCTAGTATCCACAGATCAATTCACAGAAATAGACAATGAAGAAGAAAAGTCTCGGAACCACAAAGGAAAAATCATTACAGGTTGATTATAATTTATATATTTAATTGAAAAGAAGTAACTTTTATGGCATTCTTTCTTCATTGATATTTCTGATCGCGTTTTGATGCGATTCATCATTGCTTTTCAGAAACCAAGTGTAGACTTACTCTAGCGGTGATCCACACGTTCACCATGAATCTCTAGATGTCACCAAAGGAATCTCCAGGTGCTAGCATGGAGAAGCCTTTTCTTGCATTGTCTGCCTTAGATCACCTTGATCTGGAGGAGGTGGATCTCTCTCAGTCTTGAGATCATTCTTGGAGGATAGAGTTCTTTTGGTCGTGAGGGAATTATCCAGAATTTTTGTACACAATGATTCTTAGGAAAAGACTTAGGGTTGTAAGGATATTTATAATCGGGTTTTAGGTTATAGAGTTATGAAAATAAATAAATTCTTTGAGAATTACAATTATTTCATTAACTATTTTGAAAACCCAATTTTGAATCATTATTTCTTTGACATGCGCCCAAGCTGATTATAATAAATATTATTTAATAAATAGATATTATTTGTTGAAAATCCCTACTGGAAATACTACATGGCATGTAATCATTAATACACAATGTGTACTTGTTTTTCATTGAAAAATACATGGCATGTACATTCAATGTACACGACATGTATATCTTGTTTTCATATGTCATTTCCTTTTCAAAATTAAAACTACATGGCGTGTAATCATTAATACATGGAAGGTACTTGTTTTTCAAAATATAAACTACACAGTGTGTAATCATTAATAAACGACGTATACTTGTTTTCATTTTATTATTCATCTAACATTATAATTATTTAGTCTTAGTTGAATAAATATTAAACCTTGTATGGGAATAATCTTTATTATACTTGAGATACTTGAATACACTTAATGTGTGACCCTCTAGGCCACTTTCTCGTTGGTATTAGGTGGGATTTCCTAAAGTCCAAGATTACTGTCTAGCAACGGGTCAAGGCACTCAAGATAAAGAAGTTGGCACCGCATTGACGTGTCACCTCATACGAATGCTTAAAGTGTAATTTAATTTCTTTGTCTCAATATATCATCAAGAGGGATTCATGGAAGTATCATAAACCTATATGCTTGATCTTTCATTCCTTGACTTCTAGAAATAAAATTGTCCTGTCACCATGGAAATAGAATTTTTTTGACAGTTCTATTTCAATCAAAGGTCCCGAGATATATACTTCTATAAATTTGGAAGGGAAAATCCTTCCTTGGCTTATCCATTAACAACATTTCATTCACGACGCACCCAAAGTACCCTAATTCCTAACAACTGTCTTCATGATGGTTTTCATCAGCAAATCTAAGTGTGCGATTCATGGCATGAGTTAATAATAATATTCCAGTCTAAGGACCATTACACATGCTCGTAGATAGTAATGTACGATGAATCCAAGATATGCAGAATTACTACTGGAGGGTCTTTTCACATAATATCTCATCTTGGAAATTACCAAGTGCAAACTCCTTGAGAGAGAGTCTCATCTTCTTAAGAGTACTCGCACATGGAGGTCTGTATATTATGTTTCCTATCATAGTCTTTCATCCAACTATAGAACATTATTTAAGAATATTGTTATAGAATTTCATGGTTCTCATCATAGAGGGGATCTTCCCTGACCTTATTAAGGCAACAAATATTCCAGGGCATTATTATATTATAGTCATTTAGAACAAGGAACAATATATAATAAGTGTACATTCTGTAATCAAAGTACAAAATAGTTTGTTCTCAGGACACCAACCCTAACAAACTCCAACTTGGACAAGAGCCAACTGCCTACAACTATTAGTCCTCTAGACCTCACAAGATGATCATGTTTTTGTTGAGTCAAGGCTTTAGCCAAGGGGTCCGCCACATTCTCTTCCATGGAAATACTCCTTACTACAACGTTAACTCTCTATAAAAAATCCCTCAAGAGATGATACATCTGAAGTATGTTCTTTGTCCTCTAATGTGACCTTATCTATTTTGAAAGTGCCGCCACTGCATTATTATCACAATAGAGTGTGATAAGATCTTTATTTCTAGGTAATACATCCATCTCTTGGAAAAATCATTACATCTATACTACTTATTTAGCTGCCTTAGAAGCTACGATATACTCAAAATCTGCTGTAGAATCTCTGACCACACCTTGATTTGAGCTCTTCCAGCTCACTACACCTCCATTAAAACTGAAGATGCATCCAGTCTTCAACTTCATTTCATCTTGAACAGTCTGGAAACTAGCATCTACATATCCTGTGATGACTAGTTTCTCATCTCCTCCATAAACCATGAACATATACTTAGTACACCATAGATAATTATGTATACTCTTGACTACCATCCAACGGTGGCCTCTTAGATCAACTTGATATCTGCCTACTGCACTTAATGCATAAGCAAGATCCATCCTTGTACATAACATAGCATACATGACTGACCCCATAGTAGTTGAGTAAGGGATCCTTGCTGTTTTATTTATTTATTCATGTGTGTGAGGACACATTTTCTTGGAACGATGAATTCCATGAACCACTGGAATCAATCCCCACTTGGACTATTCCGTACTGAATATCTTCAATTTCATTTCAATGTTTATACTTTGACATAGGCCCAACATTCTCTTGGATCTATTATGATGGATCTTGATCCCAAGAATATATGATGCATCACCCAAGTTTTTTCGAAGAGAATAATTTATTCAACCATGCATTAACTGACTGTATGACATTTACTTCATTTCCAATTAGTAATATGTCATCAATATATACTATTAGGAAAACAACTGCACTTCCACTAAACTTTTTGTAGACACAAGGCTCACATTCGTTCTTAATAAAGCCAAATTCTGTTACGGCATCATCAAAACAAATGTTCCATGACCTTGATATTTTCATTAATCCATAAATGGGTTTCTTCAACTTTCATACCATATTGGAATCCATTGGATTCAAAAACCCTTCATGTTGTGTCATATAGATATCTTCTTGGAGGTTCCCATTAAGGAATGTTGTTTTGACATCCATTTTCCAAATTTCATAATCATGGTAAGTGGCAATGGCCAATAGGATTCTGATGAATTTTAGAATAGAAACTGGTGAAAAGGTTTAATAATAGTCAATTCATTGATGCTATCTAAAACCTTTTGAAACCAGTCATGACTTAGAAGTGTTGACATGCCCCTCTATGTCCAGTTTCTTCATTAATACCCATTTATTACCAACACACATTAAATCAACCGGAGGATCTACTAAAATTAAGGAATTTTTTTTGGTATATGGAATCCATTTTAAAATTCATGGATTCTAACCACTTGGCAGGGTATGTGCCTTCAACTGCTTCCTTGTAGGTAAGACGAACATCAATGCCAACCAATAATGAGTCACCATCCTCCCTGACAAGATAATCATATCATTCTGGTTCTCCCACCTCTCTCATGTTCCAATACAGTTCTTGTGTCTCTGAAACGGATTGTTCTTCCATGGGGCATTGTGGAATCTTTTCCTATACGAACACATTTATATCTTGAGCCTCGACTTCATCGAAGTCTATCTCTCTCCAACTATCTCATTTGGAAATGTGCTCCATCTAAAAGAATATGGCATGTCTTTACACTGTTACCTTTTTATCTACGTGGTTGTATAGGTAATATCCCCTTGTTTCAATTAGATATACTATAATGGTACACTTTGTGCCTTGGGGTGAAAGATTGTTACCTAAAGAGGCCTTAACAAATGCATCGCTACCCCACACATGTAAATTTGATAACATGGCTCTGCATCCACTCCATAATTCATATAAAATACCATTTATCAATTTAGTTGTTACTTGGTTTAGTATGTATGATGTTGTTTGTAAAGCATATCCCCAAAAGGATAATGGAAGACTCCCATGACTCATCATTTATCTCATTATGTCCAATAGGGTGCAGTTCCTCCTTTTACAAACGCCATTCCACTGAGGCGTGTAAGGAGGAGTGAGTTGAGATAGAATCCCAAACTCTCATAAGAAATCAATGAATTCATGATTATGATATTATCCTCCTCTATTTGAGTTGAGTTTCATAATCTTATTAACCAGATGGTTCTCAACTTCATTCTTTTATTCTTTTAACCGATCAAAAGAATTTGACTTATACCTCATTAAGTAAATATATCCATATCGACTAAAATCATTAGTAAAAGTTATGAAGTACCAGAACCCACCCCTTGCTTCAACAGAAAGTGGTCCAAACACATCTGTGTAAACTAATTCTAGAATATATTTATCCCTTTCACATTTCCAACTAAATGGGGCTTTGGCCATTTTTCCTTGTAGACACACATGACATACACAAATTAGTTTTAGTTCGAAGGAATCTAAATACATATATTAATGTAATTTTTTCAAATGTTTCTCACAAAAATGACCTATCCGATGATGCCAGTGTTGGGTGTGGTATGGTTCATGTGAATTAAATTTGTCATTGATTTCTAGGACTTGGTTTGTGTTTTCTAACACATAAAGGTCGTCATATAAATGTGCCCTATCAAAACAGCTGTTATCTTTATAAAAGTAGCAACATTCATTTACAAACATGAGGATGAATCGATCAGTATCTAATATGGATACTAAAATAATGTTTTTAGTAACATAAGGCATGTAATAAAAACCCTTCAACACCAAGATCATTCTAGTTAGCAATGTGAGGTGGTAGTCTTCGATTGCTACAATAGCAAATCTGGCTCCACTGGCTGCTCATAGATACACCTCCCCTCAATCAATCATCCTGAATATACATAGTTCTTTTATTTGGATACATATGTGAGCACAAAAAAAAAAAAAATACCCAATTTGTAGAAACAAATAGATTTCATTTGATAACAAACACACCTGAAGCTTCCCCTAACTTCCTTAGCTAGGTGTAGTTTTTCTTCTAGTGGCCTTTCTTTCCACAAACGAAACAAACAGCCTCCTGTTCTCTTGCCTCCCCTTTGATATTCCTTTTCATGGAAGGACTTGAAGAAGATTTGGGCTTCAAGGTCTTCCTAATTCCTTTCCTTTTATTCACCATAAAGAAAGAAGGCTTTTCGCGCTTCAAATCAGTGTCCACAAGGTGAATGTGGATAAAAACATCAGATAGAGACTTCTCAATGTTTTTCATGTTTATGTTTAATACTAATATGGAGAATATCTGGGGGATTGATGCGAGAATGAAATTAGTACCCAGTTATTCAGGGAGTTTAAACCCCAGAACCTCTAGGTTCTCAATGTAGCCAATGAGCTTGACAACTTGTGGCACAGCTAGGGCACCCTCTCCAAGCTTGCTCTGAAATTGAGCATTGGAGATCTCAAACCTTTCATGACTTTCTCTCTCCTGGTATAGACCACAGTGGCGCTCGAGCATGTTATTGGCATCCATGTCTTCATGAGACTTCATGAGTTCCGTAGACATTGTTGATAGTATCAATAATTGATTGTTGAGTGCATCGTTCAAATGTTGATCATAGACCAGGAAATATTTGATCACTCACCCCTTGGGTAGGAGAATCAAGAAGTGAGGACTCCAATATGTAAAACATTCGTTCATGTTGTATGATAACCCGAAGGAGCCTAAACCATTCATGAATGTTAATACCAGTGAAGGTATTGTCTTTATCCAGAATTGATCATAGAGAAAATGTAGTTGACGAGTTTGTCATATTGATTCTACAAATTAAAAGAGCAGATGTATCAATACCTTTTGATTAAATTTTATAAAAAATAATAATTGAATTTATTAATTCTCCCACTATTTTGTCAAGTCCCAATGGCCAGCACCATTGAACTCTTAATGTACAGGTGCTTTGAAATTATGGTGGGAAGGATCCATATTCCCCTTCGCATAATCCCAACAAAGGTTGGTCAAGCTATTCGAAGGTATATAGGTAGGAAGGTATGTGCCGAATATGAGCTTACAATTCCTTGATCTATTTAGTGGAATCCCAAATCCTGAAATCCTGACGTTGATTTCCTCAACACTTGCCTCCATTTTACAACAAGTCCAGCAAGGACTACTCCTCTTGATGTAAAACTATTAAGTCAACAAGAAACATTCATAAGACATTCTTTTATAAAAGTATGTGTACCAATAAGGGTTGGTCAAATACATAGTTTTATTGATTCATGACCTTATCAAGTAATAGAATGCTTGGTCTACCTTTATAAGGTATTAAATGGATATTATTCTTTATGAATAGTTTTTCATTATCACATGTTTGTTAATATTAAGTGATCTTTGCTTAAGTGATTAACCATAGTCTGATAATGTTTACCCATAGTCATGTTTTTATTTTATTCCATCTTTGCATGCTTTTTTATTTCATTAATTATGTGATTGTGAAAACACATAAATAATAAATAAACCATGAAATCTGACAGAAATAAAATAAAATGGCATGATCATGTAATTATATTGGTTAGATTATCTAGAGGTATTGATAAGCTAACCCTGACCTTGGGAAACACACCTTGAACAGATGGTTCGTGTTTTGCAACTCCCACTTGTCCACCTTTGTATCTTCTTGGGTGAGTTTTTCCCCATGTTCAGATATTTTAACCGTCTCCTCTGGATTGGGAGATCCTAAATTACATGGGGTTTACATTAAAGAAACCCTGGCACGCATGCCCTGTATTTTAATAGAAGAAGGCTCATAGGCCAACAAATTTAAATTAAACAAATTAAAATGAAACCATACACACATACAATGGGTCTTTGTTCTAGCTCATGATCATCCATGGAATTCAACGAAATTTACGCATATTTAGCCTTAAAATTATTTTAATCGTTATGTTATTCAAGATAATTCATGCTTGAATTCAATTAATTATTATCTTATATTTAATAAATTCTTTACCTAAAATTCCTTTCTGAATTTCTTTGAGATTTTTCTCATCCATATTCTTTGTACAGGTTTTAGAAATTTTGGAGGAAACCTAGTGAAATTCCATTTCTAGAAAGTACACATCGTGTAGGATATATTACATGGTTTGTATTTTTCACCCTTTATCTAAAGTACACATAGGGGGCTTTGGTGTTTTTCGGTACTATGGAAATTTTGGAGGACACAACGTGTAGATTAATATAACATTGAATGAATTTCCTTATTATGTGGTTACCGGCCTAGAAATCCTATGTACACGTAATACGGCTTCGCTTTGTAAACAATTTCACCTATAATAGATCAGACTACATGTCTGGTTGATTCATCATACACACCGTGCATTCTGGTTTCCATGCGTCATTCAATTCTGGTCAACACAATGTGATAAATAATTAGGAATGCTCAATTAAGAAGACGTGGTTTGGCGGACCAGTGCTGGTACGTTAATCCTAAGTACACGGTGTGTAGTTGTCACTACACACACTGTATTCTTATGTTGTATAGATAGAAAGAGAGGCTCCTATGGATGAGTTCCTCGTTTTTATTTTAATAAGAATTAAAATTTAATGTTCTTTTCTGTGATGTGAATCGAGAAACAATGGAGGAATAATAGATCGAATTCATTAAGTTTTATAGAAATATTTATCTTGAATTGAATCAAATATAAATGCATAAATTATCAATGAAAATTAAATAACAATAATCAACATTGTGACTTCCTCTGATACAACTTGAAGGTCCCGGGCGTAGCGGAAGCTCGTGGGTGGATGTTCCCACATGGATTTTTATCATTATTAATGATCAATATGGGATCAATACGATGATAAATTCTAGTCTCCATAGATTGAATCACAGAAATAGACAAAGAAGAAGAAAAGTCCAGGAACCACAAAGGAAAAAATCATCACATGTTGATTATAATTAATTTAATTAATTTAAAATAAGTACCTTTTATGATATTCATTCTTAGTTGATATTTTTAATCACATTCCGATGTGATTCATCATTACGTCGTAGAAGCCATGTGTATACTTCCTCTAGCGGTGATCCACGTGTGCACCACATATCTCTGGATATCGCCAAAGGAATATTCGGGTGCTAACGCAGAGAAGCCTGTGCTTGTGTTGTACACCGTAGATCACCTTGATCTGGTGAATGTGGATCTCTATCGGTCTTGAGAGCACTCATGGATAATGGAGTTCTTTCGATCTTGAGAGAATTATCCAGAATTGTAGTGCAGAATGATTTTTAGGAAAAAAGTTGGGGTTTTGAGGATATTTATAATCGGGTTTGAGGTTATAGAGTTACGAAAATAAATAAACGCATTGCGCGTTTTATTTATTTGATTACCTATTTTGAAAACCCAATATCGAACCATTAATTCCTTGAAATGAACCCATGCTGATTATAATAAATATCATTTAATAAGATGATATTGTTTCCTCAAAATCTAGACTTGAAAAACTACACAGCGTGTAATCATTAATACATGGTGTATACTTGTTTTTCATTAAAAAAACTACATTGCGTGTACATTAAATGTACATGGAATGTATATTTTGTTTTCACCTTTCATTTCCATTCCAAAATGAAAACTAAACGGTGTGTAATCATTAATAAATAGTGTGAACATGTATTTGAAAATAAAAACTACACAAATAGTAATCATTAATACAGTGCGTGTACTTGTTTTCATTTTATTCTTGCACCAACATGAAAACAATTTAGGCTTCCTTGAATAATTAATAAACCATGTACGGGAATAATCATTATTATACTTGAGATACTTGAATAAACTTAGTGTGTGACCCTCCAGGCCTCTTTCTCATTGCAATTATATGGGATTTCCTAAATTCCATGATTACTGTCTTGCAACGGGTCAAGGTACCAAAGAAAAATAAGTTGATGTCGCATTGACGTGTCACCTCATACAAATGATTACTGTTTCATTTAATCAATTTGTCTCAATATATCATCTAGCAGGTTTCATGGAAGTGTCATAAACCTATATGCTTGACCTATCATTCTTTGACTTCAAGAAATTAACTCGTCGTGTCACCATGGCCATAGAATTTGTTCGAAAATTATATATCAATCAAAGGGCCCGAGATATGTAATTCCATAAATATGGAAGGTAAAAATCCTTCCTAGACTTATCCATTAATAACATGTCATTCGTGAGTCACCCAATGTACCCTACTTCCTGAGAACTTTCTTCGTGATGGTTTTCGTCATCAAATCTAAGTGTGCGAGTCATGAAATGAGTTAATGATAATATTCCAGTCTATGGACCATTACACATGCTCATAGATAGTAATTTCTGATGGCACCAAGACATATGGAATTCCTACTGGCATGTCTATTCTCATAATCTTCCATCTTATAAATTACCAAGTGCGAACTCCATGAGAGAGTGTCTCGTCTTCTTACGAGTACTCGCACATGACGTTCTATATACTATGTATCATATCATAGTATGTCATCCAACCATAGAACATTATTTAAGAATATTTTTATATCATTTCATGGTTCTCATCATAGTGGGGATCTTCCATGAACATATCAATGCAACAAATATTCACAGAAAATATTATATTATAGTCATACAAAACAATGAACAATAAATAATAAGTGTACATTCATGTAATCAAAGTACAAAACAGTTGGTTCTCAGGACACCAACCCTAACATAAATATCATTATAATTTCATTTTTATGTGACATGAATGATTCTTTCTAATGGATCACCCATATATAAATAATTTTTTATATTTTTTCTATAACATAAAAAACTATTTATTCATATGTCACGAACATATGTCCTTATTAAATTGAAATATTTTAACCTTCCATTTGGGAAGGGTAACATTAAATATATAAATAGGTAGAATATTTCCACTAAATCCAATTATAATTTAAAAAATAATGCTATCATAATTGAGGTTCCTTTTTGTTCAACCAATTTGGTACATCATTTCATTGATGTAATATACATTGAAAAAATGTTAAATGATTCTTTCAATTTTCTAAATGTAATGGAAAATGAAAAAAATGATGATTCTTGATCTTGGTGTGACATGGTATATTGGAATATAATAACAGAAATATATTATTCATCTGTCATTGAACATAAATGAATTATTTAGTGTGGTTCTTATGTGATGAAAACTGTAGAAAATAATTATTTTCTAGAAATATAAAAACATTCCAACCGAAGAGAGTTGAAGAAGAAATTTTCAAAGACTTGTGATTATCACAAACTTTTACAGGAGTTTATTCTAATAGAAAAGTTTCTCCTACTATAAAATAATTTAAGGTTAAATGTTATTCATTTGTTCCATTTTTATAGAGATCTTTGTTCAAAAACATTATCTATAAATTTACTATACGAATTTCTGGAAGTGGTACCATCATTTTTGTGTGGGATATGGAAAATGTTTCCTCTATAATTTTTCTTAGGAAAGACACATCTAACTATCAATATTTATAAAAAAAATAATTCATAGAGGACTGATGGATTTTTTTGATGTATCAAGTAGAGATAAATATGTACACATCAGAGTCTTATGTCCAGAAGAAGAATCATCACAATGGTTCTATCATGAAAAGATACCAAGTTAAATAATGTATGGATTCATGTTCAATGTTTTTGTCTAATGTGACTATGATATAGAACAAGAAAATTAGAATTAATGAAAATCATTATATGGAAACCGAATCAGGTTTTCATTCACTTCCTTAAATAGTTTGAATTTTGAGATTATATACATTAACAACAATAAGACGTAATGAGAGGGATATGGCATGTCACATAGTTTTGTTTAACATGTTGTTTATGACTATATAAAGTAAGCTAATTGAACAAGTGTATGTTATCTCATATCATGTAACTATTCGTATCTGTTATACTATTTCAATTTTTTATATAGTAAACATGAAAAATATATCAATAGAAAACACCATTCATTATCATTAATAATGAGATATAAATTTCATATAAAAGAGTATTTTCTTGGTATAGATTTAATGTAGAAGTATTACATTAATATAATAAAAAAAATTAATAGAGAGTTTATTTCAATATTTATTTATTTTTTTTTGTATTGAGTTTTCCTTCCCACTTTATCTCTGTGGAAATAATATCCTTTTCTTTTGGCCCAATTTCTATGGTTTATGAAAGAAAATTTATTATGGTCAACAGTTAAAATATTATTATCACTATATAAAAAATGAACATGAGAACACAACATGATGATTTTATGGTAATTTCCACAATAGATTTTTAACGTCCCGAGTCCGTAGCCCCTCCACTGGTGCCCCGTACTCGGTTCGTCACATGACCTCAAGCGCGATTCCCCAAACTCTAGAGGCTGCCGACTAGTAGCGAGGGCCTTAGTGAGTCGGTGGTGAAACTATGCCCTCATTCGGTAAGGTATACAAGGTAAGAAACAATAATAAATAGTTGAAGCAGTAAACAACATGCATAACAACAGAAACCAAACTGTCGAAGCAATAAAGATATATAACAATGATGACAATAATGCAGTAGGTACAAGTATCTATGGAAAACAGCAAACACAACAATGTGCTGGAATACAAATTAACCCAAGTGAAAAAGAAAAACAAAGAAATCTCCTCAGCATCGCGAGCCACGGCTCGGTCCCATGCTCCCTAGCTCCTGGTGCAGTCAAGATCCTGAAGTATAAGGGTGCTTGCCCTTGTCTATACCTGCAGTAACATAGTCTATTTGGGCTGAAAAGCATGGACCAAACTGGGTGTGAGATACAATCCCAGTAGGAAACCACCCAAAGATTTGTGCCTAATAGTCAATGAATACATGGAAGTACTAAAACAAGAAGCATTAAATATAAAAACACAAAACAGCTACAATCCACAGCTCTAACATGTAAGGCACACAATTGAGCAGTCAACAACAAGAAGTAAACAGGTAACCCTCTGGGTAGCTCTCACAGTCTCACCCCAATGGTTCAACCTCTAAGAACTAGCAACCCTCTGGGAGGCACACATCGTCTCACCCCTCTGGTTTAGCTACGTAATTAAGCAGTCTCTCTGGGGAAGCACTCACCGTCAATTCCCCCTATAGTATCGTATCTTGCTAAAGGATCTCTAGGGAAGCACTCAACATCAATTACCCATGTAGCCCGCGGCGTAGTTAAAAGACTCTTTGGAGAAGCCCTTCCATCAATTCTCCACATGGTCTCGCATCTTGATTTAATAGACACTCTGGAGAAGCCCTTCCGTCAATTATCCCTTTGGACTGCAACTCTAGTTTCTCACAGTCCTGAGTAACTAAACATGCTCAGCGCGTGCATATCGTCCTAGTAACCCTCAAGAACTACTTGGCTATCAACTAAGGTTCAACAGAAAAAGTAAAACAACAGTCCAAAATCCTACAACTAGGCATGGAAAAGCAAACTAAGCACAAACAAAATACTCTAATCACAAGTAATAACCTCTACTAAAGCAATCAAGCAATGCATGCAAGAAGCAAGGGCAAAATAGGAAACATGCAATACCCCGTTCAAGGGTATTGGTTGAATTTGCACATAATATTCATCAATATTCAACCGAAAGGCACAAACCACATACCTCGATCCGAGGATATCGATATACGTGAACGTCGACGATAGATTACCCATAGAATGACGTAGATCAGAGAAAACACACAAAACATTCATCCCACGATAACATTGAAATGAGGAGAAATCAAGAAAAAGGCTCAAGCAGAAGGAAGAACTCACCGCATCGATTACAATGCAATTGACCGTGATCGAATCGGAGAACGGACGACGAGGCAGGACTCCGTTGAAAATCTGGTCGTACGGATGTTCCCGGACGGTCGAAAACTAGAGAAGATGATGAATATGGGGGTTAGACGCGACCCCGGTCTGTTTAATGAAAAAAAAGAAAGTAAACAGCGTGTACTTTTGGAGTACATAGTGTGTACTTCAAATTTTCCGTACTCTAAAAAAACCGGCCTCCACCTCAGCCTTACACACCATGTGTGTGGCCCGGACACGGCCATCACACGGCTTCGAGCAGGAACAGAGTACACGGTGTGTACTCAGAAAGTACACGGCGTGTACTTTGAAAATTTCCAGAAAAATAATTTTTCTTAAAAACTCCAGAAAAACAGAAAAAAATACTTGAACGAAGGTCCGGGTGCTTACAAACACCCACCCCCTCCCTTAAAGAAATTTGTCCCCGAATTTCCCTAACGAGGTGGAGGAGAAGGGTCCCCGAACAGCTCTGCCCACTACGATCGTACATCGGCCTCCCTCTCCCAGGTCTTGTCCTATACTCCCACGTGCTGTCATAGCACTCATACTAGATGAACAAACCGCCCACGAAAAACCATTGAACTATGACCGAAAATCCGGATAGGATGCTCCTCGAACGACGCATCCGCTTCAAGCTCGACTTCCTCAAGCTGAAAGATGTGAGACGGGTCTGAAAAGTAACGTCGGAGCTGAGAGACATGGAAGACGTCGTGCATGGCCCGATACCTCTAATGTAGCTGCAACCGATAGGCGACTGGCCCCACTCTCTCCAAGACCTCAAACAGTCTGACGTATCACGCTGAGATCTTACCCAGTCTCCTAATCCTTTTGTGTTCTAACCTAGGTGCGACACGTAGGAAAACCCGATCACCGACCTCGAACTCCAGAGGTCATCTCCGCTGATCCGCATAAGACTTCTAACGAGACTACGCTGTAGCCATCCTCTTCTGAATCAGTTCTAACTGCTTTGATGTATCTTGAACAAGACGAGGTCCCATCAAAGCTGCCTCTCCTACCTCCAGCCAGCATAAGGGTGATCGGCATGACCTACCGTACAATGCCTCGTATGGCACCATCTGAATGGTCACCTGGAAACTGTTGTTTTAGGCATACTCCACTAGAGGAATATGCTTCTCCCAAGAACCTCCAAAGTCAAGGATGCATGGTCAGAGCATATCCTCAAGCACCTGGATCGTGCGCTCGGACTGGCCGTCAGTCTAAGGATTGTAGGCTATACTGAAAAGTACATGTGTACCCAAGGCCATCTGAAGTCTTTGCCAGAACCGAGATGTAAAGCACGCATCTATATCTGAAAAAATAGAGCGCGTAACTCCATGAAGACAAATGATCTCTATGATGTAAAGTCGTCCCAGATCATCGACACTGAAGGTGTCCTTGAGAAGAAAGAAGTGATCAACCTTCGTATGTCTGTCGACGACAACCCAAACAACATCATTCCCTCGGGGTGATCTCGGAAACCCGGTCATGAAGTCCATCGCAACATCATTCCACTTCCACTCCGAAATGGGTAACTGTTGTAAGAGACCTGCTGGTCGTTGATGCTCTACTTTCACCTGTTGACAGGTAGAAAATCTCATGACAAAACCAGCAACATACTTCTTCATACCTGGCCACCAGTACTGGCGATGAAGATCCCGATACATCTTGGTGACGCCAGGATGAACTGCCCAAACTGAGGAATGGAAATCCCGCATCAGCTCCTCGCGTATGTCTGCTGGCACCCATACGCGTCCATGGAAACACAATATCTCATCCTCACACACTATACATCCATGAAGAGGGTCCTCTCATGACACACTCTCCCGCAGGACTAAGCCTTCCGAGTCTGATAGCTGCATCATCCATACCCGATCTTGTAGCGTGGAGGTAACAGCTACAGAAGATAGAAAAGTCTGTCCCTGTTTGTTTTGCACCTCTAGATAAATCTCAGAGAACTGAGCCATCAGCTATAACTCACTATTGGCCTCCTAAACTGTCTGAATTTGAGTTCTCCTTCTCAACGCATCAGCCACGACGTTTCCCTTTCCCGGCGTATATGCAAGCTCGAAGTTAAAAGACTGTAGATACTCGACCCACCTACGCTGCCTCAGATTCAGATCACGCTATGTGAAGATATACTTAAGACTCTTGTGGTTAGTGAAGACCACAAAGTGCTCTCCCATAAGATAGTGTCTTGAACAATGTGATGCATGAACAACAGTTTCCAACTCTAGATAGTGCGTAAGGTAGTTCCTCTATGTGGCCTCAACTGCCAAGACCCAAATGCAATGACTCCATATCCCTGCATAAGTAAAGCTCCCAGCCCAATACCTGAAGCATCATACTAATAGTGTAGATCCTGCCTGGCTCTGGCAAGACTAGTATCAGTGCTGACGTCAACCTCCCTTTCAGCTCCTGAAAGGCTGACTCACAAGAATCTGACCATAAGAACTTCTCCCCCTTCTTGGTCAGACCTGTCAAAGGTGCTGCTGGATGAGAAAAGTACTGAATGAAGCGTCTGTAGTATCCAGACATCCCAAGGAAACTTCGTACCTCAAAGACATTCTTCGGCTGCTCCCAGGAAACTACAGCTCTCACTTTCTCTGGGTCCACTGATACTCCTGCCTCGGAGATGACGTTACCCAATAAGTGAATCTGATCCATCCAAAAGTGGCACTTCGAGAGTTTAGCATAGATATGATTCTCCCTCAGTGTACTCAGAACTATCTCAAGATGTGTGGCATGGTCGTGTCGAGTGTGAGAGTACACCAAGATGTCGTCCACGGAGACCACGATAAAGGAGTCCAAGTAAGGTTGGAACACTCGGTTCATCAGTGCCATGAAAACATCAGGCGCGTTCGTGAGGCCGAACGGCATGACTCTATACTCGTATAGAGCATACCTGCTCTTGAAGGCTGTCAGAGGTATATCTGATGGTCTAACACGCAACTGATGTTAACCGGTCCTCAAGTCTCTCTTCGAGAACACCAGGGCTCCTAGAAACTGATTGAAAAGGTCATCAATCCGTGTCAAGGGATATCGGTTCATGACCATCAACTGGTTCAACATCTGATAATCCACACAATGTTGAAGGGTACCGTCTACCTTATTCGCAAACAGAATAGGCGAACCCCATGGAGAAGTACTGGGTCTAATGATACCCTTAGCCTATATCTCCTCCAACTGCTTCTTGAGCTCCTGCAACTCAGGTGTGGCCATCCTATATGGAGGAATGGACACTGGTGCCACTCCTAGCATGAGCTCAATAGAGAATTCTACCTCACACTCCGGAGGAAAACCTAAAAAGTCCTCTGGAAATACATCCCTGAAGCGATCCACCACTGGAGGAAAGTTCAACTGTGGAGTCCCCTGATCATCCAGATAAAGACTAAAAATCTGGGCTGTCACCCCTCCTAGCCCAAGATGCTCGAGTCCCGCCCGACACTCCCTAACGTCCCATTCGCCTCTATGAAGGAAAGATTCACCTTCTGGTGAAATGAAACTGACTCTATGGTGATAACAGTCAACGAATGCCTGAAAGGGAATCAACCAGTCCATGCCGAGAATGACATCATATCCTATCATCTCCATGACATAGAGGTCCCTTAAGAAGCGATACCCTTCAACCTCGAGAGGGCACTATCTACACTGGCGTACACTAGATGCCCTCATCACCATGGGTGTGTCTAGTGTCAACGAGTCAGCAGAAGAAAAGATGCAGAGTCCAAGGCACTCCATAACAGCAACAGAGATAAAGCTATGCATAGAACCAGTATCGAAAAGGGCTGATGATAAAACTGAGACTACTAAAATCGTACCTCGAACAGTAGAAGGGTCAGGATCCTACTCATGATGAGTCTGCTCCACAGCGAAAGATTGGCCTACACCACGGCCCTGCGCCCCTGACCGACCACTCTGAGCTGAACCTCCCTGCTGGTGCTGAGGGACGGGTGGCTGACCGCCACGGCCTCGACCTCCATCTTGGCCCGAACAGCCTGAAGAACTCCAGTTCCCTGACTAGTGAGAGACTGGTGGAGATGCTCCTGAATGAGGAGTATATGGAAGAACCTCGGTCACCTGATGCTTGTGGGAATGCCTGACAAAAATGCTGAAGGTTACCTATCTTGCCGCATGATCGACACTCCACAGGGTCTCTCTGGCACTGCGGCCTCGTGTTCCATGTCCGGCCACACTAGTAGCATGTCACATGGCTGCTTGATGATGCGTCTCGCTTCCTCGCATCACCGCGCTTAGGCTCCATACAGTGCTTCTTGCTGTCATCCAAAGTAAAGCTAGCTCTGGAAGCAGAACCACCCTGGCTCGCAGCTCTAGTGTCTCTCAGATTGCATTCCGAAATCTGTGCCTGATTGACGATGCAAGTAATGGAAGTCAGATGGAAGATGTTCACCTGCGAGAGGATCTCCCGCCTGAGCCCATCCTCAAACTTCCTCACCATGAACACCCCACTCCCATCCAGAAGGGGTGTAAAACTCTGCAGCTCAGTGAAACGAGAGAAATACTCCATGTCAGATAGAGTACCATGCTCTAAGCTCATGAACTCCCGGGCTCGATCGACCCTCAGGGTCTCCGGGTAGAAGTAGTCGTAGAACACGTGCTGGAACTCCTCCCAAGTCATAGCCTGATGCTGACCCGCGTGTGAGATCATGTCCCACCACCTCTTGGCGGAGTCTCGGAGCATGTAGGTGGTGAACCTGAACCGCCTCTCTGGAGGCATATCCAAGTCCTCGAATATAGTCAATATGGCTTCCAGCCATGACTCTGCAGCTTGAGGTCCTCCCTCCCCCGAGAACGTGGGAGGATGATGCTGCTGAAAGACCTGCGTCAAGTCTTCCATTGATGAGGCAGGAGGTGGTGCTCCATGGAAGTCCTGCATCATCCTCATGAAACCTTCCCTGAACTACACATCGGCGCCTACAACTGGTACGACAACCGGTGCCAAGGCTGGCTCGGCTGGGGGATCGACAGGAAGTTCTAGATCATCCCTGTCTGGCGTCTGATCACTGCATGATGACAGACGTACGACCAGAGGACATCTCAGAGGCATAGCTCTGAAAGATAAAAAGCACACCTTGGATCATGAAAACAAAGACAGAGAACACAAGAGTACAAAACGAGAATAGGGGAAGAAAAACACACAAGAATGCAAAACATGAATACACTGCATGTATAAAACTACACAGCATGTCTTTTGAAACCACTGACATGGGTGTATACCCCTTCCCTACAAGTCGTGTATACCAAAAACCACACGGCGTGTTGAACCCCACACACGGAATGTACTTGAAACTATTCCCCTACCTGAGTCTCCTTACACAGCTAACCCACACGGTCCGACTCAACCCGAGACCACACAGCATGTTCGAAACAAACACGGTGTGCACTATACAAGGCTTCGACGGTCCGAGTTGTTGAGTACATGGCCGTCTACACGGCTGGACCATACACGGCGTGCTCCGAACAAGCATATAATGCATGGGTGAAGGCGACATTGTCCTGTGTTGTTCGTGACACAGCATGTTACATGGGAAAGACTACACGGCGTTTTCCGAACAAACACGGCGTGTGGAAAGGAAGGTCACGCCAGCCCGTGTTGGTCGTGACACGACCGGGTACCTGGACAGGACTACACGGAATGTTCCTTATGGACACGGCGTGTTCTACCGAATTTTCCCCGACCTGTGTTGTTAGTGACACGGCCGGGTACACGGTTCCAAACTCACACGGCGTGTACCATTGGTACACGTCGTGTTCCCGAAGTTACTCCCACGACATCGTGTTCTGCTCACATGGTCAGTGACATGGCCTGAAAACTACATGACGTGTATCCAAAAAGTACACGCCGTGTATTCTGGGTTTTTCTGGGCAATATCTTAGAAATTGCACAGAATTCCAGAGACACAAAAAAAAGGAAGAGATGCCAAATTCGCATCCGTGAGGGCCCATAACACCTAAAGAACCAAAATTTGTTGTTCATTTTCAACATATTTCTAACATAGCTGCATAGAATCTATCAAGACACTATCATAACACCATGAATAATCTACACAAAGTCTATCACAACAGAATGAAATCGCTAATGCACCCTAGATGGCATGTAAAGAATGCATGACATGCGATTTCTACAAGTGCCTATATGATGCATGAGATTTCATACACTCATCTCATGGGGATGTGACAGAAATAGAACTGAAATATCAAAACAATAACCACACAAGTCATGTGAATCACTCTAGGTGAAAACATATCAACCATAAACTCAAAACCAGAAAACTACTATTAATGAGGGAGTATGGACTTTCCCTGTACACGAGTTAGCTACTCCTGATCATAGATTAATACCAAGTACCGAATCTGTCCTATCCCTGGCTAAAGTCTCCAAATAGTAAAGCAAGAAAAAATAACTTCTCTGATACTACTTTGTAACATCCCGCATCTGGACCCCTCCACTGGTGCCCCGTACCCGGTTCGCCACATGACCTCAAGCGCATTTCCCCGAACGCCAGAGGCTGCCGACTAGCAGTGAGGGCCTTGGTGAGTCGGTGGGGAAACTATGCCCTCATTCGGTAAGGTATACAAGGTAAGAAACAACAATAAATAGTAGAAGCAGTAAACAACATGCATAACAACAGAAACCAAACAGCGGAAGTAATGCAGATATATAACAATGATGACAATAATACAACAGGAACAAGTATCTATGGAAAACAGCAAACCCATCAACGTGCTAGAATACAACTGAACCCAAGTGAAAAAGAAAAACAAAGAAATATCCTTAGCATCGCGATCCATGGCTCGGTCCCATGCTCCCCACCTCCTGGTGCAGTCAAGATCCTAATGTAGAAGGGCGCTTTCCATTGTCTATACCTACAGTAAGATAGTCTGCTTGGGCCCAAAAGCATGGCCCAGATAGGGTGTGAGATACAATCCGAGTAGGCAACCACCCAATGATCTGTGCCCAACAGTCAATGAATACATGACAGTACTAAAACAAGAAGTAGTAAACAAAAAAACACACAACAGCTACAATCCACAGCTCAAACATGTAAGGCACACAAGTGAGCAGTCAATAACAAGAAGTAAACAGGTAACCCTCTTGGTAGCTCTCATAGTCTCACCCATATGGTTCAACCTCTACGAAGTAGCAACCCTCTGGGAGGCACACATAGTCTCTCCCCTCTAGCTCATCTACGTAATTATGCAGACTCTCTGGGGAAGCAGTCACTGTCAATTACCCCTATAGTCTCGTATTGTGCTAAAGGCTCTCTAGGGAAGCACTCAACGCCAATTCCCACTGTGGCCCGCGTCGCAGTTAAAAGACTCTCTGGATATGTCCTTCCGTCAATTCTCCACTTGGTCTCACATCGTAATTTGAAAGACACTCTAGAGAATCCCTTCCGTCATTTCTCCCTTTGGTCTGCTACTCTAGGTTCTCACAGTCCTGAGTAACTAAACATGCTCAACGCGTGTATATCGTCCAAGTAAACTTAAGAACTACTTGGATATCAACTAAGGCTCAACATCAAAAGTAAAACAACAGTCCAAAATCCTATAACTAGGAATGGAAAAGAAAACTGAGCACAAAAAAAATACTCTAATCATAAGAAATAACCTCTACTAAAGCAATCAAGAAAAGCAGGCAAGAAGCAAGGTCAAAACTGGAAACATGCAATACCTCGTTCAAGGGTATTGGTGGAATTTGCACATAATATTCATCAAATTTCAACCTAAAGGCACAAACCGCCTACATTGATCCAAGGAGATCGATATACGTGAACCTCGACGACAGATTCCCCTTACAACGACGTAGATATGAGAAAACACACAAAAATTTTATCCCTCGATAACTTGGAAACGATGAGTAATCAAGAAACAAGCCTCAAGCAAAAGGAAGAACTCACCGCTTCGATTCCAACACAATCGACCGTGCTCGAATCGGAGAACGGACGACGAGGCAGGACTCCGTCGAAGATCCGGCTGTACGGATGCTCTCGGACGGTCGAAAACTGGAGAAGAAGATGACTATGGGGGCTAGACGCGACCGCGGTCCGTTTAATGAAAACAAAGTACACTGCGTGTACTTTTGGATTACACGGCATGTACTTCAAATTTTCCGTACTCCGAAAATCGGCCTCCACCTCATCCTTACACACTGTGTGTGTGGCCCGGACATGGCCAACACACAGCTTCGAGCCGGAACAGAGTACATGGCGTGTACTCAGAAAGTACACGGCGTGTACTATGAAAATTTCCAGAAAAACCATTTTTCTTAAAAACTCCAGATAAACAGAAAAACATAACTAAACGAAGGTCCAGGATCTTACAAGATTGTTATTCCAGTTCATCATATATTAGACCTCAATTGAAAAATGTATCTTATTATGGTTTCATTATGAAAATACTAATATTGGATTATTACTCTTATGGTCATGTCATTTTGATAAAATGAATGCTGTTTTATTTGATAAGGACTCGGGGGACAATTAATGATGGTTATTGATTTTGAGTCATTGAAATGACTCACACTCTCACTACTCATGATCCATATATATTGGAATCATTGTTGAAATATGTTTTTATGTAAAATATCCTATAAAACCTGAATTTTTTTCATTATCGATTAAATCCCAAAAAAAATTATTATGGTGGGGATTATATTGATACCATCACTGCCCCCTTTGGACCTGATCAATTAATTATATATGATGAATCTTATTGTTCAACTATCAGAATTTGATTTGAACCTGGTTTTATTGTAGGAAATATATATAATCACACATCTATTTTCTCAATTTGTTTAGTTTAGAAGGAAATGGGTTGTTCAGGTTAGTACTATTTAAATTTATTTATGAATAATTAAAATATTTCCATATACAACCTGACCTTCATGTGAATTTTCAAGATATACAAGTTATAGTTTTCATTATGTATCATTTTATAATAAAGAATAGATCTATATTATAACCTAGAAAACCAAACATAATAAGATAGAAAAAAAAACTATATCAATTGACCTTGAAAAATTTAATAATTTAAATGAAAATGAAAACCAATTAAATTATGGGCTAACAAAAAAATTAAATATTGACCTATCCCAAAATATGAATCAAATGACCTATCCCAAAAAATAGTCAAATGACCAAATAAATTCACCATAATGAACCAAATGAACTAACCAAAATTTAATTGGATCACAATGAAAATGGAAAAAGAATAATATAACATACAAATGATTAACAAGAAAATTTGAACATGTGGATTTTTTATGATGCAACTTTTATGTTTTGATATTCATCCAACTTAATATAATATGATTTTTTTATGTCACTATGTATCTTGTATTTGGATTGACAATTTGTTTTCTTTAATTAATTCATTTCACATAGTCATTCTTGTTTAAATTTCACATTAGTTATGAATTTCTAATTAAATACATATTTTTTTAAATTTTGAATATGAAAAAACATTGAAGAGTTATGAAGGAAGGGAATGTTGGACAATAATCACAACATGAGATAGTTAGACATTCCTCCTATAGTGCGTGTTTTGAGTATTTTATTTCAAATATATATATCAATAAAATATAATTTCATGTGATTAATGTTTTTTATATTTCAATTAGGATCCACTATCCAGGAGATAAAAATTATCTAGATATCTATGTGGAATCTATTCTCATCCAGATCATGTGAGGTTGAGTGGTACTATGGATACTCATACCACTTTTTCTACCAGATCACACCATGTCCCTTCAGCAGATATACCATTAAACCCACAATCATATCCCATAGTTTCATTAGATGAAATCTTGATATTTAGGTTGCCTATACAATATCCATCATTTAAATATGACCATCCTCATCTTTCATTCCCTCATCCAATGATGGATCCTACTCCCCATTGGTATTATATTTTTTCATAGAGGTTTATGAAAGATTGTTTTCCTTATACTTTATTCTCCTAGAACCTCTATGTTCATAATTAATTAATATCTACTCTACACATTCAAATCCAAAAAATTATACATTGGACACCATTGTATCTATATAGGACATTGATTTTTTGTATCCTATGGATCCAGTGGTACACACTGATAAACTTGGCATATATATGTTTATAGAAACTCAGTAATTGTGTTTCCATAAATTTTTTTCATTATAATAATTATTTTTATAATAATTCATTTTTTATTTCATAGAAGGGTCCTCCAGTAGGATGTGAGGGAGTAGACACATCTGTGAGATGTGGAACTTCCACAAACAGCTTATGGTCAAATAGAATGAAGATAATAAAGTGACTGCAAAAACAGGGTGAGAATATAAGAGTTTTATTGTGACAAGTTCTAAATACTATAACACAATTCCCATCACACCTTTATTATAGAGACACCATCAAAATGATGTAAAGGATAACTAATTGGAAATAATAATTGAAAAAAACCAGTAAATTTCATTATATATTATTAATTTACTTATACTAATTATTATTTTGATATAATATTTGTTATAATTTTATCATTGGTGAGGCAATGTGGACTACACGACTCATAGAATTAGGACAGTAAAAGAGATAATATAATCACGAGTTTTATAGTGGCTGAGTAGCTATAATTGGAATGCATTTAGATGATATAAATACCATGAATGGGTTTCCATTGTCACATAATTAGGAAATTATTTCTTATTATAATATTATGTTATTTGATTTATGAATAAAATTGGTGGATTTTGAAATATCATTATGATGATTTACATTAATACTCTACTTTTTATTAATGGAAATTATTACAAAGGAAGTTTGATAAAGAAATAAATAATTAAGGATGATGATAAATAACTCTATACTTTTTGGACAAAAATGATGTTGGAACATGGGAGGATAATGGTATGGCACTTATGTATATTTTTATATTTAAATTAATTATAGAAATAATGTTTTTTATAAATTATATATATTCATTATTATTTTTCATATAACTATATTTATATACATATGAATTTATGAACATTATAATATATTGATGATAATAAAATATATTAAAGAGTTGTTTGGTGACTTAAAATAGGAATTTAAGTTAGTATTTTGTTTATTTATTATAATAATTATCTATTTTAGAGTAACTATTCACCTAATTTGGTTGATGATCATTTTCATTTCGAATGACATCATTAGAGTTTTTCTTATAATCACCTTTTAATTATTTAAACCATCTTCAACCATTTCCTTCAAATAATTTTAATTTTCAATGACATTAATATAATTGAAATACAAGAAATAATTTATCCTTTTATAACAACACATATAGAATGTTCAATAAGATGAGTGTCACATGAAAATATATTTTTAATATTTTTTATAATATTTTCCAATATTCAAAGTTTAGGTGTGGCATATTTGCAGTAAAAATTAAGGAATCATTAAGATATTTTATAAAATTGTGGGTGACATTGAAATCACCCATGATATGGCTAATTCCATAGTTCATGTGAATGATTTTTATTATTGAAATTCATATTTCTTAGCATAATCAATCAATATCATCTCAAATTTGTCAATCATTTTATTTTATTTTTGAAGGAGAAAAATTATACCATTTATGCCCTTTTATTAGTTTATATATATTTACCATCACATCTGTGAATTTATTTATTTTTCTCCATCATTACCTAAAATAAATTATTTTTTTGTTATCATTCTCCTTTATTATAGTTTTTATTCCTTTTCTATGATTATTAACCTCTAAATAATCTTATCTTTCACCGTTATAAAATTATTAGTATATTTACTTATTTTATTATAACAGTCACATATAGTGAATACACTAATTTTAACTCAATCTTCATCTCTTATATCACATTTAAGTTATGATTAGTACATCATGTATCATCGTTTTAATAAGATGATGAGGTATAGAAGGTGCAAGATAATGATGTTATCTCAAAAAATAATGACACAAATCATACATCAGAACAAGTTTTTGATAATTTTAATGATGTATTGGAAAAATTAGATTATTCTAACTTATTACATTGGTTATGTCTCCTATTTCCACTCCATATAGGACATGTTATTTTCAAGTACCTATATTTTATACATTAATAGTAATCATGTTCTCTTCATTATGTATGGTTCCTTAAATATCTTTTGACTTGCTTCATAGAATAATCCCTTATTAGACTAATTTTAATCAAAAACATAAAAATAAAATGATATTATATGATATTTTAAATTCAAGAGTAAAAAATTATATAAAAAATATATATAATCAACAAAATAAAAAATAGATAAATATAATCAGTTATTTATATTTTTTTATGTGATATTTTTCTACTTTCTCGATTGAGAGATCATAAGAGAAAGGGGGAGGTGAATTTCAGATCATATAATAGTAAGAGTAATTTAAAAAATCATATAGAATATTATGGAACATAAGATTAAAATATTCAGTCAAAAAAATTTCATTTAGTTTCGATTATGTATGAATAATTAGAAATAAAATGAAAATATATTAAATATTTTTTTATCCTAATTATTCTTTATATATTGATCACACTAAACATTTTGTGTAGATATTAACAATAGACACTCCCATTATTAATGATATTGAAAAGTAGAGTAATCAATATTGTTGTTTTTCTATCAAACATAACTCCAATAAAATTAATGAATGAATCAAAACATATATCTTGAAATACCATAATTAAATTTGATTTTAATTTTAATTGTAAATAAATATTCAAATAGAATTTAATTATTTATCAATTTCTAGTAATATTCATCTTCATAATTCATATTATTAATTTCAATATCTATTCCACATTTAAGGAGTTGAATAATTTTTTTATATGGTGGCTGAGAAATAACATTTTATATACCCCTATATCATTAAATGTGATTCATACACTCCCTTATAACTAGTAAATTTTTAACATGGATCCAAATTCCATTAATATAAAAATACCTCTACATTTCCTCTCACCTCTTTAAAACTAATTCTAGTCATCATATAACACTCTGTAAATATTAGGCTCAAAATTATAATTAATAATCAAAAAACATTAAAATATCTCTAACATCAATTACAAGAAACATAAGATTAACTAGATTATGAAATACAATATATAGCTAGAGGCACATTATAGAGCCTCTATAACAGGATTAGGTATATCATGTTGATGACGAGGATATTCCCAAAGGGTTTATCTATCTCATAATATTTTACAATATAACCCACTACAACGCTATTAAAAATTACAAACAAATATTCTAATTGTGATTGGTATTATGATATGATCAATATAAATGCCGCTTAGGCCCTGACGTACTGTACTGATGTCATATTGTAGAAATCTTCATGAAAAAAATGAAGATGATAAATTAGATGGTGTCAATAGAAATGATGGGTAAATTCATAAATAGAACATATCATATTTTATATATCACCCACTAATATATGGTAATTGACTATCACTTCAGGAAATGTCGCCTTAACTTCCTCAGTAATAAAAACCCACCTAGGGAGATGATAACCTTATTAATATTTAAAAAAATATATAATAAATAACTATAAAATATAATCTATAATTTTATTAAATTAAAAAATATTGGAAATATAAATGAATTGAATCCATGAATAAAACCATAGATGTTACTATAAGAAAATCATATTCATGTAAAACATGTTTCCATAAAATTTCAATGGTAAACCAAATGTCGTAATCATTAACTCAAGGGATTATTCTTTTATATTTATTCTATATTAGATTTTATTGCACCAAAAAATGATGCATGATACCTTTAAAATTTATAAATTATATATATTAAAAACACATAATTTTTAATGAAACTTCTATATGAGGGGTGAATATTTATAAAATATTTTATCCTATTAAATGATGTGTATGTAATTTATTTTTATTTTCATTAATTATCTAATGTTTATTCATATATTAAAAAAACATTACATATTGATAAACATTTTACTATTTCAGTACATCTTATAAATTTTAAAAGATAAGTTTTATTAAAGACATATTTACCACTATGTTCATTAGATTTTTGGGTTACTATGATAATCATTTTTCATGATCTATTTAATGAAAAATAATTTCGATTTCTATTTTCTATGTTTATTTTCACTGTGAGACTCATGAATAAATTCTTTTGGAATATTTGTTTTCAATAATCAATGTTATAGTAAAGGGTTAATTTTGAATATTGAGGGATCTGTGCCTAGAAAAAAATAGATTTTTGTAATAAGAAAGATGAAATATGGAAGCACATAAACGAGCATGCATAAAAGTATATTGTTTGTTTTACTCTATTAATTATAAATTTTAATATATATTTTTTGGCATAGTAGTTTATTTATATTTGAAACAATGTGCCTTACAGGGTCTTGATGAGTATTTTTATAAAAAATTTGTACCAAAAAACCATTTCAAACTGTTATGATATTTTTATCATTGTGATATTTCATTTATCCTTAGACAAATAAGGTATGGAGGTATCATCTCATATATAATTTTAGCCACCTGAGGGTTTACATGTCATGAATATCCCATGACATATCAATTTTTCTATGTGAAATTATCTCTACATGTTCATGTCTCTTGATTACTATATCTATTATCAAACTAATGTTTCTATAAGGTAAATAGGATAAATAATTGGGTAACTAAAGATTCTGGATCAACCTAAATCGGTTTTCCCATATTGATTGGAAACAAAATATTTATTTTACAATTATGATATGATTATTCCATGAACCGTTGGTCACATGGGTTGAAATGTTAGTTTTTTGTGATTATATAGACTCCAATTATAGATTACAGAGTCAATGTGCATTTAGAATTTTGGAATGGAGATCCATCTGATTGAAAAACCATAAAGGTTATATGAAGTTACAAGTTGTTCCAATTGTAATTTATAAAGAAATTACTCTATATATTAAAAATCATAACACATCTAAATGGAAAAATATTAGTATATATATTTATTGATATGATGTTACTGATTATTTGTAATTTAAATGATATGAATTCAATCAAATGTGGATTCCCATTATTACATAATCATTGTTTTCTTCTATTACATGAAATAGAAACTACATTTTCTAAAACCCCTAAGGTAAATAGTGAACATTACCTTGACCCAAACATTTTAGTGGGGAGTAGAGAGTGTCTCTTGAAACACATATGATATTTTATACCACTATTAAAGCTAAAAATGTATCTTTTAATCTGATAGTCTTGTTTTGGATGAATTGAGCATTCCACCCCCCATGAAGGAACATTTAGAGGATAAGGAGAATGATGCATGTTGGATTAAGTGGATGGATGAAAATATGTGGTTTTATAAGGAAAAATTATTATTCACTAAATTTGGTGCTGAGTTCCACAAATATCACTAGGTCCTAAATATTACAGAAGTCTTGTTAACTAAAAAGGAATATTCTACAGAAGTTTGGTGTATGCACGAGTGAATAGTGGCATGTTAAAGGAGACAATGACTCCAATAGGATACATAGTTTAGCCACTAACAACCAAGTCATGTGTTAATAAGAAAGGATCATTATATGAGAACCCATTTTGGAACTATCTATTTTCAGAAAAATGCGACATCGAACAGAGGATTTTTCACAGAAAAAACCCACTATCAATTTATAGAGAAGTTCTCAATTGTAATCCACACACTGTGTGTTTCATGCCACCAGTAAAGTATTTCATCTATAAATAGAACCTCACTCCCCTCCATGGTGGTGGATCTTTATAATATGAAACAATTATCTCATGCCCACAAATATCCCTCATCCATTATATTGTAAAGAACTAGAATAAATTTACCCTCAAAGCTAGATAATTTTAACTACATACCGCATGTTGGCCCAAACATGACTTGGAATGAGGTTGAGTAATCATCACACAATAACTCATATGGATGTTTGGGCTCCTCTAAATCATTTTAGCTTTTACGCAACCCTAATCTGAATAAGAATATGAATCTGATTCGTAATTATTCCATTATAATTTATTTGTTGTACTTATGCTATATCCCCTTTCTAGAACAACTCCACTTGTGAGAAAAAGAATAACCTTTTGTGAAACACCTTTTAGATCCTATAACTGATGTTACATATATATATAGTGTAGAAATTACCCTAAATTGTTTATCTAAATCATAAGTACCCTAATGAATATAAATCTGAAGCATAAGTACCCTAACATTTGGGACTAATTATTAAAAATCCTCCAAGGTAGTTCCAATCTCATTACCCTTATAGAGTCTTATTAGTGAGGGATAAATAAGACGTATGGATGGAAACCTCTAGGGAAAAAATGCACCTTTCATAATGTTGATTCGTTATGATGAATATTATTCCCATCTTGATATGGTTCCCCTTAATGATTAATCCCTATACCATTCAAACTTAATGAAATATAATTTTATATCTCCACATCTTATTCATATGATGATAAACTATATGAAAATCTATTTGGAGCTTAACCTAAAATATTGTCCCAACCCTGTCTGATGAACATATAATTCCCCAGGTATGACCATTAGGGTTTTCTTTCTTCTTCCCCAATAAATAAAAACCCCCATCATTGGTAATACTCCTTTCTTTTTTCCTATGTCATCCTTCCCAACCATGGGATGAGAAACCCATAATGAGATTTTTTTATGGGTAAGACCCGCAATATCTTACCTTTACATGGGATGAAACTCTACCCATGGGAAAATTATATGCATAAGCCCCATACCATACCTTGATGACTCTCCCCATATCATTACGAATGGTCACATTCCTACAATGAGAAGGTTGGGGATGCTTAGGTTGCGCCTGTGATGACCACTCCATGGGAGGTGTCTAGGATTTCCCCACCATGCTTCATCAGTGCCATCACCAACCAACAACACAAGCTGAATAATGGGTTAATTTCATCCCCACTTCGAAAACCCTAGTACAGAATGATCATCGACGATTTTGGGGGAAGTAAAAAAGTTCTCCAAGATACATGGAATCTTCTACGACTCATGTGACCCCTTCCATGCCTTGTATATACCCTAGATCCTTGCAATATTTTACTAGGGATCCATTTATTGCAAATTAGGATTAACCCCCCATCTACCTATTAAGTATATAAAGTTTTCTCTACCTATTTCTAACTCAACAAGTAACCATTATGGGAAACCACATGATGATAAAATCCAGTGCATAATTCCTCCCCTCGCTACCATAAAATATCACATTGGTCCCACATATTCTCTCACTGATCAACATAGAGGTCTTCCCTATGATTCCACTAATCATATATGAGGTCGTACTTGAACCATCATAATCCATATAGGAGTTCAACCCTAGACTTCCATTAACAAGTAAAGAGGTCCCCACTATTCTCCGACTAATTAACACAATGGGCCTCTTCATGTTCCAACTGATCAATGTAGATGTCCTCTAGGCAGCATCATCAAATAGAGAAAAATTCATCCACAACACATTTCCAACTAATAAAAATGTCCCCCCCATGACGAAAATATAACCTACCATGATGAACCATCCTGGGGTAGGATGTGATCACCCACCATCAGAGGTGGAACCCTATGAAGCATCATGTCATTACTGACCTCTAGGATTACATATTGAAAAAATGCCCAATGTAGGAACCTTTACCGTAACTTCTAGAGTTTCGGGAAGGATACTAGTAATGGAGGCTTACCATTGTGGATGAAGAGTTCTATAGGATAACCTAATATCTACATAGAATCATGTAGGTGGAGGAAAACCAGGCCTCCTCTTGGGATTCTTAGGGAAATTGTCTCTTCCACCCCCAGTTTCCTTCTATCTACCTCCACAAAAGAAGTTATAGTGATGTGTGGGTACAGATTGATGCCCCTAGATGATGGTGATCAATATGATGCATTGAATATGGACATTTTCTCCCTCTAACATGATATAGTGGTTTACACCCCATCCTATATGTACATAATCTTGATGGTAGCTCTGCCTCTAAGAGACTTCCTAGAATGCAATGGTTATTTTACCCATGAAGTACTCAATATTTTGATATATAATATGAAAATAATGTTTTAATGGTTCTTTAATCTATATATAGGACTACACAAATTATGGATTGAGGATATCAAGAGTAGGACCCTTTCTCTAAGAAAAAGGGCCAATGACAGAGTCTTGTCATCGAATATTTATCATTTTTTTCTGGATGAATGTGACTCAAAAAAATACCATCATAGAGTCCCTTGTAGATGAACATAGAGTGTGTTTCTTCCAAATCATCTAAAAGATGTTTCACCACCTCCGTGATCCGTAGTTGACCTAACCATGGAGACATTAGCACCTTCATTTCATCAACCAAAAGTGCAGAAAGTCTGAGATCGCATTTCTCCCAATAGCTCAGTTCCTTAAATCATATGCATACTACCAGAAACATTGTATGGAAGTCACTAAGAGCCTCAATTTTCTTTACTATGTCATGGAAGAGGAATATATATATGTACATATTAGAAACTATGAGCACTATGTTTCCCTCAACTTAAACCCTATCATTTCTAAATACTAAGACTAGAAATCTAGCCTATCAGCCAATAATGAATACTCCCATATTACACCCACAATGGATAATATGTTCCAAACCTAACTTATAGATAATTGGAAGAATACAGATACCAATGACAGACATGGTATTGATGTCACATCTCCAGGGGTGGAAGAATAACATGCAGACCCTTTGGAAGGAGTCCTCATTCATTATCATATATTGGCTACGCATCTCAAATATCCACCAGTGAGGTAGTGTTTATTATTTACTAATAATTTGACAACTGAAAGGGATATTTTGACCCTTATAATCCATTCCATGATTCTCCAAATGTAGATTCAAAACCCATAGTGGTTTCCTTCCAGTATCCTCTTAAGAAGCATGAAAGGCTCATCATTAAACTCATCATTGAGCATTGAGTTACTTCTAATAGTTCCACAAGGGACCCAATATCTCCACCAATGGGGAACCCAATTCTCCTATGTCAGATGAAGCAGTTCATACATGGTGTCCACTATCATCCACTCAACATAAAAGATGGGTGATATGAAGAGACACCAATTTTTGTGTCAACAACCTCACCCGAGAAATGCATTTATCTACCTTCATATCACATACATGTTGATCATCAATTTGATGTTCCAATAAATTAATTGGTTTCTAGATAAAATCACCTAGATAACATGATAACTAATCTCACTACCCACATCATGGCCATGGAAACACATTTGGTTACAATACAACATGACAGACATTTGTACCCGGCATGGGTGGAAAATCTTCGATCACCCACAACGTCTGGTAACCCTAGATTAACCACTTTTAACAGAATGGGTGACCTACTATAGCTCCAATACCACATCACATCAAGTTACATACCTATGTTAGTAACCCCATTCCAAAATGAGCATTTCAAGCCTGAATTCTTCATTTAGACTTTGGAAGGCCATGTGTTCTCCTTGTATAACGAGTTATCCATGTAGTCCATTTCCATCTTGAAAGATATTAAATTATAGTATCTCTAATATTTTAGCTCCACCAGGTTCTTGATGAGAATATATTTCCACATTATGTTGAATATGAGGCCCAATTATTGATTCATTGAAATTTTTACCCAGTAGAAAGGCCTGATATACTCACTCAATATGTCTTTATCCCAGTAATAGATGCTCACAAAGAACATGAATAATTTATGTAATGATCTAGTTTCCATCAACATATCCTTCAATTACCAAAGAATATTTTCGGAATTCTATAAACATTTCTAATAAAATCTTCTCATAATGCTATATTGTAGGTGACACATGTATCTTTTATTCTTGATAATGGAAGTGAAGGCTCTATTATAAGGAAATATGATCCCATCCATGGGACATAGAAGTATGATAACATATTGTCTCGTAAGGAAATCACCCTAATATTGGTATTATCCATGAATATTTGTGTAATATAGAACCTCCCATGGTTTCTATTTATCATATGATTGATGTCTCCACATCATCATCATAGCCTTAGAACTCTCATAAGACAAAAAATATGAAAATTAAAGGGTAATGGGAGTCACCCATCAGTTCCAAATCCATCTCACACTCATTTGGGCTTTATTACCCCTAAATTAGGATGTACGAGCAAGGTACACCCAATCCTAGAATACTACACCAATGATGAATATGATCAAACATATATGAAATCCTTCATTCTAGTATACCATGTAACAACACCACATTGTGAAGAATTACATGTATACCCCTCCAGTGCCTCTGGAAAATATCATTGCAGAACAGGTAGAGGAAAATTCAATAGGTAGAAAATTTAATCAAGTGCTTCAAACCAACCCATTCATGCTACTAAGAAAAAAAAGGTCTTAAAAAAGATCATCAAAAACAATTGGCACATCCCTATTGGTACACATCATCATGTATTCCACCATATATGACTATGTTAGTTGACTAGGAAGATCATTTATTATCCTATCATGATCATCCATATCCACCTATATCCTGAAATCAACTGATCAAAAATAATCTGAGAGTTTCTCAGAGAAGAATAGTTAGTCATCTGTATAACATTTGTTGTACTATCATGGACTCAATGGGTTATTCAATGACATTCAATACACACCTAACAAATAGTGACACCTGCATGAATGAATTTTCTAATGGTGAAAAAATAAGATGTTATAAATTATCTCGTTGGAATACCCATGAGAATTAAGATCCTTAAGGCTCTCATAATTTTATGTGAAATGTGTGAGGTTGTTGTTAAATCTTGTAAAATTATTATCTAGTTATAAGTGGAATTTACTGCCACTAATGCCTACTACACAGAGGTGACTGAGAAATATGAATGTTGAATCATCATATAATTTTCTAGAGATGATTATGGTGTCATAATGGAGGAGAAAAACATAAAAAATGTATATCACAGTCTAGATGAATGGTGTGGAAATACATTAGTGCATATTGGATTTTGCCTCTTGGATCATCCTCTTCCCAACCATCGTGATTTATAATGTGGAACTCATATAGGTATATCTAACTCTCTCTAACTATAATATTATAGGGTATAATAAGTGTGAGATGAACCCATGCAGATATATATATTTGAATACTCAGTTTGGTAGTATGATATCAGGAACCGGATTTATGGTTGTCTCATAGGAATCATCATACAACACACTTCAGGGAATACCCTTTCATCCTTTTCATGTAGTGGCCCCCCTATTCAATCCTTCAATGCCTGAAATTCCCACTTAATATCTTACTATTGGTACTCTAGGGTGAAGTATCCCCAATTGGAATATTTGATGCACGTTATCTGGATATAAGGTACCAAATAATAGAGGGGAAGATAATTCAGAATGATGGGGTTGAGTGCATCAGTTCACCAAATTATCTAACAACCACAACAATTGATCATTGGTTTGACTTGAATGACATCTTTATTTTCCTGATTCATCAGTTACATCCCTCAATGCTTGACCCTTGGAGATATCTCATTGGCTGAAGTGAAGAAGGGTTTTGGCGTTTCCAGGAAAAAGGGGTTCCCACATATTTTCTCTTAATCTAATACGAGATAATTCCAAATGATATTGGAAGACACTACTCTAATGAATTACAATGTGGATTCCCCCACGTAAACCAATCCATGTAATTCCCACATGTTTCTAAAAATAGGAATGAATCAATGAAGTTTGAATCATCATTATTTCCATGATATTCATAAGGTAACTAATTGTCAAAAACTAGATGTAATTTTATCGAAGGTTCTATCACCACAATTTCTATGAAACATTAATCCCCCATCGAGGATTTTGGAACTAGACCTATTTATTTCCTTTATAAGACCATCTTATAATTGTTTCGTCATCTTTTTTCTTTATATATGTGATGACGAAGAGGGTTTGGAGGATTACCCTGTAGTGTTGGAAGTGGGTTTTCCCACCACCATTGATGAATTATTTCAGTTGATCCATGGTACCAATGAAAATTTGAGACTAACATTGATTAGTGTATCCATGTATCCAAACTAGCAGCAGAAGTATGTGGCCTTATAAAAATAACACAATGAGGTTTTTTCCTAGAGATGTGACATGATTACATGGATGGACCCTCAGATATACACGCAATATCATATCCTACCTATGAGTCATCTCATGATTATGAATCCTCCTAAAAAGATTATACCCTCTCATGGTGTGCTGTTCGATGTCTAGGTTCATGAGAATATCAAAAAAAAAAATTTAGGGAAGCCCAATTTGTTAAGTGGATAGCCAAAATTGTGTGAGAACAGAGGAATAATGGGAAGGTCAGAGTCTATATCGTCTTCTAAGACCTCATGATCTATTGTACGAAGTATTATTTTCTACTTTCAATGATAGATTTTTTTAACATTTCTTTAGTAGGGTTTCAGGCCCTCTTTATCTCTATTGGATACTCCATATATTATCAAATATAGTTGGTCCCTGAGGCTATGAATTAAAAAAACATCATGGCACCAAAGGGGGAATTTCTCTATTAGGTGATTTCCGTAGTATTGAAGAATACATGAGCTACTTATCAATGGATTATGTACCACATCATTAATACAATTATTGTGACACTGATTAAGTAATACATGGAAAACCTAGTTGTCAAATACCTCTAACTTCATGAACATATCACGGGTCTTAAGAAAGTGTTTGTCTTCTTCTATTCTCAGAATATGAATATTAACTCTTTAAAGAGTGTATCCATGGTTAACTTATTGAAATTTCTTATATTTTTTATAAGATAAAGAGTAATCATGATTGAAAAAGATAAGATCAAGGCTATGAATAAAATTACTCCCCCATGGAACATATTGAAGTTTAGGGCCTCTATTGACAGTTATCTTGCATATGACAATGTATTAAAAATCTATCAGGAAAGTGGAATCCCTTCTCAAGGATCATGAATAAAGGCACCATTTAAAAATGGGATGTGGAGTGTCAGACCACATTTGAGGACATCATGTAGTTCCTGATACGACCTATTATCCAGATACCTCATATATTATGAATGCCATTTTCCCTCGAGGTGAATTGTATGGAATGGTCCATTAATTCCCTTATATCCTAGAAAAAATGGATGAGGGACAAGACTATACTTTCTCAAAAACATGTTTATTTATCACACCATGATTACCTACTTTACTTTACCCTTTCCCTACTAGGATAAACTAGTTTTTTATAGAAAATTCTAAATATATTAACAAAATATTAAATAAAATTTTATTCAGTTATTAAAATTTTATAATTTTCTGATAGGGGTATTTTTGTGATTACATTGTTTGAGGACATGATTTGGAGGGCCATATATGATACAAATAAAATATTCCAAACATTATGGAATTCCATGGAAATATGTCGACTATTTTACATGTTCTAAAAAATAAATGCATCCAAATAGGATGAATTGTTTTTTAGAAAAAATAAATACTCAATGGGATACACCTCTTATCAAGACACCCAATAGTAATTCATCTATGTTATATCAAAATAAAATAGATCTATCCAGAGAACCAAATCTACTCGATGTCAAAATTTAGGGTTGGTATATTGACTATATCTCCCATTACTGATTTACAATGGCTACCAGATTTGAGGTCATGATATTTAATACGATATCAAAGAAATATTATCATTTCTTAGAAACGTTATAATTACATTTACAAAACTAAAATTTAGACACGATTGATATAATAAAATATGGGTTTCCAAAACCATATTCTATTTTGAAAATTAAAGGGCATAATGGGATCCCCATTTGTAACTTCATCAAAGGATTGAAGTGATATCATTTTAGATTTATATAGGAGTAAAATCATTAACATTAAGGTTCTATAAATCCATTTACTTTTCGGTAGAACTTAATTTAATAAGGACATCCACATGTGATTCCTCATCCTCTAAATGGTGGGCTAAATGGTGTGCATTCATTGTGAGGGAGATACACATATCATGATTCGGAGAATGAAAATTTTATTTCTACTGGTCATATTTATCTAGGTTTTTAAAAAATTTCATCTAGATGTTTCATATATTGATTAACATTTTAATGATTTGTTTGATTCAACTAAATATAATTATCTTTACTTTTAACAGATTGGTGTGATGTTTTGTGTTTGTGAATTGAGTTATTCTGATTATATTGAACAATAATCCTTTTCTTACCCACTTATTTGAGATTTCAATTTTAGGTTTATGTTATCAGAAAATTCATTAGATCTAGACCTTATTTATAGGGTTTTTATGTATAGGATTGGTTCACCATAATTTTCTGTAAAAGTATGGAATGTAATCCAGATTCTAATTAATAATAACCAAAGACTTACCTCAGACCTAAATTATTCTATACGATCGATGATCATTAAATGTGCATAGTGAAATTAATATGAATACTTTTTCTAATATATTTCAAAATCCACTTTTTAAAAAAATTATTATGTTTAGATTAAGTCATATTTTTAAAAAAAAAATCGGACCCCCCATATTTTATTAAAGTTTACTAAAAATACACACTTTAAATATACAAATATCATTGATATATGACCTAAGTTATTCCATATATTATAAGTGGCCTTTAAAAAAATAAAAAAAATTGAATTTTCATGACAACATGGTCAAATTTTGGACATATTTTAGGGTAGTGCTTTGGGTTTTAGGGGGTGTTTTTGATAAAAAAATTGTTTATTTTGTAAATATTTGTGTGAATCTTTTCTTCCTACATTTTTAATGATTTTTATGAAATCATACTTATTTAGGACTTATTCATGTCATGATCATCATATGGGGAACTAATTCATTTCAAACATGAACCAAAGAAGATATTGGATCATTGAAATCAAGAAGAACCAAATAATCCTTTAAAAAAGGACATGCAGAACATCAACACTCTTCTCAATCCGTTTTTTTTCGAAAACAAAAATCAAGACTAAAATAAATGTTCTTAATATAGATGATAATAACTGATGAATAAAATAACCAACATCTTCTAATGTTGATATTAGACATACTTATATTCAAATTCTAGGAGAAAAACTAAACATTTAACTAAGATCCAACCTAATTCTCTTACTTCCAAAATTTCATGAACTTATAGAAAATCCCATATAATCCTTTAAATTAATTTCATATAGTGCGTTCAAAAGTAAAACCTGCAGAACTAGATAAAGAAAAAGTAAAAATTAGATCATTCACATTTAATTTATATGATACTTCAATATATTGGTTATATTATGTTAATTCCCCAATAAGAGGATGGGCATACATGAACATAATTTTCCTTGAAATTCCTTTCCCAACCTCTTGAATTGTAGCAATAAGGAATGAAATATATAGAATAAGAAAATCACATGGGGTAAAAATCATAAATAATAGAAATGACTTAAACGTATTTTCTTACGTTTTCCACACCACCAAATATGTGATATATTATTAATAGTATACTTTCATAAAGGTTTTATTATAATTGATAAAAACAATATTTATTTCACTAAAAGGGGTTTCCTAGTTGAAAAAACCACAATCTCTTTAAGGACCCTCATCAGAAATATGGCTCAAAACTAGTAGAAGTTTGGTTCAAGGTAAAGTATACCCAATTGACCTGTCCATGTGGTGGAAATTTATACATTTGAGAAGAATTTGGGCATGAATTTTTATGATTTATGTACCCTACTCTAATAACTTTGAATTTCCCAAGGTAAATCATAACCTTATACTCTTATCCCTTATGGTATATGTTCTACGGACACCCACTATTCTGACCAATTCCCTCAATTTTTAGTTGCTTCTAAGAGACACAATGAAATATTACTAAGATTACCCATTAACCAACATATTTGGAGAGAACCATATTATCCATAAAACTCTAGGTAGAAATAAACTAAACTTATAAGCTAGGTTTATTCAAACCAACATAAAAAATCATGGAACTAACTTGGTCAGAGTAGTCATCCCCCGCCACAAACTAGAAATCCTCAACCACACAAATTCCATTCCAAAAAACCCCCACAAAAATCAAACCCTATCCTAGAATAAATTCTATAACAAATATCTAATAGTAATCTCTGTTTCAACCAATACACACTAGAAGATACAAAAAACCTAAAAACCCAAATGGGAAAACTTGCCAACTCTTTGGGTGACATCATGAATCATGGTCTAGATAAATTACCTTCTCAGCGACTTGTAAACCCTAAGGATAAATTAAATGTTACTTCCATCACCCATTAGAGTGTAACACAACATAAAATAAAAATGAACCCTCCATTAGAGTCATCCACTCTTGAGGATCCACTATGAAAACCACTGAAAATGGTCCAAATAAAGATAAAACCAAATCATGATGGAATCCCAACCAAAGGAATGTGATTTTAATTTCATAAACCACTATGAAAAATCATACCTTTTCAATTTAACAAGAGGTACATTAAAAATTTGAATAAAAATGAAACTAAACTTGATAAAGAAATATCTGAAAGTTTCAAACAAGTGAATGTTAACATACATTTGACTGAAGATGTGATAAAAATTACATGATATTATATGTTTATAAATGAGAGGTTTACACACTAAAGGTAGATTTGAGGGTGTGAATATGTGATCTGGAGGAGGAACATCTCAGCACTGATAGACCAATCACTTCAAACCAAATGAAATGATCTTGGAACACTCACAACTCCAGGCACCATAGGGGAGTGTTTATTTTCCAACAGTATGATTGGTTTGTGTGCTTCTATTAATATGATGCTTCATTACATTTTCTCTTCATTGTAGTTTGGGGAATTGAATCCCACATGAAAATTCATTCAACTAGAAAACTATACTACCATGCACCTCGCTAGTGTATTTGGGGATGTTCTTGTGGCAGTGAAAATTTTAATTTTTCCTACTGGTGATTATGTTCTTAAAATTGAAGATGATAAGATGAATAGACATTACCCCATTATTTTTTCCTGTAATTTATTGAAAAGTTAAAACAACATAATTATTGAAAACAATCATACATTATCTATGGAGTTCAGTGGTGAAATTTTCTACTCCAACATCCATGATGCCATGGATCACCCCTAAGAAGAACATTCCGGACATTTAGTTTATTCTATTGATGTACTCCCTTATCCCTGAAAAAACATCTTTTCATCCCCTTGATCCAATTTTTTAGATTTAATCCTTGATAGAAATTCTATCTAATGAATCATTCATTGAATGTTGTATCATTTTAATAAAATTTAAATCATGATCTTTAGTTTATGATTTCTTGAGCACTAAGGATCACATGACCATCAATGATACTACACAACTTATAAATGATTATTCATTATTTAAGGATGATAAAATTGATTAGTTAGATGATATCATTGACCTCACACAATGACATTAACTCCCATAAATAAAAAATAAACATGAACTAGAACTTAAAACAATGCCTAATAAATAAGAATATTCATATCTTGAAAAAGGAAAGAAGTTACCTATCATAATTACTAGTTTAATCCCTCCAGTGAATGAATTGTAACTACATAAAATTTTTAGGAAGTATAAATATGCATTGCGATGGAAACATGATGACATTATCTTTATTAGGATATTAATTTTCATGTATCATATATTGTTAAATAATGAGGACAAACTGGCGTGGCAGGTACAATTCCTACTGAACCCAAACCTACATGATGTTTTTAGATTATAGGTAACAAAATTATGGATTGGTGGAATCATTTGACACATCAATGATATCCATTGGGTTAGTCTAGTGAAATTATTTCCAAATATAAATTTTCTTATAGTAATTAAAAATTAAAACAATGAACTAGTTCAATTCCATTTGTAAAATATGTGGTGTGTCTATATAGAATACCAATGACTAAAAAAACATACTAGGAAAGTCTATTTCTCATTATCATTCACTAAATAAATGTTATTGAGGAATGCCTGGATGTCCCACTACTATTTTCTTGATGGGTATTCTGGATAATTTCAAATCAATATTTCCCCCAAGGAGTAGGAAATGAAAACCTTTACTTTCTCCATTAGCATAATTTCACATAGGAGGATGCCATTTTGTGTGTTAAATTCCCCAGGTACAATCCAACAATGCATGATTAGTATTTTTTCATCTTAACAAGATAATTTGATGGAAATATTCATGTTTCATTTCACATTATATGGATTCTATTTTGATCATTGTTTGAGTTGTCTTGGTTTTTTTCAACATCACCATATTGAAAGGAATATTTTATTAAATTATCATAAATTCCATTTCACTAGGAATGAAGCAATAGTACATGGAGAATTTATTTATGGGTATGGTATCCATGTTGATAAATAAAATGTGGATATCAATTTATCTGTTCAATTGCCCAAATTATGGCTAGTATGTGCTCTCTTATATAAGCCATAATTTATTATGTCATCATTTGATTATTTACATTATTAAGATTACATTCCCCTATATTTTGTTTATAATAAAAGGAAAAATAATTTGCTTTTGATAGTGACTATGATGATGCATTTATGAAATAAATAACCATTCTCACATCACCACCAATAATCCAAACACCTTAAGGTGATTTACTATTTTAGATCATCTCTGACACCTCTAACTATACAATTGGGTTACACTTATCATAATGAATTGATCGATCTCTACATGTCAAAACCTATGCCTCACGCACGCTAGACCATGACCAAAAAAACTACAACCTAGTTGAAAAATAACTCCTTAAAATTTTGATTCCATTGGATGAATTCAGTTCATTATTTTTAGGGTCCCATGTGGTTGTGCTCAATAACGATTCAGCCCTATAGCATCTTTTTAAGAAACTAAAAGCCAAACTATATAACATTACATAGATTTCCTTTAAAAAATTTGTGACATCCTCAGAGTGTAAGAGAAATATCATTTCAAATAATTTTAAATTATTTAATATATTTTTTTAAAAACAATAAATATTTTATATTGAATTATACAACACATTATATTTATTGTGCATTGCACGTAACATCTAGCTTCTTCAATTACGTTTTTACACGAAATGCTGAGTCATACCATGTAACAATATAATAATATTATTATTATTTAACATGAGAGTTATCAAAAAACTATTTTAATGGAATAAATTTATATGATTAACTGAAAAATAAAAATAAGGTTTACACATGTTTATGAAAGTAATTCATTGGTGACCAATTTATTAGAAATTAATTTAAACACCAATTGAATATAAATTATGTGTTTTAATAAAAAAATAATTTATAAAAAAATGCACGTTTAAATATTAATTTTGATTTTGATTTTTATGTAATTATATAATAAAAATATATATGTTATATATTAAATCATATTTTTTCAATTTATCAAAAAAAAATTATTTTCATAAAATAAGAAAAAATTTAATTTTATGCACAACATTCTATATTTTTTAGAGAGCCAGTTTTTCTACCTATTAATGGAAGACCTCTTTAAAAATTAAAATTTGAAAATTTGTAAACATTATTCAAAAAATAAAATTCTTTGATAAAATAATAATCTCATAATTATCTAGTTTTGAATTTTTTTTATGAGAAATTTCATTTTTTGATGAATAGTGAAAAATACTGAATTTTAATTGAAATATACTTTTTCTTATAAAAATTTTATAATGTAAAATTTAAAATTGAATTAGTTTTAAATTATATTTATTTAAATTATAGATAAAATATATCCAATTCAGGTTATCTGAGTAAATTTCACATTGAAATTGGATATAAATACATTTCAATCTTTTGAACATTTTTACTTTAAAAACATGTTGTTTAATTCCGTCTATGGTATTAAATTTAAATTGTTTTTTTTCAATATTTTGGATTAAATTTTTAAAAATGGATTCAATATATGAAATAATAATAAATTTATATTTATATTTAGGTCAACAAATATTTTAAACAAATATATTATTGAACTAAATTAAAGTTATTTATAGCAATTAATGTAAAAAAATGAGGTTTCCTAGTGGTTAAACATAAAATTTAATTAGAAAAATGATTATTAAAATTGTACAAAACCCATTTCGGGACATATTCCTACCATATCCTATCATTAATTTTATTTCATTCATTATTTTAGAAACATGATGTAAGTAGTACCTCCCAATATTTTTTACATTTTGGTATTTACAAGAATGCCTCTCCTCCTCCACTATAAAAGGACTCGCTCTCTCTTGAATTCTTCACAACTATCAGGCCTTTTGTCTCATTGAATATATAACAAAATAAAATAAAAAAAAATACTTCATATCATTCTAGAAGCCTCGTTTTGGAAAAAAAATGAAACCAAGTTCTTTTGAGTGAACCATAAGGTGTTACCAGAAGAAGATGTAACATTCATCAATAAGAACTTTTAATTTCCTTATTTCTACAATACTTCATTTTCAAATATCATAATTATATAATTATATAGTTATATTAAATAAAATGGTAGTTTTTATGTCATGGGTATTACCTAAAACATTATGAACATCCATTAAATGGGATACACAATCATCGTTCATGTGTACATCGGACTACTACCTCGCATGCAGATGTTATTTGTTCTTCCATTACCACACCTAAAGGATGGTATTAATGAGGTAAATAATATTTTTATATTATATATATATATATATATATATTATTTTTGATATATTTATTCTTCTTTAATTGTTATATAATAAATACATTCATTCATTCTAGTTTTTGGGAATATGATAATATTTTTAGTGGACCTGTGGACTACTGCCTCCTCTAAGCGATGTAATTAATTCAGACATTAAATAGAATGTATTATTGATTATTTTGAAAAATATCTATGATAATATATATATATATATATATATATATTAATTAAATTACTACATTTCTTTATATATAATATATCACTTTCTTTCTTACATTTTCAGACACTGACAAAAGTGACAAATTTGTTTGTGGACGTGCTGACTACCGCCTCATCGAAGCGATGTGATTATTTTTTTTTATAACCACATCACAAGAATGATGTATATAAATATATATAATTAAATATTATAGTATTAATGATATATTTATAATTCTATAAAAATAATATACTACTTATCTTCTTTTCATAATGATCATTGAATAATAGATATGTTACTCAAGTGTTCGTACGACCTACCATCTCCATGATCGTAAATTTGGTCCACTTTTCCATAGACATACTTTATTATTGGTTTTAAAAGAATTAATTGATGTTTAAATTTGATAATTATAGTATTATTATTATTATTATTCTGGATATATTTAAATAATGAATGAATTGTCTTTACATGACTTAACAAACTAAATTTTGACACATAAGCTGAATATGGAGGAAACATAAATCTTAAAAATAATTGAACATATAACTAGATAAAAATGTATACAAGAAAAAAAATAATAAACATGTAAATTTTAATCAATAAAGAAAATAATTAACATAATTTTACTGTTCGATAATATAATGAACATGTGTGACGAATCAAACTCAGGATAAGAGGATTTCTAATCTCACTTTTATTTCTATGAGACTTATTCCATATTGAACCATTATTTTTTTATATATAAAAACTATAATTTTTTTTATTATTATAACTGAATTCATGGGGATTTAAATATCCATTTTATGGTAAATATTTCATGTGGATTATATTTTCAAAGAAACCAAAACAGTAATAGATTTTGGTCATAATTTATTGTCTTTATAATGTTTGTTTGGTCTTATTTTATATGGTTTATATACATAAAATATAAAATGGTATACCATGAGTCTTATTATATTTATGAAATTATTTATTTCATTTAATTTAATCATTTTCTTGAGAATATGATTCAACGTTAATAATGTGTTAAGAGTCTTTTATTACAATCTCATCGTTTGTCAAGATTATATAGGATTATGTCTCCAATGATGAAATATAATAATTCTCATGAATTATTTTATCCAAATTTTATTAATGATGTTTTCAATTAGTTTTACCAATTTCCCCTCCTTGTTACTCAAAATTGTTTAGAATGTGTTTTTATAAATATCCAACTTTATTTCAATCTTCAGTTGTAAATCCAGGTTCTTGCAAAAAAAAATTTCTAAAACTATTATCAAAATGTTTTTAAATGATCTTTTATTATCATTTTCAAGGAAATAGTTTTTTTTAAAAAAGTGTTTTAAATGATGTAAAAATTATCCATTATATGTTTTAATGGCTGTTGTAAAAATAAAAATGTTTTCAAACTGTTTTATGTTTTAGAAAGTGATTTTAAAAATGAAAATAGTGTTTCACTGAAAGTGTTTCTAAATATATTTTAATAGTATTCCCATTTTTCAATGTCAATAACCCTAATTTTTTATTATTTCTCAAAGAGGTTCATTTTGTAATGACACCATATTTATTCTTTTTCTATATGGGTTATGATTGTTTCAATCAGATTTTTATGGGAGTCGTTTCTTATTAAGAGGATAACTATATTTCAACGATATTGTTATAAAGCCCATTTCATCTACATGGGATAACCATGTTTCAAAAAAATTTATAGAACCCATTTCTTTTCCACTGGTCAATTAAGTATAAAAGATATTGATATGATTCCCATTTCATTTCCACGGTTTTATCATGTTTTGGTGGTTTTTATGATGAAAGTGTTTAATTCTGGGTACTTGGGAATTATATGTAACAGGTGTGATTTATAAAACTAATGTGATGTTTGTCCCCATTATAGCTTATAGGTGAGCCCAATATATCTTATATGATTGGTTGAGCTACATTATAGCTCATGGAAAATGGGTGAGACTGATATATCTTATATTAAGGGTGATTCCCATTATAGATCTCTAATTAATTGGGTAATGATAATGTTATATGTTTGTTGTATGGTTATTCCTATTAAAAATTCTACCAATGTGGTTTACTAAAGTGATGCTTAATGTTTCCAAAAACCTGTTTTAATTTCTTATTATTGGTTTATAATGTTTCTCATGATCGGTATTGATATAAAATGGATCCTTATTATTTATTCTGATGATTATTTACTTTTCCATGTTTTCATATTTTATGATCTATGTATTGATGGCTATGAGATTTTTTATGATTGTCTCAGGAACTATGATTTTATCATCTTACCCTAATAAACTCTTATGATCATTTATGACGTTAAATTAATACTACTTATGATTACCCTTATTGAGAATTTGTTCTCAAAATTATTATGTTTTCCTTTTCCCTACGTTTTAAAGAATGAGGATAAAAATATTTATAGATGTTATTTCCTATAGAGGATTTCTTTGAATTAATGTGATAAAGAAAATATGGATTATATGGGAGAGATTCTCATTTAAATTCATGTAAATTGTTTATATAGGAGATTTTCCTAATTATGTAAAACAAAAAAATATAAATGTTTTCCATCTTTTATGTGATCCAAGGTTCATTTTTGATTTTTATGTTTTAGATGAAGCATTTGTGTCATAATTATCAGCATCAATGTCGGGAATGTAAAGTTATGGATTTCACCACAGGATCCATGAGTATGGGTTCTTTGATGTCATAAATTTAATCAAAAAATTATGGGTAAAAATGAATCTTAGAATGTAGTGGATGACCATATTAGTAGAATCCTCCCATCTATAGACATTGAATCATTCAAATTTTATTCGAGTAATTGAAATTATTCCTAATGAACAATTTAACAGAGTGCAATATGATATTACATGGTATGGTGAAATTGTAAATTATTTGGTAGCATCCTTAATTATTTATAATTTTAATAAAACCAAGATGATAATTTGAAACCCAAGTCTCGTTAGTACGGTTTGGATTGACACTACTTTAATCATACATGTAGTGATCAAGTCCTCAAGCATTGCATTCCCAATATTGTGTTTTGTCCCGTATTTAGGTTATTCCACACTCATTCTTGTGGGGACACATTATTCCCTAATGCAATACTCACAAGGTCCTTGATTCTGATCTTCTTTTACCAATACTATTTATAGATGCACATGATTTTTTAATGCCTTTATTTACTATAAATTAATTGGGAATTACTCAAAAAGAAATGAAATTACACAACATCCATTTCTCTTTCATAGAATTTTTTAGGTTTCCGGAACTTGCATTATGCGCCCATTTCTGAATTCATTTGGATACTTCTACATTTTTATGGAAGATGATTACATGTAAAAAATTTTCGAGAATAAAGAAACAAGTTCCCATAACTAAAAAATAGATGTATAGTTTTTCAGAATCCATATTTTTTTGGTTTAGATTACCATGGATTATCATCAGTTTCTAGGTTTCTCCTTTCTGCATTCAAATAATGATGTCAATTTTGTATCGATATGGAGTCAGGTGTTGAGTTTGTATTGCATATCACCCACAACCCCATGGAATGAGGAGGTGTAAAATAGAGAGGCAAATCAAACTATTGAAAAAATGTTTCATCCCAATAGAAGTGATTAGATTTTTAGACCTGTTGATTCATTATGGGGTTATCGTACTTCCATCAACACTATCATTGGAATCGAAATATAACAGTTAGTTTTTGGAAGGAGTTTTCACCACCCTATTGATAAATAGAACTTACAATACTAGCCTATTAAAAAAATTTAATTTATAATATTTATGATTTATATTATCAAAAAGATATTATAGATTAAATAAATATAAGAAATTATAAGAGACTAATATGAGAGATCCCATATTTACAAGGAGAGAAAAATGGTTGTCCACTAACACCTCATATGTAATCGTCAATTACACATTGGGTGTAAGTTCAATGAATTATATTAAATTATATAGTTGAATACATGTAGGCTTTGTTCATGGTGGTTTAAACTATACAGTGTTACAAATATTTATCTATTTTGTGTTTTTTATGTTCAAAATGAATAAAATAAAATTCACTATCAATGGGAATAAATTAATGAACATTCATGAAGCCATTAAAAGGTCCCCAATAGAGTAAATCCAAGTTCAAAAAGGCCTCTAACATTGACATAAACCAGGTTATATCCTTCCATACCACATTCTTTTTTATTACAATGAGGACACTACGTAGCCTAGGTGTGTGTGTTTGTGGGCGGGAGGTACATTCCTTAGTTACATTGGAATTTCCATAATCATTCTTACTTTATGTTTTTTTCATTCTAGAATGTATTTCTACCCTCCCCCTATTTCCCACCTCAATTTATTAATATAATATACATTTTTATGACCAATTAATCAAGGAAAATATTAAATATGTATGAGTAATTTCCCACGTTTAAATTGGGTTAACATTTAAAAAAATACTTATCATTGATGGAATGTGTGATTTAGAATGAATATAACATTGAGGGGTGAAATTGTATAGTATATTGGTTTTTTAAATGTCATTAATCGTCGTACCACTATGAAACCGTAGAGAAAATTTGTAACCTTTGTGTGAGTGGTTTATAGTAAAATTGCATCACTTAATTTCTTCGAACATCAATACACCAAACGATAAAGTGTAAATATTTCTTAATTAAATTAAGGTAATTATAAATAACATTAGTGTTTCTATAAATTAAAAAATTATTTTCCTTACATTCATTATTTATCTGATCTATTTCATTATTTTCCCAGATTGACCAGTTTTTGTGTACCTATTATTCAACTATTGTACGCCCTAAAAAAATAAAAGAAAAAAATATGGAGGGGTGTGATGAAATCTAAAAAATATGGGGATATCAAGGTTGTATAATTATGGTTTTACTAATGGTAATTCCTAAGTGAGTGGGTCTTCAATCTTTATTACAGATGATGTTGGGAATGTTCAGTGGAAAGAATAATGTAAATAGAAAGAGTTTAAAATAACCTATATTTACTGGATTGAAAGATAAAAGTGTATCATGAAATGGTAGTCAGAAACACATGTGTAGATTATGTGATATGGTTGAATTTTTAATTATTTAATTTGATTTGTATCATTTATCCCTTGGAATTTTATTCTGATATAATTTATGAGAGATCATTTTCTATGATCACAGCGAATAAGTCCTTGATGTGGTTTTCTATTTGACCACATTGCTATCATAAATTAAGATTTATGTTAATGTTAACTATTCATGATGTTGGGAATATCATTATGCATCATTTTGGAAATGTGAATTTTTGCATGCGTGAAAATGTTTTATTATGGGGGTGTGATCACACAACGACTAACTATTTTATATCACCCTCACCCCACTCTATTAATCCAGTTTTAAATTATAAATTCCTAATATAATAAAAACATACACGTCACGGTTTATTTTTTAATTAATTTTTATGAATTTTATAAAGTGATATTTTACTTTCTGTGATGATTTCATTATAGGATAATGTGATTTGGTGGTCCAAAGATGATGTAGAAGGAAAATGGTCCAAACTGCATAGCATCACAAGGATATATGTCCATAGTTTTACATTTTTTGTGAAATATGTTGGTCCAGATAGGATAAAAAATTGTGTACTAATCCAAAACAAATTGGGATATTATTCATCTCAAGATACCTAATTCCAGTTATTTCATCTATTGTCTTAGCCTAAATAATCTATCAAGAGACCTGAATCCGCATGAATTCAAACATTAGATTAGGTATTTTGACAAAATCCCCCATTCCAAAAGTTCAATGGCTGATGAATTTTACATGGTGATAGTTAATATTCTATGAGAAGACTCTGTAATTATTTCCATGTTGAGATAATTTCCTTATCTGATTCAAAATCGATACAGTAGTGTTAACTCAAAATATTGGTTCCCAAAACCACTACTCATTTTGAATAAAAAAAGGGAAACATTTGGTACCTCATTTTTAAGATTGACCTAAGAGTGATGTACTTCTATTTAGAGTTCTATACGATTTCAATCATCACCTTGGATGTACTATAGCTCCATATCCTTATAGGACGTTTTGAAATGAATAATTTGATCAATCTGAGATGCCGCCTCCTCTTGATGGAAGGCTAAATGGTGGGCATTCATTATGAGGTAACAAGACATCTTGTTTAGGAGTTCAGACACTTTTATTGAAACAAAATTGATATATTTTAGGTTTAAATGAATTTATTTCATATATATCATACATTTGGTTATATTTTAACTCTTATTTAATTAATTTAATGAGATGCACTAAACTTTTAACCGATAATTATGCATTTTTTAGTGTATAAAATGTTCTGTTTCGATTTAACAACATAATAATCCTTGTCATACCCACCCATTTGAGATTTAATATTTATTTGTAATTCATTATACCATGAATTATATTTGGAACATAGCTATAAGATGGATATTTCAATATTTTCTTCTATATGAATTGATATAAATGCTTGGAAATTAATTGAGATAAATTAATTTCAACCAATGACTTACTTCAATCCTAAATTAATATCTAAAATTGATTAACATTAAATGATTGTAGTGATCTTATAATGAACCCTTTTTATAATATTTTTCAAAATCTACTTGTTTCTTAGCAGTTAAACTACATTAACAAAATCATTTTATTTTTACATATTCTTTCAAGACCACCCCTCTTTTAGTACTTTTTTATTAAAAATGCTAACATTAATCCTCTACCTATCCTTGATAAATACAATAGGGTTTTACCTATGAAATAAATAACCATTAAAAAACATAATAAATTTTAAATTTAATGAAAAAACATTCAATCCTCAATAAATAGATCAGATACTCCCTCATTGAGAAGAGATTCATTATGTTGGTTTTTACATTTCCAAATTTGGATCATTATTTACATCATCATTATATATCACTAGTGCCTCTAGTAAACCCTCTTACCTATATCTTTAATACCCTCGTATATGTGGGAAGATGGGTATTCTAGTTAGTGGTCCTCTAATAGTTTGTCATTTTGTTTTTTCTATAGAATTCTGTTAAATTATATGAATTGGTAGACTTCCTGTCCACATGTTCATCCCTATAAGAAATACCCTTGGATGTTGATTTCAAAGATGAAGATATTTATTAGTGGATTAGTCTATATCATTTTGGAAGATGCATTTTTATTTTCCTCCTAGATCCTGACAGATTGAAGGATCAAAGTCCCCATGCTAAACAGGGTATGCCTAGGGATCATCTATATCACCACAAATCAGGATATATTTCCAAAAAAAATTCTATTGTCTGAATGCTTCACTAAAAATGAGGAAGTGTATTAGTATATCATTAATGTTAATGTGTTAGATTTTATTATTGATGTACCCCATTTAAATATGAAGGGAAAATTTGAACTAGTAATCATGAAGATAAAGGATGATTATATCATCAAAAATAAGAAGATAATTCCCATGTCGGAATATACCCAACAGTTGATGGCCTTACTCCCTTCTCAGTCAAAGATGGCTCGTATTCCTCAGTCATAGAATGGTCAACCCCATGCATTAGTAGGTATGGACACCACCCTTAGATAACCTGAATAAGGGGACATGGTCATTAATGTAACGCATCATTTGGTCATCACCCCACCACTTCAGATGATGTCCAATAAAAGTTATATCAGTTGAATATTGGTACCTCTATGGTAGAATCGTTAAATACCCCTATGGAAGAGGAAGAACCCAATTGGACATCTCCCGTTTCTAAATATCCCTAACATGGGACTCTCCTTCCAGACCAATATGATAGTGTGAAAATATATTGGCGTGCAACACTATTCATCATCCATGGGGTGGATAACCAAGAGAAAACCATATATTTGAATGGGTTATAAAGAAATCTCTTTTTTCCATCAAATGAGATGAGATAACACATTTCATTAAATTTTTCCAAACCATGTTTTGTGGTTTCTATCAAGAGGGGATGAATATCTCCCCCCAAATATGAATATTAGGATTCTTTTAGTCTTCCATTATCTATAACTATATTGAGTTCACGAATAGGTGTCACACATGTCAAATAAATTTCAACTCTGTGAATCAACTTCTAGATATTCTCCATACCACCATGTATTCTTGGCCTTTTGCAGTATGCTGACCTAGTGTTGTAGGACCATACCCACCAGTAAAAAATCATTAGTGTAAGTTAATTTTTATAAAAATTAGCAACCCACTCTTATCAAAAATTTAAATTATATAATATTTTTCAATACTTAAACTTTAAACAAACACACAGAAAAATACCATAGTTGATATAGTGCCTTTGGAAACATGGATACATAAACACTGGTATATATGTGATCTATATCATCTCTTACTTGGTTCCTCTTGAAAAGAAAACTTATTAGACATATAAATCTTATTACATATCATTATAACATGGGGTAAAGGAAACATAAAATAGGTGATCTAAAAAGCTCAGTAAGGGTAAACAAGGAATGCCTGTGAGAAAAAACAAGAGTATAAGGGGATGATAACATGTTCTTAAAAAGGGATGATCATAACTTACATATCAAATAACATAATTGAGATCATGGATTAAATATTTCTAGTGCATTATAAATTAATAAGATGATATAAAGACGATAATCAATCAATAAATAACATAGGAATAATACATAGAATTGTGGAAAACAAAGTAGCATATAATTATTTCTATTATAGCCAAGGAATCACTTCCAAGACCATTTTAGTAGCATGGGTTCACTCCCCATACCATCATAGTAGTAGTGGTTCACTCTCATGTCCATAATAGTAGCATTAGTTGGATCCTCATACCATCTTTGTTGTCATGGTTCACTCCAATGGCCACCACAGTACTCAAGGTTCACTCCCAAGACCATCTTATTTTATCTCATGATATATTAAACATTACCCAATTCATTAGAAGTAGATTTATCTACCACCCATTACATAATTAAATGATAAAAACATGTTACACATGATCATAAACAATCATATCATAATCCATGAAATCAAATGGTAATCACAAACATGTAAAAATATCATAGCATATGTGAAGATACAGTTTTCATTATCATTTCATTATCAGCATAGCACGTGAAATAGTAATTGATTTCTTGTATATATTACCCATGAAGGAGAAATGGGTTTCATAAATACCATGTCATTATGCATATCCCATCAATTGAAAGGATGTGAATTGATCATTAATATTAGAATGATTAATATCAATATATGTCATTTTAAAAGGAAGAATATTTTTAAATATCTTATAAGAAGTATTTCTTGGGGAAAATTACATTTCTTGTTTGAAAACTTATTTTTAATACATAACACCATTTAAAATAATTCACATAAAATACCTTGGAAACTTATAAAGAAGGAAAAAAATCATTTTAAAAACATTTTTACTTGAAAATATATAAAAAAATATTCAGAAAGTTTTAATGAAAATTCTTTTAAAACACTTTTAATACCTATAAAAAGATCTTCAAAAAGATTTTAAACCCACTATAATTTGAAACTTATAAAAGAAACATGAAAACATTTTGAAAATAATTTTTCATAAAAACATATAAAAGAATACTCAAATCAATTTGAATCAAATTTTTCTTGAAAATATCTTTTAAATATTTTTCATAAATATTTACCTTTTAAAAATGCAATGGGGTCTTCATTGAAATGATGGAGGGTAAGTTCATACATGTTATATGAGGTAAAAAGAACATTCCTTTTACAAGGTAAAAAGTTTAAAATTTGCCTTGATCAAAAGTTGAAAATATTATTACCTTTAATATATTGGTAAAACATAAATGGGTAAATATTTATTTTAAATATTATATGATAATGGTATAATTATATTTTAATCCAATTTATGAAAACATAGATTTTAGACCAAAGAATGGGTAAAGTCAGACATTCTTAAAAACAATTTCTTAAATATCTTATGTGTCAACGAGTATAACATGGTACCAATACATGAGTATATAATGAAATAAAATAAGAGAGGTAAAATCATGAATATTATTGATATATAGATCATATGATTTCATCAAAGTATTCATAAATATAAATGATCTCAAAACAAAATTAGATTGTATCAACAAACTCTTATAACTGTGTATCATGAGTTCATACTCTCCATGTAATGAAATTAAATAAAATTAGGCCTATAATATCATGAAAATATTTTCATTCATTATATTTCTTGAAAAGTTGAAATATATGAACCTCAAAAGAGAGGTTAGGTGCATAACAAAACATGAGTCTCAATAATGGAAAATTGTGAAAAAACATTTTACCAATTTGGAAACTTTTGGAACATAAATCCCATGAAATAAGGATCATAAAATTGATATGTTAACAGATATAAATATAATTATAATAATAATAGAGTAAAATAATGTTCATTACATACATCATTAAAAAATAAATTGTGGTGAACATAGCATTTATCTCAAAGAAATTAAATGTTTGATGAATCCCCCTTACCTTGTGCCCTTACTCTCTCCATACTCGTACAAGATTATTGTATAATAAATATAATTTTAGTATAAATATTTTAAATTAATATATTATTATAAATAATTCAATATATGGTTTTTTATGACCGTATATTACCCTCTTGTTAATGATCCTATGTTAACGTTTCAATTCGGGTAATATTCGCTTTGTTCTTCACATGTGTCTTATGTTTTTATATCGTTGGTCCTTATAATTATATCAAGATTCAAGAATATGGATAATTATATTAATATAATGTATATAAAGTTTATTTATATTATAATAATCTATATCATAATGAAGTATGAAATAGAATACACCGTTCATGGAGACACTAAGTTGTACATACTTATTAATGTTGTTTCTATCTTTATTGTCATATTGAATTAAAGAAACAAAATGAATATATATATATATATATATATATATATATATATGTATATGTATATGTATATGTATATGTATATGTATATATATACCATTATTATAGTATCATGACCATATTATTAATATAATATATGTTCACTATGGTCATCCTTAATACATTCCATGTGGTGTGTTAACTAATCACATCCCTTTGAGGGGTGTTAGACCACAATTCCTCAAACAAGATTATTGTATTAACACAAAATGAAAAATAATGATATGTGTGTTGTAAAAGAAATACTAGTTATTTAATAAATACTAAATATAATGTATAAATTATATAAAAATATTTTCTATCATAATGGATTCCATGATTTGTTGTAAAGGAATATAAACATTCATAGTTTCATAAGGGAGTAGTTCAACGTACACCGAAACAGTATGTTCGATTTTCATTAAATGGAGTTGTGTGTAAGTGTAAAAATAAATATTGGAAGAAAAACATCATAGTATAGGTATGATACGTTTTTTCACAAAATAATGTAACAAAGATATTGGAGGTGGTGATGAAGGAAAATAAATGAAAGGATCTTGGGAGAATACATTACCTCTTAATTGGGTAACTCCTTTTGGGTTGTGCCAAAAGGACTCCTTGGGAGGCCTTCTTAAAAATGTGAGGATTCAAGGTCTAAATGAGTATTTTTTAAAGTGGATTCATAATTTATTGTCTGAGATTAATAGTTTTGAGAGTTATGAGGAATAGGTAGAGTTGGTGGCCTTTTGTAGAGACGAAAATGGACTCACTTGGAATTTTTAGAAACAAGTTCAGTGTGCACATATTATTACCTAATTAAAATCATAATAAACAAACCAAAATAAATAATTGAAGGTTTATATAAGAAATAGAGACATCCAATGGGTGTTATATATGTTTATAGTTCGTTTCGGGTCTTATAATTAAGGTTTAGTACTTTATTGGCCTAATTTTTCTATTAACCAATATAGTCAATTTTAATCACCTTTACTAAATATTTTGGTGAAAAAAAAATGTTGACATTATTAACCATCCTAAATTATGATCATTCCAAATATGGAATCCATTTTTTATAAATTATAATTATTTAATTTGATGAAATTAATTTAAAATTATTCATCCTTATGGGACGACACTATGAGTTTTTAACGTAAATACTTCCAGAAGACTGTTAAGTTTTTTTAAAAAATTTCAATGTGAAATTGGTTCCAGTGAACTAAATATTATTAATTAGTAAAAATATTATATAAAAACTATTAAATAAATTAAAAATATAATTTATTCATATAAATAAATTATATGAAAAAGATGTTTTGAATTAAAATCATGTATTTTTAAATATTCATTAAAAAATAATTATTATAGAAAATTACAAAAAATTATAATATCCTCATTTTAATTATAGTATTCAAAATGTGAAGTTTTTTTTTACATGTCAATTCAACAAAACATAAAAAAATTCTTTTAAAATTGTTTCTCCATTAAATTTCGTTAAAACTACATTTATAAAAAAATAGGGATTTATGAATGAAATTCGGTCTGTTTTATATTATTGATGTAGAATCTATTGAATGAATATAAAAAAAATTATTGAATACATATCACATTTATTAATTTAATAACACTTACTTATTGTAATTAATTTAATTTACTTGGTCAAAATAGGTTTTTTACTATAATAGTATCTTCTTTTATATTCAATCGTTTTTTGTATTAATTTCTAATTAATGGTAACCTATGAATTCATATTACATTTTCATAAACCACATATCATTATAATTTGGTTATTACTATTCGTATAAATAAACATAGATTCTATGTAATATCACATTATAATAATTTTTTTATAATATATTATAGATAGGAGTACTAGGTATGTTGTGTTACACCAGCCATTGAGAAAGGAAAATATTTCTTGTAATGTATGTTAGCCTTGTTGTTCTGTATAACTTACACAATTTTGGGATTTCCTGTAACATATTCAAAGCTAGTTACATGTGAAATTAAGCTTTGGATCAGCAAAAATCTATTTTCAGTGTTGTTTGAAATAAATAATATCAAGAGATTATATTAATTCAAAATACAATTCACTAAAATCTCAAGGTATTTCATTCAACCCCCTTCTAATGAATTTCACCCAAAAAAATATTCATAGTTATCATAAGTTGAACACTTAAAAGATTCATTCATATAAAATGACATCATAAAAATGGATACTATAACTTCCCTTAAAAGGAGAAATTTTGAACCATAATAGTTACCCAATGTAACATATAACTAGGTTTCCACATATGAGAGCTTAGGTTGGGAGTTAATATTGGACATGGATGAAATGTTTAAATATTTACAGGGAGTAATTGAGTTCATAAATCAAAATCAATTGAATGATCAAAGGAATGTTGATGGGATTAATTTCATATATTTGTGATCATTTAAAAGGCCATTTACTCAATGGAAATTATGTTTTTATGACAACAATTTTTTTATAAATTCACTACAAAAAATGTGGCCAAGAGAACTACTCGGGTTTTATGAGAAATTTATGATTAGTACTGATAAAAGGGTGAATTTTATCAGCGCTAGGAAAAAGCTTTGAAAAATCTAACCTTTATTAGTTCTAATATTAGCACTGATAAATCCATTCATTTTCAGAGCTAGGAATAATCACTGATAAAAAAGAAACTTTCTCAGTGCTAATAATTCCACTGATAAATTTTTTTAACAAAATATATTATTAATTTATATTAAAATATTTTAATTATACTTATAGATCATGTTTATATGTATACATTAAATAAAAAGCTAATGTTTGTTATGTTTATTATTTTTATGTTTTATTTATGTTTATTATGTTTATTAGTTATAGATATATCTTTATTAAATATTTATTATACATAATTTTTATAATATTTTATATAAACACTTTTTAATATATATATATATATATAATCAAATAATTATTAAATATATATATATATATATAATTTTTTGTTTCCAAATGAATGTGTCAATTGATCAATGTGTACGTTCATATTATCATGAATATATGTTCATTATTGTTTACCCTATAATGTTGGCCATATGTACTATATATAGTACAACATATACTTGGTGTATTAATTCATTTCCTATATAAGTAAAGCTTTATCTTCTCTTAAATACTAAAATCACGATAAATATATTTAAATTAATATTAAATGTAATTATTAAATTTAAAAATATAAATATTTAGTCGTATATTAATATATAATTTTTAAATATATTGTATATAATTACAATTATATAGAACAAATTAAATATAAATATGCTTAAATAATTATAAAACTAAAAAAATATTTTCTTAATGATAAATATATATTTGTGAATAACTTTTGAATATACATATTTATAAATATATGCCTTTAGTGAATATATACAGACACATAAACATATATATATATAAATACTAATGAAATTAAAATTAAAAATAATATATCAATTTATATTTATATATATTTGATTATAATTTAATTTAAAATATCATATATTTATTTAATTATAATTTATACAAAAACAGAAACATAAATATATATTTATATATTTATTATAATTTAAATTATTAAATTATTATAATATTATTAATTTTATATATTTATAAAATTATTAATGTAATAAATATATTGATTATAATTTTATAATTATGAATAAATGGTATATTTTATCAGCGCTTTCAATTTTAGCAATGATAAAACATACCTTTATCAGCACTTGTTATCTAGCACTGATAAAAATGTCATAGGGTTTTATAAATAAACCCAAACATTCTCCTCATTCCTCACACCCCTCAACCTCTTGTAGAATCTGATCCCTACTGCTTCCCCCTCCACTTTTACCTCCTATCCTCCCTACTCTCCTCCCTTCTCTCCTACCTCCTCCTCCTTCTCAATTTCCAACTCCTTCATCATTATGAACCGATCATCAACACATTTATCCCCATTGCTACGCCTCTCCCCCAGCAGTGGCTCTCCTCCACCGCACCTCTCCTTCACTGCATCTCTCATAAGGTAGATTTTTTATCAAAGACTCTATATTTTTCATTAATGATGTGTTTTTTCGTTGGATTTATTTTGAAATGGGTAGTAGGAATCCTGATGAATCCATGAATCTATTGGTCTTTTAAATGTGGAGTAGGAAGCATGATGTGATGAATTTTTTGGATTCCTGATAGTGGTTCCAAATAATTAATAGTGGAATATTTTCAGAATTTAATTGAGAATTTGTGTTGTTATTGAATTTATTTTAAATGTGTTAATATTGGATTTATTGGATATATGGTTGTATTGGATTTATTGGTAACCTGTTGGTGATGGATTTATTACAAAAAATGTAATAAAATTGTGTTTTATAATCATAGATATTTATAAATTTGGTTTCTACAAATGTTGATTATCGGTGTTGGATTTATTATCAACACATGATTGGTTATTGGATGTTTTTCGAGATGTAGATGTCTAGAATGATATTTTGTTGTTCTAATAATTATTATAAAAGAAGTATTTGATATGTTTTGGATTTTATTAAATAAGAGAAGATGAAGATGTTCAAAGGCATAATTCTAGAATTTTGTTAATACAGTTGATTTGGATTGAGTTCACTTGATAACTTTCATATGTTGTAGAAAATACCAACAAATATGTATAAGTTTTATACCATCAGTAGAGTTCCTATAAATATTAAATATTCGTAATAATCTTTCTATTTATATAATTATGCAGGACACATTTTGGATGAAATGGACCTTTACGGACAACCTTATAGTAATACATGAAGGTCACATATACCAATGTGTACGATACTTCAAAAAGAGAATATGATGTCATAGAGAAGGATGACCGAGTTTTTGATTGTTTTGGGATGAAATTATTGAAATTCTATAGGTAGGATATAAGTAACATCATAACACCCTAAATCACTCTATAAATCTACATCATTCTATGGTTGGTTTCACGAGGAATAATTCACACCATGTAGAGGTACCCATGAGAATTATCATCCAAAATGTTTTGAAGGTGACTAAATGATCAAACTATGGGAGATGGAATGTCCATATTCATGAACTTTTTAGTGGGAATATAGATAATTCCATTTATATATAATATTTTTTTTGTTATGCTAATAATGTCCACACTATTAGGGGAATGTGTAAGATTTATTCTTGTCACGGGGATTTTAGACATCTCATGACATGGCTTAAGATGACCTTAGTGGTTCTACCTACTTTTTAATTTACATTCCATATAGGAAATAATGGTATTAATGATTAAGTATAAATGGAGTCCATGTAAACACACTATGATCTATAAATTTGGGTTATCATGTTATAATAAAGCGATTATTATGATATATTCTACATAACATGTTTTTTCTATGTGAGGTATGAAATTTTGAGGATAACAATTATAATATATAATAAATATTATTAAACCATGATGTAGATTAAGCATGATTCCCTTGTTTCATTAGAGAAGTAGATTCAGATGGTGATGAAAATGTTCATTCCTAGAAGTATTTGTGTGAATATATGTAACAACCTGACATGGGTCGACAACACATGTCACCCAAGATGACTCCATACAGGTCCTGAAGCACATTCCAGATCACGATGGGTTTGAGATATCCAATTGTGTATCGACATACATAACTATGGAAATGATTTCCCCCTAAAATATAATAACTAAAATCACATAAAAGAAAGGATTAAAATAAGTAATAACACACCTTGAATGTCTGAGTTCATTACAATATCCCTCTATAAGGACTTATCATCCATGAGAAGTGTCTATAGAGATCTTGGTTGACCATCTTGGGCTACTAAGCTTATAGATCCGACTCCAAATTCCAACAGCCTTCTTGAATAGGCCAACGATTAAAAAAACTCAAAATTTAGGCACCATCTTCCCTCTCAATACCATTTCAATCCAATCAATAATTCATAGTATATGTTTCTCAAATGATGTCTAAATAATAAAAAGTTTATTTCATTCCCAAGTGTAGTGGTCAAAATAAAACTTCATTATGATTTTTCACAAGATCCAACCCATGAACTATGTGACAAACCATACTATCCCCCATCACCAAGTTTCTCTAATAATCTAATCCCCAATCTATAGGTTGACATCATTGATTCATTATTGATCTGCTCTAATTCAAACCCTTACATGAGTATCTATCATCTACCAGTGCAACTCATTCACTTATGTGCACACACAAAACCAACCAACTCTACCTATGGTTTAGGTTGTATGACACACAACTCAAAATTTTAACTACGAAATTCCATTACTACCTAAACATAAGCATGAACATCTCTCGTTGTCAGCTGGATATTGACACTCACAATCATTTTCAACCACTCCCATACATTCTGACATAACTGAATTCAATGGAATAACTCATGGACCCATCTTCTTACCCAGACATGACTCTTACACTTTGACTCTCCACATCCTCACATGGGCTTTTCAGTGACCAATTTTTTTAGTATTTTCATCATCCACAACAAGTAGTTACCCAAATTACGAACTATCAGGACTAGCTGACACCCAAAATGAATTTACAAATGTGGATTTCATCACCACACTGCTCCTCCTTTGATAGGTCATAGATCATTCTCCAAAATAATTGATTGTCTTACACACCTACAACACCATGACTTATGGGTCTCATATTTACCACATTATTGAGACCTTTCTCCTTGAATACATTATTTCTTTTTCAAGTTTTAATTATTACGTATTCCATTAAAATTAAATATTTTTAAAATATTTTAACTTATCATTTTTAAAACAATTATCTTTATTTAATAAATTTTTATTAGGAACTATTTATAATAATGTTTTCAATATTAATATATTTCCATTAAAAAAATTAAATATAATTTTCACTTCAATGTTTTAAAAGGTTATTGTAATAATTTTTGTATTTTCACTTATATTTATCTTCAAATATTGTTCTCGATGTAGTGATATATTAGTCACAAATTATATGTTACTTTGATATGCTTTATTTTGGAAAATGAAAATTATAATATTCAATGATTTCTTCAGTTCGTGTTAGGAGATTTTGGTTTTTGAATTATTAAAAAAAACAATTATTTTCAATTTAAAGCATTATTCCCACTCATTCACCTTTATCTCCCTATCGCTCTTCTCTTATTTATATCCCATAGGTTTCTTTCTCTCCTAAGAAATGAAGTTCATTTTTCATGAGGATTTAGGGATTTAGTTTTTTTGAGTGTTTTCCACAGAAGGTGACATGTTCTGTATTGGTTACAATTTGATTTAATGTAGGTGTTTCATTCCTCTTCCTTTATATTATAATTCATGTTATTTGAATACTTTATAAATTTATTATCAATTAATTTATAGTAATGTATGGGTTCTTGGGTGAAATTATAAATTTATTTCTTAAATACATAGCTTTTCATAAGGTGTTTTTCCAAAATAAATTCATGAACTATTTTAAATTATATTAATTCTCATGAAAATAAACTTAAAAAAGGTTAATAGATCCATGTAAATTCTTTTTATAGTAAATTTTGGTCTGATTCCAATTTTGGCTTTTAAAAATAATTTTTCATGTGTTTGGGGAGTATTTTGGAAAGAAAAAGGAATTATTTTTCAATTGATTCAAAAATCATTGAAATGATGAGATTTTAAATAAGGGGAGTGAAAATTTTTGGTAATTATCCTCATTTCATTCTCACCTCCATGGTTGCTGGATTATTGTAACTTGGGTGTCTAGGTGGGATGTCTTGATTCATTCTACCCTAGTTGGAACACACAATTCTATGGTCCCCTAGTTGTGTTTAAGACAAGGCTAGTGGGAAGATTCCCTTATGATGAGTTAGTTATGTTATAATTGGGTTGATCATGTTATTATTAGATGAAACTTATATCATATATTGGTCCATCTAGTTATAGTTCCGTTTTGGATCATCTCACACTAATACCTAGGGTATATGCCATGACATTCTATTCCTTGATCAGAGGTTCTATATATAGGATTTAATTATTATATTTATTACATCCACCATATGGTTTTATTATTAGTGTAACTATTAATATTGATTTTCTTTACTATTATATTATTCCTTGATGACACGGTTCCATTCTTCATTGTGAATTTATTTTCCCTAGTTGATATGGGTTCTTTATGAAATAATGAATGTATTATTTTCATGTGGAAAACAAATTTATATATTATGAGATTGGTAGTACCTATATTTCCCATTAATGAATTGGGTAAAAGATTATATATTATGATATATTAATGTTATCTGAGTATGTTTGTAAGTCTATAGGTTCAAAAAGGGTAGGTGGAAGTATGTTAATCTCTACTCATAATAATACATGGGTATATGTTATAAAGTTGTTATGTTCATGGGTGAGTGTGATAATTTTAATCTTTAATCATAAATTTAAACGCAAATATGTTTTTGAGCTGCCACTGGGGGTCGGAAGACTAGAAAGGGAGTTCACCCACCAGTGATGGGTTGCCCAGTCCGTAAGGTTGATGGGAGGAACACTAAAAACTAGCGATCAGAGCTAGATAAGGGGTGTCATGATACATATAAGGTGTTCTACCATCAATGATTTTCATTTTATAGATAGTGGGAAGAGATAATGACATATAATGATCATTTAAGGGTTCACTTTTAAAATTATTCGATTGTTTTGAAATGTTTCATAAAAAATTATATGTGTTCAATATACCATTTTTTGTTTAATATTTCTTTAAAATGGTTTACACAAAGGATTGGGGTTTTGGGAAAGGATTTTTGGAACTAATTGGTTTATTTTAAAAGGTCTTGTTATTTTAAATAAGAATATGTGTAAATGGTTGGTTTTATAAATGGATTTGAAATATTATTATATAAATAGTTTTTAATGGTAATTTAATGTCTAGAAAATTTTTGCCTTAGTTATATATTATACAAAATTTGTGTGTATTAATTTACTTAAATAGTAACATCACTGAATCAAATAAGATGGATATTAAAAAAGAATGGATGAATGAAAATCGTCTTAAAAAAGAGTATGAAGATGGAGGGAAAGATTTCATTAAGTTTTCCAATGATCATGAATATGATCCATCTCAAATCCTTTATATGTGTTAATGTTGTTGTTATTCAAGACAAGTTAGTCCAGAGGATTTGGAACAACACTTGATATGTCACAAAATAGATCGAAGATATAAATGTTGGAATAAACATGGGGAAAAGAGAATATAGCCAGTGACTGGGAAACACTACATTTTATGGATCATTTGATATGATTACCAGTGTGGACAAAGAAGAAGATTTTATCGAGGACGTGATTACAGATGTTCATGATGATGAAGATTGTTTTAAAAAAATGTCAAGGATAGTTGAAGATGAACATCGTGATTTCCCAAAATTGTTTGAGTTGTTAATTATTTGTGAAAAGATTCCATTTTATGATTGTGGCACTAAATATACATCATTTTCAATCATACTGAAGCTGTATAATTTGAAATAAGTAAATGGATAGAGCGACACCTGTTTTATAGAATTAATTTATTTCTTGAATGACATGCTCCCAAAATATTATAAGTGCTCAAGCCAAAAATACGATGAAAAAGAAATTTTATGCTCAATGGGTAAGATCTTTGAAAGAATATACACATGCCCAGATGAATGCATACTATTTTGAAAAGACCACAAAACAAATAGAGAATTCCTAAAGTGTGGTGCTTCTCGATACAAGATGATTAATTAGGTCCTACGAAAGTTTCATGGTACTTTCCAATAATTCCAAGGTTTAGGAACCTATATGGAAATGAAGATACTATAGGGAAATTAACGTGGAACACATATAGAAGGAATCATGATGGAAAACTACGTCATCTGGTAGACTCTCTTTAATGTAAGAGAACTGATCATGAGTATACTGACTATGGAAACGAGCTCAGAAACATTTGTGTTGTGTTATCTACAAATGGAGTGAATCCTTTTGATTTTCAAATCACTAGCCACAGGACATGGCCAGTTATGTTGTTAAATTATAACATTACATTGTGGTTATGCATGAAACAAAAATAGATCATTTTATCTATTCATATATCAGCACCAAATAAATGGGTAATGATATTAATCTTTATTGGGATCCATTGATCGAGGATTTGAAATTATTGTGGGATTTAGGGGTTACGATGTATAATGCATATAGAAATAAATATATAATGTTGATATTCATGTTTAATGGGATGATAAATGAATTTCATGAGTATGGAATTTTTTTGATATTGCATTAAAGGAACTCTTGGGTGTCATATAATCGAACAAAGTACGCAATCAATTACGTTGAAACATTCTCTAAAAATGTGTTTTTAGGACATCGCGGATTTCTACCCTCACAACATAAGTACTAATCTTAGATGACATCATTCAATGGATGTTCAGAATAACATATGCTATCGTATCCACATACAGGTGATCAACTATTTGATAAATTTAATGATATGGACACTCCTTTCGATAAAAAAAATTCAAAAAACCGTACAACAACCAGTTGAAAAAAAATCAATTTTTTTGAGATACCATAATATAATTGTATCTACATAACACAATTTCATGAGGTTATTCATGTTGAATAAAATTTATGTGATATTTTCATCATCACATTGCTAAATGCACCCAGGAAAATGGAGGATGTAATTAATGATAGGTCGGACATGGTTGACATGAGAATAAAAAGAGTTGGCACCAGTGAAGGGTGAAAAATGATTATTTATTTATCCTACTACATACACTCTTTACAAGTAGGAGAGATTTCAGTTTTGAAACTTCTTGAATGACATAATGGTTCCATAGGGCTATTAATCGAATATAATGAACATCATTTTAATGCACAATTTAATGTTTAAAGTTCTAAAATCACTTGACTACCATTTTTTTATGAAATATCTAATTTATATAGATTTACATTGCATTTTTTTCAAGAATGTTTTTCATACATAAGAAAATATTGGTTTCTTCTTCAAAGCTATTTGTAGCAATGTTATAGTGATGAAAAAAAATTTAACTATGGAATGAAAAAATTTCATCATATTTTGAGAATTTGAAATGTTTTTTCTACCAACATTCTTTTATATGATGGTTCATTTGATGGTCCACTTGGTGAGATATATTTTGATATGTTGTCATATTCACTATAGATGGATATACCCCATTTAATTGTTTATGATGATTTTGAAAGGGTATGTCAAAAACTGATGACGTCAAGTGGGAGGTATTGATGAGCGATATATTGTTGAGGAAGCTATTGAATTATGTAATGAATACATGTCTGGTGTAAAACTCATTGGTCTAATTAAATCTCATTACACTAGTTGACTTACAGGAAATGGAATTTCTAGAATGTAGGTCGTCACAATCAATATTACTAATTGGGAGTAGGCCCACCTTTACATTTTTCATAACCATTTAGACGTTGACCCATATGATGAAACACACAAATAAATTTATAGGCATTAGAATCCATCAAGGGATGAAAAAAGGATATAAAATAAACATAATAAATTGTTTATACAATGGTTTAAAGATCATATTTTTAAAGAGGCAAATGTAAATCTAGACTCAATTTCATAATGACTTCGATGGCTAGTTGGAGGACTAAGTGTGTACGTATTATCTTTCAATGCTTATGTAATTAATGGTTATGCATTCTATACTAAATATCATGATGAAGATAGTACCAGATAGAATATTGGAGTTACAATTGTTGATGAATATATCCATGTTTCTAGTTCTAAGGACAGAAATCTAATTTACACGAATATGTCATATTTTGGAATCATCAAAAAAATATGGTTATTGGATTATATGACATTCTGAGTGCTGATTTTTCAATGTATGTGGGTTGATAATAGAAGTGATGTTCAAATAGATGAGTTGGGATTTGCAAAAGTAGATTTTAGTAAGAAATGTTACAAAGAAAAACCATTTATAATTCCATTACAGGCAGTACATGTATTTTATATTCTAGATCCCACAAACCATAATTAGTCAATTGTTATATTGTCGACCAAAACCACTGAAGAGTCAGATGAAAATTCAACAATGGTTGTCCCTTTCATTGGGGATTCACAATCATTTCGAAGTGGTCTTAGTGTAAATGAAATTTTTTATGTCAGAGGGGACCGTAATGAATGGATTTGGATAGTCAATAGAGGGGTCAAATCACTTCAACCTTTAAAAATAGAGAGTTCAATAATGAGGTTATATTTTTTTCTAATATAATTCATGATGATTTATTTTAATATCTATTAATTGATTATTTTAGGTTATATAAATTAAATGTTAAAACAATTTTTTAGATAATGACTTCTTCACATGATGATGCCCCCAATCCCTAGGCACAATTGGTTTCTCAACCTGCTGCTACTCAGAGTGAATATGAGAAAAACATTTCTCAACATGATTCCATATGTTAAGATGTGTTTGTTGTTTCTTTTATGTTATCTAAATTAAATATTAAACCACTTTTTATGATAATGTATTTTGAATGTGATGATGCTCCTAATCCTCATCCACAAAAGGATTCTCAACCTATTGTTTCTCACTGTGAAGAAGAACAACATGTTTTTCAACTTATTGACTTATGTTAATATATATTGGTTGTTTATTTTATGTTATATAAATTAAATGTTAAACAAATTTTATAGAAAATGAATTCTACACGTGATGATCCTTCCAATACCCAGGAAAAATGGGTTTCTCAACCTGTTTTTTCTCGCAATGCAGATGAACAATATGTTTCTCAAGGAAATGAAAGGTGACGAATCACCGAAATTGTAGAAAAAATATGAGAACCATAGTATGACGGTATTAGAAAAGATCATTGAGGCTAAAGGGAAAGGCCTCAAATATTTGATTGGATGGAATAACAAGATCTAACATGACTACACCAATAAGGAAATGTTCAGTAGTTACATTGAAATCATCACTTGAAAACACGTGGTGATTAATGTAACTTCACAGAACAATGTTATGGCTGAGATTAAGACACTTATTTGGGGAGATATTACAGTTAGATTTGGATATCGTTTTTATAATTTAATAAAAATTAAATAATGAATCATTGACTTACACTTCATCAACTCTTGCAGAGTGCATTTATAGTAGATGAATCACACAAAGACTATTTGATAAGGGTTTCTAGAAATATTTATAGTGTTTTTTACACAATTTTAACAAAATTTCATCTTAAAGATGCTGATGGGAAAATAAAACCACAGTCACCACATATTTATTCACACCTGATAAACTAATCATCGCATGATGCGTTTACTAGATGTTGTGTGATGTTGTCTTTTCAGGTACATTGTGTCTGGTAATACATTGTTTTACGGTGCATGTCTTCATCACTTTGATTGACAATGATTTATTTATGAAACAACATCTGAGTGATAAAAATAAACAACAATCATCAAATCCATCATACCCCTACTGTAAAGCAAGTATGGGGTATTAATCACTTGAAAAAAAAATAGTGCATATTTTAATTCTACCATAATACGTTTATTCGACATCAAAAACATAATAACTATGTTATTTTGTTTATATTTAGTTTGATGATTCCAAATCCATAGCCACGTCCATCCTATACCATTTTCTATGGAAGGAGGTGCGTGGACCTAAATATGGAAAACTAATATATGAAAACACACAAATAGTGTGGGAACTATGAGGAACTATGGCATAATAAAAAAATTTTGCATTAAATTGCTATTACATAACAATGATTACTTATTTTACTATATTTTATATCTAACATATTCACAAGAATCAAAAACACACACATCAGATGCAAACATACCTTTAGTGGCCTTGAAGCATCTTGAAAAGTATGGTCGCATTAGAGGTGTGAGTTTTGGGGTGACACCCCAAACATATTTTAAAAACAAAAAACAATCATGGGATCAAACTGAGGAAATGAAAATGATGATAGAAACATTTGGTATTTTTCACGAAGAATTACAATACCGTATAGAGATAATAGAATGTTTTATGGGGGAGGAAAATAGAAGAACAAACATAAGAACAACCCATGCATGAAGATCCCACCCCACCCCCCATTAGTTTTGAGGTGAGCCATTCCCCTTAAAAACAATTCTTAACTGAGGTAATCCATTTTATAATAATTGGTTATGTGAAATGTTGATCATATAGACACTATACATTTATACCTTTCATATATTGATATTCTAAATGGTGAAAATAACTGTGATTTTTATCTATCAACACCCACCCATCACCTTGTAGAGAGGACTAGAGTGTTCAACATCCAGAACAACAAGTTACACAATAAACCACTTCCAATAAATATTGTTAGTGTCCCAATTAATGTATCCCTATATCTGATCACTGAGATAACTATTCCAATTTATGATACATATATCCATACGTTCAAACTAGCTCTTATAGCATTCATTACATGGCTGTCACATCATGTAAAAAAACATATCGATAATGAGGTATTTATTTCCAATTTAATTTTAAAGCTAAAACGTACATTTAAGGAAAAATGGTATGAAATGATGCATGTTATTATAGATGGAAAAATGTAAGGGGGTGAAATGAAAGACTGGTTCGAAACCATCTAAGGATCAACCAACCAATCGAAATGATCTTCCAAAATCACCTTACCCCCCACCCCCATTCTGTATCCACATTTATTATCATTGAAGGATCATATGGATATAATGTTGAATGATGGTGGTAATCACATGACTTATTTTGAAGAAAATATTTATAGAGGGGAAGATCTAGAAGTTATTGATTTTGAGAGTTCAATTGAAACCCTCGACTATGATTGGTTATGCAGCTCTATTGTAAATGATTACATGAGTTATGATTTCATGATTTAATTTTCCAAAAGATGATATACTATGAAAATTATGACTAAATAAATTTCAAATTTTTCAAAGGAATATATATGAAAAGAAATTGAATGGATATCCCCATGAAAAAAAATTAGGACTCGTTAGTCCTCACCTCACCACTACAGAACAAGAAGACATAACTTCCATGAAAGAGGGTGAAATAGTGGTTGGACAGATCAAATCATTAAATAGAGAAATTACAGATAACAGACTATTCTTAATATCAACGATGCATGGGTGAAATTATAAAATTTAATCACATATAATATTTTTTAATTTAATTCCTTACTTAATCATGTTTTGTGTTCTTAGGTAGCATTAGATTCTCATTGGGGTGAATTTCGATATTCCAATGATTTATTTTTTGGATTCAACGCATGAATATCCAACAAACCAACCATAAATGATCTCATTTTTAAATTTTTAATACAATAAATAAAACTTTTTAGAACTAAACATCAAGTAATATAATATATATTATCATTTAATAAGGATTATATTATGATAGGGTGGTGTGTGAATATCATCTACATCATAGAATGAGGCTAGTGGAAAAAGACAAGAAACCTGACATATACTACAACTGGATACAAATCAAGGTATATATAATAAGATTTCATATCCAAACAAATATAATAAAATACATATTTTTTTAATGTTTTTTCATTGATCGAAATAAACAAATGATAAAGTATGTGGATATTATGTTTATATATTTATGAAAGAGTTTGTATTCTGTGAACAAACCAGTATTATAGAAGAGGTATTTTCGAAGATAATTTCTATTTCATTTAAAATAATTATTAATCTTTTGTGTATTTATATTTTTTTAGTACTACCATTACTTCAAAAAATAGTCATATTCGCAAGCCAATATAAGTATTCCTAGAAACTAATATGCAACATACCTAATAGAATAATGTACAAATATAGAATGAAGAGGGTAAACTTATAAAATTAGTTTGACTTTAATAATATTTTTTTCCTTATATTTCTCTTTTTTATGGAAATTTTATGATTTTTATGGGATAAGATCCCTTTTAAAAATAATGGACGTTGATGGTCTTTGTTTGAGCACTAAATGAATTTCACGTTGATTGGTTTTGTAAAATAAATTATTGGACCTCATTTATAGGGTATGTGTGTTGTTGATAGGAAACAAAAGTTAATGAGTATCCAGAAGGGTTTTCCCCAACCCTTATGTTTTTTGGGACATCTTGAGACATAACGAGCATAGGTGATTAATCCACTATTCTTATTTTCAAAATTGATAAGGGATTTTATCCAAAAAAACATTGATTCAATCTGTAACATTGGCAGTTCCATTCTTTAGTCGACCTAGTGACGAACCAACTGTCATATATTCATTTAGAGTTTCTGAATATATAATAGTCAGTTCTTCATTAGGTCTACTTAAGCTATTCTACAGAAGTAGGATGTTCCTATGTGTCATCGGTATGACTCCAAATGTGTCTTGTTATTTAAAATTGACACTAATTCAAGTAAAAAACACAACTAACAATTTGAAATCCAATAAAACACATTTATATTGTTTCTATACTTTAGGAAATAGATCCGTGTTTTAATTTTGATGTTTAAGAATCAAACCCACCTCAATCTAACAAACAGTGTGATTGGTATGACTAAAAGTGTCCACTATCAGTTTAAAATTGAAATTTTCGCTCAAAATGAGTCACTCACTGAACACTATGAAAAAACACTCCAATTGTCTTCAAAATTGGGGAAAATGATTTTTTAGTCCTTTGTGACGTGTATGATGTAGTCTCACATAAAATTGATGCACGATGTGACCGATATGATTGAAATTGCATGTTTTGAGTTTGAAATGATATTTTAGTAAAAAAACCCAACTATGATACTGAAAATTGGGGAAATTATTTCCATATGATTTGATATAATATAAAAAATTATGTATCAGTAATTTTTTACAAGTTGAATCAATTGCACCACAATATGATGCACAGTGTCACTCATATGACTCAAAATGTGTCTTCTTATTTAAAATTGAGATTAATTCAAGTAAAAAACCCAACTGGCTTACTAAAACCTGGGTAAACGCATTTGGATTGTTTTTGATACTCTAGGAAAATGATCCATATGTGAGTTATGATATTTAATAATAAACCCCACCCGAGTTTGATGAACGGTGTGACCAGTATGACTAAAAGTGTCTACTATGAGTTTAAAATTGATATTTTAGCTCAAAATGTGTCACTCACTGAAAACCAAGAAAATACACTCTGATTTCCTTCAAAATTAATTAAAACTATTATTCATTCCTTCTTGAAGTGTATGAAGTAGTGTCATGTCAAAAAAAATATGATGTGACCGATGTGACTGAAATTACATGTTTTCTATTTGAAATGACATTTTAGTATAAAAAACACAACTGACATACTTAAAACTAAGGAAATGAATTTTGATTGTTTGGATAAATTAGAAAAATGATCTATCAGTCATTTATGACATGTTAGAATCAACTTCACCTCAATCGGACACACGGTGTCACTGGTATGACTCCAAATGTGTCTTTTTATTTAAAATTGACAATAATTGAAGTAAAAAACACAAATAACATATTGAAAACAAATCAAACACATTCTTATTGTTTTGATACTTTAAGAAAATTATCCATGATTATGTTTTGAGATGTAGGAATCAACCCCACCTCATCTGACGAACAGTGTGACTAGTATGATTAATAGTGTCCAGTGTCAGTTTAAAATTGACATTTTAGCTCAAAATGCGTCACTCACTAAAAACCAAGAATACACACTCTGATTGTCTTTAAAATTAATGAAAAAGATTCTTTAGTACATATTGATATGTATAATGTAGTATCAAATCAAAAAGTCACACAATGTAACCAATATGAATAAAATTGCATGTTTTCGTTTAAAAATGACATTTTATTAAAAAACACAACTGACATACAAAAAACTGAGGAAATTAATACTGATTGTTTTTATACATTAGTAAAACAATCTATCAGCCATGTACGATGTGTAGGAATCAACCAACCCTCAATCTGATGCACAGTGTAACTGGTATAACTCTTAATGTGTCTTGTTATTTAAAGTTGACATTAATTCATGTAAAAAAACACAACCAACATACTAAAAATCAATAAAATACATTTGTTTTATTTTGATACTTTGGTAAAATGATCCATCGGTTAGTTGCAATGTGTAGGAATCAACCATTCCTAAATCCAAAAAATGGTGTGAACGGTATGACTAAAAGTGACCACTATCAGTTAAAAATTAACATTTTATCTCAAAATGCGGCGCTCACTAAAAACCAAGATAACACACTCTGTTTTTCTTCAAAATTATTTAACATTATTCTTCATTCCATTGTGATTTTTTAGATGTAATTTCATGTCAAACTGATGCACGATGTGACCAATATGACTCAAATTTCAATTTTTCTATTTGAAATGACATTTTAGTATAAAAAAACACAACTAACATACTGAAAACTAAGAAAGTTTGTTCTAATTGTTTTGATACATTATGAAAATCATATATCAATCATTTTAGATGTGAAGGAATCAATTTCACCACAATTAGATGGATTGTTTCACTGGTATGACTCCAAATGTCTCATGTTATTTAATATGGACATTAATTCAAGTAAAATAACAAAACTGACATACTGAAAACTGAGAAAATGCATTTGAATTGTGTTGATACTTTAGGAAAATTATCCATGATGCAGTTGTGATGTGTAGGAATTAACCCCATTGTAATCATACAAACTTTGTAACCGGTATGACAAAAAGTGTCCACTATCAGATTAAAATTAACAATTTAGATCAAAACGTTTATTCACTGAAAAACCTAGAAAACACATGATAATTGTCATCAAAATGAAGCATAATGATTCTTTAATACTTTTTAAAATGTATGAGGTATTCTCACATCAAACCATCACATGATACGATAGATATGACTCAAATTTTACGGTTTTAGTTTGAAATGACATTTCAGTAAAAAACACAACTAACATACATAAAACTGGGGAAATGAATTTTTATTGTTTTTATAATTTAAGAAAATGATATATCGGTCATTTTTTACATGTAGGAAACAATCACACCTCAATATGAGGCATAGTGTCACTAATATGACTCCAAATGTGTCTTTTTATTTAAATTTGACATTAATTCAGGTAAAAAACAAAACTAACATACTAAAAACCAAGTAAATGCATTATGATTGTTTTGATACTTTAGGAAAATGATCTATCAGTCATTTAAGATGTGTATGAATAAACCAAATCTCAATATGACACTTGGTGTCACTGGTATGACTCCAAATGTGTCTTGTTATTTAAAATTGACATTAAGTCAAGTAGAAAACCCAACTGACATACTGAAAACTGAGCAAACAAATTTGGATTGTATTGATACTTTATAGAAATGATCCATGAGTTAGCTCTGATGTATAGTAATCAACACCAACTTAATCCGACTAACGGTGTAACTGTTATGACTAAAATTTTCCGCTATCAGTTTGAAATTGACATTTTAGTTCATATTGTGTCACTCACTAAAAACAAATAAAACACTCTCCAATTGTCTTCATAATTAAATATAGAAATATTTATGTCCATTATGATGTTTAGGAAGAAGTATCTTGACAGAATGATGGACGATGTGTCCAGTAGGATTCAAATTGAATGTGTTTTTTGAAATGATATTTTAGTAAAAAACAAAAATGACATACTAAAAACTATAGAAATTCATTCTTATTGTTTTGATATTTTTAGGAAAATGGTCTATCAGTAATTTTTGAGATGTAGGAATAAATCCCACCTCAATACGATGCATAGTGTGATAGTTATAACTACAAATGTGTCTTGTTGATTAAAATTCACATTTTGGCATGTAAAAAAACACAACTGACATACTGAAAAATGAGAAAACACATGCGTATTGTTTTTATAATTTAGGAATACAACATATGAGTCAATTATGACGTGTATGAATAAACCTCACCTCAATCAGATGCACCATGATATCTGTATGACTAATATTGTTTGTTACGCTTTTATAATTGACATTTTAGTTCAAAACATGCCACTCACTAAAAAAATACACTCACGTTATGTTCCAAATTAAGGAAAGGAATTCCTATTTCGTTTTTGACATGTATTAATAAATCTCATGTCAAACTGACACACAATGAAATTTGTGTGACTCAAATTTCATGTTCTTGTCCTAAAATGTCATTTTAGTAAAAAAACACAACTAACATAATGAAAACTAAGGAATGTAATTCCTATTGTTTTGATACATTATGACAACACTCTATCAGTCATTTGTGATGTGTAGGAATCAACCACACCTCAATATGAATCATGGTGTTACTCGTATGACTCCAATTGTGTCTTGTTATTTTAAATTGACATTAATTCAAGTAAAAACCACATCTGACTTATTGAAAACCATGAAAACTCATTTGGATTGTTTTGGTATTCTATTAAAAAGTTCTATGAGTCATTTTTATGTGTAGGAATCAACCCCACCTTAATCTGACAAATGGTGTAACCGGTATGACTAAAAGTGTTCACTATCAGTTTAATATTGACATTTTTTCTCAAAACATGTCACTCACTAAAAACCACAAAAATGAACTCCCATTGTCTTCAAAATTAAGGAAAGCAATTTGTATGTCCATTATGACATGGATGAAGTAGGCTCATGTCACACTAAAGTACAATGCGACCTGTATGACTCAAATTGCATGTTTTTGGTTTGGAATAACATTTTAGTAAAAAAACACAACTGGCATACTAGAAACTGAGGAAATATATTATAATTGTTTTCATACTTTAGGAAAATGATCCATCAGTCATTTTTTTATGTGTAGGAATAAAACCCACCTCAATACGATACACGGTGTATCAGATATAACTATAAATGTCTTACTTTTATTAAAAATAAATTTTTTTAATGTATTCTTCAAATTAGTTTATTATTTATTTCTTTATAGTATTAATAACATAATTTTTTTTCTTATATAGTTGGTATCTTTTTCCAGAGTTGGGGTGATTTTTTCAGTGACTATTACAATCAGAGGCCATTTTTTAGAGGGGACCACATATGTCAAAAGAGAATACATTAATGTTTTTAACTGTTTGTTGAATATTTGTAAATCTATTTTTGTAAAACATTGTTCAAAATGTATATAGACTTTTTTTGGTATATACAATTAATGAATATTTTTGTATTCATTATGTCAATTAAATGTATATACCATTGTCTCCCAAAATTCTGTGTGTGTTAATTTTTTCATCATTTTCATTCTGTATGTGGTTATTTTGTATATACTATGAGTTGTTAATTTTTAGCAAGGTTTTTCTAGTTTTTGTAGGTTATTTTTTGCTGGTTTGGTTATTTTTGTCTTCTTTTTGGGTGTTATTTATTTTTTGTAGGTTGTTGGGTATGTTGTTATATAAGCAGAATGCACAGATAGGGATACCATTATGAGCGCTAATTTAAGCACTATTAAATGATAAATTTTTCAGCGAATCAAATAGCACTGATAAAAGGGACCTCCCATTCGGAATAGCGGCTCAATAATATTTCTTTTTTAACACTGATAAAGGCATTTTTAGTTATGATAAAAGCATGTTTTTTGGTAGATATATTAGAACGTTGATTAATTAATGATAAATTTCTATAAACAAAATATCATTCTTGGGTTGTGTTTTGAACATTTTTTAATACATCTATTACATCAGGGTATGAATGTCCAAAAATTAAAATTGATGAATAACGCACTAAAATACCCTTCTAATAGATATTATGTTCCATAAAAGATATAAAAGTCTAACTATTTGTCTCATAAAAAATCAACATTCCATAATATGTAAAAATAAAATTTAATTGTAATGGTTCATCAAAAATATTTTCTCAAAAAAGTAAGTTTAAAATAACCAAGACATTGCATAGGATGGTGGTATGTGTGCAACCCTTATCATCCTTCGGTCAAGGGTTCAAGACCTGTAGCCTTTCCAGACATTATTGGCTATCACCCAACATACATGATGTCCATATTTAAAATAACAATAATATAATATATTAGATGTACATCCTTAAAATATGTTTGATCAGTGATTATCTTTTTAACCATGGATTTCAACACAAACCCAGTGCACAAATACTTCATCTGATGTATTTCTAAAACATTTCATGAAAAGTTATCCTTGTAGCCCTTCTTAATGATGAGAGACCAAAAAATTTTGAATGAGAGTCCCAAAATCTGATTAACTATCATTTCCCTATATAGCACAATGTATCTCTTGCATTCACTTTCCAAACATGTGAATATCCTCATCACATATTCACTTGAAAAATGGTAATGACAAGAAATACCATAAATAATTTTGGAAAACATTAATGCTTCCTTATTACAATGTGTATTAGATCTCTTCCTTAAATCAAAAAAAATTATTATATACTTCATTAGTCTAATGTAAACTTGTAAATATTCAGTGAGTGAAACAGAAATAAAACATTCCTTTTATATTTCATCATTTATAACTTTTGAATCCAAATAAATAAAAAGGTCAATTAATTAATCCTTAATCCCTTAACAATGATGCCTCTTTCCTTTCACATTCCATCCTCTTAGGTCCACAACGATGAATACCCGGAGAGTGGGGGTGAATCAAGGTATGACTAATTTAAAAATTAAAGCCCGTTCTGATCTTGTTTCGCTGTTAAGAAAAACACATTCTCTCTCTTTCCTGTTGCACAATATAAACATTAAGTAAAGGAGGCGCATGATACATCAATTTTTACTTGGTTAACTGCTAAGGGATACGTCCAAGGAGCATACGCCGACATATTTTTGGTCATACCAAATTCTTCTAAACATCACTAGATGTGGATGACAATGTTCAGGAATAGTCACTTTGTCCCAGGTTCACTACCTTTACAAGGTTTTGGGTCATCTCAATACCTTCCCAAGGGTCACTCCCTATTTCTCTCTCTCTCTCTAGCTCACTATCGGTGCAGAAGATCACCTTATTCCTTTTCCTTTTCTCACTGCTCTGGAAAAGATCCTCTCACAGTTTATAGGCTTTAAGGTCTCTTCATTATCTCTAATGAATACATCCACTGTTGTATGTGGATGCTCTGTTGAAATCAAACTTTTACCTATAGGTGAATTTCTCTTTGCACCGAAGGTATCGGACAATCTTCCAGCTTCCACGCATCCCTGAATCTCTGTCAGATTTCAACCTTAAATGGTGGGCAGGTCTAACCTGGCACTCAAGTCTCAGTGCACAAGACACAACTGGCACACAATTCCACCTCAGACACTTGTGCGACACAATTTTCTTCAACTCCAAACTTGCGTGACACACTTTCCTTTACGCCCAAACCAATATTGGCATGAAACAAAAAATAATCTCCCTTATTAAAATATAGTGCACAAGTCCTACTTGTACGACACACCACCACTTCCGCGTCCACCTCACCTGCGTGGCGGGAGCACTACTTTTTCTAAGTGTTGAACTCTGTTGAAAATGAGGTGGGATGATCCTATATTTATAGGCATTTGAACAACCTGCACGACGTCGGGCAAGTCTCCCCTTTGCGCGTAAGTTTCGGTGCACAATTCTTTTGTCCCCCTAGACACTTGCGCGACCAACTTAAAAACCTTGGCACCCCTTCTTCCTTTTCATTGTTTTGATGATGTGGTCACGAAGGATAAATGGCACACAAGTTTGAAATACTTCTAGGCATTGGTATGAAAGTCTCTTAACAGCACGCAAGTCACTTGCACGACCAAACTAATACTTGTGTGACCCTATTTCCTTTTCTATATTTGGATGTCCTGGTCTTGAAAACCATATGGCGCAAGTTTCCAATCCATCAAGTACATAGAGCGCAAGTCCATTTTCCAAATACCACTTTTCTTCATTTGTCGATTTTCAGGACAAAAAATTTGGAAAACATAGGAAATCGTCACCACATTGTATCTTTTCTTTTTTTACTGCCTCTATTTCATCCATTCCTTTGTCGACATTGATGGATCAAACATGGATTGTAAAACACAAATCTTGAACTCGACATTCCACCATGAAATCCACTTTTTCAACAAATTTGTATGTCATTGTTTTTCTTTGTCAACAATCACCATACAGATTTCAACCTTGTCAACAAACACAATCACCTAAAAAATGATTCAATGATACCTTGAGGGTTTTTTCCCAACAATCTCCCTCTTTGGGTTTGTTGACAACTCTTCCATAAAAAGATACATCGTTAATTCTTCAGCCTCCATTTGCCTTTTGTGATTCTAATAGTGATCAAGGATTTACTCAACCCATACTCTATGCCCACATGAGAAATTCTCAGCATGAGAAACAAGAGTAAATGAAAAGTTCATCAATGAATCACTTCATCACTTACACCCATTGTTGCCACAAAAATGATACCAATTTTTACCAAACTGATACCAATTTTTGTAAATATTCTTCTAACACCACTCTTCTATTATTATCACGATCCTCAGCTATCGTGATATCTATTCTTTGATCGATCACTTCTAGCATTGTCATATTTAATAATCTCCCACTTTCAGCTAATAGCTTAAACTCTTGTCAGCTTCAAATCCTCTTTAAGCATATTTCCTGTGTTGTCCAAGCTATGCTCTAGCTAAGCACATTCAACTAGAATCAACCCCCCCTATCTGGATGCTCCACCTATCAGCTTCTCCCTGTATCTATCATGATTTATCAAATAGACACACTGTCTCTCCCTTGAACAATCACTATTTTCTCCCCCTTTGTTAATGAACCAAAAGGTCACTCCTTTTCATTCTGGAACAGAGTAGAGAACACATATCAGCACATTAGGGAAAAACACCTCATACCTCGGGGAGAGGGGAGGGGTCCCACATCCACACTCTTTTATGTGCCGGGAGTTGACTGAAGTCCCCAAGCCAGTCAATGCCTCTCAAAAGCTTCCTAGGGTAAGGACTTTGACAGAATTTCTGTAACCTGTAGCTCTGTAGACACATACTCCAATTTCAAGATTCCCTGCTCAACCTTCTCCTTAAAAAATGATACTTTATCTCAATGTACTTTGTCCTTGAATGATGGACGGGATTTTTTCACAGATTGATAGCACTTGAGTTATCACACTGGATTCAGATTAGAGACTTCACTTCAACTCCCATATCTTCAAGCTGCCTTTTCATCCACAATAACTGTGTGCATGCTTGAGTGGCTGCAATATACTCATCCTCTGTGGTGCTCAATGAAATGCAATATTTATTCCTTCTTAGCCAAGAAATACACAATCCACCAAGATAGAATGCACCTTCTGACGTTTATTTTATGTCATCGGTTGATCCGACCCAATATACATATGTGCAACCCAATAATACTGATTGAGATTTTTTAGTATACATCGGACCGAAATCCACAATGCCTTTGATATACCGAAGTATTCTTTTCACTACATGAATGTGGATTTCTTGGGATTACAGTGATATCTCGATGCTTGTAATGTGACGAAAACAATATTAGGCCTTTTCACGGTCAAATACAACAAAATTCCAATGATTTGCCTATATTCTATGATATTAACTTCCTTGACATCCTCGTCTTTTGATAATTTAATTCAGGTAGCAAATGAAGTCTTCATATCCCTGGAATTATCCATGCCAAACATTCTTAAAACCTCCTTGGAATATTTGGTTTGAGAATTGAATGTTCCATTCATTCTTTGTGTCACCTGTAGTCCAAGTAAAAACATTATCTCACTAATCATTGACATTTAAAACTCAATTTTCATGAATTCGGAAAATTTTATGCATTGAGCTTCATCTGATCCGCCAAATATTATGTCATCGACATAAACCAAAACCATCATCCTTTGATTACTATTTTTTCTGAAATAGAGACTGTAATCAACTCCCCCACGCTAGAAACCAAGCTTCTTCAAGTACTGATCAAGCCTTGAGTACAAAGCTCTTGGTGCTTGTTTCAGCCCATACAATGCCTTCTTCAGCTTATAAAATTTGTTCTCATCATCATAAATGAGGAAACCATATGGCTGCTCAATATACACCTCCTATTCTAGAACACCATTCAAGAATGCATATTTGACATCCATCTGGAACACATTGAACTTTCTTTTCACTGCTATTGCCAAAAATAATCTGATTGTCTTCGGCCTATATTCTGGTGCAAATGTCCCATCAATATCTATTCCCTCTATCTGGGAGTATCCCTTGCACACTAGTCATGCATTGTTCTGAAACGTTGTTCCATACTCATTTATCTTGTTGTGATAGGCCCATTTAGTCTTGATGAAATTCTTATCTACTGGTCTTGAAACAATCTCCCATGTCTGGTTCTTCTCAATCTAATCAAGCTCTTCATTCATAGCCAAAAACCAGTTTTCAGCTTCAGCTGCATCGGAAATGCATTTCGGCTCTACCTGAGATAAAAGCGATGTTTTCTCTAATTATTCCATTCATCATGTCTGAACTGGAGCTGTCTGATAACCAATTATATTATGCCTATCAATTTTAGCTCGACTTTTTGGGTCCCTTGTAGACACAAACTTGAAACTTTCTTGTTCATCATCAGTATCTTCTTCTAAGATATCCTCTGCGACTTCTACTCCCCCTGTGTTGCTTACTTTATCATCACTTTCATCCATAAATTGTTCTCTAGTTCGTTGAGTATTCTGTTCATTTTCAACAATAGTGACATCATTGCTGTCAATATTTTTTTCACCCTTTTTTAAAGCATTTATATTATTTTCTCTTCCTTGAGTAGACAAGGAATATCCCCTCATCTCCTCATGACTCAAATTACCTGTGATTTTCTTTATTTAGAATAATACACTTTCTCCCAAATATTCAAAAGTATTTCAACGTTGGGTTCTTTCCGTACCACATTTCATATGAATTCTTCCCTTTCTTCAGACACAACAGAGACCTATTTGAAATATAGACCGATGTCAAAACTGCTTCCTTGAAAAATTTCTCTAGGAGTTCATTTTCAATAAGCATCTTTCTTTCGATGTTGTTGATGATCTGATTTCTCCTCTCAAACACTCCATTCTATTAGAGAGATCTCACTTATAAAACATGATGCCTTATCCCGTGTTTCTTGAGATAGTTTTCGACATGACTGTTTGTGAATTCTGTACCGTTATTAGTATGAAACTTTATAATTTTCTGCTGTATCATCCTTTCTGATTCCCTCCTATACTTCTTTATGCAACTAAACACCTCTGTCTTATGGGTAACGACAAATACCTAGGCCATTCTGCTTTAATCATAAATGAAAAGAATATAGTACCTATGACCATTTATAGCTCATGGTGAGATAGGTCCAAATACATCTACATGCAACAATTCGAGCACTCTAGTTGATTTATGTTCCTTTGGAATGTATGTATTTCTGATGATATTCCCTTGTTTGCAGGCATCACACGTATGAGTGTGATTATACGATTATTTGGGAAGATATCTAGAAGAATTACACTTTACTAGATCTTCCAAGGATGGTTGGCATAGAAGACCAAGTCGCTTATGCCACAGCTGGTTTTCTTCCTCTCTGGATAAAAGTAATGTATCTTCTTCCCCACTTACAAGGTAAACATTTCCCTTTTTCCATTTTCCCTTTAGAACAACTGCTCCATATTTTCCTTTCACAACACATATCTTCATGGTAAATCGGATTGAATGCCAAGAGTCACATAGTTGACTGACACTGAGTAAGTTATGACCAAGACCCTCTACTATCAAGACATCAACACGTTTGATTTCTTTCCCCCCAAACATGGCTTTCCCTGAGCCAACAATCTGTAGGCCTCCATCGTTTCCAAATTTTACATCTCATTCTTTGTCATATTTTAGGCCTGTAACGAGATCCTTATTACCTATCATGTGATATGTTTAACCGCAATCAAGGATCCACACACCAGATTGATCTGATGCGTTAAAGGAAATCTCTGCCACCACGACCTTCTCATTTTTCTTCTTCTTAGTCCATACTTTTTCCTTCTTTATTAGCATGGATTGAGACTTTTTTTCTTTCTCAAAGTATGATAGACCAACATTATCTTGCAAAGCTGCAAATCTATTTTTCAATTTTAACTCACCTGTTGGTTTATTGATCCGCTGCTTGAGAAAATTTTGATTTTTCTTTGGCACATTCCTCTATATGGTTGAAGTGTAGTACCAAGACATGTGCCCAAATCCTCTGCACCAATAATAGTTTCTTTCGAAATATTTTCTGGAAAACTGTTCTCTATTTGACTGCCACCATTGTTCTTTTTCCCTTTGATATCTCTTGGCTATAGAAAACACATACTGTGAATGTCTCATCTTTCCACAACAACAACACCTGATATATGGTGCATTCCTTCATGGTACATCAACACTGTGAGTTTCCTCTTGGGGTCATTGAATATTCTAATTTTTCCTTATACCTAAATCAACCATCAATCTTGGTACTGGTGCTTGCAGTCTGACTTCAATTGCACAGATTATTGTTTCAGATAATGCCCTGAAACAGCCTTAACATCTGAGATCAATTTTTGCTTCTTCCTTTCTGAACAAATGGACTCCTCTTTCATCATTTCAGTCTTCAAAATAACCTGCTTTCCCAAGAATTTTTTAGGAATAAATGATTTTTCCTGGTATTTGAATTTTTTCTGCAGACCGACAATTTCCTCTTCAAGATCTTCGACACGCTTGATGTGATCATTCCATTTTCCATTCAATCCATCGATCTCCCTTTTATGTTCTTAAATCTTGAGCATATTCTCATCAACATTTTATATTCTCTCTGGCCTCGAAGACTTAAGGTTGTCTATTTCTTTTACTATCTTAGAATTCTCTTCTTCCTGCTGTTTTATGTAGAGTTTGGAATCGTGTACCACCTTGTGGGATTTCTTTTTTTTTCTATGAAAATATCAATCTCTTCAATAGATGCTTCTAATTCACCTTCCGGTTAAACTCTCCATTCAATTTCTTCTTCTTCTTCTTCAACGTGGTGTTCTTCCTATTCTTGAGCACTACCAAAAACAAGCACCATTGTATTTTTTCCATGATCTATACAGTATTAAAACTCCTCAACCTCTTCAACCTCACATTCATATGAACTGTCTATTTCTTATTAAAGAAGATTCTTATTCTTGAAGAAAACTCTCTTGAACTGCTTCTTCCATTTCACATAGGCTGAAGATTTCTTCTTGGGAATTTCAATATAATCTTGATCAGTTTTTTCTTGAAACTTTTAGGGGAATCTTGCTGCGAGATGTCAAACGTTTCCACATCTAAAGCATGCAAGAGGATGTTTCCCTATGAACTTTCCTTTTCCTCTTTGATGATTTGAGGAGAGGAATGAAATTACCTCATCTGTCTATTCTTCCTCCTGATAATCTTCAATGGTGAGCTGTTTCATGGGCTTAAATGCACCTCTTTGGATTTCCCCTTTTCCACAGCATCGTTATCATCATTTCTCATTTCATATTCTACAATGTTGTTGTGTAGGTTATCCAATGTTAGTTCATTCGGGACTTTATCTCCCAGAACCCAAACATTCGGATTGAACCGAGGTGGTAGTTTTCTCAAGTTGTAATTCACAATTTTTATGTCTTTGATAATCTCACCAAGACCTCGCATGTCTTCTACCACAACATTTAACCTGTCAAAGAATGCATCAATAGACTCATTCGGGTTCATTTTTAGATCCTCATACTTGTTCCACAACACATCCATCTTTTCCTCTCTAACCTTTGTATCCAATTCATAAATATTCAAAATATTTTCCCACATGGCATGTGACATTTTTCATGAAATCACCTTTTTATAGATGGGATTGGAAAGGGATCCCCCTAAGGCATTGATTTCTTTGGAATCAAAATCCAACTCTCTATGCTCAGCTTCTGATAATGCACCACTAGAAATATCAGTTGTGATACTAGGCATAGCTGCTGAAAACACATCCATTCCCAAAGATCAGAAATATTGTTCCATTAGATTCTTCTATATCTGAAAATTACATCCATCGAAGATCGGAATCCCATAATGATTAGTGACCTCCATTGAAAGAATAAATAATATCAACCTTTCCCTCTGATACCAATTGTTAGGTCCACAAGGCTGAGTACCCTGAGAGGGGGGGTGAATTACGGTATGACTAATTTAAAAATTAAAGCATGTTCTGATCTTGTTTCTTTGTTAAGAAAAACACTTTTCTCTCTCTTCCCTGTTGCACAATATAAACAGAAAGTAAAGCAGGCACATTACACAACAATTTTTACTTGGTTCACCGCTAAGGGATACCTCCAAGGAGTATACGCCAATATGATGTTGGTCGTACCAAATTCCAGTAAAATTCACTAGTTGTGGATTACCAGGTTCGGGCACAGTCACTCTGTCCCAGGCTCACTTCCTTTACAATGTTTAGGGGTAGATCACTTCTTTCCCAAGTGTCACTCCCTATTTCTCTCTCTCTGGATCACTACCGACGGATAGGATCACCTTCTTCCTCTTCATTTGCTCACTGCTCTAGAAAGGATCCACTCACAGTTTATAGGCATTTAGGTCTCTTCATTATCTCTAACAAATACATCCTCTGTTGTATGTGGATACTCTGTTGAAGACCACCGTTCACCCATAGGTGAATTTATCTTTGCACCGAAGGTATCAAACAATATTTCAGCTTCCATGCAGCCCTGAATCACTGTCGTAAATCAACCTTACATGGCGCGTAGGTCTAACCAGGCACGCAAATCTCAGTATGAAAGTCACAACTGGCGCACAAGTCCACCTCATACACTTGCGTGACACAAGATTCTTCAACTTCAAACCTGCGCGACGCACTTCCCTTTTTTCCCAAACCTAAATTGGCGTGCGACCAACAATAATCGCCCTTCTTTAAATCTGCCACACAAGTCCTACATGCAGGACACACCAACACTTGCGTGTCCACCACACCTACGTGACAGGAGCTATGATTTTTTTAACTGTTGAACTTCGTTGAAAATGAGGAGGGATTATTTTTTATTTATAGGTGTTTGAACAACCTACATGATGGCGTGCAACTCTCACGTTGGCGTGCAAGTTTTGGCGCTCTAGTCTTCTTTCCCCCTATACACTTGCACGACCAACTTAAAAACTTGGGTGCCCCTTCTTCCTTTTCCATATTTTGATGATCGAAACATGAAGGTAAAATGGAGCACAAGTTTCCAATCCTTCTAGGAATCGATGTGAAAGTCTCTTTATGGCGCGCAAGACACCTGCGCGACCAACCTAATACATGCACGACCCTCTTTCCTTTGCCATATTTTGATGTCCTGATCTTGAAAAACATATGGCGCGCATGTATCCAAGCCTTCAAGTACATGGCGCGCAAGCCCCATTCCCCAAAACCACTTTTCATCAGTTGTCAATATTCGGGCACAAAAATTGGGCAAACAATTGAAAACAGCACCACCTTTTATCTGTTCTTTTTATACTACCTCGAAATCATCCATTCCTTTATCGACGTTCATGAATCAAACATGGATCGTTGACCACATCTCATGAACACTACATTCCACCATAAAATACCCTTTGTCAAAAAATTTGAATGTCATTGTTTTGCTTTGTCAACAATCACCACACAGCTATCCACCTTGTCAATGAACAAAATAATCTCAAAAATTCTTCAATGATACAATGAGGGATTTTTCCCAACACATCTATAGTGTCATAATCATCCACAATGTATCCATTATTCACAAAACTTTGCTGATTCTATTTAGGACCACTCCTATTGGGATATTGTGGTGTATAATGTCCATTTTTTCCACACAAAAAACACATAACCTTCGATAATAACTTAGGGAGGCCAAAATTCCATTCCATTTCGTTAACCGAACTATTCAGTTTTTCATTTCTGACACTTTATTTCTTTACTTATTTTCCATAAAAAACATTCTTTTTCCCCTAATACATTTAATTAGGTGATTATTTACACATTATTGACATAAAACAAACCTAATCTTCTTTCCCCTCTGGTCTAAAATATCTGAACTCTTAGAAAAATCATCCTTTCTCTTCCTCTAAGAGTTGGTTAAGGTAAACACTTTTAATCATGTTCCGTGAAAAATAATTAAGAATTATAGTAATCATATCACTTCACTTCTCATAAAAAAACATCCATCACATTCAACATTAATCCATCTCATTTTGGTTTCTACCATTTACTAAAACTAGAAGCATAATGTTATATTTTATTAACAAAGAAGAAAACCATATGGTTATGAAAATAATTACAAATATATTATCTAAATAATGACATTATAGTTAATTTGTGACACCTTTTTTTATAATAGGTTATTCATAGCTTACTTATATATAAATCCATAATGATGGTCTATGATGTATTTGTTAATTCTGAAAGGATATACCTTAGGAGTGCCAAACCAGGTGTGAAGAAATGCCCATTGGCATGTGCCAAATTACCCCAAGTCAAGTCCAGAACATCATGTCAGAGTTCTGAACCATATGTACATATTTTCTAGATCCACATGCACTTTTAGTATCCATATATGGATGTATTTCCTATAAAACACTCACTATATCCTTTAAAAAAATTCCATGAAATTTCCCAAAATGTTAACACATCCTTATACGTATCATTAGAGATATACCTATACATATACATAGAAATATACAAGTGGATCTCACTAATGTATTCCCATCCTAGTTTCAAAAGGTTAACTATACCTTTTCTCTGATACAAACTATAGATACCCTCCCATTACAAACATTAACATTACAGAACTTTTATGGAAATATTAAATATTATACCAAAAGACACACAAATACTGTAGTTGGTATAGTTATTTTGTAAACATGGAAACAAAAACACCAGTATATATGTTATCTACATCATCTCCCAATAGGTTCTTATTGACTGTAACCATTCTTATAAATATCAATCATAGTACAAGTCATTATTACTTGGTCGAAGGGAAACATAAAAGGTATGATCTCTAATGATTAGTAATGGTAAAAAAAGGAAGGCATGTGAGCATAAACATGAGTATAAGGGTGTGATATTGAGATCCTAAAAGTAGAAGATCGTACCTTACATATTGAATATCATAACCAAAATTATGGAATAATGTTTGGAAGCTCATAAGACAAGAATCATATGAAATAAAGACTATAATCCATAAAATAATAACATAGTAATAAGACAAGGAATTGTGGAAAACATATAAGAATATAATTATTTCCATAATAGCTAATGAATCACCTCTATGACCTTCTTAGTAGTATGGGATCACTCCCCTTACCATAATTGTAGTCATGGTTCCTCATATATCCATCATAGTAGAATGACTTCACTCCTCATACCATCTTTGTAATAATGATCACTCGCACGACCATCATAGTAGTCAAAGTTCCCTCCCAATACCATATTTTTTTATCACATGAGATATAAAACATAACCCAATACATTGGAGGGAGATATAGGTCCCAACCGTCACATAATGAAATCACACATACATGTTCCACAAGATCATAAATAATCATATCATAACCCATGATATGAAATGGGGATCATGAACATGTAAAAATATCATAAACTATGGAAAGATAAAGGTTTCAGAGTCATTTCATTGTAAAAAACCATGTGAAAGTGTAACAAATTCCATATACATATTACCCATTAAAGAGAAATGGGTCTCATAATGGCCATGAAATGAAGAATAACCTATTCATATAATGGATATGAATGGAAACTTTAGATTTTCATGAGAAACATCAATATATGTATTTGTTTATGGAAAATAACTTTGATATATATTTTAAAATTCATTTATTGATAAAATATCCTTTCTTGTTAGAAATGGAATTTTTAATACATAAATGCTTTTCAACATATTTTTATCAGAAAATAACATGGATATTATACGGAAGGAATGAAATCATATTAAAAAATAATTTCCATTAATACTTATAAAATTATCATAAAAAATCGTAAAAAAATTTTTCTTTTAAAACCCTTTGAAAACATATAAATAGAGCTTCAAAATGTTATACAAACCATTGTACATGAAAATTTAAAAGTGAATCATGAACACATTTTGAAATCCATTTTCATGAAAACATATAAAAGAAGCTTGAAAAAAAATTCAAAACTATTTTTCATGAAAATAACTTTTAAAAATATTTCCATAAATATTTTTGATTTAAAAATTAAAAGGTAACTCTGATCAAATTTTGGTGGGTAAATCTGTACATGTCATACGACATCAAAAGAACATTCCTTTTTCAAAGTAAAAAGGTTAGAAAATGTCCTCATTCAGAAAGAGACAATAATATTCCATTGAATAGATTGTTAAAGGAAAAAAATGGTATAATTTTATTTTAAATATTATATGATAATTTTATAATATTCTTAGAAACCTTTTTTATACAACATAAATTTATGACCAGAGAAAGGGTGAAGTCGTACTTTCCTAAAGACAGTTTATTTACTATATTTTGTACCAAATTGTATAATGTGATACCAATACATAATTATATCTTCACAAAAAATAGGATAAAGAAACATGTTAATATTCTTGATATATGGATCATAAGCTTTCATCATAAGAGGAATAAACAAAAACTATCTTCAACGTAATGAGATTATCTGAATAAAATCCAATAAATTGGTATGTTCGGATCATTCTCTCCATGTAATAAAATTAAATTACATGAATCATGTTATTTATATAAAATATTTAGATTCATGATATTTCATCAAATATGGAAATATATAAACCTCAAAAATGATTTTTGGTGTATAACAAAACATGAGTCTTAAAGTAGGAAAATTGAGACAAACCATTTTATAGATTTGGTAACTATTGGAACATAAACCCCATGAAAGAAGGGTCATAAAATGGATATGTTAATACCCATAAATTTAAGTATCATAATCCTCAAATAAAATAATAGGAAGTACATAAAGCAGAAAAATGGAAATAATGGAGAACTTAACATATATCTCACAAAAATTAAAAGTGAGATAAAACCCCCTAACCTTTTGTCTTGACTCTTTGTAATCACACAATATTCCTAAATAATAAATATAAGTTCATTATAAATATTTTACATAAGATTATTCTTATACTTAATTCAATATTTGTTTTGATTATTACCTTATATTACATGCTTGTTTACGATCTTATGTTAAGGCTTCACATCAGGTATATTCACTATGTTCCTCACTTGTGTCTTAATTTGTTATATCATTTTTTATTGTACATATATCCCGATTCCACAATGTATATAATTATATAAATATCATATATATCTAGTATATTTATTTTATAATAATCTATATCATAATTAATTATGAAATGGAATACACTATTCATGGACAGGGTAAGCCGTACATACGTATGAATGTTGTTTACGTCATTATTGTCGTATTAAAAGAATGAAAGAGAATGAAACACACATATATATGTACATATGTATGTATGTAAGTATGTATGTATATATAATTAGTATAATTAATACATTATATATATAATATAAGTTCACTAAACCCATCCTTAATACACGTTATGTGGTGTGTGAATGAATCACATCGCTTTGAGGGGGCGGTAGTCCACATGTCCTCAGTCGATGTTATTATATTAACACCAAATGGAAAGTAATGAGATATATGATTTAAAATGAATAAATAACCCTAAATTAATAATAAATATAAAATTTGAATTATATAAATATAATTTCTATCATAATGGACACCATGATTTGTGGTAAATGAAATATGAACAATCATTGTTTCATGATGCAGTAGTTCGGCATACACAAAAACGGTATGTTCGATATCAATTAGATGGTGGTGTGTGTATGTGTATATTGAAATTATACAATATCAACATCCCATTATAGGGATGGTACTTTTTTCACACAATAATGTAATAAATAATGTGTATGGGGAAAATAAGGGATATAATGGAAAGGGGCCTGATAGAAGAAATTACCTCTTAATCGGGTCATTCCTTTTGGTTTATGCTAAATGATTTATTTGAGAGGAATTTTTCAGAAATGGAGGATTCAAGGTATAAGGGAAGATTATTTAAAACTGTAATTTTCAGGTATTTTCTAACAATAATATGTTTGAGAGGTGTGAGGAATGGGAAGAGTTAGTGGCCTTTGGTAGGGAAGGACAATGAATCACTTGTAATTTTTAAGTACAAGTCCTGTGTGCAAATGTTCTTACCTAAAAAATTCATACCAAACAAAAAAACTCTATAATGGAAGTTGTATGTCCAAAATATGGACATACAATCTGTTTTTTACATTTTTATAGATCTTTATGGGTCTTGTATATAAGGTTTGGTAGTTTATTAAATTTTTTTATCATAACTGGTATAATCAATTTTAATAACTTTAACTAATTTTTTTTGGTCAAAACAAATTTTGAACTTTATAGAAAATTTAAATTTTTCTAATTACAAATATTGAATATATTTTTCCAAATTATAATCACAAAATTGGTACAAATTAATTTAAAATTAAACCCATTGATAATACGACACAATGTGCTTTTAAAGTAAAAATCTCAAAATGTTTGCTATGTTTTTATGTCCACTTTATATGTGAAATTGGATCTAATGACCTAATTTGGAAAAATTAGTGGACATATTTTCTAAATATAATATTAATGAAATTAAAATTATAATTTAACCATATAATTAAATTTGATGAAAAATATTATTTGAATTAAAATCCATTATTTTAACTATTTATTAAAAAATGAAACCTTATGGAAAAATACAAAAAAAATATCCTAAAATAATTTTTATGTATCTAATAAAAATATAAAGTATATTTTTACATATTAAATATATATAACATAAAAAATTGAATTTAAAATGGAATCTCTATTACAATTTGATAAAATTACCATTATTAAAAAAGGGTTTTATGCATAAAATTGTGTTTGTTCTTATCTTATGTCTATAAACTCTATTAGATGAATATAAAAAATATTTTATTGAATATATAATATATGTATTACAATAATATCACTTATGAATTTTAATTAGTTTAATATTAATGGTTAATATATCTTTTTGCCTATAATAAAATATTCTTTTATATTCAATTGGTTTTCATATTAATTTATAATTATTGGTAACATATGAATTCATCATAAATTTGTGTAAACAAAAAAATTTCATAATATAGTTAATAATGATCATATGTATAAAATTAATGGCTAGTTTATGTCTCATTATAATAATATTTTTGATAATATATTATAGAGAGGTAACACTCGGTCTTGTGTGTTACACAATACATCGAAGAATGTAAATCTTACACATAATATACACTAACCTTATTATACCAAGCATCATATGGAAAATTCGGATTGTGTGTATCATATTACAAGATAGATGCATGTGAAAATAATTGTTGACTTAGTGAATAGATTATTTCAGGTTTGTGTGATGTGAATAATATCCAAATAATAAATTAATTTGAAAATAAATTTCACCAAAATCATGGGGTGCTATAGAAAATGACTTCTACTCCGAATGGGAAGAAGTGGTTCCCCTCAAGGAAGTCAATGCCTAATCTATGATCATGTTCACGAGATCTCACATCATCCACTGATTTGGATTTCCTCACAATGTTCTCCCAGACAACAACACAAACTTCGGAGCCTCTAAAATGACGATGTTTTAAACAAAGTATAACATCTAGTCCAACCATACTTCTTGCTACCAAATATATGTAAATGGGTAGATTTAATCAATCAAAATGAAGTTATGTAAAATATTGTATTAAATGGTTGTCTAAAATAAAAAGAGTTGTGGGAATGTATTTTCTCAATAATGCCCTTAAATCATATTTATTTTTATTCTCCCAAATATACTTATTTTACTAATGAAATTACTTCAAGTAAGTTTTAGGAAATTAATAATATTTGAAATATTTATTTAGGAATTATTTTTTCCTAACATTAATTTATGCGAGATATTTGATAAAATGAAGAAATGTTTCATTTCTGTGTTTTATAATCACTATTCTCGACCCTACTTTTTATAAATAACATAAGGAAGAAACCCAATGATGGTAAACATAACATAAAGAATTAACCCTATGTTTAGAAAAATACATATGGTTTATAAACCATATGTTAGTATGGAACCTGAAATTTCAAGAAGTAGAAATAATGGTTCATCAAAACTATATTTCGAAGAAACCCTATTTTTAAGGAAAAAATGTGTAATACATCATCCTTAATTTAGTAATCAACCCTTTATTGTCATCCCTATGTTATATATTTTTTTATCAGGTAAAGGAAACCAATTATTGAATATTTAATGAAAGAGTTATAAATATGTGATATTATCCATGATTTATGCAATAGTTTTGATGGAAATAAATATTCATTCAAATTTGATTTATGATTGATTAAAAGGCTCATATTCAATATATTAAATCCATCCTAATACTAAGTCATTTTACAATTCTCTTGAATGATTCAAAATTAAATGATCACAATATATGACGATACATTCATGGATCTTATTAACCAATGTAAAGTTTTGAGTTATATATATATATATATGGACAGAATATTTTTTCTTTAAAAAGAGTGTGATCCATATGTGATATACAACTAAATATTTTGTGACTATAATTTTTAGAAATAAACATAGAACGAAAAGGCTCTATTATTTTATGAAGAGGCCATTCTTTGAAGATAAACATTTCAACATTGTACTACTGAAACTACAACTTATTATTATTTTTCTATTTGTATGAAATAATATTCACAATAAGGATCTCTTTAGAAATATTATTTCATGAATACTTTTAACTTTGTTGTAGAAGATCCATATTTTATCAGTTGCTATTCTGATTGTGATTTTAAACATGTACCATCAAAAAATAAAAGTCATTAGATTTATTTGTGCTTTGATTACTCGTACTCAGTCATGGTTATGTTTCAAATTGTTTTACAATGATATAGAGAAATAGGTTCCATGAAAAAGAACTAGAAGTCTGTATTTACTCTTATTGTATGGATTCAACTTCTTACACCCAGTTGTGTATTTTTAACATCTTATGATAAGATGTTATTATTTAGAAAAAATCCCGAATATCCCAGAGAGATAATTGGTTGAGTGGACTAGGGAATCATAGTGCCCTAAACCAATATAAAAATTAATGTGTTCTTATTTAATATTTATCTACTATAAAATTCATTTATATAACACAAAATTACACATATGTATATTATAAAAGTTATTATAAAAGTGATAATTGATTATAAATATCGAAAAGACATAATTTACCCCTCCTATTTGTATCATAGAATTATTCTGATGTAAAAATTGGTTTCAAAGGTGATATTATATGAAAAATCAATAGAAATCATATAAGTATAAGTTATGTATAAATATAAATTCAATGGTTGATCATATAGAATATATTTCTATGCTTTTTCCTTCGTATTTCAATGGTGACAACTATAGATGCTTGAAATAACATATTTTCATTTATCTAATGAATTGTGGATTCATAGATTATATGAATATCATAACTCCCTATGAAATTATTTAGAAACCAAAAACATGGGATGCTGCAAAATAAACGTAGTATGAAATCTACTCAAAAGTAGTGTATGTTATTATTTGTGGAATTGAAACTAATGAATTAAATCGATTATCAAAATGTCTTAATACTTATTAAATCTTGTATAAAATCATTTTTTATTATTAATGAACTGATAATATATTTAAAATTAGGTATAATACTGCAAAACTAATGTTTTACACATTTATAATGTGTGATGGAGAAAAAATAACACAAATGAATGGACAGTTGACAAAATTTTCTATAATATTACTACCTTATGAAATCCAATTACTCAATCCTGTCAATCTCCAATAGTACATAGATTACAATTAAAAAAATTAAAATGGAATATCTCCATCTATTCAACAATCATTAACTATCAAAAATTTGACTATGAAGAAACTAGTAGAAAAATTGATTTTCCCAAAATACTGAAAAGTGTGAACACTTACCTTATATTTACATCTCATAATCAAGAATAGAAATTAATAGACGATATAAAAGTCTCAAAATATTCAAACTACATAGATTCTAAAATGAAAATTATTCAGTTAGCCAAATCAATTGTAAAAATTCTATAAAAAATATAGGCTTCCTAAAAACTTGAAAAATGATGAGAAGTGATCAAAAGAATCCAAATTCTGTGAATGAAAGAAGATGATTCATATAAGACCTTATTTTACCCAATAAAAAGAAGAAATAATAATGATGGAGAAGAAGAATCAAAAGAAATTTGATTATGAGCATAAAGGGAAGAGATCAATGAATGCTACATAGAGTGTGTCTGAAGATTTAAGAAACACTTCCAAATATGATTCAAAAATTGAAAGAAAAAATTTACTTTATGGATAAGTAAGAGTGTGAGGTACGAACCTATTACTCTTCTACTTCTAATTTTTTTAGTTGTTCAAATAGTAAATTGGCTGGTTATTAATCAACACTATAAAATAAATATGATTACTTAGTAAAGAAAAAATACCATTAAAAAAAGTTTCAAAATGTTATTTTCAGTGAATGATATACAATGATAAAATAAAATCATGAATTAATTGAAAAAATAAATTTGTCTACATTAAACTATACTATTTATTAAATATAATAAAACAATTACATGATAAAGTATTATATTTTAAAAGTTCTATAAGTATTTTAACTAAAGGTTAAAAATTAAAAAATTTGATTCTTGGTATCAATTTCATTAAATGAGAGAAGTATTAAATTGTAAATAGGGGAGAAAATACAAAATTATAAAAACATTATTTTGTGAACAAGTAAAAAATTGTTACATGCTTCTGATGTGGAATAAATGGACACATGTATACTAACTGTTACGTAAGAAATCCTCAAATAAGTGGAATATAAAAATAATTTGTTTATAAACATATTTCTAAATTATGAAATATAAATTTTGATAAATTATGAAAATATAGATTCCCAGATCCTTGCCTGCTGACATAGCTATACCCATGAAAATATAGGTACCAAAACAAACATGTGTTTCTATTTTTTAGAGGAAAAAGACCAAAAGAATAAAAATAAGATATTGAAAATGGACAATGGATACTCATGAAATATGAGTGAATAATCATCCAAATTCCATACTCAGAAAAAAAAATAGAAGTATGTCTAGTCACCTTTGGTGAAAATGAAAAAGGAAATATTGTTTGAGTTGGAACCATTGGAGATCGAAAGTCTATATCGATCAAAAAAATGTTTTAGGTAAAATGTTTAAAACACAAACTGATAAGTATTTATCAACCTTGAAGTTATGGCTATTATTTAGATTTCGCTAATAATTATTTAGTTGTTTTCAATGATAAACTATATAAATTTAGATCACTAATAACTAAACATTTATTACTATAGATCTAAATTTGTTGTGTGAACAAAAAGTGAATTTTTTAATTACTGAGAAAAATTATTCATGGATCTGGAATATGAGACTTAGTCATTGTAATATATATGATATTTATATATTGTCTAAGAAACTATTAGTTCTGGATTTTCCTAATCTTAAATTTGAGAATGATATATTTTTTGACTTATGAAAATTGAAAAACAACACAAATCATTTTGTAAATAAGTTAACAAATTGGCTACATATAATGAACTAAAAGATATCCATATCGATTTTATGGGTCATAAGGAGTATTATGATTATATAAAAAACTATATGTATATGTTTTAGTTCATTATTTTTCAAAATTTACTAGAGTATATTTTAGAAAACATAAATGCGAATTAATCACTTTTTTAAATGTTATTTTTGAATATTTTAAAATATATATTTTAAAATAATTTATTTATGTAGTAATCATGGTGGAGAATTTTAGAATCCCTAATTTCAATTTTTCCTCAAATTTAGGTATTTAACACACCTTATCTATACCAATAACACCTCAAAAAATTATTTTTTGATTGATAAAACCGAACTATTCCTGAAATGGTAAGTTCAAGGCTAAATGGATACAACTTTCCAACCAATTTCGAGGATGATGTTATATGAACATGTTTCTATGTCATTAGTAGAGTTTTAATAAGACCAACTATTAAAAAGACATTCTATGAACATGAGAAAAATGTAAAACCTAATGTGAATTATATTAAATTATTCATATTAAATGTGCATATCTTGAATACTATGGAAAACCATGGTAAATTTTATCCAATGGATGATGAAAGAGACTTTATAGATTATTTTAAAAATACATAATCTTATATATTGTATAATAAAAAATTCCAGGATTGTTAAAGAATTAGTACATGTGATGCTTGATGAGTATGACCCTTTTGATAAAAGGAATGATAAAAAAGACGACATTAATGACACGTTTGACAATATGAGGCTTGAATAATATAAAAATGATTATTCAATTATGTTAATTGAAATTCAGTCCAGTCCAGAAGATTATGTAATAGAATAACCTATAATTGTTTTACCTAGATGTTCTAGAAAATTAAAGTAAAATAATGTCAGAACATATATAGTAAACCTAGACACATGAGTAAGAAATAGAAAAAATGTAGGGAATATGGTATAATCTTCTACCTTTCTATCTCAATTAGAACCTAAGTCTATTGAAAAATCCCTAAATGATGACAACTGGTTATTAGCTATTCAAGAATAGCTCAATCAATTTAGTAAAAATAAATTTTTGTAATAAGTAGACTGACCATCCAATTATCTTTTAATAGGAACTAAATGGGGTTTTTGGAATAAATAGGATGATCAAGGGATCATTACCAGGAAAAAAGATGGATTAGTATAAAAAGGTTATAAGAAGGAATAATGGATAGATTATGGTGAAACCATTGAACCTATTACTAGATTATATGAAATTAAAATCTTTTTAGATTATGCATGTCATGGAAATTATAAATTATATTATATGGATGGTAATTATTCATTTTTAAATTGAAATTTAGTGGAATAAGTTTATATTGACAACCCCCATGTCTATAAAAATATCAAAACCTATACTAAGATTATAAACAGACACAAAGATATTTATGGACTTAAATATGCACCGAGAGCTTTGTATGAGGGATTAAGGTATTTTTCATTAGAAAATATAATTTTGTGGGATTCATAGATCATTCTATTTTTAATAAAACTGTTTTCTATAAAATTATATATTTAAAAAATTATATTTACGATGATATATTCACATCAAAAAACAAAAAACACTATAATTATTTTTAAAACATAATGATAAATGAATATAAAATGAATATTATGGAAGAATTGAATTTATTATCAGGATTCGAAATACATCAAAAATATTATGGAAATGATTTAAATCAATATAAATATATTTTTTATTTAAGGAATAAGTTTGGACCTAAAAATAGTAAGACATACACATATCTCACATGTATTAATGCAAAACATGATTTGGATGAAGCGGAAAAAACCAATTGACAATAATTTATATAGAGGTATGATTGGTATTTTAATATATCATACACTAATAAACCAGATATTATGTTTTATGTGTGTATATGTGCTAGATTTCAGTCAAACCCAAAAGAATCCCTTCTTAATGATGTTAAAAGTACTTTTAGATATTTAAAATGTACTATTTTTCAATTTATTTTATACTCAACAATAGAAAATTTAATTTAAATTTCATATTCATATGTTGAATTTGGAGGATGTAGATTTGATAGAAATATTACATATGTAAACTTTCACTTTTTAGAAAAATCATTAGTATCATGGTCGAGTAAGAAACAACAATCAGATTCTCTGTTAATAGACTTGGCATAATATATATCTACTAGTAGTTATTGTTTACAAGTGTTGTGGATGAAACACACCCTATTTTACTTTTTAAAAAATTTGATAATATTCCAATTTTATGTTTTAAAAATAGTGTAATTAATTTTTCCAAAAATCATATAATCCATTCTAGAGCCAAGCATATTGATAAAAGGAATCATTTTCAAAAATATAATGTTATTAAAAGGATACACCATTTGAATTTGTAAATACTGAATATCAACATGCTAATATTTTTTCAAAACCACTTACCACTATAGGTTTTTACATTTTTAAGTATTATTCATGGAATGGTAATATATTTTGAATTTCTTCACCAAAATAATATTCTCATAAAGAATGATTTTTCTTTTTAAGAACCAGAAAATAATTTTTTTATTAAGTAAATATATATATATATATTTTTAAGTAAAATGATTCTTTATAATTTCTCAGTACAACATCAGTGATATAGAATATTTCATTTTTTTAAGATTAATGATGTGTATTTTTCATTCTATTCAGTGAAGTTGAACAATGTTATTAATTATGCCCATAAAGGGGGGGTTTTATTTTGTTCTTTGGTCAATCAAGAATAAAGAAAATAAATACAAGAGTATTTTTTTCATTTATCTTTGGTTTAACACAAATAATTAAAATTTCATTTAACGATCTTGATGTTGAGAATAAGGTACTAGTCTAGTTTTTTCAGTCATCTCTGATTCCAAGGAAAAATAAACATAATTAGATTATTTATGTAGATATGTATATCATGTTTTTTATGATAAGTGATGTCATGTTTAATTTTCCCTTTCCCATGTTATGATACAAATTCCATTCATTCGTGGAGGGAGAAAAAATATATTATTGCACTTATTTAAGGATAATCTAAATGATGATGAGTAAGAAAGTCCTGATTATGGATGTATTGATTTATTCTGAATGTAATCACATTAATATTCTTAATGATTAAACTCTAAAGAAGATAGGATTATTCCATAGTACCATCTAGAGACCATTTCTACCTATTATTGTGGAATACCAACAAAAACATAGTTATACTAAATAGGGGGTGAAAATAATTACGGTATCTACTACTACAATACCAATTCAAGAAGAATAAGTTGAAGACTGAAGAATATGTGATGGATTTTGACCTAAGGGACATCCTATTAGATACAATGTCTCTAATCTAGAAACTATATGAGATTCACCTCTATCTCTTGAAGAAAATATGGAAAAACCAGTCAATGTGTAAATTGTCATCTATTAAAGAAATTGGGATGAACTTGTAGTATAGAAAAATGAAATTCAAGGATCTATTTTAGAGGGTTCTGTAGCTGCTGAAGTAGCCCCACATGAAATTTATCCAGTCATTACAGAATATCAAGAGGATCTATATTGATATGTGAATCAGAATCAAAAAAATAATACTTAAGAAATAGTACTAGAAAAATGATCATGAAGAATAATAACCTAACCTACTAGTAGATGATATTGCAAGACCAGTTCAGAATAAAACAATTATTGTTTATTCCATGGAAAACAAAACCAATGAACCTAATAAAAAAACAAAGTATCTTAAAGATTAATTTTTCACCTATAATGAGACTATTGGGGGAAAATTAGTATCCTTGGTTGAAAGAGGCCAACCATCTCTAGTTCATAAAAAATCTTTTGATTCTATGACAATAAAGTTGGATGATTAATTTCTCATTTGAACAAGCTAATGGATGAAAATTCATGATTTCAGAGTACGATAGAATCATCCATAAAATCATTAGAATATTTCATCAATTAAACTATTCCCAGATAAGAATTTGAATCTATTCAGAATCAACTACATAATCTTAGATTAAATTTAGTATCTAGAGGGGATTTCAATTATTTAAAGACAAAAATGATAGTTCGGTTTGGAATACTAAAATCCCAATTTTTTTAAACAGATTTTGAATACAAAAAATGATATTTGGGATGAGATTTTGAATCAATAAAATGATGTGTCAGTCAATCAATATATTTTACTACTCTAACATAAACCTCGAAAAATTTAATCAAAATATTTCTTGTGATTACTTATGCTAATGGTTGGTATGAATGATAGGCTCCAATATCATTAATACAACAGTGCACCTATGAATGTGGTGTTAGATAATCAGGGAGATATTTTCCATCGGTTAACCTCAAGTGAACCACGAACCATATTTCTTATCAATCAGTTAAGTGATAATCTTACTCAGTTTATACAGATTAGGAAAATCTACACGACTTTATAAAAGAATATATTATTGATTTTTTAAGAGAGGGATATGACTCAAGGTTCTTAGTAAGGCAGTTGGCTAATAATCATTCAAAAAATTACAAATCCATATGGAGGTGTTAAAGTAAATTTTTCAAGATGCACTAGCTTTACGAGAACCTGAACCATCTTTTGAACCATCCGTGTCACAATCATCCAACCATTCTTTTTAAACAATTCACAACCGACATTACATGTATAATTATAAAAATATTTGAATGAAAATTATTCTTATTTATCTAAATGTTTATGTTTACATGTATTTTCTAACACCAGAACAAATCATTAATGTTTTTATCCTGTAAAATATAACACTAAATTATTGTTATGTGGTATATTGAGTGTATTTTAAAACAATTTTCATTTAGTTCTTTTTGATATCACAAAATAGGGAATAAAATTTGGTAAACAAAATATTCATAATTATATTTTTTTCAAATAAATCGAAATAATACTTTGGAAAATTAATGTATTCATTATAATATTATTTCATTAGTGTTTAAAAATACTATATTTTACATAAATTATTTTAATGGGTATTGTGATAAAAAAAATTGGGAGTTTTTTTGTAATTTATTATCTCAACAATACTCAAAAAATCATATTGATTTTGATTATCACAACTACCCATGTTTTTTTACTAATCAAATTACATTATGTGTATTTAAGGATATAAATATGCATTGAAAGATTTATTTTAGAATAATTTTCAAGACATCGATCATTGGGATATTTTTTATAAAATAATGGGAAACATATTTAGGGTATTCTAGAAAAACTATTCTCAAACCTATGTTAGTAAGAATATATTAAGTATGAAAACATACATTTTTAAGTGTAGTATAAAGAACCAACCCAATGTTCCAAAAATTGTATAGGGTTTATCAACCACATGTTGGTATGGAACCTAGAATTTTGGAAAGTAGAAAGAATGGTTCGTCAACCATACATTTATAAGAATCCCTATGTTTGAGGAAACAAAAATATGGTACATCAACCCTACTTTTATAATCAATTCTATGTTTTTAACCCAACATTCTGAAATTTTTCAATCTTATAATGGAACCATACATTTCACTATTCAATGATTGAGATTTATATCAACTATATTATCTGAGGTTTATACAAAAAAATTGATCAAAATAAAGATTGATTAAAATCTAATTTATGACTAAATAAAAGAGCCATATTAAATAGAGAATATCATTCATATTTCTAAGGGATGTTATGATTCTATTGAATGATTCAAAATTTTATTATCATAATCTATAAGGTGACATTATTGGATCATATTAGTAGAAGGAATGTTGTGTGTCCTATATATATGGATAGAATATTTTATACTAACAATACTGTGATACATATGTGATATATGACTTTATATTTTGAAACTATGTTTTTCATAAATGTTGCAAATAATGAAAAAGTAATTATTTTTTAAAGATGTTATTATTTGAAGATATGCATTTCTTCCTAGAACTACTAAAATTATTGTTCATAATTTGTTTATATATATATTAAAGATCATTTGCAACTAGTAACAAATAATAGCTATTAATTCTTGAATACATTCACATTTGAATAATAATCTCGATATTATTTCAGTCTATATTGTTACTATGATGATTAATCATATACAATAAAAAAGACTAAAATCTTTTTATTTATTTGAGTTTTGACAGCTTGAACTTAGTCATGGTTATGTGTTATCTTCTTGACCTAAGATATAGATAAATTTGTTCAGTTTAAAATAAATAGAAGGATTTATTTATTATTATTTTATATTTCACTTTCTAGTACTCATTTGAGGATTTTTTGGTATTGTGATAAGAGAACATTTTCAAGTGAAAATCACCATACTCATAGAGAGTGAATTAGTGGAGTGGACTAGGGGATATTTTTTCCTAGGACCACAATAAAATTTTTATATTCTTCTTTACTAATTATCCACTACTCAAATTATTTATTTAATAGATCTCTACTCATATGCATAAAATGCAATGGAAATTAAAATCAATAATCTTTCCTGATTATCCAAAAGACTCAATTCATACCCCTCTAGTGTAGCTTTGTATTATTCTGACATAATATTGAATTGTCCAGAAAATCTCCCCAACACATTTTGGGAATATCGAAAAAGTACTCAAAATTACACCTAGTTGGCCTCGTACTCATTGGTATATGGAACGAAGGCATTATTACCCATTAAAGTTCAATTTCAGTCACTCAGAAATGATTTTAACTAGTAAAATATTCTGAAATAATTGTATAAGTATATTTAGAGGAGTTAGAATAACGTGATGAAAAAAAATCATTAAGCTAGGTATAATGTGAATGGGAAACAAAACATGATACCTAAAGATCTCAACCAAATGTTTCACATCTACTCCTTCCTCTATGGGGATATATTATTTACTCTTAGAATATTGATGCTATTGAAAATAATCCAGCCAAATTAGAGCCCAAATGGGATGGACCATACATTATAAATAAGTTTTATTAAAAAAGAGCATACTCATTAATCATTATGGGTGGGTAGAATATCACACCTCCCACTAATTTCAAATTTCTCAAGAATTAAATTATTTGAGGAACACCATAGTCCAATAAAAAACCTTAAATTGTTTTCAATGGTATGAGATCAAGATTAAAAATTAACTACAGCCCCATGGTCTAGGTAATATTACCATAAACTATTTATAGATGGTCCAAAATCTATAACCCTAAACTAGGAGTAATGATCCATTAATTATGTCATAAAACTATTTTTATCCATATGGTTTGATCTTTATGACTCTAAACTAGTATAAGTCAGATTCTGAGCTATATGACATCAATTTAACAGTGGACATAGTCCAGATTTTATGAAATCAAACTAAAAATCCCATCATCCTCAATAAATGATGTTAAAAAGAATCTTACCACATATGAAACTGGGATTCTTCACTTGATACTTGTGAGATGAAAAAAACCAACATCCTCAGTTTATTATGATAATATGTAATATTACAATGTGAAATTCACATAGGATGAGTCAAGTGATATATTTAAGATGTCCAAGAAGGAGAATATCCTCATAACATGATGATAAACAATATCCTTACCATGTATCCATTGAATTGGATTCCCCACAACAAAAGTGGCATGCCTCAACACCCTAGCTAGAGAGGTCATCTTCCACATCCAGTATTGTTCTCCTACTATTTCATGTATTGGAATTATGTGTGGAAATATTCCCATATATAATAGATATATAGTGATACATAGACATTATTTATATAGGCCCAACCACAAATATACCACCACTTTAGCCCCTTGTCCCTAATTATGGACCAATCATTAAAACATGAACTATGTGTGATCCATCTAAAGGTAATTAGAGGGAAAATGCACCAACATACCCTCATTCCACATCATTTTTAACCTATTTCAATCTATGAAAAAAATCATTAAAAAATAACCCACCATTCCAAGATTCATAACATTAGAATGATATCCCTTAGTCCATAAATAATGAATTTAAACTATTTTCCAGTTGTACAAACATCATAACATTAATTTTTTATCCATGGACCATTACTTACGAACCTAAATTTTTGAAACATGATTTAGGATCATTTTTAATGTTTTGTGAACTCAATTCCTCATTTCAAGTTGGGTTTTAATTATATTTTCAACACATGAACATCCTTAAAGCAACCAATTTTGCCCAATCTTTATGAACCTAAACTCGGTTCCCGGTTATAGGCAGTATGAACCTAAATAATGTGAATTATCCCCTTATTCAAATGTTTATCCTAACCCATGCTTTTTTAGTAATCACATTACCTCACAACCTTCCAAAAAAAGGGTGACTTGATTTCTATACTCATGGGATACACAGTGATCCCTATACATTCGGTCTTCATGCCCAATCATAAACTCACCACAAAACAACCTATTACCCATCATTATATCACCCCAAAAATATAACAATGGTCCTCCTCTGTAGTTATAATCCTAATTCATATTCACATACTAATTAGTGGGCTAATATGACCTCATGACTTAATATAAATAATAAAAATATTAGGTGTCTCAATGTGTAAGGCCGGTCAGCTTTCCCATGTCATGCCGTTAAACTATATCCTTACCGAATAAATATTTTAAGTACCAAATATGTTAATATAAGGTGATTTCATATCCTCATTCAATAGGACAGCTCCTACCAGCGTCAATCTCCAACCATGTCACCTTCCATAACTATGTATATCTTGACTCCAATACTTATAGGATACGTAGTATCACCAAGATATGTCATCTAGGTCCCATCTCCCTTTGTTGACTCATTCTGTGGTCATCTTTTCCCCAAAATGATATTGATCTGAGGAATAGTTTTTATGTTTTGTGATGAATAGTGTCCATTATTCCTTCTTTTATATCATTTTATTCCTCTTTCAATCCACACAATCCCCCTTAGGACACGGGTTCCCCTATTAGGTCAAAGCAATATCATCTTAAATCATTGAATGATCTAACAGTAAAAACTCTATGACTTTAAAATAAAAACAAATATTGTCCAAATTGTACAACTTTGAACCACAAAGACCAACGTCCTTGTCACATACCATTAAAATATGTTTATAACTCATATGAAATTGGGATTCCATATACAAAAGTAAGGGATTATTAAAAAAATACTACCCCATATGAAACCTTGATGACTCATATGATATGTATGGGATGAACAAAAAGTATTAGTCCAAGTAAAAACTGGACACCCCCAAATATGATATGATTTGATATCCTATATAATGGGGACTTCATCCATATTTTTCTGGTGTCCTACCACACAATGTCCCAAAACTACATGTTCCTTTATTCCATTCTTCATGGCATACATAGTGACACCAGAATATTTTATCTTTGGCCTTACTCGGTTATTTATTCATATTGAGTTATTTCCCTTCTATTATAGACATGGCTCTATCCTATACAAAATATCATCCATTGTGATTAATTGAATTGAGAAATTACTCCCTTTGAACTCAATATTCACTCTAGGACATTTCCCATTTCAACTTCCGCACATCATGATTTCTCTAATTTGGAAAATCATCATACTCTTGATCTAAGTGGTATCCCTAACTGAAATGGTCCCATGACACACTTTCTCATATATTGTTTGAGGCTCACATGTCGATGGATATTCAATAAAAAATTGTAGCTTACATGCATTGAAGTTATTTCATAGTCAGTTCCACAATTGTTTTCCCCATTACAAACCAATGTGATAATAAAAAGTATTCTTGAACATGGTCATCATTTTTCATTCATTTTTTAGACATTCTATTTTTACTATCCTACTATTGAAATTCATAACAACCCTTCTGGGATTTTTGGTCATTTTTAATCCTTGATGTGTTATCCCTTGATAATAAAATAAGCTCTATGCCACTCTTTGTTTCTCAAAACAAGAATGGATCACATGGACATAGTTGATATGGGAAGTCTATCTTCAAAAAAAGTTTTACAATCAAGAGTACCCCCATGTTCAAAAATCAATGACTTTAAATTAAGATCCCATGGTCTGAACTATATGAACATTAACTAAAACCCATTGTTCCAAACACTATGACTTTAAAATAAGATACGGTGGTATAAGCGGTGTGAAATTAAACGTTGATCTCATGGTCTCAACTGTATGACCATAAATAATGAGCCTATGTTCAAGTATCACAATCTTAAAATATGTTCATATTGTCTTAGGGTTGTTTTGTGTAGGATCACAAGGCCACATAGGAACCTTAATTCACATCGAGTAACATTTATTCTATGTTTATTATGTTCTATAAAGACACAAAGCCTATAATATCCAATAATTGTTAACATAACCCATTTTCAATCAGTCTAAACTATATGACCTTCAACAAGGAGAATAATTCCATGAATCACATTATGTAACCTAAATGGATTCATCCAGATAATGTGTTATGTGGATCAATGTTTCCATAAATCTAAATTCATTTTGGGTCACCTCCCATCCATTTCGTACACATACCATGGAGATTTCTTCCTTTTCTAGTACAAATTCCACAACCATAGATAAGGAGTTTATGTTCGAGAATCCAGAATTTATATTACGTGTGATTCTCCCACAAGAATATGTTATGTAGTTTTGGAACTTGTTTGCCCTAAATTCTTATTGGGTTATTAATCCTACATGCTACTTATACCCTTTTTAGATACTAACCCATGGTTCTAGGAATGATGAACTTAATTTGCGTAATGGTTTTCTCAATGATGTATTTGGTGGATTTAGGTGACCTAAAATAACCCTTCTTTCACATTGGGTGATCTACCTGTAGGTTTTTTTCACAAATTCCTATAAGACACACAACCCATTGTTTGAAAACTGTGAATTAAACTAATAACCCATGGTCCAAACTCTACAACCTAATACTAATATCTTGATATCTTTTTCACAAGAAATTAAATTGTATGACTCAATTTCCCAATCATACAACATTAAACTATTTGATAAATCGTCCTCACACATAACATTAATTTTTTTGTCTATCATCCTTACTAGATGATGATAAACCATAGAGTCTCTTAGGACCATCACTAAGAAGCCCCATAACTCCATTGATTTAGGTCACCTACTACATAATTAATGTTCCTTAACTATGTCATGGAATCTGAGACAACACACCCTTGGAATATGAGTCTGGCCTTTTGTCAAATATACATGACAACCCAATGTTCTCAATGTGATGGTGGTGTTATTATAAGAGTTTTAATATATGTTAGAACATTCTATCACATAATATCAATGCATCACATGTCCCATTATTTGTATCCTCATCCACTTTCACATCTAAAAATCCCCCCTTTACGATAATGTCCATGAAATACTGGCTCACCCACTATCCTCAGAATACACCCTGAAAGGCCTGTCATAAAATTTTGAGATTGGAACCACTTTTAAAAAATGTTCAGTGCTTGAAGATTATTATTTTGTATGTATTCTTCTAAAAACAATAAAAACTTCTGTGTTTCAAAAATATTCTGAAGTTATCCTCCATTGTTACACTACTCTCTTTTTTTCCTATATCTTGGGAATATTGAATCACCCTATTAATCATACATATGTACAGGTTGAATTAAATTCTCAAATATTTTCCCCATTCCCATACTAGTTCATGATGATAATGAAAGTCATCTATTCAAAGGGATACCACTTAAATTCTCAAATATTTTCCCCATTCCCCATTCCCATAAATTTTGACTGATTGTTATTTGTATGATGGGTATGATTGATTAGTGGCATTAAAATGTGCTCCAAAATAAACATCAAAAATTTGAAAGGTTCATCCATAAATTTGAGCCATCATTTTTCCTCAGAGAAAATTCCATAATGGATCCACCCTGATAGTCAATTGATATATCTCAAATAACCATTAGTACATGGCATCAAGGTCCCGCTACAGCCTGAGGAGATATGATTCTTACTCCTCAGCAACATGGTGGAGGTTTTCTTCCCTAATCCACACCTGGTCCTACTTAGCCAAGAAAATATGTATATAATATAATGCCTCTTCTATTTGAGGCTTTTACACCACAAATTAGGCCCTCAACTAAATTATAGTCACTATGTTGATTAAGTTCTTATTCTCATTCACATAATCATCCAGATATTGATGTTATTGATCACCCTCTTAGACCTATTTGGTTCCATATGATTTCCCATTCTGTAAAGAGAATTAAAATTGTTTACTCCTTGTATGCACCCATTTGGGATGGTATTAATGAAGTACCACATGGACTATGTGAGAATACATCCCTCTATTGACTCTGTTGGGAAGTTGGTAGTGGAGGGATCCCATTTAGTTCAATAGTTATGTCTTAGTAGTGTGGCTAATGAGGTGTTTTATTCTCATACATGACCATTACTAGATGATGAGAATGTATTCATAAATAATAGACCTGAAATATATTAGTTCCTCAGGTAGAGTGGTCTCATATTTCGGGAAGGCCACAAGGACCAAAATGGTAGGTTCCTCCTATATGATCAAATCAGATAGGATAGGCTCCATATCAAGAGAGGAATCCTCTTCATCTAACTCTCCATCAATAATTCCATTTTCTCCAGCTAAAAGATCAACCCCTTCAAAGGCATCAGCTACATCGATTACATACCGCCCTCTTAGGATATTTGATGAAGCCTATAATAATAACAACTACTAAAGAAGAAAAATGACTATTTGGAGAGACATCATACGTTCCCTTTCCATGGAATATTATTTGGATCACACCCTCTGAAGCACTATTTGAAAAAATAATTATAATTAGTTTGAATAGTGATGATGAGTTAGGAAACGATATCCCATGTAATGCATTAATATATTTAAAGACAAAGAAGTTTTTTGAGGCTTAGTCCACGATAATTGATAGGGAGTTATACCATATGAGACTTCTTGATTGTGGTCAACACTTCAATATCATTTAGTGACCCCTCAATTCCAGTTGGGTGGGATATTCATAAGAAAACAGACTTTTTTATTATTTAAATTCAACATCCCCATGATATTTTTGAAATATCCAAGATGGTTGAGATTTATTATTACCTCACGTCATGGGAATCTAGGTGACCAATCATGTCAAGTGATCTGCCATTCTTGTGGTTGATGCAACCATTTGAATAAAAGGGGGTGGTCAACAATATATGAATAGAAGTATTTGGGGCTATGAGTCCCCCACTCAAACTTTCTAATCATGACCTCCACTTGTAGTATCCCTCAACATGATTTTATTGTGTTTCCACCATTATCATTTGATGTAACCTCATCCCATCAAACTATCACCCATTGTCCACCCTTGGTATTCTCCTACATAATGAAAATTTGTGTAAGATCCATTGAACAAAAAAATAAAGGGTTTTTATAGAGGAGGGATATGATATATAAACTAGGATTACTTCACTGAAAAATATATTATTAAAGTTTTTATCCATGAGAGTGACCTTACAGATCTCATGGGGAGTCACTTGACTAGAGGTCGACGCATAATAGTATTCATCACTAGAAACCAATGTATCCCCACCATATACTTCCCCCTCATTTGATTATTTGAAAAATATTGTTTTCATATTATCCATATTAACGATGAACATTTTGATTACAGTGTTCGAGGGACAAATTGTTTCCCCACATTAGCTTGAAAATGAATCTGTGGCTTCCAGTTATAGAAACCTCTTGTGGAATAAAACCATGGAATTGATTATTTAGAGCCCTGCCTTCGATGACTTATCTCCTCCACGAGTCATGTTATTCCTCAGATACTATGCCATTAAGATCATCCTCAATATCCCCTAGGTGACCCAGATCATGGATAATGAAGCATTATGAGTCTAATTTAGTGGATAACACAACTTATTTTAGGGGGAATCCCAGGATATCCTCTTCCTAACCTAAGTGATCTTTCTTTTCACCCCTGGTCTATTATTAGGGATTCTGTCTACTCTATGATGTGGGGGTGCAACACTATCTTTAGATTCCTCCACCAAATACTCATTTTGGGCCCCTGATTCTTGAAAATCCCCTCAAAGAAAGGACCACATGCTACCCTAATTCTACAATTATTTTCTTAAAGTAACAACCAACGTTATGTGATGGTACAAAATCATGCATGGGTATTCCATTTTACAATTTCACTAATAAGTATGGGAGAGATTGTCCTTGACATTAACTAGTAAAATTAAGATGAACTCCCTCATTACTTCTCCCATGAACATTCACAGTAGTTGATAAAGCATATAGTGATTACTTTCCTCTGAGATCCCCATGTAAAATTGCATTGTCGGGTACTAGATGCATTCAAACATTCAGGAAAACAAAGATAGTGTATAAAACTAACAATATGTTTTTCTATCTATCCTAGAGATGATTAATCGACCTCCGAATTATTTCAGGTATCCCCCCTACAATAGACTCCCCTCTAGATTGACCACCATCACACTAAAATATGTGGATAATGGTTCAAAGTTTAGGTTTTTGTGGTTTCCAATGTCAACCATGCCCCAAACATTGTTGATAACCACATGAAAAACCCCATCCATGTTAAACGGTAAGGGTCATATAATGAAAATAGGAGGAGTGAGGGAGTTCTAAAATTTATATCCTCAATAATGCATTGAAACACGCATATGAAAGATCTAGAATTGACTATATATTCACCTGGGCATGCTCTCCCTAGACACACTTCATAAATGGATATATATTCCAGCCATCACTATAGCTCATAAATTTATCTAATAGTTAGAAAATATGATCACCACAATCAAAATCCTCACAGTATGCATGACCATGTGTGATTACCTCATAGAAACCATCCATCCACTAAAGAGGGTGGAAAAAATGGATTGTAAGAGTCTACCTGTAGCCAAACCTACTTCATGTGATAGTCACACTCCACAGAAGGATCCTCCTCCATGATTAGCTAATAGGACACTAGTTTCCTCCTTTGATGTACCACAGAACACTACATCAATAAACCAATCATTTTCATGGTTTTATATTTCCTAAATAACAACCCCATCCATGAATTCAATGTGATGTCCTTGTAGGAGAGGGTACAATGATTCATTACTTTTTCAAATTCATCCATAAGGATCTATGTGATGAGAGGGGTATGATGGATATTTCCAAAGGTGTTTTGTGCCAAGGTGAATTCATTATAATGAAATAACATTTTTGGGAATTCTATGATGTATGTTGGTCAAATAGGCTAATTCCCACCTCTCTGTAATGGATGTGGAAGGGGTTGGTGTAAAGGGACCAATGGCTAATGTGCTTCAGAAGTAGATCATGTTGATAGTATACATTGAACAAGGACATCTATAATAAATTATACATTCAAATGTAGTGTATCTCTAGACCCTAATCCTAGTTGGTTAAGCAAACTACGTACACCCATGCCCACCCATCGGTAATGTTTCTCCCACCCCACAGACCCTAGTCATCGTACCATCACTTGTTATTTTCCTAGACTCATATCTATAAAAATACTATATAATGAGAAAGGAATTATGTATTCTATGCATACTCCCTAGTGAACATCCTCATCCTTCAATTTTGGGTGTATATAAATGGTTCCTCGTGCTTCGATCAGGTTGACCAGTAGTAGTGAGATTATTTCAGGAGAGAACAGCATTCCAACTGAACTAAAATCATGATGTTATAATTTTATGGCTAGGATATCCACCTCATCTATCATCCAGAATTTGTAAAAGGGGTGATGATTGGTTGTATGATAAACTCTCTAGGGTTTGGTCAGAAATCCAATGAGTGACTGGCTTTTAGAAACCTCCTTTTTAGGACACTGGATTACTAGATTCCCTAACATCTGAACCATTTGAGTTGTATAAATAGCATCGATCAAAGAATTGTTTTCTATTCTAGCCATCTATGGAATATGTGTGGTCTTTAAGGATTAAGTGTTCATTTATTGGCTCTAGTCACATAAATATTTAACCATCACATAGATTTTGGAAAGGTCATAAAATATATTTTTGAGTAGCACAAATTATTTTGAAAAAGAAATCGTCTTGTGCATGTCACAATCAAAGCTCAATATTTCAGGCTTGTGTGATAGTTTTAAACCTATGACACATATATTCATGCATGGAATTAAAAGGTCCACATAGAGGTACTCATACCATATTTATATTCTCATTTTCATATTTTTATATATATATATAACATATTTTCATGAACAATGATGGTAGTCTCATGAAAATATCAAAATCAACTACACGATTCAACATTTCCCTAAGATCCCAAACACATGGTTCTATGTTGACTCAAATTCAAGGGGGAATTTTTTGGTGATGAAAAAATGTCTTCCACCATAAGGGGAATGTTTTGAATAAACTTAGAATTCCACACATCCTAGAGGAACATTACTGGTTAGAGGAGCTTTTGGCACAAAATACTCAATCAATCCGCAAAAATATGTCTTTTAATGAAAAATTCATATGTGACCAAGTAGAAACTGAGTTATATAGATACCCTGAAGTCTGAAATAATACCCAAGCCCCATGAGAGAAAAATGGATGTTTTCATTGAATATAGATGTTTTATCTTCGGAATAGTTTATCGTGAAATGTGATGATTACTTCAATAGGTTACATGATCATTTCACCAGAACCGAAGACATGTGCATGGATAAAACTCATGTTCCATTCAAACCTTTCTCACAACCAACTAGTTTCATGATAAAGGAAACATAAAATCGATTATGTTTCATCTTTATGCCCTAAAAAGGGCTAAGAAGTGTAAATTATGTTTCCTTGCATAGTGAGTTCTGCAGCATTAGATGAGGATTTCTATTATATATAGAATTGAACCAAATAATAGGGGAGGCTACCTAGAAGAGGTAGTGACACTATCATGTGAAAAAATACCCATATTCATTGATATTGTAAAACATAAGTAATAATATGTCATCAATGGTAGATATTTTTCATGACATACCTCTAGTTGGTCTAAACTGGACTTGGCCTAAATTTGGATGATCCTCATGAAACACCTATTAAGGATGGTCTGGTTCTCAAAAATATAATTATTGTTCAACTGACCATGAAATATATGAAATTACATATCTTTTTCCCAAAAAATCTATTTGAATCCATCTATTTTACTTATGCATGATCCTCTTGCTAAAGCATCTTAACTTGTGTGTAATACAATAATATTTCACACAAATACTTTCTTATCATACACCCAAATATTCCTATGTCTCCAGTGCATCCATTACCACACCTTTTTACCCTAATCATAGTTACCCTAATTCTTATCGATCCTATGTATTGGTACCATAATTTCAATGAAACATGACTTCCACTCCTCCATGGTAGTGCCAATTCCATGCCCCACCCATAGGAGAATTAGCAGTGCACACGTAAGTCTTATAGGTTTCATCTATGATAGAAACTACCCACCTATCATTGTGGGGATTCATTCTAAAGAATAATTTTCACCCATTAACAAGACTCCCCTCAAGTAGTAAGCCACCATGTTTGATATCCATTACATAAAACTACCATGATCTATGTCCTAAACAAATGATGTTAAACTACATGAAAAAACCCTCATAACGTTATATAAAAATGTATCCCTACTATGTGTGATGAAAACATGATTCCCCATGTATAACTATCATGGGATGAATCATTTTCTATAACCAAGGACAAAACCCAAGCACAATAAAAGTTTCCATGCATAATCCCCATTCCATCCTTCCCCACTAGGGGATGAGACACCCACAATGGAAATATTTTGTACATAAGACTCATAATATCCTCCCTCCACATACGAATAATTTATCCCCCTATGCAGATTCTACACATAATACCCTCACCTTCCCACATTGATCCTACTTCCACGACTAGATAATCCTTACCGTAAAACATAAAACTGCACAGATCCGTCCTACAAATCTATGTTGATTTTTATCTGCATCTCTTATATAGGGTACATGTGATTACACCATTAGGATCAATCCCAACAATATTCAGTTTGAAATCTACCATCATTGGGACACACTCGATAACCTTCCCTTTTTTGATATTAACCCTACACCCGACCTATCCCCATAAGACATTAAACATGTTCCAATATCTACAAGACATTAAACTTGTTCCCTAATAAAAATTCCCAACCCCATGCATTAAACATGGGATGCTTTAGGTAAAACCCCTAGAGGACTTATGCCTCAAGAATAAACTACCATATAGATGAAACAGAATGCCTTGGGTTCCTCCCCCATTATTCTCACATATGATATTCCATCCAAAAGATGAATAAATTAGAGGTTACCAACATATCCCATGTATAAACATGTCCAGATGTTCCCAATGTGACTACTCGTCATGATCGAAGGTTGTTTCCCTATCTAGATTGAATAATCATAATTAATCTAATTCTGCTATGAGATGGAAGATGAAACCATTTTCACATAAATGTCAAAATTGATGAGGGGTGGACTGTCTTGTTGTTGAAATCTAATGAGGAATCCATAAAATGTGGAACCGACATCCCATAATCCAATTTCAATAACGGAGCATAAACTACTGATGAAATTGATGAATGTAACCCACCTTTAAAAAGTAGGAACTAATTGTAATAGAGTTTTCGTGTGATGAGATGATACAAATGAATGAATCCAAAAAACCCCAACACATTGCCATAGAAGTGGAAATGAGGTTTGAATTTTTAATTAGAATGCGTATATTTATCCTATTATGTCGTATCTGATCTACATTATTATTATACCTTATATGAGGTGTGTTCTATGAATTTTTAATTCTATTCTACCATGAAATCCTCATGTAATGTAATAGTTGGGTGGTGATGATCATGATTCAGAGGTGGCGGGACCTTGACATCGGTATTACATCTGGTAGTGACACATTAGGAACCTCCCATTATAGCATACCAAGGTAGTAGATCCCAGTTTGAAGAGGGAATCTTATAGCTCATTTATACAATTCATGGAACCCTATGACCTACCCCTACAATGGTACAACTTTCATATAAATTTCAGCAGTAGATTCCACAAAAACTTTTGGGGGTTCGAGGTCCATACGATGTAAATCCTGGGAAAGAGTCTATGATATCTATTTTAAAGAGCCTAGAGACACCTCTTGATGGGAGATTCAGTATCATAGGTTAAATTCTATTTGATCAGGAAAATAAATGTGTGTACATGTTTAACATGGTTTATTGGAATATATTTATGGTCTGGAGTGATTTATAGAAGTAATCTATGATTATTTCTTCATGGAGATGTTGAGGGATGACATAATGAGATTTTTTATAAACCTGGGTTAGGAATAATTATTTGTTATGACTACTGCAATCATTTTATAAATCTACATCATTTCACAAATATCCTTCTTGGTGATGAGTTATTCAAGGATAAAAAATTCGGGGGTGGTCGCAAGCATTACATAAGATCGCATGTGGACATGTTTAATTTGACCATCATCACCAGGATAGTAAATGAAGCCCTAATTACTATGTGTAGAATGAGAGAGGATATGGTTATGATCCAAGGAGTCTTATCTCCAAGACCCATATCTACTTAAACCAATCGTAGGATTCCTCAGATGTAGTTTTTTTAGGAGACAGTTGTAGTTGGATCATCCACCCAGGTAGCCACATGATCTTCCATTACCGTGGATAGCAAGGACATATGAAACCCTAGTGCGATATTGCCCAAGTCGAGTATAGGGATATCAGAAGGATGGGTATTATTTATATATATTTTAGGATCTTTCCTCCTATATCTGGTGTAAGAGTATTGAAAACTAGTTATACCATCAAGGCTTTGATCTAAAGCTTCTCATTAGTCTGGGAGCTAGAGCACTACCAGTTCTATAGGGCAAGAGGTAGTCATTGACAAGGGAGCTAGACCCTTGATTTATAGAACCTGTAGAGAGGACCTACTAAAGTAATTAAATCTATATCACAAGGCCATGGAAATATCCAACAGTATATATAATACATAAGGATTAATGTTTTTTCAATGTATGTTTATATGTATGATTTTATCAGCCTCTAATTTATTATCTTATTTATTTTTCAGATTCACAGATGACTCCTTTATTTCAAAATATATTATGGGTAGTATTTTTATTATGTTAGAATATTTTATGGTATGTTTTCACTCGATACATTTTGGGAACTTGATAGGAGTGTGTACACCAATGTAAGAAATTTGTCCTTGTGGTAGAAGACTATATTTTCTTATGGGAAATATTTTCTTCTAGATGATATGTTTTTACAACATTATAGTAATGGAATGATCGGTTACCTATCATTATTATTTGTATATATATTATTATAGGGTATATTTTATATCACCTTAGGGTGATTATTATATTAACAATGGTTAATGAGATTTCTAGGGAATTCAAGATGGACCCAAGCATCGTGGGATTTGCAAAGTGATAATCCAAATTTCTAGCCTTTATATAGATGAGAATGAATCACGTTAGAGTAAATTTTCTCCTCTAGTAGATCAGTTTAAGTTTTTCTTTAATGGTGATATTTCTAGGAAACATTCTAATAGATAGGTGGAGAATATTATTGAATCTATTCCATGAGTATTACCAATATCCATTCCTCCTTACATAATTGATACTACTATGTTACAGAAGCTATTGAGGGAGTTATAGGACTTAGAAGTTAAGGGTTTTTTATGTCCAAGTACATCCCCCTTATGATTTACTAGTACACTTCACTAAGAAATAGGATCCTAATATTAGGATTTGAATAGATTATCATCAATTAAACCAAACTATTTTTACAAACTAGTATCTGCTACAATGTATATATGGCCTCTTCGACCCAATCCTTCGTTCTTAAAGATTAATTTGTTTTTAAGATACCATCATGTGTTTGGTAGGCCATAAGATATACCTCATAACATATTCCATAGTATATGGTGCTTGTATGAGTATTTTTTAATTTCATTTGGTCTTACAAACATTCCATCATTATTCATAGCATTGATGAATGGTGTTTTCCACCTATATTTGATTAATTTTTGGTAATATTAATTCATGAAATATTAGTTTCCTCTCACTCCCAACACAAATATCTAAAATAACATGAGATTATACTGAATACTTTGAGATAGGACCATGTGTATAATAAGATAAAAAAATCCACTTCTGGATCGATAAAGACACTTCCTGAGTTACATTATCGATGAGACAAGACTATTAGTTTACCCATATAAGGTGTGAGTCATATTTTCATGGGAGAATCCCAAGAATTTTGTTGATTTGAAGAGTTTCTTGGGGATGGATAGATACTATAGGTTATTTATACAATGTTTTATAGCACGCAACATGTGTCACGTGGTTTACCTAGAATGTTGTTAATATTTCATGGACGAAAGCAAGAAATAAGGCCTTTAGTTGCTAAAATACATATTGAAATCAGTACTGGTCCTAATTTTCCATGATAATGGAAGACCCAATACAATTTATTGTATTGCATTAAGCTTAATTATATAATCCATTCTAAGATTTGGATATCATGTTGTGGTATATGGGTCTCATTAGTTGAGGCCTCATTAGAAGAAATACCAGAAACACGATCTCAGGAAAGAAACCATGGTTTATGTCTTCTGTTGGAGGATTTTTTTACAAAGATACTATTTTAATTGTACATGGACCATTAATGCCTAATGTGCATATTTATATAGCATCTCTTGAATCTTATGAAGTAAAGATGTGCTGAATATTTATAGACATTTTACATTAATCGTGCATATATTCCAAGTAAAGATAATGTTTTTCCAAATGATTTGAGATATAAGACTCAGGCGTAAAAATTTTAGGACTCCATTAGTGATTGGAAGTTAATGAAATTATTTTAGATGATTCACTAATAGGTCTGTTAGAATCAAAGGTAGTATTTAATTATAGATTATGTAGTGGCATATTCACTTCTGTATTGGATAAATATAGTTATTCTTTTTGATCATGATGGCTTAGTCATATGTCAGAGAATTTAAGGTGAGGACCCACCTCCTAGTTGGATCATTGATGAGGATGAGTTCTTGAATATTCATGGACTTATTTGGAATCTTATAGACATTTGTGAGGAATTGATGTAGGAGTATCATACCTATTCATGGGTGGTACATCCTAATCTCACAATGATGTAACATTATTTATACCATGGATATTATTTAACTGGTACAAATATGGAGATAACATATATTCATTACTCAGTGTTCCACATTCTAGCTGGATAAATGTAGAAATTAGTAAACAATAGGTATTTTATTTGCATTTTCCATTATATATTAGGAATGGGATAGATTCACCATATATTTTGTAACAAGGTTAACTTTGTCACAGTGAGGATGTGATGTAGTATGGGTGATCGTAGATTGATTTCAAATGATCACTCAGTTTCTACCTATTAAAGATTCATTTTTTGTTGATTAGATTAGAAAAATATATGTAAAGGTTATCATATGCCTTCACGAAGTTCCATATACTATTGAATCAGATAGTGACACTCATTTAATGGCATCAGTTTAGTAGGGTTTTCATAGGGACTTGGATTCATAGGTACTTCTATGTATATAATATCACCCACAGACTAATGGATAGTCCAAGAATATAATTTATGGGTTAGAGGTAGGATTCGAGAATAAATCCTAGATTTTAGAGGTTCTAAATAAAAAACATACCTATCACGTATTGTTTTTTAAATATCAACTTTCACTTGATTATACATAATAATCCTAATGAGTATTTTAATAGAATTCATTATTGATCACCCATATGTTTTTATAGTGAGGAGATGTATCACTATTGGGACCTCATCTAAATCAAGAGACTTCAAATATCGTATATATTAGAAGGAAGCATATGGAAACAACATATACTAGGAAGAAGTCATACAATGATCACTACCTTTTAAAACTACAGGTCAAGGTGGGGTCTAGGTTTTCATACCAATTTCTTCGGGACTGGGGCATATAAGGATTCTGAGACATGGTAATATTTCACCTTTCAATGTCAATGAATTCATGATTTTAGAGAGTATAGGGATAATTGTATATCTGTTTAAATTACATTAAATGTACCAGTCTATAAACAATGTGTCCCATTTATCTTAACTTCACAATAATTATACAGACCCATTTTATATTCTTCATCTTGATGAGGTTGTGTTAGAGGTAGATCTGTTCTTTTGGAATAACCCTATGCTTTCCATTTATTATAACATGATGTCTCTTTGAGTTAGGTTGGTTACTTTATTTTGATAGTTATGGTAGTAGAAATGTGTTAAAATTGAGATTTGGAGTGAGATGTTGATTTACTTTCTTAGTGGAATGAGTTATTATCTAACAATACAATGCAAACCTCTAAAGTGGAAATCATGGAAGATTTGTTTTAAGAAGGGTTAGTTGTAATGTAAATGTGTTTATTTAGAGGTGTGGATACTTAAATTTTATCTTATTACTTATTTTTATACATATGAATGTTCCAAAGTGTTTATGAGAGTTTCTAGAGAATACATGGTTTTTTCAAAGCCCTGAGATCTGGTTTCGATGTAGTAAATAGATGTGGTGCATGGTTGGTGCACTATAGGTAGTAACTATGGGGTTAACCCACATGAACCCAAGGAGGTGATTCATGTTTAAGGATACCATGTGGGTTAGGCCTCATGACAGTGTAGGGGTGCTGAAAAAAACTGTTGATGGGACACATGGGATTGCATGTTTTTTTCCCAAACCATTCACCTAGCATTCCTGGTTAGTTCCATATAGTCAATAAGATATCACTGTTGTTTCATATATTAGATAATATCTGCACCAAAACCATGTACCCTTTTAAAATGAGTGAAATTCCAATTTTACCATACCTTCATTTATTTTTTAACCCTCCTTCATTCTCTCTTTTTCATGCACAATATTATTCTCCATCATTGAGACCTCCTTCATCCATCAATGGTAGTCTTTTAGACAGATTCCTAATATAGTTTATGTTTTGATCCTCATTGGGTGTGTTGGATATATAATTTTAAGAGATTCAATATTCAGCAAATTTTTATTCCACTATCTCTCCCAATAGTATGATACATCTATGATAGATTAGATGCGATATTTTTAAAATATTCATCTATTTCATCAATTTTTCCCATTATAGGTCAAGTTAATGGTTGATAATGGGTAAGGAGAGTTCTACTCGTCTATAATAGGCGTATATATAATTTTCATATAGATTAATTGTTTATATTTTGCTTCCATTTATCCTAGTGAAATTATTTTTGGGCCTTTCTCCTAAAATTAAAAAACATTTAAATTTATGGTTGAAACAATTATTCAAAATTGTTATGAAACCCTTAACTATGTTTGTAGGTTGTGAAACTCAAATCAACACAACTTTTAGGTGGATCAATTCTATTGATTATGATTACTCCTCCTCCTTTGTGATTTTAGATTTCTATTTATTAATTGCAGTTGTATATAAATTAAATGAATTGTTAAAGGATGAATAACATTAATAATATATTTTTCATTTATAAAAAAGTAGTAATGAAATAATATAAATGGGAGTTTTGGAATGAAATGGAAAATCCCTTTGTTTATGCATAATTATATAATTCATTGGTGATTTATTATAGACACTACCAAAGAACATCTTATTATAACTTTTTTTTGAATTGATTAAAGAATTTAATATGATTAAATCCATTGAAAAAGGTAATGAAAGCTATCATGGAACCTTGATCCCTTTAGTAATTTATTCAATGGAATTTTTTAATTTAATTGACACTAACTTGGCCTCTCTAATTATCCTGTGGACATGAAATTGATAATGAAATTATAATTATAAATTGAAATGATAAATGAAATAGACACTTAAATGACCCATTGAATCATTATATATATTACATTTATAATTATTGATAAGTTATGGAATTTACAACCCACTTACATATTATATATTGGTTAAATTTGACTATTACCATAGATCCAGTTTGTTTGGACAACCTTAAACATAGTCCTTAGGCTCCACCAAAGTCTCTACATGCTTTTATATAGATGATATTTTTCGACTCGAAGTGGTAACCATGACCATGTTCCCCTGATTATTTTCCTATATAGGTCTATATTACATTGATTTTTATTTGGATGAACTATATGGACTTAAAAAGGACGTCTTGGTTGATGGACCTAGGTCTAAGACCTTGTATATATGATACATGATAATTAAGAATATGCCATAGCTTATTGATACTTGATATGAATGCGTAGGACATAGATGATGTTTTTCTATTTCATATAGTTATTCACAATTTATAGACTTTAGGTAATATAATGTTATTATATATTGGATTTCATCACATATCCTTATAGTGTTATTCCTATTATATATGAACGCAGTTACCACATATCCTCATGAACATGATTGGTTATGGAAATTTTTTATGGCTATGAAGTTTATCTCACAAATTATTCTGGCATCCTATTGGTTCCCAAATAGAATCTATGATGGTAAGAAAGGATGATTGGAAGGGTTTTGTTATATATTACTAGATTATTATACTATGAAGGGGAATGGGAGTATATGATTGAGCTTATGGACGCAATGTTATTGATGATATATTGGGACTATTGTTCATTTTCATATAGTATGTTGTATATGTATACTCCTCTATATTCCAATTTACATTCCATTTTGTACAACACCATGACATGATCATCAAATTTTTATATAACATTGGATATTGTTTATGTAATTACATATTTTGTAGTTGGATGGTTTTTAATTCTACATATGCAATTTATGAACATATTAAAAAATTATGTAAACTCTGACCAAGAGTATATAGTATCCCCAACATACTATCATAGAACCTTATTATTAGTTGGAATCCTCTATCGTATGTGGAGGCACACATGAGGCATGCTGGCTCTTAGGTTTGATTACAATTTAATAAAATAGTCTTTAGACACTACAAGTGGTATTAGGGCTCACATTTTCATTTTTCCGTAATGATTGTGTTATTATAAAAGATTATGGGGATGTGTCATAATTTGGTAATTATCTCATTCCTGGGAGTAGCTAACCCACATACAGGAAAAAGAGAAATTATATGGGATTGGACTGGATGTTACAGATTATTCCTATTCTGTTTCATTGATTTCACTTTTGTGTGGAACATAGGAATTTTAATGTTTATTATCATTTTGATTTTTCTTTTCCTCTTGATCCGAGGAAACAACTATAAGAACATGAGGATTTACATGTCATGCATATGCCATGATATATCTATTTTACTATGTTCATTGCTTGTAGCATGATGATGTTCCATGATTTCTATACATGTTATCTAACTAGAATTTCCACAATGTAAATAAATTAAATAATTCATCAATTAAAGTGTTTGCATAAACTATAATCTTGTTTTCCCATATATATTGGTGGTGGAACTGTAATTTTACAATTTTTTTGTACTCGAACCTTTTACCAATGGTCGTAGGAGCTGAAACTTTTTCTTTTTGTGATTACATGGATTCCAATTATAATTTATATGGAGTGTGTGACTATATAAATTTTTAACGATGATACATAAAGTTGACCCATTATAGTTGTTTTTTTAGTTATATGATGGTCCAATTTTAAGTTATAATGTAAATAATATATATATTTTGAATAGTAATGAATTTAAATAGAAAATTATTATTATATATATAAATATGCATATCAACATGATGAGTCTTCTAAAATAAATGATATGATTTTTATAAAATGGGGGTTCCAATTTCATATAAAAGGGTGTCTTTCTCTATAAGTTGAAATTGGAACTCCATATGCTGGAACCCCAAGTGTTATGTAGAGAAATTTATGTTTACATATCCTTAGTAGTGGGAAGTATGGAATGTCTCTTATGAACTTTATGATTTTATATACATCCCATACCTGGTTTTAGGAGCATAAGGGGGTGGCTTTTATATTGGATGGCGTGTACATTCCGTATTCTATAATTTGACATCTAAATTTCTATTAGACCATATATGAGGAATGTTTATGGAATTTATAGAGATATTCCATCATGTTATCCTCAAGTCCTATGCTAGGAGGGTGTTGAAGACCATGATCTAGTGGTGGTGCTCCCTAAGATGGAAGTCCTTCCTCCAGTAGTTCCACTTGTGAACCCTCTTATTATACTCACCCATGGTACTGATTCCTAGTTTCAAGATTGATTATTATGTCTCATAATGATCATGCAGGGAGAATCACTACCTTTCCCTACAATAGTAGGGATGACACATGAATTTCAATAGTCACGCACACTACGATTTTAAAGGTATTTTACACCACATGTAGCAGAGTCTAATATAGAGGTTATTCTATATATTTTTAAGCATCTAGAGTTGTCTCCTAAGAGGATGATCAATCTCAATGCTTATATGCTATGTGATTTGGCCATGATAAGGTAGGATGCATTGAACTAGTTTGATCAATGTTCGACAATGGTGTACAGTTATTTCTATATAGCCTTATATGATTATTTCATTCCCAAGTCATTGAGGGAAGATAGATCTAGAGTGTTTATGCACATGGATCATGGTGAATTAGTAGTAATAGAATACTCCTATGATTTCATGGAGCTCTATAATTTTACACTGATATATATTGGTAACGAGTTTTATAGTGCTTGGAAATTTGAGGATGGCATGAGGCATGACATATAATCCTAGGTTAATGTGTTTCTATTGACCACCATAGCTGAGATATTGAACCCATTCCTGATTACTGGGAATAACCATAGAGAGGTAGTGGTTTTGAGAAAAGGTATATTAGATCCTAGACCGGGAATTACATTTACTAGTGGTATGAACCATCACATATTGTTTTTTAGGATAAAAATATTATTAGATGCTGAGCCTAGGTATCCACACAATTTTGTCATTAGTATGGTAGTCAGGGCCATACAAAACCCTAGTGAGGAAGATCCCTAGATTATTGTAGGTTTTGAAGTAGGATGGTACATCTTCATAGATTTATTAAGACATTCTCACATATTTTTAGTGTAAGAGGATATGCACCATCTATGCCTTCAATAGTGATATCAACATCTATTTATTAGATAGGGAGATTGAGAAGTTATAATGGTACCAATTGATGAGGTTCTCATGGAAAAGGGTGTTAGACCTATGAATTATAGCGCTAGCTAGGTAGGCCTACCCAGGGTTTCTAGGTTGATTCATAGGGACATATATGTGTACCACAACTAATCCATTAGGAGAAAAGTACCAGTCCATATATTGTAAGAGGTATGATTTTATTAGCATCTATTTAGGTATATGTATTATTTTATATTAGTGCTTCTCACACCCTTTCTTATGTGGTGATTTTAGAGAGTTCTGGACTCAAGATGAACTTTTGCCGTGATGTTATAACAGTAAATATTCCTTTTGGAATTTGATCATAGAATGTACACCAGTGATATGAATTTTTTCATTATGTTTTTTGTTATAATTTAATATTGGACCAATTCTTCATCATGATGACATGTTTTGACAGCATTCTAAGGATGGAATGGTTGGTTCCATGTAAATATTATGTAGATTTCAATCACAAGATGATGTATTCCCATTCAGTATATAGTGATAGTAAAATTTAAAATACTGAATGGGATGTCCATGAATATAGAGATTGATCAAATTATCTTGTGTTGGGTAGAGTGACTATCCACATTACTAGAATTTTTGTTGGTGTTCATGGAACACATAATTTTTACATTCATCGTGTAGTAGATCATTTTATGTATTTATTTTAAAAAAAAATTCTAGACTACCTCTATAGAGAGAGGTAGTCGTTAATATTTTTCTAGTTCTATTTGAAACACCATTATCTATTCCACCATAAATGAAAACTACTAATAGGATTGAGTAGATAAAGAGGAAGATCGAGGACCTTGAAGCTAATGGTTTTATATGTCCTAAATTTTTCCCATGAGGTTCACTAGTCATTTTTTACAAGAAATAGGATTGTACCTTTAGGTATTGTGTGTATTTCCATTAGGTGAACTGACTTACAGTTAAAAATAGGCATCCACTATCATGTATGAATGAACCCTTTCAGCCGCTCTGTAGAGAAATGGGTTTCATCCATGATCAATTTGATGTTGTCCTACCACCACATGCATGATAGACCATATGTTATTCCTTTTACATCTTTCTATAGTAGATGGTGTATATGATTATTTTGTTCATTCAATTCTGTATTATGATCAAATATTTAGTATTAATGTATTTGATTAATCTCAATTTAAACTCATATCTTGGTTATTTTGTCTTAGTCGTCATGGAAGACAACTTGGTGTATTATAACTCTCAATGTGACCAAACTGAACATCTTGACATTGTTCCCAATACAAAAAGATATAACCAGATATATGATATGATCAATAAATTCCACTTCTCGATTGATAATGTTTAGTTTCTAGTCTAAATTACATAAAATATACAAATTATCTATTGAGCATGAGTATATGAGATATGTTGTATACTAAGAGTAACAAAATAACATATTTTATGTATAAATTTCCTTGAAGATGGATGAATAAAATGGTTCCTTATAATGTGGTTTTCATGTTTTTTTACTATAAATCATGGGACTGAGAAAAAAGGTGTATGGTTTACATGGTATTATATGTGAGAGAATTATTTTCCTAATCCTAAGTGTGGATTGAGATCAATGTAAATCAGGAATATACATGAGCATGAAAATGATAAATAATTCATTGTGATTCATTGGGCATTAGAATAGGATCCATTATGTTTTAGGGATATCAATTTTTTACATACAGGTATCATTAGTTGTGGCCACATGAATGTAATTACTAGACATATGACATTGAGTTAGCTATTATTGTTCAGGACATACGTTGGTGGAGTAATTACATTTTTCGACATACTATTTTAGGTGTACACTGACTATAAAATCTTCAAAAATATATTTAATATATGTGACATAAATATTAAGAAATTAATATGGTGTGAAAACATATAATCATTTTAATTTATGTTCACATATACACCTGGTGAACGCAATTTGTTTTTTTTTTGGAATCTTTGATCTTGAGGACTCGTATATATGTAGTCCAGGAGGTCAGTAGTGAGTGGAAGTTGATGAATCTCTTTTAAGAGAATCACTTATAGGTATAATATAATTAATGGATTTATATTCATACATATTTATATATAACACATTCACTTTTAGATAGATTCAAGATGTGGTACCTTCCGAATATGGAGGGATTGGTCCTACAGTTTAGCATTTCCAGAGAGGACCCACCATTTTGTTTTATCGTTGATAAGGATGGGGTCTTATGAATTCAGTGATGTGTTTAGTTTACTATGGACATCTAGAAATAATTGATTTGATAGTATCATTCCACTTCTCAGGTGTTATATCCTAAAATTATGATGGTGTTCCATGATCTATTCTTCCAGTAGCAGTGGGCCAATATAAAGAAGAGAGATAGTTTGATTTTTTAATCATTGTTCCACCTATATGTGGATCAACGAAGACCACTAGAAACTAGGAGGGAATCTACATCCTTTTCCCACTATGGACTGGAAATGGGATTAAATAACTATGGATTTTTTTTTGATATTTCATAGGTCATCACAAGGCTATGATTTAATATGAGTGATTCTAGACTTATTGAAAATGGTCACTCACTTCCTACCTATCAGAGAGAACTTTTTAGTGGATGATCTAGGAAGTCTATATGTCAAAAAATAATATTCTTTCACGTATTGCCACATACTATCATATGAAAACACTCATTTTATGTCATGATTCTAAAAAGGGCTGGAGAGGGATCTGGGTTCACCAGTACTTCTATGTATAGCCAATCACCAATAGATCGATGGTCATTCCGATTAGACAATATATGTGTTATTGGACATTTTCTAAGAATGAATTCTAGATTTCAAAGGATATTAGTAATTAAATATACATATCATAGAGTTATTTTACAATTATATAATACAAGTGACAATAAAAATTTATCCTTATGATTCATTATATGGTAGCTCATTCCATTCACCCATTTTCATGTTAGAGGAAGGAGATATAGCACTACTGGGACCTCAATTTATTTATAATCGATAAGTGTATGGGTATAACTAATTCTAGGAAGATGTATTGCAATAAAAATATCCTCCAATCACTATATTTAAAGGTGGGTGACCAGGATTCCTTATATTTTTCACCTAGATATTTGTGTAAGGAGATTCAATGACAGGGTATGTTTCCTCGTCGTTATTTTGGTCCTTCTGAGATTTTTTAGAGAGGTATTCATGTATCCTGTCAGAAGAAGTTTCCTATAAGGTACCAATAAATACATAAAATTTTCAATATATCCCAACTTCATTTGTATTATTCAGATCCATAAAACTTTATTCCTCCTAATAAGGTTGAGTTAGATGTTGATGATTCCATTTAGGAACTTCATATATGAATCGTTGATGGGGGAATGAAGAATCACTCTAGTATGTCAGTTTCTCTTGTCAGGGTTCCATGGTAGAATATTTTTGTATAATAAATAATTTGGGAGTGAGATACTGGTGTCTATTCTTAGTGTAATGATTTATAATTCGATTATATTGTACCACCCTCAGAAGGGAATGTTATGGACAAGTTGTTTTAATGTTGGTACTCTCTTACGTCGTTGTTTTTCTCATGAGGAATTGATCTTTTATATTATTTTCTAATCCATATTTTATCACTATTAAAGTTAAAAAGTTATCATGGGAGATTTTAGGAGTGTTTATCTATCATTTGAATCCTAGATCTCGTGTTTTTTGAAGGAATAGATGAGGCACATGTTTGGTACGTGGCTAGTAGTAATCGTGTGCTCCCAAAGAGGAATTTCATGATTTTATTAAGAGTGTGGTGTATGATATATAAAATTTCTAGGGTGTTGAATAATGTTGAATAGGGGCCTCATTGGACTGTACATGATTTACCAAACCATGTTCCTATCCCATACGCTTAGTGATAATTCTGTAGTAAGTCTATATGTTTTATATACAGATTGGCCAAACATTTCATCGATACCATTCACCATTTCAAAATTTGTGGAATTATCATTTGACCTACCTTCAATTATGTTCCAACCCTCATTTATTCTACCTTTTCCAGACATAATAGCCTCATATTATTACTCTATCAATACTAGTATTGGGGATTGGTTATTTATATGGACATTGTATTACTCACCATCAGTTGCAATGTATAACTAATTGTAAGGGCTTTAATAATGTTCTTTGCTTCATATTTATCACCATATGGAATGATTAATCCATGCAAGGAAATATGATCTTTTTTCAAGGCATTCAAATATTTCTCTGATTTATTCTTTTTTTCAAATTAATTTTTAATAAATGATTAGGATAATACTACTTATCAATTGTTGATTTTCTATAAAATTCTTCATTATTTGTGAGTTTATGATTTTTCAACATTGTGACGCATTTTAGAATTTATAATTATTTGTACCCAAATTAATAAATTTTAAAATTGATTATTTAAATTATGATTTCAACATGTTATCACACCCATATTCATGGTTAGAGGTCATAAACCTCAACCTAAATCACCCTTGAGTTGGGTTTATTCTATTGATTACCATTACACCACTTGTGCAATGATTTTAGCACTCCATTTATTAAAGGTAACTATATATAAATTAAATGAATTGTTAGAGTTTGAGTACCTTGTTTAGAACCTTGTCAGTTATAGATAAATAAACTAACCAAATGGAATAAATGGGAGATGTGGAATGAAATGTAGAATCCCTTATATTATTCATAATTATGTAATTTATTAATGAAGTGGTATGGGAAATAATATGCCCCTCCTAATCACTTATGTGTGGATTGACTAATTAATTAAATATGACTAATTAAATTTAAAAAGTAAATGGACCCTGACATGGTCCCTTGATCGCTTCTATATTATATTTAATGGAATGGATTAAATTTATAAACAAAAAAATTTCCTCTATCCATGTAAATTTTATGAGAAATGGTTACATAAATGATAATGATTTATTCAATTAATAATGTAAATTGAGATTAGCACTTACCCTTAAATAATTATAAATATTACATTGGTAATGGAGGATATGATATGAAATAAATGAAACACTTATGACATGTATAAGGGATTTTGTAGACTGTTACATTGGAACATGAATGATTGGGAAACCACAGACATGTTTCTTGGGTTTGACCAAAGTATTTACGAAATTTTCTATTGATGATATCCATATACTTGAAGAGGGAACAAATATAATGGGCCTTAGCCTTATGAACCCTATAGTTCTAAAGTACAATAAGATTTCTATAGATGATTTCCATGGATTTGATGAGAAATCCTTGATAAATAATCATGTGTCTTTGACCTTATAGGTCTGATACATGATTATTTGGTGCATTTCACAGCTTTTTGATTCTTGATATTACAGTATAGGATGTATATGATTATTTTCTATTTTATACAGTTATTATTCATTTATAGACAACATGTTATAGCATGTTCTTATATCTTACACTGTATATCAAATCTATACATCATTATTCTTGTTACATTCGTTAACTATTAAGTATTATATGGATATACTAGATTTGTTATAGACATAGTTTGTCATGAACCCCTCCCCACAAAGTGTACCCCTCCTGGGCCGGAAATGTGAGAAGGGAGATAATGACCCCCGAGTCCCGCCTCCAGTAGGCCCCGGGTTGGCGACTAGCACCGAGGGTATAATACACACACAAATGGGAGGCATTTCCCTCTAAGAGAACACATGCAGAAGAGAGAGATAGAATAGACTCCAACCAACTCCAACTCATAACTGAAATATAAAAGAAAGCCAAGTACATATATGAAATGTCATGAAAAAGTACTACAACTGAAAGGTAAAACTAAAAGTACCCAAAAGAAAGTAAAACGGCAGCGACCACAAGCCCGAACAGCTCCTCCTCCAACCGCAAGCTAGTAGTAACCAGCTTGATCTCCAACCTGCTCCAAGTGACCTGAAAAACAGTTTATATGTACATAGGGTGAGTATAACAGTATACTCAGTAGGATCCTCCTCAAGCCTCTCGTACAAAAGTAAAGAATGCATGCTAAAGCCCAGTGAACAACAAGTGAAACTAACTCATTACCTAAACAGGTATACTAAGTTCCCAACCTCACCATGGATACTCTCACCAAGTAACACATACAAGAATATAGAATATAGCATAGAATATCAAGGGTACCCCGCTACTACTTCCCCACTGGTTTGCCACTTTGCCCCAACGACATACGTCCTGTGAATCTCTCTCCAAAGGCTTTCCCGCAAACACCTGGGCTAAGCTCCACAATCTGCACCTCGTGCACCACATAGGCTTGCCCGCAGACACCTGGGCGAAGCACCACACCATCCTCACAACCAAAGGTAACCAGGTAGTTTTTGGGAGCCACCACAGCTCGCATAACGTGTATCATACGTTGGGTATAATACCTCAAGCCATTACAGCCCATACTCCGAGTAAGGATCCTCAAGCCATCACAGCCTATACACGTTACACCTATAGTAGTCCATAGGGTACTATATCCAGAATATATGCGTGTGAATAACCACAAGCCATTACAACCCTCTACACACATATATGGGGTAACTAACCGCTTGCCTCATGGCACAAGTATCTACCAAGAGAAGAGAGTGGGGAAAAAGGGGGTAGTCAGTCATTCAACCTCCCATCAAAAAGTTGGGGAAAACACCTCCCAGGGCTCAGAATCCCTGGGGTGTCGGTTGCCCTTACCGACAGGGTGGAGTAGCATATAGAAACACAAAAGTACAGAATATATATAACTCTCAACCACACTATGGGCATTACCTAGTCATAGGCACAACTACAGCTAACGTCTCTCAGACTCCAGGCTGCTACTTCTAAGACTAGGTATCCTATAAGCACACAACCATTTGAAGAGCTTTATTAGATTACTCCATTATTTTATCAGTTCCACTGTACGTTAATTAATTCTTTAAACATTAATTAACCATGAACAATTTACCACATTAAACTAAATTGGCATCACATTTAAAACTGTTCCTTTTTAGGATTCACATCACTATTAAATTCCAGTTTCTCCATCCCCTTGGATTATGACCATTTAAACAAACTTTCATTATGGAATTACCTTCCCCATATTCCCAGTCATTATAGAAAAATATCCTATGCTACTAAACACAAAGGGTTGAACATGGTGAGTAGATATACTAACCATTGAGTCTTTGCCGCCTATAGCAAGATCATAGACCCATCCTCCATCGAGAGGCTAAACACGGAAAGCACGTGGCATACCCCACGTGTCTTCGCCTCCTTCGGAAAGAGGGTAAGAAAAACCAGATGCCTTGAGCAGTGGGGAAAAGTAAAGCAGATAAACAATCAAACCACCAACATCAAACCATCACATTCATCTCATACCATCATCCATGGTGTCCTCTCTGACACCCACATGCATAAACCGATGCATCTCGCCACACTAGGTATCATCTGCTGCCACAACCACAAGTCCCCATGCCTCCACATATCACAACAGCCATCCAGGCTCACATCAAATCACAAGAAGCAGGAAATCAATGATCACAAAATGGACTCTCGGACCTTTATCAAGGAATTCAGCCTTCATATAAGATGAGCACTTAGAGCTCCAAACCACACGGCATTCAGCCTTACAAGCAAACGGGTAACTCAGAACCCTTTTGAAATTATCGAACTAATAGTTCTTTAATCCATCTTGAATTAACAGATTCATTAACATGCCTCTATCTTTAGCCAATTATTTAACAAATAATTCCGTCTTTACGTTCTTTATAAATTTCCATCATGAAATAGCAACAAATTAAAGAAAATCATAGATATCACTCTATCTAGGAAAACACGAGGCAAACCGTTCTCACGGTACAAAGTAACAACATGTGATCAACCAATTCCTTTAATCCGGTTCAAGTATTTAATTAGGTCAATTTCATTGTGATCCAAAGGACTAAATCATGCTAATTCTACGATTGCACATACACAAATAGAGAAGCCATGAATCCCCTACCTCGAAGAGTTCTTGACATCCTTTATCCACACAACGGGTCACAGTCCTCTTCTCCTCAAGATAGCTTCATCCACCGGAGGATGCCACGGTACGACAGTACCAACCAACCCCAAGAAAACCCATTAGAACCATGGAGATTACATGCTAATATGGAAGGAAGAACAAGAGAAGGTGATCCCCGAAGGAACAGTGATAAAACATACCTTATATGGAAGAATGATCGACACAACTTGGTTGCATCAACAGAGCGGAACTGATCTGAGTAACGTTTGATTGTGAAACTCCTACGAGAATGATTTCAAGGTTCTAGCGTCTCGTAGATGATAACCAGGAGGAAGAACAATGAAGAATGATATCTTTTTCCTTTTAAAAAAAATTAGAGAGGCGACGGGTTAAGATCTGATTTATTCTCCATTAAAAACGGATCGCATTAACCCACGCGATTTGACCAAGTAAAAACATCCCGACCTTAGGAATAATTAATATAGAATTTATGGCCTTTGAATCGGCCTTAAAGTCCTTAAAATAAGGTTTTAAATGTATTTTACGTCAAAGAAAACGTCAAATTTGCGAAGCTGGAAACACTGTTCACATACTCAAAATTTGGCAAAGTATGGAATCGGTAGCTCTCATGAAGTCTGGAAACACTGTTCATTCGTGAAATTTGGAAAAGTATGGAATCAGTAGCTCTTAGGATTCTGGAAACACTGTTTATTCGTGAAATTCGGCAAAGTATGGAATCAGTAGCTCTCATGAAGCCTGGAAACCCTGTTCATTCGTGAAATTTGGCAAAGTATGGAATCGGTAGCTCTCATGAAGTCTGGAAACACTGTTCATTCGTGAAATTTGGCAAAGTATGGAATCAGTAGCTCTTAGGATTCTGGAAACACTATACAAGTCTACCGATAGAAGTCCACCGATAGAACCTCACTGATAGAAACACTGTTCAAGTCTACCGATAGAAGTCCACCGATAGAACCTCGCCGATAGAAAACACTGTTCAGTTCTACCGATAGAATTCCATCGATAGAACCTCACCGATAGAAACACTGTTCAAGTCTACCGATAGAAGTCCACCGATAGAACCTCACCAATAGAAACACTGTTCACTGAACCTCACCGATACAAACACTGTTCATTGAACCTCACTGATAGAAGTCCACCGATAGAACCTCACCGATAGAAACACTGTTCACTGAACCTCACAGATAGAAACACTGTTCACTGAACCTCACCGATAGAAGTCCACCGATAGAACCTCACTGATAGAAACACAGTTCACTGAACCTCACCGATAGAAACAGTGTTCACTGAACCTCACCGATAGAAACACTGTTAACTGAACCTCACCGATAGAAACACTGTTCACAGAACTAGAAATTTGGCAACGTGTTAGCCGAGCTACTGCTGGACTACGACTACCAATATATCGAGCTATCAGTACGCCGTGGCTACCGGTAAACCCAACTACCGGTAGGATGCGGCTACCGGTAGACCGAGCTACCGGTAAGCAGCAGCTACCGGTAGACCGAGCTACCGGTAATCAGGAGCTACCGGTAGACCGAGCTACCGATAATAAGCAGCTACCGGTAGATCGAGCTACCGGTAATCAGCAGCTACCGGTAGATCGAGCTACCGGTAATCAGCAGCTACCGGTAGATCGAGCTACCGGTAATCAGCAGCTACCGGTTGACGGAGCTACTGGTAATCAGCAGCTACCGGTAGACCGAGCTACCGGTAGGCAGCAGCTGGGGGATAAGTCACCTTGACCTCCCGGAACACCTCCAACACCACATTTTCACAAAGTAATGGACCATGGAGGTCCGGGCCATTACATTAGTTTTAAAAGTATTTTACGTCAAAGAAAACGTCAAATTTGCGAAGCTGGAAACACTGTTCACATACTCAAAATTTGGCAAAGTATGGAATCGGTAGCTCTCATGAAGTCTGGAAACACTGTTCATTCGTGAAATTTGGCAAAGTATGGAATCGGTAGCTCTTACGATTCTGGAAACACTGTTCATTCGTGAAATTTGGCAAAGTATGGAATCTGTAGCTCTCATGAAGTCTGGAAACACTGTTCATACGTGAAATTTGGCAAAGTATGGAATCGGTAGCTCTCATGAAGTCTGGAAACACTGTTCATTCGTGAAATTTGGCAAAGTATGGAATCAGTAGCTCTTAGGATTCTGGAAACACTGTACAAGTCTACCGATAGAAGTCCACCGATAGAACCTCACCGATAGAAACACTATTCAAGTATTCCGATAGAAGTCCACCGATAGAACCTCACCGATAGAAAACAATGTTCAAGTCTACCGATAGAAGTCCCCCGATAGAACCTCACCGATAGAAACACTGTTCAAGTCTACCGATAGAAGTCCACCGATAGAACCTCACCGATAGAAACACTGTTCACTGAACCTCACCGATAGAAACACTGTTCACTGAACCTCACTGATAGAAGTCCACCGATAGAACCTCACCGATAGAAACACTGTTCACTGAACCTCACCGATAGAAACACTGTTCACTGAACCTCACCGATAGAAGTCCACCGATAGAACCTCACTAATAGAAACAATGTTCACTGAACCTCACCGATAGAAACACTGTTCACTGAACCTCACCGATAGAAACACTGTTCACTGAACCTCACCGATAGAAACACTGTTCACAGAACTAGAAATTTGGCAAAGTGTTAGCCGAGCTACTGCTGGACTGCGGCTACCAATATACCGAGCTATCAGTACGCCGTGGCTACCGGTAAACCCAGCTACCGGTAGGATGCGGCTACTGGTAGACCGAGCTACCGGTAAGCAGCAGCTACCGGTAGACCGAGCTACCGGTAATCAGCAGCTACCGGTAGACCGAGCTACCGGTAATCAGCAGCTACCGGTAGACCGAGCTACCGATAATCAGCAGCTACCGGTAGACCGAGCTACCGGTAATCAGCAGCTACCGGTAGACCGAGCTACCGGTAGACCGAGCTACGGGTAATCAACAGCTACCGGTAGACCGAGCTACCAGTAGGCAGCAGCTGGGGGATAAGTCACCTTGACCTCCCGGAACACCTCCAACAACACATTTTCACAAAGTAATGGACCAGGGAGGTCCGGGCCATTACATTAGATACCTCTCAAATCATTCTCGTCCTCGAGAATTAAAATCCAACCCAGAAGAAAAGAGGGGTCCGAACAACCACCCCATAAGATACCTCTCAGGGGAAAACCACCATGAGTTGTTCAAAAGCTGGAGCAAAACTACGACATCCGAGAGTATGGATACAAATAATCCATAACCAAACAATTCAAACATAACATCACATCAAAGGTACATAAATAAAACATGAAAGGTCTAACCATAAAGGAAACGTCATTACATGGAAAGAGTTAAACATTAAACTACTCTGGGTACTGAGCACGTATCTGTGACTCACGCTCCCAGGTACTCTCCTCCATGCAGTTCTCCGTTGTGCTGGACTGGGGTCGGAGAGTCAGCAATTCTCGGACCAGAACTAGTGCAGAATATAACAGAGATGGTTCAGGTGATTCGTGAGGGGATGAAGACAGCACAGGATCATCAGAAATCATATGTTGATCAAAGAAGGAGACTGTTAGAGTTTAATGTTTGGGATCATGTGTTTCTAAAGGTGACTCCCCGTCGTGGGAAGCGAAGGTTTGGTCGTGGAAGTAAGCTTTCATCCCGGTTTGTTGGGCCTTTCGAGGTGTTAGCTCGTGTTGGAGCTGTGGCGTATCGAGTAGCACATCCCCCTCAGATGAGTCAGATACATGATGTTTTCCATGTATCACAGCTCTGTCGTCATCTTCATGATGAATCTCATGTTATCGATTGGGGAGAGATCGATATTGATGATGATGCAACCTTCGAGGAGCGACCTGTGGAGATCCAAGACCACAATGAGAAGGTGTTGCGTGGGCATTCTATCCCCTTAGTTCATGTCTTGTGGCTTAAAGTCCTTAAAATAAGGTTTTAAAAGTATTTTATGTCAAAGAAAACGTCAAATTTGCGAAGCTGGAAACACTGTTCACATACTCAAAATTTGGCAAAGTATGGAATCAGTAGCTCTCATGAAGTCTGGAAACACTGTTCATTCATGAAATTTGGCAAAGTATGGAATCGGTAGCTCTTAGGATTCTGGAAACACTGTTCATTCGTGAAATTGGGCAAAGTATGGAATCGGTAGCTCTCATGAAGTCTGGAAACACTGTTCATTCGTGAAATTTGGAAAAGTATGGAATCGGTAGCTCTCATGAAGTCTGGAAACACTGTTCATTCGTGAAATTTGGCAAAGTATGGAATCAGTAGCTCATAGGATTCTGGAAACACTGTACAAGTCTACCGATAGAAGTCCACCGATAGAACCTCACCGATAGACACACTATTCAAGTCTACCGATAGAAGTCCACCGATAGAACCTCACCGATAGAAAACACTGTTCAAGTCTACCGATAGAAGTCCACCGATAGAACCTCACCGATAGAAACACTATTCAAGTCTACCGATAGAAGTCCACCGATAGAACCTCACCGATAGAAACACTGTTCACTGAACCTCACCGATAGAAACACTGTTCACTGAACCTCACCGATAGAAGTCCACCGATAGAACCTCACCGATAGAAACACTGTTCACTGAACCTCACCGATAGAAACACTGTTCACAGAACTAGAAATTTGGCAAAGTGTTAGCCGAGCTACTGCTGGACTGCGGCTACCAATATACCGAGCTATCAGTACACCGTGGCTACCGGTAAACCCAGCTACCGGTAGGATGCGGCTACCGGTAGACCGAGCTACCGGTAAGCAGCAGCTACCGGTAGACCGAGCTACCGGTAATCAGCAGCTACCGGTAGACCGAGCTACCGCTAATCAGCAGCTACCGGTAGACCGAGCTACCGGTAATCAGCAGCTACCAGTAGACCGAGCTACCGGTAATCAGCAGCTACCGGTAGACCGAGCTACCGGTAATCAGCAGCTACCGGTAGACCGAGCTACCGGTAATCAGCAGCTACCGGTAGACCGAGCTACTGGTAGGCAGCAGCTGGGGGATAAGTCATCTTGACCTCCCGGAACACCTCCAACACCACATTTTCACAAAGTAATGGACCAGGGAGGTCCGGGCCATTACATAGTTAGTGGTGGGATACTGAGTATATATCACACCTAATATTATATTGATTAGTACATAGAAATACATTATTATTATAGGTAGGGACAATGGGATGGTTCCAGTTCTAGACTCCTGAATTATTATTCTAGGATGATGAATGAGAGTACAAGACCAATATTAAGCGCATGATACTATTGATGATAGCTTCAATATTTTGATAATTTTTTAGAAATTTTTATATGTATGATACTCTATTTTCCAATGAAGTATAAATTTTTTACATCTCCGTAACAAGATCATTATTATTTTTTATGAAATTCAATATTTTTTATTCTAGTATATCATTTGTAGTGGTATTTTTTTTATTTAATTAGTGGTTATTTATTATAATTTCGTAATTTATTAGCTTAATATACCACTATTGTTAACTCTAATAAAGATGGTATAGTGTCTCGGCCATACGATCATAGACCCACACTGTTAGTCATCATTTTGTGGTGTTTGAGGAGGTGATCTTGAAGATAGGTCGCACTTAGGTTCGTGTACTTGTTAGTGAACCAGGCCTAGGGTGCTACAATTTTCAAGGATGAAAGAATATTTTTCATGCACTTTTTTAATTTCATAGTATTATATATGTCATGTATATATATAGGTTTCTTACACTACTAAACTAATATATTTCATGTGATGGGATTCTTTGTTTGTTATAACAGTGTCATAAATATGCATCGAATGAAAGTTATTTGAGTTAGGATTGTTATAGCTGGTGTTAGGGGAAATTTCATACAATCCTTAGGAACTTTATTTTAGAAAAACATATCTAACATAAGAATTAAAATACTTCTCAATATATAATATGTTTACCATTATTTGAATTTTTATTTTATAACGAAATATTTATGAAGATTTTGAGGAAACTAAAGGTGAAATAATTTTTAGAGATGGTTCTAAGAAGAAGGAATAGAACCATCACATGTGTTAAGTTTAGGGATTATCTTATTGATCATGCCAATATAGCAGGTGTTTTAGCTATGTAGATCATTAACATATTACAGAAACTGACTTAGTGTATGATTTTCATCATTGCAATTATGAATTACCCAAACCGCAGAGAATTCAGAGTTAATGATATTTATATTATGCATAACAAAATATCTCAAGTTATGAAAAAATATGAACCAAAAAAAAAGTTTCCTAACAATAAGAGAAAAGTGATGATTCATTAATATTCAAGTGATAAAGGCCATGGAATGGAAAAATATTCATCATCTTATATGTTATGAATGTATGAATAATCACATTGGTAAATACTTAAAGAGAATTGTTTTTTACCAATGTCAAATAAATTACATCATTCTCATATTTTAAAATTAAAAAAATAATATGTTAAGGTATAGATCACTAACTATAAGAAGTTGGGGTGTTATGAAAACCAATGTCTTAAGAAGTAACTATTAAAAAACTAAGTTTTTCACTAACTGATTATATATTGAGATAAATCAATGGTTTTAAAGATATGGTAATAAATTTAGAACCATTAATGGAACTTTTAGAGGAAAATGAGTTATTTGGGAAATTTAGTAAGTGTAAAATTTGATTTAAGGATGTTTCATTTCAAGGAAAAAAATTCCATGGGAATAATATCTATTTATCCTTCTACGTCAAATGGTAATCGATAAATAGCCCCCATTGATGTATAAAACTGTTTTGTATTTGAATTAATGGTAATCATGGATATTTTTTGGAAAAATATGATTATGTTGTAGTTGTATGGTAATTTTTTATGATGATTTAGAGTAAAAATCCAAATATTATTAAATAATATTAAATTTTATAAAAAATATTGATAATATGAATTATGGAAATGTTTTTTTAATGGTATCATTCACTATGTGAATTGATTTTCATGAAAATTTGTTATTTTTTGAGATACTTTTTTAGTGAATATATTGATGACATTTTAGGTTATTATGTGATATGAGAAGGTGGTATTTAGTAAATATTACTGCATTTTATTGTAATTTAGTTTGGAAAATTATATTTTTCAATATATAGATATGAAATATAAATATTTTAGAAATAAAAGTACTATGGGGATAATAACTTTGAGGACACGTGATAATCAAATTCTAATTTTTTGGATCAAATTTAGTCCAACATATTTTTGGATTTATAAATTGATATTTGGTGGTTATCATGATTATGTAGATTAATTTTTAGAATAGTTTATGCATATTTTTTTACATTTTATTTTTATAATCATTTAAATTTTAGATAGGAGTAATAAATGATTAATTATTTTTATATATTATAGTTTCATAAATGTTTATTTTATATATTTTGGGATGTAATATCCATCATAATTATGCACATCAATGGTTGAAATCATTATTATTAAATTTGATGAAATCAAGTAAGTATATTCAATCATATTTTCAATCTAAATGGTAAATGAATTTCTAAGAATCCATAAAAAATAAGATAAATATATCATTTATTATGTTTAAAGTAACACATATCTACCAAGTTAACTTTTTGGGAAAATCATTTTCATGTATGATTCTTATAGAGGTAAAAACGTAAAATAATCAAAATCTAATTTTATTATTATATAATTTTTTTCATTTTTGAAAAGAATAATTAAAATTGTGAGAACATGATTTACCGAAGTTATTAAGGATTTAATTCCCAAAAATTTCAATTTATATATTTTTAATGAACACTACACTTAATATCATACACCATACCCAACCATGAGCTTAAACAAACCACAATGTAATATTATTTAAATAAGACTATTATCAAATAGTCATTAGTTTGAAGTATATGAATAAGAATATATTTATCATAAAATATATGTTGAACTTTTTTTGTTATAAAATTAATTATTGATCATACATTTATTTTTAAAATATTTTAAATTAAGACAAAATATTTTCATTAGAAAGAGGTGTTTTTAATAACAATTTTTTTATCTATGCAATGTATTTTTATTTTTATAAATTAAGTTAATTACTTTTGATAAATTATTATAATGAAATAATTATATTATATATCCAATTTAATTAATTATCATTTATTTTATTATGTTAATAAGGAATGTAATGAAAATAATGTCATTTTATGCTTCAAAAAACATTTCCTTGAAAATTGGTATTTAATGTATTTTGTGTGATGATATATTAAATATTATCCATCAATTTTATTTATTTTTATGAAAAATATAAAGATATTTTGAAATAATCATATAATAATAGTAATTTTATGAAATTTTGAGAATTTTTTAAATCATCGAGTTTTCATAGAATAATGAAAATGCCTATTATTTGCTAAAACATATTTGTTTTATTCTAATTAAGTAATATAAACATCCATTAATTTATAATAATGGTCTTTAAATAAAATAACATCCCATTGAAAAAAAATACTATAATTCTTTCCATAGGAATTGGTCCTATGTTTTATTTTTTTCATAAGTTCATTTTTATGCATAAAAACACATTTCCATAAAAACTAATTTCGGTGTGTTTTTCATACTTATATTAAAATAAAATTGTTCTAATTCATGTAATATAATATTGGAAAATGATTTCATATTTATAATCAAGATTTTTTAATTTTTAAAATTTCCAAATTTCTGCTATAGTAATAATGAATTTTGACCCGTGTTAGAGTTTATCACCAAGGTATTGGATGAAACATGTTAATTAAGGTTAAAAATAAAGTTTAAGGAATCATAATTAATCCAAAAAATTTTATAATTTCATTGGATGAGATTAATTATACCATATCCAAATTTAATTCAAAAAAAATTTCTATTTTGGTGCTACATTATTTTTATTATTACAATTATATAAATTTATGTTACGAAAAATTAATAAATGTCTCTCTCTTTCTTCTAATATCTCTTGTATGTTTTTAAAGGGATAAAAATATATATGAAAAATTATAAATGGTTATATAGAATATGAAATAATTAATTATTATTAATTTTAATTTATTTTTAATATTCATATATATTATAATTTACTTCAACCTATTTGTAACACAGATACAGTACTTCTACAAGAAAAATGAATATTAATGAAATTTTGTAAAAAAAATATTATATGTAATATATTTTTGAATAATTATACTAACACAAAAATATAATGGATATAAATAATTTATATGTTTTGTTTATGGATTTAATATTTTATTTCCTTTCTTATCTTTAATACATTAAATTTAATACATGTGAATATTCTCATAATTTACCTTAAATGGTATATAATGCGTAATTGTTTTTTTTCATTAGAAAATTATTAAAATTGAAAAACGAATCAAGTTGATATAAAAAAATTTATCCTAAAAATAAATATCTCTAAATTTTCTATTTATACTTCTAAATATTACATTCAATAATCTTAAATAGTGAAACAATTATTACAATGGTTAATGACTAAATGGGTAAATATGTTTGTTAAGCTAAAAGATATGTTTTAAAATGACACTGAAACATTTATATATATATGTTTTTAATTATTTTTTTAACATATAATCTTTTTATTTTTATATAAATCTCTTTCGAGCTATTTTAAATTTCTTAAACACATATTACAAATTAATATTTCATGTATTTATGAGTTTTCCACCAAACTCGCGTCTAAAAGGAGACCACTTGTTGACTCGTATCCCAATTAACTGAGCAGAGTAGCATTAAATATCTATACAAATAAAATTCCTGATTCCTGAACCATATCCTATATCTTTTAGTCTATCCATAAGTCCATACAGTAATGTCTTAATCTATAGACCAAATGAGTCATCAAAATAGGATGTATTACTCTTAATAGAGTTAATTCATTTTATTTCTTCTTCTACCTGCTTCGTTGTAATCCAAACCTTGAAAATATAATAATATATATATATATATATATATCATAATGATATTAAAATTTTATTAAATTGATGAAATATCCTTTATTGATCTCTTTTTCAATCGTATGGGAAATGAAAACATCCCTTGTTCATATGTGTAGATTGCCACCTCAATGAAGTGATGTATTTCATTTTTTATCACCACCTCACAAAGCTTGTAATTATGATGGATTTAATTAATATATATGATACAAATTAAATTAAAATTATTCATGAAATAATATATTTTTCATACATTATTACCAAACTATTCTTTAGAAATGATAATTTCTATGTGTTTATGTGTGTACAACCACCTCTACGAAGTGATGTGAATCATTTTTCAAGTCTGAAATTCCTAAATTATAATAAATTTTTATTTAATTTATGAGAAATATAATTATACCATGATTAATATTATAAATATGATCAATCCATGAGAAATATTAAAGGATTATAAATAACTAATTGAAAATTTAATGAAAAGTGAAACAGTTTACACAATATATAATGATGATTAAAAATAATTGTTAATAAGGTTCTAGAATTATAGAAGTGAATCATATATGGTATTATTTCCATGAATATGTTTTTAATATATTTATAATAAAAATATATGTAACATATGGGAGGTTAATACTGTATAATAATCAATTTGGACTTGAGATATGAGTCATTTTGCATCATTTTCACTTCAATGAGGCATGTTTTACATTTTGCCTGAAATATACTTTCCATGGAATATATACAATGGATTTGATGGGTTGGTCTTGGTTATAGATAGCCTCTCAGTGAATCAACATGTCTCATAAGAAAGAATATGTGGACACATTAGTTAGGTATTTCTTGTATACATTCCCATTCAATTATAGTGACATGCCCAAGATCCTCAGAGTAAGATCCATTATAAATTAGTCAATGTAGTGATTAACAGCTAATGATTGTTTATATTTATACATTTAATTTATTAAGAATTTTATCTATTTTATTTCTATATTGATATTATTCATGGAATTAATTTAAATAAAAGTTTTTGATTGAATTGATTGTGTCTTAATTATTTAATCTACCATACTTATTATGTTTTATTCACTATTGATATCTTGTGTTATATTTTACCCTCACTATTTATCATAACTCACTCTCTATTTTTTTTGTTCCCCATGATATGGTGAATGGATATTTGAATTATTATGAAGGTTTCAATAAATGTTATCACGGTATGTTTTTAATTTTCTAATGTAATATTTAATTCATAGAAGTATCAGGATTTCCATGTTTGTTAAATAGACTGATCATGCACAATGTTATTCAATGTATCTAATTCTAGTGTAATATGTGCGAAAAATCTCTAGGTTATAGGACACAAGGATACAATATGATGATATATTATTGTCCAAATGGATTCATTCTAATATGTAATAATATTCTATTACTCTACATTCTTCTTCAACTCTTGATAATTATGTTTTTTACTCCTAGTAACCACATATTCATCATATATTTTATAGAATGAAGACCTATTATATAGATTAAAACATTTTTTTATCTTTATCTAATTCGTATAAATCCTATATATTGTTTTTGATATCTTCTTCAATAGTTTTTATATATAGATGGTGATTTATGGGTTGGTAATAAATTATTTTGACCTAATAATATAAAACCACCAATCGAATAATAGTTTCCCAACATATATAGTCTCTCATTATAACTCCCTGACCCTATAATCCCAGATCCATTTCATTATTTTAATAAATTTTATTGATTACAAGGATTAAAATCCTAATGGACATATCATTTTATTAGTCATAGAAAATAGATTACATACAAGAACATTAAATTACGATTAAAAATATAAAAAGCAACATAGATAATTCTTTTAAAACACCATTATTCACCACGATTAACCCTTTATATCAATCATATGACAAATTTTGGGAACATATGAAATTAAAACATAATAAATGGGTGATATTATATGCTTATTAAAGGGTAACCAATATAGAGAAAGCTATCATAATTAAGCCTAAAATTTTAAGGCAATGTATAAAACTGAAACACAAGCCTTTTAAACATAATATTCATTATAATTAAGAAAAAATAAATCAAATAATTCAATTTAAACATTCACATGGATATGATTATATTCTAATAATCACAAGTAATATCCGTTACTAATATCATAATGAGAGAATACATAATTTCGGACATCATAACTACACCAACAACTATTTATTGCAAGACCATATATAAATGGGTAAAACCCCAAACATGTTTGTACCATAAGACCTACCAATACATTGAAATGATATAGTGGTCCTCGTACATCACTTATATTATCAAATACATTCCCCATATGAAAATAGCGAGACATAAACAATATAATCATTCATATTAAATTATGGTATATGAAATATGAGTCATTAACCATAAACCATGAATGGTTTCTAAATATGACATCAACAATAAAATTTAATCATAAACCATTTAATAAAATATTTTAGATGACATCATAAGATATGGACCTCAATTTAATATACAATCCAAAAAGTATGTTGACAAAGATGAAAATACTCTATTAAAATCATTAAAAATATCATCAGATAAATTCTCCCTTTTTCTATGAAATCATTTATTCAAAATCCAAAAAATTATAAAAGAATACATTTGATAAGATATAATTGAATAAAATTTTCCCATAAAACTTCGAAATAGTTCAATGGAATTAACATTTTAAAACATTCATGAACATATAAAACAATCCTTAAAACCATTTATAAAAAAAGGACAAAAATGAGAATGATTTTAAAAGAATAAATTAATAAAAACATTTAAAACAATTTTTTAGTTAAATAGTTCCTTACATAAAACCTTAAAAATATTAATGTTGAAAATATTTTTAAGAAACATGGATAGGGATGATAAATATATTCATGTATATACTTATGTATAAACAATCTCAAATAATAATGAGATTAAAAAAATAACCCTTACCTTTTACTTTCCTTTAGACAAGGATGACTTAACATCCTATATAAATGTTATTTCATGTTATTAAATTATAAAATGACCATGTCTATAATTATTATATCATATTTGATCTTCTTATATTGTTCTTTTAATAATATTTCGGTATTACAATTGTTTCGGTTGTAAAATACTTCATTTTGTTAAGCATGTTTTATCGTGTAAGTCATGTTTCTTATGAATAGAATATATTTTATTCATATCCAGAATGATATTAATTTCAAATTAATTTTATTTACTTTCCATATGAATTATATAATCATTCTTGAAAGGTTAACTTAGAGAATGAACCTCATCTCATCGTAGAGATTATAGGACGTACGTACGCACGAGAGATGGTATCATTCCCTTAATGGTTAAATGGTATTTAATTAGATGTTATATTAATTATAAATAATAATCATAATTTCATATTAATTATATATATAGATTATACTCATCATTTCACCCATACAAATAAGGTTGTGTTGAATAAAAAATTTCACTGCGATGTGGAGACGTTAAGCCATACGTACACTCATATAGTGATATTGTTATTTGTAGGACGAATAAAAGGAGGAATATGGTTGTACCATAATAATAATATCAAATAAGAATATATATGATACTGTAGAAATTAAATTTGTTTGGAAACAAGATAGGAATAGAATATAGAAGAAGAAAATAAAATGAATTGAATTGGTAAAACAGTTACCTCTTCTCTGAGTGTCTCGTTTTGAATTGTACAAAATAAATCTTTAGAGTCGCTTTCATCACAAATTATATCCTCTAGGATGAAGTGAGGGGTGTTGGGAGGATAACTTTGTAGGTTTTGGCCGAAATAAAGGGCTATATTGTTGTGAATATAAGGCAGGGATAAGTTCCCATTTATAACAAATGCGAGGGGAACTTTAGGAAGCTCTTAAAATATTAAAATAAAATAAATTAATATTCAATTAAAATCACTCCCAAGTGGATTAATATGAACATAATATTTGGAAGTGTTGAAATCCTCTCAACGAATAAAATTTAGACATGTTTTGATTTTCTATTAAACCATATCATTTCGATTTATCATTAATTAGTATATTTAATTTGAATTATAGTATTAATATTCTAAATATTAAAATGCATTAAATAATTATTTATATAGTGTAAATTGACCATAAATGTACACTTTATGAAATTTTACATGTTATAAGTATGAATTTATAGTCTTTAATTATTTTTATGGTTTTTAAATAATTTAATAAAATATTATTTTTATAAAATATCAATATTGTCAATTTTGACACAATTTATAAATTTTCCATTAAATAAAATAAAAAAAAAGATAAATAGAATAAAACATTGAATATGCTCCTTACATGTCATATTCTACATGAAAATTTTGGGATCACCTCCAATTTTGTTAAATTATATTGATATTAATATTTTTTAAATCATTTATTTGATATTTCTATTTACAAAATAATGACTTCTTTAATATTGTTTCATTGTTTATGATAGTTATTTATTCCATATAAATTATAAATAGGTTAATATGACATAGATAATTCCTTTATATTTATAGAGATTATTCATGATCTAATTTATCTCAAGGTTATCCATATATTATATTATTTAACTTATAAGAAATAACAGTGTGACACTTGGTAACATTCTTTAATTCTAATCATATATATGTCATTTTTATGGACAAGTGTCCATTAAATGATTAAAATTTGATTATTATGACTCATTTAACCTTATCATATTTATTTATAATAAATATTTATTTTATAAATTTTATATCATTTAATAAATTATTATTTCTTTTCAAATATCATAATTTTCAATTTTAACACTATTAATTATTTTTCTTATAACCAATTCAACAAGATATATTTGAACCAAGAGTTATAAAAAATTAACAATATATGAAATTGATAAATAAAAATCATGTATGACATTAAATCACTCAAATTATATTTATATTAATAATATACTCATCATTAATGTTATTCTTCTTTTAATAAATATATAACTACATCATCATTGTGTCACCATTTAATTTAATAATTAATTTTCTAGAATTAAAAATTAATTACCATAGTGTAGATAAACATTTTAGATTTCTAATGACTAATAATAGTCTAAAATATAACATATACAACCTAATATTAAAAATATTTTACTTGTTAAAATCAAAAGTATAACAAAATTGGATTTTCATTAAATATTATATTATAATTATATTAAAGTCTTCCAAGTTCCTCCAATTGGTCCTAAAATTGACACATGGATGATTTTGGTTGAAAAACACTCATCCAATTAAATTATGACAATCTGTAGGATAACATTATAATAACATTACATTTTTTTACCTTTAATTAGCCTCTTTACATTTAACTGTGGTAAAAGAAATTACTAAAGATACTATTTACCAAATATTATTTGGATCCAATTAGAAAAAATTTCATACAGATTACAACCATGTATTTATATTTTTATAAATTCAATTCAATGATGTGGTAAAATTAGGTTTAATTTTAATCCCGCAAATGTGGCCAGATGGCGGGTGAAAGAGACTTTCAAAAGTCAATGAATTTTTATATATTAGTTTATTATAAAACTAGTTCTAGTGACATACATTTGATTGATAAATATATATATATATTATTTATCTATTGTGAAATAAAAATAAATTAAAATTAAAATAATTATTTAAATGAAAAAGTTGGTTGTTAACAACAAAGCAGTATTTTTCACTATACAAAAAAACTTCAAAAATTTCAGAAAAATAACAAAAAATCTACCTATGATAAATTTTATATTAAGAATTCAAAAATGAAGCCTATTTTGAAAAATTAAATATTTTAATTTCATAATGAGATTAATACTATTCATTCCAACTTTTTAAATTACTATCTTGTTAGATCATGGTACGTTCGAACTCAGTAATGTGTGCAATGTAAGATACCAAATTTATTTAAAATGATAAGGTACCATTAAATATGGGGCTGTTATATTCTCCCCTCCATCAATAAATATTGTCCCAGCAATTTGAAGATGAACTTCAAGAACAAAATTTTGATAGTAAAAAAACTTTTGTCGAAATCCCACATTAGAAATAGGGTTGAAAAATTTTACTCTTAACAAGAGAGAAAGGGAAATGTGAAGGACACCACAAAATTTGGCTTTCAAATATGAGAACATTATTGGAAATTAGAGATGCATACTTGGAAAAAATGAAAATATATTATATTGTGATTGTGGTCATAAATCACAAACAAGTGATCAATCACTAGAAAATGAAGGACCTCAAATCCATGATATATAATGATTTAAAAAACCATCGGGTCAAAAAGATTAAGGTATTCAGATAAAAAAAATTTAAATAAATTTTCCTAATGTTTAGGAATTATTTTATATTCAAATAATAAGTTAAGAAAATATACATGATTTCATTTCATATTATAAGAACAATCTCATCAAATGGATGTGCATTTTTCTATTTTGAATTCATCCCTTGCACGTGGAAATGAATTTTCAAAATGAAAATTTCACAACAAAATCACTTTTCATAAATCATAATTCCCACAAATATTTCCTTCATCCTCTAAATTTTCACTAAAAACAAAAATGTTTTCCCAATGTAAATAATGAATTATACATTATCCTCCAAAAATTATATCCAATGTTAAACATAATCGATTCCAAAATTAATACTCAATTAAAAAACATCCATCCAAATTTACTGTCAAAAAAGTTATCAATATTTCCAAAATCATTCTTCATGTCTTATTCCCCAAACAACTTCATGCAGCTCTTATTATCACATGCCAAATATTTGATCAACATTAAATCCTTAATGAAAACTCTTATACTTCTGAATCCATAAATAAGATATACTGTAGTACAATCCTTATATATATATCATTAATATTATAACCAAAAAACATTTGATGTTATAATTCTTGAATCCATATACAATATGACCTTAATCATTCCACTCCACTTTTAGACCATTAAATACACTTAAAAATCTTATAAATTAATACCTCCTTCATCCCATTTTTCTTTTTTAGCCACTTCATTATCATTACTATAACCATATCATGTATAACCTCGATGATTCTAACCATTGACCAATACACAAAATAGAGAGTGAGAAGCACTCATCATAGTGATATAGTAATGAGGAATCATTAATAGGATCTCTAAAGGATGAAAAATTATTATCAATTATTAAGTCCATAGGATTATCTTTGGTTATACATTACCAAATATTACGGTTAACATCATATATTTATATTTATCCTCAAATTAATTCATTGGATTATATTTGTTAATCCATGCTTTCTAAATATAATTCCCATGGTTATTGCAACACTCCCTCAGATACCAACTGTAACACCCCAAACCCAGAAGCCCAGAGATGGTGTATTATTTTAATAAAATTACATGATTACAATGAATCAAATATCAAATAACCTATTTGTTTAGTAGTTCTGGAACATATAATACATTCATGAACATTACATTGTAATTAAAAACATAAAATGATATATAGATAATTATTTCAGTGAGCAATTATTATCTTAATTTAACTCTATCTATCAATCATAATAAACATCTTGGAAACCTGGTAAAATAAAATGTAAGAAAGGGGTGAGTTCAGATTCTCCTTGAGGGTAAAAAATATAGCATAAACTATCATAAATAAGCATAAACTTTTATTGAAAGGTATAAAACTGAAAAAAAATCATTTTAAACCTAATCTATAGCGTAATATGGCATGAATAAATCAATGAATTCCATTTAAACATTAACATGTATATTCTACTAGATTAATAAGAACATGTAATATCCATAAATAATATCAAAATGAGGGAATCTATAATAATGGCAATCAAAGCTACACTGGAAAGGGCTTGTGATAATACCATACATTGACTGGTAAAAACCCAAACTAGTTTGTCTTGTGAGATATACCAATGCATCGAGGGGATATAGGGGGCCCCACCCATCACATATGTAGTCTATGACATTCCTCATATGAAAAAGGCGAGCCATAAAAACATAATCATTCGGGTTAAAAACTAGTATATGAAATATGAATACTTTAACTATAAACCAAAAAATGGTATCTAAATAGCACATGCACAATAAAATTTAATCATAAACCATTAAATAAAATATGGTAAATGATATCAAAATGATATTAACCATAATTAAACATAATATCCAAAAAAGGATGTTGGCATCAATGAAAATACTCTATTAAAATAATTAAAAATAACTCGAGGATAATTCCCCTTTCTCTTTAAAAAAATTTATTCAAATGATGTACACATATAAAGAAAAAACATGAAATGATATTTTTGAATCTACATATCACATACCACTTTGAATTTATTTAATATAATTAAAATATTAAAACAATCGTGTTTATATAAATTAATTCTTAAAACCATTTTTGAAAAGATGGACATAAATGACAATGTTTTTAGAAGAATAAATCATAAAAAATTTTAAAATGATGTTTTAGTTAAATATACCCTTACATAATACCTTAAAAATATTCCTGTTTAGATTATTTTTAGGAAATGTGTACATTGATGATAAATATGTCCTAGCTAATACTTACGTATAAACAATCTTACACAATAATGTGATTGAGAAATTATCCCTTACCTTGTACTTTACATTAGTAGAGGGTGAATTAAACTCTTGTATAATGGATATATCATTCTATAAAATTACAAAAGAACCATATCCATATTTATTATAACATATATTATCCTATTATAATAATTTTTAATAATATTTCAACATTACCATTGTTTCTGAGGTTAACTACTTCATTTTCTTATGCATGTTTTGTCATGTAATTCATGTTTCTTATAGATTTAATATATTTTTTTCATATTAAAAATGATATTTATTTAATAATAATTATATTTACTTATAATATTAATTTTATAATCATTATTTAATGTTTATTGTGGATAATGAATATCACCGTATTTTGGAGATGGTAGGCCATACGTACGCAAGAGCGACGATATCATTCCCTTAATGGTTAAGTGTTATGGAATTTGATGATATATTAATTATAAAGAATAATATTAATTTTATATTCATTATTTATAGCAATTATACTCATCATTTTACCCATCTAAATAAGGTATTGTTGAACATAAAATTACACCATGGTGTGGAGATGGTAAGTTGTATGTATGCATGCACAGTGAAATTGTTATTCATATGATGGATTAAAGAAGAAATGTTGTTGTCCCATAATCATAATAACATCTTATAATTAATATTATAATGTATTTATTACTTTATTAGTGAAATAAAATAATAATAGTAAATAGAAGAAGATAATAATTTGAATTGAATTGGTAAAACAATTAACTCATCTCTGAGTGTCTCATTTTGATTTGAACAAAATTACTCATTAGGTTAGATTTTTTCCCAAATTATAAACTCTAGGATGATGTTATGTACGTTTTGAGGATATATGGGAAGGTTTTTGTAGAAATAAATGAATTTACAGTTGTGAATAAAACAGAAGGATATGTTCACCATTATAAGAGAGGTGAGGGGAACTTTAGGAAAATCTCAAAATATTAATTTAGTATTCAAATACAAATGCATCCCAAGTAAATCATATTGAGGATATAATTAGGAAGGGTCTAAATCCTATCATACAATAAAATTTATACATGATTTTATTTTATTTTAAATGTTATGTTTTTGATTTATCAATAATTAATATTTTTAATTTTAATTATACAAATTATATTCTAAATATTAAATTTTTAAAAATTGTTACTTATATTATGTAAATTGACTATAAATGAAAACATTTTGAAATTTTTGTGATTATAATTATCACCTTTTAATTTTTAAAATATTTTTATGATTTTTAAATAATTTATTAAAATATCATTTTTATAAAATATCAGTAGTTTCAATTTTGATATTATTCATAACTTGGACTTTAAATAAAATCCAAACATATAGATAACTTCAAAAAAAAATATAATACACTCCTATCATGTCATAGTAACCAATAAAATTCATGGATAAACTCAATTATGTCAAATTGTATTTATTTTTATATTCTTAAAATCATTTAGTTGATATTTTTATTAATAAAATAATTTATTTTTCACAATTGTTTCATTATTTATGGTTGTTATTTGGTCTCTAAAATTTATAAATAAATTAATTTAATGTATATAATTATTTTTTAGTCCCATATAATATTGATGATTTAATTTTTCTCTAGGTTATCCCTATATTAAAATTATTAAACTTATAAGAAATGAGAGTGTGGAACTTTCTAACATTCTTTAATTTTAATAATATCTATGTCATTTTCATTGACAAGTGTCCATTAAATGATTCAAAATAGATCATTATGATGTCTTTAAAATTATCCATTTTATTTGGATGAAATATATATTTCTATAAATTTTATATCATTTAATAATATATTATTTATTTTAAAATATCTTAAATATCAAATTTTTCACCATTCATTATTTTGTTTTATACAAAAATCAACAATATAAATTTGAACCAAGACTAATAAATCATCAATAATATGTCAAAGTCATAAATAAAATCCAAGGATGATATTAACTCACTGAAATTATATTTATATTATTATTATTATTTTCATTTATTTGAGCCTTTTTTATGAAATCAATTACTAAATCATCATTTTGTCTCCATTTAATATAATTTCTTTTTTTGAAGAAGACTGAGACCTTGCCAAGAAAATAAATATCCTTTTATTAACAAAAAGAAGAAAAATTACACCAGTCGAAAATTTGGGAGATTACATTGATCCTTTCTATGAATAGAAAAAATGTCATCTGGCATGATATCTGTCTAGTGAGAATCAGATCCATTAACACCTTTGCTAGCAAGCCAATCCGCCAAAGAGTTAGCCTCCCGATAAACATGAGTGACAATATGTTCCCTTTAAAAAAGAAGATCCAAACACCTTTTCCATCGATTATTCAACTTACAATAACGATGAAGAGAACCTGTTTGAAGAGCCATAACCACAATCGTAGAGTCACAATCATTCCATAACATGTTTCACCCCCTTTGATCAGATTGGTCAACTGCCATAATGACACCATGGATCTCTACTTCAAGAGCAGATGCAACACCACACGGGCCATGAATACAGCCAATAATATACCCCATATGATCCCTGAAGATCGCACCAAATCCAGAAGGACCTGGATTACCCCTTGAAGCGCCATATGAATTGACCTTGATCCATCCATGAAAGGGAGGCCGCCATACCACTTCACGTGTTCCATGTAGTGGCCGAAAATTTCCTTGGCCACCAACCTGGTTAAGAAACCGGAAATCACAAATAGTGTTGTCATATATCCTGCTACTTGGAACCATGGTAACTCGAGCAGCAGTGAGAAGACATGCCAAGGCAGTACCAACATGAGTCTAGCTCCCTACATCAGTGTGAAGCCATGCAATTACATCTCCTGAATGAGGATTGGTGGCATCATGATCAGCACTGGAATACCCTCCTAACTGATTTTTGGCACCTTTAGCAAGAGCATCCATTGCTCGAGGAGCAGTGAAGGCAATACCAACCTGAAATATGATTATGACATCAGTGGGAAGACCTATCAATACATCTTCTAAATGAATATCCATGACATCAGGATAGCATTGGTAGTCCCTGCGAAGTCATTAGCAACAACTGGAGTCATGACAGCATGAGAATCATTGTGAACTCTAGCATATGGAACTATGAAATCATGTACAACAATTGTAAGCCATGCCACGACAGATCCAGCATGAATGGATTGATGTCCATGCAGAGCCTTGTTCCTGGAAAAGCATAAAAAATGAAGAAGTTCCACTGCAACTGTAACATCTTAGGTAAATGAAGGATAAAACATATTTCATATTTATTAATATTTGTTAATTAAATATTAATTTTACATTAACGGGTTTGCTATGTTCGATAGCGTACCTGATATGCAACAACGGGTTTCCTTGGAACCTTTCGTTGCACAGTAATAATATAATATTATAATTTTAAATGGTAGTTAACTTATAGCCGTTTTTTAGAGGGAATGAATGAAACTAACTACAATATGATTATACATGTTTGTTAAATGTATTTAAGTTATCGAATAAAATTTATAGGCTTAAAATGGGAATGAATCAAATTTTAAGTATAATTTACATTAAAAGGCCGATTTATTGCCTTTTATTGGCGAACCCTCATTAAATATAGTTTTTGTCACTTTAATACATTCTAATAGACCACAAAAGGCATTCTTTAGAATGGGGGAATCAAATTTTACTTTTGGAAATTTTTTGTTATTTTTCTGACAAAGTTCATTTTTAATGAATAGTGAAAAATATTGTACTTTAATTCAAAAGTTCCTTTTAATCTAATTTATTTATATGGTTATATTATCATTTTAGTTGGTTTTAAAGTGAAATTAAAATATATTTTTAACATTTAATCCAATTTTTTCGTTGGACAGAAATAAGTATCAATCTTTTGATAGTTATTGTTTCTGAAAAACACACTATTTGTTTTAACAACGAAAATTAATTTTTAAATCAATTAATGCCACTTCTATGTTTTGAATTTTTCAAAGTAGATGTCAATTTTGAATTTGGAATATCAAATACTGCTTAGGCTAAATTTTTGCGTTTTGTCTGAAAAACTTCAATTTTTGATGAATATTGAAACCACATATTGGTAGTTTAAAAAACTGACATTTTTATTTAAATGAAAATTTACCAATTCTGTGAATTGAATTTCAAAAATCCAACAAACATGGTTTTTATCATGGATTAAAATGTGGTTCAGTAAGATGAAAATAATTTTTGTGGAATATTAACTTTTGACTTTTATTTACTGTGATTAAAAGTAAATAAGGTAATTCAAGGTAAAAAGAATATTATAATAATTCCAAATTATCATAACACATGTCCTAACCTTATTGGATAAGTAATGGACTACAATGGAAATCCTTGTGTTGATTTTGGGACCCCATGAAGCCACTTATGAATGATAAGGACACATTAGAATAATTTATTTAATGTAAACACAAAATTCACATTAACACAAATATTTTAGTTATAAATTTTTATACGGTGTTATATAAGTCCTATTTTAGACTATAAAAACTCATTGGAAAGATAAAACTTTTTCCTACATGATAGTATTTGTTTTATAATTTTTAGATCTCAAATAAATTAATGTATTTATGACACAATAATGATGCAGTATTTATCTCATTAATAAATGATTTAAATAATTATGATTCTAATGATTAAAATATTATCCAAAACATGTCCAATTCTGATATTATTTTATTTTTCTTTGACTATGAGTCACCTTATATTTGACTATAATGATTTTTGGACCTTTATAAACCGACTATCCTTATATAATAAAATATTTTTTTCACACTTTCCTAAAGAGCCCCTCCTCTCCATTATAAAAGGAGACCACTTATAACCAATTACAAAAACATCTCAAGCCACTTATCTAATCCAAACTCTGTCCAATTAATCTCACAACATCCCTCTTCTCACCCTAGTAGCCTTACCTTAGGAATAAGGCACTACAAAAGTCCTTTTGGTTCAAACCAAAGGAAGTTACCTAAATTAAAGGTGACAATTTCTCTTAAATTGTTTTCTTTTATTTTACTTCTCCAACCAATAAACTATTTATGACATTATTTTGTAACAACACCAGTATCATAAATATACTAGTATGTTTTTATGAGAATTATTAGAACTACACTTACACACACTTCCATCAAATGGATGAAGAAAATAATGTTTCTGCGGATGGAAAACTAAGGCCTCACGAAACGATGATGGTTCAATTACATCATACCGCCTCTAATGGTGTCCATTATTATGGAACTTTATTTATATATGATATATATTATTTTTATTATTTATTTATGCTTATTTAATTCCCATTTATAGCACGCCTTTATGGTTTCCATAGTGAGTAAATACGATAATCTCATTTGAGGAAGTGAGGACTACCGCCCCCTCAAAGTAATTTGATTCGTTAATGCCTTATGTGGGATCTATAAAGTATGGAGTTAATAATATTATATATGAGATTATACTGGAATTATAATATATCTATGTATCATTGTGTTTTATTTTCATAAAAATAAGAAATAGAAATGAAAGTAGTGTTCATGCGTACGTACGACTTACGTCTCCATGAACGATGCATTTCATTTCTTACCTATAAATGTTATGTACTATTATAAAAAAATTATATGCTGGATATATATGATATATATGATTTACAAATCATCAATTTCATTCTGGATATAATTAACCTTTTACCACATGGACAACTTGAAAATATAAGGTGTTCATTTTTTTACTCAAGTACCAAATATCAACAAAATGAAGGTTATTAACTTAAATGATTGCATAATGTTTATAACATGGTAATAAGTGACATAAAAGGAATAATAAACTTGAACAAGGTCCTTAATCAAGTATAAATTAACTTTATTTTATTATTCAAGAGATTAAAGAATGATCTAGTCAAGTTAGACGTGAGATAAGGGACTTCGTCTCAATCTCCTTTAAATGATGCATTTTTTGTTTTTATACATGAATTTATTTTATACGGTGTATAAAACCCTTTTAATTTTGATTTTATTCAATGGAAATAAGTTTATATGAAGTGTTTTACTAAATGAATAAAGGAATGTTTTTTTAACCTAAATGGTGACAACGACCAGTCCGCCGCTGCGAGTATTATTTGATCTTTGGCTTCCTTGGAAAACCAAAATGTTTTTAAAAGGAAAAATAAATACCATATAATCCTTTAACGTATTTTTGGTATTGAAAATGATTTTTATAATGGCTTTATTATTTAAATATCTTGAAATAATATTTTATTATTGTAATGTGAAAATTTTATCTTTCCTTTATGCTTATGTTATGTGTCATGATCATGTTTTGGTTCTTGGGCATTATTTATGTATACAGGTGGTTCCGAGATAAACTGAGGCCAGGTGAGCCCGAGGTAGCACTCCAATGCATTGGGTAACGTGACGAAGGTAAACGTGAATGTTTATCCTAAGAGATTTAGGAAATATACTATGATGATTATTCCAATGTAACTCCCTATGTAGCTGTGATAACTACTATGTAATTATGATATGGATGACACAAGTTACCTTTATGATTAATGATTTATATGTGTCTTTCATAATTCTTATGATTTCATGAGGTAAGTAAATTATTTCATGGTTTGTATGTATTTATGAAAAAAAAAATTCATTCTTTGTTTTATAACCCTTACTGATATTTTTATGCTCATCCCATGTTTTGAAATTTTTTCACAGGACTTAAAGATGAATATGGTCAAGGATGGGGTCAAGGAAAAGTCATGCTGTCTAAAACATGGAACTAGACATGACTCCTTTTTGAAGAGTTTTTATTTTAGAAAAAAATGGAAACTGTGTAGATATGTCTACCTTGTAATCTTTTGAGATTAAATAGTTATGTCCTAATTCTCTAAAACTCTAAACCTTAAAAGATTCTTAATTTGAATTATTAATTTAATTCAATATTATGTAATGTTTAAGGTCAGGTCCTTATAGTTGGTATGAGAGGTCGGTTTAGATAACATTAGGTGTTAGGGTATTGTTAAAATAATATCCATAATGTAATTTATTGTAATATTGACATCATATTGCATTTCCATATTACAATGTTGCTTCGCCTAAGATATTTTTGTGTTCAGTATAGTTTTCCACAAAGGAAACAGGGCAGCTATGTCGGGATGACATCAGGAGGAAGACCACCTTCCAAATCAGAAACCTGATATGGTCAGAATCGGAACAGAGTAGTTTGTTATAATGATGGCATAATTGACTCAGGCTATAAATGGTGGTGGTATCCATGTACTAGATCTTCCAGATCAACCACAGTGGAACATGTCAATAGTGGTGCATTTCATGAGGCCACATACGCTATCCTTAAGAGGATCATCTGATCCGGTGCTAGAAGAATGGTGGATTAAAGCACTAGAAAAGTTTTTTGATGACATTGGTTGTTCAGAACATCAAAAGGATAGTCTTGTTGCTTACTATTTTGAAGGTGAAGCTTATCAGTGGTGGTCGATGGTGAATAATCTCAGGGATAGTAAGGGTATTTATGATCTAGATTGGGATGAGTTCAAAGGTATGTTTCTTGAGAAATATTTTCCTAAGGTGATTTTTCATAGGATGGAAAAACAATTCCTAGAATTGAGGCAGGTGGATGACTCAGTGGCTACTTATGAATAAAAATTCACTCGACTGAAATGGTATGATCCAAATTTTATACAAGATCTTGATTGTAAAATCAACCGTTTTTACTCGAGATTAAAGCCAAAGTATCAAAGGGATTTAGCTTCTCATGAGTTCAAAAGTTATGAAAAACATTTTTGTTGTGCGTAGAAGGTGGAAATGGATTTTTTTGATGATCTTGTATTATTTGACAAACAACAGAATAAAAGGTCGAGGTGGTAGGCAAAAGGGATGAAATATTCAAAAAATTATGATGGTAAGAAAATTATGTTTACAGTTTCTGAAAATTGTGGTAAATAGCATGCTGGTAATGTCTTTTGTATTCTGGTAAGTGATGTCGATGTGGTAAGATATGACACAAGGCTCGAAATTTCACTAAAAAAGATCAGGGTAGTGGTAAGACAAAATCTAATTTATAGTCATTAAATGGTTTTATGTGTAATGAAATGGGTCTTCATGCAAATGAGTATCCAATAATGAACTCAACCGAAGGAAAGCAACCAGATTACAAGACGAAAGGGTGGTGAAATCTTTTGCAACTACTTCAGCAGATGTTGGGCCATCAAATGAAGTTGTATCAGGTACACCGTTTTTTTTTTCAGATTATGCCAATGTGTTATTTGATTCAGGGTCTACACACTCTTTCATTTATGAGAAGTTTTCTAATAATTTGGTAATTCCATATCAATATATGAATACTAAACTTACGGTAAAAAAACCTGGAAGAAATGTTGAGACAAAAAGAAAATATAAGACCATTCTTGTTCTTGTGTGCGGAAAGAATCTACCTGAAAACCTTATTGTTTTGCCTCTAGTAGAGATTGATGTTATTTTGGGAATGGATTGGCTTTCTGTTTATCATGCTAATATTGACTACAGAGCTAAAGAGGTTTCTTTTCAGAAATATTTTCAGCTTGTATTGAAAAATGAACCCTTTCTTTTTTTAACATATCAGCAAGCTGAGAAACTAGTAAAAAATGGAAATGCATGTTACCTTTATATATTGTTGAAAACAAAAGAACTGTTCAGATTAATGATGTTCCAGTGGAAAATGAGTACGTTGATGTTTTTCCTGATGAGATTCCTAGAATTATACCTGATCGGGAAGTTCAATTTACTGATGACTTAGTTCCTGATTCTAAGACAATTTCGAAACCCCTTACTGAATGGCTGAAATTAACCTTTTAGAGTTAAAAAAGAAATTGAAGGAGTTATTAGATAAAGGTTTAATTCAACCTAGCACATCACCATGGGGGGCTCCTGTCTTGTTTTTTAAAAAGAATGATGGTTCAATGTGACTTTTCATTGGTTATAGAGCATTGAATAACATCACTGTAAAGAACAAGTATCCTTTTCCTCATATCGATGATTTGTTTGATCAGCTCCCGGGAGCTCAGTTTTTTTGGAAGATTTGCTTGAGGTTGGGCTACCATCAGTTGAATGTAAAGGAAGAAGATGTTCCAAAAGACTGTGTTATGTACTATATATGGCCATTATGAATTTTTAGTTATGACTTTTGGGTTAACCAATGAAACTACTATATTCATGGATCTTATGAATACAATTTTTCGTGAGTTCTTAGATACGTTTGTGGTTGTGTTCATTGATGATATTTTGGTTTATTCCAAAAGTAAGTAGGAACATTAAATTCACTTAAGGGTTGTCTTTTAAACAATAAATGAAAAGAAACTATTTGGGAAGTTCAGAAAGTGTTTGTTTTGGTTACAAAAAAATTCTTTCCTTGGTCACATTGTTTCAAAAAATGGCATAAATATTGATCCTGCTAAAACAAAAGCTATTGAACATTGGACAAGACCCACAAATATAACCAGGATTCATAGTTTTCAATGTTTTTGGTAGGTTATTACAGAAGGTTTTTTGAAACATTTTCAGGGTTATCTAGTCCAATGACTAGGTTAACTCGAAAAGGTGTTGAGTTCATCTGGAAAAAATAATGTGATGACTGTTTTAACGAATTGAAAAGAAGATTGGTGAATGATCTAGTTTTGGCACTACCTTCTAGAAATGGTGAGTTTGTTATCTACAATGATTCTTCGTTGAAAGCACTTGGTTGTGTCCTAATGTATAATGACCAGGTAATTTCTTATGCTTCATGTCAGTTTAAACTACCTGAGTTAAATTACCCTACACATGATTTGAAATTAGTTTTTGTTGTTTTTTGATTGAAAAATTTAGCGGCATAATTTGTATTGAGTGATGTGTGAAATATATATTGATCACAAAAGGTTTAAGTATATATTCACAGAGAAAGAATTGAACATGAGACAGAGGAGATGGTTGGAATGAATCAATTATTATGATTTCACAATCCTTTATCATCCGGGGAAAGAAAATAAAGTGGTTGATGCTTTGAGTCAAAAAAGTAAAACTTCATTAACCATGTTATGTTAGGAACGATATCCTTGGTTTTTTGATTTGATGAAATTTGGCATAGAAGTCTTTGTTGCATGATATTCTTCTGTATTGTTTCAGGTGTAAGTGAAATCATCTCTATCAGAAAGAATTAAGCTAGCGCAAAATAAAGAAAGTGAGTTGCATAAAAAGGTTGTGTTGGTTAAGATGTGTAAGTTTCCTGATTTTAAGGTTGATAATGATTGTGTTTTGAAATTTGGAAAGAGATTATGTGTGCCTTGTGATTAACAGTTAAAGAATGAGTTATTATGTGAAGCTCATAGTTCCCATTTTCAGTTCATCCTGGTAGTACTAAGATGTACAGAGATCTTAGGGTGTATTACTGGTGGGATGGAATGAAAAGAGATATTTCCGATTTTACTATGAAGTGTTTGACTTGTCAGTAGGTTAAAGAATAACAAAAGATATCGAATGGAATGCTTCAGCCTTTACCGATGTGAGAGTGGTAATGGGAAAATATATCCATAGACTTTGTTGTGGGATTACCAAAGACATCTCGAGGTAATAATGCAATCTGGGTTATAGTTGACCGATTGACTAAATCTTCTCATTTCCTTCCTATAAGAGATAAATTGTCTCTAGATCAACTTGAACGATTGTATGTTAAATAGATTGTCAGGTTTCATGGTGTTCCCCTCTCCATTGTGTATGATCGTGATCTTAGGTTCACTTCTAACTTCTGTAAAGGCCTTTAGAAGTCATTGTGTACTAAATTAAATTTTAGTACATCATTTCATCCTCAATCAGATGGGAAGTCAAAATGAACAATTTATACCTTGGAGGATATGTAATGTGCTTTCTCGATGGATTACCAGGGAAGTTGGGACCAACATCTTTCATTGGTTGAATTTTCATATAATAACAACTTTCATTATAGTATACAGATCGCTCCATTTGAGGCATTATATGGAAAGAAATGTCAAACTCTGGAATTTTGGAATTAAGTAGGTGAAAGGAAGCTAATTGGGACCAGAATTGGTAAAAGATATGGCAGAGAAAGTTCAGTTGTTTCAGAATCACATGAGAACAGCTCCGAGAAGATTGAAAAGTTATATAGATAATAGGAGGAATGATCTTTCCTTTAAGGTAGGTGATCATTTCTTTCTCAATGTTTCTCCATGGAAGAGTGTGATGCGTTTTTGTTAGAAGGGAACGTTGAGACCAAGGTTCATTGAACCTTATGAAATTTTAGAGAAAGTTGGATTAGTTGCATATAGAGTGGCTTTACCTCCAAGTTTATCCCAAGTACACAATATTTTTCATGCTTCGATGTTGAGATGGTATATGCCAGATCCTTCTCATGTTTTTATCCTTGAGGTAGTTTAGTTGGAAGAGAATCTCTCTTATGAAGAACAACCAGTCCAGATTCTTGACTGTAGAGAGAAGGTGTTGCAGAATAAGGTAACTCACCAGGTAAAGGTTTTGTGGAATAAATGTATTGTTGAAGAGGCAATATGGGAATCTGCTAATTCAATGAGGGATAAATACCCCCACATATTTTGATAAGTGAATAAAAATTCCGAGGATGCAATTCCAAAAAGAGGGGAAGGATGTAACATCCTAGGTAAATGAATAATAAGACATATTTCATATTTATAAATATTTGTTAATTAAATATTAATTTTAATTTAAATGGGTTTCTATGTTCGATAGCATACCTGATACCCAACAACGAGTATCCTTGGAATCATAAGTTTCACACTAATAATATCATATTATTAATTTAAATTGTTGTAAACTATTAAGAGTTGTATTGGTGCGAATTAATGAAACTAACTACAATATTATTATACATGTTTGTTTAATGTATTTACATTATCCAATAAAAAGTTAGAGGATTAAAATGGGAATGAATCTAATTTTAAGCATAATTTACATTTAAAGGCCAATTTATCACCTTTTAATAGAGAACCCTCTATAAATATAGTTTTGGTCACTTTAATACATTCTAATTTAAAAAATAAAATCCTTATTTATAATGGGTAAATCATATTTTACTATGAGTAATTTTTTGGTATTTTTCTAAAAAAGATCATTTTTTTAACGAATAGTGAAAAATACTATATTTTAATTCAAAAGTGCATTTTAATATAATTTATTTATATGGTTAGATTGTCTTTTTAGTTGGTTTTAAAGTGAAACAAAAATATAATTTTAACATTTGATCCAATTTTGGTCATTGGAAATAATTTCACTTTGAAATTGGACATAAACAAGTAACAATATTTTGATGGTTATTGTTTCCTAAAAACAAAATAATTTTTTACAATGGAAATTAATTTTTAAATTAATTAATTACACTTCTATGTTTTTAATATGGAAAAATAGACATCAATTTTTAATTTGGTATATAAAATTATTCTTAGGCTGAAGTTTTGTATTTTTCTGAAAAACATCAATTTTTGATGAATAGTGAAACCACTTAGTGGTAGTTAAAAAACTAACTTTTTCATTTAAATGAGATTTTACCACTTCTGTAGATTGAATTTTAAAAATCCGACATACATGGTTGTTATCAAGAATTAAAATGTTGTTCATTAAGATGAAAATAATTTTTGGTGAATGATAACTTTTGACATTTATTTACCACAGCTAAAAGGTAAATAAAGTAATTCATGGTAAAAAGAGTATTATAATAATTACAAATTTCCTTAAAACTTGTCCTAACCTTATTTTATGAGTAATGGCCATCCTTGGGAATCCATGGGTAAATTTTATGACCCCATGGTGCCACTTATTAAAGATAATGACACTTTAGATTAATTGATTTAATGTAAAGACAAAATTGACATTAAAAAAATCCATTCGCAATTAATTTTTATATGGTGTTATATAAGTTTTATTTTCTAATATAAATACTCATTGAAAATATAAAAATATTTCCTACATGAGTGTATTTTTTTAATTTTTAGACTTAAAATAAATTAAAGTATTTATGAAACAATAATGATTCAGTATTTACCTCATTAATAAATGATTTAAATAAATAAGATTATAATGATTAAAAAATTATCCAAAACATGTCCAATTATGATTGGATGATTTTATTTCGACCATGAGACATATTATCTTAAACTATAATGTTTTTTGGACCTTTATAAACAGAATATCATTATATAATAAAATATTGTTTTCACACTTTCCTAAAGATCCCCCCTCTCCAATATAAAACGAGACCACTTATAACCAATTACACACACTTATCAAGCCATTTGGCTCATAAAAACTCTAACCTATTAATCTCCCAACGTCCCTCTCCTCACCCTAGAAGCCTTACCTTAGGGAGAAGTAACTACAAAAGTTCTTTTGGTACAAACCAAAGGAAGTTACCTAAATTAAAGGTAACAATTTATCTTAAATTATTTTCTTTTATTTTACTTCTCCAACCCCTAAACTCTTTTTATTACTTTATTTTGTAACAACACTAGTATCCTAAATATACTATGATGTTGTTATGAGAAGGATTCAAACTACACTTACACACACTTCCATCAAATGGATGAAGAACATAATGTTTCTGTGGATGGAAAACTAAGGCCTCACGAAACGATGATTGTTCAATCAGATATTACCACCTCTCATGATGGCCATTATGATGGAACTAAATTTATATATGATATATATTATGTTTATGATTTCCTTATGCTTCTGTTCTTCCAATTTATATCACACATTTATGGTTTCCAAAGTTGTTAAATACAATAATCTCATTTGAGAAAGTGCGGACTATCGCCCCCTCAATGTGATATCATTCGTTAATGCCTTCTGTGGGATATATAAAGGATGGAGTTAACAATATTATATATGATATTACACTAGAATTATGATATACATATTCATAATTATGTTTTATTTCCATTAAAATAAGAAATAGAAATGAAAGTAGTGTTAATGCGTATGTATGACTTACCGTCTCTATGAATAGTGAATTTCATTTATTATCTCCAAATGTTATGTACTATTATAAAAACATGTATATTCTGGATATATATGATATATATGATATCCAAATAATTAATATCATTCTGGATATAATTATCCTTTGACCACATGGACAACATGTAAATAAAAGGTGTTCATTTTTTTACTCAAGAACCAAATATCGATAAAATGAATATTATTAACTTAAATGATTGCATAATGTTTATAACAAGGTAATAAGTGATATAAAAGGAATAATAACCTTGAAAAAAGGTTCTTAAGAAATTTGAAATTATCTTTAGTTTATTATTCAGGAGATTAAAGAACGATCGAGTCAACTCAGACACGAGGTAAGGAAATTCATCCCAATCTCCTTTCATTGAGGCATTTTGAGTATTATACACGACTTTATTTTATACGGTGTATAAAAACCATTAAAATTTTATTTTATTCGATGGGAATCTTTTTATACAAATCATTTTATTAAATTACAAATAGGAATGTTTTTTTAACATAAGCGTTGAAAACGACCTTTCCGCCGCTGCTAGAATTATTTGATCTTTGGCTTCCTTAAAAAGCTGAAATGTTTTTAAAAGAAAATATTAACACCATATACTCTTTTGACATATATTGGTATTGAAAATGATTTTGATAATGGATTTATTATTGGAATATATTGAAATGATATTTTATTATTGAAATGTGGAAATGTTATCTTTCCATTATGCTTATGTTATGTATCATGATCATGTTATAGTTCTTGGGCATTATTTACGTATACGGGTGCATCTGTGATAAACCGAGGTTGGGTGGGCCCAAGATAGCTCTCCAATTCATTGGGTAACGTGACGAAGGTAAACGCGAATGTTTATCCTTAGAGATTTAGGAAATATACTATGATGGGTATTCCAATGTAACTCCCTATGTAGCTGTGATAACTACTATGTAATTATGATATGGATGACACAAGATAACTTTATGATTATTGACTTCTACGTGTCATTCATAAATCTTATGATTTCATGAGATAAGTAAATGATTTCATGTTTTGTATGTATTTATGAGCAAATGTTTTCATTCTATGTTTTATAACCCTTACTGAGATTTTTATTCACATCCCAAGTTTTGAAATGTTTTTATTGGACATAAAGATGAAAAGGGTCAAGGATGGGATAAAGGAAAAGTCATGATGTCTAAAACATGGAACTAGACATGGCCCTTTTTTCAATAGTTTGTATTTTATGAAAAATATGGAAACTGTGTAGATATGTCTACCTTGTATTCTTCTGAGATTTAATAGTTATGTCCTAATTCTCTAAAACTCTAAACATGAAAAGACCCTCAAAGTGAATTATTCATTTAATTCATTATTATGTAATGTATAAGGTCGGGTCCTTATAGTTGGTATCAAAGGTATGTTTAGATAACTTTAGGTGTTCGGGTATTTTTAAATTAATATCCATAAATTAATTTATGTTAATATTGACATCATATAGCATTTCCAGATTACCATATTGCTTCGCGTAATATATTTTTGCATTCAGAATGGTTTTCCACAGAGGAAATAGGGTAGCTGTGCTGGGTTGACATCAGGAGGAAGACAACCTTCCAAATCATCAACCTAGGATCGTCAAAATCGGAACTGAACTGTTTGTTACAGTGATGGCACAGTTGACTCAGGCTATAAATGGTGGTGGTATCCATGTACGACATCATCCAGATCACCACAAAGTAACATGTCAGTAGTGGAGCATTTCATGAGGCAACATCACCCATCATTTAGAGGAACATCAGATCCGGTGCTAGGAGAAGGTTGGATTAAAGCGCTGTAAAATATTTTTGATGTCATGGTTTTTTCAGAACATCAAAAGGTTAGTATATCTATTTACCATTTTGAAGTTGAAGTTGATCAGAGGTGTTCGATGGTGAAAAATATCAGGGATAGTGAGGAGATTGATTATATTGATTGGGATGAGTTCAAAGGTATGTTTGTTGAGAAATATTTTCCTAAGGTGGTTCGTCTTAGAATGGGAAAACAATTCCTGGAATTGAGGCAGGAGGATGACTCAGTGGCTGCTTATGAGGAAAAATTCACTCGACTGGCAAGGTATGCTCTAAATTTCATATGAGATCTTGATAGTGAAATCAACCATTTTACTCAGGATTTAATACAATGTATCTAAAGGATTTATCTTATCATGAGTTCAAAACTTATGAAAAACTTGTTCGTTGTGCAGAGAAGGTGGAAATGGAGTTTGCCGATGATCATGTATTCTTTGAAAAACAACAGAATAAGAGGTCGAGGTGGCAAGAAAAAGGGATGAACTCTTCAAAAAAGTCTGATGGTAAGAAACTTATGTTTAATGTTTGTGAAAATTATGGTAAAAATCATGCTGAAGAATGTCTTTTGAATTCTGGTAAGTGCTACCGATGTGGTAAGATGAGACATAATGATTGAAATTTCACTGAAAAAGATCAGGGTATTGGTAATTAAAAATCTGATTTACAATCTGTAAAATGTTTTAAGTGCAATGAAATGGGTCATTATGCAAATGAGTGTCAAAAAAAGAACTCAACTGAAGGAAAGAAACTAGATTACAATTAGAATGGGGTGGTGAAACCTTTTGCAACAACTTGAACAGATGTTGGACCATCAAATGAAGTTATATCAGGTACGTTGTTTATTTGTTCAGATTATGCCAATGTGTTGTTTGATTTATGGTATACACACTCTTTCATTTCTGGGAAGTTTTCTAGAAAATCGGGAATTCAATCTCAAGATATGAATACCGATCTTATGGTGAAAACACCTGGATGAAATTTTGAGACAAAAAGAAAATATAAGTACATTCCTGTCATTATGTGCCGAAATAATCTACCTGGAAACTTTATTGTTTTTCCTCTAGTAGAGTGTGATGTTATTTTGGGAATGGATTGTATTTCTTTTTATCATGCTAATATTGACTGCAGAGCTAAAGTGGTTTCTTTTCAGAAAGTTTTCAGATTGTATGCGAAAATAAACCCTTGCTTTTGATAACATATCAGGAAGCTAAGAAACTAGTAAGAACTGTAAATGAATGTTACGTTGCACATATTGTTTAAAACAAAGGAACTATTCAGATTAATGATGTGCTAGTGGTAAATGAGTACGTTTATGTTTTTCCTAATGAGTTGCTTGGAATTATAGCTGATTGGGAAGTTAAATTTACTGTTGACTTATTTCCTAATGCTAAGCCAATTTCAAAACCCCCTTATCGAATGGTTCCAAATGAACTTTTAGAGTTAAAGAAGAAATTTCATGATTTATTATATAAAGGATTAATTTGACCTAGGACATGACCATGGGGTGCTCCTGTCGTGTTTGGTAAAAAAGAACGATGTTTTTAGTATTTTTCAAAGATTGACTTGAGGTCAGGGTACCATCAGTTGAAAGTAAAGGAAGCAAATGTTCCAATGACTTCATTTCTTACTAGATATGTCCATTATGAATTTGTAGTTATGCCTTTTCGGTTAACCAATGAACCTACTATATTCATGGAACTTTTGAAGAGAATTTTTCATGAGTTCTTTGATAAGTTGTGGTTGTGTTAATTGAGGATATTTTGGTTTATTCCAAAATTATGGAGGAACGCGAAATTTATTTAAGGGTTTTCTTGCACACCATAAAAGAAAGGAAGCACTTTGGGAAATTCAGCAAGTGTGAGTTTTGGTTACAAAAATTTTCATTCCTTGGTCACATTGTTTCAAAAAAATGGCATAATTTTTGATCCTGTTAATACAAAAGTTGTTGAATAATTCCCAAGACCCTCAAATATAACAAAGATCCATAGTTTTATTGGTTTGGAAGGTTATTACTATAGGATTGATGAAATGTTTTCACAGTTATCTAGTCCAATGACTATGTTAACTCAAAAAGGTGTTAAGTTCATCTGGACAAAATAATGTGATGATTGTTTTATGGAATTGAAAAGAATATTGGTGAATGCTTTAGTTTTGGAACTGCCTTCCAGAAATAGTGAGTTTGTTATCTACAGTGATGCTTCGTTGAAAGGACTTGGTTGTGTCCTAATGTGGAATGATAAATTAATTGCTTATGCCTCACGTCAGTTGAAACCACTTGAGTTAAATTACCCTACACATGATTTGGAATTATATGTTGTTTTTTATGCTTTTAAAATTTGGAGGCATCATTTGTATGGAGTGAAGTGTGAAAAATATACTGATCACAAGTGTTTTAGGTTAATATTCACTCAGAAAAAATTGAACATGAGACAGAGGAAATGGTTGGAATTAATCAAGGATTATGATTGCACTATCCTTTATCATCCGGGGAAAGAAAATAAAGTGGTTGATGCTTTGAGTCGAAAAGTAATACTTTATTAACCATGTTGCGTTTGGAATGAGATCCTTTGGTTTTGATTTGATGAAATTTGGAATATAAGTTGTTGTTGCAGGAAATTCTCTTGTTTTGTTTCAGGTGTCTATGAAATCATCTCTATTAGACAGAATTAAGCAAGCGCAGAAGGAAGACACTGAGTTGTAAAAAAGGTTGTGTTGGTTCAGAAGGGTAAGTTGTCTGATTTTAATGTTGATAATGATTGTGTTTTGAGATTTGTAAAGAGATTATGTGTGCCTTGTGATTAAAATTTAAAGAATGAGTTGTTATGTGAACCTCATAGTTCTCCGTTTTCAGTTTATCCTGTCAGTACTAAGATGTACAGAGATCATCGAGAGTATTACATGTGGGATGGAAGTAAAAAAGATATTGCTGATTTTACTGTGAAATGTTTGACTTTTCAGTATGTTAAAGCAGAGAAACAGTTACCGAAAGGAATGCTTTAGCCTTTACCAGTGCCAGTGTGGAAATGTGAAAATATATCCATGGACTATGTTGTGGGATTACCAAAGACATCTCTAGGTAATAATGTATTCTGGGTTATTGTTGACCCATTGACTAATTATGATCATTTCCTTCCTATTAGAGATACATTGTCTCCAGATCAACTTACTCGGTTTTATACTAAGGAGATAGTCAGGTTTGATGGATTTCCCCGCTCCATTGTGTCAGATCGCGATCTCAGGTTCACTTCTAACTTTTGGAATGGCCCTCAGAAGTCATTGGGTACTGAATTAAATTTTATTAAGAATTTTCATCCTCAATCAAATGGGCAGTTTCAACGAACAATGCAGACCTTGGAGGATATGTTACATGCTTGCTCGATGGATTACCAGGGAATTTGGGACCAACATCATTTTTGGTTGAATTTTCTTATAATAACAGCTTTCTTTCCAGTATACATATGTCTCCATTTGAGGGATTTTATTGAAATCATTGTTGAACTCTAGAATTTTAGGATGCAGTATGTGAAAGGAAGCTGAAGGGACAAGAATTGGTAGAAGAGGTGGTAGAGAAAGTTCAGTTGATTCAGAAGCACGTGAGAACAGCTCAGAGAAAAAAGAAAATTTATGTAGATAACTGGAGAAAGGATCTTTTCTTTGAGGTAGGTGATCATGTCGTTCTCAATGTTTCTCCATGGAAAAGTGTGACGAGTTTTTGTAAGAAGGGAAAATTGAGTCCGAGGTTCATTAGACCTTATGAAATTCTAGAGAATGTTGGATCTGTTGCATATAGAGTGGCTTTACCTCCATGTTTATCCCAAGTACACAATGTTTTCTATGTTTCGTTGTTGAGAAAGTAAATGCCAGACCCATCTCATGTTTTGATCCCAGAGTTAGTTCAGTTGGAAGAGAATCTCTCTTATGAAGAACAACCAGTCTAGATTCTTGACTATAGGGAGCAGGTGTTGTGGAATAAGGTAATTCACCAGGTAAAAGTTTTGTGGAAAAACTATATGGTTGAATAGGAAACGTGGGAATCTTAAAATTCTATGAGGGATAAATAACCCCACTTATTTTGATAAGTGAATAAAAATTGTGAGGATTCAATTCCCAAAATGGGGGAATGATATAACATCCCAGGTAAATGAAGAATAAGGCATATTTCATATTTATTAATATATATTAATGAAATATTAATATTACATTAAAGGGGTTTCTATGTTCGATAGCGTGCCGGATACGCAACAACGGGCTTCCTTGGAATCTTACGTTGCACACTAATAATATAATATTATTATTTTAAATGGTAGTTAACTCCTAGTCATTTTATTGGCGAGAATGACTAAACTAACTACAATATTATTATACATGTTTGTTAAATGTATTTACATTATCCAATAAAAAGTTAGAGGCTTAAAATGGGAATGAATCCAGTTTTAAGCATAATTTATATTCAAAGGCCGATTTATGCCTTTTAGTGTAGAACCCTATTTAAATATAGTTTTGGACAATTTAATAAATTCAAATTGACCAAATAAAATCCTTCTTTAGAATGGGGACCTCAAATTTTACTTTGGGTAATTTTTTGGTATTTTTATGATAATGTTCATTTTTTTAATGAAACGTGAAAAATAATGTATTTTAATTCAAAAGTTCCTTTTAATATAATTTATTTATATGGATATATATTATTTTCACTTGGTTTTAAAGTAAAATTAAAATATATTTTTACCATTTAATCCAATGTTGGTCATTAGAATTAATTTCACTAGCAAATTGGACATAAACAAGTATCAATCTTTTGATAGTTATTGTTTCTTAAAAACACACTTTTTGTTTTAACAACGGGAATTAATTTTTAAATTAATTAATGCCACTTATATGTTTTGAATTTGGAAAAGTAGACATAAATTTTGAATTCTTAATATCATATAATGCTTAGGCTGAATTTTGGTTATTTTTTTTGAAAAACTTCAATTTTTGATGAATAGTGAAACCACCTAGTGGTAGTTAAAAAAACTGACATTTTCATTTATATTAAATTTCACCACTTATGTAGATTAAATTTCAAAAATCTGACATACATGATTGTTATCAATTAGTAATATTTGGTTCATTAAGATCAAATTTGTTTTGGTGAATAGTAGCTTTTGACTTTTATTTACCGCGGTTAAAGGTAAATAAGGTAATTTAAGGTAAAAAGAATATTATAATAATTCTAAATTACTTTCACACCTATCCTATCCTTATTGGATGTGTAATGGCCGACCATGGGCATCCTTGGGTCGTTTTGGGGACCCCATGGAGCCACTTATGAAAGCTAATGACACTATAGAATATTTGATTTAATGTAAAGTCAAAATTGACATTGACAACAATTTTTTAGTAATTAAAATTTATATGTTTTTATATAAGTCCCATTATCAACTACAAATACTCATTGAAAATTTAAAAAGATTTTCTACATGTTAGTATTTTTTTATAATTTTTAGACCTCAAATATATTAAAGTATTTATGACACAATAATGATGCATTTTTTACCTCATTAATAAACGATTTAAATAAATAAGATTATAATGATTAAAATATTATCCAAAACATGTCCAATTATGATTGGATGATTTTATTTCGACCATGAGTTTTCATATATTTGACTATAAGGATTTTTGGTCCTTTAGAAACCGAATATCATTATATAATAAAATAATGTTTTCACGCTTTCTTAAAGAGCCCCTCCTCTCCCTTATAAAAGAAGACCACTTCTAACCAATTTCACAAAATTCTAAAGCCATTTGTCTCATACAACCTCTATCCAATTAATCTCCCAACATCCATGTCCGCACCATAGAATCCTTACATTAAGAATAAGGCACTACACAAGTCCTTTGGGCTAAAACCAAAAAAATTTAACTAAATTAAAGGTAACGATTTCTCTTAAATTGTTTTTTTATTTTACTTATCCATCCCCTAAATTAATTTTATTAATTTCTTTTGTAACAAAAACAATATCTTAAATATACTAGGATGTTTTTATGGGAATTATTCAAAATACACTTACACAAACATCCATCAAATGGTTGAAAAACATAATGTTTCTTTGGATGGAAAACTAAGGCCTCACGAAATGATGATTATTCAATTACATCTTACCACCTCTCATGGTGGACATTATGATGGAACTATATTTATATATGATATATATTATGTTTATGATTTCCATATTCTTCTATACTTCCCATTTATAGCACGCCTTTATGTTTTCCATAGTGGGTAAATACGATAATCTCATTTGAAGAAGTGTGGACTACCGCCCCCTTAAGGTGATTTGATTCGTTAATGCCTTATGTGGGATGTATAAATGATGGAGTTAACCATATTATATATTATATAATACTGGAAATATAATATAACTCTATATAATTAGGTTTTATTTCCATTAAAATAAGAAATAGAAATGAATGTAGCGTTCATGTGTATGTACATCTTACCGTCTCCATGAATGGTGCATTTCATTTCTTACCTCTAAATGTTATATATACTATGATAAAAACATGTATATTATGGATATATATGATAAGTATGATATCTAAATCATGAATATCATTCTGGATACAATGAACCTTTGACCACATGGACAACTTGTAAATAGAAGGTGTTCATTTTTTTACTCAAGTACCAAATATCGACAAAATTAACGTTATTAACTAAAATGATTGAATAATGTTTATAACATGGTAATAAGAGATATAAAAGGAATAATAAATTTTAAAAATGTTATTAAGAAATTAGAAATTAACTTTAGTTTATTATTCAGGAGATTAAAGAACAATCGAGTCACGTCGGACATGTGGTAAGGTACTTCGTCTCAATCTCCTTTCATTGAGGCATTTTTAGTTTTATACACGACATTATTTTATACGGTTTATAAACACCTTTGACTTTTCATTTTATTCAATGGGGATTTTTCTATATGAAGCTTTTTACTAAATGACAAAAAGGAATGTTTTTTTAACATAAGCATTGACAATGTCCTTTCCGCCGCCATGAGTATTATTTGATCTTTGGCTTCCTTAACCAGCCAAAATGTTTTTAAAAGGAAAAATAAATACAATATACTCTTTTTACATATTTTGGTATTGAAAATTATTTTGAGAATGGATTTATTATTTCCATATCTTTAAATGATATTTTATTATTTCAATGTGGAAATGTTATCTTTCCTTTATGCTTATGTTATGTGTCATGATCATGTTATGGTTCTTGGGCATTATTTATGTATATGGGTGGTTCCATGATAAATCGAGGGCGGGTGAGCCCGATATAGCTCTCCAATTCATTGGGTAACATGACGGAGGTAAACGTGAATGTTTCTCCTAAGATATTTGGGGAATATACTATGATGGGTATTCCAAAGTAACTCTCTATGTAGCTGTGATAACTACTATGTAATTATGATACGGATGCCACAAGTCATTTTTATGATTAATGATTTCTACGTGTCTTTCATAAATCTTATGATTTCATGAGGTATGTAAATGATTTCATGTTTTGTATGTATTTATGGAAAAATGTTTTCATTCTTTATGTTATAACCCTTACTGAGATTTTTATGCTCATCCCATGTTTTGAAATGTTCTCACATAACTTAAAGATGAATAGGGTCAAGGATGGGATCAAGGAAAAGTCATGCTGTCTAAAACATGGAACTAGACATGACTCTTTTCTTCAAGAGTTTTTATTTTATGAAAAAAATGGACACTGTGTAGATATGTCTACCTTGTAGCATTTTGAGATGTAATAGTTGTTTTCTAATTCTCTAAAACTCTAAACCTGAAAAGATCCTAAATGTGAACTATTCATTTAATTCAATATTATGTAATGTTTAAGGTCGGGTCCATATAGTAACAGAAATAAATAGTGATGTAACTTGTGAGAACATCCTCATTTCAAACCAACGCTACATGAAAACATAAATTGTGTTGGAACAATGTAAAATCGCTTCAAAGATATTACACACTGCCTCCCACATGGCTGAAGCTACCACACAAGTAAGGAAGAGATGATTAATTTCATCCCAGTGTTGATGAGACAAAACACATCTTGAACAAAATGTGATTCCACAACGTTGAATAAATCCATCGGTTGTAAACATTTTAACCCCATAATGAAAATATTTTACTCATTAGAAAAAAAAGTTTAATGAAGTAGGATTTTTTAAAAATATATTATTATAGATATGTTAATGTCATACATGTGACTCCAAGCAGTCCCAAAATAAATACAACGATGATTTTGGTTGATAAAAACTGATCTAATTAATATAGTATAAGTTTTAGGTTAAACTTATAATTATAATATAATAGTTTTACCTTTAATTAGGCTTTTTATCATTAAATATGGTAAATAAAATTTCTACTGTTAATCTTTAACAAAATTTATTTTGATCAAATTATACCACATTTTTCATACTAATTGAAACCATGTATGACATTAAAAGCTCAATAAATTTGTATATATTATTTTATTATCAAAATACTTTGAATGACCTAAATTTGATATATATTATTTCTCTATTGTCATATGAAAATAAATTAAAATTAAAATAATTATTTAAGTGAAAAAGTTGGGTATTAAAAACAATGTAGTATTTATCACTATTCAAAAAAATTAAAACATTTTAGAAAAATACCACAAAGTCTCCGTAAGATAACTTTAATACTATGAATTAAAAAATGAAATATATTTTAAAAAATAATATATATAAATTTTATTATGTGGTTAATATTATTCATGACATATTTTTTAAGTGGATAGCTTAATAGATCATGGTGCGCTCAAACAGGGTGTTGTGTGCAATGTATGATATCAAATTTCCTTAAAAGATAAGGTATCATGAAATATTGGTGTGCTACATTCTCCCCTCCTTCAATAAATTTCATCCACACATTTTAAAGTTGATATTAAAAAAGGATTATAATAAAAAAATAATTGTGTAAAAATACCACATCATTAATCAGGTTAATAAATTTTACTCTTAATAAAGGGAAGGGAAATATGAAGTTCACCACCAAAGTAGGATTTTGAATTGAAGAACATTAGTGGAACGTAGAGATGCATATTTGGAGGAAAACAGAAATATTTGAGATAGTTATTGAGGTCATCAATCACAAACAATTTAACAATCAATGGAAATTTATAGTCCTCAAAGACATAAATATATGATGATTTAAAATACCATCAGTTCTATGGAAATTAAGGTATTATGATAACAATTTTTTAGATTCTTTTTCTTAAATTGTAGGTATTATTTTACAATGCAAATAAGAAATCTAGAAAACATAATTGATTTCATTTACTATGATAAGCATAATCTCATCATTTGGTTATTCATCGATATATTTTCACTTCGTCTCATACCCCTATAAATGAATGTTCAAAATGAATTTTTCACACAAAACAAATTGATAAATCATTAGGCCTGCAACTATTTCCTTCATCCTATAAAAATTTTCTGAAACCAAAAACAATTCCCAATGTATCCAATGAATCATATTTTTTCTTCAAATAATAATATCCAATGTTCAACGTACTCTATTCCAACCTTAAAATTTGACTGAAATACATCCATCCAAATTTACAGTCCAAAATCTTATCAATATTTCCAAAATCAATCATAACAATAGATTCACTAAAAAATATAAAGTATCTATTATTATCACATACCACTACTAGAAACATACCCTATACCAACTATTTGGAACTGTTGGTATAGGCCTCTAAACCGTTGGTATAAGATATTCCAACAATTTGTAGAACCGTTTCCAAGTAAGCCATGAGGATAGGTCTATACCAACAGTTTTTAACAACCTAACCACTAAAATAGCTTACTTTTTTGAACATAATTTCATAAATATAAATCTTCATTATCATAATTATTTTAAATTTTGATTTATTTAATGTCTGTTGAAAGAAGATTCCATTAAAAATACATGAACCTATACCAACGGTTCTAAAAACCGTTGGTATAGACTTATACCCATAATTTTGAGAACCGTTGGTATAGGTTCTTTGACTTTGGGACCTACACCAATGGTATAAGATCACTATAATGGACCTATACCAATGGTTTGGGCCAAACTGTTGTTATAGGTATAAATTAGTGAAGATATACCAACGTTTTGGCCAAAACGTTGGTATTGGTTCCCCCTATACCAATGGTTTGTCCTAAACCTTTGGTATAGGTCCATACAAGTGACCTATACCAACGGTTCTGGCCAAACCATTGATATAGGTCCAAATTAGTGAACTATACCAACGGTTTTCCCAAAACTGTTGGTATAGATCATATTTCCAGTAGTGTACCAAATATTTTATCACTATTAAATCCATAATAAAAACTCTTATGCTTCCAAATACATAATGAACTTGTATTACAGTAAAATTATTATATATATCCCATGAATATTATAACCATAGAAAAATTGATGATATAATTCTTGAATACAAATATAAAATAACCTTAATCATTTAACTTCTCTCTTAAACCATTAACTACGCTTCAAGAACTTCTTCCTTAATACAACATTCATCCAAATTTACTTTTCTAGCTAATTCATTATCAATAGTATAACCATAACTTGTATAACCATTCTAATACTAACCATTGACATAAACCCAATGAACAAAGTGATAAATACTAATCATAGTGATATAATAATAAATAATAATTTATAGGATCTAAAATGGATTGAATATTCAACTCAATTCATAAGTCCGTATGATTAATCATCTTTTCCATTACTGAATATAAAGTTTGGTATCCTATACTATGAATTATCCTTAAATTCATTCATAGGATTATGTTTATTTATCCATGTGTCATTAATATAATTTATAAGCTTGTTTCTAAACATCATCTAATAAAAACTATAATTCCATGAGCCCATTATCCCAGATCCAGTGTATTATTTTAATACATTGAAATCATTACAAGGAATAAAATCCCTAAGTACCGATCCGTTTAGTAGTCCTGAAAAATAGATTGCATACATCAACATTAGATTAAAATTCAAAACATAAAGTAAAAAATAAATAATTCTTTGAGAACTAAATTATTTTCCTAAATTATCTATTCATATCATTCATAATACACAACTTCAAAACCTGAGAAAATATAACATAAGAAAGGGGTGATCTTAGATGCTTATTAAGGGTAAACAATATAGAAAAAGCTATCATAAATAAGTATAAAATTTTAATAGAAGGTATAAAACTAAGAAACAAGGCTTTTAAAAAATCTTGAACATAATATTGAAATAATAAATCATATAATTCAAATTAAACATTCCCGTGGATATTCTACTAGTTGAATAATAACATGTAATATCCTTAAATAATATCATAATAAGGGAATCCATAGTGTTAGACATCTTAACTACACCATATAATTCTTATGCAATAACCATGCATAAACATGTAAAAACATAAACTTGTTTGTCTCATGAGAACTACATATCCATCGTGTGGCTACAGTGGGACCCACCCATCACTTACTAAGACTAATACATTTTTCTTATGAAAATGGTGATACATAAATAACATAATCGTTCATATTACAAAAAAGTATACAAAATATGAATAGTTTAACCATAAACCAAGAATGATATCTAAATAGAAGATGCACAATAAAAATTAATAACAAAAAAATAAATAAAACATGGTAAAAGATATCAAAAGAGATCAACATCAATTAATAATAAGATCTAACAATGGATGTTAGAATAGATGAAAATACTCTATTAATATCATTAAAACTAACATTAGGTAAATTCCCATTTTTATTTGAAACAATTTATTAAAAATTTACAAACTTATAAATGATGACATTTGAAAAATAGATTTTTTAATCAAAGATTCCCATGCCAATTTGAATCATTTGAAAGGAATTAACATTTTTAAACCTTCGTGTCCATATAATTGATTCCTTAAAACCATTTTCAAAATGTGGATATTAATGAGAATGATTTTAGAATATTAAATCATTAAAAATTTTAAAATGATGTTTTAGATAAATAGGCCATTATATATAACCTTAAAAATATTCCTTTTGAAATTTTTTTTATGATACATGGATAGGGATGATAAATATGACATATTGAATACTTGTGTATAACTAATCTCAAATAATAATGAAACTCTGAAATTTACCCTTAACTTATAAATTCCTTACGTAAGTGAATTAACATCCTCTATAATGGTTAATGTATGTTATTAAATTATACCAGGACCATATCCATATTTATGATTTTATATATTATCCTCTTATATAGTTTTGTTAATTATATTTCAGTATTACCATTGTTATGGGTGTTAGCTTCTTTGATTTCTTATGCATGTTTTTTCATTTAATTCATGATTATTACTGGTAGATTATATTTTATTCATGTCCAAAATTATATTTAGTTCATTATAATTATATTTACATTTCATCATATTAATTTTAAAATCATTATTTAATGGTTAATGTGGAGAATGATTCGCATCGCGTAGTGGATACAATAGTTTGTACGTACACACGAGTGATAGTAACATTCACTTAATGGTTAAATGGTATGGTATTTCCGGTATATTAACTATAAATAATCATTATAATTTCATATTAATTATTTATATCAATTATACTCATCATTATACCGATCAAAATAAGGTAGTTGTTATTGAAAAATTACACTACGACATGGAGATAGTAGGTCGTGCATACACACACATGGTGATATTGTTATTCATAAGATTTATTAAAGAATTATTATGGTTTGTTCCATAATTATAATACCATATAAGAATTTATATGATAATTTATGTATTACTTTAGTATGGAAACAACATAGGAAGAGCAAGTAGAAGAAGAAATAAAATTCAACTGAATTGACAAAACAATTACCTTATCATCGAGTGTCTCTATTTGATTTATAGAAAAGGACTCATTAGGTTGTAGTTATACCCAATGTATTGACTCTAGGATGAAAATAGGGAAATTGGGGGGAGATATGAGTAGTGTTTGGCTGAAATAAAAGGATTTAGAGGTGCAATGAAAATAGAAGGATAAGTACCACTTTATAAGAGAGGTGAGTGGCACTTTAGGAAACTCACAAAATATTAAATTAGTATAAATTAATATTTAACTAAAAATGTCCCCAATGTAAATTATTTATAAGTTAATATGAGTATGGTTCTCAATTCTCTCAACCAATAAAATTTAGACACATTTTAATTTTATTTTAAACCTTATCATTTTGATTTATACTTAATTAATCTATTTAGTTTTAACTATAGAAATAATATTAAAAATATTAAATGGTCTTAATAATTTTATTATATGGTGTAAATTGACTATAAATATGCACATTATGAAATTTTATACATTATAATTATCACTTTTTAATTTTTAATGAATTTTATGATTTTTAAATAATTCAATAAAATGATATTTTTATAAAATATCAATAGTGTCAATTTTGATACTATTCATCAATTTGATATTAAATAAGATCAAAAAAATAAATATAAATTCGAATAAAATAATTGAATACACATCTAACATGTCATAGTCACCTAGAAAATTAATGGATCACCTCAGTGTTTCCACTAGTAATTATTTTTTGTTATACAGAAATAAACAATATATATGAGAACCAAGGCATATAAAACATTAATGGTATGTCCAATTCATCAATAAATGTGGGTATGATATTAAATACCTAAAATTAAATTTATATTGTTATTATGAATATCATTAATTTTATTCTTATTTTAATAAATCAATTACTACATCATCATTGTTTCACTATTTAATTTAATTATTTATTTTCTAAAATTGTAAATAAATTACCATAATGTATATAATCATTTTAGATTTATAATAACTATTTATAGTCTACCATATCACTAATATAGCCTCATATTGAAAATATTTTACTTGATAAGAACAATAGTGTAACAAAATTGTATTTTTTTTAAAAAATATATAATATTATGAATATACTAAATTAATATAAGTCAGTCTATGAGGTCCAAAACTCAAATAAAGTACACTTATGGTTGAAACAAACTATTCTAAATAAATTAGTACAATTGTTATGGTATATTTATAATAATATTATATTATTTTTACCTTTGATGACCTTATTTACGTTTTACCATGGTAAATAAAATTACTAATGTATTTATTAACCGAAAATTATTTTGATCCTATTGGAAAAAATATTCATATTGATTACAACCAAGTATTTTCATCTTTAAAACTCAAAGAAGTGGTAAAATTATGTTTAATGCTAATCCCATAAATGTGGCTAAAAGGCGGGTAAAAGAGATGTTCAAAAGTTCAATAAATTTGTATAATTTATTTTATTATAAAAATAGTTCCAATGACTTAAATTGTATTAATATATGAATTATTTATCTATTTTTAATTTAAAATAAATTTATATTACAATAATTATTTAAGTGAAAAATGCAGTTATTAACAACAATGCAGTATTTTTCACTATTCATCGAAAATTGCATCTTTTCAAAAAAAATAAAAAATTATCCCTATTTTAATTTTGATATTTTGAACACGAAAATGAAGTTTATTCAAAAAAATCAAATATATATATTTTATAATGTGCTTATTACTATTCATAAAAACATATTAAACAACTAGCTTGGTTGATTATGGCGCGCTCAAACTTGATGTTGCGTGTAACCTAAACTATGAAATTTTATTAAAAAGATAACATACCATTAAATCATGGGTTGTTTCACTCATTGTATAAATGCATCTCTGAATTAATCATCCCCCAACATTCTCATATGATTTTACAAGATCAAAGACTTTTATTTTTAGGACACAAGGGTAACTAAATACTATAATATAACTCATTTTAGTATTATATTTGTACTTAAATTCGTAAGATTTATAAATTTTATTTACCATTAAAAATAATCAGTTTTAAATTTGAAAATTTGTTCAAACTATTGTCCTCCTAATTGTTTTTTTCTTCCAAAATCAACCATCATGGTTCTCTATATTTATATAATACATCAATTAAATCTTTTAGTAACACCATTATATTGTGGTGTAAAATGTGTTCTATGTTGATGCATTATTCGTTAATTTGAATAAAACATTCATAAACTCTTCCAGTTTAATTATGTTAGTTCAAAAATATATATTTCATATTATGAATTCTTATATTATATTAAACATGTTTTGTATATAATATTAGTATTTCCGATGTCAGTGACTTATGAGTAAAAATTAGATTTTTACTATTTAAAAATTGTAAATGAATGTGATAATATAAAATACAACATTTAATGATTGATGCATCATAGTCCTATAAAATTCATTATGAAATATTTCTATTTTACATGTTGATTGTATCTCCACTACATGGAATATTTTAATATTTTTACATGTGATAATAGCCTGAGATCTATCTCGATCCAACTGTATAAAATCACTAAAAACATTTTTCATTGAAATACATCTTATATTTTTTTCCAATATTTCCATGAATTATATTCAAAAAGATAATTATCTTCCTAGGAGATAAGATACACAATATTTCATGGATTTTCAATATGAAAAATATTCATACTAATTATTTCTCTTTGAGAAATGACTCATACATATTTATTTAACTTAATTAGGTAATAATTTTTATAAATATTATCTTATTACACTAATAACAAAACTAGATAATAATAAATAGGTTATTCACGGGTCAACAAAAAAGAAGAACCTTCTATGATTTCTATTTTTTTGGTTCTATTTAAATGCTTCTATTTCCCATATTTTCAATGAACTTTCATTCCCTTAAATCATTACTCAACCATAAAATAGAAAATATTATTCAAGGGTTTTATATATGAATTTCACCATACCGGCCACACCATCCTCAATTTTCTTGACCCCCTTTAGACTTGTTTTATAAAACCACCACACATGATTTCTCTATTTTTATCTCTCAATTCAATGGCTTGTTTCTCGAATTATCTATGAATCACCCCAAAATTTCAGTAATTCATTGAGTCCAAGGGAGAAAATTTCATATCAAAAAATGTATGAGTTATGTCAATAAGTTCCACCACAATAGTAGTATCCCCCGAAGATAGATCTTATATTAAACTTTTGATTCTTCACTTATAAATCTATGACATAAAAGAATAATTATATACATTTATATATATATATATTCTATAATAAAATATCCAATACCCCCATTTTTAAAATATTCTAGAAAAATAATTCCTTTTTATTTTTATTTTTCCCTTGTGTGTTTTATTAATATTATAGTGATTAGATTATTGTGATTATCATCACAATATTCATCATAAACTATGTCTCTTTGAGACTTAGAATATTCATATCCATTTTGGATTTCATTTCCTCTATATTCATATTTTATGAATATAATAGTTTTTATCATTTAATAATTAAAAAAGGTGTTATACAGCTCAATCAGTTAAAAATATTATTTATCATCAATAATACTTATTTTGGGATTTAATATTCCTATAATGTTTCCCGTTATTAACAACTATGTATCCCACCATCATATCTCCAAAACCACTATTTAGGTTTAACTACACCATTCATGAATGTGGATTAATCATCTATTATCTCATTTTCATTTTTCTAATATATTAATATATTTCCCTCTACATTTATAGTTTGGCCTTTAAGATCATTATATTTCAATCATAAATTTTTTATAGCTTATCCCACATCACTTTATCCAATATTAATACATCAATTTAAAATTATTATTTTTTAATGTTGGTCATAAATAAATGGAATTATAACATATATTTCACATTTGTTATAAAACAATCAAAGAGAAAAATTCAAGGTATATCTTTTCAACAACATTTATTTAAAAATAAAAATTAAAAACAAATATTCACAATAGTTATTAATAAATAAATTTCAAATTATTTTTTTCATTTAGGGTATCAAATTACCGATATAAAAAACATTTCCAAACATATAAACTGCTAGTACATGAAATTTTTTTTATCTTTCATTCTTATAAAAATAGATATTTTTCTCCCACATAGTGGAATTAAATGCTTTTTCATTTGATATGGGGGGCCTCAAATAAAATTATACTACACTTAACCCTCATATTCTACCATTAGTCGTCATCATCCACCACTTTAAGGATCTCTATATTATCTTTTTTTGTTTATTTTCACCATCATCCACCATTTCAAGTATTTTCTTTATAAGGTTTGTGGTTCTCTACTAAATATTATTGTAAATGTTTTATTTTCCCTAAAATGTTTAAAAATAAATTTTTTAGTGAATCATTGTTTTTCTTATGTTGAAAAATTCATAAAAAATATCTATCATCATTGTCGACATATCATTCATCACCCTCCTCTACTACTACTTCTCTAAAATATTTATTTAATGTTCTTATATATTTTTCTGATTCTCTATGCATCCAAAACTTATTTAATTTTATGAATGTTTTTTGGGATTTTTTTATTTAATGATATCTGAAACCACTTTAATTTGACATGACATCATGATTTTTATTTTCGATTTAGATAATTTGTCATATTATTTTAGTTTTAAATAGATGAATAAATGTATTGAGAATAACGTTTGATTATATGATAATTTGATGAATTGGTGTCATAAATAATATTAATTTATATATTAATTGATGTTTTGTTATTTTTTCCCTTTATTTTTATTGGGTCTTTTAATGGTACAGTGTACTATATATTTTATATACAAATTATTAATACTGTAAATTTTAATGATCATTCAAATTTCGCAATCATATAATGATCAAACTATATTTATGAATTCTATATAATCTTGTCACTAATGTATCATAGATTTAATGATCATTTAACAAATATGGATATAACTCCATTGAAGTAAATTATTTATTATCCCCCTTATTCTAAATAGGGCATCACTCAAGTGGAGCTTTGTGTTGATTTTAATATGTTATTTATGTATATTTAAAATGTCTCCAATACCTCTAAATATTTAAATTGAATAATTATTATTATTTTATTTATTATATTATATGGAAAATTTAAAAATATTTAAATTATTCTAAAAATATAAAATATCAATGATTAGATTATAATTTAAATTTTATTTATATATAATCTATTTATGGTGATTCTAATGAGTATGTTTTTGTAGTCATTAATTCATGTCAATTTTAGTATATTATTAGGAATTTATTTATATTATTTATCATGTTTTTTAATCTCAAATATTTATCACTTTCTAATATATTCCCTATTATATTATAATATTTTTTTATTTACAAAAAAATAATAAATATTTTAATATAAATTTACAAAATAATTATTATTATTAAGGGAAATTTAATTGTGTTCAACATTTTAAAATTAATCCTAATGTTTCAATTGATTTTTTTAATTGTTTTTTGAACGGATTATATTTAAATTTATTCAATATGATACTTTTTTTTATCAAATATATTTTATTTCACTTATTTATGAAGTATTATTTGTTTCAATTTGGATTTTATTTTAGAACATAAATTAAAAATTTATTTTCATAATATAATTACAAATTTTTGTTTATTTATTTTTGAGATAGATATTAATGAATCTATAATGGACTATTGCACAATGAACAAGTTAAGAATATGAGGAAGGTTTTGAATCTTTTTTAAAATTTTCAAAATTAAATGTTATTAATAATGGAAATTTTTTTGCCATGATTTAAATAATTAAATATAAAATATTGAAAAGAAAAGATATCAAAGATAATTCAAATTTTCATGGTTTTATTATATATTATTTTCTTTTGATTTGGAATGGTGATATTGAATTAAATTAAACAACTATATATGATAAGGATTTTTATAATGATAAGTCTCGTCAAATTGAAGAAATGATTCATGATATTTATATAGAGGTAATTGGGAATGAACTGATAAATTGGAATATATATGGTGAGTATGAAAAAACATAATATCCTAGTGTACAACATTTATGGTTTTATCAATGTCATTAATATTGATTAGAATTAAGGTGAAAAATGGATGGAGAGACATGATATTTAAAGAGTTATTATAGTTGATGAAATATAATATTCATAAAGATAATGGTCTTCCAGATTCACATTATAATGCAATGAAAATAGTATGGTCGATGGGTATGGGGTACAAGAAGATATATCCCTACCAAAATGACTATGCACTATATAGGAAGGAATATGAAGTTATATTAGTGTCTTAAATTTAAGACATTATGAATATCTAATGAATTTTATTAAATATGTCATATAGATGTGTATATATATGTTAAAAAATTATATTAACTAGCTAATTTTTTATAATGGATGAAAATATATTAACAATTTCCTATATTGTTAAATGATGTTTGAAATCGTAGAAATAGATTTCTCACAAATGTAATGAATCCATCCAGAAACCTTAGTAGAAAACATATCCACAACCAATTTTATTTCTAATTTCCACCTAATCTCCTATATTTTATATAACATAGAAATATATCATGTTGATTTTAATAATTTGTAATTAGAAACAATATATTATTATTACAATTAATTGATGGTTTTAACCATTAATGGGATAAATTTGTCTGAGTAAATAATTCATATAAAATGGAAAATTTTCAACTACATGTATGTATTATGTTCACCTTAAATCACTTCCTTGCATACGAATATTTTTATGGGTATAGTTTTAAGTGGTAGAATTATTGTCCAATTTGTGAATAAAAGACTTCATATTATCAACTAAAAATGTGAGTAATATAGTATACATGGAACAAAAATGGATATTTACTATGGATCACTATAATCAAATATTAAAAAAGGAATTTAAGGACTCATAATAATTTGATATTTCTCTATAATATTTCTCAACCGACCAATATTTTAAGAGGGTGAAGAACATTGATTCCATATTCAAAAAGATACAAAAACCTAGTAATGCTATAAATAATTTGAAAATTAGTCATTGTTTTTTGAGCTTCCAAATTAGATATTTCATGATTATTAACATAAAATATATTTCATACATATATAAGAATATATCTACTATATTCTGATTATTAATTTGTTCGACATTAAATGAAATATTAAGCATGGGCTAAATGTAATATTTGAATTACTCTCAATTGGATTTTATTTGGTATTGGTTCACACTCAAAATGGGAGAATAAAATACCTACCATTATATTTTAAAAAATTATTTAATATGGGGAAAATTAATTTTCATATTTTCAATGAACATTCATTCCCAAAAGTCATTGCTCTACCATAAATCATTTACTACTTCCTCATTATGTCAAACATTAATGTAACTATTAATTTTATAGAATTATAAATAAATTACTATAGTTTATACCAACATTTTAGGTTTATAATGACTATTTACGGTCGACCATATCACTTATATAACCATATAATGAAAATATTTTACACATTAGAAACAAAAGTATAACGAAATTGTATTTTCATTAAATATAATATTATAAATATATTAAATTCACCAAAGTGGCTCCAAGTGGTCCCAAAATCAACACAAGAATGATTTATGTCAAATAACACTCATACAATAAAATTAGGAAAAGTTTTAGGTTAAATATATAATAATATTATATTATTTTTTCAATTAATTACCCTCTTTACCTTCAAAAGTGATAAATAAAATTACTAAATATACACTTTAATAAAAACTATTTTGATATAAATGGGCAAAATTTCCATACTGATTACAAACATGTATTTCTATTTTTCAAAATTCAATTGAAATAATTGGTAAAAGTGTGTTTAATGCTAATCCTGTAAATGTTGCTAGAAGGCGGTTAAAAGAGATGCTCCAAAGTTCAATAAATTTTTATATCTTATTTTATTATAAAAATAATTTCAATAACCTTTATTAGATTTTTATATATATTATTTATCTATTGTGACATTAAAATAAATTTATATTAAAATAATATTTGAAATAAAAAATTTGGTTATTAACCACAAAGCTGTAATTTTCACTATTCAAAAAATATCTCTATTTAGAAAAATACAAAAAAATCTACCAAAACTAATTTTGAAATTAAAAATTCATAAAGGAATATATTTTTGAAAAATTATAAATATATTTCATAATGTGGTTAATACTATTCATAACTTCTTTTTAAACAGATAGTTTGGTAGATCATGGTGCACTCGAACTAGGTATTATGTGCAATGTAAGATATCAAATTTCATTAAAAATATAATTTATCATGAAATATTGGGGTTATAAATTCTCCCCTACTTCAATAAATATAATCCTTTCCATTTAAGTTTTATTATCGAAAACAAAAGGTTGATGCAGAAAAAATACTTTTGTGGAAAACTCACATCAGAAACAGGGTTACTAAAATTTACTCTTAATAAAAGTGAAAAAGAAATGTGAAGGTCGCCTCCAAATTAGGCTTTCAAATAGGATAAAATTAGTGAAAATTAGAGATACTTTCTGGGAGGAAACACAAAAATATTTTAAATAGTTATTGTGGCCATCAATCAAAAACAAGTAAAAATCAATGGAAAATTATGGGTCTAAAACCCATAAATATATGATGATTTAAAATACCATCTATTAAAAAGAAATTAAGGTATTAGGTTATCATATTTTTAGATACATTTCCATAATGTTGCGGAAATATTTTATTATCAAAATAATAACTCAAGAAAAATTTCTTGATTTCATTACCTATTATAAGCATAATCTCATCATTTGGTTGTTCATTGATCTATTTTGACATTGTCCCTTACACCTTGAAATTAATGTTCAAAATTAAATTTTCACACCTAATGCACATTTGATAAATGATAAGGCCCTCAAATATTTCCTTCATCCTCTAAATTTTTACTAAATCCAAAATGGTTTTCCAAAAGTTTCCAATGAATCATACTTTATCATCTAAATATAATATCCAATTTTTAGCATACTCAATTCCAATGTTACGATTCGACCAAAATACATCTATCCAAATTTATAGTCCAAAAACATATATATATTTCTAAAATCAATAATAAAATTATATTTCCCAAACAACATAATTTAGCTCTTATTGGCATATACCAAATATTTGATCTCCTTTAAATCCTTAATGAAAACATTTATGCTACCAAATTCATAAAGAAAAAGTACACTAGTATAATACTTATATATATCTGTCATGATTTTTATAAACATAGAACCATCAATGTCATAATTCTTGAATCCAAATAAAAAATAACCAAAATCACTCTACTTAACTCTTTAACCATTAACTACAATTCAACATCTTATTCCTTAATAACTTAATCATCCAATTTTTCTTTTCTAGCCACTTCATTATCAGTAGTATAACACTATCTTGTATAAACTTTCCAATTCTAACAATTGAGAAAAATTAGTTGAACAAATTGATAAAATCTAATCATAGTCATACAGTCATGAAGAATCATTTATAATATCTATAAAGGATGGAATATTCATATCAATTCATAATTCCATAGGATAAAACATTCTTATAAATTACCAACTCTAAAGGTTGATATCATATAATTATACTTATCCTAAAATTCATTCATTGGATAATGTTTTATAATCCATGTTTTCTTAATATAATTTCCATGGATGTTGTTAAACGTCCTCTAATACCTACTGTAATTCCCCAACTCCAGCAGCTGAGATCACATGCATTGTTTTAATAGATTTACATTATTAAAAGGAATAAAATTCCAAAGGACTAATTAGTTTAGTAGTTATTGAAAACATATTACATACAAGAAATTTACATTAAAATTCAAAACATAAAATGAAACATAGATAATTCATTGAGAACTCCATTATTGTCCTAAATTAACCACTCATATCAATCATAATACACATCTTGGTATCATGGGAAAATAAATCATAATAAAGGGGTGAGATCAGATGCTCAGTAAGCGTAGACAATATAGAATAAGCTATCATAAATATGTATAAACATTTATGTCAAGGCATAAAATTAAAAAAATCATAATTTTAAACATAATCATCATCTTAAAAGGAAAATAATAAATCAAATAATTCCATTTAAACAATCAAATGGATATTAAACTAGTTGAATAGTAACATATAATGTCCATAAATAATTTTATAATGAGGGAATCCTTAATGTCGAACATCATAACTACACCGTCAATGCCTCATGAAAAAACCATACATAAATAGGTAATAACCCAAACTATTTAGTTTAATGAGATGTACCGATCCATCGAGGGGCTATAGTGGTCCCCACCAATCACATATTAAGTCTAAAACATTCCTCATATTAAAATGGTGAGAAATAAATAACATAATCATTCATATTAAAAACTAATATAAGAAATAAGACTACTTTAACCATAATCCAAAAATAGTATCAAAATAGAACATGAACAATAAAAAATAATCATAAACCATTATATAAATTGTGTAAAACGATATCAAATGAGATCAACCTCAATTAATCATAAGATCCAACGAAGGATGTTAGCATAGATAGAAAAGCTCTATTAAAATCATTAAAAATATCATGAGGAAAATCGAACATTTTCATTGAAATTATTTATTAAAAAATCATGCACTTATAAAATACGACATTTGAAAATTGATTTTTGAATCAATGTGTCCCATACCACATTAAAACATTGTAAGTGAATTAACGTTTTGAAACCTTCATGTCCATATAAATGAATCCTTGTAAAACTTTTAATAAAATGGCTATTAATTAGAATAAATTTAGAATATTAAATATTTAAAAATTTTAAAACGGTTTTTTGGTTAAATAGAACCCTATAGAAAACATTGAAATTATTATTTTTGAAATTAATTTTTTTAAACATATACATGGATGATAAATATCCCCTATTAAATACTTACGTATAAACAATCTCATATAATAATGGGACTACAAAATTAACCCTTAACCTGTACATTCCTTTAGTAGAGGGTGAGTTAACTTACTGTATAATTTATAAATCATTTTTTTAAATTTTAAGATGACCATATTCATATTTATGATATCATATATTATCATTTTATATAATTTTGTAAATTATATTTCCATATTACAAATGTTTTGGGTGTTAGCTGCTTCATTTTCCTATGCATGTTATTCCATGTAAGTCATGTTTTCTATAGATATAATATATTTTATTCATATACAAAATGATATTAAGTTCATAATCAATATATTTACTCTTAATATTAATTTTAAAATCATTATTGAATGGTTAATGTAGAGAATGAATCACATCATGTAGTGGATACAGTAGTCTATGCATACACACGAGTGGCGATATGATTCCCTTAATTGTTAAATGGTATGGAATTTTTGGTATATTAATGAAAAAGAAGAATTATAATTTTATATTCATTATTTAAATCAAATAATATAATTATTATACCCATCCAAATACAGTAGTGGTGAATGAAAAATTACACCATGGTGTGGAGACGGTAAGCCATACAAACTCACGGATGGTGATATTATTATTCGTAGGACGAATTTTTGATGGAATATGGTTTTCCCATAATAATAATAACATATCAGAATTTATATGATAATGGATTTTTTAATTTATTAAGGAAACTACATAGGAAGAGAAAATATAAAAAGAAAAGAAATTTAATTGAATTAGAAAAATAATTACCTCATCTTCGAGTGTCTCCTTTTGATTTACAAAAAAGGACTCATTAGGATAGATTTATACCAAAATTATGGCATCTAGGATCAATTTAGGTAAGTTGGGAGAAGTTATGGGCTGGTTTTGGATGATTTAAAGGTCTTTGGAGATGAGAATAAAATAATTATATGTTCCCCTTTATAAGAAATACGGGTGACATTTTTGGAAACACTCAAAATATTAAATTAGTGTAACTTAATATTGACTTAAAAATGGCCCCAATGTAAACTATATAGAAGTTAACATGGGTGAAGTTCTAAATACTGTCAAACAATAATATTTATAAATGTTTTATGTTAATTTAAAATCATATCATTTTAATTTATCCTTAATTAAACTATTTAATTTAAATTGTAGTAACAATATTCAAAATATTAACTGATGATAAATATTTACTTATATGATTTCAATTGACTATAAATAGAAACCTTTGGATATTTTAGAAATTATAATTATCACTTTTTAATTATTAATGATTTTTATGATTTTCGAATAATTAAATGAACTGATATTTTTATAAAATATCAATAGTGTAAATTTTGATACTATTAAAAAATTTGAATTTAAATAAAATCAAAACATAAAGATAAATTCGATCCAAAACTTAAAATACACTTATAATATGTCATTATAACCTAAAAAATTAATGTATCATCTCAATTATGTCACACTATAATTATTTTAATATTCTTAAAATTATTTATTTAAGATTTCAATTTAAGAAAATTAATTTTTCACTATTTTGTTTTTATTTATGGAAATAATTTATGCTCTAAAAATTATAAATAATTTACATTGATCTATATTATTATATTATATCTATAGATACTATTAATGATTGAATTTATCTCTAGTTTTTCCCTATAATAAAATTATTGAACATATTAGAAATGAGAGTGTGACACTTAGTCACATTCATTATTTTTAATAATAACATGTCATTTTCTTGGAAAAATGTCCATTAAATGATTCAAAATATATCATTATGATATAATTAAAATTATCCTAGTTATTTGTAAAATATATATTTTTATGGATTTTATTTCGTTTAATAAATCATTTTTTAAAAAAATATCTTAAATTTCTATTTTTCCACTCTACAATATTTTCTGTTATACAAAAATCAACAAATATATATTCAACTGAATATATATAAAACATTAAAAATATTTTCTAATTCATCAAATAAAATGTGGGGATAATATTTACTCATTAAAATTATATTTATATTATTATAATTACTATCATTTATTTGATTCTTCTTTTAATAAATAAATTCCTACATCATCATTATGTAACCATTAAATTTAATAATTTATTTTATAGAATTATAAATAAATTACTTTAGTGTAGATAAACATTTTATATTTATAATTTCTATTTATAGTCAACTATATCACTTATATAACCTCATATTGGAAATATTTTACTTGTTAAAAACAAATTTATAACAACATTGTATTTTTAAAATAGAATATTATAAATATATTAATGTCATTTTATTGGCTCTAAGTGGTCCAAAAATAGGCCGAATGATGATTTTGTCCAAAACACACTCTTCCAAATAAATTAAGACAAGTGTTAGGTTAACTAAATAATAATATTATAATATTTTTACCTTTAATTATTTTATTTACCTTTAACCATGTCAAATAGTATTACTAAAGTTACTATTAACCAAAAATTATTTTAATCCTATTGGACTAAATTTTTAATATTGATTAAAACCATGTATTTTCATTTTTTGAAATTCAATTCATAGATGTAGTAAAATTGTGTTTAATACTAATCCCGTAAATGTGGCTAGAAGGCGGGTAAAAGAGATGTTCAAAATTTCAATAAAATTTTATATCTTATTTTATTAAAAAATAGTTCACATTACATAAATTTTATTAATATATGTATTATTTAACTATTGTGAATTTAGAATCAATTTATATTAAAATAATTAATTAACTGAAAAAGTATATTATTAAAAACAATGCAGTATTTTTCACTATTCATCAAAAATTTAATCTATTTAGAAAAAATATTAAAAATTATCCTTAAGATAATTTTATTATTATTATTTCAAAAAATAAACTTATTTTGATAAATAAAATATGTAAATTTCATAATGTGGTTATTACTATTCATAATAACTTTTTAAACGGCTAGCTTGGTTGATCATGGTGTGCTTGTAATCGATTTTGCGTGAAACCTATGCTATGAAATTTCATTAAAAAGATAACATATCAGGAAATCTGGGAATGTTACACTCATAGTATATATGTATCTCTAGATTAATCCTTTCTCAACATTCTCATATGATTTTACATGATAAAAGGCATGTATTTTGGTGGTGCAATGGTAACCATAGACTCCAAAGTAACTCATTTTATAATTATATTTATTCCAAAATTCATATGATTTATTATTTTTATATACCATAAAAATTCATCAGTTTTGAATGTAAAAATTACTTCACACTAAAGTTATCTTAATGAATTGTTTTCTTCCAAACTCAACCAGCATGGTTCTCCAAATATAAAAAATACATCTATTAAATCTTTAGTGACATCATTTAATTGTGGTGTAAAATGTGTTATATGTTGATGTATTATTTGATAATTTAAATAAAAGATTCAGAAACTCTTCCATTTGAATTATTTTTATTCAAAAATCACAATTTAATTATGTGAATTCCAATATCACATTCAACATATATTATAGAGAATTTTATAATTTATACTAATGGTGACTTATGCGTAAAAAACAAATCACTATTATAAAATTATAAATTAATATGATAAAACACAATTCAACTTTTAATTATTGTTGCCTCATAGTCCCATAAAAAATAATTGTGAAATATTTCTACTATTTATATAGGTTGTATATTCACAACATAGAATATTATAATATTTATACATGTTATACTAACATGATATCCATCTCTACCCAACTGATTAAAACCACTCAAAACATTTGAAATTGAAATATGATATAGATTATTTTTTCTAATATGGACAGTAATTCTATGCCAAAATATTATTTTCCTACTAGGAGATGTGATATAAATAATTTCATAGATTTTCAATCTGAATAATATTCCCAATAGTCATTTCTATTAGTGAAATTACTCTTACAAATTTAAATATTTATAATATTTTTTTATTTTTATAAATATAATCTCATTACCCTAATAAGATATCTAGATAATAGTAAACAGGTTATTCATGTGTCCAATAACAAGAAAAAATCTTTTGTGAACTCTATTTGTGTAGCACAATTTTAATTTTTCTAATTCCCAAATTTAAAATGAACTATCATTCCAAAAATTTATTTCCCCAAAATAAAATACACAATATTATCTTCAACCCCTTTATCAATGTTTTGGATAAGCTCCACATATGATTTCTCTATTTTTATCTCTTAATTCAATGTATTGTTTCTCTGATTATCTTAGAAGCACCCCAAAAATTATGTGATTCCTTGAGTCCAATAGAGGGAAATGTTATATAAAAAATATATTATTTATGTCAATAAGTTACACCACAACAATATTATCCCCTATAGTTGGATTATCTATAAAACTAATGAGTCCTCAATTATAAATATTCAAATTTTTTAAGTAAAAATGTATTATTCATTAACATAGGATCGAAAGAACCTGGTATCTTATTTTCATTATCTTATATGTTAATTATTATTGAAATCTTCTTACTGTTTATCTCAACCAATTTTCACCAATAATTTCTCATTTATCCTGCACTTTTTGACTGTATAAATTTAATGTTTCCATATTTATCAAGTTCAAAATTACCTGATTGTCCATACAATATTTACAACTATTATGGTATGAATCAACCTTTAACTTAATTGTTTTATGAAAATAAATATTATTTTAAATGGGATTTATTATACTTATGAATCCTTGATTCAGATTTCTGATGTTCTCCTCTATAAGTATATAAATTCTCCTTTGATTCTTTTATAGCTCATTTTTGTTCATCAATTTCACCTTGAAAATTTTGATATCATCAATGTACTCATATTCCTTTCTACAAAACTAAATTTATACTTTATTCAATATATAGACCTCCTTATTAGATTTTTTAATTTTTTTATTCTTCCATTCAAAATAGTATTCATGTTCTATACTAAATATGTGAATCTTTTAGGATTTATATAATTTTTCTCTTTTCTACTTAAGTAGTATTATATGATTTGAATATTTTCCGTATATTTATTGTCTTCTCAAACACATTTTCATCTGAATATCCATTTTTTAAGATTTTAATTTTCCCACTTTGATCACCATGCTTCTCTTATTCTTTATTAGTACCATCTTTTTGTTTCCATTGAATTTCATGTAACATTTGCAATATTTTATCATTTAATTTCATTATAGGTTTTATTATTACTCTTCACTGACTAATTATATACATTAATTTATATATTTATATTCTATAATATAATTTCTAATTCCCCCTAATATAAAATATTCTATTGGATTAATTCCATTATATTATTTTTTACTTTTGTGTTTTGTAAATACTAGAGAGATTAGTTTTTTTCAATATAACCAGTATAATCATCATAAATTATGTCTCATTAAGACTCAATCTATTCATACCTTCTTTGAAAGGAATTTCACTCTTAGTCTTTTTTCTGAATATAATAGTTTTTATCATTTAATTATTCAAAATGGTGTTATGAATCTCATGTAGTTTAATATATTCTTTATCATTAAGAATATTGATTTTGGGATTTAATATTTCTATAATTTTTTCCCTTTTAAGAAACTATAAATTCCTCTATCATATAACAAAAACCACTATTTTGATTTAACTACAACATTAATGAAATTGGATTAATCATCCATTATCTCGTTTTCATCTTTTATTATATATTAATATATATCTCTCAACATTTAATGTTTGGCCTCCAATATCCTTAAATTTCACTTATAAATGTTTTCTATCTTCTCCCACGTCTATTTAGCCAATTGTACTACATACATTAAAAATGATTCATATTTAATGATGGTAAAAAATAAATGGAATTGTAAATTATTTTTCACATAGGTAATAAAATAATCAAAGTGAAAATTTCAAGGTATACCTTCTTATCAATATTTATTTAATAATTGACATTGAAAACCTATTTTATCATAATTCATTAAAATATAAATTTTGAATTATTGTTTTTCATTTAGGTTATTAAATAGCAGGCATAAAAACATAAATATTTTATTAAACATTAGTACATTCCATTTTTTGGCCATTCATTCTTATGAAAATATATACTTTATCTCCCACAGTGAACTTTATCGATTGTTTATTTGATATGGTGGCCTCAAATAACATAATACAACACTTATCCACCATTTTCTACCATCATCCATTATCAACTACCATATTTAGGCTTTCTATACAATCTATCATTATTTATTTCTATCATCCTCCACCATTTTAGGTATTTTTATTATAAGGGTTATGGTTATGTACACGATTTTGTTAAAAATTTGGTTATTTTCACAAAAATGTAAAAAAAACAATGACTCATTATATTCCATAAGTTTAAAATTTCAAAAAATGTAGCTCTCATCACTATCAACATCTCATTCATCACCCTCCTCTACCATAGATTATATAATATAACTATTTTATGTTTCTATATATTGTTTTGATTCTCTATGCATATAATATTTATTTAATTTGAGGATTTTTTTGGGATTTGTGTATTTAATGATATCAAATTCCAATTCTATTTGACATCACTTCATGATTTTTATTTACAATTCTAATTATTCATCCATTTTTGATATTTTTAAATTTATGAATGAATTTATTGAGAATACTTTTTGATTATATTATTATTTGATGAATTAATGTTTTAATTAATATTATTTTACTTATTAATGGATGTTATTACTATTTTTCCTTTTATTTTGAATGGGTGTTTTGATGTTATAGTAGATTATAAAGTTTATATACAAAGTTTTGATCATATAAATTTTAATGATCATTTTGATTGCACAACGATATCATGATCAATATAAATTTATAACTTCAATATAATCGTGTCATTAATTTAACATAGATTAAATGATCATTTTACTAATAAGGATATAATTTTATTCAAGTAAATAGTTTATTATACTGCCTTATATTAAATAGGGATTCACTTAAGTGGAGCATTGTGTTGATTTTAATATGTTATTACTGTTTATTTAAAATGCCTCCCATAACTCTAAATTTTAAAATTAAATAATTATAATTATTTTATTTATTTTATTATATGAAAAATTCCTCAATAATTAAATAATTCTAGCAATATAAAATATCAATGACTTGATTGGAATTTATATTTTATTTATATGTAATTTATTTGTGGTGATGCAAATGAGTATGTTTATGTAGTCACCCATTCATGTCAATTTCAGTATATGTTTAGGTAATTATTTACATTATTTATCATGTCTTGTAATATCAAAATTTTATAACTTTATAATATTTTCTAATTTATATTATCATATTTATTTATTTACTATGAAAACAATTAATATATAAATATAAAATTACAAAATATAATTAATGAATAATTGTTTTTAACTGTGTTTAACCTTTTAAAGTTAATCCTAATGTTTCTATTCAATTATTTTTTGTTATTTTTTTAAAGAATTATATTTAAATATCTTCAAAATGATATTTTTTATTAAAATATATTTTATTTCAATAAATTATGAAATATTTTTTAATTCGTTTTTGTTATTATTTTAAAAAGTAAATGAAGAATAAAATTTCATAATATAATAAAAAAATTTCAATTATTTACTTTTTAGATAGATAATAAAGAATCAATGATATATTTCTGCACTACGAACATGTTATGAATAAGGGGAAGGTTTTTTTATCTTTTTTAAAATTTTCAAAATTAAATGTTATAAATAATGGAAGTTTTCCCATGCTTTAAATAATTAATTATAAAATGTTTAAAATACAATATGTCATAGATAATTTAATTTTTCATGGATTTATTACATATTACAGTCCATTGATTTGGAATGGTGAAATTGAGTTAAAATCAAGAACTATATATGATGACGATTCTTAAGATAGTAAGTCTCATCAAATTGAATAAATTATTAATGATATTTAAGTATAGGTAATTGGGAAAGAACTGTTAAATGATAATCTATATAGTGAGAATAAAAAACTATTGTATCTTAGTGTACACCATTTATGGTTTTATCAATGTTGTTAAGATTGATTAACTTTATGGTGAAAAATTGATGGAGAGACATAAGATTTAATGCTTTTGTATAGTTCATAAAATAGATAATTCATAATGTTAATGGTATTATAGATTCACATTATAAAGAAATGAAAATAGTATGCTCGATGGGTTTGGGGTATAAAAATATATATCCCTTACCAAATGACTATGCACTATATAAGAAAGAATATTATGTTATGATATAGTGTCGTAAATTTGGAACATCATGAATATCTTATGAAATGGGTTTAATAAGGAATATATATGAGTAGATATATGATTGAAAATTTTCATTAACTAACTGATTTTCTATAATGGATGAAAATATATCAAGAATTTCCTATATTCATAAATGTAGTTTAAAATCATAGACATAGAATTCTCACAAAATTAATGAATCCATCTATAGACCATAATATAAAACATATTTCACAACATATTTTATTCCTAATTTGCAACATATCTATTAGATTTTATATAACATGGAAATATATCATGTTGACTTTAGTAATTGCTATACAGAAAAAATGTTTTATTTTTACCATTAATAGATGGTTTTAAACATTAATGGGATGAAGGTGACAATGTATATGATTCATATAAAATAGAAAATTTACAACTATATGTAAGAATTTTGTTCATCTTAAATCACTTCCTAGAATATGAATAATTTTATGGGTATTGTTTTAAGGGGTATAAATATATTCCAATTTTTGAAGAACATACTTTATATTATCATATAAAAAAGTGAGATAATTAGTATATGTGGATCAATAATGATTATTTACAATATATCTCTCTAATAAAAAATTAAAAAAGGAATTTAATTACTCACAGTAATTTCATATTTCTCTAAATATTCCTCAATATAATAGTATTTTAAGAGTGTGGAACACATTGATTCCAAATTCAAAAAGATACAAAAATTTAGTAAAGATATAAATAATTTGAAAAATAGTCATTATTTTTTGAGCTTCTACATTGGATATACCAGGAGGTTTAACATAACATTGATTTCAAACTTGTATAGAAGTATATCTGCTATAGTTTAATTATTAATTTTTCTGATATTAAAGGAAATAATAAGGATGGAATTAATATAATATTTTATGTAATATTATTTAGATTTCATTTTTTTTGGTTCACACTCCAAATAGAAGAAGAAAACACCTACCTTGAGATTGTCAAAAAATATTTAAGAGGGAGAAAACTAAATTTTTTTCTAAGTCTCTCTGGTTTCAATGTTCTGAAGGGTTATTCTTACTATGTAAATTTTTTTATATAAAACATTTAAAGTTTATAGGAATGAAATATCATTATTTTCGCATCATAATGCGGAAAAACCTACCAATTTCATTTCTTTTAATTTTACCAATCCATGTTAGAATTACTACATGAATGTATGTTATCTTTTGAAACCAATTTATAATAATGTTATTGATTTTAATTCATTGACAAATTTGGAGAGAGATGTATCCTCTACAATTTTTCAATGGGAAATGTATTTTCTTCCATATATTTTTGTTATCATATTTTATTTAATGATTTATATGGTGTGAGAAATAAATATTTATCGAACACTATATCTACATTTTATGTATCTTTAAAAAGAATTTTTAGAAAGTAAAGGGATATGTTAAAAATCCATAGAGACATTATTCAACCATTATTGATAAATATATTTATAAGGATGTTTTAGTATTGTTTTTAAAACTACCTTCTTGTCGTAAATCATGTTGTTTTTCTTTATATATAACCATAAATGATTTATCATTGTGGAAAATAGTACCTATTTCTTGAAATAAAAATCCTTGATAGGTTAACAGATAAATAAATTATATTTATACATCTTGAATAACATAGATAATGTTAATCCCTATATAAAATTTATAATTAATGTGGTATTTCTATGATAGTAAAGGATATAAATTTTACAGCATAGTTATGAACAATATAATTGGGGTTCAAAATAGTAATATATTGATGCTAAAAAAGAAATTCATTTTTTGAGTGCCAAATAAAATGACCAGGTCATTTTATCAACTCTATATTATAGAGTTATTTATGAAATTGGGGAGGTTTATTATATTAAATATCAAGATTAAGGGTTTAATTAAAAATTTATTTATCAGTAACAATATTGTTATAAATGATGAATTTAGTATAAAACTAGTTAATCTAGATAGTATGGAATATATAACTAATCCTTTTATCAAGCCAATATGAAAAAATATTTTCTTTATCCATCAAATTTTATTTTTATATCATTTTATAAGTATAAAAAAATTAGTAATGAAAAAATTGATGATGATACCAATTTATATGACATCCCTAAATTAATGGAAATATTAGAAGACAATATTGATGGAAGTCAATTAGAAATGGTTATTTGTATTTATAATGATCATTATAATGGAATATGGGAAAAACTTCTTTAGTAGTTTCCTCGTTTTATAAGAAACATATATTTATCTATTTTTTAAATTTTTAAATTTAATTAAAAAATTATATATATTAGTTTTAATTTTTTAGTAAAAATAATTATTTTAAAAAATATGATATATTTTATGTTTATATTATTTTAGTCTTATTTTTATCAATTTTCAATTATTCAATATTAAATATAACTACGGTATTTGTGTTAATTCATATATTAGGATTTTTTCTTTTACCTGTATATATTTATACATTAAAAATATTTTTATTATTATTTTAACATTATTAACTAATAATGGATAAGAAAAATAATATTTTTAGTATTATTTTTATAATTCATTTTAACCCATATAATGAATATGAAAAATGTAGACCGTATTATACTATTTTTTATTGTATGTATCATTTAAAAATTGTTATCAATGTTTTTATGTAACAATTGTATATTTATACCATTTTAATTATTTTATTACTTTTTTACGTTATTTTAACTCTCATTAATTTTATTAGTATTTTAGGTAATCAATTTAACCATTATGAATAAAAATGGGAATTTTTTCGTATCATTTTTATTGGATCATTTTTTTATTGTAATTTAATTTTATATCTAATAGTTGTATTTATATCTTTTTGTACTAATTTTATTCTATTTTTATTAGATAAATAAAAATAGAAAAAATATCTAAGTCACCCTTATCTTATGGGGATTATCATACAAATACATCCATTGAGGAGCCTCTATGTATCATCTCGGGTTTTTATGAGTCGTTTTTGGGGTAAATTTAAATTTCTGAGTTGGAGGTTGTAGAAGCCCATTTTATTGATTATCTAAACCTTATTATTAGTTTTTTTGATCAAATAAATTATTTTATTTGTGTTTTATGATTAGTTCTATGTCCTCTAGGTTTGGTAAAACACCGGAGGAATATAAGATATCCCAGGCTGCTAAATGCTGATGTTGGCCAATTACACAGTGTGTAAATATTTATAGGGAATGTAATTATTATTATTTATTTCATTAGTTTTTGGGTAGGACATGAGAACCCACCAAATTTTAAATGATAGTAAATTTTTAAGGTAATATTTTTTAAATGGTTGCAGGGGGATCAAGTCCCCTTATTATTTTCCTCCTCCATGGAAAGATGCAGCACCCATCGGGTCTCACAACCCACATATACCCCTCTCCAAAGGATCCCTATGTATCATATGGACAAGATATAGTTTGATCACCATTTATTGCATTGGGACCACATAGATGAGTCTCTCATCTCCCTTACATCTCATTACTTTTTTCTTTTCCTCAAAGGCTGATAAATCTGTGTGAGATAATTTACCCTATTTTCATGTCAATCATTGGAAACGTTTATTACATCCAAATCACTTCTATATAGATGATAATACTATATGTGCCAACTTATAACACTCCACTGTAGGATTTTCATATTTTTATAAATTTTCCATGAGTATTTATGGGGAATGTCTTTTAACAAACTGAGTTTTTTAACATGAAAGGCCCTGTAAATTAATTTGTTTCTATTAATTAATTATATCGACTTCAAATGACTACAATAAGCATTCCCAAATCATGTTTTTTATGTGAAAGGTTGTGTTAGAGGTCATATACCACATAGGAGGTTGGGACAAGTGTGTTTCTTTAATTTGATGGTTCTTTTGTTTAATTTTAAGTGAATTATATATATAATTGAATTGAATATTATGTATAGTGTTGTATGGGATCATGATGGGATTGGATTGAAGAATCAAGGTGACATGTCCATAAATATTTGAGTAGATGTGATCATCTGGTTGGGATTTTCCCATATTACATGGGGTCATGATCTTCGGTTTGGTTTCATGGACATTAGTTGTGGCAGGGAGGTCATCAGGTTGAGGGAATGACCCATGATACTGAATGGTATAACCATTAGTTTTGAGCAACATTGTTGTAGACTCATTATATGTTGGAGTTATTGTGGATTTGGTACTATTTTTATTATTTCTCCTCACCTGTGATTGGATAAATAATTGTTGGATTTGTGTGATTATAGGTTGACTCAGGGATGATGTGGTTTAACCACTTATGTGGGAAGAGGCCTTGCTAGTGTGGATTAGGTATTTAGTTTAGGTTGAAAACCAGAGAAAGCCACATGAATGTTGAGGAGCCTTCAGATGATAGCATTGAGGCTATTAGTAGGGGTAACGTCTTCCCATATTTACACCATTGGGGTTGTAATATTTTGGGTGGATGTAGATCATCATTCCTCAAGACAATGTCCAATGGGCCAATGATACTTTTTATTTAAGTAAATATATAATTGTTCCTCCAAACATTGGTCTTCAAGCCAATTGGTGTTTTTGAGTAGAGGATCAAGGGACTATGGTTCTATTATATGGGAATTCTTTTGGGATGTTAGTGACATGATTTGGGACACGAGGTCTCAATTGGAAGGAGGTATTAGGTTACTTATTTAGACGTGGAACCTGAGGGTTAAACTAGGTTTTTGACATCAGGGGATACCATGGGCCATGGTCATAAGATCCTCCCTATTCAGTGATTTTGGAATTTACTAATGTAGGTGATAGATTCCTAGTAGATGTTTATCACTATGTATGATTGTTTTATTTAAAATGCATTATTTTTATCCTTATTATTACACACCTTCTAATACCCATATGTTGGGTATGAACACATGGTTGTTACCCTACAAAGACATGTCCTCACACCATTCATGGGCCCTCTGGGACACATCTATACTTTATGCTTTTACGTTCAGGAAAGGGTTCATGAACTGGTACTAGATCCATGTTGATTTTTCATAGATGTATTGAAAGGGACCTTAAAGTTCCTTCCTCAACTAAAGTTTTTCTGTATGGTTTACTTTTCCATTTTAGCATACCTATATATGTATATAGAGTGGGAAACCATTGGAGACCCCTTACAAATATATTATTTTATAACCTACTATAGATACATTCTTAGATAAATTATTGTTTGGATTGTTTATTTTTTTCTACTGATCTTTTATATATCTTTTTCTTTTGGCGGATATTTCATATGCATCCACCATTGGTGGGTATTTCTCTATTATACTTTGTTTTCGTTACATTTTATATTGTATTACTAATTAAAAAATTATATTATCATCACTTGAGGGCATATTATCCTAACAATTGTCATTATTACAACCTTGATGTTAGTTGGAATCCTTTGTCAAATAGGGAGTCATGGATAAGCCTAGTGTCACTGGGCCCATATGCACTATTCAGGTGGATAATTCAGTTGGGATGATAAAAATGGAATCATAATTATTTCATCTTCAAATTTCATGGTCTTAATATTTGGTATATTGTACATTTGAGATTAGGATGTTATCAGAACTCTGTTTAATTTTCATTCTTAGGATCATGCAGCCCCGTGCATGGGGAATAAACCAAATTTCTAGCTTTGGGAATTGGTGTCCTTTTATTTCTCATTTTATAGATGATATGATATTAACCTCTAGTTGTACACTTGGATATGAATTGTAAATTTTTGTGATATGTGATCCTTGATCTTGTTCGGCAAGAAAGCTAATATTAGAACCTTGGCCTGGTATGGAAGCGGTATTTTCTATGCATGTTTATTATTTCGATTATGAACATAAAAGTATATTTTAAATTATATATGCATGTGTTTATTTTGAATTTATTTGTTTAATATGATATTCAATTTGAAATATATATATATAGGCATGAATCATATAATAGGAGGCGTGTATAATGAAATGGGGTGATGTTGATCACCAGGTTGGGCAATGTGGTCGTCAGATTGAGGGGACATGGTTCATCAGAATGGATGATGCATAAATTTCATTTGATATGTGGCTATGATATGAGTGGGTAAGGTGGCCATGTGGTCAGGATGCTGAGGGGCATGGTTTCAATGGGGATGGGTAAGGGTATTTATTTTAAGGTTCATGTTACATCTTTCCCATTCTCTATTATGTATATATATATATATATGAATGTATGTATATGTATGTATGTATGTTATCTAGGATGTCAAACCATGTAATGTTATTTAGTGGGTTTCCACCTAGACACCTAGGATGGAGTTTTAGGTGGGTGATGGTTTAGTTCCACAAGATTATGAGAATTTTGAGACTCCTAGGGATCATGATGATCATGAGCTACAAGTAGAGGCTTAAGTACGAGCTCTAGTGCTGGAGGGGTATCCACACAATTTGACATCAATTTTATCATGGCTTGATGAGTAGCTCGGAGAGAGCTTTGTGTGGGTTATATAGGGTATCAGCATGGGAGATCATGTAGTATAGATTTCTATGGTGTATATTACTCAAGAGTTTCAGTCACAATGACATCCACTTTTTTAGGTAAATGAGTACAGGATCGAGGATATAAAAATGATCTTTAAGTAGCTTGATATGTTTCTAAGGATGAGGGTAAATCATGTGACAAAGATGATCAAAGGACCGGTTAATCCCTGGTGGGAAGTGAAGGTGTAGGCAAGAAGACCTGAGGGAGTGGCCTGGAATTAAATCAAGGTCAGGTCCATCAAGCACTTATTCTTTGATACGCTGAGGGAAGAAAGATCATGGGAGTTCTTAATCGATAAATAGGTATACATTTCCCTAATGGACTATGTCGTGACCTTCATTGAATTTTATCTCATCAAAACCAATATGGTGAGTGATTACACATTGATATTGAGGTTTTTCATGGATGGTTTATGGAACACCATTCAGATTAATGTAAATGTATTTAGCTTTGACTCATTTTTAGAGATGGGGAACCCGTCACTCATAGCTGAGGGAAACATGATAAATAGGTTGAACTGAAGCTAGGTAACTACTTCATGTGATTTCAATTGTGGAATTTCAAATGGTAAGAATCGAGGATAAGAGGAATTCCAGTAGCGAAGTCTGTCCAAGGAATCAGGCTGACCACCTGGGAGTGGGTCATCATAGATGTGCTCCAATTATATGAATCTAGGACACGTGAAGATGCAATGTGATGAGAAATAAATGCAGTTCCGATATTTTATACAATTTGGGAATCTTGAGAGGTTTGCTGGAAGCCTTCTTGAAATTGCATAAGTTATAGACCAGGGAAGACTCAAGGTTCTGAGGTCAGATCATGAGTGGTATCAAGTGATGGTAGCATAGTTTTAGTAGACCATGGAGGTTTTTGTAGAGATAGTGAGACCCAGTAGTTGGGTTAGTGCTCAGTTGATGGTGTAGCACAACAGGGATTTCAGGCTTCATGTAGTCGATCATCAGGCCAGGTTCATGTCATGGTGCTACCAGGTGTTGATCAGGCTTGTGAGAAGATGATGGTTAGAGGTACACCATTGGATTATCCATGTCATTTTTTTTCTTTGATAAGATAGGTTGAGGCATGTCTATTTTGGGTACACAAGGTAAACATTATATGTATATGAACTAAAGAGATGATGGTTAGTATGTTGATACCATGTAGGGTGAGTTATATATATATACTTATGAAGTGGGTAGAATTAGGAAATATGATGTTTATTGGTAATAGGATATATGAGGTGCATTGTAATATGGGGATCAAGGAGGTTAGGGTTACATGAGTTTTGTTTCCATATGGTAATCAATATGATGTGATACTTGTTTGACGTGTAAGAAACATGGTGTCAAATTGAGCACTTTATGTGATGTGGGAATTCATTGGTTCCATGTGTGACATGGAACATGGTAGGCTCTAATGATGTGTGAGGTCTGATGGGTATCAGGTATGATAAGGGAGCACTCGATGAGGTGTCAGAGTGACGATGTATCTTGGGAGGACTATTGAATCCAATAATGGTTTATGGGCCATCTATATGATTTGATATTTGGGTCAAGTTATGACTTGGGTTGGTCAATCCTAAGGTGGGGAATCCCTTTGAGGTAGTTTAACTATTCCCTTTAGATTGGTGAAGTATGGATTATTTTGACAGTATGAGCATGTTCGCTACCATCTTGGATTTTTTTTAATAGCTCAGTGATGAGATATATTAAGGTGGTGAGATTGTAACCTCTTGGGTTTTTCACGGGTATTTTTCAGGGTAAATTTTAATTTCGGAGTTAGTGGTTGGACCAACACATTTATATATACTTTAGAACCTCATTATTGGAATTTTTTACCCTTGACCTTTTTTAAGTTTTGTTGTATGATTTGGAATACTTATTAAGGGTTTGGGAAAATTACTATGGATAATAGGATGACCAAGGCTACTAGAATATATTTCAAACCTAATACACAACCTGTTAATATTTACATAGTGTGTAATTCTTATTTTTATTTCATTTTTTTAAAAGTCATACTTGTGAAATACCCAAATTTACATTGTGTGAAAATATTTACAAAGTGTGTAAATTCTGGAAGTGGTTTTCTAAAAAGGGAATAGGGGGACCTTCCCCCATTATTATTTTCCTCCTCTATAGATAGAGGTAGTTCCCAGGGGGTCTCACAATGCACCTATCCCCCTCTCTTAGGGATATCTTTATATCCTCCATCAGATATCCTTTTCGATCTCCTTTAGGTGCATTGGAACCATGTTGCTTTTTATCTCCTCTCCCCTACATATATTTTCCTTTACCCTCACCTAAAAACCCATGAAATCAATGCTTGTTGATTTACCATATTTTCATTTTTTTCATCAAAAATTATTATTTCATAAAAATTTCATTGATTTAGAAGATAATAAGTTACATTCTTACCCTTACAACTTCAAGGTAGGTGTTTTATAAATTTCTCTGAGTTTTTATGAGTGTTCGAGTGGTGTAGCTTTTGTTATGCTAAGTTATTGACCAAGAGAGACCCCATAAATTAATTATTTTCTATCATTTAATTATTTAGACCTTATGGGATGTCGTTTGTCATGCCCAAACAAAGTGTTTTTTATGTGAGGTGGGTTTAGAGTCCAATGACACTAAGGAAGTTGGGATGGGTGTGTTTCATTAATTTAGTTAATTTTTTTATATCATTTGAATTAATATATATATATATATATATAGTTGAAATTATTATGATGTATGGTGATCCATGGGATCATGTTGGGCTCGGCCTAAGGAAATGAGGTGGAATGACCACCATGTTTGAGGTGATGTAATCGTCTCTTTGGACATTTCCTAGGTTACATGGTTGATGTGATCACCAGTTGGGGGTCATGGAAGTCAATTGATGCGGTCAATATGTCACATTGAGGGAATGACACATTATATTGAATGGAACAACCATCTATTTTGTGTTACATAGTCATTACATCACAGAGTGCTCGATTTGGGGTTGCTTAGGTATAATTTTTGTGTTTTTACCACACTTATGATTGGGAAAAGTGTTATTGTAGTCATGTGAAAATATTTTGACCTCGTGTTTAGGTGGTTCGAACACATGTGGCGGTAGAGGCACTAGTAAGTATGAATACGGAATTTGGTTGGGGGTGAATTCCATATACATTTCTGGGGAAGGTGAGAGTCCTTTGGATGATAGTGTTGAGACTATTGGATGGGGGATGAGGTCCACCATATTGAGGTCATTGGGCCTATACTATTATGGGTGGACAAAGGTCTTCGTTCCTTAGGATGTCATTCTGTGAGATGAATATGATTTTTATTTCAGGATAGATATAGATGTGCCTCTAGAAAAAGGGATTCGAGCTAATAGATACATTCAATAAGGGGTACAAGGGACTAGTGATCTATTCCTTGGGGGTACCTTCCGATAATCATTGACTTGATTTTGGACACGAGGTTTTGATTGGAACATTGTGATGGGTTACTTATTTATTTGTAGAACCTGAGGTTTCACCTGGGCTATTCGACATCAGGGGATACATTGAGCCATGGGAAAAGTTTCCTCTTCTATTTAATGAATCATTTATTGGTAAAAATAGTTTAAAGCTTCTTAGTTATAGTTGATGACTAAGGAATATTGTTTGTTTAATTTAAAATGCATGAGTTGTTGTTTTTATTCTTACACACATTCTTAAACACATATGTTGGGTATACACACTAGGGTGGTACCATATCGAGACTCATTCTCACACCCTACACGATCCCTTTAGGATGTGTATATAATTTATGCTTTTATTTTTAGGCAAGGGATAAGGATATGGAGATGGATCATAGGTTTGTTGGCATGGATCGATGGGAAGGTACCTTGATGTTTCTACCTCAGCTAGATTTTTTTCATTTGGTTTTCTTTTCTATTTCAACATTATTATATATTTATATCCTATATATTCCATTGGACACACCTTCTGGATATTGTATTAAATGACATATTATGCATTCATGCTTAGCTAAATGAATGTTTGTATTTTTTTCCACTATTGATGTTGTATATTTATTCAACTATTTTCTGATAGTGAATGTGCTTATGCCATGGGCAGGTCTGGTTCAAGTCAGTTGATTTTTTTCTTATTCTATGTATTTTATTACTACTCATACCATTTTATTATCATCACATATGTTTATAGTCTCCCCACTATCACCCTTATTACACCCTCGTAAATGGATGATAGTTTTTGGTGTATGTGGAGGAAAACCTAAGGATAATGTCACTCTTCTTAAAAGCATTATTTTGGTGGCTAATCAAGACATGGTGGCTACACTCCTTATCTACTTGACATGATTTATATTCTTTCATATGGAAGATATGGATTCTATTGTTTCTAAATGTTGAAAAATATGTTATATAAAATTATTGGTTTCTTATATCCTGGACTAATTGATATATGTGCATTTTTATGAAAATTATATTCATAGGGGTCAAAATTCAAAAAAATATAAGCCTTATGTCACAATACAATATTGATACAAAGATTGTATTTTGATTTTTGATTTCAAAATTGTTGATAAAGATATAATATCTCAATCGTGTGATATAATTATTGTAGGTTCATTTTTTTTATTTTATATATGATGAATTTCTTATTAATATTTTTTATTAAACTCCTATCAAATGTAAAATTATATACCTGATAGAAGAGAAGTCCTTATGATATTTATTTCATTAGATTATATGATATGGATGGATTTTATATCAATCCTCACATCAAAATTCATATTTGGGGAAAGAAAATATTAAAATTCATGTGATGATATACATTTATATATAAAAATACATGGGAGTAGTTTTTTAAAATAGATGACAATAATACTTTTTGGTAAGTGAAATGTTATATTTTAAAATATTTTTTATATTAATGATAATATTTTTAATTTTTTATTCTTAATTTTAATAATTTATGGGTAATATTTCTGATGATCTAATCCAAAAATGTGTACCCTCATACTTTAAATCACATAAGGTATATGTTTTTGGAAGAAAAATGATGGATGAAAAAATTTAAAAATTGAGAGACAAGTCATTATGCACCACATAGGATAACCCTCATTCCCCCAATTAGACATGAAAAATAGTAGAGGGCCCAAATGAGATAAATGGGATAATATATTATGTAATAGTCAAGGGATATAACTAAGAGGATTTTATGGTATTATTTATTTTATTTATATAATATAATTTATTTAAACTATATTTATTTATTTATTTAATAATTATTATTTTTCAAATACTCTATATAGCAATTATAGAAACCCATAAATTCCATACATAAATACTACATCTTATTAGATGAATATTGCACAAATTACATAAAAATCCATTTCGGAATCATTGTTGTTTAGTGTGTTAGGAACATTGATACATAAAAAAATTATTCATATGAGATATGAATCATATCCCAATATGTTATTCACTACTAGAACCCTTCATTGACATATCATACATAAATAATTTCAGTACAACATGGGGAAAGGAACCAAAATAAAAGGTAATCTCAGATGCTCAGTAATGGTAAACGTGGTATATATCAATGATAATATAAACATAACATTAGCATAATGAAATGGAAACATGATATTAACATTGAAAACCCATAAATTTTATATGAAAGAATATAATCTTTAGTCATGTCCTAAATATTTTTAGTTCATAATATATGAATCATAAAATAATTAATTAGCATTATACATGATAACATAAAATTAAAAAAAAGACAGATGTTTTTGGTATACACATTACCATAGTAAATCACATTTATAGTCATGTGTCACTACCAATCCTATCATCATGGAATGATTAAACTACCTATTCCATTTTATGCATATTCAAGGTTTAATCCCAATACTATAATATCAAACAAAAACCTTTTCAAAATGGATTCACTACCCATTATCTTCCTTATTATCTTCTGAGATGTCTATCATTACACAATGAATTAGAGTTAAATATAATTCAGGGAAAACCTATTAGATAATTAGAACCTATTTATATGTGTTCCACAATATCATAACTCATTCATAATGTATTATAACTCATGGGAATGAAATGGGTTTCATTAACATTAAAACAATTAATCATAGTATAACTCTTAATATAAATACGTTTAAAAAACACATCACAATAATAAACTATCTAGATATATAATAAGAGTTCTATTTATGGATGAATTCCCTATTAATTTATAAGTATCATCTAGATATGTTATCATAGTGAAAAATAATTTAAAAGATAATCTAGTATATTTCTTGAGGAAAATATAGATTTCATTTTGGAATCAGTAAATTAAAATTAAAAATATTAAAAATATTATATAAACATTTTAATTAAAAATATATTTGGAAACGTATTAATGAATCTTCACGAAAATTGTGGTTATGATGGCCTGAAATTTCCTTCATTATGTGTATTTAAAAACAAATATTATAGTCACATTTTTGGTAAAAAGTCAAAATTACCTCATTGAAATATAATAAGATGATTCCATTTAACAATTATATAAAAAATAAATCATGGATGAAAAATAAATTAAAAAATAATTTTTTATTATTAAAAACACATCTTGAAATGTTTTTATAGTACATGTATGTTGAAGAAAAAGGATCTTCGATCAAAGATAGAAATAAAAGAGATTTTATATAAAAATGTTCTTTCAGAATCATGAGTTATTAAAGATAGTACAATGGAAAGAAAGATGTAATACATATAAATAAAAAAAAGTTAAATAAAATGAAAAATATTATTTAGTATTAGGCAATTAAATCACATCATAAAAAACATACTAAAAATACTTTCGATAATCATTGAGATTATAAAATAAAACCCTTCCTACATTGGTAACATTCAAATCAAAACCTCATAATGGAAAGAAACATATATTGATATATAAATCCCAATATATTTCATGATAATATTCATAAAATTTATTAATTAGAAATATATGCACTATAATTAAGAAACAAGTGGTGAATATGGAATGTGTCTTATAGAAATAAAAGTAAGGAAAAAATCCCACACAAGAATATTTAATTTTTTTGAAAGTACTCCAAACTCATAAATAATAAATTTATATAAGTTAAAATTATAGAATTGAATAATTTACTCATTTATAAAATTTAATATTATTAACTTATAACATTTCAATACATATTTATTAATAATTCAAAACTAAAATCATTATTTCTAGTTTTTAGCTATTTTTCTAGTTCTAATAATTTCTTTTTGGATGTTATAGTTCATTTACATTGATCATGGATAAATTATATAAATAAAATTTGTAATGATATAAATATCATTTATATTAATTATATATATACATTTATCAATGAATAGAATATATAGAAAAATTAAATCTACCATTCATGGTGACAATATACCTTACGTACACATGAAACAAGTTTCCACCTTTTGAATGATAAAAAAATAAATTTAAATTATAATTACTAATAAAAAATAATTATTATATAATATATACCTTATATATTCTTTACATATATACTAATTAAAATTTTTATTGATAGTTAATGAAAAGTTAATTGCATTTATTTATGCAGGTTTTTGTCTACACATATGCATGACTGATGTTATAGTTTTCCAACAGATTGGATAGAAATAAGGTAGATTTGATATTAAAAATAAGGAAGAATAAATATTTCATAAATATCATATATTAACTTTAAACCCATTATCATAACCATCGATGAAATATGGTGATGAAAAATTAACTGTATCACTACATGGAGGTGGTAGTCCACATGTATTCATGAGTGGTACAGTAACTTCATATTAGATGAAATATAGGCTGAATATTAGTGGTTCTATAATTATAATAACATAAAATTATTTTTAGGATATTGAATATATTATTTTATGATTAATAACACTGAATTATTGTAACATCCCAGGTAAATAAATAATAATACATTTTCATATTTATTAATTTTATATTAAAGGGGTTGCTATGTTCGATAGCATACCCGATACGCAACAAAGAGTTTCTTTGAAATCATACGTTTCACACTAGTAATAAAATAATATTATTTTAAATGTTATTTTACACGTAGTCGTTGTACTAGTGGGAATGTATAGAAATAACTAAAATATGATTATATATGTTTTTTAAATGTTTTTACATTTATCAAATAAAGGATAAAGGCTTAAAATATGAAAAGATTTCAATTTTAGGCTTATATACTCTAATTTTCACGAAAGGTCCACTTTTCAACATTGGGTGGCGAACCATCATCAAATATAGTTTTGATCGATCTTATAAATTCTATTGGACCAAATATAACTCTTCTTTATAATCGGGACATCAAAATTTACTTTGTGTAAATTTTTGGTATCTTTCCGATAAAGTTCATTTTTTAATGAATAGTGTAAAATGTTGTATTTTAATTCGAACCCTCTTTTTAATATAATTTTTTAAGATTATTAGTTTATCTTTTGAATTGGTTTTAAAGTAAAATTAGAATATATTTTTACCATTAAATCCAGTAGTGGTCGTTGAAATTAATTTCACTTGTAAATCGGACATAAACTAGTGTCAATATTTTGATACTTATTGTTTCATAAAAACACGTTATTTGCTCTGACAGTGGGAATTAATTATTAATTTAATTAATGAAACTTATATGTTGTGAATTTTGTAAAATGGACTTCATTTTTGAATTCTTAATATCAAATATATCTTAGGGTGATGTTTTGGTATTTTTCTGAAAAACTTCAATTTTTGATGAATAGTGAAACCACTAAGTGGTACTTATAAAAACTGATTTTTCGTTTAAGTGAAATTTTACCACTTCTGTGTTTCAAATTTTAAAAATCCGACATACATGGTTATCATTAAGAAGTAAAATGTGGTTCAATGAGATTAAAATATTTTTTTTGGTGAATAGTAACTTTTAAGTTCTTAATCGCGATTAGAGGTAATTAGTGCAATTTAAGGCAAAAATGATATTATAATAAAATGAAAATACCTTGAAACATGTCCTAACCTTATTGGATGTGTCATGGCCGACCAATAAAATCCATGGGTCAACTTGGGGACACCATGGAGCCACATTGGTTGGGAAATGACATAAATAACTTTTTATTTAATGTTAAAGTAAAAATGACACACACATGAGGTGTTTTACTAAAACAATTTTTACATGGGGTTATACAAGTCATATTTTTTACTATAAATATTCATTAGAAATATAAATATCTTTCCTACATCATGAATATTTTTTTTATAATTTTTAGACATTAAATAATTTATATTATTTATGACATCATGATGATGCAGCGATGACCTCATTATTTAACGATTTAAATAAAATGGAAAGATAATGTTAAATATAAGACCTAAACATGTCCCAAACGTATTGTATGGGAGGATTTCGAACCCTTATAACCTTATCCTCGAATTATATCAATGTTGGATCTCTTAAATCCGAATACCATTTTAAAATAAAGTGACTTTTCTTTACCTTCCAAGAGTGACCCTCCTCTCCTCTTATAAAAAGCCCCCACCTCTACCTCCTTACCCACACTCCCAAAGCCTTTGGCTCGGAAAAACCCTGCCCATTTTGGTTCTACACATCCCTCTCTTACTCCTTGAAGCCTCACTTTGGTCAGAATTCTTCCCAATGAAGCCTTTGAGTTCAAATCTAAGAGAGTTACCTGATTTTAAGGTAATGTCTTCTTTTGAGTCCTTTTGTTTTATTTTGCTTCTCCAACCCCTAAACTTTTATTATTCTTTTCTTTTGTAACAACTCCAGTATCCTAAATATACTAGAATTTTGTTATAAGAGGGATTAGAGCTACACTTATACACACCTACATCTAATGGTTAAAGAACATACTGTTTCTATGGATGACGAATTTCTGGCTCCCGAAATGATGATTGTTGAACATTCTTTTAACACCATTAAAGGTGGCCATTAAGATGACACTATATTTATATATGATATATAATATGTTTATGTTTTCTTTATGCTTCTGTATTTTTCATTTTGGGAATACTTTTATGGTTTCAATTATTGGTAAACACGATATCTTCATTTAAGGAAGTGCGGACTACCGCCCCCTCAAAGTGATGTGATTCGTTAATGCCATATGTGGGACGTATAAAGGATGGATATAAAGTTATTATATATGATGTTATACTATAATTATAATATACCTCTATATCATTATTATTTCATTCCATTAAAGTATGAGATAGAAATGAAAGTAGCGGTCATGCGTACGTACGGCTTACCGTCTCCATGAACCGTGTATTTCATTTCTTATTCCCAAATGTAATGTACTATTAAAAGTAAATGTATATAATGTATATATATAATGAATGATACATCTAAATTATTAATATAATTTTGGAATTAAAATATACATACCTCTCATTTAGTTTTAATTCCATTAATATGACAAAGAAATGAAAGTAGCGTTCATGCGTACTTACGACTTACCGTCTGCATGAACGGTGCATTTCATTTCTTACCTATAAATGATTATGTAATATTATAAATACATGTATATGCTGGATATATATGATATATATATTCTATCCAAATCAGGAATGAAATTCTGGATATAAAGAACCTTTGACCACACGAACAACATGTAATTGTAAGAAGTCCACTTTCGACTTAATAACCAAATATCGATAAAACAAAAATTATTAACTTAAATGCTTAAATAATTTTTATAACATGGCAATAAGTGATATAAAAGGAATAATGAACTTTAAAAAGGTTCTTAACCAAGTAGAAATTAACTCATGTTTATTATTCAGGACGTTAAAGAACGATCGAGTCAAGTCGGACCCGAGGTAAGGGACTTCGTCTCAATCTCCTTTCATTGAGGCATATTTCGTTTTATACACAACTTTATTTTATGTGGTGTATAAACACCTTTGAATTATACTTTTATACAAAAGGAATCTTTTTCTATGAAGCGTTTTACAAAACGAAAACAAAGGAATGTTTCTTTTAACGTACGCGGTGACAACAACTTTTTCCACCGCCGCGAGTATTATTTGGTCTTTGGCATCCTCAACAAGCCGTAATGTTTTTAAAATGAAATAAAAACCATATACTCTTTTATGTATTTTGGTTTTGAAAATGGTTTTTATAATGGATTTGTTATGTCAATATATTTGAGTGATATATTGTGATCAATGTGTGGAAATGTTTTCTTTCCATTATGTTTGTTTTATGTCTTATGATTTTATAATGGTACTTGGACATTTGACGGGTGGTTACGTGATAAACCATATGAAGGGTGGTTCCATGAATACCAGGATTGGTGGTTATGTTATAACCTCCAATGCATTGGGTATGGAAGTCGGCCGTATGGCTATTCCATTAAGTATGTATGGAAGTTGGCTGTAAGGCTATTCCATTAAGTGATATGTGTGGAAGTCGACAGTATGATTATTCCACTTAACTATTTTTATGTCCCAAGTTACCTTTATATATGTTATGTGTTCTTTATATGGGTTTTATGGTAATCCTTTGGTTACAAAAAGGTAAGTAATGAAATTTTATTTAGTGAAGAGTTTTTTACTACTTCATGAAGGTGAAGGTATTACTTTGATAAAGTATACATGGTTTACTTGATGTTTGAAAAACTAACAGTTTTCATTCTTTGTGTATACCTTACTGAGCTTTTTATGCTGTCCCCAACTTTTGTTGAAATGTTTTTCACAGGACTTAATGTGGAATAGGGTCAGGGATTGGATCAAGGGAAAGTCATGCTATATAAAACATGGAACTAGACATGTTTCTTTTTAATAGTTTTTTTTATTCTACGGAAACTTCGTAGAAGTGTCTACTTTCTAATCTTTTTAGATGTAATAGTTATGTTCTAATTCTCTAAAACTCTAAACTTGAAAATATTCTCAATGTGAATTATTCATTTAATTCAATATTAAGTAAGGTTTAAGGCCGGGGCCTTATAGTTGGTATCAGAAGACGTTTTAGACAACTTTAAGAGTTAGAAAAGTGTTAAATTATAATATGATTGAAATGTTATAGCATTTACGGTTTACCATGTTTCTTCGACTAAGATATTTCTATGTTTAGAATGGTTTTCCACAGAGGAAACAAAGCATCTATGTTGTGACGACATCAGGAGGAAGACAACCTTCCAAATCAGCAACATGAGATGGTCAGAATCAGAACTAAACAGTTTGTTGTAGTGACAGCACAGTTGACTCTGGCTATAAATGGTGGTGGTATCCATGATCGAGATCAGCCAGATCAACCGTAGAGGAACATGTCAGTGGTGGAACATTTCATGAGGCAACATCCCCCATCATTCAGAGGATCATCTGACCCCGTGCAAGCTGAAGGGTGGATTAAAGCACTGGAGAAGATTTTTGATGTCATGGGGTGTTCAGAACATCAAAAGGTTAGTCTTGCTGTTTACCGTTTTGAAGGTGAAGGTGATTAGTGGTGGTCGATAGTGAAAAATATTAGGGATAGTGATGAGATTTAGGATCTTCACTAGGAAGCATTCAAAGGTATGTTTCTTGAGAAATATTTTCCTAAGGTGGTTCGTCTTAGGATGGAAAAATAGTTCCTAGAATTTAGGTAGGAGAATGATTCAGTGGCTGCTTATGAAGCAAAGTTCACTCGATTGGCAAGGTATGCTCCAAACTTCATACAAGATCTTGATAGAAAAATAAACCGTTTTTACTCAGGGTTAAATCCAATGTATTGAAGGGATTTAGCTTCTCGTGAGTTCAAAAGTTAGTAAAAACTTGTTTGATGTGCGGATAAGGTGGAAATTGAGTTTTCTGATGATCAGGTGTTTTATGACAAACAACAGAATAAGAGGTCTAGTTGGCAGGCAAAGGGGAAGAATTTATCAAATAAGCAAGGAGGTAAGAAAACCAAATATCCATCCTGTGAGAAGTGTAGAAAAATGCATCCTGGAGAATGTGTATCCAAGTCTGGTAAGTGCTTTCAGTGTGGTAAGTCTGGTCATATTGCTCGTAACTGTAAGGAAGATGATCATGGGGGAAATGAAAAGACAGCGGTAAGATGTTTTAAGTGTAATGAAATGGGTCATTATGAAAACGAGTATCCAATGAAGTACTCAACTATGGGAAAGCAACCAGACTACAAGCAGAAAGGGGTGGTGAAATCCATTGCAACAACTTCAGTAGATGTTGGGCTATCGAATGAAGTAGTATCAGGTACACTGTTTGTTTGTTCTGATTATTCCAATGTGTTTTTTGATTCAGGGTCTACACATTCTTTCATTTCTGAGAAGTTTTCTAGTAAATTGGAAATTCCATCTCAAGATATGAACCCTGAACTTATGGTAAAAACACCTGGATGTAATGTTGAGACAAAAAGGAATTATAAGAACCTTCATATCCTTGTGTGTGGAAAGAATCTACCCGCAAACCTTATTGTTTTTCCTCTAGTAGAGTTTGATGTTATTTTGGGCATGGATTGGCTTTCTATTTATCGTGCTAAGATTGACTGCAGAGCTAAAATGGTTTCTTTTCAGAAAGATTTTCATTTTGTGAACAAGAATGAACCCTTGATTTTGATAACATATCCGGAAGTTGAGAAACTAGTAAAATATGGAAATGAAAGTTACCATGCATATATTGTTGATAATAAAGGAACTGTTCAGATTAATGATGTGCCAGTGGTAAATGAGTATCTTGATGTTTTTCCTGATGAGTTTCCTGGTATTATTCATGATCGGGACGTTGAATTTACTGTTGACTTAGTTCCTGATTCTAAGACAATTTCAAAACCCCATTATCGAATGGATCAAGTTGAACTTTTAGAGTTAATGAAACAATTGGAGGAGTTATTAGATAAAGGTTTCATTCGACCTATCACATCACCATGGGGTTCTCCTGTCTTGTTTGTTAAAATGAAAGACGGATCAATGAGACTTTCCATTGATTATAGAGCCTTGAATAATATTACAATTAATAACAAGTATCCTTTTCCTCATATCGATGATTTTTTTGATCAGCTCTAGCGAGATCAGTATTTTTCGAAGATTGACTTGAGGTCAGGGTACCATCAGTTGAAATTAAAAGAAGAAAACATTCTGAAGACTGTGTTCCATACTAGATATGGCCATTATGAATTTATAGTTATTCCTTTTGGGTTAACCAATGCACCTGCTGTATTCATGGACCTTATGAATAGAATTTTCCATGAGTTCCTAGATAAGTTTTTGGTTTTTTCATCGATTATATTTTGGTGTTTTCTAAAAGTAAAGAGGAGCATGAAAGTCATTTAAGGGTTATCTTGAAAACCGTAAAAGAAAAGAAACTATATGGAAAATTCAGCAAGTGTGAGTTTTGGTTACAACAAATTTCTTTCCTGGGTCACATTGTTTCAAAAGATGGCATAACTATTGATCCTGCTAAAACAAAAGTTGTTGAAGAATGGCCAAGACCCACAAATGTAACTGAGATCCGTAGTTTTCTTGGTTTTACAGGTTACTACCGAAGGTTTGTTGAAAATTTTTCATGGTTATCTAGTCTAATGACTAAGGTAACTCGTAAGGATGTTAAGTTCATCTGGACAAAAGAATGTGATTTTTGTTTTCAGGAGTTGAAATGAATATTGGTGAATGCTCCAGTTTTGGCACTTCCTTCCATGAATGGTGAGTTTTTTATATACAGTGATGCTTCGTTGAAGGGACTTGGTTGTGTCCTTATGCAGAATGATCAGGTAAATGCTTGTGATTCACGTCAGCTGAAAACTCATGAGGTAAATTACCCTACACATGATTTGGAATTAGCTGCTGTTGTTATTGCTTTAAAAATTTGTAGGCATCATTTGTATGGAGTAAAGTGTGAAATATATACTGATCACAATAATTTAAAGTATATATTCACTCAGAAAGAGTTAAACATGAGATAGAGGAGATGGCTGGAATTAATCAAGGATTATGATTGTACAATTCATTACAATCTGGGAAAAGCAAATAAAGTGGCTGATGCTTTGAGTCGAAAAAGTATTGCTTCATTAGCAATGTTGCGTTTGGAACATGATCCTTTGGTTAAGGATTTGATAAACTTTGGCATAGAAGTTGTTGTTGCAGGAAGTTCTTCTGTTTTGTTTTAGGTATCCGTGAGATCATCTCTATAAGATAGAATCAAGCAAGTACAGAAGCAAGATAGTGAGTTGCAGAAAAAGGTAGAGCTGGTTCAAAAAGGTAAGTTACTGGAATTCAACATTGATAATGATTGCGTTTTGAGATTTGGGAAGAGATTGTGTGTGCCTTGTGGTTCACAGTTGAAAATTAGTTGTTATGTGAGGCTCATAGTTCCATGTTTTCAGTTCATCCTGGCAGTACTAACATGTACGGAGATCTACGGGAGTATTACTAGTGGGATGGAATGAAAAGAGATATTGCTGATTTTACTGTGAAGTGTTTGACTTGTCAGCAGGTTAAAGCAGAGTGGTAGTTACTGAAAGGGATGCTTCATCCTTTACCAGTGCCAGAGTTCAAATGGGAGAATATATCCATGGACTTTGTTGGGGGATTACCGAAGACATCTAGAGGTAATAACGCAATATGGGTTATTGTTGATTGCTTGACTAAATATGCTCATTTTTTTGCCATACGAGATAATTTTTCCCTAGATCAACTTTACTGTTTGTATCTTAAAGAGATAGTCAGGTTACATGGATTTCCTCTCTCCATTGTATCTGACTGTGATCCCAGGTTTACTTCTAACTTTTGGAAAGGCCTTCAGAAGTCGTTGGGTACTGAATTAAATTTTAGTACAGCTTTTCATCCGCAATCATATGGGCAGTCAGAACGAACAATTCATACCTTGGGGGATATGATACGAGCTTGTTCGATGGATTTTCAGGGATGTTGGGACCAACATATTTCTTTAATTGTGTTTTCTTATAATAACAGTTTTCATTCCAGTATACAGATGGCACCATTTGAGGCATTATATGGGAAGCGGTGTCGAACTCCAGCATTTTAGGATGAAGTGGGTGAAAGGAAGCTGATGGGACCAAAATTGGTTGAAGAGATGGCAGAAAAAGTTCAGTTGATTCAGAAACACATGAGAATAGCTCAAAGCAGGCAGATGAGTTATGCGGATAACCGGAGGAAGGATCTATCTTTAGAGGTAGGTGATCATGTTTTTCTCAAGGTTTCTCCATGTAAAAGTGTCATGAGATTTGGTAAGAAAGGAAAGCTGAGTCCAAGGTTCATTAGACCATATGAAATTCTAGAGAGAGTTGGATCAGTTGCATACAGAGTGGCATTACCTCTGAGTTTATCTCAAGTACACAATGTTTTTCATGTTTCGATGCTGAGAATGTATATGCCATATCCATCTCATGTTTTGAGTCCAGAGGTAGTTCATCTGGAATAGAATCTCTCTTATGAAGAACAACCAATCCAGATTCTTGACCGAAGAGAGCAAGTATTGCGAAATAAGTTAATTAACCAGGTAAAGGTTTTGTGGAAAAACCATATGGTTTAAGAGGCAACGTGGGAATCTGAAAATGCTATGAGGGATAAATACCCCCACTTATTATGATAAGTGAATAAAATTGCGAGGACGCAATTCTCAAAAGGGGGGAAGGATGTAACATCCCAGGTAAATAAAGAGAAATACATTTTCATATTTATTAATTTTACTTTAAAGGGGTTGCTATGTTCGATAGCGTATCCCATACGCAACAAAGAGTTTCTTTGAAATCGTACATTGCACACTAGTAATAAAATAATATTATTTTAAATGATAGTTAACACGTAGCCATTGTACTGGCGGGAATGGATAGAAATAACTAAAATATGATTATATATGTTTGTTAAATGTTTTTACATGTATCTAATAAAGTATAAAGACTTAAAATATGAAAAAAATTCAATTTTAGGCTTATATAATCTAATTTTCATGAAAGGTCCACTTATCAAAATTTGATGGAGAACCGTCATTAAATATAGTTTTGATCGATCTTATAAATTCTATTAGACCAAATATAACTCTTCTTTATAATAGGTACATCAAAATTTACTTTGTGTAAATTTTAGGTATCTTTCCGATAAAGTTTATTTTTTTAATGAATAGTGTAAAATGTGGTATTTTAATTCAAAACCTCTTTTTAATATAATTTTTTAAGATGATTAGATTATCTTTTGAATTGGTTTTAAAGTTAAATTAGAATATATTTTTACCATTTAATCCAATAGTGGTCGTTGAAATTAATTTCACATGGAAAATCAGACTTAAACTAGTGTCAATCTTTTGATACTTATTGTTTCATGAAAACACGCTATTTGCTCTGACAGCGGGAATTAATTATTAAATTAATTAATGAAACATATATGTTGTGAATTTTGTAAAATGGACTTCATTTTTGAATTCGCAATATCAAATAGAGCTTAGGGTGATGTTTTGGTATTTTTCTGAAAAACATCAATTTTTGATGAATAGTGAAACCACTAAGTGGAACTTATAAAAACTGATTTTTCGTTTAAATAAAATTTTACCACTTCTGTGTTTTAAATTTCAAAAATCCGACATACATGGTTGTTATTAAGAAGTAAAATGTGGTTCAATGAGATTAAAATATTTTTTGGTGAATAGTAACTTTTAAGTTCTTAATCGCGATTAGAGGTAATTAGTGCAATTTAAGGAAAAAATGATATTATAATAAAATTAAAATACCTTGACACATGTCCTACCCTTATTGGATGATTCATGGCCGACCACGACAAGCCATGGGTCAACTTGGGGACCCCATGGAGCCACTTTGGTTGGGAAATGACATAAATAACTTTTTATTTAATGTTAAAGTAAAAAACGACACACACATGAGGTGTTTTACTAAAAAAATATTACATGGGGTTATACAAGTAATATTTTTTACTATAAATATTCATTAGAAATCTAAAACTATTTCCTATATCATGATATTTTTTTTATAATTTTTAGACATTAAATAAATTAAATTATTTATGACATCATGATGATGCAGTGATGACCTCATTATTTAACGATTTAAATAAAATGGAAAGATAATGTTAAATATAATACCTAAACATGTCCAAAACCTATTGGATGGGTGGATTTCGAACCCTTATCACCTTATCCTTGAATTATATCAATGTGGTACCTCTTAAATCCGAATACCATTTTAAAATAAAGTGACTTTTCTTTACCTTCCATGAGTGCCCCTCCTCTCCTCTTATAAAAGGCCCCCACCTCTCCCTCCTTACCCACACTCCCAAAGCCTTTGGCTCGGCCACACCCTGCCCATTTTTTCTCTCCACATACCTCTCTTACTCCTTGAAGCCTCACTTTGGGAATAAGTCTTCCCAAGTAAGCCTTTGATCTCTAATCTAAGAGAGTTACCTGATTTTAAGGTAATGTCTTCTTTTGAGTCCTTTTGTTTTATTTTGCTTCTCCAACCCCCTAAACTATTTATATTCTTTTCTTTTGTAACAACTAAAATATCCTCAATATACTAGGATGTTTTTATAAGAAGGATTCCAGCTAAACATACACACACCTAAATCTAATGGTTAAATAACATACTATTTCCGTGGATGGCGAATTTCTGCCTCCCGAAACGATGATTGTTCAACATTCTTTTAACTCCTTCAAAGGTGGCCATTAAGATGACACTATATTTATATATGATATATAATATGTTTATTTTTTCCTTGAGCTTCTGTATTTTTTATTTTGGGCATACCTTTATGGTTTCCATTATGGGTAAACACGATATCTTCATTTAAGGAAGTGCGGACTACCGCCCCCTCAAAGTGATGTGATTCGTTAATGCCATATGTGGGATGTATAAAGGATGAATTTAATGTTATTATATATCATTTTATACTGGAATTAATATATACCTCTATATCATTATTATTTATTTCCATTAAATTATGAGATAGAAATGAAAGTAGTGTTCATGCGTACGTACGACTTACCGTCTCCATGAACGGTGCATTTCATTTCTTATCCACAAATGTAATGTACTATTAAAAGTACATATATATATAATATATATATATAATTAATGATACATCTAAATGATGAATATAATTCTGGAATTAAAATATACATACCGCTCATTTAGTTTTAATTACATTAATATGACAAAGAAATGAAAGTAGCGTTCATGCGTACGTACGGCTTACCGTCTCCATGAACGGTGCATTTCATTTATTACCTCTAAATGATTATGTAATATTATAAATAAATGAATATTCTGTATATATATGATATATATGCTATCCAAATCAGGAATTTTATTCTGGATATATAGAACCTTTGACCACACGAACAACATGTAATTGTAAGAAGTCCACTTTCGACTTAAGAACCAAATATCGACAAAACAAACATTATTAACTTAAATGCTTAAATAATGTTTATAACATGGAAATAAGTGATATAAAAGTAATAATGAACTTTAAAAAGGTTCTTAATCAAGTATAAATTAACTCAAGTTTATTATTCAGGACGTTAAAGAATGATCGAGTCAAGTCGGACCCAAGGTAAGGGACTTCGTCTCAATCTCCTTTCATTGAGGCATATTTCGTTTTATACACAACTTTATTTTATATGGTGTATAAACCCCTTTGACTTTTACTTTTATACAAGAGGAATCTTTTTCTACGAAGCATTTTACAAAACGACAAAAAGGAATGTTTCTTTTAATGTATGCGGTGAAAACGACTTTTTCCGTCACCGCGAGTATTATTTGGTCTTTGGCTTCCTCAAAACGCCATAATGTTTTTAAAATGAAATAAATACCATATACTCTTTTATGTATTTTGGTATTGAAAATATTTTTTATAATGGATTTTTTAGGTCAATATATTTGAGTGATATATTGTGATCAAAGTGTGGAAATGATTTCTTTCCATTATGTTTGTTTTATGTCTTATGATTTTATAATGGTACTTGGAAATTTGACGGGTGGTTACGTGATAAACCATATGAATGGTGGTGCCGTGAATACCAGGACAGGTGGTTACATTATAACCTCCAATGCATTGGGTATGGAAGTCGGCCATATGGCTATTCCATTAAGTATGTATGGAAGTTGGTCGTGTGGCTATTCCATTAAGTGATATGTGTGGAAGTCTACCGTATGGTTATTCCACTTAAGTATGTTTATGTCCCAAGTGACCTTTATATAGTTTATGTGTCCTTTATATGGTTTTTATGGTAATACTTTGGTTACAAAAAGGTAAGGAATGATATTTTATTCAGTGAATAGTTTTTTACTACTTCATGAAGGTGAAGGTATTACTTTGATAAAGTATACATGGTTTACTTGATGTTTGAAAAACTAACAGTTTTCATTCTTTGTGTATACCTTACTGAGCTTTTTATGCTCACCACAAGTTTTTTTGAAATTTTTTTCACAGGAATTAATGTGGAATAGGGTCAAGGATGAGATCCAGGGAAATTCATGCAATATAAAACATGGAACTAGACATGTTTCTTTTTAATAGTTTTTTTTATTCTATGGAAACTTAGTAGAAGTGTCTACTTTATAAACTTTTGAGATGTAATAGTTATGTTTTAATTCTCTAAAACTCTATACCTGAAAAGATCCTCAATGTGAATTATTCATTTAATTCAATATTAAGTAAGGTTTAAGGTCGTGGCCTTATAATTATAGTGTTGTAAAAAGATTTAAATTTAAATATATCAGGTAAGATAATTTAATCTTCGTTGTTTTCTCGTTTAGATCCTTGCTTACTAACTCTTGATATTGAATTTTAATAAGAATAGTGTAACAATATAAACATTTATAACAAAATCCATTTTCTATTTAATTAAATGACTTATTTTGTATTCTATTTATATAAAACACATACACTTCATTGAAATTATTATATCCCTTAAGATTTAAAGGACCATTAACCATCATATCCATTGATAATATAGTTATTGTATAGTGAACATATGATTAGTATAAATATAGGGTTTTAAGAGATCTAATTGTCACACACAAATGATGTGATGACCTCAACCAATAGTATAGTACACTATGAATAACATTTATCTGAGCTTCCTAGGGCGATATCATCATTTGGATTTTCCCTTGACCATGACCAAGTAGAGATCTACCAACTAAAGCATGAAATATACTATTCACAAGACATGTTCAAATTTTTGAGATTATGGCACAAACCATATACACTGAACCACCCACTGAAAATATCATCATCATGCACATTACCATTAGGGAAGTTTATAGTGTAATAAAGGCCTACATTTCAGGACCTTAATTATTTGAATATTTATATTTTTTAGAATAATGAATATAATTTCATCTTAATGTTGTTTCATTAGAAATGATTTTGATTTTGATATGATAAAAAAAATTCTATTTATGGGTAATATGGAATTCCAATTAAGGAATTTATTTATATTGATTAACAGATTTTTGAAATAAAAAATATCATTAAAAAATAATAATATTAAATTATGGTTACCAAATGTTAATGACAATATAATTTTTATCATTCCAAATGTAATTTAAATAATGGTTTGAAAACTATTATTGTAGAAAAACCTAGAATTTATCAATAAATGTTCACTGTATTTTCAAAGTTAATACTCATATATTTATTTATTTTTCTAGATAAAATAAATATTTTTTTTTTGAATCAAAATATTGAAATTTTTTAATTGTGAATTTTTCATAATTTTCTGAGTAGAATTTTCATGAAAAAAATAAATAAGATACAAATATATGGTATGTATTATGACATCCTAAGAAACAAAATGTGATTTAATAGATTCAATAAAAGTTATCCATGACATAATCTTTGTTTCATATTAAAATTAATTTGTTTTTGAGTTTATTTTATTTATTTTATAAAGATTTATGAATCCTCCAAAAAATATATTATATTAGAAGATTCTAAAATCATTTCTTTAAGAACATGAATCACCGCCACATAACCTAGGGAAATAGTTTAATGATTTAGAGACATGGAAATATAAAATAATGAAAAAAACTATTTTTCTCATAAATTATAAAAAAATCCCTTATAAGTTTTTCTGTTTTGATTACTTTATTATATATACTCCAAAATAGATGTTTCAGAAATAATAATCAACTACCCTCACTTTTCGCATTCATACTATAGAGACCCGAAGCTTGACGTACATGGACATTACATTACATTTGCGGAATACTTAGTACATAACAAAAACACACACTAAAGGATCGTAATAGTTTAGTGTCTTTGGAAACTCGGAACGTAATCTTCTAATCGTGGTGAATGTTCTTCAATATCTCCCATAAAGGTCATCCCTTTTTTCTACCTAAAACCTTTCTTTATATCCTGGGGAAAAGAAAACATAAAAGGGTGAGCTCAAATGCTCAGTAAGGGTAAACAAAAGAAAAATCAATCACATCATATACATAGCTTTTGGAAATCTTAACCTACAAAAGAGCTCATAATATCATAACATGGGATATATCATAGAAGTGAAATGTAATCCCAATAATCATAACATAAAACATGAAACTTTGTGGCATACACACATAATCATAGAAAATCATTTCTTGTTAGTCAAGACTCATTGCCAAGACTATCTTAGTGGACAACGTCCCTTTCTGAATCGAGTAACCCTCGTTTCAGTCCTGTTTCACTGAACCGGTATAACCTACCATTTCAGCCATGTCTATCTCATGAGATATAAAATTTTTACCCAATGCATTGGAGGGAGATATAGGTCCCACCCATCTCATAATGATACCATTCTTATGTGTGCCACAAAATCATAAATCATACATCATTTCATAACCCATGTAATAAAAATGGGATTCTTAAAACAACATGACATCATAAAACCATTCATATAAGATAAAGGAATTCATAAACATAATTCCATCACAACATAGTCAAATCAATGTAAAAATATCGATAGAAACAGAACCCTTTATTATCTTAGATGGAAAATAATTTTGATAAAACACTTGAAATGAATTCTTGAGGAAAATATCCTTTCTTCTTCAAAATCAATTTCTTTTCACAAAACATCATGCAATTTTAAAAGAAAGAGATTTTATTAAAAATAGTCATGAAATCTTTTGGAGGAATCTTCATGAAAATAAGGCTTTATAAAACCGTAAAAATCCGTTCATGCCGTTTAAGTTAAAAAAACATTCTTCGTACTTTTGTCGGAAAAGTCAAAAAGTACCTCGTATGAAAAAGCGACAAAAGATTCCTTTCATATTCTTTACTAAAAACTCACCGAAGAGTAAAATTGGACTTAAACTATTGTAAGTGGATGGAAACAATATTACATATTGAAGGAACATGGATGTGGATGATAAAATACACCCTAGTAAATACTTACGAATAAACAATCTCGGATAAAAAAGAGATTGTGATATTTCCCTTACCTTAGGTCCGATTTGCTCTGTAAGTGTCTGAACCTCCTGTATAATGATTTAAATAATGTCATTGACTTATTACAGAATCATATTCATTGTTATGATATCATATATGGTTCACTTATGACATTATATTACCCGTTCTTAAAGAAGCGTTTTGGGTAAAATCGTTTCATTTATCGTAGGTGTTTTGACTTGTTGTTCTTGACATTATTATTACTTATATCATGATTTACTTACTTCAAGAATATAAAATATGATTTATATATCATATATATTCAGTATATATATATATATAATAGATAGATAAAAGAAATGAAAAACACCGTTCATGGAGACGGTAGTCCGTACGTACGCATGAACGCTGTTTTCTTTTCCTTATTGTCTTGAAATGGAAGTAAGTAGATGACATACATATGTATATATATACATAAATCCAGTAGCTTTATAATGCCATATATTTCATTATTATTTCTTATATATACATTATAATCATTCTTAAATGGTTAACATGGAGAATGAATCTCATCGCGTCGTGGAGACGGTAGTCCGTACGTACGCACGAGCGATGATATCATTTCTATAAATATTGAATTGAATTGGAGTGGATTATACAATATATCAGAATCAATATGATGTTGTAATAACTATGTATAGTTATTCTTTACACCATTATACCCATCCATGTAAGGTGGTGGTGGAAAATAGATTACACCACGGCGTGGAGACGGTATTCCGTACGTACGCACGCGCGGTGATTTCTTTTTCCGTAGGATGGATAGATGGTGAAATAGGTTTGTTTCATACTTATAATAACATATCAGTATATTAGTGATACTGATGTTATTACTTCATAATGAAACAACCTAAGAAGAAGAAGTGGAAGAAGAAATAAAGATGAAAGAATTGGTAACGGTAATTACCTCTTCTTTGAAGTGCCTCTTTGAGACCTCCTCTTAGGGCACTATAATCGGTCTTTGAGGAAGACCACAACCTCTAGGATGTTGCTAGGGAAGTGGAGAAGGGATTTTGGCAGGGTTTGGACGAGCTTGAGTGCTCAAATTGGTGTGAGGAGGAGGGGGAGGAGGTGTCCTTTTATAAGGGATGAGAGGGGCACCTTAGGAATATCTCAAAATATTATTTTATATTAAAGTCAAAATCGGTTTATAATGGTTCCAAAGGGTCTTATTTCGAAGCTAAAGTGGGGATGGGTCGAAATCCTATCAACCAATAAGATTTAGACAAGTTTAGGGTATTAGTTTAACCTTATTAATTAGATTTAACTCTAAGTTAAATAATTTAACTTTTACCGTGTCTTTTTGTTTTCTTTCACTATATGGTTAATACACTTACTATAACATGACAAACGAACCCCAAATTGAATATTATTAATAAATATATCCTTAGCTAAGTCATTTGGCCGAACCATAGATTTTTAGGAATAAAATAACAATTAATAATATAATATTTGATTTAAAAACTATTTTTTGTCAATTTTGACACTATTTGATATATGATTTTTGTGAAAGTCATAACAGAATTATATGTTCTAAGAAAGTTGATTAAATCAACAATAATATATCATAGTAACCTAGAAAATTAGTGGAATTCATTAAAAGTCTCAAATTACATTTATTTTTGTGTTTATAACATCAATTATCTCAATATTTCATAAATAAGATAAAAACTGCATCATAATTGTGTCATAAATAAATTAACTTATGTAATGTCTAAAAATTATAACTAAAATACCATCATTTAGGAAATCTTTTTAGCTTTCTAATGAATATTTACAATCGAATTTATCTTATGTATAACCCCATATTAAAAATGATTTATTTATTAAACATTGATTTTAACTATTTTAACCTTTCTTTAAATAAATTAATAATAAATGTCCTAATCTAATCCAAGTGGGCCTAAATGGTCATATTTTATTCCTAAGTTTGTTTTTGGTCGAATTACACTTGTCCAATAGAATTAGGACATGTGTTAGGGTAATAGTAATATCATATTTACCCTTAGTTACCCTATTTACTATTAACCGCGGTAAAAAAAGTAAAAAGTTACTATTCACCAAAAAATTATTTTCATCCCATTGAACCACATTTTAGTCCTTGATATTAACCTTGTCTCTCGGATTTTCGAAATTCCATTCACAGAAGTGGCAAAATTAAGTTTTATGAAAAATTTAGTTTTTTTTAACTACCACTTTGTAGTTTCACTATTCATCAAAAATTGATGTTTTTCAGAACAATGCCAAAATTTCATCCTAAGCTATATTTCATATTCCGAATTCAAAAATGAAATCTATTTTACCAAATTCATAACATAGAAGTTGCATTAATTAATTTTATAATTAAATCCCGCTGTTAAAATAAATAGCGTGTTTTTAGGAAACAATGTATATCAAAAGATTGACACTTGATTATGTCTGGTTTAAATGTGAAATTACAACCAATGACCAAAATTTTATTAAATTGTAAAAATACATTCTAAATATACTTTAAAACCACTCAAATTAATAATTTAACACTATTAATTATTTCGATTAAAAAAGTTGTTTTTAATTATAATTTAGTAATTTTCACTATTCATCAGAATATGAAAGTTATCCGAAAAGTACCAAAATTTCACCTTAGGCTAAATTCGATACTCCGAATCCAAGAATGAAGTTCATTTTGAAAAATAAGATTTACAGAATTTTAAAAAGTGGTTATTATTATTCATAACGGCTAGTTTTAATTATATTTTAATAGCACATCATTGTTTAGTGAAACTCGGTATTGTGTATTACACACGCTATCGAGGAAGGTCGCGATTGTGTGTAATGCAAGGCAAGTCAAGGATGCGTGTTGTGCAAGCTCCTTTTGGTGTAGCGTACAACACAAGACATTAGTAAAATAAAGAAGAATATTTTTCATAAAATCTTGGGCTGTTACATTCTACCCCCCTTAAAATGAATTTCGCCCTCGAAATTCGTCGGGGTTATAAATGGTTTACTATTCTAAAGTTTCTTTAATAGAAACCCACATCGTAAAAGGGAATACCAAAACATGGCTTTAAAAACTAAAGTATGAAATGTAACGATTACCCAAATAAACTAATCACTGGGTTTCCACATAGGTGAAAATATGGATATGGAAGAGAAATCTAACCATCATGTTCTGATGGAGAGTGGTAGAGAACATGGCTATGGAAAATCCAGTAATCACAAATCCATAGATTTGTGATGATATAAGGTACCATCTGATTCATCAGGTATAAGATCACTAGGACAACATTTTTGGTTTTCAAGATCATTTCCCTAAAGTTGAAAATTTGCTTAGAATAAATACTTACTTTATTTTGGTACAATCTCACTTTTGTTCGTGCCTTGAACAATTTCTACTTCATCTCTTAAATTAATGAAGTTGAATTTGTTATTCGTGAAGTGTTAGCAGATCATGTGATAGAATGACGGGTCATTCCATCTGTCTCAAAAGGTTAGCAAAATTTATATACATAAGTCGATCTATAGTGGGATTAATCATATATAGTTCCTAAAATGGGCTTATACTTCATATATCATACTGCTTAATATAATATAACTAGTTTCTACTAAACAGGGACTTCCTGTAGGTCAGTGGTAGGCGATAAAGGCCAGTCGCACTTCGGTTTTGGGTTCGATTCCTACAGCCTTGTCCGAAGCGATGGGCTGTCGCCCGTCCTGCAGGTTGTCCTTTTTCTAAAACTACGTTACTATAACATCCCATCAATAATATCGAAAATCTTCTATCCTTAAACAATACTAACTTATGTCCAACATAATCCAGTCTAATCTTTAGGCTTATACATAATACTGCAGTCAACGATTACCAGAGATTTAATACTGTCGTTGATCCCCACATATCATAAGATATATCTTGTTGGACGCATTCCAAACATTCAAAGGCCTTAATCTTGTACTCTCTTGAATACCCATTGAACCTTAGTGAAAACTTGAATGTAGTTAAAAGTTAACACTTTCCACATACCAAAATCCTCAAAATTCTATATACTCAAACCATGATAACACTTAGTCCTTATATCAATCATGAGCTCATGAATACTATCAAACAATTAATTTTCTCCTTATCCCTTCATTATGCGCATATCATCTACATTCCAAAAATATCTGAATAACCTTTCATGGATACGGGTAACATTAATCATACACTTTCAAAACACAAGGAAAGACAACAGTGTAACAATCCATAGATATCTCTTTATTCCAAAATTACACATGATAAACATGTAATCATTCCACTACATTCTCAAACCATTGACCGAGCTTCGAAAATTCTTTCATCTCACATATCATTTGTAGTCTCTTCATCATCATCCACATAAATACTACCCATATGACCATACTGATTCTCTTCATGAGTCTTTCCCTTAGGGCATTTGTTTGCATAATGCCCATACATTCCACATTTAAAACACTTAACCATTTTTGATGTCATAGCATTACCATTATCCTCATCCATGGTGTTAACCGACCCTTTTCCTTTGCACTTACTTGCTTTGTGTCCTTCTTTCCACACCCAAAGCATCTTCCAGTTCCCTTGAAACATTCTCCTTGATGCCTCTTCCCACATGATTAACATTGGAGAAATTGAACTTTCTTTCCTCTATGATCATCATGGAACTCCATCTTTCTCTTATTAGTCGAGTCAGGAAACTTACCAAATTTTACATTATTGATCATATTATGAGATTGCTGATTCGGCATAATAATGATCTTTGGACTTCCAAATCCCATTTCATTTGGTTGCTCATGAAGAATATCATTCCATTGTCCATCATATCCTCCATTATCGTGAATCATCTTGTTTCCAGCCATTTTCTAAAACCCAAAATGAATAGTGTGAGAGGCAAAAATCATGCTAGGAAAAACAACATAATAAAGGGGGAGTACCTTCAATATCTAACATCTTAGGTTTAATTCTATGATCGTTAGCATAGTTCTAGTACTATAACTTATACGTCTACTTAACCTTAGGGACATCCCTAGTCATACCGTAGAAATATCTATAGGGATCTCACTAACGTTTTCGCATCCTAGTTTCCAAAGGTTGACTAAACCTTTCCTCTGATACAAACTGTAGAGACCCGAAGCTTGACGTACATGGACATTACATTACATTTGCGGAATACTTAGTACATAACAAAAACACACGCTAAAGGATCGTAATAGTTTAGTGTCTTTGGAAACTCGGAACGTAATCTTCTAATCGTGGTGAAAGTTCTTCAATATCTCCCATAAAGGTCATCCCTTTTTTCTACCTAAAACCTTTCTTTATATCCTGGGGAAAAGAAAACATAAAAGGGTGAGCTCAAATGCTCAGTAAGGGTAAACAAAATAAAAATCAATCACATCATATACATGGCTTTTGGAAATCTTAACCTGCAAAAGAGCTCATAATATCATAACATGGGATATATCATAGAAGTGAAATGTAATCCCAATAATCATAACATAAAACATGAAACTTTGTGGCATACACACATAATCATAGAAAATCATTTCTTGTTAGTCAAGACTCATTGCCAAGACTATCTTAGTGGACAACGTCCCTTTCTGAATCGAGTAACCCTCGTTTCAGTCCTGTTTCACTGAACCGGTATAACCTACCATTTCAGCCATGTCTATCTCATGAGATATAAAATCTTTACCCAATGCATTGGAGGGAGATATAGGTCCCACCCATCTCATAATGATACCATTCTTATGTGTGCCACAAAATCATAAATCATACATCATTTCATAACCCATGTAATAAAAATGGGATTCTTAAAACAACATGACATCATAAAACCATTCATATAAGATAAAGGAATTCATAAACATAATTCCATCACAACATAGTCAAATCAATGTAAAAATATCGATAGAAACAGAACCCTTTATTATCTTAGATGGAAAATAATTTTGATAAAACACTTGAAATGAATTCTTGAGGAAAATATCCTTTCTTCTTCAAAATCAATTTCTTTTCACAAAACATCATGCAATTTTAAAAGAAAGAGATTTTATTAAAAATAGTCCTGAAATATTTTGTAGGAAGCTTCATGAAAATAAGGCTTTATAAAACCGTAAAAATCCATTCATGCCGTTTAAGTTAAAAAAACATTCTTCGTACTTTTGTCGGAAAAGTCAAAAAGTACCTCGTATGAAAAAGAGACAAAAGATTCCTTTCATATTCTTTACTAAAAACTCACCGAAGAGTAAAATTGGACTTAAACTATTGTAAGTGGATGGAAACAATATTACATATTGAAGGAACATGGATGTGGATGATAAAATACACCCCAGTAAATACTTACGAATAAACAATCTCGGATAAAAATGAGATTGTGATATTTCCCTTACCTTAGGTCCGATTTGCTCTGTAAGTGTCCGAACCTCCTGTATAATGATTTAAATAATGTCATTGACTTATTACAGAATCATATTCATTGTTATGATATCATATATGGTTCACTTATGACATTATATTACCCGTTCTTAAAGAAGCGTTTTGGGTAAAATCGTTTCATTTATCGTAGGTGTTTTGACTTGTTGTTCTTGACATTATAATTACTTATATCATGATTTACTTACTTCAAGAATATAAAATATGATTTATATATCATATATATTCAGTATATATATATATATATAATAGATAGATGAAATGAAAAACACCGTTCATGGAGACGGTAGTCCGTACGTACGCATGAACGCTGTTTTCTTTTCCTTATTGTCTTGAAATGGAAGTAAGTAGATGACATACATATGTATATATATACATAAATCCAGTAGCTTTATAATGTCATATATTTCATTATTATTTCTTATATATACATTATAATCATTCTTAAATGGTTAACATGGAGAATGAATCTCATCGCGTCGTGGAGACGGTAGTCCGTACGTACGCACGAGCGATGATATCATTTCTATAAATATTGAATTGAATTGGAGTGGATTATACAATATATCAGAATCAATATGATGTTGTAATAACTATGTATAGTTATTCTTTACACCATTATACCCATCCATGTAAGGTGGTGGTGGAAAATAGATTACACCACGGCGTGGAGACGGTATTCCGTACGTACGCACGCGCAGTGATTTCTTTTTCCGTAGGATGGATAGATGGTGAAATAGGTTTGTTTCATACTTATAATAACATATCAGTATATGAGTGATACTGATGTTATTACTTCATAATGAAACAACCTAAGAAGAAGAAGTGGAAGAAGAAATAAAGATGAAAGAATTGGTAACGGTAATTACCTCTTCTTTGAAGTGCCTCTTTGAGACCTCCTCTTAGGGCACTAGAATTGGTCTTTGAGGAAGACCAGAACCTCTAGGATGTTTCTAGGGAAGTGGAGAAGGGATTTTGGCAGGGGTTGGACGAGCTTGAGTGCTCAAATTGGTGTGAGGAGGAGGGGGAGGAGGTGTCCTTTTATAAGGGAGGAGAGGGGCACCTTAGGAATATCTCAAAATATTATTTTATATTAAAGTCAAAATCGGTTTATAATGGTTCCAAAGGGTCTTATTTTGAAGCTAAAGTGGGGATGGGTCGAAATCCTATCAACCAATAAGATTTAGACAAGTTTAGGGTATTAGTTTAACCTTATTAATTAGATTTAACTCTAAGTTAAATAATTTAACTTTTACCGTGTCTTTTTGTTTTCTTTCGCTATATGGTTAATACACTTACTATAACATTCCAAACGAACCCCAAATTGAATATTATTAATAAATATATCCTTATCTAAGTCCTTTGGCCGAACCTTAGATTTTTAGGAATAAAATAACAATTAATAATATAATATTTGATTTAAAAACTATTTTTTGTCAATTTTGACACTATTTGATATATGATTTTTGTGAAAGTCATAACAGAATTATATGTTCGAACCAAGTTGATTAAATCAACAATAATATATCATAGTAACCTAGAAAATTAGTGTAATTCATTAAAAGTCTCAAATTACATTTATTTTGGTGTTTATAACATCAATTATCTCAATATTTCATAAATAAGATAAAAACTGCATCATAATTGTGTCATAAATAAATTAACTTATTTAATGTCTAAAAATTATAACTAAAATACCATCATGTAGGAAATCTTTTTAGCTTTCTAATGAATATTTACAATCGAATTTATCTTATGTATAACCCCATATTAAAAATGATTTATTTATTAAACATTGATTTTAACTATTTTAACCATTCTTTAAATAAATTAATAATAAATGTCCTAATCTAATCCAAGTGGGCCTAAATGGTCATATTTTATTCCTAAGTTTGTTTTTGGTCGAATTACACTTGTCCAATAGAATTAGGACATGTGTTAGGGTAATAGTAATATCATATTTACCCTTAGTTACCCTATTTACTATTAACCGCGGTAAAAAAAAGTAAAAAGTTACTATTCACCAAAAAATTATTTTCATCCCATTGAACCACATTTTAGTCCTTGATATTAACCGTGTCTCTCGGATTTTCGAAATTCCATTCACAGAAGCGGCAAAATTAAGTTTTATGAAAAATTTAGTTTTTTTTAACTACCACTTAGTAGTTTCACTATTCATCAAAAATTGATGTTTTTCAGAACAATGCCAAAATTTCATCCTAAGCTATATTTCATATTCTGAATTCAAAAATGAAATCTATTTTACCAAATTCATAACATAGAAGTTGCATTAATTAATTTTATAATTAAATCCCGCTGTTAAAATAAATAGCGTGTTTTTAGGAAACAATGTATATCAAAAGATTGACACTTGATTATGTCTGGTTTAAATGTGAAATTACAACCAATGACCAAAATTGTATTAAATTGTAAAAATATATTCTAAATATACTTTAAAACCACTCAAATTAATAATTTAACGCTATTAATTATTTCGATTAAAAAAGTTGTTTTTAATTATAATTTAGTAATTTTCACTATTCATCAGAATATGAAAGTTATCCGAAAAGTACCAAAATTTCACCTTAGGCTAAATTCGATACTCCGAATCCAAGAATGAAGTTCATTTTGAAAAATAAGATTTACAGAATTTTAAAAAGTGGTTATTACTATTCATAACGGCTAGTTTTAATAATATTTTAATAGCACATCGTTGTTTAGTGAAACTCGGTATTGTGTATTACACACGCTATCGAGGAAGGTCGTGATTGCGTGTAATGCAAGGCAAGTCAAGGATGCGTGTTGTGCAAGCTCCTTTTGGTGTAGCGTAAAACACAAGACATTAGTAAAATAAAAAAGAATATTTTTCATAAAATCTTGGGCTGTTACACATACCCACCGAACCACCACTTCCTCTTCACTAAAATAATCATGGAGTAGATAATCACTCTACCATGCCCTCTCTATATTCGTCCCAAGGAGCTGATATGCACTCAAAAAGATCCTCCCAATATTTTTTAATCACCCACTCAAGGTAAGGAGTCCACTCTTTCTCTTATTTATTCAATAATTTTCATTATCTTATCCCTTGTATCCCCAATTCATAATGTTTGGAAATATTCTTCAACATATCCATTATAATACATATGATTTATAAATGACAGGAAACCCCTTTCACTCTCATATATCCCTCCCATGAGCAATTATGTGTCCCTGTTATGATATCTACAGTTCATTATGATTTTACAAACTAAAAAAACATCCAGTGAACATTAGTACCCATTTCCTATCAAGGATGTTACAATTTATTAACTTATTAATATTTTATTTTGGTATTACATGTATGTAATCCATATTCAATTATTATTTAAATAAGCGTGATGAAATAGTTTCTCATTTAAATGATTTATGTGGGACCCTTGTGCTTGTACATGATATAATTATGATCGGTAAGTCCAAATAGTGACACATGATTTGGGTAATGGTTTAGTCACTTTATATTCCATGTATGGTGCATGGGATGTTTACCTAATAAAATTATGTTAGGTTTTCTTGTTGTCAAACATCATAATTTTTTAGCATGTCATGCTTAAAGTTATTTCCACAATACCATGTTGTTTTTATGTTATCATTAGACATCAAGACTCAATGTTATTGTTTTTTATTTTCACCCCATTTATTTCCCATTGAAATTCCAATTGTATAACCTATAACACAATTTTCATGCTATGTCAGGTTTATTCTCTATTTGGGATTTATAGCTCATCCCATTATTTTGTTCATCCCCATTTTTTCACATGCAGTTGTCGACACTCCGATTGATCACATGGATGAAAAAGGTAAAAAGTTAGTTGCCTTAGAAAAATGAGGAGAAGATAGATAATGAATTCCATGATCTACAAAGCCTTAGAAAGTGTTCCTCCCAAGGTATCCCCCATCACTGTTGGCGTGGAAGAACTTGTGGACCTCCACACTTCATCGACAATACACCTTTCCCCATGGTTTTGTATTTTTCTATAAATATACCCTTGGGACCTTCATTTGTATAAACTAATTTCCATCATGTAAAATTACTACTATGGTAATCCTATTACTTTATTCAAGTCATCAAAAACCTACAAGGTAGTTTCCTGATGCCACAATATAGGGAATCAAAGGGGTATATGAGACTTTTTTCACTTAGTGTTAAAAATAACTATCATATTTGTGACTCATTTACCCAACCCCCTGCCTCCGGATTTAATAGTAATAGTACGACCACTATTCCTCAAATAGAAACTTCTACTACTCACTTCTAGGAATATATGCGAAGACCCTTAAAGGATTTATTTATGTCTCTCCCTTGTGTTGGCATCAAAGTTTTTCATCACCTAAAGTTCCCTATGTTCACCCAATACTACTTTTGCGGAGCACCCTTATGCAACCCTCCTTGGTTTACCCTACCCTTTATCCTGAGTAAGCCTTTTATGAGGCCTCCTTAAAATCCACTCAAGGAAAGGATTCACCTTCACTGAATCCCTTCCTGAATGATACCATGTTGAAACCTCCATCAAGACCTACTGATTTACAAAACCATAGGGAATGATCCATTAGCATGTGACCCATTTGGATTTTGATTTCTATGGTCACATGTTTCCCACAATTTTACAACTAGAGGATAAGAATCCTTTAGGCATCTCTAGATTTGGATATCTATGGTCGCATGGTCCCTTACCCCAATGATAGTGTTGAGAAGTTATCGATATTGTATTTTGGGGATTGGAATCTGTAAAACCCTTATCATATCTAATACTTGAAGCCTCCGATTCTGTACAAGGTGGGTAAGGATCACACTTTATTTTCCCTTCCACATGGAATGAGATCCCTCTTCCACCATGGAACCTATATTAGAGAAACCATCCTGGTGTAATCCCATAGACTCTCTTATAGGAGGTTTATTCTTGATCCTCTCTAAATTCATTACCTTTATTTCTTCCTTACCTTGAACTCTCATCCAATGTAGTGTACATAGAGTGATGTTTTGTATCACCAACCTCTTCTGACATATTCCTAACCTCTTCCATCGTAGCTATGACTTATTACATCATCAAAGGAAAGAATGTGTGTGGTTTTTAGAATCTTCCACATCCTCTTTTTTCTCAAACCAAGCATGAATCATATGGTCTTATAGGTTATTGATGATCATGAAACCCATACAAACATCCTGAAGGATTCAACTATGAGAACTCTAATTCTTGTTAACCAAGACACATAGGAAACCCACTTAGTGTCCATGCTCAAGCAGCATCGTACTTAGGAAAAAGACCCAATCATATTTCTCTTAATCTGGGCATCCTCTCTAGGATTAATGATCAAGTTAAGCACCAGATCCCCCTTAAGTGAAAATATCCCTCATGGTCCCTTCATTGGGGATATTGTTATCAGGAATAATCCCCAAAAGATCATCATAAAGGTTCATTATTTCCTACAAGATAAACCCTTGTGGGTCTCAATAGGCATGAGTACTTGCTAATGAACTATGTGGCATTGATTCCCATCCAAATAGGATACATAGTAATCCTCCATGAGGTTCAATCCGAACAAACTAATCCAACCCGATTAATCTAGGCGATATCACCATTAGTTCCTAATTCAACATGGAATCATATACCCCTTCCAATTTCCTTGGAAACATTAGTATATGTACCACATCGGACATTCCGTAGGCACCTTCCTCCTAGAAGTTCTTACCACATGACATTAAATTGTATGGTTGGGTCCTTATAACATGAACATAAATGGTATGATGTGTCCCATTAAACACCACCTAATTACATGGTTTATGATTCATTTATAAGGATACATAGGAATCATATCTATGTCTTTGATCCAAAAATCATAAATAAATTCATCTCCCTAGATGAAAATAAATTCAAGAGTGAAAATCATCTACCTAGATGACCATAAACTCTAGAGTTCCCCACTACATGGCTAGAAAACTACAATTTCCTTAATATTTACCAAACGTTATCTAAGGAATATATAAGAGGATACCATAAATGAAGAACCTCAAATACATACATATATATCCATTGTTGAAAAACCATGAATACATACAGATCATTATGAGTCCCACACATTCTAATAATTGATTGCTCATATTGGTATAACCCACATCATACATGGAAATTAATGATAGATTCATGAACATATCAAAAATCTATAAGTTTCACCTGGGGTAGGAAAAAATCCATCCAAAAAGGTATGATGAGCCTGACCTCCCATCATCATAACCAATGCAAGATCTTAATCATCATGGGTCCATGAACCAAACAAGAGCCTACCTTTGGTAAGATAGTCCCTATCAATACATAACCATTGGTTGTTTTGGGTTCCATCAACTAATCCATTGGAAATGGATAGGAAATAATGATTTCCCCAATGAAATCAAATTTTCAGTGGAAACAAAAAATGGTGAACACAACATGAATCTTTAACCAAGATGATAATGTAACCTACCTATTAGGCCCCTTCAATTCTCAAAGGAAATGAAGACCTGAGAGGGAAATCAATTATACATGTATTCATACAAAATATTCTGATTTGTTGGAGTTTATTATATTATATTTTATATATACATGCACTTAATTTCAACAACTCCCTTCAATCCAATGGATTCCTTCATGCATACACACATGAACGCCCCATCTACTGTTCAAAAAAGATCCTCGTCCACTTGAAGTATAAAATCACTAACTCAACTAATTTAACACTATGTCTCCAATGATATGGTTCGAGAGTACTGTCATCATGGTTCCATACCAACCCTATAGGCTACCGGATAGGCCCTCCAGATCAACAATCACCCCTAGCCATCCGGTCAAGGACCAGTGGTCCTGATGTAGACAACATCGACCATTATATTCAACTATATCTAGAGCTTATCCCCATAAAAAATGTAAAGTACCTCCCATATATTAGGTAGGTGTATCCAGATGAAAATCATGGATTCATTATAAAGACATAGAGACCCTTGTCAAGGGAAACTACCAACAATTGATTTCGTGAAAGTTGCACAATAGTGAACCCTCAACATGATGACGGTGTCACCTTCTGTAAAGACTCAGAATATTCCAAATAAATTTTTTCTCATTATATATAATTATTACATGTCCGTGAAAATTAGCGGTGCATGATTCTAATGCTCGCTGTTCCTGTAATGAATTTCAGAACATTTTTTTGGGTAGGTTCAGTTAACATAAAAGTGGGAATTTGTAACTTTTGAACCAGTGCTCGGAATTGAAATTTGAGGACACCGTTGAACTTGAAGCACTGATATTCTCTTAAGGGTACCTTCACCTCAATCTCAGTTGGTTGAGGGTGGAAGTTATATTTTTAGTTTTTCAGGGGATAATTGAAAAATAAAATAAATAACTTTTATTTTATTTATTTGAAATCCTTCATTTGAATCTTGGTTGTGGAGACCACTAGACCTTGAACCCTTTTTTTAATGTGTTGTAACTCTTGGAACCTCCCCAACTAATGATCCAACATAAATTGATCTAATTGAATTGAACATAATTAGTTGGATCCTTACCTCTTGTGGTTAGGGGAAATCGTTGGAAAAGACATTATTTGGGGAGGAAAGAACTTTGGAGAGCCTTTGGAGAAATCTTAGTGGAATAACCTTCTCCAATGAAGAACAAAACCTCGAATCAAGAACGAGGAACCAACGCTCGAGCTCGGATTAGAACCATGTTGCGGGAAAGATGAACGACGTCGTCTCCTTCATCTTCTTCATCTTCTTCCTCATTCCATCTCAAATGAATGATTGAGGAAGGGTTTGTTTATGATTGTTCTTTGTGAATTTATGTGGAATCACTCTTCTCGAGCTGTATGCTATCGGTCTAATGCAGAGGGTGTGGGCCAGACAAACATAGACTCATCCCTCCACAACCTCTAGTTTGATGTGTTATTCGAGGGCGGATTGTCGGGTTGAGTAGAACCCGACCAAGTCATGATAGATGCGACATTGATATCCGAGATGAACTTTGAACACTTCAGATTGAATGACGGGCCACCCGAGTTCACTTGGTGACCCGAGGAAGTCCATCGGATACCGGTGTCGGCAAACGACACTGGCAGGGAACTAGGTGGTGGCCGTTACACTGACCGGTAGTGAAGGTGTCAGCGGTCCAATGACACTGCTGGAGGAGGCCATGGCCTATCGGCCGCTGTGGAGGAGGACGGTGGTTGGAATGCCAGTCGGTCGCGTTGAGGCAGGGCGGCATGCATATGTGATGCATGTATAGGAGGAGCTCATGGCTGCTGAGCTGCGGTGGCGCACCGGGATTACTAGAAATCAGCAAGCTGCAGGAGGAAAGTGGTGTCATCGCGCTGCTAAAAGGGGATCTGGCAGAATTTCTAGCTGGTCATGTCACACAGAGCAGGACCTGCACCGGTGGGTCCCGCATTCCAGAAGGTGGCGCATCATGGCGCCGACAATTTGGCCAAAACCGAATTTTCCTTGGGCCATTCGGGAATCTAGGGGGGAACCTCCCCTGGGTGTTGGCTAGGGAGGGCCCTGTCATAGCGAGCCACCCCGGTCGCGGGCTGTGCGACGGGCCACCTAGCGTGTCGGGCAGCCACATTGCGCGTCGGGACGGATAACAACCCAGCGGGTTGGGTCTAACATGGTCCATCCCATCCATACCGGACCCAGACCGGGCAAGGCCGGACCCGGAGCGAGCTGGGTCGTCCAGAACTGGGTCGGATCGGATCGGAACCAGGCCCATCTGGATGCAGATATGCCTTTTTTGGCCATATCTTGAGAATCGAGCATCTTTTTGACGAAACATATGCAGTACCAGAATCCCTGGATTGAGATGGTCCTTTTGGTATACTCTACTAGAGTTTTGGATAAATTTGTAGTATGAAAGGGTTGGATCAAATCTGTATCCAACTGCGCCCTTGTAACGGAAACACTAATAACATACAGACTGGGCATTCGATTGACGCACCGTTTGCTGAATTGGGACGCTTATAAAATGGCGGTCCATGGGGATACTTCTTTGTGGGACTTTGTGTTAGTTGGAATATCAACCTATGGCTTGAGGAGCGGATCATTTCGGAATCAAGCATACTTAGTGCAGGAACCCTATGGCTAGTTGTACTTGAAGATTCTTCAGATCCTGTGTAGGTCATCTTCAGATTCTGTGTGAGTCATCTTTGGATCATGTGTGGGTCGGCATCTTCAGATCCTATGTGGGTTATCTTCATATCCGGTGTGGGTTATCTTAAGATCCTATGTGGGTTATCTACAATCCTGTTTAGGTCAACAACGGAGCTTCTCAGCGAAGTACGATGATCTAGTAATACAACTAATCATCTATACTCCTATACATAAGTTATACCTACTGTGAGATGAGTATTTACCTTTGTGGTACACTTCTGTGTGGGGATTCCTTTGTGGTATTATTCTGTGTGGATTTACCTTCATGGTATTCTTCTATGTGGTGTTACCTTTGTGGTACATTCCTTTGTGGTATTATTTCCTTCATGGAAATGTTGTGTTTTTTGATAGAGAGTTAGGTCTTTTGTTTCCTCAAGAGTGATATGGGTACACTTGATTACTTAGGTATATGTAAGGTCATATACCTAAGTTGGTTTGACTGTTGTTTTCATGCATGTGAACATAATGTTGCTTTTTGAAGTATCCTTCATGGATTCGAAGAGACCTTTTGGGGGTCTCAGGGTCCCTACTGAGTATCATTATACTCACCCTTGTATAGGATATGCCTGAACCTTGTTGTGTCTTGTAAAGATGATGGACAATGCTGATCGAGGCTGAGGGTACCAGGACTAGAGGCTCCTTGGATGTAGACCTTAAATGAGGCATAGCACAGAGATGACTGTTCAAGAGCTGTACCTACCCTTCAGTTAGGATCCTTGATGGGTGCTCACAAGAGCTATTTTTATTTTTACTTGTACTTTCCAATTGGGCTTGTAGTCTGACCCCTTACATATTGTACTCATTATATTTATTATATATTTTACTTTGTGATTCTATCATTCTGTGTGATTGGATTGTGTGAGTTTACAGGTTAAAAAGGCAACATCTTACCGGTTTTAGGTATATTTCTTTCTAGTACTATTCGCCAGCCCCTAGCCTATGGAATGTGTGCTTGGGGTAGTCACGGCATGGGCCCCTAGTGGACAGGTCATGACAAATTGGAATTAGAATAGTCAGTTCTACTAAAGAACTTGGACTCTGATATTTTGATTCGACAATAGTGTTAATTGTAATGAGTGTGGTTTTCAGTTTGGGGAATCCAGTGTTGTTGCGGCGGTCGACATATCCATACAGCAGGACGCTGACTTTTGATTTCCAAATCAGTGCACGAAACACTGATTGTGTGTTTTTTTCTGAAATGTTTTGTTTCAGATCACTTGGGTCAGCTCACCATGTATAAATTTTCGACCATGGAACACCTATTTCCTTTCAAGATGCCTCCCCACAGATAGCCAGCCAGGGTTCTAGGTGGAGTATGCGATGAAATCCCACCGAGTGACGAGGCTTCAGTGCAGGGCCCCTGTTTCTGACGCTTTCGTCGGGGTGCACGCGTCCGTCCGCCAGGGAGGGCGTGCTGCGTGTGTCCCCTCATTCCCTCTTTCCAAAGGCGGGCGGCATCTGTTCCTTGGTCAAGGACGTCTGCTCCTTGATCGAAACCGGGATGATGGGATGTCGGTTGTTCTTTCCGTGGATTCCTCCCCGGAGCTCATCACCTAGTTCGGGTCTCCCTCATCGATTTAAGACGGATTCGTGAAGCTCATTCCCGGTGCCATATCTACATGGACGCCAGTTTATTACGCTGCTTCCGTCAAGACGTTCCAAGGGGTCTTTTCGTGATAGAAACCTGTGGTGAGGAGAACAGTCACGTTGGGGCATCGTCGGCATGTCTGTCTTGGGTCCCCTATCACAGGGATTCTCGAGGGCGCGGAAGCCCGATGCATCCCACATCGAACGCGGGGAATGTGTACCATATGAGGTTTTCCTCAGCTTCTCATGTTTAACATGGGGTATGTCGCAAGTTTAACGTCTTGCAGAGACAGATTGGGTTGAAGGATCCCTAGGGGGAACACCGATGTTGGGGCCAACACGTGGGCGGCCTCCCGTATAACATGGAGTGGGAAAGGGTGGCATGATCTCACCGGGATGTGGCGGCTCGGGTAAGGATCAGGATGGATAGTGGAGTGAAGCATGGGGCTTATGTTCTGAGACGGCCTAAGAGGGAGGATACAGTTTAACATCATGCAGGACGGAATACAGTTTAACGTCATGCGGGACGAGATACAGTTTAACGTCATGCGGGACGCAATACAGTTTAACATCAAGCGGGACAGAATACAGTTTAACGTCATGCGGGATGAAATACAGTTTAACATCATGCGGGGCTGGAGATTTAGGGCTTATGCTCTGAGGCAGCCCAAGGTGGTCAGGGAACCGACATGGAGAGGTCGGGACGACCGGTGGTGGGATTGAACCTCGTGGAGGCTTCCTACGTACCAAGCATTTGCACAGATCAAAGTCCACGTAGTTCGCTGGGATGGGGCTTACGCTCTGAGGCGGCCCATAGGAGGATGTCATGGTCGATGCGCACTCTAAGACCACGTGAGTCATGCTCGGTGTGGGAAACAAGAGGCACCAGGGACCAGACGATCACGTCGCGGAGGGTGCGTCTGTGAGAAGTGGGATGGGGCTTACGCATTCTGCGGCCCAAAGAGGAAATAAGGGCTTACGCGTGGTTAGCGGTCCTTGTTGTTGGGGCTTACTATAGGGTGGAGGCCCGTGGTGCGATAAAGCACAGTGGGAAAAAGACTCCACTGGCCTTGGCAGGGGGGAAGTAAGGAGATGCACGGGTGAAATCATCTGCAAGAAAGGTTAGGGGCTTACGCTCTGAGGCAGCCCTTCCCCCGCGGACAAACGCCGCTCCGACAAGGAGGATCTCATTCCATGCGAGGAAGAGTCCATTCCCGTGGAGATGAGTGGGTGTAAAAAATGTCTGAGCTGGGGGGACCCTACGTGCGAAGCACGAGGTCAGACCACAGTTTAACGTCTTGTGTTAAGGACGAGGTGCTTAGCAGTTTAACGTCCTGGAGCTTGGACAAGGTGGATTCGCTCCACAACCCTAGGTCTTAAATGCCCAATGCCCTCTACCCCTTGTGGAAGGGAAGGCATCGGAAAGTCCGTGGTGAAAGGGGGTCGCAGGGCAAACCACCGGGGGGGTCCACGTTAGTGTGGCGATGAGAAGAAGCAATAGTCGTTAGCGTGCCTATGCGGAGAAGCATAAGGCAAAGAAACGCAATGGGAAACATGGCCCGAGGGACCTTGAGGTTACCTCACACGAGCTTGGAAGGCTGTGCGGGAAAACAACGCATGGCGCGCATGCCCGGTACAGGAGACATTACGTGCCGGTGCAGGGGGCAGCCAAGGGGCGTCAAGGTGAGGGGTCCTCGGCCTTGCGCGTGCAAAAGGGATGATTTGCGTGCAAAAAACCGGTACATCACGCAATAGGAGTAATGGAATTTCACGCGAAGAGGGAATTATGTGCAACGTTTTGCGCGCACGGCAGGGTATTGCTCGCTGGACCACGGATTGTGCGCAAGTGGGGAAACCGGGGGAAGGGGAAAATTCACTGAAGCCGGTGGAGTTGCGCGCAAAGGTGAACTACGGGGCAAGGTTGCGCGGAATTTGGGATTACATGTATGTCATCTTTCGCGCGGGGGGAGCAGAATTGCGTGCACGAGAGTCTCTTCAGATTCCTCAACCCCTAAACCGTTCGGGGTCACCTTATATTTATAGGCGTCCTCCGGCGCGGAATCTAGGCGGCGCGCAATGTTTTCCGCGCCGAGAACCACTTTCACGCAAAATATCACCGCGGAGAAACGGGGCACACAATTATTGCACACCTCACCTTTCCAATTCCGCGAATCCCGGGAGCACTTCACGCGCAGAACATTTTTGCGCGCGGATCCTCCTTTATTTCTCGCACCACTTCCTGGGCCTCCAGACCGGGCCTCTGATTCCAAATATGACTTCGCTTCGTCATTCCGAAACTTCCTACGGGAGTAGCGGAATTTTTTTTGGCGTCAAAAAATGCCCCCCCCCCATGGAATGGGATCGGTGAGAGGTCGCAATGATCAGATTCCAAGGGAAATGCCGAAACGCCAAAGTGCGGAAGCCTCTTGGTCAAGTTGCGCGCAAAATTCCGATGGGGCGCGCAAAATGCCTGATTCGCGCAGAATCCACTTTCCGCGCGGCACGGACCCTGCCCTCGCCTATAAAAAGGGGCGCTGGGTCCCAACTCCGTACATGTGCTTTTTTGCGCGCGATAAGCTGTTCGCTCTCGTGCGTGAAATCGCTCCGCGGTTGCCCGTAATAACGCACTGGAAGCGCGGAATTCCTTCCGAAATTTGGCAGTGATTTCGCGCCGAACCGGGATCTTCCGTTCTTCAAGTTCCTACTGCGCGCTCATCTCTAGGATTTCGCGCAACTCCTTCAGATTTCGCGCCAGACTCTGCAATTACGCGCACTACATCCTGATTTCGCCCAACTCCCAAAAAATTCAAGATGGCTGCAAACCGAGTCGATGAGGGGGAAGCCGCTGCCCGTAGGACAGAAATAGTGGCGTACAAGGAGGTATATGGCGCCAAGGTGATCGTCTCCAACAATCTGACCTTGTTCAATCTGCTGACTCCAGCCCAAAAGGCATATCTCTTGTCGGACAACCTCCCGCTCTGGAATTTTGGCATCCTGGAGGAGGTACCACTGTCGGGATTCAAGGTGGACACACCGCGGTCCTGGGTGACAAGGGAGACGAACTTCCATGCTACAACATCACCAAAAACGACCGTCCTTCCAGGGAAACTAGACACATGGATTTATATGTCCTGAACCCGAGGACTAGGACCATTACCGGGGATGAGCCTGTAGCGGAGGATTCTTCGGCCCTCTACGCGAGAACGTTTCGTCAGAGCATCACGGATGACACAAAGGGCTGGCTGAAGGATTGGGACCTGCGGTCCGGGGGTAACTTCACCAGTGAATGAGCTTGGGCATTTTGGGTTTTCCATACCTGCGACCAGTTCGGAGATGAACTGCGGTATATCGGCCTGTTTGAGGCGGTATGGACATCACAGTTCCATTTCCACCATTTATCCTGAACTCGGACTGGAGCTATTCACCCGGTGGTCTCCTGACACCAACACGTTCCAACTTCATCATGAAGAATTCGGAGTTAGTATCTAGGACATTCACTGCATCGGTGGTATCCCACTGGAGGGTTACCAATACGACGAGTTCGTTCCTCGAAAGAACACCTGGGGAGATAGGTCGCGGACGCCTATACTGACGTGGCACCTACTGCAACTGGCCAAGGAGAGGCTGGGGGTCAAGAACTTCCTGAAGGACATCGCCTACAAGGGCTGGTTCAGCCTGTTCCATGAGAAGGATCCCACCGTCAAGATGTCGGGACGGGGAAAACGGTGCCCAACCACGACATAGAGGAGCAAGGACGGGACATGCTGGAAGACCCTGGAGGCAGGGAAATACTAATCATGGGGCTACCACGTTATTGAGGCCCGGGACCCGAACGTCCGGTATGCTGGGTTCCATGCCGCCTTCCTGAGCGGGTGGCTCCTGCCAGTGTGGGACGCGAGGATGGGCGTCCGTCCAGCGACTTTGGTGATGGTGGGCTCCATGGCCGCCAAAAAACGGTTCAACTTGGGCGTCCCCGTGCTGGCCAAGCTGTATACCATTATGGGGCACATCTCACGAGGGGGGTCGCCTCGGAGAGTCTGTGGTCCCTTCCAGATCTTCCATGGTTGGGTGGTGGCTCATCTCGGCGGGTATACTTTCCCAAACGTCGTCCGTCCTCCGGGAAATGGCTTGCGATCGTCCTTGCTAAACATTGCAGGGGTGGCGCCATTGACGCTCAATGAGGAGGGCGTGGGGATCCGCATTGGTAACCATGCCAACTTCAACTTCAGCCCGTTCCCCACCCCGGTTGGCTATCTGGTGGACAACGTGCGAGGCTCTCTGGAACAACAGGAATATTTCTGGAGCATTCGGGGCGGGGTGCTTGTCGCTCGAATCAATGGGAAGGTGATCTGCGAGCTGTACGTGCCATCCCGATTCTCCAGGAAGTTCGGGTGCCTCTAGAGAATGCCGAATAAAGTATTCACGGCTATCTGGTATGAGAGGAATCCATGCGTCTTGCATCATATGTGGTTGATGTTTACCACCTTCGGCTCTGGCGACGTCGTTACTCTTCCTCCCACCGGGGCCGATGCCAGCCTAGCAACCGAATATGCCAAAAACTGGACCATTGCGTACCCTGAGGGGATATTACGCAAGCGCATCTGGAAACTCGAGGTCGCTCGCACGGAAACCGGGCGACGGGAAAGGAGGCCAGGTGCCATCGGAAGGGGGAACCAAGGGCGCGTCAGGCAGCGAGGCCTGCGCAGGCCGGGACTTCGGCAGCGAGGACATCACATGGTGCCTCCACGTCCTCGTTACCCGCAGGGGGGTCACATGAGGCGGCCATGGAACTGCCCGGGAAGCAGATAAAATATCTGCTCGAACCTTCCTAAGACGCAATTCTCTCGGCACTGTGGTCGGCCTGGATGACCCTGCAGCAATCGTTGAGCGTCGAAGCCATCTGGCAGAAGATAATGCAGAACGGGATCCAACTGCCGGAGGTCGGGCTCGTTTGGATTACCGACCGAGTAAGTTTCCATCGACGGCATGCATATGTGACGGCCATGGACGCATACGCACACCAAAGGGGGCGGCGTGAGGAGCCAACTTTCCTAGTGAAAGTGAGCTTGGCCAGGAGCATGATCCGGAAGCAATGCTGCCGGGAGAAGGCAACAGTGATGAAGAGCTGGAGGTGGAGGAGGAAACCGGAGAGGACGAAGGCGAGGGAGAAGACGTAGAAGAGGAGCCTGAAGGTGAAGGTTCGTAAGGGGCGACCTACCAAGGGAGTCTCCGAGAGAGCGGTGAGATTTCCGACTATGATCTCGACATAACCGAGATTCTCGAGGTTTGCCTCTGCCTTCATTCATTTCCCTCATTCATCCATTATACTTTCCAACTTCTAACTCACTTCCCCATCCTACTCAGGAGCAGCTGAGTGGTGGACGGGCATCCACACTAGAGGAAGGCAGAGAGGAACCAGTGGGACATGATGGGGATCCGACACCCATCATTAAATTATCCAGCGTAGAGGGGTCTCCCCTTATGGCGGCTCCTGCAGTGGCCGAAACACTGGGGACTAACACTATGGATTCCTGTAAGTCTCACGCTTCACTACTGGTGATTGGTGTCAAGAGATCCCGTCTGACCAGCGTATGCCCCACGCAATGATCTCAACACTGGAGGCACGTCAGGCTACAGAGCCCAGGCCATCCACGAGTGGACCAGCGGCAGACATACCACCTCGCTCGAAACATGCTCTCTACACTGATTCGACCCAGACAATAGATGAACAGAGGGCGGAGGACATCAGCGGCGCTGTTCCCGGAATGTGGTCGGATGCTGGTGGAGGCATCATTGCTGCTGGGGCGAGAGAAGGTTTCCCAGACGTTGAGGATTCTATTCCTCATGAAGACATCCCTGGGGTGGATCCTGCTGCCGATCTACTGGCGGACTTCCCCATATACCGACCTGCTGACCCCTGAGGAGATTGATGACTCAGACTCAGAGGCAGCCGAGGAGAGCCGGATGACACAGCACAAGGGGTGGAAGTGTATCCAGTGCTTTCTCAGGCAGCCCCAGTCCGATTTGCTGAGGCGGATGGGATCACATCAGACCTGGCTGTGCTTCCTGTGCGCTGGAGGGGCTGATGCTCGGCGCCTTCATCTAACGGTCTGTGATTACATGACCGAGAAGATGCGTGAGAGCACCCGGCGCACCGACATTTCCAAGTGCCAGGAGGGATCGACGAGCGCTCAAGCGCTGCTGAGGGCGGAGCCAGAAGTCCGGCACCTCTAAGTTTAGGCGGCAGATAAAGAGGTCTTCATCGCAACATGCTCTGAGCTCGTGGGGCAACTGACCGCCCAGCTAGCTGATGCCCAGGAACAACTGGTGGAGGCGAGTCACCAGATGACCGTGCTTCGAATCGAGCGGGCGCAGGCACAAGCTAGGGCGGATGAGCTGTGCTCTGTGGTGGCCGATGAGGAGAGAGTCTTAAAAGAGCGGAAAGCAGCCCTGGAGGCTACCAGCCAGAGGGTAGCAGCGCTGGAAAGATCGCTTTAGCATGTTAAACACTGAGCGCTTTGTTTTTGCCATCTCATGAACTTTTTTCTTGTACTGCTCAACGTCTCAATCCAATATATGGCCAAATCCACTCTTTTGTACCCTTGGTTTATTTCGCTCAACCATGGCTTAGAAACGAATAACAACTCACCCCTAGGCTCTTGTGGGACATGCCCAACGCAAGAAGCAAGAGATGCTCGTACCATCATTTCGTTCAACTGTGGGGCATTGACCAAGCTTCAGGCGTCCAAAATCGGGCCTGGAATTTTGAAGAGACCCCGGGCCGATTGATGTGTCGACTTCTCAATGTGCCTTAACACATGAGCGGGGAAATGCCGGGGGCATTGAAATCCATCCGAACACAGGGGGATGGAGAGAAAGGGTGCATCACACTGCCTAAATTCGGAACCCAATGGGGCGCAACCATGGTGGATAACTGTCAACCGTGGCAGAAACACAGCATCCATATCACGTTGGCCCGGAATGGGAGGACAATAAATGAGGGCTGACCGCTGACCATGTTCGCAACACGGGGCCTAACTCAAATATCGTTGGTCAGTTTTCTAGAACGTTGGCCCAGGATAGTAAGCGGACCATAGGTCGAGCATACATAATGTTAGGGGGTCCCGTCAAACATGACCAGTTCTCCGGAACGTTGGACCAGGATAGTAGGTGGACCATAGGTCGAGCATCCATACTGTTAGGGGGTCCCGTCAAACGCGAAAGGAAATGAGGGTCCGAATAAGGGGGAATGCAAAGCGCGGGAGGTGGAGTGGTGGCTTGTTCGAACATAGTACAACACTCTCAATATTTCACCACCAGGGAGAAGGCGCATTAGGCGAACGTACCAACCTGATCACGGGTCATCCCAATTTCCAGGAAGGACCTCTTTGGCGAGAGAACTGCCGCTTCACATCATTACCATGGGGCATCCCGAACATGCTCTAGGTAGATATCCTGATGACACCATTTCCCTTGAAGTCGGGACGAGGGGCCGACAATAAAGAAGGACGGTGTTCAGCTATCCCTGGGGCTGGACCCAAGACGAAACGTCCGGGCGGTCCTACGTATCTCATAAGGATGAGAATCAAGCCACACGTAGTTCTGAAAATACAGTTTATCGTCATGCTGGAAGAAATACAGTTTAACGTCATGCGGGACGGAATACAGTTTAACGTCATATGGGGTGAAATACAGTTTAACGTCATGCGGGACGAAATATGATTCATAGTTTTAGGTCTTAGAGATCAGACCAAGAGGATCATAGTTTTAGGTCTTAGAGCTCAGACCATGAGGAAAGGGGAGAAACAGACACATGGCCAGGAGGTTACAAAAAACCCGACGTGAATCAGGACCTAAGCCCTACTCAACATGTGCTCTCCGGGGAAATGCTCGAGTCGAGGGACCGAACACGGAGGTAGGCTGGACCCGCGGGGAAGTTCCCCATGCGTTCCTACGTATCTCATAAGGATGAGAATCAAGTCACACGTAGTTCTGAAAATGAAATGGTAAGATACCAGTGCCAAGGGAAAATAGGAGTGCGGGCGTGGCCCTTGCATAAAAGAAGCGGCATTTGATAAATCTTGTCTTTCCTTTAAGGTGAGTGGTTTTTTTTGTGAAGCGACAAGCCCAGAGTAGCAGGCCACGGTGTCTCCACAAGCATCAAGCCATGATAGGCATTGACAAATGGCATGGCATAAAACCAATACCCAACGTGATGTACTCTACAACGAGGTCACCACAATGCAGTGCCGTTTTTCGTCGTGCGGCCAGGACGATAATGTCACAGTTTAGGGTCGTGTGATAGGACCAACAACACAGTTTAAGGTCATATGGTTTGGACCAAAAGCACAGTTTAAGGTCATATAGTTTGGACCAACAACACAGTTTAAGGTCATATGATTTGGACCATCAACACAGTTTAAGGTCATATGTTTTGGACCAACAACACAGTTTAATGTCATATGGTTTGGACCAACAACACAGTTTAAGGTCATATGGTTTGGACCAACAACACAGTTTAAGGTCATATGGTTTGGACCAACAACACAGTTTAAGGTCATATGGTTTGGAACAACAACACAGTTTAAGGTCATATGGTTTGGACCAGCCGAGAGAGGAGCCTCGGGAAAAGGAGCCTACGAGGGTTCAACAATGAGGGAGGGGTAGCAGACGCTAGCTCCCAGCTATGCTGGGCCCGAAACGCAATGTCTGGGTGACTCCTCACTCCCCTAAGGGGGTGAAGGTCAAGATGTACGCAACCCATAAAGAAGAGACCCAAGCACATAATCTAGCACTCGGATCACGGGAGCCCTAAGAGACACCGTGACGCAACTCTGTTTGTCTGATGTGCGGGGGTGTACTGAGGGTTAGTACAAGGAGTGTCGAGATTCCACCTTGGCGCGGCCGGGCGAAACATGACATGAACCATGCCACCAACATTCAGGGCCTAGGGAACCAGCATGACGATGGAGGGCTACTGTTGACCATGTTCACAACACACCATCCTGTTGTGTTAGCCATTGGGACAAACAAATGAGCATCAACCGCTGACCATGTTCGCAACATGTGGTTTTTATCAATTTTTTGTCTGAAACCCTCGGGGGCATTGGACCATGACGGTAGGAGAGCCCTTGGGCGTTGTATCCAGGCCTTTATGGGGGGTCCCTCCAGGTATGAAGGATGATGGGGGCCCGAATGAAGGGGAACACATAGCTTGGGAAGTGGATGGAACTTGCCTAAGTCGAATCTGGCACTCCAAGTTCTAGACCAGAGTGCTTTGAGCACATCAGCAGCCCCCTAGAAAGGGTCAGAGGGCTCAGTATGAGAGCGTCCAAGAGATGGCGGATCCCTGGGAAAAAGTGGGGGCATAATGCCAAACACCCTGGGCACCGGGAGATCGTGGGATCTCCTAAGAGATGGGGCTGGACCAGACATCTAGGTGTTCAGGCGGTCCTACGTATCCCATTAGGATGGGAATAAAGCCACACGTAGTTCTTGATATGCGTCTTTAAACGCCGTTGGACAGAGGAGGGATAAACCCTGAGGATAGGGTGCGCGGGGTGCAACTATTGCAAACCTAACGTGAATGGGGACATAATCTCACACCATGCCACACGACCCTGTGATCGATGTCCCAAATGCGAAACAGACGCGAAAGCGGACCTCAAGATGGACCCAAAGACGAAAGGTCTGGGAGTTCCTACGTATCCCATTAGGATGGGAATCAAGCTAGACGTAGTTATGGAAATAAAGTTTAACGTCATGTTGGACGGAATATAGATCTTAGATTTAGGTCTTAGAACACAGACCAAGAGGATCTTAGTTTTAGGTATTTGAGCTCGGACCAAGTGGATCTTAGTTATAGGTCTTAGAGCTCGGACCAAGAGGATCTTAGTTTTAGGTCTTAGAGCTCGGACCATGGAGCCCAGATGTAGGGAAGAGTGCAGTTTGAGGTCGTGCTAGACCATACAGTTTAAGGTCATGCTAGACCGTACAATTTAGGCAATGTACTTCTTGAGGAACCTGGCGTTGGTGGGAGGAGTGATACGCTCCCCCTCCATAGTCACCAGGGAGTACGCACCTTTGGGATAGACATTGTGGACAATAAAAGGTCCCTCCCACTTGGGCTCCAACATGGGTGGTTTCCTGCTAGGAATCATTGGCGCTCTGAGAGCCAACACCAGGTCACCTTGCAGGAAGGAGCGGAGGAGAACCTTCTTATCGAATACTCGAGCCATCCTACTCTGATGCCTTTCCAGATTATGTAAAGCGCGAAGCATACTTTCGTCCACTGCTTCCAATTCGGCTAGACGGATCTCGGAAACTCTGTCTGGAGCTTGCTGGTCGTAGACCACCATGCGCAATGAGGGCAGTTGGACCTCGATGGGAAGGACAGCCTCAGCTCCGTACACTAGGGAATACGGGGTCACCTAGGTGGAATTGCGAGTCATCGTCCTATATGCCCAGAGAGCGTTGGGGAGCTTGTCCGGCCAACTTTTCCTATTCTGACCAACCATTTTTTGCAGAATGTTAGAGATGGTTTTGTTAAATTCCACAATCTGTCCATTCGCCTGTGCATGATAGTGGGAGGTGTGGTTCGAGCGAATGTTGTACGTGGCGTACAATCTCTTCAGCTCGGCCGCTCGGAAGTTGGTTCCGTTATCCGTAAGGATACCGTGAGGTATTCCAAACCTATGAATGATATTGGAACTCACGAAGTCAGCGATAGAACCAGCCTTGACTTCTCTAAGCGGGGCTGCCTCTGCCCACTTTGAGAAGAAATCTGTGGCGGTTAAGATGAACCAGCACTGGCGGGTCGTCGCCGGCGGGTAGGGCCCTATGACATCCAACCCCCAGACTGCAAAGGGCCAAGAATACTTAGTAGTATGGAGAGGCTCCGGTGGACGATGCACAAAGTTATCATGAACTTGGCATGCATGACACCTCTTGGAGTACTCGATGTAGTCGTGGATCATGGAGGGACAGAAGTATCCCAGTCTCCGAATCTTGTGGGACAACTTTGACCCGGCCTGGTGGGCGCTACAGGAGCCTGTGTGCACTTCCTGCATAACCTATGGGATCTCAACTCCTTGAAGACAATGGAGGAGAACACCATCAAACCCACGCCTGTAGAGGAGAAGCTCACGACTGGGATCGCTTTGAAGGGTGAACTACGGCGCATGGCGCCAGATTCGTCCCCGCTCCGCTCGGTCCATCGGAAGATTGCCGTGTTGGAGATATTCAACCAGAGGTGTCCTCTAGTCATGAACTGTCTCGATCACCACGCCTGGAACCCCGGGGGGTCCCGACGCGGGGGCACCAGCGGTGATATGGTTCACTCAAGGGCCACAACCGCCCTCCGGGATAACAGGAGCAATGACTCTTCAGTACGCCACGTGGATGATTATGTCATCCTGTTCGGGCTCCGTGAGTGATGCGGCCATGCTGGAAAAAGCATCTGCTTGACTGTTCTACGACCGAGGAACGAGAACAACATCTGGTTGAGAGGGGAACTTAGCCATTAGATGGAGGGTGCACTCCAGAAATGACATGAGTTCTGGCTTCCTGACAGCGTAGTCACCGTTAACCTTCTTGATGACTAGCTCAGAGTCCCCTTTTACATAAAGGTGGGGTACGTTAACCTCCGGAGCAAACTCGAGGCCAGTGATGAGGGCATGATATTCTGCCGCATTGTTGGTGCAGCCCTCTGACAATAAGAAAGAATATGGTAGCACGGCTTGCTCCGAGGTGATGAAGACGATACCCAGGCCCACTCTGTTAAGCCTAGGATCGTTGAGCCTTCTACCGGTAGGGCTTCGAGAGGCGTCATCAAAGTGCATTTTCCAGCATGGGGTGGCGTGATAGACTGAGAGGATTTCCTCGTCAGGAAAGCCCACATCCAGTGGCTGGTCCCCAGAGATTGGATGAGCAACTAAGAAGTCTGCCAACGACTGTCCTTTGACAGCCTTCTGAGGTACGAACCTAATGTCTAACTGCTGGAGGATCACCGCCCAACGTGCCAATCTTCCGGTCAACATAGGCCTAATTAGTATGTATTTCAGCGGGTCTACCCGAGAGACCAACTGTACCTCATGGCGCTGCAAGTAGTGCCACAATTTCATTACGGCAAATACGAGTGCCAGGCAGCTATTTTCGATGGGAGAATATGTAATCTTCGTGTCGAGGAGCATGCAACTGAGGTAGTTGAGGCTATTCACTGTTCCCTCGTTGTTTTTCTGGGCGAGAAGGGCGCCGAGGAATCGCTCCAGGGAGGTCACGTAAAGGACCAGCGGCCTTCCGGGAACGGGTGGCATCAGGACCGGAGGTTGAAGCAGATACATCTTGATTTCCTCAAAAGCGGTCTGGCACTCTTCATCGCACCCATAGGCGGCACCTTTCTTCATGATCCGAGAGAAGGGCTTACACTTTCTGGCCAGATTCGCAATGAATCGGCATATATAGGCTATGTGGCCTTGGAGGCCTCGAAGCTCCCGAATATTACTCGGGGTAGGAATCTGACTGATGGCCTTGATCTTCTCGGGGTCGATCTCGATACCTCGATACCTGATGATGAAGCCAAGAAACATTCTGGAGGTGACCCTGAAGGCACACTTCAACGAGTTCATCTTCAAGTGACGAGAACGGAGCAAACCGAACACTTTCTCAAGGTCTTTGAGATGGTCCTGGAGCTGACGAGATTTAACCACCAGGTCATCTACATAAAACTCCACCAGCGTCCCAAGGACCGGCTTGAATATGCAGTGCATAGCCCGTTGATAGGTGGCACCGGCATTCTTCAGGCCGAAAGGCATAACCCGATAGCAGAAAGTGCCCTGGGGGGCCTGAAGGCAGTGTACTCTTCATCCTCGGGGGCCATCCGGATTTGGTTATACCTGGAGTACCCATCCATGAAAGAGAGGGCTTGGAACCCGGCCGTTGCATTGATCAACAACTCTATCACGGGAAGGGGAAAGTCATCCTTCGGACGGTGGCGATTAAGATTGCAGATGTTGATGCAGACCCTGATCTTCCCGTTCTTCTTCCTGACGGGCACAATGTTGGCTATCCACCTTGGGTACTGGACTTCCCTGATGAAGTTGTCCTTAATGAGCTTATCAACTTCGGCCTCAACCATGGCACCGTGAAAGGGGTGCATTTTTCTCGGAGGTTTCTTGAACCAGCATTGGTTTGCTGGGAGGCCAAGGTGGTGGATGGCTACCTGGGGATCTAGTCCCGGCATCTCATCCTAACTCCAGTAAAACACATCACGGTGCTGTCTGAGGAAGTCTATGTACCTTTTCCGTTCCTCGGGAGGCATAGCGGCGCTGACCAATGTGGGTCTCGGGTCCACCTCACTATCGAGGTCCACATGTACGAGCTCATCGACCGTGGCGGAGAACCCTCCTCAAAGGCAGAAGGAGCATCTTCCATGTCTTCTTCTCCTCTAGGGAAATGATCGTCCACGGGGGGAGCCGTTTCGGGGCTGCTCGACCCTGATGGGGAGCTAGCACCAACTTGGGCGGCAGAGGTCGTCACGATGGGAGGCTCATGCATCGCGAAGACCATAGCGACAAAGGCGGTTGATCCAATCCCAACCGGCCTGCGGCCCAAGGGGCCACGCTCTACGGCATCGAAGTAGTTGTATCGCGTTGTCCTGAGCCGGACGATCCCGGCTCGGCGAAACATACACGTATGACGCACCGCCGTTTCCATAAGCCCAACGTCCCGATATCGTACGGGGGTAGGAGGCTCGGAGATCACCCGGGCCTGGTTGGTGTAAGAGTACGAGGTGATTTCCCGCCATCGCTTAGACCTAGAAATATGCATTCCTCTAGTAACCGAGAAAAAAACGCAATCTCCCATATCGGGAGTTGTGGCCTCCAACCGATGGATTGGGAAGACATATGGATCATCCAAACCTGCCCATAGATCACTCGCGCCGGCGGTAGGCTCAACCTCACATGCCAGGATCTTCTTGTCCTTTCTCTTGTAATAGTATGCGTCCAGGTAACGAGCTTCACAAGAGGCAAACGGGGACACATCTCCTTGGAGCACACCCACTCGACCCTTAAGGGATTATTTGAGGCACTGATGGTATGATGAGGGAACCGCTGCGTGAAGATGGAGCCACGACCTTCCCATCAACGAGTTATAGGCAGTGTCCTGAGAGAAAACCATGAATTCAGTATTGGCAATTAAGCCGCCGAACTAGGTCATCAGACGAATCTTGCCGACTGGAGTTTGCTCGGTCCTGTCATACCCAAGGATTCTGAGGTCGGAGGAAGTTAAATCATCCTCGGACAACCCCAGTTTTTGCAGAGTCTGAGTTGGGATCAAGTTAGTCCCAGAACCCATGTCGACAAGATAGCGACAGACCTCCACGCCATTGAACTGGATGGTGATGTACAGTGGGCAGATGTGCCCCTGTATGGGAGGGTCTTCATCTTCACCGGAGAATGAGATAACCGCCTGACATTCGGCGTCCTCAATCACCTCAGCGTGGAAGGCTTCTGCGGCCGCTACCTCCGTTTCAAACTAGAGGGGGCACCTCAGAGCCTTGGAGAGCGCCTCACGCATTTTAGATGATAGGAGGAGGTCCTCAAGGATGGAAATCCTTGCCGGAATGCCGGCCAGATGCTTCAGGAAATCATACTTTTGCGCCAAACGCGAGCTTCTGCTTACAGGAGGTCGCTCTGCGATTGGGGGCATGACGGGCCCTACTGGAGGGACCGGTGACTGACTGGTACTAGGCACGTCCCGCTGTCCACTAGTTGAAGCCCGGGAGGTGGCTGCCATACTAGGACCAGAATTTCATAGTCGGCCAACGGCAGGGCTGGGCTGGTTGCGACCCGGGCAAGGCGATTCCGCCCGATCCAGCAACACGAACGGTGGTGGAAGGGAACCTGTTGTCACCGGACGAGGGAGCTGTGAGTGCTGCTCTCTACACCGGGCCTGCTACCTAGTCTCGGTGGCATGCACGGCCTAACTGGAGGTGACGACCGTCGTGCCCAGGCAATTCACGTAGCCACGGCTCTGCCGACATTGACGACGGCTGGGGACATTGGGGAGGTTCACCCGACGCTCCTCGTCGTCAGGAGCCACAAAGGGATTTACCAACTCTACAGTGTTAACCGAAGCGTATCCCGGGCTCTCGGGGAGATTCACCCGGCGCTCCTCGTCGTCCGGAGCTACAAAGGGATTTACCAACTCTACGGTGTTAACCGAAGCGTACCCCAGGCTCTCGGGGAGATTCAACCGGCGCTCATCGTCGTCGGGAGCCACAAAGGGATTTACCAACTCTAAGGTGTTAACCGAAGCGTACCCTGGCCTCTCGGAGAGATTCACCCGGTGTTCCTTGTCGTCGGGAGCCACAAATGGATTTACCAACTCTACGGTGTTAACCGAAGCGTACCCCGGGCTCTCGGGGAGATTCACCCAGCGCTCCTCGTCGTCGGGAGCCACAAAGGGATTTACCAACTCTACGGTGTTAACCGAAGCGTACCCCGGGCTCTCGGGGAGATTCACCTGGCGCTCCTTGTCGTCGGGAGCCACAAAGGGATTTACCAACTCTATGGTGTTAACTGAAGCATACCCCGGGCTCTCGGGGAGATTCACCTGGTGCTTCTTGTCGTCGGGAGACACAAATGGGTTTTACCAACTGTACGGTGTTAACCGAAGCATACCCCGGGCTCTCGGGAAGATTCACCCGGCGCTCCTCGTCGTAGGGAGCCACAAAAAGATTTACCAACTCTACAGTGTTAACCGAAGCGTACCCCGGGCTCTCGGTCGAGGAGTCATCTATTAACGGGCGGGGTCTCGGAGGGATCCCCATTCCCGGGGGCATGAAATCGCCAAGCGTGCGAGAAGATGACGGAAATGGCAGGGCGAGTTCTTTCTTCTTGCGTCGCCGCCTACTCTTCTGGGGAGAAGTAGGCTGGGACGACGAGGCTGAAGCGGCGCTCACGGATTCTGAGGGCTCTGGCTGGTCCAGGTGGGCACGGATGATGCCATGGGCACGGACGACCGGCCTGCGGGCCATCCAGTCGTTAAACTTCTGAGACCCACGGTCAAAAACCTGTTCCCACCCATCCCTGTCGTCACTACTACCATCTGATCCCATGAAGACACCTTCCACCTATGCCGGGGCTGGGCCCAACCTGACTATGTTGTTGTCAATATGGTCTTCGAGCCAGTCCTTGAACACATAGCATTGTTGGATGGTGTGTCCCAGGAACCGGTGATAAGGGCAGTAGTCAGGGCGATCAGTGAGACACGCCTCTTCTGGCTTCCGGCACTCAGGCAGCCGCACGATCCTCTGCTCCAAGGCGCTACGGAAATAACCGGGGACCTGGGCCTCACCAAACGAGTAAGACCGATTCCTTCTACCTGGAAAGGGGACCCTTTGGGGATGAACATGGCCCGGGACCGGAGGAGCAGGACAAGGAGGCGGAGTCGGATTACCTCGCCTAGGTGGTGGTGGTGCGTTACGCGGAGGCGCCTGCCGATTTTGAGGCAGTCGCTGCTGGGCTGGAGGCTGTGGGGGTGGACCCCTATGAACCTGCTAAGCTAGCCTCACCGGCAGCAACTCTAGCTGTCTGGGGGCCTCTATATGCGCCACAACAACAGGCTCGGCTCTGGCGGCTCTCCTTACGGAGATCACAGGAGGCAGTGAGCGTGCCTGACTGGCATATTGCAGGGCTTCTTCGAGGGGCTGAGCCTTGTCCGAGAAGTCCCGAAACCCTCCAGGGTAATTATGCATGATCAGGGAAGTAACCAACTCCGCCTTGACGTTCCCCACACACATCGTCAGTAATTTCTCCTGATTCAGTGGCATGTCAAGGGAGTACGTGAGCCCCTTCCACCGGGCGACGAAGTCCGTGACTCGCTCGTCTGGACATTTCATGCACCTGAAGAGGTCTGCAATGTTCGTCTTCTGGGTTGTGCAACTGAACTGGTAGAGGAATTGTCGATGATGGTCCTCCCAGCTAGTCACCGATCCAACTGGGAGCTGGCTGTACCAAACGAACGTGGGTCCCTCCAGCGTCTGAACGAAGCATCGAAGCTTGGCAGCCTCCTGCTATGCCGGAGTCCCCAACATAGGTCCGCACCTTGTGTTGAAGTGGTCCATGTGTTTTGGCGGGTCTCCGGTCCCATTAAATGGGGGAAAAGTGGGATTCCAAAATCCTGGCGGGGCCGGCATGTTATCCACCCATGCGGGGTACAACTTGCCATCCAGTGGGATCGCCACCTGCCGTGTTTCCAGGGCCTCCAAGCGAGCGATGAGTTCTCCATCAGATCATCCGTATGTGGATTATTGTACTGATAGGGATCTCTAACCACAAGCACATTTCCAGGCTCTTCGATACGATAGTGACGCTCAACGGCTCGGGGGGCAGCTGGTGGAGCGACTGTCGGAGCGGCGGGAGGAAACCGAGCAGGGTCTCCCATGTTGCTTCGCTGCTCGGGAGGGTTCGGCGAATCATATCGCGCCCTATTTCCATGGGCTCCAGTGTCTCCCCTGTCGGCGAACACGACACGGTCACAGTTGTCCGGGGGGATCTCAGCAAGGGGTAGATGCTCCTGCCCCTACTGTCCTGGTCTAGGGTTTCCGTAGACAGGCCGCCACTCTGCAATGCGTTCGGACAGGAGCTCATCAACTAGCTTCTTTTGCTCGGCTAACTGTTGGCGCAACGTGGCCTTCTCGGGATCATCCTCTGCCTTCTGTACTGAGGCAGATGGGTCAGAGAGTTTGATAGACCTGACGGGCTCTTTACCCTTGCCGATGTTTCGTCCCAGCGCCAGTGCCTCCGTGGGTACAGGAAGGCCTAGGAGCCTCCTCTGTTGGCGAGTAATTCTCCCAGATGGGTCCAGCAGCAGCCTATCATCGGGGGGGGGGGGGGGGGGGTTAGTCCCCATTGAGGGGCTCCACAATGTTTCCCTCATCTGAAAGCTCAGCCATGTTGACCATGAATTCCCTTGGCGATGCCCCATCAGGGCCGCCCAGTGGATCGGGTTGCCGGCGGATCGCACAGAAGAGAAGAGCAGCGTACTGCCCCTACCCGCGGACGTGCATGTGGGGGGTGGCCTCCTCAATAACTCTACGGAGTACTTGAAAACTCTGGATGCATTGTTGCTGAAGGGCCTCGTGGAGGCCTAGCGACTCGGGGTGCCAGACCGCGGGGAGTGCTGCTAGGTCAACCCGGCGGCACTGCTCACCAATCTCCTCGAGATGCACTTGGCTCCCGGGATATGGCGCCAGCTGATGATGGAGGCGGGAGTGATTCACCCGAAGAATCTAGCGGAAGCATTCAAACTCTCCCGGGGTGAGTGACTCTGGCACATCAAAACACGATTATCCGACCGGACAAAACTTCTCAGGGAGGTGGCCCACTACAAGAACGGTCCAGAAGATCCATGGCTCCGGCTCGGGGTCCGGAACTTACCGCCCCCGCTGGTCCACCGAGGAAAGTCGAGGAATTGGCAATGGCGCTGAGGCAGGCCGGTGGGGAGGTGGGCTGGCCGGTGGGGAATACGACGAACATGCCGATTGGCCGCCGATCCCTGGGTCATCCTCCCAAGGTTGCAGTGCCCTGGCCGGCATGTCACGATAGGATGTGCCGGTGGATTGGCCTCCTGTCTCAACGTCGGTGCTTGCCAAGGTTGTTTCGCCTCGCGATCCTTCCGTCGTTCCCCAGATGAGCTCTTCACCCTCCCGAATAGGGGTGGGAGGTGCTTACAAGGAGATCAGCGGCAACTGCGGGCTTGATCCCTGGCGGTACGCCAAATCCTCGTCCTCCTGGATATACCTTCGAAGGGAGGAGGGAATCATACGGACCTCGCATTCGGGGAGTACGAAACTGACACGTCGTGTCCCCATCCCTTCCCTCAACTCGAATGGTTGGGGGGGGGGGGGTTCTATCGTTGAGTAATACTCTACCTCAGAATCCGAGAAAGAACTGGTTTGATTCCCATCCGGACTCCCCTGACATTCCTCCGACGGCGAAGACGCCCGACCTTCCTGCCCCTGGGTAGCTCCTCAGGGTAAGGATGACTTCCGTCATAGGGTCCCCCGGCCACAATAGAGTTGGGGCAGAGGGGACCAAAGGCCATGGTGTGAGAAGCACCAGGACAGATGTCGAAAGGGACATGGGGAGGACCTCCATGTGTGTGAGCGACTGGATACACAACGGCTCCATGCTCGCGACCGGCGATAGGGGGAGCGACCTCACACCCCATGCAGTGGGTGCTGGAAGGAGTCATACCCGTAGAATAGCCGTTGTGAAGAAGCTTTCGGCTTCCCAGATCAGTGGCATGGAATGAGCCTTCAATGTGAGCAGCACTACCGTGGATTGGTCCGCAGTGGCCATTGCCAGTGTCCGCGACCGGGAGATTCGACCCAGCCTGCCTGCAGGGCGGTCGGAGTTTCGATCCCAGTCGGGCACGCGGCTGCCCCTACTTAACATGCACAAGGATCTGGGAACAGGAGTCACCAGTGGCTGGGGCCACAATGGTTGCTGATGCGGGTGCCCCAAGACGGGCATTCTCCCCCACTCACGCCCGACACTGGCATCGAGTCAAATGGGCCGGAGCCAGCGGTGCAGGCATGAAGATTGCCTTCTCCTTGGCTCGGGGAGTCGGGCGGTGGCATCGACGCAGCCTGGCGGGGGTTCTTTCCAGTAACCCCTATGATGGATCGCCGATCGGGTGGACCCAGACATCCCCCACATCATTGGCGTAGGGGAGGGATGTGTCAAAGCGCTCCGGGGATGGGCTCTCGAAGCGGTTGAACATCATCGTGGGGAGCGGCGGCTCCCTGTGAGGCCCTCGAGGGCGGCGATGGTGGTGAGGCGCAGCCACCTCTACATCCAAGCGGGCCATGCCCCTGGTGGGGATGACCCCTTACTCATCATACATACGAACCAGGTTATTGATCACCCTCCGTTGGATGATTTCTGATGGGGAGAGGGGGCGCAAGCGCCTGGTTGCTATGACGGTCGAAGTCGGAGCGACCGTGGGATAGGTGGGACCGCGCGGGGTAGCCGCGTTGGCACTGCCCCTGCCCCTCCACCGGTGGGCAGGTGGTGATCGTGCTCCGAATGCAGTGATCTGATTCCTGGAAACAGGGAGATGAACCCATTAGTATCAACAGGAAATGAGACCAACAACCAAGGCCCCACATCATTCGGTCTCCAGTGGTCGGCGAGAGGGAACCACGATGACGATGTCACAGAACAGAGTAGTCAACGTCCTAACGGCCTCGACCCCTGGCGGGTTCACGTCCTGGTGAGGGTTACCCGGACCTGGTGACATGCTATATTCCGATGCTCCAACGGCTACCATTCCCCGTGTTGGGGAGAAGAGCTTCACGTCGGGTTAAACATTTTTTGTTTCCGACGCTTTCGCCGGGGAGGGCGCGCTGCTTGTGGCCCCGCATTCCTGCTTTCCAAAGGCGGGCAGTATCTGTTCCTTGTTCAGGGACATCTTCTCCTTGATCGAAACTGGGATGATGCGATATCGTTTCTTCCTTCCGTGGATTCCTCCTCGGAGCTCGTCACCTAGTCCGGGTCTCCCTCATAGATTTAAGATGGATTTGTGAAGCTCATTCCCGGTGCCATATCTACATGGACACCAGTTAATTATGCTAATTCCGTCAAGACGTTCCAAGGGGTCTTGTCGGGACAGCAACTTGCGGTGAGAAGAACGGTCACGTTGGATAATCGTCAGCATGTCTGTCTTGGGTCCCCTATCACAGGGCTTCTCGAGGGCGCGAAAGCCCGAGGAATTTCACATCGAACGTAAGAAATGTGTACAATCTGAGGTTTTCCTCAGCTTCCCATGTTTAACACGGGGTATGTCGCGAGTTTAACGTCTTGCGGAGACGAATTGGGTTGAAGGATCCCTAGGGGGAACACCGATGCTGGGGCCAGCACGTGGGCGGCCTCCCATATAACATGGAGTGGGAAAGGGTGGCATGATCTCACCGGGATGTGGCGGCCCGGGTAAGGATCAGGATGGATGGTGGAGTGAAACATGGGGATTACGTTCTGAGACGGCCCAAGAGGGGGGATACAGTTTAACCTCATGTGGGAAGGAATACAGTTTAACGTCATGCGGGACGAGATACAGTTTAACGTCATGCGGGACACGATACAGTTTAATGTCATGAGGGACGGAATACAGTTTAACGTCATGCGAGACTAAATAGAGTTTAACGTCATGCGAGATGGGAGATTTGGGGCTTACGCTCTGAGGCAGCCCAAGGTGGTCCGGGAACCGACATGGAGAGGCCGGGACGACCGGGTGGTGGGCTTGAACCTCGTGGAGGCTTCCTACGTACCATGCGTTTGCACGGATCAAAGTCCACGTAGTTCGCTGGGATGGGGCTTACGCTCTGAGGCGGCCCATAGGAGGATTTCATGGTCGATGCGCACTCTAATCCCACGTGAGTCATGCTTGGTGTGGGAAGCAAGAGGCACCAGGGACCAGACGATCACGTCACGAAAGGTGCGTCCGTGAGAAATGGAATGGGGATTACGCATTGTGTGGCCCAAAGAGGAAATAGGGGCTTACGCGTGGTTAGCGGCCCTTGGTGTCTGGGCTTACTCCAGTGTGGAGGCCCATGGTACGACAAAGCACAGTGGGAAAAGGACTCCACTGGCCTTGGAAGGGGGGAAGTATGGAGATGCACGGGTGCAATCATCCGCAAGAAATGTTAGGGGCTTACGCTCTGAGGCAGCCCTTCCCCCGCGGACAAACGCCGCTCCGACAAGGAGTATCCCATTCCATGTGATGAAGAGTCCATTCCCGTGGAGACGAGTGGGCGAAAAAAAATGTCCGAGCTGGGGGGACCCTGCGTGCGAAGCACGGGGTCAGACCACAGTTTAACGTCTTATGTTAAGGACGAGGTGCTTAGCAGTTTAACGTCCTGCAGCTTTGATGAGGTGGGTTCGCTCCACACCCCTAGGGCTTACATACCCAATGCCTTCTATCCCTTATGGAAGGGAAGGCATCAGCAAGGCCGTGGTGAAAGGGGGTCGCATGGCAAACCACCGAGGGGTCCACGTTAGCGTGGCTATGCGAAGAAGAAATATCTGTTAGTGTGCCTATGCGGAGAAGCATAAGGAAAAGGAACGCAATGGGAAACATGGTCCAAGGGACCTTGAGGTTACTTCGCACGAGCCTGGAAGGCCGTGCGGGAAAACAATTCATGGCGCGCATGCCCGACAGTTGAGACATCAGGTGCCGATGCAGGGGGCAGCCAAGGGGTGTCAAGGTGAGGGGTCCTCGGCCTTGCGCGCGCAAAAGGGACGATTTGCGCGCAAAACACCGGGATGGCGCGCAATAGGAGTAATGGAATTGCGCGCGAAGAGGGAATTACGCGCAACGTTTTGCGCGCACTGCAGGGTATTGCGCGCGCGGACCACGGATTGCGCGCAAGTGGGGAAACCGGGGGAAGGGGAAAATTCACTGAAGCTGGTGGAGTTACGCGAAAAGGCGAACTCTGGGGCAAGGTTGTATGGAATTCGGGATTACCTGGATGTCATCTTTCGCGGGGGGGGGGGGGGGGAGACGAATTGCGCGCACGAGAGTCGCTTCAGATTCCTCAACCCCCAAACCGTTCGGGGTCACCTAATATTTATTGGCGACATCCGGCGCGGAATCCAGGCGGCGCATGAAGTTTTCCGTGCCGAGAACCGCTTGCGCGCAAAATCTCGCCGCGGAGAAACGGGGCACACAATTATTGCGTGCCTCACCGGTCCAATTCCGCGAATCCCGGGAGCACTTCGCGCGCAGAACATTTTTGCGCACGGATCCTCCTTTATTTCACGCACCACTTCCCGGGCCTCTGGACCGGGCCTCTAATTCCAAATATGACTTCGCTTCGTCATTCCGAAACTTCTTCCAGGAGTTGCGGGCTTTTTTCGGCGTCAACAGCCCCCATTCAGGAACTGTACCACCTGGTGGTGTACCAACAGCACCACTACCCATCGTGTTGCCGATACCACCAGCCCCAACAGTATAGGGTGCATGCAGATTGAGCATGGTGCATGAGTTCCAGTGCTATAGGCCACCAAGGTTCCAGGTCGAGACAGATCCACATGTGGTTGAGGACTGGATGTAGGTTGTGGTCAGCATTTTCTGACTGGTAGGGACACCATCTGGTATTATGGTTATCCTTGCAGCAACTCTTCTTCAGGTAGTAGCGGATAAATGGTGGAGCTTGATGATCTAGTTTCACGACGAGGTGACTCTTATTTGGGCAGACATCGAGAGCCTTTTTAGGGAATATTTTGTCTCAGTGACCTTACGCTCTGTGCGTATACGAGCTCCTCCACTAGCAACATGGCAGCATGACTATGGCTCTGTATTCAGTGAGGTTCAACAACCTCTCACACTATTCCACTAACAGGGTGTCGAACCCTTTCTTCAAGGCACAAACCTTTGAGCAGGGGCTCGGATGGGAGATTAGAGATTTGATAATTTCTCTCAGCATCTTAACGAAGGCGGGGGTGTTAGAGTGTGCACTCTTAGTGGAGAGATTCCTTGCTGAGCAGTCATCGACAGTGAGACCCACCAACAGACGACATATAGTAGAGTCATCTGCAACTGGAAGAAGACAGATGATGTAGTGGTCTAAGAGGACCATACCAAAAGGTGTACTACTGCCGGATATAGGGTTGGGTGTGTGGGGATCTCAAGACAGAGCATGACAGGCAAGGAGCAGGCCGTGTTACTCATGCAGCAGATAGGGTCACATGGCTCGCAACTGCCCGACCCACCGTACGGATGACTAGTAGAAGGTCAAAGGACCGCCTGGGAAGAGGTGAACATTAAATCGAGTAGGTCCTCCGGTAGTAGGTCGACATGGCATAGGAGTTGGTCATGCAGCAGGCGATGGGCGGAAATTTGAGGTTCTACCACCACCACCTCCAGGGGGTCCACCCCGACCAAAGAGAGCAGGTGGACAGGGATGAGCTCAGCTTCAGGCAGCTGAGGCTTACAACCACGGAACTCCAGAGATGATATGAGGTATGATCTATATCTACTCCACCTTAGCAACAGAACTTATAGACAGAATAATCAGTCACACTTTTATTTCCATGGCCCTCATTCAGAGCTCGGAGATTTTGGTGGAGTCATTGGCTCGATCCTTATGTCTAAAGATTTCTACAGGATAAGATTCGATGATTTCACACTGGTCCCGCTAGTGTGAGACTACTCTAGGAGGAAAGATCTTCAATTGGGATCTTCTTGTAGTAGTGTCATGGCCTTACGACATTATCTTGGGTATGGATTTGTTATCTACAGTCTATGCATAGATTGACTGTGTTAGCTGCAATGTACAGTGTGTCCATGAGGATGGGACAATGTTTTCCTTCACCAGTGAGAAGGGAACCATTGCAGCACAATATGGTCTTACCCAGAGGAGGGTGCAGCCGATCACACATCATTTGACTAGCCTTACCCTTGGAGCAGTTGATGTTGAGAGTCTGAGTTATCATGTAGTGGTGGACCAGTATGCTGATATTTTCCCTAATGATTTTCCGGGTCTACCTCCTCGTCGAGAGGTGGACTTTTATATCAACTTGTACACCGGGATAGAACCGATATCTACACCATCATATCGGATGGATCCCATGGAGCATTGAGAGTTGCAACTACAACTAGACGACTTGTAGAAGAAGGGGTTCATTTAGTCGTGTGTTTCTCCTTGGGCAACCCCAATGTTGTCCACCAATAAGGCGGATGGGAGTTTGAGACTCTTTGTGGACTACCGGTGCATAAACCAGGTGACCAAGAAGAATAAGTACCCACTCCCGAGAATTTACGATCTCTTTCATCAGTTTAAGAGACCACATTGGTTTTCGAACATATACCTCAGATCAGGCTATCACCAGCTCAGGGTACGCGATGAGGATGTGTAGAAGACATCCTTTAGATATCAGTATGGCCAATATGAGTTCTTGGTTATTCCATTCGGCATGAACAATGCCCCAGAAATGGTCATGGGACTTATGAACATGATCTTATAGCCATACCTTGATCACTTTGTGGTATTCTTCATCAACGGCAAACTAATATACTCAGCTATAGAGGAAGAGCATGCATATCATCTGTAGATAGTTCTGGACACACTCCGAGAGAACCATATTTATGATAAGCTCTCGAAGTACCAATTTTGGATCTGAGAGGTCCACTTCATGGGACATGTAGCGATGATTGAGGTTGTTATTTCATGGGAGAAACCTGGGAGTGTGATGGAGGTGCGAAGTTTCCTGGGTCTGGTGGGTTACTACCTTAGGGTTGTGCCTGACTTTTCTAGAGTTGTGGGACATTTAACAGCATTGATATGGAATGGGGAACCCTTCGTGTTTTTGGAGAGATGCCAATGGAGTTTCTAGGAGTTTAGGTAGAGACTGACGAGTGACCCCATATTGAGGTTATCAAAAGAGGGTGTTAGGTATATAGTATACTACGACGCATCAGGGAACAGACTTGAATGTATCCTGATGCAGGAGTGAGTAGTAATCATGTATGGTTCTCGATAGCTGAGATAAAATGGGCAGAACTGTGCTACACATGACCTATAGTTAACAGCAGTGGTATTTTCCCAGAAGATGTGGTGACATTACTTGATGGGTGAACGTTTTACAGTCTACTATGGACACAAGAGTCTCAAGTATATCTTCTCTTAGTAGGATTTGAACCTGAGATAACGATGTTGGCTTGAAAACCTCTAATACTATGACTTTGAGATAGTATATACTCTATGAAAGGGGAATGTAGTACAATATGTGCTCTGTAGAAGATCTGGTATACAGTTGTTGAGTGAGGTGATAGAGATGCTAGCCGCTTTGTGGATTTCCTATGTAAACCGAGATGGAGAAGCTTATCTTCAGTCTCTGACATTCACTCCCCCACTCCTTCAGTGATTTAGGTGGGTGCAACATGGGGACACTGACTGCGAGTCTTGTCATGCTCAGATATCTATAGTACAAGCACCTGATGGATTTTATGATGGTGGGGAGCACATCATCCGCTTTAGAGGATGTTCTATGGTACCAGTGGTGATACGGGAGGAAGTGTTGAGGGAGTTCCATATGTCCCCTTTATAGGTACATCCATACTCGGAGAAGATGTACCAGGACCACCGATGTCAGTACTGGTGGTCGGGAATGAAGAAAGTTGTGGCATAGTTTTTCTCATGGTGCCTCACTTGTCCGCAAGTGAAGGCAGAGCATCAGGTTCTAGTGGGCTTAGTTCACCCACTAGTGATTCCAGAGAAGAAGTGGGATGAAATTTATAGGGAATTCATTACAGGACTTCCATCCACGTCTAGGGGTAATGATTCCATCTAGGTGATCGTTGATCGACTCACCAAGTCAACCCACTTTCTACCTATCAGAAAGAAGTGATCAGTAGAGGGCATAGGTGGCCTCTACGCACGGGAGATTGTTTGGATTCATGGATTTCCTTTGATGATTGTCTTCTATCATGATGAAAATTTTATATTCCATCTATAGAAGGGGTTGTATGAGGAATTCGGGATAGAACATCGATTGAGCACCGCCTTCCATCTGCATATTGATGTTCTGATAGAGCGGACCATTCATACCCTTGAGGAAATGTTGCATGCTTGCATCCTTGATTTTAGCCACAATTGAGAGGATCATTTTCCATTGTTGGAGTTCACATACAACAACAGATATCACTCCACCATCGGTATCACACCATTTGAGGCTTTGTATGGCCAGCCTTGCAGATCACCTCTATGCTGAACTAACCCCACGGAGTCAGCACTCATGGGACCAGAGATGGTACATGATACCATGAAGAAGGTGCATATCATCTAGGAGTGGATAAATACTGTAGAGAGAAGGTATATTTCTTATGCTGACAGGAGATGGAGACCTCTCGAGTTCGAGGACGGGGATCATGTCTTCTTAGAGGTCAAACCTCAACAAGGTTTGCAGAGATTTGGTCAGGGCAGAATGTTATCTTCGAGGTTCATCGGACCCTTTCATGTCCTCAACAGAGTTGGTGAGGCGGCGTACCACCTTTCCCTTCCCCCTCAGTTGCATCAGGTGCACGGCGTTTTCCATGTATCCTATCTGAGAAGATACATACATGATCCTTCGCACATCATTGACTGGGGAGAGCTGGACATCAACGATGGGGTGATATTTTCGGAGGTTCCAGTAGATATTGAGGATCAACAGGAGTGGGTCCTTCGTGGGGGGGAGGGGGGTTGATACCTATGGGGCACGTTCGTTGACAGCACATGAACCTCCAGGAGAGCACATGGCAGATGGAGGTTTAGATTCGTGCTCATTACCAACACTTGTGTCCGTAGATAGTGATGTGGATTTTGGGGATGCAGAGCCCTGAGGTTGGGAGAATGTAAAGACCTAGATTTTTCCATGTAATTTTTTTTAATTATATATAATTATTACTAGTCTTTAAAAATTAGCGGTGCATGATTCTGAGGCTCGGTGTGCCCATAATGAATTTCCGAACATTTTTTCAAATATGTTAAGTTAACATGTGAGTGTGAATTTGTAACTTTTGAACCAATGCTCAGAATATAAAAATGAGGACACTGTTTCACTCTCAGTGCTGATATTCACTTAAGGGAACCTTCACCATGACCACAGTAGGTCGAGGGTGGAAGTTGTATTTTCAGTTTTTCATGGGAGAATTGAAAAATAAAATAAATAACTTTTATTATATTTATTTGAAATCTCTCATTTGAATTTTGGTGGTGGGGACTACCCGACCTTGAACCCCTTTTTTTAATGTGATGTAACTCTAGGAACCTCCCCAATTAATGAGCCAACATTAATTGATCTAATTAACTTGAACATAACTAAGATGGCTCATCACCTCTTTTGGTTGGGGGAAATCCCTGTAAAGTAAAGGATTTGGGAAGTAAAGAACATGGTAAAGCCTTTAAATAACTCTTGGTAGAAGAACCTCCTCCAAAACTGAACAAACCTCCAGATCAAGAATGAGGAACTGATGCTCGAACTCATATTGTACGTGTCTTGTTGGAGCGATAAACATCGGCATCTCCTTCATCATCTTTATCTTCTTCCTCATGTCATCTCCAAAAAATGATCAAGGTAGGGTTTGTTTAAAATTTTTCTTTGTTAATTTACGTTGAATCACTCTTCTTGAGCCGCATGCTATCAGTCTCACACAAAGGGTGTGAACCAAACGATCACGGCCCGATTCCTCTGCAACCTTGTGGATTGATGAGTTCTTCACGGGCAGATCGTCGGGTTGAGCGGAACCCAAACACATCGGGATAGATGCGACATCAATGTTCGAGATGAATTTTGAACACTTTGGATTGAAAAACGAGCCATCGGAGTCACTCGGTGACCTGAGGAAGTCCACTGGTGACCAGGGCCAGAGACTAACACCGGTAGGGAACAAGGCGGCGGATGGCACAAAAGTCGTCCGTAATGGTGGTGGGGGCGCAACCTTGCCATCAGAGGAGGCCATGGGCCCATCGGCCGTGGCAGAGGGGGAAGGGGGCCAGCACTTCGGCCGGCCACATTGAGGCTGGGTGGCACGTGTCCGCGCAGCCGGTAGAGGAGGATTCCATGACTGTCGAGCCGCGACAGCATACCAGGGTGGCCGGCAACTGGCCGACCGTGGGAGGAAAGCGGCATCATCGCCCCACTGGATGGGTAGCCGGTCAGATTTATGGCCAGCCACATCATGCCGAGTAGGACTCGCACCAGTGGGTCCCGCGTGCCAACAGGCGTCCCCCACGTGGCATCGCCAGGTTGACCAAAACTGAACAGCCCTTGGGCTGTTTGAGAATCTGGGGGGGGGGGGGTGCCTCCCCCAGGTGTCGGCTATTGTGGGCCCCGCCACAGCGGGCCACCCAGCGGGCTGCGTTGAGTGGGCCGCCCAGCGGGCTGCGCCGAGCTGGCCACACCGACCCATTGAGAATCAGGCCAGGCCCTCCAAGATCAGCCCCATTCAGCCTGGGTTGGCCCAAGCTGTGTCGGTGTGACCGGGTCGGACCGGACCCAGGCCCATCTAGACCCAGATACAAATTGTTTAGCCATATCTTGTGAACCGGGCTTCCGTTTGATGAACCGTCTGCGGTACCAGAATCCTTGGATCGAGACGGTTCATTTGGTATACTCTACTCGTGTTTTGTGTAACGTTGGAGTATATCCGGGTTGGATCGAACCTGAATTTAACCGGCTGCTCGGAATGGAACCCGTAATAACTTATAGACCGAGCATCTGATTGACACGTCTTTTGTTGCGTTGGGACCCTTATGAAATGGTGGTCCTTTGGAATACTTCTTTTTGGGACTTTGTGGAAGTTGAAGTATCGACCTATGTCTTGAGGAGTGGATCCTCCCGGAATCAAGCATTCTTACTGTGGTAACACTATGGTTAGTTGTACTTGAAGAATCTTCAGATCTTGTGTGGGTCATCTTCAGATCCTATGTGGGTCATCTTTGAATATTGTGTGGGTCAGCATCTTCAGATCCTATGTGGGTCATCTTTAGATTTTATGTGGGTCATCATCAGATCCTATGTGGGTCATCTACGATCTTGTGTGGGTCAACATCAGAGCTTCTAGCTGAATTAAGATGATCTATAAATACAACTAATCATCTATACTTCTACACATAAGTTATAACTGGTGTGATCTGAGTCTTTACCTTTGTGGTAAACTTTTTTGTGGTGATACCTTTATGGTGTTCTTCTGTGTGGTGTTACATTCATGGTATTATTCCATGTGGAGTTACCTTTGTGGTACTTTCCTTCGTGGTGTCAACTTCTTCGTGTTGTTTCCTTTCACAAACAGTTGTTATTTTGGCTAGAGAGTTGGGCCTTGTGTTTCTTTATGAATGTTATGGGTACACTTGATTACTTAGGTATATGTATGGGAATATACCTAAGAAGGTTTATTTGTTGTTTTAATGCATGTGAACATGGTGTTTCTTTGTGTTTTATCCTTCGTGGATTCGGAGAGACCTTCAGGGGGTCTTAGTGTCCCTATTGAGTATCGTTATACTCACCCCTAAATGGGCTACACCCGTACCTTGTTGTGTCCTGTGCAGACGACAGACATCACTGATCAAGATTGAGGGTACCAAGACTAGAGGTTGCTCAAAGGTGAACATAGATGAGGCGTACTACATATATGACCATTCGAGAGTTGTACCTACCCTTCAGGTAGGATCCTTGGCGGGTGTTCACAGGAGGTGTTTTTAGTTTTACTTGTAGTTTTTAGTTGGTCATGAATTCTGTCCCCTTACTGTAGTCACCCTATTTACTAAATAGTTTACTTTTTGGCTTGTATCTTGTTGTGTGCTAGGATTGTGTGATTTTTTAGGTTAAAAAGTAAATTCCTTCCTAGTTTTTGGGATATTCATTTCCGGTGCTAGTCGCTAGCCCATGGCCTGTGGAAGGCGGTAATGGGGTAGTCACGACATAGGACACTAGGGGATGGGTCGTGACACCTTTGACTGTCTAACCTAGGTCCCACAGAACTATTAATTAATGATGGCCTACCAAGGATGAAAACATTCCAATAGGGACTAAATCACACCTTTTCACCATAAGTAGAATCCCACTAACCTATTTTAGTGGAAAATAGAATGCATTGACATTCACCCATCCACCTTCATCTGGACAGAAAACATACTCACCTGGCGGTATTCAAAGAATCCAGCCAACCAAATAAGGTGGCAAGCTGAAAGAAGTAAAATACACCTTCTTGCACCCACTAATTATTCCAGAAGAATCATCTAGAAGATCACAATGAATTATATCATCCATGTTTGTAGGAAAACAATCAGCATGAACACACTCATGTCATCGTTTATCAATCCTACCAGCGACATTGTCTGATAGGACATGAAGAATCCAATCAAAAAGTCTCGATGAAAATAATGGGTAGAATTAAATATTTTCTCATGAGTACTATTAGTATCTAATTAAAGGAAAGATAGTACCTGAGTAGGATCATACACCTACCCCACAATTGGAGTGGATGTATATCCAAATTTCAGTTGCTGAATTCAGTAATCATATCATGGAAATGGTAAAAGGGCATATGAAAATTTCTTTCCACATTCTACTGACTTTCCAGTATATCATCACGGGGACTATAGTAGTTTCTGAGGGACACACATATAACTCTAACCCCACAAATGGGGTGGCTAATCTATATAACCCCTAGAAGATGGCATATACCTATGCTATCATCTATAAGGGTCAGGGGGAAAAATCACCCACAATATATAGACAAGAATATTGGGAACAAACACCCATTCCAATCAAATGTAATTGGCCCATTCCAATTGCTACTCCAAGGTAGGCACACACACCAGCCCATGATGAACTCATCATTCATCAAGTGTCCCAAACATCACGTAAGATTATGTCCCAGAAGAAGTATTATCAAGAACTATTAGAGAAACAATATCTGATCTACGATCATGCTTCACTTTTTTCTAGAGTTCATTAATCCATCAGAAATTTATCCTTTATAGCTCATGATCTTACCCTCATGTTAGAAATTTATTTTGAGAGGTAGTAGTAATTTTGAATGTCCTCATAGGACAATTCATCATGAATTCATTCTTTATTGAAATAATTTGATCAATCTCAATATCTTATCTCTTGATGAGATCCACAGAAACCGATCATGTGGGAAAGAGACTAAAGAGCAAGGGGTTCTTCCCCTTTCTGTAATTAACCATGACAGTCTTCCCCATGATGGAATTCACTACAATATTCAACTCTATAGTAGGCATTCAAATTTTCAAAATAATTCGCCAATTGTCAATGTAGTGACAAGAAAGCCTTGTTATCTTGATGAATTTTCAAACACAAAACCAGTCATGTCAGAAGACTTTTTATGGGTAGGTGTAATTATTTCTAAACCAGAAGACATTCTAAGGAGACAGTCATTCCCCTAACCTCCCATGGGTAATTTACCAGTCAATATAGTAGAGAATACCCTAAGAGATCCGATTTATTTTCCTAATAAAATCATGGAGTTCCCACTCTTGTTGGACCAGGATGAGAAACCCCTTATGAAAGATGAACATGATATGATAAAAATGAGGAAAACAATTTCTAAAGATGAAAAACCAGTCATGTTCTAGCCTTAAGAAACCTCCCAATACTGAATTCTAGAGATGTTGGCAGAATATTTTATGAATGAAATTGGCTTAAACATATAGAAAACTCTTTGTCACCTTAAATAAAAGGTATTACCTTATGATTAGTATCAAACTCATTTCAAGGTAATTGAAATGTTGAAGCACCATATTGTCTTGGAATATCTCTAAGATTCACAATATCCAATGATTGAGAGACATAAGGGTTCCAATCAACCTGAATGGCTTTATGTATTGATAAGGTTGTGCAATTTTATCATGGATACCTTGTATGGTGTTCATATCCATGGATAGGAATACATGGACCATTTCATTTAACTATAATCTCAATCCAGCAAGTCCCTAAAAATTAGTTCTGATGTAATTTCGTTACCCCATTCCAGCTACAAATAATGGATTCTCTACAATATCGATGATATTATCAACAAGAATAGTCCACAAACTACTCTCATCAATGATGGTTCCAATGAGAGAAATTTATTAAAATACTTTTTCATCAATCATTTGAGAATAACAATAAGGCCTCTAGTGTATACAATGGAATCCATAAGATTATGAATATGTATGAAATAGTGCAATGGTCTTATGAAATAATATATTTATGTGAGTGGAAGATAATTCACACAACCCCTGTTTGAACAAAAATCCATAAAATTAGAAGAGAAGATGTGGTAATATTATCCATATTAGTTCAGGAATTACCCCAAACTGTAGGGCTATGTGATTTTTAACCCAACCCTCAGAGTTAACAAAAGAAGCCTAAAAGGTTCCGAAGGAGGAATATGAACATCCCCATTCCTTAGGGTTGGGGTCTTTTTCTACCCAACAATCCCCTCTCTAGCATAAATTCATTTTCACTGATTAGGGATGATGTTGCGAAATGAATCCTCTCAGTATATTCCATCTTATGATTAAATACATTAACTTTGAATATGTACAATTGAACTGTTAGGGGATTCACTTTAGGTCATTATACATCAAATAGCCCTAGGGAACCAATGAAGTGTATGAAAAGGTCTCATGGAGGACATAAAATAATAGGATCTCACATATATACTGATAGAATACCTATGATGCACTACACATCTATGAATGAAATCAATTCCATCATTGAAGACCCTCTATAACATATGACCAATTCAGAGGATTATGGTGGAGAAAATCTTGTTTAGGAGATGTTCCACATCAAAATGAATGTAGAAGATATGCATACCCGAAACTAGAGGCTCACAAAAAATATGGCTATCCCCTCAAATAATCCACCTCTACCTCCTTGAATGGAACCTAGTAGGGGAAAATGTAAGGGTCAAACCATGTCTCACCATCCTCCCAAATAAGGCCAATACCTTTCACTAGAGGAATTATTTTCATAGAAATAAAAGGAAATGGGATATTTGAGAAGACTCAATTCATATGTACTCTAAGGAAATATCCCTATTAGATATGTTCTATATATTGACCCTTAAATTGCACATCCAGTTGGTTCCCCTCAACAAAGAGGGGTTTCCACAACAAGTGATGAAGATATGGAACATCCTATCAATGTGGGACAACAAAAACCAATATATTTGAATCCCACGATAGCATATCAATAATTACCTACTTTGGTTACAAATCTAGAACATGGTCAGGAACATCCTTATAGTCCTGCCCCTATTTGTTACCCATTTAAGATATCCGAAGTGGCACTAGTAATGGTACTGCCAATTGTCGCACCTATTCCGGCTCCAGCTACCATACCTATTTAAGACCCAAATCATCTGGATATTCCTCGAATTATTGTGATCACCATTAAGTCATTAATGAATCTATTGGAAGATATTTAAGGAAAAATGAGCCAGTACAACCAGAATACAAGGATTACCCAATATGGGTGCATCAAACTCCTCCTCATCCAAACTAGGGGAATCCTACATTTATGAATTTCAACGGCTTAGGAGATCTAGAGAAGAACTATACACATTTTGTCTCTTACTGAAATCCCATGACGGGAACCCACGAGCAGTAGGAAGTGTTGAAACTCAGCTGGTCTTTAAAATCACTATAGGGACCAGCCTTTGTATGGTATATGTGTTTTCTGTCTCGATCGTTCACTGGATGGGGTGATCGTTGTCATAAGTTCTTCTTCTAGTTCAGCTCAATGTTTTAGAAGACAAAATTATTTGATCTCACAAACTAAAAACAAAGGTAGAATGAAAGAGTATTATATTTCATTTCTCAGTGTGGAGGAATGACTTTCTCCTTGAACCTAATGCTTCCTTAAGAGGAGTTGTTACTTATTTGTGTAGAAAATTTATTTGACGAGTCATGCACACTATTGATAACTATGAAATACATAGGAGGGTTTTAGGATATGGATGTAATTTATAAATAGTCGTAAATTCCATCGTAGAGACCAAATACAAGTCCCATGTAATCCAATCAGCTTTTGATAGGAGAACATAAAAGGAAGAGGCCATTATAGTTACACTAACAGAGGCCCCTATACATGCTCGTACCTCAATGCATGAACTGTACTACAAGGGTCAAAATCATGAAAATCAATCGAAACTACCACATCGTTAATATGATTAAAGATATTAGTGGAATATATAGTTTGAGGATTCCAAAAAAATTCATATTCTTTTTAAAACAACTAAGTCCCGGGTTACTTCAACTCAGCATTATAAAACAACTTATTTCAATTGATAATGACCAAAAATCCTAATAAAGAAGGTTTTGATAATCTCCCAAACTATTTCCCCTTCAATCAAATGATGGGGTATCCTATCCAAGAGTGTTTCGTTTTCAAGCTCCTACTATAAATGAATGTGGATTCTGGGGAAGTGAAACTAAAAAACTCATCAGCCCAAATGGAATACAATAATAGTTCCGATCAAAAGTAGGAAAGAGAGTTGAAATATGTTAAACGAAATAATTAATAGAATTTTAATGATAGAATTGTTAGAAAAAAATAAATTAGTCTCATTCCATTCTATAATCACTGTTGAAATATCCAATTTTTCCTCCTTCCACTTCCACTATAACAAAGTGGACATCAAAAAAATCCCCATCCCTTGAATTTCAATCTTCAATGAAGTGTAATGGGTGGAAGTATAAGGAAAAAATAGAATATTATGAGTTCGTTTCAAGCCCAATGTTTCCCTTGAACATAGTACATTTTATACTGACTATATCAAGAGCACGAGAAACACCCCACCAAATGACAGAACAAGAGTCGACCCACCCCTAGGTAGAATCATTATCAGATGAAGAGTTGATCTTTGGTTCCATTAATGTTATTCACATAACATTACATATTTAAATGATTATTCTGATTATAAACATGATTAACCTACACTTTATTAGGGAACTAGGGGAATAGATCATGAAGGTCAATGATATAGGGTAAAACATGGTCGTTATAAGAGCCACCACTTCAACCACACCCATGATCGAACCATCTACACATCCAAAATCTATAGGAATGCTTTATAATGAAATCATTAGGAACAAGGGAGTTATTCCTCCAAACATAACATAGTCTTACCTGACATGATTATCTTAGAAGACTAGTTCAATAGTACACCACCACCTTCTTGGAAGAAAATAAGACCTAACCATCCTAATCCACCATGGACTTGAACACTTCCATATCATATCCCAAAAGAGGGACCACCCACATTATTAACAGTATATCCCTTGGAAACTAAAAAATTGAATCTCTATACAGTGAAATAGAGACCTTTGGATCAATAGTATTATTATTTGAAGAAAATATTCCATGTTCCAGCTTATTTATCAAAATTGTATGCTCTGATTCTATCAAAACACTAATAGGAAGAACTCATTGAGGACTTATCAAGCCCTCTTGAATTTGAAGATGTGGTTTCTTATAATAAAGTATTTCATGTAGATAATGGTCATACATAATGACATGTGATAATTTACTTTACTGACCAAGTTGACGATGATTTCATAAAAGGAAATGTTATACCCATGAATATATCTAGTAGGATAAATTACATAGGTTTCTGATGAGCCTCCATTGAAAAGGGATCAGGAGTCCACATCATCCCAATTTGGAAACATCATCAACTAGGTCCCAATAAATCTCACATATCTCCCTCCACTAGGATTTTACAGGGTTATAAAGATATTGATAAGAAATCTCATGGAAAGATCTCACTCAGAACTTAGTTAAGAGATATTGTATCCCAATTAGGGTTCATAAAATTCTCACAGAACATATCATTCAATGTTATACTGGGAATACCTTGGCTACATATGTATAAATCCATTTCTTCATCACACCACCAATGTCTCAAATATTCTCCTAACGGTCAAATTGGGAAACTATATGGTGGAAAGGACTAATTCAAATATAGAAAAACACAATATATTGATGTATCATTCTATAAAAATTAAGGGAAGAAATCAATGAATAATTATTTCACCCGAATCAATTACCCAAATTGATTGGAGATGTTCCTAGTTTACCCTTTCATGCAGCTTAGTATAGATTATGTGCTTCCTATTTATCAAATTGAATGGCTGGTCTAGAATTCCCATTTATACTCAGTCGCTTCTATAATGTTTGTCATGAGTTATGGGCCAAATGGAACTAAATAAGTTATCAAATCTACGAGTGATAATGAAATCATGAATGAAAATGTATTCATTCCTTCCCCTAAGCATCAACAAAGACCAATTCTATCAGTTGTATTAGAAGAAGATTTCTTGTCTAAAGGAGAGAGTGAAGAGGCTCATTCTCAGTCCCATGTATCCTATTCTTGACTCCAAGAAGGCTTCATTCCAATAAGTGTTCTTGAAACTATTTCCTTATCCTTCAAATTGTGGAATGGTGACTCCCCTATTGCTTCTGGGGAACATGTATTTTCATATCCTCCCCAAGAAGAGGGAAAAAAATTAATCATGAGGAAGAGTACGAGAAAGAAGAATAAGAAGAAGATCGCAGTGATGCCCCTCTAACATATGAGGAAGGAACGTTCACCACCATGGATGAACTTAGAAAGATAAATCTGGGTTTAAATGAAGATCCATTCCCCACTATAATTAGTGCCACCATGACTCCCAAACAAAAGTAGAAATACACCTCCTTCAAAAAGAAACACTAGGATGTGTTTTCCTTATATAATACAGAGATTCCATACCTTGAACCTAAGGTGGCAACCCATCATTTGAGATTTCCATAATATCATTGGGTATACAAGAAATTATTCAGAAGGACACACCTAACTCACAAATCCAAGATTGAGGTTGAAGTGGAAAATCTCTTCAAGTAATACGTCTTCTAATAGGATCAATACCAAAAATGGTTATCCAAAATTGACCTATTTAAAATGAATAACAAGAAAATCATAGTTTTCATTGATTTTAGATATCTCAACTGGAATTTTTACAAAGATGACTTCCCAGTTCCAATAAAAGAACACCATATTGACAGAACATCTAGAAACTAATATATTTCGTTCATGGATGGATATTCTAGGTACAACAAAATAAAAATGGACCCAGAAGATGATGAATCCATATATTTGAGATCAGCTCAAGGTTTATTCTATTATCGAGTAATTCCCTTTGTCTTGAAGAATTTTTGTTGTACATATACATGTGTTATGCATCACATCTTCAAACACTTCTTGGTGATGTTTTTTTAATGCTATATTGATGATCTATTGGTCAAATCCTGACAATTATATAATCATATGGATGACCTAGAAACCATATTTAGAGAGGTTCGATAGCATAATCTGAAGATGAAACCCTTGAAAAGCATTTTTTGGGTAACCTTTTAAAAATTTCATGGTTTCATTGTAATACATTGTGGCATTGAAGTTTATATTGAGAATAAAAATTATATCTTTGGCATGTCACCTCCTCAAAACTTGAAAGAGTTGGGAGGAAATCACGAAATCTTGGACAACATTCAGTGCTTCATATTTAATATTACAAGCGAGTGTATATCCTTCACCAAATTGTTGAATAATGTGGTCACATACTCGTGGACCAATGACTATCAAGAAGCATTCGATTCCTTAATAAAATAACTCTTAATCCCAATGGTATTGATGAAACTTTTCAAAGGGATTCCAATCATTCTATATGTGATAGCCTTAGAGTGATCACTAGGTTGTTTCCACATGAAAAAGAATGGTTTGGGGAATGAAAAAAATCCTTTAATATCTTAGTCAAACAATGCTCTAAATAGAGACTCAATATTCAAATATTGAAAAACGATTCCTAGCATTAATATTTTCAATTCATATGTTGAGGCACTGCCTATAGCATCATGAGATCCATTTTTTTGTCTTAAAAACTCACTCAAATTTATCCACATTCATACTATGCTCATAGGGTGCCTGGAATAGTGGCTAGTTATCCTGTAGTAGTCTGATATAATGTTTGTGCCTCATATATCATTATAATACCAAGCCTTAGTAGACTTCATCACTGAGAAAACATCTGTAGAAGAGACTTCATTGAATACTAAACTAGCTAATGATGAAATATTCTATATTTAGGATACCCCCAGACATTGAAGATTAATTTTAATGGTTCTTCTAAAAGTCCAATGGGGAATAGGATGTAAGACCCTAATCATTACAATGTTGAGTTGGTAGTTGTGATTATATCATGAGATAATGAAATATTTCTATTTTCCTTTATATTATACAAATGTGGTACCAACAGTGAGGAAGAATACCAGGATTTTATTACTGGCCTAAATTGGCACTCCATATACCAGTGAACCGGATTGAAGTGAAGGGTAATTATAAGTTGATAATAGAACATATCAATGGGTATTATGACATCATAAAGGAGGATAAAAATTCCTAATATGATTATGTCTAAGGGTTAATGGAATAATTTCCCATATATACAATAATGAATCACATCCTGCAATCAAATAATTCTTAGGAAGATGTGTTGGTAAATGCATCTACAATTATGGCAGATCCAAATAGGGTTGAAACAGTAATTAGTATTTCAGATTGTCAAATAGTTTCACATTTTGTTTGGATAGGTCTAGAATAGATCGGTGAAATCAGTTCCATACCTGAACCATATATCCCTAGAATGATATGTATGACACCCATCATGGAGTATCTCCATGATGGATTACATCCACCAGATACGGTTAGAAGAGGGTAGATCTGGTGGTGAGAAACTAATTTCACTCTTTTTGATGGCCCAAATCACCATAATGTCCTCTACAAGAATGGATTTTGTGTATTAATTCTCTTATGTGTTGATATGGAAGAGATGAAAGCATTTATGGAAGTAGTACATGAAGTAGCATGTGGTTCCCCCCAATAAGGGTATAGGATTTCAAATAAAATATGAATACTTGGATATTTAAGGCCATTGATGACACAACATTACATAGAATTCACTAATAATTTCATCTTATCCATGTCTATTCCAATTTCATTCATCAACCCCTAGAGTTGATATATACAACTAAATAATCCTGGCCATTTTCCACATGGTGAATGTATGTTTTTTGACCATATCCTCCAGTTATGGATAGGAAGTTCAAGTATATCCTTACTACTATAGATTTCTTTTCCAAATGGGCCAAGGAGATACCCCTTAATTATGTGAGAGAAAAAACCATTTTTAGTTTCTTTTAATATAACTTAATTACTTGATTTGGTGTCCCTCATACCATTTTGAATAAAAGGGTACCAATTTCTATTCTTCTATGGTAGAGAAGCTATATCAACAATACAATATAAAATCCATCCATTCATTCTTCGATATTTTATTGTAAAATAGACAAATAGAATATTCTAACAAGACCTTGTCAAAAATACCTTAAAATATGGTGGATAAATATAAGAAATCTTATCCTGATATGCTTTTTCACGCCTTATGGGATTACTAGACTAGTACCCATACTTCTACTCAAGAAACCCCATACTCGTTGGTGTATAGAACAAAATTAGTCTTTCCCATTGAGGTTCAATTTCCATCACTCAGTATTTTCATTTCTGACTAGTTATCCACAGATGAGAAATCCTATAAATGTCTAGATGAACTTGAGAAACTGGACGAAAATGGATTTCACAACTTCCACCACATGTAGGTCTATCATAAATGCATAGCACATGCATTTAATAAGAGTTCATCCATTTTTAATTCCTCCTAGTATAATTTTTGTATTTTAGTAGGAATTTATGGATATAAGGAATGAAGCCTCCAAATCATGAACAAATGAAATTGGGACCTTAATCCATGCATAAGTTCCACTATAAGGGAGCTTATACATTAATATAAATGGATGGAGAACTAAATAAAAGTCCAAAAAATGCATGGTTCTTAAAAAAATATGTTGTGTAATAACACATAGTTCGTCTTATCTTTAAGATGTTAAACTTTATTGCACCATTTTTGTCTCTGTTCCACAACATCAAAATCTATAACATTACTGTTGTTGTTTCATGATGATAAATTGTACCACATGTGGTCCAAACTATAAGATGTCAAAATGAATGTCACCAGTTTTCCTCACCACATGACACTAAACTATATGGTTAACATATCCCTAATTTGATTATAAGAAATCCCCAATATTCACGTGTAGACACTACTTGTGGTCCCCCAAAATATGAGTAGATTTCTTGCATAAACCTCACTCACCTTATTTTCACGCCCTTATGTACCTTGTTCCCCATTTATCCTTGATTTTGGATCAAACCTACATGGGGAATACTTTTCAAGTACTCTATGTGTCTTGATTATTTTGATATAAAGAAACATAGTGACACATTGGTCTTATCCCCTAGCTCATAAACAATTTTTCTTTCATGTACGGTTACCACACGTCCTCACTACATGAAAATAAACTACACAGTTCACCAAGAACTAGGTGTGGATTCATATTCATTTCAATGAGATGCGTAGTGATGCAAATATCTCCAATCTTGGGTCTATACATGAATATAATGATTCAATGTCCCTTTTCCTTATGATTGAACCAAATTTAATCTAGGAACTCCTCTAGGACAAATGGCTTGATTCTCATCCCATTGTGTGGAATGAGCCCAACCTCCATTCTGGAAAATATATGAAAAAACATTCTATCCCCCTACCTTACATAAAACCACATTTGGTGTAGGTAACTTCTTCAAGAACTATGTGTGGCATGATTAATTCCCCAGTAAGATACATAGTGACACCTAGATCTATAATCCAGGGTCCATCGTAATTTTGGGAAAAAAATCCCCCATCCATTTCCACTTTCATGAATCAGATCTGTATAGAGAACCTTTCAAAGACATCATGTTTTTGGCCCAACCATCATTTTAGATGTTATCAAAAGCACCCTTTCCCACATCAATGTCTGGTTGGCGTGGGAAAAAACATTCAAGAACTATAGGTGTCATGATTGTCATCCTATTGAGATAAATAGTGATACCCATATATCTAATCCATGATCCATCAATGATTAATCATAAAGCCCCTTTACTTTCTATTCATGAATCAGATCTACACATGGAGCCTATCAGGGACCCCTTGAGGCTTGATTCTTACCCCCTATGAGATATGTTGTGTCACCCAAACTTTCATTCAAGGGACCAACCGCAATATTTCCATCACATCATGTCATTTTACATTCATCCTTACTTTATAACATTAAACTACATGGAAATCAAAGAACTACATGTGACTTGATTCTAATTTAATTGAGATACATCGTGACACCTAGGTCATATCCCCTAATCCAAATAAAATTTAAATTCATAAAATTCCTAGGAATTGATCAGAATTTCATGGGGAACTTCTTTATGAACTATGTGTGACTTGATTATCACTCATATGATATATGTAGTGATGCCCAAACTCATAATATTAGGACCAGTTGCAACATGATGAAAATAATGCATCTTCTATACCATGTATGATTCAGATATATGTGGGTAGATTTAATATGTCTTCTCATATTATGTATCAACCCATATTAAATAAACCCCCCATTATCCCCCACTAATGAATTCAATTTGGGTGAGGGTCCTTTATTTGAAAACTATCTGTGCATTGATTCTCAATTCATTGAGATGTGTTATGACGTCCAAATCTTCAATCTTGGTCCCAGCCAAATCACAAGATAAAAATGCCCATACTCTCCCATGTATGAGTCAGATCTATACGGGGTATCTGATATGAGTTCCAATTTTATGCATGAACCTATATATATTATAATTATGTGTGGATTGATTCTTTCTCATACAATATATGTAGTGATGCTTGGAATTTACACCCTAGCCCATCCACAATATTTTTTTTCAAATATGAATCACCCATGTCCATTCTATAAGAGGAAAACTGCACATAAAACATCCTTTCTACATTGCTTCAAACTACATGGTAACTCTAAAACTACGTGTTAATTTATTCTCATTCCATTGAGAAAGATAATATATCCTAGGAAATTAAGGCCTAACTAAAAACACATAAAAAATAATATTCCCCTACTTCTTCCTAAAATCAGAAATATATGAAAGATATTTTATTTTGGGTCATCTACATAGAGAACCCACAAAGGAAACAAGAGATTTCTTATTTCTATATATGAGTCAGATCTATGAAAGGGACTCCAAATTCATGGCCATTATTTTTCCAAATTCGTTCTTTGTGTGTTGGAAGTTTCCCCTTCTACATTATATAATCATAGTCATTAATACTTTTAGATCTACATAATCACTCCTTGGATTATTTTGGAATAATGTATGATACTTGAATGTTCTTTTTACATAACCATACATTACATTCCCCATTCTTCCTTGCATATGTAGCCCCCATAATTTGTTTCATAGCATAAGGATTCCAATGTTTAACTAAACAGTATGTTCCCTAGATGGAATTTCATAAAAAATCCATTGTAATGGGTTTTTTAAGTAGAAGTAACTTCTCCCTTGGGAGAAGCCTCTTCTAACCCTTTAACCTTTTGATGGGGGTATGCTCGGACCCACAATCTAAAATCAGCGGTCATCCATTTAATATGTTTACATATCCTCTCTTCATGTCTAAATGTATCCAATAATATATTTTACATTTTCCCCAATAATATGTTCAATGAATATCAGAATAATCATATGCCATTTTACCGCATACCATCCATCATTTCCACAATCTAGTGGTCATAGACATATGACCTAAAACTAAAGGCACCATAATTCTTGTGTTTGGGTCAACCCTATATAGATCATCCACATCCCCAATTATTTGGAAATTTGAACTTAAAATACCCATTTTATAATCATGTAATTTCTCCACAAACCCAACCATGTTCTTTGGAAAGTACCAATCTCCATATAAATCCATCAGCATTTAGTGATAGAATGTGAGATTTCTTGAGACCTATTTTTCCTGACCATTCAATACATACCCCAGTTGGCCTTTTATAAGTCACCCACATAATGAGTTTCTCATCCTAATGATGCCACTATTTGGAAATTTAGTATGTTCCCCGGTTGTAGTTACATAAAAAGGCCCTCATAATGGATTTCTCAACTATTGGTAACATTGTTCTTGGGAGACAAGTCCTCTAACATCATATTTCAATTTTATATACCATCCTATAGATCTAGAAACACCCAATCATAGCCTAAAAATTCCTTCGTCTAGACATGAATATAGTATTGAATTTACAGAAAGATTACCAAGAATCAAATAATCTTCAAACCATCAGTCAAATATAATGACCTTCAATTATAGCCCCCATAATGTCTTTGTTGCATGAATTTAAACCTCACAGCATAATTTACTTACTTTGTGAATTTAAAATGAATAGCTGAATGTCCATGTTGCAAGACATTAAATTACACATCACAATGTCATTGATACATTACTTTAAACTACACTACCCATAATTTTCTCAATTCTTGACATTAAACTACACAAAATAATATCATAAAGTCTTTTTTAAAATAAATGACCAACTGTAACACGTAAAATTTATGTAAAAGTGGTTTCCCATTCATGGATTCTGTTTGTATAGATGATTCCATTGTTCTCCGACATATTTCATTGGAAAATCCACCCATTGTGGTATTAATACATCCAAATCATAAACACTCTTTTTATCAGTTAAATAATTTCATAATTCATGAAAAATACTTTATTTGACTATGTAGTACATGCCTCTAGTTGGCCGTGTATAATTCACCCACATAATATTCCTTTCATCTTATGGATACAACTATATCACTATGCAGTATGTTCCCCAGTTTTCCTTTCATAAAATAAACCTTATAACATGATTTCCAAATAATGGTAATTTCATTCCTAAGAGAGACCTCCTCAATTATTGAATTCCAAGTTTCATATTTGGAAATCAAAAAAAATTCTACATATTCCCCCTTGTATTTATCTAAGAAATATGAGATCATTCCTACCCATTTAGTATAGTTTGTGTTTTAATTTCAAAAATAAATGGTAAAAGTTGTTCAACCTAAAACACTAGCCCTCTTAATCTGACATGAATGCCATTAAATAGCCCATAACAATATAAACATTACTCAATGGTTTGGAAACATTCAAAGGGAACTCTAGACCAATGTTCAGTCTCAGATGACAAGGCCAACACATTGTGTGGTTTAGTAAAAATAGAGAAACCAAATATTAAAAGATACAATACTTGTTTGGATAAAAACCCAAAAAAGCTGGACTAAGAAAAATCCAAGTATCACCCACTATGTTTCCTTCATATTTATCATAGGAATGATTTAGTGTGATGAAACCAAAGTCACAATGCTTATAGGGTTTTCCATACAACTATAGTTATAGTCAATCTATGATAACTAGGCCCCTTGGCTCAGGTAATGTTTTAGTGCTCCTCATATACCTATCTTTTTACTTATGATTATCTAATATGAAAATGTGATACTATGAAAATCATCATTTACATTGTGATTACATGAAAAAGATAAGGATAAATACAGATATGATTAGAAAAAAAAACTCATTTAATTTTTTGGGAAAAATAACCTAGAGAAACATCCAAAAATGGATTCTATTTCACAAATTAGAAATGGATTTCAACAAGGTTATTCATCTATAGATCACCCTCCTGAGCCGCATCAGCTACATACTAAAGTTCAGTGAGCCGACCAACATTAGTCTCTTCATCCTGATGAAGCAATTCATTGGCAATCACAATATAAATTTATCCTTATTCATTGGATTTCCCTAATTAACAATGAAGTTTTTTGTGTTTTCCATTATAAGATGTTAATTCGTGGGGAATCTGTGCAACCTAAAAAACCTTATCCTTGATTTTCCGCTTGAATTCTTCAAGTTTTTTTCTATGATTGGCCTCTTATTGGGATAACATAGCTCGACAGTCCTAAATAATGAAAAAAAGTCTACACATGATTATATATTTCCAAAGATTATGCTATTGATCTTTCCATTGATAGTCTCCTTCTCCAAAGTGTGAACAATATGGTTATTGAATCCACTAAATACCAACATGTTGAAAATAGATGAATGAAATGGGATTAATGAATGCAGTTCCTCAAGGGAAACCACATAGGTTATCTTTTATATATATCTTTATGCATTGAGATGTGAAATATAGAGAGCATTATACAGCATAGGATATGACTCAGAGTCACATTAATATAGAGGGATATAATCTAGGATTAATGCTCTCAGTGATGTGACATGTTCTACTTCCTTCTGAAAATTGGTTTCCCTTCCTTTTGATATTGGCCAAGATGATACAGAAGCTTCAACCTCATACGTAACAATAGAATATGATATTCCTAAATGATGAATTAAAATCCTCATCAGATTTGAAATAATGGAATGAATGGGGTGAAATCACAATATTTAGTGTTCCTCATCCAAGACCAGATTAGTTTCAAGAGAAGATTCATCCCCACCACTCCCATCCATAGTAGTTTTAGCTAGCACTTCATGTTGAGTAACTCTCCCTTGGGCTTCCCAAGGCCCACCAGATGTGATTCAGGAAGGACTCCCATTTCATGGAACCCTTGATTTGAGTCCTCTTAAATAATGGAATTGGGTGTGATTTCAATTCCATGTCCATGCTTCATCACTGTAGTAGTTTCCTTGGATGGGGTAGTGCATTAAAACTATTCATGATTAGAGAATCACGAATCAAAACAATAATTGGATTGAAAATAAATACTAACATCTATTTTTTTCTATGTATGTTTCCCAAATTCTTCTAAGGAAGTAGGAATATTACTGTTATCTAGTATATCATCAAAATACATTCCAAGATTCAACATGGATTCTATTAAGATCCCAAGCCTCGTGATAATATAACCCTTAGGAATATATGGAGTGGTTTTTTTGTAAACCTCCTCTGAATACATTAGGCCATGAACAACCTCCTTGGTGATATCCGTAGGGTCATCATCAATCACTATAGGATTTTTTGGTGAATGAAATAAACATGAAATATCACACAAATGGAATTAAATTTATTATATATAACTTATCCTAATTTTTTTAACTTTCCAGATGCCTCCTCCCTCCCTAAAGTTGAGATAGGAGTACTGACATGGGAAAATGATATATTATCTGGACTAGATTCCTCTTTAGTCAATCTGGTAGTTTAATTGATAGGAATCTATTCTTGGTATCAAGCATCCTGTTTATTTCACGAAGAATCATTTTTTAATTCTTTAAGGGATGAAATAGAATGTGTTCTTGGAATTCCATGATGTTTAAACATTTTATATAGACAACACTGAAATTAATGATGACAAGAATAAATACCGCTGCTATCAAAGCATTTAGCCATGAATTTCACCCTTTGAGATTCATTATTTTTGGTCCCCTTAAAAGGATGGCTAGAATAAACCTCCCAAAAATAGGTATTACATGTGGGACGTATCCCACCATCTCATCCCCAATGGCATGTAGGCCTATAGATAATTAGTATTATTTTGGTAGTGATTCAATATCCCTGATTAGAGATCGACCAAGGATATACTATGGATAAGAAACCTCCGTTTATTTTCCATTTTCTAGATGAAAATTAAAATGATATTTACCTTAAGTGATAATTAATTGGATGAAATATAATAAAAAACTTGACAATAGTTTTTCAAGAATAGAACTTACATCTTCATGATCGATAAATTCACACCATTCCTTTGAAGATGAATGATTGATCCCTTCAATAGTGCCACATTCTATCATATCATTCACTTTTTTATGGTATGCACCTTATAATATGTTGTATAGATGAAAATATCTTTATTACAAAAATATATTTCCACTTTAGCAAGATTATATTCAATTTGAATACCATATGTGGCTGGGAGATCTCTTATCAGTGGAATATGCAACACATCACATAGGAACTCCCACAAGATTTTAGTAATAATGGAAAGTTACTACTATATTTGTTCCACCTTTTATCGTACATATTTAGAATTCATCATGGACTACATTGATTATGATTCTATAGCCATATATTTAACGGGATTCCAAATTCCCCGCATCACATATAGTGGATGAGAAAATGACACATGATTATCATCTTGGTGATGGAGACTAGACCTCCTAGGCATAACCTCAGGTGGATATTATGGTGTGTCCCTCTTGATTCTGGTATGTGGATTATATCATGTATGAGTATGTTTTGATGAACCACGAGCCCCAACATCTTCACTCTTCGACTCCGATAACCCAACTTATTAAGGAGATGAAGAACCTTCCAAACAATAAGGTTCTTTTCATCTCCACCTCTTTATTCCAACCTAAGTAAAAACATTATTTATTACCCCTTTAGGGTATTTTTCAATCCAAGCATCAGCATACCAAGTGGTTAATCTTATTTATGTATCAGTGCAGGTAGATTGATCACTGCACTTTTTAGATATATATCTATAAGCAACCATAGTTATCGATCCACCATCAGATCCTATTCTAATATAACATATAGAAAAGGAGATACAATAATTAGTTACATGCATTTAAATTATAGTGTAAATTAGTAATTATCATAGGCCTCACATATGATTTCACTATCGATCCTGGTTTCCAGCATGCCATCTGTGAAGGCATTCATGTATGAATTTAGCTCTATGTTAGTAATCCAATGATTAACAAACTATCTTGTGGGAGGATTCCAATATGTGATGAAGTTGAACTCCTGAAATAAACACAGTCTTGTTTAAATGTCCTAGGGTTTTAAGGATAGGATCAAAATACCATAGAAATTCAAAACAAATGGTCAGAACAATCTCCTAAGGACCTAGATCTCTCTCTACAAAGAATAAGTCCTAAAATGAGTCATGATCCATCCCTATAGAACCTAGAATGGTCCTGCAACTCTAAAAGGAGACTTCACCCTCTGAATGTCCAATAAGATCATATTCCCTTCCAACATGGCCAATACAAAAAAAGTTTCAGGCCTTATATATCCTTTGGAATCATGAATAGGAATCACATAAATATGGATCCACATATCCAAAAAAACCCACAAGACGTGTCTTGGAAGGAATTTTGGGCTTGATTTCGTATCCCTGTTTTTTATACACTTATTTTTCTTTTTTCGGTCAGAACGTTTCAGGTGCACTTATATTTACACCCCTGTTAAGTCATTGGATTTTTTTACGTGGGGTCGTACCCCTACTTCTTCTTCATGAAAACACCCATCCATGCATCTAGATAAATATATCCTATTGCATTAGGATTTTAATTCTTGATTATTTGGGCTATTTTCAGTATTTCACATACTAAAAATTGTGTCATGAAAATATCATTCCACATCACCATTATAGGAATAAATTCATCATACATTTCTCTAAGGATTGAAGACCCATAGATCTTATGAATGACAAACAAATTGATACCCACATATTCATGCATCAGATGGAATGAATTTTTCGATGGGGTCCACAAGATCAACAGTTTTATCACAAAAACATCATTCCAATACACATAAATTTTCCATACCCATAAAACCTCATAAATCTAGATGAATCCTAGATCATGTTTTATTACTGAACAGGTTGGAATACGTAGTACACCCACATCCATGTGGGTTTAACACCCCCTTCTAGGAAAAAAAACTACTGATATTCCATCCTTTCGATTGATATGTCTATGAATATCAAAAAATGGATGAATATAAGTACATATCAAGTTCAATTGTATCTGGTTTCAAAATATAGAGCATAATGGTTGTGAGGCATAAAATAGGGATTTGATTCCATCAAATAATTAATATACATTCTTGAACCATATATATTGGCAGATTAAAAGTTTTTATGGTCTTGAAACAAAGAGGCATGAAGATGCTTCTTAATATCAGATATATTAAATTTCCCTAGATGACTATAACAATAAAGTGGAAGATATTTACTCTTTAGAAAATCATGGTGATATTTTTTCAGATAGCATGCTAGATTTGGAAGGGCGGAATCACAATTGTCGTAGTAATCATGCCCTATGATCATCATCATTTTCTCAGTTCAATTTATAGCTACCTCATAAATCTTTTCAATCCTACTGGGAGCCATTGAAAATGTGAAAAAATACGATGATTATTTCAGAATATGTTAATTTGGAATAAAATTTAAAGTATCAAAATTTTTCAAAGGCATTATGGCACATATGTGAATGTTCGGCATGTAAGTGTGTCTCTAAACATGTGAGATTCAAGTGTATCTCTCAAATATATACTATATCTATATGAAAAATGAATGTCAACTACATAGAAAATGATTTTTCACATCGAGCTCGAATTTCTAAATCACAAGAGTTTTTTTGCTAAAGAGAAGAAGCTATTTATAGATGAGGAATTCTACCTATGTAATAAGCATGCATGGTAGAACTGTGTGAACGTATAATAGCATAATCCAAGAGGTTTATCTATATTTTCATCTTTTTACCTTAGGATTATAGCCACTTTTCATTTTTTATCCAATCCTAAGGGGGGATTTTTTTGGAACTCTATTTCATCACATCGATGAAAAAGTTACATAGGGAAATGCCTTAAAAAAGTAAGTGAAGAAAGATAAAGAAAAATATGATTTGATAATCCTTAGAAAGTGTTTCACCCTAGTTGTCCCCATTCCCCATCAGTGTGAAGGAACTTATCCACTTCCATACTTGTGATATTAGAAACCTTCACCCAAGTTATCATATTTTCCTATAAATAGAACCTTGTGGCCTTCATTTTTATTGATGAATTTCCCTAATGATTGATTTCTACTCCGATCAACCTTTTACTTTTCACATGTCCTACCAAACCTCTAAATTAGTTCCCTAACTCCTAATTAGAGGGAATCAAATGGTTATAGTGCGACTTATGACCATTTAGTGTTAAAAATAAATATCACATCTGAGACTCATTTGCTTATCCCCCTGATTTAAGTGTACTGGCGCAACCGCCTTTTCTCAAACATGAAATTACCCAACTCACTTCTGTGAATATATGTGAAGACCCTTGAAGTCTTGATTCGAGTATCTACTAGGTGTAGTCATCCAGGTTGGTCATCATATAAGGTTCCCTCAGTTCCCTAAATCCTACTTGCGTGAATTTACCTTGCACGGCCCTCCATGGTCCACCCTATTTATCAGCCTATACAAGCATTTCATGAATCCTCCTTTAAAGTCCTGAATGTAAAGTCATATCCTTCGTTGGATCCCATTCTTGAAAGGTTCCATGTTGAATCCTCATCAAAGGCCTCCTAATTTACAATACCGTAGTGAAAGTCACATCAGGGTTTCTCCCATTTGGATATGGATTTCTATGGTCAAATGTTTCATACAATTTTCCTACCATAGGATAAAGATCCATGAGGTGTCTGTATATTTGTATATCTACCACCACATGAACCCTTATCCTAGAGAAAGAGGTTCGGAGTTCCCAGTCTTGTATTTTGGGGATATGACTCTGTCCACCCCTTCACATCTCTATGACCTAGAGCCTCCAGTTCCTAGAATGGAGGGTAAGGGTAACACTTTTTTCCCTTACACATGGAATGGGATCCTCCTTATGCTATAGAACCTATTTTAGGGAAACCATCCAGGTGTAATCCCCTATAATATCATGTTTTAGGTTGCACTATTTCTTCTCTCTACATTCCTCACCATCATTTTGTCCTTACATTGGAATCTTATCCAATGTAAATTGAATAAAGGGAAGTGGTGTAGCAATAGAATCATCAATTGGCACACCAGTATCTTCTAGCATAGGCCTTGACTTATCCTTCATTAAAAGAATGAATGTTTTTGGTTTGATGAATTATTTACACCCTCTTGTTTCTCACACCAGGAATGACTCAAATGGGCTTAGAGGTTAGTGATGATCACTATAGCCACACAATCCACCTAAAGGATTGAACTATGAGAACTGTAATTCCCATGTACCAAGATAGATATTAATCCCACATAGGGTCTTAGATTAATGTGAATCCTCCTTCAAAATAATACCTGGTCATAGTTCTATTAATCCATGTATCCACCTCTTGATTAAACTTCGAGTTAATATCATTTTTATCCATGACTGAAATCATCCCTCATGGTCCCTTCATATGGGATATCCTTCTCCGTAATAACCCCCAAAACTATTATCTCAAAGTGCCATACTTGCCTATAATATATACCATTGAGGGTCTCAATAGGCTTTAGTCCTCTCTAATTAACTGTGTGGTATTTGATTCCCATCCATTTGGGATACAAAGGAATCCTCCTTTAGGTTGAAACCCGACATTAAAAACAAACTCTATTCTTCTGGGAAATATCCCCGGTAGGGTATAATTCAATACAGAAGCTCATATCCTTTCCATGTTACATGGGATACATAGGTATAATTCCCACACAAAACATTTACATGTAACCTTCCACCAAGATGTCCTTACCACATTACATTAAACTATGAAGTTGGGTCCTTACCACATGATCATAAAATGTATGATGTGACCCATTATGTGAAAATGAACTATGCGGTTTCTGGTTCCATTCATAAGGATATGTAGGAATCCTATCTTTGGGTTCAATCACAACATCATAACTACTCCCATCTCCAAGTATGATGATAAATACCAGAGTGACATTTTTTTTTCTGGATAAACATAAACTCTAGAGATCCCCACTATGTGGCTAGAAAACTAGCATCGTTATAATAATGACCAATTAATATATAAGGAATATATAAGAGTATACCATCAATGTAGAACACCAAATACATATGGGTATCTCCGTTGATGAAGAACCTAAAATACTTATGACTGATTCTAAATCCCACAAATGCTAATAATTGTTTGCTCATATTGGGATAACCCACATCATAAATGGGAATTAATTAAGGATTAATCAACATGTCATCAATCTATAAGAGATTCACGGAGTAGAAAATAGTTCCCCTAAATGGGTGTGATGAGCCTGATCTCCCACACTCTCAAACAATGTGTGTTATTAAGCATATTGGGTCAAAATAGCTAATGAGCACATGCCTTTGGAAAGTAGGTCCCTATAGATACAAAAGCATCGGGTGTTTCTAGTTCCATGAACAATCCCATTGGAAACTGTTTGGAAATAATGATTTCCCCAACAAAGATAGATTTATGGGGGATACACCAATTTTTTAGGATTGATGATTTCTAATAGAATTTTAATGATGTTTTTAATAATGTTTTTTTATCCCACATTAAATATGTAATGATATGTATATAATTCACAAAGAGACGGAGGTTCAAAACTGAGTGGAGGTGAATTCCTGGGTACTGTAGCAGTACTGTAGAAAGTATTGTTTAGCAATGTAGCAGTTGGATCTATTCACCTAATTTGGGCCTTTGGGCCACTAGTTTGGGAATACGGGTCTCCAGGGCCTTCAGGTCAACAATGGTCTTCAGGGAATCAGGGCCTTCAGGCCACAAAGACCATGGAGTAGTCCAGTTCACACAGACCCAGCCCCAGAAGAGGATCAGAGCAACAAGACTAGCAGTCACCAGAAGCAGAGCAACCATATTGGAAGAATGAAAGGGTATGACAACTGCCACCGGGACCTAGCACCATGCAGCTTTGTACGGGGAAATGCTAGCTGATCAGCAATGCAAGGTGAGGTGATAGGTGATCAATGACGCAGAAGATAGGGAAGGGGATGTTCCTCGAGGTTGGGCATACGGGTCATGTATAAGGCATAATATGCCTCTGGGCCTTCGGGTCATGTGTTGCGAGTCGTGTCGGGCCTTGTGCCTTGGGCCTAAAGGTCTTGTATGTCTTACCATTCATCCATTAAAAGGTTGATTATCAATAATAAAATAAAATAAAGAAGGAATTTGGGCCATTCAGGCAAGGGTTTTCATAGTTGGTATCATAGGAATGTTTAGTTATTTTTTGGATTATCATTAAAAAACAATAGATAAATATTTATCAGTGACACTAAATAGAATAATAAATATATAAATTATGGTAATTTATAGTGTAAGTGGATTCGAAAAAAATACATCCCAGACTGGATAATACAATTGGATGTATGTCTGGAAAATATTTTCTATATGGTAAAACAAGAAAACAATGTATTGACCAAGGCTACATCGGGAATGAGTACCTGGAAATAGGAATTTATTTACACAAAGATTGACACACCCAGGAATATACTTGTCAAATTCACAAAATCATTACCAACCATTATTTGGGGGAAAAATTACCAAATGTGTGTCTGTATGGAAAAAGATCACAAATAACATTGATTGAAACATGTAATTTCATTCATTAATGAAATATACAACATTTATAAATTATACATTTAATTGGATTTCCATATTTTAGTTTAATATTTTTAAAGTTCTCATCTGTAATTTTCCATTTATTATCTACAATGGAGAGAAACTAAATGAATCGTAGAAACAACCAAGGAGAAGGATAATGTGATGAATTCCTAAATGAGATTTTGAACATGATTGGTGTTGGATTCAAAAACATTTTGATGATACTCTCTCAATTTACCATGTTTATAAAAATAACCATAAACCATGATGAATTACCAAATACACTTAGTAAATAACAATCATTAACTGATACCTATAAGTGAAAAAGGCCTCTGAACTTCAATAGATCATATTATCCCTTATTCAATGAATAATAGGTCAATTATATTTATAAGATATTCTTTATCCTTTAATTTTTTGAGCATGATTGGTTTATACTGGTTGTTCATTATATAGAGGGAGAAGCTAATCGGTGGTGGAATTGAATTTCCAGTCCCTAAAAAAATGATGATGAATCCATCACGGTGTATGGGGAAAATTCACAAGACTTGCATGACATGATTTTTTATTTTTCGTTAACCCTAATTGAATAGTTATACACTAATTTAGTGCGATAAATAAGAGTAAATAAAAATACTTATTGATTTAAGTCATTGATAGCTATGAAGAAATTTTCCAATGCTCCCTCAATGTTTATATAGACATAATTGAATCTCAATGGTCTCATGGGGATAATAAGAAGAAAGTGGAGGTTAATTCTGGTGTTATATGTGAGAAATATAAAGGTAGTAAGAAATTTAAACATCCCAATATTCAATGGTGTGAAAGAAGAACCCGAAATATTACCGAAGTGGGGAGAGGTAATGATCCAGGTCTGTAAAAGAAGGGAACATATCTAGTGATTACTGATAGAAGAAACCCACCAATGAAATTCAATAAAGGAATGCTTCATCCTACCATAAACCTAATATCTAGTGTTTCATTTACAAGAAATAAGGATAATATGATAACCACTTCCTAAAGACTTGTATTTTTAGAGACAATAAATGAAAAAAACCTCTAAGGAAGAATGTGTGATCATATGAAAAAACAACCCTTGAGGTGGATCTTGACAATGATGTTGTGATAAGTACACTAGTCATTAATTATGGAATATTGAATTTAATTTTTAATTCTGGTTCTATTAATTCCTTTACATCATTCATGTTTCTTAGAACTATTCAAAATACACCACAAAACATGGAAGTAGAGCATCATATGAAAATAGAAAAAAGATAAATTATTTCATCCATTGTCTATGACAACTCCCATAAAAAGATTTGTACGTTGAAATTCCTAGGGAACCTTATGATAAAAACTGTAGTAGATTTTCATACATTTATGGTTATGTATTTTCATTCCATATATATACATAACATAAATTTTCCAGAGAGGTAAATCAGTATCCTTATAGAGAGTCATACCCGGATTTTGTACAAGTACAAGGAGGAATATGGATCTTATTTTTCACTTTCATCTCAATCATGGATATTATTTTAGGACATAGTGATGTGTTTCCCAATGAATTTCATGGTCTTCCTTCTATTCAAGAGGTTGAAATTTCATGAGACCTTATACTTGGGATGCTACCATTATCTTAGACTCTATATAATATATATTTTTGAATCAAGGAGTTGATGAAACAGCTACAACAGAATATATAAAAAGGATTCATATACCTAAGTGATTCGGCATAGGGAGAACCTTATATCCTATAAAATAAGAAGGATTGTTCAATGAGCCTTTTCATTGATTATCTTGTACTAAACAAGATCATGAAAAAGAATAACAATCATCTGATGAAAATTGATGACTTTTTTGATCATCTATGTGGAGACCAATACAAATATATGGTGGATCTTCAGTTGGGTTGTTATCATTTACGGGTGAAAAAGGATGTTATCCCCAAGTAAAATTTTCATTTAAGGTTCTAGAACTATGAGTTCATAGTAATTCCATCAGGACACACTATTTCTCTAGAAATCTTCATGTACATGCTAAAATGAAGTCATTAGAGATTAAATAGAAAAATATGTGGTAATATTTCTAGATGATATTACAATATAATCCAAAAGTAAGGAGGATCATGTGGATTATATGGGAACTTTCATAAAGAAATTATGAAATGAAAATATTTGTGAATAGTACAAAAAATCTATGTTTGGTTAAAGTATTTATAATTATTGTTGAATATTATCACAGTAAATGGTATATTTGTGGATCCTTTGATGGTCAATGTAATTGAAGGATTGTTGGGGCTATAACATGTGATAGATATCCACATTTTCATTGGATTAGTGGTGTACTATTGTCGATTTGTGAAAACATTATCATATGTGTCAAACCATTTAGCCTGACTAACTCATAAAAGATTCATGTTTATTTCGAATAATGAATGTGAAGATAGATTCATGGATTTTAAAAAGAATATTATGACATCAGGTGTACATATGTTACCCAAATGTGAGGATATTTTCATGGTATACAACAATGATTTTAAAAATGGATTGTGATATGTGTTAATGAAGAATGACAAAGTGATAGCCAATGACACAAGGTAATTGAATGTTCATGAATAGAATTACCCAAAACATGATCCAGAGTTGGTTGTAGTGATATTATCTTTGAATATCTGGTAACATTTCCTATTTAGTGAGTAGTATGAAATATATATTGATCAAACTAAAGTATGTATTCATAAGACAAGATCAAAATATGTACCAATGATTATGTTTTGAGATTATTAATGAATATGACTTATCAATCCACTATCATCCTGAGAAAGAAAATAAAGTGTATGATTATCTAATTAGACTGGATCAAGAAATTTTATCACTGATGATAATTGTTATGGATATAATATTTTTATACATGAAAAGGATAGTCGTTGGAATCATAAAAGAAATAACATCATCAATCCATTGAAAAATGATTTCCCACCCATAATATTGAGATAATTTCAAGGATTATCAACAAGATAATGTGGACATTAAATATAGTTTTGAAGTTATATGAAAATTGACATCAACAATGTTCAAAATTAATGAATAAGAAGTTGTAATATTTGGGTCAAAACTATGTGTACCGTCAAATCCTGAGACAAACAAATGTGATTGAGAATGATGAGCATAGATCAAAGTTAGAAATCCATTTCGGGATCAATATTATGTATCGAGATCTCTAATATCATTATTGGTTTGAGAATATGAAAAAGGTGATAACATAATATACATCAAGGTATATTTTGTGTCATCCAGTGATTGGTGAAGGGAAAAAAATCCAATGATATGATGCAACCATTACTAATACCTACATTGAAATAGAAAACCATAAACATGGACTTTTCTACTGGTCTTCTGAAGGAATATACATGAAATAAATCTATATGGTTTGTCGTTATCAGATTATCAATTCTACTTACATCATTTCAATCTGAGAGGAGTTCTCACTTGATCCACTTTAAAGGATATACAATAGATAAGTAATGAGGATGCTTGTATATGATCAAGATGAAAGATTTACCTCTATTTTAAAAATTTATATCCAACATTATCTAAAGTCTATGTTGAACTTCATAATTATTTATCACCCAACAAAAGATAGGGAATTTGAGAAGACTATCCTAAATCTCAAGGACATATTGAGAGCATGCTCAATTCACTTAAGGATGGTGTCTATATTTTCCACTAGTTTAGCCACTTGATCATCTATATGGCCTATAATGAGGGCCTTTATGGGAATATTTTTTAAACACTTTCATTAAAGGATGATGTTGGGGAACAAGAATCACTAGGTCCTGAAATGGTTAGGGAAATAGTGGAAAAGATCAAGACCATTCAATAGAACATTGGGCCAAATCAGATTTAACAAAATAGCTATTATGACAATCATCAATGATAGATAGAGTATTAGGTTAAGATAAGCATTACTTACCATATCACTATGGAATAATGTCATGATAATTATAAAGAATGGAATTCTTAGTCAAATATACATCGGTCTCATTGAGCCCCCTATTATCATCATAGTGGTGGCCTGTCAAACATCACTCTCACCTAAAATATATCATGTAAATTAGCTGTTCCCTATATCTATCATGAGGAAGTACTCTAAATAACCCTTATATGTGTTGAATCCAAAAGTGTTACTGCTGGAGAAAAACCACTTATATGATGATAAGCATCTGAATATATTAGATCATATAGAGAAAGGTCTATGAAATAAAATAATCCACCTGTTCAGTGTGTTATTGAGTAACTAAAATATTGAAGAAGTGACATGGGAACTATAGGTTGTGATGAAACAAGATTACCCTAATCTGTTTCTGTGTATTAAATGAAAAATTCAAGGATGAAATTTATAGAGGGGAAATTTTTTGATATCCCAAAATTTTATAAATAATACTATCATTGTGATTTAATCAAATATGTAATTATGTGTTATGTTTATATAAACAAATGCTCTTGTTTGGATTTATTTCATATTATCTGATTTAAAACTCAATTATGAATAATACACATTTATAATATAGTCTTTGAAAATTTATATTATGATTTTTATAAATATAGGGTTTTGGAAAATCCATTTGACACGGAGAAAGGAAGTGATGACCTTAACCAGTAGGATTATACCCTGTGAATCCCATTCAATGGATCTTCTGATGGAGATTTCATAAATAGTATTTTCCCTTTAGGATTCCCAATTCTAGGATCTAATAACTAATGCATGATCAAAATTTCTTACGGGATTAGATTAAGATGTTCAAGATCATGACCCAATCCAGGCATGTTAAACCACCCTACGAAAATACCATTTTTGTGCACCTTACCATTCAAAAGTTTGTTGGTGTCATAAATGGATAGGTATAAAGAACATAATTATATGTATATTTATATATTATAGAATAATGAATATATTTTCTCTTTATTATACTTACTTTAAAAAGTATTTTTAGTATGATACTGACTGAAAATTAATTTTTTTTTTCAAAACACTTTTATGGAAAAAGTTAGAAACCCCAAGTTTATTTAGGACATGAACTAAATGAAAAAACAAAGCTATTGAAATGAAACATGACCCTATCAACATTCTTATCCCTAAATATTTTCCTAGATAGGGAAGTTACCTGTGTTTTTGGAGCACCATCATGTAGGCATTCAAAGTGAGACGCCATCTGATCCCACACTTTCATGTAATCCTCATACATGGTATTCTTAACATTGAAACCTCTTACTAAAATCAAACTCATCTTTTCAATCCACTCGCCATGTTCCTTACTAGTAACCACTCGAATTGACCTTCCCATAATCTTCTCATCATCCTCTCTGGAGGCATCTATCACAAGAGATTGTTCTTCCTTATCCTCTGTAGAATGCAGAATCATCTCTAAAGGAACCACCGCCTGATCGTCCCTAATAATGTGTGCCCCACAGCACCCCTCCTTAAAATTAACTGAGATTCCATCCGAATTTGAAAGATTACCCTTCTCCATTACTTTTTATTTTTTAGAATCTTGAGTCTCCATAGGTGAAGGTAAATAGGAATAATCATTGTGGCTGTTCTCACTACCTTGTCACCCCTTCATCCTCCGCTGATCACATGAATCTTTAACATGAAACTCTATCTCACTGTCTTTATCAAACTGATCTGATGAATCATCATCAAAACCATCCCTGGGAAAATCCACATCCTTATCATATCCTTCAGCCTCCATCCCCACAAAGCGGTTAACCAGATTAATGCCTGGAGACCCGCTCCTCAGAAGAGAGATGTTCCTTTCCTCAGACTCTTGATGATGGTCTTTTCCTCACAATCCCAGACCAGTCATGACAACCTCCGCATACGAAGCAGGCATCATGGATTCAGCAATTCCAGCCGCCACAATGCAATTATCCACTGGTTCACCGAAGATAAAATAGGAACCACCTTGCCTAGGCTCCTGGATGTTGGGATCATCCAAGTATCAGTGAATCCTATCAAAGACATTGGCCACTGTTGGATTAGACTGGGTTGGAAGAAGCTTTTCTGGAGTGGAATGTGTAGAAACAGATAGCTTAGGACCTTCCCCTATCAAATTATTCTTAGCAAGACCTATCCCCACCTGCTGACTACCTGAACCAGATGACACAGAGGTAAACGATTCCTTAACCATATTACGATCACCTTCCCTGCCTCTACACAGTTCCACTTGGTGTCCAATTCACATACAATGATTATAGTAATCAACCCATGATTCAAATATAACTGATTGTTTGTATCAAAATTCCTCACCAACAGAAATGAAGATGGACTCCACCAGGGGACAAGAAACATCAACCCCTACACAGATTCTCAGTGAAATAGGGTGGAAAATGGCCCTAGTTCTACTGTCATAGCACAAGTACCAACCACCATGATTTCCAAGGATACTCGACATAGCTGGATTTTGAAATGGAAGACATAAGTCCAGAAATTGTACCCAAATCACTGGGAAAGGCGAGTCAAGAAGCATATGAAAATATTAGGACCATCAAAAGAGGAAAAACCGGGCACCATCGCATTATTGAGGGGCGGCCGACCATGGTATAATAAAATATTATTCGGATGCAAACTAAATCATCACATGCATGGATCTAAGAATTCCCATGGTGGTGTGCTCCTGTAGACCCCATGAATTAAAAATGCAATGATCAAAGTGATCAACCGACAGATGTCGCTATTTGAAACGCGCAATCAGAGTTACGTTAAGCAGGGATGACACATCAGTGAATTCAAAAGATAAAATCGAGAGCTGCGAGATCTCATTGTAGATCTGAGGAACCTTGGGGGATATGTCAATCTCTGGAAAATAAGGTTGGAAATTAGGATCTGAGAAGGGTGAGAAGGATTGACGACCACCACTGTGAGGCAGCAAAGGTCCCTCCCCCACCAAGGGGAGAGGGACCTTCTCAGAGGCCATCACCACCTAGAATATATATATTTTGGTAACATGAAATTTCAATTAAGATATTTATTTTGATGAATTAATGGATATGTGAAATAAATTATATTTTAATTAAATATGATTATTATATTATCTTCTTAAAACTAAATTATAATATAAATTTTATGATGTCAAATGTAATTTCTATAATGGATCAAAAAAAATTCGTAAAAAAACAAAAATTTATCAATAAATTCATATTCAATTTGAAATGTGAATATTCATATGTTTATAAAAAAATCATAAAATAAATAATATTTTTTTAATAATGTCATTTAGATTATACAATGTTTAATTTTTCCTAATTTTTTTATAGTTCTTTTTTAGGTAAAAAATAATTATGATTTAAATATCCAATGTGTATTATGACATCATAATGATTTCAAATTGATTTAATAAATGATATAAAATATATCCATGAAGAGATAAAAGTTTTCCCAAAAAAAAATTCTGTATTAATTATGTAAATAATTTGATAAAACCATTATAAAACCTTCCAAAAAATATATTATATTTTATGGTTTTAAAATTATTTATTTAACAACGTGACTCACATCCACATCACTAAGGGTAATATTTTCATGATTTAGTCCCATGTACATATAAATTAATGAAAAAAGAACTCGTTTATAGAAACCATGGTAAAAAACAATGGCATGGTTTTCTATTTTTATTACATTGTTGTATAGATTCAAAAACCTATGTTTATGAAATAATAAATAACTCCTCTTTCTATAACCATATAAACCCACATAATATCCTCTTATATTCTATAAAATATTTTTGAGTACATCTATACTCATTCATAACCTATCTAGAGTCCCCCCAATATTTCCCTAATCTCTCAATAAGATCCTATTATGTTTTTGGAGTCACACTCTAATGGTAAGGGATCCTATTCTTCTCATCATTATTCAAGAATCATCATTTTATTATACCGTATATCTCTAATTCACAATGTTGGGATTTTTTTTTGCATATCCCCCTACCACCCATATAATTTATAAATTATTAGAAACCCCTTTCACTCTCACTAATCCTTCCCATGAATATTTATATTCCCTCGTTATGTTGTCAGAATTTCAATGCAATTATTCATACCAAAGAATTATTTAGTGAATACCCATACCAAATTCATATTAATGGTGTACAAATTTATTCACATATAATTATTTTATTGGGAAATTAAATGTATACAATCCACAATCCATTATCATGTGATTAAATGTGAAAAAAAATATCCTTATGTATATAATCTATGTTGAACACTTTTTCATATACATGATATGATTTTGATTGGTGTTCCTAGATATCACTACAACACATTGGGAAATGTTGTAGTCTCATGATATTCCATTTATGGTGTTTGGGAGGTTATACTAAGAACATTATGCTCTATTTTCTTGGGGGTTAATCTTGACTTATTATTATGATTTCATGTTTAATGTTGTTTCCACATTCAGATGTTTTATTTAAGTTATCATGATACATCATTTGTCATTGTTCATGATTATTGTTTTGGACCCTTTTATGTCACACTAAAATGGATATTTCCTAAAACGTAATTCCTTCTTCACATTACGCTTTATTATTTCCCTTACTAGACTTTATAGATCGCCCATTTTCTTATGTATGTACCCAGTTTATCCGATGCAATTCTAGATTACCGATGAAAACTAATAGCATGTTAATGATGTTTTCAACAATGTTTTGGTATCCTATGTTCCATATGCTATTCTAGGTACCTAATTTATAAAGAAACAAGACTTCACAATGTTTTGGGTTCTATTATTTGTATTTCTACGTAATAAATCATGAATTTATTTGTAATAAACAATCATACCATTATCTATTTTTTAACCCATGATTAACACTTTTTACCATAATCGCAAGAAAAAAATTTTACTATATTTATTGTTCATTAAGACATAAAATAATGTTGACCTTATAAAATATATTTAATTATTTTGATTAAATATAATGAATAAATTTTATTTAATTAAATTTATAGAAGTTGAAATATTTAATTAAAAATGAATCCCAACAAATGTGATGAAAAGTGGTTTACCAATTTTTTCCTAAACTATAAAATTGTTTTATATAAACATTCAACATAAAAATTATTCCAATATAATTAATATTATTATTAATAATATAATTGAACTAATTATAGTTCAAATTCAATTTTAAAACTAAATGAAATTATATAAATGCATTAAACTAATGCCAACAAGACTGTACCCTAGTGTTATAGGCCCCTACTTGGCATCAAAAAGACCCAGGATCAAATATGTGTAGGGGTGAATTTCTGGGGGGTACTGTAGTAGGTACTATAGCAGTACTGTAGAAGCGGTGGCACTATAGCGAAGGAGGGGCTGTAGCAGGCACTATAGCAGTGGAGGTACTGTAGCAGATACTGTAGAAGCGAGAGTACTGTAGCAGTACTGTTCACTAAGGGGTCCTTTGGGCCAATAATGGGCTTCTAGGCCTTTTATTCAGGACACATGTCCTTGAGCCTTCGAACTATGTAATGAGTCTCCCTCTACCCAGTCTAAAGAGGTCATTTCTTTAATAATAAATTCAGGCTTTGACCCCAAGCTTTTTAAAAAATTCATTAAACTGAAATGTGGTTTGAAGTTAAAATCTCTATGTTCACTATCATTGAAAAAACAACCTTTTTAGAAAAGTATCAAAACATCAACAGAAATAATATTGACATGTTGATTTAAAAAATGGATTTAAATTTTTTTAAACATTTCTAAAATTTTGATAAACTAATTTTAATTTAAATGTGTAAAATACAATAAAAATAGCGTTGAGAATAAAATATATTTTACGCATTAATGTATATAAAATCAGAAATATTTCAAATTAAAATGAAATTAATTAGATTATTATTAATAAAATAGATGAAATTTCACTTTTTGAATAAGTAAAAAATAAATTTTTAATTTTTAATTAATATTATTAATGAAAATAAATTAAAGTATATGAAAAACAACATTATGATTTACTATTCACTAAAACATCAATCATATCAAAAAACTATAAAAAATTTACCCTTTGGTATTTTGGATATTATTATTTCAAGAAAAATATTTTAATATTATAAATTGTTTTTTCATAAATTGGAAAAGAATTTAATGATTTATACGAAAAAATGTAATAAAAATTATTTATGAATAAAATGAATTTTTCAAGAAATAAATGACATTACTAAAATCTGATTGTATATTTTATTTGAAATAATCAATGATTTATTTCTGAGTGATACCATTATAGATATATTTCATAATGTCATTACTCATGTTCATACCCACCAATTCAATAACTATTTTATAATACTAAAATTTAAATAATAATATTTTATTAATATTTCTCAATTTGCTTAAATATAATTGTTGCGTGTTAAGAATGATATCATGATTATTAATGATTTGAACTAAATATCAATTGTGTTACATTCCCCACTTAAATAAATTGTGCCCTTTTAATTTTTTATCATTCATCAAAGGTTCAATATTTAAATATAATATTGATAAAAACCTACATAATAAAATGGGATAATAAGAAATGAATTAAAAATGTAAACTATCAAACATAAAGGATACATGAAATGAAACTCCTAATGTTTTTAAGAGAATAAAATTATGATCGATAATGTATACGACACGCCACACTGAACACAAATTAAGTATGCAGTGAAATTATTTAAATATATTGGTGATATATTTTATTAATATATATGATTTATATGATATAATAATTATTTCTTAAATTATAATTAATATTTACCTTTATTTCATTTCATATGTCAAAAATGAAAACATTGTTCATGCATATATACGACCTACCATCTCCATAAATGGTGTAATTAATTTGTCTACTTATACATTTATTGATGACTCAAAACATGTATATAATGATTATATATTATATTTATATCATTATTAAAAAAAATTAGATGGCGATACAATGATGAATGTATACATACCAAAACTATCAAACCAAATAATACATGAAAAATGATGTAGATATCACTGGGAACATTGATTTTAATAAATGAATATTTAATAAATGGTTGATAAAATGTTATAACTAAATCATATATAGAAATATATATGTATATATATATATGTGTGTGTGTATTGATCTATAATTTATTTATTAAAAATACATATTTAAAATATAGGAGGCTTTAATGCATATGATGGAAGTCATACTTATGTAAAGGGATATTGGTCTCACTTTTATTTCAATTGGACAGATTCCATATTGACCACTTATTTCTTATGTAAGGTGTATATGTTTCCAATGAATGTATTTTATGAATAATATATGAATTTTATGGGAATTTATACATCCATATATGGTACATCTATTTATTGTTATTATGATTCAAAATTTATCTTAGTGATAAGGGTTTTACGTTATATTGTTGTTGCTTATCAATATTGTTTATGATTATGTTTACAATGATGAAATATTATTATATTACTCTAAAGAGACTTATGAATTGTATTATACTATAATTAATTCTTTATAATACATTTTCTCTATTAATTTCCATCACATTATGCACTCCTAAGATAATTGGTTTTAAGGAAAATCGATCTTATTTCATATTTTGGTGAAAAAACTATTTTCTTCCAAATCTGTTTTTTCAAAAAATTCAAAAAAGAATGATTTCAATATTAAACTATTTTTGATATAATTTTTAACCATGATATAATTTTAATTTTTTTTAAATTAATATTATTTTCTTTTTCTAAATGAACTACTTTTTTACTTTCTAAAAAATTATGAAAGGGTTAATTTTACCTTATTCAACTTGAATGAAATTTACCACCATCATAAGTGCTAAATAAATTGAATATTTATTTCAAAGTTTTCATGGATATATTAAATTAAACTATTTTAAATAATATTTTTTAAATATTTATATTTTACAATATATATTTTAAAATAGAAACTATACATTCCCCAAGACATTTTTAATGATACATTAATGGTATTTCAATTCAATAAAGAAAACCATCATTTCTATCACATATGAATTAATTTGGATATAATCCAAGGATATAATTCTTTTTATTTATCTTGATGGGTTAAATTTATTATTAATAGGTGTTTAAGAAACCCATTTCTTTGCTAGGGGTTATGCTATGATGAAATTTTTACGAAGACCATTTAATTTCACAAGTCCTAATATTATAAATATTTTTTGGTCATGTGGAAAAAATACTAATGATTATTAATTTCATTGAGTTGATCATTGATGACATTCAAAACCAAGGGCTAGTTTAGGCCCCATGTGAAAAGGAAATTCATATATCTCTTTTCTCTCCAAATATGAACATTTTTGTTGGCCCTAATGTATTCACTATTATGATCTTCACGTTTTTTGGTATATTATTCATCTTGATATTATAAATGCTGAGAGGGAATTTTTTATTCATTAATTGGTGTATTTTGGTATGAAATACAACATAATTTTTTTTAAAGGTCACTCAGAAGCAAAGCTTTTGGCCAATTATTATTCAAAAGGACATAAAGAGTTGCGAAAGGGTTCAAACAAATAGAATTGCCCTCAATAAGGACTAACAATCATAATATGACCTGTCATTTCCATAATCAGATTCACCAGAAGACCCCCACACCGATTGAGACTACTCCTGGTTGAATATATTAAGATTATTTGCATCCATTTTTTTGACATCTTTGAAGATAATCTAGTCGACTCGATCTTTGGAAGATGGGAAAAAACCTTGCGAGGTCTCCTCCTTGGTGGAACAGAGGGAAATTCATCACTATCAGTCATCCTTGCCTCACCACTTAAGACAACATACTTAAAGGATATAGGTCGCACGTTGCCCAGAGCAGGGGTTTTGCTGTTTCCCCTTTCATCATAAGAGAGATTCCCCCATTTCCCAGAAACATTAAAAGACTACAAGAGCTTCTGAATTTCCTGGTGACAATCAGCATTCTGCGATGTATCAATTTAATGAGAGTCATAAACAAGGGAAGGTGCAGAATTTACATTCTACGATAAGGTATCCTCCTTAACCAAATCATCTTGTAGATTAGAGGGGCCGCTATGAACTCTTTTAGGTGATGCATCAATCATCAACTCATTGCCTTTCAAAAGAGAGAGGTGAGAATCAGGCTTCCCTAAAAGCAACCCAACAACCACACTAGAAGTTGGTTCTTTGGGGAGGTCACAACCCTTATAATCAGGTTTTGAAAACATTTTCTGTTTCACATTTGGATTTCTCCGACAGAGGGTGGTAGGATGACCTTTCATCCCACACTTCTCACAAGAAACGTTTTTCTGGCACAGCTCCAGAGAGTGTCAAACAGCCATACATTCAGAGCAGAAGAGGGGATTTATTTCATACTCAATATGAATTTGAATATTATCATTTGGAGTAGAAAGGGTTACCTTGTCAATTAGTGTGGAGCTGAGATCAACCTTAACTAGTATCCGAGAAAAGTGCCCAAATCGAACATCCTCAGTCTCCTTATCAAGACGAATAGGAGTCCCAATTGCCATGCCAATGTCATGCAGAATCTTCGGATGCCAAAGGACCCAGTTAAGACCATGTAGTCGAACCCAAACCTGAGAAAAAGAATTTATTGCATGAGAAACATTGAAATCTAACGACCATTCATGTAAATGAAGCCAACCAGGTTTCAGAGATAGTGCACCAATACTCCACCCACGAAGTTTCAAGTCATCTGACGGAAAAAGACAGTGAAAAAAACCATGACCAAGAGACACACATTTCCAATTGGAAAAGCCCCACAATATCGAGGTTCTTCAAAACAGATCATCTAGCATCCACAGTTGTGAACCTTTGGGTAGGACAATGCGTGAAATAAATGATTTTTTTCCCATTTTGAATCTCTCAGCAAACGCCGCAGGATTGGCCTCAACATGCACAGACGAACCTTTACAAAGAATTCTTCCATTGTGTGAGTCTTTAATTAAAGACCCATCCGGATTCTCCCCAGAAATTGTGTCTTTCATCACATCCACAAAGGATCAGACTATAGGAAGAGCAGCGGCCTGTGATTTAGTCTGCGCAACCCGCATGGTCTCCGCAGAACCGAACTCAACAGAATACCTCTTCCCTGCTACGTCAAGACCCTCCTATCCAGTAGAGTTCCACGTGAAATCTGAAGCCTTCATGGAGTGTGAAGCCCTAGCATCATCCACACCGATCTTTTCAATCCTGTATCCTGTAACAGGTTTTGTTTCCGAAGGGAAGCCGACCTTGTTGTCCGTCTTTTCAGAAATCGATGGACCGCAACAACGAACGGAAATTCGCGAGTCACGTGCGCCCACATTCATTGGAGTCGCCTTAGCGCCGGGAGGCGCTTTCGCTGGAGTAACCTTAGCAGCATCGCCAGAAGGCGTGAGGAGATTAAAGCTAAGGAAATAGTGGAGAGCCATCACCAAGAAGCCCTAGCATCGGCCATCGTGGGAGAGATTAAATACCAAAAGTTATTATAAAAATCATGACCTATTGGAGTAGTGATATCGCTAAGGGATTTATATCCACAAATAAGGTTGGGTATGTACCTGGGCGGAACTGTTAGAATTGTCTTTAAACATCATTCAAATGTGTAAATATCATGAATAAGAAGGTAATGTCTGGTAACATGGATTTGAGATTTGGAATTTATAATGCTCTTAATACAATAATGTGAAGTTTCATTTTATATATTTTAAAATTCCATGGTTTTTCATTTATATTTATTGGTACGGTTTTTTCTATCATAAGTAGTGCACAGAATTCAATTATTGTAAATGGGCCTTTAAGAGGTTTCTTCCAGTGCTCTAGAGGGGTCATTCATGAATATACTTTATCTATGATTTTATATTATATAGTTAATTATTATTTGTGTTAGTGTATTACTAATCTTATTAACATTGAGTTTTTTAAATAGATGAGGCTTTGGAGGGATCATTTTTCAACCCCCACATTTTATTTATGCTGATAATATTGTTCACTTTGGAACGATTGATAGATTTACAATCTATTACATCATGAATGTTTTTGACATCATGATGATGTTACAAGGTAGATGATTATTTGGAGAAAATATTCTATTTTCATTGAGAGTGGAGTGTCTATCTTTATAAAAAACATGGTTTCTTTAAGTCTTGGAGTGATGAGAGCTTTGTTTACCTTTGTTTACATTAGAGTTCCTTTATTTTGGGGTGGGATAAAAAGATGTTACTTGTAGAATATTTCTATGAAAATTCATAATCAATTTTTAAATTGTAAAGGGAAGATCGTGTCACATGCAGGTAGAATTTGTTTTCTCAATTCCACTATCACCTCAATGTTTGTTTACTCTGTTTCATTATACAATTGGCCTAGAATCCATGGTATGGATCTCAACATGAATATTTTCAATTTTATTTGGACTGGATTAATTAATGAAAGTATGTAAGTGACGGTTTCATTGAAGGAGTGTGACAATCCTATGAATATGGTAGGCTTTGGAGTTATAGATTTTAGTCTATTTAATGACAATTTGATAAAAAACATCACATAGAGGATTATTTCCACTGCTAAGTTTTATTTGGATTTGATTATCATTATATTTGTCAACAAAACTACATATTTTTTCTGTAATGTATTTTCCTTCATCAGTCTAGCTAGCTAACAAGCATTCATATTTTGATATTATGGGATTATCTAAATGTGATGATTCTAGGAACACAAATTTTAATTGATAGAGAACTCCCTGGATTTCAAGGCCCATCACTGATGAGATTAGAATTATTTCATATTTTAGGGTTTCTACTATATCTGATTCACAATCTAATTTAGAAATTCATGATATGATTCCTGCTCACCTTGTTGGAGAGTTTTCCATGTATGAGTACTCTGACTATGATTCCAATGTTGGGATACTCATTTTGGATGGTAAATTCAATAATCGGGATTTTTATAGAAATATCAATGGTGTTTCTCTAGATTTTTCACCCTAGGTTTTTTGGATTTATGTTATTTTTTATTTCCCCAACCTATATTCTCTTAATTTGGAAGATCTAGAAGTAGTGGATTCCAACACAACCCCTACTCCAATGTATTGGGTTGTCCCTTTCATGGCTTGTTTCTTCTACTTGTGAGATGATGAGTCATTGTTGCATATTTTGGTGTGAGGTTTTTCCATATTTAGGTTATTGATTTATGTAAAGAAGTTATTTCACTACACCTTTATCTTCTAGAGTATTGATGCATTGCTACTATCAATCTGTTAGATGCGTTATAGTGATCATGTTCATTGCCTTCTATTGGTTACGATTTCCAATTTTTATACATATACATGGAGATAAAGGAATGAAATGGTTTTCATCAATATTAAGCCTTCGTTTCATACTGGTGTTATGTATATCCATCTATGGATAAATATTTCATATATTATTCAATCTTGGTCCATGAATAATGATGTTTCTAACTTGGATATCCAGAGAACACTTTGTGTTCATTGCAGGGAAAAACATTAGTGATCAAGTCCATCCAGTCGATATCAGTGATTTCAGGTTGGTTAAAAGTCAATGATTATGGGGAGACGTCAGGTGCACTAGGGCTAGCTATTTATGGTAGTATTTTTCTAATCATCAAGGATTCATTAGGGTAAGTTTCATTCATTTCATTAGAAATGGTTTTGCGGTCGAAGTTGAGGAATGGGATATGGTAATGGTATAATGTATTCTGTTCCTTATGGTAGGAATTTTGTATTATTGGAATCAAACTCCCTTATTACTGTGAAAATTCTTAAATATAGTTCAAGGAACAATCAATGGAAAATGATCCCATCCTGGATTGACTATATCTCACTTGTTGATTCGATCTCTCTTGATGTTACCAATTTATATAGAGAGTCCAATCATGTTTCTGATGCTTTATCTACGTATGCTATTATCAAGGTCAGTTCTAGCTGGTCCTTCATTTTACCAGATTATTACTTCATTCTGGTTCTAGAAAATTGTCATGGTGATTGGCATATCAATCCTTGTAATGCTTCTTCGTAGATTCCTACATTAAACATTACTTTTTTAATGTATTTTCATTAGAGATGGTTCACCTATCTCCTGGACCTTTTGGATATCATATGAATAAACCACAATTTAGTTTAAAATTTCATTCATGGAACTAGTTTTCATGTCTATAAGATTAAGAATGAACCTGGATTTCATGTCCATAATATAATGTGTAGACCTATATTTCTTGTCCTAAAAATTAATCTCAAACACAGATTTCATGTCTATAATTTTATAAATGGACCTGAAATTCATATTCATTATACTATTGTGGGACCAAGTTCCGTGTCTATAATTTTAACTAAGGGCATAATTTCAGGTCCATAACTTTATGAGTGAATATGTTTCTATATATAAATTTTCACAATGTTATCTACTTATGTGTATAAAAAATCTCATCTCTTCTGATAATTTTATGTTATCATGGCCTATTTACTTTTATTCCTTCATGATTCATATCTTGATAACTTCCATGATCTATTACATGAATCAATATTATGATATATGATATGATGGTAATGGTTTTAAAATTGTATATTCTTGATATCATAACCTTATTCACATGTTATGTCTATGTGACCATTTATATATACATATTTTGCCATTGTTCGTCATTTTAGCTCAAAATTTCTTATAGTTCCTTTTAACCTGGTTATGAAGAACAATATTAAGTTCGATACATTCTAGAAGGGTGCTAGTTATAATAAACTTAGTGGGAGACGATGTATATATTTAATAAATCTTTTTTTATGTTTCTATTTTTGGAAAGGCATTGTAACTATTTTATTATTGAATTTATTGTTGTGTAATACAATGTAAATTCATATAAAAATATGACACATCTATGTATAAAAATATGGGGACTCTGTTGTAGGTATCTGGTAATGATTTAGTTAGCCATTAAGTACTAGGATAAGAAAACATTAGTGAGAAACCTCGGGATATGTGTACATATAGGATATTATCCAAATGGTTTAGCTATGATCATGGATCACCAAGGTAAATGCTATGGTTTTATAGATTCAAAATAATTTGTCGCGATTTAGACATACAATGAGTGATTTTTTTCATAATTAGGTGTTTTTACACTATGATTATCATTACTCACACTTTATTTTTTAGTTATATTAAATAGATGGAACCCAAAAGTATTTTGTGAAGAATTGATTTCATGGATAATTCAATTATTATCATTATGATAAACCATCAGTATTAAGAGGCATGATGAAATTATCCTGTGACTATGGTCACTCAACTCACTCATGATGTTAGTGGTAACAAAAATCAAGTCGATCTTATTAATTAAATATGGAGGGATAAACATGTGATTGAATAATTTATATGATAAAAGACACTATTCATATAAAGGTATTCAAATCCAATAGTTGTTGAAAAACGAATCCATTTTATGGAAATGATATCTTCTATTCTTATATTCTAAGACCATGATTGTTTTCTTAAATGTTTATCATTGGGATGGTGAATCAAATAAATGATGGAATATTATTAAGAATATAATGAAAGACTATATAATTTACTCCATCTAATGTGATGATTTTGTGGGGATATTTTTCAATAATTACTTACCATGTAATGTACATACATAAAATAGAGATGGATTTCATTGAGATAATGTAAAGAAATGATAGATCCATTGGTACCTATGAGGTAAATTTTACAATACTTGTAGGGTATTATTTAATTTTAACCATCAGAAATGAAATTTAAATTGATTGATTATTTAGTGTTTTAAAACCAGGAAATTGAATTGAAATAGACACAAGGGATTTTAGAAGCTATGACGAAAAAATTCAATGTAAAGTGAAATTATAAATGGAAGATGGAAACTCCTATGGTTCTTATGAGAAGAAAATGAAAGATAATGATACATGAATTACCTAGTTTTTTATCACATAAAGGGAAGAAACAAATCCAGCCTCTTACATTCCAAAAATATGAGAAGGATAACTCAATTGAATTTTTAAAAGGAATGGGAAGATGTTTAATGTAATGAAAGCTTATCCATCATGAAAAATAATTTTAAAGTGATTTGATGAGTCCAATAAATGAAATGAGTAGATAATGATATCAATATAATACACCATTCAATCATAAATGTTATAAATGAGAATTGTTTAAGAATTATGAAAAATAATTCCCTAATCTATGGAATAATAGAGATAATAAGCCACAAAAAAAATCTAAAAACGGCTAACTAAGGTGAATCTTATATAATTACTCTAGTTGAAACGAATCATGATAGTTATGACACACTCATAGTACACTCTAGAATTGGGGACTCTATAATGATGTTTTTATGAGTAATCAATATGAAAATATTATCCTTTATTGTAATTGGATGTGATTTTAAGAATTTATTAGCTCTCAATACATTGATTCTATAAAAATATATTGAACAGGGAAATAATGCATGATATTATAAATAAATATTTGATATTCTATCAATGAAATTTTGATCCCAAACCACCAATGGAAATATTTTTTTTCTATTGTAATAGATTATTTGAGGAATACGAGATTAATTATCTTTTGGAAGCATATTTGAATTTTCCTAGATTTATGTTGGGAAATGATTAGAATATATGATCAGGGTATATAAATTTTGGAGTGAGACTTAATTATTGATTGGAATTAATTTTAAGTAGGTCATTGGAGGATATGTGGTCAAATCATCTTTGGATTTCTATCTGGGACAAACAAATTTTGTAGGAGTCTAAAAGATAATGATTTTTGAAATTGATTAGGTTGAAATATGGTTGTTATTGTTTAAGGGTAATGTATGATTTTTCATATTAGATAACTTATAATGTAACAACCCAAAATTTTGAATAAATTCTATTACTTAATTTTTGTGGGATATTTTATTTTATACTCAACAAAACTATTTCATTTAATAAAATGATTATAATGAGACCGTTGGGTTTCGACTGTTATATAACAGTTCGTCAGTATGACCATTGGAAACTAATTTTTATAATTATTTTCTTTAAATACAAGTGAACTTAATTAATATAGAATGAATATAGGATGGCCCCATCTAGTAGTCTCGGGCCGATCGAAGCCCATCTTACAGAACTCGGGAAGGAGGTAGCACCTTTGGGCTTTGCTCTGGACCAAACCAAAGCTGAACTTCAGCGTGTCAAGCTGGAACGGAATCAACATTGCAAGAAGTTCAAGATGATATAAATCACTACTCGAGCAATGTTGGTCGAGCTTCCCCTTGGTTATACCACCCTAGCACACCTTACTCTTAGGTCCTATGATGGTGTTATAAGGGGCTCTGTAAAGAAACCATAAATGCCTTGTGTAATCCTTTTATTTAAATAAAAATTGTGATTTCTTCTTATGGTGAAGTTTATGAATTTTCAAATTTCCAGATAAATATAGTATGCATATTATTGATGAATTTTAGAAAAGGGATATTTTAAAAATATTTATGTAAACCTTAAATAATTAATAATGTGTAATGATTTTCAAAAAATGGTCTTCTATAGTTATGTTCAGTAAAAAATTTAGAGTCTAATAATATCAACTTAATTTTCGATGAATAGTAAATTATGAATAGTGATTTTACGCTTATGATTAGAAATGTGATCAAATGTATTAAGTAACCTTACATAAGAAAGTATTAATATAATTTAGCTTCCATGATTAGGTAATGTGATTCAATAAAATAGGTAAATAACTATTTCAAATATTATTTGTTAAGTATTAGTTTTTTCAAGTGAATATTGTTTTTTATTTAAAAATTAAATTAAAAATATTTAGAGAATTATTTTCATAAAATGGCATTCATGTTTGAAATCAGAGCATTGATATATGGATAAGGTGGATTTTTGGGATTTTTTTGAAAAAGTTGATTTTTGGGTGAATAGTATTTTTATTTAAAAATTAAATAAAATATATTTAGAAAATTAATTTCCTAAAATGGTTTTCATTTTTAAAATCAGAGCATCGATATTTGTTTATGTTGAATTGTTGGGATTTATCTGAGAAAGTTGAGTTTTCAATGAATAGTGAAAATAATGTTTTTGAATTTCGAGTGTTTAATGATATCATTAAGGATGTAATAATCATGCAATAATTCTGGTCAACTTATGAATAGTAATATATGGTTTGAGATGTCCCAAGTGGCCAATACCATGGTCAAATACCATGGGCATTCCCATGGGTATTCCAATACCACCGATGAGGTGTCCCTTGGCCATTAATGACTTGTCCCCTCACTTCTCCTATAAATACCAAGCCATTCCGTCATTAATTTCATTTCCAAATCATCCCCAACGAAGTTATGGTATCTTTAACTCCCAAGGAATCCTCCAAAGGTTCCCTCAACCCTCCCATGGTGCTGAACTTCAATCTTTCAAAGTTACTCTTCAAGGTAAGGGATTCTTTCACCCTCATGTTTTAAGTCATGACTTCCTTTATGTTGTGTCTTATATTTTCCATCTCTTTTGGTTGAGGGTATGTTATTATATGTTCTAATTACTCTCCATTTAATTTATAATCATTGAGAGACCCTTTAAACTCTCATAAATTTGTTTTCTGAATTTTTATATGACGTCGTTAGTCTGACGAATTTTTCATAAAAGGAATCACATCTTCTATTTCCTTTCATGTTTTCTTCTCATGTGGTATGTCATTCAAATTTTCATACCATGTTCTCATATCCATTTAATTATATATTTATATTGTTTTATAAGTTATTTAAGAGTGGGTTACTTTTCTACCCTCTCTTTTCAATGTTTCTAAAACTTTGTTATATAGTCGTTATGTTGCGGATATTTTGCCTCAAAATTTCTATCTCTTTCTCTCCAAAAATTCTTTGGTATTATTTATGTGAATAACCATACCTATTTAGTTTCATTGAATTTTCATAATTATACAAAGATTATCTATTAGATTCTATAATTGACATACATATAACCCTCACTTCCTTTACATGGGTTATAAATGACATAATGATCTCATTTTTTAAGCTCTTTTTTAAACGTCACCATTTTGACATGAAACCCATTTAATTGAACCTATTTGGGTTATTTATCAATTGATTGATTATGATCTATGTGAATCGAATGAAATTAAATATATATTAAGAGTGCTCCCTGATAGCGCTCTAATGCATTGGGTAAATATTTAATCCCTAGAGATGACAAGGTTCACGATACCTTGGTGAATAACCTTGATAATTTTTATGACACCTTAGGGATGGACCTTGGTGATATGTTCATGAATGTATAAATGGGGATGGACCTTGGTGATATGTTCATGAATTTCTAAATGAAATGTTGTAGCCAAATTTTCAATTTATTTTTAATGTTATTTTCATTATGATATGCCTATACTTCCATTTCTCAAAACTTTATGTTGTTATTCAAGTTCTTATTGATATCACAAGTAAACTGATTCCCTGTTTACCTTTACCGGGCCTCTGCTCACCCTTTACATTGATGTATGTATCCAGGATAAGATATTCAGTATTTTTAAATAGGATAAACATATGATGAAAACTTAAAATTGGATTAGAAGAATGTTTTATGTTGTTTTCATGTTCTATGTCCCTGATTTCCAAGATAGTAGACTTTAAAGATCCTCTATTTGTAAATTGTAATGAAAAGTTATGAAATGAAATGGTGTGGTTCCATTTATACTAATAGTTTTTTTTAGGTAACTGTATTGAAATAAAGAATTAATTTTAATAATTTTTCAGACCTTGGAGTCTATTAAAAGATAAATTATGTTCTTCTGGAATAAAAATTCAACTTTATTATTCTTTTCTTGGATAGAGAGATGAAGTTAAAAATGATTAAGAAAAATATAATGAATAAATTACTATTATAATATAGAAAAAATAAAGATTGTACATTTTTACCTATTATATTTCATGATAGTAAAAAGGACCACCTTTGTTTTTGAAATGGTTCATTAAATAAAATAATATATTTTTACCTTCATTTTTACTAACTCAATTGCCTTTTCACACATAATAGATATTTGGTTTTTTGGTTGATAAAATTCTAATGAACACATTCTCTATCACTATCTATTAGTTATTCTTTGTTATTTTTCTCTTCCATGTCTATATTTTTACATAACGCTAATTTTATCCTATTTGAAAACCAAGATGACCTTCATATTTCGCTTTCCTTTTTAAGAGGGAGTTTTATTAAACATGTTTAAAATGGGGGTTTCCAAAAATGACATGAAAATATCAATCCTTTTATTTCCAAGGACAAGTTAAAATTATAAGGACACAATTTATAAAAGGGTGTAGAATGTAAAACATTTATTTTTTTTAAGAAAAGACCACTATGTTCGATAAAGTATACAACATGAGACACCAACAATTAATGAACCATGAGGTATTATTATTTAAATTTAATGATTATAAAATATATATTAAATTTTAAGGCATGAATAAGAATAAATAATTTATGAGATACTTAAAATGATCATACAAAATATTAATATATTGATTAATTCTTAGGAAATGAGAACTCAAATTTTTCAATCAAATATTAGGAGAAAAAATAGATTTTCTTTTAAAATGATTTTTATTGCTTATGGTTTGAAAATATTATTCTTACCTTTTGAAAATAAAAAAAAATTTATTTCCTAAAATAATTTTATTTTTTAAAATCATCATATCAAAATATAATTTTGATATATTATTGATAATTTTCTAAACTATTTGATTTTATATTAAATAGTGAATAATAATTACTTATATTAAAAATTGTATTTTTGTTTTAGGAATGTACAATGATAAAGTTTGATTTAATATTTTTTAAACGTAAAGTTAGTTCTATTATATTATAAATAATACAATTTAATTAATTGGAATAAATTTTATGTTTTTATTTACAATAAAAAAATCATATGTAAAACAACATTTTCCTGAAAAAACTATTTTTATACTCATAATTTTTTTTTATCTTAATAAATAAAATTTATCATTTTTAGTGAATTTTTTTATTTAAATTTATATATTATACAATAAATAATTTTTTAACATTCATCTAATAATTTTCTATTCTTGGGATATGAATACATTTGATTTTAACCTTAAAAGTATATTTTTCTAAAATGCAGGTATCAATAAATTTTGAGAAGATATAATTAAAATAAGTTTTTAAAAATAAAAAATAATTAATATGATAAAATTTATTCCATATTTAGAACCATGAGGTTAAATTTTTTAAATATGACCCTTTTATTTTCGGCCAATACAAATAGTAACTATTGTAAAATTTATATCCTTGGTAACGGGTAAATTAGGTCAATCCAGAAAACAAACATGTTAAGAGGCCATATGTTTTCATAAAAATTCATATTGTATAGATTTATTTTGACTGTTATCATATAATTCATGAAATATATTTTCTTAATGTAAAATATTCTATAGAAATGAACTATATAATATTTAAATCAATGAATGTTAAAAAATGTTACTCTCATAGTTTTAAATATTCAATGTGAAGTCATAGGGAAAATAACGTTATGAATGAATATAAATGAATATTTTTATATTAATAAAATTATTTTTGTGATAGAAAATTATTTATAATATCTAATAATTATATAATATCCTTAATTTCTTATGCAACACTGATGCAGTATTTCTCCAATTATTAAAAAATATAGTAACTGATTTATAAAAAAGTAAAATATTTTAGTATGAATTACTTAATGTCTAAAAATATTTTTTAAAATTTTTTTGACATATTTTATAATAAATAATGAATTATGTTGTAAAGAAAATTTCTTTTCATTCATGTCAAATTAAATGAATATTGTCCAAATTTGCAATAATTATAGTTTATAAAAATATTAATTTAATAAATTATATGTAAATTATAAAATTATTAAATTTTTAGAAGGTGGGAAACATATAGTCAAAAATAGCACCTATTACCAATTTGTAGTAAATTTGGAATCATTTTCTTTTAGAATGGATTTAAGAGATTTTAAAATTTTAAGAAATTCCAATAGTTCCCCTTCACCCAATTATAAAAGGGAACCCCTCTATTCTATTAATTACAAAAAACATAGCTTTATATATCAATGAACCACAAAATATTTATCTTATAAAATCTCATAGAAACACTTTATAGGTTTTGGTATTCTGAAAATACAAGCCCAAATTCCCGTAATAGGAGATTGAAAAGATTAGTTTCAAAGAAGAGGTAGTCACCATACTTAATCATTTTCTATTTAATTATTATTTTACCTCCTATAAATATTTTATATTCTTAATAAACTAATAAATTTATAATCCTAAATATAATTATGAATCCACCATTATTCCACCTTATTCAATAAAATGGGATGTTTACTTATTGCTCGTGCATACATTCATATTACCATCTCCACGTAGCGATACAATTCATTTTCCATAAGAATCATTCACATATTGTAATTATGATGGATTTAATGTAAATATATGATAATTTTGAAATTAATATGCTTATATAATGTTGATATATTTTCTACCTTCTTTCCTTCCAATCCGTTGGGAAATGATAACGTCGCTTGTATGTATGTGTAGATTACCACCTCTATGAAGCGATATGATTTTTTTCATTTGTATTCTACATTTAATTTAATATGGATATATTTTAAGAATATATATAATTTATATGATATAAAAATTATTTCATATAGGACAAAATAAAATTTATATTTCTTTTGTTGTATTTGTCGAATAATGAAAGCATCGTTCATGCGTAGGTATGACCTCATATCTCCATAAATAGTGTAATTAATTTTTCTATATATACTTATATGGATGATTATAAACATGTATAAAATTAATATAGATTATATTTATATCAATTTTATAATTTTAGAGATGATTTAACCATGATCAAATTATAAGGACGAAAATTACCCAACTAAAACAAACATGAAAAAAGAAGAAGATATCACCCAAAACAGTGATCTTAAAAATGAATTGTTAATAAACAAGTGATATAATTTTATAAATAAATAATATGAGGTATAATATAATATATTATTTATCTATAATATATTTATAAAATTTATATATTTGTTATATAGGGTATTGCAACATGTATGAAGGAAGGCAGACCTGAGGTAAGGGATTTTCATCTCACTTTAATTTTCGAGTGATGCATGCCATTTACCCAATTATTTAAAATTTATTATACATATAATATTCATAAAAGTATTTTATGAATCATATTATGGAATTTATGGGTATTTACATATCAATGTAATGTTCTCTCATTCACGTGGATTACTACTCAAAATATATCAATGGAGTTATGGGTTTATGTTATAATCTCTTTTAATATATGGATTGTTTATGATTAAGTTAATGATGATAAAATAATATGATATAGATTTATTGAATCCTACTAAATTTATTTATATCTTGTTATTTCTCATGAATTCATATTTTCCTTTCATTTTCTTCACCTTAAGTACTGAAGAGAAAAAGTGTTTAATTAAAATTGATATTATTTCACTCTTCTTGTGAAAACCCTTTTTATTAAACATCAATATTTTTTAAAAATATTTAAAATATCATTTTTAATATAATCCTATTATTGTTTAACATCAATTATACAAATTTATGAATTTTTTAAAAAATTATTTTAAAATGAATCATTGTGTTGTTTTCCGAATAAAGTATTTTTGGTATTTTTACAGAAGTATGAAAGAATAATTTTTACCTATATGAACGAAATGTAATTTCCTAACATAATTACAACTTAATAATTTGAATATTTCCTTAAATATTTTCCTTTATATTTTTAAATAAAAAAATTTCCATAATATTTTTGAAATTATTATATTTTAAATAAGGGATTTTAAAATTGAAATGATATTTTACCCATCAATGATTTAATGATAATTATTGATATATATATTCATTATATAAAAACATCCATGATATCACATATTAATTATTGAGTATATAATCCAAGGACACCATTATTATTGTTTATATGGATTTTTATGTTTATTATGAAACTATGTTTATGAAATCCATTCTTTTTCATAAAAGTATGTTATATTTAAATCTTTATGAATCACATTTCCATTCATGGGTTTTGATTTGAGAAATGTTTAAAAATATTATATCATACATATTTATTATTTTCATTGTTTTATTGGTGGGCCCTATATCTCTCACAAATGCATTGGGTGAATTTGGATAACTTATTTGGTAAATATGATATGAATGAACCTGATTTAAATTTTACAATTTCATGTCTGGAACTTGTTTTCATGTTCATGATATCAATCATGGACTTTAAATTCAAGTCCATAAGATTAAGCATAGACCTAGCTTTTATTTACATAATATTAATTGAGGACCTAGATTTCATGTCCATGATATTATTCATATACTTTTCATTCATGTCCATATGATTATGTATTGACCTAGTTCTATGTCTATAAGTATATGTATGGTCCTGATATCATGTCTATAAAAATATGACTGAACTATTTATATTAATAAATGTTAAAAAAGTAATAATTGTATGTTTTTTCTATAAAATCATGTCAAATTCCAATGTTATCCTCTTAGGGATTTTGTACACTTGTTCCATCATAAAGTTTCTCTTACGAACTGGTAATATTTAGCCCAACACTCAATATTTTTATCTCTAATATATAGGGTATGTTTTTTGAATCCTAATATCATATTCTCATACAACCATGACCACTTTATGTCCACGTGATCATTTATATATCCCTTGTTTATCCTACGGAGCATGTGATCTCACCCATTATTTTGTTTCTTTTTCCCCATATTGTAAATAAAGGTAGTATGTTTTATATTTATAAGAAGTTTTCTAGTTATGAAGAACCTAAAGATGATGATATATATCATTTATATATCAGTTTTTTAAGTGTGAAAATTTAAAAATGAATTAGACCTATATGATTTTGGAGTGGATAGTTATGTTATGTAATGAATATTCATCTAAATATATAAAATATCTATGTATGAAATGTTGTGGTTGAGATATGAAATAAGAAATAATCGAGTTCCCAAATAAGGACAACATTGGTGGCAGTTAATATATGGACATAGAGGATAATACTAGTGTCTATGTACTATTATCATGTGATAGAGAACTTGGTTATATGAATGCTCTTGTCCACAATAGCAGAAATATATGAGGGGATAAAAGGAAGTAAATTCATCAGAAATTAAGGTAAAATATAACCTTTTTATTTCATTATACTTTTCTTATAGTGTAGGAATTTTGAAGATATAGAACATAAAAGAATTAACTTACTTGATGTATTCCCATTTCATATGAACAATTTCATCCTTTGTATGTATTTTGGTAATTTGAACTCTATATATTACTCCATTAATTTATTATTCCTAATGAATTTCTATGCTTGAATAAAAAAATAACATTTAATGTATTGTAAGTTTCATAATACAATGAAACATTATTCCTCATGTCTCTAGGTTTTTTTTAAAAAATTAAATAGGTTATTCAATACGAATAAATAATACAATAATGTTAAAATACTTAATAATAACACCAAAAGTTCAAATTAAACCATTCTATTAGAATTTAAACAAAAAACTATTCAAAAATATGTATGACAATATTAAAATTCCAAAAATTTATAATGATGGTCACCAATTTCTAAAATAAATGTAAAACTAGTATATTTATAGGATATATCACTCCCTCTGTTATAATGGTTTTCTAGAACAGTTGGTATATAATCAAATCTAGTATCCAAAAAAAATAGTTTTTAAAACCCATTGGTATATATCATCCAATACCAACGATTATTTAAAACCCATTAATATTGAGATGAGATATATGTTTCAAGGGATCCCATCCAACCCTCCCCACACTTGATCTCTAATCCTCCCTACCCTAAGTGGAGACCACCCCTCTCATATTCCCCAAAGATCTCTCCCCATTCCTTGATTTTTTCACTCAATTTTTCTTCAACATCAAATTACTGAGTTCCAAATTCATTATCTCTTCTGTCAAACATCATTTTTATTTTTTATCTATATGTGAAAATGTAACTTAGATCCTATTATGTTAGGATTATACCTAATTCAATGAATATAGGGATTTTTAGATTATTTTTTAATGTATTTCATAACAAATGTGAATTTAGTATATATATATATATATATTTATATTTGTATTTGTTTTTTAATTTATTTATTTTCTACATTGAGATAAATCCAATTTAATAATTTTTTGCGTAATATATATCTAATAATAATATAATTAATTACTGTAAAAATTTATTTATTTTCATAATGATTATGGGGTTATGAATTTTTTTATTTCCTAATTTAACGATTAAAATATATGATAATTATTTTTAATATAGTAATATTTATTATTTGGTCCCCATTCTATATCCTATACTTTGTCTAGGTAGTTACTAGTATAAATTAATTATAGAATATGTCAAATATTATTCTTTATTTGGATATCTACTAGTATAGTTTAATTAATTCCATATTAAAAATAGTAATTTTTTTATTATTATTGGGAATGTTATGTAGCCATGTGACCCAAACTCATGTTTGGATTCTTTTATTAATGTTTCCATAACAAAAACAACAATATAATTGATTTTTTTATGTTGGGTGAGACATTTTTGTTATTCTTGAGTAAATGTTTTCTAAGAAAAATATATATGTATTTAATTGGATTATTTTATATTCAACGAAAGGAATTTTTGACTAAAAAATTGTTTAAGAAAGACGTATGTATTTAACTTGGTTATATAATTGTTTTTTTTAATTCCATCTCCTATACGTTGTCTTGTTTATTAATTATATGCATCAGTTATATAATATTTCATTTCTTTTATTCTTTATATGGATAGATACTAGTATGTTATGATGACTTTCACAATAAAAAATATTTTTGGAATTTTAGTTTGAAATGTTCTGTAGACAGTTTCTAGTAAATTATGTCTTAATTAATTAATGATTATTTTCATAATAAACAATATGTATCAAATAAAATATTTTTCATGTTGGGTGGATAATTTTTATGTGACTACATAAGTGATGAGAAAATTTCTAGGTGGGACAAGTAGAGAGAAATTATTATGGTCATTAACATTCATCAATTTAATATTAAACTATTAATTATTTATATATAATGGTTAATTATAAAATTAATTATTACATTACATTTTTTGAATCTATTAAGGGGTTATGCCATTATTCATTTCAATAATTAATTTTTATATTCGAATTTTAAAAGTTTATATATAATTAATTTCAATTTAATATGGTGTGAAATGATTGAATATTCAATCTTCTAAGGAATAAAAGTTCTCTAAATAGTCAATCACTATATTTACCTTATCTAGTAGTATCAACTAGTGTTTTTTATTCCATGTATTCAAAAGAATATTTTTTATTATATTATATAATTATTTTTTTACTATGTTGATATCAATATAACCTTTTTCTTGTAATAGATTAAAAATAAGACATAAATATCATATTTATTAGATATAAATAGAAATTAAAATGAATTTTGTTTTTTTAGATTTTTTATTTAACAGATCTTCTGAAGGAGGTCAAATATGTTTTTAATGTTATAATTCTGTTGGAAGTCTTTTATTATTTTAGGGATAAGTTATATGCCATATAAAATAGATATCGTTCAAATAATTTTTTAATGTTATCATAATGGAGACATGATGCAATATTCTATTGTTTTTGAATGATATTAAAGGAGTGGAATGAGTAATTTGATATTTGACTAGTTTTCATTTTTGAATCATCATGAGAATTATATTATTCCAAATTCATGAATAAAATGGTATCAATACAAATGACTAAAATAATTAAAATAAATATTTTGTGAGAGTGAAAAAATATACTAATGGTGAAAGGACTCCTATATATCAAAAATAAACTCAAATAAAAAATTGTAATTTTTAATGAAATTATATCATGGTAAAACCATATATTGAATTTCTAATTTCATCACTTATTATATTCGAACAATTCTTATGAAAATACATTATTATACTATAGATATTTTCTCAAATAATTATATATCATTCAAGTTAAATAACTATTTATGATTTTATACTAACAAATTTCATAATTTTTGGAAAGATTGAAGCTAATTATGGTAGAAAATATATGATTGAAATGAATATAAAAATTTGATATATTTCAATGGAATACAAATATAAAAGGAAAAATATCTCATGTGCCACATAATGTCATATAAATCATTTTTTTATTTGGATTGAAAATCAATTAATTTCTATTGAAGTCAAAAAAATGAATTTTCATGATAATGAGATAACTAATGATATTATTGTGTCAATACATCCAAAAACTAGAATAGTATGATTTATATTTGATGAATGAGATCTTAGTTTTTTATCTGATGGCACAATTTTGGATTAGTTCTGTCATGTGATGCTTTTAATTCATTGGGTCAAATTATTACTACTCATAAGACGTGGCCAAATGTTTTTCACGTTTATTATTTTCTTCAATGGATATGTTTGAAAAAATTATTGATTATAATGATTATACTAGTAATTGTAAATTATGATCCCAACTATGATATATATCTATATTAAACCATTAATAAAATTTTTGAAGAGTCATTGGTATGTGGGAGTGCATACATTCAATTCTACTTTGAAAAATACATTTATATTAATTTTGTTATTATATTGACTATAAAATATTTCCATTATTATAAAATAATGTGTTGTTGGATCATGAAGGGAAAACTATCATATCATATATTTATTAATAATATATGAAAAATAATACATTAATATAGTCTTATATTATATTTCAAATGGAATCAACAATTCTTGAAAATTGATCATCCATGTAGGAAGAATAATCAGATGTTTGATAATTTTATTAACACTAAAAATCCCCTTCAATTTATGTTATGAAATGATGTTATAAATGGATTGAGATATGCTTATTTTTCATTAAAAAAATACTAGATGAAATATAAACGGTTAAAGAATGCAAGAATTGAATCCAAATACAATTATAAAAACAAAAGAATACTTTTGGAGTTGATATATTGGTTATTTAATTTGTTTCATAATTATTTATCCATAATTAACATAGAGAAAAATATATGTGAAATGAATATTTCAATTATTTAAAACAAAAAATAGTAACGACAAAGGTGATGTCTCTTATTGGAATGACGTGTATGATTGGGGTATTAGACCATAACTGTATCTTATATGTATCTGTAAAAATAAATGGAATGTTACACATGCTCCTTATGTGATGATACCTTTCGAGAAAACATAATTTCTATAAATACATTATATGATTATGGTTCATGATGGTTATTTTAGAAAAATATATAATTGAGTCAATAGAAGATAGATGAAAAAAAAATCCCTAAAAACTTGTGATTATCACATCAATCATCATAAATTGATTCCAATATAAATAATTAATTTTATATAAAATAATGTTTGGGTGATAGTGATATGATTATTATATTTTTATAAATACCTTTTTCCTAAATTTTTATTCATTTATTTTCTTAATAAAAACGAAAGAACCAGATCCAATAATTTTGTGTGAGTTTTTTTTAAAAAAACTGCATCATTTTTCACATGAATACACCATATAATAGAAAATCATCCTACTAAAACATTTAAGATGTTACCATTTAATTTAGGTGGATTTATTTTAATACATAAATATGTGAATAATAAATTCTTAGGTTTTGAACAAGAATCATCTTGAAGGTTCCATTACAAGGGGTAATTTGGATAAAGAATGTACAATTATTTTTTGTTAAAAGAAATTGTGTTTTGTGATCATAATATTAAATAACCAACAATAAATGAAAATGATATGTTTACGAAAATTAATCCATCATTTCCATATCCTACCAAAAAATGAGGAATTATTAGGTCATATACATTGGAAACATTGAGTCTTGAACAAAAGGGTATGGAAAATCTCACAACCATTTTTAACTATGGTTTGTTTAATGTGTATATCAATTATGAATTTGAATATATAAATATATATATGTTATTTGTTACTATATAATTAAAAATATACAATAATATTTTACTATCATTATTAGGGAGAATAAAAACATTATTAGAGTTCATTTGTTCCATTCCATTGAGAAATAAGGATACTTTTCATATCAAAGGGTTTCATGATTATTTAAAATCAATGGTATGTCCATAACATTCATCAAATAAAAAATTTAAATATTCATTTATTTTTGTTATAAATATAGAAAAATATATGTGAAATTAATATTTCAATTATTTAAAACAAAAAATAGTAAGGACAAAGGTGATGTCTCTTCTTGGAATGATGTGTTGGATTGGGTATTAGACCATGAATTTATCTTATATGTATCTGTAAAAATAAATGGAACGTTACACATTCTCCTTATGTGATTATACCTTTCGAGAAAACATACTCTCTATTAATACTTTATAATATAACGGTTGATGATGGTTATTTTAGTAAAATATATAATTTATTCAGTAGAAGATAGTTGAAACGAAAATTCCTAGAAACTTGTGATTATCACATCCATCATAAAAAATTGATTCCAATAAAAATCATTAATTTTATATAAAATAATGTTAGGGTGATAGTGATATGATTATTCTATTTTTATAAATACCATTTTCCTAAATGTTTATTCATGTATTTTCTTAATAAAAATGAAAGATGTGGATCCAATAATTTTGTGTGATTTTTTATAAAAACATTGCATCATTTTTCACATGAATACAACATATAACATAGAATCATCCTACTAAAACATTTAAGATGTTACCATTTTATTTAGGTGGATTAATTTTAATACATAAATATGTGAATAATAAATTCTTAGGTTATGAACAAGTATAATCTTGAAGGTTCCATTGAAAGGGGTTATTTGGATGACGAATGTATAGTTTTTTTATTAAATGTATTTGTGTGATGTGATCATAATATTAACTAACCATCAATAAATGAAAATGATATGTGTAGGGAAATTAATCAATCATTTCCATATCCTACCGAAATATAAGGAATTATTTGGTCATATACAATGGAAACATTGAGTCTTGAACAAAAGGGTATGGAAAATCTCACAACCATTTTTAACTATGGTTTGTTCAATGTGTATATCAATTACGTAATTTGAATATATAAACATATATATGTTATCTGTTACTATATAATTACACATATACAATAATATTTTACTGTCATTATTAGGGAGAATAAAAAAACATAATTAGAGATGATTTTTTCCATTCCTCTGTGAAGGAAGGAGACTTTTCATATCAAAGGGTTTCATGATTAGTTGAATTTAATGGTATGTACACAACATTATTCAACATAAAATTTAAATATTCATTTTTTTGTTATACATATATATTTCTAGTATTGGGTTTACTTGTTTATTATGTCTCTGAAGAATTAAGAGTGTTTTATTTTACTCCCAATTCATTCATTCGTGAATGAAATCCTTTAATAATAGATCGATATAATTTGTTATGAATGATCATGTAGTGAACTTGTAAACAAAATATGATGATGTTATGTGAACTGCAACAATAAACTCTTATGATAGTGCATCATATAGTAGGCCTCAATATGAAAATGTGTCCTACTATGGAGTTATTGATTACCACTATCATAGTCAAGTCACTATAATGAAATGAAATTGGTTAGATTTAATGAAGATACATGGAAATTTTTTTGATGAATATGGATTTAGAGTAATTATAATTACTCACATCAAGGCTACTGATGAACCATATATTTTTCCATCAATGGGAAAATTGTTTTATGTGATATTCTATTTTAGACTTTGTTTAAATGTTATTATTGAAGTAATCCAAATATATATTTTTGTGATGTTATGGAGGAAATAGAAACACTTGATACCTCTATGGGTATTGAACAAATTTTTTTTTTGATGAATCAGGATTCCCAATAATATGAATTGATGTTGGAGTTGAAGTTGTTTGTGTAATATATAGAAGCTACAATATATATTCATAGTTGAATCAGTTTTACATGAAATGATTTTATCCTAATAGTTGTATTGTAATTACATTAATTTCGTTTCATTCTTATGTGTCATTCTTATAAATATTATAAAACATATTCAATAAATTCAAAGGAAGATATTTTTTTATAATGATCGATGACTACGTGACTATGGTTGACGCCTCATGACCACCTAGTGAAAATAATAATTTTAATATTTTTCTTCTATATTACATTTAATGTCATTTGATTATTCTTTTTAAAATTTATTTTAGTATATTAATCAAAAACACACTAAACAACTACTCTCCCAACTACAAGGGTTCAACAATATGGCCAATAAAGTAGAGGTTCCACTAGATCTACACAACGTACCCATCAAACCCATTCACTACCAAACCCTCCATTAAACATCCCATTTACCAAAAAAACCTCCATTAACACCTCTAGGGATGTAATCAAATATTCTTCCATTATATTTTTTAGGCTATAATTCTCAAAACCCATTTTTGTATCATATGATGTTTCATTATCCCCTTTATCCTTATCCTAACATGTCAACACTACCTCTTTTTCCTACTCATATTTTTCCAGTATCTATAGATTGTGCTCTTTATACTTATACTTTATAGCATGTAGATGATCGAGATCATGTATTGGAATATGGACATGCCTTATAGGAAGATGGTACAGAATAAACCATATGTCTATCAGGGTATAATAATCAACTATGATCAAGATTATATTTATAAAGTTGTTACATTTTATCACATCAATTTATAGTTGAAATATATATAAATCATATTTTATTCTTTTAAAATATTTAGTGGGATCTTTCAATAGGTAACATGGACACAACCGTATGAATGAATCCTAGAACCGTCATCCAAAAATAAAGGTATATTACAATGATGATATCCAAATGATAGAGAAATATGTTATACAATGAAGATTTTTCATGGTGACAATTTTTTTTACGTATATCGATATCATTCATGTTCAACATCTATAATGGAGGAATATTGGTAATTAAATCAAGTATAATGGTTGGTATGAGATATGGGTAAGAAAACATGTTGAATTCAAATCTATAATATAATTTTTTTTATAATTATTTATATTTTATTTGCAGAATTGATTTTTCTATCCCAATGGTCAATCTACATGGGTGACAGATATGATATAACTTGCGGTATTATGGAGATCATACAATCATTAGATATATTTTGGTTGGGAGAGTAGATTAAGAACATATTTAGAGGGTGTATTGTATATCAATGACTATCCAAATACATAATACCATGAAACAGAAACTTATTGGATGAGTAATGATTTCAATGTATTCATAAACTTTAATGATTTAATTGATTATATTGGTCTTAATATGTTTATTGATTTTATGTTTTTAGGTATTTTCAGAAGGAAAAAAAAGAACAAGGGTGGTATGAAGTACATGAATACATTGGGGTTCACTAAAATTTAGGATCAGGAGAGATTACATGTACTATTATGACCAATTGAATTTTACATGGAACTAACAAAAATGAATGGATCTGAATATTTTTTAATTATAATAAATATAAGATAATTGAATTAAATGGAATTGAATAAAAATTTACATAACAAACTAAACTATCACATTCCTACAATAATAATAATCAATGAACCATATAAACCATAAATAATAAAAAATGAACCAATAATGTCCAATTAATCCCCCCTAAAATTTGTTAAACCAAACCAAAATATATAGTCCAAAACAATATTGAACTAAACTAAATAGATGTTAGTTTTTTTAAATGGAATAAAACTGAACCATAGATAAATAAATCTATGAAACTTTTCCTAATATAACAATACACATTTAAACCATATCAAACAAATTTACATGAACAATCATTATATAACCATATCAAACCAATTCTATATAAACTATCCAACCAAAAAAACGAATCAAAATAACTAACACTATATTTATGTTAATTGAATGAATATAAAATATTATAAAATATTTCAATTTTAAATAATATAATATATTTTTTTTAATGTAATCCTAATTAAATGAATTAAAGGTAAATGAAACAAATAATAATGAGTGGAATGAATGAAAAAAACATCGAACACATCTAAACCATACAAAATAAGATGAAACTAGATGAAAAATAACTGACCCAAACCATAAAAACCTATAAAAATAAAACTCAATTGGGATCAAACTACATGAAATTGATTCAATTTAAAATGAATAGAATGTGATGGATGTGAAACCAACTAAAATATAAAAAATATACTATAGATAAAAAATAATATTGAATTAATATTAAATAAAAAAACATAAAATAAAATATAATGAACAAAAAAGATTATATTTGAACCATACTAAATTCATATATATATAAATGAGGGAAATTAACATAAAAATATATCTTTAAATAAAACTAACTCAAACCTAGTAACATTAAAACAAAATGAATAAGAAAAATTAAAACGAAACTTAAAATCCAAACCAAACCGAATAAATATAGAATATGGTAAATCTAATTTGAATATTCCTCAACTAAATTAATTAAAGATCATTGAAATTTAATTGAGTTTTTTTGGTTTTGGTTAGTACAATATTCATAATATTGAGTCAAATATGTTTATTAATTTCCTAATATTGAATAATGCAGTGTCATAGTTATCAATATCAGCTGCAGAAAGAAACGATGGGCATTAAAGCCATGTTCGCTAATAATTTTTTCTCAAGTTTGATAAAATAATGAGTTGTTTTTATTGATAAAATAGAAAAAAATTATTTTTATGGTTATTGATTTATTAAATTTTTAACCTAATTTATAATTAAATATAATAATTTTAGTTTCAATAGTATTCCATGGAGACCCTCAATGATTAATAAAATGGATACTTTGGGCCAAATGATCATTTGAGACAGGTGTTATATATAGAGAAATGAGAGAGAGTCTGATGTATATCCTGGAATAGAATTATCCCCACTTTGGTATTGGACCTCAACAATTACCTCTTAAATCAATAGAAATACCAAGATATAAAACAATCACACAGAAGTAGACAAGGAACAAAAAATAGCAATATAGGAATTAAAAAAAGGTAAAATAGTCACTGAGTAGTTCTTAAAATATATAAAATAATTATGTCCATCACTTCCATCAGAGTAAACTAGATTTTATGTTTCATTTATATCAACTATGAACACTTTATATAATAAAAAATATAATGTAAATGATGGTTCTAGTGGAAATCAAGGTTATGAAAACACTTGTGATGATAATGATGCTAAATATTATGATGCTAGTGAGGATCTCAATAGTTCAAGTGATTATTATGATGATATTGGTGGTGATGATATTTATCTTAATCCCCACAATTTTTAAGTTAAATATAAATATATAATTCTATGGATTGTCATTAAAGACTAAAATTGATCGATTATGTGGTTTTTATATGTATGTTATATAATTTTGAATGGTTTCAGAAGTGTTGATACAGTTATTAGTTGGTTGATGAAAAAATATACGACATATACAGTTAATGAAATTTTTACTGTGATTTTTATTTTGTATAATTTTTATGGTTTTGATTTTGTTGGATTACTAGACCAGTTTGTTTCATTTGATGTAAAGAAAAACCTATACATACTATTTATTAAGAACGTTGGTATACATAAATACCAATCTATTAAACTATGATATTGGTATTTAATATAACCCATGGTTTACTTCAACATTTTTAATAAAAACCACTGGTATCGCCCTATGTCTGTAAGTAATGAACCCATGTTTCCTAGAAACATTGGTATTAGGTACTTTTCATGTAGGGTAGCATTAATCCCCAGTGTAATATATAGTATCCTGGGTTGGAAACTTTCAAATAAGTGAATAAAATGATCATATATTTCCCTAAAACATGAAAATAGCCAAAATCATTTTAAAACACCACTAATAGAATACATTCATCAAGAAATTAACTCCCTCATTTTTTTCTTAAATAAAATAAATGATTATCAAATATATTACATTTATCAAAAAATTAAATAAAATTCATTGAATAAAACATAACAACATTTTCATCAAATCACTTATCATTTTCAAGGACATTAAAACTATTCCATTTACATTTTCAATATCAATCGTATCTTTATTTCAACTAAATATAATTATCTCAAAGTTAGGAAGATATTAAATGTAATGTTTCCCTAAATTTGTTTTATAATAATATCACTTTAATATTAAATATAATTTCTAGTTTATCTGTATTATTCATCATATGTTTGTAAATCCATAATGAAAAACATATACCGAACAATCCTTATAGTTTCACGATTCATATACCATAATATTTTTTATTAAACACTCATTAAATAAAAGTCATAAATCCCAATATATAAACACTCTAATCCTTCCACTTCAATGGTTGAAATAGTAAATTTCATTTCTCGGTCCAATAATTAATCCTTTTATTATAAAATTGGCTCGGATAATGACAATATTCCCCACACGAATAAAAATAAACAATAAATGGTACATTAATAAGATCTTTATATCCCTCTGTAAAACACTTCATTTCTTGTCCAAATTACATTCTATATACCATTCATTTCCATGCACAAAACATCTTCATATTCCTCTAATACATTTTCTTGATATTTTCTTCACATAATTGACATGTAGAATAATGAATTTTATTCCCTCTATGGTCTTAATGAGAATCCATTTTTCTATTAGCCATCTTAGGAAATTTAGACATGTTGATAATATTATCCAAATAAATTGATATATTATTAAGAATAATAAAAAGATTTCAAATTCGAGATCTCATTTCTGTTAGTTTATCATAAGGATAATCTTTCCATTATATATGACATTATCTATTAATAAAAATCATCCTGCTTCCAACCATTTCCAAAGAAGTAAATGCATTATGGTATAAATAATAATCCTACTAGGAAACCTCATAATTATGAAAAATCATTTAGCTTATATCTGAATGAGGGCATATTATTCTTAATCATGGACACCCTAGTTTTAGCCTAGTTTATCCATGGTAATCGTCTATTTATATGCACTATAATTGTTAATAAATAAAATGTAAATTAAACTAAGAATGTCTCATGGGGGTGTTAAAATAGATTCATAGTAATGAAACTATCACTATGAATAGTAAAGATGGTAATGATATACTAGAAAAACTCCTTTTTCAGTTATTACCCCTAGGTGGTCTATACCATATCCATATCCAGCTGTATTATCTTGACATGGATGTTTCTCTAGGAAAACAACAGACATTTATTTATTAAAACATATGAAATTATCTTCTTCATGGGATTGTCCTAAGGGTTCTCATTAATGTTTCATAAAACTAGTTTCCTAGGATAACAGAAATATGCTCTGATATAAACTACAATGACCCCTTCTTTTGATACATAAATATTAAATCTTATTAGTTAAATAGTCAATGCATAACATTATTATCAACACCAAATGAATTTAGGTTTAGTGTCTTTGGAAACATGGGTATCTAAAAAAATATTCATAATCTGTATAGATCACATCCATCTAATTTCATTATTACTATCACCCATCATTGATATATCATACTTAAAACCATTCTTTATAACATGTGGGAAGGAAACATAATAAAGGGTGAGCTCAGATGCTCATTAACTATTAAAAGGGAGATAACAATGTTCAATTGAAAGTAAAATGAGAATAAGGGTATGATAACATGATCCTAAATTTTAAATACTATACCCTACATATATAACAGTTTAATTTTTATTCATGTAATAATGCTTGGAATTTCATAAGATATTTATTATAAGGGAAACAAACAACATGATCCATGAGAGCATAACAGTTGAATAATATATAAATTTATGGAATACATTTAATTATAGAAAATCTATTACTTAGTCAACAATCACTATTAAGACTAAGATATTAATTCGGGTTTACTACACAGTATATCATATCCTTATTCAAGGTTCTCTCCTACGACTATCATAGTGGACCCAATCCCATACTGAGTTGTGTTTAACCCCCATTATATTACTTTTTATATAATGACATATTCTTCTATACCAAATGCATTATAGGTATAAGGCCTCAGCCTTAAACCTTACTTAATCTTGAGTTATTACAAGATTACACATTGAGGATCGTTTCAGGTTTAGATTTTTAGAGAATTAGATCATTAATCTTTCATTACATTCGACATTTAAAGAAAGTGGTTACATAAAAGACAGTATTCATTCTTCCCATCAATGGAAAAATATTTAAAATAAAACATGGATTCTTTCTTGACACATCCTTGACACTATCATCACATCATGTAACCTTCCCTTAACCTATGAAAAACATTTCAAAAACTTGGGATGAGCATAAAAAAGCTCAGTAAAGGATATAAAAATATGGAAAGGAAACATGAGTACATGTATACATAAGAATGAAATCATTCTTTACCCATAAAACATAACCACTTTAACATACCTCATAAAATCATGAATAAATCATAGAAATCATAAGACATAAAAGGTAACTTGAGGAATTCATAACATTCTTACGTAGGGACTAACCCTCTTGGTTACGTTTGGAATACCCACAACAATATATTCCCCAAATCTCTTCAGAGAAACCTTAACGTTTCACTCCTTCACATTACCCAATGCATTGGAGAGCTATGTCGGGCTCACCCGCCCTTAGTTTATCACGGAACCACCCGTTTTCATAACAATGCCCAAGAACCATAACATAAACGTATCACATAAAACATGCATAAAGGAAACATAAAATTTCCACATTTCAATCAGAATATAACATTTTAGGACATTGAAATAATGAATCCACTCAAAAAGAAACCATTTACAAAACCATTTAAAACATTCAATAAAGAGATTTTTGAATCAAAGTGTCCCATACCTCCTTGAAGCTTTAGAAAAATTAAACCATTAATATCCATATAAATAAATCCTTGAAACCAATTTGAAAACATGGATATTAATAAGTACAAATCATTAAAACATTTAAAGCGATATTTTGGTTAAAGGGGTTTTACCAAAATTAGAGACACTTGAATACAATAATTGAGGAATAACATTTAGTCAGAACTTTATAATATCATGAGAATAAATTGATTCATGATATAATATTCCAAAGGACAGTATATACACCACATAAGAGTTAATTGGTGCATAACCACAAAGAAATGTGAAATGTGATGAATCCCCTTATAAAGAAGGTATCATTAAATTATGGATAATTCAATCTCAAAATTATGTGTGACAAATATAAATACACCCAATATAAGTGGATATTAAGTGTAAAACAATAAAAGGTCATTCACACATATTCAAAAGATGACATATTCAATAACTACATGTTGAACCCAAAGAAATCGAAATTGGGTTAAAAAGTTCCCTTGGTAGAATTCGAGAGCCTAACGGCATCACTTCAAAATTCAGAAAATGAGTTGATGAGAGATAAAAAGGGCATCTCATCACTTGGACATAAAATTTACATCAATAAGGATATAAAAGAACATATCCCAACATAATAGTATGTGAATTAAAAGACATAACAAAAGAAGTCTTTTGAAAAGAGGAGGGTGAAAGGTCCCCTTACCGAGTTGGGTAACTTTCGAAACATACACCCCATGGAAGAAGGGTCATAAAATGAAGATGAAAATACCCATAAATTAAAGTATACTACATAAGGTGTATAATAGTGGTCATTAAATACACCACTCAAAGTAAATTGTGGCAAATGTAGCATAAATCTCACGGGAATAAAAGTGAGATGAAAAACCCCTTACGAAAACTCGGCAGCCTAACAACGCCACATAAAACTTCCAAAATGGATTGATGAGAGGAAATAGGGTCTCTCATCATATGAACATGAAAATTACAGTAAGATTAATATAAAAAAACATCCCAATCACAAGAAATATGAGCTTAAAAGGAATGACATAAAAGGGTGTACTTAAAAAGAAAGAGAGGAGTAGGATCCCTTACCTCAAGTCCAACTTGTCTTGTTCGTTTCTTTATATTCCTGAATAAAAAACTTTGGTAAATTAATCATTGCCTAAGTAACTCCTTTATAGATTATTATTCAGTTCATATCACATATTATAATGTTATAATAATTGTTTAATAATGTTATTTCATATCAGATGTTTTTGCCGATGTTTGGTACATGAGTCAAAAATGAACTGGTTTGCAAAAAGATTGTCCATGTTGTTATAAGTAAATAATTTCCAGAACAGTATTAATGATTAAAATATCATATATATCCAGTAAATATTCATTTTATACTATTCTATATCATTTCGAGATAAAAAAATGAAAATCACCATTCATGGAGACGGTTGGCCGTACGTACGCATGAACACTACTTTCATTTTTTGTCATATTAATGGAATTAAAACAAAATTAGAGAGAGATATATATGTTATAATTCCAGAATGATATCCATAATTTAGTTTTAATATATTACATATATATCCATTATATATATGTACTTATAATATTACATAACATTTTGAGATAATAAATGAAATGTACCATTCATGGAAACGGTAAGCTGTACGTACGCATGAACTCTACTTCCATTTCTATTTCATATTTAATGGAATTAAAACATAATGATAAATAATAGTATTTTAATTCCAGTATGGTATCATATATAATATCATTAAATATATCCTTTATAAGTAACACATATGGTATTAACGAATCAAATCACTTTGAGGGGGCGGTAGTTCACACTCCCTTAAATGTAGATATCGCGTTTACCCATAATGGAAACCATAAAGGTACGCCATAAATGAAAAATACAGAATCTTAAGTAAAACATAAACATATTAGATATCATATATAAATATAGTGTCATCTTAATGGCCACCTTTGAAGGTGTTAGATGAATGTTGAACAATCATCGTTTCGGGAGGCAGAAATTCGCCATCCACGAAAACAGTATGTTCTTTAACCATTAGATGTAGGTGTGTGTAAGTGTAGCTCGGATACTACTTATAACAACATCCTAGTTTATTGAATATAATATATTTTTTACAAAATAAATGAATAAAAAGCGTTTAGGTGGTTGGAGAAGCAAAATAAAACAAAAGGACACAAGTGAAGACATAACCTTAAAATCAGGTAACTCCCTTTGGTTTGAGCTCAAAGGCTTCCTTGGGAAGTCTTCTGCGCAAAGTGAGGCTTCAAAGAGTAAGAGAGGTAAGTGGAGAGACATAATGGGCAGGGTTTGTCCGAGCCAAAGGCTTTGGGAGTGTGGGTAAGGAGGTTGAGGCGAGGGCCTTTTATAAGAGGAGAGGAGGGGCACTCTTGTAAAGTTACAAAATGTTACTTTATTTTCAAAAGAGTTTCGGATTTTAAAGGTCATACATTGATTTATTTCAAGGATAAGGTGATAAGGGTTCGAAATCCACTCATCCAATAGGTTTTGGACACGTGTAGGTCTTAGATACTACATTATCTTTCGATTTTATTTAAATTGTTAAATAATGAGGTCATCGCTGCATCATCATGATGTCATATATAATTTAATATATTTAATGTCTAAAAATTATAAAAAAAATACTATGATGTAGGAAGTCTTTTTAGATTTCCAATTACTATTTATAGTAAAACATATTACTTGTATGACCCCATGTAAAAATTTATTTAGTAAAACATCTCATGTTTGTGTCATTTTTACTTTAACATTAAATAAAAAGATATTTATGTCATTTCCCAACCAAAGTGGCTCCATGGGGTCCCCAAGTTGTCCCATGGATTGTCTTGTTCGGCCATGAAACATCAAATGAGGGTAGGACATGTGTCTAGGTCATTTTAGTTTATTAAAACATTATTCTTACCATAAACTACACTAATTACCTCTAATCAGGATTAAAAACTTAATAAGTTACTATTCACCAAAAAATTATTTTTAACCCATTGAACCACATTTTACTTCTTAATAAAAACCATGTATGTAGGATTTTTGAAATTCAAAACACAAAGATGAAAAAATTTCATTTAAACGGAAAAATCAATTTTTATAAGTAACACTTAGTGGTTTCACTATTCATCAAAAATTGATGTTTTTCAGAAAAATCCCCAAATTCACCGTAAGCTATAATTGATATTCCTAATTCTAAAATTAAGTCTATTTTACAAAATTCAAAACATATAAATCACATTAATTAATTTAATAATTAATTCCCGTTGTCAGAGCAAATAGCATGTATTTAGGAAACAATAAGTATCAAAAGATTGACACTAGTTTAAGTCTGATTTCAAAGTGAAATTAATTCCAACGACCACTATTGGATTTAATGGTAAAAATATATTCTAATTTCACTTTAAAACCAATTCAAATGATAATCTAATCATATAAATAAATTATATTAAAAAGAGGTTTTGAATTAAAATACAACATTTTACACTATTCATTAAAAAATGAACTTTATCGGAAAGATACCAAAAATTTACACAAAGTAAATTTTGATGTCCCAATTATTAAGAAAAGTTATATTTGGTCCAATAGAATGTATAAGAGTGAAAAAAACTATATTTTATGGCGGTTCTCGATCAAAAGGTGATAATTGAACCTTTAATAAAAACTAGGGCATATACGCCTAAAATTGAATTCATTCCATATTTTAAGCCTTTATCTTTTATTGGATAAATTTAAAAACATTTAAAAACATATATAATCATATTTTATTTATTTCTATCCATTCCCACCAATACAATGGCTAAATGATAACTACCATTTAAAATAATATTATTTTATTATTAGAGTGCAACATAAGATTCCCAAGAAACTCGTTGCGTGTTGGGTACGCCATCGAGCATAGCGTCCCATTTAAAGTCATATTAATATTTATACACAAATGTGGATAAATATGAAAATTTCATATTATTTATTTACCTGGGGTGTTACATCCTTCCCCCCTTTTGGGTATTGCGTCCTCACAATTTTTAAAATTGAGCTTGGAAACATCCTTGAAAGTCCCACATTGGAACAAGAGTCGGTAAAACAATCACTTTAAAATAAAGGGAGAGAAGTACAAAGGTCACCCGAGTTAACCCATACTATGATTCCAAGTAGGAAAATATAGATATGGAAGAAAAAAAGGGTAATGTTCTGATGGAGAGTGATAGTAAACATGTCTAGGAGAAAGTTAACCATAAGAAAATCACAAACTTGTGATGGGTTATACAGTATTCGATTCCCCAGTAGGAAAAGTTAATAGACAAAATTTTTGTTTTAAGTTACTTTTTATTGAGGAATTTATTCATAAGTAAACATAATCACTTATCATGTTGACTTTCAACTTTTACTAGATTCCTTAATCAAACTCATATTTTTTTTCCAAAATACGAGTATTTAGGGAGACTTGTTCGCATTTAGAGTACTATAATCAAATTATAGAGAATCACCTAATCCACAAAAGAGAACTATATATTTCCCATGTCTTTAGAAAAAATTCAAAACCAAAACCAAAAAGGATAGTATAAGATCAGATAATACAGAAAAGGATAAAACTTTATAAAAAGAAAATCTATTCTTAATCTCCAAAATTTGTTCAACAAAACCCAAAGTTCAACGAGGACCATTCGATAAAAAAATTGTCCATAAAATTCTTCAAAGTAAACCAATCTAAGATTGAAACCCAAATATTTGAAGGATTTAGTCACATAGTCTTCCAAGTTAAATCGTTCCTTTTATCTCCAAACAACATCAGTTTCTCTTAAAGTCTCGTATTGAAAAGTAATTAACCTAATCACATTTCCTCCATGATAGGTTAATCATTTTCATAAATAACCCAAAATCAACTTACTCTTAATTCATAAAATCATCTAACTAAAAAGAATCATTCAAACTAATCAGGGACTTCACGTAATACAGTGGTAGGCGATAAATACCAGTCGCACTTTGGTTGTGGGTTCGATTCCCGCAGCTTTGTCCGATGCGACGGGTTGTCACACGGTCTGTGTGTTGTCCTTTTTCTAAAACTATATAATTCTTAAATCATTCCCCAAAACAAGATAAAATCTTCAAAAATAATCATAACATATTTTAACCTCATGTTTATCTCATGCCGTTCATTTTCCATCATATCATATAATAACCCATAATTACCTCAAAACTAAGGATCATATAAACTCTAATGGTTACCTTTATAATTATTACCTGAACTTCCACATCGATTGGTCATCTCGTACATGATGCATTACAGATCATAACAAGGCTCAAGTGGTTGATCATGACTCCTTGATAGTTGGTTTAGAACAACCACGAGTTTCCTCATTGAATCCCCCATTTTATCAAGTATCTTAATCAGAGAACCACCACAGTTTCCTTCAAACCTGTTGTCTCTTTGGTGCCTGCTAGATCCATCCATTCACTAAAAACAGAAATGTCAGTGTGAGTATGTCAACAAAACCATAATGTACTAATGTGGAAGGTAAATAGTAAGATATACTTACTCATTCACTTTATCTAAAACCAGGACTCTTTCTGAAATCCTATCCCTTATGGTAATGTCACTTATGCTTAGAGAATACCCTAACCTCTAAAGTTATCTAAACTGACCTTTGATACCAACTATAAGGCCCCAGCCTTAAACCTTACTTAATCTTGAGTTATTACAAGATTACACATTGAGGATCTTTTCAGGTTTAGAGTTTTAGAGAATTAAATCATGAAACTTGCATTACATTCCACATTTAAACAAATTGGTTACATAAAAGGTAGTATTCATTCTTCCCATCGACGAAAACATATTTAAAATAAAACATGGATTCATTATTGACACATCCTTGACACTATCATCACATCACGTACCCTTTCCTTAACCTGTGAAAAACATTTCAAAAACTTGGGATGAGCATAAAAAGCTCAGTAAGGGATATAAAAATATGGAAAGGAAACATGAGTACATGTATACATAAGAATGAAATCATACTTTACCCATAAAACATAAGCACTTTAACATACCTCATAAAATCATGAATAAATCATAGAAATCATAAGACATAAAAGGTAACTTGAGGCATTCATAACATTCTTATGTAGGGATTAACCCTCTTGGTTATGTTTGGAATACCCACCACAGTATATTCCCTAAATCTCTTTGGAGAAACCTTAATGTTTCACTCCTTTGCGTTACCCAATGCATTAGAGAGCTATGTCGGGCTCACCCGCCCTTAGTATATCACGGAACCACCCGTTTTCATAACAATGCCCAAGAACCATAACATAAATGTATCACATAAAACATGCATAAAGGAAACATAACATTTCCACATTTCAATCTGAATATAACATTTTAGGACATTGAAATAATGAATCCATTCAAAAAGAAACCATTTCCAAAACCATTTAAAACATTCAATAAAGAGATTTTTGAATCAAAGTGTCCCATAACACCTTGAAGCATTAGAAAAATTAAACCATTAATATCCATATAAATAAATCCTTAAAACCATTTTGAAAACATGGATATTAATAAGAACAAATCATTAAAACATTTAAAGCGATATTTTGGTTAAAGGGGTTTTAACAAAATTAGAGACACTTGAATACAATAATTGAGGAATAACATTTAGTCAGAACTTTATAATATCATGAGAATAAATGGATTCATGATATAATATTCCAAAGGACAGTATATACACCACATAAGAGTGAATTGGTGCATAACAACAATGAAATGTGAAATGTGATGAATTCCCTTATAAAGAAGGTATCCTTAAATTAACGATAATTAAATCTCAAAATTATGTGTGACAAATATAAATACACCCAATATAAATGCATATTAAGTGTAAAACAATAAAAGGTCATTCACACATATTCAAAATATTACATATTCAATAACTACATGTTGAACCAAAAGAAATCGAAATTGGGTTAAAAAATTCCCTTGGTAGAATTCGAGACCCTAACGACATCACTTCAAAATTCAGAAAATGAGTTGATGAGAGATAAAAAGGGAATATCATCACTTGGACATAAAATTTACATCAATAAGGATATAAAAGAACATATCCCAACATAATAGTATGTGAATTAAAAGACATAACAAAAGAAGTCTTTTGAAAAGAGGAGGGTGAAAGGTCCCCTTACTGAGTTGGGTAACTTTCGAAACATACACCCCATGGAAGAAGGGTCATACAATGAAGATGAAAATACCCATAAATGAAATTATACTACACAAGGTGTATAATAGTGGGAAGTACATACACCACTCAATGGAAATTGTGGCAAATGTAGCATAAATATCACGGGAATAAAAGTGACATGAAAAACCCCTTACGAAAACTCGGCAGCCTAAAGATGCCACTTAAAACTTCAAAAATTGATTGATGAGAGGAAATAGGGTCTCTCATCATATGAACATAAAAATTAAAGTATGATTAATATAAAATAACATACCAATCACAAGAAATATGAGCTTAAAAGGAATGACATAAAAGGGTGTACTTAAAAAGAAAGAGAGGAGTATGATCCCTTACCTCAAGTCCAACTTGTTTTGTTCGTTTCTTTATATTCCTGAATAATAAACTTTGGTAAATTAATAATTGCCTAAGTACCTCCTTTAGAGATTATTATTCAGTTCATATCACATATTATAATGTTATAATAATTGTTTAATAATTTTAGTTCATATCAGACGTTTTTGTCGATATTTGGTACATGAGTCAAAAATGAACTTGTTTGCAAAAAGATTGCCCATGTAGTTATAAGTAAATAATTTCCAGAATATTATTAATGTTTAAAATATCATATATATCCAGTAAATATTCATTTTATACTATTCCATATCATTTGGAGATAAAAAACGAAAATCACCGTTCATGGAGACGGTAGGTCGTACGTACGAATGAACGCTACTTTCATTTTTTTGTCATATTAATGGAATTAAAACAAAATTAGAGAGATATATATATATTTTATAATTACAGAATGATACCCATAATTTAAATGTAATATATTACATATATATCCATTATATATATGTACTTATAATATTACATAACATTTTGAGATAAGAAATGAAATGTACCGTTCATGGAGACGGTAAGCCGTACGTACGCATGAACGCTACTTCCATTTCTATTTCCTATTTAATGGAATTAAAACATAATTATACATAATAGTATTTTAATTCCAGTATGGTATCATATATAATATCATTAAATATATCCTTTATACGTACCACATATGGTATTAACGAATCAAATCACTTTGAGGGGGCGGTAGTCCGCACTTCCTTAAATGAAGATATCGCGTTTACCCATAATGGAAACCATAACGGTACGCCATAAATGAAAAATACAGAAGATTAAGTAAAACATAAACATATTAGATATCATATATAAATATATTTTCATCTTAATGTCCACCTTTGAAGGTGTTATAAGAATGTTGAACAATCATCATTTCAGGAGACAGAAATTCACCATCCACGAAAACAGTATGTTCTTTAACCATTAGATGTAGGTGTGTGTAAGTGTAGCTAGAATACTACTTATAACAACATCCTAGTATATTGAAGATACTGTATTTGTTACAAAATAAATGAATAAAAAGAGTTTATGGGGTTGGAGAAGCAAAATAAAACAAAAGGACACAAGTGAAGACATTACCTTAAAATCGGGTAACTCCCTTTGGTTTGAGCTCAAAGCCTTCCTTGGGAAGACTTCTGCCCAAAGTGAGGCTTCAAAGAGTAAGAGAGGAATGTTTAGAGACAAAATGGTCAGGGTTTGGCCGAGCCAAAGGCTTTGGGAGTGTGGGTAAGGAGGTAGAGGTGGGTGCCTTTTATAAGAGGAGAGGAGGGGCACTCTTGTAAAGTTACAAAATGTTACTTTATTTTCAAAAGCGTTTCGGATTTTAAAGGTCACACATTGATGTATTTCTAAGATAAGGTGATAAGGGTTCGAAATCCACTCATACAATAAGTTTTGGACAAGTTTAGTTCTTAGATACTACATTATCTTTCCATTTTATTTAAATCGTTAAATAATGAGGTCATCGCTGCATCATCATGATGTCATATGTAATTTAATTTATTTAATGTATAAAAATTATAAAAAAATACTATGATGTAGGACGTCTTTTTAACTTTCCAATGACTATTTATAGTCAAAAATATGACTATTATATCCCCATGTAAAAAAATATTTAGTAAAACATTTCATGTTTGGGTCATTTTTACTTTAACATTAAATAAAAAGTTATTTATGTCATTTCCCAACCAAAGTGGCTCCATCAGGTCCCCAAGTTGACCCATGGATTGTATTGGTCGGACATGACACATCCAATGAGGGTAGGACATGTGTCTAGGTCATTTCATTTTATTAAAACATTATTCTTACCCTAAACTACACTAATTACCTCTAATCGCGATTAAAAACTTAATAAGTTACTATTCATCAAAAAATTATTTTTATCCCATTGAACCAAATTTTACTTCTTAATGAAAACCATGTATTTCTGATTTTTGAAATTCAAAACACAAAGATGACAAAATTTCATTTAAACGGAAAAATCAGTTTTTATAAGTACCAGTTAGTGGTTTCACTATTCATCAAAAATTGAAGTTTTTCAGAAAAATCCCAAAAATTCACCCTAAGATATAATTGATATTCCAAATTCAAAAATGAAGTCTATTTTACAAAATTAGAAACATATAAGTCACATTAATTAATTTAATAATTAATTCCCGTTGTCAGAGCAAATAGCGTGTTTTTATGAAACAATAAGTATCAAAAGATTGACAGTAGTTTAAGTCTGATTTCAAAGTGAAATTAATTCCAACGACCACTATTGGATTTAATGGTAAAAATATATTCTAAATTCACTTTAAAACCAATTCAAATGATAATCTAATCATAAAATAAATTAGATTAAAAATACTTTTTGAATTAAAATACAACATTTTACACTATTCATTAAAAAATGAACTTTATCGGAAAGATACCAAATATTTACACAAAGTAAATATTGATGTCCCAATTCTTAAGAAAAGTTTTAGTTGGTCCAATAGAATGTATAAGAGTGAACAAAACTATATTTAATGACGGTTCGCCATCAAAAGGTGATAAGTGAACCTTTAGTGAAAACTAGGGCATATACGCCTAAAATTGAATTCTTTCCGTATTTTAAGCCTTTATCTTATATTGGATAAATGTAAAAACATTTAAAAACATATATAATCATATTTTAGTTATTTCTATCCATTCCCGCCAATACAATGTCTACATGTTAACTATCATTGAAAATAATGTTATTTTATTATTAGAGTGCAACGAAAGATTCCCAAGAAACTCGTTGCGTGTTGGGTATGCCATCGAGCATAGCATCCCCTTTAAAGTCATATTAATATTTATTCACAAATATGGATAAATATGAAAATGTCATATTCTTTATTTACCTGGGGTGTTACAATAGGGATATATAATAGTGGTCCAAATCATCACATTATTATAATACATTCATATGATTACCATAATATAATGAAACATTCATCAAATATCATAACTCATTGGAATGTAATTTTGTTTCATAAACATTTCAAAAATTCACCATAGTATTACCATTGGAAAATAAATAGGGGTTAAAAAGATATCATGATCATAATAATAATCCTTCTGGATAAAGAATAAGGATAATATCCCTCGATCCTATCCATAGTAAAGCATATGTAAAATTAATGTACGATATCATTAGTTAATATTCCTTTAAATTGTTACTTGAATACTTCTTAATTACAATACCCTTTATATTTTTGAATGACCATTTTAAAATATAAAAATTTCCCAAAAATTAAGGGAAAAAATTATTTAAAATAAACAATGAAAATTTATAAATTATCATAAAATGAATTGAATTGTCTTGGTTGAGGTAAATTATATTTGTGCTATATAGATAAAAATAAAGACCCATTTAATTTTTTTTGTAAAAATTAAAAATTAAAAATTTCATAAAAATAAAATAATCTTCCATTGAAACCATTATTCAAAAATTAAAATGTTAAAAAATGAATTTAAACAATAATAGTATTTATGTAAGAAATTATTCAATGCATTTTAGAACACATGGACATAAAATAAGAATGATTGTTTTCCTAAAGATGAAAATAAAGATAGTTTTCTAGAGAAATATTATTTCAGCCTCCTGAGTTCTTAATGAGAGGAAAATGAAAGGTGCTCATGTAAATTATAGAAATGAAAAAAGTTTATAAATATTTATGAGATTATTTGGAGGAATATCATGTAATTTTATCATTATAAACATTGTCATTTGTAGTCTTGATAAACAATTAGATTTTAACAGATAACCCCTACCACTTTGGTAATGTTCATGTTAAAACCTAATGAAAGAGAAAGTCAAAGTTGGATATGAAAATACACATAATTTTCATGTGAATAATCAGCAAATAAATCCATTGGAATTATATATACAATATAAAAGAAACAAGTGGTGTATATGGCATGCGTGTCACATAAATAAATGTGAGCCAAGAATACCTAACATGATGCTTCATTATAATCAAAAGAGCTATAAAGTCATATATAGTAAATATAAATTTTATTATAAATATATAAAAGAATAGTGTGAGTAATTATAATATCATATATTATCCAATTTTAATAATCCAACATCCATTTATTAATAATTCCTTTATTTAATCATCTTTCTGGGTCTTAAATGTTTAATTTTTTATGAGAGTTTTGGTTCGGTAGTTCTATTCCTCATACGTTGATCATGGATTCATCGTATAAATAATGTCAATCATGATAGAAACATAATATAAATACATTATATATAAATATATATGTATATATATGATTCATAAATAATGTTTAGAGAGAGAAAAATGAGTTGCACCATTCATGTAGATGGTAGACCATACATATGCATGAATATTGTTCTCCCATTTCAACGAATGAAATAAAAGAATGGTAAATAATAATTAAAATTAAAATAATAATCACTATATCATATATATCATATATATTCATTAAATATATCTTTATTAGTTTCCATTTAAAGAAGAAATGAGAAACAAATTATATCACTTCATTGATGTGGCAGTCCACTCATACAAACTAGTGACATTATTATTTTTACAATGGATTTAATGTTAAAAATTCTACACATCATATTACAATTACACAAGAACAAAAATTTAATTAATATAATATTTAATCTCTAAACTCATCATAATAAGTACCCATGAATGATAGTTATGGAAAATGGATCATATCTCTATGTGGAGGCAGTGGTTCACACATATGATGAAGTGATACTTTCACTGTCCATTTAGTGTAATATAGTGTGAATATTGGGGGTTACATAATCAATATAACATTTAATTATATATTAAATATTTTAGAAATTATTTTATTATCAATATCATTGATTTATAGGAGTTATAGGATGAAATAAATTAAAATTAGATGAGTCAGACAATTACCTCTTTTTTGGTAGGAATCCATTAGATCCATGGTTAAAGACCCCTAGTTTGAAGAATACCATAACATATAATTCATGGAATGGATTTTTTTAAGATAATTAGGAAGTTTACTATAACATTCCATCACTGACCATGCTCAAGACCTCAGTTTTTCTGCCACCTTCCCTATTGTCATCATTAATAACATCCACCAATCTTCATTGATGAATATTTAAATTATTTCCTTTATTTCCAGGAGCCCCAGAACCTGGAACATTGGATGGCACAAAGCCGTTTCCTATGAGCTACAACTGGACATTGGTATCCTTCATAAAAATATTCTCCAACACAAGGAGGTTTACTAGTAGAGACCTCTTCAATCACCACTAGAACAAACTACATGACCTGAACATCCCTCTACACATTCTCAGCATTCAACTGCCCAACACACAACTTCCTTCCCTCATTCCCATAGCAAGTAGTCCGAGCCACGTGACATTCCGCATTCCCAACAGTGACATTATTGTATGCGTGACTTACATCATGCCCATTCGGAGGCATCACATGTTCCTCACCCTCACGCCCAACACCATCAGTTAGAGGCACAACCTGCACCTCACATGGCACAAGCCCATCACACAAAATCATTGACAAAACCTGTATCTTCTCATGAAAATTAATTTCTGGTTCATTGCTGTCATCATCCCTTTCTCTTGCTTCCTGCAATGGAATTCTCAGACCACTCATTGGCACAAATCCTCAACCCATGAATTTAGGCTGATTGTTTTTTTCCACCGAGACAAAACAGTTTGGAATTTGATCAATGACATTGATATCACCACGCTACTCATTCACTACAACTTCATTAGGAGGAATGTGTATATCCTCCTGAATCTCAAATCATTCAAAGCAGTTGAAGTTTGAAATGGCATACTACCTCTTCTTCAAACTATCATAGGTCAGATGTTTTGTAGTCCCATCTATAGTGACCACCACCTACATTGATGCCTCTAAATAAAGTCTGATATCCCCACCAATATGGGAGAGCATGACCTGATAGAGGCCACATCCCCACAGGCACCCACAACCTCCTCTGTCATGGTTTCCTCTATAGAAACTAATTCTTCTTTCCTATCTTGAGAGAATTATGAACCCATGTACTCAAAATCATGATTGAGGCAATTGAAAATCTCACTCAACTTAGGCTCTGGTTACAACCAGGATACATACTTCTGTATCTTATGGCCACCTGTTGCAGTGTCATCAATCCCCTGAACAACGATTTGTCCTTCCCGCAGATTCTCAGGACTCATTGGCGCACGACAATGATAATTTACATAATCCCCCAACTTTATAATCATGTTATTATTAAAATGAAAATTATCTCATAGAAATTATATTGGATGTTATAAATATGATTAACTACATTATAAAAATATATTATTGAATTTATTTCTTACCAATTAATTATAAATTAATAAAAAACATAACAAATATAATTGAAATGTTTTATACAAAACAATTATTATGAACCAAATGAGTTTTATCAGAATAAGTCAAATTAATTACTATTATTGGATGATATTAATGTAATTTATATTCAATCTAATGTTCTTATAGTCACACAATAGATTTTCTATTCATAAGGCAAGAAAAAAAAATATAATCTTACCCATAACATGTTGAATTTTTATAAAGGCATCTTTCCACCTTTTAAGGGCATAATTTCATAAAAACCAAATTTTTAAAACTTTTATTAATTTTATATGAATTAATAAACATCATTTTTTAATTTGAAATGTCAAAATTATCTTTTGGTAAATTTTTTAATTTTTCTAAGATGTTGTTTTTTAATGAACATTGAAAAATACATAATTTTAATTGAAAAATGCATTTTCATTTAAATATTTTATAATTTAAAATTATATTTATAATTTGTTTCAATGAAATATTATTTAAATTATCTATATATTAATTAAATTTATAAATATTGATTAAATTTATATTAAATTTATAAATAAGAAAATAGTAAACCCTTGAACATTTTCACGTTAAAAACATGCTTTCTCATACTGTTTGCGGGATCAATTTTAAATTAATTTTGGCCACATCTTTGATTTGAATTTAAAAAAATAAATTTAATATTTTTCATAATAATAATTTCTAATTTCAAATAAGTAGATTTTTATTTTTTTCCATAATTATTAGTAAGTGAAATTAAAATAAAATAACGGGATTAAGGTAAAAACAACATTACATATTAGTTAAACATAAAATATATGATGTATAAATGACCCTAAAATTTTAAAAAATCCATTTTATTGATATATTTACATAATATCCTCCATTTTATAAAAAATGTTTCTCTATTTTAGGCTAATGAGATAAGGTAGAACTCCCATTAGTGTTTACCTTTTGGTATTTAGAAGAATGCCACTCCTCATCCACTATAAAAGGGAACTCACTCCCTCCACTTATTCCCACCACCCATTCCATTTGGATCATCCAAAACCATAAAAATTTACTATAAAAACTATCATACAATCATACTTGAATCCTGATACTGGGAATAAATCCAACCAAGTAAGAACTCTTATGAAAACCAAAAGGTGGTATTCATAGAAGTTGTAGCATTCATAAACATATACATTTGTTTTATTTCTTTCTCCGACCAATCAACTTATTCTTATAACATTATTATATAATATCCTAGGTATAATATATATTATAATAATTTAATTATATTTTGGGTATGACCTACACCCACACAATATTCCATAATAGCAAATATCCAATCACGGTTCTTGTGTAAAGCGGAATACCGACTCACGAACTGATGTTTTTTCTATTCTGTTACCATAATTCATGGTTGAGAATAATGATGTGTTTATAGATTTATATGATATATATTATATTTATAATATCTTTATTCTTATATAGATATTATTTAACAAAAAAACATCATTCTTTCAATTTTGTGGGAATAAGATAACATTGTTCGTGTGTGCGGTAGAATACAGTCCATGCGAAGCGATGTCATTCATTCACACATTACATGGATTGTAAAAAAGGAGTGTTTTAGGAAAAATATTTGATATATATTAAATAGTTATGATAATTTAATTATAATATAAATATATATCATTTACTTTTAATTGTTTCAATACAATAAAAATATAGAAAAAACATTCATGTGTATATACGACTTACTATCTCCATGAAAAGTGTATTTCATTTCATGTACCCAAATTTTATAGATAAATATATAAAAAATTATAATGAATAAATATGAAATTTACATCATCTTTTAAATTCATGAGATTATAAACTACATATTAATGTAAGAGGATAAAAAAATAACACGTGAAAACAAAATTGAAAAACTAGGAAATTAGCTCCATAAACAATGAAAATAATAAATGATTATTAACAAATAGGAGGTAAGATGTTTAAAAAGGATCATAATTGATATAATAAATTCTAATATAGTCAATAATAAGTTAATAACATTTTTAAATCCGTTTTATATGTTGTTATGGAGTTCTCAACCCAAAAGAAAACATAAGGTAAAGAATTTCATCTCAATTTCATTTCATTATGGAATATTCAAATGTTATGCACATAATTACATTTATGTGGTTTATATACTGACACATTCCATTTAATATCATTAATAATTCATTATTCATGGTATTTTATGTTTTAATAAATATTTTTTATTAACGGGGAATTGAATTGAAAGATACCATGTGGTAAATATTTGTATAACTCAATTTCATTTCATTGGGTCACCTCACATCCTAACTGTGATTAATATTAGAATATAATATTTATAATGACAATATACTGAATTATGTTGTGTGTACAATTTTTTATTTGGATTTTTATCTAGTACACATAATCTTTTATGTAGTTGACTCTCACTTCATTGTTTGTATCTTTTTTAGGGTTTATTTTGCAATCACATTCTAATTGAGATTGTGTATTATTAAAATTTCATTAAAATATTATATGTTCATATTTTAATAATACATTTCTATTTAGTATTCCCTTGATATATTTAGTATTTTTCAATTTATATTAATCTTTTTCCACACATTGGTACTTAAAATTATTTAGAAATTAGTTTAATAAAATCCAATATCATTTCTCTATTAGTAAAAAATCCATTTTCATACTAAACAATTTTTTATAAAACATTATTAAATGTTGTATTACTTAATATTTTCTAATAGATTTATTAAATGAGTTTTTTAACTATTTTTTCTTTTTTTCCAAATGAATATTCTTATCACTTTCCAAAAAATAACTTTTATAACCATTATAATATTGATAATGAATGTTATTTTTATCATGTATGAAATTATGTAAAATACTTTTTTGGATTATTCCTCTATGATTTTATAAAGATATATTTAAATTATTTTTTTAATGTGATTTTGAATGCTTTTTTCATAATAATTTTCAAAAATAAAATTATATTTTTCTCAAGAATTTTTTAAAGATATTTTTATTGTATATCTATTTTTCAAAACATCAACCATTATTATAACTCAAATGGGTATAAATGTCATGACTCGTACCAGTGGGGCCTGAGCCACAACTCCCCAATCCGGCCTTCAATAAGCCAGGGGATGATTACTTGCACCGAGTAGGAATATCAATAACATGGGAGGAATTACCAATAAACCTGTACACACGCACACACATCTCTAAGCACACAAAGCTGAAAATTAAAAACCACTAAATAAAGAGAAATGCATGCATACACTAAAATCCCAAAAAAAAAGTATGACAGGAAAGTAATATACAGTATGTGTAAAACCCTGTGCCAAAAGAACAATCCCACCAAAAGAAATTCTGTAACAAATTTCAAATAGTAAGGAAGGGTACATGGACTGCAACCTGTAGTCTTAGGAACACACCTTGGCCTGCCTGATCTCACTGAGCTCCGTCTGGCCCTGGTCCTCCTAGAATCCTGTCAAAGGCTCGCTCGTCGGCACAAGAAACGACAGGTGCATGCAAAGCCCATGCATGGGTGAGTATAACAATACCCAGTAGGACACCCTGAAACCACAACAGAAATACAATAAGGGAAATACCACAAAGGAAAGATACAGTCAGCTCCACACAGTATATGTCTACAGAACATATAACAATAATATCCAGATATACTCATACACGATTGACTATCACGAAACCACCACTAAGATCCAGCTCTAATATTCTGCTAAGCACGTAACAAGGAGAACACACTCTTAAGTATGAAGATAGAGACACAGCGTACTCGTTCTGGGAGAACACACTCCCCAGTACTTGGGAACATGATGCTCAGATGAGGATCACAACCAATATCATTGGGGTGATTCCAACAACTTAGTCTGAACTAATCTGATAAGCATAGGATCGACACTTGGGTAAATTTGGTCACATCGATACCAAGAGATCTACCTAGGGTGCCAGGAATGAATAAAGGATCAGGCTCCAAGTCTCAAAGAGGAGATTCCAACAACTCTATTCAATAAGTCCTGCTAAAGGTATCATACTCATGTATGTAGAAAATGATACCAGAAACCTTTAGGAGAAAGACCAAGGGGACGAACCCTATGGAAGCTAGTACACTTCACAGAAGGAAACATGATCAAGCCATGTAAAACCAGTTACACGACGTGTATTATGGTTACACATAGTGTTCCTTGACCCCGGGTACTTCTCGTGTAATAGAACATGTCAGGAATCGAAGTCGGGTAGGAAATCATATATACCGCATGTATGTCGAAGCACATGAAGTGGCCTATCAACTGGGAAACACCCGTGTACCCAAACCTTATGCCCTTACACGGTGTCTGTCCGTGTCGCCTGCTCGTGTACCAGTACATGGGGTGTCCCTCTTATTTGGTTGTGTCTGGCCGGGGAAGGGTATACACGCCGTGTCCTGCGCCATGTACCCAACCCGTGTTCATGTACTACCGGAGTACACGCCAGGTGGTCCGCCGTGAACACACACTGTATAGCCCATAATAAACACCATGTGGTCGGGAAATTTCCCGAACGTCGTCTTCTTCCTCCGTGCCTCGGCCAATCATCCTGTTTCTGATTCTACTGTCAGTTTTCCGTGAAACTCAACACTTTGGGTTGCTTCTTCAGCTTGATGCCGAATCCATGGGTTTAGGGAATTCTATAGGCTCTGATATCAGATTCCGTCCAACTGTGCAGAAATTGTTCGAAGAACGATATATTCCGATCTGATTCGATCCATCTGCCGAAACTGTCATCGCACCTCCACAAGATAACTGCAGTGTCGATTCTTCAATTTGGTATCATTGTATCCATAAAGAATTCGCAATGATCTGTTGTTCCTCGCCCTACAAAGAACGCGAAGAACGCGTGAAATAAAAAGGGATGAAAATCCAATTAAAACTAATTTTAGGAATGAAACTCCACCGTCGTTCGTCATGACGTTGATCCGCTCCTGTTAATAGGATTAAACGGAGAAGAAATCAACAATAATAAATCAATATGGATAAATTTCCCAAAATCCCCGCAAAATCCCATCCCGCAATTATTATAGATCCGTGACTAATCTATTTGTTGATTAGTCTGCGCTCATCGTAGGAATCAAGAATGGGAAAGAAATCACAAAGAAATCAAACACCATACCTGGATTCGTGGAATTCTTTGGTGAAGATCCAGTCGCTGCGTCGTTGTCTCCGGCGAAGCTCGTCAAGAACATTGTCGCCGCGTTGGGAGGTTTTCTCCAGAGCATTCCAGAGCCTCCAGGGAAATTTAGGGTTATGGGAATTGTAACCCAGATCCCCTACAAAATCTATATTTAAAAGTTAAAATATTTCACTGCAGCAAGGATTTAAAAAAATATTTTTATTAAATATATTAATACAGTTATGTCCAAAAACCATATTTCACCACCGACCTACCCCAGCCGATGTTAGGCCTCACCTAAGGTAAAATCGTTATTCTGAACGCAACGATGCCCTCAGATTTCTAATCTGAGCACCCGTTCAAAAGGTATTTTTCTTTTTCATGAAAACCCCATGCGCACGTAAATTAAATTATTTAATTTAATTCATACATTTGTTCCGGGCTCACTGGGCCTCGGAACTGCACGCTGTCTTGAAGACTGGTCTCGAAATAAATTCCCACATGATATTAAAATGACACATAGAGAAATCCGAGACATTACATCACACCCACCTTAGGGATTCTACATCCTCGAAAATCCAAAACAAAGGCTACTCAAAAATATGTGGGTATTGCTAATGAATATGAGCCTCCCACTCCCATGTGCTCTCCTGGAGATTCCTGTGCTGCCACTGGACATGCACCAAGGGAATAGATCACCCAAGAAGGATCTTCTCCTGCTGATCCTTGATCTCTATTGGGTACTCAGCAATGGTCTCTCCATCATCGATGTCCAGCTCCCCCCAGTCGATAACGTGTGATGGATCATGCACCTACTTCCGAAGCTATGAAACATAGAAGATGTTGGGTACCCGGTTCATCTAAAAAGGTAGAGCCAAGTGGTACGCCACCTTACCAACTCTATTCAGAATCTGAAAAGGGTCGATGAACCTCAGAGATAGTTTTTCGCTTTGGCCAAATCTCTGAAATCCCCACCGAGGCGAGACCCAAAGGAACACATGGTCTTCCTCCTCGAACTCCAAGGGCCTCTCTCTCCTATCGGCATAAGACTTCTTCCGAATCTGTGTATTCTTCATCCACTCCTGGATGACCTGCACCTTCTCTGCAGTAGCTCACATCATCTCTGGGGCCATGAGTGCTGACTCTCCTCAGCCAGTCAATCAAAGTGGTGACCTGCAAAGTTTCCCATACAAAGCCTTGAATGTTGTCATACTAATAGTGGATTGATAACTGTTTTCATAAGAAAATTACACCATTGGTAGGTTATCCTCCAAGCTACGACTGAAATCAAGTATGCAAGATCGTAGAATATCCTCCAGAACCTGGATGGTCCGCTCCATCTGATCATCAGTCTAAGGGTGAAACTCTATGCTCAAGCATAACTGAGTCCCAAAAGCTTCTTATAATCCCTTCCATAATCGGGATGTGAAATGAGCATCACGATCTAATATGATCATGGATAGAACTCTGTGAAGTCGAACAATCTCCTACACTGTAACACCCCGAGATTTTATGAAAAATATTCTTTTTAATTTTATTGTTGTCTTGGGTTTTACGCTATAAAAAAGGAGGTTTCACTATACACATCCCTGACTTGGCTTGCATTACACGCAATCATGACCTTCCACGATAGCGTATGTTGTACGCAATACCGAATTTCACTAAACAATGATATTTTATATAAACTAGCCTTTATGAATAGTAATACCCACTTTTTAAATGGACTTCATTTTTGGATTCGGAATAAAGAAATTATACTGGTGTGAAATTTTGGTATTTTTATGAAAACATTCAATTTTTTATGAATAGTGAAAACAATATGTTACGATTTAAAAACAGACTTTTTATTTAAATAATTATTTATTTTATTTAAATTTATTATAGTTTAAAATTGATACATAATCCCTATATAAGTTTAATGTAATTCAGTGGAGTGATTTTATAATAATTTTCGATATATAAAAATTTTATTGAACTTTTCACTGTCTTTTACCTACCACCTATGAGCTTTTTGCAAACATACATAAAAATAATTTTATTGCTTTTGTGAGTGAATTTTGAAAATCTTAGAGACATGGTAAATATGAAGAACTAAAATGTGGTTCAATGAGATGAAAATAATGTTTGGTGAATAGTAACTTGTTTTCTTTTATTTACCACGGTTATAAGTAAATTGGGTAGTTAAGGGTAAAAATTATATTATTATTACCCTAAAACTTGTAATAATTCCATTAGATAAGTGTAATTCGACCAAAAACAGCCTTAGGAATAAAATATGACCATTCAGGTCAACTTGGATTAGATTTGGACCTTTATTATTAATTTATTTAAAGAAGGGTTAAAATTGATAAAATCAATGTATAACAACTAAATCATTTTTAATATAGGTTTATACATAAGATAAATTAGACTATAAATATTTATTAGAAAGGTAAAACAATTTAATACATAATAGAATTTTATTTATAATTTTTAGACATTAAATAATTTAATTCATTTATGACATAATGATGATGCAGTAATTAACTTATTAATGAAATATTAACATAATTGATGTTATAAATACCCAAATAAATGTAATTTTCGACTTTTTATGAATTACACTAATTTTATAGGTTAATAGGACATCTTAGTATTGATTTATTTAACTTTTTTCGTACTAATCATGCTCTAATAATTTTATCAAAAATCAATTACAAAATAGTGTCAAAATTGACATAAAATAGTTTTTATAAAAAAATATTATATTATTAATTGTTATTATATTCCTAAAAATATAAGGTTCGGCCAAGATACTTATATCATGATAGGTGTATCACTAATGGACCACTTTGGGGTCACTTGGATGTATTTGGTATGTTTATTAACAATATAATATAAAAATTAAATGTGACATGGTAAGTGTCATTCTAATTAACTAAGAGTTAAAACTAAACGATAATGTTAATATAATGACCCAAACCTGTCTAAAATCTATTGGTTCAAAGGATTTCGACCCATCCCCACCTTAGAATCGAAATAAATCAATTTGAGCTATTAAAAACCAAATATTACTTTATAATAATATAATATTTTATGTTTTTTCAAAGGTGGCCCTCTCCTACCATATAAAAAGGGAACCGCTTCCCTCTTATCTTCACACCCTATTGAGCGTTGAAGATCAGAAAAACCCTGCCCATTTATATTCTCCACTTTCCCAGCAACATTCTAGAGTTTCTGGTCTTCTCAGAAGACCAACTATACTTCTTTAAGAGGAAGCTTAAAGGAGGTGCGTCGAAGAAGAGGTAATCTCTTCTTATGATTATCTCAAGTTTCTTTCTCCTTCTACTTCCACATCATTAGTTGTTTCATTAAAAAGAAATAACTTAATTATTACATATATACTGATATGTTATTAGAAAATATGAAACAACCATATTTCACATTCTATCCATCCTATGGAAAACAAAATCACCGCATGTGTGTACGTACGAAATATCGTCACCACATCGTGGTGTAATCGGTTTTCGACCACCACCATTCTTGGATGGGTATAATGGTGTAAATAAATAACTATATATGATTATTGTAAAATGATATTTATTATTAAATATTATACATGCACTTCAATAAAATTCCATGATCATGGGAATAGTATCATCGCTCGTGCATACGTACGGACTACCGTCTCAACGACACGATGAGATTCATTATCCATGTTAACAATTCATGAAAGATTGTAAAGTATATATAAATATTAATAATGAAATATATGAAATAATAATGATACTATATTTATTTATATATATGTGTGTGTCATCTACTTAATTCCATTCAATCCAATAAGGAAACGAAAATAGCGTTCATGCATACATACGGCCAACCGTCTCCAGGAACGGTGTATTTCATTCCATTTATCGATATATCATATATATATATGTATATGACGAATATATATTATATATAAATCATGTTTTACATTATAAAAATAATTAAATCAGGATATATGTAATAATATCAAGAACAACAAGTGGGAACACATACAATAAATGAAATGATTTTACCCAAATCGCAGCTTTTACATCGAATTTACAAAAGAATGGGTAATATAAAGTCATAAGTAAACTATATATGATATCATAACAATTAATATTATTCTTTAATAAGTCAATGACATTATTTAAAACATTATACAGGAGGTTCAGATACATACAAAGCATATCAGACATAATGTAAGGGATAACTATTCCAATCTCACTCTATTTCGAGATTGTTTATTCGTAAGTATTTACTAGGGTTTTTGTTATCATCTAGGTCCCTGTTTCCTAAAAATGTTTTCATTTATTTTTAATGGCATATTTACCGATTTTTTAATTTTACCACATGTTTTTAAAGGAATATAATTTTTTTACCACACGAGGAACATTTTGACTTTTATGGAAAAAGTACGAGAATAATGTTTTTTAACTTATACGGCATAAACAGATTTTTAAGGTTTCATATTGCCTAATTTTCAAGAATTTTTCTATACATTTGTTAATGTTTTATTCAATAAAATACTTTTCTTTTAATATATTTTGGCATTTTTTGGATAGAAAATGATTTTAAAGAATAAAGGATATTTTCCTCAAGAATTCATTTCAAGTGTTTTATCAAAAACCATTTTCCATCTAAGATGACATTTTTTCATATGTGAGTGTTTAAAGTATAATGTATCTATGATTTACATGGTTCCACATTTCTTATGATGAAATGATATCAATTTTTTTTATATGGATTATGTTACGATGGGATGATTTTTATGAAACCCATTTTTATTCTTTGAGTTATGATGAATGGTTTATGTTTATTTTGTGACACAAATAAGAATGGTTTCATTATGATATGGGTGGGGCCTATATCTCCATCCAATTCATTCGGTAAAGAATTATATCTCATGAGATAGATATGGATGGAATGGTAAGTTAATCTAGTTTAGTGATACAGGACTGGATCGAGGAGTGAACTCGATTCAGAGAGGGAATTTGTCCACTAAGATCGTCTTGGCAGCAATGCCTTGGCTACTATAGAAATCATAAAATGTGCTTAATGTTTTCCACAATTACATGCTTTATTACCATGTTATTTTATCATGATTTATGATCCATTATGATATATGCCTTACGTACTTCCATGATTTATGTCTTTGCTCAAGATTTTGATGTTTAGATTTTATATTCATGTTTTTGCATTCAAATGTTTATGGATTGTTTTATGTTCTCTATATTTACCCTTACTGAGAATTTGATCTCCCCCTTTATATGTTTTCTTTTCCCTAGGATATAAAGAAAGGTTTTAGGTAAGAAAACCAAAAAGGGAAAGATCTTTATGGGAGATTTTAAAGATCTTTCACCATGATTAGAAGATTTCATTCCGAGTTTCCAAAGACACTAAAATAATACGGTCGTTGGGTGTATGTTTTTGTCATGTGTTAAGTATTCCACAAAAGTAATGTAATGTCCATGTACATAAATCTTTGGGCCTCTACAGCTGGTGTCAGAGCGAAGGTTTAGTTAACCTTTGGAAACTAGGATGCGAAAACTTTAGTGAAATCCCTAGATATATTTCTATGGTATGTCTAGGGATGTCCATAAGGTTGTCTATACGTATAGGTTAGAATCAGAGAATTATGTTGACGATCATGAATAACCATGGGTAAACCTATGGTGTCATGGATTAAATAATTTTTGATAATTTAAACATCCCATAAGTGACTTTTTATGATTATGTAGTTCCTCGTTATTTTAACTGTTTCTTACACTATGGTTTCAGGTCTTAGTCCATGGAGGGAATGAGATGGAATTCAGTTAACATTGATTCCAATGGAAAAATTGGTGACTATGATCAATGAAATAATGTAATTCCTGGAGAGAAATATATGTGATTATTCCGAATCACTCTTCTCGATATATGATTAACAAGGTGAACTTTTGTTTTATTCCTAAGTCATCAAATAAGAGGAAGATGGAATTTTAGGCATGTCGCATGGTGAGGACAATAGAGAAAGGAAGATTGAGATTTCTAAATAAGGGAAGAAGAACCCTGGGGAATACCTCAAACGGATGGGAAGATGTTATCTATGTGGATAAAAGGGTCACAGAGTGACAGACTGTTATGGAGTCCAATGTATGATCTGCAGAGAACATGGTCATTACCCAAGTCAATGACCTGACCTAAGAAGTTACGTCTAAATCAAGTAAGGACCTATTCCATTTCAATCATTGAAGTGGATGGATTGAAGGGATTATGTATTTGAATTCAATAATAATGTTGTTGATGTACTTTTATAGTATATTGAAATATCTATGTATTGGTCCATTGTGGTTTTCTATAAGAATATGGAACCAGTAACCATGAAAATTAATTCAAACCTTTTGGCAAGTAGATGATATGCTCATAATGATGGGATAAGGAGAAAATAAATTTTTTTGATAGTATTCATTAGCTCATGATTGATATAAGTATTAACTGATATTATGGTTTGAGTATATAATATTTTTGGTATTTTGGTATGTGGAAAGAGATAACTTTTTACAGCACTCATGTTTTCACTAAGGTATTATGGTAATTCATGATTCAAAAGAATACATTATTAAGGTATTCATATGTTTGTAATGTGACCAACAAGATATATCTTATGATATATGGGGATAAAAGATCGTATCCACGTGCTTGTTATGTGACCTTTTCAGTAATTGTTTTCTTTATACAATGAGATTGGACAGATGTATTTTGGATAAGCCAAAAGATTGTAATGGGTTATATTAGTCATCATAAGTTATTGTTTAAGAATATAACTTGTTTTTCGATATTATTTATGGAATGTTATAATAGTATAGTCTTAGAAAAAGGACAACCCATAGGATGAGAGACAACTCGTCACGTCGGACAAGGCTGTGGGAATCGTACCAACAACTGAAGTGAGAGAAGCCTTTATTGCATACCACTGGACTACAAGAAGTCCCTGGATAGTAGAAACTAGTTTTATATTATTAAGGGCTATGATGGATAAAGTATAAGTCCATTATTGGAACCATATATGATTAATATCACCATAATATGGACTTATAACTTTTTTTAACCTTTTGATTGAGACAGATGGAATGACCGATCATTCTATCACATGATCTGCTAACACTTCAAGAATGACAAATTCAACCTCATTTCTTTAAGAGATGAAGTGGAAATTGTACAAGGCATGAACAACGGTGAGATTGTACTGAAATAAAGTAAGTATTTCTTCTAATTATTCAACACTAGGGAAATGATATTGAAAACCAATAAGTTTTGTCCTACTGTCCTTATATCCGATGAATTAGATGGTACCTTAGATCATCACAAATTTATGGATTTGTGATTGTAGGCTTTTTCATAGAAATGTCCTCTATCACTCTCCATCAGAACATGACAGTTAGATTTCTCTTCAATATCCATTTTTTCACCTATGTTATCTTACGTGGAAACCTAGTGATTAGTTAATTTGGGTAACCGTTACGTTTCATACATTAGTTTTTAAAGATAAGTTTTGGTATTCCTTTTTACGATGTGTGTTTCTATTAATGAAACATTTGAGTAGTAAACCATTTATAACCCCGACGAATTTCGAGGGTGAAATTCATTTTAAGGGGGGTAGAATGTAACACACCGAGATTTTATGAAAAATATTAATTTTAATTTCATTGATGTCTTGGGTTGTACGCTACACTAAAAGGAGCTTGCACTACATGCATCCCTGACTTAGCTTGTATTACACACAATCCTGACCTTCCATGATAGCGTGTGTTGTACGCAATACCGAGTTTCACTAAACAACGATATGTTATATAAACTAGCCGTTATGAATATTAATACCAACTTTTTGAAATGGACTTAATTTTTAGATTCAGAATATCGAAATTATACTGGAGTGAAATTTTGGTATTTTTCTGAAAACATTCAATTTTTGATGAATAATGAAAACACTAGGGTACTGTTTAAAAACAGGATTTTTATTTAAATAATTATTTATTTTATTTAAATTTATTTTAGGTTAGAATTGATTCATAATACCTTTATATGTTCAATTTAATTCATTGGAGTCATTTTATAATAATTTTTGTTGTATAAAAATTTTATCGAACTTTTCACCGTCTTTTACCTACCTCCTAGGAGCTTTTTGCAAACATACATAAAATTTAATTTCATCTCTTCTAGGAGTGGAATTTCAAAAATCCGAGAGACACAGTTATTATCAAGGGATAATATGTGGTTCAATGGGATGAAAATAATTTTTGGTGAATAGTAACTTTTTAATTTTATTTACCACGGTTAAAAGTAAATAGGGTAATTAATGATAAAAATGATATTATTATTATCCTAAAACATGTCCTAATTCTATGGGATAAGTGTAATTCGACCAAAAACTACCTTAGGAATAAAATATGACCATTTAGGTCCACATGGATTAGATTAGGACATTTATTATTAATTTATTTAAAGAAAGGTTAAAATAGTTAAAATCAACGTATAACAACTAAATCATTTTTAATATAGGTTTATACATAAGATAAATTCGACTATAAATAATTACTAGAATAGCATAAATGTTTTATACATAATAGTATTTTATTTATAATTTTTAGACATTAAATAATTTAATTTATTTATGACACAATTATGATGCAGTAATTATCTTATTAATGAAATATTAAAAAAATTGATGTTATAAATACCAAAATAAATGTAATTTGAGAATTTTTATGAATTACAATTATTTTATAGGTTAATCGTACATGTTATTATTTATTTAATTAACGTATTTATAACTAATCATTCTCTTATAAGTTTCACAAAAATCAATTACCAAATAGTGTCAAAATTGACATAAAATAGTTGTGAACACAAATATTATAATATTAATTGTTATTATATTCCTAAAAATCTAAGGTTGGGCCAAGATAATTATATCATGATAGGTGTATCATTAATGGATCACTTGGGGGTCTATTGGATGTATATGGTATGTTTATTAACTATATAATAAAAAAAATACTAAGTTATATGGTAAATGAGAATCAAATTAACTAAGAGTTAAAACTAAAAGATAAGGTTAATATAATGACTCAAACCTGTATAAAATCTATTAGTTGAAAGGATTTAGACCCATCCCCACCTTATCTTTGAAATAAATTAGTTTTTAGCTATTAAAAATCGAATATGACTTTGGAATAATACAATATTTTAGGTTTTTCCAAAGGTGCCCCTCTCCTCTCTTATAAAAAGGGCACCCATTCCATCTTCTATTCACACCCTTTCGAGCCTTGAATCTTGGCCATCCCCTGACCATTTATATTATCCACTTCCCTAGAAGCTTTATGGAGGGTTTGTTCTTCTCAAAAGACCAACTCTACTCCCTTATGAGGAAGCTTAAATGGGGTGTGTCGAAGAAGAGGTAATCTCTTCTTCCGATTCTCTCAAGTTTCTTCCTTCTTCTACCTCATATTCTTTAGTTTTTCCATTATAGAGTAATAACTTAATTATTAAATATATTATGATATGTTATTATAAATATGAAACAACAATATTTAACATTTTATCCATCCTAAGGAAAACAAAATCACGGCGCGTGCGTACGTATGGAATACCGTCTCCATGTCATGGTGTAATCTGTTATCGACCACCACCATACATGGATGGGTATAATGGTGTAAATATATAAAAATATATGATTATTTTAAAGTTATATTGATTCTGAAATATTATAAATACACTTCAATACAATTCCACCATCATGGGAATGGTATCATCGCTCGTGCGTACGTACGGACTACCGTCTCCACGATGAGATGAGATTCATTCTCCATGTTAACCATTCATGAATGATTATAATGTATATATAAAAATTAATCATGAAATATATGACAAAATTATGATACTGAATTTATGTATATATATGTGTGTCTCATATACTTAATTCCATTTAATCCAATAAAGAAACGAAAACAGCGTTCATACATACGTACGACTTACAGTCTCCTTGAACGGTGTATTTCATTCCATTTATCGATCTATCATATATATATATATATGTATATTCTGAATATATATTATATATAAATAATATTTTACATTCTTTAATTAAGTAAATCCGGATATAAGTAATAATATCAAGAACAACAAGTCGAAACACATACAATAAATTAAACGAATTTACCTAAATCGATGCTTTTACATCGAATTTACAAAAGAACGGGTAATATAAAGTCATAAGTAAACTATATATGATATCATAATAATGGATATGATTATTTAATAAGCCAATGACATTATTTAAATCATTATATAGGAGTTTTGGATACATATAAAGCATATCAGACATAAGGTAAGGGATAACTATTCCAATCTCTCTCCTATCCGAGATTGTTTATTCGTAAGTATTTATTGGGGTTTTTGTTATCATCCATGTACCTGTTTTATAAAAATGTTTTCATGTATGTTTAATGGCCGTTTTACCCATTTTTTAATTTTATCACATGTTATGAATGGAATCATACTTTTGTTTACCACACGGGGAACTTTTTGACATTTCCAGCAAAAGTACGAGAAAAATGTTTTTTAAACTTATACGGCATGAACAGATTTTAATGGTTGTATATCTCCTAATATTCAAGATGATTACTATACATGTTTTCATGGTTATTTTCAATAAAATCCTTTTCTTTTAAAATTATTTGGCATTTTGTGAAAATAAAATGTTTTTGAAGAAGAATGGATATTTTCCTCAAGAATTCATTTCAAGTGTTTTATCAAAACCATTTTCCATCTAAGATGACATTATTTAATATTTGTATGTTTCAAGTATAATGTCTCTATGATTTACATGGTTCCAAGTGTCTTATGATGAAATTATATCCATTAGTTTTATATGGATTATGTTATGATGGGATGATGATTATGAAACCCATTTTTATTCTTTGGGTTATAATAAATGGTTATTGTTTATTTTGTGGCACACATAAGAATTGTTTCATTTTGAGATGGGTGGGACTTATATATCCCTCCAATTCATTGGTTAAAGATTCATATATCATGATATAGACATGGCTGGAATGGTAAGTAAATCCGGTTCAGTGATACAGGACTGGATTGAGGAGTGAACTCAATTTAGAAAGGGACTTTGTCCACGAAGATGGTCTTGGAAGCAATGCCATGGATACAATGGAAATCATAAAATGTGATTAATGTTTTACAAAATTACATGCTTTATTCCCATGCTATTTTATCATGATTTATGATCCATTATGATATATGCCTTATGTACTTCCATGATTTATGTCTTTGCTCAAGATTTTGATGTTTAGATTTTATGTTCATGATTTCGCATTCAAATGTTTATGGATTGTTTTATGTTCTCTATATTTACCCTTAATGAGCATTTGAGCTCACCCTTTATATGTTTTTTCCCCAGGATATAATGAAATATTTTAGGTAAGAAAACCAAAAAGGCGAAGATCTTTATGGGAGATGTTTATGATCGTTCAACGTGATTAGAAGATTTCATTCCGAGTTTCCGAAGACACTAAACTAATACGGTCTTTGGTCGTATGTTTCTGTCAAGTATTATGTATTTCGCAAAAGTAATTTAATGTCCATGTACGTCAAGATTTGGGTCTCTACATACAGTTAGCGGTGTCCCACGCTCTCTACCAAACTCTTCTCACATATGGCAAGGATGTGGGCCGACTTGGTGAGTCGATCAATGATCACCCAGATGGCATCATGTCCCCTGGATGTATGTGGTCAACCTATCACGATGTACTTGGATATCCCATCCCACTTCCACTCAGGTACCTCTAGGGGTTGAGTCAATCCAGCTGGCACCTGGTGCTTAACATTTACTTGATGACAAGTAAGGCACAGAGAAACAAACTCTGCCACACTCTTCTTCATTCCTAGACACCAGAACTGATGTCGGAGGTCCTGATACATCTTTTCCACACCTGGATGCACCACCAAAGGAGATGTATGGAACTCCCTCAGAATCTCCTCCTACAACGTCACTGGTACTACTGTGCGCCCTATGAAAATAACAATGTGATCCCCACCTTTTGAATATCCATCGACAGCATCACCTGCAGATATCTGAGCATGTAGAGTCTCAAAGCTAGAATCCTCATGTTGTGCTTCCCTGAATCTCTATAAGAGTGGAGGGGTAACAACCATCGACCGAAGGTAGGCTCCCTCATCTCTATCCACGAAGAATAACTGTAAGGATTCCAACTGTCTCGTCACCTCATCCATCAACTGTGAACTGGATTTCCTACTGAGATCATCTGCAACAATGTTCCCCTTCCTAGGAGTATAAACGATCTTAATGCCGTACTCCTGGAATATTTAAAGTCATTGCCTCTGTCTCAAATTCAGATATTTCTGAGAAAAGATAGATACGATACTCTTTTGGTCAGAGTAGATGGTAAACTGCTTTCCCATCAGGTAGTGCTACCACATCTTCATTGCGAAGACTACTGCTGCCAACTAAGGATCAAGGGTCGTGTAGTTCTACTCGTGTGGCCTCAACTTTCATGAGCCATAGGAAATCAACGATTGCCTCTGCACCAGGACACAAACAATCTCGATTCCTGATGCATCGCATAACACCACGTACTCGACACCCTCCTCCGGTAATCTCATGATTGGGGTGCTCTTCAGACTATGTCTCAACTTCTGAAAAGCCTGATGGCATCTCTAGGTCCACATGAAAGGCTACCCCTTTCGGGTCAAAACTGTCAATGGTGATGAAATCCTGGAGAAATAAAGAATGAATCTCCGATAGTAGGCTTCCAACACATGGAAACTCCACACCTCCGTCACGCTCCGGGGTGGCTGTCAATGTAACAGTACCTCTACCTTGGATGGGTCTACTGCTACACCATCTGCTGAGATAACATGTCCCAGAAAGTGGACCTCCTATATCCAGAAATGACACTTCGAGAGCTTATCGTAAAACTGGTGCACTCAGAGTGTGTCCAGAACCATCCTTAGGTGCCTCACGTGCTCCTCCTCAGATGTAGAGTACACAAGGATATCGTCGTTGAAGAGCACTATGAACTGATCTAGATTGGGCTGAATGATCTGGTTCATGAGTCCCATAAACACTGTCGGGGCGTTCGTCACGCCAAAGGGCATCAAAAAGTACTCATAGTGATCGTAGCGACATCTGAAAGCTGTATTCGATATATCCTCACCTCGTACTTGAAACTGGTGATAGCCTGATCACAGATATACCTTCGAGAACCATCGTTCCCCTCGTAACTAGTCGAAGATGTCATCGATTATCAGTAGTGGATACCGGTTCATCACGGTCACCTGATTCAAGCACTGGTAATCCACACACAACCTCATGCTCCCATATGCATTTATGGAAAACAATACTGGGGCCGCCCAGGGTGAAACATGGGGTCTCACAAAGACCTTCCTCTACAAGTCTTCTAGCTGCACCCTCAGCTCACGATGCTCTAGATGAGCCATCCGATATGTTGATGTTGATATCAGTGTCTTCCCGGGTTACAACTCAATGGATAAATTTATCTCCCGACGAGGAGGTAGTCCGGGGACATCCTCTGGAAAGACTTCCTCATACTCAGCCACTACTACTGGAAACTAGAAACTCTTAACATCTGATGCGCCAAGTGCTAGGGTAGCCAACTGATATGAAATTGGTTGTATCTTCCTACGCATGAGTCCACCCTGCGTTTCTTGGGTCTACTTTTCACCGACGAAGGAGAAACTCGTTCCATAACTGTAGACACACTACACCCTTTCCCTAAAACAGTCAATATCGGAATGAAATATGGATATCCAATCCATACCAAGACTGATATCATAAGGCATCGACGCTACCACAAAGTGGTTCCAACCCAAACTCTCACCTCCAAGGGTAAGGTCACACTGCCTGCAAATGTGTTTGATCTCTGAATCTTCTCCAGTCAGTGTTTCTAAGCGTAATGGTTGATTCAACGTCTCAATAGGAATCTCAAGGTCTCGAACAAGATAAGCAGCCTGAAAAAATGACTAGCACCCATGTCTATCATTATGGTAATCAAAGTAGAAAAGACACATATTTTACCTCTAATCATTCTGGGAGTACCTGGGTTATAAGCCTCGGCTGCATGGAGCTATCCCTGCCTCTACCCACCAGCTCCCTGAGCCTGGGGTGGACCTGGTGGGGTTGGTGGTGGAAAAAGTTCAAAACGCTGACCACCTCAAACTGCTCTCCCATCTCCCCTATCACATCTCCCGCCCAGCGGATCTGTCTGCTCCACACGTTGCCTCTACCTCGGTGGTCCATACACTACTCCTGTGTTAGTAGTATGGTGGGTCGGAAATTCTCGAGCGAGATGTCACCTGCCATCACATGAGTAGAATCACATCTCTCGAGGTTGGTTGGATGCTCCCTTTGAACCCTGCATATCAGATACCATGTCCTAGGACCTCCTTTGAAAACTTCTCCCACGCCTGGGTCCCTGACGTCAGCTCCCTACTATCGTGTTCTCCGCTCCACCTCGCACACTACTGACAACTGCCGGCTCTCTCTACTCTACCAAGAAGCTCTTGACCATCAAAGCACACTCGAGCACCCCAAAATATGTAGGAATTCTCATAGGGACGATGCTAGCTCGGATGTCTCTGCGCAAGCCCCACTCAAAAGTCCGAGCTCTAGAGTACTGATCCCTGACCATATCCATCGAGTACTGTGAGAGGTCGGTAAACCAAGATGAATAGTCATCCACCATCATGGTTCCTATATGGAGCTGAAGAAGCTCCTGTATACGTACTGCTCTCAGGTAACCGATGAAACTCCTCCCTAAAAAGATAATCAAACTCTTACCATGCAAGAGTCCCCTCATCGTGGGTCTGGATAACCAAACTCCACCATCGCCCTACCGAGCCCTGCAGAAGGCTCGCTTCTAGGATCACCATCTGGTCTGCTACTGTCCTGACCAAATGGAAGACTCTGGCCACTGATTTAAGCCAGTCCTCTACTACTTGAGGGTCATGCTCGCCTCGAAACCTGAGGGGTCTCTGTCTCTGAAACTCGTGTAGTACGCTCAGCCTGTTCTTCACCTCTACTGGTACAACATACACTAAACCCTGCTCTTCAGATGGTGGAATAACTGGCACACCACCCCAAGGTAAAACTAGGGGATCTGGTCCCTGTATCAAAGCTTCATCACTAAGGGGGTCATCCTCATGATCGAGCTGCTGGATCCAAGAGGGTGCATGTCGTAGAGGTATCCTATAAATAAACAAGATGTATCCCAGCCAGTGATTATATCTAGAGAGCTGACTCAAGAAGGACATGGAATCCACAAGGCATTCCTATATGATCCATGAACTATTATTTCCCCCATAAAACTAATGTTCTCATGTTATGAGTCTAAAAGAAAGTTATCAGAGTCCAGGAGTATGGATACATCGGCCGACCTCACCAACACTGGGGTCCCTGGCCTGAAAACTGATCTCGAAATACTTAACATTATTGCCACAAACCAACTCATAGACTCTCGGTCCTAAGGTAGAACTGACCACCTCGGATACGACTTTGTCACGACCCGTCCCAATGGGGCCTGAGCCGCAACTCCCCAAGCCCTCCTCTAATAGGCTAGGGGCTGGTGACTAGCACTAATTAGGCATATGACTAACATGGGAGGAATTTCCTATAAACTTGTACACACGCAACACATCTCCAGGCCCACAAATTTGAAAAGTAAAAACTATTAAAAAAAGGTAAATGCATGCATACACTAAAATCCAAACCAACAGAGTATGACAAGAAAGTATAGTATATTAAGTGTAAAACCCTGGGCCAAAACTATAAGCCCACTAAAAGAAAGTCTGTAACAAAGTCCAACCTTTATGGAAAGGTACTGGTACTGAAATCTGTAGCCATAGAAACAAACCTCATCACACCTGATATCACTGAGCACCGTACTGTCCTAGTCCACCTAGAATCTTATCAAAGGATCACTCTTCTGAACAAGACACAACATCTGTGGGTAATGCCCGTGCATGGGTGAGTATAACAATACCCAGTAGGACACACGAAACCACAAAGGAAATAAAACAATAGAAATACCAAAAATGAAAGATACAATCAAATTCATATAGTATATTTCAACAAAACATATAACAAGAATATCTAGATATACTCATACACGATTGACTATCGTGATAGCACCACTAAAATCCAGCTCGAAGATTCCACTAAGCACATAACAAGGTGAACAAACTCCTAGGTCTGAAGAGAGAGACACGAAGTACTCATTCTGAGAGAACACACTCCACTAGTAATTGAGAACATGATGCTGAGATGAGGGTCACAACCAATAGCCATGGGGTGATTCCAACAACTCAGTCTGAACTAATCTGCTAAGCAGAGGATCGGTGCCCGGGTAATGTTGGTCATGTAGATACCAATAACACTACCTAGTGTACCAGGAATGAATACAGGATCTAGCTCCAAGTCTCACAAAGTGGATTCCAAAAACTCTATTAAGGAAGTCCTTCTGAAGGGATCATACTCCTGTATATAGGAAATGATACCAAAAACCTTCTGGAGAAAGACCAAGGTGAAGAACCCTAAGGAAACTAGTCCAAGTCATAGAAGGCAATAGGCTCATGCCATGTAAAACAGGTTACACGGCGTGTAGTATGGTTACACGTCATGTTCCTTGTCCCCGGGTACTGCCCGTGTAACGACCTGTGTCATGAATCGAAGTCATGTAGGAAATCATATACACGACATGTAAGTCGAAGCACACACCATGTCTTGTTAATTGGGAAACACTCGTGTACCCTGGACGTATGCCCGTATACGGTTTCTGTTCGTGTCGCCTACCCATGTACCAGTACACGGGGTGTCCCGCTTATCTGGCTATGTCTGGCCGGAGAATGGTATACACGCCATGTCATTGGCTATGTACCCAACCCGTGATAGTGTACTCCCAGAGTACACTCCAGGTGGTCCGCCGATGAACACATGCCATGTCGCCCATACTACACGTTGTGTAGTCCAAAAATTTCAAGAACTTCATCTTCTTCCTCCGTGCCTCGACCGATCTTCTGGTTTCTGATTCTAGTATATTATTTCCACAAAACTCAGGATATTGGGTCACCTAATCATCTTGATTCCAAATCCATGGGTTTGGGGCCTTCGATCGGCTCTGAAATCCGATTCATTCCACCTATGCAGAAATTGTTCAAAGACTGATATCTTCTAATCCACTTCGATCGGTCTGCCGAAACCATCGTCGCACCTCTTCAAGATCACCGCAGTGTCGATTCTTCAATTTGGGATTATTGCGTCTCAGAAAAATGCGCAACAATCCGTTGTTCATCACCCCATGAAGAACGTGAATAACGCGTAAAAGAAAAAGGGGGAGAAAATCCAATTGAAACAAATTTGAGGAACAAACCTCCACCGCCATTCATCACGATGTGAATCCTCTCCTGTTAATAGGCTTAAATGGAGTAGAAATCTACAATAATAAATCAACATGGATCAATTTCCCAAAATCCCCGCAAAATCCCATCCTGCAATTATGATCAATCCGATGCTAATTTGATTGTGGATTTTTCTACGTTCATCGCTGGAATAAAGAATGGGATATAAATCAAAAAGAAATCAATCTCCTTACCTGGATTCGCGACGTTCGTTGGCGAAGCTCCGGTCGTCGCATCGTCGTTTACGGCGAAGCTCATCAAGAATACCATCACCGCATTAGGAGGTTTTCTCCATGATTTCCAGAGCCTCTAGGGAAATTCAGGGTTATGGGAATTGTAACCCTGATCCCCTACGAAATCTCCATTTAAAAGTTTAAATATTTCGCTGCTGCAAGGATTTTATAAAATATTTTTATTAAATATTTTATTATAGTTACGTCCAAAAACTAGATTTTACCAACAACCTGCGTCGGCCGATGTTTGGCATCACCTAAGGTAAAATCACTATTCTGAACGCAATGGTGCCCTTAGATTTCTAATATAAGCAATCATTCAGGAGTTATTCCGCTTTTTCCGGAAACCCAACACGCACGTAAATTAAATTATTGAATTTAATTCAAACATTTGTTCTGGGCTCACCGAGCCTCGAAACTGCACGTCGTCCAGAAGAATTGTCCTGAAATAAATTCCCACAAGATATTAAAATAACACATGGAGAAATATGTAACATTACAATAAATCTATTGATGTTATACTTATTCTTCATATGGATGTATTATGAATATTTTGACCATGTATAGTATTGAGATTCAATTCCTTAAAATATTTTTTACTGAGTAAATTTTCCTTTAATTATTAATTTTCTAGTAAAAAATGAACTTTATATTTCCCCAAAATATCCAAATTATTTATCATGGATATTAATATTCCATAAACCTGTACCATTTTAATTTATGTTTTTAATGATGAAGATAATTTGATTAATTGTGGAAATATTGAAAATTCTATATATTATAGTCAATTCACATATTTGATGATAAAGAACATTTTTCATTAATTAAATAGATTATTCAATATATTATGAATTATTTGGACCTAAAGAGATGGGGGGGGGACCATATAATGATATCCCCTAGATCCATTGGTAGGTTTCAAGAGACTGAAGAGATTTGGTTTTAGCCGAGGCCTTATGCATTTATTTGCTACATGGCATGAATCCTTTTTGATATTATATTATTGGGAATAATTGATGATATTATTTGATTCATGGATTGAATTCATGAATGTAGTAGATTCGTGGCATTATATCATAACCATATGTTTTATATATATGCAGTTATGAATTACATCATCATGAATTTTTTTATTAATTATAGATTCCCAATTTTGAGGAATGTAACCCCTATTTATTCATTTATATATATATAAAGTGGTTGGGTATGTTTTGAGAGAGTTGGGAGGGGATTCAAAAGTCATTTGGGATTTTTGAAAGGTGCACAATTTGAGTACAGTTTGTGAAAACTGTGAATATTCTCTAGAAAACTATGAATAATTAGGTATAGTGAATAGGAAGGGTTCACAGTTTAGGTGCATGGTTTACCAAAACATGTTCCCTCCCTAGGTAAATCGTTCATCTTAAGATATTGGGATTTTGCACGGTTGGTGCACATTTATCTAACCATGTGGGATGACCATGAGTGGTAACACATGTGATAGTATCAGGTTCATGGTCAGCGTACAGTTTTTATATCATGTGGCTAAACCTTATGTGGTTTAAAAAGTGTGTTTATAAAAATTAGGATTGGATGAGAAATTCCCTTAACACCCCATTCTATATAACATTCATGCCTCTGTGAGGATTTACTATTGTCTATATTTATAGATCCCCTCCCATTTGTGTTGGAACCATTTTGAAGTGTTTTATTGGTGGTATGAAGAAAGATCTCCCTTTATAGGGATCCTCTATTGGTAGTTTTGTGGTTTTCATTATATATAATTCTTCCTTCCTCAAATTTTCAATGATCTAATTCCATTGTGGATAGATCTATGGTTTTTTTCAATAATGATTAGATTTTCACTTTTGATGTTTGCGGAAGGGATCTAATGTTGTTTTGTAGAGTTTTCACCCACTTTTTTTGATCATTTGGCATTGGTCTTTGTTTCTCAGAAACCCTAAATGTTCATGGATTTACTCTCGAATCATCATTCTAAAACATGAAGGCTTAATTTTAAAATTTTTATTGCACCTAAAATTAAATTTTAACTTGTTATGTGAAGATTATTTTAAACCCATTTTGTGACTATTTGGGGATTTTTGTCAAAATGTGATATTGTTGTGCAATTTTCGTAGATGGTGGATCTTAATATGAATATTTTAAATTTAGGTTCTTGGATTGATTTTTTGAAATGGTATGTGAAAATTTGTTTCAATAAAATTTTTGTTTTATTGAATGGATTGTTAGAATGATATGGGTTAAATCTATTTCAATAATTGGTTTATTTTATTGAAATGGTTTTGGCACGTGTGTTTGAAATGTGACATAACATAAATGGTTGATTTGGATTAGAAAATATTGGTAGATGTTAACTTGGAACATGTGGATTTATTATGGTTCTATTATGTAGTTATTCATAGGATGAATGGGGTGGATAGTGGGCGTGATTTACCACTATCAATAGAATGGAATTTTGGCATGAAGTACCACTATAAAAAGGGGGCGTGGTTGGATGAGAAGGTCCACAATCAATGGAAACATCAATCTCATGTGGTTGGATTTGATGTATTTTTGAGATGTGTGTGTTACCACACAAGATAAAATGTTTATGAAAACATGGAATGGGTAATGGGAATTGAATTATATGTTTCATTAATTCAAAATGGGTTGGTTTGGTAGAATATTTTGTTAAGGACATTTTTGGATTGTTGTAAATTCTTGGTCTATTTAAATGGTTTTATATTATTGTTTTCTAATAATGTACTATATTTTTCTATAATATTCTCGTGAGTAGGGAAGTAATTTGGGGAAATCATACTATGTATCATTACTCACCTACTTCATGGGAGCCTTGTTGATTTTTCAAATATTTTATTTTGAGACACTTTTATTGGAAAATCATATCATCTTCTCATTAGTTGATCATGATGCTTGGGAGGTCTTTTGGTATTGGGGCATGGAGCTAATTTTGGTGAAATGAAGCTATTTATTGAGTCCATTAATTATTTTAATTTTATTCATACACTGTATTACTTTGATTTAGGTTATTTGGTTGTTGGTTATCATGTTTTTTTAATATTGTGTCATTTTAATACATTTTGAATGTGAATCATGTAGTTTTCTTTGGAAGTGTAATGTTTGGTTGGTTGTTTTTATTTCCAACTGAAATTTTTTACCTTATCATTCGTGAAGACATCAACATTTATTTATAGCCTTTAGTGCCTTGGGGAGGACGCTAATGGTCAAGCAATATTCAACGACCTTCTCAACCAAATAAAAACGGTCTTATGTTATAAGTGGTATCAGTTTGATCAGTCCTTTGGAATACGTTTCAGTATTGGATTTCACATACAATATTGCTTTATTACTCATGTTGGGATGGTATCAGAGTGTAGGATTGTTATAATATAAAATGTATAGCATAAAAATATGTAGCTAACCTTTTTATGCTGGCCTTCAAGTTACCAGGGAGCGGGTACATAAATGTTTTAACAACACTTATATGCATTAAAATTTTATTTTCATGGGTTTATCCAATGAGACGAGCATGAAATTAATTTTATCGATGAAATTTGGATAGAATTTAATATCTGATATATAGTAATGAATTTTTATTTAGGTATTACTCTATTGATTTTTAAGAAATATGGATTTTTTTTCAAAAGTTCAATTTTTAAAAGCGAACGAGTGTGGTATTTTGAAAATGGGTTGATATTCCAAATATAGTGGATTTTGAAAAAATGATTGAACATGAGAAATGATGATTTATGGAAATCATGTTTTTCATAGTGTAATGTGACAGAATTTCAGATTTCAAGCCTTCAGTTTCTAGGGATTGTGACTAATGGTGATGGTATTGTGTTGAATGAAATGGAATCCAATAGGCACTGTAGAAATAAACTGCAAGGAGCTTAAAAAAATGCTCATGCACTATATCCATAGGGGAACAAAAACCTAGTTCAGAGCATAGTAAATGCATTTTAGGTTATGGATAGTGGATATTGAAGGGATGAGCAGAGGAATGTGGATCATTCGATCCAATATCAAATGAAATAATCCACCAAATTGTTGGGGTGATTTTTAACCAAAAAGGGCGAAAGTCTGGTTGAAAAAGATGAATCGAATCATTTATTTCCATGGCACACTGGCATGCTTGAAATTAATGTTACTAACATACATGTTGGAAGACCGTTCATGTCAATGGATGGTGTTAGAGGTCCAGGATGGAGTCGGTGAAGGTCTGCCATCGATGGGTTTTGAGGAATTCTTTAACAGAAAATTCTACCCTCACAATTTCAATATAAATAGAACAAAGTATTTATTCAATTTTAAGTATGAGAACCTATTAGTAATGGAATATGTGGCTATTTTAATGAACATTGTCTTGTTTTCACCTGAGGACTGGCTAGTCCATCCTTCAAGGTATCAATCTTTGTATCCGGATTGAGACTATAGATTCACTCCAAAAATGTGTTCTTCTATATAAGAGATTATATTGAGATTTTGAATAGTGAATCGGATGTGGAAGGGGAAATCATAGGGACTAATGGTGATAGAATCACATTTTTACCCATGGGTAATTGTGGAGTGTCTAATAGAAGGAGAATGTATAAGAGGGGCACTTATTTCTGTGGTGGGAGTATGGATTAGAATTTTATGGTATGATCAGTGAATATTTATTGATATCCTAAGAGTAGGATAAAATTTTTACTATGTGGTTATATAGGGCACATGAAGAGTTATTATATAAAAAAACCTAGGTAATTTCATAACTGTAATCATATGGTGCTTTATCATTTTTATTATCACAATACTTTGAGGTCATGTTTTCATGACATTCCCCCATGTTCTTAATCATAATATTCCTTGACGGGATGGGGGTAAACATATCCCTATTTAGTAAAACATAATTAGATATGGTGATTAAATGACAACATTGACTCCTTATCATGGGAATATGAGTTCATTGTGGCTAGCAAGCATGTGTTTGGAGATGAGCAGTTTTTAGTGGATGATCAGTTGTGCCCATCCAATGTTAGAGATACGATTCTTTTGAATTATACCACTATTCAAGTGTTGTTTGATTCAAGTACATATAATTCATTCATTTCTTCTCCTAAAAATGAATTTATGGGTTAAAATATGGAAATTACACATTAAATTGTGAATCTTCATACTCTTCTAGGCTAAAGAGGTTGTGAGACTTTTTATGTAGATCATGTCATTAAACTATTTATGGGGTTTAGTTAATATTCAATTTCTCAGTTATTTAGATGGAGGTTTATAATATAATATATATCAGGGCTTTGTATGTGATATTTAACTAATGTTTCATAACAAATAATACCTGGAGTTTTCCCATATAGCATACTTTTATAGTTTACTTCACCGGCTATAATTTATAGTTATGGTATTGGACCATTAGGGGTGCTTTCAATAGGAACATAAACATCTACAGTGAATAGGGAACTCAAGGGGGTATTAATGTATGTTGTTTCTCAACAAGTATTAATTAATCACCATTTTTATGTGCTTCATGACCCTCTAGAGAGATATTCTTTATGAGTATTCTCAAAGAGGGCGAGGGCCTTGTAGGATGGTTGTCATGATAGTTGATTTGAACCATTTCTTACGTTTGTAGTTCCAAATGTGTTTCACGTAAATGGGTTTTGAATTAATATATATATGGTCATTTACTCTTTCAAAATGAAAGTTAAAACCTACAAAATATTACCAGCATTAATAGGTTTTCATACTCATATTTCAATTTAATAATCACCTCTTTTATATAGGGTTGAAAGGCTTGTTAGATGCCATGTGTTGATATGAGAGAATGGATGACACCCTTTGAGATGTGACCATGGTGAGAAAATGAAATTTAGGATTGTTTTTCAGACCTTGTTATATTGATATGATATTTTATTATGACGTATATGTGGGATACATAAATGGCCTTATTTATGACTCATACACTTTTAGGTAAATATTTAGTTTTATTGGGGGAATCCTATGGGGATTGGCTGAGAGATTCCCATAATAACCCATTCTATCTCACTTGCATCCCTCTGTGAGGAATTTACTATTCTCAAAATCATGGATCCTCTCTCATTTGTTTTAGAACCATTTAAACTGTTTTATTGGTGGTTTGAAGACAGATCTCCCTTTATAGGGCTCCTCTATTAGTAGTTTTGTGGTTTTCAATATATATAATTCTTCCTCTCTCCCAATTTATTTTATCTACTTTTTATGTGGATAGATATATGGATTTTGTTTCGAATAATTCTGATATTTTTACCTTTTAATGTTAGGGGAAGGGATATAAGGTAGTTTTGTGGTGTTTCCACCCATTTTTTTTATCATTTGGTGTCGTTATTTGTTTATCCAAAACCATAAATGTACGTGGATTCAATCTCGAATCATCTTTCTACAACATGATAAATTAATTTTAAATTTACCATTTTGCATGAAATTGATTTTGAACTTGTTATGTGACGCTTGGTTTAAACCCATTTTGTGAAAATTTGAGGATTTTGGTCAAAATGTGATAGTGTTGTGCAATGTTCTTGGTTGGTGGATTTTAAAATGATTGTTTTAAAATTATGTTCTTGTATTGATTTATGGAAATGGTATATGAAAATGGGTTTCAATAAAATAGTTGGTTTATTGAATGGATTGTTTTAATGATATGTCTTAATTCTGATTCAATAATTGATTGATTTTATTGAAATGTTTTTGGCATGTGTGTTTGAAATGTGATATAGCTTAATGGTTTTATTTGGATTGGAAAATATTGGTAGAGGTGAACTTGGTACATGTGGATTTATTATGGTTAGATTATATTGTTATTTTTGGGATGAATGGGGTGGATAGTGGGAATGATGTGCAACTATCAATAGAATGGAATTTTTGCGTGAAGTACCACTATAAAAAGGGGTGGGGTTAGATGTAAAGGTCCACCATCAATTGAAACATTGAGATCATGTGGTTTAATTTGAATTATGCTTGAGATGTGTATGTGCCCACGTAGGATAAAATTTTTATGCCAACATGTAATGGTTAATGGGTACTGAATTGATTTTTTCATTACTTAAAAATGGTTTGGTTTAGTGGAATATTTTTTTAAGGACGTTTTGGATTGTTGTAAATTCTTGGTCTATGTAAATGGATTTATATTATTGTTTTCTATAAATGAACTAACATTTTCTATAGTAGTCACAGGAGTAGGGAAGTAATTTGGGGAAATCCTACTGAGTATCATTACTCACCTACTTCATGGGATCTTTGGTGATTTTCAAATGTTTTATTTTGAGACACATGTAATGGAAAATATTCTCATTGTATTATTAGTTGATCGTGATTCTTGGGAGGTATTTTGGTATTGGGGTATATAGCTCATTTTGGTGAAATGTAGCTATTTCATGAGTCTTTCAGTTCTTTTAATTTTATTCTTACATTGTATTACTTTGATTTAGATTCTCTGGTTGTTGGTTATCAGGAACTTTTATTATTGAGACATTTTAATAAATTTAGAATGTGAATCATGTAGTTATTTTTGGAAGTGTCATGTTTGGTAGGTTATTTTTATTTCCAATAGAAAATTATTATGACAACCCTTCTTTTTATTACAACTTAAACTTGCTTTATTACATAAAACATCCCTTGATACAATAAAGAAGATCGAGAGGTTTAGTGTCTTTGGGGCTTATGATCATTACATAAAAACATAAAACATGAAATACAACATCTTTATTGATAACTTCCTTTACATGACCACTACATTCCCTCTTACATAGCATTGCATGGGATAACCTGAGGACATGCATAAGAAAAGGGTGAGCTATAAAACCCAGTAAGGAAGTACACATGGAATAACATGAGGAGTACAATACATGTTAGACAATAGGTATGTCAATAGCGCATAAAAGAAAAATGAACCTAAAGGCATGATAAAGCATGATAATCATAACATGTAAATGTGGCAACAACACCTAACATTGAATTAGCATGAGCCAAGGCTCATTGCACATGGAGCATGAGTAAACCCTCATTGCACATGAAGCATGAGTAAACCCTCATTTCACATTAATTAGAATAATTCAACACTCATTGCACATGACATATCATGATACTATACTTTACCCAATGCATTGGAGCATTATATGGGTGCACCCTTCTTAAACATTTCATTTCATGCATAAGTGTGCCACATGGATCATAAAACATGTATTCATAAAACATAATCATTTATTCCATGAAAAGGAATGTCGAATTCATACATGAAACTTTACAGTCAATAAGTAAATGTTTATAAAGGTGAATACCCTTGATGGAGAAATGGACATGGTATTCACTACACAATGACATTGGCTTAGAAAATCGGTGCGATTTCGGCAGCGTAACGACGTGACATAAGAATTCATAAAAAGGGATGATGAGAGAGAAAGGGGTTACTCATCATATTTACATGTAATGGACAGTAAGGATGTCATATATATACATGTCCCAACAATTTTATTGGAATTTAGATTCATGATACAAAAGTATTGCTTGAATATAAAAGAGGAGAGAGAAGTTCCTTTCGGAATTTCGGCATAGTGACGGGTGTACATGTGAGGCTTTTAATGAGAGAGAAAGGGGTCTCCCATCATTGAAAAAATAAAAGGGCAGTACGGGGGAGGTGCGAAATCATACCCCAACATTAATAATTGAAATTAAAAGGGCAAAACAACTTAAAGAAAATTGAAAAAAATGAGAAAGGAAGAAAAAACCCTTACTTGGAAGTGTGCTTCCAAAGGATAGAGAGAGGCTTGTGAGAGGATTATTGGGAGCTTGGGGAACCTTGAGAGGATTCTAGAGAGATTATGGAAGAGGTTGGACGAACTCTAAGGGATTTTAGTGTGGAGAATGTGGGAGCTTGGGTGGGTTTATATAGGAAAGGTGAGGGAATTCATTATTATTTAGGATTGGGTCCCTTTACATTAAATTAATCCAAACCAGAAACCTCCCCATGGTATTTGCCCATGTTTTTTGGCAAAGGGAAGAGAAAAAAAATATTTTATAAGGCCCATGTCCGAACTTCTTAAAATAATAAGGTTGCTTATGTGGAGGTGAATCACACTCCCATGGAAATTAATTTAAAAAGGAAAAGTGTTGAATAAATCTTTAGGGGTTCATTAATGCTCTGAAAAGTAAGTCAAACAAACCCAAAATAACATTATTTTAATGATAAAATATATATTGGCCTAACATAAGGATTATTGTATTTTATGCATCACCATTGGGTCATTATGATGTAATAAAAAACATTATATATTTAAACGGTATTTAATTTTTACCCAAAAATATGATTGTCTCAGAAAATTATGAAAAACTCACAGTTGGATAATGTCGATGTCCTGATTCTAGAAATGACATTTATTTTATCTAAAAAAATTTCTAAATATGTTAATTTTCACTTTTAAAATAAAAACCACAATTTATCGAAAATTCAAGGGTTTTGACAGAAATGGATTTCAAACCTTAATAAAAATATTAATTGCATTCATAAAATTATAAGATCATTTATATTTAATAAAAATTAATTTAATATTAATAATAATATTTTATTAAAATATTATTTAATTCAAAAAACCCTTAATTTAATAAAATAGATTTCTTAATTAAATAATTACTAAAAACACCATTGTACTTTAAAAACTATTTACAATGTATTAAAAATTACTAGAAATTATATTCTTTATTATATAATAAAATAATGTACATGAACATAGTACTACTTATTTGTTACATAAACCCTTAAAACATCCGCATAATACCTAATGGTAAGGTGTGCGATGGTGACAAACTCTTGGGGTGGCTCGGATAACATCGCTCGAGTGGTAATTTCAATCAACTTCCACATTTCCCATAGATGGTCACGTTCGAGCTTGAAATAATGAAACTCAACTTGGTCTTGGTCAAGGGCGAAGACTAAAGACGACACCTCTTTTCCGAGCTCTGATAAATGGGCTTCGTATGGGGCAATTCTACTGGATGAGGTCATCGCTTCCTTTTTCTGAGTAAAAAATTTGGGTTCGTTAAAGCCTTATATTTATACTAATAATGTGATCAATGTTCAACGACTATAATAGTAACGGTCCCAACTCTTATCATAAAACCAAAGAAGATTACATCTTATAAAAAAAAATTTCATAATGAGACATTTAACTGGATCAAGAGGGATTTTCCATTAATGAATCTTTGGGTCGTTACAATATTCCCCCCTTAAGAAATTTCACCCTCAAAATTTTCCTTTTCCCACACTAAAACAAATTTGGGTAACTTAGATTCATCATATCCTCCGACTCCCATGTCGCTCCTTCGAAATTTTGGTTTCTCCACAACACCATGATGAGGGGCATTGTCTTATTTTGTAAAACTTTTTCTCTACGATCTATGATCTTCACTGGTTGCTTCTCATAAGAAAGACCATCTTCCAATTGTACCACCTCGGAAGAGAGTACATGTGACGGGTCCAGTATGTACTTCATTAAGATGGGATACATGAAAGACATCATGCACCTTGGCCATAGTAGGTCGAAGTGCTAGTCGATAGGCCACAGCCCCAACACGATCAAGAATCTCTAAGGGGCCGATGTACCTTGGACTTAACTTCCCTTTCTTTATAAACCTCATGATCTTCTTCCACGGAGATATGCATAAAAAAAAACGATGTCCCCAAATTTAAACTCAAGGTCTCATCGACGATTATCTGCATAACTCTTCTTTTGACTGTGGACTGCCTTGATATGCTGCTGAATGGTTTTCACTTTATCCACCATTTCTTTGACCATTTTTGGTCCAAGCAACTTACGTTCACCGACCTCATCCAAACATGCCGGTGTTCTCCACCTTTTCCCATACAGGGATTCATATGGTTCCATTTTGATTCTCGAGTGGAAACTAATATTATAAGAGAACTCAACCAGAGGAAGATGTTGATCCCATCCTCCTTTAATGTCCATTGAGCACACTCTCAACATATCCTCACGTGTTTGGATAGTCTGCTCGTATTGGCCATCAGTTTGAGGATGATAGGCCGTATTGAAGTTTAGTTCAGTATTCAGAGCATGATGAAGACTCTTCCAAAACATAGAGATGAATCTTGGATCTCGAGCAGACATAATAGATAGTGGTAATCCATGAAACCTTACCACTTCCCTAATATATATATGTGCCAGTTGATCCAAAAAGAAATCCTCTCAAATAGAAATGAACTGTGCAGTATTTTTAAGACGATCCACAACAACCCAGATTGCATTGTTGCCTTTGGATGTCCTCGGAAGTCCGGTGACAAAGTCTATAGTGATGTTCTCCCATTTCCATTCTGGTATGGGAAATGGTTGCATCATCCCCTTAGACTTCTGCCTCTCTGCCTTCACTTGCTGACACACCAGGCACTTTGATGTATATTCAGCTATATCCTGCTTCATATTATCCCACCAAAAGTTTTCTCGGAGATCTCGATACATCTTTGTGCTCCCTGGGTGAATAGATAAATTTGAACTATGTGTATCATCCAAAAGTTCTTTTTCAGCTCCGGACTTGATGGAAGACAAAGCCTTTTCCCAAACCGCACAATTCCTTCTTCATTAACATTAAACTCTGAGGATTTCCCCTTTTTGATAGCTTCCACATTTTCTTGAATTCCCACATCATCCTTTTGAGCATCCTTTAACCTTTCTAAAAGAGATGGTTGAGCAATCAATTGTGAAAGGATTGATGATGTTCCCTTCTTTATGATTCCCACATCCATCTTCATCAAGTCTAAGAAGATTGGATCCTTCTCAATTCTCATCATTGATAGAATCTCTAGATCCTTTCTACTTAGGGCATCTGCCACCTTGTTCGCTTTTCCAGAGTGGTAATGTATTGAACAATCATAATCCTTGATGAGATCTATTCGTCTTCTCTGGTCAATATTAATCTCTTTCTGTGTGAATATATATTTAAGACTCTTGTGGTCAGTATATATCTCACATTTCTCTCTATAGAGATAATGCCGCCAGATTTTCAAGGCAAAGATCACAACCTCCAACTCCAGATCATGTGTTGGATAGTTTCACTCATTGATTTTCAACTAACTTGAGGCATAGGATATCACTTTATCATTCTACATCATCACACATCCTAAGCCCTTCTTTGAGGCATCACTGAATACCACAAAAAGTTCCCCACTTGTGGCTAAAGTGAGCATGGGCTCAGTGATAAGCCTCCTTTTCAACTCCTTGAAGCTTTCTTCACATTCATCACTACAAGAAAACTTTACTCCCTTTCGAGTTAGTTTGGTAAGAGGGTTGGACAATTGTGAGAAATTTCTCACAAATCGTCGATAATATCCAGCTAACCCCAAGAATCTACGGATATTCGTTACTGATGTTGGCCTCGGCCATCCCTCAATTGCATCTGTTTTGGAGGGATTCATAGATATCCCATTGCTTGTGATGATATGGCCCAATAATGAGACTTCCTTCAACCAGAACTCACACTTGCTGTACTTTGCATAGAGATTCCCCTTCCTTAATGTCTCTAGTACGTTTCTTAAATTCTCTTAATAGTCCTACATTGTTTTTGGAGTATATTAGAATATCATCTATAAAGACTACCACAAATTTTTCAAGGTAATCTCTAAAGACTCTATTCATCAAGTCCATGAATATTTCTGGAGCATTGGTGAGTCCGAAAGTAATTACTATGAATTCATAGTGCCTGTACCTTGTATGAAAAGCAGTCTTGGGGATATCTTCCTTCTTCACCCTTACTTGATAATATCCCGACCGCAAGTCCACCTTAGAGAAGTATTGTGCTCCACACAACTGATCAAACAAGTCATCGATTCTTGCGAGATGAAACTTGTTATTTATCTTGATTTTGTTAAGTTCATGATAATCGATGCAGAGCCGCATTGACCCATCCTTCCTCTTGATGAAGAGGACTGGTGCACCCCATGGTGAAGCACTTGGGCGTATAAACCCTTTATACAGATTCTCCTGTAGATGTTTCTTCATCTTTTCAAGCTCAACAATATCCATTCTATATGGGGTCTTTGATATTTGTAATTCCCCAGGTATAAGTTCAATTGAGAACTCAACATCTCTTCTAGGAGGAAGACCATGCAGTTCCTCGGGAAACACTTCCGCGAATTCCCTCACAATTGGCATTTCGTCAAGGATGGTTTCTCCCTTTGACTCAATCATCTGAGCCAGATACGTGTGCTCATAGGGTAGTAATATCCATGCTTGAGATTATGGAGCTAAAGGAGATTTCACTTCCACCTGAAACTTGTAAAGAATCGGGGGTCGATTCTCCATATGGAGTGTGATTTCCCTCTCCAGACAATTTATGTTGGCTCTATATAAGGAAAGCCAATCCATGCCAAGAATTGCATCAAATTCCACTAGAGGGAGTATGATGAGGTTTTTCAGGAATTAAAATCCACAGATTATATCACTGGAGGACTGATATTCATGGGATGCAATGATTTTCCCCATTTTCCGTACTCACCGACATGTTTAATTCCATGATTTTTGGTGGTGCTGGGATTGTTGTACTAAACTTTAGAGATATAAAAGAATGCGTAGAACCTGAATCAGAGTGTACATTCGCTATAATTGATTGAATAAAAAGCGTACCTGTCACCACTTCATTGTCGGGGTTCACTTCAGCAGAAGTGATAGAAAAATCTCTTCCTTGCTATCATGGAGGTTGTTGGTTGCCTCCGATAACCCTTGGATTAGGGAATTGATTTTCAAAATGACCCGGTTCATTTCATTTGTAGCATTGAACAACACATTGAGGTTCGAACGGTGTGTTCCTATCCTCTATCGCAGTTGCAGGTCCTTCTTGCCGACAGTTAATAGGTAGGTGCCCTTCTCTTCCACACCTGAAACATTTTCTCATCCCCTTAAGGCAATTTCCAGGGTTCTTTTTTCCGCACTTTTGGAAAGTGGGGTGCTTGAACTTTTTAGCGCCATTGGATTTATCCATCGGACCACCAGCATTGAATTCCACCTGACGCTTCTTGTCCCCATGATACCCCTATGATTCTCCGATCTCCATTTCGACCTTGAGGGCGCATCAGACAATTTCCTCATAGCTGTCGAAGTCAAGAATCACTAATGCTTTCCTCAAGCTAGGCTTCATCCCACCAAAGAAGCGGTCAACCTTGCATTCGGGAGTAACGACAAAGCCGGGAGCGTATCATGCAAGTCTTGTAAAGTTTTCCTCGTACGCTCCCACAGATTCTTCATATTTTTTCTTGAGGTAAAGGATGTCCCATTCCATCTTAAGACAGAGGGTGCGCGGAAAATATTTATCGAGAAACATCTTCTGGAATTCCTTCCATTCCAAAGCCTCGATCTCCTCCTCAGGATTTGTATTTTTGATCAATGTCCACAATTGATCAGCTTCACCCTCCATACGATAAGCCGCCAGGAGATCCTTCTCTTGTTCAGAACATTGGAGGATGGGGAATAACTTTTCAATGGAGTTGAACCATTGTTCAACGATCGTGGGATCGGATGATTCACTAAAAGTAAGAAACCTTTGTCTCATGAAGATCTCGATAGTGACTTGTTATTTCATGGGGGGGGGGGGGTTGAACGTTCCTCTGGACCTTTGTTTCTATTCAAAACTTGAGTTAGCTGAGAGAGAAGCGTGACAAAGTTCGCGATTCCCGCTACCGTTGGATTGGGCATCTCATTAGTACAATCATCACACTGATCTTCACAATGGTTGTTAGCCCAAGTCCTCCTATTACTGGCCATTGGCTGGAATAAAAGGAAAGTTAGGGGTAACACATAATGGGTAATCCAAAGACAAAAGTTGATGACTTATAAATAAACATTAATTTCTTTAACTCATGAGTCTATAGGATTCAATCTAGGCTTTTCATGATCTACTTTCTAACATATATTCTTATTAGAATTTTTCCCTTAATAAGGGTTCATAAAAAGATTGTGAATTTATCAAAACATTTCCCCCGGGAGTGTCGTAACCAAGAGTGCAGCAAGGCTTATTGTCGTGCACCAGTTCCCGTTCGAGTCTAACTCGAAGCAGTGTTTTCGGGTTTTACCCCTATGATACATCTGTGCCAGAGCCGCCTCTACCTGGTCGTATCCAGGCAGGGATGTATTTGTTTGATAAACCACTTACTTAGTATTTACCACATCTTAGGGATTTTTTTATTATATTTAGTATTGTATCTAAGGATTTACTAGGGTTTTCCTAGTCCCAAAAATAACTAAACCTATCCTCTGATACCAACTATGACAACCCTGCTTTTTATCACAACTTAAATATGCTTTATTACATAAAACATCACTTGATACAACAAAGAAGATCGAGGGGATTAGTGTATTTTGGGCTTAGGATCATTACATAAAAACTTAAAACATTAAATACAACAACTTTATTGAAAACTTCCTTTACATGACCACTACATTCCCTCATACATAGCATTGCATGGGATAACCTGAGGACATGCAAAAGAAAAGGGTGAGCTATAAACCCCAGTAAGAGAGTACACATGGAATAACATGAGGAGTACAATATATGTTAGAGAATAGGCATATCAATAGAGAATAAAAGAAACATGAACATAAAGTTATGATAAAGCATGATAATCATAACATGAAAATGTGGCAACAACACTTAACATTGAATTAGCATGAGCCAAGGCTCATTCCACATGGAGCATGAGTAAACCCTCATTTCAAATTAAGCACGAGTAAACCCTCGTTGCACTTGAATTAGCATGAGTCAAAACTCATTTCACATGACGTATCACGATACTATACTTTACCCAATGCATTGGAGCGCTATAAAGGCGCACCCTTCTTAAACATTTAATTTCATGCATAAGTGTGCCACATGGATCATAAAACATGGATTCATAAAACATAATCATTTATTCCACGATAAAGGAATGTGGAATTCATACATGAAAATTTACAATCAATAAGTAAATGTGCATAAAGGTGAATACCCTTGATGGTGAAATGGGTAAGGTATTCACTACACAATGACATTGGCTTAGAAAATCGGTGTGATTTCGGCAGCTTAACGGCGTGACATAAAAATTCATACAAAGGGATGATGACAGCGAAAGGGGTTCCTCATCATATTTCCATGTAATGGAAGGTAATGAGGTCATATAGATAAATGTCCCAACAATTTTAATGGAATTTATATTCATGATACAAAAGTATTGATTGAATATAAAAGAGGAGAGAGAAGTTCCTTTCTGAATTTCGGCATAGTAACGGGTGTACATGGGAGGCTTTTAATGAGAGAGAAAGTGGTATCCCAGCATTCAAAAAATAAAAGGGCAGTATGGGGGAGGTGTGAAACCATACCCCAACATTCATAATTGAAATTAAAAGGGCAAAACAACTTAAATAAAATTGAAAAAAATGAGAAAGGAAGAAAAAACCCTTACTTGGAAGTGTGCTTCCAATGGCTAGAGAGAGGCTTCTCAGAGGCTTCTTGGGAGCTTGGGGCACCTTGGGAGGATTCTAGAGAGAGTAGGGCAGAGGTTGGACGAACTACAAAGGATTTTAGTGAGGAGTAAGTGGGATCTTGGGTGGGTTTATATAGGAAAGGTGAGGGAATTCTTTATTATTTAGGTTTGGGTCCCCTTACATTAAATTAATCCAAACCACAAACCATCCCATGGTTTTTGGAAAAGGGAAGAGGAAATGAATATTTTATAAACACCAAGTCTGAACTTCTTAAAATAATATGGTTTCTTATGTGGAGGTGAGTCACACTCCCATGGAAATTAATTTAAAAAGGAAAAGTGTTGAATAAGTCTTGAGGGGTTCATTAATGTTTTTAAAAGTAAGTCAAACACAACCAAAATCACATTATTTTAATGATAAAACATATATTGGCCGAAAATAAGGATTATGGTATTTTATTACATCACCATTGGGTCATTATAATGTCATAAAACACATTATATATTTAAATGGTATTTAATTTTTACCCAAACATTTGACTCTCTCATAAAATTATGAAAAATTCACCGTTGGATAATTTCGACGTCCTGATTCCAGAAATGAAATTTATTTTATCTAAAAAAATTTCTAAATATGTTAAATTTATCTTTTAAAATAAAAACCCACATTTAACGAAAATTCACGGGTTTTGACAGAAATGGCTTTCATACCTTAATTAAAATTTTAATTGCATTCATAAAATTATAAGATCATTTAAATTTAATAAAAATTAATTTAATATTAATAATAATATTTTATTAAAATATTATTTAATTCAAAAATCCCTTAATTTAATATAATATATTTGTTAATTAAATAATAACTAAAAACACCATTTGTACTTTAAAAACTATTTACAATGTATCAAAAATGACTAGAAATTATATTCGTTATTATATACAAAAATAATGTACATGAACATAGTACTACTTATTTGTTTCATAACCCCTTAAAACAGCCGCATAAGACCTAAGGGTAAGGTGTGCGATGGTGACAGTCTCTTGGGGTGGCTCGGATAACATCGCTCGAGTGGTAATTTCAATTAACTTTCACTTTTCCCATAGACGGTCACGTTCAAACTTGAAATAATGAAGCTCAGGTTGGGATTAGTCAAGGACGAAGCCCAAATACGCCACCTCTTTTCCGAGCTCCGACAAATGGGCTTCGTATTGGGCAATTCTACTGGATGAGGCCATCGCTTCCTTTGTCTGAGTAAAAATTTGGGTTCGTTAAAGCCTTATATTTATACTAATCATGTGATCATTGTTAAATGACTATAAAAGTAACGGTCACAAATCTTATGATAAAACTAAAGAAGTTTACATCTTATAAAAACATTTTTCATAAAGAGAATTTAACTGGATCAAGAGGGATTTTCCATTAATGGAACTTTGGGTCGTTACAATTATCCCCTTATTCTTCATGAAGAAATCAACATTTATTTCTAGCCTTTAGTGCCTTGGGGATATCTCTAATGGTCGTGTAATATCCCATGGCCTTCTCATCCCAATGAAAAGCGGTGTTAAGTTATAAGTGTTATCAATTTGATCAGTCTTTTGGAATATGTTGTCAACCATGGATTTCAAATTCATTATTGCTTTATTTATTGAGTTGGAATGGTAGAAGATAGTAGTATTGTCAGAATATGAAATTTATAGCATAAAAAGATGTTTCTAACATTTTTATGCTGGCCCTCAATTTATCATGGAGCGGGTACATAAGTGTTTTAACGACACGTATAGGCATTAAAATCTCATTTTCACGTTTTTATCCAATGATACGAGCATGAAATGGATTTTATAGATGACATTATACTAGAATTTAATATCTCATTTGGAGTAATGAATTATTATTTGGGTAGTACTGTATTGATTTTTGAAAAATATGGATATTTCTTCAAAAGTTCAATTTTTAAAAGCAAACGAGTGTGGTATTTTGAAAATGGGTTGATATTCAAAATATGGTGGATTTTGAAACAATGATTAAACATGGAAAATAATGATTTTTGTAAATCATGTATATCAGTGTAATGTTATAGAATTTAAAATTACAAGTCCTCAGATTCATGTGATTTGGACTAATGGTGCTTGTATTGTGTTGAATGAAATGGCATCTAACAGGAACTGTAGAGACCAAATGAAGGGAGCTTCTAAAAATGTTCATGCACTTTATCCATAGGTGAAAAAAGAAGATATTTCAGAGCATATTAAATTCAATTTAGACTATGGATAGTGGAAATTGAAGGCATGAGTTGATTCATGTGGAAAATTCGATCCAATATCAAAGGAAATAATCCACCCATTTTTGGGGTGATATAGAACCAAAAAGGGCGGACGTGTGGAAGAATAAAATGAATCAGATAATTGATTTCCAATGTACACTGGCAGGCTAAAAAATTCATGTTGCTAACAAAGATGTTGGATGACCTATCACATTAGTGGAAGAAGTTGGAGGCCCAGAATGGAGCTGATGAATGTATGACATCAGGGGGTTTTGAGGAATTTTTTAAAAAACAATTATACCCTCACACATTTAATATAAAGAGATCAATATATTTATTCAGTTTGAAGTAAGAGAACCTATTAGTAATATAATATTTGGATATGTTAACACTACTAGAAAAACGACCTATACCCATGGTATAAAACTGTGGGTATAGCCCCAAAAACCGTGAGTATAACCTATACCCACAGTTTTGGGAACCGTGGGCTGGAAAGGCATCGGTATAGGGGTCTCAAGCTATACCCATGGTTTTTGCTGAACCATGGGTATATGATTCATAAAGAGTAGAGCAAACTGTTCCAACGTGGCACTCAACATTCCCCGCGGTTTGAAAACTGTGGGGAATTAAAATTCAAAAATTGGGTTTTGCAGTGTTCGAACCCGCACTTCACGAACTGCCTCCCAGTAGCGCATCACCAAGGAACCAATGGAGCTATCAATTCCAACTATTATATTTACATATATCTATTTATATATATTAATATTATTCACGTGAAGGATTTGAAAATGGAAAACAAAATCTTTGAAAATTGAGGATGCGGGGTTTCAGACCAGCGACTTGCCGAAGGGAGATGCAACTCTTAACCAACCAAGCTGCAGAGATTTCATTTTATTATATATATATTACTTTACTTATATTAATAATAATTATATATTAGAAAAATAAATTATGCCGAGATTTGATCCTAGGACCACGAGAGATAACAAATAGCAGCTTAACCGACTCAACTATAATGTTTTTGTTTATTATTATTTATATCCGCCTAATTATATTAATCCAGATCGTCTTCCGGACAAATTTTATTTCTTTCTCCCATGTAATTCTTTTCCATCCTTATTGTGGGAAAGCTATACCCATGGGTTCAAAGAACCACGGGTATAGGTCTTCAAATAAATAACCCAATACCCACGGTTTTGAAAAACCGTGGGTATAGGTCATCCGAAAAAACTCTATACCCACGGTTTGGCCAAAACCGTTGGTATACGTCTTCAAAAAAAACTTATCCCCACAGTTTTGCAAAACCGCGGGTATTGGTCTTTAAAATTAACATGTACCCACGGTTTTGTCCAAAATCGTTGGTATGGGTCCCCATATTATCCCTATACCCATGGTTGATTGCAAAACTGTGGGTATAGGAACATTTTCTTATAGTGCAATGAAAATTTCCCAGTATTTTCCTGAGGATGTGGCTAGTGCGTCCTTCAAGGAATAAATCTTTTTATCAGGATTGAGACCATAGATTAATTCCAAAATTTGGTTACTCTATATAACTGATTATATTGAGATGGTGAATAGTGAACCAGAGGTGTAAAGAAAGATCATATGGCTTAAAAAAGAGAGAATACATTTGTACCCATGTGTAATGGTGGGGAGTCTAATGGAGGGAGAATGTTGAAGAGGGACACTTATTTCTGAGGTGGGTGTATGGCTTAGAATTTTATGGTAGGATCAGTGAATATTTATTGAAATCCTAAGAGTAAGACATGATGCTTACTATGTGGTTCTATAGTCCACAGGAAGAGTGATTATATATAATACCCTAGGACATTTCATAACTGTAATCATATTGTTCTTTATCATCGTTATTATCACAATACTCTGAGGTCATGTGTTCCTAACATGCCATGGGTTCGTAATCATCATATCCCTTTAAAGGATGGGGGAAAACATATCCCTCTATATTATAACATAATTATACATGGTCATTTAAGGAAAACATTGTCTCCTTATCAGGGGAATAATGAGTTGATTGTGGAAAGAAAACATGTGTTTGGAGATGAGTGGTTTTTGGTGGATGATCAATCTTACCCATGCACTGTTAGAGATACGGTTCCTTTGAATTATACCATTATTCAAATGTTTTTTGATACAGTTACATATCATTATTTCAATTATTCTCTTAATAAAGAATTTATCGGTTAAAATATGGAAATGATGCATTATATTGTGAATCTTTAGACTCTTCTAGTGCAAAGAGAGTGTGTGCCTTTATATGTATAGAATGTCTATTAACTATTGACGGGGTTTTGTTAATATTAGAATTCTCAGTTATTTTGATGGAGGTTTATAATATAATATAGGGTATGGATTGGTTGATGATATTTAACTAATGGTTCATAACAAAAAAAATTCATGGAGATTTCCCATATAGCATACTTTTATTGTTTACTTAACCGACCATCGTTTATGGATATCATGTTGGATCATAAGGGGTGATGTTGATAAGAACCTAAACATCTAAAGTGAATAGTAACCTCAAGGGGTTACTAATGTATTTTGTTTCTCAATTAGTTATAGTTAATCATCATTTTTAGGTTCTTCATTACCCTCTAGATATATATTCCTTTTAAGTATTCTCAAAGAGGGTGATGGCCTTGTAGGCAGTTTCTTGTCATGAGATTTGATTTGAACCATTTATTATGTGGGTAGTTCCAAATGTGTTTCACATAAATGGAATTTCAATTAAATTATCTATTGTCATTTCCACTATCAATATTAAATTTAAAACCTACAATATTGTACCTCATTGATAGGTTTTGACACTGATATTTCTATTTAATCATTACCTCTTTTAGATAGGGTTGAAAGGAATGTTAGATACCAGACATTGAGATGAGAGAATGGATTAAACTCTTGAGATGTGACCATGGTGAGTTGATGAACATTGGGATTGTTGTTCATACCTAGTCATATTGATTTGATATTTGATTAGGATGGATATTAATGATACATAGATGACCTAATTTATGACTCATACACTTTTATGTCAACAGGTAGTTGTATTGGGGGAAACCTATGAGGATTGGGTGAGAAATTCCCATAATACCCCATTCTATCCCACATGCACCCCTATGTGAGTATTTACTATTCTAAAAAGTTATGGATCCTCTCCCATTTGTTCTGGTACAATTTTTAAGTGTTTTATTGGTGTTTTGAAGACAAATCTCCCTTTCTAGGGCTTCTCTTTTGGTAGTTTTTGTGGTTCTCATTATATATAATTCTTACTCTCTCCCATTTTTTTGATCAACATTCTATGTGGATATATCTATGGTTTTTGTTTCCAATAATACTTATATTTTTACTATTTTATGTTTGGGGAAGGGATATAAGGTAGTTTTGTGGAATTTTCACCTAGATTTTTTGAGCATTTGGTGTCGTTCTTTATTTCTACAAAACCCTAAATTTATGTGTATTCACTCTCGATTCATCTTTCTAAAACATGAAGGATTAATTATAAATTTACTACTGCACATGAAATTGATTTTGAAATTGATATGTGAAGCTTGGTTTAAACCCATTTTGGGACTATTTTAATATTTTGGTCAAAATGTGATATTGCTGTGAAATGTTCTTGGTTGGTAGATTTTAAAAGGATTTTTAAAAAATTAGGTTCTTGGATTGATTTATGGAAATGGAATGAGAAAATGGTTTCAAATAATTTTTTTTATTGAATGTATTTTTTGAATGATACGGATTAATTCTATTTCAATAATTGGTTGATTTTATTGAAATGGGTGTGGTATGCGTGTTTTAAATGTGACATAGATTAAATGGTTTATTTGGATTGGAAAATATTATGTGGTTATGCCTAGGAGGAATTGGGTGGATTGTGGGTGTGATGTAATATTATTAATAGAATGAAATTTTGGCATGAAGTACAACTATAAAAAGGGGGCGGGGTTAGATGTGAAGGTCCACCGTTAATGGAAAAATCGATCTCTTGTGGTTGGATTTGAAGTATGTCTGAGATGTGTGTGTTCCCATTCAAGATAAAATGGATATGCCAACTTGGAATGGGTAATGGGATTTGAATTTTTTGTTTCATTACTTCAAAATGGTTTGGATTGGTGGAATATTTTGGTAAGTACGTTTTTGGATTGTTGGAAATTCATGGTCTATTTAAATGGTTTTATATTATTTTTTTCAATAAATGTAATAGCATTTTCTATCGTAGTCACATGAGTAGGGAAGTAATTTGTGAAATCCTATTGAGTATCATTAATCACTTACTTCATGGTTGATTTGGTGATTTTTCAAATGTTTTATTTTGAGACACTTATAAAGGAAAATAATCTCATCTTCTCATTAGTTGATCATGATGATTGGGAGGACATTTGGTATTGGGGCATAGAGCTTGTCTTGATGAAATTTAGCTATTTCATCAGTCATTTAGTTCTTTTAATTGTATTCATACACTGTATAACATTGATTTATGTTATTTGGATATTGGTTATAATAATCCTTTAGTATTATGTAATTTTTATACATTTTGAATGTGAATCGTGTTGTTTTTTTTGAAGTGGCATGTTTGGTTGGTTGTTTTTATTTATAATATAAAAGTTTCTCCTTATCTATAATGAATACATCAGCATTTATTTCTATACTTTAGTGCCTGGGTGATGTCGATAATGGTTGAGTAATATTCCACGACCATCTCAACCCAAGGAAAATGGGTGTTAAGTTATAATTGGTATCAGTTTGATCAGTCCTTTGGTATGTGTTATCAGTCTTGGATATCACATTAATTATTTCATTATTCCTTGAGTTCTGATGGTATCAAAGAGTAGGATTTTTAGAATATGAAATGCATATCATAAAAAGATGGAGAAAACATTTTTATGTTGGCCTTCAAATTACTAGGGAGTTGGCACATAAGTGTTTTAACGACACTTATAGGCATTAAAATCTCGTTTTCTTGGGTTTACCCAATGAGATGAGCATGAAATGAATTGTATAGAATAAATTTGACTAGAATTTAATATCTAATTTAGAGTAATGAATTATTTTTTGGGTAGTACGATATTGATTTTTGAAAAAAATGAATTTTTTTCAAAAGTTCAATTTTTAAAAGCGAACATGTGTGGTATTTTTAAAATGGGTTGATATTCAAAATATGGTGTATTTTGAAAAAATTATTGAACATGGTAAATGATGATTTTTGTAAATTATATTTTTCATAGTGTTATGTGATAGAATTTCAAATTGCAAGCCTTTTGTTTCTAGTTATTGGGAATAATGGTGCTTGTATTGTGTTGAATGAAATGGATTCTAATAGGAACTGTAGAGACCAACTATAGGTATATCCTAAAAATGTTCATGTACATTATCTATAGGTGAACAAAAAATTGTTTAGAGCATTTTAAATACATTTTAAGTAGTGGATAGTGAAAATTGAATGGATGAACTGAGGCATGTGGATCATTCGATCCAGTATCAAAAGAAATAATCCACCCATTTTTGGAGTGATTTAGAACCAAAAATGGTGAAGGTGTTGTTGAACAAGATGAATCGAATCGTTGATTTCCATGTCACATTGGGTGACTTGAAATTCATGTTACTAACATACATATTGGAAGACCTTTCATGTTATTGGATGAAGATGAAGTTCCAAGATAGAGCCGATGAAGGTATGACATCGGTGGGTTTTGAGGAATTGTTTAACAAACAATTCTACCCCCACACATTCAATATAAAGTGAAAAATATATTTATTTATTTTGAAGTAAGAGACCTATTGGTAATGGAATATGCGGCTATGTTAATGAACATTGTCCATTTTTTTCCTAAGAATGTGGCTAGTGAATCCTTCAAGGCATCAATATTTGTATCAGGATTGAGACCATAGATTCATTAAAAAAAAACTTTCCTCTATATATGTTATTATATTGAGATGGTGAATAATGAATCAGAGGTAGAAAGATTCATCATAGGGGAAAAGGGAGAGAGAATCAAATTTTTACCCATGGGTAATGGTGGGGAGTCTAACGAAGGGAGAATATATAAGAGGGACACTTATTTCTGGGGTGGGACTACGGATAATAATTTTATGGTAGGATCAGTGAATATTTATAGAAATCCAAATAGTAAGACATGATGTCTACTATGTGGTTCTACAGTCCACATGAAGAGTGATTATATAGAATAACCTAGGGCATTTCATAATTGTAATAATATTGTGTTTGTCTTCGTTATTATCGTAATACTCTGAGGTCATGTGTTCATGACATGACCCAGAGTTCATAATCATCATATGCCTTGACGGGATGGGGAAAAATATATCCCTTTTTAGTAGAACATAATTAGACATGGTGATTCAAGGAAATCATTGACTTCTTATTAGGGGAATAATGAGTTGATTGTGGATAGCAAGCATGTGTTTGGAGATGAGAGTTTTTTTTTTGATGATCAGTCATTCCCATCCACAGTTACAGATATGACTACATTGAATTATACCAATATTCAAGTGTTGTTTGATACAGGTACAGATCATTCATTCATTTCTTCTCTTACTTATGAGTTTATGGGTTAAAATATTGAAATGATGCATTATATTGTGAATCTTCAGACTCTTATATGCCAAGGATAGTGTGAGCCTTTATATTTAGAGCATGTCGTTTAACTATTGATGAGGTTTAGTTAATATTTGAATTCTCAGTTATTTAGATGGAGGATTATAATATAAGATAGGTTATGTATTGGTTGATGACATTTAACTAAAGGTTCATAAAAATACATGGAGTTTTCCCATATAGAATACTTTTATAGTTTACTTAACCGGCCATCATTTATGGATATGGTGTTGGATCATCAGGGGTGATGTCGATAGGAACGTAATCATCTATAGTGAATAGGGACCTCAAGGGGGTATTGATGTATATTGTTTCTCAGTGAGTCTCAGTTAATCATCATTTTTACGTTATTCATGACCCTACAGAGAGATATTCCATATGAGTATTCTCAAAATGGGTGAAGGGCCTAGTAGGCAATTTCTTTTCATGATATTTTATTTGAACCCATTCCTATGTTGGTAGTTTAAAATGTGTTTCACATAAATGGGATTTGAATTAAAATATATATTGAAATTTACTCTATCAAAATGAAATTTAAAACCTACATAATTTTACCCACATTGATAGTTGTTGACACTCATATTTCAATTTAATCATTACATCTTTTAGATAGGGTTGAAAGGCATGTTAGATGTCATGAGTTGAGATGAGAGAATGGATGACACCCCTTGAGATGTGACCATAGTGAGTGGATGAAAATTGGGATTGTTGGTTAGACCTAGTCATATGGATATTATATTTGATTAGGAGGGATATGTGGGATACATAGATTAAATTATTTAATACTAATACACTTTTAGGTCAACATTTAGTTGTGTTGGGGTAAACCTACGAGAGTGGTTGTCCAAGGTTTAAAAATTATATTTTTGACACTAACAATGGTTGTATGATAATTTTCTTATCGATTAATAATTGGTTATTGAGATCCAAAATATAGGAATTCAGATTCATTTGCGGTTTAAGGTAGCACCAAATGTGATTATGTATTGAGACTGAGGACAATGCATTGGATTGTTTGCGTGCCTAGACCTGTTAACTATAGGTTATATTGTTGAATAATAAAATTTTAATGTTACATAATGTGATAGGAATTATTAAAAAAACATGGTGAAAAGGTGAGGAAATCAATTTTAAATGGGATTTCAAAAAGATATTCTAGTTTTTCAAAACTAGTGAGTCATGTTTGATGGTCAGCTTGGCCTTGTTAATATACAACTCACGGGATCATGAGCCTTATGAGGGAAAGGTGGTGGGGTTATTGGTAGATATAATATTTTTTTATTTTCTATTGAAATTATTTAACATAACGCATCTAACTAGATTGAAATTATTTTTATCCTTTCAGTAAATTTTGTGAATATTGGGGTTAACAGTAAAAATTTATTAATTATAGAAATTTAATTTTTTATGAATATCTTGTATTTCATGAATAACATCAAAATGTTGATCCAAATTTATAGATTATTTTATAGGATTCCATTATTTGGGGGCCAAAACTTTTTATTAAGGACCCAGATCTAATTCTAAACCCATAGGGTTTCTATCCAATAGAATCGACTCCACCTTAGTAATAGATTTATATCTTAGCCTAGAGAAATACAAATATCACATTTCAGCTAGAGAGTAAATATAACTCCTCTCCTCATATGAACATTAAATTTCATGATAAAATTGGTTTATTAATGAATCCAATTAATGCTCCATATTAGATGGATTTGGGGAGTCTCCTCATGCAAGAAAATTCATCTTTATTAATTATGGAACATTTGTTAAATCCTAATGAAATAATATGATATTTTGTGGTATAATCAAAATATGGATAAGGGGAAAACATTTATTAAAATAACATCCCAATATTCTGCCATGTATTATGTGAAATAACCTCAATATTTCCATGGAACGAATCCGAAGGGAAAATATTCCACATCTCAACCATATAAATATGACTGTTCACATAAATTAAAAGGTGTTGATGATGGTGAAAGAGGGGTTTTACTATAGAACTAGAACCATGAATAATTGTGGTTTTTTCTATTTATTAGTTTAATAACTCTATATTATTCTCTCTTAAAATCTCTAACCCCTCATATGGAGGGGTAAAATCATGGGTTATGACGGATGGGGGATTTTTCCTTTTGTAATTTTGGAATATTGTCCATTAATTTAAAAATAATTTATTTCTATTGAATGATTTATATTTTCAATTTTTACCTATTATCTTAATGATATTTTATTTAGGGGTTCATGTCATTCATTGTTTATATATATGGTTTAAGGTCTTTAAACTACCTCAACCTAGTGCCACTTGTCTCAATCAACCAGATTATGTTAGGTTGTGAGTGTCTATAGATCATTGGAATGTGTGTGGAATAAGTGAACTATTTCATGAATTTTAGTTGAAACAATTCCCAGTTTGGAATTTCATTAGTTATTTTGGAAGGGATTGTGAATTTTCACTCACACAAGAGTAGTTTAAATTATTTTCTTTACTAATAGTGAATGATAACTCGATCGAGAGGTCTTTAATTTATCATAATATAAGATTATATGGGGAATTCATTTTATTACCCTTATGAGATTGAAAAATGTGATACTAACATGAATCCCTCACTCTCATCCTGAAATTGTGTTCATAATTCATTTTTATTTCATCTCTTGTTTTTAAACTAAAAAAATTTCTAAATCAATGCTAATTTCTCACTATATTTTAATGTGAAAAATATTTATTATTCTGTGCTTCTAAAGGAATATAACCTAGGTTGACCACTCTACTAAATTTTAACTTTATAAATAATTTTCCCCACACGTCATGATAGGAATGTGTCAAAACATGTTTCCTTTTTTGGGGAGGCTGTGCCAATAACATAATTATAAATATTTCAATTTAAAAAAATATCAATAAAAAATTAATTTTCCATAATGATTTTGAAATATAATTTCTTTAATTCATAGAAAAATTATACAAAAATGAAATACCCAATAATTGACTCTCCTTTCTCTATAAACGATAGTGTTTATTTATTTCCCAAACAAATCAAGGGATCTTAAATATATATCATCATAGAGGATGGATTCATTGAATTCATTTAGGACCTTAGACATGACCTCAAATACTTAGTACATGAGGGATTTTTCAAATAATAAATTGAACTCTATTAGTACATCCATTAATTTTATAAGAAAATGATCGAGGGGAAACAAGAATAAAAGATATGTTATGATAATGTTTCGATGCAAGAACTTCGAAAATACATTGAACAAGTGAAGAGAAAAGTATAACTAGAATTTGGATTTTTATGTGAATTTATGGAGACACTAAAAGCTAAGAAATATCATGTTGAGACCAAGGATAATGAAATTCTTACTAATCTTTTTTAGAGAGAACAATATGATTTGAATGACTTCTAGAATGAATGTGAAGAACTACATTAACTCTTATTTCTTACAAAGTATAAGAGCTGGTACTATTAACGGAAGACACCACCATTGTTGTGGAATTTGTGGAGAATTTAGAGGATCCATAGTACCTACCTATATAAAGTAAAATTAAACTACTTGAGGAACCTCCCATTGATGAAGAAATTGAATTTAAACAAAGGGAGTTAATATTTTCATGAAATCATTATCATCTAATTTTGTTCAATCTGAATTGAGTATCATCTCTATTTGATTTTTATTTTCTGATTCAGCCAACATTTGAATTTACTTGGTTGATTAATAAGAAAAAAAACTGGATTAATCTAATGATAACATATATAGCTCCTTGAATAGGTTGAAAACGTATTTTAGGGTGTCAAATAGGATACCATACAGGATTTTCCTAAACCAATTAGATACATTCTACTCACATTAAAAGGGAATAATTTGATATTTATACCACATGATTTAATTTTTTTCAAATAGAATCACACTTTGTAATTCCCTATGATTATTCCTTTATTGAATAATACCTTGAAAAACCATTATAGAATAAAGAATGTGTTGTGGAATTAAAAATCAAGAAGTAAGAGGAATTATTAATTATCCTACCCCACCATGAAATATTTATATAATTTTCATGGGGTGGGGGGTGGAATACAATATCCACAGTGTCTTAGAAAAAATGAAAAAAATTTAATATGGAATGATAAGTGATAGTGGATCATCTGAATTAATCTTTACCCACCATCATATTGGGGATAATCAATTGGAACTGCCCCTCTGTGTGCAGTCAAAAACTGGGGCCCAATTTAGGGATTAAACCATGTTTTTTCATATATTATAATTATGTTTTATTTTATTATTTCTAATGAATGTCTTATTTTATCTTCTATATATTTTCCTATAGGTTTTTAGTGTGAATAAATTAAGATCTTAACTCAACATTTCACTACGAATAAACCAGGTTTTACAACTCCATTAATTTTTATTTCCTTCTATGACAAATTTTTAAATATTATTACTTGTTAAATAAAAATGAGTTCATTTATGACACTACATAATTTAGTTATAGGGATGGGAACCTTTTTAGTTTTTTATAATTTATTTTTTGAAATTAATATTTTACTCTTTTCCAAAAAATTACATGTTTTTCAAATTTTTGCATGTTTATTTTTCATTTTTTTTAATCATGTGAGATGAAATTATTATCATTTCAATTTTTGAAACCCATTTAATTGGGTTATTAAATTTAATCTTCTAAATAGAGATTAAATGGGTACTAATAATATATTTGGTTATATCTCAATTGTTTGGTAATTTCCTGAAGAGTACTATGATTATTGAATCCTATAACACATGTCACTATATTTATGTTTGAAATCAGTTTATTATGAGGCTTATGTACCATTGTTTCATACTCATTTCATTATCATCACTTAATGATATAACCGAACCATGTTTTCTGTAACTGAAATTTGATTTGTTCTAGTAAAAACATGGGGGATTTGAGGATCTTGTGTTTTAAATAATTGATGGATTGCTTTGGTTTTAAAGCCCCTATTCAAGGTAATCCTTTTTATTATCTAATTATATATAAATTAAATACTTTTATCCATTGGAATAAACTAAAATCCTATTAGGTTATCCACATTATAAGCTAATTTTATATATCAAACATTCTCTTGAAGTGCACATGCATGATATAGTTGAATATAAGTGTGGGGGAATCTATCTTGTATTGTGATACTTATTTGGTGATACATTGGGTAGAAATTAAGATACTGAAGTGTTGATTTTTCTTCTTATTAAATAAATATATATAAATTTGTGCCTTTTTTTCAGTGTTCATGATAAGGTAAGTAAATCCTTTCTTGATATTCTAACAGATAAATAATGTTATGTTTTTATGTAGTTTTCAAGAAAAATTATTTTTGATAATCTTGAATTTTTTTCCTGCTAAAATGATAAATGTTGTGTACTTTGCTTTATTTTTCATGATTATGGAGCTGATATTATACTAAGGAGAATGACGATGATATCATACATGATTGAAAAATAGTGTCATACATATTTTAAATAAAAAGAGCCAAACCCTCCCTATTTTGCCTCATAATGTTTTTATATCCAAATCCTACCAACCAAAATCCAAAAAAAAATATAAATTCATCATGATAAAAAAGTTTCAATTAAATTACATATGATGATGAAATGAGAATTTTTTAAGACTATGTTGACCCTTTCATTATATTGGATGAGAAAAGTATTGTTGAAAATTGAAATTTGTTAGATGATGAAAAATTATTGTGAAGTAACAGTCTTGTGCGATTGATATGAGAAATCGTGAGGAAATATATTGAATGATATGAATCAAGGACTTCAATTAATGGTTTTTTAGGAGACATGATATCTTTTTTTTTCATGGGGTGGAATTTCTAAATCAAAATGGAATGTGTTTTGAATTTTTTCGTTTTAATTTTGATGCCCACTTATCCAGGTCTCCAAGTTTTATGTGTGTGGGAATTTATAGATATAATATTTATCATTATTTTTTATTTGTGTATCAATTATTTAATGACTTATAATTAATCTATTTGAGATTATTTTAAATATATTAGTAATTTTTTGTGACTTATGGCCTTAACTGTGAAAAATTACCTAATTCTAAAAATTATACTGTTTTTTTGAAGCTTATTTATTTGAAGAATAAAATATATAATTTATATCCAAATTTAATAATTCATTTTTAGGTTTCCTTTATTGGTTGGATCCAACTTTTTCTTCATAACCCTGACCCTATTCGAAATAAACTGGCCTAGAAAAATCAATAAATCGGAGAATGTTTTCTAACCAATAGAATGGACCCCACCTTAGTAATGGAATCATATATTCTCCATGAAAAATAAAAATATATATATTCCAATTGGAGGAGAAATAAAATTCATATTCTAGTTCAAAAATTAATTTTCAACGATAATTTGGGTAATTGAGGCATCTATTTAGTGTGCAAAAGTAGATAGAGTTGAAGAGTCTTCTTTGGAAGAAAACATCATCTTCAATAATTTAGGTCTATCATTATTCAAACTTGTCCAAATTAGAGTTTATTTTTTTGTAAATTGAACAATATATTGGGGGAAAATTTAATGAAGATTCCATCATTATATAAAACAATTTATTACTCTATATTAGCTAAAATGTTCAATAAAATGAATCTATATGGAAATATTTACACTCCTCAACTCTATTTATACGAGTGTTAACATCCATACAATGGTGATGAAGAATGTGAATGAGTGTATGTTCTTATGTATTAGAACCTTTAAAATATTTTTATTATTTATTTTTCTTTTATCAGTTTCATAATGATCTATTATTCCCCCATCAACTCTATTACCCTTTACTTGGAGGGATAAAATCTTGGTTGATTGGGGTAGGGGAATTTTTCTATTTTTTTATTCTTAGAGTAATGTGATTAAATTTAATAATCTAATTTAATAATGAATGGTTTATTTTCTAAGTGGTTTCAACAATATTAATGATCTATTATTTAGAGTTTTTTTTTCTCATTCATTGTTTATTGATTTGGTTGAAGAACTATAAACTCCCTCTGCCTATTGGTGTTTTTCTTAATCGAGGAGATTTTGTTAGGTGTTGAGTATCTTGGAATCATTTTAAACTATGTTTATTAGGTTATTTTTTCTATATTTATAAGGATAAAAAGACTTTATGTGTAATTTTCATAGTTATTTCGGAACATTTTATCAATATTTTTTCAAACATGAATAATTTCAATTTCTTCATTCAACCTAGGGTGATTGAAAGCATGATCAAGGATTCATTAATTTGTAATTCAATAAGAAGAGATGGTGAATCATTTTCATGACAATGATAACACTAATAATATTTATTCAATCCTATACCCATCACACTTTTCATCAACATCTGTTCAAACTTCATTTTTATTTATATTATACCATTTAATCTCAAAAAATATCTAAAATAATCCTTATCCATTTCTATAATTTCATGTTAAAAATATGAATGTTATTTTATCCTCTCTAGATAAAACATAGGCTGACCACTCTATTTAATTTTAACTTAGTAAATAATTGTTTTTTCTATACCCCATGAGATGATCATTTCGGTATTTTATACCCATTTATTAAGGTGAGTTGGTATGCATCAGTTGTAAAAAGAAACATTTTAAATCATTTAATTGTGAGTGTCCATTTTCAAGCTTTGAATAATTACTTTCAAATAAATATTGTGGTCATGGTTTCTATAGTGTTTTTATGTAATGATAAATTCTCTTTCTTGGAAGTGGAGATATTAATAATTGATTTAGTGATGTGAAATGAATGATGTGGTTAAATCCTACTTTATAGTTGAAAATATGGTGAGGATGGATCATTTGGAGTGACACATGTTTCATGGTGGAACTGGTTATGGATGGGATTTAGGAGTGATATTACAAAAACCATTTAGTGGGGAGTACATCATTGGCCTTTTGAGGATAATGATCCTCATTAGGGGATGACTTTTTTTTATTTTCTTGGGAAAACCTTCTCATGAAATGAGAATGGGTGATGTTTTGATGTTGTGAGTGTGTTCTTTGAAATGAGGGGGTTCAACCATGTCATTTATTTTAAATAATTATGGATGTTGTGCGGGTCATTGAGATTGGATCTTAATTATAGAGAGACGATAAGGGTATTTATATAAGGGGTACTAACAAATTGATTAGAGTTGAACATCTTCCATTATTGGGATAAAATTGTGGAAATTGATAGACTAGTAGATGTATGGACATGATTTTTGTTGTTCTGATGATGTTCACAATTATAGAATGTCTTTTTTTGATTACTTAATCTTATCATGGATGATATGTTTTATAGTGTGGAGGATTTAAATACCAATGTTTATCTGAATTATGAAATATAAAAAAATTGAATATATTCAATTAGACTCTCACGAGGGACAAATAGATTTTTTACTATATTAGTTGATCATAGATGATATTTTCACAACCTCATTGGTACCCAAATAGGTCATCAACCCAAGTATTAGAGTTTTTTTTTGGAATTTAGAAGCATTTCAATTTTCACATAATAATAATTATTTAATATTTAATTATGTAAATATTTATTTATTCAGATACTTTAATTTGGTGAAATATTTTAATATGATTATTGTATTGAGATACTGTCTTTTCTAATGAGTCCTGGATGGGGGGTTTTCCTAAATATCTAATAAACTCATGTTGGAAATTGGGGCTAGCCCAATCCCATTTTTCTTTTATATTTTTCATCTATTTGTTTTTACCTATTGATTTAACCTCTTCTCCCCTAGATTCTCATATATGACCCTATTATGATTACCATATATGTTAACTATAGAGAAATGAAATAGGTAAAAGAAGATAGTGGTAGATGAAGAGAGTTGATGGTGTGGAGCTCAAGCGTAGCCAGATTTTCGTTCGATAGTGGAGGAATAGAAATCATTGTGATGCTTAATAATATTACACTCAAGGGTATGATATTTTTATGTTATTATTTTAAATTCCCATAGATTAACTTATTGTTATTGTTATGGATCTTTTATGATATCTATGGACCCCCATAGGGTAGAAATATGTTAAAAAAGAATAAATCAGGGTTTTAGGATGATTAAAAGGGATATTGTTTAGGTAACCCCAATAACGTTATGTGTGATTCCATGATCATAGTCTATGTACTCTTAATAATTGGAAATGATAAATTTTTAGAAGTATATACCATGTTGTTGGATTATATTCCATGTATTGGTTCTTATACATGTAACTGAGTACATGAGTTCATACATTTTTCAAAAAAACTTGCTGTGTAATGGGTGTATATATCCTATATTCATAATCCTTCATGTATCCAATTAAATTTTTAAAGAACCTATTTAAGGTAAATTGGATGAGTACGGTACACAAATAGAAAAAATATACGATTTACACCATATATAAGAACATTTTATGGTGAAGAAACATGGTCAAACCATGTGAGGTACATCGGTAGGCACCTCATGAAAGGTACACACTACATATATGACTATCGAACTACGTAATTGGGTTATAATATCCATTTAAAGTTCATGTACACACAAACATGGTTAAATTATAGTACACTACGTGTACTAGGTTATTTATAATGTGCAATTCTCCCTTGAAAGCCTCTTTATGTGTTTTCATATTTTTCTACACCAGAGTAAGAATTAGACCTTTGATTAGAACATTTTAACAATTTTTTTCACATATATTTTTATGGTGGAACCAATGGGTGATTGAAGAAAAAATAAGACGTATTTTGGGGTGATTGATCTATAAGAGAGATGTTTTTCCTCTATGAATTGAATGAAGCTATCTTTTGTGATTTATACCTTGGGATAGACCCATCCAAGGGTTATAAGAATCATTAGTGGACATGGATGGAGATTGAAATTATATATGAACAATTAATCTTTTCAAAATAATTAGTCAATGGTGTTAGATTTCAACATGAAAAACCAGATATGTTGGGTGTTCAGACCAACCTAGACTGAAAAATTGTAACTGATATAGACCTCAATCCATATCCCACGGCTGATTTCTACATTAATTTTTCGATGAGGAATTCTCCCTTGTGATATCTTTCATTTATCTTTCGATTATATTAGATGCTAAATACTTCTTTATTGGTTATGAATACATGAGATATGGGAATTATTCCAAGATCCTTTTTTCATTTATAGTATCCCAATGCTTCTACTTATGGATAAATTTAAAATACCCCCTATTGTATGTTTCCACATTCAAACTCCTTTTGAGGATCCCAAGAGGGATGTGATATCCTAAGCCATCACTTAGAGGTTACATCGAGGGATTACCCTTATAAATTTCCACCCATACGACCCCATGTTAGATACCTCTACTTTATTACTCAGTCTGAGAATCCTAATTGGTATGACATTACATAAAACCAGCTTACGGGACCCTGTATGGGATTCATCTTCTTTATTTCATTTACAATAATTCCAAGAGGGATTTCTTCACTTTTGTGTAATCATATAGGATACAATGTCGGACAACTCCCTTGTGTGTGGACTAAGTGGACATAGTGGGTTCCCTAATGGTGAATGAACCCTAAGTGAGTGCATCATGGTATTGTGTAGAGAGGGGTAGAATGCGTCACCATGAAATTTATAATGATCTTATGTTCCCAGGGGATATAGAACTTGTGATGGGTTTAGGTGTTCATCCAATCTCACTCCTTTCTTTATGATTCACTCAATTTATATTGATGTAACTACAATTTACCAACATGATTCATGGTACCCAGCCAATGGTCCTAATGTGATGTGATGATATGATGAGGAAATGTAGAATTAATTATTTTGATATGTCCTTTCAGACATATTGATTGGATACTTCCCAATTATGTGTCCTATATATACTTCATGGGATCCGGATTTGGAGTCTAATTGATTGAATGATACTGATGATATTTTTGGAAGTCTCATTTTTCACTGGGATTTCACCTTGAATTGGGATTACATAGGTATGTTCTAAGTGAATATCATAACCCCTCTAGAATTTCTTTTTCCTAGTGATGGATAAATCAATAGAATATAATTGATATCTGAGGTAATGTGATGGGAACTATTCTCCCGAGCAATCCATATGATTGAAGATTATATTCGTAGTACCTGACATAGATTCTTCAAAGGGTCTGGAGGATGCACCCTTAGTGAATTTCCAAAATGTTTTTGGAAATGGGGTTAGTGATAAATTTATTGAATGATTATGAGTTATTATAAAACATTTGGAGATTATTCCTTACATATCTCATAATATTTTTCCCCTGTGAATAATCTATGTTGAAATTTGCTGATTGCCTATGGATCATGACCTAGGAAATTGAAATCAGGAAGGATTACATTTGGATTGAGAGTTATGTCATCTATAAATTTTTTTCATCTGTTGAATATCCCATTGATATATATAATCCTTCATATTTGTTATAGGATGCATGTTAGGTTGATCTAAGAGCTATTACATGTATTCTTTGTGTTTTGACATCATTCACTTATGTTATTAGTTTATTTGTTCAATATTGTGGTGGCCAATTGAGATTTATTTCTCTCCCCCTATACATAAAACTCAGTGTTCATTAAGACCTTATGTATCCTTTAGGTTCATCATGAATTTATGATGTATATGATTGAGTACCATGGTTTCATGATTGGGAGGATTTAAACGCTTGGATTATTATGATTAGGGTCGAGGTGATTGGTATTGTACTGGATATTGGGTTTGTAGGTCATCTCAAAGTTAGAAGTATATCATTTTAATTTTGTTTGATTCCTTTTATTCAAATATCTATAGTCGGAATAGTGGGAGATCAGTGTTTTATGTATGAAATTATTGTTGAGGTATTTACTATATTCAAATATATTAAATACATGGTTAAATTTGTTTCTTTTTCACTATGATTATATACATTTATAGATGATATTTAGTTATTTCTATTGTTTCATACTCTAAAAAGACAAAATAGACTCCCCACTGACACACCATAGGCCCTAGATAGTAGTCAATGACCTCTTTTCTATGTTGTGGAACACATGAGGACATTCCACCAACCATTTTGGGTATTGTTCATAAAGTGAGTTGGGTTGGGATGTGAAACAAAATTTCCCCAAAATTAATATTTTTCTATATACTAACTCATTTGATCAAGGTCTCTTCCAATTTTGGTCATTAAATCTAAAAATAAATATTTATTTACATGTATCATAACCATCCAAAATCACTTTATAACACAACTATACTCATATATAAAACTTCTCAAAAAGACAATAAAAATCAGGTACAGTTGATAAAAAATAAAAATTCATTGAAACTTCCATAGTCACTGAAATATCCTCATTTCATAAATCCAATTGGGTTCTTTAGGAAACCATGCTGGATTTATTCTACATTCCAGAGAACCTTATATTACATTTTCTTCATGGAAGTGTAAGAGGACAAAAATAAAACTGATAAGTGGATAGAGGTTATGTAATGGAAATATATGGTTTGAGGTAGGAGATCAATGGAATGTAATCGGTCATATTGATCTAAGTAATGTTCCATTTAAAAAATATCATTAAAAAAATTAGGTGAAATTTATTAAATATTATATTTTAAAAGGTAATAATTTTGAAATCATCATTGATTTAACTAATCCATTATGTGGATAGTTTTTTACCACATCATAGTGGGGTGTCTAAAAATTTTATTGTAAATTTATGGTCTCCCTACTTCTTGGAAATATCCATTTCGATTATCTCTGAAATAAAGATCCATTAAGTCATAACTTTAGTTTCTTAGGTAAATTTATATTAGATCATGAGACTTTAGATCCTATGATCAATATATGGTATAACATGTAATGACCCGAAAAATTCAAGGAATTTTCTTTCATAATTTTCTATGGATTTTTACAAGAACGCAGTTTCTGAAGGCACTTGATTCCGAGGCCCGGTGTGCCCGGAATCATTTTACGAAGTTTGACTCGGGTACATTCAGTGAACGGACGAGCGGGTTTTTCTAACATTTGAACCGGTGCTCGGAATCAAATTCTGAGGGAACTGATGGAATCGCAGCGCTAGTATTTTCTTAGAAATGCCTCTTCCGGAGTTGCGTTTTCTCGGGTGTGGTTTTTAATTTTTGGGCTTAAAGTTAAGAAATAAAATAATTGGTATGACAAACTTTATTTCATTTCACTTAATGCCACTTGAAAGCCACTTAAAGCTGCTTAAGCTGAGTTGATGCAGATAAAGTGAAATCCAAAAATATCCTACCTCTTGGTAGGATATTTGTGAGGTGGGGCCCATACGAGCCCCACCGTTTCTTTTCCCCTAAGTAATGCCCCCGCGAAAACCCGTCATTATGAAAGTCAACTGACGTGTTTTCTTAAATTCTTAACGCACCAATTAATTGGGTGGTTGACTTCATTAAATTAATTCTATGAATTAATTTAATCGTTTCTTAACTTGTTTACAATCCGTTGGCTTAATAATAAAATAAGACCAACGCACGACTTCTGGAAAATTTCTCGTTGAGAGGTTTTGACAAATTTTGTGCCTTCATCCTCCTTCGCGAAGAACGTGAGGAACACGAAGAACACGAAGAACGCGAAGAACGCGAAGAACGATGTCACCCTCGTAGATTGACGACGCTTCTTCCGAGACGTTCTTCCCCGCAACGATCTCCGATCACAAACTGCTTGAGTTCGTCGACGTGACGCCCTTCCGCGACGACGTGATTCCCTTCCGCGACGGGGCGATCACCTCCTTCCACGACGATCAATTCCGCGAAGAATGCGCGCTCGACGACTACGGTGAGGTAGGGATTTTTATTTGAGAACAATCTTTAATTCTTGTGATTGTTTCTTTCAAAAACAAAGAACCCAGATCAAGTTCAATTTTAATTCTATTAAAATTGTTCCTTGCTAGTTATTCATGTGTTGAATATTTTATTCCTGATTATTATCACCTAACGCAGAGGGTGAGGGCCAAACAAACACGGCCCGACAACACTCCACAGTTCATCGTTGATGTGCGGATTGGCGGGCGAGGACAAAACATGCCGCAGGGGTTATTCGTTGATTCCGAAGTGAAGAACGGAACCCGGGAGGAGCTACGGCGCATACGAGAGTGGAATCGGACCACCGGAGCAACTCCGGTGGCCCGCAGAAACCACCGGCAGCGCGGGTCGCAGGCGCGGCGGCCGGAGGCGGCAGCGCCCCGGCGCGCCACCGGACAGATCCGCCGCGGCTTCATCCGCGGCGGCGGCGGCACCAGCAGACCTGCGGCCGCGCGGGTTCAGCGCACACGGGACGCGGCAAAGCCGCGTCCGATGACCAAGAGCGGCCCCCGCCAGGGGGGGCTGCGGTGTTCACACGCGGGCGCAGCGCGCCCCCGCCCCCGAACTCCACTCGCTCGGCCGCTCGGCCGAGCCGAGCCGGGCCGAGCTGACCCGCCGGCCGGGTCACGCCCAACCAGGTCCGACCCGGACCCGGGTCGGGTCGGCCCGGTTCGGGCCGACCCAGGGGGGGTTGGGCCGGGTCGGTCCGGGCCCAGACCCCCGTCTCCGGACGTTTTCAGTATTTCGCTCATAACATGAGCTACGGGCCTCCGAACGACTCGCCGTTAGCGGCGATGCGATCCTTGGATCGAGACGGTCGTTTTAGCATATCGCACTCAATGTTTTAGGATAATTTGGGATCGGACGGGTTGGTTCGTACACGAAACCAACCGGGGCCTCGGAGCGGAAATGCTCATATCTTGAGCTTCGGACGTCCGATTGACGTGCCGTCGACTTTGTTTAATTCCTCTAAGTGAGACGGATATTTTGGCATACTACGCCCTAGGTTTGGACGCAGGTGGAGTACGGTAGGGTTGGTTTTTCCTTAAAAACCAACCGGGCACCTGGGACGAAAAAGCCAATAAGTCTCAGACCGGGCATCCGATTGACGCGTCGTCTGCGACATTGAGTTCCTGTTGGCAATACAGAAATTTTGGATACATCAACTATGGACTATGTTTCAGTTGATGTATCAGCCTCTCAGCTCGTGGAGCAGACCCTCCCGAACGAGCTTGCTATGTGCGGGAACCCTAGAGCTGGCTGCGACTGCTACTGTGACGATGACGACTGTGCGGAGATCCTCAGTGGATTCGACGACGACGATTACAGCACTCAGCGATCCTGTGTGGATCAGTGCTACCGATCCTGTGTGGGTCTGATCCTGTGTGGGTTAGCACTCAGCGGTTCTGTGTGAGCCTGCACCTACAGGTCCTGTGTTGGCCCGATCCTGTGTGGGTCTTTGCGAGGGTTAGTACCTATCGATCCTTTGTGGGTCTGACGACTTAGATGGATCAGTGATCATCTCTATCGTCATTCAAAGAAGTATACCTGTGTGAGCTCAAACTCTGTTTTACTTTCCTTTGTGGATTGTGTTGAGCTATCCTGTGTGGATTTACGTTTTACTTTCCTTTGTGGATTGTGTTGAGCTATCCTGTGTGGATTTTGTTTTGCTTTCCTGTGTGGACTGGGTTGTACTTGAGCTCGGATGTTAGAGCCGAGCGAGAATTGATGACTTAGGTATATGTATGGGCATATTCCTAAGCTGTGTCGGATGTTACTTCGTGGCTGTATCTTTCCTTGGTGGATTATCCTTTGTGGATTCTGGGAGACCTTCAGGGGTCTCGGGGCCCCTACTAAGTAGCTTATACTCACCCCTGCACGGGCTATGCCCGCACTACATTGTGTTGGTTGCAGAAGACGGACATCACTGATCGTGGTGGAGGCTTGCGGAGCAGGACGGTACCTGGAGGAGGACCACTAGGCGGGACGTACTCAGAGCGGTCAGCTAGACCCGAGGAGAAGTGGAGGCTATCTGTACCCACCCTTCAGGTGGGACTTCCATTGGACATCTCGACGTTGCGACTTTACTTTTCAGTTGCTGTTTTTCCCCTTTCAGTTGTACTTTATAGTTGGGCTTGTATTTCCGGCCCCCTTTACTTTTCTGCACTTACTGTTGTACCAGCTTTTACTTAGTGTTTACTTTTCTGCTTGCTTACTCTACAGTGCTTGTTTATTTTACAAAGGCAATGCCTTCCCTTTTTACCGGGATTTACGCCTTGGTGCTAGTCGCCAGCCCATGGCCTATGGAAGGCGGGCTTGGGGTAGTCACGGAACAGGTCGTGACAAATTGGTATCAAAGGTGGTCGGTTCTACCGCAGACTCTGATCTTTTTTCTATGTGAAGCAATAGTGTTTAGCGTATTGGGTGTGGTTATCAGTCCATGGAGTTCAGTGTTGGTGCGGCGGCCGACATATCCGTACAACAGGACCCTGACTTATGATTTCCGACTTAATGCACGAAAACATTGATTGCATTTGTGTTTCAAGTTTTCTTTTTGATTACTTGTATCAGATCACCAGGTATAATGTTCTGACCGTGTTGCACCTGTTTATTTTCAGGATGGCCCCACGATGGCAGCCAGTTAGGGTTCCGAGAGTAGTTCATGACGACAGCCCGCCGAGCGACGAGGCTTCGGTACAGGGCCCTTTGACAGCAGAGGCACCGGCGGTACCTCTACCCGCCGAGCCACTGATGATTCCAGCCCCTGCCGCTGACGATGCACGTCACCTTGGAGCTCTGCACGAGTTTCAGCACCAGCAACCGCCTAGGTTCCATGGGGAGATGGACCCCTTGTCCGCCGAGGACTGGCTGGAGGCAGTCGTACGAGTTTTCAGGCTAGTGAGGACACCAACAGACCTCATGGTGATCCTCACTGCGAGCCTACTACACGCGGTAGTAGGCCTATGGTGGAGCTTGATGCTCCAGGTGCACGATGAGGCATCTCTCCTCTGGAGAGACTTTTAGGGCCTCTTCTGCTCAGAGTTCGTCCCGGCCACCCTCAGTGCGGTGCGCATCCAGGATCTTCTTCAGTTGCGGCAGAGTAGCTTGACGGTCGACCAGTACGCGGTGAGATTTAATGATCTCTCACGCTACTCGACAGATATGGTATGGGGCCCATTTTTCTGGGCCCAGACCTTTGAGCAGGGATTGAGACACGAGATCAGGGCATCGCTGATCTCCCTCAGCATTCCGACTCAGGTAGGAGTACTGGAGCAAGCCCTTCTGATCGAGAGCTTTCTTGGTGAGTCCACAGCGAGACCTACCGCAAGGCGGAAGGTAGCGGAGTCTTTGGCAGCAGGTAGCCAACGGATGACTCATGGGTCTAGGAAGACCAGACCTTCCGGCAGACAGGAGGACACTGGCTCAGCAGTGGGGGTCACACAGCGCGGAGCCAGTATTTCGAGAGGCAGGCAGTGCTACGCATGCGGCAGACAGGGTCACATGGCTCGTGACTGCCCGACCCATCGTGCTGAGGAGCAGCAGACAGTTGAGGGGCCACCCAGGCAGAGGCATGGGGTCGATCGTGGTGGTCCGCAGGGAGGAGGCGGACGAGGAAGAAGAGATGGCCGAGCAGCAGGTGGTGGGAGACGCTTTGAGGCTCTACCACCACCACTACCAGGAGGCCCACCCTTGCCACAGGGAGCTGGTGGGCAGAGACAGGCACAGTTCCAGGCAGCAGAGGCCTACGACCACGGCGCGCCCAAGATGATACAAGGTACGATCTGTGTCTATTCCACCCTTGCTGCAGTTCTTATAGACAAAGGAGCGAGTCACTCATTCATAGCTGCTGCCCTTGTTCAGAGTTCGGAGATTCTGACAGAGCCGTTGGCTCGATCCATATGGCTAGAGACTCCTACGGGAGCAGACTCGACGATTACACACTTGTGCCGGCAGTGTGAGCATACTCTAGGAGGCGAGAGCTTCGGCTGGGATCTTCTTGTAGCGGCGTCAAGGCCATACGACGTCATCTTGGGCATTGATTGGTTAGCTATAGTTCATGATTAGATCGACCGTATTAGGTGCAAGGTGCGATGTGTATGCACCAACGGGAGCAGGTTCACCTTCACCGGCGAGAAGGGATACTTCGCAGCACAGGATGGACTTCCGCAGATGAGAGGACAGCCCATCACTCATCAGTTGGATAGCCTCATCCTAGGAGCAATTGACGTGCAGAGTCCTAGTTTTCCTGTAGTGGTGGATCAGTACGCGGACGTCTTTCCCGACGACGTTCCAGGGCTACTTCCTCGCAGAGAGGTAGACTTTCATATCGACCTGTACCCCGGGAAAGCCCCGATATCAACTCCAGCATATCAGATGGCCCCCGCTGAGCTTCGAGAGCTACGGGTAGAGTTGGAGGACTTGGAGGGCAAGGGTTTCATCTGACCCAGTGTTTCACGCTGGGCTTCCCCGATATTGTTCGCCAAGAAGGCGGACAGGAGCTTGCGACTTTGTGTCGACTATCGTCGCCTAAACCAAGTGACAGTGAGGAACAAGTATCTACTACCGAGGATTGATGACCTCTTCGATCAGCTCAAGGGAGCACGGTGGTTATCAAAGATAGACCTCAGGTCAGGGAATCATCAGCTCGGAGTTCGAGATGAGGACGTGTAGAAGACGACCTTCAGATGTCGGTATGGCCAATATGAGTTCTTGGTTATGCCTTTCGGCGTAACCAATGCTCCAGCAGTGTTCATGGGCCTCATGAATAGGATCTTTCAGCCATTCCTCGATCGATTTTTCATGGTCTTCATTGACGACATTTTGATATACTCGACGACTGAGGAAGAGCACGCCTACCACTTACGGGTTGCACTAGACACACTCCGAGAGCCCCAACTTTATGTAAAATTCTTGAAATGTCAGTTCTAGATACGTGAGGTCCACTTCTTGGCGCACTTCATTTCTGAGGTGGGAGTTGCGGTGGATCCCGCGAAGATCGAGGCAGTGCTAGCTTGGGAGCCACCCAAGAGAGTGACAGAGGTGCAGAGTTTCTTAGGACTAGCTGGATACTATCGGAGATTCATGCCAGACTTCTCCAGTGTTGCGGCACCACTCTCAGATTTGACGAAGAAGGGGAAACCCTTTGTGTGGTCAGGTGGATGTTAGCAGAGCTTCCAGGAGATGAGACTGAGATTGACCAGCGCCCCTATCTTGAGGTTTCCTGAGGAGGGAGTAGGGTACGTAGTCTATTGCGATGCATCATGGACCGGACTCGGGTGTGTCCTGATGCAGGAGCGGGCAGTGATCGCCTATGGATCACGTCTGTTGAGGCCGCATGAGCAGAACTACGCTACCCATGACCTGGAGTTAGCAACAGTGGTCTTCGCTCTGAAGACATGGAGACATTATCTGGTGGGGGAGCGCTTTACAGTCTTTTCTGACCATCAGAGTCTCAGGTACATCTTCTCTCAGAAGGACCTGAACCTGAGACAGTGGCGATGGCTCGAGTTCCTCCAGGACTATGACTTTGGGATAGTCTATACTCCTGGGAAGGGGAATGTGGTAGCCGATGCTCTCAGCAGGAGGACGGGAATTCAGATACTTGAGGAGGTGACAGAGCAGCTAGCCCCTTTTTAGATATACTTCATGGATAGAGATGGAGTAGCCTTCCTCCAGTCTCTCACAGTCACCCCCCAACTACTGCAGTGGGTCAGAGAGGCACAGCGTGGGGACGCCGACTGTGAGACGCGACGTGCGTAGTTATCCTCAGGACATGCACATGATGGCTTCTCCTTTGGAGTAGATCACGAAATCCTTTTCAGAGGATGTATCGTGGTACCAGTCTCTTTACGAGAGGAGGTGCTGAGAGAGTTTCACAAATCTCCTTTGGCGGTACATCCTGGAGCGGCGAAAATGTACCAGGACCTCAGACGACAGCACTGGTGGCCAGGAATGAATAAGGTTGTGGCAGAGTTCATTTCTCGATGCCTCACCTGCCAGCAGTTGAAGGCCGAGCATCAGGTTCCATCAGGCTTGGTACAGCCCTTGGAGGTCCCGGAGTGGAAGTGGGACAGGATATCTATGGACTTTGTGACTGGACTTCCATGAACTTCTAGATGTCACGACTCCATTTGGGTGATTGTCGACCGACTCACCTAAGTCATCTCACTTCTTACCCATCAGAGAGAAGGGCTTAGTGGAGAGCTTGGGGCGTCTCTACGTTCAGGAGATTGTACGGCTTCACGGTGTGCCATCATCTATCGTCTCTGATCGAGATGCTCGATTTACTTCCCGGCTTTGGAAGGGGTTGCAGGAGGCGTTCAGGATGCAACTACGTCTGAGCACCGCCTTTCACCCTCAGACGGATGGTCAGACGGAGATGACCATTCAGACTCTCGAGGACATGCTCCGCGCATGTGTCCTCGACTTTGGTCGCAGCTGGGAGGACCACCTACCCTTGGTGGAGTTCGCGTACAACAACAGTTACCACTCCACCATAGGGATGACACCATACGACGCATTGTACGGTAGACCTTGCAGATCACCCTTGTGTTGGACAGACCCTGGGGAGTCAGCACTTGTTTGACCAGAGATGGTCCGGGCCAAAACAGAGAAGGTCCAGGTCATCCATGAGTGGATGAGGACAGCTCAGAGCCGACAGAATTCTTACACTGACAGGAGGCGGAGGCCACTAGAGTTCAAGGATGTCAACCACTTCTTCTTGTGTGTCTCACCTTGACGTGGATTACAGAGATTTGGCTGAGACGGAAAGTTGTCTCCACACTTCATCGTACCATTCTAGGTCCTCAGCAGGATTGGCGAGGTGACTTATCGCCTGGCTCTACCACCACAGTGGCACAGGGTGCACGACGTCTTCAACATATCTCAGCTGAGGAGATACGTGCATGACCTAACACACATCATTGACCATGGGGAGTTGGACGTTGATCACGGGGAGACTTTTGTGGAGGTCCCAGTGGAGATTGAGCATTGACAGGAGCGGGTCCTACGTGGACGATCGATTCATCTCGTGTGCATTAGATGGCAGCACGAGAACCTCCAAGAGAGCACTTGGGAGTGGGAGGCTCAGATGCGTTCTCAGTACCCACATTTGTTTCCCTAGTTTATGATGTATCCTTACAGGGACGTAAAGCCCTGAGGTGGGAGTGCGGTAAAGACCTGAAAATTTCCAGGAATTTTTTTTCTTAATTTTCTTTGGATTTTTACAAGAATGCAGTTTCTGACGGCACCTGATTCCGAGGCCCGGTGTGCCCAGAATCATTTTCCGAAGTTTGACTCGGGTACGTTCAGTGAACGGACAAGCGGGTTTTTATAACTTTTGAACCGGTGCTCGGAATCAAATTCTGAGGGCATCGATGGAATTGCAGCGCCGGTATTTGCTTAGAAATGCCTGTTTCGGAGTTGCGTTTGCTCGGGTGTGGTTTTTAATTTTTGTGCTTAAAGTTAAGAAATAAAATAATTGGTACGACAAACTTTATTTTATTTCACTTAAAGCCACTTGAAAGCCACTTAAGGCTTCTTAATATGAGTTGATGCGAATAGAGTGCTATCCAAAAATATCCTTCCCTCTTGGTAGGATATTTGTGAGGAGGGGCCCGCACGAGCCCAACCGTTTCTTTTCCGCTAAGTAATGCCCCCGCGAAAACCCGTCATTATGAAAGTCAACTGACGCATTTTCATAAAATCTTAACGCACCAATTAATTGGGAGATTAACTTTGTTAAATTAATTCTATGAATTAATTTAATCATTTCTTAACCTGTTTACAATCCGTTGGCGTAATAATAAAATAAGACCAACGCACGACTTCTGGAGAATTGCTCGTTGAGAGGTTTTGACAAATTCTGTGCCTTCATCCTCCTTCGCGAAGAATGCGAAGAACGCGAAAACGTGAAGAACACGAAGAACGTGAAGAACACCGTCACCCTCAGAGATTGACGATGCCTCTTCCAGGATGTTCTTCCCTGCAACGATCTCCGATCACCAACTGCTTGAGTTCGTCGACGCGACGCCCTTCCGCGACGACGCGACGCCCTTCCGCGACGCGACGATCACATCCTTCCGCGAAGATCAATTCCGCGAAGAACACGCGCTCGACGACTACAGCGAGGTATGGATTTTTATTTGAGAACAATCTTAAATTCTCGTGATTTTTTCTTTTAAAAACAATGAACTCGGATCAAGTTCAATTTTATTTCTATTAAAATAGTTCCTTGCTTGTTATTCATGTGTTGAATATTTTATTCCCGTTTGTTGTCACATAACGCGGAGGGTGTGGGCCAAACAAACATGGCCCGACAACCCTCTGCATTTCTTTGTTGATGTGCGGATTGGCGGGTGATGAAAAAACATGCCGCAGGGGTGATTCGTTGATTCCACAGTGAAGAACAGGACCCCAGAGGAGCTACGGCGCAGACATGAGTGGAATCGGACCACCGGAGCAACTCCATTGGCTGCGGAAACCACTGGCGGCTAAAGCCGCGATGGCGGCGGCCCTAGCGGACCCACAACCATGCGGGTACGGTGCACACGGGACGCAGAAAAGCCGCGTCTGTTGACCATGGGCGGGCTCCGCCAGGGTGGGCCGCGGTGTTCACACGCGGGGGCAGCAGGCCCCCGCCCCCGAACTCCACTTGCTCTACTGCTCGGCCGAGCTGAGCCGGGCCGAGCCGACCTGTCGGCCGGGTTGCGCCCTGGCCGGGCCGGGTCACGCCCAACCGGGTCGGACCCGGACACGGTTCGGGTCGACCCGGTTCAGGCCGACCCATAGGGGGGTTGGGCCGGGTCGATCTGGGCCCAGACCCCCCGTCAACGGACGTTTTCGGTCATTCGCTCATAACATGAGCTACGTGCCTCCGAATGACGCGCCGTCAGCGGCGATGCGATCCTCGGATTGAGACGGTAGTTTTAGTATATCGCACTCATGGTTTCAGGATACTTTGGCTTCGGCCGGGTTGGTTCGTACACGAAACCAACCGGGCCATCGGAGCAGAAACGCTCATATCTTGAGCTTCGAACGTCTGATTGACATGACGTCGACTTTGTTGAATTCCTCTAAGTGAGACGGATCTTTTTGAATACTCCGCCTGAGGTTTGGATACAGGTGGAGTACGGTCGGGTTGGTTTTTCCTTAAGAACCAACCGGGCTCCTGGGACGAAAAAGCCAATAACTCTCAGACCGGGCATCCGATTGACGCGCCGTCTGCGACGTTGAGTTTCTATTGGCGATACAGAACTTTTGGATACATCAACTCTGGACTATGTGTCAGTTGATGTATCAGCCTCTCGGCTCGTGGAGCGAACCCTCCCGAAAGAGCTTGCTGTGTGCGAGAACCCTAGAGCTGGCTGCAACTGCTACTGTGACGACGACGACTGTGCAGAGATCTCAGTGGATTCGATGACGATGACTACAGCACTCAGCGATCCTATGTGGATCAGTGTTACCGATCCTGTGTGGGTCCGATTCTGTGTGGGTCAGCGCTCAACGGTTCTGTGTGAGCCAGCACCTACAGGTCCTAAGTGGGCCCGATCCTGTGTGGGTCTTTGCGGGGGTTAGTACCTATCGATCCTTCATGGGTCCGACGACTTAGATGGATCAGTGATCATCTCTATTGTCATTCGAAGAAGTATACCTGTGTGAGATGAAACTCTGTTTTACTTTACTTTGTGGATTGTGTTGAGCTATAATGTGTGGATTTAAGTTTTACTTTCCTTGGTGGATTGTGTTGAGCTATCATGTGTGGATTTTGCGTTTTTCTTTCTTGTGTGGACTGGGTTGTACTTGAGATCAGATGTTAGAGCCGAGCGAGAATTGATGACTTAGGTTTATGTATGGGCATATTCTTAGGTTGTGTCGGATGTTACTTCGTGGCTATATCTTTCCTTGGTGGATTATCCTATGTGGATTCTGGGAGACCTTCGGGGGTCTCAGGGCCCCTACTGAGTAGCTTATAATCACCCCTGCACAGGCTATGCCCGTACTACGTTGTGTTGGTTGTAGACAACGGACATCGTTGATCGTGGTGGATGCTTGCGGAGCAGGACCGTACCTGGAGGTGGACCACTGGGCGGGACGTACTCGGAGCGGTCGGCTGGACCCGAGGAGTAGTGGAGGCTATCTGTACTCACCCTTAAGGTGGGACTTCCAGTGGACGGCTCGACGTTGCGTCTTTACTTTTCAGTTGCTGTTTTTTCCCTTTCAGTTGTACTTTACAGTTGGGCTTGTATTTCCGGCCCCCTTTACTTTTATTCACTTACTGTTGTACCAACATTTACTTAGTGTTTACTTTTCCGCTTTCTTACTCTATAGTGCTTTTTTACTTTACAAAGGCAATGCCTTCCCTTTTTACTGGGATTTACGCCTTGTTGCTAGTCACCAGCCCCTAGCCTATGAAAGGCGGGCTTGGGGTAGTCACGGCACGAGCCCCGAGGATGGGTCGTGACATAACAAGTATCTTAACATCTCTATTTCAATCAATTTTTATTCTTATATTTATTCTAAAATAATTTTATAAAATGGATTTTTTTATTTAATGATTGCTTTTGTTGATGTATTGATGGTAAATAATGTGTTTTATATTGTAGATGGTATTTATAGATCTTTCGGTATTTGATAGTATAATTTTTTTTGTTTATTGGTGTTTAATCAATAAACTTCTTTAAAGGTAGGGAATTTAGAAACCCTATATTATATTTCTATGTAAAATATGGATTTGTAAATACTTAGTTTTATTTAGAATAAATGGTATTAAAATAACAACGATAATAATTATATTACGAATTATTATCGTAAGAGTAAAAAATATTTTACTTATGTGTTCATTTAATAAAATAATGTTAATATAAATTCCTTATTATTGTTGTTTATATTATTTTACATATCAATTTTGTTTTCAAATTTGGAATATGTTAATGAAAATAACAATTTGAAAATATATATTTTTTTATAGTAATTGGTTTAATTATTAAGAATATTTAGAAAAATTATAAATCATGATTGATGGTGTGGGTTCTTTTATAATGGGATTATATCATTCATAAATGATTATGTAAGTAACCTTAGTGTGGTTAACATATTATGGTATATGAATGATGATATATTAAATTACAATCATTATTTGATGTTATTTTCATGAAATGATGTTGTTATTTATGTGAAGGACTTAGAAATGTTGTTGTTAGTTATTTTCACATTGTATTGATGTTGATGTGGATTGGTTTGATGTTTTATAAACATAAAAATTTTAAAAATTCAGTGAATTTAAAAGTATAATCAGAAAGGGTTATGATGAATGAGTGTAGTGTAGAATATAATTTTTAAAGGAGTTGCCATGTTGTTTAATAACAGAACTAATTTGGTGAATTTTTTTTCGGATAATTTAATTATGAATATAGAATATGAAAGTTCTAGTCTATAGAATTAAATTTCATAATTAATATAATTTGGTTCATACTTAAATTATGTATAGGGAGTAATAGAATTTTACCGTATTGGTATGCTGTTATTTTAGTGTAGTCATAGTGAAGTTTGTGTAATGCTTAACGGTAGTTGTGGAGGTTATTTTTCAGTTGTTATGGTGTGGAACTATGTAGTTGTTTTAGAGGATGTGATTTATAATGTATTGAATGATTTATAAAGATATTTAAGTCATAATTATCATAGTGGAAATAGATAGGCGGAAAATTTACCACGATAAACCATTCTTAAAACTAATACTGAGAAATAATAGAATGAATAACAACATTGTGTACCTTAAAAATGAATCTAATTGCTACTTCATTCCATCCACATTGTTGTTAATGATTCTATATATGCTTTAAAATGGTTAAATTCTCTATATTGTATCAATAATAAAATATGAATCTCCCATGACTTCTGCAGGATTACCTTAACATCCTTTACATGTTAATATCATTTTGGAGTTAATAAAGGGGGAATATATGTCTAAGTGGGAATATAGAATTTGCAGTTGTAAAGGTAATGAATAATTACAACATTACAGTGACTCAACATTGTTCTATATCCCTCAGAGTTGATCATCGAGTACACACGAATTTACTCATTCATTATTACAGATGAGTTAATATCATTCTACCTATCATTCATTCATTACAAGAAATCATTATTTCTCCCACGTGTTTCATCTTATATAATAGTTGTTATTAATAGTAGCTTATAAGATGATGATTCTTGTTTGTTGATGCTTAACAAATGGTTTCAAATCATTTATTCACTACTATCGAATCATACCACATGTTAAAACTCATTACACATCCCTATGATATACCTAATCATATAGTAAGATTGATTAGGGAAATGACATGAAATCATTATTTCAAGTCTTATGAAATGACATAATCAAACAATAAGATATGAGAAAAACTAATCACATGTGATTAAGTATTTCATTACGATATCTTCTTATTACCCACATACAGTAATTCATCATTGACATAGTTCTATTTCACCTTATATTATATCATATATGATAGATTAATAAACCATACCCTAAACACTATTCAGATCTCAGTTAAACTTTTCTTGGAAGGAAATCACCAACATCACATATTATCACATATAATGCAATACCTTGTGATAGATAGTAGGAATAACGGTACTTAGGAGGTATCTATGAGCGATCTCCAATCCAAATATTATCATAACATGAAATAAAGCACCATGGGAGGCGTGGAATGTGTATTTGATGATTATTTTGACTTAATTATATTCTATTAAATATTATATTAGAGTTTTATAAAAATAATATTCTTTTGACTCCTCATTGGGTTTTTTTATCTGAGTTTCCTTTTTTAATGTTATTCATATTTTATGGTGATAGTGTGTAGCATCATGCCTCTGAGAAGACATTTGAACTGACCCGAGGTGTGAGATAATGATGAACCAGGTCAAGTGAACCTTCATATTTACTATATTATAATTGAGATAGTTGTGCATGCTTTTTATGCTCCAGGATAAGAACATTCAGTAATTCCAGTTCAGACTACTTTCATGGAACCTTTAAGGGTAAACTCTAAATATATTGTGTAAGAGTTTATTCAATAGAAGCCACTATATTTCCCTTGATATTATGGTATTTATGTGGGTAAGGATTTAATTAAAGGAATTGAGTGACTTCTTTAGTTCTTGGAAATTCCGAATTCAATTCATCTGGAGTGTGATTCCTTTACACTTTAGTGGAATTGTAAGAGAATATGGGATTTATTGGTGATGGATAAAAATAATTAAGGCATGGAGTGGAAATAAAAAATTATACTTTTTATAGAGTAGTTCTATATTGATTCTATGGTTTTAGAAAGGTCAATATAGATTCTTAATCTCTAGTAAAGTGAAATTCCTTTGACTCACTATGTTATCCTATTTATTTATTTGGTGAAAATTTATCCAAAGATTATGATTAATGCGAAGATAAAAGAAAGGATATTTGTGACAGGACTTTGATCTCACATTCGATTCCACATTATCATGCTAAAGATGAATTCTTATATTGATGTCTTGGATTCAGTATTAATGGAGGAGATTGACCTGGTAATAATGTTAGGTTTGATAGGAGTTTTTTATCCTAGTGGTTATTCTATGAGTTAGATTAATATAAATACTATGTTTGATGAGTCTCATGGTGTATTTCAAGAGAATGGTTCTTCCAGGAATCCTCTAGTTCCTAGTAGAATCCCATTGACTTGGTTATAACATGTTAAGTCTTGGTATTCAAATTAATATTTCATTGAGTCACCCAAGATCTGTATTTTATACGGACACATATGTATCTTTAAATAGTTATTTTATATATTTTCTTCCAAACATAGTGTCATGGGCTCATCAACATAAAAAATAATTGTGGTGCAATCTTATTCTTTAATAAAAAAGGGGTTCAGAAACAATAATCCAGTACAAATATTCTTTTTGTAATTAAAGAGTCTCTATATGATATTGATACAGGTCCAACGGATGTGAAAGGGAACATAACTATAGATTCATACTTAGCGACTGCTTTATATGATATCAGTTTATCTAAATCATTCATATCAACCAATGTTTTTGATTTGATAACCTTTTTCATGGATCTTTTATCATATGTCATGGGTGTTACTATTACCCTCAAAATGAAGAGAGTGTAGGTTATTTGGTTTCCTCCCTGTTTTTTCTGTGTATCATTGATTGATATTACCATGAATTATCTAGTATATGACATAAAATTTCCTATTTTAATTCTTTATATGGATTGTTTGATCACATATCATGGACTATTACTTTCAGATGGTCTCCTTTACTTGGCTTTCTGGGGTTGTCCATGTCTTTTATAGGGAATTTATCCTTAAATCATTTAGTGTTGAATCATATTCGATGGTGATGGGTTGGGAGATATCAGTGTTTGATTTTGATATAGAGTGGGAACCTCTAGTGGTGGATGAGTTTTTAATTCATTTCCTTCTAATTTACCTATTTTTCCATTGGTAATGGAGGTATAGTTCTCTATTTATTTTTTACACAATACTCAATTGCTATCTAGTAAATTTAACCATATGGAACTAGATAACTAAATTAGTTGAATACTTTATTTGATGGTTTTTTATATAAAGGATTGACACACCTCCAGTTTCCATGGGTAGCACATAATATTTTTGTAAAGAAAGATGATGGTGCTCTTTGAATATTTGTTTATTAAATTAAGATCAACCAATTTATCATAAATAAAATGTATATGTTGATTTAGATAGATGATCTATTTGGCCAGTTTAAAGGATGGAAGTGTTCCTTGAATAACGATCTTCGATTTGGATAGTAATAGCTTCAAAATTAAATAATATTTCATTCCAACTTCTTTTTTTATCTGTAGGTATGTACACTATGAGTATACTTTCATGAAATTATGTCAAAATAATGCACCTAATGTTTTAATGGATTTGAGGAGAATTATTATCCACGAGTACCTTGATATTTTAACTATAGTCATGGTGGATGACATTTTGGTTTACTAAATATACAAGGAGGATCATGCACGTCACTTGAGGAAAATTATGGGAAATTTGAGAGATAATTTAATTTATAAAAAATCTTTTTAAATGTTGTTTCTGGATTCTGGAATTGTGGTTAATTGGAATAGTGGTATCAGAACATTGTATTTCAGTAGATCCTAATAGTGTAAATGTTTTATAATATGGGAACAACCACAATTTTTTTTGATATTTAAGATTCTTAGGTTTAGTGGGGCATTATAACCAATTTTTAAATGACTTCTAAAATTTTCTTTTACAATGACTTATCCAACATACAAAGGGGTGAAGTTAGTTTGGGATGATATGTGATAGAGTTATTTTATTGATATGAAATGTATTTTGACATCTACAATTTTGTTGAATCTTATAGAGACTGGGTATGACCATGTGGTCTTCTGTGATGAAACATATATAGGGTTGGGTTGTGTTATTATATTGTGTGATCAAATAATTGTATATTTCTCATGATATCATAAGATAATATTGAATAATAATCCAACACATGATCTGTAACTTGTAGTTTTGATGCATACTCTTAAAGTGTGGTCAAATTACCATTTTGGAGAAAAGTTTACCATATATTCTGATCACCAATTCATAAGAAATATATTCTCTAAAAAATATTTGAATATCTCATAGAGGTGTTGGGTGAAGTACTAACAGTATTTTGATTTTGAAATTGTGTACCCCATAGGGAAGGGGAATTTATTTTTAGATTCTTTGAGTTAGAATCTTTTGGCCCAGGACATGGAAGTATCATCAGAGTAGAATTAGATGTCTCTTTTTCTATAATTACATTTGGAATTCCATGAGAATGGGTTTGAGGCTATTTAGAACAAATATTAGTTGACCTCATATATTCCTTAGGTGATGCATCATGATTATAATATTCATGAAGCATTCTTTGGATTTAGGTACTCTCTTTATGGTTGGGAGAGGATCACTGAGTGTTTGTCCACCCTGATGGGGATAATATTTTTTCGAAAGTGATACATTGTTCCTTTTCTATGAGGAAGGATATGATGTGATAATTATGGATGTTAGTGGATTGTGCACCTAGGTTACAAAAAGATGTTTTATGGCATGAAACGATGGTTATGATGGCCTGGTATGAGATGGCACCTCAATGAAAATTTTCACACTATAATACTAGCCAATAGGTCAATATTGAGAACAATAAACCTCTGGGATAGCTTCATCCTCTACCAGATACAACATGTATATTTTACAAGAATTATATGGGATTAGTGGTGTTTTTTACTCATAACCATAAGAAGAATGGCTAGATATGGGTTTCGATTGAATGAATAACCATCTCAGGGGACTTTTTTGGTTATCATTTAGTGACAAGGTTTTCTTAATAGATTCACCTTGTTTGGGTCATCAACATATTAGGAGGAAAGGGTAAATTTCACTGTGATTTATGGGACCTATTATCGATTTTGATTAGATGGGGAATTTTTATTTTTACTCATTATTTAAACTAAAATTCACATCAATACATAATGTGTTCGACGTATCATAGCTTATGAATTATCTTGATGAATAAAATTAAATCCTTGAGTAGGGAGGCTCTAAATTTTGAAACTATTTTATCTATGACTAATAATTTACTCAATATTATTTATTATGAGAAAGGGTAGTTTTTTGGGATAATTATATATTTGTTAAGGGTTCTTTGGCTACATGGTTCTGAATCTCGTGATACTCAGGAGGGTGGGGCACTGATGAGAGAGTTGTGACCTCATGTATTTGATATGGAAACATCTTGATAGGAAATATAGGTATAGAATTATTTTATTTTGGGGATATTATAACATCCCATAAATCATTCATGTATTTTTTTATCCTTTTGTTGGCCTCATTTAAGTTAGTTGTTATCTTGGTGTTGTTTAGATTGAATATGGATTGTTTAGAGGATTTTTGGGAAGTTCATGGTCGGTTAACAATTTTCCAAAAACGTGTGCCCCAAAGGGAAATAAATGCACCCCTAAATAGTGGGAAATTTACTTTTGGAACATATCCTCCCAAAATACAAGCCCACACAAGGTGAACCATGCACCCCCAATAATAAGAGAATATGAATGGAACAATGTTTCCACAAATTATTCATCCCCTTCATCTAAACATGTGTGTTAATTTTAATTATTCCAAAAAATAAAAGTTTCAAAAGAAAACTCCAACATTAATTTATATAATACATCCTCTAAGGGAAAATACAATTTTCCTTTCCTTAGAGGCTCCCTATAAGTTATTTTGGCTCCCTTAACCCCCTCATTCATAGAATCAAAGTGATGATGGATGATCTGATCCCTCCCCGCTAAGTGGATCTACTCTAATTTAGTTTCTACCAATATCTCTTTATCTCATCCTCATAATGTTTTATATTATAATGGTTTTAATAGATTTAATATATGTTTTGATGGAAAAAATCATTTATTGTTATATTATTGTTCTAGATCCATTTTTTAGATCCTCTTCACCTTTGACCATTTTGGATGTTTTGGATATGGGTGTTGATTATTTTATTATGTGATTAAAGGTAGGTTGTTTCATTTGAGATTATAAATTTAATTGAAATGTGGATTTTAAATATTTATTTATAATATATTTAAATTAAATTTCCAAACCTTGATTTGTAGTGATTTTATTATAAAATTATAAAATGAATGGATTTTAAGAAAACCCACCCAATTCCATTGGAATCAGAATTTTGTGGTGAATTTTAAAAATATTGGAATTGATGAAATTATTTGAGTATTATATTGATAAAAATGGATTCATATTAAATGATGGAAATATATTATTTGTTTTCTATTAAAAAACATGAAATAATGAAAGCGTAATACTTTCTTTCAAATTGAACAAGAATATTGAAATGAAAAATAGATAAATTTAATTGTAATTTTTAATTTGTCATAAACGAGATAATTTCCCTATTTATGATTAATTGACTATAAACATGTGATCCTAGATAGTTATTTAGTTATATGGGATTATAATTCTAGGATATTAATCCCCAAGTAATGGATTTATAATGAAAACATTAACAAAAACATTGTTCATAATGATTATCCGTGATGTGATATTGATGAGTCTTATTCGGCCTGATCATGAGGGACATATATAGAAATGTATATCTATGAACATTGATTTGAAATGTGTGAGGATACTATAGCCAGAAACTAATGTACATAAGGGAAAATGACTGTGTTTCTTTTTGTGTGTTTATTTATTATATAGTATATTGATTATTGACCTATTTTACTCAGGAAAAATAATTTATATAAATTATTTAATATAAAAAAAGAAAAATAATCTTTGAAATTTTTTCCATGTATTTAAAAGAAATATTTTTTACCATGTAAATGATATGATATTCTACGACATACATTATTTAAATTAAACGAATGGATGATTTATTTTTATAGAATAGTTTATGGAGAATGTGGTGAGACCCAAAGGGGCATTATAGATTACACCATGCCTTTTCTTTGGTTCATTTCTATAATTTTTTATTCCAGGTCTGAGAAAAATAAAATCACTAGTCGGAGGTGGTGGATTTTCTTAGCCCTTGGGATCATGGAGTGGTGATAGTGACTATTAGAGCAGGGAAGCAAAATATTGTTGTGGGTTTTTATATTTTTTTAATTCATGATGCTTTTTTTGGTTATTGTTCTCTTGAGTTGTTAGTTTATCTCGTTAGGTACTATTTTACATGTTTGAGGTCTTTTACATTCTCACTAAGGTGTATTGACATAATGAATTTTATCTGTTATCTTCTGTTTTTTTGTGGATAAAATCATTCACTATTCGATATTTTGGGATGTTAGGATCTAGTTTCGAAGCCATGGGGATTTAGAAAAACTTTGGAGTTAAGTCAGTGTCATCTCAAATATCAGGGTGCAAAGGAATCAAATATGGTTCATGAAACCCAAATTTACTAAGCCTCATGGATTCATCAACAAATATATCAAAAAAATATTATTTTCTAAATCTGTGTCTCTCTAGCTTATGGTATTTGGTACTCCAAATATGAACCATACACTCTTATATTATGAAATACTTAGTTTATGAAATTCCATGTGGTATACTTCAGGGGTTATAAAATATAACCACCCCAATTATACCTCACGAGTATGTATTGTTTCTCAATACAAGAATAATACTTATTATAACCACAAAATTTCATTAGAAACCATAACAGACAATGATTGAAATCAGTTAAGGATAACTCATTATTTTTTATTCAGTGTCTAATAATAATTTCCATTTACGATTTATATATTCATCTCTCTCGTGTTCTTTTTGTGTGCATACAATGTGAATGATTGATAAATTACACATTTTTTAATAAGTTGATAAATTTTAAATAATTAATTTTTTTAAGAAAATCTATAAAACCAAATATTAAAAACACTATAATCATATCAAATATGTTACACCTTGAGATCAAATTTCTATTTGATGTTATTTTTGGGGTTTTCTCAAACACATTATATTTGAATGTAACTCCTACAATATATCTATGTGGTAATTTTATAAAACCCTTCAATTAAACTCATTAATTACTTAATAGCGATGAATGGAAATAGATTTTCTAATTGTGATAGTTATGAATCATATTTTTAAGGTTTAATTCTATGATTATGTATTGATACTCATTTACTTGAAAACATCAAATGTTAGGTTGTTAATAACCTATATTATGTACATAGAACATTTTTTATGTTCATTATCATCATAATTTTTAGAAAAAATCCCATAAAAATTGTTCCTTGAAATATTTTGTTATGTAATATAACTATTTACATTAATAATTTATTAAGACAATATAATCATTTTATGATATATATATATATATATGTGGCATTAAATTATTATTTTTACTGGAACAATAATTTATTTTTTAACATTATACTAATCAAAGACAAAACATTATCTCACTAGCCTATTTCACACTGTATTATCTTTAGAATATAATTCCATGATACCTGAACATTTTTTATTTTATAGAAAAAAGTCATTTTTTCATTATGGGGTATATTTATAAAAAAATCCATTATTTCCACATCACATATAGTATTTCCATTTATGATCATTCCTCAAAAATAAAAATTTTAATCTTTGAAACATTTCATTGATTGGTGGTGGAATTTAATTTCTGTATATTTTGATAAGGTACAAGATAAAATCATATATCCTAGATAAAACTCTAATTTACCCTCTTCTATTTCTAACACACGTTATGGAATCTAATGTATCATAAAACATTTATATTGAATTAGTAAACTCATATTTTTTTGTAACCACACATTGTTATTAAAAAATATCTATTATAATATAAAAAAAATATTATGAAAACAAGAACATTTTAATTAGATCTATAATTTGATTATATATTCATTTTTATTAAAATCCTTGATTTGTAAACTGTTTTATCTAGGACTCAAATTCAAACTTTAATATTTATCAAATATTCAATTTTCATGAATCACTAGTGGATAATAACCTTTTAATATCATTTTTCGTTTTCATTTTTTAACATAAACTAAAAATGTATCATGAATATAGTTGATTTCAACATACTATTTTTAATATTGGTTACATGAAAACTATATTTAATCTACTTCCAATATCATTTACAACAATTATGTATGATGAATTAACCAATAAATATTTATATTACCATGATTTTCTTAATCAATACATAATTACTATTTTAGTAGTAAGGATAATACTATATTACATTTAGATTTCAATTTTGTTTTTATATAATTATTAAAACCACTTACATGTCTTACAATTACCATAAAAAGTGTAATTTTCCACTCAATGTCCAATTATTCAAAAAAATTGAATTCATATATTTAATACCATGATTCCTTCAAAACACATTAACTTCATTGAAAAAAATCTCTATGAATAAATGATATACCTTTCTATAGTTCCAAATAAACCTTAATGATTTTCGAATAAAATTGAAAATATGGGATAAAAACAACGTTCCTATTAAAGGATACAAAAATAAATAAATCATTTAGTCATTTTTTAACATCATGAAATCCCATAGAAAAATATATTTTTAATTAAATTAGCTTGAACTCAAGATAATAATTAACTTAATCATGATATAAATTTCACATCATAATAATTTTCATAAAATATATCATAAGAAATATTAAATGTAGTTTCATAATAATGAGGTATTCTTGTAAAAAAAGAGGACTCCATAAAACATTTTCCTGAAAAAATATACTTTTCAACCTTAAAAATAGAATAAACTACCCATTAAATAGAAACTCATTATGTTACATTGTAAAATAAAAACAATTCATGAAAAATCGTCTCTAAATATTAAATATTCATGTAGGTACCCTGGGAAATCATCCACATATATCTTTTAGAGTAACTTTTACATTCACGCATACAAATGGAATAAGATACTGGGTTAATAAAAACATATTTTACTCAGAGAAAAAATTCATTAACCAATACATTGGAGTTATATATTAGGCTCACAAATCATTATGAAATGTTTTCATGGACTATAACATACAAAACACCTATAATAATACAATTCCATTAAATAAACTCACAAATAAATATTTTTAACACACATTCAAAGGAACCATTAAGATTAATTTAAAAATAATTATAAAAAAGAGTTTTCTATGAAATATATTAAATAATTTTCTAAATGAATATGAAATATAATATTATTCAAAAAAACATGAAATATTATAGAGTAGTATTTTTATTAAACAATGGTTATGATGATGGTAAACTTCATTCATGGAAAATATGTTACGAAATATTCCAGTCAAACTATTTCAGAAATAATACATATTGAAAACGTTAAAGTGATAGAATTAATACCATTTTAATGAATTGAAATGATATTTTAATGTTAAATCACCCTTCAATTTTTTATGATAATAAAACCACGTAAACATTTTATGAATCATGTATATTGAGTAAAAAGTTCTAGAAATAAAATGGTGTCTCTAAACGTGGTTTTAATAAAAATACCTTATAACATTGATAACTATTATATAAAATTAAAATTGAAGTAGAGAAAATGAAATGGGTTTTTAATATAATTTAATTTTTTTAAATGAATTATAAAATAAATTAATATAATATTCTATTAACAATAAAAAATATGGTGAATACTTATTAAGTCTATATGAAATGAAATTTGGATGAGAAATCCTTACCTCAAATATAAAATTAATCAAAAGTGCTCTAAATGACCCTAAAATAAATTTATATTTATTATAAATTTATAAAATATCATACTCTTTATTTTAATAGTTGATACCATTCAATATTAATTCTGATTCCACATTTATTAATAATTTTTCATTGAAATCAATATTTTGGGTTTTAACTCTTCCAATTTATTTGTATATATTTGTTTTTTAGATCCTATCATTGCTTCTCTAACATGGTTTTATTACATATATATTATAAATTAATATAAAATATATTTTTTAATACCATTATTCATTCACATGTATATTCAATGGAAGTTATGATAATAGATTGGGTAAATATCTCTAAAATTCCATTTTTTAAAAGTCTTAATTCCATAAAATGAAATGAATTTATTAAAAAATAACAATTTATATGATAAAAATTCCATAATATTTAATGAATTAAAAATTCATCATTATTTAAAATTTTTTCTAGTACATAATGTTACTTATTAATTCAATACATAAATTTTTTATCAATGTTCATGTTGTTGGTAAAACAGACCCAAACAGGAATGTGCTATAACTACTAAACGAGGAATAATATATCATTATATACTAATCATATAACTTCAAAATAATACAAATGATGTTATATATATAATATAAATTTATTTAATTTACTCTTATTACTACAAACATGGGGCAGATATGGGAAATGAAGAAAATCGCTTCATGGAGGTGGTAGGTCGCGTGTACATACGGGTGATATTTCAAATTTCAAAATGATATATGGGTAATAAGGAAGATAATATATTATAATTATATAATAATACATAATTAATAAAAATTATATATTTATATCTTTAATATATCATAATTACAATCCATGTGTGGTAGTGATGAAAAATGAAACACATTGCTTTGTGGATGCGGTAGTCGAGACATATAGACAAGTAATATTTTTATTTCACATAATATTGAAAATGAGAATAAAATAGGGTGTTAAATGAAAAGAATTAAACATTATTATATTTTAAATACTTATTATATTAAACCTTAATGGTTATGATAGGTTTTAAGTTGGGAAATTGCAAAATAAACATGAGAGTATTCAGTTACGTGTTATACCTCTTCTTTGGAAAACCTCATTTTGGATAAGAACTACTACATCTAAGATGGTATTTTGGAGATACCAAAACCTATAGTACAGGGGAAGTAATATTTTTGATGGTTTTAGGGAATATGTTTCATGATAAAGTGTCGATGTGGTGTGTAGAAGTGAAGATAAAAGGCGACCTTTGGTATTAGTGGCGAAATTATTAATTTTGTAATCTTCATTAGGTGGAAATAAATTAATTTAAATGATAAGGTGATTAGGGTATAAATACAATTATTTAATAATAATAAAGTTGATAATTTGTGATGTGATAACATTGTTTCATCATTAATTAACATGTTTTATCCCATTTTCTATGGTAACACAATTTTATGAAATGTTACTATTCTTAATGGAAACAAATTAAGTTGTAATATTTATCAAATTTGAACATCCACAATCCAAATATTAAATCCATTTTTATAGAATCAGTTTTTACAACTGGTAGAAATTTATTTTAATATAAATGTGAAAAACACAATGAAAAAAAATTATTTATAAAATTCAGTTTAAGCACAAAAATGATATTTTACCGAAATATAATAAAATTTATAATTATATTGAATTTTTATATTATTCGTAATAAAATTTATCTTATTTTACTTTGAAAAAAAACTATAAATATAATAAGTCGTTTCAATTTCCTAATTTGTTGAAAATAAAATACATTTTTGTAATCAAATATACATTTTTTTCTATTTACTCAAAAATAAATAATTCCAAACTAACCCCAAATATTAAATTTATGATTACTACGGCATGATTATAAAAAAAAGCATACTGTCGCAAATATAATTTAAAATATTGGTAGAAATTAATTTAAATATCCTTGACTAAAAGGAAATAAAAATCATTTTTGATAAATATGTATTTTTAAAACATAAAATGTTGTTATTATCATTCCATGCCTAATGAAAAATATTAAATGAATGTAAATAAATTTTATTCTATATATTATTAATTAGTTTCAATATATTTATTTTTAAGTAGTAATTAATTCAATATATTAAGACAAAAATCTATTGTAAAAAGAGAAACACTTAATTCACGCACTTTCTCATCATAAAACACTTTGAAGAATTATTTTAAAATATTATGGATACCATTTTCAGATAAAAATATAATTTTTTATTAAAAACCATCTTCAATACCAAAATACCTAATGAAAGGTAGAGAGTGTTTTTTCATTGAAAAAAATAATAACGATTTCAATGGAAGGTAGAAATTAAATAATGGACATGATGGTGGGAAATTTGTTTTCTATGTGTATGTAAAGAATATAACATTCCATTTTTTATTTGTCCAAACATTCCATATGAAACATTTGAGATGACAAATTTTGAAAAAAAATTGAAAATAAAACAAAAAGTTAAATTGAATTATCATTATAAATCCTTTATGACTGTAATTATTATTCATAAAATCACATTAAAAACATTGATATGGATTAAAAAGAGTTAAAATGAAAACATTAAAAGATAGTTTTTTTAAATAAAATTCCATGATCTCTTTAAAAATATATGAATTATACTCCCCCTGAAGAATTAGAATAAAAAACTATAAAAAATATTATAATAGAAAAATAAATTATAAAACATCAATAATTGGTTGTGTGTACAACTCATTAGTGGTTATTGGTGTATAACATAAAAATATGCCTTTTGGAAATAAAATTGATATAATACCTGTTACCTTAAGCCCAACTCATCACATGTGTATTTATATTCCAGAATAAATAACTTATCTTATTTATATACCTTCTTGAGAAACATTATCATCTTTTTTATATCTTTTATTTCCCCTTTTAACATATGATATAAAATAACATAATCAATTTATTTTAAGTATGATAATTTGTCCATATATAGAATCTATGTAGAAATTCCATTGTTAGGTTGAAAATGGTCAATGAGGTCATTATTTAAATATCTCCATAATAATAATAATAAATTATTTATCATATTTATACAACAATTATACTTTTAATACTGATCCGGAAAGATGGTTTTGAGAAATGAATCATCATAAAATCATGGAGATGGTAGGTCATTCATATTCTTGAGTAACATTTCATTTTTTCAATGTATATTATGGAACAAAGGTAGGTAATATATTATATTTCTTGAATGATCATAATATCAGCCATACAATATTAGTTCTTTAAATATACTTGTATATACCATCCATGTGGTGTGTTGATGAAAAGTGAGTCACATTGCTTCATTAAGATGGTAGTATGCATGTATGAGAATGACATTATGACTTTTCCATTGAGTGAAAAGGTAAGGATTAAAATGATATATTATATTTTCATAATGATAAATATGTCATGAATATCATATTGAGGTCATGTATATCAAAAATATTTGTTATATTTACCCTTACTACCTTCCACGTAACATGTTAATGAAAAATGAATTACTACACATTGAAAGGATGTTGTATATCATAGACATAATATCTTTTATTGTAAACCTAAAGCAATTTAATGTAAAAATCACCACTATGATGGGTATTATTGAAATAATTAATTAAATTAGTTTTTGAGGTGGTAGTCCTCCGTTCACATGAATGATGATTACATAACCCATTTCATGGAAAAGAAGAAGGGTTTAGGTTATTTTGTTACCATAATAACATTCAGTATATAGAATATTATATTCTTATTAAATCATCATGGTGTAATAATAATTGAAGTAGGATTAGAATGAAATAAAATAATGATGCTCATTGAAGGCCACTTCCTATTATTCAGGTACCATTTTTAGGTATGCAACAAATCCTTCCAAGGATCATTTTCATTCCAAAATAGTGATTTCAGAATAAGAGTAAGGATTTTTCGATGTTATTTGTATAGTTATTGGCCAAAAAAAAGTGTTCTTATGGAGTTAATAATAGATTTGAGGGGGAGGACTTTTACAATCGAGGTGGGTGACACACTTGTAATTTCATGAAAAGATTTAATCATACCCATGTTTTAACCATTCTAAAAGCTTCCATAATGGTCTACTCTAGAAAATAAATGTGATAATGTTGAAATATATCTATAAAATGGGTTTTATAAAAGATGGTAGTACATTTTTAACACTTATCATCTTAGTTTAACCCCACCAGGTAAATCCATTTTTTCATTAATCATAGTAATTAATTTTTAATGTTTCCACTATTGATTTTGGTCAAAAAATTAGTTAAATATATAAGAAAATAATATTTATTCTGATAAAAAATATATAATCCATTATTTCAAATTCAATTAATGGAAATGGAATGTTTTTATTTAAAAATAATCCCATTGATGAGATGAGAAAGCAGGTTTTCGAGGAGAAACTGTTCAAATTATTAAAATATTTTTATATCATTGTTTAGCATGAAAAATATTAGAATGAACAAAATTGGATTTATAGATATATAATTGAACTATTTTTAATTAATACACAATTCAAAAAATATATTAGCATTGTAAATAATTTAATCAAAAATGTAGTTTTGTAATAAAATTTAGTATTTTTCATTAATTATTAAAAAATAAAACATATCAGAAAAATCAAAACAAATCACCATAGGTATATTTTTATATTCTAATTTATAAACTAAATTATATTTTATGAAATATTTTTTCTATAAGTGTTAAAATTTATTTTATATTATGTTCAGAAATCATCACTAAACTCTCTTTTAGAAAAAATATTATTCATTAGAATTTATTTTCTATAAAATGGTTTTATTTTTATCTCTAATTATTAAAAAATTAATATTTGTAAAGTATATATTTTCAGAATATAGTTAACCATATTCATAACTACCATTATAATTTCTAGTTGATTAATATCTTATTTATTAATAATATTTTAATAATATGTCATGTTTGTTTAAAACATGATGTGGTGTGTAATGAAATGAAAAATCAATGCTTCATGTAAGGAAATATATTGAAGATGTTGTATTCATTTAAAAATAAATATATCATTAAATACCAGGTGGTTATATTTTATTATATTATTGGTGTTGTGTGTCATACAGTATAAGATATAATTATCTTCTTTTATGATTATGTGCTCCCCATAAACAAAGTCGTAGTGGAAGATCTAATACCAGAGGACCAAGACACTCCTTACATTATCAAAAACAAATCATCTTCAGCATTTCTCGGAATGAACATAGATAGAATGAGATTCCAATGTCTCTTCTAATAGACTCCCCCACCCCGATATTGATGAAGAGGTTCCCAGACTTCCATCTTCTTCGAATATGTCTCTACAGATATAGAAATTGAAGAGGATGATCTATAAAACACCCCACCATCATTTAAAGAAGGTGTATCCACTACTATAAATGGTCTCATAATGATAAATCTGGGAATATTTAATTTATGAAACAACACCATTTTGTGTTCACCTAGAATTATATAGAAAATCCAAGACAAAATCCAGATATGACTACACACTATCTGGGACTGCTCGATGATAATCAAGGCTTCAATTAGGAATATAAGAGAATGCACCCCTCTCATGCCCCCAATGTAGAGGATTTATTTGAAAAATTATTCAAACAAAACATCATCCGAGATGTTCAATAACCAAGGTGGCATGATAGTATTGTCCCTATCAAGAATATTAATGGGTAGATTAGGATCTGAATTTATTTTAAAGGCCTTAACAGACATTTCATGAAAGAAAAATTTCTATTTCTTATCACAAAACACTTGATCGATGTAACTGTTGTATTCCAAGACCATTCTTTTATTGATGGGTACATGGGGTAAAATCAGATCATGATGCCCCCCAAGGTTGAAGAATAAAATTGCTTCAGAGAACCAAAAGGGATATTATTCTAACTGGTCATTCCCTTATTATTAATGAATTCATGGTCCACTTATCAGCAATCCATGGATCAAATATTTAATCCATACTTGGGGAGGATATTTGATTATTATTTCAATGACATAGTTAATAAATCCCGACAACCAATGTGATCATTTCACACAGCTCTGAACAAACATTGACAAGCTACAATAATACTATCCAAATAATTATCTTATGATGTTTTGTTTCAACACAACATTAAGAAACTTTCTTGGATTTTTGGGACACCACCATGACATTTATGTTACCTAGATATGATGAGTGTTATTTTAGTGATGTAACCCCAAATAAATCTCAATGAACTGAGGGAAAACCCAGGTATCCTCTCATATATTAAGTGATTGAAAGATAACCTAGCTGGAACAAATATCCCCATCACTAGTATAATGAATAAGGGAGTCACCTATCAATAAAACAATGATTTCTACAATTCCTTCGAAAGCCTCAATTAATAAATGATTAACCTACATGTATGGATGCCTCTAATGGATGGTAGAACACACATCTTATATGTGTCCCACATGGAATGCTCATTGGGAACCCTAATCAAACATAAAAGTCTTTCATAAAGCTATAATAGTCTCTACTACCATAGCCGACCCATTCTAGGTACCAAGATTTTATATTCTATTGTCCAAAATAATTACCATGGACTCAACATTGTAGTGAAAAGGAATAGGCACTACTTGTATCACTCTAAAGTCTATTATTTATCACTTATTGACCTAGTCATGTACATACTTGGCCACCCCATGTTGACCAGGCACTTATATTGATGGGAGGTCATTTTTTAGCAACATGACATTCAGTTCATATCACAGAATATAGTGGAATGAAATTTCCTGGATGATTTCATGGAAAACAATTCTTCCCTTGAAAATAAACTAGAAGACATTGAGCTCCTAGATGAAGTGGTATTCTTTGCCCGTTACACTCCTTGTACAAGGGATTTGTAAATTGATGGCAGCTCTTGGAGTTTATTTAGTGAAATAATGGAAAACATGATGTTCAATTGGGTTGGTCTCGGGATTTTATTTATTTCCCCAGACAATGAATGTTTTCCCACTCTTTATCATTATCCAAAGGATGCACAGAAAATTATTCTGAGTTCTAATCCCTCATCATTGTATTGGAACTAGTCTTATAACTACACATAGCCTACAAGAATATCTAAGGGGACTTGAGGTTAGTAATAAAACAGATCAATGGATAATAAGATATAAAAATTGAGGAAGTGGATCATCTCACATGCAATGCTATGTGATTGATGGAAGAGTTACCCTTTGATCCCACATTACATTACATCCCCATATTAGATGAATTCTTGTGCTAATGGACAAGATAATAAAGCCTCTGTCCTGGCCGACATGATCAAGAGGAAGCAACCTTCTACATCACACATCGAAGAATTGTCTCATCAGCCGTTGTATGTGATATAGAAGAGATCCACCTAGTCAACACCACCGTAGATTGTGATGAACCAAAAACCACCCATACATGGATAAAGCCTATAATCAATTATCTAATAAATGTGAATCTCCTAACAAATCCAACCAAAGATAACATATTTGGTGTTGTGTGGCCAACTTTACTCTATAGTATGGTCTAAACGAGTAAAAAGTGCTCTAAAATTGTGGAATTGGTGGAATTTTTCATAGGTGAATATCAAAGGTAGTTATTCTCCCCGTCTTTTTTAAAGTACATAAAGTATCCTATGTCATCGATAATTCTGAAACTAGGATCTCCAACTAGATCAAAAGGTTGGGATAATATTAGAAAACCATGATATTAGACTGTGTGGAATCTACCAAGAAATATCATGCATTTTTGATCCATTAAATCTTTATCCATCAGCCCCTTTTATTTTTACACATGGATAAATATTCATATATATTATTCATTTGGGGGATGGATGTTTTGAGCCAATATCCCCTAGCAACTACTAAGCAGTTCAAGTACATCATAAACACTATAAGTTTTCATTTCAAAATATAATGAGGAAATACCCAAATAGAATTCAAAATGAAAAATATCATCAAATTTATGATGTCCCATATCATCACTAGGTTTGGAGTACCTCACATAGAATTAATAGGAAGTAACACCAAATTCTTTTCCATGGAGTTTAATAAGCGTTACGATGAGTAAAACATCAAGTCCAATCACTCAGTTCGCCATCATGAAACATCAAATGGATTAATATAGGCCATCAATATGACTCTATCAAATATAATCCAGAATATGGTTATCAATGATAATAATTATTTGGACGAATAAACTCCTCCCTCTTTTATGGGATTACTATACAACTATGCTTATTTCTACACAGGAAATGATAGAGTCATTAGTGTATGGGGACAGTGAAAAATTATCCATAGATTTATATATACCTTTATTCTAAATAGACATCTGTGGAAAACTATTGGATGATGAAAAATATCATAAAAGACTGTATGTGTTGGAACTAATAGATTATAAGTGGTTGTACAAATTTTACAATTGGGAAATTCATCATAACTGGATTTCACTAGCCTTCATTAAAATGGTTTACCTCTATTCATTCCTTTAAGGAGAACTGGTGTTGGTTCTTTGAATCCCAAGGAAACTAGGAACAATTCCCCTAAAAAGGGATCCCATGTGGGAAAGACCATACATCATACATATACTATATCATAATGGAGCGTACTCATTGTACACAATTGATGGAGAGTATCTTTCACCACCCACCAATGTATGATTTCACAAGAAATACACTGCACAACCACCAGTAGTAGGGATTCCACATTAGTGTATATACAATCATTCATCCTAAGTGCATGATGTTAAACTGTACAAGTCCTTCTAGACCACATGACGTTAAGTTGTATGGATTCCTTCTTTGAAACATGACAATAAACTAAAAATTTTCCTTTGAACTATGTATGACATGACTTCTATCATCGTAGGATACATAGAGATACCAGAAACACAATTTTTGGGTCCTTTCACGTTATTGTTTTCATTTAACATCGTGTGATGCAGAGTCCTTTCAACACAACATTAACATATGAAAACCTTGATCTTACACCTTCATAAATGGTAGCCCAATTCCCTCTCCGAATGACATAAAACTGCACGGATCCGTGATATTTATCCCCATTCAAATAGATCATCCTATGTACATTTCAGATGATGTTAAACTAAATGGTTCTTCTATAACTATGTATGGATTGATTATTATTTTCTAATATGATATGTAGGGATTCCTTGATATTATATCTTTTCCTACCACCACTTGATGCACAATACCCCTATCTTGCATGGGGTCCTTCACTCTATTTTTTTCTCACACCATGCATGGATCCTAACGGGTTAGTAATTATGAAAATGGAATCCCTAAATGAAAAAGGAATATCGAACTTTGTAGGCTCTAGTACTCACTATAAGATGCTGAACTACACCACTATCCAAAACTACGTGTGGCTTGATTCTCATTCGAATGAGATACATAGTGAAACCCAATATTTATATTTGGGTCCAACCTTAACACAACCATTTATTCATAACAGTCATGCTTCATCATCACCATATGAAATTAAAATTCATGGAACATCCAAATCTACTTGTTGATTGATTCTCATCCTCATCCGACTTGCAGTGATGCCCATACATCCACCCTTGGGCCCTACCACAATGTTCCCATCAATTCATGATGGCTCACTTACATCCTTTTCGCATGATGTAAAAAGGAATTAAATATCAACAACAACATATACCATTATTCCAGTCATCAGAAGATACGTAGTGATGTCTGGATCTCGAATCCTTGGCATAACTACAACCGTCAATGAAAATTACTCCCATATCAATGTATGGGTCAAATCTGTTTAGAGTATTTCCCATTCCAGAACTATATGGGGGTTAATTTCTATCCTCATAAGATACCGATTTTTTCCCAAGTCCCTGTCTTTCGTCCTTGTCCAAAATATACCATTTTCATGTTGGTCTACATCAGTCCTCACTACAAGAGGTAAACCTACATGGAAGTATATTCTTACCACATGAAATTAAAATACATAAAAGTATATCCTTACAACATTTTTTAAACAAAATGAAAGTATGTATTTACTATATGAAGATAAACTACATAGAAAATGTCCTTACTGATGACATTAATCATCACATAGAACATTCCCACTAGATAATATAAAACTATGTGGACAATGTCCCATTTTTCATCCTTCATCAAGGATCCATGAGAGACTTACCTCAGTAAACCAGAGAATGGGGTGCTTCCACTCTATTTCAATAGCACCTAGAATCCATATAGTTTCCTTCATGTTCTATGTGTCTCAGGTCTCCACATTCTTCCACGGAATTTGGAAAAGATATCCAGATTTAAGGACCCTTTTCATGACTATTCATACATTATCATAGATCCTGCATATGAGCCTATGAGTGTCAACTAAATGCATCACTCTAAGAAAGGACATTCCAATTATAATGAGACCTGACATCCTCACAATATCACTCAACAGCCCAGTTTTTTTTAACTACTCGTAGTATAACTATCACATGTCATTACTCATGACTTGAGAAACTCTAGCTGTGATTTAAAATATTTTCATCCCCTACTCAGAAATATTTTTGAATACTCTTCACCCAAGATATCCCGATTATGCTCTCTTTTATCAACCTCCAGATTAGTTCCAAGTGATTTATGACATAAAACTACAATCATTTTGGTCAAATCAGTACATCATTTAACTCTAGAACATAATGGTCCAAATAACAATACTTGAAACTTCTAATGAAAGAAGCACAAGAATTTTCTTGTCAAAAACACACAAATGGTGACCATAGAAAAATTTAAGTCTCCACCCACTAAAATCATCATCCTCGGATTTTTGAAAAAAAATTAGGGAACACACATTGAACTCAAAAATCTCAGGTGGTTTTCCTTGTAGCCATAGTAAAAGCAAATCTTTTCTCACTGGACACACCAGTCAAGGAAAAACATAGAGAAATGTTTTTAAAATCTCCTCACCACGAGAATTTGTTCACTGGATGGTGATAAAACATTATAGTTACTCGAATTGTACTTATATTTTACACTCTCCCTTGACAAAATTCATGATAACAGGTATCATTAATCACCATTACATTCCATGGACCTTAGAAAGTATATCAAACTTCAAAGAACTTTTTATTGAATATAAATACATGCCCATGGACACTATATATATTCCCATGGCCTTCAACTGAATGTGTCAATTTGAAAAAAGTCATTATAAATCTAATAATCACTAACACTATCATGGAAGAACTCATCACCTCAATTTTTATGAAACATTCCCATTATTATTGTCCCATGTATTTCGGCTAACTCAAGCACTCTAGATCATGAATTACAATCCCCGCACAAAAATATCCATGAGTATTTGATATCCTCGATGTTATGGAATCATGATTTATACCCTTTCTCATGGACGGACTGTGACTCTTCATTCCCTAACATTGGGTGTCCCTCAATTCATGATTTGAAACCACATGACATAGGGATCAAGCCTCACATTTAGTGATGAGCAGTACAATGGTACTAGAACCATTCATGGATAGTTTTCTTCCCATGCCCAACATAATTATATAATTATTTGTGTAACAACCCACAGTTTTCTGAAAATAAATTGAACTACGTGAAATTTTGTTTAATATAGATATTTATAAGTATCCATTAAACATAATTTTATTGCTCCTATGTTTTGAATTTCAAAAAATAGTCAACTAATTTTTTTTGCAATATGTTATTTGAAGTATATTGGAACCAACATGTTTTATTGGTGAATAGTAACATACCATTATGAATAGTAATATGACCCTAATGAATAATAAATTTTATTATTATTTCATTTTCATAAGGTTATAGGATAATTACATCTTGATTAATTTTTAAATGTGATATAAAATAAGTTATAGTTATAAAATTATTAATTTTTGAATTAAGTATGATTTTATTTAAAAATTAAATTAAATTTTTTTAGAAAATTATTTTAAAAAAATTGAATTCATTTTTGAATTATAAACCTAGATAAATGGTTGGGGTGAATTTTGGGGATTTTTCTGAAATAGTCGATTTTTGGTGAATAACAAAAAATACAGTTTTGAGTTTCGGTGTGTTAATGACATTGTTAATGATGTAATAATGATGTAATAATGATGTAATAATGATTTATTAAATCTGGTAGATTTTTTTTTAGAAAAAAAAAATTTATGATGTGTCCCACATGGCTTATACCATAGGAAAATACCATTGGCAAGTCCATGGTTTTGCAAATACCACTAATGAGGTGCCCTTTGAAAATTATTAAAATAATCCCCCACTTTTTCTATAAATACCATCCCATTCCTTAATTAAATTCATTCCAAATTCTTCATACACGATTCTATGGCCTCTTTATCTCCCTATTATCCCCCCATGTATTCCCCAAGCCCCCGAGGTCCCAACCTTCATTTTCTAAGAGTTACTCTACAAGGTAAGAAAATTCTCAATTTCTTTCATTTTCCATTCACGTTTTCTTTTATATGGTATAAATTTCATGTTTCCATACCATGTTCTTATTTAAATAATATTAATGATATATTATATATTATTATTTATTTCTGGTTGGGTGACCTTTTCCCACTATCTTTTTAATATTTTCTAAAACCATGTTGCATAGCCTTTAGGCTGCCAAATTTTTGTAACAGATTTCTCTACTATTCTTTATTTTCAGTTCCTTTTTTTCTTATTCATTAATTATCTATTATTACCCGAGAGGAATGAAATATCCAGTAATCATGTATATTTTGGATTTGATCATGTTCATGGAAAATTCATCATTACTATTCTTCTTTTCTTCCACTTATTCAAGGAATAAAAACTTTGTTTGTGATGTGTCAAATTATCAACATTGTGGACAATGTCATTTCAATTTCCATTAATCATTTCAAGTCTGGTCGTGAAACCATTTATTTGGATGATCCAGGTTATAATATATGTATTAGGTCTCATCCATGGTTCTGGAATTCTTTTTTACTCATCATTTTAATTTATAAGACAAAATGAGGTTGTTATTAATAAAGAACCACTAAAGTGATCTAAACTAAAAACATTAATGTTTTAACTTATGAATCATCCTCATATAAAACAACAAAATTATAAATGGTATAAATTATGGTACCGGAAATATTTAAATTAATTTCCATCCAAATTTTGGTGTTTCACTTCCAATTGAAAAGAACATCCATCATGAACCAATCATGGAAATCATGTAAAGAACTCACCAAAAACAGTGTAAGGAACAAAATAATAACAATTAAGGGGTGAAATGAGGTTATTAAATGATCATATAAGATGTCATAAAAAATAAAATATTTCTTTAAAATACTAATAAAACACTATTAACCATTATACATAAATTTTAAACAAGTTTTATGTAAGACAATCCGGAGGTAAGGGAATTCTTAACCCAATTTCCATTATTTTGGATAACCGTATACTTTGTTATTTATGTGTTATTAAAATTGATTGTGTGATGGGTTTTGATTATATTATGTTTAATTATGTGTAATTACAGTGTACATAAATATTCCATCCACTCAATTAAGTATCTCTTCAATTGTATTATATTTATAAGGGGCTTTTTCTTTTAGAATCCTCTTAAAACAATGTTTTACAAAATTCAAAAGAAATGTTTTTATGACATTATTCATGTTGTGTGATTATGTTCTAGTTCTTGGGAATTATTTATGATGAAGGGTGGGACCTATATATCCATCCAATTTATTGGGTATGTTTATGTTGGTGGTCGGACATATGTTTACTGAAAGTGTAACTACGATGGTTACACAAATAGTTATGTAGCCACGAGGGTTAAAAATTATAAGGTAGTCGAGAGGGTTAAAGATTATGTAATTAATTCAACAATATAACATTATTTTTCTACTTATGTTCTTAGGTATTGAGAAAATCTCATGATTCACAAAGTTAGTATATATATATAGGTGATAAGTATGTCTTATGAAAATTATTTCATACTTTAAAAGTATTCATGGACTAATGTGTTCATTCGTACTTTTTATATCCCTTATTGAGTTTTTATGCTCATCCTGAGTATTAAATTATTTTTCATAGGTTAATATATGTGTATGAAAAAGAATAAATTCATGTTTAATGTATATGAAATCTCAAGGAATCATTTATTATGTTTTAATATTTTTAATTTTGAAAAAAATGGAAACTATTTTTGTTGTATCCACTCTGTAACAATGTGTAATGCTATGAATGTATTTTGTACCAATTTTCTAAATCTATAAACTTTAAAAGATCCTTAATTTCAAAGGAAGTGTTTTCTTGAATAAATTCAAGATTATGTAAAAATAAGGTCGGGTAATTATAATTTGCGTCTTAAAAATCATTCATTTCCCTAAAGAATAATTAGAGATTATCTTTCTCTTGTCATGATACTGACACATAAGGTCCATGACCTTCAAACTAATGGTATATTATCCTTGAAAGAGTAGAGCATCAATCATTTGATCCTTAACAACATCTCAATGAATTCAAACTTTCTTTAATTCTATGGGACATAACCAGCATGTCTCCAGCATCTCATGTTCATGGGCTCAATATTTCATGTTATGATTTACAAAATCTATACTCCAACTATTCAGGCATGCCTAGAATACCGAATATTCCAAAAACATCAATATTAATTCCATATATATTCCATAGATCATGTAAAAGATACCTGGAATCATGGACCCTTTTCGTAAATATGCATACATGCAACAACTCTTAAATAAGTTCCTATGACCATAAAAAATGTGTCGCTCATAAAAAATATTTTTGTATTACTTTTGATCCTTTACATCACCATGGTATAACCCCACACCTCAGAGTGATTTAGGTCATTCCTAGTATGTCTGCACCATATCCCATGATCATATAGAAATTCCATTATAATAGAACAAAACTAAAAGTAGTATTATGTCTAAAATAAAAAACCCTAAACTAAAATAAATTTTATGTATGACCTATATTTCACTAAACTAAATGGAATATTTGGTTCGAGATAAAAGAACATAAAATAAAGAAATATTATTTTCAAGCTAAATGAAACTAAAAGAATGCAAAATCAGGTCAGAGCTAAAATTCCTTAATCTAAAGCAATATTAGGTCTGATCTAGAAGACCTTAAACTAATGCATGATAGTAATTCACCATGTAAAATCTTAAAATTATATCCATATAGACCTAAACATCATGATTTTATCACAAAGACTATCAGATATGTTAAGAGATATACCCCTCACCTCCATGGGAATATATCATACTCAGGTGATCCCTCTACAGATCAGGTAATCTCAAGATAGCTGGAACCAATTACTAATATGAAATATCATGTGAGTGGGCATTCATGAGAATCTCCAAAAGGTAATTTCAACATTCAATTGTTGGAATTTTGGTTCATTTGATATAAATCAGGTGGTGGTTATCGATGATGAGTTCTAAAAATAATGTAGTATTAAGATATAAAACACATAATAAGGGAAAAATAATCAGATAGTATTATAGAATGTTTAAAGAATTCATTTATTCATAGAATTAAAGGATGGGAGGAATCTATACATCTTGGAGTCTCATTAAACCCTTATAAAAAATAAAAAGGAAAAAAGAAGAAGTGGATCATAGTGTAAAACTTAGGTCACAAAAAATTATAGTTGACACCACTAGAGACACCACCAAAGACTCTGGAGGGAATTGGTTTTCCTCAAAATTGAATCCTTATCCCCTTGGAAGACACTACTGAGGGGGAGGAAATTTTTTAGGCCATTTATATGGAAATCAAAAAATATAAAAGGATGAAATACTTCAATATGGTTTTTATTTTCTATAAAAATGATATGTAATGAGATGATGAATGAGACCTCCAGATCCCTTGATCCTCAGAAGGACTCACGATGTGTAACAAATTCAAGATCACGAGAAGGACCCACACGTTGTTAATAATCCATGGTATTTCCCATGGAGAATCCTTCGCCAAATCATCATTCTCTCATTAAATCTCTCCACAAAACTGAATGAGTTACTTCAGGACACATTTTTTTCATTATAAGGTGCTTGATAAGCCACCCAAAATCCTAAAAAATTAAGTAGGGATGAAATTCAATGGTAGAGAAACTAGTGATCATGAATCACACATGACATATCATTTGTATGAAGAATAAAATCCCATGGTGAAAACAAATAAATCTAAAAATACCTCCAAACCATTTTAGGATAAAACTACGAAGATAATGGGGAGGAGGTGAGAGGTGTTTGCAGTCACAAAATGACACATGATACACTCCTTGGTTGATCTGAGAGACACCAAAAGATATCAAGGTCATGTCAGCCTTGCTACATGGAATCCCTCTAGATTTTTAGTTTAACCACATAGAAGTCCTCAAGTATAGATTCAATGTCCATTTGGTGCTCTAAGTACATACATATAGACATACCTGGTTTATGTTTGCGCATAATCTGTATGACTAATATTGGTTAGGCGGGAAATCACGAAAAAATAAACTAAAAATCCAAGACATTTCTTGTGGAAACTCTCACAATACATTACCATTTTAATATTAAATAAAAGAGATCAAAAAAAATTTGGGACACGTTTTCACAATCACTAAAGGACATGCGAGGTGACCCTGGAAACCCATATGAAGTTTCAAGTCCTCTATGTTGAGTTTTCCTAACCATAGAAGATCCCTTTTTCCTATCATTGTCACTATGAAAAGAGTCCCATGAAACTCCACATCACATTATAGAAAACGAAATAGATTTTTATATGGGGTTCTTAGGGACCCCCATATATCACGTATCAGTCATGTTACACTACAATAAAAAATATAGTAAATTTCCTTAACATCATGACTGCAATATAACATGATTTCCAAAATTTGTCACACAAAATAGGGGATAAAAAGTGATGAGGCAAGAGGTTCCCATGATCACTGAAAGGAATGTGATGCGCCCAAAACACCCAAAGTGCCCCCGTGAGACTCCCATATATGTCACCTAACGTATTTTGAATGCCTTTCAACATGCACTTACACATTCACATGATCAATCATGTTTCCATTAATAGAATGTAATCCGATGAATTATGTGATGGTAGAAGAGACTTGTGATCATTGAAATTCAGGAGACACACTGAGTGCAGTCTAATGCGGAGACTCACAAATATGTGTGGTGCTAGAACCATTTGTTGCTTCCATCCTAGACTCATACTAGATACTCCACACAAAGCACCAGAAAATAAGGCAGGTAATTCATGAAAATTACCCAATCCTACATGAATAAATTCTTTTGATCTGAAACTCAGTATGCTTGTAATCTAGATGATTTAACTCTCAGTAGATTTCGTGGACCAACTGATCACAAAACAAAAGTATTTCCAACAGGTAATACAATGACGAACAGTTGGAGCAATCATCTAACACACATAAATGTTATTTGTGTGATCATACATATATCACACGAAGGAATTTTAGAATTACTTGTGAAGAACATAACACATGACTTCCTGATTATTAGATACTCAAAAAACTGGTATTGAATAATCCTAAGGAACTCACAATGCAAGGATATGAACTGATATTAATAGTGGTAGACTTGAGAGAAATAAATGATCATAGTACCTCATGCACTCCACGCGAGTCACCCAAAGACTCGATAAAGCACCATGAATTGTAACCTAGATCTCATGACACTCCTCTATCATGCCATATAAGATGCAACGAATACTCTTGACATGTTAGAGGGAGTAACACAGTTCCCCCTATGGATTCCACTGTGAGCTTGTGAAACCCTCGTGGTCTATCACCCAAGACACGTGACATCCTTCACACACACTTCATGACTTAAAAAACAGTTCCATCTCATGTCTTACGAGGCTCGAGAAAGCATCTGGACATGATATGTAAGATCCTATGACACAGTCTTTATAATTCATCTGGGAGTCGCGGCGCCCTCTTGACATGCCGACTAGGTCTCTCGATGTCTTATAGTGGTTTCTACTAATATACATGACACTTGCTTGACTATGACACGAATACTCCTATAAAATCATTTATAGGTGTCATGCCAGGTCATGTAATATCTCCCAGGATATACCAACTATGTAATACAACACCGCCTTTAGAAGAAGTCTAAGCCAATAGGGAATCCTAGTAATTGATTGAATTTTCCTCATTGTTTAAGCACCAAATATATGGGAATATCAATGTGTAATCCCCACCATAAAGGGAACTATATAGACTCGGATTCCTACCATATCTATTATATGTAGTTTACCTTTCTATGAGAATAGATCCACATATCATTCATCCATTGAAATCCTAGCATCTATGTTCCTTATTCAATTGAACTAAATTGATTAATTGATATCCCTTGTTTCCCACAATAAAAATGGGTCATGTGTCTTAGGGAATTGAAAAAATCATAACATCTACACTATAAACCCCAATTATGATACATGGAAACCTCAATGTGTAATTAAAACCTAAAATTAACTATGAAATCTATGGATCATACCATAAAAAGGATATGTAGGACACCTCTCTAATGTATAATCTTAAAGAAACACCCTTTTGGTGTAATCCTTCTCATGACTTTGATATCTCATCAAACAGAACTCAATGATCCCCGTGCGATGATCACCCTAACTCACCCTTCAACAAACTGAGAAATACATCAAGCTATGATGACTCTGATTACAGACATAAATAGGATACATAAGAAATCTCTCTATGATGTGCGGAATATAATAAATCATCTCAAGGAAGTCCCACAAAATAATCCCTACATTATGATAAATGAAAAAATCATTTTACACCCCATATTTATCACATCGACCATGCTCAAATGATCAATGTGATTTGTGATAATCATATAAACTACACACTGATTATCTATAATGATATAAGAAACCATAATAACTACAAAAAATCTTATCCTCTCTATAATTTGGATATGTAGGACACCCCCTTAGGGTTCAAGCTAAAATATTTGGTGACATAGTACTTGAACATATGTCCTCACCCCATTACATTAAACTAGATAGAATGAATGAACTAAATGTGTTTTTCTTCCTATAATAACTAGGATATCATTCATGACTTATAATGGTTCAATAACATCCTCAGAATATTTACCACCTCTTTAAATGGAATAATGATCAAAATCACTTAGTTATAGAACTTCAGTATATAAACAACTACATGTTACTAGAAAATAATGAATAACATCAAATACATATAGATGGTTTCAATATAGTGGTCCCAATATTTTACATATGAAATAGATTTAACCAATAGTCATTGTTTTATGGTAATGCGTCCCATATCACAATTAGGAATAGATTCACAAATATATATTAAATCTATAATACAGTCCTAGAGTATGTGATAATTCCCCCCCAAAACAGTGTAATGAGCCTGATTTCCCATCCAATCGACCAATGAATGTCCCCAAGTTTTGATGGGCCTAAAAACCCAAATGACCTCTAGGTATTGGAAAGCAGGTCCATACCCAGCTATTGATGAAAGAAACTTTGGGAGTTTCTCGGGAAGACGATAGAGATGGAAGCATGATGCATGAGATTGACCAAGGCATTAAAATACCCCCATTAAATAATAATGGCGAAAACACACCAAATACATTTTTGAATGCAAGGAAATAGTGTTTAATAATATTTTGGAGTTCCATGGATATTTCATTGAATTTATGGTAATGGGTTTGATGAAAATCTTGAAACTTCCATTTGTAGAATATTTAATTTCATAGAAGGAAGTGATTTTATTAAGAAATAAAACTATTTTTATACAATTAATGTAAATTGAAAAAAATATAATTAATACATAATAATAATATTACATAACATACCATAATATTTAATGACATTATCATTATAAAAATATTCATATAGGTGGTGAAATCGACCAAAACAAGAAAATGATGAAATAAAAAATGAGTGAGAATATGTTATTTTATAATAATATTTTAATATTAATCTAATATTAATAATTGTATATATTTATATCATATTAATTCTTAAAATTCACTCTTATAACAAAATGGTTTTTTGTTCATAATGAGAAATTATATTCATCTCTTCATAGAGGTGATAGTATGCATGTAAATGTAAGAAACAATTCTATTTCCCAATAAAGAAAATGGTAATAGTTTAAATAATGTCATATATTTCTAGAATCATAATTAAATCAAATATATCATAAATATACATTCAATATAACCTAATAATAAACCATGTGAGGTGGTGATGAAATATGAATCATATAGCATTATAGAGACGATGGTACACACATATGCACGAGTGGTGATATTGTTTTCCATAGGAAAAAATAGGGGACTAAAAATATGTGTAATATAAACATAATATTTTTAAAAAAAAATTAGATACCAATGTAATTAAATAATTGTGGTTATTATAGGATTTTATGTGGAAAATGTAGATATAAACATGAAATAACCTAATTGCGAGTTATACCCCTTCTTAGAAAGACATTATTTTACATGAACCTTACACCTTCTCGGTTATCCATTTCATGAGAATAGAACCTATAGAAGTAAGGAAGGATTATTGTAGATCATGGTTGAGTTATATATATTATGTGGTGTGGATAAGTGATGAGAGTAGGTTCCCTTCTATAAGTGAGGGGAATGACACGCATATAATTATTTTTATCCTTTAAAAATTATTAGTTTTTTAATTATTGTAAAGTGGCACTAAAATAATTATATTTTGAAGATAACATGATTACGGAAAATATAATAAAATAAAATTTGAATATATACAATATTTATTCATCTTATCATAAATTTTTACCTTATTTTTTTCTATTTTACTCCTTTTACCATTGTGACAAAAATTTTATCATAAAAACAATTTATATTGACCATAAATTGATTTAGAGAATTTAATAAATTTGATCAAACTAAATAAAAAAATGATATAATTTTTTTATTATTAAACTTGTATAGGTTGTATAAATTAATTTCAATTAATGTTTACAAAATACAATGATTTTTAATAATAAAATTCAAATTTTCCCATGAAAATTAACTTATACAAAAATAAATCATATTTGTTATTTATATGTAATAAATTTAATTATGTTCAACAATATAATATTATATTAATTTTAATATATATACAAAATATAATGGGAACATTAAAATTAAATAATTTAAATAAAGGAAATGACGGATTCAAAAAATGATTAGTTTTTCTATTCACTCAAAAATAAATCTTTCTAGTGAAATATAAAAATTTATGTATAAGATAATTTTGAAATTATAATTTAAAAAATGAAATAAATTATTTTAAATAAAATAACAATATGTGGTACAAATTAGTTCTAATATCCATTGAAAATGCAATGAAAACCATTTCTTAAGAAAACATATTTATGAAATGTAATATTTCTTTGCAATCATTTATTTTTGAATAAAAGAAATTAAATTATTGAACATTAATTTTAGAGGATATATTATATATTCCTCGTATTGTAATCATTATTCAATAGTGAGTAGTTTAATCTATTATTATAATAATTCATTGTTCACGATAAAATAGTTTTATGAAAATATTGCTTCTACCTTTATGTGATTTTAACATCATTTTGAAATAATTGATAATCAATGTATGAATTTTTTTTAAGGAATACATTTAAATAAATATTTCATATTTTTTCTACTCTTATTCATACCTTCAAATTCAATAGGGAGACTATAATAAAAATAATTAAATACAAAAAATTTAATTGTACATTGCATTTTTTTACACGGTATTGGAAGTTGTACAAAATATTGAACATGATATTCATTTTAAAATAAATTACAAGTGTGTTAAATATAGATCAATTTTCAACATATATTTTTTTAATAAAACAAACATTGAAATCAAGTAATATTAATATTTATATTGGCAATCAATATTGGTAATTAAGAACATTCGATGAGATTTTTTCCAAATAAAACTATAGGAAACATATTAGGTATATTTTAAATATAATTGATATTGAAATAAAAAATAAGTATATACATAGGGGGATATTAATCATAATTTATTATATAATTGGATGTTAAAAGTGACATTCATTATTTTTTTTGTTGGAAAAAAGATATTGAAATTTATATTTAACATAATTTTTTTTATAATATATATTGTTAAATTTTAAATTTTTTACTAAATATAATAATATAAAATACCACAAGACATGTAATAAGAATTTTAATATAAGAAAGAAATTAAAAAAATACTGAAAAAATACAATTATAGAAAAGGAATCAAAGAAAAAATCAATGCAATAAAATTTATAGTCCAAAATAAAAATACATAGCACTTTTTGATATACCCCCACAAGACAATAAAATCCATAATATAGTCCTCAAATAATCTATTATCGTGGTTATCATATTTTTATATATTTTATGAAACATCATCAAACAACTATAGTAAATGTTATTAAATTGAATATAAAACGTATTAGGTTAAAACATAATAGTTTTAATAGAAATAATATTTTTATAATATGTTAATCTAATTATCATGGTCATCATAAAAATTACTCAGAAAAAATAAAACCTACTTTAAAACTCTCCCCGTGATTTTAATATTATAGATATGAAACAACACATAGAAAAAAAAACAATATATATGTAAAATAATTTATTAAATGATTTAAAAGTTATCTACAATAACATTCATAAAAATTTATATAGATTCCTTATCTATAATTGATCATTATTAAACTAATTTTATTTGTAATTGTATTTTTAAATATTCATTCTAAAAAAATTTATAATAAAAAATTATTATTAAAGAACTAACAGAATAGAAAAAAATATAAATTTAATAAATCATAAAAAGTTTTAAAAACCAACCTCAATATAGATCACAACCAATATGTCATGCATTTGTATGGGTAAAAAAACAATTTCCACAAAATATAAAAACTAAAAATTTATTGAAATTATATTGAGAAGTATTTTTGAATTATATATTCCCATTATCTATCAGTGAATGAATGAAGACAACAATTAATCTATATATATTATATACAGTCTGTTATATATTTAACTCTAGTATCCATAATTAGATATTTAAAAACTATTAAAATTTTATTCATAATCTAAAAAATCATAATTTTATGTTCTCCCATTATCCATACAAATAGTTTGAATGTAGTTAAAAAAATATATAAAAAATTACATCATTACAAGTTATATTAATTTAATGAAATGAAAATTAAAATTTAAAATTTAATTACATGGAAAAAACTAAAACATAGGTATTGAGAGGTCAACCCCATTAAATAAATATCTGATATCCCTTTTAAATATACATAACATATAGTTGTTCTTATATTTTTCAACAGTCATCCAAAACTCATAATACTAGTCCCAAATAAAATAGTTGACTTCTATTTTTTTAGTTGATTTGAATCATGACAAGCATATGTTGGTGTGGGTTCTATAAATTTTTCTTTCATTTTCAATGAATATATATATTTATATCATGATAATATAAGATAAAATTTTGAAAACATTACATGTTATTTAAAATAACAAGTGAATAAAAATAATAAAACCACACATACCTCATATATCAACTAATGAACAATAATAGTTAGCAATAATAAAAAACTACCCACACTATCTCTAAATCTATCCACAATTTTAATAGGAAACATCACTAGAGTAGTTGGATTAATAATATTATGTATGTACACTCTTAGTTGTTAGGAATATATAATTTTATGATGAAAATAATCCAATAAATTATTGATGGTTTTATATGATATAATATATAAATGAGGATTCCCATTAAAAATGGACACAGTACATAGTAGGGTCTAACAAAGAGGTGGAGTATATGGGTAGGTAGTTTTTGTAATCCATGTATGTCCCGCTATTTCAAAAAAACTTCTTGTATAATAAATTTAATTCTTTTATTTATTAACAGATTTATCTCTCATAGCCCAACCTCCAATGAATCCATTTAATTATAGAATTCTTCCTCACATAGTGTTGTATTAGAATGAAAAATGTTTCTATAATACAGACACTCACCTCATATCTTCATTCATTGATGAGGTCTTCTTACTTATATGTAGATATAGAAAGAACACCCATGATACCATTAGTGATATTTTTTCACAATTACGTCTTCTCCTAAATGATGTAATGAAATATTATTAGTAAATGTTATATTAGTGTAATGAATTTATAAAAATTGTAATATTCAATAATAATATTAATTAATTTCATATAATCATACCAGTTAATTTTTTTAATGGACTAGTAAGAAACAATATCATTTTTTATCATTCATTACCTTTCATATTTTTCATAGTGAGTTGGGGGGGAAATGATATATTAACTAGACCCCTTTTTATAAATGAATTGATTTGTATATTAATTCATAAATTTTTTTAATAATATTTTTCTATTCTAATAAAGGATTGCCTTAACATGATGATGTTTGGGGGTATATATTCTATAACAGGATCCCTTAAAAGGATATCCTAGAATCATATTATATTCAAACAAATGAATAAATAATTAAGTCATTAAATAAATAATTTTATAACATGCATTTATAAATTATTATTATCATACCAAAATGGATCCAACTTGATGACTGAAGATATTATTCCCCCGTTTATAAACATCTAATACCCAATTTTGATGCATGGGTTTTATTTACGATTATTAAAAAATATAAACAAACTACAATTTAAAATTAACATCTATCTATCTAATTAGTGTAAAAATATACTCCACTTCTGAATTAAATTCATATCATTAATTATTTATTTTATTTATAATTTAATATATTAATAATTAATCATATAAAATATATTGTATTTTATGAATTGAAAAAGATAATTTTTTGAGAAATTATACCTCTATAGTCTCCCATAATTGAGTTTACCCCATTATGTTAGTGCTCATATATATCAAAATATTAAATATCAATCATAAAAAGAATATACATGACTATAGAATTTATAAAATACATTTTATTTACGTTGAGATAGTTATTATTATCATCAAAATCAATTAGAAACCATTACCCCCTTGAGAAGGTGATTTTCATGGTAAATGTGTAATCCCATGTATATCTACTATGTGTATCATCTTTATTTGGGAAGAATAAGAATCTAGTATATCAGGCTCACTAGTAGTGATGCAAATAATTTTAAAAAAAATGAGTTTTATTTCAATGAAAATTTTAATTATTACAGATATATTATTATGAAAAATCACACACACAACATTGTTGAGTCTTTAAATTCATAGATCTACATTATTTAGATAGAATAATGTAAGGAAATTATTTATAAATTTATTTTATTATAATTAAATGTTTTTTAGAAGTGAAATGTTTTATTTTTAATAATATAAATAAAATTATATCTATTATGTTAACAAATAATATTAATGGGAATTTCATAAATAAATATACTGATTTCAAAAAAATAGTTTTGATAATATATTAATGTCCATTTTCATCAAAAAGAAAATGTATAACTAAAATTGATGAATATAAAAAATATAATTAAATTTGTACAAATGATCACTATTTATATATTAAAAAATGTTAGAAATATAGTATTTACATTTATAAGATTCAAAAAATAAAAATAAATTAATCAAGTTTATCTAAAAAATATGAAACATAAACGAAGAAATATCAAAAATAATTTACAAATGTTAGAACTGACCGATATATATGAATTTAAATAGACATGTTAAAAAGTACTAATTTTATATTAATAAATTTTAAATAAAAATAATGATGACATGACTTATCATTAAAAGTTTCTTTAACTGAAATTTATGAAAATGAAAAAAATACCAAAATGGCTGAAATGTTCAACTATTATAGATTTAAATATTCATGTTAACAAAATATCCAGTGTTTTAATTTCATAGAAAATAAAAAATATATATTTTTAAGAATAATTAAGAGAGTAACAAATTGTTTCTCCGCGTCACTTATATGTGATCATTTTATATATCATGGACCATAATGACATTATTATAGTTTTTATCCCAAGGTAATCATAAAAAAGATGAGGAAATATCATATAATCTTATAAAATCGTCAACATAATCACTAAAATATGAATTTTTTTCTTGTAAAAAAAAGAACCATTGATCAATTGATGAGTCAATAACATAAGAAATATATAATTCAGTCATCACTATCATCAATGATTCTTCTATAAAACAAAATATTCTAAAATAATAAACTATAAATCTATAATAATTATGTTAAAAAAACTATGATTATATACCCATCAACACAAAAACACTGGTACTCAAAACCAAATAAAATAAAATTACCATATATGCTCAAAAAATCTAAAAAATAATGTTCATATAGTAATTAGGTTTTTACCGTTTCACTTAAAAATGAAATGCTTCAGCAACAACTATTTTAATTATATTTTGAATGGAACTCTTATTATCTTGAATTGTCATTCAAATGGGTTAGCCATTAATATTAAAACCAATACATGTGATTATATTTACTCATGATACCCTTTTTAATAACTTCTTGAATTATGATGTAAAAAAATGAATTTAAATTTTTTTCTTAATCCATGAAATAATTATATCAACTACAATTCATTTTATTTCAATTATAATACCATCAATGTAGAAATAAGTGCTTATATATATGGTCGAATCTTACATTATTTTTAAAAATGTATAAATTTTACCAAATGAATATAAAAAGTGGTATTAAATTTAAAGTAAATCCATGAATCAACTTAACTTCATTATTCATTTTTATATCTTGAGATATAGAGATATGAACATTCTTCGCATGATACAAGTGGAAATATAGAACTCAATAGACCCATATGATATATATTTTTTTACAGTTGAGGCCTTTTATGATGTTTTATTTTTATATATCTAATCAAAATAGTCATATAACATTAGAAAATCCAAATAATTTAGATATATAGGCTATATATCCTTATATATCCTACAAAATGAATCATTATATTAAGCAATATATGAAAAATATGTTTCTTGGAAACATATTTTTAGTTCAAAAACATTGAGAAAAACTTAATTTTTTAATTCATTTATCAAATTTAGATCATTAAAATTAATATATATGGAATTGAAGAAGTATCACAAATTTATGATGAAATGTTAAACAATCATAATAAATATGTCATGTTTTATAACTGGACAATGTTATTTCATCAATACATGATAGTCATGATATTTCATTTATGCAATATTCAATTCATTCAATGACACTAAATTGTTGATAATTGGAAAATACCAATTAGATACTTTAATACCATTATGACATTGAGATAAATTTATCTGTTCACTCTCACTTAATGCATGATAATTTGAAAGTAAATATATTATTTTTTTATTTCATCATGGGAGATGAATGTATACATATTTCCATATATATTTTTCAAATATTATATAAAATCCTTATTTTATGTTTTTATGTCTAATAATGTTTTGATAAAACTTCATAAAATGTTCATCTCATCATAAAAAACATCAATGTTATGTTTTATCTCCAAATATCTCTAATTAGCAATATTTAATAAGATTAACTATTTCTTCCATGTGATTTTTGATGATGCATTCTATCTATATTTATAAATTTGGTATCAATATTTTGAACCATGTTTTAATATTCTTCATTTTAAAATGGTTATAGGGGAATATCATATTTTTTTAAACCATTAAATTAAAATTTTAATCTTTGACATGAGAAATTCATTTTTAAAATCCGTGATGAACCACCCACATTAGCTTTCCCCCATTCTGAATTTAGGTATTTGGAGTCATGGTCATTATAAATTTAATAGTCATTATCTCACATAACACTATATCAAGATAAAATCCCCTATTCTCATTAGTTCACAATATAGAACATTACCAAAACATAAAAAATAAGGTTATCATTCTTTTATGAATTAAACACATTTTCCCCATCAACCCATAGAAAATTCAAATCATCAATCAACAATGTGATGTATACACCAACATAATTTATATTATTTTTTTAGTTAAGATATCATCTATCTCATCATAATATATATTTTCATCATGTATATATATAGATAATTTTTATAAAATACTAATATATCAGGATGTGAAATATTATGGATACTATGGATCTGTTATGGATTCATTCAATTTATACATAGTCATATTCCATGATCTCTAACATTATTTCTAAATTCAAGAATCTATTGATGAAATCTCTTGCATTGTGTTGATTCAGTAGGTTTACATTTTATTATATTGAAGATTCTATAATATTATTTACATCATAGATAATTTTCATCATTTTAATTTTAAAATAAAACATCAAACAATGAATTATTATAATATTATGGATTTCCTATTAAATTGGTTTAATGCTTATCATTTTGAATGAATAACATATATATCTCCAAAACAAATTATATAATGATGTCACAATTTTAGGATACTTTGATAAACATAAATTTTATATTGTATAATTTTCAAATTCACTGATAAAATCATTCAATTTTATATACCCATTACCATTGAACATATTATTATTTTTAATTAAATTTTAAGTGGGAAGCCTTCTTCACACTGGATGTAATTATAAAAAAGGTCTAAGGAACTCATTGGACCTCTTTTAATTCCATAGATTTCTTAATTTTTTTACATATCTCAATATTATAGATAACACTATTAATTTAGTAAAACCATGGAATAATGTTTATCTAGTATCTCTATACAATAATTTAGTAATGTTTATTTTTGTAATGGATCCAATTCATACATCATAAATTAATTCTTCAATGTGATCCTTTTGTCATAGTAATCACCTTCATCAACACTAGATGTTGTTTCCTTATTACTTCACCATGATAAATATAGAATGTATATATATGAACAATACATAGAGAATCAGATCATGTTTGATTTTTATGGTCCATAATTTTCTCATATTAAGAGATATCACACGTGGACACAAAAACACGAATTTCTTTAAAATAGACCATTATGAAAATTCAAAGTAATCAATGAACCCTCTCTCATTTTTGTCATTGTTTATTCATGTATTTTTCCAATTTTGTTCAATTAGTTACCTAAAAACCTAACACACTATATAAATTTAATAAATCAACTTAAAAAATATACAAACTTATAAATGTACAACATGTAACCATATAAATATATAAACCAACACGGATTTATAAGATAAAGATTAAAATTATATATATATATATAAATAAAATATATAATCCTATAATTTTCTTAACATAATATATATAATCACAAAAATAATATGAATAACAATTAAAGGAAATGAAAACCCAAAAAAATGAAGAACACCTTGAATTTTGAAAATAACTACAAAGTGCTATTAAGAATCAGATAAAATGAAGGGGAAAACATACCACATACATTTTGAAACCCAAGGAAATAGTGTATAATAATATTTTGGAGTTCCACAGATATTTAATGGAATTTATGGTAATGGGTTTGATGAAAATATTGAAAATTCCATTTGTAGAACATTTATTTTCATAGAAGGAAGTTATTTTACAAAAAAATATAACTATTTTTTTACAATTAATGTATATTAAAAAAATATAATTAATACATAATAATAATATGACATGACATGCCATAATCTTTCATGACATAATCATTATAAATATATTCATATAGGTGGTAAAATCAACCAAAACAAGAAAATGTTGTAATGAAAAATGAGTGAGAATATTTTATTTTATAATAATATTGTAATATTAATATAATATTAATAGTTTATATATATATATATATATATGATATTAATTCTTAAAAATCACTATTATAATAAAACGTGTTTTGTTCATAATGAGAAATGATATACATCTCTTCATAAAGGTGATAGTATGCATGTAAATGCAAGCAACAATTATATTTTCCAATGGAAAAAATAGTAGTAGTGTAAATAATATCATATATTTATAGAATCATAATTATATAAAATATATCATAAATATACTTTCAATATAACCTAATAATAAACCATGTGATTTGGTGATGAAATATGAATCAAATAGCTTTGTAGAGATGATAGTCCACGCGTACGCACGAGTGGTGATATTGTTCTCCATAGGACAAAATAGGGGACTAAAAAACGTGTTCAATATAAACATAATATTTTTTTAATATTTTAGATACCAATTTAATTATATAATTATGGTTATTATAGGATTGGATGTGGTAAATGAATAGATATACATGAAATAACTTAGTTAAGAGTTATACCCATTCTTAGAAAGACATTATTTTTCTTGAACCTTATGCCTTCTCGGTTATACTTTTCATGAGAATAGAACCTATAGAAATGGGGAACTATTATGGTAAGTCAATTTTGAGTTAGATATATTATGTGATGTGGATATGTGATGAGAGTAGGTTCCCTTATATAAGTGAGGGGAATGACAAATATATAATTACTTTTATCCTTTAAATATTATCAGTTTTTTAATTCTAGTAATCTGGAACTAAAATAAATATATTTTGAAGATAAAAAGATTATGGTCAATATAACAAAATCGAATTAGAATATATAAAATATTTTTTTTTCATCTTATTATAAATTTTTACATTATTTTATTCTATGTTACTCCTTTTAGCATTGTGACAAAACTTTTACAATAAAAACTATTTATAATGACAAAAAATGGATTTATAGAAATTAATAAATTTGAACCAACTAAATAAAAAATGAAATAATTTTTTTTTAGTATTAAACATGTAGAGGTGGTAGAAATTAATTTCAATTATTGTTCAAAAAACACAATGAATTATTTAAAAATGAAATTCAATTTTTCCCATGAAAATTATCTTATACAAAAAACAAAGATATTTGTTATTTATATGTAATAAATTACATTTTTTTAATAATATAATATTATATTAATTTTAATTTATATCCAAAATATAGTGGAAAATTTAAAATTTTATTATTTAAATAAACGAAATAATGGTTTCAAAAAATGATTATTTTTTCTATTCACTCATAAACCAATCTTTCTAGTGAAATATACAAATTTAAGTATAAGATAATTTTGAAATTATAATTTAAAAAATTAAATAAATTCATTTAAATAAAATAAAATTATGTGGTAGAAATTATTTATAATATCTATTGAAAATGAAATAAAAACCATCTTTCAAGAGAACATATTTATGAAATGTAATATGTCTTTATAATCATTCATTTTTAAATAAAAGAAATTAAATGATTGATAATAAATTTGATGGGATATATTATAACTTCCTTTTATTATAAAAATTATTCAATAGTGAGTAATTTAATATATTATGATAATAATACATTGTTAACAATAAAATAGTTTTATGAAAATATTGCTTCTACCTTTATGTGATTTTAACATAATTTTGGAATAATAGATAATAAATGTATGAATTCTTTTTTAAGGAATAAATTTAAAAAAATATTTCATATTTTAGCTACTCCTATTCATATGTTCATATTCAATTGGAAATTTATAATAAAAATATTTAAATAATAAAATTTTAATAGTATATCTCATTTTTTACTTGGTATTGCAAGTGGTACAAAATATCAAACATAATAATCATTTTAAAATAAATAAAAAGTGTGTTAAATATAGATCAATTTTCAACATATTTGTTTAATAAAACCAACATTTAAATGAAGGAATATTTATATTTATTTTGAGAATTAATATTTGTAATTATGAACATTAGATGTCTTTTTTTTCACAAATAATACTAAAGGAAACATCATATGTATATTTTCTTAATAAATGATATTTAAATACCAAATAAATCTATACATAGGGGGACATTCATCATAATTTATTATATAAAAAGATGTTAATAGTCACATTCATTATAATTTTTGTTGGAAAAAAGATTTTGAAATTTACTTTTAACATAATTATTATAATAATCATTTTAAATTATTATTATTTTTATATAATATAATAAAATAAAATAACACAAGACATGTAATAATAATTTTAATATAAGACAGAAATTTCAAACAATACTGAAAAATAGAAAATTGTAGAAAATGAATCAATGAAAAAATCACTGCAATACAATTTATAGTCCAAAATAAACATACAAGACACTTTTATATATACACCCACAAGATAATAAAATCTATAATATAGTATTCAAATAATCTATTGTCATGGATAAATTATTTTTACATATTTGATGAAACATCATAAAAAATACAATAAATGTTATTAAATTGAATATAAAACATATTGTGTTAAACATAAGAGTTGTAATGGAAATAATATTTTGAAAATAAGTTAATCTAATTATCATGGTATTCATAAAAATGACTAAGAAAACATAAAACCTACTTTAAAAACTGTCTCCTTGATTATGAAATTATATATATGAAACAACACATAGAAACAAAGCAACAATATATATCTAAAATAATTTATTAAATGATTTAAAAGCTATCTGAATGAACATTAAAAAAAATTATATAGATTCTTTATCCATAATAAGTCCTTATTAAACTATTTATATGAGAAATTTTATTTGTAAATATTCAATTTAAAAAAATTATTAATAAAAAACTTATTATTAAAGAACTAACAGAAAAAAAATAATTATAAATTTAAGAAATCATGAAAAGTTTTACAAACCAACCCCAGAATAGATAATGGCCAATATGTCAAGCATTTTTATGGGTAGAATAAAAAACAATTTCTATAAAATATAAAATCTAAAAAATTAATTAAATTATAGTGAAAATTATTTCTGAATTATATATTCCCATTAACTATTATAGAATGAAAGTAGATAACAATTAATCTATATATATTATATTCACTCGGTGATGTATTTAACTTTATAATACATAATTAGATATTTAAAAACTACTTAAATGTATTGTTAATCTAAAAAATAATAATTTAATATTCTCCCATTATCTATACAAAGAGTTTGAATGTAGTTAAATAAATATATATTAAATTACATCATTACAAGTTATATTAATTTAAAGAAATGAAAATGAATATTTATAATTTAATTACATTGAAAAAAACTAAAACAATGCTATTGATATATCCACCCCATTAAAAAAATTTATGATATCATTTTTAAATATACTTAATATATAATTGTTCTTATATTTTTAACAGTCATCCAAAACTTGTAATACTACAACAAAATAAAAAAGTTGAGTTCTATTTTATCTTGTTGATTTGAAACAGGACAAGTATATATGGGTGTGGGCTCTATAAATGTTTCTTTCATTTTCAATGATTTCGTAGATTTATATCAAGATAATATAAGATAAATGTATGAAAACATTACATATTATTTAAAATCAAAAGTGAATATAAATAATAAAACCACACATACCTCATATATAAACTAATGAACAATAATTGTTAGAGACAATAAGAAACTACACACACTATATCTAAATCTATCAACATTTTTAGTAGGAAACATCACTAGTGTAGTTGGATTAATAATATTATGTTTAGAAACTCTTAGTTGTTTGGAATATATAATTTTATGATGTAACTTGTCCACTAAATTATTGATGTTTTTATATGATATAATATATAAATGAGGATTCCCATTAAAAATGTCACAGTACAAAGTAGGGTCTAATAAAGAGGTAGAGTATATGGTGTAGGTAGTTTTTTTAATCCATGTATATCCCACTATTTCAAAAAAAATCTTGTATAATAAATTTAATTCTATTATTTATTGACAGATTTATCTCTCACATCACATCATCTAATGAATCCATTTCCTTATAGAATTTTTCCTCACTTAATGTTGTATTAGGATGAAAAAAGTTTCTATAATATTGACACTCACCACATATCCTCATTCAAGGCTGATGTCTTCTTACATATAAGTAGATATTGAAAGAACACCCATTATACCATTAGAGATAATGTTTCACGATTACATCTTCTCCTAAATGATGTCATGAAATATTATTAATAAATTTTATATTAGTGTAATGAATTTATAAAAATAGTAATATTTAATAATAATATTAATTAATTTCATAAAATCATACCAAGTACTTTTTTTAAAAGACTAGTAAGAAAAAATATCATTTTTTTTTCAATCATTCCTTTTCATATTATTCATGGTGAGTTGGGGGGAAAGGATATATTAACTAAAATCATTTTTATCAATGAATTGATTTTTATATTAATTCATAAATTTTTTAAATAATCTTTTTCTTTTCTAATAAAGGATTCCCTTAACATGATGATGTATGAAGGTATATATTCTATAACAGGATCCCTTGACAAGATATCCTAGAATCATATTATATAAAAATAAATGAATAATTAATTAAGTCACTAAAAAAATTATTTTATAACATGAATTTATAAATAATTATTATCATACAAAAATGGATCTCTCTTGATGTCTGGAGATATTATTCCCCCATTAATATAAATCTAAAACCATTTTAGAGGGATGAGTTTTCTTTAGGATTTTTAAAAAACAAACTCCAATTTAAATTTAACATCTATCTATCTAATTAGTGTGAAAATATCCTCCACTTATGAATTACGTTCATATCATTAATTATTTTTTTTATAATTTAATATATTAATAATTAGTCTTATAAAATATATTTTATTTTATGAATGGAAAAAATTTATTTTTTTTGATAAATTCTACCACTATAGCCTCCCTTGATTGAGTTTCCCCCATTAAGTCATTGCTCATATAATCAGACTATTAAATTTTTAATCTTACAAAGAATATGAATGACTATAGAACTTATAAAATTCATTTTATTTAAGATGAGATAGTTATTATTGTCATTAACTTCAATTAGAAATCATTTCCTCCCTGAGAAGGTGATTTTCGTGGTAAATGTGTAATCCCATGTATATCTGCTATGGGTATCATCTTCATTAGAGAATAATAAGAATCTAGTATAGTAGGCTCACTATTAGTGATGCAATTTTTTTAAAAAAAATATTAGTTTTATTTCAATGAACATTTTAATTATTACAGATATATTAATATTAAAAATAATATACACAACTTTGTTGAGTCTTTAAATTCATATATCTACATTATCTAAATAGAATAATGTAATGAAATTATTTATGAAATTATTTTATTATAAATAATTGTATTTTAGAAGTAAAACGTTTTATTTTTAATAACAGAAAGAAAATTATATATATTATTTTAGTAAAAAATATTTATTTTAATTTCATATATAAATACATTGATTACAAAAAATAGTTTTGATAATAAATTAATGTTCATTTTCATAATCAAGAAAATGTATAACTAAAATTGATGAATATAAAAAAAAATTTACAAATGATTAGTATTTATATATTAATTTTTTTTAACAAATGTAATATTTAAATTTATAAATTCAAAAAATAAAAAAATTAATCAATTTTAACTAAAATTTATGAAACTAAAACGAATAAAGATAAAAAATAATTTACAAATGTTAGAAATGACCAATATATATGAATTTTAATAGTCATGTTAAAAGGTATTAATTTTACATTAGTAAATTATAAATAAAAATAATGTTGATATGATTAATCATTACAAATTTCCTTAACTGAAATTTATGAAAATGAAAAAAATACCAAAAAGGTTGAAATGTTCAACTTTTATAGATTTAAATATTCATGTTAAAAAATATCCAGTTTTTTAATTTCATATAAAATAAAAATATATATTTATAAGAATAATTAGGAGAGTAACACATTGTTTCTCCATATTCCTTATATGTGATCATTTTATATATCATGGACCATAATGTCATCATTATAATTGTTATCCCAAGGTAATCATAATAAAGATGAGGAAATATCACATAATCTTATAAAATCATCCACATAATCACTAAAAAATGAATTGTTTTCTTGTAAACAAATGAACCATTGATCAATTGATGAGTCAATAACATAAGAAATAAATAATTCATGCATTACTATCATCAATGGTTATTATATAAAAATGAATATTTTAAAATAATAAACTGTAAATCTATAATTATTATGTTAAACAACATTATTATTATATACCCATCTACACTTAAACACTGGTACTCAAAACCTAATAAAATAAAATTACCATATATTCTAAAAAAATAAAAAATGATGTTCATATAGAAATTGGGTTTTTACCAGTTCACTCATAAAATGAAATCCTTCAACAAAAACTATTATACTTATATTTTGAATGGAACTCTTATTATCTTGAATTTTCATGTAAATGGGTTAGCCTTTAATGTTAAAACTAGACAATGTGAATATATTAACTCATTATACCCTTGATAAAAATTTCTAGAATTATAATGTAAATAAATGAATTTAAAATTTCATCATAATCCATGAAATAATTATATCAACTACATTTCATTTCATTTCAATTATAATACCTTCAATGTAGCAACATGTGCTTATATATATGGTCAAATATTACTTGTGTTTTTAAAAATGTATAAATTTTTCCAAATGAATATTTCAAGTGGTTTTAAATTTACATTAAATCCATGAATCAACTTAAATTCATTATTCATTTTTATAAGTTGAGATATAGAGAGATGAACATGCTCCACATGATACATGTATACAATATAGAACTCAATAGACCCATATGATATATATTATTACATAACTGTGGCCTTTTTGAAGTTGAATTTTTATAGATCTGATCAAAATTTTCATATAACATTAAAAAAAACATAAAAGTTAGATATATAGGCAATATATCCTTATATATCACACAAAATGAAACATTATATTAAGAAATATATGAAAAAAAATGTTTCTTGGATACATATTTTTAGTTTAAAAAATATGAGGAAAAATTCATTTTTTAACTAATTTATCAAATTTAGATCATTAAAATTAATATATATAGAATTGAAGCAGTATCACAAATTTATGATGAAATTTTAAATAATCATAAAAAATATGTCATGTTTTTTAACTGGACGATGTTATTTAATAAATACATGTTAGTTATGATATTTCATTTATGAAATCTTCAATTCATTCAATGACACTAAATTTTTTATAATTTAAAAATACCAATTAGGTACTTTAATAACATTATGACATTGAGATAAATTTTTGTTTTCTCTCTTACTTAATGCATGATAATTTGAAAGTAAATATATTATTTTTTTATTTCATCATGGGAGATAAATGTAACCATATTTCCATATATACTTTGAAAATATAATATGAAGTCCTTATTTTATGTTTTTATGTCTAATAATGTTTTGATAAAACTACATAAAATGATCATCTCAACATAAAAAACATCAATGTTATGTTTTGTCTCCAAATATATTTAATTATGTATATTTAATAAGATGGACTATTTTACATGTGTTTTTGGATGACCCATTCTATATATCTTCCTAAATTTGGTATCAATATATTTAACCATGTTTTAAAATTCTTCATTTTAAAATGGTTATAGGGGAATATCATATTTTTTTTAAACCATTAAATTTAAATTTTAATCATTGACATGAGGATTTCATTTTTAAAATCATTGATGAACCATGCACATTGACATTCCCCCATTCTAAATTTTGGGATTTGAAGTCATGTTCATTATAAATTGAATAGTCATTATCTAACATAACACTATATCAAGATAAAATCCCCTATAATCATTATTTCTCTATATAGAACATTATCAAAACATAAAAAATAATTTCATCATTCATTTATTATTTAAACACATTATCCCCATCAACCCATATAAATTTCAAATCATCAATCAATAATGTGATATAAACACCAACATCATTTATAGTAGTTTTTTTAGATAAGATATCTTCCAGCTCATCGTAATATATATTTTCATCATGTATATCAGTAGATAATGGTTATAAAATTCAAATATATCAGGTCGTGGAGTATTATGGATACTATAGATTTGATATGGATTCATTCAATTTATACACGTTAAAATTTCATGATCTCTAACTTTATTTCTAAATTCAAGAATGTATTGATAAAATCTCTTACATTATGTTGATTCAGTAGGTTAACATTTGATTATATTGAATATTCTTTAATCATATTTACAAAATAGAAAATTTTCATCATTTTAATTTTCAAATAAAACATCAAACAATGAATTATTATAATATTATGAATTTCCTTTGAAATTGGTTTAATGCTTCTCTTTTTTAATGAATAACAGATACATCTCCAAAACAAATTATATTATGATGTCACAGTTTTTGGATATTTTTATAAACATAAATTTTATATTGTATAATATTCTCATTCACTGATAAAATCATTAAATTTTGTATCCCACATTACCACCAACCATATTGTTATTTTTTAATTAAATTTTAACCTGGAAGCATTCTTCAATCTGGACGTAATTATAAAAAATGTCTAATGAACATAGTGGAGGTATTTTAATTCCATCAATTTCTTAAATTCATGTTTACATATCTCAACATTCTAGATAACATAATTAATTTAGTGAAATAAAGGAATAATGATTATCTAGTATCTCTATTCAATCATTTAGTAATTTTTTTTTGTAATGGATCCAATTCTTACATCATAAATTAATTCTTCATTGTGATCCTTTTGGCATAGTAATCACCTTCATCAACACTAGATGTTGTTTCTTTATTACTTCACCATGCTAAATCATGAATGTATAAGTATGAATAATCTATAGCGAATCAGATCATATTTTATTTTTATGGTCTATAATTTTCTCATATTAAGAGAAATCACACGTGGACATAAAAACATATTTTTCATTATAATATATCATTATGAAAATTCAAATTAATCAATGAACCCTCTCTCATTTTTTTCATTGGTTATTCATCTAATTGTCTAATTTTGTTCGATTAGTTACCTAAACACATAATAAAATATATAAATTAAATAAATCAACTTAAAAAATAAACAAACTTATAAATGTACAACATGTAACTATATAAATATATAAACATATGAAAATTTAAAAGATAATAATTAAAATATTATATATATATATATATATATATATAATATATAATCATATAATGTTATTAACATAATATAAATAATCACAAAAATAATATGAATAAAAAATAAAGGAAATGAAAACCCAAAAAATGAAGAACACCTTGAATATGGAAAATATCTACAAAGTGGTATTATGAATCAGATAAACATTTATATAATAATTTAATTATAATAAGAAATGAACTAATATTTTATTTATAAGATTTTATATAGAAAATGATAATTTATTATAGTAATCTATAAATAATACAATATTAAGATACACATATATATAGAGACATCTAATTACAAAAATTTTTAATCATTTCAAATCAATATAAACATATAGGCATTGATATAAACACTTAATCAATTATCCATATCTACAAATTTATATAATATATTATTATAGAATTTTAATCAAAACATATTTATTTTCAATAAAAATTTTATTAAAATAAATAAAAAAAATATAATGATTTTATAAAACAACTATGAAAACAACTAATAAATAATTATATTATAAAAGTTACAAACATGTAATAAATAATTTATTCCAAGAAAAGAAAAAACTAAATCCCAATAAAATATAGATTATCGCAGTATATCAGTGACTAAAAAAGAAAATTGAATAGTAAAAGAACTTCTTGTTGCAAGAAATTAAGGATAATGAGGGTTTAAAACAATATTAGAAGTCGATGATGGTGGAATTAATAAGAGATATTCATAACACAAATATGGTTAGTAGAATTCTGAAAAAAGTGGTGTAATGAGAATTGAAAATGTGTAAATCTATTACGAGATGAAATAATATAAAATTAGTGTGTATATTGATAAAATAGAAGGGAGAGGGTGTCTTTCATATGTGAATCATTTAGTTTAAGAATAAAGAGAATATAATGTTGAAAGTGTTTTGTTTTTTTAATTTTTTAAATTTTAATTATTATATAAAAACCAGTAAAATAACATTTTATGATAGTTATTATATAATTGATGTTAAAACCCCATTTATTTAGGTTATTAGATAATTTAAAATAGCAAGTGATGTTAATAAACCCAACTTATGGGGTTATAACATACATTATTAGTATAATTGATCTTAAATGGTCAAATGTTAGGATTGTTACATCAGTTACTAATAACCAACATCATATCCCTGACATAAAACTATATTTTCTATATTTGAAACTTGTGTATTTTAAAAATTTTCAAAATATATATTGATGATCTCTTTAAATGATTTTTTTGTTAATAATTTGATTAAATTGGTTGTGAGAATCATACAAATAGTGTTGAGGTGAGTGATAATGTTAAGAGAATTTCCATGGATACATCTCTAACATAATTGGGATGTCAAAATTGGTGTTGTTAATGTATAAGACATGTTCTACATGGATTCCATGTTTCCAAAATATATAAAAAAAGTGAACTGGTAAAGATGAATCATAATTTTATGATTCTATAAGATGATCATCAAATGAATGATATTGTGAGATGTTGATATAATAGAATTTTTTTAAAGATAAATAAGTGTTTTTGAAAATATATATGTAAATATCTTGATTACAGAAGCGAATAAAATTAATTTTTTATATATTAATATAATGTAAAACTATGGTTGTATTTAGATAAGCCTTTTTTGTGTATTTATTGAAAATTAGTTGCAATACAGTAACTAAACAAGGAAGATCCAACGCAACTTCACATATGAGGGCATGCTCAACCACATGGGAGGTAACCCAAACTTCATGGTGGAAGATGATCATAATGGATTTAGATCACCCTCATGGGGACAAATTGGTAGAATACATAACACACATTATGTTCTCTTTGGGGTACATTCAAAGGCCTAACATGCATCATGTTGGCATAGTTTGTGTTATGTATTTGAGAGCCTATCCCAGGGCCACAAGATATTGTTGAAGGATAAATGAAAACATATTAAGGATTATGATAGTACTAGATTCATTGAGTCATGATTTTTTACAACCATGTACTCAACTCCCATAATTAAATGATACATATTTATCAACTATCATCCTATTAATTCGATCTATATCGTTGAATCATGATCCTACAACATCTTCTACCTAAATGAAACATGATGTTCTTCATTAGATTTCTTCATACAGACAATCATACAATTATGATCTCCAGTTTCTATGACTCTAAATCAAAAAATTATTGGGATAAGATGTCTGTTAAATATGTGGTAATTAATGATATTTATCAATTATAGATATGTTTTTTCAGGGATATAATGATTTTCCAAAGCCACATAACATGATATGAGTGTTTTCATGTATGAAGACTACATTTGTGAATGTAGATTTTGTTGTAATGGATTATGTCAATGGAATACGTCTATAAATAACATGAATCTCTCCATTTTCATCGTGTATGAGAAAAAAAGAAATTAAGATCACCTTGATTGTGAAAATATTTGACTCAAGAGTTGTATGATTTCCCATGAGGGTTCAATTTCAGTTCTTAATATTTTATCTACACTCATTCAATTTTATGATTAATTTTATGATATAAAATCTCATGTCTATTGAAATAATACCCATAGGTTCCATGATGATTATTCCTATTTGACTATTATGTGATACTACACTAATACACATATATTTATGCAGGAATAATGAATAGAGTATCCACAAACCGTTTTTATGTGAAGATCATGAGATAAAAATCATAAAATTCTTGGTAATAATAATGATAGATCTATTCATGGGAACTAATGTAGTGACATGATACATGGTTCAAGATGATGAATAAGAAGAAACCATGTGTGAAACTCAGTCTGCGAAAAGTAAAAGTTACGTGAATCTATATTGTATTGTGATCAAGTGAGATGAAATGAATTAGTTTAATATATAAGTGACTGATAATGTAAAGTTAATGATAATAAAAGATTAATCCTTTGTAAAATAGGAGATAAAATTTTCATACTGACAATTACAGTGATGAAATATTGTGTGTAACACATGTCATATCATTAAAATAATGGAAGTAATATAAATAATAAGATATTATAAGAATCTCATGAAAAATATTATTCATACATGAATAATATTTGATGTAGTTTAAATTTTATTCAAAAGTGGTAGTTTGATGTTTCACAGACTTTATACAAGCTATAATAATTTTTCAAAAGTTAAAGCAGACAATCATAGATGAGTGTTTGGTGAATTGAGAAGATATGGATCATTTGAAGATTAGTGGAAAGTGATTTAGAATAGTTAGACTTGATCACATTCTATTATTCTTGATGTATTTTAAATGAAAAGATCAAGTGGACAAGTTTTTTTATTTAGAAAAATTATATATTGAGTTCATGAAGAATTAAGATAAATCTATAATTTATCATTAAAATTAATAATCATACAATTGAATAGAGGTTGAAGATGCCAGTGGGAATCTAGGGTGAGAACATAATGGGATTCTATGTAGATTAATGTTTTCAATATAACAGGTAAAATTTAGTTGAAATTTTAGGTGGGATCATGATGGGGTCCATTTTGGATGGGAATGGGGTTTTCCTTGGTTTTAAGCACTTGATTTTAGGGATGAATTTGTATCTGGTGGGAATAAAAGTTTATAGTGGTGACTAATTCATTTGAATGAACCCTATAAAATTATTTTTTGATATTCTACCTTCATTATTTTTTCCTATAAGGTGAAAATGATAATTAATTGTGAGTGATTTAGACTATAAATAGTCAAAGAGGCTGAATTAAAATAGAATGATTTTGTAAAAATAGTGTTCCACTAATTTTATATCCTCATAGAGGCACCAAATAAATCCTTGGGTACATTACATAATATGTATCATTGACCCTTCTAAATTAAATATTTCATTTTGAAAACTTTTTCACATTAAAAATTAATTACATTGTTTTCATAAATGTTATTTAGTTATTCTATATAATATAATCTCATGGAATCATTAATCCTCCCTCTAAATAATAGATTTCTGTTTCTAAGACCTTGGCTGGCTACTCAAACAGAGCATTTCTTAGATTATTGACTATATTTTTTCTTCTATTATTTATTTATTATACTGATTTATATTATAAATAGGCTAACATAAATTAAACATCACATGTGGTAGTTCATATATCATTGATACATTGAGAATATTTAGTAATTTTATTGAAATCATTCACATTGTTGGAAAATTTCCAATAATGAAAATAGAATGAAATCCAAAACATGATCATTAATTAATAAATTGTTTTATGAATTCTAATATTATTTAAATAAGTATTTATACCCACCTTTTTAACTAAATCGATAGTTGGATACTCTTAAAGGGGTTACTCTATCACATTGAATTTTTCTTTTTTATGAACAATTTTTATGTTAGAACCAAGATAATACTGAATTTTATTTTTTTATGTGTTTTATTTTAATTTCAACAAAGGTGTTGAATAAAGGAATAAAGTAAGTCACCTAACTTTTTGTCTTGTAAAAAAACATATTGAGGTATGTTTTCAAAATAATCGGACTCATATAGTGAATGAATGAAGTTCACATTGAATGTATAGTGTAATGAGAAGAAGCAGTTTGGATGTTAATGGTCATCAAATTCACACTAAATTTGATATTAAAGAGGTGATTATTTTGATGGATACTCGTAGTCTCCATTACAATGATTAAATAAACATGGTCGATGATTTTTATTTCATATAAATATTATATTTATTTGAGATCTTATGATGCAAGAATGATGGAAGAAAAGGGGAAAGAGAATATTCCACTTGAATTGAAATTGTACCCAATATAGTCAAATTTCGGTTTAGAAGGAATGAAATGGTTTAGGGGAATCGTACTCAAAATATTGTTTCTAGATTTATCATTTCCAGGTGGAAGTATTGAAATAAGGTACTGATAATCATACTCAAGTACTATAGAATCTGATCATCCATCGGATTTTTAATAATATTTTCATACCCATGATGATAGTATTCATTAGCAAGAAGAGAAATATCATAACCTATATGATCATACAAAAGAAATCATATCTATGATAATCATAATAAAAAATATCATACTCTTGATAATTTTACTCAATCAAAGATAGATGGCCAATTAAATTGCTGAATTAAGTGATAAATGATCTCTAATTTGATTTCAAATTTATTCATAAAGTGGGTCAATATTTGAATTACTTTTTTTGTTTAATTCAAGTGTGTTTTTCAAGTGATTAAATTGAAGAGGAGAAGAAGATGTTTTGTATATCAACTAGGTCAAGAGATAAAGTTAATAGATGGTCTAGGTGATGTGTATTTCAATTAGGTCAATAGAATTTTTATTAGGGTTGAATTTTTTATATTTCCAACTTGGTCAAGATAATATGTGGATAATTAAATTTTTTTTGAATGGGTATATACTTGAATAAAGTTTCAAGGGGGTATTGAAATTCAAAAGAATGATTATATTCATCAATAAAATTGGTATCAATTTCATCATAATCCTATATAAAATTGGTATATAACTTTTTTTAAGAATTTATATTATGAATATTGGACTCATGTGTTGAAATAAATTCAAAAATGAAATAAGAATATGAATAATAAGTGATGATTGTATATGAATCGAGATTGTTCTCGATGAATTTATGAAATTAAAAATCACCTGATATTTTAGGAGAAATTGAGATTAATGTGAATTTTATTAAGTGGGAATTGTTTTTTGGTATTCATGACAAATCATACCAAGGGTCACCTATACAAGGACAAATGTACATTTTCATTTTCTAATGGTCGATGTACTTTTCATAATAGAGAAGCCCCATGTTTTTAGTAAGAGAAATAAGTTTTTTAATCAATTTTTCTGAATAATGTTTGATCGATTGAAGGAATAGAGATTATACAATATCTCAACGTTGTATTATACTAATCGTTATACATAGTGTTTTTTGTTCTCTACTAATTACCATATTTTTCTTCTTAATCGTATTCGGTTGATCATCGTATAAGGAGCATAATCTGTTTTAGGAATTTAATATTGGGGTTATCGTACTGTGAAACAATCATACTAAGTTTATAATAATTATAATTGAGGTGGTTCTGATTTATGATTATCATATTCTATCAAAGCTATATTCTCCATAATAGGGATAATCATACTGGGAATAATCGGATCGAGAAGAATAGTGTCCACGGATATCGTACTTGGAGGAATCGTACTCAGAAAATTAGACTAATTTTCTAATTACAAAGTCCTGGAATATATTTCCATCTTATGGGGACGAAAGTGAAGAATTGTATTTCAATTAAATAATTTTTTTGATTTGAAAAGAAGTATTGGAAACATGAGTTTTTATAAAAATATTTTATTACCCTCTTTGTTGTAAGAGGGTGCAGAGACACTATTGGAATTATTTACAGAGTGTTGCTTGAGTGTAAGGGTATATCCTACTCATTGTAATCCATGGATTCATTTCTAGTGGATTTTATGGTATTGGATCATTTCCAAACCATATAAAGGATGTTTTTATTCTTATTGAATATTGAAATTTGTAAATCATTATGTTCTTGTTGATGTTTGTTGTATTTATTTTGAGTATAGAATTGAAATATATTATAGGAGGTGAAGTGGTTTTCAATTGAAAAGAAACATAAAAGAAAAATTATCACTTATTCACCCCCTCACCCTCTCAGAGACACAACCATCCTGACTAGGAACTTACAACTAGTATCAGAGTGGAAGTTCCCTTATCTTATTTTTGATGATGAATAATTTTAATTGTGTGATTAATATTAGTATTCTAGTCATTGATAAAAAGAATTATCTTATTTGGAAATATATAATGTTTCTTTATCTTATTTCAATCATTTAATATGTTCTTGAATCTAGAATAGTTGGGTTTCATCCCCTTGATGATAAAAATCCCCTTACATATGTTGATAAGAATAACCTTGAGAGTGATGGAATGGAGGAAAATGCTATATTGTCATCACTTTATGAATGTTATTTCATTAAATTGAAATGATTTTCTAAAACCAAAGGTATATGGGATAAATTGAAAAACATATGTGAGGGAAAGAGAGAAGTAAATATGGAAAAGCAAAAAATATGATGATTAAAATAAGAAGATTTTATGATGCATGAGAATGAATCAGTTGGTGAATTCTTTACCATGGTGAATGAAATTTTGAGTACTATAAAATATCATGATGAAAATATGTATGAATCTATAGTTTTTTAAATGATCTTGATAATCCTACCTATAAATGTTGATGAAAATTTTTAATCATTAGAAGAAAGAGATTCTAAAAAATTATCTCTTGATGATTTAGATAACACGCTTATCAATTAGGAAATTAAAATAGAGAAAACTGTGAAATGTAAAAAAAAGTTGATAGAGAAGTTTATTTCAAGGCTGCAATGAATGTAGAGTCAAAATAGATTCTTATTGAAGAATATGATGATGATTCTGAATCTAAGAAAGAGGTATGTAAAAAATAACATTGATGGTTTATCCTTGTTTTATATAAATGATAAAATAGGTACAAGGAAATACAAAGGTAAACATCCCATGTAATGTTTAGAATGTAGATGAGCTGGTCATTTTGTGGCTAACTACCCTTGGGGAAAGAGAGAAGAGGATATTGAGGGAGAAGATAGAAATACTAGAAGACCGTGGATAAAATAGGGAGAAAATGAAAAATCAAATTCTATATGGTAAGAAAGAATATTCATCAAATCGAAAATAATAATTTTCTTATCTAAAGATAATAAAGAATAAATTGATATAGAATCCAAGAAATTAGTTGAGTATTCTGTTGAAATTATTTTTCTTTTAATAAGGAATATAGAATAATTCAAAAGCATTGGTTTTTAAGAACAAAAAGAAATTGAACATGAATTTTCATTGAATAAAGAGTTGAAAGAATTTATGAGAAATATTTATGTAATTCAAAAAAAAAGTTAGAAGATGAAATATCAAGCAACAAAGAATGTTTTACTGATGAGAAGGAAATTTTGGTGAACAAGATTGATGATTTGAACAAATATATTAAATAATAAATGAATTATAATGAGCATTTAAAAGTGAAATTGAATTAAAAGGGAGATGATTAAGAATTTTTCCAAATAAAACATTCTAAATATGAATTGAAATGTGAATGTTCCCAAAACACTATCACTAAAGTTGGAGAATGTTATCATAATGAAAGACCTGATAAAGATGAAAAACATTACGTTCAAATGGCTAGAAGAATGATGGAATTGTCTATGAAAATAAGAAACCTTAGAAAGTCATGTATGTGGCCAAGACTAACAAATTTGGAGATTCCTAAATCTCAAATATCCCTTAGTTAAAAAATGTTTTGAAACAGTAAGATTCTGGAAATGATTTAAACCCTTCTAGTACAAATAAATTATAAATGAAAAGGATGACCCTGATTGGTAACAGGAAGGTTGGTGGCTCCATAAAGAATGTGAAGAAGGTGACTGAGAAACATATTCATTATTATAGGAAGTATGGATGTTTTAGAGGTAAATACTCATTTTATGGATATTTCTCATATTTTGGGGATTCAAACACATAGAAAATAATTTTTTGTTCAACTAAAAACCTTTATATTATCCCAAAAATTATGAAACCATGGTTTGTGGGTGAGACGTATCTCCCAAAAGACTATGTTTGAGAAGGTTATTTTTGATGAAACCTAATAAATATGGAGTAAAAATATAAAATAGTTTTTTTCCATTGAAAATTATTTCTAAAAATTTTAAAAACCTGGAATCCTTGCAAAATTATGTCTTGTTTTGATAATGGAATAATAAAAAATTATTAACAATTATTAAAAATTGATGATAAATAATATAAAGTAAGAACAAAATTATCATTTTGATGAAACTTAAATGAATGATACAAAATAATAATGAATTTTGATTCTTGATAGAGGGTGTTCATCTCATTTGACAAAAGATTTAAACAATTTGTCAAATGTGAACATTTTTTTTGTAAGGAATAGTAACATTTGTCAACGATTAATGATTGAGAATAAAATGTGTTTGATCAATCATCAATAGAAATGAAAAGAGGAAATCAATGGAATATTTATATGTAGATGGGTTAAAAAACAATTTTATAAGTCTTTCACAATTGTGTGATGAGGGTAAAAAAGTTATGTTCAGGAAAGTCTGGGTTTTTTGAATAGTGATGAAGATGGGATGATTATTATAGGGAGACAATTTAAAAATAGGATTTTTTTTATATTTGTGAGAAATGATACTCATGTTACATGATCATAGAGGAAAGGAATCAATTTTGTCATAAAATTATAGGACACATGTGTTAATGAAACATGAGAAAGTTATCTAATAGAGATATTTCTCAAGAACTTCGTGATTTTCCAAGAAATAGTTATTGGTGTCACACTATTTGATAAAAATTAATGAATAGAAATGTTGTTTCTAAGAAAGTTGATATTTTTTAAGATAACCCTTGGAGATTATTCATTCCGACATTTGTGGGACAATGAGAAAAAATCAACAAATTGAGATAAGAAAATCATAACTTTCATTGATGATTTTACTCTCATTACTTGTGTTATCTATATGAAACACAAATTTGATACTTTGAAAGTGTATAACAGTTTTAAAAGGAAATACAATAAGTAATTTGAGGATTTTGTAAAGAAATTGAGAAATTAAAATGCTTGTGCATAAAAATTTGAGTAATTTTAAATTAATCTTTAGAATCATGTAATTCTTTATGAGTATAATACCCCCACAGACTTCTTAAAAAATGGGGTTAAGGAAGGAAACAATATAAGTTTGGTGGATATGGGAAGAACTAAATTACTAGAACATGGTCTCTCTCATTACATTTGGAGGGAATCGATGAGTACTATTGAATATCATCAGAACTATTGTTTCTAAATTCCACAATTAGAAATGAACCCATATGAATTGTTTTATGGAAAAAAATCCAAGTTTGAAAAACATAAGAGTTTTTTGATTTCTATATATTATAATGAAGAAACACAGGAACTATGGAATGTGAGAGCATAAAGATGAAGATGAAATATTTCAGGGTTATCATCTGGAAGGAAATTGGTATTGATGATTCAATAAAGAGAAAAAAAGAATTATTCATTCAGATGATGAGAATGTAATTGAAATATCCAGGAAAGAAAAACATATTCAGAAAGATAAGAAATTTGATCATGATTTTTTTGAATTTTTTTTGATAAGGATATAGTCAATTGTATTATTAATCAAGAATAAAAATCCAACTTAGCTATTTCATGAGATGAGGAAGATATTTGAAAATATTTTCCAAGGATGAGGAAAAAAGGGAAAATCATAATAAAATTGTTGATAAACATCTGAATGTTAAGACAATAAGAAAAATAAAATTCATAACACATACTTTAATATATTAAAAATTGGAGCCAAATGATGTAAAATAATCCTTTGAACATGCTAAATGGGTCCATACCATGAATTAAAAATTTGATCAAATTGGAAATGAATATACATGGGAAATTTTTACTATTCCATAAAACAAAAAATTATTATCACAAAGTGGGTTTTCCAGAATAAGATTAATTTGTAAGGTAGAATGATAATAAATAGAGAAATATTGGTCAGGAATGGGTATTATTAGAATGAAGGCATTGAATTCGATCGACCATTTTCTCTGGTAGAAGTATTTTAGACAATTAGAATCTTTCTTGTTATTACTACACAATGAGGCTATAAGATCATCAAAATTAATGATAAATCTATATTATTAATGGTGATCTTCAATAAGATGTTTATATTGAAGAAAAGTATTGATTTTTTATTGGAAAAGATAAAAATTATGTGTTTATATTGAATAAGGCCTTGCGTGGGATAAAATAATATTTGAGGGGATGATATTCAAAATTGGATACATGCTTATGGAAGTTGAGTTTTAGGAAATGAAGAGAGGATAACAATCTTTTTCTCAGATAAAATCAAGGACATTCAACTACTGTAATTGTTTATGTCAATGGTATTATCATTTTTGGGAATGATTAATGTTATTGTAAAATATTTGTTGAATAAATTAATAAGGTATTTGAAATATCCGTGTTAGGGTAAATGAAATATTTATTGGGTTAAAAAAGTTGCATAAGTAGAAATAAATCTTTCATTCTCAAGAAAAAAATGTTAAGGAAATTCTCATGTGGTGTTCCATAGAAAACTACAAATCTATTTCCATACATATTTTTGTGGGAACTAATTTTTGTAATGATGGAGAAAGAAAAAAAGTTGATCAGAAAGAGTATCATAAGTTGATGGGAAGCCAATTGTATTTTACTAACTCAAGAACCAACATTTTTTATGTTGTTACCATATCTTCCAGATTATAGATTTCTCAAAAAGAATCACATTTACTTTCTAGAAAAATAATTCTTAAATAAATTAGAGGCACACATTAAATTTTTGATCATGTTTTGAAACATAAATAGTATTTATTTTTTGGGTATTCAGATGGTGATTTTGTGGGAAATGATGATGATCGAAGATCCACATCGAGTGGAGTATTCTTTTTGGGAAAGAATTTTGTTTGTTGGAATTAAATGAATCAAAATTATGTATCTCTTAGAATAGAAAAATATGATTGCATTATTTCCACTCAAGAAACAAGAAAATAATATGGATTATAATTTAATTGGATGATTTACCTGTTGATTTGAACATACCCTTTCTCTTGGGTTGTTACAATCAAAGAACAATCAATTTCACTAGAATCCCTACTCAGAATTCTGTTTCAAAACAAATTGATATCAATATAAATTAATAAATGATCTTTTAGAGATGAATTAATTGATAATGGAATATGTTCCAACATCATAACAAGTTTTTGACATATTGAAAAAACATTTATTGAATGAATCATTTTATTTATTGAGGTTGAAAATGGTTGTCCAACTTATATCTCTTCAAGGTGGAGAAATGTGTTTGTGTCCCCACAATAATTTTACCTTTGTATTGTATTTTCAATGTGGAGAATTGATTAAGAAATCCATCATTTTTATTGCTTTATATAGTGTGTTGTGGGAAATATTTGTATTCAACATTGAATTGTAAGTGAAAATTTCTAATTTTTTGATGGAGTGGTAATAAGAAATAGATCGTTTTTTATTACATGGAGAATGATGACAATTTGAGGTTGATGGAGATATGAGGAAGAAAAATGAAAAGGTTGCAATAATCTATACTTTTGGATATCATGGTTTTCTGTCAATTATTCTTATTTTCTATAATGAGTTAGACCACGTAGGCTTTGAATTTTCAATATGTAAATTATTTCTCATGGATTCAAATTTCATTGATATATAAAACATGTTTGACAAAATAATCCAAATGGGGAGATTATTAGGACTAAGATGGTGATAAAGTAGATGATTTTAATGTGATGTGTTTTTTTCTCAATAATGTTGTTTAAAAGAATAAGAAATGAAATCCCATAACTTTTTATCATGGAAAAAATAATATTGAGGTATATTTTTAAAAGAACTTGATTCATATTTTGAACGAATCAGAATCACTGTGAAGGTCCATCAAAATGGGAAGAATATGTTTAGAATTAAATGGTCATCAGATTCACTCTGAATTTGATATGAAAGATCTTTTTTAATGGATAATTAGAGTCTTCATGAATAATATTAAATTAAATATAGATATTTAATAGTGTTTTTCATTTCATATAAATCATTAGTTGACAGAAGAACATATGATGCATGTTTGGTGTAAAAAAAATTAAAATAGATGATGCTGATAAAAAAGAAATCAAACCCAGTATAGTATGATTTTGGTTGAGAATGAAATAAATGGTAGTTGGGATTTTTACTCAAAAAACCCATTCCCAGATTTATCATATACATGTGGAAGGAAAGAAAGAATGCATTGATGATCATACTAAGGTATTATAGTATCTTATCATCCCATATAAGCATAAGAAATTTTGGTACCCAGGATGATCGTATACATGCCTAGGAAATGAATTATTGTACCCAGTATGATCATAAAAAAAATTATTTTCATGGACTATCATAATCAGAATCAACATACATTGGAAAATCTTACTCAAGCTGAGATGGATGGATGATTGAATTATTGAAGAATGAGACCGATTAACTCTACTTTTTTTTTGAATTTCATCATCTAGTTGGTAAGAAGTTGAATTAATATATTGTTCTCTTAAAGAGATATTATCAAGTTTTTCAAGAGAATATTAGAAGAATATGTTTTGTATCTCAATATGAACAAGAGAAAAAATGATGAAATGAAGTATGTGATGTGTATATCAACTAGGTCAAGAGATTTTTTACAAATGTTGAATTGTTTTATATATCCAACTGGGTCAAGAGAAGATGTAGAGAAGTAAAATTGAATTGAAAGAGAATATTGTTGAATGAATTTTCAAGGGGGAATGAAATTGAAAATAATGAATATATTAAGTAATCAAATCGGCATCGATTTCTACATAAACATTATTACAATTGGTATAGAGATTTTTTTTAAGAAATTAGATTTAAAAAATCTGATTAATTTATTGAAACCAAATCAACAATGGAAATGAGTGTCTGATGAAAAGTGAATATTGTAGAAGACTTGTGATGGTTATAAATGATTTGAAGAATTAAAAATTCAATTAATATTGTAGGGTAAATTGAGAATAAGTTTAATTTTATTAGGTGGGAATTTTTTTTCATATTATCATCAAATCATCCCTTGTTTCACCAATTAAATGAGAAAAGTACTTTGTATATTTCCGATGACTAATGTATTGGTCATCATAGAGACACTCAGAGTTTTTTGTAAGTGAAAGAAATTTCTATAATCACTTTTGTTGAAGAATTTTTGATGTATTGATGTGAAAGAGAAGATACATTATCACAAAATTGTATTCAGATGATCATCACTATCTGTGTTTTGTAACTAAGCTAATTACTATATCTAGCTTCTCAATCATGTTCGTATTATCATCATATCATGCTAGAGAATCGGTTTTGGGATTTTCATATTTGGGTTCTTATTCTAAAGAAGAATCATAATGCGTTTATCGTAATAAGAATTAATATGGGGATGATTTATCTCTGTCATATTCTATTAAAATAATGTTTTCTATACCGAGGATAATCATACTAGGATGAATCAGATTTGGAAGAATGGTACTATGGAATATCTCACTCTGAGAAATCAGGTTAAAATCCCAGACTATGTTTTTTATAACAAATCCTATGAAGTTTCTTCCATCGTTTGGATAAGAAAGTAATGAATTCAATTTCAATTAAATAAATTTAATGAATTGGAAATAAGAAAAGGAAACATGAGTTGTTACAAAAATATTTTATTCCCCAATTTTTTTTAAGAGGGTGCAAAAAACCGATCAAATTGAATACATATTTCTATATGAGTGTGAGGGTATATCCTACTTTTTATAATCAAACGATTGATTTCTAGTAGATTGTATATTATTGGATGATTTCTAAAGCAAAACAAGAACATAATTATTCTTATTTAATAGTATACCATGTAAATATTGGTGTTCTTGTGGATATAAGTTGAATTTTCTTTTAGTAAGGAATTAAAATCATTAACTGGTGGTGTGGGTTACTTCAATTAAAAAGATACGTAAAATTAAACGTATCATGGATTCACCCCTCCCCCTATCAGTGATATAACCATCCTGACTTGGAACGTACATCATATCTATCTACTAGCCTATAAAGTCGCATATAATAAGAATTATCTTTTAAAGATTGATATAAAAGTAAATATGGATGCTTATGATTTCATTTATCTATTATATATACATTTATAATTAGTTTACCTTGTTTTAAAATCCTTTAATAAGGACTAATATTAAATTTTTTCCACCATAAATGGTAAAACCATTTAATATAAACCATATTAATTAGTGAGACAAAATTAAATTTTCACTAATAAAAGATATCAATATGGACGTTCTCTAACCATATATTTTTTACATAGATAATCATCCTAATCATATAATATATGAAACAAGGATTTTTGGGAAGACTACATTATCTAAACTAAATATATAGATAAAATATTATTCCTCTTGAAATGTAATCATATAAGTCTATTCCATTTTTATGAAACATAATGAAAACAATAAATCATAGTAACTAGAGTTATTTGGATGACATATTACATACCTTCCTTTGAAAAAAAAAATATTCACACCATGTAATTACATAACTTACCTGATTAGATGATCCTGTTCTTGAAAAGTGTAAATTTAGAACAAAACTAACACATAATATCATTAACTTATCTCATTTGTTATATTAACATGTATTCCTATTTCTAATGAATTATTTTTATTTAATATTCTTTTACCTTCAGGAATATTTATATATTATATTAATTTGAAATTCATTAAATACTATTATTTTTTTACTAAATTAAATTAAAATACATCTATATTTACACATATAAAAATGTATATGAAGAATTAAAAACATGAAAATACTTAAAGTAATGTTTTATAATAAATTAAAATTAATAATATCTATATTAGTACACTTTGCATAATAAATTAAAATCCCCTATATTAAAATATAAGTGGTAATCCTTGAGGCTACTAAATTGTAAGACCTAAAGTACCATGACCTATGGATACTTTAATAAAGAGGTATATTAATTTAATTTATATTTTAATACATAATATGTATAAAATATAACAAATGACTAAAATAAATATCATAAATTAATAAATTCCAACATCAAGGGAGAATAAAACTAAATCAGCTATCATATATATCATGTTACTCCCTTGAAAAATGTATGAAAGTTTCAAGGCCATGCTTAATATTTAAACTATTGAATAAATAAAAATTCATAACATGATAATTAAATATATAAATAAAGTAGGGAATAAATAAAATAAATGAGTAATGAAAAATTTTATACTTTATATAAATAATAATGAATAATCAATGTCATTATATTTTTTCCCTGGTTTTATAATTTATAAAATTTTCATATATTAAACAAAAAATATCCATATAAAAAATTCATATTTAAATTTTATTTATTCCATATAATTCCAAAATATATTTTACATTAACATAAAGTATTATGAGATATTTAATTAATAATTGTTTCATAAAAAATTTAATATTTTATTTTAAACAATTTATAATTAAATAATTTATATAAAAATATATATATTATGTAAAAGATCACAAAATACATCTTCTAAAATGTACGCATATTTTATAATTTATAAAAATCAATTCATAATAAAAAAATTTAAAAATACTTTTGTGATTCTATATTTGTTTTAATGATATATGAAGATGCAAGGGAATTCCATGTTGTGTGTTAATGAGAAGGTTAACATTATCAATCACATATAAAGATTGATAATATGTATCTTGCGAATGCAAAAAACAAAACACACCACCGGTATTGGAATAAATCACATGACACATAAATATCACATCCTACGATATGTAACATATTTAGGAATAAATAGAGGCACTTGACTTATCTAAAATAGAATTAACCCCACATAGTGAAGTCACATGTAAGAATAATATGTCCCACCAACCATTCACTTCATATGATAAGTGGACATGTTATATTAAACACTATAATTGTTCTTTCTATAAGAAAATTACACTACAATATTATGATATAGAGTATATAGTATTAAAAACTCTATTTTATGGGAACTAACAAATTATGATCAAACCATTATTATATAGACTATTAATTGATATTTTTTGGGTCACATGCATCATTTATATCGATACCTTTATACTTATAATTCAAAATTCGTAACGTTTGATGTGTTAATTATTAAGGATTAAAATAATTTAAGCACTAATGATATCATATATCCTATAGTATGAATATATCGTATCCTTTGAAATATAAATCTGTAAAACCATATACAATTTAGTTTTTTTACAACACGAAATTAAACAAACATAATAATATAAAAAATCATCAATTTAAACATGATTACAAAAATAACAAGAGTTATAATTTCCTTGATACCACTAAATAGTTTCTAATGACCGATTATCACTAAATAAATGCATTTATTTTTTGTTGATTTCATTCCCAAGATCAAACATTATTGAAACTGAAACCATTCATATATAAATTAAATAAAAACATTTGGTACCTTACACCATATATTCCTCATATACGATCATCCATTCAAATGCTTAATGAGATCCCTTAATGGTATCCAATGGAACCTCTCTATTGAAAAAATTAAATCCCGCATCACATGTGTGGGATTCCCATTTCCTCCAATACACACAATTATATCTCCAAATATAATACAGTAGAAAAAATAGAGTGTTGTGGGAAACGAGAATCAATTGTATATAATTTTATAAAATACACACATTCATAATGCCCTAAACTCAATTTATATTCATCAAGTCTGATTCTTGAGTACACCATTAAATAGTCAATTTTTAATATGAATGTATACAAAAATTATTCATTCAGGCATTAATATCATTGAATCATTATTTTTCCAATTAATTTCATTTTATGAAAGCGTTCTTGTTAGTGATATCTTATGTTGGGCATATTATTTTCTGTTAATGTTTTACAATAGGTTTATAATCATTAATTTAGTGTTAGAGAACCATACTATGTAATACACCTAATAACACTTTCATGTGATATATTAAATCATTGATTGAGTATTTTTTTATGAAATATATATTTCATTACTCATTAAATACCCAAAAAATACCACATAATATGACATAAAAACACATTTTTAAGAATTTAGCGAATATATACATAAAATAGAACTATGTAATAGGTTTATGGGTATATATATTCTTTTTAGTTTTGTCAAATTCGACATAATATCACCCAAGTTGAGTTAGATGAGAAATACTATAATGATGATTGTGTTGATTGGTGTACCCCCATATCTAGGATATGATAAATTTAGCTGTTGGGATACTCCCACACTCTAAATATAACATTTAATCATACACCTAGATAGGTATTTAGGGAATTTTATTGTGGTATATTCCCAAGAAGGGGAGTAAGTAATATGGTTATATGGAGCTATGTCGAAATCAAAGGGATTCCATGGAAATGATCTCTTTATGCTTTTGAAGACTAATTTTTTTTCTCTCTCTTGGATCTGGATCAGATCTGTTCAGTGGATTTCTTAATGGGTTTTTATTTGAAAAAACTTCTATATCCCATTTCATTCAACCAGTATCTCTGTTTAATATGAGATTCTTCTCCATTTTTCTTGCACTTTGGAAACCAGGGATGGCTTTATCTGGATGTTTTCTGCACTCTTATGGAGGATGATGTTGAAGTCTTGGATTAGAGGACATGATTTCCTCATTACTGTCCTGATGTTGGTGTTCATTATGATTGAGGTTGAATGGTTGATAAGTGAGGTCATGTATTACTCTTCCTATCATGCTGATAAGAAGCCACAAGGTCTAGATTCTCTGAACCATCAGCTTGTTCTTGCCTAGACACTGGTTGTTTTTGAATTTTTTTTCTATCCGATTCAAGTGCTGGTCTTTTTTACTCTGATTACATGGTTCGATCTGTATGCATTCTGTCTATTTGATGGTTGTGCCAAGTATTCTTTGGCAGCAAGATGGTATCCTCCTTCCCTTTCCCTCTACTCCGCATGGTTGCAGTTCATGCTTTTTAGGGGAGGAAGGTTCGGTCTGTCCAATAGGGAAGCTCGCTGCTTTTATGGATGGACTTCATTTCTTAAGGTCTAGCTTTGAAGCAACTGAATGCGAATCTGTTTCCTTCCTCTCTCAAGTGGCGAACCTACCTTGACAGTGAATTTACCTTCGCTTGGAATTTACGGAAGTAAATTCTGGATTGATGTTGGTTTTATTTCCCAATAGAATGTTTTCTCCCTGTTAAAGAATGGTTTTACTCTATTGGTGTGAAGGCTGGTTCCTGTTTTTCCCATGGAAGTATGCATCTGGATTTCTCTGCAGAATAGACCGTGCACTTCATCTGTCTAGTATAGAGTTGCTGATGTTTAACCGCTTGTTGGATGGAATTGTTTCTTCTCCAGCATGCTGAAACATTTTGGAATGCTGCCCCGATTTTCTTCATGTTCTAGGCACTGTGATAATGAAGCCATGATGTAATCTCTCCAGATGGATGAATCTCTTTTTCTTTGGGTGAATTTTGATGAGAAATCTGGAGCATCTTTCTCACATTCAAAGAAGTAACACTCACATGGAGTCTCAGTTTTGAAGCAGGAAATGTCATGGAATTGAGGATTATGCATGTCTCGACTGCACCCTATGAATCTACTTCTGCAGTGGAGGTCATGGACTCTCGTTGGATCTTATTTGAGCCTGTTTAAAGTCTTGTTACTCGGTACATTAAGGATTTATATGTATTTTGTTGTTTTCTCTGTTTTGGGGTGGTGTAAATCCATTACACCTCGTGTTTTCTTTGTAAACATTAATTTTAATAAATTCCATTTGACATGAATTGGGAAAACAATTCATGTCAACTTCTTCAAAAAAAAAATATGGATATAAAATTGATATGATCTCCAATATATTTTTCATTTGGATATTTGAAGGACTAAATTAAAGGGGAAATATCTTTGGTGTTCTTTCAATATATGTTTTCAAGATCCTTATACTACTACACTTGTTTGTGAATTTGTTGAGAGAACCATGGTGATGATGGGTTTATACATTATATTGGGATTGTTGATGAGTCATCTTCACTACTTATACTCAAATACATTTGTATTATTTATTCATATATTAATGAGAAATTTTAGGGAGGATCCATATGAGTATAAGAGTAACAGATTGACATTTTAGTATGTAATTTTGTTTAAATATATTTTATATAATTAATTATTTTTTAAAATTCAACACCAAATAAATGGATCCATTGATTAATTAAGGAGGTAATTTAGAGAGATGTTAACACTATATCATAATCATTGAATGGTAATGTACAAATATAAGTAGCTACATTATAAAATTTCTATAGAATGGAGAATAAATTAGATCAAGAAGTAAAATTATTCTGTATAAGGGTAATTTATTTGTTCATGTAAAGGATGTTTCATTGATATAGATTATATAATACCAATCACAAGATAAACATCAACAAGTACAATTTGAGTGAGATAATCTATGGGATAAATTATAGCTCCTAAAAAAAACTAAAGTATCCATGCTAGCAGAATCTCCACTTAAAGAAACCACCAATGCTTATCATACCCTTAGGTCCTATTTAGAGGTATTATGGGATTTTGACAGTTATGTTTTGAATGATATAATAATGTATTTATTTTTAAATTATAGATATATTTTCATAATTTTGTGTATTTATCCTCCACTAAAATAAATTTTTATTAAAATATCATAGGAAACAAAATAAGCTACGGGGTTCTACAGTAAAGCAAACCGAGGGCATCCCCTCTGATAAGGTTAACACATTATGGCTTCATGCTATCTATCTAAAAGAGAGGGGCGTCAGTAGACCTATGATCATCCATGGAAGCCAAATAGTCCGTAACCTTGTTTCCCTCTCGCCATGTGTGGGATAAAAGAGTGTTCGGACGAAGAAAGACACGTCATTTTCTGACTGTATAGACAATGGACAATTGAATAGAGAAATTTCCTTTTAGGGATTCATGGAGGATTAATGAATCCACCTCCACCTCCGATATAGCAAAATTCTCTTGAGTGCACAAAGATAGCCTAGTGCAGAGGGCCCTGGCCTCCGCCTGAATAGCAGCAACCCTTCCAAAGTAACAAGAAAAGGCCAATACCACACCTACCCTAGTATCTCTAACAACCCCCCTACCAATATCATCCCACCATTGCAAGACCCATCTGAAATGATCGTAAATCCAGATTCAGGAGGAACCCAGCGAACCCACTTACAAATACCTCACGCCACAGAAATGAAGGGAAGAGGGTAAGACCCCCGTATGCATGGGAATAGGGGGGGGGGGTCTTGTGCCACTCCTTATTAAGTGTGATCAGATCCAGAAGCAAGAAATGAATAGAGGAAATTATATCTCCCACTGTGGGCCTTGCGCCTTCATACCGAGCCTGGTTTTTGGCTTTCCATATGTACCAGCACCCTACGTTGAAGGATGCAGCCTGAGCCATACGGGCCTTCTCCGAGCCCATCAAACCATCAAACCATCTCTCCAAGAATAAAAGCCCAGTCTCCTCCCTGTTGAGAAACCGATCACCTCCAAGAATTGACCACACCGCTTGAGCCTATTCTCCCTCAAAAAACAGGTGTTCAGTCCTTTTCCCCCTCCTCAGGTGGCAGTAGTGACAAACCGAGGCCATGCAGATCCCCAGTTTCATGATATTCTCATCTGAAGAAATGGCAATATTCTTGATTTTCCAAGTGAAGAAGTTCAACTTCAACGGGATCTTACGGCACCCTTCCATCTTGTTCCGTTGATCCAGAGATCCCGAAGAAGACAACCTTCAGATGTCTCTGATACTAAAATCACCCGAGGATGAGGGAGTGAAGACACACATATCCCTCTCTTCATTCAGCTCGATAGAATCAAATATATCCTTTTGTTCATCACTCAGCCCCACCATGATGAAGCAGGGATGGCTTTGAGCTTCCTTAAATGTGATAATAGAAGCCGGACACCTAGGGAAGGCTAGAACAGAGCCAACCCAGTTCTTATACCAAAAGGAGATTTCCCCCGATCCCACTAACCAACGCGAGCTTTGAGACAAAGAACGAATCAGAGGAAGAACATTAGACCAAAGGGGAGATACATTACCACTCTTGACCTCCTCATTACTTTCTAAGAGTTGAAACATGCATTGGGCCGATAGAGTATGTTGCTCCAAGTTTTCCCAAGCTAGCTTAGCATGAGATCCCTCGATAGTGCAATGCATACTTCTAAAATTGATCCCCGCCATATTGTATGGGGCTTGCCAGTCGCGCCCACGAAGTCTAGTTCCGCTTCTCCTCTGACATATTAACCCAAACAAAATTACAAAGAATAGATTTCAATGCTTTTATAACACCCTTTGGCACATTAGAAGATGCAAAGGCATGGATAGTGATGGAAGACAATACACTATTAACCAGAGAAATACGTTGGCCAAAAAATAGGAAATGATTATTCCAGTTGACGACACGCCCAGTAATTCTAGTCATAACACCATCGAAGTCATGGATCTGGAGCCTACCTGAAGATAACGGTGTGCCCAAATACTCCATGGGAAATGACCCCTGCCACATGTTGAGCCGACTGCATAAGGATGACACACGTCATGTCGAGCTTCTGTGAGTTATAAAGAAAACACTCATTTCCGCACTTAGAACCTGCCTGCTCCAAAAGCAATAGTCTTTAATAATCTATCTAAAAGTATACCTTTCAAAAATGAATTTAATTTAATGAAAAATATTCTTTTATTGAACTCATTAATGATAATTTAAAAGTATAAATTAATTTATTTTTTTAAATTATGAGGAAATAATAATAAAATAATTTTATGCATAATTTTGATTCTTAAAAACAATCATAACCTTAAAAACATCCTCACATAAAATCCACCAAGAATACTATGGATAGAGAAACAACATCACTATCATCGAGGTGATCTAGTCACCATCATCAAAAAGTGGTTACCATCACATATTCTGAATATTTAGGAAGAATAATGAAGGCTTGAAGAGGCCTTCCAATTAGAGGGTATTAAATTCTCTCAATAGAAAACCATATCAAATCTGGATGATGTGTGGTATTTATCAATCCATTATAGTGAAAACATGACTCATGATCTAAGGGATGCAAGGAAAATTCTACAATATATCCTTCGAATAATAGATGCACATGATATTAGAGCACCTTCTGATTGTCATCTAGATAGTAATATGGATGAAGTACAAGAGAATATCATAGAGTTGTAGTCCATTATATATGTAACAAATGAAAAAGTCATGGCCTCAAAATGAGTATCTGATATAATGGATCGAGGTATATGTGAAGGGATAATTGTTTATCTTGAAGAGGAATGGGACATTTATGTTAATACTAAGAATGTATTTCCCTTTTAATTTATTTAGATTCTTTTTTATCATTAACCATCATTAATTTCAAGGGGATGATACTTTATTTGTATCAAATTAGATAAGTAATGTCATGAAATGTTATCAAGACACCAAAATATGAACCCACAGGCACAACCATTGACATAGTGGATGAAACCCTTGAGTTTCTAAGACATTTTCCAGAAGGGAAGTCCATGATGAAGGTAATGGTGACGGAAAATACTCACCTACTAACTTAGGTATCTACTACTAAGAGGAGTATTTAAATCTCTCCACTGTCTTATGTCAAAATACAAGATAGTTTGAGATTGATTCGAAGTGTATGTCGAAAAAGTGATTATTCAAACTATACTCTAGTATTATGATTATTTTATAACACCTTGGTGACCATTTTCATATTTTAAAAGTCTATTCATCTTGTTATTCTCTTAAGGGATTAAAAATTGGTTCTTCTTAGACTGAGAAGGAAACTCCTTGGGAATTAAAATAACTTTTTGATGATTCTGTTGCCTTAATAGATGAAGTGTGAGGGGATATGGCTGAATCAGATCCTATTTCTATAGAAAGAGAAAAAGTTCAAGGTAATATCATATGAATTTCTTATGGGTATAAAATGATGTTTATAACATTCTTTTCTCCATAATATGTCACACCCATATCTTGTTTCATAGGGCTATCAAAAACCAATTCTAATATTCTTATGGATCTATAAGGAATGAGTGAGGATCCTAGACAACCTGAGTTATGTACTAGTGCTGATCTTGATTCAACAATGCCTGATAACATTGCAGCAGTTGAAGAGATGGGGGAAGAAAATGTTAGAGGAGCCAATTTCAAAATCAATAAACATTTGTTGGATACCCTAAATGGTGAAGATACTATAGTATATACAACCATATACATATATGTAAAGGGTTCTCTTAATACAAAAATTGATATTCTAGATTCCATCGAGGATTTTGGGGATAGAAATGAGGAAATGAAAGTACGTATGTTATAATTATTTGAATTTCTATACATAATGGTTCTTTTATATGACATTTCATAATAATTCACATTTCATATATCTTTGTCTGCAGATAACATTGAAAATACACTTCATGAACATGGCATCCAACATCATCCTTATTCCATTGAAATCAAAGAATTACAAAATGAGAATCCAGTTTTGGGAGACTATATAGAGCCTACGATTATGATGACTTGGAATGCTCAAGAAAATGAACCTCCCAAGGAATTACATGATCAAACTAATAAAGATGGGAATACGGGGTATGAATCGACTCACAAAGTAAACTTATTACTAGGTAAATTTAATTAACTGTCTTTATAATGATTTTTCATTTATACAAATTTGGAGATGAAAATCATTCAAATCCACCATTTAGGGATATCATCTCTCATGGTCGGGTCTGAGGTTGAATCTTCGACGTTGGATCAACCAACAACAGATGATGGAGCACTTGATACACAGAAAGGAGTAAATCCAAACACCTCATGGAGTGATCTGATTCGATAATATGTTTCCCCTCATAGTGGTGATTTAGATTTAGTTTTAAGGTTGTAGTTTTCTATGAAAATTATATTGAAGAAAAAATGTAAAAAAATTTGGGAAATAATCTATTAAATGTTTTTTGATGATCTGACTTTATTCTTTGGACAAATTATAAAACATTTTTTCATACTAGAATTTTCGGGATCTGATTACTATCCAGTTTGTAATGTGTTGAAAGAAATTGTTCACTAGTGGGAGAAGGAAAAAAAATTGTAGAATGATTACTCAAAGGACAAACAACTCACCAATGTTGTTAGATTTTGAGCTTCAGTATCCACAAAAGAAGAAAACCATAGTAAAATGTTAATGAAATTCAATTAGAAAATTAAGGATTCAATGAAAGAAATGGTACATCATCCAAAACAAATGGATGTTGTTCATCATGTGATTAATCAACTAAACCAATTATTAGGAGAAACCCAATTAGAAGGGGTAACTACCATTTCAACTCCCAAAGACACACGTTTTCAGAATGAGAAGGATGATGATGCTTAATTGACTGATGTTCGGCAAGCGGTTGATAGGGACCAGGAGGATAATCAACAAGTTAAGAGTCAAGTCAAAATAATTTTGTAATATAGGATTGATTGAACACATTATGTAAATATACCTCCAATTTTTCCTTATAAATGATTAATATTTTGTGTCCAGTTATATATATGTCATCATCCATTCTTTATTTCTAAGATTCCAATATCAATGATGATTTTTACAATATGGCACTTCATGTCAAATAATCATAATTACATTAACACAGATGAATTTTATTTTACTTTTACCTAATCCAAGATGCATTGTAAGCACAATTTGAATATTTCAATGGTTATATGGACATACCTACAAATTTTGTGCCTTTTGACTCTTTTTTTATTTCTCAATATTTCCCATACTATAGATTGTATAGATCTAGAGAGTCGATACTCGACTATTTTCCAGAATTCCATTAGCAGGTTTTCAATATTGTTAGTAACATCTCTCTTTTGGTAGAGAGTATAATGTTACACATGTTGGATTAGTAAATCTAGTGTTTTATGTCTAATATCTTTTACCATAAATTTCTAGATTATATTTTAAATAATTATTGATTATTAGGAATGTCCAAATATTTTCCTAGATACTTCCAAGGAGAATCCTGATTCATGATTTAACTTTTTGATTTCCAAGAAATCTAAAATTTCAAATATCAAAATAGAGGAGGTTTCTTATTGGGAAAATTCTAATTCTATTTAAAAAACAATTATGGGGGATTTATTATGCAGGATAATCTAGGGCATGTGATTCCAAGTCATATAGTGGAATCATTTGATTGATAGTCCCATTATGTGGGAAACTCATGCAAGGTCAACTAGGGGAACATACTACATTTTGAAGGAAAATAGATCCCAATAATTCTTAATTTCTATTATTGAGAAAAAATTGGGTTTAAAATTGTGATGTCTCAAGAACAAAGTGGGTGGCTTTGCTGAGGATAGTTATTTCAGAATAAAAGGTCCTTTTATGTTGATGTAGGCCTATGAATGAGAAAACATTCCTATATAATTTTGATGTGTAAAGGAAGTTATGATTGTTAGAAAGAGGATTTTTGATATTTTTTGTGTTGTGGTATGTCATGAAGCCCAAAAATTGGGGGTATGCGCTGTTTAATGTCATTTAGTAATGACATTATAGGGATTTAATTTATGGTCTTTAGATTTGACCACAGGTTTACGAGTCTCCAATTTATTGGTAATTTCTTTGTAAATGTCAGAGCATATTTAGGTATATAAAGGAAGAATTGTAAAATCAAATTTGGGAAATTCAAGATCAAAATAATGATATGGGAAAATGGATAATGGAATTAGAGGGGGTCTCTTCTAAGAATGAAGTTACTTTTATTTGACAAAACCATTATGGGGGCTGTATTTTTCACATCTATCTAGGGAATATATTGTATAACCATATATTGGTATCCTTGTGAATTATAGGACCATTATGTGGGAGACTCATGAAAGGCCACCTAGGGCCACATAATTTAATGTCAGATAGAGGAATTCTCAAAAATTCGACATTCTATTGCTAAATGTCAGTGAAATTTTAGGGATATTATGATTTTCCTAAGCACATAGTTTTGTTTATGGGGAAACATACCTTAATATAGAGGGAATATTTCGATTAATGATATTCAATGAATTAGAGGAATATTACCTCTAAGAAGGTTTTACCCAAATTTAGTAAATATAGAATCTATAGTTTTAGGTTATATGACTAGGAATATAATATGTTGGAAATTATAGATGATATGTGGCCAAATGATCATGGTTATTTCAATATTATTTTAACAAATGGATAATAAAAATGTGTAAACCATAGTCTTGGAGGATTTAAGGTTGAGAGAAATGATATGAGAAAAATATACAATGGATGACTATAAAGACCCACAAATTCCGTGGAATTTGTTTTTCTAAAATACACGAAAATTTTAGGAGTCTGTAGTTTCTGACGGCACCTGATTCTGAGGCCCGGTGTGCCCTGAATAATTTTTGGAAGTTTTGTTCGGGTACGTTCAGTATACATACATGCATAATTTTGTATCTTTTGAACATGTGCTTGGAATTTAAATCTGAGGGCCCTATTGAACTCGTAGCACTGGTATTTTCTTAAGAAGACCTTTATCATATTTGTGTTTCAAAGTGAATGGAAGTTTTTTATGTTCCCAGTCAAGATACAAGTATCACTGAGAGGGTTAGGGGGGAATCAGGGATATCTTTTTCTTATTAAGTTTACCATTTTTGAAACAACCTTCACCTCATGTTAAAGAGTTTCTTCCCTGCTGAACACACACAACCACAGGAACACAATATTTACAAGGTTCACTACCCAATAAGAGTAGCTACGTCCCTGGTATGGTACAGAAATAATCCAGTACCACACAATCCACTAGAAAACAATCCTTTGATGTGGAATACAATGAGTAGGATATACCCTTACCCTCATTTAGAACATTGAAAACAATCCAATAGTGTGTGTGCTCCCTCTTAGCACAAATAGGGTAATGAAATAATTCGGTGCTTCTTGATGACCTTTCTCGGATCAAATATTTCAAAAAAAATCTTCTCTTTCCTACCCAGTAGCTAGTATAAACCTCTTGCATAAAACAGCTTGCGTGCCTCCTTCCACTTGTGCGCCTCCTTCCACTTGTGCGCCCCCTTCCACTTGTGCGCCTCCTTCCACTTACGCACCTCCTTGCACGTGTGCGCCTCCATGCACTTGTGCACCTCCTTTATACTTATGCGCCTCTTTGTGGAGAGGCAATACTTGCATTCCACCTTTATTCTTGTGAGCCTCTTTGTGGAAAGCACAACAATTGCGCGCCACCTAAAAATGAGGCTCAACTTGCGTGCCTCAACCACTTGCGCACCACACTTCTTCGACTTGCGCACTCAGAGCTCAAAATATTTCTCTATCTCTCGAGCCTTAAGAAATGTGGAGGGTAGTCGCATTTTTATAGGCATTTTGGAAACCTGAGAATCAATTTCACTTGTGCACCTCCTTGGTACTGACGTGCCTTTTTGGCACTTGTGCGACTCACTGGTACTTGCGCGCCTCCTTGGGACTTGCGCACCTTCTTGGTACTTGCGCACCTTGTTGGTACTTGAACGCCTTCTTTGCACTTGTGCGCCTTATTTCTTTTTCCATATTTTTGAAATAATTCAACTTTAAATATGACTTGGGCACCTCTACATACTTGCGTGCCTACTGCATACTTGCGCTCCTACTGTATACTTGTGTGCCTACTCCATACTTGTGCGCCTCCTGAATACTTGCGTGCCTATTTGGTACTTACGCGCCTTCTTATTTCTCTCTCCCTTTCCGTCATAAGGAATGCATCACAAGTTATCCAAACTTATGATATTTGTGAAATAAAAATCAGAAAATCATCGTCTGGTTTTACATGACTTTTACAATGTGAATTGATTTAGCTTCTTTGACAACAAAAGACAACACTCTATAACATCAAACTTTTCTTACAACCTTATCCTTCTAACTTGGTCCCAACAATCTCCCCCTTTGGATTTTTTTCAACCTTGATTCATAAATATCTAAACATTGTAACCTTAAGCAATGGATTACTTATCAACAATTCTAAGCCTACGTGAGCTAACTCATTGTAGGAATCAAGAATTATTGACAGCAAAAACCATGTTGTCCAAAATTAGTGACTATGAAATCTCATGAGCATACATCCTCATCCATCTTCAGAACATATTTCAAGCATCTACTTCATAATTCTTCACTTCCTCAACTTTCCTAGAAAACAACTTTGTTTCCTACAACAACTCCATCAAACCGCAAGGATAGTTCACACACATACATGCTGGATTGACATCTTACCCACAACTCCCCCTTTATGAATGCATATATTAGGATATATTTATGAAACAATTCTCCCCCTTGACAGCACTATCCAATGTCAAGATGAGAGAGGGGACAAAAATGCATACCTTAACCTTGATGAGGAGGTTGGACACCCATGTTCATCCTCAATTTTGCAAATGGTTATTTCGGTAAAGGCTTGGTGAATATATCTGAAACTTGTTCACATATAGGAACATATTCTAGCCTTAATTCATTCTTCTTTACCTGCTCTTTGATGATGTGGTACTATATATCAATTTGTTTTGAATGAGAATGTTGTACCTGGTTTCTTGTAAGATTTATTGCACTCTGATTATCACAACCTATGAGAAATTGTAGCTTCACTTCAACAAGTATATCTTCTAACTAAGTCTTCATCCACATTAGTTGAGTTGAAACTTGAGTAGCAGCAACATACTCCTCTCTAGCTGTGCAAAGAGTTACTGAATTCTGTTTCTTGGTATGACAACTAACACAGCTTTTGCACAGAAAGAAAACTCCACCAGATGTGGATCTTGGATCATCCACATTTCCTGCCCAATCAGCATCAGAATACCCGAATAGATCAATATTTCCGAAGTCATCATACCTAATTCCAAAATGTGTTGTGCCTTTGATATATCTGAGGAATCCTTTTCCAGAAATCATATTTGATTCTTTATAAGAACTTTGAAATCTTGCACATAACGTGATAACATAGATGATGTCGGGTCTTGAGAAAGTAAAATACAACAGACTCCCAATTAGCTTTCAAAATTATTTCTGATCATCTTCCTTTCCTTCTCCATCATTAGACAACTTGGTTTTCACTGATATAGGTGTGGTCACTAGTTTCGAATTTTCCATTCCAAACTTCTTCAGAAGTTCCTTAAAATATTTTTTCTTGAGACAGAAAGATATGATTCCTTTTCTATGAGATTTGTAACCCAAGAAAGTATTTCATTTCACCCAGCATGGTCATCTCAAATAACATCTTCATCTCATCAGAAAATCATTCACATGACCTATCATCATTCTCATCAATGATGATGTCATCAACTTAAACAATAAAAAATAGTGAAAACTCTTGGCCCTCCATGATGTAAAGATTGCTATCAACTCTACCATTATTTAAATTTATCTTCTTCAAGAAAGTATCCAATTTTGAATACCAGGCCCTTGGAGCCTATTTTATCCCATACAAAGCCTTCTTCAATCTTCACACATAGATTTCATTCTTTCCAATAACGAATCCATAAGGTTGATCAATGTAAACTTCTTCTTCAAGGTCAACATTCAAGAATGTGGATTTTACATCCATTTGAATGATTTTGTAACCTCGTTATATAGTAATGGAAAGAAATATTATGATGGTTTCTAATCTTACTACGGAGGTAAATTTTTCATCAAAATCAATGCCTTCAATTCGTGAATACCCTTTACAAACCAATCTTGCTTTGTTTCTTATTATTTCATCTTCATCATTCAGCTTGTTCTGGAAAACCCACTTTTTACCAATAATGTTCTTGTTGTCCATCTTAGGTACAAGTTCCCATGTATTGTTCATCTCTATCTGATCATGCTCTTCGTTCATAACATGAACCCATTCTGGATGCTCAAATTCTTTATTTACATCATTCGGTTCAACTTTCAAATAAAGAGAACTATGTGATATAGCATTTGTTGTTCTTCTTGTTTGAACCCTTTGATCATTATCTCCAATAATGTTCTGATCCTACACTTGCTTCCTCAATCTAGGAAGAGTTGTTTGAACTTCATACTCATCACTTGAGATCTCTGAGTCAGATTCCTCTTCTTGAGTAGGATTTACACAATATGAAGCATTATCAGAATTGTTAACAAAATCATCTCTATCCTGCTCATCTTCGACATCAACATATCACTGCTTTTCATTCTCATTATTTTCAACAAATTTTACATATGAAGAATCAATAATTATTCCTGTTTCTTTATTGAGGCATCCATATCCCCATCCTTCTGGAGTTATATCTGATTTTTTCCTATAGAAACACCAGTTCTGAATATACATAGTAGTTCTCATGGCTTGCCTCCAATAATAATGAGAAAGACTATTTTCAAGTAACATAGTTCCCCCCATTTCCACCAGACTTCGATTCTTTCTTTCATCCACCAATTTTGTTGAGGTGTGTATGGTGAACTAAACTAATGCTGAATTCCAAGTTCCTCAAGATAACTTTCAAACTCTTCATTGTTATACTCACCATAATTATCAATTCTCAACAACTTCCTTCTCTGCCTTCCTTCTGAAACTCTTAAATATTGTTAAAGCATCTAACTTATGTCTCATTTACATAACACAAGTAATGCGAGTAAAGTCATCAATGAAAGTAATGAAGTACTTATCTTAATTTGAATATTTCTTGATCATTGGTCTACATATATCTGATTATATGAGTTCCAAGGGTCATTTTGAGTGAATTTCAACTCTCTTGTGCATAGAATTAGTAATCTTCCCTTTCTCACAAATAGTACAACCCCAATCTCTTTCTCTTGATAGATCAGCCATATCCCGAACACTGTCTCGCTTTGATAACTTGCACATATATCTCTGACACATGTGCCCCACCCTTTTATGTCATAATTTATTTTCATCCACCACACTCATGTAACAAGATTTACGCACATCACCAACTTGGAATAGATTCCCTCTTGTGCGTTGGCCTTTTGTAACTATCCTTCCATCATTTTAACATTTCACAAAAAAACCATTTTTCTGAATATTAATTTGTTTCCCTCATCACATTGTTATGACACACTTAACAGGTTATGTTTCCTCCCATAAACATAGAGTGTTTTCTTGGATTTCATCTTTTCTTTTCCAATAATGGATGATCCAACACCTTTGATCCTTAGAGATTCATCATTTCCAAATGTCACTGTTCCTTCATTGAAGTCTTTCACATTCTTCAATAGATTTAAGTCTCATGTCATATGAGAGGAACATCCGCAATCAATAATCCATGGATGTTATCCTTTTGTAGCTTTCAAATTAGTTTCGACAACAAGAGCTTTTTGTTCTTCCTTTTCCTTCACTTTCTGTTTTGCTTCCTCCAATTTCCTAGCCAAGTTAATGTGTTCTGGCCAGACAACCATGCACTTTTTCTTTTTCAGACTTATCAGACCTGTCCCTTTTAGCATTTATAAACTCTGTATTTTAAGAATTATTAATAATCTTTTGTTTCCCTGGTAACACACTAAGGAAACCCATGGCAAGATGTCCAGGTCGATCACATCTTTAAAAAACAGTTTCCTGTTCTTGGAACCTATTCTCAACTTTTACACTAGTATACTCAGATATCTTCTGATATTTATTTGGAGACCTTCTATTTTGAAAGGATTGACTCCCCCTAAATACTTGTCTTTCAAAACTTGTGGAATAGTTGTAATGTTTTTGGTTGAACCAACACATACTTTCCATGTGTCTAAATCCACGACAATACCAGTAGTAAACATAGAAAGAATATTTTCCTCTAAAACTTATATACTGACCAGATTTGTGAACATTCTTCTCAACATCATTCTTAACAAAAATCTTCTGACCATCAACCATTCTACTTTCAATCTTAATTTTCTTTTTCATCTAAGATTTCTGTTGAAAAATATCAGTATCAAAAGTAGTAGAAATCTTTCCGAACATAGTATTTTTAGGCACATCTAATTTTTCATCATTACTGACTTTGGCCATATACATAGCCTTTCTAACTTTGTTCCTATTAGAACCAGTTCTATCTTTCCTCTCAACTTATGAAGGTAAATTCTGTAGACCATTAATTGGTTCATTCTTAATGGAACATTCACCATCTTCTGAGATATAATATTTGAAACTGACATTCATTTATTTAGCTTTGGACAGTTTCTGTTGGAGTAGTTCAAACTCTTCTTCTTTTGCTTTAATATTTAATTCAATATGATCATTACGATTCTTTGCATTCTCAAGAGAATTCCTCAGATCATCAATCTCCTTTTCCATCTTGATTTTCACCTCAGGAAAATATTGTTGATTATTTAATGTGAAAATTTAATATATCAACTTTTTGTTTTCCTTCTCAAGCCATATGATCTTCCTTAGACATTCTTTCAACTCTTCTTTCAGATGATATTCAATTTGAGTTTCTTCTTCATCAGAACTGTTGCTCCTGTAATCTTCATTATTCACTGCAACAATAAAGGTATTCTCTATGGATTTCTCATTAACTGATTTCTCAGATTCAGCTTTGCTGTCTTCTTCTTCATCTCTAGATAAAAAGTTTCTTCTTTTTGATTTGTTGAATTTTTTATCCCTACCCTTTGAAAAATATTTATCTTTATCAGTTTTTTTCTTCCATGACCTTCTAGGACATCTCTCATAATCATCACTATCTTCTTCTTTATTCTTCCGAGGAAAGTTAACTGCAAAGTGACCAACAACTCAACATTCAAAACATTTCAATGGAAGTTTCCCCTTGTATTTACATGTACCTATTTTCACATTTTTAGAAAACAAGGATAAAATTTCATCAAAATTTTTACATACATCATCTTCAAAATCGGATTCACCAACATCATCTTCAATAAGAGTCATCTTTGAATTCTTTCTTTTTGAATCCTTGAATGAAATTTCACTATCTACTTTTTTTTTGGTCTTCATAGTATTCTCCATTTTAATTTCATAAGGGATGAGAGTGCAATGCATGTCATCCAGAGATAATGTCTTAGGGTCTCTATCTTCCAATGAAGACACTATAGCATCAAATTTCTCTGGAAGAATTCTCAAAATAATTTTGACAATAGTAGAATCCTCCAACGTTTCACCAAGACATATGATAGTACTGACAATGTCATTTATCCTGGTAAAGAAATCCCCAACAGATTAAGATTCACTAATTTTCAAGTCTTCATACTTCAGTCTCCAGATTTTTAGATTAGCCTTATTCACTTTTTTATTTCCTTCATAGATGTTCTTTAGTTTTTCCAAGATTCCTTTGGATATAGCAACACCATTCACTCTTAAAAATTCACTACCACAAAGAGATGAGAGTAACACAGTTTTAGCTCTTCCATCATTCTCAAGATTCTTCTTATCGATAGGAGTAAGAGGAAACTTTTCATCAATAGTAGGAAATCCATTAGTTGTTGTTTCAAGAACATCATATTCAAGAGACATAAGATAAGGCATCATTCTGTCCTTATAGATTTGATAGTTCTTTCCATCAAAAATCGGAATCCCCTTGTTGTTCACGCAATTTAGATTCTCCATCACAACTACTATTCATCCACTTAAGCAAAGAATAAACGAAGGGAACCTCCCTCTCATACCAATTGAAGTTCCCAGTCAGGATCCAAGTATCAATGAGAGGGGAAGGGGGTGAATCAGTGATATCATTTTATTTTTAAGTTTCCCCTTTTTGAAACATCATTCGCCTTATGTTAAAGAGTTTCTTCCCTGCTGAACACACACAACCACAGGAACACAAGATTTACATGGTTCACTACTCAATAAGAGTATCTACGTCCTTGGTATGGTACGGAAATAATCCAGTACCACACAATCTACTAGAAAACAATCCTTTTATGTGGAATACAACGAGTATGATATACCCTTACACTCGTGTAGCACTTTGAAAACAATAAAATAGTGCATGTTCCCCCTCTTAGCACAAATAGGGTAATGAAATGTTTATGTGATTCTTGATGACCTTTCCTGGATCAAATATTTCAAAACAATTCTTCACCTTCTTACACAGAAGCTGGTAGAAACCTCCAGGAGAAAACAGCTTGCGCGCCTCCTTCCACTTGCACGCCTTCTTGCACTTGCGCGCCTCCTTGTAGGTGCGCACCACCTTTATAATTTCACGCCTCTTTGTGAACATGGAATACTTGAGCGCCACCTTTATACTTGTGTTCCTCTTTGTGTACAACAAAAAACATGTGCGCCACCTAAAAATGAGGCTCAACTTGCATGCCACACTTCTTCGACTTGGACGCTCAGAGCTAAAAATATTTCTCTAAGTCTCGATCCTTAAGAAATGAAGAGGGTAGTCTCCTTTTTATAGGAATTTTGGAAACCTGCACATCACATTCTCTTGGGTGCCTCCATGGTACTTGCGTGGCTTCTTGGAACTTGTGCGACTCCCTGTCACTTGCACGCCTCCTTGGGACTTGCGCGCATTCTTGTTACTTGTGCGCCTTGTTGGTACTAGAGAACCTTCTTGGCAGTTGCATGCCTTCTTTCCCTTTCCATATTTTTGAAATAATTCTACTTGAAATATGACTTGCACGACATTATATACATGAGTTCCTACTGCATACTTGTGCACATACTTCATACTTGTGCTCCTTCTGCATACTTGTGTGCCTCGTTCATACTTGCGCGCCTCATTGGTACTTGCACACCTTCTTATTTCTCTCTCCCTTTCCTTCATAAGGCTTTCATCACAAGTTCTCCAGACTTATGATATTTGTGAAATAAAAATAATAAAAGAATCGTCTGGTTTTACAAGACTTTTACAAAGTGAATTGATTTAGCTTCTTGAAAACAAAATAAAACACTCTGTAACAGCAAACTATTCATACATCTATATCCTTCTAACTTGGTCCCAACAGTTTTTAATTTGGGGATTCTAAAAAAATTAATAAATATATGTGTGACATATTTTTATTTAAAGGGTGGTTAATTCCTCCAAAGGAAAGTTGGAGGTGGGGCCCACCCCTACATAACCTCTCATGGGAGGATATTATCTGGTGGGGCCCACACGAGCATCTAACCCATCAAATCCCCTTTAACCCCTTGAAACCTCCTTCTAATCTTAAACTCTCCACCTCTCCTCTCATAATTTAAACCCTCCACCTTCCACCCTCCCTCATAAAGATTCCAACACTCTCTCAATTAATTAGTAAATAATTATCTGTCACATCTAATTTCAATTATTTTGAAATTCATGTCAAGGTTAAAATAATAGCCACACTATTTTTCTGGGTCAGCACATATTGTTTTGGGGATCCTTGGAGAATAGGGAGAGTCTTCTTCCCACGAAGAAAACCATCCTATCGACGAAGAACGTTCCTAGTTTCCGAAGAACACGGAACAACATATTCTACCTTCTTTGACTAGGGAAAGGAAGGGATGCACCACCGCCAACGAAATACACCAAGGGAATCATCTCGACATAAATCCATCGAACTCTACTCCCTCCGGCATTGACGGAATGACGTCCATCTTCCCCAACGCCCGACTTCCACGACGCCCGACATCCGCTACTCGTCATTGTGCATCGTCAAATACGAGGTCGGGAGGAATTTGGATTATTTTTTTAATACATGTAAATTATACCATCGTAATTTGGAAATTATATGTTGGAATACTGTTTGAGCCTCTAACGTGGAGGGTACGGGCTAATGAACAAGTGTCGACCCTCCGCCAATTCGTTCTTGACACGCAGTTTGTTAGGCGATGGGTGAACGGAAGGGAACCCCTAAATTGAGGCCATCACAGTAAAGAGAAGGACCATTGAAGGATGTATGCATAGAAGAGAGGCAAAACAGATCACTGGAACGACTCTGGTGGCCCGCAGAGGAGCGCAACAGTGCAGGTCACCGGCGCAGCGGCGCCAGCGACCGGAGGTGGCGGCCGGCACTGGCCCACCGCATGGGTGCAGTGGTGCCCCTCACGCGCCCCCGGCCACGGAATCGAAGAAGAACCCACATCTGTGGGTTCTGAGGAGAAAGGGAGGCGCCATCTAGTGCTGCCGTTACAAGACACCAGGTGTAGTCCCCCCCCCCCCCCACACTCCGCTCACCCAGCATGAACGCGCTCAACCAGCTGGCCGCCGGGCCGCTTGCCGTATGGGCCGTGCCACCCTCACACGGTCTGGGCCGCAGCCGCTGGTCCGGGCCATGCCCAACAGGGTCGTACCCAGATCCGGGTCGGGTTATCCCAGTTCAAGCGGACCCACTACAGGTTGGCCAGTGTCGGACCGGACCCAGACCCCCCCTCTACAGACCACTTTTGGGTTTTCACCCATAACATGAGTTATTGGACCTCCGATCGATGCACTGTTTGTTGCGTAGGATTACTTGGATCTATATCGTCATTTCGGTATATCATACTCTAGGTTTTGGCGATGTTTGGGTACAGCCAAGTTGGTTCGAACCCGAAACCAACCGGGCCCTCGAGGCGAAAACACTTATAACTCTCAGACCAGGCGTCCAAATGACGCGCCATCTGTCGTGTTGGGTTTCTTACGATGAGATGAAACTACGTGATACATCAACTCAGGAATTTGTTGATGTATCAATAATTGGCTCGAGGAGTGGACCCTCATGGAATTGAGTGTGCTGTGTGTAGGAACCCTTGAGCTGGCTGCGACTGAGATGACGAAATCCTCCATGGGTTCGACAGTGACGACTACTGTACCAGAATACTTCTTGTGTTCGACTGCAATGTCTATTGTATTGGAATACTTTTTGGGTTCGACTACGATGACTATTGTACTGGAATCCTCAGTGGATCCGACAGAATAATTGGTCTTGTATCCTGTGTGGGTCCAAAAACTTAGTTGGTCCTGTATCCTGTGTGGGTCAGACAACTTAATGGAAGAATAGTTGGTCCTGTACCCTGTGTGGGTCTGACACCTTAGCTGGTCCTATATCATGTGTGGATCCAAAAGCGTAGATGAATCAGTGACAACATCTGATCATTTGTACCTCTATACAAAAGATGTATACCTCGGTGAGCTGATTCATGTCTTTCAACCATTATCATCATGGTGTTTGACTTTACTTCCTGTACGGACTGGGTTGTGCTTGGGCTCAATAGATGAAGCTGTTATTTGAGTGGTAACATAGTTATATATATGGGAATAAACCTAAGTAGGGTTGGTTAGTACTTTGAGATTGTATCGTTCTTCTGTGGTTTATCCTTTGTGGATTTAGGTAGACTGTCGGGGGTCATGGGGTTCCCTGCTAAGTATTGTTATACTCACCCCTGCACGGGCTTCACTCGCACCTTGTTGTTTTCTCTTCAGATGACAGATGGTAGTGATCGAGGTTGAGGGTGACTAACGAATGCTTCTCAGAGATGGACTAGACGAGACATACCACATGGACGAGTTGATCGAAATCTGTGCCTACCCTTCAGGTACTATTTCCGGGAACACGATCGAGGAGTTTTTTCCCTTTTTCTTATACTTGTATTTTTTGTTCAGTTGTGTTTGTATACTGGACAATTTACTTTCAGCACTTGTTTTTTTATAAAATGTTACATAGTGTTTACATTCAGTTGCGTACTCTACTGCTTTTGTTCAGGTTGTGTGTGAGTTACAGGTTAAAAGAAAATGCTTTCCCTTTTTATAGGGATTATGTCGTTGGTGGTAGTCGCTATCCCAAGGCCTATGGAAGGTAGGCTTGGGGGTAGTCACAGCACGAACCTTGAGGATGGGTTGTGAAAAATTTGTATCAGAGGATTAATTTCTACCACATAACATAGACTCCTATTCATTTAAAAAAAATAGTGTTAAGTGTTTTGGGTGTGGTTATTAGTTTAGGGAAACTGGTGTTGGTGAGGCGGCCGACGTATCCATACACTAGGATACTGACTTCTCATTTCCGGCGTAGTGCCTGAAAACACTGATTGTGTGTGTGTTTCTTTTGAAAGTTTTTCTTCATGATTACTTTGTGTCAGATCACCATGTATACTGTTTTAACCATAGCACAGCTATTTCTTTTCAGGATGGCCCCTCGATGGAATCCAGCTAGGGTTTTGTGTTTTGAGATATATGGTAGCCCACCGAGCGACGAGGCCTCGGTGCTGGGCCCCATCCTAGCGGAGGTACCAGGAGTACCACTACCTGCTGGGCCATCGATACCACCAACTCTAGTAGTAGAGACTGCACACCCCCTGAGTGCGTTGCATGAGTTACAACTCCAGAGGCCACCCAGGTTCCAGGGAGAGATGGACCCACATGCAGTTGAGGATTGGCTAGAGGCTGTTGTGAGAGTTTTTATATTGGTAGGGAAACCAGCTGACCTCACGGTGATCCTTGTTGCGAGTCTCCTACATGCAACAACATTCAGATGGTGGATCATGATACCCAAGGTGCATGATGGGGCATCGTTACTCTGGACAAACTTTAGAGTCTATTCCACTCAATGTTTGTGTCATCCACCCTTCATGCGGTGCGGATTCAGGAGTCACTTCATCAACAGCAGGGCGATATGACAATATCTCAGTACTCAGCGAGGTTCAATGACCTCTCACGCTAATCCACAAATATGGTACGAGACCCGTACTTTAGGGACCAGTCCTTTGAGTAGGGACACATGCATGAGATCAGGGCTTTGACAATTCCCCCTCAGCATTCTGACGCAGGCAGGGGTGCTGAAGCGAGCCCTTCTACGGGATAATTTTCTTGCTGAGAAGTCACCAGCGGTGAGACCCACCACAGGGCGAAACGTAGCAGATTATTCTATAGCCAGTAGTAGACAAATGATACAGTGGTCTATGTGGACTAGGCCATGTGGTGGGAGACCCCAGGATACAGGTTCAGTTATACGGGGCACATGGGATAGAGCCAATTATACGAGGAGCAGGAAGTGCGATGCATGCGGCGAGCATGTCCACATGGATCGTGACTACTGAACCCACCATTCAGACGAGTATCAGACAGTAGAGGGACCTTCCAAGCAGAGGTAAAGGTTCAACTGTGTTTTTCCTCTGAGAGAAGTTGGACGTGGAAGAGGAGCTAGCCGAGCAATGAGTGCTGGAAGACGTTTCGAGACTCTACCAGCACCACCAACAGGAGGTCCACCCCGACCACAGTGAGCAGGATAATAGACGTGGGCTCAGCTCTAAGAAGTTGAGGCCTATGTCTATGGCACATTTTAGATGATTTGAGGTACTGTCTGTTTCTACTCCACTCTTGCTGTAGTAATTATAGACACATGTGTGAGTCGTTATTTTATTCCCACTGACCTCATTCGGAGCTCGTAGATTCCGACGGAGCTGTTGGCTTGATCATTACGGCTAGAGACTCCAACGAGATTAGACTTGATGATTACGCACCAGTGCTAGCAGTGTGGGCTTACTCTAGGAGGATAGAGCTTCAGCTAGGTTATTCTTATAGTGGCGTCGAGTTCTTATGATGTAATCATGGGTATGGACTATTTATCCACAATTCATGCTCAGATTGACTATATTAGGTGAAAAGTGCGGTGTTTCCTCACTGGTGGGACCAGGTTCACCTTCACCGGTGAGAAGGGAGCCTTTGCAGCGTAGGATGGACTTACGTAGAGGAGGGGGCAGCCATTCACACATCAGTTTGCTAGTGTCATCCTCGGAGCGGTTGATGTGCATAGTTCGAGATTTCCTGTTGTGGTGGATCAGTACACAGAGGTTTTTCCTGAAGACGTTCCAAAACGACCTCCTCACAAAGAGGAAGACTTCTACATTGACATGTACCCTGGGAGAGCACTGATATCTAATCTTGAATATTGGATGGCTCCCCTTGAGCTTCGTGAGCTGCAGGTACAGGTGGAGGACTTGTAGGGTAAATGATTTATATGTCCCAGTGTTTCACCCATGGCATCACCGATTTTATTCGTAAAGAAGGCAGATGGGAGCTTGTGACTGTTTTTCAACTACCATCACCTGAATCAGGTGACCCTGAAGAATATGTACCCACTCTCAAGGATAGATGACATCTTTGATAAGCTCAAAGGAGAACGATGGTTCTCGAATATAGACATCAGATCAAGCTATCACCAGCTCAGAGTTCGAGATGAGGAAGTGCAGAAGACGACCTTCTGGTGTCAGTATGGCCACTAAGAATTCTTGCTTATGCCCTTCGGCATAACCAATGCACGAGCAGTGTTCATGAGTCTCCTGAACAGGATCTTCCAGCCTTACCTCAATTTTTTTGTCGTAGTATTCAACAACGACATACTTATTTATTCGTCTACTTAGGAGGATCATGCCAACCACTTATGGGTAGTACTGGACACAATCCGAGAGGACCAGCTTTATTGTAATCTCTCAAAGAGCCATTTATGGATTTTGGAGGTTCAGTCCATGGGACACGTGATCTCGGAGGCTAGATTTACAGTGGATCCACCGAAGATTGAGGTAGTAATTTCTTGGGAGCTACCAAGGAGTGTGATGGAGGTGCATAGTTTCCTGGGACTGGCTGGGTATTATCAGAGATTTGTGCCAGACATCTCTAGGGTTGCAGCATCGCTTTCAGTATTTAAAAATAATGGGCAACCCTTCGTGTGGTTAGATAGATGCTAGCAGAGATTTCAAATGATGAGGCAAAGGATGACCAGTGTTCCTATCTTGAGGCTACCGGAGGAGGGCGTAGTGTACGTAGTTTACAACGACACATTAGGGACCGGGACTGGGTGTTCCCTTATGCAGGAGCGAGCAGTGATCTCATATAGATCACAGCAGTTGAGAAAACATGAATAGAACTACACTTCCCATGACCTAGAGTTAGCAGTAGTGGTCTTCGCCATGAAGATGTGGAGACACTGTCTTATGGGAGAAAGTTTTACAGTCTACTCTGACCCCTAGAGTCTTAGGTATATCTTCTCGTAGAAGGACATGAAACTCAGATAGCAGTGATGTATCGAGTTCCACCAGGACTAGGACATTGAGATATTATATACTACTGGGAAGGGGAACATTGTAGCAGATGCCCTCAGCAGGAGATTGGGCATTCAGCTGCTACGAGAGGCGACCAAGAAGCTGGTCGCGTTGCAGATATCCTTTGTGGATAGTGATCGAGCAGCCTTTCTATAGTCTCTCACAACCACTCCTCCACTTCTTCAGCAGGTTAGAGAGGCACAGTGTGGGGACATTGACTTTGAGATGTGACGTGCTCATATATACTCATGGAATGCACCTGATGGGTTTTTTGATGGTGGGGAGGACACCATTATTTTCAGAGGACGTACCATGGTACCAGTTTCACTGCAGAAGGAGTTGTTGAAGGATTTTCAAACTTCCCCTCCAGTGGTACATACAGCAGTAGAGAAGATGTATCACGACCTCAAATGATAGCACTAGTGGCTGGGTATGAAAAGACGGTAGCAGAGTTTGTCTTGTGATGCCTCACTTATCAGCAAATGAAGGTGGAGCACCAGGTACCAGTAGGGTTGTTAGAATACATAGAGGTTCCAGAGTGGAAGTGGGATGGGATATCCATGGATTTCAGGATGGGATTTCACGTACATCTAGAGGACATGACTCTATATGGGTGATTGTCGACGGACGCACCAAGTTGGCCCACTTCCTACCGATCAGAGAGCAGGGCTTAGTAGAGAACCTGGTACACCTCTACATTCAGGAGATCATATGAATTCATGGTGTTCCATCGACGATCGTCTCCGATCTAGATGCTTATTTCACTTCTTGGTTATGGATGGGGTTGCAGGAGGCTTTTGGCACGCAGCTTCGCTTGACCACGACCTTCCATCCTCAAACGGACAATCAGATTGAGAGGACCATTCAGAATCTTGAGGACATGCTCCGTGCATGTGTCCATGACTTTGGTCATAGATGGGAGGATAACATACACTTGTTATAGAATTCATACAATAACAACAACAACTCTACCATCGGGATGACACCTTAAGAGTCATTGAACGACCGACCTTCTAGATCACCTTTGTGGTAGACTGACCCAGGGAAGTCAGAAATTGTGGGACCGGAGATGGTCTAGGATATGATGGGGAAGGTACAGATCATCCAGCAGAGGATGAGGACTATACATAGAATAAAGAAGTCCTATGCTGATAGGAGACGAAGACCGTTGGAGTTCGAGGATGGCGACAACGTCTTCTTATGAGTCTCACCTCGGCAAGGTCTACGAAAATTTGGCCAAGGTGGAATGTTTTCTCCGTGATTCATTGGACCTTTTTAGGTATTCATTACATTATGCAAGGTGGCTTACCACTTGTCCCATCCACCTCAGTTTAATCGGGTAGATGATGTCTTCCATGTATCTCTGCTGAGAAGATACGTGCACGACCCGTCTTACATCATCGACCATGGGGAGTTGGACATCAAGGATGGGGTGACATTCACAGAGGTCCCAGTGGAGATCAGGGATCTACAGGAGTGGGTCCTACGAAAATGGTCGATTACTCTAGGGTGCATTCGCTGGTAACATGGGAACCTCCATGAGAGCATGTTGGAGCAGGATACTCAGATGCGTGCTCAGTACCCCATTTTGTTTCCTTAGTGTGTGTTGTAGCTTACGGGGACGTAAATCCCTGAGGTGGGGAGAATATAAAGGCTCATAAATTCCCTATGTTTTTTTCTTAAATAAATGGGAATTTAACGAGTCTTTAGTTTCTGACGGCACTTTATTATGAGGCCGATGTTCCCGGAATATGTTTCTGATGTTTTTTCGGGTATGTTCAGTAAACGTACATGTAGGATTTTGTATCTTTTGAACTGGTGCTCGGAATTGAAATACGAGGGCACCGTTGAACTCCTAGCGCTTGTATTCTCTTAAGGAGACCTTTACCACAGTTGTGTTTCAATGTGAATGGATGTTTTTAATTTTTTGATTCTAAAAAAATTAATAAAAATATGTGTGGCATATTTTTATTTAAAGGGTGGTTAATTCCTCCAAAGAGATGTTGGAGGTGGGGCCTTACCCACATAACCTCCCATGGGAGTATATTTTTTGGTTGGGACCACATGACCTTTTAACCCTCCAACTCCCCTTTAACCACTTGAAACCCCCCTTTAACTCTTAAACTCTCCACCTCTCCTCTATTACTTTAGACCCTCCACCTTCAACCCTCCCTCATAAATATGCCAACACTCTCAATTAATTAGCAATTAATTAATTGGAACAACTAATTTGAATTATTTTGAAATTCATGTCAAGGATAAAATAATAGACAAGATATTATTTTGGGTTAGCAAATATTGTTTTGGGGAGACTTTGAGAATAGGGAGAGCCTTCTTCCCACGAAGAACACGAAGAACACCATCCTCTCGATGAATAACAGTACAGGTTTCCGAAGAACGTGGAGCATCATCTTCTACCTTCGTTGACCGGGGCAAGGAATAAAAGAACCACCACCCATGAAATAAACTGAGGGAATCATCTCAAACGTAACATCACCTAACTCTACTCCCTCCGGCATTTATGGAATGATGTTCTTCTTCTACGACGCCCGACTTCCGTGACGCCCAACTTCCGCGACGCCCATCTTCCGCATCTCATCAACGTGAAATGTCAAATGCGAGGTAAGGAGGAATTTGTTTTATATATTTTATACATGTGAATTATACCCTCTTAAATTGGAGATTATATGCTGGATTACTGTTTGAGCCTCTAACACGGAGGGCAAGGGAAAATGAACAAATCTGAACCCTCTGCCAATTCGTTCTTGATGCGCAGTTTGTTGGGCGATGGGTGAACTGAAGGGAAACCCTGAATTGAGGCCGTCGTAGTAAATAGCAGGACCTGAGGAGGCCCTAGGAAGAGGCAAGAAGAAAATAGTACAATGGAAGGACTCTGAGGTCCACTGAAGAGCACGATAGTGAGGGCACCAGCCGGCATCGGCCGACTGCCTGGGGGCAGCGTCACCCCTCACGTACCGCCGGTGGAAGGCCACCGCGGCACCGACTACGGCAGCGGAGTGGGACCCACCTCAGCGGGTTCCATGAAGAATGGAAGGAACCCGATGGCACTTCCACTACGAGAAAATAGGGGGATCCCCCCTGCTTTACGCGCCCTGCACGAACACGCTAAGCCCGCTGGTCGAGCCACTGCCGGCCACAGGGCCGAGCCGCCTGCTGTCGGGGCCGGGCTGCCTGCCGTGCGGGTAGGGCCACCCTCGCATGGGCTGGGACACAGTCATCAGGTCGAGCCATGACATACCAAGCTATACCCAGATCTGGGTCCATTCGACACGGTTCAGGCCGATCCAGGGCGGGTTCGGCCGGGTCTGACCGGACCCAGACCCCCTCTTCAGACCACTTTTGGTTTTTCGCCTATAACTTGAGTTATGGTCCTCCGATTGATGCACTGTCAGTTGAGTAGGATTCCTTGGATCGAGAAAGTCGTTTCGGTGTGTCACACTAAATGTTTTGGCAATTATTGTTTATGGCCGGGTTGGTTGAAACCCGAAACTAACCGGGCCCTTGGAGCGGAAACACTTATAACTCTCAGACCGGGTGTCTGAAAGACGCGCCTTCTGTTGCATTGTGTTTCTTACGATGAGACCAAACTATGGGATACATCAACTCAGGACTTCTTTGATGTATCAATACTTGGATCGAGGTGCGAACCCTTCCAAAATCGAGCGTGATTTGTGCGGGAACTCTAGAGCTTGCTGCGACTAAGATGACGAAATCCTCCATGGGTTCGACATTGACGAATACTGTACCGGAATTCTTCATGGGTTTCACTGTGATGACTACTGTACTAGAATCCTCTGTGGGTTCGACTGCGATGACTACTGTACTAGAATCCTCCTTGGGTCCGGCAGAATCGATGGTCCTGAATCCTGTGTCGGTTTGACAGATTAGTTAGTCATTTATCCTGTGTGGGTCCGAAAGATTAGAGGATGAATAGCTGTTCATGTATCATGTGTGGGTCTGACAGCTTAGATGGTCCTATATCCTATGTGTGTCTGACAGCTTAGATGAATCAATGACCACATTTGATAATCTGTACCTCTATACGAATGATGTATACCTGTGTGAGTTGAGTCATGTCTTTCAACCATTATCTTCGTGGTGTTTGACTTTACTTCCTTTGTGTACTGGGTTGTTATTGAGCTCAAGAGTTAGAGTCTAACTGTGATGGTAACTTAGGTATATGTATGGGAATATCCCTAAGTAGGGTTGGTTGATAGTTTGAGATTTTATCTTTATTCTGTGGTTTATCCTTTGTGGATTCTGGGAGACCTTCAGGGGTCTCAGGGTTCCTTACTGTGTATTGTTATACTCACCCATGCACGAGCTTTGCCCGATCCTTGTCGTGTTCTGTGCAGATGACGGACATCAGTGATCGATGTTGAGGGTGACAGAGGGAGGCTTCTCGGAGCGGGACTAGACGAGACATACTGTAGGGACGATTTGATTAAGACCTATACCTACCCTTCGCGTAAGAATTCTGGGTAGACAATATGGGAGATTTTTTCCCTTTTTATTGTTCTTGTACATGTTGTTCAGTTGGGTTTGAATACTAGCCCATTTACATTCAGCACTTACTTTTTTATACAGTTTTACGTAGTGTTTACTTTCAGTTGCGTACTCTACTGCTTGTGTTCAGGCTGTGTGTGAGTTACATGTTAAAATAAAATTCCTTCCCTTTTTATAGGGATTATTCCTTTGGTTGTAGTCTCTAGCCCCTGGCCTATCGAAGGCGGGCTTGGGGTAGTCACGGAACGGGCCCCGTGGACGGGTCATTAAAAATTGGCATCAGAGGAGTCGGTTCTACCGCATAACATAGAATCTGATTCTTTTAACAACAACAGTGTTACATGATTTGGGTGTGAATATTAGTTTAGGGAAATTGGTGTTGGTGTGGCGGCCGACGTATCCATACACTAGGACTCTGACTTCTGATTTCTGACTCAGTGCATAAAAGCACTGATTTTGTATGTGTTTTTTTGAAAAGTTTTTTCTTGATTTCATTGTGTGAGCTCACCAGGTATATTGTTTTAAAAATGAAACACCTGTTTCTTTTCAGGATGGCTCCACAAGGGCATCTAACTAGTGTTCTGAGTTTTGTGAAAGATGGTAGCCCACCGAGCGACGAGGCCTCGGTGCAGGGCCCCATCATAGAGGAGGTACCAGCAGTACCACTATCTGGTAGGCCACTGATACCACCAGCTCCAGAAGCAGAGAGTACATACTACCTAATTACATTACATGAGTTCCAGTACTATAGGACACCTAGGTTTCGGGGAGTGATATATCCACATGCAGTTGAGGATTGGCTGGATGCTATCGTGAGAGTTTTCAGATTGTTAGGGACACCAGCTAACCTTATGGTGATCCTTGTCGTGAGTCTTCTGCATGCAGTAGTAGGAAGATGGTGGAGCCTGATGCTCCATGTTCATGACGAGGCATCATTAATCTAGACAGACTTCGACAGACACTTCTACCCAGAGTTTGTTCCAGCCACCCTTCATGCGGTGCAGAATCAAGAGTTACTTTATCTACAGCAGGGCAGTGTGATCGTAGCTCAGTACTCAGCGAGGTTCACTGACCTCTCACGCTACTCCACAGATATGTCATGGGACCCATTTTTTATGGCCTGGACCATTGAGTAGGGACTCAGTCTTGAGATCAAGGCTTCGACGATTCCCCTCAGCATTCCGACATAGGCAGGGGCGCTAGAGCAATCCCTTCTAGTGGAGAGTTTTCTTGTTGAGCAGTTACCAGCAGTGAGACCCACCGCAGGGTGACACCTAGCAAAGTCTTCTGCAACCAATAGTAGTCAGATGGCGTAGATGTCCAAGAAGATCAGGCCATCAGGTGGGTGACCCCAGGATACAGGTTCGGTTTTGCAGGGCACACAAGATAGAGCTATCTATACAAGGATTAGGAAGTTCTATGCATGCGGCGAGTAGGGCCACATGGATCGTGACTGAGCAACCCTCCATGGAGACGAGAAGTAGACAGTAGAGATACCTTTTAGGTTCAGGCCGAGGTTTTATTGTAGTGGTATGTCAGGATAAGGCAGATGTGGTAGAGGAGTTGTCCGAGAAGCGGGTGGTGGATGATGTTTCGAGACTCTACCACCACCACCACAAGGAGGTCTACCCCGACTATAGGGAGTAGGAAGACAGAGGAAGGCTCGGCTCTAGGCAATCGAGGCCTACGACCACAGCACACCTGAGATGATTGGAAGAACTATCTGTGTCTACTACACCGTTTCTGGAATACTTATACACATAGGTGTGAGTCATTATTTTATTGCCACTTCCCTCGTTTGGAGCTCGAAGATTATGACGGAGCCGTTGGCTCGATCCTTACCGCTAGAGACTCTTAAGGGATCAGACTCGACGATTAAACACTAGTGTCGACAGTGTGAGATTACTCTAGGATGAGAGAGCTTCAGCTGGGATTTTCTTTTAGCGTCGATGAGGCCTTACAACGTTATATTGGGTATGGACTGGTTATACAAATTTCATGATCACATTGATTGAATTAGGCACAAAGTGTAGTGTATCCACACAGGTGGGACCAGGTTCACGTTCACTGGTGAGAAGGGAGCCTTTGCAGCATAGGATGGACATACGCAGAGGAGGGGGCAGCCGATCACACATCATTTGGCTAATCTCATCCTCAGAGTGGTTGATATGCGAAGTCCGAGATATCCTATTGTGGGGTATCAGTATGCGTATGTTTTTCTTGATGACTTTCCAAGATGACCTCCTCGCAGAGAGGTAGACTTCTACATTGACTTGTACCCCGGGAAAACACTAATATCTTCTCTAGCATATCGGATGGCTCTCACTGAGCTTCATGAGCTGCGGGTACAGCTGGAGGACATGCAGTGGAACAGATTTATCTGAAAAAGTGTTTACCCCTGGGCATAACCGATTTTATTTTCCAAGAAGGAGGATGGGAGCTTTTGACTGTGTGTCAACTACCATTTCATGAATCAGGTGATCGTGAAGAACAAGTACCCACTCTCGAGGATATATGAACTCTTTGATCAGCTCAAGGGAGCACGATGGTTCTCAAAGATAGACCTCAGATCAGGCTATCACCAGCTCGGAGTTCGAGAGATGGATGTGCAGAAGATGACCTTCATGTGTCGGTATGGCCACTACAAGTTCTTGGTTATGCCCTTCGGCATAACCAATGAACCAATAGTGTTCATGAGTCTCACAAACATGATTTTCCAACCTTACCTCGATCATTTTGTCATAGTTTTCATCGACAGCATACTAATTTACTCGACTACTGAGGAGGATCATGCCTACCATCTGTGGGTATTACTGGACACACACTGATAGCACTAGATTTATGGTAATCTCTTGAAGTAAAAGTTCTAGATTTGGGAGGTTCACTTCTTGGGACACGTCATATCTGAGGCTAGAGATGCAGTGGATCCAGTGAAGATTAGGGCAGTACTTGCTTGGTAGCCACCAAGGAGTGTGACAGAGGTGAAGAGTTTCCTGGGACTCCCTAGGTAATATCAGAGATTTGTACCAGACTTCTACATAGATGCACCACCTCTTTCATCATTGACAAAGAATGGTCAACAATTCGCGTGGTCAGAAAGATTCCAACATAGCTTTCAGGAGCTGAGGAAGAGGTTGACCAGTGCACCCATCTTGAGGCTACCAGAGGAGGGCGTAGGGTACGTAGTTTACTGCAACACATCAAAGACCGATCTTGGGTGTGTCCTGATTCAGGAGAGAGAAGTGATCATGTATGGATCACAGCATTTGAGACAGAATGAGAAGAACTACGCTACCCATGACATGGAGTTAGAAGCATTAGTCTTCACCTCGAAGATGTGGTGGCACTATCTTTTGGGAGAACGTTTTACAGTCTACTCTGACCACCAGAGTCTTAGGTACATCTTCTCGCAAAAGGACCTGAACATGAGACAATGGAAATGGCTCATGTTTCTCCAGGACTATGACTTTGAGATAGTCTATACTCATGGTAAGGGGATCATTGTAGAAGATGCTCTCAGCAGGAGATCAGGCATTCAGCTGCTAGGAGAGTTGATAGAGTAGATGGCCGCATTTCATAGATCCTTTGTGGATAGGGATGGAACAACCCTTCTACAGTATCACACAGTCAGTCCTCCACTTTTTTAGTGAGTTAGAGAGGCACAATGTGGGGATGTTGACTGTGGGATGCGACGTGCTCATATACCCTATTGTCATGCACCTGATGGGTTTTCTGAAGGTGGGGAGCATGTAATCCTTTTCAAAGGAAGTACCATGGTACCAGTTGCACTGAAGGAGGAGGTGTTGATGTAGTTTCACAATTCTCCTCTAGCGGTACATCCAGGAGTGGAGAATATGTTTCATGACCTTAGATGACATCACTGGTGGCCGTGTATGAAGAAGGGGGTAGAAGAGTTTGTCTCGTGATGCCTCACTTGTCAGTATGTGAAGGCAAAGCACCAGGTACCAGCAGGCTTGGTACAACCTTAGAGGTCCCAGAATGGAAGTGGTATGTGATATCCATGGATTTCGTGAAGGGGCTTCCACGTTCATCCAGAGGATACAACTCTATCTGGGTGATTGTCAACAGACTCACCAAGTAGGCCCACATCCTACCAATCAGAGAGTAGGGCTTAGTAATGAACTTGGGAAGCCACTTCATTTAGGAGATCATATGACTTCATGGTGTTCCATAGAAGATCGTCTCGGATCGTGATTCTCGTGTTACCTCCCGGTTATTGAAGGGGTTATAGGAGGCTTTTGGCACGTAGCTTCACTTGAGCACCATCTTCCATCCTCAGATTGACGGTCATACTGATAGGACCATTCATACACTCGATGACATGCTCGGTGCATGTGTCCTTGACTTTGGTCGCAGTTGGGAGGATCACTTAAACTTGGTAGAGTTTGAAATCAACAACAACTACCACTCTACCATCAGGATTGCACCTTACGAGTCACTGTACGACCGACCTTGCAGATCGCCTCTGTACTGGACTGACCCAGGGGAGTTAGCACTTGTGGGACCAGAGATGGCCCAGGCTACGACAGGGAAGGTGCAGATCATAGAGGAGAAAATGAAGACTTCACAGAGACATAAGTAATATGGTGATATGAGACGAAGATCATTGGAGTTTGAGGATGGAGACCACGTCTTCTGACGGGTCTCGCCTCAATGAGTTCTACAGAGATTTTTCTAAGGCATAAAGCTGTCTCAGTGATTCATCGGTCCTTTTCAGGTCCTCAGCAGAGTAGGTGAGGTGGCTTACCACTTGGACCTTCCATCTCATTTGCATCGGGTACATGACTTCTTCCACGTATCTAACCTGAGAAGATACGTGCACGACCCGTCTCACATCATCGACCATGGGGAGTTGGACATCTATCATGGGGAGAAATTCACAGAGGTCCAAGTGGAGATCAAGGATCTATAGGAGCGGGTCCTATGAGGAAGTTTGATTCCTCTGGTACGCATTCTCTGGTAGCACGGGAACCTCCCGGAGAGCACATGGGAGCGGGAGGCTCAGATGCGTGCTCACTACCCTTTTTGGTTTCTATCGTGTGTGTTGTAGCTTATAGGGACATAAAGTCCTAAGGAGAGGAGAATGTAAAGTCCCCGAAATTCTGAGGGAATTTTTTTTTCTTAAAATCACAGAAATTTTATGAGTTCGCTGTTTCTGATGGCACCTGATTTCGAGGCACGGTGTGCCCAGAATAATTTTCTAAAGTTTTGTTCGGGTATGTTCAGTAAAAGTACGAGTCGGATTTTGTATCTTTTTAACCAGTGCTCGAAATTGATATATGAGGGCACTGTTGAACTTGTAGCGCCGTTATTCACTTAAGGAGACCTTTACCAGAGTTGCGTTTCAACGTGAATGTACGTTTTTATATTTTGGGATTCTAAATAAATTAATAATAATATGTATGACATTTTTTTATTTAAACGGTGGTTAATTCCTCCAAAGGGATGTTAGAGGTGGGTATCACCCCCACATAACCTCCCATGGGACGATATTATGTGGTGGGGCCCACACGAGCTTCTAACCCTTCAAATCCCCATTAACCCCTTGAATCCCCTCTTTTTGTCTTAACCTCTCCACCTCTCCTATGTAAATTTAAACCCTTCACCTTCCACCCTCCCTCATAAAGATGCCAACACTCTCTCAATTAATTAGCAATTAATTAATTGGCACATCTAATTTGAATTATTTTGAAACTCCTGTCAATGATAAAATAATATCCAAGCGAATATTTTGGGTTGGCACATATTGTTTTGGGGAGCCTTGGAGAATAGGGAGAGCCTTCTTCCTACGAAGAACCTGCAGAACACCATCCTCTCGACAAAGAACATTCAAGGTTTCCGAAGAACGTGGGGTTGCATCTTCTACCTTCTTTGACCGGGGAAAGGAAGGGAAGCACCACCACCCATGAAATACACTGAGGGCGTCATCTCAAAGGTAACTTCACCGAACTATACTCCCTTTTACATTGACTGAATGACGTTCGTCTTCCACGATGCCCGACTTCCGTGATGCCCGACATCCGCGACGCCCGCCTTCCATGGCTCGTCAACATGAAAGGTCAAATACGAGGTAGGGAGGAATTTGGATTATTTATTTTTTACACGTGAATTATAACCTCATAATTTTTGGATTATATGTCGTATTACTATTTGAGCCTCTAACATAGAGGGCACGGGCTAATGAACATGTCCGGACCCTCATCCAATTCGTTCAAGATGCACGGTTTGTTGGATGATGGGTGAACGGAAGGGAAACCCTAAATTGAGGCCGTCGCAGTGAAGATCAGGACCCGAGGAGGCCGTAGGCACAAGCGAGAGGAAAAACGGACCACCGTAATGACTCCAAGGCCCGTAGAGGAGCATGACGGCACGTCTCGCCAGTTTGGCGGCGTCAGCGACCGAAGGCCGTGGCTGGCATCGGCCGACCGACTGGGGGTAGCGGCGCCCCTCGCCTACCGCCGGGGGAAGGTAGTCACGACACCGACTGCGGCGGTGGAGCGGAACTCGAATCTGCAGGTTATGGGGAGAATGGGTGGTGCCAGCTGGCGCTGCCGTTTCGAGATAACGGGGGGAGACCCCCCCCCCCCCCCCCCCGATCCGTGCACCCAGCGCAAACACGCTCAGCCAGCTGGAAGAGCCATGGCCGACCACTGGGATGGGCCACCTTTGTAACATTCCAAGCATTAATGGTACACTTCTCATTGAATAATACAGTAGTGTGTGTTGTACGCAACATTGAGTTCTAACACACCACAACCAATCAAACTAGCGGTTATGAATTGTAATACCCACTTTTTGAAATTTTATACATTTTATCATTCAAAATGAACTTCATTATTGGATTCGGAATATCAAAATTATCTTTGGGTGAATATTTGGTATTTTTCTAAACACATTCAATTTTTGATGAATAGTGAAAAACACAGAGTTATAGTTTAAAACCAAATTTTTATTTAAATAATTATTTATTTTATTTAAATTTATTTTAGGTCAAAATAGATACATAATACCTATATATTTTCAATTTAATTCATTGGAGTTAGTTTATAATAATTTTAGATATATAAAAATTTTATTGAACTTTTCACCGTCTTTTACACATCTCGTAGGAGAAATTGATAATTCACATAAAACATAATTTTACCACATCTGTGATTGGAGTTTATAAAATACTAGAGACATGGTTAATATCAAGGAGTAAAAGGTGGTTCAATATAATAAAAATAATTTTTGGTGAATAGTTACTTTTTACATTTATTTACCACGGTTAAATGTAAATAGGGTAATTAAGGGTAAACATGATTTTATTATTACCATAACACAGGTCATAATTCTATTGGCTAAGTATAATTCGACAAAAAACAACCTTAGGAATAAAATATGATCCTCTTTGGTCCACTTGGACTAGATTAGGACATTTATTATTATTTAATTTAATGAAGAGTTAAAATAGTTTAAATCAATGTTTATTAACTAAAACATTTTTAATATAGAGTTATACAAAATATAAATTATATTATAAATATTCATTAGAAGTAAAAAACTATTTCCTAAATAATTATATTTTATTTATAATTTTTATACATTATATAAGTTCATTTATTTATGACACAATATTGACGCAATAATAACCTAATTAATGAAATATTAAAATAATTTATATTATAAATATCAAAATAAATGAGTATTGAGAGTTTTTATGAATTAAACTAATTTAAATGGTTAATATATCATATTAGGGTTGTTTAGATGAATTTTTTAGAAATTATAATGTTGTTATAAATTTAGCAAAAAAATAACCAAATAGTGTCAAAATTGACATAATAGAGTTTTTAAAACAAATATTATATTATTAATTCATATTCTATTCCTAAAAATCTAAGGATTGGTAAAAGTACATATATAATGATACTTGTATCATTAATGAACCACTTGTGGTTCTCTTGGATGTATATAGTATGTTTATAAACCATATATATAGAAATACGAAGAGACAAGGTAAATGTCAAACTATTTAAATAAGAGTTAAAAATAAATGACAAGGTTAATATAGTGACACAAACCTATCTAAAATATATCGGTTGAAAGGGTTTCGACCGATACCCACATTATCCTCCAAATATGTCACTTTTGGGCCATTATAAACCTAATAAGAATTTATTATAAAATAATATTTTATGTTTTTCCTAAGGTACCCCTCACCATCTTATGAAAGGCCACTCCCCCTTCTCTCACATCCATACCTAATAAGCCCTTTGTATTAATCAAAACCTGCCCAAATATTCTCTAAAATTTCCTCACTTCATCCTATAGGCCTTAATTTGATAAAAAATCCAACCTATGGATCCATTTTGATCAAATCAAAAGGAAGAACCCGTAGAAGAGGTAATGATTTCACCACCCTATATCGTGTTCCTTTCTTCTTCCACTTCTTCTTTATTTGTTATTTTAATTATAAAATAATAACTCTATTATCATATATATACTATGTTGTTATTATAAATATGGTACGACAATATTAATTATTCTATCCATCCATTGAATGACATGTCACCATTTGTGCGTAAGAACGACTTACCGTCTCCACATCGTGGTGTAATTGTTATTAAATACATTATTATTTTGATTGGTATATTAATGATGTGTTAATAATTTAAATAATAAATATAAAATGATAATTATTCTGTATATATGATATAAAATCCAATTATATATTATTTTAATTTCAAAAGAATGATATTGTCGCTCGTGCGTACGTACAGACTACCGTCTCCACGAACGCGATGAGATTCATTCCCCATCGTATCCATTCAAGTCTAATTCTCAATTGATTGTTAAAAATAATGTTTAAATACATATTATAATTTTGGATATGAATAATATACATCTCATTTGTAAAAAATATGGCTCACATAACAAAGAATATAAAGGAAAACGAATCTGTTAACTCTCGAAACGACGATAATATTAAGATATTATTAACAAATAAATATGAAAAGATCATATATGATATCATATTAATGTATATGATTCTTGTATAATTAAAAAAAATCACCATTATACAGGAGGTTAACCTTCCCTCTACCAAGTAAAAAGTATAAAGTAAGGGGATTCTTATCTCACTTTCAATTCTTTGAGATTTCCATTGTTCACTGCTTATTTATTGCATGTGGTGTGTGTACAAACCGTGATTGTATTCATTGTGTAAGATACCTAAATTTATGGATATTTACATAATCACTGAACTATCATTCTTTCATGGGTGTATGTTTTGTAAGTTAACAAAATGATAAGGGAATTTGAAATTTCAATTTCTATTCATTTATCTATACACATACTTCATTGATTATTTTACTCCAAGATTATGTCTGGAATAACTATTCATTTTCTTATGTCATAATTTCCACTCCCCTTTCTGTTGATATACTTTTGATACACATAATCAATCCATTGATAATTTCTCAAGTCATCGATATGAACTTGATAAGAGTAATTTTAACTCAATCTCCACTTGTTGAGTTAAATATCCAATTCATCGGGGTTGTCTTTACAATAATATGTGTGAATGTCCTATGATTTATTTACACTAAATATCAAATCATATCGAGTGTATTTATATTTTTCACACAAATTTATATCATTGATTTATCATTAACCTAAGGATACAGTCTTTATAAGAGATTTCATCTCATATTATATTCCATTGAGACTTCTTTGTTGTTATACACCAAATCAGTTTTATATGGTGTATATAATGTCTATTGACATAGTATATCATGAATACCTTTATTCTCATGATATTACAATGTTTTGATTACCTCAATTATTTGTATTAATGTGTCTCTCTTTTGGTTAGGAACTCTAACTAAAATATCATTTTAAATGATTTAAAGATTTATTATTCTAAATCATTCTCATTAATGTCCATGTTTTAAAAATGGTTTTAAGGATTTATTTATATGTACATTGATGTTTTAAAAATTAAATTCTTTTTAAAATATTCAATTTGGTATGGGAAACAATGATTCAAAATCTATTTTTAAGTGGCTTCTTGACAAATAGTGTGACTTTTAAATGATTTCAAGAAAAAGGGAAAATTCTCTCTAATACTTTTGATAATTATATTCATATATGTCAATATCCTTCATTATTCTCGATTGAGGTAAATATTTTACAATAAAATCTTCTATATTGTATTAAATGACTTATGTTTGACTATGGATGTGCTATTTTTATTTCATTCATGTGTTGTGGATACAGTATTGACATTACGTCTGTTAGTTTTAATACGAATGTTTATGTTATGTTTAAACCCGTTCATATGAGGAATGAATTAGACTTAGTTAGTGACGGGTGGAGACCGCTGTAGCTCTTTAATGCATCTGTAGGTCTCATTAGACAAACTAGTGTCTTGGCACAAGGCCTTGACAAAATCTTATTTATAGTATTGGCACAAGACCTTGACTATGTGCTTATGATAGTTTGGAATTATGCATTCTATCATTATGAAAGTGGTTATTGATATTGCATGTGATTATTAGACAAGTAAAATATCCATTTGAATAATTAAATGGAATTATTTTATTTTATTTTTCCATATTATGTAGAAGTTCATGTTTAAAAGTCTTTTTTTAGATATACATTTCCTTATAATGTTTATGCTTATTTATGAATGTTTCTACTATATTTTTATCCTTACAGGGTATCTAAGCTCACTGATTTCTATGATTTATTTTTCCTAGGATGTGAATAATTATTTTATTAATGACCTGTAAGGATAGTATGAGGGGATATGAGTGTGGTCTATAGAGACAAGATGTTGTTGTAGTTTTTCACTCTATGATGTAATGTAAACATATGAATGTATCTAGTGATTCAAAGGCTACTAAACTAATAGGTCTTTTGAGACATGATCTTTTATGATCATGCTAGTGTTATGTAATAATACACAGACTCTAGGTAACTGGGGTCGGGGAATTAAAGTTGGTATCAGAGGAATTTTAGTACAAACCATGGAAGCTAGATTTAGATATACTCTGATTAGTGCACATACTCCTAAGATGGAATTTGAGGATTTGTATAGATGAACTTCCTAAAATTTTGGTATTGTATAGATTTTGTGTGTTTTTTTGAGAAATACATCCTTGTTTTGATATGACCACATAGAGGCAGCTCTGGAACAAATGTACCTAGGGGTAAAACCGAAAAAAACTTCTTTGAGCTAGACTCGAACGAAAACTGGTGCATGACAATGGGCCTTGCTGCACTCTTGGTTACAACACTCCTAGGGGATATGCTTAAGATAATTCTCATTTTCATTACTAACCATTATGAAGGGTTTATGAGTATATAATTCCACAAATAATTTTTTTATGATTATGGGTTATATCCATATATTTCTCAATTTATGTTAAGTGTTTTACTAGTTTGGATTTATGTAATGTGATTCATAAACTAATCTAGTGATTGAAATTGTATAGAAATGGCGCCCAATTGAAAGAATGTGAACTCCAACAATAGGTATGACCCAAAGAGTAAGATGGATCATATCTTTCATAGTATTAATCCAACATTTAGAAGGGAAATTATCTTCCATGTATTCTCAACATATGATGAAATAATATCATCTGTTAATATGATAAGTAATGAATTCTCTGAGTCCTATGGATTTGAAGGGAAACAAGAGAAAAAGTGATGGAAGAGAGAATGATGGATAACGGGAAGAGGGAAAAGAAGAATTTTCCCATATGTGATAAATGTGGGAAGAAACACCCTGGAACCTGCCCAAAGGGAATTGGAGTTTGTTATATGTGTGTAGAAAAAGGACACCATGTACGCGAATAAATGGGTAAGAAAAATGATTCAAATGTACAATGCGTCATCTGCAAGGGGTTGGGACACTACGCAACCTAATGTAAAAATCATCAGAGTATGCCCCAAATGTTGCTATTGGATAATAATAATGTTATGATAATACTACATATGAAAAGGAATGATTAGAGTTCTTATCTTATTATTAAAGAATTATATCATTTGTGTGACACCCCATGTTTTAGGAACTGGTCCAAGTGAACAATGATATACTTTTAATGATGTCTCTTATTTTATATGTTGTGTTTTGTGTGATGATAAAGAATTTGAAATTAAATAAAAATAGGCATAATAAGTTAATCTAGTATATATTTAAAGTTACACAACAACAAGACCCAACTTATTGAAAATACAATGCACAAGACCTAACATGGCCACAACGAGACTACTAAGAATCAAAACTGTAGTAATCAAATAGTTGTTCTCTCCTGGGTCCATCAGTGTGAAAAATATGACAGCCAGAGCCACAACACACATACTCAACACCAAAGGTAAGAGGAGAGCCATCCTTCCTAGTTCAAGTGTTTTGATTTTGAGAAACACCCTATACCCCCTACTCTTATAATGGTCATTTATGTTATGGCTGTTAAAAAAATATAACCGTTGGGTTTTAAAAATAGCCTTTGGGTTTTAGTTGATAAAGTGTATCTTTTTATTAAAACATGTTTAATAATGATATTTCTAAAATACTTTTTACAAAAGAATCACAGTTTTAAAATAAAAAGAGTATTCTTAGTAATAAATCGTATTTTTCTACAAAAATCCCGATGGATACCTATATAGTTGAAAATGTTGTATTCTTTTTATGAATGGTATGTTTAAAGGGTATATGTAATAATTACATCCTCTTATCTCTAAAATTATGTAGTTTCAAATTAGGGAAACTATTGTTCTTTTAAAAGAATGAATTTTAAGAAAACAGATTGTGGTGTATTTTAAAGATCCTAATATTTATAATGGTTTTGTATGTAAAATATGAAAGGTATATCCTTTAAAAAAATTATATCAAGACCTGAAATATTTTATATAATAAAGAAAAGGGTTTTAGATTTTAAGTTAAAACTATTTATTTATTGTATATTAACTCTATTTTCAAATATTTATATTGCACATTATTTTGAACTAAGTACATTTATACTAGTTATTTTGGAAATCTAAATAATTTTTTTAATAAAAAAATATGTTGGGTCCTGTTCATGTAGAGGGCATCCCTTAGGGACAAGCCCTCAAAGCCGAGACTGAGCCCTGGGGACCCGAGGTACCAACCGTCAGGGTCCCAGTTGTGTATAGAGTGTCATCAAAGCCCGAGGCCCGAGCTGAGCATAGGTTCATCCGGTCGCACGCATGCCCGTGTGTAAGGCCCATGACGCGTGCTGCGTAGGGTTGGGCCAAGGATGCATGGGGCCCATGTCTAAGGCCCTTGTGTGTGTGCATTTGTGTTATTTCCCCATTTCTAGCATGCTTTGACTTTCAAACCTTGCCTCAACCGCATTTCGTTTCGATGTGGGACGTTCTCTATGCAATTGAGACCGTCCGATCGACTTCCGCATCGATCTTTTCCATCCCACCCTTTTAACCACACGATCTCCCCCATGATCTAATCCCAGCCCTAATTTTCTTTTGTTTAAACTATCAACACACCTCCCACACTCCTAAACGTCCGATCCCTGTCGAGATTTAATCGCAGCCCTCAATCTCTTTAAATCGATCAATTCATTTCCCACGCTCCTCCAACCGTGCAATCTCTCCCTTTTTGGATCCAGGTCATCCATTTCCTACCATGTCAACCTCCCCATCTTCTTCTTCCTTGTATTGGGGTCCCGTACCAGTAGTACTTCATCACGGATGCCTTGGCCTTCCCCATTGCACTGCTCCTCTTGACTCCTGAACAACCTCACTTAGACCACTATATTCTCGTCTTCCCCACGATGGCCTACTCTTGGGTCGAGTCACCGAAGTTCACCACGACCTATATAATCCATCCCACCTCACAAAATTGGGACGAATCCTCCATCACCATCTCGCCATCGGCCTCCCACCAATCCATTGATGTACCCCTGGTCCAAGCTTCCTCCTCAAGCAAGGTAAGGGTTCTTTCTTTCTTGCCTTATTTTGGTGGAACCTTTGTTTTATACTCCCGGTATATATATACTATTTATATATATATATATATATTCTTTAATATAATCCCCTAGTATTTGCATTACATTCAAGGGTTTTTCTGTCGTGTTTTCAGTATGGTGCATATGGGAGGGTGTTTTCATGTTTTGATTTCATTTGGAGAAACCCATACCTTTATACACTCGGTATATGTAAACGGATTTCATATGCATATATGTACTACAAACCCATCGGTTTGTAATAACATCAAAGGATGTTTGACTTGCGTTATTAGAAGAGTTATATATATATATATGAAACTCTTTAATGCCTTTTATTTAAACGATTCAGTTTTACAAAAAAAAAAGATACCCAAAACTTATATTTACATATATAAGTGTATATACAGTTTTCTATATATATATAAATATGTGAATACATAGAACCCAAACACATCGGTTTAGACTATCCATTATCATTCGGTAGGTTATACTATGTATTATATGTATATTGAGGTTTCATTTTAACCGACACATAACATATATTATTTCTCTAAACCTTATATATATATATAACTAAATATTTCTGCATGTCTATGCATCATTCAAAACGAGATAGTTTGACTTTAGGGGATGAATTCCAATCATTGAACGATATTTTGGATGCAATCTAGGCCATGGTCTTAGGGATGTTTTTGTTTTAGTATTAAACCGAAGTTTTTCACATGTTTATGTATTTATAATTTCATGAATATTAAACCCTCTTAAATGTTTTTGGTTCTTATCTAAAATAAAATTAAGAGTTATTCAGAACTCATGAAATTTTAATGGACTTGATTATTTAGTACATTATTGGTGAATATATGGTGAGGTGTGTATATAATTATAAGTATAAAGTCAAAAACCCTGATTTTTAATAATGAATACCAGGACTGAATTTATGTTGTGATACATGTTATTTTAATAAAGGAGAATTATGGAGTTACTAAACCAACATGTATTTTTTTATATATGTACACACAAATGAGAATGATTTATTTATGGATTTTATTTGACATTGACCATGACACATTTATGATAAAGTGTATATTTTGTCTTGATTAATATGTATTTGAGGATTTAAGATTTCTGGGATCATGTCATCATGTGTGTTCATTTATTGACTTTTTCCTACATTGGTGAATGTTACTAATTAATCAAGTTATGGTTTAATTTCTTTTTAGGGCCTTTTTATCACCATAACTAATGGAAAAAGTTTTCATTAAGCTTCTAACTTCCATAGAATAATAATTTTAAAGTTTCATCATTTATTATATCATCATTTTATATGCTTAAGTAATTAGATTATGTGAAAATAATGTTTTACTAAGCTATGTGTTCCTTTGATTAGTTATTGACCTATTTTACAATGTTAACTATCATATCATGTATTAGCAAAATATGTGGTGGATCATTATTTATTGTACTTATTATTATACATAATGCATACTGATGACATATCACTAAATGAACTAAGAAATTAGATTACCCAAAGTGGTATGGGACACCTTGGGTAATATGAAAATGAATGAGTTATTCAAGGTGGTATGGGACATATTGAATATAAAAACCATTTAAGTAAATCATGAACGATGTGGATCACATGATGATAAAGACAAATTTATGGGTGCGCCCTAATAGCGCTCCAATGCATTGGGTAATGACTTAATCTCTAGAGATGACAAGTTTTATGATGCCTTGGGGATGGACCTTGGTAATTTTTTCAAATGACATCTTGTGGATGGAGCTTGGTGATACGAAAATGATTGTATAATTTAAATGTTGATGCCACATAATTCACATTATGTAAAAAGTTTTTTTCAAGATAAAATGCATATTCATGCACGACTAATTCCTTTATGATTTTTTTCATAAAGATCTTATTTCACTAGTATAAGTTTGGAGAATGATTGGGGTTTATCACTTAGTATAAAAGTAACCGGCATATGAAAAATTTAAGTTGTTTCCTTTAGGCGCAACTCTAATTATGAATTATTCTTAACTGTTTGATTTTATGCTTAATTAATCACATGTCTTACTTGTTTATGATTACTCCATTGAGAAATGTCACAAGGGTCTCATATATTTCTTGAAACTATTGATCGAGCATTTTGATGTTATGTGTTACAGTTTTCCTTAAGAGAATGATTTTAAATTAATGACATCAAAAAGATACACTAATTTTATTTAAAACCCCTTACTTAGTATATCAATTCTCACCCTCTATTTGATTTAAAATTTTCAGGTATCACCTTTTAAAATATGAATAGTTTTAGAAGTTGTCAGTTTCCGAGAACCCGAACTACACATGATCCTCTGTATGGGGCATGATGTGTAGTTTACCAGTGCATTTTTTGTTTTAATGCAACGCATCATGTTCAAAAGGCACTGGCTCCTAGGTTTCTGGGGTCGGGGTCTCTACAGTTCGTATCAGAGGTTCGGTTTGGATAGCTCTGGAAAACCAGATAACTGAAACAAATATATATATATATATATACTTCAATTTTACTAAAAAAATGGGTTTTCTTAAATTTCAGATGGAAAACGAAGGCACAAATCTCTTATCTCTCCCCACTGAGGCCCTAGAGACCATTGTTTCTTTAGCTAGCCGTGAGAATTTTCAAAACTATGCCTATATCCGCATGACATAAAAACACCTTTACGACGTATCTAATTCACCATGGGTGCTTCAATTACACCAGGGTGTAGGAATAGAATACCTCCTTATGATGATGAACCGGTTTCCATCCGATATAACTCGAGGAGGGTACTATGAGGGACTTTTCCAAAATTTCACGGCGGGTGAGGGATTTTTCACTCTGATTGATAACCCTTTCCAACAATCTGCTGCTGACGGGGACCTCTGAGCGGGCTACCTTTATTAGATTTTAATCTACAACTTCTGGGGTCAGTTGTTGGACTTCAGAAGGATAGAAGACGAGTCCACCCGACTGTCTTTCAGACAAAAAGTGTATGTGGATGTCTCCCAACGTCATACCCCTCATTCTAAACACGTGAGATGTCATAGGTTCCCCCTTGAGTTTTCCCTGGATGCTCATCATGTCTTTGGTTCGAGGAGTTAGTGAGTTTTGATTCTCTGTGTGGAGTTCGTTCAGTTGGTGGTTAAGGGAAACTCAATCACTAATGGTTAATAATAAAATTATGTTTATTGAAATGTTGTCTTTCCCCTTCCTTTTCTTTTCATTGTATTTAACCTTGAATGGTTTTCAAGTGATTGAGTTCCCGTCTTAAAACTTTCAGATGGAAGGAAAAATCCACCTGTTATCTCTTCCCACTGAGATTCTGGAAATCATTGCGATCAAAACGTATGAGGACGAGTATGACCCCTTCGTAAATTTGAGAAATATTTGAAAGCATTGGTTTGATGTAAAAAACACTCCGGAGATTCTCTGCACCTTCCAGGGGAATGCCTCCATCTATTACTGCATAGGCTCAGCACAACTGGCCAGACATGAATGACGAGGAAGTTACCATGAAGGGCTTTTCTTGTGTTTCACCCTAGGCAAGAACTACACGACCAGACTAAAATTTCAAGAGGCTGTGTTAGAGGGAAATCGTTACGTGACTTATATGCTCCAACATCTCAGCTTTAGCCTATTTGACCGCATTTATGGCGTGAATGTCCTTGACCGAGACATAATTCGGTGAGTCCTTAGTACATTGGTCTACATGGAAATTTCAGAACATTGTAATGTTCGAGCATCCCTTTTGAAGCCTAAAGTTCCAGAACATGAAGTCAACCCCTCTTGTCCTAGGATTATCTGGGTTATGGAACTGGAAGAGTTGAGCATCGCTATGAGGATCTCGCTAAATGCACCTGTTGACCCTATACATTGGTAGAAGTGGTGATAACATTGAAGAACCTTGAAGTTTTATGAAATAAATTGTGAGGATGGAATTTTCTAAAGGGGGGGGGATAATGTGACTCCCCAAGTTTTAAGAACTGGTCCAAGTGGAGAATGTTATGCTTTTAATTAAGTCTCTTGTTTTGTATTTTGTGTTTTTTGTGCTCATAAAGAATTTGAAACGAAATAAAAACATGGAGAATAAGGTAATCTATTATATATTTCAAAGTTACATTGCAACAAGACCCAACTGATTGAAAATACCATGAACAAGACCTATCATGGAAACAATGTGACTACTAAGAATAACAACTCGAGTAATTGGATAGTTGTCATCTCTTGGGTCCATCAGTGTGAAAAATATAACAGCAAGAGCCACGACACACATACTCAACACCAATGGTATGAGGAGATCCATCCTTTCTAGTTCAAGTGTTTTGATTTTGAGAAACACCATATATCCCCCTACTCTTATAATGGTCCTTTATGTTATGACTGTTAAAAAAATATAACCGTTGTGTTTTGAAAACAAAATTTGGGTTTCCGTTGATAAAGTTTATCTTTATATGAAAACCTCTTTTATAATGATATGTCTAAAATATTTTCACAAAAGATTCACAGTTTTAAAATAAAAATATTAGTCTTGGAAATAAATCATTTTGTTTCTACAAAAATCCCAATGGATACCTATATAGTTGAAAACATGGTATTATTTTTATGAAAGGTATGTTTAAAGGATATCTGTTATAATTATATCCGTTGATCTCTAAAATTATGTATTATTAATTTAGGGAAACTATTGGTCTTTTAAAAGAATGAATTTTAAGAAAACAGATAGTGGTGTATTTTAAAGATCCTAATATTTATAATGGTTTGGTATGTAAAATATGAATGGAATATCCTTAAAAAAATTTATATCAAGACATGAAATATTTTATATAATCTAGAGAAGGGTTTTAGATTTTATGTTAAAACAAATAGTTTTTAATGTATATTAACTCTATTTTTTCAAATATTTATATTGCACATTATTTTGAACTAAGTCCACTTATAATAGTTATTTTGGAAATATAAATAATTTTCTTAATAAAATAATATGTTGGGGACGGCGAAGCTGAGGGCATCCCTTAGGGACAATCCCTCAATGCCGACACTGAGCCCTAGGGACCTGAGGTACCGACCGTTGGGGTCCCAGTTGTGTATAGAGTGTCAACCAATCCTAAGGACCGAGCCGAGCATATGTTTGTCTGGACGCACGCGGGCCCATGTGTACAGCCCGTGGCGCGTGCTGCGTAGGGTTGGGACAAGTCCGCAAGGGGCCTGTGTCTAAGGCCCATGTGTGTGTGCATTTGTGTTATTTCCCCGTTACCATCACGCTTTGAGTTTTAAACCTCGCCTAAACCATGTTTCGTTTCGATGTGGGATGCTCTCTGTGTGATCGGGACCATCATATCGACTTTCGCGTCGATCTCATCCGTCCAACCCTTTTTACCGCATGATCTCCCCCAAGATTTAATCCCGGACCTCGTTTTATTTTTTTTAAACGCTCAACACACCTCCCATGCTCCTAATCGTCCGATCCTTGTTGAAATTTAATTGCATCCCTCGATCTCTTTAAATCGATCAATTCATTTCCCGCGCTGCTCCGACCGTGTGATCTCTCCCTTTTTTGATCCTGGACATCCATTTCCTATATAGTAGACCTCCCCATATTCTTCTTCTTCACATCAGGGACCTGAACCAGTAGGCTTGCATCAAGGACGCCTCAGCCTTCCCCATCGCACTGCTCCTCTTGACTCTCGGACACCATCTCCTAGCCCACTGTATTCCCGTCTTCCCCACAATGGCCTAATATTAGGTTGAGTCACTGAACTGCACTGTGGCCTATATAAACCCTCCTACCTCAAGAAATCGGGATGGCTCCTCCTTCACCTTCTCGACCTCGGCCTTCCAGTAAGACCTTGATGTACCTCCGGTACGAGCTTCCTCCTCAAGCAAGGTAAGGGTTCTTTCTTGGTTGCCTTCTTTTGGAGGAACCTTTGTTTTATACTCCCGGTGTATATATATATATATTTAAATATAATCCCCTCATATTTGCATTACCTTCAATGGATTTGCTGTCATGGTTTCAGTATGGTGCATATGGGAGGGTGTTTTCATGATTTTATTTCCTTTGGAGAAACCCATACCGTTATACACTCGGTATATATATACGGGTTTTATATGAATATATGTACTAAAAACCCTTCGGTATGTAATTCCATCAAAGGATGTTTTCCTTGCATTATTAGAAGAGTTATATATATATATGAAACTCTTTAATGTCTTTTTTTTAATGATTCAGTTTTACAAAAAAAAGAAACCCAAAACTTATATTTACATATATAAGTGTATATACAGTTTTGTATATATATATAAATATTTGAATACATAGAACCCAAACCCTTCGGTTTGGAGTATCCAAGATAATTCGGTAGGTTATATTAAGTAATATATGTATATTGAGGTTGCATTTTAACCAACCATTAACATATATTATTTATATAAACCTTACATATATATATACAACTAAATATTTCTGCATGTCTATGCATCTTTCAAAACGAGACAATATGACTTTAGGGGATCAATGCCAATCCTTGAACGATATTTTGGATGCAATCTCGGCCACGGGCTTAGGAAGATTTTTGTTCTAGTATTAAACCGAGGTTTGTCACGTGTTTATGTATTTATAATTTCATGAATATTAAACCGTCATAAATTTTTTTGTTTCTTAACTAAAATAAAATTAAGAGTATTTCAGAAATCATGAAATTTTAATGGCCATGATTATTAAGTACATTCTTGGTGAATATATGGTGAGGTGTGTATATAATTATAAGTATAAAGTCCAAAACCCGGATTTTTAATAATGATTACCAGGACTGACTTTATGTTGTGATACACATGTTATTTTAATAAAGGATAATTCTAACGTTACTAAACCAACATGTATTTTTTATATATGTCAATAGAAATGAGAATAATTTATTAAAGGTGTATATTTGACATTGCACATGACGCATTTTATGATAAAATGTATATTTTGGCATGATTAATGTGTATTTTAGGATTTAATATTTCTGGGATAATGTCCTCTTATGTGATCATGTATTGACTTTTTCATACTTTATTGAATGTGACTAATTAATCAAGTTGTGATTTAACGTCTTTTTAGGGGATGTCTATCACCATAACAAATAGAAAAAGTTTTCTTTAAGCTTCCCACGTCCATAGAATAATAATTTAAAAGATATATCATTTATTATATCATCATTTTATATGCATAGATAATTAGCTTATGTGAAAAGAATGTTTTACTAAACTATGTGTGCCTTTGATTAGTTATTGAAATATTTTTCAATGTTAACTATCATATCATGTATTATCAAAATATGTGGTGGCTCATTATTTATTTTAGTTGTTATTGTACATAATGAATACTGACGACATATCACTAAATGAACTTAGAAATTAGTTTACGCAAAGTTGTATGGGACACCTTGGGTTATATGAAAATTAATTAGTTATTCAAGGTGGTATGGGGAATCTTGAATATACAAACCATTTAAGTAAATCATGAACGATGTGGTTCACATGATGATAAAGACAAATTTAAGGGTGCGCCCAGATAGTACTCCAAAGCATTTGGTAAAGACTTAATCTCTAGAGATGACCAGTTTAATGATGCCTTGGGGATGGACCTTGGTAATGATTTCAAATTACACCTTGGAGATGGACTTTGGTGATACAGAAATGATTGTCTAAGATAAATCTTGATGCCACATAATTCAAGTTATGTAACAAGTTATTTTCAAGGTAAAATTCCTATTCTTTCATGACCAATGCCTTTATGTTTTTTTTTCATAAAGATCTTATTTCAATAGTATAAGTTTGGAGCATGATTGGTGTTTATCACTTAGTAGAATAGTAACCAGCATATGAAAAATTTGAGCTGTTTCCTTTATGCGCAACTCTGATTATGAATTACTCTTAAATGTTTGATTATATTCTTAAGTAATCACATGTTGTACTTTTTTATGATTACTCATTCGAGAAATGTCACAAGGTTCTAATATTTTTTGTGAAACTATTGATTGAGTATTTTGATGTTATGTGTTACAGTTTTCCTTAAGAGAATGATTTTAAATGAATGTCTTAAAAAAGTTACACTATTTTTATTGAAAACCCCTTACTGAGTATCTCAATGCTCACCCTAAATTTGATTTTAAATTTTTCGGTATCAGATTTTAAAAGATGAATCGTTTCAAAAGTTGCTGGTTTCCAAGAACCTGAACTGCACACGATCCTCTGTATGGGGCATGATGTGTAGTTTACCAGTGCATGTTTTGTTTTTAAGAAACACATCATGTTTAGAAGGAACCAGCTCCTAGGTTTCTGGGGTCGTGGTCTCTAAAATTTGAGTGTTGTATCAACACTGTATTGGTTATAATAATTATGGAGTATATTAGGATTGTACAGTAGTACAATTTCATTAAGGAATTTATATAGTGTGGGAACAACAAATGTGACTCAATTACATGTTTAATTTTTGAAAAATATATGGTTGAGAGAATGATAAACCATAATATGGTTCTAAAACCGAGGTAGTGATTTTGAATAATACATGATTGGTTTGGTTAAATTATATTGGATATTCTTGAATCCCATGAAACTAATTAAGGATTTTTATATTCCATCATTGTTGGAGTTTACAAAATTTTTGGATAGAAGGAGTATATCCAGTATTCTATAAGGAATAAGGGTTCATGAATGTAATCAATAAGGTTTTATGGTAATTCAGGATGTTGCAGTGTTTTAAAAGAATATATGATGAAGGTGTTCACATGTTATTAGACGGAAAAAGATATCTTCATTTTGTTTACCTTCATTAAAAAATTTGGACTGTGAGTTTGGAAAAAATTATTTTGGATTATTCTAGTTTGAGATTATTTTTGGATTTCCATAAAAGGACAACTAGGAGGTCGGGCGGCAACCCGTCGTGTCTGCCAAGGCCATGCAACTCGAACACGCAACTGAAGGTCAACAGGGGTGTATCACCTACCACTGGCCCACGTGATGTCCAGGATTGAATAATGTAGTTTTTAAAATGTTTGGTAGATGAATTAGAAATCCATTTTTTTTGTAACCCTATATTAATAGTATAAATGGAGTATTTTTTTAAGATCTATTATCATTTAGAGTGAAAGATGAGTGTGTGGTAGAAATTACTGAAAGGATGGAACTATACATGTCAAGTATATATATATATATATATATTTCTTCACATATTCTATGAAGAAATTAATTCTTAAACATTAGGTAAGAGATCTTAAAACTAAAAATGTTTTATCCTAATATCTAATGTTTTGTTGAACCGATGATATTTTAAATCATCATATATTTATGGCTTTCAGGCCCTCAAATCTACAATTGTTTGTGAATGCTGACCTCAATCCAACCCTATAAATATTTAAGTTCTTACTCCAATTATTTGTATCTAATTTCCACCAATGTTCTCCAAATTGAGATCATAATTTGGTGGTGACCCTTTCATTCCCCCTTTCCTCTTATTAAGACTAAATTTTATTACCCCAATTTCCGATGTGGGTTTTTTCCACAAAGATATTTTCTATTTTTAACCTTTAATTTTAGAAGAACAATTTCAAATTGCGATGACACAATTTATTGAAGGAAGGGAGAATGTAACACCCCATGATTCCATGATATTGTTCTCTTTTAATAATACACTTGTGTGTGTTGTACGCAACTTCGACTTCTAACACACCACATCCAATCAAACCAGCAGTTATGAATAGTAATACACAATTTTTAAAATTTTCTACATTTTATATTTAAAAATGGACATCATTTTTGGATTTGGAATATTTAAATTAGCTTAGGGTGAATTTTTGTTATTTTTCTAAAAACATTCAATTTTTGATGAATAGTGAAAAACACTGAGTTATAGTTTAAAAACGAATTTTTATTTAAATAATTATTTAATTTATTAAAATTTATTTTAGGTCAAAATAGATACATAATACTTATATAAGTTCAATGTAATTCATAGAAGTCAATTTATAATAATTTTAGATATATAAAAACATTATTGAACTTTTCACCGTCTTTTACCCATCTCCAAGGAGAATTTAGAAATTCACATAAAACATAATTTTACCGCTTATATGAGTATAATTATGAAAATCCGGGTGACATGGTTAATATCAATGAGAAAAATTTTGTTCAATAAGATAAAAATAATTTTTGTTGAATAGTAACCTTTTAATTTTATTTACCATGGTTAAATGTGAATAGGTTAATTAATTGTAAACATGATATTATTATTACCCTAACACATGTCCTAATTCTATTGGATAAGTATAATTCAACCAAAAACAACCTTAGGGGTAAAATATGATCCTCTTTGGTCCACTATGATTATATTAGGACATTTATTATTATTTAATTCAAAGATGTGTTAAAAGAGTTAAAATCATTCTTTCACGACTAAAATTTTTTTAAGATAGGGTTATACAAATGATAAGTTGGATTATAAAAATTCATTATAAATCTAAAAATATTTCCAAATGATTATATTTTATTTATAATTTTTAGAAATTAAATAATTTAATTTATTTATGACACAATGGTGATGCAATAATTAACTAATTAATGAATCATTAAAATAATTGATATTATAAATATTAAAATAAATTTAATTTGAGATTTTCATGAATTAATATAATTATATAGGTTAATATAACATATTAGGGTTTTTTAAGTTAATTGTTTTTATAATTAATAATGCAATTATGAATTCAGAAAAAACAAAATACCAAATAGTGTCAAAATTGACATAAAAGAGTTTTCAATACAAATATTATATTATTAATTCATATTATATTCCTCAAAATATATGGTTCAGCCAAAAAACATATATAATGATATGTGTATCATTAATGAACCACTTGGGGTTCTCTTTTAAGTATATAGTAAATTTATTAACAATATAACATAAAAATAAAAAGAGACATGGTAAATGTCAAACTATTTAACTAAGAGTTAAATATAAATGATAAGATTAATATAGTGACCCAAGCCTGTCTAAAATCTATTGGTTGAAAGGAATTCGACCCATCCCCACCTTATCCTCTAAATAGGTCACTTTTGATCCATTATAAACCCAATATTAGTTTATTATAAAATAATATTTTAAGTTTTTCCTAAGTTGCCCCTCACCCCTCTTATAAAAGGGAAATACCCCTTCTCTCACATTCATACTTTCAAAGCATGTGGGATCGGGCAAAACCAACCAAATTATTCTATAAACATCCCTCAATTCAACATAGAGGCCTTATTTTAATCATAAAGACAACCTAAGGATCCCTTTTGGTCAAATCAAAAGGAAGAACCCGAAGAAGAGTTAATGATTTCACCACCCTCTTTCAAGTTCATTTCTTCTTCCACTTCTTCATTCTTTGTTATTTACATTATAAAATAATAACTTCAGTATCTTCTATATACTGTGATGTTATTATAAATATGGTACAACCATATTCATAATTATATCAATCCTTTGAATTCCATGTCACCATACGTGTGTACGTACGACCTACTGTCTCCACGTTGTGGTGTAATTGTTATTCAATACATTATTATTTTTATGGGTATAATAATGATGTGTAATTAATTTAAATAATAAATATAACATGATAATGATTCTGTATATAAGATATAACATCCAATTATATATTATTTTTATATCAAAAGAATGATATTGTCTCTAGTGCGTACGTACAGACTACCGTCTCCACGAAAGCGATGAGATTCATTCCCCATCGTATCCATTCAAGTTTAATTTCATTTGGTGGTTAAAAATAATGTTTAAAGACTTAATATCATTCTATATATGAATAAGATACATCCCATCAATAACAAATATGGCCCACCTAAAAAAGAATAAAAAGGAAAACGAATCTGTTAAAACCTGAAAAGATGATAATATTAAAATATTATTAAAAATAAATGTTAAAAGATCATATATGAAATCATATTAATGTATATGAATATTTAATAATTCAATAAAAATTATTTCACAATTATACTGAAGGTTATCCTACCATCGACCAAGGAAAATGTACAAAGTAAGGGGGATTATATTCTCACTATCAATTCCATGAGATTTCCATTGTTCACCACATATTTATTGCATGTGGTGTGTGTACTACCCATGATTGTATTCAATGTGTAAGATACATAAATTTATGGATATTTACATCATCATTGTATGATCATTCATTCATGGGTGTATATTTCGTAAGTTACCTTATCGATAAGGGAATTTGAAATTTCAATTTCCATTCATTCGGCTTTACGCAGACTTCATTGATTAGTTTACTCCAAGATTATGTGTGGAATCACTATTAATTTTCATATGTCATAATTTCCAATACCCTTTCTCTGGATAAAATTTTTAAACGCATAATCACTCCATTGATAATTTCCCAAGTCATCGATATGAACTTGATAAGAGTAATTTTAACTCAATCTCCATTTGTTGTGTTAAATATCCAATTCATTGGTGTTGTCTTTACAAGAATATGTGTGAATGTCCTCTGATTTATTTACACTGAATATCCAATCATATGGAGTGTATTAATATTCTCACACATAGTTATGGCGTTGATTTATCCTTAACTTAAGGATACGGTCTTTATAAGATATTTCTTCTCAAATTACATTCCATTGAGACTTCGTTGTTGTTATACTCCAAATCACTTTATATGGTATATATAATGTACTTTGTCATAGTATATCATGAATAACTTTATTCTCATTATATTACAAAGTTTTGATTACCTCAATTATTTGTATTCAAGGGTCTCTCTTTTGTTTAGAATCTCTAACTAAAATATCAATTTAAATGTTTTAAAGATTTATAATTATAAATCATTCGCATTAATGTCCATGTTTTAAAAATGGTTTTAAGGATGTATTTATATGGAAATTGTAGTTTTAAAATTCAAAATCATTATAAAAGTTCCAAAGTGGTATGGTACACTTTGATTCAAAAGCTATTTTTAAATGGATTATTGACAAATATTGTGACTTTTAAATGATTTCATGAAAAAGGGGTATATTTTTATCTAATATTTTTTTATGATTATTTTCATCTATGTCAACATCCTTTTTTAATCTCTTTTGAGGTTAATCTGTTACAATACAATCTTCCATATTGTATTAAATGAGTTATGTTTGATTGTGGATGTGTTATGTCTATTCCATTCGTGGGTTGTGAATAAAGTATTAACATTATGTATGCTAGTATTAATATGAATGTTTATGTTATGTTTAAACCTGTTCATATGAGGAATGTACTGGACTTAGTAAGGGATGGGTGGAGCCCGCTATAGCTCCTCGATGCCTCGGTAGGTCTCTTGAGACAAACTAGTGTCTTGGTACAAGGCCTTGAAAAAAATCTTATTTGTAGTCTTTGCACAAGGCCTTGACAATGTGGTTATGATAGTATGGAATTATGAATTCCATCAGTATGAAAGTGGTTATTGATATTGCTTGTGATTATTCAACTAGTATAATATCCATGTGAATAAGTAAATGGAATTATTTCATTTTATTTTTCCATATTATGTTGAAGTTCATGTTTAAAATGATTTTGTTTTAGGTATACATTGCCATAGAAAGTTAATGCTTTTTATAAAATATTCCTCAATATTTTTGTCCTTGCTGGGCATAGGCGCTCACCCCTTTCTTTGTTTAATTTTTCCCAGGATGTGAAGAAGTATTTTTTGAATGACCTGTAGGGATAGTATGAGGGGATATGACTGTGGTCTATAGAGACAAGATGTTGTTGTAGTTTTTTACTCTATGATGTAATGTAAACATTATGAATGTATCTAGTGATTATAAGGCGAATAAAATAATAGGTCTTTCAAGACATGATCTTTTGTGATCATGAAAATTTTATGTAATAATGCACTGACTCTGGGTAACTGTGGTCGGGGGGTTACAGCCTGCCGCGCGGGCCGGGCCGCCGGCCGTGCGGGCCGAGCCACAACCGCCAGTCTGGGCCACACCCTACCGGGCCGTACCTGGATCTGGGTTGGGTTGAACCGGTTAGGGCCAACCCAGGGCAGGTTGGGCCAGCTCGGACGGGACCCAGACCCCCCTCTTCAGACCACCTATGATGTTTCACCCATAACATGAGCTATGGACCTCCGATCGAAGCACCATCAGTTGTGTAGGATTCCTTGGATCAAGATTGTCATTTTGGTGTATCACACTTATGGTTTTGAAGAATTTTGCGTATGGACGGGTTGGTTCGAACCCGAAACTAACCGGGCCCATGGAGCAGAAACAATTATAACTCTCAGACCGAGCGTCCGAATGACGCACCGTCTATCGTGTTGGGTTTCAAACATTGAGATGGAACTATGGGATAAATCAACTCAAGACATCATTTATGTATCAATACTTGGATAGAGGATCGGGACGTCTCTGAATTTAGCGTGCTATGTGTGGGAATCCTAGAGCTGGCTGCGAGAGAGAAGATGAAATCCTCCGAGGTTTGGACAATGATGGCTACTGTACTGGAATCTTTCGTGGGTTCGACTGTGATGACTACTATTCCAGAATCCTATGTGGTTCCAACTGTGATGACTATTGTACTGGAATATTTTTTTTGGTCCGATAGAATATCTGGTCCTCTATCTGGTGTGGGTATGACAACTTAGCTGGTCAAGTATCCTGAGTGGGACTGATAGCTCAGAAGAAGTATAGCTGGTCCTGTTTCTTATGTGGGTCTGACTACTTAACTGGTCCTGTATCTTGTGTGGGTCTGACAGCTTAGATGAATCAGTCACTATATCTGATCATCTGTACCTCAATATGAAAGATGTATACCTATCTGAGCTGAGTCATATCTTTCAACCATTATCATCACACTGTTTGTCTTTACTTCCATTGTGGACTGGGTTGTGCTTGGGCTCTAGAGTTGGAGCCATACTGTGAATAATAACTTTTCTATATGTAAGGGAATATACCTAAGTAGGTTTGGTTGATACTTTGAGATTGTATCATTATTTTCTATTTTATCCTTTGTGGATTCGGGGTGACCTTCTGGGGTCTCGGGGTTCCCTAATGAGTATTGTTATACTGACCCCTACATGAGCTTCGCCCGCACCTTGTTGTGTTCTATGCAGACAACGGACATCAGTGATCAAGGTTGAGGGTGATGGACGAAGGCTGCTCGAAGGTGGACTAGATGCGATGTACCGCATGGATGAGTGGATCGAGTTATGTACCTACCCTTCAGGTAGGATTACCGGGCAGACGATCCAGTCACTGTTTAACCTTTTTCTTGTAATTGTACTTATTGTTCAGTTGGGTTTGTATATTGGCCCATTTACATTCAACACATACTTTTTTATACAGTTTTTTTAGTGTTTACTTTCTATTGCGTACTCTGATGCTTGTGTTCAGGCTGCGTGTGAGTTACAAGTTAAAAGGAAATGCCTTCCCTTTTTATAGGGATTATGCCTTTGGTGCCAGTCTCCATCCCCTAGACTATGGAAGGCCGGCTTGGGGTAGTCACGACACGGGACCCGAGGATTGGTCGTGACAATGACTATATTAAAATATTGGTTCCACTATATCATCATAGAGGTTTGATGGATATAGAAGAGGGTTCTACCAAGAATTATGTTACCTCTATTTGATAAACTCATTATATGGGCTATATTATAAACAGACAGCTTTGGAATAGGCTACATAGCCAAACGGTGGAATCCTTTGGCTGACATACCCATTATGTAGGAATATTTTATACATTTCCACCTAGGGGCACATACTGCATTGTAAGGCAATTGAATTCACAAGTATTAGAAACTCTTCCACCAGAAATAGAAGAATGATAATGTAGATCCAAAATTAGTCAAGATTAAGTGTGTGAAATGTGAAAACGGTGATGTTCAATGCATAATAGAAATATTTTAATCACAATTTTCCATGAGTTTAGAGTATCTTATATAGATCTGACCCATATTTATAATGGGATTATCTTTTGTTTCCTTACATGGCTCTCTAAGGATAGAACCCAATATAAAGTGCTTATACATGGATATTTAACTGTATGTGAGAGATGGGTAATTATATTTTATCCCATACATGGACCTAAGATCTAAGTCTTAATTTTCCCTACGTATCTCAATAGGATGATAATCAATCCATACATAGTTATTTGGTTACTGTGTAGTTTAATTACATGTTGTAAGGACATTAGAGACGTTGATATAAATAGAATTTGAATCTCCTTATGTATATCTTACTCATAAATGGGAGACAAGATGTGTTTTCACATCATGTTGTATTTGAGCACCAGATTGATCATCTGGATGTCACTACGTATCTCATATAAATGAAAATTGAGCCACTTCCTATGCATTTTAATGTCTTGCAGTGAGGATAAAGGTGAACTGACTTGAAATGACTACATATCTCATAATAATGGGAATCAGAACATATGTAGTTGTTTATGAGATCTTTTAGTTTCTTGTTATGAGAGGAGGACATCATTTGTGACCATGAATGTCTAATATCTATGACCATTGATAACCCCAAATAGGAATTGTGATTCCTTTTTTTCATAGAATCACTTTACCCAATTTCGAAGCCCACATGAGTTGTGCTTAGTATGAGAAACTAGGGTTGGTAAAAAGTTCTCTATTGAATTTAAAAGGTATAAAAAGTGAAGAATAAGGGTATAAAAATTATATGGTGGCTGAGCGAGGTTATAGGTCCTGAGAATCACTACATATCTTACAAAATCAAGAATCATGCCACATGTAGTTCTAGAGATTATTCCCCATTTCAATTATGATATGACATGGGGAATGGGGTATTTTTAAAAAAAATTGGGTTGATGGTTAGGCCTAAATAAGAGAGTATAATAGTTACCATTTATTTCATTTAAACAAGAATCATCATACAAATCATGGAAGAAGTAGCTATGCAAATTTGATTTTTGTATATGTTAAAGAAATAGGGGTTTCTTTAATGAAATTGCGGTTGGGCCTAATATTGGAGATCTAGGTGTCACTAAATATATAATATGGATGATAATCCCACCACACATAGTTCTTGAAACATTCCCTATGAAGGTTTGATTGACACACATAGGTAATAAAGGGGGTTTTTTTGTCATGGTTTGGACCAAATTTGGAGATCTAGGAATCTCTACATATACCATTGAAAAAGAGAATCGTGCCGATTGTAGTTCATGGAAAGATCATTCCCCACACCAATTGAGTTTAATGTGAGAAATGAGGGATTTTAATGCATTGCAGAATAACGATTAATCATAAAAATCAGGATGGAATGAAGATCAAAACATTTATTCTGGAAGAGTACTCTATATATATTTTGTTTATATACAAGAAGAAAATGGGAAATAAATTTCTTTATTTTTGCGGATGGGCCCAAGATTAGAGATATAGTTGTCACTACATATCCCAATAGAATTATAATCAATCTACACATAGTTCGTGAAAATATTATTCATTGTGATGATCTGATTCCAAATCACAAAGAATGGGGGAATTTAAATTTTGTTTTGATTGGGCCTATGATTGGAGATTTGGGAATCTCTACATATCTAATTGGAATGAGAATCAAGACATTTATAGTTTTTGAAAAGGGGTCTCTATGAAGATCCGATTCCAATATATGAAGAAATGGGACTCATGTTTCACTAAGAAGTAGCAATGATGTGAGTAATGCTTGTTTATGGATGCTACTCATTTTAAAAAAGAACCACACAAATTACAATTTAGGGATTATTGGAGTATTTCTTAATGTCAAAAGAAAAAGGAATTAATTGTACAATTTAATGTCTTTTAGCGAGGAAAAATGATGTCGTGCATTATAATGTCATTCAACTAGGACAAAGATGCTATGCATTTTAATGTCATGTAGCATGGACGCATATGGTTTTCATGATGTTTAATGTCTTGCAAATAGAAAATTACACTATGTGATTACACAAAATACTTCTTCAAGATTATTTCATTGGTTGGATTTGTAAAATGTTCTCAATCTATTGAGATTAAGGAATAATATCTATTAGGTTATACCTTATGTGTGCAATAAGTTAATTCCCACTTTGGATTAATATTTTGAGGCTTCATTCCTGGCATCAATGGAGTCCTGAAGACTAATACCAATTCTCATTGAAGAAATTATAGGAGGTGAAATTTCATGTTAAAATATTGTTCTATTCTATTCTGATAGACATTGAAATGTTGCAAGGTATGTAATATCTTTTTATCCAATTTTTCCTGATCATAAAATTGATTCTAAGAATATTCATTTGTAGATAACTGATCATAGATGGAAAAATCAGAGTAAAGGCAATTGAATTTCAATAATTCTTCTGTTCCATACACCAATGAATTCACGTTTGATCGTGTTGTAGTAAGAGTAGAATTACAATAATCCCACATGCATGGAAGAGATTATTAGGACAATAATTTTTATTTTTTCCACAATATTTTGGAGTATATTCGATGGGGTATTATTGAAAGCGAATATCCATCCATTGGCCATTGCATAGTAACTATATTAATAGATGGATTTGATATTGTGCTCCTGATTTAGCTTTTTTAACTCAGTAGAAAAGAAATAAATGCCATCTTCTATCAATATGGTATGATGGACACCATATCTATTAATGATATTAGTTTTGATAAAGAAAAAAATGATTTTTGATCTGACTTCCTTGGGAAGTATTTCCTTATCCAATTTGGAGATTAAATCACTAGTAGTATGAATATACTTGAACATGTTGTCTGTTGCTGGAGGATAGGTTCCTAAAATATCAATTCCCCATATAGAAAATGGCCAGGAAAATTTTGTTGTATGTAGCAGCTTTAGGGGATTGATGAATAATGATGGAATGAATCTGTAAGGGATGGAATTTCTTAGTCAATCTATTCAATCTTGTGTCATTAAAGTCCAAAAATATCCAAGCCTTTGGAATTGATCAGAAAGCCTATTCCCAGAATAGTGAGCACCATAGTCTTCTTTAGGTGATTCTTTAATGAAATACATAGTTTCACCCCATTAGTGCACCTTATAAGAATAACATTGAAACCTATTATATAAAGGATCTTCTGGTGATCTAGGACATCATAATGTGTGAAATTAATTGATTGTCACATGATCTGTTAACTTTTCATTTCGTCTCGTGAAAGTGCCCCATTTTGGAGATATTCCATCAAGGGGGTCATCTATCCTATGGTATGAAAGTATGGCACATAAATGGGATTTATTTCATTTATATCCACTATTTTTATTTGAAAATAAGGTAAAACCTCTAAATGATGAGAAATGATAATTATTGTATCATCCTGTTTTGGATCTACCACGGTTGTGGCCATGTTTTCCAATGGATCAGCTTGGGAATTTTGTGATCATGGGAAGTAATAAAATTTTTTCTCTTAGGGGAATTATTCCATTAAAACCCAAACATAATCACACATGGGAATTAGTTATTCTTTTCTAATGGCATCATCCCCATTGATTTGTTTGATTACCAATTCTGAATCACCTTTCACATCCAATTAATCCATAAGAACATGTAACGAAAATTCGAGGATGGAAATGAGAGCATGTTATCATGCTTACATGTTGGTACCAGCATCTGATAACAGAAAGTAACATGGGAACACTACCATCTTAAGAGAGATAATAACAATTCCTTACCCAATGTTTTCATGTTTTGGGTTTTTGATTCTCTTCCCCACTGGACTTCTAGAAGATCCATGAATGAACATTTCCCATATTAAGGGAAATTCTTGAATATATTAGATTTATTAATCAGAAAATTAAATATTCAATTATGTCTCTCCCACAGACAAGTTATCATCAGAGAAATATTCTAAAGACTGTCCTTTTATTGATTTATATGTTACAATCTATATATACAATTGTTCTAGGATAACTTCCCACCATGCCGGATGTCCTATAAGTGTAGGATGACCGAGGGTAAATTTTTCCGGGATATTGCGAGATACTAAGTTGACCTCATGAAGCTTCAAATAGTGTATCAATTTCTGAATAGAAAAGATAAATTCTCAGAATCTTTCCTCAATATTTTAATATCAAGTCTCTTTGTTGATCATGGTTATAATGTGATAGTAAAGGATATTTTAATTCCCAACATCATTATTTTTTTCAATTAAGGTACAGAATGATCGCTCCAAGGCTTTCATATAAAGCATGAAAAACGTGCCTTAAATTGGTGTCATCAATACTGGTGGGATCAGGAGGTATTTCTTGGGGATATAAAATTCTTCATGAAAGTCATTGTTCCAAAAATATGTGATCCTTTTCTTCATCAATTTGGTGAATGGAAAACACTTTCCTACCAAATTAGATATGACATGTCAGATATATGCCATTCTTCTTTCATGTACTCTCAATTAATTTAGTATTCTATGAGGTTACATGCCATTGATTGTCGTAGTCTTCACAGGGTTGACTTCGATGTCATGATGGTATAGAAATAAACCTAGAAGTTTCCTCAAGGATACCCAAAAACAAATTTCAAGGGGTTAATCTTATAACTATATTTCTATAGAATCCTAATTATGGTATTCAGAGAAACCAAGTGATCGGAATGTTGTCTGGAATTAACAAATATATCATCCCCATACCATTTAATTAATTTTCCCGAGAAAGGGTTGAAAATATCGTGCAATGCACATTAATATGTCGCACCAAAATTCTTCCAGACAAAGGGCATTATCCGATAACAAAATATGACTTGAGTGGATCTAAAAGAATTAGATTCCTCATCATATATAAACATTTTAAATTGGTTATTATAAGAGTATCAATCCATGTATTAATGAGATTTGTATCCATATATTGAATTAATCAAAAGATCTATGATTGGAACTAGAATGTTGTCCTTGGGACAATGCTGCTTAAGCTCTCGGAAATCAATGAAAACTCTGGTTTTCCCATTGTTCTTTTTCACTGGGACAATGTTGGCCAGCAATTTTGGATATTGAACCTCCCAAATGAAGTTATCATTGATTATCTTGTTGTCTTCAGCCTCAATTTTGGAGGCATGAGTTGGGTGTGTTCTTTATGCCACCTGCCTAAATCCATGATGCTCTTCTGGAAAACCCAAATGATGAGTGGACAAGTTGGGGTCAAGGCCTCAAATGTTTATATAATTACAAAAAAATACATATTGGTGTTTATTTATAAATTATATATATATATATATATCATTATAAGTCAAGTCCACGGTAATTATAGTGGGGCATGGATCGTCCTCTATACCAAAATTTATTTCTCTAAACTCATCCACAGTGGTATAGACACCTTTCTCCAATATCAGACAGAATTTTCTGAGATCCTCCACTTCTTTCTCTTCCTCATGTGTCGCTTTTTATATTTCTTCTTAATGGGTATGTTATGATTCAATACAATTAGATCTAGGGGGATTCATTATTTGGACATCATGATGAAGAAGCAACCATTTCTCACTATACTATGGATGAAGGGTCTTCTGGGAGTAATTGAGTGAAAATGATGGGCTAAGAATCCCCATCGATGTATTTCTCTATTATGGAAAAAAATTATTCTTGCCTGACTAATGAAGAAAATAATTTCAAATGTTCGGTGAATAAAATGAAGACATACTCATTTTGGCTTTCAACACAATTTGGTAAATCAACAATTTATCCCATTTTGTAAGGATTGACGGCCAAAACTATAATTATGGAATTCACTGGAAGAGTGATAGGATTTTTGTATAACAATTAAATTTCATTGATTGTAAACACATTATATATATTGAGATTGTTGAATGGGATAGGTAGAATTGTTTATAGACCATTCAGAGCATTGATTCTTGTTATATCATTTTCCACAGACCATGTTCCCTTTTCCTAATAGAACTATACCTCAATATATTGAGAATCACAAGTTTTGAACTGGGCCTTGTCACCATGAGGAATCCGAATTTGACCATTGAATAAATACAAGATACATTGGTGGTATGATGAAGGAATGGATGAATGTTGATGTAGCCAGTTCCTTCCATGAAGAATGTTGAAAGATGTGTCCTGTGTGAAAACAATGAAATATGAATTAGAGACATCTTCCCCAAAATAAGTTCTGAGTGTAATCTCACCTAGAGGGTCTTGTTAATTATTTTCTTAACCATGCAACATAAAGGTTGATGGAGATAAGTATGATTCAGTGAGGCCAAACTAATGATGTATACAGATGGAACTGAGGTTTACTCCATAGCCATTTTCAACGATGGATTTTCAAATGTCTGTATCATTACCCTTTCAATATAAATACAAGGTTCTGATGTGTATATGTACAAACTCACCTTCATATTGGTTAGTGAAAGATATACCTGCATAAAATTATATATGATTAATCTCTATATATTAGAACTCAATAGCATAAGCCTTAGTTTCAAACTCTTTATGACATGAAAAGGCCTCAACAAGTGCTTCTTGAAGAACTTTTGGTAGATTCAGAGCATCCAATATTGATACCATTGCAGGTAATAGGGATATTTTTTTCAAAACATAATACTTATGGTCGAAAGGACTATATTTTATTGTATGATGATGCATTTTTTTAGGGTACATGTATTTTTATTCTCCATATGTAGATAGACCATGGTTTGGGAAGAATCTAGAAATACTTTTAATCATGGTGAATTAGGATGACAAGGTCTATCTACCTACCGAGGGATTCGTGTTATAGCCTCTAATTACTCTTCCAATATGATCATGTCGGGGATGATCCTTTCATGTATGAGACAGTTCCCTTATTCTTTTTGAGCCTACAGAAGGGATCTCTCATGAGTTTCTATTGCATAAATGGGTCAAGTAGGGATGTAATTAAAATAGTGGCTTCTTGCATGCCCATGTCATCCCCTATATCATTAACCTTTACTTCTTCCCCTAGTTACCCAATCATGTACATGGTGTTTAGTTTCATAATTAGAGTCATCATTGGAATATGGGTCTATTAAGTGGATAATGTTAATTCATCCAAAGAGAAACCAAGAATTTGATGATGATTCAACATGAACAGTTAGTTCTTGTTGTGCCATTTGGTGGGGGTGGTGCCCATATTTTTGAGAAAACTCATATGAAATCAGCAAAATTTTAGGGAAACTTTGTCCTTCTCATGGGATCATATTCTTCCTATGGTCCTTTATCCTTCCGACCATGTTTCTTCTTTGAGTATTGTCTTGTGGAGGACTTATATTTTGATGATGATGACTTCGTTGCACCGAAAATGACTGGAGGTATAACCATTTGTTTCATCTATGATTGTATAATGCATGAGCCCAGTTGATCATTTTCCTGAAAATCTAGTCATCAAACATCTGCACCTTCATTATTTTTTACTTTCCTCTATTAACCTTCCTCCACCTGATTGGTAAAAGTAACACATTCTACATGTGCACATGAAAATTTTACATTCACTTTCCCATAGTCTATCATCTTTTATAGGAGATATATGAAAGCAAAATAGTCCTAAATGGGGTGTCCCAACATTTGATGGAAGGGAAACTATTTTGAGAGGTACTCATCTACTTTCTTTTTCAATTTTTGGGTCTTATAAGCTAGACTTATATATTTTCAAAAGAAAAAAAAGATGTAATTAAGAAAATGTTCATTCCAAAAGATTAGAATTTGTCCTTCTACTCCTCAATCCGTCTTCAACTCTAATATTTTCGATCCCCTTGATGATGCTATCATTTTTTATGATGCTATGGATGAGGATCCCTATGGTATGATGAGGGGTTTGATGTAGAAGCAGGTATAGGTGCTTGAATGAGTGTAATTGTGGAACCTAGTGCTTTTCCAATTCTCCTTTCTAGATTTTATGGGATTACATGAGAATTAGCACTAGTTTCCATGACGTAATTCACCACTTGATGGGATATTGAAGAAATTTCATGAAACCCTCTTGTGTATTTCATAGGTATTAGTAGTGTTTGCAACTCATCACAGATTCTTTCCACATAGATTGGCATTAACTATTCTTTTCCATCGATCAATGAAATTTGAAATTCATTCATACTCGCTTTGTTTTCTGTTCGTAAGTTCAAATAATATAGTCTTATACAATGTAGAGATGAATTGGAAAATTAATTTCAGATGGAGGTCTTCCCATCCAGTAATTGATTGAGATTACAGACCTGTATACACGAAAATGGTCATCCCCAACAATTATTTTATGAAACATCTAATCATTACTTCTTCTTTTGGTTGAGGGCCCCCCATCATGATATCATAGTGTGAAACAAAATGATTTAAGTGCCACTCTGTATTTACTGAACAAATAAATGTTGAAAATGTGGTATTCAAAATGTTAGTTAGGGTAGGGATTCAATATACCCATTCGGGGTAAGCCTTATTTTCTAGTTATACTGGTGCTCTCTATACTTCCATAAATTCTAATAAAGTCATTAATTAATAAATTGTATTCAATATCATTTGAGGAATATATAGATGAGGTCGGGCCTATATAGGGAGAATAGATGGAGTCGGAACTGGTTCAAAATCTGGTAAGACCACCGGTGGTGGTGCTACGGGTATTTTTCCTGGATCACCTATGGGGACATGCCTGTAAGGATGTGCTTAAGCCTGTTCTATATTTTAACCAGTGGAGGGAATACATTATCATCATTATTATTTTAAACAAACACTTTGTGCTGAGAAGCTCCAACAAGAAGCATAACCTTAGGATATTCATGCGGATCATGTCTGGTAGGAATATTGCTTTTGAGTAACTCTGCATTGAGACTTCTCACCTCCTCATCTCTTCATCTTGATGGGAAAATATTTTTTTAATTAAAATATATTGATATTTTCTAGTGGAAAAGTAATACTTGATCTGACCATTACCTTTCCCTTTGTTAGGTTCATTTTGTAGAGGTGAAAGTTGTTTATTTGAGGTAATACCTAGATATTGGGTAATCCATTGATTTTGATTATGGCCACCTCCTTCATTTTCATCAGTGTATACCACATTATGAATATGAATTTTATCCTCTGACTCCCCTTAAATGGAATATCTTTCCAAGGGATATTCAATTATAGAATTAATGACATTTACTAATGCATTACACATTAATGGAATTCAATTAGTATCTTTGTAAAAGTGTCTACAACTTGATCTAAAATGAGAATTTCTTCGCAAATTTTTTGGTTCCCCAAGAATTTTTTGATAGATAGTAACATGAACAGAATCCTTGGATTGCTCAGTTGAACATTCACATTGTGGATTCTTCCATAATCTGGAGAAAAATATCATCTACTGAGGAGGGGATTGTGGACATTAAAAATCCCCAAATCTTTCAAGCTAGGGTTGTTCCTATTCTTCTCCCATCACCCTTCAGGCTATATTTATTGACTCTGAATGTTTTCTTAAAAAGGTCCCATGCCATGTAGGATGGGGTGGTTCCTAAACTACTATTCCTGATATTAGTACAACTACCCAACATATTTTACGAATTTTATTCCAAACATTGACTTGGTACATTATCACACACCCACTTAAATCACATGTTTCGAAAGACCGTTGTATTATTTCAGAAATTTGTGCAATCTGATGATTGACATCCTCTAATCAGGAAGCATGATTGGTATTTTTAGATGCTTGATGAAAAATCATCTCAAAATCTTTCTCTCTTTAAAAATTACATTGGTGAAAACCAGTCAAGGCCTATTCTTGATAAGCGTTTCTTTAGCCATGAGAAACATTTGATTGTTATAGTTGGCCTGGTGTAGAAACATTGTATGAGACAAATTTTGTAAGGCTTTGATAATTTTGGAGTAACATGAAATGCATTACTCCATGTGAACCCCTTACTCTGATATGAACACTAGATGGGGTTTCTGCATTCAATTGTCACAAACTCATTAATGAATTGAGAGATGCTCATTGAAGGGCCTCTGGTTTGTTCTTGAACATTGGATGTCACGAAACCTAGAGACATGCCAAATAAATTTTTCATTGAAAACCATATATTAACATGACATGAATTAAATATTCCTCACAAGGACATACTTCCATATTTAAATGAAGAATATTATTCCATAGGTTGAGACGAATATCATGAATGCCATCTTCTACCATCATTTCTGGAATATTGTATTGGGAAGTTTCCAAAGGCAAAAACATGACTAGTATTCCATCCTTATACAATTGATTTCTCATATCGAAATTATCCTCTTCATATTTTCCTAGAGCTTATCAACTTGTATCGACCAATGTGGATGCTTCTCGATTTATTTATAACAAGAAAATGGATAAGATGATGTTTTATTTACTATTTTATAAGGAAAATGAATGAGAGAAGTTTTGGAGAGTGACAGTCACCTTGGGATTTCTTCTAACTGAGAATGTATTTCACATTCCAGTAACAAGAAATTTGACATGACTGGTCTTACATTTTTAAGTTCCTTATGATAAGTGGTCTTTGTCATTACTACATTGTCTATTAGGGAATTTTCTTGGCAATGTGAAACAATAAAGAAGAAAGAACATGATTAACAATGTTATGGGGGAATGACCACACTATGATTCTTGTTTTAGTCAACAGAAGGTACCACAAGAAACTGGATTAATGTTGAATGTGATGAAGGATTTTCTAATGAGAATTCAAAGGTGATGCTCACTAGAATGAAATAGTCCACCCATTGCTTCAACTATAAATAGTCCACACACATCTATGTGAACTGATTCTAGAAGCTCTTTGTCCCTTTCACCTTTCCCACTTAATGAGGCTCTGGCCATTTTTCCTTGTAGACACACATGACATACACCAAGTGGTTTTAGTTCGAAAGAATCTAAATACCCATCTTGATGTAATTTTGTCAAACGATTCTCATTGACATGACCTAGTTGGTGATTCCAATGTTGGGTGTGGTATGAGTCAAGTGACTTAAATTTGTCATCTATTTCAATTACTTGGTTTGTGTACTCTAACACATAAAGGTCGTTATATAAATGTGCCCTACCAAAACAAATGAAATATTTATAAAAGTAGAAACATTCATTTCCAAACGTGAAGATGAATCCATCAGTATTTAATCTAGATACTGAAATAATGTTTTTGGTTATAGAGGGTACATAATAACATCCTTTTAATACCATGACCATCTCATTATGAAATGTGACTTGGTAGAGTCCAACAACTACAGTAGCGAGTCTAGATCCGTTGGCTAATAGCAGATCCACCTCACCTTGGTCAATATTTCTGAATCATCTTGGTTTCTGTATTTTTAAATAGTTGTGTGCACCAAAAGTAGTATCTAATACCCGATTGGTAGAAATAGTAGATTTCATTCGATAACAAACGCACCTAAAGCTTCGCATTGTTTCCTTGGCTTGGTGCAGTTTTTATTCTTGTGGCCCTTCTTACCACATGCAAAACATATATCCTCTTGTTATCTTGTCTCCACATTGATATTCTGTTTCTTAGATGGCCTTGAAGATTCTTTGGGCTTAAATCTCTTCTCCTTCCCTTTCCTTTTATTCACCATAAGGAAAGAATGATTTTCACGCTTCATATCATTGTCCACTTGGCGAATGAGGATAAGAAGATCCGATAGAGACTTGTCAATGTTGATCATGTTTAAATTTACAATAGTGTTATAGAATGTCTAGGAGAGTGATGTAAGAATGTGATCAGTACCTAGTTCTTTGGGGAGTTTAAACATTAGAACCTCTAAGCCTTCAATGTAGTAAATGAGCATGAATACATGAGACCCAGCTGGGGAAAGCTCTCCATGCTTGCTCTGAAATAGTGCCTTGGAGATCTCAAACCTTTCCTATCTTACTCTCTCCTGGTATAGACCACATAGGTGCTTGAGCATGCTATAGGAATCTATGTCTTTGTGAGACTTCATGAGATCACTAGACATTGATGACAATATCAAAAATTGAACGTTGAGTGCACCATTCAAATGTTGAATATAGACCAAGAAATCTTCATCACTCGCCCTGTGGGAAGGCGAATCCGGAAGTGAGGACTCCATCACGTAAAACATTTTTTCATGGAATAGGATAGCCCGAAGGCACCTAAACAATTCCTGAAAGTTACTGCCAGTGGGGATATTGCCTTTATCAAGAATCGATCACATAGAAAATGTGGTGGGTGAGTTTGTAATATTTGTTCTACAAATTAAAAGAGGAGATTTATCAGTGCCTTTTGATTACATTTTCTAAAAAATAATAAATGAATTTATTAATTATCCCACTATTTTATCATGTCCCAATGGCCCCCATCATTGTAATTTTAATGCCTAGTTGTTATGACATTCTAGTGGCAAGGATCCATATTCCCCTTCGCATAACCCCAACAAGGGTTGTTCAAGATATTTAAAGGTATTTAGGTAGGTTGGTCTTTTCCAACTGTGATCTTACATTTTTTTGATCTGTTGAGTAGACTCCCTAATCCTGAAATCCAGAGTTTCATTTCCTCAACACTTTCCTCCATTTTACAACAAGGCTAGCAAGGGATACTCCTCTTAATGTAAAATGTTTTTGTCAACCCGACACATTCATAAGAGATTCCTTTATAAAAGTAATTTTCCCTATTAGGGTTGGTCAAACACATAGTATTATTGAGTCTTTCCCTTAATAATGTAACAGAAGGCTTTGTGTGACATAATATGGTATTTGAGGGATTTCAATCCTTTATGCATAGTTTTGCATTATCACATGCTTAATAATATTATGTGATGCTTTCATAAGTGATTAACCATGTTCTGATAATGTTTACACATAGTCTAATTTTTATTTTATTCCATCCTTTCATGATTGTTTATTTCATGAACTATGTGATCATGACAACACATACATAATAAATAAACCATGAGATCAGAGAGAAATAAAATAAGACAACATGATCTTGAGCTTTCATTGATTAGCTTATTTAGCGGTTTTGATAAGCTAACCCTGACCTGGGGAAAACACATTGAACCCGATTGTTCGTGTTTTGAAGCTACCACCAATCCACCTTTTATATTATTTGGTTTGTTTCTCCATAGATTAGGATTTTGAACTATCTCCATTTGATTTGGAGATTCTCCATTACATGGTGTTTACATAAAAGAAACCATGGGCACGCAAACCAAACATTTTATTGGAATAAGGCTCTCAAGATAATGATTTTAAATTAAATAAATTTAAATGAAACTATACACACACAAAGGGTATTTGTTCTATCTCATGAACATCCATAGCATGCAATTATATTTACGCAAATTTAGTTGTAAAATTCTATTAATCGTTGTTTTATTCAAGATAAGTCTCACTTGAATTCAATTAATTATGATCTTATAATTAATCAATTATTTATCTTACATTATTTTCTGAAATTCCTTTAGATTCTGGTTATCCATATTCCATGTACGGGTCTTTGTAATTTGGAGGAAACCTAGTGAAATTCCATTTCTGGAATGTACACGGTGTGTAGGAAATATTAGACGACCTGTATTTGTTTTTACCCTTTATCCAAAGTACATGCCGAGGACATCAGCATGTTTTGTGTACATTGTAAATTTTGGAGTACACGGTGTTTATATTAATATAACATGACATTTAATTCCTTGTTACGTGGTTACCGTCCTATAAATACCGTGTATGCGGTTACATGGCTTCTCCTTGTACACGGTTTCGCCAGGGTCGGATCAGACAACACGACGTGTTGATTCAACATACATGCCATGTATTATTGTTTCCACACGTCATTAATTTCTGTCCAACATGGTGTATAAAAAAACATATGTATGCTCAATTCACATGGCGTCGTTTGGCGGACCCATACCAGTTCCATGAACCTATATTCATGATATACAGATTTCACTACACGTCGTGTATTCTTGAGTTGTACAGACAGAATGAGCGGTGCCTCCGGATGAGTTCCTTGTTTTTATTTTAATAAAAATTAAAATTAAAAGGTCATTTCTGTGATGTGAATCGAGAAACGGAGGAATAGCATAACTCGTTAATTTAGTTTTATAGAATTATTGATCTTGAATTGAATCAAATAAAAATATATAAATTATCAATGAAATGAAAATAACTATAATCAACGGTGTGACTTCTCTGATACCATTTGAAGGTCCCAGGTATATCAGAAGCTCGTGGGTGGATGTTCCCACTTGATCATTAGTCATTAGCAATGATTAATCCAGGATCAATACGATGATAAATGTCAGACTCTACATATCGAATAACAGAAATAGAGAAACAAGAATAATAATATCGGAACCACAATGGAGGATCATCATAGGTTTATTATAATTAATTTAATTAATTGATAAGAAGTACCTTTTTGGCACTCTTTCTTCATCAATATTTCTGATCATTCTCCTATGTGATTCGTTGTTGCGTCGTAGAAGCCACGTGTAGACTTCTTCTAGTGGTGATCCAAATGTGCACCACGTATCTCTGGACATCGCCAAAGGAATCTCTGGGTGCTAGCGTGGAGAATACTTTTCTTGCGTTGTCCACCATAGATCACCTTGATTTGATGGTGGAGGATCTCTCTCAGTCTTAACAGTGTTCTTGGAGGAAGGTGTTCATTTGACCTTGAGATAATTCTCCAAAATTGTTGTGTGGAATGATTAGTGAAAAGTGTTGGGCTTAGGAGGATATTTATAATTGGGTTTGAGGTTATAGAGTTATGACAATAAATAAATGTGTTACGTTTTTTATTTAATTAATTAACTATTTTTGAAAATCCCCATTTCAAATCACTAATTTCTTGACATGCGCCCACACTAATTATAATAAATATCATTTAATAAAAAAATATTATTTCCTCAAAATCCCGACGGAAAAAACTACACGGTATGTAATCATTAATACACAGTGGGTACTTGTTTTTCATTTCCTTTCCTAAATAAAAACTACACGGCATGTACATTCAATGTACACAACATGTATATCTTGTTTATCATTTTATTATTTCTCCAACATTTAAATGATTTAAGATTCCTTGAATAATTATTAAACCACTTATGGTAATAATATTTATTCTCCTTGAGAAACCTGGATACACTTAAGGTGTGACACTATAGGCCTCATAATCATTGGAATTTGGTGGGATTTTCTAAAGTCCAAGATTATTGTCTAGAAAACAGTCAAGGAACCCAAGAGAAAGAAGTTGATTCCACATTGACCTGTCACCTCAAACGAACACTTACCATGTAATTTAATCCCTTTGTATCAATATCTCATCAACCTGGTTTCATGGAATTTTCATAAACCTATATGCTTGATCTGTCATTCTTTGACTTCCAAAAATAAACTCGTTGTTACACCATGGCCATGGAATTTGGGTGATTGTTTTATTTCAATCAAAGGGCCCAAGATATCCACATCCATAAATATGGAAGGGAAAAATCCTTCTTCGACTTATCCATTAACAACATGTCATTCGTGATGCACCCAACACACCCTACTTCTCACCAACTGTCGTCATGATGATTTTCCTCAGCAAATCTAAGTGCGCGAGTCATGACATGTCTTAATGATAATATTCTAGTCTATGGACCATTACACATGCTCGTAGATAGCAATGTCGAATGAAAGAAAGACACATAAAATTACTACTGTCGGGTCTGTTCTCATAGTCTCCCATTTTGGATATTACCCAGTGAAAACTCCATGATAGAGAGTCTCGTCTTCTTATGAGTACTCACACATGACAGTTTGTATACTATGTGTCCTATCATAATATGTCATCCAACTGTAGAACATTATTTAATGATATTGTTATATAATTTCAATTTTTTCATAATAGAGTAGATCTTCCATTACCTTATTAACACAACAAATATTCCAAGATATTATTATATTATAGTCATGTATAACAATGAACAATATATAATTAGTGTACATTCATGTAATCAAAGTATAAACAGTTGATTCTCAGAACACCAACTCTAACAAAATCAACACAATTTTTTTTACATTGAGGCCCTCATATTTCCTTTGATCATTCACTTGTATGTGATTTATGACCATAATCACTCCGTATAAATTCTTATGAACTTCCTCCATTCGAAATATTCAATCCCATCCTAAGCTCTCTTATGTGGAAAATTAGTTATATTTTACTTTGGGTAACTTTTATGGTTACAGATTTCCTTTTTATGTCATGTTTTAGTATGAATTTTTATGATGTGGGTTCATATGAATGAAACCTTCAGTTATTAATCTTTTAAAATCCATATGAATTTTGAGGGCGAAATTCATTTTAAGGGGGGTAGAGTGTAACACCTCGAGATTTTTTGATTTGTTTTTTTTTTCAAATTAATTTTTTATTTAAATATTTTGCATTTCACTTTACATTAGAAATAGTTATATACATATATATACATATTAATAAACTAAGTCAAATATTACACTCACATGAAATACTATCTTGTCTTGTGCTACACAAAATACCAACTTGGCTTGCACAACAAGAAACACCGATATAGCGTATGATGCATGCAACACTATGTTTCATTGAAACATCATTATATATATATAATTAATTAAATGTGATATTTATAACCTTACCATTAAAAATAGATATATGAATAGTAATAACTTATTTCTAAATATTGTTTATAAATTTTTATATAAATAAAACATAATGATAATGAAAGAAGCGATTTTTGGTGAAGTCCTTCTTTGTTTAGAAATATTGTTTTAATGAATGAACGAGATTTAATAATGAATGTAGTATTAAAAAATTTTAAAAATTGAATTTCAAAAAAAATCTCATTTTTAAATTCAGAATATCATAATTTTTCAAGGGTAATTTTTAGAAATTTTTATGAAAACATCACTTTTTTATGAATCGTAAAAAATACTATTTTTTAGTTAAAAAATTATATTTAATATAATTAATAATTATTTTAAATGATATTATAAATATGTTTTAAAGTTAAATTAAAAAAATATTAAATCTATTAATATAATTTAATTCATTAGAATCAATTTCACATTGAAATGGAATATAAAATCTTAACATGCTTTTGAACATTATCCTACTTTAAAACCATGTTATTTCCTCCTGTCTACGAGATTTTCACTAATATTAATTTTTCTAATTCTATGATATGAATTTCAGAAGTCCAACATTCACCGTTTTATTCATTCCAATATTTATATTATAATAATAAAATATTAATTTTTGATTAAAATTATCAATAAATGTGATTAAAATTAGTCACTGTCGTTAAGGCCATGTTTTGTTTGATAAGGGACAAAAACATAAAATTATGGTCCCAAAAGACCTAGAAACATGCCAAACACCCATTGGATATCATTAGTTTGGCCATAAACAATCCATTATTTTTTTGGTCGGTTTGGGATGTCATTTGTTAGTTAAGAACATGTCTAAATCTAACTTGTTTCTAAAAATTCTAAGTGAGTTCTTTTCCTTCCACTGGTAGAAATCACACCTATGCCAACACAATATTCGCAATGGTCTAAAAAACAATGGGAAAAGGCTACTATACCAATGGTTATGTAGAATTGTTTGTATATTCATATAAATTTTTTGGTTTCCCAACTGTTTAAGGAAACTGTTTGGTATAGTGTTTGATCAAGAGTTTTTTCCAATGGTTTAAAAAAACCATTAGGTATATTTTTGAAGAATTTTTTCACAATAGTTGTAAACCATTGGGATAACATTACTTTTCTTAAGGGTTTTTAAAACTATTGGGAAAGAAAATCTCCAAATATCGACGCCTCTAGGAATCTCGAAATCCATAGATCTTGAATGTTTTTCCATAAATGAGATCTTGACGCACTATCTCAAATATTTTTCCCTTAACCTCGAACATCTCAATGATTTGTCCCAAAATATCATGGTGAAAGATACTTCCCTACACAACAAGTCTGTTTTCCAATGATTTGTTCTTCCTCTTTAGATTGGTACATGTGAGTTCATTTATTTTAGATTTTGTTTGTCTATTTTTCTGCAATGTTGTGTGTATTATGATCCTCTTACAAATGGAAGGCATATATCCTTTTAGGTTGCGGTTCGAACCCTACATCAAATCCTACTCTCGAGGGTGATAACTCTAATCTCCAACTGGGCATCTATCTTCGATTCAAGTAATTTTTGTTCTTACATTTTAAATCGGTAAGTGTGACACCATTTATTTTAGATTTTTTCTTTTCATTTCACTATAATGTACTATGTTTTATGATCCCCTTATGAACACAAGAAATATATCATTTTAGTTTGAGGTTTGGTTTTGATTTATCTGTATAGAATAATTTTGATTGATATTGAAGAGGTCAATATGATCCTGTGTTATTTCATCCTTTGTTTATTTTAAATTTAAGGTTTATTGACATGATTTCATTGGTTAGTCATAAATACAGTTATAGAATTTATTATACTAAGAGGAACAATAAGACACTCATGCATTATGAATGTACCCCAAAATTTAGCCTTTGAAATATCACACTCTAACTTTAAGATGATGATATCCAGACTATAAGTCATTCAATGAAGTGATGCTTCCACCTGATCCACTAGAGTGGGTTTGGGGTCATTTTCATGTGTTAATGGTGATAGAACCAAAATTTACTCTATTAAATTATCTTTTATTCATACTCCATCAATCCATATAGTAATACACTTGTAATATTTTCTAAAATTCAAAATGAGTGTTATAAATTCATGTAAAAAATTTCTTTTGTAGTTATAAAGAATTATCAAGGTATTTATATCATTTTCAATCCTAGGAAGGAACCAATAATAAAGGAGTATAACTATCATAGAACTCACTAATGTGGTTCATGCTGAAACATTATTTACTCTCTGATATATATCTCACGACAAAAAATATCATGGTCATGTGCACAAAATTATTCACTGCTATTTGATAGTATTGGATGTCTGTGGAGGTGCACGTGAGGTGCTGTTGTGAACTTTCTTGGATTATATTGTTTTTCTTTTATTATGGGCATTAGGAATCTATATTATATTGTTTTATTTTTCTTAATATTTGTGGATAATTATATGGTAATAGTTTTGTGTTGGAAAGGTGAGTCATAAACCCATCTCCAGTGGTAATTATAGGTTAATAGGGTAACAAAATTGTGATTTTTGATTATCAATGTTACATGGAGACCCCCACCCCCTGAAAACCCCCTACCCCCTTGGAAAACACCTCCAACCTAGCCACCCAACCCCCTGGACACCCCCAACCTAGACAAACCCACCCCCTAGTCACCCCTACCCCCTTTGAGAGCCAACCCAACCCCCTGGACACCCCCAATCCCCCGAACACCCCCACCACCTGGACACCACCCCACCCTCGTGGAAAACCCCAAAAACCCTGGACAGCTCCCACCCATGGACACCACCCCACCCCATGGACACCCTCAACCCCCTAGAAAGCCCTACAACCCCTAGAAAGCCTCACCAACCCTGTGGAAAATCCCCCCCCACCCACGTGGACAGTCTGCCCACCCCCTAAACACCCCCATCCACCCTGGATAGCCCCACCACCCCTGTGGATAGCACACCCACCCCCTGGACACCCTGTACCCCCATGGACACCGCCCTTGTAGATAGCCTCCCACCCCTACCCCCTGGACAACCTTTCCCTCCCCATGGACACCCCCAACCCCCTGGATAGCCCCGTCATCCCCATGGACAGCCCAGCCACCCCCTTGGTCACCCCTACCCCAGGGACAGCCTCCCCACCCCCGTGGACAACCCAACCACCCCCTAGACACCCATACCCCCGGGACAACCCCGCCACCCCCATGGACTGCTTTCCCACCCCCTGGACACCTCATACCCACCTCGATAGCCCCACCAATACCGTGGACAACCAACCCACCCCTGGACCCCCCGTACCCCATGAACAACCCCACAACCCCCATGAACAGCCCCACAACCCCCGCAGAAAGCCCACCCATTCCCTAGACACCTCGTACCCCCTTGGAGAGCCATCCCACTACTTGGACACCCTCTAACATCCTGGACGGCCCCTTCACACCCGTGGATAGCCCAACCACCCCCTGGACACCTCATAACCCCTAGAAAACCCTCACCCTTCCAAAGCCCCCCGACCCCCTGGATAACCTCGTCACCATCATTGATAGCCCACACAGCCCCTGGACACCATGTACCCCTTGGACAACCCCCACCCCCATGGATAGCCCACCCACCCCCTAGACACCCCGTACCCCTTGGACAGCCTCACCACCCCCTTGGACAACCCACCCACCCCCATGGACACCTTGTACCCCCTTGAAAGCCCCACTCCCAAGAAAGCCCCCCTGAGCCCCTAGATAGCCTCCCCACCCTCGTGGATAGCCCGACCACCCCCTGGTCACCCGATACCCCCTTGGATAGCCCCCACCCTTATAGAGTGACCGCCCACCCCCTGGACACCCCGTACCCCCTAGACAACCTCAGAACCCCACGTGGGCAGACTGGCCAACCATTGGACACCATGTACCCCCTGGATAGCCCCCACCCCATAAAAGCCCCCCTGACACCCCTAGGAAGCCCCACCACCCTCGTGGAAAGCCTTCCCACCTCCATAGACACCCCGTACCCCTGGACATCCCCCACCTCCGTGGACAGCCATCCCATGCTCCAAGACACCTCGTACCCCCTTGGACAGTCCTGCCACCCCCATCGAGAGCCCACCCATCCCAAGATATCTCGTACCCCCTGGAAAACCTCCAACCCCCTAGAAGGCCCCTCGACCCCTTGGATAGCCCCGCCACACCCCATGGATAGTACACCCACCCCTAGACACCCTATACCCCCTAGACAACCCCCACCCCATGGACAACCTGTCTACCCCCTGGGCATCCTATACCCCCTGGAGAGCCTCACCACCCTGTGGCCAGTCCGCCCACCCCCTGGACACCACGTAACCCCTGGACAACCCCCACCCTCTGGAAAGACACCCCTGACCCCCTAGACATCCCCACCACCCCTATGGACAGCCCACCCACCCCCTAGACACCCCATACCTCCTGGACATCCCACACCCATGTGGACAGCCTCCCACCCCCTGGAGACCCTATACACCCTGGAAATCCCTGCCACCCTTGTGGACAACCTGCCCACCCACTAGACACATCGTACCCCTGGACAATCCCCACCCCCTAGAAAGACCCCCACCACCCTAGACACCCCAACCCCCCTGTACAGACCCACCGCCACCGTGGACAACTCACCCACCCCCCTGGACACCCCGTACCCCCTTGGAAAGCCCCCACCCCCTTGGAGAGCCCACCCACCCCCCAGAAACCCCCAACCACCCATACAACCCCACCCCCTGGACACCCCTGACCCCTGTGGATATCCCCCCACCCCCAAGACAGCCCCCACCCCCTGGACACCCCCACCACCTGGACACCCCCACCCTCTTGGACAATGTATGCGATCACTCAAATAATCTACTAAAATATAACATTTCGTCGATCTAAAATGTATGAAACTCTTGAATAATTATCCTCCACAAGTGTACATGATCTTGTACCCCAATGTATAGTTCATCAAAGATATTATGTTGTAAATATAGTATTTTTTTCTCTTTTATATTTTGGTTCTCATATAGAGTAGTGTGCCAGTTATGGTTTGATATAATGTGATCAATTCTTGTTTACTGAAATATATTTTCGATGAAACTTCAATATTATTGAATTTATTTTGAAAAAATGACTTATAAAAATTTATTTAGATAATGGATAGATTTTGGACATAAGAAACCGATCATATAACAAGATATTTTCAAAAACATTTGGTGAGTTTTTTTTTATTTTTCATTTCACAATGCTTCCAATGGTGGTCACTTATAACACCCCTGTTACATTTGGGTTGGAAGACCTTGGTTAAGACATGAAGAATTCATCTACGACATAACCAAGTATGGTTTTCAAGCAAACTACTATGTGTGGTATCACCATGGGGGGAAAATGAAATCTCAAATTTCTGATGATCCAAATTAGAGGACTGTATTGGAGAATTTGTTATATGAATAGTTTTCATTTATTTTTCATCATGGAAAAGAAAGTATTATAACCCAAGAATATTTTGATATCATAACACATGATTAATCTAATGAAAATGATGATGTTGTCAAGGTGAAAAAATTGAATGATTCTTCCATGAATCCAGTTTAACAACAATGTGGTAAAATGAAAAAATTGTTATTTTTAATCCGATTGTTTCATGGGAAAACTATGTATGAGATTTCTAGTACTACCATCGATTACATTCTTAGCTTCTTGAAGGACTTACTTCCAGATGATGTAGATATTATATCAAAGTACTATATGGAATGAAAGTTAGTCATGGAACTTGAATTTCTTGAAATAAAATTCATTCTTTCCCAAAATATTTCATTTTATTCTCGGATGAAACTATTGAACGAAATGATTGTATAAAATGTCGCACAACCTACTAGAATCCAAAAGTTGATGGAACACCATCTCATGTGCCACAAAAAGTAATGTGACACATTACATTGATCCCTAGACTCTATAATATTTTTATATATGATGGAATATCAATAAAAATGTGATGGAATGATACCAAGAGAAAGAATACTAATGATGAGTTGGTTCACCCTACTGATATATTTTCATGACAGAGATTTGATGCTCGATATCCTGAATTTGCAGCTGACGTGATTAATGTGATGTTGGGTCGTTCATGCGACAATATTAATCTAGTAGGTCAGATGCATACATCACACAACACATGGCCAGTTTTTATGCACATTTATAATCTTCCCCCTTAATTTTTTATGAAAAAACCTTTCACTTTCATGAGTATAATCATATCTAGATCTTGTGATCTAGGTAATGATATTGATGTATACATGAAAACTTTAATAAAAGAGTTGAAACATCTTTGGGATATGGGTGTGCACACATACGATTCATATTTAGAATACATATTTTAGATTCATGTTGTACTTATGTGGATGATCATTGATTTTATTGCTTATGCAATGATGTCTAGATGGAGCATGAAATGAAAACTATCATGCCCTATTTTTATGAAGAATAAATGATCCAGAAGACTGGAACATCATTGTAGTTTCAGTTTTATGGGACATCGATGATTCTTGCCAATGTATCATCTATATATAAATAATCATTGAAGATTTGAAAATACCATGGAGACCGATGATCCACCTCAGCGTATGTCTGAAACCGATGTGCTTAATGAATTGAAATATGTTAGTTTTTCATTTAGAAAGGGTCAAATGGAATTGGTAAAGAGAATGAATGTTTCCACTGAAACCTATTATAATTGGATGAAGAGAAGTATATTCTTTTATTTTTCTTATTGATCAACACATTTGTTACTTCATTGTTTAGATTTCATGCACATTGAAGAAAATATGTGTGACATTTTTCTTTCGATTCTTCTAAATGTTAAGGGAATGATAAATGATGATATACAGTCTCAGCGTGACTTGGTGGATTGGGGAATCATACTAGAATTTCATCCTATGAATATTAGTAAAAATAAATGGAAAGTATCATCTGCATCTTATGTGATGAATCCTATAGAAAAATCAATTTCTAGAAGTACTAGTGAGTTTTAATGATCATTCTGGATATTCACGAAACATATCTAAATGGTTCAATGGAAGAGAGTTGAAGCTAAAATCTTCGAAGACTCATTATTATCTCATCCTTATGCATGAGTTAATTCCAATATAAATTTTTCATCATTTGTCCAATAATGTAAGGGTGGTTTCTATTCAGTTTATACATCTATTTAGAGATCGTTGTGCTAAGAAGTTGTCCAAGTCTTTCTTGCAAAAAATTTTGGTTGATGCCCCATTAATATTGTCTGAGTTAGGGAAAATATTTCCTCCATTATTTTTCACATGCATGCGGCATCTGACTATCCATATTCTAACTGAAATACTTCTTGAAGGACCTAGTTCTTTTCATTGGATGTATCCAAATGAAAGAAACATGTACACATTAAAGTCTTATGTCCGTAATCGGAATCATCCCGAATGTTCTATCGTGAATGGTTACATGGATCAAGAATGTATATATTTAGTCTCTATCTATTTGTCTAATCATACTACAAGAATTAAAATACAAATGTGAAATGAAGAAGAACATTATGTGAAAATTCAACCCAGCTTTCCATCACTTCTATAAATAGGAGGAATTCCTGGATCATATACATTGACGACATTAAGACTTGAAGAGTGAGAGATGGAACATCACACTATTTTCTTCAATTTTGATTTGTCCAATGACTACACCTTGTAAGTAACTTGCATATTTATATCATATATATATATATATTAATCTATTCCAATTTTTATCTACAGGGAACATAAAGTGATGATAAATAGAAAACATCATTCTTTATCTTTGATAAGAAGGGAGACTTCACATAGAAAAGTGTTTTATGCTTGGTTAAAATTGAAGTTATAATATTACTATTTAAAAAAATTAAAAAAAAATTAATTATGTTTAATATTCAATTATATTTTTGTAATTGATTTTTCCTTAGGACTCTCTCTCTAAATAAATATGAGCTTTGGATTTTAGTCCCAATACCGTGGTTCATGACTATAAATCAATTTTCATCAATGGGTAAATATTTTTTATCACTGAATGAGCCAATAAAATAAGAAAACAACATGATGGTGTTTTGGTTACTTCCACAAAAGACTATTATTCTAGTGCATCAGATCGTAGACCACAATTTGAAAATGTAGGTTATTATGGAGTCGTTGAAATTATAATAATATTGGATTATTATTCTCATGGACGAGTATTGATGATGAAATGCTAGTGGTTTGATTCGATGATGAGTCATGGCACATTAATTGAAGATTTTGGATATCTTGTAATTGATCTGACTTGAAATCATGCTACCAATGAACCACATGTAATGGAATCAATGGAAAATCAAATTTTTATGTCAGATAACATCATTGACCTGAATTTGGTGTCATTATTGTTGTAATTCAAAGACATATTTTTGATGATGGTGATGATGGAACTAACACCATCCCTACATCCATTGAAAACTATCCATTTATTACATTTAATGACTCAAATAGCTCAATTTTCATAGTTGACTATAAAACTCAAGTTGTGGTGCGGAATATATAAAATCATCCGTTCATGTTCTCAATTATTTTGGTTTACCTTGACTTGGGTTTTTAACATTGGTACAATTACAATTTATTTAAAATTGATTGCAAATATGTTGTATCTGAGATGACCATTATGTGAATTTTCAATGTTTATTGGTTGTAGTTTTATTTGAATTGCATTTTCTAATTTCGAATTGAACTGTATTCAAACCTACGAATCCATAATTTCTAACTTGGTGATCATTTCAATGATTCAAAATTGACTTTTATAAAATTAGTATAACTCTAAGACCTCTCTTTAACATTTTACTAGGTAATGAACATGATGGTTTGTATTATTTTGAAAAACTAGTATATAAACATGCATCATTAACCCGGGCTAATGAAATTTAAATTTCCCTTAATTTCAATTACTACTTACCACTTATGAATATGGTAGAATCAATGTTCCTGATTTTAATATACTGATAACACTTAGTAAATAACAATCCTACTAAAAATTAAATTTCATCATTATATATTGTATGATTTATTGACTTTATTATATATCCTTTCAAGCTCATATATTTTGTTTTTTCGGTTACACATTAGTTATCCTTTTTTTAATTTATTCTATATTTTTTTTCAAATGTAAGAAATGCAACCAATTGAAGAGAGGTGACGAAAACAGATGATTGACAATAATCATCGCATGACTGAGATTGTAATTCTACCACTAATGCCTATAGTGAGTATTTGATTTCAAATATATATATTTAAATAATATATAATGTCATGTGATTAATTTTTTTTCATCATTTTTGTAAGATTCGTATATTAGGTGACCGTTATTTGATGAGTAACCCAGTAGTGGTCCCAATACTCAGGGTGTTCATACAAGGGGGGTGGTATGAGAGCTAGATGATCTGGTTGGCATTACCAATTAGACCCTACCCCTCCCACTGAAAAACCATCCATCCCACATTCTGATCCCAGTGTGTAGTTAGGGACACATGGGATATTTAGGCCTCCTGTGTTTTCATATCCCTTTACATCTAATCCCCCACACCCATCTGTACCATATCTGATGATGATTACCACTCCCCATCCAGTATTCGTCCAGCCATCCCGGTCATCTTCTTTTACTTCTGATTCCTTCTCTCTGAGATTTTATCTTCCATCTTCTTAGACTTTTACTCCACCAGAGTCTATCCATGCACAATATACATTAGGACCCACTCCACCTGTACATGGTGTTCCTTCAGTTTCTATAGATCCAGTGGCGCCCATTGATCAGACTACCACATGTATAGTTATAAAACCCTATGAAATATTTACACCATTGTTAATTTTCAATATAAAATTTATTCATAAAATATTTATTTTCTTCCATAATAGATACATATAGTGATATGAGGATGGGGAAGGGGAGTACACACATGAATGTGATGGGGAACCACCACACGCATTTTATGTGTGACTACAATGAAGATAGTAAAATGATTGAAAAATCAGGGCAGCAAAGTCCGAATTTTGTGTTAGACGCTTTCACAATACTCTGACATTATTTTTGTCAGCCCGATCTCATGGAGACAGTTTCAAAATTAAGTCAAGGATAATGCTTGGGAAGAGATATCGGTAAAAAATGATGTTGTATTTAATTTAATATATTATTTTATGTATTTATATGAATTAATATTTGGTTTCAGCTTCGGTTTAATTTTCCCGATGGTGAGGGTGCACGACCAACACGTCTAAATAATTTAAGTGAGGTTTGGAGAGCTTATAAGGACGAGTTGTATATTGGATGGTGTGCTAGAGTTGGAAAAAAGTTAGAGATGGTCCCTGTTGAGGATTATTTTCCATTATAATAGTATCTATAGATGATTACTCATTGGATGAATATCTAATTTTATGTAATAATCATATTATAAGTATTTAAATGAATCTTTTTATGTTTTTCGTTAATAAAAATTATTGAATTTTACTTAAGAATCATCCAAAAGAAATAAAAAAACATTGATGCTAAAAAATACATCCACACTTTGGGATGTACACTGATGAAAAATCATGAGAGGCAATAGGTATGAACGTTTATAATTTTTATTTACGACTCAAACCATATATTGCATCCTCCATAATTTATTTGATTGATAAAGTAGTAATATAATATTAGTTATGAAATTATTTATTGGTATCCAATTTCTAATTATGGTTTCATAGATTAAATGGCATTGTATAGGCATTAATTAAATTTATAAAGACTTGTTCCTCAAGGAAATCTGTTTAGCTCAAGTAGAAGGAAGAAATATGGATGTGGAGTTAATGAATCGACTTAGCATCAGATTGGATGTTTTAAGTTGAAGATTTAAAATTCCAATCTCTATATTATAACATAATAATATATTTATATTTGTAACAGGATACTTTAGAGGCCCTTGATACTCAGGAACCTGACAATTGTTTTCCAAACGATTACTTACATCAGGTGTTGGGAGATAAGCACCCTGGTAGACTATACTGCCGTCTTGGGAAGAGTATAGTTCTAATGAGGTATTGGCCCTCCTAAGGTGTGATTTTTAGTGCCATCGAGTTCTAGCAGGTTAAGGTACATGCAGAACAGGGTGAATAAAGGGCCATAGAGATGAAACAATAGTCAACTTGGAAAAACATTGTATTTATAAAACTGATGCAAGTTTTACATCAAACACTTCCACCAGAGGCCAACAAATCTTGTGATGAATATATGTCATTGATGAGTTATATATATGGTTCACTAGGTGGCAGTTATAGTAGTGGTCAAGATGATGGCAAGGAGGATGTCAAGGTAGAGGAGGAGGAAGGTGAGGAGGAGGCCAAGGTGGAGGAGAAGGCTGAGGCGGAGGAGGAGGGCGATAATGAGGCTGAGGTTGAGTATGATGGTGAGGATGGGGAAGTTGTGGAGGGAATAGACAATGATGGGGAAAATGGTGAGGATGAGGGTGAGGATGATGATGACAGTGATTATAGTGACGGTGATGAGAGGCATATTGATCTGTTACATTTTTTACTGATATTACTGACCTTTGATGTTTATTGATTTGTTATTCCTAAATAAATGAGTGATTAGGTAGGCCACATTATCTTTATTTTTATTCTATAAATTATAAAATTTGACTTGATGATGGGCTATGACAGATTCACCCCTCCCCTAAACATCCCCCCCCCACACCTGTGGACAACCTGCCCACCCCCTGGACACCCCATACACCCCTGGAAAACCCTGCCACCACTATAGAAATCCCTCCCACCCTTGAACATCCCCCACCCCCGTGGATAGCCTGCCCACCCTCGTGGACAGCCTGACCACCCCTTACACACCCCTACACCCTCGACAGCCCCACACCCCCGTGGACATCCCGCACAACCCCCTAGACACTCCTCCCCCTGTGGACAGCCCCCATCCCTATGGATAACCCACTGCACCCGGGACACCCCTACCCCCTAGACAGCCCCGCCACCCCTGTGGACAACCCAAACACCCCCTGGACACCCCGTACCCCCAAGACAGCCTCGCCACCCTCATGGATAGCCCAACCAACCCTGTAGATAGACCCCACCTCCATGGACAGTCCTCCATCCCCCTAGACACCCCTGTACAACCTGGACAACCCGACCACCCCTATAGATAGGCCTCCCACCCCCTGGACACCACATACAAACTAGAAAGCCCTGAATCCCCCGTGGACAGCCTGCCATCCCCCTGAACACCCTCCACCCCTTGGACAGCCTCGCCCACCACCGTGGCCACCCCCAACCCCCCGGAACAGCCCCACCACCCCTGTGGATAGCCTGACCACCCCCTGGACACCCCTACCCCATGAAAAGCCTGCTCACCCTCGTGAATAGCTCACCCACCTCCTAGAAACCCCACCACATGGACATCCCCTACTGCTGTGGACAACCGTCCCACCCCCGTGGACCGCCCTCCCACCTCCTTGTACACCCTGTACCCCCTAGACGGCCCCGTCACCCTCGTGGACAACCCACCCACCCCCTGGACACCATGTACCCCCTGGATAGCCCCCACCCCTGTGGATAGCCCACCAAACCCCTAAACACCCCTCCCCCCCTCAACATCCCCACCACCCCTATGGACAACCCATCCACACCCATGGATACCCCTCCCCCTATGGACATCCCCCAACCTTGTGGACAGCCATCCCACCCCCATAACACCCCTACCCCCCTAGACACACCCGCCACCCCCGTTGACAGCCCACACACCCATGGACACCCTATACCCCCTGGACAGCCCCACCCACCCCTAGACACCCAATACCCTCTGGAAAACCCCCACCCTCGTGGACATCCCCTCCCACCCCTAGAAACCCCTACTCCCGGGATATCCCTGCCACCCCCGTGGACAGCCCCCACCCCCGTGGGTGATCGAGTTTCTAACGACTCGATGATCCCATTAATCATAGCTACCCACTTCATTGCCTCCTGGGATCCTTGATCAACAATAAAAAATAGTGGATGTTATTTTAGAAACTCCCATGTATAATCAATGACCTGAGATGAAAAAGGATATTCCACTTCCACAAGAGCTTGGGTAGAGACCATGATTAGGATGAAAATAGCTGGATGACAACAATGACTGCCTGTGATATCCCCTTATTGAATTATTTATTCATTTATAGTGGTAATATTCTAATGAATTATGAAAAGAACCTTTAGTAAAATAATCTAATATTCTAAAACAAGGGACCCAAAATCATACATCTCGAAATGATACATCAAAATAATTCTTCATAAAACCATTTCAAAATCACAAAATAGAGAATTATTTCAATTTAAAACTCCATAGTGGTTTATTAAAATACCTATTAAGGTTACATTTCAATAATAATATAGTATTTTTGTCCCACAATAAATATGTAATCCATTTCCTAATAATAAAATCCCCCTTCCTACAATACCCACCCCCCTGGACAGCCCCCAACCCCCTGAACACCCCCACCCTCGACAAGCCCCACCCCTTAGACACCCCAACCCCCCGGAAAACCCTCCACCCCATATATTACCCCCACCCCCTAGACATCACCCACCACCTGGTAACCTCCACCACAATGGACATCCCCCACCCGGGTAGACATCCCCCCCAACCAGGACACCCCACCCCCTGGAAAAACCCTACCCCCTTAGATAGACCCCCAACCACCAAGCTGGACCCCAACCCCTAGACACCACCTAGCCACATGGACACCCCCACCCCTGGAAACCCCCACCCCCATGGACACCCCATTCCACCTAGACATCCTCCAACCCCATGGACGACCCCCACCCCTCCTAGACACCACCCAACCACCTAGACACCCCACCCCCTAGACACCCCAACCCCCATGGATAGCCCCCACCCCCTGGACTCCACACCCCCTTGGATAACCCCCTACCCACTAGACATCCCCCAACCCCCTGAACATCCCACCCCTCCTAAACAACACCCCACCTCCTAGACTCCCCCACCACCATGGACATCCCCCACTCCTGGACATCCCCCACCCCATGGACACCATCGAACCACCTTTGATAGCCCCCCAACCCCCTGGACCACCCCACACCCTTGGACACCACCCCACCCCTCGAAACCCCAACCCTGGAAACCCCCCACCACCTGGACACCCTACCCACTTAGAATGCCCCCAAACCCCTTAGACACCACCCCACCCCTGGAGACCACCCTCCCCCTAGACATTCCTATGGACAACCCCCACCCCCAGGACACCCCAATCTCCCCAGACACCCCCAACCCCCTGGACACCCCTTACCCCCTTGTACAGCCACACCAACCACCTGAATAGCCCCCCAACCCACTCAATAACCCCATAACCCCTTGAATTTTGAATTGAATTATTACTGAATTAAATTAACATATTAATTATGAGTTAATTTTTTATGGGTCTACTTATTGTATGGGTATACTTTTTGTATGTGTATACTTTCTATAATTACCTTATGAATTATGTGTTAATTATGTATGTGTGTAAAGGATAATTAAATAAAAAAATTGGAGGTATTAATAATTCTGTATAAATTATGTGTTGTATGAATTATGTATGAATTCATACAAGCTTATGTATGCATTTTGTAGGTATTTAGAATTGTATAGGTATTCATAATTGTGTATTAATTGTGTATGAATTGTGCAGGTATTCTATATAGACTGCCCCCAACCCCCTATATGTATTCATTAGGTATTCTGAATTGTGTATGAATTGTGTATGAATTCTAATGGCCTTCAGGTGGAAGTTGGTAGAATTTCAGTAGGTTCATAGGAGGAAGTCGGCTTGCTACTGCAGGTACATAAAGGTTATGCCAGAAGTTTACAACAATTGGTATATCTGTAAAAATAGAACTTATACCAACGGTTTTCTATAAACCGTTGGTAAATCTATATACCAACGGTTTACAAAACATTGGTATAGGTATTTTTACTTGATATTTACCAATGTTTCATTGAAACCATTAGTATATAGAAGATTTTAGATATTAAAAATGGTTTTAAACTGTTGTTAAAAATTTATACCGAGAGTTTCAATGAAATGTTGGTATATACTCAATTTTTCAGACACATCCCAATGGTTCTCATAGAACCATTGGTATAATTCTATCCCCACGGCTTAAGACCCAACAGTTTGGAAAAACATTTTTATAGTTTATATAATTGGTTGTCCAGCCTTTACCAGCGGTTTTAAACTGTTGGCAAAGATGAAATTTTCAGTAGTGTTACATATAAAAGGACACCACCTGTACTCATTTTTCACACATCTCAAACCTTATATGTTCATCCAAGATAGGTAGATATAGCCTATCAGAATCCCTACTTTCATCCTTTAATCCACCCTTTAGGAAGTTATCTTATCAAGGAATAATTTTGGAAAAACCCAAAAGGACTTACCCAATTAAATGGAAGCTTGTACGAGTACGGAGGGAGTGAAGGCATAAGCTTTGGGGATCTCATATAACTTTTAATTTATTTTAGATACAAGATTCGTTAACCAATCATTCATTTTTTATGTTTTATTTAATTATTGTGATTGTATTCTATGTATGTTGTACATAAATTTATGGGTATTCACATGCCAAATTTATGATCATTCTTTCATGTTGTTTATGTATCAAAAGATACCAAATCAGTAAACCATGTTTTTTATCAATTTTCCTTCTTTAAGAATCATGTTATTTATGAAAATAAACTCTCCATCATGGTGTACATAATTCTATTTTACATTACATATTATGAATCTCAACATTTAAAAGATATTCTATGTTTCTTGTAATATCCATTCCTTACATGGAGATTATGATCCCAAATACCATGTTATAAGAGTTTATTTTGAAAATATCATTTCTTTTTGATATTGTTTATTTTTATGCTTTCTTTGATGAAATCATATGATCCATATCTCAAAAATATTCATGATTTTCATTGTACTTTTTTATTTCATGATATACTCATGTATTTATTCCATTCAATACTCTTTGTTATATAAGATAGTTAATAAACTATTATTAGGAATGCCCGACTATACAATATCATTGTTTGAAAATATTTTTTCTCTAAACATGGTTTCCAATAATATTATAAAATTACCCAATAATATAAAAAAATAACACTTTTTTTATTTTACCAACCTCTTAAAGGGAAACTTTTTTCCACTTTCTGAATGAGGAACTTTTCTGTAATTGTTACCAGGTATAAGAAATGTTCTTTTGACCTCGTATGACATGTGCAGATTTACCAACCATCATTTCTTCAAAGCCCCCTTTGCATTTTTTCAAAGGTAAATCATTTATAAAATTATCTTAAATGTAATTTCCAATGAAAATTATTTTCAAAATGGTGTCAATCTTCTTTTATATATTTTCATGGAAAACTATTTTCGAAATGTTTTCAATTCTTATCTATTTTCATTCAATGTAAATTCAATTAATTGGTTTTCAAAATGTTTTCCAGATTATTTTATAAGTTTTAAACATAATGGTTTTTCAAGTAGTTTGTAATAATTATTTATAAGTTTTTTATTATTTTTAATGAATGTGTTTTCAAATCATTTTCAATATTTCTTTAAAAGTTTTTAGGTATTTTAACAAAAATTAAATTTTTTTAAATATTATTTTAAATTTTTTGAAGGAAAAAGTTTTTCAAAATGACTTCAAATATTATTTTTAAATTTTCAATGTATTTTCTATGAAAATAATTTTCAAATCATTTTATGTATTATAAATACATTTTAAACAATAAAGGATATTTTACTCAAGATATATCTTTAGAGTATATTTCAAAATTATTATTCATCCAAGAGGACATCTATATACATTTCAAATACCTTTATAAGAAATTATATAAAGGTTCCATTAATATAGTTTCTATAAATGAGTTATTTTTAATTCCATGGTCTTTATGAAACCCATTTCTCCTTCATGGGAAATAATTTTATTTAAATTGTTTCTATTTCATCTGTTATATGCTTTTAGAACCCACTTCTTTTCACAGGTTATGTTTATGATTAAATGATTATGAATCCTATTTCTGTCCATAAATTAGGATATGTTTTCGTGTTTAAGATTCCTATTTCATTTCATGGGTTGTGATATGTTTATTTATGATCATTTTCTACATTTATGTGTGATTTAATTATATAATGTTTGGGACCTATATCTCCCTATAATAGATTAGGTAATGATTTAAATCTCATGAAATTAAATAGTGCTAGAATGATGGTCACTCAATTCAGTAATATAGGGCTTGAATGACGGTTAATCAGTTAAGTAATACAAATATGGAATGGCGGCTACTAGGTTTAGTAATATAGGGCTAGAATGAGAGTTAATTAGTTCTGTAATATCAGGATGGAATTATGGTTACTCGGTTCAGTAATATAGGGCTGGAATGAGGGTTACTCAGTTCAGTAATATGAATATGGAATGAGGGTCACTGGGTTCGATAATATATGACTAGAATGAGGGTTACTCAGTTTAGTAATACAAGGCTAGAATAAGGGTCACTTGAATCAGTAATACAAGGATGGAACAGGGGTTATAATGTTTAGTAATGGAATTTTCTTCTAATACCATCTTGGTAGTGATACCATAGATACTATGGAAATAATTATATTCTTATGTGTTTTGTACAATTATATGTTTAATTCATATTTTATTCTTTCATGTCTTATGATCTCTATTTCATTATGATTCATGTATTATGAACATCCTATCATTATTCCAAAATCTCTATTATGATCTTTGATATGTAGGGTGTGATCTTCTATTTTCATGATCACATTATCATACTCTTATGATCATGTTTTTGTTTAATTGTCTTCTATGTTTACCCTCAATATGAATTTGAGATCACCCCTTTTATATTTCCTTTCCCCATGTTATGATTATATGTACTATGATTGATATGTCTTAGAATATGTTTTGTCATGAAGAACCATGTGTGAGATGATGTAGCTCCCAAATGTACCAGTGTTTATGTTTTAATGTTTCCAAAGGAACTATACCAACTACAGTCTTTGGGATTTATTTGTATAATGTTTAATTATTCCTCAAATTTCATGTATTGTAAATGTTTGTAAAAATTGGGTCTCTTTACATTTCAGTCAAGTGTTGTGGTATCTTGGTAACATTTTTAATGAGAAATAAAAGAGTTAGATTTATATGTACGACTAGTGGCCTTATCACTTTACCTTTAAGAATTAGTTATGTTGGGAAATGTGGCTCGATGATGAGTCATTATATGGTGGGAAGGTTTTAAGATCTAAAATTCTTATTATGGTATGTTACTATTTGAATTATAGTTTAAATACTATTATGATGGTCAATTAAATGTTTTTTGGATGTATGAGGAGATTCAAAGGTGTTCCTAGGGTTCCAGACCTGAAATAAGAGAGAAATGGTCCATCTATTGAATGTTTCATGGTTGTTGTGATGCTTGTAGTAATTGTGCTCCCTAATTATGCTTTCATGGAGTTTTTGGGTATGGTTGATGAAACATTAAAAGGGTGAGGTGAAACCATGGGAACTTGGATATATCCAATACACATTATTACCTCATGATTTTTTATATAGTGTGGGGTTCTTAGGAATCCATGTGCCCTAGTCCCTTCTTGGATTGAGGGTGGAGCACGATTGATGAATGGTTTCAAGAACTGTGTGTCCTAAACGTACGCCACACTGTGGGAGTAATTTATCATTTCCCTATGGTATTTTTGTTTCATCACCTGATTATCCTTCCTATTTTACATCTTTAATAAATATTTGTGAATGAAAATGTCCCAATATTCCCATGGGTTGATCTCTGTTTCTGATGAATTTGTATTAATATTGGGTACATATTTAATATTCAGTGGAGTGTACCACTCAACTTTACTCATTTTTCTAGATTAGGGCATGTTTAGTTTTCCTTCTTCATCCTAATACCTATGACCCTATTTATCCAATTGATCGTAGGTTGGTGATTCAAGTGGTGTTTGATTCTAAATCCAAGGATAAGGTAATGCAAGTGTCCATCATTGGAATCAATGTAAGTGGTCTACAACTTATATCCCATAGTCTTGTTAAGATCGTAATGTGTATGTGGTTGTCATTTGGTGTCGTTGTGTAGTCTGTTTGGTTTTCCATTGTAGAACTAATGTTTCATTTGTTTATCCACTTGATTGAACCCATCAGGATTTTTTTTGATGCATTTAGGATGATTAGAACGGGTTAATGGACACCCATAGGTTGTTCCAACGTTGTGAACATGAAAATTGAATTGAAAAGAAATAAAAAATTTAATTATAATTAAATAGATCCCATGAAAAATATGTTATCATGTTTAATGTAATTATGAGAAGGAACTAATGTTAGTTATGTCTAGAGATCAACATTGAATAAGGGTTTTTCTGTAATAATGTGGACGAATTAAGTGAATTAATAAGAATGTGATAATTGAAATATGGGTTATAATAGAATTTTGTAAATGAATCAAGGCATGAGAATGATGAATTTGTTAAATGTGTTATGATATTAAAGGGAAAATGGGATTACAGGTTAATGCATGAAGATTTAAAATGTGTTGAATGATTTTTGTTTTTAAATGATATATGTGATGAATGGTTATGTTTTATGTTAGAAAATTATTCATGGTTATAGAATAATATTTACTTGGAATGGTATAATTTTGGTTATTTACTTGATGTTATATGCTGACATGTCAGGTTGGACTGAGGATCTAAACCCCACCACTATAATGCATGGGTTAGAGATCTAGACATAGGCTCTATTCCCCTAAAATTTTCATTTAATAAGACAACCATGAATAATAATCCAAGCATAGTGTGAATTATTTTATTGTGCAATTTTTTCTTTTATTAGATAAGGAAATTTACTTATCCCCTTATGAATTCAATTTGACCCGCATAGGTTGTCGTGTTTTAAATGAAATGCCCAACCCATTAAATAATTGATGAATGGATCAATGTGGATTTGTTTAATTATTAGAATTCTGTTATCTTGTATTAATATTATTATTCATTATACACCTACATACACTCTCTATTTAGATTGGATATTATTTATATTCAATTGGGGGTGTCCTACATATTTTTACTCACACCCTACTTGGGCCACAATTGGGTACCATGGCAGATTTTATAGTTACATGTAAGGGCAAGGGAATTGGACCTATAAAAGAAGGTTAATTAGGGAATGATATGTTTCAAGATGAGGGATCTAGGATTGGAACCATGACCCATTTTGGGAACTTCTATAGTCTTTTTAGTTATGTTTTTTCTTACACTTGAATCTATCATACAAGACAAAACACATTCACTATTTGGTTGTTGGATTTTACTCAGTTTTGAAAAATGATGGTTAATGAATGTTTACATTTTAATATGTATTTCTTCATTAATTTTTCATTTTATCATCTATGTATTACTCTAACAATGAAAGTATAGTATGACCATAAGTTCTATTGGACATTCCCAACTATTCAGAAGGCTCTAGCATATGGTGAGGTGTTCTTGAGGTTATGTGGAGACTCGGATCAAGGAAGTAGTTTAGTAGATTTTGAGTTTGGAATATTTCATAATACCATAAGTCTAAAAATAACATATTAACCAATATCACATAACTCCAATGTGATTTACAAGAGGCCCTCATAGATTATAATTTAATTTTGGGTAACCTTTGGTCAATGATAGGAGTCCCAAAAGCATTCATTTCCAAGAGGCCCTCCAGGGGACGATTCAACTCTTCAATATAATTATTACCCACTACCTAATCAATTATTTATTATATTTATCAACAAAAACATATTCAATGTGATTCAAAACATTAGTAACATCTAAAAAATATCATTACTTTTCATTAAGAATTATAGTATAGTTAAAAAATCACTTTCTTAATGATACTCACCCATTGATGAAAGCATGTTTTCATTTGGGCCAATATAAATGCGTATATGAAAAATGATATAAATTTAAATAAGGGATGACTATGTAATGTTTATTACTATTAATAGTTAATATTAATGAGTGAATAATGATCTGTTTTTTGAAGGTTAATATTAACATTTAACCCATTATTAATGTACTATATATTTTTGGTTATAATTAACCAAAACTAGTTTATTATAGATGTTATCATAATAAATAATTCCGTAAAATATCATTCTATGAACTATAACATAACAAACATGATTTGTTTTCCTTTATATTACCTTGAATACTTTGGATATGATTAACATAAAATCATGGAATTATGATTGAAACTATTATACCAAAATAAAAAAGGAATGGTAGAATCAATTAACAATTAATGATTGATATTAAAAAAACATTAATAAAATTATTTAATTAATGATAATAGTATATTAGTAATAATTTAAATGAATATCAATAATTTTAAAAAATACATTATTAATGATTTTATGATTAGTATGTTGTATTATAGAGTTATCGTAACCAAGAGAGAATTTATAGTATGAATTTTCTTTATCCCAAACTCCGTTCATTAATTCACAATATTTAAACTTTTACTGTATATTTCTTAGAATGTGTTATTCTATTTCATAATATTAATGCATTTTATTTCCTATATATGTCTTCAGGATTTTCATTTTCTTTCAAAATTTCCTTTTTTTAAAATGATTAATTGTTCATAAATTATGATATTCGTAAGTGTTCAGTGTCATTATTTTCCATTCCTTGAGACATGATTTATATTATGAACCCTATTTACATTTATATATTATACTTACTATCAAATTTATTTCACCTATAATTATTGATATTTTATTCATGAAATTTATATTTAAATTTCATTATCCCACCTTCATTTTCTATGGATTCCTTTAATTCTAAATTCATATGAGTTTTTCCTATCTCAACAACATTACATTGAGTTATAATTTTTTCATGAAATTAATTAGCATTTTTTTGGTTTTGTCACCACTATGAATTTTTATATTGTATTTCTACATTTTTTATCTAATGAATTTTCACTTTAACATCATATTATTCTTTATTTGTTTTTTTATTCCCTTAATCAAATATAAAATTTTATGATTAACTCTCATTATTTCAACTATACATTTCTACTCCATGTACATATAATTAATACTAAAATATTATTAATTCATTATATCAATATATTATTCCAATTTATATTTTTTAATTTTTAGATATTAGTTTATATCTTTATAAATTGTATGTTTTTCAACTCTTTCATCCATTTTTATTTTCATTAAAACTGCATAAAATCATAGGAAGACATTTATTATCAAGTTATGGTAATTTTTTTATGTTATAGTACATATTTATATTCTTAAGCTTTATTATTTTTTCAATCTTACAATATTAAATATTTTATAAATGTGATTCCTTAAAAATTCACACATTTTAATAATGATATTTGAAATTAACTTTTAACGTTTTCCTTTCAGGATAATGGAAAAAAATCCAAAAATTATTTTATGGATTCTCATCCTTTTTCCATACTATATCCAAATGATATGTCTATTTTGGTGTATAATTCATGATAAATCTCTATGTAATTTCATGTTGCACATTCTTAATAGAATATGTTTTTTAATCAATTGATCAAGATCATGATACAATTATTTATGAAACTTTTTATGTTGTGAATCCAATTTCAATTCCATCATGTTTTCAAAATATAATGCATAGTTTATTTAATGTGGAAAAAATAATTATGGTTTACAAATATGTGATGAGTGGGATCCTATATATCCCTATAATACATTGGTTAAAGATTTATATCTTATTAGATAATTATGGGGCTTGAATATTGATGATCCAGAAACTATTTGTTTTTTGTAGGGATAACTGACACAAAAAATTAAAATATGTAGGATTTTGATGAATAATCCCCCATATTATGGGGTATATTATTTTTATTTGTAATACACTAGGATATGATTTCAATGTTTACATTTGTACCACATTTCCATGTTATGACATGTACCCATGTTATTCTCTATAGACCATAATTATTCTCTACTATTTCCTCACACATACACTGTGGAATATGATTGATCATATGTATTTTTAGGTTCTTTTATAACAATTTTTAGAAAATATTATAATTATATATTGATTTGAAATAGGTGTTCCTCCAAACCATGTTTTATAACATGATTATGACCCAACATCTTTATGAATCATTCATATGTTTTACTATATGAAGCATTAAGATCACACATGGTTTACTTTCCCTTTTCCCGTAATCATGATATATTAGATTAATATTAGAATGATTAAATATGGGAATGATATTGTGGGGAATAAATATGAAATCATATTTAAGAAAACATTTATGCAACTAATTTGAAAAGACACTATGCCATTGGATTATACTATGGTGTTATCATTTGTGAGATAAAATAATTCAATAATAAAAATGATGAAAAAATATATGTATGTTATACATGGTTAATCGTAATCATACAGTTTAACCCATATCCCATGTTTCCCATTTTTATATATTAATATGAATGAGTTGGTGATCAAAATAGACATTACTAGCTTGTAGTGTGTAGGATTTATGTTGGAGACAGATTCATAGGATCCAGAATCCATTTTTTTTATTTTTCGAATAGCCACTTTTAAGAAAAGTGAAAACCATACAAACCTGTTCCCACATACCTCGTATCCACATAAACCACAAACAACACATTCCCATTTTAAAACATCCATCATTCAAATTTCAAAAAAGAGATTCAGAAAAACCGCCATTATCCACATCGAGCCATGAGCATACCCACCCCAATCTCATCTATGAGGAGGGTCCTCAAACCAAGGGCCGGTCAAGTCACTGGCATCCTCCATTTTCAAAGCCATCATTGTTGCCATCTATACTGCCAGAGGAGATAACCAGAAACCCTCAAATACATTCACTTCATTGAGATCCATTTCCACAACATCAACATCATAGACGTCGCCGGAAATCAACATGAAGAACATGATCCACGGTCCGGATAAAACTCACAGACGAACCGAGTAGGCCAAAACAACCACCAAAACCAGATAAAATAACGTCAAACAAGCATTCCTAAAACATAAAGGAAAATACGAGAGATCATCATTCCTACACTGGAGCATCAAAGCCAGTTCGAAACTGCCAGATCCAACCAAAAAATTCACTACAAAGTCACCAAATTAGAAAAATCATCATCAACTCACGCCATCCGATTCACCATGACACAGTAGAAGAAAAACAACCACAAAGAACTGGTGATCCCACTGCCAACAGACAAATCAACCGCATCAGGCACAATGAAACCCCAAAAAACTCACCTGAGAGGAGGTAGAACCCTAAAACTGCTGACACATGAGTGCGACCCTCAAACAAGAAGAAAAACACCATAGGATAATAGTGATCTGCTGTGATCAGAGCCACGAGCGCTCCAAAGAGTATGTCATGAAGAAGAACTAATCTTATACCCGCGGATAGGAACTAGCAACCACAGAATCCCGTAGAGCATCTACACAGCTTGACAGATGACCATGAAGCCACACTGCAGTGGAGATCCACCACCAACCCACTGAACGCGAGAAGGAATCATCACATCGTCCGCAGCGAAGGAGCTGGTCGCGACGAGAGGAAACCCAAGGTCGAGAGCCCTTTACGGGCGCATCCTCATAAGATCATTTTTTACTATTTTTATTGATCCTATTTATGTATATCATTATAGGTATTACCTATTATTCACATTATATGGTTTTAAATTATTAAATACATTATTTTGATATAATTGTTTTTTAATTTCAAGCAGTTGTAAAGGAAATTCCACACATTTTTTATGTTTTATACACCACATTCTAGTCTCTAAACCATAGCATATTATAATTAATATTCAAGGGTCACACTTGTCATCATTTCTATCCTAGGAGTTTTTATAGTGGCTAAGAGATGTACAGAAGTAGTACTAGATGTAACACCTTGATATTAAAGGATGTGCTTTATTTTTAAAATAAATATATTTTTTAACATGTAACACACACGTCACCAAAACTAGACGTGACGTGACATAAAATAATTTTATTTGAATAAAAAAATATATTAATCAATTAAAAAGATTAACTAGAATCATTATTATGATTAAAAAATAATAATAATTAATTTTTTATGATTAAAATCATTCAATGATAAATAGGTATATTTTGTAACATTCTTGTTTTCACATAAGAATGAAGAACTGAAAAGAAAAAACTATCAATTATTAGGATGATTAAAAGGAATGAAAGGTTAAAAAAATCCTTGAGTCCAAAGTATTTGTCCAATTGGGCCTAATTTTGGTGTAACCTATGTATCTATACTAATGTAGGTTGAACTATCATGTCGATACTCTCATAGGTTCAGTGTGCTAGACCATACTCGCATATGTCCAACCTACATGGCCAGAATCACATAGGTCTGATCCATATGAATAGACCCATGTAGGTTCCATAATCATGAGATACCTATGCAAGAGGCCTATGTTAACTACCTCCTTCAAAAATGGTTTCGAGATTTCCTAAAAATACAAACAATGGGCTCTCCATTTTTTAATTCTTGAAGATAAAGAGCCATCGTAGAGCTCTAATTTTATTTTTTCATTTTTATAGGACCCAGAAACATTCTACATATGCCTCCATTCCTCAAAATAATATTTATTTAAATATAGTATAGGAATTGAGGTCCCAATAATTTTTGAAAAACCAAGGACCTATGTTAGGGGAAATTTACCATAGTCTAAATGTATTAGGGAAATTTCCCCATCAATCAACAAGAACTTTTGTGAGAACCAATTAGTTGCACATGATGATACACCTGGAGGTTTTTGTAAGGTCTCACCCATTTTTGGTCACTTGGAATGTATTTTATCCTAGTCCTCCAAAGTAACACTTGCACGTGGTACACTCAAAACCACCCATGTAAAATTTGGGTGAGGTAATTCAATGATACACCAAATAATTACCACAGAAAAGTAGACAAGGACATCAATATTAGGTATCTACTTAGTGAATCTGAACCTATTTATTCCATGAATCATCTGGGTGGAACCAAAGCCTGCTTGGTCGGGCATCACTTGTGTGAGGTACCATTTAACTCTCAAAATTATCACATAGGAGAAGTACCTTCAAGGACCTATTTTCAAATATACAATTATTGGGAACCACACTATCCAAACCCCTCTACCATGTGGAACCAAGCTAAGAAACATCACTAATACTCTAGGAATGCATGTTAAAAAACATGGTCACACTAGTGTCCCCTCTCAATCATATGATATCTTTGTAATGAATATCAAAATGTTTCCTACCCAATAGGAAGGATCCTCAGAACAATGTTAATAAAACATTCATGTAGTAATAAGGATCCCAAAATTAGATATAGAAGTAGTCGTATTCTACATCCATGCTATTATATTTCTTGTTTGAAATGAGAATTTAATTATATGGTGATAAAATATTCTCGTCAATCACATCTCCCTCACCAAATCATTACCTATATGAAGGGTTGTAATTCACCCGGACATCCCTCCTGGAGTATGAACTTATTATTTAATATAAGAAATCCCCTACATTTAATACCGTCACACTCATCCATCTTTTCATGAAGAATATGATGTGAAATTCTATATCTTCCTCGTTCTCTTGTATTTCACACTGTACATGAATCATATGGGAATAAGGGTTAGTGTTTATAATTTCACTATAAGTATCAAGTACCACCATTTGATCCAGAGGTTTAATTCTAGATACCAAAACCCACCCTATTATTCTTTGTTCTGTATTCCCAATAGCCTAATATCCATCTTTGAGGGGCATATTTCTTCTATGTACTTACATCATCATCTATATTAGTATGTGTTTATAATATGGTCATATCCATCCTAGGAATCTATATTACTTATTGGTTCGTTGGGTCATTTCAGTGTATGTCCCACTCCATGCTTGGATATGAACACATCACCTCTAATTATTTATCATATAACGTTAAAATTCATGGTTTGGTTCTTATCACATAACCATAAAATAGATGATGTGTCCCACGAAGTGGAAATTAACAATGTGGTTTATGATTCCCCTCACGAGGATACAAAGTATTCCCCTATCATAGTCCTGATCTGTACATCTAAATAACTCTCATAACCCATGATGATAATAATTTACAGATAGTCTAACTATGTAGCTTGAAACCAACATCAAAATATAGAAACTCATTCCCATATTGTGAACCTATAATACATACATATGGTTATATCAATGGAAAACATCATATGAATAAATATGGTTGTCTAAATGGAGACCCTAAAATGCATAGAAAAGTTTTCCCATCAATCAATGTTTATAATTGATTATTCATACATATGGGTGACATGTTCCATATTTTGAAGTTAGAATGGATACCTAATTACATCTTAAATCAATAAGAGAGTCTTGATGTTGGAAATAATTCCCCACTGAATGTGTGTGTTGAGATCAATCTAATATCCTTTTAACCAATATTAATTCCTAAGAATCATTGGTTATGTTCCCCATTAATTTTTTTACATTTGGAAGGAACACCCATACAAAATCATGGATGAGATAGTAGTTGGGTGTTTCTAGTTCCATGAAAAATCCATGTTGGAAACCTAATCTCCATGAATATGAGTAGGAAATATAAAAATATAAACCAACATGAATGATTTTCAATCAATAAATAACCCCAATATAATCAATATTCAAGGATATCTTTTTTTAGATACAAAAATAGCTAACCCAACATGTATCCTTTCATTGACCAACAGAAATATTTCCCCTAACTATCATGCCCCTTTTTTTATATATAAATTGAAATTGGTTCATTTATCAAAATACTAAGAAAATCAATTGCATGTTGTTTCTTAAATTGTGATACCTCCTTGAAAAGTTATCTCATATATGTTTTCAATCTAAACCTTTAAATGAATTTCACCAAATCCCACTAAAATCACATTGAATCAAACAAACTACGAAAAACCAATATATCATCATCTGCACAAGATGTATCCTTATCTTACAAGATGAAACCATAACCAACCCAACTTTTTCATTGTTAGGTTTCTAATACACTGGTCTGGTAAAAACTTAATAATTGTATTGTCCCATCCTTAGAGAATGCAAGTGACGCCATAAAATATATGAATCCCCTCTATCAATTCTATAAAAAAATGACAATGAAAATGAATTATATGGAACTTATTGTATTCTGAAACTATTCTAGGATCCTTTCCTTGGAAAACAACAATATCCTCTTAATTTAACATAGGGAGGGATACATGGAGGTCAGTGATGATATCTTCTCAATAGATTATGAGTTACCCAAACGGGTTCCTACCCAAAATCACTACATCCAATTATTTATAATTCCAAGACCTCAGAGTGATGAGAAAGTCACCCAATGAACTTCGGATCAGATCACTTAGACCTGAGCTCCTTGTTACTCCCAGTGAGGGTGGTGATAAAACAACCAAGAATATGATCCCAAACCTACTCCATATAGATATTCCCTCCCACAAGATGAATAGGTATCCTATGCAAAGTCACATATAAAATCTCACAATCCCAATCTTACTAAAAAAATTTGGATAAAATCGTTGAAACCATATCACATGCCCCAACTATAAACTGAGAGCACACCCATGCCTCCCCCACATGAAAATTCTTGGAATATCTAGGGCTGAAATATAAGATAGAAGATAGAAAAAATCCATACTCCAACCATGTAATAGGAATATATCCTCATTATAACTAAAAATTTAACTTAGTATGTCTTAAAGATATATCAAGAAGAAGAAGAAGTTATTCAAATATTATACAAACCTACTAGTACATAATGACCAAACATTAGTGGCTAGAGTCTTGTATATGACCCACATACAAAATCATAGTGTCCCATTATCATATTTTGATGGTCACTCCATAGTGGATACACAACTCTAATCAAGTCCAAGATGGTGATTAGAAAATCAAATTATAAAAGGGCAACCAAATCCAAAATATATTCACATTCAAACATGACTTCACTATTTTACATCAATGGACACTCCGAGAAATGCTAACATCCATTCAAAAATTATAGAAGCATTTTCCAAATATCAGTTACGTTATAAGCATTCATTATATAGGATTTTATGTATCAAAGTCACTAACTATAATATGAAACCCCAATATCCTAAAAGAGAGAACCTAATAAACAGTCTCACCAAAGGAAAATTGAAATCCAAGAGCAAGTCAACAATCTATGGAATACCAAAGGCTATAATTCAAGAGGCCATCCAACCTTCATCAATAGTGGCCAAGGATCTCGCTAATCCATTATGAAATTATAGATGTAAAATATAAATTTACTAAGGTCTTCCTCAAAACATTTGTACTAGTATCTCTGAAGGCCCTCCATATAATATTATCCCTGATTTACATCTTGTTTTCATGAAATTTTGAACCATGAGAATGCTCCACATGTCCAATACCTCAACAACCCACCTCAGGGTCAGATGATCAAAATGAAAGAATTTACTCCCCTTTCCATAAACACCATTATAATAACCCCCCATGTATATGTTTCATAAAGTATCATAGTTTTTGGACATCAAACCATGATGTTATACCACCCTATCATGGTATTTTTCAAGAAGATCCTCCCTATATAAATATTTCATTTTCACTAGAAGGTACTCCCCTTATTGAATAAATTTCGAGAAATCCATCATATCATGATGTTCTTGAATTGAATAGTTCAATCATGTTTGTTTCGTTTTCATTGAAAAGTGATATCTTTTTTTAATCAAAAGAAAGACCAATGAAATGGTTAGTCTCTAAATCACAAATGGATATCCTTCCTCACAACTTCATATATGAGATTCCTCATAACCACATTATTATAAAAATGTATTTGATATTTGTCCATATTAGTCAAACTTGGCGGAGAAACATTCATTATAAGATGATATGGATATATTTCTTATGAGTAAAAATGGTACGATGAAAATGTATTATTCATATATTAGACTATTTCTAATTCTCATTATAAAATTCTATATGAATTCATGGAAAAATTTGTTCCTGAAATATTCCTAAACATATTTATGATTCGTTAATACTGAGAATTAAATTTATTAATTTTTATGGATATAAATATAATGTACATTTAATTGAATAACTACATCATCAATTTGAATGATATTTACTTATATATATGTGCTTCCAAAATTTAAATATGAAACAGGAGGGTCTCCAAAACTAATGTATTAATGAATTAAGAAAGCTATGTGAGTTGATAACTAATTTCACCACTAGTTTCTAATCCACGGTAGGGGGAATGAATTATCTATTGTGTTTAAATTAGAACCCCAATAAACTGGTCCTTTTTTATGGTATATCTTGAAATGTCATTTCATCTACATGGATATTAGAAGAAAACTCTTTTCTTTATAGATGGAATACGCAGTAGGAATCGACGTTAAATAGATCACTGAATTTTGGGACCTGATTAGAACAATCCATTTAAATACTGTTTTAGGAGGCATCTAAGAACGTTGAGTAGGCTTATTGTTATATAAAGTTAATTAAAAAAAATTCCATCTAAATAAAATCTATCATTTTTAGACCATATTATTAACATGGATCATGATCAAACAAATATATAAAATGTTAAGAGAGTATCCGGGGATGTTGCAGTCATAGATATAGAGGATCATCCCTAGCTTGTAGTACTGGGGTTATTTATAACTCATCACACCCCCATAAATCTAGTATATCTTGTCCAAAATTCTATATTAGTGGAGTATGAACATCCCTAGACAACTGTTATTGGGGAATGTTTACCTCATCATCCTATACAATGGAGGCCAGTCTCATCTTGAATAAGAGGAGTTACAATAGAATAACCCACTCTATTTTTTCAATATTGTGACTGGACTTTATCTATTGGAACATGCAAGGAGAAATAATCAATATATTCCATTTAACTCACTATTTTACAAGTGTATAAAAGGGGTTCATTGAAGGAGAAGAACGTTTCTTGTAGGGGGAACAATCTAGATAAATTTATTAAGGGCTAAAAATATCATATATATCACAATTCATTCAGTGGGTATTCTTGAGGAAACATTAACTCATGGAATCCCATTTCTATTGTGACGATAATAATTTATTATGCATCAGTGAACATCAATAGAACAACCCCCATAGATAATACAGAACATGATACCAATATTGGGGAAAATAGAAGTGTGTTTCTATATGAAATGTATTCCATATGGAAATTATTGGAGAAGTTTTTTATAATACGAACCAGAGTCTCACTATGAATTTGGGTACTCCCTCAAATCATCAAATTCCACCATTCTGGTTTGCATATAAAGAAAAAATTGGTAAAGGTGCTGCCATATATCAACAACTACCCAAAGAGGTTAAATCCCTCAAACATGTGGAAATAATTTCTCTTTATGAGGAAGAGATAAAATATTTGATAAACATAATGTAGAATAACTATGTGAAAATATCACTATGAGATATGTTTTTTAAGAAGTGACTCATCTCACAAAGCCAAATGATGTACCTTATCCATGTTGATTCATTTTAACAACTGAAACATTGTTAGAACATATTTTTTGATATGGGATAACAACAAAAAATATACATGTTACACATAATGTTGAGATACATTTGTTCCAAAAATTTGATCCATAACCAATTCTATGTCTGAATCATCCTCAAAGGTTGACCCCTAAAGTTTTTTCCTCACATGTACAAGTATAATTACCATATTTGTCTCAACTTAATATTCCCCTCATTCAATAACCTTCCTCATTTTCTATTCATACCTATCTCATTGGCACCATAGAGTCATTGGTGGATCAATTATAAGTGTTGGAAGTAAGAGATATATCGGTACAACCAAAATGGAAGTGATAACATGAATGGGTAGATGAGACACTTCCTCCACTATACATTGGGAATCTAACATTCCCAATATTCAATGGATCTGGGGATCTAGTATGAAATTTGATTCACTTTGTGTCTTGGTGTGGTTCGATAATGGGAATACATGAACAAAAAGAGGCATTCAAATACTTGTATATTGTGTATACTAAAGATGGACCGTCCATCACATGGTATTCCAATCTACCATACGATCAATTAAATGATGGGAATTTCATCGATGATATCCCAAATTTCAATCCAACTGAACATTGGAAAAGGTGATATTCCTAAATCTTAGAAAATGCATAAATCAGGAAAATTAGAGGGTTTCAAATTTTATTTACATGTGCATGAATTTTACATACTCCTTGAATTTGTATCTTTCTAAATAAAATTTTAAGGGTCATTCAATTGAGAATATTCATAATAATCTGTGAATTCCATTTATTGTGGTAATGTATCCAGATTTCTTTAGGGAACTTTCTACAATATTTGAAATTTTAAAAGATTCTATTTTTCGAACCATGTAAACTTCTAATCCAATAGAGATAGATAAAGGAAATAGAATTGGTATAGTGGAAACCTCAATGATTAATATTTTTACCACATAAACACTAGAGTTTTTTATGATAATTGAAATCAAGTAAAATCTCTGTTGTATGAAAAGGTATAATAAGAAAAAAAATCCTAAATTTACTAATTGTATTCCCTACCCAATTATTTTTTGAGATAAAATAGATGGTGTGAGGTATTATTTTCAGCCTTAGTGGGTAGGCATGCCAAGTTGGCATATCCCAACAAAAAAAGCTCCTTCAACATAGTCTCAACCAATGATATTTCCTACACGTGGTTCATTCTAGTGAACTGATCATTACTGGAGGGTTAATGACATTGATTAAGATGTATGAAATTCTAATGTAGTTGGCTATTGTTCCAGTAATGTTGTCTGTTCCAGATTCTCTTATACTATCAAAGGATCTATGGGAAACATGTTTTGAGGATATATTAATTCTTAATTAATTTGAAGTATATTCCACTAATATAGAGGTATAATGGGTAAATATTGACATTGTCGAATTATATTTTGACATATATTTTAATGAATATGGGAGTTATGTTGTTATACAAATACACAACAGACACTTGTATATGTTGGATAGAATAGATTAAATTCACACCAGATGATATTTCATTGATAATGGATCATGAAAAAATCTCATTCCCATATGAATGCTTCATCAGTTGATTCATGCAACAATCTCATTCCCTCGACGACCCCCTTCAGTTTGTTGAAATACACCCAATATTCTCCTATTTTCTATTTGATTCATCGAGGTATGTCCCAAGGATCCTTATGATCATTATTCCCATATGATTATCAGTCTCCCCATCACCTTGATCCATTCGGGAAAAACCCTAGGGGAAGGGTTGTTTTGATTTTTAGTTTTCATCCATTTCTAGGGTATATATGGGTGATGTACTGAGTCCCAATCATGCGAGTTCCAAAATACACTTCAAAAGTCAAGGAAAATTGTTTTGATCAGGTGTTCTAATGTCATCTGAGGTATGGGGTTTTACCCACTTTTTTGTTTCACCTATATAATTTGGGGTAGTGTTTTTTGTCCCTTCTGGGTTAATTAGATCATTGGTTGGCATCTCAATGCCTTTTGAACACATACATAGGTATGTGTGTACATATACATAAATATATATATATATATATCCTCCTTGCACACATTCCATCTTGGAGAGGGGAATGTGGATATAAGAATAAGGGGTATATAAATGCATATAGAGGATTTTATGAGCATGCATGTGTGGAGTGGTCTTTGTCAATGGAATCAAATTCTGAAGTAGTTCAGTTTGTTCTAATTTTGTTGTGGGATCCCTATCCATTCCCTTTGATATAGGATTTAATTAGTAGACTACATAAACCTCCTTGTTATATTTAATTTTATTCTATAATGAACTTCTTAACTATAATAAATGATTTTTTTGGAAACAAATTCATGATTTTATAGTAAAACCCCTCCAATAGAGGTGCGGTATACTTTAAGATAAAAATATTGATTAGTTATTTAATACTTGTTTTTCATAATTCTTGTGGTTTACACTATGCTAGATGATATAATTTTAAATAATTCATGTTTAGGAGATGTCTTGTATTGGAATTAAGAAATGGAGTTTTTCCCTTATGAACGTTTATGAACCCATTGCACCATATATGTGCCATCTTGTTCATTTCCATTTGAATTGTTATGTTTGGTTTGAACCACCCAAGGCGCGTGTTCTTTGGATTTCCTAAATATATGAAGACCAATTTAAATTTAATTGAATTGGATTGAGAGTAATGGGTTTATTCTTCCCTTGGTATGTGATTCCCTTGACTTAATGGCTTATATTAACTTGAATGGCTTAAATGGTTTTTTAGAAAATGTGAATTGTGATGAATGGGTGTGTATACCCATGTGATATGAAATATTTTAAATGGTAATAAATGGGTGGTTATTCCCATATGACATGTTTAAATTTAAATTAATATAGATGATGGAAAATTAGTGGGTTTACTCATTAAATTACTTGAATTGAAAATTGATAAATGAGGATGTATAATCATTATTTTAAATGTTCATTAATTGTGATTAATGAGTGGGTATAACCATAGTATTATATAAATGTAATTGGTTATATATGAGTGGATTGAATCATATATAGTTGAATGTTATATGATTTGAAATGGATGAACGATTTTATAGATTTTATGGACAGAATTCCATGGATCATGAATGTGTTGGTGGATGCATTGAGCATAGTATGCCCCATGTGTATTGATTATATGGTATTTTTTTGGACATTCTAGCCCTTGGCTATGGATTTATTGGATCATTTAGGAAATTTTAAATATAACATTCTCATAAGACACCAACCATTTCTGAACCTTGTTTCCACTGAGATGCTCCTAGGAGTCGATGACGATGCATTGGTCTTTGACACCATGGATCTAGTGCTTTATTTTATGAATCTTTGACAATTAGAATGAATGTGAGGTATATGATACATTCAGGTATAAAAATTGGAAGTGGTAAGTTGTACCATGTGTAATTATATGAATTGGAAGTGAATGATCTAACTCTTCTGGTTGAATGGAAATTTCCGGATTGATATAGCATTCATGGTAAATGATAAGGTCATGGTGGTATAAATGTTTGGGTGAATGGAAAGGTCATGATGTTTATTTTTTCACTACTTATAGCAACCATTTAAAAGTATCCTAACTATCCTGTATAGGGATCCTTGAAAAAATATGATAGTATCACTGGATTCGCAGTTTAGATTCCTTGGGCATTTTACATTGTTTTACTGCACAACTATTAAACATCTAACTGACTAAATAATATATTCCATAATTTGTTTTGGGATTAACACCACATGTGATTTCTTAATGATATGTTATTTCACACCCTGCTCGGGTACCATTAGTACTAGATTAGACTCTATTTTTTCAAGGATATGGACCATTCCTTGTGTATTATTGCACTTACCAAAGGAGTTAGGATCATAGGACTGATCTGGAGATCACGATTCTTATGGATATCACCTTGGGGATATTTTTTTCGTTGTTTACATGAGTCTCAATTTTTTAATTAATAGTAAATTGCTTTGTATTTTAACCATTTTATCTTCTTTATAAACATTCTTCATATATTCATTGTACAAATTGGCATTGGTGATATTATATATTCAATTGATAATACCTTTGTCTTACACTATGTTCTAATTTTATTTATAGTACTTTTTCAATTATATGATATTAGTTATATGATAAAATATTGTTCTACTCTATCATGATGGTATATTCTCCCCACTAAACTACATTTACACCCTCTATTCTAGTTGGAAGCCGCTAGTGTATGGTTATATGTGCCTGAGGTTATGTGGAGACTGGTCTAGCTACAAGCTTATTAGTAAGTTGGACTGATATATCTCATTTATCACCTTTCATAGTGAGCTTACTATTACCATACCAATGTATGATTTCCCAAGAAATATTTCACATTATTATCAAAGTATGTCTTTAGTCACATTACACATAACTACAACACATTTTTCATCCTTAATGGATGACATAAAACTTCATATAATGGTTCTTATCACATGACCAAAAAATTTAAAAACTATATCATTAAAGTCACATGTAATTAAATTAACAATAAAATATTCATAGTATGATGTTAAAATATTTTATTACTATATGACTGATTCATAGGATTTCTAGGAAATAATCCAAGATTTCCTCGTGCGATGAGAAGAATACACCTCTTCTTATGAAATGATTTATTAAACTCCAAGGTAACTCTTCTTAGGGGATTATTTCACAAATTATGAATAATCTTATAATTTATAATACCCAAATAACTTTTTTTCCAATCCTTCAATTCTATATATTTCCTTCCCACATGAAGTAAATATTCTTTGAATTATGGGATTATTTTCAAGTGTTGGACTCCTTGTCATTCATTCACATTAGTTTTCTCATTACCAATTGATGATTCCACTATATAACTGCGGGTGTTAATATGAAACTTCACTAGATTTATTTGAATTCACCGCATATGAAAAGGGAAAACCTCCCCATTCGTTTTTTATCACACTGAGAGTAAATTATGTGGTCTTAGGAATATTGGAAAGGAACTCCTCGCATGGTTTGGTCACTTCACTGTCAAACAGCACAACCTAAAACTATATGACCTATATCAAATATGTTGTTGTTCCATGAAATACTTCATACACCTTTTTATTTTTGGGTCACTTATTTCCATGATACATGGTATTAAAATTTATGTTTAACCTCCTTTTTAAATGATATTAAATTATTCATTGTTGTGGAACATTATAGAGATAACTACCATTGCTGGATTTGTCCCTTACACACCCATATCATAGAAATACATGTTGCTTTATTTTAATTATAATGAGATATGTAGTGATGCTTGGATTCTCCAACCCAGGACTAGCTGAAAAACCCAATCCCCCACCCTCCCTTGTATGAGTAAGATTCACATGAGTGATTCCATGGTAGGTTCTAATTTCATTTGTGAACCCGTATTTAACAAATATGCACCTCCCTACAGACGGAAGATGCCTATTACAGGATATTTCTTTTGAATTACATTTTTCTTGATTCCATTTTTAAGAGGATATATATTGGCACTAAAAAAATCAAATTCTAGGTCCATCCTCAAATTTTAAATTAATTACATTTGAGTCATACCTATGTATGAGACAATCTACCTATTCCTTGTTAATTCTGACCATAATGAGGCATTCTTACACTTTTACATTCCATTTTCAAACATACTCCACACCATGAGAGATATAAATCGATATAATATCTCATTTAGTGTCTACAGTAATAGTTTATAACTCCAATAGGAACCCATTGTTTTGACTATGTGTAATACACCTTAAAATACAACATTTCACAATACACCTCCAAATCTATCCTATCAATAATGGAATTTTCATCCCCAGGAGAAAATTATGTTATCTTTTTATTCGTTGATCAAGTTATAATGGAAATATCTTTTTAACATGGTCTGAAATCATCCCTTACATGTCTGATCCATCTCACTCATACAGATCTAGGAACCCCAATGCCATAACTTACAACCACCCACTTCATGCTCAAATAATAGAAGACCATTCTTGGTTGGATCAACATGAAATTGATGGTCCTAGTTGTTATAATTTAAAATTATTTTTAAACATCCTTATCACATGATTATTTGATATATGGAAATTTCCTTTCCACATGACTTTAAACTTCATGGATTACATCCCTATCATATGCTGTAAAAAAAGAATTATTGTATTACTCTCATTTTATGACTATATTTCTAGTTTATGATCTCATATAACACATTTATATAATAATTAAAGAACAATATTGATTAGATAACCATGAAATGGAAGGTCCGAGATGCAATAATTTAAAGGGAACATAAAAAATCCTTATCACATGATGTTATTCTATTGGTAAAATTCTTTTCAACAAGGGATTAAAATGCATGGATAACGTCCCTATCATATGACATAAAACAACATATAGATGTGACCCTCTCCTGATAAGGCCATTATTCTATGTGTATGAATCCTATGACACCATCATATGGGAAATATGTTTCGATTTATTCCTATTCAAATGGGATACATATTGATTATATGATCTCTCATTCTAGGCCCGTCCTATATATATATTAAGTCTACCCCATATTTCACACACATGGTCCTAATCCATGCTTTTAATTACATCACCAATTATATCATTTAAAAACTGAAGGTTGGAGTAAAATTCCCTTCCCCCATCCATGGAACACATTTTTCTACACGTTTCCTTCATCCCCAGATGAATTTATTTAAAAAATGATATTCATGGATTCAAAATGCCCAAACTGACATTAACATCATATAGACAATTGTAATAAGTGTGTCTAACTACAAAAAAATGTTTTTTATAATTAATATTCTTCCTCAAACATGTAATTTCATATTAAACCACCCAATAGGATCGATAAATCATTGGGATTTCCATCCTATGAAGAAAATCCTCTTATCAATGGGAGTCCCTTATCAAACATGGCCCATGATCATTACTTGCTTACATGTCTGATTCCATGCATTTGGTTATAAAAATTCAAAGATCATGACTATAAAACTTTCATCTTCATGTCTGAAAAGTGTTGGTTCATTCCTTTCCAGTATATCATTCATGGTTTATTATCTCCATAACACATGGTCAATGTTATTACACATAAAAATAATTTTAATTGGTCCTAGTTGTGATAACATAAAAATACAACCAATTTGATAACATATGGCTGGATGAAAACCCATAAATTGAACACTATGAAATATTATTGTTTTATCTCACTATAAATTCACATCATATGATTTAGGAATGTGAGAAATTGAAATAATAAATAAAATAATCTTGTTTATTAATAACCCCATAATGTTTTGTCAAGTAAAAAGTCATTTTTTACTCACTAAGTCACCATTATATATGTATTAGGTAGAAATCAAGGTGGTGAGAAAAACAAAATAAATGATTTTACGACATTACATGTGGCCCTATCAATAGTCAAAAATCACTCATAGGGTCTCAATGATTAGGAAAACTATATATTATATTTCCCTACCTATCATTGTAATTAAAACCCATTTACAAAACAAAATTTAGTTAAATGATCAAGATTCAATGTTATGATATAATGAAATGGAAAATATGTGTTTAGAAAAATACTGTTGAGGAAAAAATAATTCTTGGATAAAAAGTTAGAATAGAATACATATATTGGAGCCTGTGTTTCAGAAATTACAAGAGATCGTCAACCTAACTTTTGATTTGTTGGACGAACTCATGAACGTTATCTATATGTTTTCAAATCCTGGTGAGTTGTGTATTCTTGACCTCCAAATCTAGTAGGATATCATCCACAATGGATGCAATGTTAGTCTTTCCCTCATACTGAACATCTTCTAGTGATTGGTGATGTTGTACCATCTCTACTCTAGTGGTATCCATCTCTTTTAAGAGTTTTAGTATTTGTGGTGATTTCTCATCAACCAATTTCATAAACTTCTCTTGGATCATGGAAAGGTTGATCTCCTACTAGTATAATGTGGATCTTATATCACTAATTTTTTTGAGTAATAATTCTTTAATGAGGATCTATTGGGACTCGTGTTATCAACTCGATAAGCAGCCAATTTTAGTTATCGTTCAGTTGATCACTTGTTAATAAAATCCACCATACATGAACATATTAATCATGATCTAGAGATGATGAAGTTGTGAGGGTAGAACTTCCATAGGAATCATTGAGAAAAAATCCCATATATCATTACATATGAACTAATAATATACCCTAATAGTTTCTCAGACATCATGATTGGCTTAATAGCCTGTTCAAATAGTATAGGTTTACTCGAAGATTAACATACTTATAGAATTAGTCATTATTGTACTTCCTAGACTAACATCTCAGTCACCTTTCACTATTTTTTGAGTTTTGGTTGATGCTTCCACTTTAGGCTAGATCATTGGGTGTGATGAAATTTAATGATGAATAATATTAGTCCATAAAAATGGATGATATTGAATATAATTAGAAAAGGTTATCAAAACCGTTGATGGAACCCTCTTAAAGGAAAATAAATTTCTTAGATGGATTACCCTATTGAAACCACACCCTCAATGATTTGATCTTAGATCTCTTAAAGAGAAAAATCATAATGAGTTTTTGTAGGATCCCACTATATAATCTCATGTAAAACTACCACATCAGAATATGATTGAGCTAGTGATCCTTCGATAATTATAGTATGGGTGAACTCAGTGCTTGAGTGATGGATCTCCTTGAAAGTGTTTTCTAGACAAAACATCATAGGGAAAATCATTAATGTCATTCATTAGACATAAAGAGGTTGACCATGTGAGAAAACACAAAATGGGAAACTCACATACATCCAATTCCTTATTAATGTTAATGAACCCATAAAAGGATCTAATAATATCAATATACTGAAAATGTTCATCCATTATTTAATTATATAACTCTATATATCTCTACTTTTCTTCACTATTAGGGGTATCCACGATTGTTCAATCAAAACCCAAATTGGCTCTATTGTTAGTGTCATCCACTACATTTTTAGTAGACATAAATTTTTTAGGAACTGCTGGATTAGGATCAGCAAGGGAACCTTCATCAAACTATATAGGTTCCCTATCAACCCCTTAAAATATGGTGATATGATAATTTGTAATTATTTTAGGGCCCTAAAACATACATTGTGGATCTAAAATATCATAAGCGATAAAATATATATATTTCCACAAAATTCCTTTTGATACATATTTATCATTAATAAGATTATACTCTCCCCCTTAATATTAGTAACATATACGGTCTCTCCCCATTATACATCATATATCAAGGAAACATATTTCTAGTAAGAATCTACATCCCATATAATGTATCCTTGTTAGTTTTTTGGAGCGGGGGAATCTTGAGTTTTCTTTGAGAGAAGGGAGGGTAACTGCTTCTATAATACTCAAGCATGATCATATAAATACTCTAGAAATGATGACATAAAATGGAGGTGTGAAAACTCCCCTTGACTAGAGAAGATCATGGCCATGGTTTTTAATCATACCCCTAATGGTGAAGAAAAATGTTCCCAATCATACCCCCATGTTGGACTCTTTCTCTAGAAAGATACAAATTTTCATCTAGATCACTAGAAACCTAGTGAGGTGGGTCTTTTTAGAAATATTTGGATTGATGGAGTACCCCCATGTGATGTAGTATTCTTTATCTAACACAGACTATTACAATCCAGATGTTCCTCACTTCTCAACTTACAGACATCCCAGTGGGTGTTTAAATGTGGGACCATTACCCATGGGCTTTACTAAAAAATTCATCAACACATCAGGATGAATGTATCCCATAAGGTGTTGGCCTTTTTTAACATACTTAGGATTTTCAGAAACTTCATCGGAAAGTCGAGGTTTTATGTAATGGTCTTCCCATGTCACCTTTGGTGATGTGAAATAATCATAAATTTCTCATATAATAGGTTCTTTATAAATCTTGTAAACATGCCCAAAAATTATGTCAAAACTTCTATGAGTAGGGTGGAATGTATTGGTCTTTGTCCCAAATGTATAATCAATTATAAAATGATATGAAATGGTTAGTACACATTGTCTGCAAAACCCAAATTGATTCATAAAGGCCAACATCCTTCAACTTGGTTGAAGATTTTATAAAAGTCTTTCACACCCAATAGGGCCACATCTATTCAGGCCTAACCCATCATATAGTGTGAATTTCCCAATCTTTTGTCCAACCCATTGGATGATATCGCATTGATCGACATAAATTTTACATGTAACAAAGGGTACATTTAATAGAAATATGGGATTTTAAATCTGGTGTATTGTATGTATAGAACATCATGTACACTTTATGAATTGGTCCTTCCTTGATATATATTCCGCTGGATAAAATGTTTGTACTAGTGTGGCATGTATTGTTCATGAACAAGGAAGTTATTGTGAAATACATCTAATTTAAGATAAGTATATCCCCTAGATGTCCAGAATCATGTAGTAGTATTAATACACTCTCAGATAATTCCAAATTATAATTCATCAAATATTAAATAGGATTTTGAAAGATGATATCATATGAGCTATCATAGACAAGCCCAATGATATCCATCATATCCTTGATATGTGAAGAAACATGTGCATTAGAAACATGAACTATTTGATACAACACAAATATATTCAAGGAAAAACTAATATTTTCAATAGATTAAAGTTTTTAGTTTGAAATAATATTAGGTATTTTTTTCTCAAATAAAATAACCCTTACATGTCCCCTCAACTAGGTGACCTAGAAAATCTCAACTAGACCAGGTGACCTCATAGAGGTTACCTCACCCAAGTGACATTGACTAGGTATCCTCTCCTAGGTCACATAATCCAGGTGATTGGGTAGGGGTCCGTTGATAACGCTTCACTATAGACATGACCCACACAAGTGAATACCTACTTTTATAAAAGAGGAAATTATGCATGGAATACGTGAAAAAGTCACTATCATGAATAAATACCATGCTGAGAGCATGCAAGAGCCTAAACAGTATTAGTGGGGAGAAAGACTATTTTTCAGAAATATTTATTTATAGATGTGAAGGTGCATGAAAGGGTGAACTGGAATGAATCCCAATGTGGAAGAACATTATAAAAAACTGCATGGAAAACCCACGTAATTCTCATACATGACCTACCTATAATACCTATCCATTTATTTCTCTCTTATAATATACAAAATCTTTATTGTTTTCCATTACCACTAATAAATTCATTTGAAAACATGATTTCTAATGAACTAAGGATTCATCAATATCAATATTTATTTTTCTTTAACTCATGATTGGATCCCCTTATTCTAATCGGAACCAATCCTAATATGAGGTAAATTTTTCGAAACATATATTTACAAATAAGAATGATGAACTTAAAAAGAAATTATATCAATTAATGGGTGGAGGAAAATTAATTAAAGGATAAAAACACCATGGGATTCCCATGTGTGTCCCTGATAGGACCTCACATAGGTCAAATCTATTGGAACATACTCATGATAGTCTGAACACCATGGATATAATCGTCCAGGTACAATCTATGTGAAGATACATGAATAGGAACCACCTTCATAGGTAGGCTCAGACATGTCCCATATACATAAATAGACTTGAACATGTTCTATATGTATGAGGGACCTAAGAGAGTGACTTGTTCGAACAACTACCATCACCCATGGTTCTATGATTTAGAATAAATATGCCCCTTATGCTGAACAGTTTTGAAAACTAGATGATGACGAGTTAGCAAGAATATATTCTAACCTTGGACATTCCCCAAAGACACTAAAACCTTATAGGAATCTTTCCAAGCCTCATTATAATAATAAATTATCAATATTATAAGGCTCAATGTTCCTAGAATATTTGAAACACCTAGGAACATTCTAAGGAGATACTTCCCCCATGTCCAAAAGTATTCGGGTGAAGTACCCCTCTCCATCTATAGACATATTTAATACCATTATAGGAGAAAATGATGAGGAGTTTTGTGTTTTGATCAGTGGATTACACATGTTTTGTCACTGAGTTTATTCCTCTCCCAATTCCCCTCATGTTATAGTAGTGTAAGGTGCCCAAAATTTCATCTAAGAAACATTTGGGTTAGGTAAGATGAAAATCTTCCGATGAATTACATGGTTGAATTAGAAAAGACCATATCACTTGTGTATCATCTAGGAGAATACGAGCCCCATTTTCCCATTTAATTTCTTGGTGAATCCAAATACAGTACAACCAACTATCACCTAGGAGAGTCTCTATAAAAATCACCCATGTATCACTTGTGTGAAAAAATATCTAGTCCATATATTTACATTTACAACGGTTGGGAACCACTCTATACTAATCCCTCAACTTTTGGGGACCAATATAAGTCTTCCTCCAATGCTTCTAGACTTACATAATCTAGATCTAGGGAACAATAGAATTCCCTATGAATAATAAACTCTCATGGTAATGAAATACCCAAATTTATTCTACCAAATAGGTAAGACCATTATAATTTACTCAATCATAAATTTCCATGTTAATATGGATGAAAACCTCATGGATCCTTATAGATTGAAACTCAAGTCAGGCTGTGAAATTAGTTCCCTGAAATGTTATGAGAATCATATAATAACCTCCCCTTACCATCTTTAGCCTCACCCTCACCCAATATCTGAATTTATGTGATGGGTTTAATTTACTAGGGAATACCTATTGGAGTAATCATATAGTATTTCTTTTTAGAAATTATTTCACATTTCTTACCCTCACCCCTGTCTATATGTGGATGAAGGAGATTGTCTCAATTTCTCAATATTCCACTTCCAATTTTTTCTCACTCCAAGAATGAATCATGTGGGATTAGGGTTTAGAGGTGATCATGTCACTATCATGATAAAATAACACCCTTTAGGAATCATTTTTTATGTTTAAAACACATCCACATTGAAATAAATATGGTTTTATTCATATATATATAGGATACGTTTGACGCCTCCTTGGGGTTCAAACCCAGAACCACAAACTGACTCTAATGTTCTCTGGGTCATATTCCCAGAAGGATCATATCTTACCAGGAGAGTCATATTCTTTCATTTTCATTACATTAACATCATTATTAGTCAATATTCCTAGTATGGTCATATCCAACATGGGAGACTAAATTCCTGATGGGTCCCTTTATCTGTTTTAGTGAAAGACCCACAACAGCTTTTTCTTAACACCTTTCACCTTGAAATTATTAATAAATTACGTTAAACTAAATTGTTTGTTCCTTTTCACATAAACCTATAAGGTTTGATGTGTCTATTAAGTGGTACTGAATTATGTGAGTTTTTATTCCTCTCATGAGGATACATAGGAATCCCCTATAATGATCCAAATCCAAACATTAGATCAACATTCCTCTTTCCAGGTGAAGATAAATTAAGGAACTCATATCTATATAGATTAAAACCTATCTCACAAATAAAAAAACATAACCAAGATGGATAACCCATGATACATATAGATGGTTCCATCTATGGTGATCACTATATACATATAGATTTTTTAATTGATGGAGAACCTTATATACACATTGAATGTTTCCCATCAATGAGTTTTTGTAAGTGATTTTTAATACATTGTTGTTACTACATCCATGATTTGAATAAAAAACATATACCAAAATAGGTATTAATTATATATTAGTGTCTCATATTAGGAAATAAACCCCCACATTGTTCTATTTGACCAACCTCCCACCATCTCAACTAATGTGAGTTGTTATGAGTCCTTGGATATATTACCCAAAAACTGTATGCCTTTGGAATGTAGGCCCATGAGACATCATGGAAGAGAGATCCATTTTCTGTTTCTAGTTCCATGAAAAACCCCATTGAAAACAAACCCAACACAAGTATTGGCATTAAACAAAAGTAGTGAACCTAAAATGAAAGATTGGGGAACCGCACATAACACCACCCACAATAAATCATTGAGAACAATTATCATCAGAAACAATTTTTTCATATAAATATGTTTAATTAGTTGTTTATTTTAGAAAATTTAATTTATTAATTTATAAGGATGGTAATATGTAATATTCCAATATATGTTATAATATATAGATACTCAAATTGATATGGAAAAAGATTAGTAACACTCGGAGATTAAAAGATGAATTTATTTATAAAAGGATAATTTCATTATATATGTTATTTTCATTTATAATAAAAATTTGTAAATTTAATATTTTTAATTTTATAATATGAACACAATTATTTAATAATAAATTAAAAACATTTCATGGGTATTTCATGAATTTTTCTGAAATGGTTTATTTTTAGTGAATACTGAAAAACACTGTTTCTACACATACTATAACTTTTAAGAAATAATAAAGATTTAAATATGAATTAAAAGTCAATCAAACATTTTTTATTGACCAAATATGTGTTTATGGGTTAAAATCATTTTTTTGGAATTTAGAACACAATTATATCCATTTAAAAACCAAGCGATGTCTTATAGAAATAAAATAAATAATTGTATTATTATTTAAATTAATTGTTTATAAATATACATGAATTTTTTAATATGTTTTATAGTCAAATAAATATGTTTTTAACATAATAATATAATAAATTATCTTTGAATCATTATTACATGTTACTTTTTTTTGTAAAATCATTCTATATTATTAAAAAGAATATTCCCTGAAAAAGTATTTTTAATTTCATTTTTAATACGTATATTAAAACTAATTTTTTTCCATATTTAGAAATAGAATATTTTAAAAATGATTTCATATTATTAATTATAGTTTTCATTTTTTAAATTATTTATTATTTTTTTATTCGTTTAAATATATTACCAAGGTAAAAACAATTCGCCGGGATAAGGGTTATAATTGGTGAAACAAGGGGATAAGGCACCATGGTATATCTAAAAAATATCTATAGTTATATCAGATGATTAGATTTAGATTCAAAATATCTAATTTTTAAATTTAAGGTTGAATTCCATTTGAAATTAATTTATTTTATTTTAAATTAGATAGTATTTTAATAGGTTCCAATCCCCTCACTTATATCAGGACCTCTCATCTCCTCACATATCATCTCCATATGAGAACTTAATCATTTATATTCAATAGAATATTAAATCTGAAACACTAGAAATTATATAATATATATTTCATTCTTTCCAAAGTTATAATAAACTATTACGTTATGTGGGATCCAAATGAGGACATCCTTCGAAGAGGTAATAGTCTTAAACACGTTCTTTATGTTTCCTTAATCTTAATCATTTTCTTAATTTTTTATAACCATTTTCCAAAAATTCAAATTATAATAATTAATTTTCTAAAATTTTATTATGTTGATTGAATAACCATAATATTCCACCATTATATATATTTTACAATGAAAATGTTGATCATGCGTATATAAGGGTAAATACTTTTGTGAAGGAAATGTTTTATTTTTCCTTAGATCCCCACATGGATGGTTATAAATATGTATTTGATGAATAAATATAAAATATATGAAATAATAAATAAATTTTTTCGGATAAATTCATTATAAATTTTTCTCCTCCCTCATTTGAAAATGAGATTGTTTCTCAATCGTATGTATTGACTACCCCATAATGGAAGGATGTATTTCATTTTATATCATCGACTTACATGAATGGTTTTAATAGCTTATTGAAAATAAAAACATGATATTTTTGAAATTATTAATAATATATAATGGAAATTATTCATCATATTAATAATATAAATAAAACAATTTAATCAAAATTTAGGTGTAGAAATTGAAAATATCAAAATAAATTTCATAAATTGAAATTATTTCTGATAATATATTGAAAAAATATTTTCCAAGTGGAATGATTAAAAATATATTTTTGTATATGATGAAACAATTTTATAACACCATTAAGTTTGGTAAACATAGTGATGTTGTGTTTGTTAAATTGATCAAACGACCTCAATTGGTTGATATAATAAAAATATATTCAACATATAGAGAATATGTGATTATAAATGGGAAATAAAAAATAAAATATTGATAAACATATTATTAATAATGTATTTAAATTTTTATTAAGATAATTGAATATTTCCTCCCCTATTGGAATATAAAGAATGGGTTTATTTTACAATTTTAATTTTTTAGTGTTGTTTATCATTCAATTTTATTTGGATTAATTTTATAATATTTTATACTAATTCCCTTATATTTTCTTATACTATAATCATTTATAGTTTCTTCAATAATTATTCCTATTTTCACTCTATTTAGTACTTATATCATTGGTAGTTCTTTTTATAAGAATAACATTTCTTATTTTTCATTTTTGGTTGGAAATATTTTTCATCATGTCCATATTACTTGATTTGTATTATGAATTTTCATTTACATGACTAAATTTTTTCATTAATTTATATTTTTATTAACTTTTAGTTTAAATTTAAATATTTTAGAAGAAACCTTTTAACAGTTTTTAATATTATTGTGTTCAAATGGCCATAATCAATGGTATTATTTCATTTTATTATTTGATCCTTATGTCACATAATTGTGAAATTAATGTTTATAGTGTACCAATTTGGGTCCAACTAATAATCATATTATGGATGAAATTATTTTAATTTATATTATTTTATATTAATTATCAGTTTTTTGGAATATTATTTTGTTTTAGGACCATTTTGTGGATTCAGAAGGGAAGAGGGAAATACTTGGCCGTGGATACAGAACGTTCTAAAAATTAAGAATTGGCCTTAGGCCAATCAAATAAAATTTGGAACCATAACATAATCCAAATGAATCTTAAATTTTAAATTTAGATATATAAATTTATTTGGAAAATTTCCTTCAATAATGAAAAGATATAATTTGGAGTTTTTCATAGTGATCTAGGTAGTCCAATAAGAAGTTTAAATTGTGTGCTGGATTTCAAAGACCATAAATTCGTCCCACCATTTTCAATCATAATTTTATAATGGAATATCCAAATGGGATGAAATTTATATATCATCTATATTAAATTTGGGATACAATTTTTCTCTTATATGACCTTCCCAAATTCAACCATATTTGAAGCAAGATTTTCTAGTCAAATAGAAGGAAGACTTTTGATATGATTTTTCTGGTAAATATTGAAATATAAAATATCCCTTTTTACTCACCCACCTTTTGACTATCCTAATTAATCGGTACATATTTAAATAAGGGGGATCGACCTAAAGAGAAAATATTTTCTATTTATTACGGTTATTGTGAAGAAATTATGGTATATGTTTTTTTATTTCAATTATAATGTTATTCTGTCATATTTTAGTTGCATATTTGATTTTCATTATATAAGTTATTCATAACCCCTAGTATATTTATAAAATTTATTATCTATTACCTTTTATATCATTTTAATTAATAATTTATACATTTTATTCAAGGTGGGAATTTATTTGCCACAAATATTTTGAAATTCCTCACATAATGACTGAGTGTTTATGTTTTCATTATTTTCACTTCTTCAATCACATTTAATTAAGAAGACTTCCATATTCCATTAATAGATTTGAATTATTAGAGGTTAATACTTATAGGGGTTTATTATATGTAGTTTATTTTTTGTATAGTTTAATTATAATTTATATTATTTAATATTTAATTTAGTTTATTATTTTATGAGTTGCAATCATTGTGTTATTTTATTTTTTTCTTCTCCAAAATTAACAATGATAAATTTTGAGTGATATTATGATCTAATCCCTTGGAGTGATTATTAAATTTATCTAATAAATTAATTTTTTATTACAATTGTAACTTTGTATGTATTAAATTGGTGAATTATATTGGGGAATTATCTCATTGTTTCGATAATTCATTAATTAGTGATATGAAATTTTCTAAGAAAAAAACATTTCGAATATATTCCTAAAGAAAAATTTGGATAAATTCATATTAATTAATTATTTAAATGAAAATCCTAGGTTTTTAATTCTTTAATTAAATCCAATACCTTGGGTACATTAGTATTTTATTATCCCAATTACAATCATCCCCATAGTTTTCCAATTCACAGTAAATCCTCTCAAGAAAATCTGATTTTCTCATTCTTACTTCTTTGGTCTCCTTTGATTCAACCCTTATATGTACTACACCAACCAGTTATACCATTAGGTTAAATTTGTATATCAAAAAATATTTGGGTTTTTTATAGGGACCAAGGTATGATATCATAGAATCTATCATCTATTTATCACCCTAAATTATAGATTCTCACAACCATTTATCTTATACTTTCCCCATTTTGATTGTTTTTTTCTTAATAATATATAATCTATATTTCTGTGTACTCTAATTTATTTTCATCAACATAAAACAATAAAAATACTATGGTGTAAATAAATGGGAAATCAATATTGGGAAGCCCCTATCATAAGGAATTTCTCCAATCAAGCCACGAATGATTACACCATACCTAGTGAGATGTATAATAATTTGGATGATGAATTTTTAAAGGATAAAATTCTAAATATATTAGATATTGCAATAGAGAAAAATAATAGAGATGTCCATGATATATAAAATCCTTCCATTCGATTCTCCATACATTGATTGAACAATTGTAAAATAAAATGGAGATAATTAATTCATTGTTTTCCTATTGGAGAGTAGAACTGCAATGCCTTAAAACATATAAGATACTCATACATAAATAATCTACACATTCCTTAATCATATGTGGAGTGTTCAGTCTCCCAAAATCCTTTATGGAAAATAACATCCGACCAATGTTTAAGTCTGGGATAGCTATAATTTTTTATAGATATTTAATTTAAAAGGAATCTAATTTTACATATTTACAAGGGTGAAATTTGAAATCATGGATTGAGAGTTTTGAATGCTTCCCCATTTATGATTTTTCATAAAAAAACATAACCATTTGGGAAGTCATTCAATAATATTTTTTAATATCCATTATAACGGATCTGAATGATTTTGAGATTGCAACATATTTCTGGTTGAATGATTTTTTAAAAAAAATTTCTAAATAAGAATTTATTTTAATTTATAGTCCCAATATTAATTAATAAATTTCAATGAACCTAAAATAAAATTTATCATCCTTACATCCATGATCACGTATCCCATCATAGGTTATTACTAAGACCACATGGTTCTCATTCATACTTCTCCAAAAAGCAACATTGTAGTAATGGTCCTCGATGACACAGGAATGACTAAATATGAAATTTGATCAACAATTTAGGGGAATTAATGTATTTCCCCACACCTTATAGATCATAGTTTTATAGGTGAAAAAATTACAAAATAATATTCATATACAATATATTATAAGTTCTAATAAATTTAGACCATAAATTGTTTTATTTTGGTATTGGGTAGGTTTTAGGGTACACGTTAAGTTTAAAATATTAAAGTATGTATTTTCCAATAAGAAAACCAATTTTTACCTTTATTATATATTATTATATTATATTTTCTATGTGTTTTTTTATTAATAGATCCCCTTTGGGTTTCTAATTTGATCTAATGATTCATGTGTATAATATTTCACAGGTGAAGTTATTTTGTATTTAAAAAAGAAACATTTGCCTTATATAATTCAACAATAACCTTCAATCATCCCCAAGAAGTATAATTGTGACTTGAATCCAAAGTTATCGATTTATTATTATTGTGTCCAAAATATTCAAATTGGGGATATTGTTCAATGAATTCACTTAAAATTTCATTCCACCACCCCAACTTTTTATTCCAATTATATACACTCTCTAATTCCCTTTGAACAAAAATGGACATGTCATTCTACATTGTGGGTGTTAAAATTTGTTAAAAAAATTCGTATATCATTGAAAATGTCATTTTATTATCATTTTATTTGTTAATGTACACTGTGAAACAAGAAAATTTTATATAAGATTTTTTGATACCTTGATTCTGATTTTAATGCATGTTAATGCTTACAAGAAGAAATTTTGGAAAGTATTGATGTCCAAGGTCATTTATTAATATATTTTTCTTAATTAATTTAATTATATTTTCACAATTCCTTTCCATTAGAGTTTGGGTGTAATTATGAGTTCTTAGATCCCTTTCATCATATCATAATGTGTGGGGCACATTTCTAATAATTCTAGTATCTAAGAAAAATGAAAAAGACCATATAGAGAAACCGTTTTCTAAAATGAGTGGTGTCCGAGAGTTTGAGATCATTACTCTATAGTTTTAATTGATTGAATTTGAAATTGCATATCTATTTGAGATAATGTAATTGAAAAAATATATGGCATTCGACACTTGGGGATCATGACTCCATATATTTCATTCCATGAATTTTTCCTTTTCATATCTATTGTTGTTCAAAACAAAAAAAAATAACAAAAAATAATAATAAATGGATGAAAATAAAATTTGATTTCCTCCTTATGAAATAATGTGAATCCCAACTAACACTTCCATTTATTTTACGTTTGATCTTGAAATGGGCCCCATTTATTTTGTGATGAACAGTACATCATTATATATAATTGAAATCATATGAAATAAATCAGTGAATTTGAAAAAATTAATGGGACTGGACTCTGGATAATTATGTGAACCTATCTTATTTAAAATTATAAAGATAGGATTCATGATTTTTTGCATGATTTTTTTTATAACATTTTATGTTTAAATGTTTTTAAAATATAGAATTCAAATTTAAAATAATTGAGATAATTTTCTCTCGAGAATATGAATAATCTATTTGGGGGTATAATTATCCACTGAAAAAGGAATAAATTAATTGTTTATATTTTAATATTCATTTATATTATATTCAAAAAATCTAGTTTAGGTGCAGTCAACTAGTTGAACCTCATTTCCCATCATTAAGAAATTCGGGTTTAAATTATGTCAATTTGGCCTTATTCATCATTATCTTGTAAAATATTCTAATTTAATTATTTTAACTTGATATTGCATTATATATTAAATAACTATATATATATATCATATTTTATTTTATAATCAATTGTATATTAATAATGGAAGATGGAAATTTGTTTCTATGGATACCATAATTTATTGACAAAAAATGGGGCTTAGGCACATCAAATTAAAGTGCTTCCCAAAATACAAGAACAATTGAGCTCTAATTTTTTCTATTTATATTGAAAATTATGGGTAAAATTTAATTAAATGTTGAAAAAAATAAATCACATTTTTTCATGTTGATATAGCCAGTCCAAGAAGAAGTTTGAATTATTGGACAGTTTTTAGGGCCCATAATGTAATCCCACCAATTTATTCATAATATATGAATAAAAAAAATTGGACTAAGATTTATAATAACAATAGAGGGAAAATTGGTTTTGTTTTTTATCTTTTATTCCCATACCATATTTGGATATCATTAAATTAAAATGTTCTAGTCAATATGGGTGAATAATATTGATCAGATGTTTTGGTAAAAATTTAAAATCCCACATTCATTTTTTTTCTAATCCACCATTTGAATAGTCTAATTAAATGAGATTATATTTAATTATGTCATATCCACTAAGGATTAAATATTTCCTATTTATTTTGTTGTTGGTTGTAATGGTACGGACACTCCCGGTTCATTACATTGTCTATTTTTGGTGTTGGGCCACCCTGGACCCATCAGTGAATCGTGAGGGCAGCGGTGTCTGTGGTAGGGTGTCACTGTTTAGTGTGTCCCTGATCGATCTCACTGATCAGTGTGTCACTGATCAGTCTCACCGATCGGTGTGTCCAAGATTGGTGTGTCAGTGATAGGTGTGTCACCGATCGGTGTTTCCCCCATCGGTGTGTCACAGATCCGTGTGTCCCCCATCGGTGTGTCACTGATCAGTGTGTCCTCGATTAGTGTTTCCTCGATCGACATGTCCCCGATTAGCGATTCACTGATCAGCACCACACCCGATCAGTGCCAAGGGGTTTTCAGGGGTTTCTTTCCCTAGTTTCTCATAATGATTCCTTTAAGGATTAATGCCTCTTTAAAGTGGTTTGAGGCTATTTTTAAGGACCATAAATGATGTTCTAGATCTCTAAGAGTGGGGCGAACCTCGAATGACCCAAACCTTATGTCGTTCTTACACATTTGCCTCTGTTTAAGTGAAACTTATTAACTCAAAGCTGTTATGGCAACCTCTCAAATGGGAATTATTAAATAAAAATTAATTCCATCATGTTTAACCACCCAAACGTGTGGAGAAGTCACTATCCTCTTTTAAAGTTGTTCAGGACCTCATATCTCGTAACTCCATCATCTTTCTTTTTATCCTACATAGATTATTCTTTATTCTAGGCTAGTCTTTTTTCCTTTCCAGGGTGCACTTGGAGGCCCTTTTCCCAAGGTTAGTCATGCTCCCGTGCTCGAGCCCTTCATGCCCATCCTTCGTGGAGTTTTCTCTACAAGTCTCGTATCCCCAGTTCGTGGAATGAGGAGAAAAACATCAATCATTGACTATCAAGGTATGGTTTCCCCTACGTTTCTCTTTACTGTGTATCATGTGGGGTGGTACAATGATTTTCATTAGGGATGGACGAATCCAAATCTTAACGAAGACAACAAATGGTTTTAAAAGAATTATGGGATGTGTTTGAGGATGTTTTTGTAGTCTTTTATCAATGATTATTTGTTGTGAATTGTATGAGCTTATGTCCACTGAAAATCATGGCCATTGGTGGTATTTTATTGCACACTAATGAAATTTTGTTTTCTATAAAATCCTATGATTGATTGTCTATAACATGAAAACTGGTTAATCACATAAACATGATTGATTAAATGGATTCCCAATGAATTATAATCCTTATGTGGTCATCCCTGTTAGCCAAACAAGAATACAAAACTAAAGGAATGGTTTGTTTAAATCTGGAAACTCCCTTGATCAGTTTTGGTGATGTGTATTGTTTTTCTGCTTTATCCTTGTGGGGTGACATGGATTGGTATTGGATCCCCTATTGTGAAGTTGTTGGTTTGTGGATTTGGGGATGTGTGGGGCTGTATGTTGGGTCTTGGTTTGGTTCCAGTACATTGAGAGTTCATATAGATCCCTTTGGTTGTTTTGAATTTACAAGATAACCATGTGTAAATGTTAAATTTTTTACTCGGCTGTTTTTCCTTCCTTGGCTTGTGGCTATGCCTGTTAGTTTCCCATTAGTGAAGAATGATCTAAATATAATCACATGAATATGATATCAAGAATGGTTTCAATGGGGAAACTCTTTCTGGGAATGAGTTGTGTCTTGGTTGTGGCTACTGTGATTTTAATGAATGAATAATAACGAGGGTGTTTGTGTATGGGTTGGTTTTGGAACGCCTAGGTTGGGATGCGTTCTTTTTTACATATATTTATATTTTAGTTCTTATGTTTCTTATTCATGACTCACCAATGTTGATCACTTCTTGCTCAACTCCCCCATTTCATGGGGAAGTGTGTTTTTCCCAACACTCCTATAAGTGGTTGGTTATTAGCTCCTTTTATGATCAATTTCATCAGTATCCCAAGACACTTTTGGAAAGTTTTGATGGCTTGAGGTCCATTATAGACCATGATTATCCAGCTATTGTAGTTTTGGTGGTTTTACTAGGTGTTTACGGGCAGTTTGTTTCTCATGTTTCATCAAGATTAGGCCCAGGTACCATAGGCGTTGTAGTAGTTGTTCTGGCCCAGGTGTCTTTGGGCATGGTGGTAGTTGTTGTGGACAAAGTGTATACAGGGGGGATGTGTGTGGTTGTTTTGGACCAGGTGTCTATGGGTGGGATGCATGGTTGTGGTGGCCCAAAAAGAATTTGTTGGGATGATAGTGGGACAGTGGTGAGAATGGTGGGGGATGCCAGACGCGTAGGATGTCTTCAATAACTAGTGGTAAAGTGGTGTGATGTACCCAAACATCGATGTGATGTTACTATTACTTGACTTGATTTGCATTATTTTGGGAGTGTGCCTGGTGAGGGTTTGGAGGATAGTTTCTTTTCTCGGTGCTTTGGTTGTCTCCTTTTCTCACGGGGCATTAGAATGCCTCCCCACTTGTGCATGATAGATTTTGGTTTTCTCTACTGAGTATAACTATATACTCACCCTATGTATAGAATAATACTTTCTGGTTTCCAGGAGGACATCAGGGACCGTGAAGGACCGTATTAGCTCGGTTTCTGGGACCGTTGACGTGGATTTTTTTTTCTTTTGTTACTTCCCCTTGTAGTTTTCTTGTACTTTGTAGCACTTTATTTTGGGACATGCATATGGGACTGGATTTTTTGTTATTCTTTAATCGTACCTTCAGTTTTTGGATTTTTTGGGATTTTACCATCATATCTCCTAATCCTTATAAATAAAATGGGTAATGCCTTCCATATTACGTGTGATTTTATACCCTTGGTTCTAGTCTCCACTCTCGGGACTATTTAAGGAAGGTCTCATGGGTCATTTTTTCTCCTTCAATTTGAGGAAGTACGGGTCTGGAAATCTGCTGTCCTTTCCCTCATCTTGGTGAAGGCTGGTGGTGACAGAATGGTATCAGAGGTGATGGTTGAGATATTGGATTTAGATTGGGGTTAGTCCCATTTAGGATTACATGGGATGGTATGGTAACAGTTTTAGGAAATATTTGTGCGTGAAATTGGATCGAGAATACCAGCTAGGACCTGGGATTTTAGGGCCCCCCGTGATCCGATTCAAGGACTCTAGACCTACTGAATGACTATGTGAGGGTACAATAATTGCAGGGTAGAGACCCTAGGAAATGTACATGCAACATAATGACTTGTGTATTGGTGTGTTATACATGTTATGGGAATATAAAAAATTATAAGTTTAAGAAAAATTTAAAATAAATCTTCTACACAACTTGGGCTTGTGCATTCCTTGTTTACCATGAAAATATGGCACTTGAATGGTGACCCCAAGTAGTGAGGGAAATTGAGGCCCAAGAGGCTTATTTGGATGATCAGCGGAGGAATGATTGAGAGGAAGAGGATGGACAGTGGTTGAGGATGCTTCACGCCTTTCAGTGGTGGGCCCTCAGGAAGTACGAGGGTAGCGTCTCAGACATGGAGACAGAGAGATGACTCAAGGAGATGAAGATAAAATTCCTCTTGCCCCTGGACCCTATGGAGTACTAGGTTCCTCTAGCTGTAATATATATGTGGGGAGAAGCACCTTAGTGATTGACTATCTAACTTGGGGAGAACAGGGAGGATGATGTTTGGTGGACTAACTTTGACAGGCAGTTCTGGGCATAATTCCTCTCTTCCACAATAAAGGCCGAGAATAGGCCGAAGATACTCTACCTTCAGTAGGGGCTCATGTTAATGAGATATTTGTGGATCATGTTCAAGTATGTCCTTCACTTTTCTCCAGAAATCTTTTCGTATGAGGAGTCTTGGGCGAGACGTTTAGAGGAGGCACTCCGACCTTCTCTTTAGTTTTTGGTTTCTCCCTTCACCCTACCAGTGTACTTTTAAGTCCAGAATAAGGATAATGTTGTTGAAAGGATTCACATACTAGGAGGTGTGTTGTGAGAGGGGAGCCAGTTTGGCTCATCAAAGGGGAATGTCGTCAGCAGCAGGCCTCCAGCATCAGGGGCTTCTAGGTTTTGGCCAGTGTGGAGCATACGCCAATGGTTCTAGATTCAATTTATTATTCCTCTCCAATTCCATACAGGACTAGGACCTAGGTTCTTCATTTTTGGCAGCCTTGGGCACCTTTGGAATCTGTTCACAGAACAAGTGCAGTACAATAGGGGTGGGCAGGTTCAGTACCCAGCTTAATAGTAGCAATTTCTAGCCAAGCCCTTTCAGTAGCAGCAGCAGGGACAATGAGCTCCCGCTCCTCTGACAGTAGGTGTTGCAGGAGGGGGCTGACCTCCCGAAAATCCTCAAGGACCTCGACCCGGGTGCAGTCATGGAGGTCGTCGACAACCGAGGGGCAAAGGAGCTGGGCGTGGGAAGCTTCACGCTGTAGAGGTAGCAGTTCCAACATGAATAGAAGTCATTCGAGGTATGATTATCTTTTTTATCACTCTTTCCTACCCCTTGTTTGATTCAGGAGAATCTCACTCCTTTGTTGCACCCAGTCTAGACCATGCTCTAGATCAGGATTCATAGATACTTTTTCATCCCCTAGTTTTCAGTACTCTATTCGGAGGTCAGACCAACTTTTCTTATGTTTGCTGGGGATACAAACTGATGTTGTGGCCACATCAGTCATTAGGGGACATTCTTTTGCTGCAGATGAATACATATGATGTTATTTTAGGCATTGACTGCTTTTTCTATGTGTGTGCCGTTATCAAATACTTCCAGAGAAGGGTCATGTTTTCAGATATGTGCGGCTAGCGTGTAACATTTTTCTGGAAAATGAGCTTTTCAGGTGGGGAGATAGGGTGTGGAGCCTCTTATTTCTAAGTTGGCCTAGCATTCAACAGAATCAGTGGATGATGAGATGATGAATCTTTCGGGAGTTTTCATAGAGTTCCTAGAAATGTTTCCCAAGGAGGTTGTGACTCTACCCCCTCGATGGGACATTTAGTTCAGGGTAAACTTAAAACCCGGTGGTAATCTGATTTTGATGGATATTTATAGGATGGTGCCTTCTGAGTTGTAGGCATTGGAGATTCAGATTGATGATATGATGAAGAATGGTTTTTTCCATCCCTATGTGTCTCCTTGTAGTGCTCCGTTATTGTTCACAAAAAAGGACGATGGTGGTATTAGGCTGTGCATAGACTACCATATACTGAATCAATTTAATGGTTAAGAATAGTAACCCTCTTCCAAGGATATATGACCTCTTTGACCCGCTAAGGGGAGCAAATCTATTCTCTAAGATTGATATGTGGTCTGGGTATCACCAGTTATGGTTAAAAGACAGTGATATCCAAAATACTGCTTTCAGGTACAGGTATGGGCACATTAAGTTTGTAGTCATGTTTTTCAGTGATATGAACACACCTTCTATGTTCATGGGGCTCATGACCTTTATTTTCGACGAGTTTCTAGACCGGTTCATCATTGTGTTCATCAATGTAATATTGATATACTCAAGATCAGAGGAGGATAATTCCAAGCATCTAAAAACAATTTTAGAGGTCCTCCAACAATGCCATATCTATGGGAATTTGTCTAAGTCCATGTTAAGGACACGATAAGTGCACTTCCTTGGACACATGATGTCTGTGTACGGAATATCGGTTGATCTTTCAAAGGTCTATGTGGTTTTTTCCCGGTAAGTACACAAGAATGTTACAGATGTTCGTAGTTTTCTTGGTCTGGCAAGTTATTATTAGACGTTTGTACCTGACTTCTATCATGTTGCATATCCTTTGATAGCTTTCACTAGAAAGGAATTGGCCTTCATGTGGGGTGATTAGTTTTAAGCAGCATTTATCTATCTGATGGAATTTTTGGTCAGTTCTCTAGTGATCATTTTTTTAGAGGAAGGGGTATTGTTTGAGGTGATCTGTTATGCTTCAAGGAAAGTCTTGGGGTTTTTGTTGATGCAAAGGTAGGGGTGATCTCTTATGGGTCTATGCAGTTATATCCCCATGAGAGTAACTATGCCACTCACAACTGGGAGCTCGCATCGGTTGTGTTCACACTAAAGCTATGGTGGCACTACCTCATCGGGGAGCGCTTTGTGTTCTTCAAAGATCACAAGAGCTTGAGGAATATTTTCCCTCAGCAACACCTGAACATTCAGTAGTAAAGGTGGATGAAGTGTCATTAGGCCTATGACTTCGATATTTCCTGCACCTCAGAAAAGGGGAATGTGGTGGTTGATGCCTTAATTAGAAAGCCAACAAAGGATGTGGTCTGATAATCGGTAGATTCATGGAAGAAAATGGAGGAGTTGGATACAGTAAACCTGTATGCAATGGTGGTGGATGGTAGTTGATGTCTATTTCATATGATAGTACATTCTTCCCTGTTGCAGTAGGTGGAGGAGTTTCAATGGGGACATGTAGTGGTTGATGTGATGTGCGATCGTTTTAACGACGGAAATTTCCCAAAAATATGGTTAGAAGATGGAAAAAAATAATATATTGTTTCTTTGAAATTTTCTTTTCCTAGTGGCAATGTGTGGGGGATTTCTTGGTGAGTTCACCGACTCACCCTTGGTGATACAACCAAGAGTTTCCAAGATGCATCGGGGCTTGAGGGGTTAGTTTTGGTGGTGCGGGTTGAGCAGGCAGTGGAAGAGATTGTGGCAAGGTGTTTGGTGTGTTTGCAGGTGAAGACTGAACACCGCATCCAAGGAGGTTTGTTGAAGCCTTTAGATGTACCCAAGTGGAAATGGGACGAATTCTCGACGGATTTCATCATAGGACTATCCTGGGTTCAAGGAGTCTACGATGTTATCTGGGTAGTGTAGACCAGATGATGAACTCATCTCACTTCTTCGCGATCAATTAGTTGAGTGTGGTGGATTCCATAGCACGGAGATGCAGTGGTGAGGTGGTGTGATTTCATAGTGTTATGAGGTCCATAGTATTAGATAGGGATGTATGGTTTACCTCACAAGTCTGCAGGGGATTACAACATGCTTTTGGCACCCAACTACGCCTTAACACTGTTTTCCACCCCAATACCAATGGGCAGAAAAAGCATACCATCCAGACATTGGAGGATATGATACAAGCATGTGTTTTAGACTTATGGGAATCATTGGAATGAAATTTGACATTAGTAGAGTTTTCCTACAATAATATATATCACTCTACTATTGTCATGTAACCATTTGAAGCATTGTACGAGAGGCCGTGTTGTTCGACCATGTGCTGGACCGAGGTTGGGGAGGCAGGTGTTCTTGGACAAGAGGTAGTACAAAGCACCACATAGATGGTTCATCTTATGTGTGAGAGGATGAAGGTGACTCAAGACTGGTAGGATTTGTATGCTGGTCATAGGAGCAGACCCCTAGATTTCGAGGTTGGGGACCACATATTCTTGAAGGTCTCCCCATGACATGGGCAGAAAAGGTTTGTAAAGGGTAGAAAACTCTCACCTAGGTTCATCAATATTTTAGAAGTGTTGGGGAGAGTCAGTGAGTTGGAATATCATCTGGCATTTCCACCACAATTGGAAAGGATCCACAAGGATTTCCACATCTCCCATCTTCGTCGATATCTACATGATGATTCCAATATCAATGAATGGGGAGAGTTGGATATAGGGGGAAAAGATAAATAAGTAGAGAAACCCATATGGATTGAATATTGAAAGGAGAATGTGATTCATGGAAAACCATTCCTTTTTTCGTGTGTTGTGGAGGCACAATGGATTTGAGGAGAGCAGTTGGGAGCGGAAGCTCAGATTCGCAGCCAGTACCCATAGATGTTTTGAGTTTTGTTTTGTTTTGTTTTTGTGAAATGTTTGTGATGTAGTGGTTGACCTTGTTAACTATGAAATTTGTTTTTTCCTTGTTCTTTAAATGTGTGTGAAGAGTCCCGACTTTGGGGTGGGGTGGACCTAATCCCTAATCAAAAAACAGTAGTGTGTATGTAATTAAACACATGCAAACGAGTTAGTGCCACCCAAAGAGGATAGTATCTTGACATGGGGGAAGGGATGCCCTAATCTATATGAATGGATGGTGTGACCATTGTATATTTGTGTTGTTACATGAGGGAGAGGTGTTCTTATACTTAGAATAGGTTTACTCCTAAGAGGTTTCTTCAAGGTGGTTGTCGTACCCCTCAATTTTCATCAGGTCTAGTCTCTATTATCGGGGACGATAACAGTTTGATAGGTATTTGATGTAATGTATCAGAACCTTCTAGTACATTACATTGTCAATTTATTGTGTTCGGATTCCCTGGACCCATCAGTGAGTCATGAGGGAGGCGGTGCAAGTGGTAGGGTGTCATCATGGGGTCACCCATCAGTGTGTACCCAATCAGTGAGTCACTGATCAGTCTGACCGATCGGCACCACACCCGATCAGTGCAACAGGGTTATCAGGGGTTTCATTCACCAGTTTCTTGTAACAATTATTTTGAGTTTTAGTGAATCTTTATAGTGGTTTGAGGCTATTTTAACGGACCGTAAATGATTTTCTAGATCCCTAGGAGTGGGGAGACCCTTGAATGACCCAATCCTTATGCCAAAGTTACACATTTCCTCTATTTAAATGAAACCATTTTACCCACAGTTGTTATGGACACCTCTCCGATGAAAATTATTGAATAAAAATTAATTCCACCATGTGTAACCACCCAACTATGTGGAGAAGTCAGTATCCACCTTTAAAGGTGTTCAATATTACATATCCCGAAACTCTAGCATCTCACCTCTCATCACATGGAGTTTATTCCTCATGTGCTAGTATTTAGTTCTTTCCTTGGTGCGTTTGGAGTCCCTCTTCCTGAGGCGAGTCATGTGCATATGCTCAAGCCCTTCATGCCCAGCCTTCATGGAGTTTTCCCTAGATGTCACGTATCCCCAGATCTTGGCGTGTGGGGAAAAACTTCGATTGTGGATCATCTGGGTAGGGTTTTTCAATTGTATCTCATTACTGTGTATCATTCGGGGTGGGTACGATGATTTTACTTTAGGGATGGATGAAACCAAACCTTAAAAAAGATAACAATTGGTTTTCATAGATTGATAGGGTGTGTTTGATGATGTTTCTATACACTTTTATCAATAATTATATGTTGTGCATTGTATGATCTTATGTCCACTGAAAATCATGCATGTTGGTGCTCCTTTCTTGCACACTAATAAACATATGCTTTCTAGAAAAACATGTGATTGATTGGATATAACATGGAATCCGGTTAATCACGTAAACATGGTTGATTAAATGGATACCCAATGAATAATAATCTTTTTGTGGTCACCCCTGTTTACAGAATTGAAAGACGAAACTAGAGGAATGGTTTGTTTGAATATGGAAACTCCCTTGCTCAATTATAGTGATGTTTATGGTTTTTCTACTTGATTCTTGTGTGGTGACATGGATGGGGATGGGATCCCCTTTTGTACATCTGTTGGTTTTAGGATTTGGGATCGTGCGGGGCCATATGTTTGGGATTGGTTTTGTTCCAGTACTTCGAGGGATCACACGAATCCCTTTTGTTGGTGAGATTATACAAGAGAATCAGGTGTAAATTCTTAATTTGCTGCTTGGATGTTTCTTACTTCCTTGCCTTATAGATATTCCTGTTAGTTTCCCATAGTTAATAATTATCTAAATGTAATCACTTGAATATGTTAACAATAATGGTTTCAATGGGGAATTTCTTTCTAGGAATGAGTTTTGACTTGGTTGTGACTGTTGTGCTTTTTATGAATGAATAGTAATTAGGGTTTCTGTGTATGGGTTATTTTTGGAACCACTAGGTTGGGATGAGTTATTTTTTACCTATATGTATAATTTAGTTCTTATTTTTCTTATACATGTCCCACCCAAGTTGAGACCTTCCTAGCGCAACCCCCATTTCAAGGGGTAAGGTGTTTTCCCCGACACTCCTATGAGTGGATGGTTTTTAACTCCTTTTCAAATCCCTTTCCAAAGTATCCCATGACTCTTAGAGACGGATGTGATTCCCTAAGGTCCATTATAGCCCACTATTCTTCAGTCATGGTGGTTCTGGTGGTTGGCTCAGGTGTGTGCAAGAATATTGTTTCCCAAGGGTGTTCGGGATGAGGCCGAGGTGTCTTTGGGTATGGCTGCAGTTGTTCTGGCCTATGTTTTTTTAGGTGTGGAAGTTGTTATTGTGGACCAGGTGTCTATGGGTAGGGATGTGTATTTTTGTTGTGGCCCAAGTGTTTGTGGGTGGGATGCATGATTGTGGTGGCACAAAAGGTTGTTGTTGGGGCGGCAGTGGGACAGCGGTGAGAATGGCAGGGGAGGTCTGACGCGTAGGATGTATTCAATAACCAGTGGGAAAGTGGTGTGAGGTACCCAAACATTGATATTCTATTACTTTAACTTGACTTGAATTTTGTTATTCGGGGAGCATGCGTTGGTGAGGGTTGGGTGGATAGTTTCCTTAATATGTGCTTTGGTTATATCCTTTTCTCACAAGGCAATAGATTTCCTCCCTACTTGTGCACAAGAGCTTTTTCTTTTCCCTATTGAGTATACTTTTATGCTCAACCTACATATAAAAAGTTTATTCCAGGTTTCTAGGAGGACATCGAGGACTGTGTAGGACCATATTAACTTGGATGTCAGGACTGTTGACGTGGATACTTTTCTTTTTTTTGGTACTTCTGCTTAAAGATTTATTGTACCTTATAGCACATTATTTTGAAAATTTTATATGGGAATGGATTCATTGTTTTATATTACTCCTAACTTCAATTTTGGGATATTTTTGGTTTTTACCATCGTATCTTCTGATCCTACTAAATAAAATGGGTAATGTCTTCCATATTATGTGTTATTCTATACCCTTTGTGCTAGTTACCACTCCGGGGCCTATTGAAGGCAGGTTATGGAGGTAATTATCTCCCCTTCAACTTGATAAATTCAGGTTCTGGCAATCTACTATCCTTTCTCTCATCTTGGTTGAGGCGGTTCGGGACATTGGTGAAGGAATTAGGGTAATTGTTTTATTCTTTCAATTGATATGTTACATTTTCATTTTTTAATTGTATATTTTATTTCTCACATGTGAGTTTTTTATATCAATATATATTCTTAATAATTTATAAGATTATATAATTCATCTATCATGTTTTTATGTTTTTGATACCTTTGAATCAAGGTGTGAAATTATTTGAACCAATTTTTTTGAAATTCCACACACAATGGTGGACTGTTCATTATTTAATTATTTTTACTTCATGCGTGCAATTTCATTAGGTCATCTTCCATATTCTATTGATATATTTACAATTATGGAAGGTGAATAATTTTATTGATTGATATTAGGGAGTCGTGTGTGGATGAGTTGAATACTATTTCATGTGATTCAAAATTTAAATCAGTTCATTATTTAAGGATTTATATTTGATGAGTTATTTTCTTCTTCACATTTCCAACATTAATAATGACAGATTTTCAGTTCTATTTTGATCAAATTTTGTGGAGTGATCATTAAAGTGATCACTTATTTTTACTCATGATTGTCATTTTTTAGATTATACTAGTGAATGATTTTATAGAATTATCTCATTGTTTTGATACATCATTAATTAGTGATAAAAATATTATAAGAAAACAAATACATCCAATCTCTTCATAGAAATAACCTAGGATCAACTCATACTTTTTAATTGTTTCAAATAAAATATTTATGTTGTTGATTATATAATTAAATCCACTATCTTAGATAATTTTATATAATATTATCCCAATTACAACCAACACCATAGTTTTCCACTTCATAGTCAATCCTCCCATCAAATCTATGTTTCTCAAGGTTACATCCTTAGTCCATAAGGAATCCACCCCTACATGTAATACAATTACGGATTATAACTATAGGGAGAATTTGAGTGTCACCATACTAGTTCAAGTGTTTTAAAATCAGGATGGTTATAGATTGTATCATGTATTGTTTTTTGGGCCCCTGAAAATTTGATTTAAGAATATCATACCTATTATGTGCATTAAGAAAGACCGATAATCCGCTCAATAACATTTTTCAGTATAATATTTTTTAATCTTATGGATTAATATTAATAATCAAATGAATTGATTTTGTAAATTACATTGTTTAGAAATATAATATATTATATAAAATGTAATCCATCTCAAAACCCAAAATATATATACATATTTCCCTCCTGAGAGAGTTCATAATGCTATATTTAGAGCTCAAAAGATTATAAATGTTTTACGGAATGTTTTGAATATTATTCATGGCTATACAGAGAAACCTATTTAAACAAAACATGATATAATGATTTTGGACCACATGATATTGCCGAATTATCCATCCATTAATGAAATTATTAATTTATTGCTGACTAAAAAATATGGAATGTTACTCAAAAATATATTTACAACTTTTGGATATAATGAATAGTGTAAATTTCTCTTAATCACTTATTTTTAAGGGGTGATAGTAATCAATAATGGTTATTGACTCAAAATAATATGAAGGATGAGGAAATATAGGGTATATAATGATATTGTTTTAATGTGATACTATTTGAGAAAATACATTCATTGTGATCATTGAGTTCATTTGGTAAATAAATTATTAAATTTCAAAGAAAGGGAAGATAAAATTATTTCCAAGTGTGAAGCTAACTTTTAAAGGATATAATGGCAGGTTATTAACAATGTACGCACTAAACAATGAAATAAATATTTTTATTTGATGGGATAAATCAGTAAATTTATAGAGTTTTACCCTCTCAAAAATTGTAATCATATAATTATATGGTACCATGGTCCATTAAGATAGAGAAATAATTTTCGATGTTATATATTTTTATTGGAAATAAATAGAAGAATAGGATTACTGCACATCAATAAAAATTAAATTTAATGAATAATAAGAATGGATAGGTGTAAATTGTAATATATGATAATTATTTAATTAAACACCATGTATTTAGTATACATGGTGTGATAAGTTTTTATAAATATGGGGATAAAGGACATATGGGCTTTGAATTCAAGGGGGAAAAGAATATTTTCATTTCTAGTACCTCAATAGTATTGATAAGGGGATTCGATGAAGATAATGACTCAAGAATCAAGGCAATATACCTAAAATTTGGTCATGGATGGGGTTATGTCCAATATTTTTCAATTACCATAATAGATATTAAATTTTTCGAAGGATTAGATAATGGGTATTTTGATCATAAACTCATTCTTAGACGACTTATTATTTGACTCCACATTCATGCACTATTTTTAATTAATTATGAATATATAATCATCCCAATTAATGCCATGGAAGGAGTTTCCAATTGAGAAATACATTTTGAATTCATTTATAAAGAGAAAATATCATTCAGTCTCAGAAAAGATGCACTTATATTCTTTAGATTCCAACATGGTTGTTATACATATGGTTGGTTTTGATATAATTTGTATTTTTGGGGATTAAGGAATAATGAATTACCAATTGACGAATTTTATAATCTATTTTTAACTAGTAATAGTTTTTATAATTTTTAATTTAAAGGATGGCGTATTATAGAACTTCTAGGGGTGTTATTATTCATGATTTATGAATTGTTTTATTACTTATTCATATAAAGTATTAATCATATTTAGTGTTATATTACCTTATACTACAAATTTTAAATTTAGAAAGTTGGAATGAATTTTCGTACTTTTATTGATCTTAAGATCAATTAAGGGTTGATTTTGATGCTTCTAGCAAGAGAAAATATCCACTTTGTCATTCAACATTTTAATCCGATGTGAAAACTAATTGAAATATTCAATCAAAGGGAAAATTTTCACATAGAATGTAGAAAGGAATCATATATAAATTCTCTTATATTTATTGATTTTCAGTAGAATATAAATATTATTTGCGTAAAACATACTTCAGTTGGGCATATTTGGATGATCATTCCTATTTTGAATTTATATAATGTTTCACATACAGTTTACGAAATATTTAAGACATGTTTCATAGACTAACACAAGAAAGTGATTTTGATTTATTAGTATAAATTTTAACTTGATTCATATATTTTCTATAGACATACTTAAAAACTACATCAATAAATAATAATTAAATCACTAGGAAAAAATATATATAATGTGGTAGAAAGTAATACCCTAAGATTTTAGTATTTATTTTCCCTTTAAATAAATATCCACTGAATAAATTATAATACACAAAGAATTAAAATAAAATGATCCATGGCATGGAATAATAGTCATATAACAAATAATGTGATAATAATCAGTTGATATTCTTTCATTCTATTATTATCCTGAGTAGAAAATAAATAAATAAATTTAAATGAATAAATTATCTCAATGTTTAAAGAGTTAATTTTCAAAAAATTGTTTCTAATGTTGTGTTTTTTAATAAACAAATTTTAATAGTTATAAAATATATTAATTTTTAACATCTCAAATTATAAACAAATATATTATAACTTAAATGGATAATAAATAATATTAAAAACACATAGTGTTTAAAATGGTCAATTTTCTATAAAATAATTAAATGTTATATTTTTTATTTTTGATAAATATAGTAAATTATAAATACAATAATATAAATTTTATAAAATAAAACTCGTTTTTTTATAAATAAACTCAAAATTTTAATGTAGTGATTATTTTTGATTTTCTAAAATGTTATATTTTATGTGAAAAATGAAATATATATACATTATAAATACAATAATTATTAGGATATAATCCTGACATAAGAAGTACATATATTCTTATGAAACATATTGTATAGAAAAAATATATATCTAAGGAATGTGGTACGTATTTTAAAACATTATAATGAATTTATAATCCTATGTTTGGTATTTCAAAAGCAAAGAGATATTTTATCCCAATAAAATAATTAGTTATTATTTTTTATTATTTTAAAATTTGAAACATTAAAAATAATTTGTTTTAAATTTTATAGTTACATTTCTATAATTTTTTTATTAATAAACCAATAAAATTAATGTGATTATAAATTTCACATGATTTTTTAAAAAATAATTTTTATGTGGAATAATAATATTTTCCTAACAAAAAAATATTCAATTTTTTTTTATGATTATATTAAAAATTATTTTTAGAACTTTTGTAAATTTATTATTTTTAATGGGATTTACTTTTTTGGATCATATGGTCCTTTATAGATAAAATGATCATTTTTACTTTTTATTATATATTGAAATTACAAAGTTATATGGTTTTTCGTAATGGTAATGTTTAAAAGTGATTAAAAATAAAGTCTAATCATCCAATATATCAATAGAATATAAATATAATTTAATTGGATGTTTTTGTATACACCCACATTTTCCAGTATTTTTACATTGGTTCAAATTTTCCTTGAAAATGAGTTTATTGTATTTTAATGTTGAGAATATTTACAAAATATATATTCTTCTCACTTCAAAATGGACCTCCCCCATAATTAATTATCCACATCCCTTCTGTAATACCCAAAGATTTTATGATTTTTAATTAAATTTAATTTCCTTGGTATCCTATGTTTTTTGGAACACCATGTTCTATGGAACCACAATATACTATTAATATTATTATTTATACACAACCATTATAACATATTCAATAAATTATGTTGGTATTAATATGACTAACTAAATCAGGTATAATAAATGGTATACAAAAGAATAAAATAAATTCATTTTTAATTAATTGATTACAAATAGAAATAAAAAAAATTAATTGAAATGATATATTTTTTGAGAAGTTGTTTTTATTATTATAATGACTTTTTAAAATAATAAATTTAATTAATCTTTATCAGGGAAATAATTTAATTTAATATATATAATATATAATATATAAATATATTTATTATTCATTTAACATTTTTAAAGGAAGGAAGAATTAATCATCCACTTTTGTGCTTAAAAATAAATATCGTTTCTAAACATCATCTTTATTATGTTTCTTAAAAATATTTTAAAATTGAATATTTCTAATATTAGAAACAATATTTGAAAAAAACAAAATTAATTTTTTTAATCATCATTTCAAAATTATCTTATTGAGAAAGTTTCAGAATTTTTGGAAGATACTAATTTCTCAACGAGTATTGAATATAAAAATTTCCATTTAGAAAAGTCATATTATTTAACATATTTAAATAAATAAAATATAATTAAAAATTATTTTAAAATTAAAATTAGTTAAATAATATTATTTTTAATCCAATTTAATTTATTTGAATCAATTTCATAATGAATTTTTAAATCAAAACATCTAATACATATGATGAAATTTTATTTGGAATCAACATTTTTGACGCATCAGTTAGATTAATTTTAAATTAAATTACTACAGTTATATAAATTGTATTTTTAAGTTTTTTTCATATATTTTGATTCAGTATAAATAATAATGTACAATAATTATAACTTAATTATTTCTCATAATTAGTAGTTAAAAAAATAAAAATTAATTACCGCCACAAAGGTAAAAAATATGTTTAAGAAGGATAATACTAAAATTATATCAGTAAACATATCCTAGGAACTTGTTATATTCCAATTTTATGGAATAATTTAGACTTTTCACATATATTGTTTAATAATGATCCATTTTTAGTGCCTCGTACAATGTGTAAAACGTGGGTATATATTTTTTTCAAAAATTATACATGTGTTCTCCCCTTACATAGAAATGTAAAACCCATATCCTATCATCTTAACACTTACAAACCTAGTTGGATCAGACAACAAATTCCCAAATGCATTCCATAATTACCTTAACATGTATTATATGTCTTATTTTGGTTTAGAAACACCCCTATGAATGTTCTTTGATCAAAACTAAAACGGTTGTCCAAAGAAGTGTCATCATTCTTAATGATGTTTTTTTTGATTTATTTATTTTTCATTCTCCTTAAAATATTATTATAATTTGATGATATAATAAAATAATTATAACCCATATTCTAATATTTTAATGGATTAATTAAATGACCTATGTCTATCTCCTCCTCCACCAAATGTGAAATTAAACAATCAATCATGTTCATGGCGGACTACCACCTCATGGAAAGATGTAATTTTTTCCATAAAAACATATTAGGGAAATATATAATGATTAATTTAACATATTTTCATAATATTTATGATATAATTATAATTTTAAATTTATAACATCACATATACCTTCTTATATTCCAATCCATTGGAAAACTGTAACATTGGTCGTGGGTATGTGTGGACTACCACCTCCATGAATGGATGAAAAAGGTTATTAATTTTATTTTTTACATGGATTTTAATAAGAAAATATTTTAAAAATATAAATGATATATATTATATAAAAATTATTCTATAATTGTGAAATAATATTTACCTTTCATTCTTTACATCTATCATGAAAATGGTAACAACTTATATGCGTATGTACGACATACCATCTCCATGAATAGTGTTATTCATTTCCCAATATATAGCTCTAATATATTAATATAAATATATATATAATAAATATATATTATATTTATATTATGATTAAAATTAATTTTATAATTTAATCATAATAATATTTCAAGGACCAAAACTACAATCCAAAACATACATGAAAATCATAGCTTTTATCAATAAGAATAATTATTAAAATAACATTCCTAATAAACATATGCTAAAATGACATTTATAAATAATACATGAAATGATAAATATTATTATTCTTATTAAATGTATTTATAGAAAAATACTTATTATAGATGGGTTTCTATTGTGTATGAAAAATATTCAGACTTGGGGTAAGGGATTATTGTCTCACTTTTACTTCTCTGAATCATTTGTCATATTTAGAACTTTTTTATTTTGGTTAGGGAATACACTTATACATTGAAATGTTATATCTTGAAAATATATATTTTCATGATATTTATTTTTTATTTTAATGCTAATCTCTCATGCTTTATATGATTCAAAAGATACCAAATTGCTGAGGGATTTTTTTCTCACTTTTACTACTGTGAGACACATGCCATATTCACCACATATTTCTTTTATGTGGTATATATTATACAAATGATTTTATTATTATTCTTAGAATAATATTGGGGTAAACATATTCATATAATTTTCTATCTTTCTTGGGGATAATGATTCAAAATATATCAATGTGGCAATGGTTTTATGACCCAATATCATTGTTTAGCATGATGGTTTATAAATATGATTCCTATGATGAATTATTATGATCTATCTCTCATGAAAGACATATATTTTCATATAATATGGTAATTTTTTGAAAATATATATTTTAATTTCATTTTCCTTTCTTTATGATCCGAGAGTTAAAAATAAATTTTTAAGGAAAACTAAATTTATCTCTTTATTCAGTCAAAAACCATTTTTATTTCTTACATTTTTTTATTAAAATTTTCTAAATAATGTTTTCACTATTCTCCAAATTCAATTTCATGATCATTTTTTTAAACATTTTTTGAATTTTTTATAATTATTTTTAACAGAATTGTCTTACAATTTTCTAAATGATGTTCTTTTTGATTTTTTACTAAAAAAGTGAATGGAATTTTTTTTAAAATGTGTGATAAGTACAATATTTCTCACTACCATGAACAATCAATGATTTAAAAATTCCATTACAAGTAATAAATTTTCTTTTCAATTAATAAATTTTCTTTATTATTGGAGGAATTTTCTGGATTTTAATGATTTGTTTTTAAATGGAAATGATATTTTCCTTAAGAATGTGTAAAGATATTTTAATGGTATTTATATTTAAAAATGTTAAAAACCCTTGGTTCTAATTATTTCCAACTGAGGATATCATATAATAATATTATCCCGATTATTTCTCTAGTTGGTTTATGATTATAATAAATATATTTTTATGAAACTCATTAATTTTTAATTAGATATTATATGATAAATTTATGAAATGAACATGAATCCCATTTCATTTTAATGGGTTATGATATGATAATATATTTATAAAACGATTTTTCTTTTATAGGGGTATGATATGATGAGTGTTTAAGTATATTTTGGAAACAATTCATAAGATTTTCATTACGTGATGTGTGGGTCTGAAATAATATATCCCTAGAAATAATTGGGTAAATATTGATGTCAAATGTTGTAAACAAGACTCGATGAGAGAGTTATCCTTTTTTAGTAAGGGCCTTTTCCCAATAAGATAGTCTTCAGATTGAATGTTGACTGATAAATTGTTATGGGGAGTGAACTAATTCCACTAGGATCATTTTGAAAATGATCAATGACTATTAATAAAATTATATTCTATGATTCTATGTATGACATGAATATATGTCTCATGCCAATGTTATGATTTCATGGATTATGTTATTTGATTTTATTATGTTTCATATCTAATAAAATACATTGAATTATTAAATGAATCAATATTATGAACTATGATATGAAGGGTATGTTTTTCAGGTGTTATGATCATGTTCTTATACCCTTATTCTTATTTCATGTTTAAGTGATCATTAATATCTTCATTATTTATCATTACTGAGAAACAAAGCTGATATTTTTATTATGGTTCATTTCCCTTTGTTATGAAGAATGTTATTATGTGTGATAAGTATAATAAGGGTGACAGTTATAATGAATATAGTGGGTGATTATGTAGCTCACTTATGAACTAGTAATTTACATGTATAATATTCCAATGATATTAAACCTATTTGATTTTGGTGTGGATCGTCCTAACATGTTAGAATTGTTCATCTTTTAGGATTCTATATTTATGTATAAAAAGTGTGTGTTACTATAGTAGGTATCAATGATAGGTTTAGTTATCCATTGGAAACAGTGAAGGGAAAAATTTAGTGAGAACAATAGGGTGAATTATAATTATAGGAAAATTTCATGAAATTTTAATTAAGGATAGAGTGAGTAGTCTCTAAGTAATTAAACCCACGTAGGGTTAATTCAAATGAATGTGCTTTGGAGTTTTTGTACCTAGGAGAAATAAATGGGAAAAGGGTTCATTGTGATTTGAATCAATTGTCACCTAGTGTTTGAGAAATTTTCTTATTATAATCCTTGTTTAACACTATCATGTTATATTATTAAGAAATTCAAAAACACTATATAACACCCCATGATTTCACAGTAAATTTATTTTTAAATAAATTCAATATCTTGAATTGTACACGACACAATGTTCAACCTCCATATGAACAATAAACATAGTCATTTAATATATAGTTATAATTAAATTAATAATATTATGAAATTTATAAATTTTATTTCTCAAATTAGAATTCATTTTTGAATATTCAATATCAATATTATCTTAGGGTTAATATTTCGTATTTTATTTTGAAATGATTCAATTTTTTATTAAAGGTGAAAAATATTACACTATTGTTAAAAACTAATATTTTGATTTAAAAAATTATTTTAATTTAAATTAATTATATAGTCACAAAAGATAAATAATATGTATAATAATCCAATTTAGATAATAGGAATGATTTTATATTAAAATTAGATATAGAAACATACTATACTTTTAAACTTCTATTTTACCATCTATCTCACCACAGTAGCATTAAATGAAATTTTACTACTTCTATGGCTGTAATTTTGAAAAAAAAATAGTTTTAATTATTATTATATTCTTGATCTAATTAGATGAACATAATTTTTTTGGTTAATAGTAACGTTAGTAAATTTTTATTTATTTACCACTATTAATTGTAAATCAGTAATTAATAGTAAAAAATAATATTATAATATTTAAAAGTTACCCTAACAATTTAGTAGTTTCATAGGATAAGTGGGTTTATACCATAAGAAACCATATGTTTCAATCATGATCTTTTTAATCAACTTGGGAAAGAATACGACATTTATTATATTTTTTTAAAGATAAGTTAAGAATATCATACTCAAACTCTTATCTACTAACTCATTTTTAATATAGGGAATAAATAAGATATATTTGACTATAAATATTAATTATAACTAATAGAAATTTATCTTCATTAGGATAATTTATTTTTAATTTTCATAGAAGAAAAAATATAATTAATTGCTTTTATAATAATGTTTCAGTAATTAATTTATTAAAATAAGAATCAATTAAAATGATATTTATAATATTAAACTAAATATAACTTGGAATATTATATTCCATCAAAATTTTTTTTCATCAATATAAAACTTTAGGGAATATTTAATGTATTTTTCTCAAAGGAATCAAGTGGTTATTAATTTTTGAAAAAGTGATTTATTAAATAGTATCAAAATTGACTAAATTATTACTTTAAAATAACTAATATTTTATATTGATATATAATTCATAAAATAAAAAATTTAAAATAAAATTACTATTCTAATGTTATATATTAAATAAATTATCCACTTTGGTTTCCTTTTTCATTTTATATTAACTATATTTACCCCACAGTGTAAAAATACAATGTATCATGGTAAGAGTTAAATTGTTTAACTAAGGGTTAAATCCAAATGATAAGGTTACTATTTTGTCCTAAACATTTATAAAATTAATTTCTTTAGAGTAGTTAGACACATAATTATATTATCCTATAAATAACTCAACTTTGATATATTTTAATTAGAAAATAAATTTATAATAAATTTATTGTTTTGGAGTTTTCAAAAGTTCCCCTCTTTTATAAATGGGAAGCTCTATTTCACTTCAATAAACACATGTAAATCCATTTTAATCAGATAAAACAATCTTATTTCTCCTATTAACATCATTCCCTTCATTATATAGAACCTAATTGTGGATGAAATCACACATAATAAGTTCTTTTATTAAAATCATAAGATAATACAAGATGAAGAGTAAATAGTTTTTGAAATTCCATTCAATTTCATTTATTCATATACAACAAATTTATATGTTTTTCCACAATAAATTAATTATTACATCATATAATATATTATGAGATGTTGATATGATAATGGTACAATTATTTTCATCCTTTTAACCATCCTATGAAAAACAATATCACAATGCATGCAAATGTACGACTTATCGTCTCCAAATCATGATGTAAACTGTCTTTCATCAATAACCTATTTGTATGGGTATAATGATGAATAAAAATGAGGTAAATAAAAAATATGACATTATATTATATTTTTATATTTCATATTTCATCCAATTCCTAACCCTTTACTACAAAAAAGGATATAGATGCTTGAGCGTACATATGACATACAGTCTCCACGATGTGATTAGATGTATCCTCCATTAGAAACATTTTTGAATGACTATGAAAATTTTAACAATGCATAAATAGGAAATATATGACATAATAATTCTTCTGGAATAATTTATATATATATATATTTTTATTTTCATCCATTCAATACGATAAGAAAACAAAAACATCAGTCATCCTTACATATGGCCTACCGTATCCCTGAAAAATATGTTCATTTTAATTTTTCTACTTATTATATATATTTTTATATTGAATATATATGATATATAAGTCATTTTTCTACATTATTGAATTATATATATCGTGTTCTATGTACTAATATCATGAAAAACAAGTAAAATCACGTACAATAATCAAATCTATTATTACCCGATACATTGCTTTAACATGGAATTGTTCGATGAACGGGTGATATAAAGTCATAAATGAATCATATATGATATAATAAAAATTATTATGAATCTATAAAAAGGTAATAATATGTTTAAAACCATTATACAAGAGTTTAAGACATGTACGTTGAGTATTGGACTTAATGTAAGGGAATTTTCATCTCACATTTAAATTTATTTATTTATAAGCCATGTTAACCACCTATTTCTTAAGTGTAGTATAAGTACATCACCTATTAAATTTAATATCATGAATAAATTTATCTTCATAGTATTAAAATATTAATTTAATTACTTTAGGCATATGATTTTAATTGTTCAATATGGTATGGGTGTTTTAAATGTTCAATGAATAAATCTTTTATCTATTTCAATATTCCTAATATTATTTTTCATCATAATTTAAACATATATAAAAGTAATTTTTATAAAAAAAATATATGAATTTATTTGTTCATTGAAATTTTTCTAAATGAATCATGTAAGGTTTTTTTGTAAGGAATAATTATGCAATATCATTATTATCCGAGAATAATTTTATATAAGATATTACTGAGAAAAATTTATCATCCCTGTACATTTTTCATAAAAATGTATTTCAAAACATTCTTATTATTCTATCAAAATTTATTTCATAAAATTTTATCCGTGTTTTATTTTATAAAAATATTTTTTTTCATTTTCCAATAGATGTAATTTATGACCTTTTCAACAATTTAAGTAAGGAATATTTTTATGTAATATGGCGTAAGTAGGTTTTTCTATCATCGTGATGCCATAAAATTTTGAAGATTACCTTACAAGAATATATGGTTATTTTAAAACAAATGTTTTCTTTTATAGTTTCATGGATTTTAAATTATTTCAAATTAAATAATGGATATTTTTCTCTAAGAGTTTTGGTTATTTCATTGTATTATTTTTATCTCAGCCAACATCCATTATTGGAATTTATGTTTAATTGAGATTTCTTTTTTGTAAAATTTACGACATTATATTAAATATTTAATGAAATGTATTACAATAGATTTTATTTTTATTTTTTTATTGATGGTTTATTGATAAAGTATTAAATACGAATTTTTATAGTGGTTATGTTTTACCAGTTTTATATGGGGAATGAATTGGACATTGTATCTGATGGAAGGGGTCCACTACATCCCCATGATGCATTTGTAGTTATCATGAGAAAAATTAATTTGGGGTTTTACTCGTTTATGTATGATTTTGGCATGAGGCCTTGAAGGTGTGGTTATGATGTATGGTATTATGAATTCCATCATTATGAAATTTTTAATTGGTATTACATGTAATTATTTGACTAGTATAATATCCATTTAAATGTTTAAATGGAATTATTTGATATGATATTGCAATATTATATAGAATTTTATTTTTAAATGTCTTGTGTTTCAATTTTATACATTTCCATAAAAGATTATACTTATTTATGAAATATTATACAGTATTTTCTACCCTTACTGAGTGCCTGAGAGTATCCATTTTTTATATTTTATTTTCCCAGGATTCAAGTATGTGTTTTATGATTGATATGTAAGGTTAATATAGCGGAATAATGGAAATCACAATGAATTATCTATGTTTCATATTATTTTATTGTAATATAAAGATCATGTATGTAATATTCTTTCCAAGGCTACTAAAATGACCAGTCCTTCTGGATTTGATCCTTTGTAATCAATCCAATGTATTAAATAGTGCACTGGCATAGGGCCTCTAGGGTTGTGTAGTTAAAGTTGTTATAAAATCCAATTTATTACAATCATTTGAAACAATATTTAGAAAAAAATTGATTATGGAGCATTACCCCAAGATAGATTATTAGGATAAGCTTACAAGAACATCCTACCAATTTGGTAATATAGAGATTTTGTGGGTCTTCTTGGAAAATAAATCCATATCAGGATACTACATGTGGATGTTATTCTCGAACTATTGTACCTAGGAGTAATTACTCTAACATGGTGTTCTGGGGTTGACTTAGGGTAACCTAGTACATGAGAATGAGAATTACTATGCATTTAGTTTGAAACTCCCTGGGAATAAGTATTTGATAATTCACATTATCTATGTAAACCATTATGAAGTATTTAAAGTAAATATGTTCCCAAAAAAACCATGTTTATTATTATGAGATTTGTTATTAATATTTTTTCATTTTATTCTAAGTGTTTTACTAGTTATAAAATATACACCATGATTCATAACATATTTTTTTTGTATGTTTTCTTTTAGAAATGACTCCAAATAGAAGGAATGTGATCCAGGATAATGTCTCTGATCCAATGTTTAAGAAGGATGATATATTTATTAATTTATAACTAATATTTCAAAGTGAACTACTCCCGAAAATATTCTCATCATAAGAAGGATGATATATTTCATGGTTAGGTATACTTAAGTGAATTCAAAGGACCATGGTTCAAAACTAGGTAGAGGCATATTTCCAGGCACTATAGCAGTACTACAGCAGTACTATAGCAGTACTATACATTGTACAGGTACTATCATAAACTGTACATTGTACATGTATTTTATTTGAAATTTACACTGTACAGGTACTGTAGAAGAACTGTACACTATGTGGCCACTGTAGTAGGTAATGTTTGGTACTGTAGCGGCTAGCACTATTCACCCTGGGACACCAGTTTGGGATTAGATTCCTTAAGGCTTTCAGGCCACCCATACCATTGGGATAGTAGGAATTTCAGGCCACCTTTAAGGACTTCGATCCACCTCAAGGCCTTCGGGCCACATGTAGTTTCCCTAGACACACTAAAAAAATGAGCAGCCCTAGAATTGGATTCAGAGTAGGTGCACTCACTAGAGTTGATCCAAATGGATTTGTTTGAATGATGGGGTATGAATATGCTGTCAGGACCAGCCTATTGCTTGCACGAGAACCCTATCTAGATGACCATGTGAAGGTGGAGAGCTACTATCATGATGCAGATGTGGGGGAGGGGCAAATCCTTGTAGATAGTCTGGTTGAATTCCCTAAGACCTTCGAGTCATATAATCATCTAAGCCTACGATCCATGTAATCATTGAGTCTACGGACCTTGTAAGGGATCCCCCTCATCCCTTGATAGGGTGGTTATCAAAAATCAATAAATATGAAGGCCTTCGGGCCATTCAGGGTGTATTATGGATTCTGATGGAAGCATGAGAATAAGGGGATAGTGGGAAAAATATGGATTAATAGAATAAGGGAAAGAAGTATTTCCCCACATTTAATAATTTTTAAAATAATCACTATGGTACATGCTTAAATTTAATGGTATTTTTCTACAAGTGTGGAGAGAAATTCCTCGATTCTTGGGATTCCATGGATAAGAAAAAGGTATTTAATGTATAATGTTTCAACTATAATAATATTGGACACTATGAAAATCAATGTCTTATGAATAAAATGAGTATTCCGTAAAAGTGGATAATGGAGCATGGTCAAGATTATGTTACCACTTTTTATGTAGAGGAATGATTAATGTGATTTTGTTTGGATTCAATTATTAGTTCATTTGAATATTTTATCATTTATGTATTGGTTGAATGAATTATGTGATATATAAGGATTTTAATATAGTAATTATTGATAAATTATTACGAGGAATAAAAAATATCACTATTTTTTAATGTGATAAATTTAATTATATTTTTGGTATGTTATAATAAGATAAAATTTCTATTATTCGAGGAAAATCGATCATAATATTGATTTTAGAGACCTTTTTTTACTTTGAATTATGACAAAAGTATTTTGATTAAGTCTAAATGTTGTAATAGATTATGTTAACAATTGGATATTACAGTTTAATATTAAAATATATATTATAAATATTTTAGGAAAATTATGATAATATAGTTTTATAAAAAGGATAACCTTCGGGTTAGGTGACAACTCGTCTCATTTGGAAAGTCCCTAAGACATGAACCCGCAACATAAGGGAGACAAAGGTGAATCACCATCTTCTAGCCTACATCATGTTCTAGTTAGTATAATATAGTCTTATTTTCTTAAATGGTATTACAGATGTTGTATAATTTAAATTTTAGAACTATATATATTTAAGATAAATAGAATATATTTTAATATAATTATATTTTAAAGAGAAAGATGAGTTTGTGGTTGAAATTTTTTACAGGATGAAACTCTACTTTACAACTAATTACTATTCCTTGTGTTCTTAGTATATGATGTAAATTATTTATTCAAATCCATGGAATGGATAATGATACAAAAAATTCTATCCTAGTACTTTATCCGATGAATCAAATTTTACCTCAAATCATGACAGATTTTGGGCTTTGTGATGGTTAATATTATCCTAATCATGATCTCCATCACTCTCCATCAGAACTTGATAGTTAAATTTTTCATTCATGTTCATGTTTTCTTATATATATACCTTGTATATGTTATTTCTAGTAGGCTTTGTAATTACCTTTCATTATTTTAGTTTGGTAGTTTTATCGACCCTTGTTTCGATGTGGGATTGCATTAACAGAATACTGAATAGTCAAACCTTATTTACCGATCCAAAATAAAACAATTGCGAGGATGTAGTTTATTAAAGTTGGTAATAATTTTAAACAACAATATTTCACGGTACATTTTTGTTTAAATGAATTCAATAGCTTGGATTTTATGCAACACTGAGTTCAAGTACACTATGATCTATCAAATTAGTCATTTAAAAAATGGTTATGAATAGTATTAACTACATTATGATATTTATAAATTTGATTTCTCAAAATCAAAATAATTTTTTTAATTTGATATATCAATATTATTTTTCGGTGAGTTTTTGGTATTATTATGAATCCTTTCAATTTTTGATGAATAATAAAAAATAATACATTATTGTAAAAACACTAACATTTTCATTAAAATAATTATTTTAATTTTAAGAGATTTTAAAGTTATAATAGATAAATAATAAATATATTATTACAATTTAGGTTATTGGACATATTTTATATTCAAACTATATATAGAAACATACTAACCCTTTAAACTTTTCTTTTTCCCACCTTTTTTCCACATTAGCATTGAATGTAATTTTACCGCTTATTTGAATTTAATTTTCAAGAAAACACATAAATGGTTGTAAATATTATTAAATTTCATCAATAATAGGATCAGAATAATTTTATTTATGAATTTTAACTTTCATAAATGTTTATTTATTTACCACGGTTAAGGGTAAATCGGGTAATAAATGGTAAAAATAAATTTTTAATATTTAAAAGTTACCCTTAAACTAGTCCTAATTTTATTTCATAAGTGGGTTTTGACAAAAATAAACCATATGTTTAAATTATGATCTTTTTTGTCCACTTGGGTAAAAATAAAGCATTTGTTATATTTTATTTAATGATAAGTTAAAAATGGAATACTCAAAAATTAAATAACTAAATACCTTTTTATATTGGTTTATACATAAAATAAATTTGACGATAAATATTCATTATAAATCTATGATATATATATTCATAATGATATTTTATTTGTAATTTTTAGAAAATACTTAATTTAATTAATGGTTTTTATAAAAATAAAACAATAATTAATTTATTAAAGGAATAACCAATTAAATTATTTTAATAATATAAATATAAACAAACCATGAAATTAAATATGCCATCCAAATTTTTTTTGGATGAATTTTAAATGTTAGGGACGAATAAATATAGTTTTATCAACGGAATTAAGTTGTTATGTCTTTTTTAAATTTCAATTAAAAAATAGAAAAAAAATTGACAAAAATGATACTATAAAGTAAATAATATTTTATTAAATTATATAAAATTCATAAAAAAAATTAAATAGTATAATGTTAAATTCAAAATTAATGATTCAATTGTGATTTTTGTCATTTTATTGTTTATATATTATCCCTATAATGTGAAAAGACATTTTATCAGAGTAAGAGTTAAATTGTTTAACTAGGGGTTATGTCCAAATGATAAGGTTATGTTTGTGACCTACAAATTTCTAAATGTCACTATTTGATAGAATTTAGACCCATCATCATCTTATCCAATAAATATATCACTTTTTTAGCTATTTTACTTTGAAAATAAATTTATATTAATTAAATAATATTGGAGTTTCCAAAAGTTCACCTCCCCTATCATATAAAATTTCACCTCTCTTTAACATTTGATCAAAGGTGTATAGCCCTTAGGATCATTAAAAACCAATAAATTTGTCCTTCCAACGTCTATAAAATCAACAAAGAGACAATACATTTTCCGGAAATCCAACCTATGATGTTCTTTTGTTTAAATCAAAATGATATACTCGAAGAAGAGGTAATTATTTAACCAATTCAATTCAATTTATTTTCTTCTTTTATATCCTGTTACAATGTTTTCCCATATTAAGTAATAAATACATAATTTAATAAATTATTACATTTTTTATGATTTTGGGAAAAAAATATTCCCCTTTTTATCCATCATACTAAAAACAATATCACAATGCATGTGTGTGTATGACTTATAGTATCCACACCGTGGTGTAAATGATTTTTCACCAATACATTATATCAATGGGTATATTGATGAATAAAAAAGATTGAATTAATATATAGGAAATGATATTGTTTCATTATATTTCATATTCCATCCAATTCTTTACCCATTACTATTATGGAATGATATTGTTGTTCATGAATACTTACGACTTACCATCTCCACAACACAATGATATTCATCCTCCATTACAACCATTTCAAAATTATTAAACAAATTTATATACTAAATAAATATAAAATATATGGAATAATAATTATAATATAATAATATATATATATATATCTGTCATTTACTTTATTCCATTCAGTATCATAAGAAAACTCGAACAACGTTCATGCATATATACAACCTACTATACCAATGAACATTATGTTCCATTTAATTATTCTATCTATTATATATATATATTTAAAAAATGAATATATATGATAGATAAATAGTGCATTAAATTATGGATATAGTTAAATCATTATCTACGTAAAAATACCACGAATAACAAGTGAAACCCTGTACGATAAACAATGTTATTATTACGTGAAATGTTTCTTTCACATGGAACTGTTAAATGAATGGGTAATATAAAGTAACAAATGAATCATATATGATGTCATAGTTATTTGTAATGCCCTGACCCCAGTTACCCAGAGTCGGTGCAGTATTTCAATACATTGGCATGATTAGAAGGAATCATGTCCCTAAGGACCGATCCGTTTAGCAGTCTTGGAAAATATATTACATACATGAATGTTACATTACACTCCATAACATACAAAACAACATAAATAATATTTTATGAATGCCATTATTTCATTGTCATAACCCTGCTTATCAATCACAATACACTTCTTGGAATACTGGGAAAAATAAAACATAGAAAGGGGTGAGATAAAACGCTTAGTAAGGGTAAGCAATACAGTGGAAACATTCATAAATAAGCATAAGCATTTAAGAAAATGTATAACTAAAACAAAATCCTTTTAAACTTGAACTTCAGCATAATATGGGAAAAATAAAATGAAATAATTTCATTTACTTATTCAAATGGACATTCTAATAGTCGAATAATCCCATGCAATATCACTATCGACTTTCATAATGATGGAATGCATATTTTGAGACTATCAAAACCACGTTTCCAAGTCCTCTTTCCAAGACTACAAATACGAATTTGTCATTGACTCTTTCCAAGACACTAGTTTGTCACATGAGACCTACCGATGCATCGAGGAGCTATAGCGGGCTCCACCCATCACTTACTATGTCCAATGCATTTCTCAAATGAATATGTTTAAACAGAACATAAACATTCGTATTAAAACTAGAATACGAAATGTCAATAATTTCTCCATAAAACATGAATGGTATAAAAATAACACATCCACAGAAAAACATATCACAAAAACTTCAATGGATGTTTTGTATAATAAATCAACTTCAAATAAGCTTAAAATCCATCAACGGATGTTTACATAGATGAAAATGATGAGTAAATTTTTTTGAGAGAAATATCCTTTTTGAAAAATCATTTAAAAGTCAGACATTTTTAAAGGAAGAAATTTAAAAGAGATTTTTGAATCAAAGTGTCCCATTCCACTTTGAAACTTATGAAAAGAATTATCATTTCAAAACATTCATGTCCATATAAATAAATCCTTAAAATCATTTTGAAAACATAGACATTAATTAAAAATATTTATAAAGATAAATCTTTAAAACATTTTAAATTCTGATCTTGATAAGGAGTAACTTTAAAAATCTTTAAAATCTTCATTTTTAAATCATTTTTATGAAAAATGGACATGGATGATAAAAATTTCCCAGTAAATACCTTCACATAAACAATCTAGGATAATATTGAGATTGGGGAATTAACCATTTCTAATTTGGTAACTTCCAAAACATACAACCCATAAATGGGGTATCATATAATAAATATGTAAATACACAAAAATTAAAGTGCATTACACAAAGAATAAAATTATTGTCAGCACATACACTACACAAAAGGTAATAGTGGCAATATGGCATGAATCTCATGGGAATAAGGAGTGAGATGAAAACCCCTTACCTTATACCTTACCTTCGATGGGGGTAGGTTAACCTCCAGTATAATGGTGAAATAATTTTCATTAAATTATTAAAGAATCGTATACATTATTATGATATCATATGTGATATTTTAACATTTATTTGTTAATAATATCTTAATATTATTGTCGTTTCGGGTGTTAACTTACTCATTATGTTTTGTTACAAAAGACATGTTTGTTATGGATAGGTTGTATATTATTCATATGCAGAATGATATTAAGTCCTTAATCATTATTATTAATCATCAAATGAGAATTAGACTTGAATGGATACGATGGATAATGAATCACATCGTGTCAGTGGAGACGGTAGTCCGTACGTACACACGAGCGACAATATCATTCTTTTGATATTAAAATAATATTTAATCGGACTGTATATCATATAAACAAAATAATAATCATTTTATATTTATTATTTACATGAATTACACATCATTATTACACCCATCCAAATAATACTGTTTTGAATAACAATTACACAACGACCTGGAAACAGTTAGTCGTACGTATGCACCTATGGTGACATGTCATTAAAAGGATGGATAGAATACTCAAATATGGTTGTACCATGTTTATAATAACATCAAAGTATATATAATATACTGGAGTTAATATTTTAGAGTGGTAATAACAATGAAATAATAAGTGGAAGAAGAAAGGAACTTGAAAAAGGTGGTGAAATCATTACCTCTTCTTCGGGTTCTTCCTTTTGATTTGATCAAAAGGGCCCCATAGGTTAGCTTTATATCTAAAGGAAGGACTCTAGAATGATTTGAAGGAAGTTTAGAGTGTATTTGGGAAGGGCTTGACTGATCCAGAAAGCTTTGAAGGTGTGAATTAATGAAAGGGGGAGTCCCTTTTATTAGAGGAGTGAGGAGCACCTTTGAAAAAACTAGAAATATTAGTTTATAACAAATTTATATTCGGTTTCTAATGTCTCCAAAGTGGATTATTTAAAATTTAATGTGGGGATAGGTCTAAAACCACTCAACCAATAGGATTTAGACATGTTTGGGTTACTATATTAACCTTATCTTTAAGTATTAACTCTTAGTTAATTACTTTTACTTTTACAATGTCTCTTTGTATTTTTATATTATATGGTTAATAAACATACTATATACATCCAAGAGACCCCCCAAGTGGTCCATTAATTATAAACCTCTCATGATATAAGTCTCCTGTCCGAACCTTACATTTTTAGGAATTTAATATCAATTAACAATATAAAATTCATTTTAAAAATTCTTTAATGTCAATTTTTACACTATTCAATAATCGATTTTGTTAAAAATTATAACAAAACTATTACTTCGAACCAAGTTAATTAAATAAATCCTAACATGTCATATTAACCTATAATATTATTTTTATTTATAAAAAGTCTCAAATTACAATAATTTGGGTATTTATAATATCAATTATTCTAATTGTTCATTAATTAGGTAATTATTGCATCACCAATGTGTCATAAATAACATAAATTATTTAATGTCTAAAAATTATAAAAAAATAACATTATTTAGGAAATATTTTTATATTTCTAATGATTATTTATAGTCAAAATTCCAACATATATAACCCTATGTAAAAAATGTTTTTCTAAAAGATATATGCTTATGTCAATTTTGTATTTATTTTAACTTAATTAAAATAAAGTGTCCCTATCACCTACAAGTGGCTCCACGTGGTCCCAAAATCGACCCAAAGATGCCCATGGTCGGACATGTATCCACTAATAATATTAGGTCAAGATTTAGGGTAATTTATTATTATTATATTATTATTATTGTTTAACCCTTATTTACGAGATTTACCCTTTAACCATGGTAAATAACATATTTACTGAAGTAATTATTCAAAATGTGTAAAAATAAAATTTAACTATTTAAAAAATTTGTAAATTCTGATTACAAATATGGAATCCATTTTTCCAAATTCAAAACACAGAATTGGCAGAAATTATTTTAAAATTAATTCTCGCTGTCAAAACAAAAAGCATGTTTTTAAGATATAATAACTATCAAAAGAATGACACTTCATTATGTACGGTTTAATTGTGAAATTATTTAAAATGAACAACATTGAATTAAATGGTAAAAATTTATTCTAAATATACTTTAAAACCACTCAAATTCATAATTTTTCCCTATTAATTATTTTGATTTAAGAAGTTGTTTTTAATTAAAATTTAGTAATTTTCACTATTCATCAAAATATAAAAGTTATCTGAAAAGTACCGAAATTTCAGTTTAGGCTAAAGTCAATACTCCCAATCCAACAATGAAGTCCATTTTGAGAGATAAAATTTAAAAAAATTCAAAAAGTGGGTATTACTATTCATAACTGCTAGTTTGATTGGTTGTGGTGTGTGTTAGATCTCGAAGTTGTGTAAAACACACGCTGCTGTATTATTCAAAGGGAAGCGTACCTTGGAAGCTTGGGGTGTAACATTCTCCCCTACTTCAATAAATTTGGTCCTTACAATTTTAAATTTTTCATTGAATAAAAAAGTTTGAAAATAAAAAATACTTTTGGGAAAACCCACATCGGAAATTAGGTTAATAAAATTTAGTCTTAATAAGAGGAAAAGATAAATGAAAGGGTCACCACCAAATTATGAAATCTATTAGGAGAAAATTGGTGGAAATTATTGATATATAATTAGAGGAAAGACATAAATATTTATAGTTATTGATTGAGGTCATCAATCACAATCAAGTGTCAAATTAAGGGCCTTAAATTAATCATACTTTGATGATTTAAAATACCATTGGTTCAACAAAACATATGGTATTATGATAACAAATTTTTTGTTTTATGATCTCTTCACTAATGTATAAGAATTAATTTCTTCATTTAATAAGAGAAGAAGAAAAATATATACATAAATAGTAGAGTCCCATCCTTTAACTAAGTTCTACCACAAACTCATCTTTCACTCTAAAAAATAATAGATCTTAAAAATAATATTCTATTTATCCTATTCGTATAGGGTTCAAAAAAATGAATTTATAATTCATCTAGCAGAACAATTAAAAAACTACATTATTCAATCTAGGACATCAAGTTGATTAGTGGTAGGTAATACACCCTTGTTGACCTTCGGTTGTGGGTTTAAGTCTCACAGCCATGCCGGATGCGACGGGTTGCTGCCCGACCACTGGGTTGTCCTTTTTATTGAAATCCAAAAATAAACTCAAACTAGACTTATCTAAAACACTTATATCCAAACTCACAGTCCAAAGTTTATAAGGTAGGTAAACACAATGAAGATCCTTTTTCCACGTAATAGTATGTGAACACATTCATCATGTATTCTTTTTAAAACACTGAAACATCCTGAAATACCATAAAACCTTATTGATTACATTCATGATCCATTATTACTTATAGAATACTGAATATACTCCTTATATCAAAAAATGTTGTAAACTCAAACAATGATGGAATATAAAAATCATAAATCAGTTTCGAGGCAATCACGAATATCCAATATAATTTACCAAATCAACCATATATTATTCCAAAATTAATACCTCAATTTTAGGACCATATTAAAGTTTATATTTTCTTCAACCATGTAATTTTAAATAAGTTTAACTTTCTACAGAGTGACTTTTCTTAGTACCATAAAATCTCAAATCCTCAATTAAATAGAACTGTAGTACAATCCTTATTTACTTCCAGTACATCATTGATACAACACATCAATGAAATAATTCCAAAATAACAACATAAGAACACTAGTAATTCATCTTTATCTGTGGTAGTATCATAACTTGACTATTACCCAATAGCATCATTTGTGGCATAGTCTGATAACTGGGACACTGTTCTGCGTAGTGTCCAAACTCCATGTAGATGAAGCATTGTACATTTGAATCTTTTTTCTTACCCTTGCAGTCACGTACATGTTATACTTTTTCTCCACACTTATAACATACTCTCATTCTCTTAAAGCATTTTCCAAGGTGATTCTTTCCAAAGTTATCACAGATGGGAAAATCCTTCTTCACCTTCTTCCCTTTATCTTCCCTTCTCTCTACCATCCTTTTCTTATATGGCCTCCCTTCAAAGCCATAGGACTCCAAAAATTATTTACATATCTTATCAACAAATGGTAGTATTTCTTTATATGATTATAATACATGGGATTCTATTTAACTTCTAAATTCTGGATTATGAGCATGAAAGATATGATCCATCTTACTCTTTGGATCATGTGTATTTCTGGAGTTCTCATTCCTTAAACTGGGCGCCATTTCTGAACAATGGCATACACTAGATAAGTTTATGAATAGAAATACTTATTCCCGAACAAGTAAAACACTTATCATAAAATAAACAGTTTATGTATATAATCCAAAATCAAAAAAATGTTTCATTCGTGGAATTATATACTCATAAACCATTCATAATGGTTTGTAACGAAAATGAGAATTATCCTAAGCATATCCCCCAGGAGTGTCGTAACCAAGAGTGAAGCAAGGCTCGTTGTCGTGCACTAGTTACCGTTAGAGTCTAGCTCAAAGTGGTGTTTTTGGGTTTTAACCCAAGGTACATTTGTTCCAGAGCCACCTCTACCTACTCGTATCCAGACAGGGATGTATTACTCAAAAAACTCACAAAATCTCTACAATAACAAAATTCTAGGAATTTATTCTATACTAATACTCAAATTACATCTTAGGTCTATGTTCTTTAATCAGATTTTATCTAAATATAGATTCCAAACATTTTACTAATAATTCTTTGATACCAACTATATCACCCCGACCCCAGTTACCCAGAGTCGGTGCATTATTTTAATACCTTGGCATGATTACAAGGAATCATGTCCCGAAGGACCGATTAGTTTAGCAGTCTTGTTAAATAGATTACATACATGAATGTTACATTACATTTCATAACATACAAAACAACATAAATAATTCTTTATGAATTCCATTATTCCCTTGTCTTTACCCTACATATCAATCACAATACACTTCTTGGAATCCTGGAAAAAATAAAACATAGAAAGGGGTGAGCTCAAACACTCAGTAAGGGTATGTAATAAAACAGAAACATTCATAAACAAGCATAAACATTTAAGGAAATGTATAACTAAAAGAAAAGACTTTTAAACGTGAACATCAGCATAATATGGAAAAAAATGAAATAATTCCATTTACTTATTCACATGGACATTCTACAAGTCGAATATCACATGCAAAATCACTGACCACTTTCATAATGATGGAATTCATAATGCCATACTATCATAACCACGTAGCCAAGTCCTCGTTCCAAAACTACAAATAAAATTTTGGCAATGCCTCATTCCAAGACAGTAGTTTGTCTTGTAACACCCCGAGCTTCCATGGTACGCTTCTCTTTGAATAATACAGTAGCGTGTGTTGTACGCAACTTCGAGTTCTAACACACACCACAACCAATCAAACTAGCCGTTATGAATAGTAATACCTACTTTTTGAAATTATATATATTTTATATATCAAAATGTACTTCATTTTTGGATTCGGAATATTGAATTTAGCCTAGGGTGAAATTTTGGAACTTTTCAGATAACACTTATATTTTGATGAATAGTGAAAATTACTAAATTTTAATTAAAAACAACTTTTTTAATCAAAATAATTAATAGTGATAAATTATGAATTTGAGTGGTTTTAAAGTATATTCATAATATATTTTTACCATTTAATTAAATTTTGGTCATTGGAAATAATTTTACAATTAAACCGGACATAAACAAGTGTCAATCTTTTGATAGTTATTATCTCTTAAAAACACGGTTTTTGTTTTAACAACGGAAATTAATTTCAAATTAATTTCTCCCCTTATGTTTGTTGAATTTGGAAAAATGGATTCCATATTTGGAATCAGGATATTCAAATTGTGTAAATAGGTAACTTTTATTTTTAGACATTTTGAATAATTACTTCGTTAAATATTTTATTTACCATGGTTAAAGGGTAAATCTGGTAAGTAAGTGTTAAAAGAAATATTATTATAATAATACTAAACTACCCTAAAATGTGTCCTAGCCTCATTGGTTGATACATATTCGACCATAGTCATATTTGGGTTGATTTTGGGACCCCATGGTGCCACTTGTAGGTGATAGGGACACTTAATTTTAATTAAGTTAAAATACGTACAAAAATGAAATAAGCATTTATCCTTTAGCAAAACAATATTTACATAGCGTTATATATATTGGATTTTCGACTATAAATATTCATTCAAAAGATAAAAATATTTCCTACATAATTATAGTTTATTTATAATTTTTAGATATTACATAATTTAAATTATTTATGACACAATGATGATGCAGTAATTACCATAATTGTGAAAATTTAAAATAATTGATATTATAAATACCCAAATAAATATAATATGAGACTTCTAATGATTTACAATAATTTTATAGGATAATATGACATATTAGGATTGATTTAATTAACGTTTTTCTAAGTAATCATTCTGTTATGAGTATCAGAAAAATCAACTATTGAATAGTGTCAAAATTGAAATAAAAGAGTTTTTTAAAAAAATATTATATCATTAATTGATATTAAATTCCTAAAAATATAAGGTTCGGCCAAGAGACTTATATAATGATAGTTTTATCATTAATGGACAACTTTGGGGTCTCTTGGAAGTATATAGTATGTTTATTAACCATATAATATAAAAATACAAAGAGACATTGTAAAAATGAATCGAATTAACTTAGTGTTAATACTTAAAGATAAGGTTAATATAAGTACCGAAAACTGTCTAAATTCTATTGGTTGAGTGGTTTTCGACACATACCCACCTTAACATTTATATAATCCACTTTTGAGCCTTTAGAAACAGAATATTAATTTATTATAAATTAATATTTCTAGCTTTTCTAAATGTTCCCCTCACCCCTCTTATAAAAAGGAACTCCTCCTTCTCATTTCTTCACACCTTCAAATCCTTTTGGTTCAGCCAAAATCTGCCGAAATACTCTCCCAACATCCCTCAATACATCCTAGAGGCCTTATTTTGATCATAAAGACAACCTAAGGAGCCCTTTTGATCAAATCAAAAGGAAGAACCCGAAGAAGAGGTAATAATTTCACCACCCTTTTCCAAGTTCCTTTCTTCTTCCACGTCTTCTTCCTTTGTTGTTACCATTCTAAAATAATAACTCCAGTATCATATATATACTGTGATGTTATTATAAATATGGTACAACCATATTCAGTATTCTATCCACCCTTTGAATAACATGTCACCATACGTGAGTACATACAGCTTACCGTCTGCACCTCGTGGTGTAATTGTTATTCAATATATTATTATTTGGATGGGTATAATAATGATGTGTAACTCATGAAATTAATAAATATAAAATGTTAATGATTCTGTATATATGATATACCATCCAATTATATATTATTTTAATATCAAAAGAATGATATTTTTGCTCGTGCGTACGTACGGATTACCGTCTCCATGACGCGATGAGATTCATTTCCAAGTTCACAATTCATCGACGATTATAAAAATATATATTACTAATAAGTATGTAATATATGACATAATAATTCTACTGGAGATATATATATATATATATAAGGATTTATGTACTTACATATATCATATTCACTAACTTCCATTCAATACTATATGAAAACAGAAACATCGTTTATGCGTACGTACGGACTACCGTCTCCATAAATGGTGTTTTCCATTTCATATATATGTCTATTATACATATTTATATTCTAAATATATATTATATATTTATCAGGTTTTATATTCTGGATGTATTTAAATCATGATCTAAGTGATACAACCAAGAGTGACATGTTAAAACATGTACGATAAAGAAAGTGATTATTACCCGAAATGTTAACATAACATGGAAATTGTTATTAAATGGGTAATATAAAGTCATAAATGAATCATGTATGATATCATAAATATTAATATGGTTCTGGTATAATTTAATAACTTACGACGATCTTCGTACAGGAGGTTAAACGTACCCTCGACTAAAGGAAAGTGCAAGGTAAGGGGATTTCATCTCACTCCTTATTTCTATGAGATTCATGCCATATTCCCACCATTACCATTTCTGTGGTGTATGTACTGCCCATAATTATATTATTTTTGTAATACACATTAATTTATGTGTATTTACATATTCATTTTATGATACCTCTTTCATGGGTTGTATGTTTCGTAAGTTCCCAAATTGGTAAGGGTTTATTTCCCAATCCCTTCATTATCCGAGGTTGTTTATATGTAATAATCTACTGAGATTTCTTTATCATCCACATCCATCATTCTTTTAAAAGTATTTCAAAACATTTTTACTATTTACTAGAATATGGGTTAAAGTCATTTATACCCCTTTTGACTTTTATAAGTGGTTTATAAAGGAATTTTTCCGTCATTTTCTAAACAAGGTCCTTTTTAACCTTTCTGACAAAATTAATGTAAGAATGTTTTTTTAACTTATACGGTGGGTGCGGTTATTCTCTTCTGTTATTACACCTTTGATGTTTCCTTCAAAATCTTATAAAGATATTTTCAAAATAAAGGTTTTCTCGATAATTATGCGACTTTTAAAATGATTTCAAAAAAAAGAGATATTTCTCTCAAATAGTATTGATTTCATCTATGTAAACATCATTTGATAAATTTTAAACTTGTTTCAAGTTGATTTATTATGATACAAATCATCCATATTGTATTTAAGGTTTTGTGATATTTTTGACTATGGATGAGTTATTTTTATGATATTAATGGTTTATGATTAATGTTTTGACATTTTGTATGTTAGTTTTAATAAAAATGTTTATGTTATATTTCATCATCTTCTTAAGATGAATGTGTTGGACTAGTATGTTCTGGGTTGCGCACCGGTAAAATTAAGCCCTCCGGGTTGGTGTCCGGTTATTAGAGGCACTCCGGGTTGGTGTCCGGTTATTAGAGGCACTCCGGGTTGGTGTCTGGTTATTAGAGGCACTCCGGGTTGGTGTCCGGTTATTAGAGGCATTCTGGGATGGAGTCTGGTTACAGAGGCTCTCCGGGTTGGGTTCCGGTTACAGTTATCCCTTAGGTCATGGGACGAGGCCTCGACACAGAAATTAATGTTCAGCATCATGCATTCCATCATTATGAAAGTGGTTAGTGATATTGAATGTGATTATTCGATTAGGAGAATATCCATGTGAATATGTAAATGGAATTATTTCATTTTATTTCTGCCATATTATGCTGAAGTTCAATTTTAAAAGGCTTTTGTTTTAGTTTTATACATTGCCTTAAATGTTTATGCTTATTTATAAAAGTTACCGCTGCATTGCTTACCCTTACTGAGAATTTGAGCTCACCCCTTTCTATATTTTATTTTTCCCAGGATTCCAAGAAGTGTAATGTGATTGATATGTAGGGTTAAGACAAGGGAATAATGGCGTTCATAAAGATTATTTATGTTGTTTTGAATGTCATAAATTGAAAATGTAACATTCATGTATGCGACCTATTTTTCCAAGACTGCTAAATTGATCAGTCCTTCGGGACTTGATTCCTTGTAATCATGCCAATGTATTAAAATAATGCACCGACTCTGGGTAGCTGGGGTCGGGGTGTTACAGTTGGTATCAGAGTAAGTTTAGCAATAACCATGGAATCTAGATTTAGATAAAATCTGATTATATCACATAGCCCTAAGATAGACTTTGAGGATTGGTATAGAATAACTTCCTATAATATTGGTATTGTATAGATTTTGTGAGTTTTCCGAGCAATAAATCCATGTCTGGATACGAGCAGGTAGAGGCGGCTCTTTCACAGATGTACCTACGGGTAAAACCTGAAAACACCGCTTTGAGCTAGACTCGAACGGGAACTGGTGCACGACAACGGGCCTTGCTGCACTCTTGGTTACGACACTCCCGGGGGATATGCTTAGGATAATTCTCATTTTCTTTACCGACCATTATTAAGGTCTTATGAGTATATACTTACTCAAAGAATCATTTTTACGATTATGGATTATATCCATAAACTGTTCAATTTTTGTTAGGTATTTTACAGGTTTTGTAATTATTCATTGCAATTCATAAACTGAACTAGTTTATGATATTGTATAGAAATGGCGCCCAGTAGAAGGAATGTGAACTCCTGTAATACGTATGATCCAAAGAGTAAGAAGGATCATATCTTTCATAGTCCTATGCCCGAATTTAGAAGGTAAAGAGTTTCCCACGTATTATCATCATATGAAGAAATAGTATCATGTGTTGATAAGATGAGTAATGAATTCTCGGAGTCCTATGTCTTTGAAGGGAAGCAATAGAAGAAAAGGATGGAAGAGAGAAATATGGGTAAAGGGAAGAGGGAAAAGAAGAATTTTCCCATATGTGATAACTGTGGGAAGAAACACCCTGGAACTTGCCTGAAAGGAATGGGGGTTTGTGATAAGTGTGGAGGAAAAGGGCACAAAGTATGTGACTGCATGGGTAAGAAAATGGTTTCAAATGTACAATGCTTCATTTTCAAGGTGTTTGGACACTACGCGAACCAATATCCCAATCATGAGACTATGACACAAATAATGCTATTGGATAATAATCAAGTTATGATACTACCACAGACGAAGAGGAATGACTAGTGTTCTTATGTTGTCATTTTAGAATTATTTCATTTATGTGTTGTATCAATGATGTTCTGGAGATAAATAAGGATTTCACTACAGTACTATTTAATTAAGGATTTTAGATTTTATGGTACTAATAAAAGTGGCTCCACAGCGAGTTATTTTTTTTTTTGGAAATTACATGGTTGAAGGAAATATAAACCTTAATATGGTCCTAATATTGAGGTAGTGATTTTGGAATAAGAGATGGTTGATTTTGGTAATTCAGGATGTTTCGGTGTTTTAGAAGAATATATAAGGAAGTCGTTCACATGTTATTAGCTGAAAAAAAGGATCCTCATTATGTTTAACTTCATTATAAATTTTGGACTGTGAGTTTGGATAATATTATTTTGGATAAGTATAATGGTTGGACTGGATTATGTTTGAAAGGATATTTTTTTTGGATTTTTATAAAAGGACAACATGCAGACCGTGTGACGACCCGTCGTGTTAGACAAAGCTATGGGAATCGAATCCACAACCATAGTGCAACTGTAATTTATCACCTACCATTGTGCTACATGATGTTCCTGGATGGTATAATGTAGTTTCTTTACATAAAGGGTCTGATATGTGAAAAATAACATCATTTTATTTGGAACCCTATACGATCAGGATAAATATAGTATTTTTGAGTTGTATTATGTTTTGGGTGAAAGATGAGTTTTTGGTAGAAATTTATTAATGGATAAAACTCTAATTACAAAGTAAGTATATCTCTTTATGATCTTATCCAATCTCATAAATAAATTCCTCAACATTAAGAAAGGTAACATAGAACAAAAATGTTGTCCTAGATGGTACCTTAGATCATCACTAATTTATGGATTTGGGATTGTTGTCCTTTTCATAGCTATGTTCTCTACCACTCTTCATCAGATAATTGATGGTTATATTCCTCTTCCATATCCATATTTCCCTACATGGAACCATAGTATGTGTTATTTTCAGTAATCATCATACTTTACACTCTTTATTTCGAATAGAGGCCTCATTAATACATTTTTCGATGTGGTATTTCAACTAAGATATTTTGAAATTTCAAAAATGTGTTATCCTAATACCTTATGTTTTGTTGAACCGATGGTATTTTAAATCATCATAAATTGATGAATTTAAGGACCTCATTTCTAAACTTGTTTGTGATTGATGACCTCAATCACTACCTATAAATATTTACGTTTTCCTCTAGTTATATGTCTATAATTGCAACCAATGTCCTCCTAATCGAGATCATAATTTTGTGGTGACCCTTTCATTTCTCATTTCATCTTGTTAAGACTAAAATTTTATTAACCAAATTTCCAATGTGGGTTTTTTCCACAAAGATATTTTCTTTTTTCAACATTTATTTTCAATGAACAATATAAAATTGCGAGGATGCAATTTGTTGAAGTAGGGGAGAATGTAACACCCCGAGCTTCCACGATACACTTCTCTTTGAATAATACAGAAGCGTGTGTCGTACGCAACTTCGAGTTCTAACACACACCACGACCAATCAAACTAGCCGTTATGAATAGTAATACCTACCTTTTGAAATTATATATATTTTATATTTCAAAATGGACTTCATTTTTGGATTCGGAATATTGAATTTAGCCTAGGGTGCAATTTTGGAACTTTTCGGATAACACTTATATTTTGATGAATAGTAAAAATTACTAGATTTTAATTAAAAACAACTTTTTTAATCAAAATAATTAATAGTGATAAATTACGAATTTGAGTGGTTTTAAATTATATTCATAATATAGTTTTACCATTTAATTCAATGTTGGTCATTGGACATAATTTTACAATTAAACCGGACATAAACAAGTGTCAATCTTTTGATAGTTATTATCTCTTAAAAACACTCTTTTTGTTTTAACAACAAGAATTAATTTTAAATTAATTTCTTCCACTTTTGTGTGTTGAATTTGGAAAAATGGATTCCATATTTTGAATCCGGAAGTTAAAATTTTGTAAATAGGTAACTTTTATTGTTAAACATTTTGAATAATTACTTCGGTAAATATTTCATTTACCATGGTTAAAGGGTAAATCTGGTAAGTAAGGGTTATAAAAAATAATATTAGAATAATACTAAATTACCCTAAAACGTGTTCTAGCCTCATTTTATGATACATATTCGACTATAGGAATATTTGGGTCGATTTGGGGACCCCATGGAGCCACTTGTAGGTGATAATGACACTTAATTTTAATTAAGTTAAAATAAGTACAAAAATGACAAAAGCATATATCTTTTAGAAAAACAATTTTTACACAGGGGTTTATATATTTAATTTCGACTATAAATATTCATTAGAAAGATAAAAATATTTCCTACATAATGATATTTTATTTATAATTTTTAGAGATTACATAATTTAATTTATTTATGACACAATGATGATGCAGTAATTACCATAATAGTGAAAATTTAAAATAATTGATATTATAAATATCCAAATAAATATAATTTGAGACTTTTAATGAATTGAAATAATTTTGTAGTATAATATGAAATATTGGTATTGATTTAATTACATTTTTTTGAAGTAATCATTCTGTTATGAGTTTCATAAAAATCAACTATTGAATAGTGTCAAAATTGACATAAAAGAGTTTTTAAAACAAATATTATATTATTAATTGATATTAAATTCTTAAAAATCTGAGGTTCGGCCAAGAGACTTATATCATGATAGGTGTATAATTATTGGACAACTTGTGGGTCTCTTGGATGTATATAGTTTGTTTATTAACCATATAATATAAAAATACAAAGAGACATTGTAAAAGTGAAACTAATTAACTTAGATTAATACTTAAATATATGGTTAATATAAGTACCCAAAACTGTCTAAATTCTATTGGATGAGTTGTTTACGACCCATACCCACCTTAAAATTTAAATAATCCACTTTGGAGCCTTTCGAAACCGAATATGAATTTATTATAAATTAATATTTCTAGCTTTTCCAAAGGTGCCCCTCACCCCTATTTTAAAAGGGCACTCCTCCTTCTCATTTATTCACACCTTCAAAGCCTTTTGGTTCAGCCAGACGCTGCCCAAATACTCTCCCAACATACCTCACTACAACCTAGAGGCCTTAGTCGGATCATAAAGACAACCTAAGGAGCCCTTTTGATCAAATCAAAAGGAAGAACCCGAAGAAAAGGTAATGATTTCACCACCCTTTTCCAAGTTCCTTTCTTCTTCCACTTCTTCTTCCTTTGTTGTTACCATTCTAAAATAATAACTGCAGTGTCATCTAGATACTGTGATGTTATTATAAATATGGTACAACCATATTCAGTATTCTATCCACCCTTTGAATAACATGTCACCATACGTGCGTACGTACGGCTTACCGTCTCCACGTCATGGTGTAATTGTTATTCAATATATTATTATTTGGATGGGTATAATAATGATGTGTAACTCATGTAATTAAAAAATATAACATGTTAATGATTCTGTATATATGATACACCATCCAATTATATATTATTTTAATATCAAAATAATGATATTTTCGCTCGTGCGTACGTACGTATTACCATCTCCACGACGCGATGAGATTCATTTCCAAGTTGACCATTCATCGACGATTATAAAAATATATATTACAAATAAGTATGTAATATATGACATAATAATTCTACTGGAGATATATATATATATATATATATATATATATAAGGATTTATTTACTTACATATATCTTATTCACTTACTTCCGTTCAATAATATATGAAAACAGAAACAACGTTTATGCGTACGTACGGACTACCGTTTCCATAAACGGTGTTTTCCATTTCATATATATGTCAATTATAAATATTTATATTCTAAATATATATGATATATTTATCATGTTTTATATTCTGTAAGTATTTAATTCATGATCTAAGTGATACAACCAAGAGTGACAAGTTAAAACACGTACAATAAAGAAAGTGATTATTACACGAAATGTTAACTTAACATGGAAATTATTATTAAATGGATAATATAATGTCATAAATGAATCATGTATGATATCATAAATATTAATATGGTTCTGGTATAATTTAATAACATACTACTATCTTCGTACAGGAGGTTAAACATACCCTCTACTAAAGGAAAGTGCAAGGTAAGGGGTTTTCATCTCACTCCTTATTTCCGTGAGATTCATGCCATATTGCCACCATTAGCTTTTGTGTGGTTTATTTACTACCCATAATTATATTATTTTTGTAATACACTTTAATTTATGTTTATTTACATATTCATTGTATGATACCTCTTTCATGGGTTGTATGTTTCATTAGTTACCAAATTGTTAAGGGTTTATTTCGCAATCCCTTCATTATCCGAGGTTGTTTATACGTAATAATCTACAGGGATTTCTTTATCATCCACATCCATCTTTCTTAAAAATGTATTTCAAAATATTTTTACTATTTAATAGAATATGTTTTAACGTCATTTATAACCCTTTTGACTTTTATAAGTGGTTTATAAAGGAATTTTTCCATCGTTTTCCAAACAATGTCCTTTTTAACCTTTTTGACAAAATTAAGGTAAGAATGTTTTTTTAACTTATACGGCGGGTGCGGTTATTCTCCGGCATTATTACACCTTTTATGCTTATTTCACAAGCTTATAAAGATATTTTCAAAATAAAGGTTTTCTCTACAATTATGCGCCTTTTAAAATGATTTCTAAAAAAGAGATATTTCTCAAATAGTACTGATTTCATCTATGTCAACACCCTTTGAAATTTTTTTAACTTGTTTCAAGTTGATTTATTATGATACAAATCATCCATATTGTATTTATGGTTTTGTGATATTTTTGACTATGGATGAGTTATTTTTATTCCATTAATGGTTTATGATTAAAGTTTTGACATTTTGTATGTTAGTTTTAATACAAATGTTTATGTTATATTTCATCATCTTCTAAAGATGAATGTGTTGGACTAGTATGTTCAGGGTTGGTGTCCGGTTACTAGAGGCTCTCCGGGTTGGTGTCCGGTTATTAGAGGCACTCCGGGTTGGTGTATGGTTATTAGAGGAACTCTGGGATGGAGTCCGGTTACAGAGGCTCTCCGGGTTGGGTTCCGGTTACAGTTATCCCTTTGGTCTTGGCACGATGCCTCGACACAGAAATTAAATTTTGGCATCATGCATTCCATCATTATGAAAGTGGTTAGTGATATTTCATGTGATTATTCAATTAGTAGAATATCCATGTGAATAAGTAAATGGTATTATTGCATTTTATTTCTGCCATATTATGCTGAAGTTCAATTTTAAAAGGCTTTTTTTTAGTTTTATACATTTCCTTAAATTTTTATGCTTATATATGAAAGTTACCGCTGCATTGCTTACCATTACTGAGCATTTGAGCTCACCCCTTTCTATGATTTATTTTTCCCAGGATTCTAAGAAGTGTAATATGATTGATATGCAGGGTTAAGCCAAGGGAATAATGGAGTTCATAAAGATTATTTATGTTGTTTTGTACATCATAAAGTGAAAATGTAACATTCATGTATGTGATCTATTTTTTCAAGACTGCTAAACTGATCGGTCCTTCGGGACTTGATTCCTTGTAATCGTGCCAATGTATTAAAATAATGCACCGACTCTGGGTAACTGGGGTCGGGGCATTACATGTCTAATGAAACCTACCGATGCATCGAGGAGCTATAGAGGGATCCACCCGTCACTTACGAAGTCCAATGCATTCCTCATATGAAAAGGTTTAAACATAACATAAACATTCTTATTAAAACTAGCATACGAAATGTCAATAAATTCCATATAAACCATGAATGGTATAAATATAACACATCCACAGTCAAACATATCCCAAAACCATCAATGGAATTCTTTTATAATAAATCATCTGTTGGGCGGAAGAACACCCCAAGGAGGGAATGATGGCAAGAGGGGGGGTGAATTGCCTTTTAAAAAAAAATTGATTAACAAATTAAAAACAAATTGAATCAAAGTAAAGATGCAGCGGAAAATAAAGAGGCAAGACACACAAAATTGATAACGGAGTTCGGCCTAAAACCTGGCCTACGTCTCCGCTCCCAACTCAACCGTTGAGAGATTCTACCACTTGCTTTTCAATGGTTTTAGCAAGAAACCCACTAGGCTTTGAGGTAGCACTAGGACCTATTACAGCTTGCTTTTAGTGGTTAAGCAAGAACCCAATGCTTTTAATGGTTAAGCAATAACCCACTAGCCTTTTTACGGGTGAAGGCTAGCTCACCGATCTCAAGCCTTTTACAAGGTAAGGCTTGTGAACCTCTTCACACCTTAGTGGTGGTGTGAGAACCCAAAGAAAAGGAGATGAGGAAAGAGTTTGGGGTTTGTAGGCACAAACCCAAATTTAAAGCTCAAAAAGAAATAAACAATAAAACCCGTATTGGAGGAAGACTTGGGCGCCAATTGGATTGGTGGAGCTGATGTAGCGTGCTTCTCCCAAGCTTCTTGATGTGCTCCTTGGATGTGGAAGTTGTTGGAGCACTTGAGGTTCCGTTGAGGAAGTCCACCGGAGGTTGGCCAATTGATGGAAAATGAGTATAGTGGCTTTGCAAGTGTTCCGGGTGGTGTCCGGGGCTTCCTCAGCCTTTATTTATAGGCTAGGAACTCATTGGGGGCCTTCGGAGCCGTTGGAGAGGCTTAAAGAGCCGTTGGGAGCCAAATGGACAGGCTGGTCAAAAGCCCAACGGCTAGTTTGACTGGCTCCACCGGCTGGCCGGTACAACTCCACCGGTTGGCCGGTGTTTGCAAAAAGACATTGGATTCCTGTCCAGGGGCCACCGGCTGACCGGTACATCTCCACCGGCTGGCCGGTGCCTTGGTAGAGAGGAAGAGTCTTGATCCAGGCTCTACCGGTCGACCGGTGAGGAGCCACCGGCTGGCCGGTGGCAAGACAGTAGCAAATACTATTTGAGCTGGGTGCCACAGGTCGACCGGTGGCAGAGCCACCGGTCGACCGGTGGGAAGGCAGTAGCTTCCACTGTTTGGTCTGGATGCCACCGGCTGGCCGGTGGTGAAGCCACCGGTCGGCCGGTGGACTGAATTTCAGTCCATTTCTGCCTCTTCCTTGGTCAACTTCTTGGCAATCAAATGCCTATCAACACAAACACTTAAAACACAATGTTAGATAAAAATGAAAGTGATTGTGATCATGAAAATTAAACCTTGAGGGGTTCGAGAGGTACAACAATCTCCCCCTATTTTGATGATCACAATCACCGAAACAAACAATGTAAAATACTAAAATTGAAAGGAAATACTAAGCATGATGAAAATGATTCTCCCCCAATCAATCAAGAAATTTCTCCCCCTTTGTGATTATCAAAATAGAATGGGGCATAAAACTTGATTGAGGGAATCGATGAAAAACGAGATTTTAAATCGATTGAAAATGGTATCAATTGTTGAAAATTTTGAAAATTTTGAAATGAAAATTGAATAACAATTTGAATTGAAAGTTTTGAATCAAAACAAATTCGAAACCAACTGTTGGAATTTTAGAAATGAAAATTTGATAGAAAATATGAATTGAAAGAATTGAAACCAAGAGTTGAGTTTTGAAAAGAAAAAATTTTGAATACACAAAAAAAACTTAAAAGATCCTAACTCCCCCTAAATAAAAACAATGAATCACCGGGGAGAGGGATTTTGAAAAGAAACAATCTTAGGCCCGGAGAGACTCGCAAGAAGGGATTTTTCAATCCATACTTGCCTCATGGCGGGTCTTCTCCTATAAAATTCATCCGAAAAGAAAAAACTTTTGGGTTGACCATACCGGGCGTTTTTACAATTACACTCATAAATGAGATGCCCGGTTTTCTTGCAATAATTACAAAATTTGTAATCGGAGCTCCCCCTTACAAAAACAGTTTGAGCATGGGAGGAGGAGGCTTGCTTGGAATAGCCAAGCCCTTGGGAGGTTCTAGAAATGCGTTGGGAACCTAGCAAATTGTTCAAATTTTGTTCCCCTTGGGTGAACTTAGCTAGGGTCTCCCTAAGGTCTTTTATGGTTGATTCCATAGAATCAACATTTGGAAAATTTTGGATTTTAAGGGAGAGTTCCTCCTTCTCTTTGAGAAGTTGTTCTTTTTCGGAGGAAAGCTTTTTGAAAGATTTTTTTAATGCAACAAATTTTGAGGATAAAGTATGAAAACCATTTTCCAATTGATCTCTTGCATATTGGAGATCCTCATAAGACATATGATTGAAAGAGTTTGAATTTGAAGAACAAGAGGAGGATGAGTCGGAAGATGTTACCTCATGAAATGCCATTAGGCATTTGTTACCGTTGTCGCTTGAGGAGGAGGAGGATGATGAAGAGGAGGTGTCACTCCATGTTGCCTTGAGGACCTTCTTCTTTCCTTTTTCGTTGGCCCGTTTTTTGTTGAGTGGGAAATCGGGCTTGTAATGGCCCTTTTCGCCGCACCCGTAGCATTTTACCTTTGGCTCGATTCTTGCGGTGGGTTCTTGCTTTCGCGCCTTGCGAGATTTCTTCTTCTTCTTGTGCTTCTTCATAAACTTGTGCATTTGGCGGGCGAGATTCTCCATTTCCGAGTCGCCGCTTGAAGATGAAGTAGATGAGGAAGATGAGGATGAGGAGGAGCTTACTTCTTTTTGAACCTTGAGGGCGATGTTCTTTGGAGTTTTGATAGGGGTGCCCTCCTTTTGTGCTTGCCTCCTCATCGTGATCTCGTAGGTCATTAGAGATCCGATGAGCTCCTCGACCGGCATATTTTTGACGTCCTTAGCTTCTTGGATCGCCGTCACCTTTGGTGCCCATGAGCTCGGAAGGACCCATAAGATCTTCTTGACCATCGTCTCGGCTGAAACATTATCACCAAGAGATTTCCTTCCATTGCATACGTCAGTAAAGCGAGTAAACATTTCAGAAATTGACTCATTTGGATGCATGGAAAAAGATTCAAAATCCTGTCTATACATATCTAATCTAGTATCCTTGACTTTATTAGTGCCTTCATGGGTCACTTCTAAAAGCTTCCAAATTTCATGTGCGGAGGTGCAAGTGGATACACGATTAAATTCATTTCTATCTAACCCGCAATGAAGAGCATTCATGGCTTTGCCATCAAGCTCAAAATTTCTAATGTCGGCGGGGGTCCATTTGGATTCGTCGGGGGAAGAAAGAGTGTAACCTTGCATGACTATTTTAAAAATGGGATATCCTATGCTTCTTAAAAAAGTGGTCATGCGGGTTTTCCAATAATTGTAGTCGGTCCCATCAAAAAATGGAGCCCGACCCAAAGAGTAGCCCTCGGGGGCGAAAGAGGTAGATGCCATCAAAAACAAAGATCTTAACTTTGAAACCGTGTTAAGGAATTACTCAAAGGTCCCTCTGATACCAATTGTTGGGCGGAAGAACACCCCAAGGAGGGAATGATGGCAAGAGGGGGGGTGAATTGCCTTTTAAAAAAAATTGATTAACAAATTAAAAACAAATTGAATCAAAGTAAAGATGCAGCGGAAAATAAAGAGGCAAGACACACAAAATTGATAACGGAGTTCGGCCTAAAACCTGGCCTACGTCTCCGCTCCCAACTCAACCGTTGAGAGATTCTACCACTTGCTTTTCAATGGTTTTAGCAAGAAACCCACTAGGCTTTGAGGTAGCACTAGGACCTATTACAGCTTGCTTTTAGTGGTTAAGCAAGAACCCAATGCTTTTAATGGTTAAGCAATAACCCAATAGCCTTTTTACGGGTGAAGGCTAGCTCACCGATCTCAAGCCTTTTACAAGGTAAGGCTTGTGAACCTCTTCACACCTTAGTGGTGGTGTGAGAACCCAAAGAAAAGGAGATGAGGAAAGAGTTTGGGGTTTGTAGGCACAAACCCAAATTTAAAGCTCAAAAAGAAATAAACAATAAAACCCGTATTGGAGGAAGACTTGGGCGCCAATTGGATTGGTGGAGCTGATGTAGCGTGCTTCTCCCAAGCTTCTTGATGTGCTCCTTGGATGTGGAAGTTGTTGGAGCACTTGAGGTTCCGTTGAGGAAGTCCACCGGAGGTTGGCCAATTGATGGAAAATGAGTATAGTGGCTTTGCAAGTGTTCCGGGTGGTGTCCGGGGCTTCCTCAGCCTTTATTTATAGGCTAGGAACTCATTGGGGGCCTTCGGAGCCGTTGGAGAGGCTTAAAGAGCCGTTGGGAGCCAAATGGACAGGCTGGTCAAAAGCCCAACGGCTAGTTTGACTGGCTCCACCGGCTGGCCGGTACAACTCCACCGGTTGGCCGGTGTTTGCAAAAAGACATTGGATTCCTGTCCAGGGGCCACCGGCTGACCGGTACATCTCCACCGGCTGGCCGGTGCCTTGGTAGAGAGGAAGAGTCTTGATCCAGGCTCTACCGGTCGACCGGTGAGGAGCCACCGGCTGGCCGGTGGCAAGACAGTAGCAAATACTATTTGAGCTGGGTGCCACAGGTCGACCGGTGGCAGAGCCACCGGTCGACCGGTGGGAAGGCAGTAGCTTCCACTGTTTGGTCTGGATGCCACCGGTCGGCCGGTGGACTGAATTTCAGTCCATTTCTGCCTCTTCCTTGGTCAACTTCTTGGCAATCAAATGCCTATCAACACAAACACTTAAAACACAATGTTAGATAAAAATGAAAGTGATTGTGATCATGAAAATTAAACCTTGAGGGGTTCGAGAGGTACAACATCATCTTCAAATAAGCTTAAAATCCATCAAAAGATGTTGACATAGATGAAAATGATGAGTAAAACATTTTGAGAGAAATTTCCTTTCTGTGAAATCATTTAAAATTTACATATTTATAAAGGAAGAAATTTAAAAGATATTTTTGAATCAAATTGTTCCATTCCATTTTGAAACTTTTGAAAAGAATTAACATTTCAAAACATTCATGTCCATATAAATAAATGCTTAAAATCATTTTCAAAATATGGAAATTAATTAAAAATATTTAGAAATATAAATCATTAAAACATTTGAAATTATGATCTTGATAAGGAGTACCTTTAAAAACCTTAAAATCATTATTTTGAAATCATTTTTATGAAAAATGGACATGGATGATAAAAATTTCCCAGTAAATACTTACACATAAACAATCTAGGATAATAATGAGATTGAATAATTAACACTTACCAATTTGATAAATTACGAAACAAACAACCCATGAAAGGGGTATCATAAAATTAATATGTAAATACACATAAATTAATGTTTATTACACAAATAATACAATTATGGGCTGTACATACACCACACAAATGGTAATAGTGGCAATATGGCATGAATCTCACGGAAATATAGAGTGAGATGAAAACCCCTTACCTTGTACTTTTCCTTGTTTGGGGGTAGTTTAACCTCCTCCATAATGGTGAAATAATTGTTATTAAATTAAAGAAGAATCATATATATTATTATGATATCATATATGATCTTTTAACATTGCTTTGTTAATAATATCTTAATATTATTGTCGTTTCGGGTGTTAACATACTCATTATGTTTTGTTACACGAGCCATGTTTATTATGGATAGGTTGTATCTTATTCATATCCAGAATGATATTAAGTCCTTAATCATTATTATTAATCATCAAATGAGAATTATACTTGATTGGATACGATGGATAGCGAATCTCATCGCGTCCATGGAGACGGTAGTCCGTACGTACACACGAACGACAATATCATTCTATTGATATTAAAATAATATTTAAATGGACTGTATATCATATATACAGAATCATTATCATGTTATATTTATTATTTACATGAATTACACATCATTATTATACCCATCCAAATAATAATGTTTTGAATAACAATAACACCATGACCTGGAGACGGTAAGCCGTACGTACGCACCTATGGTGACATTTCATTCAAAGGATGGATAGAATACTGAAATATGGTTTTACCATGTTTATAATAACATAAAAGTATATATAATATACTGGAGTTAATATTTTATAATTGTAATAACAAAGAAATAAGAAGTGTAAGTAGAAAGGAACTTGAAAAGGGTTGGTGGAATCATTACATCTTCTTTGGGTTCTTCCTTTTGATTTGATCAAAAGGGATCCATAGGATGGCTTTATGACTAAAGGAAGGACTCTAGGATGATGTGAGGGATGTTGAGAGAGTATTTGGGCAGGGGTTGACTGATCCAGAATGCTTTGAAGGTGTGAATTAATGAAAGGGGGAGTCCCTTTTATTAGAGGCGTGAGAGGACCTTTGGAAAAGCTATAAATATTATTTTATAATAAATTCATATTCAGTTTCTAATGTCTCCAAAGTGTATTTTTTAAAATTTAATGTGGGGATAAGTCTAAAACCACTCAAACAATAGGATTTAGACCGGTTTGGGTTACTATATTAACCTTATCTTTAAGTATTAACTCTTAGTTAATTAGTTTCAATTTTACAATGTCTCTTTGTATTTTTATATTATATGGTTAATAAACATACTATATACATCCAAGAGACCCCCCAAGTGGTCCTTTAATGATAAAACTATTATTATATAAGTCTCTTGTCCGAACCTTATATTTTTAGGAATTTAATATCAATTAACAATATAAATTTCGTTTTAAAATCTCTTTAATGTCAATTTTGACAATATTCAATAATTGATTTTGTTAAAAATTATAACAGAACTATTACTTCAAAACAAGTTAATTAAATAAATCCTAAAATGTCATATTAACCTAGGAAATTATTGGTATTTATAAAAAGTCTCAAATTACATTTATTTGGCTATTTATAATATCAATTATTCTAATTGTTCATTAATTACGTAATTACTACATCACCAATGTGTCATAAATAACAAAAATTATTTAATGTCTAAAAATTATAAAAAAATAACATTATGTAGGAAATATTTTTATATTTATAATGATTATTTATAGTCGAATGCCCAACATATATAGCCCTATGTAAAAATTCTTTTCTTAAAAGATATATGCCTATGTCATTTTTGTATTTATTTTAACTTAATTAAAATAAAGTGTCCCTATCACCTACAAGTGGCTCCACGGGGTCCCAAAATCAACCCAAAGATTCCCATGGTCGGAAATGTATCCACTAATAATATTAGGACACGTTTTAGGATAATTTATTATTATTATAATATTATTATTATTTAACCCTTATTTACGAGATTTACCCTTTAACCATGGTAAATTACATATTTACTGAAGTAATTATTCAAAATGCCTAAAAATAAAATTTAACGATATAAAAAATTTGGAAATTCTGATTACAAATATGGAATCCATTTTTCCAAATTCAAAACATAGAATTGGTAGAAATTATTTTAAAATTAATTCCCGTTGTCAAAACAAAATCCGTGTTTTTAAGATATAATAACTATCAAAAGATTGATACTTCATTATGTACGGTTTAATTGTGAAATAATGTAACATGACCAATATTATATTAAATGGAAAATATTTATTCTAAATATACTTTAAAACCACTCAAATTCATAATTTTTCCCTATTAATTATTTTGATTAAAAAAGTTGTTTTTAATTAAAATTTAGTAATTTTCACTATTCATCAAAATATAAAATTTATCTGAAAAGTACCAAAATTTCCCATTAGGATAAATTCAATACTCCGAATCCAACAATGAAGTCCATTTTGAGAGATAAAATTTAAAAAAAATTCAAAAAGTGGGTATTACTATTCATACTGGCTAGTTTTATTGGTTGTGGTGTGTGTTAGATCTCGAAGTTGTGTACAACACACACAGCTGTATTATTCAAAGGGAAGCGTACCATGGAATATTGGGGTGTAAGATTCTCCCCTACTTCAATAAATTTCGTCCTCACAATTTTAAATTTTTCTATGAATATAAAAGTTTGAAAATAAAAAATAACTTTGGGAAAACCCACATCGGAAATTAGGTTAATAAAATTTAGTCTTAATAAGAGGAAAAGAGAAATGAAAGGGTCACCACCAAATTATGATCTCGATTAGTAGAACATTGGTGGAAATTAGAGACATATAATTTGAGGAAAGACATAAATATTTATAGTTATTGATTGAGGTCATCAATCACAAACAAGTGTCAAATTAAGGGCCTTAAATTCATCAATATTTGATGATTAAAAATACCATCGGTTCAACATAACATATGGTATTATGATAATTTTTTTGTGTTTTATGATCTCTTCACTAATGTATAAGAATTAATTTCTTCATTGAATAAGAGAAGAAGAATAATATATACAAAAATAGTAGAGTCCCATCCTTTAACTAAGTTATACCACAAACTCATCTTTCCCTCTAAAAAATAATAGATCTTAAAAATAATATTCTATTTTTCCTATTCGTATATTGTTCCAAAAAAATGAATTTAAAATTCATCTAGAAGAACCATTAAAAAACTACAATTTTCAATCTAGGACATCAAGTTGATTAGTTGTAGGTAATACACCCTTGTTGACCTTCGGTTGTGGGTTTAAGTCTCACGGCCATGCCGGATGCGACAGGTTGCTGCCCGACCTCTGAGTTGTCCTTTTTATAGAAATCCAAAAATAAACTCAAACTAGACTTATCCAAAATACTTCTATCCAAACTCACAATCCAAAATTTATAAGGTAGGTAAACACAACGAAAATCCTTTTTTTCCACGTAATAGCATGTGAACACCTTCATCATTTATTCTTTTTAAAACACTGAAACATCCTGAAATACCATTAAACCTTATTGATTACATTCATGATCCCTTATTACTTATATAATACTGAATATACTCCTTATATCAAAAAATGATGTAAACTCTAACAATGATGGAATATACAAGTCATAAATCAGTTTCAAGGTACTCAAGAATATCCAATATAATTTACCAAATCACCCATATCTTATTCCAAAATTAATACCTCAATTTTTGGACCATATTAAAGGTTATCTTTTATTCAACCATGTAATTTTCAATAAGTTTAACATTCTATAGAGTCACTTTTCTTAGTACGATAAAATCTCAAATCCTCAATTAAATAGTACTGTAGCGCAATCCTTATTTATTTCCAGTACATCATTGATACAACACTTCAATGAAATAATTCCAAAATAACAACATAAGAACACTAGTAATTCCTCTTTATATGTGGTAGTATCATAACTTGAATATTATCAAATAGCATCATTTTCGGCATAATCTAATAATTGGGACATTGGTCGGTGTAGTGTCCAAACTTCTTGCAGATGAAGCATTCTACATTTGAAACCTTTTTCTTACCCTTGCAGTCACGTACTTGTTGTCATTTTTCTCCACACTTAAAACATACTCTCATTATCTTAAAGCATGTTCCAAGGTGATTATTTCCAAAGTTATCACATATGGTAAAATCTTTCTTCACCTTCTTACCTTTATCTATCCTTCTCTCTACCATCCTTTTCTTCTCTGGCTTCCCTTCAAAGCCATGGGACTCCAAAAATTATTTACTTATCTTATCAACACATGATACAATTTCTTCATATGATAATAATACGTGGGAGTCTATTTACCTTCTAAATTCTGTATTAGGACCATGAAAGATATGATCCATCTTACTATTTGGATCATGTGTATTTCTGGAGTTCTCATTTCTTATACTGGGTTCCATTTCTGAACAATGGCATACACTAGATTAGTTTATGAATAGAAATAATTATTCCTGAACATGTAAAACACTTATCATAAATTAAAAAGTTTATGGATATAATCTAAAATCATAAAAAATGTTTTATTCGTGGAATTATATACTTATAAACCATTCATAATGGTTCGTAACGAAAATGAGAATTATCCTAAGCATATCCCCCGGGAGTGTCATAACCAAGAGTGCAGTAAGGCCCGTTGTCGTGCACTAGTTACCATTAGAGTATAGCTCAAAGTGGTGTTTTTGGGTTTTACCCCTAGGTACATCTGTTCCAGAGCCACCTCTACCTACTCGTATCCAGACAAGGATGTATTGCTCAAAAAACTCACAAAATATCTACAATAACAAAATTCTAGGAAGTTATTCTATACTAATCCTCAAATTCCATCTTAGGTCTATGTTCTCTAATTATATTTTATCTAAATCTAGCTTCCAAACTTTTTACTAATCATTATCCGATACCAACTTTATCACCCCGACCCCAGTTACCTAGAGTCGGTGCATTATTTTAATACATTGGCATGATTACAAGGAATCATGTCCCGAAGGACCGATCATTTTAGAAGTCTTGTAAAATAGATTACATATATGAATGTTACATTACGCTTCATAACATACAAAACAACATAAATAATCCTTTATGAATTCCATTATTCCCTTGTCTTAACCCTGCATATCAATCACAATACACTTCTTAGAATCTTGGAAAAAATAAAACATAGAAAGGAGTGAGATCAAACACTCAGTAAGGGTATGAAATACAACAGAAACATTCATAAATAAGCATAAACAATTAAGGCAATGTATAACTAAAAGAAAAGACATTTAAACGTGAACTTCAGCATAATATAGAAAAAAATAAAATGAAATAATTCCATTTAATTATTCACATGGGCATTCTCCAAGTCGAATATCACATGCAAAATCACTAACCACTTTTATAATTATGGAATTCATAATGCCATACTATCATAACCACATAGCCAAGGCCTCGTTCCAGGACTACAAATAAGATTTTGGCAACGCCTCGTGCCAAGACACTAGTTTGTCTCATGAGACCTACCGATGCAACGAGGAGCTATAGCGGGCTCCACCCATCACTCACTAAGTCCAATTAATTCCTCATATGAATAGGTTTAAACATAACATAAGAATTCTTATTAAAACTATCATACGAAATTTCAATACATTCTCTATAAACCATGAATGGTATAAATATAACACATCCACAGTCAAACATATCACAAAACCATCAATGGAAGTTTTTTATAATAAATAAACTTCAAATAAGCTTAAAATCCATCAAAGGATGTTGACATAGATGAAAATGACGAGTAAAACATTTTGAGAGAAATATCATTTTTAAAAATTCAATTAAAAGTTACACATTTATAAAGGAAGAAATTTAAAAGATATTTTTGAATCAAACTGTTCCATTCCATTTTGAAACTTTTGAAAAGAATTAACATTTCAAAACAGTCATGTCCATATAAATAAATCCTTAAAATCATTTTGAAAACATGGACATTAATTAAATATATTTAGTAATATAAATCCTTAAAACATTTGAAATTATGATCTTGATAAGGTGTACCTTTAAAAAACCTTAAAATCTATATTTTGAAATCATTTTTATGAAAAATGGATAGGGATGATAAAAATTTCCGAGAAAATACTTACACATAAACAATCTAGGATAATAATGAGATTGAGGAATTAACACTTACCAATTTGGTAACTTACGAAACATATAACCCATGAAATGGGTATCATAAAATTAATATGTAAATACACACACATTAATGTTTATTACACAAAGAATACAATTATGGGCAGTACATACACCACACAAAAGGTAATAGTGGCAATATGGCATGAATCTCACAGAAATAAAGAGTGAGATGAAAACCCCTTACCTTGTACATTTCCTTGGTTGGGGGTAGGTTAACCTACTTTATAATGGTGAAATAATTTTTATTAAATTATACAAGAATCATATACATTACTATGATATCATATATGATCTTTTAACATTGCTTTGTTAATAATATCTTAATATTATTGTCGTTTCGGGTGTTAACTTACACATTATGTTTTGTTACATAATCAATGATTGTTATGGATAGGTTGTTTCTTCATCACATACATAATGTTATTATGTCCTTAAACATTATTATTAATCATAAAATGGGAATTATACTTTAATGGATATGATGGAGAATGAATCTCATCGTGTTTGTGGAGAAGGTTGTCCGTACGTACACACGAGTGACAACATCATTCTTTTGATATTAAAATAATATTTAATTGGATGGTAAATTATATATAGAGAATCATTATCATGTTATATTTATTATTTACATGAATTACACATCATTATTATACCCATCCAAATAATAATGTTTTGAATAACAATTACACCACGACGTGGAGACGGTAAGCCGTACGTACGCACGTATGGTGACATGACATTCAAAGGATGGATAGAATACTAAAATAAGGTTGTACCATGTCTATAATTACATAAATTTCTATATAATATACTGTAGTTATTATTTTAGAATGGTAATAACAATGAATGAAGAAGTGGAAGTAGAAAAGAACTTGAAAAAGGGTGGTGAAATCATTATATCTTCTTCCGGTTCTTCCTTTTGATTTGATCAAAAGGGCTCCATAGGTTGGATTTCTGACGAAAGGAATGCCTCTAGGATGAAGTGAGGTAATTTTAGAGAGAATTTGGGCAGGGGATGGGCAAACAAAAAATTATTTGAAGGTGTAAATTAATGAGAAGCGGTGTTCCCTTCTATAAGAGGGGTGAGGTTTACCTTTGGAAAATCTAGAAATATTATTTTATAATAAATTCATATTCGGTTTATAATGGCTACAAAGTGTATTATTTAAAATTTGAGGTCGGGAATGGTCGAAAACCACACAATAAATACGATTTATACAGGTTTGGTTTGCTATATTAACCTTATCTTTAAGTATTAACTCTTAGTTAATTAGTTTCACTTTTACAATGTCTCTTTGTATTTTTATATTATATGGTTAATAAAAATACTATATACATCCAAGAGACCCCCAAGTGGTACATTAATGATACACCTATCATGATATAAGTCTTTTGGCCGATCCTTAGATTTTTAGGAACTTAATATCAATTAATAATATAATATTTGTTTTAAAAACTCTTTTATGTAAATTTTGGAACTACTCAATAATTGATTTTTTTAAAACTAATAAAATAATGATTACTTAGAAAAAAAGTTAATTAAATTAATCCTTACATGTCATATTAACATAGAAAATTACTAGTATTTATAAAAATTCTCAAATTAAATTTATTTGGGTATTTATAATATCAATTATTCTAATTTTTCATTAATTAGATAATTACTACATCGCCATTGTGTCATAAATAAAATACATTATTTATTGTTTAAAATATATAAATAAAATAAAATTATGTAGGAAATCATCTTAGATTTCTAAGGAATATTTAAAGTCAAAATCCAACATATATAACCCTATGTAAAATTTTTTTTTTCTAAAAGATATATTCTTATGTCTTTTTTGTATATATTTTAACATAATTAAAATAAGGTGTCCCTATCACCTACAAGTGGCTCCATGGGGTCCCAAAATCAACCCAACGATTTCCATGGTCGGACATGTATCCATCAGTAAGGATATGACACGTTTTAGGGTAATTATTATTATTATAATATTATTTTTTAACCCTTATTTATTATATTTACCCTTTAACCATGGTAAATAAAATATTTACCGAAGTAATTATTCAAAATGTATAAATTGTTTTAAAACTATTTACACAATTTGGAAATTCTGATTCCAAATATGGAATCCATTTTTCCAAATTAAAAACACAGAAGTGGGAGAAATTAATTTAAAATTTATTCCTGCTGTCAAAACAAAAAGTGTATTTTTAAGATATAATAAATATCAAAAGATTGATACTTGGTTATGTCCGGTTTAATTGTGAAATTATGTCCAATGACCAAAATTATATTAAATGGTAAAAATATATTCTAAATATACTTTAAAACCACTCAAATTCATAATTTATCACTATTAATTATTTTGATTAAAAATGTTGTTTTTAATTAAAATTTAGTAATTTTCACTATTCATCAGAATTTAAAAGTTATCTGAAAAGTACAAAAATTTCACCTTAGTCTAAATTAGATACTGAAAATCTAAAAATGAATTCCATTTTGAGAGATAAAATTTATAAAATTTAAAAAATTGGGTATTACTATTCATAACGGCTAGTTTGATTGGTTGTGGTGTGTGTTAGAACTCGAAGTTGCGTACAACACACGCTACTTAATTTTTCAAAGGGAATCATACCGTGGAAGCTTGGGGTGTTACAATATTACTATGATTCTATTAAATGTTAATAATATGTTTAAACCATTATAGACATGTTTCAGACACGTATGGAGAGTATCATACTAAATGTATGACAATTTCTGCCTCACATTCAATTTTCATGAGATATAAGACATGCTCACCACCTTTTTATTATGTGTGGTGTATGTAAAAGCCCTATTATATTTCATATAATGAATATAATTATATTCGTGGTATTTAATGATTCATTTGAAGATACCAGGTATGATTGATTGTGGAACAGGTGCGCGAGCCCTTGCTCACGATGGCTCATGGTGACTCATTTGACCTAGATCATTTGAGGGGTCTAAACCTCCACTATTTCTCTTATTTTATAAAATTTATAGACTGAAATCCCATTTCTACATATTCATGCTGATCAAAGAGGAATCGTTGAAGGGTTTCTAAAAGTTTGATGGATTTTTGGGAGGATCTTTTGCCTCGCTTTGGAATCTCCCTACGAAGCGAATCATCAGGAATGGCTCAACTGCGCATATATTAGCCTCTGATGATGCAATTTTAGATCAACATGGAATTTTTATGTTTTCTTTCATTGATCATGTTTGGCGGATAAAAAGATAAAAAACCGAGCAAGTTGCATATCTATTTGCTCGTTTATCGTTCATTTGGGGATTTGAGGGTTTCAACTGGATTTCTCTTGGCCGTGGATTTTTCCACATTCTTTTTCCATCATATGAGCTTAAAGGTATATCTTGAAGTTTATGTTTTCTTAACCCCAGGACTGGTAAAATCAAGATTTCTGATTGTAAGATAAATTGTAGTTTGAATGACTTTAATTATTCTTGCACACAAGTTCGGGTTATAATTCATGGTCTTAACTGGTTATGATGGCATCCTGAAATATTATATGATATTGCATCCATGATTGGTATCCCAATTAAGATGGAAAATTCCACTCAAATGTTTAGTTTTTGTCATTATGCTCATTCTTTAGTTGAAGTGGATTTAAGTACCACATTGACCAATAAGGTGGTTCTCTCCCTAGCAGTATTAAAATTTATCTTCAGATTGAATATGAAAAAACTTCTCTGTTTTGTTAGAAATGAAAAAATATTGGTCATTCACAATATATGTGTATAGGTAAACTAGGTTTTACTAATTATAATACTAGAGGTCATGAATTTCAATAATATTGAAAGTGTAAAAACTAAAAGGATGTGAATACTATTGCTGCTCAAACTAAAAATCTGGAGACAGACATAGTTGAGCATGATCCTACTTTGAACCCCCATAGGTTAGAAGAATCTATTGAAGAAGAGTATTTTATGGCTATAAAGACACTTCTTGTCCTCTCTTGGAATGATGCATGTTCTTATATCCCCATCCCCAATCCTACTCATTATGATATTGGCTATGATGTTTCTGCTAATATTAATGAGAAGAGCCCCTCTTGGGTTAACATCACTGAGGGGTCTCACATTGCCCTTGAAGGGATGTCATTTAAGGATGCCTTATCAAAAAGAATGAATGAGGAGAATGTGTGAGATGAATCTGATGATAGTAAATTTTTCATGGAATTAAATGCTCAGACAAAGGTTGATTTTTATTTCTATAATGAGCAATGATTGTTGTGTTCAAAAAAACAAAATGGTAAGGAAAAGATTGTTGCTGCTACCTCAATAAAACCATCCACCGAAGTCAAATTTTTATTCAAAGAAAAAAGGGCCTACAAGGCAACCTCGGGAATAAGGAGGTCTAAAATAGTGCAGACCAAGGGAATCCCCTCTGATCAAGTTGACACCTTCAGGTTTCAAAGAGATATTGAAGATAAGTCTAGTTGTGATGGAGCTGTGGTCAGCTAAGGATGCCATGTAATCCGCGACCTTATTCCCCTCACACCATGTGTGAGTCACTTGGATGTTGTTGCGAAGGATAGCTTGACATTTCCTAACCACATAGGATATGAACCAAGGAATATGCCTTTGACCTTGCATGGAATCATAAAGGATCAGAGAGTCAGTCTCCACATGGGATATAGTCAGATTCTCTTGAATTCAGGGAGAGAGTCCAGAGAGCACAACCTTAGCCTCATCCAGGAGGTGAGAACCATAACCATATAATGAAGTGAAGGCCAATACCACATTACCCACGACACCATGAACCACACCTCCTCCCTTCATCGCACCCATTGAGCAGGACCGATCCGTGTTCAACTTGTATCCTGTGACAGGAGGATGCCAACCAACCCATTTACACTGTAATCTGATCGGGAAAGGGTGAGCCAAGGTTGCACTATCCCGCAAGAAATTGAAACCACGATCCTCTTGCCATCCTTTTCATAGGGAAACAATGCCAGTCAATAGAAAATTAGTCCTTATAATTATGGAACTTACCGTAGGAGTTGTACCTTCAAACCTTGCCTGATTACGAGCTTTCCACAAGCACCACCACCTCGCACTGAGTAAAGTGGATCAGGCCAATAGTTCCGACTTGGATCCCAGTGCGTCGTGGAACCACACGTCCCAGAATGGAGAGTCATTCTTCCCTCGAGTGATGGGACCTGAGCTGCCTCCAAGGAAGGACCAAATTGCATGAGACCATTCACCTTCGAAGAAAAAATAATCAGAGCTCTCCTTCCGCCTGTTGCTGCAGCAATGGCACCCAGAGGCGATGCTAATCCCCAGTTTCCTGATGTTCTCATCTGTAGCGAGAGCATGGTTCCTGAGGTGCCAAATGAGGAAATTGAATTTCGTGGGGATCTTGTGGCACCAGACCTTCTAATTCTAGTGATCATGGTGGACTTGCGAGGAGAGGAGTCTGTGAAAATCACTCTTGGAAAAAACACCAAAGGATGAAGGAGTAAACACACAGTGGTCTGGTTTTGATGTGATCTCAATCGACTCGAGTAGATCTTGATGGTCCTCGTTCAAAAATGCATTGGTGAGTCTGGGATGAAGAAGCACCTCCTTCACTGTGATCAGAGGAGCCAGACAACCTGGGAAGGCGAGGATGGAAACTGTCCAGTTCTTGTGCCAGAAAAGAAGATCTCCAGAGCCGACAATCCACCTTGATCATTGTTGCAGGGTCTGGACTAGAGGGTAGAGTTTCGACAAGACGGGAAAAGCATACCCACAACCATCTGCCGCGATGTTCCTGCCGATATGCGACATTACTTCCCCCAGAGCGAGCGATCCTATAGTATTTCCCACACCATCTTGGCGTGCATTCCATGGAGAGTACTCTGAATACTCTTGACGTTGATCCCTCCGTCGGGAATGGGTCTCACAGGCCTACCCCACGAGGCCCAGTGCCTCTTTCCTTCGAATTTTTCATCCCAATCAATTCTGCATAGAACCTTGTCGATAGTGTTAATCACCCCTTGCGGAACATTTGTGGAGGCCAGAGCATGGATGGGGATCACGGACAGAACACTGTTCACCAAGGCTATATGGCCCCCAAACGAGATGAGCTGATTTTTCCAGTTGAGAATGCGACTCGTGATCCAGCAAACAATGTGATCAAAATCGCAAATGCAGAGCCTACCTAAAGAGATTGGCGTTCCCAAATACTCAATGAGGCATGATCCCTATTTCATGTTCAGGTGGATACACAAGGAGGAGACCCACCTGGAAGAACTCCTACAGGATATAACGATGTTTCTCTTTGAGTTGTTGATGAGTTGGCCGCTCAGAAACAATAATCCTCCAGGAATTTCATGATAGCCCGAACAGAATTCCTCCCACATTGATGAAGATCATAGTATCGTCCAGGAACATCAGGTGGGAGATCAAATAAATGTTTTGAATTCTCATATAATGGATAATTCCACCTTGACGTATTCCACGGTTGATGAGATGACAAAGAGTATCCTAGGCTAGGATTAAAAGGCTTGGGGAAAGCAGATCCCCTTGCTGAAGGCCTCTGGTAGCCTTGAATAAGTCATGTATCTTTCCCATGAAAGATACCACCATCCAGGAAGAGCTAATGCATCTGAAGATAATATCTGCATCCCTGGATGAGAACCCCATCGACGAGAGGACTCTGTTCATGAAACACGACTCTAGCCTGCCGAAAGCTTCGTCCATATCTAATTTGATCACCATGTTTGAGTTGTGTGTATTGAAGTTAATGTCGCTAACCATCTCTTGTGCGAGAGGTACTTCACCAAGTATATACCGGCCCTTCACAAATCCATGGTTCTCGAGATAGATCCAGCTCGAAAGATGTTTGGACAGCCTCTGATCGATAACACGCTCTAAATCTTATATGTGAAGATGCAGAGGCTCACAGGACGATAGTTAGAAAGAAGGGAGGGGTCCATAACCTTGGGTATCAGAATCAGGGAAGTGGAACTTGCAACCCGAGGGAGGATCCCTCTTCGAAAAGAGTTTTTCACCACTTCAATGATGTACTTCTTAACAACATCCCACACCCCAGTTAGAGTCCCCTCCCCCTGAAGGGATCTGATTCTCTTTCCTAGGATCTTGGCTCCAGCATGTGGTCTCGCGACTGGGATATATATTCCTTCTCAGAGGATCGTTGTAGAGTGGTTTTGGGCCTAGATTTTTCCCCTTATTCATACTCCCTAGATCCATCGGGAGCTACTACCTCCCCTGAAGAATGTTCACCCTGTCCTACTTGGAGAGTTAGTGAGTTCAGAGAGCATGCCCTGGCCTCCCCCACTCAGTGAGGCTGTTGTGAAGGCTGCAACCTCAAAGGCCCTGGTTGCCAGCCCACCCTAGTCTCCTTCCCCCTTAAAGGTCTGGGATGCCGATTCAGTGGTCATATTGGACACGGTTCTGGAGTAGAGGTCATCTACCTCTCTATCACCTCGTAGGGTGCCGAAGGGGAATCCAGTGGAGCCTACTCTTCACAAGTCTCCCAAGTCTGCAGATCCTCCTACTTCTATCCCAGGGGTGTGCACCCACGCCCAATCGAGACATCTCAGGGAAGGCTCCCCCTTCCCAAGCATGAAGACCAATGAGCCTGGGGGAAATGTCGAGTACCATCTAGCCCAATGTTATCCATGCTAATATAGAATGACCGCAGCCTAGGTGCTCGGGTGAAGTCAGACCACATCGTCTCAGAAGTCATGAAAAACAAAGTAAGCATCGTTGTAGTTTTGGAGCACAAAAAAAACTGACCAATATCAGGTCCTTCTGTCACCTTGTCCATATGCACGACTCCATGCATGTAGACCCGTTTAACAGGCATATCTGGTTGTTCTGAAAAAATGAGGTTTCCCTAGAGATGTTTGAGGTGGGTGACCAATTTATCACCATGAAAGTCACCTTTCGGGAGGAGTGGTTCTTTGTATCCTTTGTGTACGGCATCTGCGTCCCTCGGGAGAGAACTCAGTTGTGGCAGGGGCTCAGCTCTTTTGAACCGGGGGATCTCCTGTGGGTCGTGGCGGGGGTCTTCAACATCATTCTTGATCCGGAGGAGAAGAAGTGGAGAAGATCTTTTCCCCAGCAGGAAAGCTTATACTTTGCATGTTTCATGGAGGGTAAGGGGCTCCTCGAGTTGGGGTACTGTGGTGATCGGTACACATGGTGCAATAACCATGGTTGAAGAAGTCGGAGCTGGTGTAGACATGACCGATGTCTGGCTAATAACAATGCTCTCATTTCATTCCCAAACTCTAAGGTTAAACATCTTGGTCATGGTGTCTCAGAACACTCTCCAATTCTAGTGTCACTGTCCCCTAATCAGGACTCTCAAGAGGCACTCATGTTCTATCAACAATGGTCCCGCATACATGGATATCAATGGATTGTGAGGGAGTTGTGTGCCACCCCTTCACCAGGGCACACCTAGGTTTCTCTTCACAACAGACTCTGTATGATGAAGAAGGGCCAATCGGATTGGGCCAGATCCTCAATAAAACCTAAATGTAGAATGTCCGACACTTTTATCACAAAAGTGAAATTTCATTCTGCTCATGTTTTGATAAATGAGTCTTCAGGTACATCTACTACTTTTAATACTATTGATACTAAGGTTCAATCCCATCCTCTGTTGACACTTACACAGGGTAGCGGTCCTGTTGCTTGTGCTATCTATGGTAAGCAAGCTGGCACACCTGCTTCATGTCCAGCGGGACTTTTCATACCCTACCTACACCTCTAGCTCTTGTAGTCTTTTGTTCTGGATAGTAATAGTAAGGATATTTCAGCTAATGAGACTGTGGTTGCAAGGACACTCACTGGTGGTTCAATTTTTAAAAGTGTTGGGCCTGGGGATTCAAAATTGGATGGCCCCTAGATGGATATTTCACCAGGACGTAACTTGGATCAACATATGGAGAGTAAATCAACCTCGAAGGTTAATACTTTTAAATATTTTGATATGCTTTTAGGTAGAATTGAAATAGATAAACAAGAAATTGTTCATGACTCAGATACGTAAGAAGTGGTGCAAATAATTGATATTGGTCATCCAGATGATGGAGGTGGAACTTGGGTGCTGCCAACAATCAGAGGTGGGGTCGAAATTCACGTGGCCAGGGTGGGAGAATCAATCTTCATATTATGTGGACTTTTTCATGGGATAATTGAATGTATTTTTTCTTTTGAATTCATGTTCCCCATTGAACTTTTCTTTTTTATGTTAATAAAGGTGTTGTTTGCCTCACATTTTCAAACAAAAATTGAATATATCAGGCTTTTAATTTAAATAATCAATGGTTTATGTGACTTTTTGAATGTTAAAATAATTAATTTGTTCACTATTTATATAATTATGACTTTATTTTACATAACTATTTATATGGACATAAAAGAATTGTAAATGAAATTTTTTATTATTTTTTATGTTCATTAAAATGTTTTCAAAAAGGAATATTTAATTTTTTATATAAGGATTAAATTTTCAATATAATTATTATTTGAGATTAATTATATGTAAGAATTTACTCAGACATATTTATCATCCATATCCACTTTTCTTATAATTGTTTTCAAAACATTCACACTATAATTTACAAATGTTTAAAGACATTTTTACAAAAAATTGATTTTATAAAATTTAATCATTTTTTATTTTTCTTTATGATGAACATTATTTTAATTTTGTGAAAAATTATGAGACAAATTTTTTATGAACATATATGACATGAGTAGATTTTTCTACTATCATGATACCTTAACATCCTGAAGCTTCCCTTACAAGCATTAAAATTTGTTTTCAAAAGAAATATTATCTTTTATAGTTATGATAATTTAAAATTATTTCAATGTAAAAAATAGATATTTCCATCAAATAGTTATAATCATTTAATAATATTATTTTCATATATGTTAATAAATTTTTTTGGATTTTATGTTTAATTTATGTTTTTTTTGTTTTTATAAAATTCACCAAACTGAATTGAATGGTTTTTTGTATTTTTGATTTTGGACGTTCTATTTTCATTCCATTCATGGTTTATATTTAAAGTGTTAATAATTCATATTCTTTTATGAACATGAATGTTTATGTTGGTTATTTTTTACTCCATTTATAAGAGGAAACCATTGGAATCAGTTGGTAATGGTTAGGGCCAACTATAGCCCCTCAATGCATCAATTGTTCTAATGATAAAAAATAGTTATTATTACCTATTTATGTATGGTTTTGGTAATAATCATTGATGGTATTGTTAATATGTCTGACATTATGCATTACCTCATTATAAGATTAGATATTATTATTAAAAGTAATTATTGGACTGATATAATATCCCTAAGAATTTATAAATGAAATATTTAATTTATTTATGCCACATTATTCTGAAGAATATGGTTAAAGGATTTTTTGTTGTATACATTTCCTTGAATGTTTATTATTTTTTATGAGAGATTTTGTTGTATTTTATACCCTTACTAAGCATGTAACCTCACCACTTTTTTTCTATTTTACCATATGATAAAAATTGTTTTATGATTAATATTCATGGATAACCTCAGAGAATAATGTCATTATCAAAGAATTATATATTTTGAATATTATATTTTTGACATGGAATGTAAATAACATGTATGTAATCTATTTTCCAAGAATGATAAATAGACAATTCCTTCATGATATAATTCCTTGTAATCATATCAATATATTAAAATATTGCAGTAGCTATTGACTTCTAGGGTAGGGGTGTGACACTCTATACAAACAATCATGAACTATTTTCATAGATGATGACCATAAATGACCAAGTTTATAACTATGGTGTCTTAGATTTGAAATAAGTGGTCATGATTTAAAAATACAATAAATAATTTTTAATGATTAAGTGGCTTCCCACTCTGATTATTATTTATCATGTTATGTTAATTTGTTTATGTAAATGGATGGAACCAAAAGGATAAATGGTGATGGTGAATATGATGGAAATTGTGATTATGATAGACTAATTGGGATGGTGATTGAAGTGAATGATATTGCGATTATTCATCATCAGATAGGAGAATATATTACAAAAAACATGCACCTTAACTGACTCTCAGACTCAATAAAGAAGAGTAGGAATGAGTTCACTAATGGTGGTGGAGACTATAGAGAAAATAAGAATCAACATATTATATGTAAATAATGAGTGGAAAATAACTCTAATGAATATATAAATTGAATGGAAATATGTTTTATGTGTAGAAAATATGGTTATAGATATTTTAATTTTCAATGAAAATTGAATAGTTCAATGGGGGTAATATAGATCATCTAATGGTACCATTTATAGTTTAATAGCTTATGTGTAAGGAATATTTGTATTATCTAAGACAATTCCAATATATAGGAATTAATGCATGGACTAAGGAAGGAATTATTCCTTCAAAACCATTGACGTGGAATGTTTGATGTATTTATGCATTGAGATTGACGAATTATTTGGTAGCATTATTTCAACCAATGGTATTTTTGTAAAATGGAAAATAAATTAATTAAAGATTTGATTAATTTTTTATAATGTAATGATTCTTTTAAGTCATTATTATAGATGTTGATACCATAATGGGATTATGATTTAAATATTATTAATAAGTTGAAATTCATAAACACCCAATTTGAGGTTTTATGTGATGGGATTTTAATGTTATTAATGAAATTTTGGTAGAAATTTTTTTAGTATATGGTAAATCTAACCCTGAGGTTCAACATGAATATATATTTGGGATGATTTATCTTATAATTTATTTAATGGTATTCAATACCTTCAGTGATTATATGGTATTAATGATTAATGTTATTCTTCCAGATTATTATATTATTTTGGTCGATGTTATAAGAATAATATTAAGATAGTTTTATTAAAAAGGATAACTTGTCACATCCAGCAAGGTTGTGGGTCTTGAACCCACAAACAAATGATGATAAGGGAATAATTCCTACCAATGGATTACATGATGTATTTAATAGGATGATTTTTTAAAAAATTGAATTAACATATGAATATTAAAAAAATTTTGGAATATAATTTTTATGACAGTGATAATTGTGTTTCTAAAAATTTATTTTGCTATTAATGTTATTTCATAAGTGGATCACTATTTTGAGAATGTTATTCTATTAAGAAAGAAGATCATTAAGATATTTTAATGTAGGAATAATGTGTAACGACCCAAAATTTCATTAATGGAAAATCCCTCTTGATCTAGTTAAATGTTTCTTTATGTTTTTATATGATGTCAACTTCTTTAGTTTAACGTTAAGATTTGTGACCGTTACTTTTATAGCCGTTTAACAGTGATCATCTGGGTAGTTTAAATATAAGGCCTTAACGAAACCATTTTTACTCAGACAAAGGAAGCGATGGACTCATCCAGTAGAATTTCCCCTTACGAAGCCCATTTGTCGGAGCTCGGAAAGGAGGTGGCGTCTTTGGGCTTTGCCCTTGACCAAGCCCAAGATGAGCTTCATCAAGTCAAGCTCGAACGCGATCGTCTACGGGAAAAATGGAAGTTGATAGAGATTACCACTCGAGCAATGTTATCCGAGCAACCCCAAGAGTCTGTCACCATCGCACACCTTACCCTTAGGTCTTATGCGGCTATTTTAAGGGGTTATGTAACAAATAAGTAGCACCATGTTCATGTAAATTATTTTTTGTATATAATAATAAATATAATTTCTAGTCATTTTTGATGCATTGTAATTAGTTTTTAAAGTACAAATGATGTTTTTAGTTATTATTTAATTAAGAATTATATTTTATTAAATTAAAGGATTATTGAATTAAATAATATTTTAATAAAATATTATTATTAATATTAAATTATTTTTTATTACATATAAATGATCTTATAATTTTATGAATGCAATTAAAATTTTTATTAAGGTTTGAAAGCCATTTCTGTCAAAACCCGTGAATTTTTTATAAATGTCGGTTTTTATTTTAAAAGTGAAAATTCACATATTTATAAAATTATTTAGATAAAATAAATATTATTTTTGGAATCAGGACGTCTAAATTATCCAACGGTGAATTTTTCATAATTTTCTGAGACAGTCAAATTTTTGGGTAAAAATTAAATACAATTTAAATATATAATGTGTTTTATGACATCATAATGACCCAATGGTGATGTAATAAAATACCATAATCCTTATTTTCGACCAATATGTATTTTATCATTAAAATAATGAGGTTTTGGGTTTGTTTGAGTCACTTTTCAAAGCATTAATGGAGCCCTCAAGACTTATTCAACACTTTGCCTTTTTAAATTAATTTTCATGGGAGTGTGACTCACCTCCACATAAGCAACCCTAATTTTTTAATAGGTTCGGACCTTGGCCTTGTAAAATATTGTTTTCCTCTTCCCTTTTCCAGAAACCATGGGCAAATACCATGGGATGGTTTGTGGTTTGGATTATTTTATTATAAGGGGTCCCAAACCTAAATAATAAAGAATTCTCTCACCTTTCCTATATAAACCCACCCAAGCTCCCACTTCCTCCTCACCCAAAGCCCTTGAAGTTCGTCCAAACACTGCCCTACTCTCTCTTGAATCCTCTCAAGGTGCCCCAAGCTCCCAAGAAGCCTCTCACAAGCCTCTCTCTAGCCTTTGGAAGCACACTTCCAAGTAAGGGTTTTTTCTTCCTTTCTCATTTTTGTCAATTTTCTTTAAGTTGTATTGCCCTTTTAATTTCATTTATGAATGTTGGGGTATGGTTTCGCACCTCTCCCATACTGGCCTCTTATTGTTTGAATTATGGGAGACCCCTTTCGCTCTCATTAAATGCCTCCCATGTACACCCGTTACTATGCCGAAATTCTGAAAGGAACCTTTTTCTTCTCTTTTATATTCAAGCAGTACTTTTGTATCATGAATATATATTCCTTTTCAATTGTTGGTACATGTATATATATATGACCTTCTTACTGTCCATTACATGTAAATATGATGAGGAACCCCTTTCTCTCTCATCAGCCCTTTTTATGAATTCTTATGTCACGCCGTTACGCTGCCGAAATCACACCGATTTTCTAAGCCAATATCATTGTGTAGTGAATACCATGCCCATTTCTCCATCAAGGGTATTCACCTTTATGCACATTTACATATTGATTGTAATGTTTCATGTATGAATTCCACATTCCTTTATCGTGGAAGAAATGACTATGTTTTATGAATCCATGTTTTATGATCCATGTGGCACACTTATGCATGAAATGAAATGTTTAAGAAGGGTGCGCCCTTTATAGCGCTCCAATGCATTGGGTAAAGTAAAGTATCATGATACGTCATGTGCAATGAGTGTTGACTCATGCTAATTCAAGTGCAACGAGGGTTTACTCGTGCTTCAAGTGCAATGAGGGTTTACTCATGCTCCATGTGCAATGAGCCTTGGTTCATGCTAATTCAATGTTAAGTGTTGTTGCCACATTTCCATGTTATGATTATCATGCTTTATCATGCCTTTATGTTCATGTCTCTCTTATGCTCTATTGATATGCCTATTGCCTAACATGTATTGTACTCCTCATGTTATTCATTATGTACTCCCTTACTGGGGTTTATAGCTCACCCTTTTCTTATGCATGTCCTCAGGTTATCCCATGCAATGCTAAGTACGAAGGAATGTAGTGGTCATGTAAAGGAAGTTTTCAATAAGGATGTTATATTTCAAGTTTAAAGTTTTTATGTAATGATCCTAATCCCCAAAGACACTAAACCTCTCGATCTTCTTTGTTGTATCAAGTGATGTTTTATGTAATAAAGCATGTTTAAGTTGTAATAAAAGCAGGGTTGTCATAGTTGGTATCAGAGGATAGGTTTAGTTATTTTTGGGATTAGGAAACCCTAGTAAAGCCTTAGATACAAGACTAAGCATAATAAAAAACATCCCTAAGTTTTGGTAAATACTAAGTAAGTGTTTTATCAAACAAATACATCCCTGTCTGGATACGAGCAGGTAGAGGCGGCTCTGGCACAGATGTATCCTAGGTGTAAAACCCGAAAACACCGCTTTGAGCTAGACTCGAATGGGAACTGGTGCACGACAACGGGGCTTGCTGCACTCTTGGTTACGACACTCCCGGGGGATATGTTTTGATAAATTCACAATCTTAGTATGAACCCTTATTAAGGGAAAAATGCCCCTAAGAATATATGTTAGAAGGAAGATCATGAAAAGCCTGGATTGAATCCTATAGACTCATGAGTTAAAGAGATTAAAGTTTATTTATAAGTCATCAACTTTTGTCTTTGGATTACCCTTTATGTGTTACCCCTAACTTTCCTTTTATTCCAGCCAATGGCCGGTAATAGGAGAACTCGGGCTAACAACCGTTGTGAAGATCAGTGTGATGATTGTACTTATGAGATGCCCAATCCAATGGGAGTGGGAATCGCGAACTTTGTCACGCTTCTCTCTCAGCTAACTCAAGTTTTGAATAGAAACACTGGTCAAGAGGAACGTTCAACCCCCCCTAAGAAAGAACAAGTCTCTATTGAAAGCTTCATGAGACAAAGGCCTCCTACTTTTAATGGATCATACGATCCCACGATTGCTGAACAATGGATCAACTCCATTGAAAAGATATTCTCTATCCTCCAATGCTCTGAAAAAGAGAAGGTTCTCTTGGCGGCTTATCGTATGGAGGGTGAAGCTGAACAATGGTGGACGTTGATCAAAAATACGAAGCCTGAGGAGGAGATCGAGGCTTTGGAATGGAAGGTATTCCGGATGATGTTTTTCGATAAATATTTTCCACGCACCCTCCGTCTTAAGATGGGAAGGGACTTCCTTTCCCTCAAGCAGAATGATGAGGAATCTGTGGGAGCGTACGAGGCAAACTTCACAAGGCTTGCAGGATACGCTTCCGGCTTTGTCGTTCCCCCCGAATGCAAGGTTGACCGCTTCTTTGGTGGGCTGAAGCCTAGCTTGCGGAAAGCATTAGCGATCCGTGACTTCGACAGCTATGAGGAAATTGTCCGATGTGCCCTCAAGGTTGAAATGGAGATCGTAGAATCACAGGGGTATCATGGGGACAAGAAGCGGAAGGTGGACTTCAATGCTGGTGGTCTGATGGATAAATCCAACGGCGCTAAGAAATTCCAGCACCCCACTTGCCAAAATTGTGGAAAGAAGCACCCTGGAAATTGCCTTAGGGGGACAAGAAAATGCTTCTAGTGTGGAAGAGAAGGGCACCTAGCTGTTAACTGTCATCATGAAGGACCCGCGGCTGCGACGGAGGGGAGGAACACTCCGTTAGAACCTCAACGCGTTGTTCAATGCTTCAAATGAAAAGAACCGGGTCATTTTGCGAATCAGTGCCCTAATACAAGGGTTATCGGAGGCAATCAACAACCTCCAAGACAGCAAGGAAGAGCTTTTGCCATCACTTCTGCCGAAGTGAACCCCGACAACGAAGTGGTGACAGGTACGCTAGTTATTCATTCAAGAATAGCGAATGTACTTTTTGATTCAGGTTCTACGCATTCTTTTATATCTCAAAAGTTTATTAGAACAATCCCTGCACCACCACAAATCATGGATGTAAAGATGTCGGTGAGTACGGCAAATGGGGCAATCATTGCATCCCATGAGTATAAATCCTCCCCTGTTATAATCTATGGATTGAATTTCCCGGCGAACCTCGTCATACTCCCTTTGGTGGAATTTGATGTAATTCTTGGCATGGATTGGATTTCCTTATATAGATCCAACATAAATTGTCGGGAGAGGGAAATCACACTCCATATGGAGAATCGACCCCCGATTCTTTACAAGTGTCAGGAGGAAGATGAATCTCCTTTAGCTCCATCATCTCAAGCATGGATATTACTGCCTTATGAGCACGCATATCTGGCACAGATGATTGAGTCCAAGGAAGAAACCATCCTTGAAGAAATGCCTATTGTGAGGGAATTCGCTGAAGTATTTCCCGAGGAACTTCCTGGTCTTCCTCCAAGAAGAGATGTTGAGTTGTCAATTGAACTTATACCTGGGGCGCTACCAATATCCAAGACTCCATATAGGATGGCTGTGGTTGATCTTGAAGAACTGAAGAAACAACTACAGGAGAATCTGGATAAAGGGTTTATACGCCCAAGTGCATCACCATGGGGTGCACCAGTCCTCTTCGTCAAAAGAAGGATGGGTCAATGCGGCTTTGCATTGATTATCGTGAACTTAACAAAATCACGATAAAGAACAAGTATCCTCTCCCAAGAATCGATGACTTGTTTGATCAGCTGCGTGGAGCACAATACTTCTCCAAGGTCAACTTGCGGTCGGGATATTATCAAGTAAGGGTGAAGAAGGAAGATATCTCAAGACTGCTTTTCGTACAAGGTACGGGCACTATGAATTCATAGTAATGCCTTTTGGACTCACCAATGCTCCAGCAATATTCATGGACTTGATGAATAGAGTCTTTAGAGATTACCTAGATAAATTTGTGGTAGTCTTTATAGATGATATTCTAATATACTCCAAAACCAAGGAGGACCATTAAAAGCATTTAAGAACTGTACTGGAGACTTTGCGCAAGGAGAAGCTCTATGCCAAGTACAGCAAGTGTGAGTTCTAGTTGAAGGAGGTCTCATTCTTGGGCCATATCATCACAAGCAATGGGATATCTGTGGACCCCTCCAAAACAGATGCAATTGAGGGATGGCCGAGGCCAACATCGGTAACTGATATCTGTAGCTTCTTGGGGTTAGCTGGATATTATCAACGATTTGTGAGAAACTTCTCACGATTGTCCAACCCTCTTACCAAGCTAACTTGAAAGGGAGTAAAGTTTGCTTGGAGTGATGAATGCGAAGAATGCTTCAAGGAGTTGAAAAGGAGGCTTATCACTGCACCTGTGCTCACTTTACCCACAAGTGGTGAGCTTTTTGTGGTATTCAGTGATGCTTCAAAGAAGGGCTTAGGATGTGTGCTGATGCAGAATGATAAAGTGATATCCTATGCCTCAAGACAGTTGAAAATCCATGAGAGAAACTATCCAACGCATGATCTGGAGTTGGCGGCGGTGATCTTTGCCTTGAAAATCTGGCGGCATTATCTCTATGGAGAGAAATGTGAGATATATACTGACCACAAGAGTCTTAAATATATATTCACACAGAAAGAGCTTAATATGCGCCAGAGAAGATGGATAGAGCTCATAAAGGATTATGACTGTTCAATATATTACCACCCTGGGAAGGAGAACAAGGTGGCGGATGCCCTAAGTAGAAAGGATCCAGCAATTCTATCAATGATGAGAATTGAGAAGGATCCAATCTTCTTAGACTTGATGAAGATGGACGTGGGAATCATAAAGAAGGGAACATCATCAATCCTTTCACAAATGATTGCTCAACCATCTCTTTTGGAAAGGTTAAAGGATGCTCAAAAGGATGATGCGAGAATCCAAGAAAAAGTGGAAGCTATCAAAAAGGAAAAATCCTCAGAGTTTAATGTTAATGAAGAAGGAATTGTGCGGTTTGGGAAAAGACTATGTGTCCCATCAAGTTCGGAGCTGAATAAGGAACTTTTGGATGATGCACATAGTTCAAATTTCTCTATTCACCCAGGGAGCACAAAGATGTATCGAGATCTCTGAGAAAACTTTTTGTGGGATAATATGAAGAAGGAGATCACCGAATATACATCAAAGTGCCTGGTGTGTCAGCAAGTGAAGGCAGAGAGGCAGAAGTCTAAGGGGATGATGCAACCATTGCCCATACCAGAATGGAAATGGGAGAACATCACCATGGACTTCGTCACTGGACTTCCAAGGACATCCAAAAGTAACAATGCAATCTGGGTTATTGTGGATCGTCTTACAAAGACTGCACACTTCATTGCTATTCGAGAGGATTTCTCTTTGGATCAACTGGCACGGATATATATCAGTGAATTGGTACGGTTGCATGGAGTACCACTATCTATTGTGTCGGACCGAGATCCAAGATTTACCTCTAAGTTTTGGAAGAGTCTTCAACATGCTCTGAATACTGAACTGAACTTCAGTATGACCTATCATCCTCAAACTGATGGCCAATCCGAGCGGACTATCCAAACACTTGAGGATATGTTGATAGCGTGCTCAATGGACTTTAAAGGAGGATGGGATCAACATCTTCCTCTAGTTGAGTTCTCTTATAATAATAGTTTCCACTCGAGCATCCAAATGGCACCATATGAAGCCCTATATGGGAAAAGGTGCAGAACACCGGCATGTTGGGATGAGGTCGGTGAACGTAAGCTGCTTGGACCAGAAATGGTCGAAGAAATGGTGGAGAGGGTGAAAACCATTCAGCAGCATATCAAGGCAGCCCAAAGTCGACAGAAGAGTTATGCAGATAATCGTCGACGAGACCTTGAGTTTAAAGTCGGAGACATGGTGTTTTTACGCATATCTCCGTGGAAGAAGGTCATGAGGTTTGGAAAGAAAGGGAAGTTAATTCCAAGGTACATCGGCCCCTTCGAGATTCTTGATCGTGTTGGGGCTGTGGCCTATCGACTAGCACTTCCACCTACTATGGCCAAGGTGCATGATGTCTTCCATGTATCCCTCTTAAGGAAGTACATACCAGACCCTTCACATGTACTCTCTTATGAGGTGGTACAATTAGAAGACGATCTTTCTTATGAGGAGAAACCAGTGAAGATCTTGGATCGTAGAGAAAAAGTTCTACGAAATAAGACAATGCCCCTCGTCAAGGTGTTGTGGAGAAACAACAAGTTTGAAGAAGCAACTTTGGAGTCGGAGGATATGATGAAGCTAAGTTACCCACATTTGTTTTAGTGTGGGAAAAGGAAAATTTCGAGGGCGAAATTTCTTAAGGGGGGAACGTTGTAACGACCCAAAATTTCATTAATGGAAAATCCCTCTTGATCCAGTTAAATGTTTCTTTATGTTTTTATATGATGTCAACTTCTTTAGTTTAACGTTAATATTTGTGACCGTTACTTTTATAGCCGTTGAACAGTGATCATCTGGGTAGTTTAAATATAAGGCTTTAACGAAAGCATTTTTACTCATACAAAGGAAGCGATGGCCTCATCCAGTAGAATTGCCCCTTACGAAGCCCATTTGTCGGAGCTCGGAAAGGAGGTGGCGTCTTTGGGCTTTTCCCTTGACCAAGCCCAAGCTGAGCTTCATCAAGTCAAGCTCGAACGTGATCGTCTACGGGAAAAATGGAAGTTGATAGAGATTACCACTCGGGCAATGTTATCCGAGCAACCCCAAGAGTCTGTCACCATCGCACACCATACCCTTAGGTCTTATGCGGCTATTTTAAGGGGTTATGTAACAAATAAGTAGCACCATGTTCATGTACATTATTTTTTGTATATAATAATAAATATAATTTCTAGTCATTTTTGATGCCTTGTAATTAGTTTTTAAAGTACAAATGATGTTTTTAGTTATTATTTAATTAAGAATTATATTTTATTAAATTAAAGGATTTTTTAATTAAATAATATTTTAATAAAATATTATTATTAATATTAAATTAATTTTTATTAAATATAAATGATCTTATAATTTTATGAATGCAATTAAAATTTTTATTAAGGTTTGAAAGCCATTTCTGTCAAAACCCGTGAATTTTTTATAAATGTCGGTTTTTATTTTAAAAGTGAAAATTCACATATTTAGAAAATTATTTAGATAAAATTAATATTATTTTTGGAATCAGGACGTCGAAATTATCCAACGGTGAATTTTTCATAATTTTCTGAGACAGTCAAATTTTTGGGTAAAAATTAAATACCATTTAAATATATAATGTGTTTTATGACATCATAATGACACAATGGTGATGTAATAAAACACCATAATCCTTATGTTCGACCAATATGTATTTTATCATTAAAATAATGAGGTTTTGGGATTGTTTGACTCACTTTTCAAAGCATTAATGGAGCCCTCAATACTTATTCAACACTTTGCCTTTTTAAATTAATTTCCATGGGAGTGTGACTCACCTCCACATAAGCAACCCTAATTTTTTAATAAGTTCGGACCTTGGCCTTGTAAAATATTTTTTTCCTCTTCCCTTTTCCAGAAACCATGGGCAAATACCATGGGATGGTTTGTGGTTTGGATTATTTTATTATAAGGGGTCCCAAACCTAAATAATAAAGAATTCTCTCACCTTTCCTATATAAACCCACCCAAGCTCCCACTTCCTCCTCACCCAAAGCCCTTGAAGTTCGTCCAAACTCTGCCCTACTCTCTCTAGAATCCTCTCAAGGTGCCCCAAGCTCCCAAAAAGCCTCTCACAAGCCTCTCTCTAGCCTTTGAAGCACACTTCCAAGTAAGGGTTTTTTCTTCCTTTCTCATTTTTGTCAATTTTCTTTAAGTTGTATTGCCCTTTTAATTTCATTTATGAATGTTGGGGTATGGTTTCTCACCTCTCCCATACTGCCCTATTATTGTTTGAATGATGGTAGACCCATTTCGCTCTCATTAAATGCCTCCCATGTACACCCGTTACTATGCCGAAATTCTGAAAGGAACCTTTTTCTTCTCTTTTATATTCAAGCAGTACTTTTGTATCATGAATCTAAATTCCTTTTCAATTGTTGGGACATGTATATATATATGACCTTCTTACTGTCCATTACATGTAAATATGATGAGGAACCCCTTTCTCTCTCATCAGCCCTTTTTATGAATTCTTATGTCACGCCGTTACGCTGCCGAAATCACACCGATTTTCTAAGCCAATATCATTGTGTAGTGAATACCATGCCCATTTCTCCATCAAGGGTATTCACCTTTATGCACATTTACATATTTATTGTAAATTTTCATGTATGAATTCCACATTCCTTTATCGTGGAAGAAATGAATATATTTTATGAATCCATGTTTTATGATCCATGTGGCACACTTATGCATGAAATGAAATGTTTAAGAAGGGTGCGCCCTTTATAGCGCTCCAATGCATTGGGTAAAGTAAAGTATCATGATACGTCATGTGCAATGAGAGTTGACTCATGCTAATTCAAGTGAAACGAGGGTTTACTCGTGCTTCAAGTGCAATGAGGGTTTACTCATGCTCCATGTGCAATGAGCCTTGGCTCATGCTAATTCAATGTTAAGTGTTGTTGCCACATTTCCATGTTATGATTATCATGATTTATCATGCCTTTATGTTCATGTCTCTATTATGCTCTATTGATATGCCTATTGCCTAACATGTATTGTACTCCTCATGTTATTCATTATGTACTCCCTTACTGGGCTTTATAGCTCACCCTTTTCTTATGCATGTCCTCAGGTTATCCCATGCAATGCTAAGTACGAAGGAATGTAGTGGTCATGTAAAGGAAGTTTTCAATAAGGATGTTATATTTCAAGTTTAAAGTTTTTATGTAATGATCCTAAGCCCCAAAGACACTAAACCTCTCGATCTTCTTTGTTGTATCTAGTGAAGTTTTATGTAATAAAGCATGTTTAAGTTGTAATAAAAGCAGGGTTGTCATATAATGTATGAACTAAATATTTCAATAAAATAATATTTAACTAGTTATTTATGGTGGTTCAATTAATATAGAAAATTAATATCATATCTTAAAGATTATATGATTTCAGAAAATATATATTTATTGTATGATGTCAAGATTTATTTATTTTTTTGAGAAAAATGTTAAATTTATCATTAGAGAATTTTAGGAAAAATCATTCTAATTATTGAGTTTTATTCTCACTCTGGTATATTTAGAATAGTTTTATGTTTACTTATTATTTGAATGATCTTAAATGAACATTGGTTGTTGTTTTCGAGTCCTTAGTTATTAATGTTGTATTTCTTCAAATGTTAGTTTATTAATTTTTTGAATTATAATGGTCTAAATTTTTTTGTTTTTTTAAAAAATATAAACATAGTAGGATTTTTTTGTTATTATTATTTCAGATTATGTAGTCCCTTAGATGATACTTTCAGTGATATAGGTAAAAACACAATTGATATTCATTTTCGGGAGAAATAAATTAAGTGAAATTTTTTTGAATAACAACTAAAGGATGGAATTATGATTAATAAATAAAGAGATTTTATGTAAGTATATTTTCTTTTATTCTATATATGATAGCTAAATAATTCCTAAAAATTATGGAAATGATTTTTAAATGAAACTTTTATCATATTAAATCCATTTACGGTGAATCAATGGTATTTCTCACATATCTTAGATTTATTGTTTTCAGATCATAAACATTCTCATGATCATTCGATTTCTTATGATCTATTAACTATGACCTACTCCATCATAATTTGGATATTTTTTATTCAATGTCCAAATTTTCACTTCCCAAATAATTATTTCTTACATGGAATCCCAATTATGTGTTATTATAAATGTCTCACACTTCCCTTTATCCCTTTTAAAACTAACTTTTAATTGAAAATTTTTATGATGTGGGGAAATTTTAAATTATCATGGATGTAATTTATATATATTGTTTTAATGTAACTCCATGATATTTTATAAACTGTTTTTCAAAAATAAATATAATTTCTTCGATAGCTTGATTAAGTCACATCAATGAGTTTTAAGGAACCAAAATTTACTATTAATAGTTTTATTAAAACCTGTCCATTATAACCTATCTAAGAAACATGATGGTTATAAATAGGGAAAAATAAATTAAATAAATTAAATAGATTATATATAAATAAAATATATTCATTTTTATCGATTTAGTAGAAATCAAAATCAAAATCATATTGAAGTAAAAGAAATGTTTTTCTCAAAAAATGTTTTCATTCTCATAGTGCATTTTTTTAAAAAAAATTATATTAATCTTGATTGGTTATTTATTTTAATTAAATATATGTAATATATATTAAATAAAAATTTTATCATTTTTTCATTAGTTTTTCTAGGCATGATAGATGAATAATCCAGTTTTATTCGTAAAAATTCATTTTTTCTATTAAGTGGTTTCATGAAATTTTGTGAAATAGTTTTAAGATTAACATTATAAGTTTTTATAAACAAAAAATTTGAAAAAGTCATATTATATATGTAAATAATATTTTCAAAAAGAAAAACTGAGTGAATTTTGTATAATTCTCTATGAAGATCATTATTTTGATGAATAATGAATATTTTTTTTTTAAATTGAAAACCACATTTTCATTTAATATATCTATAAAGTTAAATTTCATTTTCAAATGGTATTAAAAGTGAAAGAATATTATAATATTCTAATTTAATTTTTTATGTCATTTTAATCAATTTCATATTTAGATTTAAAATTAAAACATCCTATACTTATTAAAACCTTTTCATTCAATAACCGTGCGTTTATGTATCTATGAGTATAATTATGAATTAATCTATATTAAATTGGAAGTATTAATTTTGAAAAATATATTCTATATTTGGAATCTTAATAATTAACATTATATGATAATGAGAACTTAATGTTTGGTAAATAAAAATAGTAATGACATAAAATATTAATTATCATGGTTAAAGTTAATTTTTTTTTACCAATGTTATAAAAAAAACAATAAAGAATAATAAAATTATCCAATCATTTTTTAATGGAAATATTTTGATCATATATCATTTAAGGGTCGGGAATAAGAAATTTTAGAATATTTTTTTATGTAAAACAGAGGTATATTTTGTTCTTTTCAAAATATCAAAGTTAGTCCTATCCCCCACTTATATATGTTAATCACCTATCCTATCCTCTTAAAAATATAGATTCATTTATTTATGAAATATCCGACCAATATTATATCCATAATTTCATAATTAATTCTCATATGATACAGTTATATTAGTAAACCCACATAAGAAGGCTTTTGGTGAAAACCTCAATAGGTTGTCTGACGAAGAGTTATCATTCTTAACCAAAACATTTTAATTTATATCTTATTACACATCTCTCAAATTTTATTAAAATATAATTATATAATAAATTAATTATTTACCATATAATTTTATTTCATTATGTTAATTTAATTACTTATATTAATATCTACATCCATCAAATGGGAGACAAAACCATCGATCACATGTATGATGGACTACCATATTGTGTACTGATGCAATTCATTTTACATCACCAAATATCACTATTGTAAATAATTATGGATTTAAAATATTTATATATTATTTATCAACTAATTAAATATATTTTATATATTTCACATCTACATCCTTACATTAAAATCCTTTGGAAAGTGACAACATTGCTCAAGAATGAGTGTGGCCTACCACATGATGTTAATTGTTTTTAATTTTATTTTTACATGGATGTTAATAATAATATATTTAATTAAGACATTAGAAATATATGATATTAATATGATATATTAATGTTGAATCAATATTTAAATTTATTTCACTCCATTAGTTAAGGAAATGTAAACAATATTCATTCGTATGTATGACTTATCATCTCTATGATCAATGTAATTAATTTTCCTAAATCTAACTTTTATGGATGAATATAAATATTAATATAATGAATATATATTATATTTATACCATGATTATAATTAATTATGTGATTTATACCTACTAAAATTACATGTTTCAAAACCAATGAACCAAATATACATGAAAAATAAAGATTTTGTCCCAAGAACAATAATTTTAATAATGAATTATTGATAACCAAGTGAAAAAGGGTTATATGTAAATCATATATGAAATTATAAATATTATTGTATCCCTCGAATAGATTTATTATAAACCTATATTTAGTATACATGAGTTTCAAACAGGTATGAAGAAATTCATGAAATTGGGTAAGGGATTTTTGTATCACATTTACATCTATGAGAAATTTTCCATATTCACATTTTATAACTTTTGTGTTTTCATAAACATATACATTAACATTAAATTTAATATAAATATTTATTTTTATGATATTTATTATTTAATTTAATTTTATTCTTTCATGGAGATAATTATTCTAATGCTTAAAAAGTGGTAAGGTGTTTTCCTCTCACATTTACTTATGTGAGACGCATTCCATATTTAGCACTTGATTATTTTATTTGGTGTATATTATACCAATTAATGTATATTATGATTATTATATAGGATATAATAGGGAAAAAATATCCATAAATATTTATTTATTTCATGGGGTTTTGAATCAAAAATATCATATTGTTAAGGGTTCTTTGATATAATCACATTGTTTGTTGGGATTTTCAGTAATTTTACTTTAGATGATGAAATATTATGATCTATATCTATATAATCTCATATAGTTTACTATACTCTAGTTATCTATTATAATATATTTTTACTTTAATTTTACATTATTTATGTACCCATGTGTACAAAATAATTTTTGATGGAAAACATACTTTTTCCCATTCTTTGATCAAAAATCATTTTTCCTCAATATCCATGATTTTATAATAAAATGATTTCAAGATTGTTTTAAGTATTGAAAAATAATTTATTAAAGTCGTATTTTTTTCTACATGTTTTATTTAAAAAATTTAATGTAATCTTATTTTCATTTTCCAAATGTGGTACTATTTGGATGTTTTTTGAAAATGACATAGGAATCATTGTTTTAACATGTACGACGTAAACGAGATTTACTTCCATAATGACCACCTAATGACATAAAACATACATTAAATGTCTCCATAGTTCATTCAAAATAAATTACTTTCTTTATTATTGGTGGAATTAGTTATTTTATAATGAATTGGTTTTGAGATGGAATGTATATTTTCCTCAAAAATGTTGTATTCATATTTTAATAGAATTTTTATTCATCAATGTCAACAACCCATGGTTAAAATTATTAAATAAATGGGATATATTCCAATGATACCATCAATATTATTTATTTGTAAGGTTTATTAATACTATGAATTTTTTTATGAAACCCATTCATTTTCATGAATAATCTTATGATGAATTGAAAAACTGATTTTTGAACCCATTTATTTTCCATGGGTTATGCTATGATGAAATTATTGTCAAAAACAATATAATTTCAGGGGTTAGGATATGATGAATATTTAAGGGTATTATGGAACAAGCCTATATAGTTTTTGTTATGTGATGCTTGGTTAGGAGATAATATATCTCCCCAATACTTTGGATAATGATTGATGTCTCATGAGAAAAAGTGGACTGAAATGGGGAATGATTCAGATTCGCTAAATATATTTTGTCTACTCTGTCCTTCATGGGTGTAAACTGTGACTGTTACAATGGTTTAAGAAGTGAAAACATTCTACTATGATAGTTACAGTGATGATTCTTGACTACATACAAAATGGTTGTTGATGCTTATATATAATCCAAAAATATATTTATTAATCTAATGTTAGGCTATAACAAATCATGTTCATTAATTCCATCACAATTCATTTATTATAAATTGTAATGATTTATTATATGATTCATGATTATGATCTATGATATACATGGAATTAAATTGAAATTTTCTTATCATTTTTCATATGATTGTGCTTATTTCTTGTATATGTGATCATTGATATCTCCCTTATATACCCTTACTATGTGTCTAAGATCACCATTTTCTATCCTTCCTTTACATAGGTTCTCAAGAGAGGTATTATGAATGATATGTAAAAAAGAGTGATAGTTTTGTAGAACATTGTGGGAGATATTGTATTTCACTTATTAAAAATCATTCTAATTGTCCAAGTTAACAATGATACTACACCATATGGTTACATCATGGTTCATATTGTCATGTATTCAAAGATCATTTATTTATATTATATATATATATATAAAGTGAGGTTGACTACACCTTGGGTACCTTATCATGAAAATTCATTGAAAAAACACCGCACAAAATCTATCTTTATATTCCTCTATGTTTTTAATTAAAAATGAAAAATCTATAATGGTATAAGGTGCGCTCTAATGCTAGATATCCAAAGAAGACATAATTTTCTTAACAAAGTTATTTATATTTCCCAATTAATAATACTATTCCATATCTTCTATAACCATATGAAAAGAAATTAATTTGTATCATTAGTTTTATATATTTTTTGATTTTAATGTAACCACTGCCATCTTCATCCATTTTTCCGGTTGTTTAATGAAAATTTCTATTTTTTATACTTTTTGACTACCACTTCCATGAACGATGTATTTTAATTTCAATCACTTCTTCACATGTATGGTTATAATGATATATTTAAAGAAAAAAATATAATATCTATTAAAAATTAATGATTCTAGAAGTATAAATCCTTATCTATAATCTTTTATTTTCATTTAATTTAAAATGTAAATAGTGACCATGAATACGTGAGGACTAATTACACAATTAATGATGAACTTTATTTTCCATGATGGTCATTAATATGTTATTTTAAAGGTGTGTATAAAATATAAAAATTATATTTATTAAATTAATATTATTCATAATTATAAATTATACATTATATTAATATTATTAGGAAGGAATGGTTAATATAATTTTACCTCCAATAAAGTATCATACATAGGATGATTTCCTAAATTGAAATTGTTCTTGATGATTTATTAATCTAAAAAATTATCTTCATGTTGTGATGGTAAATAGAAAATAAAATAAAAAAATATATTTTATGGATCTATTTTATATCACTACTCAATATGTTCAGCTTACTAAAGTTGCTGTGGAGCAATTGACAGAACAAACTTAAGTAGATAACGTAAGAAATGATATTAAAAAATTTATTAATTATTATTATAATATTAAATAAATAATAAAAAATAGATGAAAAATATTCTGAATATTGTATTAAATAAATTTAATTTTATTATTCATGAGGATATGACACATCCGACCAGGTGGTAATCAAAGATAAGAGTATAATTTACCATCTTAGTTATATCAAGATTTTTTATTTTTTAATTTAAATTAGATGAATGATAATTTAATTATTTAATAAAAACCATATATAATTTTATTCTCCAATAATTTATGTTTTTAGTTATTATATCAATCTTACCCTATTTAGTATTAAGATCCATGAAACATTTGTTTTCTAAAAAATTAAATCTTATTTTTCATTTAAGGTCAAAAATAATTTTCTTCCAGATTCATATTCATTATTATTCACTAATAATTTTTATTTACATACATCAATTATCAATTGATATTAAAATATATTTAATTTTCTTATATAATTAAAACATTAAATTGAAGGTTTTTAGTTTAATCTCTATATCTTTCATTTTTGACATTATGTAAAAAAATTGTGAAAGGAATCCATTTTTAAAAACTCATTCCATGATTGAATTTCCCCCTTTCATGAATATTATTCTTCATTTAAATATTGTTAAAAAATTTAATTGGTTATCAAAAATAATATTTAATCCCATTATATATAATTGTTTATTTTTTATTTCAAAATAAACATGATGATATTTTATTAACATTTTTTACATGTGATTTAATTTTACTTAGGTATATTTTTATATGCCAATCCACATTTAGTGATATAAGTATAGTTATTTCAAGATTCTATGTTTTATAAAATTTTATAAATAATCATTTTTTAAAGAAATATGTGACCTTTTCAAAAATGTTTTGGAAGTTTTTTATAACATAATTGATCCCATAATGGTATAAGAATTTTATGAATTCACTTGCTAAAATGCAGATCAACTTTTCAATATAAATGTTAAAATGATTTTCCATTCATCAAAACAATAATTCTCGGCAAATATATAGTTTTTTACCTTAATTATTTATGGTTTGTAAATAATTTTTTTAAATAATGAATATCCTCAATTCCTTGCAGTGATATCATATTTTTCTCTTCATAATTCTTATGAAATAATCATTCCCCTTCGTGTCCATTTTCATTAGTGACATGTATAAATTTATCATGCAATTATTTGTTTAACTATATACCAATGTTTCATATAGTGTTAAATGAAGTAATATTACTAGGAATGTTACTCCATTGACGAGGGAAACTAAATAATCAATACACTGGTTTAAATAGGGAAATTCATATTTAATAGTTTATATTTATTATATAATATATTTATTATTCAATATACGGTGTTTGAATTATATATTTGCAAGTGATAGGTGGGGATGAAAATTATATAGCCCCTATATGCATCAATAGGTCTCATGAGACACTCAAGATGGATTGTCTTAGGTATTTTGTTGTATTTTTGTGCTTATTTATTTATTGATGATGTCTATATCGGGGAGTTCATTTTAATACAATGATGTCTAGAATTATATATCCTATCATTGAGAAATCAATTATTATTTTCTATGTGAATATAAAATTATTAATCTCTATATATGAATTATATATCTCTATAGTTAAAAATAATATGTAAATATTATTGAGGGATATCCACATAACCCTATGATATTTTGAATTATTGGAGTTGTTCCCACAAGAATAACTTTAAATGATTTAACAAATGATGAATCAATGGATGACATTATATTATATTGTAGAATATGGGAACTAATGTATAATATAATATATTCTTTAATGAAATATCTAGAGGATAATTTTATCCCCAATGATCAATCCATTCTATTTGAATGTCATGTTATTTATGGTTTTTCCATCAAATCATACATATTTTGTAGGATTGATTAATTTATTTACCATGAATCATGAACTCGCCTTGATTTTTCAATTCCCATTTAGTTAATAATTTGATTCCAAATTGTAATGAAGAATTATTGTTTCATTATTTGGTTTTTTCAATGGTAGTTAAGAAGAAACATCTTTTCCAGAAATGTTTCTTACCATGACATTTCTTTGGTTTTTCCCCACCACCCTACACATTCATCACCATGTGACCCATTCTTGGTGGCAGTCAAACTATTTTTATCCTAGTTGAAATTTTGATTGAATATCCAGATTCAAAATTTTTATTTTTTAAAGTAATGAGATCAAAATATTTCTCAAAGATTCAGTAAACATTGGAACGAATGAGATATATTTATGGAATGAGTTTTATTTTATTTATTTTGTGTGTTTAAAAATGGTGGTGTTCAATAAATATATCAATTATATTGATGAAAAGGATAAAAACGGACTCTTGATGGTGGTAGAACTAGGAATATGCATCTAAAAAAATCCTCAACAATATTCGTGGTGAGATTAGTGGTTGCGTAAACATCCACCAGGCCATAAATTTCAATTTATGAAATTCATTAATACATTACATGTGTTCCAAATGAACATGAACTATGTAATCTTAATTATAACATAATTAGGGTTTCTAGATGTGTTAAATATAATATGTTCATGTGGTGTGCCCACAATTCATGTGACCCAATATATAAACCTAATATCTGTACATGAAATACAAATTTCGAAATCTGGGTTGATCCAAAATCCTTGTTCCTTAGGTTACACATCATGTACATGAATCTCCCCACATTTAGTGCGGAAGAAGGATAAAAGCATGCTTGGGCCTGATAACACACCCAATGTACAACAACAAATATTCCATGTTCTCCAATTTATAGGTTCTATCCATTATATATAATTCTTTGAGAATTATATTTACACCCATGTGTAGTCCACTATGTGTAGAATTCCATATAGGTTGTTATAATGGACTTTGTTTCATCATCTTAGATATGTTATAGGGTGAGGTGAGTGGGGTTCGTCTCCAAGTAACTCTTAGCCTATGATAAGGTTCATGTGTGTTTAGAAGAGTGATTCCAGTCCCAATACACCCATGTTATTAGTGTTGTCTATAAGAAAATGTTTCTTCATATCAGATTTATATTTAGATTCTGTAATACCATAAATTATATAGGGAACAAGTCCTCTAATTACAAACTGTAAATCCCCCATCATTGATCCCCATGAAGTAGAGGGTCCCCTACTACAGTCTGTGCTCCCTCGACCATAGTTCATAGCTGTGAGGTTAAGTTATTCAATTATTTTTCTAATGTGGTTTTGAATAATACATAAAATCAGGGATGAAACCAATGGAGAAACATGCATAAAAAAATTCATAGATGGTTGTGAAGATCAAAATTCTTCTCTCATCTACCTTGTGTTCTTTATGAACATATATGTTATTTTTTTTCTTCCCCATTTTTACTCTAATGGTATGAGATAAATATCTTATCTCTTTTTATCCCTTTATATTATACAAGGCGTCTGACTAGGTATTTATATACTCACCCCTTCATTCAATGGTCTGCTACATTTAATGTATTATGAAAATACTAGGTAGTTTGTTAGTGAAATTAATGATCCTAGAGTATGAAGAGTTTAGTTTTATCTAGATATTATGACTACATATGATGGATAGTTCTAATGATCATGATCCTGGTCTTCTTATTCATCAAGAATAGTATTTTTAGGTTTGGATAATTTATATTTATCAAATTAAAATTTATCTTGCTTTATAGTTGGATTCATTCATTATGATATGATTTTTACTAAGAGTTCATTTCATGAATTTGATTACAATATATAGGTTATAATAGTTATTATTATTATTGGAATTTTTTATAGATCTGTCTATGTTTTGTGTATATGTTTACATGTACCATAGTCTAAGGCCTCCCATCATCTAATATATGAATACTCAGCACTAATTTTCCTCCCCATGCGTATTGGTGGAAGGATTTGTGTGAACAATGTGCATACTATTAGCATAGGGGGTGGAGAGGAGTTTTAGCTCCTAAAAAAATGGTATCTTAAAAAATTCATATCCTAATGTGTTGATTCCCTACATTGGATTGAGGTTTTGGGTCTATTATAAGGATGATATTCTTTTAAGTGGTGTAGAGTGTAACAACCCAATAAATGGGAGATATAATATACTATATGTTACTTATCACTTATGAATGATTTAACATTATTTTCAGGATCCTACAAGTTCATATTCCCAAAGTTATAAATTCAAATCATAGAGTGTAGTTAGTATGGTTAATCATTAAGGATTCTTCCTAGGGTGTGTCTTAGTGAGTTCATAGAACACTAAAAGAACACATGATAGTCTATTGGGATAGTAATTTGTCTACTAAAAGACCATATTGAGAAATATCTAGTGGTATACTAGGAAGACCAATAACATATTATAGGAGAGTCACTAGGTCAGATGTCCATTCTCAATGATTAGGGGGGTTAGATCAAGGAATATTAGTATAAAAACTTATTCATCCTAAATATGATGTTTAGGGGTATATATGTTGGAATAATTGGACTGATAACATATTTATATAGTGTTAAGGTGTATCGAGTTTTGCTCTCTGACCAGTGAATCATGTGATAGTGATGAGGTTGACAAGTCCACACACTAGGACTCTAACTATCTAATTGTCAACTAATTATGATCAATAGTCTATTGTTGGGATAAAATGGTACCTTTTTTATATTGGAATGATTTTTTCAATTTCATTTCCTTCTTGAGTTATCTCTCTTGATATGCATATCAAATAGTCGTATTTCATATCAATTTTTTTTGATTCCACTATAATTATAATAAGAATGTATTTTGGGATAAGGTATTGATGATTACATTCTTATTATTAAATCCATAATGTTGGGTCACAATGAAAGGCATATAATTATCGAGGATACAATTAATGAGCCAACACACCACAACTTTCTTCCTGATAGACAGAAAGTAAAACTTCCTCCCATCAAGATGTGAGTAAGCCAACCACTATTTCATATTCTAATATAGGATTTATTGTTTTTGGTTTATATCGTTTTAAAAAAAATATTTTTGATTGATAATTATACGAGAGATCCTGGATTATCAACCGATTAGATTATAGGGTGAGATAGGCCCTTAGAAAGTTTATTATTAACAGCTTCCTATAATTTTAATTGTCTAATTCATGAAGATGTTTCGTGATTAGATAAGAGTACTAGTAAAAATACTGTATTATTGTGTTAAAAGGGGTTAGTGGGGGTTGGTCGCCCGGGTATTGGTTGAGTCAAAACTCTCTAAGATAAGATTTCACTACTTAATCCATAACAAGTTTTTCCACTAATCATGTATATCATTGTAGGTTCACGATATTCATGATTATTCTTATGGTATTGAGATATTAGTAGGATGTGAGTATCATGAATATAAATATAGAAACATTCATCATGGGGTGTAGTGGTCTGATACAGCTGGAAATCATCACTTATACATATTGTGACATAGGAATAAGACACATATTCTAGTTTAAACATGGTTATTTTTTGTCATTTGTATTATTAGGAGGACCTATATAATTAGGAGGTCCAGAAACACAAATTATATGTAAAATACCTATACACCACATTCATGGGATATGCTATAATTAGCAGGAACATAGTTGTATTTATTGGAACTACCTGGCCCATAATCATATAGTGGGGGGACATAAAACCAACTCATATAATCCAAATAATCTCATTATAGTTCGAGGCACAATATTTATCTTATTTACTATTTCATTATTTTTTTGGAACTATTTTTCCCTAAATTATTTATCCCTACAGTATGAGCTTAGGATTCCAGTGGAACCATTATCCCAACCTTTGGAATTGAGATTCCATCATGGAAGGATTTGACTATTTATTACATTTTCTGATTTTGTGTGACACCCCATAGTGGAGAGTGTTCATTATGGTACTTCATGGTTATTATGATAATTCTATATAAAATAATCATTGAAATTGAATGATTATACTTGGGTTTTTCCGAAATAGATATTCTTTATCATGGAGTAACATATATATGGGTGTTTGAGGTGGGATTTAAATAAAAAGATTAGAAATGACTTTTGGATGAATTATTGGGGATTATATAAAGAATGATAAAATGTATCCCCCATCAGTTGTAGAGTTCATCCTGTGATACAACAATATATTTATACCTTTGGATTGTTGTTATAGGGGATGAATACATGTTTGTATTCCCTATATATGTTTTGGTAATACATTCACATCTATATATTTAATTATTTATTATCATTAACCCTAGTTGTAGACTGATATTAGGAATGGAATATATGATGTCTCTTTATGATCTTTGATTGGTGAAGATATAGTTAAAGTACAATTAAAGGAATGGTTTTACTAGATCTTGTGTGTCCCCTACGAATCCCAAGTGTTTTTATGGTGAATATTGTTGTAATATTGAGGGTATGTATTTTTTATTGATACTTAAACAAGGAGAAAATTTCAAATAAGTTACCATTTATAGATATTTATAACCACTTGAGTATACATAGAGGAACAATATGGTTTTAAAATATTTATATCATGTTTGTATACCACTAGTTTCTGGATTGTATGGATCATATTCCAAAATTATAATTCCTAAGTCACTACTATAATAATGTATTCCCAGATATTTCCTTATGTGGGACAAATTCCATTAAAATTTTTAGAATACCTATGAATAATATCATTCTGTAATTATTGGATCGGTTTTTAGTTACATTTACTGATGATATTATTATTATCATGTCTATATTGGTGGATTATATAGAATATGTGAGCATGGTCATGGAAATAAATCATGAACACCAATTATAAAATATAATATTGATGCGTTAGTGGTGTATTAGAGTTGATAATATTTTATGGAATATCATATCTATACATGGTTTGGTCATGGACTGATGATGATATAGGTAGTGCTAGCGTGGGAACCACCCATGATCATGTTATATGTATAGAGTTTTCTCAGTTTATAATTGTATTATCGAAGAAATTTGGTAGTATATTATATGATTGTGGCCCCTTTGACTACTTTGATATGACAAGATTTTCTCTTTTACAGGAAAAATTTGTTTTAGGATTCCTATGAGGATTTGTGGAAGGCGTTGACCAGTGATGTTGTTCTGAGACACATTGAGGATGGTTGGTTATTATGTAGTGTTCTATGATTCCTATAGAGTTGGGATTGATGAATTTTAGTAAATATGTAGGAAATTATTACGTATGGTTAATGGTATATGAGACACCAAGAGTAGAAATACATGTTCCATGATTTGGAGTTTCCAGATAGAGTCTCCTTTCTATGTATGGGGAGGGTTAATATTTGGGGTGACTGCATTGTTGTTTACTTATATCACCAATGCATCAAGAATATCTATTAACAGATGAATGATTACCTATGATATAAATATTGGATATAGTTTATATAGTAAAATGGATCTGATATGGTCTATACTATAGGGAATGGAAATGCAGTGGTAGTTTTCTTAAGTTATAATTCCCGGTCTCTCTTAGTAGTGGAGGTTTTAGAGAAGTTACCCTCTTTCCAAATAACCCTATTGAAGAAGAGGGGGATACCTTATATCTAGTTGATGGTAGTGAATCTACAGATTTTATATTATTTTATATATGATATGTTGGTAGTAATAAATTATGATGTTTTACATGACAATATAACATTGAGGGATACACTAGAATGATTTTATGACTATGGGCATCAGATTACCCTTTTTAATGGTTGGTTATTGTTTTTGATCTGCTGCGTGAGAAGGTGTTGATGGAGTTTAATGATTAAAAATTATCAGTATATCATAGAGATTAAATAATGTACTAGTACGTTAAATAATTATTTTATGAGAGGGTATTGTCAGTATTATGACTGAGTACATTTTAGGACACCTAAAATTTCAATAGGTAATGGTAGAACAATTGGATCCCTCCGGAATGTCACAATCATTTGAGGACATAAAATGGATGTGGAATGACATATACATCAATTTTTTTGATGATTAATCCATAGATATAAAGCATCAATCATACCTATAGTGTGATTTTTGATCATTTTACTAAATAGTCTCACATTCCAATAACTAAGGAGGAGGCGTTAGTTGGGATTTTGGTTTGCTGGAATGTGCAAGAGATCATCCAAAAGTAGGTAGAACCCTTGATTATTTATTTATTATTTAGATTCTTGGTTCACATCAAGATTTTGGATAGGTTTCTAGGATAATGTTTTCAACTAGATATAAGTGTGTATGGGTTTTTACCCAGATATTGATGGATATAATGAGTAATCCGTCATGGTTTTGAGAATATAAGGAGAGATAATGTGTTAAACATAAATCATAATTTGGAGGATCACATTCCATCTGTGGAGTATTCATATATTTATTAATATCACAATACAATCAACATCTTAAAAGTCAATTATCATTATATAACAACTCTTAGGTTGACCTTGTGTAAGATATTGATTGTTGAGTCATCTATTATGGTTACATATCTAGTGGAGGTAATGATGGAGAAAGCTCATGTGATATAAAATTTAGATAATACTACCTAGAGTCATAATAAATCTTATATAAACAAACATTGAATATCCATTAATTTTTAGTTGGTGTAAAAAATATTGTTTATGGTCTCTGCAAAATGATGTTCATATTGGATCGATATGGGTAATAATATATCCCCATGTTTTATCAGGGCCTTCCAAATCATGAACAAGGTATCAACGGATTTTTATCACCTTTCTCTTACACCGACTATTTGATCAGGTTCATGATGTATTCAATTTTTCACACATGAGGATATACATGAATGATACATAAAATATTAATGGCTTGGGTGAGCTACACATCAAGGAAAAAATCATGTTTTAGATTAAATAGTGTCCATCAAGGATTGGTAGGGAATGATCCATTATGGTTGATCTATCTTTCAAGTATGAGTTATTTCTCATTATTGGAACCCCATAAAATTATAATTATATTGTGGGATTTATATGAAATATTAGTACCCTAATAAGTTGGTATATGTTTTTTTGTTGCATTTCAAGGAAAAAAATCATTAATGTATTGAATAATGTTATAAATTTGGTTTTATGGACCATTTAGATATTCAATTTTATATAATGGTTTTTATTTCGTTTTCTGATAGTGATATGGATGTTATATGAATCTAAATTTGGCATACTAATAATATTAATATATATAAAAATGTGTGAATGATATTTTTAAAAAGAATTTTTTCCCCATTTATTAGAGTTTCAAATGGAAAAAATGGATTACACTATTGAATAAATAATATGTTGTTTACGGAAGGTGTGATAAATTTTCATTTGCATCATGTTTTGGTACAATGCACCATCATGGATTGATTAAAATGAAAAATATTAATATATAATTTTTTTTCTTAAATTATTGAACTATAGGTGACCCTTATTTAATGATATTTGTAGATAGTGTATATTGTTATCAATATAACCATGAAGATATTAAGAAGAATATGATACATAACAAAAAGGAAGAACCATTGATGATCAGATGAATTATGATTTGGGGATCAACATATAGAAATCTTGGGGAATTGTGGAATAGATTGTGAACAAAACATAATCTTCAATGACATTTCTTTGAAATGAATTCCTTTCTAAAAATAAATAAATTTTTGAGAGAGTTTTTATATATTATTGTTTTCCACCATATATTTATTAATTTTAGGAATGTATTAATTTAATTAAAATTAATCCAGGTATATCTGTGTTTTTGAATGGCGAAATCAATTTATAAATTGTATTTGAACTATTATAATGAATTATTATATAATTATTTGTTTCCTTATAGATAACCATTAGACGGAAATGTATCAGCCAATGACATTACATGATTTAAAGAATAATTCGTTTTTTTCTATCCACGTTTCATGATATTCACTGTTAATGCAATTCATAAAACATTTTTACAATAATTGATCCATTTTGAATCATGATCATAGCCCGAGATTCATATTAATGATTTTGTGAATGAATGAGTAAACTGATTTAATAAAATATTTAATAAACATTGGAAAACATGTGATCAAAAAATTGATAAAGGTCAATCTTCCTATGGTTGGTCTTATAATAATGACATAAGTCAATGATTATTTCCATTCTTGTGCTACGAAGGCTATAAATTTAATTACAGAAGAAGTATATCTAGAAAGTTTTCATCTAGAAGAATCAATATCAATATTCTTGGTGAGATTGGTGTATCCTTAATGATATGGGAGACTAGATATTACTATCATAAAAATTCAAGATTACACACCATGTGCTCCAAATAATACATTTCATCTAGACCACTTTCTATGGTTGATAAAGATCATTCCATATTTCAACATCACAAATCTATGGGTTAATCCTTCATGTCATGAGACCCTACATGGGTAGGCAAGCTACATACATGGAGTAAATTCCTAGGAGACAAGGGGTCATGATTTATTTTTTCTATGGGTCACACACCATGTATGTGATCCTCCACACTCTAAGTGGAGAAGTAGGACAAAGGATGTATTGGACATGGGACTAAACCCTATTTAATCTAAGGGTCTTCTCTTGTACTCTCTTAAAAGATAATTCCTCTCATATATCCTCCATAAAGATTTGGATTTTCAATTTTTATTATTACAATATCAGTATAATTTTATATAGTTCATTGTAGTGGAGTTTATTTTCTCAGTTTCAAATATATGGAATGAGTTGATTTGAGAGGGACACTTCTTACAATGATGTGTAGCTACTGTCATGGTTTTTTTGTGATTGTAATATTTATTCCATGGTTATTAATCTAATTTAATATTAGATATCTTGAGTGAATAAGTCCATTATATCTTAAATACATATATATTCGATACAACCCAAAATTATAGTAGTCATGTGTCATCTATCTATATATTGGTACTCCCCCATTATCATGATATAGAAGGGAGTGAGTCCACCACTAGTGTTTGTGCTTCTTTCACTATTATACATATTAGAAAGATAAAGATCCTATGTTATGCTTCTTATGAGGATGAGTGTGGTGATTGACATTATTGATGAGATATAAAGAACTACATGTAAATAAATAATTCTTATATTTCTATGAGTATCAATATTACTTTCTATTTGATTGTATTTTAAATATAATAATATTTTTTTTCGTTTTTCTTTCTCATTTTCTCCACATGGGTTATTATTAATATATTCTTATTATTGATATATAGATATATATATTTCTCACCATCCTACTTGGTATGTATATAGTCATCCCTACAAGGTATCATTCCTTGCCTGTCGTGTATTTTTATGATGATATGTAGCATGGAAGATATATTGGTGGACTTTAATTAGATAGAACTTCGTTGTACACAGAGATTATGATTACATACATTGTTCAGTTCCCAATACCATGAGCACGTCTCTCTCCATCATCCTCAATAGTTTTTTAGTTCAATATTCATTCCATTTATCTGGTGTGTATTTTCCACCACATTGAACATGGATTATTCTATTGTACTCTAATGTTTAGCTATAGAATGTTACCTACATTTTATAAGATATTAGAGGTTTTATAATTTATTATTATCATTGTATTTTTTAGATATCTGTGTGTATGTGTTCATATAAATGTACATTAACTTAATGACTCCCATCATATGAGATATGCCTCCTCAATGATATTCTCTATCCCCTGTCTAATTAGAGGTTGTCTATTGGTGTCACTCTAAGATTACATACAGTAGAAGTGGTTCCCTAGTGGGATTGCCTATGATAGAAACTATCATTAATATAGCGATATAGTGATAATTGGGTGATATTTATATCATCTTTAGTTGCATAAAACAAAAAATATATTTGGATTAAATTAAATTTTACATTATTTATAGGAGATACATTTTACTGTTTCTGTTGGACTCCTCGTGTATTAATCATGTTTTAATGATCACCAATCTTTTTAAACCTAGTTAAATAATGTAAATTATATTAAATCATGTGTATTACTGTTTAAAGTATTCTCATACATTAAGAAGAGCCATTAAAGATCATAATTGCTCTATATTCAGTTTACTTGCTTTAAACTATCTTTGATCTATGCTCATAATATTCTCATTTAAAAATGCATTAGTCTAATCCATTCCATTATCATCATTGCATATGTCTGAACACAATTAACTTGAAATGTCTGAAACACCATGAATTTGCCACTGGTTATGTCTTTCTGGCACCGTGAAGCATACACCGTGAAGCAAGACAACGTGAAGCATACACTTTGAAGCAAGACACCATGAAGCAGACACCGTGAAGCAAGACACCGTCAACCAGACACCCTGAACAAGACACCGTGATGCAGACACTTTGAACAAGACACCGTGAAAAAGACATCGTGAAAAAGACACCATAAACAAGACTGTGACCACGAGACACCAGGAAGTAGACTCTGTGAACAAGACAACGTGAAGCAGACACAAGGAAGAAGACATTGTGAACAAGACACTGCGACCGTGAGACACTGTGACCATGAGACACCATGACACTCAGACACCGTGATAAATCTATAGACCATGTGATGGAGACACCGTTTCCATGACTTACTATGACACAATTTCTAAAACTATTTTGTCGTCTTTCAATTTAATTTCTAACGGTCATATTTGAATGTTTTAATGCACTTACATAATTAATGTTTCTTTGTAGACATATCATCGGATAGTATTGGGCATGAGGTGTAGAATACATGAAACCTGTCACCTTCAACATATGCATTCCATGATAAAAGAAAAATGTGTCCAAGAATCAAATCATGTGATATACTAAATGAAAAACAAGGCTGTGAGCATGAAAATAAATGACACTTTGAGAATTTTTCAAAGGAAAGGCCTACTGCATGCAAGTCGACACTGCTGAAGAACACACGAAGCATATTGGAAGCTCAAATAACATCATCTCTCTTTTGAACCTCACAACGAACAGAAGATGAATCGTGACACTCAGTTTTACAGACGAGGACTCGAGATTTGCATCTACTTCACCTCAAGATGTCCAAAGCCGTAAAGACTAACACTCAGAGCACTTCTAAACCCATCTCCATATTTATGCTCTATTTTGTATCTTTTTATTAATTTTTGAGTACAATGTGTACCTATAGAACAACAAAATTTGTATTATGTATTAAAATAAATGATACACGATATGCTTACTCAGCCATTATTTTACTCTTGTGTATACCCACATATAACTTTGGAATATTCTGCCGTGTGGCCTGGTATTCTGTCCCCATGAAAACTGGGGAAGAGGTCCTTGTGTGACATGGACTGTCTATGTACTATTTTCAACCCCGATCCAGGGCGTTGATCAAAGTTTATTTATATAAACTACATGGTGGAAGGTACCAATTGGAATGGATTCGGTCTCAGCTTGAGACTCTACCACTTGTTTCATATCAGTTGTGCTGGTTAATTTAGTTTTCTCTATTTTATTACTTTACTGTATAATCAAAAAATCACTAATTTCACATTGATAGTTAGTCATGGAAAGAGGTTATAAATGGATTGTCTTAGTAGAATAACATCAAAAGTAATATTAATAACACAAATTAAGATGACTGAAGATTAATTAATATTCTAAGAAGATACTTAAATTGTCAAAATCTTATAATAGTATAAACCTGATTAATTGGGCTGTATTTAAACTTTTGGGAAACCTTTTTAGAAATAATTTAATCAGAAATTTTTATAGTTACTCAATTCACCGCTCCCCTCTCGAGTAATCTACTCTAAACAACATTTGGTACCAGAGGTTGTTCATTATGACTCTGTGTAATCTTATTCGACTGTGATGGTAGTTGATCCTTATTGACCTATAAATTTCAATTAATTAAATATTTCTAGCTCTTTTAAAGTAATGCTTTGTTATGGATTATAGATTGGAAGGTACTGCAACCAACAAACCACCATTATTTAATAGAATCAATTATGGTAAATTTAAAATTAAAATGAAAATGCATTTAATGAGTATGAGTTTTGAAATTTGGTCATCCATTAAAGATGAATACAAAATTCCTACTTCAGATTGAATCACATGGGTGAACCAACCAAAACTACCTACAATAATAACTGCAAAGCTATGATTTCTTTATACATCTCCTTAGTAGATGAAGAATTTAATAGAATTTATGATTTTAAAACATCCCATGAAATTTGGGATACCATATCTATCTCACATGAAGGATCATATAGTGTAAAAGAAATGAGGAAAAATACTTATACAATAAAATATAATAATTTTAAAATGAAACCTAATGAGACTATTTTTGACATGTATCTTATGTTCAATGAGATTTTCAACACGATGATTTCTCTTGGAAGAGAAGTAACTTCCATGGAACAGATCATGAGAATCCTTAGTTGTCTACTGGACAGATGGAGGGGAACATCTGTCTCTATTAGAGAATCATGCGACATCAGCAAACTAGCTGTAAAATAACTCATTGGGAAATTGAGGATGTTTGAGGAAGATATGAAAGTCAATAAAGTGGAGGATGAACCAAAGAGTAAATCTTTCACATTCAATACCATAACCTCTAAGCAAAAATACAAAGGGAAACTGGAAGCATCTATAGAAAGCTCCACCAGTGAACAATCATTATCTAATAGTGATAAGGATATGGCTCAACAATCAAGAAGATTCAAACAGTTTTACAAAAAGAAGTACTTTTTCAGAAATCCTAACTTCAAGGGAAAATATAACCAACAAGGAAATTAGAATAATGACTAGAATAGAAGTTTCAAAACTGATTATTTTCCTACTATGAATGTAGGAGTAAATGACATATAAAGGCTGAGTACCAAAAGTTCAAAAATAAAAATATGTATGAGGAAAAGGAAAGGAAGCACGAAATGGCAATGAAAGAAACCTGAAGCACGTCTGAGGATAGTTCAAGTGACACATATACATCACATGATGAATAAACTAACAAAGACAATATGTGTTTTATGACTAACACATCTGAGGTAACACTAGCCTCTTCTGTACATAACTCATATTATTCTGAATATGAAAGTGACTCTGAAATTATTAATAATGTTGAAATGTTTGAATACTGAAACATTCTTGAGGAAACAAGAAATGAAATAAAAGCGAAATATAAATCATTAAAGAAACAACATTCTATTACCATAACTATTAAATCTAAGATCACAACTAAAAAGGTGAAAAATTACCAATTTCTCAATGAAAAAAATAATTAAAAATATCTAATGAGAAATTAAAGAGTGACCATGAAAAGTTTACTAATGGGAAAAATACCCTTACCCAAATGCTAGGAAAGCAATTTTCACCTAAATACAACAATAGAATTCATTAAAAAATAGTTAAACGAAACATTAGTAGAAAACATTTTGTTTCAAAATCATGGACATATAGTTTTACTCCTAGTTCTGGACTCAAATAAAATAATTCAATCCATGATACATGATATACAATTTCATGTTTTTGTGGAACAAAATACAGTTTATTTTTCAAATACTTTACAAACAACTTATAAGAAACATATTTGTCAAATATGGGTTCCAAAAGCACTTATTACTAATACTATTGGACCCAAACAAGTATGGGTACAAAAATATGTTTTTGCTTAATCTTTTTTAAGGAAATATGCCTAAATAGCTCATGGAAAAGTCTATTGTACTTGGAGAGTGGATGTTCAATGAACATGATAGGAGACAACTCATGCTTCAAGAAAATGATAAATATAGATGGTGTACATGTCACATTTTGTGACAATTTCTAGGGAAAGATTACTGGCCTCAGAACAATGGGTAATTCGAACTCAATTCAATTTTCTAAAGTACTATATGTTGATGGTTTAAAATATAATCTGCTTAGTATATTGCAATTATGTGATGATGGGTTTCATGTTTGATTTGAAAATGATTATTGTAATGTCTTTAATTCTAAATATGAATTCGTATTTTCTTGAATTATGAAATGAAAATGTATATTCTGTTAATTTAGATTCTTTATCTTCTCAAAATGATTCATGCTTATGTGTATTTCATAAAGAATATTGGCTCTGGTATAAAATACTAGACACTGTAATGTTAACTCCCTTAGAAAAATAATTGGAAAAATATTATTAAAAACTATCCCAAACTTGAGTTTCCAAATGACAAAGTGTGTAATCGCTATCAAAATGGAAAACAACACAAATTTTCCTTCAAACCAAAGAATGAAGTGTCAACTTCTCAACCTCTCGATCTGGTTCACATGGATTTGTTTGGACCATCGGGAGATTCTAGTTTAAATGGGAAGCACTATGTTTATGTTCTTTTAGATGACTTTTCTAGATATACATGGACAATATTTATGGATCACAAAAGTGAAGCATGATCTTACTTTACCAAATATTCCATGTATGTCGAAAATACTAGTGGACTTAGAATTAAATCATTAAGAAGTGAACATGGCCGTGAATTTAAAAATCAAGTGTTTGAATCCCTTTTTCACACATAATGGTTATAGTCACAATTTCTCTGCCTCTAGAACACCTAAGAAGAATGGAGTTGTAGTTAGAAGAAATAGAACCCTGTAAGAAATTGCTAGAACAATGCTTAGTGAATATGACTTAACTATTTATTTTTGGGCTGAAGCTTTCAATACAGCGTGCAACATAATCAATAGATTGTTGATCAACCATATTCTTAAGAGGACTCCTTACTAATTATGGAACTATATATAACCCAAGGTTAGCTACTTCAATTTTTTTGGTTACAATTCTATATTCTTAATACCAACGAGAATCATGACATATTTTCATCCAAAAGTGATGAATTTATATTTTTAGGATATTACATGTCTATTAAAGCCTATAGAGTGTTCAATAAAAGAACTAAATGTGTTGACGAAACTGTTCATTTAAAATTTTATAAAACAAATCCACATGATCCTAAAACCATCATAGAGAATCTGGAGGATGATGTATCTAATATTAACATCAATTCAAAATCCTCAAATTCTTCTGTGAAAGAATTTGTGAAAACACCCAACTTTGGAAATTCCTTAGAATCAAGTCAAAATAAACCTGAATCTATTGATGAACATGAAATTACTAGTCCCTCAATTTCTAGAACTGTTAGAACCCTTAAGAACATCTCTTAGATGTTGATGTATGAGACTTAGACAAATGAACTCCAACTATATCTTCTCTCAGAATGGATGATGAACATCAAGTCTTCTTTTCACAACTTGAACCTAAAAAAATTAATGATGTTATTAATGATGTATTTTGGGTGATGGCTATTCAAGAAGAACATAATCAGTTTTAAATGAAAATTGTTTGGAAACATGTTGAAATACCCAAGGACACTTGTAAGTTGGATCTTGATGAATATGGAAAATTTGTTGATCAAACCACTTATGGAGGAATGATTGGAAGTTTACTATACTTAATTTCTAGTCATCTGGAAATTATGTTTAGTGTGTGTATGTGTGATTGTTTTAAAGAAACCCCTAAGGAATATCATTTTAACTCTCTATAGAGAATTTTCAAATGCCTCAAGCATACACCAAATATAAGACTATTTTATCCTTAAAAAACAATCATTTGAAATAGTTAGTTATTCTGATGCTAACTTCGGTGGTTGTAAGTCAGATAGAAAACACCCATCTAGAACTTGTCATATTTTAGGGAAGTCAATAGTATCATGGTGTAGTAAGAAACAAAATTTTGTTGCATTATCTTCTGCAGAAGCAGAATATATATCTACTGGCACCTGTTGTGCATAAGTTTTTTCGCTGAAAGACACATTACTAGATTATGGATATCAATTAAGACATGTACCTATAAATTATGACAACACAAGTCCTAAAAACATTTCAAAAAATCATGTTTCACATTATAGGACAAATCACATTGATGCACGCCATCACATTTTGAGTGCTCATTATCAAAAAATTGATATCACTTTGGAATGCATTGGTACTGAATATCAACTTACTGATATATTCACCAAACCATTATATTATGACATAATAGACTACATCATACATTAACTAGGAATGATAAACCTAAAATAGATATCTTATTGTTTCATTTCTTACTGTTCAATATATTACTATTTCAAACATTACTTTTTCATGATTACAGTTTCTCGGTTAGTTTATCATATTACTGTCTCACTGTAATACTCAGTTACTACCTCCCATGTTTACTATCTCACAGTAAAATTCATGTTTATGGTCTCATAGTAAATATTTTGTGATTATTGTCTGAAAGTTATAGTCTCACAGTAACGCACACTGAGATGTTCATTCATTATCTCAATGTAACATGCATTTACTATCTCACCGTAATGACCAGACATTGGCTCACCGTAAAAAATCATTACACTTTATTTTTGTTAAAACCGATATCGTGGTAATTATTCTTTTCCCTTCTTTATTTTCCCGCGTATTTATTTTTTTGACATTTGGTATTCCTAAATGAAAAAATAATGAAAGTATCACTCAACTCTTCACTTGGGGTTTCTTCTAAATACCCATTTTGAACCCTTCTTCATACCTACAACCCTTCTCTCTCTCTAACCTTCAGTGAATGCCAAGAATGAAACTTCTATCATTGTTGATACCTGAGAAGTGCAGCTGAAAGAATAAGAAGATTTCACCCAAGCTAACACTTGAAGGACATTTAAATCTAAATCTGGTAAACCACATTGTTGTACCTGAGAATGAGATTTTCCCCAAATGGATTCTGTCTAGTAATTCTTTGGTATTGACAGTGTTAAAACATCAAGGCTGTTTAGAGTGGTTCTTGAAGGAAGATAAACCCATTTACCCTAAGTTAGTCTCTCAATTTTACCAGTACGTACAGTTCTCTATTGATTCTGGTGATAGTTATGCTATAAGAAGTTGGGTCAATGGCCAGAGATTCTCATTTTCTTCAAGGTTATGGGAATCATGCCTTAGGATACCTCATGAAGTTATCTTTGAGTATTATCAGAGGGAACATCCACCTTCAACCAAATTATTTTATTTAAAAGATGCCCTGAAAACCATAACTGGAAATATCACCAAGAGGAGAGCCATTAATGCTAAATTCGATGGATAATCAAGGCTTTTATTCAAGTTTATACAGAATTTCGTTAGTCACAGAAAATGTGAATTTTCTGTTTTAAAATATCAATATGAGTTTCTGATTCACGTTATGAAAAAATGGGCATAAGATCAACCTATGGAAGTATATCATACATCATTTTTGTGAGTTGATGAAAGTCACATATACGTCAACTTCCCTGTTTTACTCTCGGCTAATATCAACCATGATTCTTTCCAATGTTATGGTTGGAACCAATGAGTAAGTGATTAAGGATTGTGAATTCAGTCTCTCAAAAGCCACTATAAAAATAATGAAGATAATCTAGAATCCTTGTAAAAATGAATGGGTTGAAGACAATGATAGAATTTATGAGATATTAAATCTGGCAGATTATCCCTCAAGATCATGAAATATTTCTGATCCTTGTTCTGAACCAGATGAGATTGTTGAGTATCCAGAAGATGAGGAAGAAGAGGCTGAAGTGCCAACTAGGGAAGCTGTTATTGTTGAAGAAGACATGACTACTATTCCTCATGATGTTCTTGAAGAAGAAGTCCCTACTCATAAAGAAGCTGTTAATCTGGAAACTCATCCTGAGGCTAAAACAGAATTAGTTGTCAAAGAATCTGAAAAGCATGACTTGGAAGAACCTATAGTGGAAGAGCCACCTGTTTTGCAAGAATTCAATATTGAGGAGCTCCCAGGGGAACAATCTGTTTCGAAAATCATCCCTTAGGATGAGGAACGGATGGATCTAGATTTTCAGCTAGCTAGACAGGAAATGAGTGAGTAACATAGAGATGAGTCTATGGAATTAGACCGAGATCTTAAGCATCTCAATCCTGATAAGGTGGCACCTATTGAGGGGGAGAAAACCCCAAATATAGAGTCTATTGAAGCTTCACATACAACTGAATCAAGACCAGTAGACACTAAGTATATGATTCCCAGTTTCTATGATGTAGATAACTCTCAGCAGGTTACAACAACCAGACTTTATCGTTCCACTATATTCCAGTTAAAATCAGTCTCCAATATCACACCTGGTAAGGAACGTGAGCCTGTACCAGTCTATTTTCCGGAACCATTATCTGAACAACCATCATTTGTATGTAAGGATGATCTGAAAGAATTCTGTGCTACCCTCCTATATGGAGTTGAGAAACTCATGGATACCCAACCACTTCCTATGTACAATTTAAGTGAGAGAGATTCCTCACTATTATTGGAGAATGTTATTTGGCAAATACATCCTAAAATTCATCATGAGATTCAAGAAGTAAGAGTTTAAAATAATCTGCGCAGTAATGATGTGAAAACCCTTAAAAGTATAGTTGAAGACATGCATAGTGAACTACATTAGATATCTAAGCCTATTTCTCCTCTTGTAAAACATGTTACTCCTCAAATCCCATAGGTTTTTGTGTCTCATATTCAACCTTATCTAGCTGCCTTAGATGAAAAGGTCACTGAAAGGAACAAAAAAATTGTGAAAGAAATGAGAGAGCGTGTTTAAAACCTTAATAAAATCACAAATGTGAATATAGGGTGTCTTCAAATGGTGATGGATCAACTAAAATCTCGTACCACAAATGTCAATGCCTCTAAAGCATCTGGTCGATCCTCTAAACCCTCCTTAGACTATGATCTGCTCATAACTGTAGTCAATGAAGAGCATCCAAATGTACTAAGTGGTTTTAATATGACTTCTCTATCTGATGTTTTCAAGAACAGTGATATAGTTATTGACCAAGTATGAATCCACTCCCAAATAGCTAATGATTCTCAGCAAGAGATTTCCATGAATATGGATTTCTACTTCATCATAATCATCTCTACGACAGATATGACAATCCATTTCATGTATCTTGTAGAAAATATGTGGATTCCTCCTATGTCTCGTGATATCAAGAACAAATTGTAAATGATCACAGAGTTTACTTGATTTTTGGACATGTTTATGGAGAATAAGGATGATTTTTAGAAATCCTTTTATTATGGTGGAGATATCATTACAGATTTCATCAAATTCATGAGGCCCTATCTTCATGTCTGGAGTACAACTATTATTGCTCCAATGGATACACCTCTAAGACATGGGCTACATACCTTCACCTCTACCCTAGCCTCAACCACTATGTTTGTCGGCCAAGAACTAAGTCAGCTTAGGCCAATGATTCTCGATCAACAACTACCTAGATTTTCTACTGCTCCTACTTTTTCTCCATTAGTCATTGAAGGCCTAACTTTACCCTATTTATTAATAACCTCAATCAATTCTTCTACCTCGAACTCTACCCCTATGAAATCCTCTTCTTCCATTGTAACTAAAGGAAAAAAGAAGGCCATCCCCAGAAGCAGAACAACGATTAGCCTTTTTTTATAGGGATGTTATTTCCTTTGTATTGTTTGTTTTTTGTTTTTTACTAAACCTTATTTGCAATTAATGGAATGCGCATTTTTTATATCTATTATTAATTTTTTTGATAATCCCCAAAGGGGGAGAAATTTATATATGTTTTACATTTATCTCTATAGTTGAATACAATATACATTTTAAATTTACCTGATTTGTGATCATCAAAAAGGGGGAGATTATTGGACTCCCCATGTATTAATCGTATTTTAATGGTCACAATTATTATTCAACCTAGTTAAATACTGTAAATTATATCAAATCATTTATATTGATTTTAATTTATTCTCATACTTTAAGAATATCCTTTAAAGATATAAATTTTTCTATATTCAGTTTACATACTTTATACTATCCTTGATTTACTCTCATAATGTCATGTTGAAAAAATACTTCACTCTAATCCATTCTATTATCATCATTGCTTATGTCGGAACACAATTACTTTGAAAAGACTGAGACACCGTGAGTCTGCCACTAGATATGTCTTTCTGGAACTGTGAAAAAGACACCGTGAAGAAAAAAACTGTGATGTAGACACCGTGAAGCAAGACACTGTGAAGCAGACACCATGAAATAAGACACTGGGAAGCAGACACCATGAACCTGACACAATGAAGCAGACACAGTGAACAAGACACCGTGAACAAGACACCATAAACAAGACTCCGTGAACAAGACACCATGACCATGAGACACCATGAAGCATACATCGTGAACAAGACACCATTAAGTATCCACCATGAACAAGACATTGTGAACAAGACACTATGACCTTGAGACACTGTGACCATGAGACACCGTGACACTCAGACACCATGATCAATCTAAAAACCCTGTGAAGGAGATAGTGTTTCCCTGAAATACGGTGACACAATTTCCTAAACTATTTTTTCATCTTTCAATTTAATTTCTAACGGTCATATTTGACAATTTTAATGCAATTACATAATTAATGTGTCTTTTAGACATATCATCGGAAAGTACGAGGTACGAGGTACAAAATACATGAAAACAGTCGGCTCCAACATATTCATTCCAAGATAATAGAAAGGTGTGGCCAAGAATCATAGTGTACGATATACTAAATGAAAAACAAGGCTGGGAGCACAACAACTAAGGACAATTAGAGAAATTTTCAAAGGAAAGGCCTACTACATGCAACTCAACACTACTGAAGAACACACGAAGCTTATTTGAAGCTTAGATAACATCTTCCCTCTGTTGAACCTCATGACAAACAAAAGATGAATCGCAACCCTCTATTTTACAGATGAGGACTTGAGATATGCATATGCTTCATCTCAAGAAGTCCAAATCTACAAATACTAACACTCAGAGTAGTTCTAAACCCTTCTCCTTATTTTTTCTCTATTGTGTATCTGTTTATTAACATTCAAACAGATTGTGTACCTATAGAACCACACACTTTGTTTCCTACATAAAACTGAAGGATAAATGATATCCTAACTCATCCATTCTTATAATATTGTGTATACCCACGAAGAACATTGGAAGAGGTCTCTGTGTGGCCTGGTATTTTTTCCCCATAAAAACTATAGATGAGGTCCCTGTGTGACCTAGAAAGTCAGTGTACTGTTGTTAACCCCAATCCAAGGTTTGGATCAAATATTATTTATATAAACTGTTTGGTGGTAGTTGATCACCAAGTGGAGTGGATTAGGTCTCATCATGAGACAAAACCACTTGTTTCATATCTTCTATACTGCTAAATTTTGTTTTGTCTATTTTATTTCTTTTCATTATAATCCAGAAATAACTAATTTCACTTTGATAGTTTGTCTTTGAATGATGTTATAATTATCCTGTCTTAGTATAATAAAACCAAATGTAATATTAATAAAAAAAAATTAGATTACTGATAATTAATCAATCTTCTAAGAAGTTACACAAATAGACAAGCTCTTATAAAATTATAACCTTGATTAACTATGATTTATTTAATCATTGGGGAATCGTTTTTAGAAATACTTTTTATAGAATTTTTATAGTTACTCAATTCACCCCGCCCCTCTTGAGTAATCTACTATGAACAATAGTTTCATTCTACTTCTCGTAATCAATTTGAGTCAATGTTATCATTGGATATGTTTTGTAGATAGTTTTGAGTTGTTTAACATTCATTATAACTAAATGTGTTTTAGTTGTAGGATTTTATTTTTCCCTAAATAGAGAGCTTTATTGTGGTGGATCTTTTATCTTATTTCATGAATATACATTTTAATTATTTTTTCCTTTTTCCTGATGAGAAGCAAATAAAGTGTAATTTTTTGGATAGTAAATGTATGATAGTGATGTGTTTTACCACTAATGATCTTAACATATATAAATGTATTGAAAGGGGGTGAGGTGATTAATAAAAAATTAGTTTAGATAAGTTTATATCATGCATGAATTATTTATTAAAATAAAAGTATACTTATGGATGGATAATATCTTTTTTTAGAAAATGTATGTTTTAACATGAAGGGAGAAGTTTCAACTTCCTTGTTATTATTTCTCTAATGTTGTCTTTTATTAATGAACTAATGATGGAATGGAATAGTTTTTTTCTATTGATGCTGAATCCATTGAAAATAAATGTTTTCAACTATTATTTTTTATCATTTGTGGTAAACATTTCTTTTTTTATGCATCATTTATAGTAACTACTTTTGAAGACATATTTCCTATTATTTGGTTAGTAGGAATTTATATGGACATAAGTACATGTATTAGGTAAACAATAGATATTTTTTAATCAATACAATCTTATGAACGAATTCTTAATCATGTCATTGGTGGTGGGAATCATCTAGGATAGTGATATAGATGATCCGAGCGTGGTTAGTTTTATGTTCTTGAGGTTTCAATTCAAAGAGGTGAATAGATTGTTCTATGTACTATATATATATATTCTACAATAGTTTATGCATTATTTTATTTAGGATAAATGCACCCCATTATTACACCTACTTTAGTCTTAATTTTGTGACTTAGGTTGTAGATTATTTCTGTGATCATAATATTAAATCAAATAGTTATATGCCAATCTGGTTTTCTATAGGTGTGTCAAGGTTATAGTATAATGATGGGGAAACATATATAAATGTTATTTTTAATATATATATGAAAATATTATGTCATCATTAACATTTTTTTACTTTAATAAAATATAACACATATTTCTTCGAGTGGTGATTTTTTCTTAAATATAAATGGATAGTGTGAAATGTGTATTGGTAAGTGGGAAAATTGTATATCTCAAATATATGTAGTTCCAATATCTTATTAGTTATCAAATTTTATTTATAGATTAACATAAATTTAAGATGATGTGTTTTTATATTATGGGAGATGTTTCCAGGTGGCCTCCAATAATTAGATATTATGATATCTACTTGACATGATTTTATTTTTGGGATATACATTCATCACATTTTATCTTTGATTTCATGTCTCCGTAAAGGATGGAACATATAGTGATATAATAGTTTCCAATTTAGAAGTATGACATATATCTTTTGGATATCATGTATCTTGTTATATCACCATATGATACGCTAGTGTTAGTCCTGAAGAAGGTGGATGATATCTTGCATCAAATCCGTGACTAAATTTAAGTCATCTAACAGTTGAGAACCACTACCACTTCATATGTATGGTTTATTTATTTGAACATTTAAAGGGATATATATTTTTTAAAAGAATAAATGTTGTGCCTATGTATCATCACGTGCTAGTTAAGGATACATATATCCTGATGTCTTATTTTTATTGTTGTTATAAATAGTCCATATTATTAATTATTTATTTCAAAGTCATGAAAACCATCATTTTTTTCATGGGACTCATTGCCTTAATTTTCATTGATTTTATGGATTATTTGTTCATTTTATTCATTAATATCATCATAGTGTATTTAATATTATAAGAATATCATGTAGAGAAATTTAAGACTATTTTGGATATCATTTGATAACATCACATATATGGGAAACAATAAATGTTTAATTTTTAGAGTTATGGGATGTATTACCATATGCATGTCATGTATTAGTTTGGTGTAGAAATTAATCCTTAGTATATTTAGGTAGTTATTGCATGGTTGGATCCTAAGAACACAATAGTAGCCTAAAGTTTACCTTGTGTTATATTATATTAAAAAATAATTTGATTTCTATTCGAATACATTTATTATAAAATGTTAATAAAAAACATATCATGATTATATATAGGAAAATAAATGTGTTCTAGTGTTTGTATACCAAATATAGAAACGAATATTTTCTTATATTCATAATATTATTGAAGTATGAGTCATATTCAATATATTTTAATGGTTCTTATCATCTTGGTAAGGTTTTTTTATATATACAAGAAAAATGATCTCCAATTCCTTGTGGATATTATATCAACCTAAATTTAATGACTCAACCCATGATTTCATAATTATGGAAGTGATTTTTTTATGAATGTTTTTTGAAGAAACTCTTTATCATTTAATGTTTTTTGGTCGTCACACATCACAAGTGCTAGTGATATATCTTATATTTATATGATATAAATTTATTCTAGTGGAGGAGGTTGATGTTATTATAGTAATATAACATTGAGATCTCCAATATTTTGTGTAATGGAAATTTTGTTTTAATATACTTAATATAAATTCACATGGACATTTATCTTAAAAGGATAGTGATGAATGGAGAATCATTGAAGATAATTCACCTTGAAACTAAAGATAAATGAATTTCATTGTCGAGTTTCTCCTATCATATTGGATAATGTATTCTTCCTTATTTTAATAGGTGGAGTAATATCCGTTGTAAAATTCAAAGGTGTATGCATGAAGGGATCCTATTATACATTAAGATGATATTAAGGGGGTTTTAAAAGATTATGAACATTTGACATTATTTTCAGGGATTCTAATTGTTTCATTTGTATTGTAAGTAGTTTATTCTATATTATTCCTAGATAATTATTGGATATGAATATTGGTGTAGCCAATATGTATCATGTATTGAAGATTAATTTTTTATAGCGTATTAATATTTTGATTGATTAAATTATGTCATGATGTTTAATAATTATGGTGTGAATGATGATCATAGGGTTTTAGCTGGTTTACTATAGCCATCAGAATATCCATTATTAGAAATATGTTGATATATAAAGAAATATCATTGAAATTTTAAACTTATCATCTGGTTTATGTGATGCCAGATGGGTAATTATGAATTTGTTAACTATGTTATAACATTTCATAGGGTTCAATGTGTCATGTGAAAAAGATACATTGAAAAGACTATGTGTGTATGTGGTCTTTTATCAATATTTATTTACATGGATGATAATCCATTAATGAGAACCTCATTTTCCAAAATTATCATGGAAGCATAAGTATCATTATTATAAATCTTTTTTATACCTTAACACAACTTTTCAGCCTCATATAAATAATATAGAAAATTCAAACACAAGAGTAAGTGTTTTGTGAATGTGTTATTTTTTTAGGTTCATGGGTGAAGTATTTTATATTAGTTTAATTTTATTATAATAATTAGTATCACATGACCATTTTTATTTCTCTATCCAAAAAATTGTAAGGACTTACTAGTTTATCCATATTTTACTAGACCATGGTTAGAGAGTTTATGGTTCTGGGTACATATTTATACTAGAGAATTATAGAGGGGGTAAATGTGATACTTGACTGGATGGTAGTATCCCAAATCCTTCAGGATCAATATATATATATTATAGCTTAACTCTAGAGTTCCAATTTAGTTTTCATGTATTCAAAATGGTTTCTACACATCATGAAAAATATAGGTCCGAAAAAGAATGGAATATTTATCATCAATTTAATAATACTTTCAAGGATATGTAGTAATGATAGTGGTTTTATATCTATTAAATATTTTATCATGGATATATTATATTATTGACATCTTCATTATATCATAGATTCACTTTCTACTTTATAAGGACTACTGTTTCATAATGTGGGGTGAGTTTGATAATGGAGATCATTCAGTGTTCCTGGAGTTTCCTTTCATGATTTAGAATTTAAATGGAAATATGATTTTTCATAAGGTTAAGGATTTAGTTCAGGTCATTTGGTTGCATGGAGTATTATATAAATGTTTATGGGAGTTAATGTTTTTGTTTAGAGCTAAATATCTAATGTTGTTTTGAATTTCATTTTCATTTTTATGTTTATTTTCATTAAATATTTATGTGAGTAAATTTTTCTTAATTATATTATACTATATTATGTTATTAGATGGTGCTATTTCTATTTAAGTTATATCACATATGATTATATTTTTCTGATATTATTTTCCATGGATTGGTTCAGATTCTTAGGGAGGAGAATCATTTAATTGACACCAAATTTGGAGAAACATTTCATATGATTCCACCCATTTATGTGTTTAGGATATTATAGGTGTGGGGGTGGGGGGGGTATTTCATATTGACCAAGAGTAGAACTCACATTTTTGGATTCTGGAAGAAAAATATGGTGGTAATTGATAACCATTATGTCATGATGAGTATAAGATTAAATTTTGTCTGGATGTGATTATGGTGCCTTGAATATTTATATTTGTTTATGATATTGGATTTAAATATGGAATTTTGGAGGTGAGTTTACTAAATGGTATGTTATTATTTTATGCCAATCATATGAATAAAAAATTCATAGTTGGTAGTAGCTTTTTTTTAGTGTGAGAATATTTTTATAGATTATTATTGGAACATTTCAATGTTACTTATCTTGAAAATCCCCTTGTCGACCCAAATATATATATATATATATATATTCTATGAAATATAAACTAGAATACCCATAACTCAGTATATGTACAAACCCATTACAAGGCCTTAAGGTAATTATCGATCCATATGGGATGGAGAAAATTGATTGGGCATGATCACTCATGTGAATTTTTATTGTAATAAATAAAACTACAAAAATATGATCCCAAATTAGAACCTAGAACGACCTTTCCATTTCATGGAGAATCATGAAATTAATAAAAACATTGATATTGGAATGAACTATTTACCACAAACAACAAATATAAAAACACACAATATACCATATTAATGATCATAGATATATCCATCTAAGAATATATTCAAATGTTAATGAAAAATAATTTGGGTATAATGTGATGGTAATATGATAAGGCAATACTAGAGAACAATTTTACTAAAAGATATAAAAATCATAAACTAAAATGGATTTTATGAATCTATGTGTGACATTAGGGTTAAATCCTTTCCAAGTAATCATAACTAATACTAACATTTTAAGGACCCAACCTTGAATCATTAATTAATCATCTGATCAGTCATTAATTTTACTTTAATTCATATTGAGTATATTTTTCTGTTTAAAGTTTTATATAATTAGGCCATAACTATTACATTAAATCTAAAAAATTTCAATGTATGCACTTTTAATTTATCCAATGTGTTCAATAAAATAAAACTACATAAATAAAACATGAATTATTTTCATGATAATAAAATTATTGAAATCTTGTTTTATCTTATCATTCCCTATAAGTTTTGAAAATAAATTTAAAAAACTTTGGATAAGAATAATAATCTCAATAAGGGATATAAAATAAGGAAAGAAATCTTTTGTCCATAAATATATACAAATCCAATAAATCATACATTCTAATCATAATCCATAAACTCTTTAACATATCTCTTGAAATCAAAATAATTATTAATAAAAATAAGAAATCATAAATAATTAAGGTAACTTGTGGAATCCATAACATACTTAAATTTCACCTTTCACATCCACATAGGGAGGTACATTTGAAATACCCATCATAGTATATTCCCTAAATCTCTTGGGAGAAAAAACCGTTTACCTCCATCACATTAGAAAATGAATTGGAAAGATATATTGATATCACCTAGCCCTGGTTTATCATGAAACCAACCATATATGTAAAAAATTTCAAAGATCCATAACATTTTCATAACACATAAAACAAAAATAAAGAAAAGATAACATTTCCATATTGCAATCACAATATATCATTTCATGATATTTCAAAAATCAATTCTTTCTCAAAAACATTTTCAATACCAAAATATGTTAAAATTATATCTGGTATTTAATTTATTTTTCAAAAAATTATGGGTTGCTATGGAAGCCAAATACAAATAATGCTCACAGTGGCGGAATGGACATTGTCACCACGTTTGTTAAAATAAATTTCTTTTTCTGTATAGTAAAATGCATCATTAGAAAAAGTTCCGTTAAAATTGAATGAAATTAAAATAAAAATTTTATAATTATAATCCGTATAAAAGAAGTTTTTTTATAAACAAAAATATGATTCAATGAAAGTATATTGTGGCAAAGTCCATTACCTTGAGTTCGACTTGTCTCATTTCTTCATTATATTCCAGAACACAAAAATAGGTTAATTTATACTTGATTCATAAATTTATTAAAATATATTATTTATTTTATATTACTTGTCATAATTTATTAAAAATTACATAATTATTTATGTTCGTGTCAGTCATTTTGTAGATATTCTGTACTTGAGCCGAAAATGAACTTGTTTTGATGTAAATTGTCCATGTAGACAAATGTCCATCATCACCAGAATATTATTCATGATTCAAGTATTATATATACCAAGTATATATGAATTTATATAGATTATATATATATATATTTATTTATTTATAATAGTGCATAACATATGGATATTATAATTGAAATGCACCATTCATGGAGACAGTAAGACGTATGTATGCATGAATGCTGCTTTAATTTATTTTTATTATTTTAAGGAATGAAAACTGAATGATACATAGGTATAATATAATTAAACTATAATATAATATTTTATATACATTAAATATGTTTATTATCACCATCCTTTATATGTTCCATTTAGTGCATGGATGAGTCATAGTACATTGAGGGGGAGGAAGTCCGCACTTCCTCAAATTAAATTATCATATTTAAAAATTATAGAAAGAATAATGGTATTATGTAATTGAAAAATACTTAATAATAGAGAAAATATATATAATATATATAATATATAAATATAATACCATTCTATTTTCCACCTTGGGATGTGTTAGGAGAAAATTTAACAATCATCATTTAGTGAGGTAGTAGTTCATCGTACACAGAAACTGTATGTTTGTATCCATTAGATAGAGATACATATCAAAAAAAAATCTAGTATATTGATGATACTGGTGTTTTCATATAACCAATAAATAATAATACCACATGTAGTGGATAAGTAAAACAAATTAAAAGAACTTGAGAGAAGATGCTACATCTAAATCGGGTAACTTACTTTGATTTGAGAAAACATGATTTCTTAAATTGCTTTCTTCACAAGGTAAGGCTTCTATATGAAATTTCGGGATTTTGGGAAATTATTTTATAATAGTTATGATGATCCAAGGGGCTTGAGAGGTGTTATTAAGTGGGTAGAGGTGGTGGCCTTTTAGAAGAGGGAGGATGGAAACTTTTGGATGATCTTGAAATATTATTTTATTATAAATTTATTTTCAGTTTAAAATGGTTACAAACTCATTTATTTCAATTATAAGATTATATTGGGTCAAAAAAATCTCATAAATTAGGTTTTAGAAAATTTATGTCACAAATTTAACCTTATCTTTTAGCTGTAACCACTACTTAAAATAGTAACTCTTAACCCATCTTCTTTCATTTTCATAATATATGGGAACAACATATACTATAAAATGCATAGAGTACCATAAGTGGACCATTAATGAAATTTTTAAAATTATATATATAATTTGGATGAATCTTATATTTTGAGTACTATTATATCAATTAATAATCTAGTACTTGTTTTAAAAACACATTTTTGTCAATATTGATACTATAAAGTAAATGATTTTGTTATAGTCATAACAAAGTTATTAATTTGAATGAAGGCATTAAATCAATGGTAATATATCAATACAATCTGTAAAATTCATTTAATGTATCAAAATAACCAAGTTACATTTATTTTAATATTTATAATATCATATATTTGATTCCATTATTAATGAAGCAATCAATACATCACCATTGTGCCATAATTTTAATTTAATTATTTAACGAATAAAAATTATAAATAAAATATCATTATGTAGGAAATATTTTTATATTTATAATGAATATTTATAGTTGAAGATATCACATATATTACCCCATATAAAAATTGTTTTAGTAATAATATACATGTTTATGTTATTTTTCTCAATTCTTTAAATTAAAAATTATAATAGTTCAATATCACATCCAAGTGGATCTATGGGCTCCCAAAATCGAGCAAAGGATTCATGTGGTCAGAAATATCTCATACAATTGTATTTAGGACACGTTTTATGGTAGTTATATATTATAATATTATTATTTTTGTTTACCTTTATTTACAAATTTACCCTTTAACCATGGTAAATAAAATAATTACCGAAATTACTATTCATAATGCCAAAAAATAAATGGTAACTATTTAAAAATTTTAGACCTCATAATTCTAAATAAGGGTTCAATTTCTCCAAATTCAAAACATAGAATTAGGAGAAATTAATATAATATTAATTCCCATTTCCAAAACCAAAAAGTGTGTTTTTAAGAAGTAAAAACTACAAAATGATTGTCTTGTTTTTATGTCCAAATAAAATTTGAATTACATCCAATAACAATCATTGCATTAATTTATAAAATCGTAATCCAATTATACATTAATAACAATTAAAATTCAAATTTAATAGTATAAATAAATTTTATGAAAATTTAGTTTTGAATTAAAATGAATTATTTTTCACTATTCATTACAAAAGGTACTTTGTCAGAAAATTACAAAAAATTTTACCAAAGTAAATTTTGATATAATTTTTCTATAAAATAAGTTATATTTTGTCACGTATAACACATAATGGTGAAAAAAATATATTTTAAAAGGGTTCCCCTTCAAAAAGCGGTTAAACGAACTTTTAAAAATATGAGAGTTTTTCATGCTTAAAATCAGATTCATTCTTATTTTAAGACTATAAAATTTATTAGATAAATGTAAATAATTTAAAAAACATGTGTAATCATAATTTTTTAAACTCTATTTATTACCACTAATATAATTTCTAGGCGTTAACTACCATTTAAAATAATAATAATATTATTGTGTTATTTTTCTGAATAACCCAAAGTTGTGTGCAATGTAATATTTCAGAGAAATCCATTGTTACGTTTTTGAGTAATATATTGGAAAATGTATCTCATTTAAATTAAATTTAATATCTTACTCATATATATTACTAGATATTAAAATGTATTATTTTATAAATACTTAGGTCATTACATCATTCCCCCTTTTGAAATTGCATACTCGCAATTTTAAAATTGGGCTCAGAAGCATCTTTAAAAATCCCACATCGGAAAAAGATTTTATGAAAATATCACTTTAAAATATTGAATTAAAAGAACTAAGGTCACCAAAGATAACAAATTCTAGGATTCTATGTATCAAAATAGGGACATGGAAGAAAAATACCTCTCACAGACTAATATAGGTTGATATAGAACTTGATCAATTAATGTTAACCTCCACAATACAATAAATTTATGGTTGGGTAAATGTCTGATGATAAAAGAAAGTATATATTTTTTTCTTTGAGATCCTTTTAATAGATTTGAATTATATCATTAATACCTCAAATATGATCATAATGAAATATGCTGACTTAAAATGTAGTGTTTCATCCTTTAGTAAATTTCCACCAAAAATCATCATTTTCACCAAATGACGTGTATTCAAGATGAATAGACATCTACAGAATCAAATAATCTAAAAAAGATAAAGTATCTATTCATATTTTCTTGAAAAATTAACCAGAACTAAAATGGTTAGTACAAGATAATATAATCCCCAAAAATAATAATCCTTTAATAAATGATATACTAATCATAATCATAAAAATTCAAAAAAAATACCCAAAGTTCAAGAAAGGAAAATAAATAAATAATTGTCCTTAAAATTATTCAAAATGAAGTATCCAATTTAAGATTGAAACCCAAAATTTAGACAAATTTTTTCATGTAGTCTTCATCGATAAATCTTAACATTTATCTCAAAATAACTTCTACTGTTCTGGAAGTCTAATACTTAAAATTAATTAACTAATCACATATCCTCCATGATATGTTAATCAATTCCATAAATATCCCAAATAAATATATCTCTAAAATAAAAACATAGATTCTTTAAAAAAATTTATTTCAACCATTACTCTACAAATTAAATTTCATTGTATTCAATTTTTCTTAGTCATATAGTGTTTCAAAAAGAGAGAACGTCTTCGGAAACAACATTGATCACTAAATAAAAAATTTGTTTTTTATACTAAGGACATCGATTTGATAATTCATATGTTCCCAAAATAAAATTATTCTTCATACATAAAATCAGTTAAACTAAAGAGATTATGTCATACTAACTATGGGCTTCATAGAGGTTAGTGGAAGGAGATGCACCCTTGTTTCCCTTCGATTGTGGGTTCGATTCCGACATCTTTTTTCAACCTAAGGAGTTTCCACCCATCCTACGAGTTTTCCTTTTTCTAAAACCATATCATTCTTATAACATTATAAAAAATCATATAATTTCATAAAAAATAACCATAACATATTTTAACATCCAAGGTTATCTCATACCACGCATTTTTAATCCCAAAATGTAATAACACTTAATTACCTCAAATTCACGGATCAAATAAACCCTAATGGGTTTTATATCAATTTCCATAAAATAAAACATAATTATTCCTCATTTTACATTAAAAAACTAAATGGTTACAAATAAAATAAGTATTCTAACGTAATCCCATTATTAAAATATTTAAACATATCATCATCCATATATCCGACACAACTCTTCAATTATTAAAATGTAAAAATCTTAATCATAGAACATTATTCATTATATTTTATCCATGTTTTTCCATATTATTCTTTTATACTACTTTCCTATAAGAAAAATCATGCAAAATGTCTTCAGATTCGATAATCTCTAAACATGATCTTAGAAATAATCCATAAATTTCATTGGTCATTTTCAGTTTCCTCATCTTCAATTGGAATGGCATTATGTATTAGTAAACATTTAATTATACTGTCCAGTTGATCCCATTCCCAAACCTACATTGTAGGATATATATTTAATTATTGAACATGAACACCACATTTAAAACATTTTATTGATCCCTTGGAAAGAAATTCATTCTCGTTCTAGGATTCAAATGAACACTTCCTTTTCCATAGTAGTTTATTGATTTATGTCCATAATTTCCATACATATAACATCTTTCCATCCCAATGAATAATTTTCCTAGGTGATTATTTCCACATCATTGACACATATGTTTTTTTAATATACATACCTTTATGATTATTATCTGAACATCCATAGGGATCTATTTGAATAATATATTATTCCATAGAAAAATAACTAAGGTTCAAGTTGATAATCAGGACTCCACATAGTTGGATAAGAATTACTACAATATGTCTCATTACAGCTCACATTTCATTCGGTTTCTAATTTAGAGAACAACATTATTTTCCTTTACATCCATTATTACTTTTGTGTTTCCTAGATCCATCCATTTACTAAAACCAAAAAGTTCAGTGTCATTATATCAGTATAATCATCATCTACAATCTTATGGGGGAGCCCTAATGTATAATTATTCATGTTATCTAAAAATCATTAAATTTATCTAAAATAACTATGACTATTTCTAATATAATAAAAATTATGGTTATGTGACTTATTCTTAAATAACACTCTAACCTCTAAAGGTATCTAAAATGACTTATGATACCAACTATAATGACCCAGCCTTAAAACATTGCTTAATCTTGATATATGTCAATAATTTGACATTAATTCACATTGAAGATATTTTCAGGTATAGTTTTTTATATAATTACGCAATATTTGTAACATTACATCTCAAAAATTATGATGCAAACACTTCTAATCCATCCATATTTTCACATTAATAAAACTCCTTAAATAAAATAAGAATTATTTTCTGATAAAATTATTATTCAATTATTCCATTATATTATCATTCCTTATACCCTCTGATAATATTTTTAAAAACATTGGATGGGAATTAAAAGCTCAGTAAGGGTTATAAAATATGGAAAAAAACATTAGTCTATGAATACATTCAAATCATTAAAATCATAACTTTTAATCATAAAACACAATATATTTTACATATTCCGTGAAATAATAAGAGTTATGAATAACACATAGATATCATAAATCATAAAGGTAACTTGTGGCATCTATAACATACTTACATTTTAGATTTCACAACTATATAGGAAGTTATGTTTGGAATAACTATCACAGTATATTCTCTAATTATAATAGGAGAAACATTAAATTTTAACTTATTCATGCTACCAATTGAATTGGAGAGTTGTCTCGGGCTCACCCTCCCTTGGTTTATCTTGGAATCACAAGTATATGTAAAAAATTCCTGAGAACCATAACATATTCATAACTCGTAAATCAAGCATAAAGGAATGATAAAATTTCCACATTGGAATCACATTATATCATTTCAAGATATTAACAAAATTAATGCTTTCTAAAGAACATATTCAATACCAAAATATGTAAAATGGGTATATGGAATTTATCTTCCTTTTAAAAAAATTATAGTTTGTTAAGGAAACCAAATATAAAATAATGATCATGATGGTGGAATGGTCATTAACACCACATACATTAAAATATCAAACCATTTTTCATTTAGTAAAACGCATCATAGAAAATGATTCCTTTAAAAAAAATTAAATTAAATTAAATTAAAATGGTATAAATATAACTGGTATAAAATAAGGTTGTGTATAAACGATAACATGCTGTAATGAAAGGAGATTGAGATGAAGTCCCTTACAAACAGTCTGACTTGTGTCGTCCATTCTTTATATTCCCCAATAATAAATTTAGGTTAATTTATACATGCTTCAAAAAACTTTTCAAGTTTATTATTAATTATATATTATATATAATAAAGTTAAAAAAATAACGTAAATATTTATCTTCATATAAGTTGTGTAACGTCCCGACCTGGACGCCACTAAACCAGTGCTCACCGCTGGTTCACCACCAGGCCTCAACCGCGCCTCCCCGTATGCCAGAGGCTTCCAACTAGTAGCGATGGCCTAGGGTGTGATAGTGTGGGAGAATATGCCCTCATACGAGTGTAAGAAAACAACCGATATAAATATGTATCATACACATAGGAAAGTAAACAGAGTTCGGAAGAAATAATCCAATGAAATAGAACAACCTGTAATAGTAAAATGATGTAAATGCCCGAACAGATATGAAATAAAATACATCACAGGTCACCCACCGCACCGACCATAAAGATACAAGTACAAAAGAAACTGAAAGTAAAATTATATGTCTCTACTACTAACTCTGATCCAAACCACGTACCCGATCTCCAGACACTGTCGATCTACAGTAGCCTGATTAGTAGAACCACTCGAGTAGCTCTTCTTGATCATGCGACATTATGCCTCAGCCATATCCATTATGCAACACATTATTACACTAAAATTCAGACATAAGGTTTACACGCACACCGAGGTGGATTTGTAGGGTTCAGAAATAATCTCAGTAGGGCACCCCGACAAGAAACCTATAACTATGCTACTAAAAGTGTATGCAACAACAATGGGCTCAACATAGCTGGAACACAAAAAATAAGTAAACCAATCGTGAAACCACGTTCGAACTCAGGGTATGTAATCCTTTTCAACTGGGAAAGTGCCACCATGGTTGTCCATATCTATATACATACACATGTATAGTCCCATACCTATACAGATATAAATAAATATGAATATTCATGATTATGTTATTCAAATATCAAGAAACAACATCAGCAGTCGATCCATGGGACCATAAGCCCAATCTACTAGAAGTCCTATTAAAGGGAATTGAGCTGGATGTCGGGCCACTCAAGACGTTTATCAATAAGTCGATCTCTGGGTCTGTAATCCCATTTACATGTACCTGCCTCAACCAATGTTGGAATTATATCTCTGAGCAAGCTAATAAAAAACAAGTAACCCTCTCTAATGCTCTCACACTCTAACCCCTTTTATCAACAATCCATCAATCACAAAAACATGACCACCTATGTAGATCTTACAGTCTGAACCCTATGGGTCTAACATAGCATGAAATAAGTTATGAAAGACATCCAGGTAGATCTCTCAGTAAATACCCCCTGGGTTCAACATAGCTTACAACCCCCTGGGCAGCTCTCACAGTCTAGCCCCTAGGTCCAACATAGTATACGACAACCTGGGCAGCTCTCACAGTCTGTCCTCTTGGGTCCAACAAAATATAGGACCACCTGGGCAGCTCACACAGTCTCACCCCCTGGATCCAACATAATATACGACCACCTGGGTATCTCTCACATTCTTACCCCTAGGTCTAACATAATATACAACCACGTGGGAAACTCTCACAGTCTAACCCACTGGGTCCAATTTAATATTTGACCACTTGGGATTCTCTCACAGTCTAACCCCCGGGTCTAACATAGTATACAACCACCTGGGTAGCTCTCACAGTCTAACCCCCTGCGTCTACCATAAAACAATGACTCTTTGAGGAAGCTCACGCGGTCAATCCCCTTATAGTCTAAAGAAATCGAGGACTCATTGAGGAAGCTAACTCAATCAATTACTCTTATCTCCACAAGTTGTTCTAGGTTCCTTGAGGACGCTCACTCAATAAATCACCCTTATATCCAAAATTTCTCAAAGACCCTCCGAGGAAGCTCACCCGGTAAATTCCCGTTATAGTCTACTTCACCATGCTCTCACGACCCTGTGTAGGTCAACAATCATAGAAGTGCAATACAGTGGAAGTAAACCACAAGAACTACTTGGCTATAAAGTCTACAGTGTCTCACAACATGTTAAATAAAACCACTCCATACTAACAATACTAGGTATGGAAACAAATAAGCCTAACTATAAAGTTATACCAAATGGTCAAAATCCAGCAACATGGGAAAACACATACACAGAAAGGTAAATAAACGTATTGAAAATCAAACCACCACTAGTCAAGCACACATGGGGTAGTTTGAATTTGATCAAATAATAAATATTCCTCGCATCAGGCTCAGAATCCACCAACAAGGAAATACCTATGGTAACCACTACAACATCAACATACAAAGTCAGATATAAACAAATGAGTGCTGGTCGACCGAACGCCCAACACAAAAACACATCCATATCGTCAAAGGGATCACCAGATAGGAACTGTTTCTAGGCGAAACCTGATCAACATCTCTACCCAAACCCAACATAATAACTCATGGTCATTCAAACAACAAGCACCCACTGGGTTCCTCAAGTAAAACACTCAGGAAGCATCATACTCGGGATTCTCTAGGTAAACACGAGTGAAAGAATCCTACATGGGATCCTTAGCAAAGAGCATGAGAGGAATCCTACATGGGATCCTCAAATTAAGGAAAACATAAGAATTCCATAACATGGGTCCTATCAATGGAAAAATAGTAGAGGTATCCCATAAGGAACTCCCAAGGTCAGTAAACAAGTAAAGGCATCCCTCAGGGGATCCTAAGAAGTATCTGTTCTCATAGACTCATCGACCAAAATGGAATGTCTCACAAGGGGGAACATACTCTAAAGCACAGGTTATGGGAGATAGCTCATATCTCATATCCTATTAATGGTCTCAACTAAGTTGGTCCGAACACCCAACCTACCATCCACCCCATTTCTCACTCTTAGGTGTCAACTGATCTTGATAACTATATGAAGAAACCCTAAATTTAGATAAAAACTCAAAAACCCCATTAAGATGACTTAGAAATGTAAAATGGATTCCACCATTTAAATCTACGTGAAAAAATCCTCATAATTGACTGCTCACATGTCAAATTCTGACTTCCAAAGCATAAGATATCCCAAAATTACTAAACTGGAGTAGTACATGGCTAGAGCACTTGTCCAGAACACATTGGTCTTGCCTGTGTAATAGTACATGGTGTGCACTTTACTATAAACGGTGTTTAATTTTTTCACAAAAAGTTATCCCGTGTGCTTTTTCACTAAAACACTTTCCCAAGTACCACTACACGGCGTGTACTTATAGTACGTAGCGTGTACTCCTTAAAAACCATTATTCTATGTTCCGTTTCACATGGCCAGTCACATAGCCACCCACTACACGGTGTGTAATCAATGTAATTGGTGTGTACTAAATAAATCCTTTTATTCCTAAAACGGGAAGAACACATGGTGTGTACCCTGGAATACACGTCGTGTATTCTGGGTTTTCTGATGGGAAAACCTTTAAAATGCCCGAAACACCCATTTTTTCCCCCAAAACAACAGATCGATCCCCATGGGCTCAAAAGAATGAAATATAAGAAATTAAAGAATATAAACCACATGTTTTAAGGGGATATAAGGAAAAAACATATACATCCCTACCTTTGGGTGGAAACCACCGAAGCATCGGTTGATTTCACGGCTTCCAGTTGCCGAACGCCTACTCAGCACGTGGAGAGCATCGAATCGGTACCCTTCATGCCACTAAACTCAGCCACTTTCTCAATCTACATATCTCCCATAGGTCATGGAAAAGGGTCTGGATTAGTATACGTGCGCATGGAGGAGGTGGAAAGAAGAGAAGTAAGAAAAGAAAAGAAAAGAAAAAGAAGAAAAAGGGGTCTGAGCCGGCCCCATCACCCGACATGAGTTTATGCCTTCCCTAGGATAAAATCCACATTTTGGACTCAACGGTGCAAACAGAATCTCAATATGATGCTCTGTTTACATGTTATAGACAAAGGAACCTGCATGAATAACTTAATATTTAATTTAATAATATTGAATATAAAACATTCAGCTAAAATTCGAACAACTCATATTTCCTCCAAACTCCTGTCCTAGGGTAAACTTCCTATTCCTGGACCAACAAAGTTGTTAGAAAAATTATCTGAGATCATCTGTTTGGGGAAAATGACCATTTTACCCCACATGATCATCCAACAGCAAAAATTCAAATTTCTGCTCAAAACTACAGTCTAAAAAAACATAGGTTCTTACAAACTCCATACAAGAAACCTTATTGTTCACAAGAATCCTAGTGATAGGGTCATCATCCATGCTCACAACCCGAGAATCTACACAACCAAGCTATTTGGACCATCGAACGACCTACCTTATAGCATTAAAAACCACCTTCTCCACAAAAGATATTCAACTACGACCAAACTGGTAGTCCCCACAAAAGGAATACCCTTGTAGTCATCTTAAAAGAAAAATCTGAGCTCAAAAGCTCCTGGAAATCATGGAAGTTTAACCTAAACAAGAAAAAACACTCTCAAAGGGCTAATGGTGCACTCCCCACCAAATTCATTTCCGTACACTGCTCCGAGAGCAGAAACAGAACAAGTTCCATCCTTAATAGGGATGAATATTAAGAAAGAAAAAATGAGCTCGACGTAGGGTCGATGCACTCTCAACATACTCAAGACGAATCAAGATACTGCATGATCGTCTCCTACAGGAGTACACTAAGATTTCCCCGAAGGCGTGTCTAGCTCCCTTCGAGCCACACTAATATCATACCAAAAACTCTAGGTAGGATTCAATCATGGGTCAACCACTTCACACAGATTTCCATAGAATGGAACAAACATCGATCTATATGGGTTCAAGTCAAAAAAAGGGTCTATAGTTCTTCCACCTATCCCTGTAGAAAAATCCTCAAAACTGTGTCACACGGTTTAACCACCTATACCAAAAGATCCAAAACCTCTTTAAAGAAGGTAAAGATCACAACGACCAGGAATTTCAAAACCAAAACACAACCTACAAGGGCCCTGATCCTCTCTGAGCATCCTCAGAAGGAACTAATCCATAGAGTCCACATCCCAAGAAGAAGAGAAAATGAACTGACACTCATCAGGTATCTGTATACGTAAATACCATAAGGAGGTCCAGTTCACAAGAAATGCCTTGGTATCTATCAACAACTTACACATATATTAGACTAGATAAGTATAGACATGAGAAACAACACCCAATAAGGAGTTAACCAAAAGCATCACATGCCACATAGACCAACTGGGGTCACTGCACCACTTTTTCACGAGGACTGAATCAACATCCTCACACCAACGCCTCAACGTAGATCCGCATAACCTACTATCAGTGTAAAAAAGAATGTGTAAGATGTCCCAAAGTTCTCACTCTTCAGTAAAAACACACATTAGCAGGCCTATATGATGTTAATCCTACGTGCCTAGTATGATGCATGAGACGCCTCATTCCTTTTCCAATAAAGATTCAAAAATCCATCACTGGAATCATAGCAATGTCCAAGATCCAGAGATCTATAGTAAATCAAAACACCACACCACATGTGTGTCGCTCAAGGGAAAACTCATATACAACTATAACATTGCAAAATCAGAACTGCAATCCCAAACCCTAGCAACCAGGATTTCCTAACAGAATAATTTTTATCAACGCACCAGCCTGATATCCAACACAGGTTCCGAAACATTCCTAATACTCCTATTTACCATATCCCAAATAGTAAAGATAAGGAAATAAAACTTCTCTAATACCACTTTTTAACATCCCGACCTGAAAGCCACTAAACCAGTGCTCTGAGCCTATTCACCACAAGGCCTCCAGCGCACCTCCATGTATGCCAGAGGCTACCGACTAGCAGTGAGGGCCTAGGGTGTGATAGTTGGGAGAATATGACCTCAGACCAGAGTAAGAAAAGAGTGTAAATAACTATGTACCTTATACAGAGGAAAGTAAACAGTTTGCGGATGAAATAACCAACTGAAATAGAACAAGCTGTAATAGTAAAATGTTTAAAAAGCTCGAAGAACTTTGCAATACCATACAACACTAGTCACCCACTAGGCCGACCATACAGATACAGGTACAAAAGAAATTGAAAGTAAAATTATAGAGCTCTTCTACTAACTCTAGGCCAAGACACATAGCCGATCTCCAGACACTGTCGAACTACAGCAGCCCAATCAGTAGAACCAATCGAGTTTCTTCACTTAATCATGCAACATTGGTCCTTAGCCCTATCCACCATGAAAATCGTGCTCAACCTAAAAAATAATACATAAGTTCTACACATACACCGAGGTGCATGTTCATGGGTAAGAAATAATATCAGTAGGGTACTCTAACAAGAAACCCTATAACTTTGCTGCTAAAAGTGTATGCAAAAACAATGTGATCATCATTGTTGGAACATAACAAAAGGAATAAACCAAAGGTGAAACCACAGTCGAACTCAGGGTATGTAACCCATTTCAACTGGGCATGTGCCACCATGGATGTCCATATATATATATATATATATATATGTACACGTGTATAGTCCCACACCTATACACATATACAGAAATATGAATATTTATGATTAAGTGATTCAAATATCAAGAAACAACATCAATAGTCGATCCATGGGACCATAAGACATATCTCCAGGATATCCTAATTATGGGCATCTAGTTGGACGTCATGATACTCAAGCCGTTTATCAATATGTCAATCTCCGGGTCTGTAATTGTATTGAAATGTACCTGCCTTGGCCATCATCAGAAATATATCATTGACCAATATAATCAAAAAACAAGTAACCCTATGGAAAGCTCTAATAGTCTAACCCCTTTGTTCAACAAGCCATCAATCAAAAACACACGAACACCGAGGCAGATCTCACAGTCTGAAACCTATGGGTTTATCATAGCATCAAATAATTTCTGAACGACCTCCGGGTAGCTCTCTCAATCAATACCCCATGGGTCCAACATAGCATACGACCCTCTAGGAAGCTCCACAGTCTAACCCCCTAAGTCCAACATAGTATACGACCACTTGGGCAGCTCTCACAGTATAACCCCATGGCTCATACATAATATAGGACCTCTGGGATTCTCTTACAGTCTAACCCCTGGGTCCAACATAATATATGACCACCTTGGTAGCTCTCACAGTCAAACCCCCTGGGTCCAACATAATATACGACCACCTGGGCAGCTCTCACAGCCTAAACCCCTAGGTCCAACATAATATACGACCTCCTAGGAATCTCTCACCATCTAAACCCCTAGGTCCAACATAGTATACGACCACCTGGGCAGCTCTCACAATCTAACCCCTGGGTCCAACATAAAACAAATACTCTCTGAAGAAGCTCACGTGGTGAATCCCCTTATAGTCGAAAGCTATCAAGGACTCCTTGAGGAAGCTCACTCGGTCAATTCCCCTTATAGCCCCAAGTGGTTCTAGGATCTCTGAGGATTCTCACTTGCTCTATTGCATCACGTCTTTTAATAACATAAACTTTCATCTCATTACACGGAACTGAGGACCATTAAGGTTTAGTGTCTTGGAAACAAGGAACATAATACATGAAAACAAAATAAAACATTCTTCTTAAACACTTGAAAGGATTCTCCATAAGTTCATCCTAGGTTTATTACAACATCTCATAACCTGGGGACATACATCAAAAGAAAGGGTGAGAAGAAGGCCCAGTAAGGGAAACAAGAGAAACATTTTACATGTGATCTTGAGATACTTCAATAAGGACATGAAAAGAACATTAAGGCATGAGAAAGAAATCATGAGATACATCATAATGAAAACAAAATTTTTCATAACTTGAAGATGTGGATACAACATTTAATATTGAAAATAATTTCGTTTCACCAAGGTCCATCCGCAAGGAGTAATTAAAAATTACCAAGGTTATTCACCAAGGTATCAGTCCAAAAAGTCATCTCTAGAGATTAAGTCTTTTCCCTATGCATTAGAGCGCTATCTGGGCGCACATTTGACATGTATTTATTATCATGTGAGACACATATATCATCATAAATAATTTCATAAACAACCCATACAGCATAAAATAAATGGGTTCTATTTCATAATCATAACGTTTTAAAAACTGCATTAATGACATGATCATTATGTCACTTTAAACCCACAGAAAGGGAAAGAGGGTTTCATGTATGTAAATACAAGAATTTAAAATAGAAAATTTTGATATATATGTGAATACCCCTATATAAACAAGAGCTTTGATTATTCATATAATAACAGAAAATAATTTTGAGAAAAAGAGAGAGGCCTTTTGAGATGAAAATTCTACAGCATAACGACTATGTTACAAGGATTTAGAAAACATTGAAAAGAGAGGGGACATGGGTCACCCACTCATAAATGATCCATAAAATAGTAGAGGGACATAATATGAAGGATATATGAACATGGTAATGAATTTTTAATGATGTACCATATGAAATGAAGAACACGAAAGGAAGACAAAAATATGATTTCTCTTATGAAAATTCGGCAGCCTAAGGGGGTCAGTTAAACTTCAAAAAAATGAATTGACGAGATCAAATAGGGTCTCTCATCATATGAACATAAAAATATCAGTATGATAGATATAGAGATCATACCCCAACATAATAAAAAGGAATTTGAAAGACTTGACATGAAAGTAGATCTTGAAAAAGAGAAGGGTGAAAGAACCCCTTAGAAATTCGGCAACCTAACAGCTCCACTTAAAACGTCAAAATACTGAATTGAAGACATCAAATAGGGTCTATCATCATATAATCATAAAAGGTCAGTATGATAGATTTAGAGATCATACCCCAAAATAATAAAAAGTAACTTTCAATACTTGATATGGAATTAGATCTTTGAAAAAGGAGAAAGTTGAAAGAACAACTTAAGAATTCGAAATCATAACGGCACCACTTAAAACTTCATAAAAATTGAATTGACGAGATCAAATAGGGTCTCTCATCATATGAACATAAAAGATCAGTATGATAGATATATAGATCATACCCCAACATAATATAAAGGAGCATGAAATATTTGACATGAAAGTTGATCTTGAAAATGAGAAGGGTGAAAGAACCCCATAGAAATTCGGCAGACTAACGACGCCACTTAAAACTTCATAAAAAATGAATTGAAGAGATCAAATGAGTTATGTCATCATATGAACATAAAAGAACATTATGATAGATTTAGAGATCATACCACAACATAATAAAATATAACTTGCAATACATGACATGGAATTATAACTTTTAAAAGGGATAAAGGTGAAAGAACCACTTAAAAATTCAGCAGCCTAACAACGCCACTTAAAACGTCATAAAACGAAATAATGAGAGTAAGAGGGGATCTCTAATTATATGAACATGAAAAGGGAAGTAATATTAGTATAAAATTACATCCTTTAACATAAGAACATGTATCATAAAAGAAATTACATCAAAGTGATTTGTTGAAAAGAAAGAGAGAGGTCAGATCCCTTACCTTAAAACGTAACTCTTAAAAATAAATGGTTAGGACCTTGAGGGCTTGGGGGAACATTGGGAGGACTCCTTGCGAGGTAAAGACACCATAAAATCGTTGGGGGAGAGTTGGGAGTGAAAAATAAAGGAGGAGAAGGTGGGTATTTATAGGGAAAGTGAGGGGACAAGGCATTAATGGCCAAGGGACACCTCACAAGTGCTTTTCTCAAAACCATGTGCCCTCCCATGGAATTTAGGATGGAGTTAGGCCACATGGGGCCCCCAATACAATAATTCATCACCTTTGGCCCACAAAACCTTAAAACATCTCATGAAATCATCATTACACAGTTATGATGTCATTAAACATACTAAAACCCTAAAACTGCATTTTTACTATTCATTGAAAAATTCATCTTCCTCAGAAAAATACCAAAATTTCACCTTAACCAAATATCGATGCTCTAATTAAATTTATGAACTCCATTTTATAAAAATAATTTTCTAAATATTTTTAATTTAATTTTTCAATAAAAACACTATTCATTGAGAATCCATTTTTTTAGAAAAATCCCCAAAAATTACCATAACATAATATCGATGATATGAGTTCAAAAATAAAGTTATTTTTATAGAAATAATTGTCTAATTATTTTTTATTAAATTTTTATTTAAAAACCACTATTCACCAAAAAAAAACTAATACTTGACTAATAATTTCTGAAACCGTTATTTACCCATTTTATTGAATCTCATTACTTAATCAAGGTGTCTAAATTATATAAAACATTATGTAAGTGAGATTACTAATTCATTTGGACACATTACTAATCTTAATCATAAAATCACTATTCATAATTTACTATTCATAAAAAATTAAGTTGATCTTATTAGACTCTAAATTTTTTACTGAACATAATTGTAGAAGACCATTTTTTGAAAATCATTACAAAATTATATTTATTAATGGTTTACATAACCATTTTTAAAATATCCTTTCCCTAAAATTAATCAAAAATAAGCATACTATATTTATCTGGACATTTGAAAATTTATAAACTTCATCATAAGAAGAAATCAAAATTTTTATTTAAAACAAAGGATTACACAAGGCAGTTACGGTCTCCTTAGATAACCCCTTATCACACCAGCATATGATCTAAGTGTAAGGTGTGCTAAGGTGAGAGAATCTGAGGGAGTCTCGGCCAACAACGCACGAGTAGTAATTTCTATCAGTTTGAACTTCTCACAAAGGTGATTCTGTTCTAGCTTCACATGATGAAGTTCGGCATGGGTTTGGTCGAGAGCAAAGTCCAATGGTGCTACCTCCTTCCCATGTTCTGTCAGATGGGCTTCGATTGGTCCAAGACTACTGGGTGAGGCCATCAAATCTTCGTTCTATATTAATTAACCAATATTACTTGTATTTAGAGACAATAATAAAATCTTTTTGTTCCTAGTGGTCATATTGACCAATGGTCATATAAAAGTCAAAACCCAACGACCTCATTTTAATTATACTAATGTTATCAAATGAAACAGTTTTGTTGAGTATCAAAAATAAAATAACACACAAAATTAGGAAACAAGATTTATTCAAAATTCCGGGTCATTACAATATTCCCCTCATAAGAAATTACATCCCCATAATTTTTTTAAAATTGGGTTTTGAAATTTCATTGAAAGTCCCACATTGGAAAAGGAGTCAGAAATACTATTACATTAAAAGAAAGAAATGGAAGTACAAAGGTCACCCGAGTTAACACATACTAGGATTCCATGGAGGAAAACATATATATGTAAGAAAAAACAAAGGGTCATGTTCTGGGGGAGATTGATAGAAAACCTGATTAGGAGAAAGTTAACCATAAGAAAATCCCAAACATATGATGTGTGTAAAGGGTCTTTGATTACCTAGTAGGAAACGTAAACCAACAACATTTATGTTTTCCGTTCCTTTTCATAATTTTGAGGAATTCATTTACTACATAGAACAAAAACATAAGAAAATATACCTACATTCAAGTAGAGTTTCATCCTTTAATAATTCACTACCAAAACTATTCTTTTCTCCAAATGATGAGAATTCAAAAAAACTTGGTCTCATCAAAACACAAGAATGATCGTCTAGATAATCACGTATTCTACAAAAGAAAAACTATCTATCTTTAAACATTACTCCCAAAAATAGAAAGGGTAAGATAAAACAACTCTTCAAAAAGAAATAATCCAATAGGAATGGAAACTACTTTTAAATCTTTAATGTTCCATGGTACTACCAAAATTTCATCATAGACCATTTCATAAATAACGATCCTTATAATTCCTCAAAATAAACCAAACTAAGATTGAAACCCAAATACAAGAAGTCCTTGATAAAATTGCCTTCCAAAATAAACATCATTGTTCATCTCCAAACAACATCAACCACTCCTAACATCATATAAAAAATGTAGCTAAACTAAAAATATTTTACCCAATATAGGTTAATCATTCCCATAAGTAACCTAAATTACTATAAGTCCACCTTAAATTCATCGATTCTTCAAAATATAAGTCAACCATACTCCTCAATGAAAATACCGTAGTAATCTATTTACCTCGATAATATAGGGTCCCTAAAATAGCGAACATCTTTTTAATACCCTAATCATCTCTGTCATATTAATATGACAATCGTCGCATTTCCTATCACATTGGTTTATGGGACATGTTCTTCAATTTCTCACCATTAACTATGAAGAGAAAGTATAATTAGGGGCTTCAATACTTAGCCAATAATCATGAAAATGAACATAAAGCATATAAGGATAACATTTAGAAGAAAATTATACCCTTAATTTTGATCCCATAGGTCCCCATCTAGGTTATCAATGATCATATATTCTTATGTAAATCTTTATTTTATATTATCTTTGTTCCCCTAACAATGGTTTATACTAAGCTTATGAATTTCCCAAAGCATATCCCCCGGGAGTGTTGTAACCAAGAGTGTAGCAAGGCCCATTGTCGTGTACTAGTTCCCGTTTGAGTCTAGCTCAAAGCGGTGTTTTTGGGTTTAACCCCTATGTACATCTGTGCCAGAGCCACCTCTACCTGATCGTATCCAGACAAATATGTATTTTCGTGGCAACCCATTACTCAATACTCACCAAAATACCAGGAAGATTCCCTATATATAAACTTTTCTATAGGATCCTTCCTAAAGTTTTCATATCCTAATTTCCAAAAATAACTAAACCATCCTTTGATACCAACTATTTCATCCCATCTTTTTATAACATAAACTTTACTTTCATTACACGGAACTAAGGATATTTAAGGTTCAGTGTCTTGGAAAAATGGAACATAATACATGAAAACAAAATGAAACATTCTTCTTAAACACTTGAAAGGCTTCTCCATAAGTTCATCCTAGGATCATTACTGCATCTCATAACCAGGGGACATACATCAAAAGAAAGGGTGAGCAGAAGGCCCAGTAAGGGAAACAAGAGAAACATTTTACATGTGAACATGAGATACTTCAATAAGGACATGAAAAGAACTTTAAGGCATGAGAAAGAAATCATGAGATACATCATAATAAAAACAAAATTTTTCATAACTTGAAGATGTGGCTGCAAAATTTAATATTTAAAATCATTTCGTTTCACCAAGGTCCATCCCCAAGGTGTCATTATAGATTACCAATGTTATTCACCAAGGTATCAGTCTAAAAAGTCATCTCCAGAGATTAAGTCTTTACCCAATGCATTGGAGTGCTATCTTGGTGCACCCTTGATGTGTATTTATTATCATGTGAGCCACATATATCATCATCAATCATTTCATAAACAACCAATATAGCATAAAATAAATGGGTTTCATTTCATAATCATAATGTTTTAAAAAATGCTTTAATGACATGATCATTATGCCACATTAAACCCACGGAAAGGGAAAGTGGGTTTCATGTATGTAAATCCCAGAATATAAAATATAAAATTTTGATATATATATATATGAATACCCCTATATAAACAAGAGCTTTGAGTATTCACATAATAACATAAAATAATTTTGAGAAAAAGAGAGAGGCCTTTTGAGACGAAAATTCTACAGCATAACGACTATGTGACAAGGTTTTAGAAAACATTGAAAAGAGAGGGGACATGGGTCACCCACTCATAAATGATCCATAAAATAGTAGAGGGACAGAATATGAAGGATATATGAACATGGTAATGAAATTTTAAAGATGTACCATATGAAATGAAGAACATGAAAGGAAGACAAAAACAAGATTTCTCTTATGAAAATTCGGCAGCCTAACGACATCACTAAAACATCAAAAAAAATTAATTGAAGAGATCAAATAGGGTATCTGATCATATGAACATAAAAGATCAGTATGATAGATATAGAGATCACACCGCAACATAATAAAAATGAACTTGAAAAACATGACATGAAAGTAGATCTTGAAAACGAGAAGGGTGAATGAACCCCTTAAAAATTCGGCAGCCAAACGGCGCCACATAAAACTTCAAAATACTGAATTGAAGAGATCAAATAGGGTATATCATCATATGATCATAAAATATCAATATGATAGATTTAGAGATCATCACCCAACATTATAAAAAGTAACTTGCAAGACTTGACATGGAATTAGAACTTTGAAATGGGATAAAGGTGAAAGAACCACTTAAAAATTCGGCAGCCTAACGGCGCCACAAAAAACTTAATAAAAAATGAATAGACGAGATCAAATAGGGTCTCTCATCATATGAACATAAAATATCAGTATGATAGATATATAGATCATACCCCAACATAATAAAAAGGAACATCAAAAACATCACATGAAAGTAGATCATGAAATAGAGAAGGGTGAAAGAACCCCTTAGAAATTCGGCAGCCTAACAACGCCACTTAAAACATCATAAAAAATGAATTGATGAGATCAAATAGGGTCTCGCATCATATGAACATAAAATATCAGTATGATAGATTTAGTTATCATACCCCAACATAATTAAAATTAACTTTCAAGACTTGACATGGAATTAGAACATTGAAAAGGGAGAAAGGTGAAAGAACCACTTAAAAATTCGGCAACCTAACGACGCCACATAAAACTTCATAAAACGAAATAATGAGAGTAAGAGGGGATCTCTTATTAAATTAACATGAAAAGATCAGTAAGAGGAGTATAAAATAACAACCTTTAACATAAGAACATGGATCATAAAAGAAATTACATAAAAGATATTTCTTGAAATGAAAGAGAGAGGTCGGATCCCTTACCTTAAAAAGAAACTCTTAAAACTCAAAGGTTTGGACTTTGAGGGCTTGGGGGAACCAGCGGAGGACTGCTTGGGAGTTAAGGAGACCGAAACTTGATTGGGGGAGAGTTGGGAGTGAATACTATAGGAGGAAAGGGTGGATATTTATAGGGAAAGTGAGTGGACAAGGCATTAATGGCCAGGGGACACCTCCCAAGTGCTTTTCTCAAAACCATGTGCTCTCTCATGGCATTTACCATGGAGTTAGGCCACATGGGGCCCCTAATACAATAATTCATCACCTTTGGCCGGCCAAGACTTAAAAAATATCATGACATCATCCTGACACAGTTATGATGTCATTAAACATACTGAAACCCTAAAACTACATTTTTACTATTCACTGAAAAAATTCATCTTTCTCAGAAAAATCCAAAAATTTCACCTTAACCAAATATCAATGATCTAATTACATTTATGAACTCCATTTTATAAAAATAATTTTCTAAATATTTTTAATTTAATTTTTAAATAAAAACACTATTCATCGAGAATTCATTTTTTTCAGAAAAAATCCCAAAAATGACCATAACATAATATTGATGCTCTGAGTTCAAAAATAAAGTCCATTTTATAAAAATTATTATCTAATTATTTTTAATTAAAAAACACTATTCACCTGAAAAAACTAATACTTGACTAATAATTTATGAAACTGTTATTTACCCATTTTATTGAATCTCATTACTTAATCAAGGTGTCTAAATTATATTAAAACTTTCTTTAAGTGAGATTACTAATTCATTTGGACACATTACTAATCCTAATCATAAAATCACTATTCATAATTTACTATTCATAAAAAATTATGTTGATCTTATTAGACTCTAAATTTCATACTGTACATAATTGTAGAAGACCATTTTTTGAAAATAATTACACATTTTCATTTATTTAAGGTTTACATAAACATTTTTAAAATATACTTTTCTAAAATTAATCAAAAATATGCATACTATATTTATTCGGAAATTTTTAAATTCATAAAATTCATTATAAGAAGAAATAAAAATTTTATTTAAAACAAAGGGTTACACAAGGCAGTTATGGGCACCTTACATAGCCTCTTATCACACCAGCATAGGACCTAAGTGTAAGGTGTGCTAAGGTGAGTGAATCTGAGGGAGGCTCGGCCAACATCGCACGAGTAGTAATTTCTATCAATTTGAACTTCTCACAAAGGCGATTCCGTTCTAGCTTCACACGAGGAAGTTAGGATTGGGTTTGGTCCAGATCAAAGCCCAATGGTGCTACCTCCTTCCCATGTTCTGTTAGTTGGGCTTCGATCTGTCCAAGACTACTGGGTGAGGCCATGAAATATTCATTCTCTATTATTTAACCAAGATTACTTGTATTTAGAGACAGTAATGAAAACATTTAGTTCCCAGTGGTCATATTGCCCAATGGTCATATAGCAGTCAAAACCCAATGGTCTCATTTTAATTATACTCATGTTATCAAATGAAACAGTTTTGTTGAGTATCAAAAATAAAATAACACACAAAATTAGGAAGCAATATTTATCCAAAATTCCAGGTCGTTACATGGTCAACCCCCCTTATAGTCAAAAGTGCTCAAAGACTCTCAGAGGAAGCTCACCTGGTCAATTCCTCTTATATTCCACTACACCTGGTTCTCACGACCTTGTGTAGGTCAATAAGCATAGCAGTGCAATACGGCCAAAGTAAAGCTCAAGAACTACTTGAAAAAATAGTCTATATTGTTTCAAAACATATCCGAGAAAATCACTCCATCCTAATCATACTAGTCATTGATACAAGGCTGCCTAACTAGAAAGCTAGACCAAACTATCAAAATCCAGAAATCTGGGAAAACACATCCACAGTAAGGTGAATAACCTTATTTACAATCAATACACCTATAATTAGGCACACCTGGGATATTAGGCATTCGAAAAAATAAGAAAGACACCTCACGTCAGGCTCAGCAGCCACCAACCAGGAATCACCTCTGGTAACTACTACAACATCAGCAAACCGAGTCAGATATAAACAAATGAGTGTGGGTGGCCTGAATGCCCATCCCAACAACACATCCATTTACCCAAAGGGATCACCTGTTTCGCACAGTTTCTAGGTGAAACATGATCACCATCTCTACCCAAACTCGACGTAACAACTCAGGGTCCCTCAAACAACGAGCACCCACTGCGTCCCTCGAATCATACAATAATGAAGCATCATACTCGGGATTCTCCCGCTAAAAATGAGCGAAGGCATCCTAAAAGGGATCCTTAGCGAAGAGAAAGGGGGAATCCTACATGGGATCCTCAAAGGAAGGAAATCATAGGAATTCCATAACATGGGTCCTATCAAAGGAGAAATAGGAGAGGGATCCTACAAGGAACTCCCAAGGTCAGTACACATGTAAAGGCATCCCTCGGGGGTTCCATAAAAGTATCCAGTCTCACAGACTCACATGCCGGAAGGGAATGTCTCACAAGGGGGAACATCCTCTAAATCATAGGTTATAGGAGATACCTCATATCTCATATCCTATTAATGGTCTCAACTATGTTGTTTCGAAAACCCAACCTATCATCCATGCCATGTTTCGCTCTTAGGTGTAAACTGAACTTGATAACTACATGAAGAAACCCTAATTTTAGATAAAAACCCCAAAAATCACATATTGATGAACTATAAATGAAAAATGGATTCCACCATTGCGGTATACATGGAAAATTCTCAGAATCAACTACTCACACGCCCAATTCTGAATTCCATAGCATAAGATATCCCAAAATTACTAAACTGGAGTAGTATATGGCCAGAGCACATGGCCAGAACACATTGGACCTACCTGTGTAATAGTACACATCATGTAATTTACTATACTCGGCGTGTACTATTCACAAAAAGTCACCCCATGTGTGTTTTCAATAAATCACATGCCCAAGTACCACTACACAACATGTACTTATAGTACACATCATGTACTCCTTAAAAACCACTATTTTGTGTTCTATATCACAAGGCCAGTCACACAGCCAACAACAACATGTCGTGTACTCAAGGTACACAACGTGTAATTAAGAAAACTTCATCTTCCCCAAACGGTATGAACACACGACGTCTACCCCTTGAATACACGCCATGTATTCTGGGTTTTCCAATGGGAAATCCTGTAAAAAGCATGAAACAACTGTTTTTTCCCCCAAAACAATAGATTGTGCCCCAAGGGCTTACAAGAATAAAATATAAGTATTTAAAGAATTAAAACACTATGTTGTAAGGGAATATTTGCGAAAAAAACATAAATGGCCTTACCTTTCGGCAGAAACTGCCAATGCTTCGGTTGATTTCACGGCTACCGATTGCCGCACGCCGACTCAGCGCATCGAGAGCTTCGAATCGGTACCCTTTTGCCTCCAAACTCTCTCTCTTTCTCAATATATATATCTCACATAGGTCATGGAAATAGTGGAGGCATAAGAGGAATGAATAAGGAGTATGAAGAAAGATTATAAGGAAGAAAAGAAAAGGAAAGGAATAGGAGAAAAAGGGGTCTAGGCTGGCCACGAATCCCGACATGAGTTTATGCGTTACCTAGGCTAAACACCCAATTTTGAATCAACATCTTTGATGGAGTCTCAATCTGACACACCATTTAGAAGTTATTGAAAAACGAACCAGTGCGAATAATTTTATATTTAATTTAATAATATTAAATATTAAATTTTCTAATAAAATTCAAACAGCTCTGATTTCATCCAAACTCTTGTCCTAGGGTAAATTTCCTATTCAAGGACCAACATAGTTTTCATGAAAACTTATCTGAGATCAGATGGTTTGGGAAAATTACGATTTTACACCTCATGAGCATCCAACATCAAGAATTCAAATTTCTGCTCAAAACTGCAGTTCGGAAAAATACTATTTCTTACAGGTCGTTTTGTCGATATTCGGTTCTTGAGTTGAATATTAACTTATTTTGATTTAAATTTTCCATGAGCTAAAATTTTCATCATAAAAATAATTTTATTCATGATTTAATCATCATATATATCCATTATATCTATATTTATATCCGGTATATATTTTTTTAGAATAGTACATAACATTGGGAGATAAAAAATGAAAAGTACCATTCATAGAGATGGTAAGCCATACGTAAGCATGAACGCTAATTTCATTTTATAATATTTAATGGAATGAAAGCTAAATGATAAATAGGTATATTATAATTCTATTATAATTATAGTATTTTATATGTTTTACTTTTGTTCATTAAGTCCATACATTATATGTTCCATGTATGTCATGAACGAGTCATATCACTTTGGGTGAGCAGTAGTCTGCACTTCCTCAAATTAAATTAACATATGTACAAATTTTGGAAAGAATAAATGAAATATCTAAATGAATAATTAAGAATCATAGAGACAATATAAATATAATATATAATATATAAAAATATATTTCTATCATAATGGCCCCCATGAGAGGTGGTAGGGGAAAATTGAACAATCATCCTTTCTTGAGGCAGTAGTTCTCCGTACACAGAAACAATATGTTCGTATCCATTAGATGGCGGTTTTTGTAAGTTTAGTTCAAATACATTCATGAAAACATAATATTATATTGATTATACAATTTTTTTATTGTAATAAAAATGATAATAAGGGCATAGTGAGTGGAGAAGGAAAAAAAATAAAAAAACATGGGAGAATATGTTACCTCTAAATTGGGATACTTCTTTTGATTTGAGACAAAAGGCTTTCTTGAATTTCCTTATTCCCAATTTAGGTATTATAAGAGGAATTTAGGGACTTTTATATATTTTTTGAGAAGAATTTTTAGGATAAAAGTGGATTGATAGGTGTTTTTAATTGGATATAGGTTGTGGCCTTTTATAAGAGGGCGGAGAGAACATTAAAAAGGTCTTGAAATATTATTTTATTGTAAATTGATTTTTGATTTCAAATAGTACCGAACTCAATAATTTCAATGATAATATGCATTTGGGTATAAAACCTCTCAAACAATAGGTTTAGGCAAGTTTAGGTCACAAAAATAACCATATCTTTTTGTATTAGTACTTAGTTAAAAACATTAACTCTTAACATGTCTTCTTGAATTTCCATAATATATGGTAACTATGTATACAATAAAATTCCAAGAGAAATTTAAGTTGATCATTAATGACATTTTTAACATTATATAGGTAATTTTACAGAATATTATATTTTTAGGACTATTATAACATTTAATAAAAATGTATTTTATTTAAAAAACACATTTATATCAATTTTGATAATATAAATTAATTTATTTTTTGATATATTTATAACAACATGGTTGGTAAGAACCAAAGACAGTTAATCAAATATAATATGTCAATATCTTTTCATAAAAGTCTTGTATGGTATCAAAAAAACTAAATTACATTTATTTTAATATTTATAATATCATTTATTTGAATCTTTTATTAATGAAGCAATCACAACATCATCATTGTGTCAATATATAAATTTATTTATTTAATGAATCAATATTATAAATAAAATATCATGATTTAAGAAATAATTTTAGATTTATAATGATTATTTATAGTTGATGATATCACTTATCTATCCCCATATATTTTTTTATTAAGAAGATACATGGTTATGTTATTTTACCCTTTTCTTTTAATTAAAATTTATAAAACGTCACTATCACATCCAAGGGGATCCATGGGGTCCCCAAATATACCTAAGGATTATCGTGGTAGGAAATATTTCATTCATTATGAATATGACACATGTTAGGGTAGTTTTATATTATTATATTATTTTTATTTTATCTTTATTTACCCGATTTACCCTTTAACAATGGTAAATAAAATAATTACTGATTATACTATTCATAATATCCAAAAATAAAGGGTCGAAATTTAAATAATTTTAACCTCCAAATTCGAAATATTAAATCCATTTTTTTCAATTCAAAATACAAAATTGGAAAAAATTATTTTATAATCAATTCTCGTTGTCAAAACAAAAAATCTCATTTTTAAGCAATAAAAACTACCATAAGATTGACATGTGTTCATATCCACTTAAATGTAAAATTACATATAATAACCCTCATTGGATTAATTGATAATAAATAATCTAGTTATACTTTAAAAACAATTAAAATTTCAATATAACTTTATAAATAAATCATATAAAAAGGTAGTTTTGAATTAAAATACAGAAGTTTCACTATTCATTAAAAACATGAACTTATCAGAAAATTACCAAATATTTATCCAAAGTAAATTTTGATGTTTTGCTTCTATAGAAGAACATTATTTTCAAAAATAGAACATATAAAAGTGAAAATACATGATTTAAAAAGGATTTCTCTTCTAAAGGCTGTAAAATGACCTTTTAAAAATATTAGAGTATTTAATTCTTAAAATTAGATTCTTTCTTATTTTATGACTAAATAATTTATTGGATAAATCTAAAAACATTTAAAAAACATGGTTACTCATAATGTAGTTTTTATGTTCATTCCCACCAATAAAACATCTATGCGTTAACTATAATTTAAAATAATATTCTTATTATTGTATTATTTTTCAGAATAACTCAAAGTTATGTGCAATTTAAAATTTCAAAGAATCTGATTGTTTCTTATTGGGTATGAAATCAAAACATTAGTCCCCTTTAACGTAAAATTAATATATTATTAATAACTATTAATATTTATGAAAATTTATTGTTCTATAAATACTTTTGTCATTACAAACATAACTAGAATAAATATACACATCTACAAAGTGCTTCCATGCCTTTAACTATATTTTTCAAAATAAAGTCTACATTCACCCAATGCGTGTATGTACAATGTGAAAATAATATTCCATGTTATTTTTCAACATATATTCCATGAGACTATTTTTTTAAATAATAAATTAATTTTAATTTGTAAATAAACATATGGACATACAATATTTACATTTTTAGAGACATGTAATATGTAACATGGTCTTTAATATTTTTTTAATATGATAGACTAATCCATGTAAAAAAATTTAAAATAACCATCATAGGATACAACATTGGGTGGCTATGGTCAAGGAATACTAAGATCCTCATCTTATCGTATACCCAAAAAAATCATAATTACACTAACGAGAGGATGTTTGGTAGAGTAACATTAATGGCTAATTTTACTTCTTAGGTAGTGTAATATCACAACTAGTAGTGTAGTATAATGTTAGGGAGAGTTTCATAAATGACCAATATTGTTTTTCCTAGGTTCCCTTCATAATATCCTTGGTTCCCATGAAGTATATCCTTTTCAACTTAAATTCAATCAATTTCAATTAAATGAGACATTCCATGAAGAATATAATAGGAATCATATATTTTCATACATATAAAGCATTATTTATAAAGAACTATTTTTACTCATATGAAAAGATAATGATTTTAAAATAAAATTTTAATATAATAAAATCTCATTGATGGAATAAAATAATTTAAAATAATTTATAAAATCATATATGAATTTCAATCAGATGACATTCATCAAAGTAGTGATGTACATTGAACCACCTACAATACTACAATAAAATTTCTAACCAAAGATTTAATTTCACCAAGAGTGTGTAATGATTACTGGGAGGAGGGATAATTAACAAAAATAATGTGCCCCTCACTTAAAATTTTAGAAACATACACCCTATGCTACAATGACCATATGGGAGAAAGAAATCCAGGGAATATAAGGCTAAATTACCGAGGATAATGGAGTAATCCAATAATTGATGTTTTATTTAAAAAAATAATGTAAATACATACAAAATTTTGAATATGGTGATGTGAAATGAGATATATGATATCCCTACCATTAGTGGACCATATTAAATGAGTAATATGGTTGAAATTGTTTAATAGAGAATGGGTTGCAAAGTTAATTCAAATTTTAACAAAACTTGGTTAGATATATGATATGTCCATGTTCATTAGAAAACCATACATGAACTGTACAGCTAAAACGTGGAAAACCTATATTCATATGGGTTACCACATTCTTTGGCCACAAGATTTAGAAAACCATGTACTAACTACATGGTATCTATTCAAATAATTCTGCCATTTAAAACAATCTTGGTGTATGATAAGAACTAATGGCGTGCTAACCATGTTCCATGTTAAACCCATATAATTTATAAAAAATAATAACAATGATATTAAAATGAATAATAAAGATAATTAAAAAAAATATCATGAACATAAAAATATTTATGCTACTATATCTCATGTGCTTCTAAAATACGTAAAAAATGTAATTATTTCCCATATAGTACATCAAATTAAGAGTTAAAAATCTGGATTTATTTATCAATCACTCTGATATTTGGCTTGAAACAATTACCTTCTTAACATAGAACATGGGAGGGTAACAGATTATTCATACTGAACTGCTAGTTTTAGAAGAAAATATGAATTGAAATAAATTAATGATGTATCTCCAATCAACAAGTGACTATCATTATTCATTTTTTATATCTATGTTACCCACATAACTATGGGTATTCTTCCAATTTATCATCATCCACAAGAGACCCAATCAAGGTTATACATTAAAAAAAATCATCAAATAATAAACCCATAGGATAGTGATAATGATATCTATAAGATATATGGAAACTATAAAACATCACTAATCACTACCACGTAATCTAAATCATCATATATATCTCATGAAAAATGCTTAAAACCAATTTTAATTTTTTTCATGACTCAATATATTATCATATTAACAATAGTCACTCATAATATATTCTCTTAAAATAATCTTTTTTATAATGGAATTGTAGTTACTATTTCAACGAAACAGAATCTATTCTATATAGACATCCAATGTTCTTCAAAAATTTATTACACAATCATGGACAATTAATTATGGAAGTTAGATAACCTTATATGCTTTCCCAAAACTTCTTGGATGATAAGTTGGTGGAAAATGTATTGGGATTCTTTTATCTCTTGAACGCCGTTACAAAATATAGATCTGAATTGTAGATATCAATCAGAAATGTTATCATATAGAAACATGTGAAATACCAAAATATCATAAACATATAGAATCATAATATATCGACATTAATGGTATCCGAAATTAAAATGAAATGATCATATTTAGTTAATAGGTTGATCACAATACATATAACATTATTTACCTAAGGTGTATAAGGAAACATTTGGTTGATGTCAATGGTTATCTCCTATTTTTTTTATTAGTATATAAAGAGGCTGATGTAAAATAGAAGGTTTATAATGTTCATATGAACTTAATGACATGTATAACATCTTGAAAAAATCATCTATTTCACATCTTATGCCTGGACCCTAATATCATCTCCTCATATAACAATACATCTTGGTGGATCTGAGATATGTGACTCCCTGAGTGTGTTAGACAGTAATCTAAATAATTTCCCTCATTAATAGAGGAATGAAATAATGAATCATAATGCAGATAATGAAATTAAATACTACAGTCAACTCATTGGTGATCTCGCTACCATATATGGTTATTATGATATAATATCACACCTCGTCCATTGATAACTCTCAATGAACATGAATAGAAAGATAATGATTCAACTAGATAAAATCACGAAATATGTATTTTCTGTCTCATATCAATGTTCATTGGATTAAATATTTTCATCATGTCCCACTTCTCTTCTAATACTTTCAATAATTGTGACAACAACATCCAATTACAAATACTAATGAACATTTTTTTAACGATGTGTAAGAGTGGTAAAAATGAAATGTATAAATTTATTCTACCCTACACCTCTATCATAGGTTTTTTTTGAAAAATATATTATATAAACACAATTTTTTCATATAGAGTGAATCTCCACAAAATAGATTATATTTACAACATTTGAGAGAATGCATAACTAGCTAGATCAAATTCATTAATTTGGTAATTGGTTTCATGTGAACAATTTTTATGATAACTAAACATAATTAAATGATCAAAATGTCTAATCATGAAATTGAATATCATTCTTGATGAATCATAATAAACATGATCTCCCTATTCCACCTTTACATAAACCAAAATAGGGGTTATGGTCAACCACAACATAAACTCAATAATGTTACATAACTCCATTGTTACCAAATAATTTCAACCCATTTACAAGTGTAAATAGACATAGGTTATGAAATCCTCAATAAATCCATGAAAAGTCACCAATAATAATATGATAGACCTAGGAAGCTCTTCAACATGGAGAAAATATTTGGTTCATTCCAAAACATAACAAATATTATTTTTTTAGCATTAAATAAAATTTATTATTCCACATAACACATTGCGATGGAATATGACATCCAAGATTCATAAGTCACAAATTATGTACATTTCATTATGGAACTGATCAGGAATAGTTTGAAAAACAATTGTAAAGTTATAATCATGATACTATAAGTGTTTATAATTCATGATAATGGTATATATAAATACAGTGATAGAGGAGTTTTTTTATAAATGATATATTTGGTCAATAATTATCATAAATACTATAGGAGTATTAATTAAACTAAAATAAATTATTAATAATTTATAATAACCACATATAATTCTAATATAATTTTTGGATACATTAGACTCATTTACCCTAAGCTGGTGATATCTAGACTAATGTCCAATAATTGAAATATACTTTATCCATTTTAATAAATAAAAGATAAATTCTACACCAAGATTGGGGTATTAATTCTTAATGGTATAATTATTCATCTTTTTACTGTTTATTAATAATAGGGGAGATCCAAAATATTCATTCTCAAATATAATAATAGTAGTCCATGGATATCTTATAGACCAAATAAATCCCTTAGATCTATGTTTTCCAGCTAGGCATTAACGGATTTTAATTCCACTAGTGTTATATGATATAAAAGAGTTTAAATATTCTATTTAACAAGAATATGTCAATTAAATACTCAACATAATTATTTATAGGTAACCGATAGATATGAATAGGTTAAAATTTAGTAAACTCCTTAGACATAGTAAGATGATCACTCAAAATGTGACCATCATTAGTTTTCTGAATAAGAGTGCATCCCTCCCAACTAAACAATTACTCATAATACCCTTTGATAAACGATTTATTTTATTAAGGGTAGTAGAGGTCACACTTTAGAGATGGGAATAGATAAAATATTTAAATTTATTCATCCAATTCAATGAAATAATATCTTTAAAAATGTACATATCATGCATAAGGAAGTCTCATGGAAACTTTACATTTGATATAGAGACAATGCATAATTGAAATTAAGTGCCCTGGTGTTTTTTTTCAAAAGAGGAATAGATATTTCCATCATATATGGAATAATATTAAATGTATTATTTATAAATTCCATAACCATGAAATATATAAACGAATAAGATAATAATTTCTCAAATATTTTTTTTTCTATAGATGAATAAGAACCAATGGTACCTCTCATATTCACTTGTCCTTCATTAACATCTAATGGGGTCTTCTCTACCAAATATAACATTACTGTTTTAGAATATATTAGATTCTTAAAACCATTTAGGGTATTATATCCCAATTAAATCATTCCATAAGATGAACATATTCTAGAACAATTCCCACATAGTTAGGACCTAATTACTGGTAATGAATTTCATTGAATCATCAATTTCTATTTGGAAGATGAGCCAACACCAATATGGTGATTGGGGATTCCTCTAATTTTTTTAATATAGAAAAAAATTCACAAAATTAAAAAAACATAAGTTTTCCCAAGTAATACACTATGATATTCCCACCATTGCAATACTTATAGATGATTAATGGGTTTATTACCCTCTCATCTGAAAAAACAGATTGATGGATTCCAAAATACACCACTACTCCCCCTTATAGGTTTTTATAATTACTTTTAATTTATATGAATAATACATAACTCTCAATAGGTATGTAATGAGAATACATCATCCCCAATATCTCATCATAATCTATATCCACTATTAATGAATAGTTTACCACTATGACATAAGAGGGAAACGTCAATAGGATAAATCATTATAGAATTTTAGGTTTGATACCCATTTAACCTCTATATGATTTCAATATATCAAAAAAAACCATCTTATATTCAAAATCAATTATATGTAATACAATTTTCTCATTATTATTGAATATGTGGATTCCCTACTAGAGTCACCCAAACTCCGGAGACATTCCCAAGAGCATCATATCAATATATACTTATTCATTAAACATGAAAATAAATAATGTTATATTATTATTATCATGATTATTTTCATTATGTATAGACTCCCATATTTATTTTCTATGACCATTGATCATAAATTCCACACACTTAAATTTTTTGTACTCTAGAGGCATAAAAATTAATTTTTTTCCAAAATCATCTCAAAATAATCCTATACTTCTTGAGGATTTTTACATCCATTAAAAGATATTTAATTATGATAATGGAATTCCTATTCCTAGAAATTTTACTGAATTTAAAATGGATATGTCTCCTTATACTGTGTGGGGAGAATATCATTCCTTGGTAAATGGTTAAAATAGTTCTCATCCAAACTCAATAAATCTTTGTACAACTAGGGAATTTGAATGTATAATTTTATCTAATACACCCTATGCTGGATTCAAAAAGGGTCCCTAAAAATTCATAATATTAAATATAATAAAATTCTAAAAATTAAGACAATTAAAAAAGACCAATACTGTTAATTGAGACAAAAAAACATCCATATATAATAAATAATAATTGTAAGAATTAATTTAAATGAAGGGAGGCAGATGAATCACAAAATTACCCACTATTCATATTTCAACTTCATGGTTTACCATTACATTTTCCCACCATGAGAGACTTAATAGATAATTAGAATTATCTACATAGTAGTGTTTCATGGGATAAAAAACCATGCCTAAAGCATACACGGTGGGCTAGAACTCCCTCTAACATGGTTACATGGTTCACTATATTGTGTTCCACCAGTTATCGTTATCTATGTGTCTAGGTAATGACTTAAAACCCTCCATTATTTTACTGAAATCCCTCAATGTCCATGAAACAATATAATATATTACTGAAAAATCATTTCCCAACACCCATAGATGCATAAGGCTCATAATGAAGGGTATGTTATAGGCACTAACTCATGACCTTCCCCTTTTCACTTAATGATCAATTACCATGTCTAAATATGCTTACCAAATATCATAAATCAATACCAAGAATTGATATAATTTTTCAATGGCCAATCCCAATATACGTTTCACTCGGTGCTAATACTGACCAACAAAAAAGCTCAAATAATGTTCATTATCCCCACTGGTTAAAAAACAGTTCCTAGGAATCAAAGAGTCGCATATTGGAAAGGTTTTCCACTTATATAAAATTTCTATAAATTTGATCCCAACTACGAACTTAATATTACCTCTCCATATGTTGTTGAGTGATGAAATAAAAAAAATATGTATAGACATGAAATAACTATCATAACACAATATATATAAGAATTCATAGTAAACCATTATAGAAAAAATTTCAACATCTATATGAGAAAATACAAACACATTGATATATAATAAATAGGGGTGGATATGATGGGAATATTAGAAGGTAATTAAAGAGTGTATGTTTACTAAAAATCATGGATAAAAAACATAGATAATTATCTTTGAGTGAAAAGAGGGTCAACTCTCCACAATTTAACCACCACCTATCCAAGCTCTACAAGCATAAATATAAACTGTCTCTACGATGACTTTTACCATTACCTGTATTAATCAAAAAAATAATAACATGTTCTCAATGGGTGTATGTATGATGTGAGAATTAATATACTAGTATGATCTCACCATTTATTCCATGTGAAACTATCATTAGATCATGTTGTCATTTTTATTATGAAATTAACATATGAAGATACTCTATTATCTTTGCTGATGACAAGTAATCGAAATGGATCTCATTTGAAAAGTTAAATATGAAAGTAAAATCATTGTAAAGAAATATTTCAATACAATAATCATGGGATATACCATAGGGTCACTAATATTAAGGAACACTAAGATCCTCAGACCAATTTTTTCATCCTAATCATATCAAACCACATGAATGCCAGTATAGAGATTAAAGTTAACATGTAGTGAGTAATTTTACATATTAGTTTTTTTTGTATTCATAACTAATTATGCAATCAGTGTCTATGAAGGGTATAATCATTACCTATTGATACATTCCCTTATTCTCCAAGAAAAAAAATCAGGTTCCCATGAATAATATAAATTTAAAGTTACCATCGAACCATTATATTCAATAATAAATTCGATTGATCACATAACAAATAGAAACAATTTATATAGATATAAATCAAGGTTTAAAATATAGTATATTACTCATATCAAAATTAATCCGTTTGAAAAAATATTATAATACATTTATTCTTCATTGATGGAATAAAAAATATTGAATTGTTTTAAAACATCCTTTATGAAATTAAAGCACATATGATTCATCAAACAAAGGATATGAAAATGAAAACCAAATATTAACTAATGAAATCCATAGATAATCATGAATTTCTATAAAAAGTGTGTAGAATGAACTTTTGCATTGAGTAGAATCCCGAAAATCATAAACCCTTAACTTAGAAATTATGTGACAAAAACACTAAGCCACAATGGCTCTATGTTATAATCATAATCATGAGAAATAATTGAAAAAAACCAAGGAAAACGAATGAATCCACTTATTTGATTATTATTTTAAAAAACAATGTAATTCCAATTGGTATTGAGTAGTAGTATAAATGAAATGAGATAGACTACATATATACACTTGGTAGTTTGAATTAGGTTATAAATAGGTGAAATGAGTTAAATTGAGCTGGTTTATGCTTTTAATTTCAAATTTTTAATGAAACATGGGTTTATACCAATTATAGTCAAATAGTTTAGTAAGTTGTGTACTAATCATGTGATGCTATTGGTTAAAACCACCATATGCAAGGATAACAACATATCATAGAATATTTTTTTTTGGAAAACATACACCAAACACACAATGTCACACTATACATATGATTAATCATAATAACATTAATAAAATGATAACAAAAATATATAGAAACAATGTGGTAACTACTGGAAACCTCCTCCAACATTACATAGTCTATGTGAATGGGTATCACTAGCTATGTAATAATCATCTACCATATTTTAATTCACTATTTTTCAAAAATAAGATTGTGAATTTACCAATAATGTTGCAAATAGATGTTAAATATGTAAAAATAGATCATGTACTAGAAAATTACATTGTGAGTGTGATAAGTTATCATTTTCCATGTATTTCATGATTTAGGAAAACATTAATAGGATAATAAATGCAATAGTGTTGTACAGGTGTTAAAATATAAATAGATTAATATCTATATACATTCACTTAATTTTTAAACACATTCGATAGGGTAAGGTCATATATAATGGGTGGATGTTCAGAATAAGAAATGTATGTTCTGGGGGAATTTTTCATTGCTAACTATTTCTGAGTGATGATGGATTTTTAGAAATTCATAAAAACCTTTTATTTTTTTTAAAATGTACACGGATGTATTATTTCATGGAATTTATGGATAATATCATAGAGTATTCTAAATCATGAACTATTTATTAAAAGGACCAATAAATTTGTTGGATGACTTTGCTCGTGTAGGGGGATAATAATTATGATTAGATGTAAAATGTGGATTCTCAATATAATAGTGCTCAACTGTCTCAATAAAATGATCCAAACTTGATACTATTGAACATGTCTATTATGAAATGTATGAAGACATATTTTTTGGTTATTGAGAAAAAAATGACACGATAGTATTAATCCCAATTCATGGATTATGAAAAAGATTCTTGAAGTGGGTGTTTATTTTAGAAATCATTATTAATGTAATTCATTTATTAGGGTATCCTGAAAGATTATTTAGAATTAATTCCATTATAACATTGGATGGGTAGGGTTTTTAGAATATATGAATCCCTAATATCTTGTGTATTCCATTGACAAAATATCAGTGATTTCATTATAGAGTAATATTAATGATTGGACCATGTAATGTTTTTGTTTTTCATATATCTCTTATATCATATTGTTTATATTTATATTCATTGTTGGATTTCAAAACCCTTTAGAACAATATGAATTCATCAGATGTGATTTTTGATTAGGATTGTTGAAAATTGTGGTTAGGATTTCTATTCATCCAACATTTATACATCAATTTGACTATGGTGATCTTTATTGCCTCAGACCCTTTTGAGAAAATCATTCAACATTAGACAACTTGAATTATATTTTGGAAACAATTCAATATATAGTTTTGATTTTAATATTTTCAGCATTCGATATAGAATATAACATATTTTTATAAAGGAATCATATAGTACAAAATTTGTCTAAAAGGATTGGTTTTACAATTTCTAGATGTTGTATCTGTTGATTAGATTGAGGTTACCGTAATTTATGAATTGACAATTTTTTTTATGTGAGGGTCTCGTTAATAATTTTGATATATAATTTTCTACATTGATGAGGGTAAAAATACCAATTTAAGATATCATGATTTATTTATCTTAGGGTCTAGAGAACCTGTTCAGTTGGTGTTGTTGTGGAATATTGGGAATATGAAATGAAAAATTTGAGGTTGGTGAATGTTTTATTAGAGTGAATTATGGTTTTAGAGAGTATAAATTAGGCCTATAATGTGGTCATATGTCAATATATTATGATCTAGGTAAAATCTGTTTATAAACACTAAAATGGATGGTTAAATTTGAAGGATGTATTCATTTTATGGGAAATATTTTTCAGAAACTTATAATCTATCAACACTATACAATGTTGTGATGGTGTCTCTCAAATTTAGAATATTGATTTTAGATTTATCATCTCATTAATTGATTTTTTTTTAATTTTCATCAATCCATAGAGACCTAGACTCCTAATTATGGTTAGTTTGGTGATCCCTTTAATGATTATAGGATTTTTTGTTATGTGATCAAGATCATGTGATACAAGGTGACCTTCTTCTATCTTTCTATCAATGGTTTTTATTTCAAAGGAACTTTATGAAGTGGTTTTTTGTTTAGTCTTCAATATTTGTTTTGGTGAAGGCTCATTCGCAGATGTACAGTTATGAGCATTTGAAGGTTCTCACAGGGATTATGCGTGATTAATCATTTCTGTTTTCTTATTTATTGGTCTTTTTTTGTTTATTATTCTTTTCATGTTGAATATTTATAATTTATATAGTATATTACTATGTTACCATTAGATTTATCATGATTTAATTTCCCTGGGTAAGAGAATGAAATTTATCTAGTGAATATAATAATTATATTAACAATTAATATGATATGATTCAAGTATATTTTACTTATTTTAATTATTATTTCCATGATTAATTTTATTTACTTAATTTAAGAATTATAATATGTTTTCCTTATTATTGTTCATGTGATATTGAAACATGTTTAATTTGTCAGTAAATTTGGTATATGGTAATGATGGTAAAAATATGAAAATATAGAACTATTTCCCATTAACTATTATGATTATAAATAACTATTAATTAATTGATGGTTTATAATTAATTAATTTTGTATTATCTAATCAAATTATATCATTAATCTCCAGTGATAGTGATGGACTTATTTTTGTTGGACAATTGTTCAAAAATAATTTATAGTGATTTTTTTAATCATTATAATTTTTTGATGTATTTAATATCAGATAATATGCCAATTTTTGTGTTGGTGGTGGTAGAGATAATATTGATGGGTGTTGGTTTGGTTTATTTATTTTTATTTTTTATGAGAATGTTACTAATGATTTTAAAATAATTAATTAAATAATAACTTAAAAGTGGAATGGGGATTTTTTTCATATTTGAGTGAAGTTTTTACAATAAATTTAAGGGATAATTAATAATGTTTAATAACATCAGATAATTAATTAATTCAAATGTGTTCATTAAATTATTAATGTGGAAGTGGTAAAATATAATTATTGATATTTATTGTTTTATTAAATATAGAATGTGAACTAATTGAACTGTGTGGAGGTTGTAATGTAATATGATGTGATAGAAATTTTTTTGGTTGTTGTGTGGTAAGAGTTGATTTAACATGTTGTTTCCATAGAGTAAGAAGTGATTGATGGATTTTTGTGGTGATAGTGTCCCTTTCATGAGTGGTTATAGAGGTTTCATGTTATTGTAAGGACCACCTAGGTAGGGTAGGTGAATATCTACATGCTCATTTTTGTTTTATAAATTTCATAAAACCCACCAGATATGTAGGGTATTGTTTCCAATACCTGTGTATAGTTTTTTATGACTTTATACCCATTATCAATTATATGGGTGACAGAGATGGCTAACTACCCCCACTATTTCTTTTCCATGTGTAGTGTGGATATGTTGAAATGGAACATGGTAGTTGTATGTTTATTTAATGATGATATAATTATATTATTATGTGATTATAATGTAGTTATGTGATGGTATGGATTATAATAGTTTTATATGTAATGTATCTATATCTGATTTTTTTGTATATGGTTATATGTTATGTGGTTATGTTTATATGGATAGGATGGGAGAACAGTGACATCTGTCTTTGGGATGTGAGGGTGATGAGATCACTGGGGACAAAAGTGTGGGGTATCGATCCATTCATGTTATCCAATTCATTATATTACTCTACATGCATGTAGATTTGGGGAGTGTTCAATTATATTATGGGGTTCTAGTTGATCTTGAAATATTTGATAAGTATGTTTGGTTTGAGAATCATAATGGATGTAGTATACTTTTTCTAATTTTTAATGATAATTTTTAGGGGGGATACAACATAATATACATGCATTTATCCCCATTATCGTTTATCTTATTTCACTACTACAAAAACGGGCAATAACAGCGCTAAAATCGGGCTTTAACAGCGCTAGAAAAGCGCTATAAAGCTCAGCGCTGATAAAGGGGGGGGGGGGGGGTCCTTTAACAGCGCTTTTTTAGCGCTGTTAAATGTCACCTTTAACAGCGCTAAAAAAGCGCTGTTAAATGTCGCCTTTAACGACGCTAAAAAAGTGCTGTTAAAGGATACCTTTAACAGCGCTAAAAAGCGCTATTATAAGTTTCCTTTAACAGTGCTTTTTTAGCGCTATTAAATGTCGCCTTTAACAGCGCTAAAAAAGCGATGTTAAATCCCTGCCTGCTGCTAATAAAAAACCTTCACCAGTACAGCCAGCCGAGCAGACCTGCACAAAAACCAGTATATCAACCACAAGCATGTCATCAACCGATCACAACCCAACCAAACAGTGTTCTTACCATGAGTTAGATATCGTCTACCCAGAAACAAAAACTACCTCATTACATAGTATCACAAAATATTCCTACACAACTCAGAAGATAAATACTAGAACATTCCACAATGCATTGTTTCTCCTTGGATTGCCACTTGGTTTTGAAAAAACGTTCAGAGCCCGTGCTCCTTGAATCATTCTGCAATACATAAAAAGGATATCCCAACTCTCCCAACCATCACCCTTAGTAATTATGTATATTAATACAAAAAAGGTAACATATCATAAACTGGGGGACTGCAATGAGACATCAAGATTAACATTCTATATATAGGATCGATGTCTGGTAGGATTGGTTGCGTTGATACATGACTCTACCTGGACATCAAAAATAGATATATGATCTCACTCCAGGACTTTCAGAGAGACTCCAACTATGTCTAGGACGTCCTGCTGAAGCGATCGTACTACCGTAAGTAGGAAAAGATACCAAAACCATCCTAGGAAGGATCATGGGAGCCAACCCTAATGAAATATGTCCTTGATATAGTGTTCAAAGAGATCAATCATTGTACATAAAATTATGTGTCATTTAAAGGGTCACTTGCCTTGTCCCTTTACCCTGGGTAACTCCAATGTTCAGCTTCCTGTGTGAATATACATGTCATATCAATAGGAAATTACATGGAATGTTAAAAAACATATATGTGTTACCCTTTGATCTTGTGTCCTCTTATGCACCCTTGCCCTATGTAAGTACATGACGTCGATCCCGTGTGATTCTTCCTGTGTATCTGTACAAGGGATAAACTGCGTAGCTGGCTCATTAAAGACGTATAGTGGGATATATTCCATGTAGGAAAGCCATTTAATCCATCCCATGTTTGTGTATCTCAAAAATTCATGCCAAGTCTTGGGGGAGGGTCTACACTACATGTGAGGTGGATATCTCAGTTGTTGATTTCACTTAAAAATAAGTCCATTTTGAACAAAACAGAGGCACTTTGAGTGGTGTAGACCACACCGAGCCTCAGATTGATTCGGGGTTGACTCATACACATCACATTTGACCCATGGATCCTTGTCCTTAAGTTTCAATAGAATCCGAATGCATTTGGTCAGTTTCCCGTATGTCAGTTGTTGATTTCTCACTTAAAATTAAGTCGATTTTTAACAAAAACAGAGGCACTTTCAGTGGTGTCGGCCACACCGGGCCTCAGATTGAGGCGGGGTTGACATTTACATGTCACATTTGACCCATGTATCGTTGTTCTAAAGTTTCAATAGAATCCGAATGCGTTTGGTTGGTTTGTCGAATGTTAGTTGTTGATTTCACTTAAAATTAAGTCCATTTTTTACAAAAACAGAGGCACTTTGAGTGGTGTCGGCCACACCGGGCCTCAGATTGAGGCGAGGTTGACTAGTACACGTTACATTTGACTCATGGATCGTTGTACTTGTGTTTCAATAGAAACCGAATGTGTTTGTTCGGTTTGGTGTATGTATGTAAAATATTGTCCATTTTAAACAAAATACATACACATGGAGTGATACCGCCCACACCACATCTCGGATTGAAGCAGGGTTGACTCGTACACGTCACATATGACCCATGGATCATTGTACTAATGTGCTAACACAATCCTAAGGCATTTGGTCGGTTTACCGTATGTCAGTTGTTGATTTCACTTAAAAATAAATCCATTTTGAACAAAATAGAGGCACTTTGAGTGGTGTCGGCCACACCGGGCCTCGTATTGAGTCGGGGTTGACTCTTACACGTCAAATTTGACACATGGATCATTGTCCTTAAGATTCAACAGAATACAAATGCATTTGGTCGGTTTTCCGCATGTCAGTTGTTGATTTCACTTAAAAATAAGTCCATTTTGAACAAAAGAGAGGCACTGTGAGTGGTGTCGGCTATACCGGGCCTCGGATTGATGCGGTGTTGAATCGTACACGTCACACATGAGTCATTGATCATTGTGAAAAAGTATCAACGCAATCAGAAGCCGTTAGATCGGTTTGGCGTATGTACGTAAAATATTGTCCATTTTAAACTAAATACATACACTTGGAGTGATACCGGTCACACCGCACCCTTGATTGAGGTGGGGTTGACTCGTACACGTCACATTTGACCCATGGATCGTTGTCCTTAAGTTTCAATAGAATCCCAATGCGTTTGGTCGGTTTGTCGTATGTCAGTTGTTGATTTCACTTAAAATTAAGTTCATTTTTAACAAAACAGTGACACTGTGAGTGGTGTCGGCCACACCGGGCCTCGGATTGATGCAAAGTTGACACATACACATCACACATGAGTCATGGATCGTTGTGCAAAAGTATCAACACAATCAGAAGCTGTTAGATCGTTTTGGCGTATGTACATAAAATATTGTCCATTTTAAACAAAATACATACACTTGGAGTGATACCAGTCACACCGCGTCTCAGATTGAGGCAGGGTTGAGTCGTACACGTCACATACAACCCATGAATCGTTGTCCTAAAGTGTCAACACAATATGAAGGCGTTTGGTCGGTTTCCCGTATGTCAGTTGTTGATTTCTCACTTAAAAATAATTCCATTTTGAACAAAACAGAGGCACTTGGAGTTGTGTCAGCCACAACAGTCCTCAGATTGAGGCGGGGTTGACTCGTACACGTCACATTTGAAGGTGAGTATGAATACATGACAGTTGACCTTCTTAGAGAAGAGTTTCTGGAAGAGTATAAAATACATGAAGCAATGAATATCATTAGAGTGTTGGAGCAAATGTGTTTGCTACAAACAATGTGGAAATCGCTTTGCACAAGCCGATTTCCACATTGTTTGTAGAAACCACATTTTCTCCAACACTCTAATGATCTTCATTGCTTCATGTCTTTTATACTCTTCCAGAAAATCTTCTCTAAGAAGGTCAACTATTGTGTATGCATACTCACCTTCAAATTTGACGTGTACGAGTCAACCCCGCCTCAATCTGAGGCCTGTTGTGGATGACAGAACTCCAAGTTCCTCTGTTTTGTTCAAAATGGACTTATTTTTAAGTGAGAAATCAACAACTGACATACGGGAAACCGACCAAACACCTTCGGAGTGTGTTGAAACATTAGGACAACGATTCATGGGTTATATGTGACGTGTACGACTCAACCCCGCCTCAATCCGAGACACGGTGTGGATGCACCACTCCAAGTGCCTCTGTTTTTTTCAAAATGGATTTCTTTTTAAGTGAGAAATCAACAACTGACATACGGGAAACCGACCAAACGCCTTCAGATTGTGTTGACATTTTAGGACAACGATTCATGGGTCATACGTGATGTGTACGAGTCAACCCCACCTCAATATGAGACGCGGTGTGAACGGTATCACTCCAAGTGTATGTAATTTGTTTAAAAGGGACAATATTTTATGTACACACGCCAAACCGATCTAACGGCTTCTGATTGTGTTGATAATTTTTCACAACGATCTGTGACTCATGTGTGACCTGTACGAGTCAACCCCACATCAATCTGAGGCCCGATGTGGCCGACACCACTCACAGTGTCTATGTTTTGTTAAAAATGGACTTAATTTTAAGTGAAATCAACAACTGACATACGGCAAACCGACCAAACACATTTGGATTCTGCTGAAACATAAGGACAACCAAGATATGAATTAGAACGCTCATGATACATAGAGTAATTCACTACCCACCTTCGAGAATGATTTGAATCCCAAACCATGACAGCATTATGTTTTTCCTTGAAAATTTTGTTAGCGAAGTGGAATGGCAATAGTTGCACACATGAAGAGACAAGTAGAGACGCAAAATCACAAGAGTGAGTTGCCATTCCAGTTCGCTAAGAGAATTTTCAAGGAAAAACATAATGCTCTCATGGTTTGTGCTTCAGATCATTCTCGAAGGTAGCCAGTGAATTTCTATATGTATCATGAGCGTTCTAATGCATATCTTTTTTTGGAAGATCATTTTAGTAGAAAACGATCTAAAAGTGGGGAATGTGTGCATATCTGAGAATGTCTTTAGTAGTGTCCCTCAAAATGTCTTTAAACTAACCATCTCGAGATGTATCTAAACTTGTGACATTCTTTTAAATAGTTACTCTTTAACGGTGTTTTGCATTGATCTGAACTTCCATTGAATGATGTCTTCCATGATCGGTACTTATGTCGACGGGGTAGAAATCTACGATGTCCTAGAAACACAAATTCGGTTGAATGTTTCAACCTAATTGATTCTGTATCTTCTTCGCACACAGGACACCCCTGACTTCCTTTAATGCTATAGCCTGAAAAATTTCCATAAGCAGGGAAATCATTTATCGTCCCATACAACAACGCTCTCAACGTGAAGTATTCTTTTTCATAAGCATCATACAACATAACACCTGAATCCCACCGTAACATCAAATCATCGATCAAGGGAGCCAAATATACATCAATATCGTTACCTGGTTTTTTTGGTCCTGATATAAGCAAAGATAACATAATGAATTTCCATTTCATGCATAACCAGGGTGGCAAGTTATAATTTACCAACATAACAGGCCATGTACTATGAGTGCTGGTTTGAAAACCAAAATGATTCACTCCATCGGTAGATAACGCAAGATGTAGGTTTCTCGACTCATTTCCAAATTCAGGATACTCATGATCAATTCTCTTCCATTGAGGAGAGTCGGCCGAGTGACGTAATTTTCCATCTTTATTTATTTTATTTGCAGGCCATGACAATTGTCTTGCAGTTTCTTCACTTCCATATAGACGCCTAAACCATGGAATGATTGGAATGTACCATACAACTTTCGTAGGACTGCATTCATATTTCTTGTATCGAGAAACACCACACTTTGGGCATTCTGTAAGTGATTTGTTCTTCTTGCGAAACAATATACAGTCTTTTGGGCAGACATGTATTCTTTCAGAAATCATACCCATCGAGTGTATCATTTGTTTAGCTTCATATGTCAGTCTTGGGAGCTCATTATCTTCTGGAAGCATGTCATTCAGAAGAGCAAGTAGTTCCGTGAAACTGACATCACTCCAACCGTTGCCTGCTTTCAATTTATACAACTTCAGTACAGCTGACAATGCAGCATATTTAGTGCAACCAGCATACAATGGCGTCTTTGCACAACTCTTTAACTTCTCAAACAATTTTGGGAAATCACGGAGTTCATGTTCAACTGTCCTTGTCATTTCCTCAATACGATCTTCATCATCATTGATATCTGTAATCACATCCTCTATACGGTCTTCTTCATTATCCATATTTGTAATCATATCTGATGATCCATAAAATGCAGTTTTATTCCAGCCAATAGCTACATTCGCTTTTTCCCCGTGTTTATTCCAACATTTATAACTCCTATCTATTCCGTGACATATCAAATGTTCTTCCAACTCCTCGGGAGTAATTAGTCTAGAATAACAACAACGTAAACACGGACAAAGGAGTTGAGAAGGATCCTTTGCATGATACTATGCAAACTTTATGAACTCTTTCACTCTGTTCTCATACTCTATTGTCAAACGATTAGCATCCATCCAATCTTTATTCATCGCCATTAATTCTGAATAAACAACATGGAACATCATGTCCATTAATTACAAATGAACAATAAAGAATGTCGTGTCCATTAATTCCATGTAAACCATAAGGAGCATATTGTTCATTAATTTTGAATAGGAAAAATAGGGAACGTCATGTCCATTAATTCCAAATAAATAATAAGGAATTTCATGTCCATTAATTCTGAATAAGCAATACAGAACGCCATGTCCATTAATTCCAAACAAACAATATGGAATGTTAATTCCATTAATTTCGAATAAGCAATATGGAAGTTCATGTCTATTAATTCCAAATAATCAATATGAAACATCATATTCATTAAAGAAGGTAATAATGATGTAATCACATCCATATCATATTATGATCAAGTCTAAGGAATATCACCCTTGCATTTTATCAATTAATTTGATAAATTTAAGTCTTATAACTGATAATTAGTAAGATGGGGTCCAAGGTATATAATCAATAGCACTACATTGTTTAAAAATGGTAAAGGATCATGTCTTTACCATTAAACTTTTATTTAATTCATTTATAAGTGATCAAGTAGTCCATGGTTATGCCCATTACACATAAATATCATTAATTCCCTTTAATAAACCCAGGGGCATGGGATATATCAACACATGTCAAAGGTGGTTCAATTTCAAGAAAAAGATCAATAGGGGTCCTGGGCCTATAAGAAACACACCCTATGGGGGTGATTCGAGAAAGGTATACAACCTCTAAAGAATAAGTTTGGTGCACAATGACTAGCCAATTTAAGACATGATAATCTACTAAATTAATTTTACATTTTATAGTCAACATGCAGAAGGATCACCACACGGTACAATAGCACATCATATAAACTAGGGGTGTCCATGGGTCGGGTCAGGTCGGGTTGAAGGTGTTTCAAGGCCCGACCCAAACAAAAAAGATCGGGTTGGGTCGGGTCGGGTCACAAGCTTCCGGAGCAACCAACCTGACCCAACCCAACCCAGTGGGGTCGGGTTACCCGTCGCATGCCCGAAGGACCCAACCCAACCCATCCCATCGAAGGTCAGGTCAATTTGGGTCGGGTTATATGTGTAAACCCGACCCAACCCGACCCAAACCAATCCAACCCATCCCAACCCAACAGACCCGAACCATCCACTCAAACCCAACCCCCCTAGACCCAACCCGATGGACCCCCTGCACTGCACCAGCCTTCTGCAAAAAAAAACCAGCCCCCCCTGCACAAAAATTTCAGCCCCCTCCCCCTGCCCCCTCCCCCAGGCACACCAGCCTCCCCCCCTCCTGTACCCTGTACAACACAACACCCCTCTCCCCCTGCCCCCTCCCCCCGGCACAGTCTCCCCCCTCCTACACCCCTGCACAAAAAACCCAGACCCCCCCCCCCCCCCCGCAAAAAAATTTCAGCCCCCCTGCACAAAAATTTCAGCCCCCTGCACCCTCTGTCCCCCTCCCACAGGCACACCAGCCTCCCCCCTCCTGTACCCCGTACAACAAAACAACCCTCTCCCCCTGCACTCCTTGCCCCCTCCCCCTGCACTCCCTTCCCCCTCCCCTCCCCCCTCATGCACCCCCGCACAACACCCCTCCACCCCTGTATGGCACTGTTGCACCCCTACACCAGCCTGCAGCAGCCTTGCACCCCCGCACCCTCCCCCCTGCACACACACACCAGCCTCCCCCTGCAAACCAACCAGCCTGCCCCCCTCTCCCCCGTGGCTGCACACCAGACCCCCCCCCCCCCCTGCACCCCTGCACCACCAGCCTCCTTGCACCCCTGCGCCTGCCAGCCAACCTCCTCCCTGCACACACACTTCCCCCTGAAAACCAGCCTTCCCCCTACAAACCAGCCACCCCCCCCACCAGCACGCCAGACCCATCCCCCTCCAGCAGCACCACCAACCGGCCTCCCTCCCCCCTCATGCCCCCTACCCACTCCATCTTGCAAACCATCTTGTCCCCTCTCCCCCTGCCTGCACACACTAAACCAACCCAACCTATCTCTCCCCCCCTGCCTGCACACACCAAACCTAGCCTCCCCCATACACACACCAACCCCCTCTCCCCCCTGCCTGCACACACCAAACCTACCCATCCCGTACCCCTGCACACACCAGCCCCCCCTCACACCCCCTGCAAACCAGCACCCCCTAATGTGACTCACTATCAACACCAGTAACAGAACCAATCGAAGTTAAAGTGGAGTAAATTCATGATGCAGTAGATATAAACATTACTACCATAAGGAAAATAAAATCAAAAAAAGACACAGTTGTATCAGATTTGAAGAACGAATAAGCGAAAACATATGCAAAAAAAATCATCACCAGGAGTAGAGTGAATAACATTGATTCAGTCTGAAAAGAGGGAGGAGGGGAAGCAGAGGTGACAAATAAATGACAACCACATAAAAACCTACACTGCAAAACAATATTTAGGGCATCCACATACCTTGGGTGAATAAATCGGAAGTCCAAAGAGGTGAGTGAGCCTTCTGCCCTGCCTGGAAGACGCGACCTCCGGAGTAGGGGTGCACGGGAGGAGCCACCAACCGTTGAAGAGGAGGAGTAGGGTTCAGAAGGGAGGAAGATCCGTGGAAGAGGGTCGAGAAGAAGGAGAAGGAGTACGGCGGAGGTCCGGCATAGGGAAGATCGGGGGGAGGAAGCAGTCGCAAGGGTATAGTCCCGCGAGAGCTTAGGGCACGATAAAAAAGAGGAGATTGTCGGCCTCCTTTTAATAAAATCGGAGACAAGTTTTAACAGCGCTATAAAAGCGCCGATAAAGGGGGGCTGTATCAGCGCTTTTCTAGCGCTGTTAAAACCTTTCCTTTATCAGCGCTAGAAAAGCACTGATAAATCATCCCTTTATCAGTGCTTTTAAATAGCGCTGATAAAGATTATCCTTTATCATCGCTTTTTGATTAGCGCTGATAAAGGTAGCGCTTTGCTTACCCGTTTTTGTAGTAGTGTTTTTAAAATTTTATAATATGGAGTTTCTCATATGGATATACATTACTAGATTGGGGTGTTTAGACTTGGTGATATTGTTTTCTTCAAAAGAGTTATCATTTTCTGCATTAATTTTTCAACAATTTGTTTATGTTTGATAGTACCAGAATTTTACACTATGCATGGGTTTTAATTTTCAAAAAATATACACAGTTGATTAATATATTTTCTTCATTATTCTAAGGTCTGTTATGAGTAATGATTCTTGTTATGTGTGTTTTATAATAGTAGTGACAGTCTTTATCCCAAGGCATATTAGAAGTTTTTTTTGTATGTAACTCTTTTCATTACATCCATATCATGGGGTCCTATGGGGATGGGTTATGACCCATAAATAAAATGATCATTCTCATTTATATTAAAATTTACATCTTCTCTATGTTCATCCCATCATTTATAAATCCACTGAATTCTATAATTAATTAATTTTTCTACCAATTTCATTTGAGTAGTTTACTTTTAATAAAAAACATAAATATAGACACTTGTTTTGATAAGGTTCATTAACAACAGTAATTTCATATTTGAGGAACCCATTAACAAATTCCTCAAACAATATCATCATATGACTAACATCTATCCTTTTTCAATTCAAATTTATAATATTAATGGTTAAAAAGAATAAATAAATCACATAATCATATATATATATATATCTAACATATATTTTTATATAAAATTTCCCATAATAATAGTTTTATGTATGTATTAATTTATATATGATATAAAAACATATTATTAAAATAATTATCATGGATAAATAATACACACACATACATACATAGAAATGTACATACATATACATACATATATATACATATACATACATACACATACATATATATATGTGTGTGTGTGTGTGTGTGTTATTTATGGGGAACACATCTCTCTATGTATTAATATTTATAAAAATAAATATTCCATTCCCATATAATTATATGTATATATTAGAAACACACCATAAAGTTAGACTACTCCAAAAGGCACATATACCAACAGTTTTGGGAACCATGGATTGTTAATGTCTATGTATAGACCTATACAAATGGTTTGTATATAAATTGTGGGTATATGTCACATGGATTATGTTATATCAACCATATAAAAACTGTGTTTATATTTATTCCCATTATAGGACCTTATACCCATGGATCATCAAATCGTAGATATATGATGTAGCCTACATTTTGGTAGTATCCTGATCCCCTTCTTTCCCAAAAGGTCTGATCCTATAAATCAATTAAACAAGATGATATATATTAAATTAAGTAAATATTTTCTATATTTAACATCTAACCAACATGTTGTAATAATTTTATAACCATATAAAATACTAAAATATACATATACATAGAAAAAAATACCAATTTAAGTATTATAGAACTGCATAACTCTCCATTATTCCAAGTCAAAAATGAAGGGGATAAATTTATCCCCCCTTACCAACAACCAAATACCCAATAGAGTTAGAAACATTATCATCATCTTCATTAGTAGCATCAAAAGCATCAATAGGAACAACCGAAACAACCTCACCAACAATATCATCTGGAGCAACAACATCATCAACAACAACATCAACACCACCTTCATCTCGATTACCACTAGAATATTCAATGCAATCATGCATGTCATCATTTAAAGAAGACAGAAATTCCATATATTAATCAATATTAGTACCACCCTTTAATGTAATTGATTGAAATATAACTGATTTACCATTAAGGATCTATGTGGTGATCATCTTACTTCATTCCCAGTCGTGTTTACTTATTTCATGCTCCTCTAAATAATTTTTTTCTTTAACTCTTTTTTCATGAGCGCTTTGCAGCTCAGAGCTCTAAGATACTTTAGAGAAGCCCAATGAGTACCAATACAAAGAGGGTATGATGTTTATTCCTAGTCAACATCAGACTCTACCATGGTGTTGGTCACCTAAAATCAGACTCAACTAACCATTTGACTTGATGTTGTCATATTCATTATCATAAATGAACTTAAAGGTAGTCTGTTGATAATATAAACAAGATATTTTATTAGGAAATCTTTATAAATATTTGAAATATATAAAAAACATACACTATTTTATTAGGTTGGTGGATTTACTACACTTCCATATTTTTTCGTCTTACTTGAGAAACATAACCAGGCTCTAGGTAGACAAACTTTGATGCCCAATATAGATCTCTACAAAAAATATTAATCAGTATACACATATTAAAAATGTAAATATTTTATAATCATGAATAATAATAAAATGGAATAACTTTTAAATAAATGAAAAAATTTGTATTTAATACGATAAACATTCCTATCAAAATTATATAAAAATCCTAATCACAAAAAATTTATAATATTAGTTACTCATTACGAACATTCAATAATCTAGAATTTAAATTAATTGTATTAATTTAATAATATGAAATCAATATTATTTATTATATATCAAATTGGCCCATTGTCTTATTGACTAGTATCCCTAACAGAAAATTGGAAATTAGGCCTAATTGGCTAATTGTCAAATTGGTCATTTGACATAATAGAATAATTTTGAATTTGACTATTGGCATAATGATCAATTTGACAATAGTATAATCATAAATTTTTCAAATAATTCCTAATGGACAATTTCTGTATAGTTCTATAGGCCAATTGGCCATCAAGAATATTGGAAAATTTCCCATTTGAAATAATTGTCCAATAGGAATAATTGGATAGTTAGATTATAGGCTTAATGAAAAATTGTCTTGTAGGCCTATAGGATAATTGTCCACTATTCCTATAGGCCAATTGACCATTTGTTCTATAGGATAATTATACTTTATGACTTATGGAATAATGTTCAATTGGTGAACAATCCTAATGGATAATTGAACTATAGACCTAATGGACAATTATCCTATATGACTGGTGGACTAAGAGAAAATTACCCAATATTCCTAATCGTCCAATTGGAAATTAGTCCTATAGACATAATTCCCATTTTAAAGGGGTATTTTCATACCTATATGAATGCAATTAATGATAATAACACTAAAAAATCAGCATGACAAGATCTCTAAGTAATAACATAAATAAAGAGCTAATTTTAATTCAGATTATAGTACATGGTGTTTCTCTTGCTTGATAATTGTATTGTGGACCAATGTGTCCACATATTTAATTGAATCTTTGTTATTTTTCTTGTTCCCTAACGTTTCGTAAAAAGATTCGAGTACAGGTAATAAGAATAAAATTTAATATAAATAACATTAATGATTTGGAATAACTTAATCTCACTAGTCTACAAATGTGAAATAATTTTTTGATATTAAGATTTTATAATGTAGAGTATTATGGGTACACCAAATAAATCAGAACAAACTATGATCTTCCAACCAATATAAAACTGATGCTTGTATGATCACCATAACTCCCTAAGATGTCTCATTGAGATCGGTTCTACTGGAATGATATTGTGGTAATCAGATAAAGTGGCCAGGAAACTTTTACACTACCATTCATCTTTACAGACCATCTGATTTTCTATATTTTAATCCACCATTATCTATTTGTAGAGATTCTAGGATTCTGGAATATGAGTCCACCCACATCGCCTAGAAGAATATACCATTGAATTAGAAAATAGTGGGGAAATAATAATTATGTCATGGCGAACCATGAAAAAGATAAAGTGTTATTATTTGAAACAGTTATAATAAAAAACTGGATAGATGCTAATCAATAGATAATGATGGTTTTTTGGGATGTCTTGGATTAACAGCCTCTTATGGATGTGTCATTTTCAATGCTTTCTCTTGGTGGCCTTCATGCACAGGAGTTGAAACGGAAGGACTACACTCATCAGATGCTGGATGGATGGTAGGAATTGGAGGTGGTGTAGAAAAATATAATATGGGTAATAGGCTGGGTGATACATCATCAGATATGGACCTGGTAATGGTGGTAACATCTTTCAAGGTGGTGTATACAAGGTACGGGAATAATAGGATAAATGAGATGCTAGAGGAATTAGTGGGATCATATCTTGGGGTGACATAGACATGGTCTGGGAATAACAGGGTAGATGAAATGATGTTTTAGGCATGGATAATAACATCCTTGGAAACTCAAGTGGATGATGTAAAGGTGTGGTCGATTGGGTGTCTGTTGGGTCAGTGTGGGAATTAGTATGATGGGGGCTCCATCTAACACTGTGATTATCCCCAATCAGACCCATTCTAGGAAGATGAGGTGCAGAATTTTTTTATAAATGAATGTCCCTAAAAAATTATAAATTATATTAACATGACATTTTATGTAAGGTAGAAGAAAAATAATAAAATTATTTTACTGAGTAGGGGTAGTGAAGGATGCATTTCACGTTCTTTAACTTGTTAATTAAGATCATATAACCGCTTATTTAAAATTTCTATAGTATTTTACATTATCTTGAAAATAACGAATTGTACAATTTTTTGAAATAGTTTATATAAATCAGGAATAAAAATTATAATTCAATGAATTCATAAGAAATGTTGTAACATCTTTTATAAAATAATTAAAACCAACTTATATATTTTTTTTAAAACACATTTTTAAACTATCCTTCTAAATTGAAATAAATCAAATTAAATGAAAGGAAAAATGATAATACAAAAACAAAAATATCATTCCAATTTGAAACTAAATTAATGTAATTATACTAATACCATTTTAATAAACTGATTTCATGGTAAACAAAATAAACATTGAACATATTTGGATTCTACTATAGGATAATTTGATCCATCAAATAAAATATTGTGGTCAACATCAATGGGGGCATCAACAATGACAATTTCATCACCAGCATCATGAAAATTATGTGTTGGGAATACTTCATTAGTGACACCATAATCATGTCTCATATGATATTTCAAATAAAACACTTGATTTTCTATTCATTCCAAAATTTATGTTTCTTTGGTGTGATAGAATCAAATCATGTCAATAAATCTGAATCCGTAGTCATCAATAAATGTACCTTTTCGTTTCATTGAATCAATCCATTTACATTTAATCATAGTGACTCTACCTTGAGAGTAGTTATCCATGAAAAATATTTTCTCAATTAGTCAATAATAATACACATTTTCATATCAATATTGAGTATCAGATTCCCTATCATTACAATCTACTTTAGTAGTTAACATAATGCCATTATGACTTGTCGTTATTTTAACCACTTGATTAGTTATAAAAAATTTATACTCATTGATTATTAAAGATTAGTATAAAAAAGACAAATAATTTGGACTAACACCCAATGCTATTAATTGACCAGAAATAGATTCAATACGTAAACTCATGACCAAAAATATTTATGAATAATACAATTTAATGGATATCTAAATTTTAAGATAATTAATATAATGGTTATGACATATAATTCAACCATATAGAAAACTCTAGGCTATGTAAACCATCTCTCATACTCAAGGAAAAGACTGATGAACTCTATTTATAATTTGTTTATATTTCATACATAAAATTATAAGTAACGTATATGTTATATGTGATATGTCATAATATGAGATAACGTATAAATATCAAAATTATATACTTGATATAGTCATAAAACAATCCACATTTAAACAAGACTATGTGATGATACAAATCATGATCCACAAGGATTAGTAAATCTATTTCATAAGACTAATAAATTATTCATGTTTGGGGAATAGATGGAAATGGGGGCCCAGTTTACCCATATTGGTCTTCTTCATTTTTCATTAGCCGGTTATTTCTTGTTCTCATATCATAAAAATACATTAAACCTAAATCCATACATTCTTGAGATAAATCCCATAATCAATGTTTCAAGATTATTCTAGTTTCAAATATATGATTTATTTTTTCAAAAATTTCATTCAGTAGGATACATCCACTAAAATGAAACTGGACCTTCAAGATGTTTTTCAGTTGCAAGATGGACTAATAAATGTAGAATGTATGTAATAAATGTAGGAAATTTTTTTCCCATCTCAAAAAAATAATGGTGCCTAATGCTTCATTTTTATCCACAATTCCTTTGAAATCCTTTTAGAAAAATAGTCTCTAATAATGGAACAAAAAAATCATTTTCATCCTTTCATTATTGGATAGAAAATTCTGAATTACAATTGGAATCAATTCATGAAGAAGGATGTGTTAATCATGAGTTTATAGGGAGTTTTGTTTCAATTACATTATATTGGGTAATTTAGATATCTTATTTGATTATCCATCAGGAACATCGATATTAACCAAATCTACCAGAAATTAAAATTTCTCTTACGATGTCTATAACGACCAAATATTTTATTAATGAAAATTCCTCCTTATCAAATTAAAAGTATTATATTATTTAAAATGGTTATATAAAACATAATAACATCCTTGTATTTAATTTTTTGGATTTCAAAATACCATAAATAATTGTTACTATTTCTAATATAACCTTTCAAAATTGATTACAGGATTAGTATAAATATAGGGCTTTAACTAATGTAATTTACTCATTCAATGGATGAGATGGCCTCATCCAGTAGAATTGCTCATTACGAAGAATATTTTATAGAGATATTAATGGAGGTGGAATTGCTGGGCTTCAGTCTTAACCAATCCCAAGCCAAGATTCAAGATGTTAAGCTTGAATAGAATGGCCTTCAGGAGATGTGAAATTTAATAAATATTACAACTTGCGCAATTTTATATGGGCCGCCCATAGAGTTTTTCACTATCGCACACCTTACCCTTAAATCATATGAGGCTGTTATAAGGGTTTATTTAACAAGACCATGTCATTATGATTATATGCATTTTTTGGTATAATGAATATACATTTATTTTATTATTGTTACTTTTTAAATGGGTTTTGAAAGCACAAATATTATTTTATAGATAATATTCATTTCAGAAATCCATATTAATGAATTCATGGATTTTTTAATTAAATAATATTTTAATAATATATTAAAATAAATTATTATTTTTTAAATATAAATTATCGTAAAATATTTATGAATACAACTATAATTTTTATTATTGTTAGAATCCTATTTTTGTCAAAACCAATGAATTTTTAATAAATGTCAATTTTTATTTTTAAAAGTGAGAACTCACACATTTATACAATTATTTAGACAAAACTATAATTATTGTGGGATTTAGGACTTCAAAATTATACTAACGGTGAATTTTGCATTTGAGAAAGTTCATTTTTTGGGTAAAAAAAAAATACCATTTAAATATATAATGTGATTTATGACATCATAATGACCCAATAGTGATGTAATAAAATTAGATAAGAAATATATTTGGACAATATATGTTTCAACATTAAAATAATTTGATTTTAGATTTGTTTGATTAATTTTATGGTGCCTTAGTGGACCCTCCAAGACATATAAAATATTTTATCTTTTTAAAATTATTTCCTTGAGAGTGTGACTCACCTACACATAATAAGGCCTAAAATTTTAATATTTTCGTCCATTAGCCTTATAAAATAATTTTTTCCACTCCATTGTTTCAAAAACCATGGGGAAAAACCATGGGAGAAACCATGGGTTGGTTTGTGGTTTTGATTAGTTTAATATGTTGTGTAGAAAACATAAATAATAAAGAATTCCCTCTCCATTACTATATAAATCCACTCAATATCTCATTCCTCTTCACACAAACCATTTTTATATCAACCAACTTCTTCAATCCACTCTCTAAAATCATCCCAAGGTGCCTCATTATTCTAATAATCCTCTCTAAAGCCTCTCCCAAACCTTTGGGAGAGCACTTCCAAGTAAAAAATTTCATCCTCTCTCATTTTTGTCCAATTTTCTTTACATTTCAATAAAATTTTCCTTTCAATTAAAAATGTTGGGGTATGATTTAAAACCTCCCATATAATTTTCTACTTAGGTTTTAATTTTGATTTACACCTTTATCTCTTATTAATTACTTGCATGTACACCCACTACCATGCCAAAATTCATTAAGGGATTTCTTCTTTACTCATTTGTGTCCAAATTGCATTATGATATTATACCATTTTATTTTCAATAAAAATGTTTGGTTATGATTTATCATCTCCCCTATACTTCCCTCTTTTTATTAAATGATGAGATACCACTTTCTCTATCATTAATGTCTCCCATGCACACCTGTTACCATGCTTAAATTCAGTAAAAAAATTCTCTTTTCTCATTAACTTTCAAGAAATTATTTTATATTATTCATCTAAATTCCATTACACATGTTGGGATATTATGTTCCACAATGAATTATTTTCCATTTCGTGTATAAAATATGAGATACCCCTTTCTCCCTCATCAAATAAATTTATAATTTCTATTTCATGTCGTTTTGATGCCGAAGATACACCAAAATATCTCGTGTAAGAATCATCATATAAATGAATACCATGCCCATTTATCAATCAAGGGTATTCACCTTTATGCACATGTAAATGTTGATTGAGGACATAAATTTATGTATTCCACATATCTAATTCAGGGAATAAAATACGATGTTTAATGATTTAAGGTTTTATGATCCATGTGGCACAGTTATGCATGTAATGAAATGTTTATAAAGGGTTCAAACTGATAGCTCTCCAATGCATTGTGTAATGATTATTATCACGATACGTCAAATGAAATGAGTTTTACACATTGTAATTTAGATGAAATAAGGTTTTACACATTATAATTAAATTTCAATGATGTTTTATTCATGATCCATGTGAAATTATTCATGGATAATGATAATATCATGTTTTCATTGTCGAGCACATCAAATTAGTTGTTTAATTTTGACTCGAATTTCTACAGTATAACATCAACCCTAGGTAGTCTCCCGACGGATCCTTAAATCATTAATTTAAAAAGTGTGTTTTTATTATTAAATTATAAGTGTAACGAGGTTTTGTAAAACTTGGTGGTTTTTTCATTAAAGATAAAATTAGAAAATTAATGATATAAAACAAAGTAAAAATGAACAAGATTAATTAAGTGTGATCATATTGGGGTACTCTCATGATGTTCATCCTTCATCGCTTCATGATATAGGGTTATGATCTTCTAATACCTGGTTTTAGACACCTATAACAATAATTTTATTGAGTTTATACTAGGAGGACACCTAGTGTTCAGTCGCAAACACACTATGATTCACCAGACACCGCCGATGATTGGGAGATTTGTGTTTGACATCATAACCGAAACTCACCAAGGCAATGCCTAAAGAACTCTATGTGTTGTCCAGGTTTGTATGTTATTTCATTATGATACCATGACATAAATTTACATGACCTTTCTAGTTCTTATGTGAGTTAAATTGACCAATATGAAGCACACAAACATCACATTTGAAAGGGGGTAACGAAAGTGGTGAACGGTGTGTGAAACATCACATGAATGGGTACCACCAAACAAGATCATATGAGTTGAGAATGACATAACAATACAAAACACAATAAAATAAGAATAGAGGATGATGAAAAACAACACAACATCTTGGAATTAAAAATATCATTCAAAAATTACAAACATGAAGTTTGGGATTTACATCACGTTCCTCCCCGGGTGATCACAAGTGGTTTAGAAATCCATGGGAAGGGAGGAAGAAGAAGATGTTGAAGTAGAACTTCCCATAGCCTTCAGAACGTTTAATGATTATGAAACAACCACTTTTAGACTCCAAAATGGCATCACCTTTCCTCTTTTTTGTACTCTTAAATGGGGTTCCCATGGTGCCAATTTATAGGCAATGTGGGAAGGTGGTATTAGGCACACATATTTCATTAACCCACTGGTACCACTTGTTTAGACCTTGATTAAACATTATCTTTCATTGGGGAAAATAACAATGTTTTAGTCCCGCTTCTTGGATGTCTCCACTAAAATATTGGAACCTTTTGAACACATACAGCTCTATATATTGATAAAATACAGAACATCACATCTGACTTTGTAGAGATTTGATTACATGGATAGATCAGTTTGGATGGGCATCATAGAGGGCGAATGAGGCTTTGGTTCCCTAATATGAAATTTATCCCATTTATTTTTGGACTCGCCCACAAATTATGAGCCCATTTGGATGCACGAACGTTTCTAAATAGGATCAACAATGGACAGGTCTTCATGGATCCATGCAATTTTTTCCCATTTTTCATCCACTTCATCAAGGGTCATCTAAATCATCTCCTCCTACATTGAAGTAATAAAAATAAGTAACATTGACAATTTTAATAGTGATTAAAATTAATTATTTGATTAAAACATAAAGTGAAATTTATTATTACATTTGGAATATTTATTACAAAACTAGTGTAAAAACCATTCCATACTATTCCTTCCCCTTCTATCCAATAAATATATGTTATTTTATCATTATTCAACGTAAAATATTTCTTTTCCCGAAACCGCCTTACATCCTTTGCAATCATATTTAAAGACCCACTCACTTAATCATTCTCGGAAGTCATACCATAATCTCCGGACCTAGATATCATTATATGTTTCACATCTCTTCACTCCCCCAATTTATTAGTTTGGTTTTTTTTCAGAATATTCTTTGGGGAAAATCTGACACTGATCTCTCAACCCTTGTTTGATCTCCTCACGACACTAATTGTAAAAGCTATAACAAGATCAATGGTTGATGTTGAGTGGTTTTTTACCTTCCCAAGACACAACCCAGTTATTATTTAAGGCATGGAACAGTCAGATATCAGGTACAAATGTATAGGTCAATATAATACAGTAATGAAACAGATTGAATAAGGAACGAACATATGTAAATATCATTTAATGCTGAACAATATTAACATAACATATATTTACCTTTTAGTAAGTAAGAAATATTCACACATTTTGGTTTGGGGAAAAATGTGTGGAGATATTATTGACAAAATTATTTAAAAACTAATCACACAAGGGGCATAAATCATATCAAATGTTTTACAATGATACAACCATTTATATCATTGACAGAAAACCAATTCACTAAAAATCACTCCCAGATGTTACCTTCATACAAAAATAAATTTTTTTACCATCGTTATGGTATTTTTACTTTCTCCACTTATGGTCACACACTGTTGTAATTTTGAAATTTTTGATGGAGAAAAATTAAAATACCATAAAGATGGCAAAAAAAGAGAGGAGAAAGTCAATAGAAATCATAATGAACCCAAAAATATAGAAAAAAGTGAAAATACCATAAAGAAATCGAGAAAGAGAAGAATGAAATAGAAAAAAATGTTGAAAATTCGTAACTAACCCATGAATTTACCCATACCCAAAACATAGAATGTGCAATGCCCTTACCGAAAAATTGAGAATGTGAGAAGGATGGATTAAACCTGGTGTGTATTAATGGTATGCTGTGTCTAAAAGTTGGATTTCCTCTACCAGATTCTTTGGAAAATCCTCTTAGACATTTTTAAGTTGCTTCCCATTAACAGTAAGACATCATCCACTCTACTCATGAAAAATCTGTATTACACCAAAAGGGTAAACATTAGTAGAAATATAAGGCCTAAGCCATTGGGAACGAAGCTTACCTGGGTGGAGATTTAGCCTAGAATTGTACATGAGGACCTTCACACCAATATGTAACATCCACTGATGAATTATGTTATCATGGATAGCCTTTACTTTCACTTTATAGATCTTAGAGTTCTCTTATGAATCACATCTAATTTCTTCCAGCTCTTGAATCTGCAGTTTCCTATTCTCACCCGCATCTGAAAGATTCATATTACACTGTTTAATAGCCCAATAAGCATGGTGTTATACCTCCAAAAGGATGTTAAAAGCCTTTCTAAACACAATCTTGTATGGTTAAATTTCAATTGAGGTTTAAAAATCTTTACGGTACGCCCAAAGTGCATCATCCATGTAAAAACTCCAATCATTCCTATTGGGTTGTACCATATTTTTCCAAAAAACAATTATCTTCCTGATTTGAGATTTCTTCTTGTCCGTTAGTTTAGGGGTGATATGTTGTGGTGACTTTATGATCAACCACATACATAAGAAGCAAAATTTTCATGTTGCGATTGCAAAAATGTGAACCCTGATTACTAATGATGAATCTCGGTAAACCAAACCTACTAAAAATCCGAGCCCTCACAAAATCCACAACCACAGGAAAGTCCTCATTCCTAGTGTCCTTTACATCCACCCATTTAGAGAGATAATCAATAGCAAAAAAAAATTATAAAAACCCAAATGAATTTGGAAAAGGCCCCATGAATTCAATTCCCCATGAATCAAAAATTTCACAAAAAAATATGGGTTGTTGGGGAATTTCATTACTCTTGGATATATTCCCTGTGAATTGAAAATGACTATATTACTTACAAAATATATGGGCATCCCTATACAATGTTGTCAAATAATGTTCTGAGTCAAGAACCTTTCAAGCTGTACATTGAGAGCCAATGTGGCCCCCATAGGCCAAGGTGTGGCAGAAGTTGAAAAAAGAGGTGAACTCATGGTTAGGGACAAATCAACAAACTACATTGTCACTACAAATTCTTCACAAGTATGTTTCATCCCAAATGTACCTTTGAGAATCATGCTTATGTCTCTGGGATTGTGAAGTTCTAAATTCATTGTGGACCCTAGATGTTGCTAGAAAATTTACAATGACAGCATGCCAAGTGGTAAGGTCCACAAAAACACAAAGGTTCTCATGAGGAATGAATTATCCAATGGAGAGGGATGAGTCAGCATGGTGTTCAAGTGGTGGAGAAATAATACTAATGTGGTTAGCTACAACATATTCTAGTCCACTCTTTCAATTGGGGTTTTAAAAGTTTTACGGTATGCCCAAATTGCATCATCCAAGCACAAACTCAAATATTTTTTTTGGGTTGTACCATTTCTTTCAAAAATTTGTTTAACTTCATGATTTGATATTTCTAATTTTCCGTCAGTTTTCTAGTGATATTCTGTGGAGACTTTATGATCAACCCCATACTTACGAAGAAAAAATTTTATGTTGCGATTTAAAAAATGTGAACCCTGATTACTAATGATGAATCTCAGTAAACCAAACCTACTAAGAAAATGAGACCTCACAAAATCAAGAACGACACGAAAGTCATCAGTCCTAGTGGCCTTTTATGCCACCCATTTAGATACATAGTAAATAGCCAATAAAATGTATAAAAAGCCAAATGAATTTGTGAAAGGCCCCATGAATTCAATGCCCCATGAATAAAAAATTTCACAGAATAACATGGGTTGTTGGGGCCTTTCATTCCTATTAGATATATTCCCTGTGAATTGACAACAACAAGATGACCTGAAAAATATATGGGCATCCCTATAAAATGTTTTCCAATAATTTCTTGAGTCAAGAACCTTTCGATATGTACGTTGAGATCCAAAGTGGCCCCCATAGTCCATGGTGTGGTAGAAGTTCAAAACAGAGGTGAACTCATGGTTAGGGACACACCGATGAACTACTTGGTCACTACAAATTCTCCACAAGTATGGTTCTTCCCAAATGTACCACGGAGAAACATGATTATGTCTCAATGATTGTGAAGTGATGAAATCAGTGGGGACCTTAAATATTTCCAGAAAATTCACAATGTCCGCATACCCGGGGGTAAGGTCCACAACATCACAAAGGTTCTCATGAGAAAAGAATTCTCCAATGGGGAGGGATTAGTCTGCATGGTGGTCAAGTGGGGGAGAAATCCTTATAATGTGGTTAGCTACATTATTTTCAACTCCCCTATTATCTTTAATCATAGGGTTAAACTCTTGGAGGTGTATCATCCACCATATGAGGCGGGGTTTAGCATCATGTTTCTTTAATAGGAATCGAAGGGCATCACGGTCAGAAAACACAATCACTTTTGACCCAAGAAGATATGAACAAAATTTTTTCAAGGAAAACACAATAGAAATGAGTTCTTTTCATTGGTTGTGTAGTTCACCTGGGTAGGGTCAAGGGTACGTGAGGCATACACAATTACATGAGGATCATTCTCAACCATTTGTGATAAAACTACCCCAACTACAATGTTAGAGTCATCACACATAAGATCGAAGGGGAGATCACACCATGGTGGATTCATGATGGGAGGTGATGTGAGAGTACTTTTATGTGAATTGAATGAATCCTCACAATTTTTATCAAAAACAAAATCAGAATCTTTTTGTAATAACCGGTAAAATATAAGTGCAATCTTATAAAAATATTTATTGAATTAGTGGTAAAAACCATCATAACCCAAGAAATATCGCACCTCACAATCATATTTTGTATTTGGAAGGGTTGAAATAAATTCAATTTAAGATTTATAAAATTTAATTCCTTTATTTGAAATGACATGCCCAAGAACTATCCCTTGCTCAACCATTAAATGGAATTTATCATAATTTAAAACAAGGTCATTATCAATGCAGTGGTAGAGGACAAATCATAGGTGTTCCAAACAATCATCAAAAGAAGAAACATATACCATAAATCATCCATAAAGACTTCCATAAAACACTCAAGGTACTCAGAAAAAATACTCAACATACATTGCAGAGAAGTACCTGGAGAATTACATAGACCGAATTTCATACTTCTGTAAGAAAATGTTCCAAATGAACAAATAAATGTTGTCTTTTCCTGATCCTCAGGGGCTATATGGATATGTAAATAACCAAAATAGCCATAAATGAAACAATAATGGGGCTTACCAGCCAATCATTCTATCATTTGTTCAATAAAATTTAAAAGAAATTTTTCCTTCCACGTGTCTTCATTCAGTCGATTGTAGTCAATACAAACTCACCAGCTGTTTTTCACATGTGTTGGAACCAATTCATTCTATTAATTTGACACAATTATTATTCCTATTATTTTAGACACAATTTTCACTGGGCTAACCCAATTACAATCAGATATATGATAAATGATCCATGCAACAAGTAATTTACTAACATGTAATTTTACCACTTCAAGGATAGTGGGATTCAACCAGTTTTGAGATTGTATTATAGGCTTAACCTCATCATCCAAAATTATATGCTGTCTACAAATTGATGGGTTAATCCCAAAAATATCAGCCAATGTCTATCCTATTTAATTTTTACACTCTCTCAAAAAGGTTTAGTAGTTTTCATTCTTTTTGTGGAGAGAGGTTATTGACAATATTGACGGGAAATCGGCCAATACCCTGAAGATATTAATATTTTAAATTAGAAGGATGTTGTTTAAGTTCCAAAACTAGTGGTTTTTGGATTGATGGATATAATTTAGAGTGAGTGAGGTCCATTAATCTGTCTATTTTCTCATGTTTATTCTCTAAAGATAGGGAATTTATTGAAATGAGATTTTCATAATCATCGACGGTCATAGGTTCATCATAATGAACACACTCATCAATTAAAGCACAAAATTTACACTTTTCAAAACCCACACAACACTCAAATCATCCAAGGGTGAAGAAAAAAAAGAATCAAAATTTGGGTTGAGGATAGAATTGTGTGTGTTTGCGTCGTCTGAGAGAACTTACATCGAATATATAAGAAGAGTGGAGTGTTCATTAACGGGGTGTTTCATTGCCTCAAGGATTTTAAAACTGACATTTTCTCCTCCGAATTCCATAGATAGCGTACCATTACGATCGTTGATTATTGTCTTTGATGTTTTGAGGAATGACCTCCCAAGTATGAGAGGAGCATGTCCTTGGGTTCATGTATCTTCCATCTCAAAGAATGTAGAAATCAGCATGGAATATGAGATTCTTCACACATACAAGGACATCCTCAATCAATCATGTTGGATGTGTAGTACATTGGTTGGCAAGGTGTATGACAATTAACATTGGTTGAAGCCCTCCAAACCTGCAGAGAAGTGTCCGCAGAGTGAAGAATTACATTAATGGAATCACCTAAATATAGTATAGCATAAAAAAAGAAAGTCTCCCCTATGGTACATGGTATTGTGAATGTTCTAGGATCCTTACATTTGGTTGGAAATACTGGTTTAATAAAGGATGAGACATTTCTCCCCAAGTTGACTCTCTCATTCCCCATCAGCCTTCATCTATGGGTGATATGTTCTTTATGAAATTTGGCATAACAATGAATTTTCTTGACTACATCCAACAATGGAATATTAACTTCAACGTTTTTAAATGTATCCATTATTTCATTGTCAATCTCATTATCAATGTTTTTATTATATTTATAGAGTCTTTGAGGGAAAGAGAGAGGAATGGGTTTTTCATGGGAATCTGTAATGATAATTTTATTTCCCTTTTTATTTTGATTTTCTTCATTGGACTCTTCATTAGGTGGAGAAAGAGTGTTTTCAATAGGGGGACATACATGTTGCATAGAATTATTATAAGGAGAAACTTATTTACCCCTACGAAGTTTAATTTCACCTAAATTACCTTTATCATTCGGATTTTCAAAGGGTGGAGATGGTAGTTATCCAGAACCTTGCATCTTAAGCTCACCGATGGTGTACACCAATTGTCCCACTTGAGTTCGTAGGTCTTGAATTTCTTATCATTTGGTCTGTTGGAACTGGAGGTTCTGGGTTGCAATTTCTTCCCCATATCCCCAAGGCTTGGTTCAAATTTGGGAGGAGGATGATGATTTATTTGAGAATTTGAAGGATAATAAGATTGAATACCATTCCCTTGGTGATACCAATTCTGTTGGGGTAGCTTGATTTCCCTCCTTTTCGGTACTGGGGTTGTGATTGCCACCCTGGATTTGGATTTTTCCATAATTTTTCTTGCTTGAAGGGAGGTTCTTGTTGAAATGGCCGCTGTGGAAACACGACTGCACAAGACTCAGGTGAATCATGATGTTTGGAAAACTGGTTAGAAAAATGATAATTGTCAGAACAAATACAACCGTGTAATGGAACATGAGGAGATTGTGAGTTACATTGTTCTTGAGATAATTTCCTTAGAATGGTATGCATATCTTCAAGCTTGTTATCTACCTTTCGTTCTATATATGAATGACTTACCACATAAACTCCTCGAGTTGGTGCAATAGCTCATGTACCAAATTTTTGTGAATTTTCTTCCATGTTGGCTATTAAGTCAAAAGTGGGAGAAAGGGTTTTATCAACCAAGTCACAACCAGCTGCTGCATCAATCATTCCAAAATACATGGGGATAAGTCCCTCGTTTAAGTATTGTATTAATCGTTGTACACTAATCTAGTGGTGGGGGAATCTTGAGAAAATTCTCATGAACATCTCCCAGTATTCATGAAGGGTATCTCCTTTTGATTTCATAATTACATTGATTTGTTTCCTAATTTATTCAGTTCAGTAGGAAGGACAGAACAACTCTATAAAGAGTCATTTAGGGTCATTCTAGCCCCTAATTGTTGTAGGCAGATAATATATCCATCCTTTGGCTACACCATCAAGGGAGATGTGGAAGGCCCTAAACATAATTAAGTCCTCAGACACATTTTGGGGTTTCATGGTGGAGCACACTATGTGAAACTCCATAAAGTGTTTTTTAGGGTCCTCGCCAGGATGACCATGGAATATTGAAAGAAGGTGGATGAGACTGGATCTCAGCTCAATGTGGGATACTTCCTCGGGATATTGGATGTACGCATGTTGGTACTCCACATCAGGGGTGGTATGTTCATTTTAAGTTCAATTATTTGTAGCCATGTTTTCTTGGATTTGATTGGGTTCAATTTTATGATTGGTTTAGGACCACTTGTGGTTCCAAATTGGTTCCTCAATTTTACGTGATTTTCCTTCTCTAGATGCCTTGATTTTTGTGTGAAGTGACTTCAATTTTAGGGTCAAATTCAAGTAGTGTTTCTTTACCAGATCAGGTCATGAAAAGAAGTGGTGATGTTAGTTTTTTTAATATAGATAAAATCACTTATGAAGGGTAAAAATAAAATATAATGTTATTATACATAATTATAGAGAGAGATATGGAGATGAATAAGAAGAGAGGGAGTGAGGGAGAAAGAAAGAACACACCAAAAAAACCAAAAATAAAGACAAAAACCCAAAACAAAAATAATCAAATGGGGGTGGGGTATTGAAAGGAGTTCTAATTAATAACTAAAATAAATAAATAAAACGAAATAACAAAAATAAATTACCTGGGCTCCCCGACAATGACGCCAAAATTTGATCGCGTTGTTGACCACGTCAAATTAGTTGTTTAATTTTGACTAGAATTTCTACAATATAACAACAACCCTAGGTCATCTCTCGAATGAGCTTTAGATCATTAATTCAAAAAGAGGGTTTTGATTATGAAATTTTAAGTGGAATGAGGTTTTGTAAAACATGGGGGTTTGATGAATAAATATGAAAATAGAAAATGAATGCTATAAAACAAAGTAAAAATGAACAATATTAATTAAGAGTGATCAACCCGGGGTACTCTCATGATGTTCATCCTTCATCACATCATGATATAGGGTAATGACCTTTTAGTCCCTGAATTGTAACACCTAGAACCATAATTTTATAGTGTTTGTACTAGGATGGCTCCTGGGGTTCAGTAAAAAACACAGAATGATTCACCAGACACCGCCGATGATTGAGTGATTTGTGTTCGACATCATAACTGAAAGTCACCAATGCAACACCCGAAGAACTCGATGTCTTGTCCAGGTTTGTATTTTATTTCATTGTTATACCATGAAATAAATGTACATGATCGTGACAGTTTTTATGTGAGTTCAATTTACCAATATAAACCACACAAACATAGAATTTGGAAGGGGGAAAGAAAGTGGTGAACGGTGTGTGAAATATCACATGAATGGGTACCACCAAACAAGACATATGAGTTGATCATGACATTCCAATACATAACTCAATAAGATAATAATAGAGAATGATTTAAAACAACCCAAAAACCTGGAATAAAAAATATCAGTAAAATATTACAAACATGAAGCTTGAGATTTATGTCACGTTCCTCCCTGGGTGATCACAAGGGGTTTAGAAATCCATAGGAAGGGATAAGGAAGATGATGTTGAAGTATAACATCCCATAGCCTTTAGAACTTATAGTGATGAGGAAAATACCACTTTGGGACTCCAAAATGGCAGCAGCTTTCCTCTGGATCGAACTCTCAAATGGGGTGCCCAAGGTGCCAATTTTTAGGCAATGTGGGATGGTGGTTTAAGGCACAAGGATGTCTTTAACTCAGTTGTACCACTTTTTTTCAGCCTCTATAAAGCATTATATCGATTTTTCGAAAATAAAAAAGTTTTATTCCCACATCATGGATGTATCCACCGAATGTTTGGTACCCTTTGGACAGATATAGCTCTAGATATTGATAAAATACAGAACACCGCATCTGACTTTGTGCATACTTGATTCCTTGGACATATATATTCTTATGGGCATCGTAGAAGACGTATGAGGCTTCGGTTCTGTAATATGAAATGAAGCCCATTAAATTTTGGACCAGACCACAAAATATGAGCCCATTTCTTTGCACTTAATTTTGTAAATAGGAACAACAGTTGAGAGGTCTTCATGGATCCATTCAATTTTGGCCTCTTTTTCTTCCACTTTATCCAGGGCCCTCCAAATCATCTCCTCCTACATTGAAATATTAAAAACAAGTAAAATTGGCCATTTTAATAGTGATTAACATTAATTAATTTATTAAATCATAAAGTTCAATTAATTATTATATTTGGAATATTTATTACAAAACCAGTTTTAAATAGCAGTGTAAGGCTAGATTTGAATAGTGAATTGATGAGTGATCACACACTTCCATGTTACGATAATCATGCTATATCATGCCTTTATGTTCATTTATCTATTGTGAACAAATTATATTCCTATTACCTAACATGTATTATATCCTTCATGTTATTCCTTGTTTACTCCCTTACTGGCCTTTATAGTTAACCCTTTTCTCATGCATGTACCCAGGTTATCCCATGCAATTCTATGTACGAAGGAATGGAGTGGTCATATAAAATATGTTTTCAATAAAGATGTTTTGTTTTATGCTCTATGATGTTATAAAATGTTCCTAATTCCACATGTCACAAGACCTATGGATCCTCATTGTTGTCTGAAGTTCTTTGTTATGTAATAAATCATGTTTATGTGTGTAATAAAGATCAGTGGGTTTATAGTGGGTATCAGAGGATATGTTTAGTTATTTTTGGATTTGGATTAGAAAACCCTAGTTAAAGCCTTAGGGATAAGACTAAGTTTCGTAAAAACATCTCGAATTTTTGGTGACTATATACTAAGTGGTTTATCAAGAAAATACATAACATTCTGGATCTGAACAAGTCGAGGTTTCTCTAGTACAGATGTATCTAGGGGTAAAAACCAAAAACAATACATTGAGATAGACTAGTACAAGAAATGGTTCATGAAAATGGGCCTTGCTACACAGTTGGTTATGAGAATCCAAGGGATATGCTTTGGTAAATTCTGGAGCTCAATATGAACCATTGTTATGTGAATAAAAAAATTAACTTAAGAATAAATTTTGGGAAGTAGATCATTATAACATAGATTTAAGCCAATAAATTACTAATTTATAGAAATAAAAGTAATTTACATGTTATTATTTTTTCCTTTGGATTCCACTTTATGGGTTACCCCTAACACTTCTTTTATTCCAGCCACTTACTAGTAATAGGAGGACTCAGGCTAACAACCGATGTGAAGATCAATGTGACGACTATTCTAATGAGATGACCAAATAATGTGGGTGGGAATCAAAAAAGTTGTCCGAATAATATCTCAGTTAACTGATGTTTTGAATAAATAAATAGGTCAATAGGAATGTTCAACCCCCCCCCCCATTAAAAAAATGTCAAAATCGAGAGCTTCTTGAGACAAAGGCCTCATACTTTTAATATACAATCTTATCCCCCCAATTATCGAACAATGGATCAAATCCATTGAAAATATCTTCTCCATCCCTCAATTTTATGAACAAGATAAGGTTCTTCTAGGTGATTATAATATGATGAGTGAAGATGATAAATGGTGGTCATTGATCATAAATATGAAGCCCGAGGAAGATATTGAGGCATTGGAATGGATGGATTTCTTGAAATTATTTTTCATAAATATTTTCCTCACATACTTCAACTTAATATTGAAGCGAGAATTCCTTGACCTCAAGAAAAAAAGATGAATCCATATGAAAATATCAGTCCAAATTCACATGTCTTGCACGATATGCCTCCATCATTGTCGCTATCCCCGAATGTAAGGTTGACCACTTCTTGGGTGGCCTAAAACCTAGACTATAGAAAGCCCTATCGATCTGTGACTTCGATAGCTATGAGGATATTATCTGATGTTTCCTCAAAGATGAAACGGAGATTGAAGAATCTCAGAGGTATCATAGGGATAAGAAACAGAAAGTGGACATTAATTCGAGCAGTCCAATGGATAAATCCAATGGTTCTAAGAAAGTATATCACCCCACCTTCCAAAGGGTTGGAAAGATGCAACCCAGAAATATCCTAAAGGGGACGAGGAAATGATTTATGTGTGGAAGATAAGGGAACCAGACCATTAACTGTCAACAAGGAAAACCTGATACTACAATAGAGGAGAGGAACTCTCTATTAGACCCTCGACACACTATTAATTGCTTCAACTGCAATTAATCATGGAACATTGCAAAACAGTTCCCTATGTCATGGTTTTTAGGAGGAAACCAAAAACAGCCAAGGCTGCAAGGGTGAGCTTTTTCCATCAGTACAACCGGAGCGAACTCTAACAACGAACCAGTGATAGGTATGCTAATTATTCATTCAAGAATATAGAATATATATTTTTATTATGGTAATACGCATATTTTTATATCCCTAAAGTTTAGTAGACCAATCTAAAAATTACCACAAATCATGGAAGTGTAGATTTCAGTGTGAACAGAAAATGGTTCAAACATTAAAACCCAAGAATATAACTCCTCCCCTTTCAAAATTTTTGGATTGAACGTCCCAAAAAACCTCATCATACTCATTATGGTAGAATTTTATGGAATTCTTGTCATTGATTGGATTTCCCAAAATAGAGCCAACATAAATTTCTGTGAGAGGGAACTCACTCTCTGTATGGTGAATCCACCCATTATTATATACAATTTCAAGGAGGAGGATGAATCTTCATTAGCACCATCATCTCAAGAATGTATATTACTACCTTATGATCTTTCATATCTTACTACGGTGATTTAGCCTAAGGAAGCAACCATCATTGAAGACTTGCCTATTGGGAGAGAATTCAACGAAGTGTTTCTTGAAGAATAGCCTGGTCTTCCTCTCAGAAGAGATGTTGAATTCTTGATTGATCTTATATATGTGGCTTTTCCAATATCCAAGATTCCATATAGAATGGTTGTTGGGGTGCTTAAAGAGCTGAATAAAAAACTATAGGAATATATAGATAAAGGGTTTATAAGCCCACATACTTCACTATTGGGTCAACTAGTCTTCTTCATCAAGAAGAAGGATGATTCAATGCACAATTTCATTTATTATCATGTGCTCAACAAAATCAATATAAATAACAAGTATCCTCTTCCCCAAAATGATGACTTATTTGATCAGCTGTGTGGAGAATAATACTTCTCCAAGGTGGATTTTTAGTCGGGATATTTCCAAGGGTGGAGAAGGAGGATATCCCAAAGACTAGTTCTCGTATATGGTACATGCACTATGAATTCATATTAATTCCATTTAGACTCAGTACGACTCCAGAAATCTTCATGAATAAATTATTTAGATATTATCTCAAAAAATTTGTGGTAGTATTATTAGATGATATTATAATATACTCTAAAACCAAGGAAGATCATGATGAACATCTAAGAACAGTACTAGAGACCTTGATAAAGGAGAATATATATGCAAAGTATGGAAAGTGCAAGTTCTGATTAAAGGAAATCTCTTTCATGGGTCATATAATCACAATCAATGGTATGTATTTGGATCCCTCTAAGATAGATATAATTTTAAGATGTCTGTGGACAACATCAGTGACAGATATTTGTAGATTCTTGGGGTTATCTAGATATTATCAATGATTTGTGAGAAATTTCTCATGATTGTCAAACCCTCTTACCATGATAACTCTTAAAGGAGTCATCTTTTCCTAGAGTGATAAATACAAAGATAAATTAATGGATTTTAAAAGAAGTCTCACCACTATGCCTGTGTTCACATTACCTACAAGTGGATATCATATATGTTATATAGTGATGCTTTGATGAAGGGCCTGGGATGTGTGTTGATGAAAAATTACGAAGTCATTGCCTATGGTTCGATGAAATTGTTAGTTAATGAGAATAAATGTCCAACACATGATATGGAGTTGACTGTAGTAAAAATTGATTTGAAAATATGGTGACATTATCTCTTTGGAGAGAAGTGTGAAATATATAAGGATTTAAAAATCCTAATGTTTATATTAAAACAGACAGAGCTGAATATGCACTAACGAATATGGTTAGAGTAGATTAATGTCTACGACTGCTCAATCCATTACCACCACGGGAAGGCGAACAAGGTGGCGTATGCTCTAAGAAGAAATAACAGTATAATTCTACCATTGTTGATAATTTTAAATGATCCATTATTCTTATATTAGATTAAGATGGTCATGAGAATCATAAAAAGGAACATCATCAATCCTTTCACAAATGATTTCTCAACTGTCTCTTTTGGAAAGTATAATGGATTCTCAAAAGGATAATGTGGGAATTCAGAAGAATGTGGAAACTATTATGAAAATGAAATCCAAAGAGTTTAATGTTAATGAAGAAGGAATTGTGAGATTTTGGAAAAGAGAAAGCATTCCATAAAATATGGAGGTAATGAATGATCTTTTGGATGATGCACATATTTTGAATTTCTCCATTCAGCCAGAAAACATAAAGATGTATTGAGATCTCTGAGAGAATTATTGGTGGGATAAAAAGAAGAAGTATATCATTGAGAATACATAAATGTTCCTAGTATGTCATCAAGTTTGGTTGAGCGGTGTAAGTCAAAGGTAATGATTCAACCATTACCCATACTAATATGGAAATGGGAGAACATCACCATGGACATTGTCATCATATATAGAAAAAAATCCAAAGGAATCATTCTTATATGGGGTTTTGTAGATCATTTTACAAAGGCAACAAAAATAATTTCAATTCGAGAGGATATTCCATTGGATCAAATAGAACAGATATATATATCAATGAAGTGCTAAGGCTGCATGGAGTACCACTATTTATTATATTTGGTTAAGATCCAAGATTTACCTCAAGGTTCTGGAAGAGTCTTTTACATGATTTGAATACTGAGCTAAATATCATTATGGCTTACCATCCTCAAATAGATGGACAATCTAAATAGACTATCCAAACACTTAAGGACCTGTTAAGATCATGCTCAATGGACTTCAAAAGAGGAATGAATCAACATCTTCCTCTAGTTAAGTACTCTTACAATAAGAGTTTCCAATCCAGTATCTACATGGATACTTATAAAGCCATTTATCGAAAGATGGTAGAACACTGACATGTTGGGATGATGTTGGGGAGAAAAAACTTATAGGACCATAACTGGTTGATGAAATGGAAGAGATGGTTAAGACCATCCAGCAACACATTAAAGATGATCAGAGCTGACAAAAGAGCTATGATGATAATTTGTCAATGAATCATTGAGTGTGATGTTGGAGACATGGTATTATTCCACAAATCACCATTGAATATAGTTATGAGATTTGGTAAGAATGAAAATCTTAGTCCAAGGTACATTGTCACTTTTTATACCCTTGATCTCATTGAAGTAGTTTCCTATCGACTAGAAATCCCACTGAACCTGTCTCATGTACCTTATGTATTCCATGTATTAATCCTGAAGATGTACATACCAGATCCATCACATATACTCAATTTACAAGTGGTACTAGTAGAGAATGACCTCTCCTATGATGAGAAGCTATTCAAGATCTTAGAAGATGGGGAAAAAGTTCTATGAAATAATACAATGCCCCTCGTCAAGGTGTTGTGGTGAAACCAAAAGTTTGAGGAAGCAACATAGGAATCAAAGAAAGTGATGAAGCATAGTTACCCATATCTGTTTTAGTAGGGGAAACCAAAATTTTGAGGGTGTAATTTCTTTAGGGGAGAATATTCTAATGACCCGAACTATTATTAATGAGAATTCATTTTAATCTAATTAAATGTATTATTATGTAAAATTGTTATATAAAATATGTGTACTTATTTGGTTTTATGTATTTTTATTTCAAAATTCCATTATTAATTGTTACCATTGCAACTATAGTTATTGAAAAGCAGTCACATGATTAGTATAAATATGGGGCTTTAATAACTCCAATTTACTCAGAAAAAGGATGTGATGTCCTTATCTAGAATAATTTCTCCTTACAAAGCCAATTTGTTAGATCTTAGAAAGAATGTGTCATCACTAGGCTTCTCTCTTAACCAATACCATGCTAAGCTTTAACATGTTAATATTTAACGAAACTTCCTTTGAGAGAAGTAGAAGTTAAAAGAGATTACCACACAAGTGATATTATCTGAGCCACCCCAAGAGTCTGTTACCACCACACACATTATCCTAATGACTTATACAGGTGTTATTAGTGGTTATGTAACAAGACCCCAACAATATTATTATGTTCATTATTTTTTATAATGAATATACATTCCTTCTATTATTGTTACTTTGTAAATGGTTTTAATGCACAAATAGTATTTTTTAGTTAATATTAAATTAAGAAATCTATTTTGATTAATTAATGGATTCATGAATTAAATAGTATTTTAATAAAAAATTATTACCAAATTAATATTTATTAAATATAAATGATCATAAAAATTTTATGAATACAATTGTAATTTTTATTATGGGTTGAAAGCTATTTTTGTCAAAACCCAGGGATTTTCGATAAATTCCAGTTTTTATTTTTAAAATTTATAATTCACATATTTATAAAATTATTTAGATAAAATTAATATTATTTTTGGATTTAAGACTTCGAAATTATCTAATGCTGAATTTTACATAATTTTCTAAGACAGTCAAATTTTATTGTAAAAAACTAAATACCATTTAAATATATACTATGTTTTGTGAGATCATGATTACCCAATAGAGATTTTATAAAATACTATAAAAATTATATTTTGCCAGTATATGTATTACCCTTAAAATTATTTTATTCTAGAATTGTTGGATTAATTTTTTGGTGCCTTAGTGGACACTCCGAGACTTATAAAATATTTTATCTTTTTAAAAATATTTCCATGAGTGTGCGAATCACCTCCACATATGCTAGCCTAATATTTTAATATGTTTAAAAATTGCCCTTATAAAATAATGTTTTCGACTACCCATTGGAAAAAAACATGGTAAAAAATGTGGTTTGGTTTTTGATTTTTATTAGTTTAATGTGTGGTGCCCAAAAACTAAATAACAAAGAATTATCACCCATTACATATATAAACCCACTCAATATCCCATTACAATTCACTAAAACCATTTAGAGCTCGACCATCCTATTCCCTCCTCTCTCTATAATCCTTCGAAGGATCCACATTCTCCTAAGAAGACTCACAGAATCCTCTCCTATGACTTTATGATCACAATTCCATGTAAGAGATTTCTTCATCTCTCATTATAGTCCAAGTTAATTTATGTTTCTATACCATTGTATTTTCAATGAAAAATTTTGGGTTATGATTTTTCACCTCTCTTAAACTACCCTCATTATGTTTTAATGATTTTATACACATTTATCTCTTATTAGTTCCTCCCATGAACACCCGTTACAATGAAAAAATTATATAAGGTACTTCTTCCATTATCATTTTTGTCTAAATATCATTATGTCGTTATAAAATTATATTTTAAATTAAAAATGTTTGGGTATGATTTTTAACCTTACTCATACCATTTTACTTATGTTTTATTTATTATAGACCTATTTATCCCCCATTAATGCCTCCAATTACAACTGTTACCATGCTTAAATTCCGTAATGAATTTTTCTGTCCACATATACATTCAAGAAATAAATTTATTTTATGCATCTTAATTCCATTAAATATGTTTGGATATTATTTATCATTACCCCATTAATTTTAATTTCATATATAAATTATTAGATACCGATTTCTCTCTTATCAACCCATTTTACAATTTCAATTTGATGTCGTTGTGATGCCGATGTTACACCAAAATTTCCCATGCCAACATCATCAGGTAAGCGAATACCATACCCATTTATCTGTCAAGGGTATTCACCTTTATATAGATGTACATTATGACTGAGGAAATAAATTTATGTATTCTCATTTCTTATTAATGGAATAAATTATTATTTTTAATGAATCCTTGTTGTATGATCCATGTGGCACACTTATGGGTGAAATGAACCGTTAATAAATGGTTCACCCTGATAACACTCTAATGCATTGGGTAAAGATTAGTATCATCATAAGTCATTTTAAATAATGTTTTACTCATGGTAATTCAAGTGAAATGATGGTTTACTCATGCTAATTCAAGTGCAATTAGATTTTACTTATTCTCCATGTGTAATGAGCCTTGTCTCATGCTAATATCATGTTAAATGTTATTGCCACACATACTTGTTATCATAATAATGCTATATCATGCCTTTATGTTCATGTTTCCCTTATTCTCCATTGATATTACTATTACCTAACATGTACTATATTATTAATTTTAGGTTTTGTTTACAACCTTATTGATATTTATAGCCCACCATTTTCTTATTCATGTCCTCAGGTTATCCTATGAAATGCTATGTACGAAGGAATTCTGTGGTCATGTAAAATATTTTTACAATAAAGATGTTGTGTTTTATGTTCTAAATTATTATATAATATACCTAATTCACAAATACACTAGAAATATTGATCATCATATTTTTCTTAAGTGCATGTTTATGGAATAAATCACATTTATGTGTGTAATAAAGTGAAGGGGTTGTTATAGTGTCCTCACATAAGAAGTTGAAAGAGCATCCCGTTTGTTCTCACAGATTAAAAATGAATGTTGTTATGGTTGACTACCACATTACGACAAGTTCTAATTTGATTATATATAATATTTGTTCTTCCCCTATATATTTTGAAAATTATCAAGAAAAAATTCACATATATTTTTCTGAATGTGGATTTCATCTAAATAATGACGTAACAAATTGGTAGACCACTAAGGAAATTCAAAAAAAGATAGCTCCTTTATTCAAACTATAAATGGATTTAGAGCTAACATTTTTTCTATTTTTATTTTTCAGATGAACTGTCCCTAATGAAAAATTTATATTTTTCAATTAATTAAATACATCACTATCTTATATACATTGAGTTGGTAGTTCTGTGTTATCAGTATTATTAGACCTCTGATGATTCTACCTATATTGATGATCCATGGGAATGATTTAGCGATTCCCCATGAAACTGAAACTATGATAAAATTTAAGACTTCTAGATCATGTATTCTTTAAAAATATAGAAAATAATAATATTCAATCATGGTACAACCATAAAAAATTTTAGATGATAGGAAATAAATTATTTTCAATAGAAAGGAATCACACATCTGAAATATATCTTTTAATGAATCATTGAACATCTACACACCCATATTCCAAAGCTGATTAATCTCCCTTATTTAAGGATTATTGTAGGCAGATATATCATTCCCAGGATCATATGGTCAAAATTTCCTTATACTTAATAAAGTGAATATTTTTTTAATACACTTTCTTTATTGATTATTATAAACATGAATAAAAACGGGTCATGTTATGTGAGATGTAAGCATCTAACTAAAATGATTAAAACCACCATATGGTGCACCCAACCTAACATTAAAAATCCCACCTAAAAATCATAATATTTTGAATAAATTTCATTCCATTCTAATCCATAAAAACAATGAATAATATCACCATTACCTTTAATTCCCAAATCATTATTCCATCACTTATGGGCATAGATTCTTGAAGACCTAAAAAGATATTGAAGTATGCAAATCAATGGAAAGAACTACATGACATTATTTGTTATATGAGATATTGAACCATCTGTAATTATATTCCATTGATATGTAAAACATTATTTACAATCATTATAATCAGTCGTTTCATCCATAAATAATCTACAGTATTTTCAGACAAGTGTGAATATTATTAGAACCAAATCTAAGATACTTAATTTACTTACATTCATTATAATGATTTAAGGGAATATCCACAACAACAACAAGAAAATAATTCAAAAATCTAATAATATAATCAATGGTGGTATTATAAATTCCATACATTATTTATCCATGATACAACTACATAAAAAAAAAATTAAAACTTCATTATTTTATTACATTCCTAATATAGAAATGTTTCAGCAACATAAATTACAATTTCCACTCTATCAATGTCACCATATTTAGTATTTTCATAATATCTTTTGATATCATTAATTTATTTCACTAGAATATTATATCTCTCTTGATTATGCATAAATTAAAACTGATTAAATATAAAATTCTTGACATCAGTTCTTTTTTTTCGTTTATGAACATTAGAATATTATCTCATCTCTCTATGTTGATACCAAACAAAATAGTTTTTTTTCGAAATAAAGCTTTTGTTATATGGTAGCTAACTTATCCCCGACAAAACCATGGTCTTCAAAAATAATTATTATATAGAAAATATATAAAACCACCATTTGAAGAATTGTTACATGAAACATCTAATACAATTTCAAATTCTTTTGAAACTTAGTTGAAATTCAATCGGTACGATACATTTATCTCACATCCAATTTATAACAAAGGAAAATGATATCTCCCAATAAAAAATGAATACTATAACTAAAAAACTAATTAAAAAAAAATTTAATATTATGTTCTATAAATAATTCTTGTAACTAAAGTCAAAGAATATGATAAAAAAAATTAGAACTATCTAGTCATGGAATATCATAAATAAGAAAGTAAAATCACTAAAATGGAAGAACAAATAAAATACCCCATAGCACAATGTTTCTTTTATATAATTGAATAATAATGATAAAAAATTATGACAAAAAATGGAAAATAACTTAAACCGACCTGTTATACAAATAGAAATTTTTATCACCGTCCCCTCAAGAAAATCAAGTTAGAAACACAATCCCAATAACCATATACTTATATGAATAGATGAACATGTATCTATCCAAAAAATACAACATATGAAAATATTTTCACTCAAAATTATGAATAAATTTCTACCAACATGAGTATGTTAGGTGTATGATAAATATATTAGGATACCACCATTAGTCTTTGTCATTCAATTTATTATTTGATAAAATCTGATTACAAGGTATAGAAAAATATATTTTAATTTACACTTTAAATAAATGGGATAGATAATAGTTTAATATATTCACTTCATCAATGATCCACATGTTTGAAAAAAATAAATTGAAACTATTGATATTTAAAAATAAATAAATTAACATGGTAGAGAAAATTATTTAAATATATATATTATGAAATTAAAACCATTGATGGTCTAAAACAATTTAATATCATTCTAATAATAATGTCTCCCTAAATTAACCTTTTCCATTTTCTTAAAATCATATACACACAGACACCTGAAGGTAAATAAAGTGGTATGTGTAAATAATCATGGGGATACATGATAAAAAAAAGATGGAATAACACTAAAAAACTATGTTAGTCCACAAAGGGTCAACTTACTACGAAAAAACATTCAAGAAATAAAAAATACATATGAAACCTTATAAATGAATGATATATAACATAAGTAGATACAATTAAGAGAAATCATGATGACTAACATGACCACTCAAGACATGAAAACATAGACCTAGTTGTCGTTAGGGTACAATCAGGCATATATCTACTAAATAACTCTATATAGTCCCATAAGTGATAATCCAATTGTCATGGTTTTACATACCACTATGGGGGGGGGGGGGGGTTAGTCAATGCACAACCATTACTATCATATAAATGACCAACTACTACCCACTTATAAACCTAGATATCCTCATGTAATGGTATAACATGTACAGTAACATCATTAGAAGACAATAACAAGCATCTATGGATAAAAAAATTATCGTGTCCTTCACACCTATTTCACTACAGTCAATGTGACCCCCAACAAAAAATAACAACCTGCATCACATAACCACAAATCCATCACATGAATTTAGAAATCATTGAAAAATGAAATGGGGAAAAAAAGGGCACCATCAACTATCAACTCTTAATAAGGTGATAATTGGGCATTCACTTTTATACACACAACACAAAAAATTGGAATCGGTTTTACAAAACAATATGCAATTAAAACATAATTAAAAAGAATATATATTCACAAATAATTATAACCACACAAATCATTGGATACCTTCTTTCATATTGTGAATAAAAAAACCATCAAAACATTAAACCCCTCTCTGAACAAAAAATATTAACATTCTTTTGAAGCCTCATTTTTCTTACAATACCCAAAAAATGAATGTACCATTAAGAAAACAAACCATAAAATTTTATAAAAGAAAGTGTGTTTATAAAAACGCATTTCATATCAAGATACCATTTCAACCCTAGAATTAAACACATTTCTCAGATGAGAATAAATAAAAATATTTTAATGGATTGTAAAATTTCCTCTATATATAGCCAAAAACATGAATATATAACCTAAATATGAATTTAGAAAACACTTGTAGCAATGTAACTATTGATTAAACGAAAATGAAATAGAAACACAAACATATAACATTGAAACCATGTCCCCATCAATAATACAAAAGAAAAATATTAACAAACTATAGATAATGAATAAGAAGAGGGAATAAAATGTAACCTCTCAATGATAAAAAAAACAAATCATGGGATAATGAAAACTACATATTGTTTTCTGTGCCAAAATTGTGTGATGATAATAGTGGGGAAGCTAAAATCACATGAGTAGAATTGTGGGGTGGATAAGGTGGCTTATAGAGGGCAGTGGAGTGTCCAAAATCGCCTGTGGTGAGCGGGGAACCTAACAAAAGTCGCCTTAGGGGAGGGGGGCATGAAGAAGCATGGGAGTATGTAGGGTTCAAATGAGGATGTGGGGAGGAGGATCATTAGTAGGAATCAAATATTTATAAGTATATAAAAACATTTTTATAAAAACTGTTGGTATAGGATTGGAAAAGATATTACATACCCACAATTTTTCTATATTGTGGGTATAGATCCATTGGAATGCGTTCCTTTTCCAAGAGTTTATGAAATATGTAGATGAAATATTAAAAAAAAATTATATAATAAATATAAAGGCATTAAAATTGATAATATATATATATATAACATATATACAATGTATATGGATACTAGCTCCCCCTAGAAGATCAAAAAATGAGTGTTTTAAAAAATTGATTATTTTGTACAACATGACCTTGTATCATCTATGACTTCATCCACATATATTTATTTCATAATGATTGTGAATAATATACCATTTATCCCACCTCTTTTCATCAAGGTTGATCTGGTGGATGCATTTATAGTAGTTGTTGATTTTTCATTTCCATCTAATTTAGGATTCACTCGAGATGGCTATTTCAAAGGGGTCATCCACAAATGACATCTCTATAAAAATAATTGGATTTGATATGAATTTTATAGTTATGGATTACGAAATTGTTGTCAATGTTTTTGAGTTTAGTTTATTTTGTGTATATTTTATCACCCAAACCAATTAGAAGTTATTGGGATGGATTATGTCATGTCATAGAATTGTTTTTGTAATGACCTGACCAAACCCAACCTGAGGTGATTGGTATGGGGTCATATCATGTATTTTTTGTTAAGTAGTGAAAAATTAAAAAATAGTAACAAAATAATATATATATCTATTGATTAAATTAAAAATAACAAATTTTAAAATTCATAAATATTTAAAATTAAAATAGACCAAAAATCCACTTTATCATTAATTAAAAAGTGTAAAATAGTTTTCCTTATAAACCGTGAAATACAGTATCTTATGGATATACCAATATAGAAAAAATAAATTAAGTATGGGTGGTATTTTTTTGGTTGGTTTGGATCATTATTTATTAAACTTGTGTCCCAAACTGACCTTATCTTGACAGGAACCAATTTAAACTAACCCAATATGATAAGGCTGGTTTAGATATAACTAGTTAGTTTGGGTTTAGACACCACTAGATTGGGATTCTCAACGATTAATGTATTACTATTATTTTCTGTGACCAGGTGTAATTTTATTTATGATGATAGATGTATAAGAATTTCAGGGATTCATGATACAAATCTAGTGGTGGATACTAAAATAAGATCCATTGGCCAAATCATAATAGTTATTGTCTATTTTTCCATACGAAATCATAAAATGCTATTTTTAAATCAATGATAATCAATGATACTACTCATTGACTTTTACCAATGCTCAAAATTGATGAAAAAATTAATTTTGTGTGACATTGCACGACCGATATTTTTTGTGTAATTAATGGTGTTTATGGAAGATACATAGAGAATATTGATTCAATATGGTAATAAATGTCTCTTAGAAAGCTTTTTGCTAAATATAATCCTTGTTTCTGCATAAATTGTAGATATATTAGCCATATTCCATATTTCTATAATCCATCTTAATCCAAATCAAAATGGGTCATGACAAATAAATCCAATGGTAAAGGTTTCTATACTCCCAATGAGGTCCACTAAAAGAGAGTTACTAGTAAAAAGGTATACTGAAACCTATAATTAGATTGGTAACCTTTATATAATGCTTGTATTAAGACTCTATCTCCATTGGGTTATATGACTGATTCACTTAGTAAAAGATACTCAAAGGATAAGGATTCTCCTTCGTCATCACTGTGCAACTATCTTAGGAAACTTGTACTAAATCTTGGATCTTATGAAACCCATTACCAAAAATATATAGATCCAATGTGATAAAACTCCATCATTTCATACCACCATTGAAATGAAATGAGTAAATCCAATTTTAACAGTCAAGTATTACTATATAACTAATGAAAAATGTGTTATATATATATATATTCAAATTTCATTTTATTTTTAGAGTTTATGATTTTTTTGATAAATTATCATCTAACCAATATAATGTATTTATCATCAAATTAACAAATTTTCACTATATAAGAATATAATTTATCCAAAACAAGTCTCCAAAAAATCTAAAAAACTTATCCACATATGAAAAGTTATTTTTGATATACCATGTGTAATACTTTTCACTACACTGTTGGGATATAAAAAATATAATTATGGAGATCACAAATACATAGTAAGGGAAAATTAATTAAAAAACCTATCATAAAAGTAATTATATGGAATAAAACAAATATTAATAAAAATAATGTTGTATAAAAAAAATAAGGATAAAAAAACCATGGTTAAAAATATAAATAAAAAGATGGAATATATTAACAGAAATCATGGTGATTAAATGTATAATGATATAAATCAAATTTTCACCATCAATACCTCAAACAAAAATATCATTCTATCCATCATGCCCATATCCAAGACAGCAGTCTTATCATCAAGGTAAAAACTAGGATATCATGCTTGCAATGGTCATCTATAATCTAACTACATACAAAATTTATCTCATGAGGCCAAATAATGTATCAATAGGATATTTAATATTTGGAAACATCCATAACATCTATTTTTTACAACACCTTAATTATATGAATAATGTAAATGTCAATAAAATGAATAATCAAATTACCATTGGAATCAATAAATGTCTATATTGAGAGAAAAACATACAAAATGTCGATGAATTTCCCCATGTAAATAAAATGGTTAATTTGATTAAAACCCATTTAGATAAATACCTTTTATGGTTTATAATAAAAAATAAAATTATTTATTTCATCAAAAATAATTCTTATCAAATTTTAAAATATATATTTTTTGGTCCCTGAATAAAAGAATTATTTTTTTACGTTCGTATCCCTCAAACTAACTTCTTATAGTGAATGACATACACTATTAAGTAAATAATCTCTCTTAATAAATTTTCATATGATATATAGGTTAAATTATTCAATAAATGAAAGTAAATATGTTTTGTTTATAATGTAAAGGCATTGTATGGAAAATCATACCTATAATATTGGATAATTTCTAAAGAAAAATATAGTTGTGGATAATTCCTTTGATAAAAGGTCTTATTATATATGGAATCTAATGGAAATGGGTGGATGATATCATTTTAGTAATATCCTCTTTCATGAATAGAATTTTTAGAATTGAAATGATGTAGATGAAAATGAGTTTTTTTTATTTTGAGTTCAATTACATTAGAAATAAATAATTTACATGAACTTGTGAATTTTTTGGTAAATAATTAAGAGTAATAATTTAATTGATAAACTAAGATTTCATAGGGATTATTTTTCAATGAAAATAAAATGATCATGGGAATATTTTTTCCCTTGAAGATATTTAAAATAAAATAATTTAACACTTTTATTAAAATAAACCATACAAAAAAGGATAATTTTTTCAAAAACATTTAATGAATATAATGTAGTATAAAATGACCACAATAAACTAATTGGGAATTTTTAATGATATTATCAGTATCATATGTTTAATATTGACATCATCAAATAGAGGTTCCATCAAAAGAATAACTGCTTGGGTTAGTTTTAGTTATAAGAAACACTTTGTGTAAAGTATGAGTCAAGATGAAATGAAATTTAGGGTGTACCAGAAAAAACCCATTAATACCCCAATAAAATTATGACACTACTAAAAAAAGGGCATTAGCGACCACCATTGGCGGTCGCTAAAGGCCTATAGTGATTGCCAATGGCGGTTGCATCAGCCTCGTCGCTGTAGGCCAATAGCGACCGCCAATGGCGGTTGCTATACAGGGGAAATTTTTTTTTAAAAAAAATTCATACCTAAATAAATAAATATATATATATATATATATTTTTTAAATAAAATATATATATATTTATATTAATGAAAATATTTATATATATAATATTAAATAAAATATTTTTCATTTTTTTAATGAAATGGACGAATTGTGTTTTTTTCTTCACGGTGAAAAATCAGAGATATAAAAAGGTAATAGTCATAAAAAATGGAAAACAATTTCAAACAACATAAACATCAAAATCATCATAAACGATAAATGTGCTTCAATGATTTCAGCAGGTCCATCTATTTCAATCTTCTGCTTCCAAACCTACAATAAGACAAAAAAACAAAACACACGTAAATTGAACATAATTATTAAGTTATTATATACATATAATAAAATTAAATCTGACATCAAATCATGGTGCTATAATAATTTTAAACCCCCAATTTAAGAAATGCTATCATTTCAGGTCATTCGGAGCACATTTGCTCCGAATTCGACCGTCTCACGCCGTTTTTGGTGTTTTATGACACCGAAAAAGTATTTCTGGTCACCGCGGTCAAACGAAACCTACGATTGACATGCCGTCTGCCCGAAAATTTCACAAATCACACAACGTCTGTTGTCGTACGGTTTCATTGCATTCTGAGGTCGTTCGGGTGGTTCCCCCCCCCCACGCGCCGTTTTAGCGCGCGCGGAGCTGCTGAAAACGACGCACTCGGCCGTATCGTGCACACCGCACATCGGATTGGCGCGCCGTATCCTCCTACATGTCACCAATAATATTCCTAATGTTTTTGTGTGGTTTCAGGTCATTCAGAGCACGTTTTCTCTGAATTCGACCGTCTCACGCCGTTTTTTGTGTTTTGTGACACCAGAAATGCGTTTCCGGTCACCGCGGTAAAACGACACTTACGATTGACATGACGTCTACCCGACCATTTCACAAATCACACAACGGAGGTTGTCGTACGATTTCATGGCATTCCGAGGTCGTTCGGGTGGTTTTGACCCCCCACGTGCCGTTTTAGCGCGCGCGGAGCTGCCGAAAACGACACCCTCGGCCGTACCGCGTGCACCGCACGTCCGATGGGTGTTTCGTCTCCACCTACACGTCACGAATAAAATTCCTAATGTTTTCATGTGGTTTCAGGTCATTCGGAGCACGTTTGCTCCGAATTCGACCGTCTCACGCCGTTTTTGGTGTTTTGTGACACTAGAAATGCGTTTCCGGTCACCGCGGTCAAATGAACCCTCCGATTGATATGACGTCTACCCAACAATTTCACAAATCACACAACGGCTGTTGTCGTACGGTTTCATGGAATTCTGAGGTCATTCGGGTGGTTCTAACCCCCCCATGCGCTGATTTAGCGCACGCGAAGCTGCTGAAAATGACGCACTCGGTCGTACCGTGCGCACCGCACGTCCGATGGGCGTGTCGTCTCCTCCTACACGTCACGAATAATATTCCTAATGTTTTCATGTGGTTTCAGGTCATTCGGAGCACGTTTTCTCTGAATTCGACAGTTTTACGCCGTTTTTGGTGTTTTATGACACCAGAAACGCGTTTCCGGTCACCGCGGTCAAACGACCCCTCCGATTGACGTGTTGTCTGCCCAACCATTTCAAAAATCACACAATGGATTTTTTCATATGGTTTCATGGCATTCTGAGGACGTTTGGGTGGTTTTGACCCCCCCCCCCCCCACGTGCCGTTTTAGCGGGCGCGGAGCTGCTGAAAACGACGCACTCGGCCGTACAGCGCGCACCGCACGTCGGATGGGCGCTCCGTCTACTCTTACACATCGCCAATAATATTCCTAATGTTTTCGTGTGGTTTCAGGTCATTCGGAGCATGTTTACTCCGAATTCGACCGTCTCACGCCGTTTTTGGTGTTTTATGACACCCGAAATGCCTTTCCGGTCACCGCGGTCAAACGACACCTCAAATTGACATGTCGTCTTCCCTAACATTTCAAAAATCACACAATGGCTGTTGTCGTACGGTTTCATGGCATTCCGAGTTCCTTCATGTGGTTTTGACCCCCCCCCCCCAACGCACCGTTATAGCGCGCGCGGAGCTGCTGAAAACGACGCACTCGGCCGTACTGCACGCACCGCACGTCTGATGGGCGCTCCATCACCTCCTACACGTCACGAATAATATTCATAATGTTTTCATGTTGTTTCAGGTCATTCGGAGCACGTTTGCTCCGAATTTTACCGTCTCACGCCGTTTTGGGTGTTTTATGACACCAGAAACGTGTTTCCTGTCACCGCGGTCAAAAGACACCTTCGATTGACGTGCCGTCTCCCCACAATTTTTAAAATCACACAACGGATGTTTTCATACGGTTTCATGGCATTCCGAGGTCGTTCGGGTGGTTTTGACCCCCCCCCCCCCCCCCACGCGCCGTTTTAGCGCGTGCGGAGCTGCTGAAAACGACACACTCGGCCGTACCGCACGCACCGCAGGTCCGATGGAAGCGCCGTCTCCTCCTACACGTCACCAACAATATTACTAATGCTTTCGTGTGGTTTCAGGTCATTCGGAGCACGTTTTCTCCAAATTCGACCGTCTCACGCCGTTTTTGGTGTTTTATGACACTAGAAACGCGTTTCCGGTCACTACGGTCAAACGACACCTCTGATTGACGTGCCGTCTGCCCGAACATTTCACAAATCACACAAAATATTTTCTCGTATGATTTCATGGCATTCCAAGGTCATTCGGGTGGTTTTGACCCCCCCACGCGCCGTTTTAGCGCGCTTAAAGCTGCTGAAAACGACGCCCTCGGCCGTACCGCGCGCACTGCACATCTGATGGGGCTTCGTCTCCTCCTACACATCACGAATAATATTCCTAATGTTTTCATGTGGTTTCAGGTCATTCGGAGCACGTTTTCTCCAAATTCGACCGTCTCACGCCGTTTTTGGTGTTTTATGACACCGGAAATGCGTTTCCGGTCACCGCGGTCAAACGACACCTCCGGTTGACGTTTCATCTGCCCGACCATTTCAAAAATCACACAACGGCTGTTGTCATACGGTTTCAGGGCATTCCGAGGTCGTTCGGGTGGTTCTGACCCCCCCACACGCCGTTTTAGCACGCACGAAGCTGCTGAAAAAGACGCACTCAGCCGTACCGTGCACACTGCACATCTGATGGGCGCACAATCTCCTCATACACATCATAAATAATATTCCTAATTTTTTTGTGTGGTTTCAGATCATTCGGAGAACGTTTGATCTGAATTCGACCGTCTCACGCCGTTTTTGTTGTTTTGTGACACCAGAAACGCGTTTCCGGTCATCGCGGTCAAACAACACCTTTGATTGACGTGCCGTCTGCCCGAACATTTTAAAAATCACACAAAGACTGTTTTTGTACGGTTTCATGGCATTCCGAGGTCGTTCAGTTGGTTTTGACCCCCCACGTGCCGTTTTAGCGCACGCGGAGCTGCTGAAAACGACGCACTCGGCCATACCGCGTGCACCGCATGTTTGATGGGCATGCCGTCTCCTTCCACACGTCACCAATAATATTCCTAATGTTTTCGTGTGGTTTTAGGTCATTCGGAGCACGTTTTCTCCAAAGTCGACCGTCTCACGCCGTTTTTGGTGTTTTATGACACCAGAAATGCGTTTCTGGTCACCGCGGTCAAAAAACACCTCCGATTGACGTGCTCTCTACCCGACCATTTTAAAAATCTCACAAAGGCTGTTTTCGTACGGTTTTATGGCATTCCGAGTTCATTCGGGTGGTTTTGACACCCCCCCACGCGCCGTTTTAGCGCGCGCGGAGCTGCTGAAAACGACGCACTCGGCCGTACCGCGCACACCGCATGTCCTATGGGCACGCCGTCTCCTCTTAAACGTCAACAATAATATTCCTAATGTTTTCATGTGGTTTCAGGTCATTTGGAGAACGTTTGCTCTGAATTCGACCGTCTCACGCCGTTTTTGGTGTTTTTGTGACACCGGAAACACGTTTCCGGTCACCACAGTCAAACGACACCTATGATTGACGTGCCGTCTGACCTACCATTTCAAAAATCACACAAAGGCTGTTGTCGTACGGTTTCATGGCATTCCGAGTTCGTTCGGGTGGTTTTGACCCCCCCCCCCCCCCCACGTACCGTTTTAGCGCGCACGGAGCTGCTGAAAATGACGCACTCGGCCGTACCGTGAGCACCGCACTTCCGATGGGCGCATCGTCTCCTCCTACACGTCATGAATAATATTCCTAATGTTTTCGTGTGGTTTCAGGTCATTCAGAGCACGTTTTCTCCGAATTCGACCGTCTCACGCCGTTTTTGGTGTTTTATGACACGAGAAACACTTTTCCAGTCACCGCGGTCAAACGACACTTCCGATTGACGTGCCGTCTGCCCAACCATTTCACAAATCACAAAACGGTTGTTGTCTTACAGTTTCATGTCATTCTGAGGTCGTTCGAATGGTTTTGACCCCCCCACACGCTGTTTTAGCGCACGCAGAGCTGCTGAAAACGACGCACTCGGCCGTACCGCATGTACCACACATCTTATGGGCACACCATCTCCTCCTACACATCACTAATAATAATCCTAATGTTTTCGTGTGGTTTCAGGTTATTCGGAGCACGTTTGCTCCAAATTCGACCGTCTCACGCCGTTTTTTGTGTTTTATGACACCAGAAACGCGTTTCCGGTCACCACGGTCGAACAACATTTTCGATTGACGTGCCGTCTACCCGAACATTTCAAAAATCACACAACGGCTGTTTTCGTACGGTTTCATGGCATTCTGAGGTCGTTCGGCTGGTTTTGACCCCCCCACGCACCGTTTTAGCGCGCGCGGAGCTGCTAAAAATGACGCACTCGGTCGTACCATGCGCACCGCACATCCGATGGGTGATCCATCTCCTCCTACACGTCACCAATAATATTCCTAATGTTTTCGTGTGGTTTCAGGTCATTCAGAGAACGTTTGCTCCGAATTCGACCGTCTCACGCCGTTTTTGGTGTTTTATGACACCAGAAACGCGTTTCCGGTCACCGCGGTCAAACGACAACTCCGATTGACGTGCTGTCTGGTCGACTATTTCAAAAATCACACAACGTCTGTTGTCATACATTTTCATGGAATTCCAAGGTCATTCGGGTGGTTTTGAGCCCTCCACGCGCCGTTTTAGCGCGCGCGGAGCTGCTGAAAAAGACGCACTCGGCCGTACTGCCCGCACCGCACGTCCGATGGGTGCACCGTCTCCTCTTACACGTCACCAATAAAATTTCTAATGTTTTTGAGTGGTTTCACGTCATTTGGATCATGTTTTCTCTGAACTAGACCATCTCACGTCGTTTTTGGTGTTTTATGACACCGGACACGCGCTTCCGGTCACCGCGGTCAAACGACACCTCCGATTGACGTTTCGTATGCCCGACCATTTCAAAAATCACACAATAGCTGTTTTCGTACGGTTTCATGGAATTCTGAGTTCGTTCGGGTGGTTTTGACCCCCCCCCCCCACTCGCCGTTTTAGCACACGCGGAGCTGCTGAAAACGACGCACTCGACCATACCGCGCGCACCGCACGTCCGAGGGGCGCGCCGCCTCCTCTTACACTTCACGAATAATATTACGGTGTGCATGGAGGGCTGTCCGGAGTGCGGGGAAGGCTGTCCGAGGTGCGTGAGGGCTGTCCGGAGTGCGGGAGGGCTGTCCGGGGTGCGGGAGGGCTGTCCGGGGTGCGGGGAGGGCTGTCCGGTGTGCGGGGAAGGCTGTTCGGGGTGCGGGAGGGTTGTCCGGTGTGCGGGGAGGGCTGTCCGGAGTGCGGGGAAGGCTGTCCGGGGTGCCGGAGGGCTGTCCGGTGTGCGGGGAGGGCTGTCCGGAGTGCCGCGAAGGCTGTTCGGGGTGCGGGAGGGCTGTCCGACGTGCGGGGAGGGCTGTCCGGAGTGCGGGGAGGGCTGTTCGGGGTGCGGGAGGGCTGTCCGGGGTGCGGGAGGGATTTCTGGAGTGCGAGAGCGCAGTCCGGGGTGCGGGGGGGGGGGGGGGGGGCTGTCCGGGGTGCGGGAAGGACAGTACGGAGTGCTGGGGGCCTGTCAATATTCTCCCTTGATTTCAACATACTAGATAAAAAAATTCAGTCACTATAAATGGTGTAGTAAACCTGGACTTATTCTTACTAGACATTAGCTTCCATATTGAAGAATGAAATAACAATTTGTCTCCTACTTGAATTTATCCATCCTATTTTAGTCTATTATGGATAGACTAGAAATCCCACTGAACCTGTCTCATGTACCTTATGTATTCCATGTATTAATCCTGAGGATGTACATAAAGGATCCATCACATATACTCAATTTACAAGTGGTACTAGTAGAGAATGACCTCTCATATGATGAGAATCTATTCAAATCATAGAATATGGGGAAAAAGTTCTATGAAATAATACAATGCCCCACGTCAAGGTGTTGTGGTGAAACCAAAAGTTTGAGGAAGCAACATATGAATCAAAGAAAGTGATGAAGCATAGTTACCCATATCTGTTTTAGTGGGGGAAACCGAAATTTTGAGGGTGTAATTTCTTAAGGGGAGAAGATTCTAATGACCTGAACTATTATTAATGAGAATTCATTTTGATCTAATTAATTGTATTATTATGTAAAATTGTTATATAAAATATGTGTACTTCTTTGGTTTTATGTATTTTTATTTCAAAATTCCATTATGAATTGTTACTATTGCAACTATAGTTATTGAATAGCAGTCACATGAATAGTATAAATATGGGGCTTTAATAACTCCAATTTACTCAGAAAGACAATGTGATGGCCTTATCTAGAATAATTTCTCCTTACGAAGCCAATTTGTTAGATCTCAGAAAGAATGTGTCATCACTAGGATTCTCTCTTAACCAATACCATGCTAAGCTTTAACATGTTAATATTTAATGAAACTTCCTTTGAGAGAAGTAGAATTTAATAGAGATTACCACACAAGTGATATTATCTGAGCCACCCCAAGAGTCTGTTACCACCACACACATTATCCTAAGGTCTTATACAGGTGTTATTAGTGGTTATGTAACAAGACACTAACACTATTATTATGTTCATTATTTTTTATAACGAATATACATTCCGTCTATTATTGTTACTTTGTAAATGGTTTTAATGCACAAATAGTATTTTTTAGTTAATATTAAATTAAGAAATCTATTTTGATTAATTAATGGATTAATGAATTAAATAGTATTTTAATAAAAAATTATTACCAAATTAATTTTTATTATATATAAATGATCATAAAAATTTTATGAATACAATTGTAATTTTTATTATGGGTTGAAAGCTATTTTTGTCAAAGCCCATGGATTTTCGATAAATGCCAGTTTTTATTTTTAAAATTTATAATTAACATATTTATAAAATTATTTAGATAAAATTAATATTATTTTTGGATTTAAGACTTCGAAATTATCTAACGCTGAATTTTACATAGTTTTCTAAGACAGTCAAATTTTATTGTAAAAAACTAAATACTATTTAAATATATACTATGTTTTGTGAGATCATGATTACCCAATAGAGATTTTATAAAATACTATAAACATTATATTTTTCCAGTATATGTATTACCCTTAAAATTATGTTATTCTAGAATTGTTGGATTAATTTTTTGGTGCCTTAGTGGACACTCCGAGACTTATAAAATATTTTATCTTTTTAAAAATATTTCCTTGAGTGTGCAAATCACCTCCACATATGCTAGCCTAATATTTTAATATGTTTAGAAATTGGCCCAATAAAATAATGTTTTCGACTACCCAATGGAAAAAAAGATGGTAAAAAATGTGGTTTGGTTTTTTATTTTTATTAGTTTAATGTGTGGTGCCCAAAAACTAAATAACAAAGAATTATCACTCATTACATATATAAACCCACCCAATATCCCATTACAATTCACTAAAACCATTTATATCTCGACCATCCTCTTCCCTCCTTTCTCTATAATCCTTCGAAGGATCCCCATTCTCCTAAGAAGCCTCACAGAATCCTCTCCTAAGCCTTTATGATCACAATTCCATGTAAGGGATTTCTTCATCTCTCATTATAGTCCAATTTAATTTATGTTGCTATACCATTGTATTTTCAATGACAAATGTTGGGTTATGATTTTTCACCTCCCTTAAACTACCCTCATTATGTTTTAATGATTTTATACACATTTCTCTCTTATTAGATCCTCCCATGAACACCCGTTACAATGAAAAAATTATATAAGGTATTTCTTCCATTATCATTTTTGTCTAAATATCATTATGTCGTTATAAAATTATATTTTAAATTAAAAATGTTGGGGTATGATTTTACACCTTACTCATACCTTTTTACTTATGTTTTATTTATTATAGACCTATTTATCCCCCATTAATGCCCCCCATTACAACTGTTACCATGCTGAAATTCCGTAATGAATTTTTCTGTCCGCATATACATTCAAGAAATAAATTTATTTTATGCATCTTAATTCCATTAAATATGTTAGGATATTATTTATCATTACCCCATTAATTTAAATTTCATATATAAATTATTAGATACCGATTTCTCTCTTATCAACCCATTTTACAATTTCAATTTGATGTCGTTGTGATGTCGAAGTTACACCAAAATTTCCCATGCCAAAATCATCAGGTAAGCGAATACCATACCCATTTATCTGTCAAGGGTATTCACCTTTATATAGATGTACATTATGACTGAGGAAATAAATTTATGTATTCTCATTTCTTATTAATGGAATAAATTATTATTTTTAATGAATCCTTATTTTATGATCCATGTGGCACACTTATGGGTGAAATGAACTGTTAATAAACGGTTCACACTGATAACACTCTAATGCATTGGGTAAAGATTAGTATCATCGTAAGTCATTTAAAATAATGTTTTACTCATGATAATTCAAGTGAAATGAGGGTTTTCTCATGCAAATTCAAGTGCAATTAGATTTTACTTATGGTCCACGTGCAATGAGCCTTGTCTCATGCTAATATCATGTTAAATGTTATTGCCACACATACTTGTAATCACAATCATGCTATATCATGCCTTTATGTTCATGTTTCCCTTATTCTCCATTGATATTACTATTACCTAACATGTACTATATTATTAATTTTAGGCCTTGTTTACACCCTTATTGATATTTATAGCCCACCATTTTCTTATTCATGTCCTCAGGTTCTCCTATAAAATGCTATGTACGAAGGAATTCTGTGGTCATGTAAAATATTTTTACAATAAAGATGTTGTGTTTTATGTTCTAAATTGTTATATAATATACCTAATTCACAAATACACTAGAAATATTGATCCTCATAGTTTTCTTAAGTGCATGTTTATGGAATAAATCACATTTATGTGTTTAATAAAGTGAATGTGTTGTTATAGTGTCCTCACATAAGAAGTTTAAGGAGCTTCCTGTTTGTTCTCAAAGATTCAAAATGCATGTTGTTATGGTTGACTACCACATTATGACAGGTTCTAATTTGATTATATATAATATTTGTTCTTCCCCTATATATTTTGAAAATTATCAAGAAAAAATTCACATATATTTTTCTGAATGTGGATTTCATCTAAATAATGACGTAACAAATTGGTAGACCACTAAGGAAATTCAAAAAAAAAGATAGCTCCATTATTCCAATTGTAAATGGATTTAGAGATAACATTTTTACTATTTTTATTTTTCAGATGAACTGTCCCTAATGAAAAATTTATATTTTTCAATTAATTAAATACATCACTATCTTATATAAATTTAGTTGGTAGTTCTATGTTAGTAGTATTATCAGACCTCTGATGATTCTACCTGTATTGATGTTCCATGGGAATGATTCACCGATTCCCCATGAAACTGAAACTATGATGAAATTTAAGACTTCCGAATCATGTATTCTTTAAATATATAGAAAATAATAATATTCAATCATGGTACAACCATAAAAAATTTTAGATGATAGGAAATTAATTATTTTCAATAGAAAGGTATCACACATCTGAAATATATCTTTTGAAGAATCATTGAACATCTACACACCCATATTCCAAAGCTTATTAATCTCCCTTATTTAAGGATTAAAGTAGGCAGATATATCATTCCCATGATCATATGGTCCAAATTTCCTTATACTTAATAAAGTGAATAATTTTTAATACACTTTCTTTCTTGATTATTATAAATATGAATAAAAATAGGTCATGTTATGTGAGATGTAAGCATCTAACTAAAATTATTAAAACCACCATATGGTGCACCCAACCTAACATTAAAAATCCCACCTAAAAATCATAATATTTTGAATAAATTTCATTCCATTCTAATCCATAAAAACAATGAACAATATCACCATTACCTTTAATTCCCAAATCATTATTCCATCACTTATGGGAATAGATTCTTGAAGACCTAAAAAGATATTGAAGTATGCGAATCAATGGAAAGAACTACATGACATTATTTGGTATATGAGATATTGAACCATCTGTAATTATATTCCATTGATATGTAAAACATTATTTACAATCATTATAGTCATTCGTTTCATCCATAAATAATCTACAGTATTTTCAGACAAGTGTGAATATTATTAGTACCAAATCTAAGATACTTAATTTACTTACATTCATTATAATGATTTAAGGGAATCTCCACAAAATCAACATGAAAATAATTCAAAAAGCTAAGAATATAATCAATGGTGGTATTATAAATTCCATACATTATTTATCCATGATACAACTGCATAAAAAGAATTAAAACTTCATTATTTTATTACATTCCTAATATAGAAATGTTTCAGCAACAAAAATTAAAATTTTCACTCTATCAACGTCACCATATTTAGTATTTTCATAATATCTTTTGATATCATTAATTTCTTGCACTAGAATATTATATCTCTCTTGATTATGCATAAATTAAAACTGATTAAATATATAATTCTTGACAGCAGTTCTTTTTGTTCGTTTATGAACATTAGAATATTATCTCATCTCTCTATGTTGATACCAAACAAAATAGTTTTTTTAGAAATAAAGCTTTTGTTATATGGTAGCTAACTTATCCCCGACATAACCATGTTCTTCCAAAATAATTATTATATAGAAAATATATAAAACCACCATTTGATGAATTGTTACATGAAACATCTAATACAATTTCAAATTCTTTTGAAACTTAGTTGAAATTCAATCGGTATGATACATTTATCTCATATCCAATTTATAACAAGGGAAAATGATATCTTCCAATCAAAATTGAATACTATAATTAAAAAATTAATTACAAAAAATTTTATTATTATGTTCTATAAATAAATCTTGTAACTAAAATCAAAGAATATGATAAAAAAAATTAGAACTAACTAGTCATGGAATATCATAAATAAGAAAGTAAAATCACTAAAATGGAAGAAAAAATAAAATACCCCTTAGCACAATGTTTCTTTTATATAATTGAATAATAATGATAAAAAAATTATAACAGAAAATGGAAAATAACTTAAACCAACCTGTTATACAAATAGAAGGTTTTATCACCGTCCCCTCAAGAAAATTAAGTTAGAAACACAATCCCAATAAACATATACTTATTTGAATAGATGAACATATATCTATCCAAAAAATACAACATATGAAAATATTTTCACTCAAAATTATGAATAAATTTCTACCAACATGAGTATGTTAGGTGTGGGATAAATATATTAGGGTACCACCATTAGTCTTAGTCATTCATTTTATTATTTGATAAAATATGATTATAAGGTATAGAAAAATAAATTTTAATTTACACTTTAAATAAATGGGATAGATAATAGTTTAATATATTCACTACATCAATGATCCACATGTTTGAAAAAAGTTAATTGAAACTAATGATATATAAAAATAAATAAATTAACATGGTAGAAAAAATTATTTAAATATATATATTATGAAATTAAAACCATTGATGGTCTAAATCAATTTAAGATCATTCTAATACTAATGTCTCCCTAAATTACCCTTTTCCTTTTTCTTAAAATCATATACACACACCCACCTGAAGGTAAATAAAGTGGTATGTGTAAATAATCATGGGGATACATGATAAAAAAAATATGGAATAACACTAAAAAACTATGTTAGTCCACAAAGGGTCAACTTACTACGAAAGACCATTCAAGAAAAAAAATACATATAAAACCTTATAAATGAATGATATATAACATAAATAGATACAATTAAGAGAAATCATGATGACTAACATGACCACTCAAGGCATGAAAACATTGACCTAGTTGTTATTAGGGTACAATCAGGCATATATCTACTAAATAACTCTATATTGTCCCATAAGTGATAATCCAATTGTCATGGGATTACATACCACTATGGGGGGGGGGGGGGGGTTAGTCAATGCACAACCATTACTAGCTTATAAATGACCAACTACTACCTACTTATAAACCTAGTTATCCTCATGTAATGGTATAACATGTACAATAACATCATTAGAAGACAATAACAAGCAGCTATGGATAAAAAAATTATCATTTCCTTCACACCTATTTCACTACAGTCAATGTGACCCCCAACAAAAAATAACAACCTGCATCACATAACCACAAATCCATCACATGAATTTAGAAATCATTGAAAAATGAAATGGGAAAAAAAGGGCACCATCAACTATCAACTCATAATAAGGCGATAATTGGGAATTCACTTTTATACACACAATACAAAAAATTGGAATCAGTTTTACAAAACAATATGCAATTAAAACATAATTAAAAAGAATATATATTCACAAATAATTATAACCACACAAATCATTGGATACCTTCATTCATATTGTGAATAAAAAAACCATCAAAACATTAAACCCCTCTATGAACAAAAAATATTAACATTCTTTTGAAGCCTAATTTTTCTTAAAATACCCAAAAAAAGAATGTACAATTAAGAAAACAATCCATAAAATTTTATCAAAAAAAGTGTGTTTATAAAAACGCATTTCATATCAAGATACCATTTCAACCCTAGAATTAAACACATTTCTCAGATTAGAATAAATAAAAATATTTTAATGGAATGTAAAATTTCCTCTATATATAGCCAAAACCATGAATATATAACCTAAATATGAATTTAGAAAACACTTGTAGCAATGTAACTATTGATTAAACGAAAATGAAATAGAAACACCAACATATAACATTGAAACCATGTCCCCATCAATAATACAAAAGAAAATATTAAAAAACTCTAGATAATGAATAAGAAGAGGGAATAAAATGTAACCACTCAATGACAAAAAAACAAATCATGGGATAATGAAAACTACATATTGTTTTCTGTGCCAAAATTGTGTGATGATTATAGTGGGGAAACTAAATTCACATGAGTAGAATTGTGGGGTGTATAAGGTGGCTTATAGAGGGCAGTGGAGTGTCCAAAATCGCATGTGGGGAGAGGGGATCCTAACAAAAGTCGCCTTATGGGAGGGGGCATGAAGAAACATGGGAGGATGTAGGGTTCAAATGAGGAAGTGGGGAGGAGGATCATTAGTAGGAATCAAATATTTATAAGTATATAAAATTTTTTTTATAAAAACTCTTCGTATAGGATTGGAAAAGATATTACATACCCACAATTTTTCTATATTGTGGGTATAGATCCATTGAAATACGTTCCTCTTCCAAGAGTTTAAGAAATATGTAGATGAAATATTCAAAAAAAAATTATATAAAAAATATAAAAGAATTAAAATTGATAATATATATATAACATATATACAATGTATATGGATACTACCTCCCCTTAGAAGCTCAAAAAATGAGTTCTTTAAAAAATTGATTATTTTGTACAACATGACCTTGTATCATCTATGACTTCATCCACATATATTTATTTCATAACGATTGTGACTAATATACCATTTATCCCACCTCTTTTCATCAAGGGTGATATGGTGGATGCATTTATAGTAGTTGTTGATTTTTCATTTCCATCTAATTTAGGATTCACTCGAGATGGCTATTTCAAAGGGGTCATCCATAAATGACATCTCTATAAAAATAATTGGATTTGATATGAATTTTATAGTTATGGATTACGAAATTGTTCTCAATTTTTTTGAGTTTAGTTTATTTTGTGTATATTTTATCAACCAAACCAATTAGAAGTTATTGGGATGGATTATGTCATGTCATAGAATTGTTTTTGTAATGACCTGACCAAACCCAACATGAGGTGATTGGTATGGGGTCATATCATGTATTTTTTGTTAAGTAGAGAAAAATTAAAAAATAGTAACAAAATAATATATATATCTATTGATTAAATTAAAAATTAACAAATTTTAAAATTCATAAATATTTAAAATTAAAATAGACCAAAAATATACTTTATCATTAATTCAAAAGTGTAAAATAGTTTTCCTTATAAACCGTGAAATACAGTATCTTTTGGATATACCAATATAGAATAAATAAATTAAGGATGGGTGGTATTTTTTTGGTTGGTTTGGATCATTATTTATTAAACTTGTGTCCCAAACTGACCTTTTCTTGACAGGAACCAATTTAAACTAACCCAATATGATAAGGATGGTTTAGATATAACTAGTTAGTTTGGGTTTAGCCACCACTAGATTGGGATTCTCAACGATTGATGTATTATTATTATTTTCCGTGACCAGGTGTAATTTTATTTATGATGATAGATGTATATAAATTTCAGGGATTCATGATACAAATATAGTGGTGGATACTAAAATAAGATCCATTGGCCAAATCATAATAGTTATTGTCTATTTTTCCATACGAAATCATAAAATTCTATTTTTAAATCAAGGTTAATCAATGATACTACTCATTGACTTTAACCAATGCTCAAAATTGATGAAAAAATTAATTTTGTGTGACATTCCACGACCCATATCTTTTGTGTAATTAATGGTTTATATGAAGATACATAGAGAATATTGATTCAATATGGTAACAAATGTCTCTTAGAAAACTTTTTGCTAAATATAATCCTTGTTTCTACATAAATTGTAGATATATTATCCATATTCCATATTTCTATAATCCATCTTTATCCAAATCAGAATGGGTCATGACAAAAAAATCCAATGGTAAAGGTGTCTATACTCCCACTGAGGTCCACTAAAAGAGAGTTACTAGTAAAAAGGTATGCTGAAACCTAGAATTAGATTGGTAACCTTTATATAATGCTTGTACTAAGACTCTATCTCCATTGGGTCATATGACTAATTCCCTTAGTAAAAGATACTCAAAGGATAAGGATTCTCCTTCGTCATCACTATGCAACTATCTTAGGAAACTTGTACTAAATCTTGGATCTTATGACACCCATTACCAAAAATATCTAGATCCAATGTGATAAAACTCCATCATTTCATACCACCATTGAAATGAAATGAGTAAATCCAATTTTAATAGTCAAGTATTACTATATAACAAATGAAAAATGTGTTATATATATATTCAAATTACATTTTATTTTTAGAGTTTATGAATTTTTTGATAAATTATCATCTAACAAATATAATTTTCTTTATCATCAAATTAACAAATTTTCACTATATAAGAATATTATTTATCCAAAACAAGTCTCCAAAAAATCTAAAAAACTTATCCACATATGAAAAGTTATTTTTGATATACCATGTGTAATACTTTTCACTACACTGTTGGGATATAAAAAATATAATTAGGGAGATCACAAATACATAGTAAGGTAAAATTAATTAAAAAACCTATCATAAAAGTAATTATATGGAATAAAACAAATATTAATAAAAATAATGTTGTATAACAAAAAAAATAAGGGTAAAAAAACCATGGTTAAAAATATAAATAAAAGGATGGAAAATAATAACAGAAATCATGGTGATTAAATGTATAATGATAGAAATCAAATTTTCACCATCAATACCTCAAACAAAAAAACCATTCTATCCATCATGCTCATATCCAAGACAGCAGTTTTATCATCAAGGTAAAAACTAGCATATCATGCTTGCAATGGTCATATATAATCTAACTACATACAAAATTTATCTCATGAGGCCAAATAATGTTTCAATATGATATTTAATATTTGGAAACATCCATCACATCTATTTTTTACAACACATTAATTATATGAATAATGTAAATGTCAATAAAATGAATAATCAAATTACCATTAGAATCAATAAATGTCTATATTGAGAGAAAAAAATACAAAATGTCGATGAATTTCCCCATGTAAATAAAACAGTTAATTTGATTAAAACCAATTTAGATAAATACCTTTTATGGTTTATAATAAAAAATAAAATTATTTATTTCATCAAAAATAATTCTTATCAAATTTAAAAAAATATATTATTTTGTCCCTGAATAAAAGAATTATTTTTCTACATTCGTATCCCTCAAACTAACTTCTTATTGTGAATGATGTACACTATTAAGTAAATAATTTATCTTAATAAATTTTCATATGATATATAGGTTAAATTATTCAATAAATGAAAGTGAATATGTTTTGTTTTTAAAGTAAAGGCATTGTATGGAAGATCATACCTATAATATTGGATAATTTATAAAGAAAAATATAGTTGTGGATCATTCGTTTGAAAAAAGGTCTTATTATATATGAAATCTATTGAAAATGGGGGGATGATATCATTTTAGTAATATCCTCTTTCATGAATAGGATTTTTAGAATTGAAATGATGTAAATGAAAATTAGTTTTTTTTTTAATTTTTAGTTCAATTACATTAGAAATAAATAATTTACTTGAACTTTTGAATTTTTTTTTAAATAATTAAGAATAATAATTTCATTGATAAACTAATATTTCATAGGGATTATGTTTCAATGAAAATAAAATGATCATGGGAATATTTTTTCACTTGATGATATTTAAAATAAAATAATTTAACACTTTTATTAAAATAAACCATAAAAAAAGGATAATTTTTTTAAAAACATTTAATGAATATAATGTAGTATAAAATGACCACAATAAACTAATTGGGAATTTTTAATGATATTATCAGCATCATATGTTTAATATTGACATAATCAAATAGAGGTTCCAGTAAAAGAATAACTGCTTGGGTTAGTTTTAGTTATAAGAAATACTTTGTGTAAAGTATGAGTCAAGATGAAATGAAATTTTGGGTGTACAAGAAAAAACCCATTAATACCCCAATACAATTATGACACTACTAAAAAAAGGGCATTAGAGACCACCATTGGCGGTCGCTAAAGGCCTATAGCGACTGCCAATGGCGGTCGCATCAGCCTCGTCGCTGTAGGCCAATAGCGACCGCCAATGGCGGTCGCTAAACAGGGGAAAATTTTTTTAAAAAAAAATTCATACCGAAATAAATAAATAAATAAATATATATATATTTTAAATATAATATATATATATTTATATTAATGAAAATATTTATATATATAATATTAAATGAAATATTTTTCATTTTTTTAATGAAATGGACGAATTGTGTTTTGTTTCTTCACGGTGCAAAATCAGAGATATAAAAAGGTAACCGTCATAAAAAATGGAAAACAATTTCAAACAACATAATCATCAAAATCATCATAAACAATAAATGTGCTTCAACGATTTGAGAAGGTCCATCTATTTCAATCTTCTACTTCCAAACCTACAATAAGACAAAAAAACAAAACAAACTTAAATTGAACATAATTATTCAGTTATTATATACATATAATAAAATTAAATCTGACATCAAATCATCGTGCTATAATAATTTTAAACCCCCAATTTATGAAATTCTATCATTTCACGTCATTCGGAGCACATTTGCTCCGAATTCGACCGTCTCACGCCGTTTTTGGTGTTTTATGACACCGGAAACGCCTTTCCTGTCACCACGGTCAAAAGAAACCAACGATTGACGTGCCGTCTGCCCGAATATTTCAAAAATCACACAAAGTCTGTTGTCGTACGGTTTCATTGCATTCCGAGGTCGTTCGGGTGGTTTTGACCCCCCCACGTGCCGTTTTAGCACGCGCGGAGCTGCTGAAAATGACGCACTCGGACGTACCGCGTGCACCGCACATCTGATTGGCGCGCCGTCTCCTCCTACACGTCACCAATAATATTCCTAATGTTTTCGTGTGGTTTCAGGTCATTCAGAGCACGTTCGCTCCGAATTCGACCGTCTCACGCTGTTTTTTGTGTTTTATGACTCCGGAAACGCGTTTCCGGTCACCGCGGTCAAAGGACACCTCCGATTGACGTGAAGTCTTCCCGATGATTTAAAAAATCACACAACAGATGTTTTAGTACGGTTTCATGGCATTCCGAGGTCATTTGGTTGGTTTTGACCCCCCACGTGCCGTTTTAGCGCGCGCAGAGTTGCTGAAAACGACACCCTCGGCCGTACCGCGCACACCGCACGTCCGATGGGCGTGTCGTCTCCACCTACACATCACGAATAATATTCCTAATTTTTTCGTGTGGTTTCATGTCATTCGGAGCATGTTTGCTCCGAATTCGACCGTCTCACGCCGTTTTTGGTGTTTTGTGACACTGGAAACGCGTTTCTGGTCACCGCGGTTAAACGAAACCTCCGATTGATGTGTCGTCTGCCCGAAAATTTCAAAAATCGCACAACGGCTGTTGTTGTACGGTTTCATGGAATTCTGAGGTCGTTCGGGTGGTTCTGACCCCCCCCCCCCACGCGCCATTTTAGCGCGCGTGGAGCTGCTGAAAATGACGCACTCGGCCGTACCGCGCACACCGCACGTCTGATGGGCGCACCGTCTCCTCCTACACATCAAGAATAATATTCCTAATGTTTTCATGTGGTTTCAGGTCATTTGGAGCACGTTTTCTCCGAATTCGACCGTTTCACGACGTTTTTGTTGTTTTATGACACCAGAAACGCGTTTCCGGTCACTGTGGTCAAACGACACCTCCAATTGATGTGTCGTCTGCCCGACCATTTCAAAAATCACACAAAGGTTGTTTTCATACGGTTTCATGGAATTATGAGTTCGTTTGGGTGGTTTTGACCCCCCCCCCCCCCCCACGTGCCGTTTTAGCACGCGCGGAGCTGCTGAAAACGACGCACTCGGCCGTACATCGCACAATGCACGTCTGATGGGCGCTCCGTCTCCTCCTACATGTCTCCAATAATATTCCTAATGTTTTCGTGTGGTTTCAGGTCATTCGGAGCATGTTTACTCCGAATTCGACCGTCTCATGCCATTTTTGGTGTTTTATGACACCCGAAATGTGTTTCCTGTCACCGCAGTCAAAGGACACCTCCGATTGAGGTGTCGTCTGCCCGAACATTTCAAAAATCACACAGCGGCTGTTTTCATACGGTTTCATGGCATTCCGAGTTCGTTCGGGTGGTTTTGACCCCCCCCCCCCCCCACGCGCCGTTTTAGCGCGCGCGGAGCAGCTGAAAACGACGCACTCGGCCGTACCGCGCACACCGCATGTCCGATGGGCGCGCCATCTCCTCCTACACGTCACGAATAATATTCATAATGTTTTCGTGTGGTTTCAGGTCATTCGGAGCACGTTTTCTCCGAATTCGACCGTCTCATGCCGTTTTTGGTGTTTTATGACACCAGAAACGTGTTTCTGGTCACCGCGGTCAAACGACACCTCCGGTTGACGTGTCGTCTACCCAACCATTTTTAAATTCACACAACAGATGTTTTTGTACGGTTTCATGGAATTTCGAGGTCGTTCGGGTCGTTTTGACCCCCCCCCCAAGCGCCGTTTTAGCGCGCGCGGAGCTGCTGAAAACGACACACTCGGCCGTACCGTGCGCACCACACGTCCAATAGGTGCTCCGTCTCCTCCTACACATCACCAATAATATTACTAATGTTTTCGTGTGGTTTCAGGTCATTCGGAGCACGTTTGCTCCAAATTCGACCGTCTCACGCCGTTTTTGGTGTTTTGTGACACCGGAAACGTGTTTCCAGTCACTACGGTCAAACGACACCTCCGATTGACGTTCCGTCTACCCGACCATTTGAAAAATCACACAAAGCATATTGTCGTACGATTTCATGGCATTCCAAGGTCGTTCGGGTGGTTTTGACCCCCCCACGCGCCGTTTTAGCGCGCTTGAAGCTGCTGAAAACGACGACCTCGGCCGTACCGCGCGCACTGCACATCCGATGGGCGTCGTCTCCTCCTACACGTCACAAATAATATTCCTAATGTTTTCGTCTGATTTCAGGTCATTCGGAGCATGTTTTCCCCGAATTTGACCGTCTCACACCATTTTTGGTGTTTTATGACACCGGAAATGCGTTTCCGATCACCGCGGTCAAACGACACCTTCAGTTGACATGTAGTCTGCCCGAAAATTTCACAAATCTCACAACAGCTGTTTTCATACGGTTTCATGGCATTCCGAGGTCGTTCGGGTGGTTCTGACGCCCCGCACGCCGTTTTAGCACGCACGGAGCTGCTGAAAAAGACGCACTCAGCCGTACCGCGCGCACCGCACGTCTGATGGGCGCGTCGTCTCCTCATACACATCACAAATAATATTCCTAATGTTTTCGTGTGGTTTCAGATCATTCAGAGAACGTTTGCTCTGAATTCGACCATCTCACGCCGTTTTTGGTGTTTTAGGACACCAGAAACGCCTTTCCGGTCACCGCGGTAAAACAACACCTTCGATTGACGTTTCATCTGCCCGAACATTTTAAAAATCACACAACGACTGTTTTCGTACGGTTTCATGGCATTCCGAGGTCGTTCGGGTGGTTTTGACCCCCCCCCCCCACGTGTCGTTTTAGCGCACACGGAGCTGCTGAAAACGACACATTCGGCTGTACCGCGCACACCGCATGTCCGATGGGCACGCCGTCTCCTCCTACACGTCACCAATAATATTCCAAATGATTTCGTGTGGTTTCAGGTCATTCGGAGCACGTTTGCTCTGAAGTCGACCTTCTCACGCCGTTTTTGGTGTTTTATGACACCAGAAACGCGTTTCTGGTCACCGCAGCCAAACGTCATCTTCGATTGACGTGCTGACTACCCAACCATTTCAAAAATCACACAAAGGATGTTTTTCACGGTTTCAGGGCATTCCAAGTTCATTCGTGTGATTTTGACCACCCCCCCCACGCGACGTTTTAGCACGCGCGGAGCTGCTGAAAACGACGCACTCGGCCGTACCGTGCACACCGCACGTCCTATGGGCACACCGTCTCCTCTTAAACATCACCAATAATATTCCTAATGTTTTCGTGTGGTTTCAGGTCAGTTGGAGAACGTTTGCTCTGAATTCGACCGTCTCACGCCGTTTTTGGTGTTTTTGTGACACCCGAAACACGTTTCCGGTCACCGTGGTCAAACGACACCTTTGATTGACGTGCCGTCTGCCCTAACATTTCAAAAATCACACAAAGGATGTTTTCATACGGTTTCATGGCATTCCGAGTTCGTTCGGATGGTTTTGACCCCCCCACGTGCCGTTTTAGCGCGCGCAGAGCTGCTAAAAACGACGCACTCGGACGTACTGTGAGCACCGCACATCCGATGGGCGCGTCGTCTCCTCCTACACGTCATGAATAACATTCCTAATGTTTTCGTGTGGTTTTAGGTCATTCAGAGTACATTTTCTTTGAATACGACCGTCTCACGCCGTTTTTGGTGTTTTATGACACCAGAAACACTTTTCCAGTCAACGCGGTCAAATGACACTTCCGATTGACGTGCCATCTGCCCAACCATTTCACAAATCACACAAAAGTTGTTGTCTTACAGTTTCATGTCATTCTGAGGTCGTTCGGATTGTTTTGACCCCCCCACGCGCCGTTTTAGCACGCGCGGAGCTGCTGAAAATGACGCACTCGCCGTACCGCGTGCACCGCACGTCTGATGGGCACACCGTCTCCTCCTACACGTCACTAATAATATTCCTAATGTTTTCGTGTGGTTTCAGGTCATTCGGAACACGTTTGCTCCAAATTCGACCGTCTCACGCCGTTTTTGGTGTTTTGTGACACCGGAAACCCGTTTCCGATCACCGTGGTCAAACGACATTTTCGATTGATGTGCCGTCTACCCTAATATTTCACAAATCACACAGCGGCTGTTGTTGTACGGTTTCATGGCATTCCGAGGTCGTTCGGCTGGTTTTGACCCCCCCCCCCCCACGCGCCGTTTTAGCGCGCGCGGAGCTGCTAAAAACGACGCACTCCGTCGTACCATGCGCACCACACGTCCGATGGGCGGTCCGTCTCCTCCTAAACGTCACCAATAAAATTACTAATGTTTTCGTGTGGTTTCAGGTCATTCAGAGCACGTTTGCTTCAAATTCGACCGTCTCATGCCGTTTTTGGTGTTTTAGGACACCGGAAACGCGTTTCTGGTCACCGCGGTCAAACGACACCTCCGATTGACGTACCGTATGCCCGACTATTTCAAAAATCACACAACGGCTATTTTCATACGTTTTCATGGCATTCTGAGGCCATTCGGGTGGTTTTGACCCCCCCACACGCAGTTTTAGCGTGCGCGGAGCAGCTAAAAAAGACGCACTCGGCCGTACCGCCCGCACCGCACGTCCGATGGGCGCGCCGTCTCCTCCTACACATCACCAATAATATTTATAATGTTTTTGTGTGGTTTCAGGTCATTCGGATCACGTTTTCTCTGAATTCGACCGTCTCACGCCGTTTTTGGTGTTTTATGACACCTGAAACGCGCTTCCGGTCACCGCGGTTAAACGACACATCCGATTGACGTTTCGTATGCCCGACCATTTCAAAAATCACACAACGGCTGTTTTCGTACGGTTTCATGGAATTCCGAGTTCTTTCGGGTGGTTTTGACCCCCCCACGCGCCGTTTTAGCGCGCACGGAGCTGCTGAAAACGACGCACTCGGCCGTACCGCGCGCACCTCACGTCCGATGGGCGTGCCGCCTCCTCCTACACGTCACGAATAATATTCCGGTGTGCATGGAGGGATGTCCGGAGTGCGGGGAAGGCTGTCTGGGGTGAGGGAGGGCTGTCCGGAGTGCGGGAGGGCTGTCCGGGGTGCGGGAGGGCTGTCCGGGGTGAGGGGAGGGCTGTCCGGAGTGCGGGGAAGGTTGTTCGGGGTGCGGGAGGGCTGTCCGGTGTGCGGGGAGGGCTGTTCGGAGTGCGGGGAAGGCTGTCCGGGGTGCAGGAGGGTTGTCCGGTGTGCGGGGAGGGCTGTCCGGATTGCGGGGAAGGATGCCCGGGGTGCGGGAGGGCTGTACGGGGTGCGGGGAGGGCTGTCCGGAGTGCGTGGAGGGCTGTCCGGGGTGCGGGAGGGCTGTCCGGGTTGCGGGAGGGTTTTCCGGAGTGCGGGAGGGCTGTCCGGGGTGCGGGAAGGACAATACGGAGTGCGGGGGGCCTGTCAATATTCTCCCTTGATTTCAACTTACTAGATAAAAAAATTCAGTCACTATAAATGGTATTGTAAACCTGGACTTATTCTTACTAGGCATTAGCTTCCATATTGAAGAATGAAATAACAATTTATCTCCTACTTGAATTTATCCATCCTATTTCAGTCTATTATGGATAGAGTTAGCATTCTCCTTACATTTTTGGTTTTCTTATTGGGTTTTGGTCTTAGTTTAGAAAACATTATCATATCTGGCTTCATTTTTTTCAATTTTCCCTAACTCCAGGTCAACGTTTTTGGAATACTAGATAGATTTATGATATAGCTCAAACCCAACATAAATATCAATAACAACCCTACCATTAAAAGTAGAAACACACCTCGTGAATATGATGTGTCATGCATGGTCATCACTGACCTCCATCCGGTGGTCCAAGGGCCTACAACAAATAAATATTATGAATATTTTTATAGAAAAAATAATTTAAATTAAATAAATAAATACAGTATAAACCTGCATCGTGTGATCCCCTGCACCATCACCTGAACGCACATATTCCCGCAATGCTCTAACCGTAGCATCCAATTGCGTATTTGCCTCCTCGGAAGCCCACAGCCGTGCCTCGAAATCTGACAGCTACTGTGTCATCTGAGCAACAGCAGGACCGACAACCGCAGTGCGTGACACTACAGAACGAGAAATCCTTGTTCCATAGGTCAAACTATATCCATGTCCGTCCCGACCAATAATGTGATGAACGATCTCATCCCTTCGCATGGGAAGCTGTCGCTGGTCCTCTGGCAGATGTTCTAATTTAACTTCAAATTGAGCCTGTGAAATAATTAAATATATATACATATATTAATATAAATATTTTATGTAGGTATTGGTAATGAGTACAAGCACTTACTATCAATGATGCAGCCTCTCGATCATTGCGATCACGAGTCCACATCCACACCGACATTTTATCAGTTGGTGCACCTTGTTCCCGCAACTATATTTGAATAGAATATAAAAAAACCGTTTTAATTTAAAAAAATTAAAAATGAATAATAAATACCTCATGTCGGATCTGAGACACGTGACGAGTCCCGAGCCTGTGAGGTGGTCCCTGCAACGCTCAATTCTCATAATAGCGTGTAGACACCTCCTACATTCAATTCATTCAAATATCAAGAAAATCACACATTCTTGAAAATATATATACCAAAATAAATATACAAACCGCGACACCCTCAGTAGACCAATATGCAACTAAATCACGACACTGAGCCGAGAGGACACCACTCGGGACGTTTTCTAGAATGTCTGGGGCACCCACATTTGGTACCTAGTGGTCCCTCTTAACTTTGCCTTTATAGTCTTTCCACATCTTACAAAATTTTCTCATACACACTGGTCAAAACTCATCGGGACATACTTTCAAATTTTTCTATTAAAGAAAAAAATCACATATGTTATTGCTGATTATACATAGGGAATAAATCAAAATGGTCTTCTTACCTGATCCTCCCTCCAAAGATGATCTAATGTAACCTGAGGGATAGAAGCCCAGTCACGCGTGGTTAATGGAAATCGATGTGGATCACGTATGATATGACCCAACTGACGAATCAATGAAGAGGAATTTCGTCCCACAGGATAAAATACCTCATCAAATGAAACACCAAAGGTCATGTCGGAATTCTATGCTAATATGCCTCGACCAGGGCCTCTCCTGCGAGAGGAAGAAGCAGTCGGGTCTGATCCTGTTGAAAATAGTTTTATATACAAATTGACAAATGTTATAAATATATATATATATGTTTATTAATTACATAAAAAATAGAGACAATGACATTCCAACATACCTCGACCCTGAGACGTAGATGCCTTAGATGGATGATGTGGATCTTATGCCTCTTCCCCTGACTTTCCTGCAGTCATGGAAATCATTAGTAAGGGCACTATCCAAAGTGTCCAAATGATAAATTGGACTGTTTTTTAAAAAAATCAAACTTGTACAGTTGTTAATCAAACAAAAAGGGATTGAATAATTAGTTGGGAATGAATTTTAAAAAATCAGAAAATTCACAAAACAGATATACAAATTATGTACAAAACCAATCAATTCATAGCCAAATTTCAAATTGAATTAATAAAAATTCAAGCATCACATGAACCAAATGAAGAATACCTCAATGGAAAGATACACTGATAATAACATCAATATAACCTGAGTTAAATCACCATAAATATTTATAACTGAATAAACTCCAAAAAGTGAGGATTTCACTTACAAGGATTTATAAAATGTTTACATAATTTATGATATCTTAGGATGAAAAGTGGGAAAACAATTATACCTTTCATTAAGCATGAAAATCGACCATTTCTCCTTCAACAGCCGCTCTGACCCAATAAATATCTTCTTTCCGTTGAACTACGGTATGTTGATCAAGTTGTTGGGAAACAAAAGGAACAGTCTCGGGTTCATCTTGTTCAAATACAAACACTCCTCGCCGAGACATTTTGACAACAACTTGCCAACTTGGATTCGAAGGCAAAGTAACGAAGAATACTTGTTCCACTTGTGATGTCAAAATGAAAGGTTCATTATCAACTCATTCATTGCTGTATAACATATAGTTAAAATTCACCAATGAAAACTGATATTGATCGAATTTACATCCACGCACTGATCAACCCAATTACACTTTAACAATATGTACTTCAACCCGTGTGTGTATACAACTTCAATGATGTCTATCAATTGACCATAGTAATAACCAGAATCGACAAATGGACAACCGATGCCACTATTTTGTGTTTCTCGTTTGTCTTCAACATCTTTAATGTGAAATCTAAAACCATTAGCATCTATAGATTTATAACGACGAGCTGTTATAGATGGACCCTCAGCCAGTTGGATAAATTCTTCAGTTAGCATGGGGTCCACTAACTCCCTCAGCTTATGAACCTACATAATTCATAGATTTCAATAATGATATATGAAGAAAGAAATTATTATAATACTTCACTCATAATGAAAATCAATTTATACATACATGATCCTTGAACCAATCACGAAATGATGCATAATGAGACTGTTGAATTTGCAACTCAGTCGCCCGATACAACTCTTCTTTTATCTCATTAATTTGTTTTCTACAAATGATAACGCAATGATTAAATGATCAACTTATGCAAAAAAAACATGTAAATGTTAAACAATAAAAGTGATAAGATACTTACTGCATTAATGGTGCAACTGATGGAGTATTGAACAAGATATATCGATGTGCTTGTATCCACTCGATGTTGTCCATATCATATGTGGTTCCTTCTCCAACTGGACCATACTGAATCCGAGATGGATTATCTAATTTTGTTTCAACATCCGTAAGATATTCTGCACAAAAAGTAGTACACTCATCCATCAAATAACCATTGGCTATTGATGCCTCCAGATGAGCTCTGTTGTGTACAAATCGTTTCAATGTAATCAAACACAGCTCAATTGGATACATCCACCAGAATTGCATTGGACCAGCAACCATTACTTCTTCAGTTAGGTGCACTGTCAAGTGGACCATAACATCGAAAAATGAGGGGGGAAATAGTTTCTCAATGTGACAACGCGTAAGTACAATTCGGTCCTATAAACTTTTTAAATCACTCATTCGTTGATTTCTTAAACAAAGTTGTCTAAAAAATTACTCATCTCAATCAACAGTTGAAATACAATGGGGGATAAACAATCAAAAGTGGCTATTGGAATAAACTGCTGAAGTAGTATGTGATTGTCATGAATTTTGAACCCTTGCAATGTCTTTCTCGTCAGATTCACACACTTTGAAATATTATAAGATTAACCATCAGGCACCTTGAGCATCTTCAAAATGGAAAAAATGTCTCTTTCTCCTCTGTAGTCATCGTATACTGTGCAGCAGGCAAATGTGCCTTGTTTCCCTCAGCAAACTGTAAAAGAAACTGTTTCCTTAAACCCATTTCTTCCAAATCACAGCGTGCATTAACATGGTACATTGATTTCCCACTGACACATAAAATGGTCCACAATATGTTATCACAAACATTTTTTTCAATGTGCAAGACATCCAAATTATGCCTCAGCATGTTAGTTTTCCAATACGGAAGACTATAAAAAATACTTTTCTTTTGCCAATTGTGACTGCGCTGCCTACCCGTAGCTCGAATATTAGGTACCGGAGGAGCCACAAAATCCTGAATTTCAAATACCATGCAGATGTTTTCTTCCTCAATCTGCGATAACATTTCGACTCCTTTCAAGATCTTTGGTGCTGGGCTGAACTCTCTAGAACCATCAAATGCCACTCTGTCCTCTCTGAACCTGTGCTGAGGGGGGAGAAAACGTATGTGACCCATGTATGCCCATTTTTTGGAATGCTTAACCCATACATATTTTTTACATTTTTTGAAACAAGGGAAAGAAAATTCCCCTCTCATACTCCAGCCTGATAAATTTTCATAAGATGGGAAGTCATTGATTGTCCACAATAAAGCATCCTCCAGTTTGAAAATTTCATTCATTTCACAGTCATAAGTCATCACACCATCGCCCCAAAATTTATTCAACTCATCAATCAATGGTTGAAGGTAAACATCAATCTTATCCCCCTGACTTTTAGTTCCATCAATAAGAGTGGAAAGTAATATAAATTGTTTCTTCATACAAATCGACGGAGGAAGATTATACGTAACCAACACCATGGTCCATGTGCTATGAGTTGCACCAACCATAGTCTTGAATGGATTGATACCATCTGCTGCCAATCCCAATCAGACATTATGGACATCTTTGGAAAAGTCCGGATGTCTCTTATCACAATCCTTCCATGCATGAGAGTCTGCCGGGTGGGTTAACATATCACTTTCATGAACTCCTTTTTCATGCCATCTTATTAAATTAGAAACTTAGATGACATAAAAAATCTTTTCAACCTTGGTTTAAGGGGAATGTAACACATTGGATTTACGACAATCGGTTTCCCCTGTATCACATTCTGACTTTGATGAGTTTGGTTTCCCATGTTCTCTTTCCACCTGGAAGCACCACAAACCGTACAAATATCCAAATGGCCAGTTTCCTTTCTAAACAACATACAGTTGTCTGCACATGCATCTATGGTCTCATATGTAAAACCTAAGTTCTCTGTCAGCTTACAAGCATGGTAATACGACATGAGAATCTTAGCATCGACAAGAAGAATGTTTTTCAATAACACCATCAACATGTTGAATGATGTGTCTGACCAATGATTCAAAGTCTTCAAATGCAACAACTCCACGATAAACAACAATTTATTGAAAGAAGTACATCAATGATATAATTCTGTTTTTGCATCATCAATTGCTTCATAAAACCTCCTCGAATCATGATCTGCACTAGAGCGAAGTTTTATCTCACCGGTCTCATGATTCTGTATGTTAATGCCTTCAGGATCCAACCCACGTACCATTTCAGTAAGCATTTCATGCATTGGATTATTCATCCTTGCATCAACATCCATCTGAACTGTATCCATATTTTCATAACGAACATATTCTTCTCCATGATGAGTCCAACTCTTATAATTTCTCAGAAATCCATTAAAGAATAAGTGCTCTCTCACAGTATCTCGTTTGAATTAATATCTATTAGCACATTTTCTACATGGAAAACTAATATAGTAACATTCAAATCCTCTAGTGAAGTCAATAATCTGTATAATGCCATTGAAATACTCTCTAGACATTCTATTCTGAAGATCAATCCAACTCTTATCCATAACAAGATCCCTATAACAAACATTTACACAAAAATTATTACATTTTCATTTTTTATATCAAATATATTTAAAATAAATACTAATTAATTGTTTGTGAACCATTTATAATATAATAATGTTAGTGAAAGCCCATGTCATACATGATTGCGCTAAAATCCTGTAAGGGAGGGGAGCCGAAGGCAGTGCTGCGAGGGAGAGGAGAGGCAGCGGTGGGGAGCCGGAGCCGAAGCTGGTGCGGCGAGGGAGGGGATGGTAAAGGAGGGGAAGGGTGGCGGTAGTGCGGTGAGGGAGGGGAAGAAGACGAAGGGGACATGGGTTGGCGGGGTGCGGGGGGGGGGGGGGGGGGTTGGGGTGCTGGGGGGGACGAGGGGGCGGAGGGCCGAGGGCGGAGGTCAGAGGCCAGAGGGACTGGGGCCGAAGGCTAGAGGGCGGCCGGAGGGCTGCCCGAGGGATGCCGGGCTGCAGGAGGCGGGTGGCGGGTGGCCCGAGGGCAGAGGAAGGCCGCAGGGCGACCGCAAGGTGGAGGGAGGCCGGAGCAGGAGGGCGGAGGGCGGCCGGAGGAGGGTGGGGTCGGCGGAGGGCGGAGTGCGGCCGGAGGGCGGCCGGAGGGCTTCCGGAGGGCGGAGTGCGGCCGGAGGGCGGCCGGAGGGCTGCCGGAGGGCGGCCGGGATGCCGGAGGCAGCTGGCGGGAGGCCCGAGGGCAGAGAGAGGCCACAGGGCGGCCGCATGGCGGAGGGCGACTGGAGCCGGAGGGCGGAGGGCGGCCGGAGGAGGGAGGGGCCGGTAGAGGGTAGCCAAAGGGCAGCCAGAGGGCGGCCGGAGTCCGGAGGGCGGACGGAGTCCGGAGGGTGGCCGATAGAGGGAGGGGCCGGTGGAGGGAGGGGGCGGCGGAGGGCCGGGCCGGCGGAGGGCGGCCGACCGGCGGGCGGGGCGATAGGGAGGGCACGACGACGGGGAGGGCGCGACGACGGGGAGGGCGCGGCGATGGGGAGGGCGCGGCGACGGGGAGGGCGGGGGAGACGGGGAGGGAGGGGGCGACGGGGAGGGTGGGGGCGATGGGGAGGGCGCATCGACGGGGAGGGCGCGGCGACGGGGAGGGCACGACGACTGGGAGGGGGGAAGTGCGGGGGGGCGAATTCGCTAGGAGGGAAGGGGGAGGGGGCACTAAAGCCCCCCCTTTTTTTAGGGAATGGTAGCGACCGCCAATGGCGGTCTCTATAGGTTAAGGGGCTCAAAATCCCATTTTTCCAGTAGTGTGAATTATTTTATAATGAATATCATATATGTATTACCTTTCAGAAAATAATTATTTTCAAATAATATTGTAAATGAAACCCTGCCAGTTTGAGTAACATTTTAATCAAATATTCTTTAGAGAGATAGATTGTAATTAAACCTAAAATTATAACCATAAATGAAAAATCATGACATAAAATCTCATATTATAATTTCATACCCTATAGGAAAAAATATTGGGTGGAAGAGAAAACATTCATTTTGAATTGAAAATCATAAAAATGAATAGTTAAAATAATTCTTCAGTTCCACTAAAGTGATGGAATCTACAATATTAAAAAATAATTATTTTAATAAAATTCTAAAGAATATTTTTCATATATATTACCATTTATTTAATTTATTTATATCGCATCTCTTAATATATATTCTTATGTTATTGTCTACTTTTAATATCAATTGTGAGAAATCATGACTATTTTGATCTAGTTTCATAAAATAGTTCATTATTCTATAATTATCATCATTCCAAGATCATAAAGATTAATATATTTTTGTTCTATAATTATTTATAAGGAATAAATTTGATTAAATTGAGGTTTTGGTTATGTTACATAAATATGAAATTAGTGATTTTTATGATTTAAAAAATTTTCATGAAAGAACATTGGTATCTTAATTAATGGGATAAAAATTAATATTAAATTCAGTGGAAAAAATTATCATTGTCTAATTTATTATATCATTTAATATCATAAATTATGTTCTCATTGTCATCTATGATGTTTTTATTTTATTCTTATGGATGGTGGTCATATTGAAAAAAAAATTATAATATAATAACTATTTGATTATTGTGATCATGAATGTTGATTATTTTCAGAATAATATATTTCTCATAGATGAATAATGATATAATTTATATAATTTTATAGTGGTAAATTATATATTAACTTATTGTAACAAATAATAAGGAAATTAAATTAAAAATGAGTTTCCTTACTTTATGGAGATGGTAGTTCCCACAATGCACTGTTAATGATTTCATTTCTCAAAAATGAGAGGCGAGATAGTTTTTTATAATTTTAATCTTCTTAATAGTAATTATATAATATTATTATACATTATAATTACATTTCATATCTATAATAAGTGATTATAGTAATTTGTAAAGAAAATAATTTAACTTTTTATGGAGGTGGGAACTCGCACAATGCAGGAATGATAGTTTGATTTATCTAAATAGAAAACGTGAAATGGTGTACGTAGATAATAGATGAACATAATAAAATGTATAGTGAAAATTATAATTAAGTAGTTATACATGAATTAAAATATTAAATTTTTTAATATAATAAAGAAAACAAAATAATTTATTGAAAAAGTTCTCATTGCAAGGACATGGGATATCCCTTTGAAGACTTCATCAAAATTGATGTCCTATGATAATAAATATTGTTCTGAGAATTATGAAGATGAGATCAAGTAAAAATAGAAGGTGAAAATGGGTAATTTTCAAGAGGAAACATAATTTTTAGGGTTTTTATGAATTGGTATTAGAAGGAACTTTTTTAAGTGGGGATAATGGGATTTTGATAAATATTATACCTAAATATGAATAGAGCATATGTTTCAAATGTTGTGTAGTCTCCAAAATAAAAAATAATGGATTGTGAGAAGAAATTAATTTATTAATCCATCAACTATTCATTTTCAAAAATGTATTATACATGTTTTCATGTTCTCTACTCTAATAATTTTTTCAATAACAATTTCATTGTTTATCATGATAATTAATTTTTTCTAATTAATTTATTTTTTATAACTAAAAAAAGACCATATTATGTAATTTTTACCCAATTATTCTAAAATTAAATAAAATTTTTATGATAATATTTATATATATATGAAAAGTTAATTTTAACATTAATTATTATTATGTGTAATAAACCATTTTTAGAGAAATTATATTTCTAAGATAAACAATTACCAGTTGAATAAAATTAATATTATATATAATTGTGAGGAAATATAATTTTTATAAAATAAAATAAAATTTAAATGGATTTCAATGAAATTAAAATCCTAATTTTACAAAAAAAAAACATTTTTTTGAAAGAAAAGAGGAAAATAATTTCTCTTATAAAATTTCAATTATGTTTTCTAATTATTTATTATTGGTTATCTAATTTCAACATATTAATTTTAAATTATATATTTTTCATTTGAAATATACTTTTTATAAATAAATGGGTTTTATAAACATAAATATACTTCTTATATAATTATAATGTCACAAAATATTTAATTTTTGTAAAAAGTTTATTATTCACTATTTACAAAGAAACACAGTACTTCAGAATTGTTTCAAAAAATTATGATAATCCAAAAATATTATATTTAATAATAATTGTAGTTATTTCTTTCAAATTAATGTTTGAAATTTTATAATAATATCTTTGATGTGAAAAATAAATTTTTAAATAATTACTTATTTTATAAAAAAAGTCTCTTTTAAACATCATGTGTCTTATATATATATATATATATACATATATATCTTTGAATGTTTGAACTTTGACATTGTAGTTTATTAATCCTATAAAAAAATGTACCTATAAGAAAAATATGATAAAATGTAATTGATATTTGAATGGAGTCATTTAAAAAATATCTATTTTTTATTTTATTATTATCATTTTTAATAATCGTTATATTATTCATAAAATTTTAATATGTATTGATACACATTAGTGGGGGTGGTGCATTACTTCCATGGTGTGTGTGTAATGTGCTATTAAATAAAATATTAATTTAAAGGTTCCAAAATTCTACGTTTTTCCATTACCAGACTATGGCTATTATTTATAATAATATTTTAATAGTAAATGTGTAACATACCAATTAGGGTCAACAAAATCATACCATATAGTCTTCCATCATCTGTTTACCTAAACAAAAAATACAATGAGTCATGTATATAGAAACTGATGACATTCAACCAGATCACTATGTGAGTGAAAGGTATATAACTAGGTCCATACAATCAAATCAAAAATAGTTAAACCTATATCTATATATAAAATGTGACCAACACGTCCCAATGATACCAATAGTCACCTCTATACCAGCCAACCATAAAGGAAATGAATGAATGTGAAGTTAATAGGATATAATATATCCTTTCCTTTACGTTTATTCTTTTATATAACATTTACAACCACCCTAAGGTAAACAAATATAATGTAAGCACAATTCCTAGTAGGATACCACCACAAATTTAATACCGGATAAAAATAAGAAATTAAATATCCATAAATTTTGAATCATAAACATTTTTATAATGAATTTCCCTAAATCCAATTCATTGGTAAATCATTTTTCCTTTTTTTCAGAAAATACATTCAAATTATCAAACAAGATATTTGAAATTAATAGATTATATGAAACAAGAAATAATATCCTTCTATAATGAGGTAATCTTATATATCAACCTGCAATGTGATCCTATATGATATAACCTCTCATAAATACCCATGAGAAACAATCCATGATAAAGAAAACCTTGGGATAAATATCAATAAATTAAAAACAACTACATATTATAGCCTATCCGATGGGAAAATACATATTATACACTCAATTGTTTAAATAAAAATAATATTGGATTTAATAAATATAGAGTCCTACGATGGTAAATCAATATCCAAAAGGTTACCTCCTTGTGGTGCCTCACACACTAAGTCTACCCCTTTTCCTTTCCAAAGGAATCCATGTTTTACAAGGATCTAATTATCAAAAAAAATTAAAAACGATGATCACAATTCAAAAAAACATTTTCAATGTCAATCCAATCCCCATAAGTGTATTAAAATATATTTCCAAATAAATTAAATCTATATTAAAAGTAAATTCATTTTAACAACATTAAATTTTCTAAAAAATTACTTAAAACACATACCCCTTCAAATCAATCAAAGAAAACAAATAATTCACCAAGAAAAATAATAAATTCATTTCATTAACTCATTTTATGTATAATCGTAAATCAAACAGATATAATCCTAAATTCCTTCTACACTGGTGACTATAAACACAAGAATGGCTATCAAAAGACATAGAACACAAAAAAGATGAAATGGATTGAAAGAAAATACTATCCAATTAGAAATATGAAAACTAATCACAACTGAATCAATAGGCGCAACTAGAGGAAAATATCACTAGAAAAAAACATACACAGGGAATCACACAAAAACCACTACAATGATAAATCCTAGAATGAAATTATCTGAAAATGAAATAGGTTTTTAAATTCAACCCAGAGATATTCTACATCAAGAAGGAGATTTCTTAAAAATTAATGAAACATGAAATCAATTTTTAAACACCATAAAGGAAAAACTCATAAAAATTACAGAATGTGCAATCCTTTTACACGTCATTTAATCCATGAAATATAGAATATTCTAAAATCACATCCCATTTGTATCAAAAACCAAATTTGTGAGATTATAAATGTGAACTATTTACATGGTGTGTAAACCACTCACTCTATGAAGTAGATTGGTTCCATATTTTGGACCATGATTAAAATGTATGCAACCACATTACATAATGCGTAAACCCAAGTAATAATACCAAAACTCCAGGTTTAGGCATAAAAACAAAAAAACCCACATATAAAATTATCATATCATTGGACAATCCCCACTAACACTTAGAAAATTTTATACCGTGATGATATTCATTCAAGTAACCAAGCATTCCTAATCATTAGATCATTTTACCAGAAATAGATCTCCATCCAAAGGAATCCCATAGACGTACTAAAAAATGAAGGTAAACAAAGCATAAATAAGGGTGTAATTAAAAACCATAATGATATTTTATAGTCTACCCACCCTAAATTCATTCTACCCCCAGAAATCCCTTATACTACTAGAATCAAAAAACGTGAAGGTCATTAATGCCCCATTGAAAATTCCTTCTCCAAGGACTCATGTCTATCCTATCAATACTACTATAATACCCAATCAATTGAAGTCATTTTATAGTGTGATACCATGCCTTGTAAATCCATAATCTCTAGCGACTACTCAACAAAATTAGTTAAATTATAAATGTTGATATCTCCCATATAATCACATACACTGGAACTAGTATGTACCTCCTCAGTAGGGAAAGATAAAAAACATCATGGATAAATATTAAACTAGTTGACATGTCCAAAAAATTGGACCCCCTGTCCCAGTGGTCCAATGATCTTAAAGGGCCCCACAATTCTTAGTGACAACATAACCTACATACCCAACTCACAACGTCCCATGATAGGTGAAACTCTATGAATAATAATATTACCATCCTCAAACTTATGTGATTGATGGAGTTGGTTTTCATAAAATCTATGATGACTTTATGCCGCAATCAATCTCTTCGAGGTCAACTAAAATATCTCCTTCATCTCTTAAGTGAGACTTGAACCAACCGAGGACCACTCTCCCAACTATACCCACCACAAGGGAGGTCTACATGAATTCCCATACAAATCGCCAAAGGGTTCCATCCCAACAGTGTCCTAATAACTATTTTCATATGAGATCATTACCAGAGGAAGATAATTTTACCAAGATCCTACCAAATCTAGAATAGAATCCTATAAAATATCTCTACAAGAATGGATTTCACTATATATTTTCCCATCATTCTATAGATGATAATTCTTTCTCAATACCAGCTTGGAACCCATAACCAATTAAAAAACCTTCCAAAATAATTTCATCACCCTTGGGACTATGTCAGCTACAACCGTAGAGGGAACCCCATGAATTCACACATTCACGTAGGTATACAATTACCCATGTTGTTCCATATTCATTGTCTCCATGAAAGGTGAAAAAATATTGATTTTGTGAGTCATCCAATGATCACTCAATTCAAATTCTTTCCAAATGTAGTTAGTGGAAAACCAACAAAGAAATACTTGTAAGTTTAATATCACATCCATACTACAATGGGAAACTGATGCAAAAAATCATTAGGTTATTTGGTGTTCCACCTTAATTATCTTACAAGAAATACACCAAAATTAAAAATCAGCAACTGACTATATTATCCACTACCAATAATATTGATGTCTCTTTTCTTGGTACACAATGATAGGATGAGGGTGAAAAGAGAAACATGATTTATGTACACTATCTAATAAATATTTCCACAAGGAATAAGAAACATCCAACCTATAATGAATGTAAAGAAGTTTTACTGGGGGAAAGAGACCACTAACAAAAAGTCTCTCCACCATAAACGATTTTTCTAATGTGTTGGAACTCAATTTTCATAATCTAATCAAACCAAAATTACTTGTAAAAATTATATTTAAATGTCATCTAATCAAAGAACACCTATAAACTAAACTCTTCCACTCCCAAGTTCATATCAGGAATCTTAATCAAAAAGACCACTGTTCAACTTATTCCTTCGTAGATTTAATTGGAAATTTTCTACTCAATGAATAAAAAACCACATTAACATTCCCATTTGTGTATGAAATATAAATATAAAAATTATGAAGATAATATAACTTGAATCTCTTTCACGCATTCAGATCACTCTAAGTAAAAATATTCCTCAGGATCTTATGATCATAATACACTATAAACCACTCCTCAAAGAGATAGACTTTCTATATTAATAGTTCTTCTATAACTAATTCTAAATCAAGAATGTGGGAAGGGATATTATTCACATAAATTGAAACTAGTATGAGGCATAGACCACCACATGTTTCTACTACATCAATCCAAGTCCTAATACCATACCCAACACATCGTAGAACATTTCATAACCTAAACTATATTCTGAATGAATCAGAATTTCTTATGAATTAAACCCCATATTTATCTTCTGAAAATATATCTAACACTTTTCATTCCATTCTAACTATACACCGATGCATATTAAAGTAGTCATTGAAGATATGATATTGGAAAAACCCTGAATATATGGCTTATAGTTACTAAAAACCCCATATGTTTTGGATGTAATAAATATTTCTAGGTCACTCCTATTCCATAAATGGCTACACCCTTTTCGGTTCCACTAATATGCACCTCAATGAAATCAAATACCGTAGAAACTTCACTTTGAAGAGAACAAAATAAAACATGGAAGTATTACCATTGAGATGATGTTATATCATTTTTCAAAGAATGACATTAAATTTTTTTGTGGTCCACATCTCCCTTGGAGTATAAAATATATATCATCCATAAACACAAAAACAAACAAGACCAACAATAGATGAAAAATATATTTCATCATTTCCATAACCACCAAATGATCATTAGTCATCCCAAATGTCATAACTAGGAACTCAAAATGCCTTCTCTAGCTCCACAATTATAACATAGATATAATTTATTCTAGGAATATCAATTGGTTATAACTTAAACACATAATATTCATTGAAAACTGACATTCTCTTCAATGACATTCAAAAAGTTCATCAATCCTAGGAAAATAATATTTTTTCATTGCAATCACTATATTTAACTTCCGATAGTCAATACAGTGTTTGAGGCTCCCATATGACTTCTTATTGAAGAGGATAGGAGAATAAAACCATGACATGATTGAATGAATAAATCCTTTAGCCTATAAGTCATGATGTTGAAACATAAGATCAACGAATATACTAGGTGTAATTTTCTATGATTTCATAGAAATGGGTATTATATAGGAGAGCATTTTAATTGTAAAATCAGCCTCTCTCTGTGGATGTATACTATAAAAGTAATTTAAAAATTCCTCAAGGTGTGCACTCACCACAACATAAATTATACTATCTAAATAAGGGTCCAATAAAGCAATAAAAATCACAGACATCTAACACAATATTAACCTACCATAAGAAACAAAATTCCTTTCCATCTCCTATCTTGGGCCCCACTAACCATAAATGACATGAGTGACCCCATTAGTCGATAAGAACTATGGTCATCATCAATAATATTCTATATGGGCCTTTACACTATTAATTGAATCCATGCTAATAATCATGATGGTTATTTCAATATAAATAATTAAAAAGTCTCATCATTTCACAAATTTGACAATTATCACTCAACACATGGGGCCCTTGAAACCGTGTTCAAATCTCTTTACTAATGGTGTGGAAATATCCAATAAGTATGAAATAATATTTTAATAAAATAACAAAACATAAACCAACATTTATTATATAAAATAATGATTATTAAATGTATCAAAAAAATCATGAACCATGAAAGAAACAATAATCATTTAACTCTAAAATTTTCTTGCCCCACTTCAGATTCATCTTAAACACACTGAGTCATATAAATAAATCTTGGATTCACCCCATGAAAATCCCCTAATACTAAGGATTTTATCCACCACCCATGTGTGCATTAGAAGGAATCAAAAAACCCTTGGTGGGAGTGGGTAGCGACTTACAACCCAAGGCTATATATCCGAAAAAAGATTCATATGGATTATTAATCTAGAATGATGATAAGACAGTGAATACATTGTACAGTTAGGAATGGTATAACCTGATAAACCACAATGAAAGAATAGAACTTGATTATATCTTCATAAATCCCCTGAAATAGTTCCTAATGATAAATTAACACCGTTAAATTTTCTTTTCAGGCCACACAATACAAAATGTTTAAAAATTACCCAAACCGAAACTCAACCAAGGCATGCCTTTCAAACTACTTTTACATTTTCCAAATATTATTTATCAACTACATAAAAAATGTTTGAAAAGCCCATAAAAATAAATAGTTACATGATATAATTCCTTAGTAAAAACTCATTAGTTTGAGCCTCTAAGTACCATATAGTAAGAAGACCATATGCCAGATGCACTAACTCAACAAAATAGGTAGAATACTATAGAACATTACACTACCCCTGCTCCACGACCTAAAAATCATTGTTGTTTTATGAACCTAATTAATCAGGGTAAAAATATATATATAATACATTATTTATAAAAACCCATGTAATTTCCTCATGAAACATAGCTTGAAAAATAGATTCCCACCAACACCATCATGGTCCCTCGATCATGAATGTCGTTAAACCCACCTTTGATTTTTCTAGAGTCTTTATAAAATTAAAGATCATATCAATACACTAAAGGCACTCCTTATATTCATGCATTCATTTGTATCCAAAATATATGGTTGTATTCTTCTTAGTAAACTGGATTCCATTATCTACCACATGACCTAGGTTTCGGACACCCACTTGAATTAGAGTCTGAATAGTGTGGATAACATCTTCTACGAAGTTTCTACTAGATGAATAACTATATTATCCATATCAAAACATCCTACCCCAGCATTTTAATTTTCCTTCATTTTTGAATTGTATCATAAACACTAGACAATAACTTATTAGATTATGAGAAAAATAAAAAAACCGTATGACCACTTACATAATAAAAAACAAGGATTTAAAACAATAAAATAGTAAAAAAAATAAGATTTCTTTTTAATAAATGTAATTTCAAAAAGGAATAGGTAATTTTAAATTAACATCCCATATATTTAATTAAAATTAACCTAAAACCAATGTCTCAAACAAGATAATAGTAACTTCCCATATTTGGTAACATGAGTTCACTCACAAAGGTGATCTAACCATATACATTTTCATCACAAACTACTTGAATATTAATGGTCCTATCTCATGTATACCGATTACATTGAACCAACCACAGGAAGTGTTAACACACTTTTGGATGAACCTTCTCTCTAATACCAAATTTTAATTGTCTATCATAGGTTAACCAAACGATATAATTGAGTTTACTGTCACATGATGAGGTAATGAAAGAAAACATAATGAGTCTTATATAAAAAAATAATACATTATACCATAGTAATAGGAAAAATAAAAGGATAAAAATAGATCAATAAAATTCAATTCAAATTTTACAGACCTGAACGTATAAATAAAATGAGACCAACATGCCTCCATTTGAAAAATAGCCACCTCTAAACCACCCCGCATTGAAGGACAATTCCAAAGGAGAAAGCTTCATGTTACATGATCCCGTTTCTATTACCAGTATATTATACTAAAATATATAAAATATTCCTAGGAGAAAAACCAGGGTGTGATAGTAAATCATAGTATGATACTAATTCATCCAAATGTGATATTTAGTTTCTCTAGAAATATGCAATAATAAGATTATGAGAATAAAAATTTGTAGTAACTAAATATATATAGTAAAGTGGAATTACAATGTCAATCCCACTATGAGCAGGGAATGTATAAGAAGACTTTTGACTAAAGGTTAGGTCATCACAATTTTAGTTTGATTTTACGAAACAAATAAATTAAAATAAATAATTAAAATTAATTCAAAAAGACAAGAAGGGTTTATAATAAATTTCAGGGTATATGAATGTGGTGGTCCTAAATCTGAATCTGGATGGACCTATAGCGTAGCCTGCATGTTAGTGAAAAATAATACAATTGATCTTCATCCCACCAAATGGATTTGACTGTGTTGTAAAAGCCTCCAATTACTAGATTTATTGAAAATCTATATATTCGATTATTGGTTTCATAGAAAATAAAATTGTAGGCTGTTTTTACTCACCTGATCTTCTCTATGTAGGTCATGGTCATTCAACTTTTCTCCCCTTATGTCCATGGATGTTGAAAAAGAGTTATATTGAAAATTAATTTAGACCAGGTTACTAGAAATAGGGTTATATATATTTCATTTTATTTATTCATTATGTTCAAAACACCCATTATCTTTACCCCAATCCCTATAGAGATTGGGAAAACTGGATAGGGTAATTACCAATGATAAATAAAAAATAACCCATAGCAGATGAAGATATATTTGAGTGAATGATAAGAAGATTGAATAGAATATAGATATTGTAATTAAAATATAAACCATTCATGATTACACCAAAAAATAACATGAAAACAAAAAATCATAAGGAAAACCTATATATGATGAATGAAATGTCAAAACCCCACAAAAGAATCCCAATAGTTGAGCCTCATGCATAGAATGAAATTTCATATCTCTTGGTTAGGAAAAACAAAATAATATTGGCATTATTTCCTTCTAACTTTCATTTGAAACCAACCATTAAATTATTTTCTACGTCAAAGGACATGTTCCCCCATTAAAGATGAATAAAAATAACCACTGATATTCTATCTGAGTATTACGACATGTGTAATGTATTTAAATAAATTATAATGTATGGGGTGTAACATTTGACTTATTTATTCACATCACTTCATTTATTTGATAAATAAATTATAATATTTTCACATCATGTAATACTTACATGATTTTTAATGTCATTACCCAGCACTGTATGCCACATTTTTCTCTTGTTCATTAATTTTGACCATCAATATCATCATGTGGAAATAAAAAATAATGACAGGACTTCATTCAATGGACGTTTTTATGTCTTTGTCTTAAATATTAATTATCAAATCATTCATACTTATATTTTTATGTAGAGGGGAGAATGTTATTTTTTCCTCGATTTCCATATCTTCTGTCAAATTTCTCCAAATGTCAGTCCCCTAAAATAATAAACAATATATCAACAACATCCATTAAAATAAACATTAATAAATTAAAAAACAATTAATTCAGATGAAAAACCCATAAATAAATAAATACCAAAATAAATATATAATAGAGTAATCAAATACCACCACAATCCAACCATTACACATCATTATGAAAAACCTCAGCATCTAAACACCAATAATTTTTACAACAACGAGGGAATATTCATATTATTATTTTCATAAAAATTTTATATAAATGATTCTAAAAAATATTGTATACCATATAATAATTAAAAAATCATGATGTGTTTATAAAGTAAAATTTATGACATTTCTCTCATTTCACACACATTTGTCAAACTTTCATGAACCCAAATTCTATTTATGATTCACATCAACATTTATTGTCTAACTCATTTGTTAAGGTATAAATTTAATTATATTAATGATCAAACTATATGTACATTATCATAACTATAATATTTCATTAAATATACATTCTATACACTATAAATAGAAACATCACAATTAATCCTGAGAAATTTTAGATTTGATGGATGATTTATGAGGATGATGGTAAGTGGGTATAAATGATGAATATCATGTATGTCTCAAGGAGGAGGCTGAATCTGATGTATAATACGTGATATTCAAAAAACATACTCAATGAAGTGATCATCCGAAAAATATAATATCACATCACACCACCTCCCCCAAAGAATAATGTAAATGCTCACGGACAACATAGTCATAATGAAAAGTTACCCTCTCTTGTTATTTTTTTATTTTATTTACACTTTTTTTCAAAAATAATTATTCGAATAAACCTCATATCAACTACCTAAAAAATTTGAAAAATAATAATCAATCATTCAATTCAGTTTTTAGACACAGAATTCAAAAACCCATTTTTTGGATGATTTTCCAAGGATTATACTGATATCACCTAAATAAAAATATATTATGTTGAGATCAATGGTTTTAAAAATGGTGATTTTTTACATACCTGAGAAACAAACCATTTTTTCATTTAAATATTTCTATTAATTTTATTATTTTTATTTAAAAAAAATATTGATATAAAATGGAATATAATGAATTTAAAAATTTATTCTTCCCCAAAATTCCATAGATACACCATCAAATCTCATATCAAGACAAAATATACCATATCTACCATGAACAATCCCTCCCCAACACTCATTCAAATGAATTTCATGAAAAAATATAAAGAGATCAGTAAGAATAGAAAATATAGATTGTAACATGTCTCAATACTTATATGTTCATCCATGGATTTTATGAGTTGATGAAAGTTCATGGTGAATGTGGGTCGCTAGAAATATTACTGCTTAATAAAATTACTCAATCATTACAAATTATAATGTGTTTAGTCATATATTTGAAAAGATAACAATGAAGGTTCTAGTAGGTTCTCGTGCCCCAAGAGTCACTCAAGAAATAATATCATAAGAATTAGAAATATTTTTTCTCTAATCCTCTAAATAACTGGTAGAGAATATAATTAAATTTGGTTATGTAATGAACATGAGTAATCAATATACTCAAAGTACATTTCTACGATTCGACATTGTGAAAATCAATCATATTCGAAATATTTTTTAGGAAACTCAAAACAGATGTAAAAAGGTGAATTATAAAATTTCTATTTATAAATTTTCCATTAATGGTAATTATATTTCAAATTTTCTAACATTTCAATATATATTTCCTAAGAGGTGATGTCTTATAAATCATTAAGTAAAAGAAAAAAAAGAAATCATTATTGTGGCTGAATAAAATTTAATCCATTTCATAAAACAATTAATCTAATTTTTTTATTTTGTTTTCAAATCATGTGGAGGAAAAAAGGGGTTTGAAAAAATAAACAAGTTACAAAATTACCCCCATTTCATTTATTATTCTGAATGATTTACTCATGTTATGTCTGACCCTAGATCGAGACATGAGTTTGTTTTGTAGCTTTTATTAATGATTTCATATTCTTACAGCTATGGGCCTAAAAAATATATCTAAATAGTGAAATTAAGGGCCCTTTATAATATTTTTATTTTAAGGATTATTATATTTAGCATATGCATATTTATTAAAAATAAATAAATCTACAACCTAAAAATAAATGTTAAAATCCAAGTTGTCTCTATAATGAGATTCATTAGTGTATGTATCTAGAACCATTGAATTTATTATCTAATTATAAAATTAATTTAATCTTTCCCAATAACACATTTACTTTCATCTATTTATAAGGGTCATACCTTTGATTTCAACTAAGTAGGAAACTATAGGCTTTAAATGCCTCTCTCTTTGTCAAATCGAGATATCGATGAACTCTACATGAAATTTATTTTTGTTACATATATACAATGATAATAACTTAGTACGGTAGATGTAAAATGTCATTATATGAGTTAACATTTAAATATCCAAATTACATTTTTGATATTTTCATCGAACAGACCACAGTTAAACAAGACTGTGTGGTCTACCATATCACACTCTTCAACGATCGATTTAGGCTGTGTATAAGACACAACTATTCCTCTTATTTGGGGAAGAGATGCCAGTGATGGATCAATTTCCCCATAACTGTCATCTTCATTTTTCATTGGTCCTTTTTATCTAGTTATAAGATAAAAAAATCATTGATAAAAAATCCATACATTCTTTATTCAAATAATCTCTCACAATCAAAACTTCAAGATAATTATTATTGCATACATATGATATCATTGTGCGCATATTTATTTTTGTAGGCTATATCCACGGAAAATCAACTGCTATCCTAAGAAGTGTTTATTTGGATGTTGGACTATTAATTGGAGCATGTAGGTGAAAAAGGATGTACGAAATATTTTTTTCATCTCACACAAAATTAATGGTGACTCATACTATAATTTTATAAAGAATTACATGGGTACCATTTTATAAAAAATCTATCTAAATATATGGAACAAGAGAGTCATTTTTACTCTTAAGTTACTGGATAGAAAATAAAAAATTTCTATTTGAATCAATTTGTCAAGAAGGATGTGATATTCTTGTTCATTTACGTAATTTAGTTTAATATATCATTTGTTGAATCATTTAGATATGTTGCTGGAATAGCCATCAGGAACCTAGATATTCTCTAATACTTCCAGTAATTGATCTTTCACTAAAGGATAAATCACATAAGAAGAACAAGGAACATTCCATTTTTTTCTCATTTATACAAAAATGATGTGGTTCTATTCTAATACCTCAATCTAATAACCCTGTATGAGATTGAAAGTCATCATTGGAATTTTAATTGATATTAAAACTAATTTCAAGAATCATTTCTCATATATCTTTCTCAATGTGAAGTACATATAAATAATGAAATAATGAATTGGTCGACCCACAAGGAATCTAAAAAATGATAATTTTCTTCCTATTGTTTAATTTTAGGTGCCCATATTCTAATGAAAAAAAAAATCCATCCATTTGTTAAGTACATCACTCCCTTACATACATTTAGGTGGTTTTTCAATATCAATAGTATTATCTAACCTATGAGGATTCTTCCTCTATTGATGATTCGTGGGAAGGAATTGCTGATGCCACATGAAACTGAAAATATGATTCTATTTAAGCCATACCAATCATATATTCTTTATATATACTTGAAATGATAGTTTTCCCTTTCTGATCCAACAAGACATCATTTAATAAGTAAAAAATCATTTATACTCAATATAATGGTATACCACATCGTATATATTTTTTTTAAGAAGCATCGAATGCCTGAACACCCATATCTAAAAGCTACTTCAACACTTTTATTAAATGCTTCAACTAGTCATCTATATCATTCCCATCATTTGATGTTCCAGATTTCTGTATACTCTAGAATGTGAAATGTTTTTTTATACTAATCCATAAAATAATACTATGAAAATAAATAAACTCTAAAAACATGTTTTGACCATTAATAATAAGAGTTAATGGATTAAAACCATCAAAGGATAGAGCCAACCTAACATTATTCACCTCATCTTCATTATCAGGATGTTGTGCATCCAATTCTAGCCATGATAATACAACTTCAGTATAAGCCAACTCATAATTACCTTAAATTATCTCATCATCATAAACCTCACATATAGTCTGATAATTATACATACATAAATAGATATTGATGTCTACGATTCAATATAATGTGACGCATGAATTTCTATGCCACATTATATGGTGTTCAATTATATTCCACTTCCATATTGATGTACCATATTCTTTATCATCATTACGGTTTGCAATTTTCACCCTAATTAAACTATAGAATTTTAGAAAGGTATGAAATTTAGTTTTAGAAAATCTAGTATCATTAATTACCTTCAATGAATTGTTATTATTTAAGGGAATAACAACACAATAACGAATCAAGTCCTTCAAAAAGGCATGAATATAATCAATGGTGGTATTAGAAATTCCATACAAGATTTTTCCAGGATATAACCACATTAAAAATTCCATCTCAGTTATTTTAGTAGTTCCTAATCGATTAGATTTCTAAAATCATCCTTTAATATTTCCACTATGACAACATCATCAAAAGTATTTTCCTAAAGTATAACGAAATAAACATCTTCTTAAATGGGAATACTATCTCACCCCTAATGATTCAAAAATGGAAACTAATCAAATATAAAATTATACTTATGGCATCTTTTTTCATTCATAACTGTTGAAGATTGTCCTCTATCTCCATGGTGATATAAATCAGAATAGTTTGTTTGAAATAAAACATTCATTATATGGTAGTTAATGTCTCATAAGTTTAATTGAGGTCTTCCAATAAAATTATATCATGGACACATTATACATCCTCCAAATTAATCGTTATAAAATGGAAAATCAAAATAGTTTTCAAAAAAAAATTGATACTCTGTTGTAATCTGATTGGGATGATACATTCATTGTAAATCCAGTTTATTAAAATGAAAAAAATAATCTTCTAATAAAAATTGTAAACCATAATTAAAAAATTCATTATACCTAGTATTAATATTAATGTAACAAATGAAAACTAGTGGCTATAGAAAAAGAATAAGAAAAAACACATTTTTAAATTTACTAAATAAGAATATCATAAATAATAAATACCATTAATATAAATTTAGAAGCACCAGAAACCACATTAGAAATAATATACACATTTTTACAGTGTTTCAGAACTATAAGTGAAGTAAAATGAGATAATATGTAAGACTAAAAATAAAAAAAACTCAATCCAATTGGTTGTACAAACTGATGGCCAGATCACCATCCCCTCAAAAAAATTAAGTAAATTACATAATCCTAATAACCATCCACTCCTAATGAGAGTTGAATATTTATCCATCCAAAAATATAATAGATGAAAATATTATCACATGAAATGATGTCTATTTTCCTAACAATATCATATGTTGGTAGAGGGGAAAATCTAGTAGGATACAACGAAGTGTCACATTCATTAATTTTATTTTTGAAACAAATTTGACTAGATTGTGTAGAAAAAATAGGATTCCATTTACACTTTAAATGAACGGTATAGAAATAATGTTCAAGATATGCACTTAACCATTATCCGTTAGTTGAAAAAACATTTTGTGAAATTGGTCCCATTTAAAAACAATTAAATGTTTAAGAGAAAATATTATTTAAATATAGATATTTAAAAAATCATACTACACATAGTATAAACAATTTCAAAATATTTATAATATTAATGTCTATATGAAAAAAAAATTCATTTCTTCATTAAAATCATTCACACACACCCACCTCAAGGAAAATATGGATGTGATAGTAAATAATCAAGAATAAACAAGTTAAATATATGGATGGAATAATAATAAAAATACCAAGGATAATCTAAAAAATGTTTTAATCATGTAAAAAGACAATCCATGAACTAAAAAATACTAATATAATTATATAAATGAATGATTCATAACAAAAATACAGATAATTAGTATAGGTCATGATGTATTAAATGAAAAAAAAATACAACAAATCATAAACATCGTTTTTGGTAGGGTATAATCATACATCCATCCACATAATCCATCTATGTCGTCTCCTCAGTGGAAAACCAAAAATCAATGTTTTCCAAACAAATAATGGGGTCTAGACAATGCACAAACAATACTAGCCTATTGATGTCCCAATACTAACCACATGGAATAGTTAGAATTCATAGAGAATAATAATTTTTATAAACCATATACGATAACATAATCAAAAGAAAATAACAATACACTATGTCTAAAAACAATAGAACATCATTCCAACCTCATTTACTACCATCAATGTGACACCCAACACCCAAGCACATCTTGCATCTCCTAAAAAATAATCCATCATATGGATAAATAAAACATTAAAAATAGAAACGAGGACTATGAAATGGAAAAATCATTTACAAAATCATATCAAGGTGCCAACTGGGCCTTCCCCGTTATACATAAAACATACAGAAATGGAAATTTTTGTACAAAACAACATAGTATTCCAACACAATAGAAAAAGTAAAAAAATTCGTCAACAATTATTACCAAAAAAATCATCAGATACCTCAATTTATATATTTATTCCCAAAATACCATAAAAATGTAACACCCGGATCCCAGTTACCTAGAGTCGGTGCATTTTTACATATCATTGGCATAGTAAAAAAAGATCATATCTCGAAAGACCGATTAGTTTAGTTGCCTTGGAAGGACTAGATATATTAATAAGGTTTACATTACATCATAAAATGGAAAAATAAATCATCGTTGATTCCATGGAAAACATTGAGATCCCATAGATAATCCATGCAGGTCAATCATAATATAATTCTTCGCATCCTGGGAAAGATTAAATATAGAAAGGCGTGAGCTCAGATGCTTAGTAAGTATAACAATACAGATTTTTTTATAAATGATCATAAACATTTATGTCAATGTATAAATCTAAATCAAAAGCCTTTTTAACATAAACATAACCATAACATGGAAAATATAAATCAAAATAATTCCCTTTAATTACTATCATGGATACTCTACTAGTCGAAAAATCACATTCAATATCAATAACCACATTCATATTGATAGAATGCATACTGTCATACATCATAACCACATAGTCAAGGCCTTATGTCAAGACTAAAAATAATTTTTTTTCAAGACCTTGTTCCATGACACAATTCTTTTCATGAGACCTACCTATACATCGAGGAGCTGTAGAGGGCTCCACCCGTCACATAATAAGTCCAATGCATTCCTCATATGAAAAATTTTAAACATAACATAATCATTTTTATTAAAAATAGCATACTAAATGTTTACACTTTATCTATAAACAATGAATTGTATAAAAATAACACACCCACAATCAAACGTATCAGAAAACCATAAATATAACACGTAATATTTGTATCATAATAAATCAAATTGAAAAAAGTTTAAAATAAACAAAAGGATGTTGACATAGATTAAAATGATTTGTAAAACCTTTTGATAGAAATATCCATTTTTCATGAAAATATTTAAAAGACACACAATATAAAAAGGAAGACATTTAAAGGAATTTGTGAATAAATGTGTCTCATACCACATTGAATGTAACACCCAGAGAATTTATGAGAAATGTTTTTTAATTTCATTCATGTCTTTTTTTGTATGCTACACCAAGATTATCTTTCACTATACGGAACACCGTATTAGACTTCAGTATACACAACACTATTCATGGATCGTGTTACACACAATTTCTTGTTTGTTTGATCTAGTTATTCTACGCAACATTGAGTATATATATATTTATATTTTCAATGTATAAATTAAATAGGGTTGGATTCTGTTATATGCAACAACAAAAGAGTATTTCACTACACACATCACAGACATTGCTTGCTTTACACACAATCACGACCTTCCTCGATAGCATGTGTCATACGCAATACCGGGTTTCATTAAACAATGAAATATAGTTAAAATATTATTATGAACTAGCTGTTATGAATAGTATTAACTAAATTTCTAAATTTATAACATTATTATTCATCTTACACATTTTCTAGAACATGGTATGAGAACAAAATAAATTTTTTGGGTAAAATAAGTATTTTTATAAAAATAATGTTTTCCCGCATTTTGATGGATCACCCATTTGAAATATAATTTTTATAAGTTTATAAATTAAATTTTACAAAATAAACATCTTATTTTGAATATGGATATAAAAATTTACATTGGATAATGTTTTGATATTTTTCTGACAACATTCTTATATTGATGAATAGTAAAAACACGGTAAATTTTACTTAAAAACAACTTTTTTCATTGAGATAATTTATATTGTTTGATTATAATAGTAAATTGTTTTAATGTATAAATAGAATATATTTTTACCATTTAATATAATTTATTTCATTATAATTGATTTTACATTGAATTTGTAGGTTAAATCAATTCAATCTTTTACAATGTTTTAAACAAAAATCCATTTTTTACAACGAGATTATGTTTAATTAATTAATTAAACTTATGTGTATTGAATTTGAAAAAATGGATTCCATATTTTTAATCATTGGGTCCAAATTATGTTAATAGTCTATTTGTTATTTTTGGGCATTATGAATAGTAACTACGGTAAATTTTAAGTATCTCAGGTAGAGGTAAATTAGGTAATTAAGGGTAAAACTAATATGATAAACCACCCTAACACTTGTCTTAATATAATTGGATAATTATATTTTGTCCTAACGAATATTTGGGTCGAAATGGAATCCATTGTAACCCACTTAGATGTGATTAAGGCATTTTAATTATTTTATTTTTAAGAAAGTGAAATATGTCTCACTCAAACTTTAATAAATAGATTATTTTTAATTTAATGATATAAAGAATATAATTTCGATAATAAAAACTCATTTTAAATATAAAATGTTTTTCTTTATGATGGTAATTTATTTTTAATTTTTAGGGAATATTTAGTTACCTTAATAGGTTATACATTAATGATACAGAAATTATTTATTTAGTGAAAAATCAAAAATATAGTTTTTATTAAAATAATAATACCTATCCAAAGGATCGTAAACTTGAAAAAAACTTATTGGTATAGTATTAAATACCCTAACCATCCAAGGGTAGACTTTTGGACCATTTGGAGACTTATGAAATAGATTAGAACATTTATATTATTATTTTTTTAATGATGTCAAAGTTGTCACCTTAATAATTTAATAAATATATCAATTTAAATGTTGTTATTTGAAGATGATAAATTCTATTAAAAATTTTATTATGAAAGTTATTATATTTATATTCATCATAGGATTTTATTTTTAATTTTTATGAATCTAATAATTATATTAAATGATTATACCAAAATGATGTAGTAATTGTTTTATTAAGAGAAAATATCAAATTAATGGTTTTATAAATATTAAAATAAACATTATATGAAATAATTAATGTTATCCAAAAATTTTATAGATTAATATGACATGTTTTAAATCTATTTAACATTTTTGTTCGAATATATCCTCTGTGTGGATTTTATTTAAATTCAAATAAATGAATAGTGTCAAAATTAACCCTATTGTTATTTTATAAAAATAACATATTATTAATTTTTAAAAAATCATATAAATATTTAAAAATTATAAATTGAAATATATATGGTCTAAAATTTCAAAAAGTACCCAATTATAGATAATTCACAACACATAAGTAATTATTTATAACTATTTAAAATTTAGAATATTATTACCACAAATAAGATTAAATAAATTAAATAATGATAAATCAAATTGATAAGGTTTAGAATAATTTCCCAACATGTATAAATTTTATTAGTACATGAACTTACAACCCTATATTACCTCATATAATAATTTGATTCACATTGGATGTTTTTAAGTAGTGTTTTTGTTTATTATTAATTAATTATTTTGAGGTTTCCAAAAGTGCCCCTCTCTTCCCATATAAAAGGGTGCCACCTCCCTCTCCACATCACACCACTTTGAGCCTTCAATCACGGCCAAACCATGAAAATTTATCATCTCAACTTCCCTATAAACCTATTATAGGTCCTGTTATTCTTCCAAGACCAACGTTACAGCCCTAAGTGGATGTTAAGAGGAGGCGCGTCGAAGAAGAGGTAATCTCTTCTACCAATTCTTTAAAGTTTCTTTATTCATCAACATCCTATTTTTTAGTTTTTTACTTATAAAGTAATAAAATAATTATAAATAATTTAATTATATGTTATTATAAATATGAAACAACCAAATTTCAATTTCTACCCATCCTACAAAAAACAAAATCACCGCGCGTGCGTACGTACAGAATACCGCCTCCACGCCGTGGTATTATCTGTTTTTCCACCAACACTTTACGTGGATGGGTATAATGGTGTAATGAATAACTATATATTTTTTTTTATAAAATTTTAATAATTTTGATATATTATATCATCAAATCTAATTCAATTCAATAATTATGGGAACAATATCATCACTCGTCCGTACGTACAGATTACCGACTCGACGACGCGATGAGATTCATTCTCCACGTTTACCATTCATGAATGATTATAAAGTATATATATTAAATAATCATGAAATATATGAAACATTAATTATACTGGAATTATATATATATTATTTACTAACTTCTGTTCAATTTAATAAGGAAACAAAAACAATGTTCATGCGTTCGTACGACGTACCATCTCCCTGAACGGTGTATTTCTTTCCATTTATTGATCTATTATATGTATGTATATTATTAATATATATTATATATAAATAATTTTTACATTCTGGAATTAATTAATCATGATCTAGGTAATCATATGAATAATTACACATCAAGACACAGACGATAAATGAAACACATTTACCCAAAATGATACTTTAACATGGAATTGAAAAATGAACGGGTAATATAAAGTCGTAAGTGAATCATATATGATAACATAAATATTATTATGGTTTTGTTAATATTTAATAATATGTTTAAACCCAACATACAGGGATCTCAGACACCTAGAGAATAAATTAGACATAAGGTAAGGGATAATTATTTCAATCTCGTTCTTACCCGAGATTGTTTATTCCTAATAATTTGTTGGGGTTGTGTTTATCATCCAACTCCATGAATTCTAAAAAATGTTTTCATAAAATGCTTAATATTATTACATATATGTTTAAATTTATTTTTACCCTTTTTTGACTTCTGTCACAATGTATTGAAGGAATATTTCCTTTGTTTACCATATAAGGTGCTTTTTGACTTTTCCATCAAAATTACGAGAAGAATGTTATTTTTAACTTTACAGCATGAACAGATTTTTACGGTTTCATAAATCATAATATCCTTGAATCTTACTATAAAATATTTCATTATTATTTTCAAAAAAATCCGTTTATTTTAATATTGAATGGAATTTTGTGAAAAGAAAATGATTTTTAAGAAGAAAGGATATTTTCCTCAAGAAGTCATTTCAAGTGTTTTTTTCAAAACTATTTTCCATCTAAGATGAAATTATTTAGTATGATTATGTTTCAATTATAATGTATCTATTATTTACATGGTTTTATTCTTCTTATGATGAAATGATATCCATTTGTTTTATATGTATTACATTTTGATTGGATGAGGTTTATGAAACACATTTTATTCATTGGGTTATGATGAATGATTTATGATTAATTTGTGGCACAAGAAAGAATGATTTCATTATGAGATGAGTGGGACCTATATCTCCATCCAATTAATTGGGTAAATATTTATATCTCTTGAGATAGAAATGGCTAAAATAACATGTCAATCTGGTTCAGTGACACAATACTGGAATGAGAAGTGAACTCAATTAAGAAAAGGACTTCTTCCACTGTAATGGTCTTTGGAGCAATGTCTTGAATACTATGGAAATCATATCATGGGATTAATGTTTTTCCACAATTACATGTTTTATTACCATGCTATTTTATTATGGTTAATGTTCCTTTATGATCTATGCCTTATGAATCTCCAAGATTTACATCATTACTCAAGATTTTGATGTTTTGTGTTCATGTTCTTACATTCAAATGTTTAGGGATTGTTTTATATTCTCCATGTTTAACCTTAATAAGCACTTGAGATCACCATTTTTATGTTTTCTATCCCCCAGTATATAATGGAATATTTTAGGTAAGAAAATCAAAGGGGAAGATCTTTATTGGAGATGTTGATGATCTTTCACCATGATTAGAAGATTATGTTCCGAGTTTCCAAAGACAGCAAACTAATACGGTCTTTGGGAGTCTGTTTTTGTTATGTATTATATATTCCAAAAAAGTAATGTAATTTCCATGTACGTCAATATTTGGGTCACTACATGTATTCTTTTAAAAGGAATTCATATTTTTAAAACATTTATTCCCTTATAAATAAATCCATAAAACCCATTTTGAAAAAATCAACATTTATGAGAATGATTTAGAAGAATAAATATTTCAAACATTTAAAGTGATGTTTTAGTAAAAACATTCATTAAATGAATCCCTTTTAAAACTCTTTTATGAAACATGGACATGGATAATAAATATGGTCAATTAGATACATAAAAACAACCTCGGATAATAAAGAGATTGAGAAATTAACCCTTACCATGCAGTTTCCTTTAGTTGAGGTTACGTTTAACCTATTGTATGAAGACCGTAGTATGTTATTAAATTATACCATAAACATATTAATATTTATTAATCATTAATTATTCATTAATTACATTATACTACCCATTTAATAATAATTTACATGTTAAATGAACATTTCGTGTAATAATCTCTTTCCTTATCATACGTGTTTTAACTTGATACTCTTGATTGTATCACATAGATCAAGATTTAAATACTTTTGAATATAAAACATGATTTATATATATTATATATTTAGAATATATATATGTATAATGTACATAAATATGAAATTCAAAACACTTTTTATGGAGATGCTAGTCTGTAAGTACGCAGAAATGTTGTTTCCATTTTCATATCGTATTGAACAGAACAATGTAAATAATATATTTTTAAGTACATATATATATATCTCCAGTAGAATTATTATTTCATATATTATATACTTATTAATGATTTATATTTTATAATCATCGTTGAATGGTGAACATGGAAATGAATCTAATCAGGTCGTGGAGACGGTAATCCGTACGTACACACGAGCAAAAATATCATTATATTAATGGACAAATCATATGTAATTGGACTTTATATCATATATAAAGAATAATTTAAATATTATATTTATTATTTACATAATTTATACTCATTATTATACTCATTTAAATAATAATTTATTGAATAACTATTACACCATGACGTGAAGAGGGTAATCTGTACATATGCACGTATGTTGACCGGTCATTCAATGTATGGATAGAATAGTGAATATGGTTGTACCATTTTTATAATAACCAAAAAGTATATATAATATAATGGATTTATTATATTATAACGGAAAAAACAATGAAAGAGGAAGTGAAAGAAGAAAGGAACTTGAAAGTTGTGATGAAATATTTACCTCTTCCTCGGGTATTTCCTTTTGATTTGATCAAAAGGGTTCCATAGGTTGGATTTATGACTAAATTAAGGCTTCTAGGATGGATGTGGGATAGTTTATAGGGTATTTGGGTAGGGTTTTTTATCCAAATGGATTTTATGGTGTGAATTAGAGAGAATGGGGAGTTCCCTTTTAATAGAGTGGTGAGGGGCACCTTAGGAAAGGCTAGAAATATCATTTTATAATAAACTATTTTTCAGTTTTTAAAGGCTGAAAAATGAATTATTTAAAATATAAAGTGGTTATTGGACTAAAACCACTCAACCAATAGGTTTTAGATAGGGTTGGGTCACTATATTATCTTTATCATTTAGATTTAACTCTTAGTTAAATAGTTTGACATTTAACACGTCTCATTGTATTTTTATATTATATGGTTAAAAAAATAAATATATACATACAATAGAACCCCAAGTAGTTAATTAATGATAAAAATATCATTATATAAGTATTTTTTTGAACCTTATATTTTTAGGAATAGAATTTCAATTAATAATATTATATTTGTTTTCAAAAATCTTATGTCAAATTTGACACAATTTGGTATTTTGTTTTTTCAAAATTCATAATAGCATTATTAATATGATAAAATTCATCTAACCAACCCTAACATGAAATATTACCCTATAAAATTAGTGTAATTCATAAAAATCTTCAAATAACATTTATTTGGAAATTTATAATATAAATTATTTTTATATTTCATTAATTAGGTAATTACAACATCATCATTGTGTCATAAATAAATTAAATTATTTAATGTCTAAAAAATATAAATAAAATACCATTAGTTAGAAAATATTTTTAGCTTTATAATTAATATTTATAGTCGAATATAAATTATGTTTAGACCTATGTTAAAAATGGTTTAGTTATTAAACATTGAAGTTAACACTCTTAACTGTTCTTTGAATTAAATAATAATAATTGTCCAAATCTAATCCGATTGGACCTAAAGGATAATATTTTATTACTAAGGATATTTTTGGTAGAATTAAATTTATCCAATAGAATTAGGAAATGTGTTATGGTAATAATAATATCATTTTAACCCTTAATTACCCTATTCACTTTTAACCGTGTTAAATAAAAGTTAAAAGTTACTCTTGAACAAAAATTAATATCATCTTATTAAACAAAATTTTACATACTGATATCTATAGTGTCTCTAAGATTTTTTAAATTAAACTCACAAAAGTGGTAAAATTATGTTTTATGAAAATTTGCAAATGCTCCTAAAAGGTGGGTAAAAGACGGTAAACTTCCAATAAAATTGTTATATATTTAAAATTATTATAAAATTACTCCAATTAATTAAATTTAACATATATAGGTATTATTTATATATTTTTACCTAAAATATATTTAATTTAAATAAATAATTATTTAAATGAAATGTCGGTTTTAACCAATAACATAGTGTTTTTAACTATTCATCAAAAATTGAATGTTTTCTGAAACATACAAAAAATTCACCCTAAGAAAATTTTGATATTATGAATGAAAAAAAGAAGTATATTTTACCAAATTAAAAACATATAAATTTCATTTGTTAATTTAAAATTAATTCATATTGTTAAAACCAAAAATCATATTTTTACGAAATAATAACTATCAAAAGATTGTCAATTGTTTGTGTCTAATTTCAAAGTAAAATTATTTACAATGACCAGAATTATATTAAATGTTAAATATATTATATATTTATACTTACAAACCATTAAAATGTATAATTTAACAATATAAATTATTTTGATTGAAAAAGTTGTTTTCAGTTAAAATATAGTATTTTCATTATTCCCCCAAATATGAAAGTTATCATAAAAACACCAAAAATTTATTAAAAATAAATTTTTATGACCAAATTATAACAAAGATGTTTATTTTATCAAATTTAATATATACATGTTTCAAATATTAGATTTAAAAAAGGTTTTCCATTAAAAGGTGGTAAAATTGCATATTTTGAAAAATAATTCTTTTATTTGAAAATAATGAAATTGTTCTTAAATTATGTCTAAGAAACTTATAATATGGATTCTAAAATTATATGGATTATATAATGTTCAAAATTCAGTTAATACTATTCATAATCGATTTTTAATGGATAGTTTAGTTAGTCGTGGTGTGCTTGAACTCAGTGTTGCGTGATGTGGAAGTTATTGAAATAATGTATTAGAGAATAATGGGGTGTTACATTCTTCCCTCCTTTAATAAATTTCATCCTCTCAATTTAAAATTGTTCTTATAAAATAAAAGTTTGAAAATAGAAAATCCCTTTGTGGGAAAAACCACATTGGAAATTGGGTTAGTAAAATTTAGTCTTAATAATAGGAAAATGGAAATTAAAGGGTCACCAGCAAATTATGATCCCTATTAGGATAATATTGGGGGAAATTAAAGGAAAATAATTGGTGGGAAATTTTAAATATTTATTGGGATTATTTGAGGTCATCAATCACAAACAAGTGTAAAATTGAGGGCCTCAAATCCATCAATCTATGATGTTTTGAAATACCAATGGTTCAACAAAATATAAGGTATTAGGATTACACATTTTTGGTTTTATGACCCCTTCCCTAATGTTTAAGAAATTATTTACACATAGAAGAAGACGGAAAAAACTATATATATATATATAATTGACAAGTAGAGTTTCATCCTTCAACTAATTCCTACCACAGACTTATATTTCAATCTAAAAGATTTCAAAAAAATATTCAATTTATGCTAATCATATAGTGTTATAAAAATAATGAATTTATAATTCACCTATTAGAACATTCAAAAAACTCGATTATACAATCCAGGTACTTCATGTAGTCCATTAGTAGGATATAAATCCCAATCGAACTATGGTTGTTGGTTCAATTCCCACAACTTTGTCCAACATGATGGATTGTCACTCTGTCTACGTGTCTTCCTTTTCCTAAAACTATAGTATTATAATATTCCAAAAATTTTATTAAGAAATGTTATAGCCTTAAACAATTCTATCCAAAGTCCAACTTAATCCATTCCAACTATTATAGTTATCCAAAATACCTCTATCCAAACTCAGAGTCCAAAATTTATAAGGATGTTAAACACAACTAAGATCCATTTTTTCGAATAATAACATGTTGATACTTTCATCATGTATTCTTTTAAAATATGGTAACACCCTGAATTACCAAAAAACTATATTGATTACTCTCATGCTCCCTTATAATTTATAGAATACTGGATATACTTCTTATATACAAAAATTTTGTAATCTCCAACAATGATGGAATATACAAACCATTAATCTGTCTCAAGGTAGTCAAGAATTCCAATAAAAGTTACCCAAATCATCCATCTCTTATTCCAAAATTACTACCTTAGTATCAGGAGCATATAATCTCAAATTCCAAAAGAAATATTACTGAAGTACAATCCTTACTTATTTCCATAATTAATATAACCAGTACATCATTATTACAACACTCAAAATGACACAATACTTTAATAACAACATAAGAACCCTTAATCATTACTCTTAATCTTCTGTAGTATCATAACATTATTTTTATCCAATATGAGAATTTGGGGTATACTCTAATGATTTTTACATTGATTCGTGTAGTGTCCCAACTCCTTGAAAATGAAGCATTGTAGATTTGAATCCTTTTTCTCACCCTTGCAATCATGTACATGGTGTCCTTCTTATCCAAACTTATAACAAAATTCCATTCCCTTCATGAATTTACCAAGGTGATTCATTCCACATTTATCACATATGGGATAATAGTTCTTTCCCTTATTCCATTTATCCATATTTTTCTCTATACCATCCTTTTCTACTCTTGCTTCCCTTCAAATCCATATAACTCAAAAAATTCTTTACATATCTTATTAACACATGATACTATTTCTTCATATGATGATAATACATGGGAGAATATTTCCTTTATTAATGTTAGCTTAATACAATGAATGATATGATCATTCTTACTCTTTGGATCATTCGTATTACTGGAGTTCTCATTCCATCTCTTGGGAGCCATTTCTATACAATGGAATACTCTAGGTTAGTTTATGAATCACAATGCATAATTCAAAATATATAAAATACATAATATAAAATTAAAATATTATTCATATAATCTATAATCATAAAACTTATTCTTTTAGAAAGTATTTACTATTAAATCCTTCATAATGGCTTGTAATGAAAATGTGAATTATCCTAAGCATATCCCCTTGGAGTGTCGTAACCAAGAGTGCAGAAAGGCCCATTGTCGTGCACCAGTTCCCATTCGAATATATCATAATGGGGTGTTTTCGAGTTTTTACCCTTTGTACATCTATGATAGAGCCGCCTCAACCTGATCGTATCTAGATAGGGATGTATTGATTGTAAAACTCACAAAATCGTTACAGTACCAGTATTATTGTAAGTGGTTCTATATTAATCCTCAAAGTCTATCTTAGGGTAATGTAATATAATAATATTTTAATTAAATCTACATCCAAGGTTGTTGCTAAAATTAATCTGATACCAACTATAATGCTCCAACCCCAATTACCCAGAGTCAGCGCATTATTATAAATCATTGGTATGATCAGAAAAGATCAAGTCTCAAAAGACCGATTCGTTTAGTAGATTTGGAAGTACTAGATACATTCATAGTGTTTACATTACATCCTAAAATTGAAATATACAACAACATTTTTTCCATGGACAACACTGGGATCCCATAGACTATCCCTGCAGGTCAGTCATAATTTATTTCTTCGCATCCTAAGAAAAATAAAACATAGAGAGGAGTGAGATCAGATGCTCAATAAGGATAACAATAACGCTGATACATTCATAAATAATTATAATCATTTAAGGCAATTTATAAAACTAAAAAACAATTTTCAACATAAACTTGAGCATAATATAGAATATAAGAATAAAAATAATACCATTTACTTACTCAAATGGATAATCTACAAGCTTAATAATCACATGCTATATTAATAGCCAAATTCATAATGATGGAATTAATAATTCAAAAAATAAAAACCACATTGTCAAGGCCTTGTGCTAGGACTACAAATAAGATTTTGTCAAGGACTTGTGCTAAGACACTAGTTTGTCTCATGAGAACAATGGTTGCATCGAGGAGCTCTAGTTTTCTCCACATCTTACTTTCTAAGTCCAAAGCATTCTTCATAAGAAAAGGTTTAAACATAACATAAACATTCTACTAAATCTAGCATACAAAATTTCAATACATTATCAATAAACCATGAATGGTATAAAAATAAAACATCCACAGTCAAAAATATCAAAAAAACATCCATAAAATATGGAATATTTGTATCATAATAAATCAACTCCAAACAAGTTTAAAATGAATCAAAGAATGTTGACTTAGATGAAATTTATTTGTAAATATTTTTGACTGAAACATCCATTTTTCCTGAAAACTTTTAAAAGAAACACAATTTAAAAAGGAAGTAATTTAAAGACATTTTTGAATCAAAGAGTCCCATACTACTCTGAAATTTTTAAATTGAATTAAAATTTTAAAACCCTTCATGTGCATATAAATAAATCCATAAAAACCAATTTTAAAACATGGACATTAATGCGAACGATTTAAAAGAATAAATATTTAAAACATTTAAAATTATGTATTAGTAAAAATTCAATAAAAATAACCCATTTGAAAATTCATTTATGAAAAATGGACATGGATAATAAATATTTCCCTTTAGATATTTACGTAAAAACAACCTAGGATATTAAAGATATTGTGAAATTAACACTTACCTTACACTTTCCTTTATTTGAGGGTACGTTTAACCTCTTGTACGAAGACCGTAGTACATTATTATATTATTCCAGAAACATATTAGTATTTATGATATCATATATTATTCCTTTACGACTTTATACTACCCATTTAATAATAATTTACATTTTAAATTAACATTTCCTGTAATAATTGCCTTCTTTATCGTACGTGTTTTAACTTTTTATTCATTATTGTATCACTTAGATAAGGATTTAAATACTTCCTAAATTTAAAATATGATATATATATCATATATAATTATAATAGAAATATGTATAATAGAAATATATTTGAAATGGAAAACATCATTTATGGAGATGGTAGTCTGTACGTACGAATAAATGTTGTTTCTGATTTCATATCGTATTGAACGTCACTAAGTGAATAAAATATATATATATGTACATATATATATATATATATCTAGTATAATTATTATGTCATATATTACATACTTATTAATGATATATATTTTATAATCATCGTTGAATGGTGAACGTGGAAATGAATCTCATCACGTCGTGGAGATGGAAATTCGTATGTACGAACGAGCGACAATATCATTATATTAATGTGAAAATCATATGTAATTTGATGGTATATCATTTATAAAGAATAGTTAACATATTATATTTATTATTTACATCAGTTATACTCATTATTATAACAATCCAAATAATAATGTATTGAATAACAATTACACCACGACGTGGAGAGGGTAATCTGTACGTAAGTGCGTTTGTTGACATGTCATTCAAAGGATGGATAGAATAATGAATATGGTTGTAAAATTTTTATAATAACATCACATTATATAGAATATACTGGAGTTATTATTTTATAATTGAAACAACAACGAAAGAGGAAGTGGAAGAAGAACGGAACTTGAAAGTGGTGATGAAATATTTTCCTTTTCTTCAGGTTTTTCCTTTTGATATGATCAAAAGGGCTCCTTAAGTTGGATTTATTACTAAAGTAAATCCTCTAGGATAAAATGAGGTCAATTTAAAGGGTATTTGGGCAGGTTTTGGCCGTGTAAAATGGCTTTTATGGAGTCAATTAGAGAGAAGGGGATGTTCCCTTTTATAAGTGGGGTGAAGGGCACCTTAGGAAAAACTAGAAATATTATTTTATAATAAAATAATTTTGGTTTTCTAAAGTCTCCAAAATAAATTATTTAAAGTATAAGGTAGGTATTGGTCTCATACCACTCAACCAATTAGATTTATATGGGTTTTAATTACTATATTAACCTTATCTTATAAATTTTGCTCCTTGTTAAATAGTTTCTCATTTACCATTCTCTTTATATTTTTATATTATATGGTTAATAAAATTAATATATACATCCAAGAGAACCCAAAGTGGTTCATTAATTATAAAAATATCATTATATATGTATTTTGGCCAGAAACTAGATTTTTAGTAATAGAATATCAATTAATAATATAATATCTTATTTAAATACTATTTTCTGTTAATTTTGACACTATTTGGAATTTAATTTTTTCTAAATTTATAACAGCATTATTACTTCTAAAAATGATCATATAACCAACCCTAACATGTCATATTAACCTATAAAATTAGTTTAATTAATAAAAAATCTAATATTTCATTTATTTATATATTTATAATATCAATTATTTTAATATTAAATTAATAAGGTAATTACTGCATCAACATTGTGTCAGAAATAATATAAATTATTTAATTTCTAAAAAATATGAATAAAATACCATTATGTAGGAATTTTTTTATCTTTCTATGTAATATTTATAGTCAACATTATTTTATGTGTAGCCCAATATTGAAAATGTTTTAGTTATTAAACTTTGAATTTAACACTTTTTACTCTTCTTTGAATTGAATAATAATAAATGTACTTATCTAATCAAGTGTACCTAAAGGATCATATTTTATTAATAAGGTTGTTTTTGGTCAAATTACACTTATCCAATAGATTTAGGAAATGTGTTAGGGTAATAATAATATCATTTTTACACTTAATTACCGTGTGTCCATTTAACCGTGGTAAATAAAAGTAAAAAGTTATTATTCACCAAAAATTATTTTCATCTAATTTAACCACATTTTACTTACTAATATAAGCCATGTCACTCGGATTTTTGAAATTCTACTCACAGATGCAGTAATATTTTTTTAAGCAAATTTGAAAATGCTTCTCGGAGGTGAGTAGAAGATGTAAAATTCCAATAAAATTTTTATATATCTAAATTTATTATAAAATGATTCCAATGAATTAAATTTATCATATATAGGTATTATGTATCTATTTTAACTAAAAATAAATTTCAATGAAATAAATAATTATTTGAATGAAATGTCGATTTTTACCAAAAACACAATGTTTTTCAATATTCATAAAAAATTTAACGTTTTCAGAAACATACAAAAAATTCACCCAAAGATAATTTTGGTATTCTGAAATCAAAAATGATGTCTATTTTACCATATTAAAAACCTAAAAATTTCATTTAGTAATTTAAATTTAATGATCATTTTCAAAACCAAAAGCGTATTTTTATGAAATAATAACTATCAAAAGATCGACACTTGTTAATGTCAAATTTCAAAGTAAAATAAATAAAATTACCAGAATTGGATTAAGTTTAAAAAAATAATTTATTTAGACTTCAAAACCATTAAAATGTTTAATTGAACACTATAAATTATTTTGATTAAAAAAGATGATTTCAGTTAAAATATAGTATTTTTCACTATTCACCAAAATATGAATGTTATCAGAAAAACACCAATGATTTATTAAAACTAAATTTTAATGTCCCAATTCTGAATAAGAAGTTTATTTTTTCAAATTTAATATATAAATGTTTCAAATATTGTATTTAAAAAATATTCACCATTAAAAGCTGGTAAAATTTCAATTTTTTAAAAATAATTCTTTTATTTGAAAAAAATGTATTTGTTCGTAAATTATGTCTAATAAAATTATAATATAGATTCGAAAATTATATGGAATATATAAATTATAAAATTTAGTTAATACTATTCAAAATCTCTTTTGGACGACATGTTTGGTAAGTCGTGGTGCAATTGAACTTAGTGTTGCATGTAGTGAATGTTATTGAAATAATGTACTATGGAATGTTGGGGTGTTACAAAAAACATGAAATTTATCTTTCAACATAAAAAATTTACACACTTTTGAATCCTTATTTTTTTTATAATACCATAAACAAGTGTGTTTTATTATTAATAAAAACAATACAATTTAATCAAACATAGGTTGTTTATAAAAACCCATTTCACATCATTGTATAATTTAAATCAGAAAATTACACACATTTTACACAAGTGAAAAATCAAAATAAATGAATTCAAAAAAAAATTGATCCTATATATATTTTATATAATGAATATTTAGGCTAAATATGAATTTTTAAAACATACGTAACATTATAAAAATTTAATAAAATAAAATGTAATATAATCACCAACATCAAAATCCAAACTATGTCACCATCAAAAAACTATTTATAAATATTAAAATATATATAAAAGATACAAGTGGAGGGAAGAAAATGTTACCTGTAAATTATGGAAACAAAAAAATTGCAATCGAGTGAAACTTAGGAGGGGTGGGTATGCCAAAACTATGTGAGTATGGTAGTGGGTTGGCCAAAATTTCCTAAGGAGAATAGTGGGGTGGCTGAAGTGTCCTACGGATGGAATTGGGAAGCCAAAAGTTCTAGAGGGGAGAGAGGAGGCCGAATGATGTTGCATGAGGGGAGGGGAGATCAACAAATGCACATGAGGAGGTTGAGTTCGATTGGGGAGGAGGGGAGGACGAGCCTTAGTAGGATTCTAATATTTATAATTCTATATCAATAATTCCAAAAAACCATTTGTATAGACCAACATATACAAATGTTTTATTTGAAAATCCATTCATATATAATAAGACAAGAACCTCTATAATATTCATTTTTCTAAACCATTGGAATAAATTCATTGGGATAAATAGCTTTTGTAGTAGTGTTAGATATATTTATATGAAATATCAAAAATGCTATATAAATAGTATTAACACCTTAAAATCATGAATATATATATATATAACATATATAAAATAGATATGGCTAGTGCCTCCCCTCTTGCTTGTTTGAATGATTAGGTTTTCAAGGAAGCTATTATTTTTTCCGATATGTTGTTAGAACTTTTATGAAATAATCCACATAAATGAATTTCATAATTATATTTCCATATATCACTTTTAAGACTCATCTTTTCATCAAGGGTGATATGTTGGATATATTTATAGTAGTAGATTTTTTTTCATTTCCATCTATTTTCGGATTCAATCTAGAGTGTTTTTTAAGAGGGGTTATCCATAAATGGCCTCTCTAAAAATTCAATATATTAGATAGGTATTTTGTAGATACGGTTTGGGTTAGGTGTGTCCATTTTTTATTCAGTTTAGTTTGAGTATATTATTCACCCAATCTAATTAAATCATTTGGGGATGTATTAAGCCATGTTATATAATTGTTTTTGTAATGACCTCAGCTAACCTAACCTTTGGTTAGAAGTGTTGGGTCATGTTAGGTTTTTTTTGTTATATAAAAAAAATTATAAGAAATTATATGAAATATATATATAACTATTTAGTAACTTAAAACTAAATAAATTTAAATCATATAAAATACTTCAAATTCAAATAAACCAATAATCAACGTTTACTTCAATTCAAAAGTGTAAAAATGTTTTCATTTAAATCCAAGAAAAACATCATTCTATGGATATAACATGATAGAAGATAGAAATTTAGAATTGGTGGGATTATTTTAGCTTGTTTTAGATCATTATTTTTCTAACATGAGTACCAAACAGACCTAAACTCATCATGAACAATAATAGACTGACCCAACACGATTTTGCTGGTTCAGGTATGACTTGTCGGTTTGGGTTTGGACACCCCAAGATTAGGCTTAACAATGACTAATTTTTATTTTATTTTTAATAACCAATTGTAATTATATCTATGATTACATAATTATAGAATTATCAGGTATTAATGATACAAGTCTATTAATGGTTAATAAATTAGAAAGAATATGCCAAAACATTTTTCTTCTAATCTACTCTTCCCTACAAAATATTAAAATCAAATTTATTAAAAAAATTCAGATCAATGATATTTCTCTATGACGTTTACCATTTATCAAAATTGATGAAAAATTTAATTTCTTCTAACATTACATGACCACTATTTTTTTCTGTAATTAATTATGTTAATAGAGTATACTTAGAGAATATTTTTTCAATATGGTTAAAAATGTCTTGTTGAAAACATTGGTAAAAAGACATTCCATATTACTACTTCATTTTTTTTATTTTAGACATATTCAATCTTCCTATGATCCATCTTGATCCAATTAGGAATGGGGAAAACTATTAAATCTAATGATAAATGTGTCTATAGTTCCAAAGTGGTCAACTTAAGTAGGGTTACTAATAAAATGCTTTATAAAACTCCATCATTAAATTGGTTATCATTGTATAATGATTCTACTAATAGATGATCCCAATTGGGTTATACAAATAATTCCCTTTCAAAAAGTTACACAAAGGAGAAGAATTATCATTTTTTGTCACTATGCAATTAACTTTGGAAAATACTGATACATCTAGATTCTTTTGACAACTTATTACCACAATCATGAGATTTAGTGTGAGGAAATACCATCTTTTCATACCATCATATAAAGGAATTAATAAAATCCACATTTAACAATCATTAATTAATATATAAATAATGAAAAGCTAGTCACATATATTTAAAGTACATTTTAACTTTAGAGTTTTAGAATGTCCGGAAAAATATTCATATAACAAATCACAGGACATTATCACAAAATTGGAATTTTATACTATATAAGAATATAATTAATCCATAATATGTATTTAATATATCCCAAAAAATTATCCACACATGATATTTTGTTTTAGATATATCATGTGTTATAAAAAATGATAACATCAGATGGTACGAGGTGAGAGCTATGCGCAAATGGTGATGACGATGGAACCCTAGCATTACTGAAGATGGTTCCCCCCCTTCCTAAAGGTGAAAAGGGGGAGGATGGCATGCGATCACCTTGAAGTCCACGTTTCATACCATTCTCCAACCGTCGACAACTACTAGAGTTCCCAATGATATCTGTAAGTCTGAAGGTGCCAAACCATCATCTTGGTAATCATCAACTCCCGATTTCGGTGTTGGAGTTCTTTGAGGAAACGAGCCATATTGACATAAAACTAGTGGCAAGCATCAATTATATTGGGATGTCAGTTGATGATTACGATCGGTTTGTTTTTAGAAAATAGGACATGTAAGATCGCACAGTCGTCAGGCTTCTGGATGGTCGCCATTTGATGATCTGTTTTGCCTTAGAGGAAGACTTGATACAAGCGTGGTCCAAGGCTCCTAGGCAATGAAATGGTTGGAATTTTCTTATCCTATGGTGGAAGTTTGATATTTGTATGAATCATGACCCAACCTCCATCCTGGTTTGGGTATGTTTTCCTCTTTTTCCTTTACCTTTCCAAACTATTAGGATTTTGCGTATGACTGGGAATCGGGTAGGTCTTTTTTTGTATTATGATGTTCGAATAGACACAGTGAGTCACCCAATCAATACTACATTTTATGGTGAGGTGGATATCTCAAGACCTTCGGTGGATTGGGTATAGATTTTGGTGGGTCAGAATTTCAGATGGAAGCTGGCTGTGGTGTATGAATCGTGGATGGATTACTGCAAAACCTAAAATAGAATGGGGCATATGGATGGTAAATGTACTAGTGATGTTTCTAGAAGGTGGTCCGCTGGTCCGGAGAGGAGGCTAGGAAAACCTGTTAGGAGGAGGATGCCTGTTGTGGTGTCTCGGGTAGGAAATGCACATGTAATAGGTCCCCAGGTTGCATCTGTACTAGAAATGCCCGTAGAAGATCATGTTAACCCTCTGGTATCTTCATTGCTTTAAAGACTGAAGCAGGATCTAAACCGATGGAGTGGTCTCCAGGGAACTAATGAAAATGTAATGCTGGAATGGTATCATCTCATGTGGCTGAAGGGGAGAAACAGGGTCCTGGGGTCACAAATGGATTGTCCTTGATTGATATCAGCTCGGAGAAAGGAGGGTTGTTTTTCTAGAGGTTTTGATGTGGTAAGGAGTTGCAGTAGTGTCAAGGTGAATGAAGGTAGGGAGGGGTCTCTATTGGAGGCCGAGGTTGGAAAGTTTCTTTATTCGTTGGTGAACTGTGGTGTTAGACTACCTATATGTGTGTCAGAGGTTTGTGGTCAGGCTAAGATGGATGATGGTGTGATGTTTACGGTGCACACAAAGAATTGTTTTCATGGGTAGAGATTGAAAGTGGGGAAGCTATTTTGAAGGTTCAGTGGGAGGGTGAAGTGAATGAAGAAGTGGAGAATGGGTTATGTGCATGTCAGAATGAGGATGTAGTGATTGTAGAAGTAGGAAATAGGTCATGTGTAGATCATTGTGTGATGGACCAACCGCAATGTCTTTCACTGATTGATACAAAAAACCTGTTTCAGCAAAATCAGGTGAAATAATATAAGAAGATGCAGGTGTCTGCTAAATGGGGGGATTCTTCTGAAAGTGATAATGAAAATTAGGGTAGGGTCAAACCTTCATAGAGTGGCATTGTTATAGGGGCGAGTAAGAGTTCTCATGGAAAGCTGGAGGTTATGACTATCTCACCACGAAGATGATTGCGGAAACATTATTCCTTTATACCGAAGACAATGTCCACTAGATCCTCTATCCGTAAATAAGGTGGACCATTTCCTAGGCATATTAATAATGAATTTCTTTTGTTGGAGCAGTTGAACCTTAAAAGGAAGTATGAAAAAGTCTTAAGGCCTTATAAAAGCACGGAATGGGAGTCAGAAACTGTAGGGGAAGTTTTTTTAAATTCCAAATGTGATGGGTTTGGTTTTTATGTGTTATAGATGTTGTGTTTTGTTTTGGTACTTGTTGTTAATATTTTTATTTCTTAATAAATGGTTAGAGGCTTTGCCTATGGCTATGCTTTTATGGTATATCATGTGTTATACTTTTCATTACACCATAAGTAAATGAAAATATCATAAGGGAGATCTCAAATACATTGTACTGAGAAATTGATTACCAAATATACCATGGAAGGAATATATGGAATAATCGAAATTATAATCTAACAATTTTGAATAACGAATAATTTATAGGTCAATTAAATCCATGGCTAAAAATAAAAATAATATGAAGGAAAATATAAATTTATTCATGATGATGTAATTTATAATCCTAGAAATTATGTTTTTTCTATCAAAGACTCAACCAAATAATCATTATTTCCATCAACTCCACAGACAGGACATCATTCAGGTCATCATGGTCACAACTAGGACAATGTGCTTTCATTTGGTTGACAAAAACCAACTAACCATAGAATTTATCTCAATAGACCTACTGATCTATCAATTGGCTATTAATACTGTGAAACATCCATAACATATTTTTTGTTCAATAAATTTAAAGTATGATTTATATAAATATCAATTAAATGAATAATAAAATTGTCTTAGGAATCAATTAATTTCCATTTTGAGTGAAAAAAAATCATAATTTCAATAATTTTCCCATGAAACTAAAAGGATAACGCGATTGAAACACATTTATAGACTAAAAGTGGATAGTTTACAATTCATAATAAAAATCGATATTTAAAAAATAAAAATCCATGTCCAACCTACAATAATATATATTTTCAATTCTCCCTCAATCGAATAATTATTTATTTTTCTATATAGGTATCCCTTAAAATAACTTGATATAGAGAAATATGTATACTATTAAATCAATAATTTCTCCAAATGATTTTTTATATGAGATCTTGGTGAAATACTTTCAATAAATGGATTAAAATATATTTTCTTCATATGTTAATGTAATGGGATGAAAAATCATTCTTATAATATAGCATGATTTGGAATGAAATATTTAGTAGTGGATAATTTCTTCTATATAATTTATTGTGACAAAAGGAATATAAAAAAAATAACAGTTTATATAATTTTAGGAATGTCCTCATTAAAGGATAAGGTTTTTCAAATTGAAATGACTTATTTGAAAATCATTTTTGGGAGTCATATTTAAATTACATTGGCAATAAAAAATTCCATCAAACATTAGAAAGCATTTATTTTGTAAAAAAACGAGTAATAATCTCATTGAGAAACTAAGATTTAATATATATGTAGATTTATATAATAAAAAATTAGAATAGAAGTAAGTTTTTATATTAAGAACATATAAATGAAATACCATTCACACTTTTATTGAAATGAAATATTAAAAATGGATGATTTTTTTAAAACGTTAAAATATAAAGTAGTAGGAAATGAAAAAAATAAGCTATTGAATCATTTGTAATGATATTATCAAAATAATACAATGAATATTTATATTGTAAAATGGAGGTTCCTGAATGAAAATTAGTAGCAGGGTTAGTTTCAATTATAAGAAAAACTTTTTGTAAAGTATGAGTCAAGAAGAAATGGAATTTGAGGTATAAATTAAAAACCATATTAACTCCCAAATAATTTTTTTAATTACTTACTTCCACTATAATGTTCATGAAACTACTATATAAAATAATAAATATATTAATAACCTATTTATGAATAATTTTCATATCTATTTACCTTTACATAAATCATTTATAAATTATCTCTTCATGTGTATTAGTATTTCATTGTCTACATTTAATAACGGGTGTGAGTAATCTTGAATTTTTTGAACTAGTTTTGTAATAAAATTTTACAATTATTCAATATTTGTAATTCCATGATAAGAAAAAGTTAAAAAAAATGTTCATAATTATTTTTAATGTAATAATTTCATTAAATTAGTGTTTTGGCTCCTTAAAAATAATATTAGGGATGTATTTGTTTCATTTTTTTTCATGGATGAAAGATAGTATAAAATTTAATGGGTTAAAAATTTATATTAAAATTACAGAATAAAAATAATATCATTATCTGATTGTTCATATCTAGTAATATCATAAACTATGTTCTAATAGTCATTCATGGGGTTTTTATTGTATTATTCGCGATGGTTTTTATATCAAATCAAACATTCGAATACAATAATAATTTTACGATTACGATTTTGAAATAAATGAAAAAAGAGATTCCTTACTTCAATGAGGCGGTAGTTCCCACAACACAGTGCTAATGATTTATTTTATCAGCAAATGAGAGGGGAATATGGTTTTTTATCATTTGAATCATCATAATATTAATTAAATTATATTTTTCTTAATTATCAATCCATTCAATCTCTAAAAAAAGTAATGATATTAATTGGTGAAAATGGAATTTTCCATTTCATGGAGGTGATAGTCTTCACAAACCTTGACTGATAGATTGATTTCTCTAAATAGAAAAGGGGAAATGATATTTGTAGTTATTAATTCCATATAATAAAATTTATCATTATAACAACATTTATGTCATTATATATGAACTAAAATATTATATTTGGAATGATAATAATGATAAAAAATATTATTGAATAATTTATCATTTTGAAGACATGAGATTTCCCCTAGAAGACACCTTCAAAATAGAGGTCTTAAGCACCTAAATCTTCACAATAGGCTCAAGGAAAATGAAATAAATTATAATACAAGGAGAAAAGGGATAATTGTAAAAATAAAGCATAATTTTTATGTTTTATATGAAGGGGTAATGGGAATAAAATTTTTATGTGGTTATATTGGGATTTTGTTAAATATTCCAACTAAATATAACGAGGGAAAATGGTTCACATGTTGAGTAGATTCAAAAATAAATATAATGTATTGAGGTATGAATGTAACTCCTTAATCTATTTAGTCATAATTTTTTGAAATGTTTTAGATGTGTCTTTATGTCATTAACACATTGAATTTTCACATTTCTAATTTTCACATTTATTATGGTTACAAGTTTTATCGAAGTAATTTTTTAATGGCGAAAACAAAAATAGGCCATATTATGTAATTTTCCCCAAATGATTCCAGAAATAAATAATCCTTATGAGATAAAAGATTTATATTTAGGAAATAAAATATTTAACATTAATTTATGTACATTTTAATAAAATATGTTACAAAAATTATATTATTAAGATAAAATATTACATGTCGATGAAAATTAATATTGTATTTGATTTTGTAGAAATAATTTTTTTTATTATTAAATAAGATTTTTTTTCAAGTAAATACAAATCATAATTTTATAAAAATAACACGTATGTTAAAGAATATATAAAAAATATTATTTTAAAAAATATTACATAAATATTTAAAATATTTAACACAGGTCATCAAAATTCGACATAATATTTTTATAATATATATTTTTAATTTTGAAATAAACTTTTTTCAAATTAAAGGGTATTATACTCTTGTAGATACTTATATATAAAAATAATGTCATAAAATTTATTTTTTTTATAAAATTTATTTTCTATTATTCACTAAGAAATTCATTACATCATAAATGTATCAAAATACTACGATAATTCAAAATTGATATTTATAATAAAAAATTGTATTCATTTTTTATAAAATTAATATTCTAAATTGTATAAATTTATCATTTAAAAGAAAATAAAAGTTATAAATACAATCATAATTTATACAAAATGACTTTTTTAAACATCATTTGTGTTTATTATTATTATATATAAAATTCGGAATAATTGAACATTGACATATTATTTTATAAATCATATAATGAACATTTATCAATAATAAAAATATGACAAATTAAAATGGATCATCTAAATGAGTCCTTTTTAAAATCAAATAAAAATAAAAATCTGTAATTTTTTCAATTGATTATTAAAATTTTAACTAATGATTATTTTATAATTAAGTTTTCAATATTTATTGATTCTCGATAGTTGGGGTGGTGAATTAATTTCATGTTGTGGGTGGAATGAGCTATTGTAGACACTATTAAATTAAATGATTAACAATCATAGGTTGTTACATTACCTATTTGCGGATATTATTGATAAACATATTTTAATAGTGGGTGTGTATCATAAAAAATAGGGTTAGAAAACCGATACAATAGAGCTGGAAATCACATTATAAGGAAAAAAAGTCTTTTATACCAAAAAAATGATATACGACTAGAGTACTATGGTGAAGATAATGATAAAACAATGTCTATACAATGATATCCAAAATAGATAAACCTGAATACATGAACAAAACGAGACCAACATGTCCCCATCTAACAAATAGTCACCTCCAAACCGCCCCACTATGAATGAAAATAACGAAGTATAAGTTGTCCTGATAAAATATTCCTTTTCGTTTACATGTATCCTTCAATACAATGTTTACAACCACCCCATAGGAAAAATTATAGTGTGAGAACAATTCCCATTGGGATACCACTGCGATATCTATTCAAGTTAAATATCAAGAATGAACATGTTTTATATTTTCCAAACATATAATGAATTTTCATAAATACAACTCATTTGTAAATAATTTTGCCTTTGGATTTCATTATATACATTTATATTCTCAAACCAGATATAAGAAATGTATAAGTTATATAAAATAGGAAATAATATTGATCCATCTAGATATATGATTATAAAAACATATTCATTAATAAACCTATATTGTGAAGCTATATGATACAACCTTATCCAAATACATGTGAGAAACACTTGATGATAAAGAAAATGACGTGATAAACATCCATAAATGAAAAAAACAACATATTAGGCCCTAACATGTGTTATAATATTTACTATACACAATATAGATTAAATTTCAAAAACGTTGGATCTAATAAATATTTAGTCCTTCCGTGATACATCAATATCAAAAAGGTTCACTCATAGTGTCTCCACACACACTAAGGAAACCCACATCACTTTCATAAGGTATCCAAGGTTCCCAATGTTCCAATTATAAAAAAATATTAAAAAATATTATCATAATTTTATAACACAATTTCAATGTTAGACAAGTCCATATTTGTATGAAAATACATTTCCAAATCCAGTATGTCTGTTTTCAAATAGAAATCATTTTTGAAAACATCTTCCATTCTAATCAATTTATTTGAAATACATAAAACCTCAAATAAATGAAAAACAGAAAATAATTTTCTAAGAAAAATAATCAATTCAATTCATTAACCCTTTTTAAATATACACATAACTCAAACCACTATGAACCTAGCTTCCATCTACAATGGTTACTAGAATCCACAAGAACTACAATCAAAATTCAAGGCATGCCAAAAAACAGATAAGGATTATAAGATAAAACTATCCAATAACATGTCTAAAAGATTATCTTGGTGAAATAAATAGACATAAATAGAGTCTATAAGAACTAGAAGTATCACATACAGTAAGAAACACACCACAATCGCAATAATGATCAATCATTGAACAAAATGATATGAAATGGTAGGTGGTATCTAAAATCACTACTGAGAGCCTTTATATCAATATGGATAGGGGTTAGAAATAAATGAAATATGAAATCAGTTTTGAATCACCCTAAAAGAAAAACACATAGTGATTAAAAAATATCTAATCCCATTACACATTTTTTAATCCCTCAAATATTGAATCACTAGAAAACACATCCCCTTTTTTTATCAAAAAATTCAATGTTGACATTAAAATTTTGAAATCTTTACACTATGTATAAACCAATAACTCCATGAACTGTAGTTATTAAATATATTTGGGCATGATTACACATCGTGTATCCCCATTAAAAAGTGTGTAATCCCCCATAAGAATTTAGAAACCATTGGATTTGATAGAAAATCCCAAAAAAACCGACCCGTTGAATTATCCTAACATAGGAAGAACCCCACAAAGTATTTGAAATTTTTATTCCAAAACTATATTAATTCAAATAAACATTCATTCTTGAAAATTAGTTCATTTTCTTATAAATGGAATTCAATATCCAAGAATCCAAAAAACACAATAAAAAAGGATTGTAAACAAAGAATAAACATGGGAGTAACTAAAAATGATAATGGGATGGGAAAATCTCACAACACTAAATTATTTATTCCCACAAGAATCATATATATTCTAGGAATCACAAAAAGTGATATCCATTAATGCCTCATAGACAATTATATCTCCCAAGACTCTTGGTTATACCATATTCACTACCACAATATCCAGAGTAGTGGAATTGTTTTAATGATTGATTTCTTCTCTTGTAAATCCATAATATGTCCTTGCTACTCAAAAAAACTGGTTTCAGTGTCATGATATACATACTCCCATATAATCACATGAAAAGCATCATTTATGTACCTTTTTAGTATGGTAACTTGAAATACATCAATGATATATTTCAAACCACTATACTTTTCCAACTGATAGATCCACAATCCCAGACATCCCACAATCGTAAAGGGGCGCACAATCCTCAGTGCCAACTTACCCTGATTACCCACCTGACGATTTCCCATTCAAGGTGAAATTATATGATAAATATTATCTCCATAATCAGACTCCTATATCTAATGATGACGTTTCACATAAGACCTATGGTGACTCTATTCCACGATCTATCGACTCCATATGGACAAAACCATCTCCACCGTCTCCTAATCGAGACTCGAACCAAACAAGGACTGCTCTCCCAACTATATGTAGCACAAGGGACGTCTACATGGCCTCCCATACAAATCATCAATGTGATCCATACAGATATAGTCCTAATAACGTTTTTTATGGGAGATATTAATTACTGGATGATACTTTTAACTAGATATTTAAAATTCATACACAGAACCCTAGAAAATATCCTCAAGAGTATGGATTGCACTATCTATTTTCCCATCCATATATAGATGATATGTCGTGCTCAATATAATCTAGGAACCCATCAAAAAGTAAAAAACCTTCCAAAACGTGTTCATCAAACAAGTGTCCCTATTAGGTACCACTATTGAGGGAACCACTTGAATTCTGATATTCCCTCATAAATAGAATTTTCCATGTCATTCCACCATTGTTTTATAAATGATTGGTGGAAATGTATTAATGTCATTAGTTGAGCAATGATCATTAAATAAATATCATCCCCACATGTATTCCCTTGAAAACTAAAAATTGAATATTTAGATATATCATCCCGCATCCTCATTAGAATGGGTAATATATAGAAAAAACTAATAGTTTTGTGGTGTTCCACCTTAATTATCTAAAAAGAATGTCTGAAAGATACAAATTATATAACTGATTATCTCATCGACTAACATCAATACTGATGTCTCATTTCCTAATTAATCATTGTATTCCCATGGTGTATAGACCAAAAATATCTATGTAAAATATCGAATAATTCTCACCTTAGGGAAAATGAAACAACCAACCAATAACAAATGTAAATAATGTTCTTTTGGGACACAAACACAACTCATACATGGTATCCCCACAATATGTGATTTTACAAAATTGTTGTAACTCAATGAATGTCACCTACCCTATCCAAAATAGATTGTAAACATATGAGTAAAATTTCATCACATAAAAGAACACATGTAAACCAAAATATTCATGTCCCGAGTTCATCTCTATAATCAATCTCAAGAAATAATATTGTTCAATTGATTCATTCATGACTTGTATTGGTAATTATATTCTCAATGAATTGAAAATCACATTTCATTTCCTATGAGTGTATGAAATATGAAAATGAAAATTATCTAGAAAATATACCTTGTATCTATATAAAAAATTCATATCACTCTAAATAAAAAATATATCTTATGCTCTGAAGATCATAATACTCAATAATCCACTCCCTAGAGAGATATTCATTCAACATTTTTAGTTTATTCATAACTACTTTTATCCCAAGAACGTGGGTAGGTAATTTATTCTTATGATTTTTTAACTGGAATGATCCAAAGGCCACCCCATGTTTCCCTAGATCACGCCATGTCCCAAACCCATAGCCAAAAAATCATAGAATATGTCATATCCCAAAATCAGTTCCCAGAGAATCATAATCAAATCTTGAACTCAACATCATATTTATCTTCTAAAAATATTTTTCACAATTTCTATTCATTCTATCTTTACTCCCTTAGAAGTTAAAGATGTCATCATTGATATAGATTGGAAAACTCTAGAAAAAATAGAATATAGTAACTAGAAAAACACAATAAGTATAGGATATAAAATTCATTTTCAGTTTACTAATAGGCCTGAAATGCCTAAAATTTTTCTAGATCCATATATATACACATATCACAAATCAAAATCCCTATAAATTTCACTTTTGGGTTGAAAAACTAAAATTTGAAAATATTTCCATAGAGATATTGTTACATCATGGTTTTAAAATGATATTCAAATGTAGTGTATGAACCAAATCTTCTTTCTAGTACAAAAAATATAATCCTTAATCACAAAAACGAATGATTCAATGAATAGATGAAAAATCTAGTTCATAAAATCCATAAAAACTACAGGATAATTAGTCTGACAAAATGGAATAACTACGAACTCAAAATAGCCATTCTAGTTTCTAGATCAATATCGTTGATATATTATATTCTTGGAAAATCAATTGGTTGTACCCAAACTACATGCCAATCTCTAAAAACCATCATGATCATATAAGATACTAAAAAAGTTCGTTCGTCCTAGGAAAATGATGTTTATTTATAACAGTCACCCGATTAAACTTCGAATAGTCAATACAAAGCCTAAGGGTCCCATCATACTTCTTATAGAAGTGGATAAAAGAATCCAAATGATACATGATTGTATGAATAAATCATTTAGCCTATTGTTCATGATATTGGATGTTATGTTCAATGAACTTAGTAGGTTCCATTCAATAAGATTTCATAGAAATGTATATTATACCAGTGCACATGTCAGTAATAAACTATACCTTTATCTATGAAGGTATACCACAAAAGTTATCTGGAAAGGTATTAGGGTGCACAATAACTACTTCAGAAACTAAAATATTTAGATAAGGGTCGACTATATCATTAAAAATCTTAGAAAACTAACATGATATTACGCTATCATAAAGAACGACATGAAATCCCCTTCCCTGTCGAGAGTTTGAGTCACCCTAAATGACATGAGTGACCCCATCAGTAGATAAGAATTGTAGAAATCATCAATTACTATCTAGCTCAGACATCACCCTGATCATTCAATACATGATTTTAATCATGTCGAGGTTTTCACGACCAATATTTATGAAGTATCATCCGTTCTCAATGTAAACTATCAACACATGACACATGGGACAATCGAATAATTTTTCATACCTCTTTTCCATAGGTGAATAAATATCCAATAACTACAAAATAAGGTATGAATGCAAGGCCAACATGTCAACTAACATTTTTTATATAAATTAATGAGAATGAAATTTATGAAACAATTCTAGTACCATAGAAGACTTCATAATCATCATACCTCAAATAGTAGTTGACCAAACTTCAGATTCTAGTTACACATACTCAGTCACATAAAGACATCTAGGCCTAACCCCATGAACAACCACTTATCCTAAGGATGTGAATCACTATTCATGAAAGAATTGGAACAAACCTACAAACCATTTATTATAGTAGGTAGCACCTTACAATGAAGGGAAATCATTTCAAAAAATGATTCATATGTATTATTAATCTAGAACGATGATAATTCTATGATTCCACCCTATAGTTATGATTGTTATGACCTGATCAACCACACTAAAGGAAAAGAAACTAATGATATCCAAATTAGTCTCTAGGAAAATTTCTTAAAGAGAACTGAACACCATTAATCGTCTTTTTTATATTAGAAGATAATATATGGTTACCATCTACACTAACTAAATTTCCTCACAAAACTATTTCCCAACTACATCCACCTTTGATAAAGATTAATTTTAAACTACAAACACTATTTTTTGAAGGCCCATGGAATGAAACATTGTTTTTATATCATTATTCAGTCCAAACTCAAAAATATGTTCATTTAGGTACCCATTAGTATTATGATCAATTTCTATATTCACCAACTTAGTAAAATTGGTAGAATAATATAGAACGGTATGTTATCCTTGATCTAAGGCCAGAAAGTCAAGGTTCATTTCTACACATAATGTATTAGTGTAAAATTACTAATTACAAAGTTTCATGATAGAACCCAAAGTATGGTAATCATGAAACATAGCTTGAATAATTAAGTCCCACTAACTCCTTCCTCATCGGTCGAGCATTAATGTAACAACCCGAGATTTTATAAGATATATTCATTTTAATTTCATTCATATATTCTGTTGTATGATACACCAATATTATCTTGCGCTACACGCAACACCGTATTAGATTGCAGTATACGCAGCACTATTCTTGGCACGTGTTACACACAATTTCAAGTTCGTTTGATATAAGTTATTCTACGCAATGATGAGTGTATATATATATATATATATATATTAAATGTATAAATAAAATATGGTTGGATTCTATTATACACAACAACAATGGAGTCGTGCACTACACGCAACCCTGACTTGGCTTGCATTTCACGCAATCACGACCTTCTTCGATAGCGTGTGTTGTACGCAATATCGGGTTTCGCAAAACAATGATATATGGTTATAATATTATTATGAACTAGAGGTTATGAATAGTATTAACTAAATTTTTTATTTTATAACATTATTATTCATCTTACACATTTTCTAGAACATGGTATAAGAACAAATTAAATTATTCGGGTAAAATAAGTATTTTTAAAAAAATGCAGTTTTGCCGCCTTTTGATGCAAACCCACTTTAAATATAGTTTTTGACATGTTTATAAGTTCAATTTGAAAAAATAAAATTCTTCTTTATAATCAAGAAATAAAAGTTTACTTTGGATAAGTTTTTCATATTATTCTGATATCTTTCATATTTTAATGAATAGTAAAAACACGGTGTATTTTAATTAAAATCAACTTTTTTCATCGCAATTCTTTATATGGTTAAATTATAAGACTTAGTGTTTTTAAAGAATAATTAGAATATTTTTTTACCATTTAATATAATGTATGTCATCAGCATTAATTTTACATTGAAATAATAGGTAAAAACATTTCAATCTTTGGTAATGTTTTAACTTTTAGAACTCGTTTCCTTAACAACGGGATTAATTTTAAATTAATTACTACAACTTCTGTGTTTTGAATTTTGAAAAATGTATTCCATATTTTTAATAAATGGGTCCAAATTATGTTAATAGGTTACTTTTATTTTTTTGATATTATGAATAGTAACTACTGTAAGTTTTTTAATTTTACTACGGTTAAAGGTAAATAGGGGAATTCAAGGTTAATAGAATATTATAATAATTAAAAATTACCTTGAAACTTGTCCTAACGTTATTTGATGAGTATTGGCCGACCATGGTCATCTTTGGGCCGATTTTGGGACCCCAATGAGCCACTTGGTAGTGAAAATGATAATTTGGATTAATTAATTTAATGTAAAGACAAAATTGACTTTAACAAAAATCTTTTAGTAATTAATTTTTATAAGGGGTTATATAAGTTATATTTTTTTGACTATAAATATTCTTTGGAAAGATAAAAATATTCCATACATAATGGTATTTTTTTAATGATTTTTAGACATCAAATGAATTAAATTATTTATGACACAATAATGATGTAGTGTTTACCTCATTAATAAATGATTAAAATAAATAAGATTATAATGATTAAAATATCATCCAAAACATGTCCAATTCCAATTGAATGATTTTATTTCGAATATGAGTCATTTTATCTTCGACATTAATGTGTTTTGGACCTCTTTAATCCAAAGATATGTTTATAATAAAATAATGTTTTCACACATTCCTAAAGAGCCCCTCCTCTCCATTATAAAAGGATACCACTTCTATGCAATTCGTCACACCTCTCAAGACTTTTTGTCTAATCCAAAAATTTCCCAACTAAGATACCTACATCCCTCTACTCCCCCCTTGAATCCTTACATTAGGAAGAAGACTCTCCAAGGAGTTCTTTTGGTTCAAACCAATGGCAGTTACCAAAATTAAAGGTAACAATTTCTTTTAAGTTGTTTTCTTTTATTCTACTTCTCAAACCCCTAAACTCATTTTAATAATTTATTTTGTAGAAACACCAATATTCTAAATATAATAGTATTTTTTATGAGAAGTAGTGACATACACTTACACACACCTCCATCTAATGGATGAAGAACATAATGTTTCCGTGATGGCAAACTAACGCCTCACGAAACGGTGATTGTTCGATTTTCTCCTACCACCTCTCATGGTAACCATTATGATGGAAATGTATTTATATATAATATATATTATTATTATTATTTCCTTTTGCTTTTTTACTTCCCAATTATATCAAGCCTTTACGGTTTCCATAGTCGGTAAATACGATAATCTAATTTGAGGAAGTGCGGACTACCACCCCCTCAAAGTGATGTGATTCGTTAATACCTTATGTGGGATGTATAAAGGATGTGGTTAATGATATTATATATTATATTATACTGGAATTATAATATACCCATGTATCATTATGTTTTAATTCCATTAAAATAAGAAATAGAAATGAAAGTAGCGTTCATGCGTACGTACGACTTACCATCTCCATGAATTGTGCGTTTCATTTCTTACCTCCATATGTTATGTAAAATTATAAATTCTTGTATATTCTGGATATATAATGAATTTATATGTTATATAAATCATGATTTACATTTTTGAAGTAATTTAATCATGATATATGTAATAATAACATCAAGAACAACAAGTCCAAACACATACGATAAATAAGAAGATTTTACCCAAAACGCCACTTTAACATTAATTTACAAAAGAATAGGTAATATAAAGTCATAAGTGAACCATATATGATATCATAAAAATAAATATTATTCTTTAATAAGTCAATTAAATTATTTAAATCATTATACAGGAGGTTCGGAACTATACGATGTATATCGGACCAAAGGTATGGGATAATTTTGCAAATCTCATTTTTATCCGAGACTGTTTATTCGTAAGTATTTACTGGGGTTATTTATATCATCTATTTCCATGTTTTATAAAAGATTTTTCATGTATGTTTAAAGTCATTTTTACCTATTTTTTTCTTTTTCTACATGGCATGTAAGGAATCTTTCCTTTGTTTACGTTATGAGGTACGTTTTGACTTTTCCGACAAAAGTACGAGGATAATGTAATTTTTAACTTATACGGTGTGAATAAATTTTTATGTTTTTATAAATCCTTATTTTCATGATGATTCCTCCTAAATATTTCATTAATATTTTCAAAAAAAATCTTTTCTTCTAAAATTTCATGAGATTTTGTGAAAAGAAAATGATTTTGCAGAAAAAAGGATATTTTCCTCAAGAATTCATTTCAAGTGTTTTATCAAAACCCATTTCATCTAAGATGAAATTATTTTACATGTGTATGTTTCAAGTATCATTTCTCTATGATTTACATGGTTTCACTTTTCTTATTATGAAATGATATTCATTTCGTTTATATGGATTATGTGATGATGGGATGATGTTTATGAAACCCGTTTTATTTATTGGGTTATTATGAATGATGTATGTGTATTTTATGGCACAAGTAAGAATGATTTCATTATGAGATGGGTGGGACATGTATCTCCCTCCAATGAATTTGGTAAAGATTAATTTCTCATGAGATAGACATGGGTGGATCGGTAAGTTAATCCGGTTCAGTATTACAGGACTGGAACGAGGAGTGAACTCGATTCAGAAAGGGACGTTGTCCACTAAGATGGTCTTGGCAGCAATGCCTTGGCTACTATGGAAATCATTAAATGTGATTAATGTATTCACAATTACATGTTATATTCTCATGCTATTTTATCATGATTGATGTTCCCTTATGATATATTCTTTACGTACTTCCAAGATTCATGTATTTGCTCAAGATTTTGATGTTTAGATTTTATGTTCATGTTTTTTCAATCAAATGTTTATGGATTGTTTTATGTTCTCTATGTTTACCTTTACTGGACATTTGAGCTCACCCCTTTTATGTTTTATTTTCCCCAGGATATAAAGAAAGGTCTTAGGTAAAAAAAAAAGGGGAAGATATTTTCGGGAGATGTTGAAGATCTTTCACTACGATTAGAAGATTATATTCCGAGTTTGCAAAGACACTAAACTATTACAGTCCTTTTGTTTCAATTTTTGTTATTTACTAAGTATTCCTCAAAATTAATGTAATGTCCATGTACGTTAAGCTTCGGTTCTCTACAATGAATGTAGAAAAGCCCCCATTCGATTCATTTGGAGGATTCAGTAAATTACAGATCCTATAAATATGCTCAAGGCACTCCTTATTTTCATGCAATAATTTTAAACCGTGATAGATGGGTGATGCTTATTAGTAAACTCAGCACCATAATCCATTGCATGTCCTAGGTTCCTGACACCCACTTGAACATGTGGTTAAATAGCATGGATAACATCTTCTACCATGGAAGTGTCCACTAGAGGATTATTCTATAAAACAAATCTAACATCTTCCTCCCTCTTATTTAGAATATTTCTTTTTATTATAAAAGTATAATAAACCCCATAAAATTACCAGTTATTTCATTAAAAAAATCCAAAAAACATAGAACACATCCATAATTCAAACCAATGACTTAATACAAAAATAGTTTAACAAAAATAAGATTTATTTTCAATGAAAGGCATTTGAAAAAAGAATTGGCCATTTCAAATAAACATGCCTTATATTTCAATTAAATGGGTCAAAAATAAAAATCTCAAACCTGAAAAAATGTATTGACTTCCAATTGTAACACGAGTTTATTCATGAAGGTTATCTATGTAATCCCCTTTTTAACACATAAGATCCAATTTTTAATGGTCCTAACTCATGTATACCCATGACATAGAACCAACCATAGGTTGTGTTAACAAATATTAGGATGAACCTTCTATCTAATACAAAATTTTAACAAACAAATAGTTCAACAAAAGCATACAACTGAGTTGACCAACACATGATGAGGTATTGGAAGAAAATATAATGGGACTTGTATATAAAAATGAAATACATACAACTAGAGTAATATGAATAAAAAAGTTACAAGTATATTAATACAATTAAATCCACAATGGATAAACCTAAAAGTATGATTAAAATGAGAACAACATGTCTCCATCAAAAAAAAAGTTCCCTATAAACCACCCCACTACAATGGAAAACACCAAAGGAGAAGTCTGCACACTCTAAGATCCCCTTTATTTTAACATTATCCTGCAATAAAATATCTAAATATGCCCTAAGTAAAAAAATTAGCATTTATGTGTAAATCATATTAGGATATTGATTATACCGAAATTTGACATTAAATCCCTCAAAAATATCAAATTATAAATTTATAATAAACCCAACCCTCACAAACAAAAAATATGTAGTAAAGTGGAAGTACAGGGTCAAACCCACATAGTGTAGAGAATGCATAAGAAGACTTTTTACTAAAGGTAATATCATCCAAATTAATATGATTTTATTAAAAAATAAATTAAATTAAATAATTAATATACATTCAAAATGACAATAAGGGTTCATGGTCAATTTCATGGCATAGGGAAATGGTTATCCTATATATGACATGGGATATACCCATGGTGTAGGCTATAAATTTACAGACACGAAGCTTGACGTACATGAACATTACATTACTTTTCCGAATACATAATACATAACAAAAACAGACACACAAGGACCGTAATAGTTTAGTGTCTTTGGAAACTCGGAATATAAACATCTAATCATGTTGAAAGATCTTCAACATCTCCCATATCGATCTTCCAATTTTTTACCTAAAACCATTCTTTAAATCCTAGGGAAATGAAAACATATAAAGGTTGAGCTCAAATGCTCAATAAGGGTACGAATTTATAAAATAAAAAAAATCATATATATTTGACCTTAAAAAGATGACCATAATGTTTAAACATCAAAAGCTTGAGCAATGACATAAAACATGGAAGTACGTAAGGCATAGATCATAATGAAACATTAAGAATGATAAAATATCATGGGAGTAAAACATGTAATTGTGGAAACAATTAATCACACGTTATTATTTCCATAGTAGCCAAGACATTGGTGCGAAGACCATCTTAGTGGACACAGTCCCTTTCTGAATCGAGTTCACTCCTCGTTCCAGTGTTGTATTACTGAACTGATTTAACTTTCCGTTACAGCCATGTCTATCTCATGAGATATAAATCATTACCCAATAAATTTGAGGGAGATATAGTTCCCACCCATCTCATAATGAAATCATTCTTACTTGTCCCACCAAAATAAACATACATCATTCATAATAACCCAATAAATAAAATGGGTTTCATAAACATCACCCCATCGTCACATAATCCATATAAAATAAATGGATATCATTTCATAATATGAAAAGTGAAACCATGTAAATCATAGAGACTTTATACTTGAAACCTACAAATATGAAATAATGTCATCTTAGAAGGAAAATGGTTTTGATAAAACACTTGAAATGAATTTTTGAGGAAAATATCCTTTCTTCCTAAAAATCAATATCTTTTCACAAAACATCATGAAATTTTAAAAGAAAAAGAATTTGTTGAAAATAGTCATGAAATATTTTGGAGGAAGCTTCATGAAAATAAGGCTTTTTAAATCCGTAAAAATCCGTTCATGCCGTATAAGTTAAAAAAACATTATTCTCGTACTTTTGCCAGAAAAGTCAAAAAAGTACCTCGTATCGTAAAAAAAATAAAGAATACTTACATACCATGGATTAAAAAAAAAATAAAAGAGTAACAAGGACTTTTAACATACATGAAAACATTTTTATAAAACTTGGACATGGATGATAAATATAACACCAGTAAATACTTACGTATAAACAGTCTCAGATAAAAATGAGATTTTCAAAATTATCCCTTACCTTAGGTTTGATATGCTTCGTATGGATCCGAACATCATGTATAATGATTTAAATAATGTCATTGACTTATTACATAATCATATTCATTGTTATGATATCATATATGTTTCACTTATGACTTTATATTACCCGTTGTTTTATAAATTCCATGTTAAAGTATTGTTTTGGGTAAAATCATTTCATTTATCATATGTGTTTCGACCTGCCATTCTTGATATTATTACTTATATCCTGATTTACATTATTCCAAAATTTAAAACATGATTTATATAAAATATATATTCATCATATACATATATATTATAGATCGATAAAAGGAATGAAATACACCGTTCATAGAGACGGTAGGCCGTACGTACGCATGAACGCTGTTTTCGTTTCCTAATTAAATTGAATGAAACTAAAAAGATGTCATACATATATATATATATATATATACATAAATACAGTATCATTATTATTTCATATTTTTCATTTTTATTCATTATATAAACTTTATGATCATTCATGTATGGTTAATATGGAGAATGAATCTCATCGCGTCGTGGGGACGGTAGTCCGTACGTACGCACGAGCGATGATATCGTTCCATTAATTATAGAATTGGAGTGGATGGTATAATATATCAGAATTCGTTTGATGTTATAGTAACCATATATAGTTATTATTTACACCATTATACCCATCAATGTAAGGTGTTGGTGGAAAAACAAATTACACCATGATGTGGAGACGGTATTCCGTACGTACGTACGCGCGGTGATTTTGTTTTCCGTAGGATGGATAGAAGGTTAAATAGGGTTGTTTCATATTTATAATAACATATCAGTATATTAGGGATAATTATGTTATTACTTCATAATGAAACAACTAAATAAGAAGAAGTTGAATAAGAAAGAAAATTGAAAAAATCAGTAATAGATATTACCTCTTCTTTGACATGCCTCTTTGAAACCACCACTTAGGGTACTAAAATTGGCCGTTGAAGAAGACCAAGACATATAGGATGTTTCTAGGGAAGTGGAGAAGAGAATTCGGCAGGGTTTGGCTGACCTTGAAGTTTCAAAGTGGAGTGAGGAAGAGAGGGAGGATGTTCCCTTTTATAAGGGAGGAGAGGGGCACCTTTGGAAATCATAAAAATATTAATTTATAATAAATATATCCCCACTTTAAAACCTCAAAAAATTACTCATATTATAATATTAGATGATATAGGTTTGTAATCTCATCAACCAATAAAATTTAGACATGTTAGGAATTTATTTTAAACATTATCAACTTGATTTATCCTTATTTACTCAATTTTATTTTATCTGTGGTAATAACATTCTAAATTTTAAATTATAAAACATAAATACTTATTTGTTGTGAATTTTCCATAATTGGATACAATATAACATTTTAGACCATATAAATTTAAATTTTAAATTTTCAAATTTTTTTGTGATTTTTAAAAAATTTTATAATATGTTATTTTAATAAAATAACAATAGTGTCAATTTGGACACAATTCATTTTTTTGAATTTAAATAAAATATATACAGAAGATATGTCCTAAATGAAAGCTTTAATAGATTCATAAAAGGTCATATTTTTCTTTAAAATTAATGGAGCACATTAAATAATTCATATAATATTTATTTTATTATTTTTAAAACCCATTATTTGGTGTATCTCTTAAAGAATATAATTAGTAAAACATTTTGTATAATTAATTAATATACTTATTTGTTGCATAAAAATTAAAACTAAAATACTATGATGAAGATACTTCTATTACCTTTCACAATAATAATTTTACGACAATTTATCATCTTAAAATCACAATATGTAAATTGTTATATTTATTAAATTATGAAGGTGACAACTTTGGCATCATTTAAAATAAAATAGTATAAGTGTCATAATCACATTTATAAGGCTCCAAATGGTCACATATTCGGCCATTGGATGTTTATGGTTTACATTTACATGACCAATAATTTTTGGTCAGGGTTTTGTGCCTTTTATGATCACTATTAGTTTAATAAAAACTATATTTTTTATTTTTTACTAGATAAACAATTTCTGCATCACAATTGTGGTACAATTAATGATAAATATTTAATCCCTAAAAATTATAAATAAATTCATATGATGTAGATAATTTTATTAGCTTTTTGGAGACTATTAATTTTTGACGTTTCATGATGTTTATCACTAAAGTAAAATTATTATACTTATAATATTTAAGGAAGTGACATGTTGTCAGTTTCTTTGGTTTTATTAATAATTAAATTATCTTCATGGACAAAAGTCCATTAAATAAATCTAATCCGACCCTTATGTGATATGGGTCTACTTTTAGTCATCCAATAGGATTTTGAAAGGTGTTAGGGTAATTTTATAATATGATATTTACCCTTAATTACTCAATTTACGTTTAACTAAGGTAAATACAATTTACCGTAGTTACTATTTATAATGCCCAATAATAAATATTATCTTATTAAAATAATGTGTACCCACTAATTCCAAATATGGAATCTATTTTTCCAAATTCAAAAATCAAAAGTTGTAGAAATTAAATTAAAATTAATCTCGTTGTTGAAAGAAAACGAGGTTTTGTTTAAAACATTACAAAAGATTGAATGGATTTAACCTATGAATTCAAGGTAAAATCAATGCTAGTGAAATAAATTATATTAAATTGTAAAAATATATTCTATTTATACTTTAAATCCATTTAATATTATAATTTAATCTAATAAATTAATACTATGAAAAAACATTGATTTTAATTAAAATATACCGTGTTTTTACTATTCATTAAAATATAAAAGTTATCGGAAAAATATCAAAACATTATCAAATGTAAATATTTATATCCTGATTGAAAAGAAGAATTTATTTTGTAAAATGGAACTTATAAACATGTCAAAAACTATATTTAATGTGGGTGCACCGTTAAATGGCGGCAAAACTGCATTTGTTGACAAATACTTATTTTACCCAAAAAATTTATTTTGTTCACATACCATGTTCTAGAAAATGTGTATGATGAAATAATAATGTTATAACAATCAAAATTTAGTTAATAATATTCATAACAGATAGTTCATAAAAATATTATAACAATATATCATTGTTTAGTGAAACCTGATATTGCGTACAACACACGCTATCGAGGAAATCCGTGATTGCGTGTAATGCAAGCCAAGTCAGGGTTGCGTGTTGTGAAAGAATCTTTCACTGTTTCGTAGAACAGAATCCAACGATATTTCATTTATACATTGAATATATATATATATACACATATATACACTCAATGTTGTGTAGAATGACTATTATAAAACGAACTTGAAATTGTGTGGAACAAAATCTAAGAATAGTGTTGCGTATACTGCAAGTTAATACGATGTTGCGTATAGAAAAAGATAATCTTGTTGTATCATAAAAAACATGAAATTAATTAATAATAATACTTATCATAAAATATCAGGTTGTTTCATTCTACCCAAATTAAAATTAATTTCTCCCTCGAAATTCGTCGGGGTTATAAATCGTTTACTATTCATTGAAACCCACATCGTAAAAAGGAATACTAAAACATAATTTTAAAAACTACTATATGAAACATAATGATTACCCAAAGTAAATCATCACTGGGATTCTATATAAGAGAACATAGGTGAAAATATGGATATGGAAGAAAAATCTAAACATTAATTTCTGAGGGAGAATGGTAGAGGACATGGCTATGAAAAATCCAACAATCACAAAGCCATAAATTTGTGATGATTTAAGCTAACATCTGATTCATCGGATATAAGGACACTAGGACAACATTTTTTTCGTATTCAAGATCATTTCCCTAAAGTTGAAATTTTGAATTAGAAGAAATACTTTATTGATTTTGGAACAATCTCACTGTTGTTCATGCTTTGAACAATTTCCACTTCATATCTTATAGAAATGAATTTGAATTTTTTATTCGTGAAGTGTTAACAGATAATGTGATAGAATGATGGGTAATTCCTTCTGTTTCAAAAAAAAGGTTAGAAAAAGATATCAAATATACATAAGTCCATCTATGGTGAGGTTAATCGTATACGATTCCGAAAATGAACTTATACTTCATATATCATACCGCTTTAAAAAATAAAACTAGTTTCTACTAACCAGAGACTTCTTATAGGCTAGTGGTATGCGATAAGGGCCAGTCGCACATCGGTTGTGGGTTCGATTCCCACAACCTTGTCTGACGCGATGGGTTATTGCCCATCCTACAGGTTGTCCTTTTTCTAAAACTACATTACTATAAGATCCCATCAATAATATCAAAAAAAAAATCTATCATTAAACAATACTATCTTATGTCCAACATAATCAATTGAAATCATTAGGCTTATCCATAATACTACAGTACACTGTCATAATATAGTGAAAATGATTACAAGAGATTTCATATAACAAGCTTGTTAATACCAATGTTGATCCCCATATATCATAAGATATATCATGTTGGTCACCTTCAAAACATTCGAAGGCCTTAATCATTTATTCTCTTAAAAAATGAATACCCATTGAATATTTGTTAAAACATGAGTTTTGTCAAATGTTAACTCTTTCCACATACCAAAACCCCAAAATTCTATATACTCAAACTATGATATAACTATTTCCTTATACCATTCATGATCTCATGAATACTGTCAAACATTTCATTTTCTCCTTATCCCCTCATTATGTGAATATCATCTTCTTTCGAAAAATATCTCAATCACTTTCCATGGTTACCGGTACCATAAAATTATTGAAAACCACAATAGACCAATACATAACTATTCTAATATTCCACGATACTATATAAAACATTATTTTGGAATCCCATTACATAAAAACATAATCATTCCACCACATCATTTCCATATTCAACATTTCCAATTGTGATCGAATGTGACTTCCCTTTGTACTTTTCCTTAAGTGATTTCTCATGTTGATCATCAACCCTTGGATTAGGTCATTGATTAGCATAATGGCCTATTTCATTGCACTTGAAGCATTGAAGTGTTGGTGGTGTGCTCTCTGCAGTATTTTCTTTATTAACATCATTATTAACCCTTTTTCCATTACTTCGACACTCAGCTGCTCGATGACTTTCTTTTCCACACTTAAAACATTTTCTAGTACCTTTTAGGAAATCTCCACCATGCTTCTTTCCACACTTTGAGCATAAGGAAACATTCATCTTCTTTTCACCATTATTCTGAGATTTCCCCTTGAACCCCATCTTTTGTTTTTGTCAAAACCATGAGATAGATAAGTAATACCAACTTCCATTTCTACCTTGATAGCACAACGCACAATGTATTCATAGATATTGAATTCTCTTATAGCTAATTCCCTTTGATGATTTGGTTTTAAGCCACTAAATAATCGATCAACTTTACTTTCAGGTTGGATTTATAAGAAAGATGCATACCTTGCAAGCCTTGTAAAATTCACTTCATATATATCAACAGATTCATCAACTTTTTGCTTTAGTTCAAGAAACTCCTTCTCCATATTTGTTCTAAGAATATGAGGGAAGTACATATTGTATTATATGTTCATGAACTCTTCCCATTCCATGTACTCAATTTCATCTCGGGGCCTTTTATTATTAATTAGAGTCCACCACTAGTCTGCTTCACATTCTAAACAGTAAACATCTAGAATGAATTTATCATGTTAAGAACAACGAAGTATGGAAAATATCTTTTCAATGGTAATGATCCATTGTTCAGTGACAATTGGATCAGAAGATCCATTGATAGAAGGTGGGCGTTGCCTCATAAAGGAATCAATAGAATATTTTTCCCTCCTCTGCCCATTTGGAAGTCCAGAATGATTCATATCTTTCGTAATAATAGAAATAAGATTTTTCACTCCATCTCCCATAAATTCGGTTTGTTCAGGAGGAAAATCATTGCATCATCCATTACATTGATCAACACGGTTCCTTCGGGTTCCATCCATCGTCTAAAACCCAAAAAGAATAGCGTGAGAGGAAAAAATCATGCAAGGAAAACAACATAATAAAGGGGGAGTACCTTAAATATCTAACATCTTAGGTTTAATTCTAAGATCGTTAGGGAAATTATAAAACTATAACCTATACGTATACCTAACCATAGGGACATCCCTAGACATACCTTAGAAATATCTATAGGGATCTCAATAATGTTATCGCATCCTAGATTCCAATGATTTAGTAATACTTTCCTCTGATACCAACTGTACAGACCCGAAACTTGACGTACATGGACATTACATTACTTTTGAGGAATACTTAATACATAACAAAAACATACACACAAGTACCGTAATAGTTTAGTGTATTTGGAAACTTGTAATATAAACATCTAATCATGTTGAATGATCTTCAACATCTCCCATATCGATCTTCCCTTTTTTTTACCTAAAACCTTTCTTTATATCCAGGGGGAAAGAAAACATATAAAGAGTGAGATAAAATTCTCAGTAAGGGTAAGCATGGATAATATAAAACAAATCATATACATTTGAGCTTAATAAATGAACATAATGTTTAAACATCAAAATGTTTAGCAATGACATAAAACAAGGAAGTACGTAAGGCATAGATCATAGAGAAACATTAAGAATGATAAAATAGAAGGGGAGTAAAACATGTACTCATGGAAACCATTAAGCACATGTTATGATTTCCATAGTAGACAAGGATTGCTTCCAAGACCATCTTAGTGGACACAGTCCCTTTCTGAATCGAGTTCACTCCTCGTTCCAGTCCTGTATTACAGAACTAGTTTAACTTGTCATTCCATCCATGTCTATCTCATGAGTTATAAATCATTAACCAATGCATTGGAGGGATATATAGGTCCCACCCATCTCATAATGAAATCACTCTTTCTTTTGCCACCAAAATAAACATACATCATTCATAACAACCCAAAAAATAAAATTGGTTTCATAAACATCACCCCATCGTCACATAATCCATATAAAAGAAATGAATATAATTTCATAATAATAAAAGTGAAACCATGTAAATCATAGAGACTTTATACATGAAACATACACAAATAAAATAATGTCATCTTAGATGGAAAATGTTTTTGATAAAACACTTGAAATGAATTTTTGAAGAAAATATCCTTTCTTCTTCAAAATCATTTTTTTTTTCACAAAACATCATGTAATTTTAAAAGAAAAATATTTTGTTGAAATAGTTATGAAATAGTTTGGAGGAATCTTCCTGAAAATAAGGCTTTATAAAACTGTAAAAATCCATTCGTGCCGTATAAGTTAAAAAAACATTCTTCTCTTACGTTCGCCAGAAAAGTAAAAAAAGTACCTCATATCGTAAACAAAAGAAAGATTCCTTACATACCTTGTAGTAAAAGTAAAAAAGGGTAAAAAGGAATTTAAACATACATGAAAACATTTTAATAAAACTTGAACATGGATTATAAATATAACCCTAGTAAATACTTATGTATAAGAAATCTCGGATAAAAATGAGATTTGCAAAATTATCCCTTACCTTAGGTCTGATATGCTTCGTATGGATCTGAACCTCCTATAAAAAGATTTAAATAATGTCATTGACTTATTACATAATCATATTCATTGTTATGATATCATATATGTTTCACTTATGACTTTATATTACCCGTTCTTTTGTAAATTCCATGTTAAAGTAGCGTTTTGGGTAAAATCATTTCATTTATCATATGTGTTTCGACTTGTCGTTGTTGATATTATTACTTATATCCTGATTTAAATAATTCCATAATGTAAAAAATGATTTATATATAATATATATTCATTATATACATATATATTATAGATCGATAAAATGAATGAAATACACCGTTCATGGAGACGGTAGGTCGTACGTACGCATGAACACTGTTTCTGTTTCCTTATTGAATTGAATGAAAATAAATAGATGACATACATATATATATATATATATATATATATATCTAGTAGCATTATTTATTAATATATTTCATTATTATTCATTATATAAACTTTATGATCATTCATGTATGGTTAACATGGAGAATGAATCTCATCGCGTCGTGGAGACGGTAGTCCGTACGTACGCACGTGCGATGATATCGTTCCAATAATTACAGAATTTTATTGGATGGTATAATATATCAGAATAATTATGATGTTATAGTAACCATATATAATTATTCTTTACACCATTATACCCATCCATGTAAGGTGTTGGTGGAAAAACAAATTACACCACGACGTGTAGACGGTATTCCGTACATACACATGCGCGGTGATTTTTTTCGTGGGATGGATAGATTGTTAAATAGGATTGTTTAATATTTATAATAACATATCACTATATTAGGGATACTTATGTTATTACTTCATAATGAAACAACTAAATAAGAATATGTTGAAGAAGAATGAAAATTGAAAGAATCGGTAACGGATATTACCTCTTCTTTGACACGCCTCTTTGAAACCTCCTCTTAGGGTACTAAAATTGGTCTTTGAAAAGGACCAGAACCTCTAGGATGATTCTAGGGAAGTGGATAAGAGGATATGTTAGGTTTTCGATGAGATAGAAGGCTCAATGTGGCATGAGTAAGAGAGGGAGTAGGTGCCCTTTTATAAGGGTGGAGAGGGGCACCTTTGGAAATCATATAAATATTAATTTATAATAAATCTAATCCCACTTAAAAACATCCAAAAATTACTCATATTCAAATATTAGATGATATAGGGTTGTAATAGCATCAGAAAATAAAATTTAGACATGTTATGAATTTATTTTAAACATTATCAACTTGATTTAGCCTTATTTAATCAATTTAATTTTATTTGTGGTAATAAAATTATAAATTTTAAATTATAACAAATAATTACTTATTTGTTGTGAATTGTCCATAATTGGATACTTTATAACATTTTGGACCATATAAATTTAAATTTATAATTTTTAATATTTTTTGTGATTTTTAAACAATTTTATAATATGTTGTTTTTATAAAATAACAATAGTGTCAATTTTAAAACTATTCATTTATTTGAATTTATTTAAAATATATAAAGAAGATATCTTCTAAATAAAAGCTTAAATAGATTCATAAAAGGTCATATGTATCTAGAAAATTAATGGAAAAAATTAAATAGTTCATATAATATTTATATTATCATTTTTAAAACCATTTATTTGGTTTATCTCTGAATAAAATAATTACCAAAAACGTTTTGTATAATTTTTTAATATACTTATTTGTTTCATAAAAATTAAAACTAAAATCCTATGATGCAGATAAATCTATTAACTTTCACAATAAAACTTTTAATATAAATTATCATCATAAAATCACAATATTTAAATTTTTATATTTATTAAATTATGAAGGTGACAACTTTGGCATCATTTAAAATAAAATAAGTTAAGTGTCATAATCGCTTTTATTAGGATCCAAATAGTCCAATATTATACCATTGGATGGTTATGGTTTAAATATACATGAATAATAAGTTTTGGTCATGGTTTTGTGACTTTGATGATCAATATTAGTTTAATAAAAACTATATTCTTGATTTTTCACTAGATAAACAATTTCTGCATCACTATTATGTCACAATTAATGATAATTATTTAATCCCAAAATATTATAAATAAATTCATATGATTTAGATAATTTTATTATATTTCTGGAGACTATTAAAGATCGAAGTTTGAAGAAGTTTATCACCAATGTAAAATTATTATACTTCTAAGATTTAAGAAAGTGATATGTTGTCACTTTAATTGGTTTTAATAATAATTAAATTATTATCATATACAAAAGTACATTAAATGAATCTAATCCAACCCTTAGGTGATATGGGTATACTTTTAGTCATCCAATAGGATTATAACAGGTGTTAGGGTAATTTTATAATCTTATATTTACCCTTAATTACCCGATTTACCTTTAACTGTGGTAAATAAAATTATCCATAGTTACTATTCATAAAGCAGAAAAATAAAAAGTAGCTTATTAACATAATTTGAACCCACTGATTCCAAATATGGAATCCATTTTTCCAAATTCAATACACAAAAGTTTCATAAAATAAATTAATATTAATCTCCTTGCCGAAAGAAAACTGTTTTTTGTTTAAAAAATTGCAAAAGACTGAATTGATTTAACCTACGAATTCAAGGTAAAATCAATGATAATGGAATACATTATATGAAATGGTAAAAATATATACTATTTATACTTTAAAACCATTAAATATTATAATTTAACAATATAAATTAATATGATGAAAAAAAGTTGTTTTTAATTAAAATATAGCGTGTTTTTACTATTGATTAAAATATGAAAGTTATCGGAAAAATATCAAAACATTATCCAATGTAAATTTTTATATCATGATTCAAAAGAAGAATTTTATTTTGTCAAATTGTAATTATAATCATTTCAAAAACTATATTTAATGTCGGTGCACCATTAAATGGTGGCAAAAGTGCATTTTTTAAAAAATAATTATTTTACCCGAAAAATTTATATTGTTCACATACCATGGGCTAGAAAATGTTTTAGATGAAATAATAATGTTATAAAATTCAAAATCTAGATAATAATATTTATAATGACTAGTTCATAATAATATTATAACCATATATCTTTGTTTAGTGAAACCTGATATTACGTACAACACACGTTATCGAGGAGAGTCGTGATTGCATGTAATGCAAGCCAAATCAGGGTTGCGTGTTGTGCAAGAATCCTTCATTGTTTCGTATAACATAATCCAACCATATTTCATATATATATTGAATATATATATATATACATTCAATGTTGTGTAGAATGACTATTATAAAATGAACTTGAAATTGTGTGTAACAAAATCTAAGAATAGTGTTGTGTATACTGCAAGCTAATATGGTGTTCTGTATAGAACAAGATAATTTTGTTGTAGCATAAAACATATGACATCAATTAAAAATAATACTTATCATAAAATATCAGGTTGTTATAACAAAGCGGTGAAAAATAAACCAACTGATCTTAATCCAACCAATTGGATTGGATTGTGATGTTACATAGAACTTATATCAGTGTAGTAGACATCCTAAGTGCATCAATATTGGTTTTTAGAAAAATATAATTGCATGAAATTGGTCCCACCCTTATCTTCTCCAACTAGTATATGGTCACTCAATTTTATACCCATATTTCAATGGATTTTAATAAATAATTAGATTTAATATTTATATAAAATAGATTACATTCGATGGGCTCAAAAAGGTTTAATTTTAGACATTCATGAGGATCAAACCACCCATAATATTTACCCCTAACACTAAAAGGACTATCCAATCATCATACGGTAATTGAAATTCATGAATAAACAGAAACCCATAACCAATGAAAATAGATTAGAGTTTATTACAAGAAAAATAAATAGAAGAGAGAGACTACGAATTATAATAGAAATAATTCAACATTACATAAGTGAAATAAAATTAAAACAATAAATCAATAATAAAAACTATCAATGAATAATGGATGGTTGGGACCCTATAAAATCCTCCTAGTATTTAATCCTTACTCTTAGCATGGAATTCCATTTATATTGGATGGAAAAAATAAAAATAAGATTAGAGTTTTTCTATAGGATCCTTCAGATCAAACATTCCATTAAAGGTTTTTTAGAGTTTAAGGGGATGTCCCTTCATCAATGATATATTAAAATGAACATTTGTATTTTGTCCGAGTATTACATTATCTGTAATTTATTTACAGGACCTGTAATGCATGGGGTTGAACTATGGACATCATTCTTCACATCACATCACGTATTTCATACATACCTAGTAATATTTTAAAATTTTGTAATATTTCCATGATGTGTAATGTCACTCTCTAGCAATAGAAGCCACATTTATTTGTGGTTATACAATTTAGATCATTGGATCATCAAGTGATCTTCCAAAATCATGAAAAACATTATTCAATGAGTGATTTGGTCTATTGGGTTCCAATATTCAATATCAAATATTTTGTATTTCTATTGTCATGTTACAGAGAGAATAGAATTTTTGTTCCCCAATTTCCACATATTCCTTCCAATTTATCCAAATGGCAGTCCTATGAAATAATAAACAACATATTATCATCTCCCATGAAACTTAACATTAATCAATTAATATTCAATGAATTTATAGATAAAAACCCATCAATATATATATTTAAAAGGGTTATTTAATACACCAAAACTCAAAACATTTGACTTCCATATTAATGAACTAGACATAAACACACCATGTACTCATAAAACAACAAGTAAATTTTCGATTTATTATTCTCACAAAAAATTTATAAAAATATTTTCTAAAAATAGGACATATCAAATAAATAATCCAAAAATTATTCCTTGTTTATAAAGTAAAATTGATGAATTTTATCCCTTTTCGTGCACATTAATCATTCATTCATCAACCCATATTCCATTTATGATTTAAATCCCCATTTATTATTCCACCCATCACTAAAGGTATCAATTAAACTATAATTATGAATAAATCTTAGGTACAGTCTCCTAACCATAATATTATATTTAATCAAATTTTTCCACCCCATAATTCCAAATATCACAATTAATCCTGAGGGAAATTAAATTATAATAAAAAATTAATGGGGATGAGGATAGGTGGGTATAAATGTATAAATTCAAGTAAGGTTCAGGGAGGAGGCTAACACTAATGAATAATTCATGATATTTAAATACAAGATCAATGCCATTCTCCTCACAAAATTATAATGTCATCTCACACCCCCACTCCAAAAATCATAAATAAAATGTTCATGGGTGATCTAATCATAATTATAATTGACCATATTTTATTGAGTTTTTAATTTTTTTGCCATTTTTTTAAAATTCATTATTTGAATAAAACTCAAATAAACATCCTATGAAAATTTAAAAAAAATAAATGCTCTAGTAATTTATATTTTTTATTCACTGATTTCAAAATCCATTTCATCGAAAGATTCTCCTAGATTTTGAATCACATTCACCACCTAACGATATATTATTTTGAGATCATTGGTCTAGAAATGGTGATTTTTGACCTACTTGGGAAACAAAACATTTAATCAATAATTTTTTCTTTTTTATTATGACTATTTAATAAGAAGAGGGATATAAAATTGAGATAATGAATGAAAAATTGAAATTTCACTAATATTTAATGTAAACACCATACAACCTCCTATTATGAAATAACGTCCCATATCTTGGATGATAATTCCTCCCCTGCACTCATTCAACTGAATGTCATGAAAAATATAAAGCGACAGTTAAGAATGGAAATAACGAATCATAACATGGTTAAATACAAATATTCCCATCCTTGGATTTCACGATCTAATTAAAGATAAATTTTTGAGTCTGTCTCATGAAAAATTGCTTGTTAATAAAATTCTTCAGTCATTTAAAAGTTTAATGTGTCTAGTCATATATTTGATAAGATAATAATGCATGTTCTCAAAGGTTTACATGCCCAAAGTGTTACTAAAGAAATAATATCATAATAAATGGAAATATTTGGTCTATAATCCTCTCAGGGAAGAGTATTTAATATAATTCAATTCTTCCATTACATGAACATGTTGAATCATTTTACTGAATGTATATTTCTAGTGATTAAAATCATGAAAATATCTCATAATTATAATTATTTGTTAAAAAAATAAAAATTGATGTAGGGTGGTGAATTATAAAATTTCCATTTATTACTTTTCTATTTATTAGAATTATATTTTATATTTTCGAACAATTCAATATACTTCTCCTAAGTGGCGATGTCTCCCAGATCTATGAGTATAGAAAAAAAATACAATCATTTTTATGGGTGAATCTAATTAAATTCATTTCATTAAACAATTAAATTTTTTAATTTACATTTTAATTCCTGTAGAGGAAAATACTAAGGGTTTTTAAATTAAAAAATTAAAAATATTAATTATCATCATTGATACTTTTTTAGGAGTTACTCTGGTTATGTGTGGATCCAGTTCCCGATATGAGTTCTTTTTGTTGCTTCTATTCATGTTTCCTACTTCATACCAGTATGAGCCTAAAAAATATATTTTACTAGTAAAATTATGGGCCTTTTATAATATTTTTATTAAAAATAAAAATATATTGAACACATGGAGAGTTATAAAATTATTATAGAAAATCATTGTCCTAAAAAAAGTTGAAAATCCTAGTTTTATCTTCAGAGCACAACTTTAGGGTGTGTATCTTGAACCATTACCATTTTATATAATTGGATAATGATTTTAACCTAATTGCCTTTTATTTAGTTTATTATGAAATTTTTTTACATCGAGGTGTTTCTTTTTTTCCAAATCATGTGGTTTGTCTCTAATGGTTTTCTGGTCATTTGTAATATGAGGTTAAATTTAGAGAAAATAATATGAAATCAAAATCCGACCAGAGTTTATCTCTCTCTTATACCACCATAGGAAGTAATTTTTTTCCTTAGACTACCCTTCTAGAATTAATTACGGAATTAGAGTCTATTTGTTCCCTTCTATTTCAATAATATTTGGGTTAAGTGACATTCTTCTTTAGTCTCTATAATTCAAGTGAAGTTGATTCATGACTAATCAATAATCTCTTACTTTAATTCTATGACTTTTTCCAATTCAAAATCCATTGATTCATATTCCATTACCATTTATTCTTCCGCTTTAAACATCCAATAATAACTTTTCATTAGATATATTTCCTCTTCTTATTCTTGTTTAAAAAGAAATTTTATATGTTATTCTTTGTATTTTTTTACTTTTAGTACGGATGCCTCAAGTTATGATAATTTTTTGAAATCCATTTTTGTTTTTTTCAGTGTTTTCAACATAATATATGTATTATTTTTTATTTTATTCCTGTAATTATTCATCCATAATTGTTTCAGAAGTATTAACTTCTTCCAACTCTTTCTCTCTTTCATCTTCACACCATCATATCACGATATTATATTTTAATGGAATGTATAATTATTTGGAATTTAAATTTTGAATAAAATGTGAAAGGTGATTAATCAATTATCCATATAAATTGAGTTGGGATTCATGATCATTTATCCTCTAGTCCAACCCAAAAATATACTTTGTGATAAATATGGAAGGTTTATCATTATAATTCTACACCTGAGGTTGTTAGAAGGACACATCTTCTTGAATATAATACACTTGAGTGTTATTTATATCAATATCTTGACCTTTCTCCACCACCTGACATTCTTAATCTTCAATCCAACTAATTTGAGGATATTTGTAATCCAATATATTGTGAATAATGTCACTGTACATTTTTAGTAACACAGTTAGTCTGGATTATTTTATTTCCATCCCAGGATCCACCTTCGTAGTTTAGAATAGAAGGGTATCATATATAGGCTTGATGATATATTTATATAAACTCTTATTATTTTAAATCATCACATGTAATAAAATATGATTCACCCCCCAGGATTCTTAACATGACCACACTTCTAAATTCAATATTTCTCATGTAGTTATATATTTTGGAAATTCATTATACAATGTTGGTGGCGCACCATAATTTTTTCAATGAATGTATTTCTTCATGCACACATATGAAAATTCCACCAGTGTAATAAAAAAAAGAAAAAAAAAAGTAAAAACAAACAACAAAACTAAAATCAGTAAAGAGAAATACGATAAGGAAATTCAATAACTTATGAAATCAGTCGCATATTGTACATAATGCTCTTCTGCTACATGGAAATAGATCCAACATTTTATGCGTCCAGAATACATTGCTAAATCCCAAAGAATTATAAAATTATAAATTTATATTAAACTGAAACTGCAATAAGTATAATAAACTGTCAAAGTATATGTATAGGGTTGATTCCAGAGAGAGGGGAAATACAGTAGAAGTCTTTTTACTAAATTCTAGGTAACACCCATTATAGTTTTATTTAAATCGTATTGATAACAAAAATTAAATAAATAAAATGTAGGAATAATGAAAACCAGGATTAGTATAAATTTTACAGTACATGAAATGGGAAATCCTATATGAACATGGGATAGACCTGCATTGAAGGATGAAAGAATGTTGAAAAAATACACTAGTTGAGCTTGGTAAAATAAATTTGATCAATCAAAGCTATAAAAGACTACATGGTCTTGAGTAATTGAAACCCTAAGTGCGTAATGATTGGATTCAAGGAATAAACAATTACAAGCAATTTTTCCTACCCTAATCATCCCATATTAGGTCATAGTGATTCAATTTTCACCTCTAATGGTTAGAGATAATGAAAAATAATGATTTTGAAAATTGTTTTAAAACATTTTATTATACATAGTGTTCCCCAATTTTGATTTTTTATATATTTAGGTTCAAACCACCCCTACACTTGACACCTAACATGAATAGGATTAGACAATTATCCTTGGGTGACTTCTATCATTGAAAAAAATAACCAATAACATAATAAAATCGATGAATTTTAATTAGAATGATAATAAAAAAAGACAGTTAGTAGAATTAAAATTGAAATAATTGTACAATAAATTAAAGAAATAAATGAAAAAAATAATGCATAATGAAAAATAATATATATAGAATGGCTGGTCATAACCCAATATCATCATCACGATAGTCGATCATTATTCATGGAATAAAATATCATATCTATTGGATAGAACAAATAAAAATTATATTTTAGGTCATTTATATGAATTTTCTGGTCAAATATTACATTAAATGATCATATGGTCTAATGGAGAGGTTCTCCTAGTCAAAGACACATAAAAATATCCATTTTTATTTTCCCATGATTTACATGATTTGTATTGTATTTATAAGTGGTTTTATTTTCTAAGGGTGAAATACAAAATGATTTATTCAAATCATGCTAGGTATAAGATTAATTACATGTTGTATTTTTAAATTTTATAATATTTACATGATTAGGAATATCATTTTCCTATAACTAAATCCATGTCTTAATCTTTTCATCAATTTCACACCTCCAGAACATCATGTGATCATATAACATCATAAAAAACCTTCATTCAATGTATTTCATGGTTTTCATTGACTCATTGGATTTATTATTCAATATTAACTCCATTATATTTCATTTTTACACAAGGTGTTTCCCACCTCACCAAGAAGGTATTTTTTATTCCTTATTTTACATATCATTCTTCCCATTACACCAAATGCCAGTTCCAAATAAGAATATACAACACATCAATATCTCTCATGAAACTCAATGGTAATAAATTAATATTCAATGAATTCACATAAAATTCAATAAATATATAGATATAAAATAGAGTTATCAGATACCACCATAAATTCTATATAGGGTCTTATATCTAGAATGATATAGTTCATTATTCATAAATAAAAATAGTTTTACAACTCATTTTCATCAATCGAATCAGTTTTTAAATAATTTTCCCATTTATTTTCATATAATTCATTCATATTATCAAACATGAAATATGAAATGTTATACTAACATAAACCTGAAAATCATATTCACGCATCAAGAGGTAACAACGTAATCACTAATCCCCAAATCAATGTGTCATTTGAGTAAATGTGAAACATCCTCATATAAAAACCTATGATTATTAATATATGATGAAACAAATCATGAAATGAATAACCATAAATGAAAAATAACCTGATTTTATGCCCTATGTCATGAGAAAACATGTAATGGACACTCATGATCACAAACAGGCATACAGTTTGATCTAAAAAATATTGTGTCTTAGCAAAGAGAATCAATATAAAAAATGCTTCCTCTGAGTGGTACCACACATGTTATGGTTAACTGAGTCTCTTTATTGACACACCCAAGGATCCAAATGTCCCAATATACAAAATAAATTTTTAAAACTATGTTTATAATTTTTTAAAATATTTTCAAAGTCCAAACAACCCTCTTCTTGGAATAAAAATACATGTATAAATCATCAAAATATGTATTCAAAGGAAACACTTTTGAAAACATCCTTTGTAGTAAAAACATAAAAACAAATATAACAACATATAAATGAAAAACCCAAATAAATTAACTATTAACCGAAAAAAAATTCATTGCATAGACTCATTATATAGATGTATATACTTGAAAGCAGAATAAAAAAAATCCTTTGATAATGGTGACTGGAATCCACAAGAAAATCCATCGAAAGACAAGGCATTAAAACAAACTAAAAGGGATCAATAGAAAAAAAATTATCTAAAAAAATATGAAACCTTATCAGAGAAAATAAAACAGACACAAAAAATGGAACAATGAACCAGAATGAATGCTCACATAGAGAAAAACAATGTATCCCTAAAAATTATATATTACCAAAAAAAATTATGTGAAAGGATTATAGTTCTAAAAAATCTCCCATTAGATCTTTTAGATCTAGAGAGATAGAGATCCAAAAAAATGAAATGACACATCATCCATGTATCATGATAAAATCACAAATCTCAATGATTGCATGAAATTTAGTCCCATTACACATCGTGTAATATAAGAAGGAACGAATCACTAAAATTGAATCTCCATTTTATTAAAACCCCTATTTTCTATATTACATGATATGACCTCATTAAATGCTTTGCACACCTCTCACACTGTGAAATAGTTTGATAGAAACTTCCAGAACATGATTACACATCATAAAACCCCATTACACGATATGTAATCCTCCATTTGATGAAAGAGACTCTATGTTTATAGATAAAAACATAAAAACCCCACACCAAACATTCTATGAACATCAGGTGAACCCAAATTTGTCTTTAACACATTTATACTCTTTCTCCATTAATTCAAATAAACATATATCACTGAACATTTGGTCATTTTTTCCAACAAATCTTCTCCATCCTTGTATCATCCCACCCCTCCCCATTGTCTTGAGATGAGGTGTAATTTCTACATGTCCTTATGTGATATTCCCAAGGCATCGAAGGAAGGCATTAAATTCCTAGTGCTTCAACACCATTAGGGTATGATTTGAACATTGAGAAATAAAACAACCAAAAAAAACATGCCAAAAAAATTATAACTACTAGATGTATGATATAAATGTTAATACACTCAAGAAAACACCATTGATATCAAAGAAAAACTACATTAGATAACTACATCAGAAGACTACTAACATCAAATTACAAAGTGGAAGAAAAAACAAATGAATCCCAAAGACTCCAAATAAATTACCCTATAGCTCCAAAATATAATACATTATATAAATATTAAAAATAGTCCATTTATCATGAAGATCCAAAAAAAATTTTATACCTATCCTTTACATATATCTTGATTGAAAAAATCTACAAAAGCACCAAAGTGAAAAAATAAGGGTGTGTAATGAAACCCAGTAGGCATTCCCCAAATCACTTCCCTACTCATGCAGTAGGATATAAAATTTTAGATCATTTAAATAAAAAATTATACAGAAAAATAATTAGAAAATGTGTATATAAAAATATAATACAATTTTTATAGAAAAAACATTTTGTGAAAAAAACCAATTTCCTATGAATTTAACCAAAATTTTTTTCTAACTATTTCCAATTTCCCAGTTTGAATAACCCAATAAATTTCACATAATCCCCCCAAAAAACCTCAAACACACAATCTTGATGTTGTCATTTATTTTATAACATCTCATTGATAAATCATCTATTTAATGGTGGTACTTCATGACCAATATCCATCCTATTCAACTCATTCATAACCAATTATGAAAAAAAATCAAAATCCATATTTTCTAAACTATTTCGATAAAACAATCCATTTATTTAATACAAAATTCAATTCATCAAAACAAAATAACCATTTCAAAATCATCATTTTAAAATCATGTTACGAAGTTTACATTTTCCTGAACACTGGATGATCACAATTCTACAAACCACTACTAAAGAGTGCTTCTATCAATTAATTGACAAAAATATTAAAATAAATTTGGAAAAATATTCAATTATAAATTAGGCCTTTAAATTCCATTATAGAAGTTACGAGTGAACACACATACCTTATTACATATGGAGAAAACAAAAAGGTTATGAAAATTCCCACAAAAACAGGTTTAACATCTAAGGACCAGTGTTAGATATCTTTCTATGGAATTAACACGACCATATCCTATAACGATTGGCTTAAAACCAATATATATATCCACAGTGAATTAGATTCAATAATATTAGAGAAGGAAATAAGTATATCACAGAAAAAGTATGAAATGTTGCTATAAAAAATGCATTCCAAGAGAATTGATCTTCAACACACCATCAAAAAACATTGGATCATGTATACTTTAATGGGGAAAGCCTCAAAATCAATTAGGAGGAATAAATATTATTCTTTGGATGAAACTGAGGTCAAATAGGGGCCTTAGAGGTAAAAATGAGTGAGATACACTTTTTAGGATTCACTTTTAAAACATGCATAGTTAGTTACATGGTTAAGAAAATTGTGTGATAACTATAAACAGACCTATGCCTCAAGAAGAAACTAGAAAGATTGTCCCAAGTAGTTAAAAAAACATGAGAAAATCATGAAAAATCACTCAATCCTAGTTTATATAACTTATTTTAGGTGACCACATGGTTTGATAGTATGTTACAATTCGTTAAAACTTATAGTTATGTACAATGTAAGCTAACAAATAAATTACGTTTATTTATAAAAAATATTTCATAAAATTTAATGTGTTACAAAAAAATATCCTACACAAGTGTGTGTAGAATGGTTTTTTATAGTTTATTAAGTAAAAATGGTTTGTTCTATGTCGTGGTGAACATTGGAATGTTGGATAGGAATGGTGTCAAGAAAAAATAGACAAAGTAAGGGTGTAGTGTTGGGAATTTTAAAATCCACAACATAAAATATTTATTCATTAGGGCATGGTGTTGGGTGATTCAAATAGTTAAAAACATAAAAATCAATTTATATTGGTTAAAAATCAACTTAATGTATACATATAATTACTAATTGGAAAAATTCAATACTTTTTGTTTTCTGATGTTTATTTATGTCTTTAAATAAAGGACAAAAAGGATCTATGTATTAATATTGTCCCAAAATACTCTCTGATATAATTGGTTAAAAATTGATATATCATCTCAATGTGAACTTATAATCCCAAATTATTTCAAAGGATATCCTTATTTCTCTTAACTAATTCAAATTGAATGTGTAATCATAGATAAAATAGATTTTAGGGTGACATTATAGCATGTTTACCTAAAGAAATCTACTATGTTCTCATAACTATTATTCAATGGGTTATTACTCGGTTAAAGTGATTGAGTTATTCATTGGATATTAGGTAACATCATATGGTTACGTAGAAGAAAATATTATGAGGTACACCATTATTGTTCAAATCCAAGATCATGAGATTATTAATAATATATTCCTCTTGAGTCATGGGTTAGGGACATCTTCTCTCACATAAAGTAGTAACTATATTAGATATTAAAAGTTCTTTATTAATATTTACTTTAATACTTTATAAATTTATTATAAATTATCATGAATTTTAAAATTTCATTCTATCATTTCCACATTAAACATTATGATTAACTTTATAACCCAGACCGGATTTATCAACTATCACTCGATTGATTTTCCGCTTTAATATTTCTATATATTTAAATCATTTTTTATTAAAATTCTATAATAAATTATATGTTAATTTTTTTAAAAAAAATCCCCCCTTATGTACATCTATTTTTTAATAAAAACCCTTGATCTTCAATATTAATAATAAAAAATTTGATCATAACAAAAAAATTAAACGATATTTCAGTTCAATGTTTTTATATATTTCTCTACTATTTAAAATATTATTACACATAAAATTTAATGAGGTGTATAGATATTGACATAAATTTTTAAAGATGGATATTTATATATATAGGAACGTAATTTATATATATATATATGTTAAATGATGATATGATAGAAAATATTTTTATATTCCTATTCAAGATGGTTTTTTATTTATTTTTAAAACATCAAGTTTTAAATGTTGTAAATATTAGTAAACATGTGTCTCACCACCCCCGATAGAAATGTGACATAATGTGTTGGTGAAATTTTTGAATGGAAGTAGGTGTTCATATTATTTAGGTTTCAATCATGTTTCATAATTCCAAGATTGAAAATACTAGTTGAATGTGGGAATGGGGATACATGAATTTTTCAAATTCAACCATACAATGAAGGAGTAATCCTTGGATTTTATATTATACTAAAATTGGTGAGGATGGGATCATTTTTAAGATAAATTTTTTAAAGGTTTTTGGTTTTTTTTTCAATGAATGACACCAAAAAATGACTATTAAATTTTATCAGTAATTTTTAATACTATTTTAGGTATTTTATTGATTCCAATAATGGTAGTTATAGGTCACATTTTTTACCATTAATTATCACACATATATTTATTTTTGGATCATAAATTATGAATTGATAGATTTCTAAGACATATATTAAAAAAATTTCATTATCATCATATTCATGGGATCTTGGAAAATTAATAAAAACTACTTGGTCTTAGTTTAAAATCCCATATGGTCAATTACATTTTCTCATGGAAATAGTAGTAGATAAAATATAAACCACTTTATTACTTTGTACACCAACCCAAATACCATGGGAATAAAAAAATAAATAGAACACCCTTACATTAAATGAAAACGAAATGGTTGAATAGCAATTGAGAAACCTGAATCATGTTGTAATGAAAGAATAGCTGAACCATCATCCTCACATATAGGGTATTTTTTTTTACTATCTGTCCATTTTGTTGTGGGAAGAGTTAAGTGTATGTACATATGAATGTCCATGGATTCAAACATTTATAGTAGTGTTTATATTTCTTATAGGTAATAAAATATCATTATCAAAACTATAAATTAAATTGATGAGTAAAATATGAATATCACACATCACAATGAATAATTAAAGATAAAGAACAATAATTTTTAATGTATATTTATTCACATATTACCTATATGAATGATGTAAAAAATGAATCCTGATATCTTTATTATGAAATAAATAATCCATATAAAAGATAATCATGATTATTCACTGAGGAAGAGATGGTATACAGTGATTTAGACCCATATAATCAATTTTTCAGTGATCAAATCCCTTATGTGGAGTAATCATCATCCTTCTTGAATAGAATCATACCACATAACATGATTATAAAGGGTAATAAAAAAATATTTTCTAATATAAATATAATGCGTGGTCCGGAATTCTATGATTTGGTTACAAGTGATAATGTTGAATTTATAGCCTCTAAATAGATCCATAAAGGTGACAGACAACTTTATGAAATAGTTACTTCCTATCATGTCCACTAGAGTTAATGTAACATATAATGACTTTATTATTAAATTTCCCTAATAATAAATAATTTGATGAATGTATTCTTCCGCCTGAAACACCACACTACAATTAACCAAACCACATTTTATAATATATAATATTTAAAAAAAAATTATTAATACATTATGATTATACAATATAAAATGTCATAATGAAAAAGAAAAGTGGATAAAATATACAAGTATTTAAAAACCTCAAAAACAAAAAATATTCATCCCCATGGTTTTCATAAATAGAATCACCCTAATTACAATAATGGATGGAATGAAATTAATTGGAAACATTATGGACAAGTTACAAGGTAGAACATTAGTATGAATGATTTTATGGTATATATAAGATTGATATTTGACAATTATATGTATGTTCATTGAGATTATATAACAAGGGGGATAATTTAGTCCATTGGGAATATATGACTATTTGAATTATCAAGACATTATAATTATATATATATTAACACCAGTATTATAAATTATAATATATAATATGATAAATTGAAATTAGTATTTTATTAAAATATGTTTTTTGTAACATACAGTTGAATTATATGATATAAATACATATAAAAACATTGAAAAATGAACCTAAATATGGAATTAAAATGTAATAGAGTAGTTTCATTATTCCTTATATGGATAATATACCAATATATTTTAAAAATTCACAATAAATGGTTTTTCAGAGGACTAATCATAAACTGGACATCAATATATACTTTTTGGGATAGAATAACTACATAAGATGTTCATGCTCATGGAAATAATATTGAGTTATATTCATATAGAATCACCATTAATGAAAATGACCATTGTATATCATAACCATAAGTACTTTGTAGGTGTCTAGATGGGGGTATTATGTAGAATTTAATTGTATGTTGTCATGTAGTTTTTAATTTAATAAATGATACTTATTTTTTAATTATTAAATGTTTCATTATATTTATAATTTCAATAAATAATTCCACATTTATAATATATATTGATAAACATGAATGTATTTATTTAATAAAAATTTATTGAAAAATTTTATTTAATTAGTAAAATTCTTTCATAAATAATTTGCGATTAAATCATATAGTTTTAAAATGGCTCGAGTTCAATGAATTATATTTGTCTACATGATGTTACATTTTTAGATTATAAAATAAATATGAAAATATTGAATAATTATATTAAATAAATTTACTATTAATATATATTAATATATTCAATTTTTTTTGAAGTAATAAAAATAAATTCTTTTTATGCTTAGAAATTCATTTTTCATAAAATTGGTTTAATTTTACTATATATTACCATTAAAGACAACTATTACATTTAAAAATTTAATCCATCAAAATTTATTTAAATTAAAAATTATAATATCTAAATGAGGTAAAAAAATAAATATTTTAGACACGTATATAAGTTATCGAGATAAAATTTAGTAACGAGTAATAAAGAAAAAAAATGCTATTTTCCATGAAATTGTTTATTGTTTTTTATTATTATCTAAATACATTAAAATAATTTTGTCAAAATGGTGAAAATAATTTTTTGTTTATATATAAACCCAAATATATCAAAACTAAATTAAATTATTAATAAATGTGAAATAAGATTATGAACACTAAATTTTATAAAATTTAGTATCTACTAAAACTGCTTCACTATATATGTAACATTTGCATTTGACGTCTAATTTCATAATATATAATTTAAATTATATTTAATGATGAAAATATTTGTAATATTTATATTTATATTAATTAATAAAGATCATTTATTTCTTGGTGAAAAATAATTATTTTGGTAAATAATTAAACATGTTAAAAAGAGGTAAGAAGGGGTATGTTTTAATGGGATGAATTTTGGGAAATTGATATAATAGATAGAAAATTTATTAGTTATTTTATATGTATGATATTTAATGATACATGTATCAGTTAAATTTATTTACATAACTTTGTCAAAACCCATGTGAATCTATCTTTACCAATCACATAACTTATGTTTCCAATGAAATGTGCCTCAATTTACCCTAAAAAAGGAGAACTCTGAAACCCACTATAAACCACTATTATTTTGAGAATAAACCTTCAATGACAGAGAATGTTTTTCACTCCTATAGTTATATTACACACATGTAAGCCTACAATCACACGATGGTGTCCTAATTTCTCATTATGAGTGAATTTTTTGTGAGAAGAAGTGATTTATTCCAAGTAATAAATGAGGTCTTCTTCTTTTCTTATCATTTAATTTATAAAATGGATTTCTCCTAAACCTAACTTTGAAAAAAATAAATTTAATTAATATAATTAAGAGTCTTTGAGGTTATTTCATCATAATATAGCTCAAAAACATTACTAAATTTATTAGTAGAATACATTCCCATTTGGTTTAGATTTACCACCCACATGATCATCGTTATAATGATTACATCATTAATGAATTAGAAAAATATATAGGTGATATAATATTACAATGACTAATTTAGTAATTTTATATTATTATAGAATGGAAATATTTAAATGTACATTAATTTATAAAAATAAAATTTCTGTTGAATTGAAAATCCTAAAATTTTGACGTTTACCACATATAATGAAACTTCACCAAACACCCATAAAATATCCACTACAAATTTGAAAAAATACCAAACAGACCAATTTGATCTGTAGTTATATTCTATAGGTTAATAGAACATGACCAAGGACTATGGATTATAAATACAATACTGAATTTAGTATTGAAAAAATTAAACAATTATTGAAAAAATATTAATTTTAAAAAAATGGATGAAATGAGAAATAATATATTTGTAAATTAATTATATAATATATATATATATATGGTTCTTAATGAAATTAAACTACTATAAAATTTATATTTCACTCTATATAATTTCTGGATATTTTTTAGATGATGCATAATTTTGAATGATTAAAAAAGGAAATCTCATTCCCACCTATGATTGGAATGGGGTAAATGCCCTATATCCCTTTTTTATACTATCGATCTGATTATCATTCCCTTTAGATGTATGATAAATATTTATTATATAATAAAGATCCTTTATCATTAGTGATGTATCATTAATCTGTGCATATCCTTGAATATGTACTAGATATTATCTAGCTACAACTTTATCATTCAAGGGATAATGAACATTAAAATATATATGTATATTAAATAGAGAAATATCCCCAAAATCTATTTATGAATAACCTTATTATTGACAGGGACAAATTTATCCCAAATTAACTAAATTTCTAGTAGAATACATTAGTTTGAGTCTTATAGGGTATTGACATGTGACCTCAGGATGAATAGCCTTTTTTAGGTTATTTTAATCATGAGTTCTAGTCTCATCACCGACCATTATTTCAGGGTGTGGGTGGGTTTTATGTATTATATAATTATACCGAATCTACTGAGATGAGTTTTGAAAATCATGGGATATGACTAGATTTGAGGGTGATGAAGGACACATGTATTCTCATTGGACTGACAATGCATTATTAGGATGTAAAAATATAGGCTCATAGAAATGATAGATTGACATTGCAGGATTCAAGAATATATTTTTGAGAACATTTTTCTAGATACATTTAAATTGGATATCTCAAGTTAGTTCAATAACTTATATTAGTTGGACACATTATTCATTGATTCTGGTGTGGGTTTCACAAACCTATCTGGATTTTCATCCTCGATGGTGGGAGATTACGTCTCCAGTAAAGTGTATTTTTGGGATGGATTATTAAATTTTATTAGGGTTTATGTAAAAAATTTCATGTTTTACACTTTTTAGATTAAATAAACCATTCATTGATTGATTAGGTCTATTATATGGATTTGACTTATTTTAGATAAGTTATAATTCTAGGTGATCTTGGCAATAAGGCTTCTGATAGCTAAACATGGAGTTATGAAGAGTCTATTCAGAGAATTCATTCTAGATATTCATAAATTATAGTGATTAAATAGTCATATATGGTGTGATTCTAGTGCAAATAGCTTCGAAATGTTCATACTTAATGTGAGAGGGCACTGATGGTGTTTCGGGAATACAGACAGATGGGTCAGTTATAGAGGTTTTACAGGAATAATTCTTAGGTATCATAGAGTAACATATGTGGTCCGACATAAGAATTTTAGGAAGGAATATCAATGATACCAGGATGTGGTATCTATGACTATATATTTGACAAGGGTCGCCGAATATAGAGAGACATAACAATAGGGTCAATGGTTGATGACTATTATAAATATATAGGGAACTTAGGACTTAAATGGTCTTGCTTCATTACAAGAAAATTTTATTGAGTTAATAGGGTTAGTTTTGGGTAAGAAACGATGAAAATTAGAGCTGTGATGTTATTGTGGCCATTATCAAATCCTGATTATTAAGAAATAATCACTTTGTTTAATTACATATATGATATACTACATCGATCTTAAACAAACCACTAAATACTATTTTTTAAGGTTTAACATTATAAAAAAGTTTTTTATTAGAATGAATTAATATTATCCATTGAATTATGAAAATTATTTTACTCATTTTTAAATAATTATTCACAGGTTAACAAATTTATTAAGAATGAAAAAAGACTGAGTATAAAGGATGTGTTTTTATAAAAAAAATTTAAAAAGTGAATAGTTGTGTTTAAAAAATCATATCACACTTTATATATTTTTATATAATAAAATAATATATGTTATATAATCAATTTAATGTTTTAAATTCATATTATTAGTTTTCAAGATAAAACAATAAAATAATTCAAATTTTTGGATAATAGAAGTATTTTTCTAAAAATGCAGTTTTACCACCTTTGGATGGAAACACCTATTAAATTTAGTTTTTGATACATTTATATGTTATATTTGAAAAAATAATCTTCTTCTGTAGAATCGGGACATCAAAATTTACTTCGGATAAATTTTTGATCTTTTTATGATAATTATCATGTTTTGATGACTGGTCATAATGTGCTAAATTTTAATTGAGAAAAACTTTTTCCATCAAGATAATTTATATTGTAAAATCAAATTATATAATGGTTTTAATGTATAAATGGAATCTATTTTTGTCATTAATTATAATGTAGCGAATTTTTATTAATTCTATATTGAATTTTGGTGTAAAAACATTTCAATATTTTGAAATGTTTTAACATTATCAAAACCCTTCATTCTCATTTTGACTATGAGAATTAATTTTAAATTAATTTCTTATATTTTTTTTTTGAATGGAAAAAATGGATTCCATATTTAGAATCATAAGGTACAAATTTTCAAAATAGGTGCCTTTTATTTTTTAACATTATGAATATTAACATCAATAATTATATTTATTTACCATGGATAAATGTTAAATCTGGTCAATACAGTTGAAAATATAGTATTATAATAATATAAACTATCCTGAAATGTGTTATAATCCTATGGGATGGGATATGTCCGACCATGATCATCATTTTAATGAGCATTTGAAATTTTGGAGCCATTTGGTTGATAAAATTACATGTTCTTCTATTTAATTTAAAAAATGGAAATATAACTTAAATCTGTACATTTTACAAAAAAATTAATAAATGGGTATATAACTGATCTCTATTCATATAAAAATTCATTAGAAATATGAAATGATTTCTCATATCACTTTAATTTATTTATAAATATAATACATTAAATAAATATATATATTTTTGGCCCAATGATGATAAAGTGATTACCTTCTTAATGAATGATTCAAATAAATGAAATTATAAATAATAAATGAAATTTAATTTAATAATTTTTATTTTATACACTAATTATATTCAACATTATTAAATGTAATATTTAATTTACTTCCTTTTTTCTAATTAATAAAAAAAATCAATTACATAATAGTGTTAAAATTGGCATTAATGAGTTTTTGAAACAAATACAGTTTTGTTAAATGATATAATAGTCCTAAAGATGAATGATTCAGCCAAATGAGTAATATAATGGTTCAAATATAATTAATTATTAACTTTTGGTTCTCTTGGAATTTTATATCAACAATAATAACCATATATTATGAAAATTCAAGAAGACAATGTAAGAGTTAATGATTTTAACAAAGGGTTAATGCTAATTGATATGATCAAATATTGTGACCTAAACATGTGTTAAACCTATCTATTGAGAATATTTCAACACATAATCATATTATCCTGGAAATATATCACATTTTAACTGTTAAAATTAGAAATTAAATTTTTAATAAAATAATATTTCAAGACATTCCTAAAGTGAACCTCCTCTATCTCAAAAAAGGACACCACTTATACCCAGTTTCTATACCCTCTGAAATCCTTTGGATCATCCAAATTATTAAAAAATAATCTAAAAAATCACCTAATAACACTACTGGAAAATGGGTCTATACCCACGGTTTTGTGTATAACCGTGGGTATAGGCTCCCCTATACCCACGGTTTGGGAAACAGTGGGTATAGGGATAGTATCGAGACCTATACCCACGGTTTTGGAGAACCGTGGGTATAAGACCCCTATACCCACGGTTCTTGGCAAAACCGTGGGTATAGGTTTTGTTTGGAAGACCTATACCCACGGTTTTCAAAAACCATGGGTATAGGTGGTATATTTTTCAACGCCCTATACCCACGATTTTTCAAAACCTTGGTTATAGAGTTCCCACAGTATGGCGGGAAGCTAAACTTAGGCGGGATACGAAAAATTTTGTGGGTAGACATTTTTTCATATATTAAGATATATATTCAGATATATAAACATATAATAGAAAACAGCTGCAGGTTGGTTGGTCTGTTGGCGCGTGCTGGTCCGCGAGACTCCACACAAGTCGCGGGATCGAATCCTCGGGAGAGGTTTTTTTGAATTTAAATACAGAATATTAATATATATAGGTAGATAGATGAACATATGAAAGATATAAAATCCAGCTCGGTTGGTCCACTGCTATGTGCGGCGCTGAGGCCTTACCTGTGGCGCTGGTTCGAAACCCGCCGTTTACGGTTTTTTATATAACAGCTTTGTTATTAATATATTATAATAAAATTATCCTTATGTAAACGAAAATAAGTTAGCTCGGTTGGTCCACCGAGTTGCATGGTGGAGCCTTCCTGCGGGTGGCGCGGGTTCAAAACCTGCTGCTTCCAAATTTTGAAAATTTTAAATTTCCCATGGTTTTCAAACCGTGGGGTATGATCCCTGCCACGCTGTACATCAACTCGTTTCTGTGTGAAACACCTATACCCACGGTTCTACAAAACCGTGGGTATAGGTCAAGACCCCTATCCCGACGCCGTTCCAGCCCACGGTTCCCAAAACCGTGGGTATAGCCTATACCCACGGTTTTGGGGGCTATACCCACGATTTTGAACCGTTGGTATAGGTCGTTTTTCCAGTAGTGTAACTCATATTGGCCACACATTGGGTATAAAACCATCATATGGAGACCTTTTTTGGTAATCAAAAAGAGATAATCGAAAATGTGGTATTTGTTTTATCACATCTTTCAAAATTCTTATCTTCTTCTAATTCAGGTTCTTATGTAGTATCCATACTAAAGCAATAAATCTGGAATATTATGAATGTTAATATATTATTAAAATTATGGTACAACCTTATACATCATTTTATCCATCCTATGAATAATAATATCACCATGCATGCATACGTACATCTTACCGCCTCCTTGCCATGGTGTAATTTTTTAGACAACTATAATTAATTTGGAATGGTATAATGATGAGTATAAGGGTTTTAAATAATTTATATAACATTATAATTATACTATATAATTTATATACCATCCAAATATATACCCTTTAACCATTAAGAGAATGATATCGTCGCTCGTACGTACGTACGACCTACCATCACCATGATGCGATGTGATGCATTCTACACGATATTAATTAAACCAATATTATATATATGAATGGTATTAATAAATATGATATATATTATATTTATATTGACTATATTATCCTATAATTTTTATTTAAAATATTTTATTATGCTTTCCATAATGTGTAAATAGGATAATTTAATTTGAGAAAGTGCGGACTACAACCCACTCGATGTGAAATCACTCGTTCTTGACATACATAGAACATATAAAGAATGGTGTTAAGGAAATTATATAACATATATAACATATATATTATTCTTTAATTAAAATATTCTTATGTATGATATTTTATTCATTACTTTGATATGACAATAAATGAAAGTATTGTTCATGCGTACCAATGACCTACCATCTCCATGAACAGTGAATTTCATTTATTATCACCTAATATTATGGATATAATAAATACATATATACTTGATATATATGATATTTTAATAATGATTAATAATTTTCTATAGATGATTTTCTTTGTACTACATGGACAATTTACATCAAAAAATGTTCATTTTTGACATAAGTACCACATATCGACAAAACAAATTATATGAGCATAAATAATTATGTAATTTTTATAACATAGTAATAAGTGATATAAAATGAATAATAAAAATGATAAAGTTTCTAATGAAATTTGAAATTAACAAAAGTTTATTATTTAGGAACATAACGATTGAACATGATGAGTTGGACTCAATCTAACGGATTTTGTCTCAATCTCCTTTTAATTAATGAATATATTGATAATATGAAACATTATTCTTTTATAAGGTATTTATAAAGTCTCTATGACATTTCATATTCTTATTTTATCTATAATAATGTTTTTATAGTTTTAATGAATTTATTAATTCATGGAGATTAATAATTAAATATTCAAAGTTGAATGGGACACATTGATGATTTAATGATTTAATTATAAAACATTTTTCATCATGATATTAATTTACATATTTCTTTATATGGATATAAAATTATTATACATGATTTTTTTGTATATTTAATTTCATTAAATGTTTTCAATATGAAATATTTTGATACATAGCATTTTTCATTCCATATTGAATGATAAGACAAATGCTTTTTGTTTTAACATATATGTAAACAATGACTTATCATCTACTGTAACTATTATATGACATTAAGAATCCTATATAAGACTTAATGTATTTTAAATGTAAAATAAATCCCTTATTTGGGTAACATGGTATTGAAAATGGGTTTTAAAATGAAAATAGTTTTTTTATACGGGATTTTTTTTTTCATATTGGACTAGTACAGTTTTTTAGAAGGGATTTGTGGTGAACATGTTTTTGAAATGGTCCATGAGCACTATATGAAATGGTTGTGCCTGATATATCTTATACAAAGAGTTGATCCCCATTATATCTCACAAGAGAGCTCGACAGAACTTATAAAAATATTTTAACCCCATTATAGTTCATAGGGGGTGCCCGACACAACATATATGAAGGGTATAGCCCCATTATAACTCTTGATATAGATTATATGAAGGGATGATCCCCATTATAGCTCACATATGAGACTGATATATCATATAAAAAGGGTGATCAATGTTAAATATATTCCATTTGTAAGTCTATCATATGGTCATTCCGATGGAATATGATTTGATGTGTTTTATTGTATTTGATTCTCTAATTCACCTAAATGAGTTTTTATTTCTTGATATAAGATTAACGTGTTTTTATAAAAACATCTGAGATTTATTCATGTGAAAATGTTTTGGGTAATTTTATCAATGAACATTAACATAGTTACCATGTTTTAAAGAGACTATGAGTTTTATTTCTTTTTATATCCATTAATGATATTTTTATGCAGATCCCATGTTTTAGAAATGTTTTCCACCAGGGATAAGGATGGATAATAGAAACGACGAAATCAAGGAAATTTGTATCAAGAAAAAGAAGTCATCATTTGATTATAGGGTTTCCATTGGTGAAAAAATTGGATTTTGAGTGTAAATATTTACATGTAATTTCAAGGCCTTTTATATAATTGTTATTGCCTAATTCTCTAAAACTATAATCCTAAAATGATCATCAATGTGAATTATTATGATTGAGTAATTTTTAAGGCTCGGGTATTATTGTTTGTATCAGAGGTTTTTTAGGAAACTTTTGATATTAGGATTTTTTCTCACGGGTTAGGTATATCATAATGAGTTTATAATTTTAAGGTAGATTATACAATAAATATCTTAGAGACCCCTTAGACGATTTATGATATGAAATATTATGGTGGATAATAGTTCTTTTGGAGACATTCAACTTCAAGGAAATTATGGGTTATAAATTTTTGGGATGAAAAATGAGAGGTATGAGATAATTATTGAGGTTAAAATATTTTATGGTTATTTTTTTAGGATTTTATCTCATTTTTGAAGTTTTATAAAATTATTTGGTTTTTTTAAAAAGGAAAACGCACCGACCATGTGACAACCCGACACATCAAAAAATAGTGAAAGACTGTAACCCCAAACTGATGTATGATTTGGATTTATCGCTTAACATAGGAATACATGAATTAAATGGTTAGTATGAATTATTTTTGTAGTTAAATGATTTTATGGATTAATAATATTTTTATTTTGGAAACATATGAATTTTCATATGGATATCTTTAGTATAGGAAAATGATTTCTTGATTAAGTGATAAATTTTATATTGGAAGACGTTCTCTATTTTAGGAGGTAACGACCAAAACTTTTGAATAAAATTTCTTTCTCAAATATGTGTATTATTTTATTTTATACTCAATAAAACTGGATCCTTTAATTAATTACATGATTAAAATTAAAATAATACCAGTGGGTTTTAATTTTATATCACCGAAGGAAATGAAATTCTTAACATTATGATTATTGTTTATAAATACAAGTGACCATAGTTAATTAAGACATAAATAAGAGTCGATGGAATCATCTAGAAGGCTCAGCTCTTACTAAGCCCATCTATCAGAGCTTGGGAAGGAGGTTGCATCACTAGGCTTTTCACTAGATCACACCCAATACGAGCTTCAACATGTGAAGCTTGAATGAAAGCACCTATGGATGAAGTTCAAGATGATAGAAATAACTACTCAGACAATGTTTTCTGAGCCGCCTTATGATTTTATCACCATAGAAGACCTTAAAAATAAGTCCTATACAGGTTTTATAGGGATCTATGTGACAAGGCCTTAGTTACTTTGTGTAATCTTTTTGTATAAATAAAATTTCTATTTATTCATATTGTAAATTTTGGGTATTTCAAATTTAGGACTAAATATAGGATAAATTTATAGAATTACCATATTGTTGATGATATTTTTGAAAAAATGTTAATTTAAAATATTTTTTATACTTTAAATAATTATTAATGTAAAATGATTTTTTAGAAAGGTCATTTATAGTTGTGATCGGTAAGAAATTTAGAGTCCAATTAGATCAACAAAACATTTAGGGAAAAGGAAAGTATGAATAGTAATATTAACCATATTAACAGTATTGTGACCATTAGAATATTAACGTAACATAAAAGTGTGTAAATATAATTTACACATCTCTAATGGTTATGTTATATAATAGCATAAGTTAATAACTGTTTCAGAAATTATTAGTTAAGTATTAGTTTTTTCTAGTAAATAGTGTTTTTACTTAAAAATTTAATATATCACAATTATAAAAATATTATCAGAAAATGGAGTTTATTTTTCTATTAAGAGCATTGATATTATTTTAGGGTTAATTTAGCAGTTTTTTTATAAAATGTTTTGTTTTTCACTGAATAGTAAAAATACAATTTTGAGTTCGGTGTGATTAATGACGTCATTAATAATGTAATAATGATTTTATAATTATGTTCGTCTTTTGAATAGTATTATATATTATTAGGTGTCCTAATTTGTCAATTTCATGTGAATATACCATGGGAAATCCCATGGATTTTCTTGTACCACTGATGAGGTGTCCCTAGGAAATTAATAAAATATTCCCTCAATTTTTCTATAAATACCACCCCATTACTTCATTAGATTCATTAAAAAATAATTATTAACGAATATATGTTCTCTTTAACAACACAAGAGTCCTCCCAAGGTTCCCTGAAGCCCCCCAATTTCCCAACATTCCATGTTTCGAAGTTACTCTTCATGATTAGAGAAAATTTCACCAACCTCTTTTATGTCATAAATTCTAGTATGTTATGTATTTTAGTTTCCGTTTTATTTAGTGGGGTTAAGTTTTAATATATCCTTATTAATTAAAATTTCATATCCAATTGATCAGATACCCTTTACTCTCTTATCAAATTATTTTTTTGATTTTTAACTGACGTCGTTAGGCTGCCAAATTGTTTGTAAAAGAAATCACATCTTCTTTTGTCCTTTAAGTTTCATGTTCATGTGGTATGTTATTCAAATATCAACAACATAATATTATTTCTATTTTATTATTTCCCTACACTTTATTATGAGTTATTTAGGAATGGTTGATCCCTTTCCCATCTCTGTTTAATTTTTTCTAATAACATGTCTTGTAGTCGTTATGCTACAGAATTTTTGTCTCAAAGCCTCTCTGTTTTTCTGATGAAATTATCTTGTTTTATTTATGTGAATACCCAAATATATTTTCAGTTCTATGGTTATTAATGAAAATATATAATTTAACTATTTGATTCTGGAATTTACATACATATAACCCTCACTCCCTTTCCATGTGTTAGAAATGACATAATGATCATGTTTTTAAGCACTTTTTAAACGTCAAAATTTTGACATGAAACCCATATTTTAACCTATTTTGGTTATTTAGGAAATGTTTGATTATCATAAATTTGGATCACATGAAAATAAATACATATTAATGGTTCACCCTGATATCACTCCAATGCATTGGGTAATGAATTTAATCTCTATAGATGATAATTATCACGTTTCCTTAGTGAAATAACCTTGGTAATTTTTATGCCACCTTGGGGATGAAACTCAGTGATATGTTGATGAATGTATAAATTAAATGTTTTATCCACATATTAATGTTATTATTCATATTATTTTCATTATGATAGGCCTCTACTTTCATTGATCTTGTCTTTATGTTTTTATCATGTTCTTATTGATATCACAAGTAAACTAATTCCATTTTTTTTATTACTGGGCCTTCTGCTCACACTGTCCTTTGATTTATGTCCCTAGGTTTCGAGATACAGTAATTTTACCTCGAAAAATTCTTTTCTGAATCCATAAATGCGGAATAGAATATTGGTTAATGTTTTCATGTATAATGTTTCTTATTTCAAAGACATTGGGATTTAATGATCATATGTTTGTAAAATGTAATGAAAAGTTATGTAATAATGGGAGAGATATCGTTGTTGGTATTAATGGATAGTTTAGATATTTGTGTAAATTATGCTATGAAAACTCTAGGAATAACCCTATAGAAATGTTAAAATATAGTAAAACATCCTCGTATTTTGGTTAAATATTAAGTGGTTTCCAAACAAATAAATCCTTATCTGGATATGAACAAGTGGATGTGGATCCAGTAGAGATGTACATAGGACTGAAAACACTGACATGTTGTTTTTGGCTTGACCTGAGGTATCTTGGTACGTGACAATGCGCCTTGCTTGACTCATGGTATGACACTCCCAGGGGATTTTTCTGGTTAATCACTAACTTTATAGGAATCATTTTAAAAAAATTATAGAGAAATGTAATTATTTAAGCATAAATTTTTAATACATAAGATCTTTCATAGTTAAAAGATTCATATATGAAATAAGCTTCTAACTATTGTTTTATTTTTTTAGAAAATGGCGGGCAATAGGATGAACCATTTAAATGGTGACCACAATAGACCATGATTTGATGACCTTCAGATGGAAGCCAGAATGGATACATTCCTGAGAATGATAAACCAGCAGACTAAAGTTATGGGAAATAAATTGAATCATGTTGAGAGATGGATCTCACCGTGAATGGAACAACATTTTATTGAGTCCTTAATGCATAAATGACCACCAACCTTTAGTGGATATATCGAACCATTTATTGTTGAACAGTGGATCTATCAAACCATTGATTTCTGAATAATGGATCAACATTATCGAGAAGATATTTTTTGTGCTCCACTGTTCGGAAAAAGAGAAGGTCACCTTGGCTATTTTCAACTTATAGGGATAAGATGATAAGTGGTGGGAGAAGATAAAAAACATAAGGCCAAGATTGGAGGTTGAAGCTATAGAGAGGTAATAGTTTAGTCAGATCTTTATCAATAAAAATTTCCCTCTTTCGATGAGAGAAAAAATGGAGAATGTGGTTCTCAATTTTAATTATAAGGGGAATGAATTTGTTGGAAGCTATGAGATTAACTTCACCAGACTTTACCATTATCCCTCAAGAATTTTCATGGATCATAATGGGATGGTTGATAGTTTATTTGGGGTACTGAGACCCCTTCTATGGAAGAATCTAGCTAAATGATACTATGACCGCTATGGGGAGATTGTATGGAGTGAAATGATGGTGGAAATAGAGTTTTGTGAGACATAGTGGTCTCATTAATCCAATTAATAGAAGATATAAATGGATCCTAGACTATGTAGGTGCTTTGGTCAGGGAAGAGGAGGCAAGAAAGTACAATGTCCCACATGTAATAAATCTGGGAAGAAGATTGTGGGGGACTGCCTACTCGGGAGCGGGAAGTGATACACATGTGGGAGAGATGTCCATATTTCATAGAATTGTCAAAGTGAGGTGAATCCATGACTTCCCATCACTAATGACAAAGCAATTATGGAGCATGCACTACCTGATGTCCAATTCAATAAGTGTGGACAACTTGGGAACTTTTCCAATCACTTTCCAAATTTGAGGGCAGTAATGGGGAACCACCATCAGTATCAAGAAATTTCCAAGGGAGAAAGGACATGATTTTTCCATAACGACAATATATGGTGATGCTCCATATGATGTAGTGGCAGGTAAACTTGTGGTTCTCTCAAAGTTATCAAGTACTTTTTTATTATGGTTCAACACATTTTTTTCCCTCTAAGATTGAAAAGAATTTAGAATCATCCCCTTAATTTCTAAAAGTACAGTTATTAGTCAAGACTCCTGGGGGGATTATACAAGCATTTTTTGTGTTTAGAAAGTCCAATATTTACTTTAGTGAGCATAATCTTATTGAAAATCAAGTAGTAATTCCCATGATAGAATTCAACATTATACAAGGGATATATGCTATCTAAATTTATAATGCTAAGATGAAATGTAGAAGAAAGGAAATATCTGTAGAATTGAATGGGAAACCTACTGTTATCTTCCTAGAAGAGATATGTCGACATGATCATTTCTAGAAGAACCTCCTATATCATTTTTATGGAGTTGATCAGAGAAGAAGAAGAAGGAAATGAGAGTATAAAGATTGAAAATGACCATATCATCTAGGAATACATTTACATATTTCATGAGGAGTTACCCAGACCTCCCCAATAAAGAGAGTTTGGGTTCTCCATTGAACTCATACATAGATCTCATCCTATATCAAGGATCTCGTATAGAATGAATAATTAAAAGTTGGCAGAATTAAATAAGAAACTCTAAGATCCTTTGGAGAAGGGGTTTATCCACCAAATTGTGTCTTCGTGGGGAGAAAATGTTCTCTTTTACATGAAGAAATATGGATCAATGCGACTATGTATTGATTATAGAGAACTAAATGGGATAACATTAAAATAAATACCCACTTCTATGAATTTATGACTTATTTGACCAATTTCATGGGGCTCAATTCTTCTATAATACTGATCTTTGATTTCGTTATCATAAATTGATGGTGAAGAAAAAATATTTTCCAAAACCTACCTTTCGATCAAGATTTGGGCATTATGAGTATGTTCTTATGCCATTCAGACTGACTAATTCACCTACTATTTTTATGGATTTGATGAATAGAGTCTGTATGGACTACCTTGAAAACATTATGGTAGTTCTTATTGATGATATTATGATATATTACAAAAGTCTCAAGGACCATTAGGATCAACTAAGGGTTATATTTGAAACTATATGGAAGGAGAGGCTTTTTGGAAAGTTCACCAAATGTGAACATTTGTTACAACATGTCGCTTTCTTGGGTAACAATGTAACCAATGAAGGAATCATAATTGACACAGCAAAGAGAAAGGTTGTAGAGGAGTGGACTTAGCCTACAATAATATCTGAGATTTATTGTTTCCTTTTATTAGAGGGATATTATAGAAGGTTTATGAAAACATTATCAAGACTTTCTAAGACATTAACCAAGTTAACTCGAAAATGGGTCAATTTAATCCAGACAAATGAGTGTCAGGAATGATTCCAAGAGATAAATAAGTGATTGGTTAATGCACCCGTGTTAACTCTACCCTCATGTTTAGAAGGATATGTTATATTTAGAGATTCATCTCTAAAAGGTCTTCAGTGCGTCCTCATGGAAAATAATAAAGTCGTTGCTAATGAATCTTTCCAGTTGAAGACTAATAATCTGAACTATCCTATGCACGATCTCGAGCTGTCTGATGTCATTTTTTACTCCGAAGATATGGAGGCACTATCTTTATGCAGGGAAATGTGATATATACAGAGACCATCAATTCTTGAATTATATTTTCACACAAAACGAATTGAACATGAGACAAATGAGACATTTGGAACTTTATAATGTCTATGATTGTTCAATTCATTATCATCATGGAAGAGAAAAAAATGTTGCTGATTCGTTAAGAAGGAAATATGATGTTGTTCTTTCCATGATGAGGATTCAGAGATATCCTTTGATGAATGAACTTGTAAATATGGACATGGGAATTCTATGGGAAGAAAAATAATCAACCCTAACCCAAATTATTTCTCAACCACCATTACAATAGATAATCAGGAAATCTAAAAAAGAAGATATTGTGTTATAGAAGAAGTATGAGGTTGTGAAGGATGTGATGTTCCCTGAGTTCAATATTGATCAAGAAGGTGTACTAAAATTTCTTACAAAAAAATGTGTTATATCTATTCAGTAAATAAATAAGGAGCTAATGGATGAAGATCATATCACTACTTTTTCTATACATCTAGGAAGTACAAAAATGTATAGAGACCTTTGTGATCATTATTGATGGGATAATATGAAAAGAGATATTGTTGACTACACATCAAGGTGCCTAGGATGATTTCATGTGAAGGTAGAGTGAAAACTTCCCAATGGGGTATTGCAACCACTACACATTACAGTATGGAAGTGGGCCAATATCACAATGTACTTTGTCACTGGTCTCCTATAAGCATTCAATAGAAAAAATGTGATATGGGTTATTGTGGACCGTCTCACCAAGACCACACATTTTTCTCTATTTGGGGAGATTTATCTATTGATCAACTTTACAGGATATAAGTAAAGGAGGTGGTAAAGCTGTATTATGTTCCAATTTCTATCATATCTGATCATGATCCAACATTCACATAAATTTTTTGGAGAAGTCTTAAACATGCTATGAGTACCAAATTGAATTTCAGTATGACCTTTCAACCCCATACTAATGGACAATCTTAAAAAAAACAATTCAAAAATTTTAGGACATTCTAAGAACATGCACAATAGAATTTTAATGTTGATGGGATCAACATATACCATTAGTTGAGTTCTCTTATTACAAAAAATTCCACTTGAGAATTCAAATGGAACCATATGGAGCTCTATATAGGAAGTGATGTAGAACTCATAATTGATGGGATGAAGCTGGTGAGAGAAATCTTATTGGTCCTGATCTTGTTCAAAAGATGACCGAAAAGGTCTATGCCATCCAGCAACACATTAAGGCTTCTCAGATTCAGTAAAGGAGCTATTCTGACAACCATTTAAGGGACTTTCTGTTTGATGTTGTTCACAATGTATATCTTTGAATTTCACCTTGGAATAGAGTCATGAGGTTTTGGAATAATGGGAAGCTCAGCCCTTAGTACATTGGACCCTATGAAATCCATGATCGCGTAAGAGTAGCGGCCTATCAACTTGAACATACTCCAAATATAGAAAATGTTCACGATGTATTCTATGTATCCCTCTTGGGGAAGTACATATCTAACCCATCACATGTACTAAATATGTAGGTGGTACCACTAGAACAAGACCTCTCTTATGAGGAGTAGCCGTTGAAGATCTTGGATCGTAGAGACCAGGTTCTACACAACAAGACTACCAAATCGCTTATGGTGTTGTGGAGGAACCACAAATAGTAAGATGCCATGTGGGAACTAGACGAATATATGAGGAATATGTACCCACACCTTTTCTCTTTTGAGTGTTTGATTTTAATTCTTGGGGATGCAATTTCATAAGGGGGGAAGAATGTAGATACCCAAACTATTGAATAATATTTGTTTCTTGAATTTGTTTATTATTTTATTTTATACTCAAAAAATCTATAACCTGTAATTAATGAAGTGATTATAATTAATATAATACCACTAGTTTTTGAATCATATATGACTATTGGTCAACATGACCATTGAAAACTAAATTATCAAAGTTATGGTTATTATTTATAAATATAAACGATCATTGTTAATTAATACAGAAAATGAGTCAATGGCCTCATCCTGTAAACTCGGGCCATATGAAGCCCATCTGTCAGAGCTTGGGAAGGAGGTTGCATCACTAGGATTTTATACGGACCATGCCCAAGCTTGCATCAATATGTGAATCTTGAACGAAATCTCCTAAGGGAGAAGTTCAAGTTGATAGAAATAACCACACTTGAAATTTTTTCTGAGTTGTACCAAGATTATATCACCATAGAACACCGGACACATAGGTCCTATATAGGTGTTATAAGAGGCTATGTTACAAGGCCTTAGTCACATTGTGTAGTCTTTCTTTATACATAAAATTACTATTTATTCCTTTGGTAAAATTTTTATATTTCAATAGTTCAAATAAATATATTCTAAATTTATTGAAATACGATATTATTGAGGAAATTTTTGGAAAAAGATCATTTTAAAATATTATTGTATACATTAAATAATTAATAATGCAAAATTATTTTTAAAAAAAGGTGTTCTATAGTAGTGATTAGTAAAAAATTTAGAGTCTAATAAATTCAACATAACATTTAGTGAATAGTAATATATGAATAGTAATATTCTCATTATGAATTGTAATGTGACCAATGGAATAGTAACCTCACTAAATAAAGTATAAATATAATTAAGTCATCTTGAATGGTGAAGTGATATAATACTATAAGTAAATAACTATTTCAGAAATGATTAGTTATGTATTAGTTTTTTCAGGTAAATTATATTTTAACATAAAAAATAAATATATCATAATTAGAAAAAAATTCATAAAATGTATTTCATTTTTAAATTCAGAACATCGATATTATTAAAGGATGAATTTATGTTATTTTTATAAAATGTTTTGATTTGCGTTGAATAATAAAAATATAGTTTTGAGTTTTAATGATATTAATGACATCATTAATAATTTAACAATGATTTAATAATTTTGGTCGACTTTTGAATAGAAATATATGTTACGAGGTGTCCAAGTGGCCAATACCATGTGAAAATACAATGGGAAAGCCCATGAATTTTCAAATACATCGCATGAGTTGTCCCTTGAAATAAATAAAAAATTACCTCACTTTTGATTCAAATACCAACCCATAACTTCATACCATTCATTAAAAATTCATCATCAACGAATCAATGTCATTTTACCCCCAATGGAGTCTTTAAATTGTTCCTTCAATCCCCCCAAAGACCCAACCTTCAGTATTTCGAAGTTACTCTTCAAGGTAAGGGAACCTTCCACCCTCCTCTTTTATGTGGTTACTTCCTTTATGTTATGTATTCTACTTTCCATTTTATTATGATGGGGTTTGTTCATATATCCTTAATATTGATCATTTAATTTCCAATTTATGAGACACCCATTCATCTCTCACTAACATATCATTTGGATTTGTAAGTGACGTTGTTAGACTGTTAAATTGTTTGTTAATGAACTCACATTATCTCAATTCTTTCAAGATTAATTTTCAGGAGGTATGCTACTAAAATATCCATACCATTAAATAATTTCAATTTTATGTTGTTCCTGTGTTGTATAAGGAGTTATTTATGAGTGGTTTTTCATTTTCCCCTCTATTTTTATTGATTTATATAAACATGTTATGTAGTTGTTATGATGCAGAATTTTCGTCTGATAATCTATCTATATTTCTCAAGAAATTATCTTATTATATTTATGTGAATACCCAAATGTATTTTCATTTATAGGTGTATTAATAAATAAATAAAATTGACCTATTATATTTTTTAATTGACATATATACAACCCTCACTCCTGTTCAATGGTTTATAATAATATAATGATCTAATTTTTAAAAACTTTTAAATGTCAGGATTTTGAAATGAAACCCAATAAATTTATCCCCATTTGGTTATTTATGAAAAATTTTATTATGATCTATTTAGATAACATGAAAATAAATAAATATTAAAGATCTTCCCAGATAGTTCTCTAATTCATTGGGTAAAGAATTTAATATATAGAGATGACAAGTTTAATAATACCTTGGTGAATAACTCATGTAATTTTTATTGCACCATGGTGATGAACCTTGGTGACATGTTCATGAATGTCTAAATTAAATGTTTTAGCCTTATATTCGTGATATTTTTCAAGTTATTTTCATTATGATATGACACTACATAAATTTCTCATGTCTCAATGTTTTCATCAAATTCTTATTGATATCACATGTAAATTGATTCCCTTTATTGTTTTTACTGGGCCTTCTACTCAAACTTTCCTTTGATGTATGGATCAAGGTTATGAGGTTCAGTAATTTTACTTAGGATGAACCTTTTTTAATCCTTACATGTGGATTAGACTAATGCTTTATGTCTTCATTTATATTGATCCTATTTTCCAAGATACTATACTTTAAAGATCATCTATTTGTGAAAAATAATGACATTTCATGTAATAAAAGGAGGGATTCCATATGGGAATTATATATGCCTAAGGAAAATAAAATACTATGGGATTTATTTTTATGTGTAATGGATGAATTTTTTTTGTAAGAATGTATGTTTTTATTATGGATATATTGTGATTTTGGTTATTTATAGAAATGATTAACCAATAATGGATAATGTGATTTGATTAATTACTATTATATATGATACATTAATAGTAGTAGATGATATTTGAAGATAAATTTTATGATTTATCATGGAAGACTATGTGATCAAATACTTCTAAATTTGGGATTCAATTTCAGTTAGGATTATTTTGAAAAAATTTAAGGAAATTTTTTTATTGAATGGTCTTTGTTGAATTTTTGGGATTGTTTGTTTAATTCTTGAGAGTATGTTTATTATTTATTTTTATAAATTATTATTATATTTGGGAGATTAACTAATCTTTCACTATTTTTTTGGTTATTGTAAATATATAAAGATATGTGAAATATATAGTTAATCTTTTGTGGATTATGTGATTCCCTACCAGTTGATCCCAGCAATTCAGATCTGACCAAGAAATATTGAATACTCATAATTTAGAGAAAAGATGAATTTATAGTAGATATTTATTAATGAATGAAACTATACTTGACAAGTAATTATGTTTCCATAAGATCATATTCTATGTAGTAAATGAATTACTCAACTTTATGAAAAAGGATATTAAAACAAAAATGTTTTCTGTTTACTTTTTCTAATGTGAAATAAACGACCATATAACCCCTCACATTTTTGTAATTTTCTGGTTGGTAACATTATCATGATAATTTTTTATATGACCCCCCATTATACCAAGATGGATAGTTTTTCTTTATTATCCATGATTTCCTATATTGAATACTATAATGTGTTATATCAGGGGAGCATTGTACTTCTCTTTATTTATTTTAATGTGGTAGTTCTATTGAATCTTTTCCGATGTGGGGACTTCAATGAACACACCAATCTATTTTTTAGAATTTCAATAAAATAATTTCCAAAATGGGGGAATGATGTAAAATCCAGGGGTTTAATAAAAAATCACTATGTTCAATATCATTCATGATAGGCAACATTGATCATAAATGAACAAATAAATAATATTATTTAAAAGTTACCATTATAAACTATCCTTTAGAACGGAAAGAATGAAATGTTTTAACTGAATTTTGAAAATATGGTTTACATATATTTAGACAATGATTCATTATTTACCAAATATTCTAGAGATTTAAATAAAAACCAATTGAATATAAAACATGTGTTTTTATAAAAACCTATTTTAGAAATGAATGATTGTGTTTATAAAATCATATCACTCTTTATGGATTTATACATAATGAAAAATATATTTTATATATACAATTTAATTTTTTAAATTCATATTATATGTTTTCAAGAGATGGTATAAGTGAAAATTCATGTTTCCAGATGAAATAAATATTTTTCTAAAAATGCAATTTTACCACCATTTTATGGTGAAACATTTTATATATAGACTTTCACAACATTATATGTTCCATTTTATAAAATAAAATTATTATTTATAATATGGACATAAAACATTATATTGAATGAAATTTTGATATTTTTTATAACTATCATGTTTTGAGGAATAGTAAATATTTGCTAAATTTAAATTGAAAACATCTTTTTTTCATAAAGATAATTTATATGGTTACATGATATTATTTAATGGGTTTAACGTATAAATGTAATATAATTTTATTATTTATTATAATGTAGGTAATTTTTATTAATTCTATATTGAATTAAGATGTTAAAACATTTCAATATTTAGCAATGTTTTAACATTAAAAAAACGTCTTTCTCTTTTTGATAATGACAATTAATTTTAAAAAACATTTTCTAAATTCGCTGTTATGAATTTTTAAAATTTTATTCCATATTTTTAATCACAAGTTAAGTAATTTATAAATAGTTTATATTTATTTTTGGACTTTATGAAGAGTATCTTTAATAATTATTTTAATTTCCATGGTTAAATGGTAAATCAGGTAAGTAAGGGTAAAAAAATATTATTAAAATAATATAAAACTACCATAAATCATGTCCCAATCTTATTTTATGAGATATTTCTAACCACAATAATCATTAGGGTGAACCTTTGGAATTTGGGAGGCACTTGGGTATGATAATTACATTTTATAATAGTTAATTTATAGAAACGAAAAATATAACATAAACATTTATATTTAACTAATGAAATTTTAATATAGGGTTATATGACTGATCTCTATATCTATAAATAGTCATCAGATATTAAAAAATAATTTCTAAATCCTGGTATTTAATTTAAATTTTTTAAAAATTATAAAAGTAAATTTATTTAGGTCCCAATAATTATGAAGTGATTACCTTATTAATGAACGATTCAAAAAATTGATATTATAAATATAAAAATAAATGTAATTTTAACATTTTTATGTAATAAAATAATTTTATGGATTATTATGACATATTATATTTAATTTAAGGTTTTTTTCCTATGTAGGCATGTTTTTATGACTTTGAAAAAATCAATTATTAAATAGTGTCAACATGGCCATAAATGAGTTTTTTTAAAAAATAAAATTTAATTAAATTATATAATAGTATTAAAAATGTAATATATGGCCAATAGATATATATAATGTTAAAAATTTCATTAATGGTCAACTTTTGAATCTCTTGGAACTTTACAGTAATAATTGTTACCATATTTTATGAAAATAAAAAGAAGACATAGTAAAAGTTAATGTTTTTAACTGAGGGTTAATGCTTAACGATATGGATAATTTTTTGATATAAACATGTCTATAACCTATTGGATGTGAGTATTTCAACGCAATATAATCTTATCCTATAAATATATCACTATTTAACTATTATAAATCGAAAATAAATTTATAATAAAATAACATTTCTAGACATTACTAAAGTGTCCATCCTCCCTTATATAATTGGCCACCACCTCTACCCACAAACTCACATATCTCAAGCCCCTTGGATCATCAAAATTAATATAAAATATGATCCCAAAATCCATACATTCATCTTAGTGGCCACACATTGGGTATAAATCTATCCTAAAGAGGCCATGAGTAAATATAAATCGGATATACCCGAAAAAGTGGAATTTGTTTTATCACCTCAATCAAAATTATTCTATTCTTATACATTATATATTTATTTTGTTTCCATAATAAATTAATAAGTCTAATATATTATAAATTTTAATATATTAATATAATTACATTACAACCTTATACATATTTTTATCTATCATACTAATAACTATATCGCTATGCGTGTGTACGTACGACTTACCATATCAACGCCATGTTTTAATTTATTATTAAAAAAGAAATAATTTGATGGGTATAATGTTGAGTATAATGGATTTTAATAATGAATATATCATTATAATTTTTATTTTTAGTTAATATTACATCCAATTCAATTTTGTTTAACTATTAAGAAAATGATATCGTCTCTCGTGCGTATGTACAACCTACAATCTCCACGATGTGATGGTATTCATTATACAATATCATCATTAAAAAATGATTATATATATGAATGGATGAAATAAATATTATATATATTTTATTAATATTTATATTATTCATTTTTATTTTTATTTACAACCTACCATTATGATTCCTATAATGAGTAAATACGATAATTTCATTTGGGAAAATGCGTACCACTACCCCCTAATAGTGATATGACTCATTTATTCGATACATGGAACTCATAAAAGATGTAATTAATGAAGTTATGTAACAAAATGAACATACATATTATAATATAATTTTAATATACATATGGATCATTTATTTTCTTTCATTTAATATGATAAATAAATGAAAGTAGTGTTAATGCGTACATACAACCTACTATCTCCAAGAAAAGTGTGTTTAATTTAATATGTACAAATATTATGGATATAATAAATAAATATATACTCAATATATATGATATTTAAATAATGATTAATAATATTCTAGAGATGATTGAATTTTGACTATGTGGAAATTTTACATCAAAACAAGTTCATTTTTTACTCTAGAATCAAATATTTACAAAACGACCGATATGAATATAAGTAATAATTTAATTTTTATTACATGGTAATAAGCGATGTAAAACGAATAGTAATCATGAAAAAGTTCTCAAGAAATTATAAATTTATCTTATTTTATTATTCTTGAATATAATTGTTGTACGTGATGAGTTGGACCCAAGGTAATGGTTTTTCTCTCAATATCATATGATTGTGGAATTTCATGATAATATAAACCTTTATTCCTTTATAAGACAATATGTAAACCACTATGAAACTTCATAAACATGTTTTTTCTATAATTTTGTTATTAATTATTTTCATAAATTTAATAATTCATCGTGTTATGATATAAATGTTCAATGTTGTATGTGACATCTTCTACATTTTAAGATTTAAATATCAAATATTTTTCTTAGTGATATTAATTTAAATATTTATATATATGGATATAAAAATGATTATAGAATATATTTCTTCCTATCATTAATTTCATTCATGGTTTTAAAAGTGTAATATTTTGATAGAAATCATTTTACATTCGTTACAAAATTATAAGAGGATTCTTTTAATGTATACATCGACAATGATTTCTCCAATGTTTTAATAGTTATATAATATTTGGCTTCCTCTATAAGCCTTAATTTATTTTAAAAGTAAAGGAAATCCCTTCTTTTCATATCATTGTATTGAAAATGGGTTGTTAAATAAAAATCGTATTTTTATATGGAAATGTTATTCATATGGTATTAGATGTGTTTTTTCAGAAGTGTTTTGTGATGAACATGTTTCTCAAATAGTTCTTGAGCATTATAAGAAATTGGTGAGAGTTATATAGCTAATATGAATGGTTGAGCCCCATTATAACTAATTGGTGATCATGAAATAGGTTAAACAAAGGGTTGAGCCCAATTATAGCTCATGGGTGAGCCTAACATAGCTTATACAAAAGGTTGATCCCCATTATAACTCATTAGTGTGCCCATTATAAATTATAAAAAGGGATGAGCCACATTATAGCTCATGGGTGAGCCCTATATAGCTTATACCAAATGTTATCCCCACTAAAGATCATTAATTTGGATGTTGATCATATCATCTTTCTAATTTAATGGGATTTGAAATGTTTTTATGTATATGATTCTCTAAGTCACCTAATAGAGTTTTAATCGATTTCTATTAGTTTAATGTTTTCTGAGAAACAAATATGAGTTTTATTGATCTAGATATGTTTTGATTAATTATCTCAAAGATATTTAAAGGAGATATCATGTGTTAACTTTACTAATGGGTTTCATTCTTTTTATAACCCTAATAATTTTTTTAATGTTCATCCCATTTTTTTGAAATGAGTTCCACATGGTATAAGGATGTATAAGAGAATGGAAGAATTCCAGAGTATTTTAACAAGAAAAATAAATCATGTTTTAAAGGGTTTCCTTTGGTGAAAAAGGTGGATACTATGTTTTACTATCCACATATAATTTATGGGCCTATTATATAATAGTTATAACAAAATTCTTTAAAAATACAAACAGAAAAAATCCTAAGTCTGAATTCATGACTTAACACAAGATTATATAATGTTTATGGATGAGGTCTTATAGGCATCACCTGTTTTGGTTCCCAAGGTGCATGTGTGATATCTTAATTAACAAGGTGATGGTTAATATGTGGAAATTCGGCATGATGCCTGATATTTTAGGGATTTTATAAAATCAGTAATTATTAATGAAGTATATTATGATGTATATCATGATATATGTTCTTAATAATCTTGATTATTTTGTGGGAATAGAATATTTTATGCTATCTATTTAGCTTAAGGTGGGTCACCATCGTTTTTGAGCATATGACGTGATGTATGTAACCATGTGTGTTAGGTATAACATATTTTCACAATTGAAATCTAATGGGATGTTGGTATATATATATAATTAACATGAATGTTTTTGGGATGGTTAGGAGAGACCATCAAAATATTTCAGATTGTTTCAGAAGTGGTTTTATGGATACTTCCTAATGGGGGAGCACGACATGCAGAATTGGTCATGACTATTAATCGAGGATTATCAGGTTAATGAAAATTATATGTTTATGTTTGGTAATATATATGGATAATTCCACATATCTAAGGGATGAGATATCTTATGGTGGGTGGTTTTATCATCTTAGGTTTTTGAATGAGTCATTTTTTAGGTAAATTGTAATTTAAGGTTTACTGGATGTGCCAACATCCATTTTTGGATTTGGAACATAATATAAATAGTTTAAATTTGTTTTTATATCAGTTTGGATATTTTTTTTGGATTTTTTAGTTCAAAAAAAGATTTTTTTAATTTTTTTGAAGCACCAGACTCTAGAAAATACAGTTTTTGAAAAGGACAATTAAGGCCAATAGGTGGCACACCATTTTCCCAACAATGCATCCTAAACTATGTGCCCTATTTTTAATGGGATCATGTTTTTTAGGAATTTTATTTTTCCACATGATCCACGTTATATAGTTTATTATGGTATAAATACACACTTGGCTAAGATCATTACATGACTAACTATGTGTTTGAACCATGTGAGTTGTGGAAGTCCTGGATATTGAACACCATATGGATGGTGCAGGGGTTTCCAACCCATTCTGTAAGCATGAATATTTTAAAAGACAACCCAATGTCCTTATACAACACATATATTATTATTATTCTTCCCTTATGCACCTCCCATGAACATTTCCTCTATCTAGTTATGGATCTCTCACTCACTATCTTTTACATTCATTTAAACCCCATTCATCAAATATCCTAATTAAACCCCATAATGTGAATCTGAATCATATTGGTAAGACCTAGAATCCTTATCTATTATTTCAACCCTTATATTTCCATATGTAATTGTAAATCTATGAGAGTTATTTTTCTGTATTATCAAAAAAAAATCTAAAATCCAAATTTTTCTAATGTGGGTCAGATTAGTGGTCTGAAAATCAGTGATTTGGTGTCTCTGAGACTATGTTAGGTGGATCCTTACATTATCCATATTATTAAATTTTATATTGTGTGACTAAGTAAATATTCAAATGTATGATGGTTTGGTATTGGACCTTAAATTGAATACATTTCTTTTTCATAATTAAATGGAAATGCATGTGGGTAATACAAATCTATATGAATGTATTATGTCTATGTATAGAATTGAATGGGTGAAATAACATATCCAAATTACATGGAATAATGTGATGGAAATTTAATTAATTTAATTATGCTATGGAAACGTGAGTTATATGGGAACTGATTTCTCATCGGATGAGATACATGGCGTTATAATGATTATCAAGTTTGTATAAGGAAAGTTTGGTCATTTAAGCAGTCCATTGTTGATCAACATTACATTAGAGATATGTAGAAATATATAATACTCAATTGATGTTGTGTCGAGTCCTCATTATGTCTGGTGACCTCAATAGTTATAGAGGAATATGGGAAGTCCATGGACATTAGTTATGGAGGCAGTTCTCAATGTAAAAATCCACATTTTATTTATTATGAGACCATTGGTTAGTAGATGAAGCTATACATTCTATTTGATACTGATGGGATATGATTATTTGCCGAATAATATCGTCATCCCAAGGGGTTTCAATCTATATATATGTTGCTAAATTGATATTTATATGATAATGGATATCATCATTCATCTAGTTGTCGTGATATTGAAATGATGGTGAATATTGAACAAAATTTTATTAAACTTGTGCAATATTTGTTGGGAATTACATTATAATGACAATTGAACATTGTGCGAGGATTAGTTCAGTTTTTGTTTTTCGTGGGGTCCCTGGACACACAACTGTGGATGTTATAATGAGGTCCTAATAGTATGACTGACTAGGGATAAATTTTATTATTTTCCAGTGTTGGTTGAAGCAATTGAAACACACACCTATGACTATTTAGCATAAGTGGAAAGTATTTTTTATTTGTGTGTTTCGATAACTTATATTTACTTATTTATTGATACATTGAATAATTATTAATTTATTATAGAAACATATAGGTTGTGTCCTAATGAGTAGATACTCACACCCTACATAGGACCATCAGATCATGGGTAAAATTTCTTGTTTTGAGCTCAAGACAATGATCAATTGAAAGATTAAGAAACACTAATTATGGTTGTCATCACATGGGATGGATGAAAGAATGATCATGGTGAATATTCACCTGAGATTGTGTTTTTTTGGGATTTGGCTTGATTAATTATATGATTTTCTATAAGAAATTAGAAATATCTATTTGTGTATGACCTCTCATGATATGTGCATTTATCTATGTTGGTATTATGAATTGGGATTGTTTTTACTGATTCTAATGATATATACTTCACATGTGTTTATATAATTTCTTATGAATTTTATAGTCATTGTGATGTGATGTTATGAATGTATAAACCATTATAATCATCATCACCACATGTTTTTGTCTCTCAAATATAACCTATTAGACCCTCCCTTCTAGTCACCATCCTTTGGCATACATGGAAGAATGGTTTTGGCCGTGTGGCCAATAGGCCCATAGAAAATGTTATGTGGAAAACCACATCAGGAAAGTATAGGTACATGGGGGTAATAAATTAGAAAACATCACATTTAAATAGTCTTAATTATCTCTGATTTAATGAAAAACAGTCCTTTATTCACACCTAGTTTGACAGAAACATGGTATATGCTTTTGAAATTCACAATATCTTTATGAACCATCAAGATAGATTTAAATAGATGATGATTATGAATGAAAAATGATATATCTAAGGTTTTATAGATTAAAAATGATTTTTCAATTATTATACATCCTATAACATATTTTTCATTATTAATTTCTCCCCACTATAAATATTGTTACTTACACCATATTTGTTTGTTTTAGTCAGTGGTGGGAACTATAAGTATTTAGGTTAACAATGAATGTGGCAGAATATTATTTATTGAGAAACCAAATGGGATGAACACATGAATGAATGAAAAATTGATTATGAAAAATCAGTTATCATGATATTGGAAAAAAATTCACATCATCCAACTTATAGACTACCAATTGAAGAGAAGGATATAGTTTTCGGAGAGATTAGGTGGCGGAGACCATGAAGGAATGAAGACACAATGTCATATACATTACTAATTTGGGAGGAATTTATAAATTGTATTTCTCAAGGGAATGGGAATATTTTTTTGAGTGCAGAAAGAAGAAAAAAAATTTATTAATTAGCATGGAAATTTAAATGTTTACATAATTTATTTGATGAGAATAATAGTTCTCATAAGATATCATAGAATATTAAATGATTAAAATGTGGAATGTATGGATAGTTTTAAAATGTATTTCATATAGGGAAATATGATGAAGTTAATCAGAAATTTGGTATCGGTAATCGGTGTACAACTGATGATGAGATGACTACAAATGACTTATGAGGGTTATGGGATGTTATAGTAGTATTGTTTATGTTAAATGTGAGAAGCATGATTAAATTAACGTTGACGAATGTGAAGATATAATTCATAATTCATATTGTAGAAGTGAGGTACTAATGAAAATGATTATGATTCATAGTTAATAATTTGATATGGTAGTGGAGTGATTGAAGTTTCTATAAATTGGAATTCAAAAAGTATGTTATATAAACCATGAAATTTATATTTATTATAAGGTAATTTTTTTTCATTAATAATTTTAATTAAAATTATAAATTGTACTAAAGTCCTATAAAATTTATTTAATGTAATGGTGATAATTTTATTGTGTAAACATAAATGTTAATATGTTATTTAAAGTGAGGTAATGATGTTTGGTTTTGATAAAGGGATTATTTATTTTGATAAATTAAATTGGATAGTCATTACTAAATTTTTGAATGATTAGTGATTTGATGAAAAAGTTTCCCCTTTTATCATTTGTGGACTTTAAAACATTTTTGGATTATTTCATATATTATGAAATTTAATATTTTATTTAGATAAGGAGGAAACTACTTATTTTTTAAAGAAGGTATATTTTCACTAAGGATTTATTGCAATTAAATATATTAAATTGTCTTAATATAATATAAAATCAATATATTTACAAATATTTTTTGAAAAATTAAGAGATAAATTATATCTTTTGGGTGATTAATAAAAGTTTTATATTAAAAATTTAGAGGACCATTTTTCAAAAACTATTATTTCAGTTTTGGACAATCACTGTGGTTCCTTATGGTCTATTTTTAATGAAATGGATTAACATAAACTATGGATGTTATTTGATAAAATTTAAAAAATATTATATTTTAGAAAACCACTATAGATCGACGGAAGGACCATTCATTATTTTATGGATTTTATGATTCATTATTTCATTATAAATAAAATAATAGAACTCATAGAAAATGGGAAGATCAGAGAATTAAAAATTGAATATCTAAGGGATGAGATTCTTCTTATGAAGTAGAATTAAATTTATTAAGAATATATTCTTAGAAAAATTATTTATCATTATAAAATTTATAATTAACTAAAATGATATTAATTTACCTTCATATATGATGAATGAATGTTCCTTTCACCAATCATAGATTTATAGATTTTTGGTCATTAATAATCTACCGACTATTTTTTCTATAGCTCTATATCAATATTTCAGTGTTATTTTTATTGTTTATTTCAATTTTCACTTCACACCCATGTTCTCATATTTTTAAACCTGAAATGATTTTTTTCAAATGACGTAAATACATCACATTATATATTTTCATGTTTTTGTTTTATCAACCATTTTTATAGTGTGATTTTCTCATAATAAGATTTTAGAATGATAAACATTTATTTGAAAAAAATTGAAATTGTTGGGATGTAATATTTTTAGGGGGAATAGTGTAACAACATTAAATTTATTTAAATCTGTTTGTTATAAAAAATTTAATATTTTCAATATATTTTAGAACATACAATACCGAGTTTAGCTTACATTAAAAATAACATCTTCTTAAAAAAATTGAAATATTATTGACATGTTATAATTTAATTTGATATTTTTCAGAAATTCATTGGAATGGTGGGTGTGAATAGGATTAAATAAATTTGGAAAATATATTTTGAATTATTTAAAGACCAGTTAATTAGATCTAAAATTAAAAAACCATTTGAAAATATAATATTTCCCTTTGTAAATACTATTTTAAACAAACAGACGCATTTTATGTCAATAATTGATATAAATTGTCGTTTTCTAAACAAGATATATGAAATGTAAATAATATATATTCAATCAAAATTATAAATGTTATCTTAAGATCATTCAAGATAAAAGATAAGAATAAATCTGATTTCATGCAATAAAAATGTATTTTTCTAATAATTGTTTTTTAAAGATTTATACAATTATTTTAAAATTTTAAATTTACAATATTAAGAAATTTATTATAAATAATAAACATTTTTTTTAAATAATAATTTAAAAATTATATTGGGAGAATTTTAGTGAATTTTCAGAAAAGATAATTGTTTTTTAATGAATTTTAAAAATTTATGAATTTGTTTAGAAATTTAATTTATTTAATTGATTTTAAGAAAATGATTATTTTATTAAGATGATTTTAAAAGAAAAAATATTGAAATTAAATATCAATTCATATTATATATTTTGTATGAATTTTTTCATATTGAAATTATATATAAAAATATTTTAAACTTTTGAACATTTTTTCATTGAATACATGATTTCTCATTGCATATGTGGGATTCTTTTCAAATAACAATTTTAAAATTTAGTGAATGAAGTGGGTAAAAAATGAATAAATATTTGGAATTGGAATAATTTTTATTATCTAATAATTCACATTAATTTTCTAACCCAATGAATAGTAGACACAATAAAAATTGTTTTTTGCGGTTAAGATAAAAATGGATTTAACATGGGGCCAATCTAAAATGATAGGTGTTAAAAATGATCCAAAACATGTAAAAAACTCAATGTATAGAAATATAATGAAAATATATATTATATGTTATTGAAATGTCAATTTTTATTCTTTTTCAAGTTAATAACGTGGGTATAAGGACCCACCTTTATTAAATTATATAATCTTGAATTTTGTCAAGACCACACTTTCATTCACAATGATTATTTTTTCATGTTTATAGATTTAGATAATTGAGATGTATTATATTTTTTATATTCAATATTAATAATTAATTGATACCATAAAAATAATATTAATTTCTTCCAAAATAAATCTTTTTTAATATAAAACATGATTTCTTTGAAAAATCATCATACCATTTAACTTGGATTCTTTATTTTTCTTACACATACTTATAACCTGTTAAAATAATTTAAAAACATGGGATGATCAAAAAAAAGTTTAGTAAGGGATGTAAAAAGAAGGAAATAACACATTAGTCCATGAATACTAGAACACATGAAATCATTTTCAAAAAGATAAACATTTCACCCATATAAACTTAATTTGTGAAGCATGGTATTTTCATGAGATTTTCACAAAACATATAGAATTGAAATTGAACCATAAAGGTATATCGGGGAATTACATAAACAATCTTGTAACCCACTCTCCTACATTATAATTTGTAACCCTCACAACAACCTTACAATTTGTTTAACCATCGTAGTTACACTTGGAGTAACCATATAGAAAACCTCCAACAGACAACTACCCTATGCATTAGAGGGAGATATATTTATGAAAATTAATCATAAAAAATTCACATTTACAAAAACCAAATCATGAAAAATTAATAATTTCATAAAAACATTGTTTTCGAATTTCTTAAAACGGAATTTTAAAAGAGGATTTAAAAGAAAATCCCCTTTTAAATGTCATATAATTGAAGAGAGAGATAATATATTGGTAGTAATATGCATATACAATGTAAATAAACATAATTAAACATAATATATACAAAATTAACCACACAAATGTTTTTAATACAACATTAATATGGAATATGAATGTTTACGCAAAAAAGACAAATCTGGTTACGAATTCAATTACCACGGTTTTGTCTTACATAAAACATGTTTAAACCTCTTTTATAATGTATAAAAGAGTGTTATTAATATTTTAATGAAAAATTTTCCTGTTTATAAAACCTTATATGATCATTATAAAACATAATTTCATCCATTAGTTATTAGTATTTTTTTCCTTCTATTGTTTTAGGTGCATTGTTGACATGATTTCCATAGTCAGTTTGTATTTTTTTTGTATTGAAATGAAATTCCATATGTGGAATTAAATGGTATTAATATGTTTCCATAAAATATAATGACACCATAAATCATTTTATTACCATATATGATGGTGGTTCATTGGATAAAATGTTAATGATTATTGTTTAGATCATTTTTGGCTATTCCTCGATAATCATGAACTTGTATCATTATTTAATATAATGGAATTCATAAAAGTTCATTACAGAAAATAACATAAGTTCCCAAATACACATTAAATAATTTTTCATTCATTAAAATGGTTTTACAACTCATCATTTCTCTAATACACTTTACATTTTGTCTCATAGGGGTATATTATGATTCACCACAAATCAGTTTAGATAAAAAACTCACATTTTTGGGATGGAAATGACAAAACTGGAGAATTCACAAATCCCTTCTTAATTTTCTAAAAACAAACATCACATTATTCTTTCCAAATATATATAACCCCTTTTTATGTTAACATAGAAAGTGGTAACGATAACCACACAATTCTTTTAACAAACCATTAATAATAATATCCTAATCTAAGAAAATTACAATTATTTTTAACATTGGTATGTCGTTTCCATTCGTCAAACACTTTTGTTTTCGAAGGATCAATTTTTATTCCATCATTACATACAATGGGCCCATGAAATGAATTCATTTTCAAAAAAATTTAACACTTTCTGAATTTTCCATACAGATTATTTTCCTTTACGGTTTGGAAAATAACTCATAGATTTTTTTTCATGCTCATATTTACTCTTAAAAAATACTAGAATTTCATCAATAAAAACAATCACACATTTATCCAAGAACACATGAGATATTATATTAAAATGATTTCAGAATATGGACTGTGCATTAGTTAACTCAAATAGAATAACGAAAAACTCATAATGACTATATCCATTACAAAAATCTATTTTTAGGATGTTATTCTCCTTCACCATTAGATAATGGTATCCGAATCTCATATCAATATTGTAAATGTATTGAGTTCCCTATTAGTGATCAATCAATTAATCAATACAAGGAAATGTATACTTGTTTTTAATAGTTATATTACTCAAGGCTCTATAAACAATGAAAAGTTGCTTGGAACCATCATTCTTTTTAACGAAAAAAATAGGGGCACCCCATGCTGACGTTCTAGGATGAATGATGTTTTTATCATGAAAATCCTGAAACTAATTTTTCAACTCTAAAAGTTCTATTTCATCCATTTGGTATGTGGGTTTTGAAATTGTATTAGCATCAGGAACTATGTCAATTGTGAATTTGGAATCTCAATCAGGTATGACATCGAGTTACTCTTCAGAAAAACATCGAGGTATTCATTTACCACTGGAACATATTTAAGCTGATCAGTTCCCATGTTTTTAACAATATGACCAAGAAAATTTTCATTTCTATCTTTCTATAGTTTCCTAGAATCCTGATATGTTATCTATTATATGGGTTCATTATTATATAAAAACTGAAACACTTTCTGAAAATCAATTTCTTTAGATTTATATTCGATCTAAGCAAGATGATTAAAAATAAAATCAATTTCCAAAAAGACATTAAACTATAATAAGGGAAAAACATGGATTGAATGTAAATTCATTCAACATAATACAATTTAATGATTCTTATAATTCCCTTTTGTAATAATATTTTCCCTATTGTTTAAAAAATGTTTTGGTCTCCATTGTTTAGGTGATGTTTCCAATTTACTAAAAAATTCCTCAAAAATATAGGAATGTGTAACCCCATGTCAAATAAACCATTCGTAAAATATGAGTAAATAAAAAAGGTACTTAATGTAAAATTATTGGATGGTCTAACGTCTGCTGACATAGTCTCAAGTGATTTAATTACACTTTTCTTCTTACAATCTGTCTTCTTTTCATTATTTGGGTCTCCCTTTGGGAAATCATTTCAATAATGAACCATCTCAACAAATTTAAAAACATTAATAGTTTTCTCATTAGGATTAATATTAAGATAAAAATGTTTATAATCTCGAGATATATTTCCAAACCTATCACATCAAAAAACATCATAGTTTTGGTTAGTTATTCCCCATTGGGATTTTTGATACTATTCAAAAATAGTATACTTAAACATCATACTATCAGTTTCTGTGATTCATTTTAACTAATCTATTACCAATTTTAAATCTTCTTCTCCTACATTTCATGAAGTGTGTGATCATAAGAAAACTCCATCTCTACCATCTCAGAACATCATACAAGTTTCTCATAACTTCTGAATTCATTGGAGGCCAATGCCCTTAAATATGATGGCGTCACTCCGAAGTAAAAGTAGTTTATTTTTATATAATGATCCGAAATTACATGTAGGGAATAACTCATTTGTCTGGTGATGTTTGATTCATACATGGCCATTGAATCAGATTCATTTTTCTTTACTTTATGGAATTTATTCTCTATCCTATGTCTAACCACCTTAGGAAGATATTTTTCAACTAAAATACTTTTAAATTCATCCCAATCTATGGAATCAATATCATATCTATCCCTATGATTTTTTACCATTACCACTGTTGATCTGCTTCACTTTCAAAAATAGAAATATGAAGGATTACTATTTGATTATCTAAAAATCCCATCACATCTAATATATTTTCAAGGGATTTATTCCATCATTCATCCACTATTCGGTTAGAAGAGACATTGAAAACTATAGAATGTTGTCTCATAAAATTATCCACTTTAATCATGTTTTTTGTGGTACCTCTAGTTTTTCTCATTCATGGATGCCACCACCATTTATTTCCTACATTTGCTGATCCATTACTATCACAAACTACATGATTCTAATCCATACCATTCCGGGATATAGATTTAGAAGGATATCATTCTGTTTGTGCCTCTCCACTTCAACATCCCTTTTTCATTTGTGAAAAAAAATTATGAATATATATATATTATTAAAAAAACATGGTAATATTTAAATTCCATTTAATTTTAAATAAACCATAGAATAAAAAAAATTTAGGTTATTTTATAATATTTATAATTTCCTTTAAAGATATCTAGAAATTCTTCTTATACCAACTATATGGAACATACCTTATTATACTAAAAAATATAGAATTTAGTCAAGAAATCACTTCCTCTATCATTGGGGAGACTTTCATGATTAGATATCTAGAGAATTGGGACATAAAAAATTAATATCATTCTATATTAATACAAAATGGATATAGTAAAAATAGTATTCAAGTCATCTGAAAATATAAAATAGTTCAAATAATACATAATTTCATTGAAAAATAAACCTTAAATTTATCATGGAAGCCTTATGGGAATTAAAAATACTTAAAACCAAGGAAAATAATTTAAATAATTAGAATGAGATTGAAAATCTAAATAAATGATATAAATGAAAGAAATACCATATTAGTCCATGAATAATCGTAACACATTGAATCATTTTAAAAAATACATACTTATCACCCATAAATACATACTTTGTGAAAGATGTGATTTCAATGGGATTTCCAAAAAACATATAGAACATAAATAGTCCCATAAAAGAATCTTGGGGCATTACATAAATAATCTTGTAACTCTCTCGTTTACATTATAATTTGTAACCTTCAAAGCTATCGTACAATGTGTGTAACCATCACAGTTACACGTGTAGTAACCATACGGCCGAACTCCAACATACATGTACCCAAATCATTGGAAGGTGATATTGGTCACATGATTCATCATAAAAAATTTCCATAAACCAGAACACAATCATGAAACATGAGTAATTTCATAAAAACACTCCTTTTCAATTTCGTGAAACATAATATTAAAAAGGGATTTTAAATTTAAGGCCCCTTATAAATATCATATAATTGAAGAAAGAATTTATAATGTGAATGGAATATGTATATAAACTATAAATACATATAAATAAACATAATATAAATAATATTCATAACAAAAACAATGTCAATACAACATAAACACTATAGTAGAATGCTAACCCAAATAATGGAAATCAGGTTAATAATTTCATTACCTCGGGGTTGTCTTGCATAAAAATTGTTTAAAAATATTGTATACTGTTTAAAATAGAGTTTTTAATATTTTAACAAAAACATTTCATGTTTATAACATCTCATGTAATCATTTTATGACATCATGTCAACCTTTAGTTTTTTTTGTTTTGTTCCTTCCATTGTTTATGTTGCATTATTTACATGATTTCTATGGCCGGTTGTGTTTAATTGTCTTTTCATATGAAAATATAATTCCAGAAATAGAATGAATGGGTATTCATATATTTGTAGAATATATAATGATACCCTCAATCATTTTTTATCATATATGATGATGTACCATTAGATAAAATAATAATGATATTGGTTAAGATATTTTTTTACGGTTCCTCGATAATCATGAACTTGTTTCATTATATAATTTAATGTCGTCAATAGATTTTCATTACGGAACAAAAAATAGTTTACCACATACACTATATATTATTTTTCATCCAATAAAACATTTTTATAATTAGTCTTGAAGGATGTGTTTTATATGAAAAAAACATCATCTACGATTTCGGTAAATCAGTTCATCGTGGACGATGTTTTTATTTTAAAACAAGACTCCATGAATAGCAATTAAGATGATGAATATATAACATGCACATTATTACATTCAAAATATGTAATATTCTGGATATTTCGTACTTCCTGGGTATGTGGGGGAAATAATATTTAAGAAAATAAAGGAATTGGAAAGAAAATACATGAAATAGGAAGAGGATTATTACCTCTTGATCTCTTCTCATTGAGATCCTCCTTAAGGACTTTGGTTTTGAAATTTTCTTGAGACCAGTAGGTCAGGGAATTGGGGAGGAGCCTTGTCGAGGGAATTTTATAGAACATAGACAATGATCAAGGCTTTAGTGGTGTGAGAGGAATAGGGGAATGAGGGTTGTATTTATAGGGAAGGAGAGGTGGAATTTTACCTTATTTTAATCATTAGTTTGAAAAGTTTTTATAAAGACTACAAGTAGCCTTGATTTAAGTGACCCAAAGTTGTAGTAATTGAATGTGAGTTTGACCTAAGTGTGCTTACATCAACAATCATTTAAAAAATAGTGCATTTTCTGATACTTTTAATATATAGTGTTTTTCCATGTTTTAATATTCATAAAATTTTTTGTGTCTCATTAAAATACAAAACATTCCATATAACCATTTATCAAAGTGTATAATTCAATAATGAACTCTCTTTTGTTAAAATATTTTTCTAATTATAAATAATTTAATTTTTAAATATAATAATAATTTATTCAAATATAAATATTTTAAATATAAAACTGTTTTTTTAACACCTTGAAAAATTAATCAAGATGTCATTACCTTAAATCTGTAAGTTTGTAAAATAATAATACAATATATTATTCATTAGGTTCATATTACTATTCATAATACTATTCATAAGGGTATGTTACTTTTCACCAAAAATCAAGTTGGTTCCATCAAACTCCATATAGCTTAATCATTATAATTGTAGATGACCATTTATTGAAATTCAAAACATGGAAGAGGAATAATTATGTTTAATGGCCTTTTATAACCATCTAATTAAAAAATGTTTCATGAATTTTAATTAATTTTTAAAACATTGGGGAGTTACATGGGTGCACCTTTTTTATTTCTAAAGATTGCAATTTTTCCACTAACCTCACTTATAAAAGTCCACCACCTCTCATCTCCATATAAAACCACAATATCGATTTTTACTAAATAAATACCAAAATAACATCTATAATTTATTCATTTCATCCATTAGGCCTTAGTTTGGTCAAAAATACAACAAAATTATAATTTTAGTGAAAACTAAAATAAGTTGACTTGAGAAAAAGAAATGTTAATAACAAATCATTTAACATTATTTCATTTTCCACCTCAATAAATGATTATTAAAAAAATATGATATAAGAATATCAGTATATAACAAATATTAAGATTTTTTATGATTATTTAAACTCCAAAAATTGACTCATCATCCATCAAATGAGATATGAAATCATCATTTGTGTGTATAGTGGACTACCACCTCACATACCTATGTTATTCATTTTCCATCACAACATATCACAAATAGAAATATGAATTTTTTAAATGATTATATTTGATATTTATTATTTTATTATAAATTAGTGATTATTATATCATTTATACCTATATACAATCCATTTTTTTGAATACTATAATGTCACTCTTGTGAAAGATAGACTACCACCTACTTAAATGATGTGATTCATCGAATCTTTACATTGAAGGCAATAAGGTGGTGTTTAATCAAACTATTTCTGGTATATGAAACAAATATTCTTATGGGAGGGTAATATCGTAATTAACTTTATTTCTCTCAATCTGTCAAAATAATGGAAACAACGTTCATTCATACTTATGACCTACTACATCCATGAATGGCATTTTTCATTTTCTATATATAAATCTTATGGATTTCTATAAACAAAATTATACTAAAGATATGGTAAATTTATATCTTGTTTATCATTTTGATCTTTTTGTATCCATGATAAAAGTAATAGGTCTAAAAAACATACATTAATAATAATGTAGTTATTACTCAAAATGTGACTTTAACATGAATTTTTTAATAAATGTATAATAAAATGACATATAAAAATAATATATGGAATTATATATATAATAATAGATCCCTCATAAATTTAGAATAAACTGAATTTTATTTTAAATTAGTTTATAATGTTTATGAAAGATTTTGTAACAAAAGGTATTGGATTCCCATCTCCTTTTTTGTTTCTGTTAGATAAATTCAATACATAACACATATTTCTTTTGTGTGGTGTATATACCTCTATATAATTTATTATTTTTTTATCATAAATTATATTATTTATATTTATATATCCATTTACCACTCTTTCATAGGTTTTACATTTTTAATGTTTCTAATGTGGTACTAATTATTGTCTCAATTTGAATTCCTTGAGACATATGCCTTTTTATTCACCTTTATTTTTTCTTGATGTGTGTATTAAACCCATTTTAATTTAAATATATTTTAGTTATTTTTTATATTTATATTTTATGTTAAACTAAATATTATTCATTCAATGGGATGACATTTTAATGTTACCTAATTGGTAATGATAAAATTTTAAAATTCCATCATTTAATGGGATTACATATGATTATGTTTCTAATGATAATTTATTATGAAGAAAATCTCAAAAAATTCATGAACATTACTCAACATTGGTTATATCATGAGAACACACATTTTCTATTCATTTCCTCCGTTTATACAGTCAATAGATAATAAATTTTTTTTTTTAAAAATCACATATATTACACTATTCGATCAAAAACCTCTTTAAATCCAAATAAATTTTTTTAAAAAGAGATAATTTTTTAAAAATCATTCAAATGAATATATAATGTTATTTAACACATTATTTAATAATATTAAAAAATTAAAGGATTTTTCATGTCCTCTTAAAAACAATTCCCATTTAACATTTAAAGAAAATGTAAATGAAATATTTTTTTAACATGTATGGCATAAACAAAATTTCCCATTATCATGACCATTTTTTAATTTTAATATTCATTTATAATTTATTATGTTCATTTTCATTGACATGTATTTATTAAAAAATTTAATGTCTAAAAAATATTTTATTCAAATATGAAAGGGTATTTAACTAAAGGATGGTTTTAAATGATTTTAAATCTCCCATTTTATGTCTTCAGGTTTATTTTCAATGAACCTGAGTAAAAATAATTATGTATAAAAAGTGTTTTCTAAAGGGTAAAGGATAATTTCCTTATGAAATGTTTAGAATGATTTTAAATTATTTTTTTATTTTTTTCCAATTTTATTTCTAAATAAAATTATTTCCCATCTATTTTATGAATTTATATTTTAAATAAAATGATTTTTCATAGGAAATTTGTTTTCCTAATGAAATATTACATTTGATAATTTAAATCCATTTTACATATAATATTCCATCATTTTATGATATATATTTTTTTCTAGGTATACAATCCTAAGATATCATTCTTATTATTTCTCTATCTATCTTATGTATATTATGAAAATATGTTTATGAAACCTTTTTATCATCAATAGGTTATTCCATGGTTAAAAGATTATGAGTGTCGATTAGTTTTATGGGTTATGCTATGATAAAATGATTATGAAACATATCGTTTTTTTATACATTATGATATAGTTAATTATTTATTAAACCCATGTTATTTTATGTATTAAAACATAATGAATTTTTTTGAACTTATGTTAAACATATGTATGATTATCATTATGTGATGACTAGGAAATATATATTCCTATAATGAATTGGTAATGATTCAAATCTTATGATATACACTAGACTAGAATGGGGAGTGATCTTGGTTCAGTATGGGACTTTGATTCTATGTTGGTCTTGGTAGTAAAAAATGAATATAGTGATAGTTTTGGGATTGAACCGATTACATTTTGATATCTTTGGAAGTGGTCTTTAAATAATATGGAAATTATTTTATATGATTATGTATATAGAAAAATTCCATATCTTTTTCCAATGTTTTAATATCATGAATCATATTCCATTATTTTATTATGATTATTGTTCTTAAACTTGAAATAATTACCTGACGACTCATGATTAGGTTTATTAATATGTAGGGTGTTGTTGTCAATTATTATACTCATATTCCTATACCATTAGGATTATGTCATTATTATTCATTTCAATTGATTACTCTTTCTAATTATACGAGATCACCCTTTTTATTTTAAATTCTCACATGTTAAGAATAAATGTTTTATATAGGGTATGTCTATGAATAACAATAAATGTTAATATACTTGTGGGAAACAATGAAGATAATTTCCTAAATAATATGAATATTCACTTAGTATCAAGAAGAACTGAACTAGGATTATCATAATGCTTGTGTTTTTGTAATTTAATTAATATTTATATAAAAATATATTATATCCATTTATATGTATATTGGGTCACACTAATTAAATTTTGTTAAGGAATACATAAAATAATATTATTTTTCAAAAATATCCAAATAACATCATTAATTAAATTGACTATTACAAAAAACATGATCAAAAAAATATTCACATAAAACAATTATTGCATAGCATGAATCATGAAACATTATTATATTAGTATAAGCTCTCTTTTGAATATAATGAATGAAAAATCAAAAGAAATCATAATTGAATTTTTTTTATTCCTTCATTTTAAAATACATATTAATGAAGATATTTCCATGAAGCATCTTTTCTGAAGAAAAATTAAATTAATACAATCCATGGAAATTTAATTTCCTAAAATAACAATTTTCTGTAGGTTAAAAATAGAACATAATATAAAAGGGGATATGATTAAAAAATGAATCTCTAATAAGAAATTTGATTACTCAATAAAAGTATATTTAGTTAATAAGCCTCTTATAGATTCTATTATTCAAGGATCAATGTAATTATGAGATAAATGAAAACATATTTATAATGAATTAATATTATAATATACTAAAAAACATATATATTTTAAAAAATAGAAATCAAAATATATTGAATAGAAAAACTTATAAAGGATACATTCATATTGTATAATTTAATAATAAACTATTTTTTCATAAAAAGGGATTTCAAATACATTGAAACATTTATCTTTAAATTAATCCTAAATCATATAAAATTTTAAAAGTTATAATGCATTAAAAATGGAATTAAAACTATAGTAAAACTGTTGAAAATTTATATAATATTTAATTAGATTAAATTAAAATAATATGTTTTGAGATAAGGGGACTGAAAAAATTCTAAATATTTATATTTGAAAAAAATTAACAATGGAATGTTAAAAAGGATAAAAAACTTCAAAATAAAATGTCAAGTGGATGAGAAAATATGTTTACAGAATGTTAATGAAACCTTTTAGGCTAGTTTGAGATAATAATATTTGAAACCCCCATCATTAACAAGTATAAAAATAGAATTTATTTAAAATGAATTATTGGGGATATATGGATCACGGAGATAAAAAATTTTGTTTCCACTTGTTGAGTGAGAACATTGGTGGAAAGTAAAAATATGGGCATGGAATAAGATTTTATTTAATATAATTGGAATTAGTCATGAAAAAGTGTTTTTTTAACATATCATTAAAATCATTGTGATAGAATAAATTTGTGTGAAAAATAATATGCCCAAAAAATAATGTGGAAATAAATACTCAAATTATTATATGGTATTGTATAACCATTTTATTGGTAATAGAATAAGATGATTTATTGTAATATAATGAATAGAATTGGGTCCTGAAAACCACTTACATCCTTAACAGTTCACTATCAAAAATATTTATAATGTTGATTATAAAATATTATAACAAATACCATAGATTAAATCAGGGAGTATTTCAAATTAAATTATTTGGATTTATATACACCAAATAAAAAATATATTCATATTTAATAATATATCATGTCTCAAATTAATAGAATTTGAGATGAAAACCCCTACATATATTGTAATTTTTGAAACAAAATCCCATAAGTGGTATAAAAATAAATAAAAACATTAATTTCAAGAAACTAAAATAATATTGATAGTAATATTAAAATTTGGAATACTTTACACCATTTTTTTGGAAAACATGGTGTATTTTATATATATGTATCAAATATGGGATCTTTAGATGAAAAACCTTGTTGCTTTGGTAACATTTTAATCAGAACCTATTTAGAGATTAAACATGAAATGTATATTTATATACCATTAAATATAATTTATTAATTAACAAATTTCACAAATTGGAAGTATACACACCTCTACCGTGAATACAGGAGAATAAAAACAATACTTGTCTCAATGAAGGTGTGATGACCTAGACCCCCCTTGGTCCCTTCTTTTGCCAAAATCTGGATCGGTGCGACCGATCGGTTCAACCGATCGGTGAGGCGGATCGGTGCGACCGATCGGTGAGGTCGATCGGTGCGACCGATCGGTGAGACCGATCGGTGCGACCGATCGGCGGAACCGGCCGACGTCGCCCGACCTTGACAAGTTGTTCCAGTAACGCTCTCATTTCGCAAATAGGGTTTTAAACACTATTCTTCCTCGTGAAAATGTCTTGGGAACCCGAAACGCGCACAAAAGTTTTAATTAAATGCTTCATTAATTCATGAGTCGGTTTAAACCACTCAGCACCATTAATGATGAGTCAAGCCTCGTGGTCAACCCACGACTTCCACGTCTTACGCGGTTCGGCGTTTTTATCTCAACCGTTCCGGGCTCTTATAAATTAAGGGTTAGGCTGTGGTTTTCCCCCCTTCTTCGATCGTGGCTCTTCTGGTGCATCGGGACCGCCACGTCGTTATCCGTAAAGTTTTGCGCCCCCGGCCTAAACGTCGATCATCTATCAACAAGTAGGGAATTTCTTTCGTCTCTCACTTATGTGCATCATGCGGGGTGGGCATTATCTTTTGTTCTCATGAGAAATGGTTGAGCCTTTAAATGACGATAATAATTGGTTAAAGAAAGGGAAGGGGTTGTGATCGTTGTTTATGCCTTATCTTGTGATCATCCTTTTTAGTTGTGCTGGTTTATGTTTTCTAAGAATTTAGGTCGTTGGTGGTCGTTGTATGTGCACTGATAAATCCCCTCGTGATGTTTTAAATAAATTGCTGAATTTGTGAACTCCTGCTGTGAAATTGGTTAATCACGTATATCCGGCTGAATAATTGAAAGCACCAGGATCAACCCTTCTATGATAACTCCCGGTTAGAACACACGGAATTAGAAATCATGGAGTGTGTTAAGTCGTTTAAATCTGAAAATTCTTGACTTGTGTTGGTAGCGGTGGTTGGTTGTCTTCCTTTCGGGCCGATTGCTGGAAATGTGGGAGGGGATGGGATCCCCTGTTTTGTTTATACTCTCGGTGGCTGTGTGAATTTGGGGATGGGATCTTCTGTTGGTATGGATTCGGTGGTTGTGAGTTTTCAATCCGGGTGGTTACTTAAAATATCACAAATTGGGGAGAGATCCTCTGTTAACAGAACCGGGTGTGAGTGTTTTGGTTGATCCTCGCTTTTTGACGCTTTCCTTGGTTATGCTTATGGTAGTTTCCCAGTAGTGCTTAAAATTAATTGAACATTTTGACTGAACGTGAAACAAGAATGAGACAATGGTCTTGTGGGCAATAGTCGTGAATTGTGACTCGGACGCAGTGGTGTGGTGTTCTGTAGGATGGCTAGGAAAACCTAAGTTTTGGGTGAGTGTTTGTTACCTATATCTATACTTGTAGCTTTTTTTTCTTATTCGCACCCCACCCAAGTTGAGCACTTAGTGCCGAACACCCCCATTTATGGGGGAAGGGTGTTTTTCCCAACACTATCCTTAGTGGCTGGTTATTAGCTCCTTTTCTGCTCACTTTCCCGGATAGCCCAAGTATCTTCGGGCAGGCTGTGATGGCCTGAAGTCCATTATTAGCCCAAGAACCTCCGGGCGGGGTGTTGTGGTGGTTGGCCAGGTGTGTGCGGCAGGTGGTTTCCCAAGTGTCTTCGGGATGAGGCCCAGGTGTCTCCAGGCGTGGAAGTGGATCCTTTAGCCCAGGTGTCTTCGGGCGTAGCGGTGGTTGTTCTGGCCTAGGTGTTTGCAGGCATGGTTACATGTGACAGAAAGGCCCAGGTGTGTGCGGGCAGGATTCGGCAGTGGGACTGCGTGTGGTTGTGGCCCAGGTGTGTGCGGGCGGGTGTGGCAGTGGGACTGCGGTGAGAATGTCGGGATTGGTCCGATGCGTAGGATGTCTAAATAACTAGTGGGAAAGTGGCGCGGGGTACCCAAACATCGATGTGCTCATATATATATATATTACTTGACTTGCGTTATTTGGGGAGCGAGCCTTGGTGAGGCCTGGGATGGATAGTTTGCCTTGTTAGGTGTTTGGTTTACTATTTTCTCATGGGACTTTAGTACGTTCCCCCTCTTGTGCACGAGAGTATTGGTTTTCCCTACTGAGTGTACTTGTATGCTCACCCTACGTATATAAAACTGCTTTCAGGTTTCTAGGAGGACTTCGGGGATCACGCAGGACCTTACTAGCTCGGACTTTTGGAGCAGTTGCAGTTGTTCTCTTTTCTTTTGGTACTTACCTTGTAGACACCTTTTTGCACTTTTTGGCTTTCACTTTTGAAACATGCATGTGGGAATGGTATACTTTTGGCTTTACTTTTCTTTCTACCTTGGTGTTGTTGGGTTTCCTCCTCCTTATCTTTAGATCCTATAAAATAATAAGGGTAATGCCTTCCATTCGCGAGAATTTCCTATACCCTTGGTGCTAGTCGCCACTCCGGGACCTATTGAAGGCGGGTTTCGGGGGTCATTATCTCTCCTTCAACATAAAGAAGGAAGGGCCTGGCAACCTGCTGACCCTTCCCTCCTTTTGGTGAAGGCGGGTCGTGACAGAATGGTATCAGAGGAGGGTGTTGAGAGATAGGACAGAGTCTGGAGTTAGGCACAGTGAGGATTGCATGGGATGGTAAGGCAACGCTGTTGGGTGAACTTGGAGCGTGAATTAGGCCAGGGAAGACAGGCTAGGGCATGGGATTTTAGGGCCCCCCGTGATCCGATGCAAGGACTCTGGGCCTACCGAACGACCAAGTGAGGCCACACTGATTGCAGGGTAGAGACCCTAGGAAAGGTACATGCATCATAATGACTTGTGTTCTTGTGTTTCTGGGATGTCTTGGGAAATTTAGAATAAATTAAATCTTAATAAGTTTTAAGAACGATTTTTCTTTGCACTACTGGGCTTAGGAATTCCTTGTTTACCTTGCAGCTATGGCACCTGGAAGGCGACCACGTGTGGTACAGGCGATCGAGACTCCTGAGACTACTTTGGCCAATCGGCAGAGGGCTGATCGAGATGAAGAGGACGACCAGTGGAAGAAGACTCTTCGAGCCTTCCAGCGACAGGCCCTCGGGAAGTATGAGGGCAGCACCTCCGATATGAAGATGGAAGGCCGGCTAGAGGAGCTAGTCATAGCCTTCAGCCTGATTCGGGCCCCGAATGAGTACTGGGTTCCTCTGGCTGTTAGCCAGATGTGAGGAGCGGCACGTCAGTGGTGGTTGCTTCACCTGGGGAGTAGGAAAGAGTCTGAGGTTGCCTCGGCGGATTTCGAGAAGGAGTTCCTGGCGGAGTTTCTCTCCTCGACAATGAAGGCGGAGAAGAGGCAGGAGCTACTCTCCCTCCAACAGGGGAGCATGTCCGTGAGGGAACTTGGAATCAAGTTCAAGGACCTCCTGCGTTTTTCTCCAGACCTCTTTCCCGATGAGGAGTCTCGGGCAAGACGTTTGGAGGAGGCGCTCCGACCCTCCCTCCAGTATGCTGTTACCCCCTTTACCCTTCCGACGAACTTAGAGGTCCAGAAGAACGCCGAAGTGGTGGAAAGGATGCATGCTCTGGGCGGAGTGTCACGAGAAGGGATCCAGCTGGGACCATCGAAGGGGAAGGCCGTCAGCACCAGGCCTCCAGCATCGGGACCCTCCAGGTTCCGACCTATAGGGAGCAGATCGCAGCAGTTTCAGTTTCGATCCCCTGGCCCACGTTTTTTTCCTTCAGGCTCGGGACCACGATGATTCATCTGCGGGAGCCCTGGACATCTCCAGAGTCAGTGCCCTGATCGGGTGCAGTACAGTAGTGGCAGTCCTCCCCAGCATCCGCCGCAGCAGCAGTTTCCAGCCAGACCCTTCCAGCAGCAGCAGCAGGGACAGCGAGCTCCCGCTCCTCCGCAGACAGACGTTGGAGGAGGAGGCCGACCACAGGGCGCTCCCCAGGGACCTCGACCAGGGCGTGGTCTGGGAGGTGGCCGACAGCCGAGGGGCAGTGGAGCTGGGCGTGGACAGTTACACGCCGCAGAAGCAACAGTTCCAGCAGGGCCAGAGGTTGTTCGAGGTACGATCAGTGTGTTTAGCACTCTTGCTTATGCTTTTTTTGATACCGGAGCTTCGCACTCCTTTGTTGCACCCAGTCTATCCCGCGCCTTGGGTCTAGATGCCGAGAGACTTCCAGTGCCCCTGGTGTTGAGCACACCAGTTGGAGGTCAGACCGACTTGCTGTTCGTTTGTCGGGGATGTAGACTGATGTTAGGGCCACATCAGTCGGTTAGGGATCTCCTTCTCCTACAGATTCAGCCTTACGATGTCATCATAGGCATCGACTGGATATATTCTGTGTGCGCCGTCATCGACTGTTTACAAAGAAGGGTGGTGTTCTCCGGTTTGGACGACCATCATGTTACTTTCACCGGCAAGCGGAGCTGTCTGAAGGGAAACATGAGGGAGGAACCTCTCCTCTCCTTGTTGACCGAACTGACGATAGAATCAGTAGATGCGGAAATGGTGGAAGTACCAGAGATCATTCGTGAATTTATGGACGTCTTTCCTGAGGAGGTGACGACTCTACCCCCTCGACGTGATATCGAGTTCGGGATAGAACTGCAGCCCGGCTCTCGACCAATCTCGATGGCTCCTTACCGGATGGCACCTTCGGAACTACGGGAGTTGCGGATACAGATTGACGATCTGATGAAGAGGGGTTATGTTCGTCCAAGTGCGTCACCGTGGGGTGCCCCAATCTTGTTCGCAAAGAAGGCAGATGGTGGCCTCAGGTTGTACATCGATTACAGGAGGCTGAATCAGGTAACAATCAAGAATCGCTACCCTCTTCCGAGGATAGATGATCTTTTTGACCAGCTGAAGGGAGCAGGATGGTTCTCGAAGATCGACCTGCGATATGGATACCACCAGCTGGGGGTAAAGGATAGCGACGTCCCGAAGACGGCGTTCAGGTGCAGGTATGGGAACTTCGAGTTCGTGGTCATGCCCTTTGGTGTTACGAACGCCCCGGACGTGTTCATGGGGCTTATGAACTCCATCTTTCGGGAGTATCCGGATCGGTTTGTGGTGGTATTCATCGACGATATCCTGATCTATTAAAGCTCAGAAAAGGACCATGCAGAGCACCTGAGGACAGTTTTGGAAGTCCTCCGACAGCACCAGCTCTACGGGAAGTTGTCCAAGTGCAAGTTATGGACATGAGAAGTGCACTTCCTCGGGCATGTGGTGTCTGAGCAGGGGGTAGCAGTCGACCCATAAAAGGTTGAGGCAGTTGTTTCTTGGGCAGCACCCAAGAATGTGGCGGATGTTCGGAGTTTCCTCGGACTGGCAGGCTACTACCGGAGATTCGTACCCAACTTCTCCCGGGTAGCAGCCCCTTTGACGGTTTTGACCAAGAAGGACCAGGTTTTCATGTGGAGCGAGCAATGTGAGTCGTCCTTCAGCTACCTAAAAGAAAAGCTGGTTAGTGCCCCAATGTTGAGATTACCAGAAGAAGGGATGGCCTATGAGGTATTTTGTGATGCTTCAGGACAGGGCCTGGGATGCGTGTTGATGCAGCAACAAGGGGTGATCTCTTACGGGTCCAGGCAGCTACGCCCCCATGAGCGTAACTACGCCACCCATGACCTGGAGCATGCAGCGGTCGTTTTTGCGCTAAAGTTATGGCGACACTACCTCATCGGGGAATGCTTTGTGGTCTTCACAGATCACAAAATCTTAAAGTACATCTTCTCCCAACGGGACTTGAACTTGCGACAACGGAGATGGGTGGAGTTCCTCCAGGACTACGACTTTGAAATATCTTATACTGAGGGAAAGGGCAATGTGGTGGCCGATGCCTTGAGCAGGAGGACGCAGAAGGATGCGGTCCGAGAGTCGGCAAATGCCTGGAAGGCAATGGAGGAGTTGGATTCCTTGCACCTGGAAGAAAAGATGGATAGTGGCAGAGGCTGCCTATATCAGATGATAGTGCAGTCGTCTCTGTTTCGACAAGTGGAAGAGTCTCAGTGGGGAGATCCTGAGGTGGAAGTGTTGCGGGATCGTGTCGATCAGGGGAACGCTCCGGAAGGATGGTCGGAGGACAGCCGACATCGGATGCCCTTTCATGGGAAGTTGTTTGTTCTAGAGGTGATGCATGATGAAGTCCTTCGTGAGTTCCATAGCTCAGCCTTGGCAGTGCATTCGGGTGTTTCTAAAATGTACCAAGGCCTGATGGGACAGTTTTGGTGGCCCGGGGTGAAACGGGCAGTGGCAGAGTTTGTGGCTAAATGCCTGGTGTGTCAGCAGGTGAAGGCTGAACACCGTGTTCCTGGTGGTTGGTTGCATCCTTTAGATGTTCCCGAGTGGAAGTGGGACGACGTTTCGATGGACTTCGTCACAGGACTACCCAGAGCTCAGGGCGGGCATGATGCTATCTGGGTAGTGGTGGATCGATTGACAAAATCTGCTCACTTCTTGCCTATCAAGGAGTCAGGACTTGTGAGTACCTTAGCACAGAGGTACGTGGATGAGGTGGTGTGTTTGCATGGAGTTCCGAAGACTATCGTCTCAGATCGGGAAACTCGGTTCACCTCACGAGTCTGGAAGGGGTTACAACATGCTTTTGGCACCCAGCTACGCCTTAGCACTGCTTTTCACCCTCAGACTGATGGACAGACAGAGCGGACAATCCAGACGTTGGAGGATATGCTGCGAGCATGTGTTTTGGATTTCAGAGGATCATGGGTATGACACTTTCCTTTAGTAGAGTTTGCCTACAACAACAGCTTCCACTATACTATCGGCATGGCTCCTTTTTAGGCCTTGTATGGAAGACCATGTCGTTCACCCTTATGCTGGGCAGAGGTTAGTGAGACTGGTACTCTTGGACCAGAAGTAGTGCAGAGTACCACGGAGAAAGTCCAGCTAGTGCGGGAGAGGATGAAAGCAGCTCAGGATTGGCAGAAATCTTATGCAGATCGTCGGAGGAGGCCCTTGGAGTTCGAGGTGGGAGATCATGTGTTCTTGAAGGTTTCCCCTCGATGGGGGCAGCAGAGGTTCGGAAAGGGGAGTAAGCTCTCCCCTAGGTTCATCGGACCTTTCGAGGTGCTAAGGCGAGTTGGCGAGGTGGATTATCATCTGGCCCTACCACCTCAGTTGGAAAGGGTCCATGACGTCTTCCATGTCTCCCAGCTTCGTCAGTACTTACATGATGACTCTCATGTCATCATCTGGGGAGAGCTAGATGTGGGAGAAGACGCGACCTTCGAGGAACGGCCAGTCAGGATCGAGGATCGCAAGGAGAAAGTGCTTCGTGGATGAACCATCGGCTTGGTTCGTGTATTATGGAGACATGGCGGCCTCGAAGAGAGTATGTGGGAGAGGGAGGCATAGATGCGTGCCCAATACCCCGTGTTGTTTTGAGCTTTGTTCCTTTTTGTACCTGTTGTGGTAGAACGTTTGACTTTTGGCTATGAAATGTACTATTCCCTTTCCTCTGTTATGTGTGAAAAGCCCCGTCTAAAGGGAAGAGGGAACCCGACCCCTAATCAAAACGCATTAATGTGGATGCGATTAAACTCGTGCGGGCGAGTCAGTGCCGCCCAAAGCGGATAATATCTTGACATGGGGGAGGGGAACTCCCCAAACCCACATGACCGGGAGGTTTGGCATGGTATGTTGCTTAGTTCATGACATGAGAGTGTCTTTAGTTAGCAGAGGTTCACTCCTAAGAGGTATCTTTCGAAGATGGTTGTTCGGACCCTCTCTTTCCTTCTGGTTTGTTGTGATTCTCGAGAACGAGAATCGTTTAAGAGGTATCTGATGTGATGACCTAGACCCCCCTTGGTCCGTTCCTTTTCCAAAATCTGGATCGGTAAGACCGATCGGTGAGACCGATCGGTGAGACCGATCGGTGAGACCGATTGGAGAGACCGATCGGTGCAACCGATCGGTGTGACCGATGGGCGGAACCGGCCGACGTCGCTCGACCTTGCCAAGTTGTTCCAGTAACGCTCTTTTTTCGCAAATAGGATTTTAACCCCTATTCTGCCTCGTGAAAATGTCTTGGGAACCCGAAACGCTCACAAAAGTTTTAATTAAATGCTTCATTATTTCATGAGTCGGTTTAAACCACTCAGCACCATTAATGATGAGTCATCCGCGTGGTCAACCCACGACTTCCACGTCTTACGCGGTTCGGCGTTTTTATCTCAACCGTTCCCGGCTCTTATAAATTAAGGGTTAGGCCGTGGTTTCCCCTTCTTCTTCGATCGTTCCTCTTCTGGTGCATCGGGACCGCCGCGTCGTTATCCGTAAAGTTCCGCGCCCCCGGCCTAAATGTCGATCATCTATCAACAAGTAGGGAATTTCTTTCGTCTCTCACTTCTGTGCATCATGCGGGGTGGGCGTTATCTTTTGTTCTCATGAGAAATGGTTGAGCCTTTAAATGAAGATAATAATTGGTTAAAGAAGGGGTAGGGGTTGTGATCGTTGTTTATGCCTTATCTTGTGATCATCCTTTTTAGTTGTGCTGGTTTTTGTTTTCTAAGAATTGAGGCCGTTGGTGGTCGTTGTATGTGCACTGATAAATCCCCTCGTGATGTTTTAAATAAATTGCTGAATTTGTGAACTCCTGCTGTGAAATTGGTTAATCACGTATATCCGGCTGAATAATTGAAAGCACAAGGATCAACCCTTCTGTGATAAATCCCGGTTAGAACACACGGAATTTGAAATCATGGAGTGTGTTAAGTCGTTTAAATCTGAAAATTCCTGACTTGTGTTGGTAGTGGTGGTTGGTTGTCTTCCTTTCGGGCCGATTGCTGGAAATGTGGGAGGGGATGGGATCCCCTGTTTTGTTTATACTCTCGGTGGCTGTGTGAATTTGGGGATGGGATCTCCTGTTGGTATGGATTCGGTGGTTGTGAGTTTTAAATCCGGGTGGTTACTTAAAATATCACAAATTGGGGAGAGATCCTCCGTTAACAGAACCGGGTGTGAGTGTTTTGGTTGATCCTCGCTTTTTGACGCTTTCCTTGGTTATGCTTATGGTAGTTGCCCAGTAGTGCTTAAAATTAATTGAACATTTTGACTGAACGTGAAACAAGAATGGGACAATGGTCTTGTGGGCAATAGTCGTGAATTGTGACTCGGACGCAGTGGTGTGGTGTTCTGTAGGTTGGCTAGGAAAACCTAAGTTTTGGGTGAGTGTTTGTTACCTATATCTATACTTGTAGCTTTGTGTTTCTTATTCGCGCCCCACCCATGTTGAGAACTTAGTGCCGAACACCCCCATTTATGGGGGAAGGGTGTTTTTCCAAACACTATCCTTAGTGGCTGGTTATTAGCTCCTTTTCTGCTCCCTTTCCCGGATAGCCCAAGTATCTTCAGGCAGGCTGTGATGGCCTGAAGTCCATTATTATCCCACGAACCTCCGGGCGGGGTGTTGTGGTGGTTGGCCAGGTGTGTGCGGCAGGTGGTTTCCCAAGTGTCTTCGGGATGAGGCCCAGGTGTCTTCGGGCATGGCAGTGGATCCTTTAGCCCAGGTGTCTTCAGGCGTAGCGGTGGTTGTTCTGGCCTAGGTGTTCGCAGGCATGGTTACATGTGACAGAAAGGCCCAGGTGTGTGCGGGCGGGATTCGGCAGTGGGACTGCGTGTGGTTGTGGCCCAGGTGTGTGCGGGCGGGTGTGGCAGTGGGACTGCGGTGAGAATGGCGGGATTGGTCTGATGCGTAGGATGTCTAAATAACCAGTGGGAAAGTGGCGCAGGGTACCCAAACATCGATGTGCTCTTATATATATATATTACTTGACTTGCGTTATTTGGGGAGCGAGCCTTGGTGAGGCCTGGGATGGATAGTTTTCCTTATTAGGTGTTTGGTTTACTATTTTCTCATGGGACATTAGTACGTTCCCCCACTTGTGCACGAGAGTCTTGGTTTTCCCTACTGAGTGTACTTTTATGCTCACCCTACGTATATAAAACTGCTTTCAGGTTTCCAGGAGGACTTCGGGGATCACGCAGGACCTTACTAGCTCAGACTTTTGGAGCAGTTGCAGTTGTTCTCTTTTCTTTTGGTACTTACCTTGTAGACACCTTTTTGCACTTTGTGGATTTCACTTTTGAAACATGCATGTGGGAATGGTTTACTTTTGGATTTACTTTTCTTTCTACCTTGGTGTTGTTGGGTTTCCTCCTTCTTATCTTTCGATCCTATAAAATAAAAAGGGTAATGCCTTCCATTCGCGAGAATTTCCTATACCCTTGGTGCTAGTCGCCACTCCGGGACCTATTGAAGGCGGGTTTCGGGGGTCATTATCTCTCCTTCAACTTAAAGAAGGAAGGGCCTGGCAACCTGCTGACCCTTCCCTCCTTTTGGTGAAGGCGAGTCGTAACAGAAGGTAAATTGATATAGAAACCCTTAACTTGTTCCCCTTTTTAGTTATATGCACTCTGAATTATAGTAAAATAATAATATCTATATTAATAATATATTTTATAACCTAGTTAACATATAATATATATTATATACCTCATTTATAATTATGTACTATGGATATGTAATTTATTTATTATTTATTTCAATGAGTTGGTGGTAATAGATTTTACAATTTTACAAATGTTAAATAATTATGATATCATTAACCATCATTTGGTACTACATTAATTATTTATATTTCATTATAAAATATAAAAATTTTAAATTATATTAACTTCATATATTTTTATTAAATTCCATAATTTTTTTGGTTATATTATATGAAACCATATTTCTAATGAATTATTTTGGAAATTTTAGCAAATAAATATGTTACCATAATAATAAAGTAAATAAAAAATAAAAATTTATAAAAGAATATAGTAATAAATATTTTAATAATTTATTATATTTATAATAATTTTCATGTTCACATATTCATCCATAATAATATTTTATTGCATCGTTGACATATTTGGTTGAAACAACCCAAACATTAACTCACTTTTACTTGGTCGGTGATTATGGTTAATGAGATGATTTTTGTGGTGTAATTTTTTTAAAGTAAACATAATAATAAAATATTTATATTTTTATGAGGGGGAATAAAAAATTATTATATTTATATAATTTTAGTAATATAAAATGAAAAATCAATGACATTTTATCTTGGAGGAAGTAATAAGCCTGTATAATCGATTATGGTTCCCTTTTTTCAATGCATGGGTGGGGGTGAAGGAATATTATATATTTTAATTTAATAATAATCTTTTTTTATAAATAATACATTTATACATCATTAGAACCATTAATACTTTGCATTAATTTTGGTAAAAAAAACAATGTCGCTTCATGATGGTGGCAGTCCACGCAACACAATAACAATGTTTTTTTAAGTTGATGGAAATAAATAAATGAGGGTTATAAAATAAAAATAAAAATAAAAAAATATAATAAAAATAATTAAGTCATAATATTATTATTTTTACATGATATTTGGAGGAGTAATATTAAAATTTAATAAATAATAATGGGATAATAATTACAATGGATGCTTGCTTATTCTTTGAATATTCCAATGGAATTTATGGTAGTAGGATAACAATGAGTGAAAAGGGTATTTTTTGTGGTATGTTCTTATATAAAGAATAAATTTGATGATTATATTAGATTAATTAGAAGGATAATTTTATACATGAATGGTGTATGTGATTTCCATTTATAATGAGAGAAAAACAATCTTTAGGAAACTGTCATCATTTTTCAATAAGTCTGTGAAACTCTTCAAGGTCAATGGTTTGAAAGTGGAAAAATTGGTTAGTGAGATAATACAGATTATAAATTAATCTATGAAAAATATTTGAAATCATGTTTTCATCATGTTTGTTCAGGTCCATTAAATTCATTTTTTCACTTTTACTTTTTATCGTGGTAACTTTTTTTTCTTAGAAAGTAATTCTCAATAATAAAATTGAAATTTCACTTATTAAAGAAATTTCAAATCGTGAGTTATAATTTTAAAATAATTTTACCATATCTTTTGTATAAAATAATGAATATTTAATTTTCAAATAAACACAATTAATCTCTTATAAAAAATTAGAAAATGGTTATTTTTATAAAAATAATAACGAGTAGGAAAAAATTTGAAATCCCATATATTTGAATTAATTTAAATTAGTTTTTATCAATAGAATATTATATATATGCATTATTAAAAAAATAAAAAACATAATTTTCACATGTTTTAATTAAAAAAAATAAAATCTTTCATTACAATGCTACCTAAATTTTTAAATTGATGAGACTTAGTTAAGAAAATAAATTTTGTAATTTAAAATTATTTATTATACATTATAATATATTTATTTATTGGTAAATATTTACAAAAACATATAATTAATATAAAATATATGGTATTAGAAAAACCATTAATATCATTATTTAAGTAAAAATAAACAGTTTTATAAATACCTCAAATACTTTTCCTTAACTAATTTTCTTATCATGAATTTAAACAATAATTTTAATTTATGAAATTTGAATTCTAAAATGTTTATATTCATATTTTTAGTAAAAAATATATAATATTAAAAACATTTTTTTTGGAAATAACCATTTCAACATTAACTCATATTAATTACATAACTTCTAAAGGAAATAATCAATAATGTTATGTCGTCTTAACTTTTATTATTAGTTAAGTAATAATGACGTGTTAATATGTTATTGGTTTTTTTGTGGGTTGTAGAGTGTGTAATAAATTATATAATATAGTATTTTTTAAAGGACCCATAATATTTTGTTATTATAGTGTAGCTAATGTATTAGGAAAATAAACCTTTGGTTCATTGATAAGGAAATCATATATACAATGAAATTCATAATTTAGGAAAAATATTTTAAAAAATTCAATGTTATGCTTCATTTATCTAATATAAGATCAATGAGGTGTCCATTTATTTTTTGGGATTGGGTTAATAAATTATATATGTAATTAACCAACCTAGGTCAACATAACTGGTCACCCAAGATGAGTTTCTCCATTGTGGTGATAATCATAAAAATGTAATCATGTCTCATGTATAAAAAACATATAAAATGTAAAATTACATTATAGAAGAAAATGAACACAACCATGGGGCATACAACCCAAGACCAAATTCTGAGCCAAAGCAACCAAATCTCTATGTTAATATCCTTCACCACCATCCTAACCCACTACTAAGGCATAAAACCCCAAGAGATGCTAGCAATCTAGTTGATGCCCTAAATTATACTTCTACCCTAGAAATCTAATTTTTTATGCACCCAATTGTATATTTGGGGGGTGAGGGAAATTTCAATTAGGATACCCCAGTGAATCGATAAAATTTATTTCACCATAAAAATTTATGTTATATCATTAGAAAAAATATAAAAATTATTTAATCTAAAAATAAATATTTATAAAACATAATTTAGTCGTTCAATTAAAAATATGTCATTAAAATAAATAAGAATATAGAAACTATGATCAATGGAAATATAAAAGGAAATATTAATAGAATTCATAACTATGACAGTATACAATTGATCATTTAAAACATGATAACTATCTAAATGAAATAGAATTATACATAATTCATTTATAGATTTTGGGAATTCATAACTAGGATATACACAGAACACTAATTTGGATTAAAATTAAATCTTATAATACATATTCATATTATTTTCATTGATATCAAAACCATATCCACTGGTGTAGCGCCCCTCTCTATGGTTTTCATAAATCATCGTATATGTTTCTCAAAAGTTACACAATTGTTTTATTTTGTAAAAAATATATTTTAAACCAATCATAAAATTTTTAAAAAACATTTTAAAATTGAATGATCATCTAACCTAATATTTAAAATCCATTTATTTTGTAAAAATCACCTTTTAGACACTGTATCACGCACATCGTTTTGAAAAATGTATTAATATAAAAAACCTGAATTTTTTTTAAAACAATCCAATGATTTAATTTCAAAATAAGACTCATATATTTTATATCAAGAAATTTTATAAATAAAACCACTAGAATTTGATAGAACACAATTTAAATAATGGGATAAAACCATTATATAGAGACACATACCTCTCTAATAGAGTAAAACATAATTACCATTGAGAAAAGTGATTAGAATCAGAGAGATCATATCCTCAGAATGCTATATCCATATAAAATAACATCAATTCCCTATTAAATAAAATAATATAAAATAAATAACCCAATAACGTTCTCAATTGGAAACATTTATGAGAGATAATTAATAGATATAAAAAAAGTATATGAAATCTAGTGGAAATAAGATCATACCTAAATGCTAACAACTGAATTTGAAAGAAAATCATTGTGGAGCTAGGTAAGGAACCATATATATAATAAATAAATAACTTTAAGATACATAATGAATATAAAAAGATTATTCATCATAAAAATCAATTTGAGAAGAGTAATTATTGAATTTTATACGTATGTGCATGGTGAGCTATTAGAGCACATGGTTAGGAAAACTATGGACTAAATTTGTAGTGACTACTATCCCTTTAATCACATAGTGCATGATTACTCAGGAGTAGCTACACAGTTAGACAAAAACTAAAATTACATTGGGACAATATCTTTCTTAATCCCATTAATCATCATGGTTTTCTTAGTGACTCAATAGATTATAAATAATGTTCTCTTTCTCAAGAAAAAACTTTTACAATAATATATCCATATTTCAGGGAAACCACATATTTAAACCAACTATGATCATAATACATATAACTGAACAATTTCTATGAAAATCCAAATTATTTCCCCCCAACTTATGAAATACACTCAAACCAAAAAAGAGATATATTGAACAGAAAACAAAAAAGAAAACTAGAGGGAATCACAATTATACCAATCATGAATAATTTGTCCCCCATAAACTATTCATGATTCTAGGATCATAGAAGTGGAATTACACTACTACCTTATTAGTGATTCCCACTCACATATCTTTTGGATATCCGATATGAAATTCCATGGTACCCAATCCAATGGAATTATTTTACAATATATAACCATTTCATCAAATTAAAAATTGTAAAATAGTTTCACAACTGTTTAGGTATTAGGCTCATGATCAATATCCTCCAAACCAATCATATAGGAAGGGTACAATTATATCCACATCACTTGTGAATCAGTTCCACGAGATATGATAAGTCCAAATAATAATACTTATTTCTATATCATTTGATGATCTTTCAAATGAAAACAATACTCAATTAATAAATTACCTTTCTACTTAGACAATGATGCCCCTGATGATGTAAAACATGTAAATAAACTCAATCTCCAACCATAAAATCCATAGTGAATTGACATTGGTACGAATTTGTTTAATACGATTATGAGATATTGTAATCCTATTTTATATTATATGATGATTTTTTATCATATCAGAAACATAAATCCACCTAATTAAATAATTTTCATTAAACTCCTCCTAAATAATTGGATTACTACATAACCACAAGTAAAACACATAAACTGAAACCATTTTAATATAATTATAATTATTTTTTATAAGAAAAAATGACAATGGAATGATAAAATTACTGTTAAAAATTATAATCTATAACACATGATCGGATTATATCCTCAAAATAGTGAATAGATTGATCATTTTATCATTCCATTAGAGGGTGATATGTTGTTCATAATAATAATTAGTTACCATTTTCCTCATAAATACAATTATAATATCATGTTGTAATCCCTAAATCCCTATCAAATACAATCATATAAGGTACTAAATTGGGCATCCTGATATAACATCATTGAATCTAAAATCCCAAATATAGTACATATAATTTTTTATCACTAAAAAATATAAGATTTCCTTCTGGGTCAAATGGTTTTTAAGTCTTGCAATAAAATATAGATAAAAACATTAAATTTAAAAATGTAATATACAACATGAAGATATTGAAATAAAATATTATCCATTGAATAAAATCCCTAAAAATTAATCAGTATCCTTATATTTTATTCTTGGGGAAAGGAAAATAAATATGTGTGATATTATATGCTCTATAATGGAATGAAGTGGATGATTATAAAGAATATACATGTAATATGTTACATGGAAGGAATAAATGAAAAATGGATCTATAATAAATTTAAAATTATGGAATCTGATATCTATAAAAATATATTATAACACGGATAACAGTAATCCTTGATCACATACTAATAGAATTCAAATTTTCAGACATCGATACTTTTTTTCTAGTCCATTTGTTGAGACACTATGTTTTTATTTTGGAGGTATACAAAAAAAATCCATAGTATTTTGTGTCAATGCATTATGTGTCTATAGAATCCAACTCCTCGTCCATCACATTATTGATACCAATGCATTCACCATAAGAGTTAATAAAAATTGTCATATCATTCCTTAAGGAAACAACTATTTAATAAAAACATGGTTATCAATATAATGAGTAATAGTTAAATGAAATAATTCCCCTAATTATTTGGATAATATAGATGTCTATAAGAACATATGCCAATCAACATAGATTACATTGTGTGTCGTCAGTGAAACCTGGAGTGCCATTGTTAATAAAATATATTGAATGTGCAATTTTTAATTTGATTGTTTGTCGAGAAAAGATATTAATAGGGATAAATAATATTCATTATTTTTTAATCAAGGTAATTACAGTAATAATTATTCATAATGGACTATAAAAACCATTGGTATATTCCAATGAAAAGACCCCAATTGATATTAGCTAGAATTACAATCTTACGAAAACTCATCATACGTCATGATTCTGATTTAGTGAATGATCAACCGACTTTTTTTGGGTTGTTAGCCCGATTTTCATATTTTCCCTAGTCATATCCACTTTATAGTATTTTTATAGGATTTTTTAAAAGATAAAAACATCCACATTTACAATAAAACAACTCATAGAAGGATTTTTCCACCGTGGAAACTACTAAGTTATAAAATGGTTTTGGTAACAATATAATAAAACATGTTTAATGGATGGATAATAATATTGTTTTCATAATCTTATAAATTCTATAAGTAATATGGTATATTAGATGTTTGGAAGTTATTTTTACTCATAAAAATAGAATTGGTGGTGAATATAGCATGGTTCTCAATGGATAAAAATTATGTTTGAAAAACCCCACATATGGCTTTAGAAAAAATTAAAAAATATATTAAAATAGAGGGAATAAAATTGGACATTAAATAACCTAAATTCTTTAATTTCATGATAAAACATATCAAAAAGGTATTATATAATCCACTTAATGGATATTTGGTATATAATAAAAACATTCCATAAGAGAATAATTTGAGATTGATAAACCCTACCTATTGTCCTTACATCGATGAATATAACTTTACAATATATATTGAAAACATTTATTTATTAATAATTTAATTTTTATCTTCAATCATGTATATTTTCATTAAAATATTCAAAAATAGTCACTCTCTATACAAAGTTTACATATCTTCCAGATCAATTGTTAATAGCTTTTACAGTTCATACTAATTTTAGAATAAAAGTGCATTTATTCATTATTATTTTAAATTTCATCGTAAATAGGCCATTAAATTTGTGTTAAATTATATTTATAAATATTTATTTTTCCTGAAATTAAATTAATTAGTATCTGAACACTTATCATTGAAGAAGAAATAGATAATAAGTGTGTTTCTTTGTTTCTTGATGATAAAAGGTTGATTTTTAATTAACAAATTAATAATTTTAATTACAACTAATGAAATAGAAACAAATAATTATTTAAAAATTTATATAATATTTTTACTCAAAAAAATGTCCCCATGTTCTTTCATAATGTAAATATTTAAAAATATAGATGTTTGTTGTTAAACAGACCGAATCATGAATAGTAGCAGATTTAATGATTGATTACGAGTTGGTATTGATGAAATATAATTATAAAAATTAATGATGAACATATTTATTTTTTATCAGTATGATATATAATATTTTTATAATTTACATGAATAAGTATTTTTTATAATTATATTTCATGAATTTAATAAAATAATATCCTCATAGTACACGTTTTTTAGATTATTACATTAACGATGTTCATTTGTTGATCATGTCATTAAATGGACCAAATATTTAATATTCAATAACATTAATATTATCAAGAAAATAATATTTATTCTTTTATTCCATTTTTATATCTATCCTTGTATGGTTGTGAAGGAAACAAATATGTTGCATTGTGGGCGTGAATGTCCACACAACGTAAGAATGAAAGTTTCATTATACTTTACAGAATGTGGAATTATTGTTATTTCTTATTTCCGTGGTACAATAATAGATAGTATACTATAAATATTTAAATAATAATAAAATATCTTCATAATAAAATTTTAAATAGATGGTTAAATAAAAACATGTTAGTGAGAAGATTGAACTTACGTTGAGAAATTTTGCATCCAATTGGATGATTCCATACAATGAAAGGGATTTGGATGCTCTCTTGTTCCTTGAAATGTTATGAGGGTAAGTGGGAATGATAAGGTAACTATATAATGAATAAACTCATGATTAAATATAATTTTATAGTTATTTTAGTGGTGTGCTGAGAGGAAACTTTTATACGTGGAAACATAGTATGTTTCATAGGAGCTAAATTTAGGCATGGGGTATGAATGGAGTTATATAGGTGTTAAGAGGGTTTTTTAAGTTAGGTGGAGAAATTATAAGAGAGACATGTGGATTTTAATTTTACATATTAAAATCTTTTCTAGATAGTATTTTTAATGTTTAGATTTTAATAATTCAAGATACGTCATCTAAAAAATTTTCTCTTATTAATCCGAATTTAAAATTCTTCTATTGAAATTATTTTATTAATAGAAAATAATACTATCCTTATTAAATAATTTTGATGTAATAAATCTGATTTCAGGATCCATTTTTCCTGATTCAATTTTTAAATATTAAATATCAACATTTAAATATAACCACAACATGTAGGTAAAATTTTTTATTTATGAAATAATTATTTTTATTATATTAAGTGTTATTTAATTCTTATTACATAATAATTAATAATCATGTAAAGGTATATAAATTATTTATTGTGTTAAATTTTTTTTAGATTCATATTTTAATATATATATATATACTATAATTTATTTATATAAATATTATCTTACACCTATAAATTTATATTTTGAAAATAACAATTTTATTTTTATAATTTTAATTAATATATATCATAGGTAACTAATTTCACATTCTAAAAAATATTATCAAATTAGTTACACAACTTAAAAATTACTATTCTTAATATAAACTCAATTTTTTAAAATATAATTAATATTTTCGGGAAAAAATTACATTAATATATTCTTGCATAAAAACCATGTTTTAAATAAAATAACTAATAAATATTAATCAAATATCATTATAATGAATTAAAATAATGAAGAACATTTTGTTAAAATAAAATTCAATAATCTGAAATAGTGTTTTTAAATATACATATGAATAGTAAAACATTGTGGAGTGCATCGTGATCATTTTTGGTATAGTATTTATCTTCTAAATTATGGTATCAAGTATTAAATTCTAAAACATTAAATAATTTCTTCCTTGAAAGTTTGTTATATATCCACAACTAATAATATATAGATATTCGTTTATTATGGATTACATAGTCTATCCTATTTCTTCTTATTGTTTAAAAGTCCTCAAAATTAAATAAACCAATCCTGTTATTCAATTCACAATACATTCTATATAGTATAAATAATATGGATATATTCTTCTTCATAAGGCATGTCAGGATCAAATTACATCCTATCATATGTGATCAAATATGGTTTATTTTATATGAAATATTTAGTAGAGAAATATAATATAAATCATGTAGTTTAAAAATGTTAGTGGACAAAGATACGTTGTAATATAAATCCCAAATTCATTATAATTCTTAAAAATAACTAATATATATAGGGATCAACTTATTATTTATACAAATTCTCAAACTCCATTCCTAAGTGAATCATTCAAGAATATATGATCCTAAATGTTAAATTCTTCTTCTTTCTTTTAATACTTTCATATGAACATTATCTTTACTATGAGTCATTAATATGAAACAAAATGGTATTTACATTAATAATCATCTACTTCATTGTCTACGATTAACTAGTTTTTTTTTCTAACTTCATTTTAATAGGTTAAAGTGTGAAACATCTTTCCTTAAAATTATTTAGGTAGTTCCACTTGGATTCCCAAATTGAAGAAATTAATATATAAAAATTAAACCAATAGTAGATACCGAACCCACATTCATTTTATATCAACAAAACATGATCTCCAAATTTATTAAAAATTCTAGATAGTCTTTTTAGAAAACCCATCAGTCTATGATTGATATTTACTACATAAATGTATCTATTTACCCAATACTCATCAAAGACACATCATGATTTTTTTTGTGAAGTGAGGAACATGATAACCTATAACTTATAGAGAATCTCATGAATCATTATAATTTAGATGATATGGGGAAAGGAAAGGATCAATATGTTTATATATTGTTTAATAGTTATTTAATTATAATACATAGGTAGCTGATCAATGATGACCGATATAGAATTTTTTGTCCCTGTTGTCTTTGGGAATCTAGTTAAAAGGTCAATTATAACATTATACCATGTATATATAGGTATATAAAGAGGTTTCATATATGCATTTAAATTATTTATTTTAGGATTTAAATGATGGTATATTATGAATTTGGACCCATAGTATTTGATTTCCATATTTATTCCATACCACCAGAAATATTATATGAAAACCATAAGAAACATTATACCACTGAGTTTTATTGGTAAATATTAGTTATGTTCTTGATATAGCAGTTACATATCAAAATATGGCATAGATAGAGAAAAGAAAAACATTCCAAATAACAGAACTCCATCTCTAAAGATTAATTCTATCAATTTCCCATCGTTTAATATTTTATCATTCTTTCTGATTCCGCATAATCCCATTTATATGTTTTTATCATTTATAATAAGGATTTTAACACACTGAAATTTAAAAAAACATAATACTTGATATAACGTGTGATACACAACACAAAGACTAAAATATATTTTAAAACCCAAATAAATAAGAATAAATTTTATTTTAAATAAATTCAATCACTTTTATAGATTTTAGTTCATTAAACATTATGTTTTAATGAAACCTGATACTCTATTGAAATATTATTTTATAAACATGAAAAATATAACCTAGAAATTAACATGGAAGATATTAATAGTAGTCAATAAATTATGAAAATTATATAGTTTAACCATGTAGGAAATAAATTCAATGGTAATATACTAATTAGAAATAAAATAATACTAACCTGAAAGAAAAAATAAATGTTTTCTGGAAAAAATTATTTATGTATAAAGAGATTTCTATGTACTTCATGAAACAAATATAAAATTTATTTATATAAATTTTTGAAGATTTGTTGTAAAAAATTAATTTTTTTTAAATATACATTCCAAAATTATCATGGGGTGAATTTTTTGGATTTTAATTAAAATATTAATTTTTTAATTAGTAGTGAAAAAATAAAATTTTAATGAAAACTACATTTTATTTTAAATTTTTCAAAATTTTGAAATATATTTTTATTTTTATAAATTAAAATAACATTAGTGATATTTAAATTTAAATAGTTTGGTTTATTTGAATCCATTTATTATTAAATATGGAAAATAAAACATCATATACATATGAGAGTTTTCTCATTGAAAAACCACTCTTTCATCATGCATCTGGTTTAATTTCAAATTGAAAACTACCACTAAGGTAAATTTAATTTGAAAAAATTAATTCAAAATTAAAAATAAGAATAATTTATACTATTTAATAATTCTAAATTAAAATTCTACCAAATTGAATAGTGAAATAGTAAAAATTAATTTCCAAATTTACGATAAAAATGCATCTACCTCAGTGGTCAAATGAATATGATAGGGTTTAAAAACACTTAAGCACATGTCCAAAACAAATTTAATGTCCATATTTATACCCTATAATCTATAATACTTGGTTGGAACCCATTTTGGAGGCCCGTGGGATGAGAAAAATGTGGTTATCACTTTATCTAAGAATATATTCCATGTGAGTACTCTCCTCGATTATAAAAGTGCATCCCCAACTACATTATCCAAAACTCATAAAAAAAAAATTGGATATGAAATTTAGTACTAAAAAATATGCATTATTTACCTCCCACATCTTGTAGTTCATAGTTTTATTTTTATTCCCACCTATGAATGATTGTTTTATGAACCTATATAGTCTCTCTTTATAATGTAAAATTCATAGATGTGTGTATTCTAATTATTTATTCATACCCCAAAATAAGTACATATTCAAAAATTATAATATAATATAAAATAAATTTAATATATATATATATATGACTATGTTAACATAATGACTAATATCCATATCCACATCCATAAAATAGGAATCCAAACAATTGATCACGTATATGACAAACTACTTCATTTTTTACAAATGCAATTAATTTTCCATCACCACCATTTAAGGATGGATATAATGATGGAAATAAACTAATAATATGATTTTTATTATTTTTTATAACACTTTTTTTTATTATATCACATATAAATTTTTACATTCCATTCTGTGAAGGATACGATAATGTCGCTGGTGTGTACGGAGGTCTACCACTGCGCGATAAACATGATTATTTTTTTAATAAACTATAAATGAAAGGTATTTATTTTAAATATAATTAATATATGTGATATTTATTATCTATCAATAATTTTTTAAATATAATATAAAAACTATCTTTTTTATCATCTGGTCAGTTAAAAATTAATAACGTCGCTCATATGTATGGGTAGACTACATCCTTAGCCTAATGAAATGAAATATTCTGCATTAATTTTATGGAAAAAAATGATGATCTATTTTATTTATAAAAATTATATATATATATATATATTATTTTTTAAAATTCCATTAATATTTATATTTTAGTAGGTTTATAATTCATAAAGAATAGAAGTAGTGTATATGTATACATATGGCCTACCATCTCCTTTTATGGTGTAATCCATTATATATATTATTATTATAGAATATTAATAATACATATATAATAATACATATGTTATTTATATAAATTTTAAATTTATTTAATGATATAATCATGATCATATTAAATGGACTAAAATTATCGAACTAAAACAAAAATGAAATATCATGTAATTATCACTCAAAATAGTTATTTTAACGAAAATATATAAATTAATAGGTGATAAAATACTGTAATTATATTATATCTAGGTTAATATATATGCTTATTTTTATTTCAAATATTTATAACAAAACCATATTTATTGTACGGGAGTTTTTGACACTTATGAAGAAAATTGATCCTCATGTTAAACATTCTCGTGTCACTTTAACATGTGTTCAATGAATAAAAAAAATAATATTGATTGGTCAATGTTTTAATATTATTTTTAAATTTATTATTTGTTATTATAAATAAAAAATATTTTAAAAATATTATAATTTTTTTAAATGGAATTTTCAAAATGAAATGTTTATTTTACTCGAAAAAAATTTTCCTGATATTTTCGTGTATTTTTATTCCTCAATGACATAAAAATTTTATTGATAATTTTATTCATTGGTGCTATTATTTATTGAAATAATAATTTTAATTAATTATATGGTTTATAATAAAATTTTTCCAAGGTTGTGAAATTTTTCTACAATTGACCATACAACTCAAGATGGTTCAGGATTATGCTTTTTTATGTGGGAAATTATATAGAATTATTATGTAAGATTTTTATAAGAATTATTAAGTTTATATTATGTCAACCATTTCACATGGTGAATGAATAACAAATAGTATGTTATGGGTTGGCCTTTCCAATGATATCCCTTAAATGAATCGACATGTCTAATGAGACAAATCAGTTTTCTAAATTAAATGGGTCTCTACCCACACCATCAATCTTTCTTATAATATGTCTTGACATATATATATGTATGAACATATGAATTACAACATTATAAGGTCAATTATATTTTTCCACGTAATTATTTCATTAGATACAATACACATGCATAAAATTCAATCTCATGTGACTATTTATAAGGATTTATTTGATCAAAATTTATTTATACTATATTTTGTTAATTTTATTTAATAATGGAATGTGTTTTAGTTATTTACATTTACATATTAATTATTAATAGTTATTTATGATGGAATCCACTATATATATATATATATAATTACTGAGAATCTGAGATCACCTCTTATTTTTTCCCTTTCCGAGGATATAAATAATAAATATTTCAATAAGTCAATGGGATTTAGATAAATTAATTTTCTTATATTAAATTTTCTTTTCCTAATATAAATTCATCATCATGTACATATAATTGTTCTCCAAAATTGATAAACTAATTGGTACTTTATAATTTCACCCCATTTCCATATTTTAATGTAATAACATAGACAATGGATATGGGTTATTATAGTTGTGTTCTATATAGGTAGTATGAGAAAAGGTTTATTAAAAACCATATGAACTTGATTTATCTAAATATAATTTTTTATAATTAAAAATCTCATAATAATTGAGAATAAGTGTAGAATAAAGTCCCAAATATTTATTAAGGTAGTGTTTATATGGTTTTCTTTTAAATTCATCCCTATTTGGATACTATATGTGGACACTGTTCTGGAACAAATGTTTCATGTTGTAAAAACATGTAAAAAAGAACGTATGGCCAAACACTAACATTACCTATAACATGAAAATAGTCCAAACTATTAACCTGTTTTGATAATCCCTAAGTATATTCATTAGATAATTTAAAATTTATTCCAAGACCATAGTAATGGATAGAAAAATATTCGTAGGATTTGGAGAGTATCACAAAAAAGACATTTTTAGAATTATGATATTATACATAAATAGAATTTTCAATTTATGTAAACTATTTTACTATTTTTGGGATAATAGATTATGATACATTAATTTATGATATAATATAGTGTAATAAATTTTTTATAAATGTAACTAGGAGGAATTAATGTGAATTTTATCAATGAACATATTATAAAGAGTAATTAAGACCATTTATTTAATAGGATTAATCTAGTATTTCTATTTTAACAAGTATCCCAATAATTATCCTTATATAAGGAAATAGTATCATGTTATATTGAATTCGGTAAATAATTCACTATATATTATGTATTATAATTGATTAAAGAGAAGAAGATAATGATAGTGGAAAAAATTGATAAGGGGAAGAATTGAAATAAGGGTTTTCCCAGAAGAGATAAATGTAGAATGGAGCAGATTGAACTCCGTTGAAGGGAATGATAGATTACATTATGTTTGGAGATAAATTCTAATAGAATAGTGAATGAATTTATTTGAAGTAAAATTTATGTTTAGTGTGTTAATCAATAATGATATTGTGAACTATACAAATGAATGCTCCATAAATCAAGGGAGTGTACCTCAGAAGAATCTAAGGGATCATGGTCAAAATAATTCAACTATTATTTGTAATGATTAATGTTAAAAGTTTTTGAGGGATATTTAACTTCATAGAAATCACATGATTGAGGGATGATAAAAATCAATATGTTCTTTTATTGAGATAATATTGATAAATATATCTTACTATGAAAAAATTGGCGACATTGAAATATTTTTATCAATTTGATGATTTATGTTACATTGATAATGTTTATAACATGTTTTAATTTAATAAATATATTAGAGGTGCTATTTTTTCAATAAGCATGAACGTTTTTATTAATGTGATATGGTGTTCATGGTATCTACAAATTTTTAATGCGATATTACGAGCCACATTATATTTTATGTTGAATATAATGTTGATTTAGTGACCTTAATTATAAATATTGACATACCAATATTGAATGAGTCTTAAGGATAAATATTTATGGAATTCATTATATTGATATTTGGTTATTATTGAGTAAATTGTGAATCTCATTTTTTCCGTTGAAAATATTTTTATACAGGAAGAATGATTTTCTATTTTTTATTATCCTAATTATATGATAAATATTAATTTTATTTCAATATGAAAAAAAATTCTTTTTTGATATTTATTTCATAGATTAAATAATAATGCAATAATTAGATGATTAACCACAAGTGGATGAAAATTGTAAGAATATTTTTTTACCTTCTCTATAATAATGTCAATGTAATACAAGAACATTATGAAAAAGATGTTTAGTCGAAAATGATATCAAATTAATTTTATTTTTGTGAATCAAATGGCCTTTTAACTCATTATATATTTGTGGTTTTTTAGTATTTATCCTTCTAATTATCATGTTCTCTATCACTATATATTAATCTATTGGTGTTCGTATTCACTTACATATCCATGTTTTTATTTCCAAACAAAGTCAATATACTTGGAAACCTAATAGGGAGTTATTATGGATGACCATTATACATACATTAACTTTTTACCAGGAGAGAGTTTTATTAACCACTATGATAATGTGGGATTTCGAAACATGTATTTTCATATATCAATACTTTGATTTCCATGACCAATAATAAATTGCAAGCACACAATATATAAGGAACTATAGTGTAACACCATGAGATTTTAAATGTTTAACATCGTGTTTGATAGCATGTGTGACATGAGACACAAAGCATAGAAGAGAATGTAACACCCATATGCATTATGTTATATTTAAATTTAAATAAGTTCAATATCATTGATATCATTTAATAAACACAACATCGGGTTGGAATGTAGTGGGATACTCAATTAAAATATTGATTTTAAGCATGACCATTATGAACTGACCATTATGATTTAAACTAAGAATTGTATGAATTTAATTAGTAAAATTATATGTTTTTTATATTTATAAAATAAATTCAATGGTAATCTATTTGTTATAAATAAAATATGTATTATTTGAATGAATGAGAATCGGTTTGTGAAAACCCATATTTTTCTAAATGATAGTTCATTCGTGCTATGGGAACATAGTATAAAATTATTTTTTCCCACAATTAGAATATTTATTTCAACAATTCAACCAAATTCTTTAAATCAATATATCAATATTATCATTGGGTGATCCTTTGGTATTTTTCAGAAAATACTTTTTATGGAATAATGAAAACTTCAGATTTTCATTCAAAACAACATTATTTAATCAATTATTTAAAAATATAATTCATATATTAAATTTTTTTAATGTAAATTTTTTATTTATATTAAAATTTAATTAATTAATGAATTTTAATAAATTTTATATTGAGTGTGGTATTAAAACATCCCATGTTTATGAAAATTTTCCGTATGGAAAACTGCTCTTCCATCACGTTTGTGCTTTAACTTAAAATTTAATTTCATCACATATGGTACGTAAATTTGAAAAATTGGATTCCACATTTATAATCATCAATAATTATATTATATAATGATGTAAAAGTAATTTTAGAACAGAATGAATACTGAAAATGTTAATAATTAATTATTGTTGTTATGTTAAAACAAGTTTTACTGGGGGGGGGGTTAACTACAATGATAAGGAATAAAATTACATAACAACATGTAACTCACCAATTTTATGGCTATAATGATACCATTTTTTAAATATAGTTTTATAGTTTAATTTTTTTTTTGGGTTTTAGAATTAGAAAAATGTTGTTCTAACTTTATCATTTGAAAAATCCATGTGTCCTTCCCCCAATTTTAAAAGTTCACATATTATCCTCCCATATCATCACCTATAAAAAACTATGGTTAATAAAATACATTATTTAATTACCACCCCATTAGTAGACTATATAGTTTTACAAGTAATTCCTCCTATGAATGAATAACGTGTAAACTGAAAGAGGTCATCCAAAGAATGAGTAATTTTTATAAACAAATTTATTTGTTATATTTCATCCATTGAAACCTTAAAAACATATTATAAATTGTTAATATAATTAAAATATTATAAAAATTATACCTATATGATATTATTTTAATGTAATAACCCCTATCCATCTTAAATTACCTCAAATGGGAAATGAAACCATCGACCATGTGTACAGACGACTACCGCCTCACGAACCGACGTAATTCTTTTTCGATGACCACCTTTAATAGATGGATATAATGATTGATTTAAAATATTTATATGATATTTATTTCATTATTAATATTTTTAATTATTATATCACATATACCATCTTAACTTCTATTCTGTGTGGGAAATGATAATATCAATCATTTGTACCACTGACTATCCCCTTGTGAAGTGATGTGATTTGTTTTTTTATTTTTATTTACATGAAAGGTATTAAGGTTAATGTTATTCAATATATGTGATATTAATGATATAAATATACATATATAAATGAAATAACACATATAAATTATTACCTTCCAATTTTTGTAAAACAAATACATCAATCTTGTGTACGTGTGGACTACCACTTCTAGGAAGCGATCTAAATTTTTTTAGTTTAATATTTACCTGGTTTTCATTAAAGATGTATTATATTAATTTAAATCCAAAAGGTCCAATCCAAGAAATGTTGGACAAGAAAATTTATTAATAAAATACAAGTGCAGAATCAACAGAAAGAAAGAGACAGAGATTACATGTCATAATATTAAAAGTCACCACCCCATACCTGGTCATGTCATCACCATCAGTCGATTCCCATTCTGATTGAGTCTCGTAATGTTTGAGAAACATCTTATAAAACTTCCTTTTTTCCAGTTTCTCCTTCGATAACTTCTCAAAATCCTTCTTAAAATATGAACTAGTGGTCATGGTCCTCAGAACTATAGATTAGTCCTTCCACGGTTTCCTTGAAACAGGGGAAGATCTGACACCTTCACTGTCAGAACCTCTTTTCTTCTCTCCTCATATAATATCATTGTATGATACCTTATTCACATACATATTTCATTCCTTGGATTTATCCTGAGTGTCCCCCTTTTTTGGAGAGGGTTAGGTCCCCACCTCCAGCAGTGGGTTCCTCCACCCTTCCTTTCATTGCATCGGAAGAGGAATTATATTAATATAAATAATATATAAGGAATATATACGGCATTATTTTTCATATTTTGTATTTTTTAGAATATATAACTATTATAAATTTTAATCTACCAAAATCACCCAAATAAAATAGACAATAAAATTGAATCAATTATCACATGAAAGTATGATTTAAAAAATAGTTGTTAATAAATGGGTAGAAAAATACAATAATTAAATAATATACAGGATGAATGAAATGACTGTGTTTCTATAATAAATTTTATGTTAACCTATATTTATTATAATGGATTTTTTAGACACATATAAATGATGTTAAATTTGATGGTAGGGTTTCCTGGGTCACTTTTACTTCCATGATACAAGCACCAGATTCTCTAATTATTCATTTTCATGATGTATATAATTACATTTTTATATGTTATATAATGAACCGATTTTATATTATGGTATTTATTGTTTCATTAAGACTATTTATTCTATGGTGCTTACTATTTAAATTTTATCAAATTAGTAATATTTTATTTCCCACACTCATCAATATTATAGATTGATTTTTAAGTGTCCCTTGGGTAAATAGTTCATATTTCTTTATTAAAATATAATTATTTTATTCTATATTGGTTATTAATTAATGATTCATTCTTATTTTACCATTTTCTACTATTTTCTACTTGAAATTATTGAGAAAATGTTTTTATGAAATTCCAATTTCATTTATCTCTTTGGTTAAATATATTGTTTCATCAGAATCCATGTTTTAAAAATATATTTTCAAAAATATTATTTATATATCAAAAATGTTCCATTCAATAAATTTTTACCTATTTTTATTATTCAATCAATCTTCTAAAATTATTCTTCATTTCATTTTTTAAAAAGGACATTTGGCTATTACAGAAAAAAATAAAAATTCATAATCATTACGTGTACGTCATGAAAAATATTCTACCATCATGAAACAAATTTATTTTAGGAATATTTTAAATTTTTTCAAGTGTATTTTAAAAAAAAAATTTTTTGAGATATTTTATTATCATTTTGTTTTTATATTTTGACATTAAAATTGCAACAAAGTTTTTCCTCAATATTGATTTTAATGAATTTTTTATGGAATTTATATTTATAAATTAAAAACTATATTTAATTTAAAAATGATCCACAATGGATATTCTATATGAAAAAGATATTTATTAATATTTTTATGATTATGATCAATTTTAATACGGATTTACATTATTATTATTATTCACTATATTAATCTAGATGGTTGATGATGATGTTTATTTTATTGTGTGTAAGTATCAAAATTTCATATGTCGGTTTTTAATAATATTTTTAAAGTTGATTATGGTTCAACAATTTTATATGAGCAATTAATTTTACATATAATGTTATTGGTGGGGTCTAGTCATTGATTTTCTTTTGATACATTTACAGGTATAATTATATTAAATATGTTGTCCAAATTTGATTGGTTTATTCCCATAGATTTAAACTATCTTATGAGAGTTCTTGACAGTATAAAATTTCTTTAAATTCTTAATTCCTTCTATATGAGACTAGTTTATAATATATAAGTTCTTATTTGGTTAGACATAATATCAATGTAAATATTTCTAGATGATGCGATTATTTATGTGGCTTCATTTGGTCATCATTTGTTTCTTAAATATTATGTCCAATTAATTGTTTATGCTGAATTGGTTTTTGAAATTCACCTTTCCATGTTGATAATTCTTATCAATTCATAATAGATTATACTAAACACTAAACCTTAATGATGGTATGATCTCACACATTATATTTTTATATCCCTAATTATATGATTAATATATCATTTAATGAGTTTCAAGGATGCATATAATTTCTTTTTGGTAGATTTTATTTTCTTTTCACTTTGTAAAATGGGAATTATTTAGGTGTCTAGTTCTCCAAAAATATTAAAATTTCTGGTACATTATGATTTTAACCTTTTTAAACTATTCCAATTTAAATAATTAATAACTAGCTCTAGGTTACTGTACTGGGGGTTGTTATAATGATGTTTTAGAAATTTATTTGAAAACAAATTGATCTCATTTCATAAAAAACATCACATCAATATTTACTATATATCTATTTAAGGGAAATTTTTAATCCTATTTATGTTCCAAACATTATGCTAATTCCTACGCAATGCATCAACCACAATTTTTTGCACTCTGTGGTGCTAGTATGTCCTAATATCAAATTTTGTTTGTAGTTTCAATCACCTTCTTTGCGACAGGTTGATATCTGTGTATTAGAATATATAATTAAAACTCTTGTGGCCTGAATATATATGCATATATCATATCATACTCTATATAGGTATTATCACTATATTTTCAATACAAATATTATTACTTCCAGATCAATGTGATTATTTGGATAGCCATGTTCATAGATATTCAATTGCGTTCACTATTAGGAAATCATGATATCATTCTATATTATGACACAATGAATTTATTTTTATGATTCTTTATTACATACATAAATTTCTTCCTTACCCAGTTTTAAAATTAGTAATTATTCATTAATCATTCTCTAGGTAAGAGAAAAAAACATTCCCCACATTCGATTGATAATATTAATTTAAACCCATTAAATAATAACATCATTAACCAGTTAGATAAAATAGAAAAATCATTAACAAACTATCGATAATAACCTATTAAAAAATTTAATCTTCATATGTTAGTTATGTTCATCGGTGTTATACATTATTTTCCTACAATTTTATTTTTAATATTAATATTTATTTCATCCTTGGAGATAATATATACATGAAAATAAATTTCATTGGGGGAAAACAAATTATATATTTATGAAATCATTATTTTATCTTGGGGTCTGAATAATTCTTATAAAATGACTCTCAGGCTATTTATAACTCTAATATTATATTTAGAAAAAAGTAATAAATATCGCAAAAATGTTATTAAGATACTTATTGAATCATCATATCCATAGGGAGAGGTGTATTATTAAATACAAAAGTAATTACTGTAAAGTCCTGAAATGCATACATTTATTGTAATGTCTACTATGATATATCTTATTTCTTCACCCTTAGCTAATGTTTACTAGGATGAAGATATTTAAAAAATATTATCCTCATTGAATTTGATCAGACATGTTGAAATGCCTGGATCAGTTGTGATCACTGAGATGGGAGTGGTGAATCAGTGAAAACTTTTTCTTTTTATGAATTGTTCCCTTTGAATGATAAATTCATCCTCTGTGGCTGGTTAAGGCCTAGATCTACTCTTTTGGTGATGCAATGAATATGAAATCACAAAACACAAATATTTAAAAGGATCAGTACAAATACCTACTCCTTGCTCTGTTATTTACACTCACCAACCCAGAGTCTTCACTGTGCCAAATGATGTTCACACGGTAATTGGCTATACCACCAATTACAAGATGGTTAAACCCCCCAACGTCACTGCATGTTATTCTTCGCAACATCACTTCTCTTCTTCAAATGTGTTGTTCGATTCTTCAAGTAGCTTCAACAGACTCCCGGAGAACTTGTTGGTATTGCTCACCAATAGTTTTTATTCAACATGAATGCATGTACATACATGAAATTCTTCCTTCTTCACTTGTTCACACACCCTCACAAACCAAATGACTGGGTGTGGCCTTCCTCGTTTTCACACACAGTCACAAGGTCTGTGGGCTTCACTTCACCCCAACACACTTCAAAAGAGGGCGTGCAAGTGTGCGTCCTTCTCCTGTCTTCTACCGCACATTGTGCTTGCGTGAAATAGGAGCGCAGGGTGTGGGAGCAGTGGGCACGCAGGGTGGATGCAGCTCCTTCCTCCGTGCAAGTGGCATGACAGCATCCTCTTACCACGCCAGTTTTCGGGCATAGAGGGGGCGCAGGTGTTGGGCGGCTTGGACTCTTCTTACCGTGCAAAGGGAGCGTGAAGGGTTCCATGTACTCCTTGTTTCACGCAGGGGTTTCACTAATGGTTCCCTTGGAGCCTCAGGTGGCTCTGGACTTTACTGTCGCGCTCGGGCACGAGAGTTCTTCCTTCGCGTTGCACAGAGCTTTGTTGGAACTCTTATCAAGTTATCAACATCCTCTTCACTGTTTGGGCTCCTTCTTTTATAGGATAGCAGGGCATTCAAAATCCATGAATCAAACATGAATATTGGACTTTTAATGCCCGAGATCTACAGCTTCAAAATTTGCAACGCAGGATAAAAGATATGCTTCAATCTTGCTTGTTTCCTTTTCAACAGATGACTTATTATTTATTGCATGATACTCAGGTTAATTCGTTTAATAACTCATACGTATTAGTTCCCGAAGGCTTCGAGCATTCTGACATTTACTCGCAACTCTGTTTGCTTCGGCCACGTTCAAATTTTTATCTCATTTCATGCATGTGACTTTTAACACATGCATGTGTTAATAATGAGGAGACGAACAAAATGGAGGTCATATATTCATCAGAGGCGTCCGGGAGCTCGATCTCCCTTGCTCGGGTGGATCTGGTTCACGGGAGGAGTCGTGAGATTTCCCTCAGTCGGTGGAAGGTTGAAGGCAAACCCTACACAGTTGGATCGGCGTTTAATGAACGCGAATGGCCACGATTATATCGTGGCACGGTAGATGAGATGAACATGATCCATTACACACGAATCGGATGGACGATGCAGATCGGCTCAGCATTATTAAAACGTCATCCTACATCGAAGCGATCTAAGGTTTTCTCACAGTTTATCAAATAACTCGCACTGCCCTTATACCAGATTACTCCTTTCCACCCTCCGGTGTCACCCTGCACTGATTCTCGTGCGGGCTCTCTTAAGCGCCCTCTCTGCCTCTTGTCCTCAGGCAATCCATTGGCTCCCACACTTCATGGGATTCACCACTTCGTTGCTCGGGCTTCTACATGGCATGGCCTCATTGGGCTGGCCCATGAGGATTCTCCATGGGTGTGGTGACCTCGGTCCCACATGTGCCTTGGGTCGAGGCCCTAAGTCTGGCATAATTGTTGGCTTTCTTTTTATTACTTTGTGTGAACCAAGTAATAACAAGTTATATAACCAACCAATCTTCCTCTATTCTTCATCATCTCCTCTTCATCTTCTTAATAACTCCATATATCTTCATCAAAATCTCTTCATCTTCTTCTATTAGGAGATGGAATTCCCAATATTCTTCATCAACTATTAATAAAAAATCACTTCATATTTAATGTACTTTTTTGATCCAATCATAGATGAGGTTGGATCATCATTCCATTTCATCATGAATTAAGAGTAAAGCATGAACTTCCTAAAATTTTGTGGCATCGTATTCCATTGATACAAGGTATTTGATCAAAAGATAAGTTCTCTAATCAACTGATTTAATGATGCTTCAATCATCATTATTCAAGATTCATCATTCTTCAAGATCTACTTTATCAGTTGGCACATATTGACAGGTTATTGAAAACAAATGCAATCACATGGGCATGACAATCTCCCCCATTGTATTTAGTTTTCAATACTCTTAAGCACGCTTTGAGAATGTCACAATTTGTGTGCTAATTATTTCTCCCACTTTTTGGCCAACAAATTCAAAGGGATTAATGGTATGTAATACCCAAATTGCATAACCGCTTGACCCTGAAGAATATCAACAACCAATGCTCCCCCTCAAGGGATTCACTCATCTCCTTCAATTCCCTGCACATTAGTACAAAAACATATAAATTTAGGGAATAAGGGACTTTTTTCTTCCTCAAGTTATAGGAGAAGGCTGAATAGGAAGTTTCAGCCGTAGCTCAACAAATCGTTCTGTAGGCATAGCTTTAGTGAAAATATCTGCCCCCTAATCTGGAGTTGAAATGTAGCTTATCTTGATGTCTCCAATGTCGGCCCTTTCTTTGATGAAATGATATTGTATATCAATTTTCTTGGATCTATAGTGTTGTGTAGTACCTTTAGAAAATCCAACCGCACATTGATTATCAGATAAGTTCAATTTTAATTCTCAAATCTGCTAGCTGCACCTGAATCCAAATCATCTGTGTACATGCATGTGTATCTTCGACATATTCTTCTTCGGTTGTTCTCAACGTTATAGAATTATGGTTCTTGCTGTACCAACTAACACATCCTTATCCCAGAAAGTAGGTCCCACCAGATGTGGATCTTCTATCAGTACAATCACCAACCCAATGAGCATATGTGAATCCCAAAATCTTTATGTTTGTACTGTGATTTCATAAGATCCCATAGTTGAGGGTTCTTTTTACATATCTCAAAATTATTTTAGCTAATGATAAGTGAGATTATTTTGGGTCACCTTGAAATCTGGAAAAAAATTCATTAAATATGTTATATATGGCCTTGAAGCTGTGAGATAAAGGATACTGCCCATAATTCTCTTGAACTCTTTCTGATCAACATTGTTTCCTTCTTCATTCTTGCATAACATGGTTCCAACAAAAATTGGTGTTGAGACCTCCATTTCACTCTCTATTCCGAAACTTTTCCCTAAGTACCTTGCATATTTTTCTTGTGAAAGAAATATAGAGTTTTTTCTTTGTTCCACCTGAAATCCTAGAAAATATTTCATTTGATCATGCATGGACATTTCAAAGGTTCTATTCATATGCTCATCAAATTATTCACATAGTCCTTCCTTTTCACCAGCAAAGATAATATCATCCACTTAGATAATGACTATGAGAGTACCAGTGGCCATTTCTCTGACATAGAGATTACTGTCAACTGTTCCTTTGACAAACATCATGTTCTTGAGATAACCATCCAATTTGGTGTACTAGGATCTAGGGGCCTGCTTAAATCAATACAAATATTTTCTCAATTATCATAACATACTAGCATCTTTGTACAGCTCAAATCCCTCTGGTTTTTTTATATTCACCTCTTCATCAAGATCTCTATTTAGGAATGAAGATTTCACATCTATCTAATAGACCTTGTACTACATGTGTGCTGCAACTACTAAGAACATTTTGATAGATTCCAGTCTTGAAACTGGTGAAAACGTTACTTCAAAGTCGCTTCCTTCCATTTGTGAATACCCTTTGCATACGAGTCTAGCCTTATTTCTAGAAACTTTCCCCTTTTCATTGAGTTTTTTTTTTCTAAAAACCCACTTTGTCCCAATAACATTTTTATTTTTTGTTTTTGGTAAAATATCTCAAGTGGAGTTATTTTCTATTTGATTGTTTTACTCATTCATAACATTTATCCATTCTTCATGTTCAACTACTTCTGCCACTGTATGAGGTTCAACTTGAGAAATTAGTGCAGTCTGATTTTCCAATCTTAATCTTCTTCTGGTTCTTATTGAGGACTGTGTGTCACTAAGGACATTTTCTGTGTCGACATGTTTCTCAATTTCATGTATGTTCTTATTCTATTTTCATTACCTTCCTCTTCATCACTGGTGTGTTCATAGTTGATCTCACCAGTAGTTGTTAATGGATCGGTTAATTCTTCATTATTCTGTTCCAAGGTTCTGTCATTATTTGAGTCATCATTATCTACAGTGTCTGGTTTGGTGGTGTAATAAATTATTCTGAAATCACTATAGTCAATCATTTTGTTCATCCTCTTAATCCACCATCTGTTGCATTGTCCATCAGGTAGGTAACCCATGAAGATTCCTTCTTCTTCTCTTTCCGAAAACATTCCCAGATTAATGTTTTTAATCAGGATGATGCAAGGACTACCAAAGACTCTGAAGTATTTAACAGTTTTTTTTCTAATAATCCAAATTTCGTAGTTTGTCGTTTGTGTATCTAGCCTTAGGAGACATCTATTTTGTATGTGTATGTCTGTGCATATCGCTTCTCTCCAGAAAAACATAGAGATATTATGTTCAGCTGACATAGTCCTCCCCATATCTTCTATGCTTCGATTCATTCTTTTAGCCACTCCATTCTGTTGTGGAGTATATGGTGTACTATATAGATGATTGATTCTATTATTGACCACATAGCTTTCCAAATCATCACAATTTTATTCTTTTCCATTGTCTTATCTCACATTCTTGATGCTGAGTCCTAGTTCTTTCTCAGCCAGCCTTCTGAAATTTGTGAACATTGGTATTGCTTCTGACTTATGTTTCATGAACATGATGTTGGTCATCCAAGTGTAACAATCAACGAAGGTTATAAAATAGATATATCCACTTGTATACTTCTGTCTCATCGGTCCACATATGTCTGTATAGAATAGTTCAAGAGGCCTAGTAGACATGATATCTACTCCTTTGTGTAAACTATGGGTCATTTTTCCCTTCTGACATGTGTCACAAATTTCATCTCGTTCTCTCTTTAATTTATCTAGATCTCGTACAATATTGTACCTCAGAGTTTTACTCATACTCATTTGACCAATATGGCCAAGTATTCTGTGGAAGAGGTTGTTTTCATCCTTATAAAAAAGATAACAATAATTGATGGGCTCACCAATTTGAAATATATTTCCAGTGTTTCTTCTTCCATGAGTGATGATTTTTCTATCCTTTGAGCACTTGATGATGCATGAATCCTTCTTGAAAAACACTTCATGTCCATCATCACATAATTGGATTACAATCAGCAGGTTGTGCTTTAATCCTTCAACATATAACACATCATTGGATTTTAGATTTGTTGTTTCAATGATTTGCTTTCCAACACCCTTGATTTTCAGAGAACAATCATTTCCAAACATCACGGTTCCTCTCTCATGACGTTCCATGTTGCTAAGAATTTTTGTATCACCATTCATGTGTGATGAGCATCCACTATCTAGAATCCAGGACTTGGTTTTACTGCTTTCTTTTAGAGAAACTTCAGCAAATCATGTTATTTCTTCATTGGGTTCCTGAATTCCTTTTCCTTTCATGTCTTTTACTTTTCGTTTAGGAAGAACAGTTATACATTTATCAACTATATTACATATTTGGTCACATCTTTCACAAGCTTCACCCAGGCAGTCAGATTTGTTCTGAATTGGAATTTTTTATGCTTTCTGTAATACACTCTTGTTATTAGGATATCTCCCCCTTGACTCATGCGGAATATTTCGTAGAGACATGTTATACCAGCTTGCATAGGCTTTGTGTCCAAACACTCCAAAACACTAATTGTAGCCTCTAAACCACGCCCTTCTCGGCTTATAGGTGTCATGTTGTAATTTTCAGTCCAAGATTTTAGTAGTCCTTCCTGGGGATTTCCTTTGTTCCATTGAAGATGTATTTTCACTAGTTGTTGTATTCCCTGTTTGTCTCAATTTTATCTTTGAACCTACATTGTTAGAGATAGAAAATTAATTTTTAGATTTACATAGTGGTGAGTTAACATGCCTCTGAGCACCAGTATGAGATGATTCTGCCTTGACCTCAACAACCTTGTAAAAGTGTTCTCTCATCTTTGTCAATCTATTTTGTGCTTCAATCCACATGGATTGTGTCATTGATTGCTCTTCTTCTTTGAGGTGAAGTTTCTATTCAAGATCTTTTGCTATATTGTCCAGCTCATCTATATTTAGTTTGTGTCTCTTGATTACATCATTGTACAATGTCTCTTTCTTCATACATTCTTCTATCTCCTCAGTCATACTTTTGGTTTCCTTTTGCAACAGTTTATTCGATTTCTTGAGATTATTTTTTTGCTCAAGGCAAGCCTCTAATTCATCATTCAACATGTGTTCAAGCTCTGTTCATTCACATTCATCATCTTCACTACTGTAGGTGTTGAAACCTTTTTCTACATTAGCTACAAAATTCATTTCTTCTTTTGATTGACTGGCTGATGTGGAGTCTGATTCATCCTCTTTTCTCACATATCTTCTTCTTTCACCTGGAATGAACCTTTCCTTTCTTCCACCAAATCAGATTCCTTCTCTTGGGTTTCTACTCCACTTCTTCGTTTGTGATTTTTCTTCATCAATTTATAGAGCACGAAATCTCTTCTTGGGACAGTTAACAGCAAAGTGTCTAGTGGTATTGCAATTGAAACACCTCGGTGGTAATTTCCCTTTTCCCTTGAATTTATCTTTTCCAAACCATTTTTATAAAAGAGAAATAATTTTGTTGAAATATACATCCATTTCTTCATTTTCATATTCATTTGATTCTAAGACTTTGTCATCTCTTATCTTGAGTTGTCTCATGGCCTAGAAATCCATCTCATCTTTTTATATTCTTCTTGAATACTAGGATCCTTCTCATTTTATATGCAGTGATAATGTTGAGTAGTTAATCAAGAGAGATATCATCTTTGTCCTCTAATGCTGAGACATTGTGGTCAAACCTGTCAAGAAAGTTTCTTATTAGTTTTATTAACAATAGTTGAGTCCTCCAACATTTCTCCAAAGCCCCGAATGTTACTGAAAATTTCATCGACTCTTTTAAAATAATCATCAATTTTTTCTTCTTCTCTAATCTTGATATCTTCAAACTTTCTTCTCCGAATTTGTAATTTGGATTCCTGGAGATTCATGTTGCCTTCATAACTGCTTTCCAATTTGTCCCAAATTTCTTTAGCACTCTTGAGTCCCCTGACTTTTGTATATACCTTTTCTGAGAGTGACATAAGGATGGAATTTTGAGCATTACCATCATCATACATATTTATTTTCTCAGAAAGTGTCATAGAATCATCATTAGAAAGAGGAGGGAATTCAAATAAGGTTGCATCTCTAAATTCCAGGCCGAGAGGTTGAAGGTAGGGTAATATCAGATTCATCCAGATGTGGTAATTCTTGCCATAGAAGGTACGAACTGTCACGACCCGCCCTCGGGGTCCGTGCCGTGACTACCCCAAGCCCGCCTTCCATAGGCCAGGGGCTGGCGACTAGCACCAAGGTGTAAATCCTGGTAAAAAGGGAAGGCATTGCCTTTGTAAAGTAAACAAACACCACAGAGTAAGCAAGCGGAAAGTAACACTAAGAAAAAACAGAGTACAACTAAAAGTGCGGAAAGTAAAAAGGGGCCGGAAATACAAGCCCAACTGTAAAGTACAACTCGAAAGGAAAAACAGAAACTGAAAAGTAAAGCTGCTACGCCGAGCTGACCACTGGAAATCCCACCTGAAGGGTGGGTACAGATAGCTCCTCTGCTCCTCGGGTCCCGCCGTCTGCTCCGAGTATGTCCCGCCCAGTGGTCTGCCTCTGGGTACCGCCTCGTCGTATAGTCCACCTCCAGGTACCGTCCAGTCCTCAAACACTCGGCCTCTGTCAGTACTGGCCGTCGTCTGCAACCAACACAACGAGGTGCGGGCATAGCCCGTGCAGTGGTGAGTATAACGATACTCAGTAGGGACCCCGAGACCCTCAAGGTCTCACTAAAACCAACAAGGATAACCACAAGAAGATCTCAACAGATAAACTCTACTTAGGTATATGCCCATACATATACCTAAGTTATCAAGTAACCCATCTCAAGCATGAGGAAACACAAGGATTGTGAAAACGACGGATAACCACTACCCGGGTATATGCCCATACATATACCAAAGTTAGCAGGTGACCCATCTCAATCATGAGGTAAACACAAGGTCAAAAGTCTCAGCTCAAACCAGGATTTTCATTAACGAAACCGTAACTGCTGAAGAGCTCCGTCTCTAGAGTGTACAGTGGTCCTGTCACGACTCTGAGGTACTGCTCACTAACCTAAGACTGCTGAAGTACTCCTCCTGTCGAATACTGCGGGCCAGCCACCCAAACACAGTAGTGCTTCCCGCCGAGGTATGTCACCCAAACACCGTAGTGCACACCCCCTAGTAGCCTGCTGAGGTACTCTCCGGACGAGAACCGCGGGTCTGTACTGTCACACAGGTAGTGCTCCGTCCGCCATGGGTCTGCACCTCAGAAAGTAGTGCTCCGTCCACTGGGCTAGTCGACTCACTCCAAGTCGAGTCGGTCAAGCAGTCGTCAGGTCTCAGCCAGCTACACGGTCTCCGTACTTCGCACGCTCGTCACTGGGAGGGTCCGCTCCACGAGCTACAGGTCGATACTCCAAGTATCTCAAAGTCCCACGAAGAAGTGTCTCAAAGGTCCGTCTCGTCATAGGGGTCTCAACGCAACAGACGGCGCGTCGATCGGACGCCCGGTCTGTGAGTTATTAGCATATTCGTCCCAGGGGCCCGGTTGGTTTCGTGAGAGAAACCAATCTCGGCCGTATCTCAACTGTACCCCGAACTCCCATAGGGTATACTCAAAGGGACCGTTACTCAACGTAACCACCAACGCTGCTGACGGCTCGTCAAGCGGACGTCCTGTCTGTAAGATAACAACTTTGCCGTTCCAGGGGCCCGGTTGGATTTCGGGTGCGATCCAACCCGGCTACTACTATCTGTAACCAAAACTCGGGCGAAGGATACCAAAGTTCCGAATCGTAAACAGGAACTCAACGCAACAGACGGTGCGTCGATCGGACGCCCGGTCTGAGAGTTATTGGCATTTTCGTCCCCGAGGCCCGGTTGGTTTTTAAGGAAAAACCAACCCGACCGTACTCCACCTGCATCCAAACCTCAGGCAGAGTATGCCAAAAGATCATTCACACTAAGAGGAACAAAACACAGCTGACGGCACGTCAATCGGACGCCCGTAGCTCAAGATATGAGCGTTTCCGCTCCGAAGGCCCGGTTGGTTTCGTGAACGAACCAACCCGGCCGAACTCAAAGTAATCCGAAACCTTGAGTGCGATATACCGAAATGACCGTCTCGATCCAAGGATCGTGTTTCCACAGACGGTTCGTCATTCGGAGGTCCGAGGCTCAAGTTATGAGCCAAAAACCAAAACTGGTTCGAAACGGGGGGGTCCGGGTCCGGGCCGACCCGGCCCGACCCCCCCCCCCCCTTGGGCGGCGGCGGGCCGCGGCGGCTGGCGCCTGGCGCCGCACGAGGCTGGCACGCGGGAGGCTAAGCCCCCGCTTCTCCAAGGTGGCGCGACCTTTGTGCCGCGCCAGAGTAATAAATCGGCCCCCACGTGGGGGCCGGTTTTGGAGAGTCAAACCGGGGGGCTGTTGCCCCCCCCTTTCATGGAACCGCCCCCCTCTTAAAGAGGGGGGTTTTAGGTGCTGGCCGGGGGAATTATTTCCCCCGGTTTAATGACATCCGGCCGGCCTGCTGGCCGGCCGGTTTTCTCCAACGGGACCGGAAATTCCGGTCCCCTCCTCGACTTCCGACGCCGGCGGCCCGGCCGCCGGTCTTCTCTTCCGCCGCGGCCCGGAACCGGCCGCAGTCTTCTCGTCCCGCCGCGGCCCGGAACCGGCCGCGGTCTCCTCGTCCGGCGCGGTGCGACGGCACCGCGCCCCCTCTGCCGTGCTTTGAAGTTCACTCAACGCGGCGCGACGGCGTTGCGTAAAGTAAAAGCACGATCAACCGCGTGGTGCGACGGCACCACGCCACTTGCTTCCACCCGCAAGAACAAACAAGATCGTTGGAGGGGGTTCGGCCATGTTCGTGCGGTCCGGCCCCCTCACGTTAAAATAATAACGCAACTTTAAATAATCAACATCCTCACGTTCGTCATACGAACCACGAGCAAGAATGAGATAATTAAATATTAAACAACATCCCCTACCTTGGTATAAGGTTCGAAGATCGTTCTACGTTCCGCGGAAGACGACGTCGCGGAGGTCGGGCGACGCGGTCGTCGTTCGTCAAATTCAACGACGAAGAGGCGCGTCCGAAGAGGCACGTCGTTGGCAAATCCTTGTACGCCGACGAAGGTTGTCCGAGGAAGGTGCGTTGTTCTCTCTCGTTGACACCGAAGAAGAAGAAGAGCGGAGCGGCGTTCTTCGTCGGAAACTTGAGCGTTCTACGTCAAGTCTTGAGGAAAGTCAAATAAAAAGGAAACAACGAACTCAAGAACCCCTACCTTGATAGTCGCACATTGACGGAGTCGTGGAATATCGGTGTCGATTCCTTTGACGTCGGAGGAAGAGTCGTTGTCGATGGCGTTCGTCGCGGAAAACCGTCGCGGAAGAGATGATGCGGAAGAAGAACGTCACGTCGCGGATATGGCGTCGCGGAAAGACCGTGTTCTTCGGCGAAGAAGTTCTTCATTGAAGAACGACGTTCTTCGTTGAAGTTGAGCGTTCTTCGTGATCTTCGTCAGAGATGAAGAAGAAGAAGAAAAGGCTCTCCAAAAGCTCCCAAGGAGACAAACAAACAACCCAAAATAAAATAAGACAACTTCTTATTTTATTATTACAATACACATTAGAATTTCAAAAGTTTGAAATTCAAAAAGGTTAAACTCCCATAATTAATTAAGTAACTCAAGTTGACAACATTTAATGAAATGAGTTAAAGGGGAGGTTTTGAGAGAATTTGAGGAGTTGGGGTTCGTGTGGACCCCACCTCACTTAATCCTCCCAAGGGAGGTTAAGTGGATGTGGGTCCCACTCCCAACTCCCTTTGGTAGGACTTAACTAGTTAAAAATAAAATTTGTTCCTCACAAATTTTATTTAACTTAAACTAAAAACCCAAAAACTAACTTTCAACCCGCAACAAACGCAACTCCCGAAAAGGTCTCTTTAAGCGAATATCGGCGCTGCGAGTTCTTCGGTGCCCTCGGATTTCAATTCCGAGCACCGTATCAAAAGATAGAAATACCCGCTCGTTCGTTCACTGAACGTACCCGAGGCTAAACTTCAGAAATTAATTCCGGGCACTCCGGGCCTCGGAATCAGGTGCCGTCTGAAACAGCGCTCTTGTAAAATTCTAATGAAAATTAAGAAAAAAATTTTCTTGAATTTTACGGGTCTTTACATTACTCCCACCTCAGGGCTTTACGTCCCCGTAAAGATACAACAAAAACTAGGGAAACAAAAGAGGGTACTGAGCACGCATCTGAGCCTCCCGCTCCCATGTGCTCTCCTGGAGATTCTCGTGCCGCCATCTGTTGCGCACAAGAGGAATCGATCGCCCATGTAGGACCCGCTCCTGTCGATCCTCTATCTCCACCGGGACCTCCGTAAAAGTCGCCCCATCGTCATCGTCAAGCTCCCCATGGTCAAAGATGTGCGTCGGGTCGTGCACGTATCTCCTCAGTTGAGACACGTGGAAGACGTCGTGCACCCGGTGTAACTGAGGTGGTAGAGCCAGGCGATAAGCCACCTCACCAACCCTGCTAAGGACCTGGAAGGGTCCGATGAAGCGCGGAGATAACTTGTCACCTCGGCCAAATCTCCGAATACCACGTCGAGGCGAGACCCGTAAGAAGACGTGGTCACCATCCTCGAACTCTAGTGGCCTCCGCCTCCTGTCAGCGTATGACTTCTGACGGCTCTTTGTTGTCCTCATCCGCTCCTGGATGACATGGACCTCTTCTGACGTGGCCCGGACCATCTCTGGTCCCACAAGAGCTGCAAGATTTCTTCTTTGCCGATAAGAGAAACCTGGTCTCATCCCCTGGATGAACCACATTCTTTGCCTAAAACAGTCAATCCTAACATGGATAATACTAATCCATACCAAGGATGACGTCGTAAGGCCTCGACGCTACTACTAAGAGATCCAACCGTTACTCTCGCCTCCAAGGGTTGAGTCACACTGTCGGCATCAGTGTGTGGTAACTGGTCTCCTCCAGTAGATGTCTCACAAGTGAGGGTCAAGTCAACAGTCAACTGGAACCTCTTAGTAACATCACAAAAGAGGACAAGAATGAAAACATCACAAAGGATGCGTCTTTTATTATTGCAGCTCATAATACAAGACGCTACACAAAAGCAACATCAACATGGAACTAGAAGTACAAAAGACGTATCCACTAGTTCCTCCCCTGTCCACCTGCTCCCAAATCTCCATGATCGTAAGATTCAGCTGCCTGAAGCTGTGCTCTCGCATGTTCACCTATTCCCTGTGGTCGGGGTGGACCTCCTGGTGGTGGTGGTGGTGGCAGAGCCTCAAAGCGTCGTCCACCACCTGCTGCTCGGCCAGCTCCTCTGCCTCGTCCGCCTCCTCCCTGCGGACCGCCACGGCCGAACCTCTGCCTCTGCCTAGGTGGTTCCTCAAACGTCTGCTGCTCCTCCGCATGGCGGGTCGGGTAGTCACGAGCCATGTGGCCTTGCCCGCCGCATGCAAAGCACTGTCTTCCACTCAAAAGACTGACTCCGCGCTGTGTGCCCTGCACTGCTGAGCCAGTGCCCTGAGGTCGTCTGCCTGAAGGTCTGGTCTGTCTGGACCCCTGAGTCATCTGTCGGCTACCTGCTACCGAAGACTCCGCTATGTGCCGCCCTGCGGTGGGTCGCTGCACTGGTGAAGACTCAGCAAGGAAGCTCTCAATCAGAAGGGCCCGCTCCAGTACTCCTGTCTGAGTTGGTAAGGTGAGGGGGATCAGCGATGCCCTGATCTCGTGTCTCAAACCCTGCTCGAAGGTCCGGGCCCGGAAGAATGGGTCCCGTACCATGTCGGTCGAGTAGCGCGAGAGATCGGTAAATCTCGCCGAGTACTGAGCGACCGTCATGCTGCCCTGCCGCAGCTGCAGAAGCTCCTGGATATGCACCGCACGAAGGGTGGCTGGGACGAACTCCGAGCGGAAGAGGCTCTCAAAGTCCGTCCAAAGTAGAGATGCCTCATCGTGCACCTGGAGCATCAATCTCCACCATCGTCCTGCTGCTGTGTGTAGTAGGCTCGCAGCGAGGATCACCATGAGGTCTGCTGGTGTCCTCACTAGCCTAAACACTCGTACCACTGCCTCCAGCCAGTCCTCTGCAGCCTGGGGATCAGTCTCCCCGCGAAACCTGGGCGGTCGCTGGCGCTGAAACTCATGCAGTGCGCTGAGGCGACGTGCATCGTCAGCGGCTGCTGCTGGAAGCATCGGGGGCTCGGCGGGTAGAGCTACCGCCGGTGCCACTGCTGACAAAGGGCCCTGCACCGAGGCCTCGTCGCTCGGTGGGCTGTCGTCACGTTCGATTCTCGGAACCCTAACTGGCTGCCGTCGTGGGGCCATCCTGAAAGAAACAACGTAACACGATCAAACGATTATACCCGGTGAGCTGACCTGGTTTGAGCTGTTTTAAGGGAAAAAACCTTTGAAAACACACACGCAATCAGTGTTTTCGTGCACAAAGTCGGAAATCAGTTTTCAGGGTCCTGGTGTATGGATACGTCGGCCGCCCGCACCAACACTGGACTCCCTGAACTGAAAACCACACTCGGTACCCTTAACACTATTGCTTCATATAAAGAAAGATCAGAGTTATAAGTTCTGCGGTAGAACCGAACTCCTCTGATACCAATTTGTCACGACCCGCCCTCGGGGTCCGTGCCGTGACTACCCCAAGCCCGCCTTCCATAGGCCAGGGGCTGGCGACTAGCACCAAGGCGTAAATCCCGGCAAAAAGGGAAGGCATTGCCTTTGTAAAGTAAACAAACACCACAGAGTAAGTAAGCGGAAAGTAACACTAAGCAAAAACAGAGTACAACTAAAAGTGCGGAAAGTAAAAAGGGGCCGGAAATACAAGCCCAAATGTAAAGTACAACTCGAAAGGAAAAACAGCATCTGAAAAGTAAAGCTGCTACGCCGAGCTGACCACTGGAAATCCCACCTGAAGGGTGGGTACAGATAGCTCCTCTGCTCCCCGGGTCCCGCCGTCTGCTCCGAGTATGTCCCGCCCAGTGGTCTGCCTCTGGGTACCGCCTCGTCGTATAGTCCACCTCCAGGTACCGTCCAGTCCTCGAACACTCGGCCTCTATCAGTACTGGCCGTCGTCTGCAACCAACACAACGAGGTGCGGGCATAGCCCGTGCAGGGGTGAGTATAACGATACTCAGTAGGGACCCCGAGACCCTCAAGGTCTCACTAAAACCAACAAGGATAACCACAAGAAGATCTCAACAGATAAACTCTACTTAGGTATATGCCCATACATATACCTAAGTTATCAAGTAACCCATCTCAAGCATGAGGAAACACAAGGATTGTGAAAACGACGGATAACCACTACCCGGGTATATGCCCATACATATACCAAAGTTAGCAGGTGACCCATCTCAATCATGAGGTAAACACAAGGTCAAAAGTCTCAGCTCAAACCAGGATTTTCATTAACGAAACCGTAACTACTGAAGAGCTCCGTCTCTAGAGTGTACAGTGGTCCTGTCACGACTCCGAGGTACTGCTCACTAACCTAAGACTGCTGAAGTACTCCTCCTGTCGAGTACTGCGGGCCAGCCACCCAAACACAGTAGTGCTTCCCGCCGAGGTATGTCACCCAAACACCGTAGTGCACACCCCCTAGTAGCCTGCTGAGGTACTCTCCGGACGAGCACCGCGGGTCTGCACTGTCACACAGGTAGTGCTCCGTCCGCCATGGGTCTGCACCTCAGAAAGTAGTGCTCCGTCCACTGGGCTAGTCGACTCACTCCAAGTCGAGTCGGTCAAGCAGTCGTCAGGTCTCAGCCAGCTACACGGTCTCCGTACTTCGCACGCTCGTCACTGGGAGGGTCCGCTCCACGAGCTACAGGGCGATACTCCAAGTATCTCAAAGTCCCACGAAGAAGTGTCTCAAAGGTCCGTCTCGTCACAGGGGTCTCAATGCAACAGACGGCGCGTCGATCGGACGCCCGGTCTGTGAGTTATTAGCCTATTCGTCCCAGGGGCCCGGTTGGTTTCGTGAGCGAAACCAATCCCGGCCGTATCTCAACTGTACCCCGAACTCCCATAGGGTATACTCAAAGGGACCGTTACTCAACGTAACCACCAACGCTGCTGACGGCTCATCAAGCAGACGTCCTGTCTGTAAGATAACAGCTTTTCCGTTCCAGGGGCCCGGTTGGATTTAGGGTGCGATCCAACCCGGCTACTACTATCTGTAACCAAAACTCGGGCGAAGGATACCAAAGTTCCGTATCGTAAACAGGAACTCAACGCAACAGACGGTGCGTCGATCGGACGCCCGGTCTGAGAGTTATTGGCATTTTCGTCCCCGAGGCCCGGTTGGTTTTTAAGGCAAAACCAACCCGACCGTACTCCACCTGCGTCCAAACCTCAGGCGGAGTATGCCAAAAGATCATTCACACTAAGAGGAACACAACACAGCTGACGGAACGTCAATCGGACGCCCGTAGCTCAAGATATGAGCGTTTCCGCTCCGAAGGCCCGGTTGGTTTCGTGAACGAACCAACCCGGCCGAACTCAAAGTAATCCGAAACCTTGAGTGCGATATACCGAAATGACCGTCTCGATCCAAGGATCGTGTTGCCGCAGACGGTTCGTCATTCGGAGGTCCGAGGCTCATGTTATGAGCCAAAAACCAAAACTGGTTCGATACGGGGGGGTCCGGGTCCGGGCCGACCCGGCCCGACCCCCCCCCCCCCCCCCCCCCCCCCCCCTTGGGCGGCGGCGGCGGGCCGCGGCGGCTGGCGCCTGGCGCCGCACGAGGCTGGCACGCGGTGGGCTAAGCCCCCGCTTCTCCAAGGTGGCGCGGCCTTTGTGCCGCGCCTGAGTAATAAATCGGCCCCCACGTGGGGGCCGGTTTTGGAGAGTCAAACCGGGGTGCTGTTGCCCCCCCCCCCCTTTCATGGAACCGCCCCCCTCTTAAAGAGGGGGGTTTTAGGTGCTGGCCGGGGGAATTATTTCCCCCGGTTTAATGACATCCGGCCGGCCAGCTGGCCGGCCGGTTTTCTCCAACGGGACCGGAAATTCCGGTCCCCTCCTCGGCTTCCGACGCCGGCGGCCCGGCCGCCGGTCTTCTCTTCCGCCGCGGCCCGGAACCGGGCGCGGTCTTCTCGTCCCGCCGCGGCACGGAACCGGCCGCGGTCTCCTCGTCCGGCGCGGTGCGACGGCACCGCGCCCCCTTTGCCGTGCTTTGAAGTTCACTCAACGCGGCGCGACGGCGTTGCGTAAAGTAAAAGCACGATCAACCGCGTGGTGCGACGGCACCACGCCACTTGCTTCCACCCGCAAGAACAAACAAGATCGTTGGAGGGGGTTCGGCCGTGTTCGTGCGGTCCGGCCCCCTCACGTTAAAATAATAACGCAACTTTAAATAATCAACATCCTCACGTTAGTCATACGAACCACGAGCAAGAATGAGATAATTAAATATTAAACAACATCCCCTACCTTGGTATAAGGTTCGAAGATCGTTCTACGTTCCGCGGAAGACGACGTCGCGGAGGTCGGGCGACGCGGTCGTCGTTCGTCAAATTCAACGACGAAGAGGCGCGTCCGAAGAGGCACGTCGTTGGCGAATCCTTGTACGCCGACGAAGGATGTCCGAGGAAGGTGCGGTGTTCTCTCTCGTTGACACCGAAGACGAAGAAGAGCGGAGCGGCGTTCTTCGTCGGAAACTTGAGCATTCTACGTCAAGTCTTGAGGAAAGTCAAATAAAAAGGAAACAACGAACTCAAGAACCCCTACCTTGATAGTCGCACGTTGACGGAGTCATGGAATATCGGTGTCGATTCCTTTGACGTCGGAGGAAGAGTCGTTGTCGATGGCGTTCGTCGCGGAAAACCGTCGCGGAAGTGATGATGCGGAAGAAGAACGTCACCTCGCGGATATGGCGTCACGGAAATACCGTGTTCTTCGGTGAAGAAGTTCTTCGTTGAAGAACGGCGTTCTTCGTTGAAGTTGAGCGTTCTTCGTGATCTTCGTTAGAGATGAAGAAGAAGAAGAAAAGGCTCTCCAAAAGCTCCCAAGGAGACAAACAAACAACCCAAAATAAAATAAGACAACTTCTTATTTTATTATTACAATACACATTAGAATTTCAAAAGTTTGAAATTCAAAAAGGTTAAACTCCCATAATTAATTAAGTAACTCAAGTTGACAACATTTAATGAAATGAGTTAAAGGGGAGGTTTTGAGAGAATTTGAGGAGTTGGGGTTCGTGTGGACCCCACCTCACTTAATCCTCCCAAGGGAGGTTAAGTGGATGTGGGTCCCACTCCCAACTCCCTTTGGTAGGACTTAACTAGTTAAAAATAAAATTTGTTCCTCACAAATTTTATTTAACTTAAACTAAAAACCCAAAAACTAACTTTCAACCCGCAACAAACGCAACTCCCGAAAAGGTCTCTTTAAGCGAATATAGGCGCTGCGAGTTCATCGGTGCCCTCGGATTTCAATTCCGAGCACCGTATCAAAAGTTAGAAATACCCGCTCGTTCGTTCACTGAACGTACCCGAGCCTAAACTTCAGAAATTAATTCCGGGCACTCCGGGCCTCGGAATCAGGTGCCGTCTGAAACTGCGCTCTTGTAAAATTCCAAATAAAATTAAGAAGAAATTTCCCTTGAATTTTACGGGTCTTTACATGAACACCCCTACAATTAACAGAATTCAGATTTTCAATATACTCAGAAGTAGAACGTAACAGAGGTAACATCCCTTTGATACCAATTGAAATTCCTGGATCAGTTGTGATCACTGCTAGGGTAGGGGTGAATAAGTGATAAATTTTTCTTTATAAGAATTGTTCACTTTGAATGATCAATTCAACCTCTGTGGCCGGTAAAGGCCTTGATCTACTCATTTGTTGATGCAGTGATAATGAAAGCACAAAACACAGAGATATAAAAGGTTTGGTACAACGACCTACACCTTTTCATTTCGGTTACACTCCTCATCATGGATTCTTCACTATGACAAAATATGTTCACACGGTAATTGGTTATACCCCCAATTACAAGTTGGTTAAACCCCCAACTTCAATACATCTTATTCTTCACAACATCACTTCTCTTCTTCAAACGTGTTGTTCAATTCTTCAAGTAGCATCAACAGACTCCAGGAGAAATTGTTTGTCTTTCTCACAAATATTTTTTATTCCACATGTGTGCATGTACATTCATGGAATTCATCCTTCTTCACTTGTGCACACACCCTCACAAAACAAATTTTTGGGTGTGGCCTTCCTTGTTTGCACACACACTCACAAGGTGTGTGGCCTTCACTTCACCTGAACACACTTCAATGGAGGGAGCGCAAGTGTGCAGCATTCTCATATCTTCTACCGTGCAGGCTGCATGGGTGCAATAGGTGCTTAGGGTGTGGGAGCAGCAGGTACGCAGGGTGGCGGCATCTTCATCTTCTATGCAAGTGGAATAATAACTTCCCCCTACCGTGCAAGTTTGCAGGCATAAAGGGTGTGCAGGTGTCGCGCGGCTTGGACTCTTCTTTCCATGAAAAGGGAGCGTGAAGGGTGGCCTTGTACTCTTTCTTTCATGCAGGGGTTGCGTGAATGGTTCCCTCGGAGCCTCGGGTGGATCCAGACTTTACTGTCGTGCTCGGGCACGAGAATGCTTCCTTCGCGTTGCACGGAGCTTCACGAGACCTCTTCTCAAGAGATCAACAGCCTCTTCATGGTTTGGGCTTCTTCTTTTATAGGCGAGGAGTGCATTCAATATCCGTGAATCAAACATGAATATCAGTCTTTGAATGCCCGAGATCTATGGCATCAAAATTTGGAATGCGGGATAAATGATATGCTTATGTCTCAGTTGTTTCATTTTCAACGGATGAATTATTCATTATAGCATGATCCTCACGTGCATTCGTTTAAGAAGGCATGCATATTATTTCCCTGAAGGCTTCAAGCATTCTGACGTTACCTCGCAACTGCATTTTCCTCGGCCATGTTCGAATTTTTATCTCGTTGCATGAATGTGACTTTTATTGCATGCAAGTGTTTTTTATGAAGAGATGAACACAATGGAGGTCCTATCTTCATTAGTGGAGGCCGGGTGCACTATCTCCGTTGCTCGGTTGGCTCTGGTTCGCAGGAGGCATCGCAGGATATCCCTCAACCGGTGGGAGGTTGAAAACAACCCCTACATCATTGGATCCACGTTTAATGAACGCGGACGACCATGATTATATTGTGGCGTGACAGATGAGATGAGCATGTGTGATTACACAATGAGCGGATGGACGATGCAGACCGTCTCCGCATTATTAAAAAGTATCCCCACATCAAAGCGTGATACAGTTTTCTTGTGGTTTAACAAACAACTCGCACACACATTACACAATATTACTCCTCTCCCCCCTTTGGTGCCTCCCCGAAACAGTTCTCATGTAGGCTCTCTTAATCAACCACTCTCCCTCTTGTCCTCGGGCATGTCATTGGCGCCCACGCTGCGTGGGATTCACCACTGCGTTGCTCGGGCTTATACACGGCCTGACCTCATTGGGCTGGCCTTGGAAGTTTCCCCATGGGCTTGGTGACCTCGGTCCCACATGTGCCTTGGGTTGAGGCCCTATGGATGGCCCAATGGTTGGATTTATTTTCAGTACTTGGTTTAAACCAAGTAAGAACAAGTAATATAACCAACCAATCTTCCTCTCCTCTTCATCTTCTTAAGAACTCCATATATCTTCTTCAACATCTCTTATTCTTCTTCTATTAGGAGATAGAATTCCAAGGATTATTAATCAAATTTTAATCACAAATCACTTGATCTTCAATGTACTTCTTTGATCCAATCATAGATGAGGTTGGATAATCTTTCAATTTCCTCATGAATTAAGAGTAAAGCATGAAATTCATAAAATGTTCTGACATAATTTTCCCTTGATACAAGGTCTGTGAACTAAATATTAGTTCTCCAATAATCTGATTTAATGATGCTTCAATCATTATTCTTCAAGCTTCATCATTCTTCATGCTCTACTTCTTCAGTTGGCACACATTGACAGGTTATTGACAACAAATGAAATCACTTGGGCACAACACTTGTCACCAATTTTTAGTAAAGGATATATAGTCTATATATTAATTTCATTGATCTCCCTTTAATCCATTCAAAATATCATAGACTCATCCTTAGTTTTTGATGATGAGAACTTTGGATCCTCATTAAAAAACAATATGGTGTAAAAATAACTTATCTAATTACTCATGGAGTTGTTTCTTCAACTCCATGAACTCCACATGTTCCATTCTATAAAGGGTTTTAGATATAATCGTTGAATAAGTAATGTTCTCAATGTAAAACTAAAAACATGCTTTATTGGATGACCATGAATGTAAATTAGAAAAACATCAATGATTTTTTTACCATAGGAAAAGAATATATTTTAATAATATCCACTTCATCAATATATTGTTCTTGATCTTCATATCAACACACATTTTTATTAAGGATTGATACTATGAGAGGATATCTAAATGATTCATATTATGGATTTTCCCATCAATAGAATATAAATTCGACCTCCCCATCACGAATCATAATCTTCATCTCTATATAATAATTTATTTCAATAAACAATGAAATATAATCCATTAATATAATCATATCAATGTAAAATATTTGTATAATAACAATTATTTAAAATTTTTTATTCCCATGTTTCATAAATTTAATATCATATCACGTCATCTTTATTAAGATATTTCTACTCAAGGTATTAATTGATAACACCATTAATAGTTATAAAGGGTAATATAAGATGTTTTGGTAAAAAAATAGATGATATACATGTGTTTGATGATCCAAAATAAATCAAAACATTTTATAATGTGATTATACCATTAAATTACATCACACCACATCATTAAGAACTTTTACTACATCTGTGGTACTCCCATAAGCTTATCTATTCCCCATTTTCCTATTTTGAGGTAAATAAACTTGATATTTACATAATTTGTTCACATAATGTTGATTATTAATCAAGTAAGTTAATAAACATAAATATATTATAACATACCCCTTTCTAAGTTATCTGTTTGAATATTCTCTATAATTATAATGAACTGTTATTACCCTATTTAAGTCACATTGTTTTTTTCTTATATTTATGACAAGATGGAAATTCCACCCTGTTTTATTCCACATTGCTGAATTTAGATTCCCATAATGATTTTGAACCTCTTGTTTTCCTTATTTACCTTAATCATGTTAATCATATAAAATTTTTTATGTATTAATAGATATTGAGGATATATCCCAATATATCGATTTTTTTTGAGATTCCAATGAACGTAAAAGGATTCAATTTAGCCCATAAATGAAATAATTAATCTTGTTTTCCAATCATCAGACATTGACTATAACATGATAGGATAACCTTATAAATTAATCCACATACTCAGAACTGTTTTACTCCTCCTTTTTTCTATAATTGGGGAATTTCTTTTCAATTTAATAAAATTTTTCATGTGGAATATATGTTTCAAATAACACATCCTTAAACTTTACTCATTTGATTTACATAACCTCATCTTCATAATTAGTGTTTTTAATTAACAACTGCTACTAGTCTATAAATACCAATAAATGATTGACAACCATAATAACATTCTTCTTTTTCACTACATATAGAAATGTAAATATTTTTTCTAGGGACATTATCATGTATTTATCAACTAATGGATTAGTAGTTTAATATAATTTAGAAGGTTGTTTTGACATGATAAACTCTAATATAGTAACAAAATGTTGTGGATCCTCAGACCACACTATGAAATCAATATTAATTTTTAAAAAAAATTATAACTTTACAAATATTGTTATGAATTAACTAGCCTCAAATATAGATTAATTAATTTTATCATGGGGAATATTCCTATATAGAATACAGGTGTTGATGTTTTTCATTTTCATCCTTTTATTCACTGTCTTTCTACAAAGGAATACACATAGTCATCTAGTATTACTTACACAAAAAAATTAACTCCAATTTAGTTTTCTAGAAAGCTCCCTTGAAATATTAAGGAGTTTTCATACAAAGTTTGTTGTCTAACTTGGTTCCACAAAATTTTTACACAAAGGTTTATATAAATCTGAATGTGACACATACTTAATATAACAAAATCTAGAAACTAGTTTTTGTAGTTATATTAAATTATTGGTACAATTTAAATGAGTTCTCGAAGGATCCAACAAGTCAGTAATATTATAAGAATAGACAAATACATACATTACATTTCAAAAACATATGATACAACATGATCATATTTTGAGAAAATAGTTATCACTTATATAAAATACCAAATAATTACACATATTCCTCAACTAGGATTCATAGGGAATGGAAAATAAATATGGATGTTCATAGACTACCATTAAAGAGTAGCACACAACAGATATTATATAAATGAAACATGTAATAAGTGGTATAGAATGAATAAATGAACAACAAGAATCCATAGCCAAAAAAGTAAAAACATCGTATATTCATGATAATAAATGAAAAAATGAAAAAAATATCTTATTGTATATTAAAGGAATTAATAACATAACAAAAATTTCAAGGACTTGTGTGAAAAAAATATCATATTAAGAGGATTGTTATATCGTAAATCCCAACTTGTTTTGTTTCATGAGATCTATTATAGAATTTTTTTTCTATATAATCCATTCTATGCTGATTACCTAATTAATCCCAATGAATTCACCAGATGCATTAACACGAATTTTAATACTATTCCCTATGTAATAACATATCGAATAAAAACACACACACACATATATATAATTATAAGTATATTAAACAATTAATTACCCACTAAATAAAATAATCAAGATGTCTATGAGAACATATGTGAATAAGAAAATAAATCATGTGGTATCATTAATGTCACATAGAGTACCAATATCAAAGAAATATATTATAAATTTTACTTTTTGTATGTTTGGTTATCCATATATGATAATAATTGGAATCACAATATACATTTGTTGGAAAAATGGAAATGGTAATAAAACCCCCATCATGTACCATAAATATTAGTATAATATTTGAAATCATATCCCCCAAAATTTTCATGGTAGGTTTTTAGTCCTTCCCCACTCATCATTAATTAGGGTTATGATAGATTACATGCTCATCCAAACATTTTATGGATACTTATCTTCAATTGTATCAATTACACAACCACACCCACCTTCCAATGTATAGATATGAATTTATTTTCAAGGAAACATCACACAAATTTCATTTATGAAATCATAATATGATTTTCCATATTAGAGAGACTTGAGTTTTAGAATGGTTTTGTAAGATATAAATAAAAATGAAAAGGAGGGTGGGATAAAAATATATAATTATAGATCAACTATCTTCCATAACTAATATGGTAAAAGCATTCTAGGGTATTTTTTTACCACATAAATAATATAAATAGGTTAGGAATAAATATGAGTCATTGAAAATGAAAATTGGAATGGAAAACACAAACTATTGGATTGGGTAACAATTAAATACAAATATATTCAATGAATGTGTTTATAGGTAATGTCCCAAACCTAATTCCCCTAAGTTGGGGCTCTAATATAGTGGGTCACATGGCCTTATGTTTATATCCCTATACTCCCAAGGCTTCTGACTAGTATTGAGGGTCTAATGTGGTATATTGGGGAGAATATAACCTCATATCACAGCAAAACAATTTATATAATAAATATACAAACAACAACAGAAGTATATATAAACGGAAAAAATAACAACTAGACTACTAAGTCAGTTTAGCTGAGGATTGAGATTAAATAATACATTGGAGAAACAAATATAAATAATAAGAAACTATGAATGCATGATAAAAAAAACTATAATAATTATAATAATCCCAAATGCTGAGTTATATATAATGATTTCATGGAACAATGATATAGAAAAGGGATACCAAAGTACATTCATCTACATCAGGCTATACAAAAATAAAAAATTGAAAATATCTTATACACTAGAAAAATAACTGTATACTCGGTCACCAAACTGGGATGTGAGAAAATTATAGTTTACCACCAATAACGGTGTCTAGAATTAATCCAACATGTGTACATTTGTAATAAGTGTCCATGTATGGGGATTAAAAAAATACTGGCTAAATTAATATTATCTAGCTCTAGTTCCTATAGGACACCTATATGGATCAACCTTCTTTTGCGTAGGCTAGTAGAAGATTATGATATTATACCATTCATATATATATTGGAATAACCTATATATATTATAGTTATATACTATATACACATATATGAACTATGTATTGGATGAAGTAAGTAGGTATATAAACAAATTCTAGAATATTTCTAGATAATGGCATTTCATAGACATCCATAACTACACTAACTAGCCTACATGATCATGATAATGGGTAGAATCCCTAAACCTCATAATTAATATGTTTCATCATACACAACACAGAAGATGGATAGGGAGATATGTTGTTCCCAAAAACCAAATTAAGAAACATTGAACGTTATTCCCAATATCCAGATGAAATATAATAATGCCAAGAGATGACTTTCTCTGATCATAATGATATGTTCAATGAAATTTCAGTCTCAATAAGCCCCTTTAACATCCCCCAGCATCCTATTTCAATGGAATGTCCATAATAATGATAATAACATGTGGTGTTACCTCATAATAATCATAATCATCTATCCAAATTATATCCATGTTCATTACAATTGATATAATTAAAAATAAAACTTATATAACAAGAGGTGGTCAGAGCCCCCAATTTTCATTTATTAATAATAAGTCAATTACATTATTTATGAAATCAAAACAATATTGATGTCAAATCATTGAAATATAAGGAACAACAGTTACATTTTATAATAATCCAAACACATTAGATGATCTTTGGTTTAAGAAAATATATAATAGAGGGAAAATCCATTTTAATCAAAATATGATCATTTAAGAGGTGTTCATTCCATTACATATTAATGTAATTGAGGTAAATTAAATTAGCACTCCCAATGGAATGGCATGGAATGTGGTCAAAAAACCTTATCATGTTAATATGGTTCTACAGAGGTATACCAACATGCCTAAAATAATTTAAAATGAATGAAATTTTTTAAGGGAGCCTGTGATAATTGATAGAATATGACACAATGAAGATGCTATGAAACAATCATAACTTTTGTGAATTAAATTTTAACCACTAACCTTATGTATTTAGATGAATCTTTATCCAATATATATTTTAGATTTGTGGTATAATATATGATATTAGGGAAATAGTCTGACTACCATACAATATGGAGAATATGATCACAACATAAAAGAGTAACACATTGAATGAAAAATGTAAAAAGGTATCCTGAGGATTCAAAAGAATACTATTAGATATCAAAAACTTTTTAACTATTAATTATTTGGATTATGAATAGAGGAGCTCAGTTATTCATTAAATGTGACTTAAGGAATGTATAATGGTAGAAATTATGGAGGCCCATCCATTTGAAATGGGAAAAAGAATGTATTATTTTAGTTTTCATGTTCATTGGAAGTAAAATAATTTAATCACCCTTTAGAATGAGGTATCATGGTTTTAGAAAGTATTCACCAATGGCTAGACACTCTAATGACTATAAAAGGGCCTTTCATGATATAGTTGCACGATTTTACTTACCTTTCAAAATCAACGTTAACATCACTACCCCAAACCCATATTCAAAATGCATGAGCCTGGTGTTTTGGATCACAGGGTAGTAGAAACCCCATGTGGGGCCATTTTTACTACTAAAAGGCCCTGCATGGTTATGAAAAAACATGTGGTCTTGGTTTCCTAGTTTCCTACAACTATTCATCGCATTCTATTTGTCCATAATCCATGTTGATGGGATCCCAACCAGACCCATCCACCCTTATGAATTATATAAATCCATTTGGAAACAATTAAGGTTTATTACAATAGAATTTAAATAAAAATTGATCAATACATTTTAAAAAAATTATCATCATTAAAACCTCCCCTAATTAAGGAAATTGGTCCCTGAGTAGGACATATGAGGTTATATAGGTATCATCTATGTAAATCTCTAGCCACTAAACTCCTATATCATCCTCTTGCACCGTGTTCTCATCCTATATGTGGATGTACTTCTATAGAACTCATACAAAATGGATTGATCAACATTAGAGTGTTTTCATTCATCGATTCACAATATGAAATGCATACTCCTCACTAAATAATCCTCCTCAAACTAAACCTCATTAGGATGAAATATGTGCGACTTCCCTCGATAATACAGGTTAGAATGAGATATGTGAATGAAATTATTCATATATTGGTAAATCTGAGTAATTTATATATAGTATCCACATATATTATCTATTTCATAATATAAAAATTCCTAATAATCCTAGATGATATCTTACACCACTTCTCAATACATATATGGCCCAAAATGTGTGACACTTCCATGGAAACCTAATCTTTGACCTCGAGCATATGAGGTTGTTAGCATCCATTGCCATATGACTTCTTTCTATACCATGATATCTTTAGGAAATTTCAGATCCACTAGACAATAATTGTAGTATCCTAAACATGACATGGTCCATGAAAATCCATCTCCCCATCCTCTAACTAGCATAGTGGTGACCAAAAAGGACTACTATATAAGGCCTCATAATTATCCATCTCAATAGTAACATGAAATACATTATTATAAGTGAAAAAATTGTTATGTGTTTCTATGAAGAAACATTAAAATCAATGAAACATGCATATAGGATATACTATAACATCATAATCATACACTCTTCATGTCCATCAGTCTGGTGGTTTTAGTCCATACTCTGAAGTACCATTTTATACCAGTCCATCTATAACCACTTCTAGAATTGATATGTTAAGAAACTGTCCTTGAAAGATGTTATAGATCATGTAGATCCATGAAGATGTATTGCCTCCCTAAGCTATATCCTCCATATCTCATCTACCTAGATTTTCTCTCACATAGTTCAGCATTGTGTGACCTTCATTAAATGATCAATGAAACCCCATAATATATGATAGTCATGGAGTGATTAGCGAAAATACATCATGAAATATATAAAATCATCATCCCAATTCCACTCATCATTGTACAATGGTGGTAAAAGGCATATAGATCAATGATGTTCAACCATCACTACATATAAGTGGAACACTATGTCATAAAACAAAAATAAATCCCTTTTCATATTATTCCACCAATACTGGTGATGTATGTATTAACACATATAGGTGATTCCATGATATACTACCCAAGATAAGGTACAAACTTACCACATGATATACTCTATAATTTATAAAGGTACTTATAAATTCCTATGAATGTATAATGTCCCATTTTTATCCATGGTCCACCATGAAGATAAATCATCATCTGAGATATTTTATGTTATAAAAGGTTCCCCAGGATCTGAAAGATTAAACATTTCTACATGTTTTTTCATTAATATTTCACTATTATAGATCGACGTATAGTCTACCAATGTCCCTTCAATTCCTCAACATGAATCCCTAAAAAAATTCCATGAGCCGCCAATTACTACTACCCTCTTGAATCTCCCATGTTAGTGTATTCTGACATAGATAATCAGAAAAAACATTTCATTTCTTTGGCATATAGGAAATCTCAAAAACAATTGTAGTTACTAAACCCACCTGCACCACCTCATATTTATATCATGCTGTGAAATTATATACCAGAAGATTTTAAAGTCATTGAATACCAAAAAATGATCTCTATGTAAATAGTATCCCCAAATACATAAATCAACTACACTAGAAGCTAGAAATAGGTCAGGAATTAGGTAATTATTGTATTGAGGACTCCGTTTCCAAGACTCATATATGAAGAATCACTCATCTGACATGAGAGAATATCCTCGCATGATACCTAACATATCAATGTACACATTATACATCCTTCCTTGCAACAATATAATCATTGTAGGAACTAATGAAAATATTCCCTTAAACTTTTGAAAGTATTCGTCCAAAAATTTAACACATTTGAATTTCACACAATTTTAACTCAATATAGTAAGAGGATCTACAACTGTGAGAATCTTGGATAAAGTGTCTCTAATACCAAAATTTCCCCATGAAAATCTTTAATTTAAATTCAATTTTGGATGATCCCAGAAAACTACAGCTCTCTCTTTCATTGGGTCTACTAAAACGCTTGAATCTAATATTATATGACATAGAAAGTGGACCTTGTTGATATTCTAATGGAACATGATGAGATTATCATACAGATAATTCACTTTTAATGTATTTACTGTGATCTAGAAAAGGTTTTCATGATAATTTCCAGAACAAGAATACACCATTATTTTTTCCGCAAATTCTACCACAAAAAAAATATAGATATATGTTGAAAACCTAGTTTATTAGATCTATAACGAAAATGTACACATTTGTGAGATTGAATTGAATAACCATGCAATCATAAAGATCATATATACTCAAACAAGTTTTATGAGGAATTTCTCAATATTTGAATCAATCCTGATGAAAACACAACATTAAATCAATATTTTAGAATAATATTTCTCATTATATTTGATAAAAGATCTTTTCTATTCAATCTAGTGGATACCAATTCATTATCATAAACATGTTCAATCGATGATAGTACATGAATTTCCTATGGTAACAAAAAATATTTTTAGGAAAAAGGACCATTGAAACCAATTGATAAATGTTGTTATAGCTACAACCAATTTTAATAGGTTGACATTGCATCACTTTTGTGGGATACCTCATAAATTACATATAAATATTCCCCAAGACTGTATTTCTAAGTTCCTTTAGAATAACTGAAAACATTATTCTAATTTTGGAAACTATCTTCCAAATCTCCCATAATGATCTTCTTGTTTCGTTATATAACCTAAAACATTTCCCTCTATCTTGGGAAAAAATAAAACATATTGAAAATGTGATCTCAGATTCTCAGTACGGTGAAATGACAAAGATATATAAACAAATTTTTATGTATAAGGATCTAAGAACATGATCAGGAATATATAATATCATACCCCATATATCAATGACCATAAATAGGAATCATGGAATAAATATTGGTAGTTCATAAGACTTGAATCATACAGAAATGAAGAACATAATCCATGAAATAATTACATAAGAGTAAGACATGGAATTTGTGGAAAACATATAAGAATATAAAATAATTTCCATATTATTCAAGGAATAACTTACAAGGCTCTATTAGTTGTATGGGTTCACTCTCAATACCATCTATGTAGTCATGGATCACTACCATGGACATCTTAGTGGAATGATTTCAATCCCCATATGATCTTGTCAGCCATGGTTAACTCACATGGCCATCTTAGAAGTCAAGGTTCACGGTCAAGAAAATATTAATGTTTATTGTGATATAAAAATATTTTCCCAATGATTTTTATAGATATATAGGTCCCACAAAACACATAATGAACCCATACTTCTTTGTTTCATAGGAACATAAATTATTCATCCTATAAGAACCCATGTAATGAAATGAGTTTCATAAATATCATTCAATCATAAAATTAAATCACCATTAGAATGAATAAGAATGGTATCATTGATTCATATCTCAATTAAAACATATTTAATATATAATAATGAAATAATAAATGAAAAATAAATTTCAGACATCAATTAAAAACAATTTTCGATTTAAATATTATTTCCTATGTGAAAATTTTTTCCTTTGTAAAATTATGCACAAATTTAAAAAAATTATTTTATTTTAAAATAACCTATAAATATTGTAATGGAAGATTCAATTAATTAACACATCACGAAAGTGTAAAAATCTGTTTATTTCATTAAAAAAACAATCCTGTCATATATGTTTTCCAAAAAAAATTACTACATAACTTTTTTGAAACAAAAAATGATACCATTCAAAAAAATTATTAAAATGTAAAACATGGGTAAAAATTGACTTTATAATTCATAGTAGAATATTATAAATTTTATTGAAACAATTTTTTTAAAACATGGACATGGATGAGAAATTTTTTGTAACAGATACCTAAAATAAAACAATCCCAAAAATTGATAAGATTGTGAAATAAATACTAATCACATTAGAATTAGCAGAATAATATAACAAACTAAATAAGGAAAGTCATATATATATATATATATATTAAAATACCATAATATTGTACATATGATTCAGATGATAAAATCATAGGTAGTATATACACAAAATAGACGAAATAACTGTCGTATAAGACCTGTGTCACGCTGAATTAAAAGCGAGACACAAATCCCATACAACATGATTAACTTTAGAATCATGGTCTATATGAAGTTATAAAATCAATTATATCTGTTAATATCATTAATAAATTGAAATTAATGAAATAAAATTTTATAAAGAAGAATATAATCCACACAAAAGAAGTGAGTTGTGAATATGGAACGTATCTCAAAGAAATAAATAGTGGGATGAAATTTCATTACATTGTGCTTCTTTTAGTATAACATGATTTAGACTCATGTTTAATGGTTTTAATAATTTTTTTAACGTATATAATAAACTTAATCATATTTATGACATCACATAAGATCCTCTTATATCATTTTTTAATAGTATTTCATTATTAACATTTTTTAGCTTTGAACTGCTTCACTTTAATATATTTTTTTATAATTTAAGTCGTATTTCTAAGGAAAAGGATATATGAAATTCATATACCGAATGAAATTAGGTTCAAGAATATTATATTCACTCATCATACTTTTTTTTATAATCATTATTTATTGGTAGACATGGAGAATTGATCTTATCATGTCGTGGAGAGGGTTGCCAGTACATATGCATGAGTGACCATATATTGATATTAATGGTACAATGGAAATGAATTGGAAGGAATATTAGTAACAATTAATATATATATCGTCATATTTTTTAATTTATATCCATTATACACTTTTTTATACCCATCCAAATAAATTAGTGATGAAAAAATAACTCCATAGAGTAGAGACTATAAAACATACATACACATGCAAGGTCATATTGTTTTTATAGGTTGGATAAAATAATGAATATTGATGTCCCATAATTATAATAAATTATTAGTATATATATATGAATATATATTTATTAGATTATAATGGAAAAATATGATTACGAAGTAGGAGAAGAAATGAATATAAATGAATTGGTAAAATAATTACATCTTTTTCATTGGACATCCTTTGGATTTCCTCTTATGAACAATATGGTTGGTGTTTTTAGAAGACCTGGACCTATATAACTAAAACAATAATTTTTTAAGGAAAACTTTCCGTTTTTGGTCAATATAGAAAACTCAAATTTGGGTTAGGAAGTGATATATAAGTGACATTTTACAATTGAGGTGAGGGGATCTTTAGGAAATTCTCAAACGTTTAAAATAAATTCAATTAATTTTATGTTAAGAATGGCTTCAAAGTGATTTATTTCAAATATTATTTGAGTATGGCATTAAATAATCTAAAAAATATATTTTTATATATTTTTAGGGAACAATATTGACCTTTTCTTTTTATTTAACCCTTAGTTATACAATTTAACTATTATCATGACAACTTGGATTTTTTTTACTCTTTATAGTTTATATAAATAAAATATAATTACAAAATAACATCCAAATGAATTATTTATGACATTTATGACATTATTATATTCATTTAAGATAATTTTATAATTTTATGGATTTTATATTCTATAATAAAATATTATTTATAATTAAGTATCAAGAACAAGCATTATGATACTTGTCAATATTTATCTTTAAAAAAATATCCAAAAAAAATGATAACATTGAACCAATAATTATTATATATCAATAAAATATTAAATTTTTCTATAAAAATAGTTATTCATTAATTATGCTAAATTATACTTGTTTGATTTTTTAATGTAATTTATTTGATATTTCTATTGATTAAAAAATTACATGTAAATGTTTAAAAATTAATTTAATTAAATTTTTTCTTCTATAAATTTTGAAATTAAATTATAATGAAAGATATAAATTTATTATCTTTAAAATGAAAATTTATAGTAAATTTTATCTTCTTTTTTACAATATATTAAAAATCACATATTTTATTAATAATATGAGTATGACCTTTTTAACATATCATTAAATTAAGTATAATAAATGAAAAATTCATACCCAAATAGATTAAAAGGTTATAATTTCATCCTAAGGATTATTCTGGTCAAAATAAACTTATCAAATTAAATTAGGTGAATTTTTATGATAATTTTGTCAATTTATAATATTTTTTTTCTTTTATTACACAATTTACCCTTAACCGTGATAAATAAAAATTTACTAAATGTACTATTTATAATATATGAAAAATTGAGCATATTAGAATAAAAATATCATAAATATCACATCTCTATATGTCTGTTTTTTAAAAATCAATTCATAGAAGTGTTTAAATTAATTTTAACACAAATTTCACAAATATAGCGGGAATGTGGGTAAAATGAAACATTCCAATGTTAAATAAGTTTTTATATCTAATATAAAATTATAATAATTCTAATAAGATAAATTCTATTAAAATATTTATTATTTATTTATTTTTACATTACAAATAAATTAATTAATAATAATTATTTCAATGGAATGTCATTGATTTTACTCCAATGCAGAATCTTTCACTATTAATGAAAAAATGAAACCTCTCAGAAAAATTCCAAAAATAAACAAAAAAAAATTTTATATTCAATTTTAAAATAAGATTAATATTCTCCAAATATAATGTATAAAAGTGTAATATATAGGATTTAAAATTGTTTCTCCATTAAAAGTTGTAAATCTACCCTTTTGAAAAATATAGGTTTTTATGCATAAAATTGGGGGTTTTCTTATATTATGACAATAAAATCTATTTGATGAATATAAAAAAATATTTCATGAAATATATATCATATAAATTTAATTGATATCATTTAATAATAGAAAGTTATTTATTTATCTAGACAAAATGTCTTTGGGAGCATAAAAATAATTAAATTTACTTTTAATTAAATTCTTATATATTTTCATTTCTAGTTAATTGGTAATGGAATAATTCATATTAAAAAACATATATTTTATTAATTTTGATAATTATTTTAATAAAATCTGATTTAATTCCACGGTTTTATATTATTATATTTAATAATAATACTATTATCATATTTAATTATTTAGTAAAACTCGGTCTTTTATGTAATGAAAGCTATAAAAAGAACTTGGTGTTTAGTATAACATAATACAAGCATAGTGTTGTGTATAACACAATCTAAACAAAGTGTTATGTTGTTTGAAATATCTATTTGGTGTTGCATGTTATGTAATACAATCATATTGTATTTTAGACAGTGATAGAGATATTCTCTATTTTTTGAAATGAAAAATATAAAAAGATTAAATTAATTAAAAAAATAATTTAAATATATCATGGTCTTAAATTTACCCCCATAATATGAATTTCACCCTCTAAATTCTAATAGGTTAGTATAGGTTTAATAATTTAATGTTTCTTTCATAGAAACCCATTTCGTGAAAAAATAAATAATAAAACATCAATTTAAAAAAGAATGTAGGGACCATAACGTCTACCCAATGAAACACATAACTACCATACCAGATTTCAGAACATTGGTGGGAAGTGAAAACATTTACATGGATGATAAATATATCTATCATGTTTAGATATATAATGATAGATAACATGGTTATGAGAGAGTTAACAATCACAAATCCATAAATCTATGATGGCCTAAGGGGACATTTAATTCATTAGAAGCAATTATACTAGGTTAAAATTTCTGCTTTCAATACCATTTTCTTGAAAGTTAATTAATTTTCATGTAATCATATACTTTAATTATTTTATTATAACCAAACTCATTGTTGTTCCTTGGAAAATCACCCATTTATCCAAAATGAAATGTGAATTTTTCATTCCAAATGTGATAATAAATCATGAGATCCATGATATCCATTCCCATCATTCATCAGTTATTATCAGAAAAAAGATCTTACAATAAGTTATCCAATATGAATAAATCATCTTATAGTGATATAATAAATTAATGACACAAAATTAATCTTAGGTGTTTCTTAATCATCCCATAAATTTTTAACCTTATAATCCTTCTGAATGTTAAAAATCCAACACATTTGAAGGAATGTCATGAAATAATCATATCATAGATTCACCATATATCACATTTTATTTAATAGTTGTCACAATATATACATGTTAATACCTTGATCTTATGTTCTCTTGAAAAAAGGTAATTACAGAAATTTCCATACAACTTTTTTATAATCACCTGTGTCCCATTATCCAAAAATTTGTTGGATATGTTCCATAAATCCATAAAGTTATATTCTATATCCATGATAGTATTAACCACTTGATAGTAAATCCTTAATTACTTCAATGGTGACTAGAATTTTCCAATTAATCATATGAATCATGTCTTTATCCAATCATCATTATCTTATCATAAGGTTATCATTAACGGTTATATTCCACTTAATCATATGTTCTATAGAAATACAACCTTACCACCTCAATCTATTTTCAGGGATAATAGTAAAATTTTCATTTTAAAACCTACAAAAGAATCGCGTTATAAAAAATACTAATTGTTCATTACTCTAGAATACCATATAAGTAATTATATAACATTATTCATGAATCCCATTACATAAACACACAATAATTTAACCACTTCATTGGATTACCCAAAATAGGAAATAGTGATCACCTGAGATTTCCACTTATCCCTTGTCTTAAGATTATTCTTACATCGATCACCATCACCAATACTTGGGTTTTATGATTGATTAGAATAAGGACCATTATTCTGAAACATGTAGCTCTAAAGCAGGGGAGGTGTATTCTATGCATCTTTATCTCCATCAACATTTATATGTAACTTTTTCTCATCACATTGAAAATAAAATTCCCTATGAACATCCTATATAAACATAAATAATTTATTACACCCTTAAAAAAATATCATTTCTTCCTAATCCCACTATTTGAGCATAAAGGTAATATTATCATCTTTTCTCCATGGTTTTTAGATTCTCCTTTTAACTCCATCACCCTCTTCTTGTCAAAACCATGAGATTGATATGGAACTCAGACCTCCATTTCAACCATTATTGCCAAAAAAATATAATCATATATAATAATGTCTTGTATGGATAACAACCTTAGGAAACATAACATTTTATCCATTTAAAAACATTTCAGCATTCATTTCGGGATGGATGTTAAATCAAAAAGCATGCAATGCAAGTCTTCAAAAATATGCCCCATAGAAAACAATAAATTTTTCATCATTTTTCGTATGCTCAAGGAACTACTTATCCCTATTTGTATTAAGAATACATGGAATGTACTTATTGAAAAATAAGTTCATAAATAGAACACATTTTATCGATTGAAATATATTTTATACCTAATATTCTTGATTAAATTTGACAACTCATTTTATTCACCTTCTAAACAATAAACATCAAGAATTATTTTTCTCAAGTTATTAACAGTGAAGGATAAAAATATTATTTTCAGTTATACAGAACTATTGATCTGAAATAAGTGGATTAGAAGACCCACATAAAGAAGGTCTATGATTTCTCATGAAGGACTCAATAAAGAGTTATTCCCTCCTCTGCTCATTTTTATGTCAATCATGTTTCATAGATTATGTGAGTATCGTGATAAATTTTTTCTTTCTTTCCCCCATAACATTTGGTTTCTCAAGAGAATGATTATTCTATTACCCATCACAAACATCATTAACAGAGAACCTTCATGTTCCACCCATTTATGAAAACCAGAAATCATAGTGTGAGTAAAACTATTCATATTAGTTAAAAACAAAATCAATGTAAATTACATGTAATATTTCAATATAAGAAAACATAGTTTTAATCCAAAGAAATTAATATCCAACAGATATTTTAATCATTCAAGATAGTTTATTCAGAGTTTTTAACTCCCGAATCATATCCATCAATAGTGTCAAACCAATATTTGTTCAAGGACTGTTTTCAGGTATGTTTTTATGCTTGATTCAGGCATGAAAAACACTTTTTAGAGTTCCTACCACTAGGTACACCAGTTCTATAGAATAATTCACATATATTATCCAGAATAGGATGTATTTCTAGGAAATCACACACTATTCCTTTTACCTAAATTCCATGATATTTTCCATATCCATAGTCATATATGTAGAACTGTACTTTTTGTTCTCAATAAGGTTTTAATAACCATGTTTCTAAACATTGACAAAACCATTGGTAAGATACCAACTATATCGAGCCACACTTTTCATTTATTCATATTACTTTAGTTTTGTGAAACATTTCATACATTACACAAGAACATTCCCAATGAACGTATTGGATTAGTGCATTAGAAATCATGTAATAAATTAATTTAATTGGGTGAAGGATCTTATGAATCACCCATAATGATCATCCCCTTTAGTTTTCCTACATAAAATGTTTCTTTATATCTATGAAAAAAATAAAACAAATGTAATGTGTGATCCCAAATTCTCCATAAGTGTAATCATGGGAGACATGAAAACATATTCATGATCACAGGGGTATGATAAAATTATCATGATTATAAATTATCATTCACCATGTATTTATTATCATAAATACAAATAATTTTATTAATTTTGTCAATCCAGAAGACATAAATCACAAGAAAATAAATAACATAATCTATGAAATCATAACATGGGAATAAGACATATAATTTTTTTAGATATATAAGCATATAAGACAATTTCCATAGTAGTCCAGGCATCACTACCATACCTATTTTAATACTATTATATTACTCCCCATATATTATTGGTATTTAAGGTTATACCAAATTTTAATCTAAGTTGTATGAGTTCACTCCACATACCATCTTCTTAGTCATGGTTCACTCCCATATCCATCATAGTAGTAACATTTCACTCACAAGACCATATTATTTTATCCCAGGATATATAAATATTTAATCAATGAATTATATAGAGATATAGTTCCCATCAATCATCATAATGAAAACAATACATATGTTTTAAACAAGAACATAAATCATTTTTTATATCAGAACCCATGGAATGAAACTGTTTTCATAAAAACATTCAATTATAAACATAAATAAATATTAAAATGAATATGAATTTTATAATTGAATAATATCCCTAGTAAAACTTATGTAATATAAAATAAAGTTATCCTAGATCAAAAATAATATCAGAGATCATTTGAAAACTTATTTTGAAGAAAACATCATTTCATCTTAGAAATCGATTTATTTTTAAAAAAATGATTCCCAATTTTAAAAGAAAAAAAATAAATTTAACTTTTATTATTGTTAATGATTCTTCAAATAATTAATGATTCATTAAATCATAAAAATCCATTCATTTACTATATGTTAAAAAGAATCCATTCCTAATTTTTACTGAAAATTAATAGTCTACCTTGTATAAAAATTGACAAAATGGATTCCGTTCAAACCATTTATTAAAAATTAATTCATGGGTTAAAACGAATTTAAACATCCATTTTATAATTTTAATTTTTTTAGAAAAGATGCACATTAATGATAAATATACTCAAATGGATACCTAAAATGAAACAATCCATAATATTGATGAGAATATGAAATAAATACACATCACCTTATAATCAGTAGAATCATATGAACCATGAAGGAATGAGAACCATATAGATATTAAAATATTGTATTATTCTATATAATATTCATAAAATAAATTCATAGGATTTATATGACCCATGTAGAATTAATATTTAGTCTATAAGGCATGTGTCCCACATAAAGAAAAGTGATACATAAATCTATTACTACTTGAATAATTTTATAATAAATATCTAGTATATAATAAATCAAATAAATCATTTAGTATCATTATATAAATGAAATTAGTTATATATTATGTCATATGTTATTATATAAAGCACACATGACAAGTGAGTAGTGCATATGGCATATATCTCACAGAAATAAAATGTGAGATGAAACTCACATACATTATGCTCCATTTTCTAGAAAATTAATTAACTTCTTTTATAATGGATTTAATAATGTTATTAAATATATAAGGTAATTATTATTATTTATTATATCATATGTGATCTTCTTAATTTGTTTTTTTATAATATATCTTTATCACAATTTTTTGGTGTTAAGTGCTATATTTTATTATCAATGTTTTTCATGTAAGTCCATATACCTATGTATATGATATATTTTATTCATATTCATAATGAAATTAAGTTTTATAAACATTATATTCACTCATCATGTAAATTTTTATTATCATTATTTAATTTTAAACATAATGAATGAATCTCATCTTGTCGTGGTGAAGGTAATCCCAACGTACGCACAAGTGGAAATATCATTTCCTAAATGGGAAATAAGTTCATTAAATATTAATTATAAAGAATAAATATAATGTCATATTTATTATTTATGACCATTATACCCATCCAAATAATTTTGTAATCTGAAAATAAATTACACCACGTCATGGAGACGGTAAGTCGTACGTACACACACATGGTGATATTGTTTTTCTTAGGATTGATAAAAGATAAAATATTGTTATACCATAATAATAATTTCATATAAGTATAAATATATATCTGATAATATATTTATTAGTTTGTTATGGAATCAATATATATATAATGATGTATATGACGAAATGATATTCAATGAATTTGTAAAACAATTACCTTTTCTTCAGGGGCCTTCTTTTGGATGGTCTTTTAGGGACAACAATGTTATACTTTTTATAAGACCTAGACCACCAATATATGAATAATAATTTTTATAGGAGAACTTATATTTGTTTTCTTGAGATTTAAGTATAAAAGTGGTTTGGGGAAGTTAGGGAGGAGGTTCCCTTTTATAATTGAAGAGTGGTGTAATTTAAGAAATTCCCAAAATATTAAATTTATATATAAAAAAATCAAATTCCAGAAAGCTCCAAAGTGATTTATTTATAATCTAAGATATTTATGTATATAAATAATCTCATCAAATTAATTTTAGATATTTTTAGCTCACAATATTTATATTATCTTTTATTCATTAACTAATGGTTAAACACTCTTACTTTTACCATTATAATATGGTTTTTTATAATTAAGGATTAATATAGATACAATAAAATGACAAAAATAACATAAAATTGATCATGGTTGAGTTATATAACCTTAGTATAGTTATTTTTGAGAATTTTATATTTTTATGAATTTTTAATTTGATAATATAATATAATTTATTTAAAAGTGTTATTTATGTCAATTTCGACACTGTTCAAAAATTTTCTTTCAAAAACATATCCTATGACCATGATAACATTTAACCAACACTTAAAATATATTACTAAAATATCATATTTATCTAGAAAAATTTATTTCATTATTTATCTTAAATTATATTTATTTAATTATTTTTAATATTATTTATTTGAATATCCATTAAAAAACAATTATTACATCATCATTATATAAGGATTTAATTTAAATATTTTTTTTCTAAAAAAGTAATATAATTTATCATGATTAAGTTGGATTTATTATCCTTTAAATTTATATTTATAGTATAATTTACCTTCTTTTATTAACCAATATTAAAAGTCAATTACTTTTTAAATATATTAGTATGACATTTTTAGCATATAATTAAATAAAATATAATAAACGTCATATTGTTAACCAAGTGTCTCAAAAGGATATAATTTAATCCTAATGTATATATTTTCTTAAAACACTTATAAAATATAATTATGAAAATTTTTAAAGTAATTTTATAATATACTAATATTCAATTTTCAATTATTAACCGATTTTCCCTTAATCATGTCAATAAAATTTACTAATTTTACTATAAATAATATCTAAAAACTAACATGATATTATTATAATATAATTATCATACTTAAAAAAATGATTAACATTTTACCAAATTAATTATAGATGTTTCTAAATTAAATTTAATAATAAAAATACAAATGTGGCAATAAAGTTGATAAAAGGAAACATTTAAGGGTTCCAAATGTTTTTATACTAATTTCAATATAAAAATTATTCTAATAACGTAAATTGGACTAATATATTTATTAATTATAAATTTTTACGTTAAAATTTAATTTATACTATAATCATTATTTAATCCAAAATCAGTTTTTTGACAACAATTCAATATTTTTCATTATTCATAAAAAAATGAAACTTCTCAGAAAAATAAAGACAAATTAAACCAAAATAATTTTTTTGTTAAAATATAAGATTAGAAGTTAATTTTGTGAAATAAAATATATAAAATTTAATAAAATTATATTAGAATTAGTTTCTCCATTGAAAGGCGATAAAATTACACTTTTCAAAAATTTAGGTTTTTGTGCATAAAATTGGAATTGTTCTTATATTATGCATATAATGTTTTTTATTAATATAAAACATCTTTCATTAAATATAAAACATATATATTTCATTAATATCATTAAATAATTTTTAATTATTTTATTTATTAAGAAACAAATACTTTGGGAGATTAAAAATAAAAATATTTACTTCATTTTTAATTTGTATATATTTAATTTGTAATCAAATAATTTACAATGAATTAATATTATAAATAAAATATATTCAAAATTTGGTTAATTATATTAAGATATTATAATTTAATAGAAATTTTATATCTGGTTATACAAAATAATAATATTTTTATAATATATTATTGTTCTATATAACCTAGTATTACGTGTAATGAAGGCTATCAAAAGAGCTTGGTGTTGTGTGTGACATAATCCAAGAATCAGGTTGTGTATACTGTAAGATAATATTTTTATTTTATATATAAAAATCATGAATTTTTTTTCATATATCACAACCAAAACATAGTATTTTTATTTAAATACATTATATTTACTATTGTCTGAAATTAAAAATATCAAAAAAGATTAAATTAATTCAAAAAGCATATTTCAAACAATATCATGGTGTTTCATTTGACCCCGCCATAATAAAATGAATTTATCCCTCAAAATTAAAATAGGCTATCATAGGATTAATACTTTAAATTTCTTTTCACAGAAACCCACATCAGAATAGTAAATATCAAAATATTCATTAAAAAGGAAATTTATGATAGTAATGTTTTCCCAAAGTAACTCTTATCTAGTTTTCCACACGGGATAACATATGTGGTGAGTGAAAACATAGACATGAATGTGAAATATAAATATCACGTTCAGATTGAGAGTGATAGATATTATGATTTGGATAATGTTAATAATTAGAAATACATAAATCTTCAAGGACATAAGATATGATCTGATTCATCAAACACCAATGTACTATGAAAACATATTTTATATCGAGTTAATTTTTTTAAAATGTAGATTTTTTAAAATAGAATACATTAATTTATTTAGTAAAACCTAAAAAAATTATTTAGTCTACAAAACCAATTTATCCAAAAAGATGAATTTTCATTCCCGGTGTGCTAATAGATCATGATATCCATGATATTTCATCCCATATTTCATAATTCAATATCGAAAAAAGTTTTTAGAATATTATATCTAGTATGAATAAGTCCTAATGTGGTAAGATAGTAAATTAATCACACAAAATTAATTCTATGTGGAACTCAATCATTTCATAATTGGTTATACAAATATCCCTTCAAAAAGATAAAAATCCAAAACCTTGGAAATAATGTCATTATATAATATTAATATAGATACCCCAAATAATAAAATTATTTATTAGTAATCACATTCACAAATATGTTAATACCCTAATCTTAAATTATCTTAAAACATGGTAATAACTAGAATTTCCAGAAATCATTATTGAAAACATTTGTTTTTTTCCTTCCAATGTTTATTAAATATATTTTATAAATACATAAAGTAATAAACACATCCATGATAGTATTACCCCATTTAAAAAAAATAAATAATTCGTTACAAGATAATTTGCATCATCTAATTAATCATATCCAAAATATTATTATCCAGTCATTAGTATCATATCATATGAACATATTAAGGGTTATCATTTCATTAATCACGTGTTCTCATAAAATACCACCTTACCACCTCAATCACATTTCATTGTTACTAGTACCATATTCTTTTATATCCTTGTTTATGAACTATATTATTCAAATACCTAGATGTTTCAGTACTCTGATATATGTATAGATAATATGTGAAAATTACTTATTAAAAAATGCATTCGTGAACTCATCCGTTTTTATAAATTCAATTTCAATTTTCTGACTTGTATTCTTGATTAAAGTCTACCACATTTTATCTTATCTTTCTGAACTATAAATATCCAAATTGACCTTTTCATTTTATAAATAGTGAACTATGGAAAATATCTTTTTATTTGTAATGACCCTTTTTCAAAGACAAGTTCATTTGAAGATCCAATGAATGTGGGTGTACATTGCATAATTAATAACTAAATAAAATGTTATTCCCTTCTATACTCCATTTTATATCTAGTATGATTCATATTTTTTTTATATAGTGGGAATATTATTTCTTACTTCCATAATAATATTTGGTTACTCAAGGGGAAAATCATATTATTTCCCATCACATCCACCATTAACGGGGTTCCTTCAAGTAACACCCACTGACCAAATCCTGAAAGAATTGTGTGAGAACAACTAATCATAATAGTGTAACCACATAATCAAGGGAAATTCAATATAATATTTCAATCTATGACACCGTTAGTTTAATAATATATTATCCATATCCAAAATATTTTTATATCCTTCATCGTGTTTTATGAGGTTTTCTTGAATTCCAAAGGAATATCACCCAATTGTGTCAAAGGAGGTGTGTAGAAAGTCCCATTATCATGTACATGTTTATGTTCATGTTAGGCCCAATGAACATTTTTAGAGTTATTACCCCTGGGTAAATAAATTCTAGATCCACATCCACTTGTAATATCTATAAAGATATTTATTTATAGGAAATCACACATTCTATCCATTTCCAATGATACAATAAATTGTTCTTCTCCATAGATTTTTCCTCAAACATGAACTCATGGTGACCAATATGGTTTTATCATCCAAATTTATAATGGTGGAATAATATATTTCTCTGATACCAACTATAGAGTCCCATTCCTTTCAAATATTGAAATTTTTTACTTTGTAAGAGCATATCATACATTACACAAAAACAATCCCAAAAGACATATTACATTTGTGCATTTGGAATCGCAGAACATAATATTCTTATTTGGTGAATGATTATAAACATATCCCAAAATGATATTCCCATTTATTTTTTCAACTTCAAAATTTTCTTTATATCCTTGGAAAAAAATTATGATAAAGGTGAGCTCGCTTTCTCAGTAAGGGAAAACAAGGGAGACTTTTAAAGATGTATTTGAGCATAAGGCTATGAGAATATGATCATGAAAATAGAATATCATACCTTATATATCAGTGATCACCATTTGGAATCATGGAAAAAATATGGATAGTTCATATGACATGAATCATATGGTAATAAATAACATAATCTATGAAATCATAAAAAAGGAATAAGACATGGAAATTGTTGTAACCACATAATCATTTAAAATTATTTTTATAAGAGTGAACACATCAATTGTAAGGAAATCCTATTAGTATTGGTTCACTCCCCATATCATCATAGTATTCACGGTTCACTCACATGTACATATTAGTAGTATGGGTTCACTCTACATACCATATTCTTGGACATGGTTCACTCACATTACCATCAAAGTGGTCGAGGTTCACTCCCAAAACTATCTTAGTCTATCTCATTAGATATAAATCTTTACCCAATGCATTGGACATAGATAGAGGTCCCACCCATATCATAATAAAAAACATACATATGTGTTCTATGTGAACATAAATCATTCATCACATTAGAACCCATGGAATGATATGGGTTTCACTAACATCATTCATTCATAAACACAAATCCTTTTTAGAAAGATTATGAATGGTAGCATTGAATAAAATACCATATATAAACAATGAAACATAAAATAATGTTATCTTATATGGAAAATAATTTTAATAGATCATTTGAAAATAATTCCAAAGGAAAATATAATTTCATCTTTGAAAATTATTTCTTTTCATAAAATTATGTGAAATTTTCTAAGAAAACATTTACATTTAAAATAAAATTGTAAACATCTTAAGGAAGATACAAATAATTATTTTTCCCTGAAATTATAATAATCCTATATTATTGTATATATGAAAAAATATTCCTTTTATAATTTTCTGAAAAAAAAACGTTTCAAAGGACCTTTTTCCGAAAATAAGAAAAAGGATTACTTCCAACCGATTTAGTAAAAATATAAACATGGGTAAAAATGAATTTTAAATACATAGTAGAATAGAAAAAAAATTAAAAACTCATTATAAAACATTTACATGGATGATAAATATTCCCCAATAGAGACCTAAAATGAAACAAATCCCAAATATTGATATGATTATGAAACAAATACTTATCACATTATAATTAGTAGAGTAATAATCCCTAATTTTCTAAGTGTTATCCACTTCATTTTATTATTTTTGTTTTGTAATTTAAGTCTTGTTTCTTATGAACAAGATATATTTTATTCATATATTGAATTAAATTATGTTAATACATATTAAATAAAATCATCATGTACATTTTTTAATCATTATAGAATTGGTAAGGTGGAGAATTAATCACATCACATCGTGGAGATAGTTGGTTGTGCATACACACAAGTGACATAATCATTCCCTCAATGGTACAATGGTAAGGAATTGGTTAGTATATTAATTATAAAGATTAAATATACTGCCCTATTTAATTTTTATATTTATTATACCCATCATTATACCCATTCAAATAAGTCAGGGATGAAAAAATGAATTACCCTTCATCATGGAGACGGTAAGTCGTACAGTCACATGTATGGTGATATTTTTAATCGTATGATGGATATAAAATGGAATATGGTTTTAACAAAATCATAATAAATTTTTTAATATATTTGATTCTATACATTTTACATAAGTAATGATAAATATTTGGAATAATAAGTATAAGAATAAATGACCATAAATTAATATGTAAAATAATTACCCATTCTTCAGTGGACTTTCCTTCGATCTACACATAGGGACAATAGGATGATATTTTTAGAATAATTGGACCTCCACAACATAACTAAAAATTTTGAGATGAGAAATTTTCTGTGATTGGTCATGCAAGAAGGATCAAACTAGTGTGAGTATGTGGGGGTGTTCTATTTTATTATTTGGGTGAGGTGAAATTTAATGAATTCTAAATATAATAAATTAATATAAATTTAATTTAAAAACCTAAATTCTCAAATATGATTTATTTGGAAGCTAAAATATGTATGGGTTTAAATAAACACAATAAATGATTTTATACATGTTTAGGTCACAATTTTGTCCTTATCATTTGTCATTAACCCTTAGTTAAACTCATTCTCTCTTTCCGTCTCAACATGGTTTTTTATTACTATTTTTGGTTAATATAGTTAAAATAAAATTCAAAAAGAAACCCAAATGTATTACTGATGAAATATGTTACGTTATTATATTATTTTGTAAAAATTTTATAAATTTATAATTTTATATCATTTAATAAAATATTATTTATTTTAACATACCATTTTTTCAATTTCGATATTATTATAATTTTTTTTAAAAAAATAACCTAAAAATGTTGTAACATAGAACCAACCATTCTAATATAAAACAAGCAATATAAATTTATCTATAAAATTTTTATTTCATTAATTTTTTAAAATTTTATTTCTTTTTATATTTTAAATTTTTTTATATTTATATTTATTAAACAATTTCTACATAATTATTATGCAAGACATTATGAAAATTATTTTCTTTTCTAAAAATTAAATATAATTATATAATTGATGATAAATTTATTATATTAAATGTTATTTTTTATAGTGGATTTTATTTATTTATTAACCAATATTAAGAATTATTAACTTATTAAAAATAAAAGGATTATATTTTTAAGTTATCTTTAAATAATATATAATAAATGTCATGTTCTTACCCAAGTGGCTGAAAAAGGTAATAAGTTCATCCTATGTTTTATTTTGGTCAAAAAAGATTATAAAATGGAGTTAATAAATGTATTACGTTATTTTTATAATAGTAAAATATTATATTTTCTTTTAATTACACATTTTACCCCTAACCATGGTAAATAATAATTTACTAAAGTTACTATTCATGAAATCTATAAATTTAGTTGAATATATGAGAATATAACTATAAAACATATTTCAAAATTTTATCCCCTTTTTCCAAATTCAATTCATATATGTGAATAAGTAATTTTTTACACTACTCTTGCAGATGTGGAGGGAAAGCGGGTGAAAGGAAATGTTCAGACGATCAATAAGTTTTTATATATAATTTGAATAAACAAAATAATTAAAATAACATAAATTGGATTAATATATGTATTATTTTACATTTTTTACTTTATAAATAATATTATTTTATAATAATTATTTAAATGAAAAGTCATTTTTTTACTATAGTGCAATTTTTTTAACAATTCATTAAAAACAGAATATTCTCAAAAAAACAAAAAATTCAAAAATAGTAAGCTTTTATATTTAGATTTAACTGAAAAATTAATTTCATAAAGAGAATACATAAATGAGTCAAAAATTCAATTTAACGTTTTTTCCATTACAAGGATGTAAAATTACCCTTTTGGAAAAATACACGTTTTATGCATAAAATTGGGTTTTTCGTTATCTTATACTAATGAAATCTATTTAAAGAAAATAAAAATTATTTAAATAAATAAATTACATACATATTTCATTAATATCATTCAATAATTTTAATTTATTTAATTTATTATGACCAAATTGCGTTGGGCTGATAAAAATATTAATATTTTCCTTATATTCTATCTGTATATGATTTCATTTCAAATTAATTGTTATCAAATGAAACCATATTATAAAAAAAATATTTTCTTATGTTTGTTAATACTATTGATAAATAAAAATTTAATAGAAGGGTAATATCATCTGATATTAAATATTTTTATATTTATAATATACTATTTATGGTAAAACTCAGTCTTACCAGTAAGGAAAGTTGTCAAAACAACTCAACGCTATGTGTAACACATGACAAGCATAGTGTTTATATACCACAGTCTTATATGAGTGTTTCATGTAGTGAAATTTTGACTTAGTGTTCCATATAATTAAATCTACACATTATGTTTTCCATACAACAGAATCATTGATTAGTATTATGTGAAATGAATAATATAGAAAATATTAAATAAATTATAAAAAATATATTTCATAATATCTAATGGTTTTCCATTCTTACTCCCTTAAAATAATTCTTTCCTTAAACAAATATATAGGCTACCATATGTTTAATTATTGAAATATCTATTTATATAAATGAACATTTAAAAAATAAATACCACAAATTCTCTTATAACATTAATTTTGGGGCCGTAACGGTAACCCAATGTAACTGATGTCTATCATCCCGCATAGGATGAAGTAGGTAGGAAGTGAAAACATGGATGTGTAGAAGAAATATAAATGTCCGTTTCAGATATAGAATGATAGAGAACATAGTCTAGAGAATGTTATAAATTAAAAATCCATAAATCATTGAATACCTAAGGAAAAATATTATTAAATTGAAATTGAATGCAATAGAATACAATATTTGGTATCAATATGGTTTATCCTAAAGTACAATTACATTATTTAAAATATATATTTACATGATTTGATGAAAACCTCACCCTTTTTTTCCTTGATGCACTTCACCTATTTCTCTAAAAATGAATTTGATTTTTTCACCCCTACAACACTAACAGATCCTGAGATCCATGATAAGACATCCCATATAACACAAATTATTATCAATACATGGATGTTAGAACAAGTTATAAAATATATATAAATCATAATGTGGTGATATAATAATTTAGTAAAATGAATGTAATCAAAAATGTACCTTAACATTTCTATAAATTGTTAAACTTATAACCCTTTCGAAAGATTAAAATTCATCACACATTAAAAAATGACACGAAATGATATTAACATTGATCCCATTTATTTGAAATCATGTTTATAATATTTCAATTTCCAATCATGAAAAGATCCTCAACTTATATTCTCTTGAAATAGGTATTATCCTGATTTACCATGCATCCTTATAGAAAACATGAATGTTTCCTTGTTTCAAAGCTTATATAAATATATATATATATATATTCATTAGGTCCAAAAATTTGTTAAATTCATCCATGATAGTATTACCATTAAATAAATAAATCCAAAATTAGGTCAAATATATCTATTATCATCCAATTAATCATATTAAACTTATCATTATCCAAACATCATTATCATTTTATAGGTAACATATTAAAGGTTATCCTTTGGTTAAAATTACGTTCTCTAAAAATCACACCTTACCACCCCAATCTGTTTTCATTGTTACTAATACTATATTCCTTTAAATACATAATTATGAACTACATTAGACCAATCATTAGATGATTCCTTAATCTATAATACCATAAATTTAATTCTACAACATAAATCATGAATCCCATTAAATAAACACAAAACGATTCCACCATATAATTTTTATACTCTACATCATCAATGGAGATCACAAGATATCTACCCTTCTCCCTTGGAATAAGAGGATACCGATGTCTATCATCATCAGTGACCCTTGGGTTTTGGAATTGGTTAATATAAATCCCAATATCCTTACATGTGTTGCACTAATGTGGAGGAGTTTCATTATATGCATCTTTCTCTGACTTATCATTGTTAGATAAATTTTTACCATCACGTTAGAAATAAAATTCCATATGAACATCCCTTCCACACATAATACATTTATTTGACCAAATAATACAATCTTATAAAATCATCTTCCCACTCTTAGTTCAGAAATGAAATTAATTCTTGTTTTCTCCATGGTATTTTAATTGTTTTTGACCTCCATCTTCCTCCTCTTATCAAAACCATATGAATGAAACATAACTCCAACCTCTATTTCAACATTGATTATACGACATAAAAAAATAAAATATACTAATTTCTATTATGGATAACTTTTTTTATTATACATTAATATATTGAAGAACACTTTAATAATACTTTTTTGAAGGACGATAATTTTAGAAGTGTACCTTCCATGTCTTGTAAAAAAAATTTAGAGGTAAAAAAATAATAATCCTTTTTCTTTAGTGAAAATTACTCCTTTCCATATTTATATATTTAATTTTACGAAATTATCTACTACAAAATAACATCTTCAACTCCTCCCATTTTATGGATTAAATTTTATCAGGTTACCCTGTATTCTACATTAATGTCCACTACCTGTCTTCTTCCCCTTATAAAAGATTAAAATAAAAAAGATTGTATCATGTTCAAAACAATGATGGATTGAGAGTATATTTTATGTAGTACTTATCCACATTAAAACAATCAGTTTATTCGATGACCCATTAAATGAAAGAGTACATTGCCTCATAAAGGACTCAATATAATGTTTTCCCCTCAGCTCATATGGGAGTCTAGCATGATTCATATATTTTCCTAGTATACTGATAAGATTTTTCCTTCCTTCCCCAATAAAATATGGGTTCTCATGAGTAGAATAACTATATTTTCCATCACATCCATCATTAATATGGTTCTTTCATGTTCCACCCATTAATATAAACTAGAAATCACAATTTGAAAATAATTAACCATATTAGTAGATCCAAAAAAAGTGGGAAAATACATATATTTTATAAATATATGAAACCCTAGTTATAATAATATTTTATTCATATTCAACATATATTTTTATCATTTCAGATGTTCCGTGATGAATTTGTGAATTTTCAATGTATATCCCTATTGTGGGGTTAAACTAGTTGTCCTGCAAGGCCCTTTGTCATTTACCAGGTTACCCTATATTCAGGCGTGATACCTCTTTTCAGATTTTTTAACCGTAGTTATATATGTTCAAGAGGAAAAAACACATGCAATATCATGACAATGATGTATTATACGGAATCCACTCTCTCTACTATTTAAAAAAATTTCAATGCATCTTTATTATCATTAGAATTTTCGTTAGACATGTTCATAGAGTTCTCACTAAGGATTTCTCATCCTAATTTCCAAAGGCTGAGTAAATGTTTTCTCTCATACCAAATATAAAAACCCACATTTTCATACATTTACATTAAAACACTTTTGTGGAACAATCATATATTATAGAATTACATGCCAGAAGTCTATATTAGTTTAGTGCTTTTTGAAACATGGAATACATTCTTCTTATTTGGTGAATGATCTTAAAATCTATCATTATGGCATTCTCCTTTAGTTTTCCTACCAAAAATTATTCATTATATCCAATGGAAAAAAATCATATGTAAGGGGTGAGCTCATATGCTCAGTAAGGGAAAACCATGGAGACTTGTAAGAATAATCATATACACATGGGTATGTGCTCATGATCATGAAAATATAAGATCGTACACCATGTATCAATGATCATAAATAAGAATCATGCAATAAATATTGGTAATTCATTAGACATGAATAAAAAATAATTAAAGAATATAATCCCTCAAAACACAACATATGAAAAATGCATTGAATTTGTGGTGGGAACTTAAGAATATAATTTTTCTCCATTGTATTCAATCCATAACTTCTAATTCCATATTAGTAATATATGTAAACACCCCATACCATCTTCATTGTTATGGTTCAATCCTTTTTTCCACCATTGGTTAATGAGTTCACTCTCCATAACATATTCATTGTCATGATTCACTCTCATTGCCATATTTGTAGTAAATTGTCACTCTGAATGGTTTCATGGAAACATATCTTCAGTAAAACATATCTAGAACCAAATAATGTAATCATAGATAAGGAATACAATTATGAGATCACATGAAAATAGTTCTTGAGGAAAATTTAATTTTTTTAATTAAATTATTTTCATTTATGAAAATGTTTGTCATTATTAAATGAAAAAAATATACATTAAAATAACTTTTTAATACTATCATGGGATATTAAAATCATTAAGGCATCAAGAAATCATTAAAATCATTTCATGCCGTATATGTAAAAAAACATTATTTTCTAACTTTTTCCAGAAAAGATACAATGAATCATTTTCAGAAAAAGAAAAAAATTATTCCTTTCAAACCAGTTAGTATAAAGTAAATTATGGGTAAAAATGACATTAAAAATCCATTAGAGTATAGTAAAAATATTTTTTAATTTTATTTCAAAATAAAATGACATGGATGATAAATATTCCCCAACTGATACATAAAAATAAATAATCTGAAATATTGATGAGATTATGAAATAAATACTCATCCCATTATAATCAGTAGAGTCATATTCCATATGAACTAGATAAGAAAATATGGATATTAAAACACCATAATATACAATATAATATTAAATAACATCATTAATGGGATGTATACACACATTCTGGAAGAAATAATTAGTGTATATGGCATGTGTCCCATTGAAATAATAGTGGAAGATAAATATAATTCCAATTAAGTAACAATAGAACAAAAATATAAAAGAAATAATAAAGTCAAATAAATATTTTTATATCATTAAATAAAATAAATTATTGATATTACTTTTCATAGGGTAGTATTTACACAACAGAAATGTAGAATGTGGTAAATATAGAATATATTTGACAAAAATAAAAAGATATATGAAATCCTCTTAGCATACAGGTTTTCAAGATAACAATATTTAACCTCTATTATAAGAGTTTTAGGAATTTTATTAGTGTATATGATAAAATTATTCATAATTATGAACACATATATGATCCTCTTATATCCGGTATTTAATAATATTTCATTATGACCATTGTTTTAGGTGTTAACTACTTCATTTTCTTGTATTTGTTATATCATGTAAGTCTGGTTTTTACGAATATAATATAATATATTCACCTAAAAAATAATATTAAGTACATTAAAATTTTATTTACTCATTATATAAATTTTTATAATCATAAATTAATGGTTAACATGTATAATTTATCTCATCGCATTGTGGATATTGTAGGTTGTACATACACATGAGTGACGGTATCATTAACATGATGGAATAATGGAAATGAATTTGATGGTATATTAATTATTAATATTCAATATAATATCATATTTAATATTTATATCCAGTATACCTATAATTAATCCCATCCAAATAATGTACTAATGAAAAAAATACCGAACAACATGGACACAATGAGTTGTATGTACACATTCATGGTGTTATTGTTTATCATAGAATGGACAAATGGGGAAATATGGTTCTTCCCTAAATATAAAAAAATACAATATTATTTTTTATTATATTTTTATTAATTTAGTATGTAAAAAATATAGGGAGAGGAAGTAAAAGAATAAATGAGCTTAAATGAATTGGTAAAACAATTACCTCTTATTCGGTTGACATCATTTGGATATCCTCTTATGAACACATGGGTTTTTACTTTTAGAATACGTGGACCTAAATAACATAACAAAGAAATTTTAGAGGAGAAATTGGTTATGTTTGTTCATGATATAAGACTCAATGTGGTGTGAGGAAGTGAAATAAGTAGTGCCCTTTTTAATGTTGAGGTGGGGGGAGCTTTAGGAAATTCTAAAAATATTAAATTAATATTAATCAATTTTGAATTTCAAATGCTTAAAAAGGGAATTTATTTGATTCTTTGATGATTATGGGTTACAATACGTTCAAATGATTATTTTTATACATATTTATATCACACTTTTGACCTTATCTTTTTTGATTTAACCCTTAGTTGAACCCTTTTACTCTTACAAAGCCAACTATTATTTAATACTTGTAACGGTTAATAAAGTGAATATGAAATTTGAATAACCCCCAAATGGATCATTTCTGACAAATGTATACCTATTATAGTCATTTTGGGTAATTTTATATTTTTAATTAATTTTATATTAGTTAATAATATTTTAATAATATTAATGTATAATTAATGTCAATTTTGATAATATTTAACATTTTTTTAACAAATATCCCAAAAACATGATAAAATTTAACAAATAGTTACAATATATCACTTAAATAACGATTATTTATATAATTTATTTAACGTAATAAATTAGGTTAAATTATATTTATTTTAATATTTTTAATATAATTTATTTAATATTTCCATTAATTAAACAATTAATGTGTCATCATTATGCACGTCTTTAACTAAAATAATTATTCACTGAAAATTAAAAATAAGATATCATTATGATGTAAAATTTATTATATTTAAAATGTCTATTTATATTCCTATTTATCTTCTAGATTACCCTATATTAAAAATGTTTAATTTTAAAAAATATGAGTATGAAATATTCAACTTATCTTTAAATCAAATATAATAAATGTCATATTTTTACCCAGGTGGCTCAAAATGGTTATTACTTATGATTTTGTTTTTTTGTCTAAATTCATTTATCCAATGAAAATAGGACCTATTTTAGGGTAATATTAAAATATTAAAATATTATTATCTTTCTTTAATTTAATGATTTACCCTTAACAGTGGTAAATAAAAATTTACTAAAGAAACAATTCATAATATCGAAAAATTAATTTCAACCTATTTTAATATAAATATAATACTTAATATAAATTCTTATATCTATTTTTAAAAATTACATTCCTCGAAGTGTCTAAATTAAATTTAACAGTAGTCTCGCGGATGTGGCGAGATGTAGACTAAAGGGAAACGTCCCAATTTTCAATACGTTTTTTATATTATATTAATATAAAAGGTATTCCAATTACCTGTATTAGATTAATATATGTATTTTTTACATATTGTGACTTTAGAAATAATTTTCATGTATATTAATTATGAAATTGAAAAGAATGTTTTTATTTACTATGCAGTATTATTCACAACTAATTAAAAAAATGAAACCTCCCATAAAAATACCTAAAAGTCAACAAAATAATATTTTTTTTATTATAATTTTAAAATATAATTTTATTTATTTGAAATTAAATATATAATATTTTCAAATATTTTACTAATAATGGGTTCCCCATTAAATTGGGGTAAAATTACCTTTTTGAGAAATATTTGTTTTATGCATATAATTTGGGTTTGTTGTAATGTTATGCCTATAAAATTGATTTTAGGAATATCAAAAATAATTGTTTAAATATGAGTCATATATATTTCATTAAAATTATTTAATAGTTTTAATTTATATAATTTATGTAGAAAATATTTAATTTGGAGAATAAAAATAGAAATAACTCTTTTATATTCAATTAGTATATATTTTCATTTATAATAAATTTTTAACCAAAGAATTCAACTTATAAACAACATATTATCAACATTTAGGTAATAATATTTGTAAATTTTATTTTAATTTCTTATTTATATATTATTATATTAAATAAAAAAATTAATACTATATTATTGTTCGATAAAATGCATACTTGCATGTAATAAAAGCTATTAAATGAACTTGGTTTTGTGTGTAAATCAATCCATACATAGTTTTATCCATACCTAAAGCAAATTGAAGTGTTACATGTATTGAAATATCTACTTGGGGAGGTATATATTTCAATATAAAGATATTTTTTCATATAATAAAATCTATATATATATATAGATATTTGTGTGAAATGAAAAATATAAAAAGTATTTAATTAATTTGAAAAATATATTACACAAAATATCTGGGTGTTACAGTAGTGGAATATAATACCATTATTCTCAAGGTATTCTGATCATCTATTGAGATCCAAAATCTCAATTATTTCCATATTTTATTGAGTAATCGTTAATATTTCTTCCCATTTAATTAACTCAATGGTGAATTATACCTTTAGCTCCAGAGCTTTCCTGGAAATGTCATCATAGTAGATGTCCATATAATGATCCAATATAAGAGGGAAAAAATAGTTCATAACCCTAATCATCATAGAAAATACTAGAAATATGAGTATTTACTCAATATATCCTTTTCAACTTATTTATAGGTTTATATGGATAAACATCCCATTATCCTATACACACATTTCATAAACCATCTGGTGATGTAAATATCACCCTCCAACGATAATAGCCAATATTTGTTTGAAAAATAACTTACCAATATATACAGATAATTACATCCAAACCCATCATGTAAAGTGAGAAAAGATTTAATATGAAGGGATATATGGCTAACTCATGTTAAAAATATTTACAGAGGAGAAGAATCTCATATTAGATACATAATGTGGTATCATGTGTCGTCACATGAAAAAGGAGTTTGATCTCATGGCCTAGACTCGTCATAGTTTCCTCTGACAGAAATGAGTTTGACACTCCGATGTCTAAAAAGTAGAAAACAAGACAGAGCATACTAGAATAGTACCTCATATAGTAGATGTGTTAGTGATAATTTCCTTTAACATACCTTTCACTAAATGTAAATGAACTGTACAATAACCATAAGTAATATCCAAACACCCCTATGTAAGCTCGCTCTGCTGGCAGTGAGAATCATGTGTATGGTTTTTCTATCCCTAACCACCACATCATTCTTAGTGGCTCGGGGTATTCCAGCTACCTACCAAGCATGTTACAACTAGACAAACTCTGGAATTTAGGGTAGGTGTAGATACCCTCTCAGTCCGCACTAATGGAAGGATCCTATAAAAATACAGGATATTCCACATCATACAAAATCATTAACATTCCAATAGAGATCAGAAACACTAATGTTTCATATTTCCACAAATCCTGCACTAATTAAATTTTATTAATATTTTAATATGATTTATCCAGCTCCTACAACCCTCTGGAGAAACCTCTAGTGGATTCATTGACCGAATACAGGAAAACTTTCTAGTTCTGTGTGAATAACCACCCTTGTTACCACCAACATCTTCCCTTAAATCCCTTTACGTAATAAGAGATTTTTATTCTTTCCCAATACTAGTAGTCCTCCAAATAATATTGAAATGTGATCAAATGGGGTATACCAACCCATCATTGGCTCAAGGAAATAACACCATCAATAGATATAGTATGATAAAAACACTTTAGATCTATAAAAACAACCTAATATTCCTGGATAAACATTAATCCTTATGTAGGGTTTATAAAATCTATATCCTAGTCACCACATAGAGTGTGTGGAATAAAATATTCATAAAACAACACCTAGATGTATTCCATGACTATATCTTGATATTGGTATTCCTAGGTAATAAAATTCAACCCTCTATTAGTAGAATCATGTAACACATATGCAGTGAGTTTGACCCTCATCTATAGAGGTATCTCTATATACTCGAATATAGAAATTTGGGTATTGATCCATGATTCTAAAAAAATGATGTTTTCCATCCCCTAAAATTATGGGAGGATTATTCTATTATAAATCCCAATTCAACTATACCATAGTCAAGGAAGTTCAACTGACACCTTCTATATTTGTAATCATGTGGAAGAAACCCTCTCAAAACTAGACATCAGTTCCCACAATATAAGTAGTCAATGCTTTCATAGGTGAAACAATAGGAATTATCATGGGAAGCTTAAGAACCACTAACTCTGTTTCATGGTCATCACCTATTTCTTGGAAAATGCCACTATGATATCATGGTTTAATGATTATACAATTCTAATCTCACACCACAGATGATATTTTATCAGTTAATAAAACATAAGATAACAAGTATAGGTGTAAATCCTTTCCTTGAATATATCATTCGACTTTTACTACATTAAAAGCTTGGACTATGTGATTAGAATACACCATATCAAGAAACCGTATGAAAGAGAATACCATCTACCCACTACTATTATTGGATATAAGATAATTAGTCTATTTTACAATACAATTTTATTCAAATTCATCTATGGTAACAATTCCCTAAAAATGGTTGAACAAAATGGTTCACCACATTTTATTAATAATTTCTCATACACCTCACAAATAAAAATATGGTTTCCAGTTAATCAACACCATAAAAAATTCCATCTCGTATGTTCAATGGTCCATGTCACATTGTTCTATAGTGAATTGCATAAGTTGTCAACTATAGACTATTAAAAATACATTGTTTAGGTTACAATATAAACTCTATGTACCAAATATAATTTTTTTTTAAATTTCCTATAATAAATTTTATCACATTTGAATATAGAGTAATCAAGTGTCTAACTATATGTAATTGGAAAATGTACCCATTAAAAAAACGTTTCATGGAAATATGAATGTTATATAAGACATTTTATTCCTATAACAATGAATGAAATATAACACACTCATTTTATAAGGTCAATGTTAAAGAAATATCATTTAAATAATACTAATATTAGTATCATAGATAATTTGTGTTTCACCTAATGGATATTTCATATTCTATAATAGGAGAAAACCCACAACAAGAATAGACTATCCCATATAATTTGTGTTTCCTCTGTAAATGGGTATGCCATACTCAAGAATTGGCCCATTACCTAATCCCATCATATCATAATATCTATTCTAATAACCAAATAGAAAACAAATGAAAAATAATTGTTTAGATACCCCATTGTAACATCCATACCAAACATCCACATAACTAGGGCTCTAATCTGGTGTGTCACATGTCCTCAAGCATTCCTACTCATACTCTAGAGTCTAATGATAATAATTTACCTTCTATGGTGTTACAATGGAGAGAATATAACATCATATCAAATAGATATATCAAAGAAGAAGAAAAAAGTTTAATCATATATAAATAGACACTATAAAAACAAGAAAATTAACCCATCGTAGGTGAATAAAGGGGGACAAGAATAAAAAAAGGAATCTGATATAAATAAAATTCAACTACCTAATCATATATAACCATAAAAATTTATAATAAGCAATATCCCAACTTTGGTGTCATATATAATGATGTCATGAAATGTTGATATACAGAATTCTAAAATAGGAGAGATTCATATACATCATGCTATAAAAAATAAAAAAAATGGAAGAAACACAATTCCAAAATAATAATGAGAATATTCATGATCCCATTTACCTATTGTAAAAGATATATATGATGAATATCTAATATCTATAGTAGGGCTCTTGCAATTGACCATACCTAAATTTATGTAATCTACATGGGTACTAATGGTGGACCTTGTATGGAGGGTGATAAAATAAAAATAGGCCACAAACAATGATTTCTAAATGTATTAAATTTTATTGATATAGATAAACAATGTTCATGTACAGTGAATTATAAATATTTACAATACACAAATTCCAAAAAGCTCATGTTGATATTAGACAACTGGGTGTCTATACCGGCTTCAACATATACCAATAGAAGAGTTTGATCTATAACCAAACATATATAAATACATATAATAACAATATATATATTAAAAAATATGTTATATAAACCTATATTCACTTTGTATGTGAGGACATATGTGGGAATATACATGGATATTTATTGATGGATGGACTAGGGTGTGTGTCATGCATCCATAACAATTCTATCTATCCTATGGGATAATGAAAATGGGTACATGACATGAATCATGTCATTAATGAAATTTGACATGCTCATTACTCTAGATATGTGGGGTGAGACTTCATTCCCAACACCTAATGAAAGGAACGAGTAACATCATTCCCATCATCCAGATGAAGCAGTATAATTGTGAGAGATATCTTTCTAAACACATAATATAATAAAGAGTGAAACATCCTAATCAATAATCCCATAACTATCATTCCATAGAAAATACTAATTAAATGCTCATAATAAAGATAATAACTAGAGGGATTATCTAATAACAATCATAATCATCAATACTAAACATAATTATTGGAATTACATTAAATATAATTCCCATTGATATTTATATAAGAAAAGGAAATCCCATTTTATAAAAAACCAAGAATATATGTGGTTCTTTGGTCAACTAAACAACTATATAGGAGGGAGGAAATTTATGTTCAAAAAATTGGAACACATAGGCAGTGTTCAGTCCATTTTGTAGTAATGTAATAGAAGTAGATTAAACTATCAAACCAAAAGGGTGGTATGGAAGGATTTTTATGTTCTCTATCAAGATCAAACTGATCAAAATATGTATAACAACATACATATATTAATAGAAAATCCTATAACTAATTTTATGTTAATGCATGATGTTGCGTTTTGTGAAGAAAAAAAGCAAGGCTATGAAAATACCACAACATTTGGGAAATAAATATTAAGAACCTTCCATATGGTCATACAAGACTCCTCACCCAATATCATTTTCAGAATTTAGCTGAGGTAGAAGAAATAGGAAAAAGTGTCCTACATAATGAAAATAGGGTATATGAGCTTGCACTAAGATATCAAAAAGATTGAATGATTAATGATGAAAATAAAAAATAAAATTTGAGATCATACCAATTTCAATTCAATGTTTATGATACTGAACTATTTGGAGTCTGGATGGAGGAGCTACCATGACCTGTAGAAGAATCTTGAGGAAGTGATAATGGGAAAAATTTGGGTGGCTCATCCACTATAAATTATATAAAAAAAGGATGGTTTTAGTTTTTATACTTATTAATGGTAAAATGATAATATGATAAAATCATCCTTTAGTTGGGGTTATAAATATTTGTCTCATTTCTGGCCAAATATTGTGCTAATAATAAACAATTACACAACCTATGGAAGGAACCCTACAATGGCTAGGTGAATGATTTTATAAACTATGTTCATTCCATGAAAAAATCACTTTATTAATCACCTCTTCAACATGCACATGCATATACCTTGTCACAGAATGTTGCAGAAAAAGCATGCACCCCACACTTCCAACTAAAATGATTTACATATTTAAGAGAAACCATATGGGATGGGAAATTGGGAATTCTCTAACCATGTATCCCCATCTATCTCTCTAAAATCATGGGCGTCAAGCATTAATCAAACCACGTACACCCTCGTGAACTCTAGGAATCTATTAGGTAATCTTATAAGGGCCTATAAAATAATGTATTACAAAAATAAAAAATCCATATAATTAAAAATATTCATGTCATTACATGAAAATTTCTTATAAAATAAAATCAAGAAATTAATTCCTAGATATAAAATATCAAATTAGAAGTATATATAACAAATAATTTATATTACATGTATAATACAAAATAGGGGCGAAGAGAGTAATTTGAGATTGAAAACCCTTACCTCTGGTATTCACTTACATGAATATGATTTATCATTATTTATAACAACACTATATATATTTATAAATTAAATAAAATCCATATGCATAACAATTTATAAATATAATATTCATAAATAGTCATTATTTATATGAATTTTTCATATCCCGCCCTTTGGGTGTATATAGTTTTGATCTTTATGATAGTTACATAATAAAGTTGTATGTACTCATTATTAATTAATAGAAATCCTTACGAATTCATTAATTTTACATTTATGGATGACATGTAATTAATAATGTTTTTTTATAAATTCCTTCCATGTGTGATCTATTATTTATCCTTGAATAAACAATCGATACAAATTTTGTTTTATTATTTCTTAATGAATAAAGGGTGTTTTTTAATTAATGAATTAATGATGTATATAACATCTATAGATCAAAAATAATAACCTATTTACAAATTTTGGTTATATTGCACCAGTAATTATGTTCCCAAATTCATTCATGATATAAATTAAAATTATTGTAAAACTATGTCATTAAACATACCAAAATATGAATATACATTGATTTAATGAATGATTACATGATGTGTTTTCTATAATACCACTATAAAAAGAATAATGATCATATTTAGTTATTATTAGTTTTATATATTATAAAATAAATTATCTAAAATAAGAATTAGTTTATATTAAAGTGTTGCATAAATTAAATAAATTATTATCCTCAAAGTATGCTGGTTGTGAAGGGATAAACTGATGTTGTGTTTATACTAATCGTATCATAAATTGGTTCTAAATTATTTCATATATTTTCATAAATTATAATATAAAAATAATATTTTTCAAATATTATCATCCTTATATCTGTATTTCATTGAAGGTGAATGAAAAACAGAACATGTTGTGTTGTGGATTTGGTAATTCGCAAAACACACAAATGAATGTTTCATTTTCGTTAGGGAATGGGGAAAGGTGGTAATTGATTATTTAAATAATATAAAAATAATTCGTATAATATATATAATAAATAATTAATGAATTATTTTTAAAAATAAAATATAAAGTGAAATATGAATAATGAATATGTTTTTGAAAACATTGAACTTATTGTGAGAACATTTGTTTTCTCTTATAGGATTCCATAGAAAGGTGAGGATTGTGATAATATATTCTGACTAAATGTTTATAATGGTGAAAAGGAATGATAAGGATTATAAATATTGAATATTTATTGGTGGAAATGAGTCATTATAGTGGTATTTATAAGGTGATGAGTGACCACTTATATTGGTAAAAAAGAGGGGCACATTCATGGAAATTAAACTAAGGTTAGGGATAAGAATCGAATCATATGGTTGTTATGTGGGTTTCATCAGTTTGGTGGATATATGTTAGTTTAAACAAATAAGTATATTATTTATACCTAAAAAGTATATCAATGATTTTTTTTTGAATTATCAATCATCAATAATTTGAGAGAGCTCATTTATTAATTTACCCGTATTAATAAAGATTAAAATTAATGATGGTTGTTAATTTTTTACATGAAATACAATATATACCCTATTATAGAATTATGATTTCATGAATTGAAATTTAAAATCTATTAATCCTAATTAAAATTCTAAATATTATAAAATGATGTTTTAAATAAAAACTATTGATATTGGAAAAAATATTATTGAAAAGGGAATTTTTTATACTAAATGTTTTTAAATATTTTTCATATTAAATATAAATTTAATGAAGGTTTATATATATTTTTTGTCATTATAAATAATATAAGAGTATTATTTTAATCTATATTAATCTAAAATATTTATGTATTTTTAAAAAAATATTATGAAATTAATTCTTTGAAAATATCAGTTTTAGTTTTATTGTTATAATTAGTAATTATCATGCGGGAGTTATTTTCAATGCTAAAATATTTAATTTTCATACTTATTTAACTCTTATATTCTTATTTCAAATATAATTTTTTTTTAAAAAAATAAATTTAATATCTATATGGAATTTTTTAATCATTTCTGCACATAAAACGTATTTTTTAGGAAAACCATAAAAATTCATGTTAAGATGGTATATTTATGATGAATTAATAAATTTACTTTAATATATTATAATAAAATTATAAAATTTATAAATTAATCTTTTTTAATATGAATATGAATAAATTATCTTTATAGAGTGTATAATAATTGTTATAATTATGGTTTTTACTTACTCTATTAGGGTCTTAATTATTACACACAATCCCTCCGAACTAAATATATATGATTACTTTTTCTCTGAGATTCTCCTTAATATGATGGAAATGTTCTGATTTAATATGTCAAAAAATATTCACTCAAATCACATCCTGTCAGATATTAATACATGGTAAAACAACAAATATTTATATAAACATATCATCCCTTTTCAACACCGTAATCGGTATGGGCTGCAGCAAACACGAAGGTCATTGGTTCTTCACCTTAATATTATTTCTATAATGGAATTGTGAAATATATCAACATTAAACCACCTTATAACAATACACTAATACCATTGTACAAAATCATGATATGTCTTGGAATTCCAAGGGTGTTGCCTCTAACAAGATAGAAATCCACAATTCATCCACTATTTCCTTGAAGATATTGGAATATCCATTCTTCCTTGGATGTAGTATACACTATCGATATAAGGACAAAAAACAATTGATGTCTCCAAGCCGTTATTAGACATTGAAAACAACTAAAGATCTTTTTGATCACTTTCCTAGATTAATATGACTATCATGTGTTGGTTTATCGTTCACATAGGCTAAAAAATATGCTTACTATACTCCTCAACATCCTATTTGATATTTATGTGAAAACTCATCAATCAAATCTACTCAACTTTTTACATCAATGATTGTAATTGTAAAATTATACTTATTTCATTAATGACCACATTACATTTCCTATTATTATATTCAATATCAAAAATAAATTGTTAAATAAATCAACCCATCATATCTATCAGAAGTTTAAATACCATTATGGGAAAATATACTTCAAAGTAATATAATCTGAATACATAGTGAACTAATAACAAAAGAGATAGTCATACCATACCTTCAGAGAATGTATCAATATAAAAAACTCAATGTCATTGGTAATATATTCATTCAACATAAGTTACAATATTCCATTTCCATGGGAAAATACATTTTTTCCCTATATTAGAACACATCCTAATCATTTAACTATGCCATTGTTGAAAATAATACATCTTAAATATAGATTCAAAATAATCTAAACTTTATCTAAAGTAAATATCACTTTTAATTATGAAGATGATATTTTACACTTTTCATTACATTCAATCATGCCACCCTTATAAGATAAATTTATCATTTAATATATAAACCTAGAGAAATCAATAACAAATCATATGTAACAACTAGCTAGTACCAAGAAGATTTTAGTCTAAAACACATTTCTTTCTCTTAATCCACTGTTTCTTGAAATTTTTCTGGATTCACCCAGGGTCCCATTTCATATATAATGTGGCCATGAAACACTAATTCATTGATCGGAAGTCCTATTTATAAATATTTCCATACATATGATATTATATAGAAATTTAAAAGATGATATCAAGATGATTAATGTGTTCCTTCGATAAAATAGAGTAAACTAAAATAACATAAAAACGACATTATAATATTTAGTTAATTAATTAATGATATGATTCATCTAATAGAAAAATAACATTATCAGTAGTGTGAACAATGGAAAAAAATAAAAAATTTCATAACCACTGTTGAAGGCTTCTATTTTTAAAAAACCCATATCACCAAACCTAAAATAATAGCACCCTATATAAATATAAATACATGGGTGACACAATACAGTTAGGATTAGAATGGAATAGTCTCCCAGAGATATAGATAATTGACTAGTGCACTCACCTTTAATTAATCATAACATATATTGAGTTCCTTTGATGCACATCCTTTTTTGGATAGATAGAAGACATCAGATATCCCTTTCCATAACTAGAAGTTCTAATTAATCCCATATTCGTAGTTATGTTATATTTTTTGCATAACTACTTTATCTACTACCACTACAATGGTATACATGCATAAGAGGATAAATTTCGACCCAATAGCAACTATTAAACTCATCTAATATATTTGATCTTTACGGTAGTAATTGGAATTATAATGATGTTATAGAATAACTAACATGAAATTTTTTTATAATTTTATATATCTAAACACACCGATTTCAAGGAGGTCATAAATTCATGAGTCATAGATACTCAAAAAATTTCTGATAAAACTATAAATTTATGATATTCTTAAATGTAGTACAATTAAGATTTGCATTCTAAATAGATTGCATGATAGAGTCTTTAAATTTTCATCACAGCATCTCAAATATTTAAGTGGATAAACCCAACATATAGTCATAGAGATTCCTTAATAAGTGGATTATATACTCAATATATTAAATGCACATTTTAGAATTTGTGGGTCCCTTATCATCATGAATGAATAGCGATTTTTTCTTTTAAAATTATGAACCATGGTCTACTGTTTATCCTAAGATTCCAACATCTATCATACATAGAGAATAGATTGCATGGGGAACTACATCCACCAAGGAAGATTATACTAGACCATCCACCTGTATAACATGTATAATAACATAATGTTCTTAGATGCAAATGATCCCTTTTATGAGACATTTTCTATAAATGAAAACAAATAACAGATGACTACCTTATAAAAAGGCCTCTAAAAAAGAAGGAAACATCAATAATATATAATAAATCCTTTAAAGGATAATTTTTTTAATCAATAGATGCATGGATTGGTAAAAGAATACAGGACCAGGTTCATCTAAACAAACCCAAAAATGATGTTCATAATGGCATCACAAAACCAATATCAAATCATAAAGAAAAAAGCATTGACCACAAATGGAAACTCAAACTATAACGTGGAAGTGATATTTTCATGAAACCATCCATACATACCACCAATGTTTCGCTTGTAAAAACTCATTTACAGCATAAACCCCAAACCAAACCTTATGAGGTTCATCACACATTTGGATGAGTCTTCCCTTTCATAAAAGTTTTTAATGTAACAACCCGGGTCTATTTTACATGTCATCAATGTTGTCTATCCACATGGTGGAGATCAACACTAGCACCAATTTTTATATCATATAAACCAAAAAATATATCATTATTCAATGAACATCATGCATGAAAATGTATACAACCAATATGCACACAAACCATTAAAAAATGGAAAAACTGGAAAACCCGTATAAAAAACTATATATTTTGTTGAACAACAATCCCCTCCATCCCAACCCAAAAATAAAAGATAAAAAACTATGATATGTAAAAAATATACATTAATCCCTTCCCTAAAAATATATCTTATAAAACATATACTTTATAATCCAAATGGAATATAAATTCTTTGATTCCAATTAATAGTAGTATGTCGCACTAAATCTATAAAATATATATCACAAGGAAACTGTTTGTTATATCATTTACAGCAACACATGTTTATAAATCATTTTCATTCAAAATCACATTAATTAATACATCATATGATTTTAATTTTATACCATTTGATATTATAATCCATAAGAAAATTGTAATCATCGTTATAGGTAATATAGACGGTGGTAATAAAAAAATTCATAAATCAGATGATTTATAATTTCTATTTTATAAGATGTAAAAAAAATTAAACCAATAGCATGTAACATAATTGGTATATAGAGTATGGGAATACATAACTAGTGCTCATTAGGAACACTAATCCATCATAAATGTGAATTTAATGACATAAAGTCCTACTATAGTTTTTTGGAATAAAAAAATCCCTTAGTAGTGTCTAAATCAATAAGGTTTTCATGTATCCTCACATAGCTTTCAAAAAATATTCCATTATTCTATGTTATAAAAAATTATTTATTAAACCATTATCAAGGATTAAATTCATTTTTTAAAGTGAATCATCACTACTCACAACCACAAAAATCCATTTGGTGTCAAAACAATCTATCAATATTTTCATCCATCACATGGTATGGAAAATATATTTTTAATGAATAAAATAGTTTAAACTATTTAAAAAGACAATGAAGATTTAAGTTAATAAATACCCCTCATATATTCAAAATTAATCAATATAAAAAATCATGACAAATTAATTTAAAATAATATAAGGTAAATCAAGGATTAAACCATTATATAGAGACACTATCTTTTCTAATAGAGAAACCCCATATCACCATCGAAACTAGAAATTTGAATTGTATATATAGTGCCCCTTGAGAATAGATTTATAATAAATATCATCATTTCCCAGTAAAACCCTCTAGATCTATAAATTATATCCCAATAGTGCTCTAAAATAACAAGTGGAAATTTGGTATGAAATATAAAAAAACATAGGAGAATAAATAATGTGAAAAAAAATCCTACAAAAAATATATCAACAAAAATTGTTCATGAATCACTAACAAACCATGGAGTAAATATTATAGAGTGTCAAAGAATGTATGCTTCATACAAAGAAGTTAATAAATGAATATTATAAATAAAAAACAAATGTTGTTATGGTAATTAATCAATTTTGTGAAACATATATGGGGTACACTATTAATCCATATAGTTAGAAAATAAATTCACTAAATGTGTGGTAACTATTATATCTTGAGAACCATATCACACCGTTACTATATAATATATTTATTTTTAGAAAAAATATGTGAAAAAACATGGAACAACTTTTTCCCTTCTTATTAATATGAATGGAATTTTATTTGACTCACATAGTCGTAAAAATTGTGTTGAATCCATGAAAAATACATATAGAAAACACAATTAAAAATATCATTGTTACCATAAGAATATTAATGTTTTGTTCTGAAACCATTGAACTAACTAATGCCACCTCAACCTCTATAAAAAAATGCAACCAAATATCTGAGAGCCTTTTTAATATAAAAATAGACAATATAAACCAAAAAATAAACACACCTATGACATAGAGGATTTAAAAATAAGAGACCCTACAAAAAGTAGACAATGTTGAAAAAAAACTTATATATGATAGATTTAAGGTATCATGGAACGAGTTATTATGATATATTATTTTCATATGTTTACTTGTAATAAATATTTTATGATTTCATTGTTTATTACTAATTCAAAAAATTTGGGTTCAAATAAATTATTTGAAATAAAATTTAGAAATTGAGGTTTTTCTAGATATTCTCATTATAGTAGCTATATTATTTTATTTTAGTACATGTAATTTTATACTAGATTTTCTAATCAATAAGATAAAGAATTAATATCCTCAAACATTAGAATAAAATTAAAATTGAAAAATCCTCTTGGTTATATGATTGAACCCTCTTCATATAAATATTCATTAATCAGGGTTTTTATTAAGATAGTTTATAAAAGTTTAGTTCTTATTTCTTTGGTATAATTTGATGTCATTCTTAGAGGAAATTGGCACTCCCAATGTAAAACGTATATCAATTTATTGGGAAATGAAATTTATTTGATATTCAATGTCCCCACAAGATAAAATATAAATGAATGAATTATCATATAGTCCTTTTTAAGGAAAATTGGTTAATTTACCTATTGATAAATAGTACTTACAGAGACATGTCCCAAATGATTATAGATGAAATCAAATTTGACGAAATTCTATTTTTATTGTATTATATTAATGTACTCCACAACTAATTACATATTATTCAACTGGAAGGAGGGGATTACTCTTCAATAAAAATAAAATATTTTATTTAGGATATATTGAAGAGTTCAAATAGAATGTACCACAATGAATTTGAAGAATAAAAAAAGAAACTTAAAATGAATTTGAACAAGGGTTAAAATAAGTTCATCCACATGGGGTGAATTAGTCTTATTTTTTCAAATAATTATGGATTAATTAATATATTCTTTTATTATAAAGATAAAGGAATGATAATTATCAATAAAAAGTATAATTTTCCTTATATTAATGATATTTATTATCATCTTCTAAGATTGAAATACTACTTAAAGGTGGATTTATTATCCAGATACCAATAGTTATGGGAATAGAGAGATGTCTTACCTATGATATTTTACTAGATAAGATATAGACACTAATAATTCGTCTTTATTCTATTCATACATACAATTTCCCATACAATATTCATATATTTTATGAATTTAATTGTTATAGATTACAATTATGAATTTATGGTAGTCTTTATTGATGATATAATTACAGATTCCACAACCAATAAAAAATTGATTAACATTTTGGGAATATTATAATGAAATAATGTAATTATAAATTATACTCCTTGTTCAAAATAGGTAATTTTTTTCAGAACAATTATACTTCTTAGGACATTTATTCATAGGTGGGGGAATACTTTTGAATCAAATAATGAATAAAGTTTTTGAAGACTAATATACACTAATGAAGATGACAGAAAACTATATTTTTTAATAATTTCCTATATATAATCAATTATTTTTTATAAATTAATCTATATTTTAAAATATAACAATAATGTTAAAATATAAGTGGATGGAGTTCTTCTAAAAAGAATAATTTTATAAATTCTTACAGAATATTCTGAGGATGTAGATCACTAAAAATTTAATCAAACTACCATGTTGTGGGGAATGGTTTTTTGTATATATTTATGTATCAAATAAGGGGAAGGGATGGGTACTAATGAATAAAACAAGGTAATTTCTTTTTGATTAAAATATATAATCACCCATTATTAAAATTACTTGATGCATGATCTAGAGTTGGTGCTATTAATCATTCCATTAATGATTTTATGGAATTACCTATATTGTGGAAGTAGTAAAATATATAATGGTCATTAGAATAGTGTATATATTAACAAAAATTGATATTAACACTCCCCAAAGGGGATATGTAGATTTAATTAAATCTAATTATTTCTCAATACATTACCATCATGAAAAATATACCATGGTAGTTAATAGACTAAACAAAATGATTCATGCTACTTTTTGTAAAAAATGACCTAAAAGGACATAAACATTATAAACATTCAATGGAGGAAATTGAAAATTAATTTGGATTTAATGAAATAGTACCCTTGAAATTTTTTTCTTTCCACACATCAATATAAATACAATATAATCCAAGAAACATTATATAGATATATATAAGATGGTAAACAGTTTTCTAGATCTCAACCTTTAAATCTATAGAGTTATTAGATTTGGAAAAAAAATATTTGTCACTTATACAAAGTAGCTAAATAAATAGTATACTGCTTGTGAACATAGACCATCCTTCTCTCTTTACTATGAAACCACAATTAAGTATTGAGATAATAAAAAACATGGTTGGTGGGTTATTATGAAAAGAATTTTTATAGAGTACATGTATCGATACATGGTATAACAATATGTAAATCATAAAAATAATAAATACATGTTAATGATACCAATATTAACAATAATATTATAGAAATGGGATAACTCCACCAAGTATTTCATTTTCAACCTTCCTATTACCTTAAAATGGATAATTATCATATGTGTATGGTGAATTGTCTTAAAATGGTGGTACACTTCTTTATTATTCTAGAATACTTCTCACTTGATAAACCATACATGTTATAAAATAAAAAGTTGTAGAAGACATGGATTACAAATATCAATTTTATTTGACCATGAACTCTGATTTGTATCAACACATAAGATGATTCTTTAATAATATTTCGAAATATAGTTGAGTTTTATCACAACTTTTCACTCACAAAATATTGGTCAATTTAAGAGTACCTTTAAATAAATTTATTATATGTTATGAGCTTTCTAAATATATTTCAATGTTTGTTGTTATCAATATCTTCCACTCATTATATTATCATGTAATAAATGATTCCACTATTTCTTCTAAATTTTACCATTTTAAGCATTATATGGGATGAGTTGTAGAACTCTATTATTTAGGGGTGATGTTGGGAAGTAGAACGTATTAGGACATTGAATTGTTAGGTAATGAAATAAAAGGTTGAAAACATTCAATAATAATTTAATAAAAAATATGGATGTAAGATATATCCTACAAATCATTGATTTGATCAATATTATGATGTTAGTGATAAGGTATTCCCCTCAATTTCTCGTTGTTAGAGGGTTATGAGAATTTTATTCAAGGGAAATGTGATCCCATTATACTTATGTACCTTTTAAATTCATAATTGTTTTATAAAATTATCATATTTTATCCCTCCTATAATACCTCACATAGGTATATCAAGTATTCAATGGATCTCTTATTAAAAAGTAATGACAAGATCAATCACATTCACTATTCTCATATGTTTTTAAAATAGAACATTATATATTATATAATGAAAAAATTGTGTATAATTTAGATTAAATATATAAAATAATATTAAAATGGTATCCCACCATGTCAATGTTTTATAGTGAAATCATATTGTAGAGGAAGCTAAATGGGATATAGAAAATGTAACGGGGAAAAATAATAACATTTACATTCATATGAGAAATAAAATTTCAAGAGAAAAATTCAGTTTATGGGAGTAATATGTATCATAAAATTATTTTATTATTAATTTTTTCTTTAGTTAAATACATTATTAAATCACTTTCTTTTCACCAAAAACCAAACTAAAATGTATCGGGCATAACAACGTACACATTGGCATTGTGTAAGACGTTAGTGGGGGACTAAAACATCTCTACCTAGATCAAAAATAATATTGATTTGTAGTGTATATAACAGTACCTTAAGAATTTTTTTATAATAAATTAGATGCCACTGACATGAATCAAGTTCACAATAAGATTTCAGGATGATAATAATGGCTCTAGTTAGAGTGTTGTAATAGTGGTCTAATAAGTGATATATCATACATCATAAAAAACAATATGAAACATTAATCCATAAACCATGATCTAAAAATAAAAAAATTAAATATCCAAAATTTATTCAATAATAGTAAATAGTCACCAATTACAACAATCACATACAATGGGTTCTAGATATGAATGAATGTAAAACAATTAATCAAACTCATGAGTTAATAGAGATTTATACCAACAATTTTCATCGAATATCCAACCATATAAGAAATAATGCATTTGGTATTTGTTGTTTTCCCTTATTCATAACTGGAAACATGAAGTATTAAACTGTATAAAATGGAATCATGGTAAATATTTTCATATAAATCAGTATACAAACATCAACAGCACTTCTAAATTAATATAGTCTCAAAAGAAGTACATACATGAGTTACATAATTCAAAATTTAAAATGGCGATTTTAGAAAGTGAATAATCAATGATACCCACCACTAATCCATAGGTGTAAGATGAAAATTTACTATACCTTCTTTATTTTGTATTAGGGTTTCTAGGAACAGATCTCAAGACCATTACAAGCACTATAAATGGCCCATGTATCCATATTATAAATATATGTATCATAGATCACACATTTGTGTATTTTTTCCAACAATATATTATAAAACTCATGGATTAATGAATTTATATATTAAATCATTTTATACGAATATTCATCTCATTTACAAAATATATGATCAGGGACCATAATAGTTTACTATGTTTGTAAAAATGGAAAACATTCAGCTTATTGGGTGAAAATCATTAACATCTTCTAAAAAATATTTCCCATTATTACTCCTACTTATAGACCAGACTTCATAAGATGGAAAAAGTAATCATAACAAAACATTTAGTTGAGATGCTCAGTAATGGTAAAAAAGGTGATTTTTAAGCCTAAGAATGATTATAAGGGTATGAAAACAGGGTTGTATCATTAGAATATCATAACCTACCTATCAATGATCATAATCAAGAGTCCTAGAATAAATATTGATTGTTCATAAGACATGAATTGATTGTAAATCAAAATTATAATCTGTGTAAGAAAAACATATTAAAATGACATGGAATTGTGGAATAAACCTCATCTTATAACATTGTGAATATTTTTAAACATAAACAATTTCACACATTATATTAAGGACATGATATTATGCCCTCTCATAAAATAGGGGATGTAAATGTAGGTCCATGTGTAAAATTGTGAACATGTAATTAGGTTCACCAATAACATATTCACCATGACATTAGGATCATGGATAACACTGTGAACACATAACATGGTTCACTCAAAACACTGTGAACATGTAATCAGTTTCAGCACAAACATATGAACATTAAAACATTTATAGTATTAATATTATTTACATGTAATCTAGTTCATGCATAACATGGGGAACACATAATCACGTAAAATCATATCATTGTGATTGTAGCATAGTAGTAAACAAATTATATCATTAAATAAATTAATTTATAAAAAATAATAATGATAAATTATGTATTTAATTAATAATAATTATATTTCAAATTTATAGATTTCAAATTAATTTTAAATTAATGTTCAAAATAATACTAATTTATAGTAATATTTTGTTTAAAAGAATATATTAATATAAATATATGTATTTTCGAATTTTTATACAGAATTATTTTGTATGAATATATTATTTAAACAAAAAATTTAATTGACTATTATAATTATTTTTATAAATACTGAATTATGATACAAATATATTCGCTATTTATATGACACCCCAAGATTTTATGTTATGTTCTGTCAAAAATAATTTCAATTCATTCGATATATTATATGAATACAACACTAAGTCACTATAAAAGAACACTTATATTTAGTTATAACATAGTAGTTAACATAATATTTGCACATCTGTGTTTGAATTTTGAATAGCAGATATAGAAATTTGTGTCTAGTAATATATTTTCTGTCTGATATGATCAACCTTTTTTCTTTAATAGTAACATGGCACTTTGGAATATTAATGTTACCATTATTAATATTAATATGACCAATGTATTATTATCATGACCAGTGAAATAATAAATAAAATTCTAGTTCGATCATTTTTAGATTGAGATTTGTTTTCTTAAAAATAGGATGAATTTGATAAATTGGGTATTTCAAGTAAAAATGTTTAATTTCTGAATGATATATATTGTCATATCAAAATTTACTTTAATTTTTATTATAATGAAATAGTATTAATAAAATAATTCTGTTTAATTACTACTGTTAAAAAATTAATTTTAATTTTTTATGTGTCCAAAATTTTACTATGCATTTTACTATAGATTTTATGTCTGATATTATTTGTAATAAATAATTATGTTCATATATTGAAGTTATAATTTTAATATTTTTATAATTATCATTATATAATAAATTTCATTTTTACCTTTATAATATCAGTATTAGGTTATGCTGAATTTATGAGGATTATATAAAATACTTTAGTTTTTCAGGAATAGTAAAAATACTGTTTTGAATTTTCGGTATCATTATTGTTGTAACAAAGATTTAATAATTATTGTTGGATCATGAGTAAACAAATATAATTTTAGGTGTACCAATTTTATAATACCATGGAAACATACCATGGGAATTCCCATGTTTTTTCAAATACCACTAATGAGCTTCCTTTGGAAACAAATAAAAAAACCCCACACTTTTAATATAAATACGCACCCATTCCATTATATTCATTCAATAAATACTAATAATACTATAATATATAGTATTTTTACCTCCCAAAAATTCATTCCAAGGTGTCCTTATTCCCCCAAGGTCATATCCTTCAATTTTAAGAATTAGACTACAACGTAAGGGAATCTACCACGCTTCTCTTTTTAAAGCACACTTATTATGTTATTCCTTTTAATTTCTATTTCCTTATGTTTGGATATGTCATTAGATATCACCCTTAATTTACATATTATGTAAAAATGATGAGAGACACATTTTTATCTCATAAATATATATTATTTATTTTTAATTGATGGCGTTAGGCTGCCAAATTTTTGTAGGAGATTTCTCAACTTCACATTGTTCATTCAAGTTCTTTTATTTAATTTTTCTCACCTAAAATCCTGTCATACAAAAGGTATGATAACTAGATTACCTTAAATATACATTAATTTTAATATGGATTAATTCATCTTCATATCTCATTTCCCCTCCTTTTATACAAAAAAACACAATCTGAGATGTGTTAATTTATCCTATTCAAGAACCATGGGTTTTCAATTTATATTACAGTATTCATGCATGGTCATGAAACAATTTTTCCAGTTGAAATAGACTATCATATTTGTATTATATCTTATTAAATGTTATGTAACAATAATATAAACAAAATAATAATTCATATGAAAATATCGTTTTTAAAAATTGTGATATCACCAAAACAATTTAACCTTTTATCACTATTGTTCTATCAAATAATTAATCATAATTCTATGTTACCAAGTGATATATATAACCATTTAATAATTTTCAGTTCATAAATAATATATATGTTCAATTATAGTGAATTATATACATTCCACATAAACTCCATTAGTTATAATCAAGCGAACAGATCATGAAATCAAGGAAATGGACACTCCAGAATGATGTAATTCAATCTTATAACGCATCAATAAGGACATAAAAGAAAATAATAAAAGATTAATGAATGAAATATATTTATATAGTTCTATAAATTAGTTAATTAATGGAAAAAATTTTATGATCTAGGATATTAAAGTCAAGTACATAACTCATTCAATGATAAGGTATGTGTTTTCCCTTTTCACATCCAGTTCTAGAGATATTCCATATTCAAAACCAGTTATTGTGTATGGTGTATGTACACTTCCCATTATTGTGTCATATCATGAATAATATTATTTTTATGGTATTCAATGTATCATTTTATGTTTATTATTATTATGGTAATTGATTCGATTGATTAAAATGTGGTAAGAGTTTTCAACTTGAAGCTCTATTTTCATTTGGGTTACTCTTATTCTCTACATAGCTCTATGAATTTATAATTTATTCTTATTTAATCATCATAAATTATATATAAATGTTATATATATATGTGTGTGTTTGTGTGTACCAACCATAATCATTCTGTTTTTATGGGGAGTTACTTGTTTTGAAAATGATATTTCAAAAATTCTTCCTGATAAATAAACTCATTTCAATGGAAATTCCCTATTTCTACCATATTTTAAGCAACACTCTATAATCCATTTTTATCCACCATATATATTATAAAATCAATATTTTTATTATTAATGCCTTCTTGGTTAACTTCTAGTTTTATATTAAAGATTATTCCATATTTTATTTTAAATCATTTTAATATTTTTTCATAAACCCCACTGAAATGTTTTATTTCTAATGATTCATAAATACTCTTTATAAGTTACTTCCCTTTAGTGGGACATAATTTATGTCTCAAATATAATTTAATTTACATACATTTTTTATGTGGTATACTAGTTTGCAATATCATTTGATGAAATATTCAAATAATTATCCAAAAAAACTCTTCCTTCCAAAGTAAAAAGGGTTTTTTTTCATCTCTCTCTTACTTCTATGAAATATATTCCTTCTTCACCCCTTATTAATTTCATGTGGCGTATTTACTACCATTTTATATATCATATCTTGAGTCTCTTAATTCTCTTGATATTCTAAGTGATTATTATTTGACTGCTTCAAAGTGGTATGTGACACTTTGGAATGTTTATAGATTAATACCTCATAAATAATTAAATGGTCTCGTTTAAAATTACCCTCATCTATGTCAACCTCATTTTTTTAATCTAGTACTTAATTTGATTTATATATCATATTATATCATTTAAAATATATTTTTAAGGGTTTATGATTCGTTTTTCTATGGATGTTCTATCATTATTCCATTCACCATATTATTTTGAATGGATATAAATTATTTTTAAATATTAGGGAATGTTTTTTCATTGTATATTTATATGATGTTTATGTATAAACCCATTCATAATAGTATGTAATTAGAGTTTTAATTTTATTGGTGAGATATGGTATATCCCCTCGATGCATCAGTAGGACTCATAAAACAACACAGAATTGGGTTCTGGCCGTGGCCTTACCCTAGTTTTTTTTCATTCCTTGGATGAGGTCTTGATGAAATGTTTATGAAGCCTGAATGATATATTATCTAATTATGATATAATTAATTGAAAAATATTTTTATTATTTTACTATTTTAATATCTGTGGTAATGTTCTATGTGATCGTTTATATGGAATTATTTACTCATTTTTCTTTACCACCTTAATATTCACACATTTATTTTAAATTCATATATTTTGTATTATTCACCATGTCTAATTTTTATGTTTATGATAACTCTACTTTATCACATACGCTTACTAAGAATATTATTTCACCCCTTTCATATGTTTCCTTTCCTCCTGTTATGAAGAAGAAAACATTGACTAAGAATTCAATGATGTAATTTATTTCATATTGTATAAGATTTTATTTTCTTTTCTATGTGTATATGGGATCATGTATGTAATTTGGTGTAAAAACCTAGATCTTATTTGATGGTATATTTTATTTTTCTAGTTGTTTTTTCGAAAAAGTGGAGTTTTTGGAAATTTTCAGAGTACATGTCGTGTACTTTAAGTACACTTCGTGTACTCGGTTTTCGCAGGTGATTTTGTACTGGTCACATAAAATCCAAGTACATGGCCATGTTTGGTAACCTAGAGACTACCTAATGTGGAGGCTGGAAAAGGAAAGTACACACCGTGTACATTTAAATAAAACTTCCAGTACTTTTTTTCATTAAACGGATCAGGGTTGCGTCTGATGGGCATAACACACATCTTCTTGACCTATCTTGTCCAGGACTATACATATGGTCGTAGATCATCTCTAATCCCCGACTCGCTGTCCGTTCTCCAAATTGACCACCTTCCATTGCATTGGATTGTCATCGGCGAGTTCTCCTTTCTTCTTGAACTTCATATTTTGATTTCTCATCTCTCGCAAGATATCTTCGGTTGAACGTATTATGAGTTTTTTTAGATAAATGGAGATCTAGTGAGATTCATGTCCTGAGCTTCACGTATATCGTCCATACCACATCGATGTATGTGGTTTGTGCCATCTTGTAGATATTCATTGAATTTTATGAGCTAAAGTGCCCAATACCCAAGAACGGGGTATTGCCTGTTTATGTTTTTTCCTTGTTTTACCTTCTAGGACTTGTTTGTTTTGATATAGGATGTTTGTTTATGGATATTGTTAATGTTTCCATGCTATGAAGGTTTTTCCAATGTTTTCTTATTTTTTCCATTTGGTCCAACTGGCATGTTAGGCTACATTACTTCTCATGCCGAGTATTGATAGGATGGAGTGATTAATATCTAACATCTTATGATATGATATAGATTGTTTATATAAGTAGTTATTGAGGTGAACATTGGATTCCATGTATCCTTTTTGCATGACTGACTTACACAGGGCTATGAGAACTTGGTCTAGTAGACCATAAGGAGAATGGACGTTGAGGGCTTCTCCAGAGTGTATGTTTACTATTACGTTGTGAGACCATAGGGGGGTTGGAGTTTGTGGTCCCTCAGAGTGTCTATAGATTCCTTGATATGGGATATAGGGGGAATTGGCCATTTAGTGCTTCCTCAGAGTGCATATTAGTTACCAATATGAGACCATAGGGGGAAAGGATTGTGAGTAATTCCTCAGAGTGTCTTTGCTAAAGCTAAACCAGAGGGGTTAGAAAGAGTGTACATACTAGAGTGTTTCCTATTTTTTTGTATGGTTGAACTAGAGGGGTTAGGCTATGAGTACTTCGCAGAGGGTTACCATATTTGTATTAGCTACTTACTTGATATATGAAATTGAATACAATTGAATTTGTAGGATTTTAACTATGTTTACTTCCTTACTTACTGCTTCATTTTTTATTGCCTGCCTTATATATTCATCGAATATTAGGCATAGATCATTAAGTGTATTCCTGGTGGGATTAGTCTCACACACTATTTGGGTCATGCTTTTGGGCTTAAATAGATTATAGTCTTATTGGTATAGATAAAGTAAATCACCCTTTTACAACAGATACATGATTGTTGTGTAGCTGGGGAGCCAGGGACCAAGCTGAGGCTTGGGATGTTGTGGAGATATTTATGGATTTTCTTTTGTACATTGGTTTAGTAATGTATTCTAGAATTTTGATTTGTTTGGCTACATTCCTAGACATATGTATCATGCATCATTTATATATATATGCTCTAGTTATTACATCCATTCAACCACTGATTACTGTTGTATGGTGTTATTTCTGCATCCACTATTGATATCTATTTTACTTCTGTTGTGTCACTCTACTAATGAGGTAATATTTTCCCTATTATCACACTGAAGGCCCTTTATGCTATTCGGCAACCTATAGCAATCGGGAAAATGTGCTTGGGTCTATGTGACCAACTGGGTACGGGGCGCCTCTAGGTGGCTTCTTGAACAGGATTTTTGGAATGTGTATCATAGGGTTCATTTCTACTTGACATACTGTTTGGAGCCTTTATCCATCGATATAATGGAAATATGTTCTTGGTAATAAGCTGTCCCCAGGAGCAACTAACCCGTGTATAGGGAAAATCCAATTTACATTTGTTATTGTAGTTTTTTGATTTGGAAATTTTTTCAATTGATTTTATTTCACCATTGGGTGATTCACATGTTTTATGCTATTATTGTTGATATTTTTGAGGTTTTATTCTGTTTCAACCTGATGAGATAACGGTATGCCATCTCATGCATCATACAGTCATTTTTTGGAAATCACATGCCATGAATTGTTTCCATGACCTTTAGGGTGCATTAGGGATTTCATCTTGTTGTGATAGATGGTGTGTAAGATATGCATGATGTTGTGATAAATTCCTTGATAGAATACCAGCTTTTTTATATGGTATTGGTTTTTGTATGGTTTTTTTAATGGACACCCTACTTTGGTTGCTGACGTGTCCAGGACACTCATGGACCAGAAATTTGTGGATCATTGTATTGTTATTCAATGTCTATAACATGTATAGGGTTCCAATATTTTATTTGTGGGTAGTATGATCCATCAAAGATCATGTTGTGGAACTATAATGTTCATTTTAGTGTTTTTCTATGTTCTGGAGTAATTTCTAAGGCTTACTGTCCAGAAAAACCCAGAATATTGATTGTAGTTATAAATACATACCATGTGTCCTTCATTTCAAGAAGGAATAATTTTTTTAAGAACACGTCGTGTACTGTATGTACATGTTGTGTAGTCTCTAACCATGTCACTGACTATGTGGGTAAAGACATGGTGTTTGGAAATCATTGGTGCAACATGTCGTGTACCATTGTACATGTCGTTTTGTGTAGACTATGTGTCCACCCATTTGACTAACAACACAGATTGATAAATCACAAGTTGTACACCCTGTGTCATCCTTGAGCACAACGTGTAGTATAACCCTTACGTATGGTTGTGTATCGAACAAGATAGGGTAGTGGAATACTTATAGTACAAACTATTCCCATCTGCAACATACCATCTTGAGTGAGCCCTGTAACCAGATGTGTGACGAACAACACAAGTTGGTGAAGTTCATCTAGTACATGTCATGTCTATAACTAACATGCAGTGTAGTATTTTTTTAGCAGAATCGTGTGGCTTAGCCCTGTAGAAGAACACATGAATTGGAATAGGATTGATGTACAAGCCTTGTGGTAGGACATCATGTTGTCTATATTAGGTGTTACATGACCTGGGTTAGCAGAAGTACACTGTCATGGGGAGGCTTAAGGGAACACACAGTGTAGGCATTATACATGCCATGTATCCATGTTTTGAAAAACATGAATGCATTCTTTATGTTGTCTCCTTATTACTGTTTTATGTTTTATTCCATGTTAATGTTGATCTAAGGTGTGTACTTGACCTTACAAAGTCTTGCCCCCGAGACTTCCTCCTGTTGTTGACATGATACAAGGTAGTGATAAGACACCAGATAAGGAAGATCATGGACTACTAGAAGATCCTCAAGTTGTGCCAGTATTGGTACCATTTTTCATTCTGGACATAGGTGCTGATGTACAATTCCGAGATGTCTTTATGAGGTTCATGCATACCTTCTGAGGAGTACCACATCCTTCACCTTATATGGTAGAGTTAATGTGGGTTTTATAATAGCATCATCCTTCCACCTTCAAAGGGGAAGGAGGACCTCATGCTACAGATCCATGGTTAGAATCTAAGCTTTCTATTTTCAAACATCTGGAGACGCCACTAGAGACGAGGGTGAAACTCGCTATGTATATTATTCAGGATTATTCCATGATATGATGGGATGTGATATCATAGGAAGGACACCTACAGGTTATGACATGAGACAAGTTTCATCATGCCTTTTATGACTACTTCTACCCAGAGAAATTGAGGGCCAATTGAGCCTAAGAGTTTATTAGTCTGGAGCAGGGTTCTCTTTTTGTTGTGGAGTATTCTTCTCGTTTTACATTGTTGTAGCACTTCACAACTATTCGAGGAGGCGATGCATTATTTGTGGCATAGAATATTGAGTATGGTCTTAGGAATGACATCTGATCTCCGGTGATCATATTTAGGTTGACTTCCATAACTTTTATATTCAACCAGGTGTTCATCACGGAGCAAAATTGGTGGGATTATGGAGTGTTGAGCCAGGACTGTTTTTCATTCGATGTTGGTATCCCTCGTGCTAAAAAGTGGAAGTTCCACACGATGTCGATGCATGGAGAATATAGTAGACGAGAGAAATCTTATGGTATCTAGGTGGTGTGCTACCAATATTGTAAGAGAGATAATACGAGGCCACATTGCCTGAAAGTCCTTGTGGAGTGCCAATCATGTTGCAAGATGGGACATCTTTAGTGTTCTGTCAGTTTTTCTCACCAGTAGTTGGTGACTATGGTTCTTCCATGACTCCGCGTTCTAGGGGGAGCACCACTAATTTCTCATCATGCAGGGAACTAGAGTTCTTCCAGCTATTCAGGCCGAGGTGGAGGTTACAACTGTGGTAACCAATCACTAGGATTTCAGTGACAACAGGTTGGATCAACATAGAGTGGTTGGGCAATGTTGTAGGGACACGATGATGGTCAGACTTGTGGTAGTGGAGTAGACCCAATAGAAGTAGGATCCTGGACCCTCTATAGTTTGAGGTACGATCCTAATTGCCTCCGTTTTAGCTGCTGATATTCTCGATACATGAGCATCCCATACATTTAAATTTTTTCAGTTGGGGGGATCCTTGGGATTTTTTTCTTTTCTTCTTCTTATATATTAACTCTAGACACATCCTCGAGGACAAGAACAGATAGTAAATGTCAGTGCAAGAATTTCCCTCTCGATTTTTATGGGTGTCACTTCCTAAGGGACCTTTTTATCTTTGAGATGACATGTTATGATGTCATTCTCGGAATGAACTAGTTAGTTCCCATCCATACAGTTCTGGATTTCTATCACCATAGGGTGAGTTTCACATCTCCATAGGGTGGATTGTTTCTTTATAAAGGTGAGTGGGATGTCCAGGTGAGCAATGTAGGACCTGAGTATCATGGGTTGATAGATGTTATAGCCTATATTTCTTGTCTATATATGGAGCAAGGGGTCTTCCCAGATTGACTTTCCTCCAATGGTGTATTGTTTTAGGGATTTCCGTCTAGAACTTTTTAGGTATGCATCTAGTAATAGGTGTAGAATTTTCTTTTGAGCTATTATAGGAGCGACACTGGTGTCCATTCCTCTTTATTGGATGACTAAAACTAAGTTGTAGGAGATCATGAAGCAATTGGAGGAGTTGCAGGAAATGGGTTTTATCTGACCCAGTCCTTATCCATGGGGTTCTCCTATCCGGTTTGTGAAGAAGACGGACATTACCCTCAGACATTTTCTGGATTATAGGAAGTTTAACTAGTTGTCAATCAAGAACTTATATCCCTTACCGAGGATTGAAGATATATTTTATTAGGTTCGAGGATCCCGAGCCTTATAAAAGATAAACATGAGGTTTAGTTATCCTTAGTTTCATGTTAGACCATATCATTTCCCCTTATATCCATACAGAGAAGGTTTGGTCTATATTAGTATGTGGTTATGTTGTTCGATCACAACAATGTGCCTACAATTTTCATTGCGCTGATGAACCGAGTGGTCCATCCATACTTGGATTCTTTCATTTTAGTCTTCGTGGATGATATCTTGGGGAACTCTCACACTCGACACAACCATGATAACCATATTGAGATCATTTTGATTACACCGAGAGAGCATCAGTTATATGCTAGGCTCTCAAAATTACACTTTTTGATGGACCAGATTCACTTATTAGTGTCATGTTATCTCAGAGATAGGAGTATTGGTACACCCAAAGAATGTGAGAGCAGTAGTTTCCTGGGAATATCTGAAGGATGTCTTTGAGGTACAATGTTTTCTAGGACTGTATGGTTACTAAAGACAATTCATGGAGGACATTTCATGATTAGCAGCACCACTGAGTGCTCGGACTAAGAAGGGTACAAAGTACTTTTGGTGTAATCCTTGTGAGTCATCCTTTAAGGCGCTGAAAGGGAGGTTGAATTCAGCACTGATACTTGTTCTGCCAGAGCTGGGAAAGAGTTATACTGTGTACTATGATCCATCAGGAATCGGGTTGGGAGTAGTGTCTATACATGGAGAATGAGTCATTGTGTATGGGTCTCGGCAGTTGTGGATACATGAGAGAATTTACCCGATGAATGATCTCGAGTTGGCTACAGTTGTTCATGCTTTACGGTATTAGAGACACAACCGGTTGGGAGATAATTTTGTGGTTTTCACTGACCACAAAAGTCTGAAGTATATCATCACTCAGTGTGACCTGAATTTGAGACAATGAATATGGGTTGAGTACCTTAAGTATTTTGACATTGATCTTTCATACACACTTGGGAAGGGAAATGCAATGGCTGATGCATTGAGTAGTAATACTTAGGTACAAGCAGTGCAAGCTGCAAGCAGTGAGTGGAAGCTTATGGCCCTATTCTCTAAAATTCTTTTGGAGGTGCATGACATACATAGGAAGAAATTTCTATCTTTTGTAGTTTTTACCTATATACATATTGATTGAGTGAGAATGAGGTAGCAATCAGATTCAAAAGGCCTAATCCTATGGGAGAGTGTGTTAGGAGAGGACCATAATCCTCGATGGACAGTAATTGAGGATAAGATCATGCATTTTCATGGACGCGTGTGAGTGATAGAATACATACGTGAGGAGATGGTGCGAGACTTTCATTACACATATTGGGAAGTTCATCCTATTGTCACCAAGTTTTATCTAGATCTACACTGAAGAAATTGGTTCCCGGGTATGAAGTGAGATGTTACTTGTATTTTCATGAGGTGTTCCACCTATCATCAGGAGAAGGCGAAGCCTGAGATACTAGTAGGGATTTTGCAGTAGTTACCCATTCGTGATTGGAAATGGAATGATGTCGTTATGGATTTAGTGATAGGTTTTCCGAGGTCTCCTTGATGGAAGTATGACATTTGGGATTTCATTGACAAACACCTGAAGATTTCACACATCATGCCGATCAAGGTGACCTTCAGTGTTGATGAGCTAGGAAGGTTGTAAATTTGATAGGTTGTATGTCTACTTGGGTTTTAATACTCGTTTTTTTCAGATACGGATGCACGTTTTACTTATCGGGTATAGCAGGGACATCAGAGAGATTTGGGTACAGAGGTACTTTTTAGTACAACTTACCATCCCTAAATAGATGGCCAGTCTGAGCGTATGATACAGGTTATTGAGGATATGATTTAAGCATGCATCATGGATTTTAGAGGTTCTTGGGAGAATCCAATACCTCTTGTGGAGGTTTCTTTCAATAATAGTTTTCTATAAACTATTCAAATGGCACCTTATGAGCCTTTGTACTGCAGGCCATGCCGATCACCCCTACGTTGGATGAAGGTAGGAGAGGCTGCTATGCGGGGACCTCATCCTTTTCAAGAGACCATGTAGCAGATAGAGTTGATTCAGAAGAGGATGTATACTGAATAGTAAAGACATAAGTCTTATTCTAATCAATAAATACATCCTTTGGAGTTCGAGGTCGTGGATCAGTTTTTTCTATGTGTCAAACTGAGGTTCAGACACATGAGGATTAGGAGGTGGTAAGAATTCACCGAGATACATTTGGAAGTTTGAGGTGTTTGAGAGACTTGGTTCAGTGTCCTACCAATTACAACTAACATAGAAGTACCGAGCTATGCATGATGTCTTCCAGGTTTCTCAACTTCAGCGTTACTTCTAAGACTCATCTCATGTTTTCCAACCTGAGGAGGTTCAGTTTGAGGTGGACGCATATTTCGAGGAGCATCCTATCTAGACTTTTGATCAATGTGATAGGGTTCTCCATAGACAGTTTATTCATGTTGTATGAGTGCTATGGTATCACATGTGAGTACATGACGAGACATGGGAGCGGGAGGCTGATGTACGATCACAATGGTCAGAGTTGTTTGAGGGTTCTTCATCTATGCCTCCTTGCTAGGGTAATTAGGGGATGAATTTATTTAAGTGGGGAACGTTGTAAGAACTGAGATCTTATTTTCATGGTTTTAATACTTTTATGGTTGTTTTTGAGAAAAATATGAGGTTCTATAAATTTCAGGTGTACACACCGTGTACTTTAAGTACACACCGTGTACTCGGTTTCCGCATGTGATTGTGTACTGTATGGGTTATGGTTGAGTACATGGCCATGTGTGGTGACCTAGAGACCTCCTAAAGCAGAGGCCAGAAAAGGCAAGTACACACCGTGTACCTTTAAATAACACAGAATATTCTTTTTTTCATTAAATTGGTAGGGGTCGCATCAAAATGACAAAACACATTTCTTCTAGACCTATCTCATCCAAGAGAATATTTAGGGCCATATATTTTCTCTGAGCCCTCAAATCGCTATCCGTTCTCAGAATCAAGCATTGTTGATTGTGTTGGAATCACATCGTTGATTTTTCATTTATTCTTTAACATCATATCCTAATTTCTCCTCTCTCACGAGATATCCTCCGTTGAACATCTAAAGAGTTTTTGTAGATATACGATGTTATAGGGAAATTCAAGTATTAAAGTTCACGTATATCATCCGTACAATGCTGAGGTAGGTGGTTTGTGCCTTTCTGTAGATAGTCTTTTAATATTATGTGAAAAAGTGCCCAATACCCAAGAATGGGGAATTGAGTGATTATGGTTTTTAGCCCTATTTTTCCTTCTATTCCTTATTTGTTTGGATATAGCTTGTTTGTTTAAAAATATGGTTAATTTCTCAATACAATGGAGGTTTTTCCCATGTTTTCATGTTTTGACTTTTTGGCCCACCTTTCATGTCTGGCTGCTTTTCTTCCCATGCATAATATTGTTAAGATGGAGTGAATATTATCTCACATGTAATGATATGATTTAGAATGTTTATCCAAGTAGTTATTAAGGTTTACTATGGTTTCCATGAATCGTTTGTGCATGACAGACTTATACAGGGCTGTGAGAACTTGGTGTGGTAGACCATATAGAGAATGGAAGATGAGGGCTTCTCCAGAGTCTCATTTTACTGTTATGTTTTGAGACTATTGGTTTTTTGGAGTTTTTGCACCCTTAGAGTGTCTGTAGTTTCCTCGATACAGGTCATAGATGGAATTGGACGTTGATTTCTACCTCAGAGTGCCAATTAGATACTATGTGAGACCACATGGAGAATTGATGTTGAGTGCTTCCTCATAGTGTCTTTGATAAAGCTGGACTGGAGTGGTCAGATTGTGTGTACTTCACCCAAGGTTTCATGTGATTTATTGGTTGAACCAGAGGTGTTAGGCTATGAGTACTTCCTAGAGGGTTTCATTCTTTTGATTAGCTACTTACATGATATTTGAAAATAAATGAAATTGAATTTGTAGGATTGGTAATATGTGTACACCCTTGATTTTTGTTTCATTTTGTTTATTTACATCCATATATATGTATTAACTATTAGGCATAGATCTTTGGGTGGTTTTATACTAATATTAGTCTCACAACCTCATTGGGTCAAGCATTTGGTACCAAACGGATTATCTTGTTATAGGTATAGATAAGGGAAATCACCCTTCTACTTCAGATACATGATTGTTATGGAGGTGGGGAGCATGTGACCAAGCTAAGGGTCTTGATGTTGTGGATATTTTTATTGCTTATATTTTGTACATTGGTTTAGTACCGTATTCTAGAATTGTGATTTGTTGCGATACTTTTCTAGACATAAGTATCATGCATCATTTATATATATGTTCCCCAGTTATTATATCAAGTCATATACTAATAACTATTGTATGATGTTACTACTACTTCCTATAATGATATCTATTTTAATTCAACTATTTCACTCTACCAATGAGGTCTTAGTTTCCCCAATATCACTCCCAAGGCCCTCGTTGCTAGTCGGTATCATCTGGAATTTGATGAAATGTGCTTGACGCCATGTAACCAACTAGGTACGGGGCACCTCTAGGTGGATTTCAGAAACGGGACATTACATCTGGTCATAAAAGAATACTAATATGATCAGTACATTTGAATTTTATTTCCTATAATCATTCCAATGTATTAAATTAATGCACTGGATTCTGCCTTCTAGGGTTGGGGAGTTACATTCGGCATCCAAGGATGTGTAGCCGCAACCTTTGAAACTAGACTTAGAAAATGTAGATTAATGGGAAAACCCCCTAGGATTGATTTTTAGGATAATAATAGATTAATTTCCAATAATGTTGGTAAGGTATTGATTATATGGATATTCATAGAAAATAAATTTTTATCTGGATACTACAAGTGGATGTGATTTTGGCACAACTGCTCATAAGAGTAACAACACTAACAAGGTCTTTCAAGCCTCACCTAATGTAACCTATAACATGAAAATGGTCTTTATTTCTCACCAAAATTGAAACTAATTTGGCATATTCATAGAATATGTAAAATTATTTTTACAAACCAATATGATGGATTTAAAATTAAATATGTCTCAATAGAAACAACGTTTATGATTATGACATTAGATGTGCATAAATTTTTCAATTTATTTTTAGTATTTCACTAGTATTTTGATTTTACATTGTATTACATAATTTCCTGTTCTAGTATATTTTTAAAAATTGTTTAGAAATGGATCCTACCAAGAGGAATGGGAACCACATCAATGCACACAATTCAATGAGTAAGAATTAACGATTATTTGATGCATTTATTCCTGTATTTCGAAGGGAAATAGTCTCTCAAACAGTCCCATTGTGTAATGACATAGTCTCATGTACTAAAAAAAATATAAATTGTTTTCTATGAATTATTTCTTTTGATGGAAGCAAGGGAAAAAGAGTAATGTTGGGATAAATAAGGATAAATTGAAGAAGGGAAAGAAGTATTTTCCCAAATGTTATAATTTTGGATAGAAACTCATTAGTATATGCTTAAGAGTAAAAGAGGTTTGATTGAAGTGTGAATAAAAATCCCACCAATATCATAATTAAAAAAGAAGGAATGTAAATTCTAATATTCAATGATTATACTGTTTGGATATGGGGAACTCTGCAAATTAATTTCTCAATCATAAAGGAAATATATATCTAGAAAATTAAAGTGATCATGGTGAAGCTTATGATGTTACAACACTTAATGTATATTAATTAATGTATATGGGTTTTTTTATAATTATGAACTATTTAATGATATTATAATCATATTAATTAATAGATATATAATGATTTTACTATATTAATATTTCATTACATATTTCAGGTCGAATGATAAATTTTACAATGAAAACTGATTTAGTAACTCGTTAATCATTTGAAAAAACATGGTTTAGGGAATGGTAAACCTTGAAATACTCCTTGTGGGTAGATAATAAGGTTCTATAGAGGGATTATGGATATGCATTAAGAAAATTGGATAGTACTATCAAATATGGGAATGATTAATTTGTTGGATCATGATCATTGGGAAATTTTAACCATTGATGAAATAGATTAAGTTGATCATTGTATAATGTTTTATCGGTTAATGTGTTAATTCATAACAAGAAAAAACCTATACTAAAAGATTAATTATTGAAATATTAAGGCATTATAAACGTATATTATTGTGTTTGTGAAATAATAATGTATATTAATTCTATTATAGTGTGGAATAAATTGTAAACTCTAGGAAAAGAACAATATTTTTTTACTGGTTATCATAATATTTTATGATATCAAGGATCTTTTTCGAAACATTACTTTATGGTTTTGTGGTAATCAACTCTAATATGAACATTTTCTCTATCATGTTCCATAAAAATATGATGGATAAATTATTAATCATTGTCAATGATTCCACTTTTCACAAATGATATCCTATTTGAATGTGTAATTTTATGGTAACCAATTCATTTAATATTACATCTTATTAAGATTATATTTTAATTATTGTATTCCTGATTTGTGTTTCTCATATAGGGATTTTCAAGAATCAATCGTTAACTTTTGAAGTGAAATTTAAAATTGCGAGGAAACAATTATATTAAGGGGGAATAATGTAACACCCTTGTTATTGTTTTTAAATACATTATGTTATGTACAATATTAATTTAAAATTAATTTTTTTTAATTAATAATACATATATTTCAATTTTATTTCTTTCAAATTAATTTTTAATTATGGTTCTAAATAAAATACCATTTTACTACAACAATTTGTGTAAAAGAATATTTTAAAATTCCTATATGTATTTGATTATTTTTATTAAAAAGATAAATTTTCTAAATATATTATTTAATTAAATATATTTATTTACTATTATAATTAATTTTGTAGATACTAAATTATGTTACAAATATATTCAATATTAATATGACTCCCCACGAATTTATGGTATGTTCCTTCATAAATAATTTCAATTCATTAAATAGTTTTTATGAACACGACACTGATTATCTTCAAAACAAAAATTTTTCATTGTTATAACATAGATGTTTTACTTACTTTTTCCTATTATGTTATTGAATTTTAAAAAAAAGGATATACATGGTTGCATCTTATTTTATATTTACAGTCTGATAGGATAAACATAATTTTTTGGTGAAAAGTAACTTGAACCATTGGAATTGTACTGTTATCCATATGAATAATAATATGACCAATGGAATTGTAACCTTACCTCAGAAAGTATAAAAAAATTGTTATTCCCTAATTTATTGTTTTGAGTTTAGTTATCTTAAATATATGACGAATTTGATAAATTGATTTTTTCGGTAAAAATTGTACATTTTAGATTGAATTAAATTATTATATCAAAAATTGGTTTTATTAATGTTTATTATAATTAAATAGTATTATCAACACACTCTTATTTAGTTTACTTCCATTTATTTCTGGGATATACATTTTCACAATATGTATTTATGATATATAAAAATAATTTTCCAAAATAACCCCTCCTTTAAAGGTAAAAAAGGGTTTTTCTCATCTCACATTTACATCAATGATATATATTCCTTATACACCCCATAATATTTTCATGTGGTGTATGATCTACCCTTTTATAGATTCAATCATGTTTTTCTTTATTCTCAGATATTATTAGTGGTTATCGTTTCAATGTTTGAAAGTGGTATGTCACACAACAGAATGACTATGGATTATTACCACATAAATCATTTATTTCACTCATTTAAAATTATATTCATCTATGAGAACATCCATTTTGAATTATGTAATTCATTGAGGTTTAAATCTTATTATAACATCTACAATATTTTGTTGAAGGGTATATGATTATTTTGGCTATGGATATTCTATCATCATTCCATTCACCATGATACATCGAATGTTTTGTAATTATGTCTAATGATTGCCAAAATATATTTGCAATGAATATTTATATTACGTTTATATATAACCCCATTCATATGAGGAATGAATTAAACATAGAAAATAATAGGTGGGTCCCACTATAACATCTTGACTCATCGGTAGGTCTCATGAGGGAAAAAGTGTTCGGTTTTTGTTGAGGCTATACCCTAGTAATTTTAAAATCCTTGGTTAAGGCCTCAACCATATTATGTTCATGTTATTTACAAAGGCATGTGTATTCATATATTCACTATGCCCAATGTTTATGGTTATGATAACACCACTAAATAACATACCCATAATAAACATATAATCTCAACCCTTTCATAAGTATCCTCTCCCCGGCTTATGAAGAAGAAAACGTTGAATAAGATTTCATAGATGTAGTTTATTTCATATTGTATCATGTTTTATTTTCATTTCCTAATGTATAATGGGATCATGAATGTAATAAGGTGTTATGAGACAACTAAACATAATAGTCCATTAGGATTTGATTCCTTGTAATCATGCTTATTTATTAAAGTAATACACTAGAATCATGCTTCTAGGGTCTAGCAATTATAGTGATCTTGTAATCATGTTTGAACATAAACTTCTAGACATGCAACTAGGTTATTTCATAACATTTTAAACATATATTCAAGTTCACACATAACATTGTGAACAAGTAATCTTGTTTATGCATAATTTTTTTAACTTTCAATCATTGTCATGCTAAAAATAAATACTCATGAGTCTTCCATCATTTACCAAACACAAAGGGAGATATATTCCTACCCATCACAATATAAAATCATACATACAAATGTGATTAGATTATAAAATGTAATAGTATCATAACCCATGAAATGGAATGTGTATAATAATAATTTATCATATAATTAACTATATAAAATAGATAGGTATCATATTCATGTCATGAAAGAAAATATCGTAAAAATAAACATGTCTCAATATCATATAACTCATTGAGGAGAAATAGGTTTCACAAAAATTATTCCATCAAAACATAAACCATTAATGAAATCATATGAATGGTGTCACCCAATAATATCCCCAATAAATAATAAAACATAACAACATATTACATCTTATATTGAGATGGAATTTGAAGGATCACATTTATCATTTCTCAAGGAAAATAGATTTTCTCTGAAAATATTTTTCACAAAACAATTTTAAAACTCATTTTTTATAATGAAATATTTACAATTTAATTTAAAAAATTTATGGATAAAATATTTTTTAGTCATTAAAAACAGCACCTGTTCAAACATCACAATTTGTTATATCCTTTTTCTTTATAATGTAGCATTGAAAATATATAAAAGATGATTGAAGATATATTGAAAACTGTTTTCTTTGAATTTAATTTGAAGACTTAGAAAGAAGTATTCAAATAATTTTTAAATCCTTATTATAAATAATGGATTTCAAAAATTATAATGAAATATCAGAATCAATAAAATCATTTTCTATGAATATAACCCTTTAAAAATAAAAAAATGATTCATTTAATATCATTGAAAAAAACATAAACATAAATCTTTTTGAAAAACAAATCCTTTAAAACCACAATAACAATAAAGGATTTCTAGAATATTTGGAAAGAATTTCAAAAAAAATAATCAATTAAATTTAATAAATAATATTGAAGGAAATAATATTCATTATGGCTAGTATTTCCATATATGATAAACATTCATTTATTACCTTATATTTTTTGAAAAGCTCCTTGATCATAAAATGACAGGAATATTCCATTATAATTTGTTTATATTGGTAAATAATCTGTTAAAATTATTTTAAATACCATATGATTATAATAAAAAACATATTTTTAAAAAAAAAAAATAGAAAATCCATATTTTCAAGAACATCAACTTCTAATCCAAGGGAGGAATTAAATCGGATTTTGCTAATTACATTTTATTAAATATATCAGGTAAAAAAGTGTAAAAAAAGTTACATTAGTTGTATATAACATGAATAATAAAATTATAATATATTTAATGATATTTCATAACATATCGACATAATATCCCATCAATGGTTGTGTAATCGTAAACATTCTTGATAAAAGATGTTATTGTAGAAATAAACTCTTTTAGTAGTGGTAACATTAAATCTTAATCCCCATAACAGAATGAAATTTCCTGAATCTTATAATATCATTAAAATAAAAATATTCTTGATATAACATTACAATGTATAGTATATATACCTCTTATAATAATATGGGTTCATGACATAACATTTGTCTCAATAAAGAAAACATGAGACGAAATTACCATACAGGTTTGGTAAAATTTGAAATATAAAGACCATGGAAGGGAGATCATATAATGGATAAGTAAATACCAATTAATTTATGTATCAATTTGGTAGAATACATTCAGGTAAATTATATACACTACACAAATAATACAAGTGGTGAACATGACATGTATGTTAGAGATATAAAAAGATAGATGAGAGAACCCTTACCTTATAGACATATTTTTGTACACGTTCAAAATTCTTGTATACTAAATATATATTTGTTTTAAATATACCATATAATAATATCCATATATATAATTCCATATAATATACACTAATGAAATTATATGACATTTTTTAACAATTCTATATAAAAGAAAATTTTTTATTAATAATTTCATTGTTTTTCATAAGTATTTTGACTTGTAATTTTTTATCCATGTAATTATATCATGAATTACTTATTTACACAATTTAAACCAATATTTATATATCATATATATTTTTTATATAAATATTTATAATAATATAATATATATATATGTGAAATGGAATAAATGCTTTATAGACATGGTTGGCCATACATATGTGTGAATGTTGTTTCTGTTTTTAGGTCCTCTTGATGGAAAAAAAGTAAATGAAATATATCGGTATATTTTTATTTATATTATAAATAAAATATAATTATTATTTTATATAAATCTTATATATTTAGAAAACCCATCTTGAATATATTCAATGTAATGTGTGAATGAACACCTGTCATGTCTTTCATTTTTTGTGTAGTATTTTTGAATATTATATGGAATTATTTCAGGACCAGGCTTTGTGATGGCATGTTATTCTGAGCCATGGAGTGTCCAGAATAACTTTTTGGAATAAATTAAAATATACATAGAATGCATCAGTGGTTTTCCTGAACAGGGAGAATAAATTTAAACGGGTGCCCGGATCAGAAATCGGAGGGCTCCATTGCATTAAGAGCAGTGACTTTACCATATATGGGGACTATCAACAACTAGCATGGGTCATATGCAGATTTTATTTTTAGAATGTTTTATAGAAAATTAAATAATATAAAATATTTTATTTCTCTCATTTTCATAATGAGAAGATGAGATCATTTAAATATGTTTTTAAGAGGATCTCCAAGGTTATCTTCATGACTATGAAATTATCTAGAGGCATGGAGATGAGACACCTTGGAGAAACCTCTGGAAAACAAACCATGATTGATCAACCGATCGATGCAACATTGATTCGATGGAACCTTGATAACGACCGTGACACGAAGATCATCCTTCAATAAAATTGGGGTATGGGTTTTTCTATTTCGACTTGTTTTTACCATTCCTCATTTAGATGATGAACACAGGTCAACTCACAAAAAGGATGATCAGTGGATCATAACTTCTTTCAGGAGGGTTATATATATTTCTTAGGGATTATTGTAAGGAATTGATCCATGATTTTCTAAGTTTATTTTTGATCCACCCTGTTTAATCATTCTGTGGGTATCTGATCAAACATCATGATGAAGGAAGGAAGTGGTTCTTTCCTGAATTTGGTTTATGGGATTTATTCATCCTTTTTCTCATGTTCTTTATGTTCTTTGTGTGGTGGTGAACAAAAAATCATTTCATATTCGTTATGCAATGTAATGATCCCAAATTGGAGATCCAACATCATGATGACCTTGCAGAGGTGCGGCGTTGATGATGAATGATGTATCGGCTCAGATGAAGGGAGATCATTCATCAAGGTTTCTTCGTGCAGGTGAGTAGATACGTGTTTTGGGGGACTATCAGAGGTCTGAATCCAACAAAAGTGGCCTTGTGGTGTTAGGAAGACCATAACCCATGAATTTTGTGGGAATCAGATGGCCTGATCAATGATTGTATCATCACCTAAAGTGTCGAACGAAGAAAATTACATTCTATATTTTTTCAATGATCATAGTGTATTCTCCGATGAACATGCCATGTGGGACTGACATGGTGAAAACTAGTGTTTGCACACTAAAACTGGAGAACAACACACCATGCCTCTGGGGAGACATGGCGTGCATGCCCCACCTTGTGGAGACTGGGGTTATGGCCTTCAGAAAGCATAGACACGACATGTGACCATCATCACACAACATGTGGGTCCTTACCCAGACTCGTAATGTATCTCATAAGAAACAAAAACACGGGGTGGAGTACACGACATATACTCTACCACATAGCTAGACCATTTTAGTTACATGGACACCATGTGTACCAGTACATGGTCTAGGACACACGGGTTGAATCCATATATGGGAACATTAGAATAATACACAGAGTCTTCCCTAGACAGTGTAACACAACGGTTCGTTATCTTAAACACCATGTATACATTTTTCTACACAAAAACCTTAAAACATAGTACATTGTACATGGGTAATACTTGGGGTCATAGGATAATAAATGTGACCCTGCTACACTCTTTGTACAACTCTATACATGGATTGATGCTCTTGTCCCCCACTCCTGGATAGGTTTCGTTTGGTTTATTTCCCCTTTTATATTTCCCAGAAGGTCAAGTATCATCTTCATTCAGTGGGTTATGATCCCTTCAGTAATATATCCTGGTATAGAGTAAGGTATCCCGCCAAGAGTCCTTGAGAGAGATCATGTATGCATTCTTGACCATATGTAGAGTCATGTATCGACATTACCAATCCCAAAGGACACTGATCATCTACTTAGCTGGTGGAATCCAGATGAGTGGTTTTATCTTCTATGGCCCTATAAGTGATCCTCATATGTGTATCATGATATTTCCCTTCTCAAGAGAGAGTTCTCCCAGACAATTCGAAGGTAGAATCTTCGAACTGAATATGTAGCGTGGGTATGCTGTCATTGGGACTTACCTCTAAAAACCCTGTCTGGGTTTAGAGTATATCTAGGAGTGTTTCTGTTGTTATATTTTTAGTAGACATTTACTATGTATAGATGATTTTACCGTTACCTTTTGTATTTTTTGGGGTTTTTGGGGTCCCCTACTGAGTATTTTTATACTCGCACCTGCATGGGATTTTCCCACATGTGTTGTTTCTTGTGCAGACGAGAAGCCTTGTGAATGAGTCCCGGGAAGAATATGACCAGACTACGATTTCAATGTTTATTACATGTCAAGTTATTCCTATTGAAAATAATAGTTGTCTCATTACCTTTTTCATTCTTAATATTTCGAATTTTTTAGTTTTAAGACTCTATCTATTGGTAGGCGTGTAATCTGGCCCAATTTACTTTCCGCACATACTATCTGTTTTACTCTATTTGTTGGGTTTAGTTTTATGCATGGATTTTTTTCCGTAGTGGTTTTTACTTTTCTTTATTTTTGGGATATGAGATGTGTGTGTGTGTGTGTGTATATACATTGTAAAATCCTCCCATGTTAGTTATATTTCAACTCGGTGCTAGTAACAAGCCTCTGGCCTATCGGAGGCGGGCATCGAATTCACGACATAGGCCATACTGGGACTGGTCCTGATAGAGTGGTTTCAGAGCTGGTCGGTTCTACCATATGACCATGAGTCAGTGATATTGGTTTCAGGAAATAGTTTTAATTGATTAGATTTCATATTTCAGGTTAGGGACTCTATTGTTAGTGGGGACGACCGACATATCCATACACCATGACTCTGATAACATACATGTCAACCCAGTACATGAAAAAACAAGTTGTATAGAAATAAAAATGATGGTACATGAATAAAAAACTAATGGGGAGTGTTTTCCATGTCATTTTGTGCCATATATCAATATATACTAATTTAATATTGCACATCTTGTCTTTTTATAGGATTCCTCCATGATGGATATGCAATAGGATTCAGTATCTTGATCATGAGGATGACCCCCTCAGTAACGAGGCTTCGATACATAGAGAAAAACCCTAAGCGTTACCTCCAGGTTGTTCAACTTCTATACCACCACTAGTGGAGTATCACTTGGTACCTCTAATACTAGTAGATGAGGGGCACAGAATGAGCATGCACCATGAGTGTCAAAGACAGATATCACCCAGGATCCAAGGTGACCCAACCATCGGGTGTCTAAGGAATGAATTGAGGTTTTTATCAAAGTATTTTGTCTAGTGATGACACCATCAAACCAGATTTGGATCCTAGGAGAAATCCTTCGTCAATATACGACCTGAAGATGGTGTATTTTGACCATGTAGACTCATGATGAGGATTATTTTTCATGGACGAGTTGAGAAGACTTTCTAGGGAGGAGTTCATTGTAGTTATGATAAGAGTGTTTCATATCAAGGTGCATATTCAGCTCTAGAAGGACATTTAGACAGTGGATGATTGTTCATCAACATTCACTATCTTCTCCAAGTTCTCAATGGACATGGTCAGGGATCAATACTTCAAGGCATGTACCTTCAAGAGAGACCTATGATGGAAAATTTTATCTAGTGTCATTCAAATATGCATTTTAAATTATAATGTAGTTCTTGAGAAGGCCTTGGTGATGAAGATCTTCTTGGGGATGTAGAGGAATCCAATTGCTGCTAGTAGAATAAAGATAGATGTAGAGACCTCGACAACAGGGTGACACTATCAGAAAAAGGTTTCAAGACATGTAAAATTCACAAGAGGACCCAGAATAGGGGGTCGACAGTCTAAGTGTCTTAGGCTAGATTCAGTTAGCCTAAGGTGAGTTGATACTACTCGTGCAATGGTAGAGGTCATCTCACAAGATACTGTCCAACTCATCGATCTACTGACAAGGGGGAATTTTATGGATCACTGAGGCTGAGGCTGATAGTGTAGTAGTTAGACCCACAAGGTGGCAGATGTGAAAGAGGAGCAGGGATAGCTGTAGCTAGTGGCAGACGCTTTTATCTACTTTCACAACCACCCCAAGGAGGTCCGTACTAGGCTCATGGAAGTAGGGGACATGGGCAGGGAAAACTGAATGTAGTCAAGGCGTATTACCAAGAGAGTCGAGGGATGATCTGAGTTACAATCTATGTCTTTTCTACATTTGATTCAGTACTTATAGACACAGATTCCAGTCATTCCATATTTTCCTCATGTCTTCTGTGAAACCTTGTGATTCTGGTAATGTTTTTGACTTGACCCATACATTAGGAGACACCTATGGGAGGAGACTAAATGATCACGCATCTTGGAAGATATTTTGATATATAATTTGGAGAAAGAGTTTCGGTTAGATCATCTTTGTAGAAGAGTCGAGGCCTTACTAAGTCATTCTCTGTATGGATTGGTTATCTTTTTTCCATTCCCAGATTGACTTCCATAGGAAAAGAGTGAGGTGTGTATGCAAAGATGGGATGAGGTTCTCCATTTTTGGTGAAAAGGAAACCAATGCAACAAATTATGGGCTCATGCCTAGAGATGCGCAGCAGATCACTCATGAGTTGGATATTCATACCCTTAGACTAGTATATGTTTTGAGTTTTCAATTCCCAAAAGTAGTTGTGGAGTATGAGGACATATTTTTAGAAGATGTTCTCAGATGACTTACATACCGAGATATCAACTTATCCATCGACTTACACCCTAGGAAGACACAATTATCTTCACCAGCATATTAGATGGATCCCAGAGAGATTCGAGTGATGAAGGTGATGTTTGAGGATTTGAAGAGTAAGGGCTTTGTATGATACAATGTTTCACACTAGGTGTCCTCGATTTTGTTTTCTAAGATGGTTTATGTGAGTTTTAGGTTGTGCATATATTACCGGTGCCTGAATCACATGATGGTTAGGAACAAGTATCAACTACCAAGTACAAACAACCTCTACAATCAGCTGAGATGGGAGAAATGTTTCTCGAATCTTTCCCTTGGATCAGGTTACCACTAGTTAAGAGTATGTGATGATGATATATCAAAGATGGATTTAATGCGCTTCTACAGTCACTATGAATACATGGTTATTTCTTTTGTTGTGTCGAACCCCCCCATAGTGTGCATGGGACTCATTAACTGGATCATCCAGTCATTCATAGACAAGTTCATAGTATTCTTCATCAAAGACATCCTTGTGTACTCGACCTCAAAGTAGGAGAACACGAGATAAATATGGGTGGTTCTAGACGTATTCTAAGTGAACCATATTTTTTGGAATCACTCCAAGTGCCAGTTCTAGAAACATGAGGTCCACATTATGGGACATGTCATCTCAGTAGATGGATATGTAGTGGACTCATCCATGGTCGAGGTGTTGTTGGAATGAGATCCACCCTGGAGTGTGACGGAGGTACGAAGCTTTCTTGGGCTAGCGGGATACTAGCAGATATTTATCCGTGATTTATCCTAGAAAACATCACCAATGATAGAATTGACCCAAAAGTGGTAGCGTTTTTTCTAAACAAAGATGTGCATGTAGGATTTCTAGCAGATGAGGTAGAGTTTGATGAGTTCACTGATCGTGGGATTTCCAGAGGATGTTCCAGGTACGTTTTTTTCTGTAATGTGTCAGGGACCAGTCTTGGTTGGGTCATGATGCCAATAGAGGTGGAGATTCATTATGGTTATCACCAGCTGTGGCCGTATGAGAATAACTATGTGACCCATGATCTTTATTTGACAGTGGTAGTCTTCTCATTGAATATGTGGTGACACTACCTGATGGGCTAATGGTTAATCTACTTATCCAACCACAAGATGATCAAGTACATCTTCTTGCAAAAGGATATGAATATAAGGAATAGGGGATGGCTAGAGTTCCTCTAGGATTATGACTTCAAGATAATATATATTCATAGGACGTGGAAAGTTGTGGAAGATGCTCTCAACATGAGATCGAGTTCACAGCTTTTGAGAGAGGTGTTGAAGTAGTTGGACTCACTATAGTTATCCTTCATAGATGGATATGACAGAACTTATATACAGTCGATGGTTATAACCACTCCATATTGACGACGAGTCAAGGAGTCACATCAAAGGGATGTCAATTGTGAGAATTTACATGATTAGTTATCTATAAGACATGATCATGAAAAAAAACTTCAAGGTGGGGATCATGTAGTCTTTTTTAAGGGATGAAATATTTTGCCACTGTTGTTGCGAAAGAAGGTTCTGAGGGAGTTGCATGCTTCCCACATTGGTGGTACATCCTAGAGTATCAAAAATGTACTAGGATATCTGAAGATAGTTTTGATGTACATTTATGATGAAATAAGTAGCATAGATAGTATCATGATGCATAACATGCTAGCAGGTGAATGATGAGAACAAGGTTCCACGAGGGTTAGCTCACCCCTGGATGTGCTAGAGAGGAAGTAAGATGGAATATTGATAGACTTCGTGATTGGATTACCAAAAACGTACAAGGGAAATGATTACATATGGTTGATCCTTCACATACTCACCATGTCAGACAACTTCCTGGATATCATGTAGAAGATTTCTGTATAGAGATTGAGATGCCTCTACCTAAAAGATATAGTTCGTCTTCATAGAATCCCTTCAACTATATTCTCAGATCGAGATGAATGAATAATATCATGATTGTGTAAGAGACTGTTGGATTCTTATGGGACTATTCTTCACTTGAGCATGGCATTCCATCCTCGAATAGATGGTTAGACAAAGAGAACCATTCGGGTTCTGGAGAATATGTTGTAGTCTTGTATCATAGATTTTGGTAACAGTTGGGGGGAACACCTACCACTGGTGGAGTTCAATTACAACTGTAACTACCGCTAATCCATTGGTATGGATCTATTTGACTATTTATAGGGGAGACCCTTTCGGTCAACACTTTTCAGGACCGACCCTGAAGAGTTAGCACTCATGGGTCTAGAGTTGGTGAGAGCTACCACCGAGAAGGTTAAGATCATCCAGTAATGGATGAATACTGCATAGAGTTGGTATAATTCTTATGCTGAAAGTTGAAGGAGACCTCTTTAGTTCGAGAAGGGAGATCATGTCTTCATTTAGGTATCACCTTGAAGAGAGTCGCATAGATTTGGCAGGGGAAACAAGTTGTCTCCAAGGTTCATTATCAATTTTCAAATACTGCATAGAGTTAGTGGGGTGGCCTACTTCCTAGATCTACCTCCACAATTGTATAGGGTACACAATTTCTTACATGTCTCACACTTGAGGAGGTACATGCACAATCCATCACCCGTCATCTGCTGGGGTGAGCACGACATCAATGATTGAGAGACCCTCACGTAATACACTGTGGAGGTCGAGGATTAATAGGAGAGGATCATTTGTGGGTCAGTGATTCGCCGATCATGTGTCTAGTGGTAGCATGATAATCATCAAGGGATAATGTGGGAGTGAGAATCTCATATTAATTCTCAGTACCCTCATCCTTTTGTATATCACCATTTCTTTGGATTTCATAGATGTAAAGCCCTACATTAGGGAGAATATAACATCTGTGATTTTCCATGTATTATTTTTTAATATTATACGGAATTATTTTGAGGCTATTCTTTGAAATAATGTGATATTTCAAGGACCAAAGTGTCTTGAATAAATAGTGTATATAAATTAAACTCTAAATATCACATGTGGGTGGTGTTCCAGAAAAAGTGGAATATAATTTAAACGGGTTCCCGAATCAGAAATCGGAGGGCCCGTTACGTATAGAGAAACAACATTACCTTAGGCATGACCTAACATTGACCGATATGGGTCAGATGTAGAAGTTAGTTTTTGGATGTTTTAATGGAAATGAAATAATATAAAATATTTTATTCCAAACATTTCCATAACACGACGTCGAGAGATTTTAAAAAATCTATTAGGAGGATATCTAGGGTTAGCCTCAAAACCCTGAAATTCACAGGTTCCATGGAGAGTAGACCCCTTGGGGAACCTCTCAACAAATAATGACGACATATCAGACGATTGAAGAACCTCATATTCAATTCAACCTCACCAACAAGGGAAATTATATGATCGTCCTTCTATCAAATTAATGTAACATTTTTGTTATTTCGATCAATTTCCCACATTCTTAAATTAGATGATGAATGCAGATCAAACCATGAACATTTTGATCCACTGATAGTTCGTTATTGTGGGATGCGAAAAGATCATCATCGTGAAGAACGATGGTTTTGGTTCATTCCTAAATTTTTTATTGGATTTCTTCACCCCTTTTCCCACATTCTTCATGTTCTTAGCAGGGCGGTGAAAAATGGATCGTTGCAAATATTTTTCACAATGCAATGATCCTAAATTGGAGATCTGATAATGCGATGACCTGTCTGAGGTGTAACGATGATGGAAGATGATGACTCGGCTCAGATAGAGGGAGACCATTCTTTGAGTGTTCTTCATACAGGTGAATGGATGTATGTTTTAGGGGTTGATCGGATGTCCAAAAACAATGGATGCAGCCTCGCGGTGTTAGGGAGACCTCAACCCTTTAGTTTTGTGGAAATTAGACATCCATATCAGTATTTGGATCACCAACTAATGTGTTGAATGAAGAACATCACATTCTGTAATTTTCCATAGAACATGAAATGTTCTCCAATGAACACGTCCCGTTGGAAGAGCATGTCAGCAGCTAGGGTTAGGGTGATGCATACGGAAAATAACATAACATGCCTCTAGGGAGACACGGTCTGCATGCCCAACCAAGAAGCAACTGGAGTTCTGGGTGACAAGAAGTGCTGACATGACACGTGTCCACCATCACATGGTGTGTGGGTCTTTACAAGGACTCAGCATGTATCCCAGAAGATTCATGAACATGGGGTGGAGTACCCGACATGTACTCCACTACACGGCCAAATCTGGCTAGATACAGGGACCACCCCATGTACAATTACATGGTCTATGACTCTCTATATGATGTTGTGTGTTAACACATGACCAACACACACAAAGTCTTCCCAGGATGGTGGAACAACACATGTCATTATCTTATATGCTTTGTATACCTTCTTCTAAATGAAAGGACTTGTGACATGGTCTGTTGTACACAAGAAATACTAGGGGGAAAAGGACATAGTGTGTGATCCTACTACACACCATGTACTTCTCTATACATGGATTTATTCACTTTTCCACCACTTCCTGGAATGTTTTCAATTATATTAGTGCCTCCCTACTCGTTTCCCTGAAGGTCTCATATAATTTCTATCCACGAGTGTATGATCCCTTCAGCACAACTTCCCGATATAGAGTCTAGTATCCCTCTGAGGGGCCTTGAGAGTGTTACTCTATCCAATGTTGACCCTCGGAAGAGTCAGAATACAACGCGAACAATCCTATATGACGTCAATAACCTATATACCCGTTGGAATCTGAATGAGTTGTGTTATCTTCCAAGGCCCTAGTAGTGATCCTCAACTATGTTTCAGGATCTCTTCACACTCAGTAGTGAGTTATAGTAGAAATTTGCTTGGTTATATCTTCAAACTGAATCCCTAGCATGGGTATGTGGTCATTGTGACTTACCTCTATACTACAGTCTAGTATTCAAGTATATTTGGATGTGTTTCTCTTGCTATATGTCAAGTATACATATAGATTGTATAGATTATTATACCATAACATTGAGTATTTCTTTTTTTTAGGGTCCCCAACTGAGTAATGTTATACTAACCCCTTCTTGGGATTTCATGCATGTGTCATGTCTTGTGTAGATGATATGCCTTTTGACAATGTCTAGGGAAGACCAGGACCAGATTGGTATTTCTATGTTCTTTGAAGGCCGAGGTGTTCGTACAACTACAAGCAGTAGTCCAATACCAATTTCATGATTACAATTTTGACATTTTAGCTTGCAGACTAATTCTATTAGTGGGATTATATTATGGACCCATTTAATATTCATACATACTATATGTTGTACTCTTTTGTATGGGTTTAGTTGTATGCATGCATTTGGTTCCTTTTTTTACTTTTCAGCATATGTGATTTTGGATATGTGTGTGTGTTAGTGTGTGTGTACAAGTACATGTGAAATACATCCCATAATAGTGATATGCCTACATGGTTCTAGTTACCAGCCCCTGGCCTATTGGAGGCGGGCTTGGGGAGTCATGGCATAGGACCTATTAGGATGGGTCGTGACATCACATCACTTTGAGGAGTTGGTAGTTCACAATTCATAAATTAAGTTATCACATTCCACAAAATGGAAGTCATAATGGTATATATTATATCATAATTATATAAGAATAAATATATCATAAATATCATGAATATAATATACAAACTGTATTTATATCACTATTTTCATCCCTGAGAGGTGGTAGAGAAAATATAAACTACATCATTTCATGATGATGTAGTCGGTTGTACACACAAACAATAAGTTTTTTACCCATTTTACAGATGTTTGTGTAGGTGTAGGTAAAACCCTTATAATAACCACATATATATTATATTTAGTATATTTATATTTTTATATAATCCTTGAATACGAATATTTTAGGGGTTTTAGAGTGAAAATAAATCAAAATATCTTGTGGAAGGATGTTACATATTCTTTAGGTTACTCAACCAGGGTTTCACCGATGGGATTTCATAGATAATTTTTTCCCCAAATAAAGCCTTTAAGGATGAATGTATTAATGCTGGTAGGTTTCCTGGTAAGGGGTTTTATGATCCAAATGGATTGAGATGTGTGATGAACTGAGGGGGTCAGTACCATTTTGTAGTGGATGACGAGTGACATTCTTTTAAATATAAAATGGTAAACACTATTGAGATATTTCTGTTACATAATGTACCTATAATAATTAAAAAAATTAGAAAATTTTGGTCACTTTGCCTATATATCCATACAATGTATTTTTTAGATCATTCTTGGTTATTTGGACACATATGAAAAACATTAACCACTAAGGGATGTTTTTTTCTTTAATCATTGTAATTAATTTTCATTACATTCTATAATCTTTTTGGTCAAAACAATGTTGATCATATTATACATTATAAATTATGATAATTCAAATTATGGAATCTATTTTTCCAAATTCCAATTACATAATTGGTAGATGTTAATTTAATATTAATCTTAAATATGGTATGATATTTTGTGTTTTTAACATAAAAATGTTCAAAAGTATGAAGTGTTTTTATAATGAATTTGAATTATTTTTTATTAATGGAATATATTTCATTAATTCATTTATAATTTATCTAATTATAAATTTAAACCAAAATTATTTATAATTTAACTATATAAGAAAAATATTTAAAAATTAGTTTTGAATTAAAACTCAGTATTTGTAAGTATTAATCAAAAAATGATTCTTCTATGGAAAATGAAAAAATTACCCAAAGTAAATTATTTTATCCCATATTAAAAAATGAAGTTTTTTTCTCAAATAAAAATTATAAATTCCCTAAATGGTAAAATAAATATGGTGTTTTCATTAAAATAAGTAAAATTTTATTTTAGAAAAATACATATTTGTATTCATATTATAGCATTAATTTGTATCTAGTACCTATAAATATAATTTTATTAGTGCCAACAAAATTTATTGAATATGTAATATATAAATTTTACTAAAATCATACATAAAAAGTGTTTTCTTAATTAATTTTGATAAAATCATGTTTGTACATAGAAAAAAAGATTTCATATGAAAAAATTTATTTATTTCCAAATAGTTCATACACTAATTTCTAGCTAATTAATAAAATAGAAATCATTTAATATAAATATTAAAATAATATTTTCATAGTTTTCTTAATCTTATTATTAACATCCATTCCAATTTAATTGGGGTAACTATAAGAATATTTTAGTAACTAGGTTAATAGTATTTTTTTAGTTCAATAAAACTAAGACTTGTGGGTAATACATGCAATCTAAGGGAATCAAATTATTTATAACACAAGACAATCATAGTGTTGAGTATAATACAAGATAAAATATATACTTTTTATAGTGAAATATCGACTTGGTGTTCAATAAAAATAATGAATAAATTGGTGCTTCAATATAACAGCATATTTATATAGTATTGAAAAAACTGATAAATATCGAAAAGATTACATTAACTAAAAATTAATAAAATATCAGAGTGTTACATTATTCCCCACATAAATGGAATTTCTCCCTTGAAATTGTTATGCGTCATCACAGGTTTAATACTTGACCCACTCATTCATAGAAACACTCATCATATATATTAATAGTAAAAATTCCTTTAAAAAGGTTATTCTTCATCTAGTATTATTACCCAATGTAACTGAATACTAGTTTCCCTCAAAGGAGAACGGAATTGGTAAGTGAAAAAATGGACTTAGAATAAGAATATAAATATCTAGTTATGATAGAGAGAAATATATTACACGGTCAAAAGAAAGTTAATAATGATAAAGCCAAAACACAAAGAAGACTAAAAAAGATCATTGATATAATAAAAACTATAATAAATGGAAAATTTTTTGTTTCAAGATACTTTTTCCTAATGATGAATAATTATCATCAGAAGATATACTTATATTATTTTGGGAAAACCATACACTTTTTTATTCCTTCATCAATTTCGACATCATACCTTATTCCATGAAATGAAGTTTAATTTTTCATTCCTAAACAATTATCACATAATGTGATCCAAAATAACAATATTAGTTTATCAAATCAATCTGAATAATAATGGATAGAACATGTTATCCAATATGAAAAAAATCCTCATGTGGTGAGATAATATCTTATGTATCTAAAAATTCATATGAATACTAATATAATCCCTTATAAAGGTCAGTAGGGATCTAACACAATTTTTATTATCCTAATTTCCAAAGGTTGAGTAAATCATTCCTATGATAGTAACTATTGTTACCCATTCATAACATGCATGTATATTACATCATTTGAAAAAAAATTCTCCAAAATATTAAAATACTAACCCAAGGACCATAATATTATTGTGTATTTTTAAATTTTGAATATATTTTCATAATTCTATGATAGATCTACAACAACTCCTTAAATATATTCACCTTTATTATTCGTACTTAAATAAATTTCTTCATACCCAATCGAATGAAATCATAAGAAAAGGTTGACCCCACTTCCTCAGTAATGATAATAAAAAAGATATGAAAGTATAATCTTGATAATAACAATATAAAAACATGAATGTATCATTAGAATATCATAACCATCATATCAATGACAATAATCTTGAGTAATGGAATAATGATTATTTTATAAGAATACATGAATGGTAATGTTATCATGCTCATAATCTATGAATGAAAAAAATTGGACTAAGACATATAATTATGGAATACACATTATCATATAAAATTGTGAACTTCTATAAGGACACATTTTTTCACTCATTACATTATGGAAATGAAATCAGGCCCTCATATAAACATTTGAAAATGGAACTAGGCCATTTCCTGTCATTAGGAATATATAATTACATTTACACATATAATTTCGAACATGTAATTAGGTTCATACATAAAATCATGAACATGTAATAAGGTTCACCCATAAAATTGTGAACATGTTATCACATTCACATATAATCATATAGACATGCATCTAGGTACTATATTAAAATTGTAAAAATGTGATCTGGTTTATGCATGAAATTTTGAAAATGTTACCTACCTTACTCATACCATTGTAAACATGTAATCATGATCACACATAAAATTATGGATTCACAACTTATTCCATGGCTAACATTGGGATCATATAATTTGATTCAATGATAACATTATAAACATGTAATCAGGTTAATTGCTTAATTTTTTAAAATTTAATATTTATCATGAATAACATATATACTCATGAGTCATCGACCATTACCCAATCCATTATAGAGATATATGTCTCAGCTGAAAAATAATCATATAATATATATGTGTGCAAAAAAAATATAAAAAAATAATCATATCAAAACCCATGAAATGAAATTCGTATCATAAAAATTTAATAATGTGACTACCTATAGAAAATTGACAGGTCTCATAGTCCTTAAATAAATTCATAACCTTTGAAAGAAGTGATTTTCAAAAGAATATAACCGGTGAAAGTGAATTGGGTTCAACAAACATCATTCCATAAAAACACACAAAATTAAAGAAAGAATTTTCAAAGTATTCTTGTATAATGTACCCTTTAAATCATAAAATATAAAAAATTATGTAATCTTATATAGAGTAGTATTTAAATGGGTTATATAGAACATTTTATAAGGAAAATAGAATCTATTTGAGATCCCCTGTTATAAAACCATTTTTAAAATTACTTTCTATATGAATAATTTTTTATAATTAATTTAAAATATTTCTTATAGAATATATTTTTTCAAAATTGAAATAAACAATTTTTAAAAAAAATGTATTTTGAAGACATTTTTCTTATAAAATATCATAGAGAACTTATAAAGGAAGCATGCAAATATTTTTCAAATATTTTAATTGAAAATACCATGAAATCTATGAAAGAAAGAATAAATTAATTTTTAAAACCGTATTCTAGAAAACAAATTCTAAAAAATCTAATGAATTTTTGAAATCATCGAAATCCTTATCATTGGAAATAAAAATTTTAAAATATAAAAATGAATCATTGAAAATAATTTAAAATATAAACATATAATTTTTTTTAAGACATTGTTATTTGATATCAACATAAAAATGAATTTCCAAAATATTTGTAAAATATTTTGTTACAACATCACCTATGAAACATAAAATGAAAAATTTATGGAAATCACAGTCAATATGGAGGGTATGTTCATACAAGTGTGAGATTTCTTTTTGCATATTACGAAGTATAAACAGATCTTTTATCTGTAAAAAATAATAATCCTTCAAAAAAATGTACACAGCTAAAAAGGGTTAAAAATTTATATTTTGTATCACTATATAATACTAAATAATATTTTAATTCATTTTTAGAAAACATGGTTTTGATAAAAAGAATATTTCCAACTGAACGGATAAATAAAATCATATTTTCATAAAAATATTTTAATAACAATCATATGAAAAAAGAGTGTAAATTGTTATATTACATAGATATAACATTAAAATAATATTATAGGGTAATTATTGATATATTTTGAGAGATTTTTTATAATATTCCATAATTTTTATCATAATTCTATTAAAACTTGATAAATAATGATTTTCTAGCAATAAAATCATACCATTGCAGTAAACTTAAATCCAAATCCGTATGGGAGAATTAAATTACACTAATATTACAATATCATGGAAATAATAAGATTTATGATATAACATGTAAAAGGTAATTATATATTACTTATTGAAAAATATAGGTTCATGACATAACATGTGTCTCAAAGAAGGATACTTGAGACATAATTACAATAATGATTTGTGAACATTTGGATAGAAAAATCCATGAAAGTGAAATAATAAAATTTATATGTAAATAAAGATGAATTTTATTATAATTATAATATAATAAATTCATGTGAATTATATACATCACACAAAAAAACAAGTGGTGAACATGGAACATATATCATGGATATACAATGTTAGATGAGAATACCCATACATTATGTATTAACTTTTTTTGTGCACATTAAAACGTAATGAATATTAAATATAATTTAGCTATATATAAATAAAGTCAACATATTATAATATATAATTACATATATGATTATATAATTTCATGAAATTATCCATTTATTAACAATTCTTTGTTCAGGAAATGTTTCATGTAATAACTAGTTTGTTTACTGAACGAGTATTGACTTGTTTTTCTAGATATTAGTACATAGGTAATTTAAAATATTTTTCCAATAATGTGAAAAATTTATAATATATCATATATATTTAATATATAAATATTTACTATAATATATAAAATATAGATATATGAAATGGAATACACCTTTCATGGAAATGATAGGTCGTAGGTTCACAAGAAAGCTATTTATATTTTCATATTGTATTGGAAGAAATGAACTAATTAACATATAGGTATATACATATATATATAGATTATAATTGTACAAGAATTATTATGATATATATATCTTATATGACTATCAAACACATCCTTAACACATTCCATGTAAAGCGTTAATAAATCACATCACGTTGAGGGGGTTGTTGTCTGCAAGTCCACAAACGAAGTTATCATACTTCAAAAAATGTGAATTATGAGGGAATGTATTATTTAAAAATTTTAAAAGAATAAAAACATCATTAATTTAATTTATATATTATTAAAATATTATTCCCGTCATAATTCTCATCCATGATGGGTGGTATAGAAAAAAACGAACAACATAGTTTTGCGAGGTGTAAGTATGTCGTACACATCAATGGTAAGTTCGTAACCCATTTTATTGATGTATGTTTTGTTCTTGGTTGTATAATTAGAAGAAATAACATATCATTATATTAATGATATTGGTTTTATAAAATTATAATTTAATAATATTATTTTAGGGGGTGAATAGTAAATTGAAAATAATAGATATTTCTTATGGATGTTACATCATCTTTGGCTAACTCCTCTTGGAATTTATAAAAGGGACTCCATGGATGGATTTAAAAACAAATTATGCCTATAGGAAGAATTTTTTTAAAATTGTATTATATCTTTTCTGTTTTCTGTAGAGGAAAATGGATTGGGATGTGTGAATAAGTGATGGGGGGGGGGTACTTCTCTTTTGCAGTAGAGGATGAGTTGAATTCTTATAAATATAAAAATACAAACCATACAGAGAGGTATACCTTAAAAAATGGTCCTCTAATAGTTTTCCAAATAAGATAGAATTCGTATATTTGTTGATTTATGTTCATAGAATTTATTATGTACTTGTTTTTAGGTTATTTTTTCATATATGACAATTTTTAACAACTACACAAACATGTTTTTTCCTTATTGTATTAATTAATTTTAATTCATCTAATTAATGCTTCAAAACAAATTAATAAATAAATTATCTATAAAAATACATTATATAAAAAATGATTTTAGAAATAAAAATCATAATTTTTTATTTTTGGTCAAAAAATGAATATCTTTTGAAAAATACCATGAAAATTACCAAGGTAAATTTTAATTATTCAATTTAAAAATTATTTTTTATTTTCTAAAATAAAAAAAATGTTCAAAAAAATATATTTAAAATGGGTTCTCCATTAAAATACGGTAAAATTACCTTTAAAAAAATATCATTATTCATAAAATTGGATTTATTTTACTTTTTTTCCAATAAAATGTATTCGATGAGTGTACAATATTTTACTTCAAAATCTTATATATATAATTTATTAATAACATCACATAGTATTGTGATTGTTTAATTTATTTTGATAAAATGATCTTATTTACATTAACATTGTTTTCTTATAAGAGAAATTTCTAAAATTAAAAATTAATCAAACATTCATATCTAGCTAATTGGTATCCAAATGATTAAAATTATATGCATTTTTAAATAATTTTTTAAATATTTAAAAACTATTATCTGTAATTTCAATTCCAATGACTAGGTGGAAACAATAATAATATTCTAATAACTATATTAATAGTATTTTGTAGTTTGGTAAAAGGATACATTGTGTGTAACACAATAAATTGATGGGACTCAATATTATGTGATACAAAATCAAAAAATAGTATTGAATTTATCTCAAGACACTCTATTATTTTCATGTATTGAATTATTTAGTTGGTGTCTCATTCGAATAATGAATAACATGGTTCTTTCTTCTAACACAAGATATATATAGTGTTTCATGAAATAAAATTTTTAAAAAATATTAATTTAATTCCATAAAAATAATAAAATCCCAACGTGTTACATATATAGTAACACATAGCACCCCTTCCTAATATATAATTAGAAAAAACTACCACTTTGAGTGTTTTTTCATCCAATTCATAATCTAACACTTCCCACTTCCTAGAGATCCAAATTTATAAAGCTATCAAATTGATGGAATGAGCCTATTTTCAACCATATATAAAATATAATTCAAGAAAAAATCTTGTGATACCAATTTACATTTTCATTTTAAAAATTAAAACATCAAATTTAAAGAACCGAAATCAAAATAACATTCCTAAAATATAGATTCCAAAAGGATATAACTAAAATAACATTACTGATAGAAAATTTCATTTACCTTGTCAACTTTTCATTTCCAATGCCACATAATGTATGTTATAGTTTATGGTCAGGTAGTCTTAGGCACATGAATGTTCTCTTTAAAAATAAAAAACTAATTGAGGGTAATTAAATTATAAAACCCATGTTATTAGGCATTAAATATAAATTATGGTTCACACATAGAAATTTTAAGTTATTCATGATATAAAAACATTTAAGGAGGGATGTAAAAATTGAAAAAAATATAGGGTCCACCAAATATAGTATAATATGAGTCCACATGCCCAAAACCAAAAATATATTTAACCTATAATTATTGTAATTTTTGTAGATTATAAAACCATATAAAGTGATCCATATGGTATGAATATGATGGAAAACCACTTCTATTTGAAATAATCTTGTAGGGGGTGGAAAATGAGTCATAGATTATCCACGAGGTATGGATCACAGTAGACAGTGATGTAAAAAACCATGGATTAGAGGATCATAATCCATTAAAAAGAGGATATGTGGAATTAAGAATAGGGTATAAGATGAATATAGGGGAGGGAGAATCATGTAAGAGTTTAAGAAGAAATTTGGAGTTATAAGATTCCCCCCCCTATTTAATACAAAAAATTATTCCCCCAATGATTTCTAGGAACCACTGTGTACTCTGTGGGAAAGAATTAGCATACTATAGTCCTAAATCCTCCCCCCACGATCCCATATTTTGTACTCCATCCTTAAAACCACTATAAAAATTAATATACAATGCTAATAAAATGGGGTTTACTATAATTAATGTTGAATGTACCCCATGAAGGGTTCATGTACTATAAACACCCCAATATAAAATTATCTCCTCATCTATATAACGTTTCCAAATCACCTAATTATTATAAAATTCAAAATCCCACATATCCTCTTTGTATTACTCATTCTTCTATAGATCCAGTTCCGTAGAAATGACCTTTCCATGAATTTTACATTTTGATAATTTGTGATGTTAACTAGTCATTCCAATAAAGAATCATCAGCCTCAATATCAACATTTTTATATCAATCAGAGATGAAGGGTCTTGATGAGACGATCAATGTCAGGTTATATGAAAAAAATCCCAAATTTAAATATATATGTATGTAAGATAAAATATAGAGTTTATTTTATGGACACTCTCTACAACCTTAAAAGGCACCAAAAACCACTGCATTAACTACACATTTTCTAATATGAAATTGCACATGTATCATCAGCACATTTAAGAATACACATTCACCCACAAAATATTCTATGAGGTGGAATTTATATTATGTTTAGTATATATATATTCATTGGGTAGTCACCCAATACTTGATCAATCAAACCAACTCAGTGGTCTCCTACACAATGATCGGCCCACATAAAGATGAATGTCTAGCCTCCAGTTTTAATGAAGGATACCAACATGGACACATTTATAAGGACTTGAATGTATCAATATTAATGGATTCCTATTTTCAGTAAGTTTATATTAATTCCATTAATTCTATATAACACTCTCACGAATCCCTAAAATCTTGGTCACATGCAAAATGAATATCCTAGTGAACCTGGATTGTTAATTCTGATTTCTTATCCATTGGTGGGTGGTAGGAAGTACTCAGATAAAAATATTTTCTCAACACCCTTTATATATACATTCAAAACGTCAAGGTGAAGTGGGAATTAATATATTATATAATTATTATTGGAACATTGTCCAAGAATTCAATATCAAAGACATATAATCTTCTGAGCTCATCAACTGATGAAGTATTAATGATCAAAATGAATTTTGAAAATTCGATAAACCGATCCACCACAACACATCCAATATCATGAAAACTGGTAATCCTCAATAATATGATCAATGATTAATTTTGACATTGTAGAACTTCTTTATAGGGAAAAATATAGAATTCCGAAGGCTACTTTCCCTCTAGCTCTCGACCTCAACTTACAAATAAGTTGTGAACCATGCATCAAGCACCACATTTTTCTTTTTCATTGTGAAACACCATTATTTTCAGGAAAAATTATGATACATCTTGGTTGGACCAAGATTTACATCTCACCATGAATCATGTAAGTCCTTCATTTGTTCTTGACACATGCTCATCATGACTACCATAAATCCTATAGAAACAAATATTATCAACATCTACATAACAGTCAAGAGGACAACCCTACCATATATAGTATCCATCACCACCATGAAATACAAAATGTGTTAAATAACATTAATTTATCCTATCATGAATTTATTTGGTAATATATATAGAATCCATGGTTTTTCACTCCAAATAATCCTCAACATCCAATCAAATCTCAGTAAGAATATCCATTACCTGTCACTCAATGCTAATTCCATGAACGTCCTTAGAATACATATTTCTAGTAAAAGTTTGTATAAAAATGTTCAACATACCCATAGTATAATGAAACACAATATAAAATTCCTATAGGTACAAAAACAACCTTAACATGAAGAACATTTTGGTCATGATGGTAGAATATTAATTTCATGCTTTTATGGACTATGTAAAACACAATCCTATACCCCATTATGTATTTTATCAAATAATAATTGGTTTAAACCAATGAATGAAACACAAAACCGTGGTTGTTTAGTTAAACTAATGTAGTCTCAATTTATAGGACCAATAAGTGAAAACACACCCATCATATTTAAAAAATACCCTAATAGTACATGTAATGAAAAAAATATAAGGTATGCTACTAAATAGGGATGATTAAGTTCTTTATCAATGTGGATATCACTCTCCTTTTAATATACTCATTGTATGATTTATAATAACTACAATAGTCAAGCCTCACATCCTTCTTCGATAGGACCATCAATTACACTTCTACGTGAGAGAACTCTAGAATAAATATTTTATAATATATAAGGAACATAATGAATCTATAAATCTCTATGATTTTATAAGGTATACCCCTTAAAATAACAATGTTCACCTTCTCTTGGTCTATTTATACCATACTCATTTATTTGGATAGTCTTGTGAAGTCATAAGTTATCCAAAAAACTAACAAATTGATATTTTTCCAAGCAGTTGTTGTGGTCAATAAGTGATCATAAATATATCTAAAATTTATGACTGTGAATCCCTTGACTAGAAGCATAATAAAATATAACAGATGGAAATAGTGATAAAGGATTTCAAGTAAAAAAATATTACTTGATTCATTAGGTACAATAAATATTCTTGAAGGTATGGAAACTCAAAAAACATTAAAATGTACTCACAAAGGACATAAATTCTCTAAAAGGTTGTATAAGGAATGATAAATGGTTAAACGTTGATCTTGTGATACCCCAACCATAAATCAATCATCTAGAAAAAATGATCACCCTTATTCTAGAAAAAAATCAATGATGTGAGGGAGTGGAAATCAGTTCTTAATTGTTACCTTGTTAAGCCTATGATAGTCCATACATATTCTAATGTAGTCATCTTTATTTGTAGAAAAAAACTGAAGAACCACTAGAGGGAATTCTAGATTAGATAAACTCATTTCTTTCTAATTCCTCAAGAATTTATTTCAATTCTCAATTCCCTATTTATGTCATACCATAAGGCTATATAGATAAATAAATCATATATATAAATGTCTAGATCATAAACTTGATTTTATGATTGGTTGGTAATCCTAAAAAGATCTTAGGGAACATATCCAAGTACTGATAAACAATTGGAGGGAATATTGTCTAGAACACGTCGACACATTTAGAACGAGACTACAAGAATATCAATTATCCAAGCCAGTTGAAAATATTTTGGTACTAATTGTCCTTCTCGAATGTCCTACTGATAAAAAAATATGAGATCTCTACTTCATGAGAGGTGAAGGACACAGATTGAAGATAAAAATAAATCCACACCTAGTAATAAACAAGTTATCCCATTCCTAAAATTACATCAAACCCACCTATATGAAATTAAAAATATCCCCTAATGTAGATTATATTTATCAAGGACCAAGGATAACTATTTGAACATATGGTTCCCATATAACACCATATATAGGGTCGTGTAAATTGATCACACTTTCGAACAATATTCTATATGCCGAACCAATCCAAAAATAAACTAGGCAGCGATGATAAAAATTTGAGATTCCCAAATAAAATGGTAGAGGATATAGTTTAAGATACAAAAAAATTAACTTTCTTGGTGGATAATCTTACCTCCTGACCTGAAAGTGTATGATCAACCATGTGTATATCGAAAATAGAATATCTATATACTCCCATAAATATTATTTTATTTACACTCCCTTACTAACCCTACCCTAAGATTAATATCCATCACCTAGACAAAATGAGCAGTTTATTTCTAATTCCCATCCTTTCAAGGAGTTGTCCCATCTATAGATCCCTCAACTAATAATGAATCTTTTCCACTAGGATCCGATTATCCAACTAGAGAATATGATATAATAAACCATTCATTTACATTTTTAAAACTATACGGATTCAGAATACACTATGGTAACTTATTCCCAACCTCTGTATTGATATATCAATGTATTAATAGTCCCTCATAGAGAAAGAGTACAGTTAAATAACTAATATGAATAACTAATACCACCCTCGTGTGTGTCATCTAACTAAAGCTTTCAAATACCAGAGGATCCACTACCACTACTATCTAGAAAATTAAACTACCTAATTCCATAACCCTCACTAATGTTCCACCAAGATATCCAAGACTTCGTTATCATCCAGAATAATGACGTTATATAGAATAAATCTAGGCAAAACTTTATTTGGTAAAACATGATATCAAAAAAATATTTGGACTTTTTGGTCTTTTTAAAAGACAAGGTAGGATTAACATTAATATTATTTTGATAATGATAGAAATTTCACATAACCAACACATCCTCCGCTATCAACATTATAAACTAATAACCATTTTTGATTGCTAGGATTATATTAATAAATAGATGACGAATATAGTCTTGAAACCTGTATTGGTCAACCCAATTTGATGGTCCATCAAGATGTGAACATTCCAAAAATTTCTTGATGAACCTAAAAAAAATGTGAAACAAAAGTTCACATTATTTTACTTAGGATCCCCTAAATGAGCAATGATATTTTTCATAGACTCAATGATTATCTAAATTGATTGTGTACCACCCTCACTTATAATAAATGTTGGGTGTTTCTCTATAACTCATGGATATGGTTTGACAAGAATGTTAATACCCTAGGATCCTCCATTCCTTTTAATGGAATACATTCAAAATTATTCCATGAAGTTGATCATCCATAGTTGAACCCAGAACTATTGGATTCTCTAGCACACCCCCTGACAGGGCATGATCACCCTCACCATTGTGGAATGTGTGTCTGACACTTTGATGCAGCTTATCAATAAAACTATAAAAATAACATCTTAATAAAATATAAATATAGAACAATCAAATCTATACAAAATTTAATATATATATATATAATTTCTCAATGCCCTATATACAAACCCCAAATGGTCTCATAAAACTATGAACACTATTATTCCTTTCCAAATACATAAGATCACACATCCCCACATTCCAAAGGATTAAAAATTTGTATTTTGAAAATTAGGAATCCATATTTTATAAAAATTTATAATCACATGGTTCTGTTAGATAATGTTTCATTTGGAAGATTCAATGGAAGAAATATATGATTCATACTTACAATTTATTTGACCAATACCATCATCTATTAACTCATCTATATACTAATTTTTTTCCATGTATTCTACACATGATTGGTAAATTAGGATTTCATTATAGGCTTATATGGGAAAACACTATATATGAATCTTCTAACAATTGAAATGGCCAACTGACTTTTTATCCATAGGCATATGTATATGTTTATATGTATATTAGTCAATAATAAATAGATCAAAAATGATAGTTAAAACAGAAAAACCAGTAATGATGAATAAAAATATAACACAATAATATCAAATTGAACCAACATATTAATACAAGAAAAATTAATTAAAATGAACACAATTTCCACTATCCAGGTTGAAAATAAATAAATTGTAAATGTGTAAGAAAGTAACTATAATCACATCACTAGAGACATGATTTATTAATAGTACATGATCCAGATACTCATAGGGACATGCTTAATACCAAGAACTGAATAATAGTATTCATCATTATACCTCTCCCAAATATTATAAAAAATTATCTAATAACAATTTTTTATCTTCTCTAAGCTTATTAATAATGGTGTCTATTCTGATACACCACATAGCCTAAATTAGGACTATCTATAAACTATAGGCTACAAACTAGTGGTGTGGGTGCAATAAAATTCCTTGTGGGGACAATAACCGATGGATATAGATTGATAATAATTAAAAAATAAGTTAAATAATATAAATAAAAAAACAACACAAGAAATATCAATACTTAAACCATAAACTAAACATAATTATTTCAATATCAAAAAAAGGTGATATAATTTAAATTAGTCAAACATAATAACCAATATTTTTTATTTCTATAATATTTTAACAAATTGAGTGTACCAAAAATTAAAGACTCTAAAAATTTTATTAACCTCAAACACACCACCCATCCATGAAGTTCCTCCCAATCTATGAAATCAAGAATATGGCATATGGCTCTTTCCTTTTTATGTCCCTAAAACTATGATGTTTTCTTAGGTACCAAATGGTGGATTGATGAATATGGATGTACAACACAATAGGCCTCCACCAACACTATACTGAAATACATATATTATAGATTAAAGTTCATGTATATGTTATATATTAAAAAATTATTTTCTTAATTATCAAAAATATATTAATATTAAATCCCACCTTATACCCTTTTCATTTAGACCACCATAAACCATTCATGCTTCAACCACTGTCTATCTATCACTTAGAACATTTGACGTATTATTCTACGTAGAGTATCCAACCTTGGAATCAAAGCTGTATATATAGTTATAAAAAACCACCCCATCAATTGATTTCATATCAATTATATGGTTACATGGACCATCCTATTGGGGTTTTTTTCTAATTAATGTTAGTATCAACTAATTCCCCTTCAAGAGTTTTCTCATCCATATCATAAAAAAATAATACACATTAAAAAAATATGAAATTTCATTCATCTATAAAAACGATGTCATGGTCCAATTTTTACCCATTTTAAAAAACTATTCAACATATATGAAAACAATATAAATTTGGAATTTCATTTCAAAAACCAAATAAACTTTTCATTTTACATGTCCATTATAAAAATTCTATTTTTTAAATATATACTGAAAAATACATTTCAATGAAATCAATTTCCAAAAACTAACTCTATTTACAATTTGAAATTATCATTAATATATAAACTTAATGATGTTATTAATTAAAGGAAATAAGATCCTATAGATGTGCCCTTCATTTTGAAAAGACAATTTTTACATGCAGTACCTATCATAAAAAAATATTAAGAATTAAATTAATTTTTTTTCAATCCGCGAAATCCAATACAACACATAAGGAAAACACATTCACAAAAGGATGTGACTGTGAAAAAAATATATGGACAACATAACTTAGTCCAAGAGGCTTCAGCACAACCAAAACCATGATTTTCTATAACCTAAAATGATAGGATTCAGGGTTTCCTGAATAATACCTAGAAATAGAGAATATGAGCTAAAATACCTGAAAACCCACCAAATAGTGAATACAAATAGAGTTGAAGGTAGAGAAGTATTATATTTACCTAATGTTGCTGATATAAATATAATGTTAATGAAATGACCCAATATCTTGAGATATTAGTCAAATATAAATTGGGAGGATATAGGGAATGTGTAAGGGGATCTATGAACAAACATAGGTGGTGAGGGAAATAAGATAAAAGATTAAGGGGTACCACATGTGTGAAAGAAAATTCTACACCCCCCCTTTAAAAAACAATGTAGGCCCCCAGTTGGAAGATTATGGCCTCTAACACCTCGTTGGTGTGAATAAATACCCTTACAAGTCTACTTTGTTGTCCACCAGCAAGCCGGTGAGACTAAAATAACATGTTATTGTCTATATTCCAACACTTGAGCCCCCAGTTCACTCCTAAAAACCATATACCCAGAAATAAATTTAAAAAACATAAATAGATGTTGATTTTCAAAATGTTAATGAGGAATGTACATCATGCATGGGATATATATTACATTATCATTGGTAAATGAATAAGGTTCCTTTGAGGAAGGATAATCATGACCTTTTTTCACATTGTTTCACATAATGGATTAATATGATTTATAAATAGATATATTTTATGACTCATCGAGATTATGATCACATGTGGGTTTGTGTGTAGTCCTAAGAACCTTATGCGAAACTTATCTCCCTGAGTACATAATAACTTATTATTCATGTTAGATGTTGATCACTTGCACTTTTGTGTTACTATATATGGGATTATGTGTTATGGTTACTCATTTATCCCAACATTCTATGTGTTCTTTTGTGGTATATTTCTTAGAACCTAAGGAAGGTGGACCATCAAGACATGTTTCCCCATTAATGAGGTGGGGAGGGGTGAAAATGACATGTAAAATGGTGAAAATATGCCTATTCATAGGGTTGTGAGTTGACTATGAATCATGTATTATGTGTGATGAACATGATGCCTATAGATTTCCAAATGTTTTTGTTCATGATTCCTAATTAATGTCGCATAGCTCTTGATACCTAGAGAATGACAAGAATGTGATATCCATATTTCATAGTGTGTAGTCATGTTTCTAAATTACAAGATGAAAATTACCCTAATTCATGATCCTCAAGGATAATCCTTTATTATTCTGAGACCGTTATTATCCTTCCAACATATAGTTATTGCTTGTAAGACTGGGGTTTCTTTTGGATTTCTAATTGCACAAAAATTTGGTTTGTTGTTTTGTGTGTCTAATATAGATTCACATTTATTATTATTTTGGACTACACTTTAATACATTAGAACATTAGATTTAGGATGCATGTGTGGTGTCCTAATGAGTATGTAATCACACCATACTCAAGAATTTTAGTGTGCTTGATGATTTTTTCAGGGATCCAGTGAATGATAAGGGACTTATGGGGGATTTTTGATCTAAGGACTATGAACCTAGTAGTGAGATATGACCTAAATGGAAGGGACCTATATCTAATCATTTTTATTTACATTCTTTATCTACCCTAGAGAGGCATTCAATTTTTGGATTTTTTTTATTTTCTATTATTGTATTATGAAAATTCAATTATTAAACATGTTTTCTATGTTGATTTATTATATTATCTATTATTAATTATTTATTTGTTGAAACTATACTGAGGTATTAGTCTTCAAACTATCAAAATTAGACCCCCACTACTAGTCAGAATCCTCATATATATCTGGAGGTGTGCATATGGTCATGTGGAACAGTAGCTCAAAACCAATGGTACATGCTAGAATGTTACAATATGGTATTAATGTTTATGATTCTATAACTTATTTATATTTTCTGTGGAATGAAACAAGATAGATAGATGATATAATGGTTGGGACTCAGCAAGGGTATCTCTGAAAATGCAAGAGCATTACTGTATAGAGGACCACTGAGTACCCATAAAGTACGGATTTTATGTTTTATTGTTACTGTTGATTAAAATATCCTTATATAATTCAAATGATATTGATAATAAATTTATGATATTTCTAGTGAATTCATGCATCATGAGTAGGAACGTGGTTCAACTTCCTTATATATAGTAGATTTTGTCTGTATTATGGTTTTTAATTCAATCCCTTGATTTGATTTATCTATTGTGGATAGTTTCTATTTTTATATATATATTTTTCCATTATGTTGTGATATATCTTCATTATCATTAATTATTTCAACTAAAAAGGTTTTTTTAGAAAATATATAAATATATAAATATATATCTGTTAAATGTGACTAATGTTCTGGGATGGAAATATGGTTATTACTAGGATGTGTTTACCTTTTGATAAGGGTAGACTCTTAGGAAAACTTGTTTGATCCCACTGATTGGTCAAGAGAAGCATTGTGTGAGTTGAACGACATATTAGGGTTTACAATAACGAAATCATATCGACTCTAAATTTTGTTCCATTAAATCACAAAATATATCACCTCGATGTAATCTTATGTGACTTATTAGGAATGTGTATGCAAGAAATATTAAACGAAGGGGGATTCATCCTTACCATAAGATGCATAAGAAAATTTAATTGTTATTTCCCCTATGCGTTCTCTATGGTTTAGGAAGAAGTGAAACATAAATTGTAATTCCTTCACATAGTGTTTGTTTTATTATCTGGAGACCAAATCTACTGTCGGATTTTACTAGAAAATAAATTCCTCATTTTTTATCCTTCCAAGGAATCATAGTCCCATTGGATGTGAAATAATGGATTGAAATCCTTGTTGGACTCATTGACTTATTAGATACTCTAATAGATTGGAATGTTATGATGATATTGAGATTTATCCATTTTTGAAACCAATTTGATACCCCCATATCATATGTTAAAAATGAGATAATGTATCTAAAGGTAAAACTAGGTGATATAGAGATTACAACAATTGTCCACACATTGAATTTTTGGTGATAATATCTCTTACGTGAGATATTTTTTTGTTCATATGAACTATAAGTTATTTTTTATCTTCACACAAAGGGACCTAAACATAAGAACTATAAAAATAATGAAATTTTTTTGTTGATAATTCAATTTAATTTATAACAAAATTAATGAAATATCACAGAACTATAATTATGTATTGATAATTCAATTAACGGATATTTTATAACAAAATATCAGTTAATTCAATTTAATTTAAATTGAATTATAAACTATAAATTAAATTGAATTATCAAATGTAAATTAACGGATATTTTATATCAAAATTAATGAAATGTTTATTTGTTAACAATTAAGTATTGATAATTCAATTTAATGAAATACTTAATTGTTAATTTAATTATCCATACTTAAATGATAGATAACTATTGTCAAATATAAATTAAATTGAATTATCAAATATAAATTAACAGATATTTTATAACAAAAGTAATGAAAGTTTTTTTTGTTGAATTGTCAAAGATAATAACACAAAACTATAAAATGATATTATTCACGAATTATCTACTGTTTTTCACAAATATAAATAACATTTAATTATAATTTTATAATTAAGGAAAATAGTCAAATGATAATTTATAAAAATTATCAAATGATGATTGTGATATTTTGAAAAGATATCTATTAAAATTATAAAATATTAATTTCAAGATTCATAAAATAAAATTATTAACTTACTAAATATTAATTATGATATTATCAAATAAAAATTATTACTTTTTCAAATGATAATTTCATGATTATCAAGAAAAATTAATAAAATTCTTAATCGACAGTGACTATATAATCAAAGGATAATTTGTATATTTAAAAATATCTTGGTATAATTTATTATTAAAATAAAATTATAAAATAAAATTTTGGATAAATTAACATATATAGTTATAAATATATACTTTAGGATAATTTATGAGGATATAATTATAAAATAGAAATTTTTAATAATGTATCAATATATTGTTATATATGATAATTTATAATAATTATCAAAAGATAATTATAAAGTAAAACATTTTATTAATTATCAAATATAATTATTAAAACATTATATTTTATAAATCCTCAAATGATAATAATTGAGTTTAATTTATAATAAATTACAAATTATTTATTACAAATGATGAATTTATGATAATAATGGATATATAATTATTCATAATGGAATTGTTTGATCATATGCACTGACCTATAATTATAATTTATGAATTATCATAGGTATAAAATGAATCATTGGATGTGATATTTTATTTATTTTTGAAATAAAATAATTGTATTTGGTTTTAGGAATAATTTGATGATCCTAAATAATTTACCTATCAGTGCTTTTGTTAATAAGTCTAGTAAGTGGTGTTCTTGAATGGTATGTTTTTCATTTCAGCTATCAAACCACATTGGGTGGTTTTCCATTAATTTTAATGATGAATACTTTTGAGGTAGGAATTTAATTAACTTTTTCGTATTTGGTATGTATGATTCCTTAATATGATTTATTTCTAAACATATTTTTTGACTACTATAGTTTATAATCTAATGTAGTTGGGTGTGTTTCCATTAGAACCTTATGTGGTAGTGATTGCAATGAGTACCTTGTCTATTATTATACATGTTTTATTTTTATCACATCTATTTTTGGGCTACCATAATTATAATTATGTGAAATTAATTCTTCTGTATCCCAACATTCTATGTTTTCATTTTTTCGTGTCGTTCATGGAGACATTGGAAGGTAGACCATCATGACATAATTATACCATATTGGGTGCATGAACAACCTATGATGAAAGTGATGAGGGACTTATGCAAAGGTTAGGGATACAAAGATTCCTCAGGGACATTGTGTGATGCACTTGATTTCTAGTTGATTCCATGAAGTTTTGTTATAGACGACTAGTGATTTTAGTGTAGCTATCAATACCAAGAGGATGAAGAGAACATGAATTTCTCGAGAAAAAAAATTCTGCCGAATAACAAGATCACACGATGTCGAGTAGCATGATTCTTGAGCCTCAAGCGTGGTCCTCGATTATTATGAGAGCCTAAATATACTTCTTATGTAGAGACAATGAAGGTACTAACATGGGTTATTTGTATCTTTGTTAATTAACAACCGATCAGTTTTTGATTAAGTGTTTTTATTTATATGGAACAATGAATTTTTATTAGATTATACACATGTATTCATAAGAATATAATGCTATGGATTCATTGTTTTTTTTCAACCGAATCTTGTACTCACACCCTAATTTGAACATTCTATTCTATTGTAGATTTCTTGTGGGATCTGATGAAGTGAAAGGGTTATATAGTGGACTACTGATGGAAGGTATGTTGAGCTAGTGGTGGGATATGATGGACATCGATGAGACCTATTATTTATCATTACATTGTTTTTATTTCTTTTCTACCAGGTATAAGAATACCACTTATAGGATATATGTATGTTAATTTTCATGTGTACAATTTATTCATTTTTTCAGAATGTAAATTATGATGAATTGTCATGTTAGTCATTCTTTAATATTATAATAAAATGATATTGATGTTATATTGTACCCATTTTCAGACTCGGAACCTTACATCTTGTTGGATGCATATTTTTTATTCTAAGGTACACATATTGTCATGTGTCCCCCGAGGTCATACTCGGTGGTTCGGGATGGGTTGTTACATCAAAAAAATAATCTAAATAAGATCCTTTTTTTTGATAAGTTTAGTGTGATTGATATTATGTCCCAAACAATATTTACCAAACCACCTAATAAAGTATTATCATCAAACACCTTACCTTTATAATGTATGCGGGTGTAATAAAGGATAATACATCTACACCCCAATAGTATAAATTTTTATTTTTTATATAAAAATAATGAAAATATATAACCCTTATTATTTATTATTTCTTATATATATTATTAAATAACGAGTTTTCCAAAAATTAGATTTTGATAAGAAGACACAAATATTGTTTTTTCAGAAATATATAATTTAAATTATAACAATGTTTTTGAGAAATAAATGGTTTTAAGAAATATGTTTCAATTTATTGATAATATTAAATAATGCTCAGTCAAATATAATTAATAATTTAATTTAATGATGTATAGTGTAATTTTAATAAGGTACAAAAAGTATTTTTCGTTATAAAAACTAGTTTTATCTAGTAAATGATTTTTTATTTTAAAAAAATAAATCTCATATATATAATATAAATCTAGTATAATAAATATTATTTTTGAAATTATGACATCAATCAATGTTTATGGTGAATTTCTCCATAATTTTCTAAGATGACCTAATTTTTGGGTTGGAAAGAAATACCATATAAATATATGTTCTATATTATGGAAATATGACATAACAAATTCATTATAAAATAATTAAATGACCATAATTATATCTCCCATTAAAAATAATTTTTTTCGGTTATTTAATTACATTTACAAACCTCCAATGAATCCACCAAAACCTATGTCATGTTTTAAGGTTTAATTATCACTTCTTCAAGAATATTATTCACTTCAACATCATGAATGGAATAATTTTAATGAGTTCAATTCATATCATAATAAGATATTTAAAAACTCTAATAATTTCTATTATAAAAATTCAGAAACCATTTAAATTATACAGTTTAGAAAATTTTATGACATACAATCAAAATCCAATGTTAAGAAATTAATAAAGAAATACCTCTATTTTTCTATAAATACTCACACAACCTCTCTTTTCCCTAGACTAAAAACCCATTAAATATGATGTTACTCCCCCAATATATCTTTAATATCATTAAAAGGTGTTACCATACACTTAAGAATCTCCTCTTGAGATTTAAAAATCCCCCTCTCATGGTAATGGTATCTCTCATCAACCTTTTCAGTGAACTACATTCCATTATACTTATCATTTTAATGTCCAATTTAACATGTTGTAATATGATTATAAAAAAACCATTATTTTATTTTTGACTTCCATTTAAATATAGACCACTATTCACACTCATTAAACAATTACTTGAATATTTATATACACCTATTATGTTGCATGAATAATTTGATGGTTTTAAATGCCAAAATATTCTATTGTGAATACCCATCACCATTTATGCTCATGTGTATTCCAATATATGTATTTATAATTAATTTATTACAAAAATCCATTTATGTATCCCTCTATCAATAATTGTGAAATTAAAAAATTTATAATACTATATAAGGTCATTTGATCAATGTGGCCCCAAAATGATTGTAAATAATTTTAATGTGATGGTTGTTTTGAGTATTATACAGCTCTTCCATACATTATGATGTTTTTTATCACATGATATATCATATATAGTGAATTATATATTATCCTAAGAACACATTTGTATTAATCTTGATGGTTATTATTGACACATTCTTATTATGTAGTGTTTTATTTTGATTACTTGTTCTTATGATTCATTGATTTTATAATTTTATATCATGATTTGTTGTTTTTTATGATTCTAACCATTTTGCAACAAGTTGATATTCCTATTGTCTCAGTTGTATTAAAATTATCATATTATACTTTTATTATTCCTTTTATAGGTTTTATAGAACACCCATTTCTTATCTATGACCCCAGGTTACCCCACACAACATTAAGCGATCTATAAAATTCTAAGGGTGCATTAAAAATATTTAATTATTTTCATCATTTCATTGTTAGATGTTATTATTATCTATATGAAATTAACCATGGATACTAGACATAATAATATTTTGGTTTTTTATTACATGATTCTTAATGAAATAAATCCTGAATTAATGTTTATAAATGACATGATTTCCCATAGTAGGAATCAAAAAAGGATAATGTTTTCTATTGGTAGTAGGATTCGAAAACCATTTTCAGAACCTTATGGATAAGACTATACATATGAAAAATATTATAAATTTTTGTAATTTATATAGTGATTGGATTCCATAAAACCAAATACTAATTAAGATAATAGATGTGTATATGGGTCCTTCACAATTCTTCTAAGGGGTAATAATTCCATAAAGTTATTATTGGGTATTATCTCAATTATCACATGGTGCATGAAAATTAGGGATTAATTCACACCATGTTCTACACTCTTGGTGGGTATGCTTTGGAAAACTGAAATAATCTTTTCCAACCACTAGGAAGTGAATATAGATACCATGGAAATATTATATTAGGAAATAGAATATGGATAACATAGATAAAATCCTGAAAACATATAGGTTACTGAATCTATGAAAAATATGATTATTCCATTAGATTTGCATAGATTACATTTTATGGTTTTAATAGTTTTAAATATATCATCCTAAATTTTCAATTATTTTTGTGAAATGGCTAAAATAATAGGAATATTATCACCAACCAATGTTCCTAAATATTTGAGGACTTTTCAATTTATATTCAAAATAAAATGCATGAAAGAGTTGATAACTTCAAGAAAATACATAGTCAATGCACTCATGTTTTGAAAATACCCATGAATAATGAAAAAAAACCCACAACCCCATAACAAAGAGAAAGTTAGAATTGAAAAAATTATATGACAAATAACTATAACTTTCACTGGATATTTATCTCCCATATCTATGGAATAAATGATCCTCCACATTGAAAATATATTCTCCACCCATTAATTCTTAGATAAAGAGAGGTTCATATAGAAAATTTACTACGTAGAGGGAGATGTTGATCAATGGATGATGTTCATAAAAAATATGAATCATAATGAAGAGACTGAAGGGATGTAGTGGAAAGAATTCATGAAATTGACTATCTATAAATATATGTATCATAGTATATGAATTAAAATATATATGGAGTTCCACATCCTAATGGAATTTAACGATGAATCCATCAGGATTTGTGAGTAAAACAATATATGAATTGCATGAAATACCTATGTCATTTTCATTGATCTCAAAGTGATGTAGATTGGTTATTTAGTGGGATAAATAAGAACCTCTAAAAGGAAATATTGATTCGAGAGTCTGATATATTGGAAAAAATTGTACGCTTTTCCCTTGATTTTCAAATGGATATTTTTAAAACTAATGTGCCGCATGGGTATACAGATAGAAAAAAGGGAAATGATGTTTAATCCTAGTGGAGAGATGGTGAATTTTCATTGTAGTAAGAAATTACATCATCACTATTATCAATAATGTATGAATAATTACCTCAGTAACATCCTAAAGGTGAAATGTTAATGCTTCAAGTGTCCGATGGAAGACAACCTTATGATCGAATATTGATGGGAATCCCCAAAAAATTAATTGGATAAAGGAATTCACAAGTCATCACCCATTTTACTATCCAATGTTTTATCTAAAAGGAATATGGACAATATAAAAACTAGTAGACAATGATTATAAATGTTAATTTAAAATAATGATGAATAAATAACCAAGGCCTTAAGAGAAAGGGAAAGAATAGTCCATCATAATAGTTGCAGTGTATCCCAAAAATGAAGGGGAATTATGTATCATAGTTATTCAATCTAGAATTGTGAACAATTTTTTTTATTCATTCTTACATACCTGGATGGTTTAATAGAACTACTCAATCACATCATCAAAACATTGAACTATATTTATGGGTCAACATGAAAATTTTGGAAATTATTTCATCTCAAGTATATAAATCTTCTCTAATCAATATTTATGGGATGAATTTCCTAGTGATCATTATAATACACCCTTTAGTGTTCTTGGATTCTTTTATGGTTATCGATTGGATTTCAATGTATAAAGACAAAATAAATTATTAGGATAATGAAATTACAACCAAATAAAGAATCTTTATCTGATTATTTGAATGTTCAAGTAAGATGATTGATATCATTTAGAATCCTTCTATGAATCGTGGATATTATTTCATTGTGATCAATTATGTCTAGCACAAATAATTGAGACTATGGAAAATATCTTCCCTCATTAAATTCCCGTTGTATGGGAATATACTAATGTATTCCCCTAGTTATTCTATTTTTTTTCTCTTAGATGAGATATTGAGTTCTAAATCAATCATAATCTTATGTATTTTTCATAATACATGTATCCACATAGAATGAACATTGTTGAACTTGTAAAGATAATTAATAAACTCCATGAATATTTAGATAATGGATAAATCACACATTGTCTTCGGTGTGGGGTGTGTCCGTCAATTTCATCAACAGTAATTATATATCAATTCACCTAAACATCAATTATCATGGGATCCTTAAGATAACTATAAATAAAAAGTATCACCAATCATTGTTTGATGACTTATATGATAAAAAGTGTAGATCCCATTACTTCTCAATGTTGATCTTCTTCATGATATTATATTGTAAATGTAAATAAGGAAGATATCTGTAAATCTAGATTTTATACAAGGTATGGGGCTGACAAGATAAATGTGAAGCCTTTTTGAATCAATAATTTTAAAGATATCTTCATTCGCATGATTAATATATTATTAAGGAATATACTTGATAAAGATAGTGTTGTTTTTGTAGATAAAAATAAAATATATAAAAGTAAAATTATATACCCTAAGGTGCATTTGAACTCTGAATTAATTACCTTGAGAATGGAAAATTTGATTGAAATGTACATCACCAGAATTGTTTAGATGGTGAATGTAACATTACTGGGGTATTTTATCACCAAAAAATTGATTTATGTTGATCCTTAAAAGATAGAGGTAGTTAAATGGTGTCCCACACCAGTACATGTTATGGAGATATGTATTTATCTTGGAATATATTCTTAATTTCATTAATTTTTCAGAAACCTCTCATTTTTATCAAGCCCAAAATCCAAGATCATATGGAATGTAGTGAATTTTTTCTGTATTGATGGATTAATGTATAAAATTAAATTATTAATAAATAGGTTTTTAACTGCACCTACGCTAACATTAGACACTAGTGGTGAAGGGTTATGGAAATACAATGATTTGTAATAAATGTAATTAGGTTTGGTGCTCATGAAAATGACAATGTGATAACCTATGAAACCTATTAATTAATGATACATAGGACTAAAAATCTATCATATTATCTAGAATAGCATTATATTATAATTTCATTAAATATTTGGAGGCATTATCTTCATGGGGAGTAGTGTGAAACATATACAGATCATCAAATCATCATGTATATATTCAAACAAAATGATGTAAATATTCATTAATTTAGGTGGTTAGAAAAGATTAAATATTATGAATTCTCAATCCATTACCAACTTGGGATGGAGAATAATATGGTAGATTCTGGCAGTAGAATTGTTTTCATAACCCAATCAACTATGAGGATTAAAAGTGATCTAATATTCATAGAAATGAAAATGATAAACATGTAAATCATAAATAAAATTTCATACTACCTTTCAAAATTATATTCGAACCCATAAATTTGTGAGATGATGGAGGAGGCCTAAATTAAGGAAAATGATATATTAATAAAGGTAGTTAGTATTTTCATGCTGTGATTTTCCAAAGATAGACTTTTAAGGTTTGAATCCCCTATTTGTGTCCCATAAATACCCGAAATAAAAAGCGTATTCTATATGATTCACATATTCCATCCATCAGAACACATATAGGAATCTCTCAAATTTATTGAAATATATAGGAAAACATATATAGGGATTATATAGATTATGTGGTTTTGGAAATTTTTTCTATGTAATTGTTATTCCATCATTTCATGGATAGGTTATAAATCTACAAGGGTATGATTCCAAAAATAACCTTATAATTTTGGAAATGGGAAAATGTAACCAATGATATTCTTATAGGAATTCCCAGAGCATATAAAGGAAATAAGGTCATATGGGTGGTTGTTGGTCACATTACAATGTTAGCACACTTCATTCTACCAAGTAATATTTCCCTCCTGATCGACTAACCTATATATAAATATATATATATATATATATATAAAAGAGAAGTGGTAGGACCTCATGAAGTACCACTCCATATTAAATTTTTTGGATATATAATTTTTACCTTAATGTTGTAGATAATCCTTCAACAAGACTTGGATATATAACTGAGTTTTAGAAAATTTATCTACCTCAAAGAAATGGTTATTCTAAGTAAAAAAATACAACATTTTAGGAAATTAAGGCATTATTTTGAGGAAATTTATAAGGTTATTGGGAATAATATATTCCCATAGTATTGTTCTTATATAAAAATAGTTTCCATTATAGTATTTAGTTGAACGCTTATGATGTTCTACATGGGATGAGGATTCATAATTTTATATGTTTAGATGATGATTGGGAGAGAATTCTGATGGGACCTGATATTATCCTAGTGTTGAAAGATAAGTTTCAACATATCAATATTCATATGATTCTTGAGAAACTGATCAAAAAATATATGCTTAAATTCATCATGAAAACATGGAGTTTGAGGTAATAGATAATGTGTTCCATTGTATTTCACAATAGAATAACATCATGAGGTTTGGGACGAATTGAATCATTTATACTTGAGACATTGTTCCCTTTGAGATCCTTGATAAAATTAGAGATTTTCACTATCTAATAGTACCCCCACCGATACTATATCTCTTACAGGATGTTTTCCATGTATAACTACAAATGGAGTACATACCCTACCCCACAATTTAACTGAATCATGAGGTGGTACCCTCAGAGAATGATCTTTTATACATTGAGGACCCAGTGATGATCTTAGTTTATAGTGATATGGTTTTATAAAACATTAAATCCCACCTGGTAAATCTATTTTAGCATAACAACAATAATAATGAGTAATCATAAGAACTAGAAGGGTAATGAAACCGATATGATGTCATCTATTTTATATTATGAAATCAAATTTAAAATCCAAAATTTTCCATTGGAGGAAGAACATATTGGCCATTTTTTTAATTAAATCCCATTTTGAACTAATAAATTCCAATTTTCGAAATGTATTTCTTAAAAATACATTCTCTATATTTAATTATATTATTTTATACCATTGTAATATTTTGATATAATTAATCTTTTGTTTTTAAAATAACAGTAATAATCATATCAATTGATAATATAACTATTTAACAAATATTATTATGGTTAGAAATTTTTATTGGTTCCGATAAATCCTAATTGGCATATATGAAAGCACTGATTGCCTCAACTATAATGATTATAGCCTAGGAATCCAATTTATTATAGATTTTGAGGGACATCGTGTAGTCGTGATTTTTCCATAACTAATAAAATTCATAGATTCAAAGACTAAATCATGAAAAAACCCTTTTATAGTATAGGTTCTTAATTATTCGGATAACGACCCAAACCAGTTTTGTCGAACCCCCCACGTAAAGTACCACCATCACAAATATTACCCTGGGCATAAAATTGTGTGAAACTGAGGTCATATATCTTGTCCCTAGTTGTCTGAAGTGTGTACATATTAGTAAAATTATTAACATATTTATCACCTTTTCATTATCACTATATATATATATATGATTAAAAAATTATTTTGGGAAAAAATTGATTTTATATGAATAAATTTAAAAAATATTTTTTAGAAACATAAAATTTCAATTCAGAAAATCCTTTTGAAAAATTCATGTGTACATAAAATAAATATTGTTTTCATAAAATATAAATATTAAATAATATTGTTTAAAAATTTTTGATAATAGAATTTAATTAAGTCCAACAAAATTTATATAAGGATCATAATGCATTTAGGGTCATGAAAACATGAATTTTTATGTAAATATTTTTTTAATTAAAATTGTGTTTTATCATATTTATTAAAATTATATTAGAAACAGAAAGATTATTTTTTAAATCGGAACATTGAAATTATGTGATTGGAAATATTTAAAAATTTTCTGAGGTAGTCAAATGTTTCGGTAAAAAATAAACAAGTTATAAATATTTTATATTTATTATAACATCAAAATCGAAAAAAGTGATTGAATAAATTTTAAAAAAAAGAATAAAAAACAAAAAATATATTTAAAATTTAAAATAATGTGAGTTTTAAGTTATTTGATTAATTTTAAAAACCATTAATGAATCTTACAATACTTATATTAAATGTTTAAGATTTTAAAATCAGTTATTTATAAACATGACTCACATACACATTACGAATTTAGTTATTTTAATTATTTATTTTATTATCCTAATAAAATATTGAAAACAAATCAAATTTGGTTGAAATAATTAAAAATAGCTAGTAAAATATTTTTTATTACTTTATGTCCTAAAGTTAAAAACAATGTTTTAATATTAATAAGGAATTTCCCTCTAATTTTTTATGAATAAAAAATATATCACACCCATATTGATAAAAACCCATTTAAAAGGAAATAACTAGTATTATCCCCCTCTCAATGGTTTATTAGTTTCATAAGAAGCTCTGACCATGATTTTAGAAGGACCCTGTCTTGTTAAGGAATTTTCACCACTTTATTTTTATTCATGTTTCCCTATTCCAAATTTATCATGTTATAATGTGTTTTTAAACATTATATTTATATATGTATCATTTCATAGTAATGATAAACTAACATTAGCTCTCATCACACCCTATCTTGAGTATTTATTCAGACCAATTATGTTTTGGAAAATATCCCATGATTTTTCATGCCAAAATTTTTATTATCGATACCCTACCCATTTCCACTCAAGGGAATTCACATTAATGTAATTATCTTTAGTTAATTGATAAATTACATTAATATAACCCACATTACATAATAATGGGATTAAACATGATGAAATATATAGTTGTTATGTGTGAACTACATGGCACAATAATATAAGTTAGTTGTCTGAATGTGGCGGGTGGCCCTAAAATTATATATCCCTCAAATGCATTGGGTATATTTTTTATCTAATGAGATTCCATGTATAGTGTTGGATATGATGGCACAATAACACTATATTATGATTTGTAGGATTTTATCCTTGACTTATGCATATGATGTCACATTTGATGTTGTTTCCACATTTTTATGTATCTTTGATGTTATCATCTAATATTGTGATTTTTTGTTCATAGTTATGATTCTCAAACATTTATGTCACCTTGATATTCCCATTGACCATCGTGTATTAATTTAAACTTGAAATGAAATAATTATTCCATTACTATGATATATAAATAAAATAATTCATATATATATATATATCCACAAGTTATAGCATGAATCATCATAAGATCAATTAAATTATACGAACATGTAATGCTGTGAAATTTAATGTAATTGTTTCCATATTGCATGTTATTGTGATATATATCTAATAACTGAAAGACACTAGGACAAATTAAATTTTTTATTATATTGTGTTTATATTTATGTAATCAATCATGAATTATTTTCATTAAAGAAATGGGTTGTCACATCATCCTCATAACATTAATGTTATTCAACTATCACCCTTCACCAAAAAAATCATTATAAATAAATGCCCCCCAATTTGAACTATAAAATAATATCTTTCAGACCATGTCCAAAAATATTTTCCTTCATATCAATCTTCAATTTATTCCCATAGCTACCATAGATACTTATCTCTTATTTTGATATCATAGTTCTCAAGGAGGCATGCATCCTATATTTAGTGGCAAGTAATTTTGAGGATGAGTGATTTAATAAGTGAATGTAAAATAGATATTCTAATTTCCATTTAATTATTTGATCATCTAAAATCCTCATAAAAAACATTAAACATATAAATAATATTATATTAAAATATGTATACATATTTGAAAAAAAAATATTTTTTCATAATATTGCATTACCCGAATACTCATTCATTTGTTATAATAATTTATGATATAGGACGGTTCTACAACATACAAGAATGAAATTTTAATTATATTTCATGAATGAATCTAAATAGGTAAATATTCGTAATATTATATAAAAATCATTAATATAAGATGTTTTTCTATTTCAATACTGGTAAATAGGTTAGTATATACATTAATTAAAATGAACATTATGGTTGAATTAAAATTCATAAATATGAGATTTTAACTTCACATAATGAAACATCGCCATATATTTTATAAAATTAACATTAAATTTGTTATTTGTATAAAAAATTCCTTAGTCTCTATTTTTGTTATAGTGGTTCGGAACTGATTTTCAGCGGCCATGAATCAGAATATCCAAATCAAATCTACAGTCACACTGAAATAAATTTTTCTATAATCATTAATTGAATTAGGAAATAATATATTATAATATAATGGTATCATGTGAAATAAATTTAAATAGGTCCAAGATATAGATATATACCTAAATAATTATTATTATAGATGTTGTTAGAATTCGTCCAACCAATAAGGAATTAAATTTTAGTGTTCTTTGTCTCATTTTCCATCAAATGGTCCTTATTCTATGTTGTGCACTAGGTTTCGTTTTATATGTTGTTATTATTAACAAATAGATTTTATTAATATAATTCAATTATATTCAATTATATTTACATGTTTATATCATGATCCATCCTTCATAATCTTTTTATTTTATAGCTACCAAATCTATATGATTATTGTTCACTTGATTTCTATTTAATTGGATCATAATTTTAATTCCTTATCAATATTTTTATAAGTTTTTTATAGTAGGTCTTCAATATATTTAATATGAAATTTTCACTTTTCTAAAGAGAGATTACATTTTAATTTCAAATTATTACATCTGGATTGAATACATTCATTATAAATATATGTTGGTAAATAGTATAATTTAAATCCCTTATTTTGGATATTTTTTATCCATGAATTTAATTTTTCTTGTATTTGATTTCCTATCATATTTTAAAAGATAAACATGTATCATATTATGTGCTCTTCATACTTCTCTATATCTAGTATCAAAATAATGATATATATCTTTTTCATGGATGCGAGTTATACTTTAATAACACATAAAAATATTAAATGTTTCATTCCATTTCACTAAAGTCAACTTTATATCTTCCACATTATATTTCCTAATTTTATATTTATTTAACTTCGAGGTTTTTTATTTTTTGGGATTCTTCAAAAATAATTTTTAAAAAATCCTTCTTTTAAATATCCCAATATTTATTTCTGGAAATGAATCAAAATTTCATCTTTATATGATAATGTTAAAATAATTTTAGGAAAGACATTTTATTATTTGTCTTCTATTATGTTAACTATTTAAAAATGATCCACCTCTTATGGGTGATGTTCATAATAACAGAATATATTTTTTTATTGTACACATATTTCTGGAGATCATATTCTTAGTATAAAGTGATATCTTTATTTATATCATCATATGTGATACCATTGCAGTGTTTTATGTAACCAATATCAATTTTATGGGTTTTTATGATGAGTTATATGATAGAAATATTGTGGAACGCATATTTATTTGTATACCATTATGTTCCATTTGGTTTTCATATATATATATATATATCTAATTAATTACGTTTATATTAATTTCATGAGAGTTAATTTTGGTAAAAGAGTTGTAATGCATCATCATCTATTGAATATATGTAGTGATGGATGACAAAATATGTCATGGAAAATAGGTGGTGATAGTTAATCCACTATACTATGATGGTTTTGTTAGCTACAACTAATTTATTTTATGATTTCAATTTCTTATGTTTATGTTAAATTTCTATAACACACCTGTATTCTGTATTTTATGTCCTTCAATTTTCCAATGATTTCCCCATGGAACATGTATATTTTCTCATTTTATTAGGACATGGTATTTTTATTATATTTTTTTTGTTAATTATGATTCCACCTCATCCAACATATAAATATTATAATTTAATGTTTTATTTAATAATAAATGTCTCCATTTATTTTGTTTTTATCAATTATATGATCTAACCCTTTTTTATAATTAAAAATGTTTACACTTATAGGGAACATGATATCATTCTTTCCTAAATTTATTTTTCCTTAGCGAATTATATGAAATATTATGATTAAAATGATGTATCAGTAGATTATTTTGTCAAATTTGTTAAAATTTAAATATGAAATATGATATATTTGTATATATTTTCAAAATACACAAAACATAATGGTTCTGGGACTCATAATTTTTCTCAAGATTTATTTGTAAAATTATAGAATTTATATAAAATTTATGTATGTTATTTTTGGTCATCATAGTAAAACCAATGGAACTGGGATTGGTGCAAAAATATTTAAGGGGATGATATTAATGAATAATATGTAAGACCCTATTCAATATTTCATTCCAATCTATCTATAGAAACTAGTAATTTCTACTCACTATCTCTCAAAAAATTATAAATCATCCCTCATATGATAATAGTGAAATTGAAATGATATTATAGAGACAAAACAATTATTTAAAATTACATAAAGGGGATATTATTCATGGTAAGATATGATTTAATAATACGTTTCAAAACATAACAAATTGTATCTTGAATCAAATGATACAACATCAAATTAACTATGACATAATGTCCAAGATGAAGAAAACTTGAGAGAGAAATAAAACATACCATTGAAGTAGAAATGTGAACACATAAAATAATTTGATAATATTTATTAAATGTTGTATATTAATAGTCATGATTCCACTTATAATGATCACAAAATATTTAAATATTTCATGTATAAGTAATTTTTTCAAAACTCTTGTTGTAAAAGTAAATGAGTCACAAGGAATTATAAAAATTGTGAACAATTCAAACAATATGCACATATATAAAATCATATGTAATGGTAAAACAATATATTGAATAAAAATGAGATATTATCATGAGTAATATAATTGAAAAAAATACATTTATCATATATCACACATGTGAAGAAACGATTCATATTTCTCCAATTCTGATAAATAGATCAAACTCCCATAGATCATGCTTCTATTTTATTTTGACTCTCCAAATAAATGTTTCTTGGAATATAGGACTAATATTGGTTACCTATAACTATAATTTTCATAAAACTTGATAGAAGTTATTGAGGGTTCATGTGGGGACTATAGAGATTATATCTTTTGATATGAAATTTGGAAAGGAAAGTTAACGACTATGTGTAATATTTATTTGATAATATATCCTATATTGGTATATCTTGGTTGAATATTCCATAGATACATTGTCTCAAGTGCATGACATAATGGGTGGAAATAACAATGGTGACATGTAAATATTGTAATCCAACTTTTTTTTTATTTATTATGAAATCATGTTCTACATATACAATGTTATACCATTGAGAGTACAAAACAATCTATATAGGGGATCTTATTATTGAACATTGTTCCCATTGGTATAGTTTTTGTTTAAAATCTATGATATAATCTCAGTGAAGAAAATAACAATATTTTGGATATTTTATAATAATTTTTTAATAGTGGGGATAATTACTAACTTATAAATAGTTTTTAAAGGATGATAAATGTTTTAGGGGTTATATTTGAAGGAAATTATTTTTTTGATTAAAATAAAAGATTAATTTATGACCAGTAAGGAATGTTATTTAAATTTTTATGATGTACGGGGGTGTAATGACACATCTTTTCTTAGGGGAATTTTAATTTTTTAATTTTATGTTTTAAATTTTTTAATTATTTTTTTATTTTTTAAACAAGAAAAGTACATCATTGTATACTAAGTATGTATCAACTGGTTAACAGTTTTATTTGGAGTACGGGAATTATCTATGGTCTTTCCATGAAATATCTATTACCATTAAAGTAGGGGGACACTAGCCACTATATATTTGATAGAAATTCATTACGTACTTGGTGTGATGATAATATCTTTTTAAAGGGTGTCTTATTAATTTTAATGTTTCAAATTTTTCAATTTATGTTGATCCTTACTCAATTGGAATGGATGGACATTGGATTGATTTATTAAATAATCATTAAGCTCTCCCAAAAATGTATTAATGAGTTCTCATTAATTATTAATCAGGTTCATGGTCTAATAATTATGTTAGAATGCGGATGATGAGTATATCATAATACCATTCATTTTACTAAAATGTATATAGGTATCATTTTCTATTTTATTATTTTATTGACATTTTATTCTTATTTTAGATGATTTATTATAGTAATATGAATTTAAAAGAATTTTTCTAAAATTTAAAGTGTGTATTGTTGATGTATCATGGTCTTGTTGTTCACAACCTCAATGAGATCCAATTTCACTACTCGAGTGTAATTCAGTTAATGTGATAATTTAATTTCATAAAGTATTCATTATTTGAAGTTAAATTAGTTTGTAATTGAAGATAAAATTAATGATATAATGAATTATTAAGAAATTTAGTGAAATAATTCTTAAATTATTCTATGTAACTATATTTTTGTGAATATATATTGAACAGACCATTCCATAAGAGGAGTTGTGTAATTAAATAATGTTTCTATCTAAATATTATACTAACAGTGAATTTTTTATAATAAATTTTACTATGAAAATAAAATTAATAAGGTTTTATTAATCATTAATTATGTTTTCATAGAAATATTTAATTAATTGAAATATAAAGATAAACTGAGTATTAATTATTTAATTAATATATAAATGTATCACTAATTTTTGAGGAATTGTTTATTAGATTGCATGGTTTATGTGATAATTTATCAATATTAATTCATTATGATTGTTGGACTAAATATACGACTCAAGGATAAGATAATTGAGAATTACATTATTAATATTTGACATTGAGATGAATAATTTTTCTTATATTAATTAATTATTATTATTTTGTCAAAAATAGATAAGGTTGTTAAATATAGTATGGGATCAAGATATAAAGTGGAACATTATTAGACAACTTATCATAGTTTCTAGATATGTTAATAATGCAATTTTTGTGCTACTATTGTAATGGAAAAATAAGGATATGTAACCATAAATTTCAATTATGATCCTTGAAACCACAATTGTGTTACAAAGGTATTTTTAACTCATCTAGTTGATAAATGGTTAATATATGAATATAATTGGTTTAAATTTGTTTTTTTAGGTCTAGGACAATGCTTATATATTTTTTAGTTAACCTTATAAGGATAAAATTGTAGAAACCCCAATTTGAGTTATCCAGAACTAGTGTCTACTTTTTTACATTAGAAAATGATACAGGGGTTCAAAAACCAAACGATCAATAAGTATAGTTTTCTTAATAAACTATATACATACATGATTCCCATATTAAATAGGAAATATAAAATACATATAATAAGAAACATTCTATTATCCTTTATTTTAATCATAAGATTCATATTCAAATCCGGAAGAAAAGAAAAAAATAACGAGTGAGATCATATTATCAATTAGGATTACATATACTATATGTTATCATGAGTAGTAACTTCATAATCAATATAGAATGGAAAATAATTAATAAAATATATACCATGTAATCAATAAGATCATCCTGAAATGCATCCATGGATAATAACAAATTAATTATATCAAGGATAATAATAACTAAATTCTGAATGAAAGAAATACTTATTTTTGTATGCCATGATATTTGACATCATGATATCTTTACCATCGAGGGACTATGGCAATATAGTCAAATTAATTGGTAGTTATACCCAAAACACATATTTAATAATTTTGGAAAACTAGTTTGTCTCAGGATACATGTTGATGCATCGGGGGGCTATCTATAAGTGGTCCCCACAAATCACTGAATTTTCAATTCATTGTATATATATATATAAAATGAAGAAAGTCCTAGCCCATGATGATCATGCTCGCCTTCTAGTTCTCCCCTCCACTGATGACATAGATCTATACCACCAGGACCATCTCCCCAATCCCTTCCGGAGGGGGGAGGTTTGTTCTCGTTTCCTCATGGGAAGGAAGATAAATTGTATAATGATAATTTTTCCTTTTTCTCAAGAATCTCCCTTGCCCCAAAGGTTTTAGCACTATTACGGGAGTCACCTCAGTTGTCTCTGCTCCTGTCAGAGCTAAACTACGCTACAGATCTGTGTAAGAATATCCTGGTGTCTTGTTTTCGGCCTCATCAACCGTCAGTGGAAGCATTTTCTCAGGACATCTCCAAATTTTAGGGAATTCATGAGCGTCTAGTTGTTGGGTTACTCGATCGATGACATATTATGGTTTGGTTTGGATCCGAGGAAGATTTGATTATCGCTTGGTCCAGGGAATCTAGAAGGTGTGTTGATTCATCCTTTTATCTCTTCCATTGGGGGTTCGATTTTCATATGCAGCGTGACCCATCGTTGATTGCTACGTGGGTATGTATTCCCAGTCCCCCCTTTTGTTTCAAAATCATGCAATTCTTTGTGAAATTGGCAATATAATCGGACGCTTTCTTTGCTCCGATCAACGGACTGAGTCGTTCTCTCAGCCGGTTTTCCCATGCATATTTGATGAGGATGATGTCGCATGACCTCCGATGAATTGTGTCTGGGTTACTATTGAGAAAGAGTTTATATGGATGCTGGAAGTTGTTTTTGAGTCATGGATGACGTATTGTGTGATTTGTTGATGGTTTGAACATTTGGAGGTTTCGTGCCATAGGGTAGGTCTAGAGGGTTTATCACAAGAGATGGGTGGACACCGTGGGGATGGTTGTGGGGTGTGTGCTACTGTGAGGCTGAGTCAGTTGGCTATGAAAGACAGCCCTATGAATGTGTCTATGGTTACCAAACCTGGAGTTTCAGTTGGGCAATGGGATCAGCTGGATTCGGTTTGCTCTGAGGGTAAGCTGGGTGAAGTGAAATCTCCTGGACAGGCAGTGAGGGGTATGATGCAGGTTCAATCTGATGATGTGCAGGGCCTTGCAAATGTTTTGAAGATAGTGCAGGTGTCTTTTAACCCCTCATTGTTGCAAGTGTTTGACAGATTGAAGGGTGATCTTGGATTGGAGCCATGATCTTTGGTCGTGGATAGTTTTTTCCATCTGGTTCATTCATAAGATAATTTGGTCTCTTTGAAGGGTTCTTAGGAGAGTATGAGCTGAGGCCCTGCGAATGCTGGCCGAGCAATGGATGATGTTGTCTTGCAGGACTCTGTCATCTTCAGTTCATGTGATGTGGAGGAGGTTCTTGAGAAAGAGCCTCATGTTGGTCATGTTCTTCACAACAGGTTGTCGATGGGGGTGATGTGCAGGTGGTGTATCCAAATGGGTTGCAGTCACAGTTTTGGAAGTAGTGGACTGACTTTGAGATTAGCAACTGATTTGCTGGTTTGGGGATGGATGACCTATATAGGACTATGATGGAGTGGTAGTTGTGGGTGAAAACCCCATATAGGGGCAATGTGGTGTGGATTCATATGGTCATCTCGAGTCGCTACAAGGGCAGGGGGATGGTGCTAATGTTATTGCTCTGGATTCCACTGGAATTTGTCTTCCAAAGGTGGAGAAGGGAATGGATTCTAACACTGAGGGTGAGGTTTCATCCAAGGAATATATGAGAATTTCACAGGAGGTTGTTGCTGGTGATCTTCATGTGAAGCAAGGGACAAATGTTGGTTTCAAGCTTGTGGGTAATTCACAAGGTCTTGACATGCTTGATTATAACATTCAATCTCAGCAGGAAAGGGGTGTGGAGGAGGGTTACCATGAAGTGAAAATTTCTATAAATTGGGGGGATTGTCTTGATAGTGACATGAATATTAAGATGTCATGATCGGGGCTTCCTAGGATGATGTTGTCCAAGGTGAGAAGAGCAAGGTGCCTGAGAATGCAGAAGCGATGACTGCCACAACACGAAGAAGGACACGGATGGGTTATTCTTATCTGCCAAAGCCAATGGCTACCAGGTCTTCTATTGGGGGGAAGGATGGGTTGCATGGTCCTCTAAGGAATTTTTCTATTTGGAGAAGTTAAACCTTAGAAGGAAGTATGCCACGATTTTGCGACATTATGACAGCATTGAATGGGAATCTGCCACTACAGAGGATGAAATATATCTTGATGATGGTGATGGATCAGACTACTATGCTCTGTAATTGTTATTTCACTTTCATGTAAAGGACTTTTGGTTTTCATTTTATTTAATATATGTCAGAGACTTTCCCCTGACTGACTATCATGGTATATATAATGAACAATATAATTTATAAATAATATTTATTAACAAAAAAATTACTATTTTGTTATGAATATTGTATATAAATATTACACTAGTCAATCAAATAATAGTAAAAATAAAACAAAATATTCATAAATGATTCATACATTAAGAAATATGAATTTAAATGTTACAATCAATATGTATATTTAATATAAATGAAATTTATTATGGAATATGTTCACATGAATGTGAATGTGTCAAGGGAAATATTATGAAAAAAAAAATAATAGATATAATATGACATTCCATTCATCATAAATAAATTTTTTATAATAAAATAATTTAATTAATAAAATAAAAAATAAATATTTAAATAATTTTACTTCAAATAGTGTTCATTTTAGCGGAAGTGACAACATTTATAGGACCTAAATATTATAAAATGATTATGGATGTGGGAAAATCCTCTAATTCTTTTCACAATTATAAGGGAGATTAGATTGGTATTTTTGGTATAGAAAGATTAAAAAGGTTTCTTACATAAAAATTTAAAATGAATCATTTTAATAAATTTAAAAAGTAAAATATAACATAATATTTACTAATTAAACATTTATTCACTAAAGGGGACATCCTTAAATAATGTTTTGAAAAAGGTGGGCATGGAAGAAAAAATTATACCTAATCCAAAATATAAATATGATCATATTTTATTTTAAATATTTCATTGATTGATTAAACATTAAAATTGAGTAAAAATGAAGTGAAAACCCAGATAATTATTAAATATAAATATTCTAATGAAATATACAGAGTTTATAGGGAATATATTATAATATTTATTCAATTTAAATTATTGCAATGTGAAAAATGAGATATTAAAATAAATTCTAACCTATTTGGAAACGTTTAAATAGTAACCCCATAAAAATAATATAATTAATTTTTAACATTATGCACCATTAATAAACAGATAAATATTATCAATACATAAAATGGTAAATATATATATATATACTATATAATACTAGATAGACACATAATAGAAAATATGTCTCAATGTGGTGGAAATGGAGATGAAATAACTTATATAAAGTTATAATTTCACGGAAAGTGATCTAACATCCTAAATAATATATTAAGAATATAATATACTTATGTAAATATGTTATTTAAATACTTATTATATAATATATGATCAAATTATAATATTTTAATACCTATTTATTAAAAATTATTTGATGAAAATTTTGTATCCTTGTGTTTATTGTTTCATTCATTAAGAGAATTCCAGCTTGGTAGTTATCATCATTTTAGTTTAATTAAGGTTCCATCATATAAAATAATTTAATCATGATATATATATAATATTTTCCCATTTTACATATATTTTTTTCATCCATATAATTCATATATATAAAAATTATTTACTCTATTTGTGAAGATTGTAAGTTGTACGTCCACATGAATGATGTTCTCAATTTTCAATTAATGGAATGAAAAAAGGTAAATAATAATTCACATTTAAATAATCTTTATAATACTATATATTATATATATTCACTAAATATATAATTATTACCATCCACGTATATGAAATCTAAAAACATAACACATCAATTCATTGAAGTGGTAGGTCACACGTACCATGAGACACATTATATTTTTCCAATGGATTTGAATATAAGAAGGTAGATATGAAATTATAATTTTATTAGTATAATTATTTCATAAATAGCATATATATTCATTTTCCCATAATTATAAATATCCATGTAATATGGTAATGAACAATGAATTACTCTGTTATGTGAACATTATATATCGTACAAATGCATGAGAGATGTTCTAGCCTTTCAAGGGATGAAAAATATGTATAAAATGATTTATCTATAATAATAATGAAATATTTTTTTTATGATAATATAGTTACTATTTTTCTATTGTTACAATAGATTTATATGAATTCTAATAATAAATATACCTGAAATATTTATTAAAGACAGTTACCTCTATTTCTATATACACACTTTATATATATTTATAAGTACTATCATAATGGTCATTTGAAAAGGTTTTCACCTTAATATCATTGTTAGGGAAGTGTATAATAGAATGTTTTATGGTTTTGTTGACAAATATGGCCTTAATTTTTGTAAATTAAAGAGATAAGTAGCGTCCTTTTAAAAGTGAGAGGAGGGGAACTCCTATAAATTTTCTAAATATTAAAATACAATTAATTCAAATTCATGGACATTTGGTTCCATGATTACATGGAGTTAATGATAATATCTATATAATACTTATAAAATCATTAAATTAAATTTCTATATGTAAAAATTATATGTTAAATCTTATCTTTTTTATTAACACCTTTAGTACCCATTTTTAACCGTAACTATAGTAACAACTAATTGAAAAAAATTCTGTTATAATATTTTTTTTAGTTGTAAATTGGCACTTATATAACTATTTGGTATCATTTTAGACCATATATAACCTTATTGATAAAGTTAAAATGTTTATTATTATTATAAATAATTTAATAAAAAAATATTTTCAGAAAATATTATTAATGTCATTTTTGACAAAATTAATTTAATTTGAATTTAAAGTGATCAGAAAAAAATTCAATTTTAATTTAAACTATCAATAATTTATATGATCTAATTCATAACTATTTAATTTGAGGGTAAATATAAATATCCAAAAAAATATTACTTCTATAATATTTAAAATATTTTAAAATATTTTTCTACTACTCGTACAATTACTATGCCATTGTTCCATAAGAATTTAAGATAATTATTTCATTAATATAAATTAAAATTATATTTACATGATAAAAATAGTTAATCAATACATAAAATATCCATTTATAACATTAAAATGTATTTTTTTTATTATCAGTAAATATTTTAGATATAATAATCAAGTAAGTGGCATTTTTAAACATTATCATTAACATAAATATTTTTAAGGCCGAAATCAAAATTAATTGGAACATGTCATATTATATAAGTACGAATTTTTATTAAATATTACCATCCAATAAAATAAATTCAAGGGTTTCAATTAATGTTTAAACTAATATATTAGTTTTTAACATTAATTACTATGTATACCATTTATTGAGGTGATAAATGTAACCATGATTAATATTCATAATCAACAAATATAAAAAGGGATATATTTAATGAATTTAAAAATAATAATTCCAATTATTTAACCCATTTTATCAAATTCTATTACTATAAGATATAGAAATTAATTTAAAAATAATCCTGTAAATGGTAATAAATACAGTTTTCCAGAAAATTGTTTTTCAATGTCAAAAGATTTACTAATATCAAATACATTAAAAATAATTATCCAAAAAAAGATATATTGAATCTAATATCTATTTAATAAAAAATATAAAATAAAATTTGTCTTATAAACTACTTATTTTTGTGATGATAAAATATTATTTTACAAAAATCCTTATCATTCACTATTCACTGAAAAATAAATTCTTTTTAAAAATATACCAAAATAATCAACATAAGGTAATGAAAAAATGATGATTTAAGAAATTATAAAACAATATCATATTAATATTTCAATAATATTTCTCCTTTTTTATCATAGTGTTTCATATATGTTTAGATATCAAATTAATTAATTTTTTTAAAAGTGAAGTATATCATTATATAATGTGGTCTTCTACAACATTAAATGAATTTATCCCAAAAAATATCATCATGATGATACAAATATCTAATTATAATTATAGATCACAACATCCTTGGGATATCATATAGCGTTCTCGACATTATGATTTAACCACAAATATTTTTCTATGTAAGTGGTCTTATTTCATTTCACATTATCTTTATGATCAAGAATCTGTTCCAATTATTAAACTTATAGAATATCATGGTCATGTTAATTAACCTATTAGTTATTTAAATATAATTTAATGCGTATGTTCTTTATAAGATCAGATACAAGGAAAATACTTAAAATTGTTACATTTCTAGTATAATCTCTATGTGTTAGTATAACATTTCGATATAATGAATAATTTTAAATGGACCAATATATATCTAGGGATAATATAACCATTATTTTAAAATATAATAACCTTATTCCAAGGATATTTGCAAGGAATATGTTTTCTTAATCTTCAATCTATAAATCTCATCAATTATTTTCAACAAAAATTATTTTTCCACTATTACAACCCTTAAAATATATTGAATGGACATAACATTATATTCCATTTTATCATCTATATTAGGCCCAAATAGATTAATTTCTCCAACTCCATCCCAAATAAATGGTATTTTTCAGCTCCTTCCAAATATATATTCACAAGGATACATCTGAATTTTCGAGTGGAAATTGTTATAGTATGGATATTCTACCAAAGGAAGGTATTGATCCCAAAGTGGTTTAAAATACATAAATAAAACACATAACATGTTATATTGAAATTTAATTGGAACTCTAATATTGGAAATATGTACATGGATGATAAGCAGTACAATAGATGAACCCTATATCCAACATCTGTAAAGATTATACCTAGAACATCTTGGTAATCCTTAAATCCTAGTAAAATAAAATCAAGAGTGGTACTCCATGAGTTATCAATATCTATAAAATGTAAACTAATGAAGAAAATAAAGTATTCAGTATTTTTTAATAGCAATAAAATTCAATTATTTCATAAGTTAATTGACTATAACCCAAATAACATTAACCCTTTTTTTGTTTTTAGGAGACTGATATTGTAATCCATGTGTTTGTTTATCCAATCCCATTTTTTCAGAGTATGGATTTTAATAACCCCTTTGAATTATATCTCTCATAATTATCTTTTTGACAGACAAGGCATCGATATACAGACTAATTAATATCTATTTTTATCATATCCTACAATAAATATGCTTTTAGTTCTCAAAACATCTTCACAATTCCTAGATGAATATATAATTAATAATTATGAGCATCATTGAATAACCCTTTCTCCAATTATTATATTCAACATACACATTATAAATTTATAAAGCTTATAATTATTTCATGAGGGTTGAATTTAGGAACAATCATCACCTTATTATGTAATTCTATAATTCTACCCATTTATAATCCTATTATGGATATACGGTTGAAACTTCATATCATAAATATAATATATTTTCACTTTACAAATTATTATTTCTTTTCTAGTCCCGATCATGTAAATACTAAATTTTTTTAAAACATAGAGCATTGAAAATCATGTTCTCATTCAATGGGTGGTAATGTAATGGGCCATTAAAATCATAAATCCACTCCAACAATATTCTCAATAAAACATTCTATTCTATCTATGTAAATATACACAAAAAACATTTATGATTAATTTATATAACACACATTCCTCTATACTCATAATGCCTATATATCATCAATTTAATATTTACTGTTGTCAGCTACAAATCAATAGTCATGAATTTTTTACTAGGAATTACCAATTAGAAAGAGGCATAGGCATTCACCATATAATTATTCATGTGGATACTTCCCAATCCTAGCATTGATGTGTATCTTAATTTCACAAATCCTTCTCTAGAAGTGGGTAGTGTAATTAATAGTGAATTTACCAAACTTCTATTTAATTATTTGAAATTGTCATATAATTCTTATATCCATAATAACATAAACCCCTTTTGATCAAACAATAAGAGTGGAATATATATATGTGAAACATATTCAAAAAGCATAATTTTTATCTTTCCAATGCATGAAAACTACATATCCCATTTATTGTGGTTGTGTTAGGTGATTTTTGAACAACCTCCTACTATAATGGGTACAAAAATATAGACTATCTTAAAATTATATGAGAAATAATTTAAAATTTTTTAATCTCAAATACACACTTCGTAAACATGGAATATTGCTTCTCCTTCAATATGGTCATGAAAAAATTTAAAATATTCTTCACGTTCATAATTTCCCATTAAAGAGGACATAATATCATCAATAGTGACTACCAAAAATAATCAAACCAAACAATGAACACAATGCTAATTAAATCAAGAAGATAACAGGAGCATGGTTAAGTATTAATGGAATTACAATAAGATTATGAGGATAATACCTCAAACACATTATATCATCCTTCTACACCAAAAGATAATTATGAAAAGACCAAGGATCAGTCATTGGAAAATATTGTTCAAAACATAATTGATCAGAAATATTATCAATAGATGGTAGATAATAATTATTCATAACAGTGACCTTTATTGGTTCTCGATAACCAATACAAAGGATCACTGAAGAATATTTTTTATAAAGAAAAATAATAGGTGCACCGTGTGCTGAAATACTTTGTTAAATGAACCAATAATCAATATTCTCTAGTAGTTGCATCTTCAGTTATGGAAACTCAATCAGTTTTATACTATATGATGTATTTAAAATAGGTTTAACACCCGATATGATTTCTATTGAAAATTCAACATCAAAATTCTATATAAGGAAAAGTAAATCTTCTAGAAATACATCATAAAAATTCTTGTACAATAGGAATACATTCAATTTTTATTTTATCCACAATAATATATGAGAAATATTACTTATGAATATGTAGTAATACACTGGAATAGAAATAATTTCCAACTGGAAATCTGGTTCATACTCACATCGATATACTACAGTAGGATGATTATGAATATTGAATGTAAATTAAATTAGTCAATAATTTATAAATGATATATACTAAGATATCCAATCCATTGGCCAAAATTACATCAAATTCAACTATTGTATGATTAAAAATATTTATATGAATCAACATCCCATAAAAATCTGTAATATTAGAACTATATACCTATGATTTGATAATCATACCATTTGGAGTCATCAATTAGGTCTCTTTGTCTAATCATTGAGTTGGTGATGTAATACCATTAAAAATGATTCACATATTAAATAGTGGATATAATTTTTTTCAAATAAAAAATTACTCTTTTAGGGTAGAATATATGTTTAATATTCACAACATAACAAGGAAATTTCACTTCGGCTATAGTAATTCAATATTTTTGGCCTTGTTGTTATAGTTACATCTATGGTTAGTTCCCTAAATTATTGGATATGATATATTAATAATAACTCAAATCATAACAGGTGATTCACTAGATATCCATGGTTTGTTTCATGGAATTATAATCATTATCACAGTAACCCATATTATTATAGTTATGAAAAGCTCTAATTCCATTAAATCATTTTATGGATTTTAATTCAAAAAATTCAAAATATGTATATTGCTTAATTTTATTATTCTTATTTTATATGTTCTTATTTTTTATCTAATATCTTTTTTTTATTTTCCCTAAATATATATTGTCTAGAAAATTAATTCTCCTTCATAATGGAACATGATACTATATCATCATAATAAGAATATGTATAGGATATAGTTACACTAAAAGACTAGTCTTAATCTCATAATAATGATGGAAAAATTGGATCTAGATTACATTTATATTTTTATGTATAGATATATAATTTTATAAAGTTATCATCATACTATTCTACCCTCTCTTATCATTTTTATTAAAATTGATGAACTTGCTCCACATTTTGGTTCGATGTTCTTAGGTGATGTACTTAATATAATAACACTTTCAATGATCCCCAGTTAAATAATTCAATATATTCAACCATAGTTGTGTTATGGATCAATGATCACCATTGACCAATTTTTCATTTCAATCAACACATAGAAAGAATATCCATCTTACATTTGTTTCACACCAAACCCATTAATATATTTTCAAGGGAAAGAATACCATTATCATCTAAAAATATATTATTTATCAATAAAATTATGGAGACTTCTTTCACATAAAGTGATATAACATTAAAAAATCATGTTTTCAAATAATTTTATGATCCATACATGTAAGTTTATTTTTCATAACTCGCGTCTATAACCCTAATATGGCAATGATATACTCTTTTCCAATAGTAAATGTATTTTCATTTTCATTATGGTAATACATACATTCAATTTTTCTATTTATTCCCACTATTCTATTAGGTTCCATCATTATTTATTGATAGAAACTGAGATAGCTATTAAAATTCATGAATATTGATCCATAAAATAAATATTTATGCAATAGAAATAGTTTTAAAATACAATAAGGGATCATCATAATTTTCATGATATCAATGATCATTTAAAATAATGTTCCTAAAGTGTCTAATAAATGTTCTCAAATACCATTGTTAGAAACATAACATCTAATAACCTAGATCTGATGTTATCTTTATTACAATTACATAGGATATGAGGGATCACATCAATAAGGAGTAATCATTTTAGTAGTACTAACTATCGAAATACAGACATGATTCCCATATTAAATTGTAAATCTAAAATATGTGGCCTAAATATAATTATTTCATCATTGATTTTATATATAGTATCCTTATTCATATCATGAGAAAGGAAAACAAATAATTCGGGATCTTATTTTCTTTGTTAGGATCCCATAAAACGTAATTTATTATTAGTGAATACTTCATAATAAATATAGATTCAAAAAAATAGAAGAAACACAACATTTTATTAGTAAGTTGTGAATGAAATTAATCTATGGATAATATCAATGAAATAATATCATGGATAATAATAATTTTATTCTCTAGGAAAAATATCATTAATGTTGAATGTTAAGATCTAAAATATCAATATTTCATTACAATAATTTCCATGTTTGAATACAGATTAATACAACAAAAATCCATTTAATAAGTTTTTCTTACATGATTTTTTCTATGTAACTTGTCGATGCATTGTGGTGTTATATATTACTGAGACCCACCCATTACTGCATTCCCAATGAAGTCAACATTTATTAAAGGATTTATTTAACTAATAAAAAATATTCCTCATAAAAATGATGTTAATATTGAGTATGGAATACATAATATCAATTTTTTCCTAGTTAATCAAATTAATTTCAATAAAAGTCACCACATGTGAAAATTTAATATTGTTTGTTCAATAAAAATATGAATGAGAAAAATAATAAGAATATTTATGAGAAATATAATTTCCAATGAAATTTGATCATATGAAAGTTAATTTATTATGAAAAAAGAGGATGAACACAAAATTAAGAGACCAAATAAGACCTCCAATTCCTCAGATGTATTGGTTATAAAGTAAAATCCTTTATTTTGGATAATGAAAGATAAATATAAAAATAATATTCAATTTATGATTTTTACTTTTAAAACCACTAACAAAATATATAATATCTAAATAATTTAAAATGGATATAGTGGTGGGGAAATTCATTGATGTTGTATATACCAAAAATAATCAATCTTTTTGAACTTTTTTGTAAGAGAATTTAGAATATGAATATTTCAAAAAAAAAATTGAAGGGATTAATTTTAAACATTTTAAAAATTTAATGACAACATAAAATGTTCTTAATGAATATTTTTAGTGAAATTTTTTGGAATATTAATTTTTATTTGTAAAATATTAATAACAAAGATAAATATACCTAATCAAGAAGATAAATAAGATTCATTTCCTTTTTAATTATATTTTTTAATGATTTAAATGACTTAGAGTGAATATATAGGATGAAAATATGCAAAATCATTAGATGTATATATTAAAGAAAAATATATGATGTTTATAAATAAAATAAGATAATATTCCCTCAGTTAATCTAACATTATTCCCAGAAAATGAGAGTATAAAATAAAATATTACATATATAGTAACAGTAAAATTTTAACCCCTTAAAACAGTAAATAAGGATTGATAATTTACCAATCATGAATAAAGATATATTTATTTTTAATACATAAAATGGGAATTATATAAAACATTTAATTGAAAATATATCTATAATAGAAAATATGTCTCAATGGAGTGGAAATTGAGATAAAATCTATTACCTCAAGTTCCATGTGTATCGAATGAAATTCAACCACTTCTATAAAAAAATTAATTTAATATAATTATTGAAATAACTCATGTTAATATTTATAATTTCATATATGATCCACTTATGACATTTTACATATTTATTTTTTCATAATTACTTATTTAAATTAGTGTTTCAATGTGTTAACATTTTTGATCATCATCAAGAATTTCAGTTCGGTAGTTTAGGTCTTCTTAAATTACGTATTATTAAATCCTAAATATAATTGTATTCATGATATATATATAATATTTAAAAACTATATATAAATATGTATATTGATTTATAGAAATTAGATATAGAAAAAATAATTATATCCATCATGGAGAGTGTAGGTTTTATGTACAAATGGACACTGAATTGATTATTCAACTAATAGAATGATTGAAAGGTAAATAAAAAATTTCATTTATAGAATAATAATTATATCATATATAAAATATATATTCACTAAATCTATACATGTTACCATTAATGTAATTAGTAAATGAAAAATAGATCATTTCACTTTGTGGAGGTGGTAGTCCACACATACACACAAGTGACATTATCATTTTCTAAGGAATTGAATGGAACGAAGGTAGATATTTGATTATAATTAAAGATGAATAATAAATTGAAAAATATCACATATATATATATATATCTTTCTATGTTCTTTATCTATAATCTTCATTGTAAATTGGTGATGAGAAAAGAATTACACCACTATATGGTGATGGTAATTCATTAATAAGCACTAGAGATGATTTCTATGTTCAGAAGATGAAAAAGAGATAAAAAATTGGTATCCAATAAATATAAAAAATGTTACATATATTTATGATTCTATATATAATATTTTATGAAGGGAAAAATATATTTAGGACAAAGATAGGAAAAATAACGTTTAAGGAGTTAGTAAAGACAATTCTTTGGTAGAAATCCAATGGATACCTTCTTAATGTCCCTTGTAATAGTAATTCAAAAACACAAAATCATTTAAATCATGTTTAGGGATATTTATAGGATAATTTGGAATGATTTTTTATGATCTGGAAGGCTCATAATGGTGTAAATAATGGAGATATTGGGTTCCCCAATATATGTTAGAGGAGTGGGACTCGTCTACTTTTTTAAAGTATTAAAATATAATAAAGTGACAATCAAGAAAAATAGGTTCAGATATTACATGGATTTTAATATAAATAGTATGTTGTTTCAATTTAATCATTCAATTGAATGTATACATATTTATATGTCATTTTAACCCTTATCATTCATATTATCCCCTTCATTAACCATTTTAAACCTCAATCGCAATAACAACTATTTCAATATTACAGGGTTATAATTTTCCTTTTTGGTGGGGAAATGGCACACTTATTGTAATGGATTGATATTTTTTAAAACATACATTATCCCCTTTGTCTTGTTTTTATTATTTTCACATAACATAAAAAAATTTCAGTTTCATGCATATCATAATTTGATTTTTGAAAAATTAATTAAGATTGAATGTAAGGTCTTCAATAAAAAATGGAATCACAATACAAACATTGAACTCATCATCAAATTTTATACTTTTCTATCTAATTATTTCTGAACTATATCATACCCAAAAATTTTACTTATATATTTTTTAAAATAATTTATAATGAATTCTATTTCATTCACATGCCTTATAGAACCCATTTTATCAAATAAAAATCTTATATGTTTCCTAAATTAATATCACTGTATGATGAATAAATTTGATTAAAAACTAATTTCTAAAAAAATTATATTTTATTACTAATAGTTTAATTTAATAAAAGTCGGGTTAAATAATTATCTTGACTTAATTAAAATGGATCTCTACTCACATTAATAAATTGTTTGAAATATATTGAGTCATTGAAATTATTTTATTTAATTGAAATAAATGAATGTTTTTCAAAAATCTTTTTCACTATTCACTAAAAATTAACTCATTTAGAAAAATCCCAAAAAATTAAACATAATATAATATTATCATGGGGAATTAAATAATTATAAAAGTATATCATAAAAATATTTCAATAGGGTTTTTCAATTTGATAAATGTATTGTTGCGTGTAATGAAATATATCAATGAAATTAAATTTAATAAAATATAAGTATATCATAAAATATTATGGTTTTATTTAACTCATGTGGGTGATTATATGGATGTTTTTTGGAAGTTAGTATGATAATTTTAATGTCCTTGCAGAATAATAATGTTTTTTATATTGAGTTAAATAATTTCATTGGATAAGTATAAAGATAATGATTTTTCAAGGTTTTATATGGCTGATTTTATTTTAAATGATGTAGTTGTAAATTTATCAATTACTTTTTTAAGAATGATTCTTTTTTGCGTAATAGATAAAAGATGAAACTATGTTAAGAATTAAATGATTCCAAGTATTTTTAAGTGATAAGAATAATATTTTCATTAGATGTAATGAATATTCAGGGTTTGGTGGATATATTAAAATCTATTTTCCTATTAAATATATAATAGATACAAATCATTATTATAAATCTAAATGGGTATTTGAAATTGGGTAATTTATTGATTTTTAGTTAATATACTACAATAAGTGATGAAAATAATATCATAATTGTGATAAGTAATACAGAAAATGATGCATGGTTCAGGTATAATGAATGGTAAATTTATTAATATATTATTGTTCTAATTTTTAGTACATGAGTATATATACAAATTAAATTAAATTATTTAAATGGGGAAAATTATTTTTATGATATTTGTTCAGAACAAATATTTTGTTGTGTTGGATATTTTACGTCTTGTTGAGCTCAAAAGAATGGTTTTTTAATTATTATAACACGATTCATTTGTTTTGGATGTTCAATTAAGTTGGATAATTTTTGGTATACTTGTATTAGTATATTCTTTGAGATGATTATATATCAGTTATTGGTTTTGGATATAAAAATTAGGGTATGATGTTAGTGACCCTAATGCAGATCCCCCAATGTTACCCATATTATAATTCCGCTCACATCAGAATTGTCCCACTATTCCTAAGGGATACAGACTAGTAAACTAGGTCATATATTACAATTAGTAAAAAAATTACCAACTAGGGATAAAAAAATATTCCATGTATGAATTCTAACTTAAACTAGAGTGAGTCATCTGTATGTTTGAAAATTTGAAAACAATTTATAAAATGAAAAAGGTCATGAAATATTTATAAGGTGTGAAAAAAATATAAAATAATAAAAATTTATGGAATATTTATCCACCTATATTTCACAATGTAAGAAATATGTCATAATAATTATTGAGGAAAAATGGGGCCATGTGTAATAGTAGAAAATAAGAAATATGTGATCTTTATGAAATAACGAACAATAAACTATCCAATATTTCAAAATCTAATGTGAAAATAAAATTTGATCTGATTCTAACCGCAGATGTAAACTTATTGATGTCCACAACTACAATGATACTTTGAGGTTTCTGAGATAATGTAGATGATGTTTATTTCCCACTAATATGTCCACACTCTTTGTGATTATAATTACTCAATATGTAACCACCAGTATAGTTTCAACAAATACAATGGAAAAATATGTGTATTTATGAAAATGTATACACACAAATATGTATATATATATATGAAAAAATAATTTTTTCAATCAAACAAAAGATATCAAAATAGAATAATGGTGTAAAAAATCATAAGCTAATAAAAATAAAATTTATATATACCCACACTAGGAAGGACTATATCTGTTTTACGTACGTTATGACTTAGCTCATAATCTTACATAATGTACTATCATCATCTATCATGTTAATAAGATTTAATACCATTATATAATGAAAATATTTATATATATGTAAACATATATATATAAGGTATTGTACCTTTTAACGGACTTAGCGACCAATCCCAGGGGGATGGGAATCATGTGTACCATGTTCGGGAAATCATATAGCCTATCCTAAGATAATGGGGAATGGGTATTACATTTCATAGAATTATATTCCCATGCCATAATATTATCCCATATAATTTCTCATGGTATAACCACTTTCTCTATGAGTTTATCATGTATATTATTGGGAATATGAAATTCGAATTTAGTCTATAAAAACAATATTCTGCATTAAAAAACCAACAAGTATCACACCGAGGTAGTAACCCATGATCAGTATCAAGGTTAGAATGGTTCCATGTAATGAATAAGTATACATAAATCATTAATAAGTGTAGGTCATGATATAGATCAATGTTATAAAAATACACTCAAAGAAAGAATAATGTGAAAGCACAATATTCAAACTTGTGGTACCATGACATCTTAAAAGAAAATAATATGACAGGTAATCATAAAAAAACTAAAAATTATACTTGTTAATAAGATACAAATATGAAGTAATAAATAATACATGTAAAAATAAAAATCAAATCATTATGTATGACATAAAAAATCCCCTATTAATTCTAGGAAATGTTCAATGCATAAAATACACAAGAAATATACAAAAATATGTTATATGGTGTGGTCAAATGAAATTAATTACATATTGAAGAACCTTAATATGAGTACCTATAATTAAGTGTATACTGTGTAGATAATAATTATATGAATATGTCTGTAATATAATTCCTATAAAAATATTATTTTTCAAAGGACCCTCTATTATTTCAAGTCATTCTAAATTACATATATTCTCCACTTGGTTAACATGATATGTTATATTTAATAAAAAATTCCATTCGCATTTAATGAAAATATAAAGAATTATTACCCATAAAACAAAAAATATTGAAATTTCGGAATCCAAATTCATATTTTTTTTATCAAATCAATTTCAGCTCATGTTTTTAAATAAAATGAATAGAAGAGATCTGTGTGAAGGTAAAATAAGATATATGTTTCAATGAATGGTTTAAAATAATATTTAAAATGATAATAAATATTAACGATGAATGTTTTTAAAAATATATATATATATATATATAATATATGATCGTTAATAATATATTAATCATCATTATCCTTATAAAACCCCATTTTTATAATTTTATCACGAATATTCATATTAGAAAGAAACCACTAGATATTTTTTGTAAAATCACATCCTTTAACTTATCTGAACCATCCACCACATCACCACTTTATAACACTCTTAACCAAGGGATAAATTTTCTCTAATGACTTCTAGTATATGTAGGAATGATTTGAAAGGTGTGATTTCATTTATTGGGATACAATATATACTCGAAATAATTAATTTAATCTATGTTATATCAAAAAACAAGAATTACATAAATAAACCATTTTATAGTTATTAACATCCCATGTGGTAGTTTTACAAAATTATGAACCTAGAGATTCCATTTTAGCTACCTTTAATATCATTAATTTAATGTCTCAGAATTTTTGTCTGTTATTTTTGGATATTATATGGCTTATTTTTAAGACCATGTGCTAAGATGATGTGATCTTATGTGGCCATATACGCTCATGATAAATTGTTGTATTATATTAATCATATTAAATAGGATTTTTGTGATGTTTTCCTGAAAAGGAAAAAAAATTCACAGTGGTTTCTTCAAACAAAAAACAGAGGGGACTATTGAGTTCAAAATGTGGGTTTTATCCTTGGAATGACTTCACATTATTCATCATTAGTCATTTATAGAAAATTCATCACCATCATGGAAATGAAAAAAAATAATATAATGATTGATTTTTATTCATTTTTTTAGGAAACAACTGTTATGTATTGAATTAGTCTCCTTTGGAAAAGTCCAAGGGATAACCCCATAACCTGAGAGCCATTGAAGATCAGATGAGAGAATGTTGGAGGAATTCTCCAAAATGGATGATGACAATATCACAAATCGATGATTGACACACCTCAAATATGAAGAATCTTTCCAACAACAATAATGATTAATCATTCACCATTAATGATTGATACAAATCACGCTATGGTGTTTTTTATTTCTATTTATTCTCCATTCTTCATTTCTATGATGATCGTGAACCAATCAAAGAACAAATTTATTTAGGATTTGATAGTTATGCAGTATGGGATTATTTGTGGTGTTTTGAAGGGATAATTTCTTTGGGATTTGATTAGTTATATTGTCATTCTAATTGAAAAATTTCAATATACAAAAATACATCAATCGTGGTTCTATCTACTAATATTTTTTTTTTGATTTTCTACCACCATTCAATTCTCATCTTGTGTATTCTTCCTTTAGATCATTACTCTTCTTATCTAAATCAATCGATCTTGTGCACCCATTTTAGGGATCAATGATTTGAAATCGTATATTTCGGATCGACACAACAATAAAAAGGTGTGATGATGTCTATTGTGCGATCTGGATGACTTTGGATTCTCACATTCATTTTTATTATCAATTTTGGAGAATAGTGAAGAAAAGAATTATGATCCTTTTTTAAGTAGATATGATGGTAGAACATATTATTCATCAATGGTGTGGCTTGTTAGTGTTTGGATTATCAATATCTTGGACAAATGAAAGCATGATCGATGACCAGAGGCACTAGATCAAATGAAATAGTAAATCTAGAATTCTGCAAAACCCCAATCAAGACATCATGTAAACAAGATCTACAAGCATTGAAGGTCCCCTAGAGTATCTGTTAGGATTTCAGGAGGAAGCTAAATATCAAACAGAATCTTACCCCTATCATATGAACTTTGGTCCTACCCGGGTAAACTCAGCATGTACTTTGGGAAGTACACTGAAATGGGGTGGAGTACCCGGACATCCTACACACCATGTACTCCCCCACTTGGACACGACCTTGACTAGGTACATGGGTAAGCCATGTATAGAACATGGGTAGACACATATTAGAGTGATCAATGTAATGGAACATAGTTAGTGTGAAAAATATTCCTACACATCTTGTACTACTACAGAAACACATCCTAACGACACAGAGCATTTACATGGGCATGACCTGGGGTGAAGGGACATGGTGTGTGTCCATAAATACATGTTGTGAACACTACTTATCATTTTTTGTATCCCTTTTCCACCATATGCTGGACATGTTTGTTTGTGGTTCATTCCCCTTATCCTTTCACAAATGGTTGATATGAATAGTCTTTCAATCCTTGGGCTAAGATCCCTTCTCCATGAAATTCATAAAAAGAGTTGTTGGAATCACTCCATGAGTCTTGAAGTGTGATCATATATTCATCATCATTTGCAAGGTAATGTTATTAGTATCAATGTGACCTAAAATATATTATCATCGTTCCTCTACATATCTGGTAAATCAAGAATGAGTTATTGGTATCACAACATGGCCCTGAAAGTAATTCACATCTATGTATCCCTTTCTCCCCAGAATATCATCATGTTCGTTCACATGATAAGACACAATTACATATTCCTCTCAGACATAGATCATTAGTGCTATCTGTAACACCCCAATCTTTCATGGTACACTTCTCCTTGAATAATACAATCGTGTGTGTTGTATGCAACTTCGAGATCTAACACACCACAACCAACCTAACTAGCCATTATGAATAGTAATAACAGATTTCTGAATTTTTAGTAATTTTCTGTTTTAAAATTGACTTCATTTTTTGGATCAGAGTATCAAAATTAACTTAAGGTGAATTATTGGTATTTTTCTAAAAACTTTCAATTTTTGATGAATAGTGAAATCATTGAGTTATAGTTTAAAAACTGAATTTTTATAATTATTCATTTTATTTAAGTTTATTTTAGGTCATTATAGATACATAATACCTATATAAGTTCAACATAATTAATTTCAGTCAGTTTATTATAATGTTAGATATGTAAAAATTTTATTGAACTTTTTACCGTCTTTTACCCACCTCCTAAGAGTATTTTCCAATTTACATAAAACATAATTTTACTGCATCTAAGAGTTGAATTTTGAAAATCCGAGTGACATGGTTGATATTAGTAAGTAAAATGTGATTCAATGAGTTGAGAATAATTCCTGGTGAATTATAGCATTTGACTTCTATTTACCACGGTTAAAAGTATATAGGGTAATTAAAGGTAAAAATGATATTATTATTACCCTTAAACATGTCCTAATTCTATTGGATAAATGTAATTCGATTCAAAACAGACATATGAATAAAATATGATCCTTTAGGTCCAAATGGTTTATAATAGGATATTTATATTTATTTCATTTAATGAAGAGTTAAAAGAGTTAAAATCAATGTTTAATAACTAAAACATTTTTAATATAGGGATATACAAAAGGTAAATTCGATTATAAATATTCATTTGAAAGCTAAATCGTTTTCCTACATAATTGTAATATTTTTTATAAATTTTTGACATTAAATAATTAATTTTATTTATGAAACAATGATGATGCAGTAATTACCTATTTAATGAAATATTAAGAAAAATTATATTATAAATATCCAAATAAATGTAATTTGAGACTTTCTATGAATTACAAAAACTTTAGTGGTTAATATGACATTCTAGGGTTTGTTTGATTATTTCTTTTCAAATTATTAATCCTGTTATAAATTTTGAAAAAACAAAATTACAAATAGTGTCGAAATTGACATAAAAGTGTTTATAAAACTAATATTATATTACTAATTTATATTCTATTTCTAAAAATAGAAGTTTCGGTAAAAGGTCCAAAATAATATTTTATTTTTAATTAATGAACCACTTTTGGTTATCTAGTAGGTTTATAGTATGTTTATTAACCATATAATCTAAATATACAAAGAGAATTGGTAAATGTCAAACTATTTTAATACGAGTTAAATCTAAAAGATAACGTTATTATAGTGACCCAAACTGGTCCAAAACATAATGTATGATTTTTATTAGACATATCTCCACCTTATACTTTAAATAATTTATTTTGGAGCCATTGGAAACCGAAAAAAAATTTATTATAAAAAAATATTTTTTTTTTGTTTTTCCTATGGTGCCCCTCACCCCTCTTATAAAAGGGAACTTCCCCTTCTCTCAAATTCACACATTCCAATCCATTTGTCTCAGCTAAACCCTACACAAATACCCTATCAAATATCCTACCTTCATTCTAGAGGCCTAACTTTATTCATAAAGATAACTTAATGAGCCTTTTGATCAAATCAAAAGGAAGAACCCGAAGAAGAGGTAAATATTTCATCACCTCTTTCAAGTTCCTTTATTCTTCATCTTCCACTTTCATTGTTGTTTCCATTCTAAAATAAAAACTCCAGTATCAAATATATACTGTGATGTTATTGTAAATATGGTACAACCATATTCATTATTCTATCCAACCTTTGAATGACATGTCATTATACATGCGTACGTACGACTTTCCGTCTCCACGTAGTGGTGTAGTTGTTATTCAATAAATTATTATTTGGATTGGTATAATAATGATGTATAATTGATGTAAATAATAAATATATCATGATAATGATTATATATATAATATATAACATCAGATTATATATTATTTTAATATCAAAATAATGATAGTGTCGCTTGTGCGTACATACATATTACCGTCTCCACGAACGCGATGAGATTCATTCCCCATCGAATCCATTGAAGACTAAGTTTCAATTTATGAATAGAAATAATGTTTAAAGACATAATATCACTATTAATATTAATATGATACATCATATCAACATCAAACATTACTTATCTAAGAAATCATATAAAGAAAAATGAATCAGTTAACACCTGAAATGATGATACTACTGAAATATCATAAACAAAGAAATATTAGAAGATCATATATGATATATTATTAATGTATACGGTTATTGTATAATTTAATAACAATTATTTCACCATTATACAAAAGGTTAACCTTCCCCCGACCAAGTAAAATAATAAGGTAATGGTTAATTTTACAATATTTTTATTATTCAGGGGTGTTTATACGTAATTATTTTTTGGGACCTCTTTATCTTCCACGTCGATGCATCTTAAAAATGTATTTAAAAATAATTTTACTATTTACTAGACAATGGGTTAAATTCATTTATAACCATATTTGACCTTATATTTTTTAGAGGAATCTTTCCATCATTTTCCAAACAAGGTACTTTTTTTCCTTTTCGAAAAATTTATGTTAAGAATGTTTTTTAACTTATACGGCTGGTGCAGCTATTTTCCACCATTTTAACATACTCTACGATTCCCTTACAATTTTAAAAGAATATTTTAAAAATAAATTTATTCTTAAATATTTTCAAAATAGATATAGATATTTCTCTAAAAAAGGTTTTGATTTCAACTATGTCAACATCCTTTGATAGATTTCATGATTATTTGATGTTGATTTATTATGATAAAAAAATTCTATATTGTATTTAATTTTTTTGTGATATTTTTGACTATGGATGTTTTATTTTTTCACCATTCATTGTTTATGGATTATGCATTGACATTTTTTATAATAGTTTTAATATGAATGTTTATGTAATGTTTAAACATTTTCATATGAAAAATTCATTGGACATAGTAATTGACGAGTGAAGCCCACTATAGCTCCTCAATGCATTGGTAGCTCTCATGAGACAAACTACTATCTTGGCACAAGGCCTTGAAAATGATTTATTTGTAGTCTCGGCACAAGGCCTGGAAAATGTGTTTATGAAAGCCTGTAATTATGTATTCCATCATTATAAAAGTGGCTCTTTATATTGGATGTGATTATTTTACTAGTATAATATTCATGTGAGCAAGTAAATAGACATATTTTGGATTATATTTTTCATATTATGATGAATTTTATGTTGAAAAGTCTTTTGATTTAGTTTTATACATTGCCTTAAATATTTATTCTTATTTATGAATGTTTCCACTACATTGTAATCCTTACTGATCATTTGATCTCACCCCTTTATATGTTTTATTTTTCCCTGGATGTGAAGAAGTATATTATCATTGACCCACATAAATATTCTATGGTATCACAATGTTTTCCATGGAAACAATGTTGTTGTAGTTTTCCATTTTATGATGTAATGTAAACCATATGAATGTATCTAGTACTACCAAGGCTATTAAACTAATCGATCTTTCACGACTTGATCTTCGTTGATCATGCCAATGATACATAATAATTCACCAACTCTGGGTAACTAGGGTCTGGGAATTACAGTTGGTATCAGAGAAAGTTTAGTAAAAACCTTGGAATAAAGATTTAAATAAACTCCGATTAGAGAACATTACCCTAAGATAGACTTAGCAGATTAGTATAGAAGAACATACTAGAATTTTGGTATTATAGAGATTTTTGGATTTTTCCAAGAAAGACATCCCAGTAAGGATATGACCAGGTAGAGGCAGCTCTAGCACAGATGTACCTAAGGGTAAAACATGAAAACACCGCTTTGAGATAGACTTGAATGGGAACTAGTGCATGACAAAGGGCCTTACAATACTCTTGGTTATGAAACTCTTGAGGGATATTCTTAGGAAAATTATCATTTTCATTACAAACCATTATGAAGGGTTTATGAGTATATACTTTCTCAAAGAAATCATTTTTATGATTATGGATTATATTAATAAACTCTTCAATTTATTTTAAGTGCTTTACATGTTTGGAATTAATGTATTTTGATTCATAAACTAATATAGTTTATTCCATTGTTTATAAATGGCACCTAGTGGATGGAATGGAAACCGTATCAACTCACGCACTCCATGTAGGTATTTACCTCCTACTCAAGATAATTATAGGGGAGTAGGTGAAGCAACTGATGATGATCAGCTTATCACCATACTAGGACAACTCAATCAGGTTATGAATAATAACCATACCCATATGTAGAATTTTTATCCACAACATGGAGGATCAATGTTAGACCAATTCATGAGGAAACAACCACAAACATTCAATGAGAGTACAAATCCATTAGTAGTTGAGCAATGGATAATTTACTTAGAGTAAATATTCCATGCCTTGGGGAGTAGTGAAAGGGATGAAGTTGTCATGGAAGTTCACTACCTCTCTAGATATACTGATCAATGGTGGTCATTGATTCAAAACAAAAATGATGATGATAATATATCAAATATGCAATTGAATGTGTTTAAAGTGCTTTTCATAGAAAAATACATTCCCCGTGACCATCGTGCAAATATGAAAAGACAATTTTTGATTGTAAGGAAAAAGGAGGATGAGAATGTCACAAAGTATTAAGCTAACATTAAAAGGTTAGTGAGGAATTATGAAGATTATATACGTAACCCATGAAGTACGAATGAATGTTTCTTTGAGGGGTCAAAACCATTTATCTATTAAGAATTATTGTCACAATACTTCTCATCGTATGAAGATACATTATCATATACTATCAAGATATAAAAAGAAATCTATAATTCTTAAGACTTTAAAGAAAATAAAGACAATAAGAGATCTGTTAAACACTCTTGAAATGGAAATAAGGGGAAGAAGGGAAAAGTTGAATATCCATCCTTTAGTAAACATGGGAAGAAACACCATGGTACTTGCCTGAAGGGAATGGGAGTCGTTTAAAAGTGTGGCAAAAAATCCCACAATGCTCGTGATTTCAAGGGGAAGAAAGTGGATGTCGATGTTGAATGATAGAATTGTTGAGAAAGGGGGAATTATGTGAATGAATTTCCTAAGAGTAGGGGAAAATTACCGAATAAAAGGGCATGGGATCAAGGCCAAGCTTATGTTATCGCTATTGTTGTGGTTGAAGTTCCGAAAGGCATAGTGGAAGTTAATTTAATTGTATCTTCAAGTATAGAAAATGATTTATTTGATTTTGGATCATCGCATTATTTCATATCTTCCCATTTTTCTATGAAAATTAGATATTTCCAATTTTATTTAACATGGGAGTTGTCAGTAAAAAATCATAAGGGATGTATCATTTCAAAATTTTTTTGTCAATCAGTCCCTATTAGTGCATAGAAATGTTCTTTATCTACTGATCTCATCGTCATAACCATGAATGAATTTGATATAATCCTCAACATGGATTGGCTTTCAGACTATGATGTGAAAAATTATTATATAAAGAAGGAGGTTACTATTTAGTATGACGATGATAATGAACACCTTATCATTAGAGTAGAATATTCACCAACTAATTCGTGTCTAGATCCTCCCTTAGTATCTCAACTAAATACAATTATGTGGGAGGAAGAGAATGAAATTACTATGGGTGAGTAATGTAATGATCAAATAGTGGATATAACTATTGTGAAAGAATATTTGATGTGATTCTAGAAAATTTACCTGGACATCCTCCAGAATGAGACATTGTGTTTTCCATTTTTTTAATTCCTCGTTCAAGGCCCATATTGACAACCCCTTATATAATGGACACTATGGAATTAGTGGAACTATAAAACAAATAGAGGAATTGATTAATAAAAGATTTATTCACCCTAGTGTTTCTCCAGGGGGATCCCCTATTCATTTTGTTAAGAATAAAGATAGATATATGAGGTTGTGCATTTACTACATGGGGATATATACTATTATAATAAAAAACAAGTATCCCATACCTCACATTGATGATTTATTCGACCAAAATGATGTAGCTCAATACTATTCTATGATTGACCATAGATCTGAATATCATTAGTTGTTTGTAAATAAGGAATAAATTCTGAAGAAAGCATTTCAAACTAGTTACGAGAATTGCGAGTTTACAGTAATGCCTTTGGGATTGACTAATGCACCCTATGGCTTCATAGATCTAATGAATAGGGTTTTTAAGGAATATATTGATGACTTTGTGGTGGTATTTATTGATGATAGCTTGGTATAATCCAAAATATATGAAGATCATGAAAATCACTTGCTCATTATCCAGAAGGCTCTTAAAAGACATGGATTATATGGGTAGTTTAGCAAGTGTGAATTCTGGCTTTAGAATATTTATTTTCTTGTCCATATCGTCTATAATGATGGAATCAATGTTTATCCTTCTAAGATAAGTGCAATACAAGAATGGAAATCACCGACATGTATAATTGAGGTTCACAGTTTTATTGTTTTTTCATGTTATTATCTGTGTTTCATCCAAAATTTTTTTTTATTAGCTAACCCAATAATAAATATTACATGTAAAGGGGTAAAATTTGTTTGGAAAAAAGAATGTGAAGAATGTTTTGAAGAACTGAAGAGAAGATTAGTCAATGCTCCTATATTGACTCTACCATCAGGGAATAATGGGTTTTTTATTTAAAGTGATACTTAAATGAATGGAAATTTTTGTGTCCTTATGCATAATGATATGGTTATTGCATATGAATAATTATATCAAAAAATTACTGAGAAAAACTATCTTACTCATTATCTTGAGTTAGAAGCTTTAATATTTTCTTTGAATATTTAGAGACACTATCTCGATGGTGAATATTTTTAGATTTATACTGATCCCAAGAGTTTTTAGTATATTTTCTCAATGAATGAACGCAACATGAGGAAAATAAAATGGCTTGAGCTACTTAAGGATTAAGATTTCACAATACACTACCACCCGGGTAAGGAAAATAAGGTGGAAGATTCCTTGAGTAGAAAAGATCATTGAGTTTTGAACAAGATAAGAGTTGAATTGGATCATATTTTCATGGATCTAGTAATGTTGGATATGGTAATAACCATTGAAGGTGAAACATTAATGCTTTTTCAAATGTATTCCAAACCATATTTTTTAGAAATCATAAAAATTCCTCAGGATGATGTGGTGGAGTTTCAAAAGAAGATTAATTTTGTGAATGATTTGAGATTGAGTGACTTCATATATGAGAATGGTATTTTGATATTTTGGAATAGACTTTGTGTTCTCGGTATACCTTATCTAAAAATGAACATTTGGATGATTATCATAGTTCAAATTTCTCTACACACCCTGAGTGCACCAAAATGAATAGATATTTGAAGGAAAATATTTGGTGGGACAACATGAAGAGAGAGATTATAGATTTTGTGTCAAGATGTATGGTTTGTCAACAGGTGAAAGATGGATGGAAACAACCTGGAGGAGTCTTGTAACCTCTTCCCATACCTGAGTGTCAATGGGTTAATATTACAATGGATTTTGTCATGGGACTACCGAAGACTCCTCAAAGGAATGATGCAATATGGGTCATTGTTGATCATCTTACCAAGTCAACAGAATTTTTTACTACAAGAGAAGATTTACATCATGAATGTCTAGTAAGACTATATATTAATGATGTTATGATACTTAATGAAGTACCCCTATCAATTTGTTTAGATCGTGATCCACGTTTTACATCATGATTTTGTAAAAGTCTTCAGAAATCCCTGGATACAGAACTTTGTTGGTGCACTGCCAACCACCCCAAAACAGATGGACAATCATAATAGACTATTTAAACCATAGAGGACATGTTTATATATTTCTCACTTGACTTTCAAGGTATGTGGGATCAATATTTACCTTTGGTAGAATTTTCTTATAAAAAAATCTATCATTCCATTATTCAGTTGGAACCAAATGAAGCGTTAAATGGAAAGAGATGTCACGGACCAACCTGTTGGGATGATGTTAGTGAATGAAAACTAGTAGGCCTAGAACATGTGGAGGAAAGGATGGAAAATTTTATGGTAATCCAAACCCACATCAATGTTTCTCAAGTTAGGAAGAAGATCTATGTCGATAATTGAAGGAAGTATATGGAATTTCAGGTAGGAGATCATGTTTTCTTAAATGTATCTCCATTGAAGGGTGTTATACATTTCAGTAAAAAGGGTAAATTGAGTCCCATGTACATCGGACAATTAAAAATTCTAGAAATAATTGTGGATGCATCATACCATTTGGAAATGCCGCCAAGTCTCTCCATAGTTAATGATGTGTTCCACATATCATTGTTGAGATAAAACACGCCTGACGCAACGCATGTGCTCACCTTTGAGAAATTATCACTGGATTCCAATTTGTCTTATTGCAAAGGGCCTGTAAAGATTCTTGAATAAAGAGAAGAAGTGTTGAGAAACCAGATGACTTATCTTGTAAAAGTTCTATGGAGAAACCATAAGATAGAATAGGCAAAGTGGGAACCCGAGGAAATTATAATGACGAACTACCCAAGTCTTTTTATGCAGAAATAATCTATAAATTTGAAGGACAAAATTATTTGAAGGAGGGAAAAATGTAACACCCCATGCTTCCATGGTACGCTTCTCTTTGAATAATACAATAGGGTGTGGTGTACGAAACATCGAGTTCTAACACACCAAAACCAATCATATTAGCCGTTATGAATAGTATTAACCACTGTTTGAAATTTTATAAATTTAATATTTCAAAATGGACTTCATTTTTGGATTCAGACTTTTGAAATTAACTTAGGGTGATTAATTTTTCTAAAAACGTTCAATTTTTTATGAATAGTGAAAAACACTGACTTATAGTTTAAAACCAAATTTTGATAATTAATAATTTTATTTAAATTTATTATAGGTAAAAATAGATATATAATACCATTATAAGTTCAATGTAAATCTTTGGATATAGTTTATAATAATTTTAGATTATATAAAAAATTTATTGAACTTTTTATCGTCTTTTACCCACCTCCTAGGAGCATTTTCAAATTTACATAAAACATAATTTTACAGGTTCTGTGAGTTGAATTTAGTAAATTTGAGTGACACGGTTGATATCAATAACTAAAATGTGGTTCAATGAGATGAAAATAATATTTTATAAATATTAACTATTGAATTTTATTTACCACGGTTAAATGTAAATATGATATATAAAGGTAAAAATGATATTATTATTACCCTAAAACATTCCTAATTCTATTTGATAGGTGTAATTCGACCAAAAACAACCTTAGGAATAAAATATGAACCTTTAGGTCCACATGGATTAGATTAGGACGTTTATTATTATTTTATTTAAAGAAGAGTTAAAAGAGTTAAAATCAATGATTAATAACTAAAACATTTTTAATATTGGGATATACATATGATAAATTATACTATGATTCATTATTGGAAATCCAAAACGATTTCTTACATAATGGAATTTTATTTATAATTTTTATATGTTAGATAATTAAATTTATTTATGACAAAATGATGATCCAGTCATTATATTTTTAATGAAATATTAAAATATATGATATTTAAATATCCAAATAAATGTATTTTGAGACTTTTTAGTAATTAAAATAATTTTCTAGTTTAATTTACATGTTAGGGATGGTTAGATGATTTTTTTGAAATAATAATTCTATTATGAATTTAGCAAAAACAAAATACCAAATAGTGTCAAAATTGACATAAAAGTGTTTTTAACAAAAATATAATATTATTAATTGATATTCAATTCATAATAATATAAGGTTCTGAAAAAGGTCTTAATGAATATTTTATATTTCATTAATTAACCACTTGGGGTTATCTTGGATGTTTATAGTATTTTTATTAACCATATAATATAAAAATACGAAGAGACATGGTAAATGTCAAACTATTAAACTAAGAGTTTAATCTAAAAGATAAACATAATAAAGAGACCCAAACCTATCTAAAACCTATTGGTTAATTTGTGTTAGACCCATACCCACATTATCCTTTAAATATTTCAATTTTATTCCTTATTAAACCAAAAATTATTTTATTATAAAATAATATTTTTAGATTTTCCTAAGGTGCCACTCACCCCTCTTATAAAAGGGCACTTCCCCTTCTCTCTAATTAACAAATTCAATGCATTTTTTCTCTGCAAAAACCTTCCAAAATATCATCTCCATAGTCCTACCTTCATCTTAGAGGCATTACTTTATACATAATGACATCCTATGGATCCCTTTTGATCTAATCCAAAGGAAGAACTCGAAGAAGAGGTCAATAATTCATCACCTCTTCCATGTTCATTTCATCTTCCTTCCAATTTCATTGTTGTTTACATTATAAAATAATAAATCCAGTATCTTATAAATACTATGATGTTATTATAAATATGGTAAAACCATATTCATTATTCTAACCATCCTTTGAATGACATGTCACCATACGTGCGTATGTATGGCTTACCGTCTCCAGGTCATGGAGTAGTTGTTATTCAATACATTATTATTTGTATGGGTATAATAATAATGTATAATTGATTTAAATAATAAATATATCATGATAATGATTATTTTATATGATATACCATCCAATTATATATTATTTTGATATCAAAAGAATGATACTGTCTCTTGTTCATACGTACGTATTACGGTCTCCAAGAACGTGATTAGATTCATTCCCCACCGTTTCCATTCAAGAATAATTTTCATTTTATGATTAAAAATAATTTTTAAAGACTTAATATCATTCTGAATATGAATAATATACATCATATCCACAACAAACTTTACTTACATAACAAAACATATAAGGGAAAATGAATCAGTTAACACCACAAAATGATGACACTACTGAAATATCGTTAAGAAATAAATATTAGAATATCATATATGATATCATTATATTTTATATGGTTATTGAATAAGTTATTAACAATTATTTAACCATTATATTGGTGGTTAAACTACCCTCGACCAAGGAAAATAACAAGGTAAGGGTAAATTTTACAATCTCTTCATTATCTGATGTTGTTTATACGTAATTATCTACTGGGATATCATTATCATCCACATCCATGCTTCTAAAAAATGTATGTCAAAACATATTTAATATTTACTAGAAAATGGGTTAAAGTAATTTATACCCTTATTTGACCTTATATGTTTCTAAAGGAATCTTTCCATCATTTTCAAAACAATGTAATTTTTGACCTTTTTGACATATTTAAGATAATAATTTTTTATTTAACTTATATGAGAGGTGCATCTATCTTCCACCATTATAACATCATCAAAGCTTCCCATAAAAGCATATAAAAATATTTTAAAAATATATTGTGTCTTGAATGATTACAAAATAGAAAGATATATTTCTCTAAAAAAGGATTTGATTTCATCTAGGTCAACATCCTTTGATAGATGTTAAGCTTATTTGATGTTGATTTAATATTATTCAAAAAATCCATATTATATTGATGGATTTGTGATATGTTTGACTGATTATGTGTTATTTTAACACCATTCATTGATTATGGAAAAAGTATTGACATTTAGTATGCTAGTTTTAATATGAGTGTTTATGTTATGTTTAAACCTTTTCATATGAGTAATGCATTGTATATTTTAAGTGACAGGTGGAGCCTTCTATAGCTCCTTGATGCATCGGTAGGTCTCATGAGACAAACTAGTGTCCGGGCACAAGGCCTTGAAAAAATTTTATTTTTAGTCTTGGCACAAGGCCTTGACTATGTGGTTATGAAAGTCTGGCATTTTTCATTCTATAATTAATAAAGATTCTATTGATATTGAATGTGATTATTCGAATAGTAGAATATTCAAGTGTGTGAGTAAATAGATTTATTTTGATTTACATTTTCCATATTATGATGTAGTTTTTTTTTGAAAAATATTTTGTTTTACTTTTATACATTTCCTTTAATGTTTATGCTTATTTATGAAAGATTCCGCTCAATTTTCAACTTTACTGAGCATTTTATCTCACCTATTTCTATGTTTTATTTTTCCTAGGATGTGAAAAAGTATATTAAGACCCACCTATAGGGATAGTCTATGGGTTCTCAGTTTTGTCCATGGAATCAATGTTGTTGCATTTTTCCATTTTATGGTTTAATGTAAACGTTATGAATGCATCTAGTACATCCAAGGCTACTAAACTAATCGGTATTTCAAGACATGATCTTTTGTGATCATTCCAATGATACATAAGAATTCACCGACTCTGGGTAACTAGGTTTGGGGCGTTACACTATCAGACATCCGAGTGTGTTGTCCTAGATGAGTGCTTTTTGGAATCGTCATGATAAAATCCTAGGCTGGTATACTATGGTTGTGAATTACCTCCTGACTATGTGTCTTTTTTTCTATATATTTAGATATTCTTATTATATGTGTTGTAGAAATATAATTTTGTAGAGCTAATTGTATTTTATTTTTTCTGAGCTTTGGGGTTTCAAGGTGTCCTATATAGTATTTTTGTACTGACCCATGCATGGAATTTTCCTACACGTGTTATGTCTTATTATCATGATATAACATTTAACATATTCCTAGAATGACCGGGCCTAGATAGTACATAGTGATAATAGATATACCGAGGTGTGTTCTTACGGATTTTTGACAGCATTCCCAGTACTTAATTTCTTTTTGGGCATATGATATTAATTATTTTTGTGGGATTTAATTTTTCCATTATTACATTGTTTTTATCATTTTGTAATTTGGTTATTATATTGATACATATACATCCATGGTTTGTTTAGTTTCTTTTACACTTTATCATTTTATGTGATTGGATATGTGTGTTTGTATACATGTACACAGACTATGTACCCTCAGGATAGTGATATTGCATCTTGGTGATATTCTCAATCCCCCATTCTATTTGATGTGGGCATAAGGAGTCATGGTATGGGACCCACTGGGTTGGGTTGTGACAAAGTTGTATGAGATCAGTCAATACTACTTTTGGACCCGTAGTGTGTGAGAGTAGTTCGAGGGGAATGTGTTAAGTGTTTTGATTTTGGTTTTAGGCTCGGGAAACCAGTGTTCATGTTGTGGATCACATATCCATGCACCATGACTCTGATCATTTGATTCACAATCCAATAAATGAGAAAACAAGTTGGAAGGGAAAAATAGTTCATGCATCACATGTGAATATGAAGTGGTTTCTAGATATGTATTGAGTCAACTATCTAGATATATCCATTGACCACGATACATCATTTTTGTTTATAGAATATTTAATGATGTATGCTAGCTAGGAATCAGAATGATGATAAATAGGATGATCCAATTAGTGATGAGGCATCAATGTAGGGACCGTTTCCTGATATGATACTTATAGGTTGGGCACCAGCCATACTACAACGGGTAGAGAAACATTTGGTGCCCATAGTTCCATCTGATGAGGTGTGTAGATTGAGATCTCTTCATGTTTTTGGAGACATATACCCCTCAGGTTCCAATGTGATCCTGAGCCACTGTAACGTCCCGGTTCCAGGTGCCACCCAAAGGTGCCTCGTACCCGGTTGGTCACATGGACTCCAGCAAATTTCCCGGAAATATAGAGGCTACCGACAAGTACTGATGGCATTGGGAATGAGATTAGTGAAACTAATACACCATTGGAAGATCATGAACAACCGAATAGAGAATAATAAACAGTAGCAGAAGAAAAATACCATACAACAAATAAATAGCGGACTACTGAAAGTAAATAACAACTCTATCGAATATAAAAATGGGGAATGTAACATATGTATAGGAAATCATCCAAAGAATATAAAATTCTGGAAATAAAATAGAACCAATGTTAAAAAAAGAAAGAAAACATCAGCAGTATCATAATCCAATGCTTAGTCCTATGCTCTCTAGCTCCAACTAGCCAATCACGTAACTGAGGAAAAATGGAACATGACCTTATCTACACCCACAACCATATAAACTGTTTGGGTCCAAAATCATGACCCAATTAGGGTGTGAGATGAATCCAAGTAGGTGACCACTATTATATCTATGCCTAACTATCAGTGATTATTTATTTAAGGTAATAATAGAAATGCAGCAAAGAACTAGGAGCACACAAAAGTTAACAATCCTTCAGTTTCCATTTACTTTCATTATTATTTAATTTTAATCATTTAATCATTTAAGTATCACAATAGGTATCTTGGATGACTAACAAACCCAAGTGAATCCCAGATTGTTCATTGGCATGGAAGATGCATCAAAAACATTAAATGTTTATGTTAACCCACTGGTTATCTCAAATAGTATAACTCCTCTGGCCAATTAATGAAGTAAAATGGAAATAAAACTATGAGGAAAAAAATCACTGTAAATTTCTCCTGTGGAATTTTTACAAAAACTACAAACTCTTTGGGTAATAACTCAACATCAATTCCCACTGTGGTCTCGTAATGTAAACTATAGACATAATGAGGGAGCACACACCATCACCCCTAGTGGTCTTGTAAAATGAATTATAATATACAATATAAGTAAGCACTCAACGTCTATTCCCCATGTCACCTAATTGCACCAATTTCTCTCAGGCCTCTGCAATTCAATAGTGCATATATGATATTGAGCATCAAAAACTATTCCCAAATAATACCTAAATAAAAAATTACAATTCATATTAAATACATTTGACAAGCCGCAAAAGGAAATCAATTCCATCCTATCAAGCAATGAATCGAAATAATGGCTGCCTCACACGCAACCTATACCAAATGACCCTAAACATAAAAAAAGAAAAAACACGAAAGGGGTGTTCCTTAAACCTAAAATTTCACATAATATCACAACAAAAAACCATTATTCCAACAATCTATATAAGGCAGATAAATCATGGTTTAATTTCCTTATCCCAAAATACCTAAAACCTGGGTAATCGGCACATTGTTATATTAACTGAAAGGCAAACAACCGAAGGCAAAAAAACACCTGCAACAACGTTGTATGAATGACACCCTAAAACATTGGCCATTGAATCGGCGTAGATCGTCATAGATTTACGAAAACATTAAAAATTTTCATCTTGTTTAACTCGTGAAAGAAGAGTAATTAGGGGGACATGCTCTAGAAGAAGGAATAACCCATCAAGGAAATTCCAACACAACTGACAGATATCGAATCCTACCTTGTATGGATAAACTATTTCTTAGAGAAGAATAAACTATTCCATATGCTCTTTCGCGAGGTACGAACAGAAGAAGATGTTTTTGGGAATTATACGTGAACCCGGTCGGATAAGTCAATTAAAAGAAAAAGTACATGACATGTATTGTAAACTAACATTCTTTGAATTTTCCACAACCGACTCCTGACATTATTGGTCTACCACATTACCCCACACTGCCATGTCTCACCTATTACATGGCCAAGTCACAACTATACGCGGTAACTAGCTACTTGATGTTTACTCAAAAGTACACATTGTGTACTTAGAAATATTCTGAATTCTCCCATTTTTCTCATAAATAAAAAAATCAAGATACATACCTAAATTGAATATTTGGGATCATAAAAACATCCACCCTAAATGAAATTTGTCCCTGAATATGCCAAACAAGGTGGCAATGAAAAATCCTTGAACAGCTCTACCCACTATGATCACATATCAGTCCCCCTCCCCCAAGTCCAATCTTGCACTTGGCCATATTGCTATAACACCCGTACCATAGGAAAATATTAGCCACATATAACATTCTCGCAATGATATAATATCCAGATAGGATTCTCTACGAACGATGCATCCACCACCATCTAAACATCCTCAGGTTGAAAAACATGAGACATGTATGAGATGTAACATCATAGCTACGAAAAGAGCAAGACGTTGTTCATATCCTGATACCACTGAAGTAACATCAACAGATATGAAGCTGGACTGAAACACTCTAAAACCTCAAATGGCCCAACGTTTCTTGATGAATGCTTTCTCTGTCTCTTAATCCTCGTGTTTCCCAACCACGATGTGACACGTAGTAAAACCTGATCTCTAACCATGAACTTCAGAGGTCGTATCTATCGATCAACAAAAGTCATATGCTATGACAATTCAGTATCCATACTCTTTAGAATCAACTATACCTACTCTATGGTCTCCTGTACAATATGTGGTCCTAGCATAGCAACCTCTCCTACCTCTAACCAATATAGGGGTGAACGTTATGGCCTGCCGTACAATGCCTCATAGGGTTCCACATAAATAGATTACTTAAAACTATTATTTTATCAAACTCCACCAGAGGTATGAGATTCTCCCAAAAACATCCAAAATCTCGAAAACATGGTCGAAGAATGTCCTTCAGCAACTAAATCATGCACTCTGACTGGGCATCAGTCTAGTGATGGTATTTTGTACTTTGAAGTACTTGTGTAACCAATGAACTATGTCTCCATTCCTATAAACATGATGTAAAGAGGGAATACCTATATGAAACTATAGAGTTCAGAACCCCATGAAAACATACAATATACAAAATGTAAAACTTTTCTAAATCATCATCATTGAATGTCACATTGATATGTAAAAATTTTGCATCCTTTGTGACTCTATTAATGAGAACCCAAAATGCATTATTCCCTCAATGCAACCTCGGTGAACCTATCACAAAATCCATCGCAAAATAATTCCACCTCCACTTGGGTATGGGTAACAACTATAGAAGCTCATTTGGTCTCTAGTGAAATGGATTCACCTGTTGGAATGTGGAATATCTCATAATAAAACCAGGTACATTCCTTTTCATTCCTGAACCCCATTACTGATGATGAAAATCTTGATACATCATGGTACCACAACGATGAACTGCACAATCTGATATATAAATGTGTAAAATCAGCAGCACATGTATGTATACTTACATTAATACATGTCCATGAACAAACAAGACTGCATCCTTGCCCACAGTCCACCAAATAGTAGGGTCCTCCCCTGAAATACCCTCTCATAAAACAAGGACTTCAGAATCTTATAGCTAACTCATTTTCACATAATTAAGTAGGGTAGAGGTAACAACTATAGAAGAAAGAAACGTCTTCCACTATCTATCATGGACATATAAATTAATTTCAGATAACAGATTCATGAGGTTCCACTCACTACTGCCATCCTGAACTACCTGTATTTTAGTCTTCCTGCTCAACACGTCTTCCACTTCTTTGCATTTCCTAGGCATATAGGAATGCGTAAAGTCAGAATACTAAAGGTACTCAACCCACCTGCAGTGTCTCAAATTCAACTCATACTAATAAATATATATTTTAATTTTTGTGGCCAGTGTACACCCCAGAAAGCTCTCCCAGAAGTTAATGTATCCAACAACACAAGGCATGAACAATATCAAACAACTCAAGATCATGTATTGGGTAATTACTCTCATGTGCCCTCAAATACAGAGACCTATATGCAACGACTCCTTCCCCCTGCATAATCATTACTCCGAGTCCAATACCTGAGGTATCATATTAAAAGGTGTAACATTTTCCTAAATCTGGAAAAACTAGTATTGGTTCTAAAGTTGACCTTCCCTTCTGCTCCATAAAGCCCGACTCATAGAAATCTAACCACGAGTACTTCGCACCCTTATTAGTCAGGCCTTTTAATGGCTTTTCAAAGTGGTAAAAATCTGGTATAAAATATTTGTAGTTTCCAGAAATACCCATAAAACACCATACCTCAAATTCATTATTTGTCAGTGCCCAAGAAACAATTTATAGTACTTTATATTGGTCTAATTATACTTCTACCTCTGAGATAACATGACCTAAGAAGTGAATCAGGTACATCCAATAGATGCATTTTGAGAGCTTAGCATATAACTGATGCTCTCTCATTGTACTCAAAATGATCTCAAGATTGATAACATAGTCGTGTCGACTGTGAGAGTACATGAAGATATCATCCCCGAAAACCACCACATGGAGTCGAAGTATAGATGGAACACTCAGTTCATCAGTTCCATAATAACTAAAGACGTGTTCATGAGACTGAACTACATAAACAATACTCGTATAGACCATACCTACTCCGAAAGGTTGTAAGAATTAAATTTTATAGTCTAACCCGCAACTGATGATAACTGGATCTCAAAACATTCATCTAGAACACTCGGGCTCCTCAAAGATAAGCACATAGATCGCGAGTACTTGTTAAGGTATATCTACTTTAACAGATAACTAGGTCAAATTCTGCTAATCCACATAAATTATGAGGGTACTGTCTACCTTCATTGCAAACAAGTTAGAGAAACCCCAAGGAGAAGTACTAAGTTCAATGAAACCCTTTTCATGTAACTCCTTTAACTCCTTCATCAGCTTCTTCTCCTCCTTTGTTTCCATTTTATAAATAGTAAGTGGCACTAGTGCTGCCCCTAGCCTATGTTCATTAGCAAAGTCTGCCTCTCACTCTGGAGGAAAACCTGAAACATCATCTAAAAATAAATCCCTGAAACGATCGACCTCTCATGGAATGTTCATCTCTGAAGTCTTTTGGTCATCTAGATACAGACTATCAATCATGGTTGTAACACCTCTCAACCAGAGATGCTTGGGTCCAGCTCTGCTCACCCGAACATCCCATTCAACCTTATGTAGAAACAATATTCCCACTGGTGATGTGAAACTAACCCTATAGAGATAGAAATTGACAAAATCCTGGAAGGTAACTAACTTTTCCATTCCAAGAATGATTCCATAACCCTTTATCAATATGACATAAAGGTCCTATAAGAAGTAAAACCCACAATACTAAAGAGGGAAATCCTTGCATTGATGTACAATAGTCATTCTAGTCCCCAAAAGAGAGTCTAATGTCATGATATCAAAAGAATTAAATTTGCAGTTCCCAAGGCTCCCCAAAATGAATCAAATATAAAGCTATGGGAATCCTTTGTATCGAAAAGAGATGAAGATAAAACTGATGCGACCAAAATCTTATATCTAACCTTATATGGTTCAGGATCCTACTCTTGTTGGATCTTCTCTAGCACTAAAGCCTGACCTACACCGCATCCTCGTGAACCTTTCTTAGATCCCTACACTGATCCACCCTATGGCTATCGAAAACCATGTGTCTAACGATTGCAACAACCACCACCACCTCGTCCTGGACGGCTAGAAGAACTCCATCCCACAGTCTGATGTTTCACTGGTGGTCCTGCTCTACTAGGAGGAGTGGAAATGGATACTCCCCCCCTAACTGCTGGAAGAAGGTCATTACAGAAAAGGTGATGATGTTCAATATTATTGAAATATCAGCAATCAAATGGGTCTCTTGGGTACTAAGGTTTTGAATTTCCACCCTTCCTGCAGTAGTAACAGATCACCTGGATACCGTAAGGAAAATACCACATACTCAAATCTCCACATGTATACTCTATATGACACTTCCTACAATCAGTTAGAAGTGTACCAACTCTCAATGGTGAACCACCCTAGCCCCCAACTCCTGAATCCCTCAGGATGAACTCAGTGATCATCGTTTGTTTGACTATAGAAGATATGGAAGTCAACCTCAAGATGTTCACCTAGGATCAGATGTCATGCCTGAGAGCATCCTCAAAAATCCTCACAAAAAATAAATCTTTACCCCATAAAATGTTTTTGAATCACATTATATATTTGAAGCGAGAAGAATTTTCCATGAATGAGAGCGTATCCAGTACATAACTCATGAACTCTCGGGCTCGGTCGGCCCCCAAGGACTCTGGGTAGAAGTAGACATAGAAGATTCACTAGAAATCATCCCAAGGCATATCCTGCAAGAATCCAACCGGCTATATAACATCCCATCATCTATTGGAGGAATCCCGAAGCATGTATGTCATGAGAATAACCCTACTCTCATAATGTGTCTCCAGAAGCTCGAAGGTTGATAGTATGGCTTCTAACCAGGTCTCTACAGCATGAGGTCCTACATCCCATAAGAATGTCAGAGGCTGGAGCTACTGAAAAACTAGCGTCAAATTGTCCAGAGAAGGGACATGATGTAGTGCTCTTGGAATGTATGCATCATCCTCATGAAGCCATCTCAGAACTATTAATCATCACCTGTATCAATAATTATAGATAGTGCCATAAAGGGCACGACATGAGGATCTACTAGTATTCTGTGGTATACTGTTTCCAGTGTATAATCATCGCCCTGATCCTGGCGTTCAACCATAGGAAGTCAAGGTCGAATAACTCGACAAGGTAAAGAAAACAACACAACACAATATTAACAAAACAAAAACATAGATGTGAAAAATTTAATAGAGAAATAAAATCATTCATGTTTTTTAGAACAGGGTTACATGACATGTATTCACTATAGACAGCGTGTTACCTTACGCATTTATACAGGTGTGTTATTTGGCCAACCCTGGTCGCGTAACACCCCATACACATGTTGTTTTCTCCATGATACATTGCATGTTGCATAATATTATCTCTTTACAATGTTTTTATATGACGATAGAACTACGCTGTTCTCTTAGAACAAAACTAAACATCATGTATATGCCAGACACTGTGTGTACTATAAAAAATTCACTGACCCGTGTCATTGGTCACATGGATAGATACAGGGATTACCAAATTATGGTGTGTACACCTAGTACACGGTGTGTTCATGAAAAGATTACAATATCATGTCTCTTCCCACACAGTTGGTCACACTATAAATAGATTCCCTACGTGTAGTGAAAGTACACGACATGTACTCAAGAATAACATTTTCTTCCTGAACAGAAGGATACAAGGCGTGTATTCAGCATCACATGCTGTGTATTCTAGGTTTTTCTAGATAGTAATCCTCAGAATGTTCTCTAAAACCCCATAAAAACACTTAAACAAGCATAATTTCCAAATCTCGATCGATGGGGCCCCATACTCCCAGTGAATCAAACTATGGAATCATATTCATGTATTTCACAATGTAAAATAGAGAAATCAATCACATGATCACCGAATTCTGATCCATGAGGGCCCATTACACCCTAGGGAACAATATTTGGAACCCATTCAAATGAAAAATTAAAATTTCCAATAACATATCAAAATTTCAGGTATTGTATCATGAAATCTATCAGAAAACATGAATATCAAGCACAACTTCTATCATAATAACATGAAATCAGTAATGCATCCTAAATGGCATGACAAACTGCATGACATGTGATCTGTAGCAAGTGCCTATATGGTGTATGAGATGACATACCATCATCTCATCAGGTTGTAATAGATATAATACCTCAATGATATAAAACATAAGAGAAAAAATTCATGTGAATGACCCAACGGTTAAATACAATCAACTGTAGAAATTTCAAAACCAGAAAGATTGAAATAATCGAGGTACATTGGTTTTCCCCTCTACATGGGTTAGATACTACCAGGAAAAACTTATTACCAACCACCTCTTCCATAATATCCCTATCTATAATCTCCAAACAGCAAGATAAAGAAGAAACGATCATGCCTCTAATACCACTTTGTAACATCATTGTTCTAGGTGGCGGCTAAATGTGCCCCGTACTCGGTAGGTCACATGGCTTGAAGCGCATTTCCCAAAATGTTAGATGCAATTGACTAGAAGAAAGAGCCTCTAGTGTGAACGTGGGGAAACTATGCCCTCATTGGTATAGTGGATACAAACCACCTACCTCAATGGTGAATGATGTACACTATCGAATTTCGACCCTTGAATTGGCCTAGAACATCATAGATATATAAAAAGGTAAAAAACATTCAAACTTGAATAAATCAAGAATAAAGACGAATCAAGAGGAGAGGCTCAAGCAGAAGGAACAACTCACTGAGTCTATTCCAACACAAATTATAACACCAAGAGATTTCATAGTACGTTATTTCTTCTATGTAATCTAACAACATTCACTACATGCAACACCGTGTTCTAGCGCACCATGAATTACCAAACTAGCCGTTCGAAAGTGATTATTAATAGTATTAACTGAATTTGAAACTTTATATAATCATTATAATTTTAGAATTTGTTTTATGAGTTTCTTATACATAATGTAATAACAAATTCATTTATTTCAGATAAAAGAATTATTTTTCCAAAAATGCGATTTTACCGCCTTTTAATGGGGAACTCTTTTTAAAAACATTATTTTAAACATTTATATATTCAATTGGAAAAAATAACATTTTTCTTTAGAATCAGGACATAAGAGTTTAGATTTAACAAAATATTTGTGTTTTTCTGTTAACATTCATATTTGGTTGAATAGTGAAAAATACTATATTTTAACTGAAAACGGCTTTTTAAATAAAAATAATTTATAGTGTTAAGTTATTAATTTTAATTGTTTGGAAGTATAAAAAGATTATATTTATATCATTTAATCCAATTTGGGTAATTTTTTGTAATTTCACATTGAAATTGGACATAAACCAGTGTCAATATTTTGATATTTATTATTTCGTAAAAATACGCATTTTAGTTTTGACAACGAGAATTAATTTTAAATTAATAAATGAAATTTCTATGTTTTGAATTTGGTAAAATAGAAATCATTTTTGAATTCGTAATATCAATGTTATCATAGGGTAAATTTTTTGTATGTTTCTGAAAACATTCAATTTTTGATGAATAGTGGAAAACACTACGTTATTGGTTAAAACAGACTTTTCATATACATAATTATTTATTTAGTTTAAATTTAATTTAGGTAAAAATAGATACATAATATTTAAATATGTTCAATGTAATTAATTGGAGTCATTTTATAATAAGTTTAGATATATAAAAATTATATTGAAAATTTACCGTCTTTTACCCACCTCTTAGGATCATTTGAAAATTTGCATAAAACGTATTTATACCACATCAATGAATTGAATTTCAATAATCTAAGAGATTATATTGATATAAGTAAGTAAAATGTTGTTCAATAAGATAATTTTTTTTGGTGAATAATAACTTTTGTAATTTATTTACCCCAGTTAAAAGTAAATAGAGCAATTAAAAGTAAAAAATAATAATATTATTACCCTAACAAATTTTCTAATTCAATTGTATAAGTTTAATTCAACCAAAAACAACCTTATAAAAAAATATGATCCTTTAGGTCCACTTGGAATAGATTATGAAATTTATTATTATTTTATTCAATTAAGAGTTAAAAGTGTTAAATTCAATGTTTAATATAAAAAAACTTTTAATATGGGGTTAAACATAGGATAAATTATACTATAAATATTCATTATAAATATAAAAATATTTCCTACATAATGGTATTTTTTATAATTTTTATACATTAAATAATGTAATTTATTTACGAACAATGATCATGCGGTAATTACCTTATTAATGAATTATTAAACTAATTGATATTATAAATACCCAAATAAATGTAATTTGAGACTTTTTATGAATTCCACTAATTTTATATCTTAATATGACATATTAGGGTGTATTAAATGAAATTATTTAGAAGTAATAATTATTTTATAAATTTTAAAAAAAATCATACCAACTAGTTTCAAAATTGACATAAAAGAGTTTTTAAAACAAATAATATACTATTAATTGTTATTCTATTACTAAAAATATATGGCTCTTCCAAAGGGATTAAATACTATTATATATGTCATTAATGAACCACTTGGGTTTATCTTGTAATGTTATAGTACATTTATTAACAATATAATATAAAAATACAAAGAGATGTGGTAAATGTCAAACTATTTAACTAAGAGTTAAATCTAAAGGATAAGGTTAATATAGTGACCCAAACCTATATAAAACCAATTTGTTGTGTGTTTTAAGACCCATAACCACCATATCCTTTAAATAAATCATTTTTGAGACTATAGAAACCAAAATTTAATTTATTATAATATAATATTTAATGTGTTTTCTATGGAGCCCCTCACCCCTCTTATAAAAGGGTACATTCCCTTATCAAAAATTCGTACCTCCAAAGCCATTTGGCTCAACCAAACCTACCCAAATATCCTCCTAACTATACTACCTTCATCTTAGAGGACATAATAGTGTCATAAATCCATCCTATGGATCCCTTTTGATCAAATCTAGAGGAAGAACCCGAAAAAGAGTTAATGATTTCACCACCCTCTTTCATGTTCTTGTTTTCTTCCACTTACTTTTTCTTTGTTAATACCATGCCAAATTAATAAATCCAGTACCTTATATATACTTTGATGTTATTATAAATATGGCATAACAATATGAATTATTCTATCCATTCTATGAATGATAATGTCACCATGTGTGCGTATGTAAGACATACCTTCTGCAAATCATGGTGTAATTTATTATTCAAGACTATGTTTTTTGGATGGATATAATAATGAGTAAAATGTATATAAATAATGAAAATAACATGGTAATGTCTATTTTAAATTAATACACCATCCACTTCCATACATTTAATGAATTGATATTGTCTCTCTTGCATACGTATGGATTATCGTCTCCACGACGCGATGAGATTCATTTTCACGGTCACCATTCATCGACGATTATAAAAATATATATTACTGATAAGTATGTAATATATGACATAATAATGCTACTGGATATATATATATGTGTGTGTGTGTTTGTGTGTGTGGAATTATTTTCATACATATATCTTATTCATTTACATTCATTCAATACGATATGAAAACATAAACAATGTTTATGCGTACATACAACCCACCATCTCCATAAACAGTGTTTTCCATTTCATATATCTATATATTATAAATACTAATATTATACATATATATGATATATGAATCAAGGATTTTATTATGGATGTATTTAAATCAGGATCTAAATCATATTGTAAAGAATAACAATTTAAAATACGTATGATAAATAAAGCGATTATTACCCGAAATGTTAATTTAACATGAAAATAATTATTAAATGGGTAGTATAATGTCATAAAAGAATAATTTATGAAATAATAAATATAAATATTATTAATTTATAATATAATAACATAAAATCATCATTATACATGATATTAAATGTATCATCGACCAATGGAAAGTGCAATGTAAGAGGTGTTCATCTCACTCTTAATTCCCGTGAGATTCATGATATATTGACACTATTTAAGTTTGTGTGGTGTATATACTTCCAATAATTGTATTAATTGTGTAATATTCCATTTTTTTGTATTTACATCTTCATTGTATGATACTTTTTTCACGGGGTGTATGTTTCATAATTTACCAAATTCGTAAGGGGTAATTCCAAAATCTCATTATTATTCGAAATTGATTATGTGTATGATTCTACTTCAACATATTTGTTATACATGTCCATGATTCATAAAATAATTTTCAAAGGGGTTTTTTTAAAGGACTCTTTTACTAAAATATCATTTTAATTGTTTTAAAATATTTAGTATTCTAATCCTTTCTCATTAATGTCCATGTTTTTAAAATGTATTTAAGTATTTATTTATATGGACATGAATGTTTTGAAATGATAATTAATTTAAAATGTATCAAAGTGGTATGAGAAACGTTGATTCAAATATCCCTTTTAAAAGACTAATTTTATAAATTATGATAATTCTTAATGATTTCATGAAAAAATGGTATTTCTCTCAAAGCATTTTTCTGATCATTTTCATCTATGTCAACATCCTTAAATATATTTTAAAATTATTTTAAGTTGATTTATTATGATACATATCTTCCATATTTTATTGAATGTTTTGTGATATGTTTGAAAATGGATGTGTTATTTTTATACCATTCAAGGTTTATGGATAAAGTATTGACATTTCTTATACTAATTTTAATATGAATGTTTATGTCATATTTCAACCTTTTCTTATGATGAATGTATTAGACAAGTATGTTCCAGTTTGAGGACTGGTAAAAGTAATCACTCCAGGTTGGGGTCCAGTTATAGCAGACCCTCCGGGATGGAGTCCGGTTACAAAGGCTCTTAGGGTTACAGTCCTGTTACAGAGGCTCTCTTGGTTGACGTCTGGTTACAAAGGCCCTCTAGTATGGAGTCCGATTACAGAAGACCCTCTAGGTTGGAGTTTGGTTACAGAGGCTCTCTGGGTAGGATTTCGGTTATAGAGGCTCTCCGGGTTGGAGTCTGGTAAAAGAGGCTCTCTAAGATGGAGTATGGTTAGAGAGGCTCTCCGGGTTTGGGTCCGGTTACATTTATCCCATAGGTCATGGCATGAGGCCTTGACATATAAATTAATGTATGGTACTATAAATTCCCACTTTATGACATTATTTATTAAATGTGATTATTCGACTGGTAGAATATCGACGTGCATGTTTATATGGTAATGTTTGATTTATTTTTTCCATATTATGTTCATGTTGATGTCAAAAAGGCTATTGTTTTTTCTTACACATCTTTCCTTAATAGATTATAGATTCCACTATATTATTTACCATTACTAAGCATGTGAGCTCACCCCTTTATTATGTTTTATATTCCCAGGATCCTAAGAAGTATTTTATGTTTGAGATGTCGGGTTAAGAAATGGGAACAATGGAATTCTCAAAGTATTATTTTTTTCTGTGTTGTACGTTAGAATGATTAATGTAATGTTCATGTATGTAATCTATTTTCTAGGATTTCTAAACTAACCTATCATTCAGGACTTGATTCCTTATAATCATAACAATGTATCAAAATAATTAACTGACTCTTGGAATCTAGGGTCGGGGCATTATAGTTTCTATTAAAATAAGTTTATCAATAACCATGGAAACTAGATTTATATAAACTCTTATTTGACCAAATTACCCTAAGAATGATTTTGATGATTAGTATGGAAGAAATTACTAGAATTTTTATAATGTGGATATTTTTTGTGTTTTCCATGCAATACATCCTTTTCTGGGTATGAGTAGGTATAGGAAGCTATGGCACAAATGTACCAAGGGTTAATACCCGAAAACCCCACTTTGATATAGACTCGAACAAGAACTGGTGCACGACAATGGGCCTTTTTTCAATCATGGTTTCAACACTACTGGGGGATATTATTAGTAAAATTATCATTTTCATTACAAATAATTAGGATGAGTTTATAAGTATATACTTACTCAATGAAAACGTTTTAATGATTAAGGATTATATCATTAAAATGTTCAATTTATATTAACTATTTTATGAGTTTGGAATTATGAATCGTGATTCATAAACTGACCAAGTGTATGCCATTGTTTATAAATGTCACCAGGTAGATGGAATGAGAACTCCAATAATGCATATGATCCAAAGAGTAATAATGATCATATATTTCATAGTATTAATCCATAATTTAGAAGGTAAATAGTATCCCACATATTCTTAACATATGATTAAAGTGTATATTGTGTTAATAGGATATGTAATGAATTTTCTGAGTCCTATGAATTTGAAGGGATGCTAGAGAAGAAAATGATGGTATTTAGAAAGATGGATAATGGGAAAAGGGTAATGAAGGATTTTCCTATATATGATAATTATGGAAAGAATCACCTTGGTATAATTTTTAAGGGAATGAGAGTTTGTTATAAATATGGATAAAAAGGACACCATGTACGTGATTTCATGGATAAGAAAAATGTTTCATGTGTACAATGCTCCATCTGCAAAGAGTTGGGTCACTACACGAATCAATGTCCAAATCATCCGATTATCCCCCAAATGATTCTATTGGATAATAATCACGTTGTGATAATACCACAAATGTAGAGGAATTACTAGTGTTCTTATGTTGTTGTTAAAATATTTTGAAATTTCCTTGTTGTATCGATGATATACATGTTATATAAATTATGGAAATAAATAAGTATTGTCATATAGTACAATTTCATTGAGTATTTGAGATTATATGGTTTTATGAAGAGTGAATTAACAAAAAGTTAATAATTTGAAAAATTTATGGTTGGAGGAAAGATAAACCTTAATATGGTATTGATACTGAGGTAGTAATTTTGGCGTATGATATGGTTGATTTGTATAAATTATATTGGATATTCTTGAATATCTTAGATCTAATTAATGGTTTGTTTATTTCATCATTGATGGAATATTTAAATTTTTTGGATAAAAGTAATATATCAATTATTATATAATTAATAAGGGATCATGAATGTTATCAATATGGTTTTATGGCAATGAAGGGTGTTACCATGTTTTTAAATAATACATGATGAATGTGTTCACGTGTTATTACATGGAAAAAACGATCATTATTGTGATTAACATCCTTATAAATTTTGGACTGTGAGTTTGGATTGACGTATTTTGGATAATTATAAAGGTTTGAATGGATTAAGTTTGAAATTTGATATTATTTTTATTGTTGTATTGATATAAAAAGTACAACATGTAGACTATTTGACAATACGTTGCGTCGGATATAATTGTGGGAATCAAACCCACAACCATAGTGAGATTTGGATTTATCGCCTACCACTATACTATATGAAGTCTCTGGATTGTATAATTTGTTTTTTTTGAAGGATCTAATAGGTTAATTTTAATTCATTATTTTTTGAACCCTATAAGATTTGGATAAATAGAATATTTGTTTGAAATCTTTTTGATATAAAGATGAGTTCGTGGTGGCAATTAGTTGAAGGATAAAACTCAACTTGAATAGTATATATTAATATATATAATTTTCTTCCCTCTTATTCTATGGGTAATATAAATCTTAAACTTTAGGTAAGGGATCTTAAAACCAAGAATGGGTTATCCTAATACCTTATGTTTTGTTGAACCGATGGTATTTCAAATCATCATAGATTGATGGATTTGAGGCCCTCTATTTTACACTTTTTTGTGATTGATGACCTCAATCACTCCCTATAAATATTTACATTTTCCATCCAATTACGTGTCTCTAATTTCCACCAATGATCTCTTGATCATGATCATAATTTGGTGGTGACCATTTTATTTCCCTTTTCATCTTATTAAGTCTAAATTTTATTAACCCAATTTCAGATGTGGGTTTTCCCACAATGGTATTTTCTATTTTCAACATTTTATTTTCGGATACCTATTTTAAATTGGGAGGTCATAATTTTTTTAGGAGAGAATAAAGTAACACCCCAAGATTTCATAGTACGTTTATTTTTCGAAGTAATCAAATAACGTGTACTACACACAAAATTGAGTTCTAGTGCACCATGTCTTATAGAACTGGTCGTTTGAAAGATTTTATGAAGATTATTTACTGAATTTTTAACTTTACATAATCCTTATAATCTTATAATCCTTATTATGAGTATCTTAGACATAATTTAAAAACAATTTGATTTTTTTTCAGATAAAAGATGTATTTTTCAGAAAAATGCAATTTTACCGCCCTTTATTGGAAAACCCCTTTTAAATCCAATATTTGAAAATTTTATTTATTAAATTTGAAAAAATAAATTTCTTCTTTAGGATTGGGACATACGATTTTATTTTCAATTAATTTTTGGTGTTTTTCTGATAACTTTCATATTTGGGTGAATAGTGAAAAATACTATTTTTTCACTGAAAAAAACAATGTTAATCAATAAAAATTATACTAAATAATTATTGATTTTAATGTATTTGAGGTATAACTAGATTATTGTTTTACCATTTAATCCAATTCTAGTCATTTTAGGTAATTTCAATTTGAAATTGGACATAAAAAGTGTCAATCATTTGTTAGTTATTATTTCTTAAAAATACGCTTTTTAGTTTTAAATCGAAAATTAATTTTAAATTAATAATTGAAAATTCAATGTTTTGAATTTGGTATGATATAAATAAATTTTTAATTCAGAATATCAATGTTAGGTTAGTGTAAATTTTTGTTATGTTTTTGAAAACATTCAATTTTTGATGAATAGTGAAAAACAATATGTTATTGGTTAAAACCGAATTTTCATTTATATAATTATTTATTAAATATAAATTTATTTTAGGTAAAAATAGGTACATAATACATATATAAGTTAAATGTAATTAATTAGAGTCATTTCATAATATGTTTAGATATATAAAAAATATATAGAAAATTTACCTCCTTGTAACCACCTCATATGAGCATTTGAAAATTTGTATAAAACATAATTTTATCGCTTCAGTGGATTGAATTTCCAAATTATAGGAGACACAGTTGATATGAGTAAGTAAAATTTTGATCAATAAGATAAAAATAATTTTTGGCGAATAGTAACTTTTGACTTTTATTTAGCAGATTTAGAAGTAAATAGGGTAATTAAATGTAAAAATGATATTATTATTAACCTAAAAATGTCCTAATTATATTGGATAGATGTAATTAGACCAAAATAAACCTTATTAATAAATACGATCCTTTAGGTCCACTTGTATTAGATTTGGATATTTATGATTATTTAATTCAAAGAAGAGTTCAAAGTGTTAAATTCATAGTTTAATAACTAAACCATTATTAATATGGGGATACACATAGGATAAATTCTACTATAAATATTTATTAGAAATATAAAGAGATTTCCTACATAAATTCATTTTATTTATAATTTTTAGACATTAAATAATTTAATTTATTAATGACACAATGATGATATAGTAATTTCCTTATTAATGAAATAATAAAATAATTGATTTTATAATTACCCCAATAAATGTAATTTGATAATTTTTATAAATTACACTAATTTTATAGGTTAATATGAAATTTTCTGGTTTATTAAATTATTTTTTTGAAGTAATAATGCTGTTATGAATTTAGCAAAAACAAAATACAAAATAGTGTCCCAATAGACATAAAAAAGTTTTTAAAAAAATATTATATTATTAATTGGTATTCTATTCCTAAAAAAATAAAATTTAGAAAAAGGGCATAAATATTATTATATATGTCATTAATGAACCAATGTGGGTTCTCTTCGGAGTTTATAGGATGTTTATTAATTATATAATATGAAACTAAAAAGAGACATGGTAAATGTCAAACTATTTTACTAAGAGATAAATCTAAATGATAAGGTTAATATAGTGATCCAAACCTGTCTAAAACCTATTGGTTGAGTGGTGTTAAACCCATACCCACCATACCCTTTAAATAATTATTTTTGGATCCATTATAAACCGAAAATTAATTTATTATAAAATACTATTTTATGTTTTTTCTAAGGTGCCCCACACACCTATTATAAAAGGAAACTTCCCCTTCTCTCAAATTCACTCCTCTTAAGCCATTGTTCTCGGTCAAAACCTACCCAAATATCATCCCAACTATCTTAAATTCATCCTAGAGGTCTTCCTTTCATCCTAAATCCAACCTAAAGAGCCATTTTGATTAAATAACAAAGAAGAACCTGAAAATAGGTAATGATTTCACCACCCTCTTACAAGTTCTTTTATTTTTCCACTTACTATTTCTTTGTTATTTCCATACCAAAATAATAACTCTAATACCTTATATATATTGTGATGTTATTTTACTTATGGAATAACCATATTCATTATTCTATACATCCAATGAATGATAATGTCACCATCCGTGTGTACGAACGGCATTCCGTCTCCACGCCGTGGTGTAATTTGTTATTCAACACTATGTTATTTGGATGGATATATTGATAAGTAAAAAGTATATAAATAATATAAATTAAATTATAATGTCTCTGTAAAATTAATTTACCATCCAATTCCACACCATTTAGGAAATAATAATGTATCTCATGTGTACGTACAGATTATCTTCTCCACGACGTGATGAGATTCATTTCCATGTTCACCATTTTTTATGATAATAAAAATATATATTATTAATAATTATGTCATATATGAAATAATAATTATAAGGGAGATATATATATATATATTTATGTATTTATTTATTTAAATACATCTAAATCACTTACATCTGTTCAATACGATAAGGAAACAGAAACAACATTTACGCGTGTGTACGACCTACTGTCTCCATTAATGGTTTTTTCCATTTAATATATCTATTTATTATAAATATTGATATTATAAATATATATTAAATATTAATCAAGGTTCTTTTTTGGAAGTATTTAAATCATGATCTAAATGATATGGTAAAGAGTAACAAGTTAAAATACATATGATAAAGAAAGCGATTATTGCCTGAAATGTTAATTTAACATTAAAATATTTATTAAATAGCTAGTATAGTGTCATAAATGGATCATTTATGATATAATCAATTTTCATATGATTCTGTTTATAATCTAATAACATATAATGGTCATTATACAAGAAGTTAAACATACCCTTGACCAAAGGAAAGTGCAAGGTAAGGGGTTTTCATCTCACTCCTTGTTCCTGTGAGATTCATGCTATATTTCCAGAATTTACTTATTTGTGGTGTATCTAGTTACCATAATTGTATTATATACGTAATACACATTAATTTATGTGTATTTCCATCTTTATTGTATGATACTTCTTCCATGGGGTGTATGTTTCATAGGTTACCATATTGGTAAGGGCTAATTCCTCAATCTCATTTTTATTCGAGATTTTTTATGTGTATTTTTTTACTGGGACATATTTATTCTACATATCCATGATTCATAAAATAATTTTCAAATGGATTATTTTTAAGGGAATCATTTACTAAAACATAATTTTAAATGTTTTACATGATTTATTCTTATAAACCATTCTCATTAATGTCCATGTTTTTTAAATGGGTTTAAGGATTTATTTATATGGACATGAATGTTTTGAAATGATAATTATTTTAAAATGGTTCAAATTGGTATGGGTCACATTGATTCAAAATTCAATTTTAAATGACTCTCTTTATAAATTTTGAAAATTTTAAATAATTTTTTTGATAAATTGGTATTTCTCTCGATGCATTCTACAAATCATTTTAAACAATGTCAACACCCATTAATGGGTTTTAAACTTATTTGAAGTTGATTTACTGTGATAAAAATCATCCATATTGTATTGAATGTTTTGTTTTATGTTTGACTTTGTATGTGTTATTTTTATACCATTAAAGGTTTATGGATAAAGTGTTGAGATTTTTTATGCTAGTTTTAATATGAATGTGTATGTTATATTTCATCCATTTCTTATGATGAATGTATTAGACTTGTATATTCCGAGTTAGGGACCGGTAAATGTAAGACCTCTGGGTTGGGGTCCTGTTACAACAGAGAATCTGGGTTGGTGTCCGATTATATAGGATATCTGTGTTGGTGTTTGGTTAGAGAAGCTTTTTGGGTTGGAGTCTAGTTATAGAGGCTCTCCGGGATGGAGTCTGATTACAGCAGACCCTCTGGGTTGGAATCTGGTTACCGAGGCTCTCCGGGTTGGAGTCCGGTTACAGAGGCTCTTTGGGTTGGAGTCTAATTACAGAGGCTCTCTAGGATGGATTCCAGTTAAAGAGGATCTCTGGGTTTGGATCCCTTTAGAGTTAGCCCGTAGGTGTTGGCATGAGACCTTGACATAAAAATTAAATTCTGGTATTATACATTCCGTCATTATGAAATTATTTATTACATGTGGTTATTCGACTAATAGAATACCCATGGGCATGATTTCTACAGTAAATATTGATTTATTTTTTCAATATTATGTTCAAGTTTATTTTTAGAATGTTGTTTTACTTTTTCGTACACATCTTGATTTAACGGATTATAGCTTTCGCTAAATTATTTACCCTTAATGAGCATCTCAGATCACCTCTTTCTTATGATTTATTTTCACAAGATCCCATGATGTGTTTTATGTTTGAGATGTAGGGTTATGCTAATAGGACAATGCCATTCTCATAGGATTATTTTTTTATGTGTTTTATGTTAGAAAGTGTAATGTAATGTTAATGTATGTAATATATCTTCCAAGACTGCTAAATTGATTAGTCATTCAGGAATTGATTCCTTATAATAATGTTAGTTTATTAAAATAATGCACTGACTCTGGGAATCTATGTTCGTGGCATTATAGTTGGTATCAGAGGAACATTAGAAATAACCTTGGAAACTATGTTTAGATAAACTCTGATTAGACCACATTACCGTAAGATATACATTGATGATTTGTATGGAAGAACGTCCAATAATTTTGTCAATTTAGTGATTTTTTGAGTTTTCCAAACAATACATCCCTGTCTGGATACGAGCAGGTAGAGGGTGCTCTGGCACAGATGTACCAAGGGGTAAATACCGAAAACACCACTTTGAGCTAGACTCGAACGGGAACTAGTGCACGAAAACAGACCTTGATGCACTCTTGTTTATGACAATCCAATGGGATATGCTTAGGAAAATTAACATTTTATTTACAATCCATTAGGAATGGTTTATGATTATATACTTCCTCAAAGAAAACATTTTTTCTTATTATGGATTTTATAGATGAACTGCTCATTTTATTATAATTGTATTACATTTTTGGAATTATGAATTGTTATTCATAAGATGACCTAGTTCATGCCATTTTTTAGAAATGGTTCCCGGTAGAAGGAATGAGAACTCCAATAATACGTATGATCCAAATAGTAAGAAGGATCATGTCATTCATAGTATTAATCCAATATTTATAAGGGAAATAGTATCCAACGTATTCTCAACATATAAGGAAATAATATCATGTGTTAATAAGATAAGTAAATAATTTTCAGAGTCCTATGGATTTGAATGAATGCCAAAGATTAAAGGGATAGTGGAGAGAATGATGGATAAAGGGAAGAAGGGAAAGAAGGATTTTCCCATATGTGATAATTGTAGAAAGAATCACCTTGGTAAATTCTTGAACGCAATGAGACTTTTTTTATTAATGTGGAGAAAAAGGACACAAATTAAGTGATTGCATGGATAAGAAAAATGTTTCATGTATACAATGATTCATATGCAGGGAGTTGGGTCACTAAGAGAATCAATGTCCAAATCATCTGAGTATACCAAAAAAGATGCTATTAGATAATAATCAAGTTATGATACTACCACAGATGAAGAGGAAATAGTAGTGTTCTTATGTTGTTATTAAAATATTACAGCATTTTGGTGTTGTATCGATGAAATACCAGTTATATGAATTATGGAAATAAATAATGATTGTAATATAGTACTATTTCAACAAGGATTTGAGATTATATGGTTGTATGAAGAGTAACGTAACAAAAAGGTAAATGTTTTGGAAAATAAATGGTTGGAGGTAAGAGAAACCTTAATATGGTTCTGATAATGAGGTAGTAATTTTTGAATAATAAAAGGTTGATTTGGATAAATTATATTAGATATTCTTGACTATCTTGGAACTGATTCATGGTTTGTTTATTTCATAATTGTTGTAATATTCAAAAATTTTTGATATATGGAATATATTCAATATTTTATAATGTAGAAGATAGAATGAATGTAATAGATATGGTTTTATGGTAATTCAGGTTGTTACCATGTTTAAAAATAATACATGATGAAGGTGTTCAAATGTTATTACATGAAGAAAAGGATCGACATTGTGTTTAACATCCTTATAAATTTTGGACTGTGAGTCTTGATAAAATTATTTTGGATAAGTATAAATTTTGTAATGGATTATGTTTGAAATTGGATTATATTTTTATTTTTGTATTGTTATAAAAAGAAAAACACGTAGACTATGTGACAATCTATCGCGTCAAACAAAGCTAAGGAAATCAAACCCAGAACCATAGTGTGATTGGGATTTATCACCTACCACTAGACTAAATGAAGTCCCTGTATTGTATAATAAATTTTTTTAAAGCTATTGATAGGTTAATTATAAATTTATTATTATTTTATTCCTATAGTATTAGTATAAATAGAATATTATTTTGAAATCTTTTGGAGTGAAAGATGAGTTTGTGGTAGGAATTAGTTTAAGGATGAAACGCTACTTGTCAAGTATATATATATATAATTGTTTCCTCTAATTATATGAGTAAAATAATTCTTAAACATTAGTAAAGGGACCTTAAAACCACAAATGTGTTATCCTAATACCTTATGTTTTTTGAATCGTTGGTATTTCAAATCATCATAGATTGATGGATTTGGGGCCTTAAAGTTTACACTTGTTTGTGATTGATGACCTCAATCTGTCACTATAATAATTTATGTTTTTCCTCCAATTATGTGTCTCTAATTTCCACCAATGTTCTCCTAATCAATATCATAATATGGTGGTGACCCTTTCTTATCCATTTTCCTATTATTAAGAAAAAATATTATTAACCCAATTTTTGATGTGGGATTTCCCACAAAAGTATTTTCAATATTCAAAATTTTATTTTTGAAACATTTTTTCAAATTATGAGGAAAAATTTATATATTGGGGGAAGAATGTAACAACCCTAGATTTCACAGTATGTTGTTTCTTCAAAGTAATCCAATAACTTGCATTACACACAACACCATGTTCTAGCGCACCACGACATACCAAACTAGTCGTTCAAAAGCAGTTTTGAAAAGTATTTACTATATTTTGAACATTATATATTCCTTATAATTTATGAATCCATATTATGAGTTTCATATACATAATGTAAGAACAAATTAATTTGTTTCAGATAAGAGAAGTATTTTTTTTAAAAATTAAATCTTATCGCCATTTAATGGAGAACACCTTTTAAATCCAATATTTGAAACTTTTAAATATAAAATTTTAAAAAAATAAACTTCTTCCTTTGAATTGGGACATAATAGTTTAGTTTCAATAAATTTTTGGTGTTTTTCTGATAACATTCATATTTGGGTGAACAGTGAAAATTAATATATTTTAACTGAATAGAACTTTTTTAATCAAAATAATTTAGAGTATTAAATTATACATTTTAATGGTTTGGAAGTATAAATAGATTATAGTTTTACAAGTTAATATAATTTAGGACATTGTAAGTAATTTCACTTTGAAATTGGTCATAAACAAGTGTTGACCTTTTGATAGTTACTTTTTCAAAAAATATGCTTTTTTACAATGGGAATTAATTATAAATTAATAAATGAAATTTATTTGTTTTTAATTTGGTAAAATAGACTTCATTTTTGAATTATGAATATCAAATCTAGCTTAGGTTGTATATTTGGTATGTTTCTAAAAACATTCAATTTTTGATTAATATTGAAAAACATTGTGTTATTGGTTAAAATATACTTTTCATATAAATAATTATTTAAATAATTTAAATTTATTTTATTTCATAATAGATAAATAATACCTATATAAGATCAATGTAACTCATTGGAGTCATTTTATAATAAGTTTATATATATATAACATTTATTGAAATTTTACAGTCTTTTACCCACCTCCTAGGAGCATTTGTAAATTTGCATAAAACATTATTTTACCACTTCTGTGAATGGAATATCAAAAATATGAGAGATATGGTAGATATCAGTAAGTAAAATGTGGGTTAATATGCTAAAAATAATTTTTGGTGAATAATAACTTTTGACTTTTATTTACAACAGTTAAAAGTAAATAAGGTAATTAAAGGTAAAAATGATATTATTATTACCCTAACACATATCGAAAATATATTGGATACGTGTAATTTGGCCAAATAAACATAGGAATAAAATATTATCTTTTAGATCCATATGTATTAGATTAGGTTATTTATTATTATTTAATCAAGAGACGAGTTAAAAGTGTTCAATTCAAAGATTAATAACTAAACCATTTTTAATACTTGGTTACACAAAGGATAAATTTGACTATAATTATTCAATATAAAGACAAGAATATTTCCTATATAATTGTATATAATTTTTAATTTTTAGGTATTAAATAATTTAATTTATTTATGACACAATGATGATGCTGTAATTACCTTATTAATGAAATATTAAAATAATTTATATTATAAATACCCAAATAAATGTAATTTGAGACTTTTTATGAATTAAAAAAAGTATTGATTAATTTGACATATTAGGGTTTATTAAATGAATTTTTCTAGAAGTAGTAATTCTATTATAAATTTATAAAATAAAAATACCAAATAGTGTCAAAATTGACATAAAAGATTTTTTAAAACAAATATTATATTATTAATTGTTATTCTATTCCAGAAAAACTAATGGCCATCCAAAGGGCTTAAATAATAGTATATATGTCATTAATGAACCACTAGGGTTCTTTTGGATGTTTATAATAAGTTTAATAACCATATTATATAAAAATTCAAAGAGACGTGGTAAATGCCAAACTATTTAAATAATAGTTAAATAAAAACGATAAGGTTAATATAGTGACCCACACCGGTCTAAAACATATTGGTTGATTTTTGTTCGAACTATACCCACCATATACTTTACATAATTCATTTTGGAGACATATAAAATTAAAATTAATTTATTATAAAATATTACATTTTGTTTTTTTTGAGGTGCCCCTCACCCCTATTTTAAAAGTGCACTTCCCCTTCTCTCAAATTCACTCCTCCAAAGCTATTTGGATCGGCCAACCCCTATAAAAATATCATACCAACAATCCTACCTTCATCTTAAAAAACTTACTTTGGTAATAGAGTCAACCTATGCATCCCTTTTGATCAAATCAAAAGTAATAACCCGAAGAAGCGGTAATGATTTCACCACCCTCTTTCTTTGTTATTACCATACAAAAATAATAACTCCAGTACATTATATATACTGTGATGTTATCATAAATATAGAATAACCATATTCATTATTCTATACATCCAATTAATGATAATGTCACCATTGTGCGTACGTACGGCTTACTATCTCCACAGTGTGGTATAATTTGTTATTCAACACTATGTTATTTAGATGGATATAATGATGAGTAATATGTATATAAATAATAAAAATAACATGATAATGTCTCTGTATAATTAATATACCATACAATTACACACCTTCCTGGAAATTATTTTTTTGCTCGTGCGTACGTACGGATTACCGCCACCACGACGCGATGAGATTCATTTCCACATTCACCTTTTATCGATGATTAGACAAATATATATTACTAATAAGTATGTAATATATGACATAATAATGCCACTGGAGAGAGATATATATATATATATGTCAATGTTTTTGTGTTTTTGTGTATGTATTTATGTACATACATATATCTTATTCACTTACTTCTGGTCAATATGATATGAAAATAGAAACATCATTTATGAGTACATATGGAATATTGTCTCTATAAACGGTGTTTTAATTTTCATATATCTATCTATTATAAATATTTCTATTCTAAATATATAATATATATGAATCAATATTTGTATTCTAAAAATATTTTAATCATGATCTAAATGATACGGTAAACAATAACACGTTAAACTGCGTACGATAAAGAATGTGATTATTACCCGAAATGTTAAATTAACATGAAAATCATTATTAAATTTGTAGTATAAAGTAATAAATGACACATGTATGATATTATAAATATGAATATGGTTCATTTATAATATAATAACATAAAATGGTCATTATACAGGATTTTAAATGTACCATCGACCAAAGGAAAGTGCAAGGTAAGGGGTTTTCATATCACTCCTTATTCCCGTTAGATTCCTTCTATATTGCCACTATTTACTTCTGTGTGGTCTATGTACTTACAATAATTGTATTCATTGTGTAATACACTTTATTTTATCTTTATTTACATTTTCATCACATAATACTTTTTCAGGGGGTGTATGTTTCATAAGTTACCAAATTGGTAAGGGTTAATTTCTCAATCTCATTATTATTCGAGATTGTTTATTTGTATGTTTTTACTATGAAATATTTATTATACATGTCCATGATTCATAAAATACTTTTCAATAGGATCATTTTATGGGACTCTTTTACTAAAACCATATTTTAATTGTTTAAAAAGATTTATTCTTCTAATCCTTTCTAGTTAATGTCCATGTTTTTAAAATGGACTTGAGGATTTATTTATATGGACAAGAATGTTTTTAAATGATAATTCAATTAAAAATATTCAAAGTGGTATTGGACACTTTGATTGAAATATTCCTTTTAAATGAATACCTTTATAAATTTAGAGAATTTTAAACGATTTCATTAAAAAGGGGTATTTCTCTCAAAGCATTTTACTGGTCATTATCATCTATGTCAATATACTTTAAGGGATTTTAAACTTTTTTGAAGTAGATTTATTCTAATATAAATTTTCCATATTGTATTTAATGTTTTGTGATATTTTTGATTGTGGATGTATTATGTTTATACCATTCATGGTTTATCGATAATGTCTTGATATTTTGTATGCTAGTTTTAATACGAATGTTTATGTTATATTTCAAATTTTCCTTATGATAAATGTATTGGACTAGTTTGTTCCGGGTTGGGGACCAGTAAAAGTAAGCCCTCCAGGTTGGGGTCCGGTTACAGTAGACCCTCCGAGTTGGAGTCTGGTTATAGAGGTTCTATGGGTTGGAGTACAGTTATAGAGGCTCTCCAGGTTAGAGTTCGGTTATTGAGGCTCTCTGGGATGGTGTCTGGTTATAGCAGACCCTCCGGGTTGGAGTACGGGAATAGAGGCTGTCCGGGTTGGAGTCCGGTTACAGAGGCTCTCTAGATTGGATAATGGTTACAAAGGCTCTCCAGGATGGATTCCGGTTATAGAGGTTCTCCAAGTTTTTTCTGGATATAATTAGCTGATAGGTCATGGCATGATTCCTTGATACAGAAATTAAAGTTTGGTATTATACATTCCATCACTATGAAATTATTTATTACATGAGATTATTCGACTAGTATAATATCCATGTTCTTGTTTATATAGTAATGCGTGGTTTATTTTTTCCAAATTATGTTCTAGTTTATGTTTTCATATCTATTGTTTATTTATTATACATATTTCCTTAAAATTTTATACCTTTTTCCAAATTATTTACCCTTACTGAGCATCAGAGCTCACCTTTTTCTTATGATTTATTTTACTAGGATCCCAAGAAGTGTTTTATTTTTGAGAAGCAGGGTTAATTTAATGGAAAAATTGAATTCTCAATGGATTATTTATGTGTGTGTTGTATGTTATAAAGTGTAATGGAATGTTCATGTATGTAATATATTTTCCACGACTGCTAAAATGACCTGTCTTTCAGGACATGATTCCATGTAATCATGCAGATGTATTAAAATAATGCATTGACTCTGGGAATCCAGGGTCAGGGAATTACACAACCGACAAAGATCGAATCAGAACATGGATAGAGAAGCAGCGTCTTGGAGAATAATTTGTGATTTTGGACACTCCATCGTGAGGTGTGTGTAGAATAATATGTTTCTAGGGATTAGATGTTAAACCGGTCTGATTAGTCAATTAAAATAAAAAACATGTTGCATGTTTTGTTAATGAACAGAACATGTATTTTCCTCAACTAGCCCTTAGCATTAGTAGTATACCATTCCACCCCAAAAGGCCATGTCACGACTATTACATGCCCCAGACATGACTATATGCAGTAACTACGTACATGTCATGTTACTAGAAGTACACGGTGTGTACTGAGAAATTTTCCAAATTCTCTATTTTTTTCTCAAAAAAACTCAAAATAAATATATATACATGAAATTATGATATACGTTCTTACACCCACATGTAATTGAGGACTGGATAGAGGAGATAACATGTTTTTTACATCATTTTAGGAAACAAGTAGATCAGATGGGGGTTTTGGAAGTGATCCTTCTACATGGATCAACTAGGTGATGATGGGGTTTAGAGACCCCGTCTTACGTTGTGGTGACTCTTTTGTGTATAGATTTATAATTCCATTACATAATAGATTTATCACCGGATACGATAAGGTATGTACATACCCAAGGGATTATTTATCTCTTTTAGGGAATCGTGATATTAGATTAGTATTCATCGATGATTAACAACCTCTCCAGGTACCTGAAATATTTGGCTAGAGAGATGTTCATCTGGTCTCCAACTATTAAGCGGGGTTTGAGTAGAAACATTTGAGATATTGCTATCCCCTTTTTCTTTCATACCAATTTTTTGGTAATAGAGAATTCGTTTGTGGTTAATAGAATCTTGGATGAAAATATGTAGTTGTAGAATTATAGTAGTGGGATGTCCTGAGTAGAGGCCTTTATATTTGGGAGAAAACATTTATCTCAAGGAGCCAAATGTTTGAGGCATTTAAAAAAGCGGTAATAGAAAATTGTATATAATGTTCAGGGCTTATAAGGTGTATCATGTCAGACCATATAGTGGTGGTTCTACTCATGTTATGGTAGGGGAGATCTCTCTTGAGATTTTATGACCTACCATAAAACTCATAGAGAAACGATGGATGGTTCACAATGGTAGAGAGAATGTTCGGTGTAGGTAGGTTTTTAGGGTGGAATATGTGGTTATGGAGATGTGATAGAAACAATCGGTTGTAAATATTTTTACTTGTTACCACCACCATGAGGTGGTCAGAACTTGGCTTAGAGAACAAGAGGATAGGGGCAGGGAAAAATGAAAACAGTCAAAACTTATTACCCATAAACTACTAGAAATATCCAAGGTACAATCTATGTATTTTCGTCCCTGGATACAATACCGATAGGCACAGGTACAAGTTATTCCATTCTTACACATACATTTTCTAAGAGATATACATTCTAGTTGAACCTTTGGCTCGACCATTACTCATGGAGACTACAAGTAGAGAGGACATAATGATCACCCAATTTTCTCAATAGTGTGACCTAACTCATGGTGGTGATTGTTTCAGTAGGAATCTCTTGGTAATCATGTCACATTCATAAGGCATCATTATTGGATTGGATGTTTATCTTAATTCTATTCCAATATTGACTATTATAGGTGAAAGGTGAAGTGTTTCCATAGTGAATGAACCATTTTCTTCTTTTTGGTGAAATGGAAACTCACACAACACAGGAGATACTCATTCTTAAGAGTGTACATCAAATTACTCATCAGTTGGACAACCAACCATTGGTGTAGTGCATGTTATGAGTTCTCAATTTTCTACATTAGTGGTAGATAATGTGGATGGCTTCTCTAAATATGTTATAGAGTTACCAATATACTGATAGATACAATTCTATATTGAACTACACCTTGAAAAATAATGAGATCTGCAGCATCTTTCAAATGCTCCCACATTACATTTTGAAAAGAGGGTTTAGTTGGTGGAATTATAATGGAATTGTTTTTAGACACAGTGTTTCATCTTGGACTGCCCTAGTTTTGATTCCCAAAAATGAATAAGGGGTCTTGAGGTTGTGTGCGGACTACCAGTAATTGAACTAGGTTACCATGAATAAAATTTATCCTCTACCAAGGATCAATATATATTTTAATCATTTGAGAGGGGAATAATGGGTCTATTAGTTTGACCTCAGATCATGATCTCACAAATTTTGATTTTAAGAAGATGATATACTGAAGATGGAATTAATATGTTTTTACAGCAACTATGAGTAATTATTGATTCCCTATGTCATGAATAAATCACTACCATTGTCGATGGGAGTCATGAATTGGATCTTTAATCCATTCATAGACCAGTGCGTGGTGGTGTTCATTGAAGATATCCTTATATACTCAGTTTTCGATGATGATAATGATAAAAACATGAGCATAATTTTGTATATACACTAAAAGAAACATATTTTCAGAAATATCTCAAATTTTATGTTCTTTATTCATGAGGTCCACATTCTAGGACACGTCACCTCAGTAGATGGATTGGTAGTGGACCCGACCAAGGAAAATGATGTTTTATCATAGCTTCCATCAAAGAGCTTGAAAGAGGTTCGGAACTTCCTTAGGATGGAAAAAATATTATTGTAGATTCATACTTAATATTTCGATGATATCCAAACCCATGATATTTTAATTTGAAATGGATTCCTTTCTTCTAGATAGAGACGTTCTAACATGATTTTCAACAGTTGGGGTACGGTTTGATGAGGGCTCACATATTGATATTCCGAGATGTGGGTGGTGAGTATGTATTGTTCTATGGTGCGTCATGAACATTTCATTGGTGGGATTTGATTAATAATAATGAATTGATTACCTATTGTTCACACTAATTGATACTACCTGATCTTAAATAATTGACACACTTTCTTGAGATTGCAGCAATCATCTTCACTCTAAATATGTGGGGACACTACCCGGTGGGTGAGTGGTTTAACATCTATTCTGTTAACAAGATTCAAATTTATATCTTCTCAAAAAAGGATATTATATTGAGAAAGTGGTGATATAAATATTTTATCTAGTATTATGAAATAACATTTTCTAGTCACGCGGGAATAGGCACATTATAGTGGTTGGCTTCAGAGAGAGATCTTTTATGTAGTTTCTTAACGAGGCCTCAGAGCAGTTGGCATCGAAGAATTTATTTATTGTGAATAGAGATAGATTATATAACCTATATCAAATGATTTTTACCCATTCAATTTGAAGATTCCATGGAGGAACATCTTAGAGATATTGAATGTGTAACACTATGTACGAAGCTATATAAAGGGCATCCACCTATATATTTTTCTATGGGTGGGGAGTACATCATTATTTGTTGAGGAGAGAATATGTTAAAAGGTACAATGTTAATGGTGTTTTTTAGATATATTCACAAATATCCTTTTTACATACATCCATTTGTGAAAAATATGTACTAATATATACAAAATCTCTTTTGGTGTCCATGGGAGAAGAAAGGATATTTTTAGTTTTTCTATCGATATATTTTTTGTTAGCAAGTGAAGGATGAGCACCATGTTCAATCATGTTTGGATCAACCCCATAATGTTCTAAGAGTAGAAGTGGGATAATATATATATGGACTTCATTATATGATTACCATGATTGTCGATGGAACACGATTCCATCTGAGTGATCATAGACGAACTCAACATGTTGGATAACATACAATCCATGTGATAGAATAGATCACTAATGAGATTGTGATGGATCGACATAAATAATATAGTAAGTATCCATAGAGTCCCATCGATGATAATATTTTAACTCAATTCACCCACCACATACCAGTTTTGGAATGTATTAAAGGATGAATTTGTGATTCAGTTACACTTGAGAACAATGTCTAAACTAAAAACTGAGGGAAAGACTGAGTGACTAATATTGGTTTTGTAGGACATGATGCGATAATTCATGTTATAATTTTTTCTTTTGTTGTGAGGATCACCTAATAGTGGTTGGGTTTTCAAAAAAGATAGCTATCATTCAACCATCAGTAGGGCAGCAATTGAGGACTTGTATGGGAGAACCTATAGGTCCCAACAATGCTGGACATACCCAAGAGAATCATCACTCATGGGCATGTAGTTGGTATGAGCTACAATAGGGAAGTTAAATATCATTTAGTTACAGATAAATACTCTATTGAGCCATCATAATTCTTATGTTGACATACAGTGGAGGATATTGGTGTTTGTGGAAGGAGACCACATGTTCATATGTGTTTCACCACGATGTCAATTACAATTATTTGGTCAAGTGGAAATATATCTTCATTGATCTTTGTTAATTTTTCAATATATAGTATATTTGGAAGGGTAGCATACCACTTAAATCCACCCCAGTAGCTAGACAAGGTAAAAAATTTATTCTATGTGTCAACTGAGGAGGTACGTGCATGACCTATCAAAAGTTATTGACTAGAACGAGCGAGACATCAAGGATGGACAAACCGTTGTTGAGTTCCTATTTGAGATTGAAGAATTATGAGAGAGGATCATTCATGGTAGATCAATAACATTGTTTTGTGTTTTGTGGCTGTACATGAATATTTAGGAGGAAACATAGGAGTGGGATATTTTGATTCATTTTCAGTACCCACATCATTTTCAGAAGATCTTTTTTTGTCCTTTTGATGATGTAAAGAACCAAGGTGGGGTGAATTTAATGTCTCTTATTTTCCAGGTATTATTTTTTATATTATATATTCTATTTTAAAGACCATTCATTGGGAAGGAGTTCAATTGCAAGGCCTACTGTAAATGGAATAAATCATTGAAATTTATTAAATATATTAGATAATATAAGGACCCATGATTCCAGAAAACATGGAATTAATTCAAAATAGTATTCTAGATAAAAAATTTAATGGGACCATTGGGTTAAAAATGTGGGGTTTTTCCAACGTTCCCCTTAACATTAGTCATCACATTTCATTTTTAGAAAATTCATCGTAGGCACATAAATGATGAAAATAATTGAACAAATTATTTTAAGTCATTTTGATGATGCATAACTATTTATGTGTTTAAATAGAAACCAATGGAAAAATATCAGGTTATCCGCATAAACCTATAGATATTGGAGATCCACTAGGAAAACATTGAAGAAGTTTCATCAGGTGGCTGATAAAGAGATCATGGATAGATGATCGACACACCTATAATTAAAATGATCCCACTAAAGGCAATGATGTAACATATTAATTTATTATACATTGATCTATATAAAGTAAGGGATTTTGAATTTTATGTATTTAATCCCCGTTATTTATTTATATAACGAACATGAACCAATTAATGAAAAAAAAGTTAATTTGTTTTCGTTATATGGGATTGATTTATATTTATAGTATTGATGGGATAAATTATTTACAATTTGATTATTTAGATGGAGGTTTTAATGGAAATAGATATATATATATAATATATATTTAGGTTTAATCATGTAACATGTTCTTGGGAATTTCTCCTCGATTCAATCATTTCCATCCAGTTTCATGGATCAAAAATATGAAATCATACACCTAGGATCTGAAAAACATGATAGTGGTGTGAGGAATGATACATAGAAATTAAGTCAAAGGTAGATTCCCAATTTCATGTTCATTAGTGCATAATGGAGAACATATTTTCTTTCTTCTTTTTGAATAGATCTAACAGCATAACACATTCTTCATCGACAATGAGGCTTGTATGATTTTAGATATTCAATCATGTGGTAAAATTATTGATAGAGAAAATTCTGTCGGTCCTAGATAGTACATGGGAGAATATATTTGATTCTGTAATATCCCAAGAAACAAGACATACAAACCAAATCTACACCTTGTGTGCGTCCCCTGAGAAGTGACTAGAGTTTTAAGAGTTTTTTAAGCATCATAGGGAGTGTGACCCTAGTCGGATGACATGTGTTACCTTCCCACGTGATCCAGGTGTGCACTATATGAAGTAAACAAACATGAGGTGGAGTGAACGGATCGACTAAAATTCATGTACACCACCACAAATACACAGTGTGTACCTATTACATTGTCTAAGATGTGTATTAGAACACTATAAGACATACATGAGTTGGATTCATGTACTAGAACAGTATTATTATGCATGGTATGCCCACAATTATTGTACTATTATCGAAAATGACTTGATGACACATGATATTTACACAAGAATGGCCCAAGGGAACAGGACACATCGTGTGACCCCTACTACACGTCATGTCCACTTTTATGCCTAACATGGATCCCATTTCCCATGTCAACAGGATAAATTTTTTCATGGATGTTTCCATGTATAATTTTCCTAAAGGTTGTTATGAGTCATATTTTACTCCTTGGAATATGATAACTTCACAAAAAATTCATGGATAGAGTCATTGGAATCCCTCTACAAGGCCTAGAGTGAGATCCTCTATTAATAATCGTACACCAGATGTATTTCTGGGTATCATCATGACTAACACTATGCAGGCATTAATCATATATAAAGTGGGTTAATCAAGATTGTTTTTTTTATATAACCCCATGCCCATATTAGTGATCCTCATATGTGGATCACATTCTCTTAACAAATTCAGTCTGTTTTTTATCATTATGAATCCCAACATGATGTACCTCTCATACAGATGTCATTAGTACCATCATACTCTAGTGTGTGTTCTCCGACATGAGTACTTTGTGGAATCTTCAAGCTAGAATCCTGGTTGGTATACTATGGTTGTGAATTACCACTAGACTCTGTGTATTAATTGACTATATATATATATATATATATTCATTATATATGTATTGTAGATATATAATTATGTAGAGGTTAGTATAATTTTATACTCACCCATTCATGGGCTTTTCCCAAAGGGTTCATGTCATGTTCAGATGATCGAACTTTTAATAGAGTCATAGGTGGACGAGAAACAGTTAGTACTTAGTGATACCAGACATACATAGGTGTGTTCATTTAGCTTTCAAATAGCTTCCCTAGTATATAAAATTTGGTTTAACTTGTTTTATAGGCTCATTGTGATGAGATTGTATTAGACCCTTATTACCTTGATTTACTTCCTATCGTATTTTGGTTATAAGATTTTATAAAATTAATGCATGATCATTTATTTTTTTAACAAATTCATCCTTTTATGGGATTAGGGATGTTTGTGTGTGTAAAAGTACATAGGATAAAGCCTCACATGTCAGTTACATGCCTTCATTTTTCTAGTCTCCATCACATGGCGAATTGGTGGTGGCTATCAGATGTCAAGGAATGGGGCCCAATGGGATAAGCCAGGAAACATAATATGTTTACCAAACATTGTATCATTGGGGACACATGGAAACCCCTATAACCATAGAAAACACAAGTCATATTTCAAGATAAAAATAAAAAATTAATGAAATTTATTTTAGTGCTTATAAATTAAATTATTGTTGGTATAAAAATATTCTTAATGTAAAAAAAGAGAGTGGGAATATTTAATAGTAGACCAATAACTTATGGGAAATAATAAAATTTATATACCAAAATATCATTAAATAGAAACTAATTTATATTCCATAAATACTAGATATTATTTACTAATTACATTCAAATAAAAATGGTATATATGTCACCAAAATATCATTATAATCACTTGTATGGTCAAGGTTAAATACCATAAAGATTGGTGAGATTTATCAATTGTAATTTAATATATGAATAAACTATATACCATTAAACAATCCTTCCTATACAAATATTTTAAATTATAATTAAATAGTGGTTATACCGAAGGGGGAATCCTTGGTAGATAACTCAAGAAATACATATAATATAATTTCTAGCAATGGGAATAATTAAAATAACAAAATTTTCTCTAATTTTTAAAATTAAAACAGGAATATCTAGAATAGAAACTATACCAATTTTTATAGAAATACATTTATTAATGAATGATAAAAAACATTAGATTCTTATTTAGACAATAAAAGATGGATCCCTTTTCAATGAGGTGATTTTACAGTGCTTTAGATAAATAATAACTCAATATCAATATCTAGAGAAGATGAAATAAGATTATAGGAAATAGGAAGGGATAAATAGATGAGGGGAAATATTTTACATTGAATTAGTGGATAATTTCCCCCTTGAAAACATAATTCTAAGAAACACTCAAATATACATACTTAAACATGAAATTTTTAATCCAGAACTAGTAATGAAAAATAAACACACAAGCACAACAAGAAAATTTAAAAAAAATCATCCAACAGTATACTTAAATCACCAACAATTATTATTTATCACCATAATAACACATTAACAAAGGTAACCAAAACATGCGTCATTATAACATCCAAATAATACCACTTCCCAACCCCATGATTTCAAATAATATTCTTACCCAAATATTACTACCCTTACTAAACAATCCATACAAATAAATTCCCAAACCAAATCACTAACCCATGACCACATCATCTATACAAAAGAAAAAACAAATTATAAAAGATAAAATATAATCCTATATTATATTTTTAAATTTGATCAAAACCACTAAACACCCCAAGAATTTATATAAATAAATATTACACCAATACATATCCCAATCACACTACATAATTTCAAAATGTGACTATAACATCCAATGTATATCATTTCCAACCGCATGGTATTAAGATTAATAGATATATAAAAAAGTATAATTAATTTAATTAACACCCACCCATCTTAAAAAAAGATAAATAACTCCCCATCATAGTATTATACTAGGTCGTACAAATTTCATCCATTCCGTTTAGTTCCTAATAATATAAAATATCCATTAATCAAAACATTTATAAAAACCCATTTAATATTTTAGAAATAACATACCATATATTTATTAATATAATACTTTCTAAATAACCAAACCATTTAAGACAATGATTAAATGTGAATATTTCATATCTCCTTCTAAAAATCATAAATAAATTAAAAATATAGTATAAAATAACCATAAATTGAATTTATTTCTATTTACAAACAAAAGGAAAAGTAAATGTCTCCATCAAATTCTTCTTCCATTAATAAAATAAATAATTTTAAAAACTATTTCTATGATAAAATATCTTTCCCAATCCCAATATAATCCTAGATTCCAAACTAAAATCCACATTTTGAAAACATTGTGCAGTTTCAAATATATAATTTTTAAAGGTTTTATTAGGACATAACCGGAAAAACGGTGACTAGAATTCATGAAACTATACTATAAGACTGCTTATTCTATTAAATATTAAAAAAATTAAAAATTAAATTATTTTCAATAACATGCCAACATTATGAGTTATATAATACGATTTAAAATATAGTAACATTCTCAAAAAATAATAATATTTGGAACCAAAATCATGGAAATTAATACAACATGAAATTTAAATAAAATAAGTTTTATTCACATTATTAAAATATAAAATAAGATAATGAATTATTTGTTTATAAAACAACATATTTTTTATATGAAATTTTAAACAATTTATTATAAATAGAAACTAAATATCCTTATCAATAAATAATCATTAATAATAAAAGACTACATTAAAAGAGGAACACGAATAGTTATATCAATAAATAGAAAAAAACAGATATTAATATTAACTTAATCATCAAAAAATATAAATTAATCAACATTATTTATACATAGTTAATGTTTTAGGTAATAAAAACCTCTAATATAATCAAACTATAATATAGAAATAACTTTTATGAAAATAATGGGTCGTGATTCATTAACATTTTCAATTTATGATATATCCTCATGATTTATGGACTAATATAATATTTTTATCTTGGAAAAGATATATATACATTTCTTGAGTTCAATTCCATCATACTCAATAAAAATAAAATAATAAAAACCCATTCCTATAGTGCCTATTTATTATGAGTTCATCCCTTGAAAACATGAAATTTCTCTATAAATAGGTTAATTATTTATTTTTCTAATTTCATTCTCATGTTTTTTACAATCTCATATCTTATAGACAAATATTATAAATTCGTGATAATCGAAAACTACTTTGATAAAACTTATAGATTTCCTAACTATAATTTTCTAACAATTCCTCTATAAGGATACCACTTATCCCAAACATTTTCCCGATTCCTCGGGGGATGAGGACTAGATTAATGGGTCTTGGATTTATATTTGGGAATAATTTACCATCTTTGGTTATAAATTCAAGTTATATAAGGAATTTAATAAAGAAAATGATTGAGCTAGATATCAGTTGTAAATGACAGAAACATAATATAGAAAATGCATCATGATAGAATAAATATGAATGATATTGAATAATATCCTTTTATATTATTTCATAAAACATAAATCAAAATTTAATAAAAATTATAAAAAATAACATATAGTTAATTTCAACGAAAAAAGTCCTATTAAATGTATTTTATGCAATAAATCAAACATGTTAATGACCCAGTATTCTAACAAAACTCCATTAGCCCAAATTTTAACTTGTAATTTACCCATCTATTAATGAAAGTTAAATGGTAATGTTACTGATATCCATAAATACCGACATACATTTTTGTAACTAAAATGATATAGGTGAAGTTGTAAGTATATCATGTTGTCCATGAATGATTTCAATATAAATTATCAACATGGAACCACTAATAGTGTCTCCTAAATATTATTATAATAAAGGGTGTGTTCAAATTATTATTTGTAAATATAAATACATATTAGATAAATAATTGTGAATAAATAGTCAATGTACATTATAAAATAAATAGTTATTAAAATCAACAAAATAATAACTACTAAAACTTATAACATCTTATAATTGGATGATATATACATTTATTTCAATCTTCAATCCTCATATCACAATATGAGATTGTGGACCAATTCCATTACATTTGGGATGAATAGTATATAGTAGTTTATAATTCCCTCATTTATATATTTGAAACCACACACACACACACACACACACACACGCATATATATATATATATATGTGTGTGTGTGTGTGTGTGTGTTTACCATGTCAATTCCATAAAAATAGATCATAAAGGGAAATGGAATTATGTAAATGATTATAGGGAAATCATAGGTAAAATCATGGAGATAAAGATGAATGGGTATAACATGTATGGATGTTCATAATAACATAAAACACTATAAACATTCATACAATGTTATGGTATATCAATAATTTCTAGTAGTTTGATTTATATATCCTTTTTGAAAAACCAATACATCTTGTCTATAGCTATAATATCTAATATCATAGAAATAGGAATTCAATAAAATATATTAGGCAACATTCCCTATATTAATGTAATAATAATTCTATATAAGGTTTCATTATACACATTCTCAATATTAATTACCCCAATACAATACTAGTTTGAAATAAAATAAAAGGACTCATCATCATATAAAAAATAAAGAGGATTCTCATCAATAATATTGATTAATGTAGTAGTTAATAATATTGTTCACCCATTAACTTAATCCACAAGGTATGAAAAAAATAATGTAATTTACATACTATTGAAATAGAAAATAGGAAAATAATCTAGGAATATAAAATATTCTCATTCTTGAAAGATTCAACTCATATGTAGAATTAACTAAAAAATATTATTATGAGTTCTTATAATAAAGAGGGTAATTTGTAATAAGGAATAAAATGTACAGGTTCCTAAATCCTCTCAAATGTAAAATGAGTTAGTGAATTGTCCCACTGTTATATTTTGAATCACCAAAATATTTATATCAACCACTATATTTACATTAGACATAGTATATAAAGATCCACCCCCCTTATTGAATATAAAAGTAAATGATTTAATACAGAAAAAATTTATTTCCATAGTAAATTTAAAAAATCCCTAAACAATTATTTTAAAAATATATTTCAACATGTGTTTATGAATAAATTGTATGTAAAAAATTACAAACATGATAAAAAGTGGGAGTTGATTTGTATTTATTTTTTGTAAACATATTTATTATATAAATTATTTTCACTAGGAATGTTTTTCAAAAGTATTATCTTACAATTTTTTTTTTCATAGAACACCTCCCACCATGATCATTAGATATTTTTTTCACATTATATATAAAAAATTTAGAATAAAAAACCATTATTATTATAATGGATGAATTTCATCCATCCAATTAACCATTCTGTCCACTATATCATTAATGATAGGATCTATTAATCAATGGTTGACTAAATTTATTAACAAATAGTTCATTAAAGATTATGTGAAATGATCCAATTTCATTTGCATGGAAACAATTAAAACTCAACTGGTTTTATTTAATCCTATTTAAATATAACAAAAAAAATTATCATCGAGAATATGTTTATTTTTACAAACATCCATTGGGTAGTTTGGCACAGATACAAATTAAGTGTTATCATTCATTCTACTTTAACGTTAAAATTAGTTGTATAATCCTTCTTTATATTGGTGTCACAAAGAATAAACCCAAACATGAACCACACATTTCATGTTTCATGGTAAAAATTAATAAATAAATAAATTTCTTTCATGAGATGAATTATATACATGTTGGAATAAAAATTTACTCAATGTAAACAAGAGAGGGTAAGGGTCCATACTGTGCACCACATAAACTCAATGAAAAAAAACATTCTAAAATAAAATATTACTATATAAATACACATTTATATCTATAAAAATAATATTTAGTATTTATAAGTACTTTTTTAAAAATAGGTATTCATTTTCCAATAAGTACCCATGAATCACTCAGAAGGTCTACACCGTAAAAAATAACCATTAATGAGCTTTATCAATAATACAAATTTCAAGGAATCATTACAACCCATTATCTAAAATATGATATAAAATGAATAATAATTAAACAGTCTCAATAATTCCCGAGTGGTGGTTCCTATCGTTAAAACAAAGGTAGTTAACCCCCAAAACAAATCCAATACCATCTCCACCAATGATCATAATTAGAACAACTGGATAATTCTCTAATTTCTATTTAATACCATGAGTCCCATTAATAAACTCTACATAAATTTATTTGTAGTAGTAGAATTATGAATAGTTTTATATCAACCCAAAAATGTTTCCTTGACAATATATATTAATAATTCAAAGTCTATGAGTTTATTACACCATTTTTAGTGAAATCACAACTCAAAATCCATAATAAATGTTATGGGAATAAAATTTGAGGACATGGAAAGAGAAAATAAGACAAGACAAAGAGAATATAATTTTAAATTATGATATAATGAATCCTTTATGAACCCATAGTCATAGGTTAAATGGAAGGAAAATTGGAAATCCATTATAATCTATCATAGGTTCATGATTGAGTAGGGAAATATGATGGTTTGATTTACCTAACACTGGTTTTTGGTGATTTTAGTTTAAAAATATTATTTATGCCTTTAAAAAATAGTCTAGAACCTACTACAACTCTTATGGGATCCACTAAAACATATATCATATAAAAAAGACTTTTATCGGATCTGATATACTTCTGGAGGTCCCCATTGGTATACCAATGTCCTACATATTCCACTCATCATGAAATATCCTCCAAAAAATTATTCCAAACCCCAACTTCAACTAATGATCCCCCATATGAGAAATCAATCAATGCCAAAAAAACTCCAAATTCCATAATTAAAATTCGAATTAAATATTTGAAATCTAAAATGAAATTTGATCACTCAACATGAATAGATAATTCAAATTGTTTGAAATGTTTCCATATATTAATCATCCAAAATACCTATTTAACAGCTTAAAAATTTCTTAATCAATGTAAGTGTTAAAAAATAACAATATTGTTTTAGATATTAATAGTTTTAGTTATGTTTTGAGTTAAAAAAACGGGACTTTGTTATAGTTTTGGCATAGTGATTGATGGTTATGTGTAGTATTATTTTACTAGAACATGCAAATATTTTTTATTTTTTATTATACGTTTATGAAAAAAAAATTTCTTTGAAAAAGTACTGTAGTAAGTATTTTTTGTTATTTATTGTTCTTTGTTTAATTTATTTAAATTTTAGTATTTGTTCTACTATAAACTGTGATTACTTGGGGAACCAATAGATTTTTACTATCATAGTGCTATCATAATGATATATATTTATCACATAGTTTAATTTAACATTAAATGATAGTTTTGTTACAAATTTTTTCATGCTGGTATGGGGAAAGACCATAGGTATATTGGGGTTAGATTTTTAGTTCTTCAAATATATTTGAAATGAATTATAGTAGTGTATAAGGAAACTATTTATCCCTTCTTTTATGTTATTTTATTTCTATTTCATTATAACATGTATTATATTTGATTTATTTTCTATTGGTCATATTGAATGTTGGAATATATGATGATAATTTTTAAATTTGTTTTTGTTTATTTGTATAACATAACATTATGTCTATTTTACTCTGAATATACTTATTTTATTATGAAAAGACATTAAAATGTATATTCAACTATAATTTATACTGATATACAAGTGGTTCTACTTAATATCCTTTATTAAATTACCATGTAACATAAGACCATATGATACTTTTCATGGTTTCATTATCATATTAAGTTTGGGTGTTAGAGTGTCGAGATCTAGTTTCTTTAGTTTGGCCTTGAAATTTGTGTAGATTATTAAAAAGAGAGTAAAGGTGAGGATTTATTATGAATGTTATATGTCTTTTTATTTCATGCTCAACCATAATTGAATTAATAGTCATCAAGGATGTGCAGTGTGGAGATTGAATAATGTTGATAATTTAATATTTAATGATTTCAGGTTTTTTTGGGTTGACATATTCACCTTCATTGATGGTGATTAATGGGGAGTACATGAATAAATTTATAAAATAAGTATATAAAATATATATGATTTTATTTTTGAAAGAGTTATTTGTGAATTTAATTAATAAACTAGTTTTGTTTAATAAATAATTTACTAAAAAAACAACTCACCCTTTTCATGAATTTTTTATTAATATATAATTCGTTAAAAATTTAATTAATTTTTTTAATGAGAAAGTGTGATTTAATTATTATGATAAGTTTTTTATGCGTTTTTTTAAATTAGTTGATTATTTATATGGATTGTTATGTGTTAAATAGGATTGATGATAATGTGATTTTGTAATTATTTGATTAAGAAACTAAATTGTGAATATAAAAATTATTTTTAATGAATTTATTTTTGATATATATTGGATTATTGACTATAGACTTTTTTGGTGGGATTATATTATTTCCATATTTACCATAATTTAGTTTCTACCGTACTTTGGTTATGAAATATAGTAGTATGCATGCATTATTTAATTAGTGATTTTTTCATTTCATCCTTTTTGGGATTAGTTATACGTGCATGTGTATAGGTATATAGTAAATTCCTTCCTTGTTAGTGATACGCCTACAAAGTGCTAGTCAGAATCCCATGCCCTATTGGAGCTGGGTATGAGGAGTTATTGCATGGGCCCCCACTAGTATAGTTAAGGATAGAGAGGTGTTAGAGGAGGTCAGTTCTATATTAGAACTTATAGTTTTTGACACTGGTTTGGGAGAAAGTGTTTAGTTTTTTGAATTCACCTATCAGTCTAGGGACTCTAGTATTGGTGAGGTGGCTAATGTATCTATACACAAGGACTCTGATAAATATCTTTTTGTATCGTTACATGAAAACATTGGTTGTAGGTAAAATAATGTTACATGTATAATATAATAATGGGTTGTTGTATCCATATCTTCTTGATACAGAACTCCAAAAATATTCATTGACCATGGTACATATTGTTTTCATAGAGGATACCTCTGATAATCATACTATCTAGGATTCAACATCTTGATAACATGAATGATCACTTCATTGAAGAGGTTTCAATACATGTTCTAGTTACCTTGATGTCACCTCTAGGTGGTGCACAAGCCATACTATCACATGTTGAGAAGCACTAGGTACCTTTATTACTAGAGGATAAAGAGAACATGGTTACCACACATCAAATGTTTAAATTATAGAGACCAATCATGTTATGAGGTGAGCCCAACCGATATGCAGTTTAAGAATATCTTGATGCAGTAACTTGCATTTTTCATCTTGTTAAGACACAAGAGAATCAAATGGTGGACCTATCGGTGTGACTTCAACACTGATCAGTGGGATGATAGTGGAGTTTAGCTATCTAAAATCATGAAGAGGTAACAATTTTGTGGATAGGGTTTGATCACATCATCAGAGTTGGGTTCTTATTATTTACACTAAGAGTTATTTCTATAGAAGTTATTCTTCATCTTCAACCGGGTAACATAAAAGAACATTATTATTCATGTAGGTATACCAAGCATTTCAAGGACTTAGTGGATATGGTTATATATCACTATGTTAAGGCTCAAAACAATGAGAAAGGTCTATGTAGAAACATCCAATCCAGTGTTATCCCTATTTTTATTTTGACATTTGTGTGGGGTTCTTGATCTGGATTTTTGGGTTGAAGGTTTCTTGGTTGTGAAGATATAGTTATCGTCTGTCAATAGCAGATGAGTATAAGAAGTGACCTTGGAAGTTGGGAGACAACATCTATACTTGTAACAAAGATGTGGGAGACATTTCAAGTGGATACCCTGTGATATAGGATCATAGTTTAGGGCTCACATGGTTGGTCCAGTTTTCCTAGAGAGAGGTTGTTCTATTCATGTGATAACATGGGAAATCCTGCTTGATATTGTCTGACCTGTAAAAGTGCTAATAGAGAAACTATTTATGGACTTCCAAGGCATAGATAACAATTAGATTTGGTTTATCTGAATTGTGGTAGATGTGTTAGGGGATATGGGACATCGGTAAGAGGTTTTCGACAATTCTACTTGCAATCGCCCCCAATCACAAGCCGTACACCTCAGGCTCAGAGAGAAAGATGAAATGGGAGGGTAAATTTGTATTCGGTCGACATATATATCCCAGAGTCTACAAAAATGATTCGAGGTATGATATGTATATTTTATAATTTAGTTTTAGTACTGATATACACATGTTCATGTCATTCCACTCTCTCTACATATATTTCTCAAGAACTAGAAAATCTAGTAGAACTGTTGAATCAATCCTTATTCTTAATGACACCTACTATATAAGGATAAAGGATTTAAAACTTGTTCGGATAGTGTGAATTGGCCCTTAGTGGCAAGAGTTTCAGTTAGATCCTATTGGTGATATCACTGAGGCCTTAGTACATCATTCTTGGTAAGGGATATTTATCAACAGTACATTACCGGATTGAAAATTATATGAGAAGGGTATGGTGTGTCTATAGTGATGGAATGAGTTTTACAATTTTCAGTGAAAATGAATCCCAAGATGCATAGGATGGACTCATTCGTAGGAGGGTTCCACAGATTACTCTTCTGTTGGCTAGCCCGACCCTCGGTGCAGATTATGATATGATATTTTAGTTTCTAGTAGTGTTGGTAGTGTATGAGGATGTATTTATTGAAGATATTCTAATATTATATCCCCACTTGGAGATATATTTATTCATTTACTTAAAACCTATGAAAAATAAATATCTTACAACATTATATAAAAATGATCCCATATATCTATGGGTGATAATAGAGGACTTGTAGAGGAAGGGCTTCACGTGACCATGTTTTCCACCCTGGGCAGCCTTAGTTTTGTTCTCCAAAAAGAAATACAGGAGCATGAGGTAATGTGTAGACTACCAATACATGTACCGTAATATCATGAAGTGAAATTATCCTCTACCAAGGATCGATTTCCTTTATGATCAGTTGAATTGGGAATGATGTTTTATGATGGTTTTCCTCAGACCAGGCTATCACCAGGTTCAAGTATTGTATGATGATATACCCAAGATAGAATAATGATGATTTTATGACCATTATGAGTACATGGTGAATCCATTTGCTGTTTCAAATTCCCCATTAGTGTTCATGGTACTCATAAACCGAATTTTTTATCTGTATATAGATAGGTTTGTGGTAGTCTTCACTGATGATATTTGTGTGTACTTAGAAACTTAGGAGGAACACATGAGACACTTAAGGATAATTCTATACATACTCAGAGAGCAACATATCTTTTGGAAACTCTGGAAGTGCTAGTTTTGGATTCAGGAGGTCCACATTCTGGGACACATTATCTTAGTGGATGGAGTGTTAGTGGACCTAGCCAAGGATGAGGTAGTGTTATTCAGGTGTCCACCTAAGAACATGATGGAGGTGTAGATCTTCATCGAGATTTTAAGAAATTATTGGCAATTCATACTTGATTTATAAAGGATATCATCACATATGAATTCATTGTCTCAAAAGGGTTATACATTCATGTGGATAAAGATGTTTTACCAGGAATTTTAGTATTTGAGTTAGAGTTTGACGAGTGCTTTGATATTGAAGTTGTCAGAAAATGTTATCGAGTACATAATGTTATGTGATCCATAAGGAAGCAGTCTTGTTTCTGCCTTGACATAGAGGAAAAAATTTATTTTCAGTGGTTCATTCTAGTTGAAAACACATGAGATGAACTATTATTCCCACGATGATGAGTTAGTATTATTATAATTCATATTGAAGATTTCATGACACTACCTAATGGGTGAGAGATTTATCATCTACCCCAACTACTAGTGTATCGATTATAAATTCTCTCAAAATGATCTGAATATGAGATAGAGGAAATGACAATATTTCCTTCATGACTATGACATTAATATTTTATATACTCATGGGGAGGGGAATGTTGTGGAATATTCTCTATACAATAATTATACATTACAATTATTGAATGAGGCATCAAAGTAGTTAGACTCATAATAGTTATCCATTGTGGGTGAAAAAAATAAAATCTTACCTCAATTATATAGTTGTTACCCCTCCACTCATACAATGATTTAGGAAGGAAATTCAGGGGAATATAAACTAAGAGACCCTAAGTGCTCATATGTCTACAAAGAATTCCCCTAGAAGATATTAAAAATGATGGGATAATTTCATTCTTTTAATATGATGTACTGTATTACCAGTGATGTTTGGGGGGGGGGGTTATGAAGGTAATGCTTGTGTACCATTTGGAGGTACGTCTAGGTTTGAAGAAAACGTACCTAGTCATATGACATCAATTTTAGTGGCCATGGATAAATAAATAAGTTGTGGAGTTCGTCTCTTAATTCTTAACTAGTATGCAAGTGAAGGCTGAGAACTATGTTCCAGTTGGTTTAATTCAACACCTTCAGTTTCTTGAATTGATGTAGGATAGGATATTGATGGAAATCATGTTGGGTTTACCACATTCTTCTAGGGAACACAACTTAATATGGGTGTTCATTGAACAACTCACCAAGTCAGCCCAATTCTTAACTGTCCAAGAGCAGAGTTTAGTAAAGATCTTGAGACACCTCTATATTAAGAACATAGTTCAACTCCATTGACTACCATAAAATATTATTTAATATAGCGATTCTTATTTTACATCATGTTTTTGTAAGGGATTAAAATGACATTTGGGACCTTGTTACTCTTGAGAACAACATTTTAACCACAAAAAAATTATATGTTGGAGTAGAACATTCTGGTTTTGGAGGACATGATATGATTTTTCATTTATTCTTCATTCATAGTTGGTAGGATCTCCTATCACTGGTGGAGTTATCATTCAATAACATATACTATAGCACCATTGATATGACACCATTAATATATTTTTACAGGGAATGCTGAAGGTCAAACACATTTATAGACTCACTCAGTAGTGTTAGTAACAGTAGGCTCATTGTTAATGAAAACAAATATACAGAAGTTAAAGATCATCTAGGAACAAATGATGACTGCATAAAGCTATTGCAAGTCTTGTGTTTATTAGCTAAAAAATCATTTATAGTTTGAGGAAAGAGACCATGTGTGCCTTCTAGTTTCCCATTGACATGGATTAATGATATTTGGTCGGGACATCAATCTATCTTTGTGATTCATTTTCCTTTTTATACACTGTGTAGAGCGTGTGAGGTTGTGTACCATACAGCCCTACCTCCACAGTTAGATAGGGTACATGATGTTTTTCACATTTCAGAGCTGAGGAGGTATGTACATGGAACAATGCACATCATTGAATGGGGTGAGATTGACATTGAGGGTGGAGTAACTTTTGATGAGTACACAGTAGATATCAAGGACCAGCCGAAGAAGATTCTTCATGGATGATCAAATAATTTTGTGTGAATCTGGTGGCTACATGGGAATCACAAGGAGAGAAATTTTGATCGAGAGGATTAGTTTTTGGCATCATAACACATCTTTTTTAATAGACATTGATTTGGATTATTGGGATCTAATTCCCTAAGGTTGGGAAAATTTAATTTCATATATTTTCTGAGTTTTTATAGATATTTTATGTATTATATTCAAAACCAGGTGCTGAGACGATGTGTGATTCCAAGTCCCGGTGTACCTAGAATAAATGAATGAATAATACTAAAATATTAAATACCACGTTAACATAGTTTTCCTAAAAAAGTGTAATATAATCTAAATAGGTTCCGTAATTAGAAATATGGGGACACCATTATATTCATAAAAGTATCTTTACCCCAAACATGACCTAACATTGGATAGTGTAGGTGGATTGTGGAATATCATCACAAGATATTTAAATGAATAAAATAAATCAAACAAAAAATTATTATAATTTATTTCATATACACAGCCATAAGTTTATTTTAATTCACCATTTGGTATAGATACAGGTTGAGGCTCATAACCATAAAATTTATAAAGGTATTGGAAAGATAGTTCTGGAGTTTCTTCTTGGTAGGAGATGACGAAACACAAAATCAAATATCGTTGAACGACGTTGTAGCTAGAACTCGCCAACAATGATCATGTTGGGACCAATATTCCTCCTTGAGAGATAAAAAATCAAGGTAGGAAATGTTATTTCAATTCTTATTTAACTTTCTTAATTCATAGGATGAAGGTAGATTAATCAATGAATATATTTTCCCATAGGAATATCGTACTTGCGGCATGGGATACCATTTGCAAGGTTTTGATGGGATATTGATCTTGTGATAATTATATTCATTTGATTATCATTATAATGGTGATAGATCGAGATCAACGGGAACATATAACGAGGTTCGTCCTCTCTTGGGTTCATTTTATTTTAAATCCCACTTGATCATTATTCATCATAGGCATTCTTTACATGGACCACGACTCGACACATCCTGATTAATTGATCAATACTCACATGATTCTTGGTGAAATTATCTCATATCAAAAACCATGGATTTGTATGGAACAATGGATTTGTGATGATAGAATTTGACGGATTCCAAAAAATTTAGATCCCAAAATCAGCATTCATCGATGTTCTCTAGAGGAATGATGAATGGACTAGTAAATCCATTTTAGAACTATATTGAAAGAGGAAATGTGTTTTTTTGGGCAATGACATGACTTGAAATGCTCAAATATTTATTTTTTTGGTGAATATATTATTGAATCTATGTTTTGAAGTGTAATATTCACAAAAGATAAGATATAACAATACAAGAAAATCATGAAGCACATGACATGTAATCTTGGATTACATGGTGTGCGGGACCCCCTTGCGGAAACTACTATTTCTGGAGAATATTAAGGATTAGAAGACATGTGAACCTGTCACATGGTGTGTAAACTCTCTTAGACAGCTTGGTGTGTACATGGGAAGTACATGGACATGTGGAGGAGTAAAAAAGATGCCTACATGGCATGCATTACCCAATATAGTATGTGATAAACTAGTTATATGGACTACCCCATGTACTGGTATACAGGAAGACATACATGGAATGATGAAAACTACTAGAACATTGAAAAAGCACATGAGAATACCCTAGATGGACATACATGGAATGTGAGTCTTTTTATATGTTGTTTAACCATCTTCTACATAACACAGCTTGGAATGACATGTACCATTGTACACAAGAATTAGTCAGTTTCATGGGAGACATTGTTTGACCATACTACACACTGTGTACCCATTTCAACATGGCTTGATAAAAAATTTCTCTGTATTTTACTCATTTTTTGTAAGTCATTTGATTTAATTTTTCTATGAAGGTTGATAAGAATCATTTCCAACACATATTCATATGATTATTTCAACATGAAATCCTATATACAGTTTTTGGAATACCCAAATAGGCCTAGAGTATGATACATTATTCATTATTCATTCCTTAGGTGGAGTTTTTAGTATTAAAATTACCAAAACTATGAGATAATTGATCCTCTTTGGGGGGTAATCAAGATTGAGTTATTGGTATCGCCCCATGGCACTGGTCATGATACTCAACTATTGTGTCATATCTATCTTCCAGTATATCAGCATATAATTTTCTTTGTGAGACTAGATGAGTAGTACCTATTAGGAATAAATCATCAGTCCTATAATTCACCTGAATGTGTTATCCCAGATGAGGGTTGCATGGAATTTTCGAGTTGAATTCCTTCTTTGGTAAGCAATGGTTTTGTCTTACCAATAAACATTATGTCTTGTTTGAGTTTATATAGATATTCTTGGTATATGTTTCGTCGACATATCACTTTTTCCAAATGACTATATCATAACATTTTTTATTTCATTGTGGTTTAGGTGTGTCATGTTGAGTATTGTTATAGTCACCCTTATATAATATTTTCACAAACTTGTTGTGGCTTGTGAAAACGTTCGTCCATTTGATGGAATCTAATGTAGAATTGGACTAATCAGGTCATTGTGAGACTAGACATGATGAGGTGTGTTCCTATTGCTACAGATAGTAGTCCATGTACCTTTTTATACAAGTATCACTTGTGGTTATTGACTCTTTTTTGGGGGATTGTATTCAATATTAGTATAAATTACATTACTTTCTGTCGTACTCTTGTTGTGGGATATAGTGGTAGTCAAGAATTGTTATCATAGTGGTTTTTACATTTTAGTTTTTTGGGGGTTGGATATGTGTGCATGTGTAAATGTACATATGCAATCCCTCCCATGTTATTGATATTCCTACTCGGATCTATTCACTAACTATTGTCCTATTGTAGTTGGGTTTGGGGAGTCATGTCATAGGCCACACTAGGACGAGTCTTAAAATTAAAAATACATAATTTAGGGAAATTATACAAAATGTTGTCCTAACTGGAAAGCTAATGATGTGAAATAGAAATGTGTTTTAATTAATGGTTAAAATACTGATGTGTAAGGGGAAATGAATGTAATATAATAGGTATGTATGGTTTTAATATTATTGTTGATGATAAATTTTAGAATAATGATTAAATTTAGGTTTATGAATATTATGGAATGATTAATATTTATTATTGGCTAAAATATATATTAAGTTATAAGAAGATCAATATTAGTATATAATTTAATACTGATGTTTAGTGATTGAATTTTCTATGAACTAGATATAAAAAATTATTAATATATTAGAAATTTTCTATATATGTTTTTCATTATGGATATGAATGAATATATTGAATTCTATTGATGACCTTGAAATGTGATATAATTAAAGGGTGATATTTTATTAAAAACACATGATTAAGTGATTATTACCCTTAAAATGTTCCAAATGATGATATAATGATGTAGGGATAAATAAATTATGGATATGAAGAATATAAATTGGATATTTTTAAAGATATTTGATCTCATTAATGATTTTTGGAAAAAAAATTATGTTACCATTGATCGATTTTAAAAAATTATTGGATCTATGAAATGTATTCAATAATCACTATTTTTATTAAAGGAATGAGGAATAGTGATTTTTTTACATAAGGTTCATTGATAATTATGGTTATTTCTAGGATTTTTGAAAATATATGATCATGGTATTGACATATTTGGTATCTAAATTTTATAAAAACATCATGATGTTTTGGGGATTAATGAAATATATAATTTTTAAATTTAGTAACCCTATTTATAAATTTTAAGATTTCAATCTCAAACAGTCATATTTAATAAGAATATTAAGGTTAAATATTTACGGAATGTTTTATGTACAACATTGGATGATGTTTTATAGTTTAATATATTTCTTCAATATAGGAAGATGTGTGAATATTAAATAACTAGTGACAACTATATTTTTATGAATATAAAAAGTGACATATGGAGTCACTTATCATTAAATTATGGATCTTGTGATCCATTAGTGAATTAGGAATAACATTTTTATCTTCATTTCATTAACTGAGAGACAATTTTAAATTCATTTAGTGATAACCAAAGAATGAAATTGATTTTATGATACAAATGAATGTCAATCCATAGTTGTGTCTATCCCTTTTAAATTGTTTATAGTTTATTGATTGTATCCAAATGATTGGATATAGAAATAAAACCCTATCTATTTTATGATGTGATCAACATATATCTCATAAGGAAGTACACATGGTTCCCTTTACATGTAGTAAAATCAGAAAACCTACTGCTAGAGCTTGATCATTCTAATGAGGAATAACCGATTGAGACTCTAGATTGAATAGATAATGTTCAATGAAACAATACCACCATCCTAGTAATTTTTATATGGTGAAACCACTAATTTTATGAAGTATGATGGAATCATGAGTTTATAATGAGGAATAAGTAACCTCAGTTGTTTCTACTAATGTGATGAATTTCAAAGAGACATTCATTTTATATATGGGGGGTTGTATGTAACAACCAGAGAATCTTTTAAATATTTTTTTTAAATAAATTTAAATTTTTCAAGATTTTTTGTTACATGAAACCGCAATTGTTTTATTTTTTACATGAATCAACATGTTATGTTTTTGTTAGTTGGAAAAATGATTTTTAACAAAGCGTTGCATATTATTATTTAATAAGATAGTTATCACATAGTTGATGGAATGGAGGTTACGAATAAGATTAACTAAAATATGAAAATATTTTCACTGTAGAAGAATATAAAATTTAATATTTTGGAAATAATTATTTAGAAATGAAAATAATAACTATTTGAAAATAATGTATGTCTTTTTTTTTGAAAAATCATATTTTTAAGCGGAAAAATAAAATTTACCTCAATAAATTAAACAAATAAAATTTATGATTTATTTTTATGAAAAATATATATTAAATATTCATGAAAATATTTAAATATATTCTTATGGTTTTTCAGGATAATAAATACAAATAAAACAAATTTTACAATTAAATGTTATATTTTTTCCTAAAGAGTTTTTTTTCAACATTTAAACACTTATATTATAAATAAATTTATTCTAATGTTATAAAAAAATTTAAATTTTTTTTCAATTTTTAAATCATCATGAAAAAATTATATAGTAATTAATTTTTTTAAAATTTTCTTAAATGATAATTTTTTTGATGAGTAGTGATTAATAAAAGGTTTTATTAAGAGGCGTGATTTATTTTAAATAAAAAAACATAAATATTGTTAAATATGGTATAAAATAAATATTATTTAAATTATATATATATAAATTCAATATAGGTCATAAAAAGTTATTTTATATTAACTTTTTATGTAAAAAAATTTTAATTCATAGTAATTTTCCTCTTTGGAAAACTGATTTTTCATCATGTCCCTGATATTAAATTTAAATAAAAATATTCAAATTATTTGAATTTAAATTGGAAAAAATTTATTACAAATTTTTAATAGGAATATTTTTATTATCTAATAAGTTCAAATTAAATTTTTTCCATTATGATTTTTTTTTGTAAAAATTAATTTATCACAGTATTAGAGATAATGAATTTATAAGTGGTGAAACTAAAAATATAAGTAGTATATTGTCATAGAAACATGCCTAAAACTGAATTTATTGACATATTATGTCATTTTAACAAATAAGGTTTGATAACAGATCCTTTTTAGGCCTTCTTTCATGTGAAAAATTTTGGTAAACCTCTTAAAAATATATTACAAGTATAGAACTCACCTCACTTATAAAAGGATACCCCTCACCTCTCCACTTCATATATTAAAACCCATTTGGATTGATGAATACCGAGAAAATTACCTTCCATAAATCCATCCCCATATTCTATATTATTTGGTGATATCATATATCTAAATAAAAATCAACTTTATTTTTTTCCTCGATAGAATAACAATTTTTCTGACATGTCCTTGTTTAAAAAATTTGTTTAATAGAAAATTTTTCAAATTATTCATCGATATTATTAAATAAAATTTTCCCATTTTATACTCTTTAAAAACAATAAATGCAATATTCATGTCATTTTCCAAATAATCAACATTTCATTTTAGTGAAACTGTGAAATTAGTATTTGATTACAATATTATAGAACGAATACTATTTTCCACCACCATCACTGCTCATTTTTTTGATATTCCATTTTAAGATTAAATTTTTATCTTAAATGGATTTAATTTTTTAATTATTAATATTTGGAAAAGTGATTTTCAATGTGAACTCCTTATATTTAGTAGGAAAATTTTAAAATTATTCTAAATTTTTTCTATTGTATGTTTTTATGTTTATGTTCAAAAATATTATTTCAACAATATTTAATGTTTTAAAAAAATAAATGTGAAAATGATATTCTACAAAAGAAAATGTTCCATGTGATCTTTTAAAATAATTTTACATCTATTATTACATCATTTTATGAAATTTTTAAACTATGTAGGTGATCAATTGATATCATTATTATTATTTACCTAGATAGTTTATCATTTTAACAGAGAGATTTTTATAAATCATGTTTCTTTTAAAATGGTTATGCAATGATGAAATGATTTTTGTAACCCATTTGTTTTCATGGGTTATGATAAGATGAATTATTTCTGAATCCTGTTGCATTTCATGGGTTTTGATTTGTTAAATTTTTCATAAAGCACATTTCCATTCAATGTTTCTAATTGTATTAATATTTTATGATCGTTTGAAACAGTTATATATGGTTCTAATTATATGAAGGAGCTTACATTATAACCATGGATGGTTGTTATGTTATAACGAAGGTTTGTTGTAAGGTTATAACCAAAATATGGGTATTACCTACATCTCTCTCCAATTAATTGGGAGAAATATTGAAATCTCAAGACATAAATATGACCAGAATAGGGAGTGAAACCAGTTTAGTAGGGGACTATAGTTGATATGGTAGACATGTTCATCAAGATTGTGTAGGTTAGTTTCTTATCTATTAAAAAAGGTCCCAACATTTTATTTAAATTCACCATTTGTTATGGTTTAACAAATTGTCCCCTCTCACATTGATATGTCATCCTAGGGATGGTTTATAGGTATTTTTTGTTTAATAGATCACCTATAACTCCAAATTCTTTATATTTATGTTTATTTTGGTATCCAATGGATGGTATATCACTCAAAACACCTTAACATTTGATTATTTTACATATTTAAGTTTTTGGGAGCCTAATAAGATAATATTTTGTGAGATTTTTTGTTTGGGATTATATATATATTCATGGATTTTCATATTAGAACCATTATAGGATTATTAATATTATAGATCATAAATTTACAAAAATTATTCACCATTATCTAAAAATTTATTTAAGCATTATCTCTTACATGATCCAGATTGCACATTTATGTTAGTTATTTTTTAAATATAATTTTTATTAATTGAATATAATTTAATAACATTGGGGATTTCAATTTAAAAAAGTTTATTTTTATATGATTGGATTTGGGGAAAATGATATTTATGGAATTTTTGGTGTGTATGATATTTCTATAAATTTAGGAAAAATTTTAATATCGTATTTTATATCTTCATATCTAATTTTTTCATTAATTTTGATATTGTTACGGGTTATCTGTCCACTTTTTTTGTGGGGTTATACATGATTGTGTAAATACCTTATTTACATTTGAGTTCCTCAATGGGTTTTTAGGATAATGGGAAAGGTGGTTAGACAATTCATGTTTATGATTTAAACATTATTTTCATATCATGGTAAATGGTATATAGAGAGTCTTTGAGAATGAAAAACATATACAACTATTAGTTCAAATATATTTTTCACTGTGATGTGATTTTTTGTGGTTGATTTGAATTATGTTTATTATAGAATTTTATTAGAATAAAAATTAAATTTATATAATTCATTGTATTTAGAAATTTTTTGGAAAATAAATATATATTTTTTGGGAAATCACACTCATTGGGTGCATGGGGAGTCATTGGGTTGTCATGTCTAGTTATTGAATAACCCTTTATATGTGAATCTTCAGATATGTATTGATGAATTTTGTTTTAACCTTATAGTTTTTATATTTTTTTCTTATTATATTGGATGGCGTGTCAAACGATAGATATTAAATAATAGTTTATGTGTTCATTAGTAGTAATATTGTTAATAGTTATGTTCATTGTATTTATCCAAATATGTTCTATTTTTTAAATATTGTATTTCTTATAATATTCATTTTCATGCCTAGCATTGCACTGTATTTCAATTTTACAGGAATTAAACCACCTCCATGTTTTATAATCCCTTTATTTTGATATAAATGAAAAATATTTGGGTTTTATACCATTAAAAAGATTATTGATTTCAAGGTGGATGGATATGTATGTCAAGTGTAAGAATGTGTTTAAGGATATTTTGTCAAGAAAATTGGGGGTTTCAATTGTTTTTATATGAATATTAAGGATTATGTATGGTTATGGGTCTATTAATTTTATCATGGATCTTTTGAGGATGTTATAAAGAATTTGTAGTGAAATTTATGGCTTTAATGAATTTTATTGAATCCATGTAAGGCTACCATGCATGTTAAATAAGATAATTTATTAAGCATTATGAGCTTTATATGTAAAATCACCATATATTGAGTATTCATAATGAAAATATATTGTCATATATTGGATAAATTACAGATATAGATTCCATATGTATGAGGTGTTTTTAGAGAATGGGGATATTGTGATTTAAGGAATGTTTTTACTTCATCTCATGGTTTGTAAGGAGGATTATCCTATACTATATTTTGTTCAAAGTAATTGGGTATTTAAAATGATATTCAAATATGATTATATAATGATAAATAAGTAATATTATTATTATTATTATTTTACTATGAAATGGTAATTATGATTTTAAAGTGGGTTAATGAAAAATCCATGTCGATTTTCATTTACATGAATGATTTTAAGAAAATTAATGGAGTACAAAATTAGGGCTTGAAATGGTGTTCTTGATATGTTCATTGAGTTTCATATATATTCATTTTATTATTATTTATTTCATTTATTTTTATATTTTTTCCTTGTAGTTTGTTATTACATTGAGTTACATTGGTTGTGATAGCGTAATTGTTTTTATAATTATTTTCTCATATTTGATATTATTTTTAGCTTATGCATTGAGATATATAGATGCTAATTTTTTTCAACATGGGGGATAATAGATCAAAGGATTGGGAATTATTTGAAATTTATAATTGATTATATCTTCCTTTTTTATGTGGATATGGATCATAACCCCCATTTAAATTTTTGTTCCTCATCATGTTTGACATTGCTATTATAAAAAGGATGAGTTATCAATTTACTCATGACTAGGAGGTAACCTTTTTTGTTGTTGGATATATCTATGGGTTATGAGTTCCAACAAATTTTGGACAATTAATTGTGTGTATGGTTGAAAGGTTTAGTAATGGATGTTTTTATATAGTGGATTATATAAATTGTGTTTATGATTTCTTATTAGTGAATTGTAAAATGATTCATTTGGTTTAATTAGTTATAATGGGATTGGGGAATTTTATATTAAAATAATTTCAAATATATTTCAATTTTCACATTCATGGGTTAAATAGGACATCTTGGGGATATCAAACATAGTTATGTACTCACCCCTTCATGTGATCCTTTCGACACATATAAATGATAAAATTTAAATAACATGTTATAGTTATTATTATTTCATTTTAATTGGATTGTTTTAAGGGATCTTATAGAAGAGGATAGAGAATATTTTGAGTAGATTTATGTGGGGAATGTTGGTAAATTCAATATATTGAGTTGGACTTGTTATTTTTATCTAGGTTCTCTGTTTTGTTTTCATATGTATGAATTTACATGTAGAAATTTTATTTCCGGTCACAGTTAGAGGTATGAAGAAATCCCTTTATTGAGATGGAATTCCATTACCCATAGTTTGTGTTATTGATTGTAATTAATTTTTAATCCTTTCATACTGTGAGTTGACACTATAGGATATGAAACATTTTGATTTAAATCGATATTAGGATGGAGTTGTAGCATTGGGTTGGGATGCTTCAAGTTGCGTTGAGTCATTGTTCATAATTGTATGTTTTGGTAATTCATATTTTAGTTTAGAGAATTTAGGTGTTAAATGATACACAAATTGGCCTATAACATTACCATTCTTCTTAGGGTCATGTTTGAGTGGATAAATTAGGTCTCCATGAAACATTAATATGGAATTACATTGTATTTCCATTGAAATCTTAATTATAATTCAACAAGAAACTCAATAATATAGAAGTTTTATGTGTTTCAAAAAATAGACCAAGTCATCTTGACATAACCCATTTTGTGATAAAGGATGGACATAATGTTTATACCATGGGGTTGATAATTTTTAATCATCACATATAATCTTCATTTTCATTTATCCTTTTATTGTATTGTTTATTTGTTAGTCTCAAACAACCAATTTTATCTAACACAATGTTTTTAAACTAACGTATTTTTATAATTTCACGTTACAAATAATCATTTAATGAAATCCTATGGTTCATACAACACTAAAAAAATCAACATTAAATATACATTTAATTTTATATATAATGGAGATTGAATCAAATTTTTGTAGCCTTGTTCGTAGAATAGAAAAAATTAACTTTATTTTTAAATTTTTATTTATTTTATTTAAATTATTTTATGGTTAGTTATTATTATTTTTATTTATTTCATTCTCCATTATTTTTATTATTTTTTATTTATTTATTTCAAAAAAAGTATTATTTTTTTCACATTATATACTTTCTATTATTCTTTATCCCATTTCCTAAAAATAAAACATAATAATTTTATATAATTTTATAGTTGAAATATCCAGAAAATTTTTAATAGTGGTATAATATCTAGAAAACATTATTACAATAATAAAATATATTATAATAATTAATATTATTCACTAAAACAGGATAAAAAATATTATTCTACATAATATATTGAATTAATATTCACTAAGTGGGGAAAATAAAAAATAATTATGATCTAAAATTTTACGCCCAGAATTAGATTGATACTTTGGGGAATAATATTTCACATGTAATGCACACCACCAATCCTGAATAATATCCTACTATATTTACTACCTGATACAAATTCTATATATATATAAGGAAATAATGTTAAATTATATTAAAATATATTATAAAATTGAATTTCATAACAAAAAAATTATATAAATTAATAATTATAATGAAATATAATGATTCCAACTAATAATAAGGAATTTTGATGAATTTATTGAATACAATCATGAAACTCCCATATAAAATACTAAAAAGGAACATAAAATTGAAGTAGATACTCAAAAAAATTATTTTTATTATAATTATAATTAATAATATTTTGTGTTTTAGTTAGTTTATTATAACCCTTTGTCATTTTTCCCACTCATAAGTCCCACCTAATGACATAGTTCTCCAATATTGTGTGAAGAAAATGTCTTTTTATTTTTTGACTTGAGATGATTATTTAATGAGTATTGGGAATTAATTTTACATACGATTGTTTATATATTTTAATGTCCCAATTACATTATTAGTGTTTTTACCTTACTTATTTATTCCACTTCAATGTATATAGGAATAAATTAAAAATATTATATCATCAGTCCTAGTAATTATTTATATAATTATCACATCCCCGTTGGAACCATAATTTTATAAAGTGTACTTGAAAATTTTAATGTATATTGAACTCATAAATAATTTCTTTAACACCCGAGATTTTTATGGGAAATATTTTATTTTTATGTTATATAAAACATCCAAGGAATCTTTCACTACACACAACACTATCTTGGCTTGCTTTACACACAATCGCGACCTTCCTCGATAGCTTGCGTTGTACGCAATACCGAGTTTCACTAAACAACTATATGCTATTAAAATATTATTAAAACTAGCTGTTATGAATAGTAATACACACTTTTTGAAATTTTATAAATTTTATCTTTCAAAATGGACTTCATTTTTGGATTTGGAATATCGAAAATATCCTACGGTGAAATTTTGGTATTTTTCTGAAAACATTCAAATTTTGATGAATAATGAAAACACTAGGTTACTATTTAAAACCCAACTTTTTATTTAAATAATTAATTTTTTTATTTAAATTTATTTTAGGTCTTAATATATAAATAATACCTATATAAATTAACTATAATTCATTGGGGTCATTTTATAATAATTTTAGATATATAAAAATTTTATTGAACTTTTTACCGTCTTTTACCAACCTTTAAGGAGAATTTGAAAATTTACATAAAACATAATTTTACCACTTCTGTGAGTGTAATTTCTAAAATCCGAGAGACAAGGTTAATATCATGGAGTAAAATCTGGTTCAATAAGAAAAAAATAATTTTTAGTCAATATAATCTTTTTACATTTTTACCATGCTTAAAAGTAAATATTGTAATTAAAGGTAAAAATGATATTATTATTACCTTAAAACATGTCATAATTCTATTGGATAAGTTTACTTCACCCAAAAACAACATTAGGTATAAAAAAGGACCATTTAGGTCCACTTGCATTAGATTAGGACATTTATTATTATTTTATTTAATGAATAGTTAAAATAGTTAAAATCAATGTTTAATAACTAAAACATTTTTAATATAGGGTTATAAATAAGATAACATCAACTATAAATATTAATAATATAGATAAAAATATTTCCTACATAATGGAATTTTATTAGTAATTTTTAGAGATTAAATAAGTTAATTTATTTTTGACACAATGAGGATGCAGTAATTACCTTATTAATGAAATATTAACATAATTAATCCTATAAATACCCATATAAATGTAATTTGAGACTTTTTAAGAATTAAACTACTTTCATATGTCAATATGAGATGTTAGTATTGATTTAATTAACTTTTTTAGACATAATAATGCTGTTATGAGTTTCACAATAATCAATTAACAAATAGTGTCAAAATTGAAATAAAATAGTTTTTTAAAAAAAATATTATATTATAAATGGTTTTTTATTCCTAAAAATATAAGGTTCGAAAACATAACATAGATAAGGTTGTATATATTAATAATGAACAACTTGGGGTTCGTTTGGATTGTTATAGTATGTTTATTAACTTTATAGTTTATGAAAAAAAGAAGACACGGTAAAAGTGAAATTATTTAACTTAATGTTAAATATAAATAATAAGAATAAAATAGAAAAATATACTTGTCTAAATTATATTGTATGAGTTTATTTCAACCCATCCCCACCTTAGCTTAGAAATAAATCAATTTGGAGCTATTAAAAACCGAATATTACTTTATAATAAAATGATATTTTTAGTTTTTCCAAAGGTGCCCCTCTCCTCCCTTATAAAAGGGCACCTCCTCCCTCTCCTCCTCACACCACATTGAGCCTTCAAGCTAGGCCAACCCCTATAAATATCAATTCTCCACTTCCCTAGAAACATCCTAGTGGTTTTTTTCTTCTTCAAATACCATCTTTAGTTCCCTAAGAGGAGGATAAGATGATGCGCTTCAAAGAAGAGGTAACGTCTGTTACTGATTCTTTCAACTTTATTTATTATTCTACTTATTCTTCATTACTTGTTTCATAATGAAGTAATATCATCAGTATCACTCATATATTGATATTTTATTATAAATGTGAATCAACCCTATTTCACCTTTTATCCATCCAACGGAAAAATAAATCACCGCGCATGTGTACGTATGAAATACCATCTCCACGCTGTGGTGTAATCTGTTTTCCACCACCACCTTACTTGGATGTGTATAATGGTGCAAAAAATAACAATATATGATTATTTTAAAGTGATATTGATCCTGAAATAGTTTAAATACACTTCAATAAAATTCCACAATCATGGAAACGATATCATCGCTTGTGCGAACATACGACCTACCATCTCCACGATGTGATGCGACTAGTTCTACATGATCTTCATTGAATAATGATTATATAAATTAATTGAATTAATAAATATGATATATATTACACTAATACTATTCTTGAAATGAGGAATATATAACCTAAAAAGAAGAATAAGAATTTATTCCATAGAACACGCATAAGAACAAAAAGCAATAAACACCCGAATAACAAGTAACAATGAAATATTACTAATAAGAAGCTAAGAATATGACCATATATGATATCATAACAATGAGTAGAATTATGAAATAAGTCAATAAAATTATTTAAATCATTATACATGAGTTTTGGATACGTAAGAAGAAAAATGGACCTAAGTTAAGGTAAAATTTCGCAAGCTCAATTTTTATCCGAGATTGTTTATACTTCGGTAATTACTGGGGCATATTTTTCATCCACATTCATGATTCATCAATATGTAATATTATTTATATCCTCCTACAAATTTTTAAATCAAATTTTACCCTTCAGTGTGTTTTTATTAAAAGATAAGAAAATCTTTTTTCGCTTTTAGTACAAGGTACTTTTTGACTTTTCGGCCAAAGTACGAGTAGAATGCTTTTTTAACTTATACGACATGAATGGATTCATAGAAAATTATTTCCATGAAGCTTCACTTACATGTTTTCAAGTTTATTTTAAATCAACTTATTTTAGAATAAAATTGTATGAAATGTTATGAATGGAAAAAAAATTAAAGTAGAAATGATATTTTCCACAAAAATGGAGTTCAAGTGTTTTATCAAAATTATTTTCCATCTAAGATAATATAGGGTTATGTTTTCATCCCTATTTTTACATTGATTTGATTATGTTATGATGGAATTATTTTTAGGATTTCCTTTTATCTTATATGGATTATTTTATGATGACATGATGTTTAAGAATCCCATTTTTATTACATGGGTTATGTTATGACATTTGATTTATTATTTTGTGGCAAACATAATAATGGTATCATTATGAGATAGGTGGGACCTATATCGACCTCTAATTCATTGGGTAAAGATATATATATCATGAGATATACATGGCTGGAATGGTAGATTAATTTGTTTCAGTGAAAGAGGACTGAAACGAGGAGTGAACACGGTTCAGAAATGGAATTTGTCCACTAAGATAGGTTTGACAATGAATCTTTACTACTAAGAAATGATTTTCTTTGATTATGTGTGTATTCCAAAAAGTTTCGTGTTTTAAGTTATGATTAAGTGGATTACATTTCACTTCCATGATTTATCCCATGTTATGAAATTATGATCTCTTTTGCAGGTTAAGATTTCTAAAATGATATGTTCTTATGTATATGATGTGATTGATATTTCTTTTTTTTACCCTTACAGAGAATTTTAACTCACCCATTTGTATGTTTTCTTTTCCCCAGGTCAGGAAGAAGGATATTAAGTAATCTATTCACAAAGGGACTCTAGATATGATATAATAAAAGGGAGACATTATATATGATTTATGAACCACTTGTTTATGTTTCCGAGTTTCTAAAGACACTATACCTATACGGTCCATTCATGGTTTTGTTATATGTTGTAATAGGTGTGCTTAAATTTTGAAGTAATGAAAATGTCTGTAAAGTATGGTTCTTTGTAGTTGGTATCAGAGGAAAGGTATAGTCAACCATTGGAAACTAAGATGTGAAAGCCTTAGTAAGAACCCTAAGGATAAGTCTAAGCCTAGAACACAATCATAGTGTTTTAGAAATCTCTATGAATAACCTATGATAAGACACTTAGTTTGAAATTTTATTCTTGATTATGTGGTTTTCCTGTTATAATTAGTGTTTCTCACAGTATTCTTCTTGGTTTTAGTCAATGGCTCGAACCCGAAGGAACCATGTTAATGCAGAATGTGATGGGAAATGAAATGATTGTCCCCCTGAGAAACCAAATGTTATGGGAGATGGAATGAAAAATCATTTATCCATGCTTAGACAACATTCTGAAGATATAAATCATGCAGGACATCCAAACGAGCAATCGAAGGAGCAAAATTATGTTGAATCCTTCATGAGGCAGCATCCACCCTCATTCAACGGGTCTACGGATCCATTAGTGGATGAATAGTTGATCAATACCACTGAAAAGATATTTTTCAGTTCATCAATGTTATGAACATGATAAAGTCATCATAGAAGTACAACTTTTGGAAGGTGAAGCTGATCAATGGTGGAATCATACCAAGAATATGACCCCAAGAGATAAAATTGAGTCCATGGAATGGGACGAGTTCAAGAACATATTTTTCAATAAGTACTTCCCTCGTATTCTTCGAACTAATATGGAGAAGTAGTTTCTTGAACTGGAACAAAAGGATGATGAATTTATTGGTACCTATGAAGAAAATTTTACAAGACTTGCAAGTTATGCTTCTGGGATTATTATCCAACTTGAGAGTAAGATAGATCGATTTTTAGTGGCTTAAAACCAAGTCTTCAAAGGGTGTTAGCCATAGGGGACTTCAATAGCTATGAGGAAATCGTTCGATGTGATCTCAAGGTTGAGATGAAGATTGGAGTAACCCATCAGTCATATGGGTATGATAAGAAGAGTAAAATGGAATTAAAAGGTAAATCTAAATAGCACATTGAATAGAAGATGAGTTTTCTCTTATTCTCAATGTGTGGAATGAGACATGGAGGGAGTTGTCTTAAATTGACAAGTAAAAGTTTCAAATGTGGAAAGGAAGGTCATCAATCATTTTAATGCCGCAATGATGGGAAAAAGATGTCTATTGATGAAAACAATGAAAAGAATACACAGAATTCCCCAACAACACTTCAATTTTACATGTGAAAGGAAATGGGGCATTATGCTAATAAATGCTCTAATCCAAGAGTTGTTGATGATGATCGATGTCAACAAAATCTTAAGGCTAAAGACAAAGGGAAATCACATACAATTTCTACCGATGATGTGGAGAATGATAGCAAATTTGTGAAAGGTACACTTACCATCCACTCTAAAGTACCAAATGTTTTCTTTAATTCTGGATACACCCACTCATTTATTTCTGAAGTATTTTCTAAGGGTATCGCCGTATTACCTCAACAATTAGATGTTTAGTTATCTGTGACAACCCCTAATGGCACAACAGTCGCATCAAATGTATATAATTCTTCTCCAATTGAAGTTTGTGGGAATGTGATTTCTGCAAATCTTGTGATCCTTCCTATAGTGGAATTTGATGTGATTCTTGGCATGAATTTTCTTTCTTTATTTGGAGTTCATATCATTTTACAATGAATGAATGTCACATTTCATATTCCAAATCAATCTATGATCGTCTATCGATGCAAGGATGAACATAACCTTCCAGTGGAAAATTCTTCCATCTTATGGGTCTTGATTCCACTAAATGAAGGTTATTTATCTCAAATCGTTGGTGAGAAACTCACGATTAAGAATATGCCCATTGTACGAGAGTTTGATGTTGTCTTTCTGGAGGAATTTCCAGGTCATCCACCAAATCGTGAAGTTGAGTTTTCAATAGAATGCATACCGGGTGCTGTACCGATTTCAAATACACCTTATAAAATGGCCCCAATTGTGATGTAGGAATTGAAGAAGCAAATCAAAGAGAATCTTGATAAGGGATTCATACGCCATAGTGCATCACCTTAGGGAGAACCTGTTCTGTTTGTTAAGAAGAAATATGGATCAATGAGACTCTCCATTGATCATCGAGAACTTAACAAGATAACTATCTAGAACAAATATCATCTCCCACACATTGATGACTTATTTGACCAACTACTCGAAGCTCAATAATTTTCCAATATTGATCTTCATTCAGGGTATCATCAATTAAGGGTCAAAAGGGAGGATATACCAAAGACGGATTTCCGTACAAGGTATGGACACTATGAATTTATAGTGATTCCATTTGGTGTTACTAATTCCCCTACTGTCATCATGGATCTAATTAATAGAGTCTTTAGAAACTACCTTGATCAGTTTTTTGTAGTCATTATAGACGATTTTATTGTCTATTCAATGATCAACGAAGAACATGAAAATTACTTGAGAATTGTATTGAAAACCATGAGAAAGGAGAAGCTTTATGCCAAATTTAGCAAGTGTGAATTTTGGCTTCAAAAAGTTTCATTTTTGGGTCACATAATCTCAAAAGAGGGGATATTTTTGGATATAACAAAAACAGTGGTTATCAAATGATGGTCGAGACCAACAACAGTATCCGAGATCTGAAATTTTCTTGGTTTGGCTAGATATTATCGATGTTTTGTGAATGATTTTTCCTGATTATCTAATCCACTCACTCGGTTGACTCGAAAAGGAGTTAAGTTTGTGTGGAAAGAGGAATGTGAAGAGAACTTCAAGGAGTTGAAAAAAAAGGTTATCAAGTGCACATGTGCTCACACTTCCTTGTAGTGGAGAAAGGTTTGTGATCTACAGTGATGAATCTAAGAAGGGATTGGGGTGTGTTCTCATGCAAAACGATATGGTGATAGCTTATGCCTCACGACATTTGCAAATACATGAGAAAAATTTCCCAACTCATGATTTGGAGTTAGATGAGGTAGTCTTTGCATTAATGATTTGGAGGCATTGTCTTTATGGAGAAAGGTGTGATATTTATACTAATCATAAACGTTTAAAGTATATTTTCACACAAAAGGAGCTGAATATGCGCCAAAGAAGATGGTTGTAGTTGATTAAAGATTACAACTTCTCAATTCATTACCACCCTGGGAAAGCAAACAAGGTGGGAGATGCATTAAGTCGACAAGACCATGCTATCTTATACATGATGAGGATCCCAAAAAATCCAATATTTATGGATTTACAAAGGATAGATCTTGGAATTATAATGGAAGGGGAAAAATCAAATCATTATCAAATGAATGTTCAATCATCTATACATGCGATGATTAAAGAGGCACAAAAAGAAGATGTGGAGTTACAAAAGAAGGTGAGAAATGTTCTTGAATTAAACCTTGATTCTGATGGGATAATGAGGGTCAAGAATTGGGTTTGGGTTTCTCCCATCCCAGAATTAAAGAAGGAGCTACTGGATGAGGATCATAGTTCTTCATTCTCTATTCAACCTAGGAACACGAAGATGTATAGGGACCTGAAAGAGTACTTATGGTGGGATGGAATGAAAAGAGATGTTTCTGAATATGTCTCTCGATTCTTAGTTTGTCAGCAAGTTAAAGCTAAGAGACAGAAGTCTACGGGGATGTTACAACCATTACCCATACGAAAATTCAAATGGGAAAATCACTATGGACTTTTTCACCGAACTTCTTAAAACATACAAAGGCCATAATGCTATCTAGGTCCTATTTGATCGTCTTACGAAGTCGTCACACTTAATTTCTATTAGAGAATATTTCTATCTTGATCAGCTTGCCAGGATATATGTGAAGGAAGTGGTAAGATTTCATGGAGTACCACTTTCCATTATATATGATCGGGATCTGAGATTTACCTCAATGTTTTGGAAATGTCTTAAGCATACTCTAGATATAGAGATGGGATTCAGCAATTCTTATCATCCTCAGATAGACGGTCAGTCTGAGAGAACAATTCAAACTCAAGAAGATATGTAAAGAGCTTTCTCTATGGATTTAAAAGGTTGTTGGGATCAACACCTACATTTGGTGGAATTTTCTTATAATAATAGCTTTCACTCCATTATTCAGATGGCTCCTTATGAATCTCTCTATGAAAAGAAATGAAGAACTCCAACTTGTTGGGATGAATTTGGGGAAAGAAAAATATTTGGAACTGATCTGGTTGATGAGATGGCAGAAAAAGTATGATCTATTCAACAACACATAAGAGCATCTCAGAGTCGACAAAAAAATTATGCCGATAACCTAAGATAATACCTAGAGTTTGAAGTGGGTGATAAAATGTTCTTATGAATATCTCCTTGGAAGAGAGTAATGATATTTGGAAGGAACGGAAAGTTGAGCCCTAGGTATATCAGTCCTTTTGAAATACTGGATCGTGTCGGGAAGGTAGCTTACCGATTGGTGCTTCCACCAAATCTATCTCAAGTTCATGATGTGTTCCATGTATCTCTCCAGAGAAATTACATACACGATCCTTCACATGTACTCAACTCAGAAGTTGTATAACTGGATTAAGATCTTTCTTATGAAGAACAGCCGATAGAGATTCTGGATCGTAGTAAAAAAGTCCTACGGAACAAGACCACCTGCTTGGTGAATGTTTTATAGAGAACCACCAATTATAATAAGTTACATGGAAGCTTGAGGATATGAGAATGGAGAGGTATCCTCATCTGTTTGTTACAAAGTGACAAATTTCGAGGGCGAAATTCATTTTAAGTGGGGTAGAGTGTAACAGACGTGATTTTAATGATTAATATTTTGTTTTCATGTTATATACATCATCAAATAAATCATTCACTACACACAACACTAGATTGGCTTGCTTTACATGCAATCACGACCTTCCTCGATAGATTTCGTTGTACGCAAAACTGAGTTTCACTAAACCAGAATATGCTATTAAAATATTATTAAATCTAGCCATTATGAATAGTAATACCCACTTTTTGAAATTTAATAAATTTTATCTTTCAAAATGGACTTAATTTTTGGATTCTGAATATCAAAATTATCCATGGGTGAAATTTTGGTATTTTTCTGAAAACATTCAATTTTTGATGAATAGTGAAAACACTGGGTAACTATTTAAAAACCGGCTTTTTATTTAAATAATTATTTGTTTTATTTAAATTTATTTTAGGTCAAAATAGATAAATTATACCTATATAAGTTCAATGTAATTCATTGGTGTCATTTTATAATAATTTCAGATATATAATAATTTTATTGAACCTTTCACCGTCTTGTACCCACCTCCTATGAGATTTTGAAAATTTACATTAAACATAATTTTACATCTTCTGTGAGTGGAATTTCGAAAATCTGAGAGACACTGTTAATATCAAAGAGTAAAATGTGGTTCAATAAGATAAAAATAATTTTTGGATAATAGTACTTTTTTGCTTTTTTTACCACAGTTAAAAGTAAATAGGGTAATTAAGGGTAAAAATGGTATTATTATTACCCTAACACATGTCATAAATCTATTGGATAAGTTTAAGATGACCAAAAACAACTTTAGGAATAAAATATGGCCATTTACGTCCACTTGTATTAGATTAAGACAGTTATTATTATTTTATTTAAAGAATAGTAAAAATAGTTAAATTCAATATTTATTAACTAAAACATTTTTAATATAAAGTTGTATATAAGATAATTTCTACTATAAATATTCATTAAAAAGCTAAAAATATTTCCTACGTAATTTTATTTTATTTTTATTTTTTATATATAAAATAGTTAATTTATTTTTGAGACAATGATGATAGGCTAATTACCTTATTAATGAAATATAATTATATTTGATGTTATAAATACCCACATAAATGTAATTTGACACTTTTTATGAATTAAACTAACTTTATATGTTAATATGAAATGTTAGTATTGATTTAAGTAACTTTTTTCTATCAAATAGTTCTGTTATTATTTTGAATAAAATCAATTACCAAATAGTGTCAAAATTGATATATAATATTATTTAAAACAAATATTATATTATTAATTATTATTTTATTTTTAAAAATACATGGCTTGGACAAATGAATTATATAAGGTTATATATATTTATAATGAAAAATTTGGGTTTTTTTGGCTTGTTATAGTATGTTTATTAACCTTATATTGTAAGAAAACAAGAAGACATGGTAAAAGTGAAATTATTAGACTTAAAGTTAAATATAAATGATAAGGTTAAAATAGAAACCTAAACTTGTCTAAATTCTATTTGAAGAGAGGCTTTCTACATATCCCCTCCTTATATTCAAAATAAATAAATTTGGAGCTATTAAAAACCGAATATGACTTTATAATAAAATAATATTTTTAGTTCTTCCAAAGGTGCCCCTCTCCTCCCTTATAAAAGGGAACCTCCTCCCTCTCCTCCTCACACCACTTTGAGCCTTCAAGATAGTAAAAACCCTAAAATTTTCTCTTCCACACTTACTTATAAACATCTTAGAGGTTATGGTCTTCTTCAAAGACTATAATTAGTTCCATAAGTGGAGGTTAAGAAGATGCGCTTCAAAGAAGAGGTAATGTTCGTTACCAATTCTTTAAACTTTATGTATTCTTCTACTTCTTCTTATTTAGTTGTATCATTATGAAGTAATAACATCAGTATCACTCATATAATTATATGTTATTATAAATATTAAACATACCTATTTCACCTTCTATCCATCCGACAAAAAACAAAATCACCGCGCATGCGTACGTACGGAATACCGTCTCCACGCCGTGGTGTAATCTGTTTTCCACCACCACCTTACTTTGATGGGTATAATGGTGTAAAGAATAACTATATATGATTATTGTATGGTGATATTGATTCTTAAATAGTATAAATACACTCCAATACAATTCCACGATCATGGGAACGATATCATCACACGTGCGTACGTACAACCTATCATCTCCACGATGTGATGTGACTCGTTCTACATGATCATCACTGCATAATGAGTATATAAATTAATTGAATGAATAAATATGATATATATTTTTGTAATAAAATTCTGTAAATGAGTTATTTATAACCTAAAAAGATGAATAAGAATTTATTCGACAGAACATGCATAAGAACAAAAGGCAATAAACACCCGAATAACATGTAACAATGAAATATTACTAGTAAGAAGCTAAGAATATGACAATATATGATATCATAACAATTATTAAAATTATGGAATAAGTCAATTACATTATTTAAATCATTATTCAGGAGGTTCGGATACGTACAAAGCAAATCAGTCCCAAGGTAATGGAAAATCTCGCAATCACAATTTTTATCCGGGATTGTTTATTCTTCGGTAATTACTAGGACATATTTATCATCCACATCCATGTTTCGTCAATATGTAATATTATTTCTATCCTCCTACAATTTTTTAAATCCAATTTTACCCTTCGGTGAGTTTTTAGTAAAAGATATGAAAATCTTTTTTCATTTTTAGTACGAGGTACTTTTTGACTTATCTGTCAAAAGTACGGGAAGAATGTTTTTTTAACTTATATGGAATTAACTAATTCATAGAACATTGTTTCTATGAAGCTTCCTTTACAATTTTTCAAGTTTATTATTAATCAACTTCTTTTAGTTTAAAATTTTATGACATGATAAGAAGGGGAAAATGTTTTTGAAGTAGAAAAGATATTTTCCTCAAGAATGGAGTTCAAGTGTTTTATCAAAATTATTTTCCATCTATGATAATATAGGGTTCTGTTTCTTTCCCATTTTTTACATTGATTATATTATGTTACGATGGAATTATTTTTATTATGTCCTTTTATCTTATATGGATTATGTTATGATGGCATGATGACTAAGAATCCCATTTTTATTACATGGGTTATGCTATGATATATGATATATGAATTTGTGGCACACATAAGAATGGTATCATTATGATATGGGTGGGACCTATATATCTCTCCAATTCATTGGTTAATGATTTATATCTCATGAGATATACATGGATAGAACGGGGGATTAATCTAGTTCAGTGAAACAGGACTGAAACGAGGAGTGAACTTGGTTCAGAAAAGGACATTTTCCACTAAGATAGTCTTGGCAATGAGTCTTGACTACTAAGAAATGATTCTCTATGATTATCTATGTATGACACAAAGTTTCATGTTTTATGTTACGATTTTGTGGATTACAATTCACTACCATGATTTATCCCATGTTATGAAATTATGATCTATTTTGCAGTATAATATTTCAAAAATGATATGTTCTTTATGAATATGATGTGATTGATATTTCTTTTGTTTACCCTTACTGAGCATTTGGGCTCACCCTTTGGTATGTTTTCTTTTCCCCAGGTTAGGAAGATGGATATTAAGTAAGATATTTCAAAAGGGACACTAGATATGATAAAATAAAAGTGGGACAGTGTAGATGATTTATGAACCAGTTGTTTATGTTTCCCAATTTCTAAAGACACTATACCTATACCGTTCATTCATGGTTTTGTTATATGTTGTAATAAGTGTTCTTCAATTCTAAATTAATAAAAATGTATTTAAATATGGGTCGTTATAATTTCATGGGGAAATTTTTGTATTTGTTACATTCCACAATGTTAGGAAATGAACTATGTTAGTTTCCTAAAATGAACCCTATACTATCATCAAATTATGGATAATTCGAATATGATAAATTTATTCTTGTAAAAATTTATAATTAATTACTTACATATGTTTTTATAATTTGTGGATAATGTATTTTATTCATGTTGTCGATAATGGTGTGATTTAATATAATATTGTTTTTGGTAAAAAACCGAATAAATAAGATAAAAGTAGAAAAATAATATATAACACCACATCAAAAAACAAAATCATACATTTTGTTATTATTTTACATTATTTTGAGATTAAAAAAATTATTATATGACCTGAATTATTTCCACATTTCTCATGCTTCAATGTCATGATTTTGTTTAATTGATGATTATTTTAATAAAAAATGTAATGGTAGATAATTTCTTTTCCAGTATTGATATAAATAAAACAATTTAATTGAGAATGTAATTTTAAATAAATAAAATTCGTCAATGATATTATTATATTTGATTTTATGAATGATCTGAGAAATTTAAAAAGGTATAATATTATCCATCTTTATATTATTATAGGAAATGATGGGATGGAACAATGAAATAATATTACAAAATTTTAAAACATGTTAACTATCATCAGGTTCTAGAATCACATGGTGATTATTTATTAATATTGTATGGATCAATGATAAACCTAATAAATATAATAAATATATAAATAATAATAAAATATTTGACCCTGCTCTGTTGAGGTTGGTGAAAAATTTCTTCAGTATTCTTCCTCAAGTTATTTGGTGGAATAATCTTCTTTCATATGTACAAATTAACCTTAATACTACAATTCATGTATAAGTGAGTTTTACTATTGTTTTCACTATGATCATAATGCATTGATTGACATAATATAACACATCAGGAATTATATTTTTTCAATGATTTAGTGTCTAACGGTAAATGTGATTAAATACTTTGGTGGTTTCCTGGAAAAACATGTAAGTGTTTTATATAGAGCTTCAAGTTCATAATATTCCTCACATAAGAGTAAATAAATGAACTATCTATGTTAGTATGATGTCCAAATCCCAATATTCAATAGTAGTGATAATACATCTACATGTAAATGAGAATTGGTAAAGATTTATATACATTAATAAGTGAAATATATTCTCATATATGTCAAAAAAATTTCCCCCATTAGTGAGTAAGTTTAAATTTGTAGATGGGGGTTTTCATTTGGTTTTTTGGGTGTTGGGAATTATCAATAGGATAATTGAACACCAATTTTTGAATAAACTTTCTGGGCATATATCATTTTTCTATTAATTTTATTCATGTTGATATCAATTTTCTAGAAATAAGTTTGTTATATTGTATTATTAAAACTAATTTTAGGGAATGAAATGTGGGAAAGGGATGAGGTACAGAAGAATGCTAAATGAATAGAAAATTCGTTAATTATATATCTAATGTTTAATAAGAATCCGTTTGAAAACTATATTGTTATATTATTTTTGGAATTAATTAAGAATCAATGATTTCATACATGGGGTTAATATAATATATAATTATAATTTTTATGAAATGATGATGAAATTTAAGAATTTTATGTATTGGATGATTTAATATTTTTTGGATGGTGGCTACCAAATATTGGTAGATTAATGAATGGTTTTATAAGATAAATTTCATGAGTTGAAAATCATTAAACATATTTTAACAAATAGTATTTATAAATCAAATATAGTGTATTGTTATTGGGGATATACTACCACAACATTTACTCAATCCTCCAGTGGTTCAACATGATCCTTGGATGTCATATATAGTAAATGTCATCTCTTATGGGAGTAATTTCATTATTTCTTAGTATTTTATATAATGTTTATTTCATTATTAAGATAGTATATTGGTATATTTTTGTTAATTATATAATGTTTTTAGTTTATAACCAGTGTGCTTTTCATTTGGTTATAATATTTTTTCCATATTAATCAAATTACATATATTTTTCTCTCTATTTATGTGTGATTTTCCCATATTGTTTCCACCCTCCCCGCAAGTATATTTACTTCAATAATTTCATAAAATATAACCTTTTATCACATTGTGGATATTCCTCATTCATAAACATATGATTCTATTTCTAATCATCCCCTCCTATATTTTTTTCCACTATCTGGCCTTTACACAGTCCAATCCTTTTTATATTCCAATGTATCTTTCTTCCCCAATGTTTGTATAACTACAACTCATGGAATCATGGTATTCCATCATCACTCATAATCCATTCATACACATTGTACAATCTATGACACCACTAAATAATTTGAATAATCTTGTAGGAGTCTTACTATATCCATGAAAATAAAAAGAAAAAATTAGCTTCAAAAAAATGGGAGTTGAATATTCATAATTTGAATTCTCCTTATTCCATAGGTATTTTTATGGGAAAAAATAAGTCAAACATTTAGTTTTGATCAATGAACTTAAACATTTAGTGTTCTATCCTTCACCATCTATGATACCCTCTTTATTTTTGGGTTGTAATTATGGGTATTTTTCCTCAATGTGACATAAGGGTCCACACCGTGAGGGTTAACAAAGGCCAGGGCATTAATTAGTCATGCATATTGTTTATTCCATTATATTACTCTTAAATTTTAATATATAATTGTAATGATTTTATTTTATTATTTAATATAAAAAACAAATTTATGGTTCTTCATTTGTAGGTGTTTCAATAGTATTAGGATGAGATCCTCCTCTTCTCATCTTCTCTCCTGAACTATATGTTCTTTGGAATGTCAAGTGATATTTATTGATAGATTAGGAATTATATATATATATATATTATCAATTTTATCATAATTCTCTTTTATTTTACTTAATCTCTGTTGGTGAGGACTATGTATTTTTGAAACCAGTGAGGACTATGATCCATTCCCTCCATACATAACATTTTTAGTTTCGATCTTTCTCAACCCACATATAATGATTCTCATACCCATTAATCGAAATACATTTTCCTTGGACTTGATAGGTTAAATATTTTTATACATTCTCTCCACATTTAATTAATCTATGAAAAATTCTTCTATTAATGTTATGAAAACTAATCCCAACCTCATGAGCACATAAATAAACCCCCAGCATACGACCAACCTCCTAGTGCACCTAACTATCTTAATTATAGCTCTAATCCTCCCATTTATAATTGACACCCAAGGTGTAACTCCTAGTATTTTAATATCCTCCCACCAATTTCCCATCCTACCCCATATTTCATAAATGATTATTATTCAACACACACATTATTATATAGAATTCAAAATAAAATATAGTGTTATGAATGTATAAAATAAAATATAATTAACAGTGAAATGTAAAAAATGATAAAAAATAAGGATAAAAAGAGATGGGAAAATTATAGACCCATGTAGTATTGGTATGGATGTGGATGGGAAATTTTCATTGACCACTAATTGAGAGGAATAGAATTCTCAATGACATTGTATGTTTTCATCTCGTTATTCTGTATTATAGGATTAATTTAATTTTATTATGGATTGTTTTTAGAGATCATGATATCTATGGAAATAATTTATCCAATAATTGTAAAAATTATATATCCCACATCACCATAAAATTAGGATAGTATTTGATTAGTTAAGGACATCAATGCAACTTAGAGGGGGAAATTTCCTTCTACAAGTTTTTATCTACGAGGATCATATGTTAGGGGATATGGTGTCCATAAGTTCTTTTATTATATTTCTAGAATATCCCTATTAGTATGAACCTAATTATTATAAAATTATCCATTTAAAAAAAATATCTTATTCTAATTATCAGAAAAAATATATATGTTCCTTCCGAAAAGGAAGAATTTGATCGTCTAAATCAACTCTTCTAAGATAACTATAGTATCGTACCAATGACACCACCACTACAAGGAGTATGATTCTAATCTTATAATCAACAATTCAAGTGTTAGAACTAATATCCAGAATCGATCTAGATATGATACTACACATTAAACCCTAGATATAGTTAATGTACATAGACTGTCATTAAAAATTAAACCAATTCAAACTAATAATAGAATTAAAATAATGTAATGAACATGAAGGTGAAGATAATTTGGATTCATCTAATATAAATTACATTATTTTGTTTTATTTTTGATTCATTGTTTAAAATTGAAACAATTAGAGACACATCCTTCATACCAAAAATATAATGGTTTTATCTTATTATCCAATGTAAATGTTATTGGATATATTATCCAGACTCTCTGAAAAATAATAAAATACCTAAAAAGTCAAGTATAAAAATATTTAAATTCCTCTCATTCAGATTTAATTAGATTCAAAACTACATTTCAAAAGTGAAAATATCCCAAATGATAATGATGATTAAGGTTGTAACCATCAAAAAATGGACAATATGAAATAACAATATATGAATAAATTTATATTCAATAAATATTGAATACTTAACATATTCGTTTTCAATTAATATAGTCTTTTTATCCCACAAAAACACTTGAATAACTATCTGACAAAAAAATAAGAGTTTGAGGTTTCACATCAACAATCCCAATGAACATGCATTAATGGTTTCACCAATCTAAGTCATAAGTAATCACACCTTTCAATTATTACTAGATAAAAAATTTCATCCTACAGAAATTATGGGAAAGTCCATTAAAATGTGGAAATAATTTTGTAACACTAATTCAATCCTCCATTAGTCCATGTAAAGCCTTGTATTCCACCCAAATGCCTTTAATGACTTTAATTGTTTTGGATTGGTGATATCAAAGTAAATTTGATTTTTGGACTCTAGGTAGTGCATGTTTTGTCAACAAGGATTCATATTATAATTGGATGGGTTGGAATATTTCTATGGGTGGTTTTTAATGTGATCAATGTTTGCAGAGATGACTCTAGTGATTAGGGTATTATTTATTCTTGGACAATGTGACATTTTTCTAGAGTTATTTTATATGTAGGTTTTCATACCATAACATGGGGTGTGAGAGAATAGATGTTTTCCATGTTATAAAATTTTAATAATTTATGGAATATGTTTTTTCCATGATATATTAGGATCATGTCATAAACCCTCTTTGTGAAATTATAAATAAAGAGTATGGGATATATCATACCATGGTATTGTGTCATTACATTATAGTGAGATTTTTTGATATCTAGGGATGTTTTGTGAGGGATAATAGTCATGTTGTGAATATGGGAAACCATAAAATGACATGTGCCTATTTGATATTGGTTTTTAGGGATGGAAGATGACCATTTTACACTTAGGGGATTGTATAGTAGGGGGTTCTATATAGGAATAAGTTATTGTGTTTGGAGAGAAAAGTTTATGGTAGTGGAGGGTCAATCCATGGATAAGGACTCATAAAACAATAATGGATTGTATTAACTATTATATGGAATATGATTATTCTTCTTTCCCATGTGTGATTTAACTTTTTTCTACTAATGGATGATCACAATATAACACTATATTTTATGGAATGATTAGGGTTCTGGTGAGGTGTACTACACAACAAAGGGATATTATTGGGAAATAATAAAGTAATTATGGATAGATAATCAACATTAATAATAATCTACAATGGTGGTTATATCATGATGTCAAAGGATAGGTTGAAATTTCACCCTAATTAAAGGAATTCAGATTCTGGTGAGATTTAAGGGAGTTTTTCCACACTATGAACCAAGGGGCCACACCTCATGAGATGTATATATATAGGAAATTACACAATTAGCATTATTAGTAACTCTATAATGGGACACTATTAATTATTTTGAAAATAATAATTTTTGATCGGGTCATTTAGGATATAATATGGAACAACCCATATGTTGGTCTTAATTTTGAAGGCTTATAAATACAAGAGGTTGAGTTCCTCCCAAAATCATATTCTCCCTTTGAATCTGAATCTTATTTAGGGCTTAGGTCAAATCTAAAAATAGACTAATTTTTTATTCTCTATATTCATCACACTCTCTTTCATCACATTTATTTTTATATATTTATATGTAGTTTGGTTTTGGTATTTAGTATTGATTTCACAGAGGCATGGTGAAATATTCTTATTATGGTGGGGTATCGGTATGTCTTCTTTAGAGGAGGTTTCATGATGTTAAAAAATTATTATTTTTTCGTATCATTGAAGTATGAAATTGAAATAAATTAATTTTTATTTTACATTATATTATAGATTAATTTGTTGATGAATGGACATTATGTGTTAGTAATTTTTTGGGATTGCGGGTGTTTTTAGAGTCATTTTCTCCACATAAATTGGGATTTAGGAATCATCACATTTCCCAATGATTAATACAATTTTTATATAAAAGAAGTAGTTATATAATTTTTATGATATTTATTATAACTGTTTTATAAATGATTATATTGTTATTGATGGGGTACAATAGAATGTGGTTTGTAAATTTATAAGAGAGTTGGTTACGATATGTCACATTGGTGTTCATGCCATGATTTAGTTAATGGATTGGGTTCTGGTAAAAATTACACAAACATCATCATAAATATTACTATTTTGTTACGTAATATATTTTTTTAGTTTCCCATTTTTTGGTTGATGGTTCAAGAATGTAAATTTGATTCTCTTCCGTTATAATAAATTTATAAAATAGAAGTGTGTTACTCAATGATGATCCCTTTAATAATTAAAAAATTAATTTGTAACTAGAGTTTTTTATTGAACATTAATATGTTTCATATGGGATATAGTAATTACAGTGTCACGATTTTCATTAAATTAAATATATTAGACCCTATGATAGTTTAACTAAGTTAATTATAAGAAGTAGAGTGTGATGGATTTGGATTAGTTGTATTAGGTTAATAATATATTGAAATTGTAGTTCTGTTGAATATTATTGAATAATTTATTTATTTTTGGTTTTACCCTTCTTTCGATATTGATATGTGCTTATATATGTTGGTATACCAAAGAAATTATTTCTATAATGGTTTGTTGTGAGTAATCATCCTTATCATCACATTGAAAGTGGGATTGTTTTTAATAAAAAACTATTGAATGGTTCTTATATTGTGTTCTGAATTGTATGATTAGGCCCTGATTTTATCATTTCCACTTAAATGGTCTAGATTCCCCTTATGAAATGTTATTTCAATAATGTGTTTAGTGCTATGGGAATACATAAAGGGTTTCCAAGTTATGGTATGACCATATAGATTATATGGGTTCACGTTCCTTCTTCCTATTAATAGGGGAATTTTTTATTTATAGTATCATAATAAATATCATCAATAAAATAAGTATTGGAATTAATTTCTTCAGTTGAGAGGAAAACAATGGATTTTTTTTTATTATTTGGGTAATTTTTCAACCCTTGTGACTATATGTGTATTTTTGTTTCATTGGTCTAATGTACTTGTTATGTATTTTAATTTATCAACTTGTTTATAATATGTGTTTTTATTGTCAAATATTCATATTCTCAATATTAGGATATTTGGTGCCTTATGGTGTGTTTGGTTATCCCCATGATGATTATATATGGTGATAAGCATGGTGGGATCTAATTCCCCAAATGATGATATATATTGGTATCTATGGTGGGTGTTATTCTCCCTCATTATGATCTTTGGGGATACCTAGGATAAGTGACTATCCACCGAGGAAGATATTTAGTTACATGTTGGGTGGTTTTAACCCCCAATGATGATATATAGTGGAATCAATGGTGGGCACATATCCCAATATTTATTATATATAGGCATACATGTGGTAGGAATATATCCACCTCCTTCCCCTTGATAATTATATATGGTGGAATCTAGGGAAGACATGAATCACACTAATGATGATAAATGGTGATATGCAAATATGGTAAATATCACATTAAGGTTTATATATGATCATATATAGTGAAAAAAATATTTCATACATGATGATATATAGTGGTATATGAAGTTTTTATTTCTCCATATAAAGAATGATATATATAGTTTTATATGGTTTGGGAACATATCTTCATGATTACAATAGATATATGGTATTATGGGAGGTTATTACACCTACAATTTTTATAGTGATTTACAATGTTCAATTACACTGAGCACAAGATGAAGCGTGTACAATGATACCCTCGTGAATCAGACATTACCAATGGTCTGAATAGATATTTTATATATAGTTTTTTAATTAATTTTTATATATTTACAATTTTTCATGAATTATATATATTGGTTATGTTTGGGAAATCATTGGAGGATAAATACTTAGTTGCAATCACACTATACTCTAGAATCACTAGTGCATTAGTACCCAATATGATCTCCTAATCATATGTACATGTTGGGTAGATGAAACTTATTGGGTAATTGAGTAGGATAAATTGAATTGAGTCTGAAGATGAGACCACATTGAGTCTTGGGACAAATAAAAGATTTTATTTTAAAAAAACTAGGGATGAGTTATGTAATATCATCCCATGATGGATCTTACTGGTGTCTAATAAATTCATGTGACATTGTGTACAATAAAATTAAATATAGAAATTGGATTTCATAATTCATTTCATTGGTTTGACTATCTTGTTTAATTTTCATTATATTGTTTTTGGGATGATATATTATAGGATATTTACCCTATTTTTGTTTTAATATGAAATAATTGTATAATAATCAGTGGAAATCATATGTGATCCTTATTGCTAGTCTGAAGCCTTTGGTGTATGTGGGAATCTTCAATATTTCTTGGGAATGTATGATATTGTTATTCTTTAGCAGGTCAGTTGGTATGTCATAAAGTGGAATCAAATATTATTTTTTTTTATTTTGAATATAGAATATAAGAGAATATATTAGTCAAAACAAGGGATAAATAATAGGAATCATTTATATCTATCACTTACATGATCCATTGTGCATTTTTTCATGGTTTCTAGATTATATTTCATGATTTTTGGGGTTATAGTTCAGTTGATTATTATTTAATATGATACACTATTTTAAATTTTCATATTTATTTTTTTTAAATATTCATTAGTTTGAAAGAGTGTGGGTATCCATTGATCAAATTAGACACAATCATCAGGGATTGGGATACTGGTTCAAAAAAAATAAAATTTTAGTTGGAAATTTATAAAATCAATTATAATTTAACTTTTTTCATATATAACATAATGGAAGAAAAATAAATAAAAAATCCGGATGGCTATCAACATTTCAAATATTTTTATTCAAATGAAAATATAATTATATGTAGTTCAATATCACCTTGTCCCCGAGGGTGTATTCATTTACAATGATGGTATGGATTTGTTTACTAGAGTGGGTGAATGAGCCTATGAGTTCCCTGGTACTATCTGAGATGCTGTAAGGGATATATATTTTTAATTTTTTTCAATATTTTGCAATTTGGTTGTATACTTTGATTCTTTAATGGTGATTTTTATTTTTGATAACTCTATGATTTTATGATAGATTAGGCCAGTGGTTTTATTAGGAGTGAAATTATACTACATATTGGTTATTAATTGAGATGAAATGAGTGTAATGTTATGATAAGATGACACTAGGGTGTCCAATTGTTTGGTTTTTATTTTATTTGGTAATAAGTTTTATTTAGAACTATTGTGAGAATGGATAAATGGACACCCACATTCCAAGGGACAAAGAAGGGTTATTACTTAACCTATTTGGTAGGTGGATTGGTGTGACCTAATATTGGCCTGTGGAATGTGATATTACTACTTCATTATGACTTATTTTGATTAGTGATATATGGTACAAGTTAATTTCTAGACATTCAAAAAACCATAGGGACATAGAGATTGAGTTATTTTCAAATAAATCCTTTTTTAAATACATGGTAATGGATGAAAATGCATTTTGGTTATAGTTTATACTTTAATACTATGTGGATAGGATGGTTAGGGGTGTTTTAATTCACATGAAACATGTATAAATTATAGGACCCAATGAGGTTATATTATGTATTCATATGGTTGAGGACTACATAAGTCATCAAATACCTTGGTTCTATTCATGAGTTTTTTTAGGCTCATAGTGTGATCATTCATTTGTGGTGATTAGATATTAGATGATATTTGGATTGTGTGCTATTTTTCATGTAGAGTATAATGATTCCCATGGTAATTGTTATCCATTATTGGCCAGTAAGAACTACGGAATTATGATATTATGGATGTGTTATATAATATATCTATAGTGTGATAGAATAATGAGAAAGGGTTATGATATTTTTGGTTAATATGAATTGTCACATTATATAAGAGAAATATTGTGTCCTTTATCAAAATTGAAATTTGGTATGATGACCACAATGAATAATGATATGTCATGAGGATATGTAGAATGGAATGAAAACTAATGAAATGGAAGAGTTTCGTAACAAAAAAATTACTTTGGAGATGACATGATATTGAGTTTCTAGTGGGTGTATGTCGAGGCCGAATCCGGATAAAATTCAATAGTCACAAGGTAAAGAGAAATATTCTAAACTATGTGTTAATTTTATTAGGAATAATTATATGATGGTAGATTATTGGTTCTATTGTACAATTGTTTCATAGTGTCCCATACTGTCATTACACCCTTGAAAAGGCTATAGAGGTAAAGCAATACAATAAATACAAGTAGCATACATTAGGATCAGAGTATGGAAAGTAGTGGTATCAGGAAAGAACATAATCATTGATCAATAGTAATTAGACTCATAGGGTTGTGATAAATCCAATAATGATCAAATACAAGGAAGAAAGTTTGAGTATTTTTATTGAGTATAGGGTTGACATGTTATTGAACCCATCATAGAGGTTTTTTCATTTTTGTGATGTACATGGATATATAGGGAGAGTTAATGTGTGACAAATTGAAAATACCATACTTATTTATCGATTTGTGGGGTTTTGGATAGGTTATTACATATGGTAACTAACAATAACTATATATTGGTTATAACTTGATCTGATAAAAAAATATGAAATTCACATAAATGAACTATTATTTTGACTACGTTCAACAAATTTTGGTTCTCCCAGATAAAATGTCAAAATGTAAAATTATTGATACATATTCATGGATGTTACATTGTGGATGATGAGGAGTATGGTAGGTTAAACCCTGTAACAACCCAATATTTTGGGATAAGTATTCTTTTTTATTTTCTTAATTTATTTGATGTCATGTGTTTTATGCTACAATAAGATTTTCTTGTGCTTTACGCAACATCATATTAGTGTGCAGTATACGCAACACTATTCTTAGATTGTGTTACACACAATTTCAAGTTCATTTGATAATAGTCATTCTACGCAAAATTTAGTATATATATATATATTCAATTTATAAATGAAAAATGGTTGGATTCTGTTATAACGAAACAAAAAATGAGTCTTGCACAACACACAACCCTGACTTGGCTTGCATTACACGCAATCGCGACCTTCCTCGATAGCGTGTGTTGTACGCAATACCGGGTTTTACTAAACAATGATATATTATTAAAATATTATTAGAATTAACTGTTATGAATAGTAATACCCACTTTTTGAAATTTTATAAATTTTATCTTTCAAAATGGACTTCATTTTTGGATTTGGAGAATCAAACTTAGCCTATGGTGAGATTTTGGTATTTTTCAGAAAACATTCAATTTTTGATGAATAGTGAAAACACTGGGTTACTATTTAAAAACCGACTATTTATTTAAATAATTATTTATTTTATTTAAATTTATTTTAAGTCAACATTGATACATAATACTTATATAAGTTCAATGTAATTCATTTGAGTCATTTTATAATAATTTATATATATATATAAATTTTATTGAAATTTTGACCGTCTTTTACCCACCTAGGAGAATTTGCAAATTTACATAAAACTTAATTTTACTGCTTTTGTGAATGGAATTTCAAAAATCCGAGAGACACAGTTTATGTCAGTAAGTAAAATGTGGTTCAATGAGATGAAAATAATATTTGGTGAATAGTAACTTTTTTATTTTTTTCCACTTTTAAAAGTAAATAGGGTAATTAAGGGTAAAAATGATATTATTATTACCCTAAAACATGTCATAATTCTATTGGATAAGTGTAATTCTACCAAAAATAAGCTTAGGAATAAAATATGACCATTTAGGCCCACTTGGATTAGATTAGGACATTTAATATTAATTTATTTAAAGAAGGGTTAAAATAGGTACAATCAAAGTTTAATAAGTAAATCATTTTTAACATAGGGATATACATAAGATAAATTCGACTATAAATATTAATTAGAAATATAAAAAGATTTCCTACATAATGGTATTTTATTTATAATATTTAGACATTAAATATTTTAATTTATTTATGACACAAAAATGATAAAGTGATTATCTTATTAATGAAATATTGACATAATTGATTTTATAAATACCCAAATAAAATTAATTTGAGACTTTTTATGAATTAAAATAATTTTATAGGTTAATAAGAAATTTTATTATTGATTTACGTAACTTTTTTTGAATTAATAGTTCTGTTATGATTTTCACAAAAATCAATTACCAAATAGAGTCAAAATTGTCATAAAATAGTTTTTAAAACAAATATTATATTATTAATTTTCATTTTATTCCTAAAAATCTATTTATCGGCCAAATGACTTATATAAGGATAGATATATTAATAATAAACAACATGGGGTTCGTTTGTCTTGTTATATTAAGTTTATTAACCTTATACTTTAAGAACACAAAAAGACACGGTAAAAGTAAAATTTACTAACTTAAAGCTAAATCTAAATGATAAGGTTAAAATAGTAACCTAAACATTTCCAAATTCTATTGGATGAGAGTATTACGACCCCTATCCACCATTTATTTTAAATAAATATATTTGGAGCTATTTATAACCGAATATGACTTTATAATTAAATAATATTTTTAGTTTTTCCAAAGGTCCCCCTCTCCTCCCTTATAAAAGAGCACCTCCTCCCTCTCTTCATCACACCACATTGAACCTTCAATCTCGGCCAACCCCTGCCAAATTATCTTCTCCACTTCCCTTGAAACATCCTAGAGGTCCTGATATTTTTCAAAGACCAATTTTAGTGCCCTAAGAGGAGTTCTCAAAGAGGCGTTTCAAAGAAGACGTAAAGTCCATTACCGATTCTTTCAACTTTATTTCTTCTTCCACTTCAACTTATTTAGTTGTTTCATTATGAATTAATAACATCAGTATCACTCCTATATGGATATTTTATTATAAGTATAAAACAACCACATTTCACCTTCTATCCATCCTACGGAAAATGAAATCACCGTGCGTGCGTACCTACAGAATACCGTCTCCACGCCGTGGTGTAATCTATTTTTCCAATACCACCTTACTTGGATGGTTATAATGGTGTAAAGAATAAAAATAGATAGTTATTATAACATCATACTTATTATGATATATTGTATCATCCACTCCTATTCAATTCAATAATTATGGAAACGATATCATCACTCGTGCGTACGTACGGACTACTGTCTCCACGACGCGATAAGATTCATTCTTTATGTTAACCATTAATGAATGATTATAAAGTATATATAAGCAATAATAATTAAATATATGAAATTATAAATCTACTATATATATATATATGTATTTCATCTACTTAATTCCACTATACTCAATAAGGAATCTAGAACAGCGTTCATGCGTACGTACGACCTACCGTCTCCATGAACGGTGTATTTCATTCCATTTATTGATATATTATATATATGTATATTATGAATATATATTATATATAAATCTTGTTTTATATTCTGGAATTATTTAATCATGAACTATGTAATCATATGAATAATTACAAGTCAAATCACAGACCATAAATGAATCTATTTTACCCAAAACGCTACAGTAACATGAATTTACAAATGAACGGGTTATATAAAGTCATAAATGAACCATATATGATATCATAACAATGAAGATGATTATTTAATAAGTCAATGACATTATTTAAATGATTATATAGGAGGTTCGGATACATACGAAGCATATCGGACATAAGGTAAAGGATAATGTTGCAATCTCAATTGTTTTCCATCCGAGATTTCTTAAACTTAAGTATTTACTAGGGTTATTTCTATCATCCATGTCCATGTTTTATAAAAGTTTTTTCATGTATGTTTAATTTCCTTTTTCCCCATTTTGTACTTTTACTAAATGGTATTTAAGGAATCATTGTTTTTACGAGGTACTTTTTTTACTTTTCCAGTAAAAGTACGAGAAGGATTTTTTTTAATATATACGGAACAAACAGATTTTTACAGTTTTATTAAGCCTTATTTTCATCATGCTTACTCCAAAATATTTCATGACTATTTTAAACAAAATCCTTTTTTTAAAAAATTGCATTACATTTTGTGAAAAGAGAATTATTTTGAAGAAGAAAGGATATTTTCCTCAAGAATTCATTTCCAGTGTTTTATCAAAACCATTTTTCATCAAAGATGAATTTATTTAATATGTGTATGTTTCATTTATCATTTCTCTATGATTTAATTGGTTTCACTTTTCTTATTATGAAATGATATCCATTTCTTTTATATGGATTATGTGATGATGGAATGATGTTTATGAAACCAATTTTATTCATTGGGTTATAATGAATGATTTAATTTTATGTTGTGGCACAAGTATGAATGATTTCATTATGAGTTGGGTGGGACCTATATTCCCCTCCAATGCATTGGGTAACGATTTATATCTCATGAGATTGACATGGCTGGAATGGTACGTTAATCCGGTTCAGTGTTACAGGACTGAAACAAGAGTGAACTTGATTCAGGAAGGGACTTTGTCCACTAAGATGTTCTTGGAAACAATACCTTGTCTACTATGGAAATCATAACAAGTGTTGAATAGTTTCCACAAATATATGTTTTATTCCCATGCTATTTTATCATGATTGATGTTCCCTTTATGATATATACCTTAAGTACTTCCATGATTCATGTCTTTTCAAATGATTTTGATGTTTAGATTTTATATTCATGTTTTTGCATTCAAATGTTTATGGATTGTTTTATGTTCTCTATGTTTACCCTTACTGGGAATTTGATCTAACCCCTTTTATGTTTTCTTTTCCCCGGGATATAAAGAAAGGTTTTAGGTAAGAAAAAAAGGGGGATATATTTATGGGAGATGTTGAAGATCTTTCACCACGATTAGAAGATTATATTCCGAGTTTCCGAAGACACTAAAATGTTACCGTCCTTGTGTGTGTGTGTTTGTTATGTACTAAGTATTCCGTAAATGTAATGTAATGTCCATGTACATCATACTTTGGGTCTTTGCAGTTGGTATCAGAGGAAAGGTTTATTCAACCTTTGGAAACTAGGATGTGAAAACATTAGTGAGATCCCTAGAGATATTTATAAGGTATCTTTAGGGATGTCCCTAAGGATAAGTATACCTATAGGATATAGTCCTAGAACTATGGTAACGATCTTAAAATTTTACCTAAGATGTTAGATATTGAGGATACTCCCCCTTTACTATGATGTTTTCCCTAGAATGTTATTTTCCTCTCACACTATAATTTTTGGGTTTTAGATGATGGCTGGAACCCGAAGGAACTGTGTTGATCAATGTAATAGACAATGCAATGATTGTCCTCCTGACCAAACCAATGTCATGGGAGATGGAGTGCACAATCTTATTTCTATACTTACACAAGCTATGAATCATTCTGGACTTTAAAATGACCAGAGAAATGAGCAACATTCTGTTGAATCCTTCATGAGGCTGCATCCACCTCCATTTAGTGGGTCTTCTTGATCCCTTACTGGCTGAACAATGGATCAGTACTACTGAAAATATATTTTCAGTTCTAAAATGTTATGATCATGATAAAGTCATATTAGCAGCAGATCATTTGGAAGGTGATGCTGATCAATGGTGAATCTTATCAAGAATACAAGGCAAATAGATGAAATTGAGTCCATGGAATGGGATGAGTTCAAGAACTTGATTTTCAGTAAGTACTTCCCTCGTATTCTTCGAGCAAAGATGGAATAAGAGTTTCTTGAGCTTAAGCAAAAGGATGATGAATCTGTTGGTATATACGAAGAAAATTTTACAAGACTTGCAAGGTATGAATTTGGCATTGTCATCCAACCTGAAAGTAAAGTTGATCGATTTTTCATGGGCTTAAAACCAAGTATTCGATGGGCATTAACTATACGAGAATTCAGTAGCTATGATGAAATTGTGTGCTGTGCTATCAAGGTAGAACTAGATGTTGGTGAAACATATCCATATCACGCCTTTGACAAGAAACAAAAGATGGAGTTCAAGGAGAAATCTCAGAATAATGGTGAAAAGATGCTGAATGTTTCCTTATGCTCAAAGTGTGGAATGAAGCATGGTGGAGATTGTCTTAAAGGGACTAGAAAATGTTTTGCATTTGTAAAAGAATGCCATCGAGCAGCTGAGTGTCGAAGTAATGGAAAAAGGTTTTCTAATGATGTGAATAGAGAAAAGACTGGAGAGAACGCAACACCAAAACTTCAATGCATCAAGTGAAAGGAAATGGGGCATTATGCTAATAAATTCCCTAAAACACGGGTTGATGATGATCAACGTGAGAAACCTCTTAAGGAAATGTTTAAAGGGAAGTCTCATGCGATCACTATTTGTGATGTTGAGTATGAAAATAAAGTTGTGCAATGATTAACTATTTATGTAATGGGATTCCAAAATAATGTTGTATACAGTATCATGGAATATTGGAATATTAATGTATTGGTCTATTTTGGTTTTCAATAATTTTATGGTATCGGTAACCATGGAAAGTGATTCAGATATTTTTGGAAAGAATATTATATGCGCATAATGAAGGGATAAAGAGAAAATGAAATGTTGGACAGTGTTCATTAGCTCATGATTGATATAAGGAAATAGTTATATCATGTTTTGAGTATATAGAATTTTGGGGTTTTGGTATGCGGAAAGAGTTGACAGCACTCATGTTTTCACTAAGATTCAATGGGTATTAATTTTTCAAGAGAATACATGATTAAGGCCTTATAATATTTGGAATGTGACTAACAAGACATATCATATGATATATGGGGATCAACTATGGTATTAACATACTTGTTATATGAAATCTATGGTAATATTCTTCACTATAATATGAGAATAGACTGCAATATTATGGATAAGCCTAAATATTGGAATGGATTATGTTGGACATAAGTTATTATTGTTTAAGTGTATAACTTTTTTTGATATTATTGATGGGATGTTATAGTAATGTAGTTTTAGAAAAAGGACAACCTGCATGACGGGCGACAGCCCATCGCGTCGGACAAGGCTGTGGGAATCGAACCCACAACTGATGTGCGACATGACTTTATCGCCTACCACTGGTCTACAGGATGTCCTTGGTAACTATAAATTAGTTTTAAATTTTTAATTGGTATGAGATATAAAGTATAAGTCCATTTTAGGAACCATATACGATTAATCGACTTATGTATATTTAATAACTTTTACTAACCTTTTGTTTGAGACAGATGGAATGACCCTTCATTCTATCACATGATCTGCTCTCACTTCATGAATGACAAATTCAACTTCATTTCTTTAAGAGATGAATTGGAAATTGTTCAATGAATGATCAACGGTGAGATTGTACCAAAATAAAGTAAGTATTTATTTTGATTTGAAAATTATTCAACATTAGGGAAATGATTCTGAAAACCAAAAATGTTGTCATAGTTCCCTTATATCTGATGAATCATATGGTACCTTATATCATCACAAATCTATGGCTTTGTGATTGTTGGATTTTTCATAGCCCTGTTCTCTACCACTCTCCATCAGAACATGATAGTTAGATTTCTCTTCCATATCCATATTTTCACCTATGTTCTCCTATGTGGAAACCTAATGATTATTTAATTTGGGAACCGTTACGTTTCATACTTTAGTTTTTAAAACCAAGTTTTGGTATTTCATTTTACGATGTGGGTTTCAATTAAAGAAACTTTCAAGTAGAAAACCATGTATAACCCCGACGAATTTTGAGGGAGAAATTCGTTTTAAGGGGGGTAGAATGTAACAACCCGATATTTTATGATAAGTATTCTTTTTAATTTTTTTAATTTATTTTATGTCATGTGTTTTATGCTACAACAATATTTTCTTGTGGTTTACACAACACTGTATTAGCGTACAGTATACACAACACTGTTCTTAGATTGTGTTAAACACAATTTCAAGTTCGTTTTATAATAGTCATTCTACGCAACATTGAGTATATATATATATTCATTTTATAAATGAAAAATGGTTGGATTCTGTTATAACGAAAAAACAAAGGAGTCTTGCACAACACGCAACCCTGACTTGTCTTGCATTACACGCAATTGCGACCTTCCTCGATAGCGTGTGTTGTACGCAATACCAGGTTTTACTAAACAACAATATATTATTAAAATATTATTAGAACTAGCCGTTATGAATACTAATACCAACTTTTTGAATTTTTATAAAATTTATCTTTCAAAATGGACTTCATTTTTGGATTCAGAAAATCAAAATTAGATTAGGGTGAAATTATGTTATTATTCTGAAAACATTCAATTTTTGATGAAAAGTGAAAACAATGGGTTACTATTTAAAAACCAAATTTTTATTTAAATAATTATTTATTTTGTTTAAATTTATTTTAGTTTAACATTGATACATAATACCTATATATTTTAAATGTAATTCATTGGATTCATTTTATAATAATTCTAGTTATATAAAAATTTTATTGAACTTTTGACCGTCTTTTACCCACCTCCTAGGAGAATTTGTAAATTTACATAAAACATAATATTACCACTTTTGTGAATGGAATTTCAAAAATCATAGAAACACGGTTGATGTTAGTATGTAAAATTTGGTTCAATGAGATGAAAATAATTTTTGATGAATAGTAACTTTTACTTTTTTTACCACGGTTAAAAGTAAATAGGGTAATTAAGGGTAAAAATGATATTATTATTACCCTAAAACATGTCCTAATTCTATTGTATAAGTGTAATTCGACAAATAAAAACCTTAGGAATACAATATGACCATTTAGGCCCACATGGATTAGATTAGGAAATTTAATAATAATTTATTTAAAGAAGGGTTAAAATAGGTAAAATCAATGTTTAATAAGTATATCATTTTTAATATAGGGATATACATAAGATATATTCTACTATAAATATTCATTATAAAGCTAAGAAGATTTACTACATAATGGTATTTTAGTTATAACTTTTGGACATTAAATAATTTAATTTATATATGACACAATGATGATGCAGTAATTATCTTATTAATGAAATATATACATAATCAATGTTATAAATACCCAAATAAATGTAATTTTAGACGATTTGGGAATTCCAATTATTTTATTGGTTAATATGACATGTTATTATTTATTTAAGTAACTTTTTTCGAACTAATATTTCTTTTATGATTTTCACAAAAATCAATTACCAAATAGTGTCAAAATTGACATAAAATAGTTTTTAAAACAAATATTATATTATTAATTGTTATTTTATTCTTAAAAATCTACAGTTCGTCCAAATGACTTAGATAAGGTTAGATATATTAATAATAAACAACTTGGGGTTCTTTTTTCTTGTTATAGTTTGTTTATTAACATTATAGTGTAAGAACACAAAAAGACATGGTAAAAGTAAAATTATCTAACATAAAGTTAAATCTAAATGATAAGGTTAAAATAGTATCATAAACTTGTCCAAATTCTATTTGATGAGAGGATTTAGAACCATCCCCACATTAGATTTGAAATAAATAAATTTGGATCTATTTAAAACATAATATGACTTTATAATTAAATAATATTTTTAGTTTTTCTAAAGGTGCCCCTCTCCTCCCTTATAAAAGGGCACCTACTCTCTCTCTTCCTCACACCACTTTGTGCCTTCAAGCTCAGAAAAACCCTACCAAATTCTCTTCTACACTTCCCTAGAAATATCCTAATGGTCCTGGTCTTTTTCAAAGACCAAATTTAGTGCCCTAAGATGAGGTCTCAAAGAGGCGCTTCAAAGAAGAGGTAAAGTCCGTTACCGATTATTTCAACTTTATTTCGTCTTACACTTCTTATTCTTTAGGTGTTTCATTATGAAGTAATAACATCCGTATCACTCATATACTGATATGTTATTATATGTATGAAACAAACCCATTTCACCTTCTATCCATCCTACGGAAAACGAAATCACCGCGCGTGCATACGTACAGAAGACCGTCTCTACGTCGTAGTGTAGTTTGTTTTTCCAATACCACCTTACTTGGATGGGTATAATGGTGTAAAGAATAACTATAAATAGTTATTATAACATCATATTTATTATTATATATTGTATCATACACTCCAATTCAATTCAATAATTATGGAAATGATATCATCGCTCGTGCGTACGTACAGACTACAGTCTCCATGACGTGATGAGATTCATTCTCCATGTTAACCATTAAAGAATGATTATAATGTATATATATGCAATAATAATGAAATATATGACATTATAAATCTACTTTATTTATGTATATATGTATATGTATTTCATCTACTTAATTCCATTATATTAAATAAGGAAACAAAAACAGTGTTCATGCGTACGTACGGCCTACTATCTCCATGAACGGTGTATTTCATTCCATTTATTAATCTATTATATATATGTATATTCTGAATATATATTATATATAAATCATATTTTATATTCTGCAATTAATTAATCTTGATCTATGTAATCATATGAATAATTACAAGTCAAATCACGGACCATAAATGAATCGATTTTACCCAAAATGCTACATTAACAAGAATTTACAAAAGAACGGGTAATATAAAGTCATTAATGACACATATATGATATAATAACAATGAATATGATTATATAATAAGTCAATGACATTATTTAAATCATTATATAGGAGGTTCGGATACATACAAAACATAATGGACATAAGGTAAGGGATAATGTTTCAATCTCAATTGTTTTCTATCCGAGATTGCTTATACATAAATATTTACTGGGTTTATTTCTATCATCCATGTACATGTTTTATAAAAGTGTTTTCATGTATGTTTAATGTCCTTTTTACCCATTTTTTACTTTTACTACATTGTATGTAAGGAATATTTCTTTTTAACAGGTAGTTTTTTTACTTTTTCAGGAAAAGTACGAGAATAATGTTTTTTTAACTTATACGGAACGAACAGGTTTTTACGGTTTCAGAAATCCTTATTTTCATGAAGCTTACTCCAAATTATTTCATGACTATTTTAAAAAGAAATCTTTTTCTTTTAAATCAACATGAATTTTTTTGAAAAGAGAATGATTTTGAAGAGGAAATGATATTTTCCTCAAGAATTCTTTTCAAGTGTTTTATCAAAACCATTTTTCATCTAAGATGACATTATTTCATATGTGTATGTTTGAAGTATCATGTATCTATGATTTACTTGGTTTCACTTTTCTTATTATGTAATGATATCTATTTCTTTTATTTGGATTATGTGATGATGGAATGATGTTTCTAAAACCCATTTTATTCATTGGGTTATGATGAATGATTTATGTTTATGTTGTGGCACAAGTAATAATGATTTCATTATGAGATAGGTGGGACCTATATCTCATTCCAATACATTGGTTAAAGATTTATATATCATGAGATATACATGGCTGGAATGGTAAGTTAATACGGTTCAGTGTTACATGACTGAAACGAGTGTGAACTCGATTCATAAAGTAACTTTGTCAACTAAGATGGTATTGGATGCAATGCCTTGGCCTCAATAGAAATCATAACAAGTGTTGAATGGTTTCCACAATTAGATGTTTTATTCCCATTCTATTTTATCATGATTGATGTTCCCTTGTGATATATGCCTTACGTACTTCCATGATTCTTGTCTTTGCTAATGATTATGATGTTTAGATTTTATGTTCATGTTTTTTCATTCAAATGTTTATGGATTGTTTTATATTCTCTTTGTTTACCCTTACTGGGCATTTGAGGTCACCCCTTGTATTTTTTCTTTTCCCCAGGATATAGAGAATGTTTGTAGGTAAGATAAAAAGTGGAAGATCTTTATGGGAGAGTTTCCAAAGACACTAAACTATTACGGTCCTTGTGTGTGTGTTTTTGTTATGTACTAAGTATTCCTCAAAAGTAATGTAATGTCCATGCACATCAAGCTTCGGGTCTTTACAACCCCCATGTGTGATGTTGGGGGATAGATGATCTGATGTAAAATGTTGACACATATTTGGGGTGTTTTATGTCTATGGTGTGATATTTATAAAATTTCATTGGAACTAGGGTGTCATCGTGAAGTTAATGTGATTAATAGGTCATGTTATTCATATATTGGATGATTTTAGAAAGGGTTATTGTAAAAAAGTAATAGCTACGTTTTTTCATTCATGATTTTTTAGAGATAGTTGAAATACATTTCAAATGGAATGAAAAACATAATGAGGACTTGGAAAAGAGGATATTTGAGTTTCAATAGTTTATCCTGTTTGGGTGTAGTGTCTACATGAAAATAACTAATGAGAGACATAGAATTTGGGTTGTGTATTAGTTCTTAGTGGCCAAGATGGTTTGTTTATAATGGACAATGAGACTTTTAAGGGTATAAAAACATTATATAGGGGTGTTTTTAAATTCCCACATCATTATTTTTTCATTAAAACACATATATTATAATTTTTTTGTCTTGATTTGTGCGATGTTTATCGAAATTGGATTTGGAATTATATTTTTTCACTCATTAAATATTTGTGAGGAATTTATTGATGTGTATAATTTCATGATAGTTGTCTCGTATGATCATGTAATTTTCAATGCTAGTTTAGTGATAACCAATAATATATTTATAGGGAAATAATTATGTCATATTATAACTTGGGATGATTCAGTATGGTGGTCGCTACATATGAATAAAACATTTGAATTATCAAAGAGTGGTGGATTGTAAAATATGGAGATCAACCTGTAAACCCTCCACTTGATATATAATATAATGTGTATTAGAGGTATCATAATTTGACCTTATAGAATGTGGTTTTGGTGAGGATAAATATCTTATGAAGAAATTTAGTGTGGATCATTATTCACAATGTATCCATGGGACGCAATGATGTGACAATTATCTATGTAAGAATGTGTTTTAGGGATTTAAAATGAACAGTACACGTCCATGGGGTCTAATGTTAGGTTAGAGTATTATATTAATATGTTTTTATACTATGGAGATAACACCTTCATATAGGAGGGAAATTTCCTCGTAAAGAATACAAAAGATTATGATTCATTTGATGGAGCCCAATTATATGTTTGATTATAATATTTTATCAATTTTAATAAAATATTTATCTATTAATTAATGTACACTCTGTGACACCCAATTTTTTGATGTGATTATTGTCTTTATTATATGTAATACACATTGAATGTTATCTAGTGGTGGAGAGTAATGCAATTATGAATAGAGTTTCAATATGGGTCCCTTATAACATAATGTGGTTGCCACATGAAAGGAAGCTTCCTATAGAGACATGAATTTTTTACAGTGGTATGTGGTTTAGGTTACCATGATGAAAATGTTTTCCCACCATAACCAAATGGTCAACACAACAAGTGAATACCGCGTCCAGGTCACTACACTATCATCAATACGGTCACCACATAATGGTAGTCCTCAGTTTTCAAAAATAATGTGTAGTATGGTATATTGTTCATTAATATTGTTAACTCTCATAAGGGTTATTTATATTTTAGGCATATTAATAGGGGTAATATGATCACCTTTATTCCTTATTATCTCTCCTAGAACCTTATGTTTCATGGGCTTCTAAGAAAGGTTTATTGATAGATTAATGATATCTTATCTCTTTTATCAACCCTCTCAGGTTTCTCCTTTCTACACTCTTATTTAATTTTGGGTGGTTTATGTGTTTGGTGATTATTCCAGCAATGAATATCATAATAATCTTCTAGTAATGGAGATTTGGTAAGGTTTTCATAGAGGAGGTTCTATGAGGATGAACCCTTAGGTATTGTGCGGTTTCATTTAGGTATAACACAAAGCTAAAAAAATTGGATCAATTTCTGTTACATTTTTTTGGTTTCTGAATTAATTTATGTTTTAAGGGATTATATTAGATTAAGATTTGAGTATATGGGTTATTAAAATCACATCACTTAGGGTTTGGAAGTCCTCATGTGATAAAGTAAAATTTTCCTCCTCTATGGAAATGATTAATAATTGATTTAATTATATGAATTTTTGGATTTTTATTATATATTTTTTAATATGATTTACATTTTATTAAAGGGTAAATTTCCTCATGTGTTTTGATACAATCTAGTTGAGTTAGATATGATTTTATGACATTACTCCTTTTGGTTTACTTAAGGAAAATATATTAATTGAGGTAGTTAGTCCATAAAAATATCCCCAAGGTTTACAAAATAAGTTAAATATAATTTCAATTGTGGTCTCACTATATGTAAAAAAATTAGCATTGAACTGAATATTATTTTTTACTTTTAACACTTACGAGAAGAATGTTACTAACATTGGCCATAAAGAACCCAAAATATATAACATGATTTATTTATTTTTTTAACCTCAGTCAGGTTCTTAAATATGTCTTATGTGATATTTCTTCCCAAAAGGGGTAAAAATTTGAATAAATTAATTGCAATGTCCTTCAAATAGGTCACATTTGTTTCCACTTAGTTGGATAGTTAAATGACTAGGGATTGGTTGGATTATATGTATACAAAATTCAACTATTAGTTTCTCTGTAACCACTCACCTTATCGATTATTTTAGGGGGGTGAGTCTTCCACCAATATTGGCATGTCTATTTTTTCAGTATATAATGTACTTTTTTATGTAATGGTTGGGTTAAGAGGAATGAAATATCTTGAATTTTAATTTAAGGGTATTATTTATTCCATTAATTTTATGTGGTTCTTATAATTTATTTCAAATGTGGGTGATTAGACAAAGACTTGATCGTGGCTATGTAAATGTAATATATGTATAAAGTGTAATGGTATTTGAATGTAGCTTTGGGGATTGGAATATGGAAACCATTAAGGTTGTAAATTTTATTTTATGACCTAATACATTATGAAATTAGTGTATTATTATTCGGAAAATTTATAGAGTAGTGAAATATTATAGATGAAATGATGTCTTTCCATGTAATGAATAGGAGATTTATTTTTATCCATGGGAGGTCAACATAAGAAATATATTTTTTTGGACTTTTTCCATCCCATGTGACCCCAATTTTTTATTTGTGTTTGTAATTTTTTCTATTAATTATGTATTTTAATTCACTTAATGGGTTATGATATGTGATCATATCATATGAGGAAGACTATATCAATAATAATAATATATTTTAATATCTATAGATGGAATTTTTTTAACCTAATGATGATATATGATTATGTCCAAGGTGGGTTATGTTCTAAATGATGATGACATAGGGTATTATATGGAATAGTATCTTACTGATCGCACCAGTCTTTACTTTTTTATTTGACATGTATACCTCTATATTAAAATTATTTATATATTGAAAATTAAAATGTTCATATAATATTTAAATTATTGTATTATTCAATAATTTAATTTTAATACTTATAAAAAAGGACAATTTTTCTTATTTTTATGTTTTCATTTTAGTTGGAGGAGATTTGTAGGGCCCAAGATGAAGTTGATGAAAAATAGGTGAAACTCGACAAGATTCCAAGAACCCCAGTGGACTCAAAAGAACACTAAAATTAATAATTGAATCTAATTGGCTTGAAATATTTTTGGATGATCCAAAAATTTAGTGTGATTCATCTCTTCCGAATAAAATGAATCCAAAATCATTTAAAACTTTTCCCAATTGAACTGATATGTCCTAGACAATAAATCTGAATGAATTCATATGTTATGTTATTTATTTCAGGTATATAGAGAAATTTCATTTCAAAAATGATTCCAATAATTTAGTGGATATATTCAATAGGTGGGAAAAACTATTTGGTTTTCACCAAATTGAGATAAGGTTGTATACCCATCCATAACAATGGATCAAATGGTTTCTCAAAATCTTGTTCCCCAAAACCACATTCCACATTGCCTAAAAAATCGAGCATTCAGTGCCCCAATTATATGTTTAACCAGTGGTGTTATGTTCTAACAATATGGAGTTCCATAAGATTCCTATCATCCACTAGTAGGTTCTGGGTCTCCCTATACTCCTAGAGAAAACTAGAATGAAGGACGAGATCCACCCAACCTTCCTCCTCCTCTAATGATGGAGGGCTAAATGGTGGGAATTCATTTTGAGGGATCTACGCATATTTTTAAGGGAGTTATTTTACATTTAATAATACATTTTTGATGTATTTTATGTTTTAAGAACATTTTATTTTGAATTTTCATTCATTGATTTGTTTTTTAAAATTTTTTAATTAAACATAATGGAATTCTCCATACTTATAACTGATCAGTGTGATGTTTTGTGTTAATGAAATGTGTTATTACTATTGGAAAACTCAATAATAAAATGATTCCAAACTTATATTGGATATAAAATTTATTTGGAATTTATTGTACTATTCATAAGATCTGGACCTTGGATATATAATTGTTATGTCAATATTTGGTATAGTATGAATTGTTGTTATAATAAGGAATGTAATCGGGATTCTGATAAATTTCAACCAAATACATACTTCAAAACATAATTAATATATATGAATGATGAAAATTAGATGTTTGTATTGAACTCACATCAAACCCTTTTCATTAATTTTTTAGAATACACTTGTTTTTCATCTATTAAACTCTTTATTAATGCATTTTATTTATAAAATTAGTATTATATACAGACAACTCTTTTGGTAATTTTTTTAAAAAATAAATACCATAAACATAAAATGATACTTGAGAGATGAACCAGGGTTTAACTTATTCTATAAAATAATTATTAAAATATAATCAGTTTTATGTTTCACAATAACATTTTCAAATTTTGGTGCCTTTTCTGAGGAGCTCTTTTTTAATTGTGCGCATTTCATAAAAGTATTTTGCGTTTTTTAATTTTTTTATTGCTTTCTGCCATAAATTATTTAAGTTGATTTTTAAAATGATACATTTGTAGGACTTGTGAATGATGGGATATTCATCAGTGGAAATAATTCTGTTTGATCATGAACCAAATATGAACTTGTGTCGTTGACCCCAAGAATCATTGAACAATCCTTTGGTATAGGACTCAAAAAACATCACCACCCTTCTTTAACTACATTATTCATCTAAGAAACATCAGTATAGAATTAAAATTTCTTGATATGGTGGAAAATTACATTAAATTAATTGAAAAAACGTCGCATGATGTAGATATTCATCTTTTATTCATTCAAACACAGGGCAACGAACCAAATTTTGAACGAAAATCAAGATTAATTCACTTATTACCATGATTCCTTGGACTCATGGGAGAATAAAAAAATGATAATTGAAAATATTTTTATAATACGTAATCTACATTAAAACCTTATAATGTTGATTAAGATCATGTAATGTTTAGGGAATTCCATTTCCCAATTGATGTGACCAAAAAATGGTTTGTTTTATTATGTTAATTCGTCAATTAGTGGTTGGATGGACATGAAATTCTATTTTGAAGAAACATACGTCATTGAATTTTGAAATTCAACTATATGGACAAAAATATGTGGTATAAAGAAATCAAAAGGCTAATCACTTCATTAAAACTTGCTAATATTTAAAGGAATTTTTTCATGTATTCAACACAACCAAATAATTGATCAACACTTAATAAAATAATTTTATGAAGGATTACTTCATATTTATCGAAAGATGTTAGATATTGTGGCAGGTGATGTGCTAGTTGTTAAAAACACAGTCTCGACAAGGACCCTTGTTGAGAACATGGTGCCGAACACTCAACAATTTACTTCATGGTACAGTTTACCAATTATAGGAGTCCCGGAGGTGAACAGTTATGATTTTGAAAAGAGGGTGGAATTGATTTTTTAAGAGGTAATTACAATTTTTGAAATATTCCCATTTCCCAAGGAAAATCCTGATATACACATCTCTTTCAATGGGGTATCTATTCAGTTGAAACTCACTATTCTGACTAATTCTGTCAATTAAGATAAACATCTGAGGGTTGTGAGGTAATTATTCCAAGCATCCCATATGACCAAACCATTAATCAGAAGACATTATATATTTCCAACCCCATATGTATAGAAAACCAAGACTATATGAAATGTTAATTAAAACCAACCTCTATAACCATTCAACCAACTGATGCAGAGTATTCATCAACAATCACCACATAGAAATACCCAACCACTAAAAATGCCTTTCTAACCACCCCTTCAAAACGCATTACTATCCTAGATTTCATTTTGAGGAAAATGGTGGATATTAGAATAAAATTCCATCAATCCACCCATGAATCCATAAAATATATAAAAACCCAATTAGGCTAAGTCAAAAACTCGATGGGGGGAAATCCAAAGTCATGGGTCTGGTAACCTACCCTCCCAACCACTACTAAACCATAGGGGTAATATAAATTTCAGTTTTATCACCCTTAACAGTGGAAAAAACATAACATACAAAAGACACTCTGTTATAGTCATCCCCTATTGAGGAATCCACCATCCTAGCCATAAATATATGGTCGATATGTGAAAAACCCATGTCTTTAGAGGATACCTATAAAAGAAAAGAGTGTTTCTTTTTATGAACCAAAAATTAAAAGCATTCATATTCCATTTCCCAAAAGGGACACCCTACCATGTAAAAAATTAACATGATAAGTAAATAATGAAAATTTACAAAAATGAGTCATATAACATCCCCATGATTGATGGCACGAATTCAATTCCACGATATTTCATGTTGATAAAGTATATGTGTACACAAAAAAAATTAGTTTGAGGTGATGTAAAAATGATTTTGGAGAGGAACATCTCTAAATTTATAGAGAAATAACTTATCACCAAATGAAAATATCCATGAACATTCTCAATTCCATGAAATATTGGGGAGTCTTTTTTTTCTAATGTTATAATTGATATGAGTGATTATATAAATGTAATTTCTCGCTACATTTTACCATTATTGGAGTTTAGGTAACTGAATCTCATTGGATGTTTTGTTCAATATTATTACCTGAGTACAATTAACCCCACTCCATTGTTAGAGTATGTTCTATTGAGGGTGAAAAATTAATTTTTTACTACTTATTTTTTTGTGTTCAAAATGGATGATGATAAGATGAATAGAACTGCACCAAATATATTTGGGAGTCCTTCATTTAAAGCATCCATAACCATAATTAGTATTCACAATAGTAAATTATATATAGAGTTTTTCGGTGACATTGTCCACTTTAGCAACCATGATGCTAGAAAGAACCCCTCATAATAATTTTCCCCAACATCAGTTAATTCAATTAACATATTCTATTCCCCAAAAAACATATTTTATTTCCCTTCAAACCATTTTTGAGTATTCATCATTGATTGACATCATAGTAAATGAGTCTTGTATTGACTTTTTTAGTGGTCTATAAAATTTTCATTCATAATTGTTGATAGATAATTTATTGATAAATGAGGAAAAAATGGCCATAAATTATACTCTTAAGCATGTGAAACTAATTCCACATTTATTGATGTTACCATTGAGTGGTTAGACTATATTATTGACTTCCAACTATCCCATTAATCACTATAAATACCAAATCCATATAAATTGGAACATAAAAAACTGCCTCAAAATTCAAAATATTACTATCATGAGAATGTAAAAAACTACCAATCTTCATTTCTAGTAGACTACCTCAAGAGCATGAATTGTTTTTTATTGACCATTTGAGTTAGAACAAATTGCCTTTGAGATAGAAACATGTTGAGATTCCTAGTATTATCCCATAAATCTTTACAAAAACCATATTGTTTAATAATGGGGATAAACCAAAGACGAAAGAAAAATATCTAGTGACCCCAAACCCCCTAGATGTTATAAAAAAGTAGGTATCCAAATTTATGGTTGCCTGAATCATTTACCAAATTTATGGTTGTCAATTTTTCATTCTGGTGCATGTTATTGAAAAAATCTAGTCATACTATTAATGAATATGAGAACGATGAATTTGTTCCAATCCTTGTGTAGAATACATGGCGTGTGTGTATAGATGTATCACTAACTAAACCAACACAATATGAAAGAACATATCGTAGTGTAATTCATTCAACAGATGTAAGAGAGTCTATTGTGGAAGTCCACCTACCATATTAGTGATGGTTATACATGATAAATTTATATCTATATTTCCCCTTAGGATCATGAATAGAAAACCCTAAAATTTCCCATTGGAATACATTCATATATAAGAATTTAATTATATTTTTGTAAGGATCCAGGTACTTTACAACGATTCATTGTATGTTTATTCTGGATTACTAGGAAAATATTATAGAAGTATTTATTTATGATTTCACTTTTTATGGATCCTCTTTTTATATATGTATAAACATTCATAGTTATGTACAACATCATTTAATCAAAAAGAATATTGTATTAAATTATGATAAATTCCATCTCATTGTGTGAAAAGTTATAGTACATGTGAATGTAATTTATATGGATGGTATCAAGGAAGATAAATAAAAATTTGGTATCATTTGTTCTCTACCATTACCGAAAAATTTTGTGGATGTTCCATCTTTCATAGGTCATGCTATATTTTACCATCATCTAATTTTTAAATTTAGTAATATTTCACCCTTATCCCGCTTACTAAAAAAAATATGATTTTTCCTTCATAAATAATGAGAAAGATGGTTTTAAAAAATTCAAATAGAGTCTCACATCACCCCTGGTAATCCAACTACAATGGTTTTATTTGCTATTTTAGTGTCTGTGTGATTCTTATATCTATGAATTTGGGGTTGTATAATCACAATGGGTGGATCATAGTTTACATTCAATTGTCTATGAGTCACATACACAGACCATTCCATAGAAAACTATCAAAATAATTAAAAAGATTTCTTGTCCATTGAGTATTTGTTGGATAAATTTTTGTCATTATTTTTTGGGTCCAAGGACTTCGTTTTCTCTGATCTTTCTACATTTTAGTATCTCGTTATGAAATTAGAAGTAAAATAACATCTCATTCATGGGATGAGCCAAATTAAATATTTAATCAAGATGTTTGGGATAAAATAGATGCAAATTATTTGTTGGTGGACCATATCAATAGGAGCCTACCAACCTAAAAAGGACTCAGCCACTTCTATTCCCATAAATGAAATGTTTCATAATGAAAAATTGTATATTGGAAAAAATGACATTCCTCGATATGATGTTATATTAAAATAATTGGTAGCATTATTCATTCTTACTGGTTTCTGAAAAATCCAATATAATCGTCTAAAACATCTTTCACATTAGAAAAATTGGGATGTCCCCTACTTTTGGCACACATGTACTGATATGTCTAGATAAATTGTGTTCCTGATAAAGAGTTTCAACTTTTCATAAATGATATGCCACACTTTTTCTTGGGGGGTTCACTTTGCTCCCCAATGGACTTCTCAGAATGTCCTCGCCTCTGTTATCTTCTTTTAGGTATGCCAATTATTTAATTAAATATTGTCCTTGGTTTCAAAGAATGGAGAATGTATCTATAGGGAAGGAAATTCCACAATAACCCTTGTTCTTCCCTGAAAATTTGTTGGTTTGGGTTATTGAATTTATGTGGAAATTACCCTATTCAATTAAAAGCATGTACACTCTAATGGAAGATTATTATTTATCAAAATCTGTAGAGGCCTGATCCATGAGAATATATGATTCTATGAATGTTGAGGAATTATTGAGAATTTTTTTATTGGATTTGACTACATAGTATCATCATCAGTGATCATGGATCAGTTTTTAAAATAAAATATTGATATCACATTTTCATCAGTAAGGGGTTGGGAATCTAGTGACTACTACATATCACCCACAAAAAATTGGTTAATATAAGGGTTATAATAGAGAGTTAAATTAAATTCATTAAAATCTGTTCAACCCAATTGAAAATATTAGAGTATTAATCTTGATGAATCATTTTGGGATTATTGTACTTTAAAAAAACCCATTAGAATATCATCGTATTATATTTTATTTGGAAGGAGTGGTCACCTCCTAGTTTATAAATATAATAGTTTCAATGGGGCCATTTAAAAAATGAAATTATAATACTTTTTGAAGATGGTGTGAAAAGAAATATGCAGATTCATGATTTTGAGGAAATGTGTAGAGATTCCTGAAAGACTGGCCTGATTTATATGGAGTGATATAAGGCTACTGATGAAAACCTCATCCTTCATAGTCAATTATTCATTGTATAGAATATCATCCTTTTCAGTGAAAGTATAATGTTTCATGAAGGAATATTTCATTCCTTCTAATTTGTCTCATGCACTGTTACTAATGTGTATCTATTTGGTGTTGTTTAGATTCAGAATGAATAAACAAAACACAATATCACTATCAATGTGAAGAGGTAGATGAACTTCCAAAGAGACATTTCAGTGAACTAGATGGAGGAAGTCTATGTTAAAGAATAATCCAATGAATGAAACCCACCAGGTTGTATCCTTACAATATTCTATTTTATTACAATGAGCACACCTAAAATACTAGCTGTGGGGGTGGGTATATTCATCGGTTTGTTATGAATTATAATCAGAATTCTTCTCTTTTCTCATTTTAGCTTGGTGAACTGTATTATTACCTTTAATCTCCCTCCACTCAATCCATGCCTCACTATTATTCTAGAATATTCATTTTATATTCCAACTTAATCATCGAAAATGATTGCAACATATTCATGGATGATATTGACAATTCATGTTGAATTTCTATATTTCATGTTTATTTAACTTTGAAAACAAAATTAAACAATGAAATGGGTTTTTTAACATGGATTTAACTTTTAGGTGAAATCTCTTCCTGAAAATTAGTTTTTTCACTAATATAAATTGTTGAATAATTTTTAATCCTTTGAGAATAATGGAACCATTTTTTGTATTACTTTATTAGAAAAATTTTCCACTTTATTTATCCAATATTTTTATCACCACACTATTATATGTGCAATTTTGATACTTATTAGAGGAGGAATATAATTTTGGTCTATATTTATCATATTTACAAGATGATTTTTTCAATATGCTCATTCCTTATTCATTATATTTAATTACTATATCTGATTGAGTTATATATGTTTACCATTAATTGTACTATTTTATATCCTAATGAAACTAAATACAAAACAAAAAAACACAAAAAAAATTGACTCTTTTTAGAGTTGGTCAAAAACTATATTTTCTCAACCATTGAACTTATTATAATGATTACAATTAGGGTTTTGATGAGATCTAACATGGGTTGAGTGGTGGGTGTGGTATTTTTTTCAAGTTCAATATATGAAAAAAATAACAATAAATGTGATGAGTGATGAAATGTAAAACCTGGGTTGAGTGATGAGTGTGAGATTTTTTCCAAGTTCATCTTTTGAAAAAAATAATAATAATAAATGAGATGTGTGATGAAATGTAAAACATGTGGGGAAATCATAGAGAGATCTTGAGGTTTTAATTCCCTGAATTCTTATGTGAGTGGGTATTGAAATATATTTTCATTGGATGTAGGGAACATTTAGTGGATAGTATTTTTTATGTATAAATATATTAAATTAACCTATAATTACTATATTGAATGTTGAATGAATATCATAAATTGGTTTTTCAAAAACACACATGGAGGGTTAGTGACATTGATGACTTTTGTATTATTTTCTCAAATTGGTATCATTTAACTCGTTGAATTTCGTTCTGATACAATTTATATGTCATCTATTTCCATGGTCATTGAGAATAAATCTTTATTGTGTTTATTAATTTACAATATTTCTATCAATAATTTAATTTTCATTTAATTTTAATTCTTCTTGATGTTTTGAATATCTATATGAATAATTTCTGTAAATGTTACTTTTCCCAAGAGTGAAAATTTCCAGGTTTGTAAATTGATCTCACCACGATTCACTATTTTATTTCACCGTTATACCAATTTATTAAAGAGAGTCTTTGTAATAAATTTAAATTATTATAACAAATTTATCAACATGTTTTTTTAAATAATTCAATCTTTATCACAATTAACAATGTTAATTTCACAAGTTTTTATGTCCCCATTGTAGTTTAATGTGATATGGAGGGACCCTGATGGATTTGGAGAAACACTGGAAAATTTGAGGAGGATATCAAGACCATATTTGACACAAAAATACACATAAACTAATGTTTGGATCTTATTGGGAAGATACTTTTGAGGATGATAAAAAATTCATAGGGGAATGAATCATATGAAGACACCCAATCCCAATCCATCCATTAATTTTCCCGAATGAATTGATATTTCCGAGATACCAAATATTCATGATGTTAAAAGTTGTATTTTGTATTTCCAACATATCTAGTACTTGAAACAACCAAATTATCTTAACCATTTGGTCGACATAGCCAGGAGGTGAGAAAATAAAAGAATAGTTTTTTTCAAAGTGAGTTAGGGTTGTCTGCCTACCAAAAAACATGGTCTAATTGGATTCTTGAATTCATGGTTCCCTAAACCACAATCCACATTGCCTATAAAAAGGCACCATCGATACCCCATTACTATGTACAAACAAGGGAGTGATGTGATTCCAATTTGGAGTTCCACAGATATCTCCTCATCCACTTGGATTTTATGGAACTCCCTATCCTCATAGGGAGAATTGAAATGAAGAAGGATATCCACCCAATCTTCCTTCACACACTACTATAAAACTAGGTTTATCCTATTCTGGGGATTTAACAGGGCTAGTGAAAAGTGTTTTTAAAGGCCCCCTTTGTGAGCACTAAATAAAAGAACTATTAAAGGGGTTCTTTAACTAGTATTTTTCATAGTTATATTAAATGGTGAACTTTATCAGTGTTTTTTTAAAAGAACAAATAATGGACCACCCTTTATCAGTTCTATTAAAAAAGCGCTCGTAAATGGTGTCTTTTATCAATCCTTAAAAAACAGTAATAGGGGGTTCTCATCACTTTTTTAGAAGTGTTGATAAGGTCCCACCCCTATATCAGTGTTTTTTGGTTGCACTGATAATGGTATACTTAAAAAATATATTTTTTATTGAATATTATATATTTATATATTTATATATTAATATTTATATAGATATTATATATTTTTTTTAAAATTTGGTTTAGATAAGAGAAATAGTTATTTATACTTCATATAGCTATATTTATATACAATGGCTTCTAAAATAATCAAAAAATATTTTTAATTTATTATATTATTATTATTATATAATAATAGTCCTTTAATAAAATTTTGAAAAAAAATCAAAAAATTAATAATGGATCTAAAATAAGTTGAAAACATAACATGAACTTCAAAGGGCCAAAATATTTTTTTCTGAGTGTCAGTTTGGGATCTACTACATATAGAAGTGAAACCTACGAAGTATCCTACAATGTTTGCAATAAGGAATTTTTTTTCATTTTCAATTCCATAAAATTCCCATAACACATCAAAAACTATGTTTTTAGTCAGGATACCCATATTTTTTAACATTCGATTGATTTTAAACCTTATTTAAGAGGGTATTAATTCCTTTCATAGTGGAGGGTTAATTTATTTCTAGGTCATAAATTTATATTTATATTATTTTTTTTAAAATTTTATCATTTATAAAAAATTAATTTTATTAATAATTAAATATAAGTTTGTTTTATTATATTCACATATAATAAACCAGTCATATAAAAAAATATATCAACATACTTATGTAAAAATGTATATTTAAATATATGTAAATTAATTGAAATTCTAAAAAATTTAAAAAAAATATCTAACCGTTTTTACATTATAAAAATATATTTATAATTTTTATATATACATATATTTTAGTAATAATAAACACATATATATTTATATTATTTTCTTTTATATTTAAAAGAGTATAATGTATATTATAATTAAATAAATATAATTATATATATATATATATATATCATACACATATACAAAATGTATAAAACTAATCAAAAATTAGTATATTAATAAATGAATAAAAATATGTGCACATATATAAATACATACATATATATATATATGTATCTATATTATTAAATAGACAACAAAACGATATTGTATAATGGTAAATGCATTCCATATAAAAAGATTAGGTGATGGTTTCGATTGCCGGTGAGTGAACATCTTCCTAAGAATTCAAAATGAATTGATAATAAGATAGTGGGGTGAGAATCACAAATAAAGGAGGTGGTGTGTTATTAAAGGAGTCATTGAAGCTTGGATAAAGGGTTCAATCTCATTGAAATCTCAAAAAACATAATTTTACCCACATTAGTCTCGCTGCTTTTAACAGTGAAAAAAATCACAATTAAAGGACACCATTAATAGAACTAAAAAGTGATGTTAAATGTGTCCTTCAATAATTATATTTTAGCATGATTAATGGGGTTGTTTAATATTTCGTTTATAGCACAATTAAACAAGGACTTTAATAGCTATTTTTAGCACTGAAGAAATCATCAATATTTAAATTGTGCTATATTTAGCAGATCTATTTTAGCACTAAAAATGTTATATTCTAGCTTGGTAAATTTCATATTTTGTTGTAATGCCCTCTCGATTGCCGGATAAATCATGGGAACTCATTGTGAGGGACCAAAACATCATTTGGAATGAGTTTTGGCAGTAGTACTAATACTTGTTGGATGTATTTTGGATTGGAAAATATTTCATTCCTAACTATTTTAATATGATTGATGTTTGAATTCATTGTTTAATTAAACTAAATGGATAATTATTTTCATTTACCCTATCAAGTTGTATTTTTGAGTGTGTGACTTGTGTGGTTCTAATAGGACAACTCAAGAATCCATTCATTTCCAACATATTTGAGATTTCTATTTTCTGTGGAATTTATTATACTATTCATATGATGTATAAAATTTCTATAAGATTATTATTTCGATGATTCGTTCCGCATACATTATTTCAAAATCTTGTAATGTTAGTAGGATTCATATTAATTTCGACAAAAGACTTACATAAAACATTAATTAATCTCTATGAAATATAAACATTATAATTTTTTTATGCACTCAATATGTATGATTATTCTCATATTATTCAATATACACTTGTTTGTTCTACTATTAAACTCTTTATTTAAGTCATTTTATTTTAAAAATTGTTTTCAAAATGAGCCCCATCTATTACTATTTTTATTAAATATGCACACCTTAATTATCCAGCCCTCCTTGAGAGACAACCTAAGGTCTAATCTATAGTATAAAATCATCTTTAAATACCAATACATTTGGTGGTTCTTGACAATGTGTTAACTCAGCCACCAGATTATAATATATACTTATATGTGGGATATGATTTAATCATTCTCATAATGATAAATGGAGACATATTGGGTGCAATTTTATCCCCCTAATGATGATATATTATGATATATAAGATAGTCACTTATCTGAAAGATGGTTATATTATGTGATATCTAGGTGACAAACTTATCTCCATGATAATTATATATATTGATATATGGGTTTGTTATTATGCCGCTTATAATAATATATGATGATATTTTGGGTGGGTGTTTATCCTCAAAATGATGACATGTGGTGATATAAGGTGTGTAATTTTCCCCACAATAATGATATATGGTGATGTCTACATAAGGAACATAACACACTGATGCTGATATAATAGAATATTAAATATTATACATGTAATTATGATATGGGGGGTTGTCTAGGTAAATCATATATACACCCCTGATAAGGATATATGGTTGAATCTAGGTCTAACACTTTTCCCATTTATGATGAAAAATAAGTTGGTATCTCTAGAGGGAACTTATCCCTAAATGATTTTGATATATATATATATATATAGATATATATGGGTTGTATATTATTATGTTATTTTGTTTCCCTATCCCTTTTAAATGGTTTTAAACCATGTTTAGAGACACCTAGAACTACCCAAAGCATTTTTCGTCACACTCGGGTGACTCAAATAGTCGTTGTAGAATATTTTTTAATTTTTATATAATTTTTGTTTAATATTGTAATCATATGACATAATAAATGAAATATAACTATTTTTTGTGTTAGGGAATCATTAGTGGTGTCATATAGAGTTATATTTCAACCCATATAAGGAGGACCAAGTAGATTTGTACACAAAAAAAACTCATAATCACATGTACAACTCATGTGAAGGTTCACTGATGGATGATTCAGTAAGACTACTTGGATGGGGATGTGGGATTCTATTTATTATTGGAATGGGACCATGTAACAGATGAAATTTATTTACTTTTTCAATGAATTATATAAGATCTACCCATAAGAGATATTATCGGTGTCTACCTGATTTCTATGAAATTTTGGATAGTTTATATTATTTTTGGATTAGGTGTTTATTATAGGTTATACTGACTGGAAAATAATTTTTTATTATCATATATGAAAAATTCATAGTCCTTCAATTAAAAAACCCAAAATAGGATGAGAATAATGTAATCCAAGTGAATCTTTCAGTGCAATGATCAGACATTCCCATGGAAGAGACCCCAAACAGTTGAAAATGATTAATCTCTCTCTCGAATGTCTGATACATTCAAGGGTGTACATAATAGAGTTAGTATCCCTCTAACTATGATGAATGATTTGACATGAGGTATTTTCCATATCACATATTCTGATAATATAAATCAGCTCCCATGGGGTCCCATACCTCCCCTGGACCATCTTTACTAGAACCTCAGAATCTGACTCAGCTTCCGACACCTTTAAGTCGCACTCCCTGAAAACTTGGAGACCAGTAAGTAGTTCTCATGCCTACGCCCCTAGGGAGCTACCTGGACCATAGAATGTTCTAAATTACACAAGAACAGAACTGCATGAATCGCATAGGACTCCTCGACCTCTCATGAGTCAGTTTCTAAGAGATCCATCCACATTGAGCTTTAGACCGATGGGAGGGGGTTTCAACAGCCCAATATTCCTCCTAAACATCCATGGAAATTAGGTCTGTTGAGGATGTGTTTCACCAGGGATGATTTTTTACTCCCTTTCAGTAAAGATAAAAGTTCTTTGATTAACGACCTAGCCCTCATATTAAGGAATAAAACAGATGCATGATAACCTAGTCATGCTCAGTTCCTTTCCTCCCAAATTTTCCAATAGATGGAAGAAATGATGATGACCGAAAGCATACATTCCATGATCTTTTTCTCCACACCCTAAAACCATGATGACATGAGACCTTAAAAATAGGATTGCTGAAGAACAATCCTTGGATGTGGGAAGAAAATAGAATAAAGATCAACCACCCAATCACTCTACGTGACTAGTTGATCCGCAGATTCCCTCCTTGAGTGGGCATAGGAGAAGCATCGTGATGCTAAATTAATATTCGGCCTCTGAATGCTTTCATATGTTTGTAAATACATGCTCGAAATATGAAAATCAAGGATGATAAATTTTTTGGGAATTTTTTTTCACCTATATTTTCCAGCAAACTCCTTTGAATAATTCCCCACATGCCATATACTTTTAAACTCCCAGGCGGTGATGTTTCCAAAATTTGATCCCATAAAACCACATCTATCCTCCTCCTCAAAAAATATAACAATATCAAACAGCGTCATCTACTCCTCATTAAAGATTTCCTGGATAAATTTATGGTACATTCTGGATTCATTGAATGAGATATTGGGAGAATGGAAGTCCAATAAAACTAGTCTCTCCTATTCCTATGATCAACCATGTTGATTCGTAAATTTTGTCAATATGATCAATATGAATCGTTCCAATTGAGTATGACCTTCTATTCTTTCTAATCCATAATTCCAATGATCACTACATATATCCTTTAAGAATGAAGACATCATCGATATCTATGGGATGATATCCCATGCATGTTTTTTGGGCATGCCCTCCATGCTTTAGTAATATCACGTAACCCCACGCCATCATCATCCACCGGTTGCACCATAAACTCCCAATATGCCAAATGACAGTGTCCAATCTAGTTTGAGTACCATATAAAAGAGGACATAACCTTATTCATCCATGGAATAGTCCTATTTTGTTGTTTGATAATTGATAGAACATGTAAATGAATGGAGGTGAGAACTCTATTGATAAGCGTGACACATCCCCCGAAGGATTAAAAATGGATTTTCCAGTTCAGCATTATTCCCTTAATTTGATTCATGATGACTTTGAAATATATTTTTAACACATCATGTGGAGAGAGGAACCCCGAGGTATACCAAAATAAGTTCTCACCTTTGGAAACCCATGATCTGTTAGATATCCCTATATATTCACTATAAGAACACGAAACGTTTTTCAGGTAGGTTTTTTCTTTTTCTGGAGTTTTTGAGAAAAGAGGATTTTCTGAAATTTTTGAAATACACAGCGTGTAGTTTTTGAGTACATGTCATGTAAATCATTTCTGCACAAGGCCGTGTGCTTGTTGTGTCATGGCCACACACATGAATATGTTGGGGTGACATAGAGGTCGCCTAAAGAGGTGTACAGAAAAGCCTAGTACACGCCATGTAGTCTAAAAGTGCATGCAATGTTCTTTCTTTTTTTTAATTAAACACACATGGGTCACGTCTTAACCCCAAAATTGTCTTCTTCTCTATCTACTTCGACCGAGAGCATCTCTTACGGCTGCAAATCATTGAAAAACCCCCAATCCTCCGTCTGTTCTCCGAATCGACCGACATCGATTGTGTTGGGTCCACAGTGGTATGCTTTTCCTTATCCTATAGCTTTGTTTTCAAATTTCTTCTATTTTTTATGTTATTTTAAGTTTAATGTTTTATTCATTTTTATAGATATAAGTCAATATAAGGAGATAAAATCCATGTGGCTCTAGTATATTGATCTGCTAATGTCGAGGTAGGTGGTTTGTGCCTTTCTGTAGGAAGTATTTGAGTATTTTGTGAAAATTCCACCAATACCCTTGAATGTGGTATTTGGTGTTTTGTGTTTTTCCCTTGTTGTTTGCATACTTTTATTATATGTCTGAGTAGAGGTTATTGTTTGTGAATATCATAATTTAATGTGCTTTGGACGTTTTTCCCATGCATGTTTTTCTTGTTAATGAATGTTTGGTCTAGTTTTTCCTGTTATGCTATTTTCAGTTCCATGCCTAGTTGTAGGGTGGTGTGACTATTGTTCTTCCATGCTGAGATGCTATAGACTTCTAGCCTATTAGTTCTTCCGGTTCACTTTGGCCATTACGTAATGCAATACTTATTGACTTTGCACAGGTCCATGGGAACCTATTGTAGTAGGCCATAGGGAGAATAGATGTAAGGGATTCTCTAAAGTGTTTATAATACGATGTGAGAACACATTGGAATTGATGTTGACTAATTCCTCAGATTGTTTGTAGTTCCTTGAAATTGGACACATGGGAAATGAGACATTGTGTTCTTTCCCGAAGCACCTTTAGTGTGATACGAGACTATAGGGGGAATTGACAGTGAGTGATTTCCCAAAGAATCTATTTCCTTTAGTTGAACCAGAGTGGTGAGACTATGTGTGCCTCCCAGAGGGTTGCTAGTAGATGTAGGTTGAAACATAAGGGTTCGGCTGTGAGAACAACCCATAGGGTTACATGTTTGTTCTACTTTCTTGAGTGGCTGAGTTCTTGTTTGTACATTATATGCTAGAGATTGTGGATTTTTTGCTGCTGAGTACTTTCTTGTTTAATGTTTTATATAATTTTACCTACCATATATTCACTGATTTTTAGGCACAGATCTTTTCGAGGTTCCCTCTTGGGATTTTTATCTCACACCTTGTTTGGGTCATGCTTTTGGACCTTAACAGATTATATTGTTGCATGCATAGATAAGTTAAAGCACCCTTCTATTTCATGTTCATGATTGCATTGGAGGTGGAGATCATGGGACCAAGCTATGGATTGCAATTCTGAAGAGTTTATCTTTTTTTTGTACTTGGGTTTAGTACTGTATATCCGCATTACGACTTGTTTAGCTGTTTTCTTGGACATATATGTATCATGCATCATTTAAATATATTTCTGCTCCGGTTGTTTATTTATCAGTCTTCTACTGTTATTGTTATTGGATATTTACTTCTTTCATTGTTTTATGTGTTGTTTCTTCCATTGTGTACTCTACCAATGAGGGAATTTTTTCCCCACTATCACTCCCAAGGCCCTCGTTGCTATTCGGAAACATCTGGCATTCGGGGAAATGCGCTTTAGGCCATGTGACCAACTGGTTACAAGGCACCTATGGGTGGCTTCCAGAACTGGGGCATTACAACGTAGTATCAGAGGGGTTTCTTTTCTCTTGACTTACTATTTAGAGCCTTTAGATAGGGATAGGACAGAATAGGTACAAGGTAATAAGCCATGCCCGAGAGTAGTTATCCCGCATACATAGAAAATCTAATCTACACCGTTTATTGCAATGTCTTTAGATTTTTCAATTTTTACTATTGATATGATTTCACCTTGAGTGACTCACATGATTTGTGATGTTACTATTGATATTATTGAGGTTATATTTCTGTTTCAACCCGATGAGATGAGGGTATGGCATCTCATGCATCATATAGGAACTTTCTAGAAATCACATGTCATGAATTTTTTCCATTCCATCTAGGATGAATTAGTGATTGAATTTTGTTTTGATAGATGATATGTAAAATATTCATGTTGTTGTGATATTTTCCTTGATAGATTAACTGTTGTTGATACGGTATTGTTTATATAGAGATTTTCTAAAATGAACACCAAATTTCAATTCGTAAGGTGTTATGGGCCCCCATGAATCGGTACATGGTGGATCATTGGCCTGTTTTCCTTGTATAATAGATGTAAAAGACACTAAACATTAATTTGTGGGGAGTATGGGCCCTCACATATCGGAATTTTGCACCTTAACTTTTATTTTCTTTGTTTTCTGGGATCCATAGTAGTTTATAAGGCTACTGCCCAAAAAAACCCAGAATACATAGCATGTACTCTATGAATACAGATGTGTAGTTTGAAAACCATGTGGTTGATAGTGTGAGCAGAAACACGGGGTGCGAAAAATCATCAGGAACACACCGTGTACTGTATGTACACGCTGTTTTGTTGTGAATGTGTGTCTACTCGTGTGAGTAATGACACTGAAGGATGAAACATTGACTTTATATGTTGTGTCCTATCTATACACACCGTGACATGTAACCTATGTAGCTGGCCATGTCAACCACAACATGGGTCAAGGAAAGTCCTTCAAGTACACACAGTGTTTCCATGGAGCTTGCCATGTAGAGAGAGTCATGTAGATGTCCGTGTAACTAACAACACATGTTGTTAAAACTTATCTAGAACACGTCGTGTCCTTCTTGAACACGCTATGTAGTATAGTATTAAGAGGATCGTGTGGGTTAGTTGTGTAAGGAGACTCATGAAGTGGAATAGAATTAAATTACACTATGTGGGTGGAGATAACACCCTGTGTGGTTTGGGCATTACATGACCAGGTTTGGCAGAAGTACACGACCATCTGAATAGCATAAAGGAACACGACGTGTAGTTTTTATACATGTTGTGTAGTCATGTTTTGTAAAAATTGAATGTTTCTTTCTACAGTTCCCCTCTTATACTCATGTGTTCAGTCCTTGTTAATCCTGATCTAAGGTGTACTTTTGACCATTCAGAGTTTTTCCACCGAGGTGTCCTCCGGTTGTACGTTAGCTGCCAGATGGTGATCAGACACTGTATATGGCCTATCAGGGACCTCTTCTAGGTCCTCCTACTGTTCCAGCCTTGGCACCAGCAGTGATACCGGTTATAGCTGTCGATGCACAGTTTAGGAAAGGCTTTTTGAGGATGATTCAGACCTTCCATGGAGCACCGCCTCATGCCTCGACTATGGAAGACTTGATGCGGGTTTATCAGCAGTAGCCTCCACCCACCTTCTCTGGGGAAGGCGGACCTTAGGCAGAATAGTCATGGCTAGAATCCATGATGACTATATTTGAGAATCTAAATATGCCTTCAGAAAGGCAGATCAATCTCACTACCTACATGCTATGAGACATCACCAAGAGGTGGTGGGACGTGATCTCACATGCGGTTCATTTGCAGGTTATAGTGTGGGAAGTGTTTCAATGGCTCATTTATGACTACTTCTATCTAGAGCCCCTGAGGTCCAACCGATCCCGGGAGTTCATGAGCCTAGAGTAGCATACTCTTTCTGTCATGGAGTATCCCTATCGTTTCACCATGCATCAGTGTTTCACACCCTTCCCGGGTGGATATGGGGTTTTCTTGGCAAGGAAAATTGAGGATGGTATGAGACAGGAGATCCTCTCAAAGGTGAATATTTTCAGGCTGACATCCATTGCTTCCATCATCAACCATACAATTATTGTAGAGTGCAACCTGAGAGATTCCGAAGTTGAGATCCAAGGAGGTTCCACTTCAAGAGTTAGTTCTTCAGCAGCTGACAGGAGGAAGTGCCATAGGGAGTCTATTGACGGTGATCTGAGGCTATGAGACACATCTTCAGGTAGCTTGGTGGTATGCTACCAGTGTGGAACGGGTGGGCATACATGGCCACAATGCCAGAAAGACCTAGTGGACTGCCGATCTTGCGGCAAGATGGGTCACCACCAGTGCTTCTGTCAGGTTTTCTCACCACCAGCTAGTGACAAGGGTTCATCTATGACTCCTCATTCAAGAGCAGTCCCACCTTTTTCTCACCAGTCTGGGAAATGGAGTTCTTCCGACCATTTGGGCAGAGGTGGAGGTCGAGGCTATGGTGGTCATTCATCGGTATTTCAGCAACAATAGGGTGGATCAGCTCAGAGTATTCAAGCAGGGTCATAGGGACTTCGTAAAGGTCCGGCTGTTGCAGTGGAGCAGATGTAGCAGGATCAGGATCCCAGACCCTCTACAGTTCGAGGTATGATCTTAGTAGACTCAGTTTTATCTTATGATCTTTTCGATATAGGGGCTTCCCATAGCTTTATCCCTACTGATTTTGTGGAGATTCATGGTCTCTGTATCTTTTCCTCTACTGATACCATGACTCTAGACACACAGTTGGGGACTAGGATGGATAGTTTACGTCATTTCAAGGAGTTCCCTCTAGAGAGGGATAGGTATCACTTCTTATGGGACTGCTCTATATTGGAGGTGAAGAGCTATGATATCATTCTTTGAATGAACTGTCTAGTTCCCTTCGAAGAATTAGTCTACTGTGATCACCTCAGAGTGAGGATCGTATCACTGGAAGGTGGATCCTTTATTCATAGAGGCGAGTGGGATGTTCGGGTGAGTAGAGTGGGTCCAGAGAATCATGGGTTTGGAGGTGTTACAACCCAGAATGCTATTCATTATCTGTATGACTAGGGGACTTCACAGATAGACTTTCCTCCAGTGGTGGATCGTTCCAAAGATGACTTTATATAGGGCATTTTAGGTTTACCTTTAGATCGTGAAGTAGAATTCTCGATTGAGCTCAATCCGTGAGAGGCACCGGTGTCCATTCCTCCTTATAAGATGGCTACACATCAGTTACTAGAGCTCAAGAAATAGTTGGAGGAGTTGCAGGATAAGGGATTCATTTGAACCAGTACATATCCTTTTTGTTTGCCTGTTTTGTTTACGATGAAGGCAGGAAATACCCTTAGGCTCTGTGTGGACTATCAGATGTTGAACCAGTTGATGGTCAAGAAAATATATCCCTTGTCTAGGATCTATGATCTCTCTGACCTAATTCAAGGAGCTCGGGTTTTCTCGAAGATTGATTTTAGATCCGGTTATCATGATATATACCACTTACAGCCTTTATGAGCAGGTATGGTTTATACGAGTATATTGTTATGTCGTTCGGTCTCACGAACGCACCTACCGTTTTAATTTAACTGATGAACCGAGTGTCCCATCCATACATGGATTCCTTTGTGGTGGTTTTCTTGGATGACATATTGGTTTACTCTCACACTTGACACAACCATGATACACATATTTAGATTGTTTTGAGTACACTGAGGGAGAATCAGTTATATTCTAAGCTCTTGAAGTTCCATTTTTGGGTGGATCAGATTCACTTCTTGGCACATGTTATCTCAGGCTCAGGAGTATCAGTGGACCCAGAGAATGTGAGAGCAGTAGATTACTAGGAGAAGATGAAGGACGTATTTGAGGTGTGGAGTTTTTTAGGGATGGTAGGATAATATAGAATCTTCATACATGAATATTTACACTTAGCAGCACCACTAACGAGTCTAACCAAGAAGGGTGAAATGTTTTTATGGTCAGATTCTTGTGATTCAGTCTTTTAGGAGCTAAAAGGGAGGCTAACATCAGCCCCGATACTAGTCTTTCTAGAGCCAGGCAGGAGATACACATTCTACTGTTCTGCTTCAGGTATCGGTCTACGAGTTGTGCTTATGCAGAGAGATGGAGTCGTTGTGTTCGGGTCTCGACAGTTGAGGCCACATTAGAGGAAATACCTGACGCACGATCTGGAGTTGGCAGTTGTTGTTCAAGCCTTACACTATTGGAGGCATTATATTCAGGGAGATAATTTTGTGGTTTTCACTAGACACCATAGTCTCAAGTAAATCTTCACTCCGCGTGATCTGAATCTAGGATAGCGCAGGTGGGTCGAGTATCTTCTGTCCTTTGACGTTGAGAAATCCTATGCAACTGGGATAGGTAACATAGTGGCTGATGCATTGAGTATGAGAACTCAGATACAGGTAGTTCAGGAAGCGAGAAGTAAGTGGATGCTTATGGATCTATTCTCTGAGATACATTTGGAGGTGCACGACAGATAGGGGAAGACATTCATATATTCTATAGTTGTTACCTCTACACATCATGCTTTGAAGGATATATGCTCTACTCCATGGTCTATCATCTATATTATCAGAAAGTGCAATGGTATTCTCTCCAATGATACCAAAATCAGCCACACCTGGCGTGAGGGTAACCAAGTGGCAGATCATCTTGCTTCTATGGAAGTCCTTGGTCCCGATCCGATTTGTCTGCATGACATTTCCACTTTGAAGCCTGAAGATGTTAACTTGATCAAAGGGGATGCCCTTGGCTTGCATCATTTTAGACCTCCTTAGGCTGCTCTGTTTGTATCTCTTTGTTGTATGGTTTCTCCTTCTTAATAAAAAAATTAACTTAGCAAAAAAAAAAGCCCTAGTCCTACGGGAAAGCGTGTTGGGAGAGGACCATATTCATAGATGGATAGAAGTTGATGATGAGATCTTGTGTTTCTAGGGACGCGAATGGGTTCATGCAGATATACGCGATGAGATGATGTGGGAATTTCATTCCTCAGTTTGGGATGTTCATCCTGGAATCACCAAGAAGTATCGTGATATACACCACCAGTATTGGTGGTCAGTTATAAAGAGATATGTTGCTGGTTTCATCATGAGATGTCCCACTTGTTAGCATGTAAAGGCAGAGAACCAGCGACCCGCATGGCTTCTCCAGTAGTTACCCATTCCGGGGTGTAAGTGGAATGATGTCGCGATGGACTTCGTGATCGGGTTGTTGAGGTCATCATGGGGGAATTATGCGTTATGCTTTGTCATTTTCAGACTCACGAAGGTTGATCACGTAACGCCCCGACCCCAGCTACCCAGAGTCGGTGCATTACTTCGTAACATTGGCATGATCACAAGAAAGATCAAATCTCGAAAGACCGATTGGTTTATTAGCCTTGGAAATACTAGATAATTCATAAGTTTTACATTACATCATAAAATGAAAAAAAAACTAATACAACAACATAATGTCTCCATAATCCACACTCATATCCCCACATAATATCCTTACAGGTCATTCATAATTTACTTCTTCACTTCCTGGGAAAAATAAAACATATAAAAGGAGTGAGCTCAAATGCCCAGTAAGGATAACAAAATAGCGGAAACTTTCATAAATAAGAATAAACTTTTAAGGCAATGTATAACTAAAACAAAAGCCTTTCAAACATGAACTTTCAACATGGTATGGCATAAATAAAATGAAATAATGCCATTTACTTATTCACATGTATATTCTACTAATCGAATAATCACATGCAAAAATCAATAACCACTTTCATAATGTTGGAATGCATAATGCCAGACTATCATAACCACATAGCCAAGGCCTCGTGCCAAGACTACAAATAAGATTTTGTCAAGCCCTTGTGCCAAGACACTAGTTTGTCTCATGAGACCTACCGATGCATCGAGGAGCTATAGCGGGCTCCACCCTTCACTTATTAAGTCCAATGCATTCCCATATGAAAAGGTTTAAACATAACATAAACATTCGTATTAAAACTAGCATACGAAATGTCAATAATTTCACCATAAACTATGAATGGTATAAAAATAGCACATCCATAGTCAAACATATCACAAAACCTTCAATACAATATAGAAGTTTTGTATCATAATAAATCAACTTCAAATAATCTTAAAATCCATCAAAGGATGTTGACATAGATGAAATCAAAATTCTTTTTAAAGAAATATCTCCTTTTATTTTGAAATCATTTAAGATCCATGTAAAATAAAACATTTTATTTGAAAATATTCTTATAAGATTTTAAGGAAAGCTTTGAAGATTTTATAACGGCGTAAAATAACCGCACCCGCCGTATAAGTTAAAAAAACATTCTTACTTCAATTCTGTCGAAAAGGTTAAAAAAGACCTTGTTTTGAAAACGACGGAAAGATTCCTTTATAAACCTCTTATAAAAAGTCAAACAAGGGTATAAATGACTTTAACCCATATTCTTGTAAATAGTAAAAATGTTTTTAAATACATTTTTAAGAAACATGGATGTGGATGATAATGATATCCCAGTAGATTATTACGTATAAACAACCTCAGATAATGAAGAGATTGTGAAATAAACCCTTACCTTGTACTTTTTCTTTGTTGGGGTAGGTTAACCTCCTGTATAATGGTGAAATAATTTTTATTAAATTATACAAGAATCATATATATTAATATTATATCATATATGATCTTTTAACATTGATTTGTTAATAATATCTTAGAATTATCGTCGTTTCGGGTGTTAACTTACTCATTTTATTTATATGTTTTGTTACATAAGCCATGGTTGTTGTATCTTATTCATATCCAGAATGATATCTAGTCCTTAAAAATCATTTTAAAATCATCAAATGATAATTATACTTGAATGGTTGCGATGGAGAATGAATCTCATCGCGTTCGTGGAGATGGTAGTCCGTACGTACGCACGAGCGACAATATCATTCTTTTGATATTAAAATAATATATAAATGAATGGTATATCATATATACAGAATCATTAACATGTTATATTTATTATTTACATGAGTTACACATCATTATTATACCCATCCAAATAATATTATATTGAATAACAATTACACCACGACGTGGAGACGGTAAGCCGTACGTACGCACGTATGGTAACATGTTACTCAAAGGGTGGATAGAATACTGAATATGGTTGTACCATACTTATAATAACATCACAGTATATGTGAGATACTGGAGTTATTATTTTAGAATGGGAAGAACAAAGGAAGAAGAAGTGGAAGAAGAAATGAACTTAGAAAAGGGTGGTGAAATCATTACCTCTTCTTCGGGTTCTTCCTTTTGATTTGATCAAAAGGGCTCCTTAGGTTGGCTTTCTGATCAATATAAGGCCTCTAGGTTGTAGTGAGGGATGTTGGGAGATTATTTGAGCAGAGTTTGGCCGATCCAAAAGGCTTTAGAGGTGTGAAGAAATGAGAAGGAGGAGTGCCCTTTTATAAGAGGGGTGAGGGGCACCTTTGGAAAAGTTAGAAATATTAATTTATAATAAATTCATATTCGTTTTATAATGGCTCCAAAGTTGATTATTTAAATGTTAAGGTTGGGATAGGTCTAAAAAAACTTAACCAATAGAAGTTAGACAGGTTTGGGTACTTATATTAACCTTATCTTTAAGTATTAACTCTAAGTTAATTAGTTTCACTTTTACAATGTCTCTTTGTAGTTTTATATAATATGGTTAATAAACATACTATATACATCCAAGCGACCCCCAAGTGGTCCATTAATGATTAACCTATCATTATATAAGTCTCTGGGCCGAACCTTAGATTTTTAGGAATTTAATATCAATTAATAATATAATATTTGTTTTAAGAACTCTTTTATGTCAATTTTGACACTATTCAATAGTCGATTTTTTTGAAACTCATAACAGATTGATTACTTCGAACAAAGTCAATCCAATCAATCCTAATATATCATATTATCCTATAAAATTAGTTTAATTCATTAAAAGGTTCATATTATATTTATTTTGGTATTTATAATATCAATTATTTTAATTTTTTACTATTATAGTAATTACCGCATCATCATTGTGTCATAAATAAAATAACTTATTTAATGTCTAAAAATTATAAATAAATTATTATTATGTAGGAAATCTTTTTAGCTTTCTAATGAATATTTATAATTGAAAATCCAACATGTATAACCCTGTGTAAAAGTTGTTCTTCTAAAAGCTGTAAGCTTATGCCATTTTTATTTTTATTTTAACTTTATTAATATAAAGTGTCCCTACCACATACAAGTGGCTCCAAGGGGTCCCCAAATTGACCCAAGGATGCTCATGGTCGGGTATGTGTCCACCAATAAGTTTAGGACACGTTTTAGGGTAATTTTATATTATTATAATATTATTTTTTTAACCCTTATTTACCAGATTTACCCTTAACCATGGTAAATAAAATATTTACCACAGTAATTATTCAAAATGTCTAAAAATAAAAGTTACCTATTTACACAATTTGGACATCCTGATTCCAAACATGGAATCCATTTTTCTAAATTCAAAACACAGAAGTGGAAGAAATTAATTTAAAATTAATTTCCGCTGTCAATACAAAAAGCGTGTTTTTAAGAGGTAATAACTATCAAAAGATTGACACTTGTTTATGTTCGGTTTAATTGTAAAATTATGTCCAATGACCAACATTATATTAAATGGTAAAAATATATTCTAAATATACTTTAAAACTACTAAAATTCATAATTTATCACTATTAATTATTTTGATTAAAAAAGTTGTTTTTAATTAAAATTTAGTAATTTTCACTATTCATCAAAATATGAAAATTATCCGAAAAGTACCAAAATTTCACCTTAGGCTAAATTAGATATTCCGAATCCAAAAATGAAGTCCATTTTGAAATATAAAATATAGATAATTTTAAAAATTAGTTATTACTATTCATAACGGCTAGTTTAATTGGTTGTTAGAACTCGATGTTGCGTACAACACACGCTATCACATTATTCAAAGAGAAGCGTACCGTAGAAGCCTGGGATGTTTCATTTTAAATTTTTGATGTCCCCATTTATTCAAAAAGTTTAAAATATAGTATTTAAAAAGGGTTCACTATTAAAGTTGATAAAATTGCAATACTGAAAATGAATTTGTTCTTGCATTATATCTAAGAAACTCATAATATGGATTCTAAAATTATAAGGATTATATAAACATTAAAATTTATCTAATACTATTCATAACCTCTTTTGAACGGCTTGTTTGTTAAGTCATGGTGTGCTTGAACTTTTTGTTGCATGTAGTGAAAGTTGTTGAATTATTTTGAAGAACTAACACACTATGAAATCTTGGGGTGTTACAGATCAATTCCTACCGATCATGGATACTCTTAGTGATGATGAGCTGGGGTGGTTTTACATCTGATATATTGTGCATATACATGGATTTCCACACCACATTGTTTCGGATAATGATGTGTGTTTTACTTCTCATGTCTGGAAGGGGTTTCAGAAGTCTTTGGGTACACATGTACTTTTGAGTACAACATACCATCCCCAGACAGATGGCCAGTCCGAGCGTATGATTCAGGTGCTTGAGGACATGTTCTGAGAATGCATTCCTGACTTTGGAGGTTCTTGGAAGAATCATATACCTCTTGTAGAGTTTTCCTACAACAACAGTTTTAGGCTACTATTCATATGGAACCATACAAGGCTTTGTACGGTAGGACATGCCGATCACCTTAATGTTGGCTGGAGGCAAGAGATGCAGCTTTTCTAGTACCTCATCATGTTCAGGAGACCACAGAGAAGATAGAGTAAATTAGAAAGATAATGGCTATGGCACAATCACTATAGAAGGCCTCTGCTGATTAATGGTGATGATCTCTGGAGTTTTAGGTCGGGGATCTGGTTTTCCTGTGTATCATAGTGATGTTGGTACACAAGAGGATTCAGAAAAAGTGTATCCTTTTATCGAGGTACGTCGGGTCATCTGAGGTGTTGGAGAGAGTTGGGCCGGTTTCCTATTGGATGTAGTTACCTCAGAGGTACCAGGATACGCACGACATCATCAATGTTCCTCAGTTATGACATTACTTTTTAGACCTGTCACATGTCTTTCAACCTGAGGAGTTTTATCTCGAAGCAGGTGCATAGTTTTAGTAGCAACTTATCCGGATTTTCGATCGTAGTATGCAGGTTCTCAATGGCTGGTATGTTCCTCTCGTACGAGTGCTATGGTAGCACGAGCGAGTACAGGATGAGACATCAGAGAGGTAGGCTGATTCATGATAGCAGTGGCCGAAGCTGTTTTGGGTTTCTTCTTCTACGCCACTCTAGGGAAATTCAGGGGCAAATTTATTTATGGAGGGAAGTTTTTAAGAACCCAGACATTCTTTTCCGGTATGTTTGACCTTTTTCAAGAGTTTTTGAGAAAATGGGTTTTTTATGAAATTTTTAAAGTACACGCCATGTACATCATTGCTGATTGAGGCTGTGTGTTGGCCATATCCTGGACACACACAAGGCCATATAGGGGTGACATGGATGTTGTCTAATGTGGAGTTAGAAAAATCATATTACATGTTGTGTACTCCAAATGTAAACGTCGTGTACTTTTTTTTCATTAAACGCACCAGGGTCAGGTCTTAACCCCAAAAATATCTTTTTCTCCAGCTTCATCGACCAAGGGCATCCCTTATGGCTACAGATCGACGACAAACCCCCGAGCCTCCATCTGTTCTCTGAATTGACCGAAGTCAATTGCGTTGGAACCGTAGTAGTAATCTCTTCCTTCTCATAGAGCTTTGTTTTCCAGTTCATTCTCTTTTGCATGTTATTTTATGTTTAACTTCTTATGAGTTTTTGTAGATCAACAATGTTTTAAGGTGATTCATGCCCCGTGGCTTAGGTATATCAGTCTCATAATGTTGTGGTAGGTGGTTTGTGCCTTTGTGTCAGAAGTCTGTGCGTATTTTTTACCAATTCCACTAATACCCTTGAATAGGGTATTGGGTGTATCATGCTTTTCCTTTGTTGTTTTCCTACTTTTCGTATATGCCCGAGTTGAGGTTATTATTTGGGAATAGGGTAATTTACTGTGCTTTGGACGTTTTCTCATGCACGTTTTTCCTGTTTATGACCGTTTCATCTAGTTTTTTCTATTAGGCTATTGCTAGTTCTATGCCTAGTTGTAGGATGGTGTGACGGTCTTTATTCCATGCTGAGATGTTGTATACTACTAGCCAAGTATTTCTTGAGGATCAGTTTGGCTGTTACGTGATGCGATACTTGCAGACTTAACACATGGATGTGAGAACCTAGTATAGTAGACCATGGGGAGAATGGACGTAAGTAATTCTCTTGGGTGTCATTATAATACTATGTGAAAAACATGGGGAATTTACATTGAGTTCTTCTTCATAGTGTCTGAAGTTCCTCGACATTGGCCACATAGTGAATGAGACTTTGAGTGCTTCCCCAGAGTGCCTTTAGTACGATATGAGACTTTAGGTAGAATTGACCGTGAGTGCTTCCCCAAAGAGTCTATTTTCATTAGCTGTACCAGAGGGGTGAGACAATTTGTGCCTCTCAGAGGGTTTCTAGTACTTGTAGGTTGAACCATAAGGATAAGGTTGTGAGAACTACCAATAGGGTCACATGTTTGTTCTACTATCTTTAGTGGATGCTTTTGTGTTTTTACATTTTATGCTAGATACTATGGATTGTTTTCTACTGAGTACTTTTTTGTTTATTTTTTTCTGTACTTTTACCTACTATATATTCACTAACTATTAGGCATAGATCTTTGGGTGGGTTTCTACTGTGATTTTTATCTCACACCCTGTTTGGGTCATGCTTTTGGTGTAACTACCCAATGTTTCACAAATAGAAATCCCTCTTGATCTAATTAAATGTCTCTTTATGTAAACTGTTTATATAAAAATTAAACTTGTTTGGTTTTATGTTATTAATTGTGACCATTTCTTTTATAGTCGTTGAACAATGATCATATTATTAGTATAAATATAGGGCATTAACAAATCCAATTTACTCAAACAAAGGAAGTGATGACCCCATCCTGTAGAATTGCTCCATACGAAGCCCATTTGTCCGAGCTCGGAAAAGAGGTGGCGTCTTTGTGCTTCGATCTTGACGAATCCCAAGCTGAGCTTCATCATGTCAAGCCCGAACGTGATCGTCTATGGGAAAAGTGGAAGTTGATAGAAATTACCACTCGAGCGATGTTATCCGAGCCACCCAAAGAGTCTATCACCATTGTACACCATAAGATTAGCTCTAATGCAGCAGTTTTAAGGTGTTATGTAACAAATCTCTAGTACTATGTTCATGTACATTATTTTTTGTATATAATAATGAATATACTTTCTTGTCACTATTGATACATTGTAAATAGTTTTTAAAGTGCAAATTGTGTTTTTTAGTTATTATTTAATTAAGAATTCAATTTAATTAAATTAAGTGAATTTTTAATTAAATAATATTTTAATAAAATATTATTATTATTATTAAATTAATTTTATTGTATATAAATGATCATACAATTTTATGTATGCAATTGTAATTTTAATTTAGGTTTGAAAGCCATTTTTGTCAAAACCCGTGAATTTTTTATAAATGTCAATTTTTATTTTAAAAGATAAAATCAACATATTTATAAATTTATTTAGATAAAAAAATTTATTTTCTAGAATCAGGACGTTGAAATTATCCAACAGTAAGTTTTTTTTAATTTTCTGAGACAGTAAATTTTTTGGGTAAAAATTAAATACTGTTTAAATATATAATGTATTTTATGACATCAAAATGACCCAATAGTGATATAATAAAATACAGTAATAATTATTTTCGGCCAATATATGGTTTAAATTTAAAATAATGTGATTTTGGGTTTTTTTTACTTACTTTTCAAAGCATTAATAGATCCCCCAAGACTTATTAAACATCTTGTCTTTTTAAATTATTTTCCATGGGAGTGTGACTCACCTCCACATAATCAACCCCATTATTTTAATAAGTTCAGACTTTGGACATATAAAATATTGTTTTCCTCTTCCCTTTTCCAAAAACCATTGGTAAAAACAATGAGCTGATTTGTGGTTTGGATTAGTTTAATGTAAGGGGTCCCAAACATAAATAATAATGAATATACTCAACATTCCTATATAAACCCACCCGAGATATCACTTACTATTCACTCAAAGCCTTTTGTGTTCTTCAAACCTCTACCCTGATCCATGTAGAATCCTCCCAAGGCTCCCCATTCTCCAAATAATCCTCTCTCAAGCCTCTCTCAAGTCTTTGGAAGCACACTTCCAAGTAAGGGATTTTTCTTCCTTTCTCATTATTGTCCAATTTTAATTAAGTATTTTTCCCTTATAATTTAAATTATGAATGATGGGGTATGGTTTCTCAACACCCTCATACTGACCTCTTTATGTTTAAATTATGGGAGACCCATTTCTCTCTCATTAAATGCCTCCCATGTACACCCGTTACTATGCCGAAATTCCAAAAGGAACTTCTCTCTCCTCTTTTTCATTCAAGCAATACTTTTGTATCATGAAACTAAATTCCATTAAAAATGTTGGGAAATGTATCTATATGACCTCCTTACATTCCATTAAATGTAAATATGTTTAGGAACCACTTTTTCTCTCATTGACCATTTTTATGAATTCTTTTGTCACGCCGTTATGCTGCCGAAATAAAATCGATTTTCTAAGCCAATGTCATTGTGTAGTGAATAACATGCACATTTCTCCATCAACGGTATTCAACTTTATGCACATTTAATTATTTATTATAAAGTTTCATGTATGAATTCCACATTCCTTTATCATTGAATAAATTAATATGTTTTATGAATCCATGTTTTATTATCCATGTGGCACACTTAAGAATGAAATGAAATGGTTAAGAAGGGTGAACCCTAATAGAGCTCCAATGCATTGGGTAAAGTATAGTATCTTGATACGTTATGTGAAATGAGTGTTGACACCTGATAATTCATGTGCAATGAGGTTTTACTTGTGATTCATGTGTAATGAGGATTTACTCATTCTCTATGTGCAATGAGCCTCAGCTCATGCTAATTCCATGTTAAGTGTTTTTGCCACATTTCCATGTATGATTATCATGCTTTATCAAGCCTTTATGTTTATATTTCTCTTGTGATATATTGATATTCCTATTGTCTAGCATTTATTTTATTCCTCATGTATTCCATTTTTATTCCCTTATAGGGCTTTATAGCTCACCCATTTTCTTTTACTTGTCCTCGGGTTATCCCATGCAATGCTAAGTACGAGAGAATGTAGTGGTCATGTAGAGGAAGATTCAATAAAGATATTTCACTTCATGTTTTATGGTCATATGTTATGATCCTAACCCCAAAATACACTAGACCTCTCGATCATCCATGTTTTATCAAGTTAATAGTTTATGTAATAAATCATGTTTATGTTTGTAATAAAAGCAGGGTTGTCAAAGTTGGTATTAGAGGATAGGATTAGTTATTTGTGGGATTATGATTAGAAAACCCTAGTAAAGACTTATACATATGACTAAGTATATTAAAAACATCCCCAAGTTATGGTAAGTACTAAGTGGTTTATCATTAAACTACATCCCTATCTGGATACGAGCAAGTAGAGGCGGCTCTGGCACAAATGTATCCTAGGGGTAAAACCCAAAAACACCACATTGAGCTAGACTCGAATGGGAACTAGTGCAAGAAAACAGGCCTTGTTGTACTCATGGTTATGACACTCCCAAGGGATATGTTTTGATAAATTCACAATCTTAGTATGAACCCTTATTAAGGGAATTAAAATGGCCTCTAAGAAAATCTGTTTGAAAGTACATCATGAAAAGCCTATATTGAAGCCTATAGACTCAAAAGTTAAGGAATTAAATTTTTATTTATAAGTCATACACTTTATTCTTTGGATTACCCTTTATGTGTTACCCCCTAACTTTCCTTTTATTCCAGCCAATGACCAGTAATAGGAGGACTTGGGCTAACAACCGGTGGGAGATCAGTGTGATGACTGTAGTAATGAGATTACCAATCCAATGGGAGTGTGAATCTTGAACCTTGTCATGCTTCTCTCTCAGTTAACTCAAGATTTGAATAGAAACACTGGTCAAGAGGAATGTCCAAACCCCCCCTAAAAAGGAACAAGTCACTATCGAGAGCTTCATGAGACAAAGGCCTCCTACTTTTAGTGGATCATTCGATCCCACGATCACAGAACAATGGATAAACTCCATTGAAAAGATCTTCTCCATCCTTCAATGTTTTGAACAAGAGAAGGTTCTCCTAGCCGCATATCGTATGGAGGGTGAAGCTGATCAATGGATGATGTTTATCAAAAATATGATGCCTGAGGAGGAGATCGAGGCGTTGGAATGGAAGGATTTTTGAAAGATGTTTTTCGATAAATATTTTCCGCGCACCCTCCGGCATAAGATGGAAAGGAACATCTATTCCCTCAAAAAATGAAGAAAAATCTGTTGGAGTGTACGAGACAAAATTCACAAGGCTTGCACGATACGATTCCGTCTATTTCATTACCACCAAATGCAAGGTTGACTGCTTCTTTAGTGGGCTGAAGCCTAGACTGCGGAATGCAATAGCGATACGTGACTTCGACAGCTATGATGAAATTGTCTGATGTGCCCTCAAGGTCAAAATGGAGATCGGGGAATCACAGGGGTATCATGGGGACAAGAAGTGAATGGTTTACTTCAATTATGGAGGTCCTATGGATAAATCCAATGGTGTTAAGAAGATCTATCACCCCACAAGTCAAAAGTGCGGAAATAATCACTATAGAAATTTCCTCAAGGGGATAAGGAAATGCCTTAGGTGTGAAAGAGAAGGGCACCTAGCTGTTAACTGTCGGCAAGAAGGACCCACGACTACAAAAAAAGAGAGGAGCACTCTGTTCGAACCTGAACACATTGTTCATTGCTACAACTACAAAAATCCGGGGTAGTTTTCAAATCAGTGCCCTAAACCAAGGGTTTTCGATGGGAACCAACAACCTCCAATGCAGCAAGGAATAGATGTTTCCATCAATTCTGCCGAAGCGAACCCCGACAATGAAGTGGTGACAGTTATGCTAGTTATTCATTCAAGAATAGAAAACATACTTTTTGATTTAGGTTCTAGGAATTCTTTTATATCTTCAATGTTTAGTATAACAATCCCAGCACCACCACAAATCATGGAAGTGAAGATGTCGTTGAGTACGACAAAGGGGGATATCATTGCAATCAATGAATATAAGTCCTCCCCTGTTATAATCTGTTGATTGATTTTCCTGGTGAACCTCTTCATACTCCCTCTGGTGGAATTTGATGTAATTCTTGGCATGGATTGGCATTCCTTATATAGAGCCAACAGAAATTGTTGGGAGAGGGAAATCACACTCCATATGGAGAATCAACCCCCGATTCATTACAAGTGTAATGAGGAAGATGAATATCCTTTAGCTCCATCATCTCAAGCATTGATATTAATGCCATATGAGCACTGTTATTTGTCTAAGATGATTGATTCAAAGAAGAAACCATCCTTGGAGAAATTCCTATTCTGAGGGAGTTCCCTGAAGTGTTTCCTGAGGAACTACCTAGTCTTCCTCCTAGAAGAGATGTTGAATTATCAATTGAACTTATACTAGGGGCACTACCAATATCCAAGACTCTAAATAGAATGGATATCGTGGAGCTTGAATAGATGAAGAAACAACTATAGGAGAATCTAGATAATGATTTTATATTCCCAAGTTCTTCACCATGGGGTGCACCCGTCGTCTTCGTCAATAAGAATGATGGGTCCATGCGACTTTGAATCGATTGTCGTGAACTTAACAAAATCACGATAAAGAACAAGTATCCTCTTCCATGGATCGATGACTTGTTTGATCAGCTGCATGGAGCACAATAATTCTCCAAGGTAGATTTGTGGTCATGATATTATCAAGTAAGGAGGAATAAATAAGATGTCCCCAAGACTGCTTTTCATACAAGTTACGGGCACTATGAATTCATAGTAATTCCTTTCAGACACGCCAATGCTCCTGAAATCTTCATGGACTTTATGAATACAGTCATTATAGATTACCTAGACAAATTTTTGGTCGTATTTATAGATGATATTCTAATATTCTCTAAAAAAACGAAGGATCATGAGGAGCATTTAAGAACTATACTAGACTTTGCACAAGGAGAAGCTCTATAAAAAGTACATAATGTGTGAGTTCTGGTTTAAGGAGGTCTCATTCGTGGGCCATATCATCACAAGCAATGGGATATATGTGGATCCCTCCAAAATAGATGCAATTGAGGGATGGATGATGCCAACATCGGTAACAGATATACATAGCTTCTTGGGGTTATCTGGATATTATCGATGATTTGTGAGAAATTTCTCCTCATATTCCAACCCACTTACCAAGCTTACATGAAAGGGAGTAATGTTTTCGTGGAGTGATGAATGAGAAGAAAGATTCAAGGAGTTGAAAAGGAGGCTTATTACTACTCATGTGCTCACTTTTCCCACAATTGGGGAAGTTTTTGTGGTATTTAGTGATGCATCGAAGAAGGGATTAGGATTTGTGCTGATGTAGATTGATAAAGTGATATCTTATGCCTTGAGGCTGTTGAAAATTCATGAGAGAAACTATCCAACGCATGATATGGAGATGGTGGCAGTGATATTTTCATTGAAAATATGGCGGCATTATCTCTATAGGGGGAAATGTTAGATATATACTGACTGAAAGAGACATAAATATATATTCACACAGAAATAGTTTAATATGTTACAGAGAAGATGGATAGAGCTAATCAAGGATTATGACTATTCAATACATTACCACCCTGGGAACGAAAACAAGGTGGGAGATTCCCTAAGTAGAATGGACCCAGTGATTCTATCAATGATGATAATTGAGAAGGATCCAATCTTATTAGACATGATGAAGATGTACATGGGAATCATAATGAAGGGAACATCATCAATCCTATCACAAATGATAACTCAAACATATCTTTTGGAAATGTGAAAGGATGCTCAAAAGGATGATGTTGGAATTCTCGAAAAAGTGGAAGATATCAAAAATGGGAATCCTTGGAGTTTAATGTTAATGAAGAAGGAATTGTGTGATTTGGGAAAAGGCAATGTCTTCCATTACGTCCAGAGATGAAGAAGAATCTTTTGGATAATGCATATAGTATAAATTTCTCTAGTAACCCAGGCATCACAAAGATGTATCGATATCTCCGAGAAAACCTTTGGTGGAACAATATGAAAAAGGTGATCGGTGAATATACATCAATGTGCCCGGTGTGCCCGCAAGTGAAGCCAGAGAGGCAGAATTCTAAGAGGATGATGCAACCATTTCCTATACCATAATGGAAATGGGAGAACATCACCATGGACTTTGTCACCAGACTTCAAAGGACATCCAAAGGCCATAATGCAATCTGGGTTGTTGTGGATCATCATACAAATACTGCACAATTCATTACTATTCGGGATATTTTCTCATTGGATCAACTGGCACGAAAATATATCAGGGAAGTGGTCAGGCTTCATGGAGTGCCACTATCGTATTGTGTTTGACTGAGATCAAAGATTCACCTCTATGTTTTGGAAGAGTCTTCAACATTCAATGAATACTAAACTGAACTTCAGTGCGACCTATCATCCTCAAACTGATGTCCAATCCGTGTGGACTATCCAAACACTTGAGGAAATGTTGAGAGCGTGCTCAATGGACCTTAAAGGAGGATGGGATCAACATCTTCCTCTAGTTGAGTTCCCTTATAATAACTTCTTCCACTCGAGCATCCAAATGGAACCATATGAAGCCCATTATGGGAAAAGGTGCAGAACACTGGCGTGTTGGGATGAGGTCTGTGACCATAAGCTGCATGGACTGGAAATGGTCGAGGAAATGGTGGAGAAGGTGAAAACCATTCAGCAGTATATCAAGGCAGCCCAGAGTCGACAGAAGAGTTATGCAGATAATCGTCGATGAGAACTTGAGTTTAACATTGGAGACTTGGTTTTTCTTATGGATATCTCCATGGAAGAAGGTCATGAAGTTTGGAATGAAATGTATGTTCAGTCCAAGGTACATCAGCCCCTTCAATATTCTTGATCGTGTCGAGGATGTGGCCTATCGACTAGAACTTCCACTTACCATGGCCAATGTACAAGATGTCTCCCATGTATCCCTCTTAATGAAGTACATACCAGACCCTTCACATGTACTCTCATTTGAGGTAGTACAGTTGGAGGATGATCTTTCTTATGAGGACCAACAAGTGAAGATCTTAGATCGTAGAGAAAAAGTTCGATGAAATAAGACAATTCCCCTTGTCAAGGTGTTGTTGCGAAACCAAAAAAAAATGAATAAGAGACTTGGGAATCAGAGGAAATGATAAAGTTGAGTTACCCACATCTATTTTAGTGTGGGAAAAAGGAAATTTTGAGGGTGAAATTTCTTAAGGGGGGAATATTGTAACAACCCAAATTTAAGTAATATAAATCCCTTTTGATCTAGTTAAATGTCTCTTTATGTAAAATGTTTATATAAAATGTCAACTTCTTTGGTTTTATGTTAAGAATTGTGACTTTTGTTTCTATAGCTGTTGAACAGTGATCAAATGATTATTATAAATATAGTGCTTCAACAAATCCAATTTACTCAGACAAAGGATGCAATGACCTTATCCAGTAGAATTGCTCCATACGAAGCCCATTTGTCAGAGCTCGGAAAAGAGGTGGCGTCTTTGGGCTTTGATCTTGACCAAGCCCAATATGAGATTCATCATTTCATGCTCGAACATGACCATCTATGGGAAAAGTGGATGTTGATAGAAATTACCACTCGAGTGATGTTATCTGAGCCACCCCAAGAGTCTATCACCATCGTACACCTTACCCTTAGGTCTTATGCGGATTTTTTAAGGGGTTATGTAAAAAATCACTAGTACAATGCTCATGTAAATTATTTTTTGTATATAATAATGAATATACTTTCTTATCATTATTGATACATTGTAAATTGTTTTTAAAGTGAAAATAGTGTTTTTTGTTATTATTTAATGAAGAATTGTATTTTATTAAATTAAGGGTTTTTTGAATAAAATAATATTTCCATAAAATATAATAATTATTATTATTAAATTAAGTTTATTATATATAAATGATCATATATTTTTATGAATGCAATTGTAATTTTTATTATTGTTTGAATGCCTTTTTTGTCAAAACCCATGAATTTTCGATAAAAGTCTGTTTTTATTTTAAAAGTGAAAATTAACATATTATAAAATTATTTAGATAAAATAAATGTTATTTCTGGAATCAGGACATCGATATTATCCAATGGTTAATTTTTCATAATTTTCGGAGATAGCCAATTTTTTGGGTAAAAATTAAATATTGTTTAAATATATAATGTGTTTTATGACATCATAATGACCCAATAGTGATGTAATACAATACTTCAAGAATTATGTTCGTCTAATATATGTTTTAACATTAAAATAATGTTATTTTGTGTTTGTTTGACATACATTTCAGAGAATTAATGGACCCCTCAAGACTTATTAAACATCTTGTCTTTATAAATTATTTTCCATGGGAGTGTGACTCACCTCCACATAGGAAACCCCATTATATTTAGATGTTTGGACTTTGTCCTTATAAAATATTTTTTTCCTCTTCCCTTTTTCAAAAACCATGGGCAAAAACCATGAGATGATTTGTGGTTTGGATTAGTTTAATATAATTGGTCTGAAACCTAAATAATAAAGAATTCACTCACCTTTTCTTTAAAAACCCACCCTAGATCCCACTTCCTCCTCACTGAAATCCTTTGGAGTTTGTCCAACCTTTTCCCTACCCTCCTTAAAATCATCCCAAGGTTCCCCATGCTCCCAATAATCCTCTCTCAATCCTCTCTCAAGCCTTTGTAAGCACACATCCAAGTAAGGGTTTTTTATTTATTTCTCATTATTGTCTTGTTTTCATTAAGAAGGTTTTGCATTTTAAATTCAATTATGACTATTGGGGTATAGTTTAGTACCACCCTCATACTTCCCTATTTATGTTTGAATTATGGTAGACCTTTGTCTCTCTCATTAAATTCCTCCCATGTACACCTGTTACTATGCTGAAATTCTGAAAGGAACTTCTCTCTCCTCTTTTACATTCAAGCAATACTTTTGTATCATGAATCTAAATTCCATTACAATTGTTGGGACATGTATATATATGACATCCTTACTGTCCATTACTTTTAAAATATTATGAGGAACCACTTTCTCTCTCATCAACCATATTTATTAATTCTTATGTCATGCTGTTACGCTGTCGAAATCGCACCGATTTTTTAAGCCAATATCAGTGTGTAGTGAATACCATGCCCATTTCTCTATCATGGGTATTCACCATTATGAACATTTTCGTATTGATTATCAAGTTTCATGTATTAATTCCACAATCAATTATCGTGGAGAAAATTATTATGTTTTATGAATCCATGTTTTATGATCCTTGTGGCAAGCTTATAAATGAAATGAAATGTTTACGAAGGGTGCGCCCTTATAGTTCTCCAATGCATTGGGTAAAGTATAGTATCATGATACATCATTTGAAATGAGTGTTAACTCATACTAATTCAAGTGCAATGAAGGTTTACTCGTTCTTCATGTGAAATGAGGATTTAGTTGCGATCTATGTGCAGTGAGCCTTGGCTCATGCTAATTCCATGATAAGTGTTGTTGACACATTTCCATGTTATGATTATCATGCCTTATCAAACATTTATGTTCATGTTTCTATTTTCTATTATTTATATGCCTATTGTCTAAAATTTATTGTACTCTTCATGTATTACATGTTTATTCCCTTACTGGGCTTTATACCTCACCCCTTTTCTTATGCATGTCCTCAGGTTATCCCATGCAATGCTAAGTACGAGAGAATGAATTGGTCATGTAAAAGAAGGTTTCAATAAAGATGGTGTACTTCATGTTTGATGTTGTTATGTAATGATCCTAAACACCAAAGACACTAGAACTCTTGATCATCCATGTTCTATCAAGTGAATAGTTTATGTAATAAATCATGTTTAAGTTTGTAATAAAAACAATGTTGTCATATTTGGGCCCAAACAGATTATATTGTTGCAGGTATAGATAAGGGCAGGCGCCCTTCTACTTTAGGTTCTTGATTGCACTGGAGCTAGAGAGAATGGGACCAAGCTATGGCTTGCGATGTTGACGAGTTTATCTACTTTATTTTTTACTTTTTTTAGTACTATATTTCAGCATTGTGACTTGTTTGGATATTTTCCTAAACATATATGTATCATGAATCATTTACATATATTTCGGCTCTAGTTGTTTATTTATCAATCATCCACTGTTATTTTTGTTCGATATTTACTACTTATACTGTTTTAAGTGTTGTTACTTCCGATGTGTACTCTACCAATGAGGGCATAGTTTCCCCACTATCACACACAAGGACCTCGCTGCTAGACGGAAGCCTCTGGCATTCGGTGAAATGCCTTTGAGTCCATGTGACCAACCGGGTACTGGGCGCCTCTAGGTGGATTCCGGAACCAGGACGTTACATTCACCCCGTTCACCTATAGGATATAAAGACATGGATCTTCTCTACATTGATATTATTCCCACTCAAAAAAATACACCAAGATAATACACATGAGTCCAGTTAAGGAACATTGTCTACCATTAGTGAAAACCAAAATTTCATACTAAAACATCATGTTTGAGATTTCCTCACTTCCTTTCTTTCCGAAGAATGCTTCATGTTTCCCATTAATAATTCCCATGTATATATTCCGAGAGAGGGAATCCTAAGTCAAAATGAAGCATAAAGGAGACAAAGGATCACATTTCCAAACACATTGCACCAATTTGAAGAATTCAAAACACTTCCCGTTGAGGGATATTGAAAACCAAGGTGTTGCGTAACCCTGAAAACAAATATCAAAAACCCATTCCCAAAACCCAATTTTATGCATCACCTAGATGATAAAGATCCATTCCATCTTGTAATAAGCATTATCCATATGAACATGGTAGATGAAAATAGATCCAATAACCCTTCTATTAGTATCGTTCCCAAGTTCTATAGCAATTCCAACCGCCCCTGTATACTTATCAATTTGATAAACCCAAGTTTCTCACCTTAAACTAATCTTAGAATGATCTCATGCTTCCTACTTGAAATTAGACATGCTAGTACATTGTAGGACACATTACAAAATACTGTGAGTCTGATCATCCCATTAGAACTGGGGTATTTGACCTTCAGAATGAGTACCACTCCAGAATCACCCACAAATCTACATATTTTACCACCCCAAAATAATCATGTATGGACTACACCACCTACATTCCCACCACATCCAATGAAACCATGTATAATTACATAGGGAAACCATATGGTCCTATTTCACTGCCATGAGGAATAGCATGTAATAAACCCTTAATCTCATATTCATTGGGCATCACCGCCATGAGCTTCATGTCCGAGTTTCCCACCATGTGTGAAATCTCTTCCTTGAACGCCTCCATCTCATTAGTGCCTTGTTTATCCCCATATAATGTATTCACCACCCTGGGTAATAGAAATTCAATTTCTTACAAAGACAAGCAACCAACAGCCTCATCATCCGACGTATAAACACCCTTACCAAAAAAATTATTGATCCTCATGTTACTCTTCTGCTTCACACATGCATGGAAGTAGGTGCTATTTTGATATCCATCTTTCAGCTAACATACAAGATATCTCAATCTATAATATTTCTCAATATCAAGCAGTGTCTCTGTAAGAAAATTGTGATTATCTTAGAGTAAAGAGAACATGTTCACATCCTAGCCAGTTTCCAACTCTTCTATAATCCTACAGATATCTACCTAAACATTTTCCATTCCCAAACCTTCGATGGGACTATGTGTTATACATTCAATAGTTTCCTTTTTAAGTGTCTTAATCCAATTCATAAGATTATTCCATGCCTCCCACTCTCCTCACCTCCCCACGAGCTTCAGACTGTTGACAAGAAATCACTCTCCTGGTGACTGTAAATGGAATAGTGGAAGGCCTAATTGCTATACATGTCCGTATGGAGTTCCACGAGAAGTGGAGAGTGATCGGATAAAGGGAAAGGGAGATAAATGACTGATATCAACCCGAAGGAGTTGAGGCATTGAATGTTTGCAAAGCATCTGTCAAGATGGATCCATATTCAACATGTTCCCATGCAGTTATTGCACTGGGTGAAGCGAATACCATTGAATCCCTAGTCGAAAAGTCCAACTAAAAATATTAAGTCAGTGCAGTATTTCATCCCACTATTTCTACCTGATGAAATCCCTTTCTTTTCTTAAGGATCAGTGATCATGTTGAAGTCTCTACCCAAGAAACATGGAAGAGATTCCATTTGAAAGGACCCCAAGAAGTTTGTTGGTTCCAATCTCTTTGAAATCTCATTGCTGGCATAAACAAATGAGAACATCATATCACCCCACATAAATGATATTTTGTTACTGATACACTGGCTCATAAGGCTAAAAAACTCCACTTTTATTGATTGTTTAATGAATATCAAAGTAAATGGTTTGTCAAGAAAACCATGCATGCATGAATGGAATCCCATCTTCCTCTCCAATATAGGGAGATTAGAAGCGCCCTATTTTGGTTAAATAATGTACTCCATAGACACCATGGATTTCATGGTTTTGTTGCTAGTATGACACTCCTTGTTGGAGCCTCTATCCCTCTCACATTTCAAATAATTAGTGACACCATTAGATCTTGATACTCATGGTCTTATTAAAAACTTCTCTAGATGGGGAAATTGAAATGGTCATACCTTCCTCCTTAGATTTAGAGCGTGTTACTAGACATGAAGTATCCCAATAGAGGATCCTTGCATGCGAGGAAGGTTATTCATCATGGCCCCTTTTGAGTCCTCTAGCAGCAAAAACCTAATCAGAAATAATGGAGGTGGAGAGAATATATCAAATTCCTCATTAATAATGAAAACTAGAGGAAATATCTAAGGGGACCCCAATAAATACTTCATCTCTTTCAACACACCTACAGAAAAAACTCATATTGAGGGAACCCAGTGGTTGTTGGTGACCAATTTTTGGGCAGAGAGCATTGAATGAAGTCCGGGGAAATCTGATAAGAATTACAAAATAGGGAGAAAGATGTTGACAAAAACCAAGGAGGGAGAGGAAGGAAAGAATCCTAGGAATATCATCCCTATATCCTCATAAAATAATCAGTGTCGAGTTGAAAAGTTAAGAGCCCCCGCGAATCGCAGGAGACAGAGAGAACATATCCTTTTTGGGGGAGCCTATCATGAGATTCTCTGAAGTGGCTAAAACGGTCGATTCCAATCATGGAATGGGAATTTGCGGACAATCATTTTAATTTGAACCCACTGTCATAATAGTAAAATTATTTTCCATCTCTGTCATTGGTCCTAGGATCCCCAACTCCCCCAAACCACTGTGACGAGCTCCAAGTTTCCCCAACATATTGGGAGTTATGCCTAAGTTAATGGTTCAATCTAAACATTTTATTGTAGATATATTTAGTATGGATGTTTCCACATTAAGAAAACCACATTGGGGTCATTTAATATTATATATTACTTAAGATTTTTTATTAGGAATTATGGTATGATATGCATAAGTATTTAATTATTTTTTTAAAGCGTTGATCCTATAAAAATGTTTCTGCTAATAAATTATAATATGTTTTTTCAATATTAATCAAATATGATATAGTATTCTCCCCATTTGATGGTGCATTTCATATGTTATTCATGACATCATCAGCTAAAAACTCTTTGATATCCAAATTTTTGTACATTAGTTAGTATATGAATATGTTTTCATCATTTTTTCCAATTATTTTGAATATATGGTTTTCCAATACTATAGTGTTTTATTCCATTGTGGGGCACCCTATATATCTATGAATAAAAATAATTGTTTTTTTCTTTATTCAACATTTCTATTTTCATTGTGGGTCATGGTATCATTCTAATTCTACTCCATGCTCTAAAAAATCTAGAACTCTAACACTCTGATACCCTCAATCTATAATAAAATTAAACTTGTAGTAACCATATCATCTCATTGAATGTAAAAAAATAAGTAAACATTTTAAAAAATATATTCTGCCATTCTAGCTGCAATTTAATGACTGGTCGTTTCCATATTAAAAATCTACAATGACTGCTTTGGTCCATAACAAGGTACCATGATGAATTTATGTTTAGGCTTAAAAATTCTTATTACACTATTTAAAGTATTTCAATTGAGTCTATAAATAGGTTCTTCTACATATTATCACTCTATGATTCTGACATTGGATGTTATTTAGACTAATATTATCATCTTCATTGATAGTTCAATGGGCGTTCCTAAAAATAACATTCATAGTACAAATTATCAATAAATAATATAGTCATTTTTCGTACATGAAAAAATAGATTACATGGGGATATATGGGTTACACCTTTCATTGAAAATTCTTTTGGAGTGTCTTCTAAAAATCCGATCACTATGATAGTTTTGTTTTCACAATGCGTAAATGGGGGTGGGTGTTATCATTTTAAATTAATATTGTCCAAATCTTTTTTTTGGATTTTTTAAACATACATTTTGGTTATGTGGTAACCGCACAATAACAATGATGTATCATGAATATCAATAATCTAAAATATAATAAATGAAAATAGGTTAATCCAATATTTAAATTTTTAAAATGATATAATTTCACTAATGAAATTTTATAGGAGGATTGTAGGTTATAAAAAATAATTACTTCAATGAAATTTCCTTGAGTATTGGGTATGCCTTTTCCTATAAATAACATGATGATCTCTTTAGTTACACATTACAAAACCAGGACCTTCATGATGACATGTCCCACATAAAAAATAATATTGGTAACATCCTTAAAAAACATCATCATACTATAATCTTGTAATATCATAAATATATTTTCATTGAAGTATTATTGAACATGGTATATCATCGAGGAACATCAACCATGAAACTGGGAAAATCAACATTAAATATGCCATATTTAATCCATATTGTTGAAAAATTTCATACACTAGTAAAAAAATAAAAATGTCTTCAATATCATCAAGGTGAAATCGATTAACAATATTTCTCTGGAAAAAAATTCTAGAAAAACTATAATATAACATAATATAATAAACATCTAATAAAAATCAACAAAAATAACAAATAAAAGTCTCTATGAATCCTAATACTATCGAGCATCCCATAACATCATCATATTTTCAAAAAACAGATCAGGAGATGACCATAAAAACCAGCACACTAGTCTAGTTAGGAATGGGTGAAATAAACCGATATATAAGAGCATAGTTTTATTTATGAGTTGTAATAATATATTTATGTTAAATAGATATAAAATACGAATATAAAGAAGGTAAAAACTGGGAAACACAAACACACTGAATATAAAAAATAATTTAAGCTCCCACCTCCCTTTCCTTAGAAGACACACAATCTCATCAAATCACTGGGTCTTTACTGACGTAGTAGAGAAAAATAAAAATCCATTTAGATTATAGGTTTTGAAGATAATAAATAATGGAACCACCAAAGATACCAACTAAGATGATTTCAATAGAGATCAACTTGGGGTGCATTTTATGAACCAAGGCTTAATCAAAAAGATAAATATAATCAATGAGAAAATTAGAGCACGTTAGCAATAGGTGGGGGAATCTAAAATAAATACACCAATGGGAAAAGAAAATTTAATGATAAGACATTGATATTAATATTAGTTGACATAATAAGAACATTAAATTAAGGTAATGTATGATATTGATTATTCTAACAAATTATTTTTAAATATTTGGCACCTGGGGTCAAGTCCTAGGTTCAAGAAATGATCAATTTGGATTCACAATTATTGTATCTTTACTGCTAGATCTAGATTTAGATTTAGGATTCAGTTTTGAACACTTACTCCATAATAATCATGAAAATAATCTAGTGGGATGATATATAAATAGGATTTAAATTTTGAGGTTTTTATTTAATGTAGACATTATTGTGGTCATTTGGATTTAAATGAAATTGGGTTAATTTTTTTACATTACCACAATGGAATTATTTTTGTTTGTTACTTGTTTATAATATATGTATAAGGGGTTAATGTTAGTTTGAAATTTATTTCCATGGATCTCAATCTATGAAAAAAATATAATATGTAAATCTAACTAGATCAAGATAAATGGTCAATATTTTATTTATATCAATGTAATTGTGTGTTAATTTTCAAGAAATATTAAAATTTAATTTCATAGAAATACTTCCTTAGAGCTGAAACAAACATAAAATATGTTTTATATTGAGTTAAAGAGTTAAGATATAGATATTTTACTATTTGTAAAAATATTTTGTATGATATGTTTTATTCATGATGGATGGATAATTGATCCTAAATATTTATAGTGGTAGATTTATTAGTAGAGTGTTATTCGGATAATATTTGTTAAAAGGTTGAGAGAATAGAAGCTATGTGTGTCATAGGTGAATGTTTTCATATAGAGTATAGTGAATGGAGAATTGTTGATGTTGAAATATACTTATATAAAACAAAATTTGTTATCCCTAGTGAGGGAATAATGTTGAAATAAAAGGGAGTCTATAAATTTGAGCTTAATCAGTGATATAGAAGGTTTTTATTTGTTTATTTGATAAAAATGGATGCTTATAGTTTCTCATAATTGGAAAATGTAATATATATATATATATACACTATTTGTAATGGAATATTTCAGTCCTTATGTTGTCTCTTATAGAGGATCAAATCTATGTTTTTGAACTGAAAATTTGTTTTATGTTTTTATATGTAAATACTAATACGGGGATGTCTGAATTTAATAATAAAATTTTATTTATTCTAAGATAGTTACACTAAAAGAAATGAGATTAGATGATTTTTTAATCGAATAATGATTTTTCATAAAAATAAATGAGTGTAAAATTTTGATTCTATTGTCGTAGATATGGACCACTGTTTACCATTGGATGGTTGCATTTATACTTTTCATTAATAATGATGTAATAATATTTCATATGTTTCAACCAATTAACTCTAAGTAATCACCTAACATTTAAATAATATCATACCAATATATTGGTAAAATTAATGATTCTCCAAAGGATGTGATCCAGTTACTCAAATAACATTGTGGGATTAATCATCATTGCACACAATCTATTTAGAGGAGACACCACACTGATGGAATTTAAAAGTTAAAACTACCACATCACTTTAATATATTTAAAAAACATTAAAATAATATTATAAGATATTTTGGCAAAAATAAAATAAAAATGTCATTATTATAAATACAGTTTCCATATAAATAAAAATATATAGAATGAAAAAAGAAATACTCATAATGAGAAGAAACACTTGTATCCACATCAATCAAATCATGTGGATATTATCCATGAATTAATAAACTAAATCCACGATTCTTCTTCCTCTATTGGATAATCATATATATCAAAACCCTGTAGCTACACTCCCATACCCCATATCATATGTTCCTCTATGTAATTATTATTATGTATGTATTGGAAATTTATATTTATTATGGTCATGTGATGAATTCATTCTCTATTAAATTATTCAAGAGCCTTATAATATTGGTATTCTTCTGATATTGAATCATTTGATCTTTTGAAATATATAAAATAAATATTTCATGGAGACTGCAGTTGATTGAACAATATATAATGTAAATTAATATGATTTTTAAATATACCTTGATTTCCATAATTAATATAAAAGAATTTTATTTATTCCCACCTATCTGTTTTTATATACATTTAATTTAGACTTCTTCCATTTCACTGGATGATGTAAATACCACGATTTTTTTGAAGTTTTTTTTCTTAAATACATGTGAGTTTTATGACTCTGCGAAAACTAACGGTGCGTGATTGTGAGGCCCGGTGTGCCCGGAATAAATTTATAAAGTTTTGTTCATGTACATTCATAATCATACGAGCGGTATTTTATAAATTTTGAACCAGTGCATGGAATTGGAATCTGAGGGCACCATTGAACTCACAACACTATTTTTTGCTTATGAAGACATTCACCTCAATGGACGATGGTCGTGAGTAGAAGTCAGTTTTTGGGTTTTTATAAACATTTAATAAAATAATCTAATCTTACACTTTATTTTATTTTTGGCCTCCATTTGGAGGTTGGGTAGTTAAAACATTTTCAAGGGAGTTGTAGGGGGACCACCACACCATAACCTCCATTTAGAGGTTAAAGTGGTGGGGCCAACCCGAACATAACCTGCCGTGAGTTGTTATGATGTGGGGTCCACACGAGGCTTAACCCCTTTTGATGGAGGAGAGTAAAACCACCTCATCATTCCATTAAATGGGGAGAAACCCATTGACCTCCTCCCCCTTAAGGGAGCATCATGACCTTCCAAAATTAATTTCTGCCAACACACGTAAATTAATTAGGTGGAGCCTCTTAGTTGAATTCTCCATTTATTAATTTTTGTCAACATCTAAAATAATATGACATCTAATATTATTTTGGGGGATTTGAATTTCACACATGGATGATCTTTAGAGATGATAGTTTGGGAGAATTGGAATTATCCCAACAAAGAACGCTCCTCCCAACGAAGAATGAAGAATTCCGATAGCAATCCATCCTCAACATCATCCTCAGACACATGCTGACATGGATCATCTTCCAGAGCCGTCGCCACATGAGTTTGGGAGCATGCGGAAGATGCGACGAACTGTGATTCTCTTCATCTACCTTCTTTGACTTTGTCAACGAACAACTCCCGATGATAAAAAGGTAGGGGTTCCAACTTTCTAATTGTTGTGTGTTCTTCGTCTTCTAACGTGGTTAAGATTTTGAAGTGTCTTGATATCACCCTAACGTGGATGGAGCGGGCCGAACAAACACAACCCGACCTCTCCGCTTTCTTTTTGGATTTTGATGCTCCACACGACATGTTTACGAGTTGTGCGTTACTCGTCAACAATGATTGAGGATCGAATCAGACGATCCTAGGAATGTGCGACTTCTTCTGGAGTGATAATCGGGCCACCAGAACTCGTCTGGTGACCCACGGAAAGTTCACCGATGGTTGGTGTGACGATCATCAATGCATGGACGGTGGTGGTGAAATCGTGATGCTAGAAGAGAAGGCCATGGACGATGGACTATGGAGGTTCTGCAGCGGCCGACACAAGTCCAGCTGCGAAGGGACCTGGCGCCCCGAGCCGCCGTGACGCTGGAGAAGGCACGACACGACCGAATCTGTACGGTCGATAGAAGGAGGGTCACGTCCCTTGGCCGCGATGGTGTAGGAATGGTCGGCTTGAGCCCAGCCGCGAAGCATTCTGGCGACCAGAGCCGGCGGGCCACTGGAGGAGGCGCGGCGTGTCCATCATCGCACGGGAGATGGAAGGCCACTTGGCCAGCCAGGAGGAGTGGGACCCACTAGGGGCCACACGACCTCCCACATGGATGCGGCAATGGCAAACCCCAGGAGCCATCGGGACGCCAGCCGCGTGAGCCGCAAGCGTGGGCCGTCGTGCCGGACGCAGCGCGGGTCGGGCCGCCCCCATGGGTCGGGCCCGCAATGGGTGTCCGATTGGTGAACCGTCTGTGGAAATGAAAAATCATGGAGAAAGATAGTTCTTTTGGAATAACCTACTTGAGTTTTGGATTCAGTTGTGGTAGGGTCAGGAGGGATTGAACTAAAATCCAACCGGGCCCTCGAAACAGAAATGCTAGTAACACCCAGACATGGCGCCCAATTGATGCACCGTCTACCGCGTTGTGTTCCTTTTGACAACACGAAACATCAAGAAACATACTATTGGGATGATGTGGTAGTTTATTTATTGAATCTTTGCTTGAGGAGCAGGCCCTACTGGAATCTTGTGTGCTTTGTGGAAACCTTGTGGCTGGCTGTGAACTATTGACTGTTCCTTGAACATGTGTTGGTCTGATAGTTCTGATGACTATTCCTGGATAATGTGGTAGTCCGATAGTTCTGACATTAGTTCCTGGATAATGTGTTTGTCTGACAGAATAGCTGGTTTTAGATCATGTGTTGGTCTGGCAGCTCTAACGACTGTTCCTAGATCATGTGTTTGTCTGATAGTTCTGACTTCTATTCCTAAATCATGTGTTAGTCGGACAGAATTGCTGGTCCTAGATAATGTGTTGGTCCGAAAACTATGATGATTCAGTGGCTATATATGATCTTCTCTATCTATCCACATAAGTTGTATACATGTTTGAGCTGAGTCAGTGACTTCTGTGTTTTCCTCATGATTGGGATGGGATACTTGATAACTTAGCTATATGTATGGGTGTATAACTATGTAATGGCTACCTGTTGATTTTAAACTCTTTGGTTTGTCCTTTTTGAATATTGTGAGACCTTGAGGGTGTCACGGTCCCTACTGAGTAATGTTATATTCACCCATGCATGGGCCATACCAGCACCTCATTGTGTTGCATGCAGACGACGGACAGTACTGACTGAGACTGAGTAGTAGGACTACATGGTACCTGGAGGTGGACCTTACGACAAGTCAGTACATAGAGATGACTGACAGACGTTGAGTGCTGAGGAGGCCATCTATACCTACCCTTCAGGTAGGAACCTTGGAGGACGACCCAGTAGCTGTTTTTCTTTTTCAGTTGTACATGTTTTTCATTTGTACTTGTACTTTCTAGTTGGGCTTGTATTTCATGCCCTTTTAATTTTCAGAACTCTTTTGTATACAGATTTACATATCATTTACTATCAACTCATACTATTTTTTTGTGTGTTTTAATTTATAAAGGCAATGCCTTCCTAGTTTTAGGGATTTATGCCTTTGGTGGTAGACGCCAGCCCCTAGCCTACGTAATATGGGCTTGGGGTATTCACGACACGGGCCCCGAGGGACGGGTCGTAAAAAATTGGTATTAGAAGAGTCGGTTATACTACAAAACATAGTACTCTGATATTTAATTTATATGAATAAATAATGTTAAGAGTATTGAGAATGGTTTACAGTCCAGGGATTCCAGTGTTGGTGCGGTGGCCGACATATTAATACATCAAGACTTGACTTCTAATTTCCGACTCAGTGCATGAAAACACTGATTGTGTGTGTGTTTCAAGGGTTTTCTTTGTGATCTATTTGATTCAGCTCACCAAATATAACTTATTGACCATGGCACACCTGTATCTATTCAGGATGGCCCCACGTAGACAATCATCCAGGGTTCTGAGAGTTGTACGATATGACAGCCCACCGAGCGACAAGGCCTCGGTGCATGGCCCTATCACAGCGGAGTAACCAGTGGTACCACTGCCCATTTGGCCACTGATACCACTAGCCCCAGTGGTAGAGTGTGCACACCGCTTAAGAACATTGCACATGTTCCAGCACCAGAGGCCGCCCCGGCTCAGTGGTGAGACGGACCCACATGTAGCTGAGGATTGGTAGGAGGCTATTGTGAGAGTCTTTAGACTGGTAGGGACACTACTAGCCTTTATGGTGATCCTTGTCGTGAGTCTTATTTAGGCCGTAGTAGCCAGATGGTGGAGCATGATGCTCTAGGTGCATGACAAGGCGACACTCCCCTGGGCAAGCTTCGAGAGCCTGTTTCAGGTTGAGTATGTTTCAACCACCATACATGCGGTGCAGATACACGAGTTACTACATCTACAGCAGGGTATCATGATGGTGGCACAGTACTCAGTGATATTCACCGACCTCTCGCGTTACTGCACATATATGGTATATGACCCATTTTTTAGGGCCCAGACCTTCAAGCATGGGATCATGTGAGAGATCAGTGCTTCGATGGTCTCCCTCAACAACCCAACGTCAGAGGGTGTGTTAGAGAGATCCAACTTAGTGGAGAGGTTCCTTACTGAGCTATCACCAGCAGCCAGACCCATTACTAGTCGTCATGCAACGGAGTCTTCTGCAGCTGGCTGTAGACAGATGTCATAGAGGTCCAAGTAGAACATGCCATCTGGTGGAAGACATCGGGATACAGGTTCAGTTGTGCGCGACACACAAGACATAACCAATGATGCTAGGAGTAGACAATGATACTCTTTGGGTGGGAAGGGTCACATGGCGCGCCGTTGTTCAACCCGCCGTACTGATGACCAACAGACATTTTAGGGACCTCTCAGGTAGAGGAAGAGGTTCAATCGAGGCAGACCACATGGAGCAAGTGGACGTGGCATAGTTGATGGTCGTGCAGCTGGTGGTGGAAGACAATTAAAGGTGTTACTGCCACCACCACCAAGAGGTCCACCCTGACCATATGAAGGAGGTGGACCGGGGAGAGCTGAGCTCTATGTAGATGATGCATATGACCATGGTTCTCTGGAGATGATTCATGGAATGATATGTGTCTACTCCACCGTAGCTGCAATACATATAGACACAGGTGCAAGTCACACTTTCACTGCCACTACCCTCATTCGGATCTTGGAGATTTTGACGGAGCAGATGGCTTGATCCTTATTCCTAGAGACTCCTATAAGAGCAGACTCGATGGTTACACACTAGTGCTGACAGTGTGAGCTTACTCTAGGAGATTAGAGCTTTGGTTGGGATCTCCTCGTAGAGGCATCCAGGCCTTATGATGTCATCTTGGATATGTAATGGTTATTTACTGTCCATGCTCAGATCGACTATATTAGGTGCAACATGTGGTGTGTCCGCATGGATAGGACCAGGTTCACCTTCACCGAAGATAAGGGAGCCTTTGCAACACAGGATAGACTAACTCAGAGGAGGGTGCATGAGATCACTCATCAGCTAGCCTGTCTTACCCTTAGATCAGTTGATGTGGAGAGTCCGAGCTATCCTATAGTGGTAGAATAGTATGTAGATTTTTTCCCTGACAATGTTCTAGGACTACCGCCTCATAGAGAGGTGGACTCTTATATTGACCAGTACCCCAGGACATCACCGATATCTACAACAACCTATCAGATGGATTCTGTTGAGCATCGCGAGTTGAGGATAAAGATGGAGGATTTTCATGGGTAGGGATTCATATGGACCAGTGTTTCTCCCTGGGCAGCCCCGATTCTATTCACCATGAAGGCGTACAGGAAATTGATGATTTATGTTGACTACTGTCACCTAAATCAGGTGACCGTGAAGAAGACGTACCCACTCCAGAGGTTTGACGACCACATTGATCAGTTGAAGGGAGCACGATGGTTTTCGAAGATAGTCCTCAGATCATGCTTTTACCAACATAGAGTTCGCGACGAGGATGTGAAGAAGATGGCCTTAAGGTGTCGGTATGACCACTATGAGTTCTGGGATATTCCCTTCGGTCTAACCAATGCTCCAACATTGTTCATGGGACTCATGAACACGATCCTCCAGCCATACCTCGATCCCTTTTTCGTAGTCTTCATTGATGACATACTGATATACTAGCCTATTCAGGAAGAGCATGCCTACCATTTGTGGGTAGTACTGTACAAACTCCTAGAGAACCATATTTATGTTAAGCTCCCCATGTGCCAGTTCTGGATCCAAGAGGTTCAATTTCATTTTAATGTCTTCTCGGAGGCTGGAGTTGTTTTGGATCCAGTGAAGATTGAGTCCGTTCTTTCTTGGGAGCCACCCGAGTGTGTGATGGAGGTACAATGTTTCCCGGTTTTGGATAGATACTACAGGAGGTTTGTGCTAAACATCTCCAAAGTTCCAGCACCCCTATCAGCCTTGATGAAGTAGGGGAAACCCTTCATGTGGTCGGAGAGATTCTAGCAGGGCTTCCATGACCTAATTCATAGGCTGACTACTGCCCCCATCTTGAGGCTTCCATAGGAATACATAGGGTATGTATTTTACTGTGACGCGTCAGGGACCAGAATTGTGTGTGTCCTGATGCTGGAGTGAGAAATGATCGTGTATGGTTCACAGTAGCTTAGAAAACACGAGATGAACAATGATACAAATGACATGGATTTAGCAGTAGTGGTATTCGCCTTGAATATGTGGCGAAACTATTTGATGGGTGAGTGTTATACCGTACATTCTGATCACAAGAGTCTTAGGAATCTCTTATCTCAGAAGGACCTGAATCTGAGACAGTGACATTGGATTGAGATCCTCCAGGAATTTGACTTCAAGATAGTCTATACTCTTGGGAAAGGTAACGTTGTTGTAGATGCACTTAGCAGAAGATATGTTATACAGCTGCTAGGCGAGGCGACCGAGAATCTTGCTGACTTACAGATATCCTTTGTGGATAGAGATGGAGAAACTTTTCTATAGTCTCTTACAGTCACTCCGCCACTCCATTAGCGAGTAAAGGAAGCACAACATGTGGGTGCTGACTGCGATACATGACATGCTCAAGTATCCATAGGGAAGGCACCTGATGGATTTTATAAAGGTGGGTAGCACATCATCATGTTTAGAGGACGTACAATGGTACCAGTGTCACTTCAGGAGGAAGTATTGAGGGAGTTCCACAAGTCCACTCTAGCGATACATCCAGGAGTGGAAAAAATGTAACAGGACCTTCAATGACAACACTGGTGGCCAGGTATAAAGAAGGTGGTAGCAGAGTTAGTCTCTCGATGCCTTACTAGCTGGCAAGTGAAGGTGTGTCATTAGGTACCAATAGGCTTGGTTCATCCTTTAGAGGTCCCATAGTGGAAGTGGGATGGGATATCCATGGACCTTGTTATGGGTCTTCCACATACATCCAGGTGTCATGAATCGATTTGGGATATCGTAGACCGAATCATCAAGAAACACCACATCCTACAGATCAGAGAGTAGGGTTCAGTAGAGAGATTGGGATGCATCTGTGTGTAATAGATTGTGAGGATACATGTAGTAACTTATTCTATTGTCTCTGATCATGAAACATTGTTTACATCCCAGCTATTGAAGAGGTTACATGAGGCTTTCAGGACACAGCTATGTCAGAGCACCTCCTTCCATCCTCGGAAAGATGGCCAGACTGAGAGGACCATTCAGCCCCTTGAGGACATGCTACGTTCTTGTGTCATTGACTTTGGTCGCAGCTAGCAGGATCAATTACCCTTTGTGAAGTTTTCATGCAACAATACTTATCACTCCACCATTGGGACGACACCATTTGAGGCCTTGTATGGTCAACCTTGAGGATCGCCACTATACTGGACAGACCTTGGGGAGTCAGTACTAGTGAGACCAGAGATGGAACGAGATACCCTGGAGAAGGTGCATATCATCCAGGAGTGGATGAAGACTGCATAGAGTAGATAGAACTTGTATGTTGACAGGAGACAGAGACATCAAGAGTTCGAGGATGACGGCCACGTCTTTCTATGGGTCTCACCACGATGAGGTCTACAGAGATTTGGCCGAGGGAAAAAGTTATCTTCGAGGTTCATCAGACCTTTTTAGGTGCTCAGTAGAGTTAGTGAGGTAGCTTACCACTTATCTATTCATCCTCAGTTGCACCAGGTGCACGACGCCTTCCATGTATCTCAACTGAGGAGATACGTGCATGACCCATCACACATCATCGACCATGGGGAGATGGACGTCGATGATGGGGAAACATTTACGAAGGTTCCAGTGGTGATCGAGTATAAACGTGAGCGGGTACTATGTGGACGTTTGATTCCTCGGGTGCGTGTTCACTGGTAGCATGAGAACCTCCCGGAGAGAACATGGAAGTGGGAGGATCAAATGCATGCTCAGAACCCCCATTTGTTTCCTTAGTTCGAGTTGTAACTTATGGGGATGTAAATCCCTCAGGCGAGGAGAACATAAAGTCCGAGAATTTTTGTGATTTTTTTAAATACATGATAAATTTATGAGTCTGTGAAAACTAACGGCACTTGATTCCAAGGTCCGGTGTGCCCGAAATCAATTTCTACAGTTTTGTTCAGGTTTGTTCAGTAACCATATGGGGGGGATTTTATAAATTTTGGACCGGTGCATGGAAATAAAAACTAAGGGCACCATTGAACTCGCATCGCATGTTTTCACTTAAGAAGACTTTCACCTTGATGGATGATGGTCAAGATTAGAATTTTGTTTTGGTATTTTGATAAAAATTTAATAAAATAAAGTGATCTAACACATTATTTTATTTTTGGAGGCCATGTAGAGTTTGGGTGGTTAAAACCTCACCAATGGAGATGGAGGAGGGTCTACCACAGCTTAACCACCCTTACGAGGTTATGGTGGTGGGTCACACCCGAACATAACCTTCCATGAGAGGTTATGATGTGGGGACCACAAGAGGATTAACCCCCTATTGATGGAGGAGAGTAAAACCTCCTCAACTACACCTCAAATGGGAAGAAACCCCTTGACCTCATCCACCATAATTGATCATCTTGACCTCCCCTAATTAATATGTGCCAACACAAGTGAATTAATTATGTCGAGCCTCTTAGTTGAATTCTCAATTTTTGAATTTTTTCCTACATCTAAAATAATAAGACATCTAATATTATATTGGGTTCTTGGAATTTCACAATTGGAAGATCTTTTGAGAGGAGAGCTTGGGAGAATTGGAATTCTCACAACGAAGAATGCTCCACCCAATGAAAAACGAAGAACATCGACGATGATCCTTCCTCGATTTCTTCCCCGGACACCTACCAACATGGAGCATCTTCCACATGTGACAGAACATGAGTGTGGGAACATACGTCAGATGCAACAAACAACAATCCAAACCGTCTACCGTCCGCGACTCCATCAACGAATGACACCTGATAAAAAAAGGTAGGGGTTCAATCTTGCTAATTGTTGTGTGTTCTTCGTCTTCCATCATGGTTTAGATTTTGAATCATCTTGATATCACCCTAATTCAGAGGGCACGGTCCAAACAAACAACAACTAAACTCTCATCATACTTTTTTTATTTTGACGCTCAACAAAGCATGAGTCCGAAATTAGCGTTAGTCATCAACAATGGGTGCATATCGAAGGAGACGACCCGAGGAATGCACGAATTCTTCCGTAGCGTGAATCGGGCCACCAGAACTCATCCAGTGACCCGAAGAATGTTCACCAATGGTTGGTGCAACAATTGTTATCACATGGACGGCGGCAGCGCAACCGTGCCACCGGAGGAGAAGGTCAGAGTCGATGGACCGCAGAGGTGCAGCAGTGGCCGTCACATGGACGACCACGAAGGGTGCAGGCGGCCCGAGACGCCAGGATGTCGAGGAAGTTGTGGTGAAACCCGCGCCACACGGTGGACTAAATGAGTTCACATACATTGTCTGTCGCGGTGCATCAGTGGCCAGCTCGAGCCCAGCCACGAAGGGGGGTGGTGGCCTCAGCCGTTGGGTCGCCAGAGGAGCCACGACATATCCACCGCCACGCAAGAGACGGTTTGGTGCTCGGCCAGCCGGGAGGAGTGGGACCCACAGAAGGTCCTGCGTAATGTTGAATGGTGCCATCTGGAACATGTTTTCCTCCCACCCGTATGACTATGCCATTTTGGTTACTAGGGGCACATGGCCTCCCCCTAGGACACTGCTAGGGCGGACCCAACGGGCCGCCAGCCCGCCAGCCGCATGGGCCGCCAGCACGGGTCGTCATGTCGCCCCTGTGGGCTGGGTCAAACCCCGGGGCCTGGTGGGACCCGCAGACCAGGTCGAACACCAATCCGGACCCGGTTTGTGCTGGTTTAGTCTGATTGGGTCGAACCATACCCAGATCCGTTTGACCCGATTTCACCTTTTCGCCCATAACATGGACTGCAGGTGTCCAATTGATGAACCGTCTATAGTGATGGAAATATTGGAGTGAGATAGTTATTTTTAGCATTACCCAGTTGATGTTTCGACGTAGTTGGGGTACGGTCTGGTTGGATTGAACCTAAATCCAACTATGGCCTCAGAACGGAAATGCCAATAACTCCCAGATCGGGTGTCCGATTGACGCAACGTCTGTTGCACTTTGTTTCTTTTTTCGAGACAGAACATCTGGATACATCAACTTGGGACGACATGGTAGTTGTTGTATCGACTCTTGTATTATGGATTGGACCCTCCTGGAATCAAGCGTGATTCGTGGAAACCTTGTGGCAGGTTGTGCACTATAAACTGTTCCTAGATCATGTGTCAGTCTAAAAGTTCAGACGACTGATACTAGATCATGTGTTGGTCCAAAATTTCAAACTTATTTTCATGGATCATCTGTTGGTCTGAATGAATCATTGGTCCCAGATTATGTGTTGGTCTTAAAGCTCTAACAACCATTCCTGGATCATGTGTTGGTCTGAAAGTTCTGACTTCTGTTCCTGGATCATGTGTTGGTCCGATAGAATAACTAGTCCGTGATTATGCATTGGTATGAAAAATCTGATGATTCAGTGGCTATATCTGATCATCTCTATCACTCTCTATATGTTGTGTACTTGTGTGAGCTGAGTCAGTGTCTTCTGTGTTTTACTCATGATTGGTATGGGTTACTTGTCAACTTAGGTATATGTATGGGAATATAACTAAGTAATGGCTAGGTGTTGATTTCATACAATGTTGTTTATACTTGCTATATTTTTTGAGACCATGAGGGTCTCGGTGTCCCTACTGAGTTTCGTTATACTCACCCCTACATGGTCCATGCCCACACCTCATAGTGTTGGATGTAGACGGCAGATAGCGCTGACTGAGGCTGAGTAGTAAGACTAGACGGTACCCGGAGGTGGACCTTATAATGAGTCGGTACACAGAGGAGACTGACGAATGTGGAGTGCTGAGGAGGTCATCTATACCTACCCATCAAGTTGGAACCCTCTAGGATTACCCAATAGCTATTTTTATTTTTTAGTTGTGCCTATTTTTCAGTTTTTCTTGTACTTTCTAGTTGGGCTTGAATTTCCGGCCCATTTACATTTCAACACTCTTTTGTATACAACTTTACATAGAGTTTAATTTCATATCGTACTCTATTGTGTGTGTGTTTTCAGTTTATAAAGACCATGAATTCCCAGTTTTAGGGATTTATGCCTTTGGTGCTAGTCTACAACCCCTAGCCTATGGAAGTCGGTCTTGGGGTAGTCACAACATGGGCCCTGGGGGACGGGTCATGAAAAATGAGTTTTTAATTTAAATACCAAAAAAAATTCCTATGAAAAAATGAAGATGTTCTTTTGAGCATGTGACGCCTAATCTCCACCTTGACAATATATGGACCGATTGGTCTGGTTCCTCTAAAAAAATGTATATGGGACTCCAAAACGTCATATTAATTCTTATTTGGTGACATAGACCCCTCAACACCAAAAGACAAGGAACTTTTATGAATCATGCATCATACAAAAATAAGCATTATAAAATGAATTGAAGTGATTATGTACCATTATGTAGTATCTTGAGTAAAATTTCATGTTTATGGTAGTATTATAGTATCATCATGCTAGAGGAGACGTTCCATTTTGTATCTTTAACAACATTGGATATAATTTTTGAAGGTTCCTTGGTTCTTGAGAAAACCATTATAGAACTACATTGACCATTATATAGCTGTTCCAAATGTACATTAATCAATTATAGTTACCCATACAAGAGTGTAAAAATATAATGACACATCATTAATTTATTTACAATTAGGCATTTTGGGTTGATTAACATGATGTAGAAGAAAATACATAATTACTAAATACACAAACAACAGTATAAATCATTGTGCTCTTGGAATTTATATATCAATTTCAATATCATATGAATTTTAAAGTGACACTGAAGTGTAAAAAAAGTTATTTTTGGTTTCAATGTTATGTAGTATTCAAAATCATATGATGTAAGGAAAAAAGACTTATGTTTAACTAGAATATGATCAGATAAATATTAATGAAATTCATGAAAAAATATAAATCATGAATAATTCCATAAAATCAAATATTCATGGAGTAAAGGACTCATAATCATCTTGAAACTCATAGGATACTCAATAAAAACATAGGAACCTTTGGAATTTCAATCATTCCAAAAAAATACCTATGATGGAGGTACATTCATATGATGGATCTTATAAGAAGTCATCTCATGTAGGAATATAATTTTTTACAATTTTAAAATAAATGTTAAATTTTCCAAATAATTTAACAAAAATGATTAATAGTATATATTTATAAATTATTTACCAAAATGATCAAAAACACATAAAATCATTAAATCAATCAATTTTCCAAAGAATCCCAAAAAAATCATTAGAAAATAAAAATAGTCAAATTTGAATCATAATAACAAAATGGGGGGATTTTACTACATAAATAAACAAATAAATTCTCAAAATATTTCCACTATAAACTTCCCAGCATTTGATACAAGGACTCCTAGAATAGTGAACATTAAAAAAACAATGCCATTTCAATGCACATTATCATGCGATCTACTAATTTGAAAAAAGTAACTCAAAATTTTCATTCATCATTGATAAAAATCATTCCAAATTCTCCATTTTTTATTCATTACATTTAAACATAAACAATAATACCATTAAAAAAAATTACATCAAATTATTTTTTATCTGATGACATAAATATAAAATTTTAACATGAATTTTAGTATCCAAAATACATGTAAAAGAAGTCATTAGATTGATAAGATCCCTAATATTTTCCAAAATGAGTTATGGAGTTGTGTTAATTTTATGTTATTTTCATTTTTAGGTATTAGTATCATAACGTTTATATATCAAGATTTTTTTGGTAGAATATAGATGATATATAATTTTGTTATGTAAAAAATACTTGATTCAAATTATCACTCATAAATGGGTGTAATACTTACTTCCCTTAGAATAAAATTATCTCCAGCATCTCTATAAATATTCAAGAATATCAAAAATATTATTTATTTTTAAAAACTATGAATTTATTATTCAACCACATTTAACCTTAATTATGTTTTAATATGAAGAATTAATATTCATCTATAATTTTTGTTTTAATGGAGATTGGTTTTAATATAGTTTAAAAACATTTTTGTGACATCCATCCCTATTTATAAATGACAATAATATCTTCTATATCTTTTTAAACACGATTTTATTTTCATTACCGAATGGTTTCATTATAAAATTATGTAATAAATATTTAATTTTTTAAAATATGAGTATAAATTGCTTTTGTGGACAAGTATTCATCTCTAAAAGAAACTTTTCAGAAGAAATTATTCATTATAACATATCAAAACTAATTTATAAAACTATAAGATAACATCCCCCACACTTGTGTTCAACTACATCATCAAATTATAATTTTAGAGTTCATTGTATCATTATTTTGGGCATTCAATTTAGATTTTAAACAAATTTTCCATTATTGTGTTAGAGTAATAACAATAAAAGGTAAAGTGTAGAAAAGTAAAAATTGATATATTAAAAAATGGGTATTTTTAAATATGATATTTTTCTCAGTCATCCAAATAAAATCACCATAACCTCTATGGTTTTTATTAAAAGAAATAAAATTCTTGAAAAATAATGAAGTATTTAGTTAACTCATAATATTATATCATATTGAATAATATATACACAGGGTTTATAATATTCATATAAAGGCTTTTTTAATGTACATACATTGAGTAAAATAATGGGATTCAAAATTGAAATTTCATTTTCTGAATTTCACTAATTTATTAATCAAAAATATGTTTAATTATGATATTATACTATTTTTTCATGGGAAAATAATTTTTTTGACTGGAATAGGTTTAAAATGTAAAAATGGTATTAAATTTTAACTTACTATCATAATAAATATGCATCATTTTATGAAATATATAAATGCAAAAAAATTAGATAAACAAGATTAAAATAACAAAAAATACAGATATATAATATACTAGAAATGACCCCCCCCAAACATATTTGGTGAAATTTAATCATTGTTAATAAATTTGATATGAAAAAAATTATAAACATTATATCAAAAAATTGAATTAAATACACAATGTAGTGGTTAATTGTGATTAAGCGGTTGAAGGGAGATCTCCTCTGTTGGAAGCTCCGGGTAATTCATTCTAAATAACTTCAATTAGTTTAAATTAAAAATAAAAGGTCTTTATTTGTATAGATAATTAATTACCATTACAATAAATGGAAAAACAATAATAATAAAAAGTATTTTACATTTTGAATGAAATTTACAAGGGATTAAATTAATTTAAAGTCAAACATAAGCACTTTATACGCCTCTTAGAGCTGTTTATTAAGAAATAATTCATCCTGAAAATTTTTAATTTCATATATTTATATAATAGATTTATCAAAAAAAAAAATTATTTATTCCATTCTAATAATGTAAAATTATAATTCTTTTTCATTATGAATACTAATTCATCATACACGCTTAAATAGCCCCAAATAGTTTTTATCAACCTCAATGGGTTAGTGAAAATAATTTACATTCCCCAGTCTAAGAAATAAAATTAAAATCTATGTTTTTAATGTTATCCTATAAAAATGTTTTGATTCATATAATATTAAACTATAATAGTTCATATTTGGGTATATAGTTTTCTCCATAACATGATTTGTACCTCACTCTGACAATTTAGTCATTCCGTTTTTTTGTGGATTATAGGGTGTAGAAACAGTATGATGAAATGATTTGTTTTATCAAATAGGGTTACATAGTTTTATTATAGAAGTGGGTTCCTTTATTTGAAATTTAAAAAATGTTTAATAAAAATATTGAATATATATTCCCTTGTATGTACATAACAGTAAATGTCACATCATTAACTATTGCGTTAGTTCCTTATACCAACTTTCATATGTAATCTATAACAATTAATATATTAAGGTAACAAAAATAATTTGGGAATATTCTTATCAAATATAGTCCAAAAATATATAGTATAAAATTATTGTGTTTTTAATTGATCCTCATTTATTTTGGAAATATTTCCTTGAAATTTGAAGGTTGTATATTTTCAAAAGTATTCAAAAGCATCCAAAACATTTATGGGTGAATACAAACTAGAATTAATCACATTTTTAAGAGTATTTTAGAACAAAATTTTGAACCATAGATCTATTAATGTCACAAAGTTTGGAATTATTGTATATTAAATTATGGAATGTATTTCATATTGATTGGGTCACTTCAAACATGCCACATGCAAAGGTATTTCTAAATGGAACATTATGATTTACTGTCAGTCATAAGAATTCAGGGGTTAATACCCAATTTATAATTTCATTAAAATAAAACGAAATCACAATATATATAATAAAATGTTAAATAACATTAAAAATATGTAAGTTATTATCTGTAAATGATTCATTAATAGGTTGGAATATCTGATTTTTTTGCATAAAAGCACGGTTAAACGGTTTAAATGGTAAGCCCATAGAATTTCATTTACTTTTTAGTAGTTTTTTCAATATAATAATAATATAGGAATAATATAAAACTCAAAATCATTGGGTCTATAACATATTTATCATCAAAAAATCTAATTTCACACTAATTAGTGAAAAATGTGATTTTTGATCTGAACAATTAGCATTTGCCTTTTTCCAAAATGACAGAAATATCCAATAGACTCTTATCAATTTATAATTTATATCTATCTTGATATAGGGTTAAACATGGATAATTTATGAATTGAAATTTACATTCTGTATTTCTACCAAAAACAACCACACATGAATAATTAGATGGATCAATCATTAAATAAATTGAAAAAAAACCATTTGGGTGGTTAGACTACTGGTGGGGTTTTTTGTTTTAGATCACTGAATATTTTTTAAAAACTATCATAAAAACCAATATATGGTTATTTTCAAAGGATCTTGAAAATTTTTTATTTATTATTTTCAATTTTATAGAATGTCCGATAAAAAATAATCCCTAATTAAATAACTCCCATAAATATATTTTATAGGCAAGCTTTGGAAGAAATTAACCAATCAGTAGTAATTTTATTCCAGAATCATTCATGATACACAATATGACAATGATTAAATCCTTTTTCTATATTAAAATAGAATATTTCATGGCAAGTAAAATTATTTTTATAAATTGATTTTTAATTTCCACATGATCAATGACTCAAAAATAATGTAAAAGAAAAATTATAAAAAAAACTCTTTCATCTATAAAATTATCAATGTATCTTTTTAATAATTATAATAAATGATTGATCATATATCTTTCAAATTATCATCTTTTATTTCACAAACCGAAGGGAAGTGTTCAGAAAAAAAAAGTAATAGAAGAACAAGTGAATGTGGTTTTTTACATAAACATAAATTTATATTTGAATATGAAAGTATCTATAGAATACATGAGTAACTTAAATACTGATTTGGTAATGTTAATATCTCAAACACACGAAAAAAATAATATTAAGGAAAATTATATTTACTATTTAAAATGATGTGTTTTCTATAATAAATAAAAAACCTCTATTTTTTGAAATCATAACATGAAAAATTCACCAAATAATTTCATTGGTATTATGAAGCCACTATTTTTACAAACCACATAGATGGGGATCACCAATTAATTAAAATGAAAAGGTAAAATAATTATGATATTAATGAAGGTGATAAATTTCATTTTAACAAACTGAATTTACATTATATTTAATTTAATTTTCAATTACTTCATGGGTTTCACATTCCATTTAAAAAAATCTATTGTAGAAATATAAAGGTTAGATTATATTTATTATATTTAAAGACTAAACTAATGATATATTATATGTTCTGAGGGTCAGAAATTTTTTTCCCTTCGTATCATAACTAATCTAGAAATTTTTATACAAATATTTTTTTTTCATCTAAAAAAGAATAATTGAGATTTTAAGGGATTTATATCAAAGCTATATTCTAGTGAATAGTTTAAATATTAGAAATAGTTTATGTGACTCTAATAAATTATATTTTTCTCTCTATTACTTCTAAAAATGTTATTTTTTATATCAATGATAATGACTATAGGATGTCTATATTTTTGTTAAAATGTTTAATTTTATATAAAATTAACATATTTGAAGGGAAATATAAATGCTAAATTTTTTCGTTAATTTTTTCAATTTTAAAAATTGGTCATTTTTGTTACATGAAAAATATTAAATTTGTAATGAAATCCCATGAAGGTATAATAACATTAATAGTCTCATTCGTTTCACTAAATATTTATTTAATGTTATATATTCATGTAATTTCACATGTATTAATTTCACAATTAATTTTTTTTAACATTATTCTATTTTCTCATAATAAAAATATCATTTAGAAATGAAACACTATTCATATTTGAACACATCATTTTTTGAAACATTAAATTGTAAATTGGAAAAAAAAGTCAATAGAAATCATATCTATCATGTTTACATTAGGGGATAAATGGTATGTAATTTGATTTTTAAGTAATTTAAATCATATTTAATTATAAAAATTAACTTCTAAATTATCTTAAAAAATTTCATTTGTATACATTAATGATAGTTTTATCAATTTTCGAAAAAATATCTTGATAATGAGAGGTTTATGCCCATGAAATATTTCATGTTATATATCACTATAATAGAAATTAGAATGAAAATACATATATATTATATGAATAAACAAACCCCTCAATAACTATTTAAATTTTTGATGAACAATAGTTTGTATTTAAAATGATAGTTCTCAATGGTTTCAAATCACTGACCTATAATGTAGAGTAAATAGACTGGGGTTTCAAATTTATGGATTCTACTAAACCAAATATTATATCAATAAATTTATTTTCTCTTGTAGTTATTGGAATATTAAATATACATGTATTTGTATATTTACTAGGTAACACATGTTCAATCATGGTGGAAACACTCCTACCTATATTAACATAAATTCTTCTATTGAATTTTCTTTTAATGGGTAAAACAATTTAATGAAATTTTCATATCATCAAGTTTGATTCATAGTAACAAGTAATGTTATGTTGAATTGAACATTATTAATAGCTTACAAAACTTATTTATCCAAAAACTTTTATTATTTTTTATATCATAAAAAGGTTACTTCAATGATATTGAATTGGTTTTTTGGGTGTCTCATGATTATTTTGAGAATTATTTTGAGAGAAATAATTTCATATAATAATTTTTAAATACTTCTGAGTTCTATAATGAAAATATTATTCCAAGGAGAAATAATTTTATTTTTAAATATAATTGATTATTCAATAGTTTCAATTGAAATGGGATTATATTTAATATTGTCTAGACTATGCATGAAATGTCTGTAAAATTAGAGAGAAAATAAGGGTCTAGAATTATCATTAAAACTCTTACCTTGGGGTTATTCCATTTATTTCAACCCATAATATCCATGTCACAAACATATTATTTTCTTTTGTCAATGGTATTCACATTACATTTTATGGAAGCCCTCCATTGATCTAATTTATTTTCCAGCCAAGATGAATCGTCAATTGACCCATTTTTACTATAAATGTGTTCATAATTATCAATTCTTTACTTTATATCTCATGTTTTCATCCATTTACATCCATTTGGTTATACAAATATTTGTATTATGGCTTCAAATTATATTCGAGGTTATTTAATATTTTATTAACATGTTTTTTTCTTTCTAGTTATTTCTTCCATCATGAGAATTTTTTTACTCATTTATGAATCTAGGATGAAATTTACTATGTTGGTATTTGAAAGAATTTTGTGATTATAAAATATTTATGTATACTTTTTTGGATTTGGTTATTCCGGCCTTGATATAATTTTTTCTTCAAATAGAATTTTATGGTTTTATTGGAAGGTTTTATCATTAGTAAATGCATAATAATTTTTTGAATGATTTTTCATTTAATGGTATTGGTAACTAATATTTTAATTAGATGCATATATTCTATAAAACACATGAACATGAGTTTTTTTCTATGCTTCAGTTGAGTTTGGGAATGTTTGGATAACATAACTAAAAATACCATAGTGGAATGATCAAAATTTTTAATCACGGTCATTTTATTTTCATAAGAGGATGTGTGAATTTATATTGAATATTTAAGTAGAAAATTGCCTCTTATTCTAGAATATTATTCATTTTGAGCCATATTCATAATCAATATTCTAAATATGACACTTGTTTTATCAAATAATTCTTCTATTATAGAACAATCTATGAAACTCCTATTACTAAGTCATATTCTCTCATAAAACTATTGATTTTAATGTTTTTTACTAATTTGATTTAAGGATATACTAAAAAATCTATCTTGAATATTTACAAACATTATGTAATTGTTTTACTATAAATTTTCTTTAATCATAGTGATACCTTCTCAAATTAAAGTAGTTATAGAAGAAAGATTTTTTAAAAAAAATTAGTCGTTAATTTACCTTAATTATTAATCAAAGTTGGGTTTGTATAGAAATAACATTATTTTTAAACTCCTTCTAAGTGGAAAAATAGATGTATTAATTTTCAATTTATCTAAATTTATTAATTATTATTTTCTTTTGACATAAAGAAAAATAATCTATTTAAGGTACTTATATTGATCATCACCATCTATATCATTGAATTTAAAATGTTTTTCAATATTATTATAATAGATATCAGATTTAGAAGGTGTATTACTGTTTTTATACGTCTTTTCAGATTTTTAGTATAGGATGAAGGAAAATAATTAAAGGTTATGTTTTAAAATGTGTTCAATTATTATGACAATTATTTTATATTAGAATTTTATTAGGTTATTTATCACTAGGATTGGTGGGTTTCAAATAGATCCACTGTAACACCCCATGCTTCTACGGTACGTTTCCCTTTGAATAATGCGATAGCGTGTGTTGTACGCAACCTCGAGTTCTAACATACACCACAACTAATTAAACTAGCCGTTGTGAATAGTAATACCTAATTTTTGAAATTATATATATTTTATATTTGAAAATGGACTTCATTTTTGGACTCGGAATATCGAATTTAGCCTAAGGTGAAATTTTGGTACTTTTCGGATAACTTTCATATTTTGATGAATAGTGAAAATTACTAAATTTTAATTAAAAACAACTTTTTTAATCAAAATAATTAATAGTGATAAATTATGAATTTTAGTAGTTTTAAAGTATATTTAGAATATATTTTTACCATTTAATATAATGTTGGTCATTGGACATAATTTTACAATTAAACTGAACATAAACAAGTGTCAATCTTTTGATAGTTATTATCTCTTAAAAACACGTTTTTTGTTTTGACAGCGGGAATTAATTTTAAATTAATTTCTGCCACTTCTGTGTTTTGAATTTAGGAAAATGGATTCCATATTTGGAATCAGGATGTTCAAATTGTGTAAATAGGTAACTTTTATTTTTAGACATTTTGAATAATTACTGCGGTAAATATTTTATTTACCATGGTTAAGGGTAAATCCGGTAAATAAGGGTTAAAAAAATAATATTATAATAATACTAAATTACCCTAAAAACGTGTCTTAACCCTATTTGTTGATAGATGGTCGACCATGGGCATCTTTGTGTCAATTTTGGGACCCCATGGATCCACTTGTAAGTGATAATGACACTTTATTTTAATTTAGTTAAAATGAATACAAAAATGACACAAGCATATATCTTTTAGAAAAACAATTTTTACATAGGGTTATATATGTTGGATTTTAGATTATAAATATTAATTAGAAAGCTAAAACGATTTCCTACATAATGATATTTTATTTATAATTTTTAGACATTAAATAATTTATTTTATTTATGACACAATGATGATGCAGTAATTACTATAATAGTGAAAAATTAAAATAATTGATATTATAAATACCCAAATAAATATAATATGAAACTTTTAATGAATTAAACTAATTTTCTAGGCTAATATGATATATTAGGATTGATTTAATGGACTTTGTTCGAAGTAATCAATCTGTTATGAGTTTCACAAAAATCAACTATTGAATAGTGTCAAAATTGACATAAAAGAGTTCTTAAAACAAATATTATATTATTAATTGATATTAAATTCCTAAAAATCTAAGGATCGGCCAAGAGACTTATATTATGATAGATTAATCATTAATGGACCACTTGGGGGTCTCTTGGATGTATATAGTATGTTTATTAACCATATTATATAAAAATACAAAGAGACATTGTAAAAGTGAAACTAATTAACTTAGAGTTAATACTTAAAGATAAGGTTAATATAAGTACCCAAACCTGTCTAAATTCTATTGGTTGAGTGGTTTTCGACCTATCCCCACCTTAACCTTTGAATAATAAGCTTTGGAGCCATTAGAAACCGAATATGAATTTATTATAAATTAATATTTCTAGCTTTTCCAAAGGTGCCCCTCACCCCTCTTATAAAAAGGGCACTCCTCCTTCTCATTTCTTCACACCTTCAAAGCCTTTTGGTTCGGCCAAACTCTGCCCAAATACTCTCCCAACATCCCTCACTACAACCTAGAGGCCTTAGTTTGATCCGAAAGCCAACCTAAGGAGCCCTTTTGATCAAATCAAAAGGAAGAACCCGAAGAAGAGGTAATGATTTCACCACCCTTTTCTAAGTTCATTTCTTCTTCCACTTCTTCTTCCTTTGTTCTTACCATTCTAAAATAATAACTCCAGTATCTCACATATACTGTGATGTTATTATAAGTATGGTACAACCATATTCAGTATTCTATCCACCCTTTGAATAACATGTCACCATACGTGCGTACGTACGGCTTACCGTCTCCACGTCGTGGTGTAATTGTTATTCAATATAATATTATTTGGATGGGTATAATAATGATGTGTAACTCATGTAAATAATAAATATAACATGTTAATGATTCTGTATATATGATATACCATTCATTTATATATTATTTTAATATCAAAAGAATGATATTGTCGCTCGTGCGTACGTACAGACTACCGTCTCCACGAACGCGATGAGATTCATTCTCCATCGTATCCATTCAAGTATAATTATCATTTTATGATTTAAAAATGATGTTTAAGGACTTGATATCATTCTGGATATGAATAAGATACAACAAACATGGCTTATGTAACAAAACATATAAAAGAAAATGAGTAAGTTAACACCCGAAACGATGATAATTCTAAGATATTATTAATAAATCAATGTTAAAAGATCATATATGATATCATATTAATATATATGATTCTTGTATAATTTAATAACAATTATTTCACCATTATACAGGAGGTTAACCTAACCCAACCAAGGAAAAGTACAAGGTAAGGGTTATTTCACAATCTCTTCATTATCCGAGGTTGTTTATATGTAAAAATCTACTGGGATCTCTTTATCATCCACATCCATGTTTCTTAAAAATGTATTTCAAAACATTTTTACTATTTACAAGAATATGGGTTAAAGTCATTTATACCCTTTTTTGACTTTTTATAAGAGGTTTATAAAGGAATCTTTCTGTCGTTTTCAAAACAAGGTCCTTTTTAACCTTTTCGACAGAATTGAGGTAAGAATGTTTTAACTTATACGGCGGGTGCGGTTATTTTACGCCGTTATAAAATCTTCAAAGCTTTCCTTACAAGCTTATAAGAATATTTTCAAAGAAAATGTTTTATTTTATATGGATCTTAAATGATTTCAAAATAAAAGGAGATATTTCTTTAAAAAGAATTTTGATTTCATCTATGTCAACATCCTTTGATGGATTTTAAGATTATTTGAAGTTGATTTATTATGATACAAAACTTCTATATTGTATTGAAGGTTTTGTGATATGTTTGACTGTGGATGTGCTATTTTTATACCATTCATAGTTTATTGTGAAAGTATTGACATTTCGTATGCTAGTTTTAATACGAATGTTTATGTTATGTTTAATCCTTTTCATATGGGAATGCATTGGACTTAATAAGTGACGGGTGGAGCCCGCTATATCTCCTCGATGCATCAGTAGGTCTCATGAGACAAACTAGTGTCTTGGCACAAGGCCTTGACAAAATCTTATTTGTAGTCTTGGCACGAGGCCTTGGCTATGTGGTTATGATAGTCTGGCATTATGCATTCCAACATTATGAAAGTGGTTATTGATTTTTGCATGTGATTATTCATTTAGTAGAATATCCATGTGAATAAGTAAATGGCATTATTTCATTTTATTTATGCCATACCATGTTGAAATTTCGTATTTAAAAGGCTTTTGTTTTAGTTATACATTGCCTTAAATGTTTATTCTTATTTATGAAAGTTTCCACTTTATTGTTATCCTTACTGGGCATTTGAGCTCACCCCTTTTTTTTATGTTTTATTTCTCCCAGGATGTGAAAAAGTAAGTTATGAATGACCTGCAGGGATTTTATGAGGAGTTAATAGTGTGGATTGTGGAAACATTATGTTGTTGTATTAGTTTTTCATTTTATGATTTAATGTAAAACTTATGAATATATCTAGTGTTTCCAAGGATACTAATCCAATCGGTCTTTCGAGATTTGATCTTTCTTGTGATCATGCCAATGTTATGTAATTAATGCACCGACTCTGGGTAGCTGGGGTCGGGGCGTTACAGTTGGTATCAGAGGAAGTTTAGTACAAACCTTGGAAGCTAGATTTAGATAAACTCTGATTAGAGCACATAGACCTAAGATGAACTTTGAGGATTAGTATAGAAGAACTTCCTAGAATTTTGGTATTGTAGAGACTTTGTGAGTTTTCCGAGCAATACATCCCTGTCTGGATACGAGCAGGTAGAGGCGGCTCTGGCACAGATGTACCTATGGGTAAAACCCGAAAACACCGCTTTGAGCTAGACTCGAACGGGAACTGGTGCACGACAACGGGCCTTGCTGCACTCTTGGTTACGACACTCCCGGGGGATATGCTTAGGATAACTCTCACTTTCTTTACAAATCATTATGAAGGGTTTATGAGTATATACTTCCTCAAAGAAAACATATTTATGATTATGGATTATATCCATAGATAGTTCAATTTATGTTTAGTGTTTTATAAGTATGGGATTATGTATTTTGATGCATAAACTGATCTAGTTTATGCCATTTTTTAGAAATGGAGCCTAGTGGAAGAAATGGAAACCGTATCAATGCACGCACTCCATGTAGGGATTTCCCTCCTGCTCAAGATAATTATAGTGGGGCTGGTGATGCAACTGGTGCTGATCAGCTAATCACCGTACTGGGACAACTTACTCAGGTTATGAATAATAACCTTACCCATATGGAGCACCCTGATCCGCAGCGTGGAGGATCAATGATAGATCGATTCATGAGAAAACAACCGCCAACGTTCAATGGGAGTACAAATCCCTTAGCAGCTGAGCAATGGATATTTTCCCTAGAGAAAATATTTCAGGCTTTGGGGAGTAGTGAAAGGGAAAAAGTTACCATGGCAGTTTACCGCCTCACTGGAGATGCTGATCAATGGTGGTCATTGATTCAAAACATGAAGGAAGATGATGAAGTATCAAACATGGAATGGAGGGAGTTCAAAGATCTGTTTTTAGAAAAATACTTTCCTCGCGACCATCGAGCAGATATGGAAAGACAATTTCTGAGTCTGAGACAAAAGGAGGATGAGAATGTCACAAATTATGAGGCTAACTTTACAAGGTTAGCGAGGTACGCTGGTGATTATATTCGCAACCCAAGAAGTAAGATTGATCGTTTCTTTGATGGGTTAAAACCATTTCTCCGTCGAGCATTAGTCTCACAATCCTTTTCATCATACGAAGACATTTTCTCATGTGCTATCAAGACCGAAAAGGAATTCTCTAAGTCTTATGACTTTAAAGCAAAGCAAGAGAAGAAGAGACCTACTGATCAATCTGGGAATGGAAATAAGGGGAAGAAGGGAAAGGTTGAATATCCATCTTGTGGTAGGTGCGGGAAGAAACACCCCGGTGCTTGCCTGAAGGGAATGGGAGTCTGTTACAAGTGTGGTGAAAAAGGCCACCAAGCTCATGATTGCAAGGGGAAGAAGGAAGCTACCAACGTTCAGTGCTACAATTGCAGGGAGATGGGGCATTATGAAAATGAATGTCCTAAGCGTCAGGAGAACTTACCTCAGAAAAGGCCAAGGGATCAAGGCCAGGCTTATGCTATCACTACTGCTGAGGTAGAAGCTCCGAAAGACGTGGTGGCAGGTAATTTAATGGTTTCCTCAAGTTTAGAAAATGCATTATTTGATTCTGGATCATCGCATTGTTTCATATCTTCCTAGTTTGCTAAGAAAATTAGATATTTCCAATTTGATTTAATAAGGGAGTTGTCAGTTAAAACTCATAAGGGAAGTATCGTTGCAACAAAGTTTTGTGAATCAGTCCCCATTAGAGCAAATAAATTTTCTTTATCTGCTGATTTCATCGTCATACCTATGATTGAGTTTGATATAATCCAAGGTATGGACTGGCTTTCGGACTATGATGCGAAGATTTATTGTAAGAAGAAAGAGGTTATGATTCTTGATGATAATGATAAGGAGCACCTTATTTTTAGAGCAGAATCGTCACCACCTAATTCTTATTTAGATCCACCCCCTGTAGCTCAACTTAATTCAATTATCGGGGAGGAAGAGAATGAAATAACTGTCAGTGAGGAAAGGAATGTTCAAATAGAGGATTTACCTATTGTGAAAGAATTTGTAGATGTATTTCCGGAAGATTTACCTGGACATCCTCCAGAACGAGAAGTTGAGTTTTCTATTGATTTGATTCCTGGATCAAGGCCTATATCGAAGACCCCTTATAGAATGGCCACTGTAGAATTAGTCGAACTAAAGAAACAACTAGAGGAATTGAGTAATAAGGGATTTATTCGCCCTAGTGTTTCTCCATGGGGAGCCCCTGTTCTTTTTGTTAAAAAGAAAGATGGATCTATGAGGTTATGTATCGACTACAGAAAGATCAATGCTATAACAATAAAGAACAAGTATCCCCTACCTCGTATTGATGATTTATTTGACCAACTGCATGGAGCTCAATACTTTTCAAAGATTGACCTTCGATCTGGATACCATCAGTTGTGTGTAAAGAAGGAAGACATTCCGAAAACAGCATTTCGAACCAGGTACGGGCATTACGAGTTTACTGTAATGTCGTTTGGATTGACTAATGCACCCTCTGTATTCATGGATCTGATGAATAGGGTTTTCAAGGAGTATCTCGATGAATTTGTGGTGGTATTTATTGATGATATCTTGGTATACTCCAAAACCTACAAAGATCATGAAAATCACTTGCGCATTATCTTGAAGACTCTGAGGAGGCATGAATTATATGGAAAGTTTAGCAAGTGTGAATTCTGGCTTCAGGAGATTTCTTTTCTGGGCCATATTGTCTCTAAAGATGGAATCTCTGTTGATCCTTCTAAGACCAAGGCAATCCAAGAATGGCCAGCACCTACGAGTATAACTGAGGTACGTAGTTTTATTGGTTTGGCAGGTTATTATCGACGTTTCGTCCAGAATTTTGCCCGATTGGCTAACCCATTAACGAAGCTCACACGTAAAGGGGTTAAATTTGTTTGGACAAAAGAGTGTGAAGAATGTTTCGAAGAACTGAAGAGAAGATTAGTCAATGCTCCTATATTGACTCTACCATCGGGGAATGATGGGTTCGTTATTTATAGTGATGCATCAAAGAAAGGACTTGGCTGTGTCCTTATGCAGAATGATAGAGTTATTGCCTATGCATCACGACAGTTGAAAATTCATGAACAAAACTATCCTACTCATGATCTCGAGTTAGCAGCAGTGATCTTTGCTTTGAAAATATGGAGGTACTACCTCTATGGTGAAAAATGTGAGATTTATACTGATCACAAGAGTTTGAAGTATATTTTCTCACAAAAAGAACTCAACATGAGGCAAAGGAGATGGCTTTAATTACTCAAGGATTATGATTGTACGATACACTACCACCCAGGGAAGGCAAACAAGGTGGCAGATGCTTTGAGTAGAAAAGACCATGGAGTTTTGAACAATATGAGAATTGAAAGGGATCCAATTTTCATGGAGCTAGTGAAGATGGACATGGGAATAACCAGGGAAGGTGAAACATCAATGCTTTTTCAAATGGTTGCCAAACCATCTTGACTAGAAAGGATTAAGAGTTCTCAGACTGATGATGAAGAATTCCAAAAGAAGATTAAAGCTGTGAATGATGGGAGATTGAGAGACTTTGCGTATGAAGGTGGAATTTTGAAATTCGGGAAGAGACTTTGTGTTCCCAATATACCTGATCTAAAAAGGGAATTGCTGGATGATGCTCATAGTTCCAATTTCTCTATACACCCTGGGAGCACCAAAATGTATAGAGATTTGAAGGAACATTTTTGGTGGGACAACATGAAGAGGGAGATTGCTGATTTTGTGTCAAGATGTATGGTTTGTCAACAAGTGAAAGCTGGAAGGCAACAGCCTGGAGGAGTCATGCAACCTCTTCCCATACCGGAGTGGAAATGGGACAATATTACGATGGAATTTGTCATGGGGCTACCAAAGACTCCTAGAAGGAACGATGCAATATGGGTTATTGTTGATCGTCTTACCAAGTCAGCACATTTTCTTGCTATAAGAGAAGATCTACCCCTGGAACGTCTAGCAAGACTATACATTAATGAAGTTGTGAGACTTCATGGAGTACCCCTATCGATTGTTTCTGATCGTGATCCCCGTTTTACTTAAAGATTTTGGAAAAGTCTTCAGAAATCCCTGGATACTGAACTTCATTTGAGCACTGCTTACCACCCTCAGACAGACGGACAATCAGAACGGACTATTCAGACCTTAGAAGACATGTTGAGATCTTGCTCACTTGATTTTCAGGGTATGTGGGATCAATATTTACCACTAGTAGAATTTTCCTATAACAATAGCTTCCATTCTAGTATTCAGATGGCACCATATGAAGCGTTATACGGAAGGAGATGTCGTACACCAACCTGTTGGGATGACGTTGGTGAAAGAAAACTTGTAGGCCAAGAACTGGTGGAGGAAACGGTGGAAAAGGTGAAGGTAATCCAAAATCACATTAAAGCAGCTCAAAGTAGGCAGAAGAGCTATGCCGATAATCGAAGGAAGGATTTGGAATTTCAAGTCGGTGATCATGTTTTCCTGAAGATATCTCCGTGGAACGGAGTCATACGTTTTGGTAAGAAAGGTAAATTGAGTCCCAGGTACATCGGACCTTTCGAAATTCTAGAACGAATTGGGGCTGTAGCTTACCGATTGGCAATGCCGCCAAGTCTCTCCAAAGTTCACGATGTGTTCCATGTATCTCTGTTGAGGAAATACATGCCTGACCCAACGCATGTACTCACCTATGAAGATTTAGAACTGGAACCTGATCTGTCTTATTGCGAAGAGCCCATCAAGATTCTTGATACGAGAGAACAGGTGCTGAGAAACCAGACGACGCGTCTGGTAAAAGTTTTGTGGAGGAATCATAAGATGGAAGAGGCAACGTGGGAACCCGAGGAACTTATGATGAAGAACCACCCGAGTCTTTTTATGCAGTAATACCCTAGAAATTGCGAGGACACAATTATTTTAAGGAGGGGAGAATGTAACACCCCAAGCTTCTACGGTACGTTTCCCTTTGAATAATGTGATAGCGTGTGTTGTACGCAACCTCGAGTTCTAACACACACCACAACTAATTAAACTAGCCGTTGTGAATAGTAATACCTAATTTTTGAAATTATATATATTTTATATTTGAAAATGGACTTCATTTTTGGACTCGGAATATCGAATTTAGCCTAAGGTGAAATTTTGGTACTTTTCGGATAACTTTCATATTTTGATGAATAGTGAAAATTACTAAATTTTAATTAAAAACAACTTTTTTAATCAAAATAATTAATAGTGATAAATTATGAATTTTAGTAGTTTTAAAGTATATTTAGAATATATTTTTACCATTTAATATAATGTTGGTCATTGGACATAATTTTACAATTAAACTGAACATAAACAAGTGTCAATCTTTTGATAGTTATTATCTCTTAAAAACACGCTTTTTGTTTTGACAGCGGGAATTAATTTTAAATTAATTTCTGCCACTTCTGTGTTTTGAATTTAGGAAAATGGATTCCATATTTTGAATCAGGATGTTCAAATTGTGTAAATAGGTAACTTTTATTTTTAGACATTTTGAATAATTACTGCGGTAAATATTTTATTTACCATGGTTAAGGGTAAATCCGGTAAATAAGGGTTAAAAACATAATATTATAATAATACTAAATTACCCTAAAAACGTGTCTTAACCCTATTGGTTGATAGATGGTCGACCATGGGCATCTTTGTGTCAATTTTGGGACTCCATGGATCCACTTGTAAGTGATAATGACACTTTATTTTAATTTAGTTAAAATGAATACAAAAATGACACAAGCATATAGCTTTTAGAACAACAATTTTTACATAGGGTTATATATGTTGGATTTTAGATTATAAATATTAATTAGAAAGCTAAAACGATTTCCTACATAATGATATTTTATTTATAATTTTTAGACATTAAATAATTTATTTTATTTATGACACAATGATGATGCAGTAATTACTATAATAGTGAAAAATTAAAATAATTGATATTAAGAATACCCAAATAAATATAATATGAAACTTTTAATGAATTAAACTAATTTTCTATGCTAATATGATATATTAGGATTGATTTAATGGACTTTGTTCGAAATAATCAATCTGTTATGAGTTTCACAAAAATCAACTATTGAATAGTGTCAAAATTGACATAAAAGAGTTCTTAAAACAAATATTATATTATTAATTGATATTAAATTCCTAAAAATCTAAGGATCGGCCAAGAGACTTATATTATGATATATTAATCATTAATGGACCACTTGGGGGTCTCTTGGATGTATATAGTACGTTTATTAACCATATTATATAAAAATACAAAGAGACATTGTAAAAGTGAAACTAATTAACTTAGAGTTAATACTTAAAGATAAGGTTAATATAAGTACCCAAACCTGTCTAAATTCTATTGGTTGAGTGGTTTTCGACCTATCCCCACCTTAACCTTTGAATAATAAGCTTTGGAGCCATTATAAACCGAATATGAATTTATTATAAATTAATATTTCTAGCTTTTCCAAAGGTGCCCCTCACCCCTCTTATAAAAAGGGCACTCCTCCTTCTCATTTCTTCACACCTTCAAAGCCTTTTGGTTCGGCCAAACTCTGCCCAAATACTCTCCCAACATCCCTCACTACAACCTAGAGGCCTTAGTTTGATCAGAAATCCAACCTAAGGAGCCCTTTTGATCAAATCAAAAGGAAGAACCCGAAGAAGAGGTAATGATTTCACCACCCTTTTCTAAGTTCATTTCTTCTTCCACTTCTTCTTCCTTTGTTCTTACCATTCTAAAATAATAACTCCAGTATCTCACATATACTGTGATGTTATTATAAGTATGGTACGACCATATTCAGTATTCTATCCACCCTTTAAATAACATGTCACCATACGTGCGTACGTACGGCTTACCGTCTCCACGTCGTGGTGTAATTGTTATTCAATATAATATTATTTGGATGGGTATAATAATGATGTGTAACTCATGTAAATAATAAATATAACATTTTAATGATTCTGTATATATGATATACCATTCATTTATATATTATTTTAATATCAAAAGAATGATATTGTCGCTCGTGCGTACGTACGGACTACCGTCTCCATGAACGCGATGAGATTCATTCTCCATCGTATCCATTCAAGTATAATTATCATTTTATGATTTAAAAATGATTTTTAAGGACTTGATATAATTCTGGATATGAATAAGATACAACAAACATGGCTTATGTAACAAAACATATAAAAGAAAATGAGTAAGTTAACACCCGAAACGATGATAATTCTAAGATATTATTAATAAATCAATGTTAAAAGATCATATATGATATCATATTAATATATATGATTCTTATATAATTTAATAACAATTATTTCACCATTATACAGGAGGTTAACCTACCCCAACCAAGGAAAAGTACAAGGTAAGGGTTATTTCACAATCTCTTCATTATCCGAGGTTGTTTATATGTAATAATCTACTGGGATCTCTTTATCATCCACATCCATGTTTCTTAAAAATGTATTTCAAAACATTTTTACTATTTACAAGAATATGGGTTAAAGTCATTTATACCCTATTTTTACTTTTTATAAGAGGTTTATAAAGGAATCTTTCCGTCGTTTTCAAAACAAGGTCCTTTTTAACCTTTTCGACAGAATTGAGATAAGAATGTTTTAACTTATACGGCGGGTGCGGTTATTTTACGCCGTTATAAAATCTTCAAAGCTTTCCTTACAAGCTTATAAGAATATTTTCAAAGAAAATGTTTTATTTTATATGGATCTTAAATGATTTCAAAATAAAAGGAGATATTTCTTTAAAAAGAATATTGATTTCATCTATGTCAACATCCTTTGATGGATTTTAAGATTATTTGAGGTTGATTTATTATGATACAAAACTTCTATATTGTATTGAAGGTTTTGTGATATGTTTGACTGTGGATGTGCTATTTTTATACCATTCATAGTTTATTGTGAAAGTATTGACATTTCGTATGCTAGTTTTAATACGAATGTTTATGTTATGTTTAAACCTTTTCATATGGGAATGCATTGGACTTAATAAGTGACTGGTGGAGCCCGCTATAGCTCCTCGATGCATCGGTAGGTCTCATGAGACAAACTAGTGTCTTGGCACAAGGCCTTGACAAAATCTTATTTGTAGTCTTGGCACGAGGCCTTGGATATGTGGTTATGATAGTCTGGCATTATGCATTCCAACATTATGAAAGTGGTTATTGATTTTTGCATGTGATTATTCATTTAGTAGAATATCCATGTGAATAAGTAAATGGCATTATTTCATTTTATTTATGCCATACCATGTTGAAAGTTCGTATTTAAAAGGCTTTTGTTTTAGTTATACATTGCCTTAAATGTTTATTCTTATTTATGAAAGTTTCCACTTTATTGTTATCCTTACTGGGCATTTGAGCTCACCCCTTTTTTTTATGTTGTATTTCTCCCAGGATGTGAAGAAGTAAGTTATGAATGACCTGCAGGGATTTTATGAGGAGTTAATAGTGTGGATTGTGGAAACATTATGTTGTTGTATTAGTTTTTCATTTTATGATGTAATGTAAAACTTATGAATATATCTAGTGTTTCCAAGGCTACTAAACCAATCGGTCTTTCGAGATTTGATCTTTCTTGTGATCATGCCAATGTTATGTAATTAATGCACCGACTCTGGGTAGCTGGGGTCGGGGCGTTACATCCACTCCAAGAGTGACATGTTCAAAAATAATCAGTATCAAAAGGTAAAAAATAATGTTTCTGTAAGAACCCAAGACATTGAAATTATTAAATTTTACAATAAATTTAATATCATAAAAATATTTCATTTTATGAAAACATAATTTAATATTATGACACACACAACTCTGATTTATCATTCATTACATGCAAGAAAAACTTTTTTTAATGTCCCCTGTTAACATTAAAATGAGTTTTACCAAACTATAATATATTTTGAAAATATTATTATTTGATATTATAAAATATAACATATACATTAAACTGGTCATTATGGATATGATTAAAAAAAATTTAAAATTAAATTTTAAAATCCAATAGTTACCAATTAATTATAAATGAATATGAAAACCAGTTTAATATTGTTGAAATATTTGTATAAAAACTATTTGTATGCTCTTAATGGAGATTTGTATTAATAAATTATAATAATAACTATTTTTAATGATAATAATGAAATTTATATTTCATATAGGAAATTTTTTTTTTAATTATTCCAATAAGTTTTAATTTAATTAGATAAGAACAAGACCAATTTTAGGTAAATAAATATGTAATTTTCTAATGGAAAATTTGATTCCTTTTATTGAAAGTCCTTTTTTAAAACTAAATTTCGAATTTGTTACAATTTTAATATAAAAAAATTTAATTTAATTTTTTAAATAATTACTTAAAAATCATATTAGGGTGGTTTTTTTGGTAATTTTAGGTGAACTTTTTTCAATTAATTAATAATAAAATATAGTGAATTCTGATTGAAAATTGAAATTTTGTTTCAATAATGTATAAGCTTAATTTATATTTTTAATTTGATTTAAAATTGAATTAGATACATCATACATATGTTAATACAATATATTCCAATTGGGTCAATTTCTTATTGAATATATATAAAAAACCAGTTGAATTAAGTGAACTATTTCACATTAAAACCCTGACAATCTATTTCATTAACAGATTAATTTTAAATTATTTTCTACCACTTCTGGGAATGGATTTTAAAAAAATTGATTCCTTATTTTGAATAATAAAAATTTAAAATGTTTATTGAGGTCAACATAGATTTAATAAAACTTAAAAGAATTGAAATTAATTATATTGATTAGGGTGAAAATTAGTTTACATATTTGTTAAATTTAAATCATAACGGACAAAATCACATAGAAACAATTTTAAATACAACTGTATGGACACATTTTAATAATATATTCCCTTTTATATAATTTGGATCATTATTTTAATATCATTATATATTGTAGACCTCGTAATAGAGTTTATCTTTTTTGTTTATAGGAATACCAGTCCTCCCCCACTATAAAAGGGAAGTCACCCCACTCCCATATTCACAAATATAAATTAATTTGTATCATCCATTATCACAAAATAAAATCTCCCAAATCTCATCCCTGAATCTAAGAAGCCTACGTTTTGGATTAATTAAAACCAACGAATACACTTTGTATAAACCAAAATGAGTTAACCAAAAAAGAGGTAACATTATTAAATGAGATCTTTTTTTTTTCTATATAAATTCAATTATTCATATATATTTCTTATATAACATACAAAATATAATATATATAATTCTTTGTTGTTATGTTAAGGTTATGACCAAATATATCACAGACATCCATGAAATGGGATGTGTTGTTATCATTCACGTGTACGACAGAATACCACCTCACACACTGATGTCGTTTGATGTCCCATTACAACCATCATGGTAGTAAATAATGATGTATTTATAGTTTAAATATGATATAAATAATTTATGTCATTTATTTATTATTAATTAATTTTTATATAACACAAACCTTAATTTTTTCCTTTTTGTAGAAATACGATAACATTGTTTGTGGATGTGTGGACTATCACCTCCTCAAATCAATGTGATTCATCTGCATGATACATGGAATGTTATAAAAATGGTTTAAAAACTAATTTATTTATATGACATAATAATAAAAATATAATTATAAAATATTTATATTATTCACATTTAATTATTATAATACGATAAAAGAATGAAGTCATCATTCATGTGTGTGTACATCATATTGTCTCCATGAACTGTGTTTTTCATTTCCTATTTCCATATTTTATTGATTACTATAAATTATGTTATAATGAATGTATTTGAAATTTAATTCATTATTATCATTTGGGATATTAAGAATAAATGTTCTATAAAATAGGAATAGAAAATAAAAAGTCAAAACATACTTGAAAGACAAGGAAACTAACTCCCAAAATAGTAAAAATAGAATATTATGAAAAATTGGGTATTGAAAGGTAAAAATTTTATTATAAATGATATAAGAAATATTAATATGGTTCTATTATAATTTAATAAAACGATTCAAACCATTAGACATGAATTTAAATATATTTCAACCAAATATGAGTGTTTGATAAGGATTTTCTTCTCAATTTACAGTCTATTAAAACTTATTTGATATTATACACAAATTGAGTTTGATGTGGTGTATATACTACTTGTTTTTCATTAAATATCATTATTCACTCAAAAATCATTATAATTTAGGTTTAACTTTGAATTATTCCAACTAAGTAGGTTTTCCATGAAATTTACCAAGTGGTAAAGGATATCTTTGCAATTTTACATTCTTTTATATTACTATCTTTCTCTTCCAAAAATCAGTCTACTATTGTAATATTTCATTATAAATTACATTCATCCAGAATAAAAATATCATAAATCATGGATAAAATAATTTCTTAAACTATTCACAATCTTCGATATAGTTTATACTATTAAAGTAATTTGATTATATGGGGAATTATTGTTACTTCGTTATCCTTTAATCAATTAAAATATTTGATAAGGAACATTGTTTATGAGTTAAAATATTATTCTCTATATAAAGAATAATTTGGAAATTAACTACCTGAGTTGGGGGATAGTTAGTGTAAACCCCGCGATGCATTTATTGTCTCATAAGACGAATCAGATGGAAAATCAGATTAGATTAAACGATATTTAGAATAGATCATGATGGTGTTTTAGTTCATCAAGTAGATAAAAGAAATAAAATATTTGTAAAACTCCATCATTCAATATTTATTAATAAATATATCTAGGGTTAAACTATGAAAAATTTAATTAGAACATATCATTTTTTTAATTTTTTTTAATGTCATATGTCTTCATTTATTTTCCTTACTATAATATTTATTTTGTATTGAGTCATGATATCTTCCTCTATAATTAAAAAATACTACTCATCTGAGAGATTCCTTATTTTATTCCATTCCTCGAGGATATAATGATGAATAATTCGGTTGAGTTTCAAGGATATACATTATTAAATTGTTTGTAGAATTATTTTTCTTTTTCTATTTTCCAATGTAAAATGGGTAACATGTATATATATATTTTCTAAAAATGATAAATTGATCTATACATCAGGATTTGATTACATGGAATTATGCCAATGTAATAAATTAAGGAAATGAATCTAGTATTCTAGTGTTGTGGTAATTTTTTTTGGAATCATAGGATGTTTAATGGGATCCTTGGAAACTAGATTTAGAAAAATATATATTTTAAACATAACCTAATGGTGGACTCTAAGGATACATATATAATAACATCCAAATGTTTTTTTATGGAAAGGATTATGAGGGTATTATTAGAAATAAATAACCAAAGGAATACTACATGTGGATATGGGTCTAGCACAGATATACCTAGCGGTTAAAACTCTAAAATGATGCGCCGGGATAGACTCGAGAATAGTATGGGAAAAGAGAATTGACTTTATTGCACACCTGATTTGAAACTCTCAAGGGATACACATAGTGTAATTCATGTTTTCTATAAAAATCATAATGTAGTGTTTGAAGGTAATGATATCCCCAGAGAAACCATGTTTATTATTTTGAGATTATACCTACATAAATTTTTTAATTTATGTTATTTTTTACATCATGTTATGAATTATTAAAGTTTCATAATTTTAGGACCATATCCAAAATTTTCCATTTTTTTCAAATGGAACATATAAAGAATAACGTTATCAATACTCAATTCCAATATAGAGGATTCCCTAGTGTGAATGTTCATTTAGAGGGTAGTGGAGCTGAGAAAGTTAGGATATATTGTGTCTTCTTAATCATGTTATAACAAATAGCCTTTTTCTGGTTCGAAATCCTACTCTACATTGAGATTCTTTGATGTTGGAATGCTTTTTATGATAAGTGCCCCAATCATTTAGTGGGGAAATTGATTCAATCAAATTTGGGTAATGTATTATGCATTTGGATATGTTATTTATGGAATTAGGATGTATTTAAAAATGGAAATGTTAAACATGTACTGTATTATATTAATGGATTTTTTAATCAATGGTAGTTGTTGATCCCGAATACTAGGGAGGAATATGAAATAGAACTCGTAGAGTGGAAATATTTTAAAGATAAATTATTTGAAAAAAATTTCCCTCATGATAAACAATATAAGATGAATTTTTGGTTACGTAGTTAAAAAAGGGAAATATATTTTACAAAGTACTAATCTACCATTATATGGTTATAAATGTATGTTATGGATTCTATATGTGACAAAAAATACCATATTTACAATTTCATTGAAGGACAAATCCATGTATCGAATGGTTGTTTTTCTCCCAAAAATTTTCTTCAAGTGATAAAATATTTTTATTTGATATCATGTCAGAGAAATAATTCTCCAAGTCATATGGCTCTAATGTCAACAAAGGGAAGAAACTATGATTGAGAATATGGTCAATAAAGGGAAGAAAAGAATGACAGATTCTCCCCCAAGTGATAAATCTTGAAACAAACACCTGGGTACCTTCTTGAAGTGAATATGAATTTGTTATAAGTATGGATATATGTGTAACCATGATAAAAAATTAAAAGGGAAGATTAAAAAGCGTATTATTTGGTGTTACATTTGAACGTATATTGGGAAATATAAAATCTATTCTTTAATCATTATGAGGTAATAAAACAGAACAATTTATGGGATCAGGGTCAAGAAAATTCAATTGATATAGCCGATGAGGAATGTTTATTTTTATTCAGTATTTAGAACACTAAATATGGGATTGAATGTATTTTATAAAATATATTAGAAATATAAGTACTATTGAAATTTATAGGATTGTACTTCTCTACATTTTCATCAATAAATTAAAATTTTATGATAAACTCTACTAATAACCATGAAAGGTAAATCTATGCAATGTTGAACTACATTGAAAACACTAGATTAATAATAATTAATATTATCCTAATATTGTGATAATAATTTTTGGACAATGATATTATTGATATGTATAATATAAATTTGATGTTACTGACTACCTAGGAATTGATTAATGATTTTTTTACAACATAGTTTAGGCTATCATTGATGAACTTTACTCAAAATTCGGATTTGAGGAATATATCCAATAATGTATGTTCTATAAATGGAATTTGGATTAGTGAATTTTTTCAGTAACGCTTTATAATAATATAAGTTATTAACCAATTCCAAGAGGATAAATGATTAATATATTCACATTCTAGGTATATAATTATTAATATATACTTCATATTGTTTTGATAAGTTCATTATAGAAATTTAATGACCTTATTTCAAATTTAATAGAAAATTATATTTTGGAAAAGTTATCCATTTTGGAATTGGTTCATGTCAATATTTCAACATTTCTTTAGATGTTAAGGTTTTACTTCATCATATGATGAAACATATGATAATAAATATAGTAGAAATAGTTCATGGGTCAACCAAAGGATAATAATGTGTTCATATAAACATATATTTAATTATATTATTAAATAATGAATGAATCACACTACTCTATTACAAGGGTCTTGAAACCAAACTATTTTCTTATTCTTTTGTTTTTTCTTTTATCAAATACATTTTTTCACACATTTTGTATATGTCTTTATGGTCAAACCGTTTCTCAAAAACATTTTCACTATAAATCTCAATTAGGACATGATAGTCAAATTTATATTCCCTGTTATTGTATTCACTAATGATCTCATATTCAAAATCATATTATTCTGGTGTACTTTATATTTCCCTTCCACTGTTATTACTAATTTTTTTGAACCTATTTATGGTGGTGGATTCTCAATAATAGAATTTTCAAATGTCAATACTTTTTTTTCAATATAGTGGTTTAATTTTGAGGATGCAATTTATTAAATGTGGTGAATGTGTAAAATCCTAATACGATAAAGTATTTACCTTTTAGAATAAATTTAATGTCCGTAATATATATAATTATATACAACACCGTGTTGACCTTTTTAAAACAAAAAAAAACAGTTTGCATGGGTTAAATGCACAACCGGGTTTTTCCAAACAGAAATACATAATGAAAATATTGTTATTTAATATAATAACAAAAAACCTAGAATTTAAAATGGATGTTATGTATAGTATTAACGAAATTGTAAAAATATTTTCTCAAATTTAATGGATACCAATCAATAAAAAAATATTATAAAATAAATAATTGAATAAAAAGGAAAAGTTTTTATAAAAACCAACTTTTAAGCTATCAAAGAGATTTTATGATAATAAATTTAGTTAATTAATATTAATGAATTATCATAAGGAAATTTATATTTCATATATTCAATAAAATATGTTTTAATTCGTCCAATAAGATTTAAAGGCATAAATTAAGAACAAATTCAAATTTATGCATAATTGTTTTTCGAATAGTATATTTCCCCCCATTTAGTTAAAACACTATTTTAAAAAAGATATTTTGTTCATATATAAATTTCATATGATAAAATTGTTGTTTTATTATTTACATCAACTTTATATTTGTGTGACTTTTTTGTATTTATCTGTGATGTTTTTATTTTTGAATGAGTAGTGAGAAATAATAAATTTTAATTGAACACAAATGTTTCTTATGTAAATTATAAGGTAAGAAAATATTTTAAATTTATTTAAAAGTTTAATTAGTTCAGTTTTATATCTATGAATCCGTGATATGTATTTTTTTAAATCTTTATATTGAGTTTTTTTATAAAAACATTTCAATCATTTGGATATTTTCACATTAAAAACACATTATTCCATCACATAAGCATGATTAATTTTAAATTAATTTCATCACCTTCAAATATTTTAAATCATAAAAATGTATTAAATTGTAATATAATAATAAATTATAACTTATATTAAGGTTAAATTATTTTTTTATAAAATTCCTTTAGTTAAATCAATTATAATTAATTAGAGCGATTAACGTGAAAATGAGATTACTTAGTGGTTAAACAGTAATCATAACGGTCCATTGAACAAGAAACTTTAACAACATCCAATTGGATGAAAAAATAATGAATATATGAACCATTTGTTTTAATTTGGATCATTATTGTTTTCACATTTTGTAAGGGTGATCTATTTATAATGTTTTTCTTTTTATATTTACAAGAATTCCCCTCCTTCTCCACTATAAATGTTCATTCACCCTTAAATTCATCAAAAATATAAATCAATTGGGATCATCCAATACCTTTATCAATAATCCCCCAAAATATCTCACCACATTCTATAATCTTCAATTTATTTCAGAAGTAAAACCAAGTCAAACATTGGTATAATCTAAAAGGGGATACCCATAAAAAAGTAAAATTCATCAACATACACTTTTTTTAGTTCTTCCTCAATAATTTCAATTATTCTTATATCATACATATATAATAACCTAATTATCTAAAATATACTTAGATATTTTTATGTAAATGGTATGACCGACACTTTCATACACATCCATAAAATGGGATACACAACCATAGTTCATGTGTTGGGCGTACTACCACCTTGCAATCCAATGTCATTCATTAAATACTGGATGTTTTTCTATTTGAAACATTCTATTTGTGATGGGATCTCCTTGAAAATAAGCTTCATTGATGGGGTCCTGTCTGAAATAGCATGTTGTAGAAAATGGCATCGCAAATACTGTTTTATGCGACGGGCCCGTTGCAAAATAACTTTTTTTTGTGATTGGGAAGTTCCCCGTCGCAAATTACTATCTGATTATATAAATTATATATAAATAACCTTTTTTGCAATAAGACCATCACAAATAGTATGCAAATATTTTTTTCAACATACCTTGGTTTCATCACAAATTGTATTTAAAATATATATTTAAACTATTGGCGACGTGATCCCATCGCAATAGGTCCCGTCACATATAATAACCAAAATAATATTTATATATATATATATATACAAAAAAATAATAATTAATGATAAAATAATATTAATATTAATAAATTAATTAAAAAATAAAAAATATTAAAATTCTCAATATTCTCAAAAAAATATCCAAAAAATTCATTAAATAATAATAATATTATTATTAGTAAAATTAACAAACATTAAAAAATATAATACTAAAAAAATATATTTAATCAAATTATGATCAATGAAAAAATAATATTAAAATACTCAATATTCACAAAAAATATTAAATACTCATAAAATATTTTTTTATTATTATTAAAATAAAAAAGAATTAAAAAATATAAATATAATAATAAATAATAAATTATTAAAAAGAAAAAAAATAAAATTATGCAATATTCGCAACAATTTAAAAGACAGAAACTGAAAATAGTTTATATTACAACAAATCTTGAATTCAAATGTGTTTCACATAAAAACATCAATGGGGGTTCATCTTATAAAGGGGGTGGAGGAGTTGTAGGAGATGGTGGAAGAAACTGTATCCCTAAACTATGAGTCTGACGATGCATGTACTCTATCTTCTCGTGATGTTGTGCTTCCATTGATGCATCTCCTCATCGTGATGTTGTTGTTTCTACTGCAACTGTGGACACATCTCTTCATGCTACTTATGCAAACACTCTATAATATCATAATGAGTTTGCAATTACTCCTGATACTATGAGGAAAAAGATTATGTCTCTCCATGAGCTCCTCTCGAGCTAGATGCAGACATCGCATCAATATCATAATAAGTACCATGAGTCACATGAGAGTAGATACGAAATACTCAGCCCTTCTCAAAGCCATATTGAGTCACATGCATCCATGATTCCTCATCGAAATGGTGGGCACTGATCTGATCAGTCACCTCATTCTGATGCACAACCTGTGTTTGAGAGGTCACAGCCTCATAAGAATCCTTTAATTACAATTTGAAATTAAAATTGTGAAAAATATTATTTGCAGTTAATTCACAGACAGAAAAAATAATACTAACCACAATATGATGTGGGCAATTACCTTAATCTCTCCAGTGGCTGGATCACTATACATCATCCGATTAACATCATACTACATGATATTGGGATGCTCGACTGCCTATAAAAATATAAAATAAACTGTTTATATTTAAAGTTATATAAAATATATAAAAAATATAATTACCAGATGCTCTCTATACATACTGAATATACGGCTACCAGCTCGATGCGTCACCTCATATCTCACCCAGTTCTGCTGACCCGCTGATGACCTCCTATGAAATCAACCACCCAACCAGTGTAAAAATAATCCATCCCAAACGTGTGATGAAATGTACTTGGGTTGATGGGCTCTACATGACTCATAGAAATCTATCACTCCTACTTTTTTAAGACTCAACCATCTCAAATTGTAAAAAATCTAATGGAATCTGTCACACATAGATTCCTTCTACGTTGTGTGGATAGCGTCATGCAAGATATCATCGATGGGATACTATAAACACTACAAAAAATTTATAATTTCAAGATATTAATAAAATAAATTTCAAAATAAATATTATTTATTTACGTACTAACCAATGATTGAACATGCTGAGATGCACATCAACGAGAATATTTTCCCATGTGATCCATGGATGACAAAAAAAATTACTCATGATAGCACTCCCCTATCCAACAACTACATGCGCCAAACTGTGAATAAAGAATAAAAAACCAAATAATTAGTATATATATAAATAAATTAATGAAATATAACTAAAATATATAGTTTATTATTTATCTGTGTGCGTGGATAGAAACCAAGACATGGACGTCACTCAAGGATAGGGTCAGGAGTTATCAGTCACGCAAGACTGCACCCCCTCTTTGTACCCCATGTACAGCCATTAGGATGAGGGTCAGATGATACCAAATCCCCCTCATCCAAAGGTATCTCATCCTTCTGTACCTCAATAAATAGATTAGGGTCCATCTGAAACATAAAAATTATTATTTTTAGAAGATAGTTAAAAAAACTATTATATATAGATATATATTAGTTATGATTATAACCAGCATTTAACAGTGTCAATGTTCACCTTTATCATCATCTTTATATCTAACGATGTCACAGTCTTCATATTCCTCTTTGGCATCATCAATATCCATATGCTTTTCAGTATAATCATCTCTTATCATTTCAAATTAATTTTTTAACATCATTAACATCTTTGTCACCATCGACCCTTAATTGTGTGGTGTCATCATCAATATTCACGTCTCATTTTGAAAAGGTTGGATTTTGAGTAATCTATTGAAAATTTTCAATTCCATCTACTTCAGCGAAACCACATTCAATTTGAGTAAACTCATTTTCTAGAGATTTCATTATTATTATGTTTTACTAATCACCCAGGTCTCTTGAAGTAGCAGAATACTTTGCATAAAAAATTTGATGGGCCTGTTGAGAAGTAAAAATGGTTCATTTAGTACAAGATGACTTTTATAAATAAAATTGACTATTCGATGAGTCAGATGAACTCACATGCCTCTCTCATTATCAGACCACCATCATTAATCATCGTTATGTAATTCTGTCCTATATAACACAACTCTATAATTTCATCCTAAATACTGTAAAAGTCAACTTCATTTTCTCTATGATGTGATCCTCTAAAACAAAATCTACAATTAATTGTTTTTTTATTCCCCATATACACGTGTATGAAATCAAAATCAAATAACCACATATGAATTATACGATTTAACCATTTTGGATGGTTGGATTCTCAATATATATAGTTTCTTATCAATTTTATCAGCATGTTGAGACACCTAAATATTTGTAAAACAATTTCCAATATAATAAATAGTAAACAGATTTGATATTAAACCATAAATAATTTATGTTACCAGTTTTTGAATCCATTGATAATTTTTTTCTTTGTTCTTCAAAAGCAGCTACTATATTTTATGAAAGTTGTTTCATGATACGATTATCTTATAACCTAAAAATAAAAAAGGTCACATATTGTAACATAAATTATAAATTTTTTTATAGAAGCACTCACAGTACAAATGATGTAATATCTTCACGGTTGAGCAGAACATATGTATGAGCTATATGATGTTCATCTTCTGAAACCATCATTCTTGAACTCCACCTATGCCTAGATTTTCCATATTAAAAACTGATAATTGATTATCTTTTCGTTTTTAACATTTGCCTCGTTCGGTGCCATGCTGTTTTGTTTTTAGTGATATTCAGATTAATATAGTGAGAGCAGAAAAAAGAAATTTACTCTTGAAAATAAGCTTTATCAATTGATCCTTCAACTGCTGCTTTGTTGAGTACTTTTTTCTTCAATTTCTACATGCATCTCTTGAATATGAATGACATCCATCATGTGGCATACCAACAAATCAGACCAATATGTAAGATTCCAATAATTCTATTTTTTACCTAATTATATTCTTTTCCAAAGCCGAGAATATTCTATTGGTTTAGTGTCGTCCCAAATGTGATGGTAGGTAATGAAAATACAACTGATTTTTACTCTGTACCTGAGATCATTTTTTGAGTTTCACCACTTTCAATTGGTCCTTTTCTTAAATGGGGTTTGTTCCTTCGAAAAGGATTATTGGATGAAAGAAATTTTTTATGAAAGTCAAAATATAATGGATTTTATCCATTGAAGAGCATAAAGGCTTTTTTGTCTTTCATACAATAAGGACGTGATTTCCGACCATGTGAACTCAATATAGATAACATTCCATATGCTGGAAAGTCACTAATCATCCACATCAATGCATCTTTTAATATGCTAATTTTTTCCCAGTATCCTCATATATACTAACACCATTACTACACAGTTCATTTAACTCATCAATCAATGGTTTAAAATAAACATCAATATTATTTTTAGGATATCATGGGATTAATATGGTCAAAAAGATATAGTGGTCCATCTTCAACATCCATGGAGGTAATTTTATGGACTTATAAAGACAAAACAACATGAATATTGACTACCATAAGAACCAAATGGATAAAACCCATCTGTAGAAAGACCCAATCGCACGTTTCGGGATTCTAAAGCAAAATACAGATGTAGGTAGTCAAAATCGTCCCATGAATCACCATCAGATGGTTGATTCAGGCTTATATCGGTTGAAATATTGGTTGTGTTCCATGAAATCATTGACGATGTGTCATGAGACATAAACAAACATTACAGCCTGAGAGTAAGGGGAAAATATCTCAACTATTTTATAGGAATCGACCAAGACTTCAATGGCTGATATTCTTTATACCTCAATTTTCCACATATGGGACAACAATCCAATGACTCATTTTCACCAAAATATATTATGCAATCATTTTCCCATGCATGAATATTCAGATAACTAAGGCCCCGATTACGAACCAACCGCTTACTCTCATAGTAATTTTCATCCAACACATTTCATTCCGGTAACATTTTTTTAAACAAAAAAAATATCTAATCAAAACCATTGTTTCACATTTCATTATCTGATTTAATAGCCATAAATTTTTATATCTATTTTAATTTTCTTATCTTACTACCAGGATATAATGTATCCTCAACAGACCTCAAAAACTCATAAATTTCAGATAGTTCCATCTCAGGAGTTAAATCGATATCATTTTGAGTTTCAATTTGTTTAATAGATGGACCTACAACATCATGTACTAAAATTTGAAACCATGATATATCCAGATCAAGTTATTATTATATTCTGTGGAATTGTGTTCATAGTGTTGATACCAAAAAACATAATCTCATTGAAAACCAAACTGCAAGAGGTGTCCTCCTACATTGTTAAATGTGTCAAACATTCTCATAGCACATTTTTTAAAAAGAAATTAATTGTTCCTTCTTAAACATATTATGGTTTTGATGATAAAATTGATAATAAATATTCAACACCCTCAATATATACAGAACTTAAACCAGAACCATTTGGATTCCTGCATTGATTTAACCAATTTTATTCATCTGATAATGACATATGTCGATTTCCTTTTTCTATATTTTTCTACAAAATATAAAATCATCATTATTTTTGAATAATTTGAAATTATAAAAACGCAATCTAAAAAAATAAGATAAATAAATACAACTACTTCTTAATAATTATCATTAATTTTGGGTGACACAATTTCCAGTGGATTGATGGCTACACTTGCCTGAAAGCTTATTTACATACTAATTTCTCTCACTCAAATACCAATGATGTATTTTTCTTGGATGTACGAATATTCATTCTCAGGCATATGGGAATGTATAAGCGTACCTATGAGGAAATTCTTCATAGTGATTTCAGTGTGCCAAAAATTCAAGTTAATGAGTTGTTTGACAAAAGAGCCCCCTTTTCGTTGATAGATAATATTCATGCAACTATCACTACCTGATATCATTATGAAAAATGTGGTCCTACGAAGGCATATTCAATCTCTTGCACATGAGGTTGGATATGCATAGGTAGAAGCATACTTTTTATAATTTTTTGAGTCAGTGAATGTTAAAAGAAGAAGAGTCATCAAGAAAAAGGAGTTTTGTCAATCCACAGAAAATTGTGCCAAGTTATTACAAGTTATTATAAGTTATTACAATTGATATTATTACTAATTATTACTTATTATTAGTAATTATTACTAATTATTACTAATTATTCCTAGGTATAAATAATTATTAATAATTATTACTAATTATTACTAATTATTACTAATTATTCCTAATTATTAATAATTATTCCTATAAATTCCTTATTATTCTTATTTATTACTATTTATTCAAATTTATTAAAACTTATTCATTTTTATTCATATTTATTACAAGTTATTACTATTTATTCATATTTATTCTTATTTATTCATATTGATTTCGATTTATTCTTATTTATTCTGAATTATTTCTATTTACTCATATTTATTACTAATTATTTCTTTTTATACCTATTTATTCCTAATTTTTGCTATTTATTGTTAATTATTACTAATTATTGGTAATTATTCCTATTTATTTCTAATTATTGCTAATTATTCCTAATTATTGCTAATTATTACAAATTATTGCTAATTGTTGCTAATTATTTCTAATTATTACTAATTATTTCTAATTATATCTAATTATTACTAATTATTACAAATTATTACTAATTGTTAGTAATTATTTCTAATTGTTTTTAATTATAACTAATTATTCCTAACTGAGCCTAATTATTCTTAATTATTCCAATTAATTCCAAATTATTCCAAATTATTTTTCATTATTCTTATTTATTCCTATTTATTCTTATTTATTACTTATTATTACAATTTGTTCCTATTTATTCTTATTTCTTATTTATTTCTAATTGTTAGTAATTATTGCTAATTATTCATAATTATTGCTAATTATTCATAATTATTTCTATTTATTCGTAATTTTTGCTATTTAATACTATTTATTGTTATTTATTTCAATTTGTTTCTAGTTATTCCTATTTATTGCTAATTATTTCTATTTATTGCTAATTATTACTAATTATATCTAATTGTAACTATTTATTACTAATTATTACTAATTATTCCTACTTATTACTAATTATTTATAATTATTACTTATTATTCCAATTTATTAGTATTACTTTCTATTTATTACTATTTATCTGTATTTATTCCTATTTATTTCTAATTATTCATATTTAATTTTAATTATTCATATTTAATTCTATTTTTTACTATTTATTCCTAATTATTGATAATTATTTCTAATTATTGCTAATTATTCCTATTTATTGGTAAATATTTTTTATTGCTAATTATTACTAATTATTAATATTTAGGACTAATTGTTCCTATTTATTTCTATTTATTACTATTTATTACTATTTATTACAATATATTAGGATTTATCCATATTTATTACTAAATGTTGCTATTTATTAATATTTATTACTATTTATTAAGAATTATTCCTATTTATTAATAATTACTGATTTTTATTACTAATTATTGCTAATTATTAATAATTATTGCTTATTATTACTGATTATTGCTAATTATTATTAATTATTCCTAATTATTCCTAATTATTTCTAAATTTTCCTAATTATAGCTATTTATTACTTATTATGGCTATTTATTAAGAATTATTACTAATTATTACTAATTATTACTAATTATACCTAATTATCCTTAATTATTCCAATTTATTCTTATTTAGTACTTATTATTCATAATTATTCTTAATTATTACTTATTATACCTATTTATTAAAAATTATTCCTATTTAATACTAATTATTTATATTTATTACTAATTATTACTATTTATTACAAATTATTCATATTTATTAATATTTATTACTAATAATTCCTATTTATTACTATTTATTTCAATTTATTTTTATTTATTCCTATTTATTGCTATTTATTGCTAATTATTACAATTTATTGCTAATTATTCATATTTATTTCTATTTATTAGTAATTATAACTATTTATAACTATTTATTACTATTTATTACTAATTATTCTTATTTATTACTAATTATTCCTATTTATTACTAATTATTTCTATTTATTACTAATTATTAATAATTATTCCTATTTATTATTAATTATAAAAAATTATTACTAATAATTTCAATTTATCTTTACAAATAAAAAATGATAACAAAACAATATAAATATAATTTAATTTCAAAAAATCAAAAATAATTAAAATTTACAAAGAAAATGAGATAAATACTAAATTACATAAAATAAAAATACCTTTAAACCCGATCTCCTATTGACGTAGATAGTTTCACAACTTTTTCTTGAAAAAAATACTATCCCACCCAATTTTCACTCTAAAAATATAGTTTAGGGAGAGAGAGAGTGTGTGAATTGAGAGAAAGATATGAAAATAATAGATGTGGGAATATATAGGTTGGATTAGATGCAATGGGACTATTTGCGACTGATAGCCCGTCTCAAATAGTATTTGTTTCGACAGGACCCGTCGATAAAATCTTTTCCCGCATTAATTATAGCTTGCGGTTACAAGGGTATTTGCGGCGGGACACGTCAAAAAAGGTACCAACCGACACCCTTTTTGCGACGGGAGAACATCCCATCGCAAAAACCAATTTACTGCGGTTGGGTATTTGTGATGGGTCCTATTGCAAATACTCTATGACCGATGCATTATTTATGACGGGGGAATCCCATCGTCGCAAATAACCTTCCCTTGGTTTGCCGTGCAAACCATGCCAAACCTTTTGCGACGGGGAGAATCCCCCATCACAAACATCTATTTTCCCCGTAGTGATTCGACTGTTAAAACATTTCAAAGTTTGAAATAATGAGGTCTTTATAACTTTTAATTATAATATTTCTGATTTCTGTATGCTTCCTTAATTTATATATAACACATACCTATATGTTTTTCATTTTATAGGAATGCGATAATATCACATACGGACGCGTGGACTACTACCTCTTCAATGTGATGTGATTCGTTCACACATTACATGGAATGTATTATTTAATGTTTTATTAAATTTATATTATATATATGACATAAATATGATACTATAATTATATAATATATATATATATATATAACGTTTTCATTTATGATATGGAAGGAAAATAAAAACATCCATCGTGTATACACATCTTCTACCACCTCCATGAAAGTTATATTTCATTTACTAAGTCCATGTTTTATTGATTACTAAAATTACATATATACTCAACATATATGATGTGTTAATAATTATTAACAATTTATATATGATGAAATCATGATCTAATTAATAAAATAAATAAAAAATCAGAACATCCTCGAAAAACAAGGCAATTAAAACCCAAAACAGTAAAAATAATTAAATATTATTAAAAAATGGGTAATGAGATGTTCGAAAAGGATTTTATATTATGAAAAAAATATTAATGAGTTTCTATTATAAATTAATAATATGGTTAAAACCATTATATTGGATGTTAAAGAGAGTACAACAAAAAAGAAGTGTAAGGGATGGAATTTCCTATCAATTTAAATTAAATTGAAATTTATTTGTTGTTATAAACCATTTCAATATGGTGTTGTTTATATAACTCACCTTTCAATTATTATCATTAATCTTACATTTTTCTGGTTATTTTAATTTTTAGTTTTAATTATTCAATCCAAGGTAATTTCACTAGAAAATTACCAAGTTGTTAAATTTATCATCCAAATATCACTTTATTTAGTGATCATTAACTTTTAATTTAAAAAATTACTATTCTATAATAATATTTCATTATAAATTAAATTTATCTTAAATATCCATATAATCTATCATTTATATTACTATTTCATAAATAAGACACAATTTTGACATACAATGAAGAATTTGAAATTTATTTGATTAAAAAGGGAATTATTGAAATATTTATATCCTTTAGTCAGTACAAATATATTTTAAGGAACATTTTTATCAGTTAAATAGATTATTCTATATATGATGAATTACATGAACACTATCTACATGGGTTTTCTACTGGTTAATGGAATCCCATCGATACATTAATAGTCTCATAAGATGAATCAGTTGTCCAAATTACATTAGTTTAAATTTTCTTCAAAATATTTGTTAATGGAATAGTGGATCATGTTCCAAATTCATGAAGTTCAAGATTCTGAAATTACCTTAATTCAGTATTCAATAATTATTATAATGAGTATTTTCACATCGAAAAAAATATATGGACCGATTTCAATTTTAGTCAATTGATTAAATTTCAGGTTGGTTTAGTTATTTACCATGAGTTACTTTTTTTCCATATTGACTCATGATAGCTTCCTCTATAAGTAAACCATATTGTTAATTTTATATCATCATTTTTTTCTATTCCCAATGATATTAATTTGAATTTTGGATTTTTTTTCAAGGATTTACATTATTGGAAATTGTTATGTATTATGTTGTATTTTCTATTTCCAAATATTAAAAGGGTATATTGTATGTTTATAGTTTCCAAAACTGATAAATTGATTGGTCCATTAGGATTTAATTACTTGTAATCAGGCCTATTTAATAGAGTAGAGAAAAGAATCCATTTTTCTATGTTTGAGATAATTATTGTTTAAATATCCATTTATATAAAAGTAGATTAAAACAACATAGGCAATTAAAAAAAATTGATTGTGTAGTTTTCTAGTGAAAGAAAAAAAAAATTAATCCCGTAATGAATGAAATCACCAAATCCCTACCGATCCTACTTTTTATTTTGGTTTTATTTTTTTTCAATGAGTCTATAATAATTTCTAGAAGAAGGGTAATATCTTAGAAGACTAAATTTTATGATTCCATGATTTTTAATGATATTAATTTTCTGTATAATAAATTATGAGAATCACATGATGAATCTTGGAAGTTATTGATTCTTTGAAAAGGATACAACCATGGATGATCAAATTTCACCTGATAATATTTTGGATGATGTGGTGATTCCTAGAGAATTTTTTTGTATTCCTTTTATGGAATTTTATTCAATGATTGAACATTCCCCATGTAACTATGATGATAGACGAATTTCTACAAATTGATTCAATTACATGTTCTAATGTGGTGCACATTTTCTACAACAATTGACGAATGAGAATTATCCTTATAGTGTTTTTTATAATTGGTTAACATGTTTGGATATTAAAATGATGTTTATGTAATATTTTATTGTATCATGAGGGGTTAAATGAATTTAAATCAAAGATTTATTTTCATAAGTGAATTTAGATTCCATTCCAAATGAGATACTATATTTATATTATTTATGAAGAATATTCTGATGATTTCATTTTTTTAGAATTTGAATTCTTACTGTTTATATGGGGAATTTTTAATATAGAATCCATAAAACTAGCTATCTAAAGGACCCATGTGAATCCTTTGCTGATGTGTGAACTAGGGTAAACCTCAGACAATCCATCCATCATAGAAAAATGGAGGGACCAATATAGTTCTTGGAGAGTGCATGGAGAACAAAGTAGAGGAACTCCACCATGTGGGGTAGCACAATGATTGATGAGAAAAAATATATTGATGGTAGTGGTGGTCCCGGAGAAGACTTTGATACTCACTTTTTGAATCAATTGAATATGGATTATCTTATTATTAAGTCAAAGATCTTTTCTATCATATACGTGCACTGGGGAAATGAACATGAAATTTTCATTACATAAAACAAATATGAATAGTATTCTCAGCACCCAATCAAATGAATCGTAAACATATTATCTCATTCTATTCGTTTTACATCAAAATGATGATAAATATTTCTGTCATCTAACACTAATATTGAGTGATAAATATTTCGTCCATCCTCCGTTGATCATACTGAGGAATTTAGACCTTTCCGGCATCCTGATTTCAGGCATGAAACAATGTATTATATTAATGAGAGATGCCAAAAATTATGATTCTTATAAGATAAAACGAAGTAATAGTGAGGCTCCTTGTCATAATATATGAGTTTGAGTTTAATAATTCATGTACCATTGTTTTGATGCATGCAAATAAGTTGTTTCTCATGAAGGAAGATGGTAAAATATGACCCAATTATTCTCAATGTCATCACAAAATAATGAAACATGAATATTATAATATACAAAAATAAAAAAATTTATTTAATTCATAAGTGACATTCCACAATTATAAGAAGTAGTAGAAAACTGATACATGTCATTATTCATGGTATATAGGAAATGAAAAATCATATAAACGAAGAACACTCGGGAATGATATGTGTTGCTGGAAATATTTCAGATCCCATGTTTTTCATTTTTTTAAATAGAGTATCTTTGAAGTCTCATTATTCTAGTAGTATAGTGGAGTGTTTAGTGATCTATTTAGAAACAATAAGGAATGTTTCATCACATAATACATTCAGGAATATCTATAAAACACGATTGAGTTCACAAAGTGAAACATGCATATCATCTGCATGTCTATAAAGATAACTATGTTACCACATATTAAATTATTAATATAATATTGAGATAACATTTAGAATAACTGTATGTAATGAAATATACCTGGGAGCTATTCATTTTTATAGCGGACAAAAATTTGATCCTTCAATTGCACGAACAAAGGGAATAATTGAGCATCTATGTGACCTTTCATATATAACATAGAATACTATCATAATTAATTTTCACTTATTAATATGGTATAAAATCATGTCCTAATTATTAGTAATCATGAATAAAATGGATCTATATACATAACCATACACATATATGTTTCACACTTATATTGAATAGTCTGCAAACAAAGAATAATAAAAAGGATAAGTACTGTGTGATCACAAGAAAGATAAAATCCCTGTCAACTATTCCAAATTAATAATTTGAGCTCATTCATTAAAGAAATAATTTTTATACATTATGGATCCTTAATTGTCAATAAATATTTTATAATTTTTAATAATCCTTAAAAAATACTATATTATAAAATGTTTAATGACATAAAATTTTATTTTTAGTGTAATTTTATTACAGAAATATATTCTTTACTACAAATAATAGTGGATGACTGATAAACATTTTGTGTGATGAAATTTTGAGACAACCATTCCATTGAATATTGAAATTTATTTTACCAATGAAGGAGAATTAGTTAAATCCCACGTGACTTCTTCATATAGTGATATTTCACACTGATTATTGTGTTTGATGAATACCTTTTGATTTGTTCATTTAAAGGAAGATGGTCATTTTCAATGGAGACATGTATAAGATATTTAATAAACTAATGATAAATTCAGAATGGTAGGTAAACATCATATATCTTATGTATCAAATGATAAGAGTTTTTTTTACCTTGACATTTCTAGTATAATTATATAAAGTAAACCCCTTTTCAAATGATTTTCATGATAATAAAACAGAATTTGGTCTTATGGTTGATAAAAACCACCACACTCTGAGTATCTAGTCATACAAATAGGAATAAAAATTCATAAAAATATATGTGTCCTTTGTGCTTTACATTATTTTCTTCATTCTTTCCAGGTGAATGTGATGAATAAAAGGGAAACAATCACAGAATAAGTGAAAGCTGTATAACTAAGGGATAAAGTTTACATTTTGGAAAAATTCACCCCAAATTAATTCAATTACAATACATTTTAGATATTCTAAAATTGATCTTTACAATTGGAATAAATTTCATATGCCACAATATGGATTAGATTCTCTTATTTTAGGTTGATTAATTATTTGATATATGAATTATCAACATTGAATGTAATGAAAACATGGGGGAGCTGTATCCACAATACGTTATAATTATATCATAGAAAAGTAGTTGAAAAAAATGAGAAATAAATAAATATGAATGATTAATGAGACATATATCTTTTAAAAAATGGATGATGTGTTAGTTACCCATTACAATAATAAGGATCATGAAATGTAATTCATGGGAGTTGAATATATGCTATTTCAATCTACTATAAAATAAATAGACAATATTTTTTAAATAGATTTTAAGGATGTGGTATTAGATATGTTTTACAAATAACAATAAAAATAATTGAGAACATGTGGTTAAGATAATTCCATAAAATTATAAGTATTTTGTTTATAAGAAGAACATGCATGTAAATATCAGCCATATAAATGAATAATCTATGAATGGATAATCTCAGTTACACAAAGGGTGTCAACATGTATATTTCTCAACAAATAATTTAATCTTGATTTTTCGTATATCAAGTAGCTTGAGGAAGCATTCTCCAGATTTGGAAAAGATTAAATTTACATAGTCCTATAAAAATATACAACCTTTTAGAGGATAGAAGTTAAGCTCTGTGAATTTGAATAAAACAAGAATAACATTATTGTTTTCAAGGATTAACAACATGATATAAAAAACAAGATCAAATATCATGACACTTTGATATCGGAGAAGAATAAAATTCATGAATATGAAGTTAAAAAGATGCAAAATAATTTAAAAAACATTTCTTGAATTGGAGGATGATAAATAGATATTGAATATGAAATATCTTTATATTGATATATAATTATAAAATTCTATAAATATGATGTTCAGTCTACACAATAATATAATAAAAGAGTTATTACTACATGAGATGTTCACACAATAACATCTATGGAGGATTTTTTTTGTAATAGGCCTTTATCTAGAGTAAAAAATATTTAAATCAACTAATTTTAAATATAAATCATTCTAAAATAAAAAGGAATGATCAATCTCTATAAATATTTTATGTACTAATTCTAGTTTTATTCTTAGTGAAGGTTCAAAATAAAATCATACAAAAAAGTAAATGATAAAGGGAAATTATGTTCTTACAACTAAATACGTGGTAAAGGTAAAAAAATAAAAGAAGGGGACCCTCTAAATAATCCGATAAGAATATATAAAATCAATCAAGAGAATAATCATGCCATTTTTTCTAGATTATTATTTCAAATAAGAAATCCATATTTTTTTGGCTACTATGGCTTCCAATAACAATTTGGGAATATTTTATCTAATTATTTATTTAATATTTATTTATATAATAATTAATACATTCCTATATGGCTGGGTGAAAATTTTTGAAGTGTAAAATGAAAATGATGTAATTGAATAATCTATGTCATAAAAATAGATTTTAAATTTGGAAGACCTTATGTTGTGTTAGCAATGGAAGTGGTCACTGTGAAGAGATATTAATGTATATATAAATATTGCATGAATGTAAACTATTTCCTAATAATAAACCATGGGATGTGTCAAAATTTGTAAAGAAACTTGATGAATGTAATATAAACAGTATTCCCAATATGTTTACAAAAAATATAGTTATTTTTAACTTGGGTGATAATCATAAAACGACTGATATTCAATGAAAACATAGGAATATAAAGAAGGGTGCTACACTAAATAATATATTCTTCTCATTTGGTGTAATAGGAGGTAACACTTTGGATCACTTTTTAGTCCATGAATCTCACAATAAATTGATGAACGCGCAAGAAAAAAAAAGAAGCCCAATAAATGAAAAAAAATAAAGGGATTTAAGTAGAAAAGTGGACCTTAAATAATACATGTGGATCTAAAAAGAAATATGTTAATATTTCAAATGGAATATAGGTAGTTTGTAATCTAATTTTGAAATATAAAATAAAATTCATGTAATGAGGGAGAATGTAAAAGGCAGAATAAAAGAAAATATTCTATATGATGAGGCCATATTTCAAGAATGAATGTCAAAAAAGGATAACCATAAAATATCAGGGGTATTTTACAAAAGGTGATAGAATGATGGACACATAATAAATAGTTTTTTTCTTAATTCCATCTCAAGAATAAATAATAATAAATATAAAAATTCTTGGGGTGAATATAACACGAGGGATATCATGAAAATGAAAATTCCTCAAAAAGTTTCTTCTGAAGAAAGAAAATATTATATGATACAAATAACAACAAAAATATTGTATATCCATCATAAATAGTACACCCTCAAATATACTATAAAATAAAATGGTTTCGTTGTTGAGTATAAATTATCAACCTTGTTTGTCTCTAAATGTTGAAAATGAGATCTCCCTAATCCCTATATACTTGGTGTATTTTATTAGTTTTAGGGAATTGAAGATAATTCACAAAATCAGGGGGAGAACAAAGTAGAAAAAATTATATTTCCTTATCTTGAAGTAGAAATATTAATTCATGTATTTATTGAAGTCAACCTCATGTTTGATCTATTTATTGATATGATCTATTTATTGATATCATAAAGATTATTTGATTCAAAATATCACAGATCAAAAATGATAAAGATGTTCAATCTACCATATTTGATCAGTATGATTGATGTAACCATCATAGATGTAATCCCAAAAATTATTGTTCACATAAATTATAATTTTAAATAACAACTAATTATTGTTTTCTTATTTATGATGTGAAGATGTATATCATCCCTTGAGGGGGAGTTTCTCAATATGATCCTAAATATTTATACTTCATTCAAAAATAAAACATCATTGGGGGTAAATTTTTAGAAAGGAACTAAAATGGAATGTGTGATTTCCAACTATGATCCCTATAATAAAATAAAATATAATATTTGGTCTTAAAAAGATAACAAAAAAATATATGAAATGAACTAAAATATCATTAATTAATTCCATGATTGATTTCATGAACATGTCATACTAATTATACATGAATTTTTTTAATATGTATTTATATATCCGTGAGGGATATCATGATGAATGTTTATTTATAATACCTTTCAACAAGTGGTTTTGAAATATTTTATCATGCAATGTGCCAATGGGTAATCAAAGTGTAATAAAAACATAGAAACAACTAATCAATATATGAAGAAAAAAATAGGTTATGGAATCTTAGTTGGTATCAAATTCTGAGTTGGAAATATACATTATTTATGTCTAAGTTATACCCCCTTATTTTCTACACTAGGTCGGAACATGTAGACATAGAGTTGAATAATTGATCATTCAATTCATAAGAATGAAATTATACCATCATCTCTTAGCCACATTTCATTTATTATCAATAATGGGGAAGAAATTAATGTTTACATGATCTGAGAGGAAGAGAAGTAAGAAATCATTTGTTAAAATTGAAAGAACATATATATAGTTATATAGATATATAATATTTTCTGTTTTTATTGAACACAATTATAAAGGGGGTTATTAAAGATCCAATTTTTTTGGGTTTGAGTTTTTGTAAAGGATTATTTATGTATGAAATTATGAAGAGTACTGGTTTAGAAGTATAATTTTGTTGTGACCAAAATTAGTAATGATTGGATTGTTGTTCCCAAGAAATTATGTGCATTATATACAGATGGTTTGAGTTTTTTTTATTGTTTGGATAATATCTATACATGGATGATCAAATGTAAATTCAACATATTATTCTTTAAAATTGTTTTGGAATCAATTTTGATTATTTAGATTTCATCCTGAATCAATTTTCCCCTTAATAATGATGGTTGATGAACTGGTCCTCATTAACTTGATAACATATTCTTATTTGGTTCATATGATCTACTGTAATAAATAATGGTAATGATCAATCCAATAATATAGATAATGGTATGATGTTTGAGGATGATTATTTAAATCTTTTTCAATATCTTATTCTGGAATGAGGATTTCTAGGATGTTAAAGAAAACGTTTACTTGAGAATAAAAATTTAGAGGCCATTCAAAATGATAGACTATATTTATATTTTAAAAGAATAATATTTCGATGAAGAAATTCATATTGGAATTGGAATAAATTCCATTTATAGTGGGTTTTATTGAAAATATTGTCCAATAAACATGATATGTGCATTAACCATGTGTAACAACTATTGAGGTCAGAAATAGTGTCAACAAGATCTATGCCAGCCTATATTTTGACATGGATGGGGAAGTATAGAACTCCAAGGTTTCATGGGGAAACAATTGTTGGCACTCTACAATACATGGTGGCACAATGGTAGAAGATCTAGTTTGGATCAATTCCAGTGAAGGATCCGGACAGAACTTCAATAGTCCGTTCTGGCCGCCTTTGGAAATAAATGAAATAATTAAGTCATGGAATAACATTATAATAACCATTGTTAGATATTGAAATTTATGTGTACTATTCATTCAATAAAACATATTCATATAATGATCACTTCCTTATCAAATAAATCACAACCATCGAATCTCATTCCACACCTTCGCCTTCAATCTCTTGATGAGTATTTGTAGAATCTAACACAATCATCGAGAAACCATGATTCTGGCTATCCTTCATTGATAATGATGATGAATTATGACCATCCTGATATCTAAGATTCATGTATGAAACTACACCATTCATTAATGAGAGTTGTGGATGATTATAATTCTACTAGGAATATAAAAATTAACGGCGAGCCTCCATAGTGAATAATATTGGTTCGAGTTTAAGCATGCATGGAGCTATGCATAGATGAAAATATATGAGTTGTTTATCATGAAGTATGTATTTAAATGATGACACCAAGATTCATGGAATCATAATAAAATATTGAAACTGATGATTATTAATATATAAAAACATTTAGTGATATTTCAATCATCCATGAAACACAACATTTATCTGATGTTGTATAATACTAGAACACACCATTATACTCCGTAGATAGGTTCTTTGAAAATCATATAAATGAAAAACATATAATTATGAGACCTGTTGAAATAAATATTTGAAAAATATTATTCTTCATTTTTGAAAATAGTGTATCCATAATGTATCGTATTTGAACTTGCATGATGTATAATTCTACAAGCCATTAAAAAATATGACGGAAAGGTTCTATGAATCATATAGATAGAATGTTCAATATCTAATAAAATTATATATAGTTATCTGATTCTATTTTACAACATTATCATTATCCTCTCAAATAGTTTTTTTGGAATCTTTCCCCATTGTCACATGATCTTTACTTTTTCCATCACTCATTGATCAAACTGATGAAAGAATTCCTTCTGGATATGCCAAATCCATGCATAGATCAATGTCTTTCTTATATGGTATATTTTTAAGATTATGAATATTCCAAGATGATTAAAAGTAATAGTGGGAATCTACATTCGGTATTTATGTGATTCAGTCCTTTTACCAAGTATATTTTCCGTTGATTTATTACTTTTTGTAGATTATAAATACATTATGGGGAAAAAATATTTTATAGGAGATACAACTATATAAATGTTTAAAGGCATACATAAGATATAATTATCAATTAAGACATTGTAATTTTTTATTGGAATTTTTTTAGAGATAGAAATTGGATAGTGTGAGATTCTGAGAACTGTAAATCCTTGGCGAAGGAGAAATAAAAATATAAATGGTATTATCTTAAGTGGTGATATTTTTTTAAAAATAATTGAATATCTCTAAAATGGTCCTCCTTACAAAAAATCTAATACCATTTTAGATCCAAAACATGGTGTTTACCTTAGTCAAGGGATGACATATGTAGGTGTAAGATGTTTAGATGTCTCGCTCGTGAGTTAAAGTTATTAATAATATTTAATATATACTTTTATTAAAATAAAATTAAATATCTCTCAAACAGTGCATCCTATGAGAAATCTAAGACCATCAATAGGTTCGTAATGTGGGTCTTACCCTAGATAATGTATAACATTTTTTCACAACGAGTGTTTTGATGCCTCATTCGCAAGAAATAACATTTTTATTTTTAATTAATTATTATTCCTTTTTTCAAAGAATAAATAATTTATAATTCACAAACCATACATCGTAAGAGAAATCTGAGACCACCGATGTGTCCTTAATGGGGGGGGTTTTCCTAGATAAGGTATAACATTGGTATGCGAAGAGTATTTTGACACCTTGATTGCAAAAATATCGTTTTAATTTTGATTAATTATTTATTCTATTTTTTATGTATTAAATCATCAATATCTCTCAAACAGTGCATCGGTTCAGAAATTTGGGACCACTGTTGTGTCTAAAATGAGGTGTTTACCCAATTTGGGTCACAATTTTTGTTCTTCATGGTTGTCTGATATTATTTTATTTTTATGATAATTAATTAAATTATCTATTTAATTAAAAATCGATAGAAACTGTTCATCTTCTACATTTAACTACATTCCAGCTTTTTTAATGCTGGTTGATTCCTAAACCATAAAATTTCATCCATTTTAGATTTTATAAAAATTAAAATGAATTAATTACATGAAATTAAACACTCCTAATTAATAGTTTCAGTTTAAGGAGTGGATTAATGAGGATTTATGTTCTTTAACAGAGGCATGCGAATGGGGTTTATAAATAGGCATGAATTTTTTCCCCTTTTGGTATTAGTCCTTTCGAATACAGTTAATCTTGAAACTCTTATCACGCAACCTTACTTGGGTAGGCTAGGACTCCCCCTCTTGCTCTGCGGAAACCGGGTGCACTACCCCCTTGAAGCACCACCATATTGTGGGAAAAAATCTAGCATGCTAGCCAGGTGTTCCTTATTTAGAATTTTTTTTATTTCATTAATTCCATCTATATTTCTATCCATTTGTAACAATTTTTTTAAACAAAGAATAGAAAAAAGGTAAATAGGATGATTTTTTTATAAATAATAATTTTTTTTTCAAATGTTGATATCATGTATTTTTTAAAAGAAATTATCTATATATGATTTGATAAAATAATCTTTCAAAAATTATCATTTTGTTTCCCTTGTGTAATAATATCAAGTATATTTATAATGAAATAATATGAAATTATTACATGATCAATAAAAATGATATTATCATAAAATATTTATCAGTGAATAACATGTGTATTTTAGAGATTTCATCCGTTCTAAGTTTCAACTCGAACAAAACATCAATAACAAATATCTTTTTCGATATTGATCAGATTGATGTGCCAATAGTTGCATTGGATTCATATTGATATGTGGAAAGTGCGTATCAATAATTTTTTTTATAGAAAATGATGTTTTATGAAGAAATTTTTATTAAACTGACTATTCTTGTTTATTTAATTTCACATTTGATAGTCGTTGAAAATACACACCATCAGCGATGATAGATTCATATCTTGTGTCCATAATATTTCAGGTAGGTGGTTTAAATTTCAATCCCATAGTCTTGACTCATTTATGCATATGAAATTGTAGAATCAATATGATGTAATTAACAATTGATTTTTTTCTATAATCAATTAATTAATAGGGTAAATTAATAAATTTGGTGGAATTGAAAAATTTGGAATAGAATTGGTTGGTTAAAATAATTAACTGATAGATTAATTATGAGTATTTTGTGAGGGTGGATTTGGTTAATTGTTTTTGGAATTAATTAACTGTCATTATGTGATTAACTAATTTGGTTGGTTTAAATAATTAACTGATATATTAATTATGAGGATTTTGTGACGGTGGATTTGGTTATGTAATTTTGGAATTAATTAATAGTCATGATGTGATTAATTAATTTTTCTCGATTAAAAAATTATTTGTTAAATTAATTATGAGGATTTTGTTATGGTAGAATTGTTTAATTAATTTTGGAATTAACTAAATATCATGATATGATTAATTAATTTGGTTGGGTGAAATAATTAATTGATGAATTAATTAATTGATTTAACATTATTACTAAATTGTTGAACTAAATAATGGAATTGATGGAAATAATTAATTGGTGAATTAATTGAAGAGGTTGTAGAATGTGAATTAATTAATTGTGAATTAATTAAATGACATAGGAAATTAATTTATGAATAATTTAAGGCTTGGGTTAGATTAATTAGATGAGGAATTAGAAAATGGGAATAATTCGAATTAATTATTTGGAAAATTAATTAATAGATGTAATGTTAGGAATTTTGAGTTACATTAATTAATTGGAGAATTAATTAATGGGAATTGTTAGGTTGATACAATTAAAAGAGTTGGGTTAATTAATTGGAAAATTAATAAATGGGTATTGTTGTGTTATTAGAGTTGGATTTGTCAGATTAATTAATTGAATAATTAACAAAAAAAGATTATTGTGTTAAAAAAATTGAATGTTTTAGAATAATTATTTGGGAAATTAATTAATGTGTATTTTTATGAGATGAAATTGAATGAATCAGATTAATTAATTGATAAGTTAATTAATTTATATGGTTGAGATATTTAATTGATATGATTGAATAATTAATGGTTGAATTAATTGTGAGGCAAAGAGATTTATAATTTGAGTAATTAATTTTTGAATTAATTATGTGATAATGAAAAATATGATTCGAGATAATTAATTGTATAATAAATTATAATCTATTTGTAAGCCCCCAACCTTAAAAATTACTTAATCATGAGTTATTTCAAGAATACACATTGAGGATCTTTTTAGGTTTAGAGTTTTAGAGAATTAGATAATAAATCATGAATTAAACTCCACATTTAAACAAAGTGGTTACATAAAACATAGTACACATTTTTACCATCATCGGCAACTTATTTAAAATAAAAACATAGATTCTTTCTTAAAACTTCCTTGACATTATCATCAAATCATGTACCTTTACCTTGAGCTGTGAAAAACATTTCAAAAACATGGGATGAGTTTAAAAAGATTAACAAGGGATGTAAAAGTGTGAAATGAAAACATTAGTCCATGTATGAAATCATACTTTACTCGTAAAACAAAATCATTTTTAACATACCTCATAAAATCATGAATATATCATAGAAATCATAAGACATAAAGGTAACTTGAGCCATTCATAACATTCTTATGTAGGGAGTAACCCTCATGGTTACGTTTGGAATACCCATCACAATATATTCCATAAATCTCTTCAGAGAAACCTTAATGTTTAACCCCATCACGTTACCCAGTGCATTAGAGAGCTATATCGGGATCACCCGCCCTTAGTTTATCACAGAACCTCCTGTCTTTATAACAATGCCCAAGAACCATAACATACTCGTATCACATAAAACATGCATAAAGGAAACATAACATTTCTACTTTTCAATCACAATATATCAATACAACACATTGATATAAAGGCATTATGAAAACCATTTTCAATACCAAAATAAAATAAAATTAAAACATGGTATTTTTTTCAATTTTAAAAAGAAGGTTATGTCTTGTAGAGGAAGCCGAAGCTCAAATAATGGTCATGGTGGCAGAGAAGTCATTGTCGCCGCTTATGTATGAAAAAAATTCCCTTTTGTCATTCATTAAATTATTTGTATAAAACATATTCCTTTTTAATAAACTCTAAAATCAATGGGTTTTGTACACCGTATAAAATAATGTTGTGTATAAAACAAAATATGCCTCAATGAAAGGAGATTGAGACGAAGTCATGTACCTCGGGTCCGACTTGAGTCGATCGTTCTTTAACGTCCTGAATAATAAACTAGAGATAATTTCTACTTGATTAAGAACCTTTTTCAGGTTAATTATTCCTTTTATATCACTTATTACCTTGTTATGAACACTATGCAATTATTTAAGTTAATAATGGTCGTTTTGTCAATCATTGGTAGTTGAGTCAAAAATAAAATCTTTATAATTACAAATTGTTAAAGTGGTAAAATATCCATTATATCCAGAATTATATTCATGATTTAGATATCATATATGTCTTATATATCCAGTATATACATGCATTTCTAATATTACATAACATTTAGATGTAAGAAATGAAATGCACCGTTCATGGAGATGGTATGTCGTACCTATGCATGAACAATACTTTCATTTCTATTTTTTATTTTATGGAATGGAATCATAATTATATATGGGTATATTATAATTCCATTATAACATCATATATAATAACATTAACTCCATCCTTTATACATCCCACATATGGCATTAACGAATCAAATCACTTTGAGGGGGCGGTAGTCCGCACTTCCTAAAATGAAGTTATCGTGTTTATCCACAATGGAAACCATAAAGTAATTCCAAAAATGAAAAATACATAAGAAAAAGGAAAACATAAACATACTATATATCATATATAAATATAGTTTCATCTTAATGTCCACCTTTGAAGGTGTTATAAGAATATTTAACAATCATCGTTTCGTGAGCCAGAAATTCGCCATTCACAGAAATAGTATGATCTTTAACCATTAGATGAAGGTGTGTGTAAGTGTATCTAGAATACATCTTATAATAATATACTAGTATATTTATGATACTGTATTTTTTACAAAATAAATGAATATAATGATTTTAGGGGGTTAGAGAAGAAAAATAAAACAAAAGAACACAAGTGAAGACATTACCTTAAAATCTGGTAACTCCCTTTTGTTTGAACTAAAAGGGACTCTTGAAGAGATTTATGCCTAAGGTAAGGCATATAGGATGAGTATAGGGATGTGGAGAGAAAAAAGTATCAGATCTTGGCCGAGACAAAGGATTGAGAGGTGTGGGTAAGGATGCAGAGATGGGGGCCTTTTATAAGAGGAGAGGAGGGGCACTCTTGGAAAGGTATAAAATGTTACATTATTTTCAAATGAGATTTGGATTTTAAATTTCCCACATTGATTTATTTCTAGGATAAGGTGATAAGAGTTCGAAATCCACACATACAATAGGTTTTTGACATGTCTATGTCTTAGATTTTACATTATATTTTCATTTTATTTAAATCATTAAATAATGAGGTAATCACTGAATCATCATGATGTAACAAATAATTCAATTTATTTAATGTCTAAAAATAATAAAAAAATACGATGATGTAGGAATGATTTTTATCTTTCCAATTACTATTTATAGTAAAAAATATGACTTTTATAACCACATGTAAAAATTGTTTTAGTAAAACAATACATGTTTGTGGCATTTTTACTTTTACATTAAATAAAAGGCATTAATGTCATTATCTTACCCAAGTGGATCCATGGGGTCCCAAAAATCGACACATGGGTTTTCTTGGTCGGCCATGACTCATCCAATAGGGTTTGGACAAGTTTCAAGATATTTTTATTTTATTGTAATATCATTTTTACCTTAAATCACACCAATTACCAATAATCGTTATTAATAAAACATAAAAGTTGCTTTTCATCAAAAAATATTTTCATCCCATTGAATCAAAGTTTACATAATAATGAAAATAATTTATATTGTATATTTAAAATTCAAATAATATATGTGTTAAACTTCCATTTAAATGAAAAATCAGTTTTGGTAACTACCACTTTGTGGTTTCACTATTCATAAAAATTAAGGTTTTTCAGAAAAATACCCAAAATTTACCCTAAGATATATTTGATGTTCTGAATTCAAAAATTATTTCTATTTTACCAAATTCATAACATAGAAGTTGTATTAATTAATTTCATAATTAAATCCCACTGTCAAATCAAATAGCATGTTCTTAAGAAATAATATCTATCAAAAGATTGACACTCATTTATGTCAAATCTCAAAGTGATATTAATTCCAATGAGAAACATTGGATAAAATGGTAAAAATATATTCTAATATCACTTTAAATCCAATTAAAAAAATAATCTAACTACATAAATAAATTATATTAAAAAGTGGTTTTGAATTAAAATACAATAGTTTTCACTATTCAATAAAAAATGATCATTATCAGAAAAATACCATAAATTTATCCAAAGTAAATTTTAATGTCCCAATAATTAATAATAATTTTATTTTGAAAAATATAGCTTTTAAAATTGTCAAAAGTTATATTTAAAAATTTTTCTCCATCAAAAGCCAATAAAACAATCATTTAAAAATATTAGAGTATTTCATGCTTAAGGATCGATTTATTCTCATTTTAAGCCTCTAAAACACTATCTAATTCATAAATAGACATAGAAAAATATATCTATTATTCATTACATACATGGTATGTTACATCCTTCCCCCCTTTAGAAAATTTCTTCCTCGAAATTTATTTACTTATCTAATAAGTGAGGGTATTTATCTCTCATTTCATTTTCAGATTCCCATGTTTCCTCTTCACTCATGTGGTTCTTCCGCAAAACCTTTACTTGATGAATCACCTTATTCCGCAACACGTTCTCCCTGTGATCAAGAATCAGAACTGGTTGTTCCTCATAAGATATATTATCTTCCAACTGAACTACCTCTGGACTCAAAACATGAGATTGATCTGGCAAATACTTCCTCAACATTGAAACCTGGAAAACATTATGTACCTGAGAAAAACTCAGAGGTAAAGCCACTTGGTATGTAACTGATCCAACTCTCTCCAGAATTTCATATGGTCCAATGAACCGTGGACTCAACATTATTCTCGTACCAAATCGCATCACACTTTTCCATGGAGAAACCTTGAGGAAGACATGATCACCTACCTCAAAAGATAGATCCTTCCTCCGGTTATCCACATAACTCTTCTGCCTGCTCAGAGCTATTCTCATGTGCTTCTGAATCAACTAAACTTTTTCTGCCATCTCTTCTACCAATTCTAGTCTCATCAGCTTCCTTTCACCCACTGCATCCTAAAAAGCTGGAGTTCGACACCGCTTCCCATATAATGCCTCAAATGTTGCCATTTGTATAGTAGAATGAAAACTTCTATTATAAGAAAACTAAACCAAAGAAAGATGTTGGTCCCAAAATCCCTGTTAATCCATCGAACAAGAATGTAGCATATCCTCCAAATTCAAGATTGTTCGTTCTAACTTCCCATCTGATTGAGGATGAAAAGTTGTACTAAAATTTAATTCAGTACCCAACGACTTATGAATGCCATTCCAAAAGTAAGAAGTAAACCTGGGATCACGATTGGATACAATGGAGAGGGGAACTCCATGTAACCTGGCTATCTCATTAAGATACAAAAGAGAAAGTTGATCTAGGGAAAACGTATCTTGTATAGGAAGGAAATTAGAACATTTAATCAAGCGATCAACAATAACCCATATTGCATTATTTCCTCGAGGTGTCTTCGACAATCCCACAACGAAGTCCATGGATATATTTTCCCATTTCCACTCTAGCACTAGTAAAGGCTGAAGCATCCCTTTCGGTAACTACCACTCTGATTTAACCTGTTGACAAGTAAAAACTTCACAGTAAAATCAGCAATAACTCTTTTCATTCTGTCCCACCAGTAATACTCTCGAAGATCACTATACATCTTTGTACTGCCAGGATGAACTGAAAACGGAGAACTATTAGCTTCACAAAACAACTCTCATTTCAACTATGAATAACAAGTCACACACAATATCTTCCCAAATCTTAATACACAGTCATTATCAATGTTGAATTCGGGAAACTTACCCTTCTGAACCAGCTCTACCTTTTCTACAACACACTGTCTTTCTTCTGTTCTTGTATAATTCTGTATGATAGAGAAGATTTCACCGATACCTGAAACAAAACAGAAGGAAATCCTGCACAAAAAAATTATATGCCAAAGTTCATCAAATCCTTAACCAAAGGATCACGTTCCAAATGCAGCATTGTTAATGAATCACTAATTTTTAGAATCAAAGCATCAACCACTTTATTTTCTTTTCACAAATGGTAATGAATTGTACAATAAGAATCCTTGATTAATTCTAGACATCTCCTCTATCTCATGTTCAATTATTTCTGAGTGAATATATACTTTAAACTTTTGTGATCAGTTTATATTTTTCACTTTACTCCATACAAATGATGCCTCCAAATTTTTAAAGCAAAAACAACAGTAGGTAATTCCAAATCATGTGTAGGGTAATTTACCTCATGAGTTTTCAACTGACGTGAAGCATAAGCAATTACCTGATCATTCTGCATTGGGACGTAACCAAGTCCTTTCAATGAAGCACCTTTGTAGATAACAAACTCCCCATCCCTGGAAGGTAGTGCCAAAACTGGAGCATTCACCAATTTTCTTTTCAGTTCTTGAAAACAATCATCACATTATTTTTTCCACATAAACTTAACACCCTTCCGAGTTAGCTTAGTCATTAGACTAGATAACTGGGAAAATTTCTAACAATCCTTCGGGAATAGCATGCCGAACCAAAGATGCTACGAATCTCAGTTACGTTTGTGGGTAATGGCCATTCTTCAACAACCTCAGTTTTTGTAGGATCAATAGTTATCCCATATTTAGAAACAATGAGACCAAGGAAACATATTTGTTGCAACCAAAACTCACACTTGTGGAATTTCCCATACAATTTCTTTTCTTTTATGGTTTGAAAAATAACCCTTAAATGACATTAATTCTCTGCTTTACTTTTAGAAAACACCAAAATATCATCAATGAAAACCACCACAATCTTATCCAAGAACTCATGGAATATTCTATTCATTAAGTCCATGAATACATTAGGTTCATTGGTTAGCTCAAAATGAATTACTACAAATTCATAATGGACATATCTTATACAAAACGCGGCCTTCGTAATATCTTCATCCTTTACCTTCAAATGATGGTACCCCGATCTCTGGTCAATCTTTGAAAAAAAATGAGCTCCCTAGAGCTGATCAAACAAATCATCGAAATGCAGAAAAGGATATTTTTTCTGAACAGTGACGTTATTCAAGGTTCTATAATCAATGTAAACTCTAATTGAACCATATTTCTTTTTAACAAATAAAACTGGAACACACCATGGTGATGTGCTAGGTCGAATGAACCCTTTCTCTAATAAATATTGCAATTGTTTCTTCAACTCTAAAAGTTCAATTTGAGCCATTCGATAAGGGGGTTTTGAAATTGTCTTAGAATCAAGAACTAAGTCAACATTAAATTCAACTTCCCGATCTGGTATTATTCCAGGCAAATCATCAAGAAAAACATCAGGATACTCATTTACCACTGGCACATCATTAATCAGAACAGTTCCTTGCTTTTCAAAAATATGCGCAAGGAAACATTCATTTCCATCGTTTACAAGTTTTGCAGCCTCCTGATATGTTATCAACTGTAAGGGTTCATTCTTGTACACACACTAAAAGGATTTCTTAAAAAAACTTCATTAGCTCTACAGTCAATCTTATCATGTCAAATAGAGATCCAATCCATACATAGGATAACATCAAACTCTACTAAGGGCAAAACAATAAGATTTTCAAGCAGGTTCTTTCCACGGATAAGGATATAAAGATTCTTATAAATTCATTTTGCCTCAACATTTCCCCATGTGTTTTTACCACAAGTTCAGGAGTCATTTCGTGAGATGGTATTCCCATTTTACTAAAGATGTTTTCAGAGATGAAAGAATGTGTAGAACCTGAATAAAAAAACACATTAGCATAATCTGAAAAAAAAACAAAGTACCTGATACCACTTCATTTGATGGCCCTACATTTTTTGAAGTAGTTTGAAAGGATTTCACCACCCCTTTCTGCTTGTAGTCTAACTGCATCCCATTACATGAGCTCTTTGTCGGACAATTGTTTGCATAGTGACCCATCTCATTGCACTTGAAACATTTCACTAAATGTAAATCAAATTTGTTCTTACCATCACCTTGATCTTTTCCAGTGCAATCATGAGCCTTATGTCCCATCGTAACACACCGGTTTCACATTTCGGAATTCATAAGAAATTCTCCAGCATGCCTTTTACCACATTTATCACAAACTGGAAACATAGTTTTCTTACCATCATACATTTTTTTAAGAATTCTTCCCTTTCTCCTACCACCTCGGTCTCTTCTTCTATTGGTTTTTATAGAACTCTTGACCATCGAAAAACTCCATTTCCACCTTCTCAGCACATCGAACAAGCTATTCATAACTTTTGAACTCACGAGAAGCTAATTTCCTCCTATATTTTGTCTTTAATCCTGAGTAAAAATGATTTGTTTTACTATCAAGGTCTCAGATAAAATTTAGAGCATACCTTGCCTACTGAGTGAACCTTTCTTCATAGGCAGCCACTATGTCTTCCTCTTGCCTCAATTCCAGGAATTGTTTTTCCATCCTAAGTCGAACAGCCTCAGGAAAATACTTCTTAAGAAACATACCTTTGAATTCATCCCAATCGAGAGCATTAATCTCTTCAGCATCCCTGATATTTTTAACCATCGACCACCAATGAACTTCTCACCCTCCAAACAGTAAATATAAAGACTAACATATTGATTGTATGGACAACCCATGACATCGAAAATTTTCTGCATTGCTTTAATCCACCCTTCAGCTAGCACAGGGTAAGATGATCCTCTGAATGACGAGGGATGTTGCCTCATGAAATGTTCCACCACTGACATGTTCCACTTTGCTTGATCTAGACGATCTCATGTATGGTTACCACCACCATTAATATCTTGAGTCAACTGTTCCATTACTGCAACAAACTTTTCAGTTCTAATTCCGACCATCTCTAGATGTTGATTCGGGAGGTCATTTCCTTATGTATGCCTTCCTAGAACTGCTTCCCTGTTTCCTCTGCGGAAAACCATTATGAACAAAAATGTCTTAGATGAAGTAATATGGTAATCATCAAATGCTATATCATTTCAATTTTACCATAAAAAATATTTTTGGATAATCATTTAATAGAATTATAACTCCTAATGTTATCTAAACCGACCTCTGATACCAATTATAAGGCCCCAGCATTAAACATTACATAATCTTGAGTTATTTCAAGAATACACATTGAGGATATTTTCGGGTTTAGAGTTTTAGAGAAATAGATCATAAATCATGCATTACACTCCACATTTAAACAAAGTGGTTAAATAAAAGATATTACTCATTTTCGCATCATCGGAAACATATTTAATATAAAACATAGATTATTTCTTGACACTTCCTTGACAATATCATCACATCATGTACCATTCCCTTGACCTGTGAAAAACATTTCAAAAACATGGGATGAGCATAAAAAGCTCAGCAAGGGATATAAAAGTGTGAAATGAAAACAATATTCCATATATGAAATCATACGTTACTCTTAATAAATAAGAAATTTTAACATACCTCATAAAATCATGAATAAATCATAGAAATCATAATACATAATTGTAACTTGAGGCATTCTTAACATTCTTACGTAGGGGGTAACCCTCATGGTTACGTTTGGAATATCCATCAAATTATATTCCCTAAATCTCTTCAGATAAAACATAACATATAACCCCGTTGTGTTACCCAATGCATTAGAGTGCTATATCTGGCTCACCCACCCTTAGTTTGTCACGGAACCACCTGTCTTCATAACAATTCCCAAGAACCATAACATAATCGTATCACATAAAAATGAATAAAGGAAACATAACATTTACACTTTTCAATCGCAAGATATAAATATAACACATTGATATAAAGACATTATGAAAACCATTTTCAATACCAAAATAAAAGAAATGTAAAACATGGAATTTTTTTCATTTTTAAAAATAAGGTTATGTCTTGTAGAGGAAACTGAAGCTCAAATTATGGTCATGACGGCAGAGAAGTCGTTGTCGCTGCATACGTACGAAAAAATCATTTCCTTTTGTCGTTTAGTAAATGCTTCGTATAAAAAATATTCCTTTTTTATAAACGTAAAAGTCAAAGGGGTTTTACATGGTATAAAAGAAAAGTTGTGTATAAAACATAATATGCCTCAATGAAAGGAGATTGAGACAAAGTCTCAGACCTCGGGTCCGACTTGACTCGATCGTTCTTTAATGTCCTGAATAATAAACTTGAGTTAATTAATACTTTATTAAGAAACTATTCAAGTTCATTATTTCTTTTATATCACTCATTACCATGTTATGAACACTATGTTATTTTTTAAGTTAATAATGGTCATTTTTTCGATCATTGGTACTTGAGTAAAAAATAAACTCTTTATAATTATAAGTTGTTCATGTGGTAAAATATCAATTATATCCAGAATTATATTCATGATGTAGATATCATATATGTCATATATATCAAGTATATACATTCATTTATAATATTTCATAACATCTAGAGGTAATAAATGAAATGCATCGTTCATGGAGACGGTAAGCCGTACAAACGCATGAACGCTACATTCATTTCTATTTCGTATTTTAAGGAATGGAATCATAATGATATAAGGGTATATTATAATTATAGTATAACATAATATATAATAACATTATCTACATCCTTTATACATCCCACGTATGTCATTAAAGAGTCATATCACTTTGAGGGGGCAGTAGTCTGCACTTCCTAAAATGAAATTATCGTGTTTACCCACAATGGAAACCATAATGGTATGACACAAATTAAAAATAAATAAGCTTAAGGAAAACCTAAACATATTATATATCATATATAAATATAGTCTCATCTTAATGGCCACCTTTTAAGGTGTTTGAAGAATATTGAACAATCATCATTTCGTGAGGCAGAAATTCGCCATCCACGGAAACGATATGCTCTTTAACCATTAGATGAAGGTGTGTGTAACTGTAGCTCGAATAATTCTTATAAAAACATCCTCATATATTTAAGATACTGGAGTTTTTTCAAAATAAATTAATAAAAAGAGTTTAGGGGGTTGGAGAAGCAAAATAAAACAAAAGAACACAACTTAAGACATTAACTTAAAATCGGGTAACTCCCATTGGTTTGAACCAAAAGGGTTTATTGAAGAGATTTATGCCTAATTTAAGGCTTCTTGGATGAGGATAGGGATGTGGAGAGACAAAATGATCAGAGAATGGTCGAGCCAAAGTCTTGAGAGATGTGGGTAAGGAGGTAGAGTTGGGGGCCTTTTATATGTGGAGAGGAGGGGCACTCTTGGAAAGGTATAAAATGTTACTTTATTTTCAAATGCGTTTCGGATTTTAAAGCTTCCAAATTTATGTAATTCGAGGATATGGTGATAAGAGTTCGAAATACACCGATACAATAGGGTTTTGACATGTTCAGGTCTTAGATTTTACATTATCTTTCCATTTTATTTAAATCGTTAAATAATGAGGTAATCCCTTCATCATCATGATGTCATAAATAATTTAATTTCTTTAATGTCTAAAAATTATAAAAAAAATACTATGATGTAGGAAATATTTTTAGATTTAAAATGACTATTTATAGTTAAAAATTTGAATTGTATAACCCCATGTAAAAATTGTTTTAGTAAAATAATACATGTTTGTGTCATTTTTACTTTTACTTTAAATAAAAGGCATTAATGTCATTATCTTACCCAAGTTGCTCCATGGGGTCCCAAAAACCGACCCATGGGTTGTCTTGGTAGGCCATGACTCTTCCAAAAGGGTTAGGACAAGTTTCAAGGTATTTTCATTTTATTATAATATCATTTTTACCTTAAATCACACTAATTACCTTTAATCGCGATTAGTAAAACTTAAAAGTTACTTTTCATCAAAAATTATTTTCATCTCATTGAACCAATTTTTACATAATAATGAAAATAATTTTTATTGTATTTTTTGAAGTCAAATCATAGAAGTGGTAAAGTTCCATTTAAATGAAAAATCAGTTTTTGTAACTACCACTTTGTGGTTTCACTATTCATCAAAAATTAAGGTTTTTCAGAAACATACCAAAAAATCACCCTAAGATATATTTGATATTCTGAATTCAAAAATGATGTATATTTTACCAAATTAATAACATATAAGTTGCATTAATTAATTTTATAACAAAATCCCGCTGTCAAATCAAATAGCGTGTTTTTAAGAAACAATATCTATCAAAAGATTGACACTCGTTTATGTCCAATATCAAAGTGATATTAATTCCAATGACCACCATTATATTAAATGGTAAAAATATATTATAATTTCACTTTAAAACTAATTAAAAATATAATCTAAGTATATAAATAGATTAGATTAAAACGAGGTTTGGAATTAAAATACAACACTTTTCACTATTTATTAAAAAATGAACATTATCAGAAAAATACTAGAAATTTATCCAAAGTAAGATTCAATGTCACAATTATAATGAATAAGTTTATTTTGAAATATATAACTTATAAAATTGTCAAAAGATAGATTTAAAAATGGTTCTCCATCAAAAGGCGGTAAAACAATTTTTTAAAAATAATATAGTATTTCATGCTTAAGGTTGGATTTATTCTCATTTTAAGCCTCTACAACACTATCTAATTACTAAATAGACATATATAACTATATATATTATTCATTACTTACTTGGGATGTTACACTATTGATATTCTGAATGAGATAATTAATTGTAGAAATAATTACGAGATTTTGAGTTGTGGATATTGATTAATTAATTGATAAATTAATTAATGTGATGACATTACCAATTAATTGTCAAATTAGTTAATGATAAAATGTGATTAAGTAATTGTTAAATTAATTAATGGAATATGCGAATAATTAATTGTTGATTTAATTAATGGGACAATGTGATTAATTAATTATTGAATTAACTAATTTGGTGATATGGTTAATTAATTGTTAAATTAATTAATAAGACTATATGATTAATTGATTGGTAAATTAATTAATGTGATGTTGTGATTATTTATTTTTTGAATTAACTAATGTGATGTTGTAATACACATGACATGTAAAATTGTGATATGATATTAATGTTTATTAATCTCGATTAATGTGATGTATGATATATATGTTCTTTATACAGAAACAGGTTATGAGATAAGGACTAATGCTCCATATACTCACTGGGTGATAGACATGGAGTTATACAGCCCTTATGAATAAAAATATTATTTTATGGGACAAAGAATGATGATCCAAATATCCATGGTTTGTGAGATAGGGACTGATGCTCCAAATGCTCATGAGGGTTCTAGACATGGCGTTCTACAACCATTATGCATAACAATATTATTTTATGAGACAAGGACTAAAGATCAAAACACCTAGGGGTTGTGAGAAAGGGACTGGTGCTCCAAATATTCACGTGGGTTCTAGACATGGCATTCCAGACCCATTAATTGATATTGGACAATGGTTCCAGTTAGAGGTGATATTAATTGAATTAAAATGGACAATGAAATCACATTTGTTTAAATGAAAATTTAATTGATACTTTAAAATGGTTCGGACACCGACACGGCTGAATCAGGTGTTGAGATATGAGTGTCCATGTGAACTCAGTGGATTATACAGTTAAACAAGGGATAATTGAATAAATGTAAACTGTTTACAATATTACTTGTTTTAATAAAAGTTATTACAATATTATTGAAAGGATTTTTTTTAGATGAGGTGGGTGGTCGACTACTGAGTTGAACTCACACTCTACTCAGGCTACTTGACAATCACGTTGGTTTAAATGAAATTTGAATTGATACTTTAAAATGGTTTAGACACTAGCACATATGAAGCAGGTATTGAGATAGGAGTGTCTATGCGAATTCAGTGGTTTATGTAGTTAAATAAGAGATAATTGAATAAATGTAAACTATTTACCTTATTGCTTGTTTTTATAAAACTACATATGCTATTATTGACTTTATTTTTAGACGCTGTCGGTGGGGTCCTACAATGTTGTACTCACACGCTACTCCGGCTACCTTACCGGTACCCGAGTAGATTTTTTTTATGAATTTTGAAGGGAAAATACCCTGAGTATGGTTTTTGAATTGGTATGGATCATGGGGAGGGGTCCAAATGTGGTTAGGGACCACCTTGGGTGTCATTAGTGTCTTTACATTTCCATTTTTATTTTAGGAATGTAACACATACTTCAACATGACATTTTTTCTGTTTCAGTTTGATATTGTATTTTCCACCTTCATAATCATCAGATATTGGTTTTTTTCCTTAATATACACTTCCATTATTTTTTATTATTTCTACTAGTGTCATCTCTGAAAATAGAGGGTATAGTATCCCCAAGACTGACTTACCAGACACTCGCTGCTAGTCGGCAACATCTAGCATACGGGGGGGCATGCCTGAGGTCATGTGGCAGAAAGGCTCGGGGCATTGTTGTGTGGCACCTAGGTCGGGACATTAAAAAGAGGTATCGGAGGAGGTTTTTATTCTTATTCTTTTCCCTTACTATTTTAGAAAGGTATACATGAGACTGGAAAGAGGCGGGGATTGGTTATGAGATTTTGCATGGGAGTAGCTACCCCATGTACGGGGTAGAACCCAAGTGCCTGGAGTGGGATTGTTGTTATTGTAGTTTCCTATTACATTTGATTATTATTTCACCATGGGTGATGCACATGCTATGTGATGTGATTGTTTTTTTTTGTGATTTGTTGAGATTGACACATGGCCCAGTATGGCACGAGGGTTGAGTCTTCATGCATCATTCTAGGCACTCAAGATTATTGTTTTTGACATACATCATTGTAGGCACGTACGAGAAAATGAGTTTTGGGTAAGTTGTTACACATAAACTATTTTTCCTTGATTGGGGAATTGAAATGAAAATGGTTCCTAATGTGAAATTGAGAGTGATTGTGAAATGATGCAAGATGCGTTTAAATCAGTGTATACATGATAAAGTTGAAAAAAATGATAACGTGTATACCCTTATTTTGAAGGACCCATGTGTAGGATGGTTAATTATAGAGATAGTGCATTAGTTTTACCATGGGGAAGCATATAATGGAAATATATGATATGTTTTTTTGTAAATACCTCTTGGTTAATATTCTAATTGTTGTGGGAAAAAAATCGTTCATTTTTTTGTTTGACCCTGGATACAGATAGTTGGGGTTGAGAGAAGTCTCTAGTTTTAGAACTCAGTTATGGGTTATGTAAATGATCATATAGTTTTGAATTACTATGGCGAGATGTCAGCAGGCAGGGGGGCTGAGGCATTCGAATTGGTTAAGGAGTCTCCATCGTGGGTGGTAATATAGATATTTAATGATTTTTGGTGGTATTTATAGACAACTTCTTGGTGTACTTTTAATTACTGTTGATCATGTCCTATATCATGACATCGTCCCAAGTACATAATAATAAATTTACATATGAGGTTATCATGATTGACCAATGGTTGATAAAAACTATGGTTGTTGAGATACTCAAAAAGTGGGGTTAACAAAGAATTAAAGGTGGGTAGATTGTAAGAACATGGTTTTTCACAAAGATGCATGGGAGTACAGCTCGAGGACGAGCTGTTATATGGTGGGGATATTTTAAGATTCCATCATTTTACTAAATATATTTTCATTTGAGATATTATCTTTTATAGATTATAATGACTTTATGTGGAAAACTATATTTTGTTGAGGAAACATCATAATAAATGTTTAATGGCTTACATGTGAAATGATTCTCAATTATGTCATTATAATTCTTTTATTGGAAGATTTTCAGAGTCGTAAATTGGATAGTGTGAGATTCTGAGAGCCATAAAGCCATGGTAAAGGTGAAATAAAAATATAAATGATATTATAGTAAGTGAGGATAATTTATTCAGAATAACTAAAAAATTATGAAATTGTTCGTCGAATGAAAAATCTAATACAATTGATAGATCCAAATCATGGTGTTTAATATAGGAAATGTATAACATATGTAGGAATCAGATGTTTATATGTCTCGCTCGTGAGTTAATGTTATTCAATAAGATTTAATATATTATTTTCCAAAAAATAATTAAATGTCTCTTAGATAGTGCATCCTATGAGAATTCTGATACCACTAAGGGGTCTAGAATGAGGGTTTTACCCTAGATAAGGAATAACATTTATTCTCATCGAGCACTTGGATGCCTCACACGCAAAAAATAACCCTTTATTTTTAATTAATTATTTATTACATTTTTAAAGAATAAATCATTAATAACTAACAAACCATAAGTTCTAAAAGAAATGTGAGACCAAAAATGTGTCAGGTATGAGAGGATTACCATATCCAAGGTATTACATTAGTAAGATATGAGCTTTTTGATGCCTTGCTCGCAAAAATATTGTTTTTATTTTTATTAAGTATTTATTCCATTTTTAAGTATTAAATCATCAACATCTGTCAAATAGTTTATCAGTTTAGAAATTCAAGACTACCTTTGGGACCAGAATGAGGTGTTTTCCCTAGTCGGGGAAAATTTTATGTGCTTGATGGACGTTTGAGATTATTTGATTTTCATGAAAAATAACTAAATTTTCTATTTAATTAAAAATCGACTGAAACCAGACATCATCTAAATATAACTGATTTCCACTGTTTTTAATGCTTGTTGAATTCTAAACCATGAAATTTTATCCATTTATGATGTTTTAAAAATATAAATGACTTAATGAGATGAAATCAAATACTTTTAATTAACTGTTTCAGTTAATGGAGTCGATTAATGAGGCTTTCGGTTCTTTAGAAGAGGCATGCACATGGGGTTTATAAATAGTCATGAACTTCATTTGTTATTGAAGGATTAGTCCTTTAAAATCTAGTTAAACATTAAATTATCATCGTGCAACCTTACTTGGGTAGGTCGAGACTCCCCCTCTTGCCCTGCAAGAACACGGTGCGATACCCCTTGGATGCACCACCTTGTTGTGCACAGAAACCTGGTGCTCCAACCAGGTGTTCCTTATTATGATTTTATTATTATTTTTTAATTTCATTTATTCTATCTATATTTATATCCTTTTATAATAATTTTTTCAACAAAAATGTATTGAAAAAAGGATAAAATGATGATTTTTTTATAAATAAAAAAATTTGTTTTTCAAATGTTGATTTCATGGATTTTTTTAAAAAGAAATTATCAATGTATTATTTGATAAAATAATCTTTCAACAATTAACATTTTGTTGCTTTCACGTAATAATATCAAGTATATTTGTAAATAAATAATATGAAATTATTTCATAATAAATAAATATGATATTACCATTAAATATTTATCAACGAATAACATGTTTTTAGAGAGTTTGTCTATTCTCTGTTTCTGCACAAACCAAATATCAATAACCAATAGCTTTTTTGATATTTATCAGATTGATGTGTTGTCAGTTGCATTGGATTCATATTGATAACAGGATAGTGCATATCAATATTGATTTCATAGAAAATGATGTATTTTGAGTAGATTTTTATTAATGTGAATATGTTTCTTTATTTAATTTCGCATTTGATAGTTGTTGGAATAAGGCGTCATTAGCGAAGTTTTATTCATATCATGTGTTCATCATATTTGAGGTAGGATGTATAAATTTCAATCCCATTGTCTGGATTCATTTATGCGTATGCAATTGTAGAACTTTTATGATACAATTAACAATTTTTTTCTATAATCACTTAATTAATTAGGTAAATTAATTAATTTGGATGAATTGTGAAATTTTCAATAGAATTGGTTGGTTTAAAAAATTAATTGATAGATTAATTATGATGACTTTTTGATGGTATATTTGGCTAAATAATTTTGGAATTAATTAACGGTCATGATGTGATTAATTAAATCGGTTGGTTTAAATAATTAATTGATAGATTAATTTTGAGGATTTTGTGATGGTGGATTTGGTTAATTAATTTTGTAAATAATTATCAATATTGATGTGATTAATTAATTTTGGTGTATTAAATAATTAATTGATAGATTCATTATGAGGATATTGTGAAGGTACAATTGTTTAATTAATTTTTGAATTAATTAATGGTCATTAAATGATTAATTAATTTGGTTGGTTGAAATAATTAATTTATGAATTAATTATGGAATGTAAAATTGTAATTTAATTGTTGAACTAAATAATGGAATTGATTGAAATAATTAAATGGATGATTAATTTAATAGGGGGATGAATGTGAATTAATTAATAGTGAATTAATTAATTGACATAGATAATTAATTTTTCAATTAATTGAAGGCTTGAGATAGATAAATTAGTTGAGGAATTCGTTAATGGGAATAATTTTAATTAATTAATTGGTAAATTAATTAATGGATGTACTATTATGAATTTTGAGTTACATTAATTAATTAGAGAATTAATTATTTATAATTATTATGTTGATACAATTGAATGAGTTAGGATATTTAATTGGCATAATAATTATTGGGGATTTTTGTGTTACTAGAGTTGGATGAGTAAGATTAATTAAACGAAGAATTATCTAATAAAGAATATTGTGTTAAAAAAATTGAATGTGTTAGATTAATTATTTTGGGAATTAATTAACGATTATTTCTATGAGATGCAATAGACTGAATTAGTTTAATTAATTGATAAGTAAATTAATTTTTGAGGGTTGATATATTGAATTGATATGATTGAATAAATTAATGGTGGAATTAATTGTGAGGCAAAGAGATTTTTAAATTCAGTAATTAATTGTTGAAATAATTATGTGATATTAAAATAGATGATTCAAGATTATTAATTGTATAATTAATTATAATCTATTGATATTATGAATGAGATAATTAATTGTAGAATTAATTAAAATATTTAGAGTAGTGGATGTTGATTTATTAATTTATAAATTTATTAATGTGATGGCATTACTAATGAATTTCTAAATTAGTTAATTGTACAATGTGATTATTTAATTGTTAAATTAATTAATGGAATATGTGATTAATTAATTTTTGAATAAATTTGAGGGACTATGTGAGTAATTTTTTGGTGAATTAATTAATTTGGGTATATGGTTAATATATTGTTGAATTAATTAATGAGACTACGTGCTTAATTAATTTTTTAATTAATTAAAGTGATGTTGTGATTAATTATTTTTTGAATTGATTAGTGTGATGTTGGGATACATGTGACATGTAAAATTGTGATAAAAGATTAATGATAATTAATATTGATTAATGTGACTGATGTGATATATGTACTTTATTGAGAAACGAGTTGTGAGACAGAGACTAATGCTCCAAATACTCATGGGGTGAAATACATGGCATTCTATTCCCATTGTGCATAAAAATATTATTTTATTTGATAGAGACTGATTCACCAAATACCAATGGGCTGTGAGACAGGGACTAATGCTCCAAATACACACGAGGGTGAATGACATGGCGTTCTACACCCATTATGCATAAAAATATTATTTTATGGGATAAGAACTGATAGTCCAAATACCCATGGGTTGTGAGCTAGGGACTGATTCTCTAAGTACTCACTAGGGTGTCAGACATTGAATTCTACAACCATTAATTGAAATTGGACAATGGTTCCAATTAGATGTGGTATTAATTTAATTGAAATGGCCAATAAAATCACATTGGTTTAAATGAAATTTGAATTGATACGTTAAAATGGTTCTGAAACCAGTTCGACCGAAGTAAGTATTGAGATAGGGGTGTCCATGGGAACTCGGTTGTTTATTCAGTTAAATAAGGGATAATTGAACAAATATAAACTATTTATATTATTATATGTCTTTATAAAACTGCATACACTATTATAGACATGATTTTTTTAGACGTCATTGGTGGTGGCCTATTGTGTCATACTCACACATTACCCGGGCTGCCTGATAATCGCATTGGTTTAAATGAAATTTTAATTGATGCATTAAAATGGTTCAGACACTAGCATGACCGAAGCAGGTATTGAGAAACATGTTTCAATGGAAACTCGGTGTTTTATGTAGTTAAACAAAAGATAATTGAATAAATGTGAACTGTTTACTTTATTAATAGTTTTTATAAAACTACATACACTATTATTGACTGGATTTCTTTTAGACACCATTTGTGGTGGCCTACTAAGTTGTACTCACACCCCACTCGGGGTGCCTAATCGGTATCTGAGTAGACTTTTTTTGTTTTTTTTGGACTGTTAATGGGAAAATTCCTTGAGTTATATGGTTGAAGTGGGATAGAGCATGGTGAGGGGACCATACATGGTTTGGGACCCTCTTGGGTGACATTAGTGTCATTACTTATGGGTTTTCATTATAGGCAGCTAACACGTACTTCAACATGAAATGACTTCTATTTCATTTTGATATTTTATTTTCCTACTACACAATCTTTAGATATTTGTTTGTTTTTATTTTTATATGCTTCTGAAATTGTTTATTGTTTATGCAAGTTTCTACTCTAATAAAAGAGGGTATAGTCTCCCCATGACTGACTTACCAGACCCTTGCTACTAGTCAGCAGCCTCGGGCGTATATGGAGGTGCGCCTGAGGTCATGTGGCAGACCAGCTCGGGGCACTGTTGCATGGCACCCAGTTCGGGATGTTACAGTAGTTTTAGTTAATGTTTAAGAATACATTTATGTAGTAATCGATTCTTTTATACGGGTTTTTTCTCACAAAGTAAAATGCTTTGTGGTGGATCCATTCTCGATGTCAACGAAAAAGAAGGTCACTAATGGAGTTTAATAGGAAAAAATCATAAGTGATATTGGAAGAATATTTTACTCTCCCCCATTACATGTTGAGGCTTAAAACTCACACAATCTATTATTATTAGCCAAAAAGTGGTATGAAATGTATATAAAATAAGAACACCTAATATTGAGATGTGTTCCATGAAATAATTGAGAGATATTGTTTTTTGATGATGATAAAGGATCATCTAAAAATAATCAAATTTCTACCAGAACAATGGATAGTTTAGTGAGACAATTGGATACATGAAGTATTGGTTCCACACATAAATCATTCATGAAGTATAACTAGAAATCTTTGTTGAGTTCATGAAGGAAGACTGATATATTGCATATCAGTATATAATGATATCTGAAATACCTCATATATAAGAACAAAAAGAAGATTGATATCCCATGATACATTAGTATACATGAAGTCATGTACTTGTTATCCATTTGGAATCACGATTTATAGATCCATTCAGCTTGATTTTCAATATCTATATATATTTATATTTTGGGTAAGTAGTTGCACAGCGAATAAGAGAATATTATTACACTATATTTACATCGTTTATGATTTTATAAAATAAAATATTCTTTCTTTCTTTTCACAAAGAATATGGACCCATTTAGGTAATATTAGTTTACAAAATTTCCAAAAACAAAACAATAATGTGAAAACAACGTATAATTAAATGACTAAATAATGTTTTCTCGTATGAAAGATAATGCCCATGTGAACTTTGTCACAGGAAGAAAATGAATTAATGCATGCATAAATAATTTTTATATATTAATTTTTTTGAATTTTCATGAATTATTCAATATTTTTCATTAATAGGATATAATATTATGTTGTGAAATATTTTATAACATAATATTGTATTTTTAGTGCAATTAATTTTCTTAATGATTTGATACACCACGAAGAAAAGAGGAGAATCAATATGGAATATGTATTGAGAAATTTTCTAGATTTCCAGTTCCTTGAATATTAATATTGTTCTCAATATATGAGTAGAAAATAGGTAGACTATTTTATTATTTCATATAATGAGATGGGCCCCTGATTATTTTCATTCAGGCATCGATTCTAATTATTTAATTTTGAAGAATTTTATCATATTCAATATATTATAGTTGAATAATTGTGCATCAATTTTGAATACATTAGAATGAATGGTCTGGAATTCAATATATTTGTCATAAATGAATAATACTATATTATACATAGTTGATTATAGATGAATTACATTAAAAAATACCCTTTCTCGTGATTTTTAGATAATAAAAGACAATTTGGGTGCATGTGTGAGACAATTATCATGATATATTAATGATTTAGTCATCCACACTAGTTAAAAACATTATGAAAAGAATAGTTTACATTAAAAACAACATTATTATATGTATTATTTCGATGTATAGGTGAATAATTAATGTAAAATATTTACCAAATAGGAGACATTAGTATAACAAAAGAAGAAATGTTTAATATGATAAAAGTATCCACCCTCTAATTAACCCCATAAATATTAATTGTGGTTATCCTTTAATAAATCCAAATATTCATAGGGTTTTATCTCCACGAGGATAAAAAATAATTTTCCAATAAACTACCTTTTTATATAATTTCTTCAAAGAACACAAAAATTTTATATGTTAACATGTTTGAATAAAATTTTAATTTTAAAAGAAAATCATTGGATTGAATTAGAGTGATTGTTATTTAACAAAAATAATTAATTTTTTTGGAAAATAGTGTAAAATGAGGATCATAATGTAGAGAATATGGAATATTGTTTACCTTTGTGTTTATATAATATTCTATTCCAATAATGATGATCTAATTGGTTTTTTATTTCCTACAATGGTCATCACAGTCAACAAATATCTTTTCCTAGATGATATACCTATATAATTTTATATTTGATGATATCATTACGATAGATATTTCACCATATTAATACATAAAAATAATTTTTCTTTATTTAAAAAACAATTCTTAAAGGAAAAATTACAATTGAGAAAAAAAAATTATGATAATAATAAAATTTATTTTATAGAGTTGAAATTCCATTCAATTAAAATTAGAATAATTTATTGTTAATAAAACTATCTAACATCATAAAAAATTTGAGTTTACGATCTAATAAAAGTTATATAATAAAAATACTAGGTCAAAAAGGGAAAAACCTACAGTCTCTACTAAGAGAACATCAAATAGAGCATATAAAATCATAGATTAACCAAATCCCAACATCATACAACCCTATCATCTGTGAAAACACAATATTAATCCCATATCCAAGAATAAAATATAAACTATAAGGTATATCTCTACCTAATTACTCCTTAATAAATATATGATAAACCTCATTATACAATCAGGAAAAAGAGTTAATTTTTCTAAACAGTTTTAAAACATCCAGTTTCTTCTTGGGGATTCTCAATGCACATGCTACTACTCACGATTATTAGTTCCAAGTTTATTTATGAGATATTTTATCATGTCTTTGTCATGAAAATAGTTTATTAATATGCACATGAAAATAATTTATTCTTCTTAGAACATTTTATGTTCCTTTATCCCTTGTTATCATTTCTTAATGGAATCATTTTACCTACTTACATCCTTAAACAAAAACATTCACAAATAAAATTATTGTTTTACCATGACATAGTTCATATTACGAATCCATTTTTCATATATCAAGTCCCATTTAACTTACTCCATGATAATGTTCTTTATTCTCACCACCACTATATCTATTATGTCGGTTTTAGACTCCCCATGTTTCATATGTCGAGTTATAATTTAAATTCCATTTAAAATGATCTTGGAAAAACTAAATATGAATTTTGATCATGAAAAGTATAATATTCCCAATAAAATTATCTGTATCAACATGTTAATTACTTTTAAATATGGTATAAAAGACTACACCATATAATATCCGTGATTGTTTAGTGAATATAATGCATTTGAACGGATTTACCCAGTTTCTAGATGTAGAATGTTAGACATATGGCTGAAAATTATATAGAGTGTCGAAATATTCGTGTAACTCCATGTAGTTACCTGATGTATGACAACCCTGCTTTTTATAACAACTTAAACATGATTTATTACATAAACCATCACATGATACAACAAAGAAGATCGAGAGGTTAAGTGTCATTGGGGCTTAGGATCATTACATAAAAACATAAAAAATTAAATACAACATCTTTATTTAAAACATTCTTTATATGACAACTACATTCCTTCGTACTTAGCATTTCATGGGATAACCTGAGGTCATGCATAAGAAAAATGTGAGCTATAAAGCCCAGTAAGGGAGTACACATGGAATAAAATAAGGATTAAAATACATGTTAGACAATAGGAAAATCAATATAGAATATGAAAAATATGAACATAATGTCATGAAAAGCATGATAATCGTAACATGGAAATTTGGCAACAACACTTAACATGGAATTAGCATGAGCCAAGGCTCATTGCACATGGAGCATGAGTAAATCCTCATTGCACATAAACCACGAGTAAACCTTCATTGCACTTGAATTAGCATGAGTCAACACTCATTACACATGGCATATCATGATACTAAACTTTACCCAATGCATTATAGCTCTATAAGGGAGCACCCTTATTAAGCATTTCATTTCATGCATAAGTGTGCCACATGTATCATAAAACTTGGATCCATAAAATATAATCATTTATTTCGGGATAACGGAATGTGGAATTCATAATGAAATTTTACAATCAATAAGTAAATGTGCATAAAGGTGAAATCCCTTTATGGAGAAATGGGCATGGTATTCACTACACAATGGCATTGGCTTAGAAAATCAATGCGATTTTGGCAGCGAAACGACGTGACATAAGAATTCATAAAAATGGTTGATGAGAGATAAAGGGGTTCCTCATCATATTTACATGTAATGTACAGTAAGGAGGTCATATAGATATATTTCCCAACAATTTTAATGGAATTTAGATAAATGATTCAAAAGTATTTCTTTAATGTAAAAGAGGAGAGACAAGTTCCTTTCGGAATTTCAGCATAGTAACGGGTGTATATGGGAGGAATTTAATGAGAGAGAAAGGGTCTCCCATAATTCAAAAATAAATAGGGATGTATGAGGGGGGATTGAAACCGTACCCCAACATTTATAATTGAAATTAAAAGGGAAAATCAACGTAATGAAAATTGGACAAAAATGAGAAAGGAAGAAAAAACCCATACTTGGAAGTGTGCTTCCAAAGACTAGAGAGAGGCTTGTGGGAGGCTTCATGGGATCTTGGGGGCACCTTGGGAGGATTCTAGAGAGAGTAGGGAAGAGGTTGGAAGAACTCCCATGGCTTTGAGTGAGGAGGAAGTGGGAGATTGGGTGGGTTTATATAGGAAAGGTGAGGGAATTATTTATTATTTAGGTTTGGGACCCCTTATTTAAAATTAATCCAAACCACAGAACATCCCATGGTTTTTGCCCATGGTTTTTGACAAAGGGAAGAGGAAAATAATATTTTATATGGACAAGGTCCTAAATTCTTAAAATATTACTATTTATTATGTGTTGTTGAGTCAAACTCCCATGGAAATTAATTTAAAAGGACAAGGTGTTTAATAAGTCTTGAGGGGTCCATTAATGCTTTGAAAAGTAATCCAAACAAATCAAAATCAAATTATTTTAATGGTAAACATATATTTACCGAACATAAATATTATTGTATTATATTACATCATTATTGGGTCATTATGTTGTCATAAAACACATTATATATTTAAACGATATTTAATTTTTACTCAAAAATTTGACTATCTAAGAAAATTATGAAAAATTCACCATTGGATAATTTCGACATCCTGATTCCAAAAATAACATTCATTTTATCTAAATAATTTTATAAATATGTTAATTTTTACTTTTAAAATACAAACCGACATTTATAAAATATTCACGGGTTTCGACAAAAATGGCTGTCAAACCTTAATAAAAATTATAATTGCAATCATACAATTACATGATCATTTATATATAATAAAATTAATCTAATAATAATAATAATAATTTATTAAAATATTATTTAAATAAAAAATCCCTTAATTTAGTAAAATATATTTCTTAATTAAATAATAACTAAAAACACCATTTGTACTTTAAAAACTATTTACAATGTATCAATAATGACAAGAAATTATATTCATTATTATATAAAAAAATAATTTACATGAACATAGTACTATTGATTAGTTACATAACCCCTTAAAACCACTGCATAAGTCGTAAGTTTGAGTTGTGCGATGGTGACAGACTCTTGGTGGGGCTCGGATAACATCGCTCGAGTGGTAATTTCTATCAACATCCACTTCTCCCGTAGACGGTCTCGTTTGAGCTTGACATGGTGAAGCTCAACTTGGGTATGGTCAAGAGCAAAGCCCAAGGATGCCACCTATTTTCCAAGCTCCAATAAATGGGCTTTGTATGAGGAAATTCTACTGGATGAGGCCATCGCTTCCTTTGTCTAAGTAATATTGGATGAGTTAAAGCCCTATATTTATACTAATATTGTGATCACTGTTCAACAGCTATAAAAGTAATAGTCATAATTCTTATCATAAAAACAATGTAGTTGACATTTTGTAAAAACATTTTATATAAAGAGACATTTAATAAGATCAAGGGGGATTTTTCTTTAATGAAACTTTGGGTCGTTACAATATTCCCCCATTAAGAAATTATGCCCTTAAAATTTTCCTTTTCTCTCACTAAAACAGATGTGGGTATCTCAGCTTCATCACTTCCTCTGATTCCCAAGTTGCTTCTTCAACCTTGTGGTCTATCCACAACACCTTGATGAGGGGCATTGTCTTATTTCATAGAACTTTTTCTCTACGATCTAAGATATTCACTGGGTGCTACTCATAAGAAAGATCGTCTACCAATTGTACCACCTCAAGCGATAGTACATGTGAAGGGTCCGGTATGTACTTCATTAAGAGGGATACATGAAAGACACCATGTACTTTGGCCATAGTATGCGGAAGTTCTAGTTGATATGCCACAACCCCGACATGATCAAGAATCTCGAAGGGGCCAATGTAACTTGGACTTAACATCCCTTTTTTTCCAAACCTCATGACCTTCTTCCACGATGATATGCATAGAAAAACCTTGTCTCCAAATTTAAACTCAAGGTCTCATCGATGATTATCATCATAACTCTTCTGTCTACTCAGGGCTGCCTTGATATGCAGCTGAATGGTTTTCACCTTCTCTACCATTTCTTCGACCATTTCTGGTCCAAGTAACTTACATTCACCGACCACATCCCAACATTCTGGTGTACTGAACGTTTTCCCATACAGGGGTTCATATGGTACCATTTGGATTCTCAAGTGGAAATTGTTATTATAGGAGAACTCAACCAGAGGAAGATGTTGATCCCATCCTCCTTTAAAGTCCATTGGGCATGCTCTCAACATATCCTCAAGTGTTTGGATAGTCCGCTCGAATTGGCCATCAGTTTGAGGATGATAGGCCATACTAATGATCAGTTCATTATTCAGAGCATGTTGATCACTCTTCCAAAACATAGAGGGGAATCTTGGATCTCGGTCAGACACAATAGATAGTGGTACTCCATGAAACCTTATCACTTCCCTGATATATATCTGTTCATGTTGATCCAATGATAAATCCTCCCAAATAACAATGAAGTGTGCGGTCTTTGTAAGATGATCCACAACAACCCATATTTCATTGTTGCCTTTGGATGTCCTCAGAAGTCCAGTGACAAACTCTATGGTGACGCTTTTCCATTACCATTTTGGTATGGGAAGTGGTTGCATCATCCCATTAGACTTATGCCTCTCTGCCTTCACATTCTTACACACCAGGAACTTTGATGTATATTAAAAAATCTCCTTATTTATATTATCCCACCAAAAGTTTTCTCAGAGATCTCGATACATCTTTGTGCTCCCTGGGTGAATAGATAAATTTGAAATATGTGCATCATCAAAAAGTTCTTTCTCCAACTCCGGACTTGATGGAAAACATAGTCTTTTCCCAAACCACACAATTCTTTCTTCATTAACATTAAACGCCAAGGATTTCCCTTTTTCGATATCTCCCACTTTTTGTTGAATTCCCACACCATTCTTTTGAGCATCCATTATCCTTTCCAAAAGAGACGGTTGAGAAATCATTTGTGAAAGGATTGATGATGTTCCCTTATCTATGATTCCCATGTATATATTCATCAAGTCTAAGAAGATTGGGTACTTCTCAATTCTCATCTTTTATAGAATCATTGGATCCTCTCTACATAGGGCATCTGCCACCTTGTTCGCTTTCCCAGGGTGGTAATGGATTGAACAGTCATAGTCTTTGATGAGCTCTATCCATCTTCTCTAGAGCATATTAAGCTCTTCCTTTGTGTATTTATATATAATACTCTCGTGTTAGTATATATCTCACATTTCTCTCCATAGAGATAATTGCACCAGATTTTCAAGGAAAAGATCACCGCCGCGAACTCCAGATCATGCGTTGGATAATTTCGCTCATGGATTTTAAATTTTCTTGTGGGATAGGATATCACTTTATCATTATGCATCAGTACACATCATAATCCCTTCTTCGAAGCATTACTGAATTCCACAAAAATCTCCCCACTTGTTGGTAAAGTGAGCATGGGCGTGGTGATAAGCATCCTTTTCAATTCCATGAAGCATTCTTCGCATTCATCACTCCATGAAAACTTTACTCTCTTATGAGTTAGCATGGTAAGAGGGTTGGACAATCGTGAAACATTTCTCACAAATCGTCGATAATATCCAGCTAACCCCAAGAAGCTACAGATATCTATTACCGATGTTGGCCTCGACTATGCCTCAATTGCATCTATTTTGGAGGGATCCACAGATATCCCATTGCATGTGATGATATGGCCAAATAATTAGTCCTCATTCATTGAGAACTCACACTTATTGTACTTTTCATAGAGCTTCTCCCTGCGCAAAGTCTCTAGTACAGTTCAAAAATGCTCCTCATGATCCTCCTTAGTTTTGGAGTATATTAGAATATCATCTATAAAGACTACCACAAATTTTTCTAAGTAATCTCTAAAGACTCTATTCATCAATTCCATGACGATTTCTAGAGAATTGGTGAGTCTGAAAGGTATTACTATGAATTTATAGTGCCTGTATCTTGTACGAAAAGCAGTTTTGTGGAAATCTTCATTCTTCACTCTTACTTGATAATATCCCAACGACAAATCTACCTGGTAGAAGAATTGTTCTCAACAAATTTGATCGAACAAGTAATCGATTCTTGGGAGAGGATACTTGTTCTTTATCATGATTTTGTTATGTTCATGATAATGGATGAAAATCCGCATTGACCCATCCTTCTTCTTGAAGAAGAGTACTGGCGCACCCCATGGTGAAGCACATGGGCGTATAAACCCTTTATCCAGATTCTCCTGTAGTTGTTTCATCGGCTCTTCAAGATCTACAACAACCATTCTATATGGAGTCTTGGATATTGGTAATGCCCCGGGTATAAGATCAATTGAGAATTCAACATCCCTTCTAGGAGAAAGACCAGGCAGTTTCTCGGGAAACACTTCAGCGAATTCCCTCAAAACAGGCATTTCATCAAAGATGGTTTCTTCCTGGGACTCAATCATCTAATCCAGGTATGCATGCTCATACGGCAGTAATATCCATGCTTGAGATGATGGAGCTAAATGAGATTCTTCTTCCTCCTTACAGTTGTAAAGAATCGGGGGTCGATTCCCTATATGAAGTGTGATTTCCCTCTCCTGACAATTTATGTCGGCTCTATATAAGGAAAGCCAATACATGAAAAGAATTGCATCAAATTACATCAGAGGGAGTATGAAGTGGTTCTCTAGGAAATTAAATCCACATATTATAATAGGGGAGGACTTATATTCTTGGGATGCAATGATTTCCCCATTTGTTGTACTCACAAACCTCTTCACTTCCATGATTTGTAGTGGTGCTGGGATTGTTCTACTAAAAATTCGAGATATAAAAGAATGCGTAGAACCTGAATCAAAAAGTACATTCACTATTCTTGAATGAATAACTAGCGTACATGTCACTACTTCATAGTGGGGGTTCACTTCGGTAGAAGTGATGGAAAAATATCATCCTTGTTGCCTTGGAAGTTGTTGGTTGTCCTTGAAAACCCTTGGATTAGGGCATTGATTTGCAAAATGACCCGGTTCATTGAATTTTTAGCATTGAACAACGCGTTGAGGTTTGAAAGGAGCATTACTTTCCTCTGTCGCAGCCCTGGGTATTTCTTTCCAACAGCTAACAGCTTGGTTCCCTTCTCTTCCACACCTGAAGCATTTCCTCGTCCCCTTAAGTCAATTTACAGGGTGCTTCTTTCCGCACTTTTGGAAAGTGGGGTGCTAGATCTTCTTACACCGTTGGATTTATCCATCGGCCCACCAGCTTTGAATTCCACCTTACGTTTATTATCCCCATGATACCCATGTGATTCTACGATCTCCATTTTTACCTTGAGGGCACGTCGGACAATTTCCTCATAGTTGTCGAAGTCACGGATCACTAATGCTTTCCGCAGGCTAGGCTTCGTCCAACCAAAGAAGCGGTCAACCTTGCTTTCGAGGGTAACGACAAAGCCGTGAGCGTATCATGAAGACCTTATGAAGTTTGCCTCGTATGATCCTACCGATTCTTCATCTTCTTTCTTGGGGGAAAGGAAGTCACTTTCCATCATAAGCCAGAGGGTGTGTGGAAAATATTTATCAAAAAACATCTTCCGGAAATCCTTCCATTCCAATGCTTCGATCTCCTCCTTAGGATTTGTATTTTTGATCAACGTCCACCATTGATCAGATTCACCCTCCATACGATAAGCTTCCATGAGAACATTATCTTGTTCAGAACATTGAAGTATGGAGAATATCTTTTCAATGGAGTTGATCTATTGTTCAGCGATCGTGGGATCAGATGATCCACTAAAAGTAGGAGGACATTGTCTCATGAAGCTCTCGATAGAGACTTTTTATTTCTTAGGGGGGTATGGATGTTCCTCTTGACCCGTGTTTTTATTCAATGCTTGTGTTATCTGAGAGAGAAGCGTTACAAAGTTCGTGATTCCACCTCCCATTGGATTGGGCATCTCATTAGTACAATCATCACACTGATCTTCACATCGGTTGTTAGCCCGAGTCCTCCTATTACTGGACATTGGCTGGAATAAAAGGAATGTTAGGGGTAACACAAAAAATAGTAATCCCAAGAGAAAAGTTGATAACTTATAAATAAACATGCATTTCCTTACCTCATGAGTCTATAGGATTCAATATAGGATTTTCATGATCTACTTTCTAACATATATACATAGGGTATTTTTTTAATTCCCTTAATAAGGGTTCATACTAAGCTTGTAAATTTACCAAACCAAGATGATGTATTTTTTCTAACTTTTCCTTTGTATCCTACCTATTAAAACTATAAATCCAAGGTAATATCTTCTATAAATGGCATAAAACATTAAAAGTAACCTCAATACTACAATTCATTTAATAGTTCACTTCCTATTACATTGATGAAACCCACAATGTCAAAGTTTATTAAGAGATGTTATCCTCGACACCCTAATATTCAACAAAAAGGGAATGCATTTTTTATTCATATTTTTCATTAGATGGATAATAATTGTATTTATTTATCCCAATATGTATTAACTAATTGGTTTTAATTTCTTGTCTAGCAATATAGTGAACATATTTAATCCGGTGATGGGAGGGACCCAAAATCATATAACACCTCAATGCATCAATAGCTATCATGAGACAAAAAAATGTGTTTTAGTGTATACCTCTCACCATATTAGTATTTTTTCAAGGAATATGGACAATATGTTATTTTTGGATGTCTGTTATTTTTAATTTCATAAGTGTGAATTCATTTATTATTGTTATCCATGTTTACATTTATTTGTGTGGATATATATTTTCTTCAATATTAGTAGATTAAAACTTCATTTTGTCTATTTATTTATTTAATATCCCTTTGGTAGTCTTTTTTTATGGTCTACTATATTGTATACTACCCCATATAGTGATTATAGTAACACCCTTTATTTGGTATTCTATCCCCAGGAATCCTAGATAAGAATAGTGTGTAATTTTTACGGGTATGATGGATAGAATAAAATTGTTCGAATAATGTTTTTATTAAGTTTCTGGTTTTAAAAAAAATTATGCAGGCCTATATCATGTCTTCTAGGAAAACAAATATATTTTATACCATGGTAACTATTTTATTATATAAAACTAATGTAATATATCTATCATTGTTGGGATTCTAGAGTCTATGTTATTACAACTACTCTTATGCATCACAATAAGATTAAATACACTTCTAAATGAAGCCTCACCCAATATAATAGTGAAAATTACATATTAGGTTATTGGATATTATGAATTAAAGTATATTAGATATATTTTTTAATTTTATTAGTTATTTTAAACTACTTTATGGTCTTCCCATGTTTAATCACATGCATTCACTTCCTTTGAATTTTCTTCATCTACATATTCTTAATAATTGTCATGTATAATCTGGTTACACATAGATATTCTGATAAGTTCGTGAATTTTACATATTTCTGTTTATATGTTATGGATTACCGTTATGTATGTTTCTGAGTAAACTTCATGAATCTAATTTTCAAAGAGTATCTTTATGCACATAATAATAATAAAAATTCATTAACATTTTACCAAATAAGATTTCACTATAACATCATTAACACCATATCAGGACTACTCTAACGACCCACTTTTATCGAATAATCATTATAAGACATCTCATAAAACCTTCCAAATATTATCAATGAACTTATCTAATATTTTAAAATAATGAGAAAAAATCAAAAATTTCATTGGTTTATTCATACTACATATATAATTTTACATATTAGTAAATTCTACTAATTACTAAAACAAGATATAAATTATTGATTGATGAATCAGATATATATCACATTCTTTTAATAAAATAATAACATACATCAGTATTATATTTTTAATATCCATTATAGTGTTAGGGGGTGGGGTCTATCACTCTCTTCTTATGTTGGCTCACAATTCCCTCGATTATTGAGAAATCATAGAGTGTATGTTTTAGGTAATCAATTCAATAGATAAATGGATACTATGAATTAATTCCAATATAGAAAATATATATAAATTGTTTCAGTTATAAAAACCATCCAATATATTAGAAAATATTTGGTTAAATTTCATGGAGGATTGAGAAAAATTACTACATTTTCAATGAGAAATTAGTAAAATGAGATTTACTTTTGGAGTACGAAAATAAAATGGGGAAAGTTTTTGATATTCTTATTAAACCAAAATCAACTGAAGGAGTATAGAAATTTAAATTTCTTGGGTGTACACCCCATTTATTAATAAGGTTATATATTTTACTACATTTATTGAATTCAATTTATTGTTTTTAAATATAAAATGGAGAGAATGAAAAAATTGTGAAATAAATTCCATTAATATGAGAGATAAAATATTTTATAAATATTTATATATAGGTTTAAGATTTGTGAAACATTATTTTAGGATTTTAAAATAAAATATAAGAAAGAAGACATGTGAAAATATTATAATTAATTGGAAGATGAGAAAATTAATTAAAAAAATTATATATATATATATATTAATGAGATAGTTAGTTTTAATGGATAGTATATTGATTTCTCTCTAACCATGGATTTTTTATGTGAAATTATTTCCTAAATACAAAAAAATTATAATAATATTGAGACACTTAATAGATGAAATGAATGTAGATATAATAATTCAAAAAAATTATAATTCATTTCAAAATGTGATGAATTTTCTATAAAATAACCACTCTAATAGGAGTTATAGTTTTGAGAACATTAATTATGAATTCATACTATGATTATTATCCATAGAAGGGTATTGTTTTTAAATTGTGATCTTTATATTTATTTTGATTGAATCTTATAAATGTGAGAGTTAAAAGTGGTAAAAAATCATTTAAATGTGGTTTATATATATTAGAATGAATAAACAACAATGTTATTTTTTAAGGGATGTATAATCTAAAAAGTTACACAATATTGGATTATATGAGGTAAAAAGTGAAACCTTAATATTTTAATGGAATTACCTTATAATTTCTAATGTTATTTTATTTTTAAAATTTGAAATTTGGTTATATGAATTATATCAATGGATATTATTAGAGGATTATAGATTTTGAGTGAGGTATATCTTATGTAAATAAATATTCAAACCTAGTGTTTTATCATTATAGAATTTCCAATAATTTTTTTGGTGAATGTTTCCGGGTTGTGCATGTATTTCATGGAGTTCGGAGCTCCGGTTTGTAAAATAACTGGATGTTGTGTATGCCGGGTTCATTAGAACTAGTAAAAATGTAGCTCATCCACATAGCCACATAATAATAGTTTTTTGTTAACTAGCTATGTGGGGTAGGCTTTGGGACCATGTAAAATGATTTAGGTGTGTGATAGATCAGAAATGCATGGTTAGGTCATGGTTTTTCTTATTGTGGGAATAATCGTGTGAGGGGGTGGGAAACATGGATATTAAGAATGCAAGGGTTGTGTATTATTTTTCTAATAGTGATCCTTATTGTATGTAGGGGTGTAACATAGGATAGTATTGGCACATGGTTGGTGTACATTTTTTCCAACCATGTAGAAAATCCATGAACTCATTTAATATTGGGAAAATGACATTTTTAGCATTCAGATATTTTAATCTTATTTCACTTTTTCCCTCCACAAATTGAATAGCATCTCCACCCCACTATTGTGAGAACCTTCATCTCCTCCAAGATTATATTTGAGATACCTCCTCCACTTGGAATTTGAAAATCAAAACATTTTTCATGTTAAAGAGCCACCTTTAAAATATTCAATCCACTTTCCTTTTTTATTTATTTTTTCACAATATGAAATGCGAAATCTGTGTAAGATAATATTACATATTTTCAGGTTGATCATATATTTCTTTTATTTATCTTTTTCTAGCCTAAATCAAAATTTAATATCAGTGAGGAGTTATATACCATTATATGGTAGATGGTCATATAAATATATCTAAAATTTACAATGTATATAAATTGTCTTATCATTCATGGTGTTGGAACTTCCATACATAACCTATAAAATTTTAAGTCTCATAAATTAGTCAAATTTCATTGATGATATACTTAGATAGATTCCTTGATTATTATCAAGAGATGATAGCCTCATCTAGACCACTACATTAGTGAATTTATAATGTACCTTGATGATTTTGCATGTATGTATGACAAAACTACCCCTATGATGGGTTTGTCTATACATTTAACAATTTAATGGATACACTAAATTAATTAAAATTATTTTGTAAAGTGAGTAAAATGGGAATGGAAAGGATATGTCACAAAAACCATTGTTAAATTTTAAACTATGTACATTGGTAAATGGGATTAAATATAATGTTAATGGTATAAATGATTTTTTGTCCATGTTAAATAATGATTTATTCTCATTGATAAAATGAGTTTAAATGAAATGTGAAATATATTTTACTTCACATGGATCATATTATGAAAATTATATATAGATATAGGATATACTTCGTAGGAAATGTATTGGATTCCCCCCTTGGGTTTTCATTGACTACCCATATGATAGAAACACATTCATAGATTGGATTTCCACAAATTGATATCCCTTTTGGAATCATCCCTTCTCTTATATTGATGACTATTCAAAAATAGATTATTTGACTCATCTGTTACTTTATTCTAGGTTTATAATTATTGGGATTATCCCCTGGATTTAGTTTGATGACTAATTAGAGAAGAATTTTTTGGATTAGCTCTTGGTCTCCAATCTGATCTACTTATTCCTCTGGAAAGACATTGCTATCATTATAAAAGTTTGTTTACAAGGGTTTCTCTTTTGAAAAACTTATTCCCCTATAACCAAACTACACAAGTTATTATATTGAGTTATATTGAACTTCTTAGGGAAATTATTCCTTGGGTATACATTGGGCCATGTACTATTTTTATTATCACAGGTTCACTAACTCAAATAAATTCTAGCTTATGCCTGTTAAGGTATAATCATAAGAGGGTCCTAAATGATATTACGGTAACATATTTCATTTATTTTTCCTACCTTATTCATTTCAGGAACTATGTTTATTTTTTATTCGCTTACATCATATCATGAGAAACCATTGGTGGTTCCCAATTGAGTTTTACTCGGAACATGTTCAAGCCAATGATTCGTACCCACATTGACTTTATTGATGTAGGTAGAGACAATGAGAAGTTCCTAGATTTGGATGCTTGACTTCTATACTAGGATGTACTACAAGAGAATAGGACATAGCATATCGTCATGATGATAGTGGGGAATACATTGGGAAATTTTTCCCATTTTAAATATTATGTTCAGTACTGCCTTTTTAATAGTCCCCTTTAACCTCATTCTGTATAGCATGGAAGGTTCATCATTTTATATCAAAATAAATGATATAATTAATTTTTTACCAAAATTTTAATATGATGTAATGATGTCCAATTAATTTGTATTATTTTTCATTTTATGAATCCTATATTATATTTATTTTCTACTACATTTCTCCATAATAAAATTAGGTTACAGCCTTCCCGCCATACCATTATCGACCCTCATTACTAATTGGATGCCTATATTATACATGGAGGAACGATTTATGCTACATTGAAACTATGCCTTGACTCTTTTTATTAAACCCATATTGGGACATAACTATGTGGAATCAGAAGATTTCAATTCTGGTGTTAATTTTTAGGGTGGGTATATAGGATATTAGAAAGTGTCAAAATTTGGTAATGATCATGTTGCCAGAAGTAACTTATCCATGTGCATGAAAAAATACATTTTTTGGTAAGTGACTATTTTTTTTATTCTTATTTCATTTATATACATTTTACCATTAGGTGATTCACAAGATATTATATTCTCCATATTTTTATAGATTCTATATTTACTCATTACCTAGAACAGGAGAGGATTATTATTACATACATCATTTTAGGAACCTGAAGATTATTTTTTATGAAACATTAATGGTAGTTTTATATTAATTATTGAATTTTATATCTATAATTTTAGTAAGGATTAACATATAATAATAAATAATTGGGTAATTTATGTGTCTACATTATCATAATAATTGTTCACCCTTATAAGTTAAGGGTGGATCAAAAGTAAGCTATTTTGGATTAATTAATCTGTAGACCATTAGTTTCATGTGATGCAATGTTATAAGTAATATTTAAATAGATCCCAATAGATATTTATAAATTTTATGGTCCATTATGAATTGGAAATAATTATTCATCTAATTAAGATATCATATAAATCTAATTTCAGTTATGTGAAATTCTAATTTGAGACTTACAAAGTAATAAACATATTAACTTTGGAATGGAAGATTCATAAAATTGGGCCTTGATATATATATATATATATACCTATGATCCAAAAATAGAAATTCTCAAATAATTTTGATTAATTATATGAGGATTTATATTGAATTAAAAATTGTGTTTTCCCATATATCATATAATTGAAACCACATATAATGGAACCTACGACCTGTGATATGAGGACATGACCTATCCCTTACCATTATAGAGGATGTTGGGAGTGTTTCACATGTTCCTACATGTTCTTTTGATTTACCTAGGCTTGTCTTGAGGAGCAGGAAGATGGGTATCGACCCTTATATAGTAATTCATTATACCAATCATATTATTTTATATTTTATCATTGTAAATCATTTCCTATACCGTGATGTGCCTTTGTAATTATATAATGTTTACACAATGGAAACCTCATGTCAAATTCTGGGAAATTTTCAATGGCCTAGCACTTGAATGGGTGAGACATGAACCACTCTTGATACCTCTGATAGTGAAACATGCAGCACCTCCTCTTTTTCTTATCTCAAAAATCAACACCCAGCATTGAAATAGAATCTATAGTTATTATAGTCAACGTAGTAATCTGTTAAACCTGTAGCGAGTATGTTAACTTTCGATATAGAGTTCCAATATTAAAAACATCGCACAATTTTTTGGGAAGGTGGTCCACATCATAACAGGTTATGGTTTGATGATATTTATACCATTTAAAAACATTTAGAAATAGCTATGAATATTAAATTGAATCTCACATCATACTTTGTTTTTTGATCAACCATGATATATTGGGTAGTTTTAACCCATGTATGTTAGTATCAAGATAGGGTTCAAAGGTATTTACAATCTATAATTTATGATTACATAGTCCTAGATATATTGGGTTAAGATTATTCCACATAATTTATTCACATGGTACATTTCATAGTATCTGTTATGGACTACCCTACTTGTTTCATAAAAAAATAGTGTTTTCTTCCATGTATCATCATGGAGGGTTATGCCAATTTAGGTGATTCGAAAATCGGGTCATGTTTGACATCAAATCACTGGGAAAAAATTCATATCAAATGAATACTTAAAAAATAGTTATTATTACCCTCATAATCTAGATGAACCTATGGGATGTTGAATGTGTATTCCTGATTGGTTTAATGGTTTTATATGAAATTATTTCATTTAGTGGAAGACATCATTTCCTAGAGTATTCTTTTCGATGAAGTGGATGCCAATGTATATACACTAATTTTAGTGTGGTCTTACACCAGTGATGGGGGCCTAGGAATATCAACACCCAGTATACCATAAAACGGATTATGTTCTAATATTATGTCTGACATGTTCATACTTATATGTTCATAAGAACCATTCTTCAATTGGAAACTATGAGGGGGGCATCATTGTCTCTACATTATAGAGTGGGATCATCATCTCCCCATTTCTGATGGAGTTGGTGTACTAATTATTATTTTTTCCAAGGTTGTGGTCATGGATAAGGTTCCCAAATATTTAAAATATATAAATATTAGGGTGTACCCACTCATGAAAGTCTGGTTGTAGCTCAAGATCGCAGGGGAGGAGAAATTTATCCATCACAGCCTAGAACTATGGATTACTACTTCATTTCACATATATATTGTGGAATGATTTTAGAATCCTTGAATTTAGTATTTGATTAAATTTAAACATATTCTTCCCAATCTATTATATCTACCGCTATTATGGAAATTATTGGCCTATAAATTGAGTTTCAAATGGATTGATGACTCTAGACACCCCACTGGGCTCTAATCAGATGATGTTATCCTATGGAATATGTTCCCCCAAGTTATTAGTGTCTATTTATTTCTATGGAAACTTTTCATCCAAGAGATGATGGGATTCAAAATCATTATTATTATAGACTAGTTATTATCTTATTGTTCCAATATTGGTTGTTATTTCTGAAGGATTATCTTCACATCTCCTAATTGTGGCAACTACAGTTACTAAGTTGAATTGGAAATCCATGAAATTTGTGTTTGACTGTGTATTGTGGGCTTCGTGGTCCAACAATATAGCTCTCCAGCATTTATCTAGATTATCAACCAATAAATTATAACGGTTTTTCTCATACCTAGGATAGTTTTTGCGATGTATTTCCTAATTTTTTTAGGATACCTATTGAGATATAGTCGGAGTTCATTATCGAGTTGTTTCTATGAATATCCCATTTTTATATTCCTCCTTAGTTGTTAACTTCTACAAAATTCGCAGATCTTAATATATAGCTATAAGTCCAGAAGTAGAGGGGTTTATATTATCTAGATCCTCCCATGGGGTTTTACTAGTAGTTTTCTTCATGAAGTCAAGTAGATCTCGCATGATATATGTAGATTATATGAAACTAAAAATAATATTACATTAAGAACTGATATCCACTACCTCACATAGATGATATCTTCAGCTATATCTAAGGAACCAATGGATTCTCAAATATTTATTTGAAGTTATGATATCATCCGTTATGATTTAGACCATTATAAATAATTCATATAGATCATAGAAGTTTCTATGGTACATATCAGTATTAAGTAATGTGGTTTCGTTGGAAGAAAGTGACCATAGTTTTTTTTGGCATTGATGAATCGGGTTTTCCAACCATATCTGGATTATTTTTTTGAAATTTCCATGGAGTATATCATTGGGTATTCTGAGACATGACGTGAAAATGGAATAAACCATGAAATTGTATTATTTTCAGTGGGAGTGAATATTTTGTATTGCGTGATCACAAAATTTCATTTCTAGATTGATAAGGCTCAATTCACATATCAAATTATCTCAGAAGAAAGGGTATACATTTTATTAGAGAAGGTGATATATATTGTCCTGTGGGAGTATACTAAGAAGGCCTTTGATATATCATGTTTCATGGGGATAGCTGGGTATTATATGATTTTATTCTTGAATTTTCATACCATTCATCATGTAATGACCTGTAATTTTAATACATATGTATCACATCAAAATAGTTGAATATTTAACAATTTTCACAAATACACACCCAGGATCATAATGATTTAGTTTCTTTAGAGACTAGTTCTCAATATTTTTATTTCATTAATGGTCTTAAACATCTCCCAAAAATACCTTCCCATTTTGTACACATTATAGATATACCCAAATTAAACCATTATACATATCATGGAGAAATGAACCATAAGAGTGGGTGATATCATCTTCAAAGTAATTGTAAACATAGAATATATCAATTTATGATCATAGGAAGGAATAATATTAGAATAAGGAAATGATGTTATGAAAATAACTTAAAAAGTTCATACCCAATCAATGAAGAACTAAAAAAATGATCCATGGAATAGAACATTATTATTTAAAAAAATGAACTATAAGTGTGAAAAATAATCCTAAATTAAACAAAAACCATAATATTATGTCCTATAAATATGTAAAAATAATATGTTTTGTTACCAATTTTTATTTCAAGGATAATATCGAAGACTGTCAAATCATAATTGATTAGGAATAAACACAAAACATTCCATTTCATGACAGATTAGGAATAATCACTTGATTCCCATGGTGGATTGAAAACATAAATTTATTATCCATAGAGGATCAATGAAATAATATTTCTTCCCATCGTTGTATTATGAGATATTAATATTTACAAAATGAATTAGAGGGAGAAATAGGTCCCACCCATCTTTAATAATAGTGTGGTTGTATTTCATAGTTATAATATATACACCATCACATAAGGACAACCATACATAGAAGTTCCACAAGATAAGAAAACATTAATCATAAAAAACCCATAAAATGAAATGGGTTTTATAAAATTTTAATCCTATCGGATCCCACGAAAAGAAAAATGTTTCAGAAAATATTCATCATTCAAAACCTGTGAGAATGTATTATGTCCCATTAACATATTTTTATTATGAAAATAAAAAATATAGTCAAATAATAATTATATTGTTGGGTCATTTACCAACTAGGGCATAGGTAACCTCAAAATATGATATTTTTGGTGTAAAATTATTTTGAATAAATTAATTGGGCATTCGTGAGGAAAATAACCATCCCACATTGAAAGTACCATTTAAAAAAAATTTAAAACTCTGTTGAAATCCATTTCATTTAATATATCATTCGAAAAATAAAAATAAATATTTATAACATTGTTATATCATGAAATCAAGAAATTATACTCATATAAAACACATAAAAAACATATTTTTTCACATTATAGAAAAAGATAAGAGTACCTTATTCTGAAAATGTAAAGAATATTTCTTCATAAAAATTTTGTAAAAACTTTAAATTTAAAAAAAAATTAAAAATAATTGTATAATAATATATTTTTTAAAAATATTATAGAAAACATGAAAATAGATGAAAAAGTGATTTTTAACAAATATCGAAATACAGTTAGTTTATCATAAAATCATTATTTTGGAATATTGAGTACATAATAGGAAGAAAATGAAATTAAAATACATATATATTTTAAATAGAAATTTCTAGTTAAAATAAAATAATTTAATGTTTGATATATCCTAATATTTAGTTATTAAAAGTAGAATCATAAACAACCCTGAGAAACAACATGATTTTAACATAATACCCTCACCGTGTTGGTATAATGTCAATTATAAGCCAAATGAAAGAAATAACCTTATATGAAAATTTAAATACACATAATTTTCATAAAATGAATCAATAATATATTCATGGGTATGATATGCAATACATAAATTAAACATGTATGGTATAAGGCATGTGTCCAATAGAAATAAAAGTGAGACAGATATCCAGTACAAAATTGGTAATATTTTTAATCATGAGACCCCTTTAATAATAACATAAAACAAAATATTTAATACCATGATAATAAGTATAATAATTCTATATAAATATACATTTGAATTATACTATCCACACAAATGAATCATGTTTTGAATATGTAATATGTATCCTAGAAATAAAAGGGAGACTATAAATCTCATACGTTAAGTCAAAATATTCTTTAATAAATGTTCAAACATCATATATAATAAATATATGTTTATTTTAAATATATTATTGAAACAAATTCCTATTTATAAAAAAAATATATTATTTATTTAACAATATTTATTACCCAATTATTAACAATTCCTTGAAAAAATAAAATTTTAGTTAACAATTGCATTATTTTTCATGTATATTTTATTTGGTTATTTTCAGTCTTTCTGATGTAATAATTGTTAAATCATATACATAATATTAAAAAATTTATTTATATAAAATATATTCATTATATATGTAGTTATAGTTATACATTAATGTCATAAAAAAATTACACCATTCATCTAGTTGATAGACAGTACATACAAATGAATGTTGTCTCAATTTTCTTGACATATGAAACAAAATAATGGTAAATTATATATTAAAATTCTATAATAACTTCTATTTCATTTACATTACATATTTTCATTAATAATTACGTTTTAACATCCATTTAATGTGTAAATTAAGAATGAATCACATCTCTTTGCGAGGAAGTAGTACACTATACACACGAGTTATGTTTTCAAATTCCCATGAAATCGAAAGTAATAATATATATGTGATATAAAAACATAATATAAATACTTATGTCATAAAAATAATAATACTATTTTATATACAACATTATTTTTATCTTTTATAAGTGGTAATGGAAAACGAATTACATCATTGTGTGATGCGGTAGTTCGTTGTACACCTAATCGATGGTTCTCTTTCCCACATGATTGAAGATGAGATGGATATAGATTTTAAAATTAATATAATGACACATAATAATATTTTATATACATATTATATTATATATTCATGATTTAATAATATTTTAAAGAGATAGATGATGAAATACAATGAAAACGCATGATTATGGACTATACCGGTTCATCAAAGAACCCTTTTAGGATTACACCTAAATCATCTTAGGATTGTTTCCTAATGAAAAAATGTAATATAGGAAGTGATGTGGGATTTGAGAAATTTAGTTATTTTGGGACTTTACAAATGAAATGGGTTTCAGTGTGTGTTAAGGAGAAGAGAGTGGGAGGCCTTTTATAAGTTGGTGAGAGGACACAGTTGTAATGTTTGAAATGAAAATGTGTACCAATGTTTTTAAGATTCTAAAGGATCACAAATGTATCATTATAAAATATTTGATGAGTTAATGTTTATATATTTACATTAAATGGGTGTTTTATTGGTTTATAGGTCATTGTACCCCTTATTATTTTTTGACCCCTAATAAACATGTTTTATACTTCATATTTGTAATTAATTATTCCTATTTTTCTATTATTGATGAACAGAAGTCAATATTATATTGTTATATAATATTAAATACTATGATAAAAATATTTTTCTATATTTCTCAACATTCCATTCAAAAAAGTGGATGAATGAAATTTAAAATGAATCCCACGGACAAGAAGAAAACGAGGCATTCCAAGGAGAAACTTTTAATAAGTATAGAATTTTTTAATATAAAAATTAAAAAAAATCATTATAATGATAAAAAATAGATTAATAAATATAAAATTGAACTTATTTTACTTTAAAATGTTTTGAAATAGAATTTTGGAATTTTTAAATTCTTTAAATGAAATGTAATTTTGTCCAAAAAAATTATTATTTCGAATATTCACAGAAAAATTAATCTTCACAAAATATTGAGAAAAATTCAGCCCAACATAATTGTGAAATTATGAATCCTGTAAGGAATTTAATTTTTTAGAATAATTTTTCTATACTATTTTTTTTATGTTCACAAAAATAAATAAAAGAATTTTTTGAGAAAAAAGTAATTTCGATGCATTTTAAGCCTTTAGAAAAATTGAGTACTTATTTAAAAATATATGTTTATTATATTAAATCATTATAATTAATTCCTAAAAATTTATTCATATTCATATAAAGAAATTTAATTTAACGTTTATATCAGAAATGCTTAAATAATAGTATATATATTATATTTAGAATTTTCAAAACATGGGATTGCTGGTAACACTTGTTGTAGTAAAAAAATATTTCAAAATAAAATAAAATAAAATCAGTGTTACATTCTATCCCCTTCAAATTTTTTTCACACTTAAAATTAATTTAAATTAGTAAAAAAAATAATTACACCAATTCTTCATTACATCCTCATGTTCCCATGAATCTTTTTGATGCTGGTGGATTTAAAAAAACATTGGTAAGGTAAGTGGACTTGTTTCATTGAAATCTAAATATTTGATTAAAAATATCCAATATATATTTCTCATAAGAGAGTTCAGGATCTGATAGTATTATTTTTTTTTAATTTTTTCTGAATATCATTTCCTTCATCCATTTAAAAAATATTACAAACAAATTTTCACCAGATTCAAATTCTATATCATGATGGAGATTATCCTAAAAACACATATGATGACTTCGTTCTACATTTATGTGTTGTTCAATGGATATAAACATCTATGACATTTTTTATATATCCTTAATCCAAATAGATTAATTTCTCTGACACCACCCTTTTATATTGTATTTATACCATTATTTTAATATATGTATTCATAAGGATCCATTTGAATGCTCTAGTGAATGCTATTATTGTATTAAAACATATCTGGTAGAAGTTGTTGATCTGAACGACTTTTGAAATCCATATAATTATTTTTTAGTATATCCTCTAGGTTTTGATTTTTTTCCTTCATATTGAACATGTTTATTTGGAAGAAAACCAGTTTTGAGGCTAAAATCAAAATATTGAGCCAACTAAAGACTTTGAAAAATTGATAATGTAAACATTGGACCATGAATGGATACAATGGACTGGAGTAATCCCTAGAAGCATACAACATTATTAATTTGTATGCATAAAACCTAACAAAAAATATAAATATTCTATGATAGTGATGATGTGTGCTATCATTCTAAGTGACAAAATATAACAAATCATGATATATTCCATTTATATGTTTTGTGGGGTTTAATGAAAAAAAATCATTGTGATGTTTTCTTATTTCCATTTTTGTATAAGTTATGGTTGTAACATAAACATATACCTTATTCTCCATAATGTATCATCTTGGATTACCATGCAATGATATACATACTCAAATATATATATACTTTTTTCAACCACAAATACACCTTAATGTAGGCATGTGACATTCACTATACTATTATCATCCTTAATTTGTTTGTTAAATCCACATGACCTTTCTACATGTGAAAGTATTTTACCCAACATTCAAGTTACACTTTTTCCAAAACTATATCAAAATAATTACGATACTGATTCCTATTTGAAAGTAACCATAATAATGTAAACAAAAAATACATGATAAAATTAAACGATTAAAATCAATTTAATATTATATCCACAAAATTTAAGGGAATTCATCCTAAAAATTATTTTTCAGTAAAACATATACAAAACCAATTGGAAATATTTTAATAAATGTCTCTCTAAATATCCTATTACATGATATAATCCCACAAAAAACCTCCAAAATGGTTGTATGATACATTGAAATTATGATCAACTATAAAATCATAAACACAAAATTGTAACAAAAAATCTTAAGTTAATATTACATGGATACATTTTTTCTTCAAAAATATAATTCAATATTTATTCATTAAATAAAATATAATCATTACAAAAAATACCATTGGATGCATTGGATCATCCTTTCACTGATATAATGTTATATATGATTTCATTTTTCATAAATCCAGGTAGATAGAGAATCACATCTAATTTAACTAATGGAATAATAATAATATTTAAATTGGTATCATTCATAAAAACTCGAACATGAGATTCCAAACTCTAGAGTGGAGTATAATTTCTCCCTACCAATAATGAACCAATGATTTTTTTCATATGAATTCCTTTTTTGCTTTTTGCTTATATTTTTTTTGGATTATTATCCTGGTTAACCACTTTATTATATAATTTAATATTGTAATACCCAAAAACCATCCATTTGGAAAATTACAGCATAGGTGGTGTGTTTGTGGGAATATTATTCTCTTTCATTTCATTATATAACCAATTCATGTCCATTTGACATTAACACACATTCTGAAACACACTTATTAATTTAACGTACCTCATATTTACTTTATTGTAGACCACTTGATGTTTCATCTAAAATATTTTTCATGTAAATGGATGGAAGATAATCCCATCATGTGATTTGTTGATTTTTCATTATATTTTAACTTTATTTTCCTATTAAATACATGATAATGATGGGTATATCAAATTCCCATTTTTACCTTGAGTGAATATTGGATGATTTGACGTAACTTACTAAAGTCTCTTATTGATAATTGTTTTTAGAGACATAACATTTTTACACCAAATTAATGATAAAACATAATATCAGTTGGGAATATAATACTCGAGGCATAACTCAAAATCCAAATAAAATCGTCCTCATAGACACCAATGTTTTCATCTTCTATTTAATTTAGATTTAAGAATTTTTTATTAATAATTTAATGATTAATACTAGATATATACTTGTTGAAAAATAATCTATTGAAATCATCCTACTCCATATATTTAGTATCATAATGTTCCCTCTTTTTATTTATAACATTTTACCACTAATATACATCCCCAAACAAATGATAAATAACCAGAAATAATTTTTCATACTCAAAAAACATGTTATCAGAAAATAAAATTTTAATTATATAGATATATTTTTCTTCAATTAGTTGATCAGTGGAACTACCAAATGATGTAGGGTAATTTCATAGGAATTACTCAACTAAATAGTGTTCCTTCCATTGCGTGTTTGGAAGATAAACATGATTCGTAGTTTGAGAAAGAGTTTTATGTATAAAAATCAGATTTTTCATTCCATCTACCATAAAATTTATTTTCTTAGGATGAAATATATGAAGTTTACCAAACATTTATCATAAAAAAGATTCATTTATTTATAATTCATTGACTAAAACCAATAATCAGAGTTTAATAAAATATAATCATAGTAGGAAACAAAATAATAATGAAAATCCATTTATATAATGTCTAATTAATTAGAAATAATTTTAAATATGATACACAATTTTTTAAACATATTTTATTCATTGTCATCATATATTAAATTCCATCCTAATGATTTATATGGATTTTATGAATTTCCATATAATATCCCTAGGGATTTTCAACCCAGGTGTCACGAAATCCTTGTTTTCATTGGATGGGGTGATGATTTATTATAGCTCAATATACCATTTTTGGAGTTAATACAACATTATATAACATTTCCAGATCCAAATCCATTTTTAGTAATAATATATGGAGATTTTTAAAGAATAAGAACACTATTTTATTTTAATGATCATAGAATGTTCAACTATACTTTTGATTATCCAAAGTTTTCTAACTAATGTTTTCCCATTAAAGATTTGAAATGTTATCTAATCATTTACTCTAATTATAACTATTATAAAACACACTTTTCTTAAATAAATATCACGCATAAATATATTAAGAAAATATAATTGTCATAATTCCCCACCAGAGGATAAAAAAGGATTAGTGTCTTTAGTGACTAGTTCACATTCATCTTATTTCATAAAATATCATGAACATCTCCCATAAATATATTCCAATTTAGTAATATTTATTGAAATACCCTATATAAACATTTATTAATAACTTTTGAAAAAAAACAAAATAAAGGGTGACCACATATGCTCTATATGTGTAAAAATGAAATATACTATTTGATTTTATAATGAAACCATATGATGATCATATCAGTATTAGATTATGAATATATCTCACCAAATCCATACATAAACTTTAATTTATAGTAAGAATGATTGGAATAATAAAACATTATTATTTCCAAATACTTGAACCATAAAAGTGAAAAAATAATTATAACTAAATAATGAACTAGAAGCTCATTTCATATAAGTATTCAACCATAATATCTATAGAAATCATTCCTTATGTCATGGTAAACATTCAAGACTATAAAATCATAAAATACTAGGCCTCACCACTTATTTCAAATTTCATAACGGATCACAAATCATCACATGTTCCCCATATTAGATTATGAAAATCGGTCTATTCACCATAGAAGAGCAGTCAAATTTTCTTATTTCCAATCTCCATATAGGATATATAAAACATTACTAAATGAATTGCATAGAGAGATCAATCCTATCTGCTTATGGTTATAGTGTGACCATTAAAATTGGTTATAATTTAACATTTATCACATTATTAAAACCACAAATAGATATTCCACAAGATAATTATGAATCCATAACATCGAACACCTAGAATATAAATGTGTTTCATATAACATTGATTTTAAGTGTACCCATGAAAAATAACGATTCTAAAAATACAATAAATCATAACATAACTTGTGGAAATGAAACATGTCTCAAAAAAATCTTCTCATAATATAAATAAATCATGTTCATTAAAAATAAATATTAAACTATTATATCATATCCCCCATAGAGCATTTGTATCATAAAAGTATGTCAAAATACATGGGAAATGATTTTGATGTAATCACTTAGAACATTTATATTGAAAAAAAACCTTTCCAGTTTAAAAATAAATTTCATTATGAAAAGAATCACAACACAGTGTGAACATCCTTATCGTGGGAAATAACAATTGAAACCCAAAAATGAATATTTAATACATATGATGGTTTTGATATTAAGAAATTCTGTTCATGTCATTCACAGTAAAAAAATGTTGATTTACATTTAGTTAAAATCCAATGAAATACATTAGATAAAAACAATAATTTTCCATTAAATTATATTTAAAAAATTTAATAATTGGATTAAATTATCAGTAAGATAATATTTGATAATATTAAAAATATTTTTTTTTTCAAAATATGTATATAGAAGAATAAGGATTATCCTCGAAAGTGAGAATTAAAGTCTATTATTATTAAAATCATTAATTTGAAATCATAAGTATATAAAAAGGATAAAAAATAAAAGAAACATGTATTTTTAGGAAATTTATAGATTATAATATATTAAATTATGTTATTTAGAGATTGATTATACTATTTCATAATTTTTTGAAAAATAAAAAATGGCCTCAATAAATTATGAGATTATAACCTAAAAACATTACCACCTTAGTATCTTTTGAGTGGTAGGTACAAGTAAATAAATAAATTTAGATATATATTTAATTCACCTGAATAATAATAATAATAAGCACAAAAAAACATTCACGGGTAGTATATATAACACATAAAAGAAACAACTGGTGTATAATTCTTGCGGTTATAGAATATTAGTGAGATTTAGATCCCTTACAGCTTTGGTACTATTTTGAATCCTAAAACCTATTAAAGAATAACATAACATGAAAGTTTAAATATAATTTAAATTGAATGTTTCATGATATATCTTAAAAAATATACCTATATACACCAAATTAATGAATCATGTGGTGAATACGGAATTTATCTCCCTAAAAGAAAAGAGGGACTAGAAATACCTAAGCATAACTCTTGAATTCTGTTTAAAAAATAAAAAACTCCTTTGTTATAAATTTAATTTAATTCAAAATATATTAAATAACCATATGCATATGAATAATACCTTATATGATTTACTTATGACCATTAATTTCCCATTTATTAATAATTCTTTTTCAAAATCTTGCTTCAGCTAATGATGACTTGATTTTTCATGAATGTTTTGGTTTAAAATTTTTATACTTTAAATTTAATAATTAATCCATAATATCCATAATTTTAACCATGATATAAATATTATAAAAATCATTATATATCTATTTATAATAATCTATTAATGTTATAAAAAAATTATTCACACCATTCATTGAGACGGTAGACTTTATGTATGAACAAAAAATGTTTCCATTTTCTATATAGATGAAATAAAAGAATGATATATATTATATTAATTTTATAGAAAATATTAAATCATATATATAACATATTTTCATTATAAATTACTATATTAACAACCATGTAATGAATAAGTGAATAAAGTATCACATCGCTTCACAAGGCTGTTCTCTAACATACTTGTGATCGACGTTATCATTTTCCCATAAAATTGATAGTTTAATGGTATATGTTTTATTATTACTACAAACGTATAATTATTTCTTTAATAACATTTAAATATGAAAAATTACTAATTATATACTTCAGTAAGAGGCGGTGATGGAAGGCTCATTACATTAGTTCATGATACAATGGTCCATCACACACACAATGAAAAGTTTAATTTCAAATATGATGGATGAGATGATAGATATAGAAAATTAAATATAAATAATAACTTTTAAGTATATGATAGATACTTATGTTTTTATAACATCTTGTTTGATTAATATATGGCAGTGTTAGTGGAAGAAATACAATGAAAACACTTTGTAATGGATTATCCCTCTTGTTTAGATAACACATTTTGGATTACACAAAAATATTTATTATTAGGTTTTCATAATTAAAAAATTCGTAAATAATATTGATAGGGAATTAAGGAATTTATTTTTATAGGTAATTTTTTTTAAAAAAAACGTTTTTGTATGTTTGAAGTGGATAACAGAGAGGGTGTCCTTTTATAAGTGGTGTAGAGGAAACACTTATAAATTTTTAAGGGAAATAGTTTTAACCATATTTTAAAAATTCCACAAACATACAAAATGGTTCATTATGAATCCTTATAAGATAAAAGGATAAAATATGAATATAAAATTGGAGTTTGAACGTTTTATATTTTAATCAAACACTTATATTTTAAATTTATCACCATGGTATACTAGTTTTAACATTAACTATGACAATTAACTTTTTTTCCTTTTTTACCAACCATTTAAAAAAATTACATGAAAATATTGTATAATAATAATATAAATAATTTAAAATTTTGAATCCATTTTTAATGTTTAAAATATCATAAGTGGAAATTTTTATTTAAAAATAATCCCAAAGCCTCGATGAAAATTCTATCTACTAAAGAGATAATTTAAATAAGTATAAAAAGGTTTAATATCAAAATAAATAGTAAAATTGAAAACAATTATATAAATTAGATTCTTAAATATATAATTTATCTAAACAAACATTTATATTAGTTTTAAAAAATATGTAACACTCTAATTTCATTAAATGAAATTGTGATATTTTATAAAAATTAAAAAAAACATCTATTAAAATATAAATTAATATTTTCCAAAAATTCTAAAAAAATACCACCTAATATAATTATTTCATATTGATGAAAAAAATTATTTATTTTTTTTATAATAAATTATCATAAAAGTGTCACAAATTTATTTTATTTCTTGTTCAGAAAAAATGCCATTTTTTTGAAAATAGAATTTTTGAAGCATATATAGACCTTACTAAAAATTAAGTAATTATCTATAAATATATTATATTTAGATAAAAACTATATAAATTATTTATATAATTTATTTATTTATATTCATAACACAATGTTCAACATACTGATATAGCGGCCAAGTTTAAATAATAACATTAAAAATATAGCGTGATTCATTAATACTTTGTGTTACATGTCATGAAACTTATAGAAGAAATAATATTTATTTAATGAAAAATAATTAATATAATATATAGTTGTTACATATCACCTCTTAATTTGAGGTTAAAATGTTGCTATTTTTATTATTGGAAACTTATGAGGAATCATGTTCGGAGATGAATGGATGTTTGACATCAACATCGATATTGATTGTTCCTGAGTTAGGAAAAATATATATTATGTATTTTAATGCATCCAATATCAATAGAGGGTATATTATTATGGAATATTATCAAGAAAATACATACATTTTCCTCATTAGAGTTCACATGAGTGAGAATACATGAACCACACCCTCAAGTTATTAGTTACAGTTTGTGAGTTGTATTGTTGGAGGAATTATTTATTGATAAATTTGTTTGTTTTATATACAGATCACAGAATCCTAAAATATATATTCAGAAATAATTATTTGAAAATCTGATATTGAATATGGTTTGTAAATATAATTTTTTTTATTTCAGTCTTAAATATATGATTGGTATGGGATTGCAGTGGCTGCTCCTCTCTGTAGGAAGACACAAATGCAAGCTGTCTAGGAGGCAAGTAGTGAGTGGAAATAGAAGGTAATTTTTATTAGATAAATTTATATGTAAAAGAACAATATTTTTCACTTATAATCACATATTTTGTTTTAACTATTCTCTTATATATGGAGTGAAGTTTGGAAAACTTAAATTTCCATAGGGGTTTTTCCTAAGGGATTGTGTTTTAGGCGAGGATTCAATGCCTGGCCGGGTTTTTGATATAGATGAGATCTTATGAATTCATGGGAATTTCTAGGGAACAATTGAAATATGATAGGAATTTATGTGAGAATTTCATGTTTCCAATTTTAAATTATGTTCCTATCTTATGAGTATATACCAAGATTAATACCACTATTTTTGGTCACCTAGTTTGAAAAAACAAAGAGCATGTTTTGTTAATCGATGTTCCACCTGTCAACATGTGATGGTGGCAAGCCAAGGAAGAGATGGACTTCTATATCCATTACCCATTATTGAGGGGAAATTGAATTATTGTACCATGTAGTTCATAATTATTTTTCTTAGATCACGTTGTGGATGTGACATTTTCTAGGCAATTTCATGTATGTTAATGATGTTTGTCAATTTTTTCCAATCTAGAAGACCATTAACATGGATGAACTATGTAGAAATTTGGTCTATGAGATCATCATACTACATAGTATCCATAATAATATCATATCATAAATATATTCTCACTTGACATTAACTTTCTATCAGGTGTTGGAAAAGGATCATGGTTTACATGTACTGTTAATTGCAACATATCACCCATAGAATTATGATCAGTCCAAATATACAATTTAGTTGTTTGTGGACATTCTCTAAGGATGTGCCCACAATTTATGAGGTTCTTAGGAAAAACATTTCCATCTTGACTATTTGATATCAAGTAACCTCTTTCATGAGACTGTAGAGATTCCCCCACATGAATCTTTCTACGGTACATCATCTTGTTCACCAATGTGTTGGCGAGAGACATGTGTGGAGGGGCTATTGGGACCTCATCACATTCCGTAGACATCCGAGCATGAACATATTAATGGTAGGGTATTATTACTACTTAGTATAAGAATATTTATTATACCAATCCTTACCACAAATCATTAGAGTTTGAGTTTGGATATTGGGTTTTCATACATGATTCAATAATGCTAGATCATAATAGAATTTAGAGAAAAGTTAATATATTACCTTGTTATGTTATACCTTTTTTGATCATTAAAGGAGTATGTATAATATCCTACCATATAGTTCCTCCTCAGAGGTACTGTTTTAGGAATTCTAGGTATCAAAAACACATATTATTCATGCTAAACTGTAGTATTCTTTTTATATTAAGGTAATTAAATAGTAAACCGATTTTTCATTCGAGGATCATTCTATATGTAAGGTGGATTAGAGGAAAAATGACCTATAATGAAATTTTTCCCTCTATTATGGGTGACATTGAATCATGGCCATGTATATAATGAAACATGGGAGGAAGTGGCCAATGTACATGCTCAATGGACAAAATTATTATCAGATACTAATCAACCACCATCATTAGTGTAAATTGGGGATGAATTATCATATGGTGTGAAGGATGAAAGGACCTTGATTTTTAGAGATGTGACGATTTTTTAAATTACAGTTCATACATCTTGTTTTCTCTTTTTATAAGTACCTTTCATTTTGATGAAGGGTTAGAGAGTCTCGTGAGATTTTTTAAAGCCTAGAGCAATTTTTTTGGAAAAAGATGGAGAGGATCACAATTAGTGCATTTTCAGTATAAACTGTGACATGTTATCATGTACCCATGTATAAGGAGGTTAACTATTATCTAACTATGTGGGTATGTTTCATGGACAGGAAAAATGTGGAATGTGTGATGCATAAATGAAATTAATGTGTATTGTACTATTTGTATAACTTTTTACCTAATCGTGCAAGGGGGACGACAACATAGACTGTAAGAACATACTATTTGTGTGGGGATCTTCTAACCATGTGAAGGATGTGTCACCCCAGACAATGTTGATGCATGGTTATCACATGGTTTTCCAATTTTGTTTTCAATTAATACATCATATTTAAATAGATGAAATGACAATTTTACCCATCCTTAATATAAAATTCTTCCTTCCTTTTCATGCCCAAATTTTATTGCACCTCTCCAAATACATTCAGAGAACTTATATCTCCACAAAGATAGTATATAATCTACCACCTCCATCTAGTATCCATTTGTATTGGTTTTTTTCATGATGGATTTCTACCATTATTCTCCTGAATCATCTTTATTAATATATACAGATATTTTACTATTTTAAATTATAAATTCCTATGATATTATATGATAAATTTTCATGGAATTCATCTATATTGTCAATTTTTCTCATTATATAAAATATTTAAAGCTGATATTCGATGAGGAGTTATATACTAACCTAAGGAAGGTGGTCTCAATTTTTCACAAAAATTGGGGATGTATATGAAGTACATATTCCTGCCATGATTTGTACCTTCCCTACATCACTTCCAAATTTGGATTTTTCATTAAATAAATGTATTTCTTTGATGAGATACTACCATAGTTATCTTGATAATTTTCATTGGTTGATGAAATCAACTTGACCACCCCTTCATTGTCTTTATTATTTACCAGGTGAATTTCACCATGCCATTATAACGAAACAACCCCTATGGGATATTTTTCTAATTAACTATGATTTAAATGGGTAAATTTAATTAATTTAAATATTATATAATTTGAATAAAATGTAAATGTTGGGTCCATGTCACTTGACCCTAATTAAATTATTAATTACATCCATCAAAAAATGGGATTAAATACAAACATAGTATTATAAATGAATTTTATGGACCTTATAAAAATATTAATTATATTCATTGGATAAATGAGAATAAATTAAATATGAAATGTCTTATACACCACATGGATATTGTTATGATTATTATATAATGTGATCAGTTGTACTTCCATGGGAATATCTTTGATTCCAATATGAGTTTTTTTGAATATATAGTTGAAACCTCTAGATTCTCGGATGCGTTTTCCTATAGTTGAATCCCATATTGGAATGGATCATTATCTTATATTGATAAATACATAGACATGGATCCATGGAATCATTTGATACTTCTTTATAGACGTAAAATTACATGGATTATGATCTTTAATTTAGATTTATCTCCTAAGGTTCTGTACCACATAGATTAACTCTTTGGGATCTAATCATGTGTAACACGAGGCTACCTAGGACACATAATTAAATATTAACACAGTTGTCATTATAGAATTTATGTAACATCCTGAAATGAATACCACTGAACATTAACCTGTGAAAGTGGTCCACATGTCCTCAAGAACAAGTCACCAAACGGCATAGGCTGTTGACACACAATTAGAGCCTTCAGTGTGTCTCTATGGAGACTCTGACCTCATGTAAAAGTGTAACATAGTGAAATAATAATAACTATCAATAGAGGGAGTATATTTAACAACTATGTAGAAAAAAGGAAGGTAAACATCCACAACTAGAATATATTAAAAAATAAAAAATAACACTTGTATATTGGATGTTCAAGTCCTATACCTTCAATGATTCTAAAATAGTAATACAGACAATAACTACCATAAAATAATCAATATACTAGAAAGACTAAAAAAAGTCACAACATGAGTTACAAGACTTATCATGGTCATATACAACCATAACATTGTGAATTGAACAGGTTCAAGGATCATACTATATGTGTATAACCCTTTCCACACCTACATCCATGAAGTTTACCAGGCTACCCAACATGGGACCAAACAAGGGGTGAGATAACACCTAGTAGGGAACCACCAAAAGTGTTGTTAACTAGTCAAGGATATGGAATAAAAGATAAGAACTATGAATTATATAATTAATCGGGATGTAATGAAAATTTGTGAGCAATTCAATGTTAAATTCCCACATTACAAGCCTCCCAATAAAAATTAGAAACTCATAAAACCAGTCATCTATAAATAGAAATAAAAGTCACCGTTTCTTGTCTAAAAACTATAATCTATTACTTAATACTGGGATTTCTATATAATATTTAGAAATATTCATCATATCCATGATATATAAGCAAGAAACCATTTATCACAACCAAACTATATTATTATATGTTTTAGACCCCACAGAGGTGGATCCAAGGTATAGAAGACCAATGATTCCCCATCGAGCCCATGTGTAACTCAATTGAACATTGATTAGACCTCTGTGGATTCCAAGGACTCTATGAACATCACATGGCTGATGAAAATATAAGTTATCTGGATCCAAGGTGTAGAATGATCAATGTAATCCAATGGAATTATGTCCCATAGAGAAATTTAATAGAAGGAAGCCACTACTTCTATTAAGATCCAGTGAGTTAAATTCCATTGAATTTAGTGGAATAATGATATAAGGTATACCCAAATATCCATCCACTACCACTTCAATTCAATAAATTAATTCATCAATACACACTTCACGCCATTCCATGAGTACATAAGACTCATATATCAATTCATATTTAAATAGTTAAACAATTCATATCATGTATAAAATGGAAGTGGAGGAAAAACATCACCTAATCATCTTAAATAAATCAATTAAATTAATTAATGGATTCCACTAATGAGTAAATCACCCACAAACACCTTGGGTATATTAACATTGGGTGGAAATTGGGGAATAAATGAGGGAACACCCAATCATTGTCCTAAGTTCATGAAACCACCGCCCAAAAACAATATAGAACTATTGGACATACCTAACATGTTCAAATCCATTTAGTTCAATAATTTAATTAAATAAATGGTGTTTTATAAAAAGTATGCCACATTTAAAAATGAAAAAACAAATTATAAAACACCAAACCCAAATTTAAATCTATATAACACCTACCTATGGTCCATGTTAGATCACTCATATATAGTTAAGCTCATATTCAGTCTAAATCAAGAGAAAAATGTAGAATATATGAAAATACTAAAAATATGGAATATTATCTAGCATAAAAATTGTGCATCCAATACCTCGTATAAAATAATGGTAAAATTGGAATGGATCACTCATCAGCATAAATCCAATAAGACTAATGATTTTCAATTCAGAGTATGAATTGAGAAATTGGAAAAAATCTTATCAAGATGAATTCAAAGGTGTTTCCCACATCTATGATATTGTCTGATAGAGGAAGAAATAATTTTTTTTATAATTTAAATATTTTTAACATAAAATTTTTAATTTCCAAAATAATTACTTGGCCACACGAGTTTGGTAGAAATTTTTGGCTAAATCGCGCTCCCACCATCATCCCTTCACTATGTTATAGGGAACCTTTCATGAATAGCGTGAAACATTTGGCTAGATTGAACAAAAAATAAGATTTTTCTAAATTAAAAATTATATGTTCCTCAATAGGGTATTCATCCAAATACACATGACTTCCTCAAATAGTGAGGCTTGTAAAACCCCACAATCAAGCCATGAATAGTTGGGTGTAACTGTTATGCCTATCTCACATAGTTTCTCCAAATTTTTAGGAGAGCATATTTTGACCAAAATGTTGGTCTCCTAGCTCTGAATAATCCTTGTACACCTATAATAATACCATGATCACATTGGGCATTCACATTTGGAATAAAACGTGCATTTAAAATGGAAACATAAAAGATATATAGCTCAATAAAACATGGGATCATACAATATTACCCCATAACGAATTCAGTACATGAATTTATCTCTCTTTGGTGGTCGATAATCACCTCAAAAACACTTAATCCCCATAGTATGTTTTTCATCCTCCAACTCTCAATACTCAACCGATATTTTGAAATGGTACCATATCACCTATATTATAGGAACTTACAATATTGAAGAACCATGTTTCTCTTTTCAATGATACAAACATGATTCATCTCGAAGGATGCATCAACCTATAACTCTACCACTACAAGATTAAAATAATAAAATAAGTTTGAGTGATAATGAAATATTTATGATATGTGGAAGATGTATTTCATGGCCTTGTTCCTATGAGGTAATCGTAATCGATAGGCTACCATCCCGACTCTTTAAAGAATCTTGAATGCATAAGATATCACTGAGAAAGCATACCCTATATCCTGATACTTTTGTATCACAGCCTCAGTGAGAAACATAGAAAGACCTAATCCTCAACATCAAACTCTTGAGGTCATCAATTGAGATTGTTGTAATATTTCTGTCAAAACTATGGACTAACCATCTGCTTCCTCGTTATCTTGACTCACACAAAAGTATCCTATATGTAACCTCATCCACGAAATACTGTCTCAAATTCCTCTAACTAGAACATGGTTTACCATCATGGGACAAAAATAAGGACTCATAAGGTTCCATATGTATAGTTTTTCAAAATCAATTATTGTAGAAAAAATAAATTATACAATAATCCTCTCCCTAGAGTCTCAAAATTCCAAAATGCATGATCACAACATGTCCTCATGAACCTGTATCATAAACTCGAATTCGACATCAATATAGTGGTTTTATGTTGTGTATAGTAGAACCTATGTACCTAAATAACATTGTAATACCTTCTAGAAATGACATGTAAACATCACATCCCCATCCGATACAATTGTCTAAGGAACCACATTAATTTATACCATCTCATGGCTATAAAAATTCTCAAAAACATATAATTTGAAGTTATCACTAATTAGTTAGTAATGAGAACCCTTCATGAGCTCATGAACAACAACCCAAACAGCTTCACTACCCCGAGATGCCTTCCGAAAACTAGTCATCAAATACATCATAACAACTTTACATTTCCATTTAGTGATGGATAAATTCTGTAAAATCTTATATTGTCACTGATGTTTTTTCCATCATCTTAATATTAGTGGACCACATCATAGAAAAACAAGAAACATCCCATTTCATCTACATGCATTAATAATGGTGATTTAGATCATGTACATATTGGTAATACAAAAAATTTCCACCCTAAATGAGGCATGAAATTACTACATTAGCTCCCCACATATGTCTTCTGGATCCCTTATACAATAATGAGGGGAAATAATTTCATTCTTCACTACGGAAAAATAACGATGTGTTCCTCACCTCCTATAATCTCTCCCAGGACTAGGGAATTAGAATGTGATAGATTCCTCGTCTTCACTATGTCGAAAAGGGTAGATTTCATAGCGAATGAAGAAAAAATATATTTCAACAAGTATCTTGCTCCTCTATTAAAATCCCTAAAAAGTACATAAGCAGTCACTCTCTATTCGACTTCTAAACTACCTATATCTAATCCTTCCTCCTCAATGCATCTGCTACTGAATTTCCATTTCTACGTGTATAGTAAATCTCAATGTTAAAAGGATTTATGCACTCAACCCAACATTACTACCTATGATTCAGGGTACGTTGGGTATATATATACTTGATGGTCTTTTCATCCTTGGATACTACCAAATTCTCTCCATGTAATTAGTGACACTAATAGAACTACGCATGAACAATTACAACTAACTCAATATCATGCATCAGGTAGCTCCTCTAATGTGGCCTCAATGACAGAGACTCGTATTCCATGACATTATATCCCTACATTAGAACTCTCTTAGGCAAATACATAATGCATCAAAATACACGGTGTACCTCCTTATACTCTCTATAATAATAAGAAATATCACTATATGTGAGAATTCTTATGAGAATCACACATAATATACATATTTCCTGAATAGTCATGAGAGAAAAAAATGTTCATAGGATGAAGCCATGTAACCAAACCCCCCACATTTTTGGATAAACTTATAATCATGTGTCTAAGATAATACAACCCATGAATTGAATATTGTCTATCCCAAAGTGGAAATGTTTTATCATATTATATAAATAACACACTTTTAGTGTATCCAAAATGATATCAATATAATTGGAATGGTCATGTAGTTTGAGAGAATACAATAAGAACTCATAAAGGAAAACCACCATAAATGAATCTTGATAAGGATGGAAAAATAAATTCATTATCACCATGAAAATATTAGGTTCATCCATGAGACCGAATTAAAAAATATATAATCGTATATACAATAACTTATAAAAATAGTAGAATGAGTTATTTCTATAGGTCAAACACATTCTCGATGATATCCATACTTCAAATAAGAATTTAAGAAAACCCAAGCACCTCAGATCAGATCAAAATGGAAATCTATCCCTGAGAGAGAATTTCATTTTATAGCTCTAAAATGGTTTAATTTATGAATATAGACCCATTTAGTAAGTGTATCATCCAAATATTTTACAAAAATAACCAGTGAAACCCATAATGAAGTAATGGGCCGTATAAACCCATTTGTTTCCAAATTATATAGCTACCTATTATTCTCATCATACATAATCGTAGTCATACTATAAAGTGGAATTGATGTTGGTGCAGCTCTGAGCACTATCATGATGGATAAATCCACCTATCTTTCAAGAGATAACTAGAAAATTCATATGGGAATGCATCTATGAAATAACCAAAAACTATACAGAAATATTTTAGATGTGATCCCTAATAATTTAGTTGTAAAATAGATATTTGATCCGTAATCTTACCATGACCAAGAGACTTTGGTCCATACACACTTGCATGTACATCCCATTAACTGTTGTGAATAAAAACCATGATATATATATGTTCGAAATTAGTAGTTAATCAATAATAATCCTTACAAGATTAATAAGAAACTAGATATTCCATTATAAGTATAATGCCAAACACAATCATCTTAGGTTGAAAAAGATCCCATATAAATTGAAACACAAGAATCTCAAGGGTGTAACCCTTGCACTAGAACACACTCTCTGTTATAATTCCCTATTGAGTATTAGGTGTCACAATGACCTCATAAAACTAAAAAATGAGCCCAAGGCTCCCCACCATAGGTAAAAATACAACACTATATAATGCCCGAATATCAAAAGGAGTTGATAATAACATAAAGGCTATTATAGTCACCCCTCTCCCCATAAGAGGTCTATCACTCACCTCCTCAAGGGTAGGATATATATTATAAATAAATCTTAATTGTTACATTGGGAAACAACTTCACAACTAAGAGTAATCTCAATGTAATTTATATATAAAACTAGTGATTTATAAGATTTTCCATGACCACCACCTTGGAAAGATCAACTGGTACTACCACAAATTCATAAATGTTAATTATTCGTGAAACCAATTCATAATCCTAGAGTTATAGCCGATATCATTCCTCTAAATATTGGATGTATAACACATTAAAACTAATACATGTAACTTATAATCTCAACATGTGACTGGGTCTTGATTACACATACTCCTCACCTTTTCTTGTCTTCCACATCGATAATACAAACCTGAAATACCATATCCAATTTCATATCTCATACTCATCTCATTTGAAAGAAAAAAATGGAGCCTCCTACATGGATACACATAACCACTTGGAGAAGAGGATAAACTACTCTTCTTTTCACCCCATCACCCCTCATGTTCCACTCTATAACTAGACCATAATACAATAAATATCATATTTAGTAATCATTCTAAAAATTTTGAACTATGATCTAATGGTAAACCTGAGACCTTCCTCGAAGAGCCTTTACCCAAATTGTCTCGTCATCAAGATATATCTGGGTAAAACACTACAGATCCGTAAATGCATGATAAATATTCCCCAACTATCATTACACCCTTCTCCGGATTCATGAATTAACTAGCCATATCTACTCTCATAGTCTTGAGAAAATATATTCATATAATTATGTTTGTTAATCAACCCAAATCTTGTCTCACTTCCTATAAACATACATCAATTCACCCACCAGCACTTTTCTTCTCCCCATAGAATATATTTCCGGATCTTCACCCTCTAATTAGTAGGTGTCCCTCGATGCTCGATTATTGAATGTGTAGTCTCAATTCATATCTCATCTTCCTATGGTTCTCTATCACCGAAAAAGATGGGTCGATGCTACTACGAAGACACCTACATCTACTCAACCACAGATGATGCAAGATGTGGTAATCCCTGAAAAGTCTTTATAATGCACATAAAATTATAACATAATTGTGCATTAAAACATATGTCTAGAAAAATTGCTGGTTTCTCAGCTAGAACTATAGGGGGATCCACTAGTAACCATGGCCCACCACTATTAAAGAATTATCACCTCCACCATCTTAGCATACAAAGACTAGTTTTCATGGTGGCGTGTCTCTGTAAAACCAAACACAGACCTCCAAAATGATCGATACTAAAATGATCACATTTTAAAATGTTGGATAACTAAAAACCATCCTATAAACATGCCTCATCCTTCTACATGCACATAAATCCATGATAGGAACAAATTACCTTCATACATAACCATAGAGGTGATACATAATTCCCACTCAAAATCCAAGTATTTTTCAAGTTCTCTATCTCACAAGGACAATTTACCATTTTATTTAATATTTATATCTCATTTCTTATTCAATGGTTGATCAAGTGGTTCACCTCTTCAGAATCACAAGGTCTAATACACCTCATGAACAAAAATATTGGATCCACGTAATTAATAATATAACATGTTTTGGTTTATGTGTCCAATGGTCCATCATTAAACATTATATAATTGGCTGCTTATGGTGTATGTTGTAGCCTAATCAAGAAAAATAATTATAGGTTTCAACATTCACTAAATTTACCAACTATGTTTTTCAATTAAAAACATAAATCATCTATCATGTATAATATATATTAAAAATTAAACATATCACAACATCATGAAATCATGGGATGCATCCTATATGGAACGGAATAACACATGACATATGAAACATTTAAAGTTCCTAAAATGGTGAAAGATATTAATACTGATATCTCATATAGAAATGGTACAATATATTTCTCAATCATTTAATTATAACATCAAAATTCATGAGCCTCACCTAATGGTGGAATTAAAAAATCTATAATATAAAAAATACAGAATGTGGCAATCCCCCCTCGAGAAAATTTGGATTTTATCTATGCATGTGTTATCTAATCCTAATAATATATCATTACTAAATTCTAAAACCATCCTATGTCAATTTATTGTTTATAAATATTAATGAATCCATAATGGAAAAAAAATTGATACCACATTCTAGAATACTAGGTTTGATGCAACTGAACAGTGCCCCAAGCTGGTTGGACACATGTCCTGAAGCATATATCTAAGAATTCAAGAGGCTATCGACTAGTAGCATGTACCTAGTGTATGTTTGTGTGGATAAAATTTTATAATTTTAGTGTTTAACACATCAAAATAACATTAACAATCAACTATTAAGGAAGATATAATTTTTTTGCAGTATACATAAAATAAAACATCCAACTAGGAATATATAATCATTTCCAGAAGTAAAATCATATATAGATGATGTTCCTATCATGTCTCTACAAAGAGTCACAAAAAAATAAATAGACTACCAGTGCAATTCACATATCATATTACCAAAGAGATAAAAATAAATACCCTAACTATCGTCATGATACTCAGCTTAGTCTTTTTCTCCCCTGCCCCTATGCATATCACAAGGTCAAGAATCATACTATTTATGCTTTCACTTGTCTCTACCTAAATTCATGTAGTCTATTCAGGTACCCATCCTTATCTTGAACATGGTTTTATATAACACTTAGTTGGAATCCACCAATTGAGTCTATAAAATATATAGATTGTGAAATACAAGATAAAAAATGAGAAATACATAACAAATTTGTAATTTCTAGATTTGAGGGATAAAGTAAAAGGTATATTTCCGGATTAAATGGTTCCCTGTAAACAATAGTCATCACTAATAACTAGGAATCTATAAATAAAATAAATATGTCACCTTTTACTTTCTAAAAAATGTAATCTGATAACCATTCTCCGGATATCGGTAGAACATTCCAAAAGTCCACAATGACCACACTGTACAACAACGATAACATTCATCATGACACATCGTATAATCTAATGGATCATAACACAATGGTCTAGATAAAATGTATATAAGAAAAGGGAAACCTCATTGATTCTCCTGATAATCTCAATGGAATCTTAATAAAACTAGAGTTGAGTCCATGGAGCATGTCAACAAGACATTTCTAATGTGATCCCATGAAAGTCAAATCAACGAGAAAGTAATTCCCAATGAATCACACATAATCAACACCCAATGACCAATCTCGTCAAAGGAATTCAATATATCTATGATGTTCTATAGAGGTAACACCCAAAGAATACAATGGAAATGGGATCCAATATATTTCCACCAAGACATCTAATAAAACTATTATTCATCACATTAATTCATCAATTCACATTTCATACCATTCGAAGAGTACATCCAACTCATATATCAATTCATATTTAAATAGTTAAATGATTCAAATCAAGTTAAACATATAATAGTATGTAAAATTCCTCCCAATCATCTCAGTCAATTCAATTATTTTCATAAATGGTTTCCTCAAACCATGAATTCACTCACACAGCAAATGGGTTATTTAAATAGGAAGAACTGTTATAAACAAGGGATGAAATAAGTTCACACCCCATGGGTGACCTCTATTTGGTAAACAACCACAAAAAATACTATTGAACTAGTTGGAATACTTAATAGGTTACAACCCATTTAACTCAATCATTTATTAATTTTAAGGGGGTGCTGTTGAAAATTCTTGCATATGGAATAATGAAAACTAGGATTATAAAACACCAAACATAGACAGAATGTTATAGACCACCTGTTGTAGGTTTATAGTAGAGAACTAGTCACGTGTCATGATTCCATTCATTATTGTTATGGATAAAACCAAAAATGGATGAAATAACTGAAAATATGGCATATTTTCATATACATAAATAGTGCATCCAATACCATGGAAAACAATGAATATAACAACTGAAATGGTGTGAACACTTGCATAAATCTAATGAGAGTAATGACAGCCAATTCCATGAATGGATATAGAAATAGAATAAAATCCAATCTTGAAGGAATAACTAGCTCTCGCCTTGCCTAAGATGCTATCCAACATAGAAATATAGAAACGTGTTTTAGGTTATAAATATTTGTCTGGGAAAATTATTAATTTCCACAAGAAATACTAGGAAACATGGATTGGCCACACAATATGATAAATTGCATGCTAACCATAGACCCTTCACTTTGTTAAGGGTAGACTCATATAGTTAGTTCACACAATATGACTATTTATCTACAAACCATGTGTTTTGGATATACTATAAATTCATGGTTCCTCACTCTAGAATGTGGCCAATCTATATAGTTCCCTAAAAATGTGTGGCATGTTGCACCCCACTATTAGGCCCCACATAGTTATGGGTATACATGTTTCTTTCCCCACAGCATTTATCATAACCATGTGGCCAATTTTTTTTAAACAAAATCATGGACTTGGGATATGAAATAGCCCCATACACCCCAAATACAACAATGATCAAATTTTGTAATCACAGTAGTCCATAAAGATTATTTATAATTAAAAAAGTGATCTAGATATCATTAATACCTATGATCTTACTTGATTATTTCCAAGGATTCATCCATCGAAAACACTCATACCCCCAAATACATACTATTTTATATATTATTATGAGTTATCTCAATCTTATGAGGTCAATGATACCATACAGAGACCTTTTTTACTATATTATTATTATTATTAAAACATGTTCTCATACATAGAGCTATTCTAGCTTAGTCTGAATGAGGTTTGGTTAGATGGGTGTCCACATGGAACTTGATAAAACACATATCATTAATATTTACTAACATATTTATTATATATAATATATGTATATTTTATTCAATGACTGGATCACATGAGACACCATTGTTGTTGACACACTGATTTTTACTCACACCTCATTGGATTCACCAAATTTCATCCAAATTGATTTCATTGTTGGTGGTAGCGATAAGGGGAAATTTCCATCTTTGAATTCATGACATTGGTACTTTGATAGAATATATAAGTAAAGGACATAGGATATGTTCATGATGTGATTGAAGATTGAACTTATACATTTGACCATTTTTGTATATATTATTTTGTACATTTAATTATATATTATTCATGATCCCTATTTGTTATTTAATGAAATTGTCATAATTTTATATGCGCCACTAGATGAATTTATGCCATTGTGTATGCCCATTTTTTATTTCATGTTATGTTATCATATTTGTATCTAAAATTATAAATTTTATGATTATGATGAATTTTTATTTTATCTACTATTGTTATCCACTTTTATGTGAGGGTTTAGTATCCCCAATGTACCAATATAGACCCTTTATACTAGTTATAATATTCTCTCATACAAGGTGGAACTCTTGATGTATTGTGTCCACCAGTTTTGGAAACATTTCAGCGAACACAAATATAGATATCAAGAATTCGTATATGAGGCTTTATTTTCAATCGTGATTATTTGGGGGTGGCATAAAGGTGATTCATATGTTTTAAAAATCCTTATTTAGTCTATTCTAGGGAGGTTCTCACCCACAACTGAAAAAAATACCATGGTTCTTAGGATAACACTTTGAATTTGATGCAGCCAATTTCAATTAAACTAATTTCACTATTGGGTGATGTATGATATTTTTATGTACATTATTTTTATAAATCATCATTTCTACCCTTTGCTCAATATTTCCAAGTATTATTATAACATACATAATTATAGGAAGTGAGGTTACTTTAATGAAAATCACATGCCATGTTAATTTTAATTCTTGTATATCCTCCAAAATGTGGATTTTCCATGACTACTATATGTATCATTTAAATAACATTTAGAATATGAAGATAAATAATTTTAATTTTAATTTTAATTTATTAAACAAAATTTCTTTCCATTATTTCTTTATAGTTGTGTATTTACCGAACAATTAAAACATGTTTAATCCATGGATAATTCATTTCATGGGATGGAGTGTTAATAGTTATAGTTACATAGACACCAATAAAAATATATAATTTTTAAGTGACTTTATAAATTATAAATGGTGCTTCATATAATTAAACCATCATATTAGACCTGTTACATTAACATGAAATGCTCAATTGGTACTTATAATGTGTAGAACATTATATCATGTGAATGGTAGTCAAATATAACTGGTCCTTGATATATATATATATATATATATATTTATACATATGAAATAATGAATTATAATTCATAAATACATTCTTTTTTGTTAAACGAGGATTAAAATTATAAATTAAAGTGTTTTCTCCTGTGTAACAAGAAATTAAAAATCTATATCTCAAAACGTAGTATGTGAGATGTGAGACCTTGACAAAAAATTGACCATAGTAGTGGATAATATGAGTTCTTAATGTGTTCCATAATGATTTTATGACATAACTAGTCCTAGTTGGAGTAGAAGGATGATTAATATAACTCATATATATAGGAAGTATCTGTAACAATCCTAATTGTTTATCTTTTATCATTTTGGTTATTAATTATTGTATTGAGATGTGTGTTTCGAAATGTATAAATATTCCACCATGATTTCCTCAATATGAATTCCAAAAAGGTGGTGATGGCCATGAACCAAAATGAGTGGGACCAAATCCACCAGTGATAAGTCTGATTGTTTTTACCGAAGGACCATCAGTTACTCCTAGCATGGGAATCAATTACTTTAATTGATATGGTTTCTTATAGTTAGTATAGTTTATGTGGGTAGCTATTTTTTTAAAAAAAATTATATCTTATTTTAATTGAGTTATAGATGTATCATCGATTTACCTTTTTAGGGTATGATAGTCCCTTGTCTACTTAGTTATTGTTAGAACATATGATTACCATTTTGGAGAAACTAGAAACTCATCTGGATATGAAAATGAAACTCACTGAATAAATACATATAGAATAAACCAAAATATGGTGGGTTGTTTTGACCCTGGATAATCAACATCATGTTATGGTTTATATTGACATCCAATCTGTCTTTTATGATTATTTTTTTCCAAATGAATTGAGATTTTATCGATCTAGATAATTTTTAAACCTTGAGTGGGACACATTATCCTCTACTAAATTATTATCTCATTTCGATGATATTTAATGTGTCATTCCAAATATATCTAACGATAAGTAATCTATATATTGTAATATCATGGATGGGATTAGAAATTTCATCTAATCACTGGTTAAAATTTTCATCTAATGATTATTTCTGAGATAGTCAAAAAGGACCTCAACACTCAGTAAAAGATGTCTGATGATGGAGGTGTGGGCCTGAGTATTTAAATTCCAATACATTGATGGAATATATCTAGAAGAACAATGTGTAACCTATAGTCATTTCATCTGGGTGGTGGAGCCTAATGTATCCACACCGTTAGTAGTATTATATGAATCCAATGCATGAGGTTAGGTCATATGAACACCTATTATACTAAAAACATGGTTGGGTGTTGACATTGTTGGATAATTGGTCAACTTAAGTAGTTTTTTAGAACATTTCCATTAGTGTTTATTAATTGGGGGTCTACAATGGCTTTGGTTTTGGGATTTGGATGATAGATCCTTGTCTGGCAAGGAGTTGGTGTAATACTAGATATTTGGGAAATTTAGGTAGGTTTAGATGTGGTATCCAATGATTTGAAATGATGCACTATATGGGAAGAACCTCTTCGACTGGTCAGGCTATAGATCATGGTCATGGTTCATGCTATAATTATATAGTATATCCTATAGGTGAGGGGCAGGGTGTGGGTTCATATAAAATCTAATGTATGATTTTTGTAGTGTTGAATTGTGTATTTTTAGGTGTTTTATTAAGATGAATTCCAATCAATTTTATATATGAAGATCTTGTAATTTCTTATTCTAATAATTGAGAGTTTTTATAGATCTATTTTTCTTGGAACTCCAATTTGGATCAAATCATAATGTCTATGGATATGAATTGATTTACCAAGAGAGGTCAATAACTATAAATTTCTATGGAAAATTTTCCTCCTCCAGATGATGGGATTAGAGATAAATATTATGATATAATGATTAATACCCTCTTATGATTATATATATTGGAATCTATATAGGGTTACATTCACATAAACCAAGGAAGATAATAACATTTTCTATGATGGATTGGTTTTTTCTGTGAGTTGAGATGGACATGAGATTATTGGTATGGGAATATTGACATCTTAGATTGATATTAATTATCTATATAACCAGTGATTATGATAGGATTGTTTCACACTTGTAGGAGACCCGTTTTGGGGTATCATTCATAAGGAATTTTATGAGATACATTCTGAGAGATGTGTAAATTTTAATAATTATATTATTGTTGGGTCACATATATTTTATATTACTCTTTATAGGATATATCCTTCTAATATATAGGAAATTAAGAGGCAGCTACATGACCAATACGATAAGAGGTTTATACAACTTAAAACATACCCATGTTGTTCACATATCCTCTATCTCCATGATGGTGGAATGAACCATCTATAATATTATAGATTATTATATAATAGAACAACATATCATTATAAACTTATATACACTAGCATGAACAAATTATATCTTCAATTAGCTTCAAGGTTATAGGGCCTTCATGAAGATTTTTTAGTACGGGATATCATTAGGTATGAGTCAGAACCTCAAACATACTTCATAAATATTTACTAACTAGATATTGTTTATATGGGTCCTTGGTAATGCCTTGAGGTTTTATGATTATGCTAGAATAATTCATGGCCTTGATAAATTAGGTTTATCACTCGTATATGAATTATTTTGTAGTTATTTTCATGGATAATATATATTGTAATATTATCAAAATTACATGACCATACTATAACCCATGATATTGTAATCATTAAAATGATATGAAATAGGTTATATTCTATGGACATAAAATTCCATTGTTGGATTGATATGGTTAAATTGTTTCATCACGTTTTCTCAGTTGAAGGGGTGAATGTTGTCCAAAATTAGGTTTTAAATGAGGTCTTATTGGAGAATCTGATGAAAAGCATAGACATGTAATATTTTTTGGGATACTCTAGTTTTTCATGAATTCTATTTTAGACTAGACATGAATTTTAACACATATTATTGGCTTGATAAAAATGATGATAACTTATTGTGATCTGATTTTTGTGAGGAATACATTCATGATTTGAAAGTAAGATTAACATTATCACTGAATATTTTTTTCATGATCCAATAATAAGTTATAGTGTTTATAGTGATGAATCAGATATCAAACATAGATTGATATGGTGAATGTTGATTGATTCATGGAAAATAGGTCTCGACTGTTGATGACACTTGAGTAGAATGACATGATGCCCGAACTCAATCTAGTAGTTGTGATTCTTGACATACATTTCTAGAAGAATAATTTATTTGTAGAACAATACTTTGTATATAATTATCACTAAAACCTCAAATATATATTTAGATAGTGTTATTTAAATCTTGTGATGTGAATATGGGTTGAATAAAAAAATGAAGTTGGGGTATGGAAATGTAGTGGTCAATAATCGAATCAAGAAGACACAGATGCAAGAGGTTCATGAGTCCATTAGTGTTTGGAAATTGAATGATCAATTTTATAAAATACAAGAAGAGGTACATGCCATATAGTAAACATATAATAAAATATTTATCATTGAACACTTTGATTTTGGATTTAGTGAACATGAGATAGTTTTATGATCCCTAGGGGTTAGACCTAAGGGAAAACATTTTATGTGAGGATCCACTGCATGATTGGGTCATTGATGAGGATGAAATCTTGTAAATTCATGGGAATGTATCGGTTTTTGTAGAAATATGGGGTGAACTAATGTAAAATTATAATGATTCCCCTTGGGATTTGTATCCTAGTGTTATGAAAATGTACCAAAATGTATGCCTCTAGTATTTGTGGTATAGTATAAAATGATAGATAGTAATTTTTTTTACTAAATGTTCCACATGTCATCATGTCAAGGAAGAACACTAGAATTTAGGTAAACAATACATCCATTACTCATTATTGAGCGGAAATGGTTTTTTATAACCATGGATTTATTGATGGGTTTTTCTTTTTCACCAAATGAAAGTGACATTATATTGGTTATTTTGGATAGGATAATGAAGGATGCACATTTTTTGCATATATGTGTGAATTTTTTTCGTTATATTACTAGACAGTATGTATATGAGATCATCAATCATCATTGTACCCCTCAACTATAAAATCATATATATATAAATTATCTCTTTAAATTGTGGTTATAGAAGCAGTTATAGAAGGATGTAGGTTCACTAGAACTATTGAGTATGAACTATTACCCAAAAACCGAATCTTAGTTTGATAATACTACATAGTTCTTAGAGGACATCTTCTAGAGGACAAGATCCAATCACATGTTCTTAATTTTGGAGGTTCTTGGTGAAAACATTTACCAACTGTAGATTCATTTTAATATAACATATTTCAAGAGAGTATAAATATGGATCATTATGAAGCCATATATGTTATGTCATTTCATTCAACCTAATTATTTTTAGAGGTAGGTGAGGTAGCACTACTGGGACATCTTCTCATTCAGAAAACAGTAATGCATGTTTAGTTGATTAGGATGTTTATAGTTATATCAATACCTAATGAGATTCCTTATACTAATCATCAAAACCCTCAAATGTGATTTGAGGTGAGAGATCAGATTTTCATACAAGTTTCACCTAGACCGGGACATATGTTGATTCAGATATATTATTCTCTATCACTTAATTTCATCAAGATGTTCAATTTCATGGATAGAGTTAGTTAAGAAGAATATCATATGGTTCATATTGAAATGTATTTTTCATTTAGTAACGTCTTCCATGAATCTCTGCTACACCATTATCATTTCAACCCAACATATTTTTTTATCCAGAGGAAACTGAATGTGAAATTCATGCTTATTTTGAGATGAATCCTATAGTTATTGATGATCATAGATTTAATGATTTACGAGGAAATTCAGTTCATCTAGTTTATTTTCTATAATAGAACAACTATGTATAGGATGATACATTGACTTTAAAGGATGACCTACTTTCTTAGTGGCCAAAAAAATTACATGATGCTAATTAACCACCCATATAAGGGATCTTTAGGATGAGATGTATTACTAAGGGAAAGTTCTATGATCATGGATTTTTAGAGAGGTAAAGAGTGCTTAAATTACTATTAAAACCACTAGTTTTATATATTTAAATTTATTAAGTGTTTGTGGGTAGTTTTTTCCGCATCTATGGGTTGTTATGATATCATAGATTTGTTTTATGGAAAATAAGGTAGAGGTTCTCAGTTAATAGTGACCATGTCTCACAATATCTATGAAAATTAGGCATAACATACATGAGTAAAGGTGAAATTGGGTTTCATTACTGAAATTTATGGATATTACACAATTTTTTCACTCATAGACTTAACATGCTAGGGGATGGACAACATTGATAATATTCTTGAACAACCTATACACAATTTTGATAGGGTTGTCGCCCTAGATAATGCTCAAATACTTTTGGAAGACAATTTGTATAACCATTTAGCTAAGCACTATTACTATTAAAATAGTTGAAATAAAATTTTTTACTCTACTTTATATTATGCTTCATACTCCTTTTTCCTACCCTAACCACATAGTATCTGTCCCCCAATATTAAGAGCTCCAATATTCACTCCATGCTATGTTTTTTTGAACATATAAATACAATGTATATTTTTTTTGACAATTTCTCATGTTGGATAGCAACAATTAGGATCATCAAATATATTTCATCCTTTATATGGTTATTTACCTATATTAAATGATAATTTTGTGTGAGAGAATATGCCCATATTTTTTTAGTATTAATCTATTTCATTGATTTCTCATGTTCTACCCCAAATCTTATGTTTATATTAGACGAGGATTCATATATCCTTATAATGATGGTGTTATCATGATTTTCCCAAAAATTATGATGTATATAATTTTATTTTTCATGTGTTGACCCTTTACATACATTAATCACCTGTAAAATTTAAATTTAATTTATTTAAATATATTTCCTTGATGATATACTCCCATTATCCATTGAAAATTATAAAAGGATGAAGTCCAAAACTCATCCACACCTCAGGTGTGTTATTTATTTACCTTGGATCTTTCAATATGATTATTTGACCAAACTACCCATAGGGTGGGTTGTTCTAAACATTTATGATTTTAAAAGTGAAATTAAATTAATTAAAATGTTATACAAAGTGAATGATCATTAAATGGTAAGTCAATGCCACTCATCCCTTGTTCAATTGTGAAATATTCCTATTACTAAATGGGATTAAATAAAAATATTTTATTATAAATGTTTTTCATGGTCCTGGTTAAATGATGAGTTATTCTAGTTGACTAAATGGGAATGTAGTTGCATACATGTATTTCATAGTCTTTGTTAATAACGAGTTATGCTTGTTGACTAAATGGGATTATATTAAAATTTTCATTGAATATACTTCACTTGGTTCTTTTTATGACTAATATACATAGTTCTATGATGTAACATGTTGATAATTATTTGGATTCCCATTCTAGGGTTTTCCTAGACTATGTATAGGATTCCACATTATTCATAGATGATTATTCCAATAATTTTAACTCTATTAAGACTATGTCCTTGTCTAATATTTTTGACTGTCTGAGCATAGCAATTCAATCCCATAATAAGTTTTATCTTAATTTAGAATTCATATGATTATCTCCTTCTATTCATCTAAATTTTTTAAATATATGGACCAACATGTCTTAAATAATTTTTCTCCATTCAATAATAGACTGAGGAATTCAATGAATTATTCACAGTTATCGACATAGTTATCATTATAATAGTGCATTACTAAGGGTTCATCCCTAGAATACCCTCGTGATCCTATTGATAAATTTCAAGAGTTATTACGATGAGCTGGATTAACATTGAAAGTTCATTGAAATCATGGTTATACATTGGGTCCAATAAAATTATTATTATCACATGGAAGCTAACTTATAGATATTCAGACATAGTCTGATGCAACTATGGTTAGATGAGTGTCCTTTAATAAAGAATTATAATGTTTTTCATTTATTTTTACATCCCTATTAATTAACAAAAATTTATATATTTTATATTCACTAATTAGTTATCTCGAGACCCCATTTGTGGTGGCCTAATTGATTTTACTCACAACATATTAATGTCGCCTCTTGGTAACTGTAAAGATTTCATTTATGTAGGTATAGAAAAGTGGATGCACCCAAAATTGTATGCATTAAATTTTTCCAGGGATTCAATTTTGAAGAAGTGGACTCAGCATGTGCTCAGGACCCTATTTGAGATATGTTTTAGTCTGTTTTTCATTTTTTCTATAATCATGTTTTTTCTTATTTCTCTATTCCCCATGAACCACATTTATTATAGAATGTCATGAATAATTTTTTTATAAAACACTAGAAAATGTTTTTCCATTATTTTAGAGCATACATTTATTATATGTGATGTTGTTATATGGGTTTCTATTACTATATATGTAATATTTCCATTTTTTCAATTACCTACCATTATAGTATATTATTTACATGAGGCTACAGTTTACCCACAAAACCATCATAGAACCTCAATGTCAGTTGATAGCCTCCAAAATGTTTTTGGATATCTTAAGGCAATGTGACCATTGGTTCATGTTGCATTTTATTAATCCTAGTTTATAAGGTCATAATTAAGATTTCTATGAGGTTAAATATCATGTTAATATAATTTGAGGTAGTTTAATGAGAAATATACTTAATATATGACACTTTAATTTAATACAATTATTAAACACATAAAGTAAAGTGTTATATTTAACAAAATGTCCACTTAATCTGCATAAAATGAGGTATGAAATATATTTAATGACTAAGTATTTTTTGTTTTGATAGAGTATCATAGTGTTCTCATCTGAAAAATGTTCTATATAGTATATTTGAAATCCTACAAAATGAATGAATATACGATGGATAAAATATAATATGTAACTTAAAAAAACTAAAAATTGAAGAGAAAGAATATATGTAGTAGATTAGTGTAATTTAAAACCTAATGGATGATATCTACAAATGCTTTTATCAAAGAATTCGTCAAAAATTATTATTGGGATCATGGGAGACCTAATTTAGGCCATGATTCATAATTGATCATTATGAAATCAAGGGTTGAAAAGTGGGAGTTATTTCAAAAAATTAATTAGAAGTTATAAAATTTCAATGTTTATGATAATTATTGTTGACCAAATGATACATATAGATGAAATTATTCCAAGGAGTAAAAAGTAATTTTATTCTTTAGAAAAGTAATAAATAAAATAATTATTATGTTTTATTTTTTATATGTGGTATAATAGAAGATGTAAGAAAATAATCATAATATAAATATATATCCACATATATGACATCATATATTTATAAAAAATTAATCGAATATTATTGAAAATTTTTTATAGAAATTTTTTATATTTCACAAATAAGGGTAATAAATTTATTTAAAAATAAAAAAGAGACCTGATAGTATAGGAAAAGGTTTTGTCCTTAATTTTAACTATTATATTTTCTGTTGATTTTATATATGGGTTAGGACAAATAAAATTGTGGGGGTACAAATATTAATAGTGGTTTGAGGATATTACTTCAATTATTAGTATATATTGATAATTACATCATCAAATAAAATGTTGTAGGATATCACCCATAAAATACAATGGACTAGATATAATATATCAAGTGTAAAACCATATATTCAGAATTATAATCCTGTTGTTTCACTATGTACTTAAATTATATTATAATTGAGGGTGTATAAAATTCATAGTTAATTATTATTCAACTAACACATAAAAACATTAAAAATTGAGAAAAATATTTATTAAATTTGAATAACGATTCACTCTATTTTAATGATCAATTTTATTTCTCAAACACATTATTGAATTAATTAACAACATATTGGAGGTCACAATATTTAAAAACATTCTACTATTTCAAAATCTCATATGTCTGCTACACTACCCAACCCCCCCCCCCAAACACACACACCACACACACACAAACACACACATAGTTGTTATTATTAATTACCTAAAATCTAATTTTTGTATAGATTTATTTTGAAGAACCTTATTGAATTTTATTGTCCATTGTATTATATTTTAAAAACAACGCTATCACTACCTAAACAGTCTGCTATTTTTATACTCCATTGAAAATACTCTCTTATAATATTGATCCCTTTTAATGATGAAATTGTGGTATTTTTTGTTGTTAACATATTTTTCTTCTCCATTAACCTAAAGAACAATTTTTATTACAAAAATACCCATTGAGCCACATCATAAAAGACCTGTAATTAAATACACACATTATACAACTCCATTCAAATGGTAAACAAATTTTTAAGAATTGAGTTTTATTTTGGAAAAAATATACTTACAATTACTCAATAATTTAAAATTTCCTTTTTTACCATTTTTATTTAATTTTCACAAACATAATTTGGTGATGATGAGTACAATAAAAGTTATATAACAATATTTCAAAACTAAAAACAACAAATTTTTTTCTTAAATTTGTTAATAATATTATCTTTCATATAATATTATATCACTATTATTTTATTAACAATCACTTTATGAATATCATCCTAGAAAATTTTATTATCCCATTGGAATATATAAATTTTATAAAAATGATGTTTCATTTTATTTATATCAAAACAAAATTTTATGTTGAAAATTATAGGAAGAGAATTACATAGGTTTTATTTATTAATTTATCTATTTATATGCCTATATTAAAATAAATTACACATAATATTTTATGATTTTTTAATGGATATCTAACATCATTTTTTGTAGAATAAATGAACTTAATTATAAATTTATAATGTTGATGTTAGTTTTATTGTTGAAACATATAAATAATTATTTTTAAGAATAAAATAATGCATGAATATGACTGTAATAAATATGTTTGTTTATATATTTAAACGTTAAACTCAAATTTATATTAACATGAATTATATTTTCCAATGAAAATTTGAATATGGATTTGTAGTTAAAATAAATCATCCATATGATAGTAATTTGACTATTTTGAAAAATATTCTACCGGTAAAAAAGTTTGAAGATTATTTTATGATTATTATTATGAAAAATATTCATATAGAAGTGGAATAAACAAATGGTTTCTTCTTGAATTAATGGAATTATTTAAAAAGATGATTTTCTTATAAAGATCATACATCTAAAGATATGTAATGAATGATAAAAAGTAATTTTTTTAAATTTTTTTTAACAATGTAATAACAATACTCTTATGAAATTACTGAAAATATTTAATAGAAAAACATGATTTCATGAGTTTGAATATTATAAATGAATGAAATTGATCGAAAAATATGATTTATAAAATTTATGGAATTTTTTAAATTTTTATCTATTGTTTTTTAGAGAATTAATTTCAATATATAAATTAATTTTTTGGGAAAAAAATAATCTAAATAATTAGATTAACATATTTTAATTTTAATAATGTATTTTTTTCAATCTAAATATTATAATTTTTAAATATTTATAATAGAAACTATTTTAAAATTTATATTATAATATTAATTTAGTAAAAATAAAAATTTAATTTCTCATAAAATATAATTTAAAACATATTTTATTTTATAAATTTATATTCTAGAATATATAAACCAATATAGTGTCTTATTTTAGAATAAAAATATCTTTCATTTTTTTATAAAATGTAATTATTTTTAGGGATATTTATTAAAAATTATATTTTCACATTTATTGTCAATTTTTTTATATTCTACAATACATAATATCAAATTTCCAATATTAATTTTTCAAAAAATTAATATTGAATTTTCATTAATCTATATTCATGATAGACTATGGTAGCACTTTGTAGCTGTATTTTAAAAAACTAGTTAGGTGGATTATTTTATATACCTTAGTTATTTTATTTTCTATTATAGTTTTTTTATTTTAATTTTTTCAACTTTTCATATATATATATATATATATATTTCTAATTCCTCAAAAAATAAATGAAATTTACATATTTTTACCCTTATAATTAATTCAATTATATTAGGGATGTGTTTTAAATTTTTTGAATATAATTATAAAATCAATCATTTAAGTCTCAAACCTATTTTTTAATAATTTATTACTATATAAATATAGATATATATTAGAGTTTTATTGTAAATTTTCTAACATTCCATCTAATTTTTTTAATTAGAAGATATTATTACGAGTCTGTGAAAATTGAAAGCGTGTGATTCTGAGGCCTTATGTTCCCTGAATGAATTTTCGAACATTTTTAAATACAGTAATTAAATGTGCAGGTGGAATTTTATGTCTTTCGAGCCATTGTTCGGAATTTAAATCTGAGAGCACCATCAAATCTGTGGCACCAGCATTCGCTTAAGAGAAGCTTCACATCGACCACAATTGGTTGGAAGAAAAAGATGGGTTTTATAAATTTTAAAGAATAATAAAGAACCTAGTAATTGTTATTTTATTTTCATTTTCCCCATCATATGAGCATAGGTGGAGGGACCAGTGACTTTAAATTCCATTTAGTGGCTTGACTCACCATTTTCTTTACTCCACCTTTGTGAATTAATATGGGTTCATTAATTCATTTAATGAATCTAATTAATTATACAATGCATTACTCCCAATTCCCCCTCCTATTTAAATTGAGCTCACGGAGGTGTTTTGGCACGACTTCTTCAATCGAGGAAACGTTGGAAATGTTTTGTAGCAACATCCACCGATAGAGGAAGAAATATCGGGTGGCAACGATCCAGGATGGATGAACGCTGACAACTCCATCCAATGTAGATGCTACTCCTGCTGCAATCATGACACCTCCAACAAATCTCGAGGTAGGAGGTATATGTTTGGTTTAGGTTTAACATTATTGAAATTAGTTTATTTAATCTTTAATGTTAGATTAATATTCCCCCATTTTTTATCATGCTAACACGGAGGGTGCTGGCTGAACGAACTAGGCACAGACCCTCTTCAGGTTCGTTCTTGTTGCATTTCATTAGGGATGGTTTTCCTCAATTTTGATGGCAACTCAATACAGTGGGCCACTCTATGATGGCGGTAGTCTAGAGAACTGTAGGAATATACAGAACCATGAACGAACCTCCAGAGCACGTCCAGTGGCCAGCAGAACGAACTGACGACGCGCAATGTTAGTGGCAGTCGGAGGAGTCATATGGAAAATGACTGCGGGCTGTGGAATGGCGGTCCGCCGTTTCACTCCACGGCGGCGAAAGGCGGCCGGCATGAACCGGCCATGCAGGAGAATGGTGGTTCCCGTAGGCGCCAGCCGTGGTAGCAACCATAGCAGTGGTGGGAGCAGGGCCCTGTACTGCATCAGTTGGAGACCGGTCGACCCCCCTGGGCGACAGTTGAACGTGGTGGGGCAACGCCCCACCATCCTGATAAAACAGCCATGTTTCTGTGGATCCTACTATAGATAGTGGTCATGCTTCAGAAAGACCTGGATGGACTTGATCGGACCGAAGGGGTAGGGGCTTCTCAATGGGATGAACCTACGACCCAACGTTGGTGGGCCAAGCCCCATCTGGAGGGCATAGCCAACCTCAGGCCGGACCAACAATGACCTGACCCCATGAACCAGTCGGGCCGACCCCAATGGGCTGAACTCTGTGAAGCGCACCGACCTTAACTGGCTGGAACTGGGCAGGGTTAAGTTGGCCTCAGGACCTGTTGCATCGAGTCGGCCTAATCGAGTCGGACTGGGCCTAAACCCAACCGACCCCCAAATAAAGGAATGCCAATAACTAACAAACTGAGTGTCCATTTAATAGGCCTTCAGTGGGGTTGTGACCAATTTTGGGAAGTTTTCACTATGGAATATACTAGTGGGCCTGACCGAGCCGGGCATGATCGAGGTGAGATCACCCAAATTTCACATAAATGGGTGTAACTAACAGACCAAACATCCAATAGATGCACCATCTGTGTCATAAAAACCCTTTGACAAGACAGTCCATTGGAGACACTCTATATAAGTTTTTACAGAGTTCGATATGTGACCTGGGTTGGATCAAACATGAATCCAACGAGGCCCTTTTTACAAAGGTTCCCATATCTCACAGACCAAGCGTCTAATCAACGTGTCGTCTATCACGTTGGGCCGAAAATATCTGGGAGTTCCATCATGTATTGATTTTTGAGGACATTGAGCTAGTTGAAATATGATCGATGGATTAAGGATATGCATTTTCCAAGGATCAGTAGAGCTTTGTGTGGAAATCCAGTTACTGGCTATGGCATGCAGAAGAAGAGGGACCAATATGTGTCAGTATCAGAAAATATATAGTGGGAACATCTTGTTGTATGACTAATCATCCCTCCCTTTGTACCAAAAACCAATATGGGTCAGTAGGATCGACCAATATGGTTCAACACCAGCGACCAATACAGGTCTGCATCATCAACCAATACGGGTCCACATCCAGTGTCCAATATTCTCCAGCATACAATGACATATATGGGTCAAAAGTAGTGTTATTACAGATAGGATGATCTGGATTTATGAATATTCATATCTATCCTAGTAACATTGAATTTAAACCATTATAGTGGTCTGCATTTTTTTCTTTATGCTTCATGATTTAGATCATGCATGTGATATTTCTTTTGTTTTATTATCTCATGATATTTTAAACTGTGGATTACTAATATTCCATCAGGGGTCTTGGGAACTCTTATGGAGTTGTTATACTCACCCCATCATGGGATCCGCCAGTAGTGTGTGTCTAGTTCATATTACTAACACTCCGAGGAAGACTTTGGATGTCCAGGACATGGTGGAGATTAGTGTGATGATATTAGTCGATATCCTCTTCTTAGACATCATACTTATAGCTACTACCCTCTAGTAGAGCTCCAGGGTAGATACGACAACTGTTTATTTCTTTTTCAGTTTCTTGGGCATGTATTACGGCCCAGTGTTTTCAATTTTTAGTTGTACTTGTGGTTTTAATTTACTGTCATTGTTATACATTAATTTTTTTGGGTTTTTACATCAGTTTCCCCTTTTGGGTGTGTACAGATCTCTAAGACAATACATTCCCTCTTCGAGAAACGCCTTCATGTTCTTGTCACCAACCCCTGGCCTATGAAAGGAAGTCTTGGGGTAGTCACATCTGGGCCCCATCAGAAGGGTCGTGACAAAGTGGTATTAGATCAAAAATAGTTATACCAGAAGAACAAAGAGTATAATTTAAATGAGTCAATGGTGTAATGTTTCTTGAGTTTGGTTTTTAGTATAGGGTGTCTAGTGTTGTTGTGGTGGATGACACATCCATACAAAATGACCATGAATTCTATTATCCAACACGGTACATGAAAACACCTATTTATAGTGTTTTAAAATGTTTTCTTGATCTTTGAGGACTCATATCACCAGTTATTACATATAGACCATTTTTAATCCGTTTCTTACAGGATGCCTCCGTGAAGACCACTTTCTAGGATTCCAGTTTGAGATCATGACAGTGGCCAATTGAGTGATGAGGCATTGATATATGGATCACCCACAGTGATGGCACATTTGGGAGGTGTACCCACACCACACCACTCGTTTATAAGCACATGATACCAGTGGACCATGCACACCAGCTGAGCACGTTACATGAGTTACAGAGACCAATGAATCCAAGGTTTTGAGGTGAGATGGACCCCCGAAATCATATGACAAGATTGAGGTAGTTTTCCATGTCTTTCTCTTAGTAGAGACATCCGATGAGCAGATATGGATCTTGGGCACTATGCTTCTTCATGTCTTGATAAAATTATTCTGGATCTTGATTCTCGATGTTCATGAGGAGATGACCCTCACCTGTCTATACATTGAGAGCCTTTTCAAGGTCGAGTTATTGTCGGTGACACTATGCTCTATGTGTATTCAGGAGTTTCTACATCTTCTGTTGGGTAGCCAGACTATGGATCAGTACTTGGTGATATTTACTGACCTCTCTTGATACTCCACCTACATGGTACAACACCCTTACTTCAGGGACTGGACCTTTGAGAAGGGGAACCGATGAGAGATCAGATTTGTGGATGTTTCTCTATGCATCCCGATGAAGGATGGGGTGCTATAGGGTCATTTGATGATGGAGGGGATATTTGGAGAGCAGGAACCGATAGTGTGGGCCCCTCCCGGATGATAGGTTGTAGAGTCATCTACAGTATGCAGTAGACAGAAGACATAAGAAACCAAGAGGGATAGACCTTCCAAAGGGCAACCTGGGGATACAGGGTCAGAGGTGTGGGGATCGATAGGCCAAGGGAGCCACCAAGAATGGTATGATCTATTTATGTTATAAGGGATGGGGAATGGTCATATATCTTGTGATTGTGTGAATCCCGACGCTGATGATCGGAAGATAGTGGAGCGGCCACTGAGGCAACGATAGGAGCATGAGTGTCATCCAGGAAGCGAACGAGGCATGGGTTGAGGATGTGCAACAGGAGGTGGTTTGGTTCGCCAAGAACTACAACCAGTACCCCCAGACAGTCCACTGTAATCTCAGGGAGCAGGTGGATGGGGAATGGTCTTGGTACAGGTAGTAGAATAACATGATCAGGACGTCCCTGAGATGATATGAGGTATGATAAGTATCTCTCAACATTAGCAGCAGTGATTATCAACACATGTGTTATGCTTTATTTCCTTTCTATGGACTTAGTTCAGGACTTTGACATTCTGACTAATAATTGGGATACTTTTACGAGGGGAAGATTTAGCGGTCACACACTAGTGCTGACAGAGTGATCTTACTCTCAGAGGAGACTGTTTCAAATGGGATATTCTAATAGTAGTGTTGATTCCCAACAATGCAATTAATGGAATGGACTGGCTATCTGCAATTCCCGAACTGATTAGCTACTTGAGACGTACATTGTGATGTACACACAGAGATGGAGCCTAGTTTTCCATCATACTTAAGAAGGAATATAGAGAAACATGAGATAGACTTGTACTCATGAGTGTGCATCAGATTACATATCAGTTTTCTTGCATGAACATCAACATAGTGAATGAAGTAATCCCACAGTTTCTTGTGGTGGGGAATGTGTATGAGGATGTCTTTAAAGAATATTTCACATGACTATATTCTTGTAGATAGGTAGAAATCCACATTGACTTATATCGAGGAACAACACCGATATCTACACCAGCATATATGATGGCCACTGCGGAGCTCCAGGAGCTGAGGGAACAGTTTGAGGACTTACAATGAAAGGGATTCGTAAGGGCCTGTGTTTCTCCATTGGCATCCCCAGTGTTGATTTCCAAGAATTCATATGGATGTTTGAGGCAATGCGTGGACTTACAGCACCTAAACTCGGTGACCGTGTAGACCAATTATCCTATTCTAAGGATTGATGATTTGTTTGATCAGTTGAAAGGACTTAATTGGTTCATAAAGATAGTCCTTAGATCATGCTATCACCATCTTCGTGTACATGATGAGGAAATCCTAAAGGTAGCCTTCATATGCTTGTACACACATTACAAACATAAATTGATGTCGTTCACCATGACGAATGCCCCTTTAGTGTTCATGGGTCTCATGAACATGATCTTCTAGACCTACTTATACCGGTTTTTAGTGGTCTGCATCAACTACAACTTGGTGTACTCAGCATCCGAGGAAGAGAACACTATACACTTGAGGATAGTTCGGGATACACTCTAGGAGAACTAGTTATATTGGAATCTCTCTAAGTGTATTTTATAGATATGAGAGGTCCACATCATTGGAAATGTCATCTTAGTGGCTGGAGTGACATTGGATCCAGTGATGATTGACGCAGTACATTCTTGGGAGCCACCCAGAAGTGTTTCTGAGGTGTGTAGCTTCCTTGGATTAGCAGACTACTATCGGTAGTCCGTACCTTGTTTTTATAGATTAGTAGAACCTATGAATGCCTAGTCTAATTAGTGGAAACCATTCTTATGGTCAGGTAAATTCAATCATATCTTTCAATAGATGAGGCCGACCGTGACTTGTGCTCCCTTCCTGATTTTTTTGGAGGAGGGCAGTGAGTACATGGTTTGGTGTGATGCATCTGGGACCAGACATGATTTCATCCTGATGCTATATGATGCAGTGATTGCTTATGGCTCATGAAAATGAAACCTCATGAGAAGAATAATGTGACTCATGACATGGATTGGGCGGTAGTAGTATTCTCACAAAAGATGTGGCGACACTACTTGACGGTCGAGCGATACACTGTTTTCTCAGACCACAAGAGTCTCAGATATATATTAACATAGAAAATTCTTAATATGAGATAGAGATGTTGTCTAGAGTTCATCCAAGACAATGAATTTGAGATAATCTATACTGCAGGGAAGGGGAACATAGTGGCAGATGCCATGAGCCATAGATCGAGTTCACGACTACTGAACGAGGCATCAAAGTAGTTAGCCTCACATCAGATATCCTATGTGGATATAGATGAGTTATTCCACCTCCAATCAATTGTAGCTTCCCCTCCACTCCTTCATCAAGTTAGGGAGGTGAAACTCAGAGACAACAGCTACTATACTTCATGTCGTTAGATATCCCCAGGCCATGCACCTGACAGATATTTTGAAGTTAGGGAAAACAGTATCCTTTTCAGAGGTTGTACAATTGTACCAGTGGCACTACGAGAGGAGTTTCTAAGGGTGTTCCATAAATCCCACATGATAGTACATCCAGAGATGATGAAGATGTATCAAGGCCTATGACGTCAGTATTGGTGGCTAGGGATGATGAAAGATATGACATAGTTTTCTTCTAGATTTCTCACGAGCTAAAAAGTGAAGGCCAAGCTCCAGGTACCAGCAGGCTTGACCAAACACCTAAAGATACCATAGTGGAAGTGGGAACAAATATTGATGTACATCGTGATAAGGTTACCATGTATGTCAATAGGGAAAGATTTCATATATTTTATTGTTGACTGACTCACCAATTCATCCCACTTCCTTGCTTTTCGATAGATGGGTCTGGTAGAGAGCATGTGATATCTCTACATTCCAGAGATCATGTGACTTCATGGGGTTCCGTGGAGGATAGTCTCAAACTGTGACACACCCATCACATACCGGTATTTGAAAGGATTGTAGGAGTATTTCAGGACTTAACTTCTCTTTAACAAAACCTTTCACCTGTAGATAGATCGTCAGTCTGAGAGGACCATCCAGTCCATGGAGGACATGTTTCATGCATGTGTCCTAGTTTTTGGTTACATCATGGAGGACCAACTACCCTTGGTGGAATTTGCATACAACAAAAAATATCACTCCACCATTGGTATGACCCCTTATGAGTTGTTGTACATATTAACGTACATATAACTTTTGTACTGGATGGATCCAGGAGAGCCAACACATGTGGGCCCAGAGATGGTATAGGATACCACTGAGAAGGTGTAGGTCATCCAAAAAATGATGAAGACTAAACAGAATTGATTGATGTCCTATGCTTATAGTAATTTGAGACCAACAGAGTTCTAGGAGGGGGACCACATATTCTTGAGCGTCTCCCCTATATGAGGGCTACAATGATTTGGGCGGGGTGGAAAACTCTTACCGAGGTTTATCAGACCATTCCTGATATTTTCAATCATTGTATGGGTGGGGTACCTCTTGGAACTACCACCATAGTTGGTGAGGGTGCACGATATCTTCTACGGATCCCAGTTGATGTGATATGTGCATGACCCATCTCATTTCATCAACCATGTTGAGCATGAGTTTGATGACGAGGCGACTCTTATGGTGTACCCGGTGGAGATAGAGGGTTTATAGGAGATGATCCTCTGTGGGCGACTGATACCTCTCGTGTGGGATCTATGGAAGCACACGAATCTCAAAGAGAGCACATGGGAGAAAGAGGCTCATATGCATATCTTGTACCCCTATTTATTTGTGTAGACTTTTTTCGATTTAGGTGACGTATATACCCATGGTGGGTAGAATGTAAAGACATTAAAATACCACATAATTTAATTTAATTATTTTGGATTATAACTAGTCTTTGAAAATTTAAAGTGCATGATTTCGAAGCTCGATGTTCCCAGAATGAATTTCTGAACTTTTTTAGGTATATTCATTAAACATGTATTTGGCGTTTTCTATCATTTGAACAAGTTCTTAGAATTGAAATCTGAGAGTACCGTAGAATCCATAGTGTTAGGATGATCTTAAGAGTAGATTCAATTCAACTGCAGTTGGTTAAGAGAAAAAGATACTTTTTGGAATTTTTTAAGAATAGAAAAATAAAATGTAATTGTTATTTTATTTTCATTTTTTCCAACGGATGTGCGGAGGTGGAGGGACCAGTGACTTGTCATGCCATTTAATGATTCGACTCACCAACATTATAACTCCACCGTTGTGAAATAAAAGTGTTTCATTAATTTATTTAATTAACATATTAAATTCATCAATGTGTTACTCACATTACCCCCTCCTATTTAAATGGAGATCAGGGTAGGGTTTTGGCGTGTCTTCTTCAAGAGCGGAAACTATAGAAATGTTCTGAGGCAATATACAACAACGAACGATGAATGCTCGGGTGAAAATGATATAGGATCGACGAATGGTGAAAAATCCATCCAACGTGGATGTTTCCCCCACCACAACCAGGATACCTCCAACAGATCTTGAGGTCGGGGGTCTATGTTTGGTATTTGTTTAACATAATTTAAATGAGTTTATTTAATATTTAATGTTTGATAAATATTCTTCTACTTGTTATCATGTTACTGTGAAGGGTGCAAGCCGAACAAACAAGGCTTGGACGTTCCGTTTCATCATTCATGTTTTGTTATTCAGAAATGGTTTTCTTATATTTTTATGGTAACGTGAGACAAAGTGTTATGTTGTGATAGTGGTAGTCTGGGAGACTGGTAGGCACATACGACACAATGAACGGACCATCAGAGCACTTCTTGTGGCCTGTGGAATGAACTATCGGCACACCATACTGGTGGTGGCCGGAGGAGGCCCGAAACAACCGACTATGTACCGTCGCACTCCATGGTGAACAATGATGGACTGACTGAGTTGGCTGTGCAAGATACAGTTAGTGACCACAGGTGCCACAGGCGGCAGAAGATGGGGCCAGCAGGCCGCGACAGGAGGCGGTAGTGAGACCCTTCTCCGCCCCGTGTTTGCTAGAGACTGGTCGTCTCACCAGGCTGACCATTGCACACGGTGGCGCAACTCCCTATTTTACGCATGAAATGGACCCTTTTCCATGAGGATAGCTAGGGATATCGGTCCTCCATTAGGAAGACTGGGATGGACTCAATTCCTAGTGGGCCAGTGCGGGTGGGCTGATCTATAGCTCGTGGGACATGCCAACTATAACCTGATCCCACCAACCTGTCGGGCTGACCCAAATGTGTCAGACCCAGTAAACTTTCCCAACACATAACGGGATATACCTGGGCAGGGTCAGGTAGACACTGGGATCCATTGCGTCAGGCTGACCTAAACGAGTAGGACCAGGCCAAGACCCAACCAACCCTCGAATAAAGTAATGCCCGTAACTGAAGATCCATGTGTCCGTTTGACCTGAATTTAGTGGGGTTGGGAAACCTTTTGGGAAGCAGTCCTTTTGGAATATTTTGGTGGGCCATACAGAGCTGGGTTAGACTAAGGTGCGATCACCCTCTTTTCATGGAAAGTGGTGTAACTAAGAGATCTTGTGTCTGATCGATGCACTATCATCAGCATAATGACTCTTGTGAAAAAGTGTTACTTTAGAGACACTATAAGTGAGTTATTATGTTGTTTGACCTATGACCTGGAATGGATCAGACATGATTCCTACTAGGCTCTTTTTACAAAAGGGCCTATATCTCATAGACAATGTGTCGAATATGTGTTCCGTCTATCATGTTTGGACCCCTACGGTCGATCGATCCCTTGGGTATGATTTTTTGTGGGACGTAGTTTTAGTTGAAATTCGACCCATGGATTGAGGAGTAGTGTCCAATGTAGATCTGGTGAGCATCGTGCACGAATCCAGTGGATGGTTGTGACTTGTGGAGGAAGAGAGACCAATACGGGTCCGCATTAGAAACTCCAGAGTGGGATGATCTAAATGTATGACTAGTCATCCCTACCTCTGTACGAGTGAGCAGTATGGGTTAGAAACAGAGACCAATACATGTCAGCACCAGCGACCAATATGGGTCTTAACCAGTGACCAATATGGGTCAGCCTGAGTGACAATATTGGTCAACATATAATGAATAATACAGGTCTGCATACGGTGTCCAATACGGTTCATCAATAGAGTTACTATAGATAGGATGATCAGGATTTATGGCTAGTCATCTCTATCCTAGTAACCTTGATGATATACAGTGAGAGTGAGCTGTCTTTTTTTATGCTTCATGATTTAGATCATTCTTGTTAAATTACCTTTATGGTGTTTTCTTGTGATTTTTTCCTTTGTGGATTTTTGAGAGACCTTCGGGGGTCTCGAGGTCACATACTATGTTTTTATAGTCACCCCTACATGGTTCTTCCTACACGTGAGTGTATAGTCTAGACTACTAACACTCCAAGGCAAACATTGGAGGTTTGGGACTTAGTGGAACATTGTGAAACGAGAGCAGTCAAGATCCTCTTCTTCGACTTCAAACATAATGCTACTACCCTCCAGGTAGAGCTCTAGGATAGATGAGACATTTTGTGTACTTTTTTTTTCAGTTTTTAGGTCTTGAATTCTAACCCACTATTTTCAGTTTATAGTTGTAATTGTGGTTGTACTTTACTATCGTGTTATACCTGAATATTGTTGGATTTTTAATTCAGTTTACCTTTTTGGGTGTGTACAAGTATTTAAGGTAATTCCTTCTCTATCAGAGAAAATAATTCAGGTGATAGTCACCAACCCCTAGCCAATGGAAGGCAGGATTGGGGTTGTCACATCTGAGGCCTCTGGAACGGGTTTTGACATGGATTGATCTACAAAATAAAATTTATGAATAATATTTTTATTCCAATATTCAAATTATAATTTTCACTAACATAATTATATGTGATCATATTAGTAATTATTCTTCAAAATGTGAGGATATTGATTCATATGAGATATTATAATGGAACACATATTCTAGATTAGAGTTTTAATTATAAATATTGTAATCATTTTGAGGAATTGATTATTTCAAATCATTAAGAATATATTATTAATATTGATTAAAATATGATATAAACTGATCTAATAAATCTATTATTCAATGGATTGTTATTTATTTTTATCCAATAATGATTTAATGAAGAGACTTATGAGTCTAGTGAGACATTTATGATCTTTGAAATGAGTACTCATTCACAAACTGATTTATTTTTTAAATTGAATGCTTCTGGTAAACAATTGTTTATTTTTTGGATTTCATGGATTTTATTATTTTTAATCAATATATAACACATTATTTTATATGATATATTGTTATTTTAATTTTCATTTTACAATTTATCTCAGTTATATAAGTATTTTTTTCATTAATCCAAGTAAACTATCGAAAAATGTACTTCACAAGAGAAAATTGATTCGTGTCCCACAAACTATATTTCTTTAAAATAGAAAGACCACCATTTTTGTGGAATTATAAATTTATATTTTATATTTAAGGAACATATTGGAGTAAAATGTGTTAAATTTAGTCATACTAAGTTTTATATTTATTAAAATGGATAATTATGAAATAAATATGTTAATTACCACTAATAAAGATGTTGAATTGATTGTATATGTCATTTTAAATCACTAAATTTCGAATATGATTTAAGATTAAATAAATAAATATATATATATCAAAAAATCAAAGAATATGTTTATTATAAATGATAATTGAACATAGTTACTTTTAATTTTTCCATGATTGTCACACTTCCTGATTGGGGTTGAAAATTTATGGTTTTATATTATTCTTGTAAATTATTGTTACAACCTAGACTACATATCACATGGTATTTGTTCCATATAACATAACCTCATAGATATTTTTGAAATAATATTTTTTCATACATATCTCACATATTAGTCTAATTTAAGAATATATGTGTAACATTTTTTTTATCTATAATAGTAGAGTGTAGATTTTGACTAATTTTTTTTGAAGGTGTAATAATGTTTAAACTATAAGTTATTAGTATATTTAATTCACGAAGACCATTTTGGGTCCCATGGAGAAATTTAATTCAATTATAATTTTATAATGTGAATTAAAATAAATATTATTGATAAAACCAATATACTGAGAGTTATTTAAGGGTAACATGATTTTTCATTTTATTGAGTAATTTTTAAGGATAAAAAATATAAATATTCATTCCATTCCATTTTGGAAATAGATTCATTGTTTTTTATATCTATTCATTTCAATACTCATGTGGATAATTATAATATTTGATTAATGGTTATATATCACACATCAAGGATCTATAATAACACTTTTCTCCTATTATAGATTATTAAAACTAACAATCTTATTTTAACTGGTCTTATGGGTGTTTAAAGAATTATTTATTTAAACATATATTCCTTTATTTTTATTAAAAATTAGTGATAATTTATTTATACATCACATTTTATGAATTGATTATATATGATTGTAATGTAAATAACTTATTATAAGGGGGTTCAAATTCATTGATTGGTCAATTTATCCATCATGTTAATGAACCATTTATTGTGAGATTTTGTTGAAATTTTATTATTATTTATGGGTATATTCCTCATATCAATTATGGTGATGTGAAGTTAGAAACCTTAAATAGTGTCATACACGTCTTATTCATATATATTATTTATTTTTATATCTGAATAAAAGACATATTTTAGGCCATATATTCCAATTTGATAAAATTTGAATATTACAATTTTGATTTCATTAATATAGTATTGGAGTTGTGGGAAAAAAATCTCTGTTTAATTGATAACTATAATTATATTTTTTGTAAAGATGACTCAATACGTAGTGAATTATTTACATTTACATCAATATAAAACCAAGTGTACATTTTTAGTTCTTCATCTTATTTATTCTATAAATCTACAACGAAAATTTTCAGAATTGTAGTATTTAAAACTATGAAAGGGGAGACCAATATTAGTTCATTTCTCATGTTATATCATAAAATAAAAAATAATGTTAAATGAGAAGATGATATAAATTAGAACAAGGAGATACCTAAATTATATTACATTGATTTTCCCGATCAGTAATGATTTCCCAGAAATTCAGTTCTGCTTAAAATTTATAGTTATGTTGTAAATTTTTTAGATCTTTATGTACAACATGTAATTTTTTTTATCAAATATCTATTCAATTTATATTTGGAGCTATATTAATACACCATTTCAAACCTAGTATGAGATATTCCACATGAATCACCATATAGTAGTGATCGTGGGTCTGAGTTCAATTTAATTTATAATTATTATATAAATAATTTAATATATTTTTTATTTCAAGACTATCCCACATTGTATCCCCTCCTAGGTAAGAGATTGATCCTTGAATACTATCATAATATGGTCACATGTTTGAAACTAACCAAGTGTTTTTAGCACACTAAAAAAGTGTATGAATGTTCCAAATTGATATATTAAAATGATAAAAACCATTAATAAACATTATAATAAAAAATAAACCAAATATTGTAATCGTAATTTCATATAATGTAATAGAAAATGGGAAATATTCCATGATAAATTCATATATTAAGAATAGTGAAAACTATTACCAGTTAAACAATCACAACAACCTCATAAATCATATATCTTTCATTATCTCACACCCGAATAACAAACGAAAAAAATCCAAAACATATATATTTATATACATATATATGGGTAATGACACATGTATACTCATTAGCATCTACTCTAAAAAATTATTTAAATATGGAAGAAGTATTCTAAATATACATTAATTAAGATGTATTGCGGTCACCTATCTGCTGATAGATATAATTTTATATTGATCTCCACATTGGGAAAACATAAAAATCAGCACCATCATTAAGATGGCCCCCACAGAACATTTTAAAAAGAGGGTTTCATTCGAGGAAATATAGTGGAAGGGTTTTTTAGACCCGGTGTTTCATCCTGGATGACCCTATATTTGTTTCCAAAAAAATTATAGTTGATGTTGATGTTATGTTTGGACGATCTTCTATTGAAATTGGTGACCATGAATAAAAATTACCAACTAACAAGGATAGATGACCAGTTTTACTTATTGTGAGGGGAATATTGGATCTAGAAGTTTGACCTTAGATTAGTATATCAACAGTCATGATTATATAAAGATGATGTTCTAATGATGGAATTCAGATGTCTCTATAGTCAACATGAGTACTTATTGATGCACTATGGTATAAAGAATTCACTACCAGTGTCTATAGGACTCATGAATTTGGTCGTTCAACCGTTCATAGACCAGTTCATTGTAGTCTTAATCGACAATATCTTTCTCTTCTAAGTGTCTATGGATGATAATGTGAATAACATGAGGATAGTTATTGACATTCTCTATGAGAAACATATTTTTAGAAATCTCTCAATGTTTAAATTATATATTTAGGAGGTCTATATTTTGGGAAATGTCATCATAGTAGATGGATTTGTAGTAGACCCGGGAAAGGTAAAGGCAATGTAAGCTTATATTCCTCCCAAGAGAATGATAGAGGTGCAGAGCTTCCATAGGATAAAAAACTATTATTACAGATTCCTAGCTAATTTCTATATGATATCAGAACCAATGACATCATTTATTTGACATGGTATCATTTCTTATGGATAGAGATGTTCTATAATGATTTTTAGATCATTGGGTGGGGTTTGATGAGTTCTCCTGTATTGATATTTCGAGATGTGGGTGTTGAGTATGTAGTGTTATGTGATGCATCAGGAACCATTCACAGTTATGTTTTTATTATTCGGAATGAAGTTATTTCAAATTGTCTACACCATTTGAGAACACATGATCATATATAAGTGCCCAACTTTCTTGAGATAAGAGCAGTAGTCTTTGCGCTAAACATGCAATGACACTACTTGGTGGGCAAGTGGTTTATCATCTATTATGATAACAATAGTATCATGTCTATATTCTCACATAAGGATATTAAATTGAGATAGCAGTGATAGATAGATTTACGTTATAATTATATCATCAAAATTGTATAAACTCATGGGTAGGTGAACGTTTTAGTGGTTGGTTTTAGCGATAGATCTTTTTTATGTTTCTTAACGAGGAATCAGAGAATTTTTCCTTGATTCATTAATTCATTGTGAATAGTGATAGAGTACCTTATCTCCATCCAATGATATTTACCCATTAACTTTTGAAGAAATTCATTGAGGCACTTCATAGGGATACTAAATGTGATACACTAAATACTCATATATATAAAGGGGATGAACCTATTGGACTTTCTAAAGGTTGGGAGTACATATTTATTTGAAAAAGAAACATGATTGTAAAAGGAACATTGTGGGAGGTAGTTTTTAGATAGTTTATTACCTCTCATTTGGTGGTATATCTAGGTGTGAAAAATATGTACTATGATATCTGACAACATTTTTTGTGGCCATGGGTGAAGAAATAAGTTTTTGAGTTTTTCATTCGATGCCTTATTTGATAGAATGTGATGATTGAGAACCATATTCTAGCAGGTTTGGCTGAAACCCATAACGTGACAGTGTGGAAGTGGGATAATATATAATTGGAATTTATGATTAGATTACCATGTACATTGAGGGAACATGACTCCATCTAGTTGATCATAGATCAACACACCAATTAGGACCACCTCCAAGCTATAATATAGAATAGTTCAGTAGAGATATTGGGATGACTCTACATGAAGGATATAATAGCACTCCATAGAGTCCCATTGGTGATCATTTGTGATCACGATGATCCCTACACATACCAGTTGTGGAATGGATTGTAGAAGGCATTTGGGATTCATTTATGATTAAGAACAATGTTTTTCTCTCAAAATAATCGCTAGACAGAGTGACTTATTATGGTTCTGTTGGAAAATATGTGAGAATCAATGTTAGACATTTCGATAGTTGTGAGGATCACCTACCACTGGTTGAGTTTTTATAAAACAACATCTATAAGTCCACCCTCATCATGGAACTAGTTGAGGCCTTGTAGGGGAGACTTTATTGGTCCCCAATTTACAGAACTAACATAGTAGTGTCATAAATCAAGGGATTTGAGTCTATTTGACATATAATAGATAAGTTAAATATCATTTAGGATAGGATACATACTTTACAGAGCCATAAATAGGCTTATATCACCCCACAATAGAGGCTGTTAGTGTTCTTGTAAGGAGACCACATGTTCCAATGGGTTTCACCTCGATGTTCATTACAATGATTTGGCCGGATGAAAATATATCAAAGTATCATTGGTCCCTTATAAATATTGCATAGATTTAGAAAGGATTCATGTCGCTTAGCTCCACCTCCATCGTTAGACCATGTACAAAATTTCTTTTATGTTTCACAAATAAGGAGTTACGTGCATGACCCATCAAATGTTATATACTGGGGCGAGTTGGAAATCCAAGATGAAGCCACCATTTTTGAGTACCAAGTGGATATTAAAGAATGATAAGAGAGGACCATTAATGGCAGGTCAATTCCTTTGGTGTTTTCTTTTTGTCATCACATGAATATTTGGGAGGAAACATGGGAGTGGGAGATTTTTATTCATTCTCAGCACCCACATCATTTTTAGTATCCCCTATTTTGTATTTTTGAGGTTGTAATGCCCCAAGGAGGGGTGAATGTAATTTCTATTATTTTACAAGTATTATTTTTATATTATATGATATATTTTCATAACCATTAGATGATATAGAATTAAATTCCAAGTCATGGTGTAAATGGAATAAATGTTTGAATTCTATTAAAATATTAGATGGCATAATGAGTCGTTTTTATTGAAAAAGTTGAATAAATTGAAATTGGTTATCTGGATAAAAAATATAAGTGGACAATTTGGTTAAATATCTGGGTTTCTCCATAGATTATCCTGAACAGTACTCAACACATTCCGTTTGTATTAAATTCATCGTAGGAACATAATTGAAGAATATAATTGAATAAATTATTTTAATTCATTTTATTGATGTAGTGATTTGTATGGGTTTATAAAAAAACCTATGGAAAAATACCAGGTTATCGTCATAATCTCGAAGGTATTAGAGATATATTGAGAGAACATTGGAAGAATTATATCATGTGGATGATGATGAGATTGTGGATCAATGTTCAACACACATTGAATACAAAGGATCTCATCCAAGACAATGATGGGATATATTTATTAAATTTATATTGATCAAAATTAAGGAAGGGATTGTGTTTTATTTTTATTTCATCCTCATTAATTATTTATACGACAAAAATGAATCAATACATGGAATATTTGTGTTATAGTTCAATAATTTTTAGGGGTTTATTTATATTTGGGTTTTTGATGGGGGAATTTATTTGTGATTTGATTATTTCGATTGAAGTTCTAATATAAATGAATATATATACCCAATCATCGATCGATGTTAATTCCAAAAATATTTTCTTTTTCATTTCTCCACCATTCAATAATTTCCCACCTTTTTTGGTTCTACAAACAGAAATCATAGATATTGTATTGGAAAAACATGATAGTGGTGTGAAGAGGGATACATAGAAATTCAGACAATGTTAGATTCCCAATTTCTTATTCTAATGTGAACAATAAAAAATGACATTTTTTCATCATTCTAATGATATTTGATAGCAGAAAAAATTCATCATAGACTTTGAGTCATGGATGAGTTAGGATCTTTGATCATATGGTAAAATGAGTGAGAGAGAATGCCAGAGGTGTTAGATAAAACTTTTGAGAAGATTTTTGATTCCTCAATATCCTGAGCGACATGATATACAAACCAAATCTACATGTCATGTTAGTCCCCTAAGCAATGGTTAGGGTTTCATGAGAAATACAAGTATAATTGGGAGTGTGACCACTATAACACAACATGTGGTCCCTCCCATGTGAACTAGGTGTCTTCTATAGGAAGTACACAGACACAAGGTGGAGTACACGGATATCCTACACAACATGCTCACCCCCCCCCCCCCCACAATGATAAAATATTGACCTGTTAAATTGGATAATATATGTACTGGAACACTGGATGACATAAACAGGTTGGATTCATGTACAAGAACACTGATAGAGTACATGGGATTCCATAAAGGCATGTACGATTACTCGGAATGACTTGATTGCACGTGGTATTTACACGGGAATGACCCAAGGGCATTGGGCATGTTGTGTGACCCTTACTACATGTTGTGTCATATATTAAACCTGAAATGGATCTCTTTTCCTCCATAACATGGGAAAACATTTCTTGGTTCCTTCCATTTATCCTTTTCTTAAATGTTTTTATGAGTCATCTTCTACTCCAAGGAATATGATACCTTCACCAGGACATCATGGATAGAGTCATTGGAATCCATCTAGGAGCCCCAGTGTGAGATCCACTATTCATCTTCATACCCTAGGTAGAGTTCATGGTATCATCATGACCAACACTACACAGGCATCGATCCTCTCTAAAGTGAGTTAATCGATATTGTGTTTTTTATATCACCCCATGGCCCTGTCAGTGATCCTCATATGTGATTCACATTCTATTGAAACTTTTATTATGTTATTCCCATGATAAGACCCATCAAGAAGTACATATTAGAAATATTTCATTAGTACCATAAAACACAGGTGTGTGTTCTCCCATATGATTTCTCTATGGAATTTTCGAGTTAGAATCATTGGTTGGTATACTTTTTTTGTGACTTAACTCATGATTTTGTGCCTTCATTAGGAATATCTATATATTTATTATATTTGTTGTAAACTTATACCTATATAGAGAAGACTGTATTTCCTTTTTTGTATGATTTTTTGTTTTAGGGTGTCTAACCAAGAAATGTTATACTCACAACTTCATTGTATTTTCCCAAATGTTTCGTGTCTTGTTAATTTGATCAACATTTTATCAGAGTCTTTAGTGGAGTAGGATCAGATGGTGTTTCGTGATACTAGACTGACATATGTGTGTTCTCTAGGCACTATAAGAGTTGCCCATGTACATACATTTAGCTTGGACTTCTATTGTAGACTCATTCTGGAGGTATTGTATTTGACCCTTTTTATATTCATTTACTTCATATCATACACTAGATACAAGATTTTGACATATGCATGAATGTTTGATCAGTTTTTTAACAACATCATCATTTTATGGGTTTAGGGATGTATGTGTGTGTACTTGTTAATAGAATAAGGCTTCCCATTTCAGTTTCATTCTTTCATGGTGCTAGTCTCTATCCCATGGAAAATTGGAGGTGTCCATGGGGTGTCGAGGAAAGGGGACCAATGGGATAGGTCCTGAAAAATAAGATATTTACCAAACATTCTATCATTGGGGTCACATGAAAAATCTATAAACATAGACAAAACATGTCATATTTCAAGATATACATCATTAATGAAAACAATGTATTTTCGTGTATAAATAATATTTATGTTGGAATAAATATATCAATAGTGTAAAAAAATAGAGTGAAACTATTTACATATTAGAACAATAATTCATTGGAAATAATAAAATTTATATACTGAAATATCATTAGATAGAAACTAAATTATATTGTTTCAAATAATTGTCATTATTTATAAATTAATTTTCTCAAAAAAGGGTACATATGTAACCAAAATATCTTGTGTATCTATCAAGTAGTCATAGTTATATACCATAATGATTGGTGTGTTTTGACAATCCAATGTTTTTATAATAATGACATATATATCCTTAAAAATCCTCCATAGAAAAATAACACCAGTTAAAAAATAATGATAAATAAATAGTGGTTATAAATAAGGGAAAATAATTGTTAGATAACTCATGAAATGAATATAATTTCATTTCCATCAATGGGAATAATTAAAATAAACTACTTTTCTCCAATTTTAATACTAAAACATACATACATAGAATAAACACTATAAAAATTTTATAGGAAAGCAATTATTAATGAAGGATAATAAAATTGTAGAAGATTATTTTAGATAATATAAGATGGGACCCTTTTCCATTGGATGATTTCATAGTGCTTTAGATAAATCATAACTCAATATCAATATATAGAGAAGAAGAAATAATATTAGAGGGAAAGTTAATAGATATAGAGGTGAGGGGAAATATTCTACATTAAATTAGATGGTTAATACCCCCTTGACCAAAAAACAAAAAAACTAATATATATACTAAAACATCATATTTTTTTACCAAAACTAGTAATGAAAAATAATAACATAGGAATAACAAACTAAAATTAAAAACACCAAAAAACACCTTTCATAAAATATTAAATATTCCTATTTATCGACATAACAATACACTGACCAAGGTAACCAAGACTTGTGTCATTATAACCTCCAATTCATATCACTTAACAACCCAATGAAGTCCTAGAATATTCTTATCCAAATATTAATAAACTTACTAAACAATCAATCCCAATAAATTATCAAACTAAATCACCAACCCACGATCACATAATCTATGTATAACATAACTTTTTTAAAAAGAATTAAAATTAATCCTAAATTATATTTTTAAATTTGATCCAAACAACCAAACAAAACAATTAATTTAAATTTATAAATATTACACCAATATATATCCAAATCACACTCCATAAATTTAAAATGTATTTATAACATCAAATGTATGTCATTTCTAACCACATGGAATTAATATTAATGGATATATTAAAAAATTATAATTAATTGATTTAATACCCACCAATTATAATAAAAGATAAATCACTCTCCATCACAGTCTTATAGTTTTTCATACTAATTTCTTCCAAACCATTGAGTTTGTAATTATAAAAAAAAATATTTATCAAAACATTTATAAAAAACCATTCAATATTTTAAAAAAACTTAACATTTTTTTCTAAATCTAATAAATTTTACATAATCAATCCATTATAAGATATTTATTAAATGTGAAACATTCATATCTCATTCTAAAAATATATATAATTTAAAAATATAGTATAATATAACCAAACATTGAATACAATTTTATTTAAAAACCAAAAATAAATTAAATTTATCAATCATGTTATTATTAATATAAAAAAATATACCATTTTAAAATTTATTCCCATGATAAAATATCCATCACCAATACAAATCTATTCCTATCTCCCAACCTCAAATCCCATTTTTAAAAAATCGTATATTCTGTGAAATATAGTTTTTCATGGTTCTATTTGGACATAACCTATACAATGGTGACTAGAATTCATGAAACTATACTTTTAGAAAGGTTAATCTATTCATCATTGTTAAAAGTAAAAATAAAATTATTTTTATTAACATACTAAAATTATAAGTGATATAATGAATACAAAAATTAGGTAACATTATCAACAAATATTACTATAGGTAAACCAACATCACTCTCAACGACACGACATTAAATTTAAAAAAAATTATTTTATTCGCATATCTACAATATAAAATATGGTAATGAATTGTATTTTTATTAAAAAACATTTTTTTTGTGAAATAGTCAACAATGGACTAATATTTGAAAATATATATAATTCTAAATAAATAATCATTAATATAAAAAGACTACATTAAAATGACAGTATGAGTTGTTGTTTATATCAATGGATCAAAATAGATATTAATATTATGTTAATCATCACAAAAATATAAATTAAACAACACTAATTATATATAGGTAATGTTTTATTTAATAAAAACCTCTAATAGATTATAACTATAGTATAGAGAAAACCAGTATGAATATAATGAGTCATGATTCCTTAAAATTTTCTATCTTTGACGTATCCTCATTATTTATGGATTTATATATGGTTTTTATCATGGAAAGGAACTGGATACACCTCTTGAGTAAAATTCTATAAATCGCAATATAAGAAAACAAATTCCACACTCATACCTACAATTGCTATTGGGTACTAGTACAACCTTTTAAGACATGGAAATTCATCTATAAATAGGATTATTAATTATTTTTATCATTTATTTCTCAAGTTATTAATATCTAAATATTATAACAAAATAGTATAAATACTTGATTATTCAAAACCACTATGATACTACTTATAGAAACCCTAACTATGATTTACTAAAAATACCCATAAAAGGATACCACTTACCCAAAATATGTTCATGATTTCTCAAGGGATGGTGAAATGATTCATGGGTCTTGGATTACTATTTGGGAATGATTTTCCAAATTTTGTATAAAATCAAGTCACTGATGGAATTTGATAAAGAATAAGCTTGATCATTATATAAGATGTAAATTATAGAAAAATAATATGAAAACAAATAATTCACAAGAGAAAAAATTTGAATGATATTAAATAATAACCATATATAATAATTCATAAAACATTAGTCAACATGTAATCCAAAATGTAAAAAATAAGATATAGTAAATTTCATGAAATCAATGTCATATTCAATGGATGTTATGTAATAAATAATACATGTTCAGGACACAATGTTATACCAATACTCCATTAACCCAAAATTTAATGATGAACTGACCCCTCTCTAAAAAAATTTAAATGGTAATGTTACTGATATAAATAGATACAAAGACACTTTTATTTAACTGAAACGATATAGGTGAATTTGTGTGTTTTTCATGTTGTCCTTGAATGGTGCCGATATAAAAAATCAGTAGGGAACCACAAGTAGTTCTCAAAAAATTTATTATAATTAAGGGTGTGTACAAAATAATATTTTTAAATTTAAATACATATTTGATAAAAAAAATGTTAACAAATAATCAATGTTCAATATCAAATTCATAGTTATTGAAATAAAAAATATAATTAAAAATAAAATAGATAACTATTTATCATTTGAGGGGATATACATGTATTAACATAATCAATACTCATATCACAATCTCAGATTATATTCCAATTTCGTTCCATTAGGGATGAACATTTTATACTGGTTTATAATCACCACATTTATATATTTGATAACAAACACACACACAAAAATATATATATATATATATATATATATATATATATATTTGTGTGTACCATGTCTATTCTTTTGAAACAGATCCTAAAGGGAAAAGAATTAATGTATATAGTGATTGGGATATATTATAGAATATCCTTGAGATAATTGTTAATGAGTATAACATTACCAGATGTTCATAAGCCCATCAAACTCCATAAAAATTCATACAAAGACTGGGTATATAAACATTTCCCCTGAGTTTAAATTATATTTTTTTTTTCATTCTAATGCATCATGTCTATAACAATAATATCATATATCAATGATGTAGGAATTATCTATAATTTATTAGGGTAAATTATATATATTAATGTAAACAAATTCTATATAAGGATCCATTATACACATTTTTAATATTCATTACATCAATACAATACTAGTATAAAATAAAATAACAGGACCTGTCATCATAGAAAAAATTAAAAGGCTTCTCATCAAAAATCTAGAGAAATGTAGTAGTTAATAATATTGGTCACCCATTAAATTAATCCACATGGTTTGAAAAAAATAATCTAATATACGTAGATGTAAAATTGAAAATAAGTAAATAATAATGATATGTGAGATATTCTCATGCATGGTAGATTCAACTCAAATAAAGAATTAACTAAAGATCATTATTGTGTTTTCTTTTTAAAAACATCTGTAATTTGAAATAATGAATCAAATTTACATGTTCTTTAAACCTCTAAATTAAAAAATATTCTACTAAATTGTCCCACTATTATGAAAATAATCACCAAAATATTTTTAGAAACCACTTGATTAACAGTAAACATAGTACATAAAGATCACTCACTATATTGAATATAAAAGTAATCAATTTAATTCTGAAAAACTTGATAACCAAAATAAATTTGAATTAAATTCCTAATTCACTAGGGATTTCGGGCCACCATTATGTAATTTGGGCTACCTCAAGGCCTTCGGGCCACATGCAGTTATGCCAGACAGACTCTACAAAATGGAGCATCCCCAGAGGGGGATTTAGAGCAGACACACTCACCATAGCATAATCAAATGTATTGGGAAATAATGATAGGGTATGTCTATTCCATCGGGACCAGCATGTGCTTGCACGGGATGCTTACCCAGACATCCATGCAATGTAAGAGAGCTACCAACACGATTCAGATGCTGGGAAGGGGAAATTCATTGTAGTTATAGTCTGGTTGAATTCCCTATGATGTTCGTGTCATGTAATGTCTCTCAAGCCCACAACAATGTAATCACCTAAGCCTATTGGCCTTGAAATGGTTTCCCTCATCCATTGAATGGGGGGTTATCAAAAAATCAATAACAAAGAGGCATTTAGCCCATTCGTGCAATAATAAACACTATGTAAATTTAAATGTAGTAGTAGAATGAAGAATATTAAGATATAAAACAAATGACGATTCCTTGGAAAAATAGAATAGTAATTCAAATGGTATGAGTTTATTAAACTGTTTTTGGGTGAAATAACAACTCAAAGTACATAATAAAAGTTACATGAATTATATTTTAAGAGATTTAAAGGGAAAATAAGATGAGACCAAGAGAATATAATTCGAAATGATAAAATAATTCAACCTTGATGTACACATATTACAATTTAAAAAATATGGATATTTGTAAATCAATGAGAATCTATTCTAGGTTCATGATTTTGTAGGGAAATATTATCTTTTGATGTCCCGAAGATGGGTTTTTCGTGATTCTAGGTCAAAAATATTCTTGAAGCCTTTAAAAAACTATCAAGAACCTACTAAAACACTTTTTTGATCCTCTAAATTACATATCATTGCACAAAAGTCTTATACAGGATCCTCTATACTTATTGTGGTCCCCATTGGAATAATAATCTCTTAGATATGCCACCCCTCATGAAATATCGTCCAAACAATACCTCTAAATATCGAGTACAACTAATGTCCCCCAATATGAAATATTTATCATATCCTAAAAACACTCCAAAATCTATCCTTCAAATTAAAATTAAATATTTAAAATTTAAAATGAAATATAATCCCTCATCTAGAACAAAAATATCAAATTGGGTCAAATGTTCCCATATATAAATCATCCAAAACTACTATTTAACACCAATATAATTTCTTAGTCAATGTAATGGAGAAAAATATCACAATATTTTTGTAATTATTAATAGATTTGGTCACATATAGTGCTTAAGAAAAGGGGATTGTTTTAGAGTTTTGGAATAGTGATTAATGGTTACTTGCTTTATTATTTGACAAGAACATGCAAATATTTTTTATTTTATTGCATATGTGGGTGAAAATTTTATTTTATTTTAAAAATTAGTTTGGTAAGTATTTTGTGTTATTTATTATAATTTCAATAAATAATTTAAATTATAGTATGTATTCTTCTATAAACTGTGATTACCTGGGGAACCATGAGAACTATACTATCTTAGTTGTATCATAATGATATATAGTTATCACACCATAAAAATTCACATTTCATGAATTTTTAGTTACCAAATTTTTCATGCAGGTATTGGTAAAGACCTTACGTATAATGGAGATTGAATTTCGGTTCATCGTATAGATTCCAGATGAATTACAATAGTTTATAGAGAAATGTTTTCTCCCTTATTTTAATTCGTTTTTTTATTATGTTGTAACATGTATTATATTTTAATATTTCTTTTATACTGATCATATTGAATGTTGGAATTGTGGCATGGGCCCCCACTAGGATATGTCGTGATGAAGTGGATTTAGAGGAGATCAGTTCTACATTAGGACCAGGAGTCTATGAGATTGGTTTGGGTGAAATGGTTTTGCCTTTTGAGTTCATCATTTAGGTTAGGGACTATAGTGTTGTTAAGGTGACTGATGTATCCATACACAAGGGAACTGATAACTAACTTTTGGTTTCCTTACTTAAAAACACTGGTTATAGGGAAAACAATGTTACATGGATCATATAATAATGAGATGCAGATTCCATGTCTTCTTGATTCAGCACTCAAATAATAATCATTGACCATGGTGCATGTTGTTTTCTTACAGGATAACTATACAAAGAATACCAACTAGGATTCAACAACCGGATGACCTAAATTTCCCTCTCAGTGAATAGGATTCAATACAATGACTAGTTACCCATATATCAAATCAATGTGGTGCACTAGCCATAAATCCATCTGTAGAAAAGAAAAAGTTAACCTTATTACTAGTGGGAAATGAGAACAATATTAGAACCTCTTCATGAGTTTTAGTGAGCAAGACCCCTTAGGTTCCTAGGTGAGCCCAACCCATATGCAGATTATGACTATCTGGATGTGGTGACAAGTGTTTTTCCTCTAGTCAGGACACATGCAGATCAGATGGTGGATCAATCAGTGTGCCATATACATAGCTCAGCAGGATGATAGGGGAGTTTATCTAACTAGAATCATGATGAGGTGACTCTTTTTAGGAATGAAATCGGGCACATATTCATAGAGGTGTTCTTACCAGTTACGATGAGAGTTATGCATATACAATAGACTATTCATCTACAATGGGGTTTCAGGTTAGTACCAGATTATTCATTAATGTTTACCTACATTTCCAGGGACTCGATGGATATAGTCATAGATAACTACATTTAGGCTCAAAAAATTGACTATGGTCTACGTATAGACATCCATGACCGTTTTATCCTTCTTTTAATTTCGACATATGTTCAGCTACTTAAGTGTTATTTGGGGGTTGAATGCCTTTTGGCTGCAAAGATAGATCTGGCGATGTTCAGTAGTGGATGAGTAGAATAATAGACCAGTTCAGTTGGGATACAACATCTGTTAAAGTAAACTATGTGTTGGAGACATTTTATGAGGAACCATTATGATAGTGGATCTCCATTCCGGGCACATAGTGTGGGTCTAGTCAGCCTATAGAGAGGTTTTGATATTAATGTAATTAAAATGGAATTTCTCACTTGATATTGTCCAACCCGTTATACTACAGTTATAGACAATTTTTGAGGGACCAAAATGGCATATAAAATGATGGGATAATGTATATCCTCATGGGGGTAAATGTAGAAGATGATGTGGGATATTAGTAGGAGGTAGAATATGTTTTTACATTATACCACCTCCAATCACAGGTGGTCCACATCAGGCTCAGGGTGCTAGAGGAAATGGGAGGGGATAACTGTATGTGGTCAAGACGTATGACACATAGTCTACAAGAATTATTCGAGGTATGATTTTTTGTCTTTTATAATTGATATTTAGAATGGATAAACACATGTTCTAGTCATTCCTTTCTATCCACATATCATTCTCATGAACTAGGGAATCTTTTTGAACTATTGAATCAATCCTTATGCATGGAGACAACAACAATAGAAGGCTCAAATATTTTGAAGTTTTCATGATAGTGTGACAATAACCATTGGAGGCATGATTTTTAGTTGGAACATCTTGGTGACACCATTGATTCCTTATAACATCATTCAAGGTATGGGTTAGTTATCTACATTACATTCCCAAATTGAAATTTTTAGGAGAATGGTATAGTGTATCCATATTCATGGAATGAGTTTTAAAATTTCTTGTGAAAAGGAATTATGTGATGTACATGATGGACTAATTCATTATAGGGTTCAACGGACTTCGCATATGTTGTCTAACATGACCCTCAGTGCATCAGACGTTGGCATATTTTAGTTTCTAACAGTTGGGGTAGAGTATGAGGACGTATTTCTTGATGATGTTCTGAAATTATATCCCCATAGAGAGATAGAATTATGCTTTGATTGAAACCCTAGGAAAAAACATATATTTTCACCATTATATCAGTTGGATGTCGTATATCCAAGGGTGATGTTGGAGAACTTCCAGAGGAAGGGCCTCGTGAGAACAAGTGTTTCACCCCGGTAATAGTTCTGGAGTTAGGAGGTCCATATTATGGGACACATTATTGAAGTCGATGGAGTGTCAGTGGACCCTGCCAAGGTCAAGGTAGGGTTATCTGTAGAGCCATGTAATAACATGATAGAGGTGTAGAGATTTCTTAAGGTATTAAAACATTATTGGTGATTCATACTTGAATAATATAGGATATTAGCATGTATGAAGGATTTTTCTTAAAAGGGGAAGCATTTAATTTTGACAGAGAAGTTCCATTAAAATTTTTAGTATTTGAGGTTGAGTTTTATGAGCGCTCTGATATTGAGGATTCGATTGAATGGTCTCGACAACATAGTGTTCTCTGATACGTAAGGAACATGTTTTAGTTGTGTCCTGACTAAATGCAAGCGTTTATAATTTATGGTTCATGCCAGTTGATAACACATGAGAATAAAAATGTGTCCCATGATCGTGAGTTAGTTGAATTAGTATTAATATTGAAGATTTGATTACACTACCTGATTTGTGAAAGATTTTTCATCAACCCTAATCACTAGTGTCTCAAGTATATCTTCTCTTAGAATAATCTTCATATGAGATAGATGAAATGGCTATATTTCTTTGGGAAAATTACATTGAGATTTTATATACTAATGGGAATGTGATTATGGTGGTAGATACCATCTACAAAAGATATAGTACATAGTTTTGGAATGAGGAATCTATGTAGTTAGCCTCAATAAAGTAAACCATTTTGGATGAAGATAAAGAATATTACCACAATTATATGGTTGTTACCCCTCCACTCTTATAATGATTCAGGGAGGCACATCAAGGAAATATCAACTACGAGACCCTATGTGCTTATATGGTAATAGGGAAATCCCCTGGTGGATATTGAAATGGTAGGTAGAATATCGTTATTTTAATATGATGTATAGTATTACTAGTGATGTTTTGGGAGGAGGTTATAAAGGTGATTCTTATGTACTATTTGGCGTTATTTCTAGGGGTGGAGAAATTGTACCAGGACCTCTGAAATCAATTTTAGTGGACTTGGATTATGAATGGAGTTGTGGAGTTCATCTCTCAATTCCATACTTGTCTGAAACTGAAGGCTGAGATCCAGTTTCTAGTGGTTTTAGATCAACACCATGAGTTTATGAAAATGATATTGGATGGGATATCGTTGGTGTTCGTGATTGGTTTACCGCATTACATTAGGGAACACAATTCTATTTGTGTGGTCATTGAACAACTCAACAAGTCAGCCCACATCCACGCTATCCAAGAGAAGTGTTCTGTAGATTGCATGAGACACCTCTATGTGCAGAATATAGGTTGACTCCATTGAGTTCCATCAATGATTATTTCATATACTAATGCTCATTTTACATCTTGGTTATGGAAGGGATTAAAAATAAATTTGGCACATAGTTACTCTTGAGAACATCATTTCAACCACAAATGGATAGTATGACATAGTACAAAAATAATGATTTGGAGGATAGGTTGTGATATTTCATTTAGACTTTAGTCGTAGTTGGGAGGATCACATACAACTAGTGGGGTTTTCATTTAATTACATTTATCATTCCACCATTATTATAACACCATTCATGAATTTGTATGTGCGACCCTGCAAGTCACCGCATTGCTAGACTGAATTAGTAGTGTATGTAATCATGGGCCCAAAGATGGTCCAAACTAATATAGAGATGTTGAAGATAATTTAGGAATAGAAGAAAACTACAAAAAAAATTTGGTAGACTTATGTTGATAGGCCACAATGTCATTTGGAGTTTGAGGAAGGAAACCATGTGTTCTTTCAGGTATCACCTTGACATAGATGATAATGATTTGGTCGGGGCGTCAATATTTCTATGGGATTAAATGACCATTTTTAGATACTAAGTAGAGTTCTTGAGTTTGTGTACCACATATTTATATGACTATATTTAGACATGGTACACAACTTTTTCCACAATTTGTATCTGAGGAGGTATGTGCATGATCCAATTTACGTCATCATCTAGGTTGAGATGGACATTGAGAGTGGAGTGAATTTTTCTCAGTATGCAGTGGTGATCAAGGATTAGCGAGAGAGGATCCTTCATGGATGATCAAATCCTTTTGTCTGTATCATGTGGAAGCATGAGAACCACCCGGAGAGAACATGGGAGAGGGAGGCTGAGATTCATGCTCAGTACCCACATATTTTTTTAGCAGAATTTTATTTGGATTTTTGGGTTGTAAATCCATAAGGTTCGGAGAATTTAATTCCCCTTATTTTTTGTGTATTTTTTATTAAATATTACATGGATAAAATTTGAGACCAAACATTGAGATGACATGTGATTCCAATTCCTGGTTTACCGAGAATAAATGTTTGAATAATTCTAAAATATTATACATCACATGCACAATGTTTTACTAAAAGAGTGTAATAACATATAATTGGTTACCAAATTATAAATATGAGGACACCATTCTATTCTGAATTAAAGCTTCACCACAATCATGACCTAAAAATGGTTAGTGTGGGTCGATTGTGGAATGTAATCACATGAATTTTAAATGAATAAAATAAATCAAAAAAATAATATTTTATTTTATATCATTGATGTAGAGACATGTATATTTTAATAAACCCTTTTTATATATCTAGGCTGAGGCTCATAACCCTAAAATTATCTATAGGCCCTGAAGAGAGTGATATGGAGTTTATTCTTGAAAGGCGTTGACAGAACGTCAAATCAATGACTAACGAACATTGTTTAAGCTAGATCTCCCTAATGACGATGATGTGGTGACTGATATTCATCAGTGAGAGATCCAAAATCTAGTTAGGATGCATTATTTAATTTTTCATTTACCTTTATTAATTACTAGGTCTAGCATGGACTGATCCATGAATATATTTTCTCATAGGTCAATCATACATGCGCTATGGGAAACAATTTTTGATGTTTTGATGGAATATTGTTCTCAAAATCATTTTATTCATTCAAATATCATTATAATGGTGTTAGATCATGATCTACAAGAAAATATATCTAGGATCTTCCCTCTCTTGGGTAAATTCGTTTTTCACTCCCCACCCCCTTGATCATCATTCATCACATTTGTTCTTTACATAGCCCATGACTCGATACATCTTGATCAATCGATCATTGCACATATGATTCATGGTGAAATTATCTGACATAAAAAATACTGGATTGGTAATGAACAATGGATTTGTGGTGAATGAAATATAGTGATTCAGAAGAAACTGGATAAATAAATCAGCATTGTTAGACATTCTTCAAAGGAATGAAGAATGGGATATTAAATTTATTTTACAATTATATCAAAAGAAGACATTTTTTTTGGTGATGAATTGACTCAAAATCATCAAATATTTAGTTTCATGGGGAATCTTTCAATGAATCAATGTTAGAAAGTGTCGGTTTCACATTAGTGAAGCTCTAGAAATTATCGAATATCACAAACCACATGACATGTAATCTAGTATTACATGGCGTGTGGGGCCCCCTTATGGCGGCCAATGTTTCATGAAAAATTTAAGCATCAGACGACATTTGACCATGTTACATTGCCTGTGACCTCTCTTGGGTAGCTCGATGAGTACATGGGAAGTACATGGACTCAGAGTGGAGTAAAAAATATACCTACATGGCATAACTTACCCCACTCAACATGAACTAAACTTGTTATATGGACTACTTGATGTACTGGTACATTGGTTGACATATAATGGATGACCCGAAGTACGGACCCATTTCAAAAGAAAATGAGAATACCCTATTTGTATAGACATGGAATGTGAATCCTTATAAATGTTGTGTACCCATCATCTTCCAGACATATTTTGGAATGACAAGGTCTATTATACCTAGGAAATACTCAGGGTCAAGGGACACATCATTTGACCACACTACACACTGTGTACCCCCTTTCAACATGGCTTGACAAATATTTCCTCTATATCATGGATATTTTTTTAGTAATTCCTTTAATATATCTGTGAAGGTAGATAAGAAAAATTTCCAACACATCGTTTTATGATCTCTTCAGCATGAATTCTAAGATACAGTTTTTGGAATCCCCAAAGAGGACCAGAATATGATCATCTATTCATTATTCATTCCCTAGGTGGAGTTATTAGTATTGATGTGACAAACATTATGAGATCATCGTTCATCAACTAGAGGGTTAGTCTAGATTGATTTTTTGGTATCACCCCATGGTAGTAGCTTTGTGCCTCTTCTATTGTATTGTATGTCTCTTAAAATAAATCAACATATCTTTCCCATGGAGAGACGTGATGGGTATTACCTATCATAAATACATAATCAGTTCTATCATACATCGGATTGTGTTCTCCATGATCAGCGATTTGTTGCATATTCTTACTAACCTCCACGGTTTGGTATACAGTGGTTTTGTCTTAACTCTAAACATTGTGTCTTGTTTGAGTTTATCTGGATAATCTTGTTATATGATCTATAGACATTCGTTTTTGTAAATGACTGTATCATTAATTTTTCTTGTTTAATTGTGGTTTAGGTGTTTCCTAATGAATATTTCTATACCCACCCATACATAGGATTTTCCTACACATGTAGTTTCTTGTGTAGATGATCGACCTTATGATAGAGTCCAAGGAACACTTATACCATACAGTGCTGTGTGAGACCAGACAAGCAGAGGTGTGTTCCTGTGGTTAGGGATCATAGACCCAATACCTTTTTCTTACATTTTTATCATGTGATTATAGACTCTTTTTTTGTGATATTTTATTCAAGACTAGTTTAATATACATTACATTCCATTGTACTCTAGTGGTGGGATAAAGTGGTATTCGTGCCTTGTTAACTTAGTGGTTTTTACATTTCATTTTCTATGGGAGTGTATATGTCTGTGTGGGTGGAATTATATAATAAATCCCTACCATGTTATCTACATGTCTACTCGGTTCTAGTCTCTAACCCCTATCATATTATAGTTGGGTTTGGGATGTCATGTAATGGACCCCACAAGGACGTGTTGTGAAATTATAAATTCATAATGTATGGACATTATACAAAATTATTTCCTAAGTGGAATGATCATGATGTGAAATAGTAAGGTGTTATAATTAACATTTATAATACTAATGTGTAAGGGGAAATGAATAAAATATCAACGGTATGTGTTTTTTTAATATTATTGTTTATGATTAATTTGAGAATCATGAATAATTTTTGGTTGATGAATATTAAGTTATAATTCATTTTTAATATTAGGTAAAATATGTATTAAGATATAAGATGTTGAATCCTAGTTTATGGTTTAATAAAAAAGTATAATGACAAAATTAATTATCATGTCGATATTAAAAATTATGAAATATATAAGAAATATTGTATAGACTTTTTTCATTATAGATCTTAAAAAATATAATGAATTCTATTAATGACCTTGAAATGTAATATAATTAAAGGGTGATATATTATGAAAAACACATGATTATGTGATTATTAACCTAAATATGTTCCAAATGTTGATATAATGATGTTGGGATAAATAAAATATGGATATGAATAATGTAAATTGGACAGTATAGATGATTTTGGAATTGATTATGGATTTTTTGAAAACATAGTTTATGTTATCATTGATTAAATTTACAACAGTATTGGATAAATGAAAATTATTCAATAATAAATATTTTTATTAAAGGAATGAGTTGTAATAAATATTTCTGTATGGTTAAATGATAATTTATGTTATTTCCATGATTTATGAAAATATATTATAATTTTATTTACATATTTGGAATGTGAAATTTATAGAAACATCATGTTATTTGGGGGATTTATGAAATTTCGAATAGGGAAATTTAGTAACCCTATTTTTATATTTTTGGATATAAATTGATATTCTGATACAAAGGAATGATAATAGAAAGTTATGTCGCTCCCTTTTAAATTATTTATCATATTTTGATGGTATCCCATGGATTGTAACAAAAACTAAACATCTATCTAGTTTATGATGTGATCCACATATATCTCTTAATGAAGTACACATTAGGACCATTACATGTAGTGATGTTTGTGGTTATATTGCTGGAACAAGATCATTCCTATGAGGAATAACCAATGGAGATTCTAGATTGAAAAGAGAATGTCCTAGGAAATAATACCACTAACCTAGTAAACATTTTATGGTGAAACCAATATATTGGTGAAGTAGCATGTTATCATGAGTATATTATAATGTATATGTACCCTCAGTTTTTTCTACCAATGTGATGAATTTCAAAGATAAATTCATTTCATGGGGGTAATATGTAACATCCTGAGAATATTTGAAAAATATTTTTTCAAATAAATTTAATTTTTTCATGATTTTTTTTACATGAAAAACTAATTTTATTATAGTTTACATGAAACACCATGTATAGTTTTTTTTAAGGAAAAATGATTTTTAACAAAATGCAGAATATTATGGAAATAATAATATTTAATATGATTGTTATAACGCAACTGATGGAATGTAGGTTATGAATATTATTAACTAAAATATGAAAATATTTTTTTTAAAAAATATTAAAATTAAATTTTTTTTAATTATTTATAAATAAAAATAATTACTATTTGAAAATATTATTAATACTTATTTCAAAAAAAGTGTTTTTTATGCGAAAAAATGAATTTTACATCAATAAATGAAACAAACTATTTTTTTAAATTAGTTTAATAAATTTTATATATTATAAATTGATGAGAATATTTAGAAATTATTCTATGGGTTTTCAATAGAGTAAATAAAAATAAAACAAAATTTACACATAAAAGTTGTATTTGTTTTAATGAAAAGGTTTTTTTCACAATTTCCACACTTATATTATAAATAATGCGTTTTAGTGTTTTAAAAATGACTTATAAAAACAAAAATTATTTTTATTTCATCATGTTAGAATTACATTGTAGTTAATTTGTGAAAATTTTATAAAATGATAATTTTTTCGATGAGTAGTGAATAATACTATATTTTAATTAGAGTCATGATTTGTTTTAAAGCAATAATAAAATACATATTCTTAAATATGATATAATAGAAACATTATTTAAATATTATATATAATAATCCAATATAGGTTATTGGAATTAATTTTATATTGACTTTTTATGTATTTTTTAAACATTGTATCTTTTCTCTTTGGAAAACCGATTTCTCATCATTTGAGGGGGATTAATTTTTAATCCAAATTTACAAATTTTATGAATTGATATTAGAAAAAAAGATTGCATATTTTTACCTAGAATAATTTCATTATTCAATATGGTAAAATTAATTTTTAACCACTATGAATAATAAGAATAGTAAAAACTCAATTATCATAGTAATTGAAAAAATGCATTTACCGGTTGTGAAATTAAAAACATAAGCAGTAGTATGTCCTAAGTACCTGCCCAAAACAAATTTCATGGAAATATTATGAACCTATTACCTATGAGGTTTTATAGTGGACCATTTTAGATCTTTATTCATGTGAAAAATGATGTTAAACAATTATTTCAAAAAATATTACATTTATGGAACTCAGCTCGCCTATAAAAGGATACCCTCTCTCCCATCCACTACACAGATTACAACCCATTTGGATTGATGCATACCGAGAATGGTCTCTTCTGTATATCCTTCCCCACATTTTATTTTCCTTGGTGATATCATATATCTAAATAAAAAAGAATCATTATTTTTTTCCATGATCGAAAACTAGTTTTTCTTATATATCCATGTTCTCAAAAATTGTTTTACCCACATGTTTTCAAATTATTTAGAGAGTTTATCAATTAAATTTATTCTATTTTTTACTCATTAAAAAATGAATATTCATGTCATTTTATAAATAATCCCTCTTTGGTTTAAATTAAAATGTGAATGTAGTCTTTGTTTAAATTTTTATGGCATGAATATTATTTTCCACCATCAATACTGCTCATTTTTTAGATATTCCATTTTAAGATTCAATTTTTATCTTTAATAAAATTGAATTTTATATTTTTAATTGTTTGTAGAAGGGGTTTAAAATATGAAATCTTTATTTTCCACAATAAAATTTTTAAATTATTCATAATGTTTTCTTTTTTATTTTTCTAATTTTTTTTTGAATAAATTATTTTGAAAATATTTTATGTTTTAAAAAGAAAATATAGAAATGATATTTTACCAAAACATGTTCAAAGTTATCTTTTAAAATAATTATCAATATAATATGTCATCCTTTTATGACATTTTTCATCAGAAGGGATATGATAAATGGATAAGATTATTATATTTATCCGGATATTTTATCATTAGGACGAAGATATTTTTATAAAAAAATGTTTCCTTGTAAATGGATATACATTAATGAAATTATTTATGAAAACCATTTTTTTCATGGGTTATTATATGATGAATGATTTATGAAACCCAATTCATTTCATGGGTTCTGATATGATAAATTTTTCATAAATAAAATTTACATTCATGTTCAGTAATTAGATTAATATTTTATGATCGTTTGTAATAATTATATATGGTTTTAATTATGTGATGTTTCTTATATTATAACTAAGGATTGGTGTTACATTATAAAAAAAGACTACGGTAAGGTAATAACCAAATAAGGGGTGGTACATACATCTCACATCAAATCATTGGAAAAATATAGATATCTCTAGACATAAAAATTACACGAATTGGGAGTGAATCTAGTTTAGTAAGGGACTCTGTCAAATATGATAGTCATGTTCATCAACACTTTGTATGCTAGTTTCATATTCACTAAAAAATAGCACCAAGTCTTATTTAATTACACTATTTGTTTTGGTTTGACATATTTTATCATATCACATAGATATGTCATCCCAGGGATGATTTATAGGTAATTTTTGTTATGTCGATCATCTATAACCTGACATTTTATATATTCATGGGAATTTTGGTATTAAATGGATGGTATGTCTCTCAAAACCCCTTATCATTTAATTATTGTTTCATCTTTCTCTTATTGTGACCCTATAATGATATTAGTTAGTATGATTTATCATTTAGGATTATATATATATTCATGAATTTTATTATTAGGACCTAGATAAAATTATTAATATTATGGATCATTATTTTACTAATATTGTTCACCAGTATCTCATAATTCTTGTATGTGGTATCTCTTACATGATAGGATGTGATATTCTTTGTTTTAATATATTTATTATTATATGAAAATAATTTAATTACATTTGGGAGTAAAATTTGGAAATGATTATTTTTGTATGATTGGATTTGAGGAAAATGATATTTATTGAATTTTCGGTGTGTTTGAGATTTCTATAAATTAGAAAATAATTAAACATAGAATATTATAATAACGTTCCCAAATTTTTTATAATATTTTTATATTAAGGGTAATATTATTACATATTATCTATCTTTTTTTGGTTTGAGGGGTTATACATGATTATATAAATTCCTTATTTTCATTTTGGTGCCTCATTGGGGTTTTAGGATGTTGTAATGTGTTTTCAACTCTTGGTAAATAGAAAACATAGAGTCATTGAGAATGGAAATCATATGCAGTTAATGGTTCCAATAGGTTTTTCATTGTGATGTTCTTGGTTGTGGTTGATTTTAATCATGTTTATTATTGAATTGTACAATAATAAATTTTATATTTACAAATTATATTTGTATTTTGAAGCATTTTATAAAATTAATATATATATTTTTTGGAATTCACACCCATTGGGTGCATAGTGGGTCATTCGGTTGTCATATCCAGTTATTTGTTAACCACTTTTATGTGACTCTTGGTATATACGTTGATTAAATATGATTTAACATAGTTGTTTTTATATTTTTTTCTTATTATATTGGATGATGTGTCAATGACTAGATATTAAGATATAGTATAGGTGTTCATTATTAGTAATTTGGTTACAATTTATGTTTGTTGCATTTATCCAATTGTGTTCAATTTTTTAAATTTTAAATTTATTATTTTATTTATTTTCATTTATGGATTTCCACTATATTTCAATTATATAGAATTTAAAATTTTTACATGTCTTATAATCCCTGATTTTTTTAAATAATGTAAAATATTTAGGTTCTATCGCATTAAACCATTTATTTTTTTTGATCTGGATGGAAATGTAAGTCATGTATGAGGATGTGTCTTGGGAAATGTTGGGGAGAAAATTGGGGGTTTCAATTGTATTTATAGGAATATAAAGACTTATGTAATGTTTTGGGTTAATTACATTTCTTATGGATCCATATAGGATATTATAATGGTTGTATAGAGAAATTTATGCCATTAAAAATGTTTATTGGTGCCATGTTAGGGTACTATGCATGTTAAATAACATAATTTATTGAGGATTGTTAGATTGATATTTACTGTCACTATAATTTGAATTTTTTATGGAAAATATAATGTCTTATATTAGAAAAATTAAAGATATAGATTGCAAATGTGTGAGTTGTTTTTAGAGAATGAGCATATTGTGTTTTGAGTAAATATTTTACTTCATCTCTTACCCGAGCAAGATTGATTATCCTATAATATATTTTATTCTAAATAAGTAGGTATTTCATGTGAAATTATAATTTAATTAATTTAGGATAAATAATTTCTTTAATTATTTTTATGATTTTACCATCTAAAGAGAGTGAGGTTTTTAATTTCAATTAATGAAAAATCCCTATGGAATTCCATTTGTATGGACGATTTTAGGAAAATTAATAGAATAAAAAAAATTCGATTGAAATAATGTCACTGATATGTTCATTTAGTTTCATAGATTTCTATATTATTATTATTTATTTCACTATGTTTCAAATGTATTTCATTTTTGTTGGTTATTATATTGAGTTACATGGCCTGTTATATAGTTATTGTTTTTATAATTAGTTTCTCATATTTGATATTATTTTTAACTTATGCATTGAGTTATATAGATGTTAATGATATTTCAACTATGAGGATAATAGAGTGAGGTATTGGACATGATTTGAAATTTATAATTGATAGTATCATCCATTTGTATGAATATATTGTAGAGACCCGAAGCTTGACGTACATGGACATTACATTACATTTGCGGAATACTTAGTACATAACAAAAACACACACTAAAGGATCGTAATAGTTTAGTGTCTTTGGAAACTCGGAACGTAATCTTCTAATCGTGGTGAAAGTTCTTCAATATCTCCCATAAAGGTCATCCCTTTTTTCTACCTAAAACCTTTCTTTATATCCTGGGGAAAAGAAAACATAAAAGGGCGAGCTCAAATGCTCAGTAAGGGTAAACAAAAGAAAAATCAATCACATCATATACATAGCTTTTGGAAATCTTAACCTGCAAAAGAGCTCATAATATCATAACATGGGATATATCATAGAAGTGAAATGTAATCCCAATAATCATAACATAAAACATGAAACTTTGTGGCATACACACATAATCATAGAAAATCATTTCTTGTTAGTCAAGACTCATTGCCAAGACTATCTTAGTGGACAACGTCCCTTTCTGAATCGAGTAACCCTCGTTTCAGTCCTGTTTCACTGAACCGGTATAACCTACCATTTCAGCCATGTCTATCTCATGAGATATAAAATCTTTACCCAATGCATTGGAGGGAGATATAGGTCCCACCCATCTCATAATGATACCATTCTTATGTGTGCCACAAAATCATAAATCATACATCATTTCATAACCCATGTAATAAAAATGGGATTCTTAAAACAAAGTGACATCATAAAACCATTCATATAAGATAAAGGAATTCATAAACATAATTCCATCACAACATAGTCAAATCAATGTAAAAATATCGATAGAAACAGAACCCTTTATTATCTTAGATGGAAAATAATTTTGATAAAACACTTGAAATGAATTCTTGAGGAAAATATCCTTTCTTCTTCAAAATCAATTTCATTTCACAAAACATCATGCAATTTTAAAAGAAAGAGATTTTATTAAAAATAGTCATGAAATCTTTTGGAGGAAGCTTCATGAAAATAAGGATTTATAAAACCGTAAAAATCCGTTCATGCCGTTTAAGTTAAAAAAAACATTCTTCGTACTTTTGTCGGATAAGTCAAAAAGTACCTCGTATGAAAAAGCGACAAAAGATTCCTTTCATATTCTTTACTAAAAACTCACCGAAGAGTAACATTGGACTTAAACTATTGTAAGTGGATGGAAACAATATTACATATTGAAGGAACATGGATGTGGATGATAAAATACACCCCAGTAAATACTTATGAATAAACAATCTCGGATAAAAATGAGATTGTGATATTTCCCTTACCTTAAGTCCGATTTGCTCTGTAAGTGTCCGAACCTCCTGTATAATGATTTAAATAATGTCATTGACTTATTACAGAATCATATTCATTGTTATGATATCATATATGGTTCACTTATGACATTATATTACCCGTTCTTAAAGAAGCGTTTTGGGTAAAATCGTTTCATTTATCGTAAGTGTTTTGACTTGTTGTTCTTGACATTATTATTACTTATATCATGATTTAATTACATCAAGAATATAAAATATAATTTATATATCATATATATTCAGTATATATATATATATATATAATAGATAGATAAATGAAATGAAAAACACCGTTCATGGAGACGGTAGTCCGTACGTACGCATGAACGCTGTTTTCTTTTCCTTATTGTCTTGAAATGGAAGTAAGTAGATGACATACATATGTATATATATACATAAATCCAGTAGCTTTATAATGTCATATATTTCATTATTATTTCTTTTATATACATTATAATCATTCTTAAATGGTTAACATGGAGAATGAATCTCATCGCGTCGTGGAGACGGTAGTCCGTACGTACGCACGAGCGATGATATCATTTCTATAAATATTGAATTGAATTGGAGTGGATTATACAATATATCATAATCAATATGATGTTGTAATAACTATGTATAGTTATTCTTTACACCATTATACCCATCCATGTAAGGTGGTGGTGGAAAATAGATTACACCACGGCGTGGAGACGGTATTCCGTACGTACGCACGCGCGGTGATTTCTTTTTCCGTAGGATGGATAGATGGTGAAATAGGTTTGTTTCATACTTATAATAACATATCAGTATATGAGTGATACTGATGTTATTACTTCATAATGAAACAACCTAAGAAGAAGAAGTGGAAGAAGAAATAAAGATGAAAGAATTGGTAACGGTAATTACCTCTTCTTTGAAGTGCCTCTTTGAGACCTCCACTTAGGGCACTAGAATTGGTCTTTGAGGAAGACCAGAACCTCTAGGATGTTTCTAGGGAAGTGGAGAAGGGATTTTGGCAGGGGTTGGACGAGCTTGAGTGCTCAAATTGGTGTGAGGAGGAGGGGGAGGAGGTGTCCTTTTATAAGGGAGGAGAGGGGCACCTTAGGAATATCTCAAAATATTATTTTATATTAAAGTCAAAATCGGTATATAATGGTTCCAAAGGGTCTTATTTCGAAGCTAAAGTGGGTATGGGTCGAAATCCTATCAACCAATAAGATTTAGACAAGTTTAGGGTATTAGTTTAACCTTATTAATTAGATTTAACTCTAAGTTAAATAATTTAACTTTTACCGTGTCTTTTTGTTTTCTTTCACTATATGGTTAATACACTTACTATAACATGCCAAACGAACCCCAAATTGAATATTATTAATAAATATATCCTTATCTAAGTCATTTGGCCGAACCTTAGATTTTTTGGAATAAAATAACAATTAATAATATAATATTTGATTTAAAAACTATTTTTTGTCAATTTTGACACTATTTGATATATGATTTTTGTGAAAGTCATAACAGAATTATATGTTCGAACCAAGTTGATTAAATCAACAATAATATATCATAGTAACCTAGAAAATTAGTGGAATTCATTAAAAGTCTCAAATTACATTTATTTTGGTGTTTATAACATCAATTATCTCAATATTTCATAAATAAGATAAAAACTGCATCATAATTGTGTCATAAATAAATTAACTTATTTAATGTCTAAAAATTATAACTAAAATACCATCATGTAGGAAATTGTTTTAGCTTTCTAATGAATATTTACAATCGAATTTATCTTATGTATAACCCCATATTAAAAATGATTTATTTATTAAACATTGATTTTAACTATTTTAACCTTTCTTTAAATAAATTAATAATAAATGTCCTAATCTAATCCAAGTGGGCCTAAATGGTCATATTTTATTCCTAAGTTTGTTTTTGGTCGAATTACACTTGTCCAATAGAATTAGGACATGTGTTAGGGTAATAGTAATATCATATTTACCCTTAGTTACCCTATTTACTATTAACCGCGGTAAAAAAAAGTAAAAAGTTACTATTCACCAAAAAATTATTTTCATCCCATTGAACCACATTTTAGTCCTTGATATTAACCGTGTCTCTCGGATTTTCGAAATTCCATTCACAGAAGCGGCAAAATTATGTTTTATGAAAAATTTAGTTTTTTTTAACTACCACTTAGTAGTTTCACTATTCATCAAAAATTGATGTTTTTCAGAACAATGCCAAAATTTCATCCTAAGCTATATTTCATATTCCGAATTCAAAAATGAAATCTATTTTACCAAATTCATAACATAGAAGTTGCATTAATTAATTTTATAATTAAATCCCGCTGTTAAAATAAATAGCGTGTTTTTAGGAAACAATGTATATCAAAAGATTGACACTTGATTATGTCTGGTTTAAATGTGAAATTACAACCAATGACAAAAATTGTATTAAATTGTAAAAATATATTCTAAATATACTTTAAAACCACTCAAATTAATAATTTAACACTGTTAATTATTTCGATTAAAAAAGTTGTTTTTAATTATAATTTAGTAATTTTCACTATTCATCAGAATATGAAAGTTATCCGAAAAGTACCAAAATTTCACCTTAGGCTAAATTCGATACTCCGAATCCAAGAATGAAGTTCATTTTGAAAAATAAGATTTACAGAATTTTAAAAAGTGGTTATTACTATTCATAACGGCTAGTTTTAATAATATTTTAATAGCACATCGTTGTTTAGTGAAACTCGGTATTGTGTATTACACACGCTATCGAGGAAGGTCGTGATTGCGTGTAATGCAAGGCAAGTCAAGGATGCGTGTTGTGCAAGCTCCTTTTGGTGTAGCGTACAACACAAGACATTAGTAAAATAAAAAAGAATATTTTTCATAAAATCTTGGGCTGTTACATTCTACCCCCCTTAAAATGAATTTCGCCCTCGAAATTCGTCGGGGTTATAAATGGTTTACTATTCTAAAGTTTCTTTAATAGAAACCCACATCGTAAAAGGGAATACCAAAACTTGGCTTTAAAAACTAAAGTATGAAATGTAACGATTACCCAAATAAACTAATCACTGGGTTTCCACATAGGTGAAAATATGGATATGGAAGAGAAATATAACCATCATGTTCTAATGGAGAGTGGTAGAGAACATGGCTATGGAAAAGCCAGTAATCACAAATCCATAGATTTGTGATGATATAAGGTACCATCTGATTCATCAGGTATAAGATCACTGGGACAACATTTTTGGTTTTCAAGATCATTTCCCTAAAGTTGAAAATTTGCTTAGAATAAATACTTACTTTATTTTGGTACAATCTCACTTTTGTTCGTGCCTTGAACAATTTCTACTTCATCTCTTAAATAAATGAAGTTGAATTTGTTATTCGTGAAGTGTTAGCAGATCATGTGATAGAATGACGGGTCATTCCATCTGTCTCAAAAGGTTAGCAAAATTTATATACATAAGTCGGTCTATAGTGGGATTTATCATATATAGTTCCTAAAATGGGCTTATACTTCATATATCATACTGCTTAATATAATAAAACTAGTTTCTACTAAACAGGGACTTCCTGTAGGTCAGTGGTAGGCGATAAAGGCCAGTCGCACTTCGGTTGTGGGTTCGATTCCTACAGCCTTGTCCGAAGCGATGGGCTGTCGCCCATCCTGCAGGTTGTCCTTTTTCTAAAACTACGTTACTATAACATCCCATCAATAATATCGAAAATCTTCTATCCTTAAACAATACTAACTTATGTCCAACATAATCCAGTCTAATCTTTAGGCTTATACATAATACTGCAGTCAACGATTACCAGAGATTTAATACTGTCGTTGATCCCCACATATCATAAGATATATCTTGTTGGACACATTCCAAACATTCAAAGGACTTAATCTTGTACTCTCTTGAATACCCATTGAACCTTAGTGAAAACTTGAATGTAGTTAAAAGTTAACACTTTCCACATACCAAAATCCTCAAAATTCTATATACTCAAACCATGATAACACTTAGTCCTTATATCAATCATGAGCTCATGAATACTATCAAACAATTAATTTTCTCCTTATCCCTTCATTATGCGCATATCATCTACATTCCAAAAATATCTGAATAACCTTTCATGGATACTGGTAACATTAATCATACACTTTCAAAACACAAGGAAAGACAACAGTGTAACAATCCATAGATATCTCTTTATTCCAAAATTACACATGATAAACATGTAATCATTCCACTACATTCTCAAACCATTGACCGAGCTTCGAAAATTCTTTCATCTCACATATCATTTGTAGTCTCTTCATCATCATCCACATAAATACTACCCATATGACCATACTGATTCTCTTCATGAGTCTTTCCCTTAGGGCATTTGTTTGCATAATGCCCATACATTCCACATTTAAAACACTTAACCATTTTTGATGTCGTAGCATTACCATTATCCTCATCCATGGTGTTAACCGACCCTTTTCCTTTGCACTTACTTGATTTGTGTCCTTCTTTTCCACACCCAAATCATCTTCCAGTTCCCTTGAAACATTCTCCTTGATGCCTCTTCCCACATGATTTACATTGGGGAAATTGAACTTTCTTTCCTCTATGATCATCATGGAACTCCATCTTTCTCTTATTAGTCGAGTCAGGAAACTTACCAAATTTTAAATTATTGATCATATTATGAGATTGCTGATTCGGCATAATAATGATCTTTGGACTTCCAAATCCCATTTCATTTGGTTTCTCATGAAAAATATCATTCCATTGTCCATCATATCCTCCATTATCGTGAATCATCTTGTTTCCAGCCATTTTCTAAAACCCAAAATGAATAGTGTGAGAGGAAAAAATCATGCTAGGGAAAACAACATAATAAAGGGGGAGTACCTTCAATATCTAACATCTTAGGTTTAATTCTATGATCGTTAGCATAGTTCTAGTACTATAACTTAAACGTCTACTTATCCTTAGGGACATCCCTAGTCATACCGTAGAAATATCTCTAGGGATCTCACTAACGTTTTCGCATCCTAGTTTCCAAAGGTTGACTAAACCTTTCCTCTGATACCAACTGTAGAGACCCGAAGCTTGACGTACATGGACATTACATTACATTTGCGGAATACTTAGTACATAACAAAAACACACACTAAAGGATCGTAATAGTTTAGTGTCTTTGGAAACTCGGAACGTAATCTTCTAATCGTGGTGAAAGTTCTTCAATATCTCCCATAATGGTCATCCCTTTTTTCTACCTAAAACCTTTCTTTATATCCTGGGGAAAAGAAAACATAAAAGGGTGAGCTCAAATGCTCAGTAAGGGTAAACAAAAGAAAAATCAATCACATCATATACATAGCTTTTGGAAATCTTAACCTGCAAAAGAGCTCATAATATCATAACATGGGATATATCATAGAAGTGAAATGTAATCCCAATAATCATAACATAAAACATGAAACTTTGTGGCATACACACATAATCATAGAAAATCATTTCTTGTTAGTCAAGACTTATTGCCAAGACTCTCTTAATGGACAACGTCCCTTTCTGAATCGAGTAACCCTCGTTTCAGTCCTGTTTCACTGAACCGGTATAACCTACCATTTCAGCCATGTCTATCTCATGAGATATAAAATATTTACCCAATGCATTGGAGGGAGATATAGGTCCCACCCATCTCATAATGATACCATTCTTATGTGTGCCACAAAATCATAAATCATACATCATTTCATAACCCATGTAATAAAAATGGGATTCTTAAAACAACATGACATCATAAAACCATTCATATAAGATAAAGGAATTCATAAACATAATTCCATCACAACATAGTCAAATCATTGTAAAAATATCGATAGAAACAGAACCCTTTATTATCATAGATGGAAAATAATTTTGATAAAACACTTGAAATGAATTCTTGAGGAAAATATCCTTTCTTCTTCAAAATCAATTTCTTTTCACAAAACATCATGCAATTTTAAAAGAAAGAGATTTTATTAAAAATAGTCATGAAATATTTTGGAGGAAGCTTCATGAAAATAAGGCTTTATAAAACCGTAAAAATCCGTTCATGCCGTTTAAGTTAAAAAAAACATTCTTCGTACTTATGTCGGAAAAGTCAAAAAGTACCTCGTATGAAAAAGTGACAAAAGATTCCTTTCATATTCTTTACTAAAAACTCACCGAAGAGTAAAATTGGACTTAAACTATTGTAAGTGGATGGAAACAATATTACATATTGAAGGAACATGGATGTGGATGATAAAATACACCCCAGTAAATACTTACGAATAAACAATCTCGGATAAAAATGAGATTGTGATATTTCTCTTACCTTAGGTCTGATTTGCTCTGTAAGTGTCCGAACCTCCTGTATAATGATTTAAATAATGTCATTGACTTATTACAGAATCATATTCATTGTTATGATATCATATATGGTTCACTTATGACATTATATTACCCGTTCTTAAAGAAGCGTTTTGGGTAAAATCGTTTCATTTATCGTAGGTGTTTTGACTTGTTGTTCTTGACATTATTATTACTTATATCATGATTTACTTACTTCAAGAATATAAAATATGATTTATATATCATATATATTCAGTATATATATATATATAATAGATAGATAAATGAAATGAAAAACACCGTTCATGGAGACGGTAGTCCGTACGTACGCATGAACGCTGTTTTCTTTTCCTTATTGTCTTGAAATGGAAGTAAGTAGATGACATAAATATGTATATATATACATAAATCCAGTAGCTTTATAATGTCATATATTTCATTATTATTTCTTATATATACATTATAATCATTCTTAAATGGTTAACATGGAGAATGAATCTCATCGCGTCGTGGAGACGGTAGTCCGTACGTACGCACGAGCGATGATATCATTTCTATAAATATTGAATTGAATTGGAGTGGATTATACAATATATCAGAATCAATATGAGGTTGTAATAACTATGTATAGTTATTCTTTACACCATTATACCCATCCATGTAAGGTGGTGGTGGAAAATAGATTACACCACGGCGTGGAGACGGTATTCCGTACGTACGCACGCGCGGTGATTTCTTTTTCCGTAGGATGGATAGATGGTGAAATAGGTTTGTTTCATACTTATAATAACATATCAGTATATGAGTGATACTGATGTTATTACTTCATAATGAAACAACCTAAGAAGAAGAAGTGGAAGAAGAAATAAAGATGAAAGAATTGGTAACGGTAATTACCTCTTCTTTGAAGTGCCTCTTTGAGACCTCCTCTTAGGGCACTAGAATTGGTCTTTGAGGAAGACCAGAACCTCTAGGATGTTTCTAGGGAAGTGGAGAAGAGATTTTGGCAGGGGTTGGACGAGCTTGAGTGCTCAAATTGGTGTGAGGAGGAGGGGGAGGATGTGTCCTTTTATAAGGGAGGAGAGGGGCACCATAGGAATATCTCAAAATATTATTTTATATTAAAGTCAAAATCGGTTTATAATGGTTCCAAAGGGTCTTATTTCGAATATAAAGTGGGGATGGGTCGAAATACGATCAACCAATAAGATTTAGACAAGCTTAGGGTATTAGTTTAACCTTATTAATTAGATTTAACTCTAAGTTAAATAATTAAACTTTTACCGTGTCTTTTTGTTTTCTTTCACTATATGGTTAATACACTTACTATAACATGCCAAACGAACCCGAAATTGAATATTATTAATAAATATATCCTTATCTATGTCATTTGGCCGAACCTTAGATTTTTAGGAATAAAATAACAATTAATAATATAATATTTGATTTAAAAACTATTTTTTGTCAATTTTGACACTATTTGATATATGATTTTTGTGAAAGTCATAACAGAATTATATGTTCGAACCAAGTTGATTAAATCAACAATAATATATCATAGTAACCTAGAAAATTAGTGTAATTCATTAAAAGTCTCAAATTACATTTATTTTGGTGTTTATAACATCAATTATCTCAATATTTCATAAATAAGATAAAAACTGCATCATAATTGTGTCATAAATAAATTAACTTATTTAATGTCTAAAAATTATAACTAAAATACCATCATGTAGGAAATCTTTTTAGCTTTCTAATGAATATTTACAATCGAATTTATCTTATGTATAACCCCATATTAAAAATGATTTATTTATTAAACATTGATTTTAACTATTTTAACCTTTCTTTAAATAAATTAATAATAAATGTCCTAATCTAATCCAAGTGGGCCTAAATGGTCATATTTTATTCCTAAGATTGTTTTTGGTCGAATTACCTTTGTCCAATATAATTAGGACATGTGTTAGGGTAATAGTAATATCATATTTACCCTTAGTTACCCTATTTACTATTAATCGCGGTAAAAAAAAGTAAAAAGTTACTATTCACCAAAAAATTATTTTCATCCCATTGAACCACATTTTAGTCCTTGATATTAACCGTGTCTCTCGGATTTTCGAAATTCCATTCACAGAAGCGGCAAAATTAAGTTTTATGAAAAATTTAGTTTTTTTTAACTACCACTTAGTAGTTTCACTATTCATCAAAAATTGATGTTTTTCAGAACAATGCCAAAATTTCATCCTAAGCTATATTTCATATTCCGAATTCAAAAATGAAATCTATTTTACCAAATTCATAACCTAGATGTTGCATTAATTAATTTTATAATTAAATCCCGCTGTTAAAATAAATAGCGTGTTTTTAGGAAACAATGTATATCAAAAGATTGACACTTGATTATGTCTGGTTTAAATGTGAAATTACATCCAATGACCAAAATTGTATTAAATTGTAAAAATATATTCTAAATATACTTTAAAACCACTCAAATTAATAATTTAACACTATTAATTATTTTGATTAAAATAGTTGTTTTAATTATAATTTAGTAATTTTCACTATTCATCAGAATATGAAAGTTATCCGAAATGTACCAAAATTTCACCTTAGGCTAAATTCGATACTCCGAATCCAAGAATGAAGTTCATTTTGAAAAATAAGATTTACAGAATTTTAAAAAGTGGTTATTACTATTCATAACGGCTAGTTTTAATAATATTTTAATAGCACATCGTTGTTTAGTGAAACTCGGTATTGTGTATTACCCACGCTATCGAGGAAGGTCGCGATTGCGTGTAATGGAAGGCAAGTCAAGGATGCGTGTTGTGCAAGCTCCTTTTGGTGTAGCGTACAACACAAGACATTAGTAAAATAAAAAAGAATATTTTTCATAAAATCTTGGGCTGTTACATATATGGATCATAAAACACATTTAAATGTGGGCTCATCATCATTTTTGATGAGTATGTTATAAAAAGGTTGAGTAGTTAATTTACTCATGACTAGGTGGTACCCTTTTTGGTTCTTGGATATTTATCTTTGTTAAGAGTTACATAAAATTTTGGATGAGTAATTGGGTTTATGGGTTATAAGTTTAATAATGGATGGATTTTAATAGTGGTTTATATAAATTGGGTTTATGAATTGTTATTGGTGAATTATTAAATGATTCATTTGGATCAATAAATTAATATGGGATTGGGGAATATTTTATAGAACTCATTTAAAATCTATTTAAATTTACACATTCATGGGATAAATATGACATCTTGGGGATATCCAACAAGATCATATACTCACCCCCTTCATGTGAACCTTATGAAACATTTAGATTATTAAAATAGAATAACATGATATAGTGATTATTAGTTCATTTCCTTGGGATTATTTTCATTGAAATTCTAGTATAGGAGAGTGGATAGATTGAGTCGGTTTATGTGGGAAAATTGGAAAATTTAAAATATTGAGATGGATTGGTTATTTTTATATGGGATGTATTTTTTTGATTCATAAGTATGAATTTGCATATAATAATTTTATTTCCTGTATTGGTTGGAGGTATGAAGCAATGTGTTTGTTGAGATGGTATTCCATTACCCATAGTTTATGTTATTGATTATATTTAATATTTATTCCTTTGGTACTATGAGTTTACCCAATGGGATATAAAACATTTTGATTTATGCCGATATTATGATGGGCTTTTACTGTTGTGTTGGGATGCTTCAAATTGTGTCAATACATTGTTCCTCATTCTTTGTTCTGGTTATTTATATTTAAGTACGGAGAATTTAGGGGTTATAGTTGGCACAAAACATGCAAGGAACATTTCAATTAATCTTAGGGTTGATTATTATTGGATAAGTAGGTTGACATGAAAAAAAACATGTGAATATATTTGTATTTACATTTAAATATTAATTAAAATTCAAGAAGAAACTCAATAACATATAATATTTATGTGTTTTAAATTATAGACAATGCCTTCTTTCCTTATCCCATGATGTGATGATGGATGGACACAAAGTGAATACAATGGGGTTGATAATGATTAATCATCACATATAATAATTATTTTCATTTGTCCATCTATTTTATATAATATTTCTTATTCCCAGAACCCCATTTTATCTAACAATGTATTTTTTAGTGAAGTAACATAATTTTATAATTTTATGATATGAATAATCATTTATAGGAATATTACGGTTCATATCCAACTATAAAAATTCAACATATAATATATAATTTATTTGATATGTAATAGAGATTAAATCATGTTTTAAACCATTTTCAAAGAATAGATAATTAAATAACATTATTATTAATTGATTTAAATTTTTGTTTATTTTATTAATTTTATTTGATGGTCATTATTTATATTTTATTATTAATTTCATTCTCCATTATTTTTTTTTGTCAAATATTTATTTAACTTGTTTTTATTTTTTACATTATACATTTTTCCTTTCTTATCCAATTAACTAAGAATAAAAAATAATAATTATATATAATTTTATAGTTATAATATCTAGAAAATTTTTAATAGTTTTATAATATCTAAAAATATTATTTTAATAATAAAATTCAATATATTTAAAAAATATATTAATTAAATAGGGATAAAAAATATTATTCTATATCATGTATTCAATTAATAATCACTAAGTGGGGAAAATAGTTAAAAATGTAGGATCTATGACATTCCACCAAAAATTAAACTGAAGCTTAAGGGAATAACATTTCAAATTCAATGGACACCATCAATCATAATTATCCCCTATTATATATAATACCATTATACCTCTTCTATATATTAATAAAGAACTAAAAGTAAATTATATAAAATTATATTACGAACCGGAATTTTATAATGAAATGATGATAGAAATTTATAATTAAAAAGATATATAATTATTCTAACAAATAAGGAGGTGTGGGGATGAATTTATTGATTACTATCACCAACCACCGATATAAAATATTAACAATGAAAATCAACATCACACACACACTCAAAAATGATATTTTTATTATAATTCCAATTAATAATATTGTGTGTTTGATCACTTTCTTATTACCATTGGTAATTTTCACCATCCATAACTTCTACCTAATAACCTAGTTCTTTAATATTGTGAGAGGGAAATATAATTTTTTATTTTTACTTGATATTTTTGTTTACTGAGTATTGGGAATTTAATTTACATATTATTTATTTATTTTAAATCCCAGTCAAATTTTATTTATTTACATTTCTTATGTATTTCACATCATGATATTTAGGAAAATGTAACAAATATTATATCCTCAGTCATGGAAAATATTTATTGAATTATCCCATCGTCGGTGGAAAAAAATTATATTATTATACATGAAATTTTTATTTTATATTGAACTAATAAATTATTTCATGTGGTTATTTTAGATGTTGTTACATCCAACAGTGTTAGGAATTGAACTATGTTAGTTTCCTAAAATGAACCCTATCATATCATCAAATTATCGATAATATTTATATGACAAAGTTATTGTTCTAAATTTTTTAAATTAAGGACATACATTTATTTTTATAATTTGTGGATAATTTATTTTTTTCATGTGGGAGAGAAAAATGTGATTTAGTATACTTTTTTTTAAAACTGATAAAACAAGATAAAGGTAAAAAAATAATATGTAACACCATATAAAAAATAAAATCATTCATTAATTTATTTATTATTTTTAGTTATTTGTAGATTAACAACAAATGATTTTATGAAATGACGTTTTTTCAACATTTCTCATTCTTCAATTCAATTCATTTTCTTATTTTAGGTTTATTTTAAAAATAGTAATTGTAGATAATTCTTTTTCAAGTATAGATATAAATAAAACATTTTGATTAAGGATGTAGATTGAAATAACGAAAAACAGTCAACAGTATTATTAGTTGTGATTTTAAGAATTATGTGAGAATATTTAAAAAGTATTATATTATCATTATCCATATTATTATAGGAAATAATGGGATGAAACAGAGAAATAATATAAAAAATTTTGAAAACAAGTTGAAAATCATTAGTTTATAGAATCACTTGGTGATTTTTTATTAAATTTTTATGGCTCATTGATCGACCTAAAAAATAAAATAAATTTATGTATAATTATAAAATATGGAACCCTAGACAATTAATGTGGATGAAAAAAGTCTTGGTAATCTTCCTCAAGTCATTTGGTTGAAAAATATTTCTTTATATGGATAAAATAACCCTAATACAACAATAAATCTCTATGGAGTTATACTATAGTTCTGAATCTAATCATAATTCATTGGATTACACGCTCTACAACATTAAGAATTATATTTTTTTCAATGATTTAGTGTCTAATGGTATATGTGATTTAATACTTTGGTATTTTCATAGACTACAGTGTATGTGTTTTATGTGGAGTTTCATGTTCATCTTCAACCCCACATAAGAGTGATCAATAAATTATTTATGTTAGTTTGATGTCCAAATTCATATATTCAATTTTTATCAGAATCCATCATCATGTAAATGAGAATTGGTGAATATTTATATACAGTAATAAGTAAAATTGGTAATCGTGTATCTCAAAATATCCCCCCCTTTAGTTTGTATATGTAAATTTGTAGATGGGGTTTTTCCTATTATTTCGTTCAAGGTGCTTGAAATTATCAACAAAATAATTGAGCACCATAGTTTGAATAAAATTTTAGTAATTATATCATTTTCCCATTAAATTTATTCATGTTGATATCATGTATCTATACATAACTTGGTACGATTGTATTACTAAAATTAATTTTAGGGAATGAGTAGTGGGAATGGGATGATTTATTCATAAAATACTACATTAATGTAAATGTTGTTACATTTGTATCCCGAAATTTAACAGCAAACATGTTCAGAACTTGAGTTTTTTTATTGTTTTCCAAATAAATTACGAATCAATGATCAAATACTTGTGTTTTATGTAAGATATTATGATAATTTTTTTGAAATTATGTGGAATGTTTATAATTTGAAGTATTATAAGATTGAATATTTATTGGATAGTGGCAATTGCATATTTGTAAATTAATGGATGATTTTATGGGCTAAGAATCTGGGATTAAAATCATTAAACCTTCCTTAACAATTAGTAGTTACAAATAAAATATAGTGTATCATTTTTAGGGATATATTGATACAACATTTAATCACTCCTCTAGTGGATTTTCATGACCTTTGGATGTCAGATATATTTACCAAAATCTCCTCTTTGGGTAATTTATGTAATTATAAGTATTTTATATAATTCTTTTTTTCTTGGTTAGAATATGTTATTGGTAAATTGTTCTTTATATGTTTTTGGTTTTTTAGTTAATAAATATTTTGTTTGTCATTTGGCCATAATGGTATTTTTCTATATCAATCAAATTATAGAAATTTTTTTCCTTATATATTTGTGATGTTCCCATATTTTTCTACACTCCCCGCGTGTGGATTTATTTTAATAATTTCACACTCTATTACCTTTTATCATGGTGAGGCCATCCCTCATTCTCAAACATCATATTCTATTTCTAATTATCATCCCATTAATGTTTTTTCCACTATGTGGCCTCTGTACAAATTAAATCTTTTTTATATTCCAATGTATATTTATTAAAAAATTATATTATAACTACTTCTCATGGAATAATGTTCATTCATGATCACTCCTTATCCATTAATACACATAATTCAATTAATTAAAAGACTCAAAAATTCCAATAGTCTGGTAGGAGTCTTACTATATCGATGAAAATAAAAAAAACATCAGAATTAACTTCTAAAAAATTGAATTTGAATTTTCTGACCACGATTTGTGCTCATTCCATGGATATTATTATGAGAAAAAAAGGATTTACCCTTTTAGTCATGATTTGGGAACTACATCTTGTTGTGTTCTAGCCTTCACAATCTATGATTCCATCTCTATTTTTTGGGTTGTATTGAAGGTTATTTTCCCTCAATGTGACAGAAGGGTCCACATAGTGTGGGGTGACCAAGTCCAGGGCATTAAGTAGACATAAATATAGTTCATTTCATAATAGTATGCTTCAATTTTAAAAAATAAAGGTATTTTTATTATTTTTTTGATAATAAAACCATATATGTGTCTTTATTTTTAGGTGTTTCGATAGGATGAGGATTAAATCCTCCTCACCTCTTATTTTCCCCTTGAATCTTATGGTCTTTGTTATATCAAGTGATAATTTCGATAAATTATGTATAATATATATATATATATATATTATCAACTGTATCATAATTATCCTTTATTTTCCTTAATTTCAGTTTGTGAGTATTATGTATTTTCTGACATAGTGAGGAATATGAACCAAGCCCTCCATACATCTCTTTTTCAATGCTAAAAATTCTAGACACTTATATATTGATTATCATCCTCATCACTCAAAATAAAATTTCCTTGGACATGATAGAATAAATATTTATATATAGGTTATCCACATGGAATTACACTATGGATAAGTCTTCTTTGAATGTTATTACCACTAATAAAAACCTCTGGTGCACATAAATAACACCCCAACATATGTCCAACCTCTTAGTTCCCCTATTACCATAATTATAGATCCTATCCTCCCGTTTCTAATTACTCCCATATGTGTAACTCCTAGTATGTACATATCCTTCCAAAACATTCTAAAACTCCAAAATATTTCATACATGAGTATCATTTATTACACACAATATTATATTGAAAAAAATAAAAAATAGAGGGATGAATGTATAAAATATAAAACAATAAAAACTAAAAAACTAAAAAATGATAAAAAAATTAATAAAAGAGAGGGAAAATTACAGAACCATGTACTTTTGGTATGGATGTGGATGGGAATATTTCATTGACCACTAAGTGATAGGAAGAATATTCTCATTGTCATAGTATTAGTTGAACCCCTTGTGCTGTTATTTAGAATTAATTTAATGTTATTATTGGGGGATCATAGATAACATTATCTCTAAAAAAATAATTGATCCAATATATATAATAATGATATATCCCACCACAAATGATAATTTCTATTGGAATTGATTATATAGAGACAACAACGTCACTATGAGTGGAAAATTTCAATCTATATGTTTATCTCTATGGGGATCATGTGTTAGAGGATACGGTGTACATAAGATCATGTATGCTATTTCTAGGACATAAATTGTATTTTGAGAAAAATTATAATCACATTATCCATTTCAAAAAAAAATAATTTTTTATAATTATCAGGTAAAATTTATTGTTAACCTTCCCAAAAGGAAGCATGTGATTGACTGAATCAACCCCTCTAAGATAACTATATTATCGTAGAAATGACACCACCACTAATAGGAGTATGATTATAATAATATAATCAACACTTATAGTGTCATAAATATTATCAACATTCAATCTAAATGTGATATTACACATTTAACCCACGTTAATGATAATGTACACACACCATCATTAAAATTAAAACCAATTCAAACTAAAAATTGAATATAAACAATGGAATGAAGATGAAGTTGAAGATATATTTGATGAATCTAATATAATTTACAGGATTTAATTCACATTTTGATTCATATTTTCACATTAAAAAAATTATAGAAACATCCTTCTTACCAAAAATAGAATCGTTCTCACTTATTTCCTTAGTAAATTCTATTGGATATATTATCCATACTCTTTTAAAAATAAAAACATGCCCAAAAATGTCAAGTATACAAATATTATCATTCCACTCATTACGATTAAATCATATTAAAAACGAAATTTGAAAAGTGGAAATAACTCAAATGATTAAAAAGATTAAGGGAGGAACCATAAAAAATAGAAGTATATGAAATATAAAATTATGAAGAAGTTTATATTCTATTAATAAAGAACATTGATCATATTTTTCTTCCATTACTATGATATTTCCATCCCACCAAAAAACATGAACAACTAACTGACATGAAATAGGGATTTTAGGTTTCACATCAACAATATCAATGAATATCCAATATGTGTTTCACCAATATACGGATTAAGTCAACAAACCATTGCATTATTCTTAGATAATAATTTTAATCCTATATAACACAGGTAAAAGTCCATTAAATTCAGGAAATACTTTAGTAATACTAATTCACAACTCTAATAGTGTGGGAAATGACTTGTATTCCTCACCTAACACATATAATGACATTAATTGTTATGGTTTGGTGATATATTATGAAATTATATATTTAGGACACAAGGTAGGGTATTTTATGAAAAGAAGGATTCCTATAATAATTAAATTTGTTGTAATATTTATAGGGATGGTTTTGAATGAGATCAATATTTGGGGAGATGTATAAGGTGATTAGGAGAGTATTGATTTTATGTGAATGTGATATTTTTCTAGATATATGTTACAGGTGGGTTTTCATGCCATAGCCTTGGGAGATATGAAATAGATTTTTTTCCATGGGATTTTTTTATTAGATTAAGTATTACCATGATATATTAAAATCATTTCACAAACCCTCTATATGAAATTAAAAATAATGAGTATGGGAGGTATCATACCATTGTATTGTGTAATTAAATTATATTTCTATGTTTTGATTTATGGGGATGTTTTATGAGAGATGATAGTCAATTTTTACTTTTAGATAAGGATAAAATGATATAATTCTATTTAATAGAGGGTCTTAGGGATGGAAGAGGTCCAATTTAACCACAAGGGATTATAGAATATAGTGTACTATTTAAGAATATGTTTTTATGATTCCGGAGATTTTTTTTATGGTGTGTGGGGGGGTTATTCCATGGAGAAGGCCTCAAGAAACAATGTAGTATTGGATAAGATATGGTTTTGTATAATATTATGCTTCTTTCCCATGAGTTATTAATTATTTTTATATTAATGGATGGTCACACTATAACACTACAATTTATGGAATGATTTGGTTTCTAGTGGGGTGTATTACTCAACTAAGGGTGGTTAGTGGGAAAAAATAATGTAATCATTGTTAAATTATCACCATGAAGATTTTTAAATGAAAGGGGTTATATCATTAAGGTAATGGTTAGGTTGAAATTTTACCCTGATCAATGGTAGTTGGGTTCTGTTTACAATTAAGGGAGCTTTTCCACACTGTAAACCAAGGGGAAAAACCTCATGGGATGTTTAAGTATAGGTAATTACACCATTAGATTTATATATTACTCTATAATGGGGCACTATTAATTATTTTGAACAAAATAATGTTTCATATCGTTATTTAGGATATAATATCGATATACCCCTTTGTTGGACATCATTTTGAATACTTATAAATTGGTGAGGATGAGTTCCTCTCACACTCCGCTTCTCTCATTGATACTGAATGTTCTTTAGGGATTGGGAGAGGTCTAAATATAGACTATGTTTTCATTATCTATATTCACTAAACTCTCACACATCACATTTATTTTTCTATTTTTTACCTACTTGAGTTTTGGTATTTAGTAATGATTTTACATAGGCATGGTGCAATATTCTAATTATGGTGGGTTATCGGTATGCATTTATCAGAGGTGGTTCCAAGATGGTAAATTTAATTATTGTGGTTTCATTGAGGTATAAAACTGACCTAAATTAATTTTTTACTTCCCCTTAAATTATAGTTTAATTTTTTGACGAATTTACATTATATGCTTGTATTTCTTGGGATTTGGGGGTGTTTCGAGAGTAATCTTCACCACATCACATGGGATTTTGGAATAATCATATTTCACAGTGATTATTTACATTTTTATATCCAAGAATTAACTTTCATGAATTTTATAACTATTTTATAAATTATACTATTATTATTTTTGTGGTACAATGGAATGTGGTTGGTCCATTTCTAATAGTGTTGGTTATGATATCTCGCATCGGGGTCAAGCCAAAAAAATTTAATGGATTGGGATTTTGTTGGTATTATATAAACATCATCCAACAATTTTATATTTCATTATGTTTTACATTATTTTTTGTTTCCCCTTTTTCTTTTGATGGACCTTAAATGCAAAATTGATTTTATTCCTGTATAAAATTTTTCTAAAATGGTAGTGAATTACTCCATGATAGACCCCGGAATAATAAATAAAACATTCTCGGTCACTGGTGATTATTTTATTTAACTATAATATGTTTCTTATGAGATCTAGGTACTAGAGGGTCACAATGTTCAATAAATTAAATATATTTGACCCTTAGATGGTTAACAAAATATCCTTCTAATAAGGAGAGTGTGGTGTATTTGGAGTAGTTATATTAGAATATTACTATATAGAAGTTTAGTTTCCTTGAATATTATTGATTAATTGATTATTTTGTGGTTGTTGTCTTACTCCCCCATTGATATTTACTTATATACGTTGGTATACAAATGAAATGTTTTCTACAATGTTTTTGTTTGTGTAGTTATCTTTATATTCACATTGAAAGTGGGATTGTTGTTATTAAATCTAATATGAGTGGATATTGTATTGTGTATCCTAATTTTATTATTAGGCCAAGATGTTATAGTTTCTAAATAAATGGTATATATTCCCATTATGCAATGATATTTTATCCAAGTGTTTAGTGAAAAGGGACAACAAAAATTGATTTCAAGTTATGGTATGATCTTATGGATTATATGGGTATATATGAAATCATCCTATAATGAGGGGATTTTTTTATTTATTTTACAACAATAAATATCATGCATAAAATTGATATCGTAATAATTTGTGTAGTTGATAGGAAAACAATCAATTTTTCTCTAATTTGGGTTATTTTTCAACCCTAGTTACTATCAGTGTATTTGTGTGTTTCTGATCTAATGTTCTTGTTATGTATTTTAATTTATCAACATATTTATAATATGTGATTGTATTTTGAAATATTCATATCCAAAATATTATCAGATTTAGTTTTATATGGTGTGGTTGGCTTTCCCCTGGATGTTTTATTTGGTGATAACCATGGTGAAATCTAATTCCCCCAATGATGATATATAGTTAAATCTATGGGGGTGTATTCTATCTCATTATGATCAATGGTGATACCTAGGATAAGTGATTATCCCTCGATGATGATATATTGTGATATCTAGCGTGGTACAATCTCCCAATGAAGATATATAGTAGAATCAACGATGATCACATATTGAAAAATTTATGATATATAGTCATGCATTTGGTAGGAACATATCCACCTCTGTCTACTTTATGATTATATAAGGTGAAATCTAGGGATTAAACATATCACACTGATGTTGATATATGGTGATATCCTGATATGATGACTATCACATTAAGGTTTATATATGATCCTATATAGTTCAAAAACATATCTCATTCATGATGATGTATAGTGGTTTCTGGGGTTGGTATTTATCCCTATAATGGATTCTATGTATAGTGTTACATGGTGTGGGAACATATCTTCATGATTTCAACAAATATATCATATTATAGGATGTTTTGACACAAAGCATATTTATTGTGATTTACCCTGTTGAATTACACTTAACACAAGATGAAGAGAGTAAGGTTATACTTTTGTGAATCAGATATTACCAATGGTCATGATAGATATTTTATATATATTTTTTATGTTATTTTTTATTTATTTCCAATTTTTCATTTGTTTTATATATTGTTAATTTTTGGGAAATCATTGGTGGATGAATAATTAGTTATAATCACACAATAATATTGAAACACTAAAACATTAATACCCAATATGATACCATTTTCATAGGTACAAGTTGGGTAAATGCCTTGTATTAGGTAATTTAGTAGGACAACTTGAATGGAGTCGGGATATGAGACCACATTCTGACTTCTGACAAAGAAATTTTTTTTTATTTAAATATGTGTTGAGTTATGTAATATCCTCTTAGGAAGGATATTACTGGTGACTACTAGATTCAAGTGAAATTATGGAAAATAAAATTCATTATATAAACTGAATTGTATTATTCATTTCATTTGTTTGTGTATCATGATTAATTTTAATTATTTTGATTAATGGGTTGAAATATTGTTAGATATTAACCCTGTGTTTGTTTTATTTTGAAATAAGGTTATAGTATTATTATTAAATTATAAGAGGTCCTTGTTACTAGTATGATGCCTTTCGTGTATGTTGGCATCTTCCAGATTTCAGGGGAATGTCTGATCATGTTATTGTAGTGTAGGTAGATTGGTATGTTATAAACTGGAATGAAATATTTTTTATCATTTATAAATTTTGAATACAAAATATAAAAATTTTATTAGTCGAAAAAATGGATAAACACTATTTCTAATTCATATCTAGCACTTACATGAGCTATTTTGCATGAATCCATGGAGTTGAGATTACTTTTCCTAATTTTTGGTGTTATAGATATGTTGATTATTATTTAAGATTATTTTTTGTATTTTCTTATTTATTTATTTTCTTTTTTTTTCTGGAATGTGACTGTGTGTCCAAAGATCATATTAGACAGAATCATCAGGGAATAGAATATTAGGTCAGAAAAATATATTTTTCTTTAGTAATTTATAGAATAAAATATCATTTAACGTTTTTTCTTATATAAATTATTGGTGTAGAAATACATATAAAATCTAGTTGGATATTAGTATTTATAATATGGTTATTCAAATAGATATATCATTATATATAGGTGGATTTCACCTTGGTCCTCATGTTTGTAGTCAAGTAAATAGATTGTAAGGATTTGTTTCCTTGAGTGGGTTATTTAACCTATGACTGCCCTTGTTATATCTGAGACAGGGGAATGGATGTATATTTTTAATTTGTAACTTATTTTTTTAATGTTTTGGTATGTTTGGAATAATGAATGATGATTTTTCATTTTGATAAGAATATGGTTAATGATAGATAAGGCCAGTGGTTTAATTTAGAGGTAAATTATTGTACATACGAGTTATTAATCGATATGAAATGTGTGTTATATTACGATAGAGTAATAGTAGGGTGTACAATTTTTTGGTTTCACGTTAATTTGTAATAATTGTTATTTAGAACCGTTGTGAGAATGGGTAAATATATACCAACATTCCAGGGGTCAAGGAGATGATATTATTATTACCTATTTTCTACGTGGATTGGTCTGACCTATTATTGGCCTACAGAATATGATATTACTATTTCATTATGAATGAGTGTGCTTAGTGATATATGGGGAATGCTAATTTTTTGACTTTCAAGAATATTTAGGGACATAAATATTGAGTTTTTTTACATGAATCATGGTGTAAATCCATGGAAGTGGATGAAAATTCATATTGGTGGTAGTTGTTACATTCCTAATATGAGGATAGGATGGTTAAAGGGGTGTTAATTAAAATAAAACATGAATTTACTATAGGACCATCAGAGGTTATAATATTTTGTGACAGGGTAGAGTATTGATTATGTCATCAACTAACTTGGTTATAGTCTTATTTTTTTATAGGCTCCCCGTGTGATTATGCATTAGTGGTGATTAAATATTAGATTCTATTGGGATGGTGTGATGTTTTTAATGTGTACTACAATGATTCTCATTGGAATAGTTATCCCTAATTGACAACTATGAACTACAGAATTATAATATTATGAATGTTTTTTGATAATATCTATATAGTGTGATATTATAATGAGAAAGGCTTATGATATTTTTTTTCTTAATATGAATGCTCCAATAATTTTTTTGAAATATTATGTCCATTATCAAAATTGAAATTTCATATTATGACCTTAGTCCCTGTATCAGATTTCATGTGGTTATGTATAATGCCATGACAACGAACGAATTTGAAGAGCTTTGCACAATCAATTTGTTTGGAAATGACATGATAGTGAGTTACTAGTTGGTGTATGTTAGGGCCAAATCTGGATAAAAATCAAAATCCAGATGGTAATGAGACATATTGCAAACCAGGAGTTATTTTTATTAGGAATAAGTATATGATGATAGATTATTGGTTCCATTTTACAGTAGTTTTATAGTGTCTCATATTATCATTAGACCCTTGTGAGAGGATATAGATGTAATGAAATACAATAACTACAAGTGTGCATCATTAGGTTTAGAGCCTTGAATATATTTGATGTCAAGATGGAACATTATCATTGATCAATGGTAAATAAATTCATATAGTTTTGAGAAAACCGAAAATGATCAAACACATTGAGGACATTTCATGTATTTCTTATTTAGTATTAGGGTGAAAAGTTAGTGACTCCAACATGGAGGTTATTTCTATTTTGTGATGTACTTGGATATATAGGGCTAGGTTATGTGTTGTAAATTGAAAATACCATATAAATTTACTGGTTGATGGGGTTTGGGTTGGGTTAATATATTTGGTAACTAAAAATCAATATATATAGGTTATAACTTGATCTGATGAACAAATTTGAAATTCATGGAAGAGAACTATTATAGTTACTATTTTCAATGAATTTTGGTTCACACTAATAGAAAGTAAACAAGTATAAATATGTGCTACCTTGTTATGGTTATGAAATTATGGATGGTGATGAGTATGGTCGGTCAACTCCCATGTGTGATTTTGTATGATTGACGGTCTGAAGTAGAATGTTGACATAAATTGAGGGTGTTTGATGTCTATGTTGTGATAAATATAAAATTTCATTGGAAGTAGTTTTTCATCATGTAGTTCATCTGATTAATATATCTTGTGATTCATGGATTGGATGGTTTTAGGAATGTTTGTTGTGAAAGAATACTAGCCATGGAGTTTCATTCATTATTTTTAGAGATAACTGAATTAAATTATTTAAGGAATGACTAACATAACGAGGGGATGGGGAATAACATCTTCGAGTTTCAATATTAAATTTTATTTGGGTGTAGTGTCAACATGAACAACTCTAACAAGTCATATAGAATTGGGGTTGTGAATTTGTTCATAGCGACCATTATTATTAGTTTGTGATTTAAAATTAGACTTCTATGTGTATAGAAGCATTATATAAGGTATTTTGTAATGACCCACATCATTAATTTATCATTAAATGAGAAATATTTTATTTTTTTGTCTTCATTTTTTGATATTTATTGAACTTGGATTTTGAATTATATTGTTTTACTCATAAAATATATATGAGGTATTTATTGTGTGTTTAATTTCTAGATAGTTATCTCATTTGAACAAGGAATGTTCAAATCGTGTTTGGGGATAACCAAAATATTTTTATAGGGAAATAATTCTGTAATTCTATACCCAATGTTGTTTCAGTAAGCTGGTAATTACGTAAGAAAAAAATATTTGAATTATCAATGGTGGAAGCATTGTGATGGATGATGATCTCCCTGTGAAACATAAACTATTGATTAAATATAATTAGTATGTGAGGTATCATGATGTTACCTTATAGACTGTTCTTTGGTGAATATGTATATCTTAAAAAATAAGTTTTGGGTGGATCATTTTTCAAATTGTATTCATGGAGGGACATGATATGACAATTATCTATGTAATAATGTGTTTTATGGTTTTAAAATGAACATTACACATCCATGGGATTAGTGGTTATGTGAGAGTATTATATTAATATGTTTTTCTACGTTAGTGATAACACCTCCACATAGGATGTACCTGTCCTGGTAATGGAAAAATAGGAATAGGATTCACATATTGGACACCAAGTATATGTTTGATTATGATAATTTATCTCTTTTATTAAAATATTTCTATATTAATTAATGTCCACTCTATGAAGTCCAATGTTGTGATGTGATTAGGGAAGTTATTAGTTTCCACAAAAAATAATGGTTATCCAGGGAGGGTGAGTTGTGCTAGGATGAATAGATTTTCAATATAGTGCCCCATCAAAATTAGGTGTAATCATCATGACGGGAAGGTTCATGTAGAGACATGAACCTGGGCCAGTGATGTGTGGTATAGGTTAGGATAAGGGTAATTTTTTCACACTATAACCAAACAGTTCACACAACAAGTGATGTCCTACTATAAGTCACTATACATTCATTAATATGGTTCACCACGTAATGGTACTCCTCAATTGTTTTAAAGAATGTGTAGTATAGTCTTTTTTCATTAATATTGAAAAACCCCATAAGGGTTCTTCATTTTTTTAGTCATATGAATAGGGGGTGGACGATCACCAATTATCCTTATATTCTATCCTAGAACATTATGTTTCATGGGGTTCTGGGAAATGTTTATTGATAGATTAATGATATATTATCTCCTTTGTCAACCCTATCATGTTTCTCCTTTCAATTATTATAATTAATTTTTTATTTTTTATGTGTTTGATAATGATTCCATCAAATCACATCATAATAATCTTGTGATAATGGGGAATTGATTTGGTTTTCATAGAGGAGGTTCTAAGAGGATGATCCCATTACATTTTGTGTTGATTCATTTATGTAAGACAAAAATATAAAATAATTTTAAGTTCAATCTTAATTACAATTTAATTTGTTCTTGAATTAATGTATGTTATAAGGGATTATTTGGTTTTAGGATTTGAGTATATGAGTTATTCAAATCCCATCACCTAGGTTTTTAATGTTCTTACAACCCAATGTAATTTTTTCCCTCTCTATGGATATTTTTATTTATTGAATTACTTATATGATTTGTTAATATTTTTATTATAACATATTTTATAATTTAATAATTTTTTATTGAAGGTTAAATTTCCTCATGTGTTTAGAAACCATCTATTTGAGTTAGATAAGATTTTATTACACTAGTGGTTGTTGTTTACATAAGGATAATACATTAATTAAAGTAGTAAATAAATAAAAACATCCCAATGGTTTTTGAAATCAATTATATATCATGTCATATGTGATATCACTACATGATAGAAATTAACATTGAACTAAAAATAATTTTTTTCTTTTAACATTCATGAGAAGAATAGGAGTGACATTGGCCATAAAAGACCCCAAATCCTTAACATGATTCCACTATTTTTTATAATAATATTAATGATCTTAAATATGTCATATGTGAAATTTCATCCCATAAGGGGTGTAAAATTCAATAAATGAATTACAATTCCCCTCGGATTGGTTCCCTTGGTTTCCTCTTAGTAGAATAGTTAAATTAATTGGGATTGGATGGATTAGATATATACCAAATTCAACAATTATGTTCCTTGTAACAACTAGACTTGTTGATTTATTTCTGGGGAGGGGGGGTGTTCCACCCCTATTGGAATGTCTATTTTTTGTGGGTATATAATGAAATGATTTTATGTATTGGTTGGGTGTGAGGCGAATGAATTATCATGATTTTTATTATGAAATGTTGATTTATGACATTCTTTTTATGTGGTTCATATATGGTTTTTAGGATGTAGATTATTAGATGAAGATGCGATCATGTGTATATAAATGTAATCTATGGTTAATGTGTAATGGTATTTGAATTTATCTTTTAGGGTTAGACTATGGAAAGCCAAATTCTTGTCAAATTTATTATATTACCTTATACGCCTTATAATTTCCGTAGTATTGTTATGAAAATTTATGCATTAGTGAAATATTTTAGACGAAATTATATCCTTCAACGGAATGAATATAAGATTTATTTTTATCCACAAGATGCCAACATAAGAAATATATTTTTTATGATTTTTTCCCTCCCTCGTGACACAAACAGAATATTTGTGTTTGTAAATTTTTTTCTTATGTATTTTAAATTAAAAAAATGTTTACGATATCTGATTGTATCTTATATGGAAGATTATCTCAATGATAATGATATAGTGTGATATATAGAGAGGGCTTTTATCCACCAAATGATGATATATGGTTATGTACATGGTGGGTGATCTTGTAAATGATGATGATATAAGGTTGTATATGTAATATTCTCTTTCTAATCACACAATGGGTCAATTTTTTATTTTACATTAATAACACTATATTAAAATGATTTTTTATCTCAAATTCCAATTTACATAAAAATTTAAAATTGTAGTTTTATTCAATAATTTCATTTTTACCCCAATTAAAAATGTCAATTTTACTTGTTTTTAGGTTTTCGTTGTAGTTGGAGGAGATTTAGAGGGCCCAAGATGATGTTGATGAAAAATGGGTGAAATAGTTCAAGATTCCAAGAAACCTGGTAGACTCAAACGAGCACTGAAAATAATAATTGAATCAAATTGTCATGAAATTGTGTAGGATGATCCAATATTTATTGGGAATCATCTCTTTTGTATAAACCCACATAAAATTCCAAAAATAATTTTCCCAACAATACATGTATGTCAAAGAGACAAAATCTGCATGAATTCAAATTTTTTGTTATGTATTTCAGCCATATAGAGGGATTTAATTCAAAAAATGAGTCAAAACCTTTAGTGGAGATTTTCATTTTATGGAAAACAACTTTTTTTATTCTGTAATATGAGATAAGGTTGTCTACCCATCCATAACCATTATTCAAATGTTTTCATGAAATTTGGGTCCCCCAAACTATATTCCATATTGCCTATAAAATGGTACATTGGGTATGCCATATATAATTTCGATCAATGCAGTTATGTTCTAAAAATATGTATTTATATAAGATTCATATCATCCACTTGTAGGTTTTTTATCTCACTATACTCCTAGAGAAAACTAAAATGAATATATCGATCCACCCGAGCTTCCTCCTCCTCTTGATAGTGGTATAAATAGTGTGAATTCATTGTGAGGGAGCTACAAATATTTTAAAGGGAGTTACATGACATGTAATGATACTAGTTTTCTTTATTTTTGGTTTTAAAACATTTTATTTTGATTTAACATACAACTATTTTTTTGAATACATTGTTTGATTAAACAAAATGGAATGCTCCATACTTTTAATTGATCAGTGTGGCGTTTTGTGATAATGACTTGTGTTATTCATATTGGACAACAAAATAAAAAATTTATTCCCAAATTATATTATATTTATATTTTATTTGGATGTTATTATACAATTAATAACATCTAGATCTTGTATATATTATCTTTTGTCAATGTTTGGTTCAATATGCATTATCGTAGTAACACAGAATCTAATCAGGATTTAGATTAATTTAAACCAAATAATTAATTCAATACATAATTCATATATATAAATGATGAACAATAGATTTTTGTAGTTAACTCACAATAAACCATTTTCCTTTTTTGTAGATTCCACTTGTTTTTCATTTATGAAAATCATAAGATATAGAATTTTATTTAAAAAACAATTCAATCTACCCGACTCTTTTGGTGATTTTTATTAAAAATATATACCATAAACATACAATTATAATTAATAAATTACCTTGGGTCCACCATATTATATAAAATTAACTTATAATATACTAAATTTTATATTTCATGACAACACATTCAAATTTTTGGTTCTTTTTCTGAGAGATTATGTTTTTATTGTGTGATTTTTATAAGTGTGTTTTTTGTTTTGTAATTTCTTGTTCTATTGTTTTTTATATTGTTTTTAATTTTAATTTTAATTTTAAATTAATCCTTTTGAAGGACATGTGAATAATTACATATTCATCGGAGGAACTAATTCCTTTTGAACACGAACAAGATAACTTCATGTGTCATCGACTCCAAGAATCGTTGAACAATCCAACGGAGGAGGACTCACAAAACATCACCACCTTTCTAGTACTATATTATTCATATAAAAAATAAAGACAGAAATATAATGACCTGATATGATGGAAATTAACTAGAAATTAAAAGAACAAACTTCACCTATTGTAGATATTCATCCTGCATACATTCAATAGAAGGAAAGACACCAAATATTGAATGTAAATATGGAGTAATTCAATTATTAAAATGATTCAATGGACTTGGGGAGAATATTAAATAATGGATTTCAATTACTTTTATAATATGGGATACACATTGAAACATTATAATTTTTATTAAGACCAATTAATGTTTAGGGAATTCCCTTTTTCAATGTAAAACATCATAAATGGTTTGTTGAATTTTGTTAATTCCCCAATTAGATGATGGGAGGACATAAAAAAATGTTATGATGAACCATACTTCCTAGACAGTAGAACTAAAACTATATGGATAAAAATATTTGTTATAATTAAATTATAATGGTAATCACTTCATGAATATAGAAAAATATTTAAAAGGATTTGTTAATGTTATCCCCATCACAAAATAAGTGGTCAACTCTTAGTAAAATATTTTTACGAGGGTTTACATAATATTGATCGAAACAAGATTGATGTTGAGGCAGGTGTTCTGATTGATGATAAAACCTCAATCGATGTAATGACCATTATTAAGAACATGGTGCAAAACACTCAACAATTTTTTTTCGAGGAACAATTTACCCATTATAGTAGTCCATGAGGTAAAAAGATATGTGTTTATGAATAATGTGTACAAGATGTTTTAAGAGGTAATTAACTTTTTTTTGAAGAATTTATCTTTCCAAAGGTAAATCCCAAACTCCACCTCCCTTTTAATGACTGTTAGAATTCATTTCAACCCCACTATTCAGACCAATTACCTCAATTAAGATAATCATCATAGAGTTGTGAAAAAATCCTCCCAAGCCTACCATATGATCAAACCATTAAACAAGAACCATACTATCCATCCAAGAATAGCTTTATAGAAATTGAGGACTAAAATAAATGAGTATTAAAATCAAGCTCAATAACCACGAAACCATCCGAGGTAGAGTTTTCATCCACCAAAACCACTAAGAAATAACCATCCACCACAAAGTTCTTCACAACCACCCTTTTAAAACCCAATCTGGGCCTAGATTACATGTTGAAAAAAGGTTCCAAATTAAATAAAATTCCAAAAAACCACCCAAGAATCCATACACGAAAAAAACGCAATTATGCCAAATCGAACACTCGATGCGGGATATCCAAATTCATCGGTTGTGTAACCTAACCTTGACACCACTAGTAAACCCTTGGTATAAGATTAATTCCAATTCCATAAACCTTATTAGTGGAAAAAATATAATATACATATGAATAGTTCATTAGAGACATCCCGTCTTGAGGAAAACACCATCCCGACCATAAAAATATTGTACAAAAGTTGAAAACCCCTATCTTGAGAGAATATCTTGAAATGAAAAGTGTGTTTCGTTTTACAAACCACCAAATCAATCCATTCATATTCAATTTCCCGAAAGGGCCGCCCAACCATGTAAAAAAATAACATGATACGTAAATCTTTGAAACATCAATAAATGTCTATCTTATCATCCCCTTGATTGATGACATGAAGAAGATATTCAATATTACATGTTGATAAAGAGATGTGTACACAACAAAGTTGAGTTTGAGGTCATTAAAAGATGATATTGGGGATGAATATCTCTTAATTTATAGAGCTATCACTTACCAAAAAATATAAATATTCAGGAACATTTTCAAATCCATGCACTATTGGAGAGTATTTGGTTTCCAATGCTATTATTGATATGTATGATTCTATAAATTCAATTCCTCACTAAATTTAACCTTTATTGATGTTTGGGGAACTGAATCATGTAGGAATTTTGTTCAACATGAAACCTAGAGTAAAACCCACCAAACTACTTTGATATATTTAGTTATTGTAAAGGTGGAAAATTAAATTTTTACTGCTAATTTTTCTACACAAAAAATAAAATATGACATTATAAATGGAAATGAACCAAATATAGTAGAGGGTACTTAATTTAATGAATCCAAAACCACAATTAATGTACACAATGATACATCATTCATGGAGTTTTTGGGTGACATGGTCCATTTTAGCATCCTGGATTCCATGACGAACCCCTCAAAATTATATTCCTGACCTTTAATTAATGTACTCCAATCCACTAAAAAACTCCTTTTCATTCCATTGATACCATTTTTTAATAATCATCGTTGATAGACATCCTAGCTAATGAGTTATGTATTGATTGTTGTAATTATCAAAAAAAATGTCATGCATATTTTTTGATATATAATTTCTTGAGAAATGAGTATCCAATGACCATAGATTATACTATTATGATTTTGAAATATCATTCCTCCTTTTCGAATGTTACCATTGAGTGGAAATACTAGATTAAAGACTTCTAACTATCTCATTCACCCCCATAAACACAAAATTCACCTTAATTGAACCATAAACATCCACCTCAAAATTCAAAATAATACTATATTGAGAATGAAAACATGTTGCCAATAATTTTTTATAGTAGACTCCCTCAAGATCATAAATTGTTTTTTAACTATAGAGGTAGTATAAATAGACTTTGATATAGAATCTTGCTGACATTCCTTGTCTTATCCCAACAATATTCACCGAACTCATATTTTTTTATAATGAGGATAAACTAGTGAGGTAGAAAAAATGTCTACTGAACCAACTATTCTGAGATGTTTTTAAAAAGTAGGTAACCAAATTTCTTTTTTCATAAAAAATTTACCCATATCGGACAGTCAATGTGTTATTCTAGTGCATGTTGTTCCTAAAATACTATTCATACTAGAAGTGAAATTTAGAATAATTAAATGGTTCTAATCCTTTAGAATAATAGTTGGTGTGTTGTTATAGATATGTTAGTATCTAATCTAACACACAATGAAAGACGATTTCCTAGAGTCATTCATTGATGAGATGTAATAGAGTCTAGTGAGGAAGTCCCAATACTATTTTTTTATGGTTATTATAGATACATTTATATCTATATTTCTCATAAGGATAAGGAAAATTAAAACCTAATTTTCCCCATTGGAACAATTACACATAGAAATATTTCATTAGATATATTACATGATCTAGGTACTTTACAACGATTCATGGTTAGTTTAATCTAGATTACCCAAACAATTTCATGGAAGTATTCATGGAGGATTCTAATTTTTATGGATCCTCATTTGATGAATGTCTAAAAGGTCATGGTTATACCCTATATCATTTTTTTGAATGGAATATTGTATTAAATTTTGAGAAATTCCATCTCATGGTGTGAAAATGTATAGAAAATGGGCATCTCATTTATATGGATGGCATCGAAGAAGATAAATTAAAACATGATATCATCTATTTACTACCATTACCCAAAATGTGTATGTTGTTCCATCTCTGATTGGTCGTGCTATATTTTATTGTCATCTCATTCTTAAATTTACTAATATTTCACCCCTATCCCTCTTTCTAAAAAATAAATATAATTTTATCATTGATAATAAATGAGTAGAATATTTTAACAAATTCATACGGAGTCCCACATCACACCTGGTATTCCATCCAACAAGGTTTGATTTACTATTTGAGTTTATGTTTGATTCCTCTACCAATGATGTTGGTGTTGTCTAATCACAATGGGATGAGCATTCCCTACAGTCCATTTTATTTTCCACATGTACACTAGACTCATCCCATTAAAACTACACAACAAATAAAAAAATCTTTTAATTTGTGTTTTCCCTGGATACATTTATTTCATTTACTTTTGGGTTCATTATCTTCGTGTTCTCAAATCATGCAACACTATAGTATCTTCTTATGATATATAATGTTAAATCACATCTTTTTTATTGGATGTTCCAACATCATGATTTAATCTAGATTTTAGTGATAAAAAAGGATCCTAAAATTTAGTGGTAGACCATATCAATAGGATATTCCATTCCCTATACAATGACTCAACCCCTTATATTACCATAAGTGAAATACTTCATAATGAATAATTATTTAATTTAAAAGATGTAATTTCATGGTATGATGATATTTTAAATTACTTAGTAGCATAATTCAATCTAAATGGTTAGAAAAAAACAAATTAGATCATCTAAATCATGAATCTCATTGGTAGATTGAGTATGACCCATTCGCATGGCACCCACATACTGATAGGTCCCTATGAATTGTGTCCCTGATATTGAGTTTCAATATTTCATATATACTATAACACACTCTTGCTTGTGGGTTCCACCATGGTCCCCAATGGATGTTTCACAGGGTCCTCATTTTTGTTCTCATTTTTTAGGAATGTCCATGATTTATGTAAATGTTTTCATCATTGTCGAAGAATGGGGAATGTATCTGAAGGTAATAAAACTCAACAAAAACACTTGTTCATCCACAATGTTTTTTATGTTTTGGTTATTGACATTATGAGGTCATTTCCCAATTCAATTGGAAAAGAGTACTCTCTTCTCGAAGCTTATTATGTGTCAAAATATGTAGAGGCCTGATCCATGAATGACATATTATTCCAATAATGTCATGGAATTCTTGAAAAATAAAATCTTGTATTGGTTTCAACTTCCTAGATTCATCATCATTGATCATGGCTCTCTTTTGAAAATAAAATAATGAAATCATATTTTTATTGGTTAGGGGTTAGGAATCGAGTGTCTACTACATATCACCCACATAAAAATGGTCAATTTAATGACAATAAAAGAGTGGTAAATCAAATTCATAAATACTGGGTGATCCAAATTGAAAATATTGGAATATTAAGTTTGATGAATCATTTTGGGAATATTGTAATTCATTCAAAATACCGATAATAATATCACCAAATCAAAATGTAATTTTATTGAGTGTTAATATCCCTATTGAGATAGATAACTATTCCCATCGGTCCAGTTAAAATGGAAATTCCAATGATTTTAGAGAAAGTGAGTTAAGTCATATGAAGATTCATGAGTTGGAGGAAATGTGTATAGATTCATCAAAGACTTCCCAGATTTACAAGGAGTGATAAAAGGCTACCCAAGACTGACTCATCTTTCATAGTCAATTCCACATTGGGCAAGAAGTTCATCCTTTTCAATGAAACTCAAATGTTTCATCTAGACAAGTTTCATTCATGCTCATTTAGATCATGCACTGTCAGTAATGTGTATCCATTTGGTGTTTCTTAGGTAAAAAATTATTAGACAAACCACACTATCAGAATCAATGGGAGGTGGCGGAAGAACATCAACATTTCCATTACAATGTCCCATATGGATGAACTCCATGATGAAGAAGTAACCTATGAATGAAAACCACCTATTTTTATCTTAACCACATCTCATTTATTACAATGTAGACACATCATACATTAGGTGTGTGGGGATGTGGAAATTCTTGGGTTCGTTATGAATTATCTTGATCATTTTTCTTTATCCCCATTTTAGCTTGGTGAATGGTATTTTTATGTTTCATCCCCTCACCTCATTCCCTAACTCACTATTTTTCTACATTATTAATTTTTTATTCCAAAAAATCAAGGAAAATGATGCCAACATAGTCATGTGGGTTATTGATAATGCATTGGTAATTTCCATATTTTTTTTAAAAACAAAATATAATGAAGAAATATGTTTTTAACAATAATTTTACATTGAGGTGTCAATTTTTCGTGAAAATTGGGTTTTTTCAATGATATTAATGGTTGTATGATTTTGAAACTTTTGTGAATAATCTAACCCTATGTGTGATTACATTATGGCGAAATTGTTTTTCTTAATTTATCCCTTCATTTTTCACCAAAACTATGAAGGGTAAATTCTGATAATTAGTATAAGAGAAATATAATTTTGGTTGGTATTTAACATATTTATAAAATAATTTTTTATATATGATCATTCCTAATTCAATATACTTTATTACTATATATGATTTAATAACTTGTTTGTACCATTTAATTGAATATTATACATACTACATAATCTAATAATTAAATAATAATAATAATAACAAAACCAAAAAAACAAAAATACTATTATTGTGTCTTGGGGTTTTCAAAAACCACTCTTCCTCAACTATTGATCTTTTTATAACTATTACAATTAGTTTTTTTATTATATCAATCATGGTTTGAGTTATGAGTGTGATATTTTTTAAAGGTTCATATTTTCAAAAATAAAATAATAATAAATGTGATGATTGATAAAATGTAAAACATGTGGGGATATCTAGGTGGGGATCATATGGTTTTAATTCCAAGAATTCATTTGTGAGTGGGTATGGAAATATTATTTCATGGGATGTATATAATATTTAGTGGAAATAATTTTTTATGTAGAAATATATTAAATTAACCTATATTTACTATATTGAATGTGGAAATAATATCGTGGATTGGTTGTCTCAAACACACACATGGAGGTTTAATGACATTGTTGAACTTTGAATTATTTTATCAAATTTTTATCATTATTCTCCTTAAATTTAGTTTTGATACAATTTATGTGTCATCTATTTCTATTAAAATTGAGACTAACTCCTTAGTGTGTTTTTTCTATTAAAAAATCATATCAGGAATTAAATTTTCATTAAATGTTAAATCTTCATGATATTTTGATATCTATAGGAATAATTTCTCAAAATCTAACTTTTCTTAAGAGTGAAAATTTATAGGTGGGTGTATATGAACACACAATGATTCAATATTCTATTTCACTATTACTCAACTGTGTTAAAAAAAATTATTATAAATTAAAATTATTATACAAAAATCACATCATGATTGATTAAATAATTCAATTTTTATCGCTGTTAAAAAGGGAATATTCACTTGTTTTGAAGTTTTCATTGTAGATTTATGTGATTTGGATTGACCATGATGAATTTGAATAATCATGGGAAAACATTTCAATATTACAAGCACCAAATTTGACACAAACATACACTTCAACTAATATTTATATCTTATTGGGATGATATTTTTGGGATGATAAACAATTTAGTGGGGAATGACACATATAAATACTCCCAAAACTAATCCATCCATTAATATTCCCAATAGAACTGATATTTCCAAGACACCAATATGCATTATGTTAAAAGATCTATTCTATAATTCCTACATATATAGTGCTTTAGACATGAAAATATTGCTAAAGAGTTGGTCAAGATAGTAATGAGGTGAGAAAATAATAGCATAGTTTTTTCCCAAGAGTGTTAAGGTTTTCTACCTATTCAAAAACATGGTCCAATAGGTTTCATGAATTCTAGGCTCCCAGAATCACCTTCCACTTTTCTAATATAATGGAACCATGGGTACCGAATATGTATGTTAAAGTAAGGGAGTGAAGTGATTCTAATTTATCCTTCCATTGGACTCCTCTCATCCACTTAGAGGTTATAGAACTCTCTATCCTCATAGGGATAATTTAAATAATTAATAAGGTCCATATGAGCTTCCTCCAAACACTACTATGAAAATAGGTTTATCTAGTGCTAGGGATTTAACAGTGATATATAAATTTTTTGATTAAGACCACTTTGTCCACACTAAAAATATAAATTACTAAAGGGGGTATTTAACAAGTCTTTAATATAGTTCTATTAAAGGGTGAACTATATCATTTATTTTTTACAAGCATAAATAATAGCCCACCCTTTATTAGTGATTTTAAAAATGTTCAAATAAATGGTGTCTCTTATCAGTTCTTGAAAAAAAACTGATGGGGGGAGTGGGTTGTCACCACTTTTCTTGAAGTGCTAGCAAGGACCCACCCCTATATCCGGGATTTTTCATAGCGCTGATAATAGTATATTTAAAAAAAACATTTCATTGAAAATAATTTAATAATATATTACTATATTAATATTTATATAGGAATAATATATAATTTCTAAATATGTTTTAATTAATGTAAATCACTAATTTTTCTTAATAAACAATATATTTAATGATAATGGATTATAAAGAAATTAATTTTTTTAATTAGTTATATTATCATTATTATATATTAATAGAAATTTCATATCTATTTGAAAATAACGCAATTAATCAAATTAACAAAGGAATAAAAATAAGGTGAAAATGTAACTTGAACTTCAAACAACCATAAATTTTTATCCGAGTGTCCTTTTGAGATCTACCACTTATAAAAGAGAAAATTGTGAAGTACTCTACATATTTCAAAATAGGGAAAAACCATCGTTGCATTTTTTAAGGCCAAAAAGTCCCATAAAGAATATAAAAATTAGTTTTTAGTCGGTATACCAATGTTAATTTAACATTCAATGGATTTTCAACCTCATTTAAGGGGTTATTATTTTATTTTCCTATGGATGATGAATGTATTCATATGACTGACATTCATATTTATATTATCTGTTTGAAATTGAATAATTTTTTAAAAATTATTTTTCTTAATAATTAAATATATGCTTTTTTATAGTTTTATATAATAAATTAGTCATATAAATAAATATATCAACATAATTATTTTAAAATGTATATTCAAATATGTGTTAATAAATTCAAATAATAAAAATGTTTTAAAAACCATTTCTATCCATTTTTACATTATAAAAATATATTTAAAAGTGTATAATGTATAATATATTCTATTTAATACAATTATATATAAATATCAAACACAAACATCTCTTGTATAAAATTATTTACGAATTTTTAATTAATATAAGAATACATACATACATACATACATACATACATATATAACACTAAAAAGACAACAATATAACATGGTATAATGGTAAAGGCATTCCATCTTCAAATAAGAGGTGCTGGGTTCGAATGCAGGTGGGCACATATCAGGGTGAAAATTCCAAAATCATAGATAAAACAATTGGTGGGGTGATAATCACTAAAAAAGGATGGATGTGTTGTAATTGAAGTCATGGAAGCATTGATAAAGGGTTCAGTCTCATATTCATCTTACAAAACATAATTTTACCCCCATTAATCTAAATTCCATTATTAGTGCTAAAAATCCCTATTAAAGGCCCCCATTAATAGCACTAAAAAGTAATTTTATATTGGTCCTTTAACAATTCTTTTTTATCCTGGTTAATGGTAATGTTTAATAGTTATTTTGTAGCACTATTATAAGAGAAATTTAACTGAGAATTTATAGCACTGATAAAAACATCAATCATTAAACTATGCTCAGGTGATTAGCTCTATTATAGGACTGATAAAGTTATATTCTATAGACGTTAATTTCACCTTTTGTAGTGTTGTCCTCTAAATATTAGGATAAATCAAGGGAATTATTTTTGAGGGACATACAAATCCTTTAAAATGACTTTTGGAACATGTACTATTACTATTGTGATGTAATTTTAGTTGGAAAATATTTCAATCATAACTATTTTATGTTTATTCATGTTTGAATTCTTTTTTTGATTAAACTAAATAGAATGAATGTATCATTTAATCTACTACTGTGGATTTTTGAGTGTGTGACTTGTTTATTTATAACATAAAAACTCAATAATCCTTTAATTCCCTACATATTTGAGATTTCTATTTTCATTGGAAGTTATTATACTATGAATTTGATCTGGAACATGTCTGTATGAGTATTATGTCAATGGTAGGTTCAACATTTATTTTTGTAAAATATTGTAATGGTATTAGGATTATTATTAATTCCAACCAAATACTTACATTAAACCTTATTTATTCTATATTAAATATAAACAGTAGATACAATCTGTACACTCACAATGAACCCTCATTCTCATATTCATTAAAATAAAAATGTTTTCCTACTCTTAAATACTCTATTTCTGTAATTTTATTTTAAAAATGTTTTTCAAACCCTACCCCATATATTAGTGTTGTTTATTAAATATACATTCATTAAATATCCAATGATCCTTGAGATATTTCCTAACGTCTACCCAATTGTATAAAATCAACATTAAATACCTATACATTTGATGTTTCATGAGAATGTGTTCACTCAGCCTCCCAATTATAATATATACGTATATATGAGGTAAGTTTTAATCCTTCTGATGATGATAAATAGTAATATGTGGGGTGGAATTTTATCCCCCTAAGGATGATATATTATGGTATATAAGAAATTCACTCTTATGAATGATTGTTATACATAGTGATATCAAGATCATGGAATTACACCCATATAAATGATATATAATGATATTTGGGTGTGTTATTATCCTCCTTATAAGGATATCTGATGATATTTCAGGTGGGTGTTTATCCTCACAAAGATGATATATAGTGGTATATAGTGTGTGTGCTTCTCCTCTTCATAATGATGTATGGATATGGCTACGCTAGGAACATAACAACATGGTGATTATATAATAAAATATTCAATATTATAATCTTAATGATGATATATGGGGATATCTGGATAAATCATGTATAACCTCTTTTCCAATGAGGCTTAGTCTATATATTCTCTTGTTCCTCATAATGTATCATTTCCACTATATCGATGTGATGAATCTACAAGGGACATGTCAGTCCCCCAAGGTTTTAGATTTTTGGTAAAGGTATTGCATGTTTCCTAGATCTCATCAAGATATTCATACCTTGTGATCATGGCCCCACATATCCAGATATTTCTATTATATGATCATTCAAAAGAACATTATCACATGTTCACCATGTACCGAATTTCTCAAAACATTTCTATTAATGGATGAATAAACTAATATCTTCATTGTTGAAGGATCCCATGTCTCGTTAAATGGCGGTATGGTCACCAAATCCCATTCAAGCATTTTCTTTCCTTTTAGCTCTCTTTAAGTTATTTAATGATCTTATAGGGGGATCTAATGGTATGGTTTCTACAATTGGAAGTATAGTTTTTCCCATACCTAGACAGATTTTGGATATCAAAACTTTCACACCCACTATAGCATAACAAAATTTTCATGAATTAATAGTCAATCAAAATAAAATTTAGAGAAATCACTAATGTCACTTAAATCAAAGAAACAACTAACACATTTGAAATATGGCTCCATCCTAGGAATTATTATTTATCAATGTTAAAAGTCCATAAATAGAACACTAGGGGCTTAGTCGCATGGTTGAACATGGATTACATCTCAATTTCCTCAACTACCATATTTCCCATTAAGAAATATTAAAACTGAATTAGAAAGCGTAAAAGGATTAGACCTTTTCTAATAGAATAAGCCACAATATGTTTTTTCCTTACCATCCCAAAAACCAATAGATATGGATTTTTTGAAACTCCAACATTATATTAGAGTTAATTATTTTCTATGATAAGTTCCTCCCCAATAATATCTCTTTAGATTCTAATCAATTTTATGTTTCATGTGATTATTCTAGATATGATTTTCTATCTAGGGAGTGACATTGTAAAAGCCTCATCTTCTTCAATCCATGCGATTCTCTATATAATGTTGGATGCAACATCCAGTTCATGTTAAAACCCTTCAATCAGAATGGTGGAATTGATTTTTTTAGGATGTTATGTTTGGAATTCTCCTTCATTTCATTTCATAATGTTTAAAATACATGGGTTATGTATGAGACAAACTCACCTGGTGTAATAACTAAAATGGTTCCCATCACACTAGGTGTCACCTATATAGCTGATTTTCCAACCTACAACTGATTTCAACTTATCAGAGAGAATCATTAATCCATGTAGTATGTGGAATATTAGACCAATCCCCTATTCATTTAAATATGGATACTATTGATGTTGGAGTTAATCATCTCTTCTCTGCTACATGTTGGCCATCGTATCAATAGAACCAAAAATATATTATTTCCCCCCAAATAAAACCTATATAAGATCATTGTTGGATTGGTCTCGAAAATATATTTTAACTTTCCAATAATTATTTTCTCTTGTAGAGTAACTCAAACCCCACATCGCAGTAGGTTTTAGAAAAAATGAAGAATGAAATATAGCAGTATGAATCAGGGTATGAAGAAATATGGGATGACGAAATTTTTAGTTTCCATATAAATAAAAAGAATATATTTGAAGGTAGTATACGTGTTCAAGAGTGTCTTTATCATTATAATTTAATGGAAATTTCTATAAGAGGTAGAGACCTAAATACTACGTACTAAATTTTTTTTATCCAATAAACCAATTGTATCCGTAAACAAAACATCCTCCCCAATGATGGGAATTATTCAAATTAAATTGATGTTTTCAGAGGTATATTTGTAACAAAATTTCATTCTATCATTTATAGGCTTAATCCATACATGCATAAAGAGATTCCAAGAGTAGAATATGATATTTTTGGATCTATTACCAGAGTGGTTACAAGAATAACATCAATATTCTCTAATTTATGGTGGAGGAAAAATGAAATATAGAATGTACCCTCAAGGCTCAACATGGAGAGGTATCTATGTATGGTTGACCTTTATGATTCCTTCTATGTGTCATTTATGATCATTGTGATGAAATTACTCATAGAGGTAATTCAATTATCATTATATATGTAATCCCCTCTTGGTTGTCTAGTGCAACCACCCAAGTTCTGATTCAAATTTTGAAAGACTACTATTACCATTGTTGATTTATGAATATTTTTATTTGAAAATTTTAAAATAAGGTTTTATCCAGTATGCTCAATGGTTAGTTAGGAAACCGCATCCCAGTCTTGGCCTCTAATGAAAATTATGGCTCTTTTAGGGGGAGGTCAATTTAGGGTTTCATCAGGATTGAAAAAAAAGATAGTAAAGGGAATCAATAAGATATATGATGGCACTAACTCCATCATAAAATTGTATCTGGTGGATGTATATGAAGAGATATATTTTTGATTTATCATAATGTTTTTGAACTTCATGGGCCTTCAATCATTAGATACTAACCTTATATTTTTAAATTATTTTGACACAATGGTTTTTAATTTATTTCAGGAGGAAGGAGGGTAGTCTTTATTAAGTAATTTAATGGACCTATACAAGGATACACATTATCACCATTATCCTTTATATTGACTTAGGATGATCGTATAATATTTATTAATGCTAGGATGAATTTCGGGTTGATCAATATCTATCAATACATATATCACTTCCATTTGTTGTCCCATTTAATGATTGATGACCACAAGGATATATTTCTCAATGGAATCTCAAAATCTTTTGGAAGCTTCAACAAAATCATCAATTAGTATTGTAAATGAATTTGTTAACTGAAAATTCAAGGCAAAATGAATCCCAAATATGGGAATACATTTCTGGGAGAGACGTGTGTATGGAATAGAATCAAACACTAAAATTTGCAAGAAATCACTCCCAATGGAATACATAGGAGATACAATCATGGTTGGTTGGTTGTGTACCAAACACTAGGACATGGTATAAGGGAATATCACTTCTCAGATAAATAATTAGAATAATCATTTACTCTCTTTTGGAAGAATGGTCACTCTCATGAACAACATTTTATCCACTCTACCCATGAATGTATTTTTGAATCTTAGTTTCCTGAATATAATAAATAAAAATATTTAAAATATCTTGATCTCAATTATATAGGACACTAAATTTGATTGTTTATTTTATTAGGATTACTAGTCGATAATGGCATTAATTATGAATGATGGTGGTATGAGTTTGTGAAGTGTATCTGAAGTGGTAAAATGCATTCCTGGAAATTTGTATTGTGAGGTGGTTAAAATGTGATCACTATAGAAATATAACATCATAGGAAAAAATGTAGAGAACATGGGTAATACGAAAAGGAACCGTCAATTTTATGTAAAACTATCCAATTCCATATCACCCATAACAACTTATATGAATGATAGATTATCACACAGGCTGAAATCAATTTTTTTCATAATAATAAGGTTGGTAGTATGCTAGGATTCCCTCATTATCTGATCCCATATATCATTTTCTTTAAATCTTGTTAATAATATTATTGTATCCATGATGTTCTTGATAAATAATAAAATATTTGTTCCATCTCATTAATCTCTAAGGCATTAAGGAAAAGTTTTATTTCATGTAATAGTCTATAAGATCGTTCTTATTAATGTATTATATAATGTTTCTCTAAAAAAATCATGTTCAAGGATCATTAGGTCACCTCCATTAGTAATATTAAATAAATGTGAGGTAAAATTATATCTTATCATGTGTGTGGAATATGTGTTCTCAAATGACGAAGAGGTGAGATGGAATATGATTAATTTTGTGTCCACATACCTATATTTTCTACATCCCATCCTTGAGTTTATAACCCATTTATTCCACTAGAATGAATGGTATTTCACAGTGTGCCTTGTAGTGGGTTAATTTAAAGGCTTGTATTAGACAATTAGTCAATGTGATGAATTTCAAATAAGAATGTTCTAATGTGTGGACATGAATAGAATACAAAAGAAGGAAAAGTCCAACATCCTTTCTATTTGATGTCATTTAATTTTGGAGGTATGGAACCAGGATCTTCATGAGTTTATCTCATGCTCTAGGATGAATATGGTCACCAGAACAATGTGGTTTCTTTTTAAAATGCATTCCATATTAAAAACTATGATGATGATCCCTCGATGAGACTCTTAAAAATTTATAAAAACTATCCATCTACTATAAATATTGTTATATTGGATGAGTAGTTGTTTTACATGAACCCTTATATCTATGGGGTGAAGATAAACATCAATAGATCAGGTATGATGGGAATATTTATGTGCGGTGGTGTCATCCAAGACCTAAAAGGATATGTCGTTGATGCTACTAGTGAATATTTTCGAGAGGGGACTCCCTTAAAGAAGAAGTATGGGATCTCCACCAATCAATTCAAATCTAAATATCAAATAAAATAACTCTCAAAAAATTGAAATAGATTACCAAATTATTTTCAACTCTCTCAATATCCTCACCAGAACTCCAAGGAATATCTCATACCATATCCAAATATGTATATATCTCATTGAAAATATTATTACGTTACATAAGATTTGGTGAGATACAAAGAATGTGGATTATTATCTCAAGTGAAATTGTATTCATGATGATGATTTCGATTAATTTTATTGTATGTGATTACTTCTCCCATATTGTGTGAACATTATTACAGAAGACTATATTGGGATCTACAATTTTAGAGTCCTATGACACCTTGTTTAGGTCTTGCTCTTGTATGGTTCTCCGTACTTATTCCTTGTTTATTTTTTATCAATTAAATAAAAATAAATGAGTTATTGTTACACATATAACGTTATTTCTTTCATGATGCCTATAATTCAAAATAAACAAATGTGGTAAGGGTTTGATGTTACAATATCATTATATATCATTTTTTTATTATTTGTTTCCAATATTTGGAGATTATTATCTAAAACTATAGAATATATTTAATTCTATACTCACATGATAATTTATAGAAAATACAATTTTTCCATTTAACTTACTCTCATAAAAGAGTCAAGAGACCAAAATAATATTTTTACAAAAAAAATCATCTTTATTTCCCTCTTCTGTTGGAAACCATTTTTCCTAAATATTTGTGTTTTTAGAAAAAAAAAATAACTTTTTTAAAATTTATATGTAAATTATTTATATAGATTATTAAGATGTTTTATAATTTTTACCAAATAGTTTTAAATAGATCTTCTCTTCATATTATGAATGATGTACTTATCACATTCTTATAAAAATTTAGAAAGGAATCATCTTTTTTATGTGTAAGACATTAATAGAATTTTATAATATTATGATTATTCATTGATTTAAATATTATTTTATTGGTGTAAAAGGTTATTTAAGAAAAATATTTTCAAAATAGATTTGGATTTTATAGTTTTAAAAATTAATTTATAAATAGAATGTTTTTTTTCCAAAAATGATATTCCAATAGATCTTTCAAAATCATATTTCCAAATTAGATGGAATATATTGATGTTTCTTAAGCCTTTATAAGGACTAGCTCCAATTATTTCTCCCTTATTATTTAATTGAATGTTTATTTTGATTATGATGAATATTGTTTTATTAAACTCATTGATTTTTATAATTTATTTTATGGTGTAGGTTTTATTATATTATGGAACAATAATGTATGGATTATGTGTTGTGTGAGACCTATATCTCCCTCTAATGTATTTTGTCAAGATGGATAATTCCTTAGATTTATATGTTATTCATGAACATTACATCATGATTACAAGATTATGTGTTAAACTAGTTTCTGTCAAATTATTATATGAAATGACCTAACTTTCATGTCAATAATGTTGTGTGTGGACCTAGTTTCATGTCCATAAGGTTGTGTGGGGACTAGGATTCATGTCCATAAATTTATCTGAGGACCTGATAACATTTCCGTATCATATTTAGAGAATATGTTTCTATTAATACTAGTTTGCAATATTATATGCTTAAATTTATAACACATTCCCATGATTATGTTAGGTTCTCATGGAATATGTTTATTGATTAACTTCATTATTCATGTCTTATAAAAATTATATATATATTTATTTACTTCAGATTATGAACTATGTTTTACAGGTTATGATTTTAAAAATGTTAATAAAATGTTCTCATACACTTCTGTTCATGTGATTGCTTTCTGTGTTCCTAAATCACTATTTGGTATGTTTTTATTTGGTTTAGTAATCAGAATATTTTAAAGTATCTATGTATTTATTTTGTTTCCTTTCCTCTTATCATATTTTTATTCATCAGATGATGTTTCCAGTCATTTTTTATTGTTTGGTCAATGTATCCAAGGATTTTTATTGATTTATTCAATATATCATAATGTATTTTTTTGTGTATCAATTTTTTATAAATTGTATTTGAATCTTTTTACTATTATGTGTGAATCATACTTCAAATAAAACAAAAAATCATAAATTTTTTATCTTGTTTACATATATGTATTCATTTTCCAAAACCACTGAGATACAGTTAAATTTCTTCATTTATTTTCAACACCATATCAAATCTAGATCATAATTTTTTTGAATTCATATATTATGTGTCGATCATCTGTTTAAATATAATTACTATAATTTATCATTCCTAATATGCATGGATGTCTATAGACCCATTTTTCAATATAATATTTTGTCATGTGTTTCTATGAATAATACTTTTTCATGTGTTTCTATGAATAATAGTTTCTCAAAATGATTATATTAACAGGGTAATACAGATAGACTAGAAGAAAGAAACTATCTTTGCATTGGTTTTTTGATGTTGAGTATATGTGAGTGTCGGAAGATTTCTACGAGAGTACTAGAGGTATTGGAAGGTGAGGCATATTATCAAGCCCTTTCTTCTTTCTTTTGTATTTTCTAATTTTTATATTTGAGAAAAGATACATCTTTAATTGGAATAAAGTATTATAAACATAAATATTTAATTGATTTGTATTCCATTTATAAATTTTCATATTTTGTTGACATTTTTATATATAGTTAGTTATAAATTATACATGAGTAATGGATTTGATCATTTTCAAAATATATTTAATTATTTTTAAGTTATATGTTAATTCTATTTTTTTTTTTGGTTCTCTATAGAGTGAATTGTTGTTTTTTAAAATGAAATTTTACTTCTCATTACTTTATTTCGATAATTCTTTTTGATTTAAATTTTAATTATCTTAAAATATTATTTCTAAGTAGTTTTTAATAAATAATTATAATATTTAGAGAATTATTTTTAGGGAAAAATATCATTTAATTTGAAAAATATTTTCCTTCATTAAAAATTTAATTCTATAAGTTGTTATTATAATATTTTATTATTTAGAAAAATCATTTCTCTAATTATCATGAGATATTTTCAATATTTTAATGATCTCCTATTTTTTATTTAATTATATTTTCATATGAAATCTGCTGAATCATTGATTTAATTTATTCTTAAGAAATATGAAGTTCATTACATGTTGAAAATATTAATATTTGCCATTTTTTTGAAATAAATGTATTTAAAAAAAATCATATTATATAAGAAATGTTATTATTAATTTTTAGTTCAAATAATATTTATTTTTATCTTATTATATCGTTTTATTTTTATTGTTTTAAATAATGAACATTTTCATTTCATGTGTGCATGGTGCATATAAAATCATAGACTTCTTTTATAAGATCTCACCATATGTTAAAATACCTAACATATCATACATTCATCAATTTTTATAAATCACATATCAATGTGTTAATGTTAAAGAATATTCCTTATACAAAAGCAATTTTGAATTCATTTTTATGAGTATAATGATTCCAAATTTTTTTATAAATATTAATAATTATTTCACTAACATTATATGCCATTATGGGATGTACAAAAGTTGCGAAAATCATTTCATCAAAAATATCAAGTGTTATCTTAAATAATTTATCAATATAAAACTAATTGAAATAATATGTTAATATTTCATCAATAATTTTAATTTAGAAATCCCATTGAAAAATATATATGTACATAATTTAATATTAAAAAGTATTTTCATGAAAGCCCACAAATGAAAGTTGTAAATAGAATTGGGATTTGGGGATTGAACCAATCCCTTGGAAAGTGGTAAAGACCTTGATATCCTTAAATGATTCAAGTTGTAATAATTTTTTGGTTTTAAAAATTTTGTGTATTAATTTATAAAATTTACTAGATTAAATTTAAATTAATATTTGTATGTAATTACATTAAAAAGTATTATAGTATTTTATAGAATATGTTATTTCAATAATTTTTTCAAAAAATATTTCCAATAGTATTCTTATTCTAGTATCAAAAGAATATCAAGGTTATTTATCAAACTTTATTTTTTAAAAAATATTTTTTATGTTTTTATTTTATGATTTTGAAACCCCTTACTATGAAATTAAATGCATATACCATGTTTAAAATTCTTTTCACAGGAATCGTAGAACTCTAAATCGTACTTAAATACTTTTGGATATATCATACAGAAGCATTGTAGGAATTTTTCTTATTTTATACAACTCTAATAAATGTATGTTTTTGACTATTACTCAAAAACCTTGATAGATAAAGAGTCCTCTATCATATAAAGAGCTGTGTATTTTTCAGTTATATTTTATAAAAACTTACGCAGCATGTCTTGGAACCGAATCCAAAAGTACAGACTTGGGGAGTTATAAGGACCTGGGTGAGATGAAGTGCTCTCAAGCAACGTATACCTGGGAGAGCTAAAGAGGATTTTGGGAAATAGAAATCATGGGAATCTACAAAAGGGTAAAGACTTTTTCTAGGCTCCAATGGTCATCTCATGTGTCTTTGGATGACTAATAAACATATCTCGATCCATTTAGGGGCCTTTTCACCAATTTCATCAACTAAGGTTGTTTCCTCATAAGATTTATAATTTTTTATACCGTGGGGGACCTCATTACATTATTCTCTACAACAGACTCCTTCTTTTATAGGGTTAAAACACTTATTTAGGGTTTTCATGACTTATGCGGGTGATTTTGCTGAGAAAATCATTAACGAGGGTTTTCAACATTCTATAGTGTCAAAATAATATACAGAGGGTTTTATTTAGAGGAAAACTCAGGACCATGGGAAAAAGAGGCCCCACGTGTAGGTCCATCGTGGAAGTGTCTCATGTAGGGCCATTAAATAGGTATGACTGCTCTTGTTGGGTTACTCTGGTAGGTCTTGTGTGAGCCTCTTGGTGCACATGTGGTGTGTGTTCATATTGATCTAGGTGATTCGTATAAGCTCATACCATCCTTTACCAATTTGAGTTATATTATATTAAATATTTTCATCACCATTAAAAAATATTATATCAACAAAATCTCTTCCATCCTTACTAGACCAGATGAGATCAGATAATGGGTGTGTTCTCTCAAGAAATAAAAAGAAAATAATGATTAAATAATATTAACCTATCCATCCTATTCTATTTTAGAGTCTCTCAACTAGTATTTAGAAGACATCATGAATTTATATTAATTCAAATGGGAAGAAGGTTTCTAGAGTACATTAACTGAGTGCATTGGTGGGCTACGTAGGCCACGTGTTCATGTCATCTCCCACACACATTAATTTTGTTATTTGGGGAGGAGAAAATATCTTAGTAAGATGAATTTTAAAATTGGTCTAGTTTGAGGAATTTAGAGCAGTTTAGTACAATGTAGAGTTCATCAATGGTAAGGAAGGGGATGAAAATCAGTACCACATTGATCATGAATATCTATAAATAGTATTCCTTCATGAATAAAAATATGTAAAAATGGAAAAGATTATCTAACCTTACCAATCCATTAATAGGATCATAGAAAAAAAAGTACATTTTGATGTTTTAGAAAAGAAGAAAAAATTTTACACTAAAGAGTTAATCACCACACAAATGACTAGGTTTTGAAATAATAGGAATAACTCTCGATTCATAGGTAAACATGTCAATTCCTATGTCATGGAACACATAAACTATTTTCATAAAGATATCAACATGTGGATTTTTCATCACATTTTAAAAAATGAATAAAACTGGTATAAATTCCAATTATATCATTCTACGTTCCTATCATCATTATAGTCATTAAATAATAATAAAAATGACACTTCTTATTTAATTCCAGTACCTCAATTGGGTGTAATTAAAGTCATATTTATGGGAGATTTCAATAATTTTTTCCTATGTCTTAAAATATAGATAACATATGTTTACTATTTCTAATGTCATAGGATAAAATCTCTAAACTTTTTGTATTTTGCTTCATCACAATAATTTGTTATCTAAGACATATATAAGGATGAACTATTGATTGAGAGTTATAGTTTTTTATAGTCCTCCTTTTGTTGGTTTTAAAACTGACATGCTTTAAAAATATTTCTATTAATTTCCCCAAAAAAAGGTCCAAAACAATTTCGAGTGCACGTATTGTGAGTTCAAAAATAACCTTTACCCTAGGTACACTATTCTATTTTTCATCTTTGTGCGAAATATATCTCATTGAAATGGAAATTTAGTGTTTTTCAAGATAGAATACTAAAACTTGTGTTATAAGTCAATCAAAATATATTATGAGTTAAGAAATGATGACCCAAATAGGGATTTTTGGATAAAAAAAATATAAAATTCTTTATAATGAACCAGATTTTCCATGTAATTTTTTTAATTATATAGAACTATTCAAATGCTTCCAAATTTGACGGAATTTGATTCTGATGCCCTGTGTGCCCCCGAATAGAATTTTAATCTTTCTTAAGGTATATTAAGTAAATGTGTGAGTGGGAAATCCTAAGTTTTGAACGGGTGCTCAGAATTGAAATCTGAGGGCACCGTTGAACACACATTTCCATGATTCTCAAAAAGGATCCTTAACCTCAACCACAATGCGGTGATATTGGAAGTTGGTTTTTGTGGTTTTTTTGGAGGATTAATAAAATATATCTAATTAATTTTAAATATATTCCATCTCCCCATTAGATTTTGGTGGTGTGGACCATAAGGGGTGGTCGGGAATTTAATGAAGGACATTAAATGCCCGGTTACACTGAAATGTGTAACCACCCTACATGAAATTATAGAGGCTCATTAATAGCACCAATTAATTAACCTCTCTTAATTATGGGTTATAAAGATAACTAATCTATTCTATATTTTTGGTTTTTGAATTTTTTGGAAAAGTAGTCTTCTTATTAAGAGAGGATGATTTTGTAGGAGCCTCTTGATGAAGAACAGATCCATTATGAACGAACCAGGTATCATTCTTTGAGCGGCATCTCTAGAGGCGTACTTCAGTATTGATGAACAGTGACCCATCTTCAAACATGATATTATCTCCAATGACTCACAAGGTACGGCTTTGTCTTGTTTAAATATGAAGGGTTGTGGAATCAATTTTATTCTCCTTTTTTATGATGCTAACACGGAGGGTGCAGAAAAAACGAACATGCTCTAGACCCTCCCTCTCTTGTTTTATCGCTGCGTTCTACCTGGATGAATTTTAATGTTGAACGGAACCCAAATATGTGGGTAAAGAAGTGAAGTAGAAGACACAAGAATCTCGTAGGTGTGATCATATTAAAAAATGGACCACCGGAGGTCACCCGGTGGCCCGGTGATTACCGCCGATGCGACAACACCGATGACCGCCACTGGCAGGTGATGGTGGTGATTGGCACTATCCGACCGATGTGGTTATGGCACGTCATCACGTTCCGTAGGAGGAGGATGATGCACTGCTCCGTGGAAGTCAGTAGGCGTCAGACACTGGCAGATTGCAGAGATTGTGCTGGAGCACCATCACATGCCGTAGGAGGAAGAGTTAGTGGCTTTTTCAGCTATGGTGGTTGAGCAGGGCAGCCGAAAATGGCCAACCATTGAGGTGGATCAGCACACCATCACACGCCTCAAAAGGTGGATACGTCTTGAAGCCATGAGGAAGGAAAGGACCCTCTCATCATGAGTCCCATAGGAGACCAGGAGGTGCCACGTGGTGTCGCTGCTCCAAATTCTGAATGGCATAGCTGTTCAAGAAAAAAGGGGAGACATTTTCCCCAGTTCCAAATAGAGCGGGCCCCGTATCCTCCTGGGGTCTGCGCTGCTCCCTCTTGCAGGATGGGTGGAGCTCCCCTGCGGGTGGGGCCACTCCCTCTGGCGGTTCGGGCTGCACCCCACTCTGGGCTAGCGGCACCCCCATGAGAGTTTCTTTTTGATGTTAGGGATATTTATAGAAAAAACAATACATTTAAATAGAAATTTATTAAAATATAAAAGTCTATTAGTTTGATTTTTTTGAAGGTGAATATGTTCTAGAATATAAATTTAGATTTTAAACAATATAATTTTGATATTGACTTTTAAGGGATAAGATAACCAAATTATTCAATGTGTATTATTATTAATGAATTATTAGAATCAATGCTCTTCATTTCCCTAATATAAAAATGCAATGCTCATGTAAGTGTAACTAACTATTATGATTCCATGTATGTATATAATTTTTCTAATATTTACCATTAACTAATGAACCATGTATATGAACTATAACTCTTAATTTTTTCTTTAATATCATTATTTACTTGAGTGATATATGAGGTACATAAATTTTTTATAATGAATACCTTTACACATCCCCGATAATGAATATTTTGAATCGATAAAATACTATAATACACGAGACCATACTATTGTAAGTGAAACACATATTATGTATTACCACACAAGACACACTCTAATGAGCCTTTTTTCATTTTTATATTATAAATTATAATTTCAAAAATTTATTCATATATTTTAAAAAATAATCATCATTTTTAAATTCAAATTGAATATATTATCTGAAAATATTGTTTTGAGATCATTATAAAATAATTTATTTTTAGATGAATATTAAAAAAATATTGTTATTATAAAAAGTGTGGCCCTTATTAGATTATAAATATATAATATTAACATGAAATTATATAAATAATTCAATTTATTTAATGAATAACGTTATATATTTGAAATATGTAGTCATAGATTTCCAAAAAAAATTCCAAACACAACAAAACATATAAAATATTTTAGTTATAAAAAATCTATTTTTTGACTCTTTATTAAATAAAAAAATATTATATAAAAAAAAATTGGTTTGATTTAGAATAATCATAAAATTTACTAATTTTATAACAATTCATTTTATGCACAAAAAACCAAAACATTGGTAATCTTGGTCTACTCATAAATTTTATATTAAGAATGAATTTTGTTTTAATGAAAGAGTTTTATAAGAGTTATTTGTGCTAAAAATAAAAATATTTACACTGGTTAATTATATCATATTTTAGAAAATGTATTTAATATTTCAAATAATAATTATTTCATTAATTATTATTTTCAATTTCAGTTTTTTCCAATTAAATTAGTTACCATGAGTAAAAGTGGAGTTACTACATTAAAGGTAAAATATGAGAAAATGGACTAAAACATGTCAATGTGGTTATAACCTCAGAAAGTAGTTAATTATTGTAGATAGATGTGGTATCCCCTACCATTTTTTATTTCCACACACCTCTTTTGGATATTTTTACCCTTTTTCCTTGAATAATCAGTTAACATTATTGAAAATAAATGATATTTAAATAAAATTAAACTATATTTACATATAGTAGGAGATCAACTCATATCCCTTTCTAGACCCATTAAAAATATAGGACCCACTTAAACTATTCCATATCCTCTCCTAAATACCATCCCCCCAACTTTGAATACCAGATTTAACTAACAAACCATGATAAGAGAATTAAGGAGTTATCCAATGTAGAGCATCCAAGAGAGAGGTAATACTCTGAACCCAATTGTTCTTATTTTCTACATCCACACCAATCAATTACCCTATACCAGAAATGGTATAAAATGAAAAAAATATCCATGTTTTTATGTCTTTAATATTAATTCAATATCAATTTTAAACATTCCTCTAAATTCATTGAGAAAATATTAAATTTTTCTATGAGTGTCTTAAAACAACCGTCTTTATGATCATCCTATTCGATTTTCCAACACGACATTAAATAGAAATTTCAAAAATATTATGTAATAAAATAATATGATTTTTTATATAACATATATATTATAATAATAATATTGGTCATTTTATATGAACGATTAATACAAAACATTCTTAATTTTTTTAATCATTATAAGTAGACTTATCACGGTGCACGTTCATAATTTTTAACTATTTTAGAGATAAAATTTGAGCTATATAATTATTTTCATAATGCATTAATAAATTATATAAAACACCACTATTGTTTTTATATTGATGTTATTTCCCAACACATTTAATTATGTTCAACCAAACGAAAATGTTACAAACAAATTAACAGAACAACACCAAGGAAAAGATATACATAGAAAATATATTAAAAATAAATATGAAAGGATAATAACCGGAAAATATAAAATTAATTATATAGTAATAAAGATTTTTTTTAATATATTAAATTAACATGATTTAATTATTCATGATTTTAATCCTATGTGCGATGGATATTTTAACATGAAGTAAGGGTTTCATCTCAAATTCTTCCCTTTAAGAAATATTTTGTATAATGAATGTAATTTCATTTATATGGTCACTATATATTATACTTGGAATATTATATCATGAAATATATTTAATTAATTTTATTTTTATTGCATATTTATGATATTTATTTCAATATTTTTTATTCAACATAGGACACAAGGGTTTCATGTCACATTTCTCTCATTGAGACATATTTTTTATTACAGATACAATCTAATTTATGTGGTGTATATAATACATAATTGCGATATTATATCATGAAATTCCCTCAGTTAAATGATATTAAATTTTATCATAAATCTATCTCTTTCAAATGGTATGATGATCCCAAGGTTATGTTTCTTTCTTCTAAAATTTATCTAATTGATATATATTTGTATTATGTGCCACATTTATTTTCTATTATTTATATATTCCATAATTATGTTATTATAACATTAAATAACATTCTTTCTAGATAATTAATATTGAATTTATGTCAATATCATTCAAGAGGCATTGATTCTCTTTACGTTTTTAGGGTTTTTCATTTCAAATTCGTCTCTTAGACAATTGTTTTGTAAAGTGAACCTAATTTCGTCTATTTGGTGTGTATAATACCAAGTTGTTATATTATGTCTTGAAATTCAACTTTTTATAGAACATAAATATCATTTTAAAGAAATTTATTTAATTTTGTTTTGATTTGATTTCCACCCAATCCATTAGTGTATTTTCCAAAATAATTTTCATTTTCTGGGAATCATTTATATTCACCACATATTTACATTTTTTTGGTGAAAAAATTTCAGTCAAATATTTTTTCCTATATTTATCATGAATTTTTAGGTATTTAAAATTTATATTGTTATACCTTCAATATATTATTTTAATTCATGTGTTACTAAAATAATTTTAAAACCTAATCTTTTCCTTAGTAAAACTAACATATTATTTATTAAAGTAAAATTGGGAGTTGTTTCCTAAGAAATTTATATATATTGATACTATAAAGTCCATGTTGTTATATAATATATTAACATTCATGTAATCATTAAAAAAGGGTTGATTGATCATTCAATATATCACCGTCATGATATAAGATTAGTGGGCTTTAAAATGAACACCTAGATAAACCCTATAAGGGTATATGCTTATAAATATTGATTTTCTCTTTGTGTACCATTATTAGGGATTTGTTATTACCATTTCCATGGTTTACTATAGAAGACAAATATTGATCCCAATTACTATAATTCATGTTTAACAGAACACGTTTAATGTACACACAATATTATATTTTTTATATGGGTAAATATTTTTATTTTAGCCATAACCAAAAAAATATGTGTTGATTTTGTTATGTACTCCTAGAAATCCCCTTTATTCAATTAAATATAGGTATATTTGGTAAATATTATTCATTTTATATTTAGCTATGATTTTATTCAAATGAATTTTATATAGGAAATTATATGAAATGAACTACTGACACTCATTGTGAATTTATCAAACTTAAGCTGGTTATATTTGGTGTTGAAAATTATATATCCTATAGATGCATAGATAGATTTCATGAAAGCAAAAAATTTGGGTTTTTTTAGTATTCTACTCCCCATCTCAATATATTTTCTCGGAACATGGAGTTTAGAATAGATTTTTCTATCAATAAAAATGAATTATATAAGAATAAAATTATTTATAATTATTATCCATGATTTAATTTAATGTCATGAATATAGAGTTCCATTAGATTCAGTTGGTTATATATATATATATATAAATCAATCATTCTCTGTTTATTTTAATAATCTCTTATTTTTTATTTTACTCCATACTGAGAATGTAATCTCATAGTTATTTTTTTATATTTCACCATGAATACATTAAGAGAATTATTTTTAATATTCAACGATATAATAGAAGGGTGAAAAATGTTCCATCTATTAATTAACGAGTTTTCTTATTTTTTTCCAAATCAAATGTATGTTTGTATATAGTATTCCATGAGTAATAAGATTTTTGATTCTATTGGAACTCTTATATTCTTTACCAATAATGTGATATTACTATCAACTATATGTTTATTGAGTATAGATGTTCTTGGTAGGTATCAAAACTAGTTTTTAATGAATATTAGAAACTATATTTTTTAGTTCCTAATAAAATAGGAAGAGTACTATAATAAATATTAATTATTTCAAGGGAACACTATAGAAAATTTAATAGTAATTATATCACAGAATTCAATATGATGATATTATTATTTTTTCCATAATAGAAATATATAAACCAATATAAGCAATGTGTACCATATTGACACCCATTGTCAATTTTGGGATGTTCCCTGTGAGCAATTCAATGAAGCTAGAGTTTCACCTAATCAGATCATAACAATATTAGGTCTTTTGACCAAGGTTAATAAAAATATTTTCAGACACATATTGATTCCTCTTAATCATAAACATAATCTAACTAGTTTAGATCACTTCTTGATACAACAACCTTCATCATTTAGTGGAAAAACATATCAATTCGTTGTTGAAAAATTGATCAAGTCACAAGAAAATATTATCCCATCATTGATATGTTGTGAAATAGAAATACTCCTCATAGTGATAAATCAAATAGAGGGGGATTTGAACAATGGTGGTTATTAATTCAGTACCCAAACTATGATGATAAGGTAAGGAACATGGAACGAGAAATATTAAATGATGTATTCTCTCAAAAAAACATTCATCATGAGAAATGTGGGAAATTGGAAACGTAGTTCCTCAATATTAGAAAAAAGGAAGAGGAAAATGATTTTTTGTATGAATATAGATTTTCAAGATGATATTGTCATATTGAAAACAATTTATATTCGCTCGAATGAAAGATTGAACATTTCTCTAGTAGGGTTTAAGTCGAGAAATTATAGGAAATGCAACTTTTTGAAAGTCCCTACTCTCTCAAGTGCTGTTAAGATTAAAAATGTGATATACATGAAATATGTATTCAATATAAATTAATTTTTACAGAGGTCATCTGGGTATTAATGGAAGAAAAATTATAGTAAGGGGAATAAATTAAGAATTGTATCTCCAAAAGGTGATAACAATTGGATGAAACCACAAAAGGATTGTAGTAATGGAACATGTATTTTTTACATATTTGAAGAAAGGACATGGAGATTAATAATTATAGTAAATGGTGGAATTTATTGATGTCTAATGAATTTATTGTAGGGATAAAGTATATTGTGTGAACTAATTCCCCCAAAATATTGGGAATATAATTCCAAAAGGGACATGGTTGAATGTATTTGTTTAGGTTATTTTTTACCAGAGGATGATGATCATAATGATGTGGTGGTATGTACTTTGCTCATATCCTGAATTTTTGCTAAATTTTAATTTAATTATAGATCTTAACACTCTTTTATATCTTCCATGATTTTTAAAGACCTCAAATATGTCCATAAACCCTATAAATGGATTTATCAATTTTGACATAGTATATAAAACTAATTACAATAATTATATGTCAAGAAAATATATTTATGATTCATTGACATACCTTATCTGAAAACATGGTTATTATATCTATTATTGAAGTTGATATGATCCTTTGATTGAATAGTTTTTTAATGAATATTGAATAAAATTATTTCAATGAAGAGTTATTTATGATTCAAATATGTTAGATAGAATATAATTTACTTAGATGGTATGATCCATTATTTAATTCATGTCTATATCCTCCCACATTAGATATTATTAATGATATTATAGTGAATTTGGAATATCAATGGTTATATATTTAATGGAGTTACCCGTTGTATAAAAAATTATTTATGTTTCATGAAATGGATAAATTTTTTATTTACTTGAGTGTGAATTTGATATCCCTATTGAATACATTCATTATACAAGGCCTATATCTTAAATTCCTTATATAATGACAAAATTAGAAAATAAAATGTTTTGTGTGATGTGGTACTTATATTCTTATGTGTATTATATTGTAGAGCCCCAATTTTATATAGGAAAATGAACGATCGGTCTATAAGACTGTTCATTAATTATAGGGAGATAAATTACATTAATATAAAGAGAATTAATCATTTATCATGCATTTAGGACTTATTTTATAAACTACAAGGAGAAAAATACATTTTAATGATCAATATTTATTCTGGTTATCATCATCTAAGGGTAAAAAAGGATGATATACTGAAGAAGATATTTTAAACAAGGTATATACCTTATTAGTTTATAATAAGGAATATTTCATTGACTTATGCACATTTTAGCATTATAAATATGATGAATATCATATTAAAGGATTATCTTGATATCGTTGGGGTGGTATTAATTATTGGTATCTTAATTAACTCTATGATCAATGAAGAGAATATGGTTCATTTACATATTATTCTCGAGACCCTCAGAATGAAGAATAATATGTGAAAAATGGTTAGTGATGTTTTTTTGGATAAATGAAGAACATTTTCATGGACAAATTATCTGTAATGATGAAATATTTTATAACACTTAAAATATAAAGGTAGTCATGGAATTTCCTAAACTAATGAATGTACCTCATATAAAGCATTTCATTGGTTTAGTGGGATACTATCAGTGGGTAATTCATTATTTAAACCAATTAGAGATCCCATTAGGAAATTTAGTCGATAAAGGGGATACATTCACATGGGAAAGGGAATGTAAGGATGTTTTTAATATATGAAAGTATACTAATTGTGAAAATAGTATAAAAACTACCATCTATGAAGGTTGGATTTATAAAATATAATAATATATTGATGAAATGAAATGGTTATGACATTATAAAGAATAATAAGGTGTTTTCCTATGATTCAATGAAATTTAAAATCCAGTATGAAAACTATCCCACTAATGAACTAGTGAATGAATATGTAATATTTTATGGGAATTCTTTTAGAATCTCTACATATTATGAGAGATGGTAAAAATATGAGGACCACAATTTTTGGATGTATACATTCATTCAAAATGATCATGATATTGGGAGAATAAGATGGTTGAAACTAATAAATGATTATTATTTATTGATACACTACCACCCAAGGATGGGAAAAAAGGAAACTAATTCATTATGTATAAAATAACAAGGAATTATGGCCATAATTATGATAAATAAGGATCCTACATATAGAGCCACGTAATGAGTGATATCAAATTTTTGTAAGGACAAACATCAATTATTTTCTATTATATTATTAAATCATCAATTAAAAAATATAGGGATGTTTTACCAAGATTAATTAGAATTAAAAATGAATATTAAAGATAAAAATGATATAAAATTCATAGAATTCATCTATAGTTATGGATTGTTGATGTTTGTGAAGCGTGAAAGAACTTGGTTCATTATTTAAGGTCAATATCTTTTCTTTATGAGTTGAACATGAGAAGAACGAGGAGAACTTCTCGAGTACTAGCTATACTATAGTTACACAATGTGAAAAAGGGTTACGCTCTATATAATACTTTCACATGTCATGTAAGGATATATGAAGGACTCATTTATGATGTGGAAGAGATGTTTGTAAAGGAAGAAAATGTTGACATATACACATGGTGTATCTGCATGTACATTGTACATAAATTTCTAAAATATTATAAAATGGGGTGTAGACTATTTTTCTCATTAATAATAGAACCTCAACTTGGTTCTCATTAATAGTATTTTCGAGCAATGATTTTTCCCAAGATTTTTCGCTCGATCCTTGATTCTATTTCCTGGGAATGCATTGGAATGCATTCTGTATTCTCTCGATTTGTCTTGAGTTGTTCTTTTTAATTTATTCTCTCGAAAAAGTTATCAAACCTTAAGATTTTATTATCATTTTTAATATCTACTATAATATTCATCAAATTATATGATGAATCTATATTAGGATATTCAAACTACATCTAGTGGTCCTGTGCCTTTCGTTAAATGTAAAAAAAATTATTTGTGTTGGAGTTCCACAAACCCATTTTTAGGTGTCAGCATGATTGATAATTGGCCAATGTTATTTCCTATTTTTCTATCATTAAATTTTAATGCAATTAAATGAATGAAATAGGGGTGTTGACTTTAATTATGGCCACCCCTTGGGTATGTTTCTCTTGGATTACCTATTTTGGCCGTTTGGCCTAGGATGCTGATAGGGCATGCCTTCATTCCAATTTTGGGGTTGTTTGAATATTATTTTGATTAATAATGAAGTTTATATGATGTTAAAATATATTCAATGGTATTAGGGTATAAGATAGATGATTTTTTTATTAGCCCATGTTTATTTCTATCATTATTTAATCATGTTTAAAATGTTCTACTCCAATTGTGAAATTTCCCATGTGAGTTCGGTAATATTAAGGCCATGTAAAATTTTAGATTACATTATAGTCTTGTCATGTAAATTTTGGAAATGATATTTTATCTTTTTTAAATTTTTTAATATTTTAATATACATATTTTTGTTATTTAATTATTTATCCCCCATACATTGTTTAATGTTTAGTACATGTAAAGGTTTAATTTACCTGAGTTTCTTGTTATATGAATTATTTGAATATGAGTTTATTAATTCTAAATACATGTAACAGATTTATGTGTTCTTATAATAATAATTTTTTCCTTGTTGGTAATGGAATGACCATGCCTTATAAGGATAGTCAGAACGTTATGTTCATGACGTGAGAGAGCCACGGGTGTAGTGGTCGGGCTCTACGAGGGTTTACGTATTTTTCCGAGTGAAAATGGATAATTATAGGATTCCATGGATGAAATATCTTTGATTTTGTTACATGTCCTCAGATATACCTGGGGATTCCTTATAGGACCACTAGTAATGGTCTTAGATGACATTGAATTATACCACAACTAGAATGATTCCAGGATTCCAGAGAAGATCACAGGGATGGAAATATTTTAGGTTGGATGGATTTCACCTAGAGTGATACTAGGGTTCCAGAGAGGTTCATCGATATGGTCTTTTAAGTTGTCGATAGAATTTTGCATGGAATGATACTATACTTCCAAAATAATAATTTCATGAATGGTATCAGGTTATAAATTAAATATTTAAATGAAATGACTTATGATGTGTCTTCCAAGGTAAAGAACAAGCATGGATTCGGTCAACACATACATTTTTAGACAACCTTATAAAGTATATGCCCTTATTTATTTTAAACAGGGGGTTCCAAGCATAGTATGGATCCCAATACTTATATAATTTAATTTTTTTTATTTAATTAATGAACACGAAATTAATGTAAATGAATACTTGTAATTTTAGTGATATTTACTTTCTAATACTTCCAAACTTATTTTTTTCCTTATTGGACACCTCTAATTTTATTTATTCACTAATAGATTTAAATTGATTATGTGTGGTTTCATATTGGGATTTAGACTAACACCCTGTTACATTTAATCTATTGGCCCCAAATCGATTATATTGTTTTAGGTTTCAATAAGGGGATGTTCCATTCTACAAGTACATGATATTTTGTTAAGATCATGAAAAAAATGGACAAAGACAAGGCTTGTGGTGAAACTATGTTTCTTTTTCCCTTTCTATAATGTTACCACTTATATCTTGTCTTAGTATAGAGTGTACTATTATTGTTTTTTTCGTGAACATGTGACATTCATAATCATCACTTAAATGTCATTAAATTTGGTTATTTTTGTAACACCCCAAGCTTCTACGGTACGCTTCTCTTTGAATACTGTGATAGCGTGTGTTGTATGCAACATCGAGTTCTAACACACCACAACTAATCAAACTAGTCGTTATGAATAATAATACCTAATTTTTGAAATTTTATAAATTTTATCTCTCAAAATGGAATTCATTTTTGGATTCTTAATATCGAATTTATCCTAGGGTGAAATTTTGGAACTTTTCTGATAACATTTATATTTTGATGAATAGTGAAAATTACTAAATATTAATTTAAAACAAATTTTATAATCAAAATAATTTATATTGATAAATTATGAATTTTAGTGGTTTTAAAGTATATTTAGAATATATTTTTACCATTTAATACAATTTTGGTCATTTTACATAATTTTATAATTAAACCGGAAATATACAAGTGTCAATCTTTTGATAGTTATTTTCTCTTAAAAACACGCTTTTTGTTTTTTACAACGGGAGTTAATTTTAAATTAATTTCTGCCACTTATATGTTTTGAATTTGGAAAAATGGATTCAATATTTGGAATCAGGATGTCCAAATTGTGTAAATAGGTAACTTTTATTTTTCACCATTTTGAATAATTACTTCGGTAAATATTTTATTTACCATGATTAAGGGTAAATCTGGTAAATAAGGGTTAAAAATAATATTATAATAATACATAATTACCCTAAAATGTGTCCTAACATTATTGGTTGATAAATTTTTGACCATGGGCATCTTTGGGTCGATTTTGGGACCCCATGGATCCACTTGTAATTGATAGGGACACTTTATTTTAATTTAGTTAAATTGAATACAAAAATGACAGAAGCATATATCTTTTAGAAAAACAATTTTTAAGTAGGGTTATATATATTGGATATTAGACTATAAATATTCATTAAAAAGATAAAAATATTTCCTACATAATGATAGTTTATTTATAATTTTTAGACATTAAATAAGTTAATTTATATATGACACAATGATGATGTAGTAATTACCATAATAGTGGAATATTAAAATAATTGATATTATAAAAACCAAAATAAATATAATTTGACACATTTTATGAATTAAACTAATTTTATAGGATAATATGACATGTTAGTATTGACTTAATTAACGTTTTTTGAAGTAATAATTCTGTTATGAATTTAACAAAAATCAATTATTGAATAGTGTCAAAATTGACATAAAAGATTGTTTAAACAAATATTATATTATAAATTGATATCAAATTCCTAAAAATCTAAGGATCGGAAAAGATACTTATATAATGATAGGTGTATCATTAATGGGCCACTTGGGGGTCTCTTGAATGTATATAGTAAGTTTATTAACCATATAATATAAATATACAAAGTGATGTGGTAATGTCAAACTAATTAACTAAGAGTTAAAACTAAACGATAAGGATAATATAATGACCCAAACCTGTCTAAATTCTATTGGTTGATAGGTTTTCGACCCATCCCCAACTTAACCTTAAAACTATCCACTTTTTATCCATTAGAAACCAAATATGAATTTATTATAAATTAATATTTCTAGCTTTTCCAAAGGTGGCCCTCACCCCTCTTATAAAAGAGAACTCACCCTTCTCATTAATTCACACCTTAAAAGCCTTTTGGTTCGGCCAAACCCTGCCCAAATACTCTCCAAACTTCCTTCAATACAACCTAGAGGAATTATTTTGATCCGAAAGCCAACCTAAGGAGCCCTTTTGATCAAATCAAAAGGAAGAACCCGAAGAAGAGGTAATGGTTTCACCACCCTTTTCCAAATTCATTTCATCTTCAACATCTTATTTCTTTGTTTTTCCCATTCTAAAAAAATGAATCCAGTATCTACTATAAACATTAATATTATTATAAATATGGTTCAACCATATTAATTATTCTATCTATCCTTTGAATGACATGTCACCATACGTGCGTACGTACGGCTTACCGTCTCCACGTCGTGGTGTAATTGTTATTCAATATATTATTATTTGGATGGGTATAATAATTATTTTTAATTCATTTAAATAATAAATGTAACATGATAATGATTCTTTATATATGATATAACATCCAATTATATATTATTTTAATATCAAAATACCGATATTGTCGCTCGTGCGTACGTACGGACTATTGTTCCACGAACACGACGAGATTCGTTCTCCATCGTATCAAGTCAAGTATAATTATCATTTGATGATTAATAATAGTATTTAAGGACTTATATCATTCTTCATATTAATAAGATACAACCTATCCATTACAAAAACAACTTATGTAATAAAACATATAAAAGAAAACGAGTAAGTTTACACCCGAAATGACGATAATTCTAAGATATTATTAACAAAGCCATGTTAAAAGATCATATATGATATCATATTAATGTATATGATTCCCGAATAATTTAATAACAATTATTTCAACATTATACAGGATTTTATCCTACCCTAAACCAAGGAAAAGTACAAGGTAATGGTTTATTTCGCAATCTCTTCATTATCCGAGATTGTTTATACATAATAATCAAATGGGACTTTTTTATCATCCACAACCATGTTTCTTAAAAATAGTATTTCAATCATTTTTACTATTTACTAGGGTATAGTTTAAATTAATTTATACCCTTGGTTGACTTGTTATAATTGGTTTATAAAGGAATCTTTTCGTCTTTTTCTAAACAAGGTTCTTTTTAACCTTTTCGACCGAAATAAGGTAAAAATGTTTTTTTAACTTATACAGCGGGTGCAGCTATTTTCCACCTTTATAAAATCATTGAAGTTTCCCTTACAAGATTATAAGAATCTTTTGAAAGAAAATATTTTATTTTATATGAATCTTAAATGATTTCAAAATAAAAACAGATATTTCTCTAAAAAGAGTTTTGATTTCACCTATGTCATCATCCTTTGATGGATTTTAAGCTTATTTGATGATGATTTATTATGAAACAAAACATCCATATTGTATTGAAGGTTTTGTGATTTCTTTGACTGTGGATGTGTTTTTTTATACCATTTATGGTTTATGGAGAATGTATTGACATTTTTTATGCTAGTTTTAATACGAATGTTTATGTTATGTTTAATCCTGTTCATATAAGGAATGCATTGGACTTAGTAAGTGATGGGTGGAGCCCGCTATAGCTTTTCGATGCATCGGTAGGTCTCATGAGACAAACTAGTGTCTTGGCACAAGGCCTTGGAAAAATATTATTTGTATTCTTGGCACGAGTCCTTGGCTATGTTGTTATGATAGTCTGGAATTATGCATTCCATCATTATGAAAGTGGTTATTGATATTGCATGTGATTATTCGATTAGTATAATATCCATGTGAATAAGTAAATGGAATTATTTCATTTTATTTTTTCCATACATTGATGAAGTACATGTTTAAAAATCTCTTGTTTTTGTTATGCATTGCCTTAAATGTTTATTCTTAGTTATGAAAGTTTCCTCTATATTGTTATCCTTATTGGGCATTTGAGCTCACCCCTTTTCTATGTTTTATTTTTCCTAGGATGTGAAGAAGTAATTTATGAATGACCTATAGGGATAGTATGAGGGGGTAAGAGTGTGGATTATGAAGACAAAATATTGTTGTAGTTTTTCACTTATTTATGTAATGTAAGCTTTATGAATATATCTAGTGTTTCCAAGGCTATTAAACCAATCGGTCTTTCGAGATTTGATATTTCTTGTGATCATGCAAATTTTAGGTAATAGTGCACCAACTGTGGGTAACTGGGGTCGGTGCGTTACAATTTTGATTATCAATCTTCCGCTATTTAATCTTGTTTTAGGGTATTAATTATCCCAAAATATTTATATTATTTTATTATTTTATTTTATCCTCTATTAATGAGGTAGTAGTTTCACCATTATAACACCTAGGCCATCTATATTAGTCAGTAGCCTCTAGTGTTTATAGATATTCACATGAGGCCATGTGTCCAACTGTGTACGAGGAACAATTTAGTCGCTCCCGATTCCAAGATATTGTGATGTGGTATCATAAGATATTCATTTCTTATTTTACATAAAATTTGGTGACATTTAACAAGGATAGAAAAAATAGTGTTTTTTAATAAACCGTGCACCAAACTAGAAACCATCTATATAGGGAAAATCCCAATTAACATAAATTGAATTGTGATTTTTTTAAAGTTATTAAAGTTGATTCTATTTCACCATTGGGTGACACACTTTTATTATTATATTATTATTTATATTATTGTGGTTATAAGTTGATGAAATATGCTGAGATGATAGTATTCGATATAATGCATCATATATGATCTTCTAAGAAATCATATGCCATGAATTATTGCCATTATATTTTGATGCATTTACAAATTATATGCTATTGTGTTTGATGACAAGCTATAATAGAATGTTGTTGTGATAGGTACCACAATAAATATTCATGCTATTCTGACCATTGTATTTTTACGTGTTATAGTTCGAATTGTATGGATTTAATCTTTGATACCTGATATATATAGGCCCTCTTGGATCAGAATTTGGTGGACATTGTTTCGGCCTTAAATTGAATATGAAGTGTTATAGATGGATTCCAAAATTTGATTTGTCGGTAGTATGAGACCTCAAAGGAAGGAATAGTGAATACCATTGTACTATTTGAAAAAATTTGGGTTATAGGGATGTTTCATAGGATTAATACCTGGAAACCCAGATAACATAGTGTGTGATGATATGAACACACTCCACATATTCTTTTATTCAAGAAGAAAAACTGTTCATAAATACATGCCATGTACTATGTGTACATTCCATGATGAAATTGAGTGTGTGTTCGAATGTGTGAATGAGATAATATATTAATGGTCTTGGAAATGTATAGAGCCCTGTAATATTGGTACACACTGTGTAGTTTAACACATGCACACCCCATGTAAAGTTGGACTTGTAAAAGAACAATTCCAGGATGGGATATTTTTATACACATTGTGTATAATTATTATACGTTGTATAATAGGTTTGTTTACAAACCCATGATAGTGGGAGTACATGACCATGTAAAAACATGACGTTACACGTCGTGTATGGTGTATACACAACAAGTTCTACTCTTTGTGTAACATTTGGTGTATTTTCTTGTTTTCCCCCTTTGGAATTTTTTCCCCTGTGAGTGACATTTTCTATGTATTTTCCATTGTTTTTCAAGATGGTGAACCCAATAGAGCATTCTGTGGACTTTTAATGGGTTGTTTTAGGATTCATTCTAAATTGAGATGTTCTTCCTCCAGCTATCGTTTTTAATTGTATCCTTAGAGTGACACAATAACATGAAGGATTAGTTGGTTGTTCAAAAAATCCTAGTATAGACCTTTCATATGAAATGAGAGTTAATTTATCTATCATGAACTATTATTTTGAGGAAATTTCCTATGTGGTACATGACCTTATAGCCTACGATGTTGTTAGACCTATAGCTTTTAAGTATTTCCTAAGGGATGCCTTTTCTAACATTCTAATCTAGGGAATCCCTTATAGAATCACACTCTTTTGTAACATTTAGAGGATCCCTATTGGATGATGAATATGTGGTTTCATGTTCATGTATCCCTTTTACAATTCCTCATCTTAGTTTTATTGAAGGGTTCTTATGAAATTATTTTTTTATGTGATTAAGCTACCTGTAGTTAAACAACTGTTGTTATGTTTCTCTTTTGATGACCCAGGATGGTTTAACTTGACATTCATAGGCCTCTATAGTTGTTTAAGGGGCACTTACATACTAAAATTAAATTTTTGATGTAATTTCAATGTTGTCAAATGTTTTGAAATATATTTGATGAGACTTACCAGTTTTTCATTGACATGTTAGATAAATGAGTTAACAAGTGTATTGTTTTTTATAATGGAGGTTGTGGTGTTGCTTAAATATTTATTTATTTTGAGCCTAGTAAATTTTTTATGTGTGTACTAGTGATGGGGGAAAGTGATTAAGCTTCGTATGGTTATATATCATGGTATTTATAAACAATAAAACTTGTTGTATTGTTATATAATGCAAGATTTATGATGTTAGTGTTGTTCATGTGATGTTTTCCCTAGAAGTAAATTCTGGTTTTAAAGAGAACACCCTTGTTCTAATTGGTGATCATTGTATCATATACCATTTTAGGGGAATGAGGATTGAGGAATTCTCAGTTCAGCAGGATAGAAATTCTTCAGGCATTGACATCGGTATAGGTGGTCATCTGAAGCTCACTTTTCTTAAATAATGGGTGACTTAGTACATCATCATCCATGTTAATGGTTATATAAAAGTGGTTATTCTAATTAATTTCCTACTTCATCCATCTACTACTAGGACACATAGGTTGGAAAACCTTTGAATAATACCCAAATTTATCAATTTTCTCTTGTGATCATGGGTTGTATATATTGACTTACATAGTACCAATGAAGGGTAAAATGTTATAATGATCCATTGAGATTGGTTAAATCAATGATATTTGTGCTTTTGTGTTTGTTCTCAGGTTATCTCTAGAATATGGTGACCTGAGCAGCATGGAACCATGTTTACCCCAGTGCTCAAAAAGACATTCGGGGAGTCTGGTGTTTTGGAATTCCAGTAAGTTTAATTTCATATTTCAGGAAAAATTGTATAACATTGTGATCAGGGCTCATAGAGGTCCATATTATCTGTAATTAAATGTGTCCTTCTATGTATAAACATCACAATCAAGGTTGGTAATGATTCTATTGGTATGAATCAAGGTTACACTTTTTTTATTATGTGTCGTGCTCATTTAAATGATCATGGGATGGTTTGATAAGGGAGAATAACCAATAAAAATCTATGAGATTCGGTGAACAAGGTCATTTTGGGAATGTAGTTCCTTGATTGAAGGCGTTTGATTCCTGTTTCAACATGCTAACGTCCTAAGATAGGAATTTCAAAGATAATTTATCCAATGATGGATTGAAACATTATCCATCTTGTTCATCTTGTAGAGTTCTAGTGAACTATGTTGATCACTCCTCTAGTTTAAGGTGGGTGTGATGTGAATGATCCCAATTTTGTTTTGGGGAATAATGCGTGACCATTTTTGATGAGGTTGATAAGGGTTCTATTGTTCTCTACTATAAGGATGTTGATATGTCATAAGTTGTCTTACGGTTTTCAAAATTAAAGGAAATCATTCCGGTAGCGTTTCATGGATTCATAGGGACATGTTTTTGGCAGTTTTATATTGTACTTGTCGTGGTAAGGGTTCCATGTGAGTTATTTTTTATTGGCCCACGATGGTTGCACATTTACTTCCAATCATGGAAACCATCAGTGTAGTTGAGCATGGGTGGTCATACAATTGTGTTATTTTATGACTCTATGGGGTCCTGCATTATATTATTTTTGATTGGGATTACCAATTTACTTCTAAATTCAAGATAGGTTTATAGAGGGTTTAGTGTAAACTTGTGGTTATAAGAACATCATACCACCACCAGATGGATTGCCAGTCATAACACAATGTTTAGGTGATAGAGGTCTTGCTTTGGGAATGATTTCTGAATTTTGAGGAGTTTTTTGAGAAAAACATACCCCAAGGTGAGATTTCTTATAACAATAGGTTACATGACAATTTTATGTTAGTGAATTATGAGGCTTTATTTAGTAGGCCATGCCGATCACCCATGTTTGGGATGTAGGTTGGATCAGATGCTCGGATGGGACATCTTATTGTCCATGAGAACATTGAACATGTTTAGTTTATTCAGAAGCAGATTGAAATTGTTCCATCTTATAAGAAATCATGTGCTAATATCTATATAATACATCTATAGTTTGAGGTCAAGGATAAAATTTACCAACTTGGTGCACAATCATTTTGGCACAAAAGGATCACGATAAATGGTAAGATTTCCTCAAATACGTCGGGCCATTCGAGAGTCTAGAGAGAGTAGGGGTGGTAAACTATCAGTTTATGGTACCTTATATGTACTTGTTTATGCATGACATCTTAAACTTTTCTCTTTTAAAACATTACATTTCCGACCATCACTTTCTTTTCAAGATGAGGTGGTAGAGTTAGATGTAGATGCAGCACTTGAGAGGCATACTCTTTATATTGTGGATCATGTCACGACGGTTCTCCATGGTCAGTTTTTTCCTTATGTATGGGTGTTATGGAAGCACAATTGAGTGCATAATGAGAGTGGGGATAAGGAGATAGATGCATGATGGAAGTGGATAGAGTTGTTATAATATGTTACTTCACCATCCTTGGAAGTGATATATGAGACAAATTTATTTAACGGGGGTTGTTTGTAAGAACCTAGTTCATCATTTAATGTCAGTATCATATTTTTCAGTGATAAACATGAGAAGAAGGAGGAAAATAGGTCGAGTATTATCTACATGACTGTTACATAATGTGATTAAGGGATACATTCCATGTAATCCTAGTGCATACTATGTAAGGATTTTAGCAGGACTCATTTATGATGTTGAAAAGTATTTGGAAAATGAGGGAGATTTTGGCATATACATATTGTGTACAATAATGTACAAGACGTTTCCTTTTAGAAAATTTCTAAAATATTCAATAACCTCACTTTCTCAAACTGGATAGAACCTCACCTCGGTTTTGTTGAACAGTAGTGCCGAGTATGTATTTAGCACTTGATTTTTCATCTAAACTCTAATTTGATTGTCGTTAGAAGTGTTGCAACCCAATCAGTAAGATCCCGATTCATCTTTATCTACTCTTTGTTATTACTTCTCTTGACCTAATTATGGAACAATGAATGTTTATGATGTTTTTTTAGATCTACTCCATTCTTGATCAACGATGAGGCCAATGTTGGATGTGGAGAGTCGTACTATATCGAGGTTGGTGGTCTTGTGCCTTTCATTAAATATCAAATTGATTATATGTTCTGGAGTACTAAGAACACACTTATAGGTTTCACCTTGATTTATAATTAATCTTTGTTATTGACTATTGTTTTTTAGGTAATTGGTAATGTGATTCAACGAATGAATTATGCTGTTTACCTTGAATTAGGGCCATTCGATTACTGTTTTCCTTGGATGAATGATTAAGGATGTTTGGAGAAGGATTCCCATGTGGCATTCCTTGTTTTCCATTTATCTGTTTTTATGAAAATGATTTTAATTAATAATAAAAATTAATTGATATTGAATTTAATTAAATTGTCTTAGGGTATGCCAGAAATGACATTCCCCTTGACCCATGTTTATGTATATGCTTATTTAAGCATGTTTGGAATGATCTACATCAATTGAGAAACAACCCATGGGTGTTATATTATGTTAAGGCCTTGTGATGGTATAGATTACATAATAGGATTGTTATGTAAATTTATCCCACGATTTTTTATCAGTGTTATCCTATATAATATTTTAATTTATAATTTAATATTATTAAAAGAAATGTTCCCACGTGAGTTGTTTAATTCTCCAACCATGTAGTAGTTTAATGTACATGAGTTATGTGTTATGAAAATTGTTCCCATTTGAGTTTATTAGTGATAAATTAATGTAACAGAATTTTGACCATGTGTGTACTCGAAAGGCCAATACATTGGAGGTTTCTCTGGTTTTCAAGTTCTTGGCATGAGTGAGCCACGGGTGTAGGGGTCGGGCTCGTAGAGGCTTTACTCATCATTCCATGTGAATCATGGATCATTGAGGGATGCCAAATATAGACTCATTTGACTTTTTTACATGTCTTGAGTGATACCTGTGGATTCCATTTAGGACTCCAAATAACATGATTTGTTGACATGAATATATACCACAACTATAGTGATATTGAAACTATATTTTGGTTCACCAGGATGTGATTGTTTGAGGTTTGTAAGTTTGATCATTGAGTGATACCAGGTTTCCAAATAGTTTCATTGGGACGGGCTTTCATATTTCAAATAAATTTTCCCAAATAGTGATACTTGAATTCCAACTTATGAATTTAATGGAGGATATCGGGTTTTAAATTGAATATATAAATGACATTTCTTATGTCATGTATGACAATACAAAGAAAAAGATTTGATTTTGTCTTCACATACTTGCTTATATATCCTTATGGTGTATATGTTGTGTTTTCTTTTACACAGGGGTTTCATGGATAAGGATGGATCCCAAGACATATATAATTAAATGAAATTTAATTAATTAATGAACACTAAATGAATATAAATGAATATTAGTTCTTGTTGAACTATTTAAATTTGAGTATATCCTAGCATACTATTTTCATTATTGTGCACTTTAGGTTTTATTCATTCAGTAATAGATCAACACAGAGATTGGGTGGATTCATACAAGGATTAAGTCTCACACCCAATATGTGTCATGCTTTTTGGCGCAAATATATTATATTGTTGATGGTGATGATAAGGACATGTTGACTTATACAAGTACATGATATGCTGTTTAAGTGCATGAGAGCTTGGGACTAAGATGAGGCTTAGAATGCTTCTTTGTTTCTTTTATAATTTTTGTACATTTGGATCATAACTCATGTATTAATACAGTTTATCCTATTTTTTCTATTACTAGAACATGTTAAATGCAACATCATCTCGTTAATGTTGTGACATATTATTATTTTTATTATCAGTCTTCTACTATTTACTCATGTTGTATGGTATTTCTACTTCCACAATCTATATATTATTTTATTATGTTATGTTACACTCTACTAATGAGGGTGTAGTTTCCCAACTATCACACCCATGACATCACTTCTAGTCGATAGCCTCTACCATTTGTGGAAATGCGCTTGAGGCCCTATGGCCAACTGAGTATGGAGATGATTTGAGTTACTCCCGAATTCAGAATGTTACAAAGATGTTATGTGTTCCATAAATACCATAGTTGAAAAGGGATCTTCTAGATAAAGTAAATAGAAAACATTTCAAAATACACATATGTATCATAATTATGTATTTGAATTTCAGAGAATATTTCTCGTGGGATGGTGGAAAATGGTAGACTATAGACAATTATATGATATTCTTATTATTATAGTAGATAAAAGTTAAAATGAAACGACATAAGGGAATTAGGAAACCACTTATAATACAAATATGAATTTGGGGGAAAATTACATTGAAATGTATCCCTGTAATACCAATGACTCCATGAAATATTGATTCTACTTGAATAATAATTGATCATTTTTACCAATTCATCTAATTTATTTGATATATGAGAATATATGCACATTGAGAACCATGGACACTCAATATCAATGATATCATAAGTCTTCATTGGAAATCCTATTTATTGTATGAAATAAAAACCCCTAGATAACCAAGATATTATGGATGTTTCATCAAATAGAAATTGACACTGAGAAATATTCAAGCACCTATTATCATATCCAATCTGATGGGATGTCTATAATTTATATAAGATTTTGTCAAAAATTATCAGATCATATAATAATGATTTCCATGGTATGTGGGATCAGTATTTACCTTAATTGATTTGTTTTAAAAAAAAGTTAACTACTAATCAAGAATATATGTGAGACTATTAGAAGACTTATATAGGAATAGTTTTTATACTCCATCATAGTGGGAAGATGATAGAGAAATAATTATAGTGACCCTAGAGTTATATAAGGGGATGTGTGTTATTGTATAGACTATTTAGTATTATATTAAATAGTCCTAGTAAAAAAATTATTTCTAGGATAAAAATCCAAAGAAATAATAGGAATTTCAATTGGGGATTATGTATTCTTGAATGCTTCACCGTGGAATAATGTCATTAGATTTTGTAAATATGTGAAGTTATTACCACCTCACATTGTTGATTTTTAAATAATAGAATGATTTGGAGTTTAATTGTTCCCACTATTTATTACAAAAAACCATTCTAATGTAGTAATTGTATACCATGTTTTATTACCAAGTAAATACATGAGAGATTAAATAATTGTGCTCAAACATGATGGAATATATTTAGAGCAATATTTTTCTTCTAATAATGATCAAATATTTATTATTGACACATGAGAGAGGGTATTACTAAATTAGATAACTCCATTAGTGGAATTACATTAGAGAAACAAAAAAACTATAATAGAAGAACATGGTGACTAAAGAAAATATGAATAATTAATATATCCATGTTATTAGTAGCTTATAAATTAACCAATTTGACAGGAAAAAAATATTTATTGGTGAATTTAATACTAGAGACCCTACTATAGTGAGTAATCATGATATCTGGTGATATCAACCAATTAACACTCTAAAGAGACTCCATTCATTAGTATATTTAAAATATTTATTCTTAAACTCTATAATATGAATATATAAATGTAAACTATACTCTTCAAGTATTCTTAATTATGATAGCATAATATGAAATTTTTGCATGTTTCTCAAATAATTAATTTTTTTATGAATAGTAAAAATTTTAGTGGTTTCCAAAATAGTGGACTTTTTTCCTTTTCTGTTTATATGTATGAAAAATATTTTTATAAAAAATTATTGTCCTCTAACAGAGATTGAATTGAAATTTAAAAGAATATTTTTTAAAATTTTAAACCCTATGTTCAACCATATAAAACAAAAGTAAATTTTATGTCCTAATAAATATTGTATTTGAATTTTCATTGAAATAAATATTATTTATAAAAGAAAATTCATTCATATTCGTTTAAAATGAAAAAATTTATTAATTAATAATAAAATAAAATTTCATTTTAAATTTATATATATTCATAATAATATACCACTCTAGAAAAATAATTTATAAAATAATATTATCTTATGAAATACGATATTCACATTTTTTGTGATAATAAAAAATTTAATATCACAAAATATTAGAAATAATTTTTATGAAATGTCTTTAAAATTTTAAATTATCTTGTTCAGATTTGTGAATATTTTTAATTTTATATTTGGACCTTAAAATTATTTATTGTGGATAAAAGTGGAGTTAATGTGTCAAGGGTAGATTTGAAGAAATTTGATTAAAAATTATGAAATAGTTTTGAACATGAAAAAATGTATCATGTGGTATAATAAAGTATTTATTGACTTCTCTCTTTCCCAACAATATATGTCTCCATTTTTCTTCTTTTTATCTAGAATAATATTGTGACATTATTGAAAAGATAATATATTTCACAGAAATACCACTCTCTTTACTTTAAAATTATCTCACCTATTACATGTTAATACAAACATAATAAATCATAGGACCATCCCAAAATATACCATTTTATATTTTTAGAACCTTCAATATCCCTTTGAATCCTTGGACTCATGAATATACCATGATAAATATCCTTAAGAAGTTAATCAAGAAACAACTACTATGAGAGGGGAAATAATATCAACCTAACCATTTTAGTTCTTTTCTTAATAGACACCAACATGAATTATATATCCATAATTTTATGAAAGAACCATAATTATTTAAAAATATGTGCATTTATATAGTTGGAATTTTAATTTTATACCAACAACCTAAAAACATCGAGAAAAATGAAAATCTCAGTAAGTGTGTGCCAACTAACATATCCATAGACGTTGTGTTCAACAATCCATCCCCAACATAAATGGAAGGATGGAAAAGCTTATTTATATTAAAATTTTAATATTTTATATTATATTAATACAATATAATATTAATATTTTACATATTGTATGTTTCATCAATTAAAAATAGTAATAGTAATGCTAACGACCTTAAGTGGTCTCGTCAAGGTACATTTTTATATTTCAGTGAATTTTTTGATAATATTTGAAATTTTATAAGTATTATTAAAATAGATTAATAATGTACATAAACCATAGAAATTATAGATATCATGTGTTTATTTTATTATTCATATGGCCACTGTCAACAAACGGAATGTTTTACAACAAAATTAACTGAATAACATTTTTTAACCAAAATAAGAAGAAACTCTATTAAAAATAAAAATATAAAAATATTAAAAAAATAAAAATATATATATTTAATTTTATTATCTTTAAAATATATTAAATTTATATAATTTAATAATTTAGGAGAATAAGGACATGATCATAGGATATTCAGACATGGGGTAAGGGTTTCATCTCAAATTTCACTTGATGTGAAATGTTTTTTATTATAAATGAAATTTATTTTATGTAGATCATATTCATCAAAATTTATATATTATATATTAAATACCATTCATTTAGGGTAATTTATGTTCAATATAAATCTACCTCTTTCAAGATGATTTGATAGTCCTCATGTTGTAATATTTTCATCTCAATTTACAATTATTGAGACTTGTTTGTATTATGAACAAAATTACCTTTTATTGTGTATGTAATACTTAATATATATATATATATATGTATATATATTATCCAAAATAGTTTTCAGTTATGCTAATTTAATTACCACATAGTTATATCTCTTTTAAGAGGTTTTAATTCTCATCAAGTTTTGTGGGATTTGTCTCAAATTCCACTATGTGAGAGATGATTATTTATTATAAACATAATTTATTTTATGTTATGTTTATAATTCCTATTTCAAATTTTATATCATTAATTACTTCTTTCTCATTAATATATATATATATATATTTAAATTCCATTTTATTCAATAGGTTTTTATAATCCTCATATTTATGTGTTTTCTATATCAAATTCCCCCCTTTGAGACATGTTTTGAAATATATAACCAAATTCATTTATTTGGTGTATATAATTCCTACTTGAGAACATATATCCCAAGGATAATTTTATAAATGGGAATTTATGATCCTTTTTAGTTTTATAATTTAAATGTTTTTGATGGACTTTCTTACCAATCAATAATTTGGGTTTTTGTCTCATTTTTCTTTATTTATAACTCAATTTATATTCACCCCCTTTTTTAATTTTTAGTGTTGTATACATATCCATGGATGATGTTTTAACTTATTCGGGAAGAACATTAAGGGTTTAAAGAATACATTTTTTATCCCACCATTTTATTCCTTTTATTAAATACTTTCTAGAACCATTGTAAACCTTAATATATTTCATAGTAGAAAAACCAATTCTCTGTTTTGGTGAATTAAAAGTGCATACATTATCATAAAAACTATAACCCTATATATATATATATTGGAATGATGAAATTTATTTTTCATAGATTAATTGTGAGGAAATCACCATAAAAATTATATGAGTTCATTCACTCAATCATCACCCAGATTCTTGAAGAGTGGGCCAATGTCTACACACCATCCCAGATCCTCCCAAAGGATATTCATTGGAATATTCTCATTCTCTTTATAAACCATGATGATGTATATTTCCTTCCATTTCCTTGGTCTCCTACCAATAAAAACTATTAATAGAAGGTAATATATTTCCTGGATAACATAAAACGTTAAAGGTAACCTCACTACTCTAATTTTTTGATGAGTTCATTTCCTATTACTTTTATGATACCCACAACATCAAAGTTTGTTAAGAGAGTTTATCCTTGAATCCCTCATATTCCACTAAAACGTAAATTTTTTCCATATTTTTCATTACATGAAATTTTTTTTATTCATTCCAATGTTAGTAGTTTATTGAATTTTGATTTTTTTTGTTTACACTTCTATTAAACATTTTTAATCATGTAACAGGAGGGTCTTAGAATTATATAGCCACTCGATGCATCGACAAGTATCATGAGACAAAAAAACATGTGTTATGGTGTATACCTCTCCCCATATCAATATTGATTTAAGGAATATGATCATGATTATATTTATGGATCTATATAATTATGAATTCCATCAGTATGATATAAATTATTATTTTCATCCATGTTTCCATTTATTATCATGGATATATATTTCACTCGGTATTAGTATAATATAAATTCATGTTTTTATTTATTTATTATATATCCCTTTGGTGGTCTTATTTAATGGTTTATTATATTATCTAATAGTCCATATAATGATTTCTATCTCATATTATTTGATATTCTTTCCCCATGAATCCTAGATAAAAATAGTGTGTTGTTTTTAAGGGTATGATGAATGGAAAAATAATGTTCTCAGAATGTTTTCATTACATATCCGTGGTTTTCAAATGCATTGTAGGTCTATATCTATTATTATAGAAAAAATAATATATTTTTCCATGGTAAGTCTTTTATTCTAGACAAATAATTAAATATAACTATCATATATGTGTTTCTAGAGTCCTGGTTGTTACAACTACTCTTATGAATCATAGTCTGATTAAATACTCTTCTGAATGAAGCCTCACTCAATATAATTTTTACTCTTACCTATTAGGTTGTTAATGATTATGAATTAATGTGTCGTCGATACATTTTTGGATTTTTATTCATAATTAAAAACTACTTTATGTTTTTCCCATGTTTAATCACAATCATTAACTACCATATAATTTTTTTATATACACTTTCATAATAAATGTCATGTATTTTCCGATGACACTTACATAATCAGATAGGGTCATGAATTATATATTTCTGTTTATATGTTATGGATAACCTTTATATATGTTTCAGAGTTAACTTTATGGATCCAATTAAAAGGAGTATCCTTATGAAAATAATACATAAAAAATTTCATTTACACTATACCGCATATCATTTCACTAAAATGTCATTAACATTATATTACAACTACTCTAACCACACAAATTTATCTGAGAATCATTATAAAACTTTTTAAAAAACTGTCCAAATATATTCCATGAACATATCTCCCATTTTAAAACAAATAAAAATTTTCATAAATTTTATTGGTTTCTTCATACTAAATGTAGAATCTCACATATTAGTACTTTCATATGATTACTAAAATAAAATACAAATTATTGTTTGATGAATCATTTATATCTCCACCACTTTTAGTAAAACTCAAATAGACCTCAGTATTATATTTTTTATATCCATTACAGTGTTAGTGGGTGTGGTCGAACACCCTCCTCATATGCTGTCTTAGGATCCATCTATTTATGAAAAATCATGAAGAGTTAGTTTCCAGTAATCTTATCCATAGAGAAACGGATCCAAGAAATAAATGAAATAAAAGAAAAGATGTCTAATTTTTTTTAGATAAAATAACTATCCAATATTTTTGATTTTATTGGGATGAATTTCAATGATGATTAATAAAAATTACTACTTTTTTAAAGATAAATTAGTTAAAGGAGACTTACTATTGGAGTATGAAACTATAATTTGAAACATTTTGGATATTCTTATGCAACCAACACTAAATGATGGACACTACAAAATTAAAATTATTTGATGTAAAACCCATTTATCATTGAAATTATATATTTTTCTACATTAACTGAATTCATTATATTGGATTTCAATATCAAAGGGACAAAATAAAAATAGGAGAAAATAAATCCATTATTAATAGATATAAAATATTAATTAAATTTTTATTTAAATGTTTATCATTCAAGAAAAATACATGTTAGGATTTTAAAATAAAATATAAGATAGAAGACATGAAAAAATTATATAATTAATAAGAAGATGAGTAAGGTAATTAAAAAATTAAATAATTTACATATTAAGTATAGTGTAAATTTTAATTTTTATTTCATTGATTTTTCACTACCCATGGATTTTTTATGTGATATTATTTCATAAATAAAAAAAATAAAACAATTATCTATGATATTTAATAGATGAAATTATTGAATATATAATAATTCATCAAAATTATAATTCATTTCATAATGTGATGATTTTTCTATAATATAAGCACTCTATTATTTTTTAGGGTTTCGAGAACAATAAATATGAATGTATACTATGATAATTATCCACTTATGTGTTTTTTTAAATATGATCTTTATATATAATGTGATTTAAATCTTATAAAAATGATAGTTAAATGTGATCAAAATGTTTTTAAATAGGGTTTTTATATATTTTAATGAATAAATAACCATGCTATTTTTATTGGATGTTTAATCTAAAAAATTAAATAATATATGATTCTATGAGGTAAAAAGGGAAAATTTAAGGTTTCTTTAGAGTTACATTTTAATTACATATGTTTTTTGATGTAAAATATTTGTGAGAGTGTTATATGAATTATATCAATGTACATTATTGTAGGATCCATGATTTATAGAGACGTAAATATTTTTTAAATAAGTATCCAAAACACTTGTTTTATCCATATTGAAGTTACAAATTATTTTTTGATTAATGTTTTAGGATTATTTGAGGAATTCATGGAGCTCAGATATTCATCTTTTTGTATATCCATAAGTGGTGTGCGGTGGGTTCATGGTAGGTATTAAAAATTTATCTCATTTATGCAGTACTATAAAAGGTGGTCTTTGGTTAACTAACTATTTATGGTAGGATATATGTCCACGTAGAATGAATTAGGTGTGTTATAGAGATGAAATTCATGGTTAGGACCTAGTTTTTTATAAATACACTCCATGTACTATGTGTACATGCTGTGATGAAAGTGACTGTGTGTTCGAATGTGAGAAGAAGAACATAAAATAATGGTCTTGGAAATGTATAGAGCCATGTACTCATGGTACACACTATGTAGTTTTACACATGCATACACCATGTAAAGATGGTCTTGTAAAAGAAAAATTCTAGAATCTGATATTTGTATACACATTGTGTGTATAATTATTATACGTTGTGTACCTGGGTTTTTTACACACCCATGACAGTCGGATATACATGACCATGTAAAAACTTGATGGTACACATCGTGTATGGTGTCTACACAACATGTTCTACTATTTGTGTAACATTTGGGGTATTTTCTTGTTTTCCCCCCATTGACAGTTTTATCCTACTGAGTGACATTTTCTAAGTATTTTTTCATGTATATCATGATGTTGAACCCAATGAAGCATTCTAAATACTCCTAATGTGTGGTTTTGGGATTCTATCTAAATTTATAAGTCCTTCCTCTAGCTATAGTTTTCAATTGTATCCTTAGAGTGACACAAAAGCATAAAGTATTAGTTAGTTGTTCGGACAATCGTAGTTTAGACCTATCATATGAGATGAGAGGTGATCTATCTATCATGAACTATTATTTTGAGGACATTTTCTATGTGATACATTACCTTATAGCCAATGTGTTTGTTATACCTATAGATTTTAAGGATCCCCTAAGGGATGCCTTTTCTAACATGCTGATCTTCAGAGCCACTTGTTATATCACACACTTATATATCATTTAGAGGATCCCTATTGGATGATGAATATGTGGTTTCATGTTCATGTATCCCTTTTACAAATCCTCTTCTTAGGTTCATCGAAGGGTTCTTATGAAATTAATCATTTATTTTTTTAAGCTACTTGTAGTTAAACAATTTTGGTTTGGTTTCCCTTTTAAAGTCATATGATGGTTTGAATAGAAATTCATAGGTTTCTGTGGTTGTTTAAGGGGAACTTACATACTAATATTCCATTTGTGATGGAATTTCAATGTTGTCAAATGTTTTGAAATATAGTTGATGAGACTTACCAGTTTTTCATTGATATGTTAGATAAATGAGTTACCAAGTGCCTTGTTTATTATAATTGTGGTTGTTCTGTTACTTAAATATTAATTACTTTTGAGCCTAGTAAATTTTTTTATGTGTGACCTAGTGATGGGGGATAATGATTATGCTTCATAAGGTTATATATCGTGGTAGGTATCACCCATAAAACTTGTTTTATTGTTATCCTCTATGAGATTTATGATGATAGTGTTGTGCATGTGATGTTTTCCCTAGTAAGAAATTCTTCTTTTAATGAGAACAAACTTCTTCTGATTGGTGATTATTGTATCATAAACCTTGTTATGGGAATGAGCATTGAGGAATGCTCAGTTCACAAGGATAGACATTCCTCAGGCATGGACAACTGCATAGGTGGTCATTTGAACCTCACTTTTCTAAAATAATGGGTGACTTAGTAAAACATTATCCATGTAAATGGATATATTGAAGCAATTATTTTGAATTATTTGCTTCATCATCCATCTGGTACTAGGACACATAGGTTGGAAATCCTTTGAATAGTACCCAAAATTATCAATTTTCTCTTGTAAACATGGGTAGTATATATTAACATACATAGTACCTATCAAGGGTAAAATATTAGAATGATCCTGTGAGATTTGTTAAATCAATGATATTTGAGCTTTTGTGTTTGTTCTCAAGTTATCTCCGGACTATGGTGACCTGAGCAGCATGGAACTATGTTTTCCCTAGTGCTAAAAAATACATTCTAGGACTCTGGTGTTTTGGAATTACAGTCAGTTTAATTTCATATTTAATGCCAAGTAGTATGTCTTGGCGATCAAGGCTCATAGTGGGCCATATTAGATCTATTTAAATGTTTCCATCTCGGTATAAACATCACAATCATGGACCATTCAGAAATGGTCTATTCTACTTGAACTCTTATAAGTCTTGCAACTCCTGTATCATGTTGATGCTTATTGTGAACCAAGATGTTGTTGTGGTAGGCTATGTGCACAGACCTTTTGAGTATCTGATGATCATAAATTGGCCTTGGTGGTAATGTGTCAGTAATCTTAGTATGCCTTGGGATTCGATAATTGAGGTCAATAAAATTACCATGTCTCAGTATGTGAACTGAGTTTCGGTCAAGAGGACTACCATTTTTTGATTGACTATCCATTTTTGTTAATCCGTGAAATACTCTTAGTGTTATATTACCTAAGAGACGATCATTCCCATATATTGACATCATCTTGGATTCACTAATAGAGTTTTTGTTATATGTTGTGAAATTGTTGGAACCCGCTAGGATAGTCTACGATTTCATTATGTGTTGTGTGCTGGGTGAGTGGTTTTGATGAGGCTTGGTTAATCATGACTTATACATTAGTTTCTATATACGAATGCCATAAACAGACTATGGATATATTTTTCATTCCCTGATGTGACCACAAGGTGGATTCTTCTCTTGGATAATTCAGTCTTCTTATGTGGATTTTTATACTTGTACCAATGACTAGCTTGTAAAAGGGTGTATCGACCACCTTGGTTAGTTTCATGGGCTCATGGTTGATGTATTTGATGTTAACACAGACTTATATCAAGTCTTGGATGTGACACATTAGAATGGCTAATGATTCTAGTGGTATGAATCTAGGTTACACTTTTTTCATTATGTGTCATGATCTTTTCAATGATCATGGGATGGTTTGATAATGGAGCATCACCAAGGAAAATGTGTGAGCTTCAGTGAACGGGGTCATATTGGGCATGTGGTTCATTGAATAAAGGAGTTTGTTTTCTATTGCAACATATTAACCTCTTAATATCGGTGTTTCAAAGATAATTTATCCAATGATGGTTTAAAACATCATCCTTATTGTTCCACATGTATAGTTCTAGTGAACTTGGTTGAACAATCCTCTAGTTTAAGGTGGGTGTGATGTGAATGATCACAATTTTTTTAAGGGGAATATTGAGTGACCAGTTTTTATGAGGTTGATAAGGGTTCGAATGTTCTCTACTATGAGGAAGTTGATATGACCTATGTTGTCTTCAAGATTTCCAAATTAAATGAAATCATTCTTGTAGTGTTGCGTGGATTTATAAGGAAATGTGTTTGGGGGGTTTTATATTGTAGTTATCGTGGTATGTGTTCCATGTGAGTTGTTTTTGATAGGCCCATGAAGTCTGCACATTTACTTCCAATCATGGAAACTATTAGTATAGTTGAGCTTGGGAGGTCATACAATTGTAATATTTTATGACTCTATGGGGGCCTCCATTATATCGTTTTCGATAGGGATTACCAACATTCTTCTAATTTCGGGAAAGGGTTATAGAGGGTTCTGGGTAAACATGTGCTTCTAAGCACATCTTACCACCCCCATATGGATAGCAAGTCATAACACACTGTTTTTGTGATAGAGGTCTTGATTTGGCATGCATTTTAGATTTAGATGATTTTTTTTGAGAAAAACATACCCCAAGTTGGGTTTTCCTATAACAAAAGGTTACATGACACTTTTATTAGGTGCATTATAAGGATTTATTTAGAATGAAATGCTGATCACCCATGTGTGGGATATAGGTTGGATCAGATGCTAGGATGGGATATCATATTGTCCATGAGAACATTGAACATGTTTTTTTATTCAAAAGACGATTTCTACTATGTAGTCTTATAAGAAATCATACGCTAATATCTATATAACACCTCTAGAGTATGGGGTAAGGGATCAAATTTCCCAACATGGTGTACAAATGTTTTGAAACTAAAGGATCATGATACACGGTAAGATTTCCTCAAATACGTTGGGCCATTCGAGAGTCTAGAGTGAGTCGAGAAGGTAACCTATCAGTTGGAGTTACCTTATAGGTACTACATTATGCATGACACCATACAAGTTTCTCTATTAAAACATTACTTTTCTAAACATCACTTTCTTTTAAAGCTTAGGTGGTATAGTCAGATGTATATGTGGCCTGTGATAAGATAACTCTTCATATTGTGGATCATGTCCCAATGGTTATCCATGGACAGTTTGTTCTTTTAGTATGGGTGTTATGGAAGCACGATTGAGTGCATAATGAGAACTGGGATAGGGAGATAGATTTATGATGGCAGTAGCTAGAGTTTTTATCACATGTTACTTCACCATCCTTGGAAGTGATATATAGGGACAAATTTATTTAACGTGGGTTTTTTGTAAGAACCTGGTTCTTCATTTAAGATCAGTATCTTATGTTTCAGTGTTAAACATGATAAGGATGAAAATAGGTCGAGTAATATCTACAAGATGGTTACATAATGTGATTAGGGGATACATTCCATGTAATCCTAGTACATACTTGTTGACGCCGAAAAAAAGTCTGTAACTCTCGGAGGAATTTTTGAAATGACGAAGTGAAGTCATATTCGGAATCAGAGGCCCGATCCAGAGGCCCGGAAAGTGGTGCGCGGAAAATTGGGTGAAGTGCGCGGAAAAAATGTCCCAGGCGAAAGGAAACCAGGGATTCGCGAAAAGTCCCGGCGCCGGTGCAAAATAATTACACGTCCGCATCCCGCGTGGTTGATAATTTCGCGCCGCCGCCTCTGTCACGCAACAATTTCACGCGCCGCCTGGATTTCGTACTGGAGATTGCCTATAAATAGAAGGTGACCCCAAACGGTTTGGTGGTTGAGGAATCTGAAGCGACTCTCATGCGTGCAATTCGGCTCCCCCCGTGCACAAGATGACTTCCAGGTAATCCCTTATTTTGTGCAACCTTGCCCCAGAGTTCACCTTTGCGCGCAACTCCACGGACTTCAGTGAATTTGACCCCTCCCCTGGGTTCCATCCTTGCACGCAATACGTGTCTCGTGCGTGCAAGACCCTGCCGTGCGCGCAAAACCCTGCGCGTAATTCCCTCTCTGCACACAATTCCCTTACTCCAATTGAGCGCCTTCCCGGTGTTTTGCACGCAAACCTTCCCTTTTGCGCGCAAATCCCGGGACACCTCACCTTGACACCCCTTGGCTTCCCCCCTGCACTGACACATGATGTCTCCCCTGCCAGGAATGCACGCCATGCGTTGTTTTCCCATACGGCCTTCCAGGCTCGTGCGAAGTAACCTCAAGGTCCCTTGGGCCGTGTTTCCCGTTGCATTATTTTTCCTTATGCTTCTCCGCATAGGCATGCTAATGTCTATTGCTTCTTCTCATAGCCACGCTAACGTGGACCCCCGGTGGTTTGTCCTACGGCACCCCTTCACCATGGCCTTGCCGATGCCTTCCCTCCCACAAGGGGTAGAGGGAGTTGGGCGTGTAATCCCTAGTGGTGTAGAGAAAACCCACCTCGTCCAAGCTGCAGGACGTTAAACTGCTAAGCACCTCGTCCTTAACACAATACGTTAAACTTTGGTCCGACCCCATGGTTCGCACGCAGGCTCCCCCCAACTCGGACATTTTTTATGCCTCTCATCTCCACAGGAATGGAATCTTCCTCACATGGAATGAGATACTCCTTGTTGGAGTGTTGTTTGTCCGCGGGGGATGAGCCGCCTCAGAGCGTAAGCCCCTAGCCTTTCTTACGGATGACTGCACACGTGCATCTCTTTACTTCCCCCCTGCCAAGGCAAGTGGAGTCCTTTTCCCACTGCGCTTTGTCGCACCACGGGCCTCCACCCTGGAGTAATCCCCGACAGCAAGGGCCGCTAACCACGAGTAAGCCCCTCTTTCCTCTTTGGGCCGCTCAGCGTGTAAGCCCTATTCCGCTTCTCACGGACGCACCCTTCGCGACATGATCGTCTGGTCCCTGATGCCTCTTGTTTCTCACAATAAGCATGAATCACCTGGTCTTAGAGTGCGCATCAACCATGGAACCACTATGGGCCGCCACAGAGCGTAAGCCCCATCCCAGCGAACTACGTGGACTTTAATCCGTGCAAACGCATGGTACGTAGGAAGCCTCCACGAGGTTCAAGCCCACCACCCGCTCGTCCCTACCTCTCCACGTCGGTTCCCTGACCACCATGGGATGCCGTAGAGCGTAATATCCAAACCCCTCTTTCTGCATGACGTTAAACTGTATCTCATCCCGCATGAAGTTAAACTGTATCACGTCCTGCATGACGTTAAACTCTATCTTGTCCCGCATGACGTTAAACTATATCTCGTCCCTCATGACGTTAAACTATATCTCGTCCCACATGACGTTAAACTGTATCACATCCCACATGACGTTAAACTGTATCTCGTCCCACATGTCGTTAAACTGTATTCCCCCTCTTGGGCCATCTCAGAACGTAAGCCCCATGTTTAACTCCACCATCCATCATGATCCTTACCCGGGCCGCCACATCCCGGTGAGACCATGCCACCCCATCCCACTCCATGACATCCAGGAAGCCTCCCACGTGTTGGCCCCAACATCAGTGTTCCCCCTAGGGTTCCTTCAACCCTATTTGTCTCCGCAAGATTTTAAACTCGCGACATACCCCATGTTAAACATGGGAAGCTAAGGAAAACCTCACATGGTACACATTCCCTACGTTTGATGTGGGATGCCTCGGGCATCCGCGCCCTCAAGAAGCCCTGTGATGAGGGTCCAAGGACAAACATGCTAACGACACCCCAACGTGACCATTCTCCTCACCGCAGGTTGCTTCCCCGACAAGAACCCTTGGAGAATCTCGACAGAAGTAGCGTAATTCACTGGCGTCCATGTAGATATGGCACCGGGAATGGGCTTCACAAACCCGTCTTAAATATACGAGGGAGACCTGGACTAGGTGATGAGCTCCGAGGAGGAATCCACTAAAGGAAGAACCGGCATCCCATCATCCAAGTTTTGATCAAGTAGCAGACGTCCCTGAACAAGGAATGGATGACGCCCGCCTTTGGAAAGCAAGAATGCGGGGAAACAAGCAGCACATCCTCCCCACAGATGGATGCGCGCGCCCCAAAGAAAGAATCGGGGAAACAAAAATGGTGAACCCGACGTGAAGCTATTCTCCTAAATACGTGTAATGGTAGCTGTCGGGGCGTCGAAAGAATAGCATGTCACCAGGTCTGGGTAACCCTCACAGGGAAATGAACCCGCCAGGGGTTGAGGCCGTCAGGACGTTGACCACTCCGTTCTGCGACGTCGTTAGCTTGGATCCCTCTCGCCGACCATGGATGACGGAATGACGCTGGGCCTTGTTTATTGATATCCATTCCTGTTGATGCTAATGGGTTCATCTTCCTACTTCCAGGAATCAGATCACTGCATTCGGAGCTCGATCGCCACCTGCCCACCGGCGCAGGGGTAGGGGCAGTACCGACGCGGCTACCCCGCACGGTCCCACCTATTCTACGGTCGCTCTTACTTCGACCTACAAAGCAGTCGGGCGCTCGCGCCCCCTCTCACCATCAGAAATCATCCATCGGAGGGTGATCAATGACCTGGTTCGTAGGTATGACGAGGAAGGGATCATCCCCGCTAGGGGCATGGCCCATTTGGATCTAGAGGCGGCTGTGCCTCACCACCATCGCCGCCCTCGAGGGCCGCTTCTCCCCACACCGACATTCAACCGCATCGGGAGCCTATTCCCGAAGCGCCTTGACACATCCCTCCCATACGCCAATGTGGTGGGGGATGTCTGGGTCCACCCGATCGGCGATCCGTCCCAGGGGTTAATGGCAAGAACCCCCGCCAGGCTGCGTCGACGCCGCCGCCCGACTCCCCGAGCCGAGGAGAAGGAAATATTCATGCCAGCACCGCCGGTTCCGGCCCATCTGACTTGACGCCAGCGTCGGGCGCGAGCGGGAGAGAATTTCTGTCATGGGGCATCAACATCAGCAACTATTGTCACCCGAGCCACTACTGACTCATGTTAACATGTCCCCGCACACGTTGAGCAGGGGAATCCACGTGCCTGACTGTGATCGAAACCCCGACCGCCCTGCAGGAAAGTTGGGTCGAATCTCCCGGTCGCGGAAACTGGAAATGGCCACTACGTCCCAACCCGCAGTAGTGCCACTCACCATGAAGGCTCCTTCCATGCCACCGATATGGAAAGCCGAAAGATTCTTCGCAATGGATATGCTCCGGGTATGACTCTTTCAGGCGCCCACTGCATGGGGTATGAGGTCACTCCCCCTACTGCCGGCGACGAGTATTGAGCTGTTGTGTATCCAGTCACTCACTCACATGGAGGTTCTCCCCATGTCTCTTTCGACATCTGTTCGGGTGCTTCTCGCACCCCGGCCTTCAGTCCCCTCTGCCCCAGCTCTATTGTGGTCAGGGTACCCCATGACGGAAATCATCCTTACCCTAAGGAGCTACCCAGGGGTAGGAAGTCCGGGCGTCGTTGCCGTAGGAGGAATGTCAGGGGAGTCCGGACGGAAATTAGACCAGTCCGTTTCTCGGATTCCGAGGCGGAGTACGACTCGACGATGGAACCTCCCCCCCAACCCTTCGAGATAAGGGAAGGGATGGGCAAGTGGCGCGTCAGTCTCGTACTCCCCGGATGCGAGATCCGTATGATTGCCTCCTACCATCGAAGGTATATCCAGGAGGGCGAGGACATGGCATACCACCGAGGATCAAGCCCGTAGTTGCCACTGGCCTCCTCGGAAGAACCTCCCGCCCCTGTTAGGGAGGGTGAGACACTTTTTTGGGGACCGACGGAAGAATCACGTGGCGATACCCCCTCGGTGAGCACCAACGCTATGACAGGAGGCCCATCCGTCGGCCCATCCTATCGCGACATGGCAGCCAGGGCACTGCAACCCCTGGAGGATGACCCAGGGATCGGCGGCCAATCGACATGTTCGCCGTATTCCCCGCCAGCCAGCCCACTACCCCAACGGCCTGCCTCAGTGCCATTTCCAGTTCCCCAACGTTCCCCGGTGGACGAGCAGGGGTGGCAAGGTCCGGACCCCGAACCGGAGCCATGGAGCTTCTAGACCATTCTTGCAGCGGGCCACATCCCTGAGAAGTTTTGGCCGATCAGAGAATCGGATTTTGATGTGCCAGAGTCACTCACCCCGAGAGAGTTTGAGTGCTTCCGCCAGATTCTTCGGGTGACTCACTCCCGCCATTGCCTTCAGATAGCGCCTTATCCCGGGAGCCAAACGCATCTTGAGGAGATCAGTGAGCAGTGCCGCCGGGTCAACCTAGCAGCACTCCCTACGGTCTGGCACCCCGAGTCGCTGGACCACCACGAGGCCCTCCAGTAACAATGTGTCCAGAGTTTTCAGGTACTCCATAGAGTTATTGAGGAGGCCACCCCCCACGTGCACGTCCGCGGATGGGGGTAGTACGCTGCTCTCCTCTTCTGTGGGATCCACCGACAGCCCGATCCACTGGGCGGCCTAGAGGGAACGTCGCCAAGGGCAGTGGCAGTCAACATGGCTGACCTTTCAGATGAGGGAAACGTTGTGGAGCCCCTCGACGAGGACTCACCCCCCGAGAATAGGCCACTACTGGACCCATCTGGGAGGATTACTCTCCAATAGAGGAGTCTCATAGGTCTTCCTGTGCCCACGGAAGCACTGACGTTGGGCAGAAACATCAGCAAGGGTAAAGAGCCCGTCGGGTCTGTCAAACTCGCCGACCCATATGCCTCTGTGTAGAAGGTAGAGGAAGATCCCCATAAGGCCATGATGCGCCAACAGCTAGCTGAGAAAAAGAGGATGGTTGATGAGCTCTTGGCTGAACGCATTGCAAAGCGGGGGCCTGACTGCGACGACACAAGACCAGGACAGCAGGGGCAGGAGCATCTACCCCTTACTGAGATCCCCCAAGGAAACTGTGACCATGTCGTGTTCGCCGACAGGGGAGACACTGGAACCCATGTCAAGAGGGTCAGATATGTTTCGCCAAACCCTCCCGAGCGGTGATACCACCTGGGGGACCCTACTCGGTTTCCTCCCGTTGCTCCGAGAGTCGCTCCGCCAGCTGCCCCACAAGCCACTGAGCGTGACTACCGTATCGAAGAGCCAGATAATTTGATTGTGGTTAGATATCCCCTTCAGGACATGAATCCGCATCTGGATGATCTGATGGTAGTACTCATCGCCCGCTTAGAGGCCCTGGAAACTCGGAAGGTGGCAATCCCACCAGATGAAAAGTCATACCCAGCATGGGTGGATGACATGCCGTCTTCACCGGGATTTGGTAACCCCACTTTTTCCCCTTTTAACGGGACCAGAGACCCGCCACAACACTTGGACCACTTCAACTCGAGGTGTGTGCCTTTATTAGGGACTCTGGCGTTGCAGGAGGATGCCATGCTCTGGTGCTTCATTCAGACACTAGAAGGACCAGCATTCGTCTGGTACAACCATCTCCCTGTTGGATCAGTGACTGGATGGGAGGACCTTCACTGGAAATTCCTCTACCGGTTCAGTTCCACAACCCAGAAGATGATCATTGCAGACATCTTCAGGTGCAAGAAAAGGCTGGACGAGCGATTCAAGGACTTCATCGCCGGGTGGAAGGGGATCCCATACTCCCTTGACATGCCACTGACTCAGGAACAATTACTGAAGATGTGTGTAGAGAACGTCATGGTGGAGTTGGTTCCTTATCTGATCACACAGAATTATCCTGGAGGGTTACAGGACTTCTCGGACAAGGCTTAGCGCCTCGAATAAGCCCTGCAATAGGCCGGTCAGGCATGCCCGCTGCCTCCTGTAATCTCTGCAAGGAGAGCCGCCAGAGCCGAGCCCGCTGTTGTGGCCCAGATAGTGGCCCCCAGACAGCTAGAGTTTCTACAAGGGAGGCCAACTCCGTAGGCTCATAGGGGTCCACCCCCACGGGCACAGCCTCCGTCCCAACAGCGACCACCTTAAAATCGGCATGCGCCTCCACGTAACGCACTGCCACCACCTAGGAGAGGTAATCCAGCTCCGCCACCTCGGCCTGATCCTCCGGCCCCTAGCCATGGTCATCCCCCAAGAGCCCCCTTTCCAGACAGAAAGAATCAGACTTACTCATTTAGCGAGGCCCAAGTCCCCTGTTATTTCCGTAGCGCCTTGGATCAAAGAATCGTGGGACTGCCTGAGTGCCGGAAGCCAGAAGAGGTGTGTCTCACTGATCACCCTAACTACTTCCCTTATCACCGGATCCAGGGACACACCATCCAGCTATTCTATGTGTTGAAGGACTGGCTCCAAGACCATATTGACAACAACATAGTCAGTTGGGCCTAGCCCCAACACAGGTGGTAGGTGTCTTTGTGGGATCAGATGGTAGTAGTGACAACGGGGATGGGTGGGAACAGGTTTCCGACCGTGGGTCCTGGAAGTATAATGACTGGATGGACAGTAGGACGGTCGCCCGTGCCCATGGCATCATTCGTGCCCACCTGAATCAGCCAGATCCCTTGGAGCCTGCAAGCGCCGCTTTGGCATCGTTGTCCCAGCCAACTTCTTCCCAGAAGAGTAACCAGTGGCGCAAGAAGAAAGAACGTGCCCTGCCATTGCTGTCATCTTCTCACACGCTTGGCGATTTCATGCCCCCGGAAATGGGGATCTCTCCGAGACCCCGTCCGGTAGTGGATAACTCCTCAAGCGAAAGCCATGGGTGTGCTTCGGTTAACACTGTAGAGTTGGTAAATCCCTTTTTGGCTCCCGACGACGAGGAGCGCCAGGTGGACCTCCCCGAATGCCCGGGGTACGCTTCGGTTAACACCGTAGAGTTGGTAAATCCCTTTTTGGCTCCACACTACGATGAGCCCCAGGTGGACCTCCCCAATGTCCCCAGCCGTCGCCAGCGTCGACGAAGTCGTGGCTATGTGAATCGTCGGGTCATGACAGTCATCACATCCAGTCATGCTGTGCACGCTACCGAGACCAGGCAGCAAGCCCGGTACAGAGAGCAGCACTCGCGGCTCCCTCACCCGGTGACTACAGGTTCACTTCCACCACCTTTTGTGTTGCTGGATGGGGCGAAACAACCATACCCGCGTCGCAACCAGCCCAGCCCTACCACTGGCCGACTATGGCCATACGGTCCTTGAATGATAGTCACCTCCCGGGCTTCAGCTAGTGAACAGTGGGATGTGCCTAGTTCCAGTCAGTCACCTGTCCCGCCAGCAGGGCCCATCATGCTCCGAATCGTAGAGCGACCTCTTGTAAGCAGAAGCTCACGTTTGGCGAGAAATTATGATGTCCTGAAGCATCTGTCTGTCATTCCGGCAAGGCTTTACATCCTTGAGGCCCTTCGCCTGTCTTCTGAAATGCGTGAGGCGCTCGCTGAGGCTCTAAGGAGCCCCCTTCAGTTTGAAACGGAGGTAGCGACCACAGAAGCCTTCCACACCGAGGTTCTTGAGGACTCCGAATGTCAGGAGGGTATCTCATTCTCCGGTGAAGATGAAGACCCTCCCATACAGGGGCACATCCGCCCGTTGTGCATCATCGGCCAGTTCAATGGTGTGGAATTCCGTCGTTGTCTTGTCGACACGGGTTCTGGAATTAACTTGATCCCAACTCGGACACTTCCAAAACTGGGGTTGTCCGAGGATGATTTAACTCCTTCTGACCTCAGAATCCAGGGGTATGATAGGACCGAGATAACTCCACTTGGCAAGATTCATCTGAAGACCCAGTTCAACGACTTAATTGCCAATACTGAATTCATGGTTGTCTCTCAAAACACTGACTACAACGAATTGATGGGCAGGTCGTGGCTCCATCTTCACACAACGGTTACCTCATCATACGATCAGTGCCTCAAATACACCCTTAATGTTCAATTGGGTCTTCTCCAAGGAGATGCGTCTCTGTTTTCCTCTCGTAAAGCTCATTACCTGGATGCTGACTATTACAAGAGTACGGACAAGAAAATCCTGGCAGGTGAGGTTAAGCCCATCGCTGTCGTGAGTGATCCCTGTGTAGGCTTGGATGACGCATATGTCTTCCTAATCCATCGGTTGGAGGCCATGACTCCTGATATGGGAGAGTGCTTTGTTGTCTCGGGTAACAGAGGAAGGCATATTTCCAGGTCTAAGGGACGGCAGGAAATCACCTCGTACTCTTACACCAGCCAGGCTCAGGTGATCCCCGAGCCTCCTACCCCTGTACGATATCGGTACGTTGGGCTCATGGCAACAACAGTGCGTCATACGTGTCTGTTTCTCCAGGCCGGAATCGACCGACTCAAGCCAACACGTCACCACTGCTTTGATGTCGTAAAGTGTGGCCCCTTGGACTGAAGGCCGGATGAGATTGGATTAACCGCCTTCGTCGCCATGGTCTCCGCGGTGCATGAGTCTCCCGTCATGACGACCTCTTCAACCCAAGACGGTGCCAGCTCCGCTTCAGGTTTGAGCAGCCCCGAGACGGCACCCCCCATGGATGATCCTTCCACAAGCGGAGAAGAAGATATGGAAGATGCTCCTCCTGCCTTTGAAGAGGGCGTCTCCACCACGGTAAACGAGTCAGTATAGGTGAACCTCGGTAGTGAGGCGGACCCGAGACCCGCATTGGTCAGCACCGTTATGCCTCCTGAGGAACGGTAACATACAAAGACATCCTCAGACAACACCGTGATGTGTTTTCCTGGAGTTATGACGAGATGTCGGGACTAGATCCCCAGGTAGCCGTCCACCACCTTGGCCTCCCAGCAAACCATCGCGGGTTCAAGCAGCCTCCCAAGAAGATGCACCCCTCTCATGGTGCCATGGTTGAGGCCGAAGTTGATAAGCTCATTAAGGCCAAAATCGTCAAGGAAGTCCAGTACCCTAGGTGGCTATCAAACTTTGTGCCCGTCAGGAAGAAGAATGGGCAGATCAGGGTCAGCACCGACTTCCGCCATCTTAATCGCCATTGTCCGAAAGATGAATTTCCCCTTCTCATGAAAAAGCTGTTGATCGATGCAACGGTCGGGTTCCAAGACCTCTCCTTCATGGATGGGTACTCCGGGTACAACCAGATCAGGATGGCCCCCGAGGATGAAGAGTTCACTGCCTTCAGGGCCCCCCAGGGTACTTTCTTCTACCGGGTTATTCCCTTCGGCCTGAAGAATGCGGGTTCCACCAATCAACGGGCTATGCACCGCATATTCAAGCCGATCCTTGAGACACTGGTGGAGTGCTACGTAGATGACTTGGTGGTTAAATCTCTTCAGCGCTAGGACCATCTCAAAGACCTTGAAAAAGTGTTCAGTTTCCTCCATTCTCACCACTTGTAGATGAACCCGTTGATGTGTGCCTTCGGGGTCACCTCCGGAAAGTTTCTTGGCATCATTGTTAGGTATCTAGGTATCGAGATCGTCCACGAGAAGATCAAGGCCATCAGTCAGATGCCTCCCCCGAATAATATTTGGGAGCTTCGAGGCCTCCAAGGCCACTTAGCCTATATACGACGATTCATTGCTAATCTGTCCGGCAAGAGTAAACCCTTCTCTCGGCTCATGAAGAAAGGCGCAACCTATGGGTGGGACGAAGAGTGTCATACTACTTTTGAGGAAATCAAGCAGTATATTCTTCAACCTCAGGTCCTGATGCCACCCATTCCTGGAAAGCTTCTCGTCCTTTACGTGACCGCCCTGGAGCGATCCCTCGGTGCCCTTATTGCCTAGAAGAACAATGAGAAAATAGTGAATAGCCTCTACAACCTCATTCACATGCTCCTCGACGTGGAAATTAGATATTATCCAATCGAGAAGAGCTGTCTGGCCCTGGTATTCACCGTACAGAAATTGCGGCACTACATGCAGCACCACGAGGTACAGTTGGTCTCTCGGGTAGACCCATTGAAATACATCCTGAGCCGGCATATGTTGACCGGCCGATTGGAAAGCTGGGTGGTGATCCTCCAGAAGTTCGACATTAGGTTCGTACCTTATAAGGCCATCAAAGGACAGGCGTTGGAAGACTTCTTAGCTGACCACCCAACCTCTGCGGACCAGCCACTGGATTTGGGCTTTCCTAATGAGGAAATCCTCTCAGTCGATCAGGACACCCCATGCTGGCATATGCACTTTGACGGTGTCTCCCGAAGCACTACCAGTATAAGGATCAACAATCCAGGCTTAACATAGTGGTCCTGGGTATCGTATTCATCACCCCGGAGCAAGCCATTCTGCCATATTCATTCTTGTTGTCAGAAGGATGCACCAACAATGAGGCAGAATATCATGCCCTCATCACTGGCCCCGAGTTGGCTCTAGAGGATAACATGCCCCACCTGTATGTAAAAGGGTGCTCTGAGCTAGTCATCAAGAATGTTAATTGCGACTATGCTGTTAGGAAGCAAGAACTCATGTCGTTGCTGGAGTGCACCCTCCATCTAATGGATATGTTCCCCTCCTGACCAGATGTCATTCACGTTCCTCGGTCGCAGAACAGTCGAGCATATGCTTTGGCCAGCCTGGCCATATCATTCGCGGAGCCCAAACAGAATGACCTAATCATCCACGTGGCGCACTGGAGAGTCATTTCTCCTGTTACCCTAGAGGGTCATCGTGGGCTGTGAGTGAACCATCTCACCGCTGGTTCCCCTACGTCAGGACCCCCGGGGATTCAGGAATGGTGATCTAGATAGTTCCTGAATGAAGGACACAATTGGTTGAATATCTATGGCATGGAAATCACCCGATGGACCGAGAAGAGCGGGAACGAATCTGGTGCCGAGCGCCGCAGTTCACCCTTCAAAGTTGTCCCATCCGTGAGCAACTTTTTTACAAGCACAGGTTCGATGGTGTTCTCCTCTGTTTGTCTTCAATGAGTTGACATCCCAAAGGTCATGGAAGAAGTGTACGGTGGTTCATGTGGCGCCCACCAGGCTATGTCAAAGTTTTCCCACCAGATTCGGAGGCTGGGATACTTCTGGCCCTCCATGATCCATGACTGCATCGAGTACGCCAAGAGGTGTCATGCATGCAAAGTTCATGATAACTTTTGGCATAGACCACCAGAGCCTCTACATACTACTAAGTATTCTTGGACCTTTGCCGTCTAGGGGTTGGATGTCGTCGGGCCTTACCCGCCGGCGATGGCCCACCAGTGTCGGTTCATCTTAACTGCTACGGATTTCTTCTCAAAGTGGGCAGAGGCAGCCTCGTTTATGGAAGTCATGGCTGGTTCTATCGCCGACTTTGTGAGCTCCAATATCATATACCGTTTTGGAATACCTCATGCTATTCTCATGTATAATGGAACCAACTTCCAAGTGGCCGATCTGAAAAGATTGTACGCCAAGTACAACATTTTCTTTAACCACAACCCCCGCAATCATGCACATTCCAATGGATAGATTGAGGTGTTTAAAAAAACCCTATCTAACATTCTGCAAAAAATGGTTGGTCAGAACAAGAAAAGTTGGCCGGAAAAGCTCCCCAATTCCCTCTGGGCTTATAGGACGATGACTCGCAATTCCACCCAGGTGACTCTGTATTCCCTAGTATACGGAGTTGAGGTCGTCCTACCCATCGAGGTCCAACTACCCTCATTGCGCACGGCGGTCTACGACCAGCAAGCGCCAGATAGAGTTTCCGAGATCCATCTAGCAGAATTGGATGCGCTGGACGGAAGTAGGCTTCGTGCTTTACATAACATGGAAAGGAATCAGAGCAGGATGGCTCAAGCTTTCGATAAGAAGGTTCACCTCCTCTCCTTCCTTCAAGGTGACTTTGTACTGGCACTCAGAGCGCCAATGATTCCCGGAAGGAAACCACCCAAGGTGGAGCCCAAGTGGTAGGGGCCTTTTATTGTCCACAAGGTCTATCCCGATGGCGCGTATTCCTTGGTGACTATGGATGGTGATGGTATCACTCCTCCCACCAACGACAAGTTCCTCAAGCAGTACATTTCCTAACCACATGGTCCTGCATGACTATAAACTATATGGCCCCGCATGACCCTAAACTGCACCTTGGTCCGAGGTCTAAGACCTAAAACTAAGATCACCATGGTCCGAGCTCTAAGGCCTAAAACTAAGATCACCTTGGTCTGATCTCTAAGACCTAAAACTAAGATCACCTTTGTTCGAGCTCTAAGACCTAAAATTAAATCCATATTTCATCCAACATGACATTAAACTGTATTGCCAGAAATACGTCTAGCTTGATTACCATCCTAATGGGATACATAGAAATGCCCAGACATTTCGTCTTTGGGTCCAACATGAGGTCCATTATCATGTCTATCTCGCCTTTGGGACCTTGACCAAAGGATCGTGTGGCGTGTTGTGAGATTATGTCATCATTCACGTCGGGTTTGCAATAGCTTCACCACGCGCACCCGGTCCTCAGGATTTATCCCTCCTATGTCCAATGGAATTAAAAGGCACCGTTCTAGAACTATGTATGGCTTTATTCCCATCCTTATGGGATACGTAGTACCTACTGAACACCTAGATTTCAGGACCATCCCCATATATTCGGAGATCCCACGATCTCCCTGTTCCCAGGGTGTTTGGCATTATGCACCCTCTTTTGCCCGGGGATCCGCCATCATTGGGCCGCTCTCGGACTGAGCCCTCTGACCCTTTCCAGTGGTCTACTAATGTGCTCAGGGTACTTCGGTCTTGGACATGGTGTGCCACATTCGACTTAGGAAAGTTCCATCCACTTTCCAAGCTTTTTGTTCCCATTCATTCGGGCCCCCGTCATCCTTCACACCCGGAGGGACCCCCAAGAACGGTATGGATACAACGTCCAAGGGCTCTCTTATCGTCATGGGCCAACGCCCAGGAGGGTTTCAGACAACAAATTGATACAAATCCCATGTTACGAACATGGTCAGCGGTTGATGCTCATTTTTTGGTCCCCATGGCTGGCACGATAGGATGCTTTGTTGCGAACATGGTCAGCAATAATCCTCAGTCGTCACGCCGGTTTCCCCAGGCCCTGAATATTGGTGGCATGGTTCATGTCATGTTCCGCCCCACTGTGTAAAGGTAGAATCTCTACACTCCTTGTACTAACCCTCAGTACACCCCCGCAAATCAGACAGACCGAGCTGCGTAACGGTGTCTCTCGGGGCTCCCACGATCTGAGCGCTAGACTATGTGCTTGGGTCCCTTCTCTAGAGGTTGCGTGCAGCTTGACCCTCATCCCCATGGGGAACGAGGATTCGCCCAGGCATTGCATTTCAGGCCCATCATAGGTGGGTGCTAGCATCTCTTGCCCCCCCTGATTGTTGAACCCTCGTAGGCCCCTTTGGCCCGAGGCTCCTCTCGTGTTCGGTCCAAACCATACGACATTAAACTGTATTGACGGTCCAAACCATATGAACTTAAACTGTGTTGAAGGTCCAAACCATACTACCTTAAACTGTGTTGACAGACCAAACCTTACGACCTTAAACTGTGTTGACGGTCCCAACCTTACGACCTTAAACTGTGTTGATGGTCCAAACCATACGACCTTAAACTGTGTTAACGGTCCAAACCTTACGACCTTAAACTGTGTTGACGGTCCAAACCATACGACCTTAAACTGTGTTGATGGTCCAACCCGTACGACCTTAAATTGTGTTGTCAGTCCAAACCATACGACCTTAAACTATGTTGATGGTTCAAACCATACGACCTTAAACTGTGTTGATAGTCCAATCCTTACAACCTTAAACTGTGTTGACGGTCCAAACCATACAACCTTAAACTGTGTTGACAGTAAAAACCTTACGAACTTAAACTGTGTTGACGGTCCAAACCATACGACCTTAATCTGTGTTGATGGTCCAAACCTTACGACCATAAACTGTGTTGATTGTCCAAACCACACGACCTTAAACCGTGATGTTGGTCCAAACCATACGACATTAAAATGTGCTGCTAGTCCAAACCATACGACAATAAACTGTGTTGTTAGTCCAAACCATACGACCTTAAACTGTGATGATATCGTCCCGGATTCGTTTTCGGTCCCTCGAATCGAGTATTTCCCCGAACAGCACATGGTAAGTAGGTCTTAGGTCCTCATTCATGTCAGGTTTTGTAACCTCCTTTCCATGTGTCCATTTATCCCCAAACCCATTCATGGTCCATGCTGTAAGACCTTAAACTAAGATGCTTCCAAGAACTACATATGGCTTGATTCTCATCCTTATGAGATATGTATGAGTGCCTGGGGAACTTCCCCGTGGGCCCATCCTACTTCCGTTTTTTGTCCCTTGAACTAAAAACTCTCCTAAGGGTGGTGTGCGGTGTGATATGGGATTATGCCCTCATTCATGTCGGGTTGTTCACCACGCCATACACACCCCCTATTCCCATTCATTTCAGGTGTTTGATTTACTCCACCGTGTGCCTCTTATGTTTCCATCCAACCTTTGGTCTGAGTTATAAGACCTAAAACTAAGATCATTTCTTTGGCTTTTTACGACTCGCTCTCTCTTGTGGGATTGCACGATGTGGTGCGGGATTATGTCCTCATTTACGTTGGGTTACTCGTCGTGCCGTGCTCCTCCCCAGATGAGACGTATTCCGTCCAGCATGAAGTTAAACTGTATTCTGTCCTGCTTGACATTAAACTGTATTTCTTCCAACATGACGTTAAAATATATTTAGTCCAACATGACTTTAAACTGTGTTTCAAGAACTATGTGTGGCCTGATTCTCATCCTAATGAGATATGTAGGACCGCCCGAACATTTCGTCTTATGTCCAGCCCTAGGGATTACAGAACCCCGTCCTTCCTTATTGTCGGCCCCTCGGACCGACTTCATGGGAAGTGGTGTAATCGGGACATCTACCCCGAGTAGGTTCTGGATGCCCCATGGTAATAATGGGAAGCGGCAGTTCTCTCACCAAAGAGGTCCTTCCTAGAAATTGGGAGGACCCGTGATCCGGTCGGTATGTCCGCCTAATGCGCCTTCGCCATGGTGGTGCAATTTCGGGAGTGTTGGACTCTGTTCGAACAAACCACCACTCCACCTTCCACGCTTTGCGTCCCCCCCTTATTCGGATCCTCATTTACTTTCATGTTTGACTGGACCCCCTAACAGTATGGATGCTCGACCTATGGTCCGCCTACTGTCATGGGCCAACGTTCTGGAGGACTGGTCATGTTTGATGGGACCCCCTCACAGTATGGATGCTCGACCTATGGTCCGCCTACTGTCCTGAGCCAACGATCTGGAAAACTGACTGATGATATTTGAGTTAGGCCCCGTGTTGGGAACATGGTCAGCGTTTAGCCCTCATTTATTGTCCCCATTCCAGGCCAACATGATTTTTATGATGTGTTTCCACCACGGTTGACAGTTATCCTCCATCGTTGTGCCCCATTGGGTTCCGAATTTGGGTAGCGTGATTCACCCTTCCTCTCCACCCCCCTATGTTCGGATGGATTTCAATGCCCCCGTCATCACACCGCTCATGTGTTAGATCACATTGAGGAGTTGACACATCAATCGGCCCGAGGCTTCCTCAGAATTCCAGGCCCAACTTTGGACGCATGAAGCTTGGTCAATGCCCCACAATTGAACGAAATGATGGCACGAGCATCTTTTGCTTCTCGCGTTGGGCATGACCCACAGGAGCCTAGGGATGAGTTGTTATTCGTTTCGAAACTATGGTTGAGAGAATTAAACCAACGGTTAAAATGAGTGGATTTGGACATATATTGGATTGAGACGATGAGCAGTACAAGCACAAAAGTTCATGAGATGGAAAAAACAAAGCCCTTAGGGATCAGTGTGCTAAAGGGATATTTCCAGTGCTGCTACCCTTTGGCTGGTAGCCTCCAGGACTGCTTCACACTCTTTGAATACTCTATCCTCATCGGCCACCACAGAGCACAGCTCGCCAGCCCTAGCTTGTGCATGCGCCCGCTCGGATCGATGTACGGTCATCTTGTGGCTCACCTCTACGAGTTGTTCCTACGCCAGCCAATTGGGTCGTCAGTTTCTCCACAAGCTCAGAGCATGTTGCGATGTAGGCCTCCTTATCTATCGCCTGCCCTTTGAGGTGCCGGACTTCCTGCTCCACCCTCAACAGCACTTGAGCGCTCGCTGATCCTTCCCGCCACTAGGAAATGTCATCGCGCCGGCTGCCCTTGCCTATCTTCTCGTCCATGTAATCACAGACCGTCAGATGAAGGCGATGATAATTAGCCCCTCCGGCTCACAGGAAGCGCCGCCAGGTCTGAAGTGATCCCATCCGCCTCAGCCAATCCGACTGGGGCTGCCTGAGGAAGCAGTAGATACACTTTCACACTTTGGGCCGTGTCATCCAGCTCTCCTCGGCTGCCTCTGAGTCTGAGTCATCTATCTCCTCAGGGTCAGCGGGTCGGTATATGGGGAAGGCAGCCAGCAGATCGGCAGCATGATCCGCCACAGGGACGCCATCGTGAGGAATATAATCCTCGACACCCTGACGACCTTATTCTCTCACCCCAGCAGCAATGATGCCTCCTACATCTTCCGACCTCATCTCAGGAACAACACAACTGATGTCCATCGTCCCCTGTTCATCAATTGTCGGGGCCGACTCAGTGCAGGGAGCATGTTCTGAACGAGGTGGTATGTCCACCGCTGGTCCACTCGCGGACTGCCCGGGCTCCGCAGCCTGACGTGCCTCCAGTGTTGAGATCACTGTGCAAGGCATAAACTGCTCAGATGAGATCTTTTGACACCAAACACCAGTAGTGAAGCGTGAGACTTACATGAATCCAGAGCGTTGGTCCCCAGTGTTTCGTCTGCTGCAGGTGCCACCATAAGGGGATACCCCTCCGCGCTTGTTAATTCAATGATGGGTGTCGGATCCCCATCATGTCCCACTGGTTCCTCTCCTCCCTCCTCTGGTGGGGATGCCCGTCCAACACTCAACTGCTTCTATATAGGATGGGGAAGTGAGTTAGAAGTTGGAAAGGAGAATGGATGAATAAGGGAAATGAATGAAGATGGAGACAAACCTCAAGAATCTCGGTTATGTCGAGATCAGAGTCATCAATCTCACCGCTCTCTCAAATACTCCTTTTGTAGGTCTCCCCTTGTGACCCCTCACCTTCAGTCTCTTCTTCATCGTATTCTCCCTTGCCTTTGTCCTCTCCGGTTTCCTCCTCCCCCTCCGGCTCCTCTTCACTGTCGCCTTCTCCCGGCGGCATCGCTTCCGGATCATGCTCCTGGCCGAGCATCACTTTCACTATGAAAGGCGGATCTACACGCCGCCCCCTTTGGCGTGCGTATGCATCCATGGCAGTCATATAAGCATTCCTCCGATGGAAGTTTACTCGGTCAGTGATTCGAATGAGCCAGACCTCTGGCAGTTGGATCCCGTTTTGCATTATCTTCTGCCAGATGGCTTCGACGCTCAGCGATTCCCGCAGGGTCATCCGGGACGACCACAATGCCGGGAGAATTGTGTCTTGGGAAGGATCGAGCAAATATCTTATCTGCTTCCCGGGAAGTTCCCTGGCCGCCTCATGTGACCCCCCTACAGGTAACGAGGGCATGGCAACACCATCTGATGTCCCCGCTGCCGAAGTCCCGGCCTGCACAGGCCTCGCTTCCTGACGTGCCCTTGGTCCTCCCCTTCAGACGGCACCGTGCCATCCTTCCCGTCGCCCGGTTTCCGCACGATTAACCTCGAGTTTCCGGATGCGCTTGCATAATAGCCCCTCGGTGTACGTAGTGGTCCAGTGTTCGGCGTATTCGGTTTCTAGGCTGGCATCGACCCCGGCAGGGGGAAGCGTGACGACATCGCCAGAACCGAAGGTGGTAAACATCAACCACATCTGGCGCAGGATGCATGGATTCTTCTCCTGCCAGACAGTCGTGAATACCTTCTCCAGCATTCGCTGGAGGCACCCGAACTGCCTGGTGAATCAGGATGGTACGTAAGGCTCGCAGATCACCTTCCCATCGATCCGAGCCATGAGAACCCCGCCTCGAATGCTCTGGAAGTATTCCTGCTGTTCTAGAGAGCCTCGACCGTTGTCCACTAGCTGGCCGACTGGGGTGGGGAACGGGCTGAATTTGAAGTTGGCATGGTTGCCGATGCGGATCCTCATGCCCTCCTCATTGAGCATCATCGGCGCCACCCCTGCGATGTTTAGAAAGGACGGTCGCAGACTATTTCCCAGAGGACGGACGGAGTTTGGGAATGTGTACCCACCGAGATTAGCCACCACCCAGCCGTGGAGGATCTGGAAGGGACCACATACTCTCCGAGGCGACCCCCTCATGAGATGCGCCCCAGGATGGCATAAATCTTGGCCAGTATAGGGACGCCAAAGTTGAACCGTTTTTTGGCAGCCATGGAGCCCGACATAACTAATGTTTCTTGACGGCCGCCCATCCTCGCGTCTCGCACTGGCAGGAGCCACCCGCTCAAGAAGGCGGCAAGGAACCTGGCATACCGGACGTTCCGGTCCCGGGCCTCAATGACGCGGTATCCCCATGATTGGTATTTCCCCGCTTAACGGGTCCTCCAGTATGACCCATCCCTGCTCCTCTGAGTCGCGGTTGGGCATTGTTTGCCCCGTCCCGGCATCTTGATGGCTGGATCCTTCTCGAGGAATAGGTTGAACCAGCCCTTGAAGGAAACTTCCTTCAGGAGGTCCTTGACCCCCAGCCTCTCTTTGTCCAGCTTCAACGGTTTCCGCGTCATCATAGGCGTCCGCGACCTGTCTCCCCAGGTGCTCTTTGGAGGAATGAACTTGTCGTATTGGTAACCCTCCAGTGGGATACCTCTGATGCAGTGAATGTCCCATAGACTGATTCCGACTTCCCCATGATGAAGGTGGAATGTGTTGGTGTCAGGAGACCACCAGGTGAATAGCTCTGCTCCGAGTTCGGGCTGGCGGTGGAAATGGAACTGCGATGTCCATACCACCTCGAATAGGCCGATATAGTGCAGTTCTTCCCCGAACTGGTCACAGTTATGTCAGACCAAGAACGCCCAGGCCCATTCGCTGGTGAAGTTTCCCCTGGACCGCATGTCCCAATCCTTCAGCCAGCCCTTCATGTCATCTGTGATGCTCTGACGGAACATGCTCGCGTAGAGGGACGGAGAATCTTCTGCCACATGCTCGTCCCCGGTAATGGTCCTAGTCCTCGGGTTCAGGACATATACGTCTATATGTCTGGTTTCCCTGGCTGGATTGCCGTTGTTGGTGATATTGTAGCGAAGAAGTTCGTCCTCTTGAGTCACCCAAGACCGCGGCGTGTCCACCTCGAAGCCCGGCAGGGGTACCTCCTCCAGGATTCCAAAATTCCAGAGAGGGAGGTTTTCAAACAAGTGATATATCTTCTGGGCCGATGTCAGCAGATTGAACAAGGTTAGATTGTCGGAGACAATCACCTTGGTGCCATAAGCCTCCTCGTTCGCCGCCATTACTGTCGTATGGGCAGCGGCATCCCCCTCATCAACTCGGTTTGCAGCCATCTCGAATCTTTTGGGAGTTGGGAGAAATCAGGATGTAGTGCGCGGAATCGGAGAGTTCTGCGTGAAATCTGAAGTAGCTGCATGAAATCCTAAAGATTAGCGCGCAATCAGAACGCGAAGTGCGGAAAAGCCCGAACAGGAGCGAAATCACGACCGAATTTCGGATGGAATTCCACGCAGCTAGAGTGTTTTTACCCGTATCCACGGAATCGATTTCGCGCACGAGAGCGATGAGCTTATCGCGCGGAAAAAGCGGAAGTATGGATTTGGGACCTAGCACCCCTTTTTATAGGTGAGGCCATGGTTTCGCGCCGTGTGGAAATAAGATTCCACGTGCATCCGTAGTTTTGCACACCCCATCAGAATTTTGCGCGCAACATGACCAGGAGACTCAGCACTTCTGCGTTTCCCTTGGAATCGAATCGTTGCGACCTCTCTCCAATCCAATTACAAAGGGGGGCATTTTTTGACGCAGAAAAAAAGTCCAAACTCTCGGAGGATGTTTCGAAATGATGAAGCAATGTCATATTTGGAATCAGAGGCCCGATCTAGAGGCTCGGGAAGTGGTGCGCGAAAAATTCAGTGAAGTGTGCGGAAAAATGTCCCGCGCGAAAGGAAACATGGGATTCGCTAAAATTCCCGGCACCGACATGAAATAATTTCGCGCCCGCGTCTCACGTGGTTGATAATTTCACGCCGCCGCCCCTGTCGGACAATACATTTGCACGCCGCCTGGATTCCGGGCCAGAGGTCGCGTATAAATAAAAGGTGACCCCGAACGGTTTGGGGGTTGAGGAATCCGAAGCGACTCTCGTGCACGCAATTCGTCTCCCCCCGCGCGCAAGATGACTTCTAGGTAATCCCTTATTTCACACAACCTTGCCCTGGAGTTCGCCTTTGTGTGCAACTCCATCGGCTTCAGTGAATTTTCCCTTCCCCCAGGATCCATACTTGTGCGCAAGCTGTGTCTCATGCGTGCAATACCCTGCCATGCGTGCAAAACCCTGTGCATAATTCTATCTCTGCGCACAATTCTCTTGTTCCAATTGTGCGTCATACCGGTGTTGTGCACGCAAAACTTCCCTTTTGTGCACAGAGCCCAAGACCCCTCACCTTGATGCCCCTTGGCTGCCCCCTGCACCGGCACCTGATGTCTCCCCTTCCGGGCATGCGCGCCATGCGTTGTTTTCCCATACAGCCTTCCAGGATCGTGCGAAGTAATTTCATGGTCCCTTGGGCTGTGTTTCCCGTTGCATTGCTTTGCCTTATGCCTCTCCGCATAGGCACGCTAACGGCTATTTCTTATTCGCATATCCATGCTAATGTGGACCCCCCGGTGGATTGCCCTGCGGCCCCCCTTCACCATGGACATGACGATGCCTTCCCTCCCACATGGGGTAGAGGGCATTGGGCATGTAAGCCCTAGGGGTGTGGAGGAAACCCACCTTGTCCAAGCTCCAGGATGTTAAACTGCTAAGCACCTCGTCCTTAACACAAGACGTTAAACTGTGGTCTGACCCCGTTCTTCGCACGCAGGGTCCCCCCAGCTCAGACATTTTTTACACCTCTCATCTCCACAAGAATGGAATATTTCTCACATGGAATGAGATCCTCCTTGTCAGAGTGGCGTTTGTCTATGGGAGAAGGGCCGCCTCATAGCGTAAGCCCCTAGCCTTTATTACGGATGACTGCACCCGTGCATCTCCATACTCCCCCCCTACCATGGCCAGTGGAGTCCTTTTCCCACTGCGCTTTATTGCACCGCAGGCCTCCACCCTGGAGTAAGCCCCGACAGCAAGGGCCGCTAACCACGTGTAATCCCTTATTTCCTCTTTGGGCTGCTCAATGCATAAGCCCCATTCCGCTTCTCACGGACGCACCCTTCATGGCGTGATCGTCTGGTACCTTCTGCCTGTTGTTTCTCACACCGAGAATGACTCACGTGGGCATAAAGTGTGCATCGACAATGGCACCACCATGGTCTGCCCCAGAGCATAAGCCCCATCCTAGAGAACTGCGTGTACTTTGATCCGTGCTAACACATGGTACGTAGGAAGCCTCCACATGGTTCAAGCCCACCACCCGGTCAACCCGACATCTCCACATCGATTCCCTGACCACCATGGGCCGCCTCAGAGAGTAAGCCCCAAACCCCTCATCCCGCATGACGTTAAACTGTATCCAGTCCCGCATGAAGTTAAACTGTATCTCGTCCCACATGACGTTAAACTGTATCTCGTCCCGATGCGGTAAACTATATGTTGTCCCGCATGACGTTAAACTGTATCTTGTCCCGCATGACGTTAAACTGTATCTCTTCCCGCATGACGTTAAACTGTATCTCGTCCCGCATGACGTTAAACTGTATTCCCCCTCTTGGGTCATCTCAGAACGTAAGCCCCATGTCTCACTCCAACATCCATCAGGATCCTTACCTGGGCAGCCACATCCCAGTGAGATCATGCCTCCCCATCCCACTCCATGGCATACGGGAAGCCGCCCACGTGCTGGCCCCAACATCGGTGTTCCCCCTAGGGGTCCTTCAACCAGATCCATCTCCGAAAGATGTTAAACTTGAGACATACCCCGTGTTAAACATGGGAAGCTGAGGAAAACCTCAGCTGGTACACATTCCCCGCGTTTGATGTGGGATGCCTCGGGCTTCCGTGCCCTCGAGAAGACATGTGATGAGGGACCAAGGACAGACATGCCAACGACGCCCCAACGTGACCATTCTCCTCACCGAAGGTTGCTGCCCCAACAAGACCCCTTGGAGTGTCTCGACGGAAGCAACATAATTAACTGGTGTCCATGTATATATGGCACCGGTAATGGGCTTCATGAACCCGTCTTAAATATATGAGGGAGACCGGGACTAGGAGATGGGCTCCGAGGAGGAATACATGGAAGGAAGAACTGACATCCCATCATCCCGGTTTTGATCAAGGAGAAGACATCCTTGAACAAGGAATGGATGCCGCCCACCTTTGGAAAGCGGGAATGTGGGGCAACAAGTAGCGCGTCCTCCCCACAGACGGATGCGCGCGCCCCGGAGAAAGCATCAGAGCAACAATACTGTGTAAGGATTTTAGCGGGACTCATTTATGACGATGAAAAGAATTTGGAAAATGATGGAGATTTTGTCATATACACGTCGTGTATAATAATGTACAAGACAATCAATTTTAATTTTTTTTAAATATGCAATAACCTTGTTTTCTCAAAACTGTATAGAACCTCACCTCGGTTTTGTTGAACAGTAGTGTCCAGTATCTATTTAGGTCTTGATTTTCATTTAAACCATAATTTGATTGTTGTCAAAAGTGTTGGAACCCAATCAGTATGCTCTCGATTCCTCTTGATCCACTCTTCGTTATTTCTTCTATTGACCTAATTATCAAACAGTGTGTGTGTATGATATTTTTTTATATCTACTCCATTCATGATCAATGATGAGGCCAATGATGTAAGTGTAGAGTCTTACAACATTGAGGTTGGCGGTATTGTTCCTTTCATTAAATATCAAATTGATTATATGTTCTGGAGTACTAAGAAAACACTTATAGGTGTCAACATGATTGATAATTAATATTTTTTATTGAATATTGTTTTTTAGTTAATTGGTTATGTGATTCATGGAATGAATTAAGCAGTTTACCTTAAATTATGTCCATTCGATAAGTGTTTCCCTTGGATAAATGATTCGATCTATTTGGAGAACGATTACCATGTGGCACTCATTGTTTTCCATTTATGGTTTTTTCTGAGAATGATTTTAATGAATAATAAATTTTCATTGATATTAAAATGAATTCAATTTTCTTAGGGTATGCCAGAAATGACATTCCCTATGAACCATGTTTATATATATGTTTATTTAAGCATGTTTGGAATGATCTACTCCAGTTCTAAAAAGACCCATGGGTGTTCTATTATGTTAAGTCCTTGTGATGGTTTAGATTAGATAATATGATTTCTATGTAAATTTACCCCATGAGAGTATATCATGGTTAACCTATTTAATATTTTAATTTATAGGTTAATATTATTAATAGAAATGTTCCCACGTGAGTTTTTTAATTCTCCATCCACGTAATAGTTTAATTTACATGAGTTATGAGTTATGAAAATTGTTCCCATGTAAGTTTATTTATGATAAATTAATGTAATAGTTTAAATTTACATATGTTCTTGTTCTTTTAATTTTGACCATATGTGCAATCGAAAGGCCAACACATTTGAGGTTTCTCTGGTTTTCATGTTCTTGCCCTGAGTGAGCTACGAGTGTAGGGGCCGGGCTCGTAGAGGCATTACTCATTTTTTCAAGTGAAGCATGGATCATTGAGGGATGCCATAGATAGACTCTATTGGATTTTTTGGATCTCATGAGTGATACCTGGGGATTTTATTTAGGACTAAAAATAACAAGCTTTGATGACATGAATATATACCACACCTATAGTGATATTGAAACTCTAAAGTGGTTCACTGGGATGGGGTGGTTTGATGTTGGTTAGTTTTATCATTGAGTGATACCAAGTTTCCAATTAGTTTCATGGGGATGGGATTTTAGATTTCAAATAATAATTCCCCTATACTGATACTTGAATAACATCTTATGAATTTAATGGAGGATCTCGGGTTATAAATTTAATATTTAAATGAAATTTATTATGACATGTATGCCAATCCAAAGAACAAGATTGGATTTTGTCATAACATTCTTTTTTATATATCCGTATAGGGTATAAGTTGTGTTTTCTTTAACATAGGGGTTTCCTAGATAAGGATGGATCCCAAAACATATATAATTAAATTCAATTGAATTAATTAATGAACATGAAATGAATATAAATGAATATTAGTTATTGTTGAACTATTTACATTTGAGTACATTCTAGCATACTATTTTCATTATTGTACACATTAGGTATTATTCATTCAGTAATAGATAAACATAGATATTAGGTGGTTTCATACATAGATTCTGTCTCACACCAAATACAGGTCATGCTTTTTAGCCCAAATAGATTATATTGGTGATGGTGTTAATAAGGACATGTTCACTTCTACATGTACTTGAAAAGCTGTTTAAGAGCGTGAGAGCTTGGGACCAAGCTGAGGCTTATAATGTTTCTTTGTTACATTTATCCTTTTTGAACATTTGGATCATAAATCATGAATTAATATAGTTTAACCAATTTTTGTTGTTTTACTATGACATGTTACACACAACGTCATCCCGTTAATGTTGTGACATATTATTATTTTTATTATCTGTCTTATACTATTTACACTTGTTGTATGATATTTCTACTTCCAAAATATGTATATTATTTTATTATGATATGTTAGTCTCCACTAATGATGGTGTAGTTTCCCAACTATCACACCCATGACCTCACTTCTAGTTGAAGCCTCTACCATTTTGGGAAATGTGATGAGTCACTATGGCCAACCGAGTATGGAGATCCTTGGAGTTTCTCCCAAATTCAGAACATTACAAAGATGTTATGTGTTCCATCCATACCATAGTTGGAAAGGGATCTTCTTGATAAAGTGAATAGAAAAAATATCTAAATACACCTAGGTATTAAAATTATGTATTTGGAATTAAGAGAATATTTCTTGTGGGATGGTGGAAAATCGGAAACTATAGACCATTTTTCGATATTCTTATTATTATAGTAGATTAAGGTTTAAATGAAACCCTATAAGGGATTTAGGAAACAACATATTAAACAAATATGTATTTGGGGAAAAATTACAGTGGACAATATCCCTGTAATACCAAAGACACCATGAAATATTGATTCTAAATGAATAATATTTTATCTTTTTACGAATTCATCTAATTTATTTTATATATGAGAATATATGAGCATTGAGAACCTTACGCACTCAATATCAATGATAACATAAGTCTTTATTGGGAAACCCTATTGATTGTATCAAATCATGGACCTTATTTAACATAGAAATTATGGATTTTCATCAAATGGAAATTGAAATTGAGAAATATTCAAGCACCTATTATCATATCAAAACTAATGGGAGGTCCAAAATTAATATATAGATTTTGTCAAAAATAATCAGATCATGTAATCATGATTTCCATGGTATGTGGGATCAGTATTTACCTTAACTTAGTTTTTTTAAATATAACTACCAATCAAGAATCAAAATGAGACTATAAGAAGAAATATATAGGAATAGTTTTCTTACTCTATCATAGTGGGAATAAGATAGAGAAATAATTATAGTGGCCCTTGAATTATTTAAGGTGGTGTTTGTTAGTTTATAGACTATTTAGCATCATATTATATCCTCCTAGTGGAAAACTTATTTCTATGATAACAATCCAATGAAATACTAGGAATTTCAATTGGGGATTATGTATTCTTGAATGTTTCACCTTGTAATGGAGTTATTAGATTTGGAAAATATACAAAGTTAATAACATGTCACATTGTGCATTTTGAAATAATAGAATGAATTGGAGTTGAATCTTTCCCAATATTTATTAAAAAACCATTCTAATGATCTAATCGTTATTATTGACATTTGAGAGAGTGTATTACATAATTAGATATCTTCATTAGAGTAATTAAATTATAGAAAAAACAATAACAGAAGAACATGGTGACTAAAGAAACAATGAATAATTAATATATCCATGTTATCAGTAGCTTATAAATAAACCTATTTAACATGAAAAAAAATTTATCGGTGAATTTAATACTAGAGACCCTACTATAGTGAGTAATCATGATATCTGGTGATATCAATCAATTAACACTCTAAAGAGACTCCATTCGTTAGTATATTTATAAAGATTAATTCCTAAACTATATAACATGAATATATAAATGTAAACTATATTTTTCAATTCTTCTTAAATATGATATATTAATATGAAATTTTTTCATATTTCTCAAATAATTAATTTTTATGAATAGTAAAAATTATAGTGGTTTCCAAAATAGTGTAATTTATTTCATTTTCCATTATATGTATGAAAAATATTTTTATAAATTTTTTTTTCATCTAACAGACAGTGAATTGAAATTTAAAAGAATATTTTTCAAATTTTTAAACCCTATGTTCAACCATATAAAACAAAAGTAAATTTTAAGTTCTAATAAATATTGTATTAGTAATTTCATTGAAATAAACAATATTTTTGAAAAATAATCCTTTCATATTAATTTAAAATTAAAATAATATTTATTAATTTATAATAAAATAATATTTTTTAAAAATTTTAAAAATATTCATAATGATATACAACTCTAAAAAAATTATTCATAAAATATTATTATCCTATGAAATAGGATATTCACATTTTGTGTGACAATACTAAATTTAATTTCCCTAAATATTAGAAATATTCTATATGAAATATATTTAAAATTTTAAATTATCTTGTTCAGATTTGTAAATAGATATAATTTTATCTTTGGACATTAATTTTTTTTTATTGATAATAGTGGAGTTAGCGTGTTGGTGGTAAATTAGATGAAATTTGTTTAAAACTTATGAAATAGTTATGAATGTTAAAAAATGTATCATGTGGTCTAATAAAGTATTTATTGACTTCTCTCTTTTCATACAATATATGAGGCCAGTTTTCTTCTTTTTATCTAGAATAATATGGTGACATTATTGAAAAGATAATAGTTTTCACAAAAATACTACTCTCTTTACATTAAAATTATCGCACATACTACATGTTAATAAAAACATAATAATTCATAGGACCAATCATTTTATATTTTTAGAACCCTACATATTCCATCGAATCCTAGGACTCGTGAATATACCATGAGATGTAATCTTATGATGTTAACCAAGAAACAACTACTATGAGAGGGAAAATAATCTCTACCTAACCTTTCTAGGTATTTTCTTCATCGAAACCTTCATGAATTATATATCCATAATGTTATGAAAGAACCCAAATTTTTTAAAACTGAAGTGTTTTTATTTTATTGGAATTTTAATTTTATACCATCATCCAAAAAAACATCGAGAAAAAGGAAAATCGTTTTATGTGGGTGTGCCAACTAACGTCTCCATATATGTTTTGTTCAACTATGCATCATAGCCTTAAATGGAAGGATGTAAAGGGTTATTAATATTACAAATTTAATATTTTAGAATCTATTAATAAAATATAATAATAATATTTTTCATATTGTATGTTTCATCAATGAAAAATAGTAATAATAATGTTAACGGCCTTAAGTGGTCTAGTCAATATAAGTTTTTAAATTTTAGTGAATTATTCGATAATATTAGAAATTGTATAAGTCTTATTCAAATAGATTAATAATGTACATACACCTCAGAAATTATAGATATCATGTGGTAATTTTGTCATGCATATGGCCACTGTCAACAAATGAAATGTTTTACAATGAAATTAACTGAATAATTTTTTTTAACACACATAAGTAGTTACTGTATTAAAAAAAATTAAAATAATAACATAAAAATTTATATATTGAAATTTATTTTCTTTTAAATATATAAAATTTATAAAATTTAATAATTTAGGAGAATATGGACATGATCATAGGACATTCAGACATGGGGTAAGGGTTTCATTCCAAATTCCACTAGATGAGAAATGTATTATATTATGAACCACATTTATTTTATGTAGATCATATACATCAAAATTTAGATATTATATATTAAATACCATTCATTTAGGGTTATTTATGTGCAACCTAAATCTACCTCTCTCGAGAGGTTTTGATAGTCCTCATGTTGTAATTTTTTCATATCAATTTACAATTTTATATACTTGTTATGTATTATAGACATATTTTCATTATATTGTGAATATACACCTCAATAAATATATTTTAACCAAAAATAGATTTCAGTTAAGGTAATTTAATTACCACATAGGTATTTTTCTTTTAAGAGGTTTTTAATCTCATCTTGTTTTGTGCGGTTTGTCTCAAATTCCACTATATGAGACAAGTTTATTACAATAAACATAATTTATTTTATGTCACTACGGGAAAAATCAATATTTTATATGGGTTATTTGCAACGGGATTTCATCTGCCATCGCAAATAGTTTGGTGTGACTTGCGTGCCAAACCGCGCGAATATTATTTGCGACAGGGCGATGTCTCCCATAGGAAATAGTTTTGTGCGGCTTGTGCACCAAACCGTGCAGGAGTTTTTGCGACGGTACCCATCGCAAATACCAAGCAGTGGTTAATTTCTTTTTGCGATGGGATATTGTCTCGTCGTAAAGAGTGTTGGCATGAACTATTTGCGACGGACTCATCGCAAATACCCTTTTAACCGCCGACAATAATTAATGTGGGCAAGGATATTTGCGATGGGGCCCGTCACAAATACCATAATTTCTGACGGGATACCCATCACAAATAACCTTGCCGAAAATAATCTATCCTATATATACCCCCACCCGTTTTTCCCAAATCACTCAGATCTTCCTCCCCCTCTCTCTTCATTTTTCAGTTTCTAGTAAAATATTTACATTAGTTGATATTTTTTAGACGAGTGCAATTTGAAGGTGCCAATACATTCAGAATATCAAAGATTAAGGTATTTATTTTTTATTTTTTTATATTTATTGTGTTTTCTATGTTAATTTTAATTGTTTTTTATTAGTTGTAATTAAATTAGATTTCAATTGTTTTTTATTTATATTTATTTTTACTAAGAAATTGACATTGTTAGTGATAATTATAAATAATTAGTCATAATTAGAATTAATTAGATATAACTAGATATAAATAGTAATAATTAGATATAATTAGTAATAATTAGATATAATTAGTAATAAATAGATATAATTAAGAATAAATAGATATAATTAGTAATAAATAGATATAATTAGTAATAAATAGATATAATTAGATATAATTAGAAATAATTATATATAATTAATAATAATTAGATATAATTTGTAATAAATAGATATGAATAGATATAAATAGATATAAATAGTAATAAATATTTATAAATAGTAATCAATAGATATAAATAGTAATAAAGGGATATAATTTGTAATAAATGGATGTAATTTGTAATAAATAGATATAATTTGTAATAAATAGATATAATTTGTAATAAAGAGATATAATTTGTTATAAAGAGATATAATTAGTAATAATTTGTAATAATTAGTAACAATTATTAATAATTAGTAATAATTAGAAATAATTAGAAATAATTAGTTATAATATGTAATAATTTGTAATAATTTGTAATAATTAGTAATAATTAGTAATAATTATTTAGTAATAATTAGTAATAATTAGTAATAATTATTAAGAATTAGTAATAATTAGTAATAATTAGTAATAATTAGTATTAATTAGTAATAATTAGTAATAATTAGTAATAAATAGCAATAATTAGTAATAATTAGTAATAATTAGTAATAATTACTAATATTTGCTAATAATTACTAATAATTAGTAATAATTTGTAATAATTAGAAATAATTACTAATAATTAGTAATAATTTTGTAATAATTAGTAATAATTACAAATAATTTGTAATAATTAGTTATAATTAGTAATAATTACTAATAATTTCTAATAATTAGTAATCATTATTAGTAATTGGTAATAATTACTAATAATTCGTAATCATTGGTAATAATTAGTAATAATGATTAATAATGAGTAATAATGAGTAATAATTAATAATAATTAGTAATAATTAGTAATAATTAGTAATAATTATTTATAATGAGTAATAATTAGTTATAATGAGTAATAATGAGTAATAATGAGTAATAATGAATAATAATTTTTAATAATTAGTAATAATTAGTATTAATTAGTAAAAATTAGTAATAATTATTAAAAATTAGTAATATTATTAATAATTATTAATAATTAGTAATAATTAGTAATAAAAAAAATTATGTTATCAATATTTATGAAAAACAATATTAATATTATTAAAATATTAAAAAAAATTAAAATATTAAAATTTTCAATACTCGCAAAAGAAATTGAACTATTCTTAACATGTTCAAATCTCAAAGGGTCGCCAATTGCCAGGTCATGTGCAATAAAAAATTTGTGTCAGCCATGTCCAATGTAAACTCTATAAGTGTCCTTGAATGGTTGATCACCTTGCAAGTAGTGTTGCAATAGGACAACCAAAGTCATTCCCTTCTCATCTATAAGCATTATCTCACATGACCCTTTACATAGACCAATATTTCATGAAAATTTAAGGGAAATATACTTATATCCCATTAACTTTTTAAGGAAGAATTATCTATATAAAGGGTTATGTGAGAGGATTCTTAGAGAAGAGAACGAAAATAATTTGGTTTTTCTATTGCAACACTACATGAGAGGTGATCAACCATGCAAGTACAATAATAGAGTTTACAATTGACATGGCTGACACAAACTTTTTATTACGCATGACCTGATAATTGGAAACCCTTTGAGATTTGAACATGTTTAGAATAGAGCAATGTTTTTTGTGGATATTTTTAATTTTAATATATTATAAATTTTATTATTATTTTAATAATAATAATATTTTATTTTATTTAATATTGATAATATAATTTTTTTATTAGTTATAATTAGTAAACGAAATCTGCTTGGATAATAACGGGAAAATTTTTAATCATCTATACAATGATGATTACCAAATTTTCTTTCATTATTTAAGAGGGTTTTATTTTTCTATGTATTTATAATTATTTCTAAATTATTAAATAATAGTAATAATTATTAATAATTAGAAATAAATTGTAATATTTAGTAATAAATTGTAATAATTAGTAATAATCAAAAATAATTAGTAATAATTACTAACAATTTGTAATAATTTGTAATAATTATTAATATATTTTAATAATTATCAATAACATGGAATAATTATCAATAATTAGCAATAATTAGCAATAATTAGTGTGAGAAAGATGCAATTAAATGAGCCGTCAGACAAAAGAGTAGCAGTCAATCCTCTGGAAATTATGTCAACCTTAATTGATGGAAATTATTAAGTAGTTTTAAATATTTATCTTCTCTTTTCATATAGTGTTTTTATACTTTCAAATTATTCAAAAATAGTGATGATTTTATAATTTATGTAGAAAAATATGAAACAAGTAAGAAGATGTTTATGTAATTATATTTAAACTGGAAAAAATCTTTCTTCCGGCTGTCTTTGACTCAATGAAACATCTGATATTACATTTTCCACATGAAGCTAAATGTGGAGGTCTAGCATAGTTTCTATGGATATACCCAATCTAGAGATGCTTTCCACAATTGAAGAAAAAAATAAGTAACATAGCATCAGTTGAAGGCTCAATTGCAGAAGCTTATTTGCAAGTGGAAATTGTGTTTTTTTATCTCTTTATTTTGAATCTCAATATCCCTAAAAACAAAATTTCATGGGATGAAACGAGAGGAATGTTAATGATGAAATGGAAAATCAATTATCAATTTTTAATCATCTGAATCTTGGTTTTAGTGAAGTTCATGAACGATGGCATTCAGATGATGAACACCACAGAGTTTATACATACGTTCTGCTCAACTTTGAAGAAATGACCTCATTTGTCCTCTAAGTGCTTCTATCACTTATTCTATAATTAATGTCACATTATTTAAAATTATTTTATTTGTATGTTATATGATAATCTCATCATGAAACAATTTCCACAAATTACAGTATCTTCTCTTGAAGAATGCTGACAAAAAAAATTCTCAATGGTTTAAAAAACTAGTAACAGAATTTATTTATGGTTTAATATCATTTATGTATATTATTTATTATATTTATAATTGTTTTACAAATTTTCAGGTGTCCCAATGTGATGATAATATTGATAAGTGACTATGTATATTGATTAACCCACCATTCAAAATGGTTAAATATTATAATGCATATGTGGTGAATGGTTTTTTATTTCATACACATGCATAAGAGGAATAAAAAAAATGAACTGTGGAGTTTTTTTGATAGGATCACATCATAGAGAAACTGAAGTTGACTTTTATTTCATTTTTGATGAAATTATTTATCTATGTTATCTAGGATAGAATTACATAAAAATGTTTAAATTTCAGTGGTTGGATAATGAGAGAGGCTTGTATGTTCATCTGGCTCATGGAATTCTCGATATAAAATATAAAAGTCTTGTAGTAAATGAACCATTTTTACTCACTCAACAGGCCCATAATATTTATTATGAAAAATACTATGCTACATCCAGAGACTAGAGCGATTGGTGGAGCATAATAAAAATGAAATATTAGGAAAATCAGTTTACTCAAAATGAATGTGGTTTCACTGAAGTGCAAGGAATTGAAATTTTTCAAGAGAATTCTAAAAATCCATCTGATTCACAAACAGACGTGAATATCAATGATGACACCCCACAATTAAGGATTGATGGTGATGAATATGTTAATGATGTTACAAATGAATTTGAAATGAAAATAGATGATGAAACTGAAACTCATATGGAGATTGATGATGTTGAGAAGTAAGATGAAGACATTGACATTGACAGCTGTCGAGAAGAGGATGAAGATGATCATTGAAACAGTAAAATGATGGTTATAATCATAACTAATATATTTATATATATAATATTTATTTTTTACTATCTGCTAACAACAATAATTTTGTGTTTCAGATGGACTCAGATATATTGCGTGAGTTAGAGGAGACTGAGCTACCTTTGGATGATGGGGATGTTGGATCATCTGACGCTCAGCCTACTGACAGTTCAGGGGGTAAGTGGAGGGGGCATGGTCTTGCACAACTGATGACTCCTGACCCTCTCCCCGAGTGATGTCCACATATTGGTTTCAATCCACACACACTGAGGTATGATGACTTTTATATTTTAGTATGCTTTCATTAATTTATTTATATATAATAATTTTTTTATTATTTATTATTTTTTCACAGTTTTTTTCATGTAGCTATTTCATAGGGGAGCACTATCTTGCGCAATTAATTTTCTCATCCATGGATCACATGGGAATAAATTTTGGTTGTTGTGCGATGCGACATGTTCCATCATTGGCTAGTACGGAAATAAATAATATTTATATTGAAATTTATTTTATTAACTACTTGATATTATAAATTATTTTTAGATTTTATGGTATCCTATCGATGATAGCATGAACAATGCTATCCATGTTGCATGGAATGTTCATATGCATGACTGTTTTCAACAAATTTTTTCACAATTTGAGAAGGAAAACCATTAAGAATGCCAGAGTGACAGAATTTTATGAGTCGGGTAGAGCCCAACAACCAGAGTACAATTCATCACATATTTGGGATGGATTATGTTTACACTGTTTGGGTGGTGGATTTCAGAGGAGATCTTCAGTTGGACTATAGAACCGTGGGAGATAGGAGATGACGCATCGAGCTCGTAGCCATACATTCAGTTCACCTAGAGATCATCTGGTAAATTTATTTTTTAAATATATGATATAACATTATATATAAACATTTTATTTTATATTTCTAAAGGCGGTCAAGCATCCCGATATTACGGAGTTCGACGTTTATTGGAGGATGTATAGTGATCCAGCCACAGAAGAGATTATAGGTGATCGCCTATGTCAGATTTTGGTTAGTATTATTTTTTTAGTTTGAAAATTAAGTAAATATAATATTTTAACAATATTAATTTTAAATTTGAATTTAAGGAGTCATGTGAGGTTGTGACCTCCCAGACACAGGCTGAGGGTCAGGACAAGATGACTGAGCCGACCAGTGGTCACCATTTTGATGTGGTGGCATGGATGCAGGCGACTCAGTATGGGATTGAGAAGGGAAGATTAGGTGTTATCGGCTCCCATTTGTCTCTTGGTACTTATTATGGTACTGATGCGATGTCATCGTCCAGCTCGAGAGGATCTCATGGAGAGGTATCATCTTCTGGCTCACAATATCAGCAGTTGCGAGATCATCCCGAGCATATAGAGACATTGTAGAAGTAGATAGAAGAGATGTGTCGGCGGCGGTAATAGTAGGAGCAGCCTTACAAGGAGCATATGTGTCGATGGCAGCAGCAGTAGCATGAGGAGGAGATGCATTGATTTCTTTAGAAACATCATGAGAAGATATAGTACAAGCGCAGTCTGACTCGTACTTTAGGGATGGAGTTTCCTCCACCATCTCCTTCAGCTTCTCTACCTCTTCCAGAAGATGACCCCCAGTGATTTTTTATGTTACAAGCATTTGAATTTATCATTGTAATATAAATTATTTACATTTTTTTCTTTTATATTGGTGCAAATATTACATAATTTAATTTTTAATATTTTAATATTTTTTATATTTTTTTGTAAATATTTAGAATTTTAATTTTTTTAATTTTTTTACTATTTTAATATTATTATATTATATTATTAAATAAATTTTTTTAGTATTATATATTTTAATGTTATTTTATTTATTATTAATAATAATAATAAAAATTTATGATTTTATTTGAGAATATTGAAAATTTTAATATTTTTTATTTTTTTAATAATAGTAATATTATTTTTTCATAAATCGTAATTTTATTAAATTAATTTTTTAAATTAATTTATTATTTTCAAAGAGACCTTTTGCGGCAGGACCCCGTCACAAATAGTTTCACTATATATTTTTAAAAACAAATTTGTGACTAGACTACTTGCCCGTCACAAATACTTTGTCGCAATGGGCTCGTCGCAGAACGTTATATATATATATATATATATATATATATATATATATATTCTACAGGACGAGGGCCCATCGCGGAAATTTTTATGTATATATAATACATATAATCAGAGAATGGTTTACGACAAGGATGTTTCTCGTGGCAAATAATATTATTTGCGACGGGCCCGTCGCAAATAATGGTATTTGCAATAGCTTTATCTACAACGGGCTATTTGCGATGGGCCCCATCCCTAAAGCTTATTTGAGATGGTATCCCATTGCAAATAACCCATATCAAATACAAAGAATTCAAATAGTGTGTTATGTATATAATTCCTAATTCAAATTGTATATCATTAAATACTTCTATTTTATTTTAATATATATATAAATAAATACCATTTCATTCAATAAGATTTTATAATACTCGTATTTTAAGGGTTTTCTATATCAAATTCCCCCCTTTGAGACATGTTTTGTAATATATACCCAAATTCATTTATTTGGTGTATATAATAACTTCTTGAGAAAATATATCCAAAGGATAATTTTATAAATGGGAATTTATGATCATTTTTAGTTTTATAATTTCAATGGTTTTGATGGAATTTCTTACCAATCAATAATCTGGATTTCTGTCTCATTTTTCATTGTTTATTACTCAACTTATATTCACCATTTTTTTTAATTTTTAGTGTTATATACATTTCCATGGATGATGTTTTACCTTATTCTAGAAGAACATTAAGGGTTTAAAAAATCCATTTTTTATCACTGCATTTTATTCCATTTTTAATAGTTTCTAAAACCATTGCAAACCTTAGTATTTTCCATAGTACAATAACCGATTCTATGTTCTAGTGATTTAAATTTGTATACGGTATCCTAAAAACAATAACATTATATATATATTGGAATGCTGATATGGATTTCTCAAAGATTTACCGTGATGAAATCACCACAAAAATTGTATGAGATATTTCACTCATTCATCACAAAAGATTCTTAAGGTGTGGGCATAAGTGTACACACCATCCCAGACCCTACTGAAGGATATTCACTGGAATATTCTAATGCTCTTTATGGACCATGATGGAGTATATTTCCTTCCATTTCCATGGTCTCCTACCAATAAAAACTATTAATCGAAGGTAATATATTTCCTGGATAAAATTGAACGTTAAAGTTAACCTCACTACTATATTTATATGATGAGTTCACTTTCTATTACATTGATGATACCCAAAAACATCAATGTTTGATAAGAGATTTTATCCTTGAATCCCTCATATTCTACTAAAAAAGAATGTTTTTTCCATATTCTTCATTACATGGATATTTTTTTATTCATTCCAATTTCATTTGGTTATTGTATTTTAATTTCTTTTTTACCCTTCCAGTGAACATTTTTAATCAAGTGATCGGAGGGCCATAGAATTATATCGCCACTCGATGCATCGAAAAGTCTCACGAGACAAAAAAACATGTGTTTTATTGTATACCTCTCCCCATATCAGTATTGTTTCAGGGAATATGAACATGATAATATTTTTGGATGTAAATAATTATGAATTCCATCAGTATGAGATAAATTATTATTTTTATCCATGATTCCATTTATTTTCATGGATATATATTTCCATCAGTATTAGTATATTACAACATCATGTTGTTTATTTATTTATTATATATCCCTTTGGTAGTCTTATTTAATGGTTTAATCTATTATATACTAGTCCATATAATCATTGTAATCTCACCCTTACTTTAAATTCATTCCCCATGAATCCTAGATAAAAATATTGTGTTGTTTTTAAGGGTATGATGGTTCGAATAATATGGTTCTCGCAATTTTTTCAATACATATCATTGGTTTTCAAATGTAATGTGGGTCCATATATAGTATTATTGTAAAAATAATCTATTTTATCCATGGTAACTCTTTTATTCTATACAAATAATTAAATATATCTATCATATATGTGTTTCTAGAGTCCCAATTGTTACAACTACTCTTATGCATCACAGTCAAATTAAATACTCTTCTGAATGAAGCCTCACTCAATATAATTTTTACGCTTACCTATTAGGTTGTTAAAGATTTTGAATTAATGTGTATCGATACATTTTCATATTTTTATTAATAATTATAAAATACATGAAGTTGTTCCCATGTTTAATCACAATCATTAACTACCTTAGAAATTTTATCGATATACACTTTCTTAATAAATTTCATGTATTATCAGATGACACATACATATTCAGATAGGTTCATGAATTATATATTTCTGTTTATATGTTATGGATGACCTTAATGTATGTTTCCGATTTAACTTCATGAATCCAAGTTAGAAGTAGTCTCCTTATGAAAATAGTACATAAAAAATTTCATTAACACTATACCACATATCATTTCACTAAAACATCATTAACACTATATTAGGACTACTCTAACAAAACCATTTCATCGAAGAATCATTATAAAACATGTCCAAAAACCTTCCAAATATATTCCATTAACATATCTCTCATTTTATAACAAATAAAACATTTCATAAATTTTATTGGTTTCTTCATACTACATGTAGAATCTCACATATTTGAACACTCCTCTGATTACTAAAACAAAATAAAAATTATTGTTTGATGAATCATGTATATCTCCAATAATTTTAGAAAATCTCAAATATACCTCAATATTATATTTTTGATATCTATTAGATTGTTAGTGGGTGTGTTCGAACACCCTCCACTTATGGTGGCTCAGGTTCCATCTATTTATGAAAAATCATGAAGAGTTAGTTTCCAGTAATCTAATCCATAGAGAAATGGCTCCAAGAAATAAATGAAACTACAGAAAAGATGTATAGGTTGTTTTAGATATAATAACTATCCAATTTTTTTTGAAATTATTGGGATGAATTTCATTGATGATTGATAAATATTACAACTTTTTCACATAGAAATTAGTTAAAGGAGATTTGTTGTTGGAGTATGAAACTATAATTTGAAACATTTTGGATATTCTTATTCAACAAACAGTAAATGATGGACACTAGAAAACTAAAATTTTTTATGTAAAACTCATTTATTATCGAAATTATATATTTTTCAACATTAACTGAATTCATTATTCTGGATTTCAATATCAAAGGGAGCGAATAAAAATAAGAAAAAATAAATCAATTAATAAAAGTGATAAAATATTAATTAATTTTTTATTTAAATTTTTATATTTTAGGAAAAATATATGTTAGGATTTTAAAATAAAATATAAGATATAAGAAATGTAAAAATTATATAATTAATAGAAAGATGACAAAATTAATTAAAAAACAAAAATAATATACATATTAAGGGGACTATTAATTTTTGTTTAGAGTTTATTGATTTTTCTCTACCCATGGATTTTTTATGTGATATAATTTCTTAAAAAAAATCTCTAAGATATTTAATAGATAAAATGATTGTATATATAATAATTCATCAAAATTATAGTTCATTTCATAATGTGATGAGTTTTATATAACATAAACATTCTAATAGGTTTTAGTGTTTCAAAAACATTAATTATGAATGTATACTTTGATAATTATCCATAAATGTAGAATTTCCTTAATTATGATCTTTATATATAATGAGATCTAATTCCTACGAATATGATAGTTAAAAGTGGTCAAAATTTATTTAAATTGAGTTTTTATATTATATAATGAATAAATAACCATGTTATTTTTATGGGATGTTTAATCTAAAAAAATTAAAAAAGATATGATTCTATTAGGTAAAAAGGGAAAATTTAAGGATTCTATAGAGTTAAATTATAATTATAGACATGTTTTGATGTAAAATATTTGTGAGAGAGTATATTAATTATATAAATGGATATTATTATAGGGTCCATGATTTGTGGAGAGGTAATTCTTTTTTAAATAAGTATTCAACCCACTTGTTTTATCTATATTGAATTACAATGTATTTTGTGAATAATCTTTTAGGATTATTCGATGCTTTCATGGAGCTCAGATATTCATCTTTTGGTATATCCAGAAGTGGTGTGCAGTGGGTTCATGGTAGGTATTAAAAATCTATATCATTCACGCAGTACTATAATTGGAGGTTTTTGGTTAACTAACCATGTATGGTAGGCTATATGTCCACGTAGAGTGATTTAGGTGTGTTGTAGAGATGGAATTCTTGGTTAGGACCTAGTTTTTCTAATGGTGGGCATAACCATCTAAGGGGGTGTGAAACACAAATATTAAGAATCTAAGGGTTTTATATGGTTTTTCTGATAGTTTTTCTAGTTTTATGAAGGTGTGGAACATATGATAGTGTTGGCACATGTTTGGTGTCTGTTTTGTCCAACCATGTAGGAAAACCATATACTCATTTGAAATAGGTAAAATGTCACTTTTATCCATCTTATATTTTAATCTTATTTCTATTTTTTCCTCCCCAAATTGCACAACATATCTGCCCCTATATTGTAAGCTTCGTTATCTTCTCCATCATTTTCTTTGCAATACCACCATTATTAGCAATTTCTATCTATAAATATTTTTCATGTTAAAGATCCACTATTAAACTATTCGATCTTATTTATTCTTTTATTCATTTATTTCTCTATACGAAATGAGAAATATGTGTTAGATAATATGCCATATTTTTAGGGAATTAATATTTTTCTTTTATTTCTATTGTTCTAGACTGAATTTGATGCAGATATAAGTGATGAGTCATATACCATTACAAGGTAGATGGTCTTGTGATTTTATCTAAGATGTATAATTTATATATTATATTCTATCATTCCATGTGTTGGAAATTTTTTCATCACCTATAAAATTTTATGTTTCCTTAATCAGATATATTTAGTTGATGATATTCTCCAATAGACTCATTGGTAATTATTAGAGTTTGATATCCTCACCTAGACTGCCACATTGGTGTGTTTATTATATATCTTGCTGAATTCTCCATACATATATGACCAACCCACCGCTATGATGAGTTTTTCTATACAGTTAATGATTAAATGGACAAATGAAATAAATTAAAATATTAAATAAACTGATTAAAATGAGAATTGAGAGGATATGACACATAACACATTGTTAATTTTTAAACTATATACATCAGTAAATACGATTATATAGAAAGTCAATGGAATAAATGGATTTTATGGTCCATAAAAAATCATGAGTTATTCTCATTAAAAAAAATTATTTTAAATGAAATGTGAAATATATTATACTTTAAATGTCTCTTATTATTACCATTATATATAGTTAATGAATTTCCTTCATAGGGAATATCATGGATTCCATTCTTCTATTTTCATTAATTAGCCATAGGATGAAACCAAATTCATGGATGTGCTTTCCACAAATTGATACCCCTTTTGGAATCAGTCTTTATATTATATTAATGACTATTCAAAAATATATTCTTTGACTCATATATTACTTTTATCTTGGATTATAATGTCTTGTATTATCTACATGGATTCAGTTTAAGGTTGTATTAAAGTATAATTTAATGGAATAGATCCTTAGACTCCAATCACATCATGTTCTTCCTCTAGATTGGAATAACTATCATTACAAGAGTTTGTTTATAAGGGTTTATCTTTGGAATACACTCATCACCCTATAACCAAACTGCATAAGTTATTAGATTGATTTTTATTGACCTTTTAAGGTCAAGGATTCTATGTTTATACAGTGGGTCAAGGACTATTTTTATTATAAAATGTTCACTTACTAATCTACGTTCTAGATTATGCCTTATTAGATATAGTAATAAGAGGTTCCTCCATGATCTGAAGATAATAATGTATATTTATATTTACAACCTTATTTATTTCATGAACAATGTTTATTTTATATTAACACACTCAATATCTTGGAAAACCATTGGTGGTTCCCGATTGTGTTTTACTCAGACAATGTTCAAGCAGCTATTTGGCACCCAGATTGACATTTATTGATATAGTTAGAGATAATGAGATGAGGACAAATTTGGATTCTTGACTTATTCCCTAGGATGGACTTTGTGAGCATAGGACCAAGCCTAGGCTGATGATACTAGTGGACAATACATTGGTAAATTTCCCCATTTTAAATAGAATTTTATGTTTTCCCTTTCTATTATTCCCCTTGAACCACATTCTATATAGCATGGCATGGTAATGATTTTTTATATCACAATAGATGAAGTTATTTTATTTTTTTCCCAAATTTTTAATTTGATGTGATGAGGATATATTGTTTTATATTATTTTTGATTTTATGCTTCCTATATTTTATCTATTATCTACTAGATTTCTCCACTCTAAAATGAGGGTTTAGTCTTCCAACCCTATCAATATATACCATCATTTATAATTGGATGCCGCTGGAATATGAGGAGGAATAGTTTATGCTATTTGTAAAGTAGGTAAAAATACTTTTTTTGAACCACGATTGAGACATGATAAAGTGAAATTATAGGATTTATATTCATTTATTAAATTCTAGGGGAGTTATATAATAAAATATAATGTTTAAAAACATTGTAATGATCATGTTGCTGGATGTAACTAACCCTTGTATGTGAAAAAATATTATTTTCTTGGGAGGTGGAATTTTTTTTTATTTCTTATTATTACAGTTATATTGATTTTAATATTAGGTGATGCACATGATTTCTTAACATTCATATTATTATAGATTTTATTTTTACACCTTCCTTGGAATGAGAAGGGTGTATTATTACATATATCATTATAGGAACCTAATGATTATTTTTCATGAATCTTATATTCTATTTTTATATTATTGATTTGATTATTATAGTATACTGATGTTACTTGAATTATATATCTATAATTTTACTAATATTTAACATATAATTATAAATAATTTGTTAAAAAAAGTTTCTAAATTATCATAAACAATGGCCACACCTATAATTTAATGGCTGATCAAAACTAACCAATGTTGAAACATTTAATCCATAGAACATTAGTTTCATTGGATAAAATGATATAATTTATATTTATATGGATACCAAGTGAATCTTATAATGTCTATCATCCATTATGAACCATAAATAGTGATCTCTCTAATTATACTATCATATAACTCTGATTGTAGTTTTGTAAAATTATAATTTGACACTTATAAAGTTATACACATTATAACATTGTAATAGATGATGCATATAACTAGACATATATATATACCTATAAATTTTAAATTGAAATTCTAAAATAATATTGTTTTAATCATATAAGGATTCCTATTGAATCATAGATTATTTTTCTCCTTATATCTTATAATTGATACTCTATATAATGGAAAATATGTAATGGTATATGAGGCATTGACCCTACACTTACCACTGTGGTATATGTTGGGAGTGTTTCACATGTTCCTACATGTTATACTGATTTACCTAGACATGGCATGAGAAGTAGGTAGATGGGCATAGACCATTATATGAGAATTATTTATACCAATCATATTCGTTTATATTTTATAATTTGGTCATCATTTCATATATCGAGATGTTATTTTGTAATTATAGAATGTTTACAGATGGAAAACCTCAGGTCAAATTCTAGGAAGGCTGTAGTGAACTTGCACTCGAAGTGGTGGGACATGAACCAACAGTGATACATCCCGTTGTGAAACTTGCAGCACCTCATATTTTCCTATCATATAAATCATCACCCCCAATTGAAATAGTTTCAATAGTTAGTATAGTTAATTTAGTCATATCTTCACCCTTTATGAACTGTGTAAAATGTCACTAGAGAGTTCCAAAAGAAGATCCCTCCCACCTTTTGTGGGATGGTGGTCCCAGTGATGCCAAGTTAGGTTTAGAGGATATTTTTACCATTTTATATCATTTAGAAAAATTTCTGAATATGAAATTTAATCTCACATAATACATTATTTGTTGATCAACCATGATATATAGGTGATTTTTGTCTCATGTGGGTCAGTATCAAGTTAGGTTTTAGGGGGATTTCCAATCTAGCATTTATGATTTCTTCATCTTAGATACATTGAGAGTAGACCGAACCATAAAATTTATTTACCATAACCATGTAACACTATCTGTTATAGACTACCCACTAGTTTTATATAGAATTAATATTTTGTTTCATGTATCTTAATGATGAGTTATACCAATCTAGGTGATTCCAAAATGGGATCGTGTGTGACATCTGATCACCGGTTAATATTTATTATCTAATGAATATTTAAAAAATATTTATTATGCCACTCATAATCTATAAGAACCTGAGGGATGATGAATGTGTAGTCTTGATTGGTTCAGTTCTTTGATAAGAAATTATTTCATTTAGAAGAAGAAAGAATTGCATATAGTATTCTTTTCTATGAAGTGGAGGCCAATATATCCCCACCAATAGTATTATGGTTTTACACCTGTGATGGAAACAAGGAATATAAAGACCCATTATACCATAGACCTGATTATTTTTCGATAATAAGACTGAATAGTTCATAGATATTAGTTCATAAGGACCATTCGTCTACTAGAAAGTGAGAGTGGTCATCATCATCTATACATTCTAGAGTAGGATCATAATGACCACATCAATCAGGAAGATGAGTACCAATAATTATTTTTTCCAAGGATAAGATCATTGATAAGATACCAATAACTATAAAATATATAAATATTTGATTGTACCCACTAATGCTTGTCCACTAGTAGCTCATGATATCAGGCCAAGACATATTTCTACAATATTGCCTAAACCAATGGATTAGGGTTTAGTTTCATATATATTTTGAAAATTTCATTTAGAATCTCTGAATTTAGTAATATATTAATTTAAAACAGGTGATTCCCTATACATTATATCCACAACTATCATTGAAATTATGGTCCTTGGAATTGAGTTTTAATATGGATTGATTACACATGACAACCCATTAGAGATCTAATACAATTGTTTTCTCCTATGAAAGGAGTTCCTTAAGAATATGTGTGGATATTGATCTCTATGGAATATTTTCATCCAATAGATTATTGTATTGGAATTCATTCCACGTATGGAATACATATTACCCTATTTTTCCCATATTGATTGTTATTTCTGAATGATTTCTTATACATCTCCCAATTTTGGTAACTACAACTACGAATGAGAATGGGATGTCATGCTGATTCACGTTACACTATGAATCATGGGCAGGGTGGTGTTAAAATATATATTTCCAGCCATTATCGATATGATCCTCCAATACATTTGGATGGTTTCTCTCATATAGTGGATTATTTCAGGGATGTATTTCCTAATTATTATTAAGAATCCTCCAAATATGTAGGCGGAGCTTATTATTTATATGTTTCTAGGATCGAACCCAGTGTCCATTCCTACATAATCGATGAAATGTACTAAGATACCAGAGCTCAAGATATAGTTATAAGACTTATATTATGAGGGTTTTATATGAAATGTATTTTCCAATTTGGGTTTACTAGTCACTTTCTTCATGAAGTCAAGATGATCCCCCATGATATATGTAGTTTATCTGTAACTAAAAAACATAAATTTAAGATCTAATATCAACTATGACAAATAAATGAAATATTCATATATATCTACGGAACCTTGTTATTCATGAAGATTTATTTGAATTTAAAATACAATCAGTTATGATTTAGACCCTCATACATAAATCATATCAATATTAGAAGCATGAATGGTTTATATGAGTATCTGGTAATGTTGTTTGGTCTAAAAAATGTAATAATAGATTATGTGGGATAGATGAATTTGGTTTTCAACAAATATATTTCTTAATTTTTTAGAAATTACCTTATATTTTATCTTCTTGTATTCTAATACATGGAATAAAAATTACACCATGACATTTTTTTGTGATCATTGAGATATCTTTGGTTTTATTCTATGATCACAAAATTACATTTCTTTATTGATAAGGTTCGATTCACTTGTCATATTATCTAAGAGGAAAGGGTGTAAAGTAGACTAGATATTGCAAGCTATGTTGTCCTGTGGGAGTATCCAAATAAGGCCCTTTATATATTGAGTTTCAGGGGGGTAGATTGGTATTATATGTAATTAATTCAAAACATTTCATACCATTCATCATGTAATGACCAATAATTTTAATATATACATACCAAATCTAAATATTTTAATATTTCTTAAATTTCACAAATACACTCCCATGGATCTTAATGATTCAGTGTATTTAGAGACTAGTTCATAATCTTCTTATTTCACTAAAGGTATTTAGCATATACCATAAATATATTCCAATCAAGTACACATCATAGATATACTAGAACTAAACCTTTCTATATAACATAGGTAAATGAAGAATAAGAGTTTGTGATATAATCTTTTCAGTAATGGTAAACATGGAGGAAATTAGTTTATGATGATATGATGTAATAATATTTGAATAAGGTAATGATAATATGAAAATAACTTACAATGTTCGTAACCAATCTATCAAAGACCTTAATCATGATACATGGAATAAAACATTATAATTTAAAAATAAATGAACAATAAGTGTGAGTAGTCACCATAAATAAATCATGAACCATAATATTATGTTCTATAATTATGGAAACTTCATATATTTTATTAAAAAAATTTGTTTCAAGGATAATATGCATGACTGTCGAATCATAATGGAATAGGCATGAACACCAAATTTCCCAATTCATAATGGATTAGGAATAATCTCATGCTTAATATGAATGATAAAAAGCATAAATATATTTTCGATAGAGGAATAATGTAATCATCTTTCATTGCATCATCATCTCATTAGAAATTAAATGTTACCCAATGCATTAGAGGGAGAAATAGGTCCCACCCATTTTTTCTAATAGCGTGGTCATATTCCTTTGTTAAAACATATACACCATCACATAATTACCACCAAAAATATGTGTGGAAAAAGTTAATAAAACATTTATCATATAAGAACCCGTTAAATGAAATGGGTTTTATACAATATTGATAATATCAGAACCCCTGAAAAGAAATTGGTTTCAGAAAATATTCATCATTACAAAACCTTTGAGAAAGTATTAGGTCCCATAAAAATATTGTTATTATAAATATATAATATATAATGAAATTATAATAATTGTATTATTGGATCATATAACCACGAGGTATTAATTAACATCAAAATAAGACATTGTAGATGTAACATTATTTTGAATAATTCACTTTGAGCATTTCATGAAGAAAATAAACGTTCCACTTTGAAAGTATCTTATATAAAATTGAAAGTTTAAAAAACATTTGGAAAAATAATTTTCATTTAATATCACATTAGAAACATATAAATAAATATTTATAATTTTTTTTCTGAAATAAAAAATTATTATTCATTTCATACACATTAAAAAATGATTTCCTTTAAATTTTGGAATAATCTAAGGGTATCATATTCAGATAATGTTAAAATGATTTCTTCATAAAAATTTTCCAATAATTTTAAAATTTGTAAAAAATTCATTAAAAATTATTCTAAAATAATAGATACTTTTTTTCAAACTATTATAGATGTAATGTACATGGATGAAAGATAAGTTTTTTCCAAATAGTGATATAATGTTATTTTTTCATAAATACATTATTTTGGAATATTGAGTACATAATAAATAGATAATGAAATAAAAATATTTATTTTTGTGAAGTAAACAAATTATAATTAAAATCCATGATTTTTTTGTTTGATATATCATATATTTCATGATTATAATTATGATCTTAAACAACCTTTAGAAACAACGTGATTTTAACATAAAACCTCACCAATTTGGAATCTTCTCAAATATAATACTAATGAAACAAATAGCCTTATATGGATATGTAAATCCATATCATTTTTATTATATGATTCAAAAAATACATTCATGGGTATTATATACACAACATACAAGAAACAAGTAGGGTATGAAACATGTTTCTTATAAAAATAAAAGTGAGACGGAAATCCCTTACAGCATTGGTAATATTTTAAATCATGAGTACCCTTTAATAATAACATAAAATGAAACATTAAATATCATGACTATAAGTATAATCATTATATATAAATTAAAATTTTAATTATATTCACCACACAAGTGAATCATGTCTTGAATATGTCATATATATCCCAAAAAATAAAAGGGAGACTATAAATCTCATACGTTAAGTCTCAGCTTCCTTCATAAATGTTTAGACATCAAGTATAAAAAATATATCAACATTTAAAATATATTTTTGAAAAATAGTGATGTTTATATTACCGTATAGTATTTATTTACCAGAATTTATTACCCTATTATTAATAATTCATTGTTAAAATAAAATTTAATGTAATAATTGCTTCATATATCATATATGTTTTAGTTTGTTATATTCAGTCATTTTAATGTCATCATGATTTAATAATCTCCAAAATTATAATCAAATGTATTTATATAACATATATTCATTATATAAGTATTTATAGTCATCCAATAATGTTATAAAAATAAATTACACCATTTATAGAGAGGATAGACAGTACATCCACAAGAATGTTGTTTCCATTTTCATGAAAGTAGAAACAAAATAATAATAAATTATATATATCCGTTATATAATAAATATTATTTCATATATATCACATACTATAATTAATAATTTCCTTATTACCTTCCATGTAATCATTAAATTAAGAATGAATCACATTACTTTACGAGATGGTAGTCTGCTGTACACACGACTGATGTTTTCATATTTCTATAAAATTATAAGTAAGAAAATAATTGTGATATTAAAAAATTAGATGAATAATTATTTCATGAAAATAAAATTAATATGATAAATAAATTATTATATTAATCTTTTATAGGTGGTGATGGAAAATTAATTACATTGTTTCTTGAGGTGGTAGTTCATTGTACCCATGATCGATGGTTTTGTTTCAAACATGATTGAATATGAGATAGATATAGATTATAAAATTTATATAATAAAATGTAAGTATATTTTATATACTTATTACATTATATAATCATGGATGAAGAATATTTCAATGATATAGAAGAATAAATACAATGAAAACACATGGTTATGGACTATACCTCTTCTCTAGAGAACCCTTTTAGGTTTACACCTAAAGACTTTATAGGATTGTCCCTTAAAAACATGTAATATAGGAAGGGATGTGGGGTTTGACAAATTTATTTATTTTGGTTCATTACAAATCAAATGGTTTTGGGTGAGTAAAGAGGAGATGAGGGTGGTAGGCCTTTTATTAGTGGGTGAGAGGACACACTTATAATGTTTGAAAATAAAATGTGCTCCCATGATTTTAAATATTTAAAGGATCCAAAATGGATAATTACATGATATTTTATGAGATAATGTTTAAATACTTACATTAAATGGGTTTTTTATATTTTTATAAGACATTTTACACCTTATCATTTTTTGACCCACGCTAAAATTGTTTTATCTTTAATAATAGTAATTATTTTTTACTATTTTTATATAATGGAAGAATAAAATTGAATATAATATTAATATATATAATTTTATATTCTTATTAATAATATGGAATTCATTTCTCCACATTCCATTCAAAAAAGTTTAAAAATTAAATTTAAAATGAAACCCACAATCAAAAAGAAAAAGTGACTTTCCAAAGAGAAACTTTTCATAATTATAGAATGTTTTAATATAAAAATTCTACAAAAAATCATTCCAATGATATAAAATTGATTAATAAATATTAAATTCATCTGAGTTTACTTTTATATATTTTTAATCATAATTTGTGAATTTATTAATTCTTAAAATGAAATGGAATGTTGTTTAAAAAATCAGTATTTTCAACATTTATAGGAAAATTAATCATTTTAAAATACTTAGAAAAAATATCCCTAAAATAATTATGAAGATATGATTCAAAAAAAGAAATTAATTTTTAAAATAATTTTTATACATTATTTAAAAAATATTTTTTAATTTTCACAAAAAAATAAAATTAATTTTTTGAGAAAAATTTAACTCTTAAGCATATAAAGCCTTTTCTAAAAATTGAGTAATTTTTTGAAATATATGTTTATTATATAAAAACATTATACTTAATTCTTTAAAAAGTTATTCATATTCACAGAAAAAAATTAATGGTATGTTTGTACGGATAATATTTAAAATATATATATATATACATATGCATATATATTATTGTTATATTTCAAAACATGGTGTTTTTTATAACTCAAGATATAGAAAATAAGTTAAATTTATTGGAAAATATTTTTTTTTAACTATGATTGTTAAAATCTAACCGCTTGAAATTATTTTCAACCTTCATCATCATTTACATTAGTACAAACAAACTGATGATACCTCTGCCTCATTAAATACTCAAGTTCTTATGAATATTTCTGAAGCTGGTGGGTTTTTAAAAAACCCATTGTATGGTTCGTGGTCTTGTTACATTAAAAATTCAACATTTGATCCAATACAACCACTAGTTCTTTATTATAAGAGATATCATGATATGATGGTATGATTTCGATGATTAGTAAATGTATAACATTGTATCTATAATTTCTTATGAGATATATAAGCATCACATCAGGGACTTGAGCGTGGTTCAATGGAAGCACCAATCAATAAGATACATTTTTGATAGGGTCAAAAATTTCAAAGGGACAGATATTCCATGGTATTAGTATTCCATTTTCCAAATATATAATTTACTCCTTCTATTTATAAAAAAATAGAAAATTATATTCACCTGATTTATATTCTATATCATTTAGGCGATTATAATGAGAACTTTTATGATGACTCTGTTATATACTTATGTGTTGAACAAGTTTAAAAACCATTTATGAAATCCGGTATCTATCTCTAATCCCAATAGATTTATTTCTCCCACATCATCCTTGTATATTTATGTTCTACCATTATATATATAGAGGTATTCATATGGATCCCAATGAATGATTGTGTGAAATCTTTTGTTGAATTAAAACACTACAATTAGATGTTTTTGTTCTAAACCACCTTTGAAATCCATAGAAATATTTTTTCCATTTATCATAAAGGTTTTGAATTTTTCTCCAAGAATGGACAAGTTTATATAGAAGATACGAAGTTTTGATACTGAAATATATATATATATATATCCCACTAAAGACATTGAAAAATGACAATGTAAAAAATTGAACCCTATTTGATACAGTGGACCACCGTACTCTATAAAAGCTCACCACATCCTTAATTTATATGTTGGAAATCTGATACAAATAAAAATATTTTTTGACAGTAATGATGTGTTATAAAATTTTAAGGTGATAGAATATACCCAATCTATAAATATTACATTAATATGTTTTGGGGAGTCGAATGAAAAAATCCATGGTGATGTTTTTTTATTTCCATTCCAGTATGTGTTATGATTATAGCATAAACTTGTACTTTTTTCTCTCAAACACAACCTCATGGATTACCATACATAGATATACATACATAATTATATCTATCTTGATATTTTTTTCGACCAGAAATTCACCTTCATGTAGTAATGTGATATTCATTATACACTTATTACACATTATTTGTTGCTCCAAACCCCTTGACCTTTCCAAATGAAATAGTATTTCACCTGACAGGAAAGTTATCATTTTTCGAAAATTATAATAATATAATTAAAATAAATATTCCAATTTGAAATAAACCATAATAATTTAAACATTAAAGATATGATAAACCTTAATGGTTAAAAAATCATTTAATGTTATATCCAAAAACATAAAGGGAATTCCTCCTCAAAATTATTTTTCAATAAAACATAAAAAACCAAAGTGATATATTTCAAAAAAATTCTCTGGAAATATCAATAATAATGATTAAATGACATCAAATCAACCCTCCCAAAAGGGTTTTTATTAAAAATTGAACTTGATAACAACCTTAAAATCATAAAACCATGATGGTATCCAAAACTCTTCAGTTAATCATACATGGAGACATATATGCTTCAAAAATACAATTCAATCATTATTCAACAAATAATATATTATCGAACACACAAAAAATTACCATTTTATGGGTTGTATCATCCTTTCACTAATATAATATAATATGTGATTTAATTTTTCATAAATACATGTAAATGGAGAATGACATCAAATTTCACTAATGTAAAAATAATATGATTTTAATAGGGCTAATTCATACAAACTCAAACATGAGCTTTCCAACTCTATAGTAGAGAATAATTGTTAACTAAGTATCAGGATCCAATTTATTTTTTTATTCCATATGAATTCCTTTTTTACCTTTGGATAGTTGGTTTTGGTGGATCAATATTCTCGTTAGCCCTTTATTATTGAATTTATTCATATTATTCCCAACCTCCATCCATTAAAAAATTTAGAGCATAGGTGCTGTGTTTGTGGGAATGTTATTCTCTTCCATTGTGTTAAATAACAAATTCTTTTATTTTCAACATTAACACACATTGTAAAACACCCTAATTAATTTAAACTATCTCATATTTCCCTTATTATAGACCACATGATGTTTCTTCTAACATTTTTTGCAAGTGTATGAATGTAACATCTTCCCATCATGTGAGTTGTTTATTTTTCATAAGATTATAACTTCCTTTTCCAATCAAAAACAAGTTAAGGGTGGGAATATCAAATTCCTATTTTTAACATTTATGGATCATTGGATGACTTATTTGTAGTTGCTAAAGTATCTTTTAGATAAGGCATTTCATAGAAATAGTTTTTAGAATCCAAATAATTCATAAACCTTACTATAATTTGGTATTATAATACTATAAGTATACCTCAAATGTCCTATAAAATATACCTCATACTCACAAATTTATTCATCTTCTTTTTACCTCATCATAATGAATTCCTTATTAATAATTTAATTAATAATATAAGAAATATAATTATTGACAAATAATCTAATGAAATCACTATATCCCATATATTAAAAATTGTAATATTCCATTATTTTTTTGATAACATTCCACAACTAATATACATCACCATAAAATTGATACATAGACAAAAATAATATATATTATCCAAACACTAGATATAATGAAAATATATTCTCAATAATATAGATATATTTATCTACAAGTAGTTGATTACTGGAAGAACAAAATTATTGAAGGTGATGCCTCAAGAAGGACACAACACAACATTATTCCCTCAATTGTGTGTTTGGAAGCTCAACATGATTCATTGATTTGATAATGATGTGTGAGTATAAAGAAAATATTTCATTCCATCTCCCATAAAATTTGGGTTCTCATGATGAAAGTTTTGATTTTTCCCTCACATTTATCTTTACCAAGATTAATTTTTTTATAATTCATTGAATAAAACCTAAATTTATAGAAGAAAAACCATAACCATGAAAAAACATTTATATGATGCCTAAATAATTATACCTACTTTTCAATATGATACAAATTTTGTTTAACATATTATATTCCTGGCCATCATCTATTCAAATCCATCATGGTGATTTGTAATGATTTTATGAATTTCCTATTCATTCTTATATGGATATTTGTTTATGAAAAACTATACTCTTTTATTTACATGAACTTAGGATGTTCTACTATACTTTTTATTATCCAATGTGTTCTCACTAATGTTTTCACATTCATTATTCAAATTTTATCTAATCCTTTAATATAATAAAAAGTATTACAACTAACACTTTTTCTACGTAAATATCACATATAAATAAATTATTATTAAAAAAATTTCATAAATAACCACACGAGGATCAAAAAGGATTAGAGTAGTCATTAACAAACCTGGGTCAAACCTAAATTGGTCATCTGAGCCGATCCACGACATGACCCAAGAGGCATTCCCTATCCACCCTGGCTGTTGACAAGCACTAGGACTCAATAGAGGTTGTGGGAACAATTTCTCCCAATATAAAAAAACAAAGAAGAATAAATAAAAAAGAGGACCGCGGAATAAATAAACCATGAACAGTAACTAAAAATGAAAACAATAAAAATAAAAATAACCAAACTCGACATCAGAACTAACTCCGTGTGACCCCGCAGGTCACTCTCCGACTCAATGTTCAAGAGTCGCCAAAGGTGAGGGCACTCAAGATGTATCCTGCACAAACCTAAAAAACAGAAATGAACTATAGGAGTGAGTATTAAATATCAGTAGGCATACCCAACAAACTATTCCATATGCACTACCTTTAAATAAAGTATTTACCAATTTCAGGAATGAACTAAATTATATAAATTTTTAGTTTCTACACAAACTTTAATTTCTAAAACATGTATCAGTCCATTTCCCTTTTTAATTCAAAAACATGTTTAATGTTTTAAAGGAACAGGTGAATTGCATTTTAGAAGATTTTGGTGAACAATTTAGACATCCAAATTTTAGTTGTTAGTCAAAAGTAAAACCACACACAACACACACTAAGGGAAATTGAAAAAAAAAGACAGACAGGGGCCAGCATCCTAACTAGACCTCTCAATCGTCGACCACATGCAAACAAATAGTAAAGAAAACATTGGTCGAACCTAGAAGCTCATGAACTATCCAGAACATACTATATATGTGACTCATCCTGAAGGAATTCCTACTCTCGATGAATTCATAACGCCCTAATGCTATTTTTTTCCCTATATGGCCTGACCAATGGGACCAATCCCCTAGCAGAGTGTCATCCGTACTAGGGGCCACTAGCCAGTGTGTAATCTAAACTAGTGTTGTAATAATTCTCAAAAGACTCACTTTTTATTCCATGTTCCCATGTAAACACCTATAATAAAGAGGAAAGGGGAGAGTCAACAAATTCGATCAAGTAGCACAAACATCACACACAAATCGTGAAGTCAATGTACACCAAATATCACCTCTGAGTCACCCCAAAGTGAGTTTTCCAAAATAATTTATTTTATTAATGTGGAAAACAAGACATCACCAATTTTATATAATATCCTCATTTCTCAAGAGAACCAAAATTATATCTCATGATTCAAAAGAAATCATTTATCAGTAAACTAGAACTACATTTTAAATTTCGGGAATTATGTTTAGTAGCCAAAAAGTCATCATTTCACTATTGGGTGTCTCCTCATGGAGAATATATTTCAAGTGTTGTGTATAAAATAAATGGCTCATTGTACAACAAATAATAATTTAAAAATTAATTATCTCAAATAATTTCTTATTTGTTAAAATTAATAAAATATCATGCAGTCAATAAATTCTAAATTTAAAAGTGAGTGTAGTAGGGGACCTACCTCAATTTGCAGCTCGACGAGCCGGTCCGCGACATGGTCCGAGAGGAGTTCCTGATCCTCCTGGGCTGGCGACAAGCACCAGGGCATCAAAAGAGAGCAAGAGGGAACAATTTTTCCCAATGAAAATATTTAAAGAAGCAGAAAGAAAATAGAACAATAGAAATTAAATAAACAACACGAAAATAATGAATGGACAACAATAACTAAATAACCTAACCATGACCAAGACTCCTCGCGAACCCAAGAGTCTCTCACCAAACCACAACAAGCTCTCACCAACATAGATCAATTTCAAGTCAACCTGCAATAGAAACTAAAAAAATAGGAAAACACTATAGGTGTGAGTATTAAAACACAGTAGGTAGGCCCGAAAAATTTTATTCCCAATTCACATTCCATTAATTAATGAATTAATCCATTATAGGTATGAACTAATGTATACAAAATATTGGTTTCCACACACAGTTTCATTTCTAAAACAAGTTATAGTCCATTTACCTTATTAATATAGAAATAAGTTAATTTTTTCAATGAAACATTGACATTGAAATTTAAAACATTTTAGCGAACAATTTAGAAATAAAATTTTTTGTTGCTAGTAAAAAGGAAAACAACACACAACACACAATACACACAAATAGAAATAAAAAAAGTTTGACACATGGGAAACTAACCAAACTAGACCTCTCAACCATCTTCCACATACAAATAAACACTAAATAAAACATTGGTCATCTGTAGGAGCTTATGAACAAGCCAAAATATACTATACATGTGACTCATCCTGAAGGCATGCCCTACCTTGATGACGTCATAACGAGATTAGGCATCCCTTCAGGATGAGTCACATGTATAGTTAGTTATGGATTGTTCATGAGATCCTAGGTTCGACCCATGTTTTCCTTAGTGTTTTTTTGTATGTGACGGATGATTGAGAGTTCTAGTTCGGCTACTGGCCCCTGAATGCCACTTTTTCCATTGCCCTCAGTGTGTGTTGTGTGTGGTTTTCGTTTTGTCTAACAACTAAAATTTGGATTGCTAAATTTTTCACAAATATGTTTTAAATTGCAATGTACATGTTCAATTAAAACATTAAACTTGATTTTGGATGAAAAAGGGATATGGATTGATACTGGTTTTATAAATGAAAGTGTGTGTGGAAACTAATACATAATATAATTTAGTTCAAACATGAAATTTATAAATTCTTTATTAAATGGTAGTGCATTGTAATAGATTGTTGGACAATCCTACTGAGTTTTAATACTCATGGCTTTAGTTATTTTCTATTTTTAGTGTTTGTGCAGGCTACAGCTTGAGTGCGCTTGCCTTGGGAAATGCTTGATCGTTGAGTCGGAGAGTGACCCGCGAGGTCACACAGAGTTAGTTCGGACATCGAGTTTGGTTAGTTTTATTTTTTTTTGTTCATGTTTAGTGACATTACATTGTTAATTTATTCTGCATTGCTTTGTATTATTTCTGTTTCATTATTTATTTATATGATACGAAATCATCCCACAACCACTGTGGATGACCTGGCGCTTGTCGCCATCTCCTGAGGATCGGGAATGCCTCTCGGGTCATGTCGTGGATTGGCTCGGGTGACCAGTTTAGGGTCGACCCGGGATGGTTCGTGACAAGTGTCATTAGAAACTAGTTCACAGACATCATAATTCATAAACGATCTTGAACATCTACTATAAATATATTCCAATTTAGTAATATTCCAATTTAGTAATATTCATTAAAATACCTTACATAAACATTTCATTATAACATTTCGAAAAAATAATGTGTGAAATCATATGCTCTATAAGGGAAAAAATGTAATATACCAATTGATCATATGATGAAACCATATGACGACAATATGGGTATTAGATTATGAATATATCAAACCAAATTCATACATAATATGTCATTCGTATTAATAAAAATATATCTAATAAAACATTATTTTTTTAAAATACATGAACCATAAGAGTGAAAAATAATTAGAACAAAATAATGAACTATAAGATCATCAAATATAATTGTTCAACCATAATATGCATTGAAACAATTTCTTACATCAATGTTAAAATCCAAGACTATAAAATCATAAAATATCAGGAATCATCAATTATTTATCATTTCATAATAGATCATGAATCATCACATGTTAGCCCTATTGGATCATGAAAATAAGTCTATTCAATATTGAAGTTCTATCACATCTACTTGTTTCCCATCATCATATCAGGATATTTAAACATATCCCAATGAATTAGAGGGAGAGATACGTCCCATTTATATATGGTTATAATGTGATCTTTTTTATTGGTTATAATTTAATATAAATTAAATTATTAAAACCATAAATAGGTTGTCCACAAGATTGAAAAACATTTATCTCATCAATCACCTAGAATATAAATTGGTTTCATAAAACATTCATCTTATCAATACGCTTGAAAATAAATATGTTTCAAAATAAATTAAATGATAACATAACCCATGGAAATGAAACATGTTTCATAAAAATCTTTTCATAATATACATAAAAAATCTAGATAAAAATAAATATTCCCTTATTGTATCATATCCATCATGGAGAAAAAGTATCATTAAAGGATGTCAAAAGACATGGGAAATGATTTTTCTTTAATAACCTAGAACATTTATTTATATAAAATAACTTTTACAGATTAAAACCCAGTTTTTTATGAAAAAAAAATCCCAAAATGATGTGAAAATACTTTTTATGGGAAATAACATTTGAAACCTATAAATTAATATTTCATACATTTGGGGGTTATGATATAGGAATAGTTTGTTCATGTTGTACACATTAAAATATAAACATCATTCACATTTATTTTAAATCCAAAAGTAAATACATTAGAGAAATAAATGAATTTTCCATTAAATTAAATATTAAGAAAATTTAATAATGGAAAAAAACTTTATTAAAAAAATATTTTATAATATTAATATTTTTTTTAAATATGAATATTTAAGAATAAATATTATTAATGTATTAGAGTAATAAAGTCTATTCTTCTTAAAAAAATTATTTTGGAATAATAAGTACATAAAATTATGAAAAAGAAATGAAAGATTTGTTTTTTAGAAATAACTATATTATATGAAATTAAATTTATTTTTTTAGAGATATATTAAAATATTTGATCATTTTATGAAAAATAAAAAACAAACTCAAAAAATAACTAGATTATAATATGATAACCATACACCATTAGCATCTTTTGAGTTGTAGGCCATATTAAATAAATAATTTTTGATCAAAATTTAATTAATCATAATAATAATAATAATAATCACAAAACACTTTCATTGGTAGTATTTAAAAAACATAATAGAAATAGGTGGTGTATAAGGCATGTGTCTAATAGAAATATATGAGAGATAATGATCCCTTACTGATTTGGTAATATATTTAATCAATAAACCCATTACTGAATTACATAAAATGAAAATTTAAATATAATGAAAATGGTTTGGTTCATGATATAGAATGTAATATGATATGTATATACACCACATTAAAGAATCTTGTGGTAAATATGGAATTTGTCTCCCTAAAATAAAAGAGTGACTAGAGATTCCTAAACATGAATCTAGAATTCCCTTTTAGAAATAAGAAACACCTTATTTATAAATTTAATTGAAATATAAATCTATTAAATAACCCGACTCATATGAATCATTCCCTAAATTATTCACCTATGTATATTAATTAGCCATTTATTATTAATTCCTTGTCATAATCAAGATTCAGCTAATGATGACTTTATTTTTCATAAATGTTTTGGTTGGTATTTGTTTCCATAAAATTTGATAATTAATCCATAATATCTAGAATTATAACTATGACATAAATAGTAAAAATATATTTATATATCAATTTATAATAATATATTAATATTATTTTAAAATTAAACACACCACTAATTGAGTTGGTAGGTCGTATGTGCGAATAAACAATGTTTCTATTTTCAATATGGATGGAAGAAAATTAAGGTATATATTATGTTAACATTATTTAAATTTTTAGGTCATATATATCACATATTTTCATTTTAAATAATTATATTATCCTTTATGTAAGCATAAGTGAATAATGAAGAACATCGCTTCATAAGGAAATTCTCTAACATAATTTTGATCGACATTATCATATTCTCATTGAATTGATAGTAAGAGGGTATATGTTATATTATGACTCCATATGTATAATTATATCATTGATATCAAATAAATATGTTAATTCATAATTATATCCTTCAGTAAGAGGTTGTGATGGAAGGCTCATTACAGTGGTTCATGATGCGATGGTCCATCAAACACACAATCAAACGTTTAATTTCATATCTAGAGGAATAGGAGATACATATAGAATATTACATTAATATAATAACATATGTGTATAGAGTAGAAACTTATGTTTTTATAACATACTGGTTGAAGAATATTTTAAGGTGTTAGTGTATGAAATCAAATGAAAATGCATGGTAATGGACTATCCCTCTTCTTTAGATAACCTCTTTATATTTATACCTCAATTATTATTATGAGGGTTTCATAACAAAAAAGGCCTAAATAATATAGATATGGAATTAATGAATTTATTTTTTTGGAATTGTTCACCAAGAATGGTTTTGGATTTTTGAAGAGTATAAGAGAGGGGGTGGCCTTTTATAAGTAGTGTAGAGGAGGAACTTGAAATTTTATATTGGAAAAAGTTATACCCAAATTCTAAAAATTCCAAAAACATCCAAAATGGATAATTATACAACATTATAAGATATAAGGTCTAAATATTTCTAAATAATTTTATTTTAAATGGTTTATAGGTCATTGAAACACTTATGTTTGAAATTTATCACATTGGTAGACTCGTTTTAACATTAACTACAATAATTTACATTTTTCATTTTATACTATTCATTTGTAAAAACATTAAGTTGAATATAGTATATATTAATATTATTTATTATTTAAATTTTTTAATCCATTTTTATTGTTTAAACTCACATTATTTTATATTATTAATTTAAATTAAACCCGTAGTCTCGATTAAAAAGTAGTCTTCCAAAGAGAATATGTAAATAAGTATAGAAAGGTTTAATTTCAATATAAATTGTAAAATTGATTAAAATTATATAAATTGGATTATTAAATAAATAATTGAACTAATTAAACAATTATATTAGTTTTAAACCATATGTAACACTCTAATTTCATTAGTTGAGATTGTTATATTTTAATAAAATAAAAAACAATCATTATTAATAAAAATTAATATTTTCCAAAATTTCTAAAAAATACACCGTAAAATAATTATTTAATACTGATTTAAATTTTTATTTTATTTTATTCAAATAAATTTTCTATAAACTGTGAAGAATATATTTTATTTCATGTTCAAAAAATATTAAATGTCATGTTTTTAGAAAAATATATTTTTAATGAATATAAAGACATTACATAAAATTAAGTTATTATCAATAAATATATTTTATTTTTATAGAAAATTTAATAATATTTTTAATAATATTTTTATATTCATAACACAAAATGAATCATCTCGGTTATAGCCATCATGTTTAAATAATAACATTAATTATATATATTTATTCGTTAATACTCTATCTGACGTGTCATAAAAGGTATAAATGAAATTAAATTTATTTAAAGAAAAGTAATTAATAAAATATGTAGGTGTTACATATCACCTCTTAAATTACTGAAAAAAAGATTTAATTTTTTATTGTAAAATATGGATGATTCACATATAGAGCTAAATAGAATATTTACATCAACACCGATCATGGTTGTGCTTGAGCCAGGAAAAAATATATTTTGTATTTTGATGCATTAGGTATCAATAGAGTGGGTCTTATTAGAAAATGTGATCATGAAATGACATACCTTTCCAAAATCTGAGTCTACATGATTGAGATTACCTGAACCACACCCTCAAGCAATTATTTATGGTTCATGACTTGTGTTGTTGGTGTAATAATATATTAGTATATTGGTCTCTTGTATATACAGATCACCGAATCCTAAAATATGTATTGAAAAAATTTTATTTCAATCATTGATATTTAATATTGGTTGAAAAAAAAAATATTTTTTACTTCAATATTATATATATTCTGGTTATGGGTAATGGAGTGTCTACTTCTCTGTGTAGTAAGACACCAATGTATGTGGTTCAAGAGGCCAATAGTGACTAGAAAATAATGGTAAATTTAAGGGAATGTATTTATTGGTAATGGAAAAATATTGGTCACTGATACACATGTATTTATATTTAACCTATTCTATTAGATATGGATTAAAAAGTGGAGAATTTTCATGTCTCTTGGGGTTATTCATAAGGGAATGTGTTTTAACTGAGGATTAACTCCCCAGTAGGGTTGTTGATCATGATGGAATATTATAAATTCATGGGAGTTTCTGGGTGAATATAGACATATAACAGGAATTGATGTGAGAATAGCATGCATCAAATTGGGATGTTCATTCCCATCTAGTGAATATGTACCATGATTTATTCCACCATTTATGTGGCCTTATATAAGAAAAACATGTTTTGTTACTCGGTGTTCCACCTGTCAAACAGTGAAGGCAGAGAACCAGTGAAGACTTGGAATTATATATCCATTACGCATTATTTAGTGGAAATTACATGATGTTACAATGGATTTAATACTTATTATTCGTAGTTTACCTTGTGGATGTGACATTTTTTTGGTTATTTCATATAATTTTATGAGGTTTTTTACATTTGTTTCTATCTAGATGTCCCTCAATGTCGATGAACTATGTTGAAATTTTTTCTTGGAGATCATCAAACATCACAGTATCAATAATATTATCATATCATATAGATATTCTATCTTAACCTTAAATTTATAGCAGGGGTTGCAAAAGGATCATGGTTCACATGTACTATTAATTTCAACATATCACCCATGTATTGAATATTTGTCCGGATATAATAATTAGTGGTTATAGGACATGATCCAAGAATATGCCCTCTATTTTGTAGCATCCCAGGGAAAAACATACTTATTGACTATTTCATATAAAATATCCTCTTCCATGATACTGTATAAGTGGACCCAACATGAAGGATTATAAATTTTGTCATCTTGTTCACCCGTGTGCTTTCGAGAGGGATGTGAGGTAGGGATAGTGAAACCTCATCACATTCAGGATACATCAGAGCATGCACATCTAACCAGGATGGCTATGGTTATTACTTAGTCTTTGAAAATGTATTATTCCAATAATCACCACAATACTTTAGTGTTTGAGTTAGGATATTGGGTTTCCTTACATTCTTCAGCAGTGTTATGTCATAGACAGATTTATAAAAAAGTTAAGATATTTCATTATTACATTATAACTTTTTATATCTTTGAGGGAGTATGTATAATAGCCTACCATATAGAACTACATTAGAGGTCCAGTTTAATGCATTCTAGGAATCCATGGTACATAATTATCTTTCTATACTTTCACATTCTTTTGATATTAAGGGAATTGAATTGTAAAAAATTTAATCTTTGGAGGATCATTATATATGTAGATTTGATTAGTGGAAAAGGACCTATAAGGAATCTTATTTCCTCTAGTATGGGTGACATGGTATCATGGCCTTGTATATAATGACACATGGGAGCAGGAGGCCAATGTACATACTAAATGTCCAAAATTACAAATAGATACTAATCAACCAATGTCATAAGGGTAACTTAGCGTTGAATTATATCAAGGAGTAGAGGATGTAAGGTTATTGATTTTCAGATATGTGATGATTATTCAAATTATTGGTCAGACTACATGTTTTATCTATTTACAAGTACCATTTAGTTTGATTATGGGTTAGAGAGTCTTAGGGGCATGTTCAAAGTTGATAGCTATTACTTTTGGAAAAGGATGGAGAGGCTCAAAATTATCAAATTGTTAGAATTTAATATGACATGAAATCATTTATCCCAGTATAAGGAGGTTCACTATTATCTAACTATGTAGGGTGGTTTTATGGGCATGGAAAATGTTGACGGTGTGAAGAAAATATTAAATTTATGTGTAGTGTACTATTTGTGTGACTTTTATCCTAATCGTGAAAGTGAGACAACAACATGGATTGTAAAAACACGCTAGTTGTGTTTAGCTTTTCTAACCATGTGGAGGGGGTGCCTGTAACACCCTGAGATTTTATGAGATACATTATTTTTAATTTCTTTGATGTCTTCTATTATACAATACACCATGATTAGCTTGTACTATACGCAACACTGTATTAGCTTGCAGTATATCAACACTATTCTTGGCTCGTGTTACATATAATTTCATGTTTGTTTTGTCGAAATTTTTCTACACAACATTAAGTATAGATTTTTTTTATGTATAAATGAAATAATATTTGATTATGTTATATGAAACAACATAAAAAGCTTTCACTATAAGCAACCCTGGAATGGCTTCCATTACACGCAATAAAGACCTTCCTCGATAGCGTGTGTAGTACGCCATATCAAGTTTCACTAAACGAGATATTATTATAATATTATTTGGAAGTAGCCGTTATGAATAGTAATACCCACTTTTTCAAATTTTATAAATTTTATCATTCAAAGTGGACTTCATTTTTGGATTCAGAATATCGAAATTAGCCTAGTCTGAATTTTTGATATTTTTCTGAAAACATTCAATTTTTTATGAATAGTGAAAACACTGGGTTACTATTTAAAAACCGACTCTTTATTTAAATAATTATTTATTTTATTTAAATTTATTTTAGGTCAAAATTGATACATAATACCTATATAAGTGCATTTTAATTCATTGGAATCATTTTATAACAATTTTAGATATATTAAAAATTTATTGAACTTTTCACCGTCTTTTACCCACCTCCTGGGAGAATAGAAAAATTTACATAAAACGTAATCTTTCCAATTCTGTGAGTGGAATTTCAAAAATCTGAGAGACACGGTTAATATCAATAACTAAAATGTTGTTCAATAAGATAAAAATAAATTTTGGTGAATAGTATCTTTTTACTTTTATTTACCATTGTTAAAAGTAAATATGGTAATTAAGGGTAAAAAGGACATTATTATTACCCTAACGCATGTCCTAATTCTATTGGATAAGTGTAATTCTATTAAAAACAACATTATTAATAAAATATTATCATTTAGGTCCACATGGGTTAAATCAGGACATTTATTATTATTTTATTTGAAGAAGAGTAAAAATAGTTAAAATTAATGTTTAATAACTAAAATATTTTTAATATAGGGTTATACAAAAGATACATTCGACTATAAATATTAATTAGAAATATAAAAGGATTTCCAACAAAATTCTATTTTATTTATATTTTTTAGACATTATATAATTTAATTTATTTATGACACAATCATGATGGAGTAATTACCTTATTGATGAAATATTAACATAATTGATGTTATAAATACCCAAATAAATGTAATTTGAGTCTTTTTATAAATTAAACTAATTTTTTATGTTAATATGACCTGTTAGTATTAATTAAATTAACATTTTCCGAACTAATCATTATTTTATGATTTTCACAAAAATAAATTACCAAATAGTGTAAAAATTGACATAAAATAGTTTTTAAAACAAATATTATATTATTAATTATTTTTTATTCCTAAAAATATAAGGTTCAAAAAAATGACATAAATAAGGTTATATATATTAATAATTAACCACTTGGGGATCGTTTTTATTGTTATAGTATTTTTATTAACCATATAGTGTTAGAAATCAAGAAGACAGGGTAAAGGTTAAATTATATAACTTAGAGTTACATCTAAATGATAAGGTTATAATATTGACCTAAACTTGTCTAAAACCTATTGGTTTAAAGTATTTCTACCCATACCCACATTATCTTATAAATAAATCAATTTGGAGCTATTATAAACCGAATATGAATTTATTATAAAATAATATTTTAAGTTTTTCCTAAGGTTCCTCTCTCCTTCCTTATAAAAGGGAACCTCCTCCCTCATCTCTTTACACAATTTTGAGCCTTCAATCTCGGCCCACCCCTGACCATTTACGTTCTTAACATCCCTATAAACATTATAGAGGTTTTGGTCTCCTCAAAAGACGACCTTTAGTGCCATAAAATGAATCCTTAAAGGGGTGTGTCGAAGAAGAGGTAATCTCTTCAACAGATTCTATCAAATTTCTTTCTTCTTCATCTTATTATTATTTATTTGTTTCATCATAAATTAATAACATCAATATCAATAATATACTGATATGTTATTATAAATGTAAAACTACCCTATTTCACCTTTTATCCATCCTACGAAAATGAAATCACCAGGCGTGCGTATGTACGAAATATCGTCTTCATGCCGTGGTGTAATATGTTTTTCCACCACCACATTACTTGGATGGGTATAATGGTGTAAATACAAACTATATATAGTTATTATAACATAATACTGATTCTAATATATTATATCATCCATTCAAAACAAATTCAATAATTATGGGAACAATATAATCGCTCGTGTGTACGTACAGATTACCGTCTCCACAACGAGATGAGATTCATTCTCCAAGTTAACCATTGAAGAATGATTATAAAGTCTATAAAATTAATAATACTGAAATATATTAAATGATAAATCTTTATGATTTAAGTATATATATATATGTCATATAATTACTTCCATTCAAGTCCATAAGGAAAAGAAACCAGCCATCATGCATGCGTACGACCTACCGTCTCCATTAATGGTGTATTTCATTTCATTTATCTACCAATTATATATATATATATATTTATCATATATGATATATAAATCATTATTTACATTCTGGAAGTAATTAAATAATGATATAAGTAATAATAGTATCAAGAACAACAAGTCCAAACACTTACGTTAAATAAAACTATTTTACCCAAAACGCTGTTTAACATGGAATTTACAAAAGAACGGGAAATATAAAGTCATATGTTAACGATATATGAAATCATAATAATGAATATGATTCTGTAATACATCTGTGACATTATTTGAATCATTATATAGGAGGTTCAGAGACAATCCAATCATATCAGACCTAAGGTAAGGGATAACTTTTCCCGTCTCATTTTTATCTAAGAATATTTATTCACAAGTATTTATTGGAGTTATATATATCATCCATGTACTTGTTTTCTAAAAATGGTTTCATGTATTTTTTTAGTCCTTTTTACCCATTTCTGACTTTTACTACATGGTATGTAATAAATCATTCCTTTATTTACCATATGAGGTACTTTTTAACTTTTCCGGCTAATGTACGAGAAGAATGTTTTTTAACTTATACGGCATGAACGGATATTTACGGTTTCATATCTACTAATTTTAAAAAATCTTCCTCTACAAGTTTTCATGGTTATTTCAATAAAATACTTTTATTTTAAAATTGTGTGTCATATTGTGAAAATAAATTGATTTTTATGTATAAAGTATATTTTCCTCATGAAATCATTTTAAGTGTTTTATCAATACTATTTTCCATCTATGTTGACATTATTTAGCATGTTTATGTTTCAAGAATAATGTATCCATTATTTACATGGCCTAATTTTATTATGATGAAAATATATCCATTTTTTATATGGATTACTTTATAATGGGATGATGTTTATGAAACCCATTTTATTCCTTGGGTTATGATGAATGATTTATGTTTATATTATGGAACGAGTAAGAATGATTTCAATATGAGAAGGGTTGGACATATATCTCCCTCCAATGCATTGGGTAAAGATTTATATATCATGATATAGACATGGATGGAATGTTAATTTAATCTGGTTCAGTGTTACAAGATTGGAATGAGAAGTGAACTCGATTCAGAAAGGGACATTGTCCACTAAGATGGTCTAGGCCGCAATGCCTTGGCTACTATGAAATCATATCATGGGCTTAATATTTTTTCAAAATAAAATGGTTTATTCCCATTCTATTTTATCATTATTGATGTTCCTTAATGATTTTTGCTTTACGTACTGGCATGTTTTATGTAATTGCTCATGATTTAGATGTTTAAATATTATGTTCATGTTTTGAAGTTGAAATGTATATGGTTTGTTTTATTTTCTCCATTCTTAACCTTACTGAGCATTTGAGCTCACACTTTATATGTTTTCTTTTCCCTAAGATATAAATAAAGGTTTTAGGTTAGGAAAAAATGGAAGATCTTAATGGGAGATGTTGATGATCTTTCACCAAGATTAGAAGATTATATTTCGAGTTTCCAAAGACATTATACTATTATAGTCCTTTGCTATCTGTTTTTGTTCTGTATTATATATTCTGCAAAACCAATGTAATGTCTATGTACGTCAAGCATTGGGTATCTATAGTTACACACCAGACAATGTTGGGGAAATGTTATCTCTTTTATTTTCCAAAAAAAATCAAATAAATAAACCAATTTAATATAGTTGAAATGAAATTTTTACCCATCCTTAATTTACAATTTTCATCCCTTTTCATGACAATATTTTATAGCACCTCTCAAAATCAATTAATATCTCTTCTATCTTTACCACGATATGATTTAATCTACCACCTCCATCTAGTATCTATATTTATTGGTTATTTCCTGTTATATTTCCACAATTATCCCTTTGAATCATAATTCTTAATTTCTATAGATATTTTTCTATATGAAATTTTAAATTCTAGTGAGATAATATGATGAATTTTCATGGAATTCATCTATTTCGTCAATTAATCTCATTATATACAATATTTGAAGCTGAAATTCGATGAGGAGTCATATATTGAGATATAGAAGGAGGTCTAAATTTTTGACTAAAATGTAGGATGTATATGATGTGAATATGCATGCCATGATCTATACCTTCCATATATCACCTAGAAATTTTGATGTTTCCTTAATTAAATGTATTTCCTTGATGATATACTCTTACAACCCGTTTGAAAATATTTATATGTTGATGACATCAACATGACCACACATTTTCTATCATTATTATGTACCATGGGAATTTCACCATGCCTTTATAACCAAACCACACATATAATCGATTTTTCTCAACATTTATGATTAAAATGGATAAATTTATTTAATTGAAATGTTAAATAATTTGAATAAAAAGAAAATTTTGATTCAATGTCACTCAAACCATGTTAAATTATAAACTATTTCAATCACTAAATTGGATTAAATAGAAACATATTTGTAGAAATAAATTGCATAGACCTTGTAAAAATATTAAATATATTCATTGGCTTAATGAGAATAAATGAGATATGTAATGGTTTATAAACCACATAGATATTATTATGATAATTATATAATGTTATTAGTTGGTCTTCCTTCGGAATATATTAGATTCCCACCTTGTTTTTCGAATACATAGTGGAATCCTTCATATTCATGATCGTGTTTTCCTTGATTTTGTACCCCTATTGGAATTGATCTTTTCATATATTGATAACTACCTATACATTGCTCAATGGAAAAATTTGATAATTTTTTCTAGACATACAATTACATGGATTAACTCCTTCGCATTTTATTGATGTCTTAAGGATGAGTACCAGAATTGATTAACACTATGGGATCCAATCAAGTATAACATAAGGCAACCTGGGACATGAATTTATATATCAATATGGTTATCATTATAAGAGTTACGTAAAATATAGGAATGGATACCACTTAATAATGACTAGATCCATTGGGCCACATGTCCTCAATAACAAGTCACCTAACACTATAGTCTATTGACTCATATTTAGGGCCTATAGTTTTTCTGTTTGGAGACTCTTACATCATGGAAATGTTTTACATAGTGAAATAACAATAAGTTTCATTATAGGAAGTATATTTAACAAATTAGTGGGAAAACAAAAGGTAAAATTTGAATACCATAATATATAATAGAAATTCAAAAGTTCAAATATATATAATATGTTCATGTTGTGTCTCTACAATGAATCCGAAATAGGATTACATACAAAAATTACAATAAAAGTATCAACATACAATAAATACTAAAAAACAATCACAACTAGAGTCACGAGCCTTATCACACTTATATGCACCAATACTCCTATGCATAAAACATGTTCAAGAATCATACAAGGGGTGTTTACCATAGTCCATACCTATATCCATGAAGACTATCATGTTACCCAACGATGTCTCGAACAGGGTGTGAGATAACAATCATTTGGGAAGAACCAATAGTTTCTATAACAAATCAGGGATATGAAATAAAATATATGAATTTTTAATTATATAATTAAAATAGATGTTATGAAAATGAGTGAGAAATTAAATTTTACAGTCTATCCTACCAAGCCTCCCTATAGAAATTAGAAACACATATAACTAGACAACTATAAATAGAAATAAAAAAGTCACCATATCTTGTCTAAAAATTATTATGTGATTCTGATTCAGGGGATATCTGTAAAATATTCAAAAATATCCCTCATATCCATGATATATAATATTCAAAACCTTTAGCACAACCAAACTATATAATTATATGTTTCATACCCCAGAGAGCTGGATCCAAGGTATATAAGACCAAGGAATCCTCATTGAGGCCCCAGGGTATCTCAATTGTATATTGATTATACCTTAGTGTAGTACAAGGATTATGTCAAAAGAACATGGACAATGCAATTCAATACAATCTAGATCCAAGGGTTATAAAGTTCTACGAAATCCCATGGATACATTTAATTGAAGGTTCCCAATTTTGATATTAGGATCCATGGAGTTAAATTAAATGGAATCCAATGGAATCAACATACATGTTATACCGACAATGTCATCCACTACCAATTGAATTCCGTAAAATTCATTCATCAACTCACATTTCAAACCATTCCCTGAGTGCATTAGAATCATATAACAATTCATATTTAATCATTTAATCATTTCACATCATGTATAAAATATAAAAGGTGTAAAACAATGACCTAATCATCTCAAATAACTCAATTAAATTAATTAATTGCTTCATCTGATGAGGAAATCACCCACTCACCCAATGGGTGGATTAAAAAAGTGTAGAAATATGGGTAGAAACAAGGGAACACCTAATCTTTGTCCTAGGTTTGGGAAACCACCACCCACATACACTATAGAACTAGTAGACCTCCCAGTCCTATTTAAATCGGTTTAGTTCAAGAATTTAATTACATAACTGTGGTTTTCTTGAAAGTATTTCTAATGGAAAAATGAAAACTGAGATTATAGAACACTAATAGAAAAGTTGGAGCTATATACCACCTACCGTAGTTCTATAGTAGATCAGTCATCTAGAATAAAGATCAAATTCAATCTAGATCAAGAGAAAAATGATGAACGATAGAAAATCCTATAAATATGGAATATCATATTGCAAATAAATTGTGTGACCAATAACAAAGGAAAAAATAATGTTAAAATATGAATTGATCTTTCATCATTGCGAATCTAAGAAGAAAAATGATGGTTAATTTTCGATTAGAATTGAGAAATAAACGAAAAACTTATCAAGATGAATTAATAGGATTTTCCCACACCTAATATGTTTTCCAACACATAAGGTAATAAAAGTATTTTTGGATTTATATATTTTTAATGGAAATTTTTTAATTTACTTAATAAATTCTAGGACACATAGTTGGGATACACTTTTGTCTAAATCATTCTCCAACCATGTTCCCATCACCATGTTAGGGGATCCTTGTAATTAATAGTGTCCAAAATTTAACTAGCATTGAAAAAAAATAATTTTCCATAACTAAATATTATAGGTTCCTCACATGGGTATGCAGTCCATTATACATGTCTACCTTAAATAATGTGGCCTATATAACCCCACAATCATTCTCTGTATGGTTGGGTGGAACTATGATGCTTATCTCATACAATTTCTCTTAATTGTGCGGACAATCTATTTTTACCAAAATGTGGGTCTCTTGGATCTGAATAAGCCTAGTACACACCTAATACTCCCATGATCACATTGGGTTTACCAATTAGTTAATAAAAACATTTAAAATGAAAAATGAAAGAGATGTATACAACAATAAACCCTTTGAGCATACAACTTTACTCCTCAAAGCATTCAGTACTAGAATTTCTATCTCTTGGGTAGTCATGAATCAACTCAAAAAAGCTTCATTCCCATATCATGTATGTCAGCCTCCCACTCTAAAGACCAATCCTACAAATGGCCATAGTTCCATATCCACTATACTATAGTAACATACGATATTAGATAACTTTTATGCTCTGGTCAATGATATGAACATGATGCCTCTCGATGGATGCATCAACCTATAACTTACCTACAGAAGATGAAAATAATCAGATAATTATAAGTCATAACTGAATAGTTAAGATAAGTGGACAATTTATTTCATGATTTGGAACCTCTGAGGTAATTGTAACTGATAGGCCACCATCCTAACTCATTAAAGAATCTACAATGCATTAGATATCACCGTGAAAGCATACCATATATCTTGATACTTATGTGTCCCATTCTTGGTAAGAATCATATAAATACCTAATCCCCATCATCAAACTATAGAGGTAATCAATGGATAGCATTGTAATATTTCTATCAATGTTGCGGAGTAACCATCCACATGCTCATTATTTGGTCCAGGAAAATAGTATCCAACATGCAACCTCATCTGAGAAATGTTGTCTCACATGCCCCTAAATAAAACAAGATTGATTTTCATGGGATACCAGATAAGGACTCATAATGTTCCATCTATATTGATTTCCAATGACTATTATCCGAGAAAAAAATCAAACAATAGAAATTTCCTCTCCCTAGTTCCTCTAAAATCAAAGAGGCATGATCACAACTAGTCTCAAGAACCTGTATCATATGCTATGATTAGACATCAATATGTGTGTGTTATATTGTCTATAGAAGAACCTATGTACCCAAATAACACTGTAATCCCATCAAGAAAATATATCTAAACATCACATCCCTATATGATACAATTATATAACTAATCTCATTAATTTATAGTATCTCACTGCTATACAACCACCCATGATCATCCAATGAAAATGTATCCCCAATTAGTTGTAAATGAGAATCCTTCATAAACCTTCAACAACACCCCAAATAACATCAATTCCCTAAGACAACATCAGAAAACTATCCATCCAATCCATCACAATATCATTCAATTTCCATTATGTGATGGGAACTTCTATAAGATCATTTCTTTTATCTCATGTTTTTTCCTTCAACTACTGAATGATGGAGCACCTAAAAAACCAACAACCTCTAATTTAATCCCCATAAACCAATAATGTTTCTGTAGATCATGTACATATTGTCAATACTAAAATATATCAACAAAATAGAGGCATGAAATAGATACATTAAATCCCCTTGTATGTCTTCTGGAATTCTTATACATACATGAATCCCATTAATTTCATCCTTCAATGTGGTCAAATTAGGTGGTGGTCCTCACCTTCTATACTATACCGTAAGACTAGGGAATTAGATTCTAATAGCCACCTCATCCCCTCTCAGTCAAAAAGGTTAGATTTCATAGCCAATGTAGATATAATATTTTGTCCACAAGTATCATGCTCCTCAAAGTGAATCTCATAAAAAGGTTATAAGATTCCACCCACTACTGGACATCTAAACTACCTATATCTGAGACCTCCTCCTCAATGTATCAACAACTATGTTTCCCTATGAACATGTATTAAAAATCTCAAATTCAAAAGGATTTATGTACTCTACCCACCATCACTAACTATGATTAAAGATAAATTGGATATATATATATATATGATGGTTTTTTCTACTATGAAAACCACAAAATGATCTCTTAGTAATTAGTGACTCTAATATCACAATGAATCCACAATTACATCTTACTCAAGATCATTCTTTAGGTAATTCCTCCCACGCAGCCTCAACTGTATAGACTAGTATTCCATGACTCTATCTCTCTCTATTAGAACATCTCCTCAGCTGATACCTAATTCATCAAAACACACAGTGTAAATCATTCAATGATCTAGAATAATAAGGATAATCATTAAAGTTATTATCCCTTTCATATATTAAAAGGATTTCATGTGGGTATCTTTACACAAAAAAATCACAACCTAATTAGTCAAAACCTTCATCGACAATGAAAAATATCAGAATTATTGTGTGAATCACATGTAATGTAAATATATCACCATGATACAACAGAAATAAAATATGTTCATTGGATGAAACATAGAAACTAAAACACTCACCATTTCTGGATCAAATAATTCTCATGGATCTAACATAATATGAAACATGTAGTGAATCTTGTCCATCCAAATTTTGATATTTGATATCATATCATATAAATAATTATCATTTAGTGTATCAAAAATGATCGCAATATCATTTGTGTGATCATGTAGACTGTGAGAATATAACCAGAACTCCTAAATGAAAATTTCCATTAATGAATCTTGATAAAGATGGAAAACTCGGTTCATCACCACCCTGAAAATTGTTGGTGAATTCATGAGACCAGATGAAATAAGAAGATAATAATATAGAATATACCTTATATAAAAAGGTTAGTGAGTTATTTATTCAGGTATAACACATACCTGAGGATATCCAGTCTTCAATTAATCATTTGAGAAAAGAAAAACACATCAGAGTTGATCGAAATGGAAATTTATCCACGATGTAGGATATCATTTCATAGCTATGAAATAGTTCATTTTCTAAATATAAACCCATATATTAACGGTTTAATCCACTATTTTTAAAAATATAACCAATAAACCCAATAAAGATGTAATGGGTCAGATAAACCCACTTGTCTCTAAATCTTCTAGCTACCTCTTGAGATCATGAAACTCCATCGTAGCCATCCCGTAAGGAGGGATAAAAAATAATTTAGATTTAAAGTTGAAATATGAGCATTAATCCCACCAATACCATGATGCTTTGGTCCATCTTGATTCTCTTGTACATCACATTCACCCTTGTGAATTAAAACAATGACATATGGGTGTTTAAATGAAACCCTTAATCTATAGTAATAATTTTTGGATCAATTATAAACATGATATTCCATTAAATGTATGACATCAAACTCGATTATCTTAGGTACAAGATCCCATATAATGTAAATAAAAAAAATCTATATGGGGGAACTTCAGACAGTGGCACACATTATCTAATCTAATTCCCAATTTGGTATCAAGTGTGACAAGGATCTCTTAAAACCAAAAAATGAGACCAAGGCTATCACCACAGGTCAAAATGTGACACTGTGTGATGCACAAGTATCATAACGAGCCGATAATAACATAAAGTCTACTAATATAATACCTCTCACCGTAGATGGTCCATCACGTTTCTCCTCAAGGGTAGATTATTTTCACAGTTATTTATAGGTAAAACTATTGTTTTATATTGTATTCCATGACCATCACATTGGCCGGATCTACCGGTACTACTCTATATCATAAAATGAAACATATCTGTAAAACCAACAGAAAATACAAGAGTTGGAGAGGATCCCCTTCCACTAAATTCTATATGGATAGTACTATAAAACTAATACACAAGGCCCACAATCCTAGAACATGACTGGGTCCTGGTTATACTAATTCCTCACCTTTGTATGTCTTCCAAACTAATAATAGAAAACCAAAATACCATCACTAATTTCCTAGTTGGTAGTCATGTCATTGGAAGAAAAACAATGGATCCACTTACAAGAATACATTAAATGACTGGGTGAAGAGGCTAAAAAACATTTATTTGCACCACATCACCCCTTAGTTTCCACTCTATATCCATATCCAAATATACAATTTTTGTAACAGTCATCAAACTAAATATATGGACCTAGGATCGAACGAGATGTCTGAGACCTTCCTCGAAGTGTGTTTCCCATCACTACATCACTATCATGATAAATAATTTTAAATGCAACATATTAGAAATACATGATGAATATTTCACAACTATTATTACACCATCCCCCATATTAATAATTTCACTATCCCTCTCTTTTATCAAAGTCATTATAAAATATAATCCTATCATACTGTTTTTAAATCACCCCAAACATTCTCTCCCATCCCGTTAACCTAGCTCAATACATCCAACCTAAACTTTTCTTCTCCCCATAGAATATAAGTTAGGATCTTAACTCTCTAATTAAGAGGTGTCTCTCGATGCTAAAATATTGAATTTGTAGTCTCAATTAATATCTCAGCTGCCAATGGTCATCCATCCCCTAAAATTATGGGTGGATACAAATGCTAGAACACATGAATCGTCTCTTCAATTGATGATGCAAGATATGGTGATCCCTAAAAATTCATCATAATTCACAAGAAATGATAAAAGAAGTATGGATCAACACATAAGTCTAGATAAACTATTGGTGCCTCATCTAGCACTATAGGAGGATACACTAGTACCCACTGCAATCACCTTTGGATCATTTTCACATCCACCCTCTTGGAATATGACATCCATTTTTCATGGTGGCATATCTCTACAATACCAAACACACACCTATAAAAAAATATATAACAAAATGATCACATTTCAAAATATAGGATAAGTCAAAACCATCCTATAAACATGATGCACCCCTCCAGATGCACCTAAATCCATGACTACGTAATAATTACCTTTATATATATCCTTAGTGATGGTACATAATTCCCACTCACAAGTATGGTCTATGTCACATTATCTATCTCAAGTTTTCAATTTTCTATTTGATTTCATATTCAATACTCATTTCACTTTCAATGGTTGATCCAGTTGGTTTACCACTTCTCAATCAGAAGGTTTTATACACCTCATTAACCAAAATATGGAATCCTCTTAATCAATACCATAACATGTTTCAGTTCATATGGCCAATGGTATGTTATTCACCATGATATAGTTTGTTGCTTAGGGTGTTTGTTGTAGCCTAATCAAGAAAAAACCTTTTAGGTTACAAAATTCCCTCTACGTACCAAATATTTTTTTAAATTCCAAAAATAAATCATCTATCAAGAATAATATAAATTAATAATGAAAGATATTTCAACATCAGGAAATCATGCAATGCATCTAATATGGAATGGAATAACACATGGCATGTGAAACCTTTAATGTTCTTCAAATGGTGAGAGATATGAATACCCTTATCACATCGGGAAATGGTACAATATAATTCTCAGTCAATTAATGATAACCTCAACATTCAAGTGCATAACCCAATGGTGGAACTAAAAAATCTATAATATGAAAAATCTCGAATGTTGAAATTCCCCCTCAAGGTAATTTGGATTTTATCTATGCATGGGTTAGCAACTCCTAATCACATATCATTACCAAATTACAATACTATTATATCTCTATTTATTATATATATATAGTAAATACCCCAAAAAAGAAAAATATCTCTCACCACTTTGTTGAATCACAGGATGTATACAACTCAATAGTTCCCTAAGGTGGTTGGACACATGTCCTTCATCATATCACCCTAAATTCACATGGTTATCAACTACTAGAAAAGACCAACAATAATTTTGCATAGAGACTGTTCCATAATATTAGAGTGTAACACATCAAAATATTGATAAAAATCTACTATGAGATCATATATATCAATTTTCCATCATACATAAAATAAAACATCAAAAGTGGAATATATAATCATTTCCAGATGTAATCTCATATACATATGATGTTCATGTCATGCCTCTACAATACAACCAAAACAATAATATTTATGGCCAATTAATTACACCTATCATATTACCATCGAGATAAAAAATAACTACACAAAATATCACCCCGAGACTAAGATCAATCCTTTTTTACAGCACCCCTAAGAATATCACATGGTCAAGCATCATACTATGGGTGCTTTCACTTATACCGACCTACATCCATGATGTCTGTTCTAGAACCCAACCACATCCCGAACAAGGTGTGAGATAACACTTAGTTAGAAACCTTCAATTGTGTCTATAACAGATCTAGATTGTGAAATAATAGATATTAAATGATCAATATATAAAAATATGGAAGTAGTGAATGCGAGTGATAAATTGAATAGTACATTCTAGGATTCCAATAATCCCTATAACCAATTGTCATGTTTTATAGAAAAGTATCTATAAATAAAAATAAACAAGTCACCTTGTCCTGTAAAAAAATGTAGTCTAATACCCATTATCGAGCTATCTATAAAACATTCCAACAATCCAATATGACCACACTGTACAACTACGAGAATATTTACCATGAAACACCGTAGAATCTAAAATCTCAGAACATGAAGGTTCAGATCCAATTTATAGAAGAAAAATTCAACATCATTGATTCTCATGAGAATACCTGTTGAAAATCAATTAGACCAAGGTGGAGTCCATAGAGCATTTCAGCACATGTCTAATGTGAGCCCCAGAATGTCATATCAAATGGAATGTATGTCCCAATGCATCCCACAGAATCAAAACCCAAGGAACAATCCCATCAGTGTAATTCCCTACAGCTTTTATGTTATATGGTGTTATCATATATAGATTCCAATGGAAATAGGATCCAATGTGTACCCCCCAAGGCATATGATATCATTTTGATTCATCACATTCATTCATGAATTCATAATTCATACAATTGTAAGAGTAAATCCAACTAATAAATAAATTTAAATTTAACTAGTTAAATGAATAAAATATTATGTAACATGAAAAATGAGGGAAATTGTCTCCCAATCATCATAGTCATTTCAATTAAATTCATTAAGGGTATCCCATATCTATGAATTACTCACACACCCGACCACTGATTTAACAAATGGAAAAATGGAATAAACAAGAGAAGAAATAATGTCACACCACATGGGTGTCCCATGATGGTGAAAACCCCAAAAAACACTATGGAAGTAGTGGGAATAACTAATAGGATTCAATAACATTATTTCCAACATTTATTAGTCTAATGCATTCATCGCCATAAATTATGGCATGTAGAACAATGAAAACTAGGATTATAAAAAACCAAACACATAGGGAATGTTGTAGTCTTCCAATTGTAGGTGTGTAGTAGAGAACTAGCCATGTTAAAATATTTCATTGATTCTAGTTAGAGTAAAAAAATAATAATGGGTAAAAATAGAAAAAAAATATTTCATATAACTTGTAAATAAATAGTATATCCAATACCAAGGAAAAATTTAATATAACAATTAGAATGGAGTACTCACTAGTGTAAATCCATGGTGACTAATGGCATCCAATTCCATGTCTGGATAGAGATATAGAATTAAATTCTATCAAGATGGCTTAAATTGATCTCTCCATGCATAAGATTCTATCCAACATAAGAATATATGAAAGTTAATATTTATAATGGAAATTTTTTAATTTCTTCAAGAAATATTGGGTAACTTGGTGTGGCCACATAGTTGTCCAAATCTAATGAAAACCAGGAACACATTTCATTGTTAAGGATAAAATCCTGTCGTTATTGAACACTGTTTGAAAAACTATATACAAACCATGATTTTTGGATCTACTATAAATTACAGGTTCCTCACATTGGATGTGGGTCATTTTGTATAGTTCTCTCAAACATTGTTTCATATAGCACCCCACTTTCAATCCTGGCATGGTTATGGGTAATCATGTGTTCTATTCCCACATAGTTTCTCCTAACAATGTGGCATGTATATATTAGTCATAAAATCATGGCGTCATGATCCAAAAAATCCCCACAAAACAGTGATACAACATTGATCACATTGTGTAATCAATTTATTCCGTAAATAATAATTAAAATAAACAACCAAATTGATCCACATATCAAGAAAAACAAGGATCGTACAAGATAATTTCCATTGTATCATCGATTTAAAACCCATAGAACCATTAAGCCAAACTACATTAGATATACCTATGAGTTAAATAAACCTTTTTGGGTCAATGAAACCATACATATACCTTTGGTAATAAACTATTTTTATTATTATAAAATGGTACTCTACTCAGATCCATTCTAGCACAGTCTGAAGGAGGTTTGACTTTGTGGGTGTCATCCAAGAACTTTATCCAACATGGATCGTTAATTTTTACTACCTTATTTATTATAACTATTCTGTATTTTTTTATTAAATTAATGGATCAAATTAGACATCATTGGTTGTGACAGACAAAATTTTACCCCCACCCAGTTTGATTCACCATATGTCACCCAAATTGATTTAATTGAAGTAGGTAGGGATAAGTGGATACTTTCATCTTTGGATCCTTAACATTGGTACTAGCATAATGTATATGAGTAGAGAATAGAGGTTATGTTCATGATGCTATTGGAGATAGATTTTGGCCTTTTGACCATTTTTTCCATAGATTATTTTTCACATCTGTTTCTATATTACACATGATCCAAATTTTATATTTCAGGAAATGGTCATCATTTTGAATATGGAACTAGATAAATTTATTCCGTTGTTTAGGTGGATTTTTTTCCATGTGATGTTCTCATATTGGTATCAAAAATTATAACATTTTTAATTCTTCTGTTTTTATTTTATTTACTATTGTGCACCACTTTGATATGAGTGTAGAGTATCACCACCGTACCATCATAGATCCTTTCATCAAGTTGGAATCTTCTCTCATACTTGGTGGAACACATTAGGCCCTGTGCCCACTAGGTTATGATACATTTCAGTGATCCCAAATCTGCACATCACAAATTGTTATATGAGGATTTCATTTTATTCGTTACTATTTGTGGGGCGTAGAAAGGTGATTCAATTTTTTTAGAAATTTCTAATTAGTTTATTATTTTGAGTAGATAACCCATATATAGGAAAAATCCATTGATCCTAGGATAACAGTGTACTTTGATTCATGACAGTTTTTATTATACTTATATCACTATTGTGTGATGTATGTGATTTTTTACATTCATTTTTTTATATATTAATATTTTTACCCTTGGATAAGTATTTCAATGAAGTATTATAACATACATACTTATAGGCACCTTAAGTAATTTTCAATGAAATTTACACGCCTTGTTTATTATAATGCTTGTAGTTCCTACAACATGATGAAGTTCCATGACTACTATATGTATTCTTTAAATATAATTTATAATTGTAACAAAATATTTATAAATTTCATGTTATTGGGTCTACCTAATAGTGTTTTACAATATATCTTGATTGTGGAATATTAACAAAGTAAATATAAATTTTTTATTCCATTGACCATTAATTTCATGGGATGTTGTGTTAACAGTTATAATTATATAGATACCAATAAAAATGAATAATGTTTGTATCACATTATGAATTATCAATGGTGATTCATATAATTAAACGACCATATTAGACCTTTAACAGTTGCGTGAAATGCACATTCTGTATTAAAAAGTGTAGAACATTATAAATTTGGAATGGAAGACGAATATCACTATACCATGTCAAATAAATTTATATATATTAATGAAATGATGAATTATAATTCTAAAATAAATTTGTTGTTGGTTAATGGGGATAAAAATTATAAATTACTGGTTTTTCTGCTATATTACTAAAAATTTAAACACTATATGCAAAAGACTCTTATTTGATTTGTGAGGCCTTTACCAATCTCTGACCATAATAGTGCATATTATTAGTCCTTCATGTGTTCCATCATGATCTTCTGATATAACTTGTCCTAGTTGGAGTATAAGGATGATGGGTGTATTCCCTTATATAAGAATTATATGTTACAATATTATACTCTTATATTTTATTATTTGGTTATTAATTATTGTATTACGATGTGTGTTTTGAAAGGTATAAATATTCTACCATGATTGCCTCAGTATAAAATTATTAATGGTGGTGATGGCTACACAACAAAAGTTTTGGGGCAAGAACAATCAGTGATAAGTCTCATAGTTTTACCAGTAGGACCAATGGTTATTTCTAGCTTGGCAATCAATTCCTATCATCGAGAGAGTTTAATATAGTTTTTATAGTTTATGTGGGTAGCTACATTCCATAAACTAATTATATAATATTTTCAATATAGATATTGATGTATCAACCATATACCATTTTTAGGGTATATTAATCCCTAGGCTACTATGATATTATTAGAATATATGATTTCCATTTTAAAGAATCTATGAACTCTTTTATATATTACAACGAAGATCAGTGAATAAATACTCATGTAATCAAAAAAAATTGTGGCATGTTTTGACCCAGGATAATAAACATCGTGTTATGGATTGGAGGGACTTGCAATCTATCTTTTAGGAATAATTCTTTCCAAATAATTTCAGATTTGATCAACCTAGAGTATTTATAATCCTTGAGTGGGACACATTATACTATACACAATAATTATCAAATGTTAATGTGATTTAGTGTGTCATTCCAAATATCCTTGGTGAGTAGTAATATTTCTCTAGTAAAATCATGGATGTGCTCAAGTATATCATCTGATCACTGAATAAAAGTATACTACTGATGATTGTTTCTGAGATAGTAAACTAGAAACACATCACTCAGTAAAACATGAGTGAAGATGAAGGTCTAGGCTTGAGTATTTCATTTCTATGACAATGAAGGAATATATCTACAGGAACAAAGTGTCACCTTGAGTATTCTCTTTTGGGTAGTGGATGATAATGTATCCACACCATTAGTAGTATTAGATGAAATCAATGTATGAGGTCAGGTCACATGATTAAATATTTTATAAATACATGGTGAGTGTTGAGATTTTAGCAGAATGGGTCAACTTCTTTAGTTTTGAAAACATTTAAATAAGTGGCTAGTAATTAGAGGTCTACACTGGATTTGGGTTTAGTAATGGGATTAGTAGCTCCTTATCAAGTAAAGAGCTAGAGTACAACTAACTACTTGGGAAAAGATATATTTAGATGTGGAATCCAAACCTATGAAATGCACCCCCAATTGGGTGACCCTTTCAGACTAGTTTGACTATAGCTCATTGCCATGGATCATGCTATATTTATATAATATATCCTATAGTTTAGGGGTAGGGTGTTGGTTCAAATATTGTCTACGGTATTATTTTAGCCTCCTTGAATTTTGTTATCTTTTTTTTGTTTTATGTAGGGTATTCCTAATCAATTATATTTATCATTAACTTTGAATTTCGTGTTCTAGGAATTGACTATTTATATAGATCAATGGATCTTCATAATCTATTGGGTACACATCATAATGTCTATGGATATGCACATACTTCCCTAGTGAGATCTATAACTATAATATTATAAGGAATATTTTCATCCTCTAGATGATGGGATTCGACATCAATATTATGATGTAATGGTCAACACTATATTTTGACGATATATATTGTTATCAATAGTGGGTTTCATTCAGATCACCAGAGGGAGGTAACCACATTTACTATGTTTAATGGGATGTTTATTTGAATTGAGATGGACTTGAGTAACTTGGTATGGGAATAATGACATCATATATTGATATTATTTATCAATATAATCTGGGAATATGTTAGGATTGTTTCATTCCGATAGTAGACTTTTTTTGGGATGAATTTCTTAATGAATATTATGGGATACCTTTTGAGAGATATATAGATTTTTATAAAGATATTGTTCATGGGTTACATCTATTTTATATTACACCTTATAGGATGGAACCTTCTAATCTCTAGGAGATTAAGTGATAGTTATAGGAGTAATATGATAAGTTGTTTATACATCCTAATAACATCCCATGGGGTTCAATTATCCTTTTCCATCATGAATGTGGATGGGCCCCTTTGGATTTTTATATATTATTTGAAACTAGACCATCCTAACATTATGAACTGATATCCACTACCATGAATAAATTAACTCTTTAACCAGCTCCATAAATCTTCCGTCTTCATGAAGATTGATTTTAGTTCGGTCAATCATTGGGTATGAGTCTGAACCTCAAACATACTTCATAATGATTTCATACCTAGACATTGTTTATATGAGTATTTGGTAATGTCGTTTGTTCTGATGAGTATGCCAGTAGATTTTGCGGCCTTGATGAATTGGGTTCTCTAATTGTATATGGGTTATTTTTTGGTTATATTCATGTATAATATATTGTTTTATTCTCAAACATGGAATTAGCATACTAAGACCCTTGATATTGTAGAGATTAAACTTATAGATAAAAATATTTATTCTATGTGCATGATATTCCATTTCAATATTGACATGGTTCAATTATTTGGTCACATTATCTCAGAAGTGGGATTGTCTGTTGACCAAAATACAGTTATGAATGTGGTTTTATTGGAGAAAATGAAGAAAATATTTGACATAAATTGTTTCTTAGGGATATTCTAGTGTTTCATGAATATCATTTAGGACATTAAATAACTTTAAGAACCTATTACGAGGTTTATAAAGAATGATGATAAGTTATTCTGATCTGTTGTTAGGTAGGAATACATTAAGGAGTTTACATGAAGATTAACATTATCACCGAATCATATTTTTATTGAGCTTGGAATAAGTTATAGTGTTGATTGTGAGGAATATGACATCAATCAAAGAGTGACATGGTGAATGATTATTGATTCATGGAAAATAGGTCTTGGTGGTTGATGCCACATGAGTGTAATGACCTAATGCCCGACCTTAATCTAGTAGGTGTGATTCATGACATACATTTTTGGAAGAAATATTTATTGGATGGATACGTTTTTGTATATAAAGCTAAAAAAACATCAAATCTATATTCCTATAGAGTTATTTGAATCTTGTGACGTGAATATGGGATGAATAATCAAATGATGTAAGGGAAGGGAAATGGAGTGGTAGATAATCTAATCAAGAAGACACATATATAAGAGGTTCAAACATTTATTAGTAATTGGAAATTGATAGATATTTTCTAAAAAATACATGTACATGTACATTACCCTCTGAGAATATTATAATCACATATTTATCGATGACCAATTTGATTTTGCATCTAGTGAATATGTGATTTCTTTATGATCCCTTGGGGTTTGACCTAAGGGATTACATCTTATGATTAGATCCACTATCTGATTGGGTCATTGATAAGGATGTGAGCTTGTACATTCACGGGAATGCATCAGTTCTTATAAACATATGTGGTGAACTAATGTGACAATATAATTATTCCCCAGGGGTTTTTTATACAACTATATTGAAAATATACCATTATTTTGGTCTCCAGTATTTGTGGTCTACACGGAAATAATAGATAGTGGTTTTTTAGTAAATGTTCTCCTTGTCATCATGTCAATGAAGAAAGATTGATATTAGGTAAACTTATAAATTCATTACCCATTATTGAGAGGAAATGGAATGTTGTAACCATGGATTTATTGATAGGTATTTTCTTGGTCACCTCATGGCTGTGACACTATATGGGTTTTTTTGGATTGGCTAATGAATCTTTCACATTTTCTTCCTATCGATGAGACTTTTTTATGTGGTATCTTTCTAGAAAATATATATATGAAATCCTAAAAAATTATGGTACCCTTAAAATTTAAAACCATATATAGATTATCTCTTTACATTGGGATTCTAGAAGTGGTTGTATAAGGATCTAGGTTCACCATTACTATTGAGTACCACATTTCACCCAAAAAACTGATGCTCAGGTTGAATATAAAATATAGATATTAGAGTACAGTTGGTGTTAGACATGATCCAATCATCTGTCATTAATTTTGGAGGTTCATGGTAATTTTTTTACCTATTATAAATTTATATTAATATAACATATTCCAATAGATTATAAATATAGAAAATTAGGAATCCATATATGGTATGTCGTTTCATTCACCCTAATGCTTGTTAGAGGTAGGTGAGGCAGTGCTACTAGGACATCTACCTATTCAGCAAACTTCAAAGCATGTATAGATGATTAGGAAGATTATAATTATATCACGATCTAAGGAGATTTATTTTACTGATCATCAAGACCATACATTGAGATGGGAGATCAGATTTTCATACCTTTTTCACCTAGACTGGGATATATGTGGATTCAGATATAGGGTATGGTATCACCTCATTTTATGGGGATGTTAGATATCATGGAGAGAGTCAGGGAGGTAGAATATAATATGGTTCTTCCTAAAAGGTATTGATATATTCATAACATCTCCTTTGAATATATGCTACAAAATTATCATTGAAACCCATATTGTTGTATTTTTTCGGAGGAAATTGAATTATAAATTCATTCATCTTTTTATATGAATCTTATATGTATTAATTATTAGAGAAATAATGATCTATATGGAAATTAAATTCATCTAGTATATCTTCTATAATATATCAACTATTTATAGGATGATACCTTGGATTGAGAGGCTGCCATAATTTCTGAGTGGGTATAAACAATCCAAGATGATGTTTAACAACCCATATAAGGGATCATTAGGATGAGTTTTTTTATGAAGTGGTGGTTCTATGATCATGGATTTTAAGAGAGGTAAAGATTACCTAAATTGTTATTAAAACATATATTTTTATATATTTAAACATATTAATAGTTTGAGGGTGGTTTTAACATTATATGGGGCTTCTTATGATCCCATAGATCGAATTTTTGGAAAATAAGGTAGAGGCGCTCAGTTAGAAGTAACGACGCATCCCAACCGAGCATCCATGTCAGATGAGGTGCATAGATTACTAACTATGAAAATTAGACCTCATAGACATGAGGAAAGGTAAAGGTGTGTTTCATAGATGAAATGAATGTTTAGTGCACAATTTTTCATAATTATAGCTTACATATTCGTGGGGTTGGACAACATGGAAAACATTCAGGAACATCCTACACACGATTGTGATAAGGGTGTCACCTGGGATAATGCTCACACAATTTAGGAAAGCTGTTTTTATAACCAGTTACCCAAACCATATTTTCTATTAAAAGAAATTAAATAAAAATTTTAACAGTAATTTATTTTATGCTTCTTACTCCCTTTTCCTATCCAAATCATAGAGTATCTCTACCCCTCTATTGAGAGCTCCAATATTCCCTCCAAGTTACATTTTGTGGAACCCATCAATATTGTGTCCATTTCTCTCACCATTTCTCATGATTGATAGAAACAATTATACTCTTCAATATTATTTCTCTTTTTTTTGGTAATTTCTATATATAAAATGATAATTTTGTGTAAGAGAATGTGCCCAATTTTTGTGGTATTTATCTATTTCATTGATTTAGTTTGTTCATTCCCAAACGTGATGTTGATATCAAATGAGGAGTTATATATCCTTATAAATATTGAGTAATCATAATTTCCCTATATTTTTTGAATTATATAATTTTCTTTGTTATTTATCCAACCATTCCATAAATGAATCGAATTTAATATTTTAATTACCTTTATTTAAATATATTTACGTTATGGGATACTCTCATAATCCCCTTGAAAATTATTGAAGTTTGAAGTCCTAAACTCAGCCACACCATAGGTGCATTTATTATTTAACATGGAGATTTCACCATGATTATTTGACTAACACCCTATATGGTGGTTTATTCTAAACATTTATGATTTAAATAGAGAAATTAAGTTAACTAAAATGTCATATAAAGTGATTGAATTTTCAATGGTAAGGCCATCTCACTCAACCCATGTTCAGTTGTGTTATATTACCATTACAAAATTGGATTAAATGGAAATGTGGTGTTATAAATATATTTCATGGTCCTTGTTAAATGATGAGTAACACAAGTTAACTAAATGGAAATGTAGTTGCATATATGTATCTCATATTCATTTTTAATTATGAGTTAAACTCATTGACTAAATAGGATTACATTAAATATGTAATTGAATATGCTTCACTTGGTTCTTTTTAGGAAAATTATATATAATATATGATTGAAACCCTTGGGAATGTCTTTGATTCCCTCTCTTGTGTATTCATTGACTATCCCAAGGATTCCATCTTATTCTTAGATGATTTTTCCTATAGCTTATACCATTTTTATACTATGTCCATATCTATTATTTTATATTGTCTGGGCATAGATATTGAATAACATCATAACATTTATATTAATTTTTAATTAATGTTATTATCTACTTTTATTAAATATAATTTCATAAATATATAGAAAAACATGGATTAGCTCCTTGTGGTCCAATCAATTATAATATAAGAAAATAAAATAATTATTCTTAGATATCAACATAGTTATCATTATATGAGTTAATTACTAAGGGTTCATATAGATAATAAACTCATGAACCTAGAGAAAAATTTCATGATTTATTACTATGAGATTGATTAAACTTATAGTTTCTTTTATGCATTTTTTATAAATTTGATCTCAAAATATAATTATTATCACAAGGAAACTTATATAGAAACATTCTATCATATGCTATTGCAGCTAAGGTACGACGTGTTTCCTCTAATAAAACATGATAATATTGTTCATTTTTTTAAAATTCCATATTAATACACTTTAATTTTTTATCTTTATACTCACTTAGTAGTTATCCTGGGACCCCATTGGTGGCATACAACTGGATTTTACTCTCTTCCTATTATTTTAAACTCATAGTACATGGATAGATTTCATTTATGAATGTATGGGAAGGGGGAAGCTCACATCATTAAATGCATTATATTTTTCCTAAGATAGAATATTGAAGAAGAGTATTGAGCATGTTCTCATGACACTATTATAGATAGGTTTTAGTCTTTTTTAATTTTTTTTCTATCAAGTTTTTACTTGTTTCTCAATTTCCCATGAACCATATTTTTTTATAGAATTGCTTGAACGTAATTTTGTAAACAACACTATAAAATGTTCTTCCATTGTTTCTGACCAGTCATTTATTTTATGGTCTATTTCATTTTTTTATGTTACTCTATATGTTATATTTCATCTTCTTTTAATTATCTACAATTGTGCTTTATTTGTACATTAGTATACAGTTTCGCACCATACCATCAATGAACTAGAGTGTCAATTGACAGCCTCCAAAAAATGCGTAGGATATCTTGAGTCCTTCAGGCAATCAGGTTAGGTTACATTTTATTAAACCTAGTTTAGAAGGTCATGGATAAGATTTTTATGAAGTTAAATATCATGCTAATATAATTTGAGGTTGTTTAATGAGAAATATACATAATATATGACACAATAATTTAATAAAATTATTAAACACCTAATTTAATAGTGTTATTTTAAAAAATGATTCAATTTAATAAAAAAATGATTTATGAATCATATTTAATGATTAAATATGTTTGGATTGACATAGTATCATAGTGTTCTAAGAAAAAACATTGATCATTAATGTAGTTTTGAAATCCTACTCGATGAATGAATATATGATGGACATAAAATGAAATATAAATTTACAAAAAAACAAATTTTTCAATATTTAGAAGATTAGTTTCATTTTAACCATAATAGATGATAACTGAAAATTCCTTTATCATCAATTTCATCAATTATTTTTATTGGGATAATGGGAGCCCTAATTTTGGCCAATATTTTTCCTTTAACTTTATGAAATCAGGGATAGAAAAGTGATAGTTATTTTAATCAATTAATGTGATGGAATAAATTATTAAATTTGATTGTTATTATAATAGACCAAATAATTCATAGATAAGAAATTATATAAAGGTGATATAAATAAATTTTTTTACATAAATAATAAATAAAATAACAATAATTTTTTTATTTTTTAAATGAGGTACAAGAGAAGGTAAAAGATTATAATCATAATATAAAGATATATCTACATAAGCCACTTCATAGATTTGTAAAACATTTTAGGTAATATTATTGAGAAAAATTTGTACACATTATTTATATTTCAAAATTTATAGAATTACATTGATTTGTAAATGAAAAAGAGAACTGAAAGTATATGAAAATATTTTATCATTAATAATTACTATATAAATTTATGTTGACTTAATATATGTTTCAGTAAGAATGAAATTCTGGTGTAAAATTCATATTAGTGGTATTGGGATATTCACTTTTTTATTTTTAGATATTGATCATGCATTGTGGGATATCAACCATCAAATAACATGGTCAAGAAAACATATATCAAGTTTAAATCCATGTATTCACAAAGATATTACTTTCTATATCATTGTGTACTAAATTCGTATTATCATTGAGTGTGTATAAAATTCCATATTATTTATGTCTCAAATAACACTGAAAGAAACAATAAAAAGTGTGAAAAAATATTGATAAAATTCCAATAATGATTCACTCAATATCATTGAGACATTATATTCCTTAAAATCATTATTGAATTAATTATCCAGTTACTAGTGGTCACACACATTATAAATGATCTATTAATTTAATATTTCATATGTCTATAATGGTACCCAACCTCCCCATCATATACATACACATAGTTGTTATTAATAATTTATTAATAACCCATTTTGGAATAGAGTTATTCTCATGCACCTTAATATGTTTTATCATCCTCAATTATATATTTTGAAATCAACACTATCACTTCATAAAAACTATACTACTTTTATACCCCTTTCAAAATATACACATATAATCATGATCACTTAAAATGATGAAACTATTGTATTTTATATTGTTATATTATTTTTATTCCCCATCATCCTATACAACTACTTTGATAACCAAAAATACCCTTTAAGCACACCATAAAAGACATATAAATAAATTAAAACATTATATAACTCCATTCAAATGGTAGCCAATTTTTTCAAGAATTCTATTTTCTTCTGGACAATAATCTATTTTTAATTAATCAATAAATTTAAATTGCCTTTTTATCATTATTATTCAATTTTAAGAAACATAATTTGGTGATGATCAGTGTTATAATAGTTTGATTACTGTATTTTGAAACTAATAATGAAAAATCATTTCAATAAAGTTATTATTAATATTATTTTACTCGGAATATTATATCACTATCATTTTATTAATAATCATCTAATGAATCTCATCCTGGTAAATTTTATTATCTTATAAGAAGAAGTAAATTCTATAATTTTCATGTTTCATTTTAATTATGTTGAATTTATTTATGATTTTTAGTATTAACAACTACAGAAACAAAATTAAAAAGGTTTTATTAATTAATTTGTCACCTTATTAACCATATTTTAAGAAATTGAATCACCATATTTGTTAATATTTTAATGAATTTCTAACTTCATTTTTTAGAATAAATTTAAATAGTTCGTAATTTATAATTTTGATATTAGTTTGGTTTTTGAAACATATAAATAAATATTTTTTTGAATAAATTAATGCATGAATATCATTGGAATCAATATGTTTTTTTTCATATTTAAATTTAAAATTCAATGTTCTTTTAACATGAATAATATTTTCCCTTGAAATTTTAAATATTGCTTAGTTTATATAATAAATCATACAAATGATACTAATTAGAATATTTATAAAAATATTCGAAGTGAATAAAATTTTTATTAATATTTTCTGATTATTAATACAAATAATGTATATATATGAGTGGAAGAAAATAATTTTTTCTTCATGTAAAAATGGATTTCATGAGGAAGACTATTTTTTAAATAGATAATACTTATAAAAAAAAGAAATGAGTAATATAAAATATTTATTTTGTATTTTTTAAAAAATTAATTCCAATACTATTTTGAAACAAATGGAATTATTTAATAGGACAACAGAATTTAATGAAGGGGTAATTTAGAAAGGAATGAAATTGGAAAATAAACTAGGTTTTATTAAATTTCGGGAAAATATTTCTATTATTTGTCTATAGATTTTTAGGGGATTCATTTCAATATATAAATATTCTTTTAAAAAAATAATGTAAATATTTTGCATAAAATATTTTCTTGTTAAAAATGCTATGATTATTGAATAATAAAACATATATTTTTTATCATTATAATTAAAAATATTTTAAAACCACTTTTCTTATATTTATTTAGTAAAAATCAAAATTTATCTGTTCATACAATATAATTAAAAATATATTTTCTTTTTTAAATATGTTTTGTAGATTATTTAAACAAAAAAGTGTCTTACATTTGAAAAATATATCATTTATTTATTTAATAAAATGTAAATATTTTTGTGGATATTTCTTATAAATTCGTTTTTATCGTTTGTTGCCCAAAATATTTTTTTCATATTTTATAATAGATAATTTCAAATTTCAGTTTTAAAGTTTATAAAAAAATATTTAAATTTTTTTAATTAATTTTCAAGCTACACCATCTCATCAATATGTAGTTGTGTTTTAAAAAAACAAGTTAGGTGGACAATGTATAATAACTTCATTGCATTTTTTTTCTATTGTGGGATCTCTATTTTCCTTTTTTAAAATTTATATATATATATATATATATATATCATGTTTACCAAGAAATTAATCCAATTTACATATATGTAACGATATAATTAATTTAATTTTAGTTGGAATGAGTTTTTATTTTTTTTATTTCATCACACACTCAATGTTTTAAGTCCCCAGGCTATTTTTTAATAATTGATTACTATGAAAATATAGATACATATAAGAGTTGTATTGATTTAGAAAATATAATCTATGAATAATTGTTTATAATAAGTTTAAATTTATTTATTTCACTAATTTATATAAATGTGATCATATTAGTCATCCATTTTGAAAATGTGATGATATATTTTTCATATGAGATATTATATGGGAACATATACTCTAGAATTTTTTATGTATAGTTATTATACTCATTTAGGGGAACATTCCACTTCAAATCATCAAGAATATATTTTTGATATCGATTCAAAAATGATTGAATCTAATATAATAAATTTATAATTCTAGGGAATTTTATTCATTTTTTATTTAATAGTGATTCAATGTAAAGAAAAATGAGGTTAGTGTGACATTTTTGTTCTCGAAAATCCATCATCATTAAAAAACTGAATTATTTTATTAATTTCATGCATCTTTTAAACAGTTGATTAATTTTTTAATATCAGGGAATTTTTTATTTTTAATAAGTAAATAACACATTGTTTTATTTTATTATGGTTTTATAATAGAATTTATATAAAAATTTAGTGATGTTTTATATGTATTGTTATCTTTCATCCATGTAAAGCTTTGAAAAAAGTTATTCACATGAGACAATTGATTCTATTCCGAGAAACTGTATATATATTTTTAAGAGAGAATTATCACAATTATTATTGAGTTATAAATCTATATTCTATTTATATTGAAAATATGGGAATCAAAATTTGTTAGTGTTAGCCATACAAGGATTTCAATTGATTGAAATGCATATTTATGTAGTATAAATATTAAGTCCCACTAAAAAATATGTTGAAGTGTTTGTGTATGTCATTTGATATCTGAAAATGATAAATATGATTCCTGATTAAGAAAATTCTAGTATATATATATGTGTGTGTGTCTGTTTCAACTGATCGAAGAATTTTTTTTAGTATAAAAGATAATTGATCATTGGTAGTTGTAATTTTCCATGATTGTTACTTATACTGATTGGGGGAAAACATTTATAGTTTCAATCAATTCAAGTCAATTATTGTTACAACCTAGACTACATAGCCCATACTATTGCTTCCACACAACCTCCCCTAATATTTATTTAAGAAATAATATTTTTTAATACATATCACACTTATTATTCTAATTTTTGAATATCTTTGAAATATTTATGTTCATCTATAATAGTTGAGTGTAGATATTGATTATTTTTTCTAGAATGCGTGATAAAGTTTATAATATATGTTATTACTATATATATGTAACTAGTATCATTTTGGGTGCCTTGGTGAAATTAAAATAAATTTTAAATACATAGTGTGACTTGAAATAAATATATTAGATAAAACCATTATGATAATAGTTATTTAAGGGTAATAGGGTGATCAATTTTATTGACTAGTTTTTCAGGATACAAAATATAATGATTCATTCCATTCCATTTTGGAAATAGATTAGTTTTTTATGGTTTCTATTTATTTATATATTCATGTTTATCATTAACATATTTAAATAAATTTCATATTTCACACATCAAGGATACATAATAACACTTGTCTCCTACTATGGATTATTGAAACTAATAATCTTATTTTAACTTGTCTTATGTGTGTTTGAAGAATTATTCATGTATACATATAATCTTTTATTTTTATTAAAATTTTGTGTTCATTTAATTCTACACCACATTATCGGAATGGATTATATATAATTTAAATGTGAACAACATATTATAATAGGATTAAAATATAGTGATTAGTGAAATTATCCTTCATGTTAATTATCCATTTATACCCAGAAATTATTGAAATTATATAGTTATTTATGGATATTTTCCTCCTATAAATTATATCGATGTGATGTTAGAAATCTAAAATAGATTCACAAACTTTTTATTCAAAGATATTTTATATTATTATATCCAATTAAAAGACATATTTTATTCCACATATTTTCATTGATTAAAATTAAAATAGTTTTATTCTGATTGGATTAATATAGTATTTGAATAGTGGGTATAAATTTCTATTTTGAATCGGTAAATTGTAATAATATTTTTTGTATAGATGAATGAGTAAGTAGTGAATAGTTCATATTTCCATCAAAATCTAATCAAGTTCATATTCTTAGTTTTTTATCTTATGTAAACTAGAAATATACAATGAAAGTGTTCAAAATGGTAGTATTTGAAGCTACAAAATTGGATCATAATAATAGTCATTTTGTCATATAATATCCATAAAAAATAATGTTAAATGAGAAGATGATATTAATTGGATCAAAGAGATAGTCGAAGGATATTCCATTCATTTCCACGATCAGAAATTCATTCCCAGAATTTTAGTTTTCCTTTATATTTATAGTTATCTTGTAATTTTTTAGATCTTTATAGAACACATGTAATTGTTTTAATAAAATTTTCATTAAATTTATAAGTGGAGTTAATTAATTCACCATATCCAATACCAGTAGAAGATATTCCACATGAATCATCAATTAGTAGAGATGGCGTGTTCGAGTTCAACATAATGCCTTATTATTATATAGATAAATTAATTTTTTTTATGTCAATACTACAACCCCTTGGACCCCCTTTTATATTGAAGATTGATCCTTGAATACTACCATAAGGAGTCAATTTGTTTGAAACTAACACCGAGTGTATAAAAAAATAAAAAATTGAAGTAAATTCTACATTGATAATATAAAATTATTAAAAATAATTAATAAACTATATAGTAATAAATAAACCAATAATAATATTTGTATTGTCATATAATGTAATACAAAAGGATAAATATTCCATGATAAGTGCCAATACTGGAAACTGTGATAACTGTTACCAGAAAAAAATAACAAGAACATCGTAAATCCTATACTGGTCAATAAATCCCATCCACAGATCCAAATACACAAAAATATAATATATATATATATAAATTTTATTCATAACGATAATTTTATATTCAATATTATATACTCTAAAAACATATTTTAATGTAGAATAAGTATTCTAAATCTACAGTTATTATGATTGAAATCATCTCAATGCCTAAATCAGGAAAACTATATTTCTTCCTATTTAAAGATTTATCTCCATGGAATGAATGTAATTAGGAAATATTGTTACAAAATGGAATATATAGATTAAAGGTACACCATATTAAACATTTCCACTAAAAAATCAACTGAAACCCCAATATCATATATCCCAATGCTCTCATATCCTCCATGAGATATAATGAACTTCTATGAAAATAAATCACAACAACATTTTTTGGTAAACTATAGTTTATCTATGATAGAGGAGGTTATTTCTTCACAATGAATTGGTATAATATTCAATTTGTTCGATAATGTCTTGTGGAGTCAGTTTCATGAATTATAGAGGAGGAATTATTTAGCTTTGGTGTAGTTTGAAGGAATTGAGGAAAATACATTCTAACATGTGGTGGTGGAAATTATATTACTTCATTTGAGAATATGATTATTCAATATCACGTGTATGTGTTATTTGGGAAAATATATGTTTTATTTTTTTATCATAGTGGAGATTTAATAATATTCATGTAACCTATGAAGTTTTCATTATGAATTATCTAACATGTGTTTTGACACTTTTTTGTGTGCATTTTGGACAGAGAACTTGTCTCTTGGGTAGTTTACGGGTGTTTAGAGAAGATTAGACCTCATCCATGGAATTGTTAGTTATAATTAGATTGATTTATTTATGTATAATAGAAGAATTGGTGTCGTTCTCTGGTTGTCTATATATCATTTGGGACACCATGAATTTTTTTATTTGTCGAACATAAGTTATTTTGATGGATTTTAGTAATCAAATAATATGATTAATATGTAGGAATCATTTCAGGAAGAGAATATAAAATATAATAGAGGGGAGAACTATACATGTTATTTTAAATTCCATATGGACTATAAATGTTAGTTATGGGGATGATAGTTGTGTATGAACATAATGTAGTTCTCAATAATAAAAACAAATAGAAAGAAAGTATCTATGATATCAAAAAACCAATGAGAGTTGTAATTGAAAAAAATCTAATTTATTACTAAAAAATTGAAGTTTAATCCATTGATATATATTTTTTGAAATATTTTTATAAAGTAGAACAATTGAAGTATTGAATCCCAGTACTTCACGTATAAAAAACAAAAAGTGTGGGAATGATGATATTTCCATTTATTAAAAATGCAATATCGGGGAAGAGAATTATAAGTTCCTTTTAAAAATTTTCCTAAAATTAATATAATTTTGTTTTGTGGAATTGATACACTAACCGGGTGTATTTTACTATCATTTCATGGAGAAAAATAATTACATACAATGAGAAGTGAGAAGCGGCTTATGAATTGTAGTAGTGTGTTTGTCACAGTATGTATGTGCATGGAGCCTTCATGTGAATTGTTGTAAAACTGGTGGATCATTCTAGATGCATTATTTTGTTCCCTAAAATGTAGAGATCTTTAGTTTATTTGGTGAATTTTCAAATTATCATGCATGCTCTTTGGATTATCTCATTTGGTTTTGAAAAGTTAATTTACCAGTGTACTCTATTACAACCACAATAGATCTATAAGGAAGAGAGATGGAAGTATTCCGATTTATTATTGAATAATAATTCTAAAATGTGAAATCATATATATTAAACCATGATTCAACCTATAACACCCCATGATTTTAGGATATAATTTTCTTGAAATGAAATATATTGGTTCAATTGTTTGTTTAAAAAGAATCATCCATCTAATAATAAATTGTGATATAATACAACGTAGCTATTAAATTAGATATATGAATAGAAATGACAATAATATGAAAAATATTTCCAAATAATTTATATAATTTAACAAATTTTTAAATAATTCTGTAATAAGTACTCTTATTTTAGTAAATCCATTTTACTCTTCATGAAAATATTTTTTTAAAAAAATTCTTACTGCATTATACAAACATGGTAATTATAATTTATTTATACCATTTTTATAAATAATAATTTATTAAATAAAAATTAGTTTACAAATCATCATCTCAATATTATCTTATGAAAAATATTTATGATTTTTCTAAATTTTTATTTTCATTGAGTAATGATAAATAACAATAGTTTTCTTAAATGATAATTTTTTCATTTTTAAAATATCTATTTTATTTATTTTAATCTAAAAATAAATTTATAATATATTAATTATAAATATTTTATTTAATTATAATGAAACATATATGTGCATTATTTTTATAATATGTTGTTTAAGAAAAAAACCCATTTTCCTTAAAAATAATTTTATGAACATAGTTTTAATTAATTTTTTAAATGAAATTAAATTATATTTTTTAGGATTTTTCTTAAAATAACTGATTATATATTTTGTGATAATTATTAAAATTAATTATATTGTTTTCACATGGAAATTAATATATGTAAATGATAATTTATTCTTAATGATTTAGTATACTAAAACAGGTTTTTATTTTTGATTGTGTGCTTATTTGAAATTAAATTCTACCAACTATAGATATTTAATATACTAAAATGGATTAAATATTTTAAATAATTATAATATATATTTTCTAATATTATTAACATGATTGTTTATTATAGTTAACAGTATATGAATAAATATTTTGTTATTATGGTTAAGGTGAGAATGGGTATACTAGGTGTTAAACCATGCTGTAAGGGCAGAATTGACACCATAACCATTCTAAATATTTTCAGTTGAAAATATTTAAGCCATATGTTATGATAAATATTAATCCTTTAAATTTTTAGTCACATTCCCATGAATGTGACCTTATATAATTGAAATGTTATAACAAAATTTCATAAATGTGATAACCCATAGTTTTAAAAGGCCACCTCTTTCCCTCCATTATTAACATGATTTGAGAATTATATATAATCAAATACCTAACATAAAACCTTAACATAATATTTACATTAATATTGGTGATTTATGTATTTAATATTTTTCAATTCATCATGGAACAATGTCAATCATAAATGGGGTCTCCCTAAAAAGAGGTATAAATTTTACAGAAACTCTTAAAATTTTATTTCATCTTCTAAAATATATAATTTTATTGTATTAGTAAAAAAATATTAATATATAATCATCAATATTATATCATGGTATTTTGATGATTTAAAACCCATTTTGGAGCACTGCTCTATCAAATTGGAAATTAAAGTATCACTCATGTGTTCTTGTGGAATTCTACCTTCATGTAGCGGTGTAATGAATATTCTGTGAAAATATTTCATCGAAGGATATAATGGTGAAATTAATTATTATGTATAATATTTAAATTTTTTGAATAATAATATAATTAAATAATCATACCTATCATCAATCCTTAAAATTATTTTGGAAATGATAATGACCCTCATCCTTATGTGTGGACTGCCACATCTAAAAAGCGACTTGATTCTATTTTCATTTTAAATATTCATGATTGTTATAAAGAACCTCTTAATGATGATATATAATATAAATGGTATAAAAAATATTTTGCAATTTTAAACTATCATTTAACTTTCTTCCATTCCATACATAAAAAAGTAAACATCACTCATGTGTATGTTATACGGTTATACACCAATCTCTTATTATAATGGTGTATATGCTACCCAATAATGTATTTTCAAAAAATACATTATTTAATTCATTATATTTATATAATCATGTTATTTTACATCTTAAAATTTTTTTTCATGATATATTGACTAAAGTCATGTTTTTTCGTTATCTCAATTTTGTATTGTTGAGAAATGTATAATGTTAGACACATATATAATTTTATTATTTGTATCTAATTCATAATTTATTTTTTATATCAAGAATATCCTTATTTCTAGGGAATCCACAGTTTCATTTAAATATATTTATTTCATGGGTTTATTAATAAAAATTTACCATAATAGTAATGGTTTAGTGTTACTATATCTTTTTATTGGGATTTTATATGAATAAATTTTATGATTATAAAAATATGTGATCATTTTATTCAATTAATTATGTATTTTAATATCCACTATTAATTTCTATATATTTTTATTTTTCAATTCATTTTCATCTCTTTCAGTTCTCATGATATTGAATGACTATTTGTAATTAAAAGTGAGATTTTTTCCTTTGATTGAGAATCATTACTTATACATATAAATTTTAAATAAAATGATTCCATGAATAACTTTATTATTATCCAAATAATATTTAAATATATATTTTTCTATATATAAATTCTATTATAATGTATTGAAAACTAATTTCATGTCATTTTCCAAACATGGTAGTTTTTACTTTTCACATAAAATATGATAAGTTATTTTGAATTAATCAACACCGCATGGAAGGCATTCCTTTCAATAATTAATAATTTTTTATTAAATAATTCCAATTTTATTTATGATGATATTTTTTTCAATAATATTTTCTAATATTTTAAATTATAAATAATTGATCTCAAATAAGATGGAATTTTGCTAAAAAATATTATAGTGACCTTCTAAAGGTATTTTAATCTATTACATGATCATTTGATGTTTTTAATATTTTATATGTATCTAATACAATGATACCATCACTATAAATTCTATGGATATTTTATGATTATCATGATGAAATTTATATGTATATAGTATCATTTCAAAGGGTTTCTATTTGATGCATTAATGAATGTTTTTTTGATCTTCTAGCTCACAGATGTTTGGTTTTTATTATATGATTGTTGGGACATGAATTATATATTCGTCCAATAAATTATGTATTGAGGGATATATCATGAGATAATAAGTTCTAGATTGGGGAATTACAAATATTTTGTAAGGGAAATTATCAGATTATATACAGATGGATGTGATCCTCGACAATGGGAATGAATCAATGGGTAGTAAACCCAATCCACTATAATAGTCGAAATACCGATCCATTACTAGAGAAATAGTTTTCAATGATTATTTTGAATCCATAAATTTATGTTTTATGCTTATGATATGATTCTTTGATCATGATTCATTATTGAAAATTACTAATTTTTATCTATTATTTCCTTTGATTGAAAAAATTATCCACCATGTTTGATAAATAAGGATATTTTTCTTTTTGGGATTGATTATTAAAAGAATTCATCATTTCATCATAACCATATTCTTATCGTATAATAACTTATTACAATGAACTAATATCAATTATTTTAATCCATTTAGATATTATGAGATCACCCTTTCTTATGTTTCCTTACCTTGGTTATGATGAAATATTTTATGTATGATTTTAATAAGATGGGTGTTACATGTGAGGAACATAATCGTAAATGATATTAATATATTATTTACTAGTTGCAGTTATACTTGTTTATAAATAAAAATTACATATATGGTACTGTAGTGTGTATTATTATGAAATGTAATGAATATTCATCTATGATGAGGTAATATTTATGCATGAAATATGTGCGGTATTATAGTTAATATTTTAGGGAAGGATTAGTAACTTTTAGAAACTAATATTAAGAACAATTAGTGAGATCCAATATTATTAGAATATCTATACTATAATAGACGATGTTTTGGTAAATAAAGCAGTGTGGATTCCCCAATAAAATACAATTATGTCATGATACTATTAATGGATGTTGATTTGGAACATATGAATCTAGGGGTAATAACACTAAAGAGTTATAAAAATATATATCAGCCATCCATCGGGTTCACGGGGAATGGAACATTACTGTGTACTATGTATAAACCAATCATAGAATGTGATTTTGTTAATTATCATTTTCCATAAGAGTTATAAATAAGGATTTGTGTATATCATGACTACGGAGGACCTAGGTTAACCCTATGGTGTCATAGATTGAATGTAAGGTGATAGTATTTATACATTCTATAAAAGTATCATCATGATTATATGATGTCACACTATGAATATTTTTCTCATTCTATATTTTTGGGTTTAATTTACTGGCTGGGACTAGAAGGAATCTTGTTAATGCGAAATGTGACAGACAAAATAATTATTATCCTCAAAAGAAACAAATGAAATGAAGAATTATTTTCGAAATCATAAATATATTTTATGTTGTATTAAAGATTTTTAAATTTGTAGAATAATTATAATAAGAAACATGATCAAAATGATGAAGCTATTTTTTCTATAATATTGATTTTAAAATATTTGGAAGCATCTTTGGATGAATGAATTCTATATATGGTTATAAATTGAAAATTACTCATATAGGAATTGAATAACTCTACCCTCATGAATCATAATATAAAATTGAATCCCATGAATAAAAATTAGTTATATATTTGGAAGATAAATTTACACAAAATGAAATGAAATTATTTTAAAATACAATTTTATTTATAGTTCACATTCCTTACTTTGGAAAAAACAAATTTCAGAAGAAAATATGTAAATAATCAAATTACTATTAAAGGATATTTATAAACTGAAAAATAAAAATACATAATTTATAAATAGTGTAAATAATTAAAATCTAATATTAGTATTTCATATATAGTGATTTGATATGTTAAGACATGTATGGGTGAAAAAATGGAAAATAATTTCCCTATATGGTATGAATATATTTATAGTTTTTATGATGATTAATTTGGTAGTGAAGAAATTAACGAAATGAAAAAATTATGATAATTTTCAAATGAAAATAAATGACTTGATTATATAAGATAACATTTATTTTTCAATATTATATATTTCTATAAAATAATTATATTATTTTAACAATAGATAAACGTTGTTATATTATTATCTAATAGTATTCAACCTTAATGTGTTCAATTACAGAACTTTTTAAACCTACAAAGTAATTTCATAAAGGATTAATTGATGATTCTCTTTTCCAATTGATATGATATTTTTATATGAATAATAATTTTATAAAAACATGGTATTCTTGTGAAATAATTATTTATGGTTCCCCAAATCCTACTTCATACTCAACTGCTATAGTTTCATAGCCATTTGAAATATTGTTTAGATAAGATAGGAAATAATTAGAGAAAATGATCCATGGGTCCAAAAAAGTATAGAAATATTTTCAATAGTATTATGTGTATTAGATAAACCTTATCTAATTTTAGTTTCAATGGAATAATATTTCTCTTCATCATCATCACCTAAAAAAGTATCCCAACCAAACATTTCTTTTGAGAACAAACAAGTTCCAAAATATATAAGCCCAAAACCGTCTGATATTACGAAAATGGATCTTACATATAAATGTGTTATTTTTTAATACTTATGAATTTTTTATTGTATATTTTATTTAAATTAAAAATAATAATTTATATTAATATGTGTGAATAATAAAATAAAGTTCATTTCAACGCCCCAGTCACTTAATTCGAGTTCTAATATTACAAAAAATATTATATGTTAATTCTATTAACCTACATTCATTTTGATGTAGAAATTAAGGGAGAATGAACATAAAAGGTTTCATGATATAATATATCAAAAGGTATTGTAGATACACCACACAAAATAAGTAATCGATGATTATGGATTTTATCTCACAGATGTAAAAAGTAAGATAATAATATCATACCTTATAATTAACTTTTTTAGTACGTAACCCCATGTATTATGGTTAGAAACATTTAAATTAATTATATTAGAACCATATTCCTATTTATTATATCATATATGATCTTCTTATAATATCTTATTACACATTTGTTAGTAATATTTCATTATTTTAACTAATTCTGTTGTTAATTTCCTAGTTTCTCGAGTATGTTTTGAATCATTATTTGTTGTTCCTATTATATAAAACATCATTTTATCGTCTCAAAAATTTTAAAAATGAAATAAATTTCTTATTTATGAATAATAATCCATAATATTTTGTGATTTGTAATGAAATTCATCGTTCAAGGAGATGGTAGGTCATATGTACGCAAGAACACTACTTTCATTTCTTTGTCATATTAAATGAATAAAAAATAAATTATATATATGCATATTATAATTATATTATCATTTAAATTTCATATATTTCACATATTTTTATTCAAATAATCATTTATATGTCCCATGAATATATCTAATGAATCACATCGCTTCGAGGAAGCGGTAGTTCGAACTTCCACAAATGATGTAATATTATTTACAAAAAATTGAAAGCATGACAGTTTGTGTTAAATAAAAATTAAATATGTATTAATAAAACCTAAATATCCTATACGTTATATAAAATTATCATATAAATAATAATTCCCTACCATGAAAGATGGTAAATGAAAAATGAATGACAACGTTTCATGAAGCGATAGTTCACCATAGACATGAAATGTATGTTCCTTACTCATATGATGTTAGTGTGTGTAAGTGTAGGTAGAAAAATTATTATAAAGAAATATAAGAATATATTTTATTATTAGGTTATTATTTAGGAATGTTAATATAATATCTGAGGTGTTAGATAATTAAAATAAAATATATGTTCTTTAGGAAGGACGTTACCTCTTCTTTGGGTAACTCCTATTGGTTGCACAATAGGGTACCCTTGGATTGCTTTATTCACAAGGGGAGGCATATATTTTTAGATTAGTTATGATGGTAAATTATTTTTGTATCTGTTTTGAGAAAAGAATCCTTTATATGTGTGAATAAGTGGAAGGGGTGAGTGCTTTTTATAGCGGAGTAGGAGTGATATTCTTGTAAAGTTAGGAAAAAGGATCTCCACCCACGTGTTCCTAGTATGTTTTTATCCAATAATGGTACAAATCAGATATAAGGGAGTATAAGTTTGAAATATGTCTATAAAATATCATTATAAAAATATTCTATGTCTTTTTGGCCCTTAATGTTATGGTTTAGCCCCTTATTATTCAAATTTTCCACTTAACTAGTGTGATTAATTTTTTTCACATTTACTAATTGTTTGTTTCAAAAAATAATTTGAACTCATTATAAAATAAGTATTATAATTATTAAAAATATGGAATTAGTTTAACTAAATTTCAATCATAGAAGTGGTATAAATTATTTTTTATTTAATACCACAGATTTGATGACAAAGAATGATTTTAATGTAATAATGTTTAGAAGTTTAAAAAGGTTTTATATCCAATTTCAACATAAATTTAATTACAAATAACTAAAATGGATTAATTAATAACAAATTGATATCATTTAACTTTAATACTAGTCGACACATAATTTATCTTTATAAATAAATTAGTTGAAAAAAATAAAATTTTGTATATAAATTTTGTATTTTTTGTTAGTCGTTAAAAAATTGAAACTTCTCTGAAAAGTACAAAAAATAACCCCAACAAAATTTTCATATTTCTATTACAAAATTAATTCTTTTTTACAAATTAAAAATTTATAAAAGTAAAAAAATTATTTAAAATATGATAATTATTAAAATACTCTAAAATTTATTTTTCAAAAAATTCAATTTTTATGCATAAAAATATTTTCTTTTCTTATGTTATGTCTATAAAATCTAATGGATGAATCAAAAAAATATTTTTCATGATTTTATAATATAAATTTTTCATTAATATAATTATCTAATTGTAATTAATTTAATTTATCATCATAAATTTCATTTGGAACCATTAAAATATTATTTTATAAAATCATTTCTTATATATTCAATTGGTTTTTATAATCATTTCTATTTAGTTTTTGAAAATGAATAAAAAAACATTCCATTAGTTTTTTATTCATATTTTACAAATATATTTAATTGCAAGGTTATATCTTATTAGATTAATTAATTTATATCTAAAAATTATATTATTGTTTAGTAAAACTCTGTCTTATGTGTATCATAATCATCTGAATAAAGTAATTATTTTGCATAATAAAAGCTGGATCATTTTTTCGTTCATTACATGATACAAAATAAATTTACTTATAGTATTAAATATATCTCAATATATTGTAATTTTATATTCCATTATATGTTTGATGTTTTTCTTCATAGGTGATATTGAATACAAAGTTATTAATTTATAATTATAAGGTGTTACATTTTTCTCACCTTAATTAAATTGTATCCTCCCAATTTGAACATTATCTTTTTAACAGAGTGATTTATATTTTCTTATAATATTTCCGAAAAATTACACAATAAATAGGGTTAAAAAAACATCTTCATAATAAAATGGAAAATAAAATTTTAAGGTCACTATAAAACCATTCTTTCGAATTGGAAAACATTATTGAAAACATAGACATAGAAAAAATATATAACAATAATGTTTTCATGGATAGACATAAAGAGATTGTTCAGGTTGATTTTCTTGACCAACAGACTATAAACCATAGGTTAAAATAATATTATTTTAAATCATCATAGAAAATGATAATATGAATACATGTTTTTTAAGAGACCATTCCTAGAATTGATAAATTATTTCAATCATATAGAATATAAGTAAATATAGGGACCTGATGTGTTTTTAAAAAAATGATCACATACTTTGAGTATACCTTAATTTATTTCAATATATATTATAATAACATGTAACATCATTTGCTGATGTAATAAAATAATCTAAAAAACCTCATCCAAAAGTTCAATATAAACCATTTCATAAATGCTTAACCATATGACCATTCAATGTATTATAATCATATACTTTATAGTCGGTTCTAATATAGTTAGTTGTATCTAATTTAAATTATCTATATCAATTATTTCTTTATAAAAAATAATTATCTTGACATTTTGATCATATTAAGCATTATCTTTTCATTGACCATCAATTTTCCAAATCCTTTAACAATTTACCAAATCGATTTTCTTGGAACAATTAAACATATGATCTCAAATATTTAATAGAAAATTACAACAGTTTAATAATTATATATTCCATAAATCATATTACAAGTACATCATTACTGAAATAATTTTAAGACGTATTATTTATATCCAAATAAAATAGAAATTTGTTTATTCCACAACAGCTGTGTCAATAAAAAATAGATGACCCTAATACGTTAGCTTCTCCAGAAGTATATACCCTTTATTCTAGGGAATTAGTTTTCATAGTTCTCTATATGATTGTAGTTGTAAAACTCAATAGTATCATATTCCTTCTACTCATTTCATTATTTTTCTAAGTGACCCTTTTCTATAAACATGTATCAAATTCCAATCCTTTCAATCATTTCCCAAGGTGATTCCTTCCACATTGATCACATGTCGTAAAATCTTATTATCCTTCTTCGCATTATTTATTAATTTATCATTTACCCTCTTTATATCTATTTTTAATCCATAATACATGGTTGTTTACTTTTATATATTGATTTCTCATAAATCATTTTCATTATATGAATAAAATCATTATGAGGCCATAACCCTTTAGAGTCATGGCTTATGTACATCAATGAAATGATCAATTTTTCATTTTGTGTTGTGTGTATAGTCTAAATCATACCATTATAACATTTTTTTGGTTGATTCATACTCCTCAACACTTTCATAAATATTTTTCATTAAACTACGTAAATTTCTATTCATATCCCTTTTTTATTCATGATAGAAATAATTTTCTAAAAAACTGTGTCATTATAATCATTCTAATCCATGAGTTACATTCATACATCCAATCTTTTATTCTTTATTAATGACCAATATTTGATCAGAATATCCGTTAATATAGTACATTTAAATAATTGCCTTCTCCTTTTAACCACATATTAATTCCATAAATATATTTTATCGGGTCTTAATCCATATCTCACCTAAAATTGGATTGGTATTCCAACTGAATGATAAGGCCTCTATCGCATAAAGTGGTATAACATCAAATAACATCATTGTGAAATATATTTCTACATCCATGTAAATTTATTGGATATAAAATTATTAATATTCTCTAATATATATATAAAATTCCCATTTACAATACCTTTAATATCGTCTTTCATAGTAAAGAATCTTATATGCTATCCACATGGATTGATGTCACTTGTCCTTAAAAAGACAATTTATTAAGAATGATATATAAATTATTGGATCATAAAATCGTTATATATTATTTCATAAATGAAATAGCACATAACATAAAATTATGCATCCTAATCCCTATGATTATAATCATTGGTATCTTTGGGGACATCATTACATTTTAATACTTCAAAATGGTTTGAAAATAAATTTAATTTTTTTAAGAAGATAACCACGAAGTATAATACTACGTGCAAAGTAAGACCTGATTTCACGTAATAGTTTATGCTTGATTTAGTCCTGGTAGACCATGTGGTTGTTTTAACCCCTAGGCACATCTGTTCCAAAACCACATACATATATAATATACAAAAATGGATTTATTTCAAATGATACCAATATAATCCCTACGATGCCAGAATTATAAGATGATATTATATACATATACTCAATTTCATTATAACAGTTATTTTCCCTAATATAACTTTACAATATATTGTTTCCAAGGTTGTTGTTATACCTACTTCGATACCAACTGTAATTCCCTAACCCGTAAATCTTGAAGCATAAAATTACATACTTAAGTTGGCGTAGATACAACTTTAAAATCCTATGGTACTGAACTATTTAGTAGTTTTGGTAAACAAAATTACTTGCACAATATCCATAATACATTGTGAAATAAAATTTATTACATGAAACATAATAAAATAAAATGAATTTCATCCTTGAATGATCATTTAATTATTTCTTCTTCATATCATGATGAAATGAAAAAAATAAGGGTGAGCTCAAATGATCAGTAAGGGTAAGTGTAGTGGAAGATATAATGAATCAATTAGAAAAAATATCATTTCTAGGTAAATCACCAAGAACACAAGACATATAAATATCATGATATGTTATAGTCAATATGGCATGGAAGATTTATGAAACACAGCTCATTTAAAAAATAATATGGCAATGAATTAGATCTATAGAATATGTAAAATAAATAAAATCATTGATAATGATAATTGAATATTAATAAGGGAAATGATTAGTTATTGGATAAAATTATTCCCTAGGAACATGGTACACTCACTATCAAGTACATTCACAAGACATTTTTGCATATCATGAATAAACCCATCTAATTTGGATGAATAAATTGTATCACAACAAAACTAATTCATTTATGGGATATATATATATAAGTAGGACCCACAAATGTTTTACCTTTCCAAATATTTCCATAAATAATGATAACCAAATTCAAATAATGAACATTATTACTTATCAAATATCTCGATTGAATAAAATATACAAATAAATCAATAATTCTCGAGTTAACCGACTAAAAATCAAAGTGAAAACTCTATATAAAAATGGAATAAATTTTCAGAAAAATTAATATCAATTCCATGAGAATATGAACATTTAATATAAAAGTTTAATATATAATTGATTGTTTAATGGGAAAGTTAACAATCATAGTAATATTTAATTCTGTAATTATAATTTTTTCAGTTCTGTAATTTTCAATTTAAAATCCATAAAATTTAATAATTAAATGTAAAACATTAAATACCATGTATATAAAACGATTCATGATATAATATTTCAAAAGAGTTACTATATACACCATAAAAATTAAATAAAGGATGAATGTGAAATTTTTCTCCCATATATAAAATGTGAGATGAAATTCACATAAATTATAATCACATTTTATTATGTGGTCCGTAACCTCCTATATAGTTGGATAAAACATTTTACTAATATATAATATGATTATATTAATATTTGAGATATAATTTATGGTCATATAATAATATATTGTCTCCCTTTTTAGTAATATTTCATTATTTTCAATATTTTAGGTGTTAACTGCAAGGTTTCTCGAGTGGGATATGATTTACCATTTCTTGTTACTATTACATATATGATTATTTAATAATATACAAAATGTAAAAAAAATTAATTATATATAATATATATTCAGTATAGATATATTTATAATATCCTTTAAAATTTGGAGATAGGAAATGAAATGCACAGTTTAAAGAGACGGTATGTCTTTTTTATGGATGAATGATACATTGATTTCATATTTGTAATAAAATAATGAAATTAAATGATATATGTTTATATTATAAATAATTTTTATTAAAAAATAATTTATAATTTCAATGTTTATTCTAAACAAATAAAATAACATTTTGGAGAAGGTATTTCACACATCCACAAATGATATTATCATATTTACAAAAAATGTAAATATTGTTGGTTTGTGATATATAAAATTTTAGAAGTGTGACTAAAAATTAAATGCCATATTTATCTAATAAAAAATCATTTACATCATAATTCCATGAAATTAATGGGGGTAAAATAAAAAATCAATGAAATTGTTTCTTGAGGTGGTAGTTCACTGTATACATTAATGGTATGTTCATTAACAACTTGATGGAAGTGTCTGTAATTCTTGGTAGAAACATTAATATAAAAAAATAATAGTATAATGAGGATATATATTATATTTATTAATAATGGTATATGAATATTTGAGTGGGTGGATAATGAAAATTAACCACAATATCTAGAGTAATGTTGTTACATCTTCTTTGGGTAACTCATTTTAGGTAGATCCAAATGTATTACATGGATGGATTAATTCAAAATTGTAGGCTTCTATGATATGTGTAGGGATGTTGGGAGATTATTATAGAATAGATTGTGTTATCCAAAGTGCATGAGATGAGTCAATAAGTTGGAGGGAGAGAGCCTTATTATACTGTCAGTGGAGTTGAATTCTTATAATATGGGGTGTCTCATTAAACAAATATATTCCACTATAAATGAATTATGTTTAATGTATTTACATTTAAATATATTTATTAATTAATTAATATAAAATATATTATAATATATGTAAACAGATATAATATTGAAGTTAAATTTTTAATCTATTGAACTTAAGCACTCAATTACCAACCCAAAATTCACTATAAATAACAACATCGAAAATTTTATGTTGGGTGCACATATTAGTTGAAATATAAGAACATATTTTAGGATTTTATCACACATTTATTACCATGTAGTAGTTTGTGGTTTTTAATAGGATATTGCTTTTGTTCCTCTTTTATATATTTATGTGATAGACTTTTAAAATGGTAAAATGACTTTGGTGAATCTTGTAGATTGTATGAACCGAGATATTCATTCAGGTATGGATCTTGTTTTCGAGTGGTTTTTGTGGAAAAATGTTGAAATTAAAAAAATTAGTTCACACCATGAACATATGATTACACACTTTGTACCCTGTCTTTACGTATAGTCATGTTCTATCCATGTAACAACCACGTACATGGATGTTTAGGTGACAAGGAAGACGGCTTAAGTCAGGGGATGGTTAAAGCTACTACACAGCGTGTACATTTAATGAACACATTATTTATTTTTTGTTAAATTTTATAAATTGATGTGGGGTCACATATTATTCTCGTAAACATCTTCTTATTTCCATGGTTCATATAAGAGAGTGATGGAATGGACAACAGACTTCGAAACCCACCTGATTAACCATCCAATCCCAAATTAAGACGTCGTTAGATGTGTTGGAATTCCACCAATCTACAGTGATCAATGACAATTCATGGGTTAGTGTTAAAGTATATCGATCATATGATATCAAGGTAGGTGATTTGTTCCATTTTTTTAATTTATTTGGATTATAAGTTCTAAAAGTATCGTATACAAATGTTTAGGGTATTGCGTGTTTGGAATTAGAGAATTTTTATTACATTGTATTGATTAGTAGATAGTTAAATGGTAATGGATTATGTGTGAAGTCAGATACCTTGTTTATGGGACACAATATGTGTGTGTTTCCCTTGTTTGATTTTTTATGGACGTTTTTTCTAAAACACCTATTAAGATTTCATTATTTTAGTATGACTAGTTTGTTTAGGATGGAGTTACTGATTATTTGAGATTCCTATCATAAGTATTGTCATGGTTTGACCAAGGGGAATTTGACTACGAGAGATTCCTAATGCTGGTTCATTTATGTATGTTTTACTATTATATTTACCTTGGGGTATTGAATATTAGAGCTTATATGTGGTCATTTAGAAGGGGATTAGACAGAGAGAGATGCCTTAGAGGTGGATTGTAACTTATTAATGACATGTTGACCATGTTTTATTGACTGTGTGAGTTGCCCATGAGGTCATTTGTAAATGATTAGTGATATGTTATACTAGATGGGTTAGACCATGAGAGCTACCTAGAGGGATGTTATAAAATGATGTTTTTATATGTTAGAATGTGATGATTAGACACATATAATCATAAAAAAAGGGTTGATATTCAATATTTGAAAGATTGTGATGAGTCCTATAGTAAATAATCACAAAATTGGACTCAATCATTAATATTTTTTTGATGGTATTCTGAGAAATCTATTATTACTATTACACAAGGGATATAGAGCATGGGATATATCCCATGGTTTACAGGATAAAAATGGATTGGATAATGAATGTAAATGAGTGTAATTTAAAACTTAAGGATAGTTTACTATTGAGTACTTCATAGTTCATTACATCATTTCTGCACACTACCATCTATATATATTCACTGATAGTGCATATATCATTTGGGGTCTGCCATCTTGGATTTTTCTCACACACAGTTTGGGTCTTATTTTTTGGACCCAATAATATTATATGGTTATAGGTATAGATAATGTAAAACAACATTTTTCAACAGATATTTGATTCCTATTGGAGTTGGAGAGCACGTGACCCAGCTAAGGCTTGCAATGATGTTGGATTTTACATTATTTATGTACTTTTGTTTCAGTATTTTATTTCCATCATTGTGACTTGTTTGGATTCTTTCTTATAAACATGTGACATGTACCATTTATATATCCTCCATTTGTTATATTACTATCAGTCATCTACTATTTAATTTGTTTTACGGTATTACTTCTTCCTCTATTGGTTAATATTTTTTCCAATATGTATATTTTACCAATGTGGTAATAATTTAACCATCATTAGAATGTGGCCCTCGCTTATAGTCAATAGCCTATGGTGTTGGGAGAACGGCATTTTAGGTCATGTGACCAACCGGGTTTCGGGAAACATTGGGCATCATCCTGAACTGGGACGTTAAAAGGAATATAAGAGTATGTTTACTTTTCTATTTTTCTTTTATATTTAGATCCAATATACTAGGATATGTATGATTTGATAGTTGGTAATAAGCTATTATTTGGAGTTGTTAATACATGAATAGGGAAAAACCATGTTTCATGAAATATTGCAATATTTTAGGTTTTGCAATTTTTATAGTGGCTTTGATTTTACTATTGGATGACACACTAATGTTTGAATGTTATTATTGATATCATTATGGTTCTATTTCTGTTACATCCTGATTAGATGAAGCTATTCCATCTCTTGCATCATATAGCCACCTTCTAGAGATCACATGTCATGCATTCTTTTCCTTCTATTTATGGTACATTATTGATTGGATGTTGTTGTGATAGATTTTTTAATAGATATTCAGGCTATTTTGATGGATTTCATGATAGAATACCTTCTATTTTGATATGATATTGGTTGATGAAATGTTTCATTTTGATGGATTCCATGATTTGGTCTCAGAGGTGTTATGGGACCTATTGGATCAGAATTTGGTGGATCATGTTCGAACATTAAATTGAATTTTTTCAAGTGATGATATTAATACGGATTCCAAACATTGATTTTATGAACACATGTCATTATTTTTTGAAGGTTTCCATAGAAGGTTTAGAGGATTACTATCTTGAAACCCAATCAACATGGTGTGTAATGTTATGAACACATTCCATTATTTCTTATATTCTTGAAGAAACAAATATTCTTATGTACACATTGTGTATGGTATGTACACACAATGTGGTTAGTGACTGTGTGACTGATTGTGTGAGCAGAGTCACATGGTTTATAAATTACTGTTGTACAATGTTGTGTACAAGGATTACACATAGTTTTATAAAAGACCATGTATCCGACTATGGGACTAACAAAACAGTTGGATAAAACATGGGTTGTACATGCCATGTCTATATAATAAACACAGTGTAGTAATTGAACATGTATACATCAGTGTGACTCACGACACAGGGGGGTGAAACATTAGCGAACATGACATGTCTAGAGTGTGTACTCTGTGTAGTGTTACTCCAGCAGAGAACAATGTAGTTCTAGCCATGTAGGTGAATTTTGGAAATAAGGAATATTCATGTACATAATGTGTCTCCGGAGGAACATGTTTTGTGTATGGTGGGTTACAAGACTAGGTTGGATAAGGTACCCACCCATGTCAAAACATTAAGGGAACACTTTGTTTGGTGGATGTACATGCCATGTTAACCTGTTTGTAAAACATTAATGCTTTCTTTATCTTGTTCCTTTCATACACTTCTAAGTTATGATAATTTTTATTCATAAACATAGGTGTTCACATGAACTTGCAGAGTCATGCCACAAATATGTCCTCTAGCTATATTCTAGGTATATGGATGTTATCAGGGAATTCAAATGGTAGATCAGATACTACCTTCAAATCCTCCCATCATCCCCGTTTTGGAACCATCTCTTATACCGGATGTAGGTGATGATTCACACCATGTGAATTTTTATGGAGGATGATTGAATCTTTTTCTGGATCATCACTTCTTGCCTCGTTAATAGCAGAGTAAACAAGGTTGTTCTAGTAGAAGCAACCTACCACTTTTTTAGGGGATGGTGGACTATAGGATACATATGCAATGTTGGAGGCTATGCTTTCTGTTTTCAAGCATCTGGAGATGCCTCCAGAGAGGAAGGTGAAGCTCTCAATTTAAAAGATACATGATTCCCCTAGATATGGTGGGATGTTATATCAATGGTTAGATTTCATCGGGATATGACATGGGAATATTTTTATAGAACCTTCTACGACTAGTTCTACCCCTAGATATTGAGGTATGATCAATCCCGGGTAGGTGTTCATGAATTTGGAGCAAGGAACTCTTTCAGAGATGGATTACTCTTCAAATTAAACAGAGCTTCATCACTTCATTCTAGTTTAGGGGGTGATGAGTTATCACTAGCTAGGTAGTTTGAGGATGGTCTTATGTATGACACAGGAACCCAGATATATGTTTTTAGGCTAACATTTGTGACTTGTATATTAATCCATGAACAGATTACCAACTGCAATATGAGTGAGTTAGGAGAAATGAGCCAGGGTAGTTTAGCATCCAGGGTTGGTACTATTTTGACCATTAGAGGTATGTTCCATATTGATCATTCAAGGGATGTTTTGTTAGGTAACCCGGTGGTATGCTACCTGTGCAGAAGGAGTTGGAATACATGACCAAACTACCCAAAAGACCTAGTCAAGTGCTGATATTGTTTCACTATAAGCCATCTTCAACGTTTTTTCCAATATTTCTTATCCACAATGGGTAATAAAGGATCAAAAATGAATCCAAATTTAGATGCAGGACCACTAGTTTCTCATCAGCCAAGTAACATGGGTTTGTCATTATGTTCAGGCCGAGGAGGTGGTCATGGCCGTGGTAGCCAGATGAATGGTTTTCAGCCCCAAAAGGTTGGATTAGCTCAGGGTTGTAAGGAAGGGTTGTCGGGCTGCCATACATGTTAGACATTTGTAGTGGATCTGACCCAGTAACAGAAGGATCCTAGACCCTCTAGGGTTAGAAGTATGATCCTAGTTGCCTCTGTTTTAGCTTCATCACTTTTTGATACATGAGCTTCTCATAGTTATATATTTATATCCATGGTGGATAAAATGTGCTCTTATTAATTACTTTTGATGATGTTTGTATAGCACTAGACACTAAATTGGGTACTAGGAAGAATAATTTATGTCATTGAATGGAATTCCCTCTTGTGGTTTTCAGGTTTCACTTCTTATGGGACCTTATAGGCTTGGATGTAATTCTCAGAATGGACTGGTTGGTTTCCATTGAGCCCTCTCTTGACTTTTAACACTCTAGGGTTAGTTTCCCATCACAAGAGGGATGATATATTCTACCCAAGGAAAAATGGTATGTATAGTCGAGCAGATCAGGACAAAAGAATCATGGTATGAGAGGAATTATAGCCCATATATCTAGTTTATAGCTGGATGATCGGGAGACTATAGGAAAAAACATTCCTACACTAGTGGATCATTTCAGATATGTATATCTAGATGACTTTTCAGGATTACCTCAGGTAACAAAGGTAGATTTCTTTACTGATATTGTGAAAAGAGCAGCACTGGTGTCTATTCCACCATATTGGATGGCTAAACCAGATTTACAAGTGCCAAATAATTATTTTGAGGAGTTACAGTAAAATGGTTTCATCTGACCCAGTACTTATCCTTTGGGTTAACATTTCCTTTTATCAAAGAAGGTGGATGGTACCATCAAACATTGTGTGTATTATTGAAATCCAAAATAGTTTATAGTCAAAAAAATATATCAATTTTTGTCGATTGATGATCTCATTGATCATCTTCGAGGAGCCTCAGTGTTATCGAATATTGTCCTGAGATATGGATATCATATGTTGTGCAATAGACCATCAGATATATCTCTTATAGCCTTTCAGACCGGTACAGTCTATATGATTATTTCATTACGTCATTCAATCTCACTAATTCACCAATAGATATCATGGAACTGTTGAATCGTGTCTTCTATCCTTAGTTGTATTCTTTTGTCGTTTTTTGGGAATGATATCATGGTGTACTCTCACACTGGACATAAACATAACACCCATATTTTGATCGTATTGAGTACATTGAGAGAGAATCATTTATTTGCTAAGCTCCAAAAAAAGTGATTTTGGATGCACCATAATTACGTCATTGGCCTTGTAATCACATATATAGATGTTCCAATATCCCTATAGAAGGTGATAGTAGTAGTTTCATAGGATATGTTGAAGAACGTCTTTTAGATATGGAGTTTTCTGGGGATGGATGGTTACTACAGATGCTTTGTACAAGACTATTCATGCTTATTGGCACCCATAATGGGTCTGAACAAGAAGGTTGTGATGTACATGTGGATATATTCTTATGATTTATCCTTTCATGCATTGAAATGAGATTGACTTCAACACTAATAGTGATTTTTCCAAAACCTGGATAATGATACACTATTTACTATTATGCATCAGGTATCAGGAAGGGAGCAGTGATTATACAGGGAGAAATATTTGTTTTATATGGTTCTTAGTAGTTGAGTACACATGAGAGTAATTACCCAATTCACAATATTGAGTTGGATTTGGTTGTGCATGCTTTGTGTGGTTGGTGACATTATATTTTGGGAGAGCATTTTTTTATACAGTAACCACAAATGTATCATTTATATCATTACAAATTTATATTTTAATTTGATAAAATGAATGTGGGTTGACTATCCACAATATTATTACTTTGAACATGATTATACTTCTAGTAAATGAAGTGCACTTGATGATGCGTTGAGCATGAGGACTCAGATATAGGTAGTTCTGGAGACTAGTAGTGAGTGGAAGCATATTGATTTGTTCTTTGACAAGAATTTGGAGGTTCACGATATATAGGGACTTACAATTCATTCATATATATATATATATATTTGTGTGTGTGTGTGTGTGTTAACTATACTCTACAGGATCAGGCACTAATGAGGAACTATTAGATTCTGAAGGCATAGTCATACGAGAGTGTGTATGAGGAAAAGACCATACTCCTAGGTGGACCATAAGTGACTATGATGTTTTTCATTTTCATGTCTATGTATGGGTGTCAGCAGATATAGGTGAGGAGATATTTGAGAATTTCATGCCTCGTAATGGTTAGTTTATCTTAGTTTCACCATGATGTATCAAGATCTACAACGTCAGTATTGGTGGAAAGGAATGAAGAGGGATGTAACTGGTTTTTTTATGAGATGTTCCACCTCTCAGTAGGTGATGGAAGAGAATTAGAAAATAGTATAGATTTTACTACATTTACTCATTCCATAGAGTAGGCAGAATGATGTCATTATGGGTTTCATGATGTGTTTTACAAGGTCACCCAGAGGGAAATATGATTAATGGGTTTTTATTGACAGACTCATGAACATTTCACATTTCATTCTGATCAAGGACAACTTTAATGTTGATTATATTTTAAGGTTGTATGTATGAGAGATATTACATTTTCATGGGGTTATCACCTCTATTATTTTTGGAAGGGATACAAAGTTTACATCTCATTTATGGAAAGGACTATAGAAGGATCTGGTTACACTGGTACATATAAGTACAACATACCATCCCCGAACAAATGGATTGTCCAAGTACAATATTTAGGTTTTCAAGAAAATTCATCGAATATGAATCCTATACTTCAGGTGCACTTGGTAGAGACACATACCCCTAGTAGAGTTTCCCAAATTTAATAGTTTTCAGGCAACGGTTTAGATGGAACCTTTTGTGCATTTCTATGGCAGGTCTTGCCGATCACCCCTATGATGGAGGGAAGTTGGAGATGTGGCTATGCTAGGCCCTCTTCTAGTCTAGGAAAAAACTAAACAGGTCGAGTTGATTCGGAAGAATATGGATACTACTCAATCATGCCATAAATATAATGCGTATTGATGGAGACTACCTCTAGTGTTTGAGGTTGGGGATCGTGTTTTCATAAGTGTCACATCGAGGATGAGACACATGGGGATTAAGAGATAGGGTAATATTTTACAGAGATACATTGGACTGTTTGAGGTTCTAGAGAGGGTTGGGATGGTTTCTTATTAGTTTTAGTTACCTTAGAGGTACCAATCTATTCATGAGGTCCTTCATGTTTTATATCTACGACGCTACTTTTATGATCCACCTCATGTATTTCAACCCATTCCTGTTGAGTTTTAGATGGATGCATGATTCATGGATCAAACATTTCTGATTGTGGATCACAGTACAAAGGTTATCCAAAATCGGTCTACTCCTCTGGTATAACTGTTATGGATGAAATATTGTGTACCGAACGATACATGCGAGAGGGAGGCCGATGTACGATCATAATGGTCATATTTGTTCGCAAACTATTCTCCAACACCCATAGAAGAGAAATTTCAGGGAAGAATTTCATTAAGGGGATGATTTTGTAAGAATAGGGATCTTCATTCAGTTATGGATCTCTTTTTGGGGTTTTTTATGGAAAAACTATTTAATGGAAAATTTCTATGTATACACCGTGTACTTATGAGTACATGTCGGGTACCTAGTTTTAACGTACAACTGCGTACTAGTCATGTAAGGGCCTAGTAAAAGGCCGTGAAGGTGAAATTGTGGACTGCTTATGGAGGGGCAGGTTATGTCATGTTCATTTAATGAACATGTTGTTTAGTTTTCTTTTTATTTGAAACATCAGTGTTGGGTCGCGTTGTATATCCATAAACATCTTCTTCTTTCCTTGGTTCATAGAGGAGACCAACATAACAACCTAAAATAATTGAACCCCTCCTATTTCTCCATCAGATCCATGATTGAGATGTTGTTGGGTGTGTTAAAATCCCACTGATCTACACCGATCTATGGTGATTCAAGGGCTGACATTCATGTATATCGATTATACAGTATATAGGTAGGTGTTTTGTTCCATTGGTTGACTGTCTTCGGATTATATATGCTAAAATTGTAATATATCTACATTTTGGGTACTGTGTGTTTCAAATTAAACCCTTATTATTAACTATTATTTTTTGGTAGATTGATAAAGGGGAGTAGATTATATCTGAGGTTAGATACATTTTTTATGCGACACACTGTGGGTGTGTTTCCCTTGTTTGATTGTTTATGGTCGTTTGGTCTAGAATCACTGTTATGATATCCTTGTTTTACTGGGACTTGATTTGTTAGGATGGAGTTACTGATTATATGAGATGCATGTCATTTGAATTATGAATGTTTGACCAAGTGGAATTTGACTATCAGATCTTCTCTAGTTAAATTCATTTATGTATATTTTACTATTATGTTGACCCTAGGGTATTGATAATGGGAGTTTCTAGGTGGTCATTGACATTGTGGTTAGACTGAGAGATTATCCCATGTGGTTTTTTATAATTTATTGATGATATATTGACCAAGGGGTATTGACCATGTGAGATTCCCATGTGGTTGTTTGTTAATGATTAGTTCTATGATAGACCGTATGGTTTAAACTGTGAGAGCAACCTGGATGGTCATTATTAAATGAGCTATTGTTATGCTTTACAAGGGGGATTATAATCTGAGAATCATCCCAAAAGAGTCAATATTGAATAATTGAATGACTGTGAAGAGTCTTCCAGAACAAAATCACAAGCATGGACTCAGTATTTCTTCTCTGTTAGATGGTCTTCTAAGACATATATTTGTTACTCAAACATAGGGAGTACATGGATTAGGATTGATCTCAAGCGTCAAATGATTTAGTGGATTGGTTATTAAATTTAAATTAGTGTAATTTAAAACTGAAGCATTGTTTAATTTAGATTACTTCCTAGTTTATTCATTCATTTCAGTATATTATTTTCAATATATATTCAATTAAAGTTAGTGGAATTCATTTGGAGTTTTCCAAATGGGATTCGTCTCACACCCTGTTTGGGTCATGTTTTTGTACCCAAACCAACTATATGGTTTTAGGAATTGATAAGGTAAATCACCATTCATAATAAGGTGCTATATTACTCTTGGATCTTGAGAGAATGGGACAATGATGAGGCTTGCGATGCTGTTGTAGTTCACTGATTTTCTATATATTGTTATTAGTATTGTTTTATAGCATTGTGATTTTTTCCAACATTCCAAGACACATGTGACATGAATCATTTATATATTATACAGTTGTTATATTTCTAGTAGTCTTATACTATTTACTTTTTTATGGTATTACAACTTCCACTATTGTTTACTACATTATTTGTAAACCCCCAACCCCAGTTACCCAGAGTCGTTGCATTATTAAATAAGATTATCATGATCACAAAATATCAAGTCTCGAAAGACCGATTAGTTTAATATCCTTGAAATCACTAGATACATTCATAATGTTTACGTTACATCATAAATTGATAGATAAAACAACATAGTCTACATAGTCAAAACTCATATCCCCTCATACTATCAATTCATGTCATTCATAAAATACTTCTTCACATCTTGGGAAAAATAAAACATAGAAAGGGGTGAGCTCAGATGCCTAGTAAGGATACCAATATATCAAAAACCTTCATAAATAAGCATAAACATTTAAGGCAATGTATAACTAAAAAATCTTTTTAAACTTGAACTTTAGTATAATATGGTAGTAATAAAATGAAATAATGTCATTTATGTATTCACGTGGATATTCTACTAGTTGAATTATCACATGCAATATCAACATCCACTTTAATAATGATGGAATGAAAAATTACAGACTATCATAATCATGTGGTCAAGGCCTTGTGCCAGGACTACAAATAATATTTTTTCAAGGACTTCTTCCAAGACACTAATTTGTCTCATGAGACCTACCGATGCATCGAGGAGCTATAGCGGGCTCCACCTGTCACTTATTATGTCCAATGAATTCCTTATATGAACAGGTTTAAAAATAACATAAACATTCATATTAAAACTATCATACGAAATGTCAATACATTTTCCATAAACCATGAATGGTATAAAAATAACACATCCCCAGTCAAACATATCACAACACCTTCAATACTATATGGATGTTTTGTATAATAAATCAACTTCAAATAAGCTTAAAATCCATCAATGGATGTTTACATAGATGAAATCAATGCTATTTGAGAGAAATATCTATTTTTCTGAAATCATTTAAAAGTACCATAATTATAAAATAAAACATTTACATTGAAAATATTCTTATAAGCTTGTAAGGGATGCTTCAACAATTTTATAATGGTGGAAAAAAGTCGCACCCTCCATATAAGTTAAAAAAATAAATTCTTAACTTAATTCTGTCGAAAAGGTTACAAATGACCTAGTTTGGAAAATAACAGAAAGATTACTTTATAAACATATTATAAAAATTCAAGAAGGGTATAAATTTCTTTAACCTATAGTCTGTAAAATATTAAGAATTATATTAAGTACATTTTTATGAAACATGGATGTGGATGATAAAGAGGTCCTAATAGATAATTATGTATTAACAACCTCGGATAATGAAGAGATTGTGAAATAAACCCTTATCTTGTAATTTTCCTTGGTAGAGGTTAGGTTAACCTCCTGTATAATGGTAAAAGAATTGTTATTAAATAATAAAATAATCATATACATTAATATGATATCATATATGATCTTTTAACATTGCTTTGTTAATAATATCTTAGTATTATTGTCATTTCGTGTGTTCACTTACTCATTATTATTTATATACTTTGTTAAGTAAGACATGTTTATTATGGATAGAATGTATATTATTCATATATAGAATGATATCAAGTCCATAAACATTATTTTTAATTATAAAATTAGAATTAGACTTTCATGGATATAATGGGGAATGAATCACATCGTGTTCATGAAGACGGTAGTCCGTACGTACGCACGAGCGACAACATCATTCTTTTGATATTAAAATAATATATAATTGGATCTTATATCATATATACAGAATGAATATCATGTTATATTTATTATTTACATCAATTAGACATCATTATAAAACCCATCCAAATAATAATGTTTTGAATAACAATTACACCACGACGTGGAGACGGTAAGTCATACGTGCGCACGTATAGTGACATGTCATTAAAAGGATGGATAGAATACTGAATATGGTCGTACCATATTTAAAATAACATCACATTATATATAATATACATTATTTATATTTAAGAATGGAAATAACAAATAAATAATAATTTTAAGAAGAATCCAACATGAAAGAGGGTGGTTAAAACATTACTTCTTCTTCGGATTATTCCTTTTGATTTGACAAAAAGGGATCCATAGGTTGGCTTTCTGATCTTACTAAGGCCTCTAGGTTGAAGTTATGGAAGTTTAGATAATACATGGGCGGGGGTTGGCCGATACAAAAGGATTTGAAGGTGTAAATTAGAGAGAAGGGGGGTTCCCTTTTATAAGAAGGGTGAGGGGAACCTTTTGAAAAGCTAGAAATATTAATTTATAATAAATTCATATTCAGTTGATAATTGCTCCAAAGTGGATTATTGAATGGTTAAGGCAGGTATATGTCGATATCCTTTCAACCAATATATTTTAGATAGGTTTCGGTCACAATATTAACCTTATCATTTATATTTAACTCTTAGTTTAATAGTATGACATTTACCTTGTCTCTTTGTATTTTTATATTATATAGTTTATAAGATTACTATTTACCTCCTAGCGACACCCAAGTGGTACACTAATGATTAAAATATAATTATATTAGTCCTTTGTACGATCCTTATATTTGTATCAACATAATATCAATTAATAATATAATATTTATTTTAAAAAACTCTTTAATGTCAATTTTGACATTATTGGGTATTTTGTTTTTGACAATTTCATATAAACATTATTACTTTGAAAACAATTTTATAACCAATAATAATATGTCATATTAACCAATAATAGTATTTTAATTTATAAAAAGTTTAAATTTACATTTATTTTGATTCATATAATATCAATTATTTTAATATTTCATTAATTAGGTAATTACTGCATCACCATTGTGTCATCAATAAATTATGTTATTTAATATCTAAACATTATAAATAAACTACCATTATGTAAGAAAAATTATTATATTTCTAATTAATATTTATAATCGAATTTATCTTGTGTATAACCATATATTAAAAATTATTTAGTTATTAATCATTTATTTTAACTCTTTTAAATCATCTTTGAATTAAATTATAATAAATGTCCTAATCTAATCCAATTGAACCTAAATAATAATATTTTATTCATAAGGTTATCTTTGGTCAATATACACGTGTCTAATAGAATTAGAACATGTGTTTGGGTAGTATTAATATAATTTTTACCTTTAATTACCCAATTTACTTTTAACCGTGGTAAATAAAAGTAAAAAGTTATTATTCACCAAAAATTATTTTAATCTTATTGAACCACATTTTACTCCTTGATATAAACCATGTCTCTCAGATTTTCTAATTTCATTAATAGAAGTGGTAAAATTATGTTTTATGTGAATTTCAAAATTTTCCTAAGAGATGGGTAGAAGACAGTAAAAAGATCAATAAATTTTTTATATATCTAAAAGTATTCTAATATAACTCCAATGAATTACATTGAACTTATATATGTATTTTGTATCTATTTTGACCTTAATTATATTGAAATATAATAAATAATTATTTAAATAAAAATTCGGTTTTAAACTATAACTCAGTGTTTTTTCACTATTCATCAAAAATTGTATGTTATCAGAAAAAATACCAAAAATTCACCCTAAGATAATTTCGATATTCCGAATCCAAAAATGAAGTCCATTTTGAAAGATAATATTTATAAAATTTCAAAAAGTGAGTATTACTATTCATAATAGCTAGTTTGATTGGTTGTGGTGTGTGTTTGAACTCGATGTTTCCTACAACACACGCTACTGTATTATTCAAAGAGAAGGGTACCATGGATGATTGGGGTGATAAATTATAACCTCCATCAAATAATTTCGTCTCCAAAATTTCTAGAATATTACTTCATAAAAAGACACGGGTGGTTCTTCAACATATGTTCCTTTGGTTCCAAAGTTGCCTCTTCCATTATATGGTTTCTCCATTCAACTTTTACCAAACGAGTCGTTCAGTTTCTCATCACTTTTTCTCTTGCATCATGAATTCTGACGGGCACTTTGCAATAAGACTGATCAGGTTCTAGTTATAATTCCTCGTAAGTGAGTACATACATTGGTTCTGGCATGTATTTTCTCTACAATGATACATAGAACACATCTTCAACTTTGGAGAGACTTTGTGGCATTGCCAAATGGTAAGCTAAAACCCCAATTTGTTCTAGAATTTAGAAAGAACCTATGTACCTGGGACTCAATTTACATTTTTTACTGTAATGTATAACTCCCTTCCATTGAGATACCTTCCTGAAAACATGATCCCCTACATGAAATTCCAAATCATTCCTTTGGTTGTCAGCATAGCTCTTCGGCCTACTCTGACATGCTTTGATGTTGTTTTGGATTACCTTTATCTTTTCCATTGTTTCCTCCACCGGTTCTAGGCCTACGAGTTTTGCTTCCACAACATCATCCCAACCGGTTGGGGTGCGACATCTCTTTCTATATAAGTCTTCATATTATGCCACATGAATACTTTATTGGAAGCTATTGTTATATGAAAATTTTACAAGAGGTAAATATTGATCCCATATACCCTGAAAGTCATGTGATCAGGATCGCAGCATGTCTTCTAAGGTTTGAATAGTGTGTTCTGATTGTCCATTTGTTTGAGGGTGGTAGATAGTGCTCAAACGAAGTTCAGTGTCAAAGGCCTTCTAAAGACTCTTCATGAATCATGATGTAAAACAGGGATCACGATCAGAAAAATTCGATATGAGTACTCCATGAAGTCTCATGACATCATTAATATATAGTCTTTCTAGAAGTTCAAGTGGTAGATCTTCTCTTATAGCAAGAAAACACGCTGGCATGGTAAGATGATAAACAATGAACCATATTGCATTGTTCCTTCTAGGAGTCTTCAGTAGTCCGAAGACAATTTCCATCATGTTATTATCCCATTTCCACTATGGTATAGGAAAAGGTTTTGTGACTCCTCCAGGATGTTGCCTTCCAGCATTCAGTTGTTGAAAAACTAAAAAAACAGCAATCTCCCTCTTCTTGTCGTCCCACCAAAAATGTTTCTTCAAATCTCTATTCATTCAATCAATGAATATACAGGGTGCATTATTCAATACAAAAGGTATTACTCTAAACTTGTAAAGCCCATACATGGTTCGAAATGCTGTCTTCATAATGTCTTCCTTCTTCACACACAACTGATGGTATCCTGATCGAAGGTCAATCTTTGAAAAGTATTGAGCTCCATGTAGTTGGTCAAATAAATCATCAATGTGAAGTAGGGGATACTTGTTCTATATTATTATAGAAATTATTTCCATGTAGTTGATACATAACCTCATAGATCCATCATTCTTCTTAACAAAAAGGACAGGGGCTCCCCATGGAGAAACACTATGGAATATAAATCCATTATTACTCAATTCCTCTAGTTGTTTCTTTAGTTCATCCAATTCCATAGTGTCCATTCTATAAGGGGTCTTTGATATGGGCCTTGAACCCAAAGTTAAATCAATGGAAAACTAAATTTCTCATTCTATTGGATGTCTAGGTAAATATTCTTGAGACACATTTACATATTATATCACAATAGGTACATCCACTATTTGATCATTCCTTTCCTCACCCATAGTTATTTCATTCTCTTCCACTCCGATAATTGAATTTTGTTGAGCAACTAGGGGTGGATCTAGATAAGGATCAGGTGGTGACGATTATGCTCTAAAGATAAGGTGTTCTTTATCATCATCATGAAAATATGTAACCTCCTTCTTATTATAATAAATTTTCTCATTATGGTTTTAAAGAAAATCCATACCAAGGATTATTTCAAATTCAATCATGGGTATGACGATGAAATCAGAAGATAAATAACATTAATGTGTTATAAAGGGGACTAATTCACAAAACATCGTTTTAATGATACATCACTTAGGAGTTTTAATTGACAACTGCCTTTTTAAATCAAATTGAAAATATCTAATTTTCTTAGCAAGCTGGGATGAAATGAAACAATGTGATGATCCAGAATCAAATAAAGCATTGGATAAACATGTGGAAACCATTAAATTACCTTCAGCCATGTATTTTGGAGCTTGTTACTCAACAGTAGTGATAGAATAATCTTTTCCTTGATCCCATGGCCTTTTCTAACGTAAGTTCCCTTGACTCTTATGAAATTCATTTGCATAATTCCCGATCTTCCTACAATTGTAGTACTGAACATCGGTAGATTATTTCTTCCTTTTACATTCATGAGCTTGGTGGCCTTTTTCACCACACATGCAACATACTCCCATTCCTTTCAAGAAATTATAGGGGTGTTTCTTCCCACATTTACTACAGGATGGATAATCAAATTTTCCCTTCTTCCCTTTATTTCCATTTCCAGAGTAATCATCAGATCTCTTCTTCTCTTGCTTTGCTTTAAAGTCATAAGACTTAGAGAATTCTTTTCTTGTCTTGATAGCACAAGAGAAAATATCTTTGTACGAAGAGAAATATTGTGACACTAATTCTCAATGAATAAATGGTTTTAACCCCTCAATTAAATGATCAATATTACTTCTTGGGTTACATATATAATCTCTAGCATACCTTGCTAACCATGTATTTTTAGCCTCATACATTGCGACATTCTCATCCTTCCTTTGTCTCAGACATAGAAATTGCCTTTCCATATCTGATCGATGGTCACAAGGAATGTAATTTTCGAAGAAAAGCTCTTTGAACTCCATCAGTTCAATATTTTATACTTCATCATCTTCCTTTGTATTTTGAATTAATGACCACCATTGATCAGCATCTCCAGTGTGGTGGTAAACTGCCTTAATAACGTTTTCCCTTTCACTACACCCCAATGCATGGAATATTTTTTCTATATAATTTATCCATTTCTCGGCTACTAAGGGATTTTTACTCCAATTGAATGTTTGTGGTGGATTCCTCATGAAGCAGTATAACATGGATCCTCCACGCTGCGGATCAGGGTGCTCCATATGGGTAGGGTTATTATTCATAACCTGTGTGAGTTGTCCCAGTATGGTGATTAGCTGATCAGAACCAGTTGCATCACCATCTACACTATAATTATCTTGATCATGAGGGAAATCCCTGCATGGATTGCGTGCATTGATATGGTTTCCATTTCTTCCAATAGGCACCATTTCTAATCAATTTTGTAACACCCCGAGCTTCAACGATACACTTCTCATTCAATAATGCAATAGCTTGCATTGTACGCAACTTCGAGTTCTAAAACACTGTGACTAATCAAAGTAGCCGTTATGAATAGTAATAACCACTTTTTAAATTTATAGAAATTTTATATTTCAAAATGGACTTCATTTTTGGATTCGGAATATTGAAATTAGCCTATGTTGAATTTTTTGTATTTTTCTTAGAACTTCTAATTTTTTATGAATAGTGAAAAATACTTAAAAATCTTTTTTAATCAAAATAATTTATAGTGATAAATTATACTATTTAGTGGTTTTAAAGTATAATTAGAATATATATTTACCATTTTATCCAATGGGGGTCATTAGAATTAATTTAACATTGAAATTGGACATAAACAATTTCCAATCTTTTGATATAAATTGTTTTTTAAAAACACGCTATTTGTTGTGATAATGGGAATTAATTATAAAATTAATTAATGCAACTTATATGTTAGGAATTTTGTAAAATAGATATCAATTTTTGAATTCGGAATATCAATTATAGCTTAGGGTGAAATTTTGGCATTGTTCTGAAAAACATCAATTTTTGATGAATAGTGAAACCACTAAGTGGTAGTTAAATAACTGATTTTTCGTTTAAATGAAATATTACCACTTCTATGATTTGATTTTCAAAAATACGACATACATGGTTGTCATTAAGAAGTAAAATGCGGTTCAATGAGATTAAAATAATTTTTGGTGAATAGTAACTTTTAAGTTCTTAATCGCGATTAGAGGTAATTAGTGTAGTTTAAGGTAAAAATAATGTTTTAATAATATGAGATGATCTTGACACATGTGTTACCCTCATTGGATGTGCCATGGCCGACCAAGAGAATACATGGGTCAACTTGGGGACCCCATGGATCCACTTTAGTTGGAAAATGACATAAATAACTTTTATTTAATGTTAAAGTAAAAAATGACACAAACATGAAATGTTTTACTAAAACAATTTTTAGATGGGGTTATACAAGTCATATTTATGACTATAAATAGTAATTGGAAATATAAAAAGATTTCCTACATCATAGTATTTGTTTTATAATTTTTAGACATTAAATAAATTAAATTATTTATGACATCATTATGATGCAGCGATGACCTCATTATTTAACGATTTTAATAAAATTAAACGATAATGTATAATCCAAGGCTTACACTTGTCCAAAGAATATTGGATGGGTAGATTTAGAACCCTTATCACCTTATCCACGAATTATATAAGTTTAGGACCATTATAATCTGAAAAGCATTGTATAATAATGTAAAATTTCCTTACTTTCCAAAAGTGCCCCTCCTCTCCACTTATAAAAGGCCCCCACCACTCCCACCTTATTCACACCTTCATTCCATTTGGCTCGGAAAAACTCTTCCCAAGTACTCTCCCAACATCCCCCACCTACTCCTAGAATCCTCACTTTGGGCAGAATGCTTCCCAAGGAATCCTTTGTCTCAAATCAAAGAGAGTTACCCGATTTTTATGTAATGTCTTCTCTAATGTTGCTTTGTTTTATTTAGCTTCTCCAACCCCTTAAACTCTTTTTATTCTTTTCTTTTGTAACAACACCAGTATCTACAATATACTATCATTTTTTTATGATATGTATTTGGTTTACACTTACACACACTTACATCTAATGGTTAAAGAACATATTGTTTCTGTGGCTGGCGAATTTTTGCCTCACGAAACGATGATTGTTCAATACTCATATAACACCTCTAATGGTGGCCATTATGATGACACTATTTTTATATATATGATATATATTATGTTTTTGTTTTCCTTATGATTTTTTATTTTTCATTTATGGCATACCTTTATGGTTTCCATTATGGGTAAACACGATATTTTCATTTTAGGAAGTGCGGACTACAGCCCCCTCAAAGTGACTTGAATCGTTAATACCATATGTGGGATGTATAATGGATGGAGTAAATGGTATTATACACTATATTGTACTGGAATTATATTATACCTTTATATAATTATGATTTCATTCCATTAAATATGAAATAGAAATGAAATTAGTGTTCATGCGTACGTACGACTTACCGTCTCCATGAACGGTGCATTTCATTTCTTACCTCTAAATGTTATGTAATATTATAAATGCATGTATATACAGTATATATATGATATATATTATATCTACATAATGAACATAATTCTGGATATAATGGATATTTCGACACATTAACAACTTGTAATTATAAGATATATATTTTTGACTCAGGTACCAAAGATCGACAAAACGACCGTTATTAACTTAAATAATTACATAATGTTCATGACATGGTAATAAGTTATATAAAAGTAATAATGAACTAGAAAAAGGTTCATAAGAAGTTTTATATTAACTGTAGTTTATTATTCAGGAAGTAAAAGAGCAGTCAAGTCATGTCGGACACGAGGTAAGGGTTTACTTCACAACCGCTTCATTATCCATGGTTGTTTATACATAATTATCTACTGGGACCCCGTTATCATCCACATCCATGTTTCTTAAAAATGTATTTCAAAACATTTTTACTATTAAATGGAAAATGGGTTAATGTAATTTATACCCTTATACGTTTTGAAAGGAATCTTACCGTCGTTTTCCAAAAAATGTACTTTTTGACCTTTTTGACAAATTTAAGGTAAGAATGTTTTTTTAACTTATACGGCGGGTGCAGCTATTTTCCGCCATTATAACTTCTTAACCCAATTTCTATTCTTTGGGTTAATCTCCTACTTTCAAATTATTTCATGATATTATTATGTCCTATTTTGTATTTTTACTTTCTTTATGTGTACCTATAGTGAATACACATAATAGATCAATTTTATTTTAAAAATTATCTTTTTAAGTACTTCGTCTCAATCTCCTTTCATTGAGGAATATTTGGTTTTATACACAACTTTCATTTATATAGTGTATAAACCCCTTTGACTTTTTTGTTTATTCAAAAGGTTTTCTTTCATAATTATGTGATTTTTAAATGATTTCAAAAAAGAGATATTTCTCTCTAATATATGAAAATCCAGTGCAAATGTATACGTATTTAACGCAAGCTTAAAAATGTATTCAGAAATCCCGACTCTCGAGTGTGGTAGACATGAAGGTATTGGGCATGGACCCATCATGGCCCGTAATTAGTCGAGAAGTCTCAGAATTAGTTATTTTGTTTTCATAAGCTAGCATAATGTTTTTAGAAAAACACTGGATTATATTTGAGCAATTTTAAACGTAAGTATCTTCTAAAAAATTATATCGGTAGGTATCATGAGACAACTAGATGTGGAATTGGCCGAGGCCCTTTCCCAATTTGATTTATGGTTTTGGCCGAGGCATTAATCATTTTAGACGTCTTGGCCGAGGCCTTGACAAAATGTTTCAGAATGTCTGGCATTATACATTTCCTCATTAAGAAAGTGGTTATTTATATTGCATGTGATTATTCGACCAGTAGAATATCCATGTGAAGAAGTGAATGGAATTATCTAATTTTACTTTTTCCACATAACGTTGAAGTTCAAGTTTAAAAGGCTTTTGTTTTAGTTATACATTGCCTTAAATGTTTATGTTTATTGATGAAAGCTTCCGCTATATTGTTTACCATACTGAGCATCTGAGCTCACCCCTTTCAATGTTTTTATATTTTTCCAGGATGTGAAGAATTATTTTATGAATGACCTGCAGGGATTTTCAGAAAGGGATATGAGTGTGGACTATGAAGACCATGTTATTGTAGTTTGTTTACTTTTTGATGTAATGAAAGACTTATGAATGTATCTAGTGTTTCCAAGGCTACTAAACTAATCGGTCTTTCGATACTTGATCTTTTGTGATCATGCCAATGTTACGAAGTAATGCACCGACTCTGGGTAGCTGGGGTCGAGGCATTACAGTTGGTATCAGAGGAAGTTTAGAACTAAACTCGGAAGCTAGATTTAGATAAACTCTAATTAGAGCACATAGCCTGAAGATAGAATTTGAGGATTAGTATAAAAGAACTTCCTAGAATTTTGGTATTGTAGAGATGCTGTGAGTTTTCCGAGCAATACAACCATGTCTGGATACGAGCAGGTAGAGGCAGCTCTGGCACATATGTACCTAGGGGTAAAACCCGAAAACACCGCTTTGAGCTAGACTCGAACGGGAACTGGTGCACGACAACGGGCCTTGCTTCACTCTTGGTTACGATATTCCCGGGGGATATGCTTAGGATAATTCACATTTTCTTTACAAACCACTATGAAGGGTTATGAGTATATACTTCCTAAAAGAGAAAATTCTTTATGATTATAGATTATATCAATAAAAACTTCAATTTATTTTAAGTGTTTTCAAGTTTGTTATTATGTATTTCGATTCATAAACTAACCTAGTTTATGGCATTGTATAGAAATGGCACCCAGTAGGAGGAATGTAAAGTCCATCAATACGTATGATCCAATGAGTAAGAAGGATCATATCTTTCATGGTATTAAGCCAACATTTAGAAGGGAAATATTCTCCAATGTGTTATCAACATATGAAGAAATAGTATCATGTGTTAATAAGATATGTAGAGAATTCTCTGAGTCTTATGGATTTGAAGGGATGAAAGAGAAAAAAAGGATGGTAGAGAGAATGATGGATAAAGGGACGAGGTAAAAGAAGAATTTTCCAATATGTGATAACTGTGGGAAGAAACACCTTAGAATTTGCCTGAAGGGAATGGGAGTTTGTTATAAGTGTGGAGAAAAAGGACATCAAGTGCGTGACTGCAAGGGTAAGAAAAAGGTTTCAAATGTACAATGCTTCATCTACAAGGAGTAGGGACACTACGCAAACCAATGTTCAAATCATTAGAGTATACCTCAAATGATGTTATTGGATAATAATAAAGTTATGATACTACCACAGATGAGGAGGAATGATTAGAGTTATTATATTGTTATTAAAGAATTTTTAAATTTGTGTGTTGTATCAATGATGTACTGGTTATAATAATTATGGAGTATATAAGGATTGTACTGCAGTACTATTTCATCTAGAACTTGAGATTGTGTGGAACCAAGAAAAGTGACTCCACAGTAGGTTAAATTTTTGGAAAATATATGGTTGAGAGAAAGATAAACCATAATATGGTTCTGATACCGAGATAGTGATTTTGGAATAAGACATGATTGATTCGGATAAATTATGTTGGATATTCTTAACATCCTTGAAACTGATTAATGATTTGTATACATTTTTTTATAGAAGGAGTATATCTAGTTTTCTATAAGGAATAAGGGATCATGAATGTAATCAATAAGGATTTGTGGTATTTCAGTATGTTGTAGTGTTTTAAAAGAATACACGATGAAGGTGTTCACATGTTGTTACACAGAAAAAAAAGAGCTTCATTATGTTTACCTTCCTCATAAAATCTGGACTGTGAGTTGGACAGAAGTATTTTGGATAACTATAAAGGTTGGAATGGATTATATTTTACATTGGATACTATTTTTAAGGTTATTTTTGGATATTTATAAAAAGGACAACACGCAGACCGAGTGACAACCCATCGCGTCAGACCAAGGTGTGGGAATCGAACCCACAACCATAGTGCGATTGGGATTAATCGCCTACCACTGGACTACGTGACGTCCCTGGTTATTAAAAAATATTTTTTCTAATCTAAATGGTATGTGTTAATATTTGTAACCTTATACAATTAGGATAAGTATAATATTTTTGAGTTCTATTATCTTTTTGAGTGAAAGATGAGTTGAAGGTTGAAACACTAATTTTCAAGCATAAATATATATACCTATCTCTTATTCAATGAATAAATTAATTCTTAAAATTTAGTAAAGGGATATTAAAACAAAAAAATGTGTTATCCTAATACCTTATGTCTTATTGAACTGATGATATTTTAAATCAACATCGATTGAAGGCTTTGAGGCCCTCAATTTGACAGTTGATTGTGATTGATGACCTCAATATTTTACGTTTTTCCTCCAATTATATGTATCTAATTGCCACCAATTTTCTTCTAATCGAGATCATAATTGGGCGGTGACTTTTTCACTTCCCTTTCCCCCTTATTAAGGCTAAATTTTATTAATCTTATTTTCGATGTTGGTTTTCCACAAAGTTATTTTCTCTTTTCAACCTTTTATTTTCAAATAAAAAATTCCAAATTGCGAGGACATAATTTATTGAAGGAGGGGAGAATGTAGCACCTCGAGCTTCCACGATACGCTTCTCATTCAATAATGCAATAGCTTGAATTGTACGCAACTTCGAGTTCTAAAACACCGCGACTAATCAAAGTAGCCATTATGAATAGTAATAACCACTTTTTAAATTTATAGAAATTTTATATTTCAAAATGGACTTCATTTTTGGATTCGGAATATCGAAATTAGCCTATGATGATTTTTTGGTATTTTTCTGAGAACTTCTAATTTTTTATGAATAAGGAAAAATACTTAATCATATTTTTTAATAAAAATAATTTATAGTGATACATTATACTATTTAGTGGTTTTAAAGTATAATTAGAATATATTTTTACCATTTTATCCAATGGGGGTCATTATAATTAATTTAACATTGAAATTGGACATAAACAATTGCCAATCGTTTGATATAAATTGTTTCTTAAAAACACGCTATTTGTTGTGATAGCGGGAATTAATTATAAAATTAATTAATGAAACTTATATGTTTGGAATTTTTTAAAATAGACATAATTTTTGAATTCGGAATATCAATTATAGCATAGGGTGAAATTTTGGCATTGTTCTGAAAAACTTCAATTTTTGATGAATACTGAAACCACTAAGTGGTAGTTAAATAACTGATTTTTCGTTTAAATGAAATATTACCACATCTGTGATTTGATTTTCAAAAATCCGACATACATGGTTGTCATTAAGAAGTAAAATGTGGTTCAATGAGATTAAAATAATTTTTGGTGAATAGTATCTTTTAAGTTCTTAATCGCGATTAGAGATAATTAGTGTAGTTTAAGGTAAAAATAATGTTTTAATAATATGAGATGATCTTGACATATGTCCTACCCTCATTGGATGTGTCATGGACGACCAAGAGAATCCATGGGTCAACTTGGGGACCCCATGGAGCCACTTAATTTTGAAAATGACATAAATACCTTTTATTTAATGTTAAAGTAAAAAATGACACAAACATGAAATGTTTTACTAAAACAATTTTTAGATGGGGTTATACAAGTCATATTTTTTTACTATAAATAGTAATTGGAAAGCTAAAAAGATTTCCTACATCATAGTATTTTTCTTATAAATTTTAGACATTATATAAATTAAATTATTTATGACATCATTATGATGCTGCGATGACCTCATTATTTAACGATTTTAATAAAATGAAAGGATAATGTACAATACAAGGCTTGCACTTGTCCAAAAACTATTGTATGGGTATATTTCGAACCCTTATCACCTTATCCACGAATTATATCAGTGTGTGACTTTTAGAATCCGAAAAGAATTGTATAATAATGTAAAATTTCCTTACTTTCCAAAAGTGCCCCTCCTCTCCACTTATAAAAGGCCCCCACCACTCCCAATTTATTCACACCATAAAGCCATTTGGCTCGGCCCACCTCTGCCCAAATACTCTCCCAAAATCCCTCAATTACTCCTAGAAGCCTCACTTTAGGCAGAATGCTTCCCAAGGATGCCTTAGTCTCAAATCCAAAAGAGTTACCTGATTTTTAGGTAATGTCTTCTCTAATGTTGCTTTGTTTTATTTAGCTTCTCCAACCCCATAAAATCTTTTTATTACTTTATTTTGTAACAAAACCAGTATCTAAAATATACTAGGATGTTTTTATGATATGTATTTGGTTTACACTTACACACACTTACATCTAATGGTTAAAGAACATACTGTTTTTGTGGATGGAGAATTTTTGCCTCACAAAACGATGATTGTTCAACACTCATATAACACCTCCAATGGTGGGCATTATGATGAAACTATTTTTATATATATGATATATATTATGTTTTTTTTTTCTTATGATTTTGTATTTTTCATTTATGGCATACCTTTATGGTTTCCATTATGGGTAAACGCCATATTTTCATTTTAGGAAGTGCGGACTACCGCCCCCTCAAAGTGATTTGAATCGTTAATACCATATGTGGGATGTATAATGGATGGAGTAAATGTTATTATACACTATATTATACTGGAATTATATTATAACTTTATATAATTATGATTTCATTCCATTAAATACGAAATATAAATGAAAGTAGCGTTCATGCGTACGTACGGCTTACCGTCTCCATGAACGGTGCATTTCATTTCTTACCTCTAAATGTTATGTAATATTATAAATTCATGTATATACTGGATATATATGATATATATGATATCTAAATAATGAACATAATTTTGTATATAATGGATATTTCGACACATTAACAACTTGTAATTATAAGAAATATATTTTTGACTCAGGTACCAAAGATCGACAAAACGACCGTTATTAACATAAATAATTACATAATGTTCATGACATGGTAATAAGTTATATAAAAGTAATAATGAACTAAAAAAAGGTTCTTAAGAAGGTATATATTAACTTTAGTTTATTATTCAGGAGGTTAAAGAGCGGTCGAGTCAAGTCGGACACGAGGTAAGGGTTTACTTTACAACCTCTTCATTATACAAGGTTGTTTATACATAATTATCTACTGGGACCTCATTATCAACCACATCCATGTTTCTTAAAAATGTCTTTAAAAACATTTTTACTGTTAAATGTAAAATGGGTTAAAGTCATTTATACCCTTATACGTTTTTTAAAGGAATCTTACCATCGTTTTCCAAACAATGTACTTTTTGACCTTTTTGACAAATTTAAGGTAAGAATGTTTTTTAACTTATACGGCGGGTGCGGCTATTTTCCGCCATTATAACTTCTTAACAAAATTTCTATTATTTGGGTTAATCTCCTAATTTCAAATTATGTCATGATATTATTATGTCCTATTTTGTATTTTTACTTTCTTCATGTGTACCTATAGTGAATACACGTAATAGATCTATTTTATTTTAAAAATGATCTTTTTAAGTACTTCGTCTCAATCTCCTTTCATTGAGGCATATTTGGTTTTATACACAACTTTCATTTATATAGTGTATAAACCCCTTTGACTTTTACATTTATTTAAAAGGTTTTATTTTATAATTATGTGATTTTTAAATGATTTCAAAAAAGAGATATTTCTCTCCAATATATGAAAATCCAGTGAAAATGTATACGTATTTAACGCAAGATTAAACATGTTTTCCGAAAACCCGACTCTCGAGTGTGGTAGACAGGAAGGGATTTGGCATGGACCCATCATGGCTTGTAATTAGTCAAGAAGTCTCAGAATTAGTTATTTTGTTTTCAGAAGCTTGCATAATGTTTTCAGAAAAACACTGGATTATATTTGAGCAATTTTAAACGTAAGTATCTTCTAAAAAATTACATCAGTAGTTATCATGAGACAACTAGACGTGGAATTGGCCGAGGCCCTTTCCCAATTTGATTTATGGTTTTGGCCGAGGCCTTAATCATTTTAGACGTCTTGGCCGAGGCCTTGACATAATGTTTCAGAATGGCTGGAATTATACATTTCCTCATTATGAAAGTGGTTATTGATATTGAATGTGATTATTCGACCAGTAGAATATCCATGTGAAGAAGTGAATGGAATTATCTTATTTTACTTTTGCCATATTATCTTGAAGTTCAAGTTTAAAAGGCTTTTTTTTAGTTATACATTTCCTTAAATGTTTATGTTTATTGATGAAAGCTTCCGCTATATTGTTAACCATACTGATCATCTGAGCTCACCCCTTTCAATGTTTTAATATTTTTCCAGGATGTGAAGAAGTATTTTATTAATGACCTACAGGGATAGTCAGAAAGGGATATGAGTGTGGACTATGAAGACCATGTTATTGTAGTTTGTTTACTTTTTGATGTAATGAAAGACTTATGAATATATCTAGTGTTTCCAAGGCTACTAAACTAATCGGTCTTTCGATACTTGATCTTTTGTGATCATGCCAATTTTACGAAGTAATGCACCGACTCTGGGTAGCTGGGGTCGGGGCGTTACAAATGTCATACACTAGATTTTTTTATGAATTGCAATACATAAATCCAAACATAAAAAACAGTTAACATAAATTGAATACTTTATAGATATAATCCATAACCATAAAAATGCTTTCTGTGAGGAAATATATACTCATAAACCCTTCATAATTGGTTTTTAAATAAAATGACAATTATCCTAAGCATATCCCCCGGGTGTGTCATAACCAAGAGTGCAACAAAGCCCGTTGTCATGCACCAATTCTCATTCGAGTATATCTCAAAGTTGTGTTTTTTGTTTTTACCCCTAGGTATATATGTTCCATAGCTGTATCTACCTGCTCATATCTAGACAGGGATGTATTGCTCAGAAAACTCAAAAAATCATTACAATTCCAAAATTCTATGAAGTTCTTCTATACTAATCCTCAAAGTCCATCTTATGTCTATGTGCTCTAATCAAAGTATATCTAAATCTAGTTTCCAAGGTTTGTACAAAACATCCTCTTATACCAACTATAACGCCCCGACCCCATTTACCCAGAGTCGGTGCATTATTACATAACATTGGAATGATCATAAAAGATCATGTCTCGAAATACCTATTAGTTTAGTTGCCTTGAAATCACTAGATACATTCATGAAGTTTACATTAAATCATAAAATGAAAACTAAAACAACATAGTCTCCATATTCCACACTCATATCCCGTCATACTATCCCTGCAGGTCATTCATAATAATCCTCTTCACATCCTGGTAAAAATAAAACATAGAAAGGGGTGATCTCAAATGCCCAGTAAGGATAACAATATAGCGAAAACTCTCATAATTAAGAATAAACATTTAAGGCAATGTATAACTAAAAAAAGCTATTTAAACCTGAACATCAACATAATATTGAAGAAATAAAATGAAATAATGTCATTTACTTATTCACAAGGATACTATACTAGTCAAATAATCAAATGCAATATCAATAGCCACTTTCATAATTATGGAATGAATAATGGCAGACTGTCATAACAACATAGTCAAGGCCTTGTGCCATGACTACAAATATGTTTTGTGAAGGCCTTGTGCGAAGACTCTAATATGTCTCATGAGGCCTACTAATGCATTTAGGAGATATAGCGGGCTCCACCCATCACTTATTATGTCCAATTCATTCCTCATATGAACATGTTTACACATAACATAAACATTCGTATTAAAACTAGCATAAGAATTGTCAATACATTCTCAATAAACCATGAATGGTATAAAAATAATACATCCACAGTAGAAAATATCAAAAAACCTTCAATGCTATATGGATGTCTTTTATAATAAATTAACTATAAATATTCTTAAAATCATCTAAGAATGTTGAAATAGATGAAATCAAAATGATTTGAGAGAAATATATCTTTTTTGAATCATTCAAAAGTCACATAATTATAAAATAAAAAATTTACATTGAAAATATTATTATAAGCTTGTAAGAGAAGCTTTTACAATTTTATAACGAAAGAAAATAGCCGCGCCCGCTGTATAAGTTAAAAAAGGCATTATTACCTTAATTCCGTCGAAAAGGTAAAAATGACCTTATTTGGAAAACGGCAAAATGATTCCTTTATAATGTTTTTACAAAAATTTAGAAAGGGTATAAACATCTTTAACACATAGTATGTAAAATAGTAAGAATTATTTGAAATAAATTTTTCAGAAATATGGATATGGATGATAAAGAGGTCCCAGTAGATAATTACGTATAAACAGCCTCATATAATGAAGAGATTGTGAAATAAACACTTACAATGTACTTTTCCTTGGTTGAGGGTAGGACAACCTCCTTTATAATGGTGAAATAATTTTTATTAAATTATAAAAGAATCTTATAAATTAATATGATAACATATATGATCTTTTAACGTTGCTTTGTTAATAATATCTTAGTATTATTGTCGTTTCGGGTGTTCAATTACTTGTTTTCCTTTATATGCTTTGTTACGTAAGTCGTGTTTGTTACAGATATGTTGTATCATATTCATATACAGAATGATATCAATTCCTTAAACATTATTATTAATTATCAAATTAGAATTAGACTTGCATGGATATGATGGGGAATGAATATCATCGCGTTCGAGGAGACGGTAATCCGTACGTACGCACGAGCGGAAATATCATTATTTTGATATTAAAATAATACAAAATTGGATGTTATATCATATATAAATAATAATTATCATGTTATATTTATTATTTACATCAATTACACGTCATTATCATACACATCCAAATAATAATGTTTTGAATAACAATTACACCACGACGTGGAAACGTTAAGCTGTACGTACACACGAATGATGAAATGTCCTTCAAAGGATGGATAGAATAATGAATATGGTTGTAACATATTTATAATAACATCACAGTATATATAAGATACTGGAGTTATTATTTTATAATTTAAATAAAAAATAAATATGAATATGAATAAGAAAAGAACATTAAAGAGGGTGGTGAAAACATTACATCTTCTTTGGGTTCTTCTTTTTGATTTGATCAAACGAGATCCATAGGATGGATTTATGATCAAACTAAGGCCACTATGTTCAATTAAGTGAAGTTGATAGAATATTTGGGCATTTTTTTGGCCGAGCCAAAAGGCTTTGAAGGTGTCAATTAGAGAGAAGGGTGAGTTCCCTTTCATAAGAGGGATGAGGGGCACCTTTGGAAAAGCTAGAAATATTATTTTATAATAAATTCATATTCGGTTTATAATGGCTTAAAAGAGGATTATTTATATTTTAAGGTGGTTATGGGTCTAAATAATTTCATCCAATATATTTTAGACAGGTTTGCGTCACTATATTAACTTATCATTTATATTTAATTCTTAGTTAAATAGTTTGACATTTACCATGTCACTTTCTACTTTTATATTATATAAATAGTAAACGTATTATATACATAAAAGGACCCCAAGTGGTAAATCAATGATCAAACTATCATTATATTGGTCTTTTGGCTCAACCATATATTTCTAGGAATAGAATATCAATTAATAATATAATATTTGTTTTAAAAACTCTTTTATGTCAATTATGAAACTATTGGGTATTTTGTTTTTGATAATTTCATAAAAGCATTATTACTTTGAAAATGATTTATATAACCAATCCTAATATGTCATCTTAACCAATAAAATTAGTTTAATTCAAAAAATTCTCAAATTACATGTATTTTGATATTTATAATATTATTTATTTATATATTTCATTAATTTTGTAATTACTTCATCACCATTGTGTTATAAAAAAATTAAATTATTTAATGTCTAAAAATTATAAATAAAATCCCTTTATGTTGGAAATAATTTTTTCTTTCTAATGAATCTTTATAATCGAATTTATCTTATGTATAGCCCTATATTAAAAATGTTTTAGCTATTAAACATTGATTTTAACTCTTTTAACTCTTCTTTGAATTAAATAATAATAAATGTCCTAATCTAATCCAAGTGGAGCTAAATGATAATATTTTATTCCTAAGGTTATTTTTGGCCGAGATACACTTTTTCAATAGAATTAGGACATGTGTTAGGGTAATATTAAAATAATTTTTACCGTTAATTTCCCGATTTACATTTAACTGTTGTAAATAAATGTAAAAAGTTACTACTCACCAAAAATTATTTTTATCTTATTGAACCACATTTTACTCCTTAATGTTAACTGTGTCTCTAGGATTTTCGAAATTCCACTCACATAAGTGGTAAAATTATGTTTTATGTGAATTTCCAAATTTTTCTATGAGGTGGGTAGAAGAGTGTGAAAAGTTCTATAAAATTTTTATATATTTAAAATTATTCTAAACTGACACCAATGAATTACATTGAAATTATATAGGTATTATGTATTTATTTTAACCTTAATTAAATTTAAATGAAAAAAGTAATTATTTAAATAAAATTCTGTTTTAAACTATAACTTTGTGTTTTTTCAATTTTCATCAAAAATTGAATGTTTACAGAAAAAATACCAAAAAATAACCATAAGCTGATTTCGATATTCAGAATCCAAAAATGAAGTCCATTTTGAAAGATAAAATTTAAAAAAATTTAAAAATTGAATATTACTATTCATAACGGCTAGTTTGATTTGTTGTGGTGTGTGTTAGAACTCGATGATGCGTACAACACACACTACTATATTATTCAAAGAAAAGCATACCACGGAATCTTGGGGTGTTACATTATTTCTATTGTGATTACTCCGCCAATTAAATAATAGTTTCCATATTTTCACATCATGTCCCTCACTTCTAGTTGATAGCCTCTGCAGTTTGGTGAAATTTTCATGAGTTCATGTGACTATGAAGGTTTAGGGCACCTTTGGGAAGAACCTGGAGCACAGAAATTACACAGATATTTTTTTATCATAATTACCCTCATCATGAATATGGGTATTATATTTTTGGAAATTGATGTCTCCCATGAAGGATATACATTTTTGATTGTGAATTCCCATTAATGGAACACCATGCTGGGTGAACCACCTATGGGTGATCTAGATAAAATCACCTTCAAAAAATAACTTGGTGAGAATATGTAAATTATAAAAAGTTTAACTATTTATTTTCATGGTTTCTCTAGTATTCATTTATTTATTCTTATTTTTATTTCATCTGTCTTAATGTTGGGAACAAGTTATTTTTATATGATGGTATATACATATAGAAATTTTTTTTCACATTAATAATTATATTAAATGTAGAAGTTCATCTGGAATATAAATATTATATATGATTGAGTTGGATTTTATAAAGAACCAAACACCTCCTAAATAATTATTTCATCATTTTGGAAGAATATTCAATATAATTTCCCACATACATTAACATAAATGGAAGAAGTTTACTTTCTTTGGAGACTAGATTTCATATCATAATATTTCGTGAAACATGTTTAATTTATCTCATTAATATACTATCATGTAGTAATATTCTAAGACATTCCATACCTAAAACGATTCTTCATTACCTCGGGAAAGGAAACAAAAGAAATGTTGAACACATATGATTATTATGGTTAAACAATATAGATACCTATATAACATAATAATATGCATTTTAAAACAAGATTATAACATATGAAAAATAATACCATGCATATAATAAATCATAAACCTAGGTCATGGAATATATATTTGTGGTTTATAAGACTTGAGTCGCAATATGATTAAAGAAAACGACCCATGAGAGCATACCAGTTTCATAAGACATAGATTTGTGTCATGTACAAAATCATAGAAAATATTATGTCAAGGATAATCAGTAATGCATTCATAACATGTTAGGAATGGGCTTACCACCCATATACCTACTTCAGGCATGGGATAAACTACCATTTAACTTCCATTGGGATTGGTATAACCTCCAACTTACTTTCATTTGGGCTTGTCATAACATCTAGTTTACCCACTTTTGGCCATGGGATAACCCCCTATGTACCCTTTGAGCTCATATAAAATTAATAAATACCCAATGAAATTTAGTGAGATATAAGTCCAAATTATCTTGTTAAAATAAGAACCATATAATTGGATATAACATAACTATAAAAATATATTTAAAACCATACATGTTTATTCCACATGATCATAAAAAATTCATCATATCAAAACGCCAAAAATATATTTTTTATAATCCTTAAATCAATCCATAAAAATAATTTTTTTCATATATATTTAATTATTTCATCATGAAATAAACTATGAAAAATATAGTGGGATTCAATGGAATTTTATCAATGTATAACATGTGGAAATAAATGGGTTTTTTAAATATCATTCCATCATAACCATAAACCATACATATAATGTAGAAGAATGATATCCTTAGATTGTATCTTCAATAATGTATAAAAAACAATTTAAGAAGAAATCTCATATTGAAATTGTTTTTTAAAATAGAATTCGAAATGTTTTTAAAGAAAATCATCTTTCATTATAAATTACTTTTTATGGATAAAACATTATAAAAAAATTAGAAATCCTTCACTTAGCGAAAATAAGTATAAATGAATAATATAAACGATAAAAATATTACATGATAAAATCCTTTACATTTTTAGATTAAATAAAATTTAAAAAAAATCCTTGTGAAATCATATTCATTGAATATAGACCATTAGACAAATAATGGAGGGTTTAAATTCAATAAAACATTTCATGAGAAAAGTATACTATCCATATTGAAATCAATTAAAAAATATTAAAATATTTCATAAATACATTTTTCTAAAAATAAACATTGAAAATTATAAGGTATTCAGTAAAAACAATGAGTTGGATATGATGTAATAATATACTATTCATTTTGTAAAAGTTCAATTAATGATTCCATTAAAATTTTTGATAAAATACAAATGAGAATTGTTAATAACAAAAACTTATGAATCCATTAAAATTTTTAAACACTAAAAATTGGTATATATTCTATAATAATCATTTATATAGTTTATGAAAATGAAAATATTTTATGAAAAAAGGGTTTCAGAAGAGAATTGATTATTTTACTGAGGAGATAATTAAATATAATTTTTTCATAAAAACATTCTATTAAACTCATCAGTACATAATGAGTGTAAAATTAATGGAAACCATGTATTATATTTAAATAAAAATAGGAGAATACAATTATTTATTTTCCATAGATAAGGGTCCTGATATTTCATCATTATAATCATTAAAATAACCCATCCTGATAAATAATGAGATTATATTGTAAAACCATTCTACATTGTTATCACAAAATCTTAAGACTTATAAAAGAGAGAAAATTAAATGGATATTAAAATACCAATAATTATTAGATGAATCAAACTAAAATAAATTCATTTATAGTATATAAACCTAAAATACTTAATATTTGGTGAATATGGTATGCGTCTCGCCTAATTAAAAAAAAGAGTGATGAGAATATCTTACCTTAAGTCTCAACATCCTACATTAACTTTCGAACCTAATATATGATTATATATTTTGATTATAAAAAAATTAAATAACAAGAATAATATATATATATATATATATCATACCATATATCATTTACCTATGATCCTTTATTACCAATTTATTAACAATTGAATGTCTAAGTAATGTTTCGAGAATTCACAGGTTAGTTTTTCATATATGTTTTTATTTATAAATTCTAGTACACTTATATAAATCCAAATTAAATAATATATTGAATTATATATTTGATATAAATATCTTTATATTGAGTAAATTTTTATTTAGATAATTTAAAGAATGTCAGAGATAGAAAATGAAATACAACGTTCACGGAGACAGTGGGCTATATGTACACATGAACATCTTCTCCATTTTATTTACATATTATGAGAATGAATATTAAATAAAGTATTACCATTATTGAATAATTTTAATTTAAGATATATCTAAAATTTTTATTTTTAAAAATCCTTATGTAGTATACGTAAGAAACAACATGATGAATGAATCACATCGCTTCATTCGACGGTAGTCTAACGTACATAGGAACTATGTTATCATATTCCCAAGTAATGGAAGTTAACAAGTAATTTGTGATATAATTATCAATAAATTATTAATAATATCATATATATCATATATAAACAATAATTTCAAACTTTTGTCTTATTTTAATAAGTTGGGATGGAAATCATATTATATCTGTTTGGGTGGTTCGTAGTCCACCATATATAAGAATGATGATTTCATAACCCACTTGATGATGGTAAGAATGATTAAGGTTATTACATTAACATAATAATATATATATATATATATATGTTAAATATAATTTTGATATTATTGTATCATTTTTTAATAATAATTTATGAAGTTTTAGGGGAAATATAATATAAAACGTCCAGTTCAGAATGTTGCATCCTCTCCATACAACTCCTTCATGTTTTCCCTAAAAGCATTCTTAGGATTGATTTTTGACAAAAATAAGGATTAAAGGATTATATTATATAATTATATATGTGATGTTTAATATTATTTGACATACCAAATTTGTTTTGATGTTTGATTTTGATAGGTGAGTGTTGGCTTTTTATAAGATAGGTGAGTGTTACAATTGGTAATGCTGGAAGGAAAATTGTGTATCACATTTCTCAAAAGCAAAAAGAATGCAATATTGTCCATTATAAATCTTTAGAGGTAATAAGGTCTACATATGTCCATATAATTGTTTTTTACACATTTTTATGTCATTTAACCCCTTAAACGTTTAGTTTAACACTATCAAAACCCATATTTATTGTAACCGTGGAAATTATAGTTTACCGATTATTGTATTTATTATTGTAAAAAATTCATAGAGGTTAATTATTTAATATAAAATATTCATATTAAAAAATATATAATCCTTTTTTACAAACTCCATACATTGAAGTGTAAATATATAACTTAATATTAATCATGTAGATGGAATAAGAAAGTGGTTTTCGTTAAACAAATATCAAAATCATAAAAGGTTGTCATATCAATGTTTAATATGAAATTGATTTAAATGACCTAAATTTAATTAATATATTTACTATTTCACAAAATTTAAATTTTAAACCATAATAAAATTAACTTTTCTAATCTCATTGAAGGATATATAATTTCATAACAAAATCTAGTATTTTTCACTATTCATTTACAGTTTTGTATTTTCATACTAATTTAAAAAATTGAATCTATGAAAATTTTTATATGTTGATAAAAAAATTAATTTTAAAATTATATTTTCTAACTATTTTAATTATTAATTCAAAAATAAGCTAGCAGAAGCCGACAAGCCCACTATACCAAAATTTAGTTGTAAATCATAAAATTGGTCTTTCTTTTTTATTTTATTGCATAAAATCATATAAGATTAAAATTAAATATTTTTAATAGATAAAATATATTTGTTTATTATTAAAATAATTCAAAACATATTTTTCTTTATTTATCAAGGAATGATAAATATTTTTGCTTCAAAATTGTTTTTAGAAAAATATTTTCTTATTTTAAATTAGTTTTAACTTTCATTAATAAAAAATTGTTCAAAAAATATTTAATTTTATAAATTGGGGTATACCATATATTTAAATAGTATAGATAATTTTAATTATAACCATAATTCCAATGGATAGGTGATACCTAACATATTAAGTAATGATATTTTTATAGTTTGTAAAATTTGGTTAAAAATAATTGTTTTCTAAAATGAAAGATAAACATAGTGTTTCATGTAACAAAAAATATCAAAAATATTATGTTTATTTGAAAAAATACATAAAAATCACGGGATGTTAAAATATAAACCTAGTAAAAAAATTAATTCTTCCCTTGAATATTGTCCCTCTGGTACCAGCAACCGAGGAGACATCTTCCACCATATATCATTAGTTTTTTTGTTGCTTTCACAAGCTAGTGGGTTTTCCCAAAAAAAATTATTAGATGAGTGGTATTGTTTCTAGAACAATATTTTTATGATTTTAAATCTCTATTGGTTTTTACTGTTATAAAATATCATCCACTAGTGGAAAGCACTTTCAGTTTAGTACATGTGATGGAGAAGATTTGTAATTTCTCCTGAGATGCACATAGAACACATCATGATCCTATGATATAATTATTTTAAGTGAAAATAAATATTATACCTTCCCAAAATGATCAATAATTTTATAAAAATAAATATACCTATGGATTTTAATTTTTTATATCATATGAACAATTTTATTATATGATTGTGCTTAGATCAATTCCCACATCATCTTTTACACAAAGAAATGAAGATGAATTTTTCATGATTGAAGAAATAACATATTAAAAGATAAATTGTGAAATGATAATTCATTCCTTAAATCTCTAGTTATCATCATAATAAATTGTTATAACTAGTTATCCAATATGGGAAAATAAATATTTTTGGAAGGAATGCATTAATCTCTACAACCTCATCCAAAGATAAACATAATCCATTCCATAAATTGTTACCATTATGAGCCTTCTAAAATGAATAATTTATAATCATGGTCATTATATTCCCAAAAATGAACATAACTTTAATCCCCCAAATTTAATCAATATCTTTTTTCGGTTTATATTTAAAATATGTGTATACCTTTTAGGTCTTATCCTGGAATTTTTTAATAACAATAATTTAAATAAAACCTCAACAAAACAATTCCTCCTTCCTTAATCATTGAATGAAAACACAGATTATTGAATATATTTCATAAATCCAATAAGGTTTCATACCTATTCAATGATATCATAAATCAATTTTTCAAAAAATTATTTATTATTTCAAGAGTCATCCGTATTATGGAATTTACTATGTTTGTATCAATTATCCCTTTATCCAAAATAAGAACCATTTTATAATAATCAAGAACATATTAAGGGTTATCTTCATATAATGATATATTTTTATAAAATATATAATTTATATTAAATCACTTTTCTAGTTCATGGGTACCATTAAATATATTATTGACAATCCATAATGATAATATTATAAAAAAATATTTATATATTACATTATTTATATATAAAAATTCTTTAATTAAAATATTGTGTAACAGCCCAAAAATTCAAAAAGAGTTACATGCATTTGATAGCGTGTATGACCCATGACACCAAAATCATAAGGGAATATAATATACCGAGTATTTTTAATATATTTTATATATTAAATACATTGAATACAATTTATATATTTGAATAGTATTCAGAATATTTTAGTGTGTTTCACCAGCAAAAATGTGTTTTTTAAATGGATTACGCTACAGCCAAGATCGAGTATTATGAAAAAAAATAATATATAATCAAAATATTGTCATATAATAAGAAATATAATCTCCCTTATTAATAGTATTAACCAACATATGAAAACATATGGTTTAAATAACTAATTCATCTATTACAATTTAATTCTAAATGAATATAAGAACCAATTGAATATGAAAGGAATATTTTTTTATAATGCTATATTTATGCTCAAAAAGCTATTTTACCATAATCAAATAATGTAAATTAAAATTATTAAATGATATTAATATAATATATATATATATTAAATATTTTATTTTTGATAATTTTCTAATAGATTCGACGAGGCATAATACAAAAGAAAACACTAATTAAACATAAAATACTATATTTTTATTAATGAATTTTAATCTCCTTTTTTTGGGGAAAATATTTTATAATCAAATTTTTGTAATTATATAGATATTATATTTCACTTCAAGTGTAAAAAAAATATTATTTTACATTAAATAATTTATATTTTTCACTGAATTTCATTTTTTATGGAATAATGAAATAGACAGAATTTTATTTCAAAACTATTTTTTCATATAATTTATTTTAAATGTAAAATAATATTTCCACTTATTTTTAAAGTTTAATTATATAATTTTTTTATAATTTTTTATTGGAATCAATTTCCAATTGAAATTAAATATATAATAGTAGTTGACTTTCAAAAAATATTACATAAAAAAACTAGATTGTCTTCCCATAAGTAGAATAAATTTTAAATTAATTTATTCAAAATCGGTGATTGTAATTTTAAAAAATGGATTAAATTTTTGGAATCATAATAATTTATAATTTATAACACATTAATCTTTGTTTTTTATGAAAAATATAATCCAATGATACTAATATTAATTACAATGATTAAGGTAAAATTAGGTGTAATAATGAACTAACCCTAAATCATAAGAGACTAAAAATGTAGAGACCCAAAGCATGATGTACATGGAAATTACATTTCATTTGCGGAATACTTAATACATAACGAAAACAGACACACAAGGAAAGTAATAGTTTAGTGTCTTTGGAAACTCGGAATATAATATTCTAATTTTGGTGAAAGATCTTCAACATCTCCCATAAAGATCTTCCCCTTTTTTTCTTACCTAAATCCTTTCTTTAATTTCGAGGGAAAAGAAAACATATAAAGGGTGAGCTTAAATGCTCAGTAAGGGTAAGAATGGGGAAAATAAAACAAATCATATAAATTTGAACTTAAAAAAAATGAACATAATGTTTAAACATCAAAATCTTGAGCAATGCCATAAAAAATGGCAGTACGTAAGGAATAGATCATAAAGAAACATTAATCATGGTAAAATATCATGGGAATAAAAAAATTTATTGTGGAAACCATTATTCACAGGATATGATTTCCATAGTATCCAAGACATTGCTTCCAAGACCATCTTAGTGGACAATGTCCCTTTCTGAATCGAGTTCACTCCTCCTTCCAGTCATGTAACACTGAACCAGAATAACTTTTCATTCTATCCATGTCTGTCTCATGAGATATAAATCTTTACCCAATGAATTTGAGGGAAATATAGGTCCCACCCATCTCATAATTAAATAATTCTTAATTGTGCCACAATATAAACATAAATCATTCATCATAACCCAAAGAATAAAAATTGGTTTCATAAACATCATCCCATTATAACATAATCCATATAAAAAAATGGATATCATTTACTCATAAGAAAATATAAACCATATAAATCCTAGAGATATTATACTTGAAACATACACATATGAAATAATGTCATCTTAGATGGAAAATGGTTATGATAAAACACTTGAAAGTAATTCTTGAGGAAAATATCCTTTCTTCTTAAAAATAATTTTCTTTTCACAAAAGGCAATTCAATTTTAATAGAAAAGGATTCTATTGAAAATAACCATGAAATATTGTAGAGTAAACTTCATGAAAATAAGGTGTTATGAAACTGTAAAAATCCGTTCATGCCATATATGTTAAAAAACATTATCCTCGTACTTTTGTCGAAAAAGTCCAAAAGTTCCCCTTATGGTAAACAAAAGAAAGATTCCTTCTATAACACAATGTAAAAGTCAAAGAGGGGTAAAAATGACATTATACATACATGGAAAAATATTAAACACTTTATGAAAAAAACAAATTATGGAAATGGATGAAAAATATAACCCTAGAAAATACTTACGTATAAATAATCTCAGATATGAACGAGATTGGAATATTTATCCCTTACCTTAGGACTGATATGATTCGTACGTATCCGAACATCCTATATAATGATTTAAATAATTTCATTGACTTTTTACATAATCATATTCATTTTTATGATTTCATATATTGTTCACTTATGACTTTATATTAGCCGTTCTTTTGTAAATTCCATGTTAAAGCATCATTTTGGGTAAAATCATTTAATTTATGATACGTGTTTGGACTTGTTGTTCTTGATATTATTATTACTTATATCATTGTTTAATTACTTCATGAATGTAAATAATGATTTATATATCATATATATTGAGTTATATATATATATATATATTATAGATAAATGAAATGAAATACACTATTCATGGAGACGGTAGGCCGTACATATGAATGAACAATGTTTTCTTTTCCTTTTTGACTTGAATGGAAATAAGTAGATGACATATATATATATATATAAATATAGTATCCTTATCATGTAATATATTTCATTATTATTCATTATATATACTTTATAATCACTCTTGAGTGGTTAACATGGAGAATGAATCTCATCGCGTTGTGGAGACGGTAAATCGTACGTACGCATGAGTGATGACATCGTTCCCATAATTATTGAATTGAATCAGAGTGGATGATATAATATCTCAGTATCATTATGATGTTATAATAACTATATATAGTTATTATTTACATCATTTTACCCATCCATGTAAGGTGGTAGTGGAAAAACAGATTACACCACGGCGTGCAGACGGTATTATGTACGTACACACGCGCGGTGATTTCCTTTTTTATAGGATGGGTAGAAGGTGAAATATAATGTTTTAATATTTATAATAACATATAATTATATTGGTGATACTGATTTTATTAATTTATTATGAAACAAATAAATAAGAAGATGTTGAAGAAGAAAGAAACTTGAAAGAATTTGTAGAAAGATTACCTCTTCTTCAACGCACTTCTTTTAAGCTTCCTCTTGAGGCACTAGAGTTGGAATTTTTAGTAGACAAGAACCTCTATAATGTTCCTAGGGATGTTGATAAGGGAAATGGGCCGGGTTCGGCAGAGCATGATGGCTCAAATATTTGTAATGTGAAGATGGAGGAGGTGCCTTTTTATAATGGAGGAGAGGGGTACCATAGGAAAAACATAAAATATTATTTCATAATAAAGTCATATTCGGTTTATAGTAGCTCCAAGTTTATTTATTTCTAATGTAAAGTGGGAATAGGTATAAATCCTCTCTACCAATATGTTTTAGACAAATTTAGGTCACTATTTTAACCAAATCATTTAGATTTAACTATAAGTTAAATAATTTAACTTTTACCATGTGTTCTTGTTTTCTTACAGTATATGGTTAATAAAATTACTATAACAAGACAAAAGAACCACAAGTGGTTCATTATTAATATATATAACTTTATATATGTCATTTGGAAGAACCTAAGATTTTTAGGAATATAATAACAATTAATAATATAATATGTTTTTTAAAAACTATTTTATGTCAATTGTGACACTATATGGTAATGATTTTTGTGAAAATCATAACAGCATGATTATTTAGAAAAAAATTAATTAAATAAATACTAACATGTCATATTAACCTATAATATTATTTTAATTCATAAAAGTCTCAAATTACATTTATTTGAATATTTATAACATCAATTATGTTAATATTTCATTAATAAGGTAATTACTGCATAATCATTTTGTGATAGATAAATTAAATTATTTAATTTATAAAATTTCAAAAAAATACCATTATGTATGATATAGTTTTATCTTTCAAATGAATAATTATAGTCTAATTTATCTTATGTATAACCCTATATTAATAATGTTATAGTTATTAAACCATGATATTAACTCTTTTATCTTTTCTTTAAAAAATTAATAAATGTCACAATCTAATACAAGTGGACCTAAAGGGTAATATTTTACTACAAAGGTTGTTTTTGGTTGAATTATACTTATCCAATAAAATTAGGACATGTGTTTGGGTAATAATAATATTATTTGTACCCTTAATTTCACTATTTACTTTTATCCGTGGTAAATAAAAGTAAAAAGTTAATAATCACCAAAAATTATTTTTATCTTATTCAACCACATTTTACTAATTGATATTAACTGTGTCTCTCGGATTTTCCAAATTCAAATCACTGAAGTGGTAAAATTATGTTTTATGTACAATATCAAATGCTCCTAGGTGGTGGGTAAATGAATGTGAAAAGTTCAATAAAATATTTATATTTCTAAAATTATTATAAAATGACTCAAATGAATTATATTTAACTTATATAAGTATTATGTATCTATTTTGACCTAAAATAATGTTAAATAAAATAAATTATTATTTAAATAAAAATTCGGTTTGAACCAATAACTCAGTGTTTTTACTATTCAACAAAAATTGTAATTTTTCAGAAAAAAACCAAAAATTCACCGTAGGCTATTTTTGATATTCAGAATCCGAAAATGAAGTCCATTTTGAAATCTAAAATTTATAAAATTTCAAAAAGTGTGTATTACTATTCATAATAATTAGTTTATATAATATTTTAATAACATATCATTGTCTGTGAAACCCAATATTGCGTACTACACACGCTATCGAGGAAGGTTGCGATTGTGTGTAATGCAAGACAAGTCAGGGTTTTTTGTATTGAAAGCTCCCTTTGGTGTTGCGTATAACATAATCAATACTTATTTCATTCTTACATTAAACAGAATCTATACACAATGTTGCGTAGAATAATTTCCACATAGCGAATGTGAAATTGTGTGTAACACAAGCCAAGAATATTGTTGCGTATACTACAAGCTAACATGGTGTTGCATATAGAACATGCTAATCTTGGTGTAGTTAATAATTGAATACATCAATGAAATTAAAAATAATATATCTCATAAAATCATGGGATGATACATTCTACCCCCCTTAAAATGAATTTTTCCGTTGAAATTCGTCGGGGTTATAAATGGTTTACTAAATGAAAGATTCTTTAATAGAAACCAACATCGTAAAAAGGGCTACCAAAACATAACATTAAAAAAATTATGAAATTTAACGGTTCCCCAAACTAACTAATCATTGGGTTTTCACCTAGGATAACATAGGTGAAAATATTTATATGGAAGAGAAATCTGACCATCAAGTTCTATTTGAGGGGGTTAGAAAACATGGCTATGAAAAATCCAACAATCACAAAGCCATAAATTTTTTATGATCTAAGGTACCATCTGATTCATCATATATGAGGGAAATAGGACAACATTTTTTTTTCAAGATCATTTCCCTAAAGTTGAAGAAATTGGAATTAGAAGACATACTTTATTGATTTTGTTATAATATCACTATTGTTCATTCCTTGAACAATTTACACTTTATCTCTTAAAGAATTGAAGTTGAATTTTTCATTTGTGAAGTGTTAGCAGATCATGTGATAGAATGATAGGTCATTCCATCTGTCTCAAACAAAAGGTTAGAAAAAGTTATTAAATATACTTAAGTCCATCTATAGTGAGATTAATCGTATTTGGTTCCCAAAATGGACTTATAATTCATATATCATACAACTTAATAAATTAAAACTAATTTATACTAACCATAAACTATCTATAGGACAGTTGTATGTGATAAAGGCATGTCTCACTTCAGTTGTGGGTTCGATTCCCATATCCTTGTCTGACGCAACTGGTTGTTTCTCGTCCAATGTTTCATTAATTTTCTAAAACTATACAATTATAACATTCCAAAAATAATATAAAAATACAAGTTTTATCCTTTTATAATACTATCTATTGTCTAACATAATCCATTCCAATATTTAGGCTTATCCAAAATACATATGTCCAATCTCATAGTGTAATGAAAAAAATTACTTTAATGGTCACATAACAAGCACGAGAATACCACCATTTATCCCCCATATATAAAAGATATATCTTATTGGTCACATTCCAAAAATGTGAATACCTTAATCATTTATTCATTTGAAACATGAATTACCATAGAACCATAGTGAAAACATGAATACAGTAAAAATATAACTATTTTCACATACAAAAATCCCAAAATTTCTATATACTCAAACCATGATATCACTTTTTCCTTATATTAGACATGAGCTCAAGAATACTATCAAACATATCATTTTATCCTTATCCCTTCATTATGCGCATATCATCCACTTTCCAAAAATATTTCAATCACTTTTCATGGTTACAGGTACCATACAATTATTGAAAACCAATACATAGATATTCCAAAATTCCATGATACTATAAAATAGCTTCCATTATACTGTTTTTAAATCCTAATACATAAACACTTAATCATTCCAGAACAACATTTTCATACTCAACATCACAAATAGTGATCTCATGTGACTTCCAATTTTCCTTTACCTTAAGTTGTTGCTCACATTGATCATCATTAACACTTAGATTAGGGAATTGATTTGCATAATACCCCATTTCCGTGCAATTGAAGCATTTAAGTGTTTGTGGAACGTTCTCTATAGTCTTTTCTCTATTCAAATCATTAGAAACCATTTTCCCATTACTTCATAACTCAACTTCTTGATGACCTTATTTTCCACACTTGAAACATTTTCTAGTACCTTTGAGACAATCTACACTATGCTTCTTTCCACACTTTTAGCATAAAGAAACATTCACCTTTTTTTCAGCATTGTTCTGAGATTTTTCCTTGAACTACATCTTTCATTTCCTGTAAAAACTATGACATGGATATGTAAAACCAACATCCAGTTCTACCATGATACCACGATATCCAATTTCTTCATAGGTACTGAAGTCTCTTATAGCTAATTCCCTTCTAGGACTTGGTTTTACTCCACTGAAGAATCGATCAACTTTACTTTCAGGTTGGATGATAATGCCAGATTCTTATCTTCCAAGCCTTGTAAAATTTGATTTGTATATACCAACAGATTCATAATCCTTTTTCTTAAGCTCAAGTAACTCTTTTTCCATCTTTCATTGAATATTACGAGGGAAGTACTAATTGAAATATAAGTTCTTAAACTCATCTCATTCCATGGATTCAATTTCATCTTAGGGCCTTGTATTCTTAATTAGAGTCCACCACTGGTATGCTTCACCTTCTAATCGGTAAACAACCAAAATGACCTTTTCTTTGTTCTAAACAATGAAGTATCAAAAGTATCTTTTCAATGGTACAGTACATTATTCAGCAACAAGTTGATCCGATGACCCACTAAAATAAGGTGGACGTTGCTTGATGAAGGACTCAATAGAATATTGTGCCCTTATCTCCCCATTTTGAAGTCCATAATGCTTCATAGATTGTGAAAGTATAGCAATAATATTTTTCACTCCATATCCAATAACATTGGTTTCTTTAGGAGGACAACATTTCATTGTCTATTACATTGATCAACACAGTTCCTTCGGATTACAACCATTTTCTAAAACCCAAAAATAATAGTGTGAGAGGCAAAATTAATGCTAGGAAAACAACATAATAAAGGGGGATTACATTCAATATATAACATCATAGGTTCAATTATAAGATAGTTACTATAATTATAGGACTATAAACTATACATATAATTATCCTTATGGAGATCCCTTGACATACCATAGAAATATCTCAAGGGATTTCATTAAAGTTATTGCATCCTAGTTTCCAATGGATACACAAACCATTCCTCTGATACAAACTGTAGAGACCCAAAGCATGGCGTACATGGAAATTACAATTATTTTACAGAATACTTAATACATAACAAAAATATACGCAAAAAGACCATACTTGTTTAGTGTCTTTGGAAACTCAAAATACAATCTTCTAATTGTTGTGAAAGATCTTCAACATCTCCCATAAAGATCTTCCCCTTTTGTTTTCTTACCTAAATACATTCTTTAAATACTAGGGAAAAGAAAACATATAATGTGTGATCTCAAATGCTTAGTAAGGCCATGCATGGAGAAAATAAATCAAATCATATACTTTTGAACATAAAAAATGAACATAATGTTTAAACATCAACATCTTGAGCAATGACATAATCATGTCAATATGTATGTCACAGATCATACAGAAACATTAATCAGGGTAGAATTGCATGGTAATAAATCATTTAATTGTGGAGGCCATTAAGCACATGATATGATTTCCATAGTATCCAAGTAATGTTTTCCAAGACCATCTTAGTGGACAAAGTCCCTTTCTGAATTGAGTTCAATTTTCGTTCCATTCTTGTAACACTGAACTGGATTAAATTATCATTCCTTCTATGTCTATATCATGAGATATAAATAATTACCCAATGAATTAGATAGAGATGTATGTCCCACCCATTTCATAATTAAATCATTCTTACTTGTGCCACAACATAAACATAAATCATTCATCATAAACTATTGAAATAAAAATGGGTTTCATAAACGTCACTGCATCATAACATAATCTATATAAAACAAATGGATATCATTTCATTATAAGAAAATTGAAACCATATAAATCATTGAGATATTATAAATTAATCATAAAAATATGAAATAATTTATTCTTATATGGAAAATGGTTTTGATAAAACACTTGAAAGGAATTCTTGAGTAAAAAATCCTTTCTTCTTAAAAATATTTTTCTTTTAACAAATTTCCACGCAATTTTAGAAGAAAAGGATTATATTGAATATAAACATGAAATCATATAGAGTAAAATTCATTAAAATATGTAGTTATGAAACCTTAAGAAATCTGTTCATTCCGTATATGTTAAAACATAATTCTCCTTGTACTTTTGTCACAAAAGTCAAAAAGTTCCTCACATGGTAAACAGAAGAAAGATTCCTTCCATAACACAATGTAAAAGTCAAAGTGGGGTAAAAATGACTTAAAAAATACGTGGAATAATATTAAACACTTTACGAAAAACATTTTTATGGACATGGATGAAAAATATAACCCCAGTATATACTTAGTTATAAACATTCTTAGATAAGAACGAGATAGGAATAGTTATTCCTTAACTTAGTTCTGATATGATTCGTACTTATCCGAACCTCCTGTATAATCATTTCAATAATTTCATTGACTTATTATAGAATCATATTCATTGTTATGATATCATATATGGTACACTTATTACTTTATATTTGAGGTTCTTTTTTAAATTCAATGTTAAAGCATCGTTCTGTGTAAAAAAAATTATTTATCGTACATGTTTGGAATTATTATTCATGATATTATTATTACTTATATCATTAATTACTTACCTCCAGAATATAAATAATTATTTATAAATCATATATATTCTGTATATTTATATATATAATATATAGATAAATGAAATGAAATACACCGTTCATGGATACGGTAGGCCGTACGTACGCATGAACGCTGTTTTATTTTCCTTGTTGACATGAATGGAAGTAAGTAGATGCCATATATATAAATATACATAAATAAAATAGATTTATCATGTAATTTATTTCATTATTATTAATTATATATACATTATAATCATTCTTGAGTGGATAACACGGAGAATAAATATATCTGCGTCGTGGAGACGGTAATCCGTACGTACGCATGAGCGGCGATATCATTCCCATAATTATTTAATTAAATTGGAGTGGATGATATAATATCTCAGAATCAGTATGATTTTATAATCACTATATATATTTAATCTTTAAATCATTATACCCATCCAGGTAAGGTGGTGGTGGAAAAACAGATTACACCACGGTGTGGTGACGGTATTTCGTACGTACGCACGCGCGGTAATTTCATTTTTCATTGGATGGATAGAAGGTGAAATAGGGTTGTTCCATATTTATAATAACATATAATTATATTAGTGATACTGATGTTATTAATTTATTATGAAAAAAATAAATAATAGTAAGTTGAATAAGAAAGAAACATGAATTAATCGGTAGAAGAAATTACCTCTTCTTCGACACACCTCTTTTAGGATTCCTCTTAAGGCAAGGAGTTTGTATTTTGAGGATACCAAAACCTCTATAATGTTTCTACAGAAGTTTATAAGGGAAATGTTCTAGTTTTGGACGAACATGAAGGCCCAATGTGTGTAAAGAGAAGAGGGAGGAGGTTCCCTTTTATAAGGGAGGAGAGGGGCACCTTAGAAAAAACATAAAATTTTATTTTATAATAAAGTCATATTCGATTTTTAATAGCTCCAAATTGATTTATTTCGAAGCTAAAGTGGGGATGGGTTGAAATCCTATAAACCAATAGGTTTCAGATAAGTTTAGGTTACTATTTTAACCTTATCATTTATATTTTACTCTATGTTAAATAATTTAACTTTTACCATGTCTTGTTGTTTTATTACACTATATAGTTAATAAACATACAATAACAAGCCAAAAGAACCCCAAGTGGATCACTATTAATATATATTACCTTATCTATGTCATTTTTCCAAACCATAGAATTTTAAGAATAATATAACAATTAATAATATAATATTTATTTTACAAACTATTTTATGTCAATTTTTACACTATTTGGTAATTGATTTTTGTAAAAATTATAACATCATTATTAGATATAAAAAAATTAATTAAATAAATAAAAACATGTCATATTAACCTATTAAATTTGTGTAATTCATAAAAGGACTCAATTTACATTTATTTGGGTATTTATAACATTAATTATGTTAATATTGCATTAATAAGCTAATTACTACATCATCATTATGTCATTGATAAATTAAATTATATAATGTATAAAAATATAGATAAAATACCATTATATAGGAAATAGTTTTATCTTTATAATGAATATTTATAGTCCAATTTATCTTATGTATAACCCTATATTAAAATGGTTTAAGTTATTAAACATTGATTTTAACTCTTTTAAATATTCTTTAAAAAAATAATAATAAATTTCCTAATCTAATCCACGTGTACCTAAAGGGTAATATTTTATTCCTAAGGTTTTTTATCATTGAATTATACTTATCCAATAGAATTAGGACATGTGTTAGGGTAATAACAATATCACTTTTACCCTTAATTTCCCAATTTACTTTGAACCGTGGTAAATAAAAGTAAAAAGTTACTATTAAACAAAAATTATTTTTATCTTATTGAACAACATCTTACTCCTTGATATTAACTATGTATCTCATAATTTCAAAATTCAACTCACAAAAGTGGTAAAATTATGTTTTATGTACAATTTCATATGCTCCTAGGAGGTGGGTAAAAGACTGTGAAAATTTCAATAAACTTTTTATATATATATAATTATAATAAAATGACTCCAATGAATTAAATTGAACATATAAAAGTAATATGTACCAATTTTGACCTAAAATAAATTTTAATAAAATAAATGATTATTCAAATAAAAAGTCGGTTTTAACCAATAACTTAGTGTTTTCAGAAATCATCAAAAATTGAATGTTTGAAGAAAAATACCAAAATTTCACCCTTGGATAATTTCTATATTCCGAATCCAAAAATGAAGTCCACCTTGAGAGATAAAATTTATAAATGTTCATAAAGAGGGTTTCACTATTCATAACGGTTAGTTTATATAATATTTTAATAACATATTGTTGTTTGTGAAACCTGGTATTGTAACACCCCGAGATTTTATGAAAAATATTCTTTTTAATTTCATTAATGTCTTCTGTTATACGTTGCACCAAAAGGAGCTTGCACAACACACATCCTTGACTTGCCTTGCATTACACGCAATCACGACCTTCCTCGATAGCGTGTGTAGTACGCAATAACGAGCTTCACTAAGCAAACAATATTCTATTAAAATATTATTAAATCTATTTGTTATGAATAGTAATAACCAATTTTTGAAATTTTGTAAAATTTATTTTTCAAAATGGACTTCATTTTTGGATTCAAAATATCGAAATTATCTTAGGGTGAAATTTTGGTAATTTTCGGATAACTTTCATATTTTGATGAATAGTGGAAATTACTAAATTTTAATTAAAAACAACTTTTTCGATCGAAATAATTAATAGTGATAAATTATTAATTTTAGTGGTATTAAATTATATTTAGAATATATTTTTACAATTTAATACAATGTTGGTCATTGTATGTAATTTCACATTTAAACTAGTTATAAACAAGTGTCAATCTTTTGATAGTTATTATCTCTTAAAAACACGCCTTTTGTTTTGACGACGGGAATTAATTTTTAAATTAATTAATGCAACTGATATGTTTTGAATTTGGTAAAATATAAATCATTTTTGAGTTCATAATATCAAATATAGCTTAGGCCTAATTTTTGGTATTTTTCTAAAAAATTTCAATTTTTGATGAATAGTGAAACCACTAAGTGGTAGTTAAAAAAACTGAATTTTTCATAAAACTTAATTTTACCGCTTCTGTGAGTGGAATTTCAAAAATCTGAGAGACACGGTTGATGTTAGTAATTTAAATGTGGTTCAATGAGATGAAAATAATGTTTGGTGAATAGTAACGTTTTACTTTTATTTACCACGGTTAAAAGTAAATAGGGTAATTAAGGGTAGAAATGATATTATTATTACCCTAAAACATATCCTAATTCTATTGGACAAGTTTAATTCGACAAAAAACAAACTTAGGAATAAAATATGACCATTTAGGCCAACTTGAATTAGATTAGGACATTTATTATTTAATTCAAAGAGGAGTTAAAAGAGTTAAAATCAAAGTTTATTTAATAAAACAATTTTAATATAGTGTTATCCATAAGATAAATTAGACTATAAATATTAATTAGAAAGATAAAAAGATTTCCTACATAATGGTATTTTATTTTTTATTTTTAGACATCATATAATTTAATTTATTTATGACACAACGATGATGCAGTAATTATCTTATTAATGAAATATTGACATAATTGATGTTATAAATATCCAAATAAATATAATTTGAGGCTTTTTATGAATTACACTAATTTTATAGGTTAATATGACATGTTATTATTTATTTAATTAACTTTGTTAGAAATTATCATTCTGTTATGATTTTCACAAAAATAAATTACTAAATAGTTTCAAAATTGACATAAAATAGTTTTTAAAACAAATATTATATTATTAATTGTTATTTTATTCATAAAAATCTAAGGTTCGGCCAAATGACTTAGATAGGGTTATATATATTAATAATAAACAATTTGGGGTTCGTTTGGATTCTTATAGTAAGTTTATTAACTTTATAGTGTTAGAACACAAGAAGACACGGTAAAAGTAAAATTATTTAACTTAATGTTAAATCTAAATGATAAGGTTTAAATAGGAACCTAAAATTGTCTAAATTCTATTGTATGAGATTATTTCGACCCATCCCCACCTTAGCCTCGAAATAAATTAATTTTGAGCTATTTAAAACCGAACTTGACTTTATAATAAAATAATATTTTTAGTTATTCCAAAGGTGCCCCTCTCCTCCCTTATAAAAGGTCACCTCCTCCCTCTCTTCCTAACACAACATTGAGCCTTCAAGCTCGGCCAAACACTGCTAAATTCTCTTCTCCACTTCCATAGAAATATCTTAGAGGTTCGGGTCTTCCTCAAAGACCAATTTTAGTGCCCTAAGATGAGGTCTCAAAGAGGCGCTTCAAAGAAGATGTAATTTCTGTTATCGATTCATTCACCTTTATTTCTTCTTCCAATTCTTCTTATTAGGTTGTTTGATTATTAAGTAATAACATCAATATCATTAATATAATGATATGTTATTATATGTATGAAACAATCCTATTTCACCATCTATCCATCCTACAGAAAAAAAAATCACCGCGCGTGCGTACGTACGGAATACCGTCTCCACGCCGTGGTGAAATCTATTTTCCTCCACCACCTTACATGGATGGGTATAATGGTGTAAATAATAACTATATATTATTATTTTAAAGTTACTTTGATTCTGAAATAGTATACATACAGTCCAATACAGTTCCACAATCATGAGAACGATATCATCGCTCGTGCGTACGTACGGACTACCGTCTCCACGACGCGATGAGATTCATTCTCCACTTTAACCATTCATGAATGATTATAAAGTATATATAATAAGTAATCATGAAATATATGAAATAATAATGATACTGGATTTATGTTTATATATATGAATGTCATCTACTTAATTCTGTTCAACTCAATAAGGAAACGAAAACAACGTTCATGCGTACGTACGACCTACCGTCTCCATGAACGGTGTATTTCTTTCCATTTACTGATTTATTATATATATGTATATTCTGAATATATATATATATATATAAATCATGTCTTATATTCTTGAATTAAGTAATCATGATCTAAGTAATCATATGAATAATTACAAGTCAAAACACGGACGACAAATGAAACAATTTTACCCAAAACGCTCTTTAACATGGAATTTACAAAAGAACGTGTAATATAAAGTCATAAGTGAACCATATATGATATCATAACAATGAATATGATTATGTAATAATTCAATGACATTATTTAAATAATTATACAGATGTTTCGGACACTTACGAAGCAAATCAGACCTAAGGTAAGGGAAATATCACAATCTCATTTTTATCTGAGATTGTTTATACTTTGGTATTTACTGGGGTGTATTTTATCATACACATCCATGTTTCCTCAACATTTCATATTATTTCCATCCAACTAAATTTTTTTAAATCCAATTTTACCCTTTGGTGAGTTCTTAGTAAAAGATATGAAGGGAATCTTTTTTCATTTTTCGTACGAGATACTTTTTGACTTTTCCGACAAAAGTACGAAGAATGTTTTTTTAACTTATACGACATGAATGGATTTTTAAAACATTATTTCCAAAAATATTTCTTTACAAGTTTTCAAGTTTATTTTTAATCAACTTCTTTATGTTTAAAATTGTATGACATGTTACGAAAGGAAAAGTGTTTTTCAAGTAAAAAGGATATTTTTCTCAAGAATGAAGTTCAAGTGTTTTATCAAAATTATTTTCCATCTAAGATAATAAAGGGTTCTGTTTTTATCCCTATTATTACATTGATTTGATTATGTTGTGATGGAATTATTTTTATGAATTCCTTTATTGTATATGAATTGTTTTATGATGTCATGATGTTGAAGATTCCCATTTTTATTACATGGGTTATGCAATGATGTATGGTTTATGATTTTGTGGCACACATAAGAATGGTATCATTATGAGATGGGTGGGACCTATATCTCCCTCCAATGCATTGGGTAAATATTTTATATCTCATGAGATAGACATGGCTGGAATGGTAGGTTATACCATTTCAGTGAAACAGGACTGAAACGAGGGTGACTCAGTTCAGAAATGGACTTTGTCCACAAAGATAGTCTTGGCAATGAGTCTTGTCTAATAAGATATGATTCTCTATGATTATGTGTGTATTCCAAAAAGTTTCATGTTTTATGTTATGATTATTGGGATTTCATTTCACTACTATGATTTATCCGATGTTATGAAATTATGCTCTCTTTTGCAGGTTATGATTTCCAAAATGTTATGTTCTTATGAAAATGATTTGATTGATATTTCTTTTGTTTACCCTTTCTGAGCATTTGAGCTCATCCATTTTTGTTTTCTTTTCCCCAGGATATAAAGAAAGGTTTTAGGTAAAAAAAGAATATCTTTATGGGAGATGTTGAAGATATTTCACCACAATTAGAAGATTATATTCCGAGTTTCCAATGACACTAAACTATTACGATCCTTGTGTGTGTGTTTTTGTTATGTACTAATTATTCCGAAAAAGTAATGTAATTTCCATGTACGTCAAGCTTCGGGTCTCTACAGGTATTGCGTACTACACATGCTATCGAGGAAGGTCGTTATAGCGTGTAATAAAAGACAAGTCAGGGTTGCATGTAGTGCAAGCTCCCTTTGGTGTTGCGTATAACATAATCAAAACATATTTCATTTATACATTAAACAAAATCTATACATAATATTGCGTAGAATAATTTCCAAAAAACTAACTTGAAATTGTGTGTAACACAAGAAAAAATAGTGTTGCATATAGTGCAAGCTAATACGGTGTTGCATATGGTACATGGTAATCTTTGTGTAGTGTATAATAGAATCCATCAATGAAATTAAAAATAATATATCTCATAAATTCTCAGGGTGTTACAAAATATCATATAAACATGTAAAAAATCCTTTTCATGTCTGTATTTATACAATATGATGTATTAAAATATTACCATTATCTGATTAACTTTCAATATGAAAAGTGTGTATGAAATTTATTTTCCAAAATATTCCATGAGTTTCAATCCTCCTCCTCTATAAAACGAGCTCATCTCCACCAACATTTCCACACCTCTCACGACACATTGGATCAACAAAGATAAGAAAAAATATATCTAAAACATACCAAACGTCATCCTAGATTCATCACATTTTTCAAAAAAACGAATCAAAGGAATCATTTTGTTCAATCTAAAAAGAGTTACCTGATTAAGAGGACACCTATTTCAATATTTTTTTAGTAATTAATCCATTATCCACTCCCTAAAATTTCTTTATTCAATTATTATATAACATCACTAGTAATTTAAATAAACATGGATTTTTTATTATAAGTTTTATACCTAAACATAAACATAAATCCATCTAATGGAAAACAAATATACTATTTCTGTTTAAGGTGAACCACCACCACCTGAAATAATGATTTTTCCTTTTTCCCTTACAAACATTCATGGTTGGCCTTTATGATTAACAATATAAATATATTTGATATATATGATATTTATAATATTTTTAATCATTTTTTAATATTTTACAAAACATAACCCAATAATATCCATTTTTTGTAAACACAATAACATAGTTTGTGAAAGTGTGGACTACTGCCTCCTTCAAGCATTGTGATTCGTTCACATGATACATGGATTGAATATAATATTGTTATAATTAAACATATGTGACATGAAAAAAATTATGATATTAATTGATTAATTATATTCTGGGGAATAAAATATATATCATTTTCTTTATTATCCAGTTACACACATAAAAATAGATAGCGTCGTTCATAGATGTGTGGATCTCCTCCTCCTCTACCTGATGTGATTAAGTTTACATTATGAGAATTATATATATAATTATTAATGATTAAATGACATTTTACTTATGATATATTGATTATTCTAGAAAGATATGGTGTTACATTCCTTCTTTCCATAACGATCATTGAAAAATTGGAACGTCACTCATGCATATGAGTGACATACCATTTCAATGATTGTAACATTGATTAATTTTTCAAATAAATTATCTAATTAATATTTTGAAATATATGATTGATTTATAAATATGAAAATTATTTAATTATTATTATTCTTTAGAGGTTATATAATGAACCCTTTCACTATAGTTTTCCTTACAATGTTTTTTAGATATATAAATCAAATTTGGTCAAAACACCTGAAAAAAATTATTGTACAAGTAGTTGAATACAACATAGTGTAATGTGAAACTAAATAATGATAAAAACGAAAATTTTATCTGGAAATTATAATTTTTACAATATTTTGGTTATATATAGAAATCAAAGGAGGTTCAACTAAATGGAAACATATGGTAAAAGGATTTCACGTCAATTTACATTTCATTGAGAATTATTTTTTTAATATACATATTTTCGTTGATAGGGTTTGTATACATCGATTTGAAATTTTATATAAAATATCAATTAATTATCATGATATTATCTACTTCATTTAATGTTATTCCGTCATGGAGATAATGATTATCTTTTTTCGAATTGGTATTGAAAAAATTGGAATATTTAAATATTATTATACTCCAGAACATTTTTAATGATTGTATCTTAAATATCAAATCATTTTTTGAATTTTAACATTATATTGAAATGATATCTTTATTTTTATGAACCTAATTTCTTATATACTATTAAAATAATTTTACATTATCATATAATATCATGTTTCTATCATTATTCGTGATAAATATAATTTCAATTTGAATAATTTAATCTAAATGGAATTTAGTTAAAAGTAACCAATTAGAAAATAATTTCATAACAAAATTTATATTCATTATGTTATATTAATTATTAATTATAATTAATATTCAAGGATCAATCATATAATTAATATTTATATCGATTGATGTATTTTCTATTCTATATGTGGATTTACAATTGATACACATAATCTAATATATGATTGATTCACACTCGAACAGTATAATCTTTTCCAGGGTTTACATTACAATATCATTTCGTTTGGGATTTTTTACATTTAAAATTAATTTAGATGAAATTTTTTGATCACTATCTAGTAAACCCTTTAATTTTATTCTCTTTATTTTATCCATGTAGCACTGTGATTTTATGGTGATTTTTTAAACTAATTTAATATTTTAATATTATTCATTTAATGGATTAATGAAAAGATAATTTCACTAAGTCAGACATTACTTTCACCTGGAAGTATCTTGGCATATGTTACACGCAATCCAATATTTTTGTACGTTACATGGGAAAACAAGGTTAGCGAACACTATACCCAGGATTAACTTTCCTCGGTGTCTTGTGTATCATGCCAGACCAAGTGTTACCTAACTGTAATATGCTATTAAAAATAGTACTATTCATAGATACAAAATAGTTATTAAGTTAATTTGTATAAATATGTTTAGCTAAATTTTGAAAATATATTGTTATACAAATTAAATATAAATTCCTAGGTTACAATAAATTAGAAATGAACATGAAAATTGATTGAATATATGGAATGACATTATTATAGTCAAAATGTTATTTTAATCAATTGAATTAAATTAAAAATAATTATTAATTGATATAAATTTCATTCAAATGGTATATTTTAAAAAAAATATTCTTTTATTCATCCATTTGAATATATATAGATAATATAAGAACAATCCCAATTTTATACAAAAAACATACATTTTTTATAAAGGTGGTTTTATAGTATTTTAATGGATTCAAAAATTTAAAATCCAATTTCATTAACGTTTATAGATTTAATATGTCATAATAAACATTATATTTTTAAGTGAGACATAAAAATATTGTTTGGATAAATTTTTGGTATTTGTTTGTTAGGTTTGGTTATTTTATGAATAGGAAAAAATACATGATTTTAATTCAAAACTGATTTTCAAATAAAATTTATTTATATGGTTAAATTATATTTTTACTTTATTTAATAGTCTATTTAGATAATATTTTTATTATTTAATCTAATTTAGGTCATTTTATCAAATTTGAAATTGAAATTGGATATAAAAACACAGAAAACATTTGGTAATTTTTCATTAAAAACGCACAATGTAATCCTATAAACAAGATTAATTTTAAATTAATTATTTTCCACTTTTGTGGATAAAATTTAGAAACATGTATTCCATATTTGGAATCAGAATTATTTATAATGTATAATAAGATAAACATTAATTTTGGAAAAAAACATTGAATCTAATTTAAATTCATTACATCAGTTAAGAGAATAAATATGTTAATATTGTTTTAAACCTTAAATATGAGACCATAAATGACCTTAAATCACATCAAACCCCCTTTATGATTCCATATTTATCATATAAACCTTCCATTGTTGTGTTCTTTTATATTATTTATGACTTTTGTTAGATAATAACATCTGCACACCTAACTTGTTTCTAAAATATCCAACTGAGAACTTTTCCTTCCTTATAATAGTTAGACAAATATAACTACTCCTCACAAATATCAATCATATATTCCGCCAATACATGGCCAATACACTTCCCATAAATCATCCCTTAGGACTTGGAGCCTCAATTTGGGTATAAATTCCATCAAGTAATCCTTCTATCACAAACCAATAAGAGTGACCCGATTAAGAGGTAACATCCTTTCTCAAGATCATTTTCATTTTCTTCTTCTTCACCACCTACACTATATTCATTCTATTATTTTTGGAAAAAAATATATTATATATATTCAAGTATTTTTTATGAAAATATTTATACCTAAAATTACACACACCACCATCTAATTGATATCTAACATAATGCTTCTATGTACGGAGAACTGCTACCTTACAGAACAATAATTGTTCAAATTTCCTTTACCACTAATAATGGTGGGAATTATGATAGAAAATATATATATATATATATATAAGTCATATATTATATTTATTATTCATTAAATATTAATTATTACATTTACAACACACATCTATTTACTTTTCATTCGGTGTTAATATCGTAATCTTGTTTGAGGAAGTGTAGAATACTCCCCCCTCAATGCGATGTTATCCATTAGAAAACCACATGGAATATATTATGGAATTGTTTACTGAAATTGTATTATATATATAATATATTTTTTCTACAATAATATATATATGTATTCCATTTTTTCCATTTCATTCAATAGGGAAATAAAGACAGAAACAACATTCTTATGTATGTATGAAATACCATATAAATGAATGGTGTATTTCATTTCATAATTAATTATGTTTTATATTATTATAATTTAAATATAATGGATATATATTATATTTATATAATTATATAAATTCTGGAATCATGAAATAATTATAAGTACCAACGATATAAAAACATAAGACACATGCGAAGAACAAAGAGAATATTACCCAAAGTGAAAAATTAGCATACGGTGATTTACAATTTTTTAATATAAGGTCATAATAAAACCATATGTTGAATTATTTATAAGAATATAATTATATAAAATATTTATAATAATATTTTATTTATTATTTAGAGTTCTTTTATTTCTACAGAGAGAGTCAAAACACAAGGTAAAGGGATTTCATCTCACATTAAATTTCTTTATGATAAAAGCTATGTTCACCTTTAATTCCATTTGTGTGGTGTATATACATCCCACGATTTAATTATATGATTCATATAATTTAATTTATTTCTATTAAAATATTATGTTTTATTATCCTTCAATCATGGGTTCTATGATACAAAATTTTCTAAATCGGTAAAATATTTTGTCTTAATTTTCGTTCTTTGAGACTCTTATATTATTAGGCACCTAAAATCATTTTAGTGAGGTATATATTTCCAATTTTTCATGTATTATTATTAATATAAAACATTCCTTGACATTCTTTGACTCATGAAATTTAATTTCCACACATGGAGGGTATGAACATAAGATACCAAGTTATAAGTGTTTATTGAGACAGTCTCCTTGATTTTTAGAAGTGTTTATGTTTATGGTATCATTGGTGAAATATTATGATCAATATCTATGTAATTTTAATTATTTTATTTTCAATTATCCTGAATGTATTTACAATAATATAATCTATAGGAATTTTACATATTACTAATGATCTTATAATAGTAATAATTTCTTTTGATAGAAGGATCTACTTTACCTTTCTCGTAGAAATCTATGTATCTGAAATTATTCTTCCTTAATAGTATTAATCTTTAATAAATTTCACATAACTGTTTTTTGTAAATTCTAGTGTGAGGCTGTCTAGGGACTATCTTCAGGTCATTTAACGATTTTTCAAATTCAGTTTTTCATAATTGTCCAGTTGTCCTCGTCATGCTCGAAAGTCTTGCTGCATCCACAATGTCAGTGTATTATCATGTCAGTGCATCTGTAGTGAGTGACTTGGAATGATAGTTTATCATCATGTTTTTGTGTCAGCATTTTATTTCTTCGGCATGTTAGTGGGTTGGTGTGTCGAGGGCATTCGCTTAGTGGGGCCAGGGGCATCATCATCGGTGAGTCGAGGGCATCAGTATAAGTAGGTTAGGGATAAATATGGTTGATTGATCATTAAATCATCATTGTTAGCTTAGTATTAGTAGTTCATGGAATTGGTAGGTCTTGTCAGTAGCTAACATTTTGATGGCTCAGCGTCAGTGGATCAATGTCGGGGACTCACCCATCAGGGACTCATTTCCAGTTTTTCCAAGATTTTCCAATTACACCCCTATTAAGTAATATTTTCTATTAAATGATAATCTCTCAAATCATAACCATATTGTAGTCTATATCAACCATTTTCAATGGGATATATTATATTTCAATTAATTACAACCTGTGAAACTGACCATCCACATGGTCATGCCACAATACAAATTTTAAGTACATCGAAATGATCATCGTTGTTTTAGGATCCTGAGTCCTCATAAGATGAGATATTATCTTTATTTCTTCCTTCTCATTTCTATTGGTGCACCTACGTACATCCTTCTGAGACGTTTCATGAGTACAATCTAGAGCCCTTCCCGCTCATCCATGGAGTTCTTCATGCATTCATGACATCACTAGTTCTTGGAGAATAGGGAAATTTGATCCTTGATCATACAGGATGGAATTTTCATTATATTATATTTAATTTTGCATCATGTCAGGATGGAATATTAATGGTTAGTTGTGAGAAATTTCTGTATACTCTTCTTGAAATGAGAACTAAATAATAATTTTATATGATCAATAGATAACTCCAGTAAATAAAATAATGGATGGGGTGTGGTTTGATGTTGGTCGCCTAATTTATTTTGTTATCCTTTATTATTTTATAGATTGGTGGGGTTATAGAAATTATGAAAATCACAACCTTTGTTGGTATTTTTAGTGCACTACTTATTTTAATAGGCACCCCACCTAGTTAAATTATCGTTCCATGAGATTTTATAAGGCACCCTACCCATATTGAGCACTATGTGTCGAACACCTCCTTTTATGGGGAATGTTAACTTTTCCAACATCCTATTGGGAGGATGGATGACTAGTTACTGGTTTTCTTACCCACCCCCTCATCATGATATTGTTGATTGGTCATATATGGGAAGGATTTAATGGCTTTAGATTTCAAATTCCATGATACTTCAAGAAATAGTTTATTGGGATGTGGGTATCATGTGTTTGGAGGTTCGTTTTTTACCATGTATCTTAAAAAAACCAGGTGTTTTCGTTCCTTGAGGTGGTTGTTTTGGCCCATGTGTCATTGATCGTGGTGGTGGTTGTTTGTCCTAGGTATCTTCAGGTGTTTTAGTGGTTGTTGTGGCCCAACCATCTGCATATGTGGTTGCGTGTGGATTGTGTCCAAAGTGTGTGTGGGAAGTATGTAGTAGCGTGACTTCTTGTTGGAAGACTGGTAGTGTCTAGACCATAGATCATTAGGAAGAGCAGTTAACCCAGTGAGAAGTGGTGTGCAGGTTACCCAAATGTTGATGTGCTTATATTATTACTTTATGTGTCTTGTGTTAATTGGGTGAGTGTTCCATGGAGATTTTGGGCCGGTTAGTATTCATTGGTAGGTGCATAGGGCTATACTATTTTCTCATAGGGGAACAATAATGTTACATATCTTGTGCATGAGTAGCATTATATTCCATTATGAGTATATTTTTATACTCATCTTATGTATGTAAAACTATTTTCAGGTTTCCAGGAGGACTTTGATGGTCATGCTGGAAATTACTAGCTCGAGCATCGGTATAGTGTTGTTTCGGTTTAGTTTCTTTTCATTATAACAATAAATGGTTGTTTTATTTCTTTTTATCAGTTTTACATTTGATCATGCACGTGAAAATGTATTCATGGTTGTACATTTATCATTAGATTTTGGTTTTGTGAGGATTTACCATCATATTTCCGGATCATGATTAAAAAATAACAATTACTTTCATTTTTTGATATTCTATACCCATGCTGGTTGTTTCCACTCTAGGGCCTAATGGAGGCCAGACTCAGGGGGTCATTATTTCCCTTTCATCTTGAGGAATTAATGATATGGTAATATGACATCCCTTCCCTCATCTCGATGAAGGATGATTGTGATAGAATTGTATCAGAGGATGATGGTTGGGGGATAGGGTAGTGTTTTGGGTTAGACATAGTGAGGATTGTATGTTATTGTATGGAAATAATGTTTGTTAAACTTGTTTTGTGAAGTAGGCCAGGGATGACTGGATAGGAAAATGGATTTTAGGGCCCCCCATGATTCGATACAAGGACTTTGGACCTACAGAACGATTATGTGAGGCTACACTGATTGAATGGTATATACCTTAGGAAAGTTTGAATGCATCATAATGACTTGTATTCATGTTGTCTTAGGTGTTTTGGATATTTAAAATTAATATATTTTAAAAAAAATTAAATTAAATTTCACAAATTAGGCTTAGGAATTCCTTTTTATCTTTTCAGTTTTGGCACTTATACATCATCCACGATTGGTATGAGTAGTCGAGGCCCAAATGGATGATATGGATTACCAGTGGAGGGATGATAAAGAGGAGGAGGACCACCAGTGATATGTGAAACTTCATTCCTTCCAGCTGTAGACTCTGTGAATGTATGAGGGTAGTGTCTCAGACATGGAGACGAAGAGCTAGCTCAAGGAGAAGGTGGTCACATTCAACATGATCAAGGCTCTGACAAAGTAATGTTTTCCTATGGAAATGAGCTGGATGTGAGTTGAGGTATGTCAATGGTGGACTCATTACCTTGGGGAGAGTAAGGAGGTTGATTTATCGTGGACTATCTATTTTAAGGAGATCAAATAGGAATTCATTTCTTCCATTAAAAGGGTCGATAAGAGTTAAGAGATGCTCTCCATCCAAAAAGAGAGTATGTTGGTGAGGGATTTGGGGATCATGTTCAAGGAACTCCTTAATTTTAACCTGGAGCTCTTTCTATAGGTAGAGTCATGGGCTATAAGCTTGATGGAGGCACTCCAACCCTCTCTCTAGTATGTGGTTACTCCCTTAACTCTTCCAAAATACTCAGAGGTTCGGAAGAAGGATAAAGCACTGGAGAGGATACACATGCTAGGAGATGTCCCATGAGAGTGGATCCATATATGTTTGTAAAATGGGAAAGGCTATCAGAAGGAGACCTATAGCATCATGACCTTCTAGGTTTCGGCATGTGGGGAGTAGGTTACAGTAGTTCTAGTTTTTATATCCCGTCCCTCTCCCTTTCCCTATTGTCTTAGGCTGATATTCATTAACTATGGCAATTGTGGGCATCTTCAGAATCTGTTTCTTATCTGAGTGTAGTAAAGCGGTGGTGGGATGGTTCAGTTCCCACCTCAGCCATAAAATATACCATCCAGGCCCTTACATTAGTTGATGTACTGAGCTCCCAATTCACTAAGGGTGGATGTTGTTGGAGGTGGCTGACCATAGGGTTTTCATTTGGGACCTCGATCAGGGTGTTGTCATAGAGGAGGCCAACATCCAAAGGGAAGAACGTGTTGGGCGTGAGATGATGCACACACAGAGGTAGGAGTTCTAGCTGGGTCAGAAGATGTTCGAGGTATGGTCATTTTGTTTAGTTCTCATTCTGATGCATTGTTTGATTCAAGATCTTCACAGTCCTTTGTTTCACCTAGTCTATACCAAGCTTTGTGACAACATGTATAGATAAATTCCATTCCTCTGATGTTGAATATTCCATTTGAAAGTAAAAATACCCTATTTGATGTTTTTTGAGGATGTAGACTGATGTTGGGGCTACATCATTCTAGTGGTTATCTTCTTCTACTAAAAATTGATCCATAAGATGTCATCCTAGAAATCGACTGGAAATTTTCCATGCACGCTGTTTTCGAATGCTTCCATAGAAGGGTCGTGTTCTCATATATGGGATTCCAGTGTGTAGCTTTCTTTAGAGATTGGAGTTTCAACAAAGATAACCAAAGTTTGGAGCCCCATTTATCACTTTTAGCAGAGCTATCGGTTAAATGCACACACATAGATATGGAGGAAGTTCTAGGGATTGTTAGTGAGTTCCAACATGTCTTCCCCAAAGAGGATGTGACTCTACCCTCGATCGACGTGATGTTGAGTTTAGAATAGGAATAAAACCATAGTCCTATCCAATTTCAATAGATCCCTATAAAATGGTGCCTTTTGAGTTTTAGGTGTTTCAAATTTATGTTTATGACCTTATGAAAAATGGTTTTATTCGACCAAGTGTGTTGCCATAGGGTGCTCTAGTATTTTTGCAAAGAATGATGATGGTGGTCTTAGGATGAACATAGAATACCGAAGACTGGACCAGGGGATGTTCAATAACAGTCACACCCTCCTGAGGATCAACGAACTTTTTAAATAGATTAAGGGGGCTGGTGGGTTATCTGAGATCTACCTATGGTCTAGATATCACTTGTTGAGGGTGAAGGAGTGTGACATCCTTGGGACTACTTTCAGGCGCTGGTATGGGCTCATTGAGTTCATGGACATGATGTTTGGCATTTTGAATTCACCATAATTATTTATGGGACTCATGAAAATCGTCTTCCATGAGTATCTTGATTGTTTTGTGGTTTATTCATCAACAACATCCTGATCTAATCATGATCATTGGAGGTTCACGCTGAGAATCATAGGACACTTTCTGATGTCATCAAACACCGCCAGCTCAATGGGATGTTGTCCATGTGCAAGTTCTCGACACAATTGGTGCACATCCTTTTGAATGTGGTGTCCCTGTAGAAAATATTAGAGGACCCATCGATGGTCAAAGCAGTTGTATCTTGGGAAACACCAAAAAACATGGTAGAGGTTTATAGTTTTCTGGGTCAAGCAGGTTTCTAACAGATGTATATACCCATCTTTTCTCACACTACCGATCCACTAACGAATTTAACAAGAAAGGATAAAGCATTAATATAGAGTGAGAAGTTCACGGAATCATTTAGTTATCTAAAAGGGGTGATGGGTAGATCCCCAGTGATGAGGTTTCCAAAGAAAGGGGTAATATTCGAGGTGTTTTGTGATGCTTTCAGTCTGTGTAGGGGGTGTGTGATGACGCAATAGTGGGGAGTAATATCTTATGGATCAAGGATTCTACATCATCATGAACCTTATTCTGCCACCAATTACCTTGAACTTGCATCAGTTTTGTTCGCATTGATGTTTTGGAGGCATTACCTCAATGGCGAATTATTCATGGTTTTCATAGATCACAAAATATTGAGGTATAACTTCTCCTAGTGGGACCAAAACTTGTGGAATATATGGGGATATGGTTTCTTCAGTAATATGACTTCAAGATAATATACAACTCAGGATAGGGGTGGGTGGGCACATATTCCTTGAGCCGGAAGTCAAATATTTATGTAGATCGAATGTATGTAGATTTGTGAATGGAAATGGAAGAGTTGGATGATTTACACATGGAAATGAGAGTTGACGATGATAAAGGATTTCATTTTCAGATGATAGTGAACTCTTCCTTAGTATGATAGGTGGAGGAGTGTCATTAGGGAGACATAGAGGCAGAAGTGATGTGTGATCATGTTGTTTATGGTGATGCACTTGATGGATGTTCGGAGGATAGTTAGAATCAGATGTTATTCTATGGGAAGATATTTTTCTCGGTGGTGATGCATGAGAGAGTTCTCAGTGTGTTCCACTAATCACCACTTTTGGTACATCCAAGATTCTCTAAGATGATACAGGGCATGTGAGCTCATTTTTGGTGGCCAGAAGAGAAGAATGCAGTAGCAGAGTTTGTGGCAAGGTCCCTCGTTGGTTAGTAGCTGAATGATAAAAATTGTGTTCCCAGTGGACTACTACAACCCTTAGACATTTCTGAGTGGATGTGAGACAACATTTGGATGTATTTTTTCATAGGACTTCCCAGGTATGATGTAGGATGTGATTAAATCTAGGTATTGGTGGATCAATTGATGAAATCAGATCATTTAATTGTTGTTTATGAATCAAGAACATTGGATGCCTTATCACAAAGGTACATGGGTGAAGTGGTACAGATGCACAAAATTACAAGATCTGCCTTTTCATATCAGGATACATGGATACCTTTATTTTTCTATACGGGATTAAAACATTATTTTGGCATACATTTATTCCTTAGGAATGCCTTCCACCCCCAAATATATGGATAGATAGAGAGGATCATAAAGATGGTTAAGGACATGATATCAGCATGTTTCTTGTACTTAAAGGGATCATGGTTATGACACTTTCCTTTGGTAGAGTTTCCCTACAATAATAGCTACCAATCCACCATTGGCATGGAACCATTCAAAGCCTTGTATAGATTATTGTATCATTGACTCATGCGCTGGATAGAGGTTAGGGTGCGAGGAATTCCTAGAACAAAGTTAGTGTAGTGCACCACATTGTAGGTTCATCTTGTGTGTGATTGTATGAAGGAACCTTAATAATTGAAGAAGTCGTATGTGGATCATAGGAGAGGACACTTGGAGTTTGAGGTTGGGGAACATGTTTTCTTGATGGTCTTCCCTCAGAATGGGCATGAAAAGGTTTGGAAGAGGGAGTTAGCTTTCTCCCAGGTTCATCAGACCTTATGAGATGTTGGAACCAATCAGAAAGGTGGCATATCAGCTGGAATTACCAACACAGTTGGAGATGATCCACAAGTTCTTTCATGTAACTTATCTATGTCAGTAACTACACAACAATTCCTACATCTTCGACAAGGGGGAGATGGATATTGAATATGATGTGACATTCCTGGAGCGACCACTGAGAATCGAGGATCGTAAGGAGAAAGTTATTCATTGATGCACCATTCTCTAGGTTGTTTTTCCTATGGAGGCATGGCAGACTTGAGGAGTGAACCTGAGAAATTGGAGGCGTAGATGTGTGCCCCGTACATAGAGATGTTTTGAATTTGGATTGTGTGAATTTTTTTCTTCTTTTCATATAATGTATTGTTTGAACCTACTTATTGTATGATATGTTGTTTCATTGTTCTCTATTTTTTTGTGAAATTTCATGATAATGGGGAGCGTAGAACCTGATCCCTTGTTAGGATTCAGTAAATTTTATGTGGTTAATCATGTGTGGGCATGTTAGTGCCACCCAAAGTATATAGTATCTTGACATGGATGAATGAGCTCCCTATTCCATGTGTCTAGATGGTGTGAATTTTTGTGATTGTGAAGTAACTCAGTGTTTCTATAGTTTTTTATGATATAGATGAGAGAGGTGTTCCTGGAATTTGATGTTTTCCCTCCAGTATCCAAAATTTTGTGGTTTACACTGAATTGGTGTCTTAATGGATGGTTTCTTAGACATTTTATCTTCAAGATTAGTTTTAAATTCGTGAGGATTATAATATTTTGAGATATATATGATGTGTTAACCCAGATTTCCCATAGTCCCATCCATTTTGATAATCCTGTTTTGAGGTTTTCAAGGGATAATCATTGTATCATTTTAAAGAGTTTTCCCAAATACCAGATTTTCCATCTGTATGTCATTGCGTCAACATGTCAGTGTGTCATCATTTTAGTGTGTTAGCATGTATGTGAAATGGCATGTCAATTCACTTTCATGTCACTGCATCGATATTTCTTTGCTTATGTGATTCTAGGGAGTCAACATCAGTGAGTCAAGGGCCATCAACATCGGTGGGTCAAGGGAGTTGGTGTCATCCGGTCAGGATGTCTGTAGGTCGAGGCATCTGTAGCTTATTATCCATAGGTCATGGCATTGGTAGATCTGCATCAGTAGGTAAGGGGGTCGATAGGTCGTGTTGGTATCTCACATAACGGTGGCTCAGAATCAGTGACTCAACCACCAATGATTTATTTCCAAAATTTCAATGTTTTTTCAGTTTCTCCCATGTTATGTGTATTTCTCCATTTAATGTTAATCTATCAACTACAACCTTCTGGTGGTCTATCTTCACCAATTCTGAGGGTATTATTAAATATCAATTAATTACAACTTATGAAACCACCCAATCCTATTTTCAATCCATGATCCCACTTTTAGGTAATTCGATATGGAATCCCTGATTTTAGGATCTGACCTCTTCCTAAGCTGAGATCCTCTTTTTATTTTTATTTTTCATTTCTCAGGGTGCGCCTAGAGACATCCTCCTAATACAAGCTGGGAAACAGTGTTGGAGACCTTCTCGCTCTTCATTAGAGTTCTTCTTGAATGTAGCGCCATCCTCTATTCTCTGCGCACAAGAACATCTATCTCTAATCATCATAGTAGGGATATTTTTTTCTCTTCTCTTTAATTCTCAATCATGCGAGGTTGTCATGTTAATGGTTCCTTAAGATAAACCACTGTATACTATTCTATAAATGAGAATAGAATATAAATTTTAATATATTCAAATGATAACTCATGTAATTAAAATATTGGTTGATGTGTGGATTGATGTTGTTCACAAGTTTTATTTTGTATTCATTCCTTATTTATTGATTTTTGTGGATTTATACCTTCTAAAAATCATGAACATTGGTGGAATTTTCTTTCACTCTAGTGAGACTCTATCTCTCTTATGGTGGTTTAAAAAAGGAAGAAATGGGAATACTGTTAAATCACATACACCCCTTTAATAAATAGATTCCCTAGGACCCTCCCTTTTTTTATGATCAGACCAGTTATACTAAAGTTGAAATATTGGAACCCATATTGTTTAAATTTTAATACTTTAAAATTGATGGTTTTGATTATGTGTTGTGTGTTATCATCTGGGTTCTATGGGATCTGTATGTGGGGTGCTACACGGGGTGTTTTGGTGGCTCGGTCTAAAAAATTGATTGATTGTGGAATGGATAAATGTGTAGGCAGTGATATTGACATTCAATGTTGGTGTATCAGTCTGATAGTTTGATTGAATGTGGAATGTATGAAATGTTATGCAGCTGAACTTCCATTGTGTTGAGTTGTGGTCATGATGTGATGTCCAGTAGTGGGATTATAGTGTGGTTATGGACACGTTAGGTAGTGGGAATGTATTCGGTGTGTTTATTTGGAAGGCGGGGCTAGATGGCCAGTTTTTGACAGAAGTAATGAGAAATACTATTATAATGAATGATAGTTGATAGTAGTTGAATTGGGATGTGAAATAGGACTCCATGTCTAGTGTTGTGATATTTTACAGTAGGACTACAATTTTTTTTGTTCATTGTTTGGGGAGGTAACAGTTTTTAGTTTCCCAGTAGTTTTATAATAAATAATGTGAATACGCTTAAATAATAAAATTGAAACTATGAACAAAGGGGTTGGTTTTATTTTTTGGTAGTGGTTGTTGTTCAGTTGTGCATGTCAGGGTAGCAGCAAATGTGGTGCTTGTACAAGCTTGTTGTCTGATTTGTGAAACCCAATGTTTTGGGATGACTGTTTGTTTAAAAATATATATATTGTGATTATTTTATTTATATCCACCCCCAACCTTATTTGAATCAATGTGATGAACACCTCCATTTTATGGTGGTCGGTATCATTCCCAGCATCTTGGTGGGAGGATGGATGGCTGGTTATAGATTTTCATTCTCACACCCTCTTGAATATTATGTTTCTTGGGCATATTCGGACAGGATACAATGGCTTGAGGCTTACAAAAGACAAACATGCTTCGAGAAAAGAATTGTTTTCTATGAGGGAATGAGGTGTTTGTGGGATATGTTTTTCCCCTAAGTATGTTTGGGACAAGTATGAGGTGTCTTCAGGTGTGGTAGTGGTTGTTCTGGCCTATTTGTCTTCAATCATGGTGGTGGTTGTTTCGGCCCGGGTGTCTTTGGTCTTGCCAATGGTTGTTGTGTTCCAAGTTTCTATGGGTGTGGTTGTGTGTGGTTTGAGTCTTATGTGTGTGTGTGCATGTTGTGGAAGTGGGACTATGTGTGGGAATAGTGGAAGTGTCATGACACCATATCATTATGAATGAGTAGTTAGCTAGTGGTAAAGTGGTGTGTAGGGTACACAAATGTTGATGTTCTTATATTATTACAGTAAATGACCTCTTTTCCTTGGGTGAGTGTTCCATGGAGAGGTTTTACTGATTATTTTTCCTTGGTAGGTTCTTGAGGCAATACTATTTTCTCACAGGATAATTAGTATGTTCTTTTTCTTTTTCAGGAGTAGCTTTAGTTTCCCTACTAAGAATACTTTTATGATCACCCTATAAATTTAGAACTATTATCAGTTTTCTAGGAGGAATTAGAGGGTTGTGTTGGACCTTTCTATCTTGGGCATTGGGATGGTGTTGTTACTATTTGGTTTTATTTCATTGATACTCAACTTGGGAGTTTTGTCTTACTTTTTATCAGTTTTACTTTTGAACATGCATGTGCGAATGAATTCAGGGATGTAATTTTTACCATTAGTCCTGGGTGTTAATGGGATTTACCAGTTTATCACTCAATAGTGTTTTAAAAATTGGATAATTCCTTCCTTTTGTGTGATATTTTATACCCTTGGTGTTTTTCTACACTCTAGGGGAAACTGAAGGTGGGACTCAAGGGTTCATTATCTCTCCTTCATCTTGTGGAAGGAAGGGTTGGGCACTTTTTCATACCTTCCATCATTTTGATGAAGGTGGGTTATTAAAAAAGTTAATTTTAACCTTTTTGGTATTTTACCAATCTATTGAAGGTAATAATTTTTTCAGTTTCCAAAAAGAAAACTTTTATAACCTTTTTAATGTGAAAAAGGAATTTTCTTTTGACCTCATATGGCATGTATAGATTTACCCAACGTCATTTCTTCAAATCTCCCATTTCATTATTAAAAGGTTAGTATTTATGTGCATGTTTTTAAATTTGTTTTTCAAGAGTAATTTTTTTTAAAATGATTTCAAGCATCTTATATTTGCTGTCATGATTTTGTTGTTCAGAATGATTTTGTGCTCATTTTATATGATTTCATGTATAATGATTTTCAAATCATTATCAAGAAATTTTAATAAATTTTCAATGTTATTTCAATGAAAAATGTATTTAAGTTTTTTTTAAGATTATTTTATAAGCTTTCAAGGGAAAAGGTTTTGGAAATGATTTAATTCATTCTGTATAAGTTCTAACGGTTTTTTATCAAAAAATATTGTTATATCATTTTATTTATTGTAAATAATATTTCATATGAGAATGGATTTATAATTCAATAATTTTTTTAAAAATATATATCCGAATTATTTTCCAACTATGTAGACATCTATTAATGTTACTCATATGAATATAAAGGTTATATTCACATAATTTCTAGGAATGGGTTACGGTTAATGTTAAGGAATTATTGAAACCCATTTTCCTTCATGGGTAATATGTAAATTAAATCTGTCACTATTTCACCTGATATGATTCTGATGAACAAATTATGAAACCTATCAATTTCTAGAGGTTATGATATTATTATATGTTTATGATCCCCATTTCATTTCATGGGTTATGATATGATTATCTATGATCTTAGGGAACATGTATATATGATTTGAGTAAGTGATGGGTGGAACCTATATCTTCCTTCAATACATTGGGTATTATTTTATATGTCATGAAATATACTGATATGGCCTTTTGAGTGAACCATTACTTCTCTAATGGTTGTAGGAGTGAAGCATTACTACTAAAATGGTATGAGAAGTGAACCCATTATAACATGATGGCCATGGGAGTGAACCATGACTACTATGATGGTATGTGGAGTGAACCCATAAAAAATGATGGTCTTGGAATTGATGCATTGGATACTATTTAAATAATCCTTTGATTATGTGTTTTCCAAAATTACATGGCTTATTTCTAAGTAATTCATTCATGGATTATTCTATTTATTTCATACAATTCATGTCATATGAACTAAGAATCATTATAAAATGATTTTAGTTATGATCATAGATATTCAGGGTAGGATCTTCTATTTTTTATGATCACATTCGCATACCCTTCTACTATTGTTTATTATCACATGTCTCCCTTATTTACCCTTCTTAAGAATTAGAGCTCACCCATTTTAGGATTTCATTTCCCAAGTAATGATGATATGTACTATGTTTATTATGTCGTAAAAAGGTTCTAGTCAATCAAAACCTTGCAGGAGATTATTTATCTCACATATGTTCCATTGGTTATGTTTATATGATTCCAAAGGCACTATACAAACTACAGTCTTTGGAAGTCTATCTGTATAATGATTAAGTATTCCATAAATGTTATGTAACGTTAATATTTTAAAAGAGAGGGTCTTTGTAGTTGGTATTAGTGAAAATTTATAGTTCTCCTTTGATAATGTTTATATAAAATACTAAGAGAAATCCCTAGATATAATTCTATGTATATGTCAAGGGATGTCTCTACATATATGTATAAGTAATAATTATTGTTTAGGAAAATTTATTGGAATTTTGTTAAAGGATAGTGTGAGCAGTTTCCATGTAATACATACATGGTAGGATACTAATATTCTATGAGGCTCTGGAAAAGATGTAACTTGCGGTAATTAATTAAATAATATTTTATGGGCTTGAATAGGGGTAAAATGGTACACTACAATGGGCCATACTATACACTTTGATTGACAATCCCAAAGGATATGCATTGGGAATTCAAAAAATATTCCTAAACAATCATGAATTATTAATATATAAGATCTCTATGAATAACCAAGGATAAAACCAATGTGTCAAAGATTATAGAATGTGAAATGATTTATACATTCTATATGTAATTACTTTAATAACAATGTGGTTTTCTTCTATGTTAAGAAATTATCACACTATGCTTATAGTTTTAGTCAATGGAGGGAACCAGATGGAACTAGATTAACTATAGATTTGATGGTAGATAATTTGATGAGTAGTGAAGTGAGATGATCAATATCATTCCTAATCATTTTCCACAGATGATTATTAAAAATGTTTACATTACTGAACTCTTGGACTCACCAAGGAAGAGAAAGAAAAAGATCACTGAGTGTACGAGTTAAAAAGACCATAGAGGAAAGAAGAATTCGATTTCTTTGTGACGCTAATGAGGAATGATTAACCTATGTGAATGTATTAAAAGAAAAAGATGGAATTTGGACTGTGGAAAATAAGGACAAAATCACGTGACTATAATGGAAAAATGAAGAGTTTAGTTATTGAAATGAATGGGTCTTTTGGCCACCCAAAGTCATCACTGAAGGCTATGTTTTTTAACGTTGTAAAAAATGGTCACTATGGAAACCAATGTCACAAAAGGATTATTATTGAATATAATTAGAATGGTGTTTTTTAAAATGGATAAATTTTGTATGATGATGATTTGGCAGATGAAATGTAAAAGGAAAGAGGTATAAATGATTACTTATTAATGATGAAATAATAAATGTATTTATGTATTTGTATTCAAATGTTAGGAATTTTGAAATATATCAAGAATTTTCTACATATGTTTTCTTCTATCTCATTATTTACAGGCCTATATTGGACTGGTGAATATTAATTTATTTTTTGGATTTAAGTAATATGTCCAATACACTTTGGAATAATGAATCATAAATGTTTTATGAAAGGTTTTATGGTTATTCATGTTGTTACCATGTTTCAAGACAATATAAGATTATATTATTCACTTTTTTGGAATGATACAACCATGAGATACATTACGTTATATCGAGGAATCAATTTTAATCATATTTCAGGACACTCTTTCAAATGTTTTGGATTTTTAATTTTCGAGAAGTGTTATAAGGATTACTGTTCATGAAAAGTTTACATTAATCATCAGAGGAAGTATTTTTGAACATATTTTGTGTTGAAAACCATGGTTAAAATAATAATAATTTACTAAAATTATTTTAATTATTTACATCTTATAAATAATATTAGTGTGGTTTTAAAAAAAAGACGTGATGTATTTCAGGTGATAACCAATCAAGTTTGGCAAGACTACGAGTCTTCAATCCATGACCGAAGAACGATAGTGGTTTCATAACTACCACTAGACTATGTGATGTCTTGGTTAAGGTATAATTTTTTTGTTTAATAAATATTTATAATGAACAGGTAGTGTAACTCTTTATTATTATATATTAACTCATGTTGAGTTTTTAGGTGATTAATGGTAAGTCTTTTTATTCTATTATGGTCTTTAATACCAAATAAAAGTGTATTTTAGTAATTTATTCATCAATTTATTTTCTCTACATTCATTCCATGATGTAATGTATGTATTTGAAATTATTCAAATAACAACAGAAGAATGAATTTTTTTTATAGAACTTTAACAAGAATTACTCAATGTTCTGAAAGTGATCAAATTAAAAATATTGTCATAATAAGTAACATTTTGTTGATCTGATGGCCTTTTAAATAATCAATTATTTGTTAAATTGAGGCCCTCGACATTACTATGATCATTCACTTTTTTTTCAATGATGAACTCAATCAATACTTATAAATATTTACACTTTTCATCCACGTCCAATCATCACTCCCAGCCTATGTTCTCTTATGTCGATACCAAGTTATATGTTACTTTGGGTAACTGTTATGGTTCCAAATTTCCCATTTTAAGGAAATTTTTAGAATCCATTTTTATGATGTGGGTTACATTGAATAAAAATTTCAATTATTAAATCTTTGAGTTCCCATAACAATTTTGTGGGTAAAATACATTTTAAGGGGGAAGAATGGAACACCCAGAGATATTAGAGAAATTTTTGGAACTAATTTAATCTTTTTATATTGTTCATTTAATGAAAAAATGAAAATAGACTTTTACTCAGACAAGAATTCCATTACCATGTATCCATATTGGTGTATGTTACACACAATCCAAACATGGAGTACATTACATGGAACAACAATGTTAGCATACAATACTTGTAAGATTGACCTTCCTCGATGGCTTGTGTAACACACAAGTCTGAGTTTCACCTATCTAAAATAAATTATTAAATATACTACTATAATAGTATATAACGTAGTCATTATGTTTACAAATATTAATATTATTACTGAAATTACTAAAATATGTGGTTTACAAAAAATAATGATGAATTTAATTATTACCATTAATTAGAAATGAATATGAAAATCGATTGAATATAAAGAAAGATATTAATATAGACACAAATCTATTTTAACAATGTAAATTAAAATATTTTAAATTGGTAAGTAATATTATTTTTAAAAAATATTACATATTCAATTAAATTTTTCTATATTTATTCAATATAATATATAGATATTTGATAAAAAAACCAACTTCTGTGCATTAAAAAACTAATTTTTTTATAAAATTAGTTTACCACATTTAATTGGGAACCCATTTTAAATTATATTTTTTATGTTATATATATTTAATATTTCAAAATAAACATCATTTTTCTATATGAGAAATAAAACATAGGGTAGTATAGTTTATTTATTTTTCTATAATATTTCATTTTTTTAATGGATATTTAAAATTAATGATTTTTTATTCAAAGAATATTTTTCTTGTAAATTATTTATATAGATAAATTAAAATTAAAATTTATTTAATATTTATGTTTTATAATATATTTAATTTTTAATCCAATATCAGAAATTGGAAGCAATTTTACATTGAAATTACATATAAAAAAGTATCAAACATTTCGAAATTTTTACCTTAAAACACCATAGTGTCATCCCTTCAGTATGATTAATTTTAAATTAATTTCTACCACTTCATTCATTATACTATGGAAATATTTATTCCATATTTGTAATCAGCATAGATTCTAATGTATATTAATTTCAACATAGTTTTTTCCCTTAATTACTATGGAAAGAGATTAAAATTGATTACATGGGTTAAGAGAAATTTTTTGATAATATATTACTAAAAATTACAAATAAGACCAAAACGACCTAGAAAAATGAAAAACACGCATGGGATGTCCATATTTCTACCATAAACCTTCAATTTTTATGTTTGGATAGTGTTTTAGCAATATTTATTGGTATAAACATGTTCACACCAAACTAGTTTCTAAAAATTCATTGTGGGTCATTTTTCTTCCCTATAAAAGGTCACCACCTCTGCCCATTCCTCACACCTAAAAAATCCCTTATATTCAAGAAAATTCTTTCATAATAAACATACCAACAATCCTCCATTATACCTCAAATCATTCACTTATTCTGAAAACCAATCAAGGAATACATTTGATACAAACCATAAGAAGTTACCCGATTAAGTGTTAATGTCATATCTCATGCACATTTCATTTATTTTCATTCATCACCCAAAATAATCAATGTATTAAATTATATCGAGAAAAAACTATTAGATTCCATTTAATAAAATGATCTTATGAAATTATTTCGACCAAAAATTTGACACACCTCCAACCAGTGATTATTTAACATACAGTTTCTATGTACTACAAACTACTGGCTCAAAAAATGATGATTGTTTATATTACTTTTACCACTAATAATGGCTTCCATTATGTTCAACACTCGATTTATATAAGTCCTATATTATATATAGTATGTATTAAATCTTATTTATTACTTTTACAATAGACATCTTTGTACAATCCATTTGGTGTTAATCTGGTAATCTTGTTTGAGGAAGTGTGGACCACTGCCCCCTCAAAGGGATGTAAGTCATTGACAAACCCCATGGAATGTATTAAGAATGGGTTCGGTGAAATAATATGATATATAAAATATATTTATATTAATTTAATAATTATATATATATAATCATATATATATATATATATCTGTGTGTGTCATTTTCGGGTTTTCCTTCATTATGACAATAAATACGGAAACATCATTCATGTGTATGTACTGCTTATTATATCCAGGAACGGTTTATTCCATTTCATAATTCTTTATTATATTTATTATTAAAATATAAATATAATATAAATAAATTATTCTTATATAATATTCTATATTCTATAATCAAGATGTAATTGTATAGACCAACGATATAACAAAATAAGACCCATTTGAAAAAAAAAGTTGATATTACCCATATTTAAACTTTAACATATGATCGTTAAAAGGCATGCAATATAATGTCATAATAAGAACAAATATTGAATTTTTTAAAAATAATATTAACCATTAAAATATTTATAATAAACATATATTTAGTATACAAGAATCATTTCTAATTACACAGAGAGTCATGAATCAAGGTAATGGGATTTCATCTCCCTGTTAATTTCTGTGAGATACAGGATATGTTCACCACTATTTATTTTTGTGTGGATTATGTAACTATAATTATTATATTATATGTTTCTTAAACTAAAAATTTTGTGTATTAACAAATACATTTAATGATCCTTCTTTAATGGGTATTATGTTCCAAATGTTTCCAAATCGGTAAACACATTTGTCTCAATTTTCCTTCTTTGAGACTGATGTTTTGTTATACACCTAAACACATAATTGAGATTCATATATTTCCATTTTTCATGAATTATATTTAATATAATTATTTTCATGATATTATATGTTTCATATAAATTAACTTCCCTACATGTATTGTATGCACCCAAGATACCATGTTATAAGAGATTATTGAGAAAATATCATTGCTTTTCAAAAAAATTTAGGTATGTTCTTCCATTGAAGAAATAATATGATAAATCTCTAAGTAATATTCATGAGTTTTCCTCTAATATTTTATTTCATAATATACTCATGTATTAGTACCATATTCTACTCTATGGTACATAATATAGTTAATAATGTGTATTTATGAAAGCTCCACATTACATTTTCTTCAGTTTGAAATCTATGTTTTCTAATTAGGTTTTCAAAGAATATAATACCATTATAATTTATGATTTAAAATAAAATTTAAAATTTTTATTATTTCAAAAATATAATCAAGAAATTTTATTTTTCACTATCTAAATGTGATAATTTTATATCCTTTTTATCATGAAAAAGGAATGTTATTTTGACCTCATACAACAAGTATGGATTTATCCATCATCATTTCATCTAAAAAACCTTTTAATTTACCAATGGTTAATATATAAGAATTTTTTTAATATATATTTTCATTAAATATGGTTTTCAATATTTTTTTGGCATTCTTTTATAATTTTCAAGAAAATTGGTTTTCATAATTTCTTCAAACTTCATTAATTTGATTTCAATAAAAATAATTTTTAAAATGTTTTCAATAATACATTATAATATTTCATGTACAATTGTTTTCAAAACATTTTCAAAGTATATTTAAAATAATTTAAACTATTTTTATCAAAAAAGGTTTTTAAAATAACATGAATCTAATTTTATATGTTTTCAACGAAAAAGTGATTAAAAATGATTCATTATTTGTTTAAAAGTTTTCAAGGTAATTTATAAGTAAAATATATTTACATGGTTTTATGTGTTAAAAATAGTTTTTCAAACAGGAAATAATATGTTTATAAAGAATTTTTTTTAAATATGTTTATAAATTATTTTTCTTTTAGGATGACATTTGTTGATATTACTCATACTAATATAAAAGGTCCATTCACATAATTTCTATAAATGAATGATACTAACTGTCACGGTATTTATGAATCCCCCTTCTCCATAATCGTAATATGTATATGAAATCCATTACTCATTCACATATAATGAATTTGATTAAATGATTATATAACCTATCTCTTTCCATAGGTTATGATATGATTACTTGTTTATGATATCCATTTCATTTCATCAGTTATAATTTGATTTTTTATGATCTTGTTGACCATGTATGTATGATTTTATTATATGATGGGTGGGTCCTATATCTCCCTCTAATGAATCGGGTAATGTTTTATATTTCATGAGATAAACTGAGATGGTATTAGGATTGAACTTAGAATATAATGATGGGAATGAACGTGAAACATTACAACTATGATGGTAATCAGGGTTGAAATCATGCTACTATGATGGACAAGGTAGTAATACATGACTACTATGATGGTATGGAGAGTGAACAAAAACTACTAAGATTGACATAGTTGTGATTCCATGGATACTATGGAAATTGTATTACGATTATGTGTTTGAAAAATTCAATGCTTTATTCTTATGTTATTATATCATAGATTATTATTTGTATTTTATATGGTTCTTTTCACATGAACTGCCAATATTTATTCCTTGAATTCAGTTATGATAATTGATAAGAATGCTATGGTCTTCTATATGTAGAATCATGTTTCGATACCCTTATTTTCATGTTTATTCTCACAGTTCTTTCTTTTTATACCCTTAATTATAATTTTATCCCATGCATTTTATGTTTAATTTACCCTATTATATGATGATATGTACTTTGTTTTATATGTCTATAAAGGGTTCTAGTCCATAAGAACCCATTGGGATATGATGTAGCGCACATTTATACCAATGTTCACATTTCTAGTTTTTAATGTCACAATACCTATTACGGTATTTAGGCATCAATTTGTATAATGTTTAATTATTCTGAAAATGTTATGTAATTTTTATGTTTGAAAAGAAATTTTCATTATAATTTAGTACAATTATTAAATAATACTACCATTTTCTCACTCTTTGGTACATAAAATGTTTTATAAAATGATTATATGAATACTTTATATTATTTATCTCTTTAGTCAGATAATTAGTTTTCTTCAAGAACCCCATTTTTATAAAATGGGGTAATATTTTCAACATGGTTTAATCGAGAAATTACGGTCCTTTTTTCTTTTAAAAAAATTTTCAACGAAATTTTCTTGTCACATTCTGAACATTTTATTTTTCTAAATATTTAACCATGAAGAAGAAATTTCATTTTTACATCATATGAATGTATGGGTTTAAATTACATTATTTCATTGATTTCTACATTTAATGTTTAAAAAGATTATTTTTAATTATTTTCTTTTCTAAAGTGATTTTCATAGGAATATTTTTTTCAATTGGGGTTTCACTACAAATGATATTTTCATAATTAATGTTTTTGAATCATCTTTTTATTTCTCTTAACCAATGATAACCAATCCTTATTTTTCCCAAATTACTATATATTTTATTGAAATTATAATTTTTTTCTCAGGATGTGTGATTATTTGTTTAAAGAAGGATAGAATTCACATTTACTTCCTTCATTCATTTATTAGTCCCCTTGAAATGTTCAATCATTTATTATTATTGACCATTGAATTTTCCCTTGATTATGTATTTCCATTATCGTAGATAATACTATTTCTTAAACCATATATCTTTTTACATATAGTGTCTTCTTAGATAGTTATATTATTTTTTGGGGAAATATTGATAATTATGTATTATTTATTCTATATGGTAAATTTATAATACATATAATTTATTTTGTATATTTGATATGGAAAATGATTTAGATAGGTAAAGACTGGTGTAACTCATAGATTATATAGCTCCTCAATGCATCCAATGTATCTCATGTGAAAATAATGTTACAAAATTAAATGGGTTTCTATTAGTAGGTTTAAACTACCATTATAATGTTATTAGTGATATGGAGTTCCATGTTCCTCACACATGACTTCAATTAAAAATGAAATTCCTAAATTTAGTTTCAGTTATTATTCATCCATGTGTTTTTTTGTCGAAATATTTATGGATACCTTTCATTTTTAGTTCATCGGTTAATGAAATGTGTTTCAACTACTTAACCTTCCATATGTATTTTTCTTCTTGACTAGTTATTTGAATGGAATGTTTTTTCATTTACCTTACCTTTTTTATTCATATCATTATCATCCTATTGATTACATTACATTTTTGTCCATTTATTTACCTTTCCATTTTAAATGATTGATATTGACTCATTATTTATTCTTTTATGCTTTACCATTACTGGAAATTTAAGCTCACACTATTATTTTCCTTTCCCATGGAATCAAAGAACTAACTATGAAATATATGGAATGATATCCAATATGGAATAATGTTATCCAAAATGTATTTTATTATGTTGAGAAAAGTGTATTAATTTTTAATAAAAGGATAATGTATATATCATTCTGACCAAGAAAAAAACTATCAGTCCTTAAATAATAGATTCCTTGTAATCTTGATAATATAATTGATAGTGCACATTGTCTCTAGGGCATCTAGGGATTGTTTAAATGTATTGGTATCAATGTAATAGTAGTATCAACTATGGAAACTAGATTCAGGATAACATATATTTGAGAATATAAACATAATGTATATTTTTAGTTTATGTGTAGATGGGAATGATATAAGTTTGGTAAATTATTGATTATGCTGAAAATCATGCAATACATTCATGTATGGATAATAAAAGAGGACATGGTTCTGGATAGATGTACTTGGGATTATAAAATCTGGCATGTCATGCTAGACTCGGTGTAACCTAGTACACGACAATGGGCCATACTACACACTTGGTTTAACACTCCAAAGGGATAAACCTATTATAATTCAAATTTTCTATACAATCCATTGTGAAGGTTTTGAAGATATTATGAGAATAAATAACCTTGGTTAATCCAATGGTGTTTTTGATTGAAACAAGGTTTTTTGATATATATATCCTATAAAGGATAATATAGATAACCTATATACCATGGAAGGATCTTTGTGAAAATAAGTTGATGAAGAATTTATGTATTTAGGTTGTATTAAAAACCGTTTTCAAAAGGAAATTTAGTGATTAACCATAATTCAAGGATGTCCATCATATATATTTTTGTAAATTATAATATCATTGTTTTAGAAATGAGAATCCTATATGTCAGGTGAGAATCAATCGATTCAAAAAGGGATGTAGTACTAGAACCCATTACAGAAGGATGATATGGGTTTGATGCTAAACACAGACTTATGAAATGTCCGGGTTAATATTTCATTATATATATTTGAAAAATATAATTAATAGAAATAAATGATAAGATAATACTATTAATTTTTAGGTTTAGATATTAATTTCCTTACAATATTAGTTTTTTAGAAAATTTAGAGACAAATAATTGGATATTTTTACTATTTTATGGGACATAAGATCCTTTAGAAATATATTTTAGTTCATCAGGAATTAATATTCAAATTTCAATAAATATGAAAATTATTAAATGCATAATCAAATGTTGAAATTATTTTTGTATAAATATATAAAGTTACTATATTTCCTTATTTTTTAACTTAGAAAAATAAATATTCATCTTTAGTAAAATAATCCCAAAAATAAAATATTGCTCGAATACATTAATTATTGTTTAACCGATGGACATCGAAATCATTACAGATTTATGGAATTGAGCCCCTAGATATTCTATTTACCATCCACCTGTTTTTTATTTATGAACTCAATCACTCCATATATATATTTACCCATTTCCTCAAAGTATGTATATCTGATATCAACTAATGATATCATTCTTAGAGACATGATTATATGTTATACCATTAAAAATTTATAATTCTAATTATCTATTTTATAGATGTTTTTTTCAACCCTTTTATAAATTTATTTTTTTATTCTTGGGAAATATCAAACAAACTATCAGCAGGATTGAAGTGAAATTGTGAGGACATAATTTAATTAAGGTGGTGAGGATGTAATACACTTGAAATGATTATAAAGTAACTTGTTTTCGATAACATGTATGACATGCGACCCCAAGTGTTTATAGAACTATAATATTGTGTGTATTTATAATATATTTACTACTTTAAATGAATTCATTATAATGAATACCATGTAATGCACATAACATCGAGTTATCATGTGACATACACAACAATGAGTTTCTTCAACGACTTGCACTTCATAGAAGACCGAATTCTTTCAAACAATAATACATTATCAAAATATTATTGTTTAATAAGGAGTGAGCTGGATGTTATGAATACTATTAAAATAATTATAAAAATATATGGTTTACACAACTAAATTGTTGGTTAAAAATTTATTATAAATGAATATAAGTACCTTTCGAATATGAGAATAATGTTTTTATAGAAAATTATTTTTATGATCATAATATTATTTTACCATAACAAATAAAATTAATTAAAAATTTTAAGTGATATTAACGTTATATATATATATATATATATTATTAAATATAATATTTTTTATATGAACCAAATATATATTATATGAATAACATAATAACAAACTAACTTTTAAACAGAAAATAACATATTTTTATTAATTCATTTTTACCGCCTTTTAGTGGAAACCCAAATTCAAATAAATATTTTGTAAAATTATATATTTCATATTTCATGATAATATTAATCATTAAATGTTAAATATAAATATTATATTAGTGTTAATTTTCGATAATTTTTTTGGGAAGTTTCTTTTTCGAATGAATAATAAAAATAATTAAAAATTAATTCAAAAATAATTTTTCATTTCATTTAATTATTAGTATAAATGATATTTGGAATTTGTTTTAATGTTTCAATATATATTATTTTAATAAATTATCCAAATTAATTTCATTTTTAAAAACATTCAGCTTAATGAGGGACTAAATCATAATATTATTTAATGAAATCAATATTAACTACAATGATTAATGGAAATTTTAGCTTAATAAGGGACTAAATCATAATATTAATGGATTAAATTCCCTAGAAACTAAAAAAAATCCATTTGATGTTCATATTTAGACCATAATACCACATTGATATATATTTTGCCATTATTGGAGAAAAATTAAATATGAAAAATTGGTGTGGAATACTATTCTCAAAATAATACAAGAGTTCCACTAATCCTCCACTATAAAATGGTATCCTCTTCTCCCACTTCCTCACACCACTAAATAAACATTGGATCAGCAATTATCTGACAAAATATATAATTATAATATTACCCATAATAATAGAATCCCCCTAGGAATAATTTAAAAAAATGGAATCCTATATAAAAACAAAAAGGATTTACCCGATTAAGAGAAAACACCATTCTTTAAGCTTTTAGGTTTTATCTACATTCTACACTCCATAAAAATGATCTTATTAAATTATATTATAACAAGACTAATATCTTCAATATAAAATGATGTTTTTAGGTGATTTTTATACCTATAATTACAGACACATCCACCTAATGGGTAACATATATATTGTTTATATGTACAAGAGAACTGTCTCCTTACGAAATGATGATTATTATTCTTTCCATTTCAAAATTTAATGGTTTGAAATTATGATGGTGAATATATATATATATAATATGGTATTTATTATATAATTAATCTTATATAATTTATTGGAGAACATGTACCCTTATACATTCCAATTTGTGTAAATATGATAACACCATTTATGGAAATGTGGACAAATGCCTGCTAAAAGCAATGAGATATGTTCACAAGATACATCAAATGTATAATGAATGAATATAATTAAAAATAGGGAATGTGCAATAAATATATATTATATTCATGAAATAATTAAATTTCTGAAAATATAAAATATATCATTTTCATTATTACCCATTCACACGTATAAAAAAATATATAACATTGTTTGTGGACCTCCGGATTACCGCCTCCTCGACATGATGTGATTAATTTTAAATGAAAATAATTATATATATGAGTATGTATTATTAAATAAAACATTATTTATTATATAAGGATCATTATGTAAATATATGGGGTTACCTATCTTTTTTCCATAATGATCACTGAAAGATGGGAACATTATTGGTGCATGTGTATGGCCTAACATCCCTATGATTATAAAGTTCGTTTATATTTCATAAAAATAATTAATTATTGTTTTGAAAAAAATAATTGATTTATAGATATGATAATTATTCCAATATTATTTTTGGAGATGTTATTTAATTTACCCTTTGACAATAGTTTTCCTAGAAATATTTTCTTTGACAAATAAACCAAATTCGGTCAAAACACACGACATAAACAAAATTTTTAATTTTGTTATATGAAGTATAGTATTAATTGAAATAAATGTAATTAAAAAAATAAAATGGTTCAAAATAAAATATATAGTTTACATTATTTTATTACACATTAATTAAAGGATGTTCTCCCCAAAGTAAGTGTTGGGTATTAGATTTCATCTAAATTTACATTCCATTAGCATATATTTTTGGTTATGAAGATAGATTCTCTTATATGTTGTATATAATCTCTTTTTAAATGTAATATTATGAAACAATTTATTCTCATGATATTTGAATTTTAATTTATTTTTATTACTTCATATATATTATGATTCTGATGTTTCAAAGTAGTATGAGACGCATCGAAATGTTTAATCATTATTCTCTTCATAAATGATTTTAATAATTATATTTATTGTTATTACGTTATAAATGTATTCGTGAATGATTATTCTATTCATGATTATTCTCTTCATGAATATCAATTCATTTTTTGAGTGTTAAAATACTCTAGATTCAATCACATTATTTTTGGGAACCCGATTTCTTATATAGCATTCACATTTAAGCAATATTACATATAATATAATGATTCAATTATTATGTATGATACCTTTCATTTTAATTTGAATTATTTCATCTAACAGCATTGAGTTAAAACATATTTAGCGGAAATGAATTACAAAACCCAATTTATTTTCATTGGGTTATATTACATCCTCATTATCAATAATACTCTAGGATCTCATGTATAATGAATTTGACTATATATTGATTTATCTCCACTACTATATGTGTATTTTTAGTTGATACACATAATATACTCATTGATTGATTCTAACTCCAACATTATAATCCATTCATGGGTTTACATTACAACGTCATTTTTTATGATTATGTACAGTTAAATTCTCATTAGAGGAAATTATTTGATCACTGTATAATAAACCCTATGATTTTATTCTCCTATATATATTCATGGCCTTTATCAAGAAATATTAAAACTTTCACACATTTTGGTTATTAAAATTATTTTGATAATTTTTCTATGAAAACCTAAATCCATATCTCACATATGTCAGAGTAACTATTTTCTTATAATAACCCTATTATCTATATTTTAACAAAATTGTTTTAAAAATGATTTAGTTAAGACATTTTTACAATTTTTTACTAATTTGTACCATGAAATATTCATTTCTCTTTCCAAAAAAGGCTTTATCCAAACATTTTAACTTTTAAAAAGGAATGTTATTTTCTCCATGTATAGAAAGAATTGGCTTTCACATAGTTATTTCATTGATATTTACATTGAATGTAAAAATGATACTTTTAAATAATATGATTCTAATGTTATTTTCAAAGAAATTGTTTTTCCAAAATATTTTTCAAAATAATGTAAGTTTTCCTCAAGAATGGTATTAAACTTTATTTTTCTTTCAATTCATTAATATTAAAAACCCTTTATTGTACTCCACCAAAGATATATTCTACTAAAACGTTTCTTAGATTTCTTATAGATGGTTTATGACTTATTTTTATAACTATAGTATTCATTTTCACTTACATGACTCATTTATTTCCCCCTAGAAATATTTAGTCTCCAATTATCATTGAACATTTATTTCTACATTAATTATCCAGTTCATTTATCATTGATATTACTATTTCCTAGACCGTATAACATTTTATATATGATGTGTATATTATTAGTTAATTGGGTATTTACATAAATATTGATAATTCTATATACATTATTCATCTTTGATATATGATAAGGCATATTAGTTAGTTTGATGTTTCATTATGAGAAATTGTTTAAATAAGAAATTAAGAGTGGAACCCAATCATTATATAGCATCTTGACGTATCAACATGTTTTCTAGAGATAAATAAGTTGGAAAATTTTAAAAGGAATCTTTTCATAGTTTTAAACTATCTTGTGAAAAGTCTTAATGGAATGGGTTTTCAGGTGCCTCATACATGATATCTATTACGAAGTAATTACCTATATTTAGTTTTGTTTATTATTCATATATGATATTTTAAATTTACATATCTATGGGTAAATTTGATTTAGAATTCATTTATTAATGGAATGTTTTTAGCTTCTTACCAAGCTATTTGATTTTCCTCATCTAGTTACATGAATGGGTTGTGTTTTCATTTACATTTCCTTATTGATTATTCACATCATTTTTAGCATATTGATAATGCTGAATTTGTGTTTAGTTATTTACATTAACATGTAGATTTGTTTATGATTACTCATTATTGATTCTTATATTCTTTAACATTACAGATTAATTAATCTCACCCTTATTTTTTTCCATTTCCCAAAGAATCCATAAAGTGTACTAATGAAATACAATAAAGGTAACTCTATATAAAATAAAGATATCGCTAATGTATTTTATATTATGTTCTAATGACTATATTTATTTATAATACAAATTCAAGATTATATTTAATTTACCAGGAATACTAATCTCTCATCCCTTCATGATTTGTTCCATTTAATCATGCTAATATAACTTATAGCAGACAATGGATCGAGGATATCTGGGATCAAGACACTACATAGAGGCACTTCAATCGTTTCAATTAATTCCTTAACCAATAACTATGGTTCATCATGTTATTACATAATAAATATTTCCTAAAAACGATAGAATGATCATGTCATAATAGTACTAAACATAAATTTAATCATTCTTCTCATGATTAACATAAACAATAATGCCATAATGGGCCATACATTTTATATTCAATTCATAGTCTCTTCATCATTTGTTTAGTAACCATTTCACATTCCACCTTGTTGATTCTCTTACACAATTTTCCCCTTATAAATTAAATTTGAAATACTAACGTACATAACAAATTTAAAACATTAAAAAATTTATGATACATTAGGGAGACCACTATTCCCATCTATTTCATTTACAAATCATTCATTTTTCCTAAAATAAAACTTTCTTTTGTGTCTTTATTTTCTACACTCATTACATTATCATGTTCTTTTAAGACATTCACCTAGGTGATTCTTAATGGATTCATGATATTTATTAAACTGGATCAGCTTTCCTATATGGTCACCACTATCAAAGCTCTTAAAAATCATGATCCTTATTTTCTTTCATGAATTTAATAGTAAGTAATGTTTTCTAATTTTATCTGTAAGTCATGATAACTGATTATGAATAATTTCACCATCCTTCACTCCATTTATTTTCAAATTTGGATTTTTATCAACACTTTGTCTATCTAATTAACCATTAAACTTATTTTTTCTTGTTCCATCTATTGATGTAAACTGAAAATCATAGTGTGAGCAATAATATTCATAGTCTAAAATCTCATAATCATGAATAATCCAATGATTTATGTCTAAATCCTGACACATTATTTTCAATATTTATATACTTAGGTTTATCCTAGGTCAATATTCAAATCCTTCATAATGGTTCATAAATAATTTTTTAATTTCCAAAGAATATGTAACAACCAAAGATTTTATGAAAAAATATTCTTTTTAATTTCATTGATGTCTTGTGTTGTACGCTATACCAAAAGGATCTTGCAATACACGCATCCTTGACATGGCTTTCATTACATGCAATCGCGACATTTCACGATAGTGTGTGTTGTACGCAATACTGAGTTTCACTAAAAAAGGATATTTTATTAAAATATTATATAAAGTAGAAATTATGAATATTAATACCCACTTTATGAAATTTTATTTTTCAAAATGGACTTCATTTTTTGATTCGGAATTTCAAAATTAGACTAGGGTGAAATTTTGGTATTTTTCCGAAATCATTCAATTTTTGATGAATATTGAAAACACCAGGTTACTATTTAAAAACCGAATTTTTATTTAAATAATTATCTATTTTATTTAAATTTATTTTAGGTAAAAATTGATACATAATACCTATATAAGATCAATGTAATTCATTGGAGTCATTTTATAATAAATTTAGATATATGAAAATTTTATTGAACTTTTCACTGTGTTTTATCCACCTCCTGGGAGAATTTGCAAATTCATATAAAACATAATTGTATCGCTTCTGTGAGAGGAATTTAGAAAATTTGAGAGACAAAGTTAATATCATTGACCAAAATGTGGTTCAATGAGATGAAAATAATTTTTGGTGAATAGTAAATGTTTACTTTTTTTACAACGGTTAAAAGTAAATAGGGTAATTAAGGGTAAAAATGATATTATTATTAAACTAAAACATGTTATAATTCTATTTTATAAGTTTAATTCGACCAGAAACAACCTTAGTAATAACATATGACCATTTATACCCACTTGGATTAGATTATGACAATTAATATTATTTTATTTAAAGAATAGTTTATATGGTTAAAATCAAAGATTAATAACTAAAATTTCATTTAATATAGGGTTATATATAAGATAAATTATACTATAAATATTAATTATAAATATAAAACAATTTCCTACATAATGGTATTTTATTTATAATTTTTAGACTTTAAATAGTTCAATTTATTTATGACACAACGATGATGCAATAATTACCTTATTAATGAAATATTAACATAATTAATATTCTAAAAACCCAAATAAACGTAATTTGAGATTTTTATGAATTTAAATAATTATATAGGTTAATATGACATTTTATTATTGATTTAATTAACTTTTTTCGAACTAATCATGCTGTTATGAGTTTCACAAAAATCAATTTCTAAATAGTGTGAAAATTGACATAAATTAGTTTTAAAACAAATATTATGTTATTAATTGTTATTTTATTCCTAAAATTCTATGGTTCGGACAAATGACTTAGATAAGGATATATATATTAATAATAAACAACTTGGGATTCGTTTTCCTTGTTATAGTAAGTTTATTAACCTTATTGTGTACGAAAACAAGAAGACACAGTAAAAGTTAAATTGTCTAACATAAAGTTAAATCTAAATGATATTGTTAAAATAGAAACCTAAACATGTATAAACTATATTGGATGAGAGTAGTTTGACCCATACCCACCTTACCTTCGATATAAATCAATTTATAGCTATTAAAAAACCGAATATGACTTTAAAATAAAATGATATTTTATGTTTTCCAAAGGTGCCCCTCTCCTCCGTTATAAAAGGGCACCTCCTCCCTCTCTTCATCACACCACATTGATACTTAAAGCTCTTCCAACCCCTACAAATTTCTCTTCTCCACATTCTTAGAAACATCCTAGAGGTCCTGGTCTTCTTCAAAGACCATATTTATCACCCTAAGAGGAGGTTAAGAAGAGGCGCTTCAAAGAAGAGGTAATGTCTGTTACCAACTATTTCAACTCTACTTCTTTTTATAAATATTCTTCTATTTTTGTTTCATCATAAAGTAATAACATCAGTATAAATAATATAATTTTATTCTATTATAAATATGAAACAACCCTATTTCACCTTCTATCCATCCTACGGAAAATGAAGTCACCATGCGTGCGTACGTACGGAATAACGTCTCCATGCTGTGGTGTAATCTGTTTTCAAAATCCACCTTACATGGATGGGTATAATGGTGTAAATAAATAAATATATATGATTATTGTAAAGTGATATTGATACTTAAATATTATACATATTCTTCAATACAATTCCATGATCATGGGAATGATATCATCCCTCGTGCGTACGTACGAACTACCGTCTCCACGAAGCGATGAGATTCATTATCCATTTTAACAATTCATGAATGATTATAAAGTATAAATAATGAATAATAATGAAATATATAACATAAAAATGATACTAGATTTTTGTATATATATATATATAAATATTTCATCTACATAATTCCATTCAATTCAATAAGGAAACGAAAACAACGTTCATGAGTACGTATGGCTTACCGTCTCCATGAATGGTGTATTTCATTCAATTTATCTATCTATCATATATATATGTATATGATGAATATAAATTATATATTAAACATGTTTTACATTCTGGAATTATGTAAATCAGGATATAAGTAATAATATCAAGAACAACAAGTCGAAACACATACAATAAATGAAATGATTGCTGCTTTTACATCGAATTTACAAAAGAACCGGTAATATAAAGTAATAAGTAAAGCATATATGATATCATAACAATGAATATTATTCTATAATAAGTAAATGAAATTATTTTAATCATTATACAGGAGGTTCAGATACATACGAAGCATATCATACTTAAGGTAAGGGATAATGTTGCAATCTCAATTGTTTTGTATTCGAGATTGCTTATACGTAAGTATTTACTGGGGTTACTTTTATCATCCATGTCCAAGTTTTATAAAAAAAATTCAAGTATGTTTAAAGTAATTTTTACCCATTTTTGACTTTCACTACATGTTATGTAAGTAATCATTCATTTGTTTTCCATACGAGGTACTTTTTGACTTTTCCAAAAAATGTACGAGAAGAATGTTCTTTTTAACATATAAGGAATGAACGGATTTTTTCGGTTTCATAACACCTTATATTCATGAATCTTACTCTACAATATTTAATGAATAATTTCAAGAAAATCCTTTTGTTTAAAAATTCCATGGCATTTTTTGAAAAAAAATGATTTTGAAAAAAAGGATATTTTCCTCAAGAATTCATTTCAAGTGTTTTATCAAAACCATTTTCCATATAACATGACATTATTTCATATGTGTATGTTTCAAGTATAATTTCTCTATGATTTACATGGTTTCATTTTTCTTATGATGAAATATCCATTTATTTTATATGGATTTTGTGATGTTGGTATGATGTTAATGAAACCCATTTTAATTTTTGGGTTATGATGAATGTTTTTTGTTTATTTTATGGAACAAGTATGAATGATTTCATTATGAGATGGGTGGGACCTATATCTACCTCCAATGCATTGGGTAAAGATTAATATCTCATGAGATAGGCATGGCTGGAATGGTATGTTAATCTGGTTCAGTGTTACAGGAATGAAATGAGGAGTGAACTAGATTCAGAAAGGGACTTTGTCCACTAAGATGGTCTTGGCAGTAATGCCTTGGATACTATGGAAATCATATCATCTACTTATTGGTTTTACACAATCACATGTTTTATTACCATGCTATTTTATGATGATTGGTGTTATTTTATCATATATTCCTTACGTACTTCCATGATTTATGTCTTTTCTCATGATTTTGATGTTTTGATTTTATTTTCAAGATTTTGAATTCAAATGTTATGGACTGTTTTATATTCTCTATGTTTACCCTTACTGAGAATTTGAGATCACCCTTTTTTGGTTTTCTTTTCCCCAGGATATAAAGAAAGTTTTAGGTAAGAAAACAAAAGGGGAATATCTTTATGGTAGAAGTTTAAGATCTTTCACAACAATTAGAAGATTAAATTCTGAGTTTCCAAGGACACTAAACTATTAAGGTCATTGTGTGTCTGTGTTTGTTATGTTTTAAGTATTCCGAAAAAGTAATGTAATGTCCATGTACGTCAAGCTTTGGGTCTCTACAGTTGGTATCAGAGGAAAGGTTTAGTTAACCTTTGGAAACTAGGATGCGAAAACATTAGTGAGATCCCTAGAAATATTTCTAAGGTATGACTCGGGATGTCCATAAGGTTAAGTATAAGTATAGGTTGTAGTCATAGAATTATTGTAACGATATTATAATTAAACATAAGATGTTAGATATTGAAGGTACTCCGCCATTATTATGGTGTTTTCCTAGCATGATTTTTTCATCTCACACTTTTCTTTTTGGGTTTTAGACAATTGTTGGATCTTGAAGGAACCGTGTTGATCAATGTAATGGAAAATGCAATGATTGTCCTCCGGAGAAAAAAATGTGATGGTAGATAGAGTGAAAAATATTATTGCTATACTTACACAAGCTATGAATCATTATTGATTTCCAAATGATCAGAGAAGGGCACCATATTCTATTGAGTCCTCCATGAGGCAACATCCACCGTCTTTCAATGGGTCTTCTGATCAACTTGTAGCTGATTAAGGGATCAGTACCATTGAAATGATATTTTCCATACTTCGCTATTTAGAACAACAAAAAGTCATTTTAGTTGTTTACCATTCAGAAGGTGAAGCAGACCAGTGGTGGACACTAATTATGAATACAAGGCCCCAAGATGAAATTTAATCCATGGAATGAGACGATTTCAAGAACATTTTTTTTCAGTAAGTACTTACCTCGTATTCTTCGAACAAATAAGGAAAAGGAGTTTCTTGAAGCTTAAGCATAAGGATGAAGAATCTCATGGTATATACGAATCGAATTTTACAAGACTTTCAAGGTATGCATCTGGATTTATCGTCCAACCTGAATGTAAAGTCGATCGATTTTTAGTGGTTTAAAAACAAGTCTTCAAATGGCATTAGCTATAAGAGACTTCAGTAGCTATGAAGAAATTGTGCATTGTGCTATCAAGGTAGAACTGGAAGTTGTTGTAACATATCTATCCCATGGTTTTGACAATAAACGAATGATGGAGTTCATGGAGAAATCTCAGAATAATGGGGAAAAGAAGATGAATGTTTCTTTATGCTCATAGTGTTGAAATATGCATGGTGGAGATTGTCTTAAAGGGATTAGAAAATATTTTAAGTGTGGAATAGAAGGTCATCAAGTAGCTGAGTGTCGAAGTAATGGAAAAAGGGTTTCTTATCATGTGAATAAATAAAAGACTTTAAAGAACTCACCACCAACACTTCAATGCTTAATGTTCATGGAAATGGGGTATTATGCTAATCAATGCCCTAATCCAAGGGTTAATGATGATCAACATGAGAAACCTCTTAAGGAAAAGTATAAAGGGAATTCACATGCGATATCTATTTTCAATGTTGAGTATGTCAATGATGTTGGGTAATGATTAAGTGTTTATGTAATGGGATTTCAAAATAGTATCATGGAATATCATTTATAGTATCGTGGAATTTTAAAATATTGGTGTATTGGTCCATTCTGGTTTTCTATAAGAATATGGTACCGGTGACCATAAAAAGTGTTTCATATATTTTGGAAGGCAGATGATATGTGCATAATGTAGGGACAATGAGAAAATAAATTGTTTGATAGTATTCATGAGCACATGATTAATATAAGGACTAAGTGATATCATGGTTTGAGTATATAGAATTTTGGAAAATTTGGTATGTGGAAAGTGTTAACTTTTAACTGCATTCATGTTTTCACTAAGGTTCATTGGGTATTCATTTTTCAAGAGAATACATGATTATGTCCATCAAATGTTTGGAATGTGACCAACAAGATATATCGTATGATATATGGGGGATAAATGATGGTATTCAGGTACTTGTTATGTGACCTCTCAAGTAATCATTTTCTTTACACTATGAGATTGGACAGAATAATTTTCGATAATCATAAAGGTTGGAATGGATTATGTTGGACATAAGATAGAATTTTTTTAAGGCTAGAATTTATTTTGATATTATTTATCGAATTTTATAATAATTTAGTTTTAGAAAAAGGTCAACCTACAGGACGGCTGACAACCTGTCACGTCGGGCAGGGCTGTGGGAATGAAACACACAACTGAAGTGCAACAGGCTTTTATAACCTACCAATGGCCTACAAGAAGTCCCTTGTTCGTAGAAACTAGTTTTATTTTATTACGCATGATGATAGATGAAGTATAAGTCCATTTTGGAACCATATCTGATTAATCTCACAATAGATAGACTTATATATATAACTTTTGCTAACTTATGTTTGAGACAAATGAAATGACCTATCATTCTATCACATGGTCTACTAAAACATTGCGAAAGAAATATTCATCTTCACTTCTTTAAGAGATGAAGTGTAAATTGTTCATGGCACGAACAATGGTGGGATTATACCAAAATAAAGTAAGTAATTCTTTTAATTCATCATCTTTAGGGAAATGATCTTGAAAACCAAAAATGTTGTTCTAGTGCCCTTATATCCAATGTATCATATGGTACCTTAGATCATCACAAATTTATGGATTTGTGGTTGCTTTCTTTTTCATTGTCATGTTCTCTACCACTCTCCATCAGAACATGGCGATTAGATTTCTCTTCCATATCCATATTTTCACCTATTTTATACTACGTGGAAACCCAGTGATTAGTTAATTTGGGTAACCGTTACATTTCATACTGTAGTTTTTTAAGATAATTTTTGGTATTCCCTTTTACGATGTGGGTTTCTATTAATGAATCATTTGAGTAGTAAACCATTTATAACCCCGACAAATTTCGCGGGCAAAATTCATTTTAAGGGGGGTAAAATTTAACACCGTGAGATTTTATGAAAAATATTCTTTTTAATTTCATTGATGTCTTGTGTTGTACGCTACACCAAAAGGAGCTTGTACTACACGTATCCCTGACATGGCTTGCGTTCACACAATTGTGACCTTCCACGATAGCGTGTGTTGTATGCAATACCGAGTTTTACTAAACAACGATATGTTATTAAAATATTATATAAACTAGCCTTTATGAATATAAATACCCACTTTTTGAAATTTTAATTTTTAAAACGGACTTCATTTTTGGATTTTTAATATCAATATTATACTAGGGTGAAAGTTTGGTATTTTTATGAAATCATTCAATTTTTGATGAATAGTGAAAACCCTGGGTTACTATTTAAAGACCGACTTTTTATTTAAATAATTATTTATTTTATTTAAATTTATTTTAGGTCCAAATTGATAAATAATACCTATATATGTTCAAATAAATAATTGGAGTCACTTTATAATAATTTTAGATATATAAAAATTTTATTGAACTTTTCACAGTCTTTTACCCACATCCTAGGAGAATTTTCAAATTCACAAAAAACATAATTTTACCGCTTCTATGAGTCGAATTTAGAAAATACGAGAGAAAAAGATATTATTAAGGAACAATATGTGGTTCAATGAGATTAAATAATTTTTGGTGAAATTAACTTTTTACTTTTTTTACCACGGTTAAAAGTAAATATGGGAATTAAGGGTAAAAATGATATTATTATTACCATAGCACATGTCCTAATTCTATTAGATTAGTGTAATTCAACCAAAACAACCAAAGTAATAACATATGACCATTTAGGCCCCACATGGATTAGATTAGGACATTTAATATTATTTTATTTAAAGAATAGTGAAAATAGTTAAAATCAATGTTTAATAACGAAAACATTTTTAATATAGGGTAATACATAAGATAAATTCGACTATAAATAGTAATTAGAAAGATAAAAATATTTCCTACATAATGTTATTTTTTTTATAATTTTTAGATATAAAATAATTTAATTTATTTATGACACACTTAAGATGTAGTAATGACCTTATTAATGAAATGTTAACATAATTGATATTATAAATACCCAAAGAAATGTAATTTTAGATATCGTATGAATTACACTAATTTTATAGGTTAATATGACATGTTATTATTGATATAAGTAACTGTTTTCGAACTAATCATGCTTTTATTAGTTTCACAAAAATCAATTACCAAATAGTGTCAAAATTGACATAAAATAGTTTTTAAAACAAATATTACATTATTAATTGTTATTTTATTCCTAAAAATCGATGGTTTGTCCCAATGACTTATATAAGGTTATATATATTAATACTGAACAACTTGGTGGTTCGTTTGGCTTGTTATAGTATGTTTATTAACGATATAGTGTAAGAAAAAAACAAGACACGATAAAAGTTAAATTATCTAACTTAAAGTTAAATCTAAATGATAAGGTTATAATAGAAACCTAAACTTGTATAAATTCTATTTTATTATAGTATTTAGACCCATCCCCAACTTAGAATCAAAATTAATCAATTTGGAGCAATTAAAAACTGAATATGACTTTATAATAAAATAATATTTTACGTTTTCCTAAGGTGCACCTCTCCTCCCTTATAAAAGGGCACCTCCTCCCTCTCTTCCTCACACCACTTTGACCCTTCATGTTCGGCCATAACCTAATCATTTCCCTTCTCCACTTCCCTAGAAACATCCTAGAGGTCCTGGTCATCTTCAAAGACCATATTTACCACCCTTTGATGAGGATAAGAAGAGGCACTTCAAAGAAGAGGTAATGTCCGTTACCGATTCTTTCAACTTTATTTCTTACTCTACTTCTTCTTATTTAGTTTTCTCATCATAAAGTAATAAAATATGTGTCACTCATATACTGATATGTTATCATAAAAATTAAACAACCCTATTTCACCTTCTATCCATCCTACGGAAAATGAAATCACCGCGAGTGGGTACGTACTGTATACCGTGTCCATGCCGGGGTGTAATATATTTTCGACCACCACCTAACATGGATGGGTATAATGGTGTAAATAAATAACTATATATGATTATTGTAAATTTATATTGATTCTGAAATATTATACATATGCTTCAATACAGTTCCACGATCATGGGAATGATATCATCCCTCGTGCGTACGTACGGACTACAGTCTCCACGACGTGATGAGATTCAATCTCCATGTTAACCATTCATGAATGATTATAAAGTATATATAATGAATAATAATGAAATATATGAGATAATAATGATACTATAATTATGTGTATATATATGTATTTCATCTACTTAATTCCATTCAATTCAATAATTAAACAAAAACAGCGTTCATGCATACGTACGGCTTACCGTCATCATGAACGGTGTATTTCATTCCATTTATCGATCTATCATATATATATGTATATATTGAATATATATTATATATAAATCATGTTTTACATTCTGTAATTAATTAAATCACGATATAAGTAATAATATCAAGAACAACAAGTCGAAACACGTACAATAAATGAAACGATGGCTGCTTTTACATCGAATTTACAAAAGAACAGGTAATATAAAGTCATAAGTAAACCATATATGATATCATAATAATGAATATGATTATGTAATAAGTCAATGAAATTATTTTAATCATTATACAGGAGGTTCAGATACATACGAATCATATCAGACATAAGGTAAGGGATAATGTTGCAATCTCAATTGTTTTCTATCCGAGATTGCTTATACGTAAGTATTTACTAGGGTTACATTTATCATCCATGTCCAAGTTTTATAAAAATGCTTTCATGTATGTTTAATGTGCTTTTTACCCATTATTTATGTTTACTACACAGTATGTAAGGAATCTTTTTTTGTTTACCATACGAGGTACTTTTATACTTTTCTGAAAAAAGTAAGAGAAGAATGTTATTTTTAACTTATATGACATGAACAGATTTTTACAGTTTCATAACACCATATTTTCAGGAAGCTTACTCTACAATATTTAATTACTAATTTCAACAAAATCCATTTCACTAAAAATTTCATCGAATTTTGTGAAAATAAAATGATTTTGAAGAAGAAAGGATAGACTCCTCAAGAATTCATTTCACATGTTTTATCAAAACCATTTTCCATCTAAGATGACATTATTTCATGTGTGTATGTTTCAAGTATAATATCTCTATGATTTACATGGTTTCACTTTTCTTATGAAGAAATATTCATTTGTTTTATATGGAATATGTGATGATGGGATGGTGTTTATGAAACCCATTTTACTCTTTGGGTTATGATGAATGTTTTAAAATTATTTTGTGGCACAAGTAAGAATGATTTCATTATGAGATGGGTGATACCTATATCTCCCTTCAATGCATTGGGTAAATATTTATTTCTCATGATAATGACATGGATGGAATGGTAAGTTAATCCATTTCAGTGTTAATTAACTGAAACGAGGAGCGAAATCGATTCAGAAAGGGACTTTGTCCTCTAAGATGGTCTTGGGACTGAAACGAGGAGTGAACCCGCTGGCTGGGCAACCATGGTTGCGCCGCCTGCTGACCAATCCTCCTTCAGGTCACGCCACCAACCACCCATGCCTCCGTAGCCGCGATTCCCTCTAGACGGGCCTCCCAGATCGTGCCGATCACCGGTCACACTGGTCGCGGTCCTCTGAGCCTCCCCGGATCGTGATGCCCGCGGCCCTCCGAGCATACCTGGCTCACGCAGCCCACATCCCTTCGAGCTACCCTATGGCCCTTTGTGCTCACGATACCTTCCGCAGAAGTGCCTCCCTCACAGCACTCCATGGCCCCTCATGGCTAGCTAGGTAGGGCCGGATCCAATGGGTTCACTGGGATGACCTGAACCGGTTCAGCCCAGGTCGGGTCGGGCCGGGTCAGTCTGACCGGCTCAGATAGGACCTAGTCCCACTATGCCCCTTTACATTCTTTTGGCCATATATTTGGTAGTAGACGTCCTTTTGATGAACTGTCAGCGGTGCATGAAATCTTGGATCGGGCACGAATCCCAGCGGGCCCTCAGGGCTAAATGGAAAATAACTCACAGACCGGTTGTCCGATTGACATGCCGTCTATTTCGTTGAGACCCCTATGACGTGGAATAAATTTGATATAATTAGTTGTGAGAATTTAGGATAGTTGGAGTATAGACCAGTAGCGCGTGGAGAATATCCTCCTAGAGATGAGCGATCATAGTGTAGAGACATAGTACTTGGCTGAGACTTAATGATTGCAGACCGTTTTGACTCAGACTGACTCTACAAGCCCATTGGTGATCGCCTTGGTGTCTCAGTAGACACACAGTGGGGAGCGCCATGGTGTCGCGGCAGACCCATAGTGGGGAGTGCCTCGGTGTCGCAGTAGACCCATAATACTTGACAGGAAGAGTACCTCATCAGGCTACGAGGGGGAGCATGCTTGATGACATGGCAGACCCACATTGGGGAGCATTCTTGGTGATGCAACATATCCACAGTACTCGCACAAGAGGAGAACCTCGGTAGAAAAATGTTATTGGGAAGTAAGATTGGTGTCACGCCCGACCCACTGCACTCGATATAGGAGGAGTTCTCCATAATCCAAGGTTTAAAAAATGTGGATGTGGATGTTACTTGATACTACCCCTAGAATAAAAACCTGGTTTGAGCAGAGTTAGTTTTCCTGTGTTTTCCTCATGATTGAGATGGATCACATGATAACATAGCTCTATGTATGGGCATACACCTATGTAGGGTTATCTGTTTATTTCATTCATTTTGGTTTATCCTAGGGGGATTTTTTGAGACTTCGAGGGTCCTAGGGTCCCTATTGAGTATTTTTATACTCACCCCTGCACGGGCTATGATCACACCATGTTGTGTTGGATGTAGACGACATACAACACTGACAAAGGCATAGAGTACTAGGATGATACGGTACCTGGAGGTGGACCATACTGTGAGTCGGTACACGGAGGAGATGGTCAAATGTGGAGTGTTGGGGAGGCGATCTGTACTTAACATTCACGTAGGAACCCCGAAGGATGATCTAGTAGTTTTTATTCTCTTTTTTCAGTTGTATTGTATCACAATTTTACTTGTACATTCAAGTTGGGCTTTTATTATAGATCCTTTTTCGTTCATCACTCTTTTATTATACAGTTTACATAGTGTTTCATATCAAGCTATGTGATTTCTTGTGTGTTTGTGATTACAGGTTTTAAAAGCATTGCATTCCCAGTTTTAGGGAATTAAGCCTTTGGTGCTAGTCGCTAGCCCCTAGCCTGTGGAACGCGGCTTTGGGTAGTAACGACATGGGCCTCAGGGGATGGGGCTTGACATGGTCGATTATAAGTATATAATAATTGTTTTCCATTTTTTGAAGTGGAATGAAATAAATAATCATTAATAATATATTACAAAATAAAAATTTTTATTACATATATATATATTGAATATTTTTTTCAAAATCGATCATTATTACCTCCCATGTAAAATATAGGTTTAGAATGAATTACCTCGCTTCACGAGGTAATAGCCTGCCATACTCACCAGCGATGTTATCAAATTACCACAGAATAGAATTCAAGGATTATTATGAGATATCGGGATTTATAAAGAAAAACAATATCATAATTATCATATATAATTAGAAATTTCATCATTATATCCATCCATGAGAGGTTTTTATGAAAACAATAACATTATTTTGTGAGGTAGTACTGGGTCGTACACATGAATGGTGATTTATTATCCAATTTGATGGAATATAATAAGTATTTAGGTTACTAAATTACGATAATTACATATAATTATATGTAATAAACTAATCATATAATATTATTTTCTATTAATATTAATTTATTATGTTTTAGGAATATATATAATTAAATTCTCTTTTAGGAACGTTTCCTCTTCATCAGATAACATCATTTGGTTTACACTAAAAATATTCATATGTTGTATTTTTAATCAAAAATATAATTATTTTTTCTATTTTATGGAACATTAAAATTTATTAGGGAATTTATTTTTTAAACCAATTATTTTTTTAGGTGTGAAGTGTAAATTTGAAATAGTTTCCTTTTATAAGTAAGGTGGGTGCATTATTTGTAATTTTCTGAAAAAAATTGTGTACCTGCATGTTTCGCACATCAAAAGGCATAAATATTTCCCACTAGAAATCTATAGTGGTTATAATGTCTAAATATGAATATAAAGTTATGTTTTGAAGAATTTATTAGTTGTTTTACTCCACGTCATTTTAGTTTAAACCCCCATTAAACGGCTTTCATCCTTAACTACAATTATTTATTATTATTTTTCTAAATATTATTAATGGTAAAATAATAATATTAAATTATTAAATTATATAAATTATTCTGATTATAAATATACAATCCAATTTACAATAATTAATTCAGGAAAATAAAAAAAATTAATTTAAAATTAATCTGGTAAACATGATGAGAAGGCGGTATTCCAAAGAAAAAATATGCCAATGTTTAAATTGTTTTTATAAAAAAATTCAATATAAAATTAATTAAAATTAACTTAATTATATTAATAAATATTTTCTCCAATAATATAAATTTTTTAAACATATTAATTATTTGCTGTTTAAAATGTTTTATAATAAATGATGGTTGTAAATAAAACCCAATAATTTTCACTATTCATCGAAAATATTACCTTTTATGAAAATTCCATAAAATTATCCCTAGTATAATATTATATGGTTATTTTAAAAAAGAATTATAATTTTTTAAAAAAATTTCTATAATTTTAAAGAACATTTATTCTAATAAGAAATGTAATGGTGATAAAACTACATTTTAGAAAAATATGAGGTCTATGTATAAAATTTAGTTAATTCTTTTCTCATCACTGGAAAATAAATAAAATTAGTATTGAACATTTAATTGAATATATAATTTTAAAATTTTGTTATAATCATTCAATGAAATTGAATTATTAAATTAATTGATGTAAAACTATTTTCTTGATAAAATTATTTTCAGAAAATGATTTACATAATTTTAAAAATGTTATTATATTAAATTATAAAAAAAATCCATAAAATAGTAAATTTTGAATCAATTTAAAAACCATATATTTTCAAAATATACACAATCATACTCATAACTAGAATTCCAAATTCTAGGGGATAACTATCATATTAATCAATGTCATTTTAATAGTATGTCACATTTTGTTCATACAGAGTGTTGTGTTTAAATAAATATATGATCAAAGTTTCTAGTAACAAAAAAAATAAAAAGTTTAATTTTATTAGGGAAGAAATTCAAAAAATCACCGGGTGTAACACCCGAACCCCAAAAGCCTGGAGCCGGTGCATTACTTTAATAAATTGAAATGATTACAAGGAATCAAATCTTGAAGGACCGTGTAGTTTATAGTATTGGAAAACTAGATACATACATAAGTTCAACATTACAACATTAAAAGAAATAAAAAATATATGTTTTATTGGGAAATACACAACTCTATGTTTATCCCTACAGGTCCTTCATATAATCATCTTCATTTCCTATGAAAATGAATCATAATATATTGGCGAGCTTAGATGATCTGTAAGTGTAAGCACTACAACAAAGGATATCATAAACATAAATATTTTTCACGGTAAATAACGAAATAACATTATTTTAAAAATAAACATGAACATAATAATGAAGTAATATGAGTTGAGTAAATATTTATATAATAAAACATATCCATGGGAATTTTTCTGGTCAAAAAACAATATGAACATTCGTTTAATAGTTTCCTAATTAGGGAATTCATAATGTGGTACTTCATAACAATTCTTTAAAGGCCTGATGCAAAGACCATAATATCTCTCATGAGGCCTAATAATGCAATTAGGGGCTATAGTGGTCCCCACCTGACACTTACTATGTCCGATGAATTCCTTATATGAATACAAATAAATATAAATAACATATACATACATATTGAAACTATTATATGAAATGTAAATTACTTTCCCCAAATAGTAAGAACCAACACTAACCATTACGAGTAAATTGGTGTCTGGTGTTAATGTGTCAAACCCAATATCAAATAATAGTGGAAAATATCATAAACAATTAACCCCATTTAAACATAATAATAAAAAATTGTGATGAAATTGGTGATAATACTCTATTAAAATCATCGATTTATTCTGGTTATAAAATGTTTTTTACTTGGAAATATGGAGTTCTATTAGGAAAATATCTATACAAAACCAGAAGTGATTTGATGTATATTTCTCATAGTAGAAATATTTATTTATTGAAAGTACTTTTTTTAAGAAATATTATCGATTACCCCTGAAAATAGGTAATAATTGAGAAATTCCGAAAAATCGAGTTTGAATTTTAGGAAGAATTTCAGAAAGTTACCTCTAAAACAAGTATCTATCCATAAAATAATTAATTATTCTTGTTAGTAATCCTATATAGAACTCCAATACAAAATTTATGATGGGTACATAACAATAAATAATAATTTCATTGATTAGAGTAGACAATATAAGTAACCCGAATGAAAATGGAGGTTCTGGTGGAAAACCATTAACTTTAGTATGATGGTGTTTGCCACATGATCTTAGAGTCCGGGATAACCCGATTAAATCAATTAATTATTATTTATAGAACCTATAATTTATTTAATTGATTTATTTTAACCTTATTTTGTTTATTCAAGGCCATCCTAATAGGTTTAAGAGGTTCAATTTTACTGTTTCGGAGTATTTTCATCCATGGTATTCAAGACCAGTTTACTTATATACATGTAAGGATTAACAAGTAAGATGATAATGGATATCAAGAATGGAAGATTTTTTTATTTATTACCATCTATATTTTTCAATCTAAATATAATTCAATTGGATTTTGGATGTTAATTTGGAATGTTATATAATACATTAATGATTGTTGTTTTTGTTAATTGGCATGTTTTGATTAAAACAAATTGATTTTAATTTATAAATTAATATCATTTCTGCAAAAAGAATTCAGAACGTTACATATGTTATAATACATATATTATTGTCTGGTTAGACAATCAAAACATTTTCAGGACTATAATTTAATATCGTAATAGAAATGGAAAATGTGTCGTCCTAAAATGTGATAAATTAACACATATCAGATGGTGTTTTAATTTCTAGTATAACTGATGGGGGAAAACGAGATGAAGATTAAGTATTAAATTATCATAAAAACATTCCAATACATTTTTTGTATTTTTTTTATCATAACATTTGTATGAAATGTGGTGAGGGATGAAAATTAAAATAAAGGAACTCAAAATAAATGAAATATTGAGATATCCCTTACAAAAGTTTGGCAGTCTTACGATCTCACTTAAAAATTCATAAAATATTTTTAGATAAAAAATGGGGTTCTCATTATTCTTACATAATATGTAATTTATGGGGGATATGGAATGACATTTCTTAACATAATCCAATTGAAAATAAAATATAATAACATAAAAAGCGATCTTGAAAAAGATAGACATTTGGAGATGAGAAAATCTACAACAAAATTCCTATGCAACGTGGTTTTAGAAAACATTAAAAAAAAGAAGGGACATGGGAAAAACCATTAATACAAGACTCATAATATTTTATAGGGGCATAATAAAATGTAAATAGGAACATGGTTTGGTAACATGAAATACATACCAACTAAAAGACAACTTGAATGGAAAAGAGAAATTGGGAATTCTTTTACCTTGTACAGTAACTCCGAAAACATAATGGCTGGGACCTTGGGGGCATGGGGAAAACACGGGGGGACTTCTAACGAGGTATAAATACCAATTCTTTGATGATTATTACTTTTAAATGAATAAAAATGATATAATGAGTTGGTATTTATAGTAAATGGTAGGGAGTTTTTTATTAATTTCAAAGGAAAACTCATTTGTGGTTTTGAAAAACTAGGGGCTTCCCCATGGTATTTGCCCATGGTATTAGACACTTGGGACACCTCATTTCATATTTTAACATTAAAATTTTGACCATAATTTTCAATTATTTATTACATCATCATGATTTCATTAAATATACCGAAAACTCAAAACATCATTTTTACTATTCAAGAACTATTCATGTATATTTGAAAAATCAAAAAAATTCACCACAACCATTTTTCATTGTGTTGAATTAATAAATATAATCTTAATTTTAAAAACATTTTCATTAATATTTTTATTAAATTTTTAAATAAAATAATAATTTATTCTAAAAAAACCAATGTAATGCCCCGACCCCAGTTACCCAATGTTTGTGCATTATTACATAACATTGGCATGATCCCAATAGATCAAGTCCCGAATGACCATTCAGTTTAGTAGAATTAGTTGTACTAGATACATACATGAATTTTACATTACTTTATGAATTGAAAATGGAACATCGTGCCTCCATTGATCACATGTATACCCCTTAGTAAATCCATACAGGTCATTCATAACATAAATTCTCGCATCCTGGAAAATTAAACATAAGAAAGGGGTGAGCATTGATGCTCAGTACGGATAATAATACAGAGAAAAGTAACATAAATAAGCATAAACATTTAATAAAATTTATAAGACTAAAACACAACCCTTTTAAACATAATCTTCATCAGAATATTGAAAAGATAAATCAAATAAGTCTATTAACTTATTCACATTGATATTCTACAAGATGAATAATCACATGTATTATCAATTTATAATCTCATTCTGATGGATTTCATAATGCCAAAAATCAAAACCATATATTCAAGGCCTTATGCCAAGAATATAAATTAAAATAATGTCAAAATCTTGTGCTAAGGGACTAGTTTGTCTCATGAGACCGACTAATCCATAGTGGGGCTAATAGTGGGCCACACCCATCACATACTAACCCTAATGCATTACTCGTATGAAAAGGGTCAAACATAAGACAAAAATTATCGTTAAATTAACATACATGATGTTAGTACATTAACCCTAAAATGTGATTGACATAAAAATAACATATCCATAGTTATAAATATCGTAAAACTGTCAATTCAATTTGGAATATTGTATCATAACAAATAAATTTCATTTAAACATAAAATCCATCAATATATGTTGAAGTATATGAAATAAATAAAAATATATTGAGAGAATTATATAACTCTACATTGATATCATTTATAAGACTCTTCATTATGAATGAAAAAATTAATTTTTAAAATATTCATATGATCTTGTAAGGGAAGCTTCAAAGATGTTATAATGGCAGAAAATAGCAGCACTCACTATATAAGTTTTAAAGATATTCTTTCCTTTTTTTTTTGAAATGGTCATAATGTTCCTTGATTAAAAAATTATATAATTATTCCTTTCCAAAATTTTATAAAATGTTATACATGGGTATAAATTAATACAACCAATTATTTAGGAAATAATATAAATGTTTTAAATACATTTTATAGAATCACAGATGTTGATGATAAAGATGTCCCAGTATATACATACATATATACAAATTTGGTTTGAACTAGTATTTCAGTATCCCGCGTGAACTCTGTGGTTAACGCTTATCCTCAAAGCGGCTTCTTGAAAATAAAAAATATAATTTTCAATTAGATAATCAAGAGATTGTAAAATTAACCCTTACCTTGTACATTTCCTTAGTCAAGGGTACATTAACCTCATGTATAATAGTTAAATCCTTTTTATGAAATTATAAAAGAACCACATACATAAATATGATATCATATATGGCCCTATAATATTTATTTGTTAACAATATTTTATTAGTATCATTGTTATTAATGTTAAATGATTTTTTTTCATTTATGTTCTTTGATACATATAATTACCCACAAATTATTATTGGATTGAGAGTATAACGAATCATTACTATACATTAAGAGACGTATAGAAGATCCCAATGTTTGGAAATTAATTACGAAGAGTTTCAATACAACTGTGGGGAAATTTTCCCCTTTAAGAAATAAATCATTCTCACAACCAAAAATAATAAAAAACATTCTCTATATGATGCATAAACATTGGATGACAACTCAAAAACCTCATGTATTTCAAAACCAATTCAAAGAGTGAAACATTGTAAAATCTAAATAGTATCAAAGTAAAAAATCATATAAACTAATATAGACTTTCAAGAGACCATAATATTTCAATCTTCTCATGATCCATGCTCCATGATCACTAAATAACCCAAATATCACGAGGTAGTTCTAAAAATGCTGGAAATGATACCTTTACCTCTCTCTTAGAAAAAAGAATCTATAAAGAACCAATTATCCAATTATGAGGTGAGTATAATAATCAGTAGTTTTTACCCAATAAATACCCTACCCATGCCACTAGGATAAAAAATTTATCCACATTTATATGTAACGGTTAATATAAGAAAATTTACCAAAACAGTTTATAACCAAATACAAACAAGTTTAAAAAACTTTTTGCAACAAAGTGAAAAAAATGAAAAAAATTTCTGGTGAGTTATTATCCAGAAAAATAACAAATCAATGCATTAAAACTCATTCTTCTTATAATTTGTTATACCCTTTTCCATATTTCACAACACACCCACACATGAATGCCTTTTTTGACAGTTATATACTCATGAGAAATATCTGTTTCAATTACCTTGTGTCCCAACAACACATGAACCCAATCCAAGGTCAGGTACCTAATATACCAATGGTACTTGTCCCACATTAAGTACCTATTAAGAATGATCTCACACTAACCAAATTTATGCCAAATATTTCCATTTTTAAAACAAACCACTTCAATAGAACTGAACTTTTATTGAAATCCAAATCATATGCAATTTCAATGAATCATTCATTTCAATAAAACTATCCCTTTTATAGAAAACAACTAATCCTATTTATGTTCAATAAATCTATTAAAATACCCTTTTTGAAACGCATTTTTAAAAAAGAGAACCAACACAGTCTATTAAAATTCCTAAATTTCCAAATTCCTCATCCATCACTCAAGAAGGTTTCCAAAAATTCATAAACAACCCAATAATAATCAATTCAATAGAAAATATTCTGGTTTAAATAATTCTAATAAGTTCTACTAAGTGGAGTCGTGATAGAAACCTCTTACCTCAAAGGTTTTGAAAAAAACCACAACAAACGAAAAACACTCAAGAAAACCATGTTGATTCTCCAAGATCCCACCTTATATCTTTTCTCCTGACAAGAATGAGACCAAATGTTTTCATATTTGGCATCTACACCAATAGATATATGCATAATGGGTGTATATCATTGAAACTAAAATAAAAAAAGAATTAGATCGAAGTAGATCTATGAAACCGAATAAGAATGAAGAAGAACGATCACATACATCGAGAAACTGACTTTGATTCTTCAATGGAAGCCTTCATATCACCTCTGGAATGTTGGGAGAAACATATTTTGACTTAAGAGAAGAAAAATCCAGAGTTATGGCTAATTTGGAGAAATAACAAGCTAGTTAGCAGGAAGAACATGTGAGATCCACTTTTTTAGTATCTCACATAAGTGTCTTCATAGTTAGTTCGCACAGTTAAACAAACTGAGCACTAACCTTGTGTTTTCCACTACCTAGGCAGACCCATGCACAAAATCCTCACATACTCTCTTTAAAAGTTATCTAATTTTATGAGAGGCACTGCCACAAAATGACCAACCACACACGGTTTGGATGCGTAGTTAGACAAACTGTTCGCTGCCCATGTGACTTCCCCTTTGCCTCCGAACTTCATTAATCATTTTCCTCACTCTTACATTTATCACCCTTATAATTATAACAATGGAAATTATGATGTATGGGTTACATACCAAAAAATGGGGGTACTAAATTCTCCCCACCATAGGTTTTTCCGTCCTCAGAAAGATGAAAACCCTCACCCAACTTAAAGAGTTCTGGCAACCGCTCCATCAATTCATTTTCAGGTTCCCAAGTATCTTCCTGAATCTAACCATGCTTCCATAAAACCCACACAAAACCAAGAATTTTTCCCTTAAATACTTCTTTTGGCCTACCCTCAATCCATATATGTATATGTATCATTGAAGAATCTGAATATAGATCTACATGATTCCATCTAATCATATGGTTAGGATTAGGAAAATACTTTTTTAACTGAGATACCTGGAACAGATTATGCAATGAATTGAACCGTGTTAGTAATTCCAACTGATATTCCACCTCTCTGACCTATTATAGTATCTTTAAATGTCATATATTTCTATAACATATATTTCCCCACTTCCCGGAATGATGATGTCCAAGCCTTAGAGTTATCCCCAAGAAGACATAATCACCCACAGTTAATGACAACATTCTTCTACGGAGATCTGCATAACATTTATGTTGAATCTGAGCCATCTCCATCCTCATTCTAATAAACTAGATCATTTATGTTAGTTCATTAAATAGGCACATAAGAACTAGTGAAATATTAATTGATACCCAATAGATTTCTATAGGGATTTCCAAAAATGATATGTGAACCACAGATCCTTGTCTGAGACTATTGAATATTGTACAACCTGTCTATTTACCACTTCTCGGATATAGATTTTTGATAGATCATCCACCATAGGAGTTTCAAGAATGTGGATGAAATAGGGTGAATTGGTATGATGATCGACTATCAACCATATTGGATCATGGTTCTGAATCATTAGTCGAATAAATATAAAAAAATCATGTGCAATCAACTCATATTTCCACACACATGACAGATAAAGGCTAAAACATTCATGCATGTATCTGATGACTTTCTTTAACTTGCTGAAATGTTAAGAATCACAAGATTAACTCATCCACCTTAATTTTTCAGGTTGATCCACCAAAACTTCACCTTTAATGCATTATAAATTTTCTATGTACCTATATTTACAACCCAACTCGATTGGTTGTAATCATGAAGGAAAGGTTCCTGACACGCCATTGATACAACCATCCATTCTCAAAAGAACAAAACTAAACTCCCATCATATTTCCTTCCTTCAATGGTCTCCCCAACATTGAATTTGAAACTCATAACCTGGCATTATACATCATATGTTTGTGTCTCTTTGACCATATTTACCAAATTAGGAATCAGAGTAGTTGAGAAGAAAACTACAACATCACCTCAGTTCTCACATTCCACAAGCATGTCAGCAAGAGCCGACATCAACTGACATTCATGTGATGCTTATTTTGAAAACAGAGCGTATGAATTTCTACTCAATGTATCTACCACAGAGATTCCTTCCCCTGGTGTACACATCAAGTCAAAGTCAAACATCTGGAGTTACTCCACTCATCTATTTTTCCTCCAATTCAATTATAGCAGAGTGAAAATGTGTTTCATGATTTTGTGGTCTATAAACATAGTGAAATTTTCACCAAAGAGATAATGTCTATATGTTTTCAAGGCATGATTGACTATAGTTAACTCCAAATCATGTGTTGGGTAATTCTTCTAATGCACCGTCAACTACCTTGAACCCTAAACAACCACATGGTCTCCTTGCATGAGAACACAACCCAATCCTTCTCCTAAAGAATCAGAGTACCCCACATACCCCTATCATGATTTTGGAAAAATAAAGACAGGTGCCAATGTAAGCTGGATTTTTAGATCATGGAACGACTTTTAGAAATCCTCTATCCATTGGAATGGATAATTGTTCTTTATTATAGATCTCATTGTCAAGGCTAATCGTGATAAATCCCACACAAAGCATCGATAGTAAAAATATCAACCAAGAAAACATTGTATCTCTAAAACATCCTTTTGTGGTTCCCAGGAGATAATGGCTTATATATTTTTAAGATCAACATAAATACCTTTTTCATAAATGACATGGCCGAGAAAATGTAACTCCATTATCCAAGAATCACACTATAATAATTTGGCCTTCAAATGGTGATCTCTCAGGATTCGAAATACTATTTCCTGGTTCTCCTCATGGGCATCACATTTCATTGAATACACCAATATGTCATCAAAAAACACCACAAAAGGAGTCCAAATATCACTGAAATATCTAATTCATCAAAGCCATAAAGACTGATGGTGCATTCGTAAGACCAAAATTAATGACAACATATTCATAGTGGCCATATAAGCTTTTTAAAGCTATATTTGGAATATCCTCCTTTCGAACTCGCAATTGGTGATATCTAGATCACAAGTCAATGTTGGAGAACCACTGATATCTCTTTAATTGACCAATACTTTCATCAATTCATGGAAGTGAATTTTTTTTCATTACCATAACTTTGTTAAGATTATGGTAAGAAACACAAAACCAAAAGGTTCCATCGTCTTTCTTCACAATCAAGACCACTGCGGCCCACAGTGATGCACTTGGTCGAATGAAACCCTTTCTTTCTAAATCCTCAAACTGAACATTCAATTACCCTATCTTTGTTGGTGACATCCTATAATACAGAAGAGAAATAAGACTGGCCTCTAGAATATGATCAATCATAGACTCTACTTCTATTATAGGTGGTAACCCTGAGATGTTCTTGGGAAATACATCTAGAAATTTTCCTAAAACTTCTTGAAAATTAATTTCATCAATTTATTACATTGATTTCAATTTCAATGATTCCAATTGAAAACATATTGTTCCCACCATTGGTGCCAACAAGCTCCTTTCCCCTTTCATTACCATCCTCTCTCCTATGATGATATGGTAGATACCGTCATCAATTCTAAAACAAACTATTCTCCTACGACAATCAATGTGATCCTTATACATTATCCACCAATCCATTCATAGGATTATATCATATACATCAATGTCCAACTTTGATAATGTAAATTTCAGATCATCTTCATCAATAGTTATAACACATGCTCGACACACAATGACTTGCCATTGTCTTTCACTGAGAGTAGCTTGCTGTATTAAAACGAAAAGAATCATTTTCCAATGTTAAACATAGCAATCCATCAGAACAAGAAGTAATGAAATATTGTGATGCACCTGTATCGAAGAGAACTTTCACATGGGTAGAATTTTAATGAATTATACCTTTCACTATAGATGGTCCATATTGATCATTGACAATCATATACCCATCTCTATAAAATTTATTCATCACTACACTGTTCTCCTTCTTTCCTTGTTGAGATATACATGGTTGAGGAGTGATGGTATTTTGAGAATCAATATAGCTAGCTTTGTTCTACCGATGAGGCTGATTCTGCTGTCCTTACCCTGTCAAAGCAAACAATGCATAGGATGCCTGAGAAGTGTCTCGGTCACCAGACATTGGAGCACTGTGACGATAGCGCCAAAAATGACCCATATTTTTTTGATATTATTCAATGCTCTTGGTTTTGTTTTACACTCTCACTATATGTGGTCATGCTAGCCACATTGAAAGGAACATGCTTTTATTTGGGTTTATGGAGTAATGTTCACTGATCCCATAGTCTAATTATGATTTCCAATTCCACATTTGAAATAAGGGTTCCTTTTCTCCTTGCCCCCAATGGTTGAGTTACCACCATTCCCTATAGGTATCATCATTCATCATCATATAAATCCCTAGATATCAAGTTCATCCACAATCACTCCGTTCACAATCTCTGTATAATCCATAATACAAAGAACCAAAATATTAGATTTAATATCCTTCACTTTCCATCATTAAAAGATTTGTGCCTTGAATGACACACTGACCGCAACATTTAGGAAAAAATAGGAAAAATTCATGAATTTAGTTTCTTACTCTGGGACAGATAGGATGTGCTATTTCAGGCAGAAGATGTCCACTATTTTTTTGGATCTGTAATGTATGTGGATTGATTTGTTTGGTGAACAATTATTGAAAATACTCCCATGTAAGGCCTTCATCAAATTTAGAGTGTACCACAAAATACCACCACTTGCATAAATACAATGGAGTATTTACATCTCTATCATAACATTTACCTCTACCAGTGTGATGATGAAATCGAATATACGATTCATCTTACTGAGCCACACCACCGTATTCTAGGGTTTAGAATTATCATAGATTTTCAGTGGATTATTCTTCTGGAATTGGATGGTATGATTCAAATGCCTCAGCTCATTAGTCTGGTTTCCTATATCCACATCATGAAAAGATTTTATGATACTCAAAACATGCACTTGGTTCACTCGTGGTTCAAGTGTAACCACATTCTCTACCACTTCTTCAGGTTGTTTTCGAGAATTTCTACCAGGATCCATATTCTAGACACACCACAAACTCTATCAATCTCATTTTCTAGAAATTAATGGCTATGCATTTCAAATTCTATCACATTCACTATCAGAACATTGTTTTCAAAAAAAACATTTCCCATGTTCATCAGTTTCTAAAAACCTGTATCATTATTTTTAGAAATTAATCCATCTTCAAAATACCTAATATCCAAGTTTCAAATTCCTTCATTTGGAAAAAAAATCTTCATTTTAAAAAACATTACTACTTGAAAAATGTCATACACAATTATTCACAATGAGATATTAAATCCTAGTGGGAGTTAATTCCTTTACAATGCATTTAATGCTCATCTCATTGGCTAAACCCATGACAATGAGATATCAATCATTCATGAAGTGTATCCAAAACAATTTTTTACCAGCACCTAGTTAATGTGATGTTCAGCTTGAACGAGTTACCAATTTCTTTTTATGCTATACATTTCCATTACAAAAAATCCTACTCATGTCTATGATTCCCAAACAACTAATAAACAAAAAGGAATTCCAACTCCAAGACAAATAACACTGATGATTTGTACCCCAAGGGACGGACCAGCCTAATACCAATTATATTGTCCCGCCAATTAACATTGGCATGAGAGTACAATGAGTCATTACTAGGCTATAAGAGACATCCCCAAGATTCCAAAGGCTGGAAAAAAATATGAAGGGTTTCAATACAAGTGGGGGGAGATTAAGCCTTTAAGAAAGAAACCATTCAAAAAAATGACCACTACCAAACCATTCTCTATATGATGCATAAACAATGATGGAAAATTCAATAACTTCATGTACCTCAAAATCACATCAATGTGTGCAAGAATAAAAGACCAAACAATTATCAAAGTAAATAGTGGATAAACTAATATAGACACTCAAGAGACTCCAGGACTCTATGCTTGACAAGATCTAAGATCCATGATCACCAGACAACCCAAATATCTCTAGGTACTGCTAAAAATGTGGGAAACGTTACCTTTTCCCCAATAGCAGAAAATATCAACTATAAAAGCACAATAGTTCCAATGTAGGGGAGAGTAGAAAACTCAGTAGGTTTTCTATAATTAAATCCCAACTAATTACACTAGGATAGTTAAGTAATCTAAATTTATATAAAACTGTTTATATAAGACAACTTAACAAAATAGTTTATAATAATATATAAACAAGTTTCAAAAACCATTTGCATGAAAATTAAAACAAAAACTAAATCCAATTTCCAGTAAGTTATTTTTATGGAGAAATAAATTATCAATGAATTAAACCCCCTTTCTCATATCTTTTGGAATACCCATTTACATAGTTCACAGCACACCCAAAGATGCACGGTTCATTTGACAATTCTACACTCATGAGCGGTCTCTCGTCCAATTACATTGTGTCCTAATGACACAAGCCCATGATCCAGGGTCATGTCCCTTGAACCACAATAGTACTTGTCCCATATTATGGGCCCATTGAGCACTAACTCACACCAATACCATTTATTAAAAATATTTCCATTTCCAAAACCAACCGTTCAATAGAACTAAAATTATATTAAAAACCAAAGCACAACCAATTTCATAGAAAAATTTAATTATAATTAAAATTTTCCTTTTATTATAAAAAAATATCCCATTTATGTCACATAAATATGGAAAAATCAATTTTTTAAAACCAATGTTTTAAAACCAAGTACCAATTCACTAATTTAAAATCACCAATTTTCTAATTTTCATAACCCCCACTCAAGAAGGCTTCCACCAACTGTTCAACAACCATATCACAATAAATTCAACACCAAATATTCAATTTGATAGCATGAAAATTAGATCTACATAGTTGATCCACGATAGAATCCTCGTACGTAAATGTTTTTGATGAAAACCACAACAAATGAAGAATACTCAACAAAACCAGGTCAATTCTCCAAGAAAACGCCAATGATCTCTTCTCCTAACATGATAGAGACAAAATATCATCATATTTGGAATCCAAACACCTATATATACCCATAATGGATGTATATCTATGAAACCGAAATTATATGAGATGTATATCTAAGTAGATATATTAAACTGAAGAAGAACGAAGAAGAAGGATCACATTCCTCAAGAATCTGGCTTTAATTTTCCAATGGATGCATCCAGATCACCTCTATAATGATGGAGAAACCTTATTCGGCCTTAAGTGAAGAAAAATCCAATGTTATGGCTGATTAAGAGGAAAATGAGCCACTTAGTGACAAAAACACCAGTGAGATTCACTTTTTTAGGTTCTCACATAAGTGCCTGCATAGTTAGTTTTCACAGTTAGACTAACTCTAAACTATCCTTGAATAAGACACTGGCTAGGAAGAACCTCGCACGGCTTCCGTGCATAGTATTTCTAACCGTGCTCCAATAGTATGGTAGCCAATACCACAAAAGGACCAACTACGGATGGTTTACCAACATTATTAGACAAATTTTATGCCCCCCATGCGACTTGCCCTTTACCTGAAAACTCCATTCAATGTTCTCCCAACATTCACCTTCATCATCCATAACATTATAAACATGAGAAGCATCAATTAAGGGTTACATACCAAAAACTGGGGGTACTAAAATAAATAAGTCATGTTTGTTATGGATAAGATTTATTTTATTCAAATCCAAAATGATATTACATTGTAAACACTATTTTTATTCATAAAATTAAGACTCATTTTAATGGTTATGATGGAGAATTATATCTCACCACATCGTGGAGATGGTATGTTGCACATATGCATGAGTGATAATATCAATCTATTGAGAATGAAATAATATGTTTTTTGGATGGAATATTATATATACTGAATAATTAATATGTTATATTCATTATTTACATCAATTATAATCATTATTAAACCTATCCAAATAATGAAGTGTTGAATAACAAATTACACCACTACACGGAGACGACAAGCCGTATGTACAAAAAATATGGTGACTTTTTCATTCATAGGATGGATAGAATAATTAATATAGTTGTACCATATTTATAATAACAAATAATTATGTAAAAAGTACTATATATATTATTTTAGAATGGAAACAACAAATAAACTTAATGTTGATGAAGAAAAAAACATTGAATATGGTGATAAAATAATTACCTCTTCTTCGAGTTCTTATTTTTTATTTGAACAAAAGGTATCATTATGTTAGATTTTTGATCAACGTATGACCAGAAAATTAATTTATGGCAGTTAGTAGGATATTGGACTAGTTTTTGGCTGATTCAAATGGCTTTGGATGTGTGAATTTAAGAGAATGGGATGTACCATTTTATAAGAGAGGTGATGGGAACTTGAGAAGAATCTTGAAATATTAATTTATTAAAAATCATTTTTTATTTATAATAGCTCCAAATGGATTCTTTTCGAGTCTATGTTGGTTTTGGGTCTATCTACTCTCAATAAATATGTTTTAGACAAGTTTAGGTCACCATATTAACCTTATCATTTTGATTTAACTCTTATTTAAACAGTTTAACTTTTACCATGTCTTATTGTATTTTTATACCATATGCTTAATATAGTAAGTATAAATTTACAAGAGAACCTAAAGTTGTAAATTAGTGACATATATAACATTATATTTTTAATTTTCCCAAATCATAGATTTTTAGGAATATTATATCATTTAATCATATAATATTTGGTTTAAAAAACACATTTATGTGAATTTTTCCAATAATGCGTATGTTATTTTTGTGAAAGTCATAAAAACTTGATTACATAAATAAATAAATTTAATCAAAACTAACATGACTTATTCACATATAATATTCATCTATAGAATCATAATTTTCTATTTTTATTTATTTTAATATTTATAATTTTAAAAAATTTATTCATTAATTAATAAGGTAAGTACATTATCACCATTGTGTGATAAATAAATATAATTATGTAAAATCTAAAAATTATAAATAAAATAAAATGATGTATAAAATATTTTTAGCTTCCAAATGAATATTTATTATCGAATCTATCTTATGTTTAACCTATTTTAAAAAAATAGTTATTAAATGGTGAATTTAACACTTTTAACTATTCTTTAAATAAAATATAATAAATTCTCTAATCTAACTGAAATAGATAAATAAAGATATAATTTTTTTAAAAAGGTTGTTTTTTTTTGAGAAAAACATAACCAATAGAATTAGTACATGTGTTGGGGTAATTTTATATTATTATTGTATTATTTCTACCATTAACTACATTATTTAATTTCAACCATTGTAAATAAAATTCAAAAATTATTAATCACAAAAAAATATATTTTCATCCAATTGAACCACATTTTACATACTGATGAGAACTGTGTCTGTATGAATTTTGGAATTAAATTCACAGAAGAGGTGAAAATAATGTTTTATGTAGATTTAAAAATGTGCCTAGAAGGTGGGTAAAAGATGTAATAATGTTTAATATATATATATATATTATTATAAAATGACTCCAGTTATTAATTTAGACCAATATATTCATTATGAATCAATTTTGACATTAAAATAAATTTAAATTAAAAATATTTATTTAAATAAATATTTGGTTTTAAAAATTAATGCATTTTTCATTGTTCATAAAAAATTGATTGTTTTTAGAAAAATACCAAATATTCACCGTAGGAAAAATTTGATATTTTGAATCCAAAAATGAAGTCCATTTTGAAAAAATATTAAATTTCTAATATATGGTATTTCTATTCATAACTTCTTTTTTAAATATCTAGTTTTACTGGTCGTGCTGTGCTAGAACTCGGAGCTGCTTACAATGCATGATATTGAATTTATTAAAAGGGAATCTTATAGTGGATGCTTGGGGTGTTATATCCTTCCTTCATTAAAATAATTTAGACCTTGAAATTTTTAGAATATGAAAACATAAAAATATTTGTGTGGTTCTTCCTCATAATTTCCTCAGGTTCCCAGGTTCCCTATTCAATTTTATGGTTTTCCAAAGAATCCTTACAAGATGTGTCATCAGGTTTATCAACAATTTTTATCTGGTATCAAGAATCCTCATAGGCTCCTTATAATAAGACATATCTAGTTATAGATCTATTTCATTAATGGTGAATACAAGTGTGGGGTAAGGTATGTATTTTATCAACAGTGATACGCGGAAAACATCATGAACATTTGAATGACTTTCCTACATTTCTAAATGGTAATCTAAATCTCTAATTAATTATAGAATTTCTAAAGATACGACGTACTTTAGAATTAAATTACCCTTCTTACTGGGTCGTATAACATCCTTCCATGGAGATAGGCTCATGAAAACATGATATCCTACTTGAAATTCCAAATCATTACATAAGTTATCAACATATATCTTTTTTCAACATTGAGATACATTGATGTGGGTTTGGATAATCTTCACATTTCCCACTGTCTCCTCAACATGTTCTAGGCCTATGAGTTTTCATTCACCAACATAATTCCATAATTTCGGTGTGCGACATCTCTTTACATATAACACTTCATAAGGATCGATCAGAATACTTAACTGGAATATATTTTTAAAGAAAAATTCTACCATATGAATATATAGATCCAACATTCCTTGAAAGTCAAGTGAGAAAATTCTCGACCTGTGTTTTATGGTTTGAATAGTCTGGTCTGATATTCCATTAGTTTGATGTTGGTAGGGAGTGCTCAAATAATGTTTTGTATCTATGGATTTATGAATACTTTTCTAGAATCATGATGTTAAATGAGGATCACGATCAGAAACAATCAATAGGGGTACACTATGAAGTATTAGAACAATATTAATATATAGTCTTTCTAAACATTCATGTGGTAAATCTTCTCTTATAGTAAGGCAATATACTGACTTGGTAATACGAGCAATAATGACCCATATTTCATCATTACTTCTAGGGTATTTTGGTAGCCCCACGACAAAGTCCATCATAATATCCTTCCATTTACACTAAGGTATGGGAAGAGGTTGCATTATTGCTCTAAGTTGTTATCTTCTTGCCTTAATCTATTGACAAACCATACATCCTGACACATAATCAGCAATCTCCCTCTACATGTTTTCCCAAAAAAAATTTCCATCAAATCTCTAAACATCTTAGTGCTACCAAAGTGTATAGTTAATTGGATCTATTAGCATCATCCAACAATTGCCTTTTTAGAATAGTTATGTCGGGAGAAAAATACCACTTCCTAAATTTCAATATTCCATCTTAATATAAAAATTAAATCAATCACCCATCATTTCTTGATTTATTTTTCTTTTATAATACCTCAACACTAGTATATGAACATTTGAACCTTTCTAGTTAATGTGGGTTTACAACCATTTGAATGATTATTGATGTTTCACCATCTATGATTTTTACCATATCCATATTTACTAGATACATGAACATAGGATCCGTTTCAACTATCATCTTGGTCTAAACACCATGATCCTTTCTTCTCAAAGCATCTGCCAACTTGTTTGCCTTCCCTGTGTGGTATTGTTTTTTGCAATCATAATACATGAGTAGTTTAATCCATCTCCTTTTCCTCACGTTGAGTTCGTTCTTTGAGAAAATATACAAAAAACTCTTAGGATCAGTATATATATATATATATATATATCAAATTTTCACCATAGAGTTATTTTATCCATATCATCATATCAAATATTATAGCTGCTAACTCAAGATCATTAGTAGGATAGTTTTGTTCACGAATTATTAGCTACTGTGATGCATATGAATTTACTCAATCATTCTGCATAAGGATACGACCAAGTCATTTATTTGTAGAATCACTACAAATAACAAACTCATCATTCCTCAATAGTAGATTCATGATAATAGCATTAACTAATTATATATGAAATTGTTCCAAACATTCTTCACTGTCTTTTATACAAAAAAAATTAACACCATTACGTGGGATCTTTGTTAATGGGATAGCCAATTGGGCATAATTTTGGACGAAATAACAATAGTAACCTGCTAAACCAATAAAAATATGTAGCTCAGTTATATGCTTCGGTGCTATCCATTTATGGATTGAAAATTATTTTAAGGATCAACAATGATTCCATCTATAGAGATAATATGGACAAGAATAGAAATCACCTAATTCAAAAATTCACTCTTTCTAAACATCCAATATAATTCATTTATTATAAGAGTTATCATAATAGTGCAGATGTGATTTTTATGATCTTCATATCTTTTGTAGTATACCATTATATCATCAAAAAATTAACACTAAAAAGTCATCAATATACTCCTTGAAAATTTTATTCATTAGATCCATGAAAACATAGGGTGCATTAGTCATTACAAAAGCCAATACTATAAACATATAATTCTTATACCTTGTTCTAAATGTTGACTTTAGAATTCCTTAATTCTTCACACACAACTAATGATATCTAGATCGAAGGTTAATCATTTAAAAATATTTATTTTTACGATTTTGATCAAATAATTCATCAATTCATCGTATGGGAAACATTTATTATTGAGATAACATTGAACCCGCTATAGTCAATGCACAAACTCATATATCCATAATTATTCTTTATAAAAATAATAGGGGATCCCCATAGAAAATAACCAAAGAAATAAATCCTTTATAAATAAATTCCTCAAATTGTTTCTGTAGTTCCACTAATTCCACAATGTATATTTTATAAGGGGTCTTCGATATTGGCCTTGAACCCGGAATTAAGTAAATGGTAAACTCAATTTCTCTTTATAATGACCCATACTATACATACATGGTTATTAATTCAGAATTTTAGCATACTAATTACAACATATAACAAAACCATGATAGGTCTGGATTGGTATAGTGTCTTTAGAAACTAGGAAACATAAACAACTGGTTCATAAATCATCTACATTGCCTCCTATTTATTTCATCATATCTAGAGTCCCTTTTGGAATATCCTAATTAATTCTTTTATTCCTGACCTGGGGAAAATAAAACATACAAAAGGGTGAGCTAAAATTATTAGTAAGGGTAAATAAAAGAAATATCAATCATATCATATTCATAAGAACATAACATTTTGAAAATATTAACCTGCAAAAGAGATCATAATATCATAACATGGGATAATTTATAGTAGTGAAATGTAATCCCAATATTCATAACATAAAACATTAAAATTAATTGCATACAGACATAATCATAGAAAATCATTTCATATTAGTCAAGTCTCATTTCCCATACCATCATAGCGGACAAAGTCCATTACAAAACAGAGTTCCCTCCTCGTTCCAGTCCTGTATCACAGAACCAGATTTACATGTTGTTCCAGCCATTTATATCTCATTAGATATAAATCTTTACCCAATGAATTAGAGGGAGATATAGGCCCCACACATCTCATAATTAAACCATACATATGTCTGCCACAAAATCATAAATCATATCATAACCCATGTAATAAAAATGGGATTCTTAAACATCATGCCATAATAACATAATCCATATAAGATAAAAAGAAATCACAAAATTAATTCCATCATAACATAATCAAATCAATTTGAAAAATAGGGAAATAAATATAAACCTATATTATCTTAAATGGAAAATAATTTTGATAATACACTTGAACTCCATTTGTGAGGAAAATATCCTTTCTACTTCAAAAACATTTTTCCTTTCATAACATGTCATATAATTTTAAACTAAAATAAGTTGATTAAAAATAAACTTGAAGACTTTTAATGGAAGCTTCATGGAAATAATGTTCTATGAAATCCTAAAAATCCATTCATGTTGTATAAGTTATAAAAACATTCATCTCATACTTTGGCAGGAAAAGTCAAAATGTACCTCGTACAAAAAACGACAAAAGATTTATTTCATATCTTTTACTAAAAACACACCAATTGGTAAAATATTATTTAAACAATTGTAGGAGGATAGAAATAATATTACATATTGGGTAAAGGTGGATGTGGATGATAAATATTTCCTAGTAAATTTTGAAGTATAAATAATCTCAGATAAAAATGAGATTTCAAGATTTCCCCTTACCTTCGGTCTGATTTTCATTGTATGTATCTGAAACACATGTATAATGATTTAAAAATGTCATTGACTTATTACAGATTCATATTAATTGTTATGATATCATATATGGTAATATTCTTATCTTTTTATTAGAAATATTTCATTGCTACTTGTTTTTCGGGTGTTTATTGCTTTATGTTCGTATGCATGTTTTGTCAAATAAATTCTTATTCTTCTTTTTAGGTTATAGATACCTAATTTATAGAATGTTATTAATTTAGTTTTATCATATTTATTCATTAAATTTATGTATGTAATCATTATTCAATGAAGATCATGTAAAACGAGTCGCATCACAATGTGGAGACGGTAGGCCGTACGTACACACAACCGATGATATCATTGCCATGATGATGGAATTGTATTGAAGTGTATGTATACTATTTCAGAATCAATATCACTTTAAATTAATAATATATAATTATTATTTATACCATTATACCCATCCAAGTAAGGTGGTGGTGGAAAATAGATTAAACCACGGCGTGGAGACGGTATTCCGTACGTTCTCACGCGCGGTGATTTCGTTTTCCATAGGATGGATAGAAGGTGAAATAGGGTTGTTTCAAATTTATAATAAAATATAAGTATATTAGTGACACTAATGTTATTACTTCATAATGAATTAACTAAATAAGAGGAATTAGAAGAATAAATAAATTCAAAAGAATCGGTAACAGATATTACCTCTTCTTCGACACGCCTCTTTGAAACCTCCTCTTAGGGCACTAAAATTGGTCTTTGAAGAAGACAAGGACCACTGGTATGTTTCTAGGAAATTTTATAAGGGAAATGGCCCGGGGTTGGACAAGCTTCAAGGCTCAAAATTTTGCAATGAGGAGAGGGAGGAGGTGCCCTTTTATAAGGGAGGAGAGGGGTACCTTAGGAAAAACTTAAAATATTATTTTCTAATAAAGTCATATTCGGTTTTTAATAGCTCTAAATTGATTTATTTCGATGCTAAGTTGGGGATGGGTCGATATAATCTTGACAAATAGGTTTTATACAAGATTAGGTTAGTATTTTAACCTTATCATTTAGATTTAACTCTAAGTAAAATAATTTAACTTTTACCACGTCTTCTTGTTTTCTTACACTATATTATTAATAAACTTACAATAACAAGCCAAAAGAACCCCAAGTGTTTTATTATTGATATATATAACCTTATCTAAGTCATTTGGCCTATAATTATATTTTTAGGAATAAAATAAAAATTAATAATATAATATTTGTTTTAAAAACTATTTTATGTCAATTATGACACTATTTGGTAATTGTTTTTTGTGAAAATCATAACAGAATTATTAGTTCTAAAAAAGATAATTAAATCAACTCTATAATGTTATATTAACGTATAATATTAGTGAAATTTATAAAAAGTCTAAAATTACATTTTTTTGGGAATTTATACCTCAATTATCTTAATATTTCATTAATAAGGTAATTACTGCATCATCATTGTGTCATAAATAAATTAAAATATTTAATTTCAAACAATTATAAATAAAATACCATTATTTAGTAAATTGTTTTATATTTATAATGAATATTTATAGTCTAATTTATCTTATTTATAACTCTACATTAAAAATGTTTTTAGTTATTAATATTTTATTTTATCTATTTTAACATGTCTTTAAATAAAATAATAATAAATTTCCTAATCTAATTCAAGTGAACCTAAAGGGAAATACTTTATTCGTATTGCTGTTTTTGGTCGAATTACACTTATCCTATAGAATTAGGACATGTTTTATGGTAATAATAATATCATTTGAATCAATAATTACCCTATTTACTTTTTACCGTGTTAAATTAAAATAAAAAATTATTATTCACCAAAAAAAATTATCTTATTGAACCACATTTTATTCATTGATATTAACTGTGTCTCATGAATTTTCAAAATTCCACTCACATAAATAACGTTTTATGTACATTTGAAAATTCTCCTAGGAGGTGGGTTAAAGACGGTGAAAAGTCAATAAAAATTTTATATATCAATATTATTATAAAATGACTCCAATGAATTACATTGAACATATATAGGTTTTATGTATCTTTTTTTTACCTAAAATAAATTTAAAAAAATTAAATAATTATATAAATAAAAATATGGTTTTTAAATAGTAACCTAGTGTTTTCACTATTGATCAAAAATTGAATGTTTTCAGAAAAATACCAAAAATTCACCCTATGCTAATATCGATATTCTGAATCCACAAATGAAGTCCATTTTGAATGATAAAATTTATAAAATTTAGAAAGCTGGGTATTACAATTCATAACAGATATTTTTAATATTATTGTAATAACATATCATTGTATTGTGAAACTTGGTACTGCGTACAACTCAAGCTATCGAGGAAGGATGCTCTTGCATGCAATGCAACCCAAGACAGTGTTGTTTGTAGTGAATTATTCCTTTGGTGTTTCGTATAAAATAATACATAAAAACAAAATATTTCTCAAAAAATATCAGTTGTTACATTTGACCCCCCTTACAATTAATTTCACCCTCGAAATTCGTCACTTTGTAAAAAACCGATGACGATACCTCTCCCTCATCATATCCTCAAGTTCCCATGTATATTCTTCTAATTGGTGGTTCCTCCATAAAACATTTACAAAGTGAGTGGTCTTGTTTTGTATATCTTTTTCGCTACGATCCAGAATCTCTATCAACTATTCTTCATAAGAAAGATCTTGCTCCAGCTGTACAACTTCTGAGCTTAGTATGTCTGATGGATCGAGTATGTACTTTCTCAGGAGATATAAATAGAACACATCGTGAACTTGAGATAGATTTGGTGGAAGCGCCAATCGTCAAGCTACCTTCCCAACATGATCCAGTATTTCGAAAGGAACGATATACCTAGGGCTCAACTTTTCCTTCTTTCCAAATATGATTTATCTCTTCCAATGAGATATTCGTAAGAACACTTTATCACCTACTTCAAACTCTAGGTCTTTTCATCAGTTGTCAGCAAAACTTTTTTGTCAACTATGAGATTCTCTAATGTGTTTTTGAATATATCTGACCTTTTCTGCCATCTTATCAACAAGATCAGGTCCTAAAAGATTTCTTTCCCCAACTTCATCCCAGCATGTTGGAGTTCTGCATTTCTTTCCATATAGAGATTCATAAAGAGCCATCTGAATACTGGAGTGAAAACTATTATTATCAAAAAGTTCCACCAAAGGTAGGTGTTGATCCCAACCACCTTTGAAATCCATAGAGGAAGCTATTAACATATCTTCTATAGTCTGAATTGTTCTCTCAGACTGAATGTCTGTCTGAGGATGATAATCAGTGCTTAAACAAAACTTCATATCTAGAGTATTCTAAAGACTTCACCAAAACATCGAGGTAATCCTTGGATCCCGATCAGATATAATAAAATGTGGTACTCCATGCAATCATACCACTTACTTTACATATATCATGGAAAGCTGATGAAGATTGAAATCCTCTATAATAGCAATGAAGTCTGCCGACTTCGTAAGACGCTCTACAGTGACCCAGATAGCATTATTGAATTTGGATGTTTTTGGAAGTCTAGTGACAAAGTCCATAGTTATGTATTCCCATTTCCATTTGGGTATGTCTAATGGTTGTAACATCCCCTTAGACTTCTGTCTCTCAGATTTAACTTGCAGAAAAACCACGCATCGAGATACATATTCAGCAACATCTCATTTCATACCATCCCACCAGAAGTACTCTTTCAGGTCCCTATACATCTTCGTGCTTCCAAGATGAATAGTGAATGATGAACTATGAGCATCATCCAGCAGCTCCTTCATTAATTAAAGGATGGGTGGAAGACAAACCAGATTCAGGAACCTAATTATCCCTTCACAATAAAGGTTTAATTCAGGAACATTTGTCACCTTCTTTTGTAACTCTACATCTTCTTTTTTTTGCCACTTTAATCTTCACCTGTATAGATGGTTGAACATTCATTTGAGAAAGATAAGATTTTTCCCCTTCCATTATAATTCCATGATCCATCCTTTGTAAATCCATAAATATTCGATCTTTTGTAATCCTCATCATGGATAAGCTAGCATGGTATTGTCAGCTTAATGTATCTGCAACCTTTTTTTCATTCCAAGGATGATAATGAATTGAGAAGTCGTAATCATTAATCAGCTCCAACCATCTCCTTTGCTATATATTCAGCTCCTTTTTTGTGAAAATATACTTTAGACTATTATGATCAGTATAAATATCACACATTTCACCATAATGATAATGAATCCATATTTTTAATGAAAAGATTGTCACGGCTAACTCCAAATCAGGATTTGGGTAATTTTTCACATTGATTTTCAACTATCGTGATGCATAAGCTTTCACCATATCATTTTTCATGAGAACTCACCCCTTTCCCTTCATGGATGAATCACTGTAGATTACAAACCATTCTCCACTACACGACATTGTGAGCACAGGTACAATAGATAACCATCGTTCTAACTCTTTGAAATTCTCTTCAAACTCCTCAATCCACATGAACTTGACTCATTTTTTATTCAACCTGGTTAGTGGATTAGATAACCAAGAAAAATATTTCACAAAACATCGATAATATCCAGCCATACCTAGAAAACATCGAATCTCAGTTAATGTCGTTGTTCATGGCCATCTTTCAATAACCTCTATTTTTGCTGGATACATAGATATCCCCTCTTTTGAGATTATGTGACCCAAAAATGAAACTTTTTAAATCCAAAATTCACACATGATAAATTTGGCATAAAGATTCCCCTTTCTTAGAGTATTCAATAAAATTCCCAAGTGATCATTATGTTCTTGCTTGCTCTTTGAATAGACAAGAATATTTTCTATAATGACTACCACAAACTGATCAGGATAGTTGCTAAACACTCTATTCAATATATCCATGAAGATATCAGGGGAATTTGTAAGACCAAATGGCATCACTATAAATTCATAGTGTCTATACATTGTATGGAAAGCTGTCATTGGTATATCCTCGTTTTTGAACATTAATTGATGATACCCTGAAAAAAGATCAATCTTGTAAAAGTATTGAGCTCCGCGTAGTTGGTCAAATAAGTCATCAGTGCATGGGAGAGGATATTTGTTCTTGATAGTGATCTTGTTATGTTCTTGATAATCAATTCAGAGTCTCATTGATCCATCTTTCTTCTCAAAAAACAGAACAAGTTCTCCCTAGGTGACGCACTAGGGTGTGTGGATCCTTAATCAAGATTGTCTTGGATTAGCATCTTCAATTCCTGCAACTCAATTGGGGCCATTCTATATGGTTTCTTTGAAATAGGCATAGCATCCGGTACGAGTTCTATTGAAAAGTCAACTTCATGATTTTGTGGAATACCAGACAATTCCTCCAGAAAGACCTCACCAAACTCCTGTACAATAGGAATATTCTTAATAGTGAGTTTTTCTCAATCCATTTGAGCTAAATAACAATTATTTATTAAAATCAAGACCCATATGATGGAAGAAATTTCCACTGGAAGGTTATATTCGTCCTTGCATCGATAGCTAATATTAGATTGATTGGTAATATTAAATTTGATTTCCCACCTTTAGAAATTGATATGAGCTTCATATAAATAAATCCAATCCATGCAAAGAATCACATCAAATTCCACTATAGGAAGGATCGCCAGATTTGCAGGAAGTACTTTCCCACAAACATTAATCGGAGAAGAATTGTAAACTTTTGATGAGACCATTGTGCCATTAGGGGTTGTCAAGCTAACTCAACATCTAATTATAGATGTAATACGGAAATAACCTTATGAAATTCCTTAGAAATAAAAGTGTGGGTGGATCCAGAATCAAATAAAAAATTTTTTACATTAGAGTGGATGGTAAGTTTACCTTTTACTACTTTGTTATCATACTCCACATCACCGATAGAATTTTTTTTGACATTGCTTTGTCTTTGGCCTTATGATTTTGTTGACATCAATCATCATCAACAAACCTTAGATTAGGGCATTGATTGGAATAATGCCCCATTTAATTTCACTTGAAACATTGAAGTGTAGGAGGTGCATTCTGTGTATCCCTTTCTTTGTTCGCATCATTAGACATCTTCTTCCCATTATTTCGGCATTCAACCACCCGATGACCTTCTTTTCCACACATAAAACATTTATTTGTCCCTTTAAGACAACTCACTCCATCTTTCTTTCCAAACAACGAGCATAAGGGAAAACACATCTTTTTTTAGTGTGGTCTATATATTGCCCTTGAATTTCATTTTTCTCTTCTTATCAAACCGATACAACTGATGGCTTACTCAAATCTCATTCTCAACCTTGAGAGCACATCGAACAATTTTCTCGTAGCTATTGAAGTACCTTATGGCTAATTCCCTTCGAAGACTTGGTTTTAAGAAACTAATGAATCGATCGATCTTACTCTCAGGTTGGATAATAATTCCAGAAGCGTACCTTGCAAGTCTTATAAAATTTTCATTGTAGGTACCAATAGATTCATCATCCTTTGCTTCAGTTCAAGAAACTCCTTCTCCATCTTTGTTCGAAAAATACAAGGGTATTACTTATTGAAATATTAGTTCTTGAACTTCTCCCATTCCATGGACTCAATTTCATCCATTTTCCTCATATTCTTAATAATATTCCACCATTGATCAGCTTCACCTTACAAATGATTTACTTCTAAGAAGACTTTATCATGTTTAAAACACTGTAGAACTAAAAATATCATTTTAGTGGTACTGATCCATTTTTCAGCCACTAATGGATCACAAGACCCACTGAATGAAGGTGGATGCTGCCTCATGAAGGATTCAACAGAATGTTGCTCCTTCATTTTCTCGTTTGGAAGTCCAGCATGATTCATAGATTGAGAATGTTTTGTGAGCAGGGATACAATATTTTTTATTCCATCTCCCATAACGATTGGTTTATCAGGGGTACAATCATTGCATTTCCCATCACATTCAGCATTAACACGATTCTGGTTCTTTCGGGTTACAACCATTGAATTAAACAAAGAAGCATAGTTTGAGAAACACTAATCATAATAGGAAAAACACATAATCAGGAATAAAATTTCACACTTTAAGTCCTATCATAGGTTGTTAATGGCCATTTCTAAAACAAAAATATTGTGTTCTATGTTCAGACATATCCTTAGAGTTCTTACTGAGGCTTTCACATTCTAGTTTGCAAAGGTTTACTATACCTTTCCCCTGATACCCATTATAACGATCCATATTTTACATACATGGTTATTACGTCAAAATTTAATCATACTTATTACAACATATTATAATACGATGATAGGACCATATAGGTATTGTGTCTTTAGAAACTGGGAAACATAAACAACTTGTTCATAAATCATCTATATTGTCTCCCATTTATTTCACAAAATCTAGAGTCCCTTTTGTAATATCCTACTTAATACGATTTTTCCTGACCTGGGGAAAATAAAACATACAAAAGGTTTTTCTCAAATGATCAATAAGGGTAAAAAAATATATATCAATCATATCATATTCAAAAGAACATAACATTTTGAAAATATTAACCAGAAAAAGAGATCATAATATCATAACATGGGATAATTCATAGTAGTGAAATATAATCCCAATAATCATAACATAAAAGATGAAACTTTTTGAAATATACACATAATCAAAGAAAATCATTTCATATTAGTCAAGACTCATTTCCAAGACCATCATAGCAGACAAAGTCCATTACTAAACCAAGTTCACTCCTCGTTCTAGTCCTGTATCACTGAACCATATTAACATGCCATTCCAGCCATGTATATATCAAGAGATATAAATCATTACCCAATGAATTGGATGGAGATATAGGTCGCACCCATCTCATAATGAAACCATTTTTATGTGTGCCATAAAATCATATATCATAGCATAACCCATGTAATAAAAATGAGATTCTTAGACATCATGTCATCACAACATAATCCATATAAAATAAAAGGACATCATAAAAATAATTCCATCATAACTTAATCAAATAAATGTAAAAAATATGGATATAAACAGAACCATATATTATCTTATTTGGAAAATAATTTTGATAGAACACATGAATTCCATTCTTGAGGAAAAATATCCTTTCTACTTCAAAAAATAATTTCATTTCTTAACATGTCATACATTTTTAAACTAAAATAAGTTGATTAAAAATAAACATGACAAATTGTAAAGGATTCTTCATGGAAATAATTTTATATGAAATCATAAAAATCTATTAATGTCGTATAAGTTAAAAAAACATTCTTCTCGTACATTGGCTGGAAAAGTCAAAAAGTTCCTCGTACTAAAAATGACAAAACATTCCTTTCATATATTTTACTAAAAACTCACCAATGGGTAAAATTGGATTTAAAAATTTTTATGAGGATAGAAATAATATTACATATTGGGGGAACATGGATGTGGATGATAAATATTCCCCAGAAAATTCTGAAGTATAAACAATCTCGGATAAAAATGCGATTGTGAGATTTTCCATTACCTTAGGTCCGATTTGCGTTGTACGTATCTGAAACTCATTTATAATAATTTAAATAATTTCATTGACTTATTACAGAATCATATTAATTGTTATGATAACATATATGGCCAGATTCTTATCTTCTTATTAGTAATATTTCATTGCTACTTGTTATTCGGGTGTTTATTGCTTTATGTTCTTATGCATGTTTTGTCGAATAAATTTTTATTATTATTTTTAGGCTATAGATACCTTATTTACAGAATGTTATTACTGTGATATATATCATATTTATTCATTCAATTCATTTATATAATCATTATTCAATAAAGATCATGTAAAATGAGTCACATCACATCGTGGAGACGGTCAGTCGTACATACGCACGAGCGATGATATCATTCCCATTATAGTGGAATTGTATTGAAGTGTATGTATACTATTTAATAATCAATATAAATTTAAAATAATCATATATAGTTATTTGTTACACCATTATACCCATCCATGTAATGTGGTGGTGGAAAACAGATTACACCACGGCGTGGAGACCGTATTCCGTACGTACGCAAAGACGGTGATTTCATTTCCATAGGATGGATAGAAGGTGAAATAGGTTTGTTTAATATTTATAAAAAATATAAGTATATTAGTGATACTGATTTTTTTATTTCATAATGAAACAAATAAATAAGAGGAAGTATAAGAAGAAATAATCTTTCAATAATCGTTAACGGATATTACCTCTTCTTCGACACGCCTCTTGGAAACCTCCTCTTAGAGAACTAAAATAGGTATTTCAAGAAGGCCAGGACCTCTAGTATGTTTCTAGTGAAGATGATAAGGTATATGTTCTGGGGTTGGATGATCTTGGAGGCTCAAAATTGTGTAATGAGGTGAGGGAGGAGGTGTCCTTTTATAAGGGAGGAGAGGGGCACCTTATGAAAAACATAAAATATTATTTTATAATAAAGACATATTCGGTTTTTAATAGCTCAAAATTTATTTATTTCTAAGATATGGTGGGGCTGGGTCGAAATAATATCAACCAATAGGTTTTAGACAATTATTGGTCACTATTTTGACCTTATCATTTAGATTTAACTCTAAGTTAAATAATTTAACTTTTACTGTGTATTCTTGTTTTCTGACACTATATGTTTAATAAACATAATATAACAAGCAAAACAGACCTTAAGTGGTTAATTATTAATATATATAACCTTATATAAGTTATTTGGCTAAACATTATATTTTTTGGAATAAAATAAAAATTGATAATATAATATTTGTTTTAAAAACAGTTTATGTCATTTATGATACTATTTGGTAATTGAATCTTGTGGAAATCATAACAACATGATTAGTTCTAAAAAAGTAAATTAAATCAATAATATCATCTCATATTAACATATAAAATTAGTGGAATTTATAAAAAGTCTCAAGTTACATTTATTTGGGTATTTATAAAATCTATTATGTTAATATTTCATTAATAAGGTAATTACTGCATCATCATTGTGTCATAAATAAATTATATTATATAATGTATAAAAATTATAAATAAAAAACCATTATTTAGGAAATATTGTTATCTTCTTAATTAATAGTTATAATATAATTTATCGAAATAATAACCCAATATTAAAAATGTTTATATTTATTAATCATTCATTTTAACAATATTAACACTTCTTTAAATAAAATAATAATAAATGTCCGAATCTAATCCATGTGGAACTAAGGGGAAATATTATATTCCTAGGGTTTTTTTGGTCTAATTAAAATTATCCAATAGAATTAGGACATGTGTTAGGGTAATAACAATATCATTTTTACCCTTAATTACCGAATTTACTTTTAACCGTGGAAAATAAAAGTTAAAAGTTATTATCCACTGAATATTATTTTTATCTTATAGAACCACATTTTACTCCTTCATATTAACCGTGTCTCTCGGATATTCGAAATTCCACTCCCAGAAGTGGTAAAATTACATTTTATGTATATTTTCAAATTCTCATAGTAGGTGTGTAAAAGACGGAGAAAAGTTCAATAAAATTTTTATATATAAAAAATTATTATAAACTGAATCCAATGAATTACAATAAACTTATATAGGTATTATGTATCTATTTTTACCTGAAATAAAATTAAATAAAATAAATAATTATTAAAATAAAAATTTGTTTTTAAATAATAACTAAGTGTTTTTCACTATTCATCATAAATTGAATGTTTTTTGAAAAATACAAAAAAAATCACCCTATGATAATTTGGATATTATGAATCCAAAAATGAAGTCTGTTTCAAATGAAAAAATTTATATAATTTAAAAAAGTGGGTATTACTATTCCTAATGTCTAGTTCGATTGGTTGTGGTGTGTTAGAACTTGAAGTTCTATACAACACATGCTACTGTATTATTCAAATAGAAGTTTACCATGGAATCTTGGGGTGTTACATTATCTCCTCCTTCAAATAATTTCGTCCTCAAATTTTGTTGAATAGTACTGCATAAAAAGACTCGGGTGGTTATTCATCAAATGTTCCTCGGTTTCCCACGTTGCCTCTTCAATCATATGGTTTCTCCATAGAACTTTTACCAGACCAGTCTTCTAGTTTCTCAAAACATGTTCTCTAGTATCAAGAATCATGACAGTCTCTTTGCAATAAGATAGATCGGGTTCCAGTTATACTTCATCATATGTGAGTACATGTATTGGGTCAGGCATGTATTTTCTCAACAGTCATACAAGGAACACATCGTGAACTTTGGAGAGACATGGCGTCATTGCCAAACGGTAACCTACATCCCCAATTCATTCTAGAATTTCGAAAGGTCTGATGTACCCAGGACTCAGTTTACCTTTCTTACCGAAACATATAACTCCCTTCCATGGATATACCCTCAAGAAAACATGATATCCTACCTGAAATTCCTAATCCTTCCTTAGGTTATCGGCATATCTCTTCTTCCTACTTTGAGATGCTTTGATGTGGTTTTGGATTACCTTCACCTTCTCTATCATTTCCTCCACCAGTTCTAGGCGTACATGTTTTATTTCAACAACGTCATCACAATAGGTTGGTGTGCGACATATCATTCTGTATAACACCTCATAAGGTGCCATCTGAATACTTGAATTAATGATATTATTATAGGAAAAATATACCAAAGGTAAATATAGATCCCACATAACTTGATAGTCCGGTGATAATGATCTCTACATGTCTTTTTTTTTGTGTTGAATAGTCCTTTCTGAATGTCCATCAGTTTAAGGGGGTAGGCAGTGCTCAAAGGAAGTTTAATATCCAAGGCCATCTGGAGACTCTTCCAGAATCTTGAGGTAAAACAGTGATCATGATTAGACACAATCGACAGGGGTACTCCATGAAGTATCACAACTTCATTAATATATAGTCTTCCTAGACGTTCAACTGGTAGATTTTCTCTTATAGCAAGAAAATGTGCGGACACGATAAGACAATCAATAATGACCCATATTTCATCATTCCTTCTAGGAGTATTTGGTAGCCCCATGATAAAGTCTATCATGATATTATCCCATTTCTACTCTGGTATTGGAAAATGTTGCATGACTCATCCAGGCTGTTGCCTTCCAGCTTTCACTTGTTGACAAACCATACATCATGACACAAAATCATAAATCTCCCCCAACAAAAATGTTCCTTCCAATCTATATACATTTTGATGCTCCCAGCGTGTATAGAGAAATTGGAACTATGAGCATCATCTAACAATTCCTGTTTTAAATCAGGTATATCGGGAACACAAAGTCTTTTCCCAAATTTCAAAATTCCATCTTCATACACAAAGTCACTCAATCTCCCATCATTCACAGCTTTAATCTTATTTTTAATATCTTCATCATTGGTCTGAGAACTCTTTATCCTTTCTAGTAAAGATAGTTTGGAAACCATTTGAAAAAATTATTGATGGTTCCCCTTCCTTGGTTATTCCCATAACTATCTCTACTAGATCATTATATATAGGTTCCTTTTCAACTCTCATCTTGTTCAAAACACCATTATCCTTTCTGATCAAAGCATCTTCCTCCTTATTTTCCTTCACCAAGTTGCAGTGTATCGTGCAATCATAATCCTTGAGTAGTTCAAGCCATCGCCTTTTCCTCATGTTGAGGTCATTATGTGAGAAAATAGACTTCAAACTCTTATGATCGGTATATATCTCACATTTTTCACCATAGAGATCATGTCTCCTTATCATCAAATAAATTATTATAGTATCTAAATCAATATCATAAGTAGGATAGTTTTTCTCATGAATTTTTAAATGTCGTGATGCATAGGTAATAACCCTATCATTTTGCATTGGGACACAATAAAGTCCATTCTTTGAAGAAACACTATAAATAACAAACCCATCATTCCGCGATGGTAGATTCAATATAGTAAAATTGACTCATCATTTATTCAATTCTCTAAAACATTATTCACACTCTTTTTTCCAAACAAATTTTACCCCTTTACTTGTGAGCTTTGTTAATGGGTTAGCCAATCGGGAAAAATTCTGGATGAAACGCCGATAATATCCTACTAAACCAATAAATCTGTGTACCTCAGTTATACTCGTGGGTGATGGAAATTCTTGGATTGTCGTGGTCTTAGAAGGATCAATATATATTCCATCCTTAGAGAAATTATGGACAAGAAAAGTGATATCCTGGATCCATCATTCACACTTGCTAAACTTCCCATATAATTCATGTATTCTAAGAGTGTTCAGGATAATGTGCAAGTGGTTTTCATGATCTTTTTTTCTTTTTGTGTATAACAAGATTTCATCGATAAATACCACAAAAAAATCATTAAGATATTTATTGAAAACACTTTTCATTAGATCCATGAATACATAGGGTGCATTATTCAGCCCAATAGGCATTATTGTAAACTCGTAATGCCCGTACCTTGTTCAAAATAATGTCTTCAGAATGTCTTCTATCTTCACAAAAAACTGATTGTATCCAAATCGATGATCAATCATTGAAATGTATTGAGCTTCATGCAGTTGGTCAAATAAATCATCAATACGAGGTGGGTGATACTTGTTCATTACTGTTATACCATTGATTTCCCTGTAGTCGTTACATAACCTCAATGCATCTTTCTTCTTAACAAAAAGGACAGGGGCTCCCCATAGAGAAACACTAGGGTGAATAAATCCCTTATTACTCAATTCATCTAGTTGTTTCTTTAGTTCATCCAATTCAATAGTGGCCATTCTATAAGGGGAATTCAATATAGGCCTTGAACTACGAATTAAATCAATGGAAAACATAATTTCTCATTCTAGAGGATGTCCTGGTAAACCTTACATAAACAAATCTAAATATTATTTCACAATAGGTACATCCTATATTTGAAAATTCCATTCCTCACCCATAGTTATTTCATTCTTTTCCTCCCCAATAATTGAATTTAGTTGAGCTATAGGGGGTGGATCTAGATAAGAATACGACAGTGATGATTCTGATATAAAGATAAGGTGATCTTTATCATCATCATCAAAAATAGTAACCTATTTATTCTTAAAATATATTTTTGCATCACGGTCCAGAATACAATCCATACTAAGGATTATATGAAATTCAATCATGGGTATGACAATGAGATCAGAAGATAATGAATATTTATGTTCTCTAATGGGGACTTATTCACAAAACATTGTTGCAATGATACTTCCATTAGGATTTTTAACTGACTACTCCCTTGTTAAATCAAATTGGAAATACTTAATTTTCTGAGAAAACTGTGAAGATATAAAACAATCTGATGATCCAGAATCAATTAAATCATAGGCTAAACTTGAGGAAACCATTAAATTACTTGCCACCATGTCTTTCAGAGCTTCTACCTCCGCAGTAGTGATAACATAAGCTTGGCCTTGATCCTTTGGCCTTTTTGAGGTAAGTTTCCCAGACACTTAGAACAATCATTTTAATAATGTACCATCTCCATGTTGTTTTACCATTGAACATCAGTAGATTCTTTCTTCCCCTTTCAATCACATGCATGGTGGTATTTTTCACCCCACTTGTAACCGACTCCCATTCCATTCAAATAAGTACATGGGTGTTTCTTCCCACATTTACTGAAGGATGGATATTAAACTTTTCCCTTCTTCCACATATTTACATTCCCGGAGTGATCATCATATCTCTTCTTCTCTTTATTTTCATGGAAGTCATAAGACTTAGAGAATTATTTTTCTGTCTTGATAGCACATGAGACAATATCTTCATACATCGTGAAGGATTGTGCGACTAATTATCAACAGAGAAATGGTGTTAACCCATCAATGAAACGATCAATCTTACATCTTGGATTACGTATATAATCTAATTCGTACATCGCTAACCTTGTAATGTTATCCCCATACTTTGTGACATTCTCATCCTCCTTTTGTCTTCGACTCAGAAATTTCCTTTCCATATCTCCTCGATAGTCATGATGAAAGTATTTTTCTATTAAAATCTCTTTTAACTCCCTTAATTCCATATTTGATACTTCCTCGCCATCCTTTTTTTGAATCAATGACAACCATTGATCAGCATCTCCAATAAAGTGGTAAACTGCCATGACATCTTTTTCCCTTTCACTACTCCCCAAAGTGTGGGATATTTTCTCTAGGGAATTTATCCATTTCTCAGCCACTAATAGATTTATAATCACATTTAATGTCAATGTTTGTTTCCTCATGAATAAATATAACATTGATTCTCCACGCTGTGGATCAGGGGGCTCCATACAGGTATGGTTATTATTCATACATGGAGTGCGTGCATTGATTTGGTTTCCATTCCTTCCACTAGGCCCCATTTCTAAACAATGGCATAATCAAAATCAGGTTATGAATCGAAATACATAATTCCAAACTTGTAATACACTTTACATAAATTGTACAGTTTATGGATATAATCCATAATCATGAAAAAAATTATTTAAGGATGTATATACTCATATAACCTTCATAATGGTTTGTAATGAAAACGGGAATTATCCTAAGAATATCCCCCAGGAGTGTCGTAACAAAGATTGTTGCAAGGAATGTTGTCGTGCACCAGTTCCCATTCGAGTCTAGCTCAAAGTAGTGTTTTTGGGTTTTATCCCTAGGTACATCTGTGCAAGATCCACCTCTACCTGCTCATATTCAGACATGGTTGTATTTCTCGGAAAACTCCTCTACATTACCAAAATTCTAGGAAGTTATTCTATACTAATCCTCAAAGCCCATCTTAGGTTTATGTGATCTAAGAGGAGATTATCTAAATATAGTTTCCAAGTTTTGTACTAAACATCCTCTGATACCAATTGTTACACCCCAACGCCAGTTACCTAGAGTCGGTGCATTATTACATAACATTGACATGATTACAAAAGATCAAGTCTCGAAAGACTGATTAGTTTAGTATACTTGGAATCACTAGATACATTCATAATGTTTACCTTAGAACATAAAGTGAAAAACTACAACAATATCTTGTCTCCATATACTATACTAATATCCACACATACTATCCCTACAGTTCATTCCTAAAATACTTTTTCACATCCTGGGAAAATTAAAACATAGAAAGGGGTGAGATCAGATTCCCAATAAGTATAACAATATAGTGGAAACTTTCATAAATAAGAATAAACATTTTAGGCAATGTATAACTAAAACAAAATCATTTTAAACTTGAAATTAAACATAATATGGAAAAAATAAAATAAAATAATGTCATTTACTGATTCACATGTATATTCTACATGTCGAATAATCAAATGCAATATCAATAACCACTTTCATAATGGTGGAATTCATAATTCCATACTATCATAACCACATAGTCAAGGCCTTGTGCCAAGACTACGAATTAGATTTTTTCAAGGCTTTGTTCCAAGACAATAATTTGTCTCATGAGATCGACCGATTCACCGAGGAGCTATATCAGGCTCCCCCCGTCTCTTATTAAGTCCAATGCATTCCTTATAGGAATAGGTTTAAACATATCAAAAACAATCATATTAAAAATACCATACGAAATGTCAACACTTTCTCCATAAATAATGAATGGTATAAAAATAACACATCCACACTCAAACATATCACAAAACCTTCAATACAATATTTATATTTTGTATCATAATAAATCAACTTCAAATATGCTTAGAATCCATCAAACGATGTTGACATAGATGAAATCAAAACTATTTCAGAGAAATATAATTTTTTTTGAAATCATTTAATAGTCACATAATTATAAAATAAAAAATTTTATTTAAAATATCTTTATAATCATGTAATGTAATATTTTAATATTTATAATGGTGAAAAATAGCCACATCCTCCATATAAGTTAAAAAATATAATTTTACCTTAATTCTGTCGAAATGGTTAAAAATGACCTTGTTGGGAAAACTATGGAAAGATTCGTTTATAAACATCATATAAAAAGTCAAAAAGGGTATAAAATAATTTAACCCATAGTATATAAAATAGTAATAATGATTTTTCATAAATATTTAAGTTACTTTAATGTGGATGATAAAGAGGTCCCAGTAGATAATTATGTATAAACAACCTCCGATAATGAAGAGATTGTGAAATAAACCCTTACCATGTACTTTACCTTGGTCGAGGGTAGTTTAACGTCGTATATAATGGTTAAATAATTTTTATTAAATTATATATGAATAATTTACATTAATATGATATCATATATGTTCTTTTAACATTTTTATGTTAAAAATATCTTTGTATTATCGTCGTTTCGGGTGTTAACTTACTCGTTTTATTTTATATATTTTGTTACATATGCCATGTTTCTTATTGATAGGTTGTATATTATTCATATACAGAATGATATCAAGTCCTTAAACATTATTTTTAATCCTCAAATGAGATTTATTATAGAATGGAACATTAGGGAATGATTCTCATCGCGTTTGTGGAGACGGTAGTCCGTACGCACGCACAAGTGACAATTTAATTATTTTGATATTAAAATAATATATAATTGGATCATATATCATATATAGAGAATAATTGTAATGTTTTATTTATTATTTATATAAATTACACATCATTATCATAACTATAAAAATAATAATGTTTTTAATTACAATTACACCATAACGTGGAGACGGTAAGCGGTGCGTACGCACGTATTGTGACATGTCATTCAAAGGATGGATATAATACATAATATGGTTGTAAAATATTTATAATAACATAAAATTATAAATAATATACTGGATTTATTTTTTTAAAATCGAAATAACAAATAAAGAAGAAGTGGAAGAAGAATGGAACTTGAAAGAGCGTGTTGAAATCATTACATCTTCTTCCGATTCATCCTTTTGATTTGATCAAAATTTCTCCATAGGTTGGATTTTTGACAAAATGAAGGCCTCTAGGATTATGTGAGGTATTTTTAGAGGATACTGGTGCAGGTTCTGCCTATCCAAAAGGATTTGATGATATGAATTTGAGAAAAGGGGGAGTTCCCTTTTATAAGGTGGGTGAGGGTCACATTAGAAAAAACATAAAATATTTTTTTATAATAAATTCATATTCAGTTTATAATGGCTCCAATGTGACTTATTTAGAGTCTATGGTGGGTATGGGTCGAAAAAAGTTCATCCAATATATTTTAGATAGGTTTGGTTCACTATATTAACCGTATCATTTATATTTCACTCTTAGTTAAATAGTTTGACATTTACCTTATCTCTTGGTATTTTCATATTATATGGTTAATAAACATACTATAATAAGCCAAGAAAACCCCCAAGAGGTTCTTTATTTATATATATAACCTTATATATGTAATTTATCTGATCCTTAGATTTTTTGTAATAGAATATCAATTAATAATATAATATTAATTTAAAAACACTTTTATGTCAATTTTGACACTATTTGGTATTTTGTTTTTTATAAATTCATTACACCATTATTACATCGACTGAAATTCATCTAAACAACCCTAATAGGTCATATTAACCAAGAAAATTAGTAAAATTACTAGAACTTCACAATTTACATTTATTTTAATATTTATAATATCAATAATTTTAATATTTCACTAATTAGATAATTACTACATCAGCATTGTGTCATAAATAAATTAACTTATTTAATGTCTAAAAATTATAAATAAAATATAATTATGTAGGAAATATATTTAGATTTCTAATGAATATTTATAATCGAATTTATCTTATTCATATCCCTATATTAAAAATGATTTAGTTATAAAACATGGATTTTAACTCTTTTAACTCTTCAAAAAATTAAATATTAAGAAATGTCTTAATGTAATCCAAGTGGACCAAATATGTTCATATGTTATTCATAAGGATGTTTTTGGTAGAATTATACTTATACAATAGAATTATGACTTGTTTTAGGGTAATAATAATATCATTTTCACCCTTAATTACCCTATTTAATTTTAACTGTGGTAAATAAATGTAAAACGTTACTATTCACCATAAATTATTTTTATCTTAGTGAACCACATTTTACTCCTTGATATTAACTGTGTATCACGGATTTTTGAAATTCCACTAACAGAAGCGGTAAAATTATGTTTTATTTGAATTTTCTAATTCTTCATGAAGATGGGTAAAAGACGGTGAAAAGTTTAATAAAATTTTTATATATCTAAAAATATTATAAACTGACTCCAATGAATTACAATGAACTAATATAGGTATTATGTATTTATTTTGACCTAAAATAATTTTAAATAAAATAAATAATTATTTATATAAAAAGTCGTTTTTAAACTATAACTCAGTGTTTTTCAATATTTATCACAAATTGAAAGATTTCAACACAACATTACAAAAAATTCACCCTAGGATAATTTCAATATTCTAAATCAAAAAATTAACTCCATTTTAAATGATAAAATTTATATAATTTTAAAAAGTGGGTGTTACTATTCATAACGGCTAGTTTGATTGGTTGTGGTGTGTTATAAATTGATGTTGCGTAAAACACACGCTATGGTATTATTCAAAGATATGTGTACCGGGGATGATTGGGGTGTTACATATTTCACTGTGTGAACCTTTATTTTTTAGGCCTAGTCCATAGATATGATAATACTATTTATTAGTGAACCTTTTAAATATTCTAATTTATTTTTGTTTTTATTTCTTGATTTTAAAAACTATAAATTCATATAATTATGGCATGATATGAATTTTATTAAAATAGGAAATTAAAATGAATTTTAGAGATCTAATTAACTACTACCTCCTCCCCCAATTTTATCTCACATATCCTATTTTCAACGGTTACTAATGATTAAATGAAACATCATTCCTTGAATAAATGTTATTCAGCGTATCATGATGAAGATATTGAATCCTATATTTTAATAATTTCTAATGGATAATATATATTTTTTAAATTGAAAATGGATTAATTATATTTCTAAAAGTAAGTATCATATCATGATGGGTATGATTGTGATTTATATTATATCTATAAACATTAATGTTTTGAAGCCACTCTAGATGGTATAATCAATCCCAATGAAGGTGATTTTTGGACTAAAATTATATACAATTTTATGAAAATGATGGATGTAATAGAAACAATATTTTTTCTACTCCTTAAAAGTGTTAATTTATGAATGATAATAGAATCAATATGAAAAAGCTAGTTGAGTGAATTATGAAACAATTTAAAATGTGACAAAAAATTAATATGGACAAATTAAAAAATTTGAGTAAGAAATATGATGTTATGATAATAAATGAAGATAAACTAATAGATGGGATATTCTCTAGGGTGACTATCATTTTGGGTACTAACTATGGTGATATGTTGTAGGACTAAACTATTTATGAAAATATACTTGACATATTTTCTAAAATTATTGATTCTAATGTTTATACTATTAAAAGTAGATATTTTGAAAAACATCATCTTGATGACTTACATATTATTATTCATTAATGTGATATTACAATAGAAAATTATATAAATAATATGGGTAAGGTTTAGAGTGGAATTTTCATTATTACCACTAATAAATAGAAAAGAATTATATAACTAGAGAACAATGAAGCTATAAATTATGCCCCTAAAGAAAAAGTGGATCAATTGTTTAATGAACATAATTTTATTTTCTCTAAAAAAGATAATAGATACTCTATAATGTACAAAACATAAGATTCTAAGGAAATGATTTAATTTTTTAGTGATTTGAAATTTTAAAATAAATTGTCTAACATTGAAAGAAGAATAAGTTCATAATTATATATGTAAAAAATTATGAAGATCCATGAATAACAAGGTTAAAAATTATACTTCCTCATTTAAATTTATGATTATAATTTATTTTATACATAATAATAGAATATTTATATTTAATAATAAGGGAATTTTTAATTCATTATAAAGATGATGTTGAGACATTTATGGACGGGGTTGATGAGAATCTACTAATTGATATTGTGAATGGAAAAAATTAAAATAATGTGAAGAATAAGAACTAAATATTGTGAATATATTTAATTTCGACAAAATATAACATCTCCCAAAAGATTCAATTCATGATAAATATAATAATAAGTGGAATAAAAAATATCATTCTTTATACAATAATGAAATTGATCATGTAGTTGAAAAATCTGTGTTGATAAAAAATTGGTTGTTATATATATTATAATTAATGATAATAATAATTTATAAGAATAAGATAAGTAAAAATAATGCATAATTATAAAAAAAAACTAACTTGTAAAGTGGATTTTGGATAATTCTATACAATATATAAAAAACCGTGATCTAATTTCAAAATATCTTTTCATGAAGCAAGGGGACGTTCTAACGAAAATAGAGATTGTGATGATTATAAAAAAACAAGATGAAAAGGGAACAATTTTATTTTATATGCTGTCAAATTGTATACTAAATGTTGGAAATTAAATAATTCCGCGTTATTGCTAAAAATATGTATATCTGAAATCTATAAATTCTAGGAACCTATAAAATAACATAGAATATTATATAACAGGTGACTCAAGAAATATTAACAATAAGCCTATGTTGAGGAAGAATATGTCTAGAACTCACAATATTTTTATTTCAAAAAAAAAAGTGAAAAATTTATTAGTCGTAATAAGGTTGAAACATAGGTACCAAATTCATAATATGAATCTATTTACAAAATAATCTATGATTTTTATGGATATGTTTTGGAAATTTTGTGGCATTTATAATATTTAATGGATTTTTTTCTATTACCAACTATACAATGAATCTAAAATATTTTATAGGACGAATATATGGAAGAGTAAACCCATTCAATAGATATGATTCTAGGAACAAGAAGATAAATCTTGAGCACTGTTTGAGAATTTTTTTCAACCATTGTATGTGTTATATGAAAGAAGTTGTTGGTATATCCCTCTTATTAATGATCACTTAACCATGTTACTGGTACATCTTATTAGAAACAGATATACATACAATCATGAGGAATATATGGATGTATGAAAGGGTAATACAATTATGTAATGAGTTGAACAAAGAATCAAAAATTAAATGTCCATGAATTTTGGATATTTTTGGTTCATAATGCATAAAAGGCGACATAAAATTGTTGAGGAATGTTAATTATTAAAAAAATTCTAATTTAACCTTTTTAAAAATTGGTTAATAAAAATAAAGGGATTTAGTGCGTTTATGATTGGTAAAGAAAAACCAATGTGCAAGAAAAAATTACAAGTAGCTGTGTTGAAAAATAAACTTTTATGTATTTATTGGTTTTATGATGAACGGAATGTGGTTATATAAACAAAAGATGATTTTTTTTGTAAAAATACATGAATAATAAAAAATTAAAACCTGATGAAAACAAAAAAGGGGATATTTTGGGTAGGATAATCCCAAATTCATGTTATCATTGTATTAAAAAATAATCCCATTACTGGAATAAGAGGCATGGTAATGACATAAAAATGAATATAATAAAAATTTGACAAAGATGAATTTATTGAAATTTTTTTCTAAGTGAAAGAGTGCTAGGGAATAGATTTTGTTCACATTACATATGTGGGAAGAAAAAAAATCATCAAAGATGAATTTTTATATTCATATATCTCATCAATTATAGATTATTCCTTCTGCCATACCTGGGCCCATGAAATGGTAATCTAGAAATTGAGATAAGTAATTTATTTAATTTATTGTTGAATTTAGTTTGATTACTTCATTTAACAATATGAATCATAAATTATAGGATATTAAGATGTTCAATATTTTTTTGAGTAGTGTTGAAAATGATTTTTGTGACTCTCAAAATAAGATGTAAATAGATAGTGGTGCTTCATACAGTAGAGGATTATTTGAAGAATATGTTGAAAGTAATTGTATTTACCATGTTTGTAGATCATTATATACACTACAATAAGATTTATTGTCTAAACAAATGAATAAAATAATTGTTTAAATGGTTCATACCATAGTTTTAGGTAACTGAAATCCAATAATTTTTTGATATTTTCTATAGGAGAAATAATTCATATTCAAAATCAAGTATTCTTTAGAAAAAATTATGGAATTTCATATATGATTTTTATTATAAAAATTTCCCAAGATTCAAAAACATAAGAGTATTTTGCATCACTTTTATTAGCAATTTAAATTGGTACAATCCCTTGAAGTTTTATATGAGACATGTTTATGCTGTCTTTATGTATTATTCTTAAAATAGAAGAGGCTATTTAATCTCTAATAAGGATAAAAATATGTTCAATGAAACTAATGATGTTAATGTTCAACAACAGACTATGAAATATGACACACATGAAGTAGAATTTTTTAGAAGTGATAATATTGAATCTTCTTTTTAGAAATAGTTTAATGACATTCTAGAAACATGTTACAATTTTATAGAATTAAATATTTAAGATGATGAGTCAACTACCCCTATTTATATGTAGAAACATATATCATATCATGAGAGGAAAAGAATACATTTTGAAGTATAAATCGTGATTTTAGATCAAGGAATCAGGTTCAGACTAAGAGAATATTTCAATAAGTAAATCAAAACACAGTCAATCATTATGATAAACGAATATATGTTGATGAATCATTGAATAATAAATAGTGGGTAAATGAAATGAATGACTATTTAAACCAAATAGTGGATAATGATATGTTAGATTTCTATCCAATCCTATAGTTAAGATCATTACTAAAACCAAATGTGTATTCTAAAAAATTTTTATTAAAATTTATAAGATGAGAGAAATATAGAAGAACATTTGATTAAAGGTTATTCACTAAAATAAGGGATTTTATTTTATGATACCATTTCACAACTTAAAAGGCTATAAATTATTATAATTATTCTTACTATTATAGTACAATTTAAATCCATCATTTATAAAATTGATGCCAAGCATTAATTCCTAAATAGAGAAAAATAAGAAGTGTATGTTATTATTCAATATATTGATTCATTATTTATAGATAATGTTTTATGTTTTCGCGTGATATAAAAAAATATTTGGGTTGAAAAAATAACCAATAAAATTTTATTCAAAGCTACATTCAAATTTTAATAGGTTGAAATTAAGAAAATGAATAATAGATTTTAACCATTACATCAATGATTATAAATATATATTCTCTATTATCTTTTTTTTATATTATATCATCATTAATAAAAGTAAAATTTTTTATTGTGAATACATTACAATGGAGATGAAATATATATTTTAATATTTCACGATTGGTAGGATAAAACATTTTATTGCTTATATTTTTTTAAAAAATAGAAAACACTTCTCTTGATCAGGAGAATAATTGTCATTGATTAAAAAGGAATTTCAGAATGTAGAAATAAAATATTTATTCCACTCTCATTTTAGTTGAAACTATGCTCTCCAATGATATGGTATGAACGAAATTCACTATAATATAATTTTAAAATCATATTCAATGTTGAATATAGTTGATAGTTTGAAGGCTATACATTCTCTATATTGTTAATAAAATATTAAGAAATAAATATTTTATAAAATTGTATAATTTAATTTCTAGAAAGGTGATTCATGAGAAAATTAAATGGAATAATTTATTTTAGTCATAAATATGAAATGATAATATAAAATTATTTATTTTCTTATTTAGATATATATTGGACATGTTGTTTTGATGGCCAAAGAATCACATGTAGAGGTTTTTTATTTAGAGGTAAAATGTTTGTGATTTTTAAATCAATTAATTTGTGTCATGATACATTGAGAACCATATATGTTTATTACTTTTCAATACCTCAAGCCACTACACCAATGATATTCATGAGAACTATGTTTAATGTCCATAATGTGGATTCAAAGTTATCCCTTCAATTAAGTTGTGATAATAAATGTTCTTTTAAATTTTCAAATAATAATAATCGAAATTATAATTATAATTACATGGATATAAAGTAACACTTCATTAATGAACTTATGAGTATAATTGATATAATGATATAGCTTTTTCTATAATAGATAAAATAGTTATTGTGTTGTGCAAGACATTTTCAATTGATCATTTTAAAAGATTGAGGATGTAGATTAGATAACAACATCACTCCTAACAATGATATGATATGGTGTTGATTGTACCCTATCACATACTAATATTTTGTTATTTATTTCGAAGGCTGATAAAAAGGAAAAATTAATCCCTTCATTTTTGATCACATGATATATTCATAATCAGTGTGGGAAGTTATATGATGTGTTTGAAAAGTATTTTGTTTCTCTTACATAATGGAATCATATATTTTAGGGGTTAAATGTAATTAACTGGATTTTAGTTAATTATTCATCCATAAATATGTTTTTATGGATTAGTATAATGACAAAACCAATACCAAAAATAAAATGAGTTTTGAAAATTAGATATTTACAAATTTATTATATTCATTAAAAAATAGGGAACAAACACATATTATAATGTTATGAAATAAAAGACCCCTTTAACATTTTTTCATCATGTATATCTAGGTAGTTAAAAGGTATATATTTTAATGCATAAATTCTATTTCAAAAAATAGATGTTTTCCTATTTTTATATTTATTATCATAATTATTTTTATAAAATTAATTAATAGACCAAAAAATATTTCCTCTTAAAACTTGTTATTATAATTCATTATGATCATATTATGAAGTTAAATTTATAAATTTTAGAACATTAATTTCTTAAAACTATCTTCATTTATTAAATTATCATGAAAATATTATTATAATATTATATTTTGGATTTTTTTCAAAAAAATTTATTCTTAGGTCAATATTGTATAATAACGAGTTTTCAAACAAAACCAAATTCATTAAATTAATCATATATAAAAATTAATTTAAAAATAATGATAATTTTGTTTATGAAATTTTTTTTTCGACAAAAGTATTTATACTTTTTAAAAATTAAAAATTAATTTATAATCCAGTTTTTGAAATTTTGGAATATCAATTATATTTGTAAATAAACTTTCCTTTAAAACAATACATATTACTTAATTTATTATTTTTAATAAAAATTATAAAAAAAATATAATAAATAAATTTGAAATTTGAAATCATTAGTTTAATATTTATTAATAATAACCATTTTAATGTTATATGTTGGTCGGAGTGGACACTCAAGAGGGGGGGCTGAATTGAGTTCGAATTAAAATTTCTGTAAAAATATTGTCTAATTAAAATCCTCCAATTTATAAAATAAGTTAAACTGTAGTGAATTTATACATATTTTAAATGTTCACAAAGCTTCTCCTAGATTGATTAGGTCTCAGTTAGTTTAAACACAAGATCAAACTAACTTTTGAAACTAATCTACTGATTTACAATAACTGTAAACACTTGCTAATTTAACTATCAATGTAGCTTTAATATAGTTTTGTATTTCAAAGTAATAGCAGTGGAATAAATAAGATTTATGTAGTACAATGAACATAAATTATAGATGCAGAGTAGATATAACAAGAGGTTCAATATCAAGACAAGACTTAGTCCTCTCAAATTTATATTAATTTGATCCACACCCTGGATCAGGGATATCAATAGTTTACAATACTGTCCAGGCCACGCGGGGACCTCTACCAGTGTTTTTCGTGGGAATCAAAAACAAAGACCAGGCCACATAAGGACCTCTTCCACAGTTGACGTGGGTAAATAAGAGTTAAGATATTTGGAGTGAGGATTTTGATATCCTCCAGTTTAGTGTAGGAGACAGTATGTGTATATGATATACAGAGTACACCCCACTGCTCGAAAGTTGATAAATAAATCACATAGAGAAGATGGATAAGAGTTTAGAAATCTGTAGTGATGATCAATGCAGCTCTGGACTCGTTGGATTCAACGAGAATGCTTCTGATTCCTTCTCTGGTTTTTCTGTTGAAAAACAGAGTGTCGTAGTTCAGCTTATCTACTTCAGGTGTGAGAATGACATCTTGATTCGACGTGTGTTCTTTAGAGGTGTTGGATTTCATTCTTGAGCTTTCTTTGAATGACTTTCAATCTCCTTCTTGTTCATGATTGTTTTTCTTGTTCAGTACAGTGCACTCGGGTGTATGTAAGTTCTTCTTATTGTATATTCAAACATTCACACCACTACTTGTTGGTGTTTTCCATGTACTGCATCTGAATCTTTTTTATATTCCACAAGTTCTAGCAGTAGGAATGATTCTCTTTTCATAGGTACGATATACAGTTCCCTAACATGCCAACAACTATCATTAAATAACATTAATTTCATTAAAAACATCAAACATGACCGTTAGCATTATTTAAATAATAATGACAAAATGTTAAGAAACTGTGTCACATTGATTAAGTAAAGGATGTATTCTTCACGGTATATGGTTCACAGAATGAGCTTCACGGTATGAGCTTCATAGTATGAGCGTCACGGTATGTGCTTCACGGTATGAGCTTCACGGTGTGTAGCTCACGGTGTCTGGATCACGGTTTCTGGGTCACGGTGTCTGGGTCATGGTGTCTGGGTCACGGTGTCTCGGTCTCGGTGTCTGGGTCACGGTGTTTGGGTCATGGTGTCTGGGTCATGGTGTCTGGGTCACGGTGAGTCCTACACGGTATGTCCATACATAGAGAAATATCTGCATTTGGACTTAGACAGTAATATGCAAAATATGGGTTAAGTTTTATCATTAAAGAGTAAGAGAACATGAATCATAAATATAAAGGATTGATAATATATGTGAGATTTATGATCATGCATTAGACTTGTAAATAATAAATAGAGTAATCAGCATCCATAAGATTTGTTAGTATTAAAACATGATGTGATGTTATTATTGAGATTGAAGAGCATTAATAAGATGTGCAATGAAGATTGAGATTAATTAACATTAATAGGATATGTGATCATTAAGAGGTCATTAACACATGAGGAGTCCAACAATATCCCCCTTTTTGATGATCAAAAATCAGATATAGTAATACAAAAAAACCCGTCAGAGGATAACCCTCTGACCATTTATTAAAAAGAGAAAGAAAACCGGTTTAAGGGTTGCCGGTACCCATTACAAAAGAAGCTAGCATATTACAATAGTAAAAAAATCATTATAGTACTGACACTTGTGCTTTCTCTCCCCTATTATACTTGGAGTTTTCTCCAACTATTGGGATTATGAAAAAGTAGAGAAAATTAAATGAAACACTGCATTTTGCATTAAAAAGGGATCAGAATAGAACATATAGGAGAAGTAAAAACAGTAAACAAGAAATGACATCCCATCAAAAAGAAAAAGAGTCCTTAGACCCTTCAGGGATCCACCTTGTCTTTGCCTTTATCAGCAGCAGGAGCTGGTGCTGAAGTAGAAGAAGGCATAGATGTGGTAGAAAAAGAGGGTAAGGGTATACATTCAATATCATATGGATCCAAATGGGAGAAGTAGATGATCTAGGATGTGGTTTGTCAAGAATGACTATCCAGATCTGAGAAAGATCTTGGCTAACTGTCATGGAAGTTGAGGCTATGGTAGGTAGACCAGGTCTAAGGGGTGCAGTAGCTGGAGCAACTATATCAGTGCTCTGCACATGAAGATACGGATCCAAAGATTGATGAAATCAGTAATGATTTCACGACCATATTGCATAGCCTTTTCAAAACCATCTGTATTCTACAGAAATTAGTCCAACAATCCGGTGAACTCTGTAAGTTTATGAACTTGAGGTTTAAAAGCTTGAGTCATTGGAAGGATTCTCATATATTCTACAAGATATCTAAAGTGATTTGTTATATAACTTTTAGAGAAAATACGGGAGAGATACAAATCTATTTTATTGGTGATCTCTTGTTGAGAATCATTGACTATCTTAGAATGAATTCTAACCAAGTCCAATTCTATATCACTGTTCTTAACCACTTCTGACAAAGAAGATAAATCCAAGCCACTGAAGGCACTCTGCAGTTCTTCCTTTATTATGGATCTCAGCATAGAATCATCCAAAGAAGGTGTGGAGGGCTGACCAGAAGTAGTTGAAGCTTTGAAAGCATCGGTTAAAACTTTTAGCTGTTTCAGAATTTTTGCAGGCATCCAGTGTATTCATCTGTAAGCTTATTCAGATTTTCCACAATCTATCTCACGTGTTCCAACATCTTGGTGTGTCTTTTTCCAATCTTATCATCAAAATAAAGTAGGTATGGATTATCTTGAGACACAATCTCCCTAGCAAGGAGGGAATAAGATGGATCAGGAGAAGCAGCAATAGGTGCAGGTGCAGAAACAGGAGCAGGCTTTTATCTCAAAGATAACTCATTCTACAAACGTGCTACCATAATTTTCAGATTTGAAACATCAGAACACATAATCTTATTCTCTAATTTGACTTCTTGAATTTCACAGATCATCCTTGGTTGAATATGCAAGATAATATTTTCCAAGATAATTAATGCATCTTCTTGACTTAAATGAGTCACTTGACGAGGTTGAGTGGAGACAATTTTCTCAAATCCAGCTAACAAAGTCTCTTAAAAAATTTCAGATCATCTTTGGTCACAAATAAGTAATGCTCAGGTAAGGGTGAAGGTAAAGGTAGTGGATCACATTCTGGTTGAGGTTTAGAGTCATATTCAGACTCAGATTCTGATTCATACTGAGGTTAGGGCTTTGGGTTTGTTACGGGTTCTGATTGAGCTAAAGACTTTTGTTCAAACAGATAAGAAAGATCCATTCCAGTTGCAGTCACTAGCTGTGACTCATTCACATCATAAATTCGTGGGAATTCATACCGAGTATACACAGAATATGTGACAGAAGGATGAGAAACATCAGCATATCTAGATTCCACAATATCAAGGTTTTGAGGTTCCTCCCCCTCAACTTGTGATTCCTTTCAAGATTCTTGAGGCCTAGGAACATGGACAAGAGCCACATGATCATCCCTAATTTCTTCAGCAAACTCTTGCCATTCCAATTGAAAGGAAATTTCCATCCTCTCTTCAGCAGATGGAATAATCTCAGGAACGGACTGTTCCACTGGTTGAGCTTCTAGAATTGCTTCTTTCTCAACAGAAAGATCCACTTCAACAGGATTTAACTCTATGGTTTTTTGATATTCTAAATCAGGAAAACTAATTTCTTTGAGGCATTAGGACGAGCTTCTAGATTTACATCCACACTAGAAGCATGAGTTTCCTCTTCTCTCAAACTAACACCACCTTCCTCTCCTTGAGGTATTTCAGCATGGATAACAGCAAGGACAACAGTACATTCTTCTTCAACAGGAGATGTATCCATTGGAGGTCTTCTAGCTTCTTCTCTAGGAGATACTTCAGATGTTACTTCCTCTTCTACTTCATCTTCTGAATACTCATCCACTTCATCTGGTTCCAAACTATGATCAGATATATTTTTAGGCCTTCTTGGATAGTCAATAGGATTAAACATTTTATACACTTGATCATTATCCTCAACTCACTGCTTCTTCCAGGGGTTCCAGCTAATCTTCATCCTTCTGATTATAGGCATGTATAGGCAATAATAAAAGTACTCTAACTTTTCTTCATTTGGTCCAAACATCCCTTTTGCAACTAACATAACTGAGATCATCCTTGAGTAAAACAAGAGGTGTATTTGGAAGTGACTTTGATCAGCTCACAAATATGGTTGATAACATACTTACAAAGATTGATCTTATGGACATTCTTCAATAGGTGGATCATGAACACATCCGGATACTTCATCACAGTAAAGTCTCCTTTTCTAGGTCTAATCAAATTATGCACAAACTTTAATAGAAGTCTAGTCTCCCCATCTAATTCAGCAGCTACGGACCTTCGTTTAGTGCCATTTCTAGTCAGGATCTCCAAAGCATTCTCTAGTTCAAATATGTCGGTTGGTGGAGGAGGGTCTCTCTGGTAATCTTCACAAACTCCTTCATGTGGAATTATTAGGCATTTAGCCCACAACATTGAAGAGAAAGAGAACTTAAGAACATTTATCCAACTTGTCACCACAATTCTTTCTATAAAATCCAAGGAGAACTTCACATACCAATAGAATTGAGATACCAGTCTTAGGTAAATCGGTCTATTCTGTCCAGTGAACCATTCAATCCATCTGTGTTCTCTTAAAACTTTCAAAACTAAAGTTCTTCTAGACAAAAACAACTCTGGGAAAACCTCCTTTTCATGTACAACTGTATGACTTACGAGGTTTGGGTTTAGAGGTCCTTCATGAGCTATCATCGGTATCCTCTTCTGTCTCTTAGAGCGGTGCTTCTCAGACAAAGGTGAGGATGGACGCTTCATCCTTGTAATTCACTAATGGTTCGGGCGAGATGGAAGAGAAGGTTCAATAGAGAGTTCAGGTAAGGAATCGAATGAAACCCTTATGATTTATCATTTGGGAATTTAAACGTCATAAAATCAAAAATGTGGGAAAACAAATAGCGGTGAAATAAAAATTATGGTGATATGTGTTAAAATAAGAATATAAATAACTCTTCAATGTGAGACCGTGAGTAGGCATTACGATGAGATGATAAACAGTCATCACGGTGAGACAGTTGGTAGTCATCACGGTGAGACAATGAGCATTATGTATAGTCACGGTGAGACAGTGAGATGACAGACTGTGAGCATGGAACAGTAACTTAGAAATAGTGAGTATGAAACCGTAAAGTAATGTACAGTAAAATATTAAACATTAAGATCAGAAAGATATTCATTTTTGATTAATCATACCAAGAACATGTACGATGTAGTCTAATATTTCAGAATTTAATGGTTTAGTGAATATATCAGCAAGATGATATTCAATAAAAATGAATTCCAAAGTGATACCACCTTTTTTATAATAATCCCTCAAAAAGTGATGTCTTACATCAATATGTTGTGTTCTAGAATAAGAAACATGATTCTTAGAAATGTTAATAGCACTTGTGTTGTAACAATTTATTAGGACATGTCTGAATTGATATCCATAGTCTAGTAATGAGTGTTTCATCCACAAAATATGTTCACAACAACTTCCACCACCTATGTATTCATCTTCTACAGTAGATAATGAAAACGAATTTTGTTTCTTACTACACCATGATACGTGTGACTTGCCTAAAAGGTGACATGTTACAGAGGTGACTTTTCTATCCAACTTACATCCAGAAAAATCGGTATTAAAATAACTAAATAATTCAAATGATTGACCATTGGGCTAGAACAGTCCTAAATTTGGAGTATACTTGAGGTATTTGAAACTTCTCTTTACAACATCTAAATGTGACTCTTTAGGGTTTGCTTGAAAACGAGCACACATACACACACTAAACATAATATCTGGAAAACTAGAAGTCAGGTAGAGTAGACTTCCAATCAATCCTCTATAAGTGGTTTGATCAACGGATTTTCCATTTTCATCTAGATCCATCTTACAGGTGGTACTCAAGGGAGTGTCACTACCTTTTGTTCTATCCAATCCAAAAATGTTTTAAAAGATATCTACTATATTTATTTTGAGTTAAAATAAATTCATCATCATTTTGAAATATTTTAAATCCAAGAAGGCATTTATGTTCACCCATTAAACTCATTTCAAATTTATTTTGCATCATTTTAGAAAAATCACTACATAATGTAGTTTTTGAAGATCCAAAAATAATATCATCTACATAAATTTTTACAACTAAAACATCTATAGAAATTTGTTTTATAAATAGAGTATGATCAGCTATTCCTTTTGTAAAAACATTAGAAATTAGAAATGTACTTAATCTATCATAACAAGCTCTTGGAGCATGCTTTAAACAATATAAATCTTTTGATATTTTGAAAATATGATTTAGAAAATGATGGTTTGAAAATCCAGGTGTTTGTTCAACAAAAACATCCTTAGAAATATTTAGATTCAAGAATGCACTCTTGACATCCATTTGATATAGTTTGAAATTTAGATGTGCAACATAAGCATGTAAAATCCTAATGGCTTCTAATCTGGATACTGGAGAAAAAGTATCCTCATAGTCAATACCTTCTTCCTGAGAATAGCCTTTTGCAACTATCCTAGATTTATTTCTAACTATGTTTCCAGATTTATCTACGTTATTTCTAAAAACCCATTTTGTGCCTATTGTGAAAGTGTCCTTAAGTCTTTCAGAAAGATTATAAACTTTATTTCTTTCAAACTGATTGACTTCATCATGCATAACAATTACCCAAAATTCATCATTAATAGCATCATCAATGTTTTTAGGTTCAATATGTGACAAGAAGGCTTGATGTTTAACCTGATTTCTAAGAGAAGCTCTAGTTTGTGTCCCTCTATCAATATTACATACAACAATATCTAAAGGATGACTCTTTAGAATTCTAGTTGATCTAGTAAAGGTAGGACTAGAAATTTCAGGGTCTTCCCCAGGTTCGGGATCATATGAAGTATAGTCTAGAATAAATCTAGAACTGGTTGTCTTTATAGCAGGTTCATTGATTTTATCATTATGGTCCAGAACATATAAATGTTTTTCAAGATTTTCAAGAGAGGTTTTAGGCTCATGTGGATCAGTTTCATCAAACATAATGTGAACAGATTCTTCCACACACTTGGTTCTTTTGTTGAAAACTCTATGCGCCTTTCTGGTTAAACAATATCCTAAAAATATTCCTTCACCACTCTTAGAATCAAATTTATCAAGATTATCTTTTGTATTAAGAATTAAAATATTGCATCCAATGACTCTAAAGTTACTGACATTATGTTTTCTATTGTTCCACAACTCATATGGAGTTTTCTTAAGAACATCTCTAATTAAGACTCTATTAATAATATAAAAAGTTGTATTCATATCTTTATCCCAAAAGTAAATAGGCATGTCATATTCATTAATCATAGTTATAGAAATTTCATGCTGGGTTCTATTTATTCTTTCTACTACACCATTCTGTTGTGGTGTCCTAGGATCAAGAAAATTAATGACTATAAACATTGTGTGAGCAATAGGATTCAAATTCATGATTTTCAAACTCATGGCCATGATCACTTCTTAGAGTTTTAATCTTAAGTTGACTATGATTTTCTACATATTTGAATTATTTAACAAAGTAAGAACAAGCTTCACTTTTGTGAGCTACAAAGTATACCCATGTATATATAGAAAAGTCATCTACTAGTATATAGACATAGTGCTTCCCATTTAATCTAGAAACTCTATATGGTCCAAACAAATCCATGTGAACCAACTCGAGAGGTTGAGAAGTTGAAACTTCTCTCATTGCTTTAAAAGAAACCTTATGTGGCTTACCCTTTAACAGGGCTTACAAACTTTTTCATTAGAAAACCCAAGTTTTGGTAGGTCTCTAACTATGTTTTTCCTAGTTATTTTTCTAAGTGAGTGTATATTGGAGTGTCCTAATCTTCTGTTACATAACCATGATTCCTTTTGAGAATAATTTAACCTGGTCACATTTTGATTGGCTAAGGAATTTAAATCAACTGCATAAAAATTTTCATTTCTTAAATGAGAAAAGACTAAAACATTTTTAGAATTAAAAACATTTCAAGAATCATTTTCAAACATCACATTAAATCCATAATCACATAATTGAGAAATACTTAGCAGATTATATTTAAGTCCATCAACAAATAAAACTTCTGAAATTAAAACTGAATTAGTGTTACCAATTTGGCCTAGGCCGATGATCTTTCTTCTAGAATTATCGCCAAAGGTGACATGACCTCCATCAACCTTTATTAAATTCTTGAAGCATGAGTAATCCCCAGACATATGTCTTGAACTTCCACTATCCAAATACCATGTCTTCTTGTGGGAACTCATCAAGCAGGTTTCCTATAAAACAGATTTAGATAGGAACTGATTTTGGTACCCAGATCTTCTTAGGTCCAGACATGTTAGCAATCAAAGCATTTGGTACCCAAATTTGTCTTGTGGGTCTCATATAATTTACAGAATCAAAAGATTGTGAATGATAAACTCTATTTGATTTATAACTATGTGAATAACTAGTTGAAGCATATGAATGTCCAGAGCTAGAACTAGCAGTATTCTGTCCAGATTTAGGAATAAATCTAATCTTAGTAATCTATCTCTGTCCAGGTTTGTAGCCTATTCTAGTAGTGTATTTTGGTTAAACGTGCTTTCCTAGTATTTGAGTTAATGTATCCTTTCCGTTTTTGAACTTCATTAAGTCTTTTCTATGTTGCACATTTGACATTTTCAGTTCAATAATCTCCTTTAACAGTTGATCATTTTCTCTTTTTCAATAGTAAGTTCGGTTTTAACAATAGAAGTGTTAGCATGTTGATTATTTAATGATATGTATTTATCATTAAGTGCATTGCATGTCTTTTCCAACATATTACAATTTTCAAATAATCCCCACTAGTCATGTTTTAAGAATTAGAATCATATTCTACATCATCTCCAGAATAATAAGAATTTAAAACATGAGTATCTGAGGTTACCTCAGATGTGATTGTCATGAAACACATGTTGGCACGATTCTGTTCAGAATTAGACATTTCAGATTCACTTGTGCTGTCATCAGAAGCACTCCAGGTATCCTTCATAGCTTTTTTGTACTTACTATAATTGTAATCATATTTCTTCTTGAATTTTAGCTTTGGGAAGTCTTCTTTAATGTGTCCTTTATTTTTACCCCATACCAAACAACATCATCACTTTTATCTTGATTTTTCCAATCCTTCTTCCAACGTCCCTTATTGTCATACTTTCCTTTATAATTTGATTTTCTGACAAATTTCTTCTTCCTATGAAACTTATTAAACCTTCTATCTATATGGCCCCAGCCTTAAACCATACTTAATATTGAATTAAATGAATATTTCACATTGAGGATCTTTTCAGGTTTAGAGTTTTAGAGAATTAGAACATAACTATTACATCTTAAAAGATTACAAAGTAGACACTTCTACTAATTCACCATAAAATAAAAACTCTTAAAATGAAAGATGTCTAGATTGAATGTTTTAGATAGCATGAAATTCCCTTGATCCCGTCCTTGACCTTATACCACTTTATGTCCTGTGAAAACATTTCGAAAAAAAACCTGGGGTGAGCATAAAAATCTCAGTAAGGGATACACAAAGAATTAAAACTGTTAGTTTTTCAAAATCAAGTAAACCATGTATACTCTATCAAAGTAATACCTTCACCTTCATGAAGTAGTAAAAAATATTCACTGAAAAAAAGTATCATTACTTACCTTTTTTTAACCAAAGTATTACCATAAAACCCATATAAAGAACACATAACATATATAAAGGTAACTTGGGACATAAACATACTTAAGTGGAGTAACCATACGGTCGACATCCACACATATCACTTAATGGAATATCCATACGGCCAATTTCCATATATACTTAATGGAATAGCCATACGGCCGACTTCCATACCCAATGAATTGGAGGTTATAACGTAACCACCCGTCCTAGTATTCACGGCACCACCCGTCATATGGTTTATAACGTAACCACCCGTTAAAATGTCCAAGTACCAATATAAAATCATAAAACATAAAACCAATATAAAGGAATGATAACATTTCCACATTTCAATCGCAATATATCATAAATATATTGACATAATAGAATCCTTTTTCAAAACCATTTTCAATACCAAAATACCTAAAAGATTATATGGAATTTATTTTATTCTAAAAACATTACGGCTTGTTGAGAAAGCCAAAGATCAAATAATACTCGCGGTGGCGGAAAAAGGTCGTTTTCACCGCGTACGTTAAAAAAAACATTCCTTTTTTTCGTTTAGTAAAACGCTTCGTAGAATAATATTCCTTTTGTATTAAAGTAAAAGTCAAAGGAGTTTATACACCGTATAAAAGAAAGTTGTGTATAAAACGAAATATGCCTCAATGAAAGGAGATTGAGAGGAAGTCCCTTACCTTGGGTCCGACTTGACTCGATCGTTCTTTAACGTCATGAATAATAAACTTGAGATAATTTATACTTGATTAAGAACCTTTTTAAAGTTCATTATTCTTTTTATATCACTTATTGCCATGTTATAAACATTATGTAACCATTTAAGTTAATAATGTTTGTTTTTTCAATATTTGGTTCTTAAGTCGAAAGTTGACTTCATACAATTACATGTTGTTCATGTGGTCAAAAGTTCTTTATATCCAGAAATAAATTCCCGATTTGGATATAATATGTATCATAAATATACAGCATATACATGTATTTATAATATTATATAATCATTTAGAGGTAAGAAATGAAATACACCGTTCATGGAGACGGTAAGCCGTACGTACGCATGAACGCTACTTTCATTTCTTTGTCATATTAATGGAATTAAAACTAAATGAGAGGTATGTATATTTTAATTCCAGAATTATATTCATCATTTAGATATATAATTAATTATATATATACATTATATACATGTAATTTTAATAGTACATTACATTTGGGGATAAGAAATGAAATGCACCGTTCATGGAGACGGTAAGCCGTACGTACGCATGAACGCTACATTCATTTCTATCTCATAATTTAATGGAAAGAAATAATAATGATATAGAGTTATATTATAATTCCACTATAACATCATATATAATAACTTTAAATCCATCCTTTACACGTCCCACATATGGAATTAACGAATCACATTACTTTTAGGGGGCAGTAGTCCGCACTTCCTTAAATGAAGATATCGTGTTTACCCATAATGGAAACCATAAAGGTATGCCAATAATGAAAAATACAGAAGCTTAAAGAAAACATAAATATATTATATATCATATATAAAAATAGTGACATCATAATGGCCACCCTTGAAGGTGTTAAATGAGTATTGAACAATCATCGTTTCGGGAGGCAGAATTTCGCCATCCATGGAAACCGTATGTTCTTTAACCATTTGATGCAGTTGTGTGAAAGTGTAGCTAAAATATATATTATAACAACATCCTAGTTTATTTAAGATACTGGTGTTGTTACAAAAGAAGTAAATAAAAAGAGTTTATTGGGTTGGAGAAGAAAAATAATACAAATGAACAAGAGAGAATGAATTACCTTTAAAACTGTAACTCCTTTTTGATTTGAGCCTAAAGGCTTCCTTTGAAAGGATTCTGCCCAAAGGGAATCCTATAGGATGAGGAGAGGGATGTGGATAGATTAATTGGGCAGGGTTTGGCTGAGCCAAAGGCTTGAGAAGTGTGTGAAATGAGGTAGAGGTGGGGGCCTTTTATAAGAGGAGAGGAGGGGCACTTTTGGAAAGTAAAGAAATATTACTTTATTTGAAAATGTGTTTCGGTTTTAAAAGGTCCCACATTGATATAATTCGTGGATAAGGTGATAAGGGTTCAAAATCCACTCATCCAATTGGTTTTGGACATGTTTAGGTTTTAGATTTTTCATTATCTTTCCATTTTATTTAAATCGTCTAATAATGATGTCATCGCTGCATCATTATTATGTCATATATAATTTAATTTATTTAATGTCTAAAAATTATAAAAAAATTCTATGATGTAGGAAATATTTTTATCTTTCCAAAGACTATTTATAATCAAAATTTGGACTTGTATAACCCCACTGAAAAATTATTTTAGTAAAACAATTTATGTTAGTGTCATTTTCACTTTAACATTAAATAAAAATATATTAATGTCATTTTCCAACTAATGTGGCTCCATGGGGTCCCCAAGTTGGCCCATGGCTTGTCTTGGTCGGCCATGACTCACCCAATAGGTTTAGGACAAGTTTCATGGTGTTTTCACATTCTTATAATACCATTTTTACCTTAAACTACACTAATTACCTCTAATCGCGATTAATGAAAAAAGTTACTATTCACCAAAAAAATTATTTTAATCTCATTGAACCACATTTCACTTCTTAATGACAACCATGTATGTCTGATTTTCAAAATTCAATACACATTAGTGGTAAACTTTCATGTAACTGAAAAATCAGTTTTCTTGATTACCACTTAGTGGTTTCACTATTCATCAAGAATTGAAGTTTTTCAGAAAATTTCCAAAAATTCACCCTAAGCTATATTTGATATTCTGAATTCAAAAATGAAGTCCATTTTAAAAAATTAAAAACATATAAGTCAAATTAATTAATTTAATAATTAATTCCCGCTGTCATGACAAATAGCGTGTTTTTGTGAAACAATAAGTATCAAAAGATTGACACCAGTTTAAGTCCAATTTCAAAGTGAAATTGATTCCAATGACCACCATTGGATTAACTGGTAAAAATATTTTCTAATTTCACTTTAAAATCAATTAAAATAATAATCTAATCATATAAATAAATTAGATTAAAAAGAGGTTTTGAATTAAAATACAACATTTTACACTATTCATAAAAAAATGAACTTTATCAGAAAGGTACCAAAAATTTACACAAAGTAAATTTTGATGTCCCGATTCTAAAGAAGAGTTATATTTGGTCCAAAATAAAGTATAAGAGTGATCAAAACTATATTTAATGACGGTTCACCATTAAAAGGTGATAAGTGAACCTTTAGTGAAAATTAGAGTATATATGCCCGTAAAATTGAACTCTTTACGTATTTTAAGCTTTTATCTTTTATTGGGTAAATGTATAAACATTTAAAAATATATCTAATCCTATTTTAGTTATTTCTATCCATTCCCGCCAGTACAACGACTACTTGTTAACTAACATTTAAAATAATATTATTTTATTACTAGTGTGCTACATAAGATTCAAAGAAACTCATCGTTGCGTATCGGGTACGCTATCGAACATAGAAACCCCTTTAAAATAAAATTAATATTTAATTCGTAAATATTAGTAAATATGAAAATTCTTTATTCTTTATTTACCTGGGATGTTACATCCTTCCCCCCTTTTTGGAATTGCGTCCTCGCAATTTTATTCACTTATCAAAATAATTGAGGGTATTTATCCCTCATAGCATTTTTAGATTCCCACGTTGCCTCTTGAATCACATGGGCTTTCCACAAAACCATTACCTGATGAATCACCTTATTCCGTAACACTTGCTCCCTGTGGTCAAGAACCTGGACCGGTTGTTCCTCATAAGATAGGTTCTCTTCATGATGAACTACCTCTGGGCTCAAAACATGAGATGGATCTGGCATATACTTTCTCAACATCGAAACATGAAAAACATTGTGTACCTGAGATAAACTCGGAGGTAAAGCCACCCGGTATGCAACTGATCCCACTCTTTCCAGAATTTCGTATGGTCCAACCAACCATGGACTCAACTTTCCTTTCTTACCAAATCTCATCACACATTTCCAAGGAGAAACCATGAGAAAAACATGATCACCTACCTCGAAAGATAGATCCTTCCTCCGGTTATCTGCATAACTCTTCTGCCTGCTCTGAGCTGTTCTCATGTGCTTCTGAATCAACTGAACTTTTTCTGCCATCTCTTCTACCAATTCTAGTCCCATCAACTTCCTTTCACCCACTTCATCCCAGAAAGCTGGAGTTCGACACCGCTTCCCATATAATGCCTGAAATGGTGCCATCTGTATACTGGAATGAAAGATGTTATTATAAGAAAATTCAACCAAAGAAATATGTTGGTCCCAACTTCCCTGATAATCCATAGAAAAAGCTCGTAGCATATCCTCCAAGGTCTGAATTGTTCGTTCTGACTGCCCATCTGATTGAGGATGAAAAGCTGTACTAAAATTTAATTCCGTACCCAACGACTTCTGAAGGCCTTTCCAAAAGTTAGAAGTAAATCTGGGATCACGATCCGATACAATGGAGAGAGGAACTCCATGTGTCCTGACTATTTCTTTAAGATACAAACGGGAATGTTGATCAAGAGAGAAAGTATCTCGTATAGCAAGGAAATGAGCAGATTTGGTCAAGCGATCAACAATAACCCAGATTGCATTATTACCTCGAGATGTCCTCAGTAATCCCACAAACAAAGTCCATGTATATGTTTTCCCATTTCCACTCTGGCACTGGTAAAGGCTGAAGCATCCCTTTCGGTAACTGCCACTCTGCTTTAACCTGTTGACATGTTAAACACTTCACAGTAAAATCAGCAATATCTCTTTTCATTTCATCCCACCAGTAATACTCCCGCCGATCTCTGTATATCTTAGTACTGCCAGGATGAACTGAAAACGGAGAACTATGAGCCTCACATAACAACTCATTCTTCAACTGTGAATAACAAGGCACACATAATCTCTTCCCAAACCTCAAAACACAAACACAAACTTATCCAAGAACTCATGGAAAATTTTATTCATAAGGTCCATGAATACAATAGGTGCATTGGTTAACCCAAAAGGCATAACTACAAATTCATAATGGCCATATCTAGTACGGAACGCAGTCTTCGGAACGTCTGCTTCTTTTACTTTCAACTGATGGTACCCCGACCTCAAGTCAATCTTTGAAAAATACTGATCTCCCTGGAGCTGATACCACTTCATTCGATGGCCCAACATCTGATGAAGTTGTTGCAAAGTATTTTACCACCCCTTTCTGCTTGTAGTCTAACTACTTCCCATCACTCAAGCTCCTTGTCGGACACTCGTCTGCATAATGACCCATTTCATTACACTTAAAACATCTTACCGTTGGCTTTTCATTTCCTGCTTGATCATCTTCCTTACAGTTACGAGCAATATGACCAGACTTACCACACTGAAAGCACTTACCAGACTTGGATAAACATTCTCCAGGATGCATTTTACCACACTTCTCACAGGATGGATATTTGGTTTTCTTACCTCCTTTCTTCTTTGATGAATTCTTCCCCTTTTCCTGCCAACTAGACCTCTTATTCTGTTGTTTGTCATAGAACACCTGATCATCGGCAAACTCCATATCTACCTTCTCCGCACATCGAACAAGTTTTTCATAACTTTTGAATTCATGAGAAGCTAAAGCCCTTTGATACTTTGGATTTAACCCTGAGTAAAAACGGTTTATTTTACTATCAAGATCTCGTATGAAGTTTGGAGCATACCTTGCCAATCGAGTGAACTTTTCTTCATAAGCAGCCACTGAATCATCCTCCTGCCTCAAATCTAGGAACTGTTTTTCCATCCTAAGATGAACCACCTTAGGAAAATATTTCTCAAGAAACATTCCTTTGAATTCATCCCAGTCAAGAGCATCAATCTCATCGGTGTCCCTGATATTTTTAACCATAGACCACCACTGATCTGCTTCACCCTCCAAACGGTAAATAGCAAGACTAACCTTTTGATTGTCTGAACACCCCATGACATCAAAAATCTTCTCCAGTTCTTTAATCCACCCTTTAGCTAGAACAGGGTCAGATGATCCTCTGAATGATGGGGGATGTTGCCTCATGAAATGTTCCACCACTGACATGTTCCTCTGCGGTAGATCTGGCTGATCTCGTGCATGGATACCACCACCATTTATATCCTGAGTCAACTGTGCCATCACTGCAACAAACTGTTCAGTTCCGATTCCTACCATCTCAGGTTGCTGATTTGGAAGGTTATCTTCCTCCTGATGTCGTCCCAACATAGCTGCTTTGTTTCCTCTGCGGAAAACCATTCTGAACACAGAAATATCTTAGGCGAAGCAACATGGCAATCTGTAAATGCTATATCATTTCAATCATATTATAATTTAACACTTTTCTAACTCCTAAAGTTGTCTAAACCGACCTTTGATACCAACTATAAGGCCCCAACCTTAAACCATACTTACTTTTGAATTAAATGAATAATTCACATTGAGGATCTTTTCAGGTTTAGAGTTTTAGAGAATTAGAACATAACTATTACATCTTAAAAGATTACAAAGTAGACACTTCTACTAAGTCTCCATAAAATAAAAACTCTTAAAAAGAAAGATGTCTAGATTGCATGTTTTAGATAGCATGAAATTCCCTTGATCCCATCCTTGACCTTATTCCACATTAAGTCATGTGAAAAACATTTCGAAAAAAACTTGGGGTGAGCATAAAAAGATCAGTAAGGGATACACAAAGAATGAAAACTGTTAGTTTTTCAAAATCAAGTAAACCATGTATACTCTATCAAAGTAATACCTTCACCTTCATGTAGTAGTAAAAACTATTCACTGAAAAAACGTATCATTACTTACCTTTTTGTAACAAAAGTATTACCACAAAACCCATATAAAGAACACATAACATATATAAAGGTAACTTGGGACATAAACATACTTAAGTGGAGTAACCATACGGTCGACTTCCACACATATCACTTAATGGAATAGCCATACGGCCAATTTCCATACATACTTAATGGAATAGCCATATGGCCGACTTCCATACCCAATGAATTGGAGGTTATAACATAACCACCCGTCCTGGTATTCACGACACCACCCGTCATATGGTTTATAACGTAACCACCCGTTAAAATGTCCAAGTACCAATATAAAATCATAAAACATAAAACCAATATAAAGGAATGATAACATTTCCACATTTCAATCACAATATATCATAAATATATTGACATAATAGAATCCATTTTCAAAACCATTTTCAATACCAAAATACCTAAAAGAGTATATGGTATTTATTTTATTCTAAAAACATTACGGCTTGTTGAGAAAGCCAAAGATCAAATAATACTCGCGGCGGAGGAAAAAGGTCGTTGTCACCGCGTACGTTAAAAAAACATTCCTTTTTATCGTTTAGTAAAACGCTTCGTAGAAAAATATTCCTTTTGTATAAAAGTAAAAGTCAAAGGATTTTATACACCGTATAAAAGAAAGTTGTGTATAAAACGAAATATGCCTCAATGAAAGGAGATTGAGACGAAGTCCCTTACCTTGGGTCTGACTTTACTTGATCGTTCTTTAACGTCCTGAATAATAAACTTGAGTTAATTTATACTTGATTAAGAACCTTTTTAAAGTTCATTATTCGTTTTATATCACTTATTTCCATGTTATAAACATTATGTAACCATTTAATTTAATAATGTTTGTTTTGTCAATATTTGGTTCTTAAGTGGAAAGTTGACTTCTTACAATTACATGTTGTTCATGTGGTCAAAAGTTCTTTATATCCAGAATGAAATTCCCGATTTGGATATAATATGTATCATATATATCCAGCATATACATGTATTTATAATATTACATAATCATTTAGAGGTAAGAAATGAAATGCACCGTTCATGGAGACGGTAAGCCGTACGTACGCATGAACGCTACTTTCATTTCTTTGTCATATTAATGAAATTAAAACTAAATGAGAGGTATGTATATTTTAATTCCAGAATTATATTCATCATTTAGATATATCATTAATTATATATATACATTATCAACATGTAATTTTAATAGTACATTACATTTGGGGATAAGAAATGAAATGCACCGTTCATGGTGACGGTAAGTCGTACGTACGCATGAACGCTACTTTCATTTTTATATCATAATTTAATGGAAAGAAATAATAATGATATAGAGGTATATTATAATTCCAGTATAACATCATATATAATAACTTTAAATCCATCCTTTACACGTCCCACATATGGCATTAACGAATCACATCACTTTTAGGGGGCGGTAGTCCGCACTTCCTTAAATGAAGATATCGTGTTTACCCATAATGGAAACCATAAAGGTATGCCAAAAATGAAAAAATACAGAAGCTTAAAGAAAACATAAACATATTATATATCATATATAAAAATAGTGACATCATAATGGCCAGTCTTGAAGGTGTTAAATGAGTATTGAACAATCATCGTTTCGGGAGGCAGAATTTCGCCATCCACGGAAACCGTATGTTCTTTAACCATTTGATGAAGTTGTGTGAGAGTGTAGCTCAAATAAATATTATAAAAACCACTAGTATATTGAAGATACTGGTGTTGTTACAAAATAAGTAAATAAAAAGAGTTTAGAGGGTTGGAGATGAAAAATAAAACAAATGAACAAGAGAGAATGAATTACCTTTAAAACTGTAACTCCTTTTTGATTTGAGCCTAAAGGCTTACTTTGAAAGGATTCTGCCCAAAGGAAATCCTCTAGGATGAGGATAGGGATGTGGAGAGAGTAATTGGGCAGGGGTTGGCCGAGCCAAAGGCTTGAGAAGTGTGTGAAATGAGGTAGAGGTGGGGGCCTTTTATAAGAGGAGAGGAGGGGCACTTTTGGAAAGTAAAGAAATATTACTTTATTTGAAACTGTTTTTCGGTTTTAAAAGGTCCCACATTGATATCATTCGTGGATAAGGTGATAAGGGTTCGAAATACACTCATCCAATTGGTTTTGGACATGTGTAGGTTTTATATTTTTCATTATCTTTCCATTTTATTTAAATCGTCTAATAATGATGTCATCGCTACATCATTATTATGTCATATATAATTTAATTTATTTAATGTCTAAAATTTATAAAAAAAATACTATGATGTAGGAAATCTTTTTATCTTTCCAATGACTATTTATAATCAAACTTTGGACTTGTATAACCCCACTACACAATTATTTTAGTAAAACAATTTATGTTAGTGTCATTTTCACTTTAACATTAAATAAAAATATATTAATGTCATTTTCAAACTAAAGTGGCTCCATGGGGTCCCCAAGTTGGCCCATGGCTTTTCTTGGTCGGCCATGACTCACCCAATACGTGTAGGACAAGTTTCATGGTGTTTTCACATTCTTATAATACCATTTTTACCTTAAACTACACTAATTACCTCTAATCACGATTAATGAAAAAAGTTACTATTCACCAAAAAAATTATTTTAATCTCATTGAACCCCATTTCACTTCTTAATGACAACCATGTATGTCGGATTTTCAAAATTCAATACACATTAGTGGTAAACTTTCATTTAACTGAAAAATCTGTTTGCTTGAATACCACTTAGTGGTTTCACTATTCATCAAAAATTGAAGTTTTTCAGAAAATTACCAAAAATTCACCCTAAGCTATATTTGATATTCCGAATTCAAAAATGAAGTCCATTTTACAAAATTCAAAAAATATAAGTCAAATTAATTAATTTAATAATTAATTCCCACTGTCATGACAAATAGCGTGTTTTTGTGAAACAATAAGTATCAAAAGATTGACACCAGTTTAAGTCCAATTTCAATGTGAAATTGATTCCAAGGACCACCATTGGATTAACTGGTAAAAATATTTTCTAATTTACTTTAAAATCAATTAAAATAATAATCTAATAATATAAATAAATTAGATTAAAAAGAGGTTTTTAATTAAAATACAACATTTTACACTCTTTATAAAAAAATGAACTTTATCAGAAAGGTACCAAAAATTTACACAAAGTAAATTATGATGTCCCGATTCTAAAGAATAGTTATATTTGGTCCAAAATAAAGTATAAGAGTGATCAAAACTATATTTAATGACAGTTCACCATTAAAAGGTGATAAGTGAACCTTTAGTGAAAATTAGAGTATATATGCCCGTAAAATTGAACTCTTTACGTATTTTAAGCTTTTATCTTTTATTGGGTAAATGTATAAACATTTAAAAATATATCTAATCATATTTTAGTTACTTCTATCCATTCCCACCAGTACAACGGCTAATTGTTAACTAACATTTAAAATAATATTATTTTATTACTAGTGTGCTACGTAAGTTTCAAAGAAACTCATTGTTGCGTATCGGGTACGCTATCGAACATAGCAACCCCTTTAAAATAAAATTAATATTTAATTCGTAAATATTAGTAAATATGAAAATTCTTTATTCTTTATTTACCTGGGATGTTACACTATCTATTTGAGCCATTTCAGCATCACTATCAGAGTCTGAATTTTCACTGGTTGAACTATCAGTAGGTATTTGAGCTTTATCTCTGTCCTTGGTCCTTGAAGCAGTAGTCTTGAAAGCCACTGATTTCCTCTTAGTTTCATCATCTTCCACTTTAATGACCTTGAGTTCTTCCTCATACATCATAAGCTTACCAATGAGTTATTTGACAGGTAGATCAGTAATGTCACATGACACTCTGATTGAAACAGATGTGCCTCTCCATCGGTCTGGTAAACATGTCAAGATTCTCATAATTTGTTCCTTTGCTAGAACAGAATTACCAAGTGAATTCATTTTATTGACTATCTCATTAAACCTGAGATACATATCAGAAATAGGTTCATCAGTCCACATTATAAAATTATCATATTTAATAGTATAAGTATTTAATCTCATTTCTTTAGCATTGGTTGTTCCTTCATGAGAAACACCCAAAGTATCCCAAATTTCAAAAGCAGTTTTCCAAGCAAGAATTTTGTTAAACTCTTTATCTCCTAAAGCACAGTACAAGGAATTCATAACTTTACAATTATTATTTTAAGCAGTCTTTGTAGGTTCATCCCAAGTGGATCTAACATTAGTGGGAATTTTATATTCTGATTCCATGGAAGTCCAAATATCAAAACCCATGCTTTCTAAATGAATTTTTATTTTAATATTCCACTGAGCATAGTTTATACCATTGAAGAAAGGTGGCATTTTAGTAGCAGCTCCTTCTAGTCTATTATCCATAAATAGATTTTAGAAAGATAATTTAAAGAGATAAATATTTAGAAATAACCGAAATTTTAAGAACATTATAATACAACTAAAATCACAGTTGAAAAAACAGAGAATTTAAAAAATATTTTAATCCTCTGATACATATTGTTGGTCGGAGTGGGCACTCACGAGGGGGGGGGGGGGGGTAAATTGAGTTTCAATTAAAATTTCTGTTAAAATATTGTCTATTTAAAATCCCTCGATTTATAAAATAAGATAAACTGTAGTGAATTTATTTAGATTTTAAATGTTCACTTAACTTCTCCAAGATTGATTAGGTCTCAGTTAGGTTAACCACAAGATCAAACTAACTTTTTAAACTATCTAATGGTTTATAATAAATGTAAACACATTCTAATTTAACTATCAAAGTAGATTTAAAATAGTTTTTTATTTCAAAGTAATAGCAGCAGAATAAATAATATTTATATAGTACATTGAACTTATATTATATATGCACAGTAGATATAACAAGACGTTCAGTCTCAAGCCGAGACGTAGTCCTCTCAAATTTATATAAATTTGATCCACACCCTGGATCGGGGTTAACAATTGTTTACAAAACTATCCAGGCCACGCAGGGACCTCTACAACTATTCTTCATGAAAAAAAACAAAAACTAGGGCACACAAGGACCTCTTACACAGTTGATGTGGGTAAATAAGATTTAAGAGATTTGGAGTGAGGATTTTGATATCCTCCAGTTCAGTGTAGGAGACAGTGTGTGTATAATATATATAGAGTACACCCCACTGCTCGAAAGTTGATAAATATATCACTTAGAGAAGATAGCTATGAGGTTTGAAATATCTAGTGATTATCCATGCAGCTATGGACTCGTTGGATTCAGCAATAATGCTTATGAGTCCTTCTCTAGTTTTTTTGTTGAATAACAGAGTGTCGTAGTCCAGCTTGTCTTCTTCCGGAGTGAGAATGGTCTTCGTATTCAACGTGTGTTCTTCAGAGGTGCTGGATTGCATTCATGAGAGTTCTTTGAAAGACTTGCAAATCTATTTCTTGTTCAGGATTGTTCTTCTTGTTCAGTACAGTGTACTCAGGTGTATGTAAGTTCTTCTTGTTGTATATTCACACTTGCACGCCACTACTTGCGCTTGTTTCCTGTGTACTACATCTCAATCATTCTTATATTCCACGAGTTCTGGTAGTAGTAATGATTCCCTTTTCATAGGTATGAGATATGGTTTCTTGAAATGCCAACAACTATCATTAAATAACATTAATTGCATTAAAAATGTCAAATATGACCGTTTGAATTTTTTATATAATATTGATAAAAAGTTAAGAAACGATGTCATATTGATTAAATAAATGGGGTCTTCTTCACGACATATGGTTCATAGTATGAGCTTCACGGTATGAGCTTCACGGTATGAGCTTCACGGTATGAGCTTCATTGTATGAGCTTCACAGTGTATATCTCATGGTGTCTGGATAACGATATCTAGGTCATGGTGTCTCGGTCACGGTGTCTCGGTCACGGTGTTTGGGTCACGGTGTCTGGGTCAAGGTGTCTGGGTGATGGTGTCTGGGTCATGGTGTGTGGGTCACGGTGTCTAGGTCACGGTGTCTGGGTCACGGTGTATAGGTCATGGTGTTCGGGACACGGTGAGTCCTTCACGGTGTGTCCATACATCGAAAAAAATCTGCATTTTGACTTAGACAGTAATATGTAGAATATGGATTAATATTAATCATTAGAGAGTAAGAGAACGTGAATCATAAATATAAAGGCTTGATAATATATGTGAGATTTATGATCATGCATAAGAATTGAAAATAAAAATGTGAGTAATCAGCATCCATAGAATTTTTTAGTATTAAAACATGATGTGTAGTTATTATTGAGTTTGAAGAGCATTAGCAAGATGCACAATGAATATTTTTATTAATTAACAGTAATAGGATTTGTGATCATTAAAACATGATTAACACATGAGGAGTCCAACATTATACATAATGTATCAATTTATTTGGTAAAAACAAGTCACCTATGTAAAAAAATGGTTAAATATTGCTTATCCAAGTGGTAATAAAAACTAAAAGATTAGAAAATGGGTGGTAAGGGTTATATGATGCTTTTCACGACATTATCCCTTCCAATATCCATTATTTTGTAAATTTAAATAAAATTAATGCAATATTTACTTCCCATTATTAAAAATATTTTGGTGTGTAAAAAAACATCAATACCTTTTCCCTTATAAAAGAGACACTTCTATCATCAATTTTATTAACATTGAAACCCAAATAGATCATCCAAAAATAAGACCAAATTTATTCTAAATTTTTTAGACACCTTCTATAGGATCTGGTATTATCAGTGTTATATTCTTCAATTCCATAACAATTTTTTCACCGAATATCATCCATGATGAGAGGTATGAACTTCTAACTGATCCTCTATTATTTAGATTACATTATATGAACTTATTCTACCTCAAATTGTATTACAAAAAAAATTATAACATCATTATCATTAGTATAGTATTTTTTTATACTTATTATTATAAATTAATTAAACATCATTCCCTCTTCCAATATGTAAAATAAAACCATTAATCAACCATACATGTAAACTACCACCTTTATAAAGATACGTGTTTTTTTCACCACCTAATGTAGATAATAAATAATGGTAATAAATTAAATATTATATATATATATATATATATATTTATATATTTATCATATTTAGGTTCTCAAAAATATAAATTTTATTACTACATTCTTTTACCTATTAAAAAAATAAATTCATTAACTAAGCGTACATGCGGACTACCACATACCAAGAATAAAGCAATCAGTTTTACACTACGTATTTCATGCATAAAAGTATTTTATATTTAATCAGTATATGTGATACATATATGTAATATATAAAATTAAAATGTTTTTTATATATCACCAAAAAACCAATACCATTATAAGGAAATCCATTGATATCAATGAATAACTCGAAACTATTTCATCACTGTTTTTGACTTCAAATTACTCATAAAAACTCCCATGAAATAATATTATGAAATTATAAGTTTTTAAAAAATTAAATTATAGAATGAATAGGGTTTAAAATTTGAGAATCCATAGAAGAAAGAAGAACGAAAATGATTTTACAAACCTAGTTCAAAATGGTCAGGATTAGTAACGTATGATGTTAAAAATAAAGTATAAAAAATTAATATGTGAAGGGAATTGTTATTATTGAATATTATAAATAGATATATATATACTAATAAGGTTATGAAATATTTATTTATGTTTTATATATTTTTTATAAGGCAGTTTAAATGATTTTTTTAAATGAAGGGTAATGTTAAGGTACCTGGCACCTAAAACAACTTTATTTGAGTTATACAATTCCATATTAAAAATAATTAATAATAGACTTTCCATTTTTAATGATATTATCAATTTAATATCAGGTAAAAAATTTCTATCTATATATATTTCAAAAAGATATATCATTTTTAATTATTTTTTTAAATTGGAGACTTTTAAAAAGAGACTTATAACTACAGGTTTGAAATCAGTATAACAACCCAAGATTTTATGAGAGATATTATTTTTAATTTACGTGATGTGTTCTATTATAAACTACACTAATTTTATCTTCTGTTATACACCGTATTAGCTTGTAGTATACGCAACACTATTCTTGGATCGTGTTACACAAAATTTCAAGTTCGTTTGATAGAAGTCATTCTATGCAACATTGAGTGTATATATAAATATATTCAATGTATAAATGAAATGTGGTTGGATTCTGTTATAATAAAATGAAAAAGACATTAACAATATGCAACCCTGACTTGGCTTGCTTTACATGCAATCACGACCTTCCTTGATAGCATGCGTTGTTCGCAATACCGAGTTTCACTAAACAACGATATGCTATTAAAATATTACTAAAACTAGCCATTATAAATAGTAATAACAAATTTTTGAAATTTTATAAGATTTATTTTTTGAAAATGGACTTCATTTTTGGATTCGGAATATTGAAATTAGCCTAGGGTGAAATTTTGGAATTTTTCTGAAAACAAGCAATTTTTGATGAATAGTGAAAACACTGGGTTACTATTTAAAAACCGACTTTATATTTAAATAGTTATTTATTTTATTTAAATTTATTTTTGGTAAAAATTGATACATAATACCTATATATGTTCAATGAAATTCATTGGAGTCATTTTATAATAATTTTAGATATATAAAAATGTTATTGAGCTTTTCACCGTCTTTTACCCACCTCCTATGAGAATTTTCAAATTTATATAAAACATAATTTTACAATTTCTGTGAATAAAATTTCAAAAATCCGAGAGACACGGTTGATGTCAGTATTTTAAATGTGGTTCAATGAGATGAAAATAATTTTTTATGAATAGTATCTTTTTACTTTTTTTACCACGATTAAAAGTAAATAGGGTAATTACGGGTAAAAATGATATTATTATTACCCTAACACATGCCATAATTCTATTGGATAAGTTGTATTAGACCAAATACAACCTTAGGAATAAAATATGACCATTTAGGCCCACCTGGATTCGATTAGGACATTTAATATTAATTTATTTAAAGAAGGGTTAAAGTTGTTAAAATAAATGTTTAATAAGTAAATAATTTATAATATTGGGTTATACATAAGATAAATTCTACTATAAATATTCATTAGAAATAAAAAATATATTTAATACCTAATTTTATTTTATTTTTAATTTTTATACTTTATATAATTTAATTTATTTTTGACAAAATGATGATGCAAAAATTATATTATTAATAAAATATTGACATAATTGATGTTATAAATACCCAAATAAATGTAATTTGAAATTTTTATGAATTACAGTAATTTTATAGGTTAATATGACATGTTATTATTGATTTAAGTTACTTTTTTCGAACTAGTATTTCTGTTATGATTTCCACAAAAATCAATTACCAAATAGTGCCAAAATTGACATAAAATAGTTGTTCAATCAAATATTATATTATTAATTGTAATTTTATTCCTAAAAATATATGGGTTGGCCAAATGACTTAGATAAGGTTATATATATTAATAATAAACAACTTGGGGTTCGTTTGGATTGTTATAGTATGTTTATTAACCATGTAGTGTAAGAAAACAAGAAGACACGATAAATGAAAATTTATTTAACATAAAGTTAAATATAAATGATAAGGTTAAAATAGTAACCTAAACTTGTCCAAATTATATTGTATGAGACGAGTTAGACCCATACCCACCTTCTATTCGATATAAATCAATATGGAGCTATTAAAACCCAAATACGACTGTATAATAAAATAATATTTTGATTTTTTCCAAAGGTACCCCTCTCCTCCATTATAAAAGGAAACCTCATCCCTCCCTTCCTCACACCACTTTGAGCCTTCAAGCTCATCCAAACCCTGCCAAATTAACATCTCCACTCCCCTAGGAACATCCTAGAGGTCCTGGTCTTCTTCAAAGACCAATTTCAGTGCCCTAAAAGGAGGTCTCAAAGAGGAGCTTCAAAGTAGAGGTAATGTCCGTTACCGATTCTTTCAACTTTATTTCTTCTTACACTTCTTATTCATTAGTTTTTTCATTATGAAATAATAAAATAAGTATCAATCATATACTGATATGTTATTATATGTATGAAACAACCATATTTCACCCTCTATCCATCCTACAGAAAATGAAATCACCGCGCGTGCGTACGTACGGAATACTGTCTCCACGTCGTGGTTTAATCTATATTCAACCACCACCTTACTTGGATGGGTATAATGGTGAAAATAATTAACTATATATAATTATTTTAAAGTGGTATTGATTCTGAAATAGTATACATACACTCCATTTCAATTCCACGATCATGGAAACTATATCATCGCTCGTGTGTACGTATGGACTACCGTCTCCACGACCCGATGAGATTCATTCTCCATGTTAACCATTTGAGAATGATTATAAATTTTATATAAGAAATAATAAATAAATATATGAAATTATAATGCTAATTTATTTATGTATATATATATGTTTATCATCTACTTAATTCCATTCAACTCAATAAGGAAACGAAAATAGAGTTCATGCATACGTACGGCCTACCGTCTCCAGGAACAGTGTATTTCTTTACATTTATCGATATATTATATATATGTATATTCTGAATATATATTATAAAATAATGTTTTATATTCTGGAATTATTTAATCATGATCTATGTAATCATATGAATTTTTATAAGTCAAAACACTGACGAAAAATGAAATGATTTTACCCAAAACGCTCTTTAACATGGAATTTACAAAAGAACGGGTAATATAAGGTTATAAGTGAACCATATATGACATCATAACAGTGAATATGATTCATTAATAAGTCAATGAAATTATTTAAATCATTATACAGGGGGTTTGGATACATACGAAGCATATCAGACATAAGGTAAGGGATAATTTTGCAAATCTCATTTTTATCCCAGATTGCTTATACGCAAGTATTTACTGGGGTTATATTTATCATCCATGTACAAATTTTATAAAAATGTTTTCATGTATGTTTAAAGACCTTTTTAACCTTTTATTACTTTTACTACATGGTATTTATGGAATCTTTCTTTTTTTTACGATATGAGGTAATTTTTTGACTTTTTCGGCAAAAGTACGAGAAGAATGCTTTTTTTAACTTATACGGCACAAGAAAATTTTTACGGTTTTATAAAGACTTATTTTCATGAAGCTTCCTCCAAAATATTTCATGACTTTTTTCAACAAAATATTTTTCTTTTAAAATTGCATGATGTTTTGTCAAAAGAAATTGATTTTGAAGAAGAAATGATATTTTCCTCAAGAATTCATTTCAAGTGTTTTATCAAAACGATTTTACATCTAAGATGAAATTATTTCATATGTGTTTGTTTAAAGTATAAAGTCTCTATGATTTACATGGTTTCACTTTTCTTATTATGAAATTATATCCATTTCTTTTATATGGATTATGTGATGATGGGGTGATGTTTATGAAACCCATTTTATTTATTTTGTTATTATGAATGATGTATGTTTATTTTAGTGGCACAAGTAAGAATGATTTCATTATGAGATGGGTGGTACCTATATCTCCCTCCAAATGCATTGGGTAAAGATTTATATCTCATGAGATAGACATGGCTGGAACAGAAAGTTAAACCGGTTCAGTAATACAGGACTGGAACGAAGAGTGAACTCGATTCAGAAAGGGACTTTTTCCACTAAGATGGTCATGGAAGCAATGCCTTGGCTACTATAGGAATCATAACATGTTATGGATGGTTTCCACAATTACATGTTTTATTCCCATGCTATTTTATCATTATTAATGTTTTTATATGATCTATGCTTTACGTACTTCTATGTTTTATGTCATTGCTCATGTTTTTTATGTTTAAACATTATGATCATGTTTTTATGTTCAAATGTATATGATTTTTTTATTTTATCCATTCTTACCGTTACTGAGCATTTGAGCTCACCCTTTATATGGTTTATTTTTCCCAGGATTTAAGGAAGGGTTTTAGGTAAGAAAACAAAAGGGGAAGATCTTTATGGGAGATGTTGTAGATCTTTCACCATGATTAGAAGATTATTTTATGAGTTTCCAAAGACACTAAACTATTACGATCCTTGTGTGTCTGTTTTTGGTATGTATTAAGTATTCCACAAAATTAATGAAATTTCCATGTACGTCAAGCTTTGGGTCACTACAGTTGGTATCAGAGGAAAGGTTTAGTCAACCATTGGAAACTAGGATGTGAAAAACTTTAGTGAAATCCCTAGAGATATTTCTATGGTATGTCTAGGGATGTCCCTAAGGATAACTATACGTATAGGTTATAGTCCTAGAATTGTTCTATCCATCTTAGAATTAAACCTATGATGTTATATATTGAGGGCACTCCCCTTTTATTATGTTATTTTCCCTAGCATGGTATTTGCCTCTCACACTATTATTTTTGGGTTTTAGACCATGGCTGGAACCCGAAGGAACCATGTTGATCAATGTAAAAGACAATGTAATGATTGTCCTCCTGACCAAACCAATGTCATGGGAGATTGAGGGCACAATCTTATTTCTTTACTTACACAAGCTATGAATCGTTCTAGACATCAAAATGTGTAGAGAAATGAGCAACATTTTTTTGAATCCATCATGATGCAACATCCACCATCATTCAGTGGGTCTTCTGATCCCTTAGGGGCTGAATAATGGATCAGTACTACTGAAAAGATATTTTCAGTTCTACAATGTTCTAAGCATGATAAAGTCATCTTAGTAGTATATCGTTTGGAAGGTGATGTTGATCAATGGTGTAATCTTATCAAGAATACGAAGCAAGGAAATGAAATTGAGTCCATGGAATGAGACGAGTTCAAGAACTTTTTTTCATTAAGTACTTCCCTCATATTCTTCGAACAAAGATGGAAAATGAGTTTCCGGAGCTTAAGGAGAAGGATGATGAATCTGTTGGTATATATGAAGAGAATTTTACAAGATTTTCACGGTATGCATCTGGCTTTATCATCCTACCTGAAAGTAAAGTTGATCGATTTTTCAGTGGCTTGAATCCAAGTCTTCTAAGGGCATTATCTATAAGAGAATTCAGTAGCTATGAAGAAATTGTGTGTTTTACTATCAAGGCATAAATGGTAGTTGGTGTTACATATCCATTTCATGGTTTTGACAAGAAACGAAAGATGGAGTTCAAGGAGAAATCTCATAAAAATGGTGAAAAAATATAAATGTTTCTTTATGCTCAATGTGTGGAAAGAAGCATGGTAGAGATTTCCTAAAAGGTTCTAGAAAATTCTTTAACTGTGGAAAAGAAGTTCATCGATTATTTGATTGTCGATGTAATGGAAAAAAGGTTACTAATTATGTGAATATAGAAAAGACTACAGAGAACTCTCCATAAACACTTAAACGCAGCAAGTGCAAGGAAATGGGGCATTATTTATGTACATGGATTTCGCATGTATTTTTATAATTTTCTAACATAGTTTTAATTAATTAGTTTAACGATTTTTTATATTTTTAGTTTATTTTTGCAGTTTTGTATTAGTTTAGATATTTTGATAATTTTTAGTTAACTTATATACTTATATTAGTAATTTAGTTTTTCTATTAGTTATATTAATTTTATATATTATATTTAACAATATATTATTATCATTATTTTCTCTAATTTTAGTTTAGTTTATTTTATTAATTTTTATTAGTATGTATATTTTAATTTGTATTTTATTTTATTTCATTATTTTGTTGCATTAATAAAATAATATTTATTATTAGTTTATTATTATATTTAATAGTAATATTATATTTAATTACATGTGCATTAATATATAATTTTGGTTGTTATTATTATTATTATTAATATTTAACCTTGAGACTAATTGATTATTTTTAATTATTAATTCTAACTTAGATTTAATTTCTGATTGTAATTTCTATTTTGTTTTGACTTTTTTCCCTTTTCTCTCAACCTCTCACCTCATCTCACGCCCCCTTCCTATTTACCCTCCTCCCCTCTCTCCAATAAAACCAACCCTAACCCTCTTTTTCTTTTCCAACCTCCCTCTCTCCAATTATCCCACGCGGCCCCCCTTATCTCCACCAGCAGCGCCCCTCCTTTTCCTTCCCCCTAGAACTCGTCGCCTCTTCCCCCCCAGATTCCCACCGCCTCCTCTCTCCAATCCAGGAGATAAACCCATTTCCCCCAGCCACTCCTCCCCATTCTCATACGCCGATCCACCCCGCCTACCCACTATATCCATGCCTCCCATCTCCTTGGACGCGAGAACCCCACCCCCTCATTCTTACCCGCCGCTCCACTATCCTCTCTCCACTACCCGCCGGCCCCCCTCATCTCCTCCAGCGACACATCTGATTCCCCTATTCCCTAACTTCTTAGGTTCTCACCAGCAAACCCCAAGGCGGACCACGATGGCCGGTCTCCCCTCCGCTGACCAGATCAACATTCGACGACCAGCCTCCGTCATTCCGTGTGAGCAGTGGTGGTTCGAGTGCTTCATCGACGTTCGGTTCACTTTCGAAGATCAGCGGTGTGCACCAAGAACAAATACAAATCCAATAATTTTGTAGTTGCGCGATGATGTGGTTCGACGTTGAGACGATCAGCGGATTAAAGATTATTATTTTACGATCGTCAAAGGCAGCTTATGGTGACAATTACGACGACATGAGCACGGTGATTTCTATTTATTATTTTATGTGCTGCTTTGTCGTCATGATGGCGGGCTAATTCATTAGTGTTGGAGTTGTGATAAATGTGATGGTGAATGCATGTCTTTAATTTATTCTTACGTTTGATTGCCTTTTGAATTAATTTCATTAGGATGTTAATTTAATTAATTGTATCTGCGTTTAAATTAATTATCATTTGGGCCCTGCACACATGCTTGGGTTCCCGTTCGTGTGATACCTAACAAGTAATCATGAACGGGAGTTCATCCGAGAATTTATTTATCCGGAATTTGATCAAGCGCGCAATCGAATGTTGAATAATTAAATATATTAATTGGAAAATTAATATTTTGTGTGCGCTCTCCTTCAGACTGACATGAGTGATACTTAATAAGTAATCTCATGTGAGCGAACCCAACGTAGGTAGATACTCAGACTTTGTGAGAAACGGGTCATTGTATTTCACCAAGTGATTCAGCACTATAAGGATGCGCAAATTATTTGTCAGGACAGAGAACGAAATGATAAATAATTTGTGTGAAAATTAGAATGTTTTCTAACATCAGAGAACGAGACCAGATGACATTTTGATTAAATTTGGAATCGGTGATAATTGAATAAATAAATATTCAAATATGGGAATTAAATAATTGACATTGCATGCACTTGAACAGACATCACGACTCTGACACTTCCATCTCTGCCAGTTTCTTTCATAGCTAAGTTCAATTAGATAGTTTTAGTTAATTTAATTAGTCATTTTTAAAATAGTCATTTAGTTTTTAGAACTTAGTTGTTAATCACACAATTAAAGCCCATCCGCCTGAACATTCCTCCAAAAGGACATTTCTAGTGTCTACTCACATTCTCTCTGTGGTTCGACCCTGCTCGCCACTTCTACAGTAGTTAGTAGGTAAATAAATATTGCAAATTTGCACGCTTTGCGATGCGCGTGCCAAATTTCTGGCGCCGTTGCCGGGGAGAATAGTAGCATTAGGAGTTCCTTTAAAAGAGTAATTTAGGTCAAAAATTAAAAAACAATTAAAAAAATTAAAAAAAAACCAACAAAAAAAGTTTACTACTCTGGGAATTTTTCATTGCAGGAATTTTCAATACACCCAGAAGTTCAAAATGACGTGGGCCGCACCACACAATTACAACCAGTATCCACCCTATACAGCCCCGACTCAAGGTATGACATATAATGCTTCACCGCACATGAGCTATCCAGGTAATCCCGTTTATTTCAATGATCTTCATTCAAGTCCATGCTATGATCCATATGAGATCATTTCATCATGCTATGAAAGAAGTCCTTATACATCTGTTAATCATTTTCAAAGTCAATGCATTCCTGAAAATTTAGAACTTGACAATTCATGTCAAACAAATGATTCAATAATTGAACACATGTTGCATTGTGCTATCACTGAGACCAATCAGAGGTTTGAACTTCAAGATGAATGCAATGCAAAGATGCTTTCCTCAACAAAAGATCTAGAAAATCAATTGAATAATTTAGTAAATCAAATGAATCATATTTTCGAACTACCTGCTTCATTACCCCTTGATTATCTAATTCAAAACAATTCTTTTGAGGAGAGTGCAATAGAGGTTCCATTTGAACAACATCTATGTCCCGAGTCTGATAATGGGATTGATCTGCCTTCTTATCATGCAATTGATGACTCCCCTCCATCACAAAATAATTCTTCCAATCTAATCACATTTCATGAATATGAGAGCTTGGTCTTCCACCCTGTTGAACATAATGGTCCCTCAGAAAATGTGATTTCATGTCCTTCTGTGAATTCACAACCTAGTCATCCCAAAGTGAAAAAGGACACATTCAATTTATATCAAACTGCACCTTTTCAGGATGAAGACGACATTGAACTAGGATCATTATTTACCATGATAGATTCAGAATTGAACCAAGAGACAGTGGATTGCCACACTCAAGAGGACATCACCTCAAATGACATCAAATCACCTCTTTCTAAAAATCCATGTGAGTCTGAAACGTTTTCTAAAATAGAGACATCTGAAACATTTCTGGAGTCGAAGAATCAATCAGCATTGGTGGAAGAGAACACTCATAATTTTCTAGAAACAATGGAAGAATGGGATTGCTTGGAGGATCCTGATTTTGTGGTGACACATGTGGAAACAGAGAAATATGATGAGGGCGGTATAAAAGAAAATTTTGAAAAAGATGTCATTCTTGACACAATGGAGTCATCTGCTCCAATTGATCCTACGCCACTTTCTCTATGCGTCGAGGTTAAAAACACTTCACTTGAAATACCCACATATTCTAACAATATTTTTGACCTTGGCACAATCAATGAAACCATCAAGCATGAATTGAGTTGGAAACCAGTGGATTTTTCTATGCTAGTAGTTGGGTGTGAAAACGAATTGGGATACATCATCAACCCAGATACTGCATTCAAGAATGTGATGGATATAAGCGAACCACTGAAAGATTCTAGTAATGGCACTTTTTCACCTGTGTATGTTAAAGGAGGTAATCTTCTTGATCTTTCCATTGACAACCTTTTCCCAAAATTCAACAATTCGATGAGTCTTTCTTCAGGTGAGGTATATTCATTCTCTTGTGAGTTGGCATATTTTCATTTCATTCCACACATCCATTATTCTAACAAGATTCTGTTGAGATTTTGTGCAGCTTGCAGGATAAAATCTTCTTCAACGAATGGATTCCGCGCTCCTACTAAAAAAGAAGCAGATGCATGGTTTATATTTTCGTTCGATCCTGGTGGAGTTTCAATAACGTCTGGCTGATGGCGAAGTAAACTTAGCGCTCAATGGGAGGCAACCCATCATTTTTTGTTTTCTTTTCACTGCATTTAATTTCATTTCATTTAGTTTTATTTTAAAATAAAAAGGCACGCATTTACCGCAATCTCTTTTCTCCTGAAACTGTAGTGGATTTAAATTCATCATAAATAGTTTTATCATCCACATGATTTTGATTATGGTGTGACTTCTTTGATATGATGTTAGTACGTGTTGTCAATGTGTAGGTTTTACAGGTATACCATTTCTGGAGCTTCATCGGATACAAACAACCTCTCCGCGTCAATCTTCACTTACACAGGGAAGTGTTCTATTTTTTTCCATATTTTATGCTTCCAAAAACACCATGTAAAAAAAACAAAAAAAAAAACAAAAAAAAGAGAAAATTTTTGAAAAATGAAAAAAAACTAACATTCCTTTCATTGATGAACCCACATAAAAGCCATTGTATTTTTGTTACAACACAGTCAGGAACATAACACTTGTGTCCCTAGGCAGTTTGAACACCTGATTCTTGTTTTGGAATTATCTGATCCTTTCTCTCACGTCTTAGATGATTGCTGATATTATTTCATGCTTCGAAAATGTTTTTCAAAAACTTGTATATTTTTTACACTTATTCGCACTCATGATCATCTGTGCTGTCCAAAATTATATTTCCATACCCGTGAGGACTCTGAGCTATTTTACAATCATCTCTTATTTCTCTTATTTCTTGAGGTAATCTCAACCATGTTTTGTCTTCTAGAACTTGCCATGTTTTTCCATCAAAGAGATAGGAATTTTTGAAAGTTGCACTAAAATGATCGAGGCATCTGTTTGATATTTTAGCCCCGTTGACCCACTGAGACACCCAAACATTTTCTCCTTCGTATAGCCCTTAGAAGCCATGAATGATCCTTTTAGGATGATTCCAAGCCGATACCCTTCCCTACCAATTTCTTGAATTTTTTGCATGATGATTTCAATCTAAGTGTGGGGGAGAGAGACTTACTCATGGAGAGGTTTCTTCGAGGGGCAGTGAGTCATTTGATGTACATGGATTGACATTATCCCATCCTGATCATATGAGTTATTTTTCACAGTAGCCACATTCATTATAGATATTTTGATATAGGAATATAGAATCCTTTTGGTTCCAACAATGAGTACATTGGTGGTCATTACGCGGTAACCCTCCCTTTTGGGGATACCTATCAAAGTGATGATCCATTACTCCAGGAACTAGAAAGTTTTCTATATGACCTACCTTTATTAAGATGTTACATCATATACACTACTTGTGTACCTTTCTTTGGGATTATTGTCTTACATTTATTTCATGGGGTTTTGGAACTGATACTCACTTTTTTTTCCTACCCATCTTATTTGAGTGAGTTGTGTAAAAAAAAGAGCGAAACATTGGATTATCAAATGCCTGGGGACAAGCAGTGTTTTAAGTGTGGGGGAGCGAGAGTTTGAGGGAGACATTTAGATTGACTAATCATGCATTTATTTCAAGATTCAACCCTCCTTTTTACCAAAAAGATGTCATTTTTTTAACCCAACGTCCCACAGCTTCAGAAACATTTGAACCTCATGTAATGTCCTTGAGATTGGTACATTCTTTTGATTTCCACTAGTGGAGATGTGAAATTAATGGCAAGAATATGGTAAGCATGCATGTGCATGAGAACTGAGAAAAACATTGATCAAATCTTTTCGAGCGATGAGTGTAATGGCAAGGTAGGTCACATCATTGATGAGTGCACATACTTGTTTTGAAAAAAATGCAAGTGAAAGAAAAATTGTTTTTGAAACTAAAGTTTTAAATGAAGCATGATATATTATGAGGAAAGAGATTGGAAAATCTTGAACATTTAATTTTGATGTTTTGATTTGTCTATGGGTCCACTTGTTTTTTCTTTCTGATTATTTTGCCCAGGAGTGCAAAAGTTTAAGTGTGGGGGATTTGATGTACATGGATTTCTCATGTATTTTTATAATTTTCTAACATAGTTTTAATTAATTAGTTTAACGATTTTTTATATTTTTAGTTTATTTTTGTAGTTTTGTATTAGTTTAGATATTTTGATAATTTTTAGTTAACTTATATACTTATATTAGTAATTTAGTTTTTCTATTAGTTATATTAATTTTATATATTATATTTAACACTATATTATTATCATTAGTTTCTCTAATTTTAGTTTAGTTTATTTTATTAATTTTTATTAGTATGTATATTTTAATTTGTATTTTATTTTATTTCATTATTTTGTTGCATTAATAAAATAATATTTATTATTATTTTATTATTATATTTAATAGTAATATTATATTTAATTACATGTGCATTAATATTTAATTTTCGTTGTTATTATTATTATTATTAATATTTAACCTTGAGACTAATTGATTATTTTTAATTATTAATTCTAACTTAGATTTAATTTCTGATTGTAATTTCTATTTTGTTTTGACTTTTTCTCCCTTTTCTCTCAACCTCTCCCCTCATCTCACGCCCCCTCCCTATTTACCCGCCTCCCCTCTCTCCAATCAAACCAACCCTAACCCTCTTTTTCTTTTCCAATCTCCCTCTCTCCAATTATCCCACGCCGCCCCCCTTATCTCCCCCAGAAGCGCCCCTCCTTTTCCTTCCCCCTGGAACCCGTCGCCTCTTCCCCCCCAGATACCCGCCGCCTCCTCTCTCCAATCCAGGAGATAAACCCATTTCCCCCAGCCACTCCTCCCCATTCTCATACGCCGATCCACCCCACCTACCCACTATATCCCTGCCTCCCATCTCCCTGGATGCGAGAACCCCACCCCCTCATTCTTACCCGCCGCTCCACTATCCTCTCTCTACTACCCGCCGGCCCCCCTCATCTCCTCCAGCGACACATCTGATTCCCCTATTCCCTAACTTCTTAGGTTCTCACCAGCAAACCCCAAGGCGGACCACGACGGCCGGTCTCCCCTCCGCTGACCAGATCAACATTCGACGACCAGCCTCCTTCATTCCGTGTGAGTAGTGGTGGTTCGAGTGCTTCATCGACGTTCGATTCACTTTCGAAGATCGGAGGTGTGCACCAAGAACAAATACAAATCCAATCATTTTGTAGTTGCGCGATGATGTGGTTCGACGTTGCGACGATCAGCGGATTAAAGATTATTATTTTTCGATCGTCAAAGGCAGCTTATGGTGACAATTACGACGACATGAGCACGGTGATTTCTGTTTATTATTTTATGTGCTGCTTTGTCGTCATGATGGCGGGCTAATTCATTAGTGTTGGAGTTGTGATAAATGTGATGGTGAATGCATGTCTTTAATTTATTCTTACGTTTGATTTCCTTTTGAATTAATTTCATTAGGATGTTTATTTAATTAATTGTATCTGCGTTTAAATTAATTATCATTTGGGCCCTGCACACATGCTTGGGTGCTGTTCGTGTGATACCTAATAAGTAATCACGAACGGGAGTTCATCCGAGAATTTATTTATCCGGAATTTGATCAAGCGCGCAATCGAATTTTGAATAAATAAATATATTAATTGGAAAATTAATATTTTGTGTGCGCTCTCCTTCAAACTGACATGAGTGATACTTAATAAGTAATCTCATATGAGCGAACCCAACGTAGGTAGATACTTAGACTTTGTGAGAAACAGGTCATTGTATTTCACCAAGTGATTCAGCACTATAAGGACGCGCAAATTATTTGTCCGGAAAGAGAACGAAATGATAAATAATTTGTGTGAAAATTAGAATGTTTTCTAACATCAGAGAACGAGACCAGATGAAATTTTGAATAAATTTGGAATCGGTGATAATTGAATAAATAAATATTCAAATATGGGAATTAAATAATTGACATTGCATGCACTTGAATGGACATCACGACTCTGACACTTCCATATCTGCCAGTTTCTTTCATAGCTAAGTTCACTTAGATAGTTTTAGTTAATTTAATTAGTCATTTTTAAAATAGTCATTTAGTTTTTAGAACTTAGTTATTAATCACACAATTAAAGCCCATCCGCCTGAACATTCCTCCAAAAGGACATTTCTAGTGTCTACTCACATTCTCTCTGTGGTTCGACCCTGCTCGCCACTTCTACAGTAGTTAGTAGGTAAATAAATATTGCAAATTTGCACGCGTTGCGACGCGCATGCCAATTATACTAATAAATTCCCTAATCCAAGGGTTAATGATGATCAACGTGAGCAACCACTGAAGGAAAAGGATAAAGGGAAGTCTCACGCGATCACTATTTGTGATTTTGAGTATGAAAATGATGTTGTGTAATGAATATGTGTTTATGTAATGATATTTCAAAATATTACCATGGAGTCTCATTTATGGTATTGTGGAATTTTGGAATATCTATGTATTTGTTTTCAATAATTATATTGTATATGTAACCATGAAAAAGTTATTGAAATATTTTTGGAAATAAGATGAAATGCCCATAATGAAGGGACAAGGAGAAAATAATATGATAGTAATAATGAGCTCATGACTAAAATAAGGACAAAGTGATATCATGGTTTGAGTGTATAGAAATTTTGGGATTTTGGTATGTGGAAAGATTTATCTTTTGACAGAATTCATGTTTTCACTAAGGTTCAATGGATATTCATTCTTCAAGAGAATACGTGATTAAGGTATTCACATGTTTGTAATTTGACCAACAATATATATCTTATGATATATGGGGGATAAATTATGGCATTCACGTGATTGTTATATGAAATTTCAAGTAATCATTTTCTTTATACTATGAGCTTGGACCGATGTATTTTAGATAAGCCTAAAGATTGGAATAGATTATGTTGGACATATGTTAGTATTGTTTAATGATAGAACATTTTCGATATTATTGATAGGATGTTATAGTAATGTAGTTTTAGAAAAAGGACAAACTACAGGATGGGCGACAGCCAATCGCGTCGGACAAGGCTGTGGGAATCGAACCCACGACCGAAGTGCGATTGGCCTTTATCACCTACCACTGGCCTACAGGAAGTCCATGGTTAGTAGAAACTAGTTTTATTTTATTAAAAGGTATGATATATGAAGTATAAGTTCATTTTTGGAATCGTATATGATTAACCTCACCATATATGGACTTATGTATATTTGATAACTTTTTCTAACCTTTTGTTTGAAATAGATGGAATGACCCATCATTCTATCACATGATCTGCCAACACTTCACGAATAACAAATCCAACTTCATTTATTTAAGAGATGAAGTAGAAATTGTTTAAGTCACAAAAAACGGTGAGATTATACCGAAGTAAAGTATGTATTTTTCTAATTCAAATTCTTCAACATTAGGGAAATTATCTTGAAATCCAAAAATTTTTTCCTAGTACTCTCACATACAATGAATTGGATGGTACCTTATATCTTTACAAATTTATGGATTTGTCACTTTTGGCTTTATCATAGCCATGTCCTCTACCACTCTCCATCAGAACATGATGATTAGATTTCCTCTCCATATCCATATTTTCACCTATTTTCTCCTATGTGGAAACAAAAATGATTAGTTAATTTGGGTAACCGTTACATTTCATACATTAGTTTTTAAAGTTATGTTTTTTTGTTCCTTTTTATGATGTGGGTTTCAATTAAAAAAACTTTCAAGTAGAAAACCATTTATAACCATGAAGAATTTCGAGGGAGAAATTCATTTTAAGGGGGGTAGAATGTAACCACCAGAGATTTTATGAGATATATTATTTTTAATTTTTGTGATGTGTTCTATTATACACTACACTAAGAGTATCTTTTTCTATACACCGTATTAGCTTGTAGTATACGCAACACTATTTTTGGATCGTGTTACACCAAATTTTAAGTTCGTTTGATAAAAGTAATTCTACGAAACATTGAGTGTGTGTGTATATATATATATATTCAATGTATAAATGAAATATGGTTGGATTTTGTTATACAAAACAATGAAGGATACTTTCACAACATGAAACCCTGACTTGGCTTGCTTTACACGCAATTTCGACCTTCTTCGATAGCTTGCGTTGTACGCAATTCAGAGTTTCACTAAACAACGATATGCTATTAAAATATTACTAAAACTGGACGTTATGAATAGTAATAACCACCTTTTGAAATTTTAGAAGTTTTTTTTCAAAATGGACTTCATTTTTGGATTCGGAATATCGAAATTAGCCTAGGGTGAAATTTTGGTATTTTTCTGAAAACTTTCAATTTTGGATGAATACTGAAAGCACTGGGTTACTATTTAAAAACTAACTTTTTATTTAAATAATTATTTATTTTATTCAAATTTATTTTAGGTCAAAATTGATACATAATACCTATATATGTTCAATGCAATTCATTGGAGTCATTTTATAATAATTTTAGATAGATTTAAATTTTATTGAACTTGTCACTGTCTTTTACCCACCTCATAGGAGAATTTGAAAATTTACATATAACTTAATTTTACTGCTTTTGTGAATGGATTTTCAAAAATCCTAGAGACACAGTTGATGTCAGTATGTAAAATGTGGTTCAATGAGATGAAAATAATTTTTGGTGAATAGTAACTTTTTACTTTTTTAACCACAGTTAAAAGTAAATAGGGTAATTACGGGTAAAATGATATTATTATTACCCTAACAAATGTACTAATTCTATTGGATAAGTGTAATTCGACCAAAAACAACCTTATGTATAAAATATGACCATTTAGGCCCACTTCTCTTAGATTAGGACATTTAATATTAATTTATTTAAAGAAGGGTTAAAATAGTTAAAATGAAATTTTAATAAGTAAATAATTTTTAATATAGGGTTATACATAAGATAAATTCTACTATAAATATTCATTACAAAGATAAAACTATTTCCTACATAAAGGTATTTTATTTGTAATTTTTAGACATTAAATAATATAATATATTTATGTCACAATGAGGATAGTGTAATTATACTATTAATTAAATGTTGACATAATTGATGTTATAAATACCCAAATAAATGTAATTTGAAACTTTTTATGAATTACAATAATTTTCTAGGTTAATATGACATGTTATGATTCATTTAGGTTTCTTTTTTGGAACTAATATTTCTTTTATGATTTTCGCAAAAATCAATTACCAAATAGTGTCAAAATTGACATAAAATAGTTTTTTAAAACAATATTATATTATTAATTGTTATATTTTTCCTAAAAATCTATGGTTCGGAAAAATGGCACATATATGGTTACATATATTAATAATAAACAACTTGGGGATCCATTGGCTTGTTATAGTATGTTTATAAACCTTATAGTGTAAGAAAACAAGAAGACACGGTAAAAGAAAAATTATTTTACTTAAAGTTAAATCTAAATGATATGGTTAAAATAGTAACTTAAACATGTCCAAATTATATTGTATGAGAGGATTTAGACCCATTCCCACCTTAGTTTCGAAATAAATCAATATGGAGCTATTAAAAACCGAATATGACTTTATAATAAAATAATATTTTGAGTTTTTCCAAAGGTACCCCCCTCCTCCCTTATAAAAGGACACCTCCTCCCTCTCTTACTCACACCACATTGAGGCTTCAAGATCGGGAAAACCCTGAAACATTCTCTTCTACACTCCCCTAGAAACATCCTAGAGGTCCTGGTATACTTCAAATACCAATTTTATTGCCCTAAAAGGAGGTCTCAAAGAGGAGCTTCAAAAAAGAGGTAATGTCTGTTACCGATTCTTTCAACTGTATTTCTTCTTCCACTTATTCTTATTTAGCTGTTTAATTATGAAGTAATAACATCATTATCACTAATATAATGATATGTTATTATATATATGATACAACCCTATTTCTCTCTCTATCCATCATATGGAAAATGAAATCACCGCGCGGGCGTACGTACGGAATACAGTCTCCAGGTCGTGGTGTAATCTATTTTCCACCACCACCTTACTTGGATGAGTATAATGGTGAAAATAAATAACTATATTTTATTATTGTAAAGTGTTATTGATTCTGAAATAGTATACATACACTCCAATACAATTCCACGATCATGGAAATGATATCATCGCTCATGCGTACGTACGGACTATCGTCTCAACGATGCGATGTGATTCATTCTCCATGTTAACCATTTAAGAATGATTATAAAGTATATATTAGAAATATTAATGAAATACATGAAATTATAAAGATACTGGATTTATGTATATATATATGTATGTCATCTACTTTATTCCATTAAACTCAATAAGGAAACGAAAACAGCGTTCATGCGTAAGTACGACCTACCGTCTCCATGAACGGTGTATTTCTTTCCATTTAAATATCTATTAAATATATATATATTATGAATATATATTATATATAAATAATGTTTTATATTCTGGAATTAAGTAATCATGATCTAAGTAATCATATGAATAATTACAAGTTAAAACCCGGACGATAAATGAAACGATTTTACCCAAAACGCTATTTAACATGGAATTTACAAAAGAACCGGTAATATAAAGTCATAAGTGAACCATATATGACATCATAACAATGAATATGATTCTGTAATAAGTCAATGACATTATTTAAATCATTTTACATGGGGATTGGATACATACAAATCATATCAGACATAAGGTAAGGGATAATTTTGCAAATCTTCTTTTTATCCGAGATTGCTTATACGTAAGTATTTACTGGGGTTATATTTATCATCAATGTCCAAGTTTTAAAAAAATGTTTTCATGTATGTTTAAAGTCCTTTTTACCATTTTTTAAATTTTACTACATGGTATGTAAGTAATATTTCTTTTTTTTACGATATGTGGTACTTTTTTGAATTTTCCGGTAAAAGTACGAGAAGAATTTATTTTTAACTTATACGGCACGAACGGATTTTTACGGTTTTATAAAGCCTTATTTTCATTAAGATTCCTCCAATAGATTTCATGACTACTTTCAACAAAATCTTTTTCTATTAGAATTACATGATGTTTTTTGAAATGAAATTTATTTTGAAGAAAAAAGGATATTTTCCTCAATAATTCATTTCATGTATTTTATCGAAACCATTTTCCATATAAGATGACATTATTTCATATGTGTATTTTTCAAGTATAAAGACTCTATTTTTTACATGGTTTCACTTTTCTTATTATGAATTGAAATCCATTTCTTTTATATGGATTATGTGACGATGGGGTGATGTTTATAAAACCCATTTTATTTATTGGGTTATTATGAATGATATATGTTTATTTTGGTGGCACAAGTAAGAATGATTTAATTATGAGATGGGTGGGAAATATATCTCCTTCCAATAAATTGGGTAAATATTTATATCTCATGAGTTAGACCTGGCTGGAACAGAAAGTTAAACCGGTTCAGTAATACAGGACTGGAACGAGGAGTGAACTTGATTCAGAAAGGGACTTTGTCCACTAAGATGGTCATGGTAGCAATTCCTTGGCTACTATGGAAATCATAACATGTGCTTAATGGTTGCCACAATTACTTGTTTCATTCAAATTCTATTTTATCATTCTTAATTTTTCTTTACGATATATGCTTTACGTACTTCTATGTTTTATGTCATTGCTCAAGTTTTTGATGTTTAAACATTATGTTCATGTTTTTCAGTTCAAATTTATATGATTTGTTTTATTTTATCCATTCTTACCCTTACTGAGCATTTGATCTCACCCTTTATATGTTTTCTTTTTCCCGGAATTTAAAGAATGGTTTTAGTTAAGAAAACAAAAGGGGGATATCCTTATGGGTGATGTTGAAGAACTTTCACCATGATTAGAAGATTATTTTCCGTGTTTCCAAAGACACTAAACTATTACGATCCTTGTGTGTCTGTTTTTGTTATGTATTAAGTATTCCGCAAAAGTAAGGTAATGTCCATGTACGTCATGCTTTGGGTCTCTACAATCATTGAATAGAAAAAATTTCAATAAAATATCAATTATTGTTTTATATTTTAGGTTTCTCAATTAATTAAAAATAATTTACCTCTAATGGAGTTATTATTCATGATTAACCCTATATTTTTTTTATGGGAATATTTTCAGTGATTGAAATTTTAGATTAAAATTTCTTTTGTCCATTTACTTATTTTATACCATTTAGATGTTTAATGTTACCCTTTTAATATACATAGATTTATTATATAAACTAATTGATTTATATTTATATGATTTATGAATACTATTTTATTTCAATGGATTATTCATTTATTTTAATGGTTTCTATTTGTATGTTTTATGAAACTCATTTTTAATTCAATGGGTTCTTCATGGAAAGTGGATGATACCAATTAAGTAGTATAACGAAACAAGTTTTATTTTCCTGGTTATTTTTGAATTGATATGTTGGTGATTTTAAAGTGGAACATGTATTTATTGATGAATGATGTGTTGGGTTACATATCATCAGATAGTTATTCCACACTACATTTTAGTTTATCATAAGCATGGGAATAGGCGATGTGGCATAGGATTGCAATGTTTCTTTATGAAAATGTTTGTGTCACATTTATTGAGGTTTTTAATTATGATATTTTTATAAAATTATTGATAGTTTATGTTAAATATTTGTAATACATTATATAACTATTATTATTTCATTATAATCATTTGTGGTTTTAAATTCATATTTTATATAATTTAAAGCAAAGTTATGTCCAATTGTTATCACTCTTGATGTTATGATATTTTATTATGATCAATATTTTAGTTATTCTTATAAACTCATCCTTGATGAAATGGTTATTTATCCATTACTAACATTTTAACATCATCCTTTACTTATGATTTTATTCTATGGGTTTTGAGGATGAGTCTTACTAATAATATATTTTTTTGGATGATATAGTATAGTGAAATTCAAGCGAAAGTATTATGAGTATTATAAACAATTATTATTATGTATCTAGTATACAATGAAAATAAACCTATCAATCTTTTTGATATTATTAGTTATGAAAATTAATGTTTTCAACCATGATAATACTTAAATTAAGGGAGTATATTATTAAGATGGTATAGCTTGTATCAAATTAAATGTTTGGTCTTATTTGGAGATTATATGTAAAAAAATAAATTTTTTTGATAAATAATTTGTGTTTTCATTCCGAATAAATAAATAATGTTTTAAATAGTTTTATTAATTTTAAAAATGTTATCTAATTTTCAATTTAAATGAAAATTTATATATTTTAAGCTAAATTGGGTTTCTTTGTATTATATGGATTTACATAAAAGATTAATGTAAATATTATTGAATTTTAATAATAATAAATGGAATTTTTTATATATTTAAGAAAAAATTATCATAATATTTACATTTAATGTTTTCTTGGCTAATATCGACTTTCACGAAGTAGTGAAAATAATGATTTTCCATAGAAATTAATTTTTCATTTAAATTATTTATAAGGTAAATTTATATTTTAGATTAATTTTAAAATTAAATTTTTTTATTAATTATAATCCAATTATATACAATGAATAATGTTTATATATAAATTTAATATAAAAAAACCTTTTGACATTAAATAGAATTTCTCTAAAAAGTTATTTTTCATCCCGTTTTGTTTGGTTATTTTAAAATTTTATAAAAAATCTTTTGTAAATTTATTTTAAAAACTTTATTCCATATTATGACTCAGTATATCTAAATTTGGTAAATATATCTCATTAATTTTTAACGTTATCTATAGTAACCTTAATAATTTCTTTTTGTGACACTAAAGGGGAAATAAACAATTAATATTAAAAATAAACTGATAAGGGCTAAAATATAACCATAAAACTTGTAATAATTTTAATATTTGGGAATGTCTAGTCTATAATCAACCAAATATAGCATTTATGGATTTTTGTAATTTTTTATGAAATTTTTCATTTATATTATTTTACAAAATAATGTTCTAAAATTTTATTCACTTTTTTTATTTTATCTATTTTTTACAAAGGGATAAACTTTGGATATGCTCAATTATAAATTTTATATTCGAAATATATATGATTTATTTTATTTATTTTATTTTATTTATTTTTTTCCAAGAAGAAATATTTACATTAAAATTTTATTCCATGTTGATGTAGTAATTATTAAATTTATATAAAAACCATAATATATGATATTAAACGTATTAAATGTAATAAAATATGAAATAGTGTTTTGATACACAAATTGATTATATATATATAATATGTTAGGGATATATAAATTAATATATTTTAATTACTTTGTTTTCATGGTTTTATTAAATTTAAAGTCAATAAATAGTTCTAAAGTTGACATTAATGAGATTTTATAATAAAAGATAATTTATTAAATGATTTAAAATTTCAAAAAATATTATTTTCAACCATGCGATTTGAAAATGTTTTAAAATATCTACAATGTAAAATTTATGGGCATTTTATCACTTATATTATGAAAAATAACCCTCATATTGTATAAACCATTGTTATTATGGTATGAGTGAAATGAGTTAACATGGGTTAAAACAAATATTTAAGCAATAACAAAATTTTCTAACCTTGGTAAAAATTTATTTTAGGGGATTATTGAAACACATTATAATATTAATTTATAATATTATCCACTTTTAATCCCCCCAGTGTGAAAATTAATTTATATTAATTTCATATTTTATCAAGTCCCTAGAGTTCCCCTCATTACACTTATAAAAGGGAACCTCCTATCATCTTTTATTCACACCTATGAAGAATAATGTTTTTTAGAAAACTATCCCAATTAACTTAATAACATCACTTTAAGATTTTAGAGGCCTAATTTCCAATTATAATAAAAACCTTTCTGGTATTATGGAGTATAAAAAATTTGGCTATTAGAAAAAGACATACAATTCTTAATTGATTGTTTTTTGTTATTTCTTCTTCCATATCATTAAAATATTAAATTACCTCAGTCATATAATAAAATATCTATATCCCATATAATGATGTTTTATAAAATTAATGGAATAACTTATATCCATCATCAGCATCCATCAAATGGGAATAGAATCCATCATTTGTGCATAAGGTAGATTATCCCCTCTCAGATAGATGTAATTTGTTTTCCATCACCACCTATCACGAAGGATTATAATGATTGATTTAATACATATATATTATCTTCATTAAATATTTATTTTTATTTTAAGATAATATATCATCCATTTTAGTACCTTTTCAGTCATTAAAAAATAATAACATCATTCGTGTGTTTGTGAGGACTACCACCTCCACAAAGAGATGTGATTTGTTTTTCATCACCACATAACATGGATGATATATAAATATATTTATATGTATGTAAGTATATAATGAAATAAAATCTATTTAAGGATTCTATGATATTTATTCAATTAATAATTAATACATAACTATTTCTCTAATGATCATTTAAAAATAGAAACATTACTCACGTGAACGTACGACTAATGATTTTCGAGATTGTTACATAGTTCATTTTTTATTAACATATTTCATGATTGGGTGTTAAAATTTTAATGGGTATAAAAATATTATAATTAAAACATGATTTATTTTTTCTATAAGATGATGTAATTACATACATTATCATAGTCAACCTACTAAAGAAATTTTGGACATATGACTTGAATATCATCAAAACATATGTGATGAACTTAATTGATTAATTAATTACACATAACCTTGTAATAAGTGAAATAAAAGTAAAAATATTACAGGAAAGGGATATAAATAAAATAAATAATTAAAATAATTTTATTATTCATGAAGAAGGAATACACTTAAAAAGTTTGTAATAAGGAATCATCAGTGGCCCAAAATTATTATAAAAATATATGACTTCTTAATAGACGAATATTTATTACAGATCATAATGAGCCATACTATAATGGTCTTATATTAATACCTTTTTAAAATGAGAAATATAAAAATATTTCCCATAACTATGCGATATCATTTTCTACTATGTTCATCATAATAAGTGCATATCATTGACCGATCATATGTAATAAATTTTATCATAAATGTGGGAAAATAAATATAAAAAATGTAGATATCACATTCAGATTAATGGGTAAGGAAGTGATATAAAAGAATATCATGAGAATAATGGTATCAAAAAAATATAATAACATTTCAATCCCAACCCCTATATATCATATATTATATGCTTGAGTCATGTAATAAAACATTTCAGTTCATAAGACAAGAATCACAATGGAATAAAAGAACATTGGCCATCAGATCATATCATTGGAATATGGCATACAATTGTGGTAACACAGAAGAATATAAAACTTTATGTCAATGGTACCCACCATGATATTAATTACATGGTAGGACTGGGCTAACCACCTGTGTAACTTATTCGAGTATGAGATAACCTATCGTGTACCCTATTTCATGCTTAGGATAACCTCTAATGTACCCTCTGTGGCTCTTGGGATTACCTCTTATGTTCCCTTTGAGAAAATAAAATTATAATCTGTAATAAATGAATTGGATGGATATATATCCCTCACCCATAATATAATCTACATATTTGTATGCTAAAATATCATAAAAAATAATCATATTATAACACATATAAAATAAATTAGTGTAAAAACATATCATCATATTATAACACATATAAAATAATTGATTTTTATAATAATCTCAAAAATTAATCATATTATGAACCATTGAAAAGGGACATATTTCATTAATATCTAATTTTAATAAAAACAATACATCTAGAGAAAGAATAAATATGGAATCATAAGATCATTCAATTAGTAAATTTTATGTAAAATCAAATTAAATCATCCAGGTTGTAATTTTTTTTGAATTCAAAATGAAATTGGACAGTTCAGGAGGGAAATATACCTTCACATTGATTTTCTTTTCAAACCATAATACATTTTACAAATCCTCTTAATTAATGATGTCATTTTAAACATAAATATGATTATATAAATATAATTTTAAAAACATCATTATATGAATATGTCTTCTACTCTGAATAAACTTTTTAAATCATAAAACCATTTAAAAACCCATTACATCAAAAATAACAATTTAAACTTATTAAAACAGAATGAAAAAAATTTTAAATGACTTATTAGTAAAATAACCATTACAATATGAAAAAATCCATTTTTTTTCAAAATCCTTTTATTATAAAATTTCCTTCGGAACTAATAAGTTATGATATAAAACATTATGTGGTCATGAGGGATTGAAATAGTTTCATTTCTCACACGAATAAATATTCATTTCAAAAATTTGGTAATTGACAACCTCTCATTGACAAGAATAATATTTTTAAAACACTTTATAAAAAGTCAAAAATGGATAAAAAATAACATTATAAGTCTTGTGGATAATTTTAATACTTATTTAATAACATATTTATTAAATGATTATATGTAATAAAAAAGATTTTCAATCTATGTGAGAAAAAATGTTTATTTTCCTTCAAAATGTTTTTTGGTCTCTAGAGTACATAAATAGAAGAAATTGAAACTAAAATATATATATTTAATATAATTAAATATATTATAATAAACTCTAGGAGGATATTGAGAAATATATCATTCTATTACATCATGGAAACCATATTCACAAACAAACCAAATAAAAAATGAATTCGTAACATCAAACATTTTACACATTGGTATTTTTTAAAGAAAAATCCTGATGAAATAATAAAATATAATGAAAATTTAAATATATTTAAAATAATGAGATTAATGATATTAAATTTCAAATAGGTATAATATACACCGCATAAAAATGATAGGTTCATAAAAGAACTTATGTCTTAAAGAAAAAAATTTGAGACTAAACATCACATAATTTTTGTCTGTATTACATTCATACACAATCAGGACTATTATATAATACATATTTTTTTATTATAAATATTCTATTGAACAATAATTATATATATCATAACTACTATGTTTTATTTATGATCATTAATTTCCATTTGTTTACAATCCCATGTTAAAAATCCTACTTTATGTAATATGTTCTTTTTGTGTGCATAAGTTCGGAATTAATATTTTCTGTCCTCCAAATTTCATCATGGTTACATAATATCTAAAATTATAACCATGATATTATTACAATATATATTTCATTATAAATTCATATAGAGTAATTCATAAAAAATTAAGATAGAGAATTAAATACACTGTTAATAGAGATAGTAGGTCGATCATACAACTGAATATTGTTTCTATTTTCCTAAATAATTTAATTAAACAAAGGAAAAAATTAATTTTATTCTCAATTCATTATGATTATATATATATATATATACACATCAAATATGTGCATTAATGTTATCCATGTTTCCTTCCATGAAATTCATTATCAAAAAATGAATCACATCACTTCATGAGGTTGTAGTCCATCGTACACACACACAAATGATATTGTAGTATGAAATATGAAATGGAAATTAAGAAGGCATATGTGATATAACAAATAATTTATTATAATTATTGTTAAAATTTCATATATATACATTTAATCAATAATTATTATATTACAAGTAAACATAACTAAAAAACTCATCACATCAGTTCATTGGATGGTAATCCATTGTACATACAAGTGATGTCAGTGTTTTCCAATTGTTAAGTAGGTAAGATTTGAGATGTTGAATTATAATATAATATTTATAACAATATCCTAAATATCATATAAAAATACAAAATACATCATTATATATATGAGTGAGTTTTGGTGATGGAAAAAAATAACATTGGCTTGTGGGGTAGTAATCCATCATAAACATGATTGGAAACTTCAATTATAATTTGATAGAAGTGGAGATGAATATAAGTCATTGAATTAACATAACTGAATATTTGAATATTATATATAATATTTTAATTTTATCAGAATAATTTAGGAAAATTGTAAAAATTATATGAAGAAGTACACTAAAAGACCAATGTTTGAAATATTACCTCTTTATCAAAAAAAGCTCTTTAGGATTTACCTAATGAATTTCTAGATATGTTTTATGATTAAAAAAAAATTCTCTAATGTTTTTAGAGGTAAAAGGGAGATATTTTGGTATGTATTGGTTTAAAAAAATGTTTTTCAATGTCTAATGAGAATATAATACTTTGTGGACATTTAAAAGTGGGGGAGACAACACAACATTATATTTTAAAAAGAATAAATCGTACTGATGTTTTTAAATTTATAAAAAGATAAAGAAATGGTACATTATAAAATCTTATAAGTCATATAGTCATTATATGTCAATAAAATTGGTTTTCAACAAGTTTATACAATTTTTTAACCCTTTTCCTTTTATATGAACCCCTAGTAAACCTATTTTAACCTTATCCATACAAATTAATTTTTCCTATTTTTACTATTCATTTTTCCAAAACATTATAAAGAAAATATAATGTAAAATAATTTATCTTATTCAAAATATAAAATCCATTTTACCAAATTTTATTCATCAAATGTGGAAGATGATAATTTAATATTAAACCCAAGATGTAACAAAAAAGTTGTTTCCAAAGAGAAATTCATCAAATTATTAAAAAGTTATGAAAATAAAATTTCATTATGAAATTAATTTAAAAAAATATATGGATTAATATATAAATAAATAAATAAATTTTACATTTAATACCTTATTAAAATAAAATTTATCAGGGTAAATTCTTTGAATAAATGTGTATTTTATAAATTAAAATCTTGTAATATTCACAAATTTATTGAAAAATTAACCATTTAAAAAATCTCAAAAAATAATCCCAAGATAATTTTTACATGAATATTTCAAAAATTAGGGTTATTATTTGAAATAAATTTTCTGAATGTGCGGAAAAGTAGTTTTAGAATTATATTATCAAAATACTATATAACAAATTATTAGTAGAACACTATTTTTAACAATAAATTTTGATTTAATAATATCTCATTCCCATAAAACAAATATAATGAATGTTATAAGATATTATTGAATATATAATATTTAAATTTTATTAATATCATATTGAAAATGATATTTATTTATTTTATTATGATAACACGTGTTTGTACACCTATAGAATAGTTTATGAGAAAACGTTTTTCTATATTTTATAATCATTTTTAATTTAATTTTTAATTAAATGTTAAACAAATAAATATTTTTATTTATATGTTTAAATCCAATATTTTAATAATTTACTTAATACAACATAAACTCATTATTCAATGGTTATTCCATAACTATCATATTATATAATAATATTTTAATAGTATGTTGTATTATGTTTAAACTCAGCATTCTGTGTAAAAACACTAAAATAATTATCACAAGAAATGTAATATTTAAATGAAATTAAATTGATATGAAACAATATATTTCATTAAATATTAGTGTGTCACATTTTACCCCCATTAAACTTAATTTCTACCCTAAAATTATCCACTATTATGTTAAACATTATAATATTGTACCTCATTAATTCCTCAATATCCCATGTTGTTTCACCGATCTCAAGGGTTCATTAAAAATATTTGGCTTTGTGTGTTGTCTTACGTATAAATAAATTATATATATGATCAATAATATAAAACAATTTTATTTATTAGAATAATCAATCCTAGATGTATGAAATCTAAATTCAGTACATGTGAAGGATCACATATGTACTTCTTCATGAAAGATATATGGGACACATCACGGAAAAGATATAGGTATTTTGGAAGCACCAATTTACTGGATATCAAACTAATATGATTAGTAATATCAAAGGGAATGTTTTACTCTGATATTAGCATTCCATTGAATCTTAACCTCAATATCATCCTGTATTTGTGGTTTGATTAATTTCTAATTTATCTCTTACTCCATGAAATTAAGATGAATTTCTTATTCCTAAAGTACAGCAGGATAAAAATATAAAAAATAAACTGATCAATCATTTATTATATCACTATTTATCACCATAAAAAATTGTAAGTACTGGTTATCCAACATTCATCACTATTATTATATTAAATAATAAATTATTTTGTACAAATTCATCAAAAAATTAAGAGAAAATATTTCATAAATGGTTAACATTATAACCCTTAAAAGAATTAAAATATTTAAATAATGTCAATAAAATTTCCCAAATTAGATTAACATTAATCAACAAAATATCATTTAGTCTTTCTCAATGGACATATCCCAAATATTTAATAATTTGGTAATATTTTTTTTCCTAAAGCACGATTTTAACAAGAATTTATATAAAACCTCAATAAAAAAAACATTCATCCTCACTCATTAAAAAAACATAATATTGACTATATTCAACAAATAAAAAAATAAAATAAAATCCATCAATGATTATATAAACTATTTTATTGACAAATCATTAATTATTTTGGGGGTCATAAATACTACCTCTTTTTCTTTATTCATACTAATCATCTCTTTATTTATGCTAAACACCAGTTTGTAAATATCTAAAACCTATTAATGGTTATATTCATTTAATCATATAGTTTCCATAAAGTATTAATCTTCCATTAAATCTATATATTATTCATCAATATTATACAACATATTCTTGAAAATACTTGATGAAAATATTTTATAAATAAGTCCTTATATTTTTAAAAAATAACGAGTTCCCATAATCACTTTAATTACTCACAATTATACTTAAATCTTTAACTGGTCATCATAATCTTGTTCTGTAAAATATCATTCATATAATAAAAAATATGAATCTTGTTTTAACATTAATCATCCTTAACATAATCATGCATCCTACATTTAACATAAAAATATATTTTTACCTTCCCATACCTTTCATTTATCTTTTGTGGTCTATTCATAATCAGTATTATAACCATTACTTGTACCAAAGGTCCAATTCTATTTTTGAAATTTCACCATAAGACATCTATTTTTATAATTCCCAAGACATCCACATTTATGAAATTAAACCATATATAAAACATAGTCTTCTATCCTTAATTTTCATCACTATATGATCCCTAAAATAAATAATATCCTTCTCATATTTTTTGATTTTATGATTTTGTTTAGGTGCATATATTTAATCTAATTTCATGGTAAATAAATATGGATTATCAAAATATCCTCCACAACTGTAATCACCTCATTTTGTTTCTCATAAACAAATTTTCTATCACATTCAATTTTATCATTGTTCTATATGATTTTTTTATTAAATGAAACCAAAAAATGTATTGTGAGAAACCTTAATCACAATGTGAAATGACATAATAATGAAAAATCATACATATGATGTCTACATCCTGAATTTTTTTAAAATCAATAATACATTAGGATTAAACTAGGTCATTATTAAATTACTATATAATGGTTTTTTAAAGAATATATATTTGGAGTGTCAAACCAAGTATGCCTTAGGCCCTTTAATAATGTACTAGGTAACACATATTCAAGAAAAAAATGAATTTCATGGAGTTATTATAACATGTTAAATCTATTATAAATCAAATTAACTAATAATATATATATAGAGATGTAATTTTTTAGAAACCTATCACAATATTCTTCACTAATATTCTTATATATTTACATATACTTAGATTTATCATTAAACATACCCTTAGACATATCCATATTTTCCTCATTATGGTTTCTTCATTCTAGATACAAAAGGATAACAAATCCATTGTATGATACCAACGGTAGGGACCCAAAAATTTCATTCATAGATTTTATTTCATAATAAATGAATATTCACTATAAAACATAACAATCCATGCAATAATCATTTAGTTTAAGTACCTTTAGGAACATGGGAACTAATATATATGGTTCATAAGTTGGAAGTGGAATCTCCCACTATGTTCTTCCTAACTAAAATTCCATTTCATAGATATCATACATAATAACTCTTTTTATATCATGTGGAATGAAAACAAAATACAACGAGGGATGAGATGTTCATCAATGGTGAACAAAGGATATATCAACTTATCCTATGAATAATGGTATGAGAACATGAGAATAACATTTCAAATCCACTCCCTACATATAATTGAAAGATCAACTGAGTCATGAAACATAATTTGCCAGCTCATAAAAAATAAATATTAAAATAATACAATAACACAGTCCAGGAGACATTAAAATTGGAATAAGACAAAAATTTGTGGACATACATATGTGTAGAAAATCATATCTCAAATATACCCACCAAGATATTCATGAATTTTTTTCATTTTTGATGACCACCCAAGTAGCTACTTTGGGATTTGGTTAACCTCTATTGGACTCTATTTTTAGGCATGGTTTAAACTCATGTATACTCTCTTTTTGGATTGTGATAGCCTCCCATGTAACATTTATGCTCATATAACAAAAATATTTCCCAATGAATTGGAGGGATATTATGTTTCCACCCATCTCATAATCTATAATTTTTTGTTCCATGAGATCATAAAACATCCATCATATAATTACTCATAGAATGGAAAAACTTCCCATAAACATTTCCACATAACATATCCCAAATAATTTAGTTAGGTTCATAATAATACCATTATTTCATAAAAAGAAAACAAATAAAAAATTACTGGGTTTCATAAATGAAACATCATTTTACTATTTTTTGGTAGTCATCAACCTTTTTCTTCTGATTTTATTAGGCCTGTATTAGGGGTTGTTTGGGTGGAAATTGGATTTTTTTTTGAATTTTCACGATTGTCCATACGTAAGAACACAGTTATTTTTTTTGAGGTACAGACTTCTTCATTTATCTTTTCCTTTAGTGTTTTTGAGAAAATATGTAAAATGGGAAAAAATCCTAAATTTTGGAAGTACACGCCGTGTACATTTTCCACATGTTTTGTACTTCTGGACGTGTGGGATAAGTACACGGGGCATGTAGCCATGTCGGGGACGAAGGGTGTAGGAACCGACTACATACCGAGTAGTGGTCCTTTACACGCTGTGTAGTCAGTCGGCAGGTCAAAATAGTAAGGTGTTGGAGAAGGCGGCAGTACATGCCATGTAGTTGGGAGTACTTTCCATGTACTCATGTTGATAGATGAACAGTGAGGTGGTGCCGCCAGAGGAACAGTTAAATAAAGTAAGTACATGTCGTGTACTTTGTTTTTATTGCTTAAAATGGGAAGTAGACTCCCCTGTTCATAGGGAAGGCTTAAAATGGGAAGAGAGCTCGGGAGAGGACGCCCAAACATTCAGAGATACGCCGGGCGCACGCCTAGAATCTGATTCCGCTTCGGCCAATCTCGTTGGAACCGCATGGGTTATACCTCTCTTCTCCTGGTGTGGTTAATACCAATTCTTTTTCTAATGGAAGTTATTTACATTTGAGCGGGTTTTATTCTTTGTCAGATCTACGTCATTCTTGGGCGTTTCTGGAACTGACGTTCGTGTATAGCACTCGTTGGTCTATAAGGTAGGTGTCTTAGTGTTAATTTTTCCAACTGTCGTGTGTTTTGTGTGTTTTTGTACCATGTACCCAGGTTTGGGTGTCGTGTGGCTGAGGACATTGATATCTTAAACGCCTAGAATTGAATAGGTGATTAATTATGAAAATAAAATGCTGGTTGGGATCATTGCTTGGATCCAGGACCACCCAGGGGTGTGTTCCACTGTTTAGCCATTTGGCTAGGATACCTGAGGGTATGCCTTTAAAGTAGTAATTGTAGAATTTCCTCGAGAGGAATTTCTTGTTTAATGATTGATTAGATGATGGTAAGGACCCGGTTACTTATGCCTGAGGGAGGTGTATTTCTATAGCCTGAGGGCGTGACTGTATTAGCCAAAGGGAAACGTTATATTTCACCTGAGGTCAACCTTTCATACCTAAGGGCTTGACTTCTGTGCCTGAGGGTGACACTTAGTACACCTTAGGGCAATTTTCTATTACACCTGAGGGCTATACCTGCGGGTTGAATTCTGATTACCTGAGGATGAGATTTTACTTGTCTGAGGACGTCGATAGTTTATTTAGAAATTCACTATGGTGGTTTCTAAATTTCAAATGGATTAAATGAATAAATAAATGGTAATATAACTGGTAAGTTAGTTACTTTTTAGTACTACTTAGTTTATTGCATTTTACTACAACACACTTGTTTCTTGTTTTACACATAGTTGAGCATGTGCCTTTGGTGGGTTCCTACAGAGATATATATCTCACACCCTGTTTGGGACATGCTTTTCGGCCCAAATAGATTTTGTTTCTCCTATTGTGGATAGGGGAAAGAGTCCATATACAGGTACTTGACTATTGGTGAGGAGTTGGAGGGCTTGAGACCGATCCTTGGCTCATGATGCCGCTGCCATATGTTTTGTTTCATTTTTTAGTACTCTGTATTGTATTGTATTTCACTATTATGTAACATGTTCTGAATGATTTCTTAGAACTTTTGGATATTGCATCGATATTTATATACTAGTTGGTTATATCTATTGAAGTTGATTATTCCAGTTATGTGTATGGTTTATTGCTTCTGTTGTCTGTGTATATTTATTTTTTTCTATCCCGATGTGCTTCACATTGACAAATTAGGTCTTAGTTTCCCCACTATCAGACCTGGGCCCTCGCTGCTAGTTGGAAGCCTCTAGAATTTGGGGAAATTTACTTGAGGTCTTGTGCAGAACCAGGTTCGGGGCACCCGTTGAGTGGAACCTGGAACCGGGACATTACAAAGTGGTATCAGAGGAGGTTCTTTTCGTTGACTTACTATTTAGAGCCTTTGTTAGGGATATGATGGGAACAATAGTTGGTAATATGTTTTGGCCCGGATGTAGCTAACCCTTGTACAGGGAAAATCCAATTTTCATCATATTGTAATTTTGTAGATTTTTTAATTTATACAGTTGAATTGATTTTCACTAAAGGGTGAAACACTTGTGATTATGCTGTTTATATTTTATCTATGGGTTCTATTTAGTTGCAACCCGATGATATGAGGGTATGCCATCTCATGCATCATGTAGGCACATGCTAGAAATCACATGCCATGCATAGTTCCAGGCCATGTAGGTGAATTAGAAATCACATGTTATTGTGATAGTTGTTGGGTTATTAAAGAATTCTATTGTGAGAGCTACTTTGATAATTACCTGCTATGTGATAGGGTATTTTGTATGAGCCTGTTTATAGAATGGACGCTGAAACCTTTGTTTTTGGGGGCATATGGGCCCCCATTTTCTGGAATTTGGTGGATCATTGACTGTTATTTTATCATAACAAAGATAATATGTCGAACTATGATTCGTGGGGAGTATGGGCCCTCATGGATCAGAATTTGACACTTAGGTGTTGATTATTGGTATTTTCTGGGTTCCAGGTAAGTTTCTGAGGCATACTGTCTGGAAACCCCATTATACACGTTGTGTAGTGCTTTAGACACATCGTGTATGTTCTTCTGTTTGGGAAGAACAATAAAACATTTTGAGTACACGTTGTGTACCCAGTGTACACGCCGTGTAGTCTCTTCCCGTGTCACAAACCATGTGGGTGATGACATGGGAATGGGGAAATGCTTTGGGCGAACACACGGTGTACCAGATTTTCACACTGTGTAGTGTTGACCTAGAGTCCACCCATGTAACAAACAGACACTGATGAAGGAAACCATAATACACACACTCCGTGTCCATTATGGAACACGCCGTGTCTTGTCACCTAGGGACCCTACCGTGTAACTAATACCACGGGTCGGGGAATTCCTTTCTTGTACACTCCATGTGTATATAGAACATGCCGTGTAGTTTGAGCCATGTATCGGTTCGTGTAACTAACAACACGGGTCGGCGGAGCTCATCTAGTACACACCGTGTACATATGGGACACGCCGTGTAGTCTTTCCTGAGGACAGACAGTGTGGTGTTAGCCATGTTGCGGGGAAACAGGGTGATGTACACAGCATGTGCAGGTGTAACACGCCGTGTAGTGTCAAGCCGAGTAGTCCGCCGTGTCACAAACAACACGATCAGTTGGAAAATAATACCATACGCGCCGTGTAGAAGAAATACACGTCGTGTAGTTTTTTTTCAACAGGAGCCATGTGGATTAGCTGTGTAGAAGGACTCATGCAGGGGAATGGAAGTCAAGTACACACCATGTAGTCATATTACATTCCCTTTAGTCTTGTTTTAATAATCTTGAAATGCCACCTTCCTATTCTCCCCTTTGTGGTTCCTTCGCTTTTGGTCTTTGATAAATCATGAATCTAAGGTGTAATTTTGACCTTGTAGTGTCATGCCGCCTAAATGACTACATGTTGTTTTCCAGGAGAGTAGATAATCCTATACACCAGAAATGGTGGGCCATGGGATACTAGTGGATCCTCCAGTAGAGCCATATGCGGCGCCCGCTGTTATACCGGACACAGGCGTGAATGCGCAGTTTCGTGAAGGGTTTATGTGGTTCATGTAGACCTTTCGAGGAGCACCACAGGCAACCACATCTATGGCCGAGATGAATCATATCTTCCAGTAGCAGCATCAGCCTACGTTTTTAGGGGATGGCGGACCACAGGCTGCAGAGTCTTAGTTGGGGTCGATGCAGACTATTTTCAAGCATCTTGAGACACCTCCAGGGCGGAGGGCCAATCTCATGACATATATTCTGTGTGATTCCGCCAAGAGGTGGTGGGATGTCACCTCCCAGTACGAGCATCACATGGATATGGCGTTAGAGAATTTCCAAGAAGTCTTCTATGACTTATTCATTCCAAGACGTTGTGGGAAGATAGAGTTCAAGAGTTCATGAATCTGCAGCAGGGTTCCATGTCGATGATGGACTATTCTGCTCGCTTCACTGAGATTCAGCGTTTTTCACCCATGCTAGTGGGTGATGAGACGTTGAGAGACAAACGCTTCAAGGATGGTCTTCGTTATCACATCTGAGTTCTGGTTAATGTTTTTAGGTTGACTTCAGTACATTCTATTGTGAATATGGTGCTGATTATAGGGATGAACCTGTAGGAATATAGTAGTGTGGGCCAAGGCGGTTCAGCAACAGTTTTTGGTACTATTTATACTGGCAAGAGGAAAAGACAGAAGGATTTCTCTCAGGGTGGTAGTACTAGCCAGGTAGTCTCTTCAGGTGGTTTGATCTGGTGCTACTAGTGTGGAAGAGAGAGGCACAAGAGACCACAGTGTCCATGATACCTAGTGGAGTTCCAAGCCTATGTCAAGATGGGTCATCTGCAGTGCTTTTTCATGGCGTTTCCACCAGTGGATACTGAGAGTGGTTCTGTGAAGACTCCGTTTGCGGGAGCAAGACCAGTGGCTTCTTACCAGTCATGGAACTGGAATACGTTGGGGTGTGCAGGCAGAGATGGTGGTCATTGCCGTGGTAGCCAAACACCAGGATCTCAGAGGCAGCATGGCGGGATAGCTCAGGGTATCCAGGCTGTGTCTCAGGGCCGTGACACTAGGCAGACATATGCAGTGCAACATACCCAGCCGGAGCAGGATCCCAGACCTTCTACTATCATAGGTACTATTCTGATAGCTTCTGTTTTATCTTTAGTACATTTAGATACGGTTACTACACATAGTTTCATATATGTACCAATTGTGGATAGCCTTGGGCTTTGTGTTTCTACTTCTTCTGATATCATGACGCTAGAAACTCCGTTGGGGACTAGAATAGCTTGTGTGCTTCAGTGTATAGTGTTCCCCCTTGAGGTTTGTGGGTGTCACTTTTTTTGGGACCCCTATGTCTTACAGATGACGAGCTATGATGTCATTATCAGAATGGACTGGTTGGTTCCCTTTTGAGCCTTTGTAGACTACTATCGTCGCAGGGTTCATTTCACGTCACTAGAGGGCGGAGAGTTTCTATACAAGGGCGAGTGGTATGTTCAGGGAAGTCGAGCTGGACCAGAGCATTGTGGGAGAGGTGGAGTCACAACCCAGATTTCGAGTTTATATCTGGATGATCAGGGGACTTTTCAGACAGATTTCCCTCCAATTGCTGATCGGTTCAGGGATTTCTTCCCATACAACTTTTCAGGTCTACCTATAGAGTGAGAGGTGGATTTCTCTATCGAGCTTGTTCCTGGAGAAGCACCAGTGTCCATTCCTCTTTATCGGATGACTATACCTGAGTTTCAGGATCTCAAGAGGCGGTTAGAGGAGTTAAAGGAGAAGGGTTTTATATGACCCAATACTTCTCCATGGGGTTCTCCAGTCCTTTTTGCAAAGAAGGATGATGGTACCCTTAGACTTTACGTGGATTATTGGAAGCTGAACCAGTTTACGGTCAAGAACCAATATCCTTTGCTGAGGATAGATGATCTTTTTGATCATCTTTGAGGATCATGAGTGTTCTCAAATATTGAATTGAGATCCAGATATCATCATTTGCACGTGAGACCATCGGATTTACCACTTACAGCTTTTCTTAGCATATATGGTCTGTACGAGTAGTTGGTTATGCCGTTCAGACTCACGAACCCACCAGCAGACTTCATGTCTCTAAAATATCGAGTGTTCCATCTGTATCTGGATTCTTCTGTGGTAGTATTTGTGGATGACAACTTGGTGTACTCTCACACTCAGCACGACCACACCTCCATTGATGAGATCATTTTGTGTACAGTTAGAGAGCATTGGCTATATGCTAGCCTCTAAAAGTCCCAATTTTTGATGAATCAGATTCACATCCTGGGTCATATCATCTCAGAGGCAGGAGTTGCAGTAGACCCGGAGAAGGTGAGAGCAGTAGTTTCCTGGGAGCATGCTAAGAACGTGTTTGAGATACAGAGTTTCTTAGGGATGGCCAGTCACTACAGATGGTTCATACTGGACTTCTCGCACTTAGCAGCGCCGTTAATGGGTTTTACTAATAAGGGTGTGATGTTCGTTTGGTCAGAAGCTTGCGAGACAACCATTCATGACCTAAAAGGAAGGTTGACATTAGCACCGATCCTAATACTCCTAGAGCAAGGGAATAACTATACAGTTTACTATGATGCATAAGGTATTGGGCTGGGAGGAGTGTTGATGCAGGGCGATCGAGTTGTTGCGTACGAGTGTCAGCAGTTGAGGCCACATGAGATGAATTAACCGACGTATGATCTCGAGTTGGCTGTAGTTGTGCATGCATTACGTTGTTGGAGACATTATCTATTGGGAGAGCAATTTGTGGTTTTGACAGACCCCAAAATCCTCAAGTACATATTTACTTAGCGTCACTTGAATTTGAGGCAGAGAAGGTGGGTTTATTACCTATTGTCCTTCTATTTTGAGCTTGCCTATACACTTGGTAAAGGTAAGGATTTAGCTGATGCACTGAGCAGGAAGACTCAGATACAGGTGGTGCAGGAGGCCAGCGGTGAGTGGCAGCTCAGTGCTTTGTTATCAGAGATGCATCTGGAGTAGAACAACAATAAGGTGCATACTTATCATTCCTCGTTATCTATGACATCTACCCTCCTGGGTAGAGTGAGGATGAGACAAATATCGGATTTAGAATACCTAGTTTTACGGGGGTCGGTGGCATGTGGGGACCCTTCTTCTGGGAGGACGATAGTTGATGATGAGATTTTGTGTTCCATGGATGAGTGTCGGTTCCACGGGAAACACACGAGGTGCTGATGTGGGAGTTTCATGCTTCATATTGGGTAGTTCATCCCGGGGTGACCAAGATGAACCGAGACTTGAGACGTCAGTACTGGTGGCCAGGTATGAAGAGTGATATATTTGGTTTTGTTATGAGGTGTTCCACCTATCAGAAGGTCAAGGAAGAGCATCAAATACCATCTATATTGCTGCAGTAGTTACCCATTCCAGATTGGAAATGGGATGATGTCGTGATGGATTTCATGACTTGATTGTCGAGATCACCTCGTGGCAATGACGTCGTCTGGGTTGTTGTGGACAGACTCACGAAGGAAGCTCACTTCTTTACGATCAAGTAGACCTTCGGTGTTGACGAGCTCAAAAGCCTGTATATCTGAGAGATCGTGCGTCTTCATGCGGTCCTCGTTACATCATTTCAGATAGGGATGCCCGCTTTATGTATCGTTTCTGGCAGAGTTTTCAGAAGGCACTGGGTACACATGTGCTTCTAAGCACAACATACCACCCTCAGACAGATGGCCAGTCAGAGCGTATGATACAAGTGCTAGAGGACATCTTGCGTGCATGCGTCCTAGACATTGGGGGCTCTTAGGAGAATCAAATACCCTTATTCTAGTTTTCCTAAAACAATATATTTCAGGAAACTATTGAGATGAAACCATATGCGGCGTTATATGGTAGGCCATGCCGATCACCCTTGTGCTGGTTAGAGGTAGGCGAGGCAGCTCAACTGGGAACACGTCTTGTTCAGGATACTTTTGAGAAGGTCTAGTTGATTCAGAAGTGGATGGCTACCATGATGTCTCATTAGATGTCATATCATGATCGCCGCAGATGACCTTCGGAGTTTATTGTCGGGGATCAAGTTTTTTTTCATGTTTCGCCGAGGCTGGGACACAAGCGGATCAGGAGACAGGGTAAACATTCACCATGGTATGTGGGGCCATTTTGAGATTCTGGAGAGAGTCGGGCTGGTTGCCTATCAGTTGTGGTTACCGCAGTGATACCAAGCCATGCATGACATCTTCCAGGTATCTCAGTTGTGTCGCTATCATTCGGACCCGTCTCACGTCTTTTAGCCCGAGGAGGTTGAGCTTTATATGGATGTGTCATCTGAGGAGCATCTGATTCGTATTGTTGATAGGAGCACGAAGGTTCTCTAAGGCCGGTCAGTTCCTCTCGTATGGGTTCTATGGCAGCATGGCCGAGTGTAGGATGAAACCTGAGAGCGGGAGACCGACGTACGTGCTCAGTGGCCGGAGTTGATCATGTCTATATCTTCACCAACCATGGATGTGCAATTTTGGGATGAATTGCTATAAGGGGGAATGTTTGTAAGAACCCGGTTAATATTTTGAGGTATGGGATTCTTTTATTCTCTTTTCCTTATGTGTTTTTGAGAGAATATGGAAAATGAGGGAAATCCTAAATTTTGGAAGAACACGTTGTGTACTTTTTCCACACGTCATGTACTTCTGGCTGTGTGGGATGAGTATACAGGGCGTATAGCCATGTCAGTGACGAAGGGTGTAGGAATAGACTACACCCAGTGTAGTGGTCCTTCAAACGCCGTGTATTCTGTCGGGGGGACAAAACAGAAAGGTGGTGGAGCAGCCACCAACTGGGCGACAGTACACACCGTGTAGTCTGGAGTACATGTCATGTACTCATGTCGATGTATGAACAGTGAGGCGGTGCCGCCATATGAACAATTAAATGAAGAAAGTACACGCCATGTACGTTTTTTTTTCTTAAGATGGGAAGTAGCCTCCCCTGCTCACAGGGAATGCTTAGAATGAGAAGAGAGCTCGGGAGAGGACGGTCGAACCTTTGGAGATCCGCCAGGCGAACATCTAGAATCTGATTCCGCTTTGGAAAATCTCGTTGGAACCGAATGACTAAGACCCCTATTCTCCTAGTGTGGTTCATACCAATTATTTCCCAAACAGATGTTATTTACGTTTGAGCAGGTTTTATTCTTCAACAGATCTATGTCGTTCTTGGGCGTTTCTGGAACCGAAGTTCTTGTATAGCGCTCGTTGGTTTATAAGGTAGCTGGCATGGTGTTAATGTTTCCAAATATCATGTGTTTTGTGAGTTTTTTTACCACGAAACCCATGTTGGCATGTCATGTGGCTAAGGCCATTGTTATCTTAAACACCTAGAATTGAATTGGTGATTAATTATGATAATAAAATGCTGTTTGGGATCATTGCTTGGATCCAGGACCACCTAGGGGGTGTGTTCAATTGTTTAGCTATTTGGCCAAGATACCTAAGGGTATGCCTTTAAATTAGTAATTGTAGAATTTTCTCAAGATGAATTTCTTGTTTACTACATGTTTAGATGGTGGGCATGGCACGGTTTCATATGCATGAATGTGGTGTTTTGCTATAGCATGTGGTCGTGACTGTATTAGCCTGAGGGAAAAGTTCTATTTCGCCTAAGGGAAACCATTCGCACCGGAGGGCTTGACTTCTGTGCCAGAGTTAGACACATAGTATGCCTGAGGGCATGTTTCTTTTATGCCTGAGGGCTATACTTGTGGGTTGGATTCTGATTACCTAAGGGTGAGATTTTACTTGTCTGAGGATGCTGAATTTTTATTTAGAAATTCACCGTGGGGGTTTCTAAATGATAAATAAATTAAATGAATAAATAAATATCAATATAACTGGTATGTTCGTTACTTTTTAGTATTTCTTAGTTTATTTCATTTTACTACTGCACACTTGTTGAATGTTTTACGCATAGTTGTGCATGTGCCTTTGGTGGGTTCTTACTGAGATATAATTCTCACACCCTGTTTGGGTCTTCCTTGTCAGCCCAAAAAGATTATGTCTCTGCAGGTGTGGATATGGGAAAGAGTCCCTATACAGGTACTTGACTATTTCTGAGGAGTACGAGGGCATGGGACCGAGCCTAGGCTCACGATGCCACTGCCAGCTGTTTTGTTTCATTTTTCCGTACTCTATATTATATTGTATTGCACTGTTATGTAACATGTTCTGACTGCTTTTTATGAACATGAGGCATATTGCATTGACATTTATATACTGGTTGGTTATATCTATTGAAGTTGTTGATTCTAGTTATTTTTATGGTTTATTTCTTCTGTTGTCTTTGTATGTTTAATTTTCTGTATCCCGCTGCGCAACACTTGGACAAATGAGGGCATAGTTTCCCCACTATCAGACCTGGGCCCTCGCTACTAGTCGGAAGCCTCTGGTGTTTGGGGAAATTTGCAAGAGATCTTGTGGCGAACAGGGTTTGGGGAACCCGTTGACTGGCACCTGGAACAGAGATGTTACACCATAGGTGGAACACAGTTTACTAAATCAAAGTTCCCACCCAATGGAAACCATGAAAACCTAGAAAATTGAGTTTTCATGGAAGGTGTATGGTTTTAGAAACCATTTTCCAACATATTTGAAACCTTCCACTCCATCATAGGGGAATGGTTAGGGAACATGATTTGTAAAACCATTTGGCCCTACCCAAATAATCGTGCGACCTGTGATTTTTTATTTTGAAATTTTTTAAATTTATTCCAAACAGTCTTTTTATCACCTACAAATCCATAAAATTGGGTATTACATGATATTAGGCTTTTGAATCTCTCAAGAAACCATTTTTGATCCTCTGAACACCATCCAAGGTGTATCAAATATTGGACCACATCGTTCGATTCCAGTCCGATATGATATTTCCTAATATTACTTATCTCTTTCTCACTATATTTATCCTCCTTACAGTTCTATATATCATAGATATATTTATGGAAATAACATCTTTTACATTGTATATTGATTCATGGACTGATTCATTGATATCTATTCTAACATTATTCATTGGTTATTCTAATTGCGGGCATTGTGACATGTGATCCGCATTTTACGATAAGTGGTTTTTTCTATGATTAATCAATTGTTTTAACATTTATTTTATAAATCAATTCAGAATGATAACAATTAAAATTAGAAAAATAAATCTAGTGGTGATTGGAATTAAAATTATAATTGGTCAGAATAATGGGGAAAACCTTCAAATTCCCATGGAATTAGACTTTGGGATGCGATTTTAATTTGACAAGAAGATGTGAAATTAATTTCTATAACTGATATAGCGAGAAATGGACTAAAAGGATATGATAAGAGGTTATCTTTTAATAGGAACATATTGATTAAAAACTCATCTTTTTGTTTTAAATGGAAATTTTAATATTAAAAGTAGAAAACAGAGAAATTTTTTTTTATAATGATTTAAAATGGTTTTCCCCTTTTGATTAATTTATTGATGACATGTAATCCTAGTTAATTAGTTGGTTATTTGGTGAAAACATGCTACAATACTAATTCCACAGAAATTGATTGATGCTTTCTAACCCTATGAATAATGTAGTATGCTAGATGTTATACCTAATTGGATGTTTGTGAGTCCTCTTTAACCAATGTCTAAGGGAATTGTGTACACATATTACCAAGATAACCAATCACACTTTGTGAGGATCCATTAAATTGGGACTATTTATCCTCATGTAAATTGACTGTGTTTATCATTTTTTCATTATTTGATATATATATTTCATTTTTTGTAAACCCACTTTGTACATTGGTATTTTATTATATAGTTTTTTTTATAAATTTTTCGTTACATTATTCATTGAAGTGATTCTATAAAATGAAATAAATAACATGTTTAACATTAAATACAAAATTGTATTTCCATGCCTTTTTTAATTGAAATTAAAATCATGTAATAGTTTATTTATATTGGTATCTTTCTATAGAACAATTTTTGAGGCCCTAATGCGCTTTTATAACACACAGAAGCTTCTCCCTCAGGTTTTTTTAGAATTCCTTCTACCCGGTTTGAATAAGTTGAAATCGCCTCAAGGTTTGTTTTTATTGTTGATCTTTTAGACTTTGAGGGTTGTATCCATTGGGACATGGGATATTTTATTTTTTATTTTTTTTGTACATTATTTATTTTGTATATAACTGTTTTCCTTCTAGTACGGTCAACATATGGAATATTATATGATCATATTAATATGTCAGTTTCCTCTTCTTTGTTTTTGGAAATTTCTTCATGTGTTCAAATTAAATGATGGTAGGTGCTAGTCGCCAAACTGTGGGGATCAGAAACACCATTTAGAATAAGTCAGGATCAGCTTTTTTGTTAGTGTACCATGGTATCTCGATTGGATTATGATAAAGTAGCATCACAGGTGCAGGTTTACCATATTTATTTGATCACAGATTGCACTTGTTTAATCTTATCAGAACTCAGTATATATTTAAGAGTGAGTGCTTGTCTATCACTCATCGTAACAAGACATATGTAACCATGGGTTGTTCGGGAATGATGACATAAGGGTTAGTCCTAGTTATTTCCCATACGTTGATATAACTAGGCTAATATACAAATCATATTGATCATTCTGATATGTTAAATTTTCCTTGATTAAATATTTGAATACTGATATGAGTAATAATTTAATGTCTTCAATGTTCTTTTCTGATTTAGTGTAGAAACATTCCTCCTTGATGGTTTGTGAATATGATCCAAGATGAATTTATTGATGAACCAAAATAATAAAATCATCCCATGGACTAGAATATGTTTGAGATTATTGTATTTTTTACATGCTCTTGGATAGGCACCTCAACCCATCCCAACACAGGATCCTTCTATGGATATTTATAACGATGAATCTCAAAATTTTAATTGGAGTTCCATTATCAAAAACCACTCGTGTTTTAATTATCAATAAATACTCAAAAGGATAAATATTTTTTACGAAATATTGATATTTGTTTAGTTCTTGGAGATTCATAAGGAAATAAAGGTAAATTGTGACACACTTAGGATAGAATAACCTTGAAAAATATTGTTAAAAACAATTCATAGGGAAAAGATGAATGAGGTATTCGAGTAGAAATCTGTTTAAAGCTATCTATATTGACTGGTTATATCTAGAGTCTATTGTATTTCAATGTTTATCAAATTTTTCAAACTTGAGAAACTAGATAGTTCCATGAAAGAATATGCTAGATCTGTCACTAATCTTAGGAAATTTTCACCAAAGAGATTATTTAATTAGAGGATGAAGACATAATGAATCCCACTTCGACATGGATGTGAAATTATTTATCATTTATTCTTGTTGAATATTTATTTTTTATGTTCAGCTACTGGATATAGAATTTATAGTCGATATAGACATAGCTAGTGAGTTAGGGTTAATAGAATTTCATTTTTCACTGAGTATAGGTTCAGAGAATTTTTTCAATGAAAAAAGAATATGTGACGAGTCTCTTGGTGTATATTTGAAGCAATGATCCTATAAACCTCTTTAATTACATAGAAGAGTCACTTTTATTTTATACTAGTATAGAATGGATGGGTACTCAAAACATATTTTCACTAAGGGAACCAATATATGTGGTTCCTTCATACTCTATGGACAATTGATGATGTTACATTGAGTATATTTAACTTTATATAGAGGAATGGAATCATCATCTCCCAAAAGTACCATGGTGAAATCAGATACTTCATGAACCAAGAGGTTCTATCCAAATCCATCCCAAATATTCTTCAAACAGTGGAGGATTTCATAGAGGAAGTAGATACATGTATGTCATCAATTTGAGGTACAATAAATATTGATTTTTCTTTAGTGACTGCTTTATTTGATTCTAATTCATCCCATAAATTCATATAAACTTTTAATATGATCCTGATAAATCATCATATGGATATTTTATCTTTTTTGTTGGATATTTCTATATCCCTCAGAATGAACATATAGTAGGGTCTATATTGTAATGATTATGTCATCCTTATGACATATAATGATATTACATGATATTTTCATGTTATTGACATGAAACCTATTGATTTTATTTTTAGTATGGATTAGATCATTAATAATAAAGATTGAATTGATTATTATCATTTAAAAGTCTCATTTACTATACATGGTGTGTTGTGCTATAACATTCTGGGAGAATGGGACCTGAGGATGAGTTGAGGAAAACATTCTTATACAGATTTTTGGAAACTAAAATTAGTTTTTTCTTTTGACCTATAGTGGAAATCATTTATTAGTGATCTCTCTCTATTCATTTTTGAGTATCCCATAATTTTCCCGTATGACATCTCTAGTATTCTACTAGTAAGGGGAGTGGAGTTTTCAATTGGTTTATTAACTAATACTCAACTATTATTTATTCTTTCATAACTCATGGAAATTAATGAAATGAAATAGTTTACAGATCAATTGGATGATCTTTATGAGATAGGATTTATACTGAAAAGTGTGTCATATTTGGAGGCACGTATTCTCTTTTATTAGAAGGATTATGGGTAAATTTACCATTTTTTTCGATTACCAGAAACTCAATCTGGATATGGTAAATAAAAATTATCTACTTCCCAGAATTGATGATTTTTTTACTATATGAAATTGGTGATGTGGATTTCAATGATATATTTTTAATCTAGTTATTACCAGCAAAGAATAAAATAATCTGGCATTCATTAAACCGACTTCTCGATTATGATAGTCCATTAACAAGACCTTGTAATTCCTATTGTTATAACCAATTCTAGTATAGTATTATTAGATTTATAAAACATGAAATTTCATGATTATATATCCAAATTTTTTGTGATATCTGTGAATGAAATGCTTGTTTACAATATTTCTAAGGAAGATCATGTGTATCATTGGAGATTTTTTCTTCAATTGTTGAGAAACCACCAAATTTTTTAATAACATTTAAAATGTAATTTTCAGATTTTATGAGTGAAACTATTGGGACATGTGGTGTCAAAACATTATATCTCAGTTTTTCCTCATTAGGGGTATGTGGTTCTGAAATGAAAGAAAATAAAAATGTTTCTAAAATATAGATTTTTTGGGTTTATCTAGAAATTATCATTTATTAGTAATGTATTTCTAAAACAAAGATTGTCTAACGACAGCTTTAACTCAAAAGGGAGTATAATTTTCTTGATATAAGAAATTGTACATTTTTTTATTGATCTGACCATATAATTTTTTCTAAAGTGTATTTCAATATTATAGAGGCTAGTTAGGGATATGTTTTCTTTTATGATGGACCAGATTTTAGTTTGGGTTGTGTTATTATGAAGGGTGATCATGTCATCACTTATGGATCTTGAAATATTAGGAAAGATGAGAGGAATTTCCCATTCCATGATATTGAACTCATAACAGTGATGCATGCACTCAAGATATGGTGTAGATAAATTTTTTAGAAAGTTTTACCTTATATTATGACTTAAATGTGCAAGATTTATATCCTCCCTAACAAAATAATTGAATATGCTCTAGATGAATTGGTTGGGATACAGACAATATTTTGATTTTAACATTTCCTATATCACAAGGAATATGAATTTTATCGCAGATTACTTGAGAAGTGATGTTCAAACCTAGGTTGTGAAAGAATCACTAAAATATTAGATCTTTCGTTTACTTCATTCACAATTGAATATTGGCCTTCGAAAATCAGGGGTCCAGGTTGTCATGGGCAATGTCTAGTCTACCACAGCTCATATTTATATAAATTGTCATAAATGTCATATAAATGGATAATTATGTGACATTAGTAATTTTTAATGATAAGGAGACCATGAAAATGTTTAATCTCTCTATGAAGGGTATCTTATGTTTCTAAAACTGGTATGTTGTACAAAAGTGTTTGTGGGAAGATGGTATGTTGATTTTTATAATTCATAGAGGTTTGTGAACCCATGATCTATAAAGATGTTTTATTACATGAGATATTGGTTCTGGTGTCGAGGTATGAGATGTGGAATGAACAATTTTTTTCTCTTGTTTTTATAAAAGGAAAATGGAAAACGTAAGGCACCCGAGACCTTCAGGTGTTCTCCAACCACTTATAATGAAAAAATTATAGTTGGATGAGATCTATATGGACATTATTTTGGTGAATTTTTTAAAAAATAGAATTAAAAATTTTATATGGGTTGTGAACAATAGGATGACTTAATCAGCTCACATCATTCCAATATATGATAGAACCAATTTTTTGGTGTTGGGAAGTATCTGTATTAGAGTGATCATTCATTTAAATGGGTAAAATTATCTATATTTTCTTTTAGGGGTCCTTATTTTAGTTATAGATTTTTGAGTGTCCTTATTGTGTAATTGTGATATCATGTTCACTTGAGTATGATATACTATCCATAGATTGATTGACATTCATATATAGCTATATAGATTCTTGAAGAGATGTTTTTTCATGCATCCTCAGTTTTGGGTGATATTGGGATGAATATATGGGGAAGTTTTAGTATTACTATAATACATTTTACACATCCATGACTAGAAGAAATCCTTTTGAGTCCTTCCATAGGATATCTTGTAAATCACTGTTGTGATTCTCAGAGATTGGTGAGTGTTCCTTTGTTGGACCATGCATGGTTCAAGAGATAACAATAAATATTTATTCAGCTAATTAGTGTGTATTTACTATATAGATCTTGTGTAAATAATATGTTGATAATCTATGTATCATATTGGATGTTTTATTTAGTGATCAGGTGTTCTTGAATGTTTTGTATTATTTGGGTCTTTGACTTCATTAGAGGTAAGGGAATCATTCCCCTTGGTTTGTGGTAACATTTTATATTTTTTATAATTTGGAAGAAGTTTCATAGATATTTGAACATATAACCGAAATGATGTCGATACATAACGTATTCCCTAAAGAATGTTTACCATGGTATATTTCTAATCCATGTCTTGTGTTGGGATGAAGTGATCATGATGTTGAGCTTGATATATTTGTGACTCTGTATCCCTTCAAACAATATGATTATAAACCCAAGTTATTTAATGGAAGTATGATACTTTTGGTTCAAGTTCTCTGGATGCATGGTTATGATACTCACGATACAAGGGGTATTAGGGTATTGATCAGAGAGCAGGGGCCTCATATTTTTGACATGAATAAATTTTAATAAGATTTATTGGGAAATAATGTTTATACAGTGAGGATTTTGTAGTATTATGTTAATGTTTTTAGCTCCAATCAACTCTATTATCTATCATTCATTGGTTGGGTCACATTTTGGGTTCTTTGGGTGATAATTTGGAAATCTTTTAAATTTTTTGGGATGTGTAAAGTTGGCACATAACTTTCTCAAACCAGGTTCCCACCTATGTGGAAACCAAGTATTCCTGAAAAAAAGAGTTTTTATGTTTGGAACACAATTTTACAAACCATGAATCTAATAGTAGTCGATCTACACCCCATCAGATGTGATGATGGTTAGGGAAAATGGTTTGAAAAATGATGCCACTATGCTTATCCAATCATACAAGCGGTGATCTTTAATTCTTAAATTTATGAAAAATTATCTGAACCCCCTTTTTATCACCCATTCAAACCTAACACATAGTATTAATAAATATGAGATATTTGGAGCTCTCATAAACCCATTGTGCTCCATTAATCACCATCCAGTGGTGATTGATGTTTCTTAAAAATAATTCTATTCTTCTCTAGTAAGAGTTCTACTCATTTTACCTCTACCCTTATATCTCTATATCTCATACAAAGGGGTTTTTTTACATAATCTTATAGTTTATGTAGTTTTAATCATTTCATATGGATCTGGAATCAATTGTTTACTCCTTTATCTTCATTGATGAAGTACTTCGGTGGTTTCCCCAATTTGGGCATTATGATACGTGCCTAAATGGGCCAAAGGCCTTAATTTTTTTTGATTTTTGATAACCCCACGTTCAAGGGATGAGGGGGAACCCTAATAAGGCCCGTAGGCTCAGAGAATTAATGGCTTATAGGATTAGGAGATTACATGATCTGAAGGTCATAGGGAATTCAACCAGATTATCTGCAAGAAAGTGCCCCTCCCTAGCATCTACATCATGATAGTAGCTCTCCACCTTCGCATGGCTATCTTGCTAGTCTTCCCGTGCAAGCACAATATGTTCTAGATAGAATAGCCATATCCTCTCATTCTAACAAATCCATTTGAATCTTCTATGGTGAGTGCACCTGCTCTGAATCCTCTTATGGGGTAGCTCCTTTTCTTGTAGTGTGTCTGGGGCAACTGTGTGTGTCCCGAAGGCCTTAAAGGTTTCCCGAAATCCCTAATGACCCAAAGTCCTGGGTGGCCCAAATTCCATAAGGACTCCAAGCCCAAACCAGTGGCCCATGGTGAATAGTTCCAGCTACTACAATACCGAAGAGTACCTGCTAAATTTCCTGCTACGGTGCCTGCTACAGTTCCTGATGTGATATTGATGAGTCTCCTTTAACATGTGTTTGAGGGATGTTTGTACACATATCACAATTATCGCTGATTTGAGTGTGTGAGGATCTTATAAATAGTAATTATAGAACATTTTTGAAGATGACCATGATTCCCATTTTTGGATTACATGAAATATAAATATATGAAACTATTTGTGAAAAATCTTTTCACTCACCTATTTTTTTATATACATTTTTATATATAATTTATATAAATAAATTTTATAAAATTTTCCATAAATTGAAATAAATTGAATGTTTTATTTAAACTATTAACCTATGATATCATGAATTTATTAATTTAAATTTAATAAATTTATTGATTTATTCAAATTGTAATTTTCTTATCGAACACTCAATGAGACAATACTGGTATTTTTAATCACTCCATTATTTTTCATGTAGGAATTTTTAGATTTTATATTTCCTGTTGTTATCCAGGGGAAGAAACCACTAGGAGCTGGTGGTTGATGATCTTTTGGGAATGGGGTGTTTTGAATGTTTGAACTTGCATTGTTTTCTCTTGTATGTTATTTGTACTTTTAAATGTCTTTTGGGTATTTATACACCTATATGATTTATGTTACTCAATATATAGAGAGTTTCATTTGATAATTATATTTTTTTATATTTCGTTCAGTATGTTTGTGGCACATTCATTCTCACATTCATATTTTATGATGCCGGGTGGAGGTCTCCAGCCCATGGGGATTAGGTACGCCCTTCGGGCAATGGAATAAAAATCCATTGGAACATTTATTAAGGAAAATAGAATGATATTATATTAGATGAAAAGTTATTTTGACGAACAATAAATTGGATTATTTTATGATAAAAATTGCCTTTCCACATTTAAATTTATTTTTTTTTCTTAATAACACATTTTCATAATCATTTTAATTTAAAATATCTAATTAATATATATATGAAATTTTAGAAATAATTTAATTCATTTATTGAAGAAAACATCTTTTAAACAATTTAAAATTATTTTTAAAACATAAAACATGTTCAAAATAATTTTTCAAAAAACCATTGAAACTTATAAATTATTATTTCAAAGTCATTAAACAATTTTACTTAAGAATGTATAAATTTCTGTTTTAAAAAATATTATAACATTCAACATTTTCAAAGATTGTTTCATTTTAAATAAGATTGTAAATATATATTTAAATCATTATAAAATTTAGTGGTCATGATGGTGGGAATTTCCGCCCATGCCACACACATTAAAATAATTATTCCCCTCTCATTTTTTGATTAAAATTCAAATGTGTGTTGTTTTGAAAATAAATTGAAGATTAATTTAAATTAAAATTATAAAAAATAAAATATGTTAAGAAATGTCTTTAATTAATCATTTTTGTAAAGATAAATCTACTTTTAAAATTTTTTTCAAAAATATGGATATCAATGAAAAATGATTTTCCTTTGAAGATTGAAAACTGTTGATTTTCATTAAAAAATATTATTTTGGATTTTTATGTACACAAAGAGAGGAAAATAAAAGGAAAATGTTTACTTTAATAAAATAAAGAGAGATACGAAATGTCATGATGGTATTGAGAGATATAACCCAAAAATTCATCCTAAAAAACATAATCATAGACAATATCATAATATAATTAGACTATAACCTCTAACCTTTAGAACTTTGATATCTTTCGAATCGCAATGCCCTATATAAAAATAACATAAACTAGAAATTTTAATAACATTATAAAATGAATATTTATTTTATAAAATATAAAATGTGTGGTACATAGACCTCATCGAATAAGATATGTGCATAACATATCTTGTATCCCAAAGATTGTAATTTGAGAAAAAAATACATTACGATAAGTATCAGCTTCTTTCATACACATTTGAAACACCAATATAACAAATATATATTTAGTATACAGATATTATATAACCATAATTATATATATCATAACTTATATGATTTAATTATGACCTTTTATTACCCATTTATTAACAAATACATGTTAAATGTTACATTTTCAGTAATGACTACTTTTCTTTTCTTGTTTGTTTTAATTTTTCATTTTAGGTTTTATTACATTGATCATGGTCCCATAATATCCAAATTTTTACCATTTTATAAATATCATATATATTCATTATACATTTATTTATAGTAATCCATAAATGTTGGATGTGTAAAATTAAATAAAATGTTCATAGAGACGGTATGTCATACGTACGAATAAACATTATTATTAATTTTATCAAAGAATGGAAAAAGAAGATAAATAATAAATAATAAATATAGAGTCATTATTATTTCATATATATATTACATATTCATTAAATAAATCATTATTACAGCCTATTAATATTATTATGGAAAAACAAATCTCAACGACTCGCACAATGATAGTTTGTCGTACACACAAATGATGTTATCATATCCCCCACAGAATAGAATGTTAAAAGGAGTATCTGATATAATAATATAAAAATTGTAATTATGTTATGAATATCATATATATTCTATAAATTCTCTTTATTAACATTCATGTAAAATATAAATGAAAAACACATCACATTGGTTTGCGAGGATGTAGTTCATCGTACAATTGAGAGACATAAGTGGTTTACAACTATTTGGGAGGTAAAAATATAATGTGTTATTATAATTAAATTTGTGTAATAATATACTAAATATATTATATGAACATTATATCAGTAATTATAACTATCTATGAGAGATGGTGATGGAAAATGAATAAAATCATCTCACAAGGTAGTTGAAGTTTGTACACATGATTGATTGTTTCATTCAGATTTGATAAAAGAGGATATAGATATATGTTATACTTTTAAAATAATATATTCCCACTATATGGTAGATAAATTTATTATTATATCACCATTATTTTTAAATATTTTTATGACTTATAATAATTAGTAAAAAAGTATAGTTTAAAACATTATTTCTTCTTCGGACATCCATTTTGGTTTAACCGAAATACATTCAAGACTGGTTTTAGGATAAAACTCAGGAATATAGGATATTAGGAGGGATATATGGAACATATTTGTGAAGTAATTGGACAATGAAAATAGTATTTTAATTTTTAATAAGATTATAGAGCGTCAGTCATTTTTATAATTAGGGGAGGGGACACCCATGGAACATTTGAAAACAATAATGTGTTCCCTTGTTTTTGCACGAGAAAAAAACTAAAAATGGTCCATAGTAAAACCCAATAGTTAATAAGGTATTATTATGGACATAAAAACTGATTCTGATAAATTTTATAGGTTATTTTTCCCAATATATTTTTTGTTTGACAACATGGTAAACCCATTTTATCTATAATTATAGAAAATAATTGCATGTTTTTTACGATTCATTTTGACTAAAAATTGTGTTAAATTTTTATATATTTTAAATTATGAAGATAAAAAAATTTATAATCCATATTAAAAAACGATATTCAGATTAGTTTACTATTTTAATTTAAAAATAAACATGCACACTCAATGAAAATGTTTTCACCCAAAGAAAAAATCTTCAAAAATGTTAAAATGTTTTTATACAAAAATTTGATTTAAAATTGATTCCAATAATATAAATTAGTATAATATTAATGTAAAGATTAGGAAATTTCAAGGATGTGGATCTCTGGATGCATGCCATGTGCGAGGCGGAGGCATAGCTTTCCCGATACGTGAGGGTAGCGTGAAAATTGGAGGAGAAGGGAACGTGAATAAAGTGGTAGATTGGTGAGAAAATGAGATATTATGTTTATAAATAATAAAATAAATAAATAAAAGGGGTAATCAAAGAGAGTGAGACGTGATTGGCTTGGATATAAGGGGGGCCAATTTGTTTTTGGTGGTGCGTGGAATTGGGTATGAGAATTTAAAGTATTAAATTAAATTTAATAATTCTAATTTTATGTCCATATTTATATAAAATTTCAATTTAAAATTATTGGATCAAATATTGTTTTTTATAAAACTATGTACTTTTCACTATTCATCAAAAATTAATCATTTCAATAAATTTTAATAAAAATCTATTTAAGACAATTTTGATATTTAGATATAAAATTTTTCTTGTTTTCAAATATATTTTCAAAATGATTTAATAATGAATTTTTAATCGATGTCCACAAAATATTATATAACTTCATTTTAGAATCATACATATTTTGTGTACAAATATGAATTTATTCTTATCTCATATATATGAAACACGTAAGAGTAATTTTATGATTATTTATAGAATATAGAATATATAATTATCATTAAAATAATGCAAAAAATGTTACTTATATATTTTATTTAGATGAAACAACATTTTTTGCAGAAAATAACTGGGTTTTTCAAAAAATGATTTTATTTGAAAATGGTTTTTTAAGTTATAATTAATTAGTAACCAAAAAAGTAATTTTATGTATAGCTATATAAATTAATTTTTAAAAATTTATTTATTCTTATTCATACCCACCATTCCAATGATAATGTTATAACTATGATATTAAACAATAATATTTTAATACTACGTTGTGTATCATTTAACATGTTATTGCATGTAATGTAGGTAAACCATGATTTTGTGAATAAAGATTTATTTTGATGAAATTAAATTTATTCCAATAAAATACATCATAAAATATCAGTATAATACAATAAGGTACTTTCTTTATCAAGAAATCCCATTTTATGTTTCACTTAAAACTCTTTTTTACATGTACATAAATTAAAAATTATTTTATAGATGCATTTATATGTAAATAAATGAATTATAAATTTATTTTTATGTTTACTTTAATTTTATTTAAAGGTATTCCAAAATAAATCCTCAATGATATTTCAAAAACATTTATCTCTCTTAAACAAATACACAATTAATGCTCTATTTTATCATACATGATGATGACAAAATTTCTGGTTGGTGTAATCATAATTTGATATTTGACTTGCTTTATAAAATTTTGTTTTACTTCAAATAAAAAAAATCACATTCCCTATATTCTACATATTTTAGTTTTAAAATTTGGTTTTAATACAATGGGATATATCCATATATAAAAAATCATTCTTATTGGTTAAGATAATGTTTTATAATTTATGATTTATGTTTTATAATTATGTTATGGTCCTTGTGAATTATTTATGATAATGGTTGGTTTTTTTATAATGTTAGAAATATTGGGTCTGTGATTGACCTATAATGCATTGATTAATTTTTTTTTGAATTTTGATTATTATCGATATGAGATGCTTTACTGTCATGGTTTCTCAATGTATAATTACAATGGTTATTCCATTTGAACTGGGAAAGCTATTCCATTTATAAATATGAATTTCTACCCATATATAATAGAGATATAAATACAACACCTCAAGATACATATATGATTTGATTAAGAATTATATTTTCTAGCTAAATCATATGATTTTATTAGTTTAGATGATTAGTTTATTTCTAATAAAAATTACATTATACTTCTTATGAATGAAATATATGTCCTTGGTGGAAAACATTTATTGTTTTTTCGTGATTTTCAAGAGACCATTATGGGTATTATTTTCCATTTATTATATATTACGATTTTTAGGGAAATTATTTGATAGATTTTTTATTTCATGGTTAAGAAGAAGAATAGTTTTTATAGAAAATATATTTTCTAAAATACACTTATTTTGATTATTCATGAACTAATGATTTCTTCTTCTATTTTATTGTCTCTGGTTGATATTTTTGTTGTCAAATATTTTTTTTAAAAAATCCTGGATTTTGGTGGCTGATTAAGGACAATGATGCGGTCAAGATCAATTTTTTTGAAATCATTTGATGAATAGGAAGCATGTTATATCAGATATTTTGTAGTGGGAAAATAGATAATATGTGGGAGTTTCTGCATTGTGATATAACATTTACTTTGAGCTAGGGTGTTAACCTAATTAATTATATCATTAAACAAAAAACTTCTTTATTAATGGGAGAAAATAAATTTGTGTCTAAGTTACTATAATATTTATTGTTTATGGTCGTTTCGTTAATGTTTCTATCAAATAAAAGAATTATAAACTTTTAGTGTTTATTATAATAAAATTAAATCCAAATAAATTATTATAATTTATGGTTGTCGTATTATATAATTTTACGATTTCAATGATTCTTCATAGAAAATTTCACAATTTAGAATTGATTTACATAAAATATTAATGGTATCTAAAGTTGTAATGTATAAATAGGACAATATAATTCAAAATAAAAATCATGAAACTCTTGGAATTGGATATGATATGTTAGTTACTCTGATGGTTCATTTTACATAATTTATGAATATCGATGGTGTCAAATCTTTATAGAAAACAAAAATCTACCATATAGAAATATAGAAATAGTGGATAATATTATGAGGAATGTCCCTCCAAAATTTAATGGATTTTCTATCCCAGATATAGTTGGGGGTTTAATATTGGCCTAGAAAAGATATTTGATGTCATTGGTTGTTTGATTCATTGGAAGTAAAATCAAGTCATTTATTGTTTTTAAGATGAAATCAAACAATGGTGGGATAGGTTTGAGAATAAATAATAATGTGATGTTTGATAACTTAGAATTAGAATCAATAAATATCACTTTATTTGATAAATATTTTCTCAAGTATGTACAATATACGATATAAATAATATTCTTCGAATTGAGGCAGGCATAGGACAATTTTATGGATATATATCAAACACCACCAAAATGGAATAGTACATGAAAAATTTTAGTCATCATGTTGATATTAAAACTAATTATTTTTACTAATCATTGAATCCAATATGTTGAAGTGAATTGTATTCACTTGAATTTGAAATTTTTGAGAAACTAATTTTATGTAGTGGGAAGGTGGAAATGTAGTTTCCTAATGGTAAGGTGTTCTATGAAAAGAAAAGAAAAAGGGGTCCAAGTGGTTGGATTTAAGAATGAAACCAGCAAATAAATGTGATGTTAAAAAAATAAATGTTCTATTTTTTGATATTTGTGGTAAAAAAACTACCTGAATGAATTAAGAAATATGGGAATTAATTATGATGTTCTAATTTGGGAATATTTCTTGTCATTGAAAATAAAATTTTATCTGAATTGGTATGAAAAATATTTATAAGACAATAGTGAGCTATTTAAAATTTCACGAAATGGTCAATTAATTATATAAGTGACTAAATATGTACACTAATGATGGGATGTAAAATAAATATAAGTATAAGGATGCTCTTAAGTCCCCTTAAACTACATCAGTAGATGTTGTCCCGTCCATCAATGAGTTAATATTACACTACTTATTCATTTTAAATATTATAATTTACTATATGATTCTAGATCTATAAATTCATTAATTTTTTAATTTTTTAATGAAAATTTGAAATGCCAACTTAAGAAATGAAGCAATCAATTATGGTTAAAAGTATAAAGATGAGTATCAAGGAAGAAATAAATTAGAAGGATGTTGTTGTTGTTTTATTTGGAATGCATTTTCTTATAAACCTTATTTTATTTCCCCATGTGGATTTTGATTTTATTATTGGTATGAAGTTTATCTCTATTAAACAATATTGGATATATTATAGAGTTAATGGAGATTTTTTTTTAAATTTTTTATGTTTTTATACAAGAATGAATCCATACCTTTGATAATATATCATAATGCAAAGAAACTATTAAAAATTGTAATGAATGTTTTCTTTCACATATTGTAGGGAATAAGGGAAATATACTAATTAATTATTGTTTGATAGAAAAATAATACCTAGATGTTTATATGGATGAATTGTAGAGAATTATATTTTATTAGAAATTTCGTTTTTCTTTTACCATTATGCCTGATGATAATCCAATTTCAACACCCCATAATCAAATTTCTCAAATAGAACATCTAGAATTGAAAAACAATTTAAATCTTCTTCATGAAAAGTGTAACATTCATCCTATAATATCAATATGTGTTGATTATATTTTATTTTTTCATAATAAATATCATTCCATAAGTCCTTTCATTGATTGTAGATCATTTAATAACATTACAATTTATTTTAGGTATTTTTTCCTCATTTTGATTATTTGTCTTGTCACCTAAAATGATCTCATTATTTTTCCAAATTTGACCTATGGATTGGGTAACATATTCTAATTATGATGGAATATTTCATTAATGGAATATAATTTTATGAAAGTTAAGAGCATTCGGATTTTTTGAATATAGACATTTGGTAGACATATTCCCCCATGATATTTATGGGTCATATGAATAGATTTATTCAAGAATATTTAGATAATTTTTTAGTTTTTTTTATTAATGATATATTGATATATCGAAAATGTTATAATGATAATAAAAAACATCTAATGGTCAATAAACAAACCATGAAAGAAAAAAAGGCATATGAAAAATTTCCAAAATGTGATTTTTGATACATAAGAGTTTCTTCCTTGGACACATAATGAATAAATATGGCATAACAATTAATCCCACATAAACTAATGTTGTGGATGAATGTATAAGACCAACAAATGATAGATATTTTTTTTTTATTTTTATTGGATTATACATATATTAACAAAAAATTGTTAGAGTATTTTTTGTGTTAACCATGAAACTAACTACATTAAAAATGGTGTCAGTCTAATATCGACAATTGAATGTGATGAATGATTTCAGGAATTAAAAATAAGAATAGTGAATGTTTCAATTTTGGACCAACCATCTAAAAATGGTGGCAATATTTTTTAGAGTCATTATTCGTTAAGATGTATGAGTTATGTTGGGATTCATAATAATCATGAAAATTCCTTTCTTTCAGTCTACAAAAACATCATGAGAAAATTTATTCTACACCTACCCTTGAACTAGATTTTGTAGTGTTTTAATTAAATATTTTGATGTATATTTTATATGAATCCAAGTTTAAATGAAATAATAATCATAAAATCATGAATTATATACTCACTCAAAATGAAATTAACATGATATAGAGGATATGTATAAAATTTATAAAGGATTATAACATGATGATTGATTATAATCCCAGAACAATTGCAATGTAGGTGATGAATTGGGTAAGGAAAATAATGATATATTAATCATTTTACATGTAGAACATGGTCCTTTATTAAATTATTTGATTAATATTGTCCTAATTTTTATGAATTTCGAGACATCCAATATTTTTTTGGGTCATAGTAATAGACTTTGTCAAAAATAATTTTTTATTCTCAGAAGGAGGATCATGTTTTATAGAAAATGGTAGAATATTTTTTTAATGGTATATTACCAGAAGATAATGTTGAAAATAAATATCTTATTATATTTGTAAAGTGAATAAATATTTATTTGACTCCCTCTTGAAGGGAGAAATGATGGTTTATTCTCATAGTTCCCAATTTTATAATCATCCTAGAATCACAAACTCATATATTGTCACCTGAGAGTATTATATGTTAGAATGAATAAAAAAAGATATTGCAGATTTTATCATGAAATGTTTGAATTGTTAATAGGTTAAAGGAAAATTTTAATTAAAAATGGGATACATTATCTTTTTACATTAGTATGGTGTTAATGATAAAATATATCCATATATTTCATTGATGTATTTCTATAAAATATTATTGTTATAATGTTATTTGGGTCATTGTTGGCCAATTAGATATTCATCACATTTCTTTCCCATTTAGGATAAACTATATTTAGATCACCTTTTTCGACTATCTCCCATGAAGGTAGTAATTCCATATAAATTTTCTTTCTTCATTATTAATGATAATGATACTAGGTAAATATAAATGTTTTATAGAAGAAATTACTAGTTATTAGGAACTGAATTAACATTCACTTTCATCCAAAATCTGATGAGAATTACGAATGAGAGATTCATACCATAGAATACATGATTTTTTATTATTCAATGGACTATCACATACATTAAGACCAATATATTCCACTATTTTAGTTTTAAAATAAGAACAATTATCATTAATGTATAGAGTTAAAATCAGTTGATGAATTATATACAAATTAGTGTTGAAATTTGGTTTTCTAGGATGATGTATTACAAGGGAATTTTATGGAACTAGATTTTTATGGGAAAGGGTTTAAAATGTGATTTTAATTCAATAATACATGAAGATGGATCATAGACGGAATAAAATTCATTCAGATAACCATTGGTGATATATTTATTTAGCAGTAGTTTACCATGTTTATCTTAATGTGTCTCTATTGAAGAGTGTTAGGAATTTTTGTAAGTAGGGAAAACTAATTTCGTAGTTTAATAGAAAAAAAGAGATCATTGATAATTTTGGATAATTTACCCATTGAGCTGCCTCTCTTATAATCTTTTCATGACTTATTTCATGTTTGGATGTTATGAAAATATGTGTTGGATTCTTCCCTTGTTTTCACCCATGATATAGTTCTGTTGGATGCTAACCATTCATATGAAGAACAATATATTTAAACTATTGACCTTAAAGAGAATTTATTGTGGTATAAGATAATTCACCAGGTTAATGTTTTGTGTAAAAAATATATTTTTTAAGAAGAAACATGAGATTCTAAAAATATTATGAGGTAATGATATCCTCACTTGTTTAATAAATTAATAAAATTATGAGGCTGCAATTTCAAAAATGGGGGAAATAAAACAACCAGGTTATTTTTCTGATAAATAAGTCACATATATTTCTATTATTAATTAATTATATTATATATATATATATTAATTATAAAAATTTTAGATAATTATTTAGTGAAAAGAAAAAATGATATATTTTTAACCAAATTGGAGTTTCATATATTTTAGGAATTAATAAAAAAGACATGATTTCAATAATATGGAATTTTAATTATGAAAAATATAACTATTTTTTATGGTATTCATTTATAAATTATGTTAGGATAAATTTTGGAATTTTTTCTAAAAATATAGTTTTCATAAGGAATATTGAAAAATATAGATTTTTATCAAGACTCGTATTTTATTTTAAATAATTTTTAAATTAAAATGTATTTTTTAGTTTTTAAATTTTATTAATTAATTTTTATTAAATATTTTTAAATAATATTCCATCTAATTAATTTTTTTCATTAATTTAAAAAAAATTAACTTAAAAAGGAATTTGGGTGAAAAACTATTATTCATCGCATGTCATGGATAAAATATTAAATAAAATTTTTAACATTTTTAATTATAATTAAAAAAAATAGTTATATATTTTTTATCAATTGAAATAGATTTTCCAAATATTACCAAATTATTTTTCGCATTAATAATAGTAACATTATTATTTTTGATACCACAATAAAGGGGAAATCGTTTAATTAATATTAAAAGTAAAATGATACAGACTAAAAAGGGACCCTTAAACATTAACTGATTTTATTAAATTGTTATATATCATCCGTAATCTTATTGAAGTATAATAGATGTACTTTATTCTATTTTCCCTTGATTATGACCTTTATATTATAATATATAAATAATTATGAAAAATGACAATCTATTTGTTTAATTGTCTCAATATTTTATATTAGTTGATCAAATGAAAATATGTTAAGATATAAATTATAATTTCAAATATAAATAAATTATTCATCTTGTAAATTTATTTATACTATTTATGGATGAAATAATTAAATTAAAACCTTAGACAATGCTAACGTGATAATTATTCATTGAATAGAAAAAAATTATATTATGAATATAGAAAGTAATATTATATAAAATATTAATTATGATCCATGATTTTTTGGATAAATATTAAATTTTATAGATTCTTTAATTAGTTATATTCTAACTCCTATTTTGACTTTCAAATTTTCAATATAAATTAAACTAATAGGTCTACAATTTATATTAATGATATTTGAAAAATAATAATATTTTATTAAATGCTTTAAAATTCAAAAAAAATACAATGTGATGTGTTTCAGATATGTTTTAAAATATTAATATCTATCTATTTATGGGCATAAATTCCATTTATTGTGACTATCTTGACCCTTAATGAGTAAACCCACTTCTTTCAATGTTATTATCAATAATGGTTTTCCAGGGCGATAAAACTGAAAGATATGGGTACAGAAATATAGTGATATTTTCAAAGATTTATTAAATGACATTATTTCAACTAATCATCTTCTTATATTTAAATGTTATCAATTTTGAGCTATTTCAATATAAATATTAATTTATATTAATTTAAAATTTTATTTATTTCAAAGACCGCCCCTCTCCTCTTTTATAAAAGGAAAACTCTTCTCTGATTTACATTGAACAAAAATTGATTTTTAATACAAAACCGATACAAAAAAATTAATAAAAGCCATTAATATGTTCTAGAGGTCTTATTTTGGGTAGAATACTAACCATATAGGTCTTATGGTGTAGGGTAATGGAGGTTTTCTAAAAATGTTATATAATTCTGAACTGAGCATTTTTTTTTTATTTCATCTTCAATTTACATAAAATATTAATTAAATATTAGAATATAATATCATTCATATATCCCATATATTTATATTTTATCATATTAGTGACATAACCTATATCTATCTCCATCCTCATTCAAATGGAATTGAAATCCGTCGTTGGTGCATATGGTGGGCTAACACCTCATGGATCGTTGGAATTTTATTCATTAACCACCTCTCATTGATGGTTATAATGAATAATTTAATGTTTATATATGACATTAATGACATATATATCATTCTTATATGATTACATGAAATCCATTTTCATGCATTATAATTCACGAACAAATGATAATGTTGTTAATGAGTATGTGTAGACTATCTCATCCATGAAGCGATGTGATTCTGTTTTCAACACCACATAACATTGATAGTATATATTAGTGTATTTAAATAATTATATCGTATTTATGATTTAAATAAAATTATTTAATGATAAAAATAATTGTTTAATTTTTTCTACAATGACAGATGAAATACAGAAACATTAATCATGCATACATACGACTAACCATCATCGATATTGTATCATCATTAATTATTCATAACCATTATTCATATATTATTTTACAATTATAATTGATGTATAAAAATTATGCAATCTATCATGATTTATGTATAATTTTTCAGAAAATAATATGGAATTATTTGGAGAACAGGCGATGAGACGGCGTGTGATTCAGAGGCCTAAGGTGTGTGAAATTAAAAATGGGTGCGTGAATCAAAAATTTGAGGGCAATATGACACTACGGATGGTGGGTTTACCCTAGGCAGAACTCATGTTTAGTCGCCTCAAACCTACATTAAGAAAACATAAAAATGGAATAACAATAAATAAAATTATTAAGTAAATTATATTATTTCACAAATGCTTATAACTCATTAAAAATGACAAAGATTAAAAATATGATACCACTATTGAACTCGTTGGGGTGTACTTTCCATAGGAAGATCCTAACATTGGCTGGCGCATGCCTATAATAGATGTTATTATTCGGCCATAAACAAAATAATCAAGTAACAATTATTTTATTGTTAGATACATATAACTCATAAACGGTAACTCAGACTGTAAATCCGAGATTTCCTTTGATCTCATGAATGTATTTTCCCCATAGGTAGAGTGTAACTATAACCGAAATGGGTTGAGGGTGAATTTTTATTTTTGAACTTCTTTTATGGTTCATATAAATGAACGTGTGACTGGAGTTTTCTAACTTTTAAACAGGTTCTTGGATCAAAACTTTTAAGGCACCATTGAACACAAAACTCCAAGATTCGCCTTGAAATGAATTAAAATTATATGAAAAGGGCTGGGCAGAAAAGTTATTTTTTGAATTTTTTTGAATAATAATAAAATATTTTTAATTAATTATTTTATATATTTTGTCACTATCAGGTGGTGGATGTTAATGTTGTGCTGGAGTAACTAGGTGACGAAGTGGTGCATTAATGAATCTCATTAATGGAATTTTTTACTGTAACATCCCAAGTAAGTAATGGATAATATATATAGTTATCTATGTCTATTTATGAATTATATAGTGTTTTAGAGGCTTCAAATAAGAATAAATCCAATCTTAGGCATGGAATACAATAGTATTTTTTAAAAGAATGTTTTACTACCTTTTCGTGGAAAACCTTTTTTAAATCAAACTTTTGAAAATTTTATAAGCTCTATTTGTCAAAATAAACATATTCTTTATGATTGGGACATTGAAATTTACTTTGGGTAAATTTTTGGTATTTTTCCAATAAAGTTCATTTTTAATGAATAGTGAAAATGTTGTATTTTAATTCAAGACCTCTTTTTAATCTAATTTATTTATATGATTATAATATCTTTTGAATTGGTTTTAAAGTTAAATTAGAATATATTTTTACCATGTAATCCAATAGTGGTCATTGAAATTAATTTCACTTTGAAATCAGACTTAAACTAGTGTCAATCTTTTCATACATTTTGTTTCATAAAAACACGCTATTTTCTCTAAAAACTGGAATTAATTATTAAATTAATTAATGTAACTTATATGTTTTGAATTTTGTAAAATAGAAATCATTTTTGAATCCGGAATATCAAATATATCTTAGGGTGATGTTTTGGTATTTTTCTAAAAAGCTTTGATTTTTGATGAATAGTGAAACCACTAAGTGGTACTTAAAAAACTGATTTTTCATTTAAATGAAAATTTACCACTTCTGTGTTTTGAATTTAAAAAAATCCAACATACATGGTTTTCATTAAGAATTAAAATTCGGTTCAATGGGATTAAAATTATTCTTCTGTGAATAGTAACTTTTATGTTATTAATCGCTATTAGTGGTAATTAGTGTAATTTATGGTATGAATAAAGTTTTAATAATATCAAATGAACATGACACATGTTCTGCCCTTATTTGATGTGTCATGGCCGACCCATAAAACCCATGGGCCGATTTTGGGGACCCCATGGAGCCACTTGGATATGATAATGGTATTAATGACTTTTGTTTAAAGTTAAAATGAAAATGTCACAAACATGAGTTGTTTTACTAAAACAATTTATACATGGGGTTATACAAGTCAGATTTTTTACTATAAGTAGTAATTAGAAATATAAAAGATTTATTATATCATGATATTTTTTTTAAATTTTTGGACATTAAATAAATTAAATTATTTATGACACCATGATGATGCAGTGATTACCTCAATATTTAACGATTTAAAGAAAATGAAAATATAATGTACAATATAAGACCTACACTTGTCAAAATCCTATTGGCTGGGTGGATTTCGAACCCTTATCATTTTATCCTCGAAATTTATAATTGTGGGACCTTTTTTATCCAAAAGTAATTTTATAACAAAGTTTCTTTTCTTAACATTCCAAGAGTGCCCCTCCTCTCCTCTTATAAAAGGCACACACATTTACCTTCTTACCCACACTTCCAAAGCCTTTGGCTCTGCCTAACCCTGCCCATTTTGTCTCTCCACATCCATGTCTAACTCTTAGAAGCCTCACATTGGGCAGAATTCTTCCCAAGGATGCCTTTGAGCTCAAATAAAAAAGAGTTACCCGATATAAAGGTAGTGTCTTCTCTTGTGTTCTTATGTTTTATTTTGCTTCTCGAACCCAATAAACTCTTTTTATTATTTTATTTTGTAACAACATATGTATCTTTCATATACTATATGTTGTTATAATAAGGATTAAATCAACACTTACACACACCTACATCTAATGGTTAAATAACATACTGTTTTTGTGGATGGCGAATTTCTGCCTCACGAAACGATGATTGTTCAGTATTCTTTTAACACCATTAAAGGTGGCCATTAATATGAAACTATATTTATATATGATATATATTATGTTTATGTTTTACTTAAGATATTGTATTTTTCCTTTATGGCATACCTTTATGGTTTCCATTATGGGTAAACGCGATATCTTCATTTTAGAAAGTGCAGACTACCACCCCCTCAAAGTGATTTGATTCGTTAATCGCATATGTGGGACGTATAAAGCATGTAATTAATGATATTATATGGGATTTATAATATACCTTTATATCATTATGATTCCATTCCATAAAATATGAAATAGAATTGAAAGTAGCGTTCATGCGTACGTACGGATTACCATCTCCATGAACGGTGCATTTCATTTCATACCTCTTAACGTTATGTAATATTATAAATGAACATATATACTGGATATATAAGATATATATGATATATACATCATGATTATAACTCTGAATATAATGGATAATGAACAACTTGTAATTATAAAGAGTTTATTTTTGACTCAAGTACCAATGATCATTAAAACGACCGTTATTAACTTAAATAATTACATAGTGTTCATGACATGGTAATAAGTGATATACAGGGAATAATGAACTTCAAAAAGGTTCTAAAGAAATTAGAAATAAACTCATGTTTATTATTATGAAGGTTAAAGAATGATCGAGTCAAGTCGGACCCGAGGTATGGGACTTCGTCTCAATATTCTTTCATTGAGCCATATTTTGTTTTATACACAACCATATTTTATACAGTGTATAAACCCCTTTGAATTTTACGTTTATCCAAAAGTAATCTTTTTTATATGATGCGTTTTACTAAATGACAAAAGGGAATGTTTTTGTCGTACGTATGCGGTGACAACGACTTCTCCATTGCCGTGACCATTATTTGAGTTTCGGCTTCCTCTGCAGGCCATACCATTTTTTAAAATGAAAAATAAATACCATGTTTTACTTTTCTATTATTTTGGTATTGAAAATGATTTTCACAATTTTTTTATATAAATGTGTTGTATTGATATCTTGTGATTGAAAAGTGGAAATGTTATGTTTCCTTTATGCATGTTTTATGTGATACGATTATGTTTTGGTTTTTTCTCATTATTATGAAGACGGGGGGGTTCCATGATAAACTAAGGGCGGGTGAGCCCGATATAGCTCTCTCATGCATTGGTTAACATGAAGGAGTTAAATTTTAATGTTTCTCCTAAGAGGTTTAGGGAATATACGGTGATGGGTATACAAAACCTAACCAAGATGGTTACTCCCTACTTAAGAATGATTTGAATACCTCAAGTTAACATTATGTCATATAATTTCTATGATTTATTCATGATTTGATGAGGTATGTTAAAGTGAATATGTTTCATGAGTATGTTATGATTTCATTGATTCTTATGTATACATGTACTCATGTTTACTTTCGGTATTTTTATATCCCTTACTGAGATTTTTATGCTCATCCCAAGTTTTTGAAATGTTTTTTTCACAGGACAAGGGAATGGTAGATGATATGATGAAAGTGTCAAGGAAGTGTCAAGAAAGAATCCATGTTTTATTTTAAATATCTTTCCATTGATGGGAAAAAATTAATAATATCTTTTATTGTAACCACTTTGTTTAAATGTGGGATGTAATGCATGTTTTGTGATCTAATTCTCAAAAACTCTAATCCTGGAATTATCCTCAAGGTGTATTCTTATAATATCGAAAGATTAAGAAATGATTAAGGATGGGGCCTTATAGTTGGTATCATAGGTCGGTTTAGATAACTTTAGGAGTTATAATTTCTTTAAATGATTACCCAAAAATAATTTTTATATGGTCAAATTTAAATGATATAGAATTTGAATATTACCATGTTGCTTCATCTAAGAAATGTTTGTTCAGAATGGTTTTTTGCAGAGGAAACAGGGAAGGAGTGCTAGGAAGGCATATAGAAGGAAATAACCTTCCGAATCAGCATCCTGAGATGGTCGGAATTGGAACTGAATAGTTTGTTGCAATAATGGTGCAGTTGACTCAAGCGATATATGGTGGTGGTATCCATGCACAAGATCAGCTAGATCAACCGCAGAGGAATATGTCAGTGGTGGAACATTTCATGAGGGAACATCCCCCATAATTCTGAGGATCATCTGACCTTGTGCTTGCTGAAGGGTGGATTAAAGCACTGGAGAAGATTTTCGATGTCATGGGGTGTTCAGACAATCAAAAGGATAGTCTTGATATTTACCGTTTGGAGGGTAAAGCAGATCAGTGGTGGTCGATGGTTAAAAATATCAGGGACACTGATGCGATTGATGCTCTCGACTGGGATGAATTCAAAGGTATGTTTCATGAAAAGTATTTTCCTAAGGTTGTTCTACTTATGATGGAAATACAATTCCTGGAATTGAGGCAAGAAGAAGACTCAGTGGCTGCCTATGAAGAATGGTTCATTTGATTGGCAAGGTATGCTCCATATTTTATCTGAGACCTTGATAGTAAAATCAATAATTTTTACTCAGGGTTAAACCCAAAATATCGAAGTGATTTAGCTTCTCGTGAGTTAAAATGTTTTGAAAAGCTTGTTCGATGTGCTGAGAAGGTGGAAAGGGAGTTTTCCGATGATCAAGTGTTCTATAACAACTAGCAGAAGGAGAGACCGAGGTAGCAGGAGAAATAAAATAATTCTTCAAAAAGGTCTGACGGTAAGAAAACTAAGTTTCCAATTTGTGATAAATGTGGGAAAAGGCATGCTGGGGAATGTCTTCCGAATTCTGGAAAGTGCTACCGATGTGGTAAGATGGGACATAAGGCTCGTGATTGCACTGAAAAAGATCAAGGTGATGGTACGTCCAAATTTGATTTGCAGTTAGTGAAATGTTTTAGACGCAATGAGATGGGTCACTATGCAAACAAGTGTCCGAAAAAGAGCTCGAGTGATGGAAAGAAGTTAGACTACAAGTAGAAAGGGGTGGTGAAATCCTTTGCAACTACTTCAGCAGATGTCGGGACATCAAATGAAGTTGTATCAGGTACTTTGTTTGTTTTTTCAGATTATGCATGTGTGTTGTTTTATTAGAGCTATACACATTCTTTCATCTTTGAAAGCATTTCTAGTAAAATGGGAATACCATCTCAAGAAATGACTCTTTAACTTGTGGTAAAAACACCTAGGGGAAATTTTGAGGCAAAATGAATTTATAAGAATCCTCCTATCCACATCCATGGAATGAACCTACTTGCGAACCTTATTTTATTACCTCCAGTAGATTTTGATGTTATACTGGGTATGGATTGGCTCTCTATTTACTATTCTAAGATTGAATATAGAGATAAAGAAGATTATTTTCAGAAAGACTTTCAGTTTGTGTACAAGAATGAACCCGTACTGTTGATAACTTGTCAAGAGGCCGAGAAACTTGTAAAAGATGGAAATGAATGTTACATTGCACACATCGTTGAAAACAAAGGAACTGTTCAGATTAATGATGTGCCAGTGGTAAATGAGTATCATGATGTTTTTCCTGATGAGTTGCCTGGAATAATACCAGATCGAGAAGTTGAAATTACTGTAGAATTAGTTCCTGATGCTAAGCCAATTTCAAAACCCCCTTATCGAATGGATCAAATTGAACTTTTCGAGTTGAAGGAGCAATTACAAGATTTATTAGAGAAAGGTTTCATTCGACCTAGCACATCACCATGGGGTGATCCTATTTTATTTTTTAAAATGAAAGATGGTTCAATGAGACTTCGCATTGATTATAGAGCCTTGAATAACATCATTGTTAAGAATAAATATCATTTTCCTCATATCAATGATTTGTTTGATCAGTTGATGGGAGCTCAGTATTTTTCAAAGACTGACCTGAGATCGGGGTACCATCAGCTGAAGGAAAAGGAAGAAGATGTTCCGATGACTTCGTTTCGTACAAGATATGGCCATTATGAATTTGTATTAATGACTTTTGGGCTATCCAATGCACCTGCTGTATTCATGGACTTAATGAATAGAATTTTCCATGAGTTCTTTTATAAGTTTGTGGTTGTTTTCATTGATGATATTTTGGTGTTTTCTAAAAGTAAAGAGGAGCATGGATGACATTTAAGGGTTATTTTCCAAGCCTTAAAATAAAATAAGTTGTATGGGAAATTCAGAAAGTGTGAGTTTTGGATGCAACAAATTTCATTCCATGGTCACATTGTTTCTAAAGATGGGATAACTGTTGATCATGCAAAAACAAAGGTTGTTGAAGAATGGACAAGACCCAAAAATGTAACTGAGATTCGTAGTTTCCTTGGTTTGGTAGGCTATTACCGAAGGTTTGTAAGAAAAGTTTCACGGATATCTAGTCCAATGAATAAGCTAACTCGAAAGGGTGTTACGTTTATCTTGGTAGAAGAATGTGATTATTTTTTTCAGGAATTGAAAAGACGATTGGTGAATGCTTCAGTTTTGGAACTACCTTTCAGTAATGGTGAGATTGTTATCTACAATGATGCTTCATTGAAAGGACATGGTTGTGTCCTAATGTATAATGATCAGGTAATTGGTTATTCTTCACGATAGTTGAAAACTCATTAGGTAAATTACCATACACATGATTTGGAATTACCTGCTGTAGTTTCCGCTTTAAAAATTTGGAGGCATCATTTGTATGGAGTAAAGTGTGAAATATATACCGATCACAAAAGTTTAAAGTATATATTGATTCAGAAAGAATTGAACATGAGACAGAGGAGATGGCTAGAATTAATCATGGATTATTATTGTAAAATTCATTACCATCCAGGAAAAGAAAATAAAGTGGTTGATGCTTTGAGTCGAAAAAGTAATGCTTCATTAACAATGTTGAATTTGGAATGTGATCCTTTGGTTAAGGATTTGATGAAATTTGGCATAAAAGTTGTTGGTGCTGGATTTCCTTCTGTTTTGTTTCAGGTATCAGTGAAATATTCTCTATCAGACAGAATCAAGCAAGCACAAAAGCAAGACAGTGAGTTGTAGAAAAAATAGAGCTGGTTCAGAAGGGTATGTTTCTTGATTTCAACGTTGATAATGATTGTGTTTTGAGATTTGGGAAGAGATTGTGTGTGCCTTGTGATTCACAGTTGAAGAGAGATTTGTTATGTGAAGCTCATAGTTCTCTGTTTTCAGTTCATCCTGGAAGTACTATGATGTACAGAGATATGTGGGCGTATTAATGGTGGGATGGAATGAAAACAAATATTGCTGATTTTACTGTAAAGTGTTTGACTTGTCAACATGTTAAAGCAGAGTGGTAGTTACCGAAAGGGATGCTTCAGCCTTTACTAGTGCCAGAGTGGAAATGGGAAAATATATCCATGGACTTTGTTGTGGGATTACTGAATCATCTCGAGGTAATAATGCAATCTGGGTTATTGTTGATCGCTTGACTAAATCTGCTCATTTCCTTGCTATATGAGATACTTTTTCCCTAGATCAACTTTACCGTTTTTATCTTAAATAGATAGTCAGGTTACATGGAGTTCCTCTCTCCATTGTATCTGACCGTGATCCCAGGTTTACTTCGAACTTTTGGAAAGGCCTTCAGAAGTCGTTGGGTACTGAATTAAATTTTAGTACAGATTTTCATCCTCAATCAGATGGGTAATAAGAATGAACAATTCAGAATTTGGAATATATGATACGTGTTTGTTCGATGGATTATCAGGGAAGTTGGGACCAACATCTTTATTTGGTTGAATTTTCATATAATAATAGTTTTCATTCCAGTATACATATGGATCCATTTGAGGCATTATATGGTAAACGGTGTCGAAATCCATCTTTTTTGGATGAAGTGGGTGAAAGGAAGCTGATGGGAACAGAATTGGTGGAAGAGACGGGAAAAAAATATCAGCTGATATATAAACACATGAAAATAGCTCAGAGCAGGCAGAGGAGTTATGCAGACAACAGAAAGAAGGATCTCTCTTTTCAGGTAGGTGATCATGTTTTTCTCAAAGTCTCACCAGGGAAATGTGTGATGCGATTTGGTAAGAAAGGAAAGCTGAGTCCATGGTTCATTGGACCATATGAAATTCTGGAAAAAGTTGGATCAGTTGCTTACCGAGTGGATTTACCTCCGAGTTTACCTCAGGTACACAATGTTTTTCATGTTTCAATGTTAAGGAAGTACATATCAGATACATCTCATGTTTTGAGTCCAAAGGTAGTTCGGTTGGAAGAGAACCTATCTTATGAGGAACAACTGGTCCAGATTATTGACCAAAGGTAGCAAGTGTTATAGAATAAGGTAATTCATTAGGTAAAGGTTTTGTGAAAAAACCACATGATTGAAGAGGCAACATTGGAATATGAAAATGCAATGAGGGCTAAATACCACCACTTATTCGATAAGTAAATAAATTGTGGGGACGCAATTTTCTAATGGGGGGAAGGATATAATATCCCAAGTAAGTAATTAATAATAGATATAGTTATCTATGTCTATTTATGAATTTGATAGTGTTTTAGAGGAAATAAATCAGAATAAATCCAATCTTAAGCATGGAATACACTAGTATTTCTATAAGATTATTTTACTGCATTTCGGTGGAAAACATTTTTTAAATAAAAATTTTGACGATTTTATAAGCTCTATTTGTCAAGATAATCTTATTCTTTATTATTAGGACATTGAAATTTACATTGGGTAATTTTTTTTGTAAATTTCCGATAATGTTTATTTTTTAATGAATAGTGAAAAATGTAGTATTTTGAATCAAAACCTCTTTTTAATATAATTTATTTATATGATCATATTTCTTTTTTATTGGTTTTAAAGATAAATTAGAATATATTTTTACCGTTTAATCCAATATTGGTCATTGTAATTAATTTCACTTTGAAATCAGACTTTAACTAGTGTCAATCATTTTATACATTTTGTTTCATAAAAACACGCTATTTTCTCTGACAGCGGGAATTAATTATGAAATTAATTAATGTAACTTATATATTTTGAATTTTGTAAAATAAAAATCATTTCTGAATCCAGAATATCCAATATAGCTTAGGGTGATGATTTGGTATTTTTCTGAAAAGCTTCGATTTTTGATGAATAGTGAAACCACTATGTGGTACTTAAAAAAATGTTCTTTTGTTAAAATGAAACTTTAACACTTCTATGTTTTGAATTTAAAAAATCCTACATACATGGTTTTCATTAATAAGTAAAATGTGGTTCAATGGAATAAAAATATTTTTTTGGTGAATAGTAACTTTTATGTTTTTAATGGCGATTAGAGGTAATTAGTGTAATTTAAGGTAAGAATAAAGTTTTAATAATATGAAATAAACATGACACATGTCCTACCATTATTGTAGGTGTCATGGACAACCATGACAACCAATGGGTCTATTTTTGGGACCCCATGGAGCCACTTGTGTAAGATAATGGCATTAATGACTTTTGTTTAAAGTCAAAATGAAAATGTCACGAACATGAGTTGTTTTACTAAAACAATTTTTACATGGGGTTTTAAAAGTCAGAGTTTTGACTATAAATAGTCATTAGAAAGCTAAAAATATTTATTACATCATGATATTTGTTTTAAAATTTTTATAAATTAAATAAATTAATTAATTTATGACACCATGATGAGGCAGCGATAACCTCATTATTTAAAGATTTAAATAAAATGGAAATATAATGTAAAATAAAAGACCTACACTTGTCAAAAACCTATTTTATTGGTGGATTTAGAAACATTATCACCTAATCCTAGAAATTTAAAATTGTGGGACCTTTTTAATCCGAAAATAATTTTATAACAATGTATCTTTTCTTAACTTTCCAAGAGTGGCCCTCCTCTCCTCTTATAAAAGGTCCCCCACCTCTACCACCTTACCCACACTTCCAAAGCCTTTTTCTCTACCAAACCCTGCCAATATTGTCTCTCCACATCTCTCTCTAACTCTTAGATGCCTCAGTTTGGGCAGAAGTCTTCCCAAGGAAGCCTTTGAGCTAAAATCAAAAAGAGTTACCTGATTTAAAGGTAGTGTATTCTCTTGTGTTCTTATGTTTTATTTTGCTTCTCCAACCCCCTAAACTATTTTTTATTTTCTTTTGTAACAAAACCAGTATCTTCCAAATAATAGGATGTTTTTATAAGAATGATTCGAGCTAAACATACACACACCTACATCTAATGGTTAAATAACATATTGTTTTCGTGGATGGAAAATTTCTGCCTCACGAAACGATGATTGTGAAATATTCTTTTAACACCTTTAAAGGTGGACATTATGATGACACTATATTTATATATTCTATATAGTATGTCTATTATTTACTTAAGCTTATGTATTTTTCATTTATTGCATACCTTTTTGGTTTCCATTATGGGTAAATGAGATATCTTCATTTTAGGAAGTGCGGACTACCGCCCCCTCAAAGTGATTTGATTCGTTAATCCCATATGTGGGACGTATAAAGGATATAATTAACGATATTATATATGATATTATACCAGATTTATAATATACCTTTACATCATTATGATTCCATTCCATAAAATACGAAATAGAATTGAAAGTAGCATTTCTGCGTACGTATGGATTACCATATCCATGAACGGTGCATTTCATTTCTTACTTCTAAACGTTATGTAATATTATAAATGCATGTATATACTGGATATATATGATATATATGATATCTACATCATGATTATAACTCTATATATAATGTATACATGAAAAACTTGTAATTATAAAGAGTTTATTCTTGACTCAAGTACCTTTGATCGTTAAAACGACTGTTATTAACGTAAATAATTACCTAGTGATCATGAAATGGTAATAAGTGATATAAAAGCAATAATGAACTTGAAAAAGGTTCTTAAGAAATTATAAATTAACTCAAGTTTATTATTCATGAGGTTAAAGAATGATCGGGTCAAGTCAGACCTGAGGTATGGGACTTCGTCTGAATCTCATTTCATTGAGGCATATTTTGTTTTATACCCAACCTTCTTTTATACTGTGTATAAAACCCTTTGACATTTAAGTTTATCCAAAAGGAATATTTTTTATATGAAGCTTTTTACTAAACGTCAAAAGGGAATGTTTTTGTCATACATATCGGTGACAACAACTTCTCTACTACTGTGACCATTATTTGAGTTTCGGCTTCCTCTACATGAAATAACTTTTTTTAAATGAAAAATAATTACCATGTTTAACTTTTATTTTCTTTTGGTATTGAAAATGGTTTTCATAATTTTTTTATATCAATGTGTTGTATTATTATCTTGTGATTGAAAAGTGGAAATGTTATGTTTCCTTTATGCATGTTTTATGAGATACGATTATGTTATGGTTCTTGGGAATTATTATGAATATGGGTGGTTCTGTGATAAAATATGGGTGGGTGAGCCCGATATAGCTCTCCAATTCATTGGGTAATGTGAAGGAGTTAAATGTTAAGGATTCTCCTAAGATATTTAGGGAATATACTGTGATGGGTATTCCAAATGTAACCAAGAGGGTTACTCCATACGTAAGAATGTTATGAATGCCTCAAGTTACCTTTATGTCATATGATTTCTATGATTTATTTGTGATTTGATGAGGTATGTTAAATTGATTATGTTTTATGTGTAGGGTATGATTTTATTGATTCTTATGTATACTTATACTCATGTTTCCTTTCCATATTTTAATATCCCTTACTGAGATTTTTATGCTCATCCCAAGTTTTTGAAATGTTTTTCACAAGTCAAGGGAAGAGTACATGATATGATGATAGTGTCAAGGAAGTGTCAATAAAGAATCCATTTTTTATTTTAAATATGTTTTTGTTGATGGGAAAAAAATGAATACTATCTTTTATTGTAACAACTTTGTTTAAATGTGGGATGTAATGCCTGTTTTATGATCTAGTTCTCTAAAACTCTAAACCTGGAAAGATCCTCAAGGTGTATTCTTGAAATATCTCATGATTAAGTAATGTTTAAGGCTGGGGCATTATATTTACAGTGTAGAATGATTAATTAGTGTAATAGTAACATTGACACTATTTCATAAATGAGAAAACATAAAGATGCAACACAATATCATAACAGAAACACTCCGACAAGTTTATTTTTATTAAACCAACACGAGGGAGAATGATGAATGAAATCTTCAAGGAGTTGCTGTTGAATCGCCAGTAGTTTTCCTCTCAAACTAAGAACACACAACACCTGCAAGACATCATTTTCTTTGACATGCCTCAATGAACGAAGATGAAAGGGACGTCGTCATCTTGAAACCTCAAGGAAGGATGCTTCAGCATTCAATGTCAATGAGGTAGGGGTTTTTTCAATTTAATTTTTTGATGATTTCTTCATCGTTCTTGAAAATTAACAACAAACACTGATCAGTTGACAAATGGGTTGATCTGTGATTCTCTCCTTCTTGTCGGTGGATTTTGTGCGAGGGTTTGAATTAGGTATTTAAACATGTTTTGCAGAATATATTTTACCATATTATTATACTCTTATGAGGAGGGCGCTTGATGACATGAATAAGGATCAGACCCTCTACATTGTTGTTTATTATGAATTCATCATTGTATATTTCATGATAAAATAGAAAAGAGAGTTTGAGTATGTTGTACTGAAGGTGACTACTGAATAATTCTTTGGAAACTAGCAGTTCGAGAAAACAGACCACCAGAGCGACGTTGATGGACCTTCGCAGGTACCGCTGGTGACGGTGGTCGTGGGTGGATGGTGGCGGTGCACCCGTCGGCATGTCATGATATTAGGATGTCATGACTGTGAGATGGAGAGGTTCATGTTGGTGTCACGTTGAGGTATGGCTTGCGTCCTGGCCGTCTGGTGGCTGGCGACCCATGGTCTATTGACCGCGGCTAGAGGAGGCCTCGTGTCCATAGGGCCAATGAGGGAGTCGGACATAGCGTTACTCTTCTGTCCTGTTTGGATGGTGTGGCATCAGCTGCACTGCATGGCCCGTCTTTGGATGGTGGTCTACGCCCTAGCCAGTGGGTTGGCTAGATCGGTGCCAGCGGTATGGGTTAGACATGATCGGGTTCCCGGGCGACCCAGGGACCTGGACCCTTAGCCAAACCAGGCCGACTCCAGCGACGCTCATTGTCCATGGCCCACTAGACACACTAGAACAGACCAATCCCGACCTAAACTTGGTCTAGTTGAGTTTGTATAACTAAAATAGGGATATATTGGTCCCCCATTAATGGTTGTTTGGGTCGGTCTGACCAGGTCTGACCGAACCCGGACACATTTGGCCACCTATTTACTAAAACAGTTCTATCTTGTGACCCACAGATAAAATTGATACGTCGTCCGTGGAGTTGGACCCTCTTGATGGGGATGCCATTCTAATATACTCCTATCATGTTTTTTCATATGTTAGAGTACTTACAGTTTGGATCGGATATGAATCCAACTAGGCCCTCTTTACAAAAGGCCCATAACTTACAGACTGAGAATCCAATTGACGTGGAGTTTGTTTAATTGGGACCCTTATGTTGAAAAATTAATTTTTGTTACACTATGTGGAACATCGTGGATTTTAATGTACAACAGATGGATTTATAAGAGGATCCACTAGAAATCAAGCATGCTATGTGCGGGGATCTAGTGAGTGCTAGTGAGGTAATGAAAGAATAACAATTCTATGTGGGTCAGTACATAGGGATCCACTATGGGTATACACCTAAAGATCATCTCTAGGTCATCACCTAGCGATCCTATATGGGTCATCACCTAGAGAACCAATGCAGATCAATATCATAGCCTCTCGACAGAAAAAGATGATCTAAATTTAACTATAATTATTATTAATACTGTACAAAAGTTATACCTCATGTGAGATGCCTCATTTACTTTGTGCTATGTGTTAGAGGCATTGATGGGTTGTATTACCTCTATGGTAACTTATTTGTGGTATCATCTTTCATTGATTAATCAGATGCCTTCGGGGGTCTCAGGTTCCTAATGAGTATTGTTATACACACATATGCATAGGCTTTCCCCACAAGTGTTTTTCCTGGTGCAGACTATCGAAATTTCGACAAAGGTGCACAGGGTTATGGGACTGACGGACACTATGATGGTGGACTTTGTGCCCTTGGACCAGATAGGGCCTAGTTGAACCATGTAATCATGACTTAATTCATGGATTTCATTAGACTCACTACTCTCACGATTAGGTGGGGTTTTCCATGGATGGAAATAAGAGTTTCCATTTTGTACATTACTATTTTAGGTTTCTTGTTGGGTTTTTATTCTATCCAACTTTCATTCTTTTATACATGAAATTTCATTTCAATAGTTGTATAATTTATTCCCCCTTTCTTGTTTTTTGGGAGGTGGTTGGGTGTGTATGTGATGGATTAAAGGTATTGCCTTCCCTTTTTGGGATATGCCTTTCTAGTGCTAGTCACTAGCTCTTTCCCTATATAAGGTGAGATTTCATAGTCATGACACGAGCCTTGGGGGACGAGTCATGAAAAAGTGGTATCATAGGGTGGTCAGACCTTCAACAATGACCAGGAGTCAGTTGTTTTGTTAATGTTAAGACTTTTTAAGTGTTAAAAGATTTAATTTTAGATTCAGGGATTCTAGTGTTGGTGGAGTGGTCGAAGTATCCATACACAATAATCTTGAATTCTGATTTTTGACTCAATACATGACAATAATGGATGTGTAAGTGTCCCCATATTTTATTGTAAATAAGATTCATCTCACCAGGTATAACATATTGATGGTAGTTCATCTTGATTCTTTTTCATGTTGCCTCCATGCTGACAACCTACTAGGATTCTAGTGTGTGACCATGAGGATGGTCTATAGAGTGAGAGTCATCGGTACAAGAATCATTGTCTGAGAAGGTACCATCGGGCAGTGTCCAAGAAACACCATTGCATGTCAGTTAGAAGTTACTATTGGCATAACTAGTAGGTAACACAAGTTGGTTTAGTGACCTATATTATTTTCAGGTAAATATACACTTTATGTTCTGAGGTGAGAATGACTCAAATGTTGATAAGGACTAGCATGAGGTTGTGAAAGAGTTTCCATCTATCCCGGGAACTTTTAGATTAGAAGGATGTCCTAGAAGTGAGTATTCAATGTGGCTCAGTTGGGGTGGTGGTAGGGTTTAGATTACCATAATCTTACGATCAGGTAACTCTAACAGGGAAGAACATGAGAAGATTTCCTATAGAATGGCTCCCATTCAACATAAATCAAAGGGGAATGTGATCCCATGAGCTTCTACATCTTCAGATGAATGACATGTCGGTAGATGAGTATTCGTAGAGGCATATTGATTATTTTAGGTACATGATGAATGTGATACGACCAGTTCTTCTGGGATAGGTCCTCTAAGCATGATGTGTTTAGAAAAATATGAGCCAGAACTCTTACTCTGTGCGTTCCTACTTATGTTATAGTTCGATAGAGAATCCTTGTTGTTGAATTTTCTTTTCCTGTGCAGATACAACTAGTAAATGTGGCAGTGGGAAATCCGGAAACAGACAATAGTCTTAGAGACATTGATGTGTAAAATTCTCCAGTAAGAGGAAGTGATAGGAAAAAATTAATAAATAGGGAATAAGATGTGGAAGAGGATCTAGGAGAGCAGTAGGTGGAGGTATACAATTAAACATGTTATAACAACCACCCCAATGTGGTCCCACCAGACTCAAGGAGCTTGTGGATAAAAGAAGGGAGTAGCTGCATGCGGTCAAAAGGTATAACCCAATGGCTCCAGGAATGATTCAAAGTAAATTCTATGTCTACTACTAGTTTCCATATCAATAGAAAATGGTACTAATCATTCAATCTTGTCACGAATCTTGTTAAAGACCAAGGTTTTTCGGTTGAACTGTTTACTTGATCTTTGAATTTGGGGATACCTTCAAGAAAAGAATCAATAATCACACTATTATCGTTGATGTGATCTGACCCTTGAGTCAAGATATTTTGTTGGATATTCTTGTTGTCATCGTCGAGTCATTTCGACGTTAGATTGGGCATGTACTGGTCATCCACAATTCATGATTTGATTGACCACTTTAGGAAAAAGGATGTTGTATATCTTCTTTTTTTAATGGGGTTTTCCAAGGATAGTAGGAAAAAAGGAAAACATGTAGCACCAAATAAGCTAATGCATATGACGATGCATCCGATCACTCTTGAGTTAGCTATCCTCACCCTCATGGTAGTTTATGTTTTGATTTTTCAGTTCACAACAGTAGTGGTAGAGTGTATGAACATGCTTTCAAAATATTTATCCTGGATTACCTCCCAACAAGTGGAGGGACTTCGGAATAATTCTATACCCTGAGAAGGAACTGATATGCTCATTAGTATATCGAAGGGATTGTGTAGAGATTTGAGTGTAGGGGTTGTAGGTGGAGGACTCATAGAAGAAAGGAATATTAATGCCCAGTGTCCAAGGTTATGTGTGTATTAATGAATCATTATTCTACTAGGAATAGAGAAAGATTACCCAATACCATAGGGTCAATGGTAACATCAATCAGTATAAAGGGGTAGCCTTTCACTTGGATGGAAAGGTTACTGTAGGATTTTCAATAGTTGAGACAACGGTGATGGCTGGAGTTTATCTAGGACTATTACTCTGTGATATTCTATACTCAAGGGAAGGGGAACATGGAAGATGATGCATTCTGTAGAAGGTGAGGTTTGCAGCTTCTATGTGAGGCGATGATGCTGCTTTCCGTGAAGCAGATATCCTTCGCGGATGATAATGGATAAACATACCTTTAATCTATGATTGTCACTCATAAACTTATTCTATGATTTTGGGAGGCACAACTTGTAGATATTGACTGCAAGGCCCAAGAGGCTTAGTTACCCTCAGGAGAGGCTGGTGAGGGATTTTCAAATTGTGGGGAGAGCATCATCATTTTTTTATAATGCACTATAGTACTGGTAACATTAAAGGAGGAGGTGTCGAGGGAGATCTATTCATCCCCTTTGGTAGTACATCCTGGTGTGGAGAAGATGTACCAGGACCTCCGATGTTAGTACTGGTAGACATGGATGTTGAAAGCAGTGGTAGAGTTCATTTCATGATGCCTCACTTTTCAGCAAGTGAAGGCTGAGCATCATGTCTCAGTAGGCCTGGCACAACCACTCGAGGTACTAGAAGGGATGTGGGATTGTTTTTCCATGGATAGTGATGGGTTTAACATGCACACCCAGGGTCCACAATTCTGTCTAGGTTATCATTGACAAACTCACCAAGTTGACCCACATCCTAGTCGTCCTGGAGAATGGATTGTTAGAGGTCCTAGGGCGCCTCGACATCTAATACATTGTCCGATTGCATGGGTTCCTTCAAAGATTTCCTAAGACCGTGATGTACTCTATAAATAAGAGATGCGGAAGGAATTTATAGAGGTGTTCGTGGCTCATATGCACATGAACAAAACATTTCACCCACCAACATATGGTTATAGGGGGCAGACCATACAATTCTTAGAGGACATGCTTCATGCCACTATCCTGGATTTATTGTCATGGTTTAGAGGACCACATGTTTATGGTAGAGTTTATGTAAAAAAATAACTATCTCTCCACCAGTTCCATGGAACTATTTGATTCCTTGTAAAATTGGCCATAAAGATCACCTCTATGCTAGACATAACCAAGGGAGTCGACACTCATGTGTCCAAAGATGTTATGGGAGACCCCCATCAAGGTGATAAACATGCATTAGTGGATGAGGAGTACACAAAGTAGTTAGAAGTATTATTCTAATAGGAAATGTTAACCCTTGGAGTTTGAGGAGGAATACCATGTTTTCCTTCAGGTCTCACCCCAATAGGGATTGTAGAGATTTGGTCGGGGCTATAAGTGATATTTAAGGATCAATAGGCATTTCCAAATTATCATAAGATTAAGAAAGATGGTGTACTTCCTAGCTCTTCCCCCACAGATGCACAAAGTGCATGATGTTCTGTAAGTTTCATAGACGTGGAGGTACATGTTTGATCCATCACACATCATCGATTGGGGTGAGATGGACATTGATGATGGGGTTAAGTTTATAGATTTCGTGGTGGATAAATATGATCAATTAAAGAGGGTACTTTGAGGATGATCAATTTCTCTGGATCACGTTCGATGGTAGAACAATTACCTCTAAGAAAGCACATAATAGTGGGAGGATCATATTCATTTTCAATACCCCCCATTTATTTAATTAGCCTTAGTTTTTGATTTTTGAGGCATAAATCCATATGGTGTGGAGAATGTAATGTCTAAGATTTCTGTATATTTTTTTATTTGAATTGATTTATTTATAGACCATGAACTGAGACAACATGCAATTATGAGGCCATGAGCGCCTGAAATGATCGGTTGAAAAATGTTAAACACTAAATAGATCTTGTTAGTGGGTTTCCTAAAACTGTGGAATAACTCTTCAACCAGATCCCAAATAAAAAATATGCGGTCCCTATTGGATTTAGGATAGAGGGGTTACCCAAGGTGCGATTTATGTTTATTTGTTTCATATATCTTGTGAGAAAAACAGAAAATGTCATACCAATAAATAAAATTATTCAATAAAATTATATTATTTTTTAAATGTTTATAACTCATGAAAGGTGACTCATATTAAAATTATGATACCACCATTGAACATGGGAGGTTATGATTCCATTATACAGATCCTAAAATTTGTCGGAACATGCCATCAATGGATGTTGGTTTTGGACGTAAATAGAATAAATAACAATTATTTTATTGTCAACTCCTTATAACTGCTAAATGGAAACTCTGATTGGAAATCTGAGATTACTGTTCACCTTGTGAGGGATTTCACCCCTTATAATTAGCCTAACCTCGAATAGAACAGTTCGAGGGTGAATGTTAATTTTTGATCCTTTTTTAAGGTCTATTTAAATGAAAGTGTTGGTGAGTTTTTCTATGTTTTAAACTGATGCTCAAATAAAAAACATGTGGGCGCAGTTGAACTTGGAACAGAAACATTCGCCTAGAAATTTCTTATCTTCAACCCAAAAGGGACGAGCGGAAACACTATTTTTTCCCTTTTTGAGAAAACTAATAAAATAAGTTGAAATAATTATTTTATTTCTATTCTCATCGTTGGATGGTGGACGATGATTCTACAGTGATGCGACCAGACATCGTCATGGTGAATTAATGAACCTCATTAATTGATTGTATCATGAAACATAATGATGCATTAATTTAATCATTACAATGATACTGTTTCATGAATCAAATAGTATATGACGCAATGTTGCAGCGTAACAGAAACACTATGACAAGATCCTTATTGTTAAACATACATGTGGGAGAATGGGTAATATAAATTATGGGGATTCTCTAACAAATTTCCAGACATTTTCCTCACCAATGAAGAATGATAAACACCGGTTATAATTCATCATTTTAGAAGTTCCTCAGTTACTAGAGCTAGAAGAGACATCTACATCTTGAACCATCAAGAACGAATGACTCGACATCAAACATCTATGAGTAGGGGGTTTTTTCATTTTATATAAATGCTGGTTTCTTCCACATTCTTGAAAAATAACGACGAATTCATATCAACCTACTAAGGGGTTGATCCATGAATATATAATTATTGTGGGTAGATATTGTGTGGGGGTTTAAATCGGGGTTTTACTTTTGTTGTGTGGTCAATATGTTTCCACATTAAAAAAATATAATACCATGGGTTCAGTCTAACACGAACAAGGCATGTACCCTCCTTCACTGTTGTTTATTGTGAATGCTTTGTTTATAATCTCTAGAGATGGAGGAAAATGGAGTTTCAGGCCATCAAAGTGAAGTTTATGGCCTAAAAATTACGAGAACTAAAGTGGTTCTAGAAAACGGACCACTGGTGCGACTCTCGTGTATCATTGAATGTATCGTCGGTCTGTCAGCAGGTGGTGGCAGCAACCACTGGTGGAGCGAGGTGGTGCACCGGTCAACATGCTGCAACGATCAGAAGACTCTATAGGGAAACCAAATCAGTGAGATGGAGAAGTGCCCGTCGGCACCTCGTGGAAGGATGGCCTGTTTCCTAACCATCTGGTGGCTAGCGTGCCACAGTCCATCGATCGTAGCCAGAGGAGGACACGCAACTGCAAGGCTAGCGGGGGAGCCATATGTGGCATGGGTTCCACATCCCAAATATAAGGCACAGAACTAGCTAGATCACGCGACAAGTCATTAGAAGTTAGGCTTCTCCCTAGCTAGCGGGTCGGTCCAGACGAAACTAAGTCACTAGGTGACTCGGCGGGATGTACCCTCGGCCAAACCGGGTTGGGTCCAGTGAGGAACATTTGGCTTGGCCCATTGGCAATGCCAGACCTGATTGACCTCATCCCAAACTAGGTCATTTCATATACATCTATTTGAACCAAGGTTAGTTGGAACCCTCGGGATAGGATGGTCGGGTATGCCTGACTAGTTCAGAATGGGCCTAGACACAACGTGCCCCCCTGTTTATTAAAACGGTTGTATCTTGCGAACTGCATGTTCAATTGATGCACTTTAAGTTGTATTTGGTCCCTTTCAATGGTGGGGGACACTATGATATACTATCATGAGATTTCTAATATGTTGGACTGTGGCCTGGATGGATCAGATTCGAATCCAACTGGGCCATTTTTACAAAAAGAGCTATAACTTACAGAACGGGCATCTGATCGAAAATTTATCTATTTTTTGGGACTTATATGATGAGACGATCCCTTGGGTTACTATATATGAGTCTTAGGTGAGGTTGAGGTAAGACCGATGGTTTGAGGAGAGGATCCTCTTGAAATGAAGTGTGTTATGTATGGGAATCCAATGGTTGGCTATGACATGAAGAAAGAATAGTAATCATATGTTGGATAGACCCTCGTGATCTTTTGTTGGTCAGCACATAACGATCGTCTTTGGGTAAGCACCTAGAAATACTCTCTAAGTCTACACATAACTTTCCACTGTGTGTAAGAACTTAAGGATCCTCTGTGGGTCAGCATCTAGCGATCCTCTATGGTTAGCACCTAGTAATCCTTTTTCGGTCAGCACCTAGTGACCATGTGATGATCAGCAGCAGAGCCTCTCAACAGAATAACATAAACTAGCATTATGAATAATCATATTTACTTTTTTAAATATGTTATACATATTCTTATTTGTATCTTTTACTTTGTTTGAGGTGGTTATGTTCTGGATGGATGGTATTACCTCTATGGTATTTCCTTTGTGATCTCTTCATTCATGGATTACTAAGAGACCTTCGGTGGTGTTGGGGTCCCTATAGAGTATTTTTATACTCACCCCTACATGGGCTTCACCCTCACATGTTTTGTTTGGTTCTACAATTACCGTTTCGATATTTGTGATCATGGGGATAGGATAGAGTGACGCTATGATGGTGGACTTGGTGGCGTAAAACCGGGATGTGCCTTCTAGGACCATGCAGGAAGGACATACTACTTTAGCATCTACTATCTTCAATTCAATAATGATTTTGTGGGGTTTTCAGTTGTTGTCCATTATATATTCCTTTTTGTACTTTACTATTTTCAGTTTTCTGTTGGGCTTGTATTCTAGCCCACTAACTTTCTCTTGTACTTACATTTAAATTTGTTTTTGTGTTGTAATGTTTTACCATGTTCAATTTTTAGGGATGTCAGAGGGCCTGTGTGGGTAAAGTTTTAATGGAAATTCCTTCCATTATTGGGATATTCGTTTATGGTGCGAGTCAACAGCCCCTAGCCTATGGAAGGCGAGTTTAGGGTAGTCACTACACAGGCCCCGAGGGACGGGTCAGAACAAATTATAATAATTTATGTATTAAGATTTTAAAATGATTTAATATTGATATCATTGACCATAATCAACCAAATAAATTTATTTTGGAAATATTATTTGAATTTCATCTAAATTCCGACATGAAATTAATTGATAATAAGGTTGTATATAACCTAGAAAACAAAAGTGACAATTGTCATGGAAAAAGATTCCAATAATTAATATAATTATTTTAAATTTATTTTCAATGATGATAATGAATTCAACTGAGAATTATGGTCCAAGGTAAAGGTCTTTATTTTAAAACACCATCTTTAATGTTTCCCTTAAAATATGTTTTCTTCCATGAATAATTATTAAAAATTGTTTTATGAATATATTCATATTAATATTAATAAATTATAGAGAAAATTTTATTTCCATTTTACTTTATATTGATGTTTTTAAAAATGAGTACTTCTACATATTTTATACAGATTTATAGAAATTCATTACTATAAAATATGAATATTGAATTTTATAATATTTGTCAAAAAAATGTTTTCTAATATGATAAAAATTATTTGGTATTCAAATTCTTTATAAAATTCCATATTACCATAATTTTAAAAATGGTCATTCCCTTTATTCATTTATTTTTTTATTGAAAATTGAGTTTTAAATCATTGTGATATAATAATATAAAAAAATAATTATTAATGAGAAAATAATATTTTTTCCAATGCATGATATTATGTGTTATGAATATGTTATAGACATTGGAAATTTTTTAGGATGACTGATGCTTCCATTATAAACCATGGATGGGTGGGATTGGATATCCTTCTAATATATTGGGTAAGATTTTTTATTTTAAGATGACAATGAGAGTTATTCCAAATATAACCATGACAGTTATTTCAATCGTAATAGTGAATTTAACACCAACTATAACTGGGATAGTTATTCATTGTGAACCTTGGAGGTCATTTAGTTCATAACCATCATGGTCATTCAATATATAATATTTATATAAAAATGGTTCCTCATGATTCCTATATGATTTATTTATGTGTCCTATGTTTTTAATGGAAGTCATATGATTTCTCAAGGAAAAACTGTTTCATTATAAATAATGAGAAGTAATTGATACCAACATTGGATGAAAATTATGATAGTAAACATTTTTTCATTTGTATTTAATGATTTAAATGAAAACATTTTGAGTATTACTTTTCCATTACAATTTCATAAGAAATGTTTTATGAAAATATTTATGTTGAGAAGTAATTATTTTTTGTAATAAAATATTTATTTAGAACCACCAATATTTTTACAAAGTAGAAAATAATTAATAGTATTCATAAAATTATGGTTTAATCCTTTCTATTTATGCCCCATTCTGAGATTTTTGTTCTAAAAAAAATTTAAAATTTTATAATAGTTTTTTTAAAATTTATTAAGTAAAATGATAAGCTCAATATAAAATATTTGATGTCATGCCAGGAAGAGAAAACTTGAAATATCTTAAAATTTTTATTTTCAGGAAAAAAATGGATATTAAGTGGGAGTATAAACTTTGTAATGTAAAAAATTAATTTTTCTAACGGTGATGAAAAAATTCTATAAAAATATAATCCTAAAATATATTTGATAATAAAATAAAACTAATTGATGTATATGATACTATAATATGAATTTTTAAGGATAGATTCATATATTTAAAAATACATTTTCGAGAACCATGGTTATAAATCCATATTAGAAACCCAAAAATTGAATATTTATATATGATTACATCTTAAATATTTATTAAGGTCGTACGTTGGATTTGTTTCTAAAAATGAAATCTCCATTTGGATATTATATATAGATGAGGGATCTAACAGAGATGTACATTTTCATAATCACCATGGAAAGGGAATGTTGTCTAGTAATCAATCGTCACCGAGTACACCACAAATACGACTAACAACACAATATGATGCACACTTACTAGGTATGTGATTTGGTTTATCTAATGCACTAATAAACCCATTATGAAGGATTTATTTCAACATTATATTGAGGTATTTTATTAAAAAGAATTAGATAAATCAACGTAAAGTTGAATGAGGAATAGTGTAGGCTGAAATGATGTAATTATAGATTAACATGACACTGTCAATGTGTTACTTGTTATATTTTTTAATTTGATTAATAATTTTATTCAGTAATAATGGTCATCTATTTTCTTTCATCGTAACTATTTTTTTTGTTTTAGAACTTTATAGAACCAGAAAAATAAATTTTAAAAAAGGGTTAGATGGGTAAGGCGATGGTTTCCCTAATGAAATACCAAATTAAATGGGTGTGGAGTATAATTCATTATAATAATTTTCAATAAAATAACAAAACATATATATAAAAATTCACCAATGAATTATAATTATTCTAGTAATATTTTATGTAGTATAGTTCTGGCTTTTTTTGTTTCCTTTCAAATCCACATATCAACAATAAATTGATTAATGTGATAGAAAAGATATTTTAAATTATGTTGTGGTTGAAACATGAAAATATTTTTCATGATTTTGTCTTTATTTTGAAGGAGAGGTTGGATATTTATGGACTCTCATTAAAAAAATGATGAAATAGGAATTAAAATACATGGAATTGGTTGATCATAAAAAAAGATTCCTTTAACTAGTATTTTTAGAAAACACTTAAATGAAATTTGGAGTGGTGTTTCATGGATTTAAAAAATGAGCATGAATCTGTAATAATATATGAAGAAAAATTCATTATCCTTGTAATATATTCCTCTGGTTTTATCTCATAATTAATAATTCAAATCATTCATTTCTATAGTTGATAAAACAACGTCTTTAAAAGGCATTTCTCATCAGAGACGTTGGAATCATTGAAGATATTTTTCATTGTGTTCTAATTATGGTGATGTAATATTGGGTATCTATGTACTCTAGATATGGAAAACAGATGTTTAAATACAATTTTATCATAAATGGTTATCCACATTGGTGGAATAAGAATCAACCCCTTCAATAAAAAATTATGGGAAGAATAACCATTGTAATTTATTGTATGGATTAGTGATGTGTTATATGTGTAGTATTGTTTGAAATAATTCCCCATACTACCAAAATAATCCAATGAAGTTGATTACAACAACTAAATATAATAATTTCATGACTAATTAGTTAACTACACTACAATGAATCTAGTGCATGGAGTTTAGAGAATATGTGAATAAATGATCCATCCCATGGGCTAATAAAAAAAATAGGATACATAACACTCCAAAACTAAGCATAAGTGTAATAGAATTCGTAATCAATTCCACTAATATAGATCACTATAAAAGTGGTTTGAGATACACAAAACCATTATTCGAGATCATCATGTACCTTATTCGATTCTAGTTCATCACATTCATCAATATCACAAATGTTTTCTATGTTTGTGGATCTACCACCTCTAGTAATTGATTTCCTACTATATATTAAATCAATTATTGGAACAATGACATCTCTAGGATATATATATATATATATATATATCACATTTCATTGTGGTGTGTCAAATGATTTGTCATTAGGGTCTTCTTTTTCTCCCAATGTTTGAATTGTTCTTAATTAATGTATGGATTGTCTATCCATTTTTAGATAACATATTGATTTCCAGAAGAAAGAGATCATATTTTGTATCCTAGGTCATACAGTTCTTTTCTATTAATAAAATGATGATATATAAATTGAAACAAATTCCATAATAATGGGATTGATAACCAACAATGACAGATCCAAATATAAAATGATCGTATGTGAAGTTAGAATTGATGACATGCCTAATTTTTAGGAATATACTAAAGTATTCCAAGAATAAGTACTGGGTATTCCCCCAAATATTGAGGATGAGTTATCAAAATAACTAATACCTACAGTTATTCATTTATAAAGGATTCTATATTTAACTGATCTCTTTGATTTGTAATAATTAACGAATAATTTCCATGAAATTCATGACAAGGGTCTTATCTAGCCTAGTACTTCACCAATGAGAGAAAAATTCATTTTTGATAAAAATAATAATTAAACAATGTTATATTTCATTATATATCATTATAATAGAAAGCAATTGATAAATAAAAATTTTCATTTACCCTGAATTGGATTCCATTTTAATCAGCTCAGAGGAACTCAAATTCATTCTAAAGATTAATTTTTTTTCTAGATATCATTTGTTAAGAGTAAAAAGGAAGGATTTTTCAATGACACATTATTGAATATGTTATAAACACTCTTATATTATATTCGTGTGGTTATAAATAATAAATTATCCTTACATATTTCTAGATATAATAAATAAAGTCATTAGAGAACTCATGGATCAATTTTTTAATGTATTTATGGTCTATGTTCTAATTTATTATAATAACTTGGAATAAAATAAATATATTTTTTAATTTTGATAATGACCATAAATATAAAAATTTGTATTCCATATATAACATGTTTAATTTTTGGACACAAAAAGATACATTAATGGGTTATGTATTCACTAGTGTGGGAATATATATATATATATATTCAATGGATAAAAATTCATAAAACAAATCCAGGCCTAATAGGAATAAACCATATCCATCGTATTCTCTAGTTAAATCCACATTTTTGATTTATTGTAATAAATTTATCATGAATAATTAATTCACTAAATATTATAACAATAAAGTGATTTAAGTTCAATTGGATGGAGTAATGTGAATAATTTTTTAGAGAACCAAATAAGAGATTGATTAGAACATTTATACATTAACTTACCGAAAGTGGGAAGTGTTTTTAAAATACAGTGATCCCTTGAAGATGGTCTTCATATGTTTCCTCATAAAAAATTAGAATTTATTTTATTATTTATAGAGGATATTAATGATAACATGATAAAAATATCTAATATATGATTTGAATCTAGGTGTGGTGATATTTACATTTAAATTTTATTGGAATTATCTCTATGGTGTTAAGTGTTATATTTATATTGGTCACATTATTTTAAGTAATATATATTTAGATTATTGTAGTTAACGATATCTAAAGGATATTATTGTAATTGATCAATGACTTTGACTTCTCAAAACATTACCATCATACAATAGAAATCATGGGGGTTTATCCTTTGTGCATGGAAGATGATGATACCTTTTTATGATGAGGTTTGATAGAGACCTAATATTCCTAGGATTGATATGTATGAATCTATTAGTAATAAGGTAAAGTGGAAAGTTCTACATTTTATAAATTACTACTCAAAGATTCCTCTAGATTATTATCAATGGTTCCCACAAAAATGATGTTGAGCTTAAAATTATATTATTATTTATGATTTCAACATTCATAAAGATAGAGTTATGTGGTTTGGAACGTGAATACATGTCAAATGAAAATCATAACTAATGATGGTATTTTTTATTATGAAAATTGTTGATCATTATCAATTAATCATTTATTAATTATGAAATTTAGATATGAATGGAATAACATCTTCTTGGAGTTCATTATGAGATAAATTTATGAATATGAATATAAATTCATTGTATGAATAAAAATTTATGTATAAACCAAAAAATTATACGGTTAGGATGTATCTATTCCCATAATAGTATGGAAATGGGTAAATATCAATATGATATGATTTATATGACTTCCCATGACACGGAGAGGCTATAATCAAATATGGGTAATAATTAACCACCATATGAAGGTTTCACATTTTACATCCATCAAAGAATAATATTTTATTTAAAAAATCAATATAGTATATATGAGATAAATGATAGGTTAAATGGAGTTCCAAACTCTATATTTTCTGACAGTGATTTTTGGTTCACCTCAATGTTCAATAAAAGTCTTCAGAAATAATTAGAGACATAACTTAGTTTTATTACTGGTTCTCAACCATAGACCGATGGTCAATCTGAGAAGACTTATCATATAGTTGATGACATATTGAGATCATCATTAATGGATTTCTATGAATTTGGGTATAAACACCTCCCATAGTAGTGTTTTCATATTACAATACTTCTCATTCATGCATTATGATGGGACAGTATGAGGCTTTAAATGGGAAGATTTGAAAGACTCCAATATGTTGGAATGAATTAGTATAAAGGAAGAAAACACAACTTATACTTTTTTATGAAATTAAATTTAAGGTTTAAACAATTATATATCACATGAATGTTCCAAAAATATAATAGAATAGTAATGTAGATAACCATAAATGAGATCTACTTTTTGTTGTATGTGAAAAGGTTTTCATAAAGATATCATGATTGAAGAAAATTATATGATTGGGGAAGAATGAGTACTTGTTCCCTAAGTATATATGATAATTCAAGAGCCTCAATCATGTTTCAGTTATAGATTTACATTTTAACCCCATCTATAACTCCCCCAATTTTACAATGTGTTCTATTCATCACATTTGTGAAAATGTATATTAGAACATTCACTTGTACTGAACTCCAAATCTATTCAACTAGAATGTGATCTATCTTATGAGGAAAAATAGTGCTAATTGTATATCTGAGAGATATATTAGTATTGATTAAGAATATGAATCCATTAAAGGATCTATAGAGTAATAATAAGTTCATGATAAATAAGAATTTTAGTATTTAACTATAGAAAAATATCCTCTCCTTTTAATCTGACTAATAACATATGAGTTAAGAAACACATTATAATGGGGTAAAATATAGTGAATGATGATTTTAGTTAAGTATTAATCCTTATATATTTATATTAATTTATTTATTTCTCAAAATAAAACATCAAACTATATGTGGCCAATTTTGTTTTATTAAAATCGATACAGATTAATGTGTGGTGGTGGTTAAATATGTTGGTACAAACCGTTATATCCAACTTATGAGAAAAATGTCCATTCTAATCATGTTTCAAAATTTATATATAATATGTTCATGAAATATATTATTTATAAAATAAAATTTTATTTATTAAATATATATTTTTATTTTTGGGTAATTTTTTACGGGGAGTAATTTTTACCGAATAGTTGGCATAACAATAAAAATCATTCCTATAAAAACAAAGTTCTAACAAAATTTTTTGATTTTATTTTAATATTAAATTTACAAATTTTATATATTGAAATGGAAACCAATAAATTGGTTTTTGATCTTTTAATAAAACTATAAATTTGAGATTATATTTTTTGATTTTCTCTAAAATGAACATTTTTTATATGAATACTAAAAAATAGTCTTTTGAGAATATCATGACCTTTATAATAGTTTTAGAAAATAATTATGAATTGGAAATTCATTTCCCATTTTTATATCAAACAAATTATAATTTTGTAATTGAATTATTTTTTAAATTATGATCCTTTACATTTAGAAAACTATATTTTACATTTGATAGCTACTGTAAATCAATTTTAATTTTTTTCGTAAAACATTGTGGATTTTGTGTTTTAATATACATTTGTATCAATTTCAAAAAATTATTATAATTAAATTGATTTATAATTTTTATTTTTTTTCTATAAATTATGTAATAATGAACATTTTTTGTTAAATAAATATTTGATTACTTTGGTAAAAACTGTTTTCCTTGATAAATATCAAAATTGGAAAAAGGGGTTTAACTATGAGGTAAATAAAAAAACATGTATTAATCCAATGTTGAAATGAATGTATTATTCCCAGATTATCCATATGTATTATAAACTCCCATTTTTACCATGATTGTATATACTTTATCCGAGAGTGAATTTTCATTATTAAAATGTTCAGGTAAAAAAATGTTATCCATTTTCACTTATAAAATATGAACACTACTCCTCACCTCAACTCCCATGACCACCCACTTATTTCATCCCAAAACTCAACCTGAACCCATCCCTAATATTCATATACAACTTTAATAAGATAGTTTCTTCTCAGAAGTCCGTCTCTCATAGGCTGGAGATAATCCATGAAGTGTTGTATAATTTTACAAATTCTCATTTATAATTTATATTCATTTATATTGAATTATTATATATATAATCATATTACACACTATTAAAATTATAAAATCAATATAATTGTTATAGTGATATGATATTATGTTTATGGTAAAATTATCTATAACCTTTTCCACTTACTTTAAGAAAAAAAAAATTGAATAATGTATATGTACAAACTATCGCCTACATAATGACACATACTTTATTTTACATAACCACATATCATATTAAGGACAAAAGGGGAATTAAATAAATATTTATTATGTATGTACATATCACATTTATGTTATTGAAATGATATATAATGTTACATCATTCCTTATTCATTCAATAGATGAAATTAGGATCCATGTATATATAAAGACACTCATGAAACATGAAAAAAACTCTAATGTAATATAATTATAGTATTATATGTATCTATAAAACATCAATTAATATACCTTAAATGGCAAGTAGATGATATATGTTTTGAGAATGATGAATATTGACACCACCTGAATGTTATATGAAAACATTCAATATTTTTTACAGTCATTTTAGAAAATAGAATGTTACAATAAAATATATATATTCTAACGTTTTTAATGAAGAGAAAATATAAAAAAGATTTTTTTTACCATTTGGATGTTATCAGAAACTCTTTTTTTCTCTATTTTTGTCAACAAAAAATGAATTGTTTCCATTTGGATGTCTTATGATATTAATTTTATTTACAATTTCTCAATACGATATGTGATTGATTTACATATAGATATTTGATGAAAATTATTTAATTTAAAAGGCATCATTAGGAAAATTGAATGAATTATATTTGAGAGTATTATGAAAACCATTTTCTCTCCATGGATTCATTTGGATGTAAAACCTGATTGATTTTTTTTGGGGAATACATAATTGTTGATTAATTATGGTTTACCAAATATATCACCCACCAATTAATTAGTTATGATTTACATCAAATTATATATGTATTTGATAATGCAACTAAGTTGGTCATAAGAAGGGAACTAATGGTGAGGCTTGTGAATGTGATTTTCCCAAATGTAATGTTTGTGTCATAGTTAAACGATTCTATTCATTATGATCTTATTCCTTAATGATTAAATATTTAGATAAAAAATTTTAAGTCATTTTACATAATTTATGCTTCAATATATATTAGGGGTATTTTTATGTTCTTATACCACGTATTTTGAAGCTCAATTATGTCCTATGTTTATCACTCCTGATGTCATGATGTTTCTATTATGATCATTTTTTAGATATTTTCATCTCGTACTATGTTTTAATCTCATCCATATTTTTTTCATTCCATTTTATTGGGATTAATCCAATTAATTAAATTTCTAGAATATAGTATATTGCAGTTCCATTATGGATAAATAAATTTTTGTATTTCAATATAACCTTATTATGTAGTCAGTTTCAATGTAAATGAACTTATTATCTCTTAAATATTATTACTTAAGAAATATAATGGTTTCAATCAGCTGTTATTTTTAAAATAAATCCATGTTTATCTTGGGTCAGTATATTTACAATCGGCTAGCTAAGCTATGATTTCATCTAGTAGGGTGTGTTTGTTAATGTGTGAACTATTTTAAATGTACATTTATGTTCTTAGATATTATCATGTATTTCCTATTCCATATAAATATTCTTTTTCTATTAGAGTGTTTATTTTATGTGATAATTAATTACTTATTAATGAATATGTAATCTATTTTCAAATGTAAATTCATGTAGTATCATTTTATCAAGAGTAATTAAGAGGAAATGGTAAGAAGAAGTTGGTTGTAAATTTCATTTCATGGAACATGTATTGTTATTTTTCAATATTTTAATTTCCTAGATCGAAATCACTAAAATTTTATCGGAATTATATAATACATATTCGATTCTATGTTTAGAGATTAAAATTTATTTATTTATTTAAATTTTCTACAAAATGTAATAGGGTTATTATGTAGCCCAATTTATTAAAAGATGTTGAGTTCATGAAAAAATATTTCACCCATAAAGAAGTAAATGAAATATTAAAAATATTATACACTCTATTATTAGTCTAGAGCATAAATATTAAATAATTCTATTCTGGATTATGTTATAATATTTTTCTTTACTATAAAAACATAAATCATGTTCAAACTCAATTAATGATTGATGATTCATTTTAGGTGAATCATTTATTAATATTCGTGGAGTGTGTCATGTTGACTAGAATAAATTTCAAACAATTTACAATGAATCAATAAGTATTTAGATTTACTCTTGAATTTGTAGTTAAGATGAAAATAGGATATGTATAGAGGTCTGTATGAATAATTATTTACTCCCATTTGAGTAATGTTTAGTTTTGTATAAGTCATCATGGAATGCACATGAGTCATATATCCAATTTTATGATCAATTTACCTCTATGTATGAGGTAGTGGACTCTATTTATGATTTATTCTCCTACTATGAATGAGTGATCCAATCATACATACACTTAAAAGACATGTGAAATATATAATTGTCCAGAATAATAAATTAGTGATAGTCTAGAATTAATTAATTGAAAATAAAATCAAATCAGTCCAAGCATTGTGAACTGATCATTACTGATATAAAAATCACAAAATCGTTTTTTATTGAAGGTTATGTTTGACAGTTCCATTCTACAAAGGTGAGTGTAGCGATGTGTTCTTCATGTATCCATAAACATATAGAGGATGCTTATACAACAGTATAAATGAATACACATTTATGGGTTTTTTAGGAAACAATTTGTGTATGTTTTAAAGTGAAAATATCATGCATAATAATTGAATGGTTTTTAAAAAAGAATATTTGGAATTTAGTTATATGATTAGGATAGTGGAAAACATAGAATTATTGACCCAGGTTATTGTGATGGAAAATATTTATGGAATTTCTATAGAGAATCTATAGGTAAAATTTTAATAAAAATATTATGAAAATTAAATGGTGAAGATAGATAATAGTATATGTGTCAAAATATTTTGATGATTACTCATACACTACAATTATTTATATTTTTTTATCAAAGAGAGATAGAAAAAAAAGAACTATAAATATGAACAATTATTCATTAGTTTTAGGAAATAAATTAAATAGGACAAAGAAAAAACATACAAAAGTGGAAATGAGATAAATTGAATCAACGTGGCTTTATCCAATTGAATGTGGTTGGTGATGTAATATTTTAAAATTTGTAATGTACTGATTATAATTATAACTTTTTTAGATGAATATGCATTATGAGAATACTAAAGTGCTATAAAATTTCACTAATTTTATATTCCTATAATAATCCATATATTTTTTCTTGTGCACTATATCATCTTAGGTTTTTTAAAATAATTTCAAGTCTAAGATACTCATGTTTAGTTTTTAACCAAGTAAATTTTATGTAACATTTTTTTTCACCATATGTGTGTGTTATAACAGTGAGGTAACTGATTCCCCCCCTCCAAACACACAAAATTTTATCTCACATATCATGTTGGTGTATTTTCATATAAAATATTTTCAATACATATTTTGTATTTTTTTTAAATATATTATCTTCCTTGGAAGAAAATATCTAATAAATATTCATCATCCAATACTGTGGAATGTATTGAAGGCATTGAGAATAGAAATATTCATCATTATAGGTCATTTATGTAATATCTAGGAAAACAGATTCTTGGGACTTTTAAAAAAATCACATTATTAATATTTCACATACGATATTTATATAAAATATTGACTAATTCTATAATTATATAACAACTTAATTACTCGCAAAATTTCTCGTCTTCCACTATTCTTATTTTGAAGGGAGGATATCACATTGAGGGGATGATTTATTTGGCTGGATTTTTTATATCAGTATAGTATCATGTATTTGATGTTTAATAATTTGGATAACCCTTAGTTGGAGTTACAACCTTAGAAATTGTTTTATAATTATACATATTTTAAGAAGTCTATTGATTATCTCTAGTAATAGACCACCCTGTAATACATAATAGTTGAAAATATATTAAATATTGAATTGATGTCTACATACTTGGTGGAACCAACATGGAATGAGTTTTATTTTCAATTCAGTATAGTTAAAATGTATGAATACCCTTATATTTTTCATATATATATATATATGAAAAATTATTTATTTACTAATATTACTAAACAATATATTCCATAAAAAAATAACTTCAGTATATGGTCTGAATAGTTGAGAACCATGTTGTTAGATCTTTAAAATATTTCATTGGACAATGATCCTTAGGAAGATGTATAGTGGATTACTCCCTCCAAAATATAACTAGGAATATTTTAAATATATAAACACTTAGCTAAAAAATTTATATGATAAAACAATGATATTATGGGGGAACAATCCTCATCCATGAATTGATATTAATTTTGATAACTAGATGAAGGTTTTAATAATCAATCATGGATATGTGACAAGATATCAGGTATCGATGGGTGTCCCATATAATAGATGTGTACAACCAATGGAACATCCAATTTGATTCAGATAATGGATAATATAAAATATGGGGTTGTAAGATCAATTATTAAGTAAATGAAAACATCTACATTATTGGATTTTTCATTATGTCACTAAACTGACACATGTTGATCACTTGTTAACAATATACTTTTATAAGGCTAATAAATTTTGTAATAGAAAATTTTGTCGTAAAATAAAATCCGATATATATAGAAATATCAATTTATAAATAAAATATTTGTTATTATAATATATTTATCTTAGTATGTCCATAATTTAATTAACTAGAATATTTTAGGGGATGTGTGGATGGTTTTTGGGAAACATATAATATTATGATATTAACAATCTATTCAAAATCCTTACATATATGTAACATCCTTACTCGACTTAACATTAAACTGGTTGTCGGAAAGTTCTCCACATTACCTCAAGTGATTCTCCTCATATTATAGTGTATTTCAACTAACAAAAAGTGTTTAAAGGTAGTTTAGTTGGGAGAATGTTCCATAATTATCATATTTCAGAGTAGTAAACAGATATAAAAACTCAAAAAAATAGAAGAAGATGTATAAAGCAATAACTCAAGTAGTGGAAAATAATTACTATAATGAATATATAAAAATTCCAACACATGTTTTACAATTCATGAATTCCATATGATGATAAAAAACATAATATAGTAAATAATTATCCTGATTTACAAAACAATACAAAAATAAAAAACACAACAAAACCCGATGGGTGATCTTTGTGAGGATCATGAGCTCTAGCATAGTCCCTTGATCATTACTACATGGTATAATATAACATATAAATCACCTTAGATCCTAAAAAGTTATGGTCTACTCAGTCACAAAGGGTATGTACCAAGGGTGTGAGATAAAATATTAGTGGGTGGAAACCTACCAGTGTCTCATCCAAACTAGGCAATGGACTACAATTTAGCAGTGTTTAAGTATTGCGATGTATTAACCGAATATAATAAATAAACAACAACCCACCGACAATCCTAAGGGACACCTGACAGTGATACCTTCTTTGGATGATAATCAAAATAAGAGTCTAAATATGAAGTATATATATATATATATAATACATTAATAATATTTATCACATTTTCATTTATTGTTTATTTAATCATTTCATAAATTCGTGATTCCCATGTACACCTTTACCTCAATAATAACTTCTTCTCATACCATATCATGAACCATTACGAAGGAAAAATCATATCTTAATACATAATTCAACTCTTGTAGGAGAAAAAGGTATTCAAAGGTGGTAAGATATCCTAGAACCTCCTTCACCTTAGGATGAAGACTAAAATTATTCTTATGTGAGGCCATATCTCAAAGTACTCTGTGGAATAGAACATCATAGGGCTCACACGATCCCTCAAAAAACAATATGACATGAATATAATGGGGTTGAACATGATGTATATCCCCCCAAAATCCATTTTTTCACACACATTCACTAGTGTATACCTACATGTAGTGAAACACACCCTTCCATACACCTAAAAATTATTTGTGGACACATAGTCATATTTTTACACAGGATTTCAACATTTTATAACGTCATGCCTAACACCAACTAAATAATTTTTTGAAATGTAGTCACATTTGACAAAGGATATCACTGGTGTTCAATATCAAATCTATATGCCCAAAACCTCTATAGATCTATCACTATCATATATCCTTGTGTATATCACTTATTGAACAATGTATGTAAATCATCACTGACCTAGATAGTCATGTCTAGTACCCAATCAATAATTACCGTTATTTAATTATAAAATAAACAAATACAAGCCCCAAAATTAATTCATCAATTAATTAATCACATCAATTTTTAAAAATTCAGAAATTTAATATCCGTTCACATAAATAACTTCTAATAATTTATAATCCCATTAATTATTACATATTTTTAATTACCCTTTTAATAATTAACATTTCATGAAATTCTCTTAAATTAATACTTAAATTATTCATCAACAACCATATTTTTACAATTCAATACTTGATATTTAATTCACGAATTAAACCCCAAATCATAAATTCCCAAAAACCCATATTTAAATATGAAATTAATTTCCTTGTCCACCACTTCCAATGTACAATAATTCTATAAAGATCCACCATAAATTTATTATTCAAATTATTTAATTATATAAATAAATTTTATTATTAAAAAATATAGAACATTATATATTTCATATACTTAATTAAAATCACGACAATGGGAATTGAATTTTAGCCACCATAAATTTAATTTTTATCAAAAGGGTATACCCACCCATTTATTACAGTTAACTTTTATTTATTTCACATTGGTATACCAAAATATTGATCACAACTATGAATTATAAGACCAATTATCCCCAAGTGAATCAATATGAGTGGGAGACAAAACATTATGGAACCAAAAGGTTACCTTCCTTTAATTTTAATAGAATTAATCTAACTAGCAATGAATAGGAAAACAACATATCATCATTCTATGAAAACATAACATTATTCTCGCAGAATTTTTATCATGAAGAAAACACTCATTAGATTAAGGGTTTTTATTACCAAAACATGAATTTTTCTGTAACAATATTTTAACACAAATAGTTAGTTCATTTTATAGTTGTAGTCCAATTCTTTATAGTTATAAAATAAAGAACTACTTCATATTTACATGAATGAAATCTTGAGGACCCTAGCTCAATGAATGTCTAATACAACACTTTCTAACTCATTCATCTGCCCACTCACATGTATGCACTTCCATATACACAGACACACAGACACACACACACAAACACAAACACACTAAAACCAATGAAAATGTTCCCCTATCCATGAGGGAACACACACATGTGATATATATATATATATATATTCATTCCTTTGTACACATGAATTCACACCACTAAAACAGATTAAAACATCCTACAAATAAATCTCGACCCCCATAAGAACCATAATGCTATCAAATTAAGGTCTTGAAACGATTAAAGGGTTTAAAAACATTCCCCAAATCGATAATTTTTTGGAAAATCAGCCTCAATACACTTAAATTCAGAAACCGTTTCTAGAAGACAGACCAACGAGTTTCGAGATAGCCCTTGCGTACCCTAAAATCAAATGAGTCACAATAACTAGATCAAACCCCATCCTAGGATTTTGACCAAATGGGAAAGGAAATGGGCTATCTAATATCCACTAGAAAATTGAGAGGATAATGGAGATAACCCCATTACATTATGATCTAGACAATAACCCACATGAAAATCGGCTAAAAATGAAGTTCATAGGGATTCAAGGTGGAATGTCGCGTCAATGAGGGAGATCCCAAGGGGGGATCACATCGTGCCTGGTAGGGTGAAAGGGAGAAACCTCCATTTAGGATTTGATTTAACACATTAATTAAATTTAATAATAATATTATTATTATTATTATAATTTTATGTTTTTTTAATTTATTCTTTTTAAAATTTTGATTAAATTATTTAAATTTCCCTAAGATGACACATTAGACAGTTTGGGCCGCATCGTTATCCAAACCATGAATCAACATTGATATGAGTTATCTCATCACACTGTCTAATTGTCCACACTATGCAAGAAAGAAAGAAAATTTTGAAAACCTTGTGTAACCCGTGAATAAATCAATTTCCCACCTTAAACACGACCACACAATTATCTGCAATTGGCCACATGTTTTTAGACATACCATGTACCCTGTATAGCCTTTAAAAACATGTATTTTCCAGATTTGGATCTCTCAAAACATCTCAAGCCACTTGAAAAACATAAAATCCTTCACACATGTCCAAAAAATAACATAAAGAAGTTATTCCTCTTCGAAATCCATCCCAATGCTCAGATTTTAAAACTACTTGTTTAATAAATGAAAATGTCCAAAGACCCTCCTATTTCAATCTGATTAAAAAACACAAGACTCTACAATCTCCACCATTAGAAATTTTCACATCGATAAGCCTTATGAAAAAAAAATAAATCATAGCCTAAACTATGAGGGTCATGAAGTTTCATTCAAACGATCGTGTTTTGTTCCAAACACCCTACACACCATAAGCATTACATTCGAGTTCCAAAAATAATCCTTCACAACATGATCCAACACTCATTTTCCAATTAGAAAACTGAAATAGAGCATACCTAATCCTATAAAAATAGTGACATGATTATGAAATTGTCTCAATACAAATTTTTATTTATGGTTCCCCTCACTATAGACTTATCTTTATAAGGAATCCATTCAAATACATGGTAGTTCTGCTGTTGGAATTTCCAGAAAAAGTAATTCTTTGAGTGTTATAATGACACTCTTGGCATGATTTCATTAATAGTTAATGGTCAAATCATAATAAACCTGACAAAAGCAGGCTGTGGAAGCTTTCTTATAATACACTATAGATTTTAAAACCACACATCCCTTCAATTGGAAATGTGATTTATAATGGTTGCTTTGAACCAAGAACATTAAACTGAGGTGGGAGAATGAGCTGAGAAACATTGATGAACTATTAGGAAGGTATCCTAAATAGGTTACCAGAGAAATTATAAAAAAAGTATGGAGTCCATTAGTTCAATAAATACATTCCTAAATGGGTACCAATGAATCTCTTTGGACTTGTCATGCCTTGATATAAACCATGAGTCAGTGTGAAACACTTATAATGATCACCCTTCAAACTCGACATGTTTTAATGATTTAGTGTGGTGTAAGAATGAAACTCTCTTAGTGCATCTAGGACAATTTAAATATAGGGTACGTGATAGAAAAATAAGAATATCACACTATAAGGGTAGAACCAATTACCAGTTAAACACTCCTAACTACTATAATGATAAATGGTCAAACCACAACTAGTGAACTTCAAGGAAAAAATATTGGCTTCACCTGTCAATGCATGAGCACATAATCGAACACATTCCGTTATTTCCAAATGATATCTGTGATTACTCAATATTTAACCACATTAATCATCCAAAAACAACTTTTTTCCATGGTTTCATACATATTAAACCACATTGTCGCCATGTTAATGTGAATGTGCCGACATGTAATCAAAACTAACATGACACAGTGGAATTCATGTAATACCAACCATTTAAAAATGAAATCCTTAAGTAGAACTACTTCAACCAAGATGGATACATTAGTCAAGTTAAAAACAACAATCTCCACCTTAGGGGTGTCCCTGTCGCAAAATAAAGAATATAATATGATCATAAGATAACATGATCAAAACAACCTAAACTAACAGGTGACACTGTTATAAGCCACAATTAAAATTTAAATACATTAAATAAGGTCAAAGAAATGATATCACTATGTCAAATCAACACAGTATTCTAAAATCTATCCCGAGCATTATGATGAAACAGATTCTTTAACGCTCTGGTCACCCTACCATGGAGGTCACCCATAACCATAGAAACAACTACAAGAGTTTTATTTCCGAGTTGCAATAACTCATACGACTATTTTACTCGAACAAACCAGGATCATGCAACCATTACTAAGAAAAATAAAGGACAAATCTTCCAATTTAGAAGCTGACCACGTCCATGGAATGTATAACATTCTAATAAGAGCATTACCAAACTCTCAATCCTATATCAAGGTCAATAAATACATGAATACACATCCAAACTTTGTTTCTCTATAAAACAAAAGGAACTATTGCGGAAAATGACAACTGATAAGTACCAGACATCAGGAATATTATAGTACAATAAGGAATTGTGATCTAATTGTGATACCTACCAACATCTAGTCCTTTATGAATCACAAACTTCAACCCTCACACCAGGTCATTCTAATAGAATCCACATGGCTCAAAATATTACCAACAATCCATTTCATAGAAAATATCTCCCATGGAAAATTATCAACCATCTATTCCAAGAAAACATCATAGAGAAACTCTACCTGGACTTAAATGATGGTATTAAATAGAGGACACCACTACAAAGTTCTTTTCAATGTCCTTTTAATTTAATCAGATTTAATATTTAATCCTCAAAAGAATAAATCAAAACAAAAAGACCCATTTTTTCTAAAAAAACATGGGTTACATGATATTAACCAATTTCTTAATGTAAAAACAGGAATTTTTCCTACAACTCCCTTTTCATTTAATAATTAAAAATTTATTTAGATCCTGTCGTAAATAATGAAATTTAACAAAACAATTTCATCTAAAAATTAAGGAAACCTACAATAGTCCCACTGAGTTATTATATGTTCTTTAGAAAGAAACCCATATCAATTTTAAAATTATTAATGTTCAAACACAAAAATGTGTTATAAAAAAACATGTCCCATCTGACTGGTCGGGGTTCAATTTTTTCTTTAGAATATAACCATTTCATTTAATATTAAAACTAAACATCTCTTACATTTATAAAAATTTCAAACATAACATGGTAATTACTTTTAATATGGGTTTTAATTTCCCAATTCATGATGTTCACATAAACTCACTAAAATGAGAGTTGAATTAAATTTATTGATACTACTCCCACTACATAATTTAATTTGATCACATACAATGGCCTCATTTTGAGGGTGGCTATCCACCAACTTAAAAATCATCCATACACTTTACTATTTGACATTTTTAAAAAATTAGTCAAAACCAATTTCACATTACAATTAATATTTAGAATCATTTTATAAGGGTTCAAATACATCAGTTGAATTTTCTCAATTATAAGGTGTCCATACACCATACAACAGAATGTAGAATCATGAAATAATCAAAAAAATAATAATTTATCATAGAAATCAAATATGTATCACCAAATAAATACTTGTCATCATAAATAGTAAATATAGATTTCATGATATTTAGAAAAGAAGCATGGAATATTATCACCCATGCATTATTAATATATAACTAAAAAATGATATCTAAAAACAAGGCATGACGTACATTCAAGGAAAACAATTTGAATCAATAGGGAAACCAACATGAAACTACATTTCATGGAACTATTCATGGGATATGAGTTTCAACGTGCCTATTTGATGTATGCAATAAAGATTAATTAAAATATAAGGACAAGGGTAAAAATACCATAAAATCCTAAAATGATAAGCTTTGTAAATTTCACCAATCACTCAAGGTGAAATAATATACATTGTAACATCAAAAAAATGTTAAAAATTTCCCATCCGTATCTACATGGTCATATCCCATTCGTTGGGTGATCATTCCCAAACATGGATATTAACCAAGAATCGACACATTCCTTGTATCCTTTCTACCAACTAAAAATAGTTATACAAATGAGAAATTAATCTCCTATGATAACAATTTGTGACATCCCAACCTGGCTTACCATCGAACTAGAAGTTAGACTGGTCTCCACGTAACCTCAAGAACAACTCCTCATATGACAGAGGTTGGGGCTATAAGCAAAGGTGTAATGGTAGTTCAGTGGGGAGATTATACCCTCAATCTCATACTGCCCAATGGTATACTGATAGTAAAAGTCTCAAATCATTTGAATTAGTATACAATAATAACTAATGAAAAAGAGGAATATTGTAATAACAACTATATATAGTAAAAGGCCAATTCCAAAGTTATATTTCATTAATTACATATGATTATGGATATAATAATATTGTAAATAAACAACACACTTTACAATAAAAAAAATATAAAAAGACAATAATTTTCCATGTGTGACCTCCATGACCATCTTCAGTTCTAGCTATGTCCCTTTCTCTTAACTCTCTGGTAATGGATTGTAAAGTAATCAAACTAGTTCCTAAAAATATATGGTCTTCTTGAGGACCAAGGGAATCAAAGAAAGGTGTGATATAAAATCTCAGTAGGCCAGCACCCACTTGTGTCTAGCCCAAACGTGCTAGTGATCAATAATTAAGTAGTGACCATGTATATTGTTGTTTTAAATTAATTGAATAAATAAACAACATCTCGTATAGGTTTCTAAGGGACACATTATGGTGATACATTCATTGGATATTTTTCAGAATAGGAGTCTAAATTTGTGTTGTATCTATAACCCATAAATAACTATTATCACATTTTCATTTATTCTTTATTTAATCATTTCTAAATTCCAGGTTTCTCATGGATATCTATACCTCAATACTAAATTTTATTCACATCTGATCCTGATGTTTTCCCTAGGTAATATCATATCATAAGACCTTAAATGACTCATTATAGATTTAAAAGTATTCAAAGGTGATATGATATCTCATCACCTACTTCGACTCATGTGGGAGTTCAAAATTATTCTCATGTGAGCCCATATCTCAGAGTAGTCAATGGAATAGAATTTATGAAGGTTCATATGGTCCAACAAAATTAAATCTTACAAGCATATCATGGATGATCGACATCATGTTTATCACCCCAAAGACCATTTGTGTTCTGAGATTCACTATTGTATACATACACATGGTGTATAATTCCATGTAAAACACCCAAAAATAATTTGCGGAAACATAGTCAAATTTTTGAACATGCAGTCTCTAGTGTAAAATTTCATGTCTAATAGCCCAAAAATTAATTTTTGAACACATAGTAAGATTTCTGCACACATAGTCGCTAGTGTAGATCTTAATGTCTAACACGCCGAAAACCCAAATATATTTCACTAGAAAAGAATGTCATGTCTATCCCTCATTCAACCATGTATGACTATAATCACCATCCTAGTGCATCATGTCTAGCACCCAATACAGCAGACCCATTAATTAATTCCAAAATTAATTAATCCATAAACAATAGATATTTTAAAAAATATTTTTTTAATCACATCAGTTTTAACCAAAATTTAAATTAATTGAACAATCATATAATTAAAATGTATCAATTATTCTAAAAATATATATTACCAATTTTTCATTAATATTTCAATAATTAAGATATCATAAAATTATTATTAATAAAAAATTAAAAATATTCTAAAACAACCATCTTTCCTTAATGCATTCCTTGATAATAAATTCTTCAATTAATTCCTAAAATCATCAATTCCTATAACAATAAAATTAATTATGAAATTAATTGTCTTGTTCATATATTTGAAAGTAGCACAAGTCTATAACAACCTATTATAAATTATTACGTCAAAATAATTAATTTCATATTGAAATCCAATTTCTAAACAAATATTAAAAAACAATATTGCATATACCTAATCACAATCATGACTGTGGTAATTAAATATTAGACCAGATACATTTAAATATTATCTCAAGGGTATACCAACCCATTTAGTATCATTCCCTTTTATTTATTTCACATTTTTATACTCACCCATTAATCCCATCATTGTTTAATAGAATCCTTTAACCCTAATAGAATCAAAATTCAAGGGTGGAAAACAACTCTTATCTAATAAGACCATGTTCGTTTAGTTTAAAACAAATTATTATAACTAGGAATTATTCAGAAATCTACATTTAATCAATCCAAGCAAAAAAACAATAATTTACTCACTACTCTTTTATCTTGAAGGTAACACACATTTGTTGAAGGGGTTGTATAAAAAATAAGAATTTGTACTAAAAAACATTTTAAAAAAATATTCAACTCATTCCAGAATTGAAGTACAGTATATCAATGGAATTAAATAAAGAACACTTCATTTCTAAATTAATGCCATGGTTGAAACCCTACCTCACTAAATAGACAAGAAAATTATTTCTAAATTAAACAACCATCTTCTCTCATTCATGAACTTCTAAATATATATACCCTTAACACAAAGAACATGTTCCCCAATCCATGAGGTAATATGAACATAGAAGATATATATATATATGTATATTCATAACTGATTATATATGCGTTATCACCAAAAAAATAGATTAAAACACCCTAAAAATAATTCATGGGACCCAAAAACACCTTAACACTCTCAAATTAAGTGTTTGTAATAGTTCATGTGTGTAGAATCATACCCTAATTTGATTACAGTATAATGAATCAACACTAACCACATCTCCCTTGGCATTGCCTGCCAAAACTTTGACTAGTGGGAACTAGATAGCCATTGAATTCCCTAAAACTATAAGAATCACAAAACCATATCAATCACTAACCAAGGGTTTTAATGAAATGAATGGGGAAATGTGAATCATAAAATCAAAGTAAAATAAAGAGGATATGGGATAACACCTCATAAAATAATGATTTGGTGGAGATCCCTAAAGATAATTGGCCAAAAAAATTGATGATCAATTGTAGTCAGGTTGCAACATCACACATGATAGGGGGAGACCAAGGGGGTTCACATCGTGCCTGGTAGAGAGAAAGGGATAATCCTACATTTAAGTTTCTATTAAAAAATAAAATTAAATATAATAATAATAATAACAATTTAAATATCATTTTCAATTATAATTTATCAATTATTAATTTATTTATTATGAAATATAGAATAAATAAATTCAATTTCGTTAATAAGACAAATCATTCTGTTTTCACGACACTGTTAGCCAGACTATGCATCAACTATGGGATGAAAAATGCAAGAAGAATATCCAATTTTCACATCGTGTGTGATTGGCACAAGTTTTATAATAGTGTGTGTAAAATTCTCTCTATGTTGTTAACCCCATAAACAGGGATGCATAGTTATCGACAGTGTGCCTAACTCTTTCTGACAAACCATGCACCCACAAAATCTTTTCAAAACGTGGGTTTTTTTTGGGTCCAGTGCTCTAGAAACTCTCCAAGACACCTAGAAAACATAACGAGCCTTAACCCAAGTCCAAAACAACACATACATAAGTTATAAATCTCAGAACTCCACCCAAATGCTCAGTTCTTAAAAATACTTTTTCTGTAAATGAAAATGTTCCAAAACCCTAAAAGTTCACAATAATTCAAAAACACGGGACTCTACAATATAGGTTTATTATTTATGTTCAGGAAATCCTTTAAAATCGACCACCACTGATGAATGATATAATAATCATTAATCTATTGAGATTATACTCAACTTCTATATTTTTCTTATATAGATAACTACACAGTGGAAAAATTATAGATGATGGTTATGGAGGGTTTGATAGATGACTTTATAGAATTATTGTATTTTATTTTGATTGAAATGTATTAATTGACTACGATATTATCTATATGAAAATTGTACTAGAAATATTTTCTTCCCAATTCTACTGTTTACTATAAAAATAATTGGCACCATTTTTAAATTTGATGTTATGGATAATTCATATAGTATAAAAAACTGTATTCAATGATGATCTATAGTGAATTTTATCGTGGAATCACATTGAATTCATTAGATGCTAAAATATGATAAATTTTTTATCATGTTATTTCATAGAAAACCTCATATCCTTATAATATATATGGAAACAATGTTTCAATGGTCAAAATTTTCATAGTATTAAGATTGATAAAAAAGAAGGTTCCACAAATAAGTCATCATATCGTTTGACTTAGTAATGCGTACGATCCTTTTAGTAACTCATGACAGTGGAACATATGAATCTGATCATGTGTTATGATGTTCCATTTAACGGTATAGAGATGAGAATTAGAACAAATATAATATAATGAGTAAAAAAATAAGTGTGAAAGAGTCTAGTAGTATTTTAAGGTGTAAATAGTAATGTATGGTATCTTCTTTAGACTATTGATATTTTGAATCCCAAATTTTTTGAAAAATTGGGACGCTATAGACAATATATATGATTTATAGACATCACTGTAAGCTTCTATGTTATTTACTCATACTAAAGATCTAAAGGTACCATAAAATTTTTGTACTGAAATTTATTATTCTTAAGTTGGCATCTATATTTACAAATTAATGATTTATTAGGAAACTAATTAGTTAATTGTTGTTAAAATATTCGTTCAGTATATATTAGATCATGAACACTTATTAATCTATAGAACATCAATTGATGGATGAGGAATGGGGTGACATTTGTTTATCCAAAAATTTTCTTCCAAAAACTAATATTTTCAAAATAAAACCTTGAATGTTTCCAAAAATAATTAACATGTATGTATTGTCTCCAAAAAAAGAAATTGTAATTTTTAATTATATTGGTATTATCCCCTTTATGAACAACAATTGTTACCCTAGTTTACATTGAAGTAATTTGTATGAGTCTAGTGGATGAGACACCATCAATGATTGAAAATTTTATGTTAGATGTTGAGGTGAAGAATATATTTCGTACTTTATGAATTCCACATAAATTTGGTAAATGATCTATGAAACACAAAGATATTTTTCTAATATTTTTTTCAAATTAAATTTTTCTTTTTTATATTTTGTTTTTCACACAAAAAATATTTGATTTTATATATAATCAATACATATAGCATGTTTTATTTGAAACAAAAAGTTATTCATGAACTATATGAAACATAAATAATTTATTTCTCGAAATGAAATTTTGATGATATCTTACATTACAATGAAGACTACCTTTCTTTGATGTCATGGATAACACACAAGACTATCTATTACAAAACAATTTATCATAATTAAAATAATAATATTTCATAAGTTATAATATAGCTGTTATATTTAATATTTTAGAGGTAACTAAAAGAAATTTTAATCCATTGGTAAACTACTAATTATAAAATAATATAGAAACCAAATATATATAAAGGGAATGATTTTATAAAAGACTATTCTTAGGTGAGGATATTTACAATAATATGTCAATTTTTTTATTCTAGTTAATTATATTAATTAAATTTATTTGTTATATATTCGAAATAAATTTTTTTATATCCATAAAATTTATTATATATTCATAAGATGAGAACAGACCCAATATTTCAATAAAAACATGAATTATTTTAAAGTAGATTCATCACCATTTAACAGAGAAACTATTTCAGATATAAATTTTCTAAATTTTATAAATCTAATATTTAAAAAATGAACCAAATATTTTAAATCAAAGGATAAATATTTGTTTTGGGATATTTTTTGGTATTTTTCAATAATGTTTCATATTTTCGCGAATAGTAAAAAATTCAAAATTTTAATTAATAATTAATTTTTATTCTACTATATATATAAGGATAAATTACATTTTATATTACTTTATTGTTTAATTAGATAATATTTTTTTCAATTAATTCAATTTAGGACATTGGAATCGATTTCCCTTAAAAATCGGGTATGAAATCGAAGCAAACTTTTGGTTGTTATAACTTTAAAACCCTGTATTGTTACCCCTTCTACGACATTAAATTTAAATTAATCTATTCCACATAAGTTATGGTAAATTAGAAAAATATATTCAATATTTGTAGTCAAAATGTTTTATAATTATTAATACGGTCAAATTAATTTTTTACCTCAAGATAATTGAAAATGATTAAAATTAATTTGAATAATTAAGATCAATATTATGTTAGCAATGTAGTGAAACATAAATTGAAGAAAAAAACATCCTATACACATTTTCAGGAGACAATGGATCAAAATATTTTGACCATATCATCTATTATATCTAATATTTTCCATTAATTAGTCTAATATCATTGTGACAAACGTTTATAGAATTCCATTGTCAATTTATTTCAAGCGTGTCACTCCTCCTCCACTATAAAAATATCACATCACCTCCCACATCCTCATGAATCCAAAGCCACATTTTATTCACCCAAATACTCCTAATTATCTCATAATAATCCCTCCCATAATCTATTAATCTTATAATTTTTATGATATTAATCTATGGAATCCTTTTTGTGCAAACAGAAAGGAGATACCCGAATAAAATGTAATATTCATCCTAATGTTATTTTAGTTGTTATTTACATTATACACCTAATAAAAAATAATAATTCCACTATAGTGTAACAATAATAGTATCCTCAATATACTATAATATTTGTATGATAATTTTTCATCTTACACTTAAACACACATCCATCTAACGTGTAATAAACATTTTATTTATGTGTATGGTGAACAACTGCCTCATGTAATGAGGATTGTTCAGTTTTCCATTAATGAATCTCATGGGGGAAATTATTATAAAAAATATAAATATATTTTTAATATATTCTATTTATTATGTCATTAATTTTCATAAATCATTCTTATAAAGACATATTTATTCTTTCCGTGTTGTGTAAGTATGATAATTTTGTTTGAGAATGTGTGGACCACCGCCCCATCAAAAAAATGTGATTCGTAAACACTCCACATGGAATGAATTAATGATGGGTTTACTAAAATTATTTGATATTAATAATATAATAATTGACTATAATTATATATATATATATATATGTTAATTTCATTCATTCTTTCAATAAGAAAATAAAAATGAATCGTTGTTCATGTGTGCGTATGACCATCCGTCTTGATGAATAATGTATTACACTTATTACTTCTATATTATATGAATTATTATATTACACATATATAGATTTTAAATTATATTAATATCATGGTATAATTTCTTGATATAATTATATAATTATAAGGAAAAAATATAATAAATTAAGACACATTCGAAGAACAAATACGACATTACCTGAAGGGAAATTTTATCATAGCACTATTTGAATTAGGGTAATATAGTGTGATAAATAAATAATTATACGTTATTATATATAATTATATGGTTATATTATTTTATTATAATAAACTTATATTTATTATATTATAATTTTCTATGAATTCGACTAGATTCAAGAAATAATGTATGGGAATTTCATCTTACTTTTTTTATATGGGGGATACATGCCATGTATACCACTCATTCCTTTTGTGTGGTGTAAATAAATCCCCAGAATGAATTATATGATTATTCCATTAATATTTACAGGTATATAAATATCCATTCTATGACTTTTTTTTATTGGGTTTATGTTTCAAATGTTTCCAAATCAGTAAGACAGTTCTGTCCTAATTTTCTTTTTTTGAGACTCATGTTTTGTTATGAAACCAAATTATTTTTCATAGTTTAAATATATATATTTTACATTTTATTTCATGAATTTTATTATTTTATTGATATTTTAAGATTCATTTTATATAATATTTTTACATTCAGTGTGTGATCCCATGTTACCATGTAGTAACAGTTTATTTAAAAAATCTCATCATTTTTAGAGATTGATTATGTTTATTTTTCCTTTGATAAAATATTATAATCCATATCTCAAGAACATTCCTAAATTAACTTATTATTTTGTTATTCAGGATATATTGTTGTATTGGTACTTGTTTCCACTATTTGTTACATTAGACAGTTATGAATGCGTTTTTAATAAAGCCTTACATTATCATATCATCGGTCAGAAATATGTGGTCCCTAAAACCATATTTCACACAATGAAATGATTCAAAAAATACTCTAATATTATCCTATGATAAGTAGAGGTATTTTCTACCCATTTTTTCCTTTTAAAAATGGTTTCATTAAAAAAGGAATCTATTTGTTGTTTTATGATTTTAGTAGTTTTCTAATATTTTTACTATGAAAATGGAATGTTTGATATATAAGGATTTACTGTCCATCATAACCATTATACCCTAAATAATTACATTAAATTAATAAAATTTATTTTTCTAAAAGAAAATTTTTTCATCTTATTTTGGAAATTCATAGTTTTAATGTGAATCTCAATAGAAAAGGATTCCAAATATGTTTTACGTTTAAAAAGTGTTTTAAATGATTTTTAAAGAATACTCTATATGTTTTAAAAAGGGTTATTTTAAACAAAATTATTTTAATGATTTCAAATCATTATTATATGTTTTCAATTTATTTTATAGTAAAATGGGATTCAAAATGTTTTTCAAACTGTTTTTCTATATTTTAAAGGGAAATGGTTTTTAAGGAAATAGGTTTTCCAATAATTTTCATGAAATCTTTATATATTTTCATGTAAATTTTAGCGGAATGGTTTTCAAAACATTTTTAAAATTTTATTATCTGTTTTTAATATTATTTAAATTTATAATGTTTTCAAAAAAATTTCTATTATTTGTTTATATGTTTTATAGTGTTTTTTCATGAAAATTGTTTTCAAAAGGATTTATGTATTAAAAATGATTTTTACTATAGAAATAAACTTTTTCTCAAGTTTTTTTTTAAAAATATCATTCCAAAAAATTTCCCATAAAAAATTTCATCTATTGGTGTTACATATTCATTTCTATGAAAATTATTTGATGTTTTGATAGATATTATTTCTTTGAATGGTTTATGCTTTGATGTCATGTTTTTTATGAAACATGTTTCCCTTTCATGTGTTATATTAATTTGAAACCCACTTCTTTTCATGTTTTATGATATTGATGAAATTATTATCAAACCTTAATGTTTTTCCATAGATAATTATTTTATAACATTTTTATAGTAGACATTTTTCATGGGTTATGATATGATTTTTTATGTTATTCTTTCACATGTATGTAAGCTTTCACTATGATATTGGTGGGAACTATATCTCCCTCCAATATACTGGATAAATATTTATATCTTATGTGATATAATAAGAAGATATTAGTCGTGAACCTTGACTACTAATATGTCCATGGGTGTGAACCATGATGAAAAATATTGTATAAGGACTAAAACCGTGCTACTAATTTGTCCATGGGGGTAAACCTGAACTAGCAAGATGATATGAAGAGTGATCTCAAACTACTAAGATAGCAATGGGAGTTAACCTTGAAAATAATGATGGTATGGAGAGTGATCTCTTGATACTAATATATTCTCAGAAACAATTATTCCACTGCTATAGAAATAATTTTATATGCTTATGTGATTGCAAGAATTCTATGTTTTATTCATATTTTATGATTTAATGGATTATGTTATTTTCTTCCTTATGAATCATGCCCTATGAACTACTAAGATTTATGACTTGATTAATTTTAATGATATTTTATATGTAGGTTATATTATTATAATGTTTTTATCACATTATCATACCACTTTGGTCATTTTTAGGCTTACATGTCTTCCTTGTTTATCCTTACAGAGCATCTAAGAATACCCGTTTTTACATTTCCTTCCTAATGTTTTAAAGATATTTATTAATTATGATGTTTATAAGATGGTTTATAATCATAATGGACCTAGTGGGAGATAGTGTACCTCAATTAGATACTTTTTTTTGTTTCCATATTTGAAAATGAATAGAGTTATTATGGTTTTTGGGAATATATTTGTATAATGTTTTATATATTCCACAAATTTTTTGTAATGTTAATGTATGAAAAGTATGTGTATCTATAAATTGTATCATTTCAAAGTATTCTTCAACATTTTTAAACTAGGATGAGAAGAAATGTTTTTGATCCTTATGTATATTTATATGTATAATTCTAGGGATGCCTTTGAGGATAAGTATCAAGATGTTTTAACATTGAGGAAAAATGTCTTAGATTTTCGGAATAGATATATTGAGTAGGTTTTTTGTAATATATCACTTTTTAGATACTAAAAGAGGATTTTCCTATGGAATATATATACCAAGGTGTAACAACTTTTACATTGTGTGTTTGGCATGACTTAACCTTACCTAGTACTCAAAAACAAGCATTTCGGAAAACCTAGTTTAATACTCCTTTGGGTATGCTTGGTAAATTAAAAAACTATTTATGAAACATCATGAAGTATTTAAATATATGTTGGCTATGAATTACCTATTAGAATACTATTTTTTCATGGAATAAGGAACGTGTCATAATTTAGACCTCATGTAAGTGGTTTTCATGAGTATATTATTCCTCACTATGATAATCGTTTCTTACTAAAATATATTTGGTTTTAGGTAATAGAGGGAACCAGAAGAAACTGTATTAATGATGAATATGATGGAAACTTTGATGATGAGAAGTCATATGGTATGATAACTAGAGTGAATGATGTGGTAATCATGCATAATTAGTTTTCACAGAACATGAACTAAAATGTATACATTAACCAACACTCAAACTCACTTACGAAGAGGAGGAATGAGTATGATGATAGATTGGGTATTAGAGACCATTGAGAAAAAAAATATTTAGATTTATTTTTGTGATAAATATGGAAGGAATCGCCTACGTTAATTTTATATAAGAATAACATGCTTATTTTAATGTGGAAAATAAGGCCATGAAGAAAGTAACTACAAAGGAAAAAATAAAGGGTTTGGATACCGAAGACTGTTGAAATGTTTGCCTCCCTAAGGCATCACCAAAGCTAAAATTATTTAAGAGTGTAAATAATTGTCACTATGAAATTATATGTCCTTAGGGGAAATATCTAGTAGATAATCAGTAAGGTGGTACGAGTAATGGTTATATTTCCCATGAAGATGATAATATAAATAAAATGTTGATGGAAAGAGGTAATAAATAAAAGGATGAGTTATCCTTTTATGGATTAATGATGAAGTGAAATAATATAATTATTTAATAATTTTGATTCAAAAATTATTTTATATGAAAGAAAAATATACATGGATCATACTATTTTTCCTTTGGTATTTACCAGTTTAAGATGAATGATCTCGATTAATTGGTAATGTAATTAAGTGAAAAGTGATATTTTCACTATGGAATAGTAACCCTTAATATGTTCATTATGATAACATATTGTTTGGGACAAATATTTTTATTATATGATTAAGGAAATTAAATGATATTTATTATATTGGTACTTAATAAATACTTATTTACATGTGGTGTATGTTATTATTGCCAAATTTTATAACATTTTTGGATTCGATGAATAAATACAAAATGCATTGGAATAAAGAAATATGCATGTTTTCAATATGTATTAATGGTAATTTCAAACATTAATGTTTTTTAAGGGAATATATTATGAGGATGTTAACATATATGATATATAACAATCAAGAGTAACATTTTGATATATAGTAGATCAATATTATCATTATTTCATGACCTTATTTCTAAAGTTTTGTATATTAATATTTATTAATGTTTATAAGGTTAATAATTCATAAATACATTATGTTAAATGTTAGAGGATAAATTTGTGTTGTGAAATTTTATTGAAAACATTAATTAAAAGGATATTTATTGTTTACTTATTTTTCAAGGATATCAATAATATTTTGAAAATTATATTTTTTTGGTTTCATAAAATTACATAATGTATGTCATGTGAAAACAACTCATGTCCAACAATTTATCATGTTGTGAACCCATGATTGAAGGATAATAAGTGTTTCATAGCTGCCACTGGCCTATTTGATGTCTTTGTTAAGGGGTAATTATTGTTTTTATGAATAAATATTATTATTGAACAAGTAGATTTTATTATTGTGTATAGATATAAATCTATTAACCATATGGTATTTGAATAATATTTAGAGAGAAATAGATATATTTTACATTATTTATGGGCCTTGATATTTTATAAACTATTATTTTAATATTTCTTCTATAAATTTTAATTTCAATACATCCATTTCACAATGTAATGGATAAATTAGAAAATCGTAAAAGAATATCCAACTAATGAATTTTTATATAGAAATATATCATGTAATTATATCTCATTATAATCTTGTTTAAAAAAATAATTACTCAGTTATATGATTACAATCAATAAAATTTTGTTATAATAACTTAATTTCTATTGAACTGATATCCATTTAAATCATCGCATATTTATGAATTTGAGGCCCTCAACATTTCATTTTCCATTACCTTGTTTTTGATTTAAGAACTCAATCACTTCCTATTTTTTTTTCTTTTCCTCCAAGTCTAATCTTCAATCCCAACCAATTTCCTATGTGGAATCCAATTTATATGTCATATTGGGTAACTGATTTTGTTCTAACATTCCCATTTTATGGGAATTTTTACCGTCATCTTTATGTTGTGGGTTTTTACGGACGAAACACTAAATTATTAACCCTCTGATAAAGTAGATTAATTATAAGGATTAAATTCATTTTAAGGAGGGTAAAATGTTACATGATGAAATATTGTGAATTATTTTTCATGAATTAATTTAAACTTTTTTCTATTTTCCATTTCACACAACATATAAAATAGATTATTTTATTTTAATATACCATGACTATATTGAATTGAAAACAACACCAATCTAATCATTCACTACACACAACATAAATTTTATCTGTCTCTACATGGAACAACAAGGATAACATCTTTTACACACAAGACTAACTTTCCCCAATTCCTTGCGTAACATGGAAGACTTGGTTTAAATTTTTTTTTTCATAATTAAAATATTAATATTTTATAATATATAAAATATCTCTTAAATTAGTTACTATTTTATTAAATAAAAAAACATGAATTAATTGTTTACCAATTAATTAGAAAATAATGTAGAAACCAAATTAATATATAGGGAATTATTTCATAAAAATTATTTTTATTTGAAAAATAACATCTAACATAATAAGTAATTTTAATTACAACTAGTGACTTATATTAATTGAATTTATATTTTATATATTTTTAAAAAATAATGATATATCTACAATTGATATTATATGCATAATATGAGAAGAAAAAAACATTTTACAAAAAACCAATTATTTTTATAAAATCATTTTTACAATATATTTATGGGGAACCTATTTTAAGTATAAATATTTTATCTTTTATAAATATGAAATTTCAAAATAAACATCATATTTTTAATAGAAACAAATAATTATGTTAGGGTAATTTTTTAATTTTTCTATGAAGTTTCATTTTTGATGAACAATGAAAATATTCAATTTTATATTAAAATTTATTTTTCTTATAAATTATATATAAGTATAAATAAAATATTAAATTCATTTTAAAGTTTAATTTGATATAACTTCTATCAATTAATCCAATTTTGATCACTGGAATTGATTTCACATTAAAATTTGGTATAAAAATATAGCAAACATTTAGATATAATTTCTTTACAAACTAAAATTTTAGTCCCAAATTTGGGAATAAATTTAAATATATTTCTCCCATTTTTGAGATTAGAATCTGGGAAAATGAAGTTAATATTTTTAATCATAATTATTTAGAATTTATATTATTTTATACAATTTTTTTGACCAAAAACATTATTGAAAGTTATTAAAAATAATTACAATGATTATGAGAAGAATTAGTTTACCAAAGTACTAAACCTTAAATTTAAGACCCAAAAAATCCTATAAATTTGTTCGAGATCCATTTCATGGACAAATAACTACCCTATAATCTCTTTTATCTAATTTTTTCCATTTTTTTATCCAATTCCTATGTGAAAACATGTATGGAAATCCTTTGTCAAAATATTAATAGAGTTCCACTCGTCTTCCACAATAAAATGCCTCCTATACTCCCCTTCTCACACCTCTACAACCACATTTTGTCGACCAATATATTTTAAAATAGTTTCTGAATATAAATCACCTCATTCTAGAAGCCTACCATTTAGATTTATTAAATACAATGAATCCGGATGGTGACAACCAAAAAGAGTTACCTGAATATAAGGTAACATTATTCCTCAATTTCTACTATGTTACTTCCATTATACACCCCATAAAATATTATTATTTCAATATTTAATAATATAGTTATAATTAATATAGTATAATTTTTTAATTGCAGTATTTTGACCAACACTAATATACACTTCAATATAATCGGCAACAGACATACTGGTTACAAGTACAACGAACTACCGCCTCTCGAATCGACGATTGTTCATTTTCTCTATAAATTCTATAATAGTGGGAATTATGATTAAAAATATGTTTATATATGTTATATATTATTTTTATTATGTATTTATGCTATTTTAGTACATTTATAAGACATATCATTTTACGTTCCATTTTTTATAAATATGATAATTTTGTTTGAGGAAGTTATTCCCCCATAAAGAGATGTGATTAATTCACACACCACATGGAAAGTATTAAGGATGGGTTTAGTGAAATTATAATATATAAATGATTTAATAATTATAATTTAAAAATTATAAAAATATATATGTATACTTATATGTAATTTCATTTCATTATTGCAATATGATGAAGAATTGGAAACAACGTTCTTGTGTACGTATGAACTACCATCTCCATATATGGTGTATTGAATTTAATTTGTATACATTATATGTATTATAATAATAAAAATATAATTATTATAAATGGTATTTATATCATGTTTTAAATTCTTGTAATTGTGAAATAAGCACGAGGAAACTGATATAATAAATTAATACACATGTAAAGATCATAGAGGATATTACCCGAAGTGAATCCTTAACATATAACTCTTAACATGCACGTAGAAGAATGTCATAAATAAAAATAAAAAGGTATTATATATAATAATAATGATATTTCATAGAATTATAATAAACAAATATTTATTATACAATAATATTTTATTATTATGATGAGAGTTGAGACACATGGTAAGGGAATTTCGTCTCACTTTTTATATCTGTGAGATACACACCATGTTCACCACTCTTTTCAATTGCATTGTGTAAATACATACTATGAATGTAATAAAATATCATTAATATATAATTTATGGGTATTTACATATCTATTATATTATCTTACTGTAATGGGTTTTATGTTTCAAAAGTGACAAAATTGGTAATATAGTTTTGTCTCAACTTTCCTTCTTCGAGATTCCTGCTTTTTATCCACCAAAATTATTTTTTGAAGTGTATATAAATCCATTTAATAGTATATATCATTAATAAATTTATTTTAATGATATTTTAAGCATCATATTCTTTTATTTTCATACATGATGTTTATTATATCAAGTGACTATGTGGTAGGATTTTATTGATACAATATAATCAATGTTCATGATTTTTTATGCTTATGAATCCTTTAATGAAAATTAATGACCTATATCTCAAGAAAATTCATGAATTTCATTATCATATAGTTATCCATGATATATTAATTTAATGTTTTTGTTTTATAATTATTTGGTATAGATGATAATTAATAATGCGTTTTTAAGAAAGCTCTAATTTACCTTATATTTGGTCAGAAATATGTGTTCCTTTAAACAATGTTTCCCAAAAAGTAATGCCTCTAAATATATTATAATATTATCCTACTATAATTTCAATACATTTATTCCATTGATTTACATTAAAAAAATTTCATTTAAAAAAAGGATACATTTGATCATTCTCCAGTCGAGGACCATTTATAAATTTTTTTATGGGAAAAAGGAATGTTTGGCATTTATAGATTTACCTTGCGTCATGACCATAATTACATTGATGATTCCATTAAAATATTAAAAATATATTTTCATAAAAATATTATGTTTTCGTAATATTCTAGATATTATTTGTTTTAATGTAGTTATCAATGAAATAGATTTCGAAAAATATTTTATTTTTTAAAAGTGTTATAAATGTTTTTCGAAGCTCTCCTTATAAGATTTCAAAATGATGTATTAAAATAAATAGATTTAAATGAAATAAATGAATCATTATATGTTTTAAAATTATTTCCAATGAAAATTGTTTTCAAAATTATTTCAATCTTATTTTATAATCATTCATGGGAAATAATTTTCTAAAAGTTTTCAAACATTCATTATAAGTTTTCAAGAAATTTTAATTGGAAATGTATTGAAATTGTTTACAAATATTAAATTATAATTTTTCATGTTCATATTCATGAATGGATTTTTAAAAATTATCTACATTTAAAAAATAATTTCAGATAATAATGGATATTTTCCTTAAGAAATGTTTGAAAAAGACATTTAAACAATTTTTCCCCATATAAAAGGATGTTTTTTTGTTAATCATGCCTTTCTAAGGAAATTATTTATTTTTTTCAACGATGTAATTTATAATAATGGTTTATTTATTAATGTAAATATTTTTATGAAACCTTTTACTCTTTCACAACATATTATCTTTTGAAACCCATGTCTTTTGATTGGTTATGATTTCATGGAAATGAATATAAAACATGTATATTTTTTCATAGTTTATGATATGATTACTTGGTTATGATGCACTTTTTTTCATGGGATATGATATTATTTTTAATGATCTTGTGGAACATGTGTTTATGAGTACTCTATAATATGGGTGTGACCTATATCCCCCAGTAATGTATTGTGTAAACATTTATACCTCCTAAAATATACTGATATTATGTTGGTTGTGACCCATGAATTAGTTGAGGAGTGAACTTGTGCTACAATGATGTCAAAGAGAGTGAACTAATAATACCAAGATTTAATGGGGAGTAAATCCATGCTTCTAATATGGCCTTGGAAATAATTACTTGACTAATATGGAAATAATTTTATATTCTTATGTGTTTTCCATTATTCCATGTTCTAGTCCAATGTTATGCTTTCATGGAATACGTTATTTATTTAAATTTTATTTAAGTCTTATTAACTACCATGATTTATGCAATGAATCTTGTGTATGATATTGGAAATGAAGTGTATGATATTATAATGTTTTTATCCCATTCTTTTAGCCCTATTCTGTTGCTTATAATTACAAGTATCCCTTAATTACCCCTACTGAGAATTTGGGTTCACCACTTTTCATGTTTCAATTCCCAGTTATTGAATACATAAATTATATATATATGATGTGTATACGAAGGGTACTAGTCCTGAAGATCCTATGGGAGGTAATGTAGCTCACTTATGTATGGGTGTATATGTGTCCATGTTCCCACATACACTAAACTAATACAATATTTGTGTTTTGTTTGTATAATGTTTATGTATTCTGAAAAATATATAAAATGTTAATGTATTAAAAGTGATGGTCTCTATATTTGGTATTATATTGAAGTTTTATTCATCCATTGTAAACAATGATGGAAAAAATAATGATATCATTAGTTTAATTTCTAAGGATATGTTTAGGGATGTCTCTATGTATTCGTATACGGATGAGTTAGTGTTTTAGAATAATTTCCTAGAATTTCATTATAGAATATTGAGAGTGGTTTCCTATATATACATTAATGTGTGAATACTTTATATATATATATAGGTCTCTAGAATATATTTTCCGAGAAATAACAATGCGAACCTGGTTTTTCAGGCCAGACACTGCATAACCTGGTACACAAAAATGATCCTTTTTGTACACCTAGTTTGACACTCTCTATGGATATACATTGGAGATTCACAATATATTATATAATAATCATGAATTACTTATATATATATATGTGGTCTATGAATAACCTATAATAATACTATGGTTTTGTATATTATAGAAGGTTTCATAACTTAGATATCATATAAGTTGTTTCTATAATTATTTGACTCCTCACTATGATAATCATTTCTTATTAAATTATACATTGTTTTACTAAATGAGTGTACCTGAATGAATTGGATTTATGATGAATATGATTGAAAATATGTTGATGATCCATCAAGTGGGATTATCATTGGAGTAAAGGACGTTGTGATCATGCCTAATACGTTTTCATAGAACATGATCAACAATGTGTAGCTTAACCAACACTCAGAATCAACAAGGAAGGTAGAGAAATAATTCAAAAAGGGTTTGTGTAACGGATACAGTATAGGATAGATGATTAGATTTTCTTTTGTGTCAATCGTGTGGAAAATAATCACCTATATCAATATATTAGAGGTAAAAAAAAATTCGTTTGAAAAATATGGTCACAAATAAAGTAACTACAAAGGATTAATGAAGGGTTTAGATTAAAAAATATATGGGAATATTGGACTCCCTATGAAATTTCCAAACATAAAATTAGTTATGTGTAGAATTAATTGCCATTATGAAAATCATTTCCTTAAGCATAATTGAAAATAACCGAATCAGTAGAGTGGTGCGATTAATTGATACATTACTGATGATGATAAGACAAGAGATTAAATGTGTATGGAAAGCGTTCTTAAAAATAAGGATGAGGTTTTCGTCTTATGGAATATGGAAGGAATGAAATAATTGATGTTTTTTTTGTATTTTGAACACACATTTTATTTATTTGAAATATGAATTTTATAAGGATTTTTCAGTATATTTTTTTCACATTGTGTTTACATTTTTATGTCGAATGATCTTAATATACTGTTAAAGTGATTTAATGACAAGTTGATATTTTGACAAAGTTAAAGAAACCATTAATATGTTCTTTATTTTAGGATAATGTTTTTAGATATTTATAAGTGGGATATGAATAAGTAAATTGGATTTTAATGATAACCATGGAACTTAGTATGGACTTTTTGACAAGTGGATTATGATATCATTGGTGAAGGTCATTACATATTTCTTGTTTATGGAATACATCCAATGTAATTTTGAATAAGTAAATTTTATTATTTTCAATAAAAATTTATGGTAACTTAGAAATGTATGATGATTCAAGAGAATATATAGTGAGGATATTTATATGTGTAGAATGTCACAACCAAGTAATACTTTATGGTATATGGGGGATCAATATTAAGCTGATTTTGTTACCTTATTTCAATTATATTGTATTTTTTTATTTCTGAAGTGTAATAACGTTAACCATTCGTAAACAATTTATGTTATACTACGGAGGATGCATTTTTTGCAGTGATATTGTATTGAAAACAATGGTTAAAGGTTTATTTAGATATTAAAAATTTTTCAAGGATATCCATCATATTTTGGAAATTATATTTGAGTTATTTTTTAAAGGGAAATCATTTATTTTTTGTTTAAACCTATCTTTTCTTACAAGGCTATGGGTCTTGAACCATAGACGAAAGAATGATAACGGTTTCATGCCTACCACTGGGCTACATGTTGTCCGGGTTTAGGTGTACATATTTTAAATGACTAAAAAGTAATGAAGAACCAATAGAGTAACATTTTAGGTTTATATGTCAATGTATGAACCATATGGAATATAATTAGTAGTTAGAAACAAATATTTATAATTTGCATACTTTTATAGGCATTAAGATACTCTAGATGATTATTTTACTACTTCAAGCATAAAAAATAATTTTGGCACATCCATTTCTTGAAGAAATTACTTAATTAAAAATAGATAAAATCACAACCAATGAATTAAATTTGTTTTATAGAAATATATCAAATAAATATTACATTATCATCTTGGTTAGTAAATTAGTTTCTAAATTATAGGATAATGATTAATAAAATGATTCCATAGTACATTAATTTTTGTTGAGATGATGACCTTTTAAATAATCATAGGTTTATGACTTTGAGGTCCTCATTTTTTCATTCATTATTATCATAGTTTTTTATTGAGGACCTCAATCACTCCCAATAAATAATTATTCTTTTCCTCCATGTCCAATGTTCACACCCAACCTATGTTCTCCTATGATGAAAACTAGTTATATGTTACTTTGGGTAACCATTATAGTTCAAACATTCCATTTTTAAGGGGTGATTTAGTGATCATATTTACATTGTTGGTTTCTATGGAAGGATCATTCACATATTAAAAAATTTAAAACACATATGAATTTCATTGGTGAAATTAATTTTAATGGTGGTAAAATGGAACACCTCGACATTTTTTGAATTATTTTTTGAATTAATTTAATCTTTTTATATTTTTCAATTCATGCAATACTAAAAATAGTTTATTTTTTATTAAATCAATAGTCCTGTCTTGATTTATACTAAAAACAAACACAATAATTCCCAAAACACACCAAATTTGTTAGTTTTATCTACACAAAACATTGATGCCTTCTTATATTACACATAAGATTGACTTTCCATGATGGCTTCTGTAACATGAAAGCCAACTGTTACCAATCTATATTTCATTATTTAAATTTTTATATTTAATATATCATTACGTAGTTGTAAAATATTACACTATATTATTCACTAACATATATTTTAACTAATTCATGACCTATTAATTAGAAAATAATATAGAATCCAAACTGATATAAATGGAATGATTTTATAAAGGACTATTTTTATGTGAAATGACAATTGGTCTTAACAAATTAAATTTATTACTAATAGTGAATGTTATTAATTTCTTTTGTTATATATTAAACAAAATATTATTTACATCCATCAAATTGTTCTAATATGAATAATATTTGATTAGAAAAAAATTACAAATAAAAACTAATGTTTTTTATAAAAACTATTTTTCCACCTTTTAATGGATAACCTATTTTAAATAAAAATATTTGAACATTTATAAATATTATAAGTAAATATATGCTTAATTTTTTAATATAAAATATAAAAATTATTTTAGGTTAACATTTTTTTTTATTTTTCTCTAATGTATCATTTTTTAATGAATAGTGAAAAAAACAGCATTTTATTTCAAAATGGAAATCTAATTTATTTATAAAGATAAATTATATTTTTCATTTTTTTAAATGATTAATTAAGAAATATTTTTATCCTTTTTTTTTAATTTCTGTATTTTTAATCAATTTCACTTTGAAATAGTGTATAAAACATAAAAAACATTTGGTGTTTTTACTTTAAAAACCTAAATTGTCATCTTGTATGTTAGATTTAATTTAAAATAGTTTCTGAATACTATATGATTGAAATTTAAAAAAATGAAATCCATGTTTATAATTGGAATAATTTATAAGTTATATTAATTTCAACTTATTTTTTCGAAAAATGATTATTGAATGTGATTAAAATAAATTACAACGATTAAGAGAATCATTAACAATGAACTAAACCTAACATTTCAGACCGAAAGTGACCTAGAAATTTGTACAAGAGACCTTGGATGATCATATTTACACCCTAACCTCTATATTATAACATTGAGTTCATTATGGTATCCACTCCCAATGTGATAAATGTTTTAGGGATTCCATTGTCAAAATATTACAAGAGTGTCACTCTACTCTACTATAAAAAGGCCTCATATCCTCCAGTTTTCTCACACCCCACAAGCCACTTTTTCTCGAACAACTTATGATAAATTATTTACTATTGAACCCTCCTCTCGTCCTAGAATTCTTACCATGAGTTGACATCATTCCAAGGAATCCCATTGTTGAAAACGAATACGTGTTTCTCAAATAAGAGGTAACATTCCTACTCATGTTATTTTATGTTATTTCAATTGTATACACCCTCAACTATTCTTATTAAATGTTTTTATAATGAAATCATTATACCTAAAATAATATTAAGTTTTTAATATATTTTTTCGATTTAAACACCCCCATACTACCATCTATTGGTTAACAGGCATACAGTTAATGTGTACAGTGAACTACAACCTTACGAAACATTTATTGTCCATTTTTTCATTTACACCACTCATAGTGAATGTTATGATTAAAATCTATTTATATATGCTATAAACTATATTTATTATGTATTTAATATATTTTCATCCTTTCAGAACTCATATATTTATAATTTCCATTTTTTGTAAATATGATAATTTCATTCAATGAAATGTGTACTACAGCCCCCTCAAAGCGATGTGATTCGTTCACACACTACATGGAATGTATTTAGGATGGTATTAGTGAATTTAAATGATATATATTATATAGTTTTTATTTACTAATAATGATATATATATATATACATATTTAAAAAAATATTTTATTTTATTTCCCTCTTTCAATACTAATATAAAACGAAAATAGTATTCATACATATGTATGTCCTACAATATCCATGAACAATGTCTTCCATTTCAATCATTTTTATTACATAAATTATTTTAATAAAAATATAATGAATATATATTGAATTTATATCATGGTTTAAATTCTATTAATCATCATATAAGTAAAATTATCAAAGATAAAACAAATTAAGACACTTGCGACGAACAGTGTGGATATTACCCTAAATGAAGCCTTAACATAAAATTATTAACCAGAATAAAATATAAGTTCATAAATCAAGAAATTTATGGTATTATATATAATAATACGTTTTTATCACTTTATAATACACATGTATTTATTATATAGGAATTCTGTATGAGTATTATGATAGGAAAGTCTTAATGTAAGGGAATTTCATCTAACATTTTATGTCAGTGAGATACACACCATGTTCACTAATATTTTCTTTTATGTAGTGTATATAATACCCATTAATGTGTTATATTATTCATAAATATAAATTTATGGGTATTAAAATATCCCTTATATGACCTTTCTTTGACGAGGTTTATATTTCAATGGTAACCAAATTGGTATGATAGTTTTGTCACAATTTTCCCTCCTGGAGACACATGTTTTTTTATGAACCTAATTTTTTTCAAGTAGTATATAAAATTATTGGAAAGTTAATATTTGGAATATACTAATTTTCATGATATTTTATTTTTTAATTTAAATTAATTTTATAACATTAAATATATGTTCTAATGTTATGATGTGGTAGGATTTTATTGAAATAATGCCATCACTTTTATTGATTTTTTTTATTATTATATTGATGAAATATTATAATCCATATATCAATAAAAATATAGAATTATATTCTCCTGTATTTATTAATAATATATTCATGTATTGGTATAAAGTTTACACTCTTTGGTATATATGATAGTTGAGAATTTATTTTTATGAACGCCAGATTTTACCAACTCTATGGTTGGAAACATGTATCCATTCATTACATATTTTCCCAAAAGAAATGATTCCAAAAATATTATTATATTATCCTTTTATCTATAAAAGACAATTATATTATTATTTACCTTTTAAACAGAAGTCATACATTAATAAAAAATTGAATCATTTTGTTGTTTTCATGTTATGGTACTTCTCAATAGTTTTTGTAGGGAAATGGAATTTTCAACATGTACCTATTTGATCATCCTCATAATGGTCATTACCTTTATGATTCCTTTTCAATAATACAATGTTTTTTAAGTCAATATTTTCGAAATATTCTTTTTATTCATTAATTTAATGTTTTTTTTCAAAAACAATATGACTCCAAAAACTTTTATGGTTTAAAAAGTGTTTTTAATGACTTCTAAAGCTTCCTTTATATGTTTTAAAAATGTTTTTTGAAGTGAAATTGGATTTAATAAATTATAATAATACTTATAAGTTTTAAAATTATTTTGATGGAAAATTCTTTTCAAAATATTTTCCATCATCTTTTATAAGTTCTCAAGGAAAACTCTTTTAAAAAAATTTACAAATTTTCATTATATGTTTTCAATGTATTATCAATGGATAGTTTTTAAAAAAATCAACCACCCATTGTGAATCTTCAATATATTTTCAATGAAATTTATGTCCAAATTTGATTCAAGTATTCATTAATTTTTTTCATGTTCATTTTCATGAAAATAGTTTTCAACGGATTTTTTCTATTAAAAGGGGTTTTCGAAGATGAAATGATATTTTCCATAAGAAATAATTTTAATATATCATTCAATATTATTTCTCATCTAAGAGGTAATATATTATTGTTACTCATTACTTTTTTGGGAAATTATTCAATTTTTACATCGATATTATTTATTTTAATGGATTAGGATTTGATGGAATGATGTTTATGAAACCCATTTCACCTTATCAGGTTATATTATTTGGAAACCAAATTCTTTATACGGTTTATGGTTTTTATTAAATTATTATGAATAAAATATATTTTTATATATTTTATGATATAATTACATTTTTATGATACCTATATCATTTTATAGCTTATTATATGATTTTAATGATCTTGTAGAATATATATTTATGATATCATTATGATATGGGTTGGACTAATATATTCATCTAATTAATTATGTAAGGAATTATATCTAAATATATATACCAATATGGTCATGGGATTTCAACTTGACTACTAATATGTCCATGAGAGTGAACCATGACTACCAAGACAGTATGAGGAGTTAACTAAGGCTTTTAATATGGCCGTGGAAGTAAACAATGACTACCAAGTTGGTATGAGGAGTAAAATCATTGTAATAAAATGGACATGGGAGTGATACATGACCAACATTATGGAATGGGGAGTGAAAACATGATTATAATATTCCATTGGTAATAATTCATTGAATGGTATGCAAATCATTTTATATTCTTTTATATTTTCTAGGATTACATGTTGTATTTATATGTTATTATTTCATTGATTATGTTATTTATTTCCTTATGATTCATGACATATGAGGTGAAACACATTATTATATGATTATGTTAAATTATCTCTGATATGTAGGGTTTGATGTTCTAAGTTCACATCCTCGTATGCTCATTTACATGCTGACATGTCTCCCTTTTTACACATACTGAGCATCTGAGATGATTTTTTTCCGTCCACATTTTATGAATTAATTTATTATGTATGATATTTCTATGAAGTAACTAGTCATGAAGAACCTAATGGTTTATAATATATCTCACATATGTGTCGGTATTTTTTGTTTCCATGTTTCAAAAGTAAATAAACAATTGTGCTCATTGGGGATCTATTTAAATAATATTTTCTCTTTTCCAGATAATTTATGTAATGTTATTGAATAAAAAATTAGGATAACTCTAAACTAAACATTTGGTCTCCACAAACTTATATGGATAATGGAAACATTCCCTTTCACTTGATACCAACATTTCCATATGAGAAAGGGATCTTCCATGCGTTAAATTCATATAATATTGTTTGTAATTTTATAACACCAATCTATATAAATATATAATATATATTTTTGGGTTTTAGAACCATATACACTTTTGTCAATGGTTATGAATAATGTTTAATCTTATAATTCCGTAACACCACATATTTCCAATGACGGTGACACAACTTTTGGAAGCATAATTCCTACACTATATATTCAATCATTGACTACAACTAATGAAGATATATGTCACGACAGGTCCAAAAGGGGCACACACTATGTCCCCCAAAGCTCTCCTCCAATAGGCTAGTGGCTGGTGACTAGAGTTGTGTAGGCATATTAGTAAGGTGGCAGGAATTTCCAAAGAACATTTACACTCACACACATCTCCAAGCCCGCAAATGATGAAATGTAAAAACCACTTAGGAACAAAAAATCATGCATAAAACTAAACCAAACCAATAGTGTACGATAGAATGTAATGTGTTGAAGGTAAACTAGGCCCGATTACAAGCCCACCAGAGAAAGAAGAGTCTGAAAACTACAATGTCCAATTAGTAAACACAAAGATGTACTGGGACTCTTTCTCATAGCCGTAGGAACGCATTGGCATGTACGGAACTCAGAAACCTCGATCCTATCCTAGTCCACCCTGGAACTTGTCAAAAGGATGCTCTTCTTCACAACAAATGACATGTGTGGGAAAAACATATGCTGATGTGAGTATAACAATACTCAGTAGAGGACCTCGCAAAAATTAAATCCATACACAAAGGAATGGCACCGTCAGCTACACACAATATATTTCTATTAATCATATAATAGGAGAACACAATCCAGATATACCCAAAACCTAGACCCGTGGTCTAGAGACAAGTCACACAACCACATACCCCCTAATATGGATTTAGTTTGAAGATTACACGAAGGACTTGTTCTGGGGGAACACACTCCACGAGTTTGGTTAATCTGATGATGTCCATATGATAAGTATTTTTCATCAGGAAACATCACGAGATGTAGTTACACTCATTATGGGAGACACGATCATGAATGGGAAGATCACGATAGATAGATACACTCATTATGGAAGACACACTCATGAGTGAGAAAGATCACGATACACTGATGAGAATCACTAAGAGGGCCATGGAAGATATTGTGACTCATCAGGATTCACCATCTAGGTTGATGATCAATGCTTGGTAGAGTTGGTCATGTCGATGCTAGACTATACCAAGGGTCAAGAATGGATATAGGATCTAACTTCGGGCCTCTCGGATGGATGTCAGATTCTATCATAGAAGGTCCTACTGAAGGGATAATTCTCTTGTAAAAGAAAATGATGCCTGACCTTTAGGGAAATGAGAAGAGGGGGAACTATACCAAATGAAACATGTCCAAGGCACAATGGAAAAGTAGACCAAACCATTTTCCAAAAATTACACGGCCTTAATAAATGTCACACATTGTGTCTTCAGACACCGTGTACTGCACGTCTACAACGGCCTGTGTCGTAAGTCTGGTCGTGTAGAAAAACACAGTACATGACATGTGGTAAGGAGTACACGCCATGTCTGAGTAATTGGGGTCAACTCCATGTATGCTACTCATGTGCCCGTACACCGTCTCAACCCAAGTGTGACATCCCGTGTAATCGGTACACTGGGTGACCAGTATTACTGGCCTCACCTGGCCATGTGGTGGAGTACACGGTCGTGTACTCTATCCCATGTCTGTGAATCCCATGGATACACACTGAGTCCTATGTATTTTCCTTTATAATTCCATGTATGGTCTACACGTCATGTTCTGAAGCTGTGTAGTCCATCCTGTGTCAGTGTATTTCCTAGAATACACACTGCGTCCCACATAGCCGCCTCTGCCAGGCTGCATAAAGAGTACACGCTGTGTCGCGATTCCATGTAGTCCTCCCCATTTCTGTGTATCTACCGAGATATACGTTGAGCATTGGGGAAGGTCCAACACACCATGTAACCGGGGTGACATGTCGTGTAGTTCCTATCTAACCCCCGAAACCCGAGCCACTGCTACCAGTACTACACAACGTGATCTTTGGAAGTACATGTTGTATATTTCATAATTTTCCAGAATCACTGACTTCTGCCATCCTGCATTCCGTGATGCCGTGTTCATCGATCTCGGTGTTAATGTCCATGAAACACATGTGTTTTGGTAACCCTAACAACATGAATCTGATTTCGTTGAATTCAGGCCTCTGATCGGTTGCGAAAACATATAACAATCGACCCATGTGACGAACTCTCGAAGAATGGTCTTTCTCGATCCGGTCCAATTCATCATCATCTATCTTCGTCGAAGCTTCGCTAGGTCATCGTGACATCAGATCTTCATGTAGGTATCATTTCAACACAAAACGAATGTGCAACGATCTGTTGTTCCTCACCCCACGAAGAACATGAAGAACAAAAGAGGAAATGAAAATGGGAAGAAACCCAATATGAAAATTGAAGAACGAACCTGAAGGACCCCGGAACACCCTGAGAGGGGAGGGGTGAATCAGGGTTACCACTTTTTCTTTTAATGTGATGGATCTTGTTCCCACGTTGGTAGAAACTTGTTGAACCTGTATGATGATTATGATCAGAAAGCACACATTCACATGCACAGAGAAGACACATCCCTTTTTACTTGGTTCACCACTAAGGGTTACGTCCAAGGAGCATACACCGACATGTTGTCGGTCGTACCAAAATCCACTATGCTTCACTATATTGGGATTACAATGGTTCTGGTACAGACACTCTGTCCCAGGCTCACTGCCTTTACAAATGTTCAGGGATAGCTCACTACGTCCCTCGGGTCACTCCCGTTGACTCCCCCTGGCTCACTGCCATTGGTGAGGTCCCACTCAATTTATAGACGTAAAGGTCTCTTCATCATTTTCATAAGATTGCATCCATTTTTGTATGTAGATGCTCTATTGAAGTCCGATTCTCTCCAGACGCAGTATATCACTTTTCCTCGAATGTCTCAAGTAGTCTCCTGGATTTCGTGCAGCTCTAAACAGGCCGGTGGGCTTCAGCAAAACCAGGCGCGCTTCTCCAAGACAATCGCGCAAGTCCCACTACGGCGCGCAAGTCCAAACTGGCACGCAAGTGTCATCAACGCACCTGCATGACTCTTTCTTCCCCGACAACAAACTTGCGTGGTCCACTTCCTTTCTCTTCCAATCCACCTTGGTCGTACAGCCAACAACCGACGCGCAAGCTCTACTTGCGCGACAAAACTACCACCTGCGCGACTCAACCACCTGCGCGACGAGAGCTCGAACAATCTCGAAGTCATGATCTCCGTGAGAAATGAGAAGGGGTGGTCCAGTATTTATAGGCAAACTGGACCCCCTGCGCGGTGGCGCGCAAGTCCCTTGACGGTGCGCAAGTCTTGTCTCCAGATCCTCTGTCGCGCAACTCACTTGCGCGACCCAACCAATACTTGCGTGACCTTCTTTACATATCCAAATTTTGATGTTCGGATCCTCAAAAACATATGGCGCGCAAGTCTTTTATCCTACAAGAGCACGGCGCACAAGTACATTTTCAAAAACACTTTACTTTATTGGCCGATTTTTAGGCCCAAAAATTTGGCAAACGCTGGGAAACAACGCCACCTCCACTACTGTTTTCTGCTTGAACGGTATGATCGCTTTGTTGGTACACACCCTGAACTTCCAATGAGGATTGACAACAAACACAAACCATACACCAAATCATGCTTTAAAGAACCTAGTTCCAACAATCTCCCCCTTTGGGTTTGTTGGCAATCAGAATAAATTCAATAGATCTCCAACCATGAGCAAATCCAAAACGCAAGAATCAACTCAGCCAACTCTCTAAGTCTACGTGAGCAATGATCGGTCTAGAAAACAAGAGAGAGAGCATGAATTGGGTCTCAGTGTTTTGAAATTATCCATGACTCTCGATGTTATCCTTATTAAACTTCTCATCACAATCTTACACTTCTCATCACAGAAGAATTTCTTGCCTTGAATTTTTTGCCTTGAATTTTTTGCCTTGAATTTATTCCTTTCTCCCCCATTGACAACAAAACCAAAGACTGAAAAGTTTGTTCAACGTTCAGCACAAGCCATACTCCCCCTGGATAGTATCTCCCCGATAAACCTGCATCACAGCCATAAGCAGATAAAAACAGTTAAAACAAACGGGGAGAGGGGATTTCTAGAGCCTCCTTATGCAGTAGGAGGTGGTCGAACACCGAGGTTCAACCGATGCTTCTCGAACACAGCTGCGGACAATGGCTTGGTTAGGATATCAGCCACTTGCTCATTAGTTCCAACATGATCCATTTTAATCACGACTTGTTCAACCTTTTCTTTGATAAAATGATACCGTATTTCAATATGTTTTGTACGAGAATACTGAACCGGATTCTTCGTAAGATCAATTTCAATTTTGTTATCACAATAAATCACCATTGGTTGGTGCACCTTATCACCAATATCTGTTAGCTGCTGCTTCATCCAAAGAAGTTGAGTGCATGCTTTTGTGGCGGAGATATATTCAGCTTCAGCAATACTAAGAGAAGTACTTTCTTGTTTCTTGCTCAACCAGCCAACACATTTCTGCCCAATATAGAAAGATCCACCACTAGTGGACTTTATGTCTACAACATCACCAGCCTAGTCAGCATCAGAAAATGCTGATAATTCACGGTCCCTGCTTGCAGCAAAAAATAACCCGAAGTTATGTGTACCTTGAATGTACCTCATGATTCTTTTTACTACTGACATATGTTCCTCCTTTGGATTACTCTGAAAGCGGGCCGCAAGGCATGTTGCAAAGACAATATCTGGCCTTGTCGCTGTCAGGTACAGTAGGATTCCAATTATCCTCCTGTATATGGTGGGATCAACAGAGTTCCCATCCTCATGCTTTCCAAGTTTAGTTCCAACTGCAATCGGAGTTGACATTGGTTTGGAGTCTTGCATATTGAACTTCTTCAGCAACTCTCTTGCATATTTTTCATGAGAAATGAAAGTGTATTCCTTCTTTTGAATCACTTGAAGCCCCATGAAATATGTGAGATCTCCAATCATAGACATTTCAAATTCTGATTTCATGTGGTTGGAAAATTCATCCACTGATTTCTCCCTGCTGCCACCAAATATGATATCATTATCGTAGACAAGAACCATGAATTGATCTTTTGGAGAATTATTTACATAGTGATTGTGATCAACTCCTCCTCTTTTGAATTCCAACTTCTTGAGATATGAGTCCAGCCGTGAGTACCATGCCCGTGGTGCCTGCTTCAAACCATATAGGGAATTCTTCAGTTTGCAGACCTTTGTTTCATCAGTACCCAAAACAAATCCCACTGGTTGTTCAATGTAGACTTCTTCTTCGAGTACACCATTCAAGAATGCTGTCTTGACATCCATTTGATATACTTTATATCCGCTTTGGAGTGTCATGGCAAGGAAAGGCCTGATTGACTCCAGTCTAGCCACTGGAGCAAAGGTTTCTTCAACATCAATGCCTTCAATCTAAGAGTATCATTTACATACCAGTTGTGCCTTGTTTCTAATGATACTTCCATGCTCATCAAACTTATTTTTGAAGATCCATTTGGTACCAATTACATTGTGACCTTCGGGTCTCTAGACAAGATCCCATGTCTGATTCTTGTCAATCTGATCTAATTCATCATTCATGGCTTTCACCCAAGATTTATCTTTTGTAGCTTCTTCGAATGAGGATGGCTCTACAATTGATAGAAATGAAGATTGCGTGGTATTCCTCATCCTTCTTGTTTGAGTGTGTGCACTCCTGTCCCCAATTATGTTGGATGGATCAATCTCAGCTCTTCGATTTCTCCTGCGAGGATCAGTAGTATTCTCTTCAGCCATAGTTTCTGCTTCAGATTCTTCTTCTGAGTCAACATCATGATGTGACTGCTGAGTGTTTTGAATAGCTTCCTCTATTTCTGCATTTGTATTTTCTTCACGTTCACATTCTTCTTGACTTTCTATCATATTAGCATATACCGTCCATGAAGAATTTGTGGTTTTCTCTTCAATTATTTTAACATCACTGCTTTCCACAATCCTTTCTAAATGCTTGTTGAAACATTTGTAGGCTTTGCTGTTCATTGAGTAACCGAGCAAAATTCCTTCATCTTCATTGTCGCCATATTTCCCTTGATTTCCTTCTTTGTTCCTGATGAAGCATTTACTTCCAAACACACGAAAGTATTTTAGAGAAGGCTTCCATCCATGACAAAACTCATATGGTGTCTTCGTCTCACCCATATAAAGTCCAGTTCAATTCTGAATGTATACTGTAGCTTGAACAACCTCTTTCCAGTAATGTCGTGGAATACGACTCTCAATCAGCATAGTTCGTGCCATGTTTTTCACCTGTCGATTCCTACGTTCAAAAACTCCATTTTGTTGTGGAGTTCTCACAGCAGCTACCTCATGTTGTATCCCATGTTTCTCCAGATAGTTCTCAAATTCAATGGACGTGTATTCTCCTCCATTGTCATATCACAACACTTTGATTGTTAGTCCAGTATCATTCTCAGCGATTCGCCGATGTGTTTTCATGCAGTCAAGGACTTGTCGTTTCCTATGAATGACCATCACACATTCCATTCTACTGTAATCATCTATGAAATGGACAAAGTACCTTTCTACATGAGTTCCAGCAACATTTATTGGCCCACAAACATCTGTATGAATCAGATCAAGAAGGTGAGACACTCTTTTCTTCTTTGGCCTATATGAACTGCAGACCAGCTTCCCACGAATACAAGCATCACAAGATTTTTCAAGATCACGCTTCAGGTTGGGAATGTCCATGACAATTCTCAATTTTGATATTTTCTCCATGTCTTGTTGATTGATGTGTCCCAATCTCCGATGCCACAAATTGTTTTCTTCTTAAACAGTCATGTAACATACATTTTCTTCACTATCAACCTGATACAATTTTCCTTCTGTTCTGCATCCTTTCATAAGTGAATTCCTGGTTTTTCCCTTGATAGTGCAGCCTTTCTGATTAAAAGTAACTATAAGTCCTGTGTCACAGAGTTGACTCACTCTGAGGAGATTATGACGTAGGCCATCTACGTAAAGGACATCAGTCTTCTTTAGTTCTCCATGAGCTAATTGGGTACTTCCACTCCCTTTGATTTTTAGAGCCCCATCATTACCAAATCTTACTATAATATCAACATTCCTTATGATATTCGTTAGTAGGCTGGTATTACCCGTCATATGAGATGAACAACCGCTATCCAGAATCCAGGTACTGTTGTTCTTTGTAGCTTTGAGGGCTACCTTTGCAAGGTTCGATTTCTCAATCTTCTTCCTTTCCTTCCTTGAGACATTAGATTGAGTATATAGAACTGACGGCCTTTCAACTATCTCTTCTGCATACCCAGGTTCTTCATAGTCGAAGTCTTCTGTGAGATGTGAGAACCTGTTTGAAAGAGAAACATTGTCTTGCTGACGAGACTTGACTTGTCTTGAACTTCAGTATGAGGCGTCTATGTCTCTTCTCTGCCGGCAATTAACGGCCTTATGACCAAAGTTTGAACAATGAAAACAATATCCATAGAAATTATTTATTCTATGAGAATTAGGATATGAGATCGTTCTCCGTTGTTGAGCATCTATATCTTCTTCATTCAGATAGCTTCTTGCCTCTTCACAATAAGACATGGTATGGCCTAGATAGCCACAGAACTGACACTTCATGAGAGGAAATGTCTTCTCACTTGAATTTCTCCTTATACCTTCTTCCTTGGGAGAATAGTAAGATTGTCGGTCATTTTTGAATGTTTGAGGATAATTTTCGGGTCTCCTTTTAGTTTGGATTGAGGGTTCCTTTTTCAGCACTCTAGGTAACATTTCATCATGTTCAACTTTCATCTTGTCTTTCTTTTGGATCTTTTCACTTCCAGCAGTTGATGACTCAGCTTCACAGCCAATTCCACTCATTCCCATGCAAGCGGGTATTTGATCACCCAAGATTTTTCCAACCCCATCTGAACCACACTTGGCTCTTGCAAGTAATTCTGCATCTGAGAATCTTCTGAACTGTATTTTCTTCATCGATTCTTTTGGAACTGATTCAGTCTCCAGTTTACTTCTTAGAGTAACTACTTCCTCCTCAAGACCCTCAGCAGTCTTGGATTTTTCATCCAGTCTTGATGTGAGGTCATTGATGACCTTTGCCTGCTCTTCAATTCTCATCTTCAGATCAACTGTATCAACATTGCTTTCAATTATTTAAGACTCTACCTTCACAAATTCTCCCAGTCATTCAATTTCAGCTTCAAGTTGATCAACATATTCAGTTGATTCTTCTACAATTGATTTCCACTTATTGCAGCTCTTACATTTAATCTTAAGCTTACTTACCGCATCCTTAAGTTGCATCTCAGGATCTACACAAGTTCTCAGTTGTTTTTCTCCTTCAGTATCTTATAGCTTTTCAACAGTGGCCATCATAGAAGCATGGTTCCCAGTTTTGAATTCTGGTTCTTCTTCATCAGAGAATTCATTATCATCTTCTTCCTCTTCACAGACAAAACTCTTCCTTTGCATTTTCTTACCATATTTGAAGTCTCCCTTTTTGAAGAACCTTCTCTGAGGCTTCATGAATTTTTCATCCTGACTATCTTCATCATTGATCATTTTTAAACACTGAGAAGTAATGTGCCCAACTTTTCCACAACAAAAACACGCGAGAGGTAACTTCCCTTTGAATTTCCCTTTCCCCTTCTGGAACTTCTTTTCAATGAGAGAAAGAATTTATTTTTCTTCGTCATCTTCACCGCTGCTATCCTTTGAGATTTTCAGTTTATCCATGGCCTTGAATGCCATTTCATTGCTCACCAGAGTCGTAGCATCTTCAGGTTTGACTCTCATTTCATATGCTACCAAACTGCTCAGTAGATCATCTAAAGAAAGTTTGGAAAGATCTCTTTCCTCAAGGGCTGACACCTTCGCATTATAAAGTGGTGGAAGTATTCTCAATATTTTCATTACAATATCAATGTCTTTGATTTCTTCGCCTAGACCCCGAATAGCTCCAACCACTTCAGTAATTCGATTGAAGAAAGAGTCTGCATTCTCGTCTAGATGCATCTTCAGATCATCAAACCGATTGTGCAGCACTTGTAGTTTCGCCTCCATCAATTTTCTATAACCTTCATAAATATTCTCAACTTTATCCCACATGGATTTTGCTGAGGTGAAATTCATCACCTTTAGGTAGATCTAATCAGAAAGGGCTGTAGTGAGTGCATTCTGTGCTTTAGCATCTACATAAAGAAGTTTCCTGTCTATTTCAGTCATAGCAAGGCCTGTTGGATCGGTGACTTGTATTCCATGCATAGTAGAAAAAAGAACATCCATTCCAAGAGATCTTAGATGAGATCTCATTCTGTTCTTCCAGATCTTGAAATTGCTTCCATCGAAGTGAGGGACTCCTCTGACATTGACCGTGTTTTCCATGACGAAGAAGGTCAGATTCAACACCAGCATCCTTTACCCTCTGATACCACTTGAAGGACCCCGGAACACCCTGAGAGGGGAGGGGTGAATCAGGGTGACCACTTTTTCATTTAATGTGATGGATCTTGTTCCCACGTTGGTAGAAACTTGTTGAACCAGTATGATGATTATGATCAGAAAGCACACATTCACATGCACAGAGAAGACACATCCATTTTTACTTGGTTCACCACTAAGGGTTACGTCCAGGGAGCATACACCGACATGTTCTCGGTCATACAAAAATCCACTATGCTTCACTATATTGTGATTACAAAGGTTCGGGTACAGACACTCTGTCCTAGGCTCACTGCCTTTACAAATGTTCAGGGATAGCTCACTGCGTCCCTCGGGTAACTCCCGTTGACTCCCCCTGGCTCACTACCGTTGGTGAGGTCCCACTCAGTTTATAGACGTAAAGGTCTCTTCATCATTTTCATAAGAATGCATCCTTTGTTGTATGTAGATGCTCTATTGAAGTATGATTCTCTCCAGACGCAGAATATCACTTTTCCTCGAATATCTCGGGTAGTCTCCTGGATTTCACGCAGCTCTAAACAGGCCGGTGGGCTTCAGAAAAACCAGGCGCGCTTCTCCAAGACAGTCGCGCAAGTCCCACTACGGCGCGCAAGTCCAAAATGGCGCGCAAGTGTCATCAACGCACCTGTGCGACTCTTTCTTCCCCAACAACAAACTTGCGCGGTCCACTTCCTTTATCTTCCAAACCACCTTGGCCGCACAGCCAACAACCGACGCGCAAGCTCTACTTGTGCGACAAAACTACCACCTGCGCGACTCAACCACCTGCGCGACTAGAGCTCGAACAATCTCGAAGTCTTGATCTTCATGAGAAATGAGAAGGGGTGGTCTAGTATATATAGGCAAACTGGACCCCCTGCGCGGTGGCGGGCAAGTCCCTCGACGGCGCGCAAGTCTTGTCTCCAGATCCTCTTTCGCGCAACTCACTTGCGCGACCCAACCAATACTTGCGCGACCTTCTTTACTTAGACAAATTTTGATGTTCAGATCCTCAAAAACATATGGCGCGAAAGTCTTTTATCCTCCAAGAGCACGGAGCGCAAGTACCTTTTCCAAAAACACTTTACTTTATTGGCCGATTTTTAGGCCAAAAAATTTGGCAAACACTGGGAAACAGCGCCACCTCCACTACTGTTTTCTGCTTGAACGGTATGATCTCTTTGTTGGTACACACCCTGAACTTCCACTAAGGATTGACAACAAACACAAACCATACCCCAAATCTGACAAAGGGGTTGTGCTTTCATCGTTGCTGGTATCCATCAACTTCATTGGCACAACGATTCTTAGCTTTGACTCATCGTCGTTCGTTGCTGAGAGTTTTCTATAAGGCTCCACGAATTCTCCATAGTTTTTCTCTCAATTTTCTATCATCGACCATTATTTGATTTTACAATTAAAAAGGGGAATCAAGTTTTAGAATTCCATCATGTTGCAGCATTAAAGATTCATATTGTCATTTCTGAATCATTATGACACGGAATTAATTATTAAAAATATACCTCATTGTTGCACTGGAATGAATGATTCAAAATAAAATAAAAAACACATTGTGGATTTATTTTATTTTATCTTACTAAAAACATCAAAAAATTAAAATTTTCCCTTGGACGGTGCCGGTCGAAGTTAGACTCGTTCTTAGGTAAATTCATTTCCTAGGACACAAAGGTTCCCTAAGATTTTTAATCTGGGAATCCTTTTGAAAACATCCACAACCACACAAATATTTTGACTCACATAACATAAAAAAGTTCAAACTAAAATTCTAGGATCATTGGGCCTTAGAATGATTGGTCATCTCTACACCTAGTCTCTTAATAATTCCATATTATATTTAAAAATAAAACACAAAAAATCCGAGACATTAAATTCTCCCCACTTTGGGGATTTGCATCCACAAAAACCCAAAACAAGACTACTAAAAAACATGTGGGTACTGGGAATGGATTTGACCCTCCTACTCCCACGTGCTCTCATGAAGATTCTTGTGCTACCACCGAACACGCACCAACAGAATCGATCACCCATGGAAGATCCACTCTTGCCGATCCTCGATCTCCATTGGCTAATCAGCAAAGGTCACTCCTTCCTCAATGTCCAACTCGCCCCAGTCGATGACGTGAAATGGGTCATGAAAATATCTCCTCAGCCGCGACACTTGAAAAATATCATGTACCTAAAGCAAATGTGGTGGTAGATCCACGAGGTATGCCACATCACCAACTCTACACTGAATCTAGAAAGGTCCGATGATCCTCAAAGATATCTTGTCGCCTCGGCCAAATATATGTAACCCCAGTCATGGTGAGACCAAATGAAAGATGTGGTCTCCCACCACAAACTCCATGGGTCTCTGTCGTCTGTCCGTATAATACTAATACCAGCTATGTGCAGTTTTCATCCACTCCCGGATGATCTGCACCTTCTCAGTGGTAGCTCAAACCATCTCTGGACCCATGAGTTCTAACTCTCCAGGGTCGGTCTAGTAAAGCGGTGACCCAAATGGTCTCCCATATAAAGCCTCGAAAGGTTCCATAACAAAGGTGGAGTGGTATCTGTTATTGTATGAAAAATCCACCAGTGGTAGGTGTTCCTCCAAAATGTGACTAATGTCCAAGATACATGCCCACAACATATCCTTCAGAACCTGAATGGTCTTCTCCATCTGACCATCGTACATGGGATGGAACGTGGTGCTCAAGCATAGCTGAGTCTCAAAGGCCTCCAACAATCCCTTCCACTATAGGTATACAAAGCGGACATCGCAGTCCGAGACTATCTTCAATGGGATGCCATGAAGCTGAACTATCTCTTGCACATGGAGGCGTCCCAAGATCTCTACGAAACTCTACTCCTTGATAGCTATGATGTGGGTTAACTAAGTGAGTCGGTCAACGATGACACATATATGACCATGCCCGTTGGATGTCTTTGGTATGCCTATCACGAAGTCCATTTATATTCCATCCCTCGTACACTCTGGAACATCGAGGGGGTGAGCTTATCCCGCTGGAACCTATTGCTTAGCCTTCACCTACTAGCATGTGGGGCATCAGGAAATGAACACTACAACTTCCTTCTTAATTCCTGACCACCATAACTGTCTTTGGAGATCCTATTTTAGATTTTCCCCTCGAGGATATACTGCTAAGGGGGGTGTATGAAACTCCCTCAGGACCTCTTCCTGCAAAGCTACTAGCACAACAGTGTGTCCTCTAAAAAGACGTATGTGGTCTCCAACTAGAGAATATCCATCTAGAGAATTTCCTACAGATAACTGAGCACATAAAGCCTCACAGTTGACATTTCCAAGCTGCGCTTCCCTAACTCGTTGTAAGAGTGTAGGGGTGACATCCGTCGACGGTAGGTAATTTGCATCCTCTCCATCCATGAAGGATAACTCCAACGTAGCTAACTACTCTGTCGCCTCACTCAACATCTGTGTGGTTGACCTTATACTAAGAGAATCTGGAACCTTGTTCCCCTTTCTAGGAGCATAGATGATCTCTAAATAATAATCCTAGAGGAACTCTATCTGATTCCTCTGCCTTAGATTCTGATACTTCTGTGAGAAGATGTACTTGAGGCAATTCTACTCTGAGAAGACGATGAACCTCTCACCCATAAGGTTGTGTCGCCACATCTTTAATGCGAAGACTACAACATCTAAATCAAGATCATGGCTCGCATAGATTTTCTAATGTGGCCTAATATAGCGTGAACCATAAGCAATCAATGCCTGCCTCTGCATCAAGACAGAACCATGCTCAGTCCCTGATGCGTCGCAGAAAGCAATGTACTAGACACTCTCCTCTGACAATCTCATGTTTGGGGTGCTTTTCAAATATGGTCTCAACTACTCGAAAGCCTACTGTCACTTCTCTATCCATATAAAGGGTCTCCCCTTCCTGGTCAAAGCTATCATCGGTGCTGATATTTAGGGAAAATCAGGATTGAATCTCCAGTAATATCCTGCTAACCCAAGGAATATCTACACCTATGTCACCCTCCGAGGTGGCTCCCATGCTAACACTACCTCCACCTAGGCTGGGTCTACAACCACTCCATCTTCTGAGATGAAATGCCCAAAAATGTGACCACCTAAATCTAGAACTGGCACTTCGAGAGCTTCCCATAAAGTTGCAGATCTTGGAGTACATCTATAACTATCTACAGGTGTCTTGTGTGCTCTTCCTTTGACACCGAGTACAAAAGGATTTCTTCGATGAAGACCACTATGAACTGGTCCATGTTCGGCTGGAAGATCTGGTTTATCAATCCCATGAATACATCGGGGGAATTTTTTATGCCAAAAGGCATCACCCAGTTCTCATTGTCACCGTAGTGGCATCTGAAAGCCGTATTCGGTATATCCACATCCTGTACTCGTAACTAGTGAAAACATGTTCTTTGTTAAACATTTGAGAACCAATACGCCCCTATCATCTAATCGAAGAGGTCATTGATTCTTGGTAGTAGATACCTATTCTTCAATGTCGCTTGGTTCAGGCATCTAAAATCCACACAAAACCTCAAACATCCATATTCCTTCTTGGAAAACAAGGATTGGGCCGCCCAAGGTGAAATGCCGGGTCTCAAAAAAAACCTCTCTCTACAAATCCTCCAACTACACCCTCAACTCATGACACTCTGCGGGATACATCTGAAAAGCTGATGAAGAAATTGGCACCATAATGAGGTGTAAGTCAATGTAGAAGTTGATTTCCCAGCTGGGTGGTTGTCCTGGAAAATCTTTTTGAAAGACGTCCCCATACCCCCCACTACTTCTTGGAACTAAGAGCCCATCAAAAATTCTGCTACAAGGCCATGACAATACAACCCATGAGTGACCGACTACACCCTCTTATGCATGATCCTATTCTGTGTTGTCTGGGTCTCCATTTCTATGACAATGGAAAACCTTGTCCCATCACTATGGACACACCGCACCATTCTCTTAAAAAAAATAAATATGGGCATGGACCGAGGATAATAAATCTGTACCAAGAATGATGTCACAAGGCCTCGACGCTAACACTATGAGTTTCCAACCGAAAATCTCACCTCCAAGGGTACGATCTCACTATCTACAAAGGTGTCTGATCGTCGAGTATCCTCACATAGGTTTCTCCAAGTGTATGGATCGAGTCGACGACTCTACCTAAATCACAAGGTTTTGAACAAGACAGGTGGTGATGAAGGAATTACTGGAACCAATGTCTATAAGTATGGAAGATAAGGAAGATAAGATTAATATTTTGCCATGTATCATCCTTGGATACCCTGGGTCGTATGCCTCGACCGCATGGAGTTGTCCCCGCCCTTGTCCACTAATAACCTTAGCCTGGTGTGGACCTCCTTGGGGTGGTGGTGGATGTAATTCGAAGCGTTCTCCACCACCTGTAGCTCTCCCAGCTCCTCTTCCACATCCGATGCCTGGTGAGTCTGTCTGCTCCACTCTATGCCTCAACCTCGGTGGTCCATCCACCGCTTCCCTGTCAGGGGCTAACTGGTCAGACAATCTCTAGTGAGATATCCCCTACTATAGAACGTGTATCACTGCTTCTTCATAGGATGACTGGATCCAGCCTGAGAGCCATGGACCATCAATCCCCTATCATGGGCCCTCCTCTTACGTCTCTCATATTCTAATCCCTACGACTGACGTCGGCTCCCTATTGCTGAGGTCTTCGAACATGTCTTCCTAATGCTGACTGTCTTCGGTTTTCTATGCTCCGCCAAGTTGCCCTTGATTACTATGGAATGCTTGAGAACTCCAGTATAAATCGAAATGAACAGATCCATGAAACTATCTCAAATGTCTCTTAGTGGAACTCGCTCAAGGGTCTGATCTCTGAAGTACTGATCTCTGACCATATCCATCGAGTCCCTGGTGAGGTTGGTGAACCTTAACGAATAGTCAGCTACCGTCATACTACCCTGCTAGAGATGATGAAGCTCCTAGATGTGTACCGCTCTCAGCGTAACGAGATAAAAGTCATCCCTAAATAGTCTCTCAAACTATATCAATGAAATATTCTTGTCATCATGGATTTATGTGGTCAGACTCCACCATCTTCCCTCCAAACCCTCAAGAAGGCTCACTCATAGGATCTCCATCTGGTCTGTTAGTGTCCTCACTATGCGGAAAAATCTAGTCACTACCTCATTCCAGTCCTCAGTTGCTTGATGGTCGGGCTCAACTTGGAACCTGAGGGGTCTATGTCTCAAAACTCGTAGATTGTGCTAAGCATGCACTCCTCATCGGTCGGTAATGTAGGTACCATCGGCTGCTCCACTGGTGGTTGTATAGCTGGTGCACCACCTCGTGGCAATGCCTGATGAACTGGTCCCTGTATCGAAGGCTTTTCACGGAGGGGGTCATCCTCATGATCGTGCTACTGAATCCTGGTGTGTATGCATCGCGGATGACCATTATTAAAATAAATTATATCATAATGTTTATAACATAGTAATTAGTGATTTGAAAGGAATGATAAACGTGAAAAAAATTCTTATGAACATAAAAATTAACTTTAGTTTATTATTCAGGATATTAATGAAAGAATGATTTAATTCAGACATGAGGTATCTGAATTCTTCTCAATCTTCTTTCATTGAGGTATAATTAGGTTTATATGAGAATTTCTTTTATACATTGTATAAAACCCATTTTATATTAATTTTATTCAAAATGAATCTTATCTCTACTAATAATTTTACTAAAATACAAAAACTAATGTTTCTTTTAACATACATGGGGACAACGTCCTTTCCGCCGCTATGAGTATTATTTGATATTTTGCTTCCATAACACACTATAATGCTTTTAAAAGGAATATAAATACTATATACTCTTTTATGTATTATGGTATTGAACAAGTTTTTGATAATGAATTTGTTATTTCAATATATTTTAATGCTATATTGTGATTGAAATTTGTAAATGTTAGATTTCCTTTATGTTTGTTTTATGTGTTATGATTATGTTATAATTCTTGGGCATTGCTTACATATATAGGTGGTTCCATGGTAATCCTAGGGAGGTTGTGCTTGAGATAGTAGTCCAATGCATTTGGTAATGTGACAGAGGTAAACATGAATGGTTCTCTTAATAGATTTAGGGAATATAGTGTGATGGGTATTTCAAATGTACCTCCCAACATAGCTGTAAAAGCCACCAAGAATGTTTTTTATAGATGCCAGAAGTTACATTTATGATTTGTGTTTTCTATGTGTGACTCATAAATCTTATTATTTCATGGTTGATGTTAAAGATCTTATGTTACGTAAATAATTAATAACTAATTTTTTTTTGTTTTTTATAACCCTTACTGAGCTTTTTTATGTTCATCCCATGTTTTGAAATTTTTTCACTGGACATAAATATGAATTGGGTCAAGGATGGGATCAAGGAAAAGCCATTCTATCTAAAACATGGAACATGACATGCCTCGTTTTTAAGATTTTTTATTTTGTGAAAAAATGGGAACTGAGTATAAGTGTCTGCTTTTTAACTTTTAAGATGTAATGTAATAATTATTACCTCATTATATAAAACTCTAAACTTGAACAGATCCCCAATGTGAATTATTAATTTAATTCAAGATTATATAATGTTTTAAGGTCGGGTCCTTATAGTTTGTATCAGATGTCGGTTTAGATAACATTAATATTTAGTATATTGTTAAATCAATGTCCATAAATTAATTTAAGGTAATATTGAAGTGATATATCATTTACAGATTCCCATGTTGCTTCGCCTAGATATCTCTGGGTTTAGAATGTTTTTCCACTAAGGAAATTGGGAAACTATGTTGGGGCGACATTAGGAGGAAGACAACCTTCCAAATCAGCAACCTAATATGGTTAAAATCAGAAATGAATATATTATTGTGGTGTTGGAACAATTGAATTAGGCTATAAATGGTGGTCGTATCATTTCATGAGATCAGACAGATCAACCGCAGAGTAACATGTTAGTATTGGAGCATTTCATGAGGCAACATCTCCATCTTTCAGAGGATCATCTGACCATATGCTAGCTGAAGGGTCTATTAAAGAACTGGAGAATATGATTGAGGTCATAGGGTGTTCTAAACATTAATGTGTTACTTTCTTAGTTTACCATTTTGATGGTGAAGCTGATCAGTGGTGGTCAATAGTGAAAAATAAAAGGGATACTGGAGATATTGATTCCCTTGATTTGGATGAATTGAAAGTTATTTTTTTAGAAATATTATTCTAATGTGGTTTGTCATAGGCTGGAAAAAAATCCTAGATTTGAGGCAGGATGATAACTCAATGGATGCTTATGAAGAAAAATTCACTTGACTGAAAAATTAGGAATCATAATTCATACAACAGTCAACCATTTTTTCTCAGGATTAAAGGCAATGTATCAAAGGGCATTATATTCCCGTGACTGATAATGTTATGAAAAACTTGTTCGATGTGCGGAGAAGGTGGAAATGGTGTTTTTCGATGATAAGGTCATCTTTGATAAACAACTGCATTAGAGTTTGATGTGGTAAACGAAAGGGAAGAAATCGTCAAAAAAAAGATTTATGGTAAGAAACTTAAGATTGCGGATTGTCAAAATCGTGATAAAAACCATTCTGGGGAATGTATTTTGAATTATGTTAAGTGGAACTAATGTGATAAAATGGGACATAAAGTTCTTAATTACATTGAAAAAGATCGGTGTAATGGGAAGGAAAAATTAAATTTACAATCAGTAATGTGTTTTATGGGAAATTAAATGGGTAATTATGAAAATGAAATTCCAATGAAAAACTCAACTAAGGGAAATAAACAAGACAACTAGTTGAATGTGGTGTTGAATTAATTTTCATCAACTTCAGTAGATGTTGGTCCATAAAATGAAGTAGTATTAGGTACAATTTAGGCTTGTTTTGATTATACCAATGTGTTATTTAATTCTGGGTCTAAACATTCGTTCATTTCTAAGATGTTTTATAATAAATTGTGAATTCCATATCAAGATATGAGTCCTAAACTTATGGTAAAAATACCTAGAAGAAATTTCAAGACAAAAAGAAATTATAAAAACCTTCATATCCTTTTGTGCTGAAATAATCTACTTGAAAACCTTATTTTTTTGACTCTTGTAGAGTTTGATGTTATTTTCGGCATAGATTGGCTTTCTGTTTATCCTTTTAAGATTAAATACAGTGCTAAATAGGTTTTTTCTGAATTTGTTTTGTTTCTGTACATGAATGAACCCAAACTTTTAATGACATATCAGGATGCTGGGAAACTAGTAAAAGACAGAAATGAATGTTACCTTGCACATATCATTAAAAAAAGGAACTATTCAGTTTAATGATGTGCTGGTGGTAATTGATTATCTTGATTTTTTTCTTATGAGTTTCCTAGTATTATACCTGATCACGAAGTTGGATTTACATTTGACTCAGTTTCTGATGCTATGTCAATTTCAAAATCACCTTATTGAATTTCTCAAATTGAACATTTAGAGGTAAAGAAGAAATTGCAGGTGTTATTGGAAGAATGTTTTATTCGACCTAGCATATCACCATGGGGTTATCCTATATTGTTTGTTAAAAATAAATATGTTTCAATGAGTATTTACATTGAATATAGAGGATTTAATAACATCACTATTAAGAACAAGTATCCTTTGCCTCCTATAGATGATTTTTTTGATCAGCTCTAGGGAGATCAGTATTTTTCAAAGTTAGTCTTGAGGTCGGGGTACCATCAATTGAAATTAATGGAAGAAGACACTCCAAGGAAGATATTTTCAACTAGATACATCCATTATGAATATTTAGTTATGGATTTTGGTTTAACCAGTACTCATACTGTAATCATGGATATTATGAGTAGAATATTCTGTGATTTCTTGAATAAGTTTGTGGTTGTGTTGATATTTGATATTTTGATTTATTCTAAAAGTAAATAGGATCATGATGGTCATTTAAGGGTTGTCTTTCATAAAATAAAAGTAAAAAAACATTTTGGGAAATTCAGCATGTTTGAGTTTTGGTCACAAGAAATATAATTCATGGGTGACATTATTTTAAAAAATTGCATAACTGTTGATCTGGCTAAAACAAAATTTGTTGAAAATGTCAAATACCCACAAATATAATGATGATTTGTAGTTTTCATGGTTTGAAAAGTTATTACTAGAGTTTTGTATATATTTTATCACAATTATCTAGCGCACTGACTAAGTTAACTCGAAAAGGTGTTATGTTTGTTTGGACAAAAGAATATGATGATTGTTTTCATGAATTGAAAAAAATATTGGTGAATGCTCCAGTTTTGGCACTACCTTCCATAAATAGGGATTTTTTTTACAGTGATACTTTGTTGAAAGGACTTGGTTGTGTCCTTATGATGAATAATCATGTAATTTCTTATGCTTCACGTCAGTTGAATCCTCATGAGTTAAATTACACTACACATGATTTATAAATAGCTTCTGTAGTTTTTTGCTTTAAAAATTTGGAGATATCATTTTTATGGTGTATAGTGTGAAATATATACTGAATACAAATGTTTAAAGTATATATTCACCAAGAAGAAATTTAACATGAGACAAAATAGATGGTTTGAATTAATCAAAGATTATGATTTCACGATCCTTTACCATATGGGAAACAAAAATAATGTGGCTGATTCTTTGAGTCAAAAAAGTAATTCCTCATTTTCCATGATACATATGGAAAGAGATACCTTGGTTTTTTTATTTGATTAACATTGGAATAGAATTTGTTGGTGTAAGAAATTACTCTGCTTTGTTTCAGGTGTTAGTGAAATCATCTCTCTCAAAAAGAATTAAGAAAACACAGAAAGAAGATAGTGAGTTCCATATATGGTAGAGATGGTTCAGAAGGGTATGTTTCCGAATATTTATATTGATCATGATTGTGTTTTGATATTTAGAAATAGATTATGTTTTCATTGTGATTCACAGTTAAAGAATTAGTTGTCATATGAAGCACATAGTTCCCCGTTTTCAGTTCATCCTGGAAGTACTAAGATGTACATAGATATTCGGGAGTATTATAGTTGGGATTGAATGAAAATATATATTTCTGATTTTACTTTGAAGTGTTTGACTTGTCATCAGGTTAATGCATAGTGGCTGTTACAGAAAGGAATGATTCAGTATTTACCGGTTCCAGAGTGGAAATGGTAAAAAATATCCATGGACATTGTTGTGGGATTACTGAAGACATCTCGTGGTAATAAAGAAATCTAGGATATTGATAATCGATTGGATAAATCTGATCATTTCCTTCCTATTAGTGATACATTTTCTCTAGATAAACATTCTCGATGGTATGTTAAAAATAATGTCAGGTTTCATAGAGTTCCCCTCCCCATTGTATCTGATCATGATCCGAGGATTACTTCTAACTTTTTAAAAGGCCTTTAGAAGTCATTGGGTTCTAAATTATTTTTTTGTACAAATTTTTATCCACAATCAGATGGGCAGTTAGAATAAAAATTTCAGATGTTGGATTTTATGCTACGTGCTTGTTCACTGGATTACCAGGGAATATGGGACCAACATATTTCATCGGTATTAATTTATTATAATAATAGTTTTCATTCCAATGTACAGATGGCTCCATTTTTTGTCATTATATGGAAAGCATTGTTGAACTCCCTCTTATTGGGATGAATTAGGTGAAATGAAGTTGATGGGAATATATTTTTTAGAAGAGATATATGAAATCTTTTAGTTGATTCAGAAGCACATGAGAAAAACTAAGATTAGGATGAAAAGTTATGTGGATAACCAGAGAATGATATTTCTTTTGAGTTAGGTGATCATGTATTTCTCAAAGTTTCTCTATGGAAAAGTGTGATGCTTTTTGGTAATATAGGAAAGTTGAGTCTGAGGTTCATTAGACCTTATGAAATCCAAAAGTAATTTGGATTAGCTGTGTACAGAGTGGATTTAACTACATGTTTATACCAGGTGCACAATGTTTTTTTTTGATTCAATGTTGAGAATGCATATGTCAAATCTATCTCATGTTTTATGTCCAGATGTAGTTCAATTGAAATAGAATCTCTCTTTGGAGTAACAACTTGACCAGATTCTTGACTGAAGAGAGCATGTGCTGCAGAATATGGTAACTCACCAGGTTATGATTTCGTCAAAAAACCATATGGATGAAGAGGCAATTTGGGAATCTAAAAATTTAATGAAGGATAAATACCCCCCATTTATTTGATATGTGAATAAAAATTGTGAGGATGCATTTTAAAAAAGTGGGGAAAGATATAACATCCCATGTAAATAAAGAATAATGCATTTTTATAATTATTAATATTTGTAAATTAAATATTAGTTTTACTTTAAATGGGTGTCTATGTTCGGTGGCATACCCAATACACCACAATGGGATTCATTGAAATCTTCTGTTTCACAATAAAAATATATTATTGTTATTTTAAATGGTAGTTAACACCTTGTCGTTTTATTGAAAGGAATGAATAGATCTAACTACAATATGATTATACATGTTTGTTAAAATTTTTTACATTTATCTAATAAATATTAGAGGCTTAAAATGTGAATGAATCTAATATTATGAATAATTTACTTCAAAAGGTTGATTTACCACCAATTGATGGTAAACCATCATTAAATAATTTTTTGGACACTTTAATAGGTTCTATTTGTTCAAATAAAATTCATCTTTATAACTGGGACATCAATATTCACATTGGGTAAAAATTTGATATATTTTTGATAAAATTCCATTTTTGATGAATAGTGGAAAATAATGTATTATAATTCAAAACTACCTTTTAATTTAATTTATTTTTATAGAATGGTTTTCTTTATAACTATTTTTAAAGTTTATTTGGATTATATTTTTACTATTTTATCCAATATTTGTCATTGAAATTAATTTCACTTTGAAATTTGACATAAACAAGTGTCAATCATTTGATTATTAATATTTCTTAAAAACATGTTTTTTGTTTTGAAAATTGAAAATAAAATTAAATAAATTAATCCAACATCAATGTTTTGAATTTTTTAAAATAATCATCATTTTTGAATTCGGAATATCAAATGTAGCTTTGGTGGAATTTTTGGTATTTTTCTGAAAAACATCAATTTTTTATGAATAGTGAAACCACTAAGTAGTAGTTAAAAACTGAATTTTTCATTTAAATGAAATTTTACCATGTCATTGAATTTAATTTTGAAAATCTAACATACATGGTTGTTATTATTATGTAAAATGTGGTTCAATAAGATGAAAATAATTTATGCAGAATAGTAACTTTTGACTTTTATTTACCGCGGTTAAAGGCATATAAGGTAATTCAAGGTTAAAAGAATTTCATAATAATAAAAAATTACATTCACACTTGACCAAAACTTATTGGATGAGTCATGGCCGACCATTTTCATCCTTGGATTCATTTTGGGACCCCATGGAGCCAGTTAAGAGTGATAATGACTATTTATTTTAATTAACTAAAAGTAAATGCCAAAATGACCTAAAAAAATATATTTTGTTAAATTAATTATTATATTGTGTTAAATAAGTTGTCTTTTAGACTATAAATATTATTTGTAATGTTAAAATGATTTCCTACATCATTGTTTTTTTTATAATTTTTAGACATCATATAAATAAAAGTATTTATGACACAATAATGATGCAATGTTTACTTGATCAATGAAAGATTTAAATACATAAGATAAAAAATATTAAAATAATATATAAACTTGTCGAATACATATTGTATGATTTTATTTCAACAATTACTAATCTTATCTCCGACATTAATAAGTTTTAGGCCTTTATTAAAAAAATCATAATATAATAAAATAATATTTTCACACTTTCCAAAAGAGCCCCTCTTCACCTTATAAAATGCCCCCACCTCTAACCCATTACTCACACCTCTCAAGACCCTATATTCATCCTAACACAGACAAAATAAGCTCTAAATATCCCTCTCTTTTACTTATAAGAATTAACTTAGGATGAAGGCACTTCAAGAAGTGTTTTTGTTCAAACCAATGGGAATTTTCCAAATTAAAGGTAACAATTTCTCTCAAATTATTTTCGTTAATTTTACTACTCAAACCACCAATCTCTTTTTATTCGTTTTTTATAACAACACTAGTATTATTAAAATATTAGGTTATTTTTATGAGAATTATTCAAACTACACTTACACACACCTCCATTTAATAGGTAAAGAACATATTGTTTTAGTGAATGGAAAACTAACGCCACACAAAACGATGATTGTTCAACTATCTCTTACCACCTCTCATGGTGTCCATTAAGATGAAACTATATTTATATATGATATATAATATGTTTATGTTTTCTTTATTCTTCTGTATTTTCCATTTATAGGATACGTATATGGATTCTATAGTGGGAAAATATGATAATCTCATTTGGGGATGTGTAGACTACCACCCCCTCAATGTGATAAGACCAGTTCATGCCATACGTGGAATATACAAAGGATGAAGTTACAGAGATCATATATAAGAAATTATAATAGAATATTAATTATACATATGTATCATTATGTTTTAATTAAATTAAATATGAATAAAAAATTGATGTAGCATTCATGCGTATGTACGGATAACCGTCTCCATGAAAGGTGCATTTCGTTTCTTACCTCCAAATGTTATATAATATTATAAATACATTTATATACCAGATATATATGATATATATGATATTTAAATAATGAATATCATTCTGGATATAATTTATTTTTGACCACATGATGAATTTGTAAATATAAGAAGTTCATTTTGACTCATGTACCAAATATCATCAAAACGACTGTTATTAACTTGAATGATTCCATACTGTTTATAACATGGTAGCAAGTGATTTTATAGGAAATAAAAACATGATAAAGGTTATTAAACAAGTATAAATTAATATTAGTTTATTATTCAAGAGATTAATGAACGAATGGGTCTTTTCGGACATAAGGTAAGGGACTTTGTCTCAATCTCCATTCACTGTGGCATATTTAGTTTTATACCACAAATTCTTTTACACGTTGTATAATCCCCTTTGACATTTAATTTTATTCAAAATGAATCTTCCCTCTCTACTAATAGGATTAGTAAACGGCAAAAAATGATTCTTTTAACATACTTGGTGATAATGACCTTTCTTCCACTGCGAGTATTATTTAATCTTCGGCTTCCTTAACAAGGTGTAAAGTTTTTAATGGAAATTAAATACCATATACTATTTTAAGTATTTTGGTATTGAAAATGGTTTTGATAATGGATTTGTTATGTCAATATAATTAGAGGATATATTTTGATTGAAATGTGGAAATGTTACCTTTATTTTATGTTTTTTTATGTGTTATGATTATGTTATGGTTCTTGGGCATTGTTTACGTATACAGGTGGTTCCATGATAAAATGAGGGTAGGTGTGCCCAAGATATATCTCTAATGCATTGGGTAATGTGATAAAGGTAAACGTGAATGTTTCTCCTAAGGAATTTAAGGAATATATTGTGATGGGTATTCAAATTGTAACTCCATAAGTAGATGTGAATGCTACCATGTAAGTATCTTATGGATTACATAATTTAAAATATTGATTTATGCTTTCTATTTGTGATTCCTAAATATTATGATTTCATAAGTTATGTTAAAGATATTATGTTATGTATGAAAAGAATAACTAATGTTTTATTTATTTATTTTATTACCCTTACTTAGATTTTCATGCTCATCTAATGTTTTTAAATGTTTTTCAGATGACGTTAAGATGAATAGGGATAAGGATGGGATTAAGGAAAAGTCATGTTGTATAAAACATGGAACTAGACATCAATCTTTTTTTGAAGAGTTTTTATTTAGTGAACAAATGGGAACTGCATAGAAGTGTCTACTTTGTAACTTTTGAGATCTAATGCAATAGTTATGACCTATTTCTCTACAACGTAAAACCTTAAAAGAACATCAATGTGAATTATACTTTTAATTCAAGATTATTTGATGATTTAAGGCTGGGTCCTATATTATGTTTGTGATATCTCCAAATATAAATATTTATTAAAAATTTAAAAATACTATATAAAACATGGTAATTTAAATATATATTTTTGGATATAAATAATTATATTAAATTATAACACAAATATGATGTAGGAATATATTTATTAAGAAAAGTGTCAAATAAATGATATTAATAATATTCAAATAAATATAATTTCAAATATTTTATGAAATACATGAATTATATAGACTTATTTGACCTGTAATAGATGTTTTCATGGATTTTATTAGAAATAATTGTGTTTTTATGATATAATAAAAAAGGGACTAATGAATAGTGTCGAAATTAGCAAAACTCGTAACATAAAATATAAAATATACATTAAATTGTATAAAATTTGAATAAATAAAATCTTCTACCTAAAAGACTACATATGAAAAAAAAATGTAATTTATGACCCATTAATTAGTCATTTGGAGTGATTGGGAAATTATTATAACTCTCAAATGGTAAAAGACTTGATAAAATGGTAATAATTATAAAGGGTAAATAAAAAAGATTTGGATCATAAAATATTCTAAATATTTATAATTATCTTTAGTGTATTATATTTCATCCAATAATAATCCTATTTTCAAACTAATTTAGTTTTTCACCATTTTTAATTGAAATATAATTTATATTAATTTAATACTTTTTATAATTCCATGGGTCCCCTCCCCTCTCCTATAAAAAGACACCCATTACTGTATATTAATCACACTTCCAAAACCTTATGGTTTGGACAATTTCTACCCAATTCCCTTACTAGAATCCATAAACATAATTTTTAAGCCTTATTTTAGCTATAACAATATCCTTAGTTGTGTTAAGGTGTTCATAATGCTTCTCGTCTAAAGGAAATATAATGTTGTTATTTAAATATTTATATTTTATTTCTTATTAAACATACTTCAAATATTATTATTCCAAGACTAAATAAAAATTAAAATATAATCAATATATTGAGAAGTCATTATGTAAATATCATTTCTTAAATTAATCTCTAATTTCATTAAATGTGAAACGAATTAATCATTCATGCGTACATGTAATCTATCACCTCCGTGAATCGATATAATTATTTTTCCATAACCATAATTAATTAATGTTTATATAGATGGAATTAATGTTAATATTTAATATTTATTACATATCAAATTTTATATGATTATATGACAACAATTACACTCTTACATTCAATTCACATAAAAATGACAATGTCATTCAGGCGTGTGTGGGAACTATCACCACTATGAAGAGATGTGGCTCCATTATATTTATTAAATCAATTGTATAATATATATATATATATATGTATATTTAAAACATAGTTATCAGAATACTGATGTTATTATAATTCTATAAAGATAAAATAATACATTCCATATTTTTATAATGATCATTGAAAAATGGAAATTGCTACTCAAGCGTACGTAAATCTCACTATCTCTAAGAATATAACATTGTTAATTTTCCCTAACCATAAGTTATAGATTGATTTAGAAGAATATATTATGTCTAAATATGATTATAGTATAATGAATATTATTCTTGTGATGATGGACATATGACCACATGGACTATTAATATCCTACCATGTTCATTTTTGACTCTTGTAAAAAATATAGAAAGAACATACAACCTGAACATAAATAAATAAGTAAATATTGTAAAACTATAAATAAGTAAAACTAATAGAATAATAAACATGATAAATGTTACAATAAAATTATAATTTTACCGAAGATTATTATTTATTAATAACATGTAACAGACACGCTAAATGAAACTCAATATATGAGACTTTGTCTCAATATCCCTTTAATGAGGCTTGATTTTATGTTATACACAATGTTATTTTATATTATGTATAATCAAACTCTTTTTACATTTAAAATATTGTATGGGTTTCAAAAGGAATCCTTTTAAACAAAACATTTTACATTCTTTTCAAAACAACAGAATGTCTGTTTTTTAACATATTTTGTGACAACGACTTCACTTCCATCATAAAAATTATTTGATATTTGGATTCCTAAAGAATCCTTAATAATTTTAAAAATAAAATAAATATCTTATTCTATTTTTTGTGTTTTTTTATTGAAATTGGTTATGAATGTGTATTGACTATATCATTATCTTTAGATTATTTATTATTATTACAAATAAAATTTCATTTGTTACATATTGATAAATTAAATATCTTTTGTGTTATGATTCTAAAATGGTACTTGGACATTTGATTGGGGTTATGTGATAAACTAGAGATTGGTGGTTTAATGATAAACCAAGGATGGGTTCTTATATTATAACCTCCAATGCATTGGGTATGGAAGTTGGTCGTATGTTTATTTCATTTGATAGAGTGATATGTGTTGATGTCAACCATATAGTTAATACATTTAAGTATGATTATGTTCAAAGTATCATTTATATGTTATATGATTCATTCTATGGGTTTAAAAAAAATATTTTGATACCAATAAGGGTAATAATTTCTTTATAATTATTGATATGTATTTATTACTTCTTAAATGTGAAAAGTATTACTTCTTTATTAAGTATTCATGGTTTACATTTTTCACAATTCTAGTAGTTTTCATTCATTTTATATCCCTTATAGAGATTTTCATTATCTTCACAAATTTTTAAATGATTTTCATATAATTTAAAGGATAATGGAGTCAATAATGTGATCATGGAAATGTTATAATTATTAAATATGAAGTGAAACTATTTTTCATGTTAAATGTTCTGGTTTTATGAAAAACTGATAGTGACTAGAAGTATCTATATTTTAATTATTAAGTTATAATGTATGGGTTATGGCCTAATTCTCAAATGATGTCTCCCTGAAAATATCCTAAATGTGAATAGAAGTAAATTTAATTACATTACTCGTTATTAAAAAATGTTAAAGGAATATGCCTTATAGATGGAATCAGTGGTTTATTTAGTAAAATTTAGGGGCTATAATATTTATAATTTAGTATCCATAAATTATTTTTTATTTATGTTCAAATTGAATTGATATAGAATTTAAATATTACCATGTCACTTTATCTAATATTAGACTGTTTAAAATGGTTTTCCATATAGGAAATATGTAAATTGTGTTGGGAAGGAATACATAGGAAAACAACCTTCCAAATAAACATCCTAAGATTGTATAAATCTGAACTGAATAGTTTTTTGCAGTGATGGAACAATTTAATGAGGGGATAATGCTTAGGGGTGTTGATGAACAATATTTAAAAGATCAATCAATTAGAAATATTTAGATAGTGGAGCATTTCATGAGGCAACATCCCCTATCATTTAGAGTATCAATTGACCTAGTGAAAAATTAATGGTGGATTAAATGACTAGAAAATATTTTTGATTTAATGGGGGTGTTCATACAATCAATTGGTTAATCAGTATGTTTATCATTTTGAAGGTGAAGTCGATCAATTGTGGTTAATGATAAAAAATATCATAGGAAGTGTGTAAGATCCCAGTTTGTGGAAGGGTGTTTTTTCATCATCTTTTTGTTGAATCCCTTGTTTAGGGATTTAAGGGATGTATTTTGAATGTATGAGAGGTCTTGGGGGTGTTTCGGGGGCTTGGGGCACGAAAGAAAGGAAAACTGGGCAAGACAAGCCTGGGTGCACGACCTGTGCATGGCCAGGGAAAACCATGCGGCCTGCCCAGGTAAACTGTACAACCCTCTTCCTCCAGACAATAGCATGTACATGGTTTTCACACAGTATTTCAAACCAGGCGGCCAAAAATGTCAGCCTCTTAAATGTGGGAAAAATTACGAAATTTCCACCCTGGGATTTTAAGAACCCACTCGGGATTTCCCCTCCATTCCTCCCTCTTCACCCTAGGAGTGAACCAAATCACCCAAGAGCTCCTAGAGGTCGATCTCCCTCATTTCTAAGGTGTTTTTGGTGCCATTGGATGTAGATCGAAGCTCCGGGTAAGGCTAATCCCATCCTTACTTCTTTTTTTATGGTTTACATCTCCCTCCCTCTTTTTCTAATGCTCTAAATCCCTGTCTTTTGAGCGATTTCTAGGTTGAATCTCCAAAGGCTGATCCGATTGAGGTCTAAGGACTCGATTGAGTCTGCGTTCAACTGTGGTTTCGAGGATGGTTGTCTAAAAACGTCATCCCATAGTTTTATGGTGGATTTAGGAATGTGTGGATTTGATCATGGTTTCCTTTTGATGAGATTTGATCAAACTGGATGCGGTTGGTATAAAAGATGCATGAAAAGAGTAAATGGGAACCCTCACGACCCCCATGGGATGTGTTGAGGATGACTTGACCTAATTGCGGCCATCCATGGGATGTTCCTACTTTTCCCGGGTTTAGGGATTGTTATTAAACAAGTGAATTTTTTGTAATAAATAGTATAGCCCTTGACCAATATGATGGAATGATTGGTTGAACTTGGAATATAAGTTAGGTGATTCACCTAGACATGGAAATAACCTAAGGGTTGTTTGAAATGGGTTGAATGGTTGATCCCTGAAAATGATGAACGGGTTAAATGGGTTAATGTGTGAACTGATTAATGACCATTAGAGGATTGGATATGGGTTTAGTCTTCGATGCTAAGTGAGATAAGAATAAAAAATGGGAATTGGGTGAATGGTTAAATGAGGTGAAATGGTAATCTGTTAATGGGTTAAGTCATAATGTGAATTCTTGTGTGGTTTGTTGTGAATGGTGGTTGTCAAAGGACAATGGTATGTTGAGCTGATGGTTATTTTTATATATAAGCATGTGAACCAGGATTGTTAGAGTGGGGTATGACTTGAGGATCCATGTCCACGGGGTGAGTGAAGACTAATGCTCTGAAATCCACCCTAAATGCACGGGTTAGGAATGGGGACTGATGATCTATTCTCCTAACGGTTGCATCCACCCAGACTGAGGCTTCGAGGAGAATATATTGTTACTATGAGGGGTTTAGTCTTAGTGAGATTGGATACCGATGTGTTTATCATCTTGAATGTGATTGTTGGCCTTAGACCCATGTAACATAATATATGTGATTAACCAATGTAAATGTGATGGAATGAATGATAATGGACGTGGAAATGACTTTGGCTTTGAACTGGTTAATGGAACCTTAAATAATTACATGTAAATTATCATTAATGTTCATTTTTCATGCACTACCTGTCCATACTGGATATCTTGTAGACATCGTTGGTGGTGGCCTACTGAGTTGTACTCACACTATGCTCGGGCCACCATTGGGAACCCGAGCAGACTTTATGTTTTCTAGTCAGGATAAGGGCTAGTGTCCTTGCTATATTATTGAGTGGACATGGGTAGCACTAGCTGGAGGATCCAGTCTTGGAGTCGGGACCATTTTGGGTATTCTAGCCATTGTCATTTTTTGGGATCTTGTTCACATTTTGACTTATAGTAGGACATGACATATTTATTGTTAGAAATAGTTGTTATATATGTTCCTTGTTTATTGATTATTGTTTCCTCTATTGGTTTGTTTCTGTTGTGGCTTACTCTGATAAAAAAGGGGGTATAGTATCCCCACATCACCACAATGACCCCTGCTGCTAGTTGGCAGCCTTTGGCCTACGGGAAGGTACACTTAAGGTTATGTAACTACCCAGATTAGAGCACCAGTTTAGTGGCTTCCGGGTCGGGATTGTTACATAGTGGTATCAGAGGAGGTATTTCTTCTCCCTCTCTCAGGTATTGTTATTTGGGATAGGTTTCCAAGGGTTAAGATGCATTGGGACTTGGTAAATGAGCTCGTGATTGGGTGTAGCTAACCCTTGTACGATGGAAAATCCAATTTCACCCTGGGTGAGAAATGTTGTTCTTGGTTGTGTGCTGTTACAGTTGATGATATTTCACTGTTGGGTGATGCACAAGTGGTTTGATGTGACTGCTTTATGATATTTGGCTCATGGCCTTAACGACACGAAGGTTTTCATTCATACATCATTGTAGACACCAAGGGAGATAGGTTCTATGAATTGTGTTATGCACACGCACGGGGTGGGTGTGTGAGGTAGGAAGGTAGGGTGCATCATGCATTTCCTGAAACCAAGAAATAATGGGAAGAGTGAAATACAAAAGAGTGTAAATGATGCTTAAGGAAATATAAGGGTTTGAAATGAAGTGGAAAACGTTCTTGTTAAAGGTTGTGTGAGTGTGGTGGTAGTTCCTGCTTGCATACCCCATGTGGTCCATGGCCCGCGATAGGGATAGTTGGCGCGTTGAATTGACGTGTTAATGTCGTTGAATGATTATATGAAAATGGTTTGTTGTAGCTAGTAACGAGATGTTGATGAAGTCGTTAACATTTTATGGTATGGGTGCTAAATATCGTGCTTGGTAATGTAGAGAGATTACACCACGACGCCAGTTGCTAATTGGGAAATGAGAGGATGTTGCTGAGAACACCCCTCCAGTAGATGTGCCAGAAAATGTGGTGATTAATGACAGTAGAGAAGGCCATTTCTGAGATAACATGGCTCACCTTATGAAGATGATTGATTGGGACATAGGGCAGGTTGCACCGCGTATGTTTGAGATGACCCTGGAGTTCTAGCTACAACACCCTCCGACCTTCACCGGAGAGGGTGGGCCATATACAGCGGAGTTCTGGTTAAAGTCTATCTACATGATACTAGATCATCTGTAGACCCCTATTGAAATGATAGTAATGCTGGACGTTTATATGTTGCGGGGCCAGGAATGTCATTGGTGGGACATCTAGGCTCAGACTGAGCAGGATGAGGGGATGTCGTGGAAGGTTTTCCAAGAGAAGTTTCTGGAGAATTTCTACCCAGAGACATTGAGGCAGGAGCGGGCTGCCGAGTTTATGAGCCTGGCTCAGGGATCATGATAGGTGATGGAATATGATAGCCACATCATTGAATTGTGATGCTTCATCCTATTTTTAGTAGGGGATGAGGCAACGATAGAAAATCGTTTCCAGTATGGGTTGAGACATGAGATCAGGTCTCATGTAAATATCTTCTTCTTGAATAATATTATAGAGGTGATGGATTAGGCACTCTTCTCTGAAGGGAACCTGAAGGGAGCTTTGGGGGGGGGGGCTTGTCGTTCCAGATGGGGAGGACAAGTGGGGAATCTTTCGAAGGTCGGAAGCGCCATTTGGAAAGTTTCTATCAAGGTGGTCAGAAGAGAGGGTCAGTCTCTCAGAGTGGGAACCAGGTGTTCTGTTATAAGTAGGGTAGGATGGGGCATATGTGTGGTCAGTGCCCTTGACCTCTAGTTTAGTTCCGTTCATGTGGCAGGATGGTGCATGTATAGAGGTTCTGCAGGAATCCTTGGCAGATGGATGAGCATGATGATGAAAAGTAGGTATCGGGTACGGGGAGGGGATCTGTTTCCCTATATCAGGCATGCATTTCGTGCTCCACGGGTCGTACTAGAAGGGGTGGTGGACATGGAACTCCAGGGAAGGATCGCTCACGCCAGAAGGGTAGTGTGATGCAGGGTGCACAGGCCAGAGCCCAGGGTAGAGGGGCTGGCCAACTTCAGGAAGTTCAGCTTGCTCCTGGTGATGGCAAGGCTGGACCGTCAACTGTTCGAGGTATGATCTGTGTAGCTTATACATTTGTTAGTGAGCTTTTTGACACATGTTCCACACACTCTTTTTTTCTGCTCATCTTGTGGTAGTGCTGGGTTTACGTGGTGAGGGGTGTGTGGAGTTATGTCAATTAACACCCAGTTGGGGGTACTTGTTGAGGATATCAAGCAGTGCACGTGATGTGCCTTGAAGTTGGTGGGTATATTTTTTTGTGGGACTTGTTCGTTCTCGAGATGCCAGGGTTTGACCTAATCTTGGGAATGTATTGGTAGGTGTTTTATTGGGTGCAAATTGACTCTTATCGTCACAGAGTATCATTCAGGTCACATGTGGGTGACACTTATTTTCCACATGGAAAATGGGTTGTTCTAGCAGGCTGTGTGGGGTTGTTTGGTGAACATATGAGTGGAGTCAAGGATCAAGCAGCGTGTCTCATGCTCGAAGATGATGAGGGATGTGAACAATCTAATTTTCCACCCGTGGTGGATCTATTTTAGGGTATTTGTTCTGAGGATTTCTCGGGATTACTACCCGAGAGGGATGACGAGCTCTTGATCGAGTTACTTCTGGGAGCGAAGATAGTTTCTATTCTGCCATACCGAATGGCACCAACAGAACTCTAGGAACTGAAGGTACATCTTGAGGAGTGGGAGCGTAAGGGATTTATCCATCCTAGTACGTATTTTTTGAGATATCCCATGATTTTTTCCAAGAAGGATGATGGGTCATTGAGACTGTGTGTTGACTATTGAATATTGAATCAGATGACAGTGAAAAATCAGTACCCTCTTCCTAGAATTGATGACTTGTTTGATCAGTTGAAGGGTGCATCAGTGTTTTATAAGTTTGATCTGAGGACAGGTTATCACCAAATGAGGGTGAGGTCTTCTAACATACCACAGACAACCTTCCAGAGTCAGTACGGGTTGCTTGAGTTTGTGGTAATGAAATTCGTCTTGACCAATGCACCAACAGTGTTTTTGGATTTGATGAACTAAATCTTACATGCCTATCTATATCATTTTGTGATTTTCTTTCAAGATGATATCATAGTGTACTCGAAATCTCAAGACGATCATTCCCAACATCTTGACATCATCTTGGGTACACTGAGAGAGAAAGGGCTATATGAAAAGCTACCAATGTGTCAATTCTGGATAGGTGAGGTGCATTTTATGGGTCACATCTTCTCAAAGGTAGGTGTGATAGTGGATCCAGAGAAATTTTAGGTAGTTGTATCTAGGGAGCAGCCCAAGAGTGTTTCTGATGTTCAGAGTTTTATTGGTTTGGTCGGGTATTACTGAAGGTTCATTCCGGATTTCTCTCACTTGGCAGCAGCACTCTCGGGCTTGAACAAGAAAGGAATCAGGTTCAAGTTGTATAAGGATTCTGAAAGCGTCTTCCAAGAGTTGAAGAAGATGTTGACGGCTGCACCAATATTGATTTTACCTGAGCTAGGTAAGAATCAAATTGTGTTTTTTGATGCGTTCAAAGTTGGACATGGGGATGTGTTAATGTAGGATGAGTGGGTAGTGGTTTATGGGTCATGTCAGTTGAGACCCAATGAGCAGAACTATCCAACTCATGAACTTGAGCTGGCTGCAGTGGTGTACGACTTGATGTAATAGAGGCACTATCGGTTTGGAGAATGGTATACTGTGTTTACCGACCATAATCGTTTAAAGTACATCTTCTCACAATGGGATCTGAATCATTGTTAAGGAATATGGGTTATATATCACTAGTCTTTTGATTTTGAGTTGTTGTACTCACAGGGAAAGGGAAACAATGTTGATGATGCTCTGAGCAGGACGGTTCAGAATCAAGTGCTTCAGGAGTCCAGCACCAAGTGGAGGGTGATGGCTTTTTGCAGAGATGCGCCTGGAGGTGCAGGAGCAGAGTGGTAAGGTCACTGTTGCTTCCTTAACAATGGAGTTGACGCTTTTGAGTCGAGTTAAGGATGGTTACATTTATGATCATGAGTGTTTGATCATGATGGAAAAGATTAATGGTAGAGAAATACCATCTGGTTGGGCCGTCATCGTGGAAGGTATTGGTTGTATTCGTGATCGTGTGGTTGTGCGAAAGTGTGTGCAGGAAGAGTTAATGAATGAGGTCCATGCATCCTAGTAGGAAGTGCATCCTGGTTTGACAAAGATGTATCGTGACCTCCGAATGAAGTTGTGGTGGCCTGGAATGAAGAAGTAAGTTGCATGCTTTGTGGCACGGTGCCTTACCTGTCAGAAGGTGAAGGTCGAGCATTAATGCCCAGGTGGTTTGTTGCATCCATTTCCCATTCCAGAATGGAATTGTGATGATGTATTGATGTATTCTGTCATGGGTCTTCTGAGGATTTTGTGGAAGAATGATGGAATATGGGTGGTTGTGGATCAGTTAATGAATGTTGCTCATTTATTACCAGTTCACGAGACCTTTATAGTCGACCAGTTGGGTGAGATGTATGTTTAGAAAATGGTGTGGTTGCATGGTGTTCCATGGACTATAGTTTCGGACCAAGATCCACATTTCACATCATGTTTCTGGTAGATGTTGTAGAAGGAACTTTGTACACATGTGTTTTTGAGTACGACTTTCCACCCACAGACAGACGAGTAGTCGAAGAGTATAATCCAACTGTTGGAAGACATGTTAAGATCTTGTGTTTTGGACTTTGGCGGTTCTTGGGAGAGATACCTATCGTTAGTTGAGTTTTCCTGAAATAATAGTTTTCAGGATACAATTTAGATTGCACCGTTTGAGGAACTATACGGGAGGCCATGTAGAGCTTCGTTGTGTTGGCTAGCGGCCGGTGAATCTCAGTTGTTGGTGCCAAGTCTCGTGCAAGAGACGTCAAAGAGAGTTAAGTAGATCCTGAAGAGGATGGATACGGCTAGGAGTAGGTAGAAGTCTTATGTAGATCGGAGGAATAGACCTTTTGAGTTTGTGATGGGTGATAAAGCTTTCCTTCAGGTGTCGCCATGGTTGGGTCACTGTCAGATTCGACAGCAGGGTAAGTTGGTGCCCAGGTATGTAGGAGCTTTTGAGATTGTGGACAGGATCAAACTAGTGGCTTTCCGATTGGCTCTCCCATAGTTTTATGGGGAGATGGATGATATGTTTCATGTGTCGCAGCTTCGACGATATCACACTGACCCATCTCACGTGGTTGATGTGGAGGATGTGGAGCTTGAGGCTGATGTGTCCTTTGAAGAGCTTCTGATTCGTGTGGTGTATTGTAGTGAAAAAGGTCTTTCAAGGAAAGGTTGTGACATTAGTTTGAGTACTATAGATGCATGGGAAAGTTCAGGAAGAAACATGGGAGCGGGAATCAGATATGCATGCTTAGTGGCCCGATCTCTTCTCTTTGGTGGATCAATGATGCTTGGAAACTCGACTCGAGGACGAGCCATTATAAGGTGGGGAGGTTGTAAGATCCCAATTTTTGGAAGGGTGTGTTTTCATTATGTTTTGGTTGAATCCCTTGTTTTGAGATTCATGGGTTGTCTTATGAATGTATATGAGGTCCTGGGGGTGTTTCAGGGGCTCGGGGCATGAAAGAAATGAATATTGGGCATGAAAATATTGGGTGCATAGCCTGCGCACGACCTGCACACGGCCAGGGAAAACTGTTCCACCTGCCCAGGTAAACATTTCAACCCTGTTACTCCAAACAATATCATGTGCATGGTTTGAGCACAGTTTTTCAAACCGTGCGGACAAACCATGTGGCCTCTTAATGTTGTGAAAAATTATGAAATTGCCACCCTGGAATTTTAAGAACACTGTAAAGACCCGTAAAATTCAAGGAATTTTTTTTCTTAATTTTCTTGGGAATTTTTAAAGAACGCAGTTTCTGACGGCACCTTTTTTAGAGGCCCGGTGTGCTCGGAATAATTTTCTGAAGTTTGGCTCGGGTACTTTCAATGAACGAATGAGCGGATTTTTCTAACTATTGAACCGGTGCTTGGAATCAAATTCCGAGGGCACCAATGGAATCTCAGCGCCGGTATTTTCTTAGAAACACTTTTTACAGAGTTGCGTTTTCTCAGGTGTGGTTTTTAATTTTTTGGGGTTATGTTAAGAAATAAAATAACAGTGGTGCTCCAATTTATTTTATTTCACTTAAAGCCGCTTAAACTATGTTAAGAGTATTAGGTGGGTCCCAAAATATCCTACCCACATGGTAGGATATTTGTGAGGTGGGGCCCGCACGAGCTCCACCGTTTCTTCCCTCCTATGTAATGCACCTGCAACCCCCCTTTTTAATGTATGTCAAACCACACGTTTTTCTGGTTAAGAAACGCCTCATTAAATTGAGCGGTTAAATCGATACAATTAATTCTTTGAATTAATAGTTCGTTTCTTATCTTTTGAATTTCAAAAGCTTAGGTTGATAATAAAATAAGTGTTAAACTTATTTTATTTCGTTGGTTGGGTTGTGTTGTGTTAATCCTTTAGGATAAAAACAGAGGATGCTTCATTCTTCGATGAGGAACGTGAAGAACGCTCCACCGCCAACGAAGAACGCCAACCTCTGACTGCGGAAGACGACGAGAGACGCGTTCCTCGGAGATCACCTAATGCCAGCGACGTTCCTTCCGTGACGATCCTCTCCTTCCATGGCGTGACGATCTCCTTCTTCCGCGATGGTCAATTCCGCGACGAACTCACGTTGGACGACAACGTTGAGGTAGGGGTTTTATGTGTTTCTATTTTGTGATTTTTCATCAGTCGTTATCTTCCCTTCCTTGAACCGCCTGTTATCGTGATAAAGGGAGGAGGTCGGACCGCACGAACACGACCGACACTCCTCCCCTCCTTGGTTATTGATATTGATGCAATGAACAAGGCGACACAGTGCCAAAGCACCGCGCAGAATTTTTTGTAAAAGGGAGAGCAGAGAAGCATGGCATCGTCACACCGTGCCATTGGAAACAATAAATCTGCGGCACCGTTGTGCCGCGCCGTAGAAGATGATCAAAAGACGCGGCGCTGTCGCGCCGCGCCAGAGGGCCCCATAAGCACCGCGGCCGGAGCGAGGCCGCGACAGAGGGGAGAGGTGATGTCACGCCGCGCCAGTCAGATGAAGTCCGCGACCGGTTCTGGGTTGCGGTGGAGCAGGGGAATCGGCGGCCGGGTCCGGGCCACTGGCATCAGAGCAAGGGGACATGCCTTGCCGGTCCCTTGGTGGCAGAAGCCGGCCGGCCGGAGTAGGTCGGCCGGACTGAGGAAGAACCGGGGGTCGGAGACCCCCGGCTGGCCGGCGTGAGCAGCCCCATAAAGGGGCCGCGGTTTCCTCATGCGGGGGCAGTGCGCCCCCACCCACAACGTCTGGACCTAACGGCCGAGCCGGTCGTCTGGCCACCCGGCCAGCGCCAGCGTGCCCAGCGCGCCGGGCTGAGCTGCCGGGCCGGGCCGGGCCGTGCCCAAGTAGGCCGGACTCAGACCCGTTTCGGGTCGACCCGGTTCGGGCCGACCCTGGGGGTATCGGGTCGGGTCGGACCGGGCCCGAACCCCTTTTTACCGAACCCATTTCGGTCTGTTTCCCATAACATGAGCTATGTGCCTCTGATCGACGCACCATTAGTTATGATGCAATCCTTGGATCGATACGGTCAATTCGGCATATCGCACTCAAGGTTTCTTAGAAATTTTGGTTCGGCCGGGTTGGTTCGTACATGAAACCAACCGGGCCTTCCGAGCGGAAACGCTTATAACTTGAGCTCCGTGCGTCTGATTAACGTACCATTGTTTTTCGTTGGATTCCTCTAAGTGAGACGGATCTTTTGTATTACTCCGCCCGAGGATTGGACGCAGGTGGAGTACGGTCGGGTTGGTTTTGACTTAAAAACCAACCGGGCCCCTAGAACGAAAAAGCCAAACTCTCAGACCGGGCGTCCGATTGACGCGCCGCCTGTGACATTGAGTTCCTTCTGACGATACGGAACTTTTGGATACATCAAATATGGACTATGTGTCAGTTGATGTATCAGACATTCGGCTCGTGGAGAGGACCGTCCCAAACGAGCATGTTGTGTGCGGGAACCCTAGAGCTGGCTGCGACTGCGACGATGACGACTGTACAGAGATCCTCAGTGGATTCTACGACGACGACTACAAAACTCAGCTATCCTACGTGGATCAGTGCTACCGATCATGTGTGGGTCCGATCCTTTGTGGGTCAGCGCTCAGCGGTCCTGTGTGGGCCAGCGCCTACGGATCCTGTGTGGGTCCAATCTTGTGTGGGTCTTTGCGGGGGTTAGTTACCCATCGATCCTGTGTGGGTCAGATCCTTTGTGGGTCATTGCGGGGGTTACTTACCTATTGATCCTTTGTGGGTCAGATCCTTTGTGGGTCATTACGGGGGTTAGTACGTATCGATCCTTTGTGGGTCAGATCCATTGTGGGTCATTGCGAGGGTTAATACCAATTGATCTTTTGTGGGTCCGATGGCTAAGATGAATCATTGGATATATCTGATCATCTCTATCGTCATACGAAGAAGTATACCTGTGTGAGCTGATTCTTGACTTGCTTTCCTATGTGGATTACGTTATGCTTTCCTGTGTGGATTGGGTTGTGGTTTCCTGTGTGGACTGGGTTGTACTTGGGCTCAGAGGTTGGAGCGAACTAGAATTGGTGACTTAGGTATATGTGTGGGAATATACCTAAGCAGTGTCGAATGTTATTTCGTGATTGAATCTTTCCTTTTTGGATTATCCTTTGTGGATTTTGGGAGACCTTTGGGGGTATCGGGGTCCCTACTGAGTAGCTTATACTCACCCCTGCACGGGCTATGCCTGCACTACATTGTGTTGGTTGCAGACGATAGACAACACTGATCGCGGTTGAGGCTTGCGGAGCAGGTCGGTACCCGGAGGTGGACCACTAGGCAGGACGTACTCGGAGTGGACGGATGGACCTAAGAATCTGTGGGTGATATCTTTACTCACCCTTCAGGTGGGACTTCTAGTGGACGGCTTGACGCTGCGGCTTTACTTTTCAGTTGTTGTTTTCCCATTTGAGTTGTACTTTACTTTCAGTTTGGGTTTGTATTCTGGCCCACTTACTTTTCTGCACTTACTATTGTACCCAGTTTTTACATAGTGGTTACTTCTACTGCTTGTTTGCTCTATGGTGTTTGTTTACTTTACAAAGGAAATGCCTTCCCTTTTTACCAGGAATTACGCCTTGGTGCTAGTCACTAGCCCCTGGCCTATGGAAGGCGGTCTTGGGGTAGTCACGGCACGGGCCCCGAGGACGGGTCGTGACAAATTGGTATCAGAGGAGTTTGGTTCTACCGCATAACATTGGACTCTGATCTTTTTCTATGTGAAGCAATAGAGTTAAGCGTATTTGGTGTGGTTATCAGTCCAGGGAGTCCAATGTTGGTGCGGCGGCCGAAGTATCCGTACACCAGGACCCTGACTTCTGATATCCGACTTAATGCACAAAAACATTGACTGCATGTGTGTTTCAAGTTTTCATTGTGATTAATTTATGTCAGCTCACCAGGTATACTGTTTGACCGTGGCACACTTTTTTTTTTCAGGATGGCCCCACGACAGCAGCCGGATAGGTTTTCGAGAGTTGAGCGTGATGACAGCCCACCGAGCGGTGAGGCCTCGGTACATGGCCCTTTAACAGCCGAGCCACCGGTGGTACCTCTACCCACCGAGCCACCAATGCTTCCAGCCCCAGCCGCTGATGATGCACGTCGCCTTAGTGCACTGCACGAGTTCCAACACCAGATACTGTCTAGGTTCCGAGGGGAGATGGACCCCCAGACAGCCGAGGACTGGCTGGAGGCAGTGGTGAGAGTTTTCAGGTTAGTGAGGACACCATCAGACCTCATGGTGATCTCCGCAGCGAGCCTACTGCATGTGGAAGGGGGCCAATGGTGGAGCTTGATGTGCCAGGTGCACGATGAGGCATCTCTTCTCTGGATGGACTTTGAGAGCCTATTTCTCTCAGAGTTCATCCCAACCACCCTCCGTGCGGTGCGCATCTAGGAGCTTCTACAACTGCGGTAGGGTAGCTTGACGGTCGCCCAGTACTCGGTGAGATTTACAGATCTCCCACTCTACTCGACAGACATGGTACGAGACCCATTCTTCTGGGCCCAGACCATTGATCAGAGATTTATGAATGAGATCAGGGCATCACTGATCTCACTCAGCATTCCGACCCAGGCAGGAGTGCTGGAGCGAGCCCTTTTGATCGACAGCTTCCTTGCTGAGCCTTATTCAGCAGCGAGACCTACCTCGGGGCTGAACTGTAGAGACCCGAAGCTTGACGTACATGGACATTACATTACATTTGCGGAATACTTAGTACATAACAAAAACACACAGTAAAGGATCGTAATAGTTTAGTGTCTTTGGAAACTCCGAACGTAATCTTCTAATCGTGGTGAAAGTTCTTCAATATCTCCCATAAAGGTCATCCCTTTTTTCTACCTAAAACCTTTCTTTATATCCTGGGGAAAAGAAAACATAAAAGGGTGAGCTCAAATGCTCAGTAAGGGTAAACAAAAGAAAAATCAATCACATCATATACATAGCTTTTGGAAATCTTAACCTGCAAAAGAGCTCATAATATCATAACATGGGATATATCATAGAAGTGAAATGTAATCCCAATAATCATAACATAAAACATGAAACTTTGTGGCATACACACATAATCATAGAAAATCATTTCTTGTTAGTCAAGACTCATTGCCAAGACTATCTTAGTGGACAACGTCCCTTTCTGAATCGAGTAACCCTCGTTTCAGTCCTGTTTCACTGAACCGGTATAACCTACCATTTCAGCCATGTCTATCTCATGAGATATAAAATCTTTACCCAATGCATTGGAGGGAGATATAGGTCCCACCCATCTCATAATGATACCATTCTTATGTGTGCCACAAAATCATAAATCATACATCATTTCATAACCCATGTAATAAAAATGGGATTCTTAAAACAACATGACATCATAAAACCATTCATATAAGATAAAGGAATTCATAAACATAATTACATCACAACATAGTCAAATCAATGTAAAAATATCGATAGAAACAGAAACCTTTATTATCTTAGATGGAAAATAATTTTGATAAAACACTTGAAATGAATTCTTGAGGAAAATATCCTTTCTTCTTCAAAATCAATTTCTTTTCACAAAACATCATGCAATTTTAAAAGAAAGAGATTTTATTAAAAATAGTCATGAAATCTTTTGGAGGAAGCTTCATGAAAATAAGGCTTTATAAAATCATAAAAATCCGTTCATGCCGTTTAAGTTAAAAAAACATTCTTCGTACTTTTGTCGGAAAAGTCAAGAAGTACCTCATATGAAAAAGCGACAAAAGATTCCTTTCATATTCTTTACTAAAAACTCACCGAAGAGTAAAATTGGACTTAAAATATTTTAATTGGATGGAAACAATATTACATATTGAAGGAACATGGATGTGGATGATAAAATACACCCCAGTAAATACTTACGAATAAACAATCTCGGATAAAAATGAGATTGTGATATTTCCCTTACCTTAGGTCCGATTTGCTCTGTAAGTGTCCGAACCTCCTGTATAATGATTTAAATAATGTCATTGACTTATTACAGAATCATATTCATTGTTATGATATCATATATGGTTCACTTATGACATTATATTACCCGTTCTTAAAGAAGCGTTTTGGGTAAAATCGTTTCATTTGTCGTAGGTGTTTTGACTTGTTGTTCTTGACATTATTATTACTTATATCATGATTTACTTACTTCAAGAATATAAAATATGATTTATATATCATATATATTCAGTATATATATATATATATATAATAGATAGATAAATGAAATGAAAAACACCGTTCATGGAGACGGTAGTCCGTACGTACGCATTAACGCTGTTTTCTTTTCCTTATTGTCTTGAAATGGAAGTAAGTAGATGACATACATATGTATATATATACATAAATCCAGTAGCTTTATAATGTCATATATTTCATTATTATTTCTTATATATACATTATAATCATTCTTAAATGGTTAACATGGAGAATGAATCTCATCGCGTCGTGGAGACGGTAGTCCGTACGTACGCACGAGCGATGATATCATTTCTATAAATATTGAATTGAATTGGAGTGGATTATACAGTATATCAGAATCAATATGATGTTGTAATAACTATGTATAGTTATTCTTTACACCATTATACCCATCCATGTAAGGTGGTGGTGGAAAATAGATTACACCACGGCGTGGAGACGGTATTCCGTACGTACGCACGCGCGGTGATTTCTTTTTCCGTAGGATGGATAGATGGTGAAATAGGTTTGTTTCATACTTATAATAACATATCAGTATATGAGTGATACTGATGTTATTACTTCATAATGAAACAACCTAAGAAGAAGATGTGGAAGAAGAAATAAAGATGAAAGAATTGGTAACGGTAATTACCTCTTCTTCGAAGTGCCTCTTTGAGACCTCCTCTTAGGGCACTAGAATTGGTATTTGAGGAAGACCAGAACCTCTAGGATGTTGCTAGGGAAGTGGAGAAGGGATTTTGGCAGGGGTTGGACGAGATTGAGTGCTCAAATTGGTGTGAGGAGGAGGGGGAGGAGGTGTCCTTTTATAAGGGAGGAGAGGGGCACCTTAGGAATATCTCAAAATATTATTTTATATTAAAGTCAAAATCGGTTTATAATGGTTCCAAAGGGTCTTATTTCGAAGCTAAAGTGGGGATGGGTCGAAATCCTATCAACCAATAAGATTTAGACAAGTTTAGGGTATTAGTTTAACCTTATTAATTAGATTTAACTCTAAGTTAATTAATTTAACTTTTACCGTGTCCTTTTGTTTTCTTTCACTATATGGTTAATACACTTACTATAACATGCCAAACGAACCCCAAATTGAATATTATTAATAAATATATCCTTATCTAAGTCATTTGGCCGAACCTTAGATTTTTAGGAATAAAATAACAATTAATAATATAATATTTGATTTAAAAACTATTTGTTGTCAATTTTGACACTATTTGATATATGATTTTTGTGAAAGTCATAACAGAATTATATGTTCGAACCAAGTTTATTAAATCAACAATAATATATCATAGTAACCTAGAAAATTAGTGGAATTCATTAAAAGTCTCAAATTACATTTATTTTGGTGTTTATAACATCAATTATCTCAATATTTCATAAATAAGATAAAAACTGCATCATAATTGTGTCGTAAATAAATTAACTTATTTAATGTCTAAAAATTATAACTAAAATACCATCATGTAGGAAATATTTTTAGATTTCTAATGAATATTTACAATCGAATTTATCTTATGTATAACCCCATATTAAAAATGATTTATTTATTAATCATTGATTTTAACTATTTTAACCTTTCTTTAAATAAATTAATAATAAATGTCCTAATCTAATCCAAGTGGGCCTAAATGGTCATATTTTATTCCTAAGTTTGTTTTTGGTCGAATTACACTTGTCCAATAGAATTAGGACATGTGTTAGGGTAATAGTAATATCATATTTACCCTTAGTTACCCTATTTACTATTAACCGCGGTAAAAAAAAGTAAAAAGTTACTATTCACCAAAAAATTATTTTCAACCCATTGAACCACATTTTAGTCCTTGATATTAACCGTGTCTCTCGGATTTTCGAAATTCCATTCACAGAAGCGGCAAAATTATGTTTTATGAAAAATTTAGTTTTTTTTAACTACCACTTAGTAGTTTCACTATTCATCAAAAATTGATGTTTTTCAGAACAATGCCAAAATTTCATCCTAAGCTATATTTCATATTCCGAATTCAGAAATGAAATCTATTTTACCAAATTCATAACATAGAAGTTGCATTAATTAATTTTATAATTAAATCCCGCTGTTAAAATAAATAGCGTGTTTTTAGGAAACAATGTATATCAAAAGATTGACACTTGATTATGTCTGGTTTAAATGTGAAATTACAACCAATGACCAAAATTGTATTAAATTGTAAAAATATATTCTAAATATACTTTAAAACCACTCAAATTAATAATTTAACACTATTAATTATTTCGATTAAAAAAGTTGTTTTTAATTATAATTTAGTAATTTTCACTATTCATCAGAATATGAAAGTTATCCGAAAAGTACCAAAATTTCACCTTAGGCTAAATTCGATACTCCGAATCCAAGAATGAAGTTCATTTTGAAAAATAAGATTTACAAAATTTTAAAAGTGGTTATTACTATTCATAAAGGCTAGTTTTAATAATATTTTAATAGCACATCGTTGTTTAGTGAAACTCGGTATTGTGTATTACACACGCTATCGAGGAAGGTCGCGATTGCGTGTAATGCAAGTCAAGTCAAGGATGCGTGTTGTGCAAGCTCCTTTTGGTGTCGCGTACAACACAAGACATTAGTAAAATAAAAAAGAATATTTTTCATAAAATCTTGGGCTGTTACATTCTACCCCCCTTAAAATGAATTTCGCCCTCGAAATTCGTCAGGGTTATAAATGGTTTACTATTCTAAAGTTTCTTTAATAGAAACCCACATCGTAAAAGGGAATACCAAAACTTGGCTTTAAAAACTAAAGTATGAAATGTAACGATTACCCAAATAAACTAATCACTGGGTTTCCACATAGGTGAAAATATGGATATGGAAGAGAAATCTAACCATCATGTTCTGATGGAGAGTGGTAGAGAACATGGCTATGGAAAAGCCAGTAATCACAAATCCATAGATTTGTGATGATATAAGGTACCATCTGATTCATCAGGTATAAGATCACTAGGACAACATTTTTGGTTTTCAAGATCATTTCCCTAAAGTTGAAAATTTGCTTAGAATAAATACTTACTTTATTTTGGTACAATCTCACTTTTGTTCGTGCCTTGAACAATTTCTACTTCATCTCTTAAATAAATGAAGTTGAATTTGTTATTCGTGAAGTGTTAGCAGATCATGTGATAGAATGACGGGTCATTCCATCTGTCTCAAAAGGTTAGCAAAATTTATATACATAAGTCGATCTATAGTGGGATTAATCATATATAGTTCCTAAAATGGGCTTATACTTCATATATCATACTGCTTAATATAATAAAACTAGTTTCTACTAAACAGGGACTTCCTGTAGGTCAGTGGTAGGCGATAAAGGCCAGTCGCACTTCGGTTGTGGGTTCGATTCCTACAGCCTTGTCCGAAGCGATGGGCTGTCGCCCGTCCTGCAGGTTGTCCTTTTTCTAAAACTACGTTACTATAACATCCCATCAATAATATCGAAAATCTTCTATCCTTAAACAATACCAACTTATGTCCAACATAATCCAGTCTAATCTTTAGGCTTATACATAATACTGCAGTCAACGATTACCAGAGATTTAATACTGTCGTTGATCCCCACATATCATAAGATATATCTTGTTGGACACATTCCAAACATTCAAAGGCCTTAATCTTGTACTCTCTTGAATACCCATTGAACCTTAGTGAAAACTTGAATGTAGATAAAAGTTAACACTTTCCACATACCAAAATCCTCAAAATTCTATATACTCAAACCATGATAACACTTAGTCCTTATATCAATCATGAGCTCATGAATACTATCAAACAATTAATTTTCTCCTTATCCCTTCATTATGCGCATATCATCTACATTCCAAAAATATCTGAATAACCTTTCATGGATACTGGTATCATTAATCATACACTTTCAAAACACAAGGAAAGACAACAGTGTAACAATCCATAGATATCTCTTTATTCCAAAATTACACATGATAAACATGTAATCATTCCACTACATTCTCAAACCATTGACCGAGCTTCGAAAATTCTTTCATCTCACATATCATTTGTAGTCTCTTCATCATCATCCACATAAATACTACCCATATGACCATACTGATTCTCTTCATGAGTCTTTCCCTTAGGGCATTTGTTTGCATAATTCCCATACATTCCACATTTAAAACACTTAACCATTTTTGATGTCGTAGCATTACCATTATCCTCATCCATGGTGTTAACCGACCCTTTTCCTTTGCACTTACTTGCTTTGTGTCCTTCTTTTCCACACCCAAAGCATCTTCCAGTTCCCTTGAAACATTCTCCTTGATGCCTCTTCCCACATGATTTACATTGGGCAAATTGAACTTTCTTTCCTCTATGATCATCATGGAACTCCATCTTTCTCTTATTAGTCGAGTCAGGAAACTTACCAAATTTTACATTATTGATCATATTATGAGATTGCTGATTCGGCATAATAATGATCTTTGGACTTCCAAATCCCATTTCATTTGGTTTCTCATGAAGAATATCATTCCATTGTCCATCATATCCTCCATTATCGTGAATCATCTTGTTTCCAGCCATTTTCTAAAACCCAAAATGAATAGTGTGAGAGGCAAAAATCATGCTAGGGAAAACAACATAATAAAGGGGGAGTACCTTCAATATCTAACATCTTAGGTTTAATTCTATGATCGTTAGCATAGTTCTAGTACTATAACTTATACGTCTACTTAACCTTAGGGACATCCCTAGTCATACCGTAGAAATATCTCTAGGGATCTCACTAACGTTTTCGCATCCTAGTTTCCAAAGGTTGACTAAACCTTTCCTCTGATACCAACTGTAGAGACCCGAAGCTTGACGTACATGGACATTACATTACATTTGCGGAATACTTAGTACATAACAAAAACACACACTAAAGGATCGTAATAGTTTAGTGTCTTTGGAAACTCGGAACGTAATCTTCTAATCGTGGTGAAAGTTCTTCAATATCTCCCATAAAGGTCATCCCTTTTTTCTACCTAAAACCTTTCTTTATATCCTGGGGAAAAGAAAACATAAAAGGGTGAGCTCAAATGCTCAGTAAGGGTAAACAAAAGAAAAATCAATCACATCATATACATAGCTTTTGGAAATCTTAACCTGCAAAAGAGCTCATAATATCATAACATGGGATATATCATAGAAGTGAAATGTAATCCCAATAATCATAACATAAAACATGAAACTTTGTGGCATACACACATAATCATATAAAATCATTTCTTGTTAGTCAAGACTCATTGCCAAGACTATCTTAGTGGACAACGTCCCTTTCTGAATCGAGTAACCCTCGTTTCAGTCCTGTTTCACTGAACCGGTATAACCTACCATTTCAGCCATGTCTATCTCATGAGATATAAAATCTTTACCCAATGCATTGGAGGGAGATATAGGTCCCACCCATCTCATAATGATACCATTCTTATGTGTGCCACAAAATCATAAATCATACATCATTTCATAACCCATGTAATAAAAATGGGATTCTTAAAACAACATGACATCATAAAACCATTCATATAAGATAAAGGAATTCATAAACATAATTCCATCACAACATAGTCAAATCAATGTAAAAATATCGATAGAAACAGAACCCTTTATTATCTTAGATGGAAAATAATTTTGATAAAACATTTGAAATGAATTCTTGAGGAAAATATCCTTTCTTCTTCAAAATCAATTTCTTTTCACAAAACATCATGAAATTTTAAAAGAAAGAGATTTTATTAAAAATAGTCATGAAATCTTTTGGAGGAAACTTCATGAAAATAAGGCTTTAGAAAACCGTAAAAATCCGTTCATGCCGTTTAAGTTAAAAAAAACATTCTTCGTACTTTTGTCGGAAAAGTCAAGAAGTACCTCGTATGAAAAAGCGACAAAAGATTCCTTTCATATTTATTACTAAAAACTCACCGAAGAGTAAAATTGGACTTAAACTATTGTAAGTGGATGGAAACAATATTACATATTGAAGGAACATGGATGTGGATGATAAAATACACCCCAGTAAATACTTACGAATAAACAATCTCGGATAAAAATGAGATTGTGATATTTCCCTTACCTTAGGTCCGATTTGCTCTGTAAGTGTCCGAACCTCCTGTATAATGATTTAAATAATGTCATTGACTTATTACAGAATCATATTCATTGTTATGATATCATATATGGTTCACTTATGACATTATATTACCCGTTCTTAAAGAAGCGTTTTGGGTAAAATTGTTTCATTTATCGTAGGTGTTTTGACTTGTTGTTCTTTACATTATTATTACTTATATCATGATTTACTTACTTCAAGAATATAAAATATGATTTATATATCATATATATTCAGTATATATATATATATAATAGATAGATAAATGAAATGAAAAACACTGTTCATGGAGACGGTAGTCCGTACGTACGCATGAACGCTGTTTTCTTTTCCTTATTGTCTTGAAATGGAAGTAAGTAGATGACATACATATGTATATATATACATAAATCCAGTAGCTTTATAATGTCATATATTTCATTATTATTTCTTATATATACATTATAATCATTCTTAAATGGTTAACATGGAGAATGAATCTCATCGCGTCGTGGAGACGGTAGTCCGTACGTACGCACGAGCGATGATATCATTTCTATAAATATTGAATTGAATTGGAGTGGATTATACAATATATCAGAATCAATATGATGTTGTAATAACTATGTATAGTTATTCTTTACACCATTATACCCATCCATGTAAGGTGGTGGTGGAAAATAGATTACACCACGGCGTGGAGACGGTATTCCGTACGTACGCACGCGCGGTGATTTCTTTTTCCGTAGGATGGATAGATGGTGAAATAGGTTTGTTTCATACTTATAATAACGTATCAGTATATGAGTGATACTGATGTTATTACTTCATAATGAAACAACCTAAGAAGAAGAAGTGGAAGAAGAAATAAAGATGAAAGAATTGGTAACGGTAATTACCTCTTCTTTGAAGTGCCTCTTTGAGACCTCCTCTTAGGGCACTAGAATTGGTCTTTGAGGAAGACCAGAACCTCTAGGATGTTGCTAGGGAAGTGGAGAAGGGATTTTAGCAGGGGTTGGACGAGCTTGAGTGCTCAAATTGGTGTGAGGAGGAGGGGGAGGAGGTGTCCTTTTATAAGGGAGGAGAGGGGCACCTTAGGAATATCTCAAAATATTATTTTATATTATAGTCAAAATCGGTTTATAATGGTTCCAAAGGGTCTTATTTCGATGCTAAAGTAGGGATGGGTCGAAATCCTATCAACCAATAAGATTTAGACAAGTTTAGGGTATTAGTTTATCCTTATTAATTAGATTTAACTCTAAGTTAAATAATTTAACTTTTACCGTGTCTTTTTGTTTTCTTTCACTATATGGTTAATACACTTACTATAACATGCCAAACGAACCCCAAATTGAATATTATTAATAAATATATCCTTATCTAAGTCATTTGGCCGAACATTAGATTTTTAGGAATAAAATAACAATTAATAATATAATATTTGATTTAAAAACTATTTTTTGTCAATTTTGACACTATTTGATATATGATTTTTGTGAAAGTCATAACAGAATTATATGTTCGAACCAAGTTGATTAAATCAACCATAATATATCATAGTAACCTAGAAAATTAGTGGAATTCATTAAAAGTCTCAAATTGCATTTATTTTGGTGTTTATAACATCAATTATCTCAATATTTCATAAATAAGATAAAAACTGCATCATAATTGTGTCGTAAATAAATTAACTTATTTAATGTCTAAAAATTATAACTAAAATACCATCATGTAGGAAATCTTTTTAGATTTCTAATTAATATTTACAATAGAATTTATCTTATGTATAACCCCATATTAAAAATGATTTATTTATTAAACATTCATTTTAACTATTTTAACCTTTCTTTAAATAAATTAATAATAAATGTCCTAATCTAATCCAAGTGGGCCTAAATGGTCATATTTTATTCCTAAGTTTGTTTTTGGTCGAATTACACTTGTCCAATAGAATTAGGACATGTGTTAGGGTAATAGTAATATCATATTTACCCTTAGTTACCCTATTTACTATTAACCGCGGTAAAAAAAAGTAAAAAGTTACTATTCACCAAAAAATTATTTTCATCCCATTGAACCACATTTTAGTCCTTGATATTAACCGTGTCTCTCGTATTTTCGAAATTCCATTCACAGAAGCGGCAAAATTAAGTTTTATGAAAAATTTAGTTTTTTTAACTACCACTTAGTAGTTTCACTATTCATCAAAAAATGATGTTTTTCAGAACAATGCCAAAATTTCATCCTAAGCTATATTTCATATTCCGAATTCAAAAATGAAATCTATTTTACCAAATTCATAACATAGAAGTTGCATTAATTAATTTTATAATTAAATCCCGCTGTTAAAATAAATAGCGTGTTTTTAGGAAACAATGTATATCAAAAGATTGACACTTGATTATGTCTGGTTTAAATGTGAAATTACAACCAATGACCAAAATTGTATTAAATTGTAAAAATATATTCTAAATATACTTTAAAACCACTCAAATTAATAATTTAACACTATTAATTATTTCGATTAAAAAAGTTGTTTTTAATTATAATTTAGTAATTTTCACTATTCATCAGAATATGAAAGTTATCTGAAAAGTACCAAAATTTCACCTTAGGCTAAATTCGATACTCCGAATCCAAGAATGATGTTCATTTTGAAAAATAAGATTTACAGAATTTTAAAAAGTGGTTATTACTATTCATAACGGCTAGTTTTAATAATATTTTAATAGCACATCGTTGTTTAGTGAAACTCGGTATTGTGTATTACACACGCTATCGAGGAAGGTCGCGATTGCGTGTAATGCAAGGCAAGTCAAGGATGCGTGTTGTGCAAGCTCCTTTTGGTGTAGCGTACAACACAAGACATTAGTAAAATAAAAAAGAATATTTTTCATAAAATCTTGGGCTGTTACATGAACGTAGCAGAGTCTTCTGCAGCAGGTAGCCGATGGATGAATCATGGGTCCAGGTAGACCATACCCTCAGGAAGACGACCTCAAGACATTGGCTCAGCAGTGTGGGGCACACAGCGCAGATCCAGTCTTTTGAGAGGCAGACAGTGCTACACATGCGGAGGGCAGGGCCACAAGGCCCGTGACTGCCCGACCCACTGTGCCGAGGAACAGAAGACGGTTGTGGGGCCGCCCAGGCAGAGGAAGAGGGTCGACCGTGGTGGTCCGTAGGGAGAAGGCGGATGAGGCAGAGGAGTTGGCCTAGCATCATGTGGTGGGAGACGCTTTGAGGCTCTACCACCACCACCACCAAGAGGTCCACCCCGGCCACAGGGAGCTGGAGGGAAGAGATAGGCACATCTCCAGGAAGCGGAGGCCTACGACCACGACATGCCCAAGATGACTGGAGATACTATCTATGTCTATTCCACCTTTACTGCAGTTCTTATAGACACAGGAGCGAGTCATTCTTTCATAGCTGTTATCCTTGTTCGAAGATCGGAGATTCTGACAGAGCCGTTTCCTCGATCCTTATGGCTAGAGACTCCTACAGGAGCAGATTCGACGATTACGCACTAGTGTCAGTAGTGTGAGCTTACTCTAGGAGGCAAGAGCTTCGGCTGGGATCTTCTTGTAGCGGCGTCGAGGCCTTACGACGTCATCTTGGTCATGGATTGGTTATCTACAGTCCATGCTCAGATTGACTGTATTAGACGCAAGGTGTGATGTGTACGCACCGACAGGAGAAGGTTCACCTTCACCGGCGAGAAGGGAGCCTTCACAGTACAGGATGGACTCTCGCAGAGGAGAGGACTTCCCATCACTCATCAGTTGGCTAGCTTCGTCCTAGGAGCAGTTGACGTGCAGAGTCCTAGTTTTCCAATAGTGGTGAATCAGTATGCAGATGTCTTTCTCAACGAAGTTCCAGGACTACCTCCTCAAAGAGAGGTAGACTTTTATATTGATCTATACCCCGGGACATCCCCGATATCCACCTATCATATCGGATGGCTCCCGCCGAGCTTCGAGAGCTACGGGTACAGTTGGAGGACTTATAGGCCAAGGGATTCATCCGACCCAATGTTTCACCCTGGGCTTCCCCGATTTTGTTCGCCAAGAAGGCGGACGAGAGCTTGCGACTTTTTGTCGACTATCGTCACCTGATCCAGGTGACAGTGACGAACATGTATCCGCTACCGAGGATTGATGACCTCTTTGATCAGCTCAAGGGAGCACAGTGGTTCTCAAAGATAGACCTCATGTCTGGCTATCATTAGCTCAGAGTTCGGGACGAGGATGTGCAGAAGACGGCCTTCAGATGTCGGTATGGCCACTATGATTTCTTGGATATGCCTTTCGGCGTGACCAACGCTCCGGCAGTGTTCGTGGGCCTCGTGAACAGGATCATTCAGCCATACCTCAATCGATTTTTCGTGGTCTTCATCGACGACATTTTGATATACATGACGACTGAGGAGGAGCACGCCTACCACTTGCGGGTTGAACTGAATACACTCTGAGAGCACCAGCTTTATAGAAAGTTCTCGAAGTGTCAGTTCTGGATACGTGAGGTCCACATCGTGGTACACATCATCTTTGAGGTGGGAGTTGCGGTGGATCCCGCGATGATCACGGCAGTGCTAGCTTGGGAGACACCTAGGGGCGTGACTGGGGTGTGGAGTATCTTGGGACTAGTTGGATACTATCAGAGATTTGTTAAAGACTTCCCCAGAGTTGTGACACCACTGTAAGATCTTGCAAAGAAGTGGAAACCCTTTGTGGGGTCAGACAGATGTCAGCAGAGCATCCAGGAGCTGAGAGAGAGATTGACCGACGCCCCTATCTTGAGTTTTCCGAAGGAGGGAGTAGGGTACATAGTCTACTGCGATGCATCAGGGACCAGACTAGGATGTTTCCTGATGCAGGAGTAGGCGGTGATCGTCTATGGATCACGTCAGTTGAGGCCGCATGATCAGAAATACACTACCCATGACCTGGAGATAGCAGCAGTGGTCTTCGCTCTGAAGACATGGAAACACTAACTGATGGGTGAGTGCTTTACAGTCTTTTCTGACTATCAAGAGTCTCAGGTACATCGTCTCTCAGAAGGACCTGAACCTGAGACAGCGGCGATGGCTTGATTTCCTCCAGGACAATGACTTTGAGTTAGTCTATACTACTGGGAAGGGGAACGTAGTAGCAGATTCTCTCAGCAGGATGAAGGACATTCAGCTACTTGAGGAGGTGACAACATAGCTAGCCGCTTTGAAGATATCCTTCGTGGATAGAGATGGGGCAGCCTTCCTTCAGTCTCTCAGAGTCACCCCTCCACTAGTGCAGCGGGTCAGAGAGGCACAATGTGGGGACGCTGACTGTGAGACGCGGCGTGCGCAAATATACTCAGGACAGGCACCAGATGGTTTCTCATTTGGAGCAGAGCATGATGTCCTTTTCAGAGGACGTACCTTGGTACCCGTTGCTTTACGGAAGGAGTTGTTGTGAGATTTTCACACTTCTCCCTTGGCGGTACATCCTGGAGTGGAGAAGATGTACCAGGATCTCAAACGACAGCATTGGTGGCCGGGCATGAAGAAGGCGGTGGCAGAGTTCGTTTCTCAATGCCTCACCTGCCATTAGGGGAAGGCAGAGCATCATGTACCAGATGGCTTGGTATAACCCTTGGAGGTCCTAGAGTGGAAGTGGGATGGGATATCTATGGACTTCGTGACTGGACTTCCACGCACATCCAGAAGTCACGACTCCATTTGGGTGATTGTCGACCGACTCACCATGTTGGCTCACTTCTTACCCATCAGAGAGCAGGGATCAGTAGAGAGATTGGGATGTCTCTACATTCATGAGATTGTACGACTTCACGGTGTTCCATCCTCTATCCTCTCCAATCAAGATGCTCACTTTACTTCCCGGCTTTGGAAGGGGTTGCAAGAGGCATTTTGGACGTAGCTACGTCTGAGCACCGCCTTTCACCCTCAGACGGATGGGCAGATGGAGAGAACCATACAGACTCTTGAGGACATGCTCTGCGCATGTTTCCTCGACTTTGGTCATAGCTGGGTGGACCACCTACCCTTGGTGGAGTTCGCATACAACAACAACTACCACTCCACCATCAGTATGGCACCATACGAGGTGTTGTATGACCGACCTTGAAGATCTCTTTTGTGCTGGACAGACCCTGGGGATTCAACACTTGTGGGACTAGAGATGGTCTAGGCCATGACAGAAAGGTCCAAGTCATCCAGGAATGGATGAGGATAGCTCAGAGCCGACAGAAGTCTTATGCTGACAGGAGGTGGAGGCCACTGGAGTTCGAGGATGGTGACCACATCTTCTTGTGTGTCTCACCTCGACGTGGATTACAGAGATTTGAAAGAGGTGGAAAGTTGTCTCCACACTTCATCGAACCATTCCAGGTCCTCAGCAGGATTGGTGAGGTGGCTTATCGCCTGGCTCTACCACCTCAGTTGCACCGGGTGGACGACATCTTCCACGTATATCAGCTGAGGAGATACGTGAATGACTCGACGCATATCATTGACCATGGGGAGATGGAAGTTGATGATGGGGTGACATTTTCGGAGGTCCCTGTGGAGATTGAGGATCGACAGGAGCAGGTACTATGTGGATGGTCGATTCCTCTAGTGGGCATTAGATGGCATCACAAGAACCTCTAGGAGAGCACATGGGAGCGGGAGGCTTTGATGCGTGCTCAGTACCCACATTTTTTTCCCTAGATTATTATGTATCTTTACGGGGACGTAAAGCCCTGATGTGGGAGTGATGTAATGACCCATAAAATTCAAGGAAATATTTTTATTAATTTTCTTGGAAATTTTACAAAAACGCATTTTCTGATGGTACTTGATTCCGAGGGCCGGTGTTCCCGGAATCGTTTTCCGAAGATTGGCTCGGGTATGTTCAGTGAATGAACAAGCCGATTTTTCTAAATTTTAAACCGGTGCTCAGAATCGAATTCTGAGGGCACCGATGGAATCGCAACACCGATATTTTCTTAGAAACACCTTTTCTGGAGTGGTGTTTGCTCACGTGTGGATTTTAATTTTTTTGGGGTTAAGTTAAAAAATAAAATAAAAGAGGTGCGACAATTTATTTTATTTCACTTAAAGCCGCTTAACCTACCCTAAGCGGATAAGGTGGGACCCACAATATCCTACCAACTTTATAGGATATTAGTGAGGTGGGGCCCGCACGAGCCCCACCATTTTTCCCCTCCTATGTAACGCACCCGCAACCCCCCCTTTTTATTGTAAGTCAAACCTCACGTTTTTTTGGTTATGAAACGCCTCATTAAATTGAGTGGTTAAATCATTACAATTAATTATTTGAATTAATTGTTTGTTTCTTATATTTTGAATTTCAAAAGCTTAGGTCGATAATAAAATAAGTGTTGAAGTTATTTTATTTCATTGGGTGGGTTGTGTTGTGTTAATCCTTTGGGAGAAAAAGAGAGGATTCTTCGTTCTTCGACGAAGAATGTGAAGAATGCTCCAAATCCAATGAAGAACACCAACCACCGACGGCGGACGACGATGAGAGACTCCTTCCTCGGAGATCACCTAACACCCGTGACGTTCCTTCCGCTGTGATCCTCTCCTTCCACGATGCGACGATCTACTTCTTTCGTGACGGTCAATTCCGCGACGAACTCACGTTCTAAAAGAAAGTTGAGGTAGGGGTTTTATGTGTTTCTATTTTGTGATTTTTCTTCTGTCATTATCTTCCCTTCCTTGAACCTCTTGTTATCATGATAATGGGAGGTGGTCGCACCGCACAAACACGTCTGACACTCCTCCCCTCTTTGTTTGTTGATATTGATGCGGTGAGCAAGGCGACGCGGTGCCAAAGCACCGTGCGGATTTTTTCTTTAAAAAGGAGAGTGGAGAAGCATGGCGCCTTCACATAGCGCCGTTGGAAACAATAAATCCACGGCACCGTCGCTCTGCGCCGTAGAAGATGATCAAAAGACGCGGCGCCATTGCGTCACGCCGGAGGACCTCAGAAGCACCGCGGCCAGAGCGGGGCCGCGACGGAGGGGCGCGCCGCCGTCGCGCCACGTCGGACAGACGAAGGCCGCGGCCGGTTCCAGGCCGCGGCAGAGCAGGGGTACCGGCGTCCGGTTCCGGGCCGATGGCATCGGAGCAAGGGGACCGGCCTTGACGATCCCTTGGCAGCAGAAGTGGGCCGGCCGGAGCGGGCCGGTCGAACCGAGGAAGAACTGTGGGTCTGAGACCCCCGGCTGGCCGGCATGAGCGGCCCCATCATGGGGTCGTGGTTTTGCTCACGCGGGGGAAGTGCGCCCCCCACCCACAACGCTCGGCCGTAACGGCTGAGCCGTTAGCCTGGCCACCTGGCTAGTGCCAGCGCACCGGACCGAGCCGCCGGGACGGGCCGGGCCGCACCGATGTTGGACAGACCTGGACCCAGTCCGGGCTGACCATGGGGGTATCGGGCCGGGTCAGACTGGGCCCGAACCCCTTTTTACCGAACCTCTTTCAGCCTGTTGCCCATAAGATGAGCTACGAGCCTCTGATCGACGCACCTTAAGTTATGATGTGATTCTTGGATCGAGATGGTCGTTTCGGTATATCTCACTCAAGGTTTAGGAGAACTTTTGGTTCAGCCGCGTTGGTTCGTACACGAAACCAACCGGGCCCTCGGAGTGGAAACACTTATAACTTGATCTCCAGACGTCTGATTGAGGTATCATTGATTTTTGTTGGATTCCTATAAGTGAGATTGATCTTTTGGCTTACTCCGCCCAAGGTTTGGATGAAGGTGGAGTACGGTCGGGTTGGTTTTGACTTAAAAACCAACCGGGCCCCTAGGACAAAAAAGCCAATAACTCTCAGACCGGGCGTCCGATTGACGCGCCACCTGTGACGTTGAGTTCTTGTTGACGATACGGAACATTTGGACACATCAACACTGGACTATGTGTCAGTTTATGTATCAGCCTCTCGGCTCATGGAGCGGACCCTCCTGAACGAGCTTGCTATGTGCAGGAACCCTAGAGATGGTTGTGACTGCGACGATGATGACTGTACAGAGATCCTCACTGGATTCGACGGCGACGACTATAGCACTCAGCTATCCTACAACGATCAGTGCTACCGATCCTGTATGGGTCTGATCCTATGTGGGTATGAACTCAGCGGTCCTGTGTGGGCCAGTGCCTACAGATACTATGTGGGTCCGATATTATGTGGGTCTTTGCGGGGGTTAGATACCTATCGATCCTGTGTGGTTCAGATTCTTTGTGGGTCATTGCGGGGGTTAGTTACGTATAGATCCTTTGTGGGTCAGATCCTTTGTGGGTCATTGCGGGGGTTAGTACCTATCGATCCTTTGTGGGTCAGATCCTTTATAGGTCATTGCGGGGGTTAGTACCTATTGATCCTTTGTGGGTCTAACGGCTGAGATGAATCAGTGGATATATCTGATCATCTCTATCTTCATACAAAGAAGTATACCTGTGTGAGCTGAATCTTGATTTTCTTTCTTATGTGGATTACGTTATTCTTTCCTATGTGGATTGGGTTGTGGTTTCCGGTGTGGACTCAGTTTTACATGGTCTCGGAGGTTGGAGCGAACTAGAATTGGTGAGTTAGGTTTATGTATGGGCATATACCTAAGCAGTGTAGAATGTTATTTCGTGATTGAAACATTAATTTGTGGATTATCCATTGTGGATGCTGGAAGACCCTCGGGGGTCTCAGGGTCCCTACTGAGTAGCTTATACTCAACCCTGCATGAGTTATGCCCGCACTACATTATGTTGGTAGCAGACGACGGACAGCACAGATCGCGGTTGATGCTTGCGGAGCAGGTCGGTACCCGGAGGTGGCCCACTGGGCGGGACGTACTCGGAGTGGACGGATGGACCCGAGGAGCAGTGGAGGCTATCTGTACTCAACATTCAGGTGGGACTTCTAGTGTACGGCTCGACGCTGCGGCTTTACTTTGCAGTTGTTGTTTTCACTTTCCAGTTGTACTTTACTTTTAGTTTGGGTTCGTATTCTGGCCCACTTACTTTTCCACACTTACTGTTGTACCCAGTTTTTACTTAGTGTTGACATCTACTTCTTTCTTGCTCTATGGTGTTTGTTTATATTACAAAGGCAATTCCTTCCCTTTTTACCAGGAATTACACCTTGGTTCTAGTCGCCAGCCCCTGGCCTATGGAAGGTGGGCTTGGGGTAGTCACGACACGGCCCCCGAGGACGAGTCGTGACAAACACACTCAGGATTTCCCCTCCATTCCTCCCTTTTCACCCTAGGTGCGAACCAAATAACCCAAGAGCTCAAAGAGGTCTATCTCTCTCATTTCTATGGTGTTTTTGGTGCCATTGGATGCAGATCGAAGCTCTGGGTAAGGCTAATCCCATCCTTGATTCTCTTTTTGGTTTAGGGTTTCATCTCCCCTACCTCTTGTTTTGAAGCTCTAAAATCCTATCTTTTGGGTGATTTCTAGGATGAAGCTCCAAAGTTAGGTTGTATTGACGTCTATAGACTTGATTGAATGTGTGTACAAAAGCGGTTTCTAGGTAGGTGGTCTACAAATGCCATCCCATTGTTTTATGGTGGATTTAGGCATGTGTGGCTTTGCTCATGGTTTTCTTTTTATGGCCATTGATAAACCTGGATGCGGTTGGTATAAAGGATTCGTGAAATGGTAAATGGGAACCCTCACGATACCCATGGGATTTGTTGAGGATGACTTGACCTAATTGGGGCCATCCATGGGATGTGCCTATTTTTACCAGGTTTAGGGATTTTTATTAAACAATTGACCGTGTTGTAATAAATGGTAGATCCATTGATGAATTCGTTTTCATGATTGGTTGAACATGGAATAGAAGTTAGGTGATGCACTTATACTTGGAAATATCATAATCGTTGTTTGAAATGGCTTGAATGGTTGATTCATAGAAATGATGAACGGGTTAAATCAGTTAATGTGTAAACTGATTAAAGACCATAATTGGATATGTTATGGGTTTAGTGTTGGATTCTTAGTGAGATAAGCATAACACATGGGAATTGGGTGAATGGATAAATGATGTGAAATGGTAATGTGTAAATGTGTTAAGGCATAATATAAATTCCCGTGTGGTTTGTTGTGAATGGTGGTTGTCAAAGGACAATGGTATGGTGAGATGATGGTTAATTATATATATAATAATGTGCACATGGCTTGGTAGAGTGTGTTATGACTTGACGATCTACGCCCACAGGTCGAGTGAAGACTGATGCTCTAAACTGCAAACTAAATGCATGAGTTAGGAATGGAGACTGATGATCTATTATCCTAACGGTTGTATCCACCCAAACTAAGGCTTCGAGGTGAAGATATGGTTACTATAAGGGGGTTAGTCAAAGTGAGATAGGATAATGATGTGTTTACCCTATTTCATGTGATTGTGGGGATTAGACCCATGTAACATAATGTTTGTGATTAACCCATGGAAATGTGATGAAATGGTAAGTGATGATAATTGGTGTGAAATGAATGGTAATGGAAGTGGAAATGGATTTGGCTCTGAAATGTTTAATGGAACCTTAAATAATTACTTGGAAATTTTCATTCACATTCCTTTTGCATGAACTACCTGTTTATACTGGATATTTGGTAGACACGGTTGGTGGTTGCCTACTAAGTTGTACTCACACCCTACTCGGGGTGCCATTGGGTTCCCGAGCAGACTTCATGTTTGCAGATCAAGTGAAGGGAATGGGTCCTTGATAGATAGTTTAGTGGACATGGGTATAACTTGGTGAAGAATCCATACTTGGAGTCAAGATCATTTTGGGGATTCTAGACGTTGTCTGTATTTTGGGATTTTTTTTCACTTTTTCACTTGTTGTTGGACATGGCATATTTATTGTTGGAAATCATTGTTATGCATGTTCCTTGTTTATTGATTATTGTTTCAAATATTAGTTTGTTTTTGTTGTGGATTACTCTGATAAAAAATGGGTGTATAGTCTCACCACATGACCACAAAGACCCCTGCTATTAGTTGACAACCATTGGAATATGTGGAGGCGCACTTAAGGTTATGTAACTACCCAGCTCGGAGCACCGGTTTAGTGGATTCCGGGTCAGGGATGTTACAAAGTGAATTGATTGATTCCATGTAATGTAATGAATGTAAGAATATATTCCATGTGAACTATTCTCCTAAGGCTGTTCTAATTAGAATGGAGAAGAAATTAATATAATTGAGACAAAATGATGAATATCATAAGGATTCATATAATGAAAATGTCACCCATTTATCTTGGTATGGCCCGATGTTTATCCTTGATATTTATATAAAGATATATATTTTTTACTTACGATTGATGTAGAAATTTTAAAGGGAATTAGATTATATCTTGTATAAATGATATGAGAAACTTTTATGATGTTCATAAAATTTCAAAAAGGTGTTTATTAATGATCAGGTGTCCTATGAGAGAAATAAAAAAAGTGATCCAATTGTCAGGTGATGAGAAATAATTCATCAAAGCTGTTTCATGGTAAGAGAAATAAATTTCCATATTGTGAGAAGTGTAGTAAAAATAATTATAAGGAATGACTCTCAAAGTATGGGAAGTGATTATAATGTTGTAAGACTAGTCATATTGCTCGTAACATCGTGGGAGATGATCCTGAATGAAAATCAAAAGTCTCCGTTAATATATTTTAGTTGCAATGAGTTATGGAATTATGACAATGTGTGTCAAATGTGGATTACACAAGGTGGAAAGTAGAAAAATTGATAGCAAATGGGAATGTAAAAATCAATCAAAACTACTATAGTTGATGTGGGACCATCAAATGAAATGGTGACATGTATGATACATGTTATTTGAGAATATTCTAATACTCTATTTGACTTTTTGTCTTCAAATAATTCATTTTGAGAGCATTGGAAGAAATTTGTAAATATCACATCATGAATGTGACATAAATATATTGGATAAAAAAGTTTGTGGAAGTATTAATGAAATTAATATATATAGGAATATTATTATTATTATAGGGGGATTTTTCCCTAAAATTCTTATTGAAATTCACATAGTGGAATTTGGTATCATATTGTGTATGGTCATGTTTTTTAGATTATCAAGGAAAATTAGATTTCAAAGAAATGATTGTTTTATTAAATGATTTCATACCTTTTATATCATAACATGAAGCTAATAGATTGATTATATTAGGTAGTGAATGTAATATATCTCATATTGTTGAAGAGAATGAAACAATTTTTATTAGTGACATCATAGTAGTGAATGAATTTAAAGATGTATTTCCTGATAAATTGCATGGTATTGTTCCTGATCATGAGGTTGTATTTACAATTGATTTAGTTCTACATGATAAGACTATTTCCAAACCCCCTTATCAAAATAATCAGGTAGAATTTTGGGAATTGAAAAAACAGTAGCATGAATATCATAATAAATTATTCATTCAACCAAGCACTTTACCGTGGTGTTCTCCAATTTTATTTGTTAAAAATACACATGATTCTATGAAGAATATGTTGGTTATAGATCCTATAATAACATCATTATCATGAATAAGTATTTATTAGCTCATCTCAATGATTTGTTTTATCAACTCTAGGGAGCATATTATTTTTCGAAGACATATTTGAGGTCTGGGTACCATCAGCTGAAGGTGAAAGAGGATGAAATTGAAATGACATAATTCTGAAAAGGGTATGGGAATTATGAGTTTGTGGTTGTGCCCTTTCAGATATCAAACACTTATACTGATTTTATGGATATCAGGAATGGAATATGTCATTAACATTTGGATTATATTGTGGTTGTGTATATATTTGATATTTTTGTATGTTCTAAAAATCAAGAGGAAAATTAAAGACAATTAATACTTTTTTTCAACAAAGAACTAGAATAAACAATAAGGAATGTATAGTAAGAGAGAATTTTGTTTTAAAAAAAATTAATTCTTTGGTAAAACTGTTTCGAATGATGATAGAATAGTTGACCATTCAAAAAAGTTGTTGAAGAGTGTCCAAGACCTACCAATGTCATAGAGTTTCATAGTCTTCATTTATTAGCGGGTTATTATCGAAGGATTATTGAAAACATTTCTCTGTTATCTAACCTACTATATATGTTAACACATAATGGAGTCAATTTCATCTATAAAATGGAATGTGATAGTAGTTTTTAAAAATGAAAAGTGTTGTTAAATGCACCAGTTTTAGACCTAACTTCTAGGAATGGTTAATTTCTATCTATAGTGATTCTTCATGGAATGGACATGGTTGTGTCCTTATGAAGATTGATCAGATAATTTCTTATGTTTCACTTTATTTGAAACTACATGAGTAAAATTACATTACAAATTATTTGGAATTATACGCTATTGTTTTCCATTAAAAAATTTATTGCATCATTTGTAAGGCGTAATGCTATAAATATATAACGATCAAAAAAGATTGAAGTATATATTAATTCAAAGGTAATTCATCAAGTGACATTGGATATGGATAGAATTAATCAAGAATTATGATTGCATGATTCATTACCATCAAGTAAAAGAAAATAAATCGGTCGATGATTTGAGGCGAAATATTAATTATACATTAACCATGATATATTTGGAATTATATCCTTTAGTTAATGATGTGAATAATAATTTCTTAGAAGTTTTTGGTGAATAAAATTCTTCTGTTTTGTTTTAGGTTTCAAGGAAATCAACACTATTATAAAGAATTAGTAAAGCTTAGAATAAAGATAGTGAGTTGTAAAAAAATGTAGAATTGGTTCAGGTGGGTAAGATACAAGAAATTTAACATCAATAAATATTTTCTTTTGTGTTTTAGAAAGATTTCATTTGTGCCTTATTAATAAAAATTGAAGAAATATTTCCTATGTGATATTTATATTAATACATTTTCAGTACATCTAGGATCTACGATAATATGCCAAGACCATCGGGAGTATTACTAGTGGGATGGAATGAAAATAGATATTTCTACCTTTACCCTGAATTTAACATTGAAAAATATAGTCTTTTTTGAATTAGAAAAATACTATGTGTGCCTTATGATTCAAAATTGAATAATTATATTCTATATGAAATTTATAGTTATCCATTTTCAGTTCATCTAAGAAGTACTGTGATGCACTAATACCTTTGAGAATATTATCAGTGGGATGGACTGAAAAGAGATATTTCTATCTTTACCCTATGATGTTTGATTTTTTAATTAGTTAAAGTAGAGAGTCAGTTACCGAAAGGGGTGTTTTTTCCATTTCTAGTTCTAGAGTTGAAAGGAAAAAATATACCCTTGGATTACATAGTGGGACTACAAAATAATTCATGAGGTAACAATTCAATCTGGGTAATTGTTGATTGATTCCCTAAAACTGCTTATTTTCATCCTATTCAAGACACTATATATCAAGATCAACTTTATCAGTTAAAAATTAAATATAAAGTCAGTTTAAATGTATTTACCCTCCCCATTTTATCTGATCCTGATCCCATGTTCACATATAACTTTTGGAACAGACTTCAATGGTTGTTGGTTACTGAATTAAATTATAGTTAACTATTCATTCTTAATAAAATGGGAAGTCATAATGAACAATTCGGTTGTTGGTGGATATGATACATGCTTGTAAAATTAATTATGAGGGATATTAGGATCTTCATCTTTTTTGGTTGATTTATTTTATATTAGTTGTTTTCATTCCAGTATACAAATATAACCATTTGAGTTATTATATACAAAGAAGTGTCGAACTCCATCTTTTTGGATAAAGTAGGTGAAAGGATGTTGATGGGACCATGATTGGTAGTGTCAATGGAAAATAAAGATCAGTTAATTTATATAAATATGTGAATAGGATATAGTAGGTAGACAAATTTCATGGATAAATGGAGGAAGGATCTTTATTTCAAGGAAGTTGATCATGTTTTTATATAAGATTCACCATGGAAAAGTGTGGTGTGTTATGGTATGAATGTGAAGTTGTGTCCAAAGATCATTGGACCCTTTAAAGTCTCATAGAATGTTAAATCAGTTTCCAACCTAGTGGCTTTACCTTTGTTTCTATCACCAGTACACAATTGTTTTCTTGTTTCAATGTGACAAAATTATATGCCTGATCCAAAACATTTTTTTGTGACTAGAAGTAGTTCGGTTGGATGATAATATTTCATATGAGAAATAGTCGGTCAAAATTTTTGACTATAAAGAGATAGTGTTGTTAAATAAGGTGAATCATTAGGTTATGGTTTTATGGAAAAACCATATGTTTGAAGTGGAAACATGGGAATCAGTAAATTCTATAATGTAGAAATACACCCACTTATTAGATAAGTAAATAAAATTGTGAGGATGGAATTTCTAAAAGGGGAGATGGATGTAGTGTCCATTGTTATTTTATAATAATACTATTTCATATATATTATATTTTATGAACAAGATACTAAGTTTACATTAAATGGGATGATATGTTTGATAGCATACCCAACACGCTACCACAGGTTTGTCTGTCATCGTACATTGCACGTAAGATTTAGTTATATAAAAAATTATATATTATTAATATGAATATTTAAATTGGTAGTCATAACCTAGACGATGTATATGGGGGAATGAATATAACTAAGTGTATTATGATTACACAACTTTAGTAAATTTTTTTATTTTTTTATTAAATTTTAGAGGCATAGATGATGATAAATCCAATTTTAATCTTTAAATACACTAATACATTTACAAATTAGTTTTACAACATTTTGATAAAGAAGCCTTTTTAAATCGTTTTTATGTCACTTTAATAATTTTTACTTAACAAAACAAACATCCTCATTAGAAAAGCGATACAAAAATTTATAGTGGTTTAATTATAGGTATATTTATGATAAAATCCATAGTTTAATGAATAGTGACAAATTCTACATTGTAATTAAATACTCCCATTTTCACAAATTTATTTATATTGTTAAATAATACTTTTTCAAGGTTTCTAGGTATAATTAGATTAACTTTTTTAGGTAATCCTATTTACCACATTGGATTCTTTTTCAAATTTAAATTAAATTGAAAAACTATGTGAACTTTTAAATGTTTTAATTTAAAAAATATGTTTTCTCGATCTATCAATGATATTTGTACTAACCCAAATTTAAGAACATATGTGAAATGAATTTTTTTAATAAAAGGATATACATGGTAGTACATAGTTTGATAAATGTGGTCTAATAATATCAAAACAATTTTTTGGTGACTAGTGACTTTAGTATTTTATTTTACACAATTAAAAGTAAATATGGTAATTAAAGGTAATATTAATACTACAATATTATAAAATTACCCTAACCCATGATCTAATAATATGGGATGATTTATTTTTGTCCATTAACTTCCATGAGATGAATTTTGATCTTCGGTAGCCAATTGGGTGTGATTATGACCAATATAACATTTAATTTAAAGTAAAGGAAAATATGTCATAAATGTGTCTAATCTTACTAAAAAATTTATAATTAGGTAATATATGTGATGTCATAAACTATGAATACTCTGTAGAAATCAAATAATATTATCTATAAAATGTTAATTTATTTATAATTTTAATTATTTAAATAATTAAATGTAATTATGATAGAAATGGTGCACTAATAGATTTATTAAGGCACTAATAAAATAAAGGATATTAATAATGTTAATATGGATTTAATTGGATTTATTTCATGACATCCACTATTTTTTGCATTAATTTGACATGTTATATATGTGTAATTTTATTCTGTTCAAAGTAATGATTTTTTTATAATATTTTTAAAAATTCATGTATTGAATAGTTTCAAAATTGGCACAATTCATTTCATAAAAAAATATAACTTATTAAATAATTTATACATTATAAAAAAATAATATTCCTCAAATATATATATATATATGAATAATTTCATTAATGACTCAGTAATTAGTAGTTTTACATTATTTGGAAATTATTTTAACTCTCAAAGTGTAAATTAATTGATAAAATAGTAGATGTTAAAAATTATATAACAAAAATAAAAGGATAAAAAATAATTTAAAACTTATATAATTATATTTGGAGAATTGAATTTATACCCATAATCATCCTATCTTCAATCTAAATTACTTTAAACCCTTTATTAATCAAAATAGATTTTTTATTAATCTAATATGTTTAATAATTAAAAGGGGGCCCCTCCCCTATCCTATTAAAAGACAAACATTCATATCAATTTCTCACAAATCCAGAAGAATTTGGTTTATCCAAACCCTACCCAAAACCCTTCCAAGAATCCCTCTCCACATTATTGATGACTTATTTTTGGAATAACACCCTCTTTGGAGGTGTTAAGTTGTTAATAAAGGTGATTATCTGAAGGAAATGGAGTGTTAATATTTAGGTATTTTTATTTTATTTATTCTTAAAAATACATAAAATTTTATTCTTTATAGATGAAATAATATCTATATTAAACTCAAATGAAATATATTTTATTTTGATAATATCATCACATAAATTCATATGTACTTCAATTAATTTTTAAAGGAATTAATCATTCGTCTATATGTTAGAACTATCAACTTTAGAAAACAAAATAATTTGTTTTCAATAATCGTCACTCATGGGTCATTATAAACATGGAAGAAATTTTTATATTTTATTTTTATGATGTTTTAATAATTATATGATAATAATATATCAATTACATCCTTACTTTACATGCGCATAAAAATAATAACGTTGTTCATGCATACATGTTATCTTTACCTCCAAAAAGCAATGTGACTCGTTTTTATTTATTACATAAAATTTATGATATATATAACTAAATTTAAATTTATAATATAATATTAAGAATTTAAATATTAAATAATTATTAACTTGTTTTCATAACGATCAATCAAAAAATTGGAAATGTTACTCATGTGAACATACAACTTACTATCATCACGAATATTTCATTGTTCATTTCTCATAACCATACAATATTGATTGATTTAATAGTATAAATTATGTATAACAATGATAATAATTTCTTGAATATTATTACAGATATTATGGACCTATGAACCCATTGAATATTGAAAATATACAACGGTCATTTGATCCCATGTACCATATTCATAGAAATGTATATATTAGTTGATGATTTTTATTTAGGATGAAGAGGGAACAAACATGATAAATTGAACTCAATATAATGGACATCATATCAATCTCCTTTCATTGCGGAAATTTTTTATGTTATACACCACATTATTTTATAAGGTGTATAATCAACCCATTGTGACATTTAGATAACTCAAAGGATTTGAAACGAAATAATTTGATATAAGGATTTTACTTTCATTACAAAATGAAAAAATATATTAATTTAAAGAATTCAGTAGCAATGACTTCTCCACTGCCATAACTGCAACTTGATATTTGGATTCCTCTACAATAATTAATTTATTTAAATTAAAAACAAATTAATTATTGAATTTTTGGGTGTTTTGTAATTGAAAAATATTTTTAATATTGATAGACTATTTCAATATCTTCAAATAATTTCTTGTTCTTTGAAATAAAATTTTATTAGTGTAATGTTGATAATTTAAATCTTTTATGTTTTATGAATATATAATGGTACTCGGACATTTGACGGGTGGTTATGTGATAATCCAATGATAGGTTGTTACATGAAACAAAAATAAAGGGTGGTTCTATAATAAACTAAAGACAAATGGTTATGTTATATCCTCTAATTCATTGGTTATGAAAGTTAGTCGTATGGAAATTCCATATGTAAGACTAATATATGTGGAATTCGACCGTATCATAATTCCATTTAAGTGTGATTATATCCGATGTTACATTGAAATGTTATATGATACTTTATATGCATTTAAGGGAATAATTTGGTTAAAAAATTGTATTCAATGAGGATATATTCAATGATGTGTATTTAATTCTTCTTAGAGGTGAAAATTAGTACCTAATGATAAACTATTCGTGGTTTACATGCTTCCATACGGCTAATAGTTTTCATTTTTTTGTATCCCATCGTTAGTTTTTTAGGCTCATCATGAATTTTGAAATTTTTTTACAAGATTTAAATGATAATAGAGTCCATGATTTTATCAACGAAATGTTATGATTATTAAAAAAGAATTGAAACCATGTTTTCTTTTATAAGAATTTGTTTCATCGAAAGAATTGATACTGAGTAGAAGTGTCAAAATTATAATAAATAAGTTGTAATTTTTTTATTTTTGGCCTATATCAATAAATCTATAATATTTAAAAGACCCTCTATGTAATGGAATGTCAAATTTTTTACATAACTTAAGATTAAATATTTTTTAATTTTGGGTCCTTATAAATAGAGTAATATATTTTAGCATAGAAATAATTAATGGCCTATATAGATTTGGATTACAATGTTTCAATATATAATTGTAATTTAATATTAGAAGCAAATTTTTATCATGTAGGATTCTTCATTTCATGGATAATAAATAACAAATACTACATCTCAATTACAACTATAGTGGAAAAATATACAGTGTTTATTCAATTATATAATCAAATCGTATGGTTGAACAAATAGCTTGATTATTTCAAAGATTAGATGAAATATCCTATACTATCAAGTTTGATAACATCAGTTTTATTAGTATTAATGAAAATTGTATCCATCATTTAGGAAGTGTAATATCAATAAAAAGTATTATATCATAATGATAATGGTAGAACATGATATAGAATAATTAAAGTATGTGTCGATGTAGGATTATATTATCAATATCAAGATGAAGTCACTACAAAATGTTTTGTTTGTGAAGCATCTATTAGATCATGAGTCTAAATACATCCATTCACCAATATAGTTTATCTAAGAGATACCCACTCCCTTATGAATTATTATAATTTTTTGAAATGTTTTTATCACTCACATGAAATATTTCATAGTATTTTTGACCATCTCTTCTGAAATTTTAGAAAATTTATATTGGGTTTATTGAGAAAGGTGTGATAAATTTCAATTAACTACTTGTGATAAGTTAACACACGGAAGAACATTTTCCTTGTTCATTAATGGATAAGTCCAATAGTGTAATTTAATATATGAAAATGAGGTAAGGGATAATATACTACTATTGTAGAAGAAATGGATAGTTCTTGAATATTTATTCTCGTTATGTATATACATATATTAGTATATTGGATAATGTAAAAACATTAAAATATTTAATGAGTATAATTTATATTAACTCTATTTTATAATGACATGCTTCACTCATTTTGGGAAAGAGGTTATTATTAGTGAATCATTGATTAACTATCTAAATGTGGAAATTTTTTAACTACATAAAGTGGGTTCTAATATTTTTAATAATATAGGAAATTTTATTTGGTTCACTGTACGGGGTTCCAACAATAAAAAATGTTGATATAGTTAAAAAAATACACTTTGATTATTTTTTGGGTCTTTCTATGTTTTAATGGAAGTTAATGCCCTCAAAAGAAGAAATATTTTGATAGATATGAGATAAAGAAAAAGTAGAAACATTATGAAGGATTACAAAAAAAAATATTTCTGAAAAATTGAATACATGTAAGGGAATCATCAGTCATAACATAAAAGTGGCTCTCATGAAATTAAAAGGGAGATATATTTTGAATATAAAAAATATTAGTCAATATATTAGTCAGTGTTCATTATATTTTTCATATGGACTTACAACATGTTAGTGAGACAATATTAGTAGTTGTTTTGTGAAACCATCAGTCAAACCATGGATTCGAAAAGGTATATGTGCTAATTCTAGAGGATATAGTCATAGAGGGGTAGGTTTTTTCATGATATGAGTATTCAATTTTAAGTCTTCATGCTGGTTTAATAGTAATGAAATGTATTCCAACACTTTGGCATGAATATATGTTTGAAATGAAATATTGAAAAGTTACTTAGTGTGTATGATTTTTTTAGTGTTGAGGGTTATAATTAAGATTATTTTTATCCATTGATTTTTTATGATGAATACTATGATACACATTGATAAAGAAATATGCACAATAATAACGATTTGAGGACCATAGAAATAATCGATCATGGGTTCAAGGATTCAAATGGAATAGAAGGTCTCTCTATGGGGGTTGTTCACATGATGTGATATTATTTAGTTTGTGATAATTGGTATTTATATTTATTATATATTAATAGAAATTTATGTGAATTAAATTGGGGATATTGAATAATATTTGGATAGAGTGTTTTAATGACTTTTTATAGTAATCAAATGTGAATTTCTAATATATATGAATTTTGGTATGGTAGTTCTCTAATTATATGAGTGAAATAATTATTTTCAATAAATATTAAGAAGGATCCTAGAAGTTCAAATAGACATTGGGAAAATATATACACTCGTATAAATAGAGTTGCAATTCTATATTTACGATAAGCATTTAGATGAAGTGGATTTAAGTTTTATCATTATAGTATATTCATGGATATTAATTATGGAATAAAATGTAGAAAAATTGATACAAAAATATGTGGTAAACTTAATCATGGTTGTGGTAGATCTAAAAATAAATACTCATGGAATTAGTGTTCTATTTGATTGTGTGATTGTAGTCTGTTATTTATTATCACGATTGTTATAAACCTAAAAGACTACTTTTTAAACTATGAAATTTAACCAATTAGATGTGTGTATAGTGATTTAATTTCATGGAAAATATCAATGAATGATAAATAAACTATCCCATTTTGTTTTAAATATAAATCATTCATGTTCCCAACTTCTTTTTTCTTTACCCCTTCATATCAACTTCTAAGGAGAGGAGTGTTCCAAATAGATAGAGGAACAAAGGATGTATTTTTGTGGATTGATATTGGAGACCAGAAAGATATCAAAAAACAATTAGGCATTTGTGTAGCCTTTTCACCATATAGATCAAAGAAATACTATTTGATGCTATAATTTTTTATCATATAATATCTCGAAATAAGGTACTACTGAGAATAGAAATGGATAATTCCCAGGTATATATGATTTTTTGGAAAATAACGACCCTATGAAATTGCTTCATGTATTCCATGTAGTTGATATGTGTTTTCCACTCTGTAGTTGATATCAAAATTAGAAGGTGAATGCGGTGTTTGTTAAGAATATAAAAAAATATTTCAAAATATCATTCCATTGGAATTTTATCATTTAATTATTAGATTCATAAAGGGAGAAAACCATTCAATGAGTTTTATGATGAATCTCTTAATGTAGTTGAAGAACCATTAATTTCCTCTCAACTTTATTAGTATCTATAGAGGTGATCTGTAATGGAATTCAAAATCATTCCCCAAAATATATTTAATGTTATAATGTTAAATTAAAAATTAAATAATATCATTATAAGTAAAATGAAAATCACACTTTAGTATATTTAACATTAAGTTGGGTAATCATAATTTTGCAAACCAAAATTACTATATTTTAAGTGAATGTAATAGTAAAATTATTTGAATACTAGTTCATCCCTATAAAAATAAAATATCAATACAAAAGTAAACAGTAAATGAGTTTCTTGAAATGATTTCAGTTGGAGTAAAAATTCTCAATGTCAAATAGAAACACACCATAGTTATACACCACTTATGTTTCCCGGATTTCCTAGCCTGATAATATTCATAGATAAATTGTAATAAAATATAACTAGATTATAATTACATAATGTGTATGTATTTAAAACATTTTTTTGATTATCCAAAATCTATATATTATGAATTTGGAAGCCTTTTATTGGGAAATAATTTTTTAAATCCCTGATGTTATGAAAAAATTTAATTTATCTATTTTTCTTTATAACAAGGAAAATATTTGAACTAAATTTACTATACTTAATGTCATGTATGATACCCACCTTAAATATTTTTTCAAATTTAGATACCTCATTTTCAATATGATATGGAAGCATTTATTTTGACATGCCCCTTATTAGTAATATTTGTTTCATGAGTAACGGTATGTTATATTATATTGTATATTATTATGAAATGCATATAATGAAACCAATTAAAATTATTTTATTAACAGAAAACGATAAATTAATGAGAAAATGAACCCATGAAAATTCCAATCATTAGAACAAGAATAAATATATAAAATAAGAATACTACAATGGGAAAATATGGATTCCCTAATCCACTGTAATCATTTCCACCAAAAACAAAACTATTTAAAAGAAACTAAATATTAGTAAATAAATTAACATCATAAAAAAGGAATATATATAATCTTTTGATATATTTCAGTGAATATTGATTGAATCAATGAAGTGGTATTTATAGTTGGTGATATACTCATTAGAATAGTACTGTGACCATTATAATTGTGACATGGGTGATTGAAATAGTAACCTACCATGGGAATGGTTATTTGAATAAAAAATAATAAAATGAAACATAAATAATTTTTATCAAGTTTAGTTTAATAAAATATTTATATTATACATCCATAATATTATTGCAATATTTAAAATATAAAAACATTAACTTTTTAATAAAATAATTGATATATTTTTTTAAAAAACAAAATGAAATTTTATAATTAATATAGATAGAAATTATTTTTTATAAAATTAATGTTGTTTGCGGAATTAAAATTTGAATAATTTAAAATGGTGTGTTTTTGGTAATTTCGTTAAATACATCAATTAATGGTTAAAATTAAAAATATACTTTTTTCGTAACTAGTGTATATTAAATTTCATAATAATTTAATAATGACATAATACATTATATAATTTTTGGTTAATCCAAATACATATTTAATTTTATAAATGAATTATTTTAATATATAAGAAATGTTCTGCAGACCTAAAAATTATTTTCAATTAGCTAATGTCTAATGTATTCAATTAAAAATGCAATTTGTTTAATTCTCTTACATTTGATTCTGATTACATTAATAAATTTAATTTATAATTTATTTTAAAATCCTAAAATAATGTTATTTTATTTAAATATATTTTATTATGTCAAATAATTTACTATTCAATGTTTTATCGTAGTTATATTATTTTATTCAATTTTTTATCCTTAAAATACCCCTCTCAAAAAGTATAAATAACCATTCTCCATCCCATTTGAAATAAAATCCTACCTCCCATTATAAAGAAAAAAATATTCCAAAATAATTTTTATATAGAACCTAATAATACATCTGGAGATTATGGTGAAACATAACTCACAAGAATCAAGGGATTTTTCTGCTGTACAAGAGAAGCAACGCCACGAAATTGGTATGTCTTTATAAAATCATCACTCATATTCATCATACCTTTCACTTATTCCCAATTATATTATAAAAAATCATATAATATCAATAAATATGTTTTTATAATTTTATTATTGATTTTAAATTACTTAATGTATCATATTTATAATATGTTCATATTTTATAATTCCTTTCCTCCTCTTTTGATAATGTCCTAGTAATAGTCACTTTACCTCCCATGAAGATGTTTCAAATTCTTTTTTTCACACCATTCTAAAAGATGATTATAATATATTATTTATAATATATATACTTATAAATATATTTATTTATAAGCTTATGGAGTTTATATTAATAATGTATAAATAGAAATTTAGAAAGACAATTAAAATGAATAAAGATGTGAAATTTTGACAAAAATATCATGTCAAAACGTATCAACAGTAATGATGGAATTTAATATATACATTTCAATGATTATATTTTATAAATACATTAAAATTTAAATAATTCACTTTTTTCGTGTTTTAGCAATCCTAATTTTATTATTAAAGAGGAGAAAAAGAAAAAAGTAAAGCAAGATTTAATCTAAGAGATTTCTCTTCCACTTCGTTTCCATTTTAGAATCACATTATATTTAGCATTACAAATATTGAATTAATATCCTTAAATACACTTTTGTATATCCTATTATTATAAATGAAATTATATATCAATAGGGAACCATACTTCCTTCTCATTTTTCCCTTTCCAAAGACCATGTTGTAAACTGTCAGGCTGCCATATTGGTATCTTGAATTTCCCACATTTACATGAGATAATGTTGTATATTGAACACCCAAACCCCTTATAAACACATCAGTACTAACCTAGATGAAAAAATAATTTATTGATTCAGTTATTTACATGCATCAATACCCAAATTCCATTTTTAGCGATAAAATTAATTTAATGTTCATTTTATTTAGAACATATATACTCAATGATTTAATATGAAACACATTCCTTAATTTCAATTGTCCATTGATATATTTTTTCATTATGATCATTGTGGAAAACATGAATTAAATCAAATAAAGGATAATCCTTGATAGTTATACTATTTGTTTGTTAAATAATTAATCATTAGAGATTACACATTTTATGATATATTAGTGAATAACCTAGGTAATTATGATATATGACACCTTTGTTATAACACTTGGTTACATTCATATGAATGTCCAAATTTTATATCGTAGATATATTTTTTATGAATCAAAAACTCATTATTATTCTCCCATGTTATTCCTTATTTATTATAAATTGTAATATTATATGTATCATTGCCTATGATTATATCATTGGGAATTTATGATCACCCATTTATTTTGATGTGTGTTTCTATGTAATTAGATGAAGTGAAAATAACTTATTATAAACCAATGAAATTTTTTTTTATTGTATTAGAATAATGATTATGTGTTTCTTGTTATACATTTTTATTTCCATGAAACTAATCTTTAAAATATCATATTTGTTGATATGTTTTCTGCTGTATAAAAATAATGTCATGTATTAAAAATGTGTGATGCTATATGATCCACATGCTCATATGGTGTATGAAAAAAAAATCATCATGAGTCAAGAGTCATATATATTACCCAAATTACCTTAATATAAGTAATCAATAAGGTTTAAAACACCACCCTCAAAATCTAGTGGAACATATTCACAAAAAAATCCCTCGTTATGATCATAAGAAGGTGAATACTCTCTCCATGAGTTGTAAGGAATTTTATTGGATCAATATAGTCTTTTTTTGTCTATAATCATATGGATATTTCAAAATTCCTCCAAGATTAGTTGAACCCCTATGAATGGAGGAATAAATATATGATATATGCATTAAATTCAGATAAATCATTTTTTTATAATATAAAATTGTTTTTTATGATGACTAATTAATCATAATACTCAATTTATTATAAATACACAAAAATATATGCTTTATAATTATGGGTTTAATAATAATATTCAATTATACTACTAGAGGCATCTTAATAAAGGAAATTGTTTTTCTATTATAAGTGATGAAGGTATTAAGTGGATCAATTCCTTTAGTTTGTATAATTATTTAATTTTCTAAATTGAGAATAATCACCTAAATTTGATTAATAAAATGTATAAAAAAACTATACAACATTCTGTAGGGTAGTCAAATTGGATTACGGCCCATTGGGGGTAGAGATTCTTCTTTCTTTATATGTCAACAATCATTCCACATTTATTTTATAGTGCCTTATATAGATATATTAAGCCTCACTTGAGTCAATGTAGAGAATATCACTGTGATTTACAATAACTAACAAATTTAGATAATTTCTAATGCATATGAGGTATTAAAAGGGAACTATAAAATTCATATGAACACACCATATTCCCAATAAGGAATTAATGGTAGTTTCATTGGAAAAAAATATAATAATATAGTTTGACACATGGTCTCCAAATTGCGTTTTTAGTTTGATCTTCACTCTAGGATCATATTAACCTCTATCTCACGAGTTCTAATTTTTGTTTTATTTTTCTATTTTTTATACCCTTGGAATGATTAATTTGTTCAGATTTCATGGTTGATTCAGTGACTATTCATTTGATAGATGACACACTAGCATCATAAGAGTGGATTGGGTTTGTGGATATTTAAGATCATTCCAATTCAGATATTAGTATCGTTGAAGTGAATTTTTGATTATATTATAAAAAAGTATAATTATGGTATGGTTAACTCATGGACTTTATGGACTACCTAAATGATATATTCTTTTTTCTTTTTCTCCTCCTACATAGTGGTTCATGGGAACCCATTTTTCATAACATTCCTTTTCATTAACATTCGAATATGTTATATTTAATATGTTCTTAAAATCATATTTATATTCTTTATTAGAAATAACATACATTAGGATTGGTGGTTTTAATCCACCCATTGATATGAAGAATAAGTATATAAGTGGTTTGAATAGACTAGGTATCCATTGAGGTACCTATTTAAATTATCATGTTTTTCCTTTTAAATTGAATGAGTTCATTAAATGATGGGTATAAATTATGAAAATAGTTGTGCTATAAGGGAAATTATGTTATGGGTTTTTTTATTCTGTCATTCTATTATGATTTCATTCATGCGGTTGATTAAATTATGTGTAACCTTGTCATTAAACATCTTAAAAAATCGTTTTAGAAGTTATTTCACTCTACTTTATCATTTAAATGGGTAAAATTCATACATGTTTCTTGAATCCTAGAAATATCTTTGGTTCCAAAATTTTTAACCACCACCCTTACCAAAAAATAATTAAAGATATGTAAAAATTTATTTTTATTCCCAAATATCTATTTTTAGGTTATAGTGTTATGATGGTATTTAAATCAACCATCTCATTTTTCATAATCTTTTGAAATTTGATCATTTATTCTTCCATATTAGAGATGAAATATTTTTGGAAATGATCATTTATGAAGAAATAAAAAATATTCATTATTTTTTTTCTATCATCAATGCTTATTTCATGTATCCTAAATATTTTAATTTAGATGGGATTAATAATTTTATTTCTATATATAATGTATTTGATGGAATAAAACATATTTTTAGATTGTCTCCATGACTATTAATAGTTTAATATTATATGAAGTAATTTTTACGGGATTTCAAACCTATAATGATTAGGATGGCTACAATTTATATTCGTTTCATTGAATGACCACCCATTACTAAAACTCTATTTTACTAAACTCCTTGAATATTCCATGATGTTATTTTGGAATGGGAATTTAATTTATCTTATCAAAAATAGTCTTTTTATCGATTTTATTTATTCCATCATTTATCAGTTGTATGTCTAGGGAATTAGTGAGACCCTTCTATAAAGTAATGATGTATAAAAATATATCATTATCATGATAATGATAGATGTAGAGGTTAAAAGTAATTATTTTCATTAATGTTGACTATAATTTGTTTATGATAATTCTTTTATGATCTTCCCAATAGTGGACGGATACTTCTACTAAATTACTATACTAAACAAATGTGGTACTTTTCATATTTTTTGCAGAGAATCTTGGATTCCCTAATTCATAATATTCTAAATATCTTACAAGTTGAAATCTTCAAGAATAAACGTGTGTAAGATTATAATCAATATCTCCTATTCCATTAAAAATAAAGAACATCTTCTTTTTAATGTTAGTATAGGAATAACTAATTATGGAACTAAGGATATGATTTCAGGTATGAACCCATCCCTGGAAATATCGTAGATACTGTCATGCTACCATTACATTAGAATTATATACAAGTAAATCATTTCCTAATGTACGAATAGTTTAGTAGCATTGGTAATCTAGATACATACATTAGTTTTTTTAAAAAATTAATACATTAGTTACAATAAAATATTTTCCCTTTAACGATGATAAATTTATTCTATCTATAGTATCCCCACATATCTTTCATTGTACAATTCATGGAATCATGGTGAAAGGAAAAATAATAGGGGTGAGTTAAAATCCTCAATAATGGAATTTATAATCGAATTGATAATGAAACAATGAAAAACGTTTATATATAAAGGTAAATAACAGAGAACACATGTCATTTAATCGGCAACTTAGAAGGTATTGACTAAAAAAATGTCAAGTTAAATATCTGAAAACAAATTCAGTTAAATAAATGAACTCAATAAAAAATTAATTCAAATATAAATTCAAATCAAAAATCACATGGATAATAATGACTGAATATAAATTAATGAAATTATTAATAATTGGATTCCATGTTTCTTAGTTACCGTTTACATTTACCATCAGGACCATCCACAAGACAATTTATAATATCAGGTAAAACCCATTTCTGGATATCCCAATTACTCATCCTTTGAGAAAACCAATGCGTTGAGGGTATATCTAAAACTAGGACACACTCGTGTCATTCCATTCTAAATCATTACTCATATATCTAGAAATCTATTTAATATATGAATAATCATATTCATTTAATATTTTCAATGAGAAAAAGTATCTAATTTTTTAATGTTTCTATAGTTAATGAAATAAATTTCAATGTATACAATGTATATAAAAATAGTGTATGGATATAGCAAAAATCATATCCATGATAGATGGTATGGATATTTTGGGAAATTCATCGTTCAATGATCATAAGAAATTGATTATTTCAATGAGACTAAAAGTAATCAAAGTAGTTAGTGCAAATATTTTCATTGGTCAAATGAATCATAAACCATCAATAGAAAGATTAATTATGGAGTCAATATAACATATCCCAATAGGAATTAAATAAATTATTGTTGTATTTGATGAATCATAATATTATTAAAAGAAATTTTAGAAGTATCATTGAGAAAAATATCAATTTCATTTTGAATTTTCATTAAAAACAATTTCTTCAAAAATCACATTTAAAAACATTTTCATTAAAAATTAACCTTATAAACAATAAAATACAGCTTTAAATCAAATATTGTAGGTAAATTCATACATTTCATTAAAGTTAGAATGAACATTCCTTTTTCATAGTAAAAAGAATATAAAAATTAATTATTGGAAAGATACATGAGGATTCCTTTTAAAAAACTTGTATTGGTAAAAAGGGTATAACTTTCCATAATAAATAAACTTGGAAACATTTAAAATTTTTTAAAAAAATTATTATAAAACATGTTTTTATGAAAATATGATCATTAACTAAAGAGAGAAATGATGTTTGATTTTTGTAATATAATTCCCAAAAAATATTTCACAACATAAGAGTTAAAAAGTATGAATAGTTCCTGGAAAAGGTCATGAATAATCCTTGTATTATAAAATTAAATGTTTTATTGAAAACATATCCAATAATTTTGTTTAATAGAAATTTGATTTTAAATAATCCCGAATAAAACGAGATTGTGATGTAAACCCATGAAAAGACCATAACGTTGATGTGAGAATCAATACATACATATATTATTTGTGTTAAAATGAAATCCAAATAAAAAATGATAAAATAAAATAAAATAAAATATCTTAAAAATTTATTACACACATTATATAAGACTATTAACTATAATGGGGATGTTATATAACACAAAAAAATTAGGTTACAAAATTCATTTCAACTTACATAAACTTAATCAAAAAACCTATATTAACTAATTCAAATTAAAACTCCAAATATCATTTATAACTAATGAATCTTTATATTATATTTAAAAATGTCTGTATTTGCATCATATATAAGATATTATGATAACATTTAAAAAGTATGTCTCAATGAATATAGATCGATATGATATCCTTTTCTATTTGATAACATTACAATAATAACCCCTATGAAAGAAATAATTTCAAATGAAAAATTAAATACCCAAAAGAAAACATAATCAAGGATATAATATATCAATAAGTGTTGTAGATACACAACACTAAATTTTTAAGTGGTAAAAATGGTTTATGCCTCATACAAAGAGGAGTGATACATGAATCTTATACCTTGTATTCCCCTTCTAGTGAATATAATTTAAAATCGTGTATAAGTGTTTTATAAATGTTACTAACATAAAAAATAACCATAATCATATTTATAATTTAATATATTATCAACATATAAAATCTTATAACTCATTTTTAACAATATTACATTATTTTCTCTATTTGGGTGTTAATTTCCTAGTTTCTCGAGAATGTTTTTGAATATTAATTTTTCACCTTATTACATATATCATGATTTAATTATATCTATAATTTAAACCATGCGGTATTTATAATATATTTTTAGAATATAGTTTTTTATAATAATCCACATAGATTAAAGATGGGAAATTAAATTCACTTTTCATGGAGATGATTGCCCGAACTTATTCATGAACTCAACATTCATTTCATTATCATGTTTAATGAAATAATATTAATATATATATATATATTATATATAATTAAATTATAATATATATTTTATATATAGAACATATTTTTATTAAAATCATCATTTATTCATTCCATGTATAGCCATAACAAATCACATCCCATTGAATAGGTTGTAGTCTGCACTTCCACAAATGATGTTATCTTATTTCCTAAAAAATGGAAATAATAAAGACATGATGAATATGTAAATTAATAATTAAAATATACATTATTAGTTTCATATATATAATATAAATATAGTATTTTTATAATAATTCCAAATCCTGAGTGGTGGTAGAGGAAAAGCAGACAATAATCGTTTTGAGAGATAGTAGTTTTCCATACACGAACTGTAAGTCTGTTACAAATTAGATGGACGTATTTTTAATTGATGGAAAAAACATTATAAACAATCATATTTATGGTATTTAGGTTTATATATAGTCATGTAATAATAATATTTGATTGTGTTAAGAAGGAAAATAATACCAAGGATTTACGGAAAATATGTTACCTCTTTTTTGGGAAACATTATTCTATTTATATAGGATGAATTCCTTGGTTAGATTTATGATTAATTTTGGAAATATAGGTTTATTTTATGTTTTTGGGGACCTTATTTTTGTATAGTTATATTCCGGCAATGGTATAGAAAGGTGATAATATTTTGAAGGGTTGGGTATCTTTTTATAGTGGAGTAATGACATTCTTGTAACTTTTAGAAAAAGGAATTTCAACCCTATTTTTTCTATGAGAAGTGGCTCAAATAATGGTTCCAATTCTCAAAAATGGATTATATTATTGAAATATTAACATAAATTTGATATAAAAAATGTTTCTAGGTCATTTTGGCCCTTAATTTTCATGTTTATCCGCTAGTTAATCATATTTTTCTCTTAATTTCATTAAATAATTTTAATCAAATTCATTAATATTTAAAAAAAATGAAGTCCATATTAGGAATTATAACTGTTTATGATTTAAAGTCGAAATTATTTTTCTAATTACAATCATACAAATAGAATAAATAATTTTTTTAATCAGGCAGAAAGGACTACAAGACGTGGATTTTAAGTGGGAAAAATTGAAAAAATTGTTAAGTGTTTATATAAAATTTCAATGTAAAATTTATCGTAATGAATTAAATTGGATTAATTGTTTTATAATTTTTATAATTTGACATTAATACATACTTAAAATATATATTTTTTTTCATAAATAAATCAGTTCAAAAAGAATTTTTAAATTAAAATTCATCATTTTATTACCGTTCAAAAAAATATAAAACTTTTAAAAAAAATAATTTATATTCCCCCTAAACTAAATTTGATGTTCCAATTTAAAAATTTATATCTTTTTTTATATATAATTTATAAAATTTCATGAAATTGTATTTTAAATAGGTTCTCAATTCATATTTGGTAAAACTATATTCAGAAAAGTATGGGTTTTTCTACTTAAAATTAGGATAGTAATTATCTTATGCCAATCAAATTGTAACATCCCACAATAGTTGTCCATCAAACCAGTAGCTAGAACAGTTGGTTATAAGAAATGGAGCATGTATCCTGATATACAGAAGGCTGATGACTAGCAGATAGTGTCTCATGAGGTGATAGTGTGGATTCTATACCCTCATATAAGAGTTTAACAATGGTACAATCAAAAGTATAATTAGACTGAAAATAGTTGAAGTAATAAATAACAGTGATAATGTATCAGAATTTTTTTTATATAACTAAAAAAGTGTCTAACAATAGTTTATACAATGCATGGATGATGGATGATACATTAGATAAAGATGTAAATTGAAACATGGTTTGGAATATAGTAAAAAATGAAATAACATCAAATCCCCTAGGGAGATCTCAATGATCATCAAAATCTAGTGCTTAATCCTTTTCTCTTAACTCATAGTTACAGGTAATACAATAATCAACCTAAGTCATACATATATAAATTCTACATGAGTAGAAATGATACATGTGCATGGCGGTTGATATAAATATCAATAGGTCATCACCCACACTGTCTCACCCAATCTAGAGAGTTCAATAAAAATTAAAAACTATACAAGATTAGATAATTTTATAAATAGAACTATATAAATAAACGAAAACATTTATAGGTTCCAAACGGAAACCTTACTATAGTACCAACTTCAGCTAATTGTCGAGTTACGAGTCTCATCGTTTCACAAAATATATGGTATATAAATTGTTATATATATATATATATATATCATAATAGGCATGGGTTAAGAATTCTTCCCACCCATAAATGTACACATAGATCAAAGCAGGTGTGTGGAAAAATGACTCCCATCCATACACATTTATTTAAATGGCTTGGGGAAATAATTATTTCCATCCAGAATCATTTATATAGTTGACATGGGGTGATAATTACTCCCATACATAAAAATTTATATAGTTTTCATGGGGTAATAATGAATCCCACCCATAAACATTTATATAGCTAGCATTGTGTAATAATTCATCCAATCCATAATCATTTATATAGCTTATAGGGGGTAATATTTCATACCATCCATAAACATTAATAATGTGTTGGAATGGTTTAAAACTACCTCCCACCTAGTAATGTGTATAATATAATTCATATGGAAAAACCTCTTATGAATTTCAAATTAGACATTATCAATGATATTTTCATTTTTATATACAATTCTCCACTTGAGTCATGGACCTCTCATGCATGTAATTCATCAATCCCATATAATGGTGTTATCCATTTCATAAATCCATCATTTACATTTATAATTTATTTCATATGGAAACACCATTTTTTTTGTGTCATCCTACTCATAGTAAACTAATTCAATTATATCACACATGTAAAATTTATTTAAAATATACGCTCCAAAGGAAGAGATCATGTCCATTTCCCATATTGGATTCAGTCATCTTGTATATGTCATTTTAAAAATTCCTTTTACATTTAACATTACATTTAACTTAATGAAACATGAAAATTACATTTAAATGTTGTTAAGTGTATAGAAGAGGTGTCATTAAAACTAAGCTTATGCCCACTAGTGAAATTTCCACTAAAACATACCATGAACAGAAAAATTTCATTTCTCAATTATAACTTCATGAGTAACGTTAACTAACAATAAATAAGTAATAAAATCATAATAGTCTACTCACAAAAATTTTAGTTTGATATAATCACACCACTTGTGAAGGGGTTTTATTATAAACTCATGTCATTGTTGAAACAATAATTCACTGTCTTTAACAAGGTTCATATTAAAGAATGAAAATCAAATTTATCAAGATTATTATTATATTAAACTACCCCAAAAATGAAACTAATGTAGATAAGTCAAAGTATGTAAAAAATAATGAATTATTTACTTATCAAATTAAAAAGGGAAAGGAAGGGGATCCAACCTCAGGGTGGAACCAAACCAAATACGTCGGCTCCTGACACTTCCTACCTAGGTGAAGCTGTTACCCCCATTGAGAATATGTACCTTCATATATGTATAAGGAAAACTATCCTCTATGCACAAAAATTCATGTCCATGAACATATGTATGGGGATCCTTACGTATACGCTTATATGTATATACTCTCATCCACTCACCTATGTGTTCATTTTCATATATATAAACATAGGCACATCGAGATCCATTCATATATATTAACTACACTGGATGAATTTAAACATAACAGGGGAACCTATATACATATATACTTACCTATGTATATAGAAAAATTCAAATTAGATTCTAGTGACTCTAAAACACATGGTTGGTTCCAATGCAAAACAAAATAATTACTATGAACCATAAATCACCCATAGGAAGAAATATAATAAGTGAAAACCCAAATAGTGGGTATAAATCATTAACACAAACGGAGGAAACAAACTATATCAACTCAAATTGTTTTACCATTATGGTATGTTGTCAGAATACACAAGAATATGACCTAAGTGACCATATTCACAACCTAACATTGGAAGAAAACAATGAAAAATAGATAAAACCCAACCATGGGTTTTCATAGAGCTACATCGAGCGTTGATGAAGCCAAAAACGTGGTCATAAAGAGAGATAATAGAGAAGTATCATTCCAAACATTCCATATTGATGTATCAAATAGTGGAAATCTTATAGAAATGTGGACATCGACAGAGGTCATAGAGGGGGTGTGTCAAGAGTCCATGGGGTGCTAAGGAGGGTCCTCACGAGTTTAGGGTTGTTTGTTTTATTTTACTTCTTTTTAGAGTTAATATAATTTAATCCGATTACTTATCGAGGACAACCTTCATGGATTGGGCCAAATGGCCTAGAAAAATATTTACTATCCTTGAAGTCATTAATGGGTACATGGGGCACCCTGCACATACTAGATGAATAGTTTTGAAATTGTACACCAAACTTGGGGTGAATATATTTGATATACCTCACATTCCACTAACCATGTATTCTAGGTCCCTGGTTTGTATAAACATGCACACCTCTTGCATAACACAACCCCCCCCCCCCGAATAGGGCTTCATAGTTTCCTGTAGTGGGATGCATGGTTGTATACAAATCATGTGCCTTCTACATCTATTCAAAACGTGACTTTTTTGGGTCTGACACTGCTAGAACATCTCAATCCACCTGTGAAACATTTTGGGACTATTCCAAGTCCAAAAAATTGAATAATCCCAAATATAAAAATTCCATTACGGGTCATGGTTTAAAAAATAACTCATTCTTTAAATGAAAAAGTTCAAATTTCATTTATTTTTCATCTAATTCAAAACACGAGGCATTATAGATTTCCCAAATTAAATATTCTCTACCAAATGATCCTTTTAGAACAACATTAAAAACACCTGACCTACAAGGGTAATAAATCATTGTTATGATGGTCTTGCTATGTTTCCAAATTCCCAATGCACCTCTGAGAAATTTTTTTGAACAACTAGATTATAAGTCACTAACACCTATGATAAGGATCGATTCCCAACAAAAACTCCATGATATCTCCTAACCTAGCTCGTTTATCTAGACACATGATCACATCGTCATCATGTCATGTATTTGGATGATGGTACTTCCAACCTTAGGTTTTAACATTAGAGAGGGATAATTCCACACAACGGTTCAACCCACCATTAGAATTTTCATACATTCACACCTCTATATGTTCTAGCGACCTGTCTTACGTGACATCCAAAATAGTGAAAATGGTCAATTCCCCATCAAGACCATTTTTCCCATGTTGGGCCATCCCTTCTTAAAAATACATGGATGACATAATCTCTACTCATCTCTACATAGATATTCGATCAAAGACGATCCATAACTAATTTTTTACCATTAACAAGATGAACCCCAAATTGATCCCTCTACGACTGACTATTTACAAGAATTCTCATCTTAGATGACTAGGGTATTCCATGAAGATCCAAAATTCCTTCCTCCAAGCAACCATTATTTTATCACAAACACTGTCACTGAATCCATGAAACTACAATCAATGAAATATCAAAGTAAAACTTCCAACTAAACCATTAAATTATTATGCCTCACTATACCCAATGGGGGTAATCAGGACCCAACACACTAGAATTGTTACCCTTTAAACACTAACTCTGATCCCATCAGAGAGATTGGGGTAACCTCAGATTCAACGCACTGTAGTATGAATAAATATTCCAAGGTATTTCATACTCCATGACAATAAACAATACATCATATAGGAATTTATATTTAATAATTTTAAAATAATATTTTGCGAAATTGTTGTTAACCGAATGATGAATGTAATTTTTTCCTCTACTACCTCATTCCACATGATAATCTCACATATGATAAATAGTTCATTCAGACCATAAAGGTACTAATATTAAACTTATTTATTGTAGATTAATATTTTTAATGTATTCAACTACTTATAAAATTTCATGGATTGTTAGAGGAATGGATAATCATCATTTCCTCAACTCACCTTTTTTTCAAGATAAAATTTCATCAATTAATAGTGGTGTTCTTGTTGTAACTATGATAGGTTTCCAAAAAATCTTGATACATGGGAATAACTAGAATTATGATGGCATTGACTAAGTCCATAATGTCATATATTATGGGAAATTCCACTAAAGGCATCAAATTTATGGCCATTGGAAGGTATGTTGTAGCTTCTGGTTTTTATATTTTTGAATTAATTATGGATTTTTGTTAGATACCATGGGGATAACCTCAAAGGTTTGAATTTTATTTTATTTCATCATAGGGAGGCCCCCCCACTCAAGTTGGTATTTTGATCACAATAGTGATGGCCTCCATTATTATTATTGTTCTCCTAATAATATGTGTTAGGACCTTCACTTCAGTTGTTTTTTTCTATGGGATAATATAATGAAAAAAAACTTATTGGAGTACTATAATAGTTACTAATTATTGATTTTTTACTAGTGAAGGAAATCCATATTATCTATATTTATTTTCATAAAGAGGATATATAGAACTAAAACCATGGGTATAATTATTATAGTTACTATATTATTTTTTTTGGAAGAAGAATATCAAGTGTAAATATTCAAATTTTAAAGGTGAAGACCTCCATATAATGATCTCTTGTGAGAACTTCTAGAGTTATCGATTCTCATTAAACTATGAAGTGGACATCTGTAGTTATCATTCATATTACCACTGGGATAACATATATGACTTGAATAGTGGTATGCACCTCCATTGTTATAAAATATGTCACTATTTGTGGGAAATATATAATGTATTTTATTATACCTTATTATTACATTATTGATAATGATTTCATCAATTTTTTCTGAGAAGAAATCTGATGCTTCATGCTGATATTGATCATGAACATATTTTGGGTGATAATTTTTATACTTAAAGTACATGATTATGTTGGTAGTAGAGGAGTCTTAAACCATTCAGTAGAATATTTTAGTTTGTTTACATTAGTGGCATCTAATTTAATATGTGTTCCTATAAATAGTTGGGGTTACATCCAAAACAATGTATTTTCTAGTAATTTGTTTTTCACAATGATAGTAAAAACCATGAATTGTGGGAATTATCGTAATATTTTCTTTAGTATCCAATATATTGAAAATACCCTCCATAAACCTTTATTAATATTTAAGTTAACCATTTTATCAATAATGTAAAATTATCTTATATTAATTTGAAGATGGGATGGGAGATTCTTGCCTAGTGTGACACGTATCATGGTGATTATTGTTACAAATTTAGAACATATAGGTTTAAATGATCAGTATCTAGGTTAGTAATGATTATATAGATATTTTAATAACATATCATATTTTTTTACTTCTAAAATTGATGTTTTAGAGTGGTTGATTTAATTCAACAAATTTGTGGTGTTGAAACATTCCTGATGTTAGGATCATATATTTGAGGATCCATTAGTTTGTGGTTCTTGGAAACTCATTAAGCATCTGACTATTCACCACATGAATATAGAACAAAAGGCATTATGGATTTATTAGAAGATATTTAATTATATATTGTGTGGGAGAACAAAAATATGAAATGCCTCTTAGATGTATCATAAAAATGAATATATAGTAAATCGATATCTTTCACCGCTATAGGATTTCATTTCATTTCCTCAATTTTTTGTTTCAAATAATATTTTATCATTTTAGGACCATCAATTTTATTTATTTGGGATAACATGTAAAAATCAAGAGTGTGGGAGTTTAAATCATCCCATATGGATTGTATTGTCTAGTTCATGACTCTATTAAATATTAAAAATATCCTCTTGAAATTATTCCCAATAAATATACTAGTTACACATATTATTATAGATTTCAATAGAGGTAGTGAATCATTGAGAACACTAAATGATATGTCTTCCGTTATCCAATTTTAATTAACTATACTATTGTTTAAAGATGTATTGTTTAACACTCTAGAATTTATCCCCATTCAGGGATGTGGAAAGTGTTTTCTATTTAGGATTGGTCATATGATAGAGGATTCCTACAAATACCTATGATGCGAGTAAAACAAAGTATATTTTATTATCATATATGGAGTCCCAAATTACCATTTAAGGTCATATATCAATATCCATTATGTTGATTGTTGATTTTATGTAGCCATGAACAAGGAAGTATTCTATTTTAGGCCATGTGTCTAACACCAATTGGGTGCGCCTTTCATATTGTCCATTTAAAATAAATTAATCATAATGTTTAAGAACTGATTACTACAATCATTTTATAGTTTTAAATCATATTAACAATAATACAGTGTGGAATTTCCCATTAGTGGTTTTTTGTGGGTCTTACACATGATTGGACCTTTTCCAGTTTATCTGAATACAAGAGTTAGATCAAGGAATAATGTGACTATCACCTAATATTATAGTTAATATGTACCTTTATCTCATTTAATATACCTGAGGAAGATTACATAACACTTGTTGTATGTGTTATAAGTATTTAATATACAATATTGGAAATTGGGAAAATAAGTCTTAGAAATATCTTACTGGTTCACTAAGAGGAGGTGACATTATTATCAAAGTAATTCCTTATTGGATATATTTTTTGGACACTACTATATAGGGTGAATAACCATTTTAATACCTTATATATAATATTTACATATACTTATTAAAGTAATACATTATTGTAAGGGACAAAAAAATACTGTTAATGACCTAGTTATATATATATATATGGTGGCTAATTTATTATCATGGGTATGGTAATATTATTGGGATATAGACCAATGTGAAATGTTTTCAATGTGGTTTTGGAATCCAGAATGTAAATGGGGTTCCACTAATATTGGGAATTTTCATTTGGTGAGTTTGGAACCATGGTGTACCAAGTTAGTGTAAATCCATTAAAGTAGAAATCCATGATTGTATGATATGTATATTTTAATGGAGGTTCTTGGATAAAATTGATTTCATACATGAATAAGAACAATATTATGACATTTTAGAGGTTATAATGACATCAATTTTATGAATATTTTGTTCCATGTAATTCCTCTATTCATTCTTGGATGATTTCATTGATATGGGTTATTTAACTATCCTATATAAATGTTTTGTGATATGGAATTTCTAAGAGGTATTTTGTGTCAAAACCTCCTATGAATCAAATACACATTGTTTATGTTATATAAACTAGGTTATAATGTGAAATTTCACATTATAGAGTGTTTTGAAACATTATTTTAATAAGATTGTGCTCATATGTATCTCAGTATGACTCTCTAGAGATATGTTCCTCTATCTACCTTAAAATGATTGGCATGAGATCCTTTTTATATTAAATATATTCATGGGAACATAGGTCAATGAGGAATGTAATCATATCCACTTTGGGAGCCCAGGAAAAACACTTAGCATGTGATTACATTGATAGGTCGTTCGCATGGATGATAAAGGGAATGTTCATTATTGATCAAGGTTATTCACATTTTTTCACATGGCACACATGAAATGTCAATGTCTGTAATGGTTTTAGTTTCTTCTAGGAAACGTTATAGACCATCATATATGTGTTGTAAATTAAATTTCATCAGGATTATTTTTATTCTATTATTTAAAAAACATCCTGCAATAATAATGGTTTCTGGAACCATCACTATTTTATTCATTGTGGCGAACAAAAAAACTCATAACTATCATAAAAAAACTAATCCTACAATTTAAATTTTTTTAAAAAATATTTATAATTATATAAAATGTAATATAAATTATATAAAAATAATTTATAGATATTAAGGAATGTGGAGAGAATGAGAAATCCAAATGGAGTAATCCAATTAAAGAAACATGTTGAAAAAAATAAAATGACCGATTAAAAGAATTGAACATGTATACTAAAATATTAATATTAATAAATATTAAATCAAATTGAAATATATTCTAATATTTATATTCAAAATGTTATGTTAAACAAAAAAACTATAATAACATTTTAAAAAATTATCATGAATATTTTTTAGGAGATTAATAAACATTTTCAAAACGTGGTGACAATAACATTGCCATCAATTAAAGGATATTTACATCAATAGAATCTAATATAAATATATTATCTTTTTAATAATTTTGTTCATCACATAATAATGGAGGTTTAAATGGAAATTTAAATAAAAATCCATGGAAATCCTAGAGTCTTTTCAAATAGGGTGTCTACGATAAGGGATAAGCCCTATAAGATACCAATGATACTTGTCATAGAATACAATTGTACATAGAAGTTGTTTGTGGATTATAGATTAAGTTTAAATATCATGATGATGTATCATTATTGTATCACTAGATTAAGTGAAATTCCATAAATGTAAAATGGGATAAAAAATAACACCAATATTAATTTTGGATGTGTTAACCACTAATTTAGAATTAATTAAGTAAATGATTGAAACATATTATTTAAAATAAAACATGTTTTCAATGTGATTCTAGAGATTACATTTTATCTCACCACATCTAATTTAACATTCCTGATATTAATGAAATATATAATATACACATTTTTAGGGAAATTCTTAGTGGTATACTTTCATTACCCATGGTTGTTTATATAGATATTTTTAGAGCATAAAAATATCATATGTAAATTCATTGGGATTTTCTAAATGGAACATATATTTAAAGTACAATGAAATGTAATAATTTTCAATTGATATTTCTTTATGGGATTTATGGTGAGTGAAAATTAATTTAATGTAGATGGAGAGAAGATCAAATACATTCAACATTTGATGACAAGAACAATTATATTATATTTAAGAAGTTTTTATATGTGTTTTATCACTTAATAGTGGTTTTATGGTATTTAGAATAGTGGAAGCACCCTTGATTTTGTTGATAATGAAAAAAAGTCCACTAAAAAAGCTAAAAATCATAAAGGGAATTTTAAGAACTCATGGAGAAGAAATTTAAAACCCTCAACCTGAATTCTTTGATTTTGATAAGGCTACTTGAATATGATTTGATGTGATAAAAATATTTATAAGTGTGGTTATGACGAAATAATCTAACAGTATTAATTATTATTGTAAAAATCAAAATAGTCCAACCCAAAATTATGCTACATATAAAAGAGTTCTATATATTTTTAGAGTTCTATAAACATGAAGACAGTAACATCATATAAAATAAATTATAATCCACTCTAATTAGATAATTTTTAAACACATTCGATTCATAAATAAGTGGAATAATTGATATGTTACATTGATCAAATTTTTTGAATCATTTCTCAATTTCGGGATTCTTAAAACATGAAAATGGAACAATATTTATAATGAACTTTCTTAACTATACGATCTTATATCAGAAATAAATTATTAACATATAGGGTTTCAAATAATAAATTATTACATTATGGTAATAATTATCTCAATAATGCAATTATTAAATATAAACTATAAATTAAATTGGGATTTTTTAATTAGTTAACTTCTATTTCAAGATAAAAAAACTACCACCCCCAATTTCATTGTTCATTTACTTTTATTGAAATATTTATATTTTGGTGGAGTAATGATATTTTTTAATAGCTATAAAATTTTATGTCTACATGATTACCACATTTAATTTCATTTTATATCCATGTACATTAATAAGTTTGTGGAAAAATGTATCATCCATATCAAATAAAAAATTGAACTAAACCATCATGAATTACATCTTTGAATTTATATATTAAATACAATTTAAGAAGATATATCTAAACAAAATGTATTTTATAAAATAAAATCAATGATGAAACTATAATTTCCTTAATATTGAATCCAAAAAGTATGTTCCATGGCATTCCCACAATATTTCTTTACACTAGAGAACAAAATTTCACAATTACATCTGGAAAACATTTTGGATAAATCTATGAGTGTTGTTACTATTTTCCACCACTTATCACTCCTAAACATAAATTAATTTTTTTTGTGAATAATAAATTCTCCTAAATCCTAATGATAATAATCATTAAAAAATAATAATTTTGAAGGACTCCTACCACACATGGAGTTCAATCATAATAAGTCAATAACTCTATTACTCAATTTTTGTAATTTTAAATTATTTTGGGATTCAATTAAATTTTTTCTATTTATTTATTTTCATTTACGATATATGAATTATTAAATATATATAGTAATGTGAATTCGTATTTAATTGGGTAACTCTCTTAAAAATTAAAGAATAATATTTATTAAATAATATATAAATACACAAAACATATGAACAAGGATCATAAGTAAATAATATTATATAATTTTTTCATTTTATAAATTAACTTATGAAAGGAAATGAATCCTAAAAAAATAAATTCAATTACTATTAAATGTAAATAATAACCATTTAATTTTATTAAGATAACTAACAAAAAAAACATATAATGTATCTATTGTTGGGGATCACGGTGTTAGTTCGACATTAAATATTTTTTATACTTCTTCATATTTAGTAGTATTGGAAAAAGAGATAAGTATAAATACTTGTAATTATAGTAGGAAAATACTGATGAGATAAAGGAATAAGTCCCCTTTAATGATTGGATTACTTATATTTTGAAGGTCAAATGACACATTAAAGAAAAGACATGATCCAAGACAAAATGTGTGTCTATTTCACGACATTGAAGGACAAAAACATCTCACCAATCATATATAGATAAAATAAGTAGGTACTAATATATATTTATAAATTTGATGATGTTTAATGTATAGGATAATTTTTTGAAAAATTTTATATGGAAAAACCCCATGTTGAATCCCTAAATTGTTTTATTACAATAAACAAACATAATGGAAAAAGGTGAAGTCATTATCAAATCCATATTTAAAGTGAAATTAAGAGTTTTATTAAAAGGTAATGCGACATAAAATGATATGAAAAAGTCTTATTTAAAGTAAAAATAAAATTTAATGAATTTGTTTCATATAATTTTCAAAATAAACATTTATGACTTTATAGAAATACAAAATTGGTTACTGACCATTTATTCTATAGGATTAATCTTTTTTAAAATTTAAAGTCAATTTTTTTTAGAATGATTCTTTTAAAATATATGAAATTATTTTATTTTCCATTTTCAATTTAATTATTTTGATTAGACCATTGAATACATTATCACTCCACTAATAATATCTACAACCATGTAACTTTTAATTCAATGATGATTTTATTAAAAAAGTTATATGGGGGGTTTTCCACAATTTTATAAGGAATTGTTCCATGTTCCATTATATTGTATATAACTTTCTAGTAAATCTACCTATACAATTGTCGACCCATTAATGTAAATAAAAAATCTATGCCTTGAAAAAAGTGATTCATTATGGTAATTGATAACATGTTTTATGTATATCTAAATAGTATGAAACAACCCATAGTGTTGGATAGATATTCAAATCCATTGAGACCATAAAATATTTTCCACCATTATGATCATCCCACCCTGTGTACATATAAACCAACAACATCAACTATATATTCTCATTGACATTACATCTACTACCATACAATATCCACAACATTAATAACATAGAGTCATTACATCTTTAATAGTGTTGATAACTTTGTTAAAAACCATTAATGGAACACAACAATATTACTCAAGAATGATTATATTAAATTAAACATTTATATAATAAGTTTATTCATCTAAAAAAATATAAAGATAATCAATGTGAGGTATTCACACTAACAGAAAACATTTAGTGATATCAACAACTCCATGAAATATTTACATGACCTATATTAATGTATACAATGGTATGAGTCATCTGTAGCTCACCAAAATAACACTTAGCATAACATAATATATTATTATTTTTATAATTCATAATAAATAATCATGATAAAAAATTGAAAATTCCCACCATAATACAACATAAAAAAATAGTCATTCTCGGTAAAAAAAGTGTAACATCATAAGATTATTTTTTGTGTTTTCCTTTAAATAAATTTTTTAAAAAAATATTTTATGACATGAAACACTAAACTAAAATTAAATGTGATATGATTTTTTTAAAATCTAGAAAACAATTATATATTATAAGTCTACAATGTGAATCTTTATTAATTAAATAAAGAGAAATGTAGAACATTATGAAAATAAAATATGATGCTTAAGTATAATAAATTATTATAAAAACAATTGTATAATTATTTGCATAATAATATTATTACTTTTTAAAATCATAATTGTTACAATATAAAAAAATAAATTTATTATATTTAATTTTCATATGATAACTAATTAATTTTAATGTAAATGTATTTAAACTCTTTTACATTATAAATGGTATTGTTCAAGGAACAATTTTTCAATGTTTTATAAATTTATCAAAAAACAAATTTAAAAATTATAGAGGATTATTATAATAAAAATTTTTTATGGAAGAAATATATGTTAACTCTAATTTAATTAGTATCTAATAAAATATATGTTTAAGAACACATAGTGATTAAAATATCATTTTTTGATGAAAAATGGTTTTTTATATTTAAAATTTATATTTTAATTTTAAAATCACAATTTTTAAATTTTATTTAAATAAAAAAATCATTATTTAATTAATAATTTAAATATTTTATTAAGGAATGTATTTAGTATTTTTCTTAAATTGATGTATTTTAGGTCAATAATGAAATTTTTTCTTTTACAAACACCCTAACTTTTATGAAATCATCATGATATAAGTGATAAAAAAGATTAAAAAAAACTTACTTGCAAAATATTGTTTTTTTAATTCATAAAACAATTTATTTAGAGGTTTATATTTTATTTTAGAAACTTATGTTTGACATTTTAGCACCTAAGTAATATTTTGATCTAATAAATAATCTATTTGTGTTCCTTTTACATTATTTAATTATACAAAAGGTTCCATTTAATTTGGTTTCTCTTCTGAAGATATAAAAATATCATTTCATTTTTCATTGACCATTATATTTTATTATAATGTAAACAATATTTTATTTGATATTAAATGTTTTCTTATTCGTAGGGAAAGGATTTTTCAAAAATAAAAAACTTGTGTTAAGAATTTAATTACCAATAATAATATTTATCACATCTAGGAATATGATAAAGAAAAGTATGTTTCATATTTCAAATCATAAAATTAAAATTTTTCACAAAGATAATATGATTTTTTTGAATAAAAATATGTTACTTATGTAAAAACCAACTTTTTTACATTAATGATAAAATGTGGTAAATAGTTTAAAAAATATATGATAAAAGAACAAAATATCCTGAAACACTCTCTATAAATTTTTATATGATGTATTGACTAACCAAGACATATCACCCCACCATTATTTTCCATATTCTATCCACATTTATTAAAATGTGAAATGCCTTTAATGTAAAGTAACAAGTATTTTGAAATATTCCATACATCTCACATAGGAAAGGATTCCTTCACCACCGAACAGATCCTCACTCCTGAAGAATATTTTCCCGACTAAAATCTACAGAAATTTCTTAATAGCTATATTTACCAGGATATAGTGTTTTTTGACTCACAATAAGATTCATACGATATAGCATAATGCATGTCTCAATGTAGGATGTCAAAGAAAGATATAATTATTTTAAATGAGTTAATTCTTGTTTCATCCAAATTTCACCTCTTTATAATATATTATAACCAAAATAATATAATGAAAAAAAAATTAATATAATTAAATTTTATAATTTTGATGGAGGAATAGTCATCTACCTCCATTCCATTCATTGAAACATAAAAATGACACTCGCGTTACATATGTGCTGTCACCTCTATGAAAAACGTATTTCATTATTGATGAACACATTATATAGATGTTTATAAAATGGAAATAATTTAAAAATATGGATAATACAACCTGATTATGTTTAATAAATATAAATAGGAAATTTAATAAGTAATATTAAAAAATACTTTCTTGAAAATTCAATCACTCAAAATTAGCAAATTGATTCAATGTATAAATAATAAATTATTACCATTACATTTTATTAATATTATTCATAGTACTAAACATTAATTTTTATCAATTAAATAAAAATAAACAACATAATTTCAGTACAATTTATATTATAAATAAATAATTATATGTTCCTAATCATTGAACCATTATAACATGTTCTTATATCAGGTAATATTACCAACATCAAGGACATTTCTATAATTATTATCTCATAATGCAATAATAAAACATAAATATTGTTACCAATATGGAATAATTTTGAATTTAATAATTTTTAATTATTATTTATTGATTATATTAATAGTATGTTTACCCACAAATTCAATTCTTATACCAATTGAGCTATCATATTGAAATGGATTTTTCAAATATGTTATAAATATATTCATCAAAATTTCTATGAATTGGATATGGGAATCTTATGTTATATTAAATTTTTAAACTACCTTATCATAAACATTATATAGATTATGATTCTATGAACATGAGTTATGTAACAAAACCATCAAACTAAAGCACATGAGGGAAACACAGTATTAATCCCTTAAGTGTTACTTTTATTATGATATAAATAATATAGGGGTTATAAGAAAGTTTAAATTGTTGATATAAAGAAAAATAAAAATGAATGAGGTTGTTATTTGTTTTAATAATGACAAAAAATGTGTAATACATGCTTGTAACAACATGATTGACTGAGTGGAAGTTCAATGTAGGGGTTTCCTAGTCTCAGTTTCAATTCTTTGACACATGTGTTTCATTAGGCATGATTTTTAGTATAGTATAAATATTAGATTAATGATTTTTAATATTTGAAAAAATTTATTTTTATGGGGAGTATCTATTAAATTTGACCTATAACATCTCATTGTACTTTAATTAATACATTGCTGAAGATGTAATGGTTATTGTAAACTCAATATAGCTTCATTGTGGTATGATGTTTATTATTGAAATTTTTCATTTAATGTTTATTTTTATCAGTCTTATAATTGTATTATATTTTATTTCACATTTATTAAATCAGATTTAAATTTATTCTTAATTTTTTATTCCATACAGTTCACAATTAAACCAAATTATCTCAAATATATTTTATAGGCTTTAAATTTTATTTACAGTTGGGACTTTTTTTCATCTATATAAATTTCGCTTATATTTCTTAAATTATGTCATTATCTATAAATTTTCAATTTATTAATATGATTTTATAATATTTTTACATTTTTAAAAAATAATTAAGACTCATACTTTTTGTTTTTATACTCAAGTTAGTTTTCACGTCATTTACAAGTGTAAAAAGAATGTTATTTTTTTAATATTTTACAAATGAAATAAATTCATCACCCTTATGAATGCTCTTAATTATATATATCTATTTCAAATTATACATTTTATATCATGGTATACACCTTTACCATTCATTATTAATTATTCATTTTAAAAATATATAGCAATGAATTAGAGAAATAAATAGATGAATTTCATTCTAATTGTGTTAATATTTATCTTCCCGCCTATATTTTTTTTAAATATTAAAATATTTTAAAGGTTATATTATTTTGAATGATATAAAAAATTAAATTTTTAATGCTGTTTTTTTTCAGACCTTGAAATTTATTTTAGAATGTTACTTATAATTTAATATTTACAATTTTAGTGAAAAATCATTATGAAAATTGTTTTTATAACTTCATTTTGACATTCATCTCAATATCTAAAATATTTACCTATTATGGAGTTATTATTAAGTTATTACCCTCTAAATAAATTATTGATTGACACCTCCCACTTCACCTTGTTCGTATGGGTTATGTTATCTATCAATCATCATATCCCTATTCACATTATCATTATCCTTCATATACATATTCATTAATTTCATTAATATAATCTATATCACCTATAGTATTGCTATATTGTTTTTTATAATTTTGAATTTTCAATATATAAGTTTTTCTATACTATATTAGTTTTATGGGTACATACCATGAAAATAATTCCATTTATCTACAAGTAAAATATAATAAATCCATATAATTTTTATATCAATATATATGTATATTAGTTACTAAGGAATATTGGTTATTTATTTCATTGTATATTTAATAATTCATATGATGTATAAATTAAATATAATTAGTTTATGGGGGATTTAATTATAAATAACCTCAATAAATGAGTATGTCTCATGTGAAAAACAATTTTTTTGTATTTTTAATATGACTTCATATTTATAAATAATGTCCAAAGTGAGTTCTTGATTTTAGGTATGATATCTTGGATGATGTGTTTATTGGTTATATAAAGATTTAAATAATTATGAATTTAATTATTAAGAAATATTTTATTATTTTACAAGTAATTATTTATATTTTGTTAATATCCATGAGTATATTTCAACATCATCTTCTCTGTTATATGGAATATTTGATTATTAGTTATTTCATCCCTGAAATGTAGGAATTTTTTATTCATAAATATTTGTGTAAAAAATATTTATTCTATATATTCAATTAGAGAAAATTTTATTATTATATTTTCTCATACCCATATTCTCAAATTATTCAAATTTAGAATCTTCAATTGCGGATACCATAGTTTAACCTCATTGAGTATCAGAGCTCACATCTCTTATGTAACAATTTACTGACATTATAATGATTGGTATTATCTATATTCTATATATTAGGGTATTATATGTGGATACTTGTTTTTTATATGGTTATGGCCACCTATAAAATAAAGATTCTTTTTTGTGTGAAAAAATATATTTAATGAGAATGATATATTTAAAAAAAATCAAAATTATCTAAAACTATAATGAAAAAAGATATTGTATATGAATTTATATTACCATTTGTTTTTTTCCTTTTTATTTTGATTGGTCAAATTTGGGCCACTTTATTTGGAATCAAATCAGTTATGTAGAGAGTATTTTTAGCACGAGATTCAGGAGTATGGGTTACTAGAGTTCGTTCCCAAGAACAAACATAAATATACAGTATGATTACTTTTATTCTGGGGTTTGATATATATAATATTTTTATTATATTATAATTATTATTTTAAATTAAATTGTATTTGATAAGGTCCTAAGGGTACCTAACATGATGACAGGTCGAAGAAGTTCCTTCCAATGATGAGAACCTAAAAGTGCTATGATGTTATTTCTAAATACTTCTAATGTTGTTAAATTATAAAATATAAAGAGACATAGAAGAAACAATATTTTATCGTCAGGATGATCATATGACATAAACACAACTTCTCACTATGTAATCCATTTGTAATATCCAAGATAATGAGTTTATAATTTCAATACCCACTAGTATAGAATAAAAATTCATATGCGTCACTAGATATTTATATATTTTTATGTGGGTAATGTTTTTTAAAAATTAAGAATAATATTATTTCATGTAATGAGTTTTATAATTTTTTATTAATGAAATCCAATATTACATATTATGATGGTGTGGTATGATATATTGGTTGTGTTATGTCTAATAATACATTAATGAATAATGTAATGATTGGGTTTTTCTTTATAATATTTTAAAATGACATGATATCTTTATCCCAATGATGGAAATAGAAATACCTAATTATGTCCATGTCCATGGAATTATTTTAGAATTTCATTTCCTAATAATTGTGGATTGAGATATGAAAAACACAGTTTTTTGGAATAAATAGAATTCCTAGTTTTTTAAATAAATTAATAAAAATATATAATATTACACAATGTGAGTTTATAGTAAGTCGTATTTCATTGTCAAAATAATTTATTTCCCTATGGGTGATTCGGAATGTTTATAGATGATAAATGTATACATTAAGTGGATGTTTTAAGTGCCACTAAAAAAGTTGTATGTTTGTTCAAACAGTATGGGTTTCTAGAAACTCAATTAAAATTTATTTGAATTTGAAATAAAAAAACTATTGTTATACGTGTATTAAAAATTATACATATTTTCTATATAAAATAATCGGTCACAAATTATTAAATTTAATATATGCGAGTATAATAATTAATTTATAATTATTATTTATTCATTTGAATATAATATAAACTTATTTACGCATGAATAACATAGTGGTATTTATTTATTCAATTATATAAATAGTTTTTCTTTAAGTATCGATAATTACTATGGAAAAACAACCACATGATTTGATTATCTAGTTAAAATAATATATTAAATATCATTTTAGTAAATTCTAATGTTTTTAGCAAATTATATTCTTTTTTTCACTTTGATGTGTTCATAAAATAAAAAATTATTATTATTATTATTATTTTCTACTTAAGGTTCAATGAAAATTAAGCGAATAAAAATGGGACAAGTTCAATTATTATTCTCTCACCAAATATATATATTTATATATATAGATATATCTGTGTTTGTGTGTGTTTGTGTGTGTGATTATATCATTCTCAACTAAAATATTTAATATGAATAGTTAAATTATAGTTATTCCATTAAATCCCTAGATATATCATCTTCTAGAATTCTGTTAAGAATATTGAAAAACTCTTCTATTCCCCCACTTGATTGTGTAGAGAATAAAAAGTGAATACTTTCTCCATGAAGATGTTATTATGGAAATGAACCATGAATTATGATAGCATATTCCATGTTACACCCTATGTATTTTTATTTTTATGTTTTTAGTTTCATGGTTCATGTGAGGATCACCGATATAGACATTCTTTCTATTACACCATATGATTTCTTAAATTATTATTTTTGAATTAATTTAATTTTTTGAATGTTTATTAATTCATGTAGCACTAAATACAAATTGTCTTATATGAAATCGCTATTTTTTTAATTATTCATATGCTACACCATGTTTAAATTTAACTATAAACAATACATTGATTATCTTTTGGTACATGCAATACAATGTTGTGTTTCTTTAATATCTTTTGTTACACAGAAGTCCATGTTTTACTGAAGTGACTTATACTATTAATATTATTATTAAAATACTTTTATAGTTAACACCTTACTATTAGAATCATTTTTAGGATTCATATTAATAAAATTATAATAATATAGTTTACACATGTTTATATAATGGATATTTTTTCAACCAATTGGTTTGAATTAAAATAAACAATATTTTCATATAAAAGATTTGTATTTATTAAAAAACTACTTTTATGTTAACTTTGGTTCATTATCTAATGAAATTAAATTATTCAATTTTATTGAGATATATTAATTAATCTTGTACATTATAATTTTAACCATTTTTTTACATTCATCTATTCATATGGATAGGCATAAAAAAAAGAACAAATCAAATTTTAGAGAGGTAAAGTAATATTTTTCTATTATTAAGTTTTGTCACAAGTTAATGGAAAACTTTCATTTAAAGTAAGTTGTGAAACTATTATAATTTTTATTTTAATAAACATTTTTTTGTAATATTTGTTTAAAGAATTACTTTTGGTGAGTTGGTTGTATCTTTCTGAGAAATTGCATTTTTTGATGAATAACGAAACACCAAATTTTAATTGGGACCTCATTTTCATATATATAATTTATATAGATGTATAATACGTTCATATTGGTTTAAAAGTATAATTGGTTAAATTATATATAAATTTATCAAATTTAGGTAATTTGTACCAATTTTACATTATAATTGGATAGCCAATCATTTCAGACATTTTATCCTTTTTACTTAAAAAACCCACACTTGTTAAATATATGTGAAACTAATTTTAGATTATTTTATTTCAATTTATTTTTTGTGATGGGAATTGATATTTTCTATTTCAATGTAAATAAAAATTAATCATATTAGAAAAATGATAAGAATAAAATGCTGAATAACAATGAAGAATAAATTTAAAGAAGTGACCTCGTGAAGCGTATGTTCCTTAGTGGATCGTTGAAATGAATGGATGCCTGATTCATTGTGAAGTACCCAAAAAATAAAATATTTTAATATATAGAAATATAGATTCCAACATTTTCAAATGGAACTATAATCATCTTGAGGAAGATTTTGGATTTTTCTGCCCCGCATGTGATTCTCTTATGTGAAATAAAATGGAAAGTTGGGAAGGATGTGCCTTCTACACCCCATTAAAAAAATGAATTATTTCATGATGAGGAGGTAGTGGTTTTTTTCCAAAAATCCATTACCCCATTCCACCTCTTATTAATTAAGTCACATGATAGGTATCATCTATGGGCCATCGAAAATTGGGGTTCACGCCTCATTTCTGACGTCGAGCCACCCTGGTATCTAGTTCGTCCAGTTTTCGATAAATATAAAAAGATGGGAACCAAATAAATGGATCGAAGAACCGATGGATCAAGAGGATATGTCGACCAAGGGATAAATAGCTCTTAAAAATAAAGACTCCATATATGATTTCCCATTGGTCTTACTAGTTGTATATTAATAATGAGAATAGAAATATAATGAATTTTCAGTCCGTGAATTCAACATCCTTTGCGGGAATACTTACGGCGAGCCATAGAACAAAGACCATGTTTCCAACTAGGCTAGCCACATGGAATAATTTTATGAAGATGGCAACCCTTCCAGTGCAGAAAATCACTATGTAGGAGGATCAAAATCCAATGTACCACCATGATACATGGCTGGAACCCTACATTGCGTAGTAAAACACTACAAGGGAGGTATTAGATCATGCACAGTTCCATACTACACATATAGAACATATCCCACCGTAGAAATTTTTTATATGGACCAAAATCATATTTCATTCCATAATGGTATATAGATGGCCCCCTTTCTCACAAAGCACCAGGCTACCCATAGGGAATCCCATATTGCATATGAAAATGTAATGTCGAATGGGGGGTTATATAAAATTCCACCCTCAGTGACTAATCACACTCTTCATTTGTGTCATTAGATCATCTGATGGCTCCTATGTGAATAAGTTAAATGACATTATGTCAAGGACTCTTCCAAATTCGGAATACAATTCTGATGAATTTATCCGGAACATTAGTGTGCCCACTTTGAGTTTATATACCTATGAAAAGTAGAGTCACATGGGTTATCATTTCTGAGAAATAGACCCCCAGAATGACTCCATGATTAAATTTATGCAGTAACCTGGGTTCTAACCTTAGGATACCCAAATGAAGCTCACCAAAATAATGATTGAGATAATCTTTAGGCCATTCTATTTGATGAGGGCTAATTTTGAATAGTACATTATTTTCCAAAACATAAATCAAGAAACTCCTCCTTAGGTAATCCCAGAGATTTTCACATGGGAGGTGACACTTCCTGCTCCTCTTTGTCATAGACGATGACATAGTTGGATATAACCATAAAATTTGTGAACCCAGTTACTAAAATATAATAGGATAATGAAACACTCAATGATATCTATTTGTCTTTCCCTTCAGGGACTAACACCAACCATCAATGGATGGACCGGGATGTGAAATCTCTGGATCCACTATCTATTCTTGTTTATCGCACCATTCATGAATCACCTGATCATAGATGTGGGAGGATATCATTACATAAGTTCGATCTCAACTATATTTAAAAATTACCTCTTACATGGTATAATCAAAAAATATTTTTCATATGGGCCCTTTACATGGTATAATCCCCAACTACTATCCAAAAGGACCTATTACATTGTATAAGCCCCCTAAAAATACATCAACCTTCATTGGGTCATATTCAAAGTGATGTAGCAACATGTGTGAATTCGTTATGCATAAGACCAATAATTCCTCCCCTTTTGGCCTCCTTTAAGTTGTAATCCCCAATTTCATGAACCTTGTGGGCACTGAATTCCATGTAACTGGGATATGCTGGAAGCCTCTATGAGTACCTAACATGACACCTAAATACACATTAACATTCTCTGTTCCATATTCATAGTATGTTCAAATCCATATTGAAGACAACATCTCTTCTCTGTAATTCTGTACTTCTTAGTATAAGTGACACACAAACCTTGACTTGTAAATTTTTTGGCATGTATGTCTTTGTTGAATGAAGTTAAACTACATAGTTGGGTCTTTTTCATATGACATTAAAAGATGTTATGTCATGTTAATTTGATCTAAACTACGTGGGTCCTAATTATTCACACAAGGATATTAAAGAATCCCATTTCCTATTTTTAATTCTAAGATAAAAATAACTTTTTTCCCCAGGGATGATTGTATACTCTAGAGTGCCCAATCATACTACAAAAGAGCAGCATCTATTCATCATACAATAATAATATATCTAATTTATCTACTAAAGGATAACTGTTTTGGAGAATATCATATATATAATAATCTCTATAACAACGGATAACCTTAGATACATATAGATAATTTTGAACCCATTCGTATTCATGATTAGTCGTGTCATAGGAGTAATCCATAGACACATTCTTTGGAATGAACGAACCATTAATGAACATATGGTAATGACATAAATAAATAATAATGTCTCAAAATAGGAAATAGTTTCCCCAAAATTGTGTTATGTTCCCAAATTCTCGTCTTCTCTAATAATTAATATTTTCAAGTGTCATTTCCCAAGATAGCCAATTAATGTCAGCCTTTGAAAAACATTTCAATGAATTATGGATATAAGAGTCATTGTAAATTTGGATGTCCATGAAAAATACCCCTTGGAAATTTTATAAAGATCATGTATCTGATGTCACTGATTACACACAATTCAATCTCCAACAATTAACCATTCTGGATAAAAAAATTCCTTGTAGTGAAAACAAAATTGTATCCTACTGGAAGAAAACTGACTATGGAACCTCTGTCATAATATATAAAGAATATAATACATAGTCCCCATCATACCATTTCACTCCAAACCTTTGAAAAATGATTTTAGGTGAAAAAAATGGATAACCCAATGTAAATCCATAACCAAAGTGGAACTCATACGCTACATTAGACCACTTTCGAATCCAAAGTGGAAGAGGTCTAGATAAGACAATCAATTAACCATGTGAACATGAGATGCTACCTTTATTTGGGTTTCATGTATGTACATGTCACATATATTTCATGAAATAAATACATATTCCTTCAATCTAAGGGAATCCCAATGGTTCTACCATATACTCATTTCAACCAATGCACTTATCAAATGATCCATGAAGTAGAGGACTCTATTTCCCACCCATCATCTTCAATGAAATGTCTCAAATCCACTAATCCAGATGTATCAACAGAATGGAACTCTCCCAAAACATGATGAAATAAGACATTCCCTCCATTTGATAAAACCCCACCAACCACCCACTCAATAGTGGAAATCGGTCCAGCACGAAGTAGAACCACAAGCCATATCCATTCATTTCGGAGGCATATCCCCAAAATGTTACAATGATTACATCCCGTATATTATTGTATTGGATTATGTCCTCACCAATGAATTAATCACTAATACATAGGGTTCCCACTAAAGGGCCTCAACTAGAATATGTCTCCATCAATTCAATATGTCACACTATCACCACTTAGAGGAGTATCTTATTCAAACAGTTCTTGTTGACAGAAAATAGACACATGTCCCTCAGGATACCCGCCAACAGAAATGGACATAAAATAAAAAATATGTCACTACCGTAGTTCATGAGGAAGAAATCCATTTTATAAATACGATATAAAATTTGGATAAAATGTAAATTCATACTCCCTCTTAAAAATTCCACCACGTAAATAGGGTGGCACACTATAAGCAATAACTAATTCCCACTAGTGCTTTACAGACCCTCCATTAAAATAGGTCTAAAAATTATAGCTAGATGAAAAACCCTACCATTAAAAATGAATCCCATCAACCATATAGGATGTAATCCAACAATTATTAGATGAAATTTATTCCACCACATATGATTTATGTATTCTAAATAGGGAGGAAAATGATTAGACACAAATCCCTACTCGTGAATATGAATCCCATCATTCATATAAGAATGCACCTAAATACAAATAGAGTAAAATTTGTGTGAATGCATAACAATCTTGTCAAAAAAATATAGCTGAGAAAGAACAGACGAAAATACCCACTCATTAATATAAATCCCATCTATCATATATGATGGTAACTGAGAGAACTGATGGTGTATCCCAGCTATAAAATAGTGGAATTCTCATTCCTCTAACCAAAATGGTATAAATTTTAGTATCCACTATCATAATATGGGGAACCAGAGTACACACAACCACTTTCCACAACATCAGAACAATAATTTATTCATGTTCCATCCAATGATTTTTCTCAAAATATATTTCAAATGATTGATAATTAGAAATAAATTCAGGACCACATCATGAAAACATGTCACAATGTAATCATACATGTGAAAATAATAAGGATTCTTTCTAATAATATCACCTCCACATGTAAGGTGACTCAACCACACTATATCTTCATCACTCAAAAGAAGAAATGAATCCGTGCTCACATCCAGGAAGGCCTTTAGTCATATTCTATGATAAATGGACAACCATATCAAACAAGAACACTGATTACAACATTGGGAAACCGATTCACCCTGGTGTCCACTACATGGTAGGAATATATCTATGGTAGAGATTAGGATTCTTGTTGGAATATCTCAAAATATACTTGGGAGTCACTCGAATTAGATCCCATATATTAATGTCATCACACACAGTAAGGGGAACTAGTTACCCACAAGGGGCACCCAAAAATAAATCACACCAAAGGAATTTGGAATATGATGATCATAAACATGACCTCGTTCTGTAAGAAGCTAGAATTAATGATGCCATCAAACACTTATCTCTATCAGTTGAAGATATTACAAATCCATTACCAATTATGGAAGTAATAGTAGTATTTACAACGCACCTCCCAGCAAGATTCATTACAAAAACTCTGAATGTCCTCCTTATAGAATTCACCATGAGGGATTAAATCATGGGGAAAAAATTGATCATACGGACCTATCTCCTACAATAATACATCAAACTATGAAGAAATACCTCACCATGATAGCATCATCTATGAAGGTCCCCCCCCTCAATGACATCTTAATTCATCAAGAAGATCCTCCCCTTTTTTCCAACATCATAATGACCATACCTAAGTTACAAAATGAAGATATTAAACCTATAGTCAGACATAAAACTATGATGGTATTCCTCTCCACGATAGCATAGATTGTGCAGGTCCTCCTAGAAGTGACATCTTAATTCAGAACGAATTTCCTCCCCTTTTTTTTCTGCCCTGATGGTTATCTCCATATTCTACACTACATATAATCTCCCTATAATCAAACAAACAAAACTACGATGGTAGTTTACTCAATGAAAACATTAACAATAGAGGTCCACCACAACGTGAAATATCAATTCAAAAAGAAGTTCCTCCCCTTACTGGAATCCAACCTGATGGTCCTCCCCAAGAAATACACTGCAAAAATTCTCCTATAAGTTATACATCAAACGATGATACCATTCCTCCCCATTGTATCACTAACTATGGAGGTCCTCCACATAGTCATGTTTCATATAGGTATTATGTTCATCCCATTGTCGATTGAAATGCATGAAATCCCTCTTGTGATGAGGCACATGGAAGGATTGGGTGAAGTATGTTATATACACTATCAATAACAAAGATACATCCTTTCTCAACCATATTATTGATAGTGTCTATTCTCATATTTTGAGCCTCCTTCATACTATTCACGTATCAGCGAGACACCTACCAGCCTCACTACTTGCAATAAAGTCATCAAGAAGCATTCATGTTAGGATGATCAAGTACATGAATCCTTTATAGAAGATCAAAATCATATGTTCATCATGAAAAGTAAAATACCAAAGTATGATATACCAATTTTGTTTTTACCCAAAAATCACACATTAGTTAGTCATAAAAAGAGATTTTTCATAATAATGAATATATAACATTAATCGCAATTATTCTAAAAGTATAAGCTACTCTATAAGAGCCAGAATATCAAATATTCTTTTTAGGTATAGCCTCAAAATGAACTCCCAGAAGGTGTACCTCAACTATAAGGGTCTATCTTAGTAAATACAAAATTTTATAGACATCCACCAAACATATAACCGGGTAAATCACCCAATATAGATGCAATAAAGGATTTATATCAATATTTCACCCTCTTAAAGAAGAAACCAACATAAGTGTAGCAAAATATTCCAATTATTCCCCCAATTGAACACCTGCCTTATGTGCTAGTAGAACTTGCTTGTGAACTATTTCCCTTGGTTTTGCTAACCCATGATCAGGTTAAACAAAACAAATAGTAGTTGATGATTAACACAATTATTTTATGGTCATCTCAGTTTGAATCCCAGGAGTATCAGCGTGTAGTACTGTAGGTGTAAAAGAAACCTTACCTCAATTGGGTGGGCATCACTCTACCTCCACCATATTTTGGGGGTCATATATTCCCAAAATGTAATGGCTTAGGTGACATCAAGAAATATTTGATGCATTATGCATTATATTATGATACCATTATATGAAACCCATAGGAATGATAAAATGTGAGTAATTTATGATTCATGTGTTCCCTACAATAGTCAGCCTTCGTATGGTACACTAGTCTTCCAACTCAGTCGATATCCAGATGGGAAGATCATTTTAATCATTTTATCTTCATATAGATATAAATAATACCAAAAAAATAGTCAATAACCTCTAAACCTAAAAACGTAAGTATAATAAGATAGCCCCATACTTCACTTCCATGTGGAAAGGGATAAACTACTCTTTGAATCTAACACTCCCCTAGGATGAGATTCTTAATATGTGAATTGATAACCTATGCGACGAGCTATGAACATTGCCGATACCCATAAAACATACGAGTGGGTATTGGGATTTCTCTTCTATTTCTCAGTGGATAGAGTAAATATAAAAAAACAATCCTCATGTACCGGGAAGTGCCACTGGTCTCGGGAAAAGGACCATGAAATGATGAAGCGGACTCTATCATGCTTAATACAACCCAAGTGCCTCCCCCATCTCTGAGGTCAACACAATATCATATAACACCCCTTAGGAACCTAAATATTCTTTCTCCACAACATGATGATGTATGGGAAAATTAAAAACTAAATTGTAATAATGGAGGAATTAAATTTAATCATTCATACATGATCATGTATATGGCTATTTTTTATCTGCTATGAACTACAATTTACTTGTTTTACCATAATAGAAATGATCTAATGAATTTGGTATGTAAGAATAGAAAAATAATTTTTCATTTCACCATATAATGTGAATCACCATTAATGAATGTGCAATCATCACTTAACACCTTTAAAGAATTATAGTATTCTGGTATGCCAAACTATGACCACCACCATCACAAGTGGAATATGTTTCAACCACTGAACCTAATAATGGATAAAATTATAAAAACGTTTTTCTAAAAAGGGATCATAATTTTGATATTTGGATGACTTAGAAAAAATTAAAATGTGTCATGGTATACTCTATGAAATGTTAAATCAACCTAATATACCCCCAAGAGCTACATATAAAACACATTTTACTTTATCGTCCCCACAAACCACTAGAATTTAACTGTATAGAAAACATTATAAATAGAATTTTAAGGATTAATTATAAGAAGATGATCTTATGTCTATACCCAAATTATTCTTGACCCTCTATGATTTTATGATATCATCTCTACAATCATGGACACTGCCCCTCCAAATGGGACCACTAGAAGTAGCTAATCATGAAAATTAATACTCAGAAAAAGCATGGATTTTCATCTCCATTAATTCCATTCACATAATGAACCCCTTCATCGATGATGAATATAGTTATGAACCTGAGATCCACACATCTTATCATGGATTTGGAATAAGAGGCCACATTAGTATATGATACCATGTAAGATGAATTCATGTCTAAAAACAAGATTATAGTCACACTTCTTCTCAAATGGTCAATGTAGTAGAAACTCATTGAAGGGACCTTTGGTGGGCCCAATGATAAGAGTAATATTCCCCTGCACTGATAAAAAGCTACTCAGGATCGATCATTCTAGAATATGAATCAATGGAGGAGTAGTTGTCTAATTTCTCTCTATATGTAGGAAGACCTTGCCCACATGATCTGAAAACAATAGAAGAACAACCATCTCTTAGTTCATGATTTGTTCCATCTATATCCAAAGAGAACTCCCCCAAGGATCCTATGAAAGAGAATGGCCACACTAGGATATGTTTTCCTATTTAAAAAAAATATGACATCGTGTAATATTTATCATGATTCCCACCGTCGATATAGATCATGGAAGCCACAAATATATCAACAGACCTTAGGGAAGCACTGATACATGATTTAATAATCCCCCAAGACTGTGAAGATGAAGTTTTCAGTGCTAATTTTTATCAAATAGATACCAAACCTATATAATACCTTGATGTTATCTCTTTCACATATCAATATTAAAATTCCACTATATAGGGACAGATCATACCATTATATGTGACCAAAAATATAAATGGTATTGATGTTCCAAAAAATTTCATTGAAAATGGATTTGGAGTCAATCCCATCCTAGTATGAAAACTTCATCAACTGGGCTACTCTGAGGATAACTTTTCACCCTCTACCACTACCCTGTTGGTGTATGATGATATTTATCAAAAACCATTGGTCCTAATCATTATCAAAACACTGTTTTGATACCTCTTAGTTGACTCATGATTTACAGTATTTTTTCATAACAAGGCCTTCAATGTCTTCCTAGGAAGGTCTTGGTTGCATCAACACACATAGATTCTTTCATCCTACCACCAGTGCATAAAATATTGAATAATTGAAAACATGGGATGTTTCATGCTGATGAGGCCCAATTTGAATCATGTGAGTCCCATTATATTAATGAATTATTCTATAAGAAGAATGGGAAGTGATCCTCGGTTGTTGGTATTAATTTGGTCACCACCATAAACAATTTACAAATGATACCAACTAGCCCTATCAAATAACATATGAATAATACATAATACCATTCAATTAGGATGAATGTGTGAGTATGTGATCAGAAGCATATTAAATAGTCCTCATGATTTCTGTCAAATCCATTGATTCTAACATTGTTGAAAAATATGAAAATCCTCAAGATGTTGATGAATGCTTGGATAAAATTGCACGCAATTATTCCTTAGATCTCCCAGAAAACTCATGACCCACTCTTTGTGGAAGAACCAGAAGAACATATTCTTTTGTACCTCACTCCTCCCACTTCATTAAATTTACCACTTTTATTTGGGTCAGAAAAAGATGCAACATCCTCAAAATACCAAGATATCGACCCATATCCCAATTCGGAAGTGCTCTTCTCAAGGAATGATTCCCAATGACAATTATAGGAAGAAGACAAAATTGATAAAGAATTGTAGGAGGAGGAACTTTGGGTTTCCCCACTAACATTCAAGGAGGGTTTCTTTACAACTATTGATGAGGTCAGGGAAATAAACCTAGGAATAGTATAAGATCCATAGCCCACCCTGATAATTAAATGCATGTATTATTATGTGTAAGAGTTATATACCAAATTCTTACATAAACATTGGGATGCTTATTCCTGGATCTACAGAAACATAACATCCCTCAATCCTAAAGTTCCCACTCAACACCTGGGCCTACAAAAATACCATAGAGGCTATAAACAAGTAGACAAAAGGACACACCCATCACATGATACCAAAATAAAGGATGAGGATGAAAATATCATTAGATCCAATGTCATTAAAGAGTTCCAATATCTTATATGTATTTTCAATATTTTACAAATAAACATATAAAAATGGAAAAATTATATTTTACATTGATTTCTTAGATTGTAACTGGAACATTCATAAAGACGATTTCTATGTCCATATTATAGAATTATTAATAGATGTAACAACAAAATATTAGGCTCTATCATTCATGGATGGATATTCAAGATATATCCAAATATGAATATCCTAAGAATATGAAGAATACATAGACTTAAGGGCACTCCATGGATTATTTTTCAATCGATAAATTCCATTTTGAATTTATTATGTCATCATCACATATTAACGTTCCATGGAGAACATTTTCAAACCCAACATGGGAGTGTTCTTTAAATTCTATGTTTATTAACGAGTGTTCATGTAACATCACCACTAAAACCACCACTAAAATATAGAACCATTATTGAAAAAATTGTGACAATTGTATTAAAAAATGAACCCCTTAAAATGTTCTTTTGGCGTTACCTGATTGAAATTAATCATGTTCTGTGTACACCATCAATGCATTGAATTTCACCTAGAAAATACAAAAACTATCCTTATAATTTCACATGCTCACAACCTCACTATGTTGAGAGGACTTTAATGACCATTGGACTAAATATAACTTTTTATAGGGAACCTAATAATATATTTTTCTTTTTTAGAAGGTTGATGAATGAAGTGGTTGAATATCAATGCACTGATGATTGTCAAGAATAATTCTACATTCCTAAGAAATATATCTTAATTATACTCATGATAATGCCACCTGTTGATGGAAGACCTCTTATTTTTATGTTAATTTCATAGAGAAATACCTTGATGCCTTAATCACATAGATTAACTATATTATAAGATAAAACATATCATATTGGTTAATTCAATAACAGTTTGATATAAATTTTGTGCCATAGAATGTAGTAAAAGGATGTGCTTTAGTGGATTTACTTACTCAGAAACCATCCATGGAAGATGCATAATTTATTATTGAATTTTCTGACGAACAAATCTAATATATTATATAAAGTCCATAAATATGGAAAATTTAATTTTATTTTTCATATATATGTCAAATGGGGAAGAGAATGGAAAACCCAAACCTTAAAAATGTTTTCTTAGAAATATTTATTATATTCCTAGTGAAGGTAGTGTTTCCATATTCATTTCTGTTATTATATGGTGGTAAAACAATGAATAAGAATATTAAGCTCTCATTAGAAGATTATAATTAACACTCTATGTACCTGTGGATAAACAAGATGTGAAGGGTGATTTATACATGGTAATAAAACAAATAAATGTGGATTACGCCATTATAATGAAGAAGTAATCCATATGTGTGATTATTTTTTATGTTTAATGGATACATTACCCAAAGTGCCTACATTTCATTACGTCCCATAATCAAAAAATACCCAATATAATTCATTGTAAAATTCAGCCGCAACCTTGGTAGATCGAAACTTGGATGGAAGAATATATATCATTGCTTATTATTGAGTGTTTTTATTATTAATTCAAATTAGAGCATATGAAATCAATAAAAACAATCCCATTTTTTGAGTTATAAGGTCGTACCACAAGATGGATAACACCCATCAGGGAATATATCCTAAATGGAGTAATTATACTAGACATAATTAAAATAGAACAAATATATCTATGAGAAGATAATTTTAATACTAATGATGGCCCATATCATCATAAGATCATTTATAGACGAGGCTTCAAAAATAAATTTATTAGATGAAATGATGGGGACATAACTATGACTCTCATTAAAAATTAAATGTAAGTTTCTGTGTAGCTCACCAATTTTGGGATAATATTTCTAATAAAATATTAATTCTTGGATACTTTTGTCCTTCTATGATAAATGATTACATATATTTAATAGAGATGTGTCATCCCTACTAGATTCATGCCAACTTAATTCATCAATCCCCATATTTATTACATATAACTAAATAATCATGGCCATATTCTATATGGGGAATGTATGTCATAGGACCATATCTGTAACACCCCAAGATTACATAGTATGTTAATTCTTCAAAGACATTCAATAACTTGCACTACACAAAACCGTGTTCTAGCGCACCATGACTTACGAAACTAATTGTTCAAAAGTGGTTACGAATATTATTAACTGAATTTTTAACATTATATAATCCTTATAATTTTATAATCCATATTATGAGTTTCTTAGACATAATTTAAGAACAAATATTTTTTTTCAGATAAAAGATGTTTTTTTCAAAAAATGCAATTTTACAGCCTTTTAATGGAGAAGCCTTTTTAAATCCAATATTTGAAACTATTATATATTCAATTTTACAATATAAACTTCTTCTATATAATAGGTACATAAGAAATTAGTTTCAATAAAGTTTTGGTTTTTTTTATAACATTCATATTCAGGTGAATAGTGAAAAATACTATATATTAACTGAAAACAATTTTTTTATCAAAAAAAATTATTATGTTAAATTATAAATTTTAATGTTAAGGAATTATAAATAGAATATATTTTTACCATTTATTCCATGTATTTTCATTATAGGTAACTTCACTTTGAAATTGGACATAAACAATTGTAAAACATTTGATAGTTATTATTTCTTAAAAACACTCCTTATGATTTTAATAGCGGGAATTAAATTTAAATTAATAAATGAAACTTTTATGTTTTGAATTTGTTAAAATAGACTTCATTTTTGGATTCAGAATATCGAAATTATCTTAAGGTGAAATTTTGGTACTTTTCTGATAACTTTCATATTTTGATGAATAGTGAAAATCACTAAATCTTAATTAAAAACAAATTTTTTAAATGAAATAATTAATATTGATAAATTATAAATTTGAGTGATTTTAATGTATCATTATATTATAATTTTTCCATTTAATCCAATTATGGTCATTGGACATAATTATATATTTTAACTGGACATAAGAAAGTGTCAATCATTTGATAGTTATTATTTGGTAAAAACACGCTTTTTGTTTCTACAACGGGAATTAAATTTAAATTAATTTTTTCCACTTATGTGTTTTGAATTTATAAAATGTATTTCATATTTATAACCAGTAGGTCGAAATTCTGTAAATAGGTAACTTTTATTTTTAGACATTTTGAATAATTAATTCGGTAATTATTTTATTTACAATGGTTACTGGGTAAATCCGGTAAATAAGGGTAAACAAATAATATTATAATAATAATAAATTACCCTAAAACGTGGCCTAACATTATTGGTTGATACATTTCCGACCATGGTCATATTTGGGACGATTTTGGGACCCCATGGAGTCACTTGTATGTGATAATGACACATTATATTAATTAAGAAAATGTAAATACAAAATTGACATAAGCAGATATCTTTTAGAAAAAAAATAGACAGGGTTATATATTATATATATTCGACTTTAAATATTCATTAGATAGATAATAATATTTCCTAAATAATTATATTTTATTTATAATTTTTTGACATTTGATAAATAAACTTATTTTTTACACAATAATGATGTAGTGTTTTCCTTATTAATGAAATAATCAAATAATGGTATTATAAATGTTAAAATAAATATAAATTGAAAGTTTTAATGCCATAAAATAATTTTATTGGTTAATATAACATTTTATGATTTCTTAAATTAATTTTATTTGAATTGAAAAAGTTTTTAATACTTTTAAAAAAATCAATTATTAAAGAGTTTCAATATTTACAAAAATGAGTTTTTAAAACAAATATTATATTATTAAATGATATTCTAATACTAAAAATATAAGGGTAAAAAAAAGAAATATATCATGATAGGTGTATCATTAATGGACTACATGGGGGTCTCTTTTATATATATAGTATGTTTATTAACTATATAATATAAAAATACAATGTTACGTGGTAAATGTCAAACTAATTAACTTAGAGTAAAATCTAAAATATAATGTTAAAATTGTGACCCAAACATGTATAAAATATATTAGTTCAAATTATTTTGACCCATATGAACCTTATACATTTAATAATCCACTTTTCAGCCATTATAATCTGAATATTAATTTATTATAAAATAATACTTTAATTGTTTTTAAAGAGCCCCTCCTCCCCCTTATTAAAGGAAACCACTTCTAATCAATTACTCACACCTATAAAGCCTTTTGGCTCGTCCAAACTTTACCCAATTAATCTCCCTACATCCCTCTCCTCCTCTTATAAGCCTTACCTTAGGCATCTGGCACTTTAAGAGTCCTTTTTGGTTCAAACCAAAGGGAGTTAGCCAAATTAAAGGTAACGATTTCTCTTTGCTTCATTTCATTTATTTTATTTCTCCAACCACTAAAAAATTCTTATTATTTTATATTGTAACAATACCAGTATCATAAATATACTAGGATATTGTTATTATAAGTATTCTAACTACACTTACCCATACCACCATCTAATGGGTGAAGAACATAATGTTTCTGTGGATGGAAACCAAACGCCTCACGAAACGATGATTGTTCAATTATCTTCTACCACCTCTAATGGTGGCCATTATGATGGAACTATAATTAAATATGATATTAATGATATTGATTTTATATATAATCTTCTGTAATTCAATTTTATATCATTCCACTATTCTTTTCATGTTGTATATATATACGATAATTTCATTTGAGGATGTGCGGACTACCACCCCATTAAAGTGAAATGACTCGTTCATACCATAAATGGAATGTATAAAGGATGGTGTTAATGAACATAAGTAACACATATAAGATATTATATTATACTCGAATAATAATATACCTTTTTATCATTTGGTTTTGATTCCTTTTAAAATGAAAAATGAAATAGAAGTAGCGTTCGTGCGTACGTACAGATTACCGTCTCCAAGAACACGATGAGATTCATTTACCCATCATATCCATTCGAGACTAATTCTTGTTTTATGATTAAAAGTAAATTTTAAGTACTTGATATAATTCTTTATATGAATAAGTTAAAACCTACCCATAACAAACTCGACCTATGTAACAAAACGTATAAAAGAAAAAGAGTAAGTTAACACCCGAAATGACGATAATACTAAGATATTATTAAGAAACAAATGATAAAAGATCATATATGATATCATATTAATGTATATGATACTTTTATAATTAAATAACCATTATTTAGCCATTATACTTGAGTCTAACCTACCATCGACCAAGGAAAGGGTACAATGTAAGGGCGGATCATCTCACTTCTTATTCCCCTGAGATTCGTACCATATTGCCACGTTTACCTTTTGTGTGGTGTATGTACTGCCCATAATTGTATTCTTTATGTAATACACTTTAATTTCTCTGTATTTACATATTAATTGTATTATACCTCTTTCATGGGGTTTATGATTCGTATGTTACCAAATTGGTAATGATTTATTTCACAATCACTTCAGTATTTGAGGTTGTTTATACGTAATTATATACTAGGACCTCTTTATCTTACACATCCGTGTTTCATAAAAATGTATTTCAAAACATTCATACTATTTTACAGAATATGGGTTAAATTCATTTATACCTATGTTTGACTTTTTATAAGAAGTTCATAAAGGATTCTTTTCGCCATTTTCCAAACAAGGTCCTTTTTAACCTTTTCGACAAAATTAATGTAAGAATGTATTTTTTAACTTATACGGCACGTGCGTCTATTTTCCACCATTGTAAAATCTTCAAATCTTCCCTTAAAAACTCATAATAATATTTTCAATGTAAATGTTTTATTTTATAATTATGTGACTTTTAAATTATTTCCAAAAATGAGATATTTCTCTCAAATAGTTTTGATTTCATCTATGTCAACATCCTTTGATAGATTTGAAGTATATTTGAAGTTGAATGATTATGATACAAAACTTCAATATTGTATTGAATGTTTAGTGATATTTTTGACTGAGGATGTGTTATTTTTACACCATTCACGGTTTATGAAGAAAATATTTACATTTTGTATGCTAGTTTTAACACGAATGTTTATGTTATGTTTAAACCTGATCATATGAGGAATGAATTGGACTTAGTAAGTGATGGGTGGAGCTCTTTATGGATCCTCGATGCATCAGTAGGTCTCAGGATACAGACTACTATCTTTGTATGAGGCCTTGACAAAATCTTATTTGTAGTATTGACATGAGGCCTTGGCTACGTGGTTATGATAGTCTGGAATTATGCATTCCGTCATTATGAAAGTGGTTATTGGTATTCCATGTGATTATTCAACAAATTGAATATCCACCTGAATAAGTAAATGGAATTATTTCATTTTATTTTGTCCATATTATGTTGAAGTTCATGTTTAAAAGGATTTATTTGTTATACATTCCCTTAAATTTTTGTGCTTATTTATGAAAGTTTCCGCTGTATTGGTATATTTACTAAGCATCTGAGCTCACCCCTTTCTATGATTTATTTTTCCCAGGATTCCAAGAAGTGTATTGTGATTGATATGTAGGGTTAAGCCAAGGTAATAATGGAATTGTGAAGGATTAATTATTTTGTTTTGTATGTTTACAAGTGTAATGTAACATTCATGAATGTAATAAATTTTCAAAGACTACTAAACTGATCGGTCCTTTGGGATTTGATACCTTGTAATCATGACAATGTATTAAAATAATTAACTGGCTCTAGGTATCTGGGGTCGGGATGTTACAGTTGGTATCAGAGGAAGTTTATCAATAACCTTGGAAGATAGATTTAGATAGACTCTGATTAGAGCAAATAGACCTAAGATAGAATTTGAGGATTATTATAGATGAAATTACTAGAATTTTGGTAATGTAGATATTTTGTGTGTTTTCCATGAAAATACATCCCTGTCTCGATACGAGCAGGTAGAGGTGACTCTGGAACAGATGTACCTACGGGAAAAACCCGAAAACACAGATCCGAGCTATACTCGAATGGGAAGTCATGCACGACAATGGTCCTTGATGCACCCTTGTTTACGACACTCTTGGGGGATATGTTTAGGATAATTTTCATTTTCTTTACAAACCTCTATGAAGGGTTTATAAGTATATACCTCCTTAAATAAAACAATTTTGTGGGTATGGATTTATCCAAAAACTGTTCAATTTAGGTTACGTATTTTACATGTTTGGAATTATGAATTGTGATTCATAAACAAACCTAGTGTATGACATTTTATATAAATGGTGCCCAATAGGAGGAAGGTGAACTCTAGAAATATGTATGATCCAAAGAGTAATAATGATCAAATATTTCATAGAATTATGCCAACATTTTGCATGGAAGTAGTCTCTCATGTATTCTCAACATATGATGAAATAGTATAACGTGTTAAAAAAGTTAATTAAATAATTCCTTGAGTCCTATAGATTGGAAGGGAAGCATGTGAAGAAAAAGATAGAAGAGATAAATATGGATAAATATTATAGGGAAAAAAAGATTTATCCCATATGTGATAACTATGGGAAGGAACACCCTGTAAATTTTCTGAATGGAATGGGAGTTTGTTATAAGTGTGGAGAAAAAGGACACCATGTACGTGACTGAAAGGGTATGAAAACGGTTTCAAATGTACAATTCTTAATCTATAAGGAGTTGGGACACTACGCAAACTGATGTCCAAATAATCAGAGTATTTCCCAAATGATGTTATTGGATAATAATAAAGTTATGATACTACCACATATGAGGAGGAATTATTTGATTTTTTATGTTGTTATTAGAGAATTATGTCATTTGAGTGTTGTATCAACAATGTATAGGTTATAATAATTATGGAGTATATAAGGATTGTACTGCAGTACTATTTCATTAAGTACTTATGATTGTGTAGAACAAAGAAGAGTGACTCAATATGAGGTAATTTTTTTGGAAAATATATGGTATTGAGAAAGATAAACCATAATATTGTTCTGATACTGAGGAAGTGATTTTAAAATAATACATGATTGATTTAGTTAAATTATATTGGATATTATTGATTACCTTGAAACTGATTAATGATTTGTATATTAAATCATTGTTGGATTTTACAACATTTTTTAATAGGAGTATATCCAGTATTCTATAAGTAATAAGCAATCATGAATGTAATAAAGAAGGTTTTATGGTATTTCAGGATGCTGCTATGTTTTAAAATATTACATGATGAAGGTGTTCACATGATATAATGTGGAAAAAAGGATCTTCATTGTGTTTACCTACCTTATAAATTTTAAACTGTGTGTTTGGACAGAAGTATTTCGGATAACTCTAGTTTTAGATAATTTTTCGATTTCCATAAAAAGGAAAACACAGAGGTCGGGCGGCAACCCGTAACGTCCAGCAAGAAAACGAGACTTGAACCCACAAACGAAGGGTGACAAGGGTGTATCACCTACCAATGGCCCGTGTGATCTCCTGGATTTCATAATGTAGTCATTTTTAAAAAAATTCTGGTTGATGAATTATAAATTAAATTTTTAAACCCTATACGAATATGCTAAATAAAATTTTATTTTTAAGTTCTATTATATTTTATAGTAAAGATGATTTTTTTTGTATCAATTAGTTGAAATATGAAACTCTACTTATCATGTATACACACATATATATATATATATTCCTCTTATTAAGACTAAATTTTATTAACCCAATTTCCGATGTGGGTTTTCCCACAAAGTTATTTTATATTTTCATCCTTTTATTTTCGAAGAACAACTTCAAATTTCCAGGACACAATTTATTGAATGAGGGATGAATGTAACACCCCAAGATATCCTAGTACGTTATTTGTTCAAATTAATTCAATAACTTTCATTACACAACGCCGTGTTCTAGCGCACCATGACTTACCAAACTAGCCGATAAAAAGTGGTTACGAATAGTATTAACTGAATTTTGAACTATATATAATCCTTATAATTTTAGAATCAATATAATGAGTTTCTTAGACATAATGTAAGAACAAATACATATTTTTAAAATAAAAGAAGTATTTTTTAAAAAAATTCAATTTTATGACCTTTTGATGGAGAAGCCTTTTTAAATCTAATATTTTAATCTTTTATATATTCAATTTGAGAAAATAAAATTATATTTAGAATTAGGACATAAGAATTTAGTTTCAATAATGTTTTGGTGTTTTTTGAAAACTTTTATATTTGGGTGAATAGTGAAAAATAATATATTTAAACTGAAAACAACATTTTTAATCAAAATAATTTATATTGTTAAATTTTAAATTTTAGTGGTATAAAAGTATAAATAGATTATATTTTTACCATTTAATCAAATTATGGAAATTTTAAGTAATTTCACTTTTAAATTTGAAATAAACAAGTGTCAAATGTTTGATAGTTATTATTTCTTAAAAATACGCCTTTTGGTTTTAATAGCTGGAATTAATTTAAAATTAATAAATGAAACATTTATGTTTTTAATTTGGTAAAATAGAAATAATTTTTGTATTTGTAATTTCAAAATTATCTTAGAGTCATATTTTGGTACTTTTCTGATAACTTTCATATTTTGATGAATAGTGAAAATCACTAAATCTTAGTTAAAAACAAAATTTTTATTCAAAATAATTTGTAGTGATAAATTATGAATTTTAGTGAATTTAAATTATAATTAGATTATAATTTTATGATTTAATCCAATTTTGGTCATTGGACATAATTTCATATTTAAATTGAACATAAGAAAGTGTCAATCTTTTGATAGTTATTATTTGTTAAAAACACGCTTTTTGTTTTGAAAACAGGAATTAATTTTAAATTAATTTCGGCCACTTATGTGTCTTGAATTTATAAAAATTGATTCTATATTTAGAATCAAGATTTCCAAATTGTGTAAATAGGTAACATTTTTTAGACATTTTGAATAATTATTTCAGTAAATATTTTATTTACAATGGTTAAAGGATAAATTCGGTAAATAAGGGTAAAACATTAATATTATAATAATAATAAATTACCGTAAAACGTGTCATAACATTATTAGTTGATACATGTCCGAAAATGGGGATCTTTGGGTCGATTTTGGGACCCCATGGAGCCACTTGTAGGTGATAGGGACACTTTATATTAATTAAGTTAAAATAAATACAAAAATGACATAAGCATATAGATTTTAGAAAAAAAAATTACATAGGGTTATATATGTTATATTTTCAACTATAAATATTTATTAGAAAGATAAAACGATTTCCTACATAATGGTATTTCACTTATAATTTTTAGACATTTAATAATTATATTTATTTATGACACAATTATGACGTAGTATTTTCATTATTAATGAATTAATCACATAATTGGTATTATAAAAGTTAAAATAAATATAATTTGAAAGTATTGATGCCATCCACGAATTTTATTGGTTAATATTAAATTTTATTATTTCTTAAATGTATTTTATTCGAATTAATAAAGTTGTTACGACTTTATCAAAAATCAATTATTAAATAGTGTCCAAATTGTCATAAATGAGTTTTTTAAAAACTATTATATTATTAATTGATATTCTATTCCTAAAAATATAAGGTTCAGAAAAAGTACTTATATAATGATATCAGTATCATTAATGGACAAATTGGGGCTCTCTTGGATGTATATTGTATGTTTATAACTATATAATATAAAAATACAAAGTGACATGGTAAATGTCAAACTAATTAACTAAGAGTTAAAACTAAAAGATAAGGTTAATATAGTGACCCAAAAAATGTCTAAAATCAATTGGTTGAAAGGATTTAATCCCATACCCACCTTAGACATTGAATAATCCTCTTTGGAGCCATTCTAAACCGAATATGAAATTATTTTAAAATAATAATATAGGTTTTTCTTAAAGAACCCCTCCTCCCCCTTATAAAAGGACACCACTTCTATAAAATTTCTCACAACTCTAAAGCCTTTTGGCTCGTCAAAAATCTACCCAATTAATCTCCCTACATCCCTCTACTCATATTATAAGCATTAAATTATGAATAGTGCCCTTATATAGTCTTTTTTCGTTCAAACCAAATGTAGGTACCCAAATTAAACGTAACTATTTCTCTTAGCTTATTTTCTTTTATTTTAATTATCCAACCCATAAACTCTTCTTATTATTTTATTTTTTAACAAAAATATTATCCTGAATATACTAGGATATTTTTCTGAGATGTATTCGAAATACACTTACAGACACCTCCATCTAATGGGTGACGAACATAATGTTTCTATGGATGGAAACCAAAAGCCTCAGGAAACGATGATTGTTCAATTATCTCCTACCACCTCTCATGGTGGCCATTATGATGGCACTATAATTAAATATGACATTTATTATATTTATTATATATATAAGCTTCTGTAATTTCATTTTACAACATACCATTATTTGTTTCATGTTGTATATATATACGATAATTTCATTTGAAAAAGTGCAGACTACCACCCCCTAAAAGTTATATGACTCGTTCATACCATACATCGAACGTATAAAGGATGGTTACAATGAACATAAGTAACACATTTAATATATTATATTATACTAGAATAATATTTTACCTATGTATAATTTGGTTTTTATTCCTTTTAAAATGAAAAATGAAATGGAAGTAGCGTTTGTGCGTACGTATGGATTATCGTCTCCATGAACGCGATGAGATTCATTTCACCATCATATCCATTAAAAAATAATTCTCGTTTGATGATTAAAAGTAATTTTTAAGGACATTATATCATTATGTATATGAATAAGATACAACCTACCCTTAGAAAACACGACTTATGTAACAAAACATATAAAAGAAAACGATTAAGTTAGCACCCAAAACGACGATAATACTAAGCTATTATTAACAAAGAAATGTTAAAAGATATTATATGATATCATATTAATGTATATGATCCTTGTAAAATTAAATAACAATTATTTCACCATTATAAAGGAGGATAACCTACCCTCAACCAAAGAAAAACTACAATGTATGGGGTTTTAATCTCAATCCTTATTCCCGTGAGATTGATACCTTATTGCCACTATCACCTTTTGGGTGGTGTATGTACTGACCATAATTGTATTATTTATGTAATACACTTTAATTTATTTTTATTTACATATTCATTTTATGATACCTCTTTCATGGGGTGTATGTTTCATAAGATACCAAATTGGTAAGGTTTTGTTTCAGAATCTCTTCATTATCTGAGGTTGTTTATACGTAATTATCTACTGGGACCTCTTTATCATCCACCTCCATGTTTCTTAAAAAGTTATTTAAAAACATTCTTACTATTTTACAGAATATGGGTTGAAGTCATTTATACCCTTTTTTGACTTTTTATAAAAAGTTTATAAAGTAATCTTTCCGTCGTTTTCAAAACAAAGTCCTTTTTAACCTTTTCGACAAAATTAAGTTAAGAATGTATTTTTTTTAAAATATAAGGCGGGTGTGGATATTTTAAACCATTGTAAAATCTTAGACGATCCCCTTACAAGATTATAAGATTATTCCCATAGTAAATGTTTTATTTTATAATTATTTGAATTTTAAATGATATAGAAAAATAGATATTTCTCTCAAATAGTTTTGATTTCATCTAGGTCAACATCCTTTGATGGATTATAATATTATTTGAAGTTGATTTATTATGATACAAAACATCCATATTGTATTTTATGTTTTCTGATATGTTTGACTGTGGATGTGTTATTTTTACACCATTCATGGTTTCTGGATAAAGTATTTATATTTCGTATGCTAGTTTTAAAACGTATGTTTATGTTATGTTTGGACCTATTAATATGAAGAATACATTGGACTTAGTATGTGATGGCTGGAGCCCGTTATAGCTCCTCGATTCATCAGTAGGTCTAATGAGACAGACTACTGTCTTGGCACGAGGCCTTGACAAAATCTTATTTTTAGTCTTGGCACAAGACCTTGGCTACATGGTTATAATAGTCTGGCATTATGCATTCCTACATTATGAAAGTGGTTATTGATACTAAATGTGATTATTAGACTATTAGAATATCCATGTGAATAATTAAATGGAAATTATTTCATTTTTTTTTCATATTATGCTCATGTTCAAGTTTAAAAGTCTTTTGTTTTAGTTATATATTTCCTTAAATGATTATGCTTATTTATGAATGTTTCTGCTGTATTGTTATCTTTACTGAGCATCTGAGCTCACACCTTTCTATGTTTTATTTTTCCTATGATTACAAGAAGTGTATTGTGATTGATATGGAGGGTTAATCCAAGGGAATAATGGAGTTTGTGAAGGATTATTTATGTTGTTTTCAATGTTAAGAACTGTAATGTAACATTCATGTATGTAATCTATTTTCCAAGACTGCTAAACTGATTGGTCCTTCGGGACTTGATTCCTTGTAATCATTCCAATGTATTAAAATGATGCACCGACTTGTGGTAACTGGGGTCAGGGATTTACAATATCTACTAGTTATGCCTAAAGAGTTCAGGTATATTATTACTACTACCGATTTCATCTCCAAATGGGATGAGGAAATACCACTTAATGAAATTGTGGCGAAATGCATTATTATATTTTTCATAGCTTATATCATTACTAGATTTGGTGTCCCTCATACCATATTGATGGAAAAAGCCACCAATTTTTTTTTCCATTGAGTTAATGAAGCTACATAAGGAGCACAATTTCAAATCCACCCAATCATATTGCTTCTATCCATCATCCATTGTACATATAGATGGATCTAATAAGACCTTATCAAATTTACTCCAAATGATGGTGGAAAAAGATAAAAAGTATTATCATGATATGTTCTTGCACACCTTGTGGGCTTATCAAACTTCTACTCATACTATAACACGATCAAACACATATTCAATGGTGTATAGGATATGAGAAATTATACCTATTGAAATTCAATAACCTTCACTCCGAGTTAAAATTTTTAATCATTTATCTATAGATGAACAATCTGTAAAGTTATTTGATGAGATGGAATGATTGGAATATAATATATTGCATACTTTTTAAAATTTGAAAGTCTATCAGAATATAATAGTACATGATTTTAACAAGAATTTTTTCCACCTCTAATTTCTTTAAGGAGAATTGTTATATTTTCATAGTACTCTAATGATACTAGGAATGAATCCTCCAATTCATGATCAAAATTGGTAATGAATATATTTCTTATATAAGGTATACTAAAGTGTAGATTATTCCCTAATCTCAATAGATGGATAACTCATTACAACTCCATTCAATACAGGATTTTTTAAGAAGTACATTCTGTAATAACACAATGTAACGACATAGTTGCAATACATTAAACTTCATAACAGCCATATTCTTCCATGTTTTACAACAATAAAATACATAGAATCTTTTTCTTTGCAGAATTACATTAATTATACTGACATCAGTTTTCCTCATTATAAGACATAAAATTATACATTTATCATCTCCATAATTTAATTTAATGAAATCCACCAAGTTACCACAAATTGTTATTCCATAGGGTTTTTTTAAAATGTGTAACTTCTATGTGAAAGAATTACTCACATCATTGTTACACCTAAGTGGAACATAAGCCCCATTTCTCCCTATGTTCAAATCAAATATCCATAGGGACTTTTTTCAAGAACTATTTATGGATTTATTTTCATTCCAATGAGATACATAGTGACACCCAGATCTCCAATCATGGACTCATCCTCACAAAAATAAAAATTCCCTAATTCATTTTCTTTATAAGTCATATATGCACATGGAATACTATTTTTAAAAACTAGGTGTCCCTTGATTATTATTCCCATGGGATACATAGTAAAGTCCATATCTTCAATCTTGGGCCCAACCACAACCATAATGTTTTTCCTAATTTTTATCATATATATGAAACATATCATTATATACTACTCTTCAATAATACATGGTTTGATCTTCATACCATCCTGTGTCTTATGTTTAACCATTATTTAGGAATGTACTACAAACCCTGTCTCTCACATCAAATTCAATTCTTGAGGGGATAGAAATTTTCCAGAACATCGTATGGATTGATTCTCATTTTAATTGGATATATAGATATGCCTAGATCTCCAATCATGGGCCCAACCACAATAATAAAATAAAAAATCTCCTTTATTCACTGTGTGTATGTATCAAACCTATATAAGGAATGTTTCAAGAAAAATTTGTGTATTGATTCTCATCTATATGAGATGCGTAGTGACACCCACATAACCAATGTTGGACCCAACTACATTACCATGATAGAAAACCTTCTTTCATTTACCTATGAATGGTTAAAATTTGAAAATGGACTTCATCAAGGCATGTATGTTGATTCTCATTTTAATGAAATACATTATTATGCCTAGAATTTATTCGTTAGGCCTAACCATTGGCCTAGAAATTATAAATATCCTTCTTCACCATTTCCAAATATGATTGACATGGGGAACAATACCACGACCTATAAGGGGCTTGATTCTTTCTTTAGAAATATATGTAGTGATTCCCGAGTCTTATAACTTGTCTCTACTACCATATAATAATCATACCCTTATCATTATTTTGTCATACCATTTTTTTGTAGAATATACCTTTTGGAAATCCTTTTTTTCAAACCAATTAAAGATCACTTAGTCTTGTGAATTGGTTACAGAACTTATCATCATAAATACGATATTTCAATTCTAATTTTAGGTTACATGTGATCATATCATGAAAATTAACTGCATGATATCCATAAAAAACTATGTGTGTTTTGATTCTTATTTTCATGATATATGTAGTCATTACAAATTAGTTTACCTTAAATCTCACTGGAAGAGGTAAAACTATAATGGAATTTGCATGACTCTCATCCTATAAGATAAGTACTAATGTCCAGACATACAAATCATGGACTAAGACAAAACATCATTAAATTAATTCCATTCCTCTCTCATGTATGAATGGAATCTACATGAGGGGATTAAATTCACATTTCCATTTTATGTTTGACCCTGTATTCTGAAATCCCCTATTATACCTCACTAGTGAGTTCGATTAGAGTGAGGTAAACATTATTTAAGATTTACATCAACCTTGAATCTTTCTATAGAAAGATACATATTAACACTTGGGTTTTATTCTCCGGTCCAACCACAATATTCCATTTCATGTAGAAATCTCTGTAAATCCTTACCACATGATGATAAACTGCATGAACCTACAATAACTATATGTGGATTGATTCACTTATATATGAGATACGTAGTGAAATGCTGATTTTCATTCATAGGCTCAGACGTTTCATGATTCGAAAAATCCAATTCACTCAAATATAGGAGTTTGATCTCTATGAGGATATTCAAATACTATTTATTTGAAATCCCACAATGTCCTTGCGACATGAAATTAAACTAAAAATTACACAATGAACTATGTATGGCTTGCCATTCATCCAATTGAGATACATAGTTAAAAATAGAAATTTATTTTTCGTTCAAGTTATGGGATAAAAGAAAATTTCCCATATCCCATATACAATTACAAATCCATGTTTGGTGGACTTTATTTTAGGTCATCTCTTTAGAGATCCCAATAAGGAAACCAAAGATATTCCCATCATAAATTTGATTTAGATCTATTATAGGGACTCATAACTCATTGAAAATATTGATACAAATATATATCATGTGAATTGAACATCACCTCTCTTGCATTTCACACTCTTGATCATGAATACATTCAAATCATCATAATATTTCTATGGTTTTTTGTGGAAGAGTGTATAAAACATGAGAACTCTTTTTCCTAACTATGTTGTACACTCCCCAAGGATTCCATGCATTCAATTCCCCTACATAATGGGAATGTCATCCATGAATTCATCTATTTGGATATGAATTATATGCCTTAGCTGGCCCAAAATTATACTTCCCCCATAACGGGGTTTTCAAATAGTAGTAACTTCGTTCCCAGTAGAATCCTCTTCTATACCCTTCAAACATTAATGAAGGTATATTGGAACCTTTATTTTAAAGATGTCATCCATTGGATATTTTTTTTATATTCTATCACTTCACCTGAAATCCCTCCAGAACATCGTTTACACATATTCCCTGTCCATTTTTCAATTAAAATTGAAATGAATTTGATCATTTGAAAACATATTATCTATTGTTTCTATGATATTATGGTCCTATTAATATTAACAAAATCTATAGACACCATATTTCTTATTTTTGGCTAAATCCTTCATTGAAATATTATTCCCCCAATTATTAGAAAATTGTTGTTGGAAGTATCCCCACTAAATTCTAGTACATTTCCCCATAAACCAAACTACGTGTTTATGAAAATATAAATCTCCAAAAGCATTTATCAAAATTTAGAAATAGAATGTTGATGTTTTTTAGAGTTCTTTTATCTTACTATGAAAAATGTTACCTTTTGTGGCCTAACAAAAAATTCATCTATATAAATTGCCTCTCAACATAATGATTCTAGCATTTGGCTATGTGGCATAGGGCCTAACTGAACATGGATAATACATCCCCCATAACAGGGTTTTCCAATACCGATAACTTAAATCTAGGAAGAGACCCCCTCAAATGCTATTTTGAATTTTCCAATTTCATCATTTCGATCTGGGAATCCCCAAATCACATATTACAATAATCCCCTACCATACTTGAATACAGTAGAATAATTCCAAACAAATTTCCAAGAAATAGAAAATCATCAAATCTGTGATCGAATATAAGGACCTTAAATTAGATGTATATAATGTCTTTTCCACATGGATTTAAACAATATAGCATAATTTTATTTTTTGTAGGATTTTAAACTACACATCCCAATAATGTATTTACTACAAGACATTAATATGTACCATATAATATCTAAAAACAATTTTCTGAGACAATTAACCCATGATCAAGTAACATATTCATGTAGGAGTTGTTTCTCATTCGTAGCCTGTGGTGGAACATATGACCGATTTTTCTCTGGAATATTTCGACGGAAAATACATCTAATATGGTACTTAGACATTAAAATCCTAAATCTCATTAAATTTTAGAAATATAATTTTAGTTTTTATGTGACATCCTTTATTTGACTATTCAGTATGTGCACTAAGGTGGACATGCATAAAATTCACTTATATAATAGGCTTGTCATCATAAGGATTCCACTATTTAGATATGCACTGATGCCCTACCTGGACAATCATAATATATCCCCCATAATAGGGTTTTCATTTATTGGTAACATTATTCTATTAGGATACCTCCTCAATTTCTATAGAACATGATTTAGATTTGGTGACAATACAAAAAATCATGACTTAATATTCCCCTAGGAAATATCTAAAAATTATTGATAATTTTTCCAACTATCATGCTATGTTTGGATTATAATCTCAAAATTAATGGTGAAATCTATTTGGTCTTTAAAATTATCCTTATTAGCAGAAAATGCATGTCCTTAAACTGCACTTAAAAATAGATATAGTACTCATTAGGTTGAAAACCCACAAAGGGAATTCTTGGAAAAAAGTCATTTCATTGTTCACTAGACTAACAATCTGTATGGTCTAGGAAATATCGATAAATTAAATTAAAAGGAACAAATAATATTTGTATAGAAACCCAAAAAAGAAATTGAAGATAAAATCTATTAATACATGAAATGTATCATTAAAATTGAGCTTAGAAAAAATCAGGGTAATGAAATAAAAGATACAATGTTATCAGGCTGTATATATTACCATAGAAAAAATAAAACATTTATCACTATGCCCATTCTCTTTGCCAAATAAATTAAGGGATGAATATATAATTTTTTATGAATAAAACTTATTTTCATTTATAATCAATAAAATTCCTAGAAGAACATAAAAATAATGGATTTTATCAATCATAAATACCAAAAGGTCATCAATATTGTTTTTCATTTGATTGATATCCCCTTCAGATCCATCAAATACCTATTAAAGATCAGATATCTAAACGGTCTCATTTTCCTCATCCTCAAAAAGTGATTATGTGGCCTCCTAAATTGATATTTCACTCTATTTATGTGATTATTTTATTGAACCACAAAGTTGTTCAATCTCCCCTATAATGTTATCCAATACTTGTTGAAGAAACAACATTTAAACATCCTTATCATTAACTAGATGCTTATGTCTTGTCAGCATTTTAGTATGATTTTCCTCATCATGGGAAAATTGTACTTGGAATTCATCATTATTGAAAAATAGTCAATATTTTATTAGGTATTTACTATGTTTTTTCTCGTTCTCTCTTGATTGTAAGGTGTCTATCATTACTTCATGGATTTCACGGTATACAAAACTACCAAATCCCAATGTAGTGAAGAGAGCTGAAATCCATAGAATTTGTGAATACAATTCCTGAAGGGGATCCTTAGATATTATCTTCAATATTTTATTCAATGCCTCATGACAATAAATATAATGATCCATTAGTATCTCCAGATCTGATTCATAATCACTATCATAAGGCATCACATATTCCGATATTCATGCACCTAAATAGGTTACATGTTCTACTCGTTTTCAAGTAGTTGATACAATATTTCCTAATTCTAGATGAGAAGATTCAAACATTTTTATTTCTGACCTATCCATTGAAGCAGATAATATTACATGATGATTATAAATAATGATTAACTTCAAATTAATAGAGAGGGATGGCACAATCACTATATTGATAACCCTTACCTAACAACAGACCGACAACATTATATGTATCCTCCCCAACATTTATACCCATAGTATTTTTGTTTAACACTTTATTGTGTGGGATAACTCCTTCGACCAGATCAATGTTCTCCAGATGAACTGCATGAAGATTTTCTATTTCATATTTCACCTGACCCAACACCTCCACAATAATGGGATTGATAGTGATGCCAACACTACCTCTAGAAATTATCTTTGTAGTAATTTTTGCACATGAAGGTACTAATTTCAACAGATAATGCTAATAATATTATGCATGAAGATGATTTATGGAATTGAAAATAAAAACTCATGTACAATTGGTTCTATATTAGGAAAATCGCATTGTACTTATACATTCAGCATATTAACATATTCTAATATATAATCAAATGGAATACAATGATTTAGTATAGCTCCCCATGACATCCCAAGTACCATATTAGTCTGAAAAGTGATAATATTTGAAGCAATTAGTTTATGATCATACTCGGAAAACTTTGGATCCGGAACATCCTCCTCAACTATAGCCTCAGGGTCAGCATCAATCAACATAATATTTTTAGGTGTATGTGATGAGCCTAAAATATTATAGAAATTTAAAGTCAATAGTCTATATACATAAGTTCACATGGCACACATCTAATATAACTTGATATCTCCTTTTTCCTAGTATCAGGAATAGGAGTACATCTAGGAAAAAATGTTTTCCCCAAACCAAGATAACCCTTCAGTCAATGGAGCCGCGTCATTGGCCGAAATTTTCACTTGTTCAGATGTTCCCTTGACAGGTTCCTTGAGGCTCATCATTAATTTCTCTATGGTGATAAAAATAATAATTTCATATAATTCCAGGAAGTTTAAACACATTCTATAGATAAGTCTAAAATTAATTCTTTCAAGAATACATACCACTACCGAGTAAATGTTTAAACATAGTTTTCTTTTTATGGTTTATCTAATTATATGTATTATTTTTTTCTATAATTCCATCATCATCTCCAAGAATAGATATTTGAGAACTAAATCATCCTTTCATCTCATCCTCGAAGGCCTGGTATCCTGGAGATATCTCCACTGATTCATGGTTTGATCCAACAACTCCATGTGTAGTACCACTAAGGATATAATGTGGTGATGGAACATTAGTCGACATTCACTGAGTTAACTGTAATTTAATATGGAATTTCTATCGGTCAATAATGATTTAAGAAAATTCAAATATAAATAAAGAAATTAATATTAAAAAAAGAAAATATACACCTTCAAAATCAACAAAATCACACCATTCTTCATCAAATATGGTGTTAATCCCTTTATTAGTGGCATGATATATCATCAACTTCACTAGATTGGTGGTGGTAATTGATTTATTAGTTTCATATATGATCATTTACAAATCCTTAGATATTAATACTTACATTTCTAGGATTATTTTCAAATTCAATATCAGATGAAGCCCACATATCACTTATTCCCCTAATAGGAAACCCTTCACATGATTTTTTCATGTGGTTTCAGCATCACAATCTAATGTTTTCCCAAGATTTATGAACCATTGGTCATATATATTTAGAGTACATTCTAGATGGTTTTGAAGATGATACCAAAGTCCTTGAACTGAGAGGCTTCACAATTCCTACTATAATAAAATGTGGATGAAAAAATGGGACCTGCTGGTCATGTAAATTGCGACGACTAGACTATCTATGTGTAGCTTCATTTGGTGATGTTTTTTCCTACATGACTCTAGATGTTGGATATTATCTTTCATGAGGTTGTTTTGGTGAAAATGGAGAATCATCATCCTTACTGTTTGACTCTGATGAATCATTCTCTTAATATGACGAAGAACCTTCCAAATTAAAGGGTTCCATCTTAATTCCACTCATTACTCTAACACGATATACATAATTATTTATAAACCCATCATGGAATGAATCAACCCAACTCTCTACATACTATATCTTCAATCTAATTGATTCATTAGTGTTTTGTAAATTAAATATTTCTTGGTTCTTCTCTATAGCCTTCAATAACCATAGTTATCAATATGACATCGGATGTTTCCCTAATAATATAAGAATTGGAAGAGATATGATAATTTATTTCAAGAATTTGAATTGAAGTGAGAATTTTTATGGAGATTAGGAATGTTATATGGTTTCCCCATCAATACTAGTGGTCAATACACCATCTCATCAATATAGCCTATACACCCTTAACTCTAAACTAGCCCAACCATCTCCAACAAATTACCCTTTATAAATATTCCCATAAGGGAAAAGATGAAAATCCTTGAGCATAATCATTATTACCTTAGTTTCATAAGGTTTCATTGGAAAAGGTGAAATACTATAGAAATCATGAATAGTTGTTCATAATGAACTTCCAAGGACTGGATCCTACTTTGCATATCATAGGCTCTGAAATGAGAGGAAATCATTCCCTATAAATCTTGGAATGTTCCTACTATTATGAAATGAGACATCCATCTATGTATATACAACATGATTTTGTGGATCTTTTCCTAAATAAGGGTAGAAAACCCCACTATCTTCCTCTCTATCACCTTGGTGGCCATTATACCAAATGATTCAGTCCATAAACCACCCTTTGGATCTCGATGTAGGAATAAATATACATTGGTCCACATATACAAGAAACCCACAAGATGCATTTTCATAGGAATGTTTGAGTTAACATCATACTCCTACTTATCAAACCATCCCTTCTCTAATATTATCCAGAATATGTTAGGCACACCTCTCTTTTATACCTTCGTACAACATGTCAGATGCATGATGGTTGGACCTTTCGCTTTATTTTTAAATAGAAATATTTACATCCACTCCTCTATGTGAATATCACTTCTTGTGTGTGATATTGTTGTGTATGCATTAATGAGTTTTAAAATATGTTTAATAGATCACGTTCTTTGACTTGTGTCTTTTCAACATCATTTAATGTCATGTATGGAGGAATAAATTCATCATAAATATATTTGAGGATCTGAACTCCATAAATCTTATAAACATACAAAAATATCATTCCCACTTCTACATGTGTTAAATGGATTGATGTTTTCTTTGGACACTATCTTCGTTGAGGGTCTGGCAAAAAATCATCATATCTATATACATAATATTTCACAATCCATACAGATTCATAAATTCAAACACCTATCAAATCACTAATAAATTACACAGATGATTTTTACACTCAGTATTCCCACATACATGGGGGTTTAACACCACTTCCTATGTAAAATTACAAACATTACTTCCATCCCTTTGATTGGTCTACATGTGACTCTCATAAACTAGAAGAATATAGGTGTAGTTGTAGATTAGGTGATTGTACTTTCAATTCCAGGGGACATGGTATTTAATGTGCGAAATGGGCCTTGGATGTCGTCCAATCATTGATATGTGTGCCTGTAATAAAAAAATTTAAAGATGAGAAATTTGGATGTTGATAAAACCATGAAATTCTACACTAATTCATTGGATTCGGTATGTTGGCATCATACACATGAACATAAATTTTAATAGGATGATAAGTACTCTATAAATAATCCTGATAAACTATATTCATATACTTTTCCCTATCTTGGAGGGTAGTGTCATAGACATCAATGTAATCATGCCAGTCGATCTCCATTATATCGGCTATTATCATGCTATCTGATATATAACTTGTATAATTTTCATGTGATCCATTATTTTTGGATCCATTAAATCGAAAATTAAATCCAAATTCATTTTTTTCATGAGTTCAATTGGGAAATTTTTCAAATGAAACTAATAAAAACTTACGGTGTTACTAAGGAATGCAAGCGATACTCCAGCATTCAAGGGTGTCACTCCACATTTGGCATGAAAGAGCCACTGCGATGTGAAAGGGTGTCTCCTCAGGTTTGGTTAAAAAAACAAAATATAGAAGAAAAATTTTAATAAAAAGATTAAAAATGAATTTTACATACACGTAGAGGATTGTTTTCTGAGATCCACTGTGGTTTTCACTAAAGTGATGTGCCTATATATATATGTTAAAGAGTACATGTACGTCATCACCTTGTGTTGCACAACCTTCCTTGCTTATACATTGTGAAGTAGATCAATAGAGACTTATTGACATTTTTCTTCATCACATTACCACACCATAAGATCCACTTTAAATTATGATCCAATCCTTGGGGGGGATTTGATGAAATTTCAATCCATTTCATGGAAGAAAACGTGACAAAAGGAAATTCCATTGAAAAAATTGGATAAAGTACATGGATAATTTCAATATTTTCAAAGGGTTTTAATTGAAATCGCCCTAGTTTAGCCAAAACACTCTTAGGGAACATGGACTTGTATACCACTGTATTTGTGTGCACGTAACTATCTCACCCAAACATCCATTCCCTAGGGTCATATTTTTTCTATAAATAGACCCTTGGGGACTTCATTTGTACAGAATATTTTCATTGAAGCCCAATTTCTTCATTGGTCTCCCTATTGCTTCACCCATGTCTTCTTAAACCTCCATGGTAGTTCTTTAACATCTATGTTGATGTGATTAAATGAGGATAATAGGACATAAGTACTTTCATTGTCTGAAATACCAAACTCTTTTTTCCCAAAGTTCCAAAACACCCAAAATCTTGAACACATGAGCACCTTCTATTTCATATATAGGAACTTGAGTGTCCCACTTTTGAGAATAAAAATGATGAATTTGGAAGGATTGACCCATGTTTCATCCAAGTATAATCCTCCTTGTTGTTCATCACATAAGGTGACTTTTGGTTACCCACACTTACTTATATGCCCAATAATGGCCCACTATAGGCTTGAACATCCCTCAATGGTTCACCTCACCTTTTCAGTATCATTGATACTTTCATGAAGCCTTCTTAAAATCAATTAAATGCAGATCTTTGTCTTCTTTGGCTCCCTTTTCAAAAAGATATCATGTTGAATCCTTCACCAAAAAATATATTTTTTCATAACCTTTTATAAATTCAAACCATTGTGTATCCTACTTGGATTTGTATCTCAATAATTAATGGATACCCATACATTCCCTTTTGATAATATAAAGTTCATTAAATGTTTGTGGAGTTGTATATCCAAACCAACATGGGATCGTATCCTAGTAATGGTATTGAGGAGTTCCCAATTTGGATGATTAGGGTTTTGGTCATGTCTATCCCTTGTCTCTAAAACTCTAACCCTATGTTCCCTACATGGACGGTGTGGTTCGCACCTTCATCTCTTTTTGAAATATCAAAATTATTCCTCTTTTAATAGGGGAAATTATAGGGTATCTCTTCTTGAATAATCCCTTTTCATTTTAGGACGGACATAAGGACCTTCACAATGAGTTTACATTGAATGTTTTATATTTTCATTCTATAATCCATTGTCACCAAGGATTTTGACACACTAGGATCGGATTCATCCATCAACAAAGGATAAAGTGTGATGTATGTTGAATCTTTCTCATCCTCATCTTTCTAACATAGAGTATGACTCCTATGGAATTAGATATGTTTTATTATTACAGAATGATCACTATCCACATCACATATTGAACTATCAGAACTTGGATTCCCACAATAATTGGGATATAAAGGAAGCCTTCACCTAGGGCATGAGCTCAATGAAAATACACCTTGGTATTCTATCACTAATTACCATAATCCAAGAATCCTCTTTAAAAGTAATCCCAGAATGAAGTCCCCTTTTAATCTGCATGAGTTAAAATATCCCTCATGGACATTGTCATAATGTCATCCTTTTCAGGGGTATTCCAGAATTCTCTTGAATTGCGAGAACTCTAATTCCCACCATATCTAGGATATGTGGGAAGCCTTTACCTAGGGCTCAAGCTCAATGGGAATCCTCATAGGGATTCCAACCCTAATTCTTATAATATGAGCGTCCTAATTAGTAGTAAGACCTGAATAAGTCTCCCTTTTATCATCATGAGTAAAAATATCTCTCATTGGCCTTGTAACAAAGGAATCTTCTTTTGGATTAAGCCCCATCCTATTTCAATCAAAGGAATATACTCTCTTCCAAGACATACAGAACTACATGGGCTTCGATTCCCATCCATGTGGATACATAAAAAACCTCCCAATGGTTCAATCCTAATTCTCTAAAACAACCCAATTCTTTTTTATCTACATTCTCTATAGGGTGTAATAAAAAATGGATATCTATATCCAATCCATGTTCAGTGGGATGTATTGTTTTATGTCCCACACCATGAATTGAGAAGGAATTTTCCATCTAATATACTCATACCTCATGACATTAAACTGAATGGTTATCTCTTTATCACATGACCTTAAAAAATATTATGTGTCCCATTAGGTGGCACCAAATTAGATGGTTTGGATTCATTTCATTAGTATACATAGGTATCCCATTTATGGTTACGATCCTAACATCCAAACAGATTTTATTATACATGTATGACCATAAATTCTCGAGTTCCTCACTTTTTGGATTAAAACCCATCATCATCGTGAAAATAGATAAATAATCACTAAGTATTATATGAGATGATACCATTTATGTAGAACATTAAATACATTGAGATATATCGATTGATAAATTACCTCAAATACATAAAGATGATTCTAAATTTCATACATGCAAAATAAATGGTTGAGAATCTCAAGATAAAAAAACATTATACTTGTTAAATTAATAAGGATTCATGAACATATCATAAATATATACAGGATTCCCGATGTAGGAATTAATTCCAAACAAAAGGTTTCAATTAGCTCAACCTCCCATAATCTCATCCAATGTGAGTTCATAAGTATCGTAGGTCAATAAATCAAATGAACACGTTTGATTGGAAAGAAGGTCCCTTTGGATACAAAACCATTGGATGTTTCTAATTCCATAAATAAATCCAATGAAAACTATCTAAAATTAGTGATTCCTAATCAGAACAAATGTTTTGGAGGAAAAACATTACAATGAAATTCAATATATAAGGTACATGTTTTCTCATATATCATATATTTCAATAAAATATATGATATATTCACCATGTATTCTTTTTGTGGGGTGTATATACTAACCAAAAAAATATAATATCTTGAGTTTCCTTAATTTCATGATATTAAATGTTTCAATTGATTTTATTCTTTCTATGATCAATTTATTCAAATTTTACTCAAGCAGTAAGGAGATATCTAGTTTCTCAAATATTTCTCCGATACATTTATAATATCCCCCACTATTTTAAGCAGTGTATTTTAAATACATCCAATAAAAATAATTATATTATTATTGTGCTTAAATTCATGGATATTTAATTATTCATTTTATGACATATCTTTCATTCAGTTCATGATTCAAAAGATTCAAAACAGGGTAATTAATATTGTGTTAATTTTCATCATCGTGACGTTCATTATTTTATGCACCAATATTCATTATTGTTGTGTATATATAGACCATTTATCATTTAATTTATTCATCCGAATGATATTTTATGATTCATTTTATTTTATTCATTTTTGGGGAATAAGATTCAGGTTTACAAAAGTTGTAATAGTTTATTTCTACAATCTCATAATTTATCATGTTTTTTTGTTATGTTTCCATTAATGATACATTTTCACTAATATATTACTAATAATAATGAATTTTTAATGTTATTTCATTTCAGGATATGTTAATGTTTTAATAACATTATTAAACTCCTAATTAATTAAGATACCTAAGAAAATGTTTTTATGAATATATGGCTTTATTTCCCAATTCTGTCAAGAATATGTGATCTTTAAAAACAATTTATTATAAAAGATTATTTAAATGATATTTTAAGGTCATTTTCAATGAAATGTATTGAAAAAAATATTTTTATGTATTGTTTTAAATTAATTTTAAAACCACCATTTATAGTTTCTTAATATTTGTTTTTAATGAAATGGAATTTGAAAATGATTATTCTTTTAAAAAATTCATTTTTAAAGAATGATTATTTTTCCTTTAGAAGTGTAATAGAAGAAATTCTAAAATAATATTTCATATAATTTTTCATACAATTATATATTTTATTATTTACCTGGGATATGATTTATGGTCACAATTTATACTCATTATTTTAAAGGTTCATGATTTTATTAGAAGATGTTTATGAAATCTTTTACTCTTCCATGGGTATTACCATGATAAAATTATTATAAAATCCTATTCTTTTCCTAGTTTATTATATTATGAAATTATTATGAAACTTGTCTATTTTCTATAGGTTATGTTATTTTTTAATATTTAGGATACCTCATTAATTTCATGGATTATGATATGATTTCTTTGAAACACATATATCTTTTTGGTTAATGATATGATGAATGTTTGATTATGTTGTGGAACACTATATATGATTTTATTATATGTCGTGTGGAACCAATATTTCATTGTAGCATATTAGGTAAATATTTATATCTCATGAGATATAAATGGATAGGATGAGGAGTGAACTCGGTTAAACATGAATGTGATTGAACAATGTGTGACATTGATTCTTTAACACAAGTATAGAACGATGAATATAATTGGTTAAATAATATTGTAAGATTAAAATTAGTGAACATGGACAAGTAATACAGGGTTGAAATGAGTTGTGAACATAGATTAGTAATATAGGGTTGGAATGGGATGTGACCCTGGTTTAGTAATACATGTTTGGAATGGAGAATGAACTAGATTGATTAAATTACATTTTCAACTAAGATGATATAGGGTTGATCCATGAATACTAAGATGGTATGGGGAGTGATAACATTCAACTAATATGGTCATGAAAGTAACCCTATAATACTATGGAAATAATTTTATATGTTTCTTTTTCTACATAAGTTCCATGTCTTATACTCATTTTATAAATTTTTTTATTATGATCATGATCCCTTTATCATACATCTATTGTGGACTTCCAACTTCATTCCATGATTCATGTTTATGTTATTTTATTTGAACAATATGATTTTATAATGTTATTCTCATGTTTTCATACCCTTTTGGTTATGTTATGGTTATGTATCTCCATTATTTACCCATTCTTAGTATCATAGATTAGAAATTATAGTGTTTTTGTACGCAATGTTATATAGAAACATATTACGTTTGAGAACTAAATTGTAATATGTTTGTTGGAAACGTATAATATCTTACACCAATTTAGAAGAATGTGTTCAATGTTTTCAAAGACTGTAAAATATTACATTCCTTGGGAATATGTATTTGTAATATTGTTAATATTAATGAAAATGAGGTAATATCTATTTTTGTTAAGACTTCATCTCTATAATTGATATATAATGAAAGGTTATGTCATTATTTTTAAACTAGAGTTGATAAAAACATACTGAGATCTCTAGGGATAGTTTAATTTATATTTCCATGGATATCTCTAAGGATGAGTTAATGTACTAGAAAATGTATGGAATTTTGGTAATGAATAGAGTGAGTAGTTTCCAAGAATTAAATTCCTATGTAGATACTAAAATTTTATTTGTATCTATAATTAATGAAAATAGGGGTTACAATCCCATAACCACTTTATTAAGCTAGACTCGATCGAGAATTGGTGCACAAAACATGGACTTACTTCACAACTAATTCGACAGTCCCATGAGATATTCTTTGTGAGTTTATAAACTCTTTATTAATCATCATTAATGATTTAAATATAAGAGGATTATTAATTTCCTAGGATAAACATAATGTGTCTTAGATTGTTGAATTCAGTTTAATGATTTAGATATCTAATAATTTATTTTCATGATTAAGTTTTTTCTATAATGATATGTGATTCTCACACGATGCATTCTCATTTTTGTCAATGGAGGGAACTATAGAGAACATGGTTAATATTGAATGTGTCAAATTTTAAATTAATGGGATTTATGAGAATCATGGTCCCAAGTTTAAATCTAATACAGATAATAAATAAGGAGGTATGAGTATTGAATATATTTCTTAGGATAGAGACCCCACGAATGAAATGTTAAAGGATTCTATGGTTCAAATAATATTGTTTTTAAGAATAGTTAAATTCAATATATATTATTTGTATATCATATTTTTGTAAAAAGTTATTTTTGAATAGTATGATGATGCATATTAATTGTTTATGAATAAATTTGGATGATAGAAGTGTATATTTATTGGAATTCAGGAATTATGTTATATAAATCATGAAGTATATGTTTTCCATTAAAGATTTTCTAGAATATATATAATGGTGTTGTTGACCTAGGAAATTTTTTTAATGAAAATGTGATATTTTTATTAAGGAAATGAAATCCTTAATGTGTTCCTATGATTCATAAAATTGTGTTTAACTTGGATAAATATATTATTGATATGGATTATCTAAATTGGATTATACTGATTACTAAGACAGTATTTATTATTTTGATGGAACATTGGTCTATATTATCATGGATAAATTTTAAAACATTTATTTACATATAAGGAATATATATAGTAGTCTTTGGTATATGAATTAATGCTTGTTTTTTTAAAGGTTTTATGGTAACTCAAGGAACAACCATGTTTTAAAAGAATACATAATAAATTTATTCACATGTTCAATATGTGACAATTATGATATACATTATTATATATGGGGATCAAAAATAAGATAAATTTGAGAAATTGTTTGAACTTATTTCAAATTCTTGTTCATCTTCTGGTAGGGTTACAATGTTAACCATTTAGGGAATGGTTTATGTTTCTATTCATATGAGGTTTTAGATATTGAATTATTATCTCATCATGTGAGGGTTTATGAATATGGGATGTCCTTGTTTAAACATTTTTTATAATGATAAATAAATAAAGATAAATGAAATAATGTTATACTTATGGATTTTATGATCCCTTAGTGCATCAAGATAACAAAACAACCATCATTTTTTGAGTAAGATATGATGTGGGAATTGGTCAAGATACAAACAAAGGGTGAGATTGTGCATATAAAATGGAATGAAATCATGTATGTATATGTCCACATGAAAATTCTTAAAAATTAGGAAATGGTATTGAAATAAAATTCCATCTCATTATCAGCATTTTTTATGATATCAATGATACTTTTCAAGACTATTAGGTTAATGGATTTGTAATAGTTAGCTTCATCTGGGACATGTTCTTTATCACACTCCATCATAACATGTTAGTTATATTTCTCTTCAATGTCCATGTTTTAACATTCTACCTATTATATCCTAAATGGAATCCAAGTTATGAAATACATTGGGTAATTATTATGTTTTCAACATCACATTATTTAAGGATGTTTTAATATTCATTTTTTATGCAGGTTTCTATGAAAGGAATAATAAATTATAATCCATTTGACTAACTGAATGGATTTTGATGTAGAAATTAATTTTAATGGGGGTATAATGTAACACACACTGATTTTTTGATTTTTTTCAATTTAATTTAATCTTTTTGACATTTTTAATTTCACATAACATTAATTATTTCTTCTGTTATTGGAAAAAACTCATATTGGATTGCTATTTATGAAACACCATGTAAATATTTCACTAAATGAAAAACTTATATTAACATTATGTACATGAAACAATGTACTATTTGCCTTTGATAGAATACATTATAGGCAAGGCCGAGTTTTACAGAACTATATTATAATATAAATTTTATTATTCAAATATTATAATAGTTACAAAATTACCAATGAAATGGAAGATATGAATAATATTAATTATATTATGACAATATGGATTATACATGTTGATATAATTTATCTTTTTGAGACTAATTGGTTAGAAATGAAACTAAAAACAAATTTAATATAAAGGATGCTTTTTTATCAAAATATATTTTTATAATCACCAATGAGTTTTTTTTAATAATTTTAATTAATTAATATTAGTGAGAGAAATAAATTAATTTTTTATATTAAAAATTTATTCAATTTTATTTTATTCTATAAAATACATCTGATAGGCATAAAATAAGAACATATCCAATTTTAGGCATAAAATGATTAATTTTTCTAAAAGGCGGTTTTTCCTCCTTTTATAGAGGACTTACTTTAAAAAAAATATTCAAAATATTAAAAATTTTCATTTTTAAAAATTTATTTTATTTTAATATTATATTATCATAATATAATTTCATGTAATTATTTTTATTTTTAAGATGTTTTATTTTCTGATTAATATTGAAAATCCCAGAATTTTAATAGAAAACTCGACATTCATATAAATTATTTATATTGTTAAATTACAAATTAAAATGTTTCTAAATTGTAATTTTTTCAAATTTAAATAAAAAAAATTAAATTCTGGTCATTTATGTAATGTTCACCTTTATATTGGATATAAAAACTTCTCAACCTTTTGAATCATTTACATTAAAACCCACCTTCATAACATGTGTGTAAGATTAATTTTAGATTAATTTTTGTGAAATCTATGATTATAAATTGAAGAAATTGATTATATATTTGGAATAATATATATTTATAATATATATTAAATTAAAATTATTTTTGTTAAAATTTATTGAAATCAAATAAAAAAATTATAGCAATTAAGGTGAAAATTTTATTACATAGTGGTCAAAAATTAATTTTATATGGCCAAATGACCAAGAAACTTGTACATAGCCCATTTTATTAAACTATTTCATCTATATTACCATTTTTATATAATTTTATCTTTTATTGGAGGCATATGAACTAATTTAGAACTCTCAATACTGTTAAACTTTCATACTTACAGAAATTATAATCCTCCAATAAAAGAAGTCACTCACCCCCCACACTTATTAAAACCTCTCATACTTTTTGAATCATAAAACAATTACCAGGTAATCTTTTAAAATATATGATCTCATTCTAGTATACTTAAATTGGTCATAAATATACCCAAGGTTGTAATTGGGTGCATACAAAGAGGTGTTAAACAAAGAAGACGTAATGTTCTTCAACGAGCACTTTCATCTATTCATCCTTTAAAACCCCCATAGATGGGAATAGTAATTTAATTATTGTTTTTATATTATATATATGTTATTTATTATTTATTTATTCTTATGGAAAATTATATAACACATCCATTTATGATTTTCATTTTGTGAGAATACGGTAAATTCATTTGTGGAAGTGTAAACTATGGACTACTCAATGTGATGTGATTCATTAATGCTTTACATAGACTATATTAATTCTTGTTTACATAAAAATATGGGATATATATTACATAATAATTATACATAAATGACAATAAAAGGTATTACATCGCATTGAGGAGGTGGTAGTCCACACATTCACGAACAACATTATAAATTTTTTAATGTGTGAAAAGGATAATTAAGAAAATTGTATATATTATTTACTGAAATTAAATTATTTCATTAATATAATATATATTTCTTTTATATATCAATTATTAAATAAATTCATTCCAAAAACATTCCATGTAATGTGAGAATGTATCAAACCACTTTGAGGAGGTGATAGTCCACACGTCCACAAATAATGTTATCATATTTAAACCAAATGGAATGAAGAAGGTTGTGTTTTATATATAAATTAGAAATGTATTAATAAAACATAAATAATATATATATAATATAAAATCAGTTTTTCTATCATAATTCCAAACCATGTGAACTTGAAATTAAAAATAATTACTGACATTGTTTCACGAGGTGGTAGTTCATCATACACGAATGATAATTTCATTACTAATTTTATAGAAGTGTGTGTAGATATAGGTAGAACCTTTAAATTAAAAAAATATAATTAAATTTATGATAATTATTTTTTATATAGTATTGTAATAAAATAATTTTATTTTTTCAGGAAGAATTAAAATATTATAGGACATTTGATGAATGATAGATTTTTTCTAGTAATTTATTTTGATTTGCACCAATGGGATTAATTTTTTGTTTTTATAAAACAATTGAGGTCATAATATTTAGTAGATTATTGTTGGAATCTTATTAGGGTGGATTTTGGATGATCTAATGTGTCTTTTGATGTGTGTGGAATGTGAGGAGTGAATTCCTCTTTTTAATGGAGGAGGAGTGGTATTATTATATATACAAAAGGTAAAATATATTGGGAGTCCTCCCTTATCTGGTGTTCATATAAAATGGATAAAAGAGTATTAATTAATAAATATGGTAGATAAACACTCACCCTACAAAAAATTAAAAGTATATTTATAATTTTGTTCCTTAGTCAATATGTTTAATTTGTTTTCATTTTAGTTATTATTAGAGTAATTAGTTTTCAATCCTAAGTAATTTAACAAATAATAAAAAATTAAACATATATTTTTAACAAAATATAAAACCAATAAATTATAAATATTATATATAATACAATAAATATAAATACAATGTATGTTGAAAAATAATATTAAAACTGGCATATGTAATGCACTAAAAACACAACATTAACCCAAAATGTGCTAATAATGTTTTTATTATCTATGGTTCAATAGATTAATTATAAAATATATTGTTTTCCATGAATGTACCATATTTTATATTTTATAAAAAATAATAATAAATTTACATAGTATAAGATTTTTATTAATTTTAACTCATTTAATAAAAAATCATTTATTATAAAATAATATTATTGTCAATATAGACCTTATTTAATTATTGTTAATTGAAACAAATCATAACAATATTATAATTAATATAAACTAAGTTCAATGTTTTTTTACTTGATATATTTTTCTAAAATATAATTTTACACTATAATTCCTTAAAATTACTCCCCATCTATTTTTAGCATCATTTATTTTATTTTTTTATCAACTAAATAATTCATGAATTAGAATTTTTTATCCATTAATATAACTAATATATATATATTGTATATATATTATTTACATTATATTGATATGAAAATAATTTTTCATTCACAATAGTGTTTATAACCAAATAAATGTACATTCATCCAAACTCTCAGTGTTTATAAAATTAAAATATTAAGAATACTCTTTTTAACTCTTTTTTATTACTTAAAAAATTATATATGTCACATTCATGTAATATTTTAAAAATAACCCATATAATTAGTAAAAATAGGGATATGGTAAAACTACTAGAATAAAATGGATTATTACTATTTTCAATGCCATTTTTTCATTTAAGATTATGGTTTATTTCTTTGTTAAGATTAATTTTACCTTAATCATTGTAATTAATTTTAACTACTTTCAATAATAATTTTGGTCAAAAACAAATTTTATTTTTTTTGATAATAAATATTATATAAATTATAACCATTTATTTCCATTTCAACCTATTAAATTCACATATGTGGAAAAATTATTGATATTTCTAATCCCGCAGATGTGGAAAAAAAACATATTAATTTGAAAATTTTCAATATTTCATTAAGTCTTTATATCGAAATTAAATATAAAAATGATTCCAATGTCCTAAATTTGATTAATGGAGATATTATTTATATATTTTGAATTTAAAGTAAATTTAAAATTAAATTTATAATTAAAAGTTATATATATGAAAAGAGACTTTTCAACTAATTTTTAGTATTTTTCATTATTTATCAAAAAACTAGACATCTCATATAAATAAATTAATTTCACCGTAAATAAAATTTTCAATTTTGAATTAAAAATGTAATATATTTTGAAAAATACAATTCATAAAAATGTCAATAATTAGTTTTAAAATTTTTCTTTCCTTAAAATGAAATAAAAATAAATCATGCGTATAATACGAGCTAACTCATGTTAATGTGTTCCATTATCTTAACATGGTGTTGCATATAAAAAATATACAAAAAAGTATTAATATAATATGAAATTATTATAATTCAAGAGGTGTTACATTCTACTCTCCTTTATTAAATTGTGTACTCTTAATTTAATCTTGATATTGGTAACATTGTCTTTTATATTAAAAATTACTATTGTTGGAAAAACACATAGCATAAATAGGGACGAAAATAAAATATTCATAATAAGTGGGAAAGTAATATGTGAAGGTCATCACAAAACATGTCTTTATATTACAATAGTGTTAGTAAAAACATGGAAATGGATGATAAATCAAACAATAATGTTCTAACATAGAGTGATAAAATAACATTTTAAGATGAAAGATGGTGACGGCAAATTCATAAAACAGATTTATGAAAATGTTTATTGATATCATCGAAAATGGTGATATCATTAAAATAATTTGTTTCAAGACAATTCTCCGTATATTAGAGAAATTCATTCAAACTCTTAGAATATAATGAAATATATGTTTTTATAATCACAACATTTACATTGATTACACCACGAACTATTTATACCTCTTCCCATAGAGAAACAAGCTTCATATTATAATTCATTAATCTATAATAATTCATTAAAAAATAAAATTCAACCACTTAAAAATTATCAATGATTAAAAATTTATATGATGTAAAAAATTTAGATATGAGGTTTCTTAATTTGAAAAATGAGCTTATTATTAATCCAATCAACATAAATTAGAACACTAATAACCACATTCCAAGCATGGAATCACCGACAATATGTATGTAAAAACACTAATATTGAAATACATAAACATTACAACACTTGTATAGAATAAATTAAACATTAAACAAATGGATGTCTAGACACCATATTAGTATAGTTCCTTTGAAAACATGGAAACATAAACACTGATAGATAAAAGAGCTACATCATCTCCCATTATTTTATCCAAGACTATCACCCTTCCTAGATGCATCAAACATAATACATATCTCCATAAACTGGGGGTAATTAAATTTAATTGGGGTGAGATAATATGACCAATAATGGTAATAACTAGAGATATATAATCATAATAATAAGTAGACGAGTACAATAACATGATCCGGAAAAGTGAAGATCCTACCCTATATTACAAAGATCATATATATGATTCATGGTATAAACCATGGTAGTTTATAAGACATGAATTATAAGGATATGAAGAACATAATCAATGAAATCATGTTATATGAATAAAACATTAAAATATGGACACCACATAATTTCATAATAAGAATTAACATAGTTTCCAAAGGCCTAACTTCCAAGACCATCATAGTGGACAATTTCCATTACTGAACCAGGTACAACACCGTTCCAGCCCTGTATTGCTATACTAGGTAAACCCTCATTCTATCCAAGTATTACAAAACCTGGTAATCCCCCATTCCAACACTATATTATTGAATGGATTTCATTTCTCATTCTATTCATGTATATCACATGAGATATAAATATTAACCCAGTTCATTGGAGGGAGATCTATGTCCCACCTATCTCATTATGAAATCATTCATAAATGTGCCACAATAACATAAATAATCATATCATAAACCAAGAAATGAAATGAAAATTAAAAACCTGTAATCACATCATAACCTATTGAAAATTATATGTTTCTTTATTCAATTAATCATATACTTAATCCAACAAAAAATGGGTTTGGAGAGAATATATTACGTGAAAGAAATTTTTTTTAAAAACATTATGTCATTATAACATAATCCTTTTAGATAAAGAATATGAATAGAAACATTGAAAAATTTAAAAATATATGAATTAGTGACACCAATTTTTGTTATCTTATATGTTAAATAATTGTAAAAGTTATTCTTAAAAAATTAATCTGAGAAAATATTTTTTTCCTTTAAAAGATTATTTTAAAAACATAAAACATTTTGAAACCATTTTTCGTTGAATATAGCTGTCATAACATAAAATTAATTCTTTTAAAAATAATAAAAACAAATTTTAAAATCATTTTTCCATGAAAATTAACATTATGTATCCTTTGAAAAAAATGTATTGTGTTTTTTAAAACATCGTTTTTGAACACAAAGGATTCCTGTCCAGAGAGAGAGACTGTCAGAATTTACATAAAAACATTATCATTTTACCAATGAGTGAAAAATCATACTAATGCATGAAGATATATTTAATAAATAAAGGACAAGAAAATAAATGACTGTTCCTGAAGTATGGTTCATAATAATTTATCATTGGAAGTATAAACATAAAAAACCATAAAAAAACAATGATATTTTCTCCATATACTCTTATAACATGATAACATGGAATCAGAATATCCATGTATGCAATGGAAATTATGTTATTATTAAAATTACATGAAAATAAATATATTCATTATATAACATTTAAAATGTAATTATATACACATTTAATAACAATTTTTGTGCATAAAAACTGAGTTAAAAAGATGAAAAATTTAGCGAAAACTATTACTGATTTTGTAACATTTGAAACATAAATCCCATGAATGAATGATAATAAAATAGGTATCAAAATACCCAAAATTTAAGTATAATAATGTTTTAATAAAATCATGGGCAGTATATACACTTTAGAAAATTTAAATAGTTTATAACATAGCTTGCATCTCACAAAAATAAAATGTGAGATAAAATCCCCCATACCTTGAGTCTTGACTCTCGTCGTACTCATTCAAACCACCTGTATAATAATAATATAGTTTTTATAAATTTTCTATAAAACCAAATTCTTATATCTAACACCATATATGGATTTATTATGACCTTATATTACCAAATTTTAACCGACCTATATTATGGATTGACATCATATAAAAATTTATTTGTTTTTTCCATGTGTCTCAATTTGATATATCGTTGGCCTTTATAGTTATATCATGATTATAGAATGTAAACAATGATATATATATATCAAATATTTAGAGTATATGGGTATTATAATAATCTTTATAACATATATGAATCAAATGGAAACACCATTCATGTAGACGTTAAGTCATACATTTGTAAGAAAACATTTTCATTTTATGTATCGTATTGAACGAAATAAAGTAAAAGACATAAATATTTATATATATATGTGTGTATATTTATTTATTTATATGTATATATATATTTATATATATTTATAAGTATATATATATATGCATGTATACAATTATTTTAGTGTCTTGATTAAATCATATATACCACTACCACATTTATTTATTACATCCATCCATAATACATTCCATGTAGTGTATGATTGAATCACAACACTTTGTGGGGGAGATAGTTCACCCTTCCTGAAACGAAATTATTGTTTTAACATGAAATTAATAGTATAAATATGTGCGTTGTAAAAATTTTATAGAATAATAAAAACATAATAAATGTTATATTTAGCATATCTAAGTAGACTGTCCATCAAAATGGTCACTAGGGGATGCCGTAAAGTATAATTGAGTAATCATTTTTTAAAGAGATGGTAGTCTGTCTACAAGTAAACAGTTTTTTCATTTCTAATTAGATGGATGTGTGTGTAAACAAAGGTTTAAAACATATAATTACAACATCAGAGTATATTTATTATATTGGATTTTTCATATTATCATGTAATAATAATATTTGAGAGAGTGAATAAAATAAAAAAAATAAAGTGTTTTGAGGAAGGGTGTTACCTCTTGACCGTGTAACTCCTTTTGGTTTGATACGAAAGGATATAATGGAATGATATCTTCCAAAGTAGGGGCATTAAGTTCAAAGGGGTATATTTTGAGTAGTGATATAGGCTAATTTTACCCTATCCTAATGGGCTTCAGAGGTGTGTGGAAGTGGAAGTGAGGGAGGAATTTTATATTGGTGGAGGAGTGGAATCACTTGTAATATTTTAAGGGAAATGATATATTCCCACGTTTTTACTGAATGTGGTTCAATTGTGGTTCAATGTTGATCCAAGGGAGTTTATGATCCCAAATTGAAATACAATGGCCATTGGACATGTGTATAAGTTGTTTTGGGCCATAATGATATGGTTTAGACCCTTATAATTAATAATTTGACCTTAATTGTTGTAATTAATTCTTAAATAATTATCTATTCTTTTTAGTAAACAACATAGTTTTACTTATTAGACTATAAAATTTATTCTCATTCAAAATATGATATCTGATTCTACAAATTCCAATCACTTAAATGGATGAAATTAATAGAAAATTAATATCATAGATAGGTCGACATATAGGGATTTAATGAAGAAAATGATCAATAAAGATGCTATTTTTGATATCCAATTTTGATATGAAATTGGTAGCAATTACATAAATTGGATTGATTGGTAAAAATAAAATATACTAATACATTTATTCCAAATTAAAAAAAATTAACCATTTTTATGAATTAGACTGTAAAGTATTTTTGAGTTAATGTCTATTAATTTTAACAGTTCTTTAAAAATGGAATATTATTGGAAAATACCAAAAAAAATCATCCTCAAATTTTTATGTTTTTCATCCAATTTTGAGTTTTATATTTTTTTATTTATTTTATAAACATTCCAAAAAATTGGATTTAAAAGGGTTTCAACATTAAAAGGAATTAAAACTACCATAGTAAAACCATTTAATTTTATGTGTTTATTTTTTATTCTAATCTTATACTTATAAAATCGATAGTATGACTATAAATAATATTTCTGAAGTTATATAACATATATGATTCAATAATATTAGTTAATAAATTTATTTGATTTAATTTATTATGATTCAAAGAACTTTGTGAGTATAATAATAGTTGTCTATAATAATAATCCAGTTATACAGAATTTTGGATTATATATCCATTTCAAAATAATTTGTAACTAAATAAGTCAATTTATATTCTTAGAAAACCATATTTTTTATTAATTTGGTTAAAAAATTTCATAAAACCAAATTTAATTGGTACATTATATATTATTATAGGTATTTTAATACTATTTTATTTTTCGGTAACAATTGGCCATGAGTATTACGAAAGCCATTGAGGGAAGTGAGTAGGAGAAATAATCTTATCTCAATGATTTATATATTGGAAGCTAACATTTACATTGTGTATTGTGCATGACCGTATTATAATTGCATATAATTGATGCCAAAATTAGGTCTTTAATATAAATAAAATAACTATTTTCAATGATTTATGAAATGAAAAATTTTAATATTTCGAAAAACATAATTCACAATATCTCTGGGTGTAATATTCTATTACCATTGAAATAATTATTTTCCTCAAATTGTTTTTCAAAGGTTTTATACATGGATATTTCATTCAATGAATCACACGTCAAAAAAATGAATAATAAAACTTCCCTTAAAATGGAAAAATGGAACCCTAACAGTTACCCAAAGAAACATATAATTTTGTTCCCATATGGGAGAACATATGTATAAAGTGTAATCATGGATATAGAAGAGAAATATTACGATATTGTCTTGATGTATAGTGATAGGGACCAAGGTCATAAAAAGTTAACAATCTGAAATCCATTAATCTATGTTGAACTAAGGGATCATTTGATTAATTAGAAAAATAGGTTTAAGAAGAAAAAAAATTATTTTCAAGATATATTGTTCCAAATGTTGATATTTTTATGAGAAGTTATACATTAATGATTTTAGGAAAACAGTACAATTATTTGTTCATTGATTCAATTAATATATTTATCTAAAAAGGATTGTTAATTTTCCATTCCTAAAGTTCTAACAGATCATGAGATCCATGATATTCCATACTATTTATCACTAGATATCATCATGAAATAATAGTTTAATAGGTTATGCAATATCCATTAATTCACATGACGAGATATGACACTTTAATATTACTAACCTTTTATGATGTTTGACCTAAACATTACATTAATGGTTAATGAGCCTTCTGAAAGAATAAAACTCTTAAGATTTATAAATAAAGTCAAATATTTATCTTATAACTGATCCCCAATATATCACAAAATATATCTTGGTTGGAATATTCCAAATATGTGAATACACTTATTTCATATTCTATTGAAATATAGTATTAACCATAATTTACAATAATAATTTTAGAAAACACGAATTATTTCTTATTCCAAAAGTTATTGGATATATTACTTATATATAAGAAGTTCAAAACTCTATACTTGGTGACATATACATATATTTTTACCTATCCAAAATCAGATATAGAGGAATCAATGCCATCCAATTAATATATCCACACCCCACATATCATTATCCAAACAACATTTCCATAGAATAAGGGACATATTAATTGATATATTTCCCTTAATCACATGTTTTCTATGTACATCATATTTCTATTAAATAAATTTTCAATTTCATCATATCTATTCAAAATGTTCTTGTAAATACTCAATGAAAAAAATAAACTGAAAAATCCATATATATTTTACCATTCGAGTAACATAATTTTCCATGAAAATATAATACAAAATTATTATTACACTTCATCCTAATACCCTTAAAAATGATACCTCTTCCTATAACACATTACCACTTTCCTTTTATATTTCCTTTTGTAGTCTCATCATAAATAAAAATATAATCATTGATCTCTCCAGCTTAAAGATCCACATCAATATATTTTATCATGGTACGTTGAGATTCATAATGTCTATTTATTCCACAAAAAATACACATAACATTCGATGATTACATAGGGAGGCTAATATTCTCATCTACTTCATTTTCTGGACTCCTCGTTTTTTCATTGAAGTCACTTTCTTTGTGTCATTATTTTTTATAGTAAAAACACATGATTTCTCCTCCAATACATTCACTCAAGTGATTCAAACATCATTTTGTATAGAAAGTAATCTAAATTTTCATTACTACATGGTACTCATTATCCTAAAAAATAGTGAACTCCTTTTTTATTTTCCTTAGTAAGTCTAAAAGTTTCTTAAGGTACACCTTTTTCATCATGATCTAGGATAAATGATTAGGCATGATCATTTATCCTTCACTAAAGTGATCATCCCACTTTCATTATCATCAAGAAATCATCCATCACATTCAATGTTAATAAGTTACCTTCCTGATCCTGCCATTAAATAACATTAGATAAATAGTCTAAGCATTAATTATCATAGAAGAAAACCACATAGTAATGAAAATTATTTATTTTAATATGTCTAAATCCTGAAACCTTCCTTAATCAATGATATCAAATAATCTTCCTAGGTAATTCATATCCATCATATATATAGATCCTTCATAATGGTTCATGAAGTGTTTTTTAATTTCCAATGAATATCCCCTGAGAGTTTCATTCCTATTTTGCACCAAGTCTTGTTGTTGCATACCATGTTACCTCATGTTTGGCCTTTAATATCTTTTTATAGTTGTTAATACTATGTAAAACTATTCTAGAGACCCATCAAGTTATAGTATCTAGACATGGATGTCTTTCTCGTATACCTCTCACTCTATACATTTCCTAATTTCTAGGAAGTGTTCCTAAACATTTACTCATCCTTATACTTATCCATGGAGAAATCCCTATACATATCCTTGGAATGATATTTAAGGATATCACTAATGTTTTCTCATCCCAGTATCCAAATGATAACTACACCTTCACTTTTATGCCAACTATAAAAACTATATTTTTAACAAATATATTCATTATATCACTTATGAGGAATTCATAAAACATTACATAAATAGATGACCAAATACCATTCTAGTTTTGTGCATTTAGAAACATGGAAACATTAACACTGGTATATAATGGATCTACATCATGTCCCACTATTTTCGTCAAGAGTATTACTCCTCTTGGACACAATAAGCATAATACATATCTCCTTAACTTGGGGAAAACCCATAAAATGGTTGATCTTATTTTCTTATTAAGGGTAATCAAGAGAGATATGTAAGCATAACCAAGATCATATGGGTTTGTGAACATGATAATGGAAGGAAAATATCTTACACAACATATCAATGATCAGAAATATGACTGTTGGAAAAATTATTGGAAGTTCATAAAATATGAATTAAAAGGAAATAAAGAACATAATCCATGATAGAATGACATATGAATAAAACATCTACATGTGGAAAACATATACGTACATAATATTACTAACCCAATAATCCTATGAATCTCATTTAGTATAATCTTAGTAAAAAGATTCCTTTTCTGAACTGGGTACACCACCATTACAAACCCGTTTTATTGAAATAAGAAAACCCCCTATTCTAGACTTGTGTTAATGAACCAAGTTTGTTTTCCTTTCCATAAATTTCTATCTTATGAGATACCAATATTTACACAATGCATTGGAGGGAGCTATAGGTCCCACCCATCTTGTAGTAAAATCATACATACATGTTCTACAAGATCATTAAAAATCATATCATAAACCAATAAATGAAATTGGTATTATAAACATGAAATAATATCATAAAACCTACAAATATAAATTTTTCATAGTCATTTCATCAAATCATTATTCTTAAAAAAGTATGTTTAAAAAGAATATAACCCTTGAAAGAGAAACGAGTTTCGTAAACATCAAATCATCAAAACGCAATCCATTTAGATAAATAATATGATTCTAAAAATTAAATAATTATTCCATAAATTCCTGGGTAACAAGAATGTATTTTATATAAGTTGAGAAATTATTATAAATTATCTTTTAAAAACATTTCATTAGGAAAATATCCTTTATTTTTTGGAAGGTTATTTTTTAAATGAAAACAATTTTAAAATAAATTCATTGATAAATTTCTTTGAAAACATATAATAGATTCTTTGAAAAAAATAAAGATTTATTAAAATAATTTTATCATGAATAGTATATTTATTAATACTTTGAAAACTTTTTTTGAATCATTTTGGTAACATGGTTTTTGAATAAAATTGATGTTCGGCAGAAGACTGTGACAATCAAATTTTACATAAAAACAAACTTTTAAATAAAAGAGAGTGAAAAAATTGTACCAACACATGAAGATATCTTTAATTAACTTATGGGAAGGAAACTCATGATATTTATTATATGATGGATCATAATATTTAATAAATGGAAGCATAAACATAATATACCCAAAAAAATGATGACATTGTCTCAATAAACTCTATTAGATTAATAAATTAGGTTCTTACTATACATGTTTGAAACAGAAATTATGTGAATCTTAACATACCATTGAAATGAAAAAAATCATTATATTACATGTAAAATAATTTATATACACCTCAAAAAATAATTTAGGACTATAAGAAAATGTGTGTCTCAAAACAGAAAATATATAAAAAACTATTTTACCGATAATGTATATTTTAAAACATAAAACTTGTGAATGAAATATCATAAAATGGATATGTAAATATCCATAATTTTATTATAGTAACAATTTTATACAATAACATTTGTTACATTCTCCATGTATGAATTAATGAGTAGTGATCATATCTTGTATCTCATTGATATAAAAAGTGAGTTGAAATCTACTTACATTGAGTCTTGAAACAGTTTATACACATTGAAACCATGAGTATAATAAATATAATTTTTTTATAAATATTATAATGTACCAATTTCATATATCCAATATCATATATTTCTTCATTGTGACCTTATATTATCCTATTTTCCACCATCTTGTGTTATGGTGTCATTTCGAATAACATTCTTTTTGTACTTCGCATGTATCTTTATTTCATATATTGTTTGTCCTTATACTTATATCATGATTAAAATATGTCAAAACTGATATAGATATCATGTATATCCAATATATTTTTATTATAATAATCCATATAATAAAGATGACAGAAATAGAATACACCATCCATGGAGAATGTAAGTCATATATATACATGACTATTATTTCTGTTTAATAGTCGTGTTGATAGAATGAAATAAATTAAAATGCACACACACACACACAGAGATATATATATCTATATAATTATTAAATTAGCTTTATTATATCATATATATCATATATTTTTTTTAAATCCATCCATAATACATTAAATGTAGTGTATGAACAAATCACATCACTTTGAGGGTGCGATAATCTCTACTTGTACAAACAAAATTATCGTATTAACAAAAAATAGAGAGTATAAGTATGTGTGTTGTAGAATAATTAAATAATATTATATATATAATAAATATTATATATAACATATATAAAAATGGTTTCCATCATATTTTTCACATGAAAGGTGATAAACGAAAATGGAATAATCATCATTTAGCGAGGCACTAGTCCGCCTACACGTAAATAGTAGGTTTGTTACCCATATGATGGATTTTTGTAAAAGTGTTGGACTAAATAATAATATAAAAAATAATTTAATATTTATTATATATGTGATGTTCTATTATAAGGTAATAAAAATATGTTTGAGAGTGGATAATGGAAATACAAGAAAAGAGTTTGAGGGAGGGTGTTACCTCTAGAATGAGTCACTCCTTTTAGTCTGGGCCAAAATTAGTAATTTATTTTCCTTACGACCAAGGGGAGGCATAAAGTTCTATTGGAGGGATTTTTGGGAGTGAAATGGGTATATATTGGATGAGCCTAATTGGGTTGAGAGATGAGAGGAATTAGAAGCGAGGTATGACTTTTTATAATGGAGGAGTGGAATCTCTGGTAATATATTAAAAGAAACGAACCCCACCCACATTTTTTTTATTAAAAGTGGATTAATAATGGCTCGAGCCTATTAATGGGAATATGGGATTGAAATATGGTCATAAAATATAATTAGGATGGCTGTATAGCTCATTTTGGGCCTTACTGTTATGTTTTAGTCCCATATTATTCTTAATTTATCCTTAATCATTGTAATTAGTTTTTAACAAATTCATTATTATTTTTGGTCAAAAACTAAGTTGACCTTATATTATATTTTAAATTATTCTTATTAAAAATATGAAATCCATTTTCATAAATTAAAATCGCAGAAGTTTCACAAATAAATTTAAAATATATCATGTAGTCAGGTCGACAATGTATGTTTTTAAAAATATATATATAATAAATTTGCTCTATTTTTATATCCAATTTTAAAGTAAAATTGTTTACAATTACCTGAATTATTTTAATAGGTAACAATATAATCTAATAAATCATTTAATCCACATTAATATAAAATTTACCCTTTTAAATGAATTTGATAAAAAAGGTATTATGAGTTAAACCCATGTACTTTTAACAATACTTTCAAAAATGAAATCCTATACAAAAGTAAAAAACAATTCATATTATACGAACATTTTTGTTTCAAATAAAAAAATAAGTATATTTTATCCTAATAAATCAATTAATTTCCTAAAATGGGATTTAAAATTGGTTCTATATTAAATGGCGGTAAAACTACCTTTATAAAAATATTGGGTTTTAGGTGTTAGATTGGTTTTATTCATATGTTATACATATTAAATCCATTAGATGATTATAAAAATTATATACATGAATATTTAACATATATATTAATTTATAAAAACTTAATAATTGTAATTAATTTAATGTATTTTTATTGAAACAACATTGTGAGAATAATAATATATTTTTATAAAAATACTCCATTTATATACAATTTGGTTCTCGTATTAATTTCAAAATATTTTTTACTAACTAATTAATTTAAATTTTTTGAAAACCATATATTTAAATATATTTGTTTATAATATTCATATATTATAATTTATCATCTATGTTTTATATTTTTATATATGTTTTAATAATATTTTATTATTTGGTAACACTTAGTAATAAATGTTACACAAGATATCAAGGAATGTCAGTATGAGATGTAAGATTACCTCAGTGTTCTGCGTAGACGAATCTAACCGTTATATTCCTTTTAGTTCATGATTTACATGTAATTTTATATTTTTAAAGAAAAAAATAGTTCTTTAATATATATATAATAACTATTTTTAGTGTTGTGTGAAATGAAAAATATAAAAAAGAATAAATTAATTTGAAAACATATTTCTTAAAATCATTGGGTGTTGTATTGTATTATATTAAAAAAATGATAGGAATTAACTAAAATAAATTTTTATATACATTCATTATATAATATTTCTTTATAATGTTACATATTATTGCATATATTCCATCAATACAAAAATACTAGAAAATCTATCAATGGTGGCATAAACAACTTTTTAAAAAACAATTAATCAATTCCAATGTTGTCAGTAAAATCCACATAATTTATACAAATCAATCATCTCTTTTTTCCAAAATCATTATCTTAGTATTAGGAATATATTATGGGTTATGTTTTCTATAACCAAGTGTATAATGACCCGGCCTTTTCCTTACATTACTATTACATTATTTCAAAGATAAACAACATAATAGTATTACACATGGAGGATCCAGAGGTTTAGTGTCTTGGGAAAACTAGGACCACACATAACAAGTACAACATCAACCATAAACATTTATTTAATTTCTTCTTCACTAGCTTCTTAGTGGCACTTTTCCTCTCCTTAGTACATGTAGCCACCTGTGGATATACATCAAATGGGGTGAGCTAAAATCCCAGTAAGAGGATAGATAAGAACAATACAACATGTGGTGATCATAATCATGACATAGGAAGAAGATCTTGAACATGAGAGGAGCATAAACAATAAACTTAAAATGTGGCAAAGCATAAAAATGAAACATCTTGTATTAGTGGTTAACTACCACACATAATTGTGAACAAATCTAGCATCATGTTCATGCATCATTTCACATTTACTCATGATATTCACCACTTTACCTAATTCATTAGAGCACTATATAATTCCGGGCGCACCCGTCACATTTAAACATTCATATTGCGCTATATAATTCCGGGCGCACCCGTCACATGATAACATTATCATTATCATGCTTACCACATAGAAAACATATCAACATGTAAATAAATAAACCATGGAACGGAATGGGTTTCATCTCATAATAACACATTCATAATCTTTGGATTCCCAAAAGAAAGAGGGAACACCATACTTGATATAAGAATCATCAACCTTGAATGAGAGGTAAAAGGTGAGATCTTGAAAGAAGAGTTCTTTTGGAAAACATTTCGATGGACATAAAAACCAGTGAAAAACATGTATATCCCTGAAAAGTAAAGGAAATTATGAACAAAAGACCATTTAGGAGTAACCATATCAAAAATGGAGCGAAAGAGGGAGAACCCGAAGGAAGAAAATTGGGTTCGAGATTTCCCCTTACCTTGTACTCGAATGCCTCCTTCTCTTTAATGTCCTGTATAATGACATTATATTAATTAATTAGAAATTACATAACCTTTTATACATTAATATGGTTTATTCTGGTTTCATTATTTCATATTATGTTCCTTTGGATGACTTATAGAGTTTAAAAACATTGATCGGAGATGTTCGTTTTCATGGTTTTCTTGAGCGGTCCACTTGTATTCTTAATTTGATGTTTGGGTAGATCATGGGTAAACATCCAGAACTGATGTTACATGTAATTAATCATATTACAGAAGCTTAAATGATTTTATAATGAGTTATATTAGATCCAAGTGGATGAATCATTAGATAAAAAATTAAATGATGGTTATTCGGGTTAATTTGAGCGGTTTTTGGATCACAACGATCTTGTTTTAACATTTAACTTATTAATAAGGCCATAGGTTATTTCCAGAACTTAAAATAGAACATAATACATATACAACATTCTGGTTCAACCATAAAAATGGTTTCATGACCAGATTGAAGGTATAAATGGAAGAAGAGAGCATGTTGTTTTTGAAGGTGATAAATTATCACCACATGAACAACGTTCTCTTTAATAAAATAAAAGGAAGGGGAAAAGAGTGTGGGGTGATATAATATAACATTAGAATCATAAAATTATAGTATATATATAATAATGGATTTACAGAACAATTTGGATGAAGATAGATAGAGAGAGATCAAGAAGGGAACATGAACTTGAAAGGAAATTAAAGGAGAAGAGAGAGAGAAATTACCTTTAGAATCCTTCTCTTGAGATCCTCATTAAGGAAGCTAGGCTTGGTCTTTTGATGAGACCAGCAGCTTTTGGACGTGGGGGATGAGCTAGGGAAGGTGTTTGGGCAGAATTTAGTGAAGGATTGGAGCTTGAGAGGTGTGAGGAAAAGAGGGAGTGAAGGGTGGCTTTTATAGTGGAGGGGAGAGGGGTTTCCTTAATATAAAATTGATTAGTTTATTAATTTCACCCAAGACAAGGAATAGTGAGTCTTGGATGACTAAGAATAGTAAATTTGACTTGTGAATTTGGGATTTGGGTGCTTACATCACTTGTGATGTCCGGAATAGTGGGTTTTAATTAAAATGTATTTATATGATAAATTAAGGTATTCTACTATTCATCAAAAATTCATGTATCTTAGAAAAATCCCAAAATTTTACCCCAACAATTTTTAAATGTTTAGAATCCAAAAGTGAATTCTATTTTTCAAAAATAATTTTCTAAATATTATTAATTTAATATTTAATTAAAATCATAATTTACTTAAAAAACAGTTTTTAAAATTAAAATTGATTTTGCATTTCTTTCAAAAATTACTTAGGGTCTTATAAAATTATCTAAAAACTATTAGACATTGATTCAATTTTTTATGAATATATTTCAGGAAAATAAATATTCTTTTAAATTAATTAATTAATTATAATTATATATTTATGACGTATAAAATACCAAAAACGATTACTAAGGTCAAATTATCACTTTTTAAGATGTCTAAATTTTATTTTATTATTCATAGGTAATGTTACTCTTATTTACTATTCATAAGGGACATATTACTGTTCATAAGGGTAGGTTACTATTCATAAGGGTAGGTTACTATTCACAAAAATTATTTTTGTTTCATTAGACTTCAAAAACTGTCTTGAACACAACCGTGTATGTCGGATTTTTAAAATTCCAAATATAGGGGTGACAAAATTCTATTTAAAGGTCACATATCACTTAGTAGTTCATTATAGATATAAGAAGGGAATCGAAAAAAAAAATTGGGTCGTTACATTCTTCCCCCCTTAATAAATTTCGCCCCTGAAATTTCACTTTACACAAACAGGTGAGGGTACTTCTCCTTCATTGCCTCTTCCGGTTCCCAGGTTGCTTCCTCAAACTTTTGGTTCCTCCACAACACATTGACAAGGCGGGTTGTCTTGTTGCATAGAACCTTATCACTTCGGTCTAGAATTTTTATCGGCTGCTCCTCATATGAGAGATCATCTTCCAACTGTACCACCTTTGAGTTTAGTACATGTGAGGGGTCTGGAATGTACTTCCTCAGTAGTGATACGTGAAACACATCAAGAACTTGAGCCATATTTGGTGGAAGTGCCAGACGATAGGCCACGGCTCCTATACGATCAAGGATCTCAAAGGGGCCAATGTACCTTGGGCTTAACTTCCCTTTCTTCATGAATCGCATGACTCTCTTCCATGGAGATATTCGAAGGAATACTTTATCTCCAACGTCGAACTCCAAGTCCCTTCGACGATTGTCAGCATAGCTCTTTTGCCTACTTTGAGCAGCTTTGATATGTTTCTGGATGACTTGATGCTTCTTTGTCATCTCTTGAACAAGATCGAGACCCAGTAGTTTTCGTTCTCCAACATCATCCCAACATGTTGGAGTTCTACATCGCTTCCCATAAAGAGATTCATACGGAGCCATCTGAATACTCGAGTGGAAGCTATTGTTGTATGAGAACTCAACCAATGGGATATGTTGATCCCAACCACCTTTGAATTCAAGAGAGTAGGATCTTACCATATCTTCAAGTTTCTGAATAGTCTTTTCAGACTGGCCATAATTTTGGGGGTGATAGGTCGTGCTGAAATTTAATTCAGTACTTAAAGCATGTTGAAGGCTCCTCCAGAATTTAGAAGTGAACCATGGATCACGGTCAGAGATAATTGAGAGTGGAACACCTTGAAATCTCACTACTTCCTTCACATATATCCTTGCAAGTTGTTCAAGTGAGAGGTCTTCCCGAATAGCGATAAAATGGGAAGTCTTGGTGAGTCGGTCAACCACAACCCATATTGCATTATTTCTTCTTGACGTTTTCGGGAGACTCATGACAAAGTCCATAGTGACATTTTCTCATTTCCACATTGGTATAGGCGATGGCTGCATCATACCTTTGGACTTTTGCTGCTCAGCTTTAACTTGCTGACACACCAAGCACCTTGATATATATTCCGCAATCTCCTTCTTCATGTTATCTTACCAGAAGTGTTCTCGGAGATCACGATAAATCTTGGTACTTCTAGGATAAATAGAGAAACTTGAGCTATGTGCATTATCCAATAGCTCCTTCTTTATTCCGGGTGATGAAGGCACACAAAGCTGCATTCCAAACCGAATGACACCATCATCGTCGATATGGAACTCTTGCAGCTTACCTTCCTTTATTGCATTCACCCTCTTTTGTATCTCCACATCATCCCTTTGTGCTTCCTTAATCTTCTGTTGGATGGATGGTTGCGCAATCATTTGGGAAAGGTAGGATGTATCCCCTGCCCTTACGATTCCCAAATCCATCCTTTGCATATCCAAGAAGATAGGGTCTTTTTCAATCCTCAACATGGATAGAGTAGCAGGTTCTTTCCTGCTTAGAGCATCAGCTACCTTGTTCTCCTTTCCAGGATGATAGTGAATAGAGCAATCGTAATCCCTGATTAGATTTAACCATCTTCTTTGACGCATGTTGAGCTCCTTTTGTGTGAATATATTCTTTAGGCTCTTTTGGTCGGTGTATATGTCACACTTCTCACCATTAAGTTAATGCCACCAGATTTTCAAGGCAAAACTCACGGCTGACAGCTATAGATCATGCGTTGGGAAGTTCTGCTCATGGATCTTCAACTGTCGTGAGGCGTAGGCTATCACATTATCATTTTTCATGAGTACACAACCCAAACATTTCTTTGAAGCATCACTGTATATCACAAAACTTTCTCCACATTTCAGTAGTGTGAGTACATGTGCTGTGATTAGCCTTCTCTTTAGCTCCTTGAAGCTTCCCTCACATTCATCCGTCCAGACATACTTTACCCCTTTCCTTGTTAACTTAGTTAGAGGGCATGGCAATCGTGAGAATTTTCTTACAAAACGCCGATAGTACCCAGCTAATCCAAGAAAAATACGGATTTCTGTGACACTAGAGGGCCTTGGCCATTCCTCAATCAACTTTGTCTTTGAAGGGTCCACAGAAATTCCCTCACTTGTGATCACATGTCCCAAGAACGTGACTTGATTCATCCAAAAGCCACACTTGCTGAACTTGGCGTACAACTTCCCCTTTCTCAATGTCGCCAACAAAAGTCTTAGATGTTCTTCATGTTTCTCCTTTCTCTTGGAGTAGATGAGAATATCATCAATAAACACTACCACAAATTTTTCGAGGTAACGTCTAAAGACTCTATTCATCAAATCCATGAAGATTGCAGGGGCATTAGTATGTCCGAAGGGCATCACCAAAAACTCATAGTGCCCATACCTTGTACGGAAGGCAGTCTTCTGAATATCTCCCTTCATCACCTTTACTTTATGATATCCAGAACAAAGATCCACCTTTGAGAAGTATTGAGCTCCTCTTAACTGATCGAACAAGTAATCAATCCTTGTGAGAGGATACTTGTTCTTTATGGTGATCTTGTTGAGTTCCCGATAATTGATACACATCCACATGGTACCATCCTTATTCTTCACAAAGAGCACTGGCGCACCCCAAGGTGATGCACTAGGGAATATGAACCCTTTGTCTAGATGCTCTTGCAGCTTCTTCTTTAACTCCTCTAGTTCGATAAGAGCCATCCTATAGGGGCACTTCGAGATAGGAGTAGCTCCGGGTATGAGTTCAATTGAGAACTCTACCTCATGATCCGGGGGAATTCTGGGTAAATCTTCGGGAAATACATCGTTGTATTCCCTTACGATGGGCATTTCCTCAAGGTTGGAACATTCCTTTGACTCAGCCATTTGGGTGAGGTATGCTTCTTCATAGGGAATCATCACCCACACCATTGAAGGATTTCTCAAAAGAGATTCATGACCATCATTGCATTTGTAGAGGAGCATGGGATGGTTCGGAATATGAAAATATATTTCCTTTTCCCGACAGTTAATATGTGCTCAATATAATGAGAGCCAATCCATTCCCATTATACCGTCAAATTCCACCAAGGGAAGTATTATGAGATTTGCCGGAAGAATCTTCCCACAGTAGTCAATAGGAGAAGAATCAAACACTTGGGTCGCAATGATTGCACCACTTGGTGTTTTTACAGATATTTCTACTTCAAGGTTTTGGGGCTTCGATTCTATAGTTCTAGCAAACTTTCAAGATATAAAGGAATGCGTAGAACCAGAATCAAATAAGACTTTTTCCATTCTTGAGTGAATAGGAAGTGTACCTTGTACGACTTTATTATCATGTTCCACCTCCACAGTAGTGATGGCATAAGCCTTCCATTGTTCCTTTGGCTTTGGTGGTTGTTGGCACGGATTACCCTCGAAAGCTCGAGGTTTAGTGCACTGGTTTAAATAGTGCCCTAGCTCCTTACAGTTGTAGCATTGAACCACGAGTGGTTCTCTCCTTTCATCGGCTACATTATCCTTCCTTTTCATGTCTCTTCGACACTCGTGAGCTAGGTGTCCTTCTTTCCCACACATGAAGCATTTCCCTGTCCCTTTGAGGCAGTTCCCATTGTGCAACTTCCCATATTTTTGTCAACTGGGTCGTTTTGTTTTCTTCCCATCTTTATCACTAGATCCACAATCTTGAAACTCCATCTTTATTTTCTTATTACCATTCCCATGAGACCATTCTCCAAACTCCATCTCCACTTTGAGAGCACACCGAACAACTTCTTCATAACTCCCAAAGTCTCGAATTGCAAGAGCTTTTCGAAGATGTGGTTTTAATCCACTAAAGAATCTGTCAATTTTTCTATCATTGTTGATAACAAAACCCGAAGCATACCTTGCGAGCCTTGTGAAATTTGCATCATAGGTTGTGACAGATTCTCATTCTTTTTTCTTGAGATCTATGAATTCTCTCTCCATCTTCATGCGAAGAGTTCGTGGGAAGTACTTATTAAGAAACATTATCTTAAAGGCTTCCCATTCCATCTCTTCAATTTCCTCCCTTGGCTTGGTGTTCTTAATCAAAGCCCACCATTGATCAGCTTCTCCATCTAGACGATAAACGGCTAGAGTCATCGTCTCCGTCTCGGAACAGTGAATAACAGAAAAGATATTCTCTATGGAGTTGACCCACTGTTCCGCAACTAGTGGATCAGAAGATCCACAAAATGTCGGTGGTCGTTGCCGCATAAAACATTCGATAGCTAGCTGCTCCCTCTTTGGTGAAGGAGGATGTTCCCCATTATTATGGTTATTATTCATAACCCGGGATAATTGGGTAAGCATCGCCATGATGTTTTTAACTCCACCTCCAAAATCATTGGGGATGTCGTTCGGGTAATCGTTGCATTGGCCTTCACAAGAGTTTTTGGTCTGATTTCTCCTGGTTCCCACCAATTTCTAAAATAGAAAAGGTTAGAACAAAACATAAGTAAACAAGTCATGAATAACTTATCCTTTTAAACAATTATACCATAAACATAACATATGGGAGACCTAGGTAAATATCCTTGTGTGCATATTTGTACTTAGTCTCATGCTAGAGGTTTTCTTTAGGGTTCACTAATCCTAATTCCCAAATTAACTAAACCTTTCCTCTGATACCAACTATAACGACCTGGCCTTTTCCTTACATTACTATTAAATTATTTAAAAGATAAAAAACATAATAGTATTACACATGGAGGATCCAGAGGTTTAGTGCCTTGGGAAAACTAGGACCACACATAACAAGTACAACATCAACCATAAACATTTGTTTAATTTCTTCTTCACCAGATTCATAGTGGCACTTGTATTCTCCTTAGTACATGTAGCCACCTGAGGATATACATCAAAAGGGGTGAGCTAAAAGCCCAGTAAGAGGATAGATAAGAACAATACAGCATGGGTCACTAGTAGAAAAAAGGTCTTTAACGTCGGTTTTTTTTTATTTTTTACGTCGGTTTTTAACCGACGTTGAAGTCGCCGACGTAAAAAATATGACTTTTTACGTCAGTTTTTGTAAACCGACGCCAAAAACAAATTTCAATTGCTTTTTTACGTCGGTTTTGAAAAAACTTGACACCAAATAAACTCATCCGCTTCATTTTTGGTGTCGGTTTCCCTAAAAACCAACGCCAAAAAGTTTAAAAAATAGTTTCGGCGTCGGTTCTTGAAAAAAAACCGACGCCGTAAATGGAAATAACTTATTTTTGGCGTCTATTTTTACAATAACCGACGCCAAAAAGCAATTTTTATTGTTTGATGTTTTAGAGCATTTCCTAATCTTCGATTTGACTAGTCGTGGAGCTAAAACAGAGTTACGGATCAAAAGTTATGGCCGTCAGAAGTTGAACATGTCAAAGTATCGATTGATACAATATGTTTTAAAGAAAACAAGATAAACACAAGTTAAAATCACGTACACCAAATGATGTAAAATATACATAATAATTCAAACACATTTCTTTTTTTTTTCGATCTTCCATTGAAATGATATGTTGTTTATCATCATATCTCTTATATTTAGCGTAGATCTCATGTGATAATAAAACCGACGATCGATAATTAAACTTATACCATGCTTGGTAAATGTCATCCGAACATTTTATATTTTTAACACAATAAAAAAAGTAAATCATCATTATTTGAAATCTAATCGAGTTGTTTATAAATGAAGGCCATTAATAATAATGAAAATGGATGAATATAATACGTACTGTAATCAAATTAATGAATGATGCCGCACTGAAAACTTGATTGAATCGAAGAGGATGAAAATGATAAATGAAGGACAAACATATTTATATATAGTAAATGAAAATATTTTCGATTGAGTTGTATGAAAATATAGGCGGGATTTTAAAAAGTTAAACGCGCGTTGTGAAAAGAATTGAAATTTTGACCCGCGTATTAATGAATACTATTTGGCATCGGTTTTTAAAAAAACTGATGCTAAAAAGATAAAAAAATTATGTTTCGCGTCGGTTTTTTTTTAAAAACCGACGCGAAAAGTTAAAAAATATATATTTGGCGTCGGTTTTTCTAAAAACCGACGCGAAAAACAAAAAAGTTTTTTTGGCGTCGGTTTTTATGAAAACCGACGTCAAAACATAAAAATTTTTTACCATGTGTTAGAAAATTTCATAAGCTTCGATTTGACTGGTCGTGGAGCTAGAACGGAGTTACGGATTAAAAGTTATGGCCTTTAAAAGTTGGACTTAATTAACACTTCTTTTAGAGAAGATCAACTTCCAAAATCCATAACTTTTAATCCGTAACTCCGTTTTTGCCCCATGACCAGTCAAATCAAATCTTAGGGAATTATGTATGGACTGTACACTTTTTTTACATTTTTGGCCTCGGTTTTTATAAGAACCGATGTCATAACTTTTTTATTTTTTCACATCGGTTTTTAAAAAAACCGACGCCAAAACTAATTTTTTGTTATTTTTTGGCGTCGATTTTTAAAAAACTGACGTCATAACTTTTTTTTTTATTTTTTCATGTCGGTTTTTAAAAAAACCGACGCCAAATCATTTTTTTCATTATTTTTTCGCGTCGGTTTTTTTATAAACCGACGCCAAAACTTATATGAAAAAATATTTTACGTCGGTTTATAAGAAACTGAGGTCAAATTGACGACGTTAAAAATGATTTTTCTACTAGTGGGGTGAGCATAATCATGACCTAGGAAGAAGATCTTGAACATGAGAGGAGCATAAACAATAAACTTGAAATGTGGCAAAGCATAAAAATGAAACATCATGTCTTAGTGGTTAACTACCACACATAATTGTGAACAAATCTAGCATCATGTTCACGCATCATTTCACATTTACTCATGAGATTCATCACTTTACCCAATGCATTGGAGCGCTATATAATTCCGGGCGCACCCGTCACATTTAAACATTAATATTGCGCTATATAATTCCGGGTGCACCCATCACATCATAACATTATCATTATCATGCTTGCCACATAGAAAACATATCAACATGTATATAAATAACCCATAGAAAGGAATGGGTTTAATCTCATAATAACACATTCATAAGATTTGGATTCCCAAAAGAGAGAGGGAATAACATACTTGATATAAGAAACATTAACCTTGAATGAGAGGTAAAAGGTGAGATCTTGAAAGAAGAGTTCTTTTGGAAAACATATTGATGGACATAAAAACCAGTGAAAAACATGTATTTCCCATAAATGTAAAGGAAATGATGAACAAAAGACCATTTAGGAGTAACCATATCAAAAATGGAGCGAAAGAAGGAGAACCCGAAGGAAGAAAATTTGGTTCGAGATTTCCCCTTGCCTTGTACTCGAATGCCTCCTTCTATTTAATGTCCTGTATAATGACATTATATTAATTAATTAGAAATTACAGAACCTTTTATATATTAATAGTGTTTATTCTGGTTTCATTATTTCATATTATGTTCTTTTGGATGACTTATAGAGTTTAAAAACATTGATTGGGGATGTTCGTTTTCATGATTTTCTTGAGCGGTCCACTTGTATTCTTAATTTGATGTTTGGGTAGATCATGGGTAAACATCTAGAACTGATGTTACATGTAATTAATGATATTAATGAAGCTTGAATGATTTTATAATGAGTTATATTAGATCCAAGTGGATGAATCATTAGATAAAAAATTTAATGATGGTTATTTGGGTTAATTTGAGCGGTTTTTGGATCACAACGATCTTGTTTTAACATTTAACTTAGTAATAAGGCCATAGGTTATTTCCAGAACTTAAAATAGAACATAATACATATAAAACATTCTGGTTCAACCATAAAAATGGTTTCATGACCAGATTGAAGGTATAAATGGAAGAAGAGAGCATGTTGTTTTTGAAGGTGATAAATTATCACCACATGAACAACGTTCTCTTTAATAAAATAAAAGGAAGGGGAAAAGAGTGTGGGGTGATATAATATAACATTAGAATCATAAAATTATAGTATATATATAATACTGGATTTACAGAACAATTGGGATGATGATAGATAGAGAGAGATCAAGAAGGGAACTTGAACTTGAAAGGAAATTAATGGGGAAGAGAGAGAGAAATTACCTTTAGAATCCTTCTATTGAGATCCTCTTTAAAGAAGCTAGGCTTGGTCTTTTGATGAGACCAGCAGCTTTTGGACGTGGGGGATGAGCTAGGTAAGGTGTTTGGATAGAATTTAGAGATGTCTTGGAGCTTGAGAGGTATGAGGAAAAGAGGGAGTGAAGGGTGGCTTTTATAGTGGAGGGGAGAGGGGTTTCCTTAATATAAAATTGATTAGTTTATTAATATCACCCAAGACAAGGAATAGTGAGTCTTGGATGACTAATAATAGTAAATTTGACTTGTGAATTCGGGATTTGGGTGCTTACATCACATGTGATGTTAGGAATAGTGGGTTTTAATTAAAATGTATTTATATGATAAATTAAGGTATTCTACTATTCATCAAAAATTCAAGTATCTTAGAAAAATCCCAAAATTTTACCCCAACCATTTTTCAACGTGTAGAATCCAAAAATAAAGTCCATTTTTCAAAAATAATTTTCTAAATATTATTAATTTAATATTTAATTAAAATCAAAATTTACTTAAAAAAACTATTTTTAAAATTAAAACTGATTTTTCAGTTCTTTCAAAAATTACTTAGGGTCTTATAAAATTATCTAAAAACTATTAGACATTGATTCAATTATTTATGAATATATTTCCGAAAAATAAATATTCTTTTAAATTAAATAAATAATTATAATTATTTATTTATGACTTATAAAATACCAAAAACGTTTACTAAGGTCAAATTATCACTTTCTAAGATGTCTAAATTTTATTTTATTATTCATAGGTAATGTTACTCTTATTTACTATTCATAAGGGTCATATTACTGTTCATAAGGGTAGGTTACTATTCACAAGGGTAGGTTACTATTCACCAAAAATTATTTTTGTTTCATTATACTTCAAAAACTATCTTGAACACAACCGTGTATGTTGGATTTTTAAAATTCCAAATATAGGGGTGACAAAATTATGTTTAAAGGTCACTTATCACTTAGTAGTTCATTATAGATATAAGAAGGGAATTGAAAAAAAAATTGGGTCGTTACAAAGTGTATTCCCAAAAAATATTGCAACAGAATAACATTCCTTTGTACTATTTAGCATATAATCTCAAATACAAAATTGAGAATGTACTGCAATTAAATGATCATATATTCCATAGTTCCTTTAACTGGAAAATCATTGATAGAATAATCAAATGATATAAATCTTGAATCCTAACATAAGAAAATTAACCATTCCTCTTTCTATATGGAATTACCATAATCATGAAAATGATCCATTATCCCCATTTATCCTTTATTTATTTGACATTTGAGACATTTATTTTCATTATTTCTTATATCCTTGTAATTGAAACACTAGAAAATAGAATCCTTTTTCCTATCCATATAATCATAAGAATGGTGGCCTTTTTTAAGACATTTTTAACAGTCCCCCATTCCTTTTAAGAGAGAACCCCGATGATTATTTCACGAATTATTAAATATCATAAAATAACGATTTCTATTCTTCCCTTAATCCATCGTTTTTAGGGCTATACTATTTTTCTCTGCATTCCCTTCAAATCCATGATATATCAATAATTCATTCTCTATATCATTAGTGTAAAATTATGTGTCGTCATATAATAATAATTCTTAGAAGACATGTTCCCTTTAAATGATTGTTTTAAGACAATAAATGAAATTATTATTACGACTCTTATGATCATGTGTATTGGGAGGTTCACATTTCATATTCTAGGATCCATTTATAAATGAATACATAGTCAACATTTTATATTATCGTATAGAATCATAAATCTAGTGAAATACATAACATAAATTTAAATATTTATGTTTTTATATTCAAATAAATAAAAACATTATTTCTTTTTAATATTATAATATAGTTATCCTCAAATGATATCTTAGGGTTATGTTCAAAAATCTAAATATTATAAATCTATTTTCCTAATTTTCTACTAAATATTCATGGATAGAAAATATAATTTCTTGACTGTAGAATCCTAGAGTTGATACTTTAATTTATTACATTATATTAGATAAATGATTTAATTCCCATGGGATGAAATATTTCAACATCTTTTGAAAACTGTATTACATAAATGATACCCATATTACACTGAGGAAATAAAATAATGCATTATAAAAATAAAAGCTCAACATCCTTGAAACTCATTTAATGGTTTCCTTTTTATAGCTTGGGGAAAGGAAGCAAAAATATCAGTGAGATCTAATGCTAGGTAATTGTTAGTACAAGAGAATAAATAAATAATCCATGAGTATAATAATCATGGACATGAAAATAACTGTGAACACATGCCATATAAATATCTTGATATGTCCTGATCATTATGAAACAATAGATTACTGATACACATGCCATTTCTTCAATAAATTGGCAATGAAATGCATCCATATAAATGACTGAAAAAATATCATGGTAATAATAATTATTAACAAATTTTAAATAAATTAAATTTTAAACAATTGGATTTCATGTTTCTTAGGAACATTATACCTTTATCCTCAATAGTTATTATCAAGATAGTCGAAACTATTCTGAATTTTCCAACTGATTCTTCTCATGAAAAATTTAATGCATCATTGGTTATACATTAAATGATCCCCAACCTATAGAAATTAAATTAAATTGTTCCAAAATCATGTATTTTATTTACAAATCATTATTCATATATAATGTAATCAATTTAATTAATAAACAATATGACTTATTAATTATCTAGATTAAATAAAAGATATATATTTATCAATAATTCCATATTTAATTAAATATCTGTCAAAGTGAAAATCGTACGTAAAAATGGTTTATATATTATGAAATAATAATTTCCTTTTAATAAGAATATATATATATTTAAGTTAAATGTAATGTATAGAAAACATTATCAAAATGTTGGGATTGTTCACGATAAAAAAACAATCAGAAAATGAAGTGATATTCAATGATAAATTTTATGACAAGGACATTTTCATGTAAAAACCACTTGGATGAGATAATTAAAATTAAAACCAAAAATAAAAATATGATAAATGTATAAATTATATAATATATTAAAATTGGAATTATATATACCACATCAAATATGTAAGTGGTGGACATGTCATTTATCTCACAGATGAAAAAATGTGAGATACAAATATCTTACAACTTGTTATGTTTTGAAATATAATCCCCATAAAAGAAATAATTTCAAATAAATCATAATATAACCGGAAGATAAATTTATTTATTATATAAAATAAAATAGTTGAATTATATATACCACACAAAAGAATTAAGTGGTGAAAATTGTTTATCCCTCATAGAAAGAAAAGTGGGGAAACAATTCCTAACCTTATGTCTAACTTGTCACATGTGTCTTTATTTTCATGTAGAATAATCATAATTTAAGTATATACATCTTTAGAACATTTTTCATGTTTATTATTACTTATATTTCATTTATTAAAATGTTTTATACATCTAATTACAAAATTAAGTTCACATCGGGGGGTCTGACTAATGTTGGACAATGTGTCCCAACCAACATTAGTAGGTAGTCTATGGTCAAAGGGGTAATTATATAAGAATTTATAGAGTAATAACCATGAAATAATAATCATAATAATACATCAATTATATTTTTGAAACAAATAATGAATTATTGTTAGGAAAAATGAACAAATGACAAAATCATGGAGATGGTATGTCATACGTATACATGAGTAAAATTCCCATTTTTTATTGATCCTTATGAAAAAATGTAAAGTAAAATTATATATATATAATAAATGATCATTATATGGTAAATAAAATGATATTTAATCAAACATAATTATATATATAATTCTTCTGATGTAAAATTAATCTCATCGCATCAAGGAGGTGGTTGTCCCAACATCCATGAATGCTATTATAACTTTTTTAGTGTTTGAAAAGGGTAAAAAAGAATATGATGTAGTATATTTATTGAAAGTTAATTATATCATTACTATCATATATATTTTCTTTTATATTACATATTTTTAATTAAACACATCCATAATAAATTTCATGTAATGTGCGAATGTATCACATCGCTTTGAGGATTTGGTTTTCCACATGACCACAAACGATGTTATCATATTTAAAAAAAATTGAATGCATAACTATATACGTTATATAAATACTAAAAAAGGATAAATACATCATTAATATAAAATATATCATATAAAAATAGGTTTTCCATTATAATTACCATTTGGGATATGTGGTAAATGAAAAATGAATATGATCGTTTCATGAGGCAGTAGTTCATCGTAGACGAACGTTAATTTTGATACGAATTTAAGGAAAAAGTATGTATTTTAATATATATAAATTAAAAAAAATATATAATTAAATTTTGGCCAATAATTTTATTATATAATCATGTAATAAATAAAATTAATGGATAGAGAATGATATAAATCATATGTGTGTGTTTTAAAAATGTTACAACTTTTTAGGTAACTCCTTTTCGTTTGTAAGAAATGGTTCATTGGTTGTATATATTCCCAATGCGGGGACAATGGTATTAGTGGATGAATTTTTTTAGATTTTTTTGGAAGATTTTTTTTATAGAAAAATTCTTGGGAGGTGTGTGGAATGGGAGTAGTGAATGCCTCATTATAGTAGATGAGGAGTGACATTATTGTAAATAACAAAATCTAAACCCTAATGGGATGAATACCTTACCTAATGAGCATTAAAAAAGGAAAAATAATGGATTTATTGAGATTTAAGGACTCTAATATCTCAAAACACAAAATATGAAATGTATTTCTATCCTTTTGTTTCTTAGTGTTGATGATTCTTTATATTTGGCATTTTATATTTTATTAATGTAACTAGTTTTCAATCCTAAGTAACATAAAAATTAATAATAAAATAATGAATGATTTATAAGAAAATATAAACCAAATAAATTATATATATTAAATCTAATTCTCGTAATATAAATATCAACTGTCTTGGAAATTAATTTTCAAACAAGCGCATCTAACGTGTAAAAACAAATCTTTAACACGAACTATGCAAACAATGTTTTAACTATCTTTGGATAAATATATTAATTATAAAAGATATTTTGGTCTATTAATGGATCATATTTTATATTCAGTAACACATAAAAATCACCTATCGTAATTTACGATTTTTGTTAATTTTAAATAATTTAATAAATTATCATTTATAATAAAATAACATTGATATGAATTTTCATAATATTTATTTAATTTTAATCTAAAGATACCATAGAAATATTTTTATTAAAATATTTTAATTTTACGGATTTGTAACATGATATATTCATATAAAATATAATTTAACAATATAATTCATTAAATAGGATTCCCTTTTAATGTCTTTATAATCATATCTCTTATTTATTTAATAACCAAATAATCCATGCATTGGTTTTTTTAATCATTCAATGTAGTTATCTTATCTATAAAAATTATCATTAAATTATCAATATAAAAATACTCATTAAATTTAAAAATAATATTTATAATCTAAAATATTCCGCATCATTCATATACTAAAGCTTTAAAAAAAATTAGCGGTAATTATGGTTCCTTTTTTGAATTTTTATTTACTTAACTTATTAAATTAGCCACATTCACAAAATAATATCCCACAACATAATTTATTTATATAAAATAGGGTATATGGTCGGTATATTATCACTTAATTTATTTTTTTCACGATTTTAGGTCATTTTAGCCCTTATGTTTAAGGGTTATTCCAACGTCAAGCTTCATTATACCTTAATCGCTATAATTAATTTTAATTACATTCACTAATATTTTTTCTCAAAAACTAAATTGATATTATTAAACTTTAGATATTATAATTTTTATAATATTTTATGTCTATTTTTTCATATTCCATTGAAAAAATTAGAAAATTTAGGTTTAACCCTAAACAAGGAGACGTGCTTGGAAATCAGGTTTTTTAATGTTCAAATTTTTAAAATATCATAATGTATATATAATTAAATCAAATATGATAATGATTATAATGAACTAAACAGGGTTAATAGATTGCTATGTGATTATATTTTACATTAAAATAAATTGAAAATATAATTTAAAATTAACAATTATTTAGATGCAAAGTCATATTTTAGCTAAAATGCAATGTTTTTTACAGTTCATCAGAAAAATGAAACATCATAGAAAAATAAAAAGACACCATATGATAATTTGAAAATTTATAATTAAAAAATGTACATTATTTTTAAATATAAAATTTATAAACGTTTATAAATTTAGTTTTAAAATTGGTTTTCAATTAAATAGGGGAAAAAAATTGCTCTTGCATGTAACACACGATAACTCAACATTGTGTGTAATGTAAGAATAACAATGAGGTGCATATAAATAAATCATGAAAAAAATAAAATTTATACCAAAATTATATTATTTTAATGTATTGGGGTTATGAATCATTCATGTGATTCGTGATTCAATTTTTACTAAATCGTTAGACTAATATTTCCTCAATTTCTCTTAATTCAAAGGCATGATAAGATCAGGTGGCTATATTCATTGAATAATATTTCAAAAATCTCCTGAATTTTATAATACTATATTTATTTCTGTTATATTAAACTATTTTTACCCTTATCCACTTGTTTTTAAATAATATTCATAATAAAATGTTTTTTAAAAAATCAAACAATATTTTGAACCATGATAGGAAATTCGTGTTATTCCATCAAAATGTTTTCTAAAAACGTTTTCAAATGATATTTTATTGTAATTTTTAAATATAATAATTAAAAAATGTATTCCATTTAATTTTTTTTTAAATTCTTTATAAAATATTCTTTTATGAGTTCTTTAATGTGTTTTTTAAACAAAATGATTTTGAAAATGTTTCACGTTTTCAAATAAGTGATTTTTAAAGAATGATTATTTTCCATAGAAATGTTTCCAGTGATATTTAAGAACCATTCTAAATATAATATGACATCCTTTTTTATATTTTAATGTTTACTGGGGATATGATCAATGGTCTCCATTTTTATTCATTTTATCTATGGTTCATGTTTATATTGAAAATATTTGTATCATTTTGTTTTCGATTCTATGTGTTATACAATGATAAAAAGCATATAAAACTAACTTATTTACATAGGGTATTATATTATAATATTATTATGAAAAATTGAAATTTTAGATTAGTTATTTTATGATGAAATATTTATGATACACCATTCATTTCATGTGTTTTGATGAGATGTTTACGAAAGCCATCTCTTTTTATGGGATATAATATGATGACTGTTTTATTACCACGCGAAACACATTTTTATAATTTCATAGTGTGATTGGTTTGACCAATAAATCCCTACAATTAATGAGATAATGATTTATATATCTTGTGATACACATGGATAGAACTATGAGAGAACTTAATTTATAATGATAGAGCTACGACGTAAAGTGAACTCGATTAAGAAATATAGAAATGGAATGAGGAGTGAAATCCATTTAGAAATACAAGGTTGGGAGTGGAGGTGAACCTAGTTCAGTAATATGGGTGTATAATGAGTACTGAACTCAGTTCAGTAATATCTGGCTTGAAATTGAGCTGAACCTAGGTAAGTATTATAATGATAGAACATGGAGTGAACCCGAAAAAGAAAAGAAATTTTTCCATTAAGCTGTTCTTGAAGGATAACATTGACTACTATGATTATATAAAGAATAAACCCAGTAAACTAAAATTTCCTTGACAGGAACCCTTAGCTACTATGAAAATAATTTGATATGTTTATGTGTCTTTCAAAATTTCGTGTCATATTCGTATGTTATGCTTTCAAGGATTATGCTCATGATTCCTTATTGATCCATGTATTATGAACTTGAAATAATTATTCTATGATTCATGTTTATGTTCTTTTTTATGTACGGTATGATTTTACAATGTTATATACTTGTTATCATACCCTTATGTTTATATTATGCATACCAATATTCATTATTTACACTTATTAGGCATCTATGCTCACAGTTTATTATTATGATTTTCCCCATGGTATGATGAAAATAATTATTTATGATTAAAAAATGTTATATATTTGTTGGAAACATTGAATATCATTCTCCATGATAAAATAAAGTGTCCTATGTTTCTGGTGTGTAGGATCGAAGTGATGAATGTAGATACTCAATATACAAGGGGGGGGGGGGTTAATTGTACATTCTAAGAAAATATTTTTAATCTTTTAAAGATAGTATTGTTCAAAAAAGTTAAACAATGTAAATTTACAAGACCACTTAGTTCTACAAATTAGCTTGATACAAGAAATAGGGTTCTAGATATGAATCATAAGGAATGTATACAAAGATAATGATTCTACCTAAAAGCGTATAGAATATTACTGATCAGAATACAAGTATACAAAATTATATGATAACTATACTTTCTTTATTAATCAAAATGCAGTGGAAAGGAAACTTTAATCAATACAAGTAACAATTAAAAAATAATTAAACCCAAAGAGAAGGGTATCCAAAAACCTTGGATAAAGTTCCCTAGTTTTATACTTTCATGAATGTCTATTTCACCCTAACCGGGGTAGGGCCAGGATATGAATATTTGAATTTGTATTTTAATCCCTACAGGCCCCCAAACATCAAGGTTTTCAGAACCTCTATCATCCGATCCCCGGAAGCCCTCGAATGTACTCAACAACATTCAGAGTCACGTGAAGCAATTCAGAACAATATGTTCAGTATCGACAAAGGATGAGAGTTTCTCTCTAGAAATCACTTCAGCATATAATTTCTAGAGTTCTAGAACATTAATTAAAGCTACATCAAAAGTTTTGAGCTTGTTCAAATGCGATCCTCTTTATAGGCACATCTCACATGGTTCGCTCCCTCCTCCAACGAACATATTTTAACATGAATTTCAGAGGGACCGGTACTCATGTGACTATAATAATGGTTGGTTTGAAATAGAATGAATGACATAATTTTATAAATCAAACCTATGTATGTGAAATATGGTTGCTCAACCAAATTCAATTTTTTGGAGTCTTAAAGAAAAATAGAATTCAGAGTTAATGAATGATAACTATTGGAGTATATATTACAAGGATGTCCGGATTCTGTTTTTAATGGAATTTGGAATCAAAATTCTATATAATTCGGAGTATAAATTCTGAGGAATTCAGAGTCGGAATTCTATGGAATTCAGAGTCTGAATTATAAGGAATTAGAAGTCTGAATTATAAGGAATTATGATTCTAAATTATAATGAATTCAAAGTCTGAATTCTGACAATTTTGGAACCAGAATTCGACAAAATTCGGAGTCCAAACTCTAAGGAATTAGGAATCAGAATTCAAAGGAATTCGGAACTAGAATTTCAGAGAATTCGGATTCTTAATTTTAGAGAATTCAGAGTCTGTATTTCAATTAATTAGGAGTCTGAATTTCATAATAATTAAGAGTCTAAATTAATAATAATTCACAGTATGAATTCATAAGATTTTGGAGACTGAATTCATATGAATTTGGAGTCTAAAGTCTTTAGAATTCATAATATGAATTCAGAAGAATTCAGAGTCTGAATAATAATTAAAAACCTGAATTCAGATACTAAAAACTTAATTCTCTATATCCATGTATTTATTGAATTCAGAGGTTTTATATGTGAAACTAAATTTTTTACTTAGTAATAAAAATATCTAGATTAAGAAAGACTAAAAATATGATCAATGAAAATGCATGCTAAGGATTAATTTCCTCTGGGAAGGTAAACTTTTAATATCAAGATTAAACTTATGTAAAATAAAATTTTCATTATTATAGACTATATATGATTTTTAAAACATAAAAGAATGGAAATTTCATAAGGAATCATTATGGACTCAATGATATCTGCTTTTTTGAAATCACAAACATCCTTACAAAAAAGAGAATTAGGACTTAGAAATTTTAGGAAATTGTAATTAAAACTTAAATCCCTTTACATATGGATCAAAGTGAATACTAATAGCTCCCCCTTAGGCCATGGAAACCCTAATGATCCATACTGAATTTCTTGAATGAGAATTTCCATTTTTTTCATACAAAATTTCCATGATGAAAACTCCCCCTTAGGGAAATTTTTACTTTACTAAGTATTCTTTTTTGACATTCCTATATCCCCCATTATGATTTTAAAAAATGATTAAAGGGAATAGAAAAAAGAAAAATGGTTCTTGAAATATTAGTACTAGAAAACCAAAAATATAGAACATACAAAAATTTCATTTAGATCGGTATAATATGTACTACAAGGACAATACAACAAAAGATCATATTTAGAATGAAATTATAATTCCCTTCTCCTTCGGCATCGGCTTCCTCACTATTGTTTCTTACTTATTTATCTCCTTTTGATCCTCTTCTGCATGTTTTAGAAGATGATCCTGATATTCTGTTTTCTTCTCAAATGCTTGATTCTCATTCTCTTCATATGCCTTTTCCTTTAATGATTTTACCTTACCACGGTCCAAGCCAAACATAGGCTCCTATTTTTTTTATTTTTCATGACTTCTCTCCAAATTTCAACTACCTCATCAGGATAATATTTTTGTTTCATTGGCTTCGGGGGGGTTGAATAAATTTCCTTAGTCGATTGAGTTTTTTCATTATCTTCTACTTCATTCACCTTCCACTTCCTTTCACCCTTTTTATAGGTTTCGGCCACCTCATGTTTCTCTGAAAGAAATTCAACTTCCTATTCCGGAAAATCATAGAATGCATCAAATTATTTGGAAAAACCAATTTTTATCCTTCCCCAAATATCATCACCCAACAACAAGACATTGCAATTCCTCTATATAGAACTACAATGAATTTTAATGTATTTAAAACACTGAACAATCATCTTTGATAGAATGGTTGGATACAAAATAATTTGACATTTCAAATTCCTATTCTTGATATTCTCAATCGTAATCAGAATGTACTTAACTAAATTTATCTTCCTTAGATTCACTATGAAATCGAAAATATAGATGCCACTCTTCTTTAGAGTATCCTTATCAACTTTTTTGGAATAATGAATCCTTGAACCCACAATTCATGAATCCAAATGTTTGTTGTTAGGTGAAGAATCATTGGAGTCATTACTTCTAAAAGACCATGTTATGACATGGATTTTTTGTTAATAAAACTTCCTTGAATATTAGGATTCTTGTGAGTACAGAACATAGCTTCAAATTTATATGGAAAACCAATAAATCTTGCAACCATGGTGAATGAAAGTGAATATTTCATTCAATAACACTTGAATGAAAACATACTCCTGCCATCTTCCTTGAAGAATGTTACTGACTCAAAGATCTATACTAACAATTCTGGATATACCAAATCCTGAACTTTTGGTTTTGAAATCCATACACTCTCCCAACCATTGATTTTTATATTAATGGAAATTATTGAGTCATATTTGGAAATAAAGTATTGATCAAATAACCATTATCTGTATATCTTTCATTCAGAGATTGGCTTGACATTTGGAATTTCCTTCTAGGAAGAGACTTTGACAGAAATTCATAAGTAAGGAATATCTGAGAAGTTCGGAATGAGATTTTGTTGGATGGGAAGAGCATGAACATGCAATACCTTGGAGCTTGATGTGGGAAAATAATCGGTGGGTTCCGTTATATATGAAATCGGGGTGACAGTTCAGCTCCCATGATTGATCCAATGGTTGAATGCTTCTTCAGAATAACTGACGGTTTAGATGATGGCCTAAGAAACAATTTGATTGAATCCAATCATTTGAGGTTTTTTTAAGAAAAAAATAAATTTTAATTTAAGTAAAAGTGAATATGGGAAATTTAAAACAAAATGAAAATACCAACAAGTAAAACATGAATACGAATATTTAGAAAAGAAAACATACCTTTTGGATTTCTAGGATGATTATTAGTAATAGGGAAAATTCATGTTGAAGACTATTAGATTTTGAATATTTTGATCAAAAAAATAAATTAATATGAAAATATTTATTACGAATATTGAAAATAAGAAAAACTCAATTATGAAAAATTTTAGTACAAAAACCATCATTACGTATATTTTAAGTACGAAAATCATCATTATGAAAATTTTTAGTATGAAAATAATTATTACATAAATTTTAAGAATGAAAATATTTATTATGAAAATTGTAACTATGAAAAAATATTCATTAGGAATATTTAACTACAAAAATTGTCATTATGAAGACCCTAACTACATAAAATTAAATTACAGAAAATTTTAAACTAAAAAATGAGACTAAGAAACATTTAGACTACAAAATGTTTTAGACTAAAAATAAATTTTAGACAACGAAAAATTTTTAGACTACGAATAATTTTGAACTACATAAATTTAGACTATGAAAATATAAAAATTAGGAAAGATTTTGGTAACCACAAATTTTTATTATGAAAACATTCTTATATGAAAAACATTCATTATGAAAAATTCTTATTATGAAAAAATTTATTCTAACTAACAAGATGATGTACTCCCCCAATGAAAAGGAGTTTCTTACTATAAGGAGATAGGTTTTAAAAAGAAGTTAGCAGGGATGATTACCTTATGGTTATCATCAATATCTTATGTTTTATGTTTTCAACTCCGTCTAATGGAAATGCTTTTGTGAAAATATTAGAAAGTTGATCTTGGGTTCTGATAAATTGAAGAATGATATCTCCTTTTTGTGTGTGATCCCTAAGAAAGTGCTTCCAAATATCTATATGTTTTTCACAAGAGTGATGTGAAGTGTCTTTACTTAATATAATGACACTGTTATTATCACAAATTTTTTTTGTTTTTGTAAAACTCATGCCACAATATGTGAGTGTGTGTTGCATTTATAACACTTCAGCACAACAACTTCCAGCGGCCACATATTTAGCTTCAGCAGTGGAATGTTCTACTGAGTTTTTCTTTTTTCATGACCAAGAAACTAATGAATGTCATAGGAAATTAAAAGTTCTAGGTGAACTTTTCCTATCCATTTTATATCCACCAAATTCATCATTCGAAAAACTTTTAAAAAAAAACCATTTCCCAAAGTATAAAAGAGTCATAGATCCATGGTTCCCTTTAAGTAAATAGAAATTATTTTCACTACCATTAAATGAGACTTCGTAGGATTGGATTGATATCATTCACATTAGCATACTGAAAAAATTAAGTCTGGATGGCTAGCTTTCATGTAATGTTGAATTTTTATCATACCTCTAAAAGATGTTTGATCCACTGGTTTCCTAGCTTCATCAAGATCAATCCAATTTGAGGTACAAATGGGAGTAATTATACTCTTAGTTTTCTCATATCCATACATTTTAATAATATCATTAATATATGTATTTTGAGATATATAAATTCCTTCTGGTTTTTTGGGAAATTTGAAGACCAAGTAAAATATGTTAACTCAACCATCATACTCATTTCAAACTCAGATTTCATTAGATATGCAAAGGAATTAGTTAAAGATTGTTGAGTTGAACCAAATATAATGTCATTAACATAAATTTGAACAATCAAAATATTTTTCATGTTTTCTTTATAAAATTTTTTGGATCAGTATTTCCCTTAACATAATTATTTTTAAAAAGAAATCATGTATGTCTATCATACCATGCTATTGGTGCTTTTTTGATTCCATACAAAGCTTTGGTAAGTATGAAAACATGTTTAGAATGTTTTTTATCTTCCAAACCAGGAGGTTGTTGAACAAAAACATCATATTTAACAAATCCATTATGGTGAGCACCTTTAACATCCATTTGAAAAAGATTGAAATTGAAGAATGCTACAAAATAAAGTAGAATAAAAATAGGTTCAAGTCTAGCTACTGGAGCATAGGTTAATTCATAGTCTATTCCATCTTGTTTATTATAGCCTTTAGATAACAATCTAACATTATTTCTTACTATGATTCCATTTTCATCACATTTATTTATAAAGTACCATTTTACTCCTATAAATGAAGATTCATTATGTCTTTCAACCATGGTCCATAATTTATTCCATTCGAATTCATTTATCTCATCTTTCATATCTTTTATCCAATCATCTTCACCTAAATCTTCACTAGTGCTTTTTGGTTCTAATTGGGAAGGAATGCTAGATTTTCTACATCATTTCAAAAGTAACTTCTAGTCCTTACGGGTTGATTCAAATCACCAATGATACTATCACTAGGATGATTCTTAAGAAACAACTTATTTGGGTTTTGTAAAACCTGATCATCAATGTAGGGTAGGAAATATTCTGGGGTAAATGATTCAGAAATATCTCCTTTAACATATTCATTATCAGTAGGATCATCAAAAAAGTGTTGATAATCAGTTTTTTAAAACACATCCAAAGATATAGTTTGAGGTTGTTAAAAAAAAGAGGAACAGTTTCATAAAATTTGACATTTACTATTTCTTCAATAGTACAAGTATTTTTAATGTAACACTATAAAACATAGAAGTTGTGGAGTATCCTAAAAAAATAATTCATCAGATTTTGGTTTGAATTTGTGTAGATAATCATTAATATTCAGAATGAATACATTACAACTAGAAACCATGAAGTTGGAAAGTCTAGGTTTTCTACCAATCCATAACTCATAAAGATTTTTCTTAAGAAAAGGTCTAATCAAAACACAATTTGTTTGTATAGGAAGTAGTATTTAGAACATCAGCCCAAAAATAATTGGCTACCAAATTATCACTCTACATGGTTCTTGTTACCTCTTGATGAAATCTATTTCTTATTTCTACAAAACCATTTTGTTGTGGGGTTCTTGGTACTGAGAAGTTATGAGTAATGCATTTTCTACTAATTTTTTTTCCAAAATCCGAATTTTAAAATTCACCTCCATGACCACTATGAATAGTTACGAATGGAAGGGTTTTCTCATTTTTAACTCTGGCTCTAAAATATATGAAATAAGAAAAATCATCAGATTTGTTTTCCAGAAAATAGACCCATGTAAATCTATTGTAATCATCAACTAAAACAAATACATAATATTTTCCTCTCTTTCATCAAGTTTGTGTTGGACCAAAAAGATCCATATGAAATAACTGTAATTCATCAATGGTTGAGGCTTCACTGAATGATTTAAAACAAGATTTATGTTTGCTTTCATATTGACAGGGATCACAAAATTTTTAATAATAAAATCTATGCTTCGGTAGATCCTTAACTAGTCTTTTCTTAGAGATTTTTCATAGGATCCAATGGTTACAGTGTCCTAACCTTCTTGGGAACAACCAAGAATGATCTTCTATTGTACTAAGTCAAGGTATATCTTTGCTTCTATGGTCTTCTATGTTTTTTGTGTAAACATTCTCTTTCCTATTGGTAGAAATAATAAACTCTTCCTTGGAATTTGGTACTAAGAACTTATCATTCCTAAAATTCAAAGGGTAGCCTTCATCACATAATTGAATTATGGTAATGAGGTTGTTCTTAATGCTATTAACAAATAAATCATTTGAAATAAATGTTTTTCCAAGAAGAATAATGTTACCTATACCAATAATTTCATCATTAGAATTATCTACGGATGTTACTTTTCCTCCTTTCATCTTGGTAATCTTTTCAATGATATTTTGTTGCCAGTTATAATCTAGGAACATCCAATATCCATATACAATGTATTGATATTGGTATTATCATTGTTCTCCTAAAAATAATAGTGTTAGACTTTTGGAACCCAAACATTCATGGATCCAGAAACGTCATAATGATATTTTTTAGGAATCCCAATTTTGATTGAATAATACGCTTTATGAGAACATAAATATAGAGTTTTTTAAGGAACAATTTTATGCCCAATGCCCACCACACTAACACTTAGTGCAGAATAGAGAACTTTGAGGAACTAAATCATTGTTACTAAAAATGGGTATTGAACTAGTTTAACGAAAACTTGAATTATTCCATAGGGGTCGAATTTGGGAATACCTCTTATCAAAATTTTCCTTACCCAATGTAATGTTTGATAAACACTTACTAAATGAAAATATTTCTAACATCAGTTTAATATCTAAATTATTATCTTAAAAAACATTAGTTTTAGCAGTAGTGTTAGGATCAAAAATATTTTTCATAGAAATTACTTTTTCTAGATCCTTATGTAGTTTATTTATCTTAGATTTAACTTCCTTAAGGGTTTTTGAAAAACATTCAAATTCATAAATTCTCTTATTAATATATTTAGAAAGATATTATATTTCATGAGTAAGAATATAAATATTATAATTTTCATTATCATGCTTTTTCAAGACTTTTGAATTTTCATTCTCAAGGAGCATAGGAAACCTAGAAACATCTTCAGAATTTATATTGTCCTTTAATTCTTTCTTTTTATAAATCTTCTTAAAAAATTTCTTCCCTAATATCTTGTTCGTCCTTCAAGTAATATTAGATAGTTCATTCTCAGAATGTTCACTTCTACAAGATTTAGATAAAACAGTAACCTACTTATATTTAGATATTGTAACTATCTTATGAGTCTTGAATTTTATATGATTTTAAGTAGATGTAGAAGAAACACTTCCATTCCCATTCCGTTTTTAACACTATCAGCATCTCTCTTCATTCTATACTCTTTTTGAAGAAGTGGTCTAAAAATCTCATCAAGAGTAATATGATAGACATTCATATTCTCATCAATAATTGTTCTCTTTGATTCCCACTCATTATGCCTGATGTCTATAATCATTTCTACAAGTTCCTCATCATCCATACATCATTCACCCATAGATTGTATGCTATTGACAATATTCATAAATCATTTTTCAACCTTACATATAGGTTCTCCAAAATGAATTCAAAAACCATGGTACTCATCTCTAAGTATAGCTCTTATTGTTTCAATAACTTTGGAAGATCCAAAATGAGTAACTTAAAGGTTCTTCCAAATAAAATTATCATAATCACATGAAGAAATCTGGCTATATATATTCATGGTCAAGGAACACAATAAGTATATGTTTGCCACTCCAGTATTAATGAAAAATTTCTTTATATGATCTCTCCAATATTCATAATCATTCCCATCAAAAATAGGTGGTATAGTAGGATTAAGATTGTTAATGGAACAAACATTAATTCTTTCCATTTCAAATAAAAAATCATTCCCCACAAACTTGTTAGTAATAAATTTTTGTAAACAAGTACAAAAATATCCTATGCAATGAAAGTATAGAACAATGAAAACATGAGCAAGAAAACTTATATGCGAATATTAGTATTTCCGAGTCCTACTCTGATACAAATTATACGATAGAAATGATGAATGTAGATGATCAACATACAAGAGAGGGTGAATTGAATAATTTAAAAAATTGTTTTCAAAACATTTAATGATGGTAATGATTAACAAAGTTAAACAAGTTCAATTCACAAGACCTCTTAGTTCAACAAACATTCTTGATTCCGGAAATATGGTTCCGTAAATGAAACATACAAAAAATTTACAAAGATAATTATTCTACATAAAATCATATAGAATCATACTGACCAGAGTACACGTATAAGAAATTATAACATAGTTATACTTTCCTTATTAATCAAAATGCAGTGGAAAAGAAACTTCAAACAATACAAGTAATAAGTATAAAATATTTTACCTCAAAGAGAAGTGTATCCAACAACCTTGGATAATTGTCCCTTGATTTATACTTTCCATAATGTCTGTCCTACCCTCACCAGTGAAAGTCCTCGATATGAATATTGTGGTGTGACTTTCTATCCCTACATGTCCTAAAAATTCAAGGTAGTTGGCACCTTTGTCTTCCTATCCCCGGATGCCATGGATTTTACTCAACAACATTCAGAGTCACACAAAGCTATTCTAAACAAGATGCTCAGTACGTACAATGCATGAGATTCACTCTCTAGAAATGAGTTCAGCATGTAATCTCTAGATTTCTAGATCAGTCATCAAAGTTAAATCAAAATTTTAGATCTCGTTCAAATGAGATCCAATTTATAGGAATATCTCCATTGGTCGGCTCCCACCTGCAACGATCAAATATTTCTTTGAATTTAAGAGGGACCTGTACACATGTCACTCAAACAACGGTTGGTTAGAAACAGAATGCACATAATCATTTTATAACTCAAACAAGAGAAAGTGAAATATGTTTTCTCAACCAAGTTCATATTTTTTGTAGTCTATGAAAAAATAGAATTTGGATTATAAGCATGTTAAGAATTGGAGTATATATTACAAGGATATTCAAATTTTTTTTTTCAAGGAATTCCGAATCAGAATTATATAGAATTCAGAGTCTGAATTATTAAGAATTCGGAAGTCGAAGTCTGAATTCTGATGAATATAGAACCTGAATTATGTGGAATTGTAGTCTGAATTCTATGGAATCGGGAATCCAAATTCAATGGATTTCGGAACCAGAATTTCAATGAATTTACTTTCTGAATTTCAGTGAATTTAGAGTCTGAATACAATGAATTCAGATTCTAAATATCATAAGAATTCAGAGTCTGAATTCATAATAATTTAGAGTCTAAATACATAAGAATTCAGAGTCTAAACTCCTATGAATTGGGAGTCACAATTCATAAGTATTCAGAGCTTTAATTCAGAAAAATTCAGTGTCTGAATAATAATTTAGAACGTGGATTCGGATCCTGAAAACATAATTATCAATATCTAAGTATTTATAGGATTCTGAAGTTTTAAATGTGAAAACTAATTTTACACTTAGGTATAAAAAGAGTTTGATTAAGAGAGACTAAAAATATGAACAATGAAAATTCATGGTAAGGATATGTTTCCATGGGGATGGAAAATTTTCCTTATCAATATGATACTTATGGAAAATGAAATATTCATTATGATAGAGTTTTTTTAATTATCAAAACATAAAGGATTGGTAAATTCATAAGTACACCATATTGACTCAAAAAATTGAAACTAAAATATTTAATTACTTAGGAATTTATATTTGTAATGTAATGAATATTCATAATATATGATGTAATATCCTTATATTCTAATAAAATGTCATTATAAATCATGTGAATCCTATTATGAGATATTGATCTGACATGAAGTTTTCATATGATTTATCAAAAAATAAATAAATATATCCAATATTAATTCATTATTTACTGAAATTAATTTTAAATTATATGTGATGATCTTATATCATAGATTTTTTAGTTTCTATTCATCTATTTTGAGGATTAAATTTAATAATTTATTGAATTACAATTTTTTGGAATGGGTTTGTCTCCATCCAACATACCCCACCACCGTCAGATGGTAAAATAGATATAACATAATATTTTTAAATATTTCTTAATAATTTTTTTATAAATATTTTGTAGTTTTTAATTTCTAATTTTATCATTCTTTAATTAAAAATTCATTTAATGTTTTAGCAAAATATTCATTGTTCAATTTTATATGAATATAAAATAGATCGAAATTGATGTGGAATGATCATGTAGGACACTAAGAGGTGCTCGAGGTTCTGTCTGGTTGACATAATTACCAAGGAAGTAATGTAAATAAAATCCTAATATATCATGTTTCACTATATCAAGATGTCTTGTATGATACATTGCTCAAAAAACATAAATCAATAGTTGGTGAGGTAATTTCACACCATGTATTGACATGCCTAATAGAAACATGATTTTTACACTACACAATGTGTATATGGTGTACACATCTTGTAGTCTACACGTATTCGCATTGAATGTCATGTAATCCATTCGATCAAATGCAATGTAGCACCCCAGGTTTTAGGTATGTATCAATTTTTATTCCTTTTTATGTGTTTAATGTGATTTTTTTGAGTTTGTAGAGTTGGGAGAGTTTGTATTGGTTTTGAATAAGTTTGGGGGCTTCCTTTAAGTGTTCATGGTTTTATCATGGTTTGGAAAAATCATCCATGTTCTCTAGGTAATCGTGCTGGGGATACAGTGGGATTTGCATGGTTAGTGCACAGTTTTCCAAACCATGTGAGACAATAGAGTGGGACCTATTCTCTTGAGGAAGTGGTGTGTGCATGGTTAGAAAACATATTGGAAAACCATTCGCGATAACCATCTGCCCGCATAAAAAGGGGATTTTTAAATCATTGTTCACTCGGTCATGACCTATTTTACTACAAACTCCATCCTACCTAAGCATCACATGGGATTTTCAATTCTCAAGTGTTTTATGGGATCTCTCGTTCATTAAAGAAGGGATTTAAAGGGGTTTCAATGTGGTTTGAATGTGGTTTCTCACAGGTATGTCTCTTATCTAGGTTTTTTCATAGTTATTCCTTAGATCTACTCTTCCCTCTCTCTCAATGTTTTTTAGCTCTATATCTATTGTGTGTAGATCTCGAGTTTTTGAATACCATAATAATAACTTTATGGATTTTGTATGATATGGTATAGGATCTTGAACAGTTTTGATGGTTTGTTTAATGGATTTTTTGTGTAGTTTCTTGTGGATCGATTTCACCAGAATCATAAATATTGGGGGGTTATCTCTAAACTCAACGATGATAGAATAAGTGGTTTTGGATTAATTCAACTTGTTTTTCATGGTATTAATTGTTAACCTGATCAATTAAATCTTGGTGGAAACCCATTTGGGGAAGATTTTTTCATTTTTTTGGTGAAATGGGATATTGATAAAAGAGGGGTTTTATAGTTTCATTTTAAAGTGTAAATTCAAAAATTGGATTCTATGTATAGATTATGAAAATTTGTTGGAAAAATAGTTTCTATGAATATTTTGGTTTTATTGAAAAAATATTTATCCTGGAATATGGTTGAAGGTGTGTTCAATAAATGGGTAATTTATTACAGTGAATTGGAAAGTGTTGGAAATACTTGTGTTCTTTTGGGGCGACATTGGTTCTTCAAAATTATTGGTTGATTATGTGTTATGGCTTGTGTTGATATTGTGGAAGTGATAGGGACATCTCACTAAAAATGGTGATAGATAGTGGATGGAAGATCCATCATTATGGATAGTGGTCAGGAAGCACCATAAGTTTTAAGTGTAGTGAATGGGTTGGATGGAAGTTCCATCATTTTCTTCTTTGTTTCATGTTCTTTTTCAAGATGGAATTTAATGGGATAATGTGTGATGGTTCTTTGGCTTATGGTATAGTTGTGGATTTCCATTTATTGATATGGATTGGTAAGTGTATGTTTGGCATGTGATAATGGTTCCACTATTTAATGTTGTATATAAACTGCTTTATATAAATGTGCTAACAGTTCATTCATTGTGTCATGTGTAGTCATGTCATTTGGGTAAATCCTACTGAGTATTAGTACACACACCCTTCTTTGGAACTTTGGTGCATTTTCAAATGTTGTATTCTATAAAAAATGTAAGGGGAATAATTCTTATTTTTCTAGCGGTTTGACATGATGTTTTAGTGATGTTGTGGTGCTTAGAGAATTATGATTAGTGTGGAGCTATGGATTTTTTTCAAGTAATTTGAGGTCTAGTTGTGTAGTCTTTCATTTGGTACTCTAATATTTGGTCTGTTTCTATTGTAATTTAGGAATTATTATGGAATAGTGTGGTTTTTTTTGATAATGTACAGGCTGTGATGCATTGTTGACATCCATCATGTAGTTTTTTATAATGGTTTATTTGTATGGTTGATTTTATCTTATGGAAAATAATTCCCCAATGATTTTTGATGAGATTGTAAATTATTTCCAGACATTGGCACCTAGGGAACGTCGCTTAAGGACAATTTTCCTTCTTATTCCTTCTCAAGACAATGAGATGGGGCTAGATGTTACAAGTGGTATAAGTTTGTTCGGTCATTGGATTTCAATTGATTGAAGTTGTTTGGCCCATTAGCATTGATCATCGGTGTTGGTGTGGAAATGTTTTGGTCCTATTCCATGATCCGGGATGGTAGAATGGTTTAGGATTGTTAGAACTAGTAATTTATAGCATTAAATGACATAGATAACCCTTTTTCATAACTTCGAGTTACCATGGATTTTGGTACAAAAGTGTTTTAGAGACAATTATAGAAAATGTAAATCTCACTCTTGTGGGTGTAGAAATAAGACTAGCATGACATGCATGGTAGAAATGGCATCCTAATATGATGAATATCCCATTAGAGTAAAATTATATATGGTGTGATATGAATGCGTACATTTAACAAAAAATCAGAAATGGGTTTTAAAAAATAATGATTTGAAACATGGACACTAGTGGTATTAAAAAAATTGGTTGATTTTCAAAACCTAGATGATTTTTCAAAATAGAGATATATGGGAAATGTGAAAATGTGGAATGCCTAGTTTTTATAAAAATTATGAATTATGAATTATATTTGAATATTGTTTACCCTTTCTGGTTAATGGAATGAGACTTAGGGTGGTTATTGTATTAATAGAAAGGGCATCGGGTTGGCGTCGTAGGGACAAACTGGAGGAAGCTGTTGAAATTGTGGTTTCACCTTAGCCTCAAGTGAACCAACAGTTAGTGTTGAGTATAATGAATTCATTCATGGATATGGAATGTGTGAATAAAGTGGAAAAACGGAATCATGGGGATCATGTGTTTTAGTTTCAAAGGATGAGTCCACCCACCATTATTGGAGATTTAGAGATAGAAAGGGTTGATGCGTGCATGAAAAAAATGAGTAGGATATTTTAATATTTTGGAACACATGCAGAGATGATGTAGATGTTTACCTTATGTATGTTGGATGATCAATCCCTTTAGTGACGGGAGCTGGAATTCCAAGTAGGGATAGACCAAGGTGAGACACGAGAGGGTTTTGAAGAGTTGTTTAATAAAAATTTCAACCCTCATACATTCAGGATTTACCGTAAAATGTATTTATTTCATTTTAAGAAGTATAACCATTTAGTAATGGAATATACAACTATTTTTATGAACCTTGTGTAGTTTTCACCTGAGGTGTAGGGTATTACTTTGTTGAGGGAATGTATTTTTTAATTTGAGTTGAACCCTAAAATTTGTTCCATGATAGAAGTGTTGTGTGTAAATTATTACATGTAAATGGTGAATAAGGCTATAGTGGATGATCATGATATTTTGAAGGATATAAAAGGGAATGTATGTTGGTACCCATGGGGAATAGTGGAAACTCGCACGCTGGGATCATGCAGAAGAGGGACACATATTTATTGAGTTGGAGTATATCTCAGGATCTGACGGTAGAATTAGTGAATCTTCCACTAAATCGTCAGAGTAAGTCAGTATGTTTTTAGTGTGGATATAAAGACCACATCAAGCGAGATTGTATGCAACAAACCTCAATCATGTCATAAATGTATGTAGAAGGGGGCCACATGGGCATTATTGTGAAAATGCTCTGATGTTTGGTGTATTTGACACTCCTCAGGGGAGGTAGGGGTCTTTTTCCTTGACAAGACGGGGGCCACATGATACCCCTCAGAAGGAGAGTAATGTTATTCATAGTGATTATGGAAACACCATTACACCACAATAGAGTAATAAATAATATATCTTGGCATGAAATCAATAATTTGGATCTAAAAAGGCTGTGGGGGATGATTAGTCGAGACCCTCCAATGTGCGAGATACAGTTCTTTTAAACTCCACAATAATGAAGGATTTTTTTGATACATATACTTATCATTCTTTTATTACATCATGCATCATTTATTTTTTGGGTTTAAATGTGGTAAATATTCTTTATTTATTCAAACCTTAAAATCATTTGGTTCAAAATGATTGTTGAGCCTTCCTATGTAAATTTTTTTGTTTAGTTGTGGATGACATTGAATTGATGTGTGAATTCTTAGTGATTGAGATGGTTTCATATAATATAATCCTAGAAATAGATTTACTGTAGATTATTATAGCCCACAATTATTTTTAAGCATTAAAAATTTTTTTTATGATAGAGGATAGAATTGAACACCTCTTTAGAGGGGGGAGGAGTGAAAACCTGGGTGCAACAGATTTGATGGCCCCAGTTATTGCATGATATCCTACCAGTTAGTGGCTTTATCATTTGAATCTGTTCAATTTATATAGTGGATTCTTCTCCCAGCAATTTTAAGCCAGTTTATAAATTTCATTGCAAAATAATTCTCAAGGTTTCCACCCCTGAGATAATTGTGGCCTACGATTGATCTCCTTTAGGGGACCAGTCCTATCTCACTTTCAGCTTACCATATGGAACTAGTATTATTTAATGAATTAAATGTGAAATTATAAGAGTTAGAGAAAAAGGGTGCATCCAACCTAGAACATCTCTCTGGGCAGTAAAAATTGTGTTTGTTAAAAAGGCGGATGGTACATTACGGCTTCATGTGAATTATCATAGACTTAACTAGGTTATTATAAAGAACTAATATCCACATCCACTCATTGATTATTTTTTTACTTGATGAGGGGAGATCAATGGTTTTGCAATATTGAAATGAGGATAGTATATCATCAATTGTGGGTAATGAAGAAGGATACCCCCAAAATAGCTTTCAGAAGTGTATATAGCCATTACGAGTATGTGGTTATGCCCTTTGGTCTAATGAATGCAGCTGTGGTGTTTATTGAATTGGTTAATCATATATTTTAGTGATATTTGGAATTTATTTATAGTAAATGTTGCTAATACACTATTGTATTCGAGAAAAATGGTAGATAATGAAATGAACTTGTAATTATTGTTGGGGGTATTGAGGGATCATCGGTTGTATGCCAAATTGTTAAAGTGTTACTTTGACATACATGAGGTTCATTTCCTTGGCCATTTTATTTATATGAGAGATGATTTAGTTGATATAGAAATTATAGTGATTTTAATTTCATAGAAACTATGAAATAGTGTTTTCAAAATATGAAACTTCCATTGTCTAACAGGATATTATTATTGTTTTGTTCATGATTTTACATGACTGGCATCACTGTTGAAAACATTGACAACGTAAAATGTTCCATTTCATTTGGATGAGCATTGTTATAAATTATTTGGATTTCTAAAGGGTCTTCTTACATTAGCACTAATCTGGTTTTTTCCTGAACTAGGGAATGGGTATGTGGTGTATTGTTACACATTGGGACCAATGTTGGGGTGTGTTCTCATGTGGGAGGGGGGGTCATGTGGTTGCATATGGCTCATACTGGATGCTGATGAATGAGAAGAAATTCCCAACACAAGATTTGGATTTGGAATTTTTGGTTCATGCTTTGAATATGTGGTTTCATTATCTCTTCGGTGAGAAATTCACAGTGTTATCGATAACATGAGTTTAAAGAGTATTTTATAAAAAAGAGGCTGGAACATGAGGCAAAAGAGATTGCTAAAAAATCTCTAGAATTTTGATTTTGAATTAATGTACACAATAGATAGTGGAAATTCGGAGTTAGATGCATTATGTAGGAAATCAAATTCTCAAGTGGTGAAATATGCATCATATTAGTGGCAGTTGATGTTGGTTATAGCCGCCATGCAACTAGAATGTGAGGGTCGGGGAAACATAGTGGTCATTTTCATGTTTTGATTATTACTAATAATGATGGGTTTGTTATATAGGAATATGAATAAGATTTTGAGTGTATGGTTATGAGGGCGAAACACAATGTGTGGGAGACCATTGAGGGATATTAATTAAATTTAAATTAATTAATGTGTTTTATGAATCATAACGTTGTACTACTATCTTATCAAGACTAAATTTTTAGGACTTATCATAATTATAGATGGTTTTTCCATCCTAGAATTCAGAAGACTTATATGTCGTCAAAAGTGCATTTTTGGTTTGCTCGAATGAAAATTTATGTGTCTACGTTTGTCAATAAATGCTTGACTTTCCAGGATGTCAAGCTAGTGTATCAGCGACTAGCTGGAATGTGGAAATAATTGCCTATTTCACTTTGGAATTGTGATAAAATATGAATGGATTTTTTTACTGGTCTCCCAAGAACATACTGGATGCATGATGTTGTATGGTTGGTTGTAGATTAGATCACAATGTCTGCCCATTTCTTCTAGATTGTTGAATCTCATACAGTATAGGATCTATAAAAAAATCTATATCTGGGAAGTTGTAAATAGGAAAGGTGTTGTAGATTTGATTGTATCATATAATTATTTGAGGTTTACATCTCATTTTTTGTAAATCCTTATAGCAAGCCCTTGGGACATCTTTGACAATGAGCATAATGTATCATCCTCAGATGGACGACCAATCCAAGAGGAAAATAAAAACATTGGAGGATATGATAAAGGCTTGTGTGAGGTATTTTTGTTGTTTGTGGGAGGAGAACATACCATTGGTGGAGTTCTCATATAATAATAGTTATCATGAATCAATACATACGTCTCTGTTTAAGGCATTTTATGGGCGTATGTGTCATTATACACTATGTTGTGTGGAAATGGGTGAGACATCATTGATTGGACTACGCCTTGTCCAATAGACTACAAAGAAAATCCATATGATAAAAAAGATGATATTGAAATATCAATGTTTTCCAAAAAAATTATGTGGAACATTGTCGATGACTGTTGTCATTATAGGTAGGTGATCATGTGTTTTTGAATATCTCTCTTAGATTGGGACATCGTCAGTTTGGAAATAATGGTATGTTATCTCCATGACATATATGGCCTTTTGATAAACATTAGAAGATTTGAGAGTTGGATTATAGGTTAGATTTGGAACCACGTATTGGTGCGGTAAACAATGTATTTCTTGTGTCATAGTTGAAAAAGTATCATCCACATAATGACCATGTGATTTTTGGGGTCATGTTGAGCTAGAACCAGATGCTTAATTTATGAATTTGCTGGTGAAGATTGTGGATAGTAAATTTTATGTATTGTGTGGTAAAAGACTCAGTTTATTTCATGTTATTTTGAATCATGGTTAGATTCAAGAGGATACTTGGGAGTGAGAGAAAGAGATGGTTGGGTAATGGACTAAGCTCTTTTGGAAAAGTGATTTTTCGCTACTTTTGGATAAAGGAATGTCCAATGCTGGGGAGAATTTATAACCCACTAGTTTCAGGTGTTCCGACTTTTTTCTGCCATTTTATGTTTTTAAAGTGCTTGGTATGAGTTAGGAAAAGGTTCGGAGTGTAGGAAGTGATATTGAATAAATTTAGGCGATTTTATAAGGGTGAACAGTTTGGGTAATGCTGGGGAATACCAGGAGGATTATCTAAGTAATCGTGGAGGTGGAGACTGTGGGATTTACACGATCAACACACAGTTTTCCATACTATGAAAGAAAAACATGTGGTAAGACATCTCTTGAGAAATTGGAGTGTGCATGGTGAGTGCACAGTTTTCCAAACTATGTGGTTAACCCTGTGGGAACTTAAAAAGTGGATTTTTAAATTTGGGTTCACTTGGTCTTACCCTATTTTACAAAAACAACATCCTCCCACAAAAACCTCACATGGTATTTTTAGTTCTAAAAGGTTCGAGGGGCTCTCACACTCGTTTGGAAAGGGGTTTGTAGGGCTTTCAAGTTGGATTGATGGTGGGTTCTCCCCATTATGTATCTTCTCTTAGTTTCTATTTGGTTTTATCAAGAAATAATGTTCCCTCTCTCTTAGTTTTATAGATCTTCATCCATTGTGTGTATATCAAAGCCATTCATTCCTAAATTAATGATTTTAGGGAATCTTGGTGATAAGGAATTAGATCTAGAGTTGTTTCATTGATGCATTCACCAGATTTGTGGTGTAGTTTCTTGTGGATCGAAGTCACCAGAATCATAATGATGTGCGTCATTTCTCTGGACTCTACATGGATAGAACTTGTGTTTTTTGGTTGTAAATAAATTTTTATTTCTTGAATTTTATTGGGAATATGATTTCTGAAATCAGGTTGGAACCCAATAAATGTGATTTGGGTATTTTGGGGTGAAATTGAATATTTTTGAAATAGATTTTTTGTGAGATTTTAAAATATTTATTTTTAAATTGGTTGCATGGTTTGGAATATGATTTTCTTTGTGAAAATGGTTTTCAAAAAAATATAGCGTTTTTTTGAAATGTGGTTTAGCATGGAAAATGGTAAAATGTGTCTTAAAAAATGGGTTATTTATTGAAGTGAATTGGAATGTGTTAGAAAAGGATGTGTTCTTGTTGTGTGGCCTTGGAGATTTAGGCTTGTTGGTTGATTATGTTTAATCGCTTGTGTTGATTTTGTGGATATGGGTGGAAAGTCTCTCTATAATTTGAGATGGATAGTGGATAGATGATCCACCATTATGGATAGTGGTTTGGAAGCACCAATAGTTAGAATTGTAGTTAACTAATTGGATTGAAGTTTTACCATTACGGTTGCCTTTTTGTGTGTTTCATTGTAAGATGGAATTTGTTGGACTAATGTGCGATGTTGCTATGGATAATGGAATAGTTGTGGCTTTACCTTGTTTGACATAGTTTGGTAAGGGTTTGTTTTCCTTTTGATAATGGTTGAAATATTTTATATTTTATATAAAATTATTTATATAAATGTTTTAATAGTTAATTCCTAGTGGAGTGTGAAGAGAAGTCATTTGGTGAGCTCTTATTGAGTATAAGCACTCACCCCCAGATTTGGGACATTGGTTATTTTTTAGATGTTATATTCCCGGACATAGGTAAGGGAATGGCTTCTCCATTTTAAAGCATTTTGACATGATGTTTTGGTGATTTTATGGTTATTGGTGCATGGATCTTTGTGTGGAGTTATGGATGGTGTCCTACTTCTTTTGGGTCTTGTTGTGTAATCATCTTCATGGTAATATGATATTTGATTTGTTTGTATTGGAATTTTTGAATTGTTATGGAACAGTGTTGTTTCCTTATGGTAATGTATGGGTTGGGTTGCTTTGTTTACATGCATCATGTAGTTTTGGGGATAATGGCTTGTTTAGTTGGATGATTTTATACTAAGGGATAATCATTTCATAATTATTCTTGAAGCCCTTGGAAATTATTTCTATCCTTTGGTGGCCTGGTTATATCAGTTAAGGACAAGTATCGTTCCTCATACCTCTCAATCCAATGTTATGGTGCGGGATGTTACATGCATGACATATATTATGATACAACACATATGACTAGAAACAAATTTTTTTGGAAGATACATGATGTATATCTAGAGTACATGGTGATTATCATAAAAATATTTGTGTCTATAATTCATGTTGGGACCTAATTCATATTTCAAGGAGACATGAAAAGTGGTATACTAGGCATGCATACTGAAAGTATATTATATATATCCTTGTAGAGATACATTTCAAATCCCTAGACATCTATCCTAGAAACAAAACATTTCTGCATCACATCTTTTAACTCATCTTTACACACCATTTCAACACCGTAATTAATAGAAATAAATTATAATAAAATTAATTATTTATAAAAATTAATAAAAATTACACGGATACCAGTTGGGGTACCAAATATTTTAAAATTATTTAGAATTAATAGATGTAAAATTAATTCTTGTAATTATCGAAAAAATTAATAGTCAAGTTGTTTTCATAGTAAATTGAAACATATGACTTAATTATCAATTATTAGTTAGATATACATTAAGATAAACTAATTTAATAATTAATTTAATTAATTAAATACTATTTATCATAATAATAACGAACCAATTGATGTGAATAATTTTTATTTTAATTTTCACTTTTTCATGTATTTATGATCATGATCATGGATGAAATTTGAAGGCGATTAGTTTCATTTAGTTTATTATTATTAAATTAAAATGATCTCATGTGAGTCATACCCTCTTATATAATATGTATAACCTATCTATCAATAAACTTTTTTTTGTAAAGTCCCTTAAAATTTTCATTTTTCCCACTCACCTATGTGTGAGTTAAATTATAAGAACTGGATAGAGCTCCCTTGTGAGATGAGGTGGTCTAAATTTAGAGCCAATGTGAAACAATACCAAGATGTACAGTCGGAGTGTATGTGGGTAGCTTTAAATCAAACCAATCATGGATTTAAGATGTATTTCTCCATTTTCTAGTTTTAGTTTATCCTATTTTAGATAAACCAACCATTATTAAATTCCACGGTCATGCCACTTTATTAATTAATTTTTTTTTTCATTTTTATAGTTGATCATTTATTGATGTTTTATATTAAAGAAATTAATTAATGAGAATTAATGTTATAATTAAAATAACATTGAATTATAAAAAAATTAAATAACCAATGATAAAAAATTTAGTAAATTCTATTTAATGTTAACAATAATGTAATAAGATAAAATTTTCACATTATCTATAAAGATAAAAATCAATCAAACCAAAAAAATGTTATAAAACTGTTATACTACATGGGTGTAAATAAATCTATAGCCCAATATTTGGCCCCAACATTTATTGGGGTGATTTCAATTCTGAAGAAATTTATAAAAAAAATTGGGTTAACATAGACTATTTGGAATGATGGGTTTATAACCTTCCCAAAAATATTTAAAACTAGAAGGTATGTGTTGAATAAATCAACATCTATGATTTTGAGATTTTGGAGTCCATGCTATGGATCATAGTATTGAGAGTTAATATAGTTGGGAAATTATGCCGAATTAAATACCATCAAATAAAAGACCTCCATCTATGTTATCGGATGGGATACATAGATCCTTCCGAATAGAATATCTACATGATAGTATATTATAAAACTAATTACCATTCCTATTGGGTTTTAAAACATATTTGGAGATTAATAAATTAGGTTTTATTATATGTATTTTAATATTGGTAATGAACTAAAATATGCAATTATTATATAAATGGAAAACCATATAATATCAACTTTATTAATGTGATCTATATTATACTACGATAACCTTCACTTGAACACTAGATTCAAGGAATTTTATAAAAGCATACGTGTTATACTATACCAATAGTGGAAATTATGTGTGTTTGAAAACCTTTTTTCTTAATTTACTTATAATGAAGCTAGTGAAGAGGAAACCAATGTCTCTATGGAATATTAAAATGATGAAATAAATGTGCAGTGTTTCATGAAATAATTTATATACAATGTTTTCCTAAAGAAAGATAAAATATAGATTTATATAGAATGGGTTCACAAATTCATGATCATAATCATGGAATTGAATAAAAATAGAGATAAGATCTCTCTAAAAAAATTAAAATACATATTGAAGGTTTGGTGATGAATTGGGACAGTTGTAGGCGAAATGAATTACTATATGGATCGCTAGGACATCTTGAGAATTAAGCATCTGTATGAGATCCATATAGATATCATAAAATTCAAACTATATAAATTCTTATCCTATATGATTATAAATTTTAATATAATAAATATTGATAATTCTCTCTCAAAACAACTTACCATTCATTTTCAAGTTGATGAGTATATGAGGAATGAAAAGCCCACAATACTTACATTGGGAAGAACGAATAATAATGAAAAATTTCCCAATACTACCTCAATGTATATGTATTTTTAAGACTATTCTTTATATAATAGGAAGATTAAAATATAAAAAATGATTCATATATAGTATCATTTTCATTTTAAAATTTGGGCCATGGGAAGAATAATTTCAACTTATTCAATGAAACTAAGGATGATTTAGGTTCTTTTTCTATCAATGGAATTCCATCTATAACTACTAATTATGTATTAGATACAACTTTTAATACTCACATATATATCTTAATGATAGAGTATTTTATATTTTAAAAAATTTATAGATGTTAAGTGGATCTTAGGGAAACTAATAGTTCATGAATTTCTTACAACTCAATTTGATATGCCCCATTTCCATTTCTAATTGGATGATTTTAGTTTTAAAAACATTTATTATGTACAAATTTTAACAAAATAAAAAAATCTCCATAATAGATAAATATGATATTATATCCAAATATATAAATAATCCTTGTTTCATTAACAATTAATGTATATGGTATGGTATTACACATTTAAATAATGGTTTTTATGTATTTGGTTACCAAAACCCTGTATTAGAAATTGATAATGGCTATTGTTTCCTTGAGTCAAATCACACATAGTTTTTCATCATCTATTTTTTTCATGTAAACAAGAGTCATTTGATAACGTTAAATAAAGATGATTTTTTAGATTATTATGAGACAAATACACTAGATATTTGTCTTTCTTATTTAAATGGAATGATGAACAATACCCCTTTTGTGGTATATGTGAATGAACCAAAGAGATTATAGAATTAGTACGCATTGTCTTCCCTCATGGCTCTTTTAGAGAGTTGAATCACGGTGTAGGATAAATTGTAATTTTTTTGGATCGTCTTCCCATTATAATTTTAATATTTTTCAATCTATATTAATTTTATTTTTAATCACTAAATCAAATAAATATATAATGAGGAGTAAAGAAATAACAGAACACACTAATTTTATTTTGTTCAATACAATGGACTACATCTAACAAGAACACACTGACAATATGCCAGCGTGATAAAATATAATATAATTTTCATGTTATATGGATATAATGTCAGGTAAATGGCCTTCACATTCCAGGTGCATTTCATTTACAATTTTGACTATCGGTAACTCTTCACCCAGTGGGAAAACCCACTTATTCACCTCTACACATCACATTAATGAATAAAATTGTTAGCTTATACACCTTGGGGGTTATATAAGATTATAAAAATTATAAAATTGTAGATGAATCATTGTATCTTTATATATTTACTATGATATTCAATTTTTCCCTTATTATTGTTTCAAGGCATATGAGACTAAAGTCTCTAGGTTAGACTTGATTATTTGTTTTCCACAATAAAAAGTTATCATCATTTCATTCAATGTTATAATTTCATGATTGGAATTATCTTTTTAACCCCTTTATCATCTGACTCCATATATAGTAATGATAAGCATACAAATTAATGTTATTAAATCCACACAATAATATCTCATGAGTTTCTTCACTTGAATGTGCACTACACTTAATCCTGATAAAATCACTAAATAACAATATTTATTCCCAATTATAATTATCAAAACTACATTACCTATCGTTTTCAGATAAATTAGAAAAAATATAAACCATATTCAATGTACTATTTCATGAAACTAGTTCTCATGTGAATGATCATGAAACATTAGCACACTTATGTACATCAGAATTCTTCATCATAATGTAATTCCAATTTAGAAATATTTTTATATGAGTTATTCAAAAAATTATTTATGAAATTTTATATTATTCACTACTAAGTATGTAATTAGTGATTCAGTTATTTTCATGTAATTTCACATTTATTGTTACATGGATTTGTGCTCTTTACATGACTCTCATTTTTACAATCTAGTTCTTTTTCTAATAATTAAAAGAGGAGTGATTCTATTTATTCATATTTTATCAATATATGGTACAACCCCAAATATGAGTGAATTAATTAAATGAACTTTTTTTTGACATTATATATGAGGAAGAATATCATATATCTCTATTATTATTTGAAAATTAACTGGATATAAATAATTTCTTCTTTCAATCTCTCATATTTTACGTTCTTAACTATATAATTCAATGCCATATATAAATTATGGCATTTATGGTTATTTAAAAGAAATAATATGAGGTTTCAAAGTCATATATGAGCTAGCCAAAAATGGTCTTGCTCACCAACATATCTCAAAAACAATGTTTGAATTGGGTGATCTCTCTCAATCTATAAGGTATATAGGAAAATAAAATCATGGGTCATGATTGTATCCAACTTCATATAACATGAAATAATACATTACACCATGTTAAATAGAATCCAATGATCCAGTATAATTCATCATATCAAATCATTCCTAAAAACTCATTAAATCTCGATTGAATGAATAAAAATTGACATGTATAATCTTTTGAAGTCTATAGGACAATGAAGACACAACAAAAAAAAATGATAGTGATTATCAATTTCACAAGACAATTCATAGTTGAAAATATTTTTCATAAAGAATAATAGTTGTAATAAAATTTAGTACTAAATTAGGAAAACCATTGAAATTAGTCTTCTTCATATAAAAAAGATAAAATTAAAACTCTTTAATAGAAATGAATTTAGGGAATGACTCTCAGAAACACCACAAACACTCAACCCTGACAATGTGTCCCCATGTATTTCATGTGTTTTCTATATGTGTTATATATTCTCCTCTTTATTTTATCTTCCACAACATACATTGGACCCTCCATTGACACTAGATATTAGTGGATGATATTTTTAATTATATTTCTTTTTAGGTTGTTGATTTTACCTTTCTCCCTTTTAACATGGGTTACTATATTTTTACTAAACAGCCTAATAAATCATTCAAAAATATGTAATTAAATTTATGTACAAAAAATCCATGCTAAATAATTTATTCTCAAATTATATTTATTAATAAATAATATTACACATAAACAATTCATTAAAATTTTTTATTCATGCATAGTTGAAACCTTGTTATTATAAAAATCATCAAGAATCAAATATATATATATGTGTGTGTGTGTTGTAAATAAATCCAATATTATCCCAATGAATGATAGAATCTACAAATTTCCATTTTTTTAATAATTTCCCAACATTTCATAAAATAAATCTAATGCAATAATATCGATTTTATTACCTCTTCATTCTCCCCCTTTTAAGGAAAATGTATATTTTAGTGGCCATGGGAAAATTTATACTCCATTCTATTATTAATCATTGAAAAACACTATTAGACTCCAAATTATTCTCCATTTCCTTTATTTCTCTTACCTTTTTAAAAAATTCAGCATGAGTGTAACTCATGTTTAAGATTCATCTAGAAATAAATAATAATTAATCCTATCAATAGATTGATAAAATGGCATTTATTTAATAACGATTCAACAGCTAATCAACTATATGTACAAATTAGCTAATGAGGTGTTGAAATAAATAGAAACTAATGAAGATCTCCAAATAGTCCATACACTGATCAATATGGGATACCATATCTTCTTTATTCAGGGTATTGAAATGAATTATTCCTTATAATAAACTTCATTCAACACAAAAAAATAATAATAATGATGGTCATACATAATTAAATTTCTCCACCTTTAAAATTATTTTTATTCTATTTTAAATTTATCATTATTTTTTTTCTCCTTGATTCATTTATTATTTCTCTCATAGGGATATGAGAATATATTCACCAATCCTCATAATTTACATATATTCCCTAACCTTTTACTTTATTATGTGTTATTTTAGAAAACTAATTTTATAAGAAATAAAATGTTTGTAGATGTTTTATATCTTCTATGCTCCCCTAAAAGAGATTTTGATCATTACTAGTTATCATAGATTACCATTCATCAATAATAGTCTTAAAATACTAATGAAACAATTTTTATCTAAATACCAAATGAGTTAACGATGTGTTTTAAAGAGATAAAAGATAATTTTCGTCATGATTGATGACTTCCTGACAACAATTAACCATTAATTTCACATGAATCACCATAATTATAAGTAACCTTCAATTTCCTATATTTAAGAACATACATAATGTTTATATTGGAAGAAGGAATATTCTCCATAAATTAATTAATTTGAGAACTAATGTTGAGATTTATTCTTTGAACCATAATGTGATTACTGGTTATATCAATATTTTTTAGCTATAATACTTTTTTTCATAATATAATTAAACAAAATGTCATTCTTTTATTCATGTTTCATCTTCCATGCCAATTATAACTTATTTGTCCATATGGTTAAGCATTTTTTATAAACAATCCCTATATTATATTTGTGTGTAGGCTGTTTTACAATATATTGTTTCAAAAATTATGTTACGAGGGAATTGTAATTATTTCTCAAAACATCATCTTTTCCATGTAACAATGTTATACAGTTGTTATATATATTCCCAAGCAATTTTAACCTTCCACATAGATATCTATTATCTTTATTATTATCCATTTTAGAAAACCTCACATGAAATTCAAAATTCTATCATGTAATTTTTTCATCAGACTAATAATAATATTATTATCATAGATTGATTCATTCATTATATACCACATGACCCTTTTGTAATTTATGTTCATGGATAATTTATGTTGATATATTATGTGGCTATATTTACCACAATATATGTAATTTTCTTAACATACTCATGAAAAATATTCATTCATTTCATTTATTTGTATTTTTATTCTGATTATTCACCCAGATAAGATTACATTTATTTATAGTATTATTTCAATATTGTTTTGGTATTATCTTATTATAATATGAGTTACTCTCAGTTGGTACATACCAGCATCCGTAATAACTAGGACCACCTCAATTTCAACAATCATTGAATATCGTAAATCATTTATATTATTCGTGGTCGAAAACATGTTTTTTATATGTGTGTCCGGTTTTAGAAAATTTGAATTTTTTTTTAATTCAAATATAATTCCAATTAGTGTAGGCCTTAAATTATTTTCATTCTTGTTATGAAAACATTCTATTTTCACTTGTTTGAATGTATAACATCCCCATAGAATCAAATGAATCTCCCACATTTTTTAAATATATTATCTATTTTTATTTTAATTTTTGGTGTTCATGAAAAACATTTAAGGTGTTTATCTTCTTAGAAATATCACAATATTAATTTTATAAGGTGGTGGAATGATTGAAATTTTTTTCATCCATATCAATAAAAATTTAGAACTCATTCCCCCATTAATTTATGAAAACAAAATAATATAAGCTATTTTATTTGGAATGTGGGTTAACTAATTTATTAAAATTATAGTGGACTGATCTTCAGTCTCATTTGTAGAAAGAAACATATCCTGAACTCTCATAATAAAAACCTTTTCTCATAGTCAATTTAATATTCTTCATGGACAATTTTTGTATTTACCTATTTTCCATCCTTTTTAATACACTCTATGTGGAGATAATTCTTCTAAACATTAGTTTTTCTCAATAATTCCCTCACTTCATTAATAAAATTATGTATATAAACTTCATACATAATGGTTTTTATATTTTAAATTTATCAAGATATATTTACATCATCTCATTATCCTCATATTGAGAAATATTCACATCCCTTCCTAGTTTCATGTTTTCTTATAATACATTCATGTTCTATTATAATTTTTGTTTGAGCTTAATTCTACATATTAATTTTTAAGACCTATTTTTTTATAAAGTAAACATATTATTTACACATATTTCATATTGATATTCCATGATATCAAGAATATTTTGTCATTAGATTCTTTCATTAGAATTCATCTATGACTCTGGAACATTTCGCTTCGTTAAAACATTATCTAGAACTTCTTCATATTTAATATCGTTATAATATTTTGTTTTATACTATAAGATAAATCTTATAAAACATTTATTCTTAAACATGTAATATTGATTTGTATCCTTAAATAATTAATTTCTAAAAATTTTATTTGCACATGATTCAATTATTTGATTTACATCAATAACAAAAGAATTCAAATTTTCGATCACATTGTCTTGAAATTAAATTTAATGATTGATACACAATTTGTATTCCAACTTATCTAAACTAAATTATTTATCTATTAATTATTTTTGAGTCAATTCAATCAATAAATAATGATCATCAAAATATTAATAAATTTATATCACCATACAAATAAACGTATGATGTTTATCTCTTTGAATATAAAATTATTCAAGGTAACATTCATGTGGTATATAAATGTCATCATCACTCTTTGATCACCCCTTATATAATTTTTTTAGCTTTTAATTTATAATAAATATACACGTAAAATCTAATATTAATATTTCCATAATATTGGCACATAGCTAGTGATAAAGCTTATTTAATATAACCAAAAAAATTTCAATGCTATGTATGAAAATTTATTCCATGATACATCTTGTTGACCCCAAGTACACCGACTTACAAGGGTGGATCAGTGTGTAGTGAAAATTTAAAAAATTATTTTAATATGCTTTTAATATTTTAATAAGAACATTATTCAACCTATATTTCATATTTTCACAATCACAAAAACACAATCAAACACAAACACATGTATATATATATATATGTATGTATATATATATATATATATGTATTTACATGTAATGAATAGAATACATGTATTTCACATGGATCATCACAATGAACGATGATCAAGGAGATGATATCAATGATGTTTCAATGTTCCAAAATACACTATACCTTACTAGATCTATGGATTCATTGTTATGGTAATGATCAAAACTGGCCAGGTAAAATTCCTTTTCAATGTTTAGAATAAGTCACTCTCCACCCAAGAGAAACCCCTCGAATTTTTCCCAATTAACTACATTTTTGAAGGATTATGATATTATATATTGATTAGGGTAACTATATTATTATTAAGATATGTATAAACTGGTTTTTTCCTTACCTTTTGATAGATGCATTGGGAAGCTCAATTTATTTCATTACTTTTTTATTCGAACTAGATGTGGAAGACTTCATTATGTTGGTATATATTCACTAATATAATTGTATTGACACATTCTTCCAGATGATAATTCTAATATCTCAATTATTGTATTCATCACTTCTTATTTTGAATCAAGATATTGTAACAATATGTTTCCTATTTATTTTAATCAATGCCCTTTAATAATACCCTTAAAATTTTTCACTTTAATGTAAAATATACTTAATCATGGTGTAATCACCACACAATAATATTTCTTTAATATTATATATTTTACATCTTCTTTCTCATTATTTCATTGGTACATCAGAACCATCCATATACTAATATATTAAATTTCAAGTTGAAACTATTTTTAAAGTGACTAGAAATTAAATTTTGACACATTGATGTTCTATATACTTCAGCTTCGAACTATATTTCATATCCAAAAATAGTTTATTATGTGTACATATCCAAAATAATGAAGAAATTCACTATTATATTTTTCTTAATTTATTTACCAATTTTATATTTATGTTGTAATCAAATACATCATAAAAATAATTTACCATTATATTAATATTTTGTAGCCAACATAAATTTAACCATATTCATATCATTTCATGAATTCATGTTGCGTGATAAATTTTATCAGAATGATTTCCATAAAAAATAATTTCACTCGCTATTATTAGAAATCAATATAAGTATGTGAAATTTTATTCATTCATATATATTATTTTTATCTTAGTACTTAATAATTTTTAGTTTAACAATCATAATACTTTAAGGAAACATTATTCTTCATAAAATATTACATAAAAGATTACAATATTTCAGTTATACTTATCATAATAAGAATGTGGTGCTTCACTTATCCTTTTGTAATTACACTAGTATGGTTACAGTGATGCAAACGCTTAACATGACCCTCTTATTTAATGATATGATTCTTCTTCATGTAACTATAATGTAGGAATTTCACTTTATAAATAGTTAATCAATTAGTGAAATTGAAACATGTTTGGTTGACTATATGGAACCCTCTCTATTATTCATGATACATTAGAGAGGATATTGTATATCTATATTTTTATATGAAAATTGAGGTTCATTCATGTAATTATTTCTGTACTCTCTCATATTCTATTTATTCATCTCACTATTATAGTGACCACAATAAAGGAGATCGTTAATCTGTATCTATATAAAATAGTCTACCACTTAAAATTCATACATGAATTGATATACCATTTTTATGTGCACCAAATTTATGTAAAAACTATCATGTATATTTAATATATCCTCATTTAGATAATATTTTTGTGTAAATGAATCTAGCTGGTGATTGCTTGACTGGTCTAGCATATGGAATCATTGGAAAAATGACATGATGAACTAGATAAACTTTATCAAATGAACATAAATAAATATATAGGAACATTTTATAGTTTGTAGGAGGAATCCTACATGGAAAAAAGACAAATATGATCAATTGTATTTGTTGACTCATAGTCTATTCATGTCTTTTTAATAATGAGTCCTGGAGCTAAAAAATCAAGGGACACATTGGATGATCATTCAATGTTGTTCCACATAATAAGATGAAACTATTCATAAAGAACCTAAACAACCACATATGTAGAAATCTCCTCTCAGATTCACCACACATATATAGCACCAACTATGCTGCGTGTCATATTCCATGTGGATGTTACATGTTTCCATACTACATTTTTATCCAGTGCATGCCACCACATTTGTTATCATCATCATTGCCACTAAAGAACTAGGTTTTTTCTTTACATATAGATACATTCTTATGAGTTAATGTGGATCCTAATCCCTTGGTTCATTACATGTCTCATATTTTATACACCAATGTATTTCCATTGCAATATATTTATACATATTTCCATTTAAATTGGACATGGAAAATAACTTCATCCCAAAAGTTTTTTTAAAAAAATTTATATTTCTATGACATTATTATAATAAATTATTTTATCAGTAATACACCTTCAAATTATCATTCAAAAAATTAATTACCATCCCATATATATATATATATTGTCAAAAAATACTATTAACCTCTTGAATGAAACACACACAAATGTGTGATAACTATTTTTAGTAGAAGTTGTATTTTAGTATCATTACATTATTACATATCAAAATGATATTAGTAGAGTGATAATTTATATTTAATGATTTATAATATTTAAGACCTATGAATTTCAAAAAACTAATTAATGAATGGGAGACACAATTTGGTATTAATATAAATAGTCATAGATATAATAAAAATTGTGAATAACTAATCCAACTATAAATCTTTTTTTAACAGAGTTGCAGATTATATCAGAACTCTCTCTTACTAATATGGTAATTATGATGAAGAATTATTATGTTGTTACATTATCTTTTTGGAGAAATTAAATATACATTCGAACAAACATTATAAAAAATATTCTATATAAGGTATAAAATGGAATACCATATAGATTAATGTATAAAAAATGCCAGATAGGCACATTATAATGTATGGGGTGTCAAGGTGTTTTTTAAGGATATCTCTACTACTATACTAATTACATGTGGCACGAAGTGAATCTTTATAGAATCCCTTAAATAATTATTAGAACATGACCTATTCCAATCTTTAAAAAATTATGTCATTGTGGATGGAAAATATATATTCATGAAGATGGAGAGAATCTAATAAAGAGAGTGTGGGAGAAATATTTTTTTTTGATGATGATAATTCCCATGATATATAACAGTCGGTGAATGGTTATTTTTCACATTTCCCAATGGATGATATTGTTCTAGAGACACAATTATAGTGTACGAGCACCAAAGAGGTTTGTGAAGCACCCCAAACCTGCACTTTTCATTGTGGAGGAAAACAATCATTCATTAAACATAGATTATGATACATGTTGAGATGTACCAATTTATATTTTACAAAATTTCTAAATGATAGTACATAAATCCCAAAAATAAACAACCAATCCCAATAATGGAAGGTTTAGAGTCTTTTAGGATCAACTACATAAACAATGTTTCTTATGATAAATGTGATCATTTCTATATATTGGAATTATAATATATTTAATTTATGATATATTATAATTAATAAACATATTTATAAATAAGGGAAAGAGGACATATTAATGGGGTGAGCTCAAATTCTTACAAATAAAAAAATGCATGAAAATTTCATGATGGGAAGATCACAAAAATATGAGAAAACAAGATTTGGGGAGAAATATATTATCTAAATAACATAGAATAATATAATGTTCTTATATTAATTATTTAAGTACTTATAAATTAAAATGAATATATATAAAATTTCCTATGAGTGTTAAATAAAGAGACAATATTCATGAGCTATGAAATATTACAAATGAATATAACATAAGAATAATAAAACATCATAATATTAGAAAAATGTATAATACCTCCTATAAAATTTTTGCAAACACCCATAAATGTAAACCCTATAAATATATGGCTATCTCTATGAATTCCCACTCTTAATTACCACATGTGAAATAATACATTATCCATAGAAATTGATATATTTAACTAACACATATCATATCAGGTCTTTATTGAACCCAAATCATCATAGAAATTTATCATAATCAAAATATCTCATGGGTTTATCAGACCTAACCCATTTTCAGGTTTTATCAGACCTAACCCCTCTTAGAGATTTGTTATATCTACTCTATCTTAGTTATTTAACATACCCAAACCATCATAGGGAATTATAAGGCCCAAAACATATAAGGGGTTATTTAGACATAAATATTATCACAATAAAAACACTTAAAAATATTTTATATTGTGAAAATAAATATAATATCATTATTTGAAGAAAACATATGAAAGAAAATGCGTTTTATATCAGTTCTAAATAGTTTATCAAAATATGAAACCAAACTAATATATGTTGATACAAAATAATCAATCATATAAAAAGAATATTCTAATAGAATATTATTAGGTGATTAAAAAAATAACTCCATAGGAATTAGATATTCTTTATTAATATTAGAATTGATGCGAAATGATTTTTGAAAAAACAAATTTTAAATAAATAAATAAATATATGTTTTAGAAGTGATTAAATAGTACGTAAATATTATTTCCACTAAAAATTACTTATAATTGATAAAATATAAAAAATATTTTCCATCAATAACAATATAGTTTTTAAAAAATAAATTTTAAAAAATAAATATGTTTTGAAAAGTCATTTAGAATACATTGAAACACTAAATATTACATTTATAATAACAAAGTACATTAAAAATTATTTTAAAAAAAATCCTAAAATCCTTTTAGAATCGTGATTTTACATCAAAATAATAGTTTTTTCTCTTTTAGAAATCATAAATAGTATAAAATCATTTGAAAATCAATTTTATAATTTAGAATGGACGATTTATAAAGAATAATGCACATATGGTGAGGGAAACAATAAATGAGTTTTTAAAAAATGTTTTCCTCATTCTCATAAATGATAATGTTATAAGTAACATAAAACATTAATTTTCCATAGAGTGTAAGATAATGTGTTCTAAAATAAAATATCATTGAGGAAGAAATAAATCTTGTAATAATGAAATACATGTAGAAATTTTTTAACTCAACAAATGGTGCTAAGTTAACAAAGACCTTTACAACCTTGGAATACCTTGAATACAAATACGATTATATAAAATATATAGAATTGATCTAAATTCCCTATAAATTACATGGATTTGTCAAAATAATTATATTAGGTAGTAATCACACTATATCAATTATATAATGGTTTTCAGAATGAGATGTGTATTAGGAAATTTAATTTCAGAAGAAAGAACCCCTTATGAAATATCTTGATCACTCAAACACAATATAACATTATTTATAATAGATATTATTATATTAGTAACATATCATAAAAACATATTCATATATAATTAAATTTATAAAAATAATTTATTTTAGTTGATTACAAATATATTATTTTATTATTTTTTATTTACATCGTTTAATTCTAGTAACTACGAATTATTATTTCATACTATTTTTGTTTTTGAATTATCGTTTTTTTAAAAAAAAAATTCAATATTTATTCAATTTTATAGGATCCTAACATTATAGAGTATAAATTATTAATCATATCCCATTTTCATTTGGTGAATGATAAAGGAATGGTTTGGGAGAATGCGAATTCTAAAGAACTAGTTTTTTCATGTTTAATCACCAAGATGAGATAGATATAAATAAACACAATAAATTCCAATAAATTAATTCCATTATAATTAAAAAAATAAAAAATAAATTATTATTACATGATATTGTAATATATATTTTTCTTCAATCATTAATTATGTAAAATTTAAAACATAATTCATATAGGTAGTAGAATCGAGCAAAATTAGGGTGTGTTATAATGATTTTACAAGTAAATATATGATTTAATAGAATTTAGATAAAACATTGATAGAATAAAAATATATATAAATATCATATATAATAATCAAATTTAATCTTATAATCATCCATGGAGGGTGGTGGTGGGGAATTATATATGTATTTCATGGAGATCTATTCCTCTATACTAAAAATTTACTCTTCCATTTCTCAATGAATGTGAAGTATTGAGGTATATAGTAAATCAGAATTTTTGAAATAAAAATTTGAAATATTTGACATATTCTGTCACCAAATACATCCTTGTTACTAACCATAAAAATATAATATATGAATAAAAAATTCATTTATTAGAAATATGTCCTTTTTTTAAATTATTTTTAATAATTTTTTGAGTGAATTTTGAATTGATCAGAATATTCTTATTTACTAGAGGTTTTTCTGTAAAAAATTGCTTTATAATAATAATCTTATAATATTTCAAGGTTAATTTTACTTTTTTATTATGTGAGAAAAAATCTATCAAACCTAGTACATATTTATAGAAATAATATATTCCAAAATCATTAGTAGTTAAATTCTTCCCCTACCCCCCCACATAAATAAATTGAGTAATCATAATTTTTACTATCAAATACTAGTTACAAAATGCATGGAAAAACATTTAGTCAAGGATAAATTTTTTATTTGTAGAGGAATGTCAACAATACAAAATTAGATAACATTTTATTAATCTAAGTTATATTTTTCATTGTGTTCAATATTTATCAAATCATTTGAGGTAAATGTCCCTCATGATTAGGTATCATATCTCTTATGATATATTTAATTTTCTCTAAAATATCATTTATATCCATGCAACGATCGATAATAATGGGTTGGATTGGAAATCAATTTTATCAATTTTATAATTAACATAATATGTATGTGATGATTGAAAATCGATTTCCTAAAATCAAATAAAATTCATCTATAGTAAGGATAATAAGACATGGGTGAATCATAATCCCAAAAACCTCAATGGGGATTCACATTCCATGGATACAATAATGATACGACTAGAATTTTTTTTCATTATTTAATGGGTATTATTCTATGGATCATACATAACATAACACATCGATATATATATAGTGTTAAGATCACATATAACAACATAATGACTGTTATCCACTAAAATAGTATCCTGTTATGGTCTATCCTTTATTATATTAGCTAATTAGGTTGTTGATTCCTATAATTCTTGTTAGACCGTGGATTTTGGAATCAATTTTCTTAATTTGAAAATACTTGTATTTCAATTATTCATGTGTGGATGGTGTATTAGTTGGGACTCTAATACATTCCACAATATTATCTAACCTATTAATATCTCTTCGAAAATCATGAGTATGATGATCAGTCGATCCAAATTGGAATCATTTTGTTAACATTTAGGGATTTAATTATATTATTCTTACTAAATTATATAAATTTAGGATGTTGAATATTTTTTTCTTCAGCAACTTCATATCATGATTTTCAATGAAAAACCTCATATCTCTTCTTTTCGGTGTTCATATTATAATTAATATTTATGTTATTACTAATAAAATGATATGGTTTTGGAATAACTATAAAATTTTCGATAATAGCATGTATCCCACTTGGTTTCATCATAGAAAATCATCACATTGTCCATAAAATACATTGTTAACTATTTTCTGCCATGATTCATAAATTACAAAAACTAAAGGGATTAAATCATAAATGATGAATAAGTAACACTAGAAAATAGTTTTTTATGATAAAAAATTCAACATCAAAATTTATCAATTATTAAAAGTATTAAAATAACATTAAATTCAACCAAAATGGGTCTGGGTTAAATCTAGGGTTCTTTAGGATGGGTTCACATACATTCCTTATAATTTTTCCCAAATTTAATTTTCAAATAAATTATTATAATGGTTTTGAATAAAATATTAATATTAAGATCATATTTCATGGGGGTATCTAATACGTTGTGTTGTCTTAATACCACTAATCATACAATAATGTATATATTGAGTAGATACTCAACCAAAAATTTCCATGGTGATTACCCCAAGGTGAATAAGTTCAATATTTTCGTCCTCTTTCCAGTATCTGTAGAGGAAAATAATTTCTATAAAAACCACATTCTAAATACTATAACAAAATTTAAGTATGTAATCCTATACTTAAACTCATTTTTGGGTGATATCTAACATTATATTATAATAATCCCCTAAAAACTAAAATAATCCTAAAAAATAACTAAAACAAACATTAATAACTACTAATATTCATCAGGTCCCCACAAATGGTTCTTATTTTTTAAAACAAATCATTTAACACTATTTTTAAAACATGGTTATATGATTCTATGATTATTTTCTATTATTTCCATAAGTTAATCAATAAAAATAAAAAATAGACACCCAATCCCATGAATTAATTATTTAGTTTCTTTTAGGTTCAAATCCATAATTAAATTATTTTATGATACATTTGAAAAATATTTCATATTCAATCAAAACTATACCCAAGAAAATGAATCTCATTTTTTATAGTCACATATTTAACATGGGAGATGAAAACATAATTAAGGGGTGTACTGAAATGCTCAGTAAAGTAATAACCCATTAATAATTCCTCAACATTTAGATAATAATCAAATGATAAAATTGAATCAGTGTCTAAAAATATTATCCTTTGAACATAGAACTATAATATTTGTCTATAAGTAATGATATAATTCCATAAAAACGTGAATTATAAAAACATATACAGTAGAATAAGTGTGGTAAATCAAAAGAAAAAAAATCAGTATACATAATTTATAATAACGACATAGAGAATAAGCTATTTAAAGTATAATATTATGAGAAAACCCAAAATTACCTCCCTATATGCTTTTTTAAAGATCATTATATTTTAACTTTTTATTTCTAGGATAATATCAATGTATTCCCACACATAAATATCTCATACATATATAACATTACCTAGTGTATTGGAGGGATTTAATGGAGAAATATTTCTTTACATAATTATTAGTCACAAACTATCTAAATGATTTATCAAATAAAAATTGTACGAGGGTTGTATTCATCCCCAATTATCTTACTTATTTATTTTAATAAGATGTATCATGGAATTATTGAACCTAAATCATCCAAGGTATTTGTTATACCCAAACCATCTATTCTATTAATTGATCCCAAAATTTATCAGGTCTCTATCAAACTTAAAAAAATTATAATGAAAATCACGACATTTGTGTTTCACATAACAAATCAATCCCATTTCAATTATTAATGAACTAATGAATGTAAAATGTCTATCTTGTCATTTCTAAATGGAAACAAATTACATAGAATTAATAGATGATCGGTTGAAAACACAAATTAACTCCCCCCAAAAATTATTTTTATACAGGTATTTCATAGTTCATTCATATTACATAACTCAATATGTGTTATATATTTTTGGGGCGGATGGTGAACAAATAAGGGAAATGATTATATAATCAATCAATATTAATAAGAAGAATAAATACCCCATTAAAAAATTCTTAAAAACTCCAGAAATATTTTTTATTTCAAATAATTTACACCATGCTTCATAATTTTATTTATAAATTTTCTTTTAAAAAAACAATGTAAACAAAATATTCAATATAAATATGATTTAAAAAACATTAACTAAAATAATTATAATAAAAAAATTCTTATAAACACATTCATTTATAAATTTATTATAAATAACAAATTTACATTTAAAATAAAAATTTCATTTTAAAATAATAAATAATTTTCATTTTAAAATCATTTATAATTAAAATAATTTGGAAAACCATATTCAAATTTGAAATTTAATCTTTTTGAAGTATAATCCATAAACAGTTTGAGAAAGCATATAAACATATTTTGAAAATGGTTTTTCTAAACATATAAATCGAAACAATTCTAGATGAAAAAATTATATTTTCCCTAGTGTGGAAGGTAATGTATCATGAAATAAAGTATTAGGGTTGAATCAACCAATATATGAAAAATATTAGTTCAATAAAAAGAATTATTACTCAACAATGGTAGTTGAGTTAAAAATACTATTACAGCATCGGTGTCCTTTTAACCAAAAAACACTTAAATAAAATATATTATTTTTCTCATTGATACCCCTAAATTTCACAAATAAGTTACAATTATCCCACTTTGTATAAATACATTAATATACAATATATTGTTGAACAAAATGTGAATTATGTATCATGAAATTGAATTTGAGACAAAGAACCCCTTATCATGTTCCCCACTTACCCAAACATGGTTAAACCACCTATATAAAAGACATACCTATATAAATTAATTATTATATAACCTTATTCATATATATTTCCATTTATGATCTTAATTTATAACCATTTGATCAAAAAATATTATTTTATTATGATTTATATTCATCATTTGATGTTAAAAACTCTGATTACTTATTTCATACTAGTTTTGTAATGGAATTATAATTTTTTTAAATAGGTCATCATTTATGGATTTTCCAATATATTATAATCATGGTGTTTCAATAATTCATCATATCCCATTTTCATTTAGTGAAAAATAAAAACTTCATTTGTGAAAATTGATATTCGAAAGAACTAATATGATCATGTTTAACAATCAAAAGATGATATATATTATTAAATATAAAAATAATTATATTAATAAATTTATCAAATAATTAAAAAAACATTTAAAAATTATTTTTAAATGATATTAACATTGTATGACATTCATTATTCATTAATGATGTTAATATTATATCATCTTTCACTTAGGATGTAAATCTGACCTAGAGGTAGACAAGTTACAATGAATCTAAAAGATTTTATTATGTAACGTTCATATAAAATTTATCTATGTGTAAATATTTCATAAATAACCTATATATTCATTAAATTCATTATTATGACAATAAATTAACGGTGATGATGAAAAATAAAATTCTTCATTTATGAAGGCGATGGTATGTCTTACAGACTATTAATGATTCCATTTCTCAAAAAATGTGATAGAATTGTGGTACAATATAAATTATCATTTAATAATTGCAATTTTTATGTTTTTTTCGTATTAGTTCAATAAATACAAATTTTTTATCAACCGTGAATAGAGGTGAAGAAAAAAAATATGTCATTTCATGGAGGTGACGGTATGGTGTACGCATAATTATGTTTCTCTTATTTTTAATATATGGATGGGAAAATTAAATAATAGTTATTCAATAAATAAAATAACTCATAGTTATAAAAATAATACTTAATACAATATATTTATATGGTTATGATTATTTTGTATGATTATATTTAAGAAGAAAACGTTATGTATCATGTAATACTCATGATGAGACCTTGACCTTTTTATTGAATGTCTCCTTAAAATTTTATATTTCGTTATGAAATTGACACGAGAGGCATAACCAATTTACATTTTTTCATACTAAGAGAATAATTTAAATTTTTTAAAATTACAAGGAATAATCGTGTAAGGAAGGTGTATAAGTTTTTCCATTTTATAAGTGATGAAATGTGAACTTATGTAAATAGCATTTATTTTTAAATAAGGACATAACATTTTTCAATATATAATGGCTAAAAAGTCAATAAATAATATATTTTAGGGTGATATAATGTTGATAAATCCATAAAACTCTATTTTCACATAATTTTTAAAAATCATTCAATCGTTATACAATATGATTTTTTCATTTAACCATATTTCTGTTCTCTTTAGTATCAAATTTTTAACAATGTTGTTTATATTTTATTAAATATTTATGGTTAACATTAACAAAAATTGACTTTGAAAACAAAATATATTCCAAAATTAGTCTACTTAAAATTTTTAATAGGAATAATTATACTTATGATTTTACTTATGTTAGATTACCAATATAGTGAATATTAATATATTTATATATATTTTTAAATAAATTTTATATTATTTTTTAATATATTAATTTAATTTAACAAATAAAAATTATATAATGATAGTTAAATAATTCATAGAGAATACCAGCTAACCATATTCTTGAAAATTAACATTAGTAATAGTAATCATATTTTTATGCACAAAAATGAAATTCATGTTATTAAATAGAATTAACATTTTTATAGAAAATATAAACTCCATATTTATTTTGTTATATTCACTACGTACTGAAAACATCTTTTAAATATAAAAAATAAATATACTATTTAGAGTAAAAAATTACTATATTTTCCAAAAATATCAACATCGATTTTGTAAAGTATTTTTTATAAAAAAATATTATTTTAATTTGAATCTATATATTAATATTGGAAGGGGATTCGAAAAATTTATGTCATTATTTTATTTTGATAATTTCCTAAAAGTGACGGTGTTAGCAAAGTCAGGGTTTTCACTATTCACCTAAAAATCAATTATTTTACGAAAATATAAAAAATAATCTTTTTAGATTATTTTAATGATTAATAAATTCTTTTTTTAAATTTAAATTATAAATGTATTAATTTATCTTTTATATTGACATTCATAATATAAATAAAAAATTATTTAGTGGAAATACGTCCATTTAAAAAAATATATGTGTTATTATCCAATTATTTATTAATTTATAATTAATTATTATATTTTTATTGACAAATGGTTTTCCTATTCATATATTTTATTAATAATATTCATAAAATATGACACGTCTCATTATAATTCAATGTTTCATAGGAAAGAAACTATCTAACATATAATTAATTTAGCGAAAAATAATATAAATTCCAAAATATAGTTGGTTTTCAAATAGAGAATTTGAATTATATGGTATTCTGGTAGCTAAATATGGGTCCTCATTATTTGGTCAAAATAATGAACATAATTCCTACAAGTAGTAAGTATATATCTCATATGTTAACAAATTAAAATAAGCCATGAACACTGAGATTGTGTCCATGTTTTTAAACCATGAATGGGTTATGGTTAGGCCTCCCATTAATGTAAATATTGTTAGGTAAACATAAATATTCTATAGATAAATATAAATGGAAGGTAATTTGATTACCTACAAATCATGGATAATGTCTATAGGTTTTAAACAATATTTATTCATAGACTATGATGAAACATTTTCTATTGTTTTAATTTTCTTATCAATAAAAATTAAATTTACTATAGCATCTTCCCATAAATATGAGATTTGGTATGTGGTTTTTACAATTGATTTCCTTAACAAGAAACATCATGATGTTTTTTTATCATACAACTATAGGGTATTGCGACTCTATGTAATTAAAATAATGTATGTAATTTTTATAGATATATTATTAATTATTGGAAACAAAATTAAATTAATAAAGTTGGTTATTTAAAAATAAAACGTGTACTTATCCATCAATTAAATTGGTGTGCTTGTTTGCTTTCATGGGATCCAGATTATTCATAATATCACCAATAGGTTTCTTGGGATTTTTAAGGGTATTAAAATTGAATAGACATAGAAATGACTCCATATTGAATAGTTCAATATTGGATTGGGTGCAATGATAAAATATATCCTCACACAAAAAGAGAGAGGGATAGGATAGGTAATATCCCATTCTCCTCTATAATTGGATCATTCACCTATTTCATGTCATGTAACTAACTTGATGTTTCCTACACCTTGATTACAATAGTATGATATCATGATAATCCAGAGGAACAACATTTGACTCCTGTTAAATATACCTAATGTATCTAAGGTTTATTTTACATATGTTCAAGGAATGTGGAGGATATGATGAACTATTAATCAAGGGATATAATAATTCAAGATTCCAATGATATTAGTTTTATCTAAAATTGATGTTACGATAAGTCATCAATATTAAAAAAGAGTTGTTATCTTAAAGTGTTCAAAGAAACCAATTATTTCCAATTCTATAGTGGAATCACAATATATTGCACCTTTCGATGTAGATAGTCAATCTGGTTTGGATATGAATCATTGTCCATGATTATGGATTTGTACTCAATTGTATTGACCCTATAACAATATATTTTTATAATACAATAATTAAGGATCTCTTACAGGAGCCCATGATGCATCAAAGGATAAAGCACACATATCATTAATATATACTCTTGAGGTATTTTTCTCAAAGGGGTGATTTCATAACTAGAATAGATCCTAAAGATAATAATTTTATGACCACTATATTAAATCATTATATCAATACAGGGATGAACATTATGTTGGATCTAGTAGAATACAATTTATTAGTTGTCGTATCTAGTGGATGGGTGGGACTATTCGATTTGGTTCCCTAATACCAACTTATGTATACAATAGGATTACTTATACTCATTGTTTAGAATATTAATAGTGGTTTTATCATATCATTATTTTTCTTATACGTGAAATTTTATGTGATAACACCCTTATGGTATTGGTCACACCGAAAGGGTATATTAGTACCCTAGTATAATGAGGACCTACATTCCATATGATAGTTTTTTAAATACCTGATCTATCGTTGCATGATATCGTCTAATAGTATATGGAATATATAGCCTATCACATATTGGAGTGTCATAACTCAATGAGGCATCTTCCCATGATGTTGACCCAATGAAATATATAACAAATGAGGATTTTTAGACTTGACCTGCTGAAAGAAAACCAACATTTACAAGTTTTATTGAATATTTCTAGTCATGGAAATGTGTAATGGTATATAAAATTTAATATTTTTATTAATTCATAACACGATTCATGAAATTTAATATATTAATTAAATATTTGATTAATTAGTCTTTTATTGATTTAATATAAATTAGGGGCATCATGAATTATATTTCATTGATGAATAATGTTAGAATTTAATTTTTTGTTTTTTTCTAGAATTTGATATCTCGAGAAAATTGATGTAAATGGGACTTCTTAATGAATTTCATGTCTACGTAATTCTTTTGGAATGGTTATTTCTTTAAATTTAATGAAATAGACATCAATGACATAGGTTAACGACACTAGTATACAATTATTTTATAAGATATATTTATATAAATGGATTATGTAACACAATTTACGTTTTATGAGTGGCTTCATATGGTTAAAAAATTAAATTTAAGATATATTTGTGACTTTGTGTGTCATTAGACACTAACCATAGCCTTTAGTATATCCTTCTAAATGAAAAAGAGGTAGGGACATGGAAGATAACACACTAGGGGACCATAACCTGTGTTAAATTTTATATGAATTTAAAATGTTAAATACATATTATTCCAATATAGTGTTTACTAATATTACATATTTATTAGATCATAAAACATTAGTTGCCTGTAATTCAATAGAATATATGTGGGTAAAATATTTATAAAATTTTATTCTCTATTATAATTAATATAATAATTTTTACTTATTGGTTAATGATATCTTGGTATACATTTAATTGTTTAAATAAATAGTCATTATTTGAGGGTCTATAGATATACATTTGGAATGAATGTTCAATTGTATGGTCTTATGAAGGGGATATAATATAAATAATTTTAATTGATATTAAATTATAAAATTATTCATATTTATTTATATGAATGTTTTTTCATGGAATGTATATATTTATATTATTATTATAATTATTTAAGTACGGGGTTTACTTGTATTTAATTGAATAATAATGGAACATTAAAATAATTAATTACAAACCATAATGCTATATAAATTATATAATATCGTCATCATTCCAAATTGTTGTTTTATTCAATGTAATTTAATATATTATTATCAATCCCAAGAGAGTTATTCTTTGATAACACTATCATGAAAAAAGATAAATTATCCTCTTCCACCTTATCCATTTTTTGATTGAATAAGAATAAATACATTCACCACTATGTATATCTAGTAATTTTTAGAAAATAATTATATATTTTTTGATTTACTTATAGATAAAATTCCATGAGTTTTTATTTTTAGATAATACCTTTATTAACTACGTCAATTGGGAACTATTACATGACCGAGAATCCCAAATTACATGGACGAAAGGTTATGTTGTTCTTGGATAATGGATCAGCTGATTTATTGGATCATAGTTTTCAATAATATTTGTTTTTGAATATTAAAATATATTACTAAATTTAGGATATATATTTTGGGGGATTAGGATAATTATATTAATATTTTTAAACATAATGAATTCAGAGTTATAGAGAATGAATTATAGGGTCCAAACAAAATTTTTCACGAGTTTATGTTAATATGTTTTTAGATAATATATATTTGGGTTGAATTTTTATATTAATTTGTTTATAAATTTAAATTATATCCATTTATCTTTTAGTATTTGGTTATGAACAAGAACCTTTAACTGTTTTTAAGAATTCAATTTATCTAAAAACTCTTAATATTTATGTCATGTATCATGATTGTATTAAGAATACAAAAATATATTTACATTATTAATTGATAATAAAAATTGAAAGGATGTAATTTTCTTATGGTGTTAAATGTAACACCCCAAAATTATAGTATTTTTCTTACATTAAATAAATAATAAATTGGATACCTTGTATCACAGGAAGTACAAGTCTATAATGAAAAAATATACCCTATTATAATGAATAGTAATGATTATAAATTATTATTATACATGTTGTTAGGGGAATAGGCCAGTGTGTTCCTGAATAAATGAAAAAGTACATGGGTGGATTTTATAATGTATTCAATTCCTAAAATATATGTAATTACATATATATAAAGGCCCCAAGACCACATAATTAAGTCTTTCTGCCTCTTGGTCTCGGGATCATTTAAGGGTTTCATATCAACATAATTAAAAGGGAGATAATCCATAAATATAAATATAAATCTAATGCATCCATGAAATTCCATCCAATATTTAATATGAAACATCAATAATAAAATTACAAGAAGATTATATATTTTAATAAATACATAGATAATAATAAATTAATATCCTTTGTTATAAAAAATAGGCAAAATAATTACTTTCATATTATCATTACTATTTTTTAATGAGTGATTTTATTTGCCTAATATTAATTAATTTATTAAATTTAATGTTTAGATGATAATTAATTAATTTTAATGGAATTTTATCATATCACACTATGAAATTAATATATTAACTCCCAAAAATGTGATAAATTTGTGTAATGGATTTTCCCACATGAAACACTGAATTTGAAATAAACCACTATATATTAAGATAATATATAAATATTTAATTATGACCATAAAAACCAACAAATTTAATTAGTAAGAATGAATAGTCATATATGATTTTTCCAACATATGCATAGTAACAATAAATACAATTTTTATTACCAATTAAAAATAAATAGTTTTCCTAAAATGACTAATATGATCATTTTTAAAATGTGATTTTCTATAAATATTCCTTTCATGTGATAAAAATTTATAATTTAAAAAACTATGATTAAATATTATAAATTATGATTGATATTAAAGAATATGTAACACCAATTTATAAAAAAAATTATATAAAATAAACAAAATAACTGTTAATTTCATAAAATGACATTTTTAAATAAACCTTTTATTTCCCAAATTTTTATTATTTTTATCGAAAATTGATTTTGTAAATTTTATAATTTTAAATTGAAAATGTGAAAATATTTTTTAGATTTAGAATAAAAATAATACATTATGCTGAATTTATTATATTTTTCTAAAATAATTGGATTGATGTTAATAGGGAAAATATATCGCTTTTAAAAAAATTGTAACTTGATTTAAATTATCCTATTAAATGTTAGAATTATTTTTAAAAAAATTTAAATAATATTTATAAATATTTATAAAGAAAATAAATAATTTAAAATTATTTAATTTTTTATAAAACCCATGTATATCATTTTGGAAATATACAAATATTTTTATTATGTTTTTTTCTTATTTTAGAAATTACATTTCATCACCTAGAGTAGTTAAATCCACCATAATGGATTTCATATTTTATATCAACATGATAATATTATATAATAATATCGATTTTAATTTTGTGTATAAAATTCTGATTAGGGAGAATACAGTTAATGGCCAAGATAATAATAAAAGTGTTATTTTCAAAAAAAAATTGTATTATATTAGGCATTTTATACCTAATCAATTAAATTTAATGACTAGAATATATTTTTAACAAATATTTCATTATATTTAAAAAAATTAAATGGTTACCAATTATAATTAAAATTAAGGAAAATTATTTATTAAAATGGTAATTTTATTTAAAAAAATTATTTAATATATATAATGAATCAATTTAGATGTTAATTATATATTAATTAGATGTTAAATTTTATTTTCTGTATATTACTTATTATTTCAACAATCCCATATTTTTTAAGACATTTTATTTAATATTTTTTGGAAAACATGAATTACTTGAGTAAAACACTTGTTACAATTGTAAAGGAAAAAAATTAAAACCACAAGACCAAATGCATCAATCATGTTTAAAATCTATTTTGAAATGATTGGTTATATCTTAATTATACAAAAATAAATACATAATATATTATTTAACCATTTTTTAGTCTTTGAAAATTTAATACTGTAATGATATATTTGAATTTTAATGTGTCTTCTCAAAAGCCTTATTTTAATTACTATTAAAAAGGGTCAAATCTACCACTTTCTGACACACCAATTCCTTAAAATTACATCCTACAACATTAAAATGATTCAATATCTATAAAAATATACAATGTTAATAAGACACAAGTGTCATTTAGTTATCAATATCTCTTTATTTTCAAGTATGCATTAAAGATAATTTTTATCTCTCAATGTTTGTATTACGTAAAACCTAAAATTTTTTCATTTACCATTATCGTACAAAAATTACTCTAATATAAAAATATTATAATATCTATATAAATATTAAATTTAAATTTTATTATATTAATTTAAAATAATTTATTTATTCATCTATGTCCACATTGGAAAAAATAAGTTTAATTGTGTAATGTGCGGACTAACACATCCACTATGTAACATTTTTTCATTTTTCATTTTAGTATATTTATTTATAAAATCCACATAAAATAAGATTCATGTATTTAAATACATTTAAATAATATCGTCATTATCAAATTATAATGATATTATACACTTAATTAACAATATTCAACCATCAAGATATACTGTGTCCATGTTTGTGGTTAGTTTGACAACATACTTGGACAACACTATAAAAATCTATCAAGGATTACTATGGGAACATTAATTTTGATGTTTTTGTCATATATTCATAATATTATGATTGGTTTTTTGATTTTTGTAATTTTTATATAATGTATTTATCTTATTGATTTAATATGATATTTATCAAAAAAAAATCCAAAATAATCATACACTAATTCAATTTTCATACAATCAAAAGTTAAACATATAAGAAAAATAAATATAATATAATGATAAATGATATATATTATTGTAAATATAGAATAAGAATGTTCTTACTAATTTTTATTATAAACATAATTTATCTTTCTAGAATGATAGGAGCATATACTGAATCAATCTATAATATTGTAATGGTTTCTAGTCTGAACGTTTTCCAAGGTGAGACATGTTTATTATTATGATACATTTTTTATTTTTAATAGTGTATCAACTAATCATTTATTATTTATCTTATCATTTTCCTCACATTTATCATAATATTTAATTTTATATTTTAAATAATATCATTCTTTGAATTTTTGACATCAATGTTTCTATAGTTCTAAGTGGTTTATTTATCTTAATAGAAATTATTAAGGACTTGTTAAATGTTATTTACCTTGTTTCCATAGTATAGTGTCTTATTGATTTAATTCCCCAAAACAATTTATAGTTTATTTCTTTATAATTATTTCGATAAACTAGTATAATTATTTTTATTATCATCAAATACATTTTGACTCAACTGTAATGCATGTCGTTAGATATTTTGATAACAAAACATTAATTCACTCAGTTATAGTTATACTCATGAATGTATTTCATATAATTTTCATACATTATACACTTTGTTAGTATTTTTAGGTATTCTATTTTTTTGATTTTCACCATATAAATAACTTTTTAAAGTATCATTATTAATAAAGTGTGTCATATAAGGGATAATGATAACATGAATATGCTTTCATTGAGATAGATTGTTTCATATTTAACTTTTTTGTTCAATTACCCTATTCTACCAACCTAAAATTTTATTATATTGTCTATTATAACACAATTTTCAAAACTTATTCTTTGTTTCAATGAATGTTTTATTTATTTATTTTTTACAATGAGGTTTATGAATATAGTTATTTTGATAATAATAAAAACAATATTTAATTTCATTTTCATAGCTTTTGTATTCCTACTCTGATTTCTCAATGATAATAATTTCTATTTTCAAGGATATACTATCAATGATTATTTAGAAAAGTACTTCTTTAAAATCCCCTTGTTGTCACCTTTTAAAAATTTAACATTGCATGTGACATGAATGATTTTATTAAACAATCTTATAAAAAATATTTTCTAGAATATCTGTCTTGTTTTTTCCTCAATATTCATTTTCATATTTTAAAGGATTATAGACAAGGAATTTATGTGACATTATTTATTATATAATATATATATTACAATTTTTGTTGTTAAAATTACATTATAAAATAATTCAATTCATGATACCCTCTTGGGTGATAACTTTTATAGCATTCATTTTTAAGGATGTTTTTCATCAATGTCGGGATCCTTCTATGTTTCCTTTGTCAAAATGCTGTTATATAATTTTTCAAACATCCACCATCTTCCTCTAAATGAATTATTATCATTTTATTCCAAAATTGACTTAACCATATACAATTACTTCATATGGTTATATATTGAGAGATGATTACATATAATGATACACCAATTATAGATTGAGTAATTAATGAAAATAAGTATATTATTACAAAAAATAGACTATTGAAGGAAAGTTGACCATATAATGTGGGAGCATACACCTTCTTTCTCTATATGGGTTATGATTATGTTATCATTTTAATTTTACTAGGGAAATGTATTGGTATTTTTTATATTTTTATTCCAATATGGATGATTATTTCCACATTAGAAATTTATTTTGTAACTATCTTACTTCTTTCACTTTATGGGTTCTGATCATTAATTTACTTTTATTTAAAAAGGGAAAATTATAAGAATTCAATATGTTGTTATTTAAATACCGATGATTATTTTCTTGATGAATATATATTGATTAAGCATCCCACATTTTCTATAGATGGGTTATGATCATGTAATATATTTTATTTACATTATAAATGTATTGTAATATATTTATTATATTTAATATATGGATAAATATTCACAATGGTTATTTGGAGTTTTTTATATATTTTATAATATCATACATTCATTGTTCTTAAATAAGTAACTTGTAAAGCCAGCCATTATATCACCCTATGATGCAGCGATGGGTATCATGACACAATACAACTTGGGATTCAGTGTTTTCCTTATTCCATATAACTATAATGTCATGGATCATGGCCTTAACAATATTTTTTGATTTTTGATATTTTTAAATCCATCAGTATGTTTTCAATTTTTATCTATGTTTTCATTTTTTAGTGTGGATATAACATGGTATATTTTGTATTTGATTTTGTAATTATGCTATTTACATACTCCTATAATAATATTTATATATTTTTTATTCCTTGATTTCTAGAGTTCTACATTTTCTGTTAATGTGCATTTGAAAACATGTCATCTTATGTATAAAATTCCCTAGGTTAAGAAGAAAAACGTTACATGTGATATTTATAATATGATTGATCGTGTGGTGAATTTATGTTGTATTTTGATGAAATTTTAATAAAAAAATATTTTCTTCTTGTTGAAATAAATATAATTAGTTCTCAAAGAATGTGGGATATATTAGAAGATTGAAGATAGTATGTATATCTTATTTAAAAGTGATCAATGAGTTCAAGTCTTATGCGTCTTGGAAATTAAAATTATTTATAAATAAAAGGAATATTTATCAAATATACGTTTTTATATAGTTTTTTATTAACAATTAAATTCTACTTTTATAAATTATTACAACGATAAAATTATTAAATTTTTAGAAAATATACTAAAACAAATTTCATTTATAATTTATATCAAATAAACTTATGAGTAATTAATGTTCTAAATATATATTTTCTAAAAATATAGTTCCTTGTTTATGTTTCATGTTTTTATTTAAATGTTCAGTTCCATTATTTTAGCTATATAATTTGTTAAAATTAATTTATTTTTGTCAAAATCAATTTAAAAATTATTTTATAGGGTATTTTTGTAATTTTTAATATTGGATGATGTTTGGGTCAACAATGAAAATACTATAATAAAAAATACATACCATTTTATGATATCACCAATATATAATAATGACATAAAACCATATTTTTTTTGAAATGAATATATATTTTAGAAGTAAATTAATTCATTGAGTGTTTTTTTTAATTTAAAAACCTTTGTTTTTCATTTTGGATTCTAGGACTTTTTGTTCAAACATAAAAATAATTATCCCCCATTCACATTTATTAGTTAATTAATTTCTTTCATTTGATTATGTATTACTTTTAAAGCCAAAAAAATTTATTTGTTTACTCATGAACTGATAAATGTTATACCATCAATACTATATTTTATTTAAGTGTATATTATTTTTTATTCTTATAAGGGACCTTTTCTTAAAACAATTTCTTATTACGCTATGCATATATTTATTATAATTAAATTCTTGCAATAAATAAGTGTAGAATCAGGAAAAAATATTAATTATAATCAAAATTTTAAAATTATTTTATAATTTCAATTTTTATTAATTATAAAAATATTTTAATTGGATAAAAAATATTCTACCATGGTAAATGTAAAATGAGATTTAAAAAAATGTAAAAACAGATTAATAAAAAAAATAAATATCATGAAACATTTAATCCAAATTTGTTTTTGAGGGATTTATTAAAAAATACTTATACCCACTCCATTATTTTAAAGAGTGCATCCAATTTCTGTTGAAATTTTCATCAATTAATATAATGTAATAAGTATTTACAAACCATTCATCCCCATTCAATTATAAAAAGTGCCATTTTCCACCCAAATTAATCTCACACATTAATCAAATTAGCTAAAAATCTATAAATACACTTTGAGAAGACTATTTCTAATTTCCAAGTGGTTTGGGGATTACAAAAATACTAATATAAGAAATTATATGCTTTGGTTTAAGGGAGGCTATTAAAGGAATATTTATATACCATAAGAAAGTTATTTCAGGTTTCATTATTATTTTATACATTTCAAAATTATTACATCCATACTAATAGAATTATATAATATTAATTTTTAAAATTATATTTTATCATGTTTATGAATCAACCATTATACATATCCCTTCCATCAATTGAAAAATTTAAATTACTCTCGTATTACGTGTTGACTACTACCTCCATGAATTATATATTTTATTTTTCATCCCCTTATTAAATTAATATTTCTAAAATGTAATTTGTAAATAAGCATAATATTTTTATAATATTAATGATAATTCAATGATAATATGGTCATTTTATAAATAATATTAAAAACAACTATCATCATAAAATTTATCATCTTAAAATGAGACTACAGAGACACTTAATAGGTAATATCAGAATACCATTATCATTCATTTTTATTAATTATCATAAAATAATTTAATGTTATTTATCACTTGGAAAACATGTTATTGTAATAAGAACAAATGTTAATGTAAATTTTATTTTATAATTATATAATAATATGTTCCTACACATTGAAATGTGATAATGTATTCTTAATTTGTTTCTTTAAGGAACCTAAATGTTAATTATTAAAATATTTATATAAATTAATTAAATATATATTTTTATTAATAATATATTATAATGATAAATTTAATAAATTTTTTCAATTCTTTAATGAAAATAATTTTTAGTGTTTTTAATATAAAAATTATTTCATGAATTAAATGAAATCAAAAATGAAAATTATTAATAGCCTCATTAAAACATAAAACATAAGCTGAATTAAAATCTTATAAGACACTATAAAATTATTATCATGAATTAAATTATTAGTTAAATTATGGAAATGAAGAACCCATGAGCATGAATCAATGACTAGACTGCCAAACCAGAGCATGTAATAGAATCCAAATAGTTCTTGAAAAATGATAATGATAATAATAAAAAAATTCATATATGGGTTGTATGTAATTTTTAATTTATTGTAAAATTAAAAATATTTATCAATATTAATTTAATAATGAGAATCATAAAATGAATTTTCTAATAAAACATCATTCTAGCATGCTTAGCTAAGAAGATGTCTGAGGTAAGGGTTTCTTTTCCACAATTTCAATTACTTGAGACATGAATCTTATTATTAACCATCATAATTTAATATTTATTATATAATCCAATAATTATTTATATTATCTTAAATATTATATATCTTGGGATTTTCACTTTTATTTAAAAATTTCCCCTTCTCATTCAATTTATACATAACCTATGTCGTAATGGTTGTAGATTATTCAATATACATTCATTGAGATATACTAATTAATCATAAAATTAATTTGAATATGTTAAGTTTCTTTCACTACATGATCATATTATATTTAATTCCTTCATTATTTTCTATATTTTTCAATTATTCGTCATATTTTACCCCATTAATGTCACAAATTCATCCAAATAATTATTTTTAGGTGGACTTGGCATTATATTTTATTCAGCCGAAACTATTATCCCTCCATGTCCATATTATTTATATTGTTTCAATAATATTATCCTCAATAAATACAATATTTATTAAAAAAAATTATATTTTCTTAGATATTAAATAAAAAAATTAAAAATAATATGATTGACATTTTTTTTCATGAGTTGTTTTGTAGTTTACATATAATATAATAGATGGAATCTAAATTTTTAACATGTTTCACATAGAAAACATTTCCGTATTTTATGTACATTCTTAATTATATTTTTTCCTTTCAAAAGATTTATATTATTAAAATAAAATCATAATCAAATTTCATTAGAAATATATGTTTACAAAAAGTTTAATGTTTATAAGATAATAAATAATATTATTTAATTCCATTTGTTTATTTTTACCATCCACTAGACAATTCTAATTTTTAATATCACACCTTGACATGGTTGATTAATTATTTTAATTACATTAAATACATTATTTTGTTTCAGAAGCTATTCACCATTACGTAATCAGCCTGCGCAGTTATGAGTAACTATGCAGTGCCTGCACGAATGCCGGACTGGGTCAATGTTATAGTGCACAACTTGTGTGAGGTTTATAAAACCATGTGACTAACACGCAACAAGACCTGGTATGTGGGTAGTGTCGGGTGGCTCGGTTCGGGTGTAGTTTTATCAACCATGTACTTGATATAGGGGAATCGTGCAACTTCAATGTCGTCATGATAAAGAAATAAATAAAATGAATGATAAGTGAAATAAAATAATGTATGTGAAATTAAATGAAATAGGCATTTTGAAAAATGTTATTAATAATATTGTTATTATGAAGTTTAATAATAATAATCTTATTATTATTATTATTGTATTAATTATTATTACTATTAAGTGAAAAAATAATATATGTATGAATATATTATTACTAATTCTATGGGTTGTTGGATCGTTTTCTCATTTTTGAGGATTGTCTAAGGAAAATAAATGCTCGATTTTTCCATCCACTGTGGTGGAATCACCTTCACATTCCATTGAGGTCAATGTTTTCTGAATTTTATTCCAATTCCAAACAACCATATCAGATTTTTATTTTAAATTAGTATTTAAATGTTTTTATGACCTCTATATTAATCATAGTTAAGTCCTCATTGTGTTTTTATAATAGTAAACTTTGATGAAACATGATTTGAAATAGATCATTGAATATGTATAGGTGTTTCCATGACTTTGTTACCTATTTTAATCCATATTATTCTTGATTTTTAGTTATTAAATTTTAACACATTTTTTCAATTATTAAAATTATAGTTCATTTATGGTAGCATTTTATTATAGTGTATTTGGTTTGAAATAGTGTTTTTTAAGTTTTTCTATTTTTCCCCCTGTGCATGCCCAACTACATTAGATTGAATAAATGTTTTTTTATTCAAATTTAGTTGTTTAATATTTTTTGTGGAATTTTCATAAATAATTTTTTATGGAAGTAGTTTGGATTGATTTGGGTTGGTTTTTTTATACAAGTTATTTATCAAAGAGATGGTTTATGTGTTTGTGTAAGGTTATGACTTGTTTGTTGTTGAAAAATGGAAATTGTTCTTGAAATGGTGGAATGGTTGTTTGGAACCTTCATATAAATTTTTTATTTTAGGTTGGTTTTAAAAATTTAAATGGGTAACTTCATTGAAATATTGGTTTAATGGTCAGTTAAGCCACATTAGTTTAATGATTATGTTTTTGTCTTGAAATTAGTTTCTATGTGTTGTTGTTATGTGTTTGAAGGTTATGAACTAAAGGTTCATCTGATATGTTTTATAATGTTGCATGTTTTTTTTTCAAAAAATTTAGAAGGATTATTTAAAAAGGTTGGGTTTTTGTCAAAGTGGTTTTTATATTGATTATAGAAAAGAATTTTTTATGGTAAAGTGGAGTACCAATTCGGTGATTTTAAATTTTTACTAAAAATATATTGTTGCTTGTATAGTGGGACAACATGGTTGATACATTCAATGTTATGATGTTAATATTTGATATATGTATGTATATATTTATGGGGAATCTTTTTAGGGGGATATACATTTGTGGGTGATCATATTGAGTGTCTGTGTTTGGGGTAGGCAAGTGCAGTGATAGAATGTAAGGTGAGTAACATGTGTGATAGCCTCCTACAAACAGTGTACTATTTCCATTGTGGGTTCTTGGGTGTCTTTTAGTGGGTCATGTGATGAGTTTTGATCCACCTCGATTAGATGGGTTCGTACCCCTGGAATTTTATGTTAGGCCAGGAAGGATGTGCCACTCGATATGGTCAGTGAGGGTGGATAGTGGGTTATAGACATTATAGTTTCACAATACACTTGCAGGTGGTTATGAACCGAGTATATCCATGGGTCTTCTAGGTATTATTAGGGACAACCGCGGTTACATAAATCTCTACATTTCTTTCTTACATGCAATTTACTTTTTTTACTTTCAGCATGAACTATTTATATATTTCATTTTATCATAGCTTTGGTATCACTTGTCATGGTTTTCCTTTATAAATGACAGATAGTTTTGGAAATGATTTTTATTTTAGTTGAATTTTCCTTGAAATTCGAAATTATATTTTTATTCAAATTTGAAAACCTTATTTTATAATTTAATTTTTAATTTGTTTTTATAGACTACATTTTAAAACGAAACTATTTGGATATATTGGTTGATCATTAGAAATACAACTGAGCATTTTTGTTCTCATGACAGTGTTATATTTTCATATGCAGGCTCTACTTTCATTTTCTACATCCATTAGTGCTAGATCATTATCGGAGGGAACATGGTTTTGAGTTGGGTTGTGACCATGTAGGTCACATAAAGGTATGTGTAGTTTATTTTTTTCCCTTTACGCTTCTAGTTTTGAATATTTAGTTATTCTTTATTTATTAACATGTCTTTTATTTAGGGAAAAAATAATTCCCACATGTTATATTTGATGCCCGGTAATAGTTTCCATCCCTGGGGTATTGGGAGAGCCCCTTGGAAAATTTTGCGGTCCGGCTCAGGTGGACTGTTCAATCTCAACCCGTGTTGCTTCGTGAAAAAATGGTATTACGGAATCCCCTTGATATTTGGGGTGTTTTCAAGATGTACATTAAGACTGTTGTGACATGAGTGGTGTGTAATAGAATAGTATCACAAAATCATGCTCCCCCTGATCCCCGAGTTACCAGTGGTAGTCCATGATTTTTTTCTTTTGACTTTTTTTAAGATTAAAGAACAACAATGGAGGTGACCCGAAGTCACATTGTAACCCCATATTGAGTAGTGATCCATGTGGAGTTGAATCACAAGGTTCAAGCCCCTTTTATCATTATGAACTACTAGAGGAATTTCCCATTACCATGTCATTGTGTTAGTCACAGACAGTAGCCATGCCATCTGTTAATTTATATTAAGTTGTTCCTTATCATGTTTTTGGATGGTGTGTGTGCACTTTTGAAAATGAAAATAGTTTTGAAAAGAAGATTCACTATTTTAAATGGCTTGGGTCGGCACATGAGGTTCTTCATGAACATTTTCAATTGTGGTGGTATGTGTGTGGAATGTGTGTGTTGCAACATATGGATGTATGTCGATGAACAGATAAACAACAATTCATGGGATTGAATGAGTTTATATTTTACCTTAATGGCTTGATATTGTTTTTCTAAAAAAATTAAAAAATGGAAATTATTTTGGAGATTGGACTTGGAAGACGGTAATTTTCATAATTTAAATAAAAATGGTGTTTTTTGATGTCGAAATTCATAGATATGTTTATATTTGATTGTTTTTTTGGATAAAAGTACCTTTATTTTTGTTTCTTTGGCATGATATTGGTTTTGCCTTTGTGTTTTATATTATATTTAGTAAATTAAATCCAGAAGGTTCCCCATGGTTTTTTATAAGTCATTACAACTTTTTGAACCGTCGTAGAAATTTATTTCCTTCATGGTGATGGGTGTCCGTTATAGACAGCTTTGTGGCATTAAGTGGTTCATTTCATCCTCATGGTATTGAGAAATCCAGAAGTTGTCATTGTATGTGCCGTTTTGGGTCGGTTTAAAGGATCAAATATAGAAGAATAACATTTTTCACCCCACCATCAATGCATTTACGGATGACATACGATTTCATTAAACCCTTATTCGTTCGATGGTTCATACCTAAATAGCTGGAGATAAAGAAAAAGGAAGCTCCATTACATATTCATCAAGGCCAACAGACAGCGAAGGAATATGTTGACAATTATCAGGAACTAGTATCTCATTCTTCAAAGTCCACACATCATGATTAGATGAATACTTATCTCTTCATTGGGGGGCATCGTCTATATATCATGGAGTGGTTCCTCCCTTACAAGGACCATAATTAAGGAGAAGCCGGTGGATGAGGCATTTCAAGTTGTGTTGGTCAACAGAGCACATATGATTTTTGGTATGGAATATCCAGATTATCATGAAGGATACCCATATGGTGAGTAGGGTCTTCTAGAGGGACTAATTTTAGAAAATTCCCCTTCGTCGATTTTGGCTTCCTATTTTTAGAATAATCCTAGCGTGTTCCACCAGTGTGGAAGGTTCGGGCACTTGAAGATGTCATGTCATATCCCTATGTAGTTGGTGTATTTTTTCAGTTGTATGGGAAATTTGGAGATGTTTGGTAGAAATATTTACCTAAAGAAGAAATTATGATCGTGGGTTTATATTTTCTAACTATGAGGAATGAGATGCTTCAACCATCAGGTCTGCATCCATAGGTATCAGTGTATATCTCACATGTAGTCAGGAGTTTCCGGGGGTGTGAAGTCTTGGTCCACAATTTTTGTTCAATGTTGAGAGTGGGACATTTAATTCCTTTGAATTATTATTTTTATCTATTAATGTTTTTACATTTTTTTAATTCTCATTGTTTTGTTGTGATGTTATAATGGAATCATTATATTATAATCTAAGTAGTCCTATTTGTGTGGATGTGTTTTTCTGAATCATTAATTTTTATTAAAAGTATGTTTTCCCCTTGTATAGACGGATCATGGATTAGTTTTTTTTATTTAGTGATATATTTATATGTATAAGAATCAAATCTTGTAGTTGTTCTTGGATTCAATGTTTGTTTCAACATCTTTTTGTGTGTTTCACATCCTCATTGTGGGTGTTTTTAGTTCATTTGGAAAAAATGAGAAGGGGTTGTGTTGGTTCTCTTATCCCAGTGTCCCAGTTTTCTAGGATCCCTTATAGTGCGTTTCATATTTATTTCATTGTTGTATGGTTTTGTTGTTTGGGATATTTGATTGAATTTAGGTATGGGACTTACCTAGTTCTTATCTGGGGTTGTTGTGTTGTTGGGTTTTGAGACTCTAGTACTAGGTATGTCCTTGTGGTGGGGAGAACCCCCTCATGTTCTTGCCTTGTTTAGGGATATAGTTTCATCAAAATTTATTGTGTGTGACTTTATGGGAAATAAATAGTCACCTTGGAAATTCCATAATTCTTCTTGTTCTGTTCAGGCATAGACTCAATTCATTACCTACATTTAGCTTAGTGACTTTCAGGGGTAGATTGTTCTATGGTGGAGAGAATCATTAAAACCTGACCTAGTCTATTTATTATTTTAATGAGATTAATTAGGTTTTTTGGGTTTTGAATGCTTTTCACCATTTATTTGTCAGTTTTCAAGGTTAGAAGTAACCATGTGGTACCCGTATGGATTTCTGAGTGGGTTCAAGTAATGGTGCACGACCTGTGTGATTTTTGTAAAACTATGTGATATGAATGCAGCATGACCATATAAGAAGGAAATTTTTTGTGGATTGGTTCAGAAGTAGTTTTTTCAACCATGTGTTTGACTATAGGTGAACCGCATAGTGGCTTGATATTCCAAATAAAAAAAATGAAATATTTGGTATGTGAAATAAAATAATGTAAGTGAAATTAGATAAAATATAATTTTAGAAAAATTATAATGATAATAATAATATATTTTTTAATAATAATAATAATAATATATTTATTTTTATTAATAGAGTTATTAATATTGTTACCATTATAGTATTTTTAATATTATCATTTAGAATAGAATTATTATTATCATTGATATATTATTGATATTATTATTATGTTGTTAATAATACTAAAATTATTTTTTTATGAACAAAAAATAGAGCTACCCTTATTCCCCCACCCAGTTATCAGTGCACTATACCCATATCCCCTTGGGTAGCCGCCTCCCTCCCTGGTCAGAACCCTCACCTACAATGCTCTCTGCTCTGGTGAATCTGACCCCTGAGCTTTGGTCTCTTTCCATCCTACTCCAGCGGTTGCTTCGCCCTGCTCCAGCGAACCCATCCCCATAGTTCTAACCTCTACCCTACCTTCACAAAAAACCTCACTTCCCATCTCTAGCAACCTGACCATCTTCACACTACCCACTACTAATACCCCCCTCCTCTTCAATCGTCATCACTCGGGTCATGTCTTCCTCACCGGTAACTTCTTCCTCAATTGATTTATCATTCAAAATTTTGGTAGATTTCATTTCAATTATTACAAACCTTACTTGTAGAATTTTTTTGGGGCTGTTTTTCAATTATTAGGATGGCCGACGAGATTAGAAATATTAGTTCATCCATTTGATGATTTCATGTCACGCTCACACACAATTGAGGTAGGATTTTTGGAATTTTTTCCATATCAACAGATTAATAACACTTTTGTGTTTTAAAATATTATTTAAATGTTATTTTCAAGTCATTAAGCCTAAAAGTTAACTCATTGTTGTGTTTTTATATTAGTTAAAATCATTAAGATATCTTCGAAATGGTTCTTTTATTACGTATAGGTGTTTCCATTCTTTCTCTTCCAATTTTAATCCTTATGATTCTAGAGTTTTATTAATTACTTTTTCAAACATGATTAACCATTATTATAATTATATTTCATTTATTGTAGAATTTTATTTTTGTATATTTGTGTGACATTATATTTTTTGATGTTTTTGTAATTGTTCCAAAGTGTATGGCCAAATGATTTTTCTTGAATAAGTGTTATTATATTAAAATGGAGTTATTAAATTTATCGGTGTTATTTTCCTACAGAAACATTTTTATGGATGTTGTTTTTCTTATGTTAGGTAGGTTTTGATATAATTTTCATTTTTTAAAGATTTTTTTATGTGTTAATGGAAGGTTATGACATCTTCGGTGTTGGTAAGAAGGAAATATTTCGGGAAATAGTGGAAGGCCAATTTGGAACCTTTATATAATTTTTCTGTTTTAACGTGATTTTAAAAATGAATTTGGATTCACATTTCATAAATCATGGATTAATGTCATGTTTGGCCGCATTAGTTTGAATATTATATTTTTTAAAGGGTTCTACCATGATTTGGTAATGTGGTTAAATGTTATGAACTAATGAACCATCTGACATGTTTTATAATGTTTCATAATTTTCCTAAAAAATTACTAATCCAGTTTGTCAAGACTGTGTTTGGGTAAACGTGATGTTTGTGTTTATTGTAGAAAAAAAATTATTTTGGTAAAATTGAGTACCCTATCGGCAATTTAAAATGATTACTAAAATGATTTTGATAATTTTAAAGTGTGATGCCCTAGTTTGGTCCTTCAATGTTATGATTATAATATGTGATATAACTATGTATATATTTATGGTGAATTTGTATAGGGGGTATCCATTTGTGGGTTATCATATAGAGTGTCTATAATTGGGGTAGGAAAGTGAAGTGGTATCAGCTAAGGTGAGTCACACGTGTGACATCCTCCTACATACGTAGTACTATTACAACAATGGGTTCATAGGAATCTTGTATAGGTTCAAGATATGACATATAATGAACCCTACTTAGACTCGTTGGTACCCCCTAGATTTTTTGTTAGGCTAGTTGGGTTGTGCCACTATATTTGGTCTTTGAGGGTGCCTAATTGGGTATAGACATATCAATTTCACATTATGCAAGCAGGTGGTTCAGAAATGAGTATATCCAAGGGTCATCTATGTATTTTTATGATCACCAATGGTTACTTAATTATTTACATTGCATGTTTAAATCCCATTGTACTAATTTATTACCAATATCGATTTTGGAACTCATTCATTTTAGATTAACTTTTGAATCAATTGTCTTAATTTTCATTTATTATTATATGATAACTATGGAAATGATTTTTATTTGTGTTTTTTTCTTAAAATAGAGACATGATGTTGTTATATTAAATTGTGAAAACACAATTTTATAGTTTTATTTTAAACCGGTGCTTATGGACTACTATTGAAAAGGAGACTATTTGGATTCGGTGGTTGATCTTTATAATTACAACTGCGAATTTCTATGTTGAAAGGAACAATATATTATTAGATTCAAGATCAACATTCATTTTCTGGTTTTATTACTATTGGATCACTCTTGGAGAGAACATGGCTCTATGTTTGGTGGTTACATAGTAGGTCAATTAGAGGTATTTGCAATTTATATCTTATCTTTCTCCTTCTAGTTTTCATTTTATTTTCAGAATTTATGTTTTTACATGTCATTTATTTATGGAAAAAATCATTCCCACATGATAGTTTTGATTCCCGACACTAGTTTCCACACCGGGGGATCAGGAATGGCCCTTAAGACATGTTTAGGACAGACTCATGTGGCATGTTTAGTGTCGACCTGGGCTAGTTTTTGATAATTATATTCATTCATTTTCAATGTTTCAATATTTTTAATCCATTTAAAATTACTGTTTTTATGTAATATTGTTTCACCACAGGATATTTATATTTCATAGTGACATAGAAAACTGTATTTATTATTATATTTTAATATATTTATGAGATATTTTTTGTTAATTTTCATTCCATTTTCATCACAAAATTTATAATATCCATCACCCATATATTTGAGTTTTTGGAATTACCGTATTAGTTATCTCATGAAATTAGAATTCATGCCTCACATTATTCATAAGGTGTGTGTACTATCACTCTTAATCTTACACTTGACATATTTTTCCTCATTCAAGTCCATAATCATCAATTTCGGGAACAAATTATATATCAAATCCATTATTTCGATATTGTGTTACCTAAAATTTACTTATGTATATTCCCATTAATGTATACAATTTCTATTTAATTTAAGATTACAAAAACTATCATTCTATTTATTTTTTGTTGATATATTGGAAATCTAAATACTTGTTATTTCAATTTTGATGATTACTAGTTTATAATCTATAATGGTCATATATTATCTAATTTATTCATTCCATAACATGATTAATAAATTGGAAATAATTAATGATAACTGATCCGATCATTTATGGATCCAAAAAATTCATCAGTAGGTCTCATGAGACAAATTATTTTGGTAATTTTTGGTATACCTATTTATTTATTGATAAGGACTTTTTTGAGTCCATGAAGAAGTCTATTATGTATTGGAATGAGCCCATGATGGTAAAAATTAAATGTCTTACATTATGAACTCTATCACTTTAAAATAATTTATTATTTTTCATGTGAGTATATTTGATGTTATGATATCTTTGGATATATTCCATACTCTTGTTATTATTTATATAGAATATTATATTATTAATTAATCGTTTCATATTCATTATGTATATTTTATACTAAATGATTTATATAAGGACCATTAATTTTTATTTTATGTTCTATTTGTATTTTTTTGTTATGTTTCCATATCCTTGTTCTCATTATATGCTCACTTAGGATTATCGATTATGAAAAATTATGTTGACCCTTATTGAGTGTTTGAGCTAAAACTTCACATGTTTCCATTTCCCTTCCTTGCAAAGACTTTAATTATGAAACATAAAATTAGAAAGGAGTCACGTGTGGGAAATGTTTTCTATGATATTGAATACTATTGGTAAAATAATTGATTATTGGATAATTTGGTAAAATACAAATAATAAGAGAATGATATGGATTTTTTTATTTAATGGTTTTTCTTTATTCTCTAAAAATATTAAAATAAATTGTCTTCTATGTGTAATTAATTCATTTTTGGGTATTAATGTTGAAAAAAAAATTGTTAAATATCTGTATACATAGTCAGTACCAAATATAGTATCTAAATATTATGTTTTTAACCCCATATTTTGGAGTTCATGATTGGTTTGACTACATGTGGGATGAATGACAGTATGCAAATTTTAAATTTTTTACACGTGATGAAGGAGTACATGTTCGAGGCTACTATATAAATCCTAATATCTTTTATCTGTCATAGATTTTTTCATGAGTAAGGGTTTTAATCCAACATTGTTGACCATCCAATAACTTAACTACTAATTTTATTTTGGGTAACACCTAATCACATGTCTAGGTTAATTTTCTCGTTGTAAAGAATTGACATTTGTTATCACATAAATAAAAAAATATAAAAGGGATATATTCATAATTTAATCAATATGAACCATATATAAATTATTATAAGTCTTAAATTCACCATAAACCATCACTATCATCACTATCAAGCTCTATAATACTCCTATAACTATCTCACCAAATCCTTAGTAAATCTCTAATAATGTAAAAATATAATATTCTAGAATAATCTCACAAAATATAAGTTCATTCAATAATACCATTTATATTATAATGAGTATTAATATATTTCCATGTAAATTCATGTGATCTTTATTTTTTATAGTTTTTTTTCAATAATTAAATACTTTTTCATTATACCTATATTTTAATTCATTATTTTAAAACACATTCACGTTGAGAATGTTATTACCATTTTTGTTTTCATGGAAGGGTTTCATAATTTGTTTCTTGCCTATTTAATAGAAATAATTTTTATCTCTATTATTATTTACCATTGATTTTTTTACTATATGCATGGATTTTTATCTTATTTAATTCGTTAATAGAAAAATTGATAAATCAAAACAAAATTGGCCCAACAAATGTATGCAAGAAGAAAAAATTGTTTTTGCTGCATAGTTCACCCACATTTACTATATGGAACATAACTTGTCTTAAGAGGGTCCTATCATGTAGGATATCATGAAATTTAATGTATAATGCATATAATGAAATTAAATAATATATCAAGTCAATTTTCAACTCTATTGAATATTTATATATTATTAAATATAATGTGACCACTAACTCATGGGTAGTTCACCTATCCATGTAACCATATTTCCCTTTTTTGAACACATGTATGTATTTTTATTGAAATGATATATGTCCAATTTATTAAGGTAATACACTATATAATAATTATATAGAGAGTATGTGATGTTTTATTTTCACTTCTCTCATTCGATGCGATGAAGAATGTGTATGAAGGGACTCACCTAGATTTCCTCTGTTGAAACATCAATAATAACATACACATTATTTAAAATTTTAAAAAATATTTTTTGTCATTAAAACAACACATTATTTCTCTTCAAATACACTAAACTAATATCTAATGATGATGAAATAAAAATTTGGAATGATTTGTTGTCATTAAAACAACACATTATTTTATTAATTATTTTCATGAATTTTCTGTTCTCTTAATTCATTTCTATTTTAATAAATTTAAAACAAATTCCTCAAATTTTCTATTTTATATCTATATTTTTTATTCATTGTTTGGTATTTTCAATTTTATTTTGTTTAAATTTTTATTTATTTATTTTATTTTAATATTACCTAAATATCCTTGATTAATTTTTTCTATGTTTTGATTGTTCACTCGATAAAGAAAGGTTTCATATGGGAATATTATTAGGAAATTAATTCTTACCCATAAAAAATATATTAGATTAATATTTCATATTCAGTAAACTGAAATAAAAATAATTCTTATATATCCCATGTTCTATTACTATTCATTGAGTTGGACTAATCTATTTAAAATATTGGGATCAAAAAATTTCTCCCCAGTATTATTATGGACCTCTTGATCTAATAATTTCCCTTTTTATGAAATCCTTTAAGCACAACACAATACACATTATATATAATACTAATCTCATTCATGAGGATCTATTAGATGAAATGAAATTTAATAATTCCATATTTTATAAATAAGGTGGTTCTCATAATGATATTATTAAATCAATTTTGGATTGAAAAAAAATTATTAGAATTTCATTAACATTTATATGTAGTGGATTAATTTATATATTCACATCACCCTTCACCCATGAACTAGGATATAAGGAAAAATTAACTATCAATACAGGCTTGAAAATTTATTTTGATTATAAAATTTTCGATATAGGAAAAGGGGTAGAGTCACGTTATTGAAAACCCTTTTTTATATCAATAGGTATTCGTCATTGAGGTTTTGGATTTCTATATATGTTTTTTATGTAATATACTATATTTTTTCATGATCATGTTTAATGTAATTTTATATTTGTTAGATGCTTCAGGGAATATGACTTGTAATTATTTTTAGATATTGTTATGATCATAGAAGAAAATTAGTGTTATTTCTATAATAATTGAGGTATTGATGGTATAATATAATTTTTGACCCCATGAAATGAGGTTTTAAAATTGAATTAGATCACCCAATATAGATATAACTAGGGTATAATATATGTATTCATGGATTTTGTAATGTTTTATAGCATCAATCTAAAAAAGGATTCTAGAATTCACACCACATAGCTCTGGATCACGCAGTAGGGATTATAGTAATTGTATATTGAATATATGATGGAATTTTACATTATACCACTTTAATCTAGATAATGATATAATTATATATGTTATAAGGTTATTTTATAATTTTTGATATAGATTATTTGAATGAAATTATAATAGTGAACGCTCATTGTGTAGCTCTTAGACATGAAAAGATGGTGTAGATCGTCTTTCTGATAAACGAGTAGACCATACTACAGTATGTATACAACACTATTCAAATAAAATCTATCCGAGTTCTTATTTCACAATATTATTTGATAGACTATAACAGTTTAATTTTAGGTAGATTCCCATGGGTGCTATATTTAATAAAGGCAGGTACATTACCTGATTTATTATCATTTTATCATAAAAGGATCTTGAAAATAAAAGAATTGTGGATTTAAAGAATTTCAAATAAGATATTGTTTTGGTAATGATGATGGGTTAAAAATAAAAATTCCCAATATTTTTTTTTCATTATGATAATGTATTCTGAATGGGAATTATGTCACTCAATATTTTTTAAATCACCTTTAATGTAACACATGGATAAATAGAAATCGATAGTGACCCTCACATTATTATTATATCATTTTGAAATGTTTTAATCATATATATTTATAACTGATATCTTATAGTATGTAAACACATGAACAATATATTCTATATAGATTATAAATATATCGATAACCATGTGAGATCATTAGGGAACAACTTTAACTTCTCTATACCTGAATATTTTCAATGTTTTAATATGATTTTTCAGAGGAGGGCTATCAAAATGTTATGAAATTATCCAATAAAAGATAAAAAACATGGAACCATAATTCACCAATATTTTAGGATGTACTGGGATTTTTGGTTTTAAGATGTGGTTTTAGAGAAAAAATATCAACCTTCATGAATATGTTATTCAATAATTTAAAACATGTATAATGCTATCAATTTCAAAGTAAAAACTTTATTTGATTGATAAATCTATTAAATATATAATTATTCAATGAAATATCATATATAATCCCTTAAAATTAATTTTTTCTCATGTATAGTTCATGAAAATCACAAAAGTGTCATTAAAAATATTATTATGACTAATTTTGGTAGTAAATTACTCAAATGTAATGCAATTGTAGACAATACCTTTTCTGATGAATTTTGAATTCAAATATATATGAAGGTGATAAGTTTTACATTAGAAAATGAAATTTGGGAAAACATTATATCATCAATAAAATTTAGAATAAATTAAAGGAGGATAGTTCTTAATAATAATGAAATAATTTAAATAATTTAAATATTAGATATGATGATAATATTTATTGTATATTTAATCATGAAATATATTTTTTTGAGTTATATTTTATATAGGTGATTAATTTAATGATATATAAATTGGGAAAAATATTTTATAAGGATTCAAAAATTTTAAAATCCAAATTATTAAATATTAATTAATTTGATCTAGAGAAGATATCTCTTGATGATCTTCATATCTAGTAGGATTATTATAATAAGTTGAAAAATACAAAGAGAACTTCTAATCATTCATTGAAGGATATTGAATTCGAATTCATGGATATATTATGAATTTGTAATGACAGAAATGAAGAATATGATTTCATTTATGAATATATGTCATTCATTACATTAAAATACAATTCATAATATTCAATGAATATATAATTTTATGATCCTTTAATTTTGATAAGGTTATCAACTGATTATTTAGATATATAATGAATTATGTTGGGGAATTTGAAGTTCATTTCATACAGTATGTGAAGATAAATATTTACCCAAGATGAGATTTTAAAATTTTAAAACAATCAAAAAATATTTCAAGGTAATAATAATTATGATTCTTAAAGAAGTCTGATCATGTTCATGATTTCAAGATAATATTTTTGAGTTTAATTTAAAAATAGATAATGTAATTAAGTTAATGGTTGGGAAAACTAAATATCAAATCTTGGAATATGATAAACTATAAGGATTTATATATGTGAGGTTTGATCTTAGAGGAGTACATAAGTAGTTTGAGAATAAAAATAATTTTAATATTACATTATGATGGATTCCAATGGATTCATTTGATCATGTCAACTAACATGAAGCTGAAATTTCATAACATGATAATATTATGTTTTAATATGATCATTCTCATGTTAGACCTGGTGTAGTGGTTGATTCAAATTATTATATTTAAAAAAACATGATATGATAATAGGATACCATTATTATTTTATTAATTTAAAAAATAAAATCATTGAATATTTGAAAGGTTATGTAGTTTCAGTCTCGAAGAAACATGAATCTTATACTAAAAAATAGTGAAAAAGAAATTTCGTTGTGAAATATTCACCAATAAAAAAATTAGGAGATGGTTTATAATTAGAGGATTATTAAAGAAAATATAAATGAATAAATTCACAATATGTTTTTATGTTATGTTTTGGTTTTAATGATAAACCTCAAAAAATATTTTGAGATAACAAAAACGAAAAAGGAAAATAGAAAGTTAGAGGTTCTAAAAAACATAAAAGCTACTTAATGGTAGAGGATATATAGAATGAATGGGAACTATCTTATCCATTATTATGTATAACTTTTGTGGTTATATTCATCACATAATGACTTACTACAAGTAGGTTTAATGATATATGAGAGGATAAGCACTCGATATTTAATAACATTGGAAGAGAATATATGCCACACATCAATTAAGGAACATATTTTACAAACACTGTTTAAATATTCAAACATTGCTCACATATAACTAAATTAAATTAAAATCATGATAAAAATATAATCTCATTTAAATAAAAATGATTCAAATCAATCCAATATAATTCATTGTTTTTCTAAATTCACACTAATGGTTGATGCGATTTCCTGTTGCAATATGACTGTTAAAATTCAATGGATACTTAAGAAGTGATATAACGTCACATTGATATTCTTATGAATTTTTTATAAATTTTACAAATATATAGTGTCACATTATTTAAAATAAAATAATTATAATTATATAAATAAATAAATATTATTTTATCTTAATTAGTTTATAAGGAAAAATTAAATATAGTTTTCTAATAAAATTTTAGTTCCAATATTCCATAGTACATTATCATTCATTGATTTAATCCTTAAAAATTATAATTCTAATAATATAAGAACATAATGTATCATTTTAAAACATGAATAATATATGATATACTATAAATTAAAGTACAAGTTTACTACAAAAAAATTGAAGTATAATATAAAAAGGAATAAAAATAAAAAAACATTCACTATTATTCTCTAATATGACAATAAAATTAATATCCCTTGTATGAAAAAGGGAATAAAAATTCGTCCTATAAATTATGTCAAGTATAATTAATGTTTAAATTGTATAGTGATTTTGAATTTCCATCATTCTAGATGATTACTAAAACCTTTTTTTATATACCATTAATATTCCATTATGATATTAAATATTAGTAGATGTGAGAGGAAAAGGGAAAAGATAAAATTTTTCTTTATTATTTATAGAATATTTAATTTGCAAGAAAACATAGATTACCTAACGAATCATTGTAAAGAAATTTTGGGATTTTATCTTGAAAAATAAAAATGGCCCAGAATATTATCATCAATGGGCTAACCAAATTACCTTCCCAATAAATAAATTACACTGGGTAATAGTATAATTAAATGTTCTATATAATTTCCTAACTACAAAATTAAATTTTTAGAATTTATTTACTTGAATTTTTTGACCATATAAATTTTATTTCTTTGGTTTATAGTTTAATTAATTAGAAAATTTATTGATTTGAGAACCAAATTGATCATCTTGTCATTTGAATCAAAAAATTAACCATAAGGGAAAACAATTCTAAAAATATTTAGTAATATGGTCTTAAAATTTTAGATTCAGTTACGGACTAAGGATTTTTATAGTGTTTCACAATGTTCAATGAAATAATGAATATATAAAAAACTATATATTCAATTATAAAGGGAGATTATATAGATAAATTCATTAACATTGGAAATTTGTAACAACGATTCAAATAAAAAATATTAAAAAATGAAAAAAAATATCTACTTTCAGTATCTAATCACACCATAATTGTTAATTTTTATAGTCCATAATAAATTACATGTTCACAATGATGAAAATATTATTCCTCTCTCTAAGAAGAACATAAAAAAATTCCATTAATAAAAAACTATAAAATAAATTTTACCACAAGAATTATATGAAATAGCCAATTACATAAGCATAATACAATCACAAGATCATTATTTTTATCAAATTATTTTCCAAATTTCATTTCATCCCTATTAAGAATAATGATTTATAGGTAATGAAAAATGAAATCAATGTTTATTCCTATTTCAATGGATTAAATGTATGTTCTAGATATAAATAAAATTTTCACATTTTGATGACTATCAAGATTTTTACCATAATAAATATGAAATAACGTGCTCTAAATAATACATCCATAGGGTCATTATCTGTATGATTCAGATGTTCTACATTTTTGTAGTGTCTGAAACCGGATTAGTCAGTCGAACAGTGAAATAGGGTTGGTTGTCACTAGCCTTGGGTGCACCGACCCGAATTCAAAAGTCCACTGACTATTGGAGAGGGATTAAATAGATATAATATGGAGTATATACACTCTAGGGATGATAATATACTAGACTGAGTAATAATAATATATATCTTGTAGTTGTAAAAAAGAATCAACAGACTCAAATGAGACCTGTAAGGTGGAAGCACAGACAATAATATGAAATAAAAGAAACAATGAATACACAACTACAGTAGAAGTTAAATAAATAGATCAATATACCAAAATACCACTAATAGAAGTATAAAAATAGAAATTCATCTATATCAGGTCATAAAATAAAATATCCATAAGAGGGTCTCCCATGGATGACTATTATAAGTTATGATTATATAGAATGTTTATAAAAAATATGTCTTAAGAGATTCTCTAGAAGATGCAATACCTAATGGTCCATTCCAAAATCCCAATATAAATAGTGAAATGAACTAGATCCTATAGAGGGTCCCTTACATTAATATAAATTCAAAAGGTCTACAAGCAACCCGAAGGACCTATCCAGGTTGTGTGAACTAGTCTCATTGTGATACCCCCTAGTGGTGAATATCTTGAACATGTTTTTAAGCATGTCCATAATATAATTAAAAGGGGAATAATTAAATGAAATAAAAAATGAATACTTCTTAAGTGCTTTACAACCACTAGGATTCCATCACCAGAAATGGCCATTACGGGAATCACAAAACTATGATGGGTCCATAGTCCAGTTGAACCATCTTCTTCCACCTCTATAAAGTAATCTGTAACCTTATGCCTTAGAAAATATTTTGTTGCAATAGAGTACTGACATCCCAAAGAATTTCCAAACAATAATATATCAGCCCCCATACCCCTACATGTATAATAATGTCATATTAAAGACATACAACCAAAGGAGAAACATTATCTATAATCAAAATAAATCTTGTCCCATAACCTCAATATGGGAGAGCCTAATCCCAAAATCGTGAGTCTCGCCACTATCAACTGAAGGATCCTCACCTATTACATGGATTTATACAAAAATTACCACTTAATGATAATTACTTATGAATAGATTATTGGGGGCCTTTACGCACACATGTAATCAAAAGAACTGCAACAATGGAGCCAACCAATGTGCGCACAACTCAAATTGGTACTTTGTCCATCACAGGTGAGTATAAATCACCAATACATAACCTAATCCACATAAAAAATTTCACCTAATGCCCATGTGACCATGTCACTCAAATTATATGGCCTTACAACCCGAATATCATGGTCCAGGCCCAACTAGACAGCTATACCACCTCAAATGAAATCCTTGATGGAAAGTCCTATAGTCAAACCACACATGCAATCTGGTTCTGTAACACCCCAGGTAAATAAAAAATATGAAATTTTCATATTTATCCATATTTGTGAATAAATATTAATATGCCTTTAAAGGGGACGCTATGCTCGATGGCGTACCCAACATGCAACGAGTTTCTTGGGAATCTTACGTTGCACTCTAATAATAAAATAATATTATTTTTAATGGTAGTTAACATGTAGCCATTGTATTGGCGGGAATGGATATAAATAACTAAAATACGATTATATATGTTTTTACATGTTTTTACATTTATCCAATAAATGATAAAGGCTTAAAATATGGAAATAATTCAATTTTAGGCGTATATGCCCTAGTTTTCACTAAAGGTTCACTTATCGTCTTTTGATGGAGAACCATCATTAAATATAGTTTTGTTCACTCTTATACATTATATTGGACCAAATAAAACTTTTCTTAAAAATTGGGACATCAAAATTTACTTTGTGTAAATTTTTGGTATCTTTCCGATAAAGTTCATTTTTTAATGAATATTGTAAAATGTTGTATTTTAATTCAAAACCTATTTTTAATCTAATTTATTTATATGATTATATGATCATTTGAATTGGTTTTAAAGTAAAATTATAATATATTTTTACCATTAAATCCAATAGTGGTCTTTGGAATTAATTTTACTTTGAAATCAGACTGAAACTAGTGTCAATCTTTTGATACTTATTCTTTCATAAAAACACGCTATTTGCTCTGACAGCAGGAATTAATTATTAAATTAATTAATGTAACTTATATGTTTTGAGTTTTTTAAAACAGACTTCATTTTTGAATTCGGAATATCAAATATATATTAGGATGATTTGTTTGGATGGTTCTGAAAAACATCAATTTTTTATGAATAGTGAAACCAATAAGTGGTACTTATAAAAACCGATTTTTCCGTTTAAATGAAATTTTTCCATATTTGTGTTTTGAATTTCAAAAATCCGACATACATGGTTGTCATTAAGAAGTAAAATGTGGTTCAATGGGATAAAAATAATTTTTTGGTGAATAGTAACTTATTAAGTTTTTAATCGCGATTAGAGGTAATTAGTGTAGTTTATGGTAAGAATAATGTATTAATAAAATGAAATGACCTAGACACATGTCCTACCATCATTGGATGTGTCATGTCTGACCAAGACAATCCATGGGTCATCTTGGGGACCCCATGGAGCCACTTTGATTTGTAAATGACATAAATATCTTTTTATTTAATGTTAAAGTAAAAATGACACAAACATGAGTGTTTTACTTAAACAATTTTTATATGGGGTTATAAAAGTCATATTTTTGACTATAAATAGTCATTGGAAATATAAAAAGACGTCCTACATCATAGTATTATTTTTATAATTTTTAGACATTAAATAAATGAAATTATATATGACATCATGATGATGAAGCGATGACCTCATTATTTAACGATTTAAATAAAATGGAAAGATAATGTAATATCTAAGACCTACACATGTCCAAAACCTATTGGATGAGTGTATTTAGAACCCTTATCACCTTATCCTCGAAATAAGTCAATGTGTGACCTTTAAAATTAGAAACTATTTTGAAAATAAAGTAACATTTTGTAACATTACAAGAGTGCCCCTCCTCTCCTCTTATAAAAGGCCCCCACCTCTACCTCCTTACCCACACTCCCAAAGCCTTTGGCTCGGACAAAACCTGCCCATTATGTCTCTCCACTTCCCTATCTTACTCTTTGAAGCCTCACTTTTGGATGAAGTATTCCCAAGGAAGCCTTTGAGCTCAAACCAAAGGGAGTTACCCGATTTTAAGGTAATGTCTTCACTTGTGTCCTTTTGTTTTATTTTGCTTCTCCAACCCCCTAAACTCTTTTTATTCATTTATTTTGTAACAAATAAAGTATCTTCAATATACTAGGATGTTGTTATAAGTAGTATTTGAGCTACACTTACACACACCGACATCTAATGGTTAAAGAACATACTGTTTTCGTGGATGGCGAATTTCTGCCTCCCGAAACGATGATTGTTCAACATTCTTCTAACACCATTAGAGGTGGCCATTAATATGACACTATATTTATATATGATATCTAATATGTTTATGTTATACTTAAGCTTCTGTATTTTTCATTTATGGCATACCTTTATGGTTTCCATTATGGGTAAACATGATATCTTTATTTAAGGAAGTGCGGACTACCGCCCCCTCAAAGTGATTTGATATAATCAATACCATATGTGGTACGTATAAAGGAAATATTTAATTATATTATATATGATAAAATACTGGAATTAAAATACTATTATGTATCATTATGTTTTAATTCCATTAAATATGAAATAGAAATGGAAGCAACGTTCATGCGTACGTACGGCTTACCGTCTCCATGAACGGTACATTTCATTTCTTATCTCAAAATGTTATGTAATATTATAAGTACATATATATAATGTATAGATATGTAATATATTACATGTAAATTATGGATATCATTCAGGAATTATAACATATATATATCTCTCTAATTTTGTTTTAATTCCATTAATATGACAAAAAAATGAAAGTAGCGTTCATGCGTACGTACGGCCTACCGTCTCCATGAATGGTGATTTTCGTTTTTTTATCTCCAAATGATGTGTAATAGTATAAAATTAATATATAATGGATATATATGATATTTTAATCATTAATACTATTCTAGAAATTATTTACTTATAACTACATGGGCAATCTTTTTGCAAACAAGTTCATTTTTGACTCATGTACCATACATCGGAAAAAACGTCTGATATGAACTAACATTATTAAACAATTATTATAACATTATAATATGTAAAATTAACTGAATAATAATCTCTAAAGGAGTTAATTAGGCAATTATTAATTTACCAAAGTTTATTATTCAGGAATATAAAGAAATGAACAAGACAAGTTGGACTTGAGGTAAGGGATCCTACTCCTCTCTTTCTTTTTAAGTACACTCTTTTATTTCATTCCTTCTAAGCTCATATTTCTTGTTATTGTGATGTTATTTTATATTACTCTTACTGTAATTTTTATGTTCATATGATTAGAGACCCTATTCTCTCTCATCAATCCATTTTTGATGTTTTGAGTGGTGCCGTTAGGCTGCCGAATTTTCGTAAGAGATCTAACCTCTGTCTTTATTTTTAAGTACTCTCCTTTATGTCACTTATTTTAAGCTCCTCTTTTTTATGTTGGGGGATGTTCTTTTATATTCCTCTTTCTATAAACTTTAAGTTAATATGATGAGATACCATATTTGATCTCATCAATCCATTTTTGTATGTTTTATGTGGCGCCGTTAGGCTGTCGAGTTTTAATAAGAGATTTTTCATCTCACTTTTATTTCCGTGACATTTATGCTACATTTGTCACAATTTAATTTGAGTGGTGTATGTACTGCCCATTATTATACTCTTTGTGTAATATAATTTTTTTTATGAGTATTTACATCAATTATTTATTGTCCTTCTTTCATGGGGTGTATGTTTTGAAAGATACCCAAGTCAGTAAGGGAACCTTTCACCCTCCTCTTTTTTAAAAGAATTCATTTGTTGGGTCTTTTAATTAACATATTGTTATGTTGGGATATGTTCTCATATATCCTTATTGATGTAAATTTTATGTCCAAGTGATGAGATACACTTTTTATCTCTCATCAACTCATTTTGATGTGATGTCGTTAGGCTGTCAAGGGAACTTCTAAACCCAAATTCGATTTCTATGGGTTCAACATGTAGTTATTTAATATGTCATCCTTTGAATGTGTGTGAATGAACTTTGATTATTTTACACTTAATATCCACTTATATTTGGTGTATTCGTTTGTCACGCATAATTATGTAATTGATTCATCCTTAAACCAATGATACCATCTCTGTAAGGGACTTCGTCTCAATCTCCTTTCATTGAGGCATATTCTGTGTTATACACAACCTTCTTTTATACGGTGTATAAACCCATATGACTTTTACGTTTATTCAAAAGGAATATTTTTTATAATAATTGTTTATTAAACGACAAAAGGGAATGTTTTTGTCGTACGTATGCGGCGACAACGACTTCTCCACCGTCGTGACCATTATTTGAGTTTTGGTTTCCTCTACAAGCCATACCTTCTTTTTAAAAGAAAAATAAATAACATGTTTTACTTTTATTTTATTTTGGAATTGAAAATGGTTTTCATAATGTTTTTATATCAATGTGCTGTATTGATATCTTGTGATTAAAAGGTGGAAATTTATGTTTCCTTTATGCATGTTTTATGTGATACGATTATGTTGAGGTTCTTGGGAATTATTATGAAAACGGGTGGTTCCGTGATAAACTAAGGGCGGGTGAGCCCGATATAGCTCTGCAATGCATTGGGTAACGCGAAGGAGTGAAACGTTAAGGTTTCTCCGAAGAGATTTAGGAAATATAATGTGGTGGGCATTCCAAACGTAACCAAGAGGGTTACTCGCTACGTAAGAATGTTATGAATGCCTCAAGTTACCTTTTATATCTTATGATTTCTATGATATATTCATGATTTTATGAGGTATGTTAAAGTGCTTCTATTTTATGGGTAAAGTATGATTTCATTCTTACGTATAAATGTACTCATGTTTCCTTTCCATATTTTTATATCCCTTACTGATCTTTTTATGCTCATCCCATGTTTTTGAAATGTTTTTCACAGGTTAAGGGAAGGGTACATGATGTGATGATAGTGTCAAGGATGTGTCAAGAAAGAATCCATGTTTTAGTTTAAATATTTTTTTGTTGATGGGATGAATAAATACTGTCTTTTATGTAACCACTTTGTTTAAATGTGGAATGTAATGCAAGTTTCATGATCTAATTCCCTAAAACTCTAAACCTGAAAAGATCCTCAATGTGCAATCTTGTAATAACTCAAGATTAAGTAAGGTTTAAGGATGGGGGCTTATAGTTGGTATAAATGGTCGGTTTAGATAACATTAGAGGTTAGGGTATTCTCTAAGAATAAGTGACATTACCATAATGGTTAGGATTTCAGAAAGAGTCCTGGTTTTAGATAAAGTGAATGAGTAAATATATCTTAGTGTTTACCTTCCACATTAGTACATTATGGTTTTGTTGACAAACTCACACTGACATTTCTCTTTTTAGTGAATGGATGGATCAAGAAGGCACCAAAGTGACAATAGGTTTGAAGGAAATTGTGGTGGTTCTCTGATTAAGATACTAGATAAAATGGGGGATTCAATGAGGAAACTTATGGTTGTTCTAAACCAACTATCAAGGAGGCATGATCAACCGCTTGAACCTTGTTATGATCTGTAATGCATCATGTATGAGATGACCAATCAATGTGGAAGTTCAGGTAATAATTATAAAGGTAACCATTAGAGTTTATATGATCCTTTATTTTGAGGTAATTATGGGTTATTATATGATATGATGGAAAATGAACGGCATGAGATAAACCTGAGGTTAAAATATGTTATGATTATTTTTGAAGATTTTATCTCTTTTTGGGGAATGTTTTAAGAATTATATAGTTTTGGAAAAAGGACAACATGCAGACCATGTGACAACCCGTCACGTCGGACAAAGATGCGGGAATCGAACCCACAAACAAAGTGCGACTAGTATTTATCGCCTACCACTGGATTACATGAAGTCCCTGGTTAGTTTGACTGATTATTTTTAGTTAGATGATTTTATTAATTAAGAGTAAGTTGATTTTGGGTTATTTATGAAAATAAATAACCTATCATGGAAGAAATGTGATTAGGTTAATTACTTTTCAATACGAGACTTTATGAGCAACTGATGTTGTTTGGAGATAAATGTTACGATTTAACTTGGAAGACTATGTGACTAAATCCTCCAAATATTTGGGTTTCAATATAAGATTGGTTTGCTTTGAGTAATTTTATGGACAAATTTTTTATCGAATGGTCCTCGTTGAACTTTGGGTTTTATTGGACAAATTTTGGAGATTAAGAATAGATTTTCTTTTTATAAAGAGTTATCCTTTTCTGGATTATCTGATCTTGTACTATCCTTTTTGGTTTTGGTTTTTAATTTTGTCTAAAGACATGGGAAATATATAGTTCTATTTTGTGGATTAGGTTATTCTCTAGAATTTTATTATAGTACTCTTAATGCGAACAAGTCTCCCTAAATACTCGTCTTTTGGAAAAAAATATGAGTTTGATTAAGGAATCTAGTAAATGTTGAAAGTCAAAGTGATAAGTGATTATGTTTACTTATGAATAAATTCCTCAATAAAAAGTAACTTAAAACAAAAATTTTGTCTATTAACTTTTCCTACTGGGGAATCGAATACTATATAACCCATCACAAGTTTGTGATATTCTTATGGTTAACTTTCTCCTAGACATGTTTACTATCACTCTCCAACAGAACATGACCCTTTGTTTTTTCTTACATATCCATATTTTCCTACTTGGAATCATAGTATGGGTTAACTCGGGTGACCTATGTACGTCTCTCCCTTTATTTTAAAGTGATTTTTTTACCGACTCTTGTTCCGATGTGGGACTTTCAAGGATGTTTCCAAGCTCAATTTTAAAAATTGCAAGGATGCAATTCCCAAAAGGGGGGAAGGATGTAACACCCCAGGTAAATAAAGAATATGAAATTTTCATATTTATCCATATTTGTGAATAAATATTAATATGAATTTAAAGGGGACGCTATGCTCGATGGCATACCCAACGCGCAACGAGTTTCTTGGGAATCTTATGTTGCACTCTAATAATAAAATAATATTATTTTTAGGGGTAGTTAACATGTAGAAATTGTATTGGAGGGAATGGATAGAAATAACTAAAATATGATTATATATGTTTTTAGATGTTTTTAAATTTATCCCATAAAAGATAAAGGCTTAAAATACGGAAAGAATTCAATTTTATGCGTATATGCCCTAGTTTTCACTAAAGGTTCACTTATCGCCTTTTGATGGGGGACCGTCATTAAATATAGTTCTGTTCAATCTTATACATTATATTGGACCATATATAACATTTCTTAAGAATTGGGACATCAAAATTTACTTTGTGTAAATTTTTGGTATCTTTCCGATAAAGTTCATTTTTTAATGAATAGTGTAAAATGTTGTATTTTAATTCAAAACCTATTTTTAATCTAATTTATTTATATGATTAGATTATATTTTGAATTGGTTTTAAAGTGAAATTCGAATATATTTTTACTATTAAATCCAATTGTGGTCGTTGGAATTAATTTCACTTTGAAATCAGACTTATACAAGTGTCAATCTTTTGATACATATTGTTTCATAAAAATAAGCTATTTGCTCTGACAGTGGGAATTAATTATTAAATTAATTAATGTGACTTATATGTTTTGAATTTTTAAAAATAGACTTCATTTTTGAATTCTGAATATCAAATATAGCTTAGGGTGAATTGTTGGGATTTTTCTGAAAAACTTCAATTTTTGATGTATAGGGAAACCACTAAGTGGTACTTATAAAAACAGATTTTTCCATTTAAATGAAAATTTTCCATCTTTGTGTTTTTAATTTCAAAAATCTGACATACATGGTTGTCATTAAGAAGTAAAATGTGGTTCAATGGGATAAAAATAATTTTTTGGTGAATAGTAACTTATTAAGTTTATAATCGCGATTAGAGTAAAATATTGTAGTTTATGGTAAGAATAATGTTTTAATAAAATGAATTGAACTAGACACATGTCCTACCCTCATTGGATGTGTCATGGCCGACCAATAGAATCCATGGGTCAACTTGGGGACCCCATGGAGCCACTTTGGTTGGGAAATGTCATAATTATCTTTTTATTTAATGTTAAAGTAAAAATGACACAAACATGAGATGTTTTACTAGAAAACATTACATGGGGTTATACAAGTCATATTTTTTACTATAAATAGTCATTGGAAAGCTAAAAAGACTTCCTACATCATAGTATATATTTTTAATTTTTATACATTAAATAAATTAAATTATATATGACATCATGATGATGCAACGATGACCTCATTATTTAATGATTTAAATAAAATGGAAAGATAATGTAATATCTAAGACCTACACATGTCCAAAACCTTTTGGATGAGTGGATTTAGAACCCTTATCACCTTATCCTCGAAATACATCAATTTTTGACTTTTAAAATCCGAAAATCTTTTGAAAATAAAGTAACATTTTCTAACTTTACAAGAGTGCCCCTCCTCTTCTATTATAAAAGGCCCCCACCTCTACCTCCTTACCCACACTCCCAAAGCCTTTGTCTCGGCCAAACCCTGACCATTCTGTCTCTCCACTTTCCTCTCTTATTCTTTGAATCCTCACTTTGGGCAGAAGTCTTTCCAAGGAAGCCTTTGAGCTCAAACCAAAGGGAGGTACCCGATTTTAAGGTAATGTCTTCACTTGTGTCCTTTTGTTTTATTTTTCTTCTCCAACCCCCTAAACACTTTTTATTTATTTATTTTGTAAAAAATCCAGTATCTTCAATATACTAGGATTTTTTTATAAGTAGTATTCTATCTACACTTACACACACATACATCTAATGGTTAAAGAACATACTATTTTCGTGGATGGTGAATTTCTGCCTCCCGAAACGATGATTGTTCAACATTCATCTAACACCTTCAAAGGTGGCCATTAAGATGACACTGTATTTATATACGATATATAATATGTTTATGTTTAACTTAAGCTTCTTTATTTTTCATTTATGGCGTACCTTTATGGTTTCCATTATGGGTAAACGCGATATCTTCATTTAAGGAAGTGCGGACTACCGCCCCCTCAAAGTGATTTGATTCGTTAATACCATATGTGGTACGTATAAAGGATATATTTAATGATATTATATATGATACCATACTGGAATTAAAATACTATTATGTATCATTATGTTTTAATTCCATTAAATATGAAATAGAAATGGAAGTAGCGTTCATGCGTACGTACGGCTTACCCTCTCCATGAACGACACATTTCATTTCTTATCTCAAAATGTTATGTAATATTATAAGTACATATATATAATGGATATATATTTAATATATTACATATAAATTACGAATATAATTCTGGAATTATAACATATATATATCTCTTTAATTTTGTTTTAATTCCATTAATATGATAAAGAAATGAAAGTAGCGTTCATGCGTACGTAAGACCTACAATCTCCATGAACTGTGATTTTCGTTTTTTTATCTCCAAATGATATGGAATAGTATAAAATTAATATTTAATGGAGATATATGATATTTTAATCATTAATACTATTCTGGAAATTATTTACTTATAACTACATGGGCATTCTATTTGCAAACAAGTTCATTTTTGACTCATGTACCAAACATCGGCAAAGACGTCTGATATGAAATAACATTATTAAACAATTATTATAACATTATAATATGTGATATGAACTGAATAATAATCTCTAAATGAGGTACTTAGGAAATTATTAATTTACCAAAGTTTATTATTCAGGAATATAAAGAAACGAACAAGACAAGTTGAACTTTAGGTAAGGGATCCTACTCCTCTCTTTCTTTTTAGTACACTCTTTTATGTCATTCATTCTAAGATCATCTTTCTTGTTATTGGGATGTTCTTTTATATTACTCGTACTGTAATATTTATGTTCATATGATTAGAGACTGTATTCTATCTCATCAATCCATTTTGTAAGTTTTGAGTGGCGCCGTTAGGCTGCGGAATTTTCGTAAGAGATCTAACCTCTCTCTTTCTTTTTTAAGTACTCTCCTTTATGTCACTTCTTTTAAGATCCTCTTTGTTATGTTGGGGGATGTTCTTTTATAATCATCTTTCTATAAACTTTATGTTAATACGATGAGATACCCTATTTGATCTCATCAATCCATTTTTGTATGTTTTCTGTGGCGCCGTTACGCTGCCGAGTTTTCGTAAGGGATTTTTCATCTCAAATTTATTCACGTGAGATTTATGCTACATTTGCCACAATTTCCTTTCAGTGGTGTTTGTACTTCCCATTATTCTACTCCTTGTGTAATATACCTTCGTTTATGAGTATTTACATCAATGATTTATTGTCCTTCTTTCATGGGGTGTATGTTTTGAATGATACCCAAGTCGGTAAGGGAACCTTTAACCCTCCTCTTTTTTAAAAGACTTTTTCATTGGGTCTTTTAATTTACATATTGTTATGTTGGGATATGTTCTAATATACCCTTATTGATGTAAATTTTATGTCCAAGTTATGAAATTCACTTTTTATCTCTCATCAACTCATTTTGATGTGACGTCGTTAGGCTGTCAAGGGATCTTCTTAACCCAATTTCGATTTCTTTGGGTTCAACATGTAGTTATTGAATATGTCATCATTTAAATATGTGTGAATGACCATTGAATATTTTACACTTAATATCCACTTATATTTTGTGTATTCATTTGTCACACATAATTATGTAATTAATTTATCCATAAACCAAGGATACCGTCTCTGTAAGGGACTTCGTCTCAATCTCCTTTCATTGAGGCACATTCTGTGTTACACACAACCTTATTTTATACGGTGTATACACCCCTTTGACTTTTACGTTTATTCAAAAGGAATCTTTTTTATACGAATTATTTATAAAATGACAAAAGGGAAAGTTTTTGTCGTATGTATGCGGTGACAACGACTTCTCTGCCGCCGTGACCATTATTTGAGTTTTGGCTTCCTCTACAAGCCATACAATATTTTTAAAAGAAAAATAAATAAAATGTATTACTTGTATTTTATTTTGGTATTGAAAATGGTTTTCATAATGTTTTTATATCAATATGTTGTATTGATATCTTGTGATTGAAAGGTGGAAATATTATGTTTCCTTTATGCATGTTTTATGTGATAAGATTATGTTGAGGATCTTGGGCATTATTATGAAAATGGGTGGTTCCATGATAAACTAAGGGCGGGTGAGCCCGATATAGCTCTCCAATGCATTGGGTAACACAAAGGAGTGAAACGTTAAGGTTTTTCTGAAGAGATTTACGGAATATACTATGGTGGGTATTCCAAACGTAACTAAGAGGGTTACTCCCTACGTAAGAATGTTATGAATGCCTCAAGTTACCTTTTATGTCTTATGATTTCTATGATTTATTCATGATTTTATGAGTTATGTTAAAGTGCTTATGTTTTATGGGTAATGTATGATTTTATTCTTATGTATACATGTACTCAAGTTTCCTTTCCATATTTTTATATCCCTTACTGAGCTTTTTATGCTCATCCCAAGTTTTTGAAATGTTTTTCATAGGTTAAGGGAAGGTTACATGATGTGATGATAGTGTCAAGGATGTGTCAACAAATAATCCATGTATTATTTTAAATATGTTTCTGTTCATGGGAAGAATGAATACTATCTTTTATGTAACCACTTTGTTTAAATATGGAATGTAATGCTTGTTTCATCATCTAATTCTCTAAAACTCTAAACCTGAAAAGATCCTCAATGTGTAATCCTGTAATAACTCAAGATTAAGTAACCTTTAAGGCTGGGGACTTATAGTTGGTATCAAAGGACGGTTTAGATAAATTTAGAGGTTAGGGTATTCTCTATGCATAAGTGACATTACCATAATGGTTAGGATTTCAAAAAGAGTCCTGGTTTTAGATAAAGTGAATGAGTAAGTATATCTCAGTGTTTACCTTCCACATTAGTACATTATGGTTTTGTTGACATACTCACACTGGCATTTCTGTTTTTAGTGAATGGATGGATATAGCAGGCACCAAAGAGACAACGGGTTTAAAGGAAACTGTGGTGGTTCTCTGATTACGATACTAGATAAAATAGGGGATTCAATGAGGAAACATGTGGTTGTTATAAACCAACTATCAAGGAGTCATTATCAACCACTTGAACCTTGTTATGATCTATAATGCATCATGTACGAGATGACCAATCGATGTGGAAGTTCAGGTAATAATTATAAAGGTAACAATTAGAGTTTATATGATCCTTACTTTTGAGGTAATTATGGGTTTTTATATGATATGATGGAAAATGAACGGCATGAGATAAACTTGAGGTTAAAATTTGTTATGATTATTTGTGAAGATTTTATCTCATTTTGGGGAATGTTTTAAGAATTATATAGTTTTAGAAAAAGGACAACACGCAGATCGTGTGACAACCCGTCGCATCAGACAAAGCTGCGGAAATCGAACCCACAACCAAAGTGCGACTGGTATTTATCTCCTACCACTGGATTACGTGATGTCCCTGGTTATTTTGAATGATTCGTTTTAGTTAGAAGATTTTATGAATTAAGAGTATGTTGATTTTGGGTTATTTATGAAAATGATTAACCTATCATGGAGGAAATGTGATTAGGTTAATTACTATTCAATACGAGACTTATGGAGCAACTGATGTTGTTTGGAGATAAATGTTACGATTTAACTTGGAAGACTATGTGACTAAAACCATAAAATATTTGGGTTTCAATCTTATATTGGATTAATTTGAAGAATTTTATAGACAAATTGTTTATCGAATGGTCCTCGTTGAACTTTGGGTTTTGTTGGACATATTTTGGAGATTAAGAATAGATTTTCTTTTTGTAAAGGGTTATCCTTTTCTGGATTATCTGATCTTGTACTATCCTTTTTGGTTTTGGTTTTGAATTTTGTCTAAAGAAATGGGAAATATATATATTTCTCTTTTGAGGATTAGGTGATTCTCTAGAATTTGATTATAGTACTCTTAATGCGAACAAGTCTCCCTAAATACTCGTCTTTTGGAAAAACAATATGAGTTTGATAAAGGAATCTAGTAAAAGTTGAAAGTCAACATGATAAGTGATTATGTTTACTTATGAATAAATTCCTCAATAAAAAGTAACATAAAACAAATATGATTTTTATTAACTTTTCCTACTGGGGAATCGAATACTGTATAACCCATCACAATTTTGTGATTTTCTTATGGTTAACTTTCTCCTAGACATGTTTACTATCACTCTCCATCAAAACATGACCATTTGTTTTTTCTTCCATATCCATATTTCCTACTTGGAATCATAGTACAGGTTAACTCGTGTGACCTCTGTACTTCTCTCCCTTTATTTTAAAGTGATTGTTTTACCGACTCTTGTTCTGATGTGGGACTTTCAAGGATGTTTCCAAGCTCAATTTTAAAAATTGCGAGGACGCAATTCCCAAAAGGGGGGAAGGATGTAACACCCCATGTAAATAAATAATATTAAATTTTCAAATTTTTCCATATTTGTGAATAAATATTAATATGACTTTAAAGGGGACGCTATGCTCGATGTCGTACCCAACACGGAACAAGTTTCTTGGGAATCTTACGTTGCACTCTAATAATAAAATAATATTATTTTGAAGGGTAGTTAACATGTAGCCATTTTATTGGCGGGAATGGATAGAAATAACTAAAATATGATTATATATGTTTTTAAATGTTTTTACATTTATCCAATAAAATATAAAGGCTTAAAATACGGAAAGAATTCAATTTTAGGTGTATATGCCCTAGTTTTCACTAAAGGTTCACTTATCACCTTTTGATGGCGAACCATCATTAAATATAGTTTTTTTTCACTCTTATACATTCTATTGGACCAAATAAAACTTTTCTTAAGAATTGGGACATCAAAATTTTCTTTGTGTAAATTTTTGGTATCTGTCCGATAAAGTTTATTTTTTAATGAATAGTGTAAACTGTTGTATTTTAATTCAATACCTCCTTTTAATCTAATTTATTTATATGATTAGATTATCTTTTGAATTGGTTTTAATGTGAAATTAGAATATATTTTTACCATTAAATCCAATAGTGGTCGTTGGAATTAATTTCACTTTGAAATCAGACTTAAACTAGTGTCAATCTTTTGATACTTATTGTTTCATAAAAACACTATTTGCTCTGACAGCGGGAATTAATTATTAAATTAATTAATTTGAAATATATGTTTTTAATTTTGTAAAATAGACCTCATTTTTGAATTCGGAATATCAAATATAGCTTAGGGTGAATTTTTGGGATTTTTCGGAAAAACTTCAATTTTTGATGAATAGTGAAACCACTAAGTGGTACTTATAAAAACTGAATTTTCTATTTAAATGAAATTTTTCCATATTTGTGTTTTGAATTTCAAAAATCCGACATACATGGTTGTCATTAAGAGTAAAATGTGGTTCAATGGGATAAAAATAATTTTTTGGTGAATAGTAACTTATTAAGTTTTTAATCGTGATTAGAGGTAATTAGTGTTGTTTATGGTAAGGATAATGTTTTAATAAAATTAAAAGACCTATACACATGTCCTACCCTCATTGAATGTGTCATGGCCGACCAAGACAATCCATTGGTCAACTTGGGGACCCCATTGAGCCACTTTGGTTGGGAAATGACATAAATATCTTTTTATTTAATGTTAAAGTAAAAATGACACAAACATGAAATGTTTTACTAAAACAATTTTTACATGGGGTTATACAAGTCATATTTTTTACTATAAATGGTCATTGGAAATCTATAAATACTTCCTACATCATAGTATTTTTGTTATAATTTTTATACATTATATAAATTAAATTATATATGACATAATGATGATACAGCGATGACCTCATTATTTAATGATTTAAATAAAATGGGAAGATAATGTAATATCTAAGACCTAAACATGTCCAAAACCTATTGGATGAGTGGATTTCGAACCCTTATCACCTTATCCTCGAAATAAATCAATGGGTGACCTTTAAAATCCGAAACTCTTTTGAAAATAAAGTAACATTTTGTAACTTTACAATAGTGCCCCTCCTATCCTCTTATAAAAGGCCCCCACCTCTACCTCCTTACACACACTCACAAAGACTTTTGCTCGGCCAAACCCTTCCCATTCTGTCTCTCCACTTCCATCTATTACTCTTTGAAGCCTCACTTTGGGAATATGTCTTCCCAAGGAAGCCTTTGAGCTCAAACCAAAGGGAGCTACCCGATTTTAAGGTAATGTATTCACTTGTGTCCTTTTGTTTTATTTTGCATCTCCAACCCCCTAAACTCTTTTTATTCATTTATTTTGTAACAAATGCAGCATCTTCAATATACTAGGATGTTTTTATAAGTATTATTAGAGCAACACTTACACACACCTACATATAATGGTAAAAGAACATACTGTTTTCGTGGATGGAGAATTTCTGCCACCCGAAACGATGATTGTTCAACATTCTTCTAACACCTTAAAAGGTGGACATTAAGATGAAACTATATTTATATATGATATATAATATTTTATGTTTTACTTATGCTTCTGTATTTTTCATTTATGGCGTACCTTTATGGTTTCCATTTTGGGTAAACGCGATATCTTCATTTAAGGAAGTGCGGACTACCGCCCCCTCGAAGTGATTTGATTCGTTAATACCATATGTGGTACGTATAAAGTATATATTTAATGATATTATATATGAAACCATACTGGAATTAAAATACTATTATGTGTCATTATTTTTTAATTCTATTAAATATGAAATAGAAATGGAAGTAGCGTTCATGCGTACGTACGGTTTACCGTCTCCATGAATGGTACATTTCATTTCTTATCTCAAAATGTTATGTAATATTATAAGTACATATATATAATGGATATATATGTAATATATTACATCTAAATTATGGATATCATTCTGGAATTATAACATATATATATCTCTCTAATTTTAATTTAATTCCATTAATATGACAAAAAATGAAAGTAGCGTTCATGTGTACGTACGGCCTACCGTCTCCATGGACGGTGATTTTCGTTTTTTTATCTCCAAATGATATGGAATAGTATAAATGAATATTTACTGGATATATATGATATTTTAATCATTAATAATATTCTGGAAATTATTTACTTATAACTACATGGGCAATCGTTTTGCAAACAAGTTCATTTTTAACTCATGTACCAAACATCGGCAAAAACGTCTAATATGAACTAACATTATTAAACAATTATTATAACATTATAATATGTGATATGAACTGAATAATAATCTATAAATGAGGAACCTAGGCAATTATTAATTTACCAAAGTTTATTATTCAGGAATATAATGAAACGAACAAGACAAGTTGGACTTGAGGTAAGGGATCCTACTCCTCTCTTTCTTTTTAAGTACACTCTTTTATGTCATTCCTTCTAAGATCATATTTATTGTTATTGGGATGTTCTTTTATATTAATCTTACTGTAAATTTTATGTTCATATGATGAGAGACCCTTTTCTCTCTCATCAATCCATTTTGGAAGTTTGAGTGGCGCCGTTAGGCTACCGAATTTTCGTAAGAGATCTAACCTCTCTCTTTTTTTTATGTACTCTCCTTTATGTCACTTCTTTTAAGCTCCTCTTTGTTATGTTGGGGGATGTTCTTTTATGTTCCTCTTTCTATAAACATTAAGTTAATATGATGATATAACATATTTGATCTCATAAATCCATTTTTGTATGTTTTATGTGGCGTCGTTAGGCTGCCGAGTTTTCCTAATGGATTTTTCATCTCACTTTTATTCCTGTGAGATTTATGATACATTTGCCACAATTTCCTTTGAGTGGTGTATGTACTGCCCATTATTCTACACTTTGTGTAATATACTTTCGTTTATTAGTATTTACATCAATGATTTATTGTCCTTCTTTCATGGGGTGTATGTTTTGAAAGATACCCAAGTCGGTAAGGGAAACTTTCACCCCCCACTTTTTTAAAAGACTTCTTTTGTTGGGTCTTCTAATTAACATATTGTTATGTTGGGATATGTTCTCATATATTCTTATTGATGTAAATTTTATGTCCAAGTGATGAGATACACTTTTTATCTCTCATCAACTCATTTTGATGTGACGCCGTTAGGGTGTCAAGGGAACTTCTTACTCCAATTTCGATTTCTTTGGGTTCAACATGTAGTTATTGAATATGTCATCCTTTGAATATGTGTGAATGACCTTTTATTATTTTACACTTAATATCCACGTATATTTGGTGTATTCGTTTGTCACACATAATTTATTAATTGATTTATCCTTAAACCAAGGATACCGTCTTTGTAAGGGACTTTGTCTCAATCTCCTTTCATTGAGGAATATTCTGTGTTATACACAACCTTCTTTTATACGGTGTATAAAATCCTTTGACTTTTACTTCTATTCAAAAGGAATCTTTTTTATACGAATTGTTTATTAAACGACAAAAGGGAATGTTTTTGTCGTACGTATGCGGCGACAACGACTTCTCCACCGTCGTGACCATTTTTTGAGTTTTGTCTTTCTCTACAAGCCATACCTTCTTTTTAAAAGATAAATAAATAACATGTTTTACTTTTATTTTATTTTGGTATTGAAAATGGTTTTCATAATGTTTTTATATCAATGTGTTTTATTGATATATTGTGATTGAAAGGTGGAAATGATATGTTTCATTTATGCATGTTTTATGTGATATGATTATGTTGAGGTTCTTGGGCATTATTATGAATACGGGTGGTTCCATGATAAACTAATGGCGGGTGAGCCCGATATAGCTCTCCAATGCATTGGGTAATGCGAAGGAGTGAAACATTAAGGTTTCTCCAAAGAGATTTAGGGAATATACTGTGGTGGGTATTCCAAACGTAACCAAGAGGGTTACTCCCTACGTAAGAATGTTATGAATGTCTCAAGTTACCTTTTATGTCTTATGATTTATATGATTTATTCATGATTTTATGAGGTATGTTAAAGTTCTTATGTTTTATGGGTAATGTATGATTTCATTCTAATGTATACATGTACTCATGTTTCCTTTCTATATTTTTATATCCCTTACTGATCTTTTTATGCTCATCCCATGTTTTTGAAATGTTTTTCACAGGTTAAGGGAATGTTACATGATGTGATGATAGTTTTAAGGATGTGTCAAGAAAGAATCCATGATTTATTTTAAATATGTTTCCGTTGATGGGAAGAATGAATATTGTCTTTTATGTAACCACTTTGTTTAAATGTGGAATGTAATTCAAGTTTCATGATCTAATTCTCTAAAACACTAAACCTGAAAAGATCCTCAATGTGTAATCTTGTAATAACTCCATATTAAGTAAGGTTTAAGGCTGGGGCCTTATAGGTTCAGTCCCAACCAGATTATCAACATCACATGAATATAATGTTCAAGCCACATAAAATCACCTTTCATAAAGTCCATCATGTATCCATGGATCCCATATAATGAAATAATCATTCTAAAATAATTTATATTAATTTATAATATAATTTACTAATTAATAATGTTTAATAAATTGAATTTCATATTTAAAATTAAATAAACAACTCAATACAACCTATATGAATTGGAAAACTCAAACTCATATAATCATTCAATTCAACTTCAAAAATAAATAAATTATTATTGAATTTTAATACATAAATTTAACAAAATAATACCATGTTAAATTATGTCCATACAAATTACATCAAAATCACATGCTGACCTAGCAACTCATGGTTACAACAGCCTCTAACCCATTATCAAACACTTTAAAATTATATGGGAATGACCAAAGGAACCCATATGATCAAAAAATAAATTTAATATGTAATAAAAGTGTCTCCATCAAAACACAACGATTCATTAAAAAGTCACAACATCCAAACAATCTAAAAAACTAAAATCAAGATATGTACCACATTCCTTAGACTCATAATCATAGGCACATATGATATCAAGCTCTAATTTGAAGTAGATTGTAGCAGATCTGAGATTATACTGAATTCATTGAAAATATGTAGGAATATACCTAATATATTTTTCACTCCATGTGGTGAAAAACGAAATTATGTGGATACCTGGATGCGGTTAGTCTTAACAAGATGCATCTACTGCACCCGACTGATCTGAAATCAATGGTTGGATAGAGGGATGAGTGAATATAAACCTTTAGAGTGAAGGAGGAGGTTTCCTTCAATGAAACAAAAACCACGGATATGAAATATGGGATATGGTTTCAATAATTGACAATGGGAGATGATTTTTACATGACTCAAAAACCCATGATGTTACAATATGCCCAATCCAATTATTTATTACTGAGATATAAATCCTACTCTGGGTATGAAAACTATAGTGTCACTATTCTTATTTTTTGAACACCACCTATTTGTTAAATATTTTTTATATGTTGTTATTTTCTTGTATTATTTTATGTGTAATAGTATGTTATACTCAAATTAATCAGAATGTGATATGAAAACATAATTTAGGAATTAAGGGTCCCCAAGAATAAGAAAATACACCACAAAATCAAAATTAAGTATATTGTGACTTCATTTATTAAAATGGATGAAAATATAAATGGGAATATTCCAATTAAACAACCATGCATGCAAGAATTTATTCTTATGAACCAATATATTATAATGATTGTAATCATGAAATGAAATATCATTTGATATTTAGTTCGGATTCTCAAAAAAAATTAATAACATCCAAATATAATGTAAAAAAAATTAAATTGATGAAAAAAATTACAAACCTTTTTCACTTTTTTTCTCACCCCTCTATTTTAAAATTAAACTACACATGATCATGAAAGAGAAAAAATGATAATGAGGACGAAATTTGAGGTGATAGATTTAATAAAGTAATTTTAAACGTGTTATTTTATAAAAAAGAAAATGTTTAATGATAATTATTGAACTATAAGTTATTAATCATTACCATTCAATGGTATATGTTTACAACCCATGTATCATTAAATATTGGGCTTGAGCTTTATAAATAAAGTGTTAGAATCGAAAATAATAAACCTTATCGGTTATTGAACCTCACACAATAATCCTATTGTTGGGAAAGGATTTTTACATGACTCAAAAACCAATGATTTTACAATATGTCCAGTCTAATTCTTTATATCTGAGATATAAATCCATTTCTGGGTATGAAAATTATAGTGTCCCTATTCTTATGTTATAAGCTCCACCCATTAGTTAAATCTATTTCATTATGTTGTTAGTTTCTTTTATTATTTCAATTTTAATATTATATTATACTGAAATTAAATAAAATGTGATCTGAAAACATTTTTTAGGAATTAAGGGTCCCCAAGAACTAGAAACTACACCCAAAATCAAAATTAATAATATTGTGACTTCATTTATTAAAATGGGAGAAAATCTATATGAAAATATTCAAATTAAACAACCGTGCACACAATAATTTATTCTTCTGAACCTAAATATTATAATGATTGGAATAATGGAAATAAAAATATATTGGTATTTAGTTTTTATTCTAAATTGTTTTTATTACATCCATGTATAATGGAAAATAATTTTCAAAGGATGAAAAAAATTACAAACCTTTTTAAATTTTTTTATCACCCCTTTATTTTATAATGGAACTACATATGATCTTGAATGATAAAAAAGATAATTTGGAATATATTTTAGGTGATATATTTAATAATGAAATTTTAAATGAGTTATTTTTTAAAAATGAAATTGTTTAATGATAATTTCTCAACCATATGTAATTTATCATTAACATTCCATGGTATATGTATACACACCATGCATCATTAAATATTGGGTTTGAACATTTGAAATAATGTGGTAGAATTGAAAATCCTAAATGTTCTCAGTTATAGAACCTCGCACACTTAAACTGTAGATCACCATGTCAATGATAAGTAATTACCTTTACTGAAGAATCAAAAAACAGTAATCAGAAATAAATAGATATATTTTTTATTATATAAAGATAAAAAACTAAACAAGGACATAAGTAAAATAATAAAACATTAACTAAATAGGATTTTGGTTTCCTCATAGTGATAAACTAGTTTACATTCATTAGCTTGACATGGAACCCCAACAAATTTTCTTTTGTATTATTCATATATTGGCTCATTCAAATCCTCTTCATTTACTAATTTATGGTATAATATTTGAATGGATATAATATATTAACTATAACATAAAATTTAAATCCTTTAGTTATATCACAAATATAAACAACCAATACATGTAGATAGGACACAAAATGCTTGTCCCAAAACATCTGAGCTCAATTTACCTTGTTGAAGATGATGTTTTAATGTTTATATATGAAGATATTTTCCTGGTAAAAAGTATTTGAATTTAATGTTTCTAGATTTTCATTATCGAACAATTTCATAGTTGCTCATTTATTTTGTATATGAACCCATCCAATCTTCTTCTTGTTTGTTATGTTTATATTTCTCTTTAGTCCATCTATAAAAAAGTGGAAATTTATATTTTTGATGGATGAATAGGCTTTGGGCTCATTCTCACATAGAAAATACTCTTTTTCATAAAACATCTGATATTACTCTAGCCAATAATGGTTTTCTATATAATTCTTTTTTCTCAAAGAACATCCAGTAGATTTATGGACCAATTATTCATAGTGGTTTGATATTTTATATATATTTTTATTTATATTAATGTTATCGAAATATAAAAGAACATTTATATAAGAGTGGTATTCCATTATATTAGATCACATACAATGACCAGAATGTTGATAAGGGGTCGTTATAGAAATTTGTTCAATGGTCATAAATGGTATCACTAGAAATCAAAATTCAGGAATAAATGACTACTATTAGGATATTAATCATTTACTAGTATTCATTTTGATTAGTTATGATAGCTTCATTTCATTTAGACTTAATAGAAAGAGAATTTTTTCAATAAAAAACAATTGAGGTATTAAATTATGTTGAATTTATTAATGAGATTCTAATTAAACAATAATAAAATCAGAATAAATTAACATTTGAATAGTTTTTTGAGAGGGATATAAATGAATGATATATACCATGGTTTTATCAACCACGATACATTTATCCATGAAAGGATACCCTATGACTAAATCAAGCATTATCATGAAATGAAATTTTTCATAATTTGGGATAACATTTTTATCCAAACTTTGTGATTTAAAAATTTATTAAAATATCCTCATTCCCCCCAATATTTCCCAAATTTTGATACATCATCCATAAAAAATACTAAGTACTCACCCATTAACTCAATAAAAATTTAGATCATACACCATTGGAAAGAGGCAATAGCATTATACAATCTAAAGAGAACAACCTTGAAGTAAAAAAGTTACAAATGAAAATGTTAATTATTTTTTATTACTATAAATGCAAATTAATTTAATTATACCATGCCCACCAATCATGTTATAAAACTCATGTATTATCACTCAGTCAAGGGAATTATCACTAATGACATTTAAACATTATCATTAATAGTACATTATTATAACTATGTAAAAATAAGAAAAACCGAACATCCATTACTCACCCATGTTGAGAGATGTTTAAATTCCTTATTACTTATAATAAAAAAATATTTCATAAGAAAAATATGAATTAGAATTACACACTCACTCTTAGTAATGGGATTAATAATTATAAATTTAAAAAACATAGCTATTTTTTGGATAATCCTTCATAATATTGTTATTTAATATCTATTGGGGTTGGAATAAATGTTTATAATTACATTCCAAAATAATACAATGTTATTTAATGGGTGGAAAATTACAATAATATATAGAAGGGTCTATCCAATGAAATTATTCATTATTCATCAGACACAAAAAATCCCACTTGGATGGATTTGATAAATTTATAAAGAAAGTATTTTTTTTATTATCCCCTAAGAGTTAATACCTATGTAACAATGTTATGACCATGAGTTCAAGAACCAACTAGTCAATGTTACTTGAGATATATTAAGAGTAAGGATCAGAACCATATTCCTATCATAAAAATCATTAAAGATTTGACTAATTTCGAATATATTTTTCACACTAGAAAATTTTGAAATAAATTTTCATAATTTTTATAATAATGATTTTTATAATTATATATTTAGATTTTTCCTTCTTATGAGCTCAATAATATACGTAGGATCTATATGAAACATATTATATCAAAGGAGACATGTTTCAGATTGTAAATAAATGAAATAAATTTTCACTTAAATTAAACATCCATTAATAATTCCATTATGCTCATCAGGTCCACATTCAAAACTACCAAAAAATTTACCACATGAACCTTCTGATAATCACTAATTTGAGAGATTTCACTGTTGATATTGGGAATAAAGACCATGTTACTTATGAAATTTTTTAGTTTTTATTCCAAACATGAATGACTGAGATAATAATTTCTAAGAAGAGAAAATGGTCATATGGGTTTTCCCCTAGCACCATGGTTTGGATGATTTTTAAATAAAGTGAATTAGTGAGATTAAATAATATTTTCCCATATAACCAGACCATCCATTAAGATAAATTTATGGACTAGAATACTAAAATCAAGGAGTGGGAGAGTGAAAAATGCGGTTTAAATATTGTCATTCCCTATCTAAAAATATATAGTATATGAAAGGATGTTAAACTATTTAATATATCATATATGGAGTAAAAATGATTTATCTAAATTTCAACATTTATATATTTACAAAAACAGTCCTTCAATGTATTAGAAATTATTCTTTCTATGTTGATGCTCACATTAGTTGATAAAATGAATTATTTTTTATGTGAAAAATTTATTTTTAATGGAATGAATACATTAATTTACCTTGGTTAAGTGTTAACAGTTTGTATATTTTACAAAAGGATGATTTAGTGTTTAACAAGGTTGAATACTTCCCTCAATCGTTCAATCGTTATAGTTTTTAATTTCCACTTAGTATTTTTGGGAATGGAACAACATCCTAGAATTCATTAGGTGGTATTTGTTCCAACTAATAATCTTATTGTTTCATAGATTTATTTTGTTTTTATTTAGTATGATTATTATTATTATCATCCGAAAAGAGTTTATGAATGGCTGGTTTAGGTATCTCATAGACCTTTCATCTTCTCATGACAAACATTGATTTTTGTTATTTAAAATACGTTTTTATTCCACTAAATTATCCTAATGGGGCTAAGTAATGGGTAATATGATTTTAAATGGGTACATTATTAGTTTTAATTATTTTAAATTTATATTTTATTAATGAAACCCAAGATTACATTTTATATTTTTTATTGATTATTTATTCTATAAATGAGAGTGTAAAAAACTGATAGTGGTTTTAATTTGTTAGTATATCCTTGGAGGATATTTAGGCTATTATATTTTCATATTTTGATGTTGTAAATCAAATTTTTGGAATTTAAATTTGTAATTATTCAAAAAAATTACCGAATTGTAGGATTTCAAAATTTATGTCCGATTGAATTTTTGTTTATATCTATAATGAAAATATGGATGTATATTACACCATGGATATAAAATGTATCATTTTTGACTCTTTTCAAAATTTAAAGCATTACACTACATAAGTGTTAATATTTGAAGGAACTCCTTTATTATAAGAAGTTTTCAAAATTATAAATCTAATGGACATGTAATTCATAAATATTTCTTAGAAGATCGGCATATTAAACATGATATTATTTCAAGAGATACAACTTTTTAACAATCTTATAGTATCCATAATGATAATCTATGAGGCTTGGTTTATCCCTAAAACTGTTCATTCCAATAGATTTTGGATTTTTTTATAATTTCGAGAGGACGCAGATGTCTAGATTTTATAGTTAGTGTTTATAGAAAAAATTAAGGAAAATTGGGGGCATTGGATTTAGAATTATTATTATAAACAATGTAAATGTATTGTTTTTTAGATCCATTTCTTCATAAAAAATTTAAATTTTCTAGTGATTTTGAAATAATTTTTTAGTATTTTTCAAATGGTATCATTAAACCCTTTTCATTTTTCATAAAATGTGTCTCCATAATTGTCAAAAATGTTTTTAGTATCCTATTAAAATTTAATTTTCAAGTGTTAGGGAATGTATTTATTTATAAAACATAATATATTTTTTCTAATGAATAGATGGATACCAGTCTAAATTTAATTAAAAAAATATTTGATTTATATTTTAATGGAAACTGAATAGCTTCATCCAAGATATAATTATTTCATGTGGGGGTAAATGTTATCAATGATGTCCATAACCTAAATCACATTAAGGTAAATAATATCTATGTCCATTGCGTGTATGGTTGAAATTTGTTTTGGGCCCTATATTTTGAAAACATTATTATCATCTCAATGAGTATGATTTCTAAAGCATGATAGTTAATTAATACTAGAGGGTTTGAAGTATCCATTAATGGTTTCATCTACTACATTCCCTATGATAGGGAATTATACACTTGGATATTAGATTAGAATATCGTCCAAATGTATGTTGTGATTATTTGAAAGACCCTACATGATTTTGAGTTTATGTTTTTGGTATGGTTTATAATAATAATTTGTATCTATAGTAAAAAATATTACAAAGATCACTAGATTCTCATCCCACGTATTATCCACTATAACTAGGCTGTTTAAATGGTCTAAGAAATTGGAGGAAATATGCTGGATGATGGAAAGAGGAAATTATAATAGAAATGGTGGTGTCCTTTTATAAATAGGGTGAAAAATTTATTAAGAGCATCTAATACTACACCCTTGGTCCCGAAAAATGGTTCCAAAATTTGATTTACCTAAATTTTACTTACTAATTTTATTGATCAAATGTTAGCTTTGTTATGGTTCTGGATTTCATAGATACATAAGAAGTGATATTAAGAGATAAAGTTGTTTTTGATGGCTCTCAATATAATTTGGATTATTATATAGGTTGAAATTATTTTAAAAATATAACAAACTATGATTAGAATTAAATTGATTAATAATGATTGGCCACTATTAGGTTGTTTCATGGTTTTGACTGGATTGGTTTTTTTAAATGTTACTTTCATTAATTAATGATGTATCCTATCTAAAAAATAATTATAAATTCACCATTACATAATTAAATTCCAAACAATTTCAAGTCTACACTACTAAAAATTCATAAATTCATTTTCATTGTCATTTCATGGCATATGATCATATTAGAACTCATATTAAGTTGTTTTTTATTTTTGATAAAGGTAATGAAGAATTTGGTTATTGAATGGAAACATGAAATTATTATTCCAATTAGATGATTATATATCATTAATTGACTTCTAATATAGGTGATAGAACACCTTGAAATCAATATATAATATTTTTATCCCTCAATTGTTGTAAATAACTCACTTTATAATGAAATAACAATCATATTAATAATATTTCATAAGAGAAAACAATGAAATCAAAAAATGTTTCATTAGTTTGCGAATAGATTTTCATGACGTGGAAAAATATTTAATAGTTCTAAAAAGAAGGATAATAATATAGGAAAACAAGGAATATAATTTATTTAACATATGATTTAAATTTTATAATTTTAAAATGGGAGAACCAAATTGTGAAAAAAATCGATAACATCAAAGAGAATATAAATAAAATAATACTTTCATTTGTATATAAAAGTTCCCTTAAATATTGTTTTGGATGGACTTTTCTCAATAAAATTGTGTAGAAATTCATTCTATTAATTATGGTAGGCTATGGTAGGGTGGTAGGTTAGTGTATATTTTAATTTAAATCATTCCAAAGGTACATGAATCATTTTTATAGGTGGTTTTAGTGTAATTAAATGAGTATAATTCCTTCCTGAAATTATTCTAATGAATCCTTATTGAATCATAAAAAATTTAAATATCCTTTTTAAACATTGAAATGTTATTTAATAAAAGGTTTGGGGTTAATTGGACTATTATATCTTCTCTATAATTTTATATTTAAATTTTTCCACAAGGGTAACTTTCAATAGGGAATTAATTTTCTTATGTCATCATTGGATAAAATATTCCTGATTATTTCATCGATATATAGGTAAACATTGATTTTAATTATACTTTAATTATGGGCACTAAATACATATTAGTGATATATTGTCTCATTTTCTATGCCCAAAAAGTTATGGATTCAATGAATAAAATCATTATCTTCCCATGTAATTATATTTTCTAAAATAAGGGCCCACATGGCACCCAGATAAGAGGAGTGAATTATGGTGACATAAAAGTTATTCTTATCTTATGATTCATAGGATCTTGTGTTTATATTGTTGGATACACTTTGAATTTTTTACTATGATCACAAACATCCAATAAATAAAGGACACACATATTAATATGCATTGATTTTTTGTTTTTACGTGGTTCAACCATATTTAGATGCATCTAAACAATGTATGTAAAACATGTTATGATATTTAATATTATCAATACTCCATATTTTTTTTAATAAAACATTTATGATTTTATCACTAATAATATATAAATCGTGGTTTAATAATCTATTTCTTTAACAAATATCCAAATTTTTTACAAAAGACAATATCATCATATAGGTCAAACTACAAAAAATATATCAATATATGTTATAGAAATAAAAACAAAGGGGTGTTCTCCATGTTTCACTATTCTTCAATTCTTGATCTTCATTTGTATGCAAAAAAAAATGTTTTTCACAAAGCATTATCATCAATGGAATAAAAACCAATGTCAAATAATTTTTCAATTCCACATATTGAATAATTTCTATATGATTTCATTCTTATTTTCTTCTTATTAATGAAATTCAAATATCCCTCCGTTTTAACTATGTTTATCTCCCTTTATTATATCTATCAAGTTCAAAAAATAACTATTGAATTTTAGAATTCAAATTAAAATTGAATATTTTAATCAACACCAAAACAACTATGCATTGAATCTGTACCTTGGAATATTATCATTTAAATATCTACCGTTGAATTCCATTTAGGTTTTTAATATTTATCCCATAACCATAAATTTTATAAAGAAGTTACAAATCAACAAATAATTGTCATAACCTCCCTTTTTTGACATTTTAAAATGTACTCTATTTGAAATGATTGTTTAGGGTGATACAATAGAATGACCATGAAATGGTACTCTAACTATCAGGGAATAGTGCTTCTCAATTCATAATGTCCTTCAAAATGTTATTTTTATTCTTTCCAACCCATTTCCCCTATACATTTGGAAACCCGATATCTAAAACATCTTCTCTTGTGGAACAATGCTTCTCTATACACCCATTTTTCAAAAAAAAATTATAAACCCAATATATCATCAACAATTCATATTATGTGCCTCTATTTTTCACAGAGATTTTTAATGCCAATAAAACCTATGCTAAGACGTAGTCCGAAAAATCAAATCATTTCAATCCCATGAACCACAACCAGGGTCTCTAAAATTACTAAAAGAATACATTTCATTCGATTTCAACATATAAGGGGTTTAAATTTTTTAAATATATGAATATATTTGAATTATAGATAAATATTAAAAATATAACCTTGTATAATATCTTCTCAAATTTTCTAAACATGAATGTGATACACCACATCTTCAAACAAGAAATATAAGACACTTTGTTTCCCAAAGGAAAACTTTTCATCTAAAAATTCATAAAAGACAACCATTTGAGGTTTCATCTCATCATTTCAATATTATTACATGTTTTTCATAACAAAAATGTATACAAAATCATTCATACTCCAATAAAAAAATTTCAAACATCCTATATGTTGGATGGCCAGGTTTATTTCTATTCCCAAACTAGTTACAAGCATGTTTTTTTAGTAATATTATTTTTTTGAATTCTCCTTCGTATAAATGTGTTCTATTAAACATTAAAATTCATCCTATATCAAATATAAAACAATATAATTCTCATCACAATACGTTGAGTTGATAATTCACCAAATTATTTCCAATTACATATCATTAACAAACAACTATTTACAACCCACACTTGCAATATTTTACCCCTTTGTGTTTTTTTATTTCATCAATATTTAATCAATGTCAAAATAACCCTGAAATTTATTTAAACTTCTATTCTCTATCAATATTATGGATCTCACATAAGGTAAATCACTAAATTTGATAGAAACTTTCAACAGATATCTCATTAAAATCAGATCGAATCATATTCATATATTCAAAAATTATCACTATTTAAAAAGAGGAAAAATTCTCAATAAAATTGTTTCATTACCAATGTGATTTTATTATCATTTTAGAATATGAGTAAATTTTATAAACACAAAAATTGTTCTAAAATATATTCCTATGTACACTACTTTTTACTATGAATCTATCATGCATCATTTCTCCACAATCATCATATACTGAACAAAATATTTTTTTTACTTGAATAAATTATATCCTAATAAAAAATTATGTACAACGGAAAGAGGATAATTTTTATCCACCTTTTCATGATGTAATTAGTTGACCATTGAGGTTAAAACAACTCTTCTGGTATAAAATTCCTATAAATGTGTTTTTACGTATATCTATGAACTGAATTTATGTTCTGATAAACAAAAATTTTATAATATTGTGCTCCACCATCTTCTATATAATGTGATAATGGAATAAAATATACTTTTTGTGAGAGTTTCAAATAATATTATTTATTTATATACTAACACAATAATCATCACACGTAATTATCTTATTTTTTCAAACAATTTCAATAATTCCTTTTTATAATTATAAAATCCATATAAATTATTTGTAAAACATGGTAACCAAAAAAATATTTCATCTAGTTTTTATATAAGGAAAGACATTCACGTTTCATACATAACTAGACATGAAAATTTATAATAATTAATAAAGATCCATCACATCTATATTTTTTAACTATAATATCTCTACCCAACTCGACATCAAAATAAGTCCCCAAATAGAGAAATTAAATATCCTTGATAACCAAATAATAATTTAATGAAACATGAATATAAATAATTATCATCATTACATCCATGATATGTTAATTCTTAGGAAAAATATGAAATTATGCTACCTATAATATATAATACATACTATATGATAGACTAAAATGAAAAAAATAGTTCGATATTATGTTGATTCTTTTCCTAGGCTGTACTAACACATTCCATGTTTTGTTACAACTTTTATCATAGTTCATAATATTTTTCACTATTCAATTACTAAATTATAAAAAACATATCATCCATATTTCACCATTTATATGACTATGTTTCCATCATTTTGATGTAATTTTATCAAAGTAAAATAGATTATATCTATAATAATATAAATATCAAATTATACTATCAACATATTTAAAAATCTTTAAATTCAATTAATCACATTTTCATTGATTATGGTATCTCTTATATACATAGTCACTCTGAATTAATCCCCATTTTTTATTATCAGATAGAACTTTCATTCAACCACTCCCCTCTTGAAATCTATAGATCACAAATAAGAATCCAATCATGCGTACAATGAAGGGGGTACTTTTTTGGGGATAAAATGTTTCCTTCATTATTCATAACATTGATTAATAATTTCTAATAATAAATAATACTATTTATTCAATATAGACATCTTATTTGATTACCCCATTAAGAAATTTTTCCTTTATATCCATTTGATAGACTTTGAACATCATTTTAGTTGCTACTAAATGAATAGGTATTTAAGATACCATTCCTTTTACCAGAGTGAATTATTTCTCAATATCAACTGCTTAAAAATATATAAATGTTATATAAAATACTCTTTATTTAATCTATACCACTCTTACATGGTTTTAAAGATTATTTTAGAAGACCCATTTAGTAACAATTGGAATATAATTTTATTTTATATCATTAAACTCCAATATTTTTTTAAAAAATTTTGGTCCAAATCATCATTCATGAATTTCACTCATGCTTACACATTTTTTTCTTCTCTAAAAAAAATTTAGATATAATTTTATAATAGAACATTTTCCCCATTTTTTCATTCTTGGGATCTGCATTGGATCATATTTTTCTTTGGTAAGATTTATTTGATCAATACTAACTCTATATTTTATTTTTTGAGTCATGGGTTTACTTCCTTATATTTTACACTATTTCTATGATTCATATATAAAATAAAAATAAGGTATAATGTTTTTCTGGTTATCCTAAATCACTAATTATCTCATATTCTTCATCATGGAAATTATATCTACAATTATATTTTTATTCATGTTCAAAAACATCAAAATCACCAAAATAATCTAATTTTTTAACTACTTATTGAATAATTTATAAGTTATACACTTTCATTAATAACAAAATAATATTCCTTCATTAAAAAAATCACCATATTATCAGAATTTTCATATTTAATTCTAATTAATAATTTTAATCTATATATATTCATATCACCATAAATCCTTTTTTTCATTTTATAAAGCCAGATTTTGGGTTGCGGTACCCATACAGACGAAACCCAGGAACCACTTCACTATTCAAAATGAAAATTCAAAAACCGCTTCATTAATTCAAATTTCAAAACAGCTGATCCACGTGTCCACCTTGAGCCGCACACCTCGAGTCAGCGCAAAAACCAACGACGTCTCCCATCATAACACTAGGGAAAAAACCGGACCACCACGCGCCACCATTCACCGGGAAGATGGTGGAGACGTCACTGGAGATGCAGGCGGAACACATCTGTCGTCTTCACTTCACATCGACGTCGCCAGAAAACAATAGATCACAGCCATCTTCGAACCATTCACTTGAAAGGAAGAGCATCATTGACGCAAAACAAAACCATTACCGTAGACGCAAGACAATCCATGCACTCAAAACATCATCCTTGAACCATGGAGGAACAGATTCAACCTTAAACAAATCAATGCTGTTCAAAACCCTGCAAAAGAACAAAGACAGAATATAAACACCATCATCGTCACTCAATCATGACACCACCTTCAACCCGCGTCAACAGATTCACCACACCACAGAAGAAAAACAAATCCACAGAACAGAAAATCTCGCTGCCACCAGACAAACCAACCACATCCGGCACAAAAAAACTATAGCGAACTCACCTGAGAGGAGGTAGAACCCAACAAACCACTGGCACATGAGTGTGACCCTCCAACGCGAATGCACCCCCAGAAAACAGTGGGATTCCATGTTCAGAGCCAGCAGCGCTCCGAAGAGTATGTCGTCACCAAGACCGGTCTTACACCCGCGGATCTGAACCAGCAATCACAGAGGCCTGAAGAGCATCTCCATAGATGGAGAGAAGACCACTCAGATGCCACAACGGTGGAGAACCACCACCAACCCACCGTGCGCGAGAAGGTAGCATCGCGCTGTCCGACGTGAAGGAGCTGGTTGGGGCGAGAGAAAACCCTAGAACGAGAGCCCTTTATGGGCGCATCTCTCTCCTCCCCACCTATATATATTCATATGATTAAACAATTTTTTGTACCATGCCACATTTTATAGTGAATCTTACCATCATCAAGACTATTCAACATTTTATTCTTAGTGCACACAACTTCTCATACTCATTTTATCCAATAATGGTGAGATATAAAACATTCTATCAACAACATATTCTTTATCATATTCACTATTACATTCAACATTACCAGTCCTCTATTCAAATCATGATTCTATTTGGTTGAAACTTTATGAATTATTTCTTGTTTCTCAATATAGTTTCAAATTTCATTAATATATATTCATTTCCACATTTAGATTCTATAATCCTATTTTTATTTAAATTGAATTTTAAAATCATGTTAATAGTATTTTATTTTTTTCTATAATGTATCTATTTGACTACATAAACATAAAACATCTTATCCTTCTATAGTAATTAACAAATATAATGAATTTCTTCTCACTATATGATTATGGATAACTGATTTGACCATATGAATTGATGTGGAATAGATTTAAAAAATGTATTTGTTGCTTATTATAGGTGCGGAAAGGGTATCTCACAATTTTTAACCTCAACCATTTATCATAAAAGATTTATCTGTTATTATTTATATACGGAATATCAATATAATCTCCAAACATTATAGATTTTTTATACACTAGTAACTTATGTGACCAAGGCTTTGGTTCCATAAAAAATTATTTTATCCTATTATAAGATGATAAGTATTTCCATCATTATCCACCAAATATATCATCACATTAGTTCTCTATAAATTAATAATAGAATTTATAACCCTTCATATAATATTGTAGCATTTCTGATTAAATGTTACTTTTAAACCAATGTCATGTAATTGGGTCACACTCTATAAAATATGTCATAGGACATAAACATATGTAACTCATATGTTATTCAATACATATCTTCATAAAATATTTTTTATTATTCCAATAATTTCTAGAGATCAATAATTTTAAAACCATATTGTTCAACCAACTATTCCTTCCAATTTTCAGAGCAGATTCATAGTTGAAATAATTTAGAAACATTATCCACTATTAACAAATAATGTAGTAATATTATTAGAATCCTTAAAAGATATATTTTAATTAATATCATTCTATTTAATCTTTAAATTATTATCTTTAATTGAATTTTAAAACTAGTTGATATGAATATCGGTCTCTTATCATCTTCTTTAGAAAAAACATTCATATGTTATTACTCATCCTATAATTTGAAAACTAATTTTCCTAAAGAAATTGAATTTAAATATCTAAATCCAATCTTATTTATCTCCAATTGGATCAACATCAAATAATTTACCAACAATTTATATCTTCATGCTTAATGTTAGAGAAATTGAAAAAAAATCAATATAATGAATTTCTATATCAATATAATGGATATGATTCTTTTCTCATTGGCTGGATTAAAATTTATTCTCTCTAAAGAAACAATTAGATTAACAATAATAAAACCTTTTGTAGCCATTATGGCCACAAAACTAACATTTCTGCATAGTAAACTCTTATTATAAACCTTTTTTTCACTGTTCCATGCTTTTGAAGAACCAAATTATTCTTGGTATATTCTTGTTGAATGATAAAATTCATCTTGCGTCATTATTTATTTAATCATCACAAATAATATATATTATTTTACTATTACATCATTATATCAAATACCTATTTTACCTAAGATGTTTTTTCCTTTTAGCACACAACAGTTCCTTGAATATTATTTTTACTCAGTCATACCATTCATGGAATACATCATATAAAACCAAATTAATTTTTAAATTTATATCAATCTACATATTTTTATTTCATACTTTAGCTACTTTCAAAAATATATAGTTTTCTATTAAAACATTTTATTTTTCACAATATTCTCCTTTGTTGATATTTTCAGATCATCAATTATATGTTAATGTTAATAAAAAATTAGCATTTTTTTCACTACTTATTCAAATTTCATATAAATGTTTTCATAAAATTATAAATCATTATATAGAGTGTCAAAGTTTTCTTCATGTTCAATAAAAACACGTGTGGATTCCTTTAGAAATATTATAATATTGATGGTCCTCAATATCTATATATCAGGATCCCCCATATCCCATTTTTTACACCATGAGATTGAAAACCTTATTTTCTTCCTGAAACTATTAAACGTTATCATTAGATTTATCCACTCATGATTTCACATACTCTTATGTGATTAAGATAATACAAATATCAACACCTTATAAAGGATCTCCTTTTTCTTTCAATTACCCTTCATGTACCAACACATTTAATCAAAAATTATATCCACATGCAATTATTTAATAGATTTTCCTTATGGGTGAAAACATAATATTTTGATTTCATATTCACATAGAGTATCTATACTCTCTATCAAACTAGTATGGCCAACTAGTAATAATGTTTCCAATATTTCCATAAATTTAAAATTCTTTCAGTATCATTCTCCCAAATATTTATTTTCCTCTTTTAGAAAAACATGACACATGATATAAGGCATCATACCTAACATTATAATTTGTTCAATATTATTAAATCACTAACTCATTAATAATATTAAATTTCATCTCTTTATGAAAATTCGTTAATGAAATTTATGACATTGATTACATTTAATATAAGTCCATTTTTTGGTGAAAATCGTTATCATAAAATTCTCAATGATTTAACACTTATAGTGAGAAAATATTTAGATTCTCAATTTCAATTAATATCCCAATGATATTATTCACTAAAAATTTATATTTTATCTCATGAACAAATTCAAAAATTTGTCTATCCACTTCATGAATATGATATAATAAAATATCAATAATTCCACTTTACTCTTCTTCATGTTAAAAAATTTATTTTTTGAGAAACTATATATTTTCCTCCTCTAAGATATAAATCATAATAATAAACAATAATTATCTAAATTTCATTAGTTTATGTATAATATATCACATTCACATGTATGTGATTAGAAAATGGTCTTGAAATAGAATAATAATCTTTCATATAATTTAAATAATTATTAGCTTCTTTAATTATTTTCATTCATATGTAATCACTTACTTGAACTCATTTAAATAATACTAAAAAAATAAACTATAATATATAATTTGGAAATCTCATTCAGTTATTTCATAAATGCTAAATTAATCCATCAAATAAGGGTACTGTAATCCACTATGTTGTAGGACCCATTTCCTTCATTAAAATGTATTATATAGTTCTAAAGTATATTTTTTTATTTTTTCATATGATTTAGAGCAAATTATGAATTTATTCATTCATGATATAAATAAAACTATTAACCCTTTATTAATTTGTAATTAACATTAAAATAATTGTATATGAAAACTTTTTATTACCTACCATGTTATACTACAATGTAAGTGATATTTCATCCATTAATATGAAAAACCAAAATTTCTAAATAAATAAAATATAATAATATCTATAAAACTATTATATCCCTAGATCATCATCACTTTTTTAGATTAAAATTACAATAACAAAAAATTTATTTATTTGAAACATCATGATAACAGATAAAATTATGAAATATATTTAATGAAATTTTATTGATTAGAATTGTGATTTGTTAAGCTATCATTGAAAGAAATTATATATGGTAATGAAGTTAATATAGTCTTTATATATCCATTATTAAAAGGGTATACCACCAGTAGATATAATACTAATAATCATGTTACTGGCGTAAAATTAATGATATATAGTTGATATGAACAAAGATTATATACTTGATAAAATAATTACATTTTCATTATAAATAATTTATTCAATAAAATGATTTTATTTTAAAAAATGAAATTGAATCAATTCAATTTTTTTGAACACCATTGATTATTAAGAAATATTTATAATGAATTGCTTATTTTTTTAAAAAAATTATTACTCTTAAAGAGTGATATCAATAACATTTAGTCATAAAATACAAGTAATTTCATTTAATATTATTTAATGAAATCCAATAAATAATTAATGGATAATATGGAATAATAATTTAATAATACATGGAAAAATAGAAATATTTTGTGAAAAACAATTTATTTCATTATATGTTTATATATTTATAGATATTTAATTTATTAATTTAAATTATATTTTTTTTAAATACATAATAAAGTTACTAAAATGCAATAATTGATTATAAATTATATACAAAATCACATAATGATAAAAATGGAAACTATTCAAAGGATTTTTTACATGTAATGATAATTTATTTTAATGTAAATAGATCACAATAAAATAACTATATTAATAAAATGTATTGATGACATATATAATAAATTATAATTCATAAAATATCTATTTATATGTGAGTAAAAATAATAAATTAATTTTATGCTTCAAAAAACTGATTGGAAAAAAATATTTTACCAATGTTAAATGTTATTTATAAAAAATATTTTTTAAAAAATTATATATTTAATATAATAAGATTTATTTCATTTTTAAAATAATCATGTTCAACTTGGAAATAAGTCAAATAATATATATATATATACTTATCATACATAAAATCTAGTTATTACATTAAAAGTTAAATAGTTATTTTTAGAAAATAATTTTAATTTGTAATGTGTAATTATTATTTAAATTTTTTTCTATTTTAAATTATGTCTCACGTTTTATTAACATATATATAAATAAATATATTAATCCTTATTTAATTATAAATTGATATGGAATAATAATAAGAACTCTAACTGTTTAAAAAATATCTATCTAAAAAATATTTATTATATATATTATAGGATTTTATTTAAAAGATAACTTATATATATATATAAATGTTTAATTACATTATGTTTAGTCAATATTAAAAATAATTGTGTTTATATTTTCTAATAATGGAAACTTTTTATATTTTGTAAAAAAATAATTACTTTGTTAAATATTTAAATAAGTTAAAATTGTGTAAAGTCAAGTGGCACAAATGATTAATAATTAAAATGATAAAAATTATTTATTGATGGAATTTTATGTTTGAATTTAAAGTAACAGGTCTCACCTAAATTTATTTACCAAACTCACTTTTCTCACATTTGTTTACATAATTATTCTTTACCTAACTTAGTATTAAATAGAAATGAACATCATTTTTAAAAATAAAAGGATCACCTTATAAACCAATATATTTATACTAATATTTATATAATACCTAGAAATTTTACATTTCATAACTATGAATAAGTATTTTTGTATCAAATAGTTCCACAATGGGATGAATTTTTTTTTAAAGGAACTCATTTCAACGAGTGAATTCATCGCGTATATATCCATGATATTTGCTTATTGTTTCAATTACCATATCATCACAACTATTTATAAATATTACAATCCATTAAAACTATATTATATTATTATCATTACACCTATGAAAAATTAATTCCTATATTATATAACTCTGTACTTTTTCTCATTAACTAGTATACCATGTTCTTGTTTGGATCATTTATATCCGTTATATGAATGATGATATACCAAAATCCAATTTTTTTACAAAATATAAGTATCAATATATTAATATGGATAACATTTTATATTAAATATTAATATATTTTATGAATTTGGTATTATAACTAAATTAATTAATTTTCATTATAATCTAATATATTGACATATATACATTACCAAAAACATTCTTATCATGTATTCCATTATAGAAAACAATACCAATAATATAAATAGTATGAACATGGATATATATAATTTATTAACAAAAAATGAATTTAAAACCTTTTCTAAACTATTAATGATTAATTTTTTCTCCATTAAATTAGATAAACATCACCATTATAAGACACAAAACAAATTTAAAAATATAATATATGATGATGAAAATATAAATTAAATCACTAATGTTCAGGCAATGAATGACTATAATATGAAAATATAAAGATAAAAATAAAATAAATAATTAAAAATTTATAGATTTATATGTTTATATTTTTAATATTAAATATTAAATACCCTTCATCGAATTTGAGAGTAAAATATAAGGGTATTATTTCTATTGTAATTTTCAATTTGATAATGTGTTCACTATGTTTCCATCAGGGTAAATTCTATAATCGCCAACTATAAATAAAACTATATTTTATTATATTAATTTAAAATGATATTTTAATTTCTTCCTACCATTTAACTTCTAATTTGGTTCATTTTTCACTCAAAGTGAAGTTGGTTAGAGAAACTTTACTTTTAGGATTATATCGATTTGGAAAATGTATCATCAATTCCTTATTCTTTATTTTTTATTAATATCCTTATATAAAAATATTTTAATCATTAATGTTATTTTAAATATAAATCCCTTTATTTTTAAATGATTCTAATATAACATTTTTATTTTTGTTTATCTTCATCCAACTTTGACAATCTTTGTAAAACTTGAAAGTAATACTCCTTTTAAAAAATTACCCATAATAATTCATTTTCATGTTGACTTTATCAATTTTAATTAATAAACCTCCTCTAAATGTCTTCATGTTTTCCTTGTGAAATATTTATTCCCATTTTTTGTTATATTACATTCTAAAAATAAATAAAAATTTTAAAAAGGGACTTCTTTTCCTTTCTCTAAGAAAATTTTTTAGATCATATAAATGTTTTTTCATCTATGAAACCATCCATTAGGTTTGAAATCATTTTTAATGTAAATTATATGTTGAAACCATTTTTCCTTCTTTATTTAGATGGATTATGATAATTTATTATCTATATTTTCATGAAACGACTACCAATTTCATGGGATTACTATGCTTTGATGGAATTATGAATGTTTTAAACATATTATGGAAGACATATATAGGATTTTATTTATGTGATATTTCATCCATATATATTACTTCAATGTATTTGGTATAGTTTTATATCTCATTTTATCATGGATAGGATAATGGCGGTCATTTAATGTCCACTATTTTAAAGGATTTGCGTGGTTAGCTCAAGTCCACCGTGTTATGAGATGGTGGATAACATATACCATTAAGTCATAAATGCCTTGGTGGTTAGTAATGACATATATTATGACTTCAATATTCATGTTTTTTCCAAATTGTTACGATATAAATTGTAACTATATATTTTTCTATGGGAAAGAAATTATTAACTCATGTTTCCACCCACGTATGACCCTTGTATTATGTTATGATAAAATACTTATTTCATAACTACATATTGATGATATATGAATTTTTATGTGTGATTACCTTTTTTAATGATCAAGTACATTGATTACGTTGTCATAATTTAACCACATTCCCATAATAAAAAAATATACTGCTAAAAATAATATTCATTACATAGTATGTTTCATAAACATCTTTAGTTACTAGACATTTCATATATTATGTACATTTACATTCCATGGAAATTTTAGTTGTGGGGATTTAAATATTTAGAATGAATATTTAACTAATAGACCACATGTTGTTTTAATTACATTGGAATTTTCCCACTATTTAATTTTTATTATGTATTCAAAATATCCAAAAGATTCAATACAAAAGTTACACATCTAGATTCATTGTACTTATTAGGTGTGATCATATACTGCAGAAATGGAAACATAATAATGTGTAAGGGTATATTCAAAATAATTGTAAACATAAGAAATAATAATCAATGAATATAATTTAGTATAATATAATAATTTTCATATAATAATGATAATGGATAAAATATTAACGAACCAATAAAAAATTATAAAACATGGTGTAGGGTAGGTCATATCAGAAGACATAAATAAAACAAATGTAGAAACATGAGTCAATAAATTTGAGACATGCGATTCTAAAATATTTTTTATAATAACAAAAAAACATTTATATAAAACATATAGATATGGTATTATCATATTGTGATTATGTCTAAGAAGTATTGTGCTTTTGTTTGTGAGAATATCCATGATGTCTCTCCCTTTAGATTGTGATCATATCCAAGATGTCCCAAACTTTTTTTGGGAAGAATATTCAAGAAGATTCACCCATTACTTTAGGATAATATCAAATAATTCAAATTCTATATTGTATCATTATATATAAAACATTATACAATGAACTTGATGGTGATATAGGACCCACCCATTATCATCCATACAAATGAATGCCACATTAAATTAATTAATTAATCATGTAAGGAAAAAAACATAAAAAGAAAATGTGTGTCATATTATTTTCTATATTGATTCACACAATTTTCAATTAATAAATCCACAAATAATCATTAAAATGATAATACGAAAGAAAATAAATTTCTATCCAACGACCTCATGAAACATTCTTGTTAAATACCATTAAATAACTATAGTACATTTGATATTTACACCCTGAAAATAAATGGTATATAATTATATAAATAATTCATCAACTAAATAGATGTAAATAATCTAGGTGATTTCCCTTCATTGAAATTAATAAATGATTATTTATTCACTATGGTAGTGCATCAGAAAAGTATTACATGTAGAATACTCAAATTACTATGAAATAGATATGCAATGATACAACATTTCCAATATTAAAATAACATTTCATAATATAATAAGAGAAATATGGTATATGGTATCATTTTTAGTAAATCATCAATCAATAATATCATATATAAAACTAAATTGAAATTAATTAAAAACATTTTTTATAATTTTTATAAAAACAGCTTCGAAATAGAAAATGTTATCTATCTTTTTAAAACAATCTAAAAGATATATTTTTTAACACTATGGAAAAAAACTTTATTTTATAAACCATGAATATAAATAGATAAAGGGTCATATGAAATTAAAAATGATGTTTAGTGACATGTTCACATGTAAATATTTAAAAAAGAATTATTTCTCATGTTGATGAAAAGACTCATACTAGAATCATTATAAATATATTTACAAATTTTAAAACACTGTCAAGTATATAAAAATGAACATAATTTTTTTGGATAATATATAATGAATCAATAAAAATATTATAATGAATATGGATATGTAAAAGGGGTGACTTATGACTAAGAAGAATATACAGGGTTTGTGTCACTTATAATAATCACTTTGAGTGAAATATGAGTCAATGGGGAATAAAATAATTATGTGAAATTTAAAACTGCATGAATATTAAAAAAATTATGAGGATTTATAAAAATAATAATAATTACTTAGTTTTATTATCATCATTTAATGATATTGATTTGAAAAAATGTTTTGAAATTTAAACCCCAACTATTTGAGTAACATTTTGATCAAAACACCGTTGAACTTTGGTTTTATCGTATCAAATTTCAAGATAAACAAATAACAGTACAAAGATATTCAAATCATATTAACTACATGAGTATGTAAAAATTCATTAATAAATATAAATCACACCATATTGAAGAGTTTATTTCCTATAATATGATATTGTCTCATGAAATTAAATTGGATACAAGGATCCTTTTACCTTGCATTTTGACATAGAAAAGTGTGCTCTAAACTACCATATAGAAAACATTAATATCATAATATATTATTTTATATCATTATAAATGTCCAAATTACAATATTATATTTATTTATAATCACTCCCTCCTTGTATAATAGTTATTTAATATATATTTTCAATATCAGGTGTCCTAAATCATGATGGATTTCAAATAGTTTCATAAGAGAACTGTGAATATTTGTTCATACACTGATATAAAACCTTCCAATTTCAATCAAGGTATTGTAATTTATTCCACCAAATTATATATTATAATTTAATTTCATTATAAGGAAGTTTCACTTATGATCTATAATAGTGAATTCAATGATGATCATGTTGATATGATACTTAGTGAATGTTGGGTGATTGAATAAATAATATTTTATATTTTATATTTCCATTACATAAAAAAACTAAAGAATTAATTATTTATATTATATTTTAACTTCAATTAAATTCACATTGTTATTCAAGTTACAATTTCGTAGCATTGTTAATGTATATGGTAAATCCCACCCACACTATAACATAACATAATTAAGGGATGATTATGAATTGATTTTTTTATATTATCTAAATAATATAATCATAATCACCGTATTTATTTTTAATTTGTGCGATATGTAATAATATTAAATAAATATTAAAATATGCTAACCTATACCATGTAATTAAATAATATGAAGAAATAATTTTTTCTCTTAGTTTGATCTTTTGAAAGGTTAAAATAATTATTTTTATTTATTTATGATATTTTTAAAATGTAGCAAATTTATTATCACAAAACAATAATAATATCATAAAAAAAATTCTCCTATAAATGTAATCTTAAAACAATCTATGATAAGCGGTATAGAATTATGAAATACATCATTCAATGGAAGTGATAGTCTTCACGTATGCATGTTGGGTTTTTATAAAATAAGGGAGAGTGTTAATGTGGTTTATCATTTGAGAACCTAAGATAAATAATAAATACTATATGTATATATTAGTATGAACGCCATGAATATCCATGTATGTTATTTAAGGAAAAAGGAAGGTATCCTATAAGTTATTATCTACAGTAAGTACCTGGGTTTTCATATAAGGTACTATTACTTTTCATTTCGGTTTAAATGTTCTATTATGGCCTTATGTGAATGACTAACTAGATCATAGGTTTTTTGGAGTGTACAGTTCTTGTTTGGAGTCTGTAACAATGTTTTGGGAGGAAAATGAACTGTCGAGCTATTTATGCAGGGGCTATGCATGGTTGGTACAAATCGTGTGAGATATCTAAAACGTGCATGTTTTTAGCAGAATAATTTTTCACATTAACCTTATGGATAGTAAACCGTTTGGGGTAACTATGCGAAGGGCCCCTTGCAAGATAGTGAGGTGCACACCATTTTGGTATCGTTTTGGAAATTTTGTGGGTAAACAGTGTGACCCTGATGTGTTTGTTCTATTTAAAAATTTTGAAATAAAAACCTAATTTCTCTTTAAACCCAATAGGGTTTCATTATTCTATGAAAATATCCCTCCATTTAGCTCTCCCCTTTAGCACCTAAGTTAGGGATCAAACCCGAGTCTATATCTGACCTCTGGTTTGATTGCTGATTATCTCATCGGATTTGAAAAGGAATGTCCTAGATTCCTTTTTAATCATTATTTTTTCTTCAAAACAACAATAGTGCTATTTGGATTTAGAAATATATGCCTTAATATCCCATTCTTCATCGGTTATTAATATTTATTACAAATCATCAAAAATAAGGACTTGATACTGGATGAGTTGTCTACTAACGAGGTGAGGTAGCTTGTCTATAGATTATTTCGGCTTTTTGAGTGATTTTCTGGTGTTCATCCACTTTTCCATAAATTTTCCTTTGCAGTGAGGTATCTTTTTTCAATGAGTGGATTTATGTAGCATCAATTTGAACTTGTGAGGTTGAATATATTTTTTGTTTACTTGTGTTGGTGCTCATTGCTTATTTCGGGGTCACCAGATGGTTTCTCCTTAAGTAAATAGTTTTTATTCCTATTTAAACCACCAAAAATTTGTGTTCTTATTCTATTATATTTATAGATATCCCATTAATTCTTTAATAGATTCAATAGCTTTCTTAAGAGATGCAATGCCTCCTTTCATAATGAATATCATGTTATGCCTTTACTATTTTCATAGTTTTAATTATTAAATGGATTATAAAGATGGGTATACCTATATGAAATGAATAATGGCATGTTTAATGGTTTATATGGGAGGAAGGCCCATATTATTATTTTGATAAATGGTTTTCATGAATGGGTATACTCATGGATTGTGTGGGTTGAAGTGAGTGGTTATACTCACATGAAATGTTTTTTAAATTTAATTTTTTTTAATTCATAAATGATAAATTGAATTGATTTGGAACATAGTAGTGGATGCCTTGGTTTGACTCTGCTCCATCAGTTATGATTTTTTGGGATTCCATGGGTCTTTCTACATCGTAGATCCAGCTATCTTGGTCTTTTGTAGGAATTTATATTTTCGTGATCCCAGAACACCCACCAATTCCTAAGCATGTTACCATTAGGGATTGCCTTGGGACTCGATGGGATTCCTTGGACAAAATCTTTTGATCTGCCCCTCCATGGTTATGATATTTTTCATGGATGCCTTGGTCTGTTGACACAATTGTTCTGGACCATTAAATCTACACATCACATTATGGGGTGGTCGTGGGATATATGATATCTCGATATAGTGTGGTGGTGTATTTCTAAATACAGATGGATGTATGGTGTGGGAATGTGAAATTCTTGTTTACATGTTATAAATGCTTTTTATGGAGCTGAATTTCATTGGATAGTGACATTAATGGCTAGTTGGTTTTACTTAATACAATAGACATTTTCCATTAGATTACAAACTTATAATATTGTATGGTTTTACATACTCTAGTAGACTTATGGCATGGGATAAACACTTAATTTACTAGTGGTTTACATTTCCTATAAAATTTTTATATTATTTTATAATTGTTTAGAACATGATGGTTTCCAGCTGGGATGTTCATCTCACACCCAGTTTTTCCCTCCTTAGGGACCGAAAAATATTATATTGTTGCAGGTGATGATAAGGTCATGTGACCTAGTACAGGTTGTTGACAGTGGCTATAGAGTAGTAGAGTGTTGGGCCATGATAAGGTATGTGATTCTAGGATAACATTTTGGTATTTTTTTCCTTTTTGGGATACTTCTATTGTATTTTATGTTTATGTACTATTCTGGATACGTTCTATATACGTGTACTATCTGCAACATTTTTTATTTGAGATACTTTTAGTTATTGATATGTATTCTTGTAGTGTCTTACTTTTAGTTTCTTTATGTTTATTTCACTTCTGACATTTTTTTATGTTTTCCATCCATTGTCGTACTTTGGTTATGAGGGAGTAGCCTCCCCACTGACTCACTTATGACCTCACTGCTAGTCGGCAACTGCTAATGTTTGGGTAGATGTGCTTGAGGACATGTGGTCAACTGATCTTGGGGAACAGATTTAGGTGGAATCCGGGTCCAAGACATTACAAAGTGGTATCAGAGGGGGTTTTCTTAATGTTTTAATTACTAGTTGATAACATTGCACATAGATAAGAAAGAAATTAATTTTGGTAATAAAAAGTGTCATAGATTAGAACCCCCACATACAAGGAAAAGATAAATTGCCTCTAATTGAGTGGTGATTTTATGGATTTTGACTATTACAGATTATTTGATTTCACCATTGGTTGAAATACATGATTAGTTATATTACAATTGATGAAATTGTTGATTCTATTTAAATTTAAAACTTTGATATGTGGGTGTTCCATCTCATTCATCACATTGACACTTGTTAGAAAAACTTGTCATGAAATATGCCATGCCATATAAGATGTATTAGAAATTTCAAGTTGTTGTGCTATTCTATGTGATTATTTTTATTATTTTTGTGTCAGTTTGGTGAAGTAGATAATGGTTTTATTTCATCTATCAATCCTTAAGAAGTATGGGACATAATTAATTGGAAAATGATGCACATATTGAATAAAAATTCTAGATAAAATTTCTACATGCATGGTTTGAATGGGAACCATGATTTTTGTTCATTTGGTGTTATGGGCCCGCATGGAATCAGAAATTGGTAAACCATTGGTAATTTTTTTTGTATAGCTAAAATTAAAATAGAAATAGAACATTAATGAATGTAGAGACTTGACCAAGACACGACTATTGATTAGGAAAGAGGCAAGGTTTCTAGTGTTTTGATTGTTGTTACTTATACAATACTAAAATTATAAGATGTATGTGGGTTTGACTTGGTTTCTAGGTGGGTATTGACATGTCCTATTATTTTTAGGATTGTAATTTGATGTTTTTCTCTCTTGAGGCTTGTGTTTGGTATTTTATAGATATTCACCATGGAGTCCTCAAGTGGTAAGCCGTGATGGTGAATATGACCATACATTGGAGACAGTTGGCCACATGATACTACTTGATCCTGCTATAATGGAATCTATATAACCTGAGGTGGTTTTTTACATAGGTGTTGAGTCACAGTTATGTGAGGGCTTCATTTGGTATATTTAGACGATACAGGGAGCATCGCAGCCCTCCTTGACTATTGCTGAGCAGACACTGGTGTTCGAGCAGTAGAAGCCTATCGCCTTTTTATGGGATGGTGGACCAGAGGCTGTAGAGATGTGGCTAGAGTCCATGTTATCAATTTTTTATCAAATAAAGATGCCTTTATATAAGTGTGTCAAGCTTGTGACATATATTCTACGTGGAGTGGTAACGAACTGGTGTGATATTTTGAATTGTGGTGATTTTCTCTAGAATATGGGTTGGGATGAATTCCAAACCTTCTTTTATGACGACATATACCATGTTATTATAGGATGATAGTAGGCTAAAAATTTATGCGTCTATTGAAGGGCATAATGAGGGTTATAGAATACTCAAAATTCATTTCAAAGCATCATCATTTTTCACTGATGTATCTTACTGATGATCTATTTATTGTGAGGTGCTTAGAAAAAGTTATCAAACATGCTCTCAAATATCTAGTCAATGTGTTTAGGATTCCTTATATCAGTGAGATTATTAATTAAGAATTTATTACATAGAAAAACCTAAGGGCATATTGGGGTATAAAATTGGGTACTATTGTTTCTCACCCTAGTAGATCTATGTCTTCAGGTGTGAAGCACTATTTCAAGGCTTCCTGCGATGCGAGTTCTGGTCAAGATGCTAGTGCTAGTTTCTTCGTGTATTTTTATCAGTGTGGAAGGAGAGGCCACATGAAAAATCAATGCAACTATGACCCTATTGAGTGTCTATCTTGCAGAAGGATGGGGACCATACTTTTTTTAAAAAACCCTCCTTCTAATTTGTAGTCGTAGGGGGTCAGATCCAACATCGAGATGAAGACCACGTTCTTCAACTCCATGTTAGGCTTATATCTTGACCAATTCATGTCGGTCAGGATGGGGAAGTGGTGGTCCTGGTCTTGGTATCCATACATGGTTTCTCAAAGACAGCAGGGAATATTAGCTTAGGGTAGCCAGGTAGGGTTATATGGTTATGATACAGAACAAACATATGTAGTAAAATAGACCCAATAAGCATTGGATCCTAGACCATCTGTAGTGAGAGGTACAATATTATTTTCTTTTACAATTTCACCTTCTCTTTTAGATACAGCTTCTCCCAATGTTTTTTCTCTACATGAGTGGTAAAAATATTTGGGCTTGTGGTTTTTCTTTCTAAGGGAGTTCTTACAGTAGACACAATGTCATAATATAGAATGGGTGATGCACACCAATTTATGTAGTGTCCCCTTGAGTTTGGTAGGTTCCTCATCATTTGGGATCATTTCACCCTTGAGATGAAAGGATTTGACATCATTCCTAGAATGGAATAGCTTGTGGATTATCAAATGTACTTTTACTATTATCACCAGATGGTGACTTTCACATCACCAGAGGGTGTAGTTTTTATTCTCAAGGTTTAATGGTATGTCCGAGTGAGAAGATCCAGACCCGAGCATCATGGGATTGGGGAATGATAACTTAAATTATAAGTCTGTTTTTAGATGATCAGGGAGTCAGGCAGGCAGACATTCCTCCAATGGTGGAGAGCTTCAGGGACATATTTCTCGATGACATTTCTAGTTTAACTCTTGAGATAAGGTGATGGTATTCCCTATTGATCTTGTTCTAGGAGCATCAATGTTATCCACTCCTCCACAAAGGATGGATATGATAGAGTTACAATAGATCAAGATGCATCTAGAGGATTTGGAGGAGATGGTTTTTACCAGACCCAGTATATCTCCATGGGGTTTTCCATTCCTTTTTGTAAAAATGGTTGATGGCGAATTTAGGCTATGTGTGGATTATCGAAAATTGAACCAGCTGATAGTTAAAAACTGATTTCCTTTTCCACATAAAGATGATCTATTTGATCAGTCTTGAGGAGCTCAAGTAATCTAGAATATTGACATGAGTTCGGGATATCTCCATGTGTTTGTTAGGCTTATATACATTCCTCTTAAAAAAACGTTTAGTATGTATCGGTTATACAAGTATCTAGTTATTCCATTCGTCCTCCGGAACATTCCATCAGTTTTCATGATAGTGATTAACTGAGTGTTCCATCCTTACATGGATTCATTTTTGGTGGATTTCATGGATTAGATCTTGGTGTATTATCAAAATCAAAATGAACATGCCAACCACCTTGAGATCATTTTGAAAACACCAAGATATCATCAGTTATATGATAGTATCACAATGTTACACTTTTGGATGCATTTGATTCATTTCCAAGGGTGAATCATTTTAGAGATAGGTGCTTCAAAAGACCTAGTGATGGTGGGAGATATAGATTCATGGGAACACCCAATCATGTTTTTGGAATACGAAGATTATTGTGGCTAGTAGTTTACTACATACATTTTCTATAGGAATTTTCATTAATAGCAACGTCATTGACGGGCTTGACTGAAAAGGTTGTTATGTTTTGTGGTTAGAATCTTGTGAGATAGACCTTTAGTAGTTGAAAGTGAGGTTGCCATCACCACTGGTCATAATTCTTCCAGATAAAGACAAGATCTACATATGGTACTTCAACTCTACATTTATTGGGATTGGGGTATTGATTTTCTTGGGGGATTGATCTATGGCATACAGGTCTAGGTAGCTGAGGTCTCACGAGAGAAATTACCCTACACATGATCTCAATTTAGCTATAGTTGTTGATTCATTGTTCTATAGGATGATCTATTTACTGGTATTGTGTTTTGTGGTGTTTTTAGACCAAAAATGCCTCAAATATATCTTTACATCCTGTGATCTGAATTTGAGTGAGAAAAGGTGGGTGGGGTACCTATAGTCCTTTGACATTGAGCTTGCATAAATTCCATGTATGTAAAATTTAGTGGTCGATGCACTGAGATGTATGTCTCGAATATAGGCAGTGCAGTAGGCCTGTAGCGAGTGGCATCATATGAGGTTGTTTTCTGAGAAGCATCTAATGTTCACAATAGATAGGGGAAGAATTTTCATTTATCATTAGTAGTTAACTTTACCCTAATGGACAGAATTAGGAACATGCAGTTATCAGAATCAGAAGGACTAGTTATATGGGAAGGTGAGGCTGGTGAGGAACCTCATATTAGTGGTTCATTAGGTGATGATGAGATCCTGCATAACCAATGAGGTTTTTTGGTTCTAATGAATATACTCGGGGGATTGATGTGGGGGTTTCAGGCTTCAGCTTGGGCCATTCATCCTAGAGTCACAAAGATATACCATGACATGAAACCTCAATACTGGTGGATGGGAATTTGGTGGGAAGATGTTGGTATGGATACCAGGTGTTCCACCTATCAAAAAAAGAAGTCAGAACATTAAGGGGAAGTTGTTCTTTTATAGTAGTAACCTATCCTGGAGTGGAAATGGGATGATGTTGAAATGGATTTCAGGATGGGCTTTTTAGGTTCCTCAATGTAATTATGTTGGGTGTGTATTATTGCAAATGATTATGAAGTTCTCACAATTCATTCCAATCAACATATCTTCAGTGTTGATGATCTTGGAACGTTGTACATCAGAGAGGTGTTATGAATTCATGGGGTCCCACAAGATATTGTTTCAGATAGAGACACTAACATTACATATAATTTCAAGAATATTTTTCAGAGGATGTTGGGTACACATTTTCATCAGAGCGCAACATATCACCCTCAAATAGATAGAAGGTCAGATCATATGATATAGGTGCTAGAGTACATCCAGCGAGCATGCGTCCAAGATTTTGGGGGATCTTGGGAGAGTAAATTTCCCATGATTGAGTTCTCCTATAACAATAGATATCATGAAATGATACAGATGGTGCCTTGTGAGGCTTTATACGGTAGTCCAAGTCGTTATCCTCCGTGCTGGTTAGAGGTTGTAGTGGTATCTTAAATGTGACTGTGTCTAGTACATGAGACATCTTAGCCGGTCCAGATGATTTAAAAGTGGATGGCTACTACACAGTCTCATCATAAATCATACGATGATCCATGTAGATGACATCTAGATTTTTATGTTAGGGATAGTGATTTTTGATATATTTCACCATGGTTGGGACGCATGTGGATCCAGAGATAGGGTAATCATTCACTGAGTAATGTTGTCCCTTTGAGATTCTGGACAGAGTTGAGTTGGTTGTATATTAATTGTAGTTACCTCAAAGGTACCGATCAGTTCACAACATCTTCCATGTATCTCAGGAGTTCCACATCACTCAGATATATCTCAGGTTTTTATACATGAGGAGGGAGAGATTATGGTTGATGCATCTATTGAGGAGCATCTGATTCGTACAGTAGATAGGAGAACAAAGGATCACTAAGGCCAGTCAGTTTCTCTTGAAAGAGTAATATGGAAGAAAACCCCATTAAAAGACGAAACACCGGAGAGGGAGGTAGAAATATGTGCTCAGTGGATGGAGTTGTACTTAGAAAAATCATTGCCACCGTTTAGAGAGAAATTCATGGACTAATTTATATAAGGGGGGGGGGGGCGATTGTAAGATCCCGAGTTTTTGTAAAAGGTGTTGTTTGTTTTAATTTTTGTTTAAATTATTTTTTATGTCTTTATGTGAATTCTTACCTTGATCACATGATTTTTGGAGGTGTATAGGGCTTGTCTGGTGTTTGGAACCATGTTTTGGGCTAAAAATGTCCAGGCGTATGGTTGGCACATGGCATGTGTGTTGTTGGTTTGAACTATGCTATAGGTCTTAAAAGTGCATGGTATTAGCAGAACACTTTCTCCCGGTTAACACAATATTTGTAAAACATGATGTGAAACCATGCGAAGGGTCCCTTTCTAGAAAATGACAAGCACGAGGTGAGGAATGTGATCTATACATTCTTTCGACATTTCTAGTGATTTCCAAGTGTTCCGACAGTTCTCCATCCTTCAAACATTCTGATGAGGTATATTTTTTGACAAGATTATTTTAATAATGATAGTTGGACCTATTTAGGTAGACAAAAGGTTCTTTTTAGGTGCATTGGCACCCATTTCTCGTTTTACGGTCACCTGAGGGGTGTTCCTTAAGGAAATTTCATTTTGATGTCTTTTTAAACAACATAAGGGGTGTGCACTAGTTCATTCCTAGTTAGAGGGAGCTTGTTAATTCCTTGATAACATTAATAGATTGTTATGGAGTTGTACTACCAGCATGATTAATGAAGATCATTTTATTACTTGTCTATTTTGATACTTTGGAATGTTAAATGGATAATATAGTGGGATATAACTGTATGTAATATCTAATGCAATGTTGACTGTTTTATATGGTAGGGTAGGACCCTGTTCTTATTTTGATAAATGGTTTGCATGAGTGGGTATACTCAAGGATTTTGTGGGTTGATGTGAGTGGGTATACTCACATGAAATGATGTTAAAATTGAATGTATAGATTTAATTCATGAATTATTGAATGAATTTATTTGGAAAGCATTGGTTGACACCTTTGGTTGACTCTAACCCTTAGGTATTGATTTCATGGGATTCCTTGGTCCTTGCTACCCTTTGGATTCAGCTTACATGGGATCACGTAAGACATGGTATTTCTATGGTCCTAGGACAACAAATAGTTCCTAACTGTGTTTCAACCAAGGATGACCATGGGATTTGATGGGATGCCTCAGACATCATCATTGGATCATGTCCACCATGGTATAGATATTTTACATGGATTCTTTGTTCTGATGACACCTTGTATGAGTCCCTTTTAGTATACACTTCAATATATAGTGTGGTTATGGGATATATTTATTCACTATACAGTGTGGTCGTCAGATAACTAACTTCTCTTTACAACATGGATACAGATTTCATGATACATATTCATGTACAACATGGCCTTGTTAAATGCTTTTTTAGTTTTTATAGTTTCCTTATAGGAAGATGAATATCTTTTGTAGGTATCCTTGTGGGCGTTTTGGTTTTAATCACTATAGTAGAATTATTACATGGGGATACACACAAACATTGTAGGGTGATTTTACTTACTGTAGTAGACTAATTCCATGGGCATACATGCTTACATTACTGGCTATTTACACTTGCTAGATACTTTTAATAATAATATTATAATTATATAGACATGGTGGATTCCATCAGGGATGTTTATCTAACACATTGTTTAGGCTCCACGGGGACCAAAAAAGTTTATATGGTTGCATGTGATGATATTTGTAGGTTCCCTAGTATAGGTTATTGACCATGGCTTTGGAGTAGAGGAGAATATAACCCAGCTGGGGCTTGCGATACTGGAGTAACTTTTGGACTTTTGTTTTTTATGGGATACTTGTATTGCATTGGATGTCAATTTAATATTCTGGTTTCTTTCTAGATACTATTACCATATGCATCATATTTTATATGAGACACTTCTTGTTATTGATATGTATTCCAGTCCTATCTTACATTGACTTGTCTAATGTTTATTTCACTGCTCCTATTTAGTCTATGGTCTCCATCTGTTATGATACTCATGTGATGATGGAATAGTCTCCCGAAAAACACACGTAATACCTAGGTTCTAGTCAGTAGCCTCTTGTGTTTTGGGGCATGCGCTTGAGGTCATGTGTCCAACTGGGCTCGTGGAACCATTTCTTCAGGAATCTAGGTCTGGGACGTTACATCTGCACATATGGGTAATTAAGGTTTACACATTGTTCATGAAAACAGGGAAAGAATTGAATATTTTTATCCCAAAAAAATATATATTATGTATAGAGGTAATGAAAATATTACCATTTCATAATGGGTAATAATTTTTGTTGTAAAATGAGAGGGAAGGAAAATAGTTATAGATTGAGAAGTAATTACTTTATGATTTTGATCTTTGTCTTAATATTCTTAATCATAAGTGAATACATTGGACAATATATTGGGACTAGATGATCATATATTTATAAAGTCATAATTTTAGTAATTCTGGTGCAAACAAAATTTTTTTCAATAGGCATACAACTGAATTATTCAAAAAACCATGATATTAATAATAATATAATTTTGACATTATAAATAAAAAATTATTTTACATTTATCTAATTTATATTCTAAATTTTTACTATTTTCGTTTTAAAATATGACATATAAAAAAGTATTTATATATTATAAATGTTTCTTTCATTTTCTATAAAAGTAAAAATAAATAAAGTGTAAAATACATGAGATAAATGACTTAGTTGAGGGTGGTGATTCAGTGGTCATAGATATTGGGTAAATTTCCATGACCTTGAACTTTTATTTTTAAGGATTTCTATCATTTTTTAATTTATAGAGTTTTCCTTGGGATTGATCTTCTAAAAATCCTAGAATATCTACCGTAATTCAATATTTGGATAAATTGACATCATAATAGATACATCTCTTGCATGATTCTATTTCTTCCATTTTGTTCATAAATTTCATAATATGGTCACTTCCATGGATACCCACTAATTTAATAAATCTTTTATAATAGTAAAATTTTATTTTGATAAATCATGATTTTTTTTCATGATTCATGTAAAACCGATTCTATATCGTTATTTTTATTTTAATATTTAAATATAGTAAAATTGTGGGACATTAAATTCTCCCCTCTATAAATAAAATACGTCCTCATGATATTAATTACTAAATTACAGTGAAAGATTATATGATATTCATAATATTGATAACTACCAAGATTTAATTAAAATCGGAGTTAATACCCACTATCCTTGGTATGAAAATTTAACCCATCTATACTCTCATAAATGAAAAATTTGTAATAAATGTCCAAATATAATGGGAGTAATTTTTCATTGATAGTTCATGTTAATTATTGTAATGGTAAAAGATCATGAGATTTTTAATATATAATTTTACCATAATTTTGTATAAAATGGACTCAGACTTATTTGATCAAATCCATGCTAAATATCCCATAACCAAGAATAAAGCATGGATCCATTAGTTTTATATGAAACACTTCAACATTTATCACATATGAGGTATATAATTGAGATTAAATAGTCTTAAAACATGATATTTTTATTAATAATTTGGAGTCAATTAATTATGTTGGAGGTTCAACAATCTTATAAATAATTCAAGATAAAAATTGATCGATGAAATAATAATCAAATACAACATTTATTCTTCATGGGCGTATCATCTAATTTCCTCACTCCACATCTTCTTTGGAACTAAATTACATTATTTCGATATAATAATAATCCTCTTCCACATAAATATATTAGTTTATATAATCATCTTGATCCATTTGATTAAGTAAATGACTTGTATATTACTAATTCTTCCCTCATTTATGATAGAAATTTCCATTGGTAATTTGTGGTAAACCCTTTTTCAAATCACCATGCCCACAAAGGACATTTCATTTCCCCATGAATTAGATTTTCTATGCCCCACATTACTACAGATAAAACATCATCCAATTTCTTTAACACACATCAATGGGTTCTTCCTCCCATAGTTCTAGCACATAGTAGATTGAATTTTTATTATTTTATCATCTCTATCACTCAAAATCCTATGAGTATTCAACCATATATTATTTAAAATGTTGGTAAATTTAACTATTCTCAAGTGCTTACTCATAATTCATGATACATGGTATGAATTAATAACAATATTTTTTACTCTGACCCATATCCCATTATGTTTAATGTTTAAAAAATCTCGGTATTTTCCATCACATCTATTATTAAATTTGTCCCAATAAGAATAAAAATATAAGAAATTACAAAGAATTTAATTTTTAGTGGTTTGGAAATAAGCCCAAAAATTAATTATAATATGATTTGAAAAATTCAATAATATAAATTTTGTAGTCATCGATATTATAAAATTATATTTTACTTCAAACTAAGTAATTCTCTATTCAGTCATGGTTTGAATATATTGGGTTCTCTCATATTCCTACACATAATTTCATATCATGTAAAATACTTCCTAATTTTATATGACTAGAATGTTATTATCTAAGTAAATATACCTTAGGAGTGTAAACTGATGTGTCTCATTAGGACTCTTTGTCATACACTATGTGATGATTGAATTAATATAAAACTCACTCGTTTTAGAATAACATATATTCTTAAAGGAATATATGTTCCTTTAAAACTATTATCAAGAATAATATGTCAACCCTTATGAACCTTTATACTTCTTAATGTATCATCAACTAGTAAAATTTCTTCATTAAATTTATCGAAATATCCTATTAATAACAATTGAGATACCTCAGACCTACACTCAAGGATCGAGTGATAAAAAAATATTTATATGTTGGGATAAACATAAATCCTTAATTACTAGACCCTTTGAAAATAATGTGATATTAATATTCTATTGTCATTTTTTGTATTAGAGTTTAAGATTTTATATAAATAAATAAATAATGGAACCCATGTTTATTATATGAAATGATAATTCTCCAAATAATTAATTAATAATAAGTATTACATATCTCCCACAAATTATCCCCTTAATATACTCTTCTATGAACATATTACATATTTATTTTCTACATAAACTCAAAAAATGGAAACGTAATAAAGGGTGTTGTCGAACACTAATTAATGGTAAACATTAGTGATAATAATACATTATCATTAGTGTTTATAAGATGAGTATAAATGTATAATCATGATTAATGAATAAATATACAAAAAAATCCTAGATAACAGAACATGGATTATGGAATTGCATGACATAAGTAATTAATCGAAAGAGTGTTAAAGAATGAGTCAATAAAAATGATCCATGATAGTATAACATATTAGTTATAGTAAGCACTATAATGTGACAAAAATATAATCCAAAGTTATTATCAAATTATGATCATATCTAATAAGGATCGTGATTTAGTTTGATGTAATAAAAATAATCCTCTTCTATTAGTTTTTGGTCATATCCAAAAAGGATCACAATTTCATTTTCTGATAATATCACAGAACATTCACTCTGTATAATGTCATGAGATATAGAGTATCAACTAGTTCATTGGACGATGATGTAGGGACTCACCTATCATGATCCTTGTAGTTGAGTGAATCTTAATTTATATTAATTATTTATATTAAATATAACACAAATAATGAAAATGGTATACATTTCTTTTTAAATAATTGATTCAAATAATGGTTTATTCATAAATTCATCAATAGTCCGAACCTTGTAATCCCATAAAAAAGTCATATCCCATGACATCAAGTAAAATTCATGGTAAATACCATTCAATAAAGATAATGTATATGGTACTTAAAAAGTAACTATAATTTTTATATTTTTATGTAAATAATTTCATAACTAAATGATTTATGGAATGTAGTTCAACACCATTTAATCAATAGATTTGGAAACATGGTACTTACAAATTGATAATATTTAATGAAAAAATAAGACTAGAAACCTTCAATAAATAACAAAGAAAAAAGTGATGGGTCATTTCCATGATGGAAAAAATAATATTTTATAATACATTTGAACAATGAAGGTAGATGGTATCATTTGAATAATATCCTTGATGATGCATTTTTTTTATCAAATGATCAATACAATGATAAAAAATAATTTCTTTAAAATTTTGAAAAAATTCCCTTAATTAAGAAAAATTCAATTTTTTTAAACAAAATTGATGACATATTCTATATAAATATTATAAAACAAAATTCTATTAGAATAAATGAAAACATTTTGACAAAACATCATATAAAATGAAAAATATGGTGGAATTATATTCTCATATATAAATGATAAAATTTAATATTTTCACATTTTTATGAACATGATTGAAATGAAAAATTATACAAATTACATTAATACCATTAGATAAAATAATGTTGTATAAAATGAATATATTAAATTATTGAAGCATAGATAAATTCACATGAAAAAGTATCCAAATAATATTGATATAGAAAATGAGAGGTTCTCCTTTAAGAAGAAGGAATATGACCATTTTCACATAAAAAATACACATCATCAAAAATATGTGTCTAGAGGTATTGAATTTTGAATGGAAAAAGTAAAACCCCATTGAAATGAAAATGAAATGTTGTGGATTTATAGAAATAATTAATATTTCTTATATTTATTATCTTTATATAATTATCTTGATTTGAAAATTAGATTGGCAGTATAAACCCTTACGACATGAGAAATATTTTATTCAAAATTCCATTTATGTTTTTATCATTTCAATTGAAGGAAATTTAAAGAAATCATATTATAAAATTATACATTACCAAATAATTAAATGAATTTTGTAAAATAAATTCTTTATGTAGAAATCACACCATATCATAGATATCCACTTGAAAAATAAGAAATATTTATAAAGAAATTAGATTTGACCAATGGAATCATTTACATTTTATTCCTAATAAGTTGAATGAACAATATCATCATTTATGGAAAAACAATATTTGTTACTTATTTCAAAAATATATTATTTTGTCATCCCTTTATAAGATTAATTTTTAATTATCTTATATATGTATATTCATTAGTTATTATTTATATTCATTATCTTGTGTTTTTAATTATATATTTTCTGAACAATTTTTATAAAAGTGATGTGGTTTTTTAATAAATGGTACTTAAATATATTCTTGTAATTTTATCTAATTTTATAATTACATTATATATGAGTATTTTTATTTATAATGATGTATTTGATAATGATCACATTTCTATGATTCTTAGTTACTGCCAGATTTTTTTATAAATAATGAAATAAATTTCACATTAATATTCTAGAACCAAACAAAATTAAATATTATGATATATATATATATATCATGTATTTCCAAAAATTATATTCATATATTTTTATATAATACAAATTCATAGAATTATTCAAGTTGAGGTTAAACTAACCCAACCAAGAACATACAAAAATTAATGGATAATTATGATGTTATTTTATTTTAATAGCACCGTACAAGTAGCATAATAATGATATATACTATTTTTTATTATGAAATGTCTAAATTGGATATATGTAGATGAATTATATTACATATATTAATACATTACATTATACGATTAAATCATTTTATATCTTAGAGCTCCCTTTTTGACTTTTGGATTTACAATGATATTTTATAACTAATATTGTCGAATGTATGTCTTATTAAACTCACCAAAAACGTACTAATTTAATGAGAATAATAGCTACCAATTAAAAAAATCATCAAACCGTTCTTGATAGGTAGAAATTAAGGAAAAAATGCATCACATCATAGAGATCGAAATATGTATCTACACATGTATGATGAATCCAATTTACATATAATGAGGAATTATTGTAATATAGTTATTAATTTTTCAATCTAAAATATTTGATAAAGATAATACTTATATATTAATTTAATCATCATGATCATCTATTTAAGGTTGTTAAGAAAAAAATATTCATGTTTTTTCATGGAGAAATTAGTTCACACAGAAACCCCTTAAATGGCCCGAAGGCCTTCTTTTTTTTGATTATCACCCATTTAAGGGTTGAATGGGAAACCTTACATGATTCATTGGTCTAAGTCACAACTGTAGACATAACCTCAAGGCCAATAAAGGTCTCGAAGGTCCAGTGGCATATTATTCCCATTACATGACCCATAGACCCACCCACTAGATCTTCCCTTCACCAATGTTCTACAACATTGATCACCAGCTCCACACCTTTCACTAATGATCAGCTAGGATTTTCCTATACAATGTTGCATGGTGCATTGTCCTGATGTTCATTACCAAACCCTCTCATTCTTCCAATCTAGTTAGCTCTACTTCTTGTGACAACTTCTCTTTCCTCTGATCCTCTTCTAGGGACCTCTCTGTGTGAACTGTGGTTCTCCATAGTATATATGGCTCAAAGGCCCTACGGGCCGAAGGTTGTTGATGATCTGGAGGCCCTATGACCCATATGCCCAAACTTTTGACTCAAATGCCCAAATCGATTGAATAGTTTCAGCTGCTACAATATCGAATAGTGTTTTCTATAATGCTACTACAATGCCTTCTAATGTACTACTACAATTCCTTAGACATTCACCTCCACCTGTTTTTGATCCCATGTCTCATGGATGCCATGTATAAGCCCTTACAACTCAGGTCCATGCTCGTTGGAAAGTTCAAACATACACACAATTGATGTTTTCTTTCTCCATAAAGGATGAAGTAAAAGGTAGATAATTTGTATCACGAAAACATAAGGATATATAAGTATATATTTAATAAATATGTAATAATTTAATAATTATTAATATATGTAGTTTCATAAAAAATTGTTTAATGACTATCCCTATTCTAGGAATAAAATGGTACAATGGGAACTTGGTAGTCCATAATTTTTATCTTTTGAAGGAGATGTCATAGTTAAAATATTTCATCTATGCTTCACAAGTTTAGTTTCATCATAAAATATGACAGATTTTTTTCCCAGATAATTTAGTTGGGGTATGGGTATGGGGTTTTAAGGTCTCATACAATCATTCATATTGGGTTCCAAAATTCAGCATTTCCTAGAAACTCACAGTGCTTCATGAATTCATAACAAGGTACAAACCTACGTTCCAAAGGCATGTATTCCTATAGTGTTACATTCTCAATGACACATAAGAAATAACATTTTTTGAGATGATATGAATCCAAGATCATCAATCAGTTTTAGGGGGAGTTTTTTCTACATGGGGACTCCATTATAACTTTATGATTTGTTCATGAATCTATTTCTAATCCTGATAACGGATCATTTACCCTAACAGAATAATTAAGAGTTACACCCTTTAATTATTTAATTGATAGGTCTATTAACTAGTCCACTTTTATTTATTCATGGTTCTTCATCTGTTTTACCATTAATGGGATGATGATTCTGTTTTAATTCCATGTAATGATGCTCTCTATAATTTTTTATCATCCTAGAAGGTGATTAATATTTCAAGGATGGAATTGAGCCATTACAAGGAATCCTATGTATACTTCTTATATAAAAATAAAAACCCATGTTGTTTTTTTAATATAATTAGTAAAAAACATTATTCAAATTATATATATAATGGTTCATAGAAACCATGTATTTGATCTTAGACATCGAGGCAACATCTATGTATACTGGTTAAAACATCAATCAGAGTAATTGTAGTTCTGTTTGATCACATCCTAGACAATGAGGATTACCTTGATGTTAGTGGATTGGTATGTGAATGATATTATCATTTCACCCCCTATGATTATTTGAGATACACATGGTTTGATAAATAATTGATAATGTGTCATCAATATGGTTGCATATGGATTCATGCCTTCTATTCTGGGATAACCCTTTAGATGTTTAATTTGAATCTTGGTTCTTGAAAAGGAATTTAACACCCCATCCCAATAATATCATAGTCAACTAAATACATTATAAAAGTCATATGATTGTAGGGAATAAAATTTGGAAGGACAGATTAGTTTAGTAGTCATGGTAAAATAGATATAGACTTAGAAGACTTATTACATTTTAAAACAAAAAATAAACAATGAATATTCATCAAGCATGACATTAATCCCCTTAGTGTAACCCTCTATATTAGTTATAATACACATCAGGGTATCCTAGGAGAAATAATCCATACTAATGTTTTGAGCTCAAATATTCAGTAAGGTTAAGCGTACAATTAAATACATGATTTAATATGTCATAAATAATATGAAATGGTAAAATAACTAATAAAAATACAATTTATACAATCACATGAGATCAAAAACATAAGAATGGATATTCAAACTAATCAAATAACCACATCAAATTATAATAATGATATAATTCATAATTTTGGACTTCTTTACTGTCAAGATGTATCCTTAAGACATTTACATACAAGATCTATCATCTTGATGGTTTTATTCTGTGGTTATAAACTCTTGTGATTTGTGGCAAGATCGATCCTCCATAAATTTTAAAACTGTTTTAAAAAAAATGTGAAGGTTTTATTACCAATTTATTATGTCACGTGAATCCTACTAGTGGATCAAGGGGAAATAGTGTGTCCTACTAATAAATCACTGAGACCAAATCAGTCCTCATATGAAAACATAAATGAAATAAGAATTCATTATAAAATACTATTATACTACATGTGAATAAATTGACCATCAACCATGAATGGTATAAAAATAGCACATCTACTATAAAACTGATCATAAACCCTTTAACAAAATAAGGTAGATTCCATCATAAGATATTATCCAAAATCAAACATATAATTCAACAAAGTATGTTTACATAGATGATCATACTATAAAAATGTCATTAAAAATATCTTGACAATATTAACCATTTACATGGAAACTATTTATTGTAAATGTCGCACAATTATAAAAGAAAACATTTTATATAAATGTACTTTTTAAACATATAATGAAATGTTCAAACAATAAAGGCGACATGATTGTGGTAAATTATTCACTTGATGTATATGTAAAAAAATAAATATACTTTTCCTATTTTTGTCAAATAATTCATAAAGTACCTTATATGGAAAATGAATAAAAATATTCCTTTCAAAAAATACTATAAAAAGTTTAAAAGGGGTAAAAGACTGGAAACATTGGTAGGATAATTGTAAAAATATTTTGGAAAATATTTTATAGAGATGGATGGTAAATATTCCACAGAAAATACATACATATAAATTATTTCTAATAATAATGAGTTTGGAAATTTACCCTTACCTAGTAAATTCCTTCGTTTAAATCTTCTTTAACCTCATATATAAGGGTTTAAAATAAGTTATTACAATATATAATACCCATATATATATCTATTATATCATATTTGATCATTGAGAACATATTTGTTAATAATATATCATTATTACCATTGTTTTAGGTGGTAAATGCTTAATAATGGTATATATATTTTTTTTGTGAGTATGGTTCCTTATGAAAATGAAATACTTATTTCATCTATCTAATGATATTATAAAATTGGTTTGGGAAATACCATTTATTAAAAATAGAAATATAAAATAGGAACCCTTTTTGATTTATGTAATGAAAATAACATTGCAATCTAATAGGTATATATAAAAGATCCTCAAAACTCAGTGTCCTCATAGCCTAGTGGGAAAAACCGATTATAAAATCAAATCCCATTACAAATCTATATCACAAAGCCATGTGGAGATGGTATGATGTACAAACACAAAGAGGATGATATCATTCCATTATTGGTAAAAGGTTTTGGAATTTAATGGGATTATAATTTTAAAGATTAAATATCATGTCATATTTATTATTAATATACATTATATTTGTCATTATATCCATCCAAACAAAGTAGTGATAAATAAAATATTACACTACATGGTGGAGACGATAGTTCATATGTATGTTTCGATGTACGTTGCTTTTGTTTTATGTAGGATAGAGAAAATAAGGAATATGGTTGTCCCACCATAATAAAAATGTCCCATTATATATATCATAGTGAATATATTATATTAGTATGAAAATAACACATAAATAACAAGTTGAAGAAGAAATGAACTTGAATATGTTGGTAAACAATTATCTCCTCTTCGACAGATTTCCTTTAGATAATATCTCAAGGGATCTAGATAGAGTATTTTTTGAATGAAATGAACAGAAAAACCTATCTAAGGATGTTGGGCAGATATATTTGTCTAGTTAGGTAGATCTATAAAGCTCAAAGTGGTTCTAGGAAGTTAGGAAGTCGGTTGCCTTTTATAATTGAGTCCAGGGGCACTTATAGAAATCCTCCATATATTAAAATATTAAAAGGCTATTCTAGAGCCAAACAAAAAATGAGACATAAATGATTCTTCAAAGTCATTGTAGATAATACCTTAACCCCTTTGTGAATATATTACATTTTTCCTATGTTTAAATTATTAAAAAATATATTTATTCGTTAAAATATAATTATTTTCATATTTGACACTATTTTTTATAATATTATAATAAATGCATCAATGAAAAATGTGAATTTTAATATAATGCTTCAAAACATATCTAACATATATTATAAATCTACAAAATGTGAATAGAAATTTAATTCACCCATTAGATATCAAAATTATTAGTATTTAAATCAAATTGATTATTTTTTCATTTAATTAAATAAATACTATTTTTACATGGAGTGAAAATGTATGGTAATTATATAATTTCTCAAATATAAAAATAAAATATAATTATATGATTAATTTAATTAATATCAAAATATTCATTGATATTGGATCATAGATTTATTTTTTCCCAATGTTGACACATAAATGATATTAATTAAAGGATACTGATATTTTTTTAAATATCGTTGACTTAAAATATTCTATATTTTATTTTTATGGACTAGTTTCCATTAAAAACACCAATTATATATTAATGGTATATGGGTAGAATCCAATTAAGCGATTAATTTTTGGAAAAAATTTTATTCTGTTATTAATCTTCAAATTCTTGTTTTAACCCCTATTTAACACCATTAACTCTTATCGTGATATCATGTAATTTATATATTATGGGTAAATATTATTACTATAAAATTCCTAACATCCACTAAATGAATCATTTTTCCATTTTGAGAATTTTCAAAATAATTTGGATGAATTTTATAAGTTTAGATATTTTACATCATTTAATAAACTTTTGTTTATTTTAAAACCTTTGTAATGTCAATTTTGAAATTATTTATTATTTTGTCCCATAGAAAAACCAAAAAAGATGATCAATTCAATTAGAGTCAACTAAATAATTAATAAAATGTCAAATTCTTCAATAAATTTCAATTATTTTATTAAATATCTCATATAATTTTATTTTAATATTTTTAATATCATGTATTTGAATATTGTGTTATTTAAAAAATTATTACATCAACATTTTGTCAGCATTAATGTTTTTATGTTGTCATTATCAATTAAAAAATTTATAAAGACGTAGAATCCAAATTTACCATTAAATTTTATATTTATAGTGGAATTTATATTTTTTATAACCCTTTGTTAAAAATGTATTGGATATTATGAATATGAGTATGATATTTATAACTTATCATTTAATAAAATGTAATAAATGTGACATTATCACCCAAGTGGAATTGAAAGGTTATATATTTTTTAAAAGGATTATGTTTTTTGAAATTAATTCATTCAAATAAAATTTGTACAACTGCTAGTGTGATTTTATATTATCTACGCTATTATTTTTTGCATTATTTTTTCGGATTTTCCCTTAATAGTGGTAAATAAAAAATTTCTGAAGATACTATTCATAATATAACAAAAATTATGTTCATCAAATTAGAATATAAATATAATACTTATTGTAACCACTTATATTGAATTTTTAAATTCAATTTATCCTAAGTGGCCAAATTATGTGAAATGTTAATCCCACAGATGGGATGAAAAATAAAGTTAATGGAAAACATACAATAGTTTCCTAGTTTTTAAACCAACATCTAATGTCATATTATTCCAAATGAACTAAATTCATTTGATTGCTACGAAATTTGTCGAATTATACTTTAAAACCAAATAAAAACAATTAACTATATAAATATAATAGATGAAAATATACTTTTGAACTAAAATGTGGGATTTTTTACTATTCATGAAAAAATGAATCTTCATAGGAAAACCCAAAAAATTCAACCAGGCAATTTTTTTATATTATTCAAAAAAAAAATTCTTAAATAAGCAGTATAAATGTTTCCAAAATTGGATTCAAATTAGGTTCTCTATTAACGGTTGATAATACTGCCTTTATAAAAATATAGGTTTTTTATGTGTAAAATAGGATTAATTCTTATATTATGCATATAAAATCATTTGAATGATTTTTAAATTTTTTATTTAATTTATAATATATAATTTTCATAATTTTAATAATTTAATTCATTCACTCAAACATAACAACTAGTGTTAAAATAATAAATTACAACAATATATCATTGTTCATTTAAGCACATCGTTTCATGCAATGTAAACTGTTAAAGAAATTAAATTTATTTAAAAGGATTCATGTCATAATCCCATGGGGTTTTATAAGGATAACTATGTATCCTAGTTATAATAAGAATTATAGTTCTCATAGTTTAGTTTGATTGGGTCTTACACATTGAGATTTCATAGATATGTTTTCTGGATAAGTTTATCATGTCATGGAATAACATCTTTTCATGGGATAAATGTATATCGGAAATATTTGGATTGTCTACTAGACATGTTTGAGTATGTATGGTAATTTAATAATTTCATATATGATATTTTCCAAGACAATCACATAATCTAGTTTACATGTCCTAACTACATCATATAACCTTTATGACCTGTCTAAAGCCCATCGATAGATCTAGATAGATGTCCAGAGAGTGTTGTGTTACTGGATTGTCTCATCTATGGTAAATCTCATGATCCAAGATCACTTGTCCAGATGATGTCTCAAGATCTAGAAAATGATGTCTAATGAAAATTTGAAGATGTTGGTTGACATGTCTTGATGGGCTCTCATGACCTGGCTGACTTCTCCAGGGGGTGCATCATTATCCCAGTTGAAATGTCCATATATTGTTGCATTAACGCGATGACTTGTCCATGGTATGTCGTGTGATCTACATTGAAATTTATATTTATTACCACATGAACTAGATAATAATGTCTAAATACAATCTCATGGCCTTTTTTCACGTCATATGGTCTGTGTGTGATCTAGATGACAATTCATGGTTTAATCATGATAATTGGGTGACATGTATAGAGGATGTAGAAAGATCTAGCTAATAATCTAAGATGGATTCCAAAGAACAAATTTATATATAGTGGTTTTTCCTTATAATTTGGGATACATTCCTGAGGAAATGTCTATATCTTTATGGAAATACTGAAGGGCCTCTCGAGACATGGGTTTCATGCATAGAGGGAATCATGTGACATGCATGTTGTATCGTTGGGATATCTAATTTTTCATAGGGTATATAGAGTGGACTTAAAATGACATTTTTGATAAGTCCTAGTTTTTTTTATGATATGGATGAGTCATGTGAAGTGCATTTAGATAAATATATGTCTCATCCCCAACCTGGAACCCAGAATAAATAGTTCCCGGAGGTGGGATGCCATATGAACTCAGGGGAACATCCCCATACACTAGAGGCTAATGACTAAAAACAAGGGTGAAATGTGTTAATTGATTATACTATACCATTTTTATCAGTGTAATACAAAATTTATTATAATATTAAATAAATGAAATAGTATAACCTATAATCAACATTACCGAATATTTCCCCAAAATAGGTAGAAGCCCACAACCAAATAGTAAACAATCTCTTTCATTTCTTATATTTCTATGTGTGTGGAAAACATGAAATAATGAAAAAATGAAGAATCCCAAAAACTATCCCTAAATCATGGTATGGGTCCCTCATCAATTTCCATATAATTCCCAATCAACACTATAGGTTATGGAAAATTTTCATGTCCTTCCTACAATCATGAAGTCTTCTCGAGTACCAAATAATGGCTCAAGGATGGTCTGACTACAACTCAATAGTCTACCACCAATGGTGTTTACAAAATATATAGTCTAAAAAGTTAATATATTCATGTACATAATGAATAAAAACATAAAGAGAAAATAACAGGATATCATTAATTAACTAAGGTCAATTCCACTATTTTGACATTTGATCGATGGGATATGCCTTGAATTTATTAAATGATGTCTTATTACAGTCAACTGTTATACATAATGGGAATGTAATGTTCCAAATCTCGTCATGGAAACCATTTCACAAACAATTAAATCACACATACCATGGATAATCAGTCTAGGTTGTATCATCAAATAAATCCATTAGGGTAATAGATACTCAGTTCAACTCCTTAACCCATAAATTATAGTGGTGGTATTTATATCCTCATTCCAACCCAACCCCAGGACAAAAAAACTCAATTAAATACCCCATATACTAAAAATCCATTTGAACTTGTTTCATTAACCATAAAAAATTTACAATTACAAAAAATAACCATTAAAAATATTCTCATTTATATTCACAGATCATTCAACACATTTTCCAAAAACATTCCTTACACCGTTATCACTTATTAAATTTCATATGCTAACCTATTTAACACATTCCCCAATCACATTACTTAATTAATTTCTAAATTCATTTTACAACCAATAATTCATTTAGAATATTCACTTTAATTTATTTAACTGATTCAAATTATTGTAAACACTTTTTTATGTCATTTCAATGACTATACACAATGACCATTAGTTTCTTATCATAATTCATGATAAAATTCCCACAAATTAATCATGGGATCTATTTCATAACAATTAATTTCTGTGATTATCATTACAATAATTCATTATCCGTATGGGGGACCACCCCCAGGTGGCCCATAACCCAATCTAATCTAACCCTAGTGCATCCAACAATTATCATGATGGGCTTAATTCATCAATTTTCCTATTATAACGTCTATTCTAGCATGAAACACCAAACAGATAACACAATAACACAAAATCATGAACACATACACATGAAAACAAATCTACATGACTATGGTATATAACATATAGATAACCTACAACATTTCTGAAGATGAACACTCGCTTAACATTTGCATTTTATTTTAATTCCATAATTCTTTGAAGCCTCAACCTATGAATTACTGGAAAACATGTGTTTAAGCGTCTCTAAATGAAAAGAAAAACTCTATAATCTCTTATCTAGAAAATTAAAAAAATTGAGTCTTGGAATCAAACTTAACTTTTATCATCACCCATTGATTCTCTAAATGTATTATTAATGAGGTAGATTGATCCTTGTGATGCTTAGGGGATTTTGGTTTCTCAATCATGCTACTAGAGGAAGAATATGGAAGAAATCAGGTGAGGTTTCTTAAATCACATGGGGGAAATGGTAAATTTTCCCCACATTAATGAGGAACATTATTTTTCCACTTGGTTGGGTAAACCATGGGCCAACCATTAGCCACCCTCTATTATAAAGGGGGCCAGGCTGCACAGTTTTCAACGGACCTCGCCCTGTTTTTCAAACCATATGGTAACGGTGAAAATTGGCTCTTTCCAATTATACACAGATTTCCTCCTCAACATGCATGAATTCAACAACCATGCTCCAACTCTCCAATAAATCACGATTAAGGTTTGCAGTTACAACTATCCATTCCCCAAAATGGGACAAGAACTGTATTGCCAGGTTTTCTACTATTTAGTTTATCGAACACCTGGAACACCGATGAGACTCTGCATACACATGGTACCACCTCTTGATCCAAAATAATGATAATTAATTCAATATTTTAAATAAGGATACACCTCATCATAAGTTTGGTATCATACAACATCCTGACCATATACTGTCTCATCACTTGGCTGTACTCCCAAGAATCACTAAAATTCCATGTTATCATAACATGGCCATGATGCCCATATATTTTTCTATTTAACCCAAGTCTCTTCTTGGACATTTCCATGTTACCAAAAAAACATGAACCAAAAGAAATGTCTTTATCTACAATCCTTTATCACTATGATACAGAGTTAGAACATGATAATCCTTGAAGGATACATCAGCCACATTCTTGAAATCATCAACATTAATCACATGAGAATGGTTAGTGTGATACTAATGAATCTGTTCAACATGAAAAACCTAAATTGATACTACTATACCATTGTAGAAGAGTTGAAAGGTAGATCATTGGTTTGATCATCTCCACAATCTCAAATGGTCCAATGAACCTGGGAGCCAACTTACACTATTTATGAATATGATAGTGATACAACATTGGATATACCAGAAAAAACACACTCCCACTCCCCATAAACTCTATTGGATAATCACGTTGATCTGTATATGACTACCACCCACTATTATTTGTGGCCATATGTTTATAAATCTAATAAACCTTCTCTACCACAACCGTTACGGGACACAGTCCAAACAACTCTGATTCCCCTGCCTCTATACAACATAATGGAGATCTATAGGGCCCACCATATTGTGCCACATAATTTTCCATATGTAGTGTAGCATGGGAAATAATTTTTATTAGGGAAACTCAAAATGATCAAATTGATTCCCCATGATCCACCATGCTCTAGGAAACAAGCCCAAAACATGTCCTATATCACATAATTTGAGAGCTTCAACTTCCCACCAATTTGTGAGTGGGATGTTCATACTATAAATAAGAAATTTTTCATCGTGGTCAATGAATCCATGCTTACCCAAATTGAATCATTATATCAGGGATCTCTCAGATGTAATACCACAATATGCATCATGATTTCATCCCACATCCATTTCTGAATTGGAAATGGTTAGAAAAAATCAACCAGTCAATTATGTTTAGCCTTCTTTTCCTAAAAGATGTAACATCGCGTCACAAAAACTAAAATATCTTTCTTCATCCCTAAGAAAAAATGGTGTCTATGAAGATCATGATAAATTTTGGTCAAACAAGGATTCACTTTCAACTTCAATGCATGAATCTCAAAAATTAGGTTTTTATATATACAAATAAGAATGAAAAAACAACCCCAAACTTAAATTATTTCATAACCACTAATTGTCCAATCAAAAGGTGATACACAAACTTGAATTCATTACCTCAAACCCAAAAACCACGAATACTCATACAACATCTTATTCTTCTAGATCATAAGAATGGACTCTATTGTGGAGGATGCAAGGGTCATATACCCTTGTCCATCCTCAACCTCTATATGCATCTCAATAAATAATGAAATCATCGTCCATTAGAAATTGAATTCCTCAACTTCACAATTTTGAGTTCTCCAATTCATGGAATGTGTAGAACTATTAACATTTCCCAACATGCATTCTAACATGAAATAATAGGACATAATGTAATACTCTCATCTTCACTATCAAAGATTTATCATATGTTGAGTGATGATTTACATTAATATTTTATTATCGGTATACCCAGTAAACATCTCACCCAATAAAACATTTCACCAAAAAATTATAGAAAAAATCACCATGGTAAATTAAATATCATTAATAAGTCCATATTGTTCATGAAAACTCAAATATCATGTCCTGAATTCCACCACACAATCGTTTTGATCGACACTTCTGAAATCCCAACACCAAATGCATCAAAAAAATGGTTATACTCCTAACATGGATCGGGTTTTTACACAATTGGTGCAGAAGTGAGATTTTTTTAACTCATGGAAATAATTATCACATTCCAAATACCATTCAATTAAGATTACCATCTTTGTTAAACACAAAAGTGGTTCTTCCAAATGGAAAAATCCTTTGACGATCCTCAGATAATAGATCACTAATCAAAGAAAAAATTTAATATCAAAATCATTCATCTATTTTCCCTATATACGACCATCTAAATATTCTCTTGGGCTAATGAAACACATTTCTAAGAGATGATATGACCTAATTAATGTATAGTGTCAATCAATTAATGGAATTTTGATATCTTGATGTATGTCTTATACTCCATAATGTACTTAGGATGATGTCATGATATCTGGAATGATCCTCATAAGACATGGATTACACCATGATATAATCAAAAAATGACTAAATGTTTTACATGTATGGGTGAATGGTATAGTTAATCCATTCAATAAACACTGCTAGAGAATTGATCAAACTGAACGGTATAAAAAAAACTCAAAAAACCAATAAGTACTCGTTAAAGTAGTATGTGATATATCTGAAGTTCTCACCCTCAGCTCATGACACCATGATCACATGTATATATTTTAAAACACATAAGAACCTATAAACTAATCAAATATTTCATCAATTAAGGGGAAAAATTATCATTTCTTAACATTCATCTACTTCAACCCCATATAATGAACACACAACAACAATGTCCCATTATCTTACTTGGAAAACAAAACATGAGATCCACAAGGTTATGTACTCATATAAATAAACCCTTTTCTATCTAATTCCTCAAACTGAGTTTTATATTCATGGAGTTTTTTCATTTATAATATATATAGAGGGATACAAATAGGTTATTCTCCATGTAGAAACTCAATTGTGAATTCCACATCACTCTCATGTGGTAACCATGAGAGCTCATTAGGAAACACATCTAAAAACTCACCCACTATAGGAGGAATGACAAGATAATCTACCCTCTATCATTATGAACAAGACAAGACACATGAGGTCTTGCATAACGCATCTTCTAATAAATGGGTCGTGCATGGCCTGCCATGAAATCCCACACTCCATAATGCACATAAGTGTCTCCCATGAGATATTTTAATGTTACCCTACAATGCATACAATTAATATGGGCCTAATAAAATACTAACCAATCCATCACCATAATCAGATCAAAACTCAAAGTCATCAACCCAGTCAAGTTACAAAAGAAATGGTACCTTAAGAACTCTAAGAAACACTCTATGGATTTAAAGATGTTACATACACACAACATTAATGTTGTATAAATAGACATCCACCCACACATATATTCTACCTCTAAGCCCCACACACTCAAAAATGTTGTAGATATAAAAGAATGTTTGTAACATGTATCATATAAAGAATTTGAAGGCATGGAGTCTACATAATTCATTCATCAAACTATCGATAGTATAGCCTCGCCACCATAGGGTGCATGAAGAACTATAAGAATATGACCAATCCCACTACCTTGGTCTCTAGTTTTATTTATTATTTTTTTATTATACTTCCAAAATTAATGCCCTTATTTTAAAGCACAAAAACTACTACCCCAACTGGTATGGATGATAGAACTCTAATTGAAAGCCAAATATGGGTAATAAACCCCATTTTTAGATCTTTATACAGGAATTGGGCCTCCATCAACTCCCATCAATCATGGGTACTTACAGAACCTCATCACACTCCTTATCCCTCTACACACATGGCCCCCAACTGGTGGTAAGTGACACTGACCTATTAGGTGTCCTAGAAGACTGTACCGATAGTTGAAAACTTGATTTCAACCCAAGAAGGCTATTTTATGCACTATATATACCTTTCCACCACTATTTTTGTGAATACCCACAAAATGAGGCTTCCTACTGTCGAATATCACACCACTGGCTCATCCAACTAGAATTGCATGTCCACCACAAGAATCCTAAAATAATTTATCTTATGAAATAATGATCCTATACGACACCTTGAAAACCCAAATTAAATAGAATATATTCACCTAGGACGTGATATTGTGTCTAATTCCATCCTTCAAACACCCTGATCTAGTTTCCTCATCCCATAAAAATACATGAAAAATCATATCAATTCATTGAAACAACCATCAAAATCAATCACTAAAATAGTCTCATAGGTCAACCTCAGAAACTGTAAAACTGTCTCCAATCTCAAGGCCTCTAGGTATAAATTATTCATAAACATTTATAGGAAATCATTACATAACATAACTTCTTCTTGATTAGTCTATATCATAATATCCTACCAGTACTTTCCTTTTCCACACAACATGTAGGATTCCAACAAGAGTCTATTATTAAAATAAATCTCCATGTGTTCCAAAATATTCTTGATGGGATCTATCTAAAACTCTCCAACCATAGTTACAACCAATCTCAAAAATTATTAATTGTTATGAAACTGGAAATCTTTGGTCATGTCAATCATACTCGATACAGACTATCCAGGGTCTCATTCTAAAATCAGATTAAAGTCAGAAAATTTATCATGCAACTACTCCTCCCCTGTATTATCCAAAATCAGAAGTGTCTCGTATTCTACCATGGGGGGATCTTCCTCGTATATATCATATTTTCTCTCAGTAGGCACACATCATCCTGGTGGAATTTCTCTACAATTCCAAACACACAACCCAAAACTCATAACAAAAATCATCCACATTTTTCACAAAATAGATATCTATACAAGACATATTCAACCCAAACCTCATACATTATCCCAATAAAAATATTCACATCCCTATCAGAACACATAGATATCCCTACCATTATTCATATCCATAATGGGGTAAACCAACTCCAACAGCCACACATCATTTCATATAACATCTTTTTTAATGGTTTTAACTTTTATATAATAAAATTTTATATTTGGGGAACCTGTCCATATTTGAAACTAATTTAAACCAAATTCTAACCCCATATATAACATTCCATTAGGAACTAATTTTAATCCATTCTTTAACATTTTTTATATTTACCCATTTGCAACATATTTATTAGACACCACTTCCTTCAAATTCAAAATGAAAAATAAAATTCATTCTAACCCACTTATCCCACACATATTACTCATGTGTACATACCATGATATATGTCACCTATATCACTAGGTTCTATAACGATACATATATATGAAATCTCATATAATACAGATTTGAGAAAATGTCATTTAATAGTAACATTGGATAAAAAATGCATCACCCAAGGTGAAATATCAACTAACCATACTAGTAATCATAATGAAAAGAAATCCCACCCGAAGTACATAGTTTTTACCTCATACATGTATAAGATACACTCATGAACAAGCTCATTTACAAGACAACACGCATTCTAGTTTCCCTATTTCATGTCCCAAATAGTAAAGTAATAGAAAAGAAATTCCTATTGGTGTAACATCCCCTACCCTGTAGCCACTATAAATGGTGCCCCGAGCTAGGTATCCACATGACCTTAGGCATACCTACCCATATTATAGAGGATTACAACAAGTAGCGGGGGTCTAATGGGATATGTGGGGAGACTATATACTCTTTATCAGAGTATGACACTATATATAAAAATAATAAATAAATGAAATTGTATAACCCATGAACATGCCTTACTAAACCATTTCTAAAACTATGTACAATCCCAAACATTAATTGTAAATATTCTATGTCATTTCATGTAGTTTCATGTCTATGGATACCCAAAAAATAATGATAAACCATGAAATCCCATAAAATGGGTCCCAACCAAATGTCCGGATCCCCCATACATGAACTTCCCATGCCTTATCAACTCTCTAGCATACGTCTCTTTTTCATATCACAACTTGAAAACATGAATTCCTACCAGGTACCAAATGGTAGCTCAATAAGGGTGTCATTACAACTCTGTAGGCCATCATAAATGGTGTCTACAAATTATTCTTTCTAAAACGATAGTGTTTGTAGGTACATAACAAATATAAAAATTAATAGAAGACAATATGATTTCATTAATTTACCGAGTCCACTTTTCCATTTCATCTTATGTTCCATAATTTATGTATTTAATTTATTACACGACAACTTATGTCAGCAAAATGCACTTCGTAAGAGGATAAGACATGATTCCTAAACAACTAATGAAAATATTATGATAAAAATAACTAAAACATACCTTAGATCCTCTATCCAGGTCTTCTCATCAATTTCTACAACTAGGGGTATAGAGCCTTAGTCTAACTCCATAACCCATGAATTATAAAAGTGAGTAATTTAGCCTCATTATAAATGAACCCAAAGGCATATAACCTCAATTCAATACCCCGAATAACATTATTAAATGTGCACATTCTTCTATAATCATAACACATTTACCTATATAAACTGAAAAAAAATCATCATGTTTATCATGTAAAATGATAACTTTTTATACTCATTTTCCATATTTAATATTTAACCCATTATCAAGGTTAATATTTCATATCATAACACATTTAACACGATCCTCATTCACATGCCTTAATTAATTTACACATTTTCATTAAAACTAATAATTCTTTTAACACAAAAAATTTAATTCATTTTACCCATTCACATTTTACAGATAGCCTAGTATGCAGTGTCAATGACTAGACACGACTAACATTAATGAATTTTAATAATTAAATATGACATTTAAACATATTCATGATGAGATATATTTCATAATAATTCTATTCTACATGTATCAATACAATTTTTCAAATTCAAGAAGGTGGAACACCCCAGGGGTGGCCTTTATCCTTCTCTAATCAATGCCAATGCATCCCACATGAATCATGAGGGGTTCAATCCATCCATTAAATTATTAAAACATTATTTATACCATTGAAAACCAAACTAATAACCAAAAATACCAAAATTATAACAAAATATACATGGACCAATAAACAAGGAAATGTGATTTAACTTGTAGGACAACTACCTCAATTACATAGATGAGCACTCACATAACCATAATCTTTCATTAAATTTAAAAAACCCTTGGAAACCACAACTAAAGATCATTTATTAAAATATTATTTTAGGTCTTCATAATGAGAAGAAAAATTCCACAATCCTTAATCTGGATAAAAGAGAAAGGGAGTCTACTAGACACTCCCAAATAATCGATCTTCACCCAAAGGCACTCACAATAGCGTATAATGAACGAAGAAAATCCTTGAGAATCCAGGAATATTTTTTTGTAACTCATTCTACTAGGCGAATCATAGGGGAGATAATATTGTGAGTATTATTAATGATGATTAGTAAAATGGTTAATTTCTCGGATAATAATGACATGAATAGTTTGGATTCATAGTTGGCTTTATTTTGTGCCAACCACGGACCTCTATTTGTCCAGAAGGGAGACAAGCATCATAGTTTATTGGGGAGGTGACATAGTTTGAAAAATCGTGATATAATTGTATGGATTGGATCTATCCAATTCTATTTGGTTTGGATCATCTCTATGAATGGTTTCATAAGATATGTTGTAACTCCTAAAACAATCATGTTTAAGGTGCATGGTTAATTCTAACAATATTCCAATCATTATAAATTAATTAGATATCCTAATTTTCCACTATTTCAGGTCCCAAAACTTAAAACACCATTGAGACTCCATGTACACATGGTGACATATCATTATCCAAAACAAAGAGACCTAATCCAAAATTTAAAAAAAAGACTTACCTCATCATATGTCTTGAATCATACAATCTATATGTTCTTCGTATAAGTGCCTCATATATTAGTCATTATTCCAGCATTTATTTCATACCTTCCATATGTTTTTTTAGTGTTATCTTATTTTTTGTTTCACATTAACCTCTTAATATGTTTTATTTCATTTTTATAATATGGATTACATTCCCTAAGTCCTTCACATGATCTATGGTATATCATGAAAAGAAAATATGCAACATGTGTAATACCCTAGGTCACTCTCTATATTTTTACACAGGGTAAGACATTGTGATTGCATGGCCGGCCACTCTAAAATGTTATCTCCTAATATCCTATGTGTGATGGTTCATATATGGAATATTGTTTATACAATAGATGGATTTATTGGACTTTAAGACCATGTTATAAACATATATAGCACGTTTCTTGCAGTTTCAAGTTTGAGTCGGTGGAGAGTTTCAATGTTATAATATTTTTCTTGTTCTTATTTTTGGTCACCCAAGGGGAATCACATGATTTTTAGAGATCATATAATCATCCCATTTATACACTATTTTGATATTTTTTCCTATCACAAGGTTTTCCTTAAATACGAGGACATGTTAAGGGAACTTTATTAGGTCAATCTCATATGTATAACAATATTAATAAAATTTGGATTCATTTTGAATGGTTTTTACATGCTCAGAGCAGACTTGTCTGGGAACATTCTTGAGACAAAGGTGCATTCCCAAGGGAACTTTGTGAGTTATATATGTATTGTCAAGTGTGGGCCTCATGTGATAAATGGTGATCATCCATGTTGTATAAAAGTATTCATATATAATCAATATATACTTCCCTCAGAGGAATCCCCATTCATTTCATTTTTTATTATATTATTTATATTACAATGCATGGGATCTCATGAGATAATAATAGTGTTTTCAATGTCAATCACTCTTCTCATCGGGGATGCACCACGTCACCAAAAAAGGGACTTGTGGTGATCATTTAGTATTATCATGTCTAACCCTTCTGTTTGAATATATAGCTGGCCATGGAGAAAAATTCCACAAGGCAATGTTAGAAGCCCTTTATATGATGAATTTTACAGTCTATAACTATAACATCACCATATTTTATGGTATCCCCTTATTTAAATTTTATTTATTTGATAGAATTGGTTTTACAGAACACAAATCGTAAACGAACAATGATATATAATTAAATATAATTATTTTAAAATTTCCCTTATAACCTATCGATTAAATAGGAGTGAACAAAAAATATTATAAAAATTATGAAATTTATATTTTAAATATATAATCATATGATTTTACATTGATCTAAATGATTTTATAGGAATAATAAAAGAATTAATTCTATTTTCTGTATTAAAAGTCATTTTTCTTTAAATGCTGATTTGCCGCCTTTTATTGGATCATTTTTTTAAACAAAATTTTGACATTTTCATAAATTATATCGAAAAAAATAAAATTAATTTTTAAAATAAGAATGTAAAAATTATCATAGGGTGATGTTTCTATATTTTTCTCAAAACAATTATTTTTTATAGAAAATGTGATGCATACCATTTTTTAAAAAACAAAAATTTTAATTATATTTAGTGTATAATTTTTATTTGAATAGCACAACTACATATTAGAGTATAAATAAAATTCATTCATATTATGAATGATGATATAATATATTTATCTCATGAAATATGTAAATAAATGGTTTAAAAATGATAAATTAGCTATTAGTATTTTTGTGAAACATAAATGTTTATTCCTAATTTGATAATTACAGTATTTATTAAAAATAAATATTATTCTAATGAAATAAAATCATAATTTATTAGTTTTTTATAATATTATTATAATATAATGTTACTGGACTTTAAATAAATCTTTAATGGGTTATAAAATCTATTATAAATTCAAAATCATTAATTTTTAAATAAATTATGATTTTAATTAAAAATTAAATATCATATATTTATAAAAAAATTAATAAAATTAAGTTCCTTTTTTAATTCTAAATTTTGAAAAATGGTTATGGTGAATTTTTTGGATTTATCTAGAATAATTGAATTTTTGGTGAATGGTAAAACACAGTTATTTATGGTATATATACATCATAAGTTTAGTACACTATTAATTGAGTAATTTTTGATGTATTAACCATAATAAGAAACTATAATTCTCTATTTACTGTATTTAGTTTTGTAATCTTTACAATTACATGTCTTGATAAATAATAACCAATTAATGAATTAATTAATAATAAAACACCCCCACCACCTACTATCCTAACACATCTTAAGCCTTAAAACTTATCCACTTTCTGAGAAATCCCCTTCTTAAGCCTCCTCCCCAGATCTAGGATTTTCTAGTATCAACAAAATACCATTACCAAATCCATTTAAAGAGGTTCTGGAGGAAAATAATTCTCGAGGAAAGAATCATCATTCACGTTCTATATTTTCTTTTCACTTTAATTTAATTTTTACAGAGTCTCCCCACCTTATCTTCCCAAACAAGCATTATAACTCTAGTATATTATATATTATATAATATTGTTATGTAGATGTAAAATAACTCTTAAAAAATATTATATTATTCATATTATTCTATATATAAAAACATCATCTATCAGGATCTGATTTACATCATTCATGGACGACATGTTTTCATTTTTTATTCCACCATTAATTCTAGTCACACATCCATTTTTATGGTTATAAAATACTATTATATATATATATATTATTTAATTATTTAAAATTAGAATATATACATAATGTTAATTAATAAAAACAAATTAGATTGAGATGATAAAAAAATCACTGAAATAAACAAAATAATAATCAATAATGGTTTATATAATGATTTATCCACATAACATACAACTGAGTTAAATATTAATCCATTTAAAATTATTTATGTTCATTAGTAACATATAATTCCAATTTGGTACAACTATTATAATTTTACATGATTTTTCTATACATGCATGAGAGTAAAAAATCATAAAAACCAAGTAAATGAATGATCCCAAATGATAACATTATATTTTATTGCTCATAAAAAAGACCATGAATGAAGTTAATAAATATATAATAAAAAATATCCATGTATAAAACGTTTTAAATTAATTAATTGTTTTATTTAATCTGATAATCCTAGACATTAAGATTATTTCAAGACACATTTGAACTTAGGGAATGAGATTCTCCCCGAACATCTATTCTTCATTCATTTTACGCTTTCTATCTCATTACACCAATGTAATTCTTTTTTTTAAAATTTTTAATATGTTTTGTTCATATGTTCTGAAATAATTTATCCTGATCATTTAATTGTTATTTTATGGTAAAAAATTGTTTTATATGTTTCTATTTTCAATTTCTCCAAATACGTAAGCCTGAATGGAGGGATCTTTCCAGTTTCTTACCCATATTCTAGTTGCATTAATAACATGTTTTAAGCCACAAATATTTTTATAAAATAAATATTTATCATTTAAAAATATATTATTTATTTTACTATATTAATCAAAATATTAATCATTTTAATGTTTTAAATACTATATAATATTTTCCCTTAATCTGCTCAATAAGACTAAATTATAAGGTTTCTTAAAAAAAATTTATATGTTGGGCCTATTTGTTAATATAAAATAATATCATTTTAATTATATTTTATTTTAGTTTATATAAATTTATAATATAGTATTTTATGAAAAATAAAAACAATTTTCCAAAATGAGTATTTCTTCCAAATTAAAAAAGAGTATTCCCAGGCTAATAATTTTTTCATAGAGATATATGCCTTGTTCACCACATATTTCTGGTCTGTAGAGTATGTACTTCCCATTATATATCATATCATGATCCTTCTTATTCTCATGATATGATAATTTTACATTAATAATATTCATTCTTAGGTATTATGATATAAATTACTCAATGTTGTATGGGACCCTTGACAATGTTTAAAGAATATTTTCCTCAATGACATTTCAATGGTCTCATTTGATGTTATCCTTATCTATGTCAAAATAATTTGTTTAATATTATATTATACATATACATTTTGGGAATTCATATTTTCCATAAATTAATTATACTTATGATGAATTCATTATACTTGTTGTGATGTGTGGGACTTGTTATATCCCCTTGATGCTTCGACAGGTCTCATGAAAAAAAAGTTGGAAAAAAACCTTTTGTATTGGTTTTTTAGTAGAATCACATAGGTTTTTACTCAAAAATTAAACCATATAGATTGAATAATGGTTAATTTTCATGATATGTGACATCCAATTACTAAGCATTTTATTCATTTAGTAATCATTAATTACATTACTTGATGTTTTCAATCTGACAAAATAAATGGATGCATTATCACTCTTAGGGTATTAAGGGCATGTCTATTTCAGATTATTTAATTTTCTACATTTTCGATTCCTTATTAAATTTACTTCCCCAATTATTGATTCATATGACCCTTACTGAGTGTTTTATCTCACTATTTTTATTTGTTCCATTAACTGTGTTTTTAATATAAAATGTTTAAATAAGTAACAAGAAGCAGTTTATTATCCGTTGTTATGTTCTATGTTTAATTACAAATGTAATAAGGGAACAATTTATGTATCTAGTATATTAAATACTACTAAACCAATCGATCCTTCATCATGTTACTTCTTGTATCTATTCCATTTTTATAAAACGAAAAATAACTCTTGTCTAATGGGGTCAAGGTTGTAATATTTAGTATTATATGATGTTTAGAAGAAACAATGGAAACAATATTAGGGTTAATAACCCTAGTATATAATTTAATTACATTAATATATTAAAATTATATAATTTTTTTTAAGTTAGAGGTTATTTGTGTCATCCGAGAAATTCCCCCATGACTGGATACTACATGTGTATGTGGTTCTGGAACAGATATACCTAGGGGTAAAAACTCCAACAAGGTGTATCAGGCCTAACTCAGCGTAACCTCATACACTGTAGTGAGACTTATTTCTAACTATTTTTTTACAATATTATTGAATATTAATAATATAATTCAAATTTAAATTAAAAACTATTATAAAGGATTAAAAATTAAATTTGTCCCCAAAGAAACCATGTTTTTTATGAGTTTAGTAATGCAGAAATTTTTCAATTTATGTTTTGTATTCCTCAAGTATGTGAATTATACATTATCATTCATAATTTTGTGATATAATCTACTATATGAACTTTTTTCAAATGGAAGTATTATGAAAAATATTCTCAAATTATAAGTACACAATATCACGTTCCAACAAGATATCGACAGAATTGTTAATGTATTTCTTCCATAAAGGGAAGTGAGAGAATGAGAGGGAAGCTAGGAAAAATATAGGTAATGGGAAGAATGGATGGAACTATTTTACCACAAATGATACTTGGGGAGGGGAAAACATTAGAATACTCTTAAGATGAAATGGACATTTTCTTAACTATGGAGAGAAAGCCAACCTGGATCATGATTTCAATGGAAATAAATATTTCATCAATTTCATCAACTGTAATGAGATTAGACACTACACAAATCAATGTCATAGTTTTGAAAATAATATACCCCAAAAGAGGATAATGGATTATTGTAAATATTATGAAACTACCAAAGATGATAGGGAATGATTATTTTTCCTATGTTTGGATCCAAGATCTATGTTAATATTATGTATATATGAATCTTGACATATATAAGGATATTTCTTTAGTACTTCTTCAGTAAGATATTGGAAGCATGCATGTTTCAGAATCATTTAAAGGATATTATGGAATTAATATAATTAGAATGTGAATATATATTCTTCTTTATTTTGGGAAATATTATATTATGTTGATTTTAGGAATTTTGTGACCTCCCTTCTAATTGTTTTTTACTTTAAATTTGTACAGACATATTTTCAATGAGTTTTTTGTTTAACTAAATATTTATGTATTATTGATAATATTGATTAAGATTAATGGATTGTTTAACATATTGGATAACCTATGTTATCCATATTCCTCTCAATAATCATTTAATGGCTGAAGGAATGACTTATGGATATTATGATTCAAAAAATGCTTGTGGCATAAAATTGATTCTTGAATATCCATCTATATATTTATGAAATGAAGTGGAAATAGGTCGAAGCATAGATAATGGATGATATTATGTAGTCTAAATGAATCATGTCTATTTATTTACGCATGTGATAACATAGAATAGAAAAAGAAAACCTCAACTAATAGAAAATGATTTTCAAACAAAAACTCATTTTTAGTATACTTTTCTTTTTAATAAATCAATGGTCATTTAACTGATCAGATGATTTACAGTTTTTATAGTAACCATTATAATGAACATGTTGTCTCTAACACTACATCATAACATGATTGTCAAATTTCTCATCCATGTCTATGTTATCACATTCCACTAATGATTTCCTACCATAAATCATAGTTTATTGGGACCTTCGTATTTCAATTTCCATCTACCTAAGAGGTTATTTTATTAAATATGTTTGAAATGTTTGTTTACCATAAAAGAATTTTAAAATATAAACCATTTATTTTATAAGAAAAGTTTTAAATTGAAAGGTATAAATTTATTGAATGAGTAGAGAATGTAACACCCCAAAATATGATGGTTTGTCACTTTTTATATTTTATTTCTTCAAAACATTGGTTTATTACAACGCTGAGCATAAACGAACAATGATATAAAATTAAATATCATTATAAAAAAATGTAACCTACCTCTTAAATAGGTGATAATTAATAGTATTAAAAAATTATTATATTTATATTTTATATATTTAATAAAAAAGTTTGTCACTAATCCAACTTAATTAATTGGAATATGATAAGAATGAATCCAATTTTACACATTAAGAGTATTTATTTCTTCTATAAATTGTTTCAGAACCTTTAACTATTCAACATGTTTTAAAACTAATGTTCCTAACTATTATAAATTATATTGAACCAAATAAATATCCTATTTAAAATAAAAAATTTCAAAATAATATTACTGTTAACTTTAGTAATTTTTTTGAAAATTTTTATTTTTCTTTGAATATTTGAAAATTCCATATTTTTGTAAAACAATATTTTTATTATATTAAAATTATATTTATGATTTGAAGAAAAAAACCCAATGAATTTATAATTAATATTTATATATCTTGTGAATAAGTATATAATAAATTTATATCATGAAATAAGTTATTAAATGTTCTAAAATGATAGATTAACTATTAGTATTTTTGAGGAACATAGATTCGTATTCATAATTTAATTACTAAAATAAACTTTTAAAAGAAAATTTATTTTCATGAAATATATTCTTAAATTAATATTTTGGTTTCATCTGATTATACCTTAATAAAATTTTCAAAGTGTTATACAATCATCTATAATTTTAAAATTGATATTTTTCAAATAAATTATTATTTAAATTACATATTAAGTTCATTGTATTTAGAAAATTATTTTCAAAAGGTGAATTATATATTTTAATTCAACATATAAGATACTTTTAGGGTGATTTGTTTTCAATTTTTCAAAACCATTTGAATTTGTTCTGAATAGTGATGTGTGATAATTTATGGTACATATACATTATAAGTGTAATGCACTATTACATAATTCATCACTATTTAAAGAATCATAATATATAATTATACTTATCTATTTAATATATAGAGTTGTAGAATCATCACTCTTTATTGACTTGGGCCATTATAATAAACTAATATATTAAAAAGTCAAAAAACAGGAACCTCATTCACTACCAATTCTACCCTCACCAAATTTTCTACAAACACCTCTTAAGCATTCAATATTTTCCAATTTCTACACAATACACATCCCATGACACATCCCCACATCCATGTTTTTTTTGTCTCAAAAAAAGTCCACAATTAAAGACTCTTAAGGAGGATCAAAAGGATAAGAATTCATGAAATAAAAAACTCGTCGTTAACTTTATTTATATTCTTTTTACATTATTTCATTTTTTTCATACTCTCCTCACCTCCTTTTAGAAAACATGAATTATAACTATTCTATCTTATATATAATTTTATTTTATTACTATAATGTAAAATACACCATCAATTCACTTCACATCTTCCATTAATTCGAAAATTTTATACATTATACAAGAGGTGCTGATTTGCCTCATTCATGGATGACATATTTTCATTTTTAAATTTTACTTTAATTCCATGTCATAAGAACATTTTTATCTTAAAAAATATTATAATATATATATAGAAAATATTATTTAATATTTTGGATAAATTATATATAAATAATATTAATTAATATAATAAAAAAAGTTTGTGATGATTGAAAAAATGATAAAATAATCTAAACGATAATCACTAAAATTTTCTCTAATTATTCATCCTCATACCATATAACTGATTAAAATCTAGAAAAATTTAACATTAGTTACTTTCATTAATGAAATATAATTAAAATTATGGATAACTATTATCATTTTTCCTGATTTTTCATACATGTATACAAAGAAACTCTTCATGATAACCAAGGAAGCCAATGCTTCTGAATGATAAAATTGTTTCTTATAACTCGTCATAAAAATAATAAATGAATATAATAAAATTATAATAAATAAAATATATGTATAAAATGATCTGAATTAATTAATTATTTTATTTAATATTATAATCCATTAAATTCTAATTATGTGTTGAACACATTCAGACATAAGTTAAGGGATTCTCCCCAAACATCCATTTTTCATTCGGGTTACACTTTCTCTCTTATTAACTGAAATTAATTATTATGTTTAATTATATATTATTTAAAAATTCCATTTATATTTTCCAAAATCATCTATCCAGATTAATTCAAATTCCTTTCATCAGAAATACATGTTTTATAACATTTTCTTTTCAATCCGTTAAGAAATCCGGAATTAATGAGACGTTCTTATTTCATACCAATTTTATAATACCATACATAATCTATTTTAATCCAATAATATTTTTTAAATAACTCTTTTTATCATGAATAATTTTTTGTTCATTTCTGGTTTTAGTCTAATAATTAATCCTTTTTCTATTTTAATTACTGGTTAATATTTTCCCTTAATCCTCACAAAAGAAGGTCAAATATAAATATTCTTAAAAACTATTTTTTAAATTGGTCATAATTTATAACTGAAACATAATTTCATTCTTCGTTCACTTTTATTTTCTATGATATATATGTTTCTAATCTAATTTTATGACAAATATAAAATATTTTAAAAAACAATATTATTTCTAATATAAATGTTTTTTCTCGTCTCATTTTTACATCAATGAGATATATGCCTTATTCACCACATATTATTTGTCTGTGATGTATGTACTACCACATATATATAATATCATTATTATTCTTATTCTCATGATATTATATGTTTCTTTTAATGTTATTCCATTATACGAATTATGATTTAAATGTTTCAAAGTGGTATAGGATTCTTTGTAATATTTAATGATTATTTTCCTCAATAAATTTTTAATGGTATCATTTAAAAGTAAATTCATATATGTTAACATCTTTTGTTGAATATTCTACTCGGTAGAAATATTTTGATAAGTCGTGATTTCTTTAATTCAATCAATGTATGAATAATGACTTGAACATAAAGTGAAATGTGGGGCCAGATATATCTCGTAGATAAATCGATAATTCTCAAGGGAAAAATAGATTCGGACAATACATTCATATATGTTTCCATATAGAAATAGATTTATTTTTACCCACAGAAATATAAAATATTTATTGTATAATGGTTTATATCGCATGATCTGGGTAACTCATTTGTTGTCCACCAAATGATTAGTTAATGACTAATATGTCTTGAATATGTAGAAGAAATTTTCAAAGGGGATCTATATGATCTATCGTATTTCATGTGATTCACATGTCCTATTCTATGGACCATATAATGGTTATGAAAATATATTATATTTTTAGAATTATGTGATCTTTGTGATATTGGGAGCTTTATTCTTCCTTTTCATTGAGTATAAAATAATACCCATATTCTAGGTATTTTAACCCCTTGTATATTTTTCAATTCTCATATGGAGGTCGTCAAAAATTTCCTCCGTATGAGAGGTATCCATGTTGATAAGTTCTTGGTTAAGAGGAATATAAATTCCCTCCTGAATTTTTTTAATTGTCACCAATTGGTGTTTTTGGTGATCGTTGGTCTCTAGTGTGAGTTTTTTTATTCTATAGAAGACCCTATAAATAGGGGAATTGAGGTCAGTTCATTCATTAGCCATCTAAGTGTCAATATTTTTGTGTTATTCCTTTTTCATTTGTTCATTTGAAAAATAACATGTTTAAAAATCGATGGTGAGACCGTTATGCAAGACCTATTTTTGAGAACTAATTGTAGGATCTATTTTAGAAGGCCAGTTCATGAGAATAAATTCATGAGATCTATATTTACCCGTCACATTCACATATAATTAACTGAATAAATTTTGATAACTTGTTCAAAATTTTCCATTTTGTTGCGCAGTCATATTTTCTAGTTTCGTAGGATATAATGGTTTTATTGAAAGATCACATGAATGTTATATGAATCACATAACAATATCTAGGTTAAATTATTGTGAGTCTCCTGACTGGTTGTGTAGTCGCATGATGTAAATGGCCATTCTAGGATAGGTAGATCATCATCGATTTTATTGAATAGCTTCGAGGTATTAATCATTTTGAAGATATATGGGTTTTCCTATTCATTGTTTATAGTCATTATACTCTTATCCTAGAAATTTTTACTCATTGGTGGAGTAGTTCAAATTAATTCTGTTTGTACCTAGATCCTTTGGGAATAAAATTCTGTTATATGCATCGACAAAGCAGGATATCTTCTCTTGGGGAAATATATAATTAATTCTGTCATGTTGTGGATGCCATGGATAATATGTGAGAACTTTATTTGTTAAATGGGACATAATAAACATCATGAAAAAATGTTAATAGAATCATTGACCTTGCACTCACTCATCCATTTTTAATATTGGGTCAATGTTTTCCTATATCGTTGTGAATCTCAGACGATGACTACACAACCAAACAATTTATACAATTTTATGGTTTTTGATATTGATATATAATTTTAGGAAATCTTTTAGGCTACATAGCATAAATAATGGAGACACAATGTGAACATGTAGTTATCATTATGACATATTTTGATGTGATTCATGGTCATATTCCTAAACGATTGGATTTTCATTACTAGGAATGCATGCTCAATATTTTGGGTCAGTACACTAGTGATGAAAACTTGGCTAGTGAGGGACATTCCCTCAATAAATTTGTAATGACTCATACACACCCATACTAGCTTGTGGTCGATATCCAGTAGGGAATCACCCCATATAGGTTCATTGTAACATTCCAATTTCAATTTAGTTAGATAGAGGAGAATTACTACTACTGCAAATACCCCAATAACACTAGGATTCCTGGTTCCTTATCTTAATCTTGGTTTCATAAAAAATCTAGGCTTGAGTATTTTTTTTAGGTCCTAATGTGTTTGCTGATATGATGATCTGATCTATTCATTTTGATACCACCCATGATCCTACACTATCCTGGCCAATTATTGATAATGGATATTGTTCTCTGGGTAAATGTTTATATATGATCTCCCATTAGGACAAGGTTCTTGTAACTATAGTGGATGTGCTGATCATTTACAATCCATATACCCCTACTTAGTTCCCTCTCTCTAGTTTGAGTTTATAGTGTTTCGCCTCTCCCCTTAGATGGTGTGAGGGGAGTGAGACAATCCGATATTATCCTCCTATTTTGGATGACATTGGTTTTTCAGGACACCGATAATATGATTATACTTCTTCTATTGGCACCCCCGTAAATATTTCTACTTATTATTTCAAGTATTCGGTTATGTCCTATCTAGGTAGTTTACTAAAGAAACTAGTTTTTTAATTGGAAAAAACATTTTCCCCATCGACCATCCGATTTGTAGCGATGGTGGAGTCTATTCAAGGCTCACTGAGTCTTATAGGAAGCATTCCAATCCTTGGGATGATCATACACTCAATAGGATATATTATTTCAACTGAGATAACCCTTAAATATGAGTAAATGATAGTGCATCTATTGAGATAATCTTTTATCAATTTTCCACTTCATTTTCCTTATCAGCTCAGTTGGTAACCCCTATTCGAATGCACCCACTCTAGAAGACACAAAAAAGGATATGAAACATTTTCAGATAATTTTATAAAATATTAATGACATGGTCATTGAAACTCTTATATAAATATATTTTGATAATTAAGAGTATATTTTCTAGAACGTTCATGATTTGGGGCCTTTGTAAATGACCACCATCCATTATATGAAATAATTCAATAAATAATACTAAGATAGAATGATTTTTCATCCATCGAGAGTGGATAATATGATCTTGAAGATGGGAATCCCCAAGAAAAATATATTAAGGATTATTTTGGGTTGTTGGAAATGATTTGTTAGTTCATATCATTGTTGCACACACAAATTTTTATTTTAACATCATAGATATAACGATATGAGGAGATTTAAGATCAATTAATGTATTACATTTCAGTGTCATCATCCTTATTTGAAACCACTATGAAAATAGTATAGGAGTTTTCTACACATATTGAAACCCTTTATCCTTGGGGAAAGGTAGAAATAGTGGGGTGGGAGGCAGTTTGTCACCCTATTAACACCCATGTAAGACATTTATTGATTTGAACATATCAACCAACCAATATTTTTCAGTTTTATCAATAATTTATATTGAATAATTAGAGAGTCTATGAATTGTGTTGATCCCACAGCCTTTAATTCCATCAATGAATATGTTTTCTGAAAATTCAATGTTTGTTATAGAAATATTCCATTCATGATGTGCATGACATTTCCCTGATTTGATTTTGTATAAATCACTAAAAATACTCATCCTTTTCATAATATCAAGTAAACATACATTTTCAGATTTGAATATTTAATTTACAATAGTCCCTTGTTGTGAAATGATCATGAATTCCCATAAACATGAAATTCCTAATTAATATATATTCTCTAGTTATATTTAAATCTAATGATTCAGAAAAGGATTGTCTAGGTAAAATGTTTTTCCCAGAGGGAAATATATCTACCTATTTCCAATGTCATTGGATTTTGAGAGTATAGATTAATTTTTTTAAGAACATATAATGGACCTAAAAAGAATTGTATAATTTATTTCAATAGGAATAAATAATTATTGTTTTTTAGTTTAGGTTATTTTCAGCCAAAAACATTATTGAAATAGATTGTGGCCTTTAATCTCATACCTTTTATTGGTTCATTTTAGGGTCATTAATTTCAGATATTCTATTTCATTGGTATAAGAATTTTTTCTCTTATCGTATATTATTATAGTTATAATATTACATCTCATACCTTCCATTTCAATAGTTTATTATCTCTTAACTAAGACCTTTTGTTTCTATATATTGATTTATGTTAGCTCTGTTTATCAATTGATATACTTTTTGGTATTTTTTCTCGGACCATTTGTTTCTATGGTTTAGGTTTTTTTAGAATAGACCTTAATTTATTGAATACTTAATATGGGTTCGACATGCAATGGATAACCCAAGATGCCCTATGGTTCTATGTTCCTCCATGGTGTTTCTAGGGATCATGAGGTTTGGAGGTCATTTATTGTAAGGAGAAGATACATCATATTTTTAGTTCAAAACCATTCAGTGTCAATTAAATAGTAAAAATAAGGTTTCACTACTCTTATCTAAGTTCCATGTATGATTCATGTGGGTATAATGGGTGAGGGTAAAATATTAGGAGATTTGTGACCCCCAATACATTCAAACTGTGTGTTTTGTAAGTCATATATCATATGTATGATTCAATGAATTTGGAATGGTAACGACTTATAAGGGATTACCCAAGGCACCCTAAGTTTCAAATTACTAGCATGATGTTTCTTGGACTCACATGTATTGGTGTTCCTTTTTTCATGTTGGGGATGCCATTGGTTGGAAGGTTCGATCCCTTATGTGTTTTTATCAATGTTAAATAGATGTTTCCCCACCATTTTCCAAGGACATGAAAGACTCGTGAAGAATCAAATCATGAGGAGATGTTATTTGGAATGAAGTAAAATCAATCTCTGAAGGGTTTTGACATACTTGGGTAGTTTAGATCTTAATTTAGAAGCTCATGCACTATGCCCTGTGGTTTGGAATCATAGGGTATGGGCCATGAAAATGCTAAAGAATTCAGGATCACATTCCTTCATTGATAAATTATAAAAAACATTGTGATATAACATTATGTATATACAATATACTTTAACATTTTGGTTTGAGGGATTATTAATCGTGGTCCATAGTGCGTGGGTCATGAGAATGGTATGGGAAAATAATGTAAAAATTAGGAAAGAACACTCTAAGGTGTTGAGTTTAACCAGGGTGACATCAGTTATCACATGGATTTAGCATCCCATTTTGTAGAGTGACACATTTGGTTAAAGACCATACACAAATATAAATGATCTATATGCATACATGCATAATAAAAAAAGGTTCCCTTAAATATGTGTTTCATTTTTCAATTTTCGAAGAAGATTTTATGTTATCCATGATTCTCAGATCATGAATTTTGATTTGTGGAATGAATAATATTCAAAATGGTTTTTAGCAAACTTAATGTTGTATAGTGGCCTACTGAACACATTTTCATGAAACTGATATTTCACAAATAATTAATTTAACCCTGGTGTCTAATGATGATATATTTTCATTACATGGGATGAAAAGTGGGGCCTATGTGATTTATTACTTCTTTATTTGTGCTCTAAATTTTTCCTAACCACTATAGGTGAAGAGTAAGGTGAGTTAAGACATTCAATTTTGTTTCAAGAATCTCTTTATGATTTTTAATTATGACATATTTTGTGAAACTTTCACTTGGATTTTATGGTCTTATGATGTTGAAAATTAATGCATAGTGTTTAAATAAATATAGGTTTTCTAATGTGTATTAAATTTAAGGATGTCATGCAGATGTACTTACTATGAGGGGAATGTTTCTCCTGAGTCTAATTTGGATACCCAGTGTTAGGGGAACTTAGAAATCTGTCTGTGTTGGAGATTAAATTGTTATAAATAATGGCATTAGGTTATAAGGATGTGTGTGATAATATGGAAAAATAGAATCGTTGACGGAAAAGAACACCCTTAGGTTCTATGTTCCTCCTTGGGGATGTCAGGCTCATAAGGATAAAATAGCCTTCCTTTTATAGCCATGATATCTCTCGTTGTTAAATATGCTCACTTGTGCATCGAAATCATGGTCAAGAAAAGATACATATTTTTCATGTCCATGTACCATTATATTTTATCAGGAATATTAACTACTAAAGACATGAAGTGTGATTTATGAATTATGTTTATTAATAAATTGAGTAATTACCCCATACTTTGGTTAATCAGGGTGAGGATCATGTGGTCCTTTTAAAAGGGATGCTATATGGGGATAGATAGACCATTTTATCATCATTTAGTGGGGACATATTTTCTGTGTAGTTTAATCATCATGTGACCCTGTGATACTACTTGTAGTTTACTTCATTCAATGAGGGCATATTTTTTTCCTTTCAGTTTAACGCCATGTAGTAATGATGTTGTTACTGACATGAAAAATTGTTCTAGATGTATTGAATACAAAAGAAATATGTACATATATTTTAATTTTAGGTAGGAACCATGATCCTGAATTACATTAAACTTATGCAGTTGTGAATGAATTTCAGTAATTAATATATATCTTATGATGGAAGGAATCATGCAACATGTAGTTCAAGAGAAACCATGTATTTTATCATCATAATTAATCGATAGATGTTCACCAATGTGAAAATGGAAATTTTTAGTCTGTCCCATGAATATAAGTATGGGATTCAATATATATCATATGGTAACAAGAATCAAGCTAGACTTAGTTCTTAAAAAATAGCTCTATGTGGTGGTCTGACCCTTATACAAGTAGGGTTCATTTTTATGTTTATTTGTTGTGAATGGACTTTGGGATTCATATGCAGGTGTCACTACATTTCGTTTTATGATAGTAATCATGTCATGCATAGTTCTTTAATGGGTATTTGGTGGTAGAACAACACCAATAATAGTGGTCTTCTCGAACAAGGTCCATAGGAATGTATAGTTTTATGTCATGTAAGAGACTTCAACCGTGTATTTTAACATCATGAAATGATGAATCATTATGTTATTTTAGGGTTTTTTATTCAAGACTGTTATAACCCTCTTGCGAGCGTATATACATATTCCATATGTTCAATCCACTACCTAAATGTTAGGTCATGAGTTTTTTTATCGTAGTTTAAATTCGATGGTTTTTGAATATTTGTTTAGTATATCGATGTGTCAGTTTTTATGGGATAAGGACCGCTGCTCTAAATACCCATGGGTTATAATATTTTCACTGATTCTCCAGATATTCATGAGGGTTTTAGAAATGATGTTATACACTCTTTAATTGGCATTGGACTATGGGTCCAATTGGTCATACATGAACCGAATTAAATAGATAATGAAATCTGATGTGATGTAGTGATTTGTTTTTGAATATTAAAAATTGTTCAAATCTCAGTACTGTCGAGTCGGTATTATGATATGAGTGTCCAAGGGAACCAAAGGATTTATGTGGTTAAATGATGAATATCAATTAATGAGGCTTATATAATTTAATGAGGATTATATAATTTAACAAGGTGTGAATATTTACAACTTGTAAATGAATGTGTGAAGACTTTTTTGTATGAATGAAAAATGTATAATGCAAGATTAGACACAAGATGATGGCTGAAGTGTGTACTTTGGTATATAGTTACATTTTACTACTTACTTTATTTATGCATTTATTCAGACAATTTAACTTATTTATTGATTTTCTGTATTTGGGGTATACATCTCTAGTCCAGGCCTGCTGTGGTTTATATCTCACACCTAACTCGGTCCACCAATTCACTAGGGTTCCCAAATAGATTCTATTTGGTGACATGATTGTGTTTTTTCATACAATTGGATATTAGACTAGAGGACTGAGTGGAAGCATCAGATGCTCGAGGGGATCACCCAAAGGGCTTAAGTCATAATTTATTAATTTCTCAATTTACATGTAAAGCATGTTGTATTGTTATTTAGTTTAATATTTTTACTATCAAAACATGCATGCATTTTATAACATTGGGGTTTGAAATTTTTTCCAAAAAAAGAATTATAAAATGATTTCTTTAGATGCATTATAGTTATTCACATTGTTTCTTCTATTTGGTAATATTTTCAACAATGTTAATGAAAATGGCTAAAATGAAAAAGGGGTTTTTGAACCTCGTGATCTCGGTTTAGGGAGACGAAGAGATAGGTTCGACGTTTATGTTTGTTAAGGGGCTAACCAATGTTATGTATTATCTTTAGAATGTTTTGGTCATTATGGTATGTTCAACACACTACCCAGGATGACTTTTTGGGACTCGATTGTTTTGATAATCTGATAGGTTTAATTTGTGGATTTTATGATCAATGATTGACATGGTGATCATGGTTTGATTAACGTCACACGCGTGCATTATGGTGTTCTAAAATAGCACTCTAGTGAGTGGATGATCTTTTATTTCGATTTCATAGACATTCCAAAGGTGGGTATTGTCGTATCTATTTCGATAAACGAGTTTTCATGTGATGTCAAGCATTTTGAATAGATCCTTACTGTAGTTGTTTGACTGATCATTTTAGTGAACTTGGTTTTCTCTTAGTGAACTATTACAAATGATATGATCATGTACCATATTATGACCTCATTATATAGGCACTAAGATTGTGTCGGTATTACGTTAAGCTACTGTTTTAAATGTTGTTGCGCTAGATGAGTGGTTGTAATCTGTGTTGTATGCTTGATGTGTGGTTTCTTTGGGCTATGAATTCATTCATGTTGGGGAATACTGGTTTTACATTAAATATTAGTTTGATGGATTGACATGGGAATGTCACCAGAGGTCAGGGTAAGGAATTCAGTGTATGGTCAGTTGGAGATGTTTTGATTTTTAAAGACATGGCTCCTATTAAAGGGCGAGTGTGGGTTTTGGGACTATAATGTCATTCCAAGAAATCATGGGAAACATGTTTCTATTGGTGGATCTATATTTGACATTTTTCTTCAATGTGTCCCATGTTATGTCCTCAAATGTAAGCTCAGTTTCGGTGAGAATTGGATCGGGTTTTAATCAATTAAGCAGTTAAATTATTTTTTGATTAGTTGAACGGTTGGTATTTGGAAATGTAATGACTCGGTTTAAATAAAATGTCTTGATCTTGGTTGGTCATAAGCTGTTGTAGTAGTTCGTGATGACTTCTCAGGGATGAGAAGTTTTTAATGTGGGTATATTGTAATGAATTGTGTTTTTTTACCACGTTTAAATTTGGATGGTTTTCATATATTATTTCGTTTACTGATTGTTCGGTTTTTAAACATATCTATGGAAAATTATTCTGAGTGTTGGAACACACAATGGTTTTGTTTTTTGTAATTGGGTGAATACCCTTTACTTTTCATGGGTGTCCTGATAAGTCTTTGGAGCACAGGATCTAGAGAAGTCTACTTTAATGGATTTTCACAGTCTGCACATGGTTGCGGTCCATCCCGTGCAACTTTCCATGTTTAATATTTTATTTATTTTAATAAAATAATTTTAAAGGGGATATTTTTGTTTAAATATAATAATTCATTATTTATAATAATGATATTATTATTCTATTTATTTAATTAAATAAATGTCCCAAGAATTTTATTGGATGATTCATGGGGGATTTCATAATTAATTATGAAACATTAATTTAACGGTAAATTAATGAAAAGTTGTTATTTTAAATGAGAATAATAAATTATATTATTATTATATTATATCTATTAGTGTATTAGGATGTAAACTAGTTGATTGAGAGGCAATGTTGTAAGAGGCGCAGTACAGGATTAGGGACATTAACAACCCCCCCCCCCCCTATGAGGTGTGCCACAAAACCCTTATCAGATCCTCTACACACACTTGGATCCTTCTTGTGACTTCATGAGTCTTGTCTGCCTCATCAAAGTGAGTATGTTTGGGAATTTTTCATGATTTTAATCGGCCATTGGAAACCTCTCACACATTGTTTTCCCAGCCTAAAACCAAAGGTTTGGGATTAATTGGGTTTCCATTTTTCTTTAATTCTATGTTTGTGCAATGGGGTGCTTGAGTCCCATTGGTCCGCGTTTCAGCAACCACCATCGAAGGAGATGTAGTTTGGGCTAATTCGGTTCATCAACATTGTTTTGATGTCTTGATTTTATAATGTCATTGGTTTTCCTTAGTCTATTTTGGAGTAAGATATTTTATCTGAGCCCCTGGAATATAACGGTACATGTGTAGACCTTGCTTCATTGGTTACGATCTCTAAATATTGATTTGGGGAATTTTTAATCAATATTGTACACAATACACACACACATATATATAAATATATGTAAATATATGAAGGTGTGCATGCTTGCTACTATAGACCAATTGTGGATTGGTTGTCGCCATATGTCCAGCTGCGGAGTATTGAATTGGTTTCACCTTGATGAAGTGTCCCTTTCCATGTAATTAATGTTATAAATTCATTAATAAATTTATTTCATAACATTTATTATATATTAAATCCATGTAGTGATGTATATATATTAAATTCCCATTAAAGTGAATTTAGATTGTGTAATGATATAAAATGCTAAATGTCATAAGTGATTTGTGTTTTATTTAATATCAAGTTTTTGTAATAAAACCCCTCAGATGAGGTGTGATTCTTTCAAACAAAGATGTAGTGGTTTTGTTTTATCATTTTTTGATGTGGTTTGATTTTTCCATATATATTTCAATTAGTAATGTTATATGATGGGTTGATTCCATGGAATGAATATTGGATTGTTGAATTAATCGTGGGATGATGAGGGGCTTGAATAGTGGTAATTAATTTTTGAATTAATTAAGGTATTTTGACCTTGTAGAAACATGTGAATTAATTGTGAATTAATTAAATTGAACTGATTTCATAAAATAACATTTTTTAAAATCAATTATAATGACAATTCATTTTGGCTAAATTGATGCAATTAATGGTTAATTAATTATGTATATTTTTAATAATTGATAAAAATAATAAATTTTGTGAAATTAATTATAGAGAGTTGATATTTAGACTGTGATAATTATTTTATTTTTGGAAAAATAATTATGGTATGTGACTTGTTTTGTAGATTAAATAATTGACAGATTAATTATTGGTAATGTGTACTTAATTATGTGTTGTGTTAACTAATAGTTTTGGTATATTTTACTAAATGATATGAATATTAATGGAATAATGATAATTGATTGTTAAATTAATTATCATGTTTTTAGTTAAGGAATTTGGATAATTAAATGTTGATTTAATTATCTGGTTTACTTTCCTGTAGTTGATAATAATTAATTGTTAATTAATTATGAACTATTGAGATGTTGAAGGGTTAATTAATTATAGAGTTATTTGAAATGAGTTTTATGCTATTTATTAGTTGTTGAATGAATTAATTTATTTGACTAATTAAATTAATAAATAATTAATTTAGGGATTTTGGGTTTAGACATGGATTTGTACACAAATGATAAATATATATGTAAGATTGATAAATGGGTTGTGAGACAGAGAGTGATGCACCAAATAATATTGCATGAAAATAATGTTTTATAGGACATGTAATTATTCTCTTAATACCCATGGGTTTTGAGACAATTACTGATACTCAAAATAATCATGAGGGTTCTAGACATGATGTTCTACACCCTTAAATTGACATTGGACTATGGGTCTAATTGGTCGTACATGAACTGAATTAAATGGTTAATGAAATCTGGTGTGATGTAATGATTTGTGATTGAATATGGAAAATTTTTCAGATCTCAGTACGACCGAGGCAGGTATTGAGATACGGGTTTCCAGGGGAACCCCTGGATTTATGCGGTTAAATAAAGAATATAAATTAATAAGACTAATATAATTTAACAAGTAATATATAATTTAACAATGATGGAATATTTTATATTAGAAAATTAATGTGTGATCAATTTTTTATATTCATTAAAAATGCATAATGTAGGTTCAGACACCAATTGAGGGCTATAGAAGTTACTTGGGTATATAGTTTCATTGTACTGCTTACTTTATTTCTCTAAGTCTTCACATTATTTAAATTATTTATTAATTTTCTATATTTGGGGTAGACATATGTGGTCCCTACCTACTGAGATATATATCTCACACCATACTTGGGCCTCTATTGCACTAAGGTACACAGGTATATTCTATTTGGTTTCATGATTTTACTATTTTTATATATATGGGAGATTGGAGTAGAGGACCGAGTAGAAGATCGGGATGCTCGATGAGATCACCCCCAGGGATTGAGTCATAATTTATTTATTTCATTATTGATATGCAAATCATGATTTATTTTTTATATCCTTAATAGTTGTACCATCAAAACAAACATACATTGTAGAAAATTGGTGTTGAAAATTTCATTTAATACAAGATTTATAAAATTATGACTTCCAATATATTAATATCATTCACACTGTTTAAGCCATTTTCCAATATTTTCCACTATTTTTACTCTGATAAATGGGTATAGTCTCCCCACTGACTATCCTCATACCTTTGCTACTAGTGGCAGCCTCTGCCATACAGGGAGATGCTCTTGAGGTCAGTGGTGAACGGTTCAGCCACCGATTCAATGGTGAGCCAGGTCGAGACGTTAAACTAAATTCTTAATCTCATGCGAGCAATGATTGGTGTGGGTATTAAGGAATGGAAAGGGACCATGTAACCATATATAGGTGATTAGAGAGAGGATATGGGTAATTTGTATCATGCATTGGATATTGTAACAACCCAATGTTTTATTAATTGAATCTCTTTATTATATGTATGTCTTAATGTATAATCAATTTTGCATCAAAAATGTCATATCATGATACTAAATATTATGCAACCATTAAACACATTTTTTCACTTTTATGTTTTGGATATCAAAAATCTAATATACACGGTTACAATCAGTATGATGATTGGAGTCCAGTAGGAAAACCCAAATTTTTTTTGTGAATAATAACCTACCCTTAAGAATACTAACATACCCTTATAAATATTTATATGACACTTATGAATAGTATACCCTCCAAAAAATCATAACCACACCCATGAATGTATGAATAATGTTTAGGCATCTTATAATTGATAATATGACCATAATAAATTTTGTGGTATTTTTGTAAGTCAAAAATAATTAGGTATAATTAATTAATTAATGTACAATAAAATTTATTTTCCTAATTTTTTTCAAAAATATTTTTTTTAAAATTATGGTTTTAAGATAATTTTATAAGACCTTAACTAATTTTTTAAAGATTTATGAAATCTGTTTTAATTTTAAGAAATAATATTTTTCCTGAAATTATTATTTTATTGAAGAAAATAAATTATTCTTATTTAAAAAATTATTTTTGAAAAATGAAATTCATTATATGATTCCACAAATTTACAAATGGTTAGGGTAGATTTTATTGGAATATTATGAAATACTTGAATTTTTTGTGAATAATAATATACGATAATTTACGAAAAATGCTAATTACATGAATTTAGAAGTAATCAGCTGATGTATGGTTGAATTATGTCCATTATCTCGAAATCACATGAAGATATTACTATTAATTTAATGGAATCATCACTATTAAATGTCTCGTGGAAAATTAATAAGGCCTCAAAAACATGTTTTTTGATATTTTCCTGGAAAAAGCTTCTTTTACTGAAAATTGGGAACCGTACAAAACTGATCACACCTTACACATTCAAAATTACAACCTGGTCTCATATTCAAAATTAAAAAACAAGAAAATCCCACAAATCACAGTATTGCTCGGGGAATGTGCGTCATCTCATCATTATTGCACCACCATTATCATCACGTCATCGCCATGCACACAAAATATCGATTCATTGCCTCCTTAGTCACCACACCGGCAAAACCCCCACTGGAGATTACACATGAACCCTCGTCTTTTACACTTACCAGAACCACACCAGAATTTTTTGAAATCATTGAAAAACCATTCACAAAAACACAAAATGGGTTCATCATAACCAACACGAGCAGTGTAAAAGTCATCATTGTAGAGGACTAAATCTGAACAGCAAACCACAGTGAAACTGAACAACCTCACCATCATCAAATCAAGAAATCACCGTCCAATTTTACCAAAATTCAAATACCTGAATCACCACCATTGAACAAACCCATTCCATCGATATGAACAACAAGAAACATATGAGACTACAACTGTATGGGTCGAAGATGAAAAATGGAGTGCCTCCTCAAAAACCATCGACCAAAAAAACAGCACATCCCAAATCATCTTGAAGCCACCGTAACAGACCAAAAGGTAGAGCGACAATGGAGAATGAAGCCATATTAGTGTTTAAAAAGTTGTGGAAACCATAAAGAATATTTTCATCACGGGGAACCCCCAACCCCAACTATCTAATCCCCATTGAAAACTATCGAGATCTTGGGACACCAACCCGATTCAACCTACCCATCCCAAACATCCTCAAGAAAACCAGTGCACCAGACCATAGTGTGGTCGGAAACATGGAAACTAGAAAGGAAGTGTAGAGGAAAAACTGATGGGATTCTATAGCGAGTCAAGAACGAATATATAGGAGTGAGAGAATGTGGCAAAAAAAGGAAAAAGAGTAATTAGAAGAGTAGGAAAGAGGGGCGGGGAGGGGAGGAAGGAAAGAAAGAGGAGAAAGGGAGACAACATCAGAGAAGTAGTGTACATGACACTCCAAGTTGATCATTTCTGATGGAACACTATATATTTTATAAATTATAGAAATTATGGTAATAGGCCTTGTGTAGAATTAATAAATTAATGAATATAATATTGAGAAAACCCCACACCCATCCATTGTAAATACATACCCTCACACCCTCATTTCATCACACCTCTCATCTTGTAATCCATGTAAAAACTCGCCCCAAACAACTTCCCACTCCCCTCCCCCACATCCAAGATCTTTGGGTATGTTCATATGAAAACTTAATGGTTCTTTAAGGAGTATTCAACAGGTAATTCCCCCTCCCTCTTCCTTTAATTTCATTTCAATTTCATGTTCTTCTCATAATATGTCACCATCAATCCTCATCAACATGATACGAGAACTCCAGTATCATATATATTGTGGATTTTTATGATACTAATGGGATTATATATCATTCAATCCCCTCCATCCCTCCTTTTTATTTTATAAAGGATATGTTGTTTGTGAGGTGTTAATTTATCACCTTCATGAACAACATGTTTTCATTATCCTTTACAAACATATGATCTATTGAGGTAAAAAATTATGTGGTTGAACCAGATATTGATATATGTATTATATCCTATTTAATGTTACAGAACTATTTTATGGGAATATTATAGAATGATTAAACAAAACATGTTCCTTGACATCTAAAAACCAACTAAATTTACATAAAATAGTCATCATTAAATTTTAACTACTGATTCATCCACATTGAATATAACATAATTCATTATAAGATCATTTGAACTCTTGGAATATCATTAATAACATGTATTATTTTTTCTTTATGTTTATACATTTTCTACACAAACATACATTCTTTTCTACAAGTGATCCATTTATGAAAACTAATAAAAATAACGCTCCTAAACAATGGGTTTAAACACTATAACTCATCCAAAGACCCATAAAGAACATAATGAAATCTTAATGAACCATATTCATGTATCAAAGTTTCTATAATTTCTAATTAATGAATATAATTTCATTATACAGGATGTTAAAGTGATGAAATCATTTGGATACATGGTTAGGGGAAATTCTCGATCCCAACATTCTTTCTTTGGGTTCTCCCTATTTCAATCCATTATCGGTATGGTTACTCTTTGAATATCATTTTTTCATTGTTATATTAATTGTATATGATATAAATGTTTTCTACTAGAGTTTATCTTGAACAAAATGATTTCCAAAATAACACTTCTTTCAGAACCATCACATTTTCTTCTCACTCACGGTTGTTGGTTCTTGTATCAACTATGGAATTCCGTATTTCTTTTTTGAACCCAATGTTTATGAATTTCTTATTATGATATGAAACCAATTACATTACATGGGTTATTTATGTTCATTATAGATATATGTTCTATATATTATACATGATAATGAAAATGATGTGATGTGATGATTGCAGCCTAAATTATATAGTGCAATATGTGTGTTTGAATGATATAGGAGTGCCTAGAATTATAATGTTATCTAACACATGGGGTAATGTGATAAATCTGATGAGTTAAAGTGAATGGTTTTTTAAAAAGAGGCTACTTTTTTCACAAATAGGTGTTTTAGTTAACCGCTATGACCTGAAGATTTATTTTTTATGCATTTCCACAATCCTAGTCATTTCATAATGTTTTCTCTCATGATTATGATCATATGAATATGTTATGATGATAATTATTATTCTCATCCAATGTTATGTTTTTTCATGTTCTTATTTATCGACTTACTGGGCTTCTAGATCACCCATTTTTTATTTATTACTTCATGTGACTACATCTACTATGGAGAGGTAAAATTCCAATAAAAATCTATTGAATAATTAATTAAATAAATGCTTATGATTGATGTTAGAAATTTTATATTTCGTCCTATGTAACTAGATAAAGATAATCATATCCTACACGGTACACGTCATATTCAATCAAGAATGGAAGAGGTAATATTTTATAACCTTTCTACACATTCCTTTATATATTGATTCTTTTATATAACATTATAATCGAAGCCCCAAAACCTTAATGTAGAGATATTTGTAAAAACACCACGTGGTTAAATCATTGCAACCAATGTGTTTGACTCTTCTCCTATTGTCGTTTGTGGGAATATTATTCCACCAAATATCATAATACATAACTTGGTATAATTAGACACTATAATGGAAATTGATTGGCCCTCGTTATATTGAGAACATATCAACTGTCTGGAGAAAGAAATATTATTTTATATTCTGAATGATCCCCTGCTCCTCTGCAAATTCATGGAAGATCATGAATCATATGTAATAAATCATTCAACGGTGTGGGTGTTGATAAACTATTAAGAAGTATACCTCACACAAATTATTGAGTCAATGTAAATTGCCAACCTTGTTTTAATTCTCATCATGAGGGAATACATTAATGTATTTCTTGAAGAGTAACCAGAACATCCCCTAGATCACATGGTTGAGTTCAAAAAAAACCCTTACCCTGAGCTACTCCTATATCAAATTTCCCCTATAGGATGGATCCTATCGAATAGGAGGAGTTGAGGAAGCATCAACAAGATAATTTGGAAGATGGTTTCATATGCCCTAGTGTATCACCTATCGGTGAACCAATTCTCTTTGTGAAGAAGAATGATTGATAAATGCGGTTGTGTATAGAATATTGTGAACTGAAAAACAAAATTATAAATAAAAAGTATCCCCATCCAAGGATTGAATAATTTTTCAATCAGTTAATAGGGGATCAATACTTCTGAAAAGTGGATCTTCATTATGGATATCATCAGTTAAAGGTGAAGAAGAATGATATTTAGAAGACTACCTTCTGTATAAGGTGTGGGAAATATTCTTTTTTTGTGATTCACATTGGATGTTCTAATACACATGAAATAATCATGGATTTTTTAAATAGAGTCATTAGACATTATGTCAAAATGTTTTTGGAACTATTTGTCGATGATATTCTCATTTACATCATGTGAAAAAAGGAACATGAAGAACATCTAAGACTTCTATTGGTGAAAATGAGAATTTATATGTTGTACATCATGTTCGGAAAGTGTGAAATTTTGATGAAGCATGTCACATTATTGGGACATGTGATCACAAGTGAGCAAATTTCTATAGACCCTTTTAAAACAAAGGCGATTGAGGAATGTCCTAGACCCTCTAGTTTTACAGAAATCCATTGTTTTATTTGATTAGCTAAGTACTACCAAAATTTTGTGAAAACTTTCTCAAAACTTTTCAAGCTTGCAAACTATGTTAATAAGGAAAGGGTTAAAGTATGTCTGGATGGATAATTGTGAGAGATGTTTTAAGGGGATAAAGAGAAAGATGATCACCACACCTATACTCACAATACCAAAATGTGGAGAATGTTTTGAGATATATAGTGATGCTTAAAAAATGTATTGGGTTGCGTAATCATGAAAAATGATAATGTAATACCCTTGGCCTTGCAACATTTGTATATCCATGATTATAACTACATTACGCATGATCTATAGATGAGATCTATGATTCTATCCTTGAAAATCTGGCAGCACTACCTTAATATTTAGAATCATGACATATACACTGACCAGAAGAGAATAATGTATATATTGACAGAAAATTAAATCAGCATGCATCAAAGTATATGGTTATATTTAGTTATATACTAATATTGATCTATTCACTATCATCCTGGAATGGTGAATGTGGTAACTCATGCTCTAATCTGAAAAGAACCTGCCAATCTATCCATGTTACATATTTAGAAACACCCTATCTTCATGAGTATGAAAATAATTGATTTCGAAATAATAATGGAATGGGATACATCAATCCTTTAACAAATTATTGTGAAACCATCATTTTATGAGATGATTAAGGAGGCACAAAGTGATGATGTGGAGTTAGAAAAGAGGGTGAATGAAGTAATGAGTGGGAAGAAGCATGAATCCAATATCGATGATGATGGTGTGATTTGTTTTGGAATGTGGTTCTGTATGCATTAATCACCAAGTATAGTGAATGATCTATTAGAAAATGCACATATATCAACATTATCTACCAATCCTTGTAGTACCATGATGTACTGAGATCTTCGAAAACACATCTTATGGGATAACATGACGAAAGGGATTGTAGAATATATCTCAAGGTGCATGGTATGTATGTACAATAAAATAGAGTGAAAGACGTCCTAAGGTATGTTTTAAACATTTCTTATACCCATGTGCAAAGAGGATAATTTTACTATGTACATTAGATTGGTTCTCCCAAAGACATCCAAGGTAAATAATGCTATATGGGTTGTAGTTGTTCGACTCACAAATAATTCTAATTTAATCTCTATTTGGGAATATCTATCTCTTGAAAAAAATTAAATGATATATGTGAATAAATTGGTGAGACTGTATGGTGTTCCACTCGCAATTGTATCTGATTGTGATCTAAGGTTCTCATTTAAACTCAATATGAGTCATTAACATGATTTCAGTACTAAATTTAATTTCATCACGACGTATCACCACAAAACTGATGGAAAATCTGAAAGGACTATTCATAAACATGAATACATGCTAAGAGCCTAATATTTTGAATTCAATGGTGGTTGGGATCAGAATCTCCCATTTGTGTACTTCTCATAAAACCATATCATCCACTCAAGTATTCATATGTTTCCATATGTTTCTCCAAATAGAAAGCGATGTTGAACATTAACTTTTTGGGATGAAGTAGGAGAATGGAAAATACATGGACATTATCTTGTGGAAGAGATGACAGAGAAGGATAAAGTCATCAATAATCATTTAAAAGCTTCTTATAGTCACCAAAAGTGAAATGATGACAACCATCAAATGGTCTTGGATTTCGATTTTGGAAATATCATTTTCCTTCAAATATCACTATAGAAGAGAGTAATGTCATTAGAAATTAAAGGGAAGCTATGCCCAAAGTATATTGGATCATTTGATAACCTTTCCCACATACGATATGTGGACTATAGGCTTGAAATTGCACCAAATATGGCTCAATTTCATGATGTCTTTCATGTATCACTCATTAGGAATTATATACCAAGTCCATCACATATACTGAACTCTGATGTGGTACAGATAGAACATGATCTCCCTTATAAGGAGGAACTGGTAATGTTTTTGGATTCAAGAGATAAATTTCTACCCAAAAATACAACCCAACTTATAAAAGTGTTGAAAAGGAATAACAAGTTTGAAGAATAAAATTGCGAACTCAAGGCGGTGATGAAGGAGAAGTACATTTGCCTTTTTTATAAGAAATTTCAATGGAGAAATTTCATAAGGGGAAGAATGTAACAGCACAATGATTTATCAATGGAATACAATTATTATATTAAATTTTTAATGTATAATAACATTGGGATGAAATATTACATATCATGATACTAAATACTATATGACCATTAAACATAATTTTTCCACTAATATATTTCGAATTTAGAAAATATGACATACACAGTTGCGATCATTAAGATGTTTGGAGTTAGACAGGGAAAACATAAATTTTTTTTAAAATAGTAACCTACCATTATGAATTTTAAACTAAACTTAAAAAAATTAATATGACCCTTATGAATTGTAAACACCCAAAAAATAGTCACCTCACTCATGAATGAATAAATAAAATTTAGGCATCTTATAAATAATAATTTGACCATACTACAATTACTGGTACTTTTGTAAGTAAAAAATAAGAAGTTATAATGAATGAATTAAATTAAAATACAAAATTTTAACTAATATTTTATCATAGATTATAAATTCTATTATTTCTGATTTTTTGATTATTTTATAAGACCATATGTAATTTTTGAATGCACTATGAAATCAATTTTAATTTTACAAACTGTATTTCCCTTGTAAATTATGATTTAAATTAATATTTAAATTAATGATAATTATAAATTTATTTTTGAAAAATCGACTTCATTTTTGGACAGTTCAGATAAAAAAATGGTTTGGGTATATTTTTATGAGATTTTTCTGAAATGCTTCATTTTTTTGTGAATAGTAAAATATGATAATTTATGATAAATGATAAATACCTAAAATTATGAATTCATATGTTTATTTATAGAATATATAAGGCTATTATGTCGCACTCAAATGCACACATTACTATTCATTGTCCTGGAATCATCACTATTACTTTTCATGTGGAGAAATAATAAATTAATGAATATAATATTGTGAAAACCCCTCTCCCCTCTATAGTAAATACCACCCCTCACACCCTATTTTATTCACACCTCTCCAGATTAAATACTTTTGTAACCTCTTCCAAAAAATCTTCCATTGACCCTCATCAAAATATCAGAGCTTCTGGTCTCATCAAAAGACCAATGCATGGTGTCTATGGATGATTCAAGAAGTAATTCCCCTCTCACTCCTCATTTAATTTCTTTCAAATTTCATGTTCATTTCTAAATATATCCCCACCAATACTTATCAAAATAATATGATAACTTCATTATCATACATATAATGGAATTTAATGACAATAATGGGATAATTATCATCTAACATCCTTCTCATCTTCTTTTTTAGAACAAAATACGTTGTTTGTGAGGGGATAATTTTTCACTTTCACGAATGACATGTATTCATTTTTCTATACCACCTTCGGATCTAGTCAAGAAACAATTATTATGGTTCAAAAAGATTATTTTATATGTATTATATCCTATTAAATTTTCTATAACTAACTTATGTACATATTACTAAATGATTAAACAAAACAAGTTCGTTGTGATCCACAAACTGTCCAAAATTACCTAAAACGATCATCATTAGATTTTTACTAAGGATTCATCCATATGGAATATAACATAATTAATTATAATATCACTTAAACTCTTATAATATCATCAATAACATGTAATATCACATCATCATGTTTATCTATGTTCTACATGAACATCCATTCATGTGTACAAGTGAACCGTTCATGAAAACTATGAAAAAGAATACTCTAAAACAATGGATTTAAACTCTATAACTCATCCTCTGGCCCATAAAAAACTTAATGAAACCTTAATGTACCATATTAATATATAAAATCTTCTTTAGTTTATAATTAATGAACATAATGTCATTATACTAAAACGTTAAGTGAAAAAATTTTCTAGATACAAGGTAAGGGGAAATTCTCGAACCCAACATTTTTTAGGGTTATCCATCTTTCAGTCAATTTTTAGTATGGTTACTTATTAAAAATAATTTTATCATAATTATATTACCTTTTATGGGAGATACATGTTTTCAATTAGAGTTTATTTCAAACAAATTTTTTTCCAAAAGAACTCTTCTTTCAAAACCACACCTTTTACTTATCACTCAAGGTTAATGGTTCTTGTATAGTGTATGTCATTACCTATTTCCTATATGAACCCAATTTTTAAGAATTATCTCAAGTGAGATGGAAAAAAATAAGTTTCATGGGTTATTTATTTTCATTATTGATATATTTTTAATGTCGGATGCATGATTATGAAAATGTTATGATGTGACGGGTGCACCCAGAATTATATAGAAAAATATGAATGTTTGAATGTGTGGGTGAACCCATAATTATAAAGAACAACAATTCATTGAGTAAAGTGTTGAATCTCTTGAGTTACCATGAAATTATGGGTTAACATGATTCTATTCTTGTTCACAACTATGTTTGGTAGTTACCTACTAGGACATGATGATTCATTTTTTATGCATTTCCACATTCTATGAATTTTCATAATATTTCCTCTCATGGTTATGATCATATGCCTATGTTATTATGATAATGATTATGTGCATCCCATGTTATGTTGTTTCATGTTCTTATTTATCCACTTATCGGGCTTCTACATCCACCCTTTTGATGTATATCCTCATGTGACTAGTTGTACTTATGGGAGGTCCAAAGCCAATATAAGCTAGAGAAGAAGGAATTAAATAAATTTCTATGGTTTCTATTGTAAATGTTATGTCTTGTTGTAGTATTCCCAAGACAATGAACCTTTGGATCCTTGTTCTGTAATACTATTATTTTATAACCTTTTAATGATGTAATAGTAATGTAAGAAAATGTGGGGTCTCTAAATAATGACAAAGATGTAGGATCTAGACATCACTACATACCTCATTAAAATGGTAATCAAGTCTTACGTAGTTCTATTAACAAATATAGTTTACTGTAGTGTTGGAAAGATGTTAACAATTTAGTTTTACATTATGCAGTTAGGAAAAAGGTAACTCATCATGAAAAAGGAGGAATATTTCAGTAGGACCCAATAATATTTTTTTGGGAATCACAGCATATCCTATGATGATTGGAATCAAGCCAAACATTGTTCTTAGAAAAATATACATTTAGCATCATACAGAGGGGACATTTTTGTTCAGTTTGACATTTTTAATTAAGTAAACTAGTCAACAAACAAATTTGATGATAACAATTGTACATATATGTTGTTTTAATAAATTTGGTGAGTATTTTTTTGTGTGGTTTATCATAATGTGATAATGGAAAAAAAATTATAGTTTTATCATCTTGATACCCTGATGATCTCCACACAGTTTAATGTCACGCGGTTAGGAAATAGTATGTCAGGTAGTATTATCATCATTCTTACATAATGAGATATGTATTATTTAATGATATGTGGTTTTGAAGTTTGATGTTCGATGGTAGATGGGAAAATTGATTCTTGAGAATCCTCTCATGGGGGTGTGACGCATTCACCATCCAATGTGGTCGATGAGTATGTTATGTTGTGATAGTCTTTATGTATGATATAAGGACCTTCCCATTTGATTTAAAACATTGGAGTTTTCTTTCATGATATCATTTGGGTTATAAGATCCATCCCATGTTCTTCGTGAATGAACGTGTTGAGTTTAACTTCATTAATCAAGGCCCATGTAATCTGATTCTAGAAAACATTAAGATGGTATAATGAACCCAACCTATTACCATCAAGAAGCTCCATCTCTTCCAATAAATTTTGTGATTTCTCATCATCCTATAGTTGTATGAAAATGGATATTTAAGTGAAGGTAACTATTCTTATTTGAGAAATCCAACCTCGATCCCATACCAAATGAAATACATTATTTCTGGGGTAGTAGTATGCATGGTGGTATTGTTTCCCCATAAATCATTCAGGAGATTTTCTATCCATGACATCATATCCATGGTCCCCAACATCTTGATTACATTCTATCCAGACTTATTAAAGTCCTCTATTTATTCATTTTCCACTAAATGAAAGAAGCATTAGTGATTAGACTCAATTTTTTACTCCTGGTGTAATGTCTTTATAATTAAAGTGAAAATGTTCATTTTTTTCATACAATATTGTGTGAGGGAACCCAAAACAGGTGATGATATGAGACGTTATGAGTTTGATGATATTATTCATCCAAAATTATTTTAGGGGTATTACCTCATCCCATTTGAATAAGAAGCCAGTAAGATTAAGGATGTACTTAAACTATTTGGTTGTGGCATTAGGATATGGCCCCAAAACATACATTCCCCATACTAAAAATAGCCAATAATATTTAACTGTCAATATCAATTATTAGGGTTTTTGGATAATGTTTTCATTGATCTAAAATAGAAATTAATTTCTTGGTGAATCATAGATAGTAATATATCATCATTTGTAATAGTAATCCCACCTCAATATTTTTTTGGAGTGTCATTTCACAGATTTATTATCAAAATAGGATCCCAAATGGACTTCTTTAATGCTACAGATAATCTCTTTTATTATTATGCATCTGAGGAGGATACCATAAAAACAATATTATATAGGTCCATTTTCTCATTTGGAACATCCTGCGAGGTAATGTTCGATGCTCGATACAAAATATTTTCCCTTATGGCTTGGTCTGTTAATAGTGTCCCATTTTGTGGATATATAATTTTGTAATTAATCTATCATTGGGTGGATACCATTTCATAAGGGTTTCGTGTAGTTTTGACCTAATTGATTTCTTTTATGTCGTATATGATGATCAATGAAATAAATTATTTAGTTATTGATAAACAAGATTGGTTCTCATAATAAAAATTATCAAGGATTGTGGTTTCTTTGACCAATCCATCTGTGTTATAATTGTATGACAGGAGAACGTGATAAAAATGGTATCAAAAGTTATCTCTTTCATTAGTCTCATGATGTAGCCAATAAGAGAGAAAATAACTTCTTTTTTATGGAATATTCACCAATGATCTGTTTTATAACTAGATACAAATCCCCTTTGATATTTAGTTAGGCTAAATATTGCAGTAATTATAGTACCAAATAATATATGAGTTCTTGATATTTTGCCTCATTATTTTTTCAACCTTCAGATACTGAGAAAGAGTATAGAAAATTTTCTTTGTTAGGAGAAACCAATATAATCCCTGGGAAAACCTGATTAAGCTTTATTGATTCCATGGTTTTTTCAATAGGTCCTTTGGAATATCCCACAAAATAAATTTCCAATATCTATTGAGTGTAAGGGGTATATAATTCTTCCTCATATGAGAGTTTGGTTTCCACATGTGTATGTTCTGTGGTGGGATGTTTCGTGAGTAAATCATCCTAGGCTTTTTCTGTCACCACCTTCTTGGATGTGAACTGAATGTTGTATTATTATAGTATAACCACCCATCGAGCCAGATTTTCATTTGGCATGGGGATTATAGTTATGTGCTTGAGTGGATCAATATGAGATTCCAAATACATTTTGGTGATTCAATTAATGCATCAGATTTTCACTATAATTATTAGTGTGATGTTGTTCGTATCGACCTCTGAATGTTTGTTCATAGCACCTATCATTATTTAGATGTGGTATTAGAGTATTTTTATTACACCATGCATCTTTCATTTGTTTAAGGAGTTTTCAATGTGATCATTACATGGTGTCCACATATAATATTTTTAGATTTTCATCAACCTGTGGAATCATGAGAAGTGGGTGCAACAGTTATTTCAATAGACTATCAAAGTCTTCTGGAAATTTATTATTCCATTGATCGGAGATTCCATACTTCATTAGTATGGTTAAGGGGAGGCATTTTCCATCTAGGATGGAAATGAAACAATAATTTTATGTTATGTACCCCTAGATTCCCCTTAATTATTTAATTTTTCTTTGTGTGATATTTCTAGATGATAATTATTCTTTTATATGTAAACATTGATTCCATGGTGACATACCGTAATTCCAAGGAACTTCCCTAATGTCATCTCAAAAGTGTATTTCAGTGGATTCATCATTATACTATGCTATATAATCTTATTGAATACTATTTGAAGAACCCTGATGTGATCACATCACTATTTAAATCTTACCTCTAGTTTATTGAAAAAATATTTAGTTATTAATTCCAAAAAGGTCTAAAAGATGTAATGCATGGTGCGCTGATAAGTGGAAATAACATTTTTCCATCAAAACAGAATAACCTATTAGTAGAATATCTATTAGTTTTATAAGAAGGTATTGGCTCAACATATTAAGAGTTAATATTCATTTAATTGTACCATTAATAAAGTCATGAATGGAAGGGATTAGAATCCATTGGTTTGATCAATGAATAATTTTTTGATCGACAATGAGAAATCATCAGTTGTTATATATTCATAGAATCAAAGAAATTATTGCAAACCCAAATCTACAAATTCATTTTCTAGATAGTGGTAACTTTGGTAATACATCTTAGGTATTTTAGTTCTCAGAAAAAATAATTGTTGATCGGTTTTCTAAATTCCTCCTCTGTATTGGTATCATTATAGGGGTGCATCCTCCTGGATCCCTTCATGATTCCTCGATTGTAATCAGTTATTCTTAGATGGTGAGTATCCATATTTGGATTCAGTCTAGGTTCCATGAAAACACATATATGATTTTCCCATGAAATTCAGTATTCATCTATTTCTCCACTAGAGGCATGGATGAACTAATCAATATCGGTCATCGGTATTCTTCTACTATAATATTTACATGTTAGATCTCATCAATGGCATTAGAGACCCCTTCCTTGAATACAGAAGGAACATTCTTGAGGTAATATTCATATTCTTAAATGTACATGTATATGGATTTGTTTTCAAATGAATTTAAAAATATAAGGTTTTCTCCATCACTATCGCTATGTGAGTGGTCAGGAGAAAAAATTTATCATCCCATATTTCCTAAGTAATTTCAGAGTGTTTATAAAGTTGTGTATCTTTTGCACTCTCACTATTGATAGGAGGAGTATAGAAATATGGGGTTTATTCTATTACCTCAACTATATTTATGGGTATTACATAGTCAATTATGAGAATATAATAAGGATTTTTAGGGGTACTCCTCAGTCCATTGGGTGATGAAATCTTTTTATTTTTATCCACTATTGATTTTATACTTCCCTTTCATAAAAACCTACCTCGGCATATGTGTATTCACAATTCATGAAGGGGGAATGATCACAAAGTAGTATGTTTTCTCTTCCATCAATAGGATATATCAAACACTAATGGAATGTCAAATTTATCACCAAGTGGATCTGGATCATGGGATTTATGAATAGGGAATCGTATTTAGTGTCTTTTAATAATTTCATAAACTCGATTTTAGATGTCAGATCCCCAAACTGATCTAGAAGCAGGAAGTTCATGAGAGGACATTTCGCACTTTTATCATACCCTAGAATTAAAATCATTGTTGTTGAAAAGTCACCATATCTACATCCCAAACATTAGAAGGTTCAAACTGGTTTGAAGTTGATCCAATAACCTTTTTCTATCAGATACCTTCATATATTGACACTATTAATTCTACAAAAAACATATTTGGTTTGATGTGTCCTCAAATGACATCTTCCTTGTCTAACTATTTATACAATATGGATATATGGAATTCTACAGGAATGCACTCCACATGATAGACTTCAAATATAGTGACTTTTTCCTCAAACTACTACATGCTCTAGATAGATGAAATGAGTGACTTTATGAGTTATTTTTTAATATGGAGCACATCCATGATTTTGAATTTGTATGGGAAAATCTCCAACTATTTTTAATGTCATAGTTTTTTGCCAATTGAATGGGATTCTTGATGTAGGGTTTGTACTAATTATGTGGCTCATGAACTGAGGTGTTTTTTCAAGAAAAGATTAGTGTGGATGTTGAGGTTAATGTAGGAACTTCTTCAACTCTCTTAGGTAATGCTGACCATCCCCGTTTTCAGGGATGATCATGTAATATCACCCCCTCTAGTCATTCATGTAAAACATCTGGTCTTAGATTACCACTGGAGGGTTCTATAGCCCCTCTGTATCTCTATTGGTATTTTTTGTGAGATTGATAATAGATCTCAGTTATATATATGAATTCGATGAGAATATCACTAAAATATTTGTCCTGACCAAGCCCATGTTTTCCCCTGTTTCCTCATTTCATATAAATGTTACATATTGTTCCCATGTCTAGTATGGGGAACTCATATTTTGAGTCATATTTATCATTAGACATAGTATATGCCAAGTGTATCACATTAAAATAACTAACTTCATGACATTCATTAGATGAATGTTTTTTTGGTGGGGTGATGGCCAGGATTCAGGTAATTGGGATGAAATCTAAAAGAGTCAATGCTTCCGTTGATTCTAAAAATAAATATTCATCTTCAATCTCTTCCAATATCTAATGTCTGCATTGAACATTAGGGGGGATATTTTATGTCACCTACCTATGAAATGATAATTTTATGGGTCTTTTAATAAGTTCACATAGGGTGGCATGATCTTGGTAAGCTAATTTTCAAGTCATTTTGTTTTTAAACATCTGACCACACCTATCTAGAAGTCATTTCCAATAACATTATTCTTCTAAGTTGGAAATGGATATGTAGTACACATGTGATGGGAGGTCCTCCAATATAAACTATCCTGAATCAATCAAGATATAGAAGAAGTATTTTATGAGGATAAAATCCTAGATGTTAGGACCCATCCTTCCATGGAACGGGCAGTTTTCATGATGATCAGTGACGATTACCATATTGGGATTCCTAGGCTGTGGAAACTTGAGTATGTTATTTATCATGGATTCAAGGAAATAAAATGGGAAATTAATTTTTTAGAAGTAATATTCTTTATTGATATATTCCTCAAATCTCAAGATCCCCTTAATTCAATATGATTTTGGTTGAGGGATTGTTTGTGTTTATTTCCACTCGATTGGAGGAACTAGGCCATACAAGAATAGAATAAGATCTTGTATAGATCTCATTCTTGATTTGAGGGTAACAATGGTTGTTTTATCCTTTTTAATACTTTCCAATATGTTTTGGTCATGATTTAGTAGATAACTCAGGTACGTCAAATGGTATCTTCCAAACATTTTTATGTTTCTATAAACTCATACATCCCACTTAGATAATTCATTGAGAACTGAGTTGAATGCATCTTATCTGATAAAATTTCATCTTACTGTTCCAAAAAATGTTTTTATGAGAGAAAAATACTTAGTGAATAGGTTAAACAATTACATCTGGCTACGAAGTCATATTCCCTCGAATTTAATCATTTATTTTAGATAGTAAAGTCAATAATTATCGTTTTTCTTAGTTTGGTGTTGAATTGGTAATGGAAATGATGATTCATGTCTTCCCATCCTGCAACTGATCCTTCTAGAAGACTATTTTACCTATCAAGAGATGATCATATTAGAGTCTAAACCGGAAACATCATCTTGGTCACCCACTACTGATTTTGAGGGCATCTCATTAGACTAGACAAAATATGAATTGAATGAGATATTTTATAGGGTATATCATGCAATCAAATGTAGAGAAGATAAGATTTCCAATATTTAGTGGGGTAAAAGTGTCATCCACCAATTTTGTATATTGATTCCCCTCAGGATACACAAGTTTGTATCTCCCCTCTAGGGATTCCATCATTGTATCCATAGACTTGATTGATTTTAGTACTTCTATAGGTACTACTATCTGAGCAGCCTCCCGTTTATAAGGATATTATTGGGACTAATGAGATGGTACAGTTTACATCTCCTACAAATTATCATTACACATGAAGAATAAATTATTACCCAAGTGAGGGAGAGGATTCCACTGTAATAGAGTAAATTCATAATCAGTTTTTACTTCCTCATTTATGTTGACTAGCTACCTAGATGTGGAGCTGATCGGATTCTACAATTTCTTTCATAGAGGTGGATTTATTATTTATATTTGTATGGGATGAGGGATATTTACCTCTAACTAATGTTTATTCCCATGGGAAATTTTTCCGTAGAGTATCTTCTCATTGCGTTGTCTGATATTTATAATTCCATTCTCATATTATTTCATTTTTTCCTATATGTAAGGAACATCAATTATCGGGGGTGGTGGTTGGGATGTAGCCTTGCATTTTCTATTTATCCTTGGAGGTTTTCCACCAAATAAGTGGAAAAAATATATTTAATGGTTCTAGGTTTGACATCATCCTCTGGTTCTATGTATGTGAAAACCTAATGGTTGTATCCAAATCCTCCTCTCAAGGTATATTTTCTGAATTATATACCTCAAAATATATTTTTATAGTCACATTACTTTTTTTTATGATTACAATAGGCACAAAAGTGTCTCGAGAAATGGATGTTGTCCCATTACATTAAATGAAATAGGTTGACTCCGCAATTATTTCATTAGGATCATTTCACAAACCCTTTTTCATATTTTTCTCTTTTGGCTTGAGACCGCATTAGGTTTTGACTTTCATCGACTTATCATCCTCCAATCTCATTATTTGAATAGTTAAAAAGATGGAAATTTTAGTCTTTAATGTTTAATGGTCCCTAAAAATCATATGATTGACTTGTGGTGGGAGGAAATAATGGGATACCAAATATTTTTATTTGCATCCCTTCTTAGAGAAGATTTAATCCTTCTGTTGTGATGTTTATAGAAAAAATTACTATATCCCTATAGGATGGGGGACATTTGGGGCCATATTTTTAATTCATTGATCTTGTTACTGGGGATTCAATGATTCAATTTGAGGATATAATGACTCATGGGATGGAAATTGAGATATAAATTCCCACACTCAATTTTCTATGGTTGATCTAGAATTGTAATTGATTTCCCAAAGACCCTATCATGACCTGATGAACCAAGTGATGGTGATTGAAATATAAATTACCCTATACTAGTTAGATGAGTTTTGATTGAATCTATAGCCGATATGTTCTACAACATTATAGGAATTGATGATCTGAGTAATGGAGGTAGTGGTAGATATTCCCTCATCCATGTTGTTGGATTTTCTCCTAGATTGATGATATGGAAGCTGATAATATGACCTACATGATGGTCCATGGTTGTGCTCGTGTTGAAGATGGGTGAAATGGCAGACCATGGAGGTAGTCTATTTCTATGGAAAGTCTATAGGTTTATCAAAACATCAACATCCATTTGAATAATGCATTCTTGTTATTTTGAGGGGATCATTTTTATGACCCATGGGATTTACTCTTCCTTCATTATTGAAGTAATATCACCATTAAAGTGGGTAATTATATTTTAGTGAACAACTAGCTTGTGAATTACCTTGTCCTCTGATATTTCTTGATTTTATGACATTTCATGATGTCATATCTAAGGGTTTTTGTTGTTTCAGTGGTGTGGTGAAGTGTAATGATCCATAATATTCCCAACCTCGAAAAAAGATACATAATGAGGATTTGGTGACCATTTTTTATTATTTTCGATGCAATAGAAGAGATCATGATATAGATTTGTGATTCTATTTGTATTTTGGGGTCTCTGGCCGTGGAGATAAAAACCGGATATAGATTACAATTGAGTATATTGATGGTTTGATAGAGACCCACATATCATAGATAAGGTAGATGGATATCCTTTAATCATTGATAATTTTACCATATATTTTTGTGTACATAATCGTTGCACTACATCTCTACATTTTCCCAGCTATTATAGTCAGAAGTGGTGAGTGTCCAAAACATTGTGGGGATGTTGTTTCCAAATAACTCTATCAATATATCATTTTCATATTCCTCATCATAAAAAATTCATGAATTCATATGATGGGACATTATATTGTTTTTTTGGCATCGCTTACTGACAATATTGGTCTGCTACTTGTTGTTGATAGGGAACTATAAATGTTTGACACTGATGTTTTAAGAACTTATTTATACAATGGTATTGGAGAGTTGGAAGAATCTTTATATTGAGGTTTCTGGGAAAGGGGGGATTACTGAGTCCATGGGAGACAAAACAATGGTGATGTTGACCCTATAGTATTGGAATATTAGAGGCCCTATTATCTATCTATGCACTACCACATGGAGGACTATCATGGTAATGTTCTCCGTTAGCTACATATGATGTGTCGATGAACCCCTGGGGTCTTGGGAATGTGTCTCAATAAATCTCAATAATAATAAAAATTCTATCATTAGGAATATTAGTCATTATATAAATAATCATGGAATATACTAGCCTAACTTTGGAATTGTATAGGGATAGGTCCTACTTCATGATAACTTATAGAATATATTGATAATTGTCTGGTGATTTAGGATAATAAGACTACTATTGGGAAGATACTCGAGTATTCAAATGATATTATTAATTATTGGAAAAACAATTATCCTTCCAAGATGCATGTTATGCTCTCACATTGTGATCCTCAATCAAAACAAGGTTAATATCTCGATCATTTTCCTTAATAATATGTCCTTGGTCTTTTTGGATATGGAAATGAGACTATCGTATGGCTTGTTTCACTCTCACATGGTGATCCCTAGTTGGAGTGGTAATATGATCCCAGTACGAATACTCAGTCCCCACCAAAATAATATAACAAACCATCTAAATGGGAAAATGAATATGAGAATCCTCCTATATAGCATTTTCATGATGTTGGAGTAGTCATTCGATGTTGGATGTTGGGATAATAGCTTACCTTCCGTGATCTAGGAGAATATTCTAGGTATATTAAATTATAGTAACATGAGACTATCCCAAGGCATGTTTCATTCTCACATGGTGATCTCAAACCAAAATAGGGATATGAGACATATATTGGTCCTTGGGATTATGCATCTTGTCTTCTTTAATATGAACATTATCATGTCTCGAGGCACGTTCTGCTCTCACATGGTGATCCCCATTCAGAACGGTGGTATGATCCTGATCCTAGGCAATTGGAATATGCCTCCAGGATTTTGCGATATAGATTTGAGCCTATCATAACACAAGTTCTATTCTCACAAGGTGACCTCTAATTGGAATAAGTATATGAGCCCAACCCAATGCCTTATTCAAAACAAAAATATAGACATAATCATTTTGGATTGGATAATGAATATGTTTTTTCTCTAGAGAATCCATTTTTAAAAAATGATTAGAGTGTTGCGAATACTTGTCTATGGGGATTGGAATATTCACTTATTCATGTATTTGTAGTAGTACTGGAATATACTGGTAGAGTTCTTATATTTATTCTCATCTGCAATGTAATTTTAGAAAAGCCTGTGTAGGGATGTAAGCCTCCCAATTTTTTGTCTCCACTTTGTGTTTGAAGATATCTTCAATTGATGATTGAATATCATCCCACTTCTATCCTACATGTTCAATTTAAATATAATAATAGATTTCATGCACATGAGTTGGGATATGCGCCTCTACCTTATCTAAATCATGAATTTTCCGACCTTTTGATTCTGAATGAGAAGGAAGATGAGTCATATTGTTGTCTACCACTAAAATATTTTAATTGGATTCATCATCGAAATAGGGAAATTACCCCACTCACAATTGTACAAATAATTCCCTTCCTGATGTGACTTCCCTATTTCATGTGAATGGGTTTTAGAGGTAATAGTGTGTATGGTGGTACTTTACTATAAGAACAAAGGGGACCATAAGGATGGAGCTGGAAATGGTGATTGATTGGATACCTCCATGTAGGTTCATAAACTAGAAGGGATTAAAAGTTGTCTCCTTGGTAAACCTTCATCTTATAGGAAAGGTGTTTATTGTTGTGATCAAAGTATAATATTCTCAAGTGGTTTGTTGTGGCAATGACGATCACTAAAATTATGATATATTTCTTTGAATTATGTGGATGTGTAGGTTTAAGTATTTGGATACCCTTGAAAACAACATCAAGGTTCAGGATTGATCAGTGTTGATGGTATTCTCATTCGTTTTCATTTTACACTTGACTCTGATGATAAAGGGTAGCTGATTCCATTCTGACTCCCAAAGAGGATTCATCCATAGCTGATTTGATAGAATAGACCATAGGTGAATACATTATCTAGGTTTAGGGATTTATTTGTGTGATAAGTATCTTGAGAAACATTGACAACCTAAAATACGGTGATCAATCAGTACAAAGTCATAGGTATGCTATGTTCTTAGTATGATATTCATGGACAACACAATTATATTTTAATATTCCTAATCTTTCTATTTTCTCCAAATTACTTGTCAATGTATGCACATAATCATTTCAGGAAAAGCGTATATTCATTTGTGATATTAATTTCTATCATTTAGTTTTATTTGAGCATGATATAAAATTAATATGGCATGATGCATGATAAAATGCTCTTCCTATTATTTGAGAGTTCAAATTGGTTTCATCATTTTTGTTTCAACTCAAAGTGGATAAATACTACACATATGACAAGATTTTTTTAAAAAAACTATGGAGACTACACTTTTACCATGTTAATGATATTTCAATGTTAAATGATTTCACACAGGTTCACCATTTTTGTTTAATCAGAAATGTTTCTGAATTTTGTTTCTTATTTGGAGACAGTTGGGGATTTGAGGTCTATTTCAATCATTCATGTTGGGTTCACCAATTTAACATTTCATATAAACACTGAATGGTTCCCACAAACCTAACTACGTATAGATAATCTATCCAAATGTTGGTGTTCCTTTGGCATTTCATAACCAATGATGCATAGGAACTCACATTGTTCAATAGGATGGGAGGTCAAGCTCATCACACGCTTTTGGGAGGAATTGATTCATACTATGGAATTGTGTTAAGGATTTAAGATACATGTATGAATATCTTATTAATCATGATATTGGACTAGTAACCATAATAAAATGATCATGTTGTAAACCCATTCATATGTGAATGGACGAGTCTATTAATGAGTTTATTTGTACATATCTGAGGTTGATCATTTGTTTTCCCATTAATGGCTGTCTTATAATTTTTGATAGCCTTATAGTCGTTCCCACATCAATTTTCATCCATTAAGGGAGGAAATTAATATTTCTGGGATGGGATTGAGCTATTAAGAGGAATCATAAATATCTTACTTATAATGAGAATCAAAACCAACGAATATCATTAAACCCATACAATTTTTCATCATGTCGAAAATATATATATGTGGTCATTTTGGCACTAGGTATTCGAGATCATACCTCAACGATGTAACGCCCCGACCCCAGCTACCCAGAGTTGGTGCATTACTTCATAACATTGGCATGATCACAAAAGATCAAGTCTCGAAATACCAATTAGTTTAGTAGCCTTGGAAACACTAGATACATACATATGTATTAAATTACATCATAAAGTGAAAAAATACAATAACAAATTCTTCATAGTCCACACTCATATCCTCTTATGACTATCCCTACGGGTCATTCATAAAATACTTCTTCACATCCGGGAAAAAATTAAAACACTGAAAGGGGTGAGCTCAGATGCTTAGTAAGGATAACAATATTGCGGATGCTTTCATAAATAAACATAAACATTTAAGGAAATATATAACTAAAAAAAAGCCTTTTAAACTTGAACATCATCATAATATGGCAAAAGTAAAATTAGATAATGCCATTTACTTCTTCACATGGATATTCTACTCGTCAGATAATCAGATGAAATATCATTAACCACTTTCATAATGAGGGAATGTATAATGCCAGACATTCTGAAACATTTTGTCACGGCCTCGACCAAGACGTCTAAAATGATTAAGGCCTAGACCAAAACCATAAATCAAATTGGGAAAGGGCCTTGGCCAATTCCACGTCTAGTTGTCTCATGAGACCTACCAATGCATCGAGGAGCTATAGCGGGCTCCACCCGTCACTTATTAAGTCCAATACATTCCTCATATGAATAGGTTTAAACATATCATAAACCATAACATAATCGTATCACATAAAACATGCATAAAGGAAACATAACATTTCCACATTTCAATCACAAGATACAACACATTGATATAATAAAAATTATTTCAAAACCATTTTCAATACCAAAATAAAATAAAATTAAAACCTTGTATTTATTTTTCATTAAAAAAATGATGGCTTGTAGAGGAAGCCGAAACTCAAATAATGGTCACGGCGGCGGAGAAGTCGTTTTCGCCGCATATGTACGGAAAGAAAAACATTCCCTTTTGTCTTTTAGCAAAACGCTTCGTGTAAAAAATATTCCTTTTGAATAAACGTAAAAGACAAAGGGGTTTATACACCGTATAAAAGAAAGTTGTGTATAAAACCAAATATGCCTCAATGAAAGGAGATTGAGACATAGTCCGTAAAAACATCATTTTTAAAATAAAATATATCTATTATGTTTATTCACTATAAGTAAACATAAAGAAAGTACAAATACAAGATAGTACATAATAATATCATGACATAATTTGAAAGTAGGAGATTAACCCAAAGAATGGAAATTGGGTTAAGAAGTTCCCTTACATCGTGTCTGACTTGACTGAACCGTTCTTTAACCTCCTGAATAATAAACTAGAGTTAATATATACCTTATTAAGAACCATTTTTAATTTCATTATCCTTTTTATATCACTTATTACAATTTTATGAACATTATGTAATTATTTAAGTTAATAATGGTCATTTTGTCGATCTTTGGTACTTGAGTCAACAATAAACTTCTTATAATTACAAGTTGTTTATGTGGTAGAATATCCATTATCTATAGAATTATATTCATGATTTAGATTTCATATATATCATATATATCCAGTATATACATTCATTTATTACGTAACATTTAGAGGTAAGAAATGAAATGCACCGTTCATGGAGACGGTAAGCCGTACGTACGCATGAACGCTACTTTCATTTCTATTTAGTATTTAATGGAATGAAATCATAATGATATAAATGTATAATATAATTCCAGTATAATATAGTGTATAATACCATTTACTCCATCCTTTATACATCCCACATATGGCATTAACGATTCAAATCACTTTGAGGGGGCGGTAGTCCGCACTTCCTAAAATGAAATTATCGCTTTTTAACCATAATGGAAATCATAAGGTATGACATAAATTAGAAATACAAAAGCATAAGTAAAACATAAACATATTATATGTCATATATAAATATATTTACATCTTAATGGCCACCTATGAAGGTGTTATATGAGTGTTGAACAATCATCGTTTCGTGAGGCAGAAATTTGCCATCCACAGAAACCGTATGTTCTTTAACCATTAGATGTAGGTGTGTGTAAGTTTAGCTCGAATACTTATTATAACAACATCCTAGTATATTGAGTATAATGGTGTTATTACAAAAGAAATGAATAAAAAGAGTTTAGGGGATTGGAGAAGAAAAATAAAACAAAACAACATTAGAGAAGACATTACCTCAAAATCGGGTAACTCTTTTTTATTTGAGCCAAAGGCTTCCTTGGGAAGAGTTCTGCCCAAAGTGAGGCTTCTAGGAGTAATAGTGGGAAGTCGGGAGAGTATTTGGTCAGAGGTTGGCCGATCCAAATGGCTTGAATGTGTGAATGATGTGGTAGTGGTTTGGGCCTTTTGTAAGTGGATAGGAGGGACAGTTTTGGAAAGTAATGAAATGTTATTCTATTATACAATGCTTTTCGGATTCTAAAGGTACCACTCTTGTATAATTCGAGTCTAAGGTGATAAGGGTTATAAAGCTCCTCATACAATAGGTTTTGGACATGTTTAGGTCTTATATATTACATTATCATTCCATTTTATTTAAATCGTTAAATAATGAGGTCATCACTGCATCATCATGATGTCATAAATAATTTAATTTATTTAATGTCTAAAATTTTAAAAAAAACTACTATGATGTAGTAAATCGTTTTAGATTTCTAATGAATATTTATAGTCAAAATTTGGACTTGTGTAACCCCACTTAAAAACTGTTTTAGTAGAACAACTCATGCTTGTGTCAATTTAATTTTAACATTAAATAAATATATAATAATGTCATTTTCCAACCAAAGTGGCTTCATCGGGTCCCCAAGTTGACCCATGGGTTGTCTTGGTCGTCCATGACTCATCTAATAGGAGTAGGACATGTTTCAATCTCATCTCGTATTATTAAAACAATATTTTTACCTTAAACTACATTAATTACCTCTAATCGCGATTAAGAACTTAAAAGTTACTATTCACCAAAAAATTATTTTAATCTCATTGAACCACATGTTACATCTTAATGACAACCATGTATGTTGGATTTTTGAAAATCAAATCACAGAAGTGGTAATATTTCATTTAAACGAAAAATCAGTTATTTAACTACCACTTAGTGGTATCACTATTCATCAAAAAATGAAGTTTTTCAGAACAATGCCAAAATTTCACCCTAAGATATAATTGATATTCCGATTTCAAAAATGATGTCTATTTTACAAAATTCCAATCATATATGTTGCATTAATTAATTTTATAATTAATTCCCGCTGTCACAACAATAGCGTGTTTTTAAGAAACAATTTATATCAAAAGATTGGCAATTGTTTATGTCCAATTTCAATGTTAAATTAATTCTAATGACCGCCATTGGATAAAATGGTAAAAATATATTCTAATTATACATTAAAACCACTAAATAGTATAATTTATCACTATAAATTATTTTGATTAAAAAATTTGTTTCTAAGTAATTTTCACTATTCATAAAAAATTGGAAGTTCTCAGAAAATTACAAAAAATTAAACTTTGGATAATTTCGATATTACGAATAAAAAAATGAAGTCCATTTGGAAATATAAAATATCTATAATTTTATAAAGTGGTTATTACTATTCATAACGTCTACTTTGATTAGTTGCGGTGTTTTAGAACTCGAAGTTGCGTACAATGCAAGCTATTGCATTATTGAATGAGAAGCGTATCGTGGAAGCTCGGGGTGTTACATTCTCCCCTCCTTCAATAAATTGCGTCCTCGCAATTTGAAATTTTTCTTTGAAAATAAAAGGTTGAAAAGAGAAAATACCTTTGAGGAAAACCCACATCGGAAATAAATAAAATTTAGGCTTAATAAGATGGAAAGGGAAATAAAAAAGTCACCACCCAATTATGATCTCGATTAGGAGAACATTGGTATAAATTAGAGACATATAATTGGAGGAAAAATGTAAATATTTGTAGGGAGTGATTGAGGTCATCAATCACAATCAACTGTCAAATTGAGGGCCTCAAGGCCTTCAATCTATGTTGATTTAAAATATCATCAGTTCAACAAGACATAAGGTATTAGGATAACACATTTTTTTGTTTTAATATCCCTTTACTAAAGTTTAAGAATTAATTTATTCATTGAATAAGAGATAGGTATATATATATTTATGCTTGACAATTAGAGTTTCAATCATCAACTCATCATTCACTCAAAAAGATAATAGAACTCAAAAATATTATACTTATCCTAATTGTATAAGGTTCCAAATGTTAACACATACCATTTAGATTAGTAAAATTATTTTGTAATAACCAGGGACTTCTTGTAGGCTAGTGGTAGGAAACAAAGGCATGTCGCACTATGATTGTGGGTTCGATTCCTGCAGCTTTGTCCGACGCAACAGGTTATGCCCCACCCTGCAGGTTGTCCTTTTCCTAAAACTATAGTATCATAATATTCCAAAAATAATCTTCATAAATTTTTTAACCTTAAACAATACTATCCAAATATCAACTTAATCCAATCCAACCTTTATAGTTATCCAAAATATCTTTGTCCAGACTTTCTCTAAAAGGTCTCTTAATTCCAAAATCAATTTATCAGATTCCCAAAACAAAGTAAAGTTTCTCTTATTGTCACATACTAAAAATATAATTACTGTCATCATATTAAAACCTTACTGAAATCAACAAGTACTACAGTACAATCCTTATTTATATATCACATTATTCTAATAACCAGAATATAATCCATGAGTTCAAAAGCACCAATACATTAGTTATTCTACTTCAACTATAGTAACAGCATAAGATTTTCCTTGATCCCTTGGCCTTTTCTGAGTTATGTTTCCCTGACGCTTAGACATTCATTTGCATAATGACCCATTTCTCTACAATTGTAGCATTCAAATTTGATAGCCTCTTTCTTTCCCTTGCAATCACGAGCCTGGTGACCCTTTTCTCTGCATTTATAAAAAACTCACATTCCTTTTAGGCAAGTACCAGGGTGATTCATCCCACAATTATCACATAATAGAAAATCCTTCTTTCCCTTTTTTCCTTTATCTGTCTCTTGTTCCACCGTTCTCTTCTTCTCTTACTTTACTTTGTTGTCATAAGACTTAGAGAATTCCTTTTCTGTCTGGATAGCACACGAGACAATATCTTCGTATGATGAGAAGGATTGTGATACTAAAGCTCGACGGAGAAATGGTTTTAACCCATCAAATAAATGATCAATATTACCTCTTGGGTTACGTAAATAATCTGCAGCATACCTTGCTAACCTTGTTAAGTTGGCCTCATACATTGCGACATTCTCATCCTCCTTTTGTTTCAGACTCAGAAACTGCCTTCCCATATCTACTCTATGGTCACGAGGAAGGTATTTTTTTAAGAAAAGATCTTTGAACTCCCTCCATTCCATATTCGATATGTCATCATATTCCTTTTTGTTTTGAATCAATGACCACCATTGATCAGCATCTCCAGTGAGGCGGTAAACTTCCATGATAACCTTCTCCCTTTCGCTACTCCCCAAGGCGTGGAATATTTTCTCTAAAGAGTTTATCCATTGCTAGGCTACTAATGGATTTGTACCCCCATTAAATGTTGGTGGTTGTTGCCTCATGAAGCGGTCTAACACTGATCCTCCACGTTGTGGATCAGGGTGATGCATACGAGTAAGGTTATTATTCATAACTTGAGTGAGTTGTCCCAGTATGGTAATAAGTTGATCAACACCAGTTGTATCTCCAGATCCACAATAAATATCTTGAGCAGGAGGGAAATCCGTACATGGAGTGCGTGCATTGATACGGTTTCCATTCCTTCCACGAGGTGCCATTTCTAAACAATGGCATAAACTAGATTAGTTTATGAATCAAAATACATAATTTCAAACTTGTAAAACACTTAACATAAATTGAACTAATTATGGATATAATCCATAATTATTAAAATGTTTTATTTGAGGAAGTATATACTCGTAACACTTCATAGTGTTTTGTAAAGAAAAGGGGAATTATCCTAAGCATATCCCCCGGGAGTGTCGTAACCAAGAGTGCAGCAAGGCCCGTTGTCGTGCACCAGTTCCCGTTCGAGTCTAGATCAAAGTGGTGTTTTCAGGTTTTACCCCTAGGTACATCTGTGCCAGAGCCGCCTCTACCTGCTCGTATCCAGACAGGGATGTATTGCTAGGAAAACACACAACATCTCTACAATACCAAAATTCTAGGATGTTCTTCTATACTAATCCTCAAAGTCTATCTTTGGGCTACGTGCTCTAATCAGAGTTTATCTAAATCTAGCTTCCAAGGTTAGTACTAAACTGCCTCTGATACCAACTATAACGCCCCGACCCCAGCTACCCAGAGTCGGTGCATTACATCGTAACATTGGCATGATCACAAAAGATCAAGTCTCGAAAGACTGATTAGTTTAGTAGCTTTGGAAACACTAGATACATTCATAAGTCTTACATTACATCATAATTTGAAAAACAACAATAACAAAGTCTTCATAGTCCACACTCATATCCTCTTCTGACTATCCCTGCGGGTCATTCATAAAATACTTCTTCACATCCTGGAAAATATTAAAACACTGAAAGGGGTGAGCTCAGATGCTCAGTAAGGATAACAATATTGCGGATGCTTTCATAGATAAACATAAACATTTAAGGAAATGTATAACTAAAACAAAAGCCTTTTAAACTTGAACATCAACATAATATGGAAAAAGTAAAATGATATAATGCCATTTACTTCTTCACATGGATATTTTACTGGTCGAATAATCACGTGAAATATCATTAACCACTTTCATAATGAGGGAATGTATAATGCCAGACATTCTAAAACATTTTGTCAAGGCCTCGGCCAAGACGTCTAAAATGATTAAGGCCTCGGCCAAAACCATAAATCTAATTGGGAAAGGGCCTCGGCCAATTCCACGTTTAGTTGTCTCATGAGACCTACCGATGCATCGAGGAGCTATAGCGGGCTCCACCTATCACTTATTAAGTCCAATAAATTCCTCATATGAATAGGTTTAAAAATATCATAAACCATAACATAATCGTATCACATAAAACATGCATAAAGGAAACATAAAATTTCCACATTTCTATCATAAGATATCAATAAAACACATTGATATAATAAAAACGCTTTCAAAACCATTTTCAATACCAAAATAAAATATAATTAAAACATTGTATTTATTTTTCATTAAAAAAATGATGGCTTGTAGAGGAAGCCGAAACTCAAATAATGGTCACAGTGGCGGAGAAGTCGTTGTCGCCGCATAAGTACGGAAAGAAAAACTTTCTCTTTTGTCTTTTAGAAAAATTCTTCGTATAAAAAATATTCCTTTTGAATAAACGTAAAAGTCAAAGGGGTTTATACACCGTATAAAAGAAAGTTGTGTATAAAACCAAATATTCCTCAATGAAAGGAGATTGAGACAAAGTCCTTAAAAACATAATTTTTAAAATAAAATATATCTATTATGTGTATTCACTATAAGTACACATAAAGAAAGTACAAATACAAGATAGGACATAATAATATCATGAAATAATTTGAAAGTAGGAGATTAACCCAAAGAATGGAAATTGGGTTAAGAAGTTCCCTTACCTCGTGTCTGACTTGACTCAACCGTTCTTTATCCTCCTGAATAATAAACTAGAGTTAATATATAACTTATTAAGAACCATTTTTAATTTAATTATCCTTTTTATATCACTTATTACAATGTTATAAACATTATGTAATTATTTAAGTTAATAACGGTCATTTTGTCGATCTTTGGTACTTGAGTCAACAATACACTTCTTATAATTACTAGTTGTTTATGTGGTAGAATATCCATTATCTCCAGAATTATATTCATGATTTAGATGTCATATATATCATACATATCCAGTATATACATTCATTTATTACGTAACATTTAGAGGTAAGAAATGAAATGCACCGTTCATTGAGACGGTAAGTCGTACGTACACATGAACGCTACTTTCATTTCTATTTCGTATTTAATGGAATGAAATCATAATGATATAAATGTATAATATAATTCCAGTATAATATAGTGTATAATACCATTTACTCCATCCTTTATACATCCCACATATGGCATTAACGATTCAAATCACTTTGAGGGGGCGGTAGACTGCACTTCCTAAAATGAAATTATCGCATTTTACCCATAATGGAAATCATAAGGTATGCCATAAATTAGAAATACAGAAGCATAAGTAAAAAAATAAACATATTATATATCATATATAAATATAGTGACATTTTAATGGCTACCTTTGAAGGTGTTATATGAGTTTTGAACAATCATCGTTTCGTGAGTCAGAAATTCGCCATCCACCGAAACCGTATGTTCATTAACCATTAGATGTAGGTGTGTGTAAGTGTAGCTCGAATCCTTATTATAACAACATGCTAGTATATTGAGGATACTGGTGTTGTTACAAAAGAAATCAATAAAAAGAGTTTAGGGGGTTGGAGAAGAAAAATAAAACAAAACAACATTAGAGAAGACATTACCTCAAAATCGGGTAACTCTTTCTGATTTGAGCCAAAGGCTTCCTTGGGAAGAGTTCTGCCCAAAGTGAGGCTTCTAGAAGTAAGAGGGGGAAGTTGAGAGAGTATTTGGGCAGAGGTTGGCCGAGCCAAATGGCTTGAAAGTGTGAATGAGGTGGTAGTGGTAGGGGCCTTTTATAAGTGGAGAGGAGGGGCAGTTTTGGAAAGTAATGAAATGTTATTCTATTATACAATGCTTTTCAGATTCTAAAGGACGCACACTTTTATAATTCGAGTCTAAGGTGATAATGGTTCGAAATCTCCTCATCCAATAGGTTTTGGACATGTTTAGGTCTTAGATATTACATTATCATTCCATTTTATTTAAATCATTAAATAATGAGGTCATCACTGCATCATCATGATGTCATACATAATTTAATTTATTTAATGTCTAAGAATTATAAAAAAAATACTATGATGTAGGAAATCCTTTTATATTTCTAATTAATATTTATTGTCAAAATTTGGACCTGTTTAACCCCACTTAAAAACAGTTTTAGTAGAACAACTCATGTTTGTGTAAATTTAATTTTAACATTAAATAAATATATATTAATGTCATTTTCCAACCAAAGTGGCTTCATGGGGTCCCCAAGTTTACCCATGGGTTTTCGTGGTCGGCAATAACTCATCAAATAGGAGTAGGAAAAGTTTCAAGCTCATCTCATATTATTAAAACATTATTTTTACCTTAAACTACACTAATTACCTCTAATCGTGATTAAGAACTTAAAAGTTACTATTCACCAAAAAATTATTTTAATCTCATTGAACAACATTTTACTTCTTACTGACAACCATGTATGTCGGATTTTTGAAAATCAAATCACAGAAGTGGTAATATTTCATTTAAACGAAAAATCAGTTATTTAACTACCACTGAGTGGTTTCACTATTCATCAAAAATTGAAGTTTTTCCGAACAATGCCAAAATTTCACCCTAAGCTATAATTGATATTCCGAATTCAAAAATGATTTCTATTTTACAAAATTCCAAACATATAAGTTGCATTAATTAATTTTATAATTAATTCCTGCTGTCACAACAATAGTGTGTTTTTAAGAAACAATTCATATCAAAAGATTGGCAATTGTTTATGTCCAATTTCAATGTTAAATTAATTCTAATTACCGCCTTTGGATAAAATGGTAAAAATATATTCTAATTATACTTTAAAAACACTAAGTAGTATAATTTATCACTATAAATTATTTTGATTAAAAATGTTGTTTCTAAGTAATTTTCACTATTCATAAAAAATTGGAAGTTCTCGGAAAATTACAAAAAATTCAACCATGGATAATTTCGATATTAATAATGCAAAAATGAAGTCCATTTTGAAATATAAAATTTCTATAATTTTAAAAAGTGGTTATTACTATTCATAACGGCTACTTTGATTAGTCGCAGTGTTTTAGAACTCGAAGTTGCGTACAATGCAAGCTATTGCATTATTGAATGAGAAGCGTATCGTGGAAGCTCGGGGTGTTGCAAAAGAGGTGTCATATGAATCCTGGTTATATATGGAATCATATTACTTGTAGTTTGGTTTGATATTGGATTAAACAATATGGTTTACCCAGATGATAGAAACTCATAATTCAAATTATATGATCATTTCAACTGTATAATCCCATATGAGATTTGTTGGGTGTGAAAAATAAAGGGTATAGAGTAATAAGTCTCATAATATATGGATGTATTCTTATGTGTTCAGAATACAATTTGGATGCTCAATTTTAATATTGAGCCTTGGTTCAACATCCAATGTATCCTAGTTATAACTAGAATTAGACATCTCATAGTTTGTATTGATTAGGGCTTACATATTGAGTTTTCAATTATATGTTCACTAGAAAAGGTTATCGTGACTTGAGAGGTCTTCTTGTCATGGGATTATTATTTTCCTAACATGTATGGATTTTCTACATAATATATTTTAGGATTTACAGACATAACCAAATTGCATAAAAGACATGTACGAAGAAAATCTCATGATCCTCTAGACCTATTAAGATTATGTCATTGAACATAAATTAATGTTCAAAAGATGACCTGATCTAGATAGTTTTTCCAAAGACTGTATACTCATATAGATAACTATTCTGTGGTATATTACATGAACCATGATGACATGTATGGAGTATGTTTAATGACTTGGATGAGGATGTATGAATATAATCTCATGATCTATGTTGACATGTCTATATGGTGTCACATGACATGTCTGGCATGTATAGGGTCATTGCATTTTCTAAGTTGACATTTCGATTAGGTGTCACATGTCCTAGCTGACATATCTAGGGGACACCTCACGGTCCAATATTTCAAATCTAGAGAGTGTCGTTGGACCTATACAGGGATGTCTGATGAAAATCACATGAACTATGGATGTAAATATTGTTCTCAACAGGAGACATGGATAACATTTCCCGGCATCATACTGAAACCTATATAAAATGCATGGAGGGTGTCATGATATCTAGCTGGTAAACTAAGAGGGAATTTAAATAACTAGCTGAAATTAACTAGTGTTACCATAAAATTTGGGAGTCATATTTGAAGACACTGTATGATCTGGATGGTGAGCCCTGAAGGATTCGTGAGACTTGGGTGGTGTTCCCATTGGGCATAACGTGACATTCCGGTAGTATACCGGGGAAATGACATGATCCTAATTGTATATATATAGTGTTATCACATGATCTAGGTGATCCATGCGAAATGCATGAGGATGATGGTATATGTTCTTCTCATATGCTTACCATATTTTACACATTATTCATAATTTTATTTCATATGTTCCTTATATTTGTTCGGTGTTATCATACTTTAGGTTTAGTGTGTCCCAAAAAATATATTAAATATCCATCATATAATCCTACTGAAATGAAATAAGTATTTCTATAGATCTATGAGTGAGCATTTGAATCGTGTATTCATGCCTCGTAACCCCCATGGTCATTAAAAATAAATTACTTGGTGGATGACCTTACACACATGAGAACATACACACCGAGAATTCCACTGTTGGACTTCCATTCAAGAGGGATAATGGATGGATGCTTCTTTCTGTTGTGTGTTGGGGTTTATATGTCTCTATAAATTAGTGATATTCTTACTTGATTGGAACATATCTCATAGATTTGGGATAGATTTGGTGGAGCGAATTTTTGTTAGGTTCTTTCACATGATAATATTGTAGGTCACCATGGGGGTGTCTGATGATTTCCTGCGATCACAAGACCATACCGTCTACCATGTTAATTGGATTTTGGCTAAATAATGGATTTATTCTGATAGTGTGCAAAATATTAATATATTTCCATAGGTTTAGTCCAACCTGTCATAGAATGTTTTTAAGGTTATGATACTTGGAATAAGGCATTATTATGATATGTGATTACTTGTCTGGAACCATTCATGAGATAAAGGTGGAAATGAAGGGGGGCCTTCATGGGGTAAAGCTGTATTGTTGAGGGGGGGACATGTATTATTAATCATTATTGCCTTTGGTTTATAAATTAGTTCATATAAATCAATATATCTTCCCTTAAAAAATAACCCCTCATTTTCATTCTTATTTCCTTATTTTTATTAATGGATGAAGATCTGATGAGTTCATATTATTTTTGTCGAAATAATCACTCTTCCCTTCAGTGATGTGCTAGGTGACTAATAAATGGTCATGTTTTGATGAAAAATCATTATCATGTCCAACCCTTTTTTATTTTATATGGTGAAAGAGGGGATCGAATGACCACAACGATATTTCTGAATCCCCATACAGGATAAAGTTGAAATTTAAAAGTGATCATCTGAAAAAAGGAAGATAGGTTATTAAGGATTCCAAACTATTATTCAAATCACTTGGGAATGTATTAAGAATATTTACAATCAAAAGTGGCTTCCACATTATAATATTTTTATCCTTAATATACTAATTTTTTTAAAGGTTTTCCATGTGCAAGCAAATGGAAAAGTGATGTGAGCGAGATGAACTCATCTTACAACTACCGCATGATCAAAAAATGAATTAGACACCTTTGAAAGAGAAAAATGGCATGTCAAGTGTTCTCTTAATGATCTACCATATTTCATGATCTTCACATGTACCATTCCTTTGACCTTCTAAGTGTAATGCAATCAATGTTTTTGGGAGGATTACGTGATGCACATGATCATAGCCACCTTCTTCTTCATTTTCACTGACGATAAAACAATACCCTATCTATGATTATTTATACCATTGATAATTTACTGATGATCAATTTTTGGTCCTTAATATATTTATAATTTAAAATGATAATTAAGTAAATAATATTAGAGTGTGATGTACATAGAGATTTAGAACATTCTCTTGAAGTAAATATGGGAAATCTAAGACATTGGATACAATATTATGATAATAATTGTAATATGATATAATAGATTTATAGTGGAGTGAATAATATAATATATTAAAGAGGAAAATGAATATTTTTATTGGTATTTCAGGGGTGGGTAGATTATTCTTTTTTATGCTTTTAGAATAAAATTTTTCTATATATAAGAACTTTATATAAAGATTGGGCTTGTGCACATTTCATGTTTCTGATAAACGAGAAATTAATATGATAAAATATCAATAATAAATCAATAATTCAGTTATAAATATGTTTCTAACATGTTTCATGATATTAACTCCTAGATCTACTACTTTTACTATTTTAGATCTTACCACGATAACAAGTCTATACTTAGGTTATTTATATTTAATTCCTAAAAATAAAATAAACCATTCTGAATAATTAAAACATAATTCTTAAAAATATGAAATTAATTTTATTTAAACAATATATATCTGTATGATATATTTATTATAATATTGTCGAATATATTCTTTAAGTAATATTTTTTGAAATAAATTAATTTTTACCTTACTATTTGTGTGTAGGGGAAAAATATAAATGGACTTGATTTTAATGATATAAACTAAATTATTATATATATAATAATATTTATATATATTCAAAATAAATCAATAACTAACTATTACGATATAACTATTTAATTAATGGAAAAACATTGGTACCAATTATAAAATTTTAATGAAATGTCAATTACATTCTAAAATGAAGAATATAGGTTTCTGTGTTTTGAAAAATATTTAAAAAATATATATTTTTACTACATAAAAATATTTAATCAATAAATAAGATTTCTAAACTTATTTTTCATTCTAATATAATGATAAATTCATTAAATATACAATTTATCTAATAACATTATTTTTCAATTTCCATAGAAAATAAATTATTTCAAAAAATACCAAAAAATAATATTAATATCATTTTGATAATGTAAATAAAAAATGAAATTGAATTCATCTAATATAGATTCTATAATTTATAAAAAAAATAAAAATAATACATATAAATTAAAATACTTTTATTGAGAGAAAAAAATTCGTTTTTCATTAAAATCAAAAAAGAGAAAAGTTCATAATCATTGTGAAAAAAATATTACATTAATAAAAATATGTTTATTTCAACTTAATTTCTATTTACATATCCCCGCAAAATCTCAAAAAAAAAGAACTAAGAATATGGTTCACTCAGGTAGTAGTCTATGTCGGTGATTCATCTAGTATATTTCTCATTGGAATATCTTGGATCTTGAATTTCCCTCACATATTATTTTGATCATTTCATAATAATTAATGTTGTACATTGGAATGGTCTAGAGAATATATTATTGAATCTATCACATATACATTTATTGAAAATGTGCTTCGTAAGGCATTAATTTCCTACCCAATTAAATTTCATTATATGTGTTTATAGATTTCATAATATGGTATCTTCCGTTTAAACACTCTAATTAAAATGCTATATTATAATGGTAAAAATTTATATTTAAATTTCATGATTTTTTTACATTAGTGTTTCATAAAGTCATTGATTTTAATCATAATGTTAATTTTTCAAAATATATAGTAAAATATTGGGTCGCTCCACTCACGCCCACATGGTTATCTTATGAACAATTATTATCATAGATAGATATATCTTATGCTTACAATTACTGAGCATATAAAATCATACATTTTTAGTTTTCCAGTTCATGGGTTATAAAGAAAAGTGATACAAATGAATTTTTAAAAAGGATTTCATGTGAGAAGAATTTATTTTTGGAACATGATGAATATGTTTTAAAATAATTCATTTATATATCTAGTCTCTAATGACACTAATACTTTAAGGATTTGGTTATGATTTATGATAAAATGAAATAAATATTCATTTGAAAATAGGTATTATGAATGATTTCAATGATTAATATTCTTCAGTCTGTATTAGAGTGAGTCTCAAAAAGTAATGTGAATTGGGACTAGAAAAAATTAGTTAATACCAGTTGGGTATGCCAAAATATATGAAATCGCTCTAAAGTTTTGGTAATATATAGTTTTTTTGTTTTCATATCAATGGAATCACTATATAGTGAAAATGGTGTATGAGGTATTTAGATTAGATACACCTAGTGAAAATAATACATAAAATGGGTTGTTCTATATTAACTCATTTTCCCCTGAGTGCACAAAAAATGGGTGTCACTATGCACATAGTTTTAAGCTTATAGGAGATATAATTTGGATAATTCACAAATTGTTTGGAAACAATTCTGATGCTTTATAACAAATATTTATGTTATGGTTTGAGAACCTAATAATAATTAGACCAAAACTAACTTGGTCTAAAACATATAAATTCACAATTCTATCTATATTTTCCATTTATGAGTTAGTACTTCAAAGTTAATATCTTATCTATTTATATACTCATTTAATTATGTATTCTCATCCCTAAAAATACATTACATTATTAAATTTTTATAAATAAGATGAACTCAATTAACAATGTGTTTGAAGGACAATGTGTGGTTCTCAGAATGGGAAACTATATTAGATATTATATGAATTAATACCTCAATTTATTAATCTAAACTAGTTATCTCAATTATTTATTATAAAATTGAAACTAATTAAATTTTCATACACACAAAATAATAGAAAATTTCAGTATCAATAATTTCCTTGTCAAAAATACCATAGTTCAAAGAAAATTCAACATATTATGTGTCAGAAATCTTGAATGAATTTTCTAGAGAAATGTGTCAAAGGTACAAAATAACATTACATGAGTATATGGATTGTATAGAGAATGAAATACTAATGTAAAATGTAGAGATCAGATAATATGAATCAGGAAAATAAATTATATCATAATACTAGTTATAATTAGAAGAATTAATTGTGAGGTATTTGGATGTTATAAAAATTCCCTAATCCATGGTATAATTAGGATAATATGAATCAATATCCTCTTTTACTAGGGGAAAATATACGAGCCTATACAATCACTAATGTTGAATTAGATTGTATTGTAATGTTGTAAAAGTTAAACATATACTCTACTCTTGATCAAATAATGTCTTATTTGATTATAGTCCTTCACATTTTTTAATGCCATGAATTTTTTTTATAATGATGATCATGTCCTCAAGTAATGGATATTGAATTATCGATGAAAACCCTGGGTTGTGTGATGATTACATCCAAGTTATAAGACACTTTCCTAGTTGTGGTTTTTGGTATGATACTACCTATTTCTCTGGTATTTTATACCTTTATATTATTTGATGGGATATTGGACATGGATTTTCTCTCCCTAAATATATTTCATATCATCTATTATGAAAAGAAAGTAAAATTTAACATCAATCATCATCTCACTATCAAATATCAATTTATGGTTGATTGTGGAATCTGTTTTGAAACAAATTCCTTAATATCAATCCTAATATCCAATTCTCATAGGAAATTATCTCAAATGGTTGGGAGTAAATTCAATATTGGGATATTTTTATTTTTAATGAATGGATGAGTTTTATAGTATTTCCTATGATGATGAAGATTCTATTATATCTTTTGCATTTCAATCTTATGAATACCCTTTGCAATTTGTAGTGGTGTGTAAGAAGTAACATATGGAAACATAATTTATATAAGGGGGTAGAATGTAAAACCAATTAATTTAGGACCCATTTTTATTCAATAAATCAATGTTTTATAATTATAAATTATTTTTTACATTATTTCAAAACATTTAATATTGATTAGTAAATGATTATTGTAATATATTATTGAGACAATCATTTATTTATTCATTCATAAGGTAACATTACCATAATGGTAGATGAAACAATTTATTATATACTAAGGAATAATATATACCTTCAATGATTGTGTCCATTAAAATTTTATTAATTAAAATGTGATAATTATTAAAAATAATAAAATCATTAAAACTATGAGATCCCCTAGATCATCTTCACTTTTGATAATCTCTATTTGTAGAAAAAAACCAAGAATGAAAAAAAACATCATTAATGTTTAATAAACTATGAAGAATTACCAATTAAATATTATTGAATGAGAAGAACTATTTGTGAATTTATAATAGAATTAGTTTATAAAATATAATAGGGCTAATATAGGTGTTCTGAAAGGGGTAAATAGTCGTTGGTTATAAAACAACTACAAATGATCCCAGTTTCACTTTACCATTATATTTTTAATATATATAATTTCTACTACGATGCTATAATATATAAATTTTCATAATGAATAACTTGTTTTTAGTAAAACCAATTATTTTGTAATAAAATGAAATAATATTGATTTATTTCTCAAAATACCAGGGATTATAAAAAATATATTTATATGAATTTTATAGTTTTTTAAATAAACTACTTTTAAATATTTATACCAAAAAATATATTAATAAAATATAGTCTAATTTTAGAAAAATTATTTAATAACACTTTATAAATAATTAAGGAACAATACAAAAGAATAACTTAAGAATTCATGTATTAGATAAATATATATTGTATAAAAATTATTTAATTAAATGTTTTTTTAATGTAACACATTTTAAGTAGAACATTTAATAATATATATATAAATATATATGTATAAAAAAAGTTCACACATTGATTTTTATTTAATGATGAAATCATATATTGTTAAATTGATAAACTCTTTAATGCATTGTTTTTAGGTTTGCAATTTTTTTAAATTAAATTGATAAATATTAAAGAATAATTTAAGTGATATATATTTATTGTATATATAATTATTTATAATCAATAAAATATATATTACTATGAATTTAATAAATAATAAATTTATTTATTCCTAAGAAAACATTTTAAAAAAATTTATTTTTCCCATGTTATGTGACTAATAATAATATTAATTATTATAAAAATTTTACAAATAACATAATAAAATTGAGATAATATTTCCAATCCTAATTCTAAAATTAGTTAATACATTTCATTTATATAGATGCAAAAATAATATATTGAGATAAAAGATACTTTTCATTTTTTTGGTTGAATCGTTATTTTCAAATAATTGTTTTTTACGTTTAGTGTAATTTTTATCTAAATATATTAGATTAAAATATCTTTCATTATGATTCTAATGTGTTATTAATAATGAAAGAAAAATATATTATCACTCATTCAATTATCAATTTATATTAAATTATAGTAAGAACATTAATTGATTTAGATAGACATTTCTCAACAAAGACGATTTTTTATATGTTATATACATTAATTTAAATGTTATATTTATTATATTTAAATGTATAATTACCTAAAATGATTTATAAATTAAAAATCATTATGGTGATGCCTTTTAGGAAATTCCATGAAATATCTTTTGTAAATATAATATTTACCGTGGTAAATAATTAAATAAGGAGTAATAGGGGTAACTTAAAGTGGAATGAAATATAGATACTTAAATAAAAAATCAATCAAAAATTACTATTTTTCAATTGGAAGTTTCTATAAAATTTGTTTCTAATAATTTTTAACAAAACTCACTCAATACATATATGATTCTATCATTGACCTTTACCTAATGTAATTTTCCAAAAAAATGTTTTTTTATTTTCACATAAAAATTATCTCTCATGTATCCCATAAAAAGCTCTATATTATTTTCAAAATGTCTTGATTTAAAGATAATTTTCTATATAGAAATTCCATATAATTTTTGGTAGATTCTAGAATCTATAAGGATTCTAAACTTATTCATTTCAAAGGAAGTCATGTTAAGAAGAAGAAAATTCCTCAATTAAGTATCTAGGATCTTATATTACGTTCTTTATTACATTTTCATCTCCAATAATTCAAAATTTAATAAACATTTTTTGTAATGTTATTTTAATATCATTATTATTATGATAAAATGATATTGATATTATATAACTCGAAACTCATTATCTTTCCCTAGTATAGAACATTCTTTTTTGGGTTGGTTCAACCACCAACATGAACGACCTTATACCAACATCCAAATATTTTCCCCAAGAATAAATACCATGAAATTATATTTATAATATTTTATATAAAAGATTAATATGTGTCATAAATAATTTTCTAAAACTATGAAAACAAAAAATGATTTATATTTATTATGATATTACCTTATTATCTATAAATTTATCGAAACATGGTGATCCTTGATTCCAATCTTTCAAACCAGAATAATAATGTCCATTATATGAACATGGGGATTCATAAATAATTAACAGACAATGATTAATATATCCTTTCTGATATGGTGATTATTATTTGTATAACAAAAAGGGGACCAATATCATCATTATCATATATTTATAAAATAATTAAAATTAATAACAAGTGATAATGAAAATAATCATTAAATAAATAAAGTATGTATACTTAATAATTATAATTTATAATATAAAATTGTATTTAATTTGAATTTTTTTATAAAAAGTAATTATTATTTTTATGTTTATTATATTTGGGGATGAATATATTTTCTGGAAATTAGTTGTAAAAGGTATGACTATTCTTTCCAATCAATTTCTATATTCAATATTGTCATGACTAAGTTACCCTATATGGAAATTGAATAATTTTCCATTGTAATAACACATATATATTAACCTCCTAGTTTTAATTATTTTTTTATAGTCATTCCATTTCCCATAACATATGGTTCATTATTCAGCTAATGTCATTCCGGTTTGGGAAATTAACATTACCACTTCATTTTAGTTGCAAATATTTTTCCGCCATGAATATAATATTTTGGAAATAGTATGTATAATTATATGGTAGATTATATATTTTTCAATGGAATTGAAATTATTTACAAAAGGGGACTTCTTTTAATTTTTTATATGGATGACCTCCACCAACATTGACCTCCATTACAAATTGAAAATATAATATTATTTTAAAATGTATTCTATACTAAATAATTTTCCTACCATATTTTTTAGGATTAATTAATACTAGTTCTCTCTAATTTATCATTATATATTATTTCAATTTATATTCCCATTGGTTTATTATATATTTTCTACCAATATCTGAAAAAATGAAATTATAATTCCTCCTTAATTATCCAAGTAAATTTTAAATCACATGTATTTTTTTCATATATGTCCCCATAAATTAATGTTATGTATGTTTTACAATGAAAATATCTAATGAAAAAATACACCATTGTTCTTAATATGTATTATGATAATTTATTATAAATTTTTTCATGAATCTCATTATTTTTCATAAGTTAATTACATTGTGATAGAATTATAAATGTTTTGAAATTCCTATGACATACCAAAGTATTGGTTGTCACTATGTGATGGGTGGAATATACATATTCATTCAATTAATTGTGTAATTTTTTACATCTCAAGATTTCAGTATTGTATAGGGTGGTTATGCCAAGTCAATTCTGCTAAGCAATAAAGTAGGTTAGCCCAAGTCCACAATGTTATATGATGGTGGTTTTACTAACTCATTTTTATTTGAATCTATTATTTTTTGGAAGTTATATATATTAATATTTAAATGGTTAGCTCATTACATATTACTATCTTAGGAAATGTACTACCCTAGGATTTGATTATGTATTCTCTTTAAAATAAAACCTATATGTATTATAAATATAAAAACACGTGGAACCAAACTAAAGTAAATAATGATTTATTACTATATTAAGTAGAAAAATTCTATATAGTTAAATGAAACATAATATAAAAATAATAAATTAAATAATATTAAATATGTATTATTTTAGTTAGAAAAAACTATTGATTATAAGGAATCTATTTTTATGAATTTCATATTTTTAATAATTTTTACAATTTTCAGGAATATATATCAATAAATTGTATTGATAAAATTATATTAATGATAATTATATTAAATTAACGAAAAAAATTGAATAATTAAAAAAATATAAGGAATGTTATTTTAAATATTCATTTAGGAATAATATATTTTTTCATTAAATATCTTTATATATATATATATATATTTTTTTCTTTAAAAAATAAATTTATAAAATTTCTAATTTCATTTTTATATAATGAGCTCAATTTTTTATATATAATATCAAAATTATTTATGGTTGATATTTAGAATTTTTTATTAATGCTTTTAGGTGACTAAAGAAAATATTTTTTACAACACTTATAACATTGATGAAAACATAATTATATAATCATGACATAAGAATATATGAATCATTTTTATTGAATAGAAATAAATTTTTATAATTAAAAATATTAAATAAAAATATTATGTTAAATTTAAAAATCTATCATTCAACTATTTGAACTATATTTATATTTTTTTTCTAAAAATTAATTTTTTCCTTTTGATTAATATGTTATTGAAAAGGTTTCAATTAATTTTGGATTTGTATTAAATTAATAGAAATATATTTTTTTGGCTCATAAACCATAAATGTAATGAGGTTCAATTCTATACATGATTTTGGTGTAAATTGATTTTTAGTCATAAATGGAATTAAAAAAAAACTATTTTTCTTAACATTATGTGTACTTATATTAAGTGTAATATTTATCAACTATAGAAATTCATCCTTTTAAAATTATTTAAAAGTTTTTAAACATTTTATTACAAATATTTATTATTATCTTTTTTTATTTTATACATAAAATTGGTTATTAAGGTTTGTTTGTTCCATAATGTTAAGGTTTAAATTGGTTCAAAAGGGATGAAACTATATAATAAGGTACATAAATATCACAAAATTGTATATCTAATTTTGTTAGATGAGTGTATTTAAAACTATTATATCATATATTCTTAGGATTGTTTCGTTAGTATCACATGACCATGATAAAAACATTTATATAATTTTAAGATCAATATTATTTAAAAAAAACCCCCTATTACTTATTAAATGACCCATATTCCCCTTAGGTATACAACAACATTGTGAACATTATCATTACCAGGTTATATGGAAATATTTTTAAAACACACTTATCCATAACCGAGATATTTTGGTCAAATCAAAGACTATCCTACGAAATATTATGATGATATCAAAAGAAGAATTTGTTAAGAAGATGTAATTATCTTAACAAGGTTCATTCATGTTTATTAATTATTAATCCTCCTCCAAATCATAAATAACCATATTAATATAATATCATAATCATTATTATTACACTATAATTTAATTTTTTTGGTATTATAACTATAATATACCTCTTTCAACCCATCGTAAAATCAAAACATTAGTCTGTATATGTGTAGACAATAGCCTCCATTAATGATGTGTATTATTTTTCATTACATTTTCACATTAATTATTATATATATTGACATAATGAATAAATTTAAAATCTAAGAAATAATTATTTTTTGTAAATAAAAATTATTTTCTATATTCCCTCCCTCTAATTCATTATAAAATGAATATATCGCTCATGAAAACATTCAAACTACGACATCAACGATTATAATATTTCATATTACTATACCAAATTACATGGATGGATAACAAAAAATGAATAAAATATTTATATACTATTTTATAAATTTATTAACATATTTAATATTTATATACATATTAATATTCATTAAAAGGAATTTATATTTATGGAATTGAAATTTCCTAAAATTTATTTTTTAAGCTCTCCCTAAAAAGAATCATTATTAGTCCCATGAAGTAAGAATGGAAATATAAAAAATATATAAAAATAATATAAAAAATCATGAATATTTTTATATGATTAATCTATGTCTATGTTCCAAGGAATAGATCTTCAGAATTGGAATATTCAAAGAAAACAATATAGATGTCACAAATATATTTATTTTGACAATTAATTAGTACTAATCAAGTAATAAAAAATATAAATAATTTATATATAGTAATATTTATAAAATTATTTTTCTCATATATATATATATATGATTTATCTAAATTATTTACACTTGAATACATAGTATGTCTGACTAAACATGAATCATATGTAAGGGTTTCTCATTACAGACATCCTTCATTAAGATATGTATTAAATAAAAAACATAGTTCCATTAAATGGTGTATATTCTCTATATATTATATAATATATCATGATATGATATTTGAAAATTGAATGTAATGTTTTATTTCATGTTAACTCTTTCAATGATTTTTTATTCATTTCTTGCAAAATTCATAAGGGTTATTTGACTCAATTTCAATTTCTTAAGACCGAATTCATATTATTAATTTTTCATTCATTCTTACAAAGGATTGAATACCACATTAAAATATTTTTTCATATTATAAAATTTAATTAATTGGATTTACAAAAATATATATTATTCAAACATGACATTACTTTTTATTTAATTGTTAATGAATCTGTAAATATTTAATTAAAATTACACTTCTAATTGGGATTATCTGTGTTTCAATTTTCATTTACAGAACTTGTATGGTATTTCTCTCCTAAACCCCATCTATATTCTTACCCTGTTGTTAGATATATTTTTATTTCCAATTATTCCTTCAATTTTTCTTCTATTTGGTACTCTAGACCACCAAATGAATTTTTATAAGAAAAGTGGCCTTATTTTTCTATTTTTGGATGATAATATTTATCTTCAATATACATATAAATTATTTTGTTTTTAAACTATTTTAATATATATTTAATTGTTTTTATATTAAATTACTATTATCATTGAATTTCTATTAGAAATTTAAATAATTATATTTTTCATATTTTCCTAACAGTTCGTTTTTGTATATCTCAAGAAAAGCTTAAAATGGGTCTTCATTTTAAAATTATTTACATATAAATATTTTCATGATATCATGATCATTATTAATAATTTTTCTTCCATTAAATGTTTTAATTTTTTGTCTTTGGTAATATCTATTCCAAGTATTCAGGCAATTTTTTAAAGAAAATGAAATTATTTATAAAAAACTTTTGAAAATGGAATTTCATTTCACTTCTGCCTATTTTTCTCATTCACTAATCATTCTGTTACTAGTATATATTATATTTTCATGATTCAATTATTTTAAATAATTTATTAAAATTATTCCAAAAATATAATGAAAATAATTTCAAATGGATATATTTTTTTCATTTAAGTTACAAAATCATTAAGTAAATCTTATTTTATAATCATCTCTTACATTTCACTCTTTATCTCTAAAAAGATATGCATTTAATATAATTCCATTATTTATGATGAATTTATAGTCTCCATCAGGTACATTCTCTTTATTATCATGGCTTTATTATACAAAATTTCTAGTATTGGCTAATTCATATAATCTTTACACTATATAGTGTGAATACCATATCAGATATAAATCAAATTGTAGGGTGGTCATTAAGAATTATAGTATAGTTATTTCAGGGGGGAAATATTAACCATAGGTGTTATTATTAGATATATATATAGTTTATCATGGACTACTAAGGATGGTTGATTATAAATGAAGAAAATATTGACAATCTATATACTTAATCCGATAAGGATATGCATTGACTGAAAAAGTATACTGTAGTTGTAATTTATATAATGAATACATTAGATATTTTTAAGTGACAGTTGTGGCCTAGAATTCAATATCCCCATTATGTATTGGGTAAGTAGTATATGAAAAAATGGGTATCTATAAGTATATATCATCCCATAAAGTGATAATATCCTATTATGTGGCCTTGAAAATATCTATGATTACATGGAATAGGGTATTGACAGTTTATCAGATATATTGATACGAGGCCTTGATAGTATTGAATAAAATGTATGACATTATACATATCATCATTATGAAGATAGTTATGTTTGTTTGTGTGTATTATTATATTTTTATGTTTTCAATTGATGTGTTCTATGCTCATGTTATTGTTTATATGCATATTTATTGATTATTTACTCTTTATATATGATAGATGACATTGAAATCTACCCTTATTGAGTGTTTGAGCTCAACCTTATTATGTTATTAAATCCCAAGACTATTTTAAATAGTAATAAATATTTTTATTTCTTGAATGGAATCATCTGTTTATAATTTGATGATATGTTGACTATTTATTAAGAATTAATAAATTATGTGTATAATATGTTAACTATCCATTATATGGGAATGATATGGTTTTTTTAGGTAAATAGGTTTTAGTAATTCTCTGAAACTCTAAACCAAAAATATATTTTCCCTGAATGTGACTCAATATTTTATTTTAAATATAAAATTAAAAATGGTTACAATTATACCTCTTGATTTCGTATCAAATATATTATGAAAATAATATATTTTTAGAACAATTCTTGGGAGTAATGGTTTGGGAATCTCTGTTAGTATTATATATGCATTTAGATAAATTTATTGGATAAAATGTAATTAGATTAGGATTATTTAATAGTTTTTTATACCATCATGGATTAATATTTTGATGTTTGATAATAATTTCTATAGTATATATACTATTCTTAGGTTTTTTGTTATTATATTATAAGGTGATTACTCATATTTTAGGAAATGATATATGATTTTTAAAAGAATACTTCATTGAGGTTTACATTACCATTTTATTTGGAATGTTATTTGATTATGATTAATTAGTACATTTTGATATGATAAGTTTTGGGAATATATTTTGGGGAGCATCAATAACCACGGTGACTGAAAATTGATATGATGTAAAAGTGAATCAGGCTTTTTTCTGGTCGATTAATATATTTTTGGGAGTAATATTTTTGTTGTTTTTTGGGACTAAAATATGGTAAGTAATATTTTTAATGATTATTAAGGTTCAATAATTTTTTTTATAAATGTTAAGTTGAATTTCGAAGAAAATGTGACCAAATCATTATGATTTTTTGGGATTATAATTTGACCAATGACATTCTATACAGTTTTATAGTCAAGTTAATTTTAAAAATATATAAGTTAAATATCGGTGATTATTGATTATTTTTTGGATATTATTGTATTATTTTTTCAAATATAGGTTTACTTAAATTGGTTATTATATTATCATGTGAAAACAATTCTATTTTAGACACTTGAGAAATAAATTGTATTAATTTATTGGGTCATACAATCCCTTCAATGTATTTTTTATTCATGGACAAAAAAATAATGATTATTTATCATTTAGAGTTTGAGACAAAGAAGAGGATGAAAGATAATAGAAACACAATAGAAGTATTAAATTACACTTTTACAATATATATATATATATATATATGAATATTATCTAATATTATATATATCATTGGTAAAATTATTCTTCAAACTAAAGTGAGAGTAAGGTAATTCTACTGAGTATTATATTGAAAATATCTCTCAGCTATTAAGGTGTACTTTTGGAAAACTATTGACCAGTTTGAGTCGTATAATAGTACAAACATGGATATAATAACTTTTAGTTGAGAAATGAAATTCTTCCCTGTAGAAACATAAAAATTAATTATCATTATAAAACATATATCTAATTAATGATACATTCTTTTTTTTTGTAAAAATATTAAAATTTTATGGAAATGATTTATTTAATGGGTGGGTAAAGTGACCACATGGGGTTTTAGTATTTATTTTTTAAAATCAATCCTATATATATGATAATTTTTGATACACAAAATAAAAAATTAATGTGGATAATAATTTATTAAAAAAATAGAATAAATTACAATGTTGTTAAATAAAAAATAATTGAACAAAATTATTGTTTATTTTAAAAATAATACGGGACGATTTTACATAGTAAAATACAATTATTTCTCCAGAAAATATTTTATTTAAAAGCATATTTTTGATAAATTTAAAACATTAGAGGAATTTATATTATTAAAATGTAATGTTAACAAATCTTGTAATAATTATGAAAATAAATTAATAACTTCCATATAATTATTTATAAACTCTAATGAATTTAAAGTATATTATTCATGGATGAAAAAATGTTTTCATTAAAATTTATAATTTTATTTAATATTTTATTTGTTTTATTAATGACGAATTTGAAAAAATTATAATTTTAGTTCTATAAATTGTTCATTTTTTTATATTCATCATATAAAAATTAAAATTTGTAGAATTTTTTTAAATATATTAGAATTTATGTATTTTTATCTACATAGTGAAAATTCCAATTTCCTAAATACCATAAAATTTATAATATAATCATGATATACTCATGAAAAAAACATGAATCCTTTTATAAAAATGAATTTATGGATGAAGATAATTAATTAAAATGCAATTTTTAACATTTTGAAATGTAACTCTGTATCATTGTAGCTTTGGAACCTAATGTATATTTTATTTTAATAAAATAACTATTTATTATCATTACATTAATTAATAATTTACAAGGATACATTGAATTTTTGGACGTGTTTAAAAATAATATAAATATCTTGTTTATAAACCAATAAATTTCATGAGGATTAATTTTAAGAATTTTTTTTATAAATTTATTTTTATACTTAAACTTCTTGATTATAAAAAAGTTTTTTCATTGTTTTTTTTATACTTAATTTAAAAATTCTTTTTACCAAATAATTAAATTTTAATTTTTAAAAATGAAGTTCTGTGACCCCAAAATCCCAGAACCAATTCATTATTTTATTACATTGGCTTGATTACAAGGAGTCGAATATTTATGGACCGATCAGTTAAGTTGTTTAAGAAAGTAGATTATATACATGTACCAAACCTTAAAATTTATATCATAAAATACAAAAAAAATTATAATATTTTGAGAACACTTATGTTTTCCATGCTAAAAATGTATATCATTTGTAATTTACATCTTTTCGTCCTGGGAAAAATAAAATATACGATAGTGTGAGCTCTGGTGCTCAGTAAGAGAAAATAATAAAGTAGAAGCTATCATAAACACGGATACACAATTAAGGAAGATTGGTTATCTAAAACAAAATCTATTTAATAAATAACCTATGTATAATATTGAAGGAATGAATATGATCCAATAATTTCATATAAATAATCACATGATAATGAATCATAACCATGGATATTATAATAGGTGAATAATCACATGGAATATAAAAAAAATAATCACATGAAAATGGAATTACTAATGTCGAGCATCATAAACATAACATCTACGGTTAGACAAAGACACCACATAATTATTGGTGAAAAATGGTTTAGTATGTCTCATGAGACCTATCGATGTATCGAGTGGCTATAACATTCCCTTACTGATAATTACTAAGTCCAATTTATTCATAAAATGAAAGGGGTTTATAATAAAAAACATAAACATTTGTATTGAATAAATATTATTTTAAATTCCAATAAATTAATAATAATCCATAAATGGTATCAAAATAGAACATCCATATTCTAAATTCTCCTGAATGATTCAATAAAATATTGTATCATAAAATATTAGACCCAATTAAGCATAAAATCTAATAAATGTTTTTTTTCCATAAATGTGAATAGTCTAACAAATTCATTAAATTTTCTTGAGGGAAATACCATTTTAAAATTTAATATATTTATTCCAATGTCACCCAATTATAAAAGAAATATTATTCAAAAAAATACATTTAAACTTGAAATATATTCTTGAAAAAATTACGTTTTCGGGATAGTGGTCATAGTCGCTAATTATATATATGTTAAAAAGAATTACTTCCATATTTTTTATTAGAAGAATCTCAAAAAAATCGTTTAGAAAATGAAAAAAAACATTTTAAATAAATTTTTAAATTTTTAAAATGGTTATAAATTATATTATACAATTATTAGATAATATTAAAAATATTTCTTTAAAAAAATATAAACAATATAATGGAGAAGAAGATGTCATAATTAAATGATTAAACATTCAATGAGTCTCATGCTACTTTGAATATTTAAATCATAAGACCAATGAAAGAAAAAACCTTAAAAAATAATTCACAATAAATAAATTAATGACATGATAAGTCAAAGGATCTGTATATAACCTTTAAAAAGGACGGTGGGTGTATAAAATTAAATTGTCACCCAATTAAAGTAGATTGACACGATTCCTCATACTTTTTTTTTACTTTTTGGAGAATGTAATTCAACCTCATGTATAATGGTTATAAGAATGATAATACCCTATTAAATAACCATATTAATATTTATGATATCATATATTATTTTCAAATAATATTTTATTACCATTTTTTATAATATTTTATTATATTCACAATTTGGGTGTAAATTACAATGTTTTTCGCGTATTTGTTTTGACATGTTACTTGTTGTTCACATTAATTAGATAATGATTCCATAATATAGTGAATTTAATCCATTAATTAAATATAATTTTTATACAATATATATTAATTTATAATATTTCAAAATATTTGATGATATGAAAGGAAATGCACTATTCATGGAGATTGTATGTCATACATACACATCAATGCTACAACTATTTTTTGTCATATTTAAAATAATAAATCATATATGATATATATGAATAGTGTAATTATAGTATATGTTTTATATAATATGTTTCATATGTTTTTATTCAAAACGTTAATTATACATTCCATGTATAGTTTAAACATATGACATGGCTTTGAGGTGGAGGTAGTCCATGCATCCGCAAAAAATGTTATAGCATTACACAAAATTGAATGCATGAATATATGAGTTATGTAAGAATTAATTAATAATATATAAATTATATATACCTCATATATATCATATATAAATAGAATGTCCATCATAATTTCCAACCAGAAGATGTTGCAGTGTTAAAATGAACGACATAGTTTGGTGAGGTGATAATTCATTGTAAATGAATTATAAATTCACTTCCCACTATATTTATTTGTTTAAAAGTTATGGTCATAATTTTATCATAAAAAAATAAATTATATTAAGGATACTATTTTTATTTTTTAAAACATGTTAAAAATATTTTCTAGGGGTTTAATGATGAAATAAACCAAAATAATTCATTGATGCATGTTACATATTATTTAGGTATCTCCTTTCGATTTGCAAGAAAAAAGAAGTTTTTGGTTAGGTTTATACCCAAATTAAGGATTCAATGATGAATATAGGGATGTTATTAAGATAACATTATAGGGTATGGTAAAATATAAGTCTCAATGTGGTGTGAGAAAATGAGGGAGGAGGATCTCTTTTAAAAATTGGGTAATGGGAACTCTCATAAATCTTAAAAGTATAAAAATTTAATAAGTAATTTCTTGTTCAAAAGACTTCAAAATGGATAATAAATGAATGTAGGAATCCATTTTGGACAATATCCTACCCTATTTGTGATTATGTATCATTTTTTTGTTTTTTAAATAATTGAGTAACATATTAATTCAATAAAATATCATTATTGTGAAATTTGATACTATTCATTTATTTTGACATCAAAGACATCCTGAAAAGTGGGAATTTGAATCTAATTCTTTTACCCATTTCTGATAGGTCCTATAAAACATTAAAATTCATTATACACATTAAATCATCCAAAATATATCAAAATTAATACTTTTAAAATCAATGATTATTATTTTCAATAAATTTTATAATCATTTTTTAAGCATTGAATAATAATTTAAAATATTTATATAATTTATAAAAAATTAAAATAAATTTCAATAATTACAATAATTTCAAAAAGATTAAAATTTACATTTTTTTCATTCATATCTTCGTTTTGAACCTATGTGGACATAGAAAAGATATTAAATGCCACAAGTGTGACATTTTATAAATATTTATGAATTAATATGTATATATGTTATTTTCGTCGAACAATGTCCATTAAACCAATCCATATCTATATTAAAGTGATAATGGTTGAATCATATTCATCTAATAATTTTTAGAAATGTTTCTGTCACATTCATACAGTTATCTTGGGGATCAACGATTAGTTAACCCTTTTAACTCTTATTGTGACAACTAGTTTTCTTACTCTTTATGGGATAATATTGATAATAGATGTTTCTAAATGAATGATAAATCATTTATGGATGAAATTTTCAACCTTATCATTGCAATTTGGTTGATTTTTATAAATTTATGAATTTTATATCTTCTAATAAAATGTTATTTATTTTGAAATATCATTACTATCAATTTTTACACTATTAATTTCTTATTTTTTCTCAAAATATCCTAAATAGATGTAATAATCAAAAAACACTTTTAACGTAACCTCAATATGTCAACATAATCTAGAAAATTCGTATAATGCATTAAATTTCTCTAATTATATTTATTTTAGTATTTCTAATATCTTTTTTATACATCCATTAATTAAAAAATTATTGAATCATCAATGTGTAAGCTATAATAGTAAATATTTTTGTTTTAAAAACTATAAATAAATTACCATGATAATGAAAATCATTTTTTTAAAATATTTTTTATAGTTGAATATATCCCTTATGTATAACTATATTTCGATATTTAACTTTTTGAAAAATTATATGAATTTTTTTCCATTTATTAGAATATATTATTATAATGTTTATAATATTCATAATATATTGTTGATTTATAATTAAACAATTCACCCTTCACATAGGAAAACAAAAAATTACCAATTTTAATATTCAAAATATCCAAAATTTATGTTAATCATATTATATTATAAATATCATAATGATAACGACCATTTATATTTGTTTTTAAAAACTCAATTCATAGAAGAGAGTAAATTAATTTAAAGGCTAAAAAAAATTCATTGAAATGTAAGATTAAAGTAAAAATGATTTAAAGTAAAATAGTTTTTTTATATCCAATTTATATATAATTAGGATTCCAATGACCTACATTGGATTAGTATATTTATAATTAATCTATTTTGACATTTAAAAACTAATTTCAAATATAATTTATCATTAAAAATTATATTAAAATGGGTAGTGTTTAACTATAATTGAATAATTTTCACTATTCATTAATAAATGAATCATCTTAGAGAATTACAAAAAAATCCCTACAATAATTTAAACATAACAAATTAGAAAATGAATTTTATTTTGAAAAATTAAATTGTTAATATTTCAATGATTTAGTTTTTTAATGGGTGCACCATTAAAAAGTAGTAAAACATGATTTTGCATGAAACGTAAGATATTAAAGATATTGACATTAAAAACAAACATACCATAAAAATATTGGGTTCTTGCATTCTCCCCTCCATTAATTAGTTTCATCCTAACAAAAAAAATGTTCCAAATATTATAAAAAATATTTAATCACCTTAAAAACCATAATTAAAATGTTCATTATTCCAAATTATTAACGAATAAGTATGGATATACAATCCCTATATATCTAGAGCATAATTGAAAAAAATAATTCTAGAATCTGACTACACATTTACTTTATTCATTCATCATCATTCAGAAACCATTAAATATGCTTCATCATCTTGTTCCCTAATACCTCTTTCCTTTAATTTTTAATTTTTAGACTCTTCATCATTAGAAGTATAACCATTACATGTATTACCATTCAAATTCTATCCATTTATCAAAAAAAAAATAAAAGAGTAATATTAATCAAAGTGATATTGTCATGATGATTAATTCTTATGATATCAAAATCATGACATATTTTTTCTCAATACATGACTCCATAGGTTTCAACATAGTTATACATGGTAATACGAAACCTATAAGATTATATCATATACATAGACTTGTCCTCAATGATAGTCATAGGGTTTTGTTTTCTAATACATGGTTTCCAAAATCTATTTCCCAAGGACTCTAATAATATTTCTTTTATACCAACTATAACACCCTAATCCCTAAGGCCCAGAGCTGGTGCATTTTTTTATTTAATTAGCATAACAAAAAATAATAACATCCTAATGGACCAGTCTTTTTAGAATTGTTGGAAACATTAATACATATATTATCCTTACATTAAATTTTAAATCATAAATTAGAAAAAATATAATCTTTTTATAACACCATTGTGCATCCAAATTAAACCTAAATATCAGTATAAGTATTCACCTTGTCATATTGGTGTAAATTAAAATGTAAAAAATGGGTGAGCTCAGATGCTCAGTAAGGGTATGAAGTACTATGGAAGGAGATTAACTAATGATGAAGACATTTTATCAATAACTTGACGATAATATATAAGGAATATAATATCATAATACATTTAAATATAAGTAATCACATGAAAATGAAGGATAACAATAGATATTCTACTTGTAGAAAAATCATATAGAATATGTAAAACTAATATCAGAATGAGGGGATTCATAATGAGGGAAATCATAAACTAACCATCATGATATCAGTCAAGTCAACATATGACTATTGGTAAAAACTTGTCCTAGATTGTCTATTGAGGCCTACATAATCATCAAGGGTCTGTAAAGGGCCCTACCCGACATAGAATAAGTCCAATGCATTTATCATATGAATGGGGTGAACCATAAAAAATATACACATTCTTATTTAATAATAAGAATATGAAATGTCAATACTTTAACCAAAAACTATGAATGGTATAAAAATAGTACATCCACAATCACATTGATAATAAACCCTTAAATAAAATATTGTATCATAATACATCAACCTCAATTAAGAATAAATTCCAACATTGGTTCTTGATATAAATGAATATAGTCATATAAAATCATTAACATTTCATGATCGAAATACCCATTTTTTATATTGAATTCATTTATTTATATGTACTTAAATTATAAAATAAATCGTATTCATTAAAAAAATTAAACATCTAACGTAATCTTTAAAATATTATGGTGTCATGATTGTGTTAAAAGATGTAAATGTCGTATGAGTTAAAAAATCATTCCTTCAAAATTTTTTAGGATAAAAACATCAATGATTCTTGATTAGAAAACAAAAAAGATAATTTTTAATTAATTTTTAAAAATATTAAAAAGGATAAAAATTAATATAAAAAATCATTGGATAATATTAAAAAAATTATAAAACATATTAAGAAAACATTAACATGGATAAAATAATGTGATAACTAAACCATTAAACATTCATGGGGTCTCATACCACTTTGAATATTTAAATAATAAAACAAATGAAAGGGGAACATTTAAAAAAATGTGATAAAATTTAAATTATCGGCATCATAATTCCAAGGTTCTGTATATACACTACATCAAATAAGGTTATCTTATAACATCAAATTATTCATTAATGAAGATAGATTGCGGAAAAGCCCCTTAAATAATGTTTCCTTTTGTATGAACATTATTTAAACTTCTATATAATTTTTATTGTAATGTTAATGAATCATTATAGAACCTTATTAATATTTATGATATCATTCATTATCCACTAATAATATTTTATTTCCTTTTTCTAGTGCTCATTCATTAATTTCACTATTTCTGGTGTAAATTGACTAAATTTTATTGAGTTTGTTTTGACATGTTTCTTGTTGTTCATATTATTTAGATCATGATTTCAATATATCCATATTTTAATACATTAATTTAACATAATATATATATATATATTCATTATATATGTATTAAGAGTAATCCATAATATTTTGATATAAGAAATGATACACACTATTCATGGAGAAAGTAGGTCATACGTACACGTGAACAGTACCTCATTTTCATAATGATATTTCAAAGAATGAAACAGAAATGATATATATTTATATTTTAATAATAGTATATTTTTTAATATGTGTCCCATGTGTTTATTAAAACCATCCTTTATACATTTCATGTATAGTGTGAATGTATCACATCGCTATCCGGTGGTGGATGTCCACACACCCACAAACAATGTTATCATATTACAAAAAAGGAAAAGCATGAATTTATGAGTTATATAAAAATTATAGTACCATAAATAAAAAAATATATAACATTTATTTCAAAAATTAATTACATTTCAATCATAATTTTCAATCATGATTGGTTGTAATGAAAAAACGAATGATATCGTTTTGTGAGGAGGCAGTTCGCCGTACATGAATAAAATGTTTGTTATGCATTAAGTGGATATATTTGTAAGTATTGTTAAAAATATTATGATATGAAAATTTATATATATGTATGATATGGATGTTACTGTATACCCATGAAATAATAATACTTTACGGTTGTTAAGAAAGAAATAATACAAAAGCATTCATTGGTGAATGTTACCTCTTTTTTAGGTATCTCTTTTTGATTTGCACAAAATGAATTTTTCATTTGATATACTCCAAAATTAAGGATAATAAAGTAAATATAGTGAATTTGAAATGAGAAATGGAAAGGTTTTGGTAGATCATGAAAGATCAAATGTTCTGTGAGTAATTAAGGGAGGATGAGCCCTTTTATAATTGAATTGCAAGGCACTATTAAAAATTCTCAAAAATATTGAAATATAAAAAAGTTATTCTTGATCTAAGGACTTCCAAATGAATGATAAATGAATTAGGGATGGAATTTAATACCATATATTCTCTCATTCACGATTATTTAATATCTTATGATTTTAAAATAATTTAATAATAATTTAATTCAATAAAATATCAATATTGTCAAATTTGATCATATTTATTTATTTTGACTTTAATGAAATCATATAATATTGGTTATTTGAATATAATAATTTTATAGTTATATAATATATCATATTGATCTATAAAATTCATTATACACATTAGCATATAATAAATGTACTAATATTAATACTTTTAAAATAAATTCATATATATTCATATTGATTATATGAACATTGTTTTAGGATTGAATAAGCATTTAAAATTGTTATGTAATTTCTAAAAATTAAAAATAATAGTCAATATTGAAAATAATTTCACTATGCTTGAAATTGAAATTTATTATTGTTCATATCAAGATATTTTTCTTATGTGGACATATAAAAGTAATTAAATACCAAAAATGTGATAATTTGTAACTATCTTTGATTTAAATAATATTTAATTTATTCTCATAGAAATTATTATATAAAACAACTAAAATTATATATTATGGTGATACAGGTTGAATCATATGCATACAATATGTTTTAGTAAATTTAAGTCACATTCTTACCATCATATTTTCCCTTTAAAACTTAGTTAAACCCTTTAACTCTTATCAAGAGAACATGTCTTTTTTACTCTTTAAGGGTAAATATAATTACAATAATTGGTGAATTAAACCATAAAAGATTTTTGAATGATCTATTACACCATATCTAAATCATTCTCACTAATTTCATATTTCTGTGAATTTTATATCTTTTAATAAAATATTAAGTATTTTCCAATATAATAATGTCAATTTTTACACTATATATTTCTCAGAATATTGAAAATATAATAACTACGAGATATATTTTTTAAAAAAAATTTAAAAATACACAAAATATGTCTACGTATTCTATGAAATTGACAGATGTCATTAATTGTCAAAAAAATTATTTATTTTAGTATTTCTAATATAATTTTTGGATATTTCTATTAATTATATAATTATTAAATTATCATTATGTAGGTCTTAATGGTATTTATTTATTTACCAAACAATTAATATAACATAAAATGATGAATATAAAAATTTAATATTTAAAAATAATGTTTATCATCGAATATATATCCTAGGTTACCCCATATTAAGATATTTAACTTGTTAAAAACAATTATATTACAAAATTGACCTTTATTTGAATATAATTTTATTAACATTATATTCTCATTTTAACGGTTATAAATGGTTCAATAACTGGTCCAATAATTCAAAAGGATGAAATATATTTATCAGTTAAAATTATGACATGTGTTACGTAAATGTTTTAATATTCATAATATTATTTTTCCATTTAATAACTGGATATTCCCTTAATTGTGGTAGATAAAAAATTTACTAATGTTACCATTAATAAAGTCCAAAAATTATGTTTATTATATTAGATTATAAACATAATAATTCTTTTCCACCATTAAAATCAATTTTTCACATTTCAATTCACATAGGTAGCTAAATTAAGATTAACACTAATCGAATTGAAGCAGCGAGAAAGCAGGTTAAAGAAAAATTGTTTAAAATTTGAATATGTTTTTTACACAATTTAAATATATAAATTACTACAATGACTTATAATAGATTAATATATATATATAAATGAACATTTATTTCTTTGATAACATTACATCAAATGTAATTTAACATTATTAAATTTTTAAACGAAAATGCAATTTTAAACTATAATGTAGTATTTTTAAGTATTAATAAAAAATGTCACTTCTCAAAAAAAATTACAACTAATTACCCCAAAATTAACATTAAAATAAATAATTCACAAATGATGTTTTTTTTGACAAATTAAATTTCTAAATATTTTAAAATTTTAGTTTTTAAACAAATACAACTTTAAAAGTTGGTAAAAACAAGGATTTGCATGAAACATAAGATTTCGAATAGATTCACATAAATAAAAGACACAAAATAAAATATTGGCATCTTAAAAATTAATTTTTATTATTTTAAATTATAATATTTTAAATTATTTTTTAAAATCTATTTCATTTTTAGAAATAAAATTGAGTATCCATGTTTATCATCATGGTAATGGTTAAATTTGATAAATGTGGCTAAAAATCTGTTATACTATTACAAATATCAAGTATCCCAATAAATTATATTATTGGATGATTGGATTAAGACATATCCAATCCTATATAATAATTTGGGATTTTATATTCTCACTTGACCTTGAAAATGAAATTTATGTTTTTTTATTTTAAAGTGTATTTGGAAAAGTTTCACACTACTCACATATAAATTGACAATCCTTATCTTCAATTATTTTACCTACTATATTACATTTTATCAACCTATTTACACCCAAATATCATCTCAAAAAAATATAAATGACATATAGGTTATGTTATCAACAAAATACCTCTATAAGATAAATTAAGGAGAGATCTAAAGGAGGACATCCTAGGAAGAGGTAGTTGTCTTAACCAAGTTCAGTATGTTTACATCCACATAAAACACAACTAAATATTTCATTATAATATTAACATAATTACATGTGTATAATTAATATACTTAAATTTAATTTTTTATGAAACAATCATCATCTTCCTTATTATCGACCATTAGAAAATGAAGGCGTCATGTGTGGATACATGGGACTACCGCCTCCATTAATGGCATATATCATCTTCAACACCACCTAATAGGGTTGGTTATAAGGAAAATTTAAATCAATAAATCTTATATATAATTTATAATTATTATCATTTTAATATGAATCATTATCTATCTTCCTTCCATCAAATTCAATGTAATGTTAAAACATTAATCACAAGTACATGAAAACCACAACCTCCATCAGTGACCTATTTATTTTTCATCATCGCCTTCCATGGATGGTTGTAAAAGTGGATTTATTGAATAAATATAATTTCAATAACATGATTAATGTTTTTTAATTATTATATAAATATTTTATTTCAGTAATTAAATCATTTAATTTAATATGATAAAAAACATCTAAAATGATATTATTACGATTTCCACAAAAAGAATCACCGAAAATCCATTAAATGACCATGTAATACCATAAATTCATAATAATCATATATATATACTCAATAAAATTATATAGATAATGAAAACATGGCCATGTTTCAGGGAAATTTTTTGATGAATCAAATTATCCATGGAAACAAAAAAAGATAACATAAAAATATTGATTTTAGTTAAGAATAATGACTAAGTCAGTAATAAGACATTAGTGAATGGTAAATAGTAAGATAATTGTAAATATGGTTTTAATATAGATCTATAATAAAACAACATTTATTTTACAATAGGATAGATGATGTCTGACAAATGAGGAATCGAAGTTAATAGTTTCTTATATCAAACATACTTCTTTGAGATGTGTATTGAATTCCACACTTATTTTCATTATATGGTGAATATTATTCTTTTATAAAATATCATTTCATGATAAAGTCTTTAATCATGTTAAATAATTCCCCATTCTAATGTTTATCATTCAATATTTTTTCGATCATTTATTTTGAAATCCATATGTTTTTTGTCACTATTTCATATTTTGAGACATGACTCATGCTGTTCACAATGTATTCTTTTATATGGTATAATAACCAACCAATGAAAACATATTTGAATATTATTTCATTAAATTCTTTTAATTTTTGTAAATTTACCATTCTATAAATTTTTATGTATTATTATTGGATTATAACCAAATCCATATGGGTGTATTCTACATTTTATCTTTTTACCAAGATTATTTAAATCAAAATTTCCATTAAGGGTTTTGTTTTCCATACAAACCTAAAACCAATTTAATTTTATATACTATAGTTATTTTGGGTGATTCAAATTATTAATTATATTTCACTTCCATTTGGTACTCAAAACCATTAAAAATGTTTATTATAAATTGTGAACATATTTATCATTTTTGGTCAACGGACATTATCTTACAAATATAAATTATTTATTTGGTCTCAAGAAAGTATTAATATATACTACAATGATTTATTATCTTCAATTTATTTTATTTTTTACCTTATATTCAAAATTCTAAAAGAAATATAATAAATTATAATGTAAAATTCATTTTTTCTTTCATTACAAAATTTATCAAAGAATATACTTTTTAATGTCCTCCAAATGAAGGAATTTAACATCCCTCATGAACATTACTCAATTCATTTAGCGATTTTCAGGTATATATGGATTTCAAAATTATTATGTATTCCTAATATTCATAGAATTTTTAAAAAGAAGAAGAATATAATTTTCATATAAAGTTTGAAAAGTGATTTCAATCTCATTAATTGCATTTTAATCATTCATTACACTTTTTCATAAACAAGTATGCATTATTTTATTGATTCTGTTACTATATTTAATATTTTTAAATTATTTTTTACATCTCATAAAAATAATTTTTAATGTGAATGTTAAAATTTATACTGATAAAAATTTATAAAATGTCCAATGAAATTTATTTTTCAATGCTTCACATAAATTTATCTCTATATCTCCCAAAAAAAATTTATTTTCTACAATTTCATCATTTCTGATTAACTAATGGTATTTTTCATGTCCATGTTCATTATTATCGTAGATTTAGTCTTCGTCGTTTATATTATTTTATAATCATTATACTCATTACTCTATATAGTTTATATACACAATCATTAATAAATCAGATTGAAGGAGGTTTAAAAAGAATGATATGCCAGTTATTGAAAGATGAAATATTAATAATCCATATTATTATTAGTTATATTAAGATAATTATTTACATAAAATTTTGTTTTATTATATAATAATAAATATTAACATTTAATACACAATATTAAAAATAGATATTATTTATTAATAAGGCCTATTAATAATGAGTTATATATGATAAATGCATTGTACAAGTTTAAGTGGAAGTTGGGGCCCAAACATTTATTTACCCTTCAGTAATAATATAGATATCTTGATATAAACCAAAATTCAAATCATCTACTCTATACCATAACATATAATGAAAATTATTTCATGTTTTCTTAAGGGTATATAATATTTCTTGGATGGAGGTATTTATTGTAATTATGACTTATTGGAATGGTGCCATGGTGGTCATAAATAAGATGTCCATAATTTATCATTTCATCACTATAAAGAATGTTATTTCTGTATATAATATTATTTAATTTTATGTTATCCATGGATGTATTTTTTTCTCATGATATTATTTATATATTTCAATTATTTATTATTCACCTTTTCATATTACTCTTGTCTTTATGATATCTTCTATTTAATGAAACCCCTATAGATTGTTTGAGAAACCCATTATAATATTTCTATTTTCATATGTTATAGAGAAGAGTAATGAATATGATATATCTAAAATGTTATCTTTTGTGGTTAATTTTGTATGATATTGTGAAGGCTTACTATGGAATAACAAAATTTGGGTATAATGGGAAGAAGTCAATTCGATGGGAAAGACCTGGGTTTTTATATGTAATGGGTTTCTTAAATCACATAAACTGTAATCCTAAAAAACTCAAGGCTATGTAAGTAAACAAATAACTTCTATTTAATTTTTTAATTTTTAATGTTTAAAATTTTATCACTTAAGTGGGTATCAAAGATAATATATAATGATTATGTATTTTCCACCAGATCCATGAGAAATGGTTTGGGGAATCTCATGTAATGTAACTATGTTATGTTATCATGGATCATAATTATTGAAACTGTATTCCACTATCTTCTGACTGATTTTTAATTGCATGGTAAATTGCATATATCATGACTCTTGTTTTATTATCATCAATAAATTGGGTATGATTCTCTTATAGTATGACTATATACGTTAATTTTATCACATACCCACATACTTATATTATATCAACTTATGATCTATGATAGATGTATCTTATGTTTACCCACTCTGAGAATCTATTGTCCCATATTTTTATGTTTTACATTCCATGGGGTTTGAAGAAGAGTATAATGTATGATGTGTTAAAAATGTATTCATGTTGTGATGATATTTCTAGGTGGGGTTGAAGATGTACTAAATAAATTTTTTCTATTTTTTCTATTAAAAAAATTAAATATATAGGTTAAATTTTATGATTTATAGAGTTATGTAATGAATATTAATTCAAAATATTTATTAGTTATGTATAAATTTTATGGTCCATCTCATGTAATCACTTTTTATTCACTACAATTTTTATCGAAAAAAATTTCTCTAACATATTCTTTAAGAAGAAAACAGTGTCTCTAATAACACATATTATAAAATGATGGTCCATTCTACTACCAAGTGGATGGGTTTCATTAATGTTTCTTGAAATTTATTATTTTTATATGATTAATTATATCTTATCATAGTGCATAAAACACTATTTAAAACAATAATGATGATCACAAATATGAAAAAATTGAATACAATATAAATAAATAAGCATGGAAACTATGATTTTACTAGTTTCATCCACATTACGATACATCCCAGGGGAAAACCCTTTATATGTTCATATTCTATATAAAAATGAATCCAATGGTTTATTATTACAGAATCACTAGTTATCCTTGATCGATGACCCCTTCCCCTTTCTTCTCACTATTTTCAAATAGGGTTATAGAAGATAATTTCACTAGATAGGTTGACCTCAGAAAGATATTAATCAAATGTATATACCAAAATAGGAATGGTTGTTCTCAAATATTCTTGTTTATTAACTTCCAGGTTATTAATGATTCACACATAAATTCATTACTTTAATTCCTAGTCGTCAATTATTTGTTTCCCAATTTTAACACAATATTGAATTCTTGATATTTAATGAAGTCCACCCTAGTTTACTCATTTTTTCTACTTAATGATATTAAAATATTTTTAAATTTATATGTGTGTGTCTGTGTGTTAGTGACCCTTTCTTCTATCAAGGTTGTTATAATATATCCTAATTAATTTTCAATCCAAATTTTGATTATCATTTTAATCCACATCAATATTTAACTACTTCATATCTATCTGTTGGACCATCTTCCACCCGATATCCACTATTGAACATCATTTGGGCTATTGTACATCATTCAAAAACAAAAAAAATAGAAAATATAGTTTAAAATAAATAATATCATTCCAAACATACATATTTTTTTCAACCCCATAACAAGTCCCCAATTAAAAACTCCCATCTAGGGAACCACACCAGATTGACAACATTATGGTACTCCAATTACCATGACATATTTCTTTTCTAGATAAAAAATTGTTCAAAATATATCTATCTTGGATTAACATCCCACTATTCATTAACTCCATGAATCCGGATATCTAAAACACTTTCATACATAGTGTAGTTCTTTTTTATGGAACCTTTTTGGCATAGTAATTATTTTGAACCCAATACAGATTCCATAATGTACATTATCAGACATTCTATATTATATACTATTTTTGTAATCAAAATACAAACTCTTATATAGAATGTTCCAAACCATTCCCTTAATTAAATACAAACATCCACCACTAGGATATATAAAATACATAGATTAATTCCCTTCAAAGAATTTCAACACCTCGAGGTTTTGATTTTTGGGTAAATAATAATACTTACATATAGTCAATCACTCTTAACCATTTTCCCTCGTATAATTACTTTAATAATTTTTTAAAAGTGCATATGAGCTGCCATATATATTTGCATCATATATAGGATTCTTTTTACCATAGAAGAGAATCTCTTACTAAATACATTCTTAATTCTAGTTTAATAGTTTATATCATCATTTTCCTTCTATGTTGTGTTATTTATTCCACCATGTAATAAACATACATTTATACTCATACCAATACTGGAAATAATGTCTATTTTAAGAGAATACATGAAATATTATCTTCCCTTTATATATCTCTATCTATTTTGAGCATGCCCCAAGTACAGTGAAGTCTAACAATCAATAGAAAGTTCTCTTTAACATAACATTTAATTCCTAGTTAACTACATGAGACAACCATTGTCATCAAGGTGTTATAAGTTCTTCATTTACTAAAAAAATATCAATTGATTTATAATTAAAAATTAAATGTTGAAATCATTGTGGCAACAATGTATCCTAACTCATGAAATACAAAATAATCCCAAAAAATTGAGTGATTTGATCCAAAAGTTTCTATTCAAGTCATGAACAAAGGGTATTTTACAAGGTATTGAGTAAAAATTCCTGAATGATCAGAATAATTATGATATTAATGTTTATTTATATTATAAAATATATCATGGGTCATCTATAAATGGTTCTTAAGGTTGAATGTGTGTCTTTTAAATAATTTTTATAGAATAAATATAAATATGGGAATTATATTAAAATAATTTTAAAATATTCAAATAGAAAACAAATTAGGGATTTTTTGAACTAAAATGCGTTTTTAATGAATTTGAATTTTGTTTTGATTGAATCTTCAATATATAAAAACTTATTTTAATAGTTATTATATGTTAATTAATTTTTGGAGAAATTCTTCGGTTCTGGTTATATGGATTCTAGATGACCATAAATTCCTTAATATCGATACATATATAACCAAACCATAACATCACTACTATATAGATATTTTATAGACATTAGTATTCATATAAGATATTATAATGAGAAATTAAATAGATAATATATTTTATTGAAACGGATTATATAGTTTTATAATCAAAACGGAACAATTAATGCACTCAAAATTTGGCCCCAATTTTTTAAAAACAATTGGAATTTCATTCACTCACTATAATAAAAAGAAATAAAATATGGACTAAAGTAATAGAAAATTAATAAATTGTTTTTAATAAATATAGTACTCTAATATAGTAGAAAGAAGTTGTGATGAATTTAAAAGTGAACACAACCCTCCTTCTGATATCCTATCATTTAGTTCTCCATCAAGAGGATGATGAATATCATATGGAAATAAACATTAATCCTCAATATATCAATGAGGACATGGATCTCTAGAACTTTTATTGGATGTGATAACAATCTACCCTTACAATATAAAATAACTTCACCCCTTGTATGAATATTCAAATTAGGTTTCTATGGTTCAAATTTATATGCAACAAGAGGTAATATTTTTTAGCATAGATTTCACAATACAACTTATGGATTTGATTTAGACAAGTAAAAATAATTATATCAGCTTTAATAAAACTGAATAGATATATTAAATATTATTTAACGTACCCATATAAAATTTATAGATCATTTGACCTATAAAATGGGGAACATTGTCATTATACAAACATATAATCATGAATTTGAATAGTTTATGTTTTATAAAAAGAAATATTTTAAGGGATAATAGATAGATGAAATAGGATAATGATTCATTTAAACGATATATAACACACGTTTATAGATCAAGAACAAAAAACAACCCCTACTTGAAAAAGAGTATTTTTTAATATTAAAATCTTTGAAGATGTATTATTTGGAGTCCATATTGTCTGGACCCTCTATCGTAAACTTCATCTTAGGATCTACTAATACCACCACATATTGAATATGAAAAAATCCGTGAAATGTATATTATTCATTGTATTAAAATTTAAAAACATAATCAAATAAGAATTTTAATTGATTCTTATATTTTTACTTTTTAATAAAAACCAATATATAATCGTGGAATGAGGGTAGAATAAAATAAAGAATTACTAAAATATGACACGCTAACACCTAAGTATTTTCACCAATGGGTAAAGTCATATTTTATAAAATGGTATATGAAGATATTTCAATGATTATTAATATTTAAAATTCAATTAAATTTCAGTTCATGATAGTAATGAGTGTAATGAAATAAAAACCCCAATAAGTTAGTATAAGTAATCTTGGATGATATCAGATGAAATGTAAAGTTGATGTATTATGTTCATACTATAAATGAAATACATAAGTCATAGATACCCCAAATTTCACATGGTTGTGTTTAACAACAATTTCATTTTAATCGTTTCACTTTTTATATTTAAATATAGGTCATTCTAAAAAATTTTATTCCTTCCACAAAACATTCCGTATATAAATTGTAATAAAATATCATATCCCACTCACTTATGTATTCTATAAAATTAAAATTAATGCTCCTATCTAATATATCACCATGTGTTATAAATTTCATAGCCTCATCATCATTTATTATCTATATATTTATTTTTGTGTGTCTATTTTTATTTGAGGGAATTCAATAGTCATATAACATGTAATCATGTATAGGTTAATATGGTACTATAGTGAATATTATTTGAAAATGAAAGAATATAGGTGAATTTTTTTTTGGAAAACTGAATAACATTAACATAATATAAATACACACACACACACACATTCAATTAACTAGAAAAATTATACATTCCCTAGTTGAGTGAAATGATAAATGGATATGTCAAATGAAATAATTAACCCATTAACTATACACACATTTTATATTACCATATCTATGGTAATAAAGCGATACATCCTATCATATCTGTAGATGATGAAAAGTGATTAATTGTTGGGGAATGTTTCGAAATGAAAAAGTGAAGCCATATACGGACTCAGAGTCCTGTTTCGGATGGCCCAGAGGTGTTGTGCGAAAAAAATGGTGATGCACACAAAAACATTTATCCCACGCATAATGTACCGGGATTCGCGAAGAACCCTCGGTGCCGGTGCGAAATAATTTCACGCCCGCACCTCGCGTGGTTAAAATTTCACGCTGCCACCTCCATCGTCCAATTATTTTGTACCACCCTGATTTCATCACCATTGGATGCCTATAAATTGATGGATACCCCCTTCTGTTTTGGAGGTGAAGAATTTGAACTACCTCTCATGCACGAAATTCGCCTTCCACATGCGCACAATATGGCGTTCAGGTATAGTTATTTTTCGCGCCAATTCGCATCGAGGTCATCCTTTGTGCGAGATCCCCATGGAATAGACTAAACTCCAACCCCTTCGGGGTCCACACCTTGTGTTCAATTCCATCCTTTGCACGAAGGCCAGCCAAGTTGTGCGCACTCCTTCCTTTGCGTGCACACCTCTTTCTTTGCGCATAATCCATTCCATTTCTCGCAATCCCTCCGAATTGCTCGTAAACCATTTCATTTATGCATAGGCCCCTTTAATTTTTCACAATCCCGTTACATTGAACGCAAAACCTTGGTTCCAATTCCGCGCATGAATCAATGATTTTGCACTGACTTGGGGATTTTCACACCGTACCACTTTATTTCATTCAAACTCCAAGGGTTGCATGAAATTCCTTGGGGACCTTCACCTCAGTGCTTCCCGAGAGTCCCCATCCGTGAGAGCCTGGTGCTCTTCTTTTGGGTTCCATTCGCAGGTTTAATTTGCATCTCTGGCCTCCACATCATACATGGTTTTCCCGTACATCCTTCAAGGCTTGTAGGAAGTAACTTCAATATCCCTAGGACAATCCTTCCCATTGTGTTGATTCGCCTCATGCTTCTTCGCATAGGCAAAATAACTACTATTTCATCTTCGCATAGCCATGCTAACTTGGACCCCTATATGGTTCACTCCGCGAAACCACATTTGTATGGCCTTGTCAATGCCTTCCCTCCCATAAGGAGTAGAGGGTACCCATTATGTAAGCACTAGTCATGCAGAGTAAACCAACCTCATTTGAGTTGCAGGATGTTAAACTTCCAAGCACCTCATCCTCAACACATGACATTAAACTTTGACTTGGCACCACGCCTCGCACGCATGGTCCCCCCACCTTGGAAATTATCCACGCCCACTCATCTCCATAGAGATAGGATCACCCCTCACAGGGGATGACATCCTCCTTATCAGAGTTTCATTTTTCCACGAGGCAGAGAACCACCATGGTGTAATCCCCTAGCTTTTCATGATGGAGGCACTGCACCTGCTCCTCCTCACTTCCACGATGCCATGGCCAGCAGAGGGCATGACAAGGAATGGGGCTTCTCCTTTCTTCCATCCCAAATCCCTCTCTCGATGCGCTTTGTTCCCATCGGGCCTCCGTCCTGGAGTATGTCCGGGCACCATGGGCTACTAAACGCATAAGCCCATATTCATTTCCCATATATGCACCCTTCGTGATGTGATCGTCAGGTCCCTGCTACCTATTGTTTGTCACACCGTGCATGACACCCGTGAGCTTAGAGTGAGCATTGACCATGACAAACCTTGGGCCAGCTCAGAGCGTATGCCCCAAACGCCCTGGTCTGAGCTTCTTGACGTTAAATTGGCAAGCACCCTCATCTTACATGACGTTAAACTATACAACTGAACTACATGGAATTTGATCCATGCTAAGGCCTGGTATGTAGGAAGCCTCCATGAGGTTCAAGCCCCACCACCATGGCCCGCCTCAGAGTTCATGCCCCACCACGTTAGGCGACCTCAGAGTGTAAGACTTAAATGCCCCCTGTACCACGTGAAGTTAAACTACAATCCATCCCGAACTACATGGACTTTGATCTATGCTAATTCATGGTACATATGAAGCCTTCATGAGGTTCAAGCCCCACAATCACGAGCCCTGACCATCTCTGTGTTGGTGCACCAAGCCCCATTCTACCTGAACTACGCGGACATTGATCTATGCTAAATCATGGTACGTAGGAAGCCTCCACAATGTTCAAGCACACCACCCAGTCATTCACACCCCATTCACGTCATTTCTCCATCACCTTGGGCCACCTTGGAGTGTAATCCCCATACATGTCCCGCATGAAGTTAAACTGTTTTCGCTACTTGAACTAAGTGGTCTTTGATTCCCCGCCACGGGGATACGTAGGAATACTCTATAAGGTTCAAGCCCAGCATTCATTTCTCATCCGGACGTTTCCCTCAAGCCTATGTGTCTCGGGAAGCTTATGCACTAACCTGGAGTTTCAACTTCTTCCGGGTCCAATTCATGCATCCATTCTCATAGGCTGCCTCCTCAGGTGTCCCACCGTATCATAAAACAATGGAAACATTGACTCACTGCCATGAGGATATGTAGGATGTCTCTTTGAGGCCAAATCCCAAGACCATCGTCCATCCTGATACCTACCCAGGCCACCACATCCCGGTGGGGTCATGCCACTTCATTCCCCATTCCCCTCCACAGCATTCGGGAGGCCACCCACGTGTTGGCCCCAATATCGGTGTTCCTTCCAGGGGGTTATTTCTTCTGATCCACTCTTATCAATGTTTTAATCAGTATGATTTGTCTCCTCTAGACGTTAACGATGTGGCAAACCCTGTGTTACACATGGGAAGCTGAGGAAAACCTCAGATGTAGGCCTATGGTGTACAATTCCCCGCATTCAATGTGGTATGCATCGGGCTTCCGCACCCTCGAGAAGCCCTATAATAAAGGACTGAAGACAGACATGGCATTCTCCAGCGTCAAGACATGCTAGTGATGCCCCACGCAACTGCTCTCCTAATCGATGGTTGCTTCCCTGACTGAACCACTTGGAAGTTCCTGATAGAAGAGGCATAATTAAATAGCATCCATGAAGATATGGCGCCAGAAGAGCTTCACAAAATACGTATTAAAACTATGAGGGAGACCTGGAATAGGTGATGAGATCCGAGGAAGAATCCACAGAAGGTATAACCAGCATCCCATCATCTCGTTTCGATCAAGGAGCAGACGTCCCTGAATAAGGAGCGGATGTCACCCGCCTTTGGAAATCAGGAATGTGGGGTAACAGCAGTGCGTCCTCTGCGTGACAGATGCGCACATCCTTGGCGAAAGTGTCGAAAACAATATCGATAAATAATTAATAAATCCACCAATTAATATAAAATTATTTGTTCAAAAAAAATCAGTGAGATTATTTTTTGTAAAATATTAAATGATCCTGAAATTGAGGAATAAGATATATTTTATCAAGAAATTACATAAATATATGGGAATAAATTATGAATATTATGACACAAAAATTAATAAAAAAGATAATAAAAGATAAAAATATAAAAATACCATTCCTCATGAGAAATAATAGAAAAATAAAAAATGATATAAAATACATAACTAACTATGGAAAATATCCATCACCCCACCCCCATACAATTTATAGTTGAATCGTGATGATGAATGAATACATGTAAAGTAAGTCTATAACCTAGTGGGAGTAATTGTTATAAAATATATTGAAGTTATATTTCCAACAATTGGGATTTCAGAAGGATTTTATGTAATTGGTTTAGTAGTTTTCCATTAATGGTGAATTTATATTTTGTTTCTTCTATTTATAGAAACACAATCCCCAAATAATAGAAATTATTAATAGTTTATAGGAAAAAAATTAGTGCCAAATCATACCTAGGTTTAACTATATCCTTTTATTATAAAGGATTTCCTTCTACATAATATGGAAGTTTGGATGAATGATGAGCTAATCCTAGATAGCAATTGTAATATCTTTATAAATTTATGAGTTCTCATATGAATATATTTTTCCCCCAACTATTAATTACGTGAATTCCTTTGAGAACCTACTCCAAATTGATTATAACTAAATTGTTTGATAAAACCATAAGCTTTTTGACCTATCTCAATAATGAGGTAATGAGACTTTCCAAAGAGAAGTCAATATGGTGGCATGTTGATGGGAGTTTTAAATGTTGATTAGTGTCCCCAAAATGCTTCATCGAGTATAAGAATCTAATATAATCTATTGCATTGGGCCACTTTTCACGAATTTGTTTACATCTTTATTAGTCACCTCATCATGACCACTGGTTTTAGATTAATATGTTATATAAACACAATTCATAATACCATAATAACCAAAATATTATATCATGGTGTGGTACTAGGAATGAGAACAGTATACACTAATAATGTAGCTATAAAATCTAAACCTATAGTGTATTTGGGTTCTGAAAAATTAAAAAAATACCATTGAGTCATTAGTCCTTGCCACTCATGATTTTACATATAAAGGCGCATAATAGAATTCTAGAAGAATTTAAATGTTTAAAAATGTATTATGATGTATACCTGTAAATTAAAAGAAAAAAACATAAAAAATTTCATGGAAAATCAATTATTACTATATATTTTACCATATTTTAGACACATTCCTTATACATAAACTATAAATTGAATCACTATATATTTCATAGTTACCACAAAATAATGTAATCCAAAATATTACAAAATCAAATACAATTTGAGAAAACTTTTGGGCACTGCAATGGTACAGACATGAAAGAGTGTGATAGAAATTGATGATAGAGTGAAAATCTATCAGTAATACAACACAATAGGAAAAGATCCCTCTATGTTCACTAATGGAACAGTTCAACAAAAATATACAAATGAGTCTACTGTTTAAGATTCTTATATTTTTTATTAATATTTTAAGGAATGAATGATTATACCAAAAAATTTATAATGCAATCATATTAGAGAATAATAGCATTCCTTGAATACATTTTCACAATAGGTAGCATGTAATTTATTGGAATATATGGGCGATTCATCAATGTCTAGATATGTAAGATTACTAATTTTATTTCCATCCACAAAATTCTTCATACATTTTTAATATATTATTTCTAAACATTTATTTTTATATAGGAGTATCAAATAAAAGAGATAAGGTTTGTCTTTTGATTCTGTTATGTGATGAAGGGTGGTCATATTTCCACAATACATAGTCACCATATACACCAATAGATATTACATAAATTATTCCATGCTAAACACAAGGGAAACAAATTATTTTTCATCTGTGGATTTGTTTTCTTCGAAAGGGTCCTATTAGTTTTAGATATATACAATGAATTGTCTACAATTGCTGATTTTTTTTGATAATAATACACCAACTATATAGTTATAAATGTCACACCTGATCTCAAATGGTGAATCCAACTATGGTGGATTCATTTTTAATGAAATGGAATGTGCTTCCACCAATCCTGGAATCCTAACCCAATTCTCCAAAAGAGTCAACTGGTATTCCTAGTCCCAATGGTCTGGAATATAGTTTCTGGGAATCATAGGAATCCATTTGGGAATGATTTCACAGTATCAAAGATAAATTAAAAAAGGAATAAATGTATAGAGAATCCCAAGTAATTAATCTGTACTTACATGCCATAACCAATTACCATGATAAAACACATTTTCATATACATCAACATAATAAATAAATAGATAGAAAAAATTGATTAACAAATGAAACCACACTAACTAAAATGAGAAGAATAATTAACCAACTCGACTTGGTCGAATACAAACTCTATGAAACCTCTATCTCTAACACCCAACTCACCACTGTCAGCCATAAAAACAAGAATGGCTCTAAACAAGAACCCAAAACCAAAAATATGGGATTTATTAGAAGGCATAGTAGGTCACCACAACCATCTGAATCTCTATAATTTGTTTCATAATGAAATTTACCAATAATAGTATGAAAATAATTCAAGAAAGTAAACATCCCACCTACATAACCTAGAAATAAAAAAATTCCATAATCATCATTCAAACAGTTCTATTTTTTCCAAATCCTAACTAAAAAATTTAGAAAACCAAGTCATCCTTTGCCATTTCCAAACACACACAAGCATTAAAAATAAGTCATTTTTTATTTAAATGAAAAAACTCACCTTATAACATTAAAAAATTAAAACATTTAAACAATTGAATATTCACATCAAACCAATTTTAGAAACACTTTAATTAAAGCATGTGAAAGTATTTAGTTTAAAAATAGGGTTTCCAACACCTTTGAAAATTTTATTTCTAAATAAATAACCCAACAGACCCATATTAGTCAATCAAAATTAATTAGGGAAAAATTTTCACAATGCGTATAACAAACATAAACAAACTATGGTTCCATAAGAGTTAAATTATTTAAATTGATATGAACATGAACTAGATCAAACAACCCTTCATCCTTAATCATCTAAACAATTTTTTAAAATGGTATGGGCCGAAGCCTCATTTAGTATTAAATCAATGAAAAAACCTCTTTTAACTAGGTAATGGGAGACCCATTGTATAGCCTGAAGGCTCAGTGGGCATTTAGCCCATTACATGGCCCGTAGGCCTGAATTTTTTCCCCAAATCCCATTTTGTGAATAGTACTGCAACATTACCCATGACGCTATAATACCGCAGAGTAACTTGCTGCCGCTACAGACCCAGCCACCCCTACAGAACCCTACCAGTGCTAAAGTACCCCACGACTGCTACAATGACCTACCACCGCTACAGTACTGCTGCCCCTGCAGAACGATACAGTACTACTACAATAACAGGTGCCCAATGGGTTTTGAATATAACATGTGATGCACCTAACTGTATAATATTATACATTTCATAATCTAGCTACAACCATGCATTGATTTTCTAATAATAGATAGTCTAATTGTCCTAAACAAGGATCATTTTGGATGATCAACCCCCACATATCCCTTGTGTCGAGCAGATATAGTAGGCCACTAGAGGTACGTAATGTTACTATATTAACAATTTAAATCTCCCATAAACCGGGGGTATAATCATTGTTACGCCACCCTTAACTCCCAATGATGAAAATCCCAATAGTAAAATGCACCCATGTCATGAAAACCATATTCTCACACAAGTGGAGTATCAAAACTTTCTTAAAAACCCTCACTTATGGGATCAATAATAAAGGGAAGTCAACGGTATTTCATCACTACCACCCTCTTATAAATTCAATGTGTAAAATGAGCATTTAATGCTAGAAACGGCTCTGAATTCTAATCCATTTCATCATTAGTAAAATACCATCCCGAACACCATTTGGAAACGATGGAAATAACCCACACATTGAAAACATTTCAAATAAACCATTTAACTTAAATTAATTTTTCATTATACTAAAAAAAATGAAAAATCCCTTGAATTTTCAACAAATAAATTTCCAAACATTTCATTATCGAATTTTAAAAATGGAAAAAATATACAAATACTTAAAATAACCATTTAAAATATATTAAAGAACCGATTAAAACCCATTTAAAGGTCAAAATATCCCTTGAAAAAAATACACTTTTTGTAAACTAAAATCTTTTCAATCCCAAAGAAAACAATGAAAACATTTGAAAAAATTATTTAGCCATTACAGAAAATCATTGCACATTTAAATATCCCTTTTCCAAAAAGAAAACAAGGAACTCATAAGAAAATCCCTTTATTAAAAAAAAAATACACATTGAAATGGATTCCAGTCACTTCAAATCTATCACATATCTCGATATTTTAATTAAAAATTAATTTATAATGTTCAATCAAACTTTGATCATGAAAATGAAACAATTTCATAAAATAACCAGCCTCAAATAGTTGATATCCAGGTTGAAATTCCTCAGAAAATGATTCCTACAATTCAGACCACGATTAAATGAAGCAAAACAATGTATATACACCATGAACATCAAACACCCCATAATTAGATCATCATAGAACAATAAAATTGACAATGAGATATATTGGGTTTGTGGGAAATGCCAAAACAAATATATAAGATAGGCAGAAGGTAAGAGGATATAAATAGGGGAGGATCTCACCTCACACATATTGGAAGTCATAAAAGGGGTAATATTAATCCAAGTTCCAAGACGTTAGGAATATTATTTGAGATCCGAAGGATTTTCCAATGTATATGGGGAGAAATAGGGGTGAAAACATAATAAAATCAATAAGAGTTAATTTGGGAACATAATAAACATTACCCCTTATTAAAGTTTCATAGTTTTAAAACCCATGATACAACCATGTGATGGGTACTACATAGGCTAGGAACCACCTAAGACAGTTACACATGGCTGCTGCAAGATTTAAAATGATGATGTGGCTCTTCCATAACACACTCGTACCCATATACAGCTTATGGGGATATGTGAATGGTTTGGCGAACTGAAGATATTATACTTTAAAATACTCTATCAAAATGATTGAACCACCCGCACGTGCACCCCCGGGTTTGTACTTACCAAATACCCCTAAAAACATGATTTTTAAGACTACAAAAAACTAAATCTCAAAATGAATCATGCTAATAAAAATTAATACAATATAATAAACATCATCACAAGAGGACATCAAAAACACCCCAATATGCCACTTTCTACTCCCATAAAGTATATGGTTTAAATAAACGAGCAATATGGAAAGAGCGATAAAATGAAGTTATAACCCAAATGAATCACTCAACATGACTCAATAACAAATTCAAATATGAAAATATCCAAATAATCAAATTTATCAACAAAAAAATTATCGAATGTCTTCAAACACAATAGGAATAAGTGCCTCAAACTAGAAGTCTTATGAAGCATGGCATATGTAACATAGTCTCTCTTTCATTTACAATTCCTCTGAAATGGGTTCACCACTATTTAATGTTCCTCTATCATGGATGAAATAAAAAAAGTTCTATATGATTTCTTAAACTATCAAGAAATCATTAGTGAAACCCACTCTCAATCAAAAGAACTTCCAAAACAAATAGACAGAAGAAAGCCATAAGGAAACTCAAAAGAACAAAATGAGACTTCACTTGAGGTCACTTTAGATGAACGTAACCTATTTTCAAAACATAGATCAAGAAGACACAATGTATATGAATAGAGAAAAACAAGCATCATATAGTATACCTAACTCAACAATTAGTACACATATATGTGATATCCAATAGAACATCTAGGGTCTTACTCATGTCCAAACAATGAATGCCTCAAAGGCTCTACAAAAGAGTGATTGTAACACTAACTCTCGATGAGGGTTCACCGGAACAATTGATGTTCAAAAATGACACCCACAACCAAACACAAAAGAAACACACATGAGGACAGAAGACGGGCACACATCACAAAAAATATGGAATGAAATCAATGATATTTAAGACATAAAATGGAGAATCCAAAAAAAGGAAAAATATTTAATATTCCAAATAACCCAAATATCACAAAAAATGAAAACATCGATGTAAACAACCCCAAAATAAAAAACGCACCCACATAGTAGTACTTACGAGACCTCTCTTGAAAAAACCCAACTTACAAAACATCAAATGATGACCCAAATGGTCACAATAGGTTATTAATAATGGATAATTTATATAGGATTGATTAGTATGTCCTAGATTCCTAAAATAGAATAAAATGTGAGAGATCACTTCATTCCACAAGAAAGACCATTTTCCGTAGTCTATGGCTCATCCATATTTTCCCCCTTAACTGAAGTGAAATCCACACCCACAACATGTTTCTGCTACACATCATATGTAACTAAAGAAGCTCCCACCATTACATTTTGAGAAATGATATATATTAAATTCAAATGGCCTCATTTTCTAACTCTTAAAATGATGTTACAGCATATTCTGATATAGTTTTACAAAAAACTAGGTGAATACAACCTCTAACGACACGTGATTTCCTAGAATCTTTGTAGAACTTCGTCGGTGGAAATATGAACCAAGTAAAATGGAGATCAACATACTTCCTTATAGATCGGTCACCATGATGAAGGCCAGGGTGTTTAGATTGTTTATTTCCTTTCCCAACCATATGAGGGAACCACCAAACAAATTACATCAGAAGAACATCCCATGAAATTCATTTTAGGGGAAAGTTAGGCACCATCGATTCCCACCAAAATTGATAAACCAATAATAATTCTCTCAACAACATTTATCCATGAAAATAACCATCACCAACACTCCACTTGGAGTCTAGGAAAGAACTATAAATAGTGATTTCTTTTTTGTCAATATGTGGTAAAAAAACAACAAAAACAAATACTATAAAATTGTCCATTAATTACTCAAAACCAAATCCCTATAATTAGTCACAAACTAAAAATCAATAAAAAACACTTAAATAGAGAATGAAACATTCACCATGGAAATTTGAAATCACCCACCCCAGAAGTTCATACATAAAAACAATCTAGACCATTTTTGAAAAAAAACCCTGGTTGAACACATACCAACCAAACAAGGAGTTTTACAAAATGAATTTTTGAAATTCCTTTCGGATGTAGAAATTATAAATCCAATGAACTCTCATTAAAAATAATTTTTCTTTTCCAAACACATTTAATGATTCTTTCAAAACAAAAATCCTTCAGAAACATCCCATTTTTTCAAAAACCTAATGGGAAATATCCATTTCATAAATCATTTTATAAATTTTGGTTTGAAAATAACACATTCAACAAAATCCATTAATTTTCCAAAAATTATAATAAAAATTAGGTGAAAAAAATCACATCACATAATTTTGAATAAGTTTCATATTAACCACTCCTCAAATGGAATCAACACACTCTTTATTCCAACTTCACTTAGTGAAAACCACCTTTGGATAAATCTATAATAGAGAAGAGACAAATAGGATAATAGGGAATAAGATGTATTGTTCACACAATGGTCATATAGGTTTGGCCACCAAGAACCAACTCTGAAACACAATTTAAAAAAGAGGTAGAATTGACTGCATGGTAACCACAAGGTTTCCTATAGGGTTTGAGCTAACCATGTTGCTAATGTGCCCCTCCATTTTTACAATAAAACTAAACAATTTCCCCAAATAAAATTTTCATACTCAAAGATAATCAAAACATAAATTCTCATCAAATAATATTAAAAAACTCAAATTAGAAATTGGAAACCTAATTTACCCATATGCTTGAGGTTCGAGATGAGAAAGATCATTCAATATTATCCACATCATTACATATCAATATTCGGCACCCATAATCTCCTATTGACCTGGACACTCCCAAATAATAAGGGATACTAAAAGATCGTTGGCACCTACTATATGAAAATGAAGCACTAATAACATTTTCTAACTAACCTGTTCTGGTTTCCACCGAACCCATCACACTATCCAATTCTCCATAAGGATAAAATTAAATTCATGATCCCTACTATCTAGAAACTAGTGCATGTGAATCATAAGAATCATGTTGTGGTTTATTTCTCCCATATCATAGGTAAATGATAAATAAATAAATAAATACAGATTCTAATTTTATTACTAGATCCAAAGAGGACATAACCAATTACAATGATCCAAACCATTTTCATATGCATCGATTTAATAAATAAATATAAATAATTCTACCATGAATAATTGATACAACATAAACTAGAATGAAAAAAATATTGAACCAAATTGATTAGAGACTAGGAAAACACCATATATCTTTTGGTTTCTCATCACCACCGGACTCACCACACATAATACATGAAAAAAATGTATAGGACTAAATAGTTACTTTGATCTTGAAGTATAGTCATGAGTTAAAATCCATGTAGTTCACCAGAACCCAACGAATCTATAAAATATGTTTCATAATAAAATTCATCAATTTTATTTTGAAAGGAAATCTAAAAGATAAACAATTCACATATATTGTATTGAAATAATGAAATACATAAATATCTTTAGAAAAGTTCCTATTAATTTTCCAAAACTTAATGCATTCAATTTGAAAAACAAATCCAGTAGCATAAGCCATTTCAAGGCACACACCGAGGATTGGAATTTCTCAAAAACAGGTTTTTTGTTTTTTTGAAATGAAACATTTTACATTAAAACATTACAATGATTGAATTCTTCTACACTAACCCATTTTGAAAACACATTAATGAAGCCACATAAGAGTCATTAAATTCAAAATAGTTTTTCAACATATTTGAATATTCTCTTTTTAACGAAACAAACCAACACACACATACATGATAAGAATCATAAACCAGGAACCATACATAAAAAGGTTTATAAAAAACTTAAAAAAATAAGGGTTACACTATAATGATATCATGGGAAATGATACAAACATGCATTTGATTAAAATAACCTCAATCCCTATCCATCCATTCAACTGGATTGGTCATGGTCTAACCTTGTGATCTCTAATGTTTGAAGAACCTAACCATATATGAGTAAAACACTCATTAACTCTCTACTAGCATGTTCTAATGTTTTTTCATTAAATGGTAAAAGGAAATACTTCCATTTTTATTATTAGACACTAAAACATCTCTTTTTATCTAGACAGATGGAACCCATTACAGAACCGAAGACCTAGTTGGCATTAAAGACCAATAAACATTGAATAATGCCCTAATTGAGCTGACTTAGACCCTCATAAACCCAATTCCCACTCTTACACAATTTTTTTACATCTTCATGTCACTCTAGATCTAATATCATCACCATGATTTTGTTCTTTGACTGACTTCGTTCCCAACAGCAGCCACCACCTCCCCCTCTATAGTGATTTCATCATCACACGACCTTCATCGGGCTGTCATTTTTTGTCCCACTTTACCCCCATCATTGTAGATCTCATTCTGTCACTAGCGTAAACATCTTTGACCATGCCCAAATATCCCACCTTCAATCAACCACATCTATTATGGACATCTTTGACCATCACCATTTCTTGTAGATGTAGACACCTCACCCTATGCATCACCCTATATCGGTCTTACATTCATCATTGTTGAGTATCACCATCGCACCCAGACTCAGCCACAACCACCGCCTATGACTGAACCCAAAAAGTGGTTATTTGTTTTATCATGTGAAAACACCCTCAATAAACCCCCATGAATGTTTCAACTTCCGATATTTGACAAAAATACATTGTATGTCATAAGGAGTGATAGGTCTATCCAATCTACACCCCATTGGCAGGTTCTGATTTTGAACTAACTATACATCTAATTTTCCCAAACAAGAATCATTATGCTTCGCAACCACCACCTATAACTTATTTCTAGCATCGATGATGCGAAAAAATTGTTGTGATAATGAACTAGATTAACATTTTAGGTTTTCCACATAGTACCTAGTTTTCTATGATCAATAATGTAATTAAGGAATGGGTTCAAATAAGCAATGTATGACATATATTAATGACTAAAAATTAATTTTTTATTTTTTCAAACACTTTTAATGAGAAAGTGATAAATCATAAGTTCATTGACAAAAGGAAATGGAAAAGTAATTAAATACAAAATTTAATCCCATCCGAATTAAACTCTTCAAGTAATTTCCAGGGGATATCTATAACTAGAGAATCTGGTGTATCTATAAGAAGAACATTGCTTGCAAAATCCTACCTGTCCTAAGAATGAATATACTCCTCATGGATGATTTTCCAATTATTGAATCCCCCAAAAAATATTACTTCATTTTTGTCTATATAGGAATATTTCTCCTCATTAAGAGACATCTTTAATAACTTCCTCATCATTTTAATGTCTTCTTCTACAGTTACATTGAGAGACGAATCTTTTTTAACTCATTCTTCTTACAATCTCATGAGTAATTATAAGGATTTCATGAGCATAAAACTTGATTTGAAGTGGTTTTCCATATGTTGGGAATTTAAATTTTCACTTTCTATGTCTTAAACATATTGAATAAATATAATTGTCCCCAACACTAAAACCCAATGATAAAAACAACCATAGTAAAGTCCATCCAAAATATAATAATCGAATTCCCATAGAAGTGTATAAACAAGAAACTAATAGAGAACTGTAAACCATAGAAGGGGTAAATGAAAAATATAAATCAAGGGGTATAACTCACAAAATAAACATTTAAAAACCCAAACATGAATCCAATAAATTAACACAAAAACAAATATTTTAATTACAACCTCATTCACCTTTCCTAAAATACTATACCGAACAACATTGTTTAATGGTGTAAATCAACCATGTATTGAAAAGTTTTAAATTCCACCATTTAAAATAATGTCCATTCCATTTGGAAACTAATCCTAGGAAAAATAATATTCATTTAAATCAAATATATTTTATAACAACAAATTATGGAATTTTCATAAGGGAAAAACATGTACACATATCAAATCACAATTTGAAGTTAATAAAATAAAATATTAAAAACCAGTTAGTGGTCAAAACATCCGATTACAATAAAATTATATTTTTAAAACATATTTTAATGTCATTAAATACCATAAAATAGGTTAGAAGACAAATAAGAACATGTAACTGATTTCAATAATCTATTTGGGACTTGTAAAAAAGCTTAGATATTTTAATGTTCAAAATTCACATAAGAAAAAATGAAGTTCACTAGGAAATATCATTATTCAAAGTTAAAAACCCCATTTAATGCTTTAAAATCACATCGTATCTATCACATATATCTATACCTTTTCAAAAATTAATTTAGAAATATCATGCATGCATTGAATTCCAAAATGAAAAAATTTCATATAAGAACCCACCTCAAATTTTTTTAGAAAAATGAAGAAATTACTCGGACTGTGATTCCTTCAATGATGAATACAACGATGGGAAAAGAAACAGTGTTTATGAGCCCTAGACACCCAAAACCACTACATTATATAAACTTGAAACTTCATAATTATCCATTAGCGATCTAAGGGTCGTGGTTGAAGCCAAAACAAAGAGAGAAGAAATGGAGAAGGTAATAGTATAGATATTGGGAAAGAAATCACCTCAAACTTCTTGGAAAGCGTTGAAGGGAGAGGAATAATTTGAGGTGGAGTCGTTTAGATATCCTATTTGATCTAATATGTATAAGATAATGTTTTAGGGAATAAATAATGATTAATCCTTCTTAAATGAAAATAAGGGAAATTTGTAAATTCCAAAGAATGATACACCTGTGACAATCACATGATTATGAAACATTGTTTTCCAAACTCTGTTCCATCCATGAACTCACCATTTCCTTGACAAAGAACCCCCATGAATGGATACTCTTGGGTGTCATATTGTTTGAACCAACCATGAACCTCACCCCTGAAACACAACAATTCCCACATGGATTTGGGGGAGCATCGCATGGTTTGAAAAACCATTTAAAATATATTTAATATAGTTATTTCAATATGATAGTAACACACACATAAGAACCACCTGATTTGTAGTTACTATGTAAGTTAAACATTCCCCTGCATGAATACCTCAAAAAATAAGAATTTTCATCTTGAAACCAACCAAAACTCAAAAGAATCATTTATAAAATATATAATATTACAAAATAAACAACACTATGACACGGGGGTGTCACTAAATTAACAGGGTGACATGAGAATCTATTTCAATTTATGAAAATCATCCAAAAAATATTTATTAAAATAAATCATTATATTTTTATGTTAATCAAAAGATTATGATTTATATATATATATAATCACTAATAAAATATAGATAAAATCAAGAATGACCTAATAAAGACCACTAATCTGAAACACTTCATATGGATGGTAGGGAATTAATGATTTCTAGTATTAAATTATGTTATTGGATATAATACCCTGAAATGACATATCCATATAATGTCACTTATCATTCCAAGAAATGTAATTTTTCATATTTTATTACAATATTAGATTCAATACAGCATTGAATGAAATCACTAAGATTACACAAACACTCATCAAAATAAGAAATGTATGTAGACAAATAGTCAATGAATACTCAATGGTGTGTTAATATTAATTATAAATATCCCTTCTTAGCATGTTTTTTTAGTCGAAAATAATTAATATAGAATTTCCAGCTACTCTACAAATGGTTTATGACCATATCATTATCTATATATTCAATTATCATTATACTATTTTTCTTAGGAAACACCTGATCTATACTGATGCATTAGATTTTAGGAATATGATAAATGATTATAGTTGCCAACAATTTTTATTGGAAAATTTGTTTTAATGATCACCATATCACGCAAATTATGATATTAAATCGATTTATGTGTTGTGATATTAGTTTATAATATAAAAAATATTGGAATGAAATTTGGATATTTATGTGAAATCCTCCTTGTTAATGATTAGTCACCACAATTAGTAACTCGACATTAAGAATAATCACCACCATAAATTTCTCTCCATAAAATTGGAATTTAAGTAATATATGGGAATTACTTAATACCAGATAATGTGTGTACATTGAAAATGAAATTTGGATAGTTAACATAATTACCTAAAACTAGTCCTAAATCCAAATTAAACCTGAATCCCCACTAGACTAAGTCACTACTACACTCAATTTCCACCAGATCTAGTAACCTGTAGATCAAGACAGATTCCTACTCTCTCACCACTCTAAAAGACTCAAAATATAAATTCTACTTAATTTAAATAAAATAGGTCAAATGGACATATTATTGAATTTAATTACAATACATATTTTAATGATTGTTATTAATTTTTTTGAAAATATTTATTAAAGAACATACAATATATCAACCCAAGGAGCTGATCTTGATGATGATTCTTCTAAAAGATATGTCTACTGATAAAAGAGGTATAAGACTACCACATGTGGCATGCACTAAATAGTTTTGTGGACATAAACAAGGTGCCATGATATATAAACAATTACTACTAGTTTAGAGCTTTCACACTAAATGTTTCTAACACATGATAAAGGAAGAGTAAAGCTAAATGATTGTTTAGTCCCTTCTTAATGTCAGTTAAAAAGAGTTAACAATATTATTTTAATGAAAATTTTAGAAACATGACTTCATGTTCCACTCAAACATCAATCAAGGAGTCATGAGATGTCGAGCATATCAGACAGAGCATACACTATCTTCTTACACATTTACTTGATCGTAGTGTTAATTTAATTTACATATTGAGTAGTGTTTGTATGATCTGTTTTAATTAGAAACACACAAAATCATGTTTTTTAACTAAAAGATAAATAACATATTCTCAAAATATCATTATTCTTGATTTCCCATGGGTTACTGAGAATGGTCCTTGTGTGTCTTATTTATTGATTAATCTCGAGGGTTTATAAAAGAGGTCCTTGTGTGGATAGAGTATTTTTTATTCCCATGGGTTTGTGGAAGTGTTCATGTGTGAAATAGATTGTTTTTTACTATTTTTCACATGTTCTAGGTTTCGGATCATAGATACGTTTATAAAATATTCTTGGAAATTATTGATTATCAAGTTGAGGGGATTAAGACCTTGATTTAGATTAAACCTCTTATATTCATTTTCCAAAATGAATTATATTTTTTTCTATTTTATTTATAATATTTTAAATAAAGTTATTATTTATACTATAAAAAAAGTATAATATAATAGTTATTCTTTATTGCTGTTTATATATGACGTTGGTTTAGTAATTTCATTTCAAAAGATAAAGTTGTTTTCAAAATTATTTTAACTTATACATAATCAATCTACTCAGAAATCTATAAAAATATAAAAACATATATCGATATGTTATTTGGCTGAATGAGTTCTTTAAAATTAATTGGGGTATTTTATTTATACCTATTTTTGATATTAATTTTATTGGGTACTCAATTCACCTCCCCTCTTGAGTCACTCACTTAGACAAATATTTGGTATCAGATCAATATCAAAATAATTTTTCAACTATGATTTTAGTTTAATTTTAATGTTAATAAATTTTTATGATTTATAAATTTAATAATTTAAATTGACAGTAGAACGGAAGTATCTTCTACCAACACTACCCCATCATTTAATTATTATAATTTTTCTCAATGAAAGATAAATATGAAAACACATATAGAATTATGGGTTTTGAAATATGGACTACTATTATGGATAAGTATGAGTTAAAAAAGGCTACTCTAAAATACTAGGAAGATGAAACTAAATAATCTTATTATAATATTTAAAAATCCCTGAATTTTATTTATTTCCCTTCAGAAGTTGAATAATTCAATCAAAATTTTACCTTCAAATTTTCCAGTGAAATTTTTGTTACATTTTCTATTTCACATAGAGGATTAAAAATGATAATTAAATAAATTTAAATACTTATAAAATAACATATGATTATTTTATGATTAAATATGATGATTTAAATATGGTTTTGTAGCTTAGGTTCAATTAAATAGTTAACACCATGTGCTCCCTAAGAAATCTAGTGTTTGTAAAATACTTCATCATGCGACGACACAGATTCCCTCTTGAAATATGGAGATAGACATATATTTCAATAAGTAAATCATGTGTAAAAGTAAGAAAATAATGTCTAATATGAAGAATTTGATAAACCCAAGTGAAAATCAATAGCCTTCATGGCTACTAAAACCTGCAAAATAAAATGAAAAAGTACAAATTGAATGTTTGAGTTATGGTAAGTCACCCCTGGACAGTGATGAGAAGAAGGACCATATGGACGGAAGATTTATGATTTTAAAGAGGAGTAACATCTTTTCATAAATCCTAGTTACAATTTAAATTATGATAATAAAGGAAATTGTAAAAATATTTTAAAAAGGATAACCATTCAAATGGGACAACCTTCTAGGAATGCAAGCACAAAAAACACATTAAAGCAGACTATCCAAAATTAAAATATAAAAAGAAATATTTGGATAAGGATTTAAAATACAAGAAAAATAATAAACATGTAGTTCCCCTATAGATATATACAATGACCTCGACTCTACTATTAATGAAATTTATCACCATGAAAATAAATTCATAAAGAAAAAGTCCTTATGGTATCTGTTATATCTACTGCTTTATCATTTCATAATTCTGATTATTATAAAAATGAAGAAAATGATGAAGAAATGTTTCAAGAATAAATTTTTAAATACTAAAGAAATATTTAGGACACTTTCATGGACACCAAGGATAAATTAAAATTTATGAAGAAACAACATTCTCTAAACTGATCTTACTTTTGAAAAAGGGATGAATTATCATTTGTTAATGGAGAATACAGAACATAACATTTCTAATGAGAAACCTATGAAATATTTATAATGATTCAATAATGGTTGATAAACACTTCCTCAAATTCGAGTGACAAATATTTCTCCAAACTATGATATAGGTCGAGGATACCATCCTTGAAAACAAATAATATTTACGGTCACTATTATAACTACCGCTAAATATGAAATTTATACTGTTATTTATTATTATAGAGGACATAATAATGATTTCATCTAAAAAATAATACAATATTAGTATAAGATACCCATTATAAAAATATGGTTTCGTATTGATTTAATTTATAAAACATATGTACCTAAGAAAATAAGGGTGGAAGAGTCATTGTTAGTATAAACATTTTTTATATGAAGGATTCTAGATGATGTACAAAAAACATTAAGTGACCCATGTATAGAAAATTTTCTAGACACATGATATGAGTCTACTATAGCTTCAAGATCCTCATAATAGTATATAGTGTTTGTCTCACCATCAGTGACAATGAAAAATAATATATAACCCACTATTGAATAATTGTTAACAAAAATTATTTCTTAATTTCCTAAGTATTTTTTGTTGATGTATTGATATATAACTTTCGTATCATTTTAATATTGATATTGATTGTTTTATTGTTATGATTAAAAATATTCTTGCAATTTTTTAAATTATATAAATTATATATTAATAATCTATTTATGAAATGATAATTTTTGTGTTATTAATCATGATTCATTAATTTATAAAAAAATTTCATTATTGGGTGTATTTTATAATGAATTGTGGCTTTGGATTAAGAGACTAGGCCACTTTAATAGCCACTCACATAGGATACTTACTAAGAAATTTTTAGTCAGTGATATACCTACAAATGAGTCCTCAAATGATAAATTTTGTAACCCCTATCAAAAAGTGAAACAACAAAAGATTTATTTTATATTAAAGAACTAAGTTTCAACTACTCAACATCTTTAATTAGTTCATATGGATTTCTGTGTATTATCTAGAGTTTCATGTCTACATCGGATGAACTATGTCTATGTAATAATAGAATAATTTTCTAGTTATAATTGAGTATTATTCATTGATCACAATAGTGAATCATTTTCATACTTCACCAAGTATAATAAATCAATACAAAAAGAGGTGGACATAGAATTCAGACCCTAATATGTACCAAATCAATGAGATTTAGAATAAAGACATTGAATATTTTTTCCATAAAAATGGATATAGTCATAACTTCATTACTCCTATGACCCCTTGGTAGAATGGTGTTGAAGATTGATGGAATAAAATACCTAAAGAGATTTCTGAAACTGTGATTAATGAATATGACCTACCTGCATACTTTAGGGAAGGTGTGGTGAATAATGCATGTTATATAATCAATACAATTTATATTATCCCAATCATAACGAATAACCTTTATGGACATTAGAGTAATAGAAATCCAATAGTTAATTTCTTTAAAATTGTTGGTAAGAACATATTTTTTTTAACATTAAGGATAATATTTACATGTTTTCCTCCAAACGATATGAATGAATTGTCCATGGCCATTCAACATATAGTAAATCATATATGTTTATTACAAAATGGACCAAGAGTGAATATCATGATCATGTGATATATGATGAGACTGATCCAAATGATTCTAAGACCCCGTTTGATAATATTGAGGATGATTTTTCCATTTTTCACCTAAATTATAATCCTTATTATTCTATAGTATTGAAGCTAAATAAAATATAATTCAGTTGAACATTAAGAGCCTAAATATGGACCTATAGAGAGATCTGAGGTCACCGTCCCTTCTTTTTCTACAGCTATTAGGACCCTTACATATCATCCTCTAGATGTTGTTAGAAATCTAGATAGAGGTAAAGATAACTAGTGATTATACAAGAAATAAGGTTGAATATCAATCATTATTGTCCCTTCTAAAACCTAGGAACCTCAATGAAGATAATAATTAGGAATTCTAGGTAATGGATATGCATGAAGAATTAAATCAATTTTATTGAGATAATGTATTTGAACATATTTATAGTCCAAAATACATCTCAACTATATGAATTAAATGGGTGATTAGGAACATGGTTGAAAAATATGGTACTATAGTGATGATTTATTCTATACCAGTTGCATAAGGGCACAGTCAAGAAGAAGTTATAATCTATGAAGATAGATTTTCACCTATATTTATATGTGAGTTCATTAGAATATTGATTTCTTAATCAGGTCTTCTATATTCCAAAAAATATCAAATGGATGTCATGATTACATTCATAAATGGGTATATATATGAGGATGTTTTCATTGAACATCCTCCTCATTTTCAAAACCCATATTTTCCAAATAATGATTTAAAATTCTGAAAAACATTATTTGGTAAAAACGAAACTATAAGTGGTTAGTATGATAGGATCATATATTTTATTTTATAAAATTTTTTTTCAAATGGTATAGATAATCATTAATTTTTTATAAAAATACATTCCATGATTTATCTATTTGAAAAAAAAATTAAAAAGAATATTATTTTTTCATATTCAAAATTAATTATGTACTGATTTTTTAAAAATGATGCAAAATAAATTTTAAATTAGTTCAATGTGTATAATAATATTCTTTCCTCATTCTCATATTTTTTCTAATAAATAATGAATTATTTTAAGTCAAATTTAATATACTAAATATAATTGAAAATATATTAATTTTGATATAAATAAGAGTAATGATACTCTTATGTGTACCACCTATAAAATGGATCTTGATTAAGATGGGAAACATGTGTATAAAACTGGTTATAGAGTCATAATTAAAATTCATCTCTACTTAATTTCTAACTCACATGATATAAAATTTATTGTATGTAAATTTCCTCATTTTTAAGGAATCCCAAAAGATTCACACCTGGTTGTTGTAAAAATAATATTCAAATACCTCAAATATAGTACAAGTTTAAAACTATTTTACACGTAAGAACAGGAATTTAACATAGTTATCTATTTATATGATGATTTTTGTGGTTGTAAGTTAGATAAAAAAAGAACCTCTTGAACATTCCACCTCTTGGGAAATTATCTATTTTATTAGTGTAGTATTAAATAGAATTATTTTTCCCTGTCAACTACTGAATTCAAATACATATCTATTGGTAGATTTTGTGCACAAATTTGATGGATAAAAAACATATTACTAGACTATAGATATCAATATCAAAATTTACCTATAAATTATGATAATACAAGTGTTATGATTATTTCTAATAATCTTGTGACACATTCTAGAATATCGATTATTTATTTAGACATCTATTATTTATATAATTCTTTAAAAAGGGAGATATCACTCTTGAATAACTTTGTAACGAACATCATGTTTGGTATATTTTCACTATGCCTTTGAATTCAAAGAGATTAAACTGAATCAAACATGAATTATCCTTGAATAACTTTTTTAATATTAATTATTTCGATTATCCATTGTGGTTTACCCACCATTTATTTTTAATCACTGTTTGGTTTTACTCTCCATTATATTTTTCTCACTATTGTGATTTTACTTATTGTTACTTTTACCTATAGTTGGAAATTTATTACCTTTGTTAATGTTTCTCTATTTACTTTTTAAGTCATCGTTCCTATTTTAAATTTAAAAATTAATAAAATGTTTATTTAATTCCTTATTTTTATTAAAATTTTATCCCATGTCGTGATTTTTATTTTATGAGTCACTATTTTAACAAAGGATATAATGGAGAATATTTTTCAATTTTAATGGACAGCCTATAATGCCTTTCCTCTTGAAACCTATCATGAACTTTTCTCTGTCGATTGTTGACCTACCTCACATTAACAATAACATATTGATCACATATCTATGGTCATAATGAAGCAGGCATAAGAATATTCTCTAGACAAGACACATTCCAAAAAAACATGAAATGGGAGCCTAGTCATTTAGCTACTTTGTGGACTTGGAATCTAGAGCATGTACATAGGGTTATTGTGAAGGACAATGAATTTCCAGATGAATATGTTTTTAAAAATAATTCATTGACTGAAAATGTTCTTGCAGAGCCAAGGATAGAGAGAATAAAATTTTAATATTCAGATAACATTATATCATAGGATGGTTCATGAGTTATTCCAGTTATTAGATTTTAATTTTGATGAAAATTAATAATGGGTAATGAAAATAATCAATGTTTGATAAGTATTTTTCTCCTCAGGATGGTGGGATTAATTATTTAAATTTACTCATTATGGAATATAAAAATATTATCATAGAACTATGCCAAATTCTAGTGATACATTGATTTATAATGAATCTTTGGATGAGTTAAATGTATATAAAGTTTTTAGAATACCTACTTCCTATAAAAATGACAGTGAGTGATAGTTTCATTTCATGTTCATCCAACATATTCATTTTCTAAGGAAGTTATATTTTTCTACCATGAAGTACCAATATGTGTTTCTATAGTGTTTGGTCAAAACAGGGGAAATGATTAATCACTACAGATAGGAAAATCTCCATATGTTGGAAAAAACCATGACATCTTCAACATACAATTCCATAATCTACAATATCTTTATTTTAGATATTCTAGATGATATGGGTATATTTGTTTAATATTAATAATCAATATTGGATTTTAGAGGCATCTTCATCACTAAGGTGATTTTTATAATGAGGAAAATTAGCCTAAACCCTTGAGATAGATTTTTTAGAAGACCTATTGCTTATGGACATGATGATGAATGCATGTTTCTTTTCAAGTTCATCCCTCATATGCTTTGTACAAGGAATGGATATTTTTCTACAATGAGGTACCAATATGTGTACCTTTTGTGTATCTTGTAAATGGGAGGAATACTAATCTATACATATATATAGTGATTCACATGATGGAAATGAATAAGCCATCATTAATTTAAAATTGCATAATCTACCTAATGTTTATAATTTCTATTCTATAGGCCAAAGTTCTAGTTTCTAATGATGATGAATTAGTATTGGAATGTTGAGGTTTCTACATCACTAAAGTGATTTTTATAAAGATTAAAATTATATTAAATACCAGAAATATGAAGTGGGATAATGATAGTGAGGGTTGTATGATGATTTAAACCTAGTTTTCCATCTTTTAGGACTAAAATAGTCAGTGGTCTCTAGCATGGATCCAGAATATATTTTCGAATATTCTGACAAGGAAGGAGAAACATCTACCATTGGTGATGAGGAGTATGAATTTTATATTGATGACTGAAGTGATCTTGACCTGACAAAAATTCCTAATTTTATTACATATGGTTCTCTTTTCCCTAATCGAACACTACCTATAAAAGAAATTATTTTAAAAGATGGTATTGATGAAATGATTTAGAGGTATCAATGGAAGATAAGTTCAATAGTTATTCCAAATATAATAAGGATAATGGATATAGAGATGTGTAAGAAGAAGATGATGATTCAAATGGTGTTGAAAATTTAATTGTTCATAATAGATATTTTTATTTTCCTTATGGATGCATTAGAGGTGTGGATGTTGAAATAACCCATGCCCCTTTTCTTCTCATGTTTTATCTGGATTGGGATCTTAAGAATGACCGAGCCTTGTTGGTGATATGTAAAGAACAATAATAGAATAAAAGGAAGTACCAATTGAGGGGGATAAATCCATAAGTCTGTAATGTTATCCAGTTTAGCTAACTATTCATATTGATATTAGTGTGCCTCTAGGTGTTATTGAGTAGGTTTTTATTGAATAGCCACTAGATATGTACATGATGGATATTGTTTTTTTCAATTAGATAATTTCTAAGAAGAATGAAGTTAATCCTACCACTGAGGATAAACTATGTGAATTATAGAGATCCATTAAGCCACATATTATTATACCAGTTGTAGTTGTGTCTATGGATGAAAATCCTACTATGGTTGACATTCTTAGTAAGTATTTTGAATGTTGGGTGCAACCAATGTATAAATAATCGAATATGTTTTCTAGAGGTCCTCCCATAACAACATAATAGGGTTAGGCCATCATCTCGAGTCCCTCTCACATAAATTAATCTCAAGGTAATGAGATGTAATGGTCTTTATAGAATAAAAATGATAAAAAAATTAGATGGGGTTCAAAGGTGATTCACATGATCACCACTAGCAATTCATGTATGCACCCTCTCACTAGGTTAAAATGCCAATAGTTTAACCACTAGCATTCTATAGGTCTCAACATAGCTTGGGCACCCTTCATGATCCTTTTATATCAACCACATATCTTGGTTAAACACCCATCACTAAGGGGCATAATGTCTCTCAACATCATCATTTCTCATCAAGGCCTCACAAGAGAATGTGTAAATTTCACAAGTTTAATGGTGTCATGACCATCCCTTATTCATTTAACTCTACGTTTTTTTGAACACCATCATATCCATCTACCTTCTCATGTCTATGAACCAAGGTAATCATGTCATAGTGAGGGTGGAATTGTCACCCCTTTCTCAAATCACTAAACCAAGTTCTCTATGACATATAAAGTTTCCTCATGGCCACTTCCTTGGTCATCCACCTCAATCTATCACTCTATTTAACTATGAGGTCTCTATGGGATTATACACTAAGGCCACCAAATTATTCTTAATGAATTTAATTAACAAACCTGAGGGTTAAAGAGACTTTTGTAAGAAAAATACAATGATGTCCCTGTCCTTTAGTAGACATGGAAATCAATATACTGTACAAGGGTTGATTATGGCCATTATCACATTGTTTAACTCAGTAACGTCTCGTATTTAATTAGATGATTAATTTAAAAAAAAAATTCAACCAACCTCAGTAGTGAGACCAATCTTTTGATGCAATAAAAATTAAGCATAATACTATATGGAATGTATAAGGGACAACCTAACACAATTAGATTTGTATTATATTTTGTTTTTCCAAGAAAAAATCCTTAGAGCTCATATATGAAAACCTAACCCCCGCCCATCATTACAAGTACATAACTCACATAAAAATACCCAAAAATTAATTAAAAATTAATTATAATCAATAATTTAATTTATTATATCAATTTAATATTTAGTTCAATAATGATGAAATGAAATTAACTCACTGTTCAACATCGTCGGACAAAAAACATGAATAACGGAGTGTGGTTGACTCCCAATACACCCCTAGGACCACAAAACGTATAATACCTTAATAGAAATTACTATTTCATGGCCAAAATTGTTAGCAGTTGGTGAAAAACCTTGAAAAATACAGACATTGACATATAATCACCAAAATATATGAAATTTTTCATGGAACTCATCTTGTACCATCCAAAACACAATAAGTTAAAAATACACATCAATTTCAGTTAATTCCACTGTGTTCTTGAGTAATCAACCATGAATCCTTAAATAAAACCACCTGAAATCAGAGCCTATGAAGTAAGAAAATAATGGATGAAGATAATTACACATATTCACTAATTAAGGGGACTATAAACTACCATGGATCGATGGTAGATGATGATTTGGATGGGGACAATCATTTGGTCCCCCCACGCATGTGCATGTTCATCTGAAGAAATACTGTGTCAATCCCCATATTTAAAATTTAACAAAATTCAAAAAATATTTCCCAAAATTAATCCTTGGTTTATGCCTAATAACAGTGGATTATATTTTTTATCCCTCCATTAGAAACATTGACACCATAAATCCATGTTTTAAAGAATAAATAGTTTTCAATTGTTTACCTATGACATGTCTTGTTTAAGACGCTATATCAAAAACTCTAGGTCACTATCTAAACCTCTCATTACATCTGAGGACATATATTTAGTACATTATTACTCTAAAGATATCAATATATATCCCAATAATCAAAATGAACCATCCTCCTAAAAAATTCAAATATCCCTCAAAATTTCATAACTCATTTTGGCATGGGGTATTACAATCTCACCACTATTTAACTTCACATCACTAATAATCCTATTCAACAATTCATCAAACATCCCCAACCCATTCAGTCCCCAATCAATTCTCAATTCCCATTTTTCAACCCCATAATGCCGAATTATATTTTACACTAAACTCCAAAAATGATGCAAAATATAAATTAAATTTCAGTACACTATTCAATACTAATATAGAAGAACCATGAATGTTATTACTCAATCCCTTCCATCCTGATGCACCAACATGAAGTGAACAAAATAATTATTTGACTTTGCTTTATCCCACCATAATGCTTTTCTACCCCAGACCAATTCTATTCATTCAAAATCCCCACCATTAGTATTATCTACCAAAAACCATTCTATGTTGTCAAAATTCCCAATCGGGTTTTCATCCATCTCACCTCACAAAAACATGAATGAAAACCCTAGTTAAAATCAACTTTATCCCCTCACCTTCAATTCCATGACAAATCATATGAATCTCCACTACTCATTCGCATGGCCCACAAAAACCAACTGGACATTTGAAGATCCCAACAAATCCTAGAAATATTTCCATCATAACAAATACAATTTACCTAATGTGATATATAAACCATTTTATCCAGTATCATGAAAATTCATTATAATCATTTTTTTCTACAAGTCTCACAACCTAAATCTTTTAAAAAATTAAGTTCACCCATGAATCGCATGAAAAAAGGTTTTACCCCTGGAAACATGTCACAATGCACTGGTTAACCCCCTGAACCACATTCATAAACACCCCCCCAAACCATGTCATGTACTATGTTTTTTCCACTGGAACATGTCATTATTTTTTTGGGTCAACCCGGAAGCATGTGATAAAACTAGATCACCCCTTGAACCATTCCATGAGCTGGGGTTCAACCTATGAACCATTTCATGAATTGATGTTAACCTCATTATCCAATATAGTATTATACCAAAACTATCCTAATTCCAATTAAGATACACTAAACCAACCAATTCTTTATCTAAATATCAAATCATGAATTTCAAGGGAAAAGAAAAACAAGACTCACAATACATCAATGTCCATGTGCTACCCAACTATCCAATGACTATTATCACCACAAAAATGACCCTTACAACGTGAGGATTATTCTTACATAGATCATGATCTATTTATTACCACATGTAATGAATTAAAAAACCATTTTCCTCAAACATGAGTTTCAATGCATCCAGCTATTGATGTGTGTTTCCAAAACACTGAAACGTTATCCTTAACTCTCCCAGAATTTCAAATCATAAAAGGGTCATTCCCTCCCACAATAAATTTTTAACTATATACTCAATGTATTACCTTATAATTATAATTGACAAACACCAATTCATATTCCTTCATAGTTCATCTACCTCTCCTCCTGACACATGGTCATCTAACCCTTTTAACTCTTTTTTTCTGATCAACTGATATCAGTTGTGCCACCGATCCCAATCAACTCTCAATATATCATATAAAATATAATAACATTTAAATTTACCATCATATATTTAGGAAAAAAATACAAACTAGTATTCACAATTACCATAAGTCCTTAACATTTTATGGTCTCTCTCTAAGTCAAAATTTAGCAGCAGTGTCTGTACCCGGCGAGCACTACATCGATCTCATAAAAACATAAAATGTATACAATTTCATACCAATAAGTCTAAACAAATGACTCAAAAAACCATGATTATTATATATTCTTTACCAGGATCATGTTCCTAAACATATTACTATGCTCCATAACATATGATTGGCTAATATTGAATCACCACTGAGGCACATAAGAAAAAATTGGCCTCAAACATATTCCTAAGTTGATCACACGACCCCTAGAACTTGATTATGATTTCTAAACAACATGAATACATCCATTAGCCACCACTTCATCACATAGAATGCATCCAATACACAAATGTCTGCACATTACAGTAATCATTACCTCAAAACCAGTACATGATTCAAAAAACACCAACACTCAATGTGGTTTCCATATAAAAACATGATGAACAATCATTCTCAAACCATATATGGTTTCACCTCATATGATCTAATGTCATGTAAATTATCATACCCATTCATTAAAAATTTAAAATTATTAAGGAATCGTCATGCCTATATCCCTTATTTTATAGAATTTACCATGCATTTACATCATCCAATGTAATTTATCTATGCTTCTCAAATCCAAGGCACTCACCAGACCATGTCTACACCTCTCATGGGATAAACTCTATATATCTTAGATAGTGTAGAAAATATCACCTAACTCACTATCCTTAATTTTTATAACAATGAAACTTGGATCTCCCAACTTTCCTGTGAGTCATAACTCGCATGGGTCATAACCCATGTGAAATATCTCTCTATTACTTTATAAAATATCACTATGAAACTCAAATTCCATAATAAACACTATAATGTTACAAGTATACATATATATTGTGAATTGTATTGTTAAACCACTACCCCTATAGCAATGATCATCAGTATGTTTTCATATATAGTACTACACCTTAAGAATTCAAATGCTCTGGTTAATCCTCTACGACCCACTGCATACACGAGTCTCCCCATTGGGGACTAAATTTTAATTTTTCGTCATTTATACTTATAACGACGTCATAAAACCATAATCCATGTTAAACATCCCACAGTCATAGAGTTTGGTCACATAAAATTTCACTCCATGTTATGTGTGAAAACACCATATAGGTTGTTATTGAATGTTAAAATAACCAGACTTATTTTCACAATCACCTCGAAGGGTTTTATAAATTGGAATATAAGGCTTGTACTAACCTATTAAGGTCACTATGAAACCCTTAAATCAATGGAATTCATAGTCATCATTGTGAATAATATCACTATTGATCTATATGACCTATCATCAGAAGAAAATACTACATGATTTTGTTATGTGCAATGTTATTCCATGTAATATGACAAACCACCATATATGTTTTAATTTTCAATTTAAAAAACTAAACCATCATAATTAGTGATATGTATCTCACAATAATACACACATATATGATTTGAATCCTTCCTTTTAAATATGACACAAGTTAACATTCCTTCAGAGATGACCCAAAAATAGTACCTAGACACATGCTAATGAGCCATGATCCCAGATTAGTAATTCGAAGCTTAATAATGGGACAAGATAGAAAACCCAAAAGCTTATAAATAATAAATATAAAAACTCACATTCCCCATCCTAGGTGAAAACCCCATAACTCTAACACGAGAAACCATGAATACCAGTCACATCTACCTAGAAACCTAGACTTCCACTCAAAGAAGGCTTCTACGATCCACCAATCTGAGGTCTATCAGAATCCATAAAACATAAGTATATCAAATTTATACCATATCACCAAATAGTATGATAAACAACTCTAATAAACCTTTGACACCAGTCATATAAGCTCAGATAATATATTGTAACATCCCCTTCCAGAATACACTATGATCAATAACTGTGTGAGAGAGTTATATGACCTCATGAACACCTCCCCATATTCCAGACTCTACCAACTATGAGAAGAGTTCATGGGTAGAAATATAACGAGATAATACCTTCATATAATAACATCTAAAAACAAATAAATATAACCATGAAAAACTATAGTAAATAATCATAAATCTACATTGAATCAATATGAAACTCAATAATAATGACTGGATGTGGAAGAATAAATTAATACATAATGAATAATCACCCACCAAGAAAATCACACATACAAAATTAGTTAAAAGAATAAATTAAGTGAACATGTGGCTCTTCTAAATCCATGAAACACTCCTCCTCCAAATCTCTTAAATCCATCCAATCCATCCATATAAATGATTCAATTTTGGGCATCCTCCATATTTTAACATAAACAGTGTGGTCTACTAAGCAACCCATGATTCATGGCCACCAACGTATGGTGTGAGTACAAATAATTGGAAAATAACATTGTTGTCCCAAAAAAATCTAATAAATAAATTATATGGATGTTATATTCTTAGAATTTAAATAAATCATAGTATATAAGCATAAATAAATAAGTAATGCCTATTCACTGGTTCTTCCATGGAACCCTGGATGACTATAACCTTCTTTCATTAGTTCACGACTATCTCTATGAATGGAATGTAATTTTTCCATCCAATAATCAGGACCAATAATTATATATAATCTGAAAAAACCATTAGATACAAGTAACATGTCCACATAATTCTATAGTAATATGCATCATTTCTAGATCCATGTAGAATTTCCAAGTAATCTAATAATTATTGTCCATAAGTACTAAACTCTAAGGAGTATATATAAATCATATATAGTCATTAAAACAAAAAAAACAAATACCATGAATTCATATTGAAAATTCCATTATAATCAGTCTCCAATAAAATATCTATTTTTTAATCCTTGGTGATCCCTAGACACATGACTTGGTTCCAAAATATCGTGCATTGGAATAAATCGTGAAAGGTTACACAAAGTAAAAGGGTTTTCATCATGATGTTACTTTACAAAGACCACATGCATCACAACCACCTCAAATATTCCAGAAATGATTCCCCACAATCGCTGCAAAAAAACATGGCTGGAGCCTTTATGAATAAAACAATATCAGTAATGTAAGCCTCTATGACTCTAATAAAATTCATCAGAGCCACCAAAAATGCATCAAAGGCTGTAAAAACAATCATCTGCAACACCAAGGAACTTGACTGGAGCCTCCATGAATGTCGAAATGGTAGTAAAAGAATATTTCATGAATATATGAATATTGATGGATATTTCTCCAATGGTGAATCATGATTTACTCTACAGTGTGACCATATAGAATTGTGATTCCTAGTACTTATAAATACTCGACCCACCCCCACTCCAATAGATTGATACCCTAACCATTTTCATTCTGTGTTTTCAATTCATGAATAATCCTATTATCTGTGAACCATCAATAAAATGAACCATATGAGGTGTTTTAGCATTGCTAAGATGCATTCCCATTGATCTATTTTACCTTTTCTTCAAGTAGGGATGCCCTCTGCGAAGACTACTAGCCATCACGAAGGAAGGAGACCCCATTGGGTACATAGAAAAACAAGAAGCATTGTCCTTCACTAATCCCCATCACATTGAGAAGAACCAAAAATTCACAAATCCAATATATGTGAGCCTTTCTTCTTTGCAAACCCCTCATCAGTGTAGCCCTACAGGCTAGTATGAAAGTGATTTCAATGTTCCCCGAATGGTGATTCATGTTGTGTTACCCTACCTCATGCTTCTTCGTAAAGTCATGATAATGGATACATTTTCCATATATCCATGCTAACAGGGAAACATTAATGGATCACTCCACAAGCTCATTAATCCTTGTTATTTCTGGTGCCTTACCTCCACCATGGGACAAAGTGCTCCCGTTATGTATGTCCAAAGGTTGAGGAGTGAATCCCCTTCGTATGTACTATAATATTTTAAACATACATGAAACCCAATATCCTAAAAACATGATGGTAAACTATGATCACCACATAATTGAATGACCCAAGGGAAACATTAATGGTAGGTTCATGATCTCCCTCTCAGTCCCCCTCTCCCTTAGCGAATTGTCTCCATGTGCTCCCTGAGAAGACTCTGTGTATGCACTGACCCAACATTACAGGTTCCGCTTGTATAAAAATCATATCTTCCTCATATATATGTGCATCCTCCTCAGGAATCCCACTTAGTGTAATCCCCCTTTTCCTCTTTGTGCTTCTAACCATGCATCTGACCCCCACCACACCTCACTGACAAACCTTTTGCGGCACAATCATCAGGAATTGTTTTGCAACATGTATCACACACCAAGAATCACTCATGAGGTCTTAGAGTAATAATCGACCGTGAAATCCTATTTGGGTCATTCACCCTATGTAAACCTCATGCCCCTCCACACCGAACTACATAGAAATTGATCTATTTCTTCAAAACATTGTATGTTGGAAGCCTCTTTATGGTTTAATCCCATCACCCATCAGTCCTGAACACTTCATGATGGATCACGCTCATTCTATATAATGTTAAATTGTATGCCCCTTTCATCCTGAATGATGTTAAATTTAATTTTTTTAAACAACATGGGTTTTGATCCCTGTCTCCTAGACAGTGTACACCGGACACCTCCCTATGGTTCAACCCAATCACTAATAAACATTGGTGTCCCCTTTACTGGGACCCATATCCTCGGTTTTCCCCTTTCTATTGTTAGAACAGTTAATGGGATGCTAATCATGCACAATACCCACACTAAATCCATAATTCTCCAAAAATGAGTGTCCCTCTTGGGATGGGATGCTTAACACATGTATTCCCCAACATGCAATAGGGTTTCTATCCTTTATGTACTCTCGGGTAAAACTACCCCATTTCAAAACTACATGGAAGATGATTTTTTCCATATATGATCAAGGAATATAGGAAACCTCATTATGGTTCACAAAAATCTCCCATGTCCCATCCTGGTCTCTCTGTCATGGTTTTGTGTCATGTGAAGATCATTCCTTAATCCATGGGTTCTACTACCTTTTGGACCCATCCACACATCAATTCTCTTAAGCTGCCACTTCACGCGACTAATCACTACATCCTAGAACTATGTGGACATTGATTCCCTACCACATAGATACGTAGGAATCTTATATAAGGTTCAATCCCAATAACATCCCCATCACATAGGTTCTCAGTTTTCTCCCCATTCAGTCCACCCTTCGATACTTCATCCATATCCAACATTATTTTACCTAGTATGAAAAATCCCACTGAAATAATTCCATCCATATGGGTATCTAACCATGTGTAAACCTCATTCATCTCATTTTTATTTGTAAAACCATAGACACTAAACATGTGTTAGCCCTAACATGTCCTCAGTTTGATGTCATTTCTGTAAACCCCAATCCTATGCCTCGCCCTCTCAAACTAATTGAGTTTTGATATCTATATTCTATATATGGTATGTAGGATTTCTTCCTAAATATCAATCCCAGAAAATGGTAAAACGCGGTGTCTTCTTTGTGTTTACCCATCCTACCCTCTATTCCACCCTTTTTGGTGTCCAAATCAGTCATCATGGTGTGAAATATTATCTATCTTGGGACATGCCACCCTGGCTTCATCCTCATTGGGCGTTCTGACCCATCCATATGGTGAACATTTTATTTACTCCCTCATAGGGATATACCCATGTGATCCACTCCCATCAATTTTCTGATTAGTTATATTTGTCTCCAATAGATGTTAAACATGTGGTGTACCCTATGTTAAACAAATGAAGCGGAATCAAATAGCATAGACAAGCCTTATGAATTTAATTCCCCACATTTGATGTGGGATACCTCGAGCTTCTGCACCCCTGATAAGCTATATCATAAGGGAAAATCCATGGGTAACACTGTTTCAGTATCTAGAAACGCAAGGGATACCCCAACATGCCAACTCTCCTGACGGAAGGATTCTACATTCACTTGAACCCTTTGAAATTTTCTAAGAAAACTAGTGTAGTTAACCGACATCCAAAGATATGCCACTGAAAATATTTTAAAGACGAAAGTATTAATATTTAATGGATACAAATAATAGGCGACAAATTTCATGGATGAATCCATGGATGGAGTTACCGACATCCCATCATCTCATTTAAAACAAGGAGAAAACATCTATGAAGAAATGATGAATATAACATGCTTGTAGAAGTCCGAATAGTGGGGAAACGTTCATCACATCATCACAAATGATATGTTCCCACACAGAAGCATCATCAATAGAAATAGTGAACTCGATGTGAAATTACTCTCTTCAATAGGGGGATTATTTTCATTCAAGACATTTGTTGATAAGTGTGTCATCGGATCTAGAAATCATTCTCCTTCACCAAAAATAAAATAGTGGGCCTAATGTGAAACTCACCAGGATTTGGGGTAGTTACTCATTGGACAATCTAGTCCGCAGTGTTGTCAACATGGATCTTCGAATCCTTCCATGTATGATTAAATGGAGTTGCCGAGCTGGGCATCACATTCCTACTATATTTACTGATGGATTAATCATCATTCTTTGCAAGACCCAAGCTATAACTACCATAAATTGATCACCTACCACCCACAATAGCAGGGGTATGGGAAAAGCAAATGTTAAAATCCTGCATGAATTCACTACTTTTACGAGGACTCCAATGAAAACAGTTACTAGGAACCCATGACCAATCTCTTTTTCTGAATTTAATCAATTGTGGGTGATAGATAACGTTGTTCAACGATATGAACTGAAGGGGGTCATCTCGACGGGGGATTCATCCCGAAATGATTTGGAATCCGTAGTGGCCCTCCGACCCCACATCCCTCATGGATTGTGTAGGGATCCACTTCTCCCCACTCCATTGATAAATTGTTTTTGGGGAACCTCTCCCCAAAATTCTATTATGGCTCACTCCATTACACTGATGAAGTAAGGTGTTTCTTAGTCTTTATTGTAGTGGTTTCAGCCCGAGAGCTGCGAAAAAGGACTCCAACCATGCTGAATCCACACTATCATCCAGTCCCAAAGATTGAAGATTAGGAGTTCCATGACCCTATACAGTTAGCACTACCTTGGATGAATAGATTTCAATATCAGGCGCATGCTCTAGAGGAAGCCCTCCAGATGACATCATCTTCTATAGATTCAGTGGCCTTAGACACCATTGACGCATGTTATCATTCCACTGTTACTACAGAGTTGGAGTACCAGTATGCCTGATTAGGATTTAGATCCCAACAATAGTGAACCTATAAATTTAAAAATTACATTATATAATTTTAAGGGAAATTATACATCATATTACAAGCCAACAATTGTAAATTCTAGAGTATTTGAAGTCTAGGTAAATAAAATATAAAACATTAGACTAAAAAACTATTTATTTAATCTATATAAAGAGATCCTATCATCATTTGAACCATTACATATTCATAGGGTACTTGGGGGATCATATGAATTAAGGTATGTGCTAAAATCCTAGTAAGTGAATAATTATATGAATAAGGCTTTATCAAATGGGTTAGAGATCTTGATATAAATGTATAAAATGGAATATATAATCATAACATATAAACAGAGGATCATATAAAAATGAATTCATAGTATTATGGTACTCAAATAAATAATCGCATTATCCCTATTTAAGGCTTATCGCACATAGAGGAGCACAAGTCTATGTTAACTACCAAAACTGCTAAACATATTAGAACAAGTAAAGGCTAACCACCAAAACCGTTACACATAACGTATCATGAGACTAAACTTTACCCAATGCATTGGAGCGCTATCTGATCACACCCATCTTAACATATTCATGAAAATTATTTCCATATATAGAATCATTCGTAATAAATCATAAACATAAGTTCACCCAAAGAATGAAAAGGGTGTCGTAATCATGTCATACTGCATAATGAAAGGGCATATCAAAAAAGAGTTTATTAAAGAAAGTAAATAGAACATACATAGAAATTAATAATTTAAAATAATAATATATCATGGTAAATGATGTAAACCAGAATTGAAGTCAAGTAAATAGAGTATTTAATAATTTTTATAATTATAACATTTTTGTGCTATTTTTAGGAAAACACTTAAAATAATTAAAAAATAGAGAATGGAAAATCTTTTCTAAAAAACAAGAAGTGATCCAAAAAGGTTTTAATAACAAAAATATTGGTTTTATAAATATAATGTTTCCTCAACACATATGTTAGATAGCACTTGAAAAGGAGTAATAATTTGTAAATTCCCGTAAAATGGGGTTTCCATTCGAAAAGTATTGAGGGGGGATAATTTTAAATCATGTTTATCCCAGAAAGATAATGAGTTTTGCATCATAAAACATGATTTTGGAGCATATAAATATTATGTAAGAGTTTTACATAAAAGGAAATGAAAACTTCATTTGGGTAAAAAGAATGATAGAGAAACCTGAAGGAATATAGAAGGTTTGGGTAGAATCTCTTATACACTATCAACATGGTATCACGTGTTGTTAGTTGAGATTAATGAGAGAGAAAGTGGGTTATCATATTTTTTACATCATGAGGGAAGTGTGGGAGAGGAGTGAAATCATACCCCATAATTAATAATTACACATAAATTTTCATAACTTAGAGGGAATTCATGAATAAAAGTGAGATTGAGAGGATCCCTTACCTTTAATTAGATGGTGTTATCCATATGATATTAATGACCTAAATAATAATATTAGGTTCTTTAATTAATAATTAAAGAACCACAACTACATGTTACTAATTTAGTATAACCTTATTATGTTCATGCATGTCCTATTTGATGCGTTAAGAGGTTCAATTTCATTTTTTGGGACCATTTTCTTAATTAGTTTTAATGATTAGTACACTTATAATCATGTATGGATAAATATGTATAGTGAAAGTGGCTGTCTAAAATTGAATTAATATGAAATTAGTGAACTTATACAAGATTACATGGTTATAAAATTCATTTGGTATTTTGTAGTGACAGGGAATCACTATATAAAACATTATTGATAAGCACTGGGAATAATTTGGAGATTTTTCTCATAACTAAATAATTTTTTATTATAATTTTACATCATGTGTGAAAACATATTCCAGAATAACATATAAGATAAACTTCATATTTAATTTTCTATTTAATCCATAAAAATGGTTTCATGACAAGAATTTAAAATGGAAATAGAAATGGATAAATTTCCTTCCTTCAATGTGATATATTAACACATCTCGAATGGTGTTTTCATTTCTTTTGTATAAATAAAGGTGAAAAGATAGATGATAATGAATTATCCCATTATCATAATAAAATTACATTAAATTTATAGTGTTATATTTTTCATACCATTTGGATGAGAATAGGTTATGAAAGAAAAGAGAACAATAGGACATGACATGAAAATGAATGAAAATAATAGTGGAATTTACGTCTTCATTTAATATTTTTTACTACCCTATTAATGGGAGAGGATTTTTTATTTTGAGGAGACCAAGGTATGATAGATGTGGGAAATGTGATTTGGGAGAGATTTGGGAAGAATTTATTGTAGCCAGAAGGCTTTAGAGGAGTGAACAAAAGAGGGAAGTGTGTGTTGTTTTGATATGAGAGGGGAGGAGGGTTTTCATAATGATTTAATCATTATTCTATTATTTTAAAATATGACAATAAATAGTAAGGATTCATGTCTTCCAAAACTGTAAATAGTGTATGTGAGTTTGAATTGTTGGCCCTTTACATCACCCATGACTCATGCATGATGCAGAAGTTCTATATTTAGAATTTAATTTGAATTATCATATTTTACTATTTATAAAAAAATCAAGTATTGTATGAAAATAACAAAAAATTTCCATAACAATTTTTTTACATGTAGAATCAAAAAATGAATTCCATTTTTCAAAAATATTTTTCTAAATTTTATTAATTTAGTTTTTAATTAAAATCATAATTTAGTTGAAAAATTAAAATTTTAGAACTAAAACTGATTTTATATTGTTCTAAAAAATTAAACAAGGTAATTTATAATTATCCTAAAACCAGAATACATAAAAAAAATTATGAACAGTTTTTAGGAGATTAATATTTTTTAATTAATTAACTAAATGTAATAAATTATTTATGACTTACAAAAAAACAATACATTTACAATGGTCATATTATCATTTATAAGATTCCTAAATTAAATTTATACATTCATAGATGATGTTTAAATTATTTTGTATGATTTACTATTCATAAAGGTCATATTACTATTCATAACAGTATGTTATTATTCATAGAAATGCATGTTTGTCCCCTTAGACTCCAAACATCTTATTAATCGCACCAGTTTATGTCAGATTTTTGAAATTCTAATCACAAAAGTGAAAAGATTTTTATTAAATTCCTCATAGTACATAGTAGTTCATTGTGTTGGGATATCATGTGATTGTATGAAATAATTTTTAAAAAGGTAATTTCCATTGATAAAAAACTGGTTCATTTCATTATCCCCCCTAACGAAATTTCACCCTCAAAAGTTATTTTTTACATTCTATGCCATAAATAGGTGTGAGTACTTTTCCTTCGTTGCCTCCTCCAATTACCATGTTTCCTCTTCATAATTATGGTTTAGACACAGTACTTTGACTTGGTGTGTAGTTTGGTTACGTAGAAATTTATCTCCATGATCAAAGATCTTCATTGACTTATCCTTGTAAGAAATTCCATCCTCCAACTATACCACCTATAAAGAGATTACATGTGAAGTATTTGGTATGTACTTCCTTAAGATGGTGTATGTGGAAGACATCATGTACTTTAGGCAAGGTATGTTTAAGTACTAGTCGATAGTCCAGAACCCTGACACGATCAAGAATCTTGAAGGGCCTGATGAACTTGGGACTGAACATTCATTTCATCACAAACATCACGAACTTATTCTATGGAGATATGTTTAGAAATACCATGTCTCCAACATTGAAATCGATGTCTCGTCGATGATTGTATGCATAATGCTTCTATCAACATTGGGCTTCCCTGATGTGTTGATGAATGGTTTTCACATTTCCTACCATTTCATGGAACATTTTAGGTCCAACATCTTATGATCACTAACTATATCCCAACACGCCGATGTCTTTCATCTTTACCCATAATGGGATTCATAGGGTGAAAGTTAGATACACGAGTAGAAACTATTGTTGTAAGTTAATTTATCTAGTGGAAGATGTTGGTCCCATACTCCTCCGAGGTCCCTAGAACACACTCTCAACATATCATGTAGTGTTTGGATAGTTCACTCATATTTTCAATCCTTTTGATGATGATAGGTCATACTAAAATTCAATTCAGTGCTTTGAAAAAGTTAAAGAATATTCCAGAACATGGATTTGAATCTCTGATCTCTAGTAGATACAATATATTGTGGTACTCCATGATTCATTACAAATTCATTGATATGTATCCGTCTAAGTTGATCAGATGATAAGTACTCTCGAATTGGGATAAAGTGAGTTATCTTTGTAAGATTATCTATAGGGTCCCATATTGAATTGTTTCCTCTGGAAGTCCATGGATGTCCAGTGAAAAATTTCATGGTGATTATCTACCACTTCCATGTTGGAATGAGATGTTTTTCTATCATCCCATAGACTTATGTCATTTAACCTTCACTTTTTGGCATCCCATTCACTTTGATGTATACTCGAAAATATCCTTCTTCGTATTGTCCAACCAAATTTTCTCTCAGGGATATTGATACAAAATTTTGATCCCTAGGTGAATATAGACATTGAGTTATGTGCATCATTCAAAACCACCATCTTTATCATTGTATAATATGGTACACATAATCATGATCTAAATTTTAAAACTCCTTCCTCATCAACCAAGAATTTAGAGAACTCCCCATTTTTAATGGCTTCCTCCCATTTCTGAATTTCCATATCTATTCTCTAAGAATCCATTATTTCTTCTATTAGGGATGATTGTGTAATAATTTTTGAATGGATTTATTATTTGTATCCCTTAATTTTTCTCTTTTCCATACTCTTCAAATAAAAGAATACCATATCACTTTAGTTCTAATCATTAACAAAGCTAGATGATCCTTTCTACTTAGAGAATCTAGAACCTCTTTTGATATTATAGGATGGTTGTGGATGAGCGGCCATAATCCTTGATGAGATCAATCCATCTTATATGGAACATTTTAATCTATTTTTATATGAATATATACTTGAGACTCTTATGCACAATATATATCTCACATTTCTCCCCGTAGTGATATTTCCTCCATATTTTTTACTAACAGATCACAGCTGCCAACTCTATATCATGCGTAGAATAGTTTTTCTCATGAATATTTAGTATTATTGAGGTATAGGATATCAAATTATCATTTTTCATCATCACACAACATAATTCATTCATTGAAGCACCAATGTACACCACAATTATTTTCCCCAGTTTTTGAATGTGAGTATTAGTGCAGTGAGAAGCCTCTTTTTCAACTCCTCAAAGTAGTATTCAGATTATTGAGTCTAGAAATAATTTATTCCCATTTGTGTCAGCTTGGGCATTGGGATTGAAAATCAAGAAATTTTCTTCACAAATCATCAATAATACCCGGCTAGACCTATAATTTTGGAGATCTCTGTTATAGATGATGGCCTGGGAAACTCTTCCATCACCAATGTCTTGGAAGGGTCCAAAAATATTACTTTTCTAGTAATAAAATTACCCAATAATGATAATTCCTTTCTCCTAAACTCACATTTACAATACATTTCATATAACTTCTCGATTCATAATGACATTAGAACAGTATTCAAATGCTATGGGTGTTCCACCTTACTGTTGGAGTATATAAAAATATCGTTAATAAAGACTACCATAATTTTGTTGAGCTATTCTCTAAAGACTCTATTCATTTAATCCATGAAAATTTCAGGAGAATTAGTGAGTCTAAAGGTGATCAATATGATCTCATAGTTTCCATACCTCATTTAAAATGTATTCATGGGAATATCTTATTTTCTCGCATTTAATTGGTGATATGTTGACCGACATTCCACCTTAGTGAAATAAATTACCCTAAAAGTTGATTGAATAAGTCCTATATCCATGGTTGGGATACATGTTCCTTATCGTGATTTTATTTATGTCACGACAGTCAATCCAGATGCATATTTTCCTATCATTCATCTGGAAAAAGGGGACTTGCGCACCCCCATGGTGAATCACTCATGTGTATGAACCCTTTGTCGAGATTCTTCTATAACTGTTTCTTCATCTCCTTCATATTTGGGGTGTAAATTATAAACTGTTTCTTTAATATAGTCATAGATCCAAAAATATTTTCAATTGAGAACTAAACCTCTTGATCAAGAGGAACACATTGAAAATTTTATTGTAATACATCTGTGCAATACTTACTGATTGGCATGTCTTCAAGCATGATTCAATCATTTGTATCAATTATTTGAGATCATTATTACTTATCCAAATTAATTAATATAAACACATGATAAAATGATTCGAAAGGTTTTTCATCTTGCTTTATACCATTGTAAATAATTAGATGATGCTTCAGGATTTGAAGAGCGAACTACCATTCATATAAGTTGATGTTGGATTTGTATAAATATCAAACATCCATTCCCAAGGTAGAATTGAACTACACTAAATAAATTATTATGATATTTTCTGGGAGGTTCAATCCAAAAAAGTTATCTGAGGAGGATTTTTAAACCAATGTTGCAATAATTTACCCATTCTCTATTCTTGTAGATAATTTATCCTAAAAATTTTGAGTTGGTTTTTGGGATGTTTTACTAATACTTCATGATATAAAAGAGTATCTAGAATCAGAATCAAAGAGTACATTCACAATTCATGAATAAATAACTATTGTACTTTTCTCCACATATTTTTTCAGATCCACCTCATCAGTTTTGATATAATAATCCCTTCCTTGTTTCCTTGGATGTTATTGTTGATTGCCTCAGGGAAACCTTGGATTAGGGAAATGTACTCATAATTCCCATGTTCTTTATTGTTATGAAACATCACCACTAGCTGAGCATTTATATGATGCCTCCTATCTTCATCCACATTAGTGGGATTTTTCATTTCTCTTTAGTAGTTGTTATCATGATTTCCCAACATTCCACATTTGATGCAATTCTGGGCTCCCTTGAGATAGTTCCCATGATTCTTCTTCCAACAAATTTTACATATGGGATGATCAGTCTTCTTTCCATCATGGAATTTTTTTAAGAACCACCAACATTAGATTCCATATTTTTTTCTTTTTCCACTAGGTCCATGATACCACTAAGAGTCTCTGATCTATATTTCATCCTTGAGGGCTCATCATACAATCGTTTTATAACATTCAATGCCCAGAATCGCCATCACTTTTTGGAAAGATGGAATTATTCCACTAAAGAAGTGATCCACCATGATTTTGGTGTTATAGGAAATTCCAATGGTTTACCCTACCATGATTGTGAATTTTTATTCATATGCCATGATGGACACATCATTTTTCTATTTGGGATTGAGGAACTCACTTTCCTTCTTAAGATGGAGGTTTAGAAAAATATAATTATTAAAAATAATTTTCTTGAATTCCACACATTCTGTGGAATCAATTTCCCCCTAGGGCTTTATATTCATGATCAATTTCCACCACTGATCAGGTTCCCCATTAAATTGATAGACCTCCAATACGAATTTCTCTTCTTGTGAGCACTAGAGGATAGAGAATATCTTTTCAAGGGAGTTAATTCAATAATCTGTGATGAGGGGATCAGATGATCCACTAAACATTGTAGGCCTTCCCTCAGGAAGTATTCAATGGAAACATTCTCTTTACTTGGAGGAGGAGTGTGTTCCACCTGATTGAAGTTATTATTCCTAACATGAGGCAAATGATCAAGTAATTTCATTATGTTTTGAGAAATGATTCCCATCATATCAAGCATATCATTATGGAAATTTTCAGATAATCTAACACATTTATTGTTCTAATGTTTTATTATATTTCATGTAATTAACTAATAGAAAACATATATTTAGAGGGAATGAATACATAGATATTGATTACAAAAAGATAACTTTTAACATTAGAGGATAAAATGATAAATGATATGTATATACTAACTTCTGATTACCAAGGATAAAATCTAGGTTATCCTTTATCTATTTAATAATTCATATTCTTATTGTCTTTTTTATTCCATTAATAATGGTTTCCACTGAGCTCATGAATTTAGCAATGTATAACCCCTGGAGTTTCAAACCAAGACTATAGCAAGGCCCATTATCATGCAGTAGTTCCCATTCGAGTAGAGTTCAAAATGGTTTTTTCATTTATTTCCACTAGATATGTCTATTCTAGTTCCACATCAACATGTTTGTATACAAACATGGATGTTTTTTCCTTGATAAACCACTTACTCAATACTTACCAAAATTTAGGGGTGCTTTCATATACTTAGTCTCATTCGTAATATTCTTACTAATGTTATCTATTTCTTATATCCAAAAATAAATAGACCATCCTATTATACAAACTATAGATTCCATAATCATTGACTCATAACATTGCATGATTTTATTCATGATTATACATCAGAGTACTAGATAATTATCATAAATACTAGTGATGTTCAAGACTAGGTACATAACTTATAAAAAATAAAATTTGTGAATAAAAAAATTACTTTTTACGCTCCCTATATAGATCCAACTTCCATTGTTCTGTTACATCTACATAGGTTACCCTAGGGATTACTTGATTGAAGGGATGAGCTAAAATCCTATTAAGAGAATAAATATAAGAATAAGAATTTGGAACATGTATTAGTGATCATGAAAAAAAAGATGGCATATATAATAGTTACATATACACATGGGATAATATAAACATGAATTCATAGTAATGTGGTAGAAACATAAATTTGACATTAACCCGAGTCAATGCTCATTTCACAATTAGATGCATGAGTCATGGTTAACCACCAAAAACTTTTCATATGGTAACACGAGTCAAGGCTAATTGCCAAGACCATTGAACATAACACCTCATGAGACTAAACATTATCCAATGAATTGGAGAGATATCTTGGTACACCCTTCTTAACATGTTCATGAATATGCTTTCAACATATAGGATAATACATAATCAATAAGATTCATATGGTCACCCATCAATACCAATGGGTATCATAATCATGTAATAAAAAAAATGAATGTTCGTATCATAAACATATCCATGAAATAATGTAATTAGAACAATCATGTCCATTCATAAAGTAAAATTAGAATATACCTAGTTATTTTAGGACAAAAAGAAGTGAAAACAATTAAAAATAATATTTATGAATTGTTAGCATTAAAACATTTATGTGTGGTTTTAGGAAAACACTTATAAACATTCAAAATATATAAGGGAATAATATTTTTTACAATACCAAAAGTTATCCAACATGATTTTCATAATAAAAACACTGGTTTTATATAAATTGCAGTTTATTAAAACATATGGTAGATTTCACATGAAATTTGTTAACAATTCGGGAAGTTCCCTTAAAATGGGTTTTCTTATAGAAATTTATGGAGGAGGGAATCATTTTAAAACATTTATATCCTCAAAAGAGAGTGTGGATGGATCATGAAACATGATTTTGGATCATATACCGAGAATGTTGATGTTGTAAATAAAATAAATTGACAACATCATTTGGGTAAAATGAATGATAGTGCATCCCGAAGGAATATAGGAGGTTCAAGTAGATTCCCATACAAAACATTAGCATGGTATCAAGTGTACTTATGAGGGATTAATGAGAGATAAAGGGGGTTATAATGTTTGATACATCGTGATGGAATTATGGGGGAGGTACTAAATCATACCCCATAATTATTAATTACATAGAAATTGGCATAATATAGAGGGTATTCTTGAATAAGAATGAGATAGAGAGGATCCCTTACCTTAAATTCGATGGTGGTATCCACTTAATATTAATGACATGAATAATAATTTTAAGATAATTAATTAATATTTATAAGACCTCCAATAACTTTTATTGATTAATAATATCTTTATTGTGTTCATCTATCTCCTTTTTGATGAGTTTTGATGTTCAATTTAATTGTTTGGGAGAGTTTTCTTCCTTGGTTTTAATGATTAGTTCACTTATATTCTTGTTTGGATAAACAGTATGATGAAATTAGTTGTCCATAATTGAATTTATTTGATAGTAGTGAAAATACATAATATTACACGGTTATAAAAGTTATTAGTTTTTTCATCAAAGGTGAATCATTATATTAAACATTATTGATAAAATATTGGATTACTGTAGTGATTTTTCTCATAATTAACATGTTTTGTATTATTATTTTACATCGTGTCTGGAAAAGGATTACAGAACAACACATTAGAAATAATAAATATTTAATTGTCTATTGGAACCATATACATGGTTCTTGGACCCGAAATAATGATGGTAATATAAATTGATAAATCGTCATCCTTAAATATGATAAATTAACAATTATCGGATGGTGTTATCGTTTTATTCTTATAAATGAAGTGGAAAAGGGTGATGATAATGAATTATAATATTAAAATAACAAAATTATAGTACATGTAAGGTACTGAATGTTTCATACCATTTCAATTAGGTGAGTCTAGGAAAGAAAAGATAACAAAGGAACAAGAAAAGTAAATGAAAGAAAATAAGTGAGGAATATACCTCTAGATTTTATCTTCCTTGAGGGCCTCTTAATGGGAGATTATTTTCTCTTTTGAGGAGACCAAGGGATTATGGACGTTGGAGAGGAGCATGGGGATTGATTTGGGAATAATTTTGGGAAGTAACAAGGATTGAGAGGAGTGAATAGAAGATAGGAGTGTGGGTGGTTTTTAATGTGGAGGGGAGGAGGGTTTTGTTGATATTTTAATCATTAGTTTATTATTTTTCCAAAAGACAAGAAATAGTAATACTTCTTGTGACCAAAAACAGAAAAGGGTTCATGTGATTTTGGAACATTGTCCATTTACATCAACCATTAATCAAGAATGATGTAAAAATTTAGGTATTAGAATTTATTGTGAATTATCATATTTTTCTATTCATAAAAATTCAAGTATTTTAGAAAAATCTCAAAAATTAACCCTAACTATTTTTTGACATGTAGAAATAAAAAATTAACACCATTTCTCTCAAATAATTATCTACATATGATTAATTTAATATTAATTTAAAAACATAATTTACTTGAAATATTCAAATTTTAGAACTATAACTGTTTTCTTAAAGCTAGAAAGAATTACATAAGATCTTCTAAAATTTTCATAAAAACAAGAATACTTAAAAACTATAATTTCTGAAAAACTTTAAGGGAAAAAAATTTTCATTTAAAATTAATTAATTAACTATAATTATTTATTTATGACTTAAAAAAATACCAACACCTTTACTATGTTCATATTATCACATAACAGATCCCTAAATTTTATTTATACATTCAGGGTTTAGGATACTATTATTAGGGATGATTTAATGTTAAAAATGGTCGTATTACTATTCATAACTATTGGTTAGTATTCACACACAAAAATTATGCTTGTTCCATTAGACCCTAAACATCTTAGTGATTGAAACTGTGTGGATCATATTATCCAAATTCAAATCACATAATTGAAATTATTATGATTAAAGGCCTCGTAGTACTTATTAATTCATTTCATTGTGATTTTATGTGACTATATTAAATATTATATGAAGATAATTTCACTCAATAAAACATTGGGTTGTTACACCAAATTCTCCTTTTGTAGGCTGGGTAGACTTTTCCAGACATCCGTGAAAGAAGAAACCATCATGAGTTGACCCGTGGGGACGAAATTCAGTATGAACGGCCTCCCCCTACTGCCGCCAACTGATGTGGAGGTCCTCCCCACTCATATGTTCAGCCTGGAGGTCGCCACATTACACCTTCATTAGTCTAAGTGGATATACTTCCCATCTTGTTGACACCCAAAATGATGGTCATCCACATGGACATGGTATCAGTTATAGAGGTTTTCCCCATATCTTAGGTCATCAATGTGAAGGTCCGTCTCACACCACCACTCTCTCATGTGATGGTTCTCACGTCAGCATCATCAACTAGAGTGAATGTCCTCTGTTCCATATCACCCATCACCAGAGATTTCCTCCCCATGTTCCCTTAAATATATTTTCCAGTTCACATTTCACCCTATCTCGTTTAATTCGAGGTCCTCCCTTCTCCAATACTAACCCACAGAGAAGTCTTACACATGTCAAAGATCCACCCTTCCCAGATATCTATCGTATGGTGGGAGGGAAGGCCATCGCAACCAGAGGAAATGATCTAAGAAACCTTATAGCATGGTTAATCTAGTCCACAATTCAGACTCTAAATAAGAGTGTGACTCGATGATGTGACCCCACCTTGAACCTCTATATATGGGTCCAAGGAAAGAACAATGAATCTTAGCTTTGTACTTCTAGTATGTGAGATACACTGGATTCATGAATCCCTTCGCCGATATATTCCTAGTGAGGATGACTTGGTTCCTTTCTAGTGTTATTCAATATAGTCATACCTGTTATCGCTAGGATCACTCTCTACTTCGAAAATAGATCTCATAGAATTGTTTTTGGGACCAGTTTATGATGGAAACAAGCCTAATCTAATGCATAGGACCGCCACACTTTTTCATGAGGTTGTGGTCATTAGCTCATCCTATTGTAATGTGGTGACATAGTTATATCATATTCCAAATGACATTTAAAGATACATAAGGTTTTCTGATTTTTCACAGTACACTCCCTCGACTACCCTATAGTTGTTATTGTCTGCATCAGTGTCGTTATCGGTCCCTCAAACACTCCTAGTATGTAAATGGGGAAACCATGGATTGGATCCTGAGTCTGTGTCAATATGTTTATGGGACTTTCCCAATGTAGACCATCTTCCAGAGAGGTTCTGGATGATTTTATCTAAATGATCCAATATTCTAGATTCCAAAACTTGGATCAGGTTTTGTGAATTTGGAAAACCTTATGGATGACATATTTATGTCTTTATCATTGATGGCTAGGTTACCCCAAAATCTGAAAAAGCTTCGATAACATTGGCTAGTAGTTACGCCTAGTTGATTTGGATTCACTCCCTGTATCTTAGCACCCTGCATCTCCCAATTATCCACATTCCACCCCAAAACGATGTGATTATAGATTTAAAGTGCTCCATAGAGTTATTAATGAGGCTTCCCCGCACATCCAGATCTATTTTTTGTGGTAGTATGCTTCTCTACATTCCATTCCTCTCCAGAATCAACCTTGTTCACTCGGTAATATTGAGGATATGCCTTCTAGTGTCGTCACAGTAAGAATGGACGTTCATGAGATACACCCAGAATCGGTTATCGGCCTGGGGTCTGGAAAAAATGGATAGAAAACAAGTTTATTAGAACACCTAGAAGACCCTACCTGTGTCTACAATCTCCAAAAAATATATTTTTTTGCCTTCCTTTGGAGTCATTTCCACTCAACGTTGACCCCATAATGGTAAAGAGCACATTCGGATCATAACCCCCCCCCCCCCCCCTCCGACCTGACTGTATATATGCATAAGATGGAGGATTATCTTGAAACGGAGTGTTTTATCAATAGCTCACTAAATAGTGAAGGATGGTTGATGAGATCCTCACCGAACACACTACAGAATGGAATCCAGATTACTGTAATCCTATACTAGGGTTGTAGGGGTAGGGAAAGATTCCCCCTAATAAATTTCCCCTAGGTGATCTTCATAACCCTACCCATCTGAACAGGGTAAAGGATAGTTCTTATCATAAGATACCACAATATGCATCATTGAATTCACTTAATCATCATAAAAACCTTCCTCAGGACCAAGATCATGTCACACTTGTCAGTCCTTATGTCCCACGGGCTGCTATATAAGTCCCACTAACCACTCCTCAGTTTCCAATATAATCTATATAGGTCCTTTTGTGACCCCTAGGGTAATTATACATAATTCTACATGAGCTTTTGGGCCTTCATACCATGTTGAAGAATCTTAATATTATCTGGTGGACTGGGACCCTCACCACGATATGAAACCTCATCCAGATGATCTAATGGATACTCAAATTTCATGTGTCAAGGATCTTGAAACCTGGAAGGTTTCAATCCCACATTATAGAAAACCATTACATGCATGGGTGGATTATATACCAGCACCAATAGGTTTTAGAAATCCTAACATATCACCTTTAAATGGGATGGGAGATCCCCTGTAGCATCTCCCATTTAATTTCAAGATGTGGACAAATGCTATGAACACTAGCATAGCAGAAGGCCTATGAACATCGATGTGTTTTATAGACACTAGAATGGCCCACATTTCTATTGTATGTAAGTTACCCAATGGATCCATTTCTGGTTGGGAGGATCTCTGAAAGATGTTTCTATTTCTATTCTTTTCCACACCCTCAAAGACTATTATTTATGACTCCTCTATGTGAGAGATAATCACATATGAGACATTCACAAGCATTTTCACCTAGTGGAAGGGCCTCACATACTCACTCAATATTGTAATAACTCGGGAACAACTACTAACAATGTGCATAGGTGATGTGAAGATCGTATTAACAACATATATCAACACTCCGAACTTTCAAGGTAGGTTCTGGGATTTTCCTGAAAATGCTCATGGTCTAGAAGAAGAATTGTATAAATCCAAGAAGGCACGTCTATTACCTCCCATATCTACTACAAGAAGAGACACCAAGGTAGAAACTACTAGTGTTGCACAGATTAGAGAACGTAGATAGCTGGAATTATTACCAACAGATCCACTACCACAACCCCAGTGAGGGACACAACCTCTGGCTCATCCTATGGCTCTAAATATTTTTGATAGGAACCATCTCATAACGTACCCCACCCACCTAGTCAAGACAACCAGATTCCACCACCTCAACATTCTATGGAATTTTTTCAGGTCTGGGATCTTAGAGTAATTTTCCCAGAACGGAGAAACCGGACCAACAAATTGAATGAGTAACAGCTCCTCTACTATTTCTACAGTTCCTTGGATCAAGTAATCATGAGGTTTCAATAATGCAGGAGTGTAGAAGAGGTAGTTCTCACTAATTTCCCAAATTACTTCCCCAATCACTGTTTTCATAAACAAACTCTAATGTAGAGTTATGTGGTCAAAGACAGGATCCAGGACTAGGTTGACATAAACAATGTTCTATTGGGTCCAGCCCTGACAAAAGAGGAATGTGTTTCTGCAACGATTGATAGAGATATGGATGGTGAATAGAAGTGGGTCTCTCACTATGAGTCTAAAAAGTGTGATGACTAGATAACACAAAATGTAGTTCCTTAGGCCCATGGTATTAGTCATTCCCATTTGAATCAACATGAGAAATCTGAGGTTATTGTACTACCTCGAGCTACTACATCTACATCAATACCTCATCTGTGACAATCTTAGGGGAGCAGCTGTTCACGAATAAAGAGAGATATAAGAACTCTGCCAATGCAAAATCTATCCCACACTCTTGGAGATTTAACACCCAAATAGATATGAATTTACCTATAATCCTCCCATCAATATAGGTGTCCTTGGCTGTTGATCATGAGTATTCCTTAATGAAAAAAATTAAACTGGTGGACCCTTACCTGGTTCTAGAAGATGAGGAATTCTAGTTATACCCTCGTAATGTCCCTAGTTAGTGTCAGCGGCAATAGATCCAGAGTTTACGAATTTCCAGAATGCATTGGTTTCTACTTCAAGCCATGTTTTACATTCCCCCGAGACCTGATTTGATGCTCATCGCAACCCTCTATACAAGTAGCCTTCTAAGCCTATTTTTTTCAAATTCACCACATCCCCATTCATATTGATTGATTAATTAGAGACACCATGACAATACTATTATTAGTTCTATTCAGTTACACACAAATATCATTCATATGTCCATCTTAAAGGGGTCAATCTTCATGAACCAATAGTTGATCTGTGGGATATCCATATCACAATACTAATTCCACCAGTTCGACCTATAGCATCCTCTATACCTATAGCTTCAGAGTAACAATATATTTGCAGAAATTTGAACCTCACATTTTAGTATGATGAACTTAATAATCTTTCCATCATTCCCCTATGCTCTAAATCCTTGAGGCTCAATTTCCATCTTAAAACATGCACAAATCCCTCACAGAGGTTTTAAGAGTACCTCTCTAGTTTGAAACATAGGTTATGATCGTATAAGCCTTTCATGGTGGGAATGTTGATCATACGGAATTTCAGTACGTCATTTCATTCTCAAGAGGAGGTAACAGTTCTCACATACTGGGGCACAACCTCCCATTATATATCTGAAGAATGTTCAACGGTGTGGAACTCCATTGTTGCCTCATTGACATGAGTTTAAGGATCATTCTCATCCCATACTGGATACTACCCATGTTGGGGCTATCTGATGCATATATAGATCCATTAGACCTAGATATTCATGGTTAGGTTCAAACAACGCATGCACCTTTTGGAAAAATCTGCATGAATACCCAATTTGGTGGCACTATTTCAAGAACAAATATCATTATTTTCTTGTAGGACATCATGTTCATTGCACTAATGGTTACACCCTGGCTCTATTTACATGCAATAGTCCCCATCTCATATCACCAATGTCTAAAGTACTCCCTTAATGGTGGATTGGACATGATCCAAGGTGATTGGTCTCCTTTTTCCTTTTTTGAATTACGGTACGTGGGTTATGACTACTACATGAGTAAGGAAAATCATGTTCCAATGTGGGTGAGTATTAAAACATTTTGGTTGACCAATGAGATGACATGAATGTTTCCAACATAATCCCAATTCACCTATTGGAGGCCAAACCCCCAGACATAGGGAACTAATTTTCCATCTCTGGTATATGGGGGAAAGTTCGTTCCCCTGCGCAAGGAGTGTTAGATGATCAATATATACCCTTGTATAAATTAGTATCAAGTGATGCTAGATCCCTTTACACTTGTGGGGTATTGGGATGTTCTCCCCATTGAAACAAAAATACATCATACTTGATTGTTTTGATAGACTAGGTTGAACTAGGTCAAGATAAAACACCACTACTACATTGATATAATCAGGTGTGTCCCATTAGCTCGAAGTCTTGATGGGATCAGATCATTATCTTTTTATGACAAGGTTTCAGTAGCACAGGTGTCCCCCAATATAGATTCCACCACAGCTCAGTTTAGCATAAGCATTCAATCATGATCACTCAACTTAGAAGAACTTCCCTTTTTCGTTTATATTACAATTATAGATGATGAAGAGGAATTGTAAGAAGCTCCTCCCACATTAAATGAAGGATTATCTACCATCTTTGATGAGTTGTTACTAGTGAGCCTTGACACTAAGACAGATATGATACTTACACTGATCAGCACAGTTATGCATGTAGAAGAGCGACATTAGTATGTGGATTTTTTGAACCAGTATCGAGATTTATTTTCATGGAGTTAGGAGAGATGTTAGTACTGGATTCATGGGTTTCATTTAACCTCCCTATCCTCCCGATAAACCATCATGGGTTCAAAAAAATCTCCCAAAATGATGAACCCTTCTTATGGTACCATGATCAAGTCTATGGTTGAAATTCTCATTAAATCCAACATTTTAAAAGAATTCTAGTACCCAAAATGGCTAGCCAACTTTTTTATCTTCAGAATACTTAATAGACATATAAGAGTCTATAAAAATTACCAAGATATCAACCTTCATTGTCCAAATGATAATTTTCCCATTCCATCAACATAAAAGTTGATCAAAACTTCTACTGGATTCCATGCTCTCTCTTTCATGGGAGATTATTCATGGTATAATAAAATCTGAAAGGTTCCCTAGGATAAAGATTCTACCAACTTCAAATCACCATAAATTACATTCAACCACAATATATTTACTTTTGGTCTGAATAATTCATGCTCCACCAATCAACTTTCCATGTACCAAGATTCAATCCAATCCTTTGGAAATTGGTGGAATGCTATGTGGATTTTTTAGTGATTAAATCCCACCATCGTTAGGACCATTGTAGAGATCTTGATATGATTTTCAGCTTCATATACTCATTTCGCCTTAAGATGATCACCTTGAAGTGTACCTTTTGGGTTACCACTGAAATGCTTCTTAGCTTTTTAGTCAGATATTGAGGTATCAAGATAAATCTTGAGAAGATCAAGGCTATCATTTAGATGACTCCTCCAGACTACATTCAGAAACATAAAGGATTTCAAGGTCACTTAGCCTATATATTTTGATTCATAATGAATATGGCTGTAAAATGTAATCCATTTCCCAATATCATGAAGAAAGGTTCTGTCTATATGTGGGATGATTATAGTCAAATGAATCTTGAGGAAAGAGAGTTGTCCCTACTATATCCTCCGATTATAAATCCACATATCTCCAAAAATCCTATGGTCCTTTATGTGACCACCCTAGAATGATCCCTTGGTCCCATTTTATCTCATCAGAATAATGAGAGAATAAGGAACAAGTTATACAATCTCATCCACATGATCCTCGATACTGAGAGTAGATATTTATCTATCGAGAAGAGATGCCATGCACTGATATTCACACTATAGATGTTGGTAAATTACGCGAAGCACCATGAGATATAGCTAGTTCCCTATGCCGATCCTCTAAAGTGTATTCTGAACAACCCCATGTTAAAAATATACATTTCTCGATGGACAATGATCCTTCAAAAGTTTGACATCAGGTTTATTCTTTGAAAATATATCATTGGTAAAGTAATGGAAGACTTTTTTTTCATAACCATACCCCTCTGAGTAGTATCTAGATAATCATTTCTAGGATTAGACTATCCTTGCAGTGGATCAGGACTCTCAGTGTTGGCATATTCACTTCAACGACCCATTACAGATCCCTACTTGTATGAGAATCAATGATCCATGACTCAATATAATAGGCCTTGGTATCATCTTCAACATGCCTGCCCAAGTATTCCTACTCCAATCATTCCTATTTTCAAAAGTATGGAAAAAAAATGAGGCCTATTATCAAGACCTAATCACTGGTCTCGTTTTGGCCTCTGAGATGGATATTCCCCACTTATTTGTGAAAGGGGACTCTGAACAAGTCATCCTGAAAATCAACAGATACTACTTCATCAAGAAACCATAGATCATACCCTTTATGAGCACACCCACCAGCTAATGACCATGTTCTCTTCTGGGATAGAAGATATTCATGTCCCTCAGTCATAGAATGACTTACTTGGAACCATGGGCCTCATTGTCATATCTCATGCAGAGCCTGACCAGGATGATTTGATTATCCATGTGGCATACAAATGATTCATTATCCCATCAATGCAGATGATGATGATAGCGAGAAGGTTTTTAATATCACCATTATAGAATTCAATGTGGGATCCTTGGCTATCCATATGACAGTATTGGAAGGTACCCCTAGTTGGAGAACCACCATTATCGAGTATGTTCATCATAATAACCTCCTGATATAACAATAAGAACGTGAGTGATTTCATCAGCATGTACTGTAGTTCACCCTCCAGAGTGGTTCCAGTCTTGAGAAGATCCTCTAAAATATTGGTTTTGTGGGATTGTCCTCTCCTTCATTCAAGAAGATGAGATTCCCCTTATTATGTGGGATGATCTTGTTAGTTCATGTGGAGCACATTATGTAGGGCCGAAACTCACTCATTGGATAAAATGTTTGGTATTCTTCGGGACCACCAGGGTCCATGACTATATTGTGTTTTCTAAAAGCTTCCATGCATGAAATATCCCTGATAATTTTGGTCATTGTCCCAGGGATCCTATACCTACTAAAATGTACTCTTGTCCCTTTATGGTCTGGGGACTCGAAGTCATGGGACCATAACCCTCAACAATAGGTCACCAGTGCAGGTTCAACATGACTGCAGTGTATTGGTTTTCCAAGTGGGTGGATGATGATCTTATCAATGGTGTCAAGGCCCATTATATTGATTATTTAATGAGATCCCGTATCATCCAATGATTCAGATACCCTCACACCATCTTCACCAGTAATGTCACCAACATCTGTGCAGTTGAGCTGATGAAATTGTATGCCAAGTAAAATATTTGATCTAATCATACCTCCCACTATCATGTTCTAGAAAATGGGTATATTAGGGAATTAAAAATGAATCTAAAACATCATGCATAACAATTTTGTTCAAAACATGTTGATTTTTCTAGAACATATTCCCAACACTCTCTTGGATTACCAAAATATGATGTGTAATTCCAAATCAGTGATTCCAAATTCCCTGGTGTATAGAACATTACTAGTAAATCACATTGATATTATGTTTTCATCACTCCTCATTACCATTTATGATCTGAAAAAATCGGAATAGGTAGGAAATGACCATCTGGCTATACTAGAATTCATTGATGAGAACATACTTTATGCCTTTCACAATATGGAGAGACATCCGAACATGATTGGCAGATCATTCAAGAAGAATTCTTGCCACTGCATCATCCATCTAGGTGAATGGTGTTGGCCCTGAGGTTTCCAATGATACCCTAGAAGGAAACCACCAATGTTGGAACCCAAATTGGAGGGACCAGATATCATTCATAGGGTATACCTTAATGGTCCATACTTTTTGGTCACCATGGACGGTGTGTGTATCACCCCTCCCACCAAATCTATATTACTTAAGAAATACTTCACATGAATATTCCCTATCATCCTGCATGATGATAAAATGAAATTGGTCCAAGGTCTAAGAAATAAAACTAAGATCCCTTTCATCATGTATGATTGTAAACTATTAATGGGGAATACAACATATAGGCTGAGATCTACGACCATAGACTAAAATCTCCCCCCCCCTACCAAAAGTTGTTAAAATTCATGAGTATTTCTATGCTTCATGTGTCCCTTTTTTGAGACTTCAATATATTTCACATTTGAAAGGATCACCTAGTGGCCTGGTGTCATGCTCCGTTGTCCCACCTACCATTTTGGACCAACATCCCATATGATTTCGAATGAATGTTTGATACAAGTACCACATTGTGAATAAGGTTAGCGGTCGATGCTCAATTATTTGTTCTCATTCCATGACACGTTATATAGATAATGTGTTACGAACCTTGTCATTAGTATTCCTCTATCATTTTCTCCCTCCATATGGTCTCCCAAATATCATGCATGGTAATTCACCTTTTTCTTCTATTATTTCCCTTAAACATGACATTACGTATGGCATTTACAGTCCAAACACTATGAACGTAAAATATAAACTCTTTCATCCATACCGAAGGACGATAAACTACCCAGAATTTAAGAACTACGTGTATCTTGATTTCTTCCCTCAGAGTATATATTGGAATGCCTAGATGTTTTATCTTGTATTCCAGCCCAAAAAATAACCTCGTCTTTTTGGTTCCCTCTTATTGCATAATTTTTCATTGAGGGATTCATATAGTATGATGTGGTCTTATTTTGTCCTCTTTCACATGGAGTTTTCAATAACATTACCATGTTCCCCTCCCACTATATTTCCATTTTTCACATCCTCTATATATGATGTTAAACGTCATGGAATTATAGGCCTATGTATGGATTGATTCACATCATTATGGGATACACATGAATACCCAGATGGATTTTCTTTATGTCCAGCCCCATGATTACCAGGTTTAGTCTTATAGATTGGTGTTCATTTTTTAAGAATGTGGTGTGGTGTTAAATTGGTCCTCATTCATATTGGGATTACAGTATCCACACAATGTGACTCCCTTTTGAATATCTCCCTTCCATCTGTATCCTTACCTTATGACGTTAAACATCATGTGATTCGAAAACTACATCTGGCTTGATTCCGTCCCTTGAAGGATATGTAAGAACACACAAAAATATCATCATTAGTTCCATCCCCATGTTCCTCAACCTATTTGGACATTTCATAAATATTTTATAGTCCATGTTATACACTTTAAACTATAATGACACTCGTACTACATGACATTAAACTGTTATGTCATGCTTTCAAGACATTAAACGTAAAATCAATAATGGTCTATTCTGAATGACCTTAAATGGTATGTACCACTTCATCCTATATGACTTTAAAATACATGCACTATTTCCAAAATACCCTTATTATATCCACATGGCGCAGTTCTCATTCAGGGTGTGTATGGTGTGGTATGTAAAATCTTTTTCCATATGCTATTTTTTCCACTACATAATCATTCCATTTTTAGGAATTTATTTAACCCCTATCCTTAACGTATGATTTTAAACAGCATGGAATTCCTGAACCCTGTGTTTCTTGATTCCCATTATCATGGGAATTGTAGGAATTCCCAGACATTTCATCTTCAGGTCCATCCCCAAGTTTCCCCTTTCATCCACTCACCTTTCGGAGTTGTCCACCAATTTATGGGCCCCTCAACCTCTATTATGATTAATCAGTGTCCTCAAATGATCTATGGTTTAGGACCCAGAGTGTTGAGTCCATTATAAACATGATTTCATTATATATCCAAGGTTCATGTTTCCTTTTTTTGGGTCTCCATCATTTCAGAAATCTATATAGACACCCGGGCAGCGCAGATGCTCTTCTTTAAGGCTCACCTACCATTGTTTTCAAACGTCCAAGAGGATCTCAGATGACATTTGAAACATGTTATGCATCGTGAATATGGTTAACAGTTGACCAGCACTAGTTTTTCCCATCCCATGCCACATGATATGGATAATGTGATTCAAAAATAGACAACTTTTATCCTACATCATTACATCAACAATATAATGCTTTGAATATTGGTTTCACGATTCATATTCATTTCCATATCATAATGTTCAGATGGAACATTAACACCCATGATGTTGTCCAATCATTAAAATTTATGCACTGAAAGGATGAAGTAGTGTTGTCGGGTTATCTTTGACTCCACACCTTCATCCTTGAGCACGTTCCTTCATGCACTATAACCTCATTTTCTGCCATTGTTTCCCACAAAAAGCATGGATGATGTGGGATTTGGGATTCCAGTATCGTCTGTGCCTACATGTAAGAGTCATAGTTACATATGGTCCAAACTCTATGACTATAAACATGGATCTCTGATCCCCTAGTACAGGCATCAGGTCATTAAAGTATCCCTGTTCTCCTAGATATTTTTGATGTTGTGAAGAATAATTTGTACTCATTAATGTCGGGTTTCTTTATGGAACCTTGTCAAATATATTACCTTTGGGAATCTTCCTCTTTTGGTCTAAAATATACAAACATTATACTAAGGCTTTCATTGTCCTAGTTCGCATGAAATAAAATTTCATAAAAATGAAGATTCCAATCACCTAATTATATATTATTCATTTTTTATTAGCTATCTACCATACAATCCCAAATAACTATGGGTGGATTGTTTATCATTCTCAAGAGATATGTAGTGACCCCAAGACTCTTCATATAAGGATCATCGACAACCCCATTCATCTTTCTAGCCTCTTGGACCTATCCCGCTTTTAGGAAATTGTAGTATTGTGTGGACATCATTTTTCCACATTCATGTCAGGTTTTTGTGTTTCACCGCATATCTCTCCCTTGGGGTGGCATTGTCCTTCAATGCCTAAATTTAAACTATGGCCCCACCCAGGAAATGTTAAGAATGCCCCGTAAAAATTAGTGGACACTTTAGTTTCATTGGTAGAATGGATTACCCCAACGAATATTGGTTTCTAACCATGCTCTTATTCACTAACTTCATTCGGCTTGATTCCTTCCTTCGCAGGATATGTATGGACACCATGGTATCACTGAATGATACCAGACATAATTTCATTAACCCTTCCGACTTTCCTACCTTCATTACAACCCAAATTATATGACCCTAATTTAAGAATTCCTACTCTATGTAACATGACATCAAACTTTTAAATAGGGTCTAGTTAGAATGACCTTTAAGTATATTCAATGTCCTGGACATATGATGTAAAAATATTTCAAATATTTTCCTCACCGTATTATTCAAATCTACATGTTTGTCATCCACTTTTTCATGATGCAATTTTTCAAGGAATTATTGGCCCTCACCGAAGAGGTCCTATTGGGAATAGGTTTGATATTTGTTCATATTGATATGGTCACCCAATGTACAGTCATTATGGTGTTGTAATTTCATGAGTGTTGAACATTAATTTAATATCCCATAATTCCATCACCATGCAATGCATGCCCTCTATTTTGAATCCTCATTCCCTTTCAAATATGAAGGAATCCAATAATTGTTAGGATTCTTGGACTTATGTCTCGGCTACAGTTATGAGCCAACATTCTATAGTACTATAGAAGATAATTCGTGTTAATGGCCCCATGTTTTCAAATATGGTCCGTTGCTGGACCCCATTTTCTTGTTCCCATTTCAGGGTAACACGATGTGAATATTATGTATCAAATTTTATCAATAGTTACCCTCCATCCCCATGAAACCCATATTTTTCTCCAAATTTTTGGAATCGTGATTCACACATTCCATATCCCATCATTATGATTTCTTCTAATACCAATATGGATATCATGATCAAGCACTAGATAATGTTTAGAATTGGATTATTTTCTATTTTGAGATCTCTATTCCCAATCCAAAACCCTTCCTCCAAAAAATTATGTTTCATCATTTAGACCTAGATGTCAGGTGATTAGTTGGTGGTCTCGTATTGAGGGTGAATAATTACATTGTCATCCATTGTTTTTTACACCACGCATGAACTACATGAGAATAGGGATCGATCGATGGACATTTCATAGATATGGTTGGGATGTGGTAATAAACATTGATAATGAGACTCATGCTCACAGTTGAAATAAAAAAGAAACCATGAAAGTATGTCTGTGGGTTTTTAAAAATTACCATCCCCATGGATTAACCCCGCCAATATATGGGTTGATATTTTATATGGAGAATATCATCTCTAACACTCTTTCTGGTGGCCTCTAGTATTGTCTACCACCAATTAAGCTCCCTCTCTTCTTCATTGGTTGTGGGGCGTAGTTCCTCATTTATGATCTGTTCACAATCCTCATCTCCTTGGATTTTATCCATCTACCAGGATTCTCATCTCATCTGCTCCTCAACCTCATTCAACAATTCCTTCAATCACGATATTAGATCTGATTGTGTGATGACGAAATCAGAGTGTTCATTCACCCTCTCCCTCATGTGTTAGGTCTCTTACTCTGCCTCCAAAAGTTTCTTGTTGTTGACCAACTTCCACCACTTCCATTTGTCACCGATGCCATTGTTGTATTCCCATAATTTCTCTTCCATGTAATCTTGAATGAGCACACTATGGATTTGGGAATCCAATCCTCTAGTGCATATCTCACATAACGGGGAATGACATCTCCCTATATAGATTACCCAATCAACTTGTGGGCTATCCTCCATAAAGAAAATTATTTCTATACATGTCCGGCAATAGAAAACCTTGTTATCCTCCTCATCGGAAGTGGTATCATCCAGTTCTCCTAGGTCCATAGGTTCATATTCTATTGTTGACCTTATATGTTAATTTGCAGTGTCTATCTCTAGTTTCCAGCCAGATAAGATGGATTCTATATTTCTTATTGCTCTTTATCACTAGATTCCACCTTAGTAAAATTCAGTTCAATCTCTTCTTTCAACCTACCCATGGCCACAACTACTATAATATGATTAGCATTGGTGTCCAATTCCACCACCACTGGTGTCCTCATCCGGATAGGAGTTCAAGTAGCCCCATTTATTCTCCCCAGTATAGTCCATTTCATTTGAGGAATTGTTCACACATAAATATGGAAATGTTAGTAGACCTAGTTCAATAAAGAATAGTTATGGATTATGAAAGGTATAGGGCATACAAAAATCAACTAATTGATTTCACCCTCAAGACACTACTATTAGAACCCCATGATGTGACCCCCTGTATATGGTTGTAAATTTCAATGATTTCAGTAGGGTCATGTAGGTTACCATAGCCATATTAGATTCAACACTCACTATTATCCCGGGTGTAGATCACAAAGCTATGTCTACTTTCTAGTGGAAGAGGTTTTTTCATATAAGGTTTTCCTGTATAAGGGAAATGTTAGTTGAGAAATCCTGTACAACCAAAGTATGTGAAAAATCATAATGGTTTGGATTTTACCTCAAGAGTCTCACTGAACTCTTATATCTCTAATGTTATATCCTCACAATATTATAACGAGATCCTTTTATTTCCATCATCTCTCATGTTGAACACATGGAATCTTTAGGTAATGGGAAACAGTCCCTCAGCTCAGTGAAAGACATTTGGGGGGGACTATTTGATAGAGTGGTACTTTCACCCGGTCTATCATTGGATGCAAAGTACCCCGATGGTGATTTAAGTCATCTAGATCAGCGATATATTGCTCTCCATCTTCCTGAGAGACAATAAATCCGGTCTTTCCATGGACAATCTCTAAAATATCCATCGCATGATGGTTGAGTTTGTCCTACATCTATGACGGATTAATAAATTGTCTATTGCCATCCCAGGTATCCAAATCATGGGGAAAACAACATCCTCATGCATGTCTATGTGTCATTGCCTCTTACCAGTAGCGTGAGTTGATATCCTGGAGAACCCCTAGCCTCGAGGTTGATGAGGCACCCCAACCTCAATACTGATAGATTATTTCATCAGAATTTCCCATGGGTTTGTTTCTTCCCACGTATTTCATAATCTTTAACAAGAACATAAATAGTGGTAGGGGAGGCATCTAATTCTATATTTTCCCATCCTCCCGTGTATACATAAGACAATTTTTTCTCATCATGTATGGATGATCCTCTTGGTGTACCCCTAGGTAGAAATTCATGGTCTATATTTACATGCACATGAATTTCCATGTGAAGCGATGTGGGGTATATAGCTCACAGATATACTCAATGTCCAAATGTGCCACTAGAACTCTACCACAAAAGGCCGAAAGGTATAAACGATGCTCCTCAGTTCCCTGACCATCATTAGTAAACATCCATGTTGGAAGTATAAATTGATCAAAATTGAATTCATCTACCTTCCCGACCATGTTCAGTGAAAGTGGTGAAGTCATCTTGGCTAGAGATCTCCCCCAATACATTCATAATGGCTATTAGGATGTTTGAATAGAGATGATAAATAGGGTTATGATCATCATAGACATTCATAAGAGCTACTATCCAACCATACTGTATATGGAGCAGCCCACATACCCCCTTCGGTTTCTTCCCATCACTAATGTGCTGCAACACCCTATAAAAATTAACCATCACGGAGTTCCTGAGGCTATCACACTCCCCCATAGACAGCAAGGACATCATAATGAATATACATGGTCACATGACCATATTTTTATCTCTTACCATGAATCTCTACCACAGATAAGTGTAAGAATATACCCAACCATACTAAACACCGGTTGCTTCTTAGTGATGACACTGTACCCCCAAAGATTCCAATTTTTTCTTCTAGGATTTTCTAGTATTAATTTTAATTACATTGTTGGGATCTATTCAGATATGTTGGAGGCTTTAATACTAGAATTATAGGATCCTCCACCGCTTCAACGACATGCTCTGGTGGGATTCTTAGGAAACATCTAAAACATATCATGAAATAGATGTCCCTCGCTAAATATTTTTCATTACTCGGTACCAAGTCCATTAACACATTTTCCGACAATAGTATCTTCTCTAAATCCTCCCATGTGATCTCTACAAGAAGGAGATCATCGTACTTCAACCATATAATTTGTATTCCTATGATCTGATGTAGGTACCATAGGATGATGCCTAAATCCATATTTTGGAGAGTTAAATAGGTGTTCGTCGATGTCACCTACTTAATAACACCAACATTATAAGTTTCAGCTAGATGTTATGGAATTGGGAAGCCCACACAGCTTCATATAGTCCATGCCACTTTATCCACGCCCTAAATTCGTCACAGGATGCCCAAACCCAGTAAGCCTATGTCAATTCAACCGTGAAGTTTCTTCCTTAGTGTAAGTCCCAATTTTCGTTATTCCCCTTATTTGGATTCCCCAAGGATGCCTTCATAATGATATAGTATTATGGAGATGATACGTCTAGCATCAGCGCTTTCCCATAGAAATTATTAACATGATTTGGAATACAATGGGAGATGATAAGAATATGGTCTTCCCATTTATTTTCTTAGGAATCCATGTATAACTTGCGCTGACCTGGTGTGCTCATGTACCAATAAGCTAGTTCATCCATAATTTCCCCCAGGATGAAGACTTCTTCCCTCAAACCGAATATGTATAGCTACAGTCTTTTGCAATGTGGATTGTACATTTTTTCCTCTGTCAATAGCCCCACCAGTGACTCATGGTCTATGTGGCTTCACGCATACTCTATGATCCCCAAATTTTCCTCCTTCTCTTAACTTCATGTGGAATCTAGATGGACCTCATGAGTAGCTTCTTAGTTGGCCATTTAATTTTGTTACTTTGGATTTTTTTCATTTCTGCTCAAATAGATCAATCGTAGTGCTCAGTTATATGATTGAGATTGTGGAGTGCACTATTACAGAGCATATGGACGCACTGCGCGACACAGAGTGATTAGGGATCATGGTTCACCTGTTCGCTAGGAATCATTTGTGGATCACAGATTCAAAATGTACATTTAACAATGTGTGTTCACGGAGTACATATCTTCACAATTTGAAAGGTCACGAATAAGATCATAGAAATATATGTCGAAATAACATATTTCAATGCATTTTATTTATAGGATACAACCTCTGAGGCTTCACAGAACACTTGGCCATGACAGACATTGCAACATGATTAACCCACATTCCGCCTAACACCTCTGGGATTCTGCTTCGTGATCTGCATAAATTTTGGAGACCTACGCTTAGAACTAAACCGTCATTTTTTCTACTACTCCCTTCAATGGGGGGAATTGATTGGTGTACAAATTACATGCATTGGAATTAACATGAATGGGAATAAACGGTAAAAGGGTATGCATTGTGATGTTTCTTCTCAAAGACCTCTTGTATCGTGACCACTGAAAAGATTCCTGGAAGGCTTCTCCATGACCACTGTAAATAAATTTATTGCAACCTCCACAAATTATAAAAAGGTAGTGATGAAATCCATCGAAAATATAAGGAATGTGACTATAGCCTACACATACTCTGCAAAATAAGTGACAGAAGCCACCATAAATCTAAGGAAATTGATTAGAGATCTTGTGAACACCACAGAGGTAGTGACAGAAGCCTCCAAAACTCCAAAAAACAAGATGGATTAGTATAAATTTGTGAAGTGTTATATTCTTCTCATCCAATCCACAATTTATTGTGATTTCAAATTCCTAAAAAGACTCAACCCATCCCCCCACACCCAAAGATCGATACCCATACCTTTCACATTTCGTGATCTCAATTCATGATCACACTTTTCTCTATGAACCGACGTTAAAATGAACCATCTATCATATTTGAGAAATGAAATCCAGCATTCACTTTTTTCAATTTTACCTCTAAATCAAGTGGGAATTCACTTCATGAAGCCCTTTGGACATCGCAAAGGAGGGAGACCCCAGTGGGTATTTGGAACTTCACAAATCACTGAGTCTTCGTGATGAACCCTCCAAGAAAATGTAGAATCCATTACTAGACTGGGTCACTATTCTTCATGAAGTACTCTCCATCATGAACACCCTTCACATAGTGAAGCATCAGAGCATTGTAAAGCCCCTCTTTATGATGATTTTTTCTTTGTAAGCCCCTATTCCTTGAGGCCCGCCTAGATTGTATGAAGCGATTTCAAGATTCCCCAAGTTGTTATTCATGTTGTGATGTACTTCATCATGATTCATCACTAAAACATGCTAATGTTTAATTATTATTTTCACATTCACACTATCATGGAACCTATAATGGGTCACTCCACAACCTCGTTAGTCCATGGCATTGCTGGTGCCTCCCCTCCTTCGAGGGAAAAGTGCACCTATTATTTTTGTCCTAAGGGTGAGGAGTGAATCCCCTTCATATGATATGAAAGATATTAAACATATATGAAACCCCATGTACTCAAAATAAGTAATAAAATTGTGGTTACCACATAAGTGACAAGCCCCGAGAGGACCTTAAAGGGAGTGGGATCCATCACCCTCTCACTCACCCTCTCCCACTGTGCTTTATCTCCATGTTCACCCTATGAAGTCACTAAGTATTCCTTAACCCAAAATGATAAGGTGATCCTTGTACGATGATTTTATCCTCCTCTTGCATCAGTAAATCCTCCTCAGAAATCCCTCTTGGAGTAAGACTAGGTTTCCACATTAGGGAAGAAACCATGTGTACGCCCTTCTCAACTCCTCATGGATTCACCTTTTGTTATGTGAATGTTAGGTCTTTCATTGCCTCTTTTTTCTCTCACCAAACATGACTCATGTGGTCTTAGAGTAACCATCGACCATGAAATCATAAATTGGTCATTAACCATAATTAAATCCTAAGCCCCTCTACATCGAACTATGTGGAATTCGATCTCTATATTCTATATAGGTTACATAGGATGCGTGCCTAAGGTTCAAGCCCATCACTAATCGGTCCATCCCACTTCATGTTTGTTCACCCTTATCCTGTATGATGTTAAACGGTATTCCCCTTTCATCATGTATGACATCAAACTATATTTTTTCCAACAATATGGTTTTATCCCTATCTCTTAGATATGGTATGTAGAAAGCCTCTATGATTTTCAACCCCAAACACTATTAAACATTGGTATCCCCTTTGGTCTCACCCATATCCTTGGTTTTTCCCCATTTTGGCATCAAAACAGTTCCTTGGAAACTAACCATGCATAATCCCCAAACACAATCCATACTCCTAAAGTCATGTGTTTCCCTCTTTCGATGTGTTTCTAACCACACTTAAGCCCCATCATGCGTTTGGGATGTTTTATTTTTTGTACACCTTGATACAATTACCTAATATCCAAAATATGTAGACATTGATCTTTCCCCTTTTTAATCAATGAATGTAGGAAGCATCTCATTGGTTCAATCCCATATCCAATATCTCATAATTGTCTCTCACTCAAGCCTCTGTGTCATGAGAATATCACGTCATAATCTTGTGGTTCATCTTCCTTCAGGTCCCATCCATGTGTTTATTCTCAATGATTCGCCTCCTCATGTGATTCATCGCCGCATCCAATAATTGTGTGGACATGGATTCATTGCCAAAAGGATACACAGGAAGCCTTTATAAGGATCATTCCTAAAACCATCACCTTTATACATGTTCCTAGATCCATCTCCATTCACTCCACCCTTATACACTCCATCTATATCTATCCTGATTTTATTCGGGCCATGTCATCCTAGTGAAATGATTCCATCCATACAGAATGTTAACCTTGTGTAAGCCCCATTCATCTCATTAATCACTGTAGAACCTGGGTCGCTAACCATTTGTATCCCCAAACTTGTCTTCAGGATGTTTTCGTTTGTTTACACCCCAATCCAATGCCTCACCCTCTCAAACTAAGTTGAATTTTGATCAGTTTTTCTAGATAGGGTACATAGGATGCCTCAAAGAAGATTAATCCTTGCCAAGGGTAAACCATGGTATCCCATTTGTGTAGACCCATCCTCCTCTATGATCCTCCCTCTGTGGGGTCCAAATCAATCTTCATGGTGTGGAACATTCTGCATTGTGGGACATTCCACCATGGGTTCATCCTCATAGGGAATTCAGACCCACCGATATGGTAAACATTCTAGATAGACCTCCTGGGGATGTACCCATCTCATCCACTCTCGTTAGTGTTCTGATTTGTCCAATTCATCTCTAATAAATGTTAAACCCATGGTATACCTTGTGATAAACATAGAAAGATGAGGAAAACCACAAATACTGCCTCCAGCATATAATTACCTACATTGAACATGAGATTTCTTGGGCTTCCATGCCCTCATGAATCCCTATCATAGTGGAATATATTGGTGTACATGTGTTTTAGTTTCCCGACACACCCAAGATTCCCCAACATGACTACTCTCATTACTAAAGGTTGCTTCCCTGAATCACCCCCTGTGGAAATTTCCTAGAAGAAGCATTGTAATTAACTTGTATCTACAATGATATGTTAGTGGGAAGGGTTTCACAAAAAAACATCATAATAATTAAGGAAGACCTGTACTAGGAGACCAATTATGGGGAGGAATCCACGAAAGGAGAGATGGACACCCCATCACCCCATTAAGACTAATGATTAAATATATATGAAGATGTGATGAATTTTTCCCAAATTTGGAAAGAGGTAATGTAGGTCAACAATCAGTGCATCCTCATAGTGGGTGCATACCCTGGAAAAAGCATCAGAAACAATATGTATTCATCGATGAACCACTATGTGTAAACCCTATAATTCCAGTAGTCATAACAATCTATGATGAACCCTAGGTGATACGATGGCTGTTCAATAGCCATTTGAACTGGTTTTTAAACCTCAAAAGGTAATCCTAAGAGCTATATGAATAACCTAATTCTCAAAGGGTTGTATATCCTCCCATAACCACTAATTCAGTACGGACATCTTACTGAGCATGAATAACATAAAATAATCTCTAGTGAATGATATATAATTTTCATTAGATACCTAACTGTATCACATCATAAATCCATATTATAAGGTGATACATATGGTCATCATTAACCATTTTCATACAAACACTCAATCTTTGTCCAACAACTCACTAGGTCACCCACAATGATCCCCAATATATTATCATAGTGAGGAGACTCTCCATGTTCCCTCATATCTAGACCATGAATCACAATTCAACACCCATAACATATGGGAATATCGCCACATAGAATCATCAACTATCATCAAGGACTCACTAGGATATTATGAAAACTTCATAAGGGATATAGGCTTAATCACACCCCCTTTCCATGCCTCTCTATTTAAGTCCAAACACAAAATGTATACATTAGTTTCCATTAGGTTACCCTTCTAGGAAATAAATACTCATCGGAGGAGGAATTCATGCTCCATGCATATCTTGTTATCCCAAATTCTCTAGGTAATAATAAGGGTTTATATAGACACTTCCTTAACTATCTATCTCAATTCCCCGTTCTCCTATACAATGTGGGCTCTAAGGGATCCTACAATATATCCACTACATTATTCACTTTAAATTTAATTTACATCCCTTTGGGATCATGTTTCTAAAGGAGGAAAAACAAAATCAAGGACACGATCATTGGTGGATGAGGCAATCATGACAATGCCAAAGGGTTCATCATGACCCAGGGCACACTTTCAATTCATAAGAATTAAATTTTTAATTAAAATGATATTTTAATAAAGATGGAAAATACCCTCAGTGGTAAGACCATGTCTAACATTCCATAAATATATATCATAAATTAATAGGTAATTTAACACTTTATTATTTTATTTGTATTTCCCTTGAAATAAAAATTAGCTATTAGAAATATATATTTACACAAAACCACAATTCTAACTGAACTTGCATTATAGTATACCTTTAATTACTTGTTTTTGGATTGCTTAATATCAAAAGAATTTAAAAAAATAAATAAACACACATACACACACACACACACACATATATATATTGATAAATCCATATGTAATAATCATGAGTTTTTAATAAATTTATATAGTGATTTAATGACCTATTTATTGATGAAATATATTTTTCAAGGTGTTATGAAATTTTATATGAAAAAATATATTGATTTACAGTACTAAAATTTAACTAAATTGTCTATAAATTTTTGAAAAATCATTAATACATGAGTAATTTAGTGGATAAAAACGATGAAAATTCGCTTAAAGGTAAAAAAGTTATTTTGAATAAATGTGTTTTTACGTGTGCAATGTATTTACATAATAATAAAAAAATAAATCATTATTTATTAATGGTATTAATTAAATTTATAGTTTATATAATGAATAAAGCTTTTTAACATTAATTTTATTTTTTTAATAGAATTATAATGATATTAATTTCTGTTTTATTCTTTAAATACATTTTTATGACAACAGGTTTTCAATTCAATTTTTCTGATTGTATAAAAATAAATTTTATCAAATTAGAGAAATTTAAAATTATAATTTTTTAAAAATTTGGAATATTATTTTAAAAAATTGGTAATGATTCCACCTTAATTTTTTTTCATATTTAATAGTAAAAATATTAAAGTTTAATTGCAATAGTTGAGTTTAAAATATGTTTACCAGGGGGTTGAACTAAGAGACGAGGGTGAGAATACTTCATCAACTTCTCTAATTATTTTTATGAAGATATTTAGTCTCTATATTATCATAAATTTCAATCCGTAGACATCTGATGCCACATTCACATTATAGATACCTTATTTTATTCATATCATGTGTGTCCTCTCAATTCTTTATAATGGCACACCTCCTCTCCATCCATATTAATGAATTTTGAGATATATATATCATAAAATACATACCCCAAAACAACCTAGTTTTCATAGTTTATTTATAGATCATGTGGTAATCCCTTAATACCAATATATCAAGACTTAAGGTGTAATACAAAGGATTTCCCTCAAAGAAGTGGTACAAATCATAACCAAGTTCTTTCAATTTTATTTCTTATTACACATTCTCTGAAACTATTATATCAATAATAAAATTATGAATCCAATATAAATATTCCAACATGTTATTATGTTTATGTAAAAACCATTTCCACCACTTTTCCATCAAATGGGTAAATAATGTACCTCTCCCCCATACATGAAGACTATTGTCTCTAGGTTGTGATATGATTCAATTTCCATCACCTCATTATGTTGATGATTATGATGATGTATTTAGTAAATATAATTTATATTTATGACATTATTATAATTCTGTAATTATAAAATTGTATTTTTCATTCGTTCCATTTTTTTCTCTAAAATTGAATCATGGTTCTTGCCTACCTACATACTAAAATATACATGAATAGTATAATTCATTTTTTATCACTGTCATTTATGGATGGTTCTAAATATGCATAGTAGGAAGATATAATAGATTTATATCATAATTAAAATTATGAATATGATGTAACTATTATCATTATTTAAGTGTTTCAATAGTCAAATTGAGACATACATGAAAAAAAAGCAATAATCACTCATAACATTGATTTTAATAATGAATTGTTAATTAATGGGTAATAAGATGTTATATGTAAACAATTAATGGTATTTTGAGTATTAAGACTGTTTTGGTATAAAATTATAATAAATATAAATATATTATAATATATTTTAGATCATTTATAATTCATGACGAACATGAGGTAAGGGTATTATGTTATTATGAAATGTATTTCCACAATTGTTTATGAATACATTTCCGATTATGAAATTATAGAATAATTATATCAAAAGTCATATATTTTTTATATTACTCTATTTTTTAAAACAAATATTTTTTTTCTGTGTTTTATTTCCCCTTATATATTTACTCAAAAGTCTAAAATAATTTATTCATGGAAACCCGACATTGTTTTTATTTTTATTTGGTAATATTTTTTTTCTATGAAAAAATCATCATCAAAATGGATTCAATAAGTATTTTCAAAATGGAAGAATGACTATTTAAATTCATTTTTACACATGTTTGAATTTATATAATTTTTTAAAACGAATATCCTTTTTTTCCAATGATATTTTTTTACCAAAGTTGTAAACAAAATCTTTATTTTTACATACATTATACCAATGTATTTTACTAACTTCATAAATAATCTTCTATTTGAATATCACATTAAATGTTTCCATGGTTATTTTAATTTAATTTTTTCCTAGTATTCTATAAATTCTTTTTTTCTAAATATTTTTTTAAAAAATGATAAACTTATTTTCATTAAGTAACATTCTATATATTTTTTAAATAGAATTTTTTATATATTAAAACCCTTTAATGTTTTTTATAAATCAATGGGGATATGATCATATGATTCAATCCTTATTATTTTGATGGATGATTAATTATTATGATGTATAAATATTTATGAAACATATTTTCATTTCCAAGGGTTAAAATTTGATTAAATGATAATTATTTTCAAGATATTGTGTTATACATATGAATTGGTTAGATTAAGTCATAAGTGGGTCCATAAAATCCCTCTATTTAATTAGGTAGATATTAATGTTATATTATCTCAGAGCGTACATTGGATGTTTTCTCAATCCCAAAAATAATATACATGGTATGTTATCCCAATCCTAAAGAAGGTACATGGGTGGGTAGTTGATGCACACCTATTGTTGGATGTGTAAAAATATAATTTATTTCTTTAAGGCATGTCATATGTGTACTAACCTAATTCCACTCGAAGGAGTTGTTCTATAATACAGTTTTTATGAGTATAATATAAAATTTTTATTAATTTTTATTTATAATAATAAATAACAAAAAAAATTAATAAATAAAAGTGAGATGAAAGTGAATATATTAGGTTGGAATTCCGATTTGTAATGTTGTCATAGTATTTCTAAAAATAAAATATATTAACTTATTACCTGATGTAATGTATGGCTTCAAAGATACTTTCCCTTTTCAACCTGGACTGTTTTTTATGATGGTGATATTAGTCATTAATATTTCATTTCATTGAAATATTAACTTTCTTATGTATTCAATTTATAATTGATCTCCTGTTATTTAATAATGAAATACCTAATCAAGTACTTTAATTCACATGATACCATGTTTGACAACTAAATATTTCTCATGTATTGAATAATCACTAAACGTTCTACAATTTACTCTTGACTAATCAATTGATATGATACAAAACTAATTAGTGGAATAAATAGATTCCTTAAAGCACTAAAATTATTAAATACAAAAAATAATGAAAAATGATATATCATTCAAATAAAATGTTGTAAATAAGAATTGAAAACCATTTACCAATGAAAATATATGAAATTTTACAAATAATTCTCTTAAACTCATGCATCAAAAATGGGACACCTCCCCATCCCCAATCACTATATTGTAGTATCCCTCAATTAAAGTGGAAACAATGCAGTTTCGAGGGGTTGATGCCATATTAAAATAAAATAAATTGGGGTGGGAGCAGAAATCCAATGTTGAAAGTTGATCTTCCATCCTATGTTTAATTTCTCCCAATAATTTCCTATGTGGTACAACACCACTTTATTTATAAGAAATGGTCATATGATATACCTCTATTATTATCTCATCATACCTTCTTTTTAGTACATGTTTCCTTTTTAAATACTTTAATTTGGATCTCTTACTGAATCAATCTAAATATTCGAATGATGTTTGGTGATTGATAATTTATATCAAAATCTATATCTATCATGGAAATGAATACTATTATTCATATCCTATAACATAGGTTTTTCTTCATTCATGGATTTTCATAAAAATAGGATATCCATTCATCCACTCATTTTAGTTTTTTCTTTGATAAAAAAATAAAATCATCCATATTTCCAACCTCCATTAAACATGAATACACCGCAACACCAAATTATCATCATCATGCATGGTTAACGATGTAGTTAGTCATCCATGGGATGAAGCTCCATCATTTTCATTGGTTCATCCTCTATTTTCTTCCATAGTGCAATGATATGATATGGCTTGGCTAGTGTGAGTTTTTGAGTATATCTTATATAGCTTTTTATCTTCCATTAAAATCATTATGATGTAGAAGTGGAGACAACGTTGTATTAGTGGTATTTTGGAAACCCTTACTTGTATTTTCAGAACATGAAGTTACAAAAATATTCATGCCAAGTGACCCCAATTTAAAGTTTATTTAATTTTGAGTTTCCCTTATGATGGATTCGTTTAACATTCCATATATTCAATAAAATAATTATATAGTTTTCAAATCTCTTTAAAAATCATGGGTGAATTTTCTCAATATCTTAAACATAACTTTACACAAAACTTCCTACCATTATGTAATGTGCATTAACATTACATAGAACTCATCCAACCATTACATATCCTTTAAAATCCATGTAATACCCTGAAATTATTTCTTGTTTTATCTTTCTTAGAACCTTTACCTTTAAATATAACATGTCTTTGCCTTTACACAATGACATAAATTTCTTGGTAACATTATTTTGAACAAACTTTTCAATAAAAAAGATAATCAAATACAATTTTTACCTTAATTTGGATCCTCAAATCTCTAATGTATGATAGTAAGAGATATCTAACCAATTGGGTTTGAAATTTCCCCTTACCTTGTATCTGAATGCTTCCTTCTCTTTAATGTCCTGTATAATGTCATTATGTTCATTAATTAAAAATTACAGAACCATATATACATTAATATGGTTCATTCTGGTTTCATTATGTCATTTTATGTTCATTTGGATAACTTATAGAGTTTAAAAACATTGTTCGAGGATAATTGTTTTTATGGTTTTTCTTAGCTGGTTCACTTGTATTCATAAATTGATGTTCGTATAGAACATGGGTAAACATAAGGAAATGATATTAAATTTCATTAATGATATTATAGTAGTTTTAATGATCTTATAATGATTTATATTATATCCATGTTTATGAATCATTAGATAAGAATTAAATGAAGATTGTTTGGGTTAATATGGGCAGTTTTTCGATCACAATGAAGTTGTTTTAATTTATCAATTAGTAATATGTTAATATTTAAGTTCCAGAACTCTAAATAGGACATAATACATAGAAAATATTCTGGTTCAACCATAAAAATGGCTTCATGACCAGATCTGAGGGTAGAAATGGAAGAGGAAAGCATGTCGTTCTTGAAGGTGTTAAATTAACACCTCACGAACAACATTCTCTTTAATAAAATAAAAGGAAGAGGGAAAGGGGGTTGGATGATATAATATCCCATTATAATCCTAAAATTACAGTATATGTATAATACTGTATTTAAAATACCATTTAGATTAATATTGTTGGGGAGAGATCAAGAAATGAACATGAACTTGAAAGGAAGTTAAAGGAGAAGAGGGAGAGATATTACCTCTTGAATCCATCTCTTGATAACCTCCTTAAGGGCCTAAGCATGGTCATTTGAGGACACCAAAAGCACTTGGTCGTGGGTACAGGGATAGTTAAGGTGTTTTGGAGGAGTTTAGAGAAGTCTTGGAGCATGAATGGTGTGAGGAAATGAGGGTGTGAAGGGTGGCTTTTATAGTGGAGGGGAGATGGGTTTCCTTAATATAAAATTAATTAGTTTTTTTATTTCCCATAAGACAAGGAATAATGAGTTTTTAATGACCAAGAATAGTAATTTTATCATGTGATCCTCGAATCAGGTGGGCTTACATCAGCAGAACATCACACATTGTTGAGCAATGTATTGTTTTTAAACAAATCAAAATAATGTTTTTTAAAGGGGGAGATTATTTTAAATAATACTCTGTCTCTTTATGATGATTTTGATGCTCACAAATACCCTTAATTATTTACTAATTATTTCGTTGAGTATTTTTCAGGAATTTATTTTATATAACGAGATTTTATACTTCATTTATTCCGAGATCAATTTTAGCGTATTCTGGAATCACTGTAGCGCGAGATCAATTTTAGCGCGTTCTGGAATCACTGTAGCGCGAGATCAATTTTAGCGCATACTGGAATCACTGTTCATACCCTACGTTGATGAACGTAACGTATGGATGAAAAGTTTACTTTTTATGTTATTTTGAAACGTATGGTTAATGAACCTTATGTTGTTGAAAAGTATTGAATAAGAACATTACGTTTGGAAGGAACCTTACGTTTTCATTGTTGAATAGTATGGAAGAGAAACCGTACGTTAGTTTTCAGTGTTGAGTTTGTTTCTCAAAAGTATGGATCATCAACCTTACTTTTATAATCAACCGTACGTTCTTTGGAGAGTTGAAGCAAGACAAAGTATGGATGATCAACCCTACGTTTGAATGCTGAAGAGAAAGTATGTATGTTCAACCTTACGTTCTGAACCTTACGTTCTGAACCTTACGTTTGTGAACCCTACGTTTGGAGCCACGTCATCAACCCTACGTTTGGCGTCGGGATATTTTTGACAGACGATATTTCCTTTTGAATTAGTCAATCAAGCGGATTATCAGGCGGATTTCGAGCTGATTCTTAAATACGACTTTGACTGAATCAAAGACGATTTACAACGGATTAATGTTTGATTTAAACGGAGCTTTTTATGCCGATTCTTCAGGGGAGTTACAATGGCTCTGTTATTTCATTTAATATCGCGAATCTAAAGGAGATTTTCATGGATCTATTTATGCGGAAGATTTTCTCAGATTTGAATATATGTTCTATCTTGGAAACTTCGGATATATATATATACACGGGAAAGTGTGTGAAATAATGATTTATTAATCTTTTGACGAGCAAGAAAACAGAGACTGTGTGAAAGCGTTCTTTTCTGGTGATCGAGAAGAAGTGTAAAATCCTTTTTACCAAAGGAAGATTTTGATAGCAGATTCACGTGTTCTACATCGACTACCTGTTGTGAATCTACTGCTGCTGAAGTTGTGAAGTTTCTGGTAATATCTATTGCAACTGGATCGACTCAGAACTGTTTTGATTACAGATCTTTATTTTCTGAAGACGACGATCTATCTACTGTCAATTGCATTCTGTTGCAATTGTGAAGAACAACTGGAGAAGTGTTTCTTTATCGAAACCATTTTTATTTTTGAGTGATCAGCTTCTCGTTCTAAGCTGTGTGGGTTCGTGTTTGAACCAGGAAGGCTGTGTGTGCCTGAATCTTGTAAAGGTGTCAACTGCCTGTACTCAGTTGTGGACAGGTCTGTGGAAACGAGGACCAGATAGTGAAAATCGCCAAACTCGTGGATTTGAGCGTTGGTGGAGTGGACTAGGGGCCTTCTGTTCCCCGAACCACTATACATCCGTGTGTTCATGCTTTTACTTTTTCCGCTGCATATTTAATCGTGCAAAAGCATAGTGAACAGAATTTGTCTAAATTGAAGAGATTGTAATAATTTGAAAAAGACACAATTCACCCCCCTCTTGTGTATAATCCGTAGATTCAGATCCAACAATTGGTATCAGAGGAGGAGCTTCTTATTTCTAAAGTCCTATCAAGCTAGAAGTATTTAAAGATTATACATAGTGTATCATGGCTGATATGAGAGAGGGAATGTCAATGGTCAGAGCACCTTACTTTAATGGAGATAATTATGGCTGCTGGAAATCACGTATGATTATTTATCTGAAAAATCTTGGTTACAGAGTCTATTCAAAGATTCTGACTCCCTATGAAATTCCTGAAAATCCCGATACATGGAGTGCTGCTACAGAGGCTGAGTATGACATAAATTCAAAAGCTATGAATGCAATCATCTGTGGTCTAGGACCAGACGAATTTAACAGAGTATCTCAATGCCCGACTGCATATGAAATGTGGCAAACAATAGCTGTTGCTTATGAAGGAACAGATAATGTAAGACTGATGAGATATGCAACTGCTAAGTTAAAATTCGATACTTTCAGAATGATTGAAGGAGAGAGCATCACTCAGATGAATGGAAGATTGACAGAAATTGTCAATAATATAACAGCTCTAGGAGAACCAATCAAGCAGGCTGATCAAGCGTTGAAGGTACTGAGAGTACTTCCTACTCGTTGGAATGGAATCTCTGCAGCAATCAGACAATCAACTTCTGTTAAAGATCTAACTATGAGAGAACTGATTGGTACACTGATGATGTACGAAGCTGAAATGCAAGATGAGGTAAATGAGCATAAAGTCTACATAAAAAGGGAAAATACTGCTTTGAAAGTGACTTCTCAACAAAAGGATAGAAAGATGAATAACAAAGAAGTGAGTGCTAAATCAGAAAGCTCTGATTCTTCAAATTCGGATGAAGAACTGGCACAGCTAGCCAGAAAATTCAGAAAGTTTTATAGTAAGAAGAAAGACTTCAAGAAATCCTTTAAAAAGGATAGCAAGGAAGTGAGATGTTATGAATGCAAAAAGATGGGACATATCAGACCAGATTGCCCAAAATTGAAAGATGCAAAGAAGAAGAAATTCTTCAAAAGAGATGATTATGAGCAGAAAGACAAGAAAGCTATGAAAGCTACTTGGAGTGTTTCTGAAGACTCAAGTAATTCTTCTGAATCAAGCTCAGAGAAGGAGGAAGCCAATTTAAAAGCAAATATGTGTTTCATGGCTGAAACTGATGAGGTACACTCATACTATTCCTCTGACTCAAATAATGAATCAAACTCTGAAACAAGCCTCTCAAATAAAAAACTTGCAGCTTACTGCAATATGCTTGAAGAAAGGTATGACTCATTATTTAATAAATATAAATCTATAAAGAACTTGTACAAAGCTATTTCAGATGAGAGAAATACTTTGCTAAAACAACATAAGGAATTAATTGACAAATACAATTCTGCTGAATCAAATAAAATTAATTTTGAATTAAAAATAAAAACACTACAGGATAAAGTAGAATCTTATAAAACGGCTGCATTAATTTTTACAAAAGGAGAAAACACCTTAAATGAGAAACTTGGAAAAACTGTAATTAAAAAGGAAAGGTTTGGAATTGGAAGTAAAGGAGAAAAACCTAAGTTATACAAAAATTATTTTGTTCCTAGCACTAAACAGGTTATTTGTAACTTCTGTGGAACAAGAGGTCATATAGCTAAAAACTGTTTTCTAAGACAACCTCAGATATGTGGAATTAAGAAAGCTTATATTTCCAACGATCTATATGATTCAATCAATTTTAAGAAAACAAAGCAAATCTGGATACCCAGATCACTGCTTGCTAACACTCCTGGACCCAACAAAATATGGGTACCAAAGCAATTTGTTTGAATGTCTTTGCAGGTAGCAGGTCACCAAAGAAAGAAAGAAATATGGTATATGGACAGTGGCTGCTCAAGACACATGAGTGGAACTTCAGCTAATTTCTCTTCTCTTACTCGAAAGGAAGGAGGACTTGTCACCTTTGGTGACAATGCCAAAGGAAAGATTATTGGTATTGGAACAGTTGGAGATCCAGAGACAGTCTCAATCAACAAAGTACTTTATGTACAAGGGTTAAAACACAATCTGATAAGTATCTCTCAACTCTGTGATGATGGATACACTGTTGATTTTACTAACAATAGTTGAACTGTTTCTAAAGATAAACTGTTTAAGTTTAGAGCACCCAGAACTGATAATGTTTATACTTTGGATTTGTATTCCTTGTGTAAACAACAAGTAAACTGCTTAACTGCTAATATAAGTGAATCTTGGATCTGGCATAGAAGACTTGGTCATTGCAATATATATGCTTTACATAAATTATCTAAGAAACATTTAGTTTCTGATTTGCCTAGTCTCAAATTTGAAAATGACAGATTCTGTGATGCATGTCAGCTTGGCAGGCAACACAAATCATCATTCAAATCTGTTAATAAAGTTGCTACAACTAAACCTCTAGAACTTATCCATATGGATTTGTTTGGACCTTCAAGAGTAGCAAGTTTAGCTGGTAAATTATATGTTTATGTATTAGTTGATGATTATTCTAGATTTACTTGGATTTTCTTTTTGAAATTTAAAAGTGAAGCTTTTAGTTTATTTGAAGGTTTTTGTAAATCTATTCAAAATGAAAAAGGTTTTAATATAATCTCATTGAGAAGTGATCATGGTGGAGAATTTGAGAACCAGGAATTTAGTTCCTTTTGCTCAAACATGGGTATTAAACACACCTTCTCTGCTCCAAGAACACCTCAACAAAATGGGATTGTAGAAAGAAGAAATAGAACTATTCAAGAAATGGCTAGAACTATGTTAAATGAATATAGCCTACCTATATATTTCTGGGCAGAAGCTGTTAATACAGCTTGTTATATAATGAATAGAATTTTAATAAGACCTATTTTGAAAAAGACACCCTATGAACTATGGAATAACAGAAAACCTAAAGTAAATTACTTTAAAGTTTTTGGATGCAAGGTTTACATCTTGAATACCAAAGATAATCTTGGTAAATTTGATCCAAAATCTGATAAAGGTATTTTCTTAGGATATTCTGCAACCTCCAAAGCTTATAGAGTCTATAATAAAAAGTCAAGGATTGTTGAAGAATCAGTTCATGTGAAATTTGATGAATCTGATCCTTTTGAGAAAAGGATAGAACAAATAGATGAACCTGATTCTAATGAAAACATGAGACCTGAGAATTTAAAGAATGATTTTGAAAATGATATAAAAGAAATTCAGTCCAGTTCAGAAGAACATGATACTGAAGAGCCTTTGAATGTAATGCCTAGACAGTCTAGAACCTCAAAAAATCACCCTTTAGAATCTGTGATAGGTGACTTAGAGACTGGTATTCAAACTAGAAGAAACTTTGGAAACATAGTTGAATTCTCTGCTTTCCTATCCCAACAAGAACCTAAGACCATAGAAGAAGCCTTAGATGATGAGAGCTGGGTAATAGCAATGCAAGATGAATTGAACCAGTTCAATAGAAATAAGGTTTGGGAATTAGTTGAAAGACCACATGATTATCCAGTAATAGGAACTAAATGGGTCTTTAGGAATAAACAGGATGATCAAGGGATAATAACTAGAAATAAAGCAAGATTAGTAGCTAAAGGATATAATCAAGAAGAAGGAATAGATTATGATGAGACCTTTGAACCTGTAGCCAGGTTAGAAGCCATTAGAATCCTTTTAGCCTATGCATCTTATATGAATTTTAAATTATTTCAGATGGATGTTAAATCTGCCTTTTTAAATGGTTATTTAATGGAGGAAGTTTATGTTGAGCAACCTCCTGGTTTTGAAAATTCTCAAAAACCAGATTCTGTTTTCAAACTTACTAAAGCTCTTTATGGCCTTAAACAAGCACCAAGAGCTTGGTATGAAAGACTAAGTTCTTTTCTTTTGAAAAATGATTTTACTGTTGGACTAGCAGATCCAACACTCTTTAAGAAAACTGTGAAAAATAATGTTTTGTTGGTTCAAATTTATGTTGATGATGTAATTTTTGGATCGACCAATAAAATTCTTTGTCATGAATTTTCAGAATTAATGCAAAAAGAATTCGAAATGAGTATGATGGGAGAATTAAATTTCTTTTTGGGTCTTCAAATATTTCAAAAAGATTTTGGAAATGTTTTAAATCAATGCAAATACATTACTGATTTACTTAAGAAATTTGGACTTGAAAACAGCAAGACATTTACAACTCCTATGTGTACTAATATAAAACTTGATTTGGATGAAACTGGAAAATCAGTGGACAACAAGTTATATAGAGGTATGATTGGTAGTTTGTTATATCTTACTGCTAGTAGACCAGATATAATGTATTCAGTATGTCTTTGTGCTCGATTTCAATCAAATCCCAAAGAATCCCATTTAACTGCTGTTAAACGAATTTTTAGATATTTAAAAGGTACTATTTATCAATCTCTGCTTTATCCAAAAACCTCTGATTTTAATTTAATTTCATATTCAGATGCTGACTTTGGAAGCTGTAGATTAGATAGGAAGAGTACTTCAGGAACATGTCACTTTTTAGGAAAGTCTTTAGTATCATGGTCTAGTAAGAAACAACACTCAGTTGCCCTGTCAACAGCCGAGGCAGAATATGTGTCTGCAGGTAGTTGCTGTGCACAGGTGTTGTGGATGAAAAACACTCTTATGGACTTTGGATTAAATTTCAATAATACGCCTATTTTATGTGATAATACTAGTGCAATTAATATTTCAAAAAATCCTATTAGTCATTCTAGAACTAAGCACATTGATATAAGACATCACTTTTTAAGAGATCATGTGTTAAAAAAGGATATATTTTTAGAATTCGTAAATACAGAAAATCAATTAGCAGATATTTTTACTAAACCACTTCCCACGGCAAGGTTTGAATTTATTAAGGGGGAGTTAGGTTTATTTAATTTTAAATAGTTTTTTTTCTCTCTTTTTCTTATTCTGTTTTCGAATTCTGTTTAATTTTTTTGTTTCCCGCTATAAACTATTTTATTTTGTTTTAAATAAAAGTAATGATTAGTGATTACACGGGAATCAAGGCTCTCAGAACCGTTTCACCTTCTAAATTGTTTTCACCTTTTTCGGAAACCCTTTCGAAAACCTAAAACCGCACATCTGCTCCAAAACCCTTTTCTAAATCTTCAAACCCTAAACTTACGAACCTTCAGAAATCGTTGTTGAAATGGCAAAGACTAAGCGTCCAGATGAAGCCGAGAGCAGTGCTGCAAAGAAATCTAAAGTAGTTGGTCGGAAGATACTGCAAGGTAAAGTCATCGATTTAGAATGGCTGTTTGAAACTAATTTACTGTTGAAGCAAGCGCTATCGTTTCAAAGCCTTGAGCAAGCTTTTAATAGTGAAAATTCTGAGTTTCTTTATGAGGCAGAAATGAGACATTTCTTTAGAACTGTTCAGTTTAGCCTTGGAGATACGGAGGACAGTTTGTTGGCTCAAATAGAGGATAAGGACTTTTCCATATCATCTGTAGAGATAAGTCAAATTCTTAACTGCCCTCATGAAGGAGTTTTTCATTTCGATTTACGGAATATTGGAGATTCTGTACATAAGTCTGAAGACATTATGTCTTTTCTGTTTGGAACCAAAGTGATAAAGAAGATGTTTATTAAAGATTTGGAGCCCGATCAGAAAATCTTGGTAAAGTTTGTTCAGACTGGTTTAGCACCAAGGATGGCTGAGATGGAGAAAATTCTGTACCCTGACATGTATATAATGTATCTTTTGATGAGTGATATTAAGTTTAATTTTCCTCGATTTATGATAAGATATCTGAGATACTGCTGTCAGAGTGAAGCAAGAATGACCTTTTTCCCTTATGGAAGGTTCATTTCTTTGTTTTTATTTAAAAGAGGAATGATCAGATTGGTAAGTGCTGGGGTGAAATGTCACCACAGTAATGTTTTTAATGCTGGAACTTTGAGGAAAGTAGGATATTTCTGGAGCACAATTAAAGGAAAACTCTTACCTGTTGGAGCTGAGGAAGACTCGGAGAGTGCTCAGGCTCAACCGGCTAAGTCCAAAGAGGGACAAGCAGAATCAAGGATTAGTACAGTGGCAAGGAGAATTCGCTTTGAGATGGAGGAAGTTGAGGAAGAGAGAAGTCAGGAAGGACTTCAATCTAGAAGGAAGAGGTCAATTGATGAAGAAATTATCTCTCCTGTCTTGAAATCTTCTGAACCTGTAATTTCTTATTCATTTGTGAGAGAAGCTGTTGTGGAGAGGACTGCACCGATAGAGGAACCAGTAGCTCAACCGGAAATTCAGCTAGAACCTCAAACTGCTGCTGTGGCGGTTGAAGAAGCAATTCCACAAGAACAACTTATGGAGGTAGTGCCTGGTGAAGAAGTGGCCCGACCTCAAGAAGTTCATGAAAATATTGTTCTTGATCATTCAGTAGAAGTCAGAGAGACTACTGTTCGTGATGAACATACTTCTGAAGCTAATACAGAAGTACTTCAGGAAGAATTTTCAGTGGAAGAATTTCAGGCTTCAAAAGCTAGTTCAGTGGATCAACCTTGTCAGGACAAGGACAAAGAACAATCAGATGCAGATTCTTTACCACTTGCCTTACCTCATCAACCTATTTCTGAACATGAGAATAGAGCACAGGGTGCCCCTGATTTGAGAAAAGAAAAAGTTGTTGAGTTGTACAAGCGTATCTCTCAGTTGGAATCTGAGAATGATAGTCTCAGAAATTCTCTGAACTTAGAGCAGTTGAAGTTTCAGAAGCTGAAAGAATGTACTGTTTCAAGACAGGAAGTAGATTTGTTTAAAACTGATATGTTGCATGCTGTTGATCAGTTGAAATCAGAGATGGTAACGAAAGATGATTTGTCTGAGATGAAAATTTACATGGAGAATAAATTTGAGTCTGTTGCAAACAATACTGTGAGTGGATCAGGTTCTTCACCTGATTTGATTCGAAGATTTCAAGCAATTACTGGAGCACTGAGCAATATGAGTGACAGATTACACGATCTTCAGTGTAATAGTGCCCCTTTGTCAGTTTTGCTAGATAATCAGAAATTTTTGGTAGATCAGTTGACATCTGGAGAGCAACCGATTAGGATTCTTTTGAATCAGTTATCAGAAAAGCTGGCTCTTTTTGTTGAAAAAGAAGAAAGAATGCATGAGTTTTTCAGAGTTAATTTGATTGAAGATATTCATATGACTCAGGAGAATAGGGATCTTATCATCAAGTTAGGATATGGGATGATGAAGAGGCTTCGAGAACAGTTTACAGAGATCAAGATCGCAATTCAAAGGAGATAGACACCTTTTTCCCTGTCTTATCCCTAAACCTTGATTCCTCTGTATATCACTGTCGTAGCTTGTGAATAAAAATTCTTTTCTTATCTTTTTTGTTTTATTATTTATTGATTTATGATTAAGTTAGCCAGTATAAGAAATTCACTTATTCATACCCAGTTAATTATAGCATTTACTTATAGTTCAGTGCAATATTGAATGTGTTCAAATCCGTAATTTTTTCATTCTTTTTGATATCACAAAAAGGGGGAGAATTTGGATAAACACAACATTTAAATTCATTCGTTTCCTATGAAGAAATTTGGATATATAGGAGCATTTGGATATATACGACATTTATCTTTTATCTATTTGAAAATTTATTTTTATGAGGGAGTTATGGGGGAGAAATTTTATAGTTAAATATTGTTTTAATCCTTTCAAAATTCTTAAATTTTATAAAAATATTTTTTCAATCAAGATTGCAATTAAATTAGTTCTATTATTTTATGGGTTTTGTGATCATCAAAAAGGGGGAGATTGTTGAGCAATGTATTGTTTTTAAACAAATCAAAATAATGTTTTTTAAAGGGGGAGATTATTTTAAATAATACTCTGTCTCTTTATGATGATTTTGATGCTCACAAATACCCTTAATTATTTACTAATTATTTCGTTGAGTATTTTGCAGGAATTTATTTTATATAATGAGATTTTATACTTCATTTATTCCGAGATCAATTTTAGCGTATTCTGGAATCACTGTAGCGCGAGATCAATTTTAGCGCGTTCTGGAATCACTGTAGCGCGAGATCAATTTTAGCGCGTACTGGAATCACTGTTCATACCCTACGTTGATGAACGTAACGTATGGATGAAAAGTTTACTTTTTATGTTATTTTGAAACGTATGGTTAATGAACCTTACGTTGTTGAAAAGTATTGAAGAAGAACATTACGTTTGGAAGGAACCTTACGTTTTCGTTGTTGAATAGTATGGAAGAGAAACCGTACGTTAGTTTTCAGTGTTGAGTTTGTTTCTCAAAAGTATGGATCATCAACCTTACTTTTATAATCAACCGTACGTTCTTTGGAGAGTTGAAGCAAGACAAAGTATGGATGATCAACCCTACGTTTGAATGCTGAAGAGAAAGTATGTATGTTCAACCTTACGTTCTGAACCTTACGTTCTGAACCTTACGTTTGTGAACCCTACGTTTGGAGCCACGTCATCAACCCTACGTTTGGCGTCGGGATATTTTTGACAGACGATATTTCCTTTTGAATTAGTCAATCAAGCGGATTATCAGGCGGATTTCGAGCTGATTCTTAAATACGACTTTGACTGAATCAAAGACGATTTACAACGGATTAATGTTTGATTTAAACGGAGCTTTTTATGCCGATTCTTCAGGGGAGTTACAACGGCTCTGTTATTTCATTTAATATCGCGAATCTAAAGGAGATTTTCATGGATCTATTTATGCGGAAGATTTTCTCAGATTTGAATATATGTTCTATCTTGGAAACTTCGGAGATATATATATACACGGGAAAGTGTGTGAAATAAAGATTTATTAATCTTTTGACGAGCAAGAAAACAGAGACTGTGTGAAAGCGTTCTTTTCTGGTGATCGAGAAGAAGTGTAAAATCCTTTTTACCAAAGGAAGATTTTGATAGCAGATTCACGTGTTCTACATCGACTACCTGTTGTGAATCTACTGCTGCTGAAGTTGTGAAGTTTCTGGTAATATCTATTGCAACTGGATCGACTCAGAACTGTTTTGATTACAGATCTTTATTTTCTGAAGACGACGATCTATCTACTGTCAATTGCATTCTGTTGCAATTGTGAAGAACAACTGGAGAAGTGTTTCTTTATCGAAACCTTTTTTATTTTTGAGTGATCAGCTTCTCGTTCTAAGCTGTGTGGGTTCGTGTTTGAACCAGGAAGGCTGTGTGTGCCTGAATCTTGTAAAGGTGTCAACTGCCTGTACTCAGTTGTGGACAGGTCTGTGGAAACGAGGACCAGATAGTGAAAATCGCCAAGCTCGTGGATTTGAGCGTTGGTGGAGTGGACTAGGGGCCTTCTGTTCCCCGAACCACTATACATCTGTGTGTTCATGCTTTTACTTTTTCCGCTGCATATTTAATCGTGAAAAAGCATAGTGAACAGAATTTGTCTAAATTGAAGAGATTGTAATAATTTGAAAAAGACAAAATTCACCCCCCTCTTGTGTATAATCCGTAGATTCAGATCCAACACACATGACTCTATAATTAGCTTATTTAGCTTATTTTTTAAAATTACGGTATTTCACTATTAATCAAATGTTCATGTATCTCAGAAAAATCCCAAAAATTTACCCCAACCATTTGTCGATGTGAAAAATCCAAAAATTAAGTCCATTTTTCAAAAATAATTATCTAAATATTATTAATATATTATTTAATTAATATCATAATATAATTAGAAAATAGTTTTTAAGATTATAACTGATTTTATAGTGCTTTCAAAAATTACGTAGTGTCTTATAAAATTATCTAAAAATTATAAGACATTGATTTTATAAAATATGAATACATTTTTAAAAAATAAATTTTCCTTTAAATTAATTAATTATTTATAATTAATTATTTATGACTTACAAAATTCCAAAACGTTTACTAAGGTCAAATTGTCACTTTCTAAGACGTCTAAATTTTATTTAACTATTAACGGATAAGGTTACTCTTATGATGGATGATTAACTATTCATAAGGGTCATATTTATATTCATAAGGGTATGTTACTATTCATAAGGGTACATTACTACTCACCAAAAATTATTTTTTGTTTCATTACACTCAAAAAATCATCTTGAACACACTCGTGTATGTCAGATTTTCAAAATTCCAATCACCGAAGTGACATACTTATGTTTTAAAGGTCTCTTATCACTTGTTAGTACATAATGTTATGTTTTCATGTCATTTTATGACATAAATATAAGAAGGAAATTTCTATTGAAAACATTGGCTCATTACAGTATACATGAGTAACAATAAAAGTTCATTATAACCCAGAAAAAATTATACCCCTATATAACATTAATATAAAATTGTAGTTAAAAACTTGGTCTGAAGGATAAAATAGTTATCATTGGATATGCTTATTATGATCCACTCATGTTATCTATAAGTAAATTTTATAATTTTTATTTAAGTTTTGTCTTATTTAATCTTAATCTTTTAAATGATGTTTCCTCTCATTTCAAGAACTCTAAAAATTAAAATTTATTTTTTAATAACCTAGTATTCAAAATTCTCTTAATCCACCGATTGAAAATAAAATTTTCCACAAATAATTTTATAGTTACCCATACCTATATAGGTTTTCTGGGATACCTATTTCACCCAAAACGTGTCCTCCAATATTTTTCTCTAATACTTTTGTTTTGGATTAATCATTTTTATCAATATTCCTCTACTTTTATAGTTATACACCTCATCATGGCCATTATTTAGTCATTTTAGGTTTAGATCTCTTGTGATACATCCCATTTTACGTAAGAATAACTTTAATTATTTTAATGAAATGGTGTGTCTCTTGTTCCTCGATAATTGATCTTAGTTCTCTGAAGATACAGACGATGTTTGACCTGAAAAAATCATATATAAATTTATAATCACTAATTTTGGTGGCCTTATCTTCCAATAATAATGAAACATTATCAATAGAAAAAATATATATAATATTCCAAATGAAATGAAATTTTTTACCATAAAATCAATTCCCCAAACTTCTAATATTTTACCAAAATTAATTGGATTTTGAGGAGTCTCTTTTATTTTTCATGTTTTTCTAGTAAATTGAAATTTGTCACAGTTCTTACAAAAAATAATATTATCACTAAATATATATGAAAGAAAACCTGACAATAAAAAATTTCTCATTGTTCTTTGATGTGAAATGTTTCCTCCACATGAAAGTGTCTCACAAAATTTAAAAACAATCAATTTCACTTGTAGGATCATAACATCTTAGGACATGTTCATATCATGATTTATAATGAAACGTATCATCTAAAATATGAAATCGTTATTTTTTGAGTTTATTTATTTATGGTAGTTAAGATATGAATGTACCTTAAATGCCATAATATTTCACCATCCATTATTTAATTTTTTCCCTTCTAACTTGTTATCATGTAGTTGATTAAGTTAGGTGATTTAACCTTTTATGGTCATGGGATGTCTACTAAAGTGATCAACCAATTGAATTGCATCTCCTTTATTATCCTTGATCTCCATGATAACCACTTGAATAATTATTATCCATCCAAGCCACCTTGTATTCGAATAATATTTCCCCACAAAGTACCTAATGGTCTCATGATCAGAATATGAAACATCATGAGTTCCAATCATATAAAATTTCAATATATCATTTGAAAAACAATATTCAAGAAATATTATTTTTGTGGATGTGTAATTGAGTTATGTGACATCCAATATTATCTATTTATAATCTATAACTTGTTTTTTCCATGAAATATTTTATAGAGGGATGGTACAATATCATCGTTTGATGGATCCAAATGTATCTCAAATGAGTGTTTCTACTTTCATGGTTACATTATAAGTTGTTTAATCAACATTTTCTATATCTGATCAATGTATTCCCTATAATAATCATAAAACTCAAATTCGTCTTCTTTTAGTAGTAAAATGTTTAGAAGAAGAGATATATTATTAAAATTCGTGATAAATTAACTATATAAAACCTGATTGACTAAGAATGATTTAATATGTTTTAATATGTGGAATTTGGAAAATAATTTATCACTTAAACATTGAATTTGACAACCTCATTAATGATTTATAAAATCACGTGTCCTAATTTTATTCCATAATCAATCTTGATTCTACACTTTTCAAAATTAAAATCAGGATTCTTTTTAATTCTTGTTTGGAATACTTTTCCCTATATCCCAAATAAATGTTTAATAAAATTGCCAAAAAAAATAATATAATCATCATAAAATACCTAAATTAATACCACAATATGATGTAAAAATATACTTATCATCTATCTTTGAAATTTAAATAGGTAATTACTCAACAGAAAAGTAATTATTTTATTGGAAAATGGTACTATTTGAACATGTAAAGTTTATATTCTCAAGATCTTATGGAAAAATGGGTACCAAAAGTTATCATTATAATCCATGTAAAATACAATATTGGAATATTCATGCTATCCTATCTAGAATTTGTTAAATGAATGTAATATATTTATGGTTTTTATATTTAAATTGTTGATATTATTATAATCAATAGAAACTATCTAACTATTTTTAATTATCATTAGAAAGAATTCATTATGATCATTCTTCATAATGGTAAAATCAGTTTTATTTGGAACCACATGGATATATATGAACACTTGTGAATAAAAAATTAATCATATGATGTCTTACACAAAAAACATATCTATATACTTCTTTAATACCACCTAGATAGTGTGTTTTAGCCTCATTTTAATATTCTTAATAGTTCTGGAATCCCCATATAAATAGAATTCTTGTGAAATAATTTTGGGGTTAACTCCAATGATATCGCATATGCCCCACAGTATGGCTCAAATGCTTCTTTTAATAAATTTTATGAATAATATTTCATTGGATATTGAATGGATAATATAAATTATTAATGTTTATTTATCTCTCTCAATAAGAAATATATATTTCAAATCATATAGATAGTTTTAAATTCAATATTTAGGGATTTTTCAAAAGACAAGACTGAAATTTTGTTCCCCACTTCCTAATATTTAATCTCTTCATTATAAGGACTCGTATGAAATTTTTCATCATCTTATAATTTATCAATGAAATCGGATTTCATCTTTTTTTTAATATTTAAATAAGAATATATATGTTTTTTTAAACTCACATGTTTTAGGTTATTTTCAATAGAAAAGTGTTCTTATAAGGATAGTGATTCATGGAGCCTACCTGCATCATAAATTGGTTTAATACCTTTTCTATCAAGAACTAGTACTTAGATCGTGCATTCGCATGGTACTATAAAGTGGTTATTATTATTCATAATATAATATCATATATGAAACACAATAATTCATATTAATATTGAGAATATTTGAAAAAAAATAACAAACATAATGAAGGACTAAATGTTGGAGATATTGAGGATCAAAAGATACATAATGAGCAGCCTTATCTATCAAATACATAATGAAGGAACAAGAGTTACAATGAGACTAACTGAATGGGAAAATGAGTTACCAAAACCGAGGAATAAAATTTTCATAATGAACAATATCGGCTGTAATAAGATATTCCAGAACCCATAACCAGATTTTCTATAAACTTCAAATTACTGGTTTTTACAACACCATGGAAAAATTCATAAATTTGTTCATACTGTTTCCAATCAAAAAATATTTCTATCTAGCCTTCCTATTTACCTTTAAATAAGGAAACGCCACAATCACATTGTCATAATCCATCCAGCTGATAGGGTGCAATTTAGTAAGTCGTTGCCTCCTCTTACTGGTCTTCTTACCAAACAAGGTATGCATCCCAGCTCTCCTCACGATGTTCCCGCTGCCCGTTACCCTGAACCACTTCACATAAGCCTTATTATATACAATACATGATTCAGTACTCAAAAAAATTACATGTTCTACAACCGAAATAAAATTCATGAGCAGACACAAGATTCACTACTCAAACAAATTACATGTTCTACTACCCAAATGAAATTAATGAGCCAAAGCTGAAAGAAAATACTTATTACACTACTCTAAATAATGATCCAATATTGATATACAATACATGATTCAGTACTCAATTAAAATACATGATCCACTACTGTAAAAATTGATCCACTTCTCTAAAACATGTAAAGTCAGATTTAGTAGAACTAATAACATTTTGAAGTTAAAATCATGATGACCAATATGAAAACATTTCATTAAATTAAATGTATTGTAGTACCTAGTTTTTTATTGGAGATAATGAGTTATAATGGTAGAATAAGAGGTAATAAGTTATGAGATAAGAACCTGCCCATTCATAAAATATGTTTACATGCAGATATAGTAATATTTAAAAATAACAATACATTCTATGTATGACTAATAGGGAAACACTTTAAAAAGAAATCCATAAATATTTATAAGAAATATTCTCAAACGGAATGTATGATAAATTGGGGAACAATTCAATAATCATTCAAGAATTTAGTTGGCATCCCCAAAAATACGAGAAGATCCACCATTACTAAAACAGAAATAATCCCCTAAACATAATGGAAATTCAAAAACAGATAAAGACATGATTCACTTCAAAAACACAAAAATAAGAACATAATAAATAAAATTTTGAGTGACTGTTTTTGAACATTAGGATGACCATATTAACTTATCAAACCAGATATCATACATGGAATCATTTAGTTCATTCTAATTCTAGATATAAATATATTCATATTAAACTATAGTGTTGTCCATAAGGAATATGGAAACAATTTTTCATAATCAATATTGAAACAGTTATGCATAATAAGTCATTAAAAACACTATGTATGAGAAATTAGGTAATAATTATATAAGAAAGTGGAAGATATAGTTTGGATGAAATGTAACATAACAAAATGTGTATAGAAAAGGAATTATACTGAAAATATGGTTCAGTTATTCTTAAATATGGTCTAATTTTATATGATCAGAGTACATATAAATAACACAATATCATATATTACTCTTAATAATGAATGGAAAAAATTTTTGGGTGACACTTGAAATCATTTAAGCACAAATATGATGTTTAATAATGGTAAGGTTTTAATATACCTGCACTAAATAAAAGAATGTTGTGGATTTAAAACATTATGTCATCGAGATTGAATGGAAATGAAAATGGATTATTCAATAATAAAAACATAATAACTCATCGGATTTAAATAGTTGTGATGATTAAATAATGGAAATTCAGTTGTATCCATAGATTTGAACTCTTCTGATTCTTTATTTTGTGGATGCAAACCCCGTTAAACAATGTAACTACCAGTAAAAAGTGGTTTGTAATTATTACCAAATTATCTACTTCTATGCTTTATAAAAATTTAATTAAAGACAAGCTAAATTATTAAATTTTGTGACATGATAAACTCATGAAACTTACAAAAATAATTAACAATTAAAAAGACTATTCTGCAGTGTACAATGCGGAAAAATTATATATACAATCAAGAGTGTTGGTCCCATGTAATGTTTTCATAAATTATTAATACATAAGTAAAATTAAATGGTTTTTGCAGCTAAAAACAAGAAAAGACAATATTTATTGTGATAAAGTATCGAAACCCACTGCAGAAGGATCCTTTCTGTAAATTTTTATTACCAACACAGCTCCCTGAAATAGTGAAGCATGAAGGCATTAAGGAAAAGGTGCATTGGGAGAACATGTGAGACCTGAACAAAGAACAAAACATAAAGTTGTAATCATGACCTTGGTATGATCAAAACAATAATGTACAATTACTACATGAAAAAGAACATTTATTTTCATGTGATTATTCCACGCATGTTACTATCAAGCATAAAACTATCAGGCATATATGACATAAAATGCACTTCTATGTGAAATTAGCGCTCCCAAGTACAAAAAATGACATTTTAGTGAAAATATAAAAAATTATTCAAACCTTGTGTGTTCTAAGAACTCATATAGGGGACCAATTTGAATTTCCTCTCAAAGAAGATAACCCCCCTCGTCAATAACAATGAAGAGAATACTAGATGTGTGAAACATATGTTTTGGTAAACAGAAAATAGAAATACCATGTCTTGTTGGAATTTTGATCAAAACAAATAGAAAATGGAATCACAATGTTACAATTAATTTTACGAAATATGGGAGTAAAAAATAATATTGGATGTGGAATGTGTTCATAAATATAACATAACATCTTGGTTAGTATGCCAAACTATTTGAAGAACATTATAGTTTTAAAAATAGAATTTGTTGGGGGTAAACAATATATATATAAGAAGTTGAAAAAATATTAATAAGGAAATGGAAATGGAAATGGAAATGGAAATGGATAAGTAGCATTTTAAGTGTCGAACTTATTCTCAATCACATCGCTCGGTCTGCTATCGAGACACTTCTATGGCTACTTATAGTGGAAACAATCAAGTCCAAAAGATTCTTCCTGTTATTTTTCATGTGTATCTTATTTTTTGTTGAGTGATATGACTCTAAAACAAATGTATGAGTACACCAACCTTCTTGGTAAAGTATATGGAAACAAAATAATAATGAAATGTCACTATAATATTGATTTAGAAATTAAACAGCCCATTTAATAAAATACAAAATTCAACACAAAAAATTATTCAAATCAATTTCAATGAACAAAAATAATTTAATTCACAGTACACAATAACTATGATTAATTATAGATTTTCAAAAAAATTTAATAATAATGAATTTGTTATCTAATTCCAAAAAAAACATACAGCTATGATATTAAAAAATTGAAGGACATTTAATGGAAAAAAAGTGCATGATATAAAAAAAGGATGAAAATATCTACTTTTAATGCATTAAAATACAATTAATATGGAATGTATTTAGTACATGAATAAAAAATTTCAAAATAGATCTAATATTCCATTTAGATTATATTAAAAAATAGAGCATATACATTTCTAAACATAATGAATATTTCTTAATAAAATAAGATAAAATATAAAAAGTAACAAATTTACTTTAAAAATTAAGAAGAACGACATACTTTGAATGAATGAAAATCAATACTGTTGAGTAGAACTACTCATGGAATCGATATTACCTGGAATATATAGAGACTTTTTCAAGGGGTTAATGAAAATTTAGAAGAATTATATAATGAGAATTTATGTAAAGTAAATGAAAAATATAATAATCCATTGATAAATGAAAAATCAAAACAAAGGTAAATCATAGAATCAGTGAGATAAGAAATTTATACAAACCAAAGATAGACGATGGAAATAAAAATATGTCTTGAAGTATATGAACTAAAGAAATCATACCAAATATCGCAAATCAAAGGGAGGCTAACTAATGTGATTCATTGTTGTTCAAACGGTGGAATGAGAAACTGGTTGGATATGATGGAATTAGGAAGAGGTGGCTACTTGAAAGCAATAGATATCACATGATTATAACTATAAATATTCATCTAAAACTAATTTCAGCATAAAAAATCTTGGATTTCATATCCCATCATAAAAAATATACCAATAATCATAAAACCATAAAGATAATAATATTAGTGGTGATGTAGACATGTACAGGACTGTAATTACAATACTGAGATAAAAATCTAGAATGTGAGTCAATAAACACAAGAAATTGAAAAATCAAATAAGAAATATGATAATTTAACCTATATTTGATGTCATAGTACCACAACTTTCATAATTCAACCACTTTATAGACTCTCACGCTTCATCCAATCAATTAACATAATCTAGGCACTGAAAAAACAGCAAATCAGTGAAAATATTTTATCATGGTGAGCCAATTGTCAATCATACTATAGCCATGAAATATACATTATCAATGAAAACAGTGTAAGTACCATATATGGTGATGATATTTTGGAAATAGTATAGGGGAGAGTAGCACGACGCTGGGAAGTAAATTCATATGGAAAGTATATAGTACATGAAGCAGAAATTTGAAAACAGATTTAATATTCCATGTAGATTATATTTAATAATAGAGAATATATATTTGTAAACATAATGTATATTTCTGAAAAAATAAGATCAAATATAAAAATGAAACAAATTTACATTCAAAATTATGAAGAACAACATACTTTTAATTAATGAAAAGAAAAGCTATTGAGTAGAACTTCTCATGTAATCGATTTCACCTGGAATATATGGGGACTTGTGCAAAGGGTTAATGAAAATTTAGAAGAATTATATAATGAAAATTTATGTGATGTAACTGAAATATATAATAATCCATTATTAAATGGAAAAACAAAACAAAGGTAAATCAGAGAACCAGTGAGATACGAAATTGATAAAAAAATATAGGGGACATAAATAAAAAGTTGGCATAAAGGATATTAACTAAAGAAATCATAACAAATGACTTAAATCAATGGGAGGATGTCTAAGGTCATTTATTGTAGTTCAAATGGTGGAATGAGAAACTGATTGGACATGAAGGCATGAGAATGAGGTGGCCACTTCAATGCAACAGATATCACAATATTATTACGTTAAATATTCACATAAAAAGAATTTTAGCATAGAAAACCCTGGATTCCATATCTCATCATAAAAAATATACCAATAATCATAAAACCATAAAGATAATAAGATTAGTGGTGAAGTAGACATGTAAAGGATTCTATTTTCAATACTGAGATAGAAATCTAGAATTGGAGTCAATAAACAAAAAAATTGATAAATAAAATAAGACCTCTAATAATTTAACCTATATTTGATGGCCTAGTACCACAACATGCATAAGTATGCCTCTTTATAGACTCTCACACTTCATCTGATCTATTACAAAATCATGGGCACTGAATAAATATAAAATTAGTGAAAATATTTTATCATGTTGATCCAATTTTCAATCATACTATAGACATGTAATATAAATTATCCATGAAAACATTGTAAATCCCTTATATGATGATGGTATTCTAGAAAAAATATAGGGGAGAGTAGCACGGAGCTGGGAAGTCAATTCATATGGAATGTATTTAGTACATGAAGAAGAAATTTCAAAACAAATTTATTATTTCATGAAGCTTATATTAAAAAATAGAGCATATATATTTGTAAACAGAATGAATATTTCATAAAAAATAAGATCAAATATAAACATGTAATAAATTTACTTTCCAAATTAAGAAGAACAACATACTTTGAATGAATGACAAGAAAAGCTATTGAGTAGAACTTCTGATGGAATCGATTTTACCTTGAATATATGGGGACTTGAGCAAGGGGTTAATGAATAGTTAGAAGAATTATATAATGAAAATTTATGTGAAGTAAATGAAAAAAATTATAATTCATTCCTAAATGAAAAATCAAAACACAAGTTAAATAAGAGAATCAGTGAGATAAGAAATTGATACATCCAAAGATAGACGATGGAAATAAAAATTTGTCTTGAAGGATATGAACTAAAGAAATCATACCAAACGGATTAAATCAAAGGAGGCTTAATAAATTGATTTAGTGTTGTTCAAACGGTGGAATGAGCAACTGATTGGACATGAAGGCATGAGGAAAAGGTGGCCACTTGAAAGAAACATATATCACAAGATTATAACTTTAAATATTCACATAAAACAAATTTCAGAAAAGAAAAGATTCGATTTCGTATCTCATCATAAAAAATATACCAATAATCATAAAACCATAAAGATAATAATATTAGTGGTGAAGTAGACATGTAAAGGGCTATATTTTCAATACTGAGATACAAATCTAGAATGGGAGTCAATAAACACAGGAAATTGATTAATAAAAGAATACCTATGATAATTTAACCTATATTTGATGGCCTAGTACCACAACTTGCATAAGTCCACCTCTTTATAGACTCTCATGCTTCATTTGATCTTTTACAAAAATCTGGGCACTGAAAAAACAACAAATCAGTGAAAATATTTTATCATGGTGAGACAATTTCCAATCTTACTATAGCCAAGAAATATACATTATCCATGAAAATAGTGTAGGTACATTATATAGTGATGATACTCTGGAAATAGTATAGGGGAGAGTAGCACGACACTGGGAGGACGATTATGGAGGAAGAGGGGACGAATGGGGCTGCCGAAGCAGCTCGATGGTGAAGAAAATGTTCAATGGGTTGCAGGATGTGGAGGATGGAGAACTAAAATTGTAGTGGGACCATAGAATAGCTGAGATAAATCACAATAAAGAGGGGGTTTAAATGAATGGGTGAACCGTAGAATAAAAATAAAAACTTAGTGAGGTAGAAAGCTTCTGTGTTTGGCGACTAATGTCGGTGGGAGGGAAATCATGACCTAGAACCCTTGGAGCAGTCGTGCAGGGCAGATGGTAGCAGGAACCATATGAGGGGAACTAGAGTGGAGAAGATGAATTTAGAGGAGTCATTGGAAAGTGAGCTAGAGGTGGCAGAGTCGGAGTCACGGTAGCCATATTCAGAGCCGGATATGAAAGCAGATAAAATACTGGAGGGTGGATTCAGCGACAGATCCAAGGAAGTAGTCGAGGAACCCTAATCATAGCTGAGCTAAAATATGAGCAAGGAAGGGGTATAGAAGTAGAGAACCGTAAAATGGATGGGAGGAGTGTGATTTTGTAGGTGACGTGGCCTTCTAATGAGGTGACACATAAGCTTGGATATGCCAAGTTTAGTATTGATAATAGATAATAGATTAAAATAAATAAATATAATATCTAGAATTATATTTTTCCTTAATATAAAAATTAAAACAATGTTTTAGAAGCCTACCAAATCACGAGTAGCAATCAATCGAAAATAGTAGACCCTGGTCATCTATTGTCTCTTGAACGGAAAATCCTTCAAATAAACTGATGGTTTGTGGTCACCTGAAAACATGAAAACTGAAAATAATTGTTAAACTATAATCATAGGATAATGGAAGGTAGTGATAATTTGATTGGAAATAAATAATGAAGGCTAAAAACCATAAAGTATTCAAAATATAATATAAGATGTAATCGCGGATAGAAATTTCATTAATCATGTAATGAAACACTTATATACAAATCAGTAATCAGGTCTGAATACAATCAATATGATATATTGTGCATTTTCAAAGCTTCAAAACCCAAAACATACACTTTTTTTCAGCATCATAATGTATCTAGAGAAACTACCATGCGATAATAGTCTACAATAATTCAACTCTTTATCCCTTTCTAGAGAAACCTTTGACAAATTCATTCCCCACTGCATCTAGGAGTAGTCATTTCAGGCGATATAGGTCAATAAAACTGAACCCTAACATGTTTCAATAATGAAACATAAGGGGAAAATGATGTTAAAAAAATATATATGCAGTATATGATAGTGTAAAATTATTGTTACCTTACATACATGTGACAAAAATTGTAGGCCGAATCAATGTCCAAGGAAAGGAATGGTATTCAATTGTTTGAAACAGACGAATGCTGAAGGAAAAAATATAATACTACATATTCAATTGGGAATAATTATAAAAAATTAAATCTGAAAATTTTAAATAATAGTATATTGTAAAAAAAATATACGAGCCTATATGGAAAAAAAGACCTGATTGAAAACATATGAACATATGAGAAACAAATATGAACCTAATAAACAAAATTAATATATAAAAACTCCAAACCCATCATTCCAGGGGAACATAAACACCTCCACCATGGGATATAGCACGTGTGTTTTGAACCCTATAGAGAATAGAAGAATGGTTATAAATACTTCCATATTTTTATAACAATAAAATAAATAGGAATATAAATATAAATATAACATAAGCAACAAATAAAATCAATGTAACCATGAATTTAAAATCATTTATAGAACATTGTGATCCAATGAAAATACATGGATTCATAGTATAATTTAATATGTTTTATAGTTGTAACTAAGAGAACTAAAGGTTCATTTTTATAGTAATCCAATTACTAAAAATTGAAAATAATAATATATAGTGTTCATTTAGATATTGGGAATTTTGAAATCTTCAAAACCCCACACCTGCACTTGTTTTTTGCATTGTAATGTATCTAGAGAAACCACCAGGCTAAAATGATGTCTACATCAATTCACCTACCTATCCCTTTTCCAAGAAAGGTTTTCCAAATTCATACCCCAATGCATCTAAGAATAATCCTTTAAAATGATGTAGAACAATACAAACGAATCATCTCATGTGTCAATAATGAATAATAAGGGTAATATGATGATAAAAAACGATATATATAGATTATGACAGTGAAAAAGAACAGTTACCTTAGATACAGTCGACACAAATCACAATCAGATGTTTTATCAAAGGAAGGGCTAAAAATCGTTTGAAATGGAAGGATGTAGAAGTGAATCATTAATAGTAGAAAATTGAAGCCCGAAATCGGCCTTCAAATGTCAGTCCCTCACAAGGATAAGTTACCTGGGGAGGAGGTTCCAAAGGTGAAGAATTCAGATGTTGAGGACCCTGATGTGGAGTAGTTGGATGTAAAAGAGCCAGATGAGGAGGATTTAGATGAGTAGCAGTCAGAAATCAAGAGAGTAATGGGTGTAATAATCAGATATCGTTGTATAGGTAAGGGTTCCAAACAATGAAAAATGTATGAATTCGAAGGAGGATTTGAGCAAGGCTTCGAAAACATATGCTGTGAATAGTTGACGATGTAGACCGAATCTGAGGCATTGCACATAGGAGAGGATTGAGGAGATGAAATCGACCTGGAAGTGTATTATGCGATGAAAATCATGAGTGAGAGTGGAACGGGCTGCAGAGGATAATCAAGAAGGGGCCGGAGAGGGGAATTGGGGAGGGGAGTGGATACCCTAGGGAATCTCGCCGATGGAAGACCGACTACGATGGAATCCGGCTTCAGCATCGAAGAATAGAGACGATTGAAGGAAACCCTATGCGGGAGGGAGTTAATAGGGAAGAGCGTGCACATGGAAAGATCATATAGTGTCTTCGGAGCTGGTAATGAAACATAGACGATGGTGAAAGTTAGTCGGACGGTGGAAGGAAGCCCGATAAAGGAACATAAACCGAAGGGCTAATGGGAGAGCACACGAGGGGCAGCCGGATTGTGTTGCTGGATGGAGGATGGGAAAGCGGAGGGAAATTGGTTGGAAGGGGATGTGTGATAAGGGGAAGGTGACCCATAGGAAAGAACGAAGCCTAATTCAGTTTAGATAGTAGATTTCTACATGTGAACAATTTCATAAAATGTGATTCATGGTGTTAAAAATGTTAAAGTACATAATTCTATCACCTATGTTCATGGATTGGATTCGTTCCTGAAATTTAATGATTTTATAATTCTTATTCAAGAATAGACCCCTTATAATGATTATTAAATTCATTGATTATTTTTATTCATCCATTGTAAACACATAGAAATAATCTAAAAAATTCAAACTATTCAATCTAAATTTCCATGTCTCCCACTAGAAAAATGATAGATCTATTTTTATGTAATACCACCACTCTTGTGATCTCAGATTCCCCTATTTTTAATGATGAAATTATATAGAATGGAATTACATTTGTTGAAGCATCAAGACCACATAAAGCCTTAGAAAATATTCAGGATCCAATTGAGTAGGGAATAAAAAACAACCCTGGATTTTGACACATTTTTTCATTAGTGGTGTGATTAAGATGAGAAACTGCACCCTAGGATGATTCTTCCATTTTGGTCAAGTCCTTTCCTTTTGAGGAAAATATCATTGATATATTTTCCATTATTTGGAATCTTTCAGATGGATCATATGAGATGGATATTGATATAATCATTTTCAATGCATTTTTCATTATCTGCTTGAATTTTTTATTCTTTGAGAATCCTTAAATCATTAAACCAAGAATGTAATGGGACTATAAAATTCATTTTCTCAATTTGTTGAATTTTTAAAGCTGTTTTGTGTGTCTATTTATTAAAAAATTTCATTGAATCTTCTTTATTTTTGACTTATTCTCTTGGATGTTGGGGTTGATATTTAGGAATATTTTTTTGAGTCGTATCTATCTTTTCTTCAAGATCTGTTAAACTAACATTGGGTCATGTGGAAGATTCTATTTTGCACTACTTTTTATAACCATTCTTATTATCCTAGTTGGACATGGGGATGTATGGAGTAGATGATTCTGTTGTTTTTTTTTTCAGAATATTTGTAAGGCATCTAGGATTGTTTTTAGATTGTGAATATAATCTTTTATCCCCACAACAATGGATTGTATCTATTGATTTTCAAATTATTTTTTAATTATTGATGTATACTCATAATGATTAATTTTTAAAAGGATTATTTCATAATAATGCTAATGGTATAGTTGTTTGTAAAGTTATTTAAAAGGTGGTGGGTTCGAAAACTAATGTTGGGGAGGGGTATGAGATTGGTATTTATTTATAATGTGTTATTTAACCATGTTATATAGGATTCCCAGTCCTAGATGGGCTTGAAATAATTCTTTACATGAATAAATCTATTAATTGATTTTGGGTAGAATAATACTAGAGAAGTCATTATCCCTTTTATTTTATGAAATTCATAATTAATGTTGATGGGTGATGAAAAAAAACATCACTGAGGTGGGACCAATTTCACCCAAAATTTGTTCACAACCATGTCTCTCACTAAACCTGTTAGTTAATTATTTATGGATTTAGCCAAAAAGCCTGTACCCGAGTGGTAAGGGCTCCTGCATGGCATCCAAGACACCTTGGTTCAATACCGTGAGGAGGAAAATTTCTGTGGTTAATGTGGCAGTACTTTAGCGGTCGTTGTAGTAGTACGGTAGCAATTACAGTTCGTTACTGTAGTAGCCGGAATTATTCACCCGATTGGGGCCTTCGGGCCATCGGTTTGGGCGTACGAGTCTCCAGGGACTTCAGACCATCAAAGGCCTTCGGGCCATAGGGCCTTTGAGTCACATTGACCATGGAGTAGCCCAGTTCACACATAACAAGCCCTAGAAGAAGATCCGAGCAACATGAGTAGCATCCACCAGATGCAGAGCAAACCGGATTGGAAGAATGAGAGGGTATGGCAGTCGCCATCAGGACCAGGCACCGGGAAGCTTTGTACGGGGCAATGATAGCCGATCAGAAATTAATGGTGGGGAGCATGGTGATCAATGAAATAGAAAGCTGGGGAGGGGCAGTTCAAGTGGGCTGGACCTACGGTTCATGTATCGGGCATTGTATGCCTCCGGGCCTTCGGGTCATGTATTGTGGGTTTGTCAGGCCTTGTGCCTTGGGCCTACGTGTTATGTACGGGTTCCTCTTAAACCATTAAAATGGGGTATTATACATAATAAAAATAAAAAAAGAAGTCCTTCGGGCCATTCAGGATATGGATTTAAAAAATTGAATAAATCACTAGTCATTAACATAAAAATACCATGAGTACCCATACTTATTGTTCTAAAATGATGATAATTTTTTGCTATATTGTCAATCATGATGGTATATTCTATTAGGGATTTATCAATAAATTATCATATGTATAATTTATCCCAGAAGATCATATCATTTTTCAATAGTCTTTGATAGGAGAGTACTATATATTAATGTGATTCCATTTAGTTTTGAGGTAATCATTCGAAAATCATCTTGAATATTTCCCAATACTCATGAAATGTTTCACCATATGTTTTTTAAAATAAAAATAGCTACTTTCTTATAACTATTATTTATATGGCTGGGAATAATATTTGTATGAATTACCCTCATAGGTCTTCCCAAGCATAGATATTTCTATGTTATAGGCTATAAAATCACTCTGTGTTATCTATTACAAGTGAAAAGGTGAATTCTATCTAGATGAAAAGATCTTCAGCTGTTGATATTGGAAAAAACACAAGCAATGAATGATGAAATATGGAATATGTCATTTTTGATATTCTACAATAAGGGAATTTAATTTATATATCACCAGAATCTTATTTACAAGTAATTCAATGTCATTTTTCAATGTATAAAAAGCTAATTGATTTTTTTGGTACATTATGGGGCACAAAGCTCCCCTAAAGTGTGTTGTGGGATGATTTCTATTATTGTGAGCTCAAATTTATTACTATATGTATCACTTCTACAATATAGATGAATTAAATAAAAAAAATTATTTAACATAAGGATCATAAGTCTCGTTAGGAATGATATTTATTTTTTAGTATCTAAATGAAATTATTCTCTATTAGTGGACCTAGTCATGAAAATTATATTTTAGATTAGTACTCACTACCTAAATGTTGTTCCATGTCTTGATTTAAACCTATCATGTGGTTTGTAAAATGATAATTTATTTCCCTAAGGTATGAAGTGGTATTAGTAACATATGTTTTATCTAGGGAGTAGTGGAATAATCTAGTTGTCCTGATTGAAAATACAATTATATGGATTTTAATTTATAATACTAGTTAATGATGAAAGACAAAATATTAATGAAAAGTGGGAGACAAGTGATCTTATCAGGCATCGATTCCAATTTTTCATGATTTCATAGTTTTTCTTGACATATAATATCATTCCATTATTATCTGATTTAATAAAAGGATACAGAACCACTTCCCTATTTTACCCTTTATCATGTTTGATAATAGAGAGAATTTCCCTTAAAATCTCCTTTATATCAACTATTTTGTTTCATATGTTTGATATCAATAATGAGTCTCCCTTGAGTATCATTTGTAATACACAATAATTTATTGGTAATCCCAAACAACTAGGTTTGATCAATAATGCTTCTTTGAAAATTTGTAATCACGAAACACTCTTTCTCTCACTCGAGGATAATTAATATAAATTATAATCAAAATTATTAGAAAAAATATTACTTAATCAAGTAAATAATTTAATATCATTATTATTAAAAAATAATATTAAAATTAAAATCTTTAATAAGTAATTCATAATAATTTAATAACAATATTAGATCAGTGTATAAAAATAAATCTCCTGGAATCAAGCATCAAAATGGTGTCAACTCATCTCCCCTAATCAGTATAAGTTTCTACACCTCTATTGAATAAAAAAATATAGAGTTTTGAGGGAAAAAATACATATAGAAATAAAATTAAAGTGGAAAGTTTTAAAATTCTATAGTAGTAATTTGATTATCCTACATGTCTATTATTTATCATGACCATCTTTAGTGTGCCATAACACACCTTATATTCATAAGAAAAGGTCAGCCCAAATATCATCATGATTATGTCCTTGTATCTTCTTTTTAGTGATATTATATTTTTCTTAATCCTCTTATAATGATTCCTACATGTATTCATGTGGATGTCCCAATGATATCACATGTATGATAATTCAGTTAAAAATCACATTGCAGCATGGAAAAAAATGTTTCCATATAATTACTCTCACATCGATTTTCTTTGGTAAATGGACATACATTGCCACAACATAGACATATTTTCCATGAAAACAACATATTATTCATTTAAAAACACGTTACATTCATATTTCACACCTACGAACACTAGAAAATCCCACTTTTAAACTTCATCATTATCACATCCGTCTAAAATGCAATGACATAATCCATGAGATGACTATATTCTTCTCTATTGGTTCATTTTATTGTTGCTTTTATGGTGCAAGGATGGTATATAGAAATGTTAGTATGATTTTTCATAGAACTCCTACAACACCTTTCAATATTCTTGACAATACTTATGACGTAGAGGTGGAAGAAATGATATAAAAGTGGCAGCTTAGTGACCCTTATGTATCTTTTGACAAGACAATGTTTACCTTACATTCAGGATATGTGACCCATAAATTAACTTATTTTACATTGAGTTACCCATACACTACCTTGGTTTTCCATTATGTATACCTTATAAAATTAGTGTTACCATTACATAGCTCGTAGACATACCAGGGTGTCTTTACACAATGCAATCATACCTTTACAATACATCTCTTACCATTACAAACTGATAATTTTAGATTTGTGAAATATTTGAAATCCATAGGTTAGTCTTATATTCTATCCATTATATCCTTATGTATCACCTTATATTTTACTCAACACAGATATTCGTCAGTACACAGTGGCGGAAATCTATGGGTATCCTTATATATTGATATCATTGCCATTACACAATGCATAAAATCAAATAGATTTCTTTCCATAGTTCCTAGATTCTCTTCTCTATGATTCTAGGAGATAATTTTCACTTACTTGTCCCCTATAAATGGGAAAGGATAAATATAATATTTAAAAAAATTATCTTCAAACTAAAAAATTCACATTTAGAATTTCCACCTCATTTTCTATATATTAATTATTTATGTTAAAATGACCATTATTTAAATAATTCAATTAATTTACTAAGGAATATTACAAAAAAAGTAAAATTCATAACAACAATTATTGTGACTTTTTCAGGAACAATAAGGGGATCATTATCTCAAGTATAGCTTTTGAATATTATTTGGTGGAAATACTTGAAATAAGATTTATATGATTATGTCTATGCCCTAAATTTATAACATGATATTATTAAAATGTTTTTCACTCATGCATCATATTCAATTATTCCTTTATAATTTAAATCTTAGGAAATTAGAATCATTTTTTAATAGATCAGCCTTATGATATTTGGATTGTTGGGGAAATGAATTTAAATTTTTATTCTCATATTCTAATACCGCAATGATCATGCTAGGATTTAAAATGACACTTATAAAAAATGAACTTGAATAGTGGTAGCCTTATTCATTGCTAAACAAACCCCTGGTAAAGGTCACCTTTATCAGTGCTAAAACGAGTGTTGCTAAAGTTTACCTTTTATCAGTGCTAAAAAAGCACTGATAAAAGGTACCCTTTATGATGGCCTTTTTAATACTGTTAAATGTTGTCCTATTTGGAATATTTTATATAGCACAAATAATAGACCAGAATAAAATGAAAAAATTAAAATAACTGAAATTTTAGTAAATATTAAAAAAATTATAATTATATAAATATTTGTGTAAATGAATTAATTTAATATACATATATATAAATTAAAAAAATTAATAAATAGTATATAGTAAATAACTATATATGTAAAATTAATAAAATGAAATAAAAAAATTAAAAATTTAAAAGAATAAATTTAGAAAAATATTATACATTTTATTAATCAAATAATTATTGACAAAAATGAATAAATTTAATATATATATATATAATAAATATTAATAGATATTATATATTAAATATAGATATATAAATGGAAAAATTGAAATAAATAAACAAAAAAATGAAAAAAAAATTAAAACATTATTTTAAAATTTTATTAATGATGAAATTATTAATAAAAATGAGTAATTAGAATATATATAAAAATTATAAATTATAAATTGAAATAAATAATACATATTTAATATAAATATATAAAAAATAAATAAAATTCCATAATTAAAAACATATCAATGTCTTATTCATTCTTAAAGTTGTTTGAATTTACAATATAACATATATCAAACGTGTGTTGCATTGATTTCACATGTATATACATACATAATTCCTTTTTATATACAACACAAACATGAATATTTTTATGCAATTAATGAAATCCTATATATGAAAACATGCACCTAACATTTAAGCAATTCATTTAATTTATAGTATATTTTATGATTTCATTATAACGTTATAAATTTAATATATTGTATTTATAATCCTTAAATTTTATTTATTTATTTTTAAAATCAATACAGTTAGGAAATATTTTATCATATTCATATTTTTATTTTTTATTTTTTTAATTTTGTTTTGGAATTTAACCATTCACTATTAATTATTTATATATTTATTTATTTACAATGTTTTCATATTTTCAATATGTATACATGTTTATTTTAATATATATATATATATATCCATATTTTTCTAATAATTTATATTTATTGAATAAAACATATCCATTTTTTTAAATATTTTTAATGTGTAGTCAGATTTAATTATTCAATTTCACATACTTTTAAAAATCATTTATTTAAGATTATATATTAATTAATAATGTTAAAAATATCTGTGTAAATAAATATTTAAAAATTAATTAATTTAATTATGTATATTTACAAAATTTATATGTTTATACATTTTTAATTATTATAAATAAATAAATATTTTATTTTTTAAAATTATGAATATAGTTATAAATAAATAAATACACACACACATATATATGTATTTATAAATTTATAATAAATGTATTTAAAAATGAACATACTATATTAATATTTAATATATATATATATATATTATTTTAATGTATTATTATTATATTCATAAAAAGATAATTACACATTTAAAAAATAAGAAGAATACAATAAATATATTTGAATAATCAATATATTTACAATTATATTTATTTATAAAATATATATAATTATATAAATTCATATAGTGATATAAAAATATTTATAATTATAAAATTATAAAAATTTATTTTTAAATACTTAATATAAAATGGTTATAATTATAATATATGTACATTAATATATAAATATTAATTTTATGTGTATTTCTAATATATTTATAAATAAATATCTACATATTTAAATAGTTATAAAATTATAGTAAATATATTTAAATAATGAATATATTTATAGTTATATATATTTACTATATATATTTATATAAATATATATAATGATATAAATATATTTATACTTTTAACATTTTAATAAATATATTTACTGTATATATAATTATATATGGTTTTTAATATATATATATATAGATATATATATATGTTTACACACATATATATAATTATATAAATATATTTTTATTTATAAATAAATAAATAAATAAAAATATATAATTATAAATAAAATTATAAATGATTATTTATAAATAATTAACAATAAATATATCTATAAATGATTATTTACTATATTTATAAAAAGATATACTAATACTTATAAATAACAAAAATATAATTTTTTTAAAAAACTAAAAATGTATTTATTAATAATAAATATTATATTTAAATAATTATAAATTTATAATAAATAATGAATCAAGGGTGAAATATATGGTATGTGATTTTATCTTTTTCGTGTCTCGTTGTTTGATTTTTTGGGTTCCGTAGTTTGCGTTTTTTTTTCACTATTCTTAATCATGAAGAACCCTACATATTATCTCGCTGTCACTTGCACTTACCTATACCTACACAACGCCACCCCTACTTGGTAAACGCATTCCAAATTCATATGAGACCACTGTAAACTGCATCTCTTTCTGCTCTTGTAACTGATGGTGATTTTCATGATGCTTCCACTATATTTTTTCTTTCTACCTTTAAGATAGTGTGGATTGTCATTTTTTGACTATAGTTTCCATAGTATGACATGACCACAAGGATTAAAAAAAATTAAGACAATAAGAATAATAATGAATATATGTGTATATGTTGATAAAATCATCTTCATAAAATTTCATAGAATTATAATGGCAGATATTCCCTTAATTAATATTAGATGATTAGATTCCCATAAGTGATATGGTAGAATAAATAAATTAATATTGTTCCTTTTTTATAAAATGATACAATTTTATTGTGGTTAATGTATCTTTTCTTTGATTTTATTTTTTTGTTGTTCATGGAAAATTTGAATATAAATCTTAATATAAATTTACCTTCTAAATATATTATTGAATTACAAGATGAGGATATACCACAGGCAAGAATTATTAATGGATTTAATTTAAACAATTGTTATGTATTGGAAATTTTATTGCTCCATATCACTAATATATTACATTAATGATTTCATTAATGATTACCACAAATGAATTGATATGTTCAATCTGGATAAATGGAAATGTGTTTTATGAGAACATATTACAGTTGATGTTATGTTGTGATGGGAAGTGAATTATATTTTTGATGTAAGTCATGCAACCTGAATAATTTGAGTAATAATGACGTGTAGTTTTATATTCTTCTTTGATTAGGTTTAAGGATTAAGAATTATGAATCATTGTGAATAGTATAGAGAACTATAGTTTTCATAAACAAGGTTGTGTAAATAATGATTCATTTTGGTATGATAGATATGAGAAACGACCCACTAGGTAAATAAAATCCTATATTTTTATACATCTTCCATTCATATTTTTACTATCATGAACATAGATATTATAATTCAATACTCCAGTATAACTATCCTTCACAAACAATATTTAATCTTTCATCGGATTCCTTATATCCTTCCATAAATTTATATTTTATTGGACTACTTCTTTCAAACTAAACATCATACTATCATTGTTGTTCTAATGTTCTTTGATGACATACCCCATGCTCGAATAGTATTCATTAATCTCCTTCAAATCCACATCCACATATATGAATATTGTGTCTCCCAACCAATTATTCAACACTTTCATCCTTTTATTATCCTCATTTAATACTTCATAAGAACACAAAAAATGACAACAAAAAAATAATCGAAACACAAAGAATATTTTTTTGGTATCATGATATTCATTTTCTTATGTGTATCATTGTGTTATTTTTCTTGATGTTTTAAGATATGTTTCTCTACAATTAGAATATCTATAGAAATACAAAGCTGAATAAACTTTAATCATATTTGTTTTACCCCAACGATGAAAATTTCAATGAACAAGGTTACCAAAAAGGATATTATAAGATACAATTTAGGTTATGATTGGGGTGAAAGAATAGTGATTGAAAAAAATTAATGAATTAGTTAATAGATTATTTTATAAATAATAGTATCAATTTTTATTTCAATTTTTATTTTTATGTCAATTTATTCATGTTTGATATCAAATATGTTAGAATCCATATTTCAAAATTCATTTAGGTTGTTTTTTAATATGAGTGTGTTTACTTTGTACAAGTGATAAACATATTTTTTATAAATAATAAGTACAAGGTTTTATGTGATGGATATGTATGGTATTTTAGAATGTTATTTACTTTTGAAATGTTAGTGATTCAATGATGGTTGGTGAGGGTGATGTGGCATTTGTGCTATTTTTTTCTTATTTAGGGGTTTGCATAAGTTAGTTTCATCTAATGTATTGTGGCACCCATAGTGTTTTTCTTTCATAAGGGAACCAATTATGTTAAAACTTCCCAATATTGAAAAGAACATCCTCATCAAAATAAATATGTTATAACCATTTCATTATTTGGATTCAATAAGTTCATGTGATGGTTATCCCTAATGTATAATCTTGGATTCAAGTTGTCTGAAGTTGAATCTCATGGTAACTATATTGTGGTTATTTTGAGAGGGTGATAAATAAGTTTTTCTCCTCATTAGATTCAAATTTTAATCTCTTATTAGTGAACTAGTTTTAATATCAGAGAAAAAATAATGTAAAAATTATGGTGTGAATATCATAATTTACTAGTATGAAATGAATTTGGTATATTTATTTATCATTGTGTCCTAGTTTGTACACATTGAACATAATTACATATATATATTGAGTGTTAATACTTTGAACATATACTCAAATATATACATTGAATATTTTAGGGGCTCTATTAGTGTTTAATTATTTTATTTTTATACTCACATCCCACACATGAAACTAAGTATATGTAGAGATTTTTCATTTGAGATACAGTTGAGGGAAAATGACTAGTGACATAGATTTGATTCAGTGCAGCATAATAGGGATGAGTTTAATTTTTCATGGTAGTATCATGGACAGTTTATTATTTTGATATTATATTTGAAATGTTAAATTAAGATGAATATATTTAAAAAGGTTTAATGTGACAACATTCAACATCACATGTTTCATCTCCCAAAAAGTCATTAATGAATTATCTCATTGGAGACTCATCCCCCATCTCTTTTATGTTTCTTGAACCACTGATGTTATTAATATTTTCATGACTTATTATATTCCCCCTTTACTTATTTTATATGAAATGTGCATAATTTGTGTGAAATATTAATGTTTTAATATTAAGTATAATATTTGAGAATTTTTAGAAGTAGTCAAATTGAGTCAGTTTAATGTTTTAATTATAACTATCACTATACTGATCCATATTGTGTGGTTCTTGTTTTTTAGGATTCTCCTTTCAATATAAAACATTTCATTAGAAGGCACCATGATCCAATTCTGCCATTTGAAGGGTCATATGGTCCTCACAAACAAGACCAAAGAATCTGTGAAGAAACTGGACTATTCATGAAGCTTGATTTACTGGGCTCAATCCAGAAGTTCAAAAACCTTAACTCTCCACCATAATTCGGGGGACACTACATGTCATCTTGGATAAAAATTTCATGGCCCAAATCCAAGTACAAGGGGCCCAAATAAATCTTTGAAGTCCAGCCCACCATTCTGGCCGAGAATGAAAATCAGTATAGTATGCATGGCATATCTCCTGATGTAATCATCCAAGCGAGATGAGATTTTGCAGTGTGAAATAGGAGATATAGGTGGTCTACGTTGTTGAAGAAACAATTCGGATTTGAAGTCATCTTTATATTCAAAAACCCTTTCACATTATGGACTTCAAAAAGACTGGATTGAAATGGACAGTTTAAGTTTGTTTAATCAACCGGCCATAACTTTGGATCCTTAAGTCCAAATGACTCCAAATTTTTAGAGTAGTCGTCCAACATTATTGTATACAACTTTGAAGAATGAGCTATTTCAAGATTCGGCTGTCTGAATAGTTCAATTGGCGATTCAAGTGGAGGGACAGATTGGGAAAGCAAACAGTCCACTCCTTGGCCTATAAATACTCTCTCCTTCTCTCCTTGAGAGGGGTTGGCATTTCAGAAGAGAGGAGATCATATTGGAACGACCAAAGCTTTGCCAAAGGCTTGGGAGGACCTTCCATACTCAAGTTTACACTTGAGGGACCTTTCCTCCTCTCTTTCTTTTCACTTACTTTTGTGTTCTTCATTTTTGTAATCTTGTAATTCTCTTTCTTTGTAGTTCTGTTTTAATGCAAGTTACTTATTAAATATCTCTTATTCTCTTCCACCTTATGTATTTTAATATTAATGTTCTTAAAATAGTTTAAATTCAGTTCAATCCCCTTCCCTTCTTTAGCTTCCTCATTCAATTGAAAGTTCGTTTTTAATTATCATCATTGTTCGTGTGTGTGTGTCGACGTACCAATCTTTTCTTATCCCTTTCTTTTTCTTCTCTTATTAATGTATAATCATAATCATTATAACCAGATTATTAATCACCCAAATGGCTGAGTAAATCTCTCATTGGGATGAGTTATAATTTAGGTATGTTAAGTGATTGAGAGCTTCTGCTCGATGAATATTCTTTGAATTAACATTGTGTATGTTGGACTTAACATGTCATGGATTAATGACTTGTTTTGTTTAACATGTGGTTTCCATGGATTATTGGAACCATAAATACACAACCATAAATAAGATCTGATTGAGATTATAACCTTAAGTTAAGTTAAGTGTTGGTTTAAAGCCTTAACACTTAAGAATTCTAATCAACATCATCTTGTGACATGGGTGTTAATTTAAATGCAATATAAAGCAAAGCTCGAGGATATCACAAGCTTAACTAACCTAATGATGAACTCACCTCAATCTTTATCAATTTGGTAAATCAAAAATCATCCATAAATCATTTCAATTAAGCTCTGCAAACAAACCCCCTAATCAAAATACAATCAACTAAAAATAAATGACTACTACAAAGTATCATCGCTGAGGATTCGACCCGAGTGCTGCTATACACATTAGCAGAGCACCAGAACCTTGAACGGTCGATAGGCGACAATCGGCCGCACATTCAAATGGCGCCGTTGCCGGGGATGGTGCTTTAAGTAGTCATTAGTTTCTGGTTATTGTCAAGAAAACACAAAAAAACAAATTTTTTAAAAAAATTGAAACAAAAACACAAATAAAAACCCATCTTCTCATAAAAATCATAAACTGAAAAAATACAAAGAAAAACCCGTCTTCCTCTTTCTTCCAAAATCTCTCTGAATGCCCCGCAGCCTCCCAAACAATCCCTCGGATTTGATTGACACTGAAATTGATAGAACTCTTCGTCGACTAAGGAGGGCCATTAGGGATAACCAAATCACCCAAGAACCAATCATTGCCCTACCAATTGAATTAGATATGGCCAATCCTAGGGAACAAACCCTAAAAGAACTTGCTACCCTTGATATGAATTAACATCCTCTTGGTATTCAATATCCAAACATAGAGGCTGACTTCGAACTCAAGTCGGGTTTGATTCATCTTATCCCTCATTTCCATGGTCTAGCTGGTGAGGATCCTCATCTTCACCTCAAAGAGTTCCAAGTGGTCTGCTCAACCATGAAACCTCAAGGGGTTTCTGAAGAACAAATCAAGCTTAGAGCTTTCCCCTTTTCCCTAGCGGATTCTTCCAAGTCATGGCTCTACTACCTCCCACCTGGTTCCATAAACTCATGGGTTGACATGAAGAGACTTTTCCTTGTGAAGTTCTTTCCCGCTTCCCGAACAGCTTCTATCTGAAAGGAAATAAGCGGCATCCGTCAATTCCCTAATGAATCACTCCATGAGTATTGAGAGAGGTTCAAAAAGCATGTGGCAACTTGTCCACACCATCAAATCCCTGACCAACTCCTGATCCAATACTTCTATGAGGGGTTATTGGCTATGGAGCGAACTCTCATTGATGCCGCAAGTGGCGGTGCTCTTGTTGACAAAACTCCTGCAGCGGCAAGAGATCTCATAAGTAACATGGCTACAAACACACAACAATTCCATAATCGAGCACATGCTCAAGTGAAACAAGCCCAAGAGAATCAATCCATAGAGCCCAACAAGATGACTGAGTGGATGAGTGAACTTACAGGTCTTGTGCGTCAACTAGCGGTGGCTACCAAAGCCCCAACCTCATCTTCTCCACAGTCACTATTCCCTGGACCTATCAAGAATTGTGGAATCTGCAACTCTCCATCTCATCCGACTGACACATGTCCACAACTTCAAGATGATCCATCTGATTCATCTAGTCCAATGGAGCTCAATGCGGCATATGCTCAGCGAAACTTCATCCCTCAACAATCAGGTCAGTTTGTTAGAAACTTCAACCAACCCCACTATGAGCCCTTCTCTTCTACCTTTAACCCACCTCTGAGGTATGGTAATCCCATTTCTCATCCTCCGCAGTTCCCTCCTCAAAACCCAAACCAGTTTCAATACAGTCAAGGTGTTGGTAACTTCCAACAACCTTACCCTTTTGTCCCTCAACCCCAAAGGAACAATCCTCCTCCTGGATTCCACTATCTTAATGAGCCTTCCCAATTCCCCACCCAATACAATCGCTTTCCCAAGAACCAAAATCAAGGCCAACCCAATTTGGGACAACCCTTTCTTCTAAACAACCACGGGAAAGTGCTGTAGAGGATCTTGCTTCCTTCACCCGTTCTAGCCTCAAGAACATTGAATCCCAAATAGGTCAACTTGCATCCCACCTTAGCCAGCAACAACCATCCAATTCATCTAAACTCCCAGCTCAACCATTACCCAACCCTAAGGGTAATGTAAGTGCAATGGCACTTAGATCGGGAAAGCAAATTGCTATGCCCCATGCTGATTCCTCTACCTCCCCATTCGATGTTTATCTAGAAAATGAAAAGAACAAAAAGCTGGAAAAGGAACTTGAATCCACTCCTTCACCTCCTTCCATTCCTCTAAGGAACCCAATTCCTTTTCCTCAAGCCATCTCCAAGCCTAAGAAGTCCTTTGAACCTGATCCTGAAATGCTTGACATGTTTAGACGTGTTGAAGTGAACATCCCCCTCTTAGATGCCATCAAACAAATCCCTAAGTATGCCAAGTTTCTTAAGGAATTGTGCACCCATAAGAGGCAACTTAGGAACATTGAAAATGTTTCAACCCAACTGTCCATTCCCATGAAGTGCAAAGATCCAGGGACCTTCACGGTTCCATGTCAAATAGGGAGTTCCAACTTTGATGATGCACTCATAGACCTTGGAGCCTCAATAAATGTCATGCCCAAATCCATTTTCTCCAACCTTGGTCTAGGTCCCTTGCACCCAACGGGTGTTGTCATTCAATTAGACAATCTAAGCACTACCAGTCCTGAGGGGATAATTGAGGATGTCCTTGTCCGAGTCAATGATCTTATCTTCCCTGCTGATTTCTATGTCCTTGACATGGAAGGTGAGACGAACTATTCTCGATCTCCCCTAATTCTAGGAAGACGATTCCTCATGACTGCAAGAACCAAGATTGATGTCCATTCAGGCATCTTATCCATGGAATTCAGTGACCAACTGGTCAAGTTCAACATTTTCCAAGCCATGCGATACCCATCTGAGGATCACTCTGCATTCTCAATCCATGATTTTGAGGACACTTCTAAGATTCAACCGAACCCCAATCCACCATGTTCTTCATGTTCTAATGATAAAGGATCTTGTGAAATCTGCACCATGATTAACAAAGTCATAAATGGTGAAGTTGATGTGGACCTCTCATTCATAGACTCCATCAATCTGGAGGAACTTGAAAACTCTCTTGAATCCCACATCAACTCTGATCTCTACTGCTTCACCTTGGACAGTGTTGAGGAAAATGATCCAAACTCATCTGGAATCCCTTCTCCTACTCCTAACATGTCTAGCACTCAAATCAAGGCTGAAACTGATCTAAAACCACTTCCTTCGCACCTCAAGTATGCATTCCTTTTCCATGATCCCTCCTACCATGTCATTATCTCTACTTCACTTTCTGAAACTGAGGAGTCTCAACTTGTTCAAGTGTTAGAGGAAAACAAAAATGCCTTAGGTTGGACCCTATAGGATATTCCAGGAATCAACCCTGCCCTTTGTATGCATCACATCCATCTAGAGGAATCATCCAAACCAATTAGGCAACCTCAAAGAAGACTCAATCCACTCATACTTGAGGTAGTTAGGGAAGAGATTACCAAGCTTCTTCAAGCTGGTATTATCTACCCAATTTCTGATAGTGAATGGGTTAGTCCAATTCAAGTCGTTTCTAAGAAGGGCGGGATAACAGTTGTCACAAATGAACATGGAGAAGTAGTTACAACTCGAGTGAAAAACAAATGGCATGTGTGCATCGATTATCGCAAATTGAATGCTGAAACACGAAAAGATCACTACCCACTTCCTTTCCTTGACCAAATGCTTGAGAGATTGGCCGGAAAGTCACACTATTGCTTTCTTGATGGTTAAACCGGCTACTTCCAAATTCCAATCGCACCTCAAGACCAAGAAAAGACCACATTCACTTTCCACTTTGGAACCTATGCCTATAGGCGAATGCCTTTTGGCCTTTGTAATGCTCCTGCAACATTCCAGCGGTGTATGATGAGTATATTTTCTGAATTCATTGAGAATTGCATGGAGGTCTTCATGGATGACTTTACCATTTGTGGCGAGTCATTTGAATCTTTCTTACATTCACTCTCTTTGGTCCTTCAAAAGTGTGTCAAGTGCAACCTTGTGCTGAATTTTGAAAAATGTCACTTCATTGTTTCAAATGGGATTGTTCTAGGGCACATAATTTCTCAAGAGGGTATCCAAGTTGATCCAGCCAAAATTGAGGTGATCCAATCACGTCCTGAACCCAAATCAATTCGAGACATTCGGTCCTTCCTTGGTCATGCCGGTTTCTATCGGCAATTCTTTCAGAACTTCAGAAAGATTTCCTTCCCACTCACTCGTTTACTTCAAAATGATGTCACATTCAATTTTTATGAGGCTTGCAAGAGAGCCTTCACCGAACTCAAATCTGCTCTCACATCTGCTCCAATAATCCAACCCCCAGATTGGTCCTTACCATTTGAATTGATGTGTGATGCTTCTGATAGGGCCATTGGGGCTGTTCTTGGTCAAAGAAGAGAAAACATTCCTCATGTCATCTTTTATGCCTCAAAAACATTGGATGAAACTCAATCACACTACACTGTGACTGAAAAAGAACTTTTAGCTGTGGTTTTTGCCTTGGATAAATTCTGGCCCTATCTCTTAGGTGCCCAAATTATCATCTTCACGGACCACTCAGCATTAAAGTTCTTACTTAAGAAAAGTGATTCCAAACCAAGGCTAATAAAATGGATTTTAATGCTCCAAGAGTTTGACCTTGTGATAAAAGATAAACCTGGAAAAGAAAACCCTGTGGCTGACCACCTGAGTAGAATTTCTAATTCTTCTCATTCTGAAATAATTGATCCTGAATTTCCAACTGAACACCTATCCTCTCTCACTCCAATGTTACCATGGTATGCCCCAATTGTCAATTACTTGGTTTCTGGTGTTTTCCCTGAATATTTTTCAAAAGAACAAAAAGAAAAGATGAAAAGTGATTCAAAGCATTATTTTTGGGAAGATAATAAACTTTGGAAAACTAGGGCTGACATGGTAATTAGGAGATGTGTTGATGAAACTGAACAATCCTCCATCTTGGAATTCTTCCACTCAATGCCTGGAGGTGGCCACATTGGACCACAATGGACTTCTCGAAAGGTCCTAGATTCTGGATTCTTTTGGCCTTCACTCTTCAAGGACTCACACGAGTTCTGTCAATCGTGTCCCATTTTCCAAAAGTTTGGCACAATTTCCAAAAGAAACGAAATGCCTCAAAAGCAATTAATCTTCTGTGAGCTTTTCGATGTTTGGGGTATCGATTTCATGGGACCTTTTCCCCTTCCAATGGATTATCCTACATTCTCCTTGCTGTTGACTATGTTTCTAGGTGGGTCGAGTCCAAACCCACTAGGAAAGATGATGCTCAAACTGTGAGTGAGTTCCTCAAAACCCATATCTTCCATCAATTCGGAACACCACGTGCTTTGATAAGTTACTTAGGAACTCATTTCTGTAATAGAACCATGGAGTCACTTTTGAAAAAGAATGGGGTTGTACATAAAACATCCACTGCATATCACCCTCAAACAAATGGAATGGCTGAACTTTCTAACAGATAAGTGAAAAGAGTTCTTGAAAGAATTGTTAATCCCACAAGAAAAGACTGGCCCGATAGACACGGTGAAGCACTTTGGGCCTATCGAAAAGCCTATAAGACACCCATTGGGATGTCTCCATTTAGGCTAGTTTTTGGTAAAGCCTGTCATTTACCAGTTGAAATCCAACATAAGTCATTTTGGGCTGTCAAAACTTGTAATTTTGATTGTGAAAAATCTGGTGAAGAAAGATTGTTGCAATTGACTGAATTGGAGGAGATTCGACTCGATTCGTATGAGAACTCCATTCTCTACAAAGAAAAGGCAAAGTCACTCCATGACAAGCACATTCTTCAAAAGGTATTTCATGAAGGTTAAAAGGTAATGCTCTTCAATTATCGATTTCGACTTCACCCAGGTAAGCTCAATTCTCGTTGGGATGGACCTTTTATTATTACTAATGTTTACCCATTTGGTGCAGTGAAAGTCGAAGACCCTTCTTCAAAAAGAAAATTCACGGTTAACGGACATCGGTTAAAGCATCACCATGAGAGGTCTCACAATCCAGGAACCACGTCAACTTCCATCGAAACCCCATCCACTTCAATAGAACCACCACTGGATGGAGACCCGCCAAATCCAAACCAGGGGGCACCTATTTCCCTTTAAATCTCTCTCTCCTCAATCTCTCTTCCCTCTCTTCTTCTCTCTATTTCTTCTTCTTCCTCTCTCCCTCTCATTTTTTTACAACATTCTTCCACAACCTTTTTTCTATTTTCTCTTTTGTGTGGATCTGTCATTAAAAATAAAAAAAATAAAAAAAAATAATTAAAAACAAATGAAAATTGAAAAAAAGGGGTGTCATAACTACTCATCATCCAATATTGAAATTTTGTCCAACCATTTTGGGGAGTCAAAAGGCTTGTTTTAAACTCAAATATATTGAATTTTTATCTCAAACTTGGGTAAACAATTTTGTGTCAATAACAAACCTTTTGAATGAACATTTTTTGGTGGAAAATGATTCTCCCCTACCGTGAGGAATAACATTAGCCTTCATGCCAAGGTCATCTATGGCCATCTTTTTCATTGTGTGTCTTCACCACTGATTGTGAGTCTTGAGTTTGTGGACCTTCGAGCTGAATTTCCATCTTTTGTGTGCATTAATATGATAGAGGCATTTTCTAAGCCACATGAGAATCAGAATAGCCAAATAGCCTCCCGTTACCCTTACATTGATCCTACTTTTGAAAGCCCCTTTGATCCTATGAAAACCTTTCTTTTGATAGCCACATTACAAGACTAATACATTGTCCCACCCAACATCTTCATGGATTTTTCATTGTACAATTTATTGAAATTTAAGTGTGGGGGGAATGGACTTCATTTTTGGGCGTACTTTCATTGATTTCCAATGTGTCATCATATGCTTGAGGGCAAGCATCCATTCAAGTGTGGGGGAGAGGTTGTAATTCTGTGAGCTTTGGGGTGTATATGTGTAATTTTCATTTGTACAAAAGTCATTGAAAAGTGTTCAAAAAAATGAAAAAAAATAAAAAAAAAATGGAATGGGTTGTGTCTTGGGTGGGTCAAAAATCATTCATCATCAACCTTTGATCGTGTTATAACTACTAAAATTAGTTCCATGAGAAGATCATACATGGGTTGGTAGATGACTGTGAGACTTGTTTCAAGCACAACTTTCGAAAAAAAAGAGCAAAAAGAGAAAAAAAAGAACACTTGAATCATCTTGTATTGTGTCATTATTGGAAGTCTTCCATGTTGTACATATTCCATCATCTCACCCTATTCCATTTTCTATCTCCATCACTTTTCATTCATCACACATTCATGACCTTGTAAATATGTGTTTCTATTTCCTTTCAAATCAAATTTCAAAAAAAATGTGCATTGATTTTTCCATGTTGGTGTTTTTAACCCCTCTTTTACTTTGGACATAATATACCTACCGTCCCATAGCCACTGAAAAACCTCTTAAAAGAACTCTTGATTCTTGTACACATTAGATTTGGGAATGGAAGCTGAGAGCTCTTACAAACTCTTGATTTTCACTTTTTGTTGGTGAATGAGTGAACCTCCTAAAATAAATTTTTATCATCTTGAGAGGAGTAAGTTTTTAGTGCCTACATTTTCCAATTAAAACCTTGAACATGAAAAAATTAATTGTTTCTAATGCATTATTTTGAACCAAATTTGTGATGGAATTCAATATGGATGAGTGAAATAGTTTAAACCTCCCCTGATTGGAGAAAACAAAATTTTAATATTTGTTGGTGAGTGAAAATGATTTTGCGATGTTTTTATATTTGTTGCACATGAGGACACGCGCAAATATAAGTGTGGTGGAGTTGATGTTATTAATACTTTCATGACTTATTATATTCCCCCTTTACTTATTTTATATGAAATGTGCATAATTTGTGTGAAATATTAATGTTTTAATATTAAGTATAATATTTGAGCATTTTTAGAAGTAGTCAAATTGAGTCAGTTTAATGTTTTAATAATAACTATCACTATACTGATCCAAATTGTGTGGTTCTTGTTTTTTAGGATTCTCCTGTCAATATACAACATTTCATTAGAAGGCACCATGATCCAATTCTGCCATTTGAAGGGTCATATGGTCCTCACAAACAAGACCAACGAATCTGTGTTGAAACTGGACTATTCATGAAGATTGATTTACTGGGCTCAATCCAGAAGTTCAAAAACCTTAAATCTCCACCATAATTCGGGGGACACTACATGTCATCTTGTATAAAAATTTAATGGCCCAAATCCAAGTACAAGGGTCCCAAATAAATCTTTGAAGTCCATCCCACCATTCTGGACGAGAATGAAAATCAGTATAGTATGCATGACATATCTCCTGATGTAATCATCCAAGCGAGATGAGATTTTGCAGTGTGAAAGAGGACATATCGGTGGCCGACTTTGTTGAAGAAACAATTCGGATTTTAAGGCATCTTCATATTCAAAAACCCTTTCACATTATGGACTTCAAAAAGACTGGATTGAAATGGACAGTTTAAGTTTGTTTAATCAACCGGCCATAACTTTGGATCCTTAAGTCCAAATGACTCCAAATATTTAGAGTAGTCGTCCAACATTATTTTCTACAATTTTGAAGAAGGAGCTATTTGAATATTCGGCTGTCTGAATAGCTCAATTGGCGATGCAATTGGAGGGACAGATTGGGAAAACAAACAGTCCACTCCTTGGGCTATAAATACTCTCTCCTTCTCTCCTTGAGAGGGGTTGGCATTTCAGAAGAGAGGAGATCATAATGGCACGACCAAAGCTTTTCCAAAGGCTTGGGAGGACCTGCCATACTCAAGTTTACACTTGAGGGACCTTTCCTCCTCTCTTTCTTTTCACTTACTTTTGTGTTCTTCAATTTTGTAATCTTGTAATTCTCTTTCTTTGTAATTCGGTTTTAACGCAAGTTACTTCTTCAATATCTCTTATTCTCTTCCACCTTATGTATTTTAATATTAATGTTCTTAAAATAGTTTAAATTCAGTTCAATCCCCTTCCCTTTTTTAGCTTTCTCATTCAATCGAAAGTTCGTTTTTAATTATCATCATTGTTCGTGTGTGTGTGTCGACGTACCAATCTTTTCTTATCCCATTTTTTTTCTTCTATTATTAATTTATAATCATAATAATTATAACCAGATTATTAATCACCCAAATGGCTGAGTAAATCTCCTATTGGGGTGAGTTATAATTTAGGTATGTTAAGTGATTGAGAGCTTCTGCTCGATGAATATTCTTTGAATTAACATTGTGTATGTTGGACTTAACATGTCATGGATTAATGACTTGTTTTGTTTAACATGTGGTTTCCATGGATTATTGGAACCATAAATATAAAACCATAAATAAGATCTGATTGAGATTATAACCTTAAGTTAAGTTAAGTCTTGGTTTAAAGCCTTAACACTTAATAATTCTAATCAACATCATCTTGTGACATGGGTGTTAATTTAAATGCAATATAAAGCAAAGCTCGAGGATATCACAAGATTAACTAACCTAATGATGAACTCACCCCAATCTTTATCAATTTGGTAAATCAAAAATCATCCATATATCATTTCAATTAAGCTCTGCAAACAAACCCCCCTAATCAAAATACAATCAACTAAAAACAAACGACTACTACAAAGTATCATCACCGAGGATTCGACCCGAGTGCTGCTATACACATTAGCAGAGCACCGGAACCTTGAACGGTCGATAGGCGACAATCGGCCGCACTTTCAACCACATTGAGCAGTATTCAACAAAAATGGTTATCATTACACATTATGTGATATGTTTTGGTTAGAGTTGGTAAAGAAACATATGTGGTTTTCTATATGATATTATGGATGAGTATTAAGAAAAAAAATGTAATAATAATTGTTCAGGTGATGAAGATGATAGGGATGGATGTTTTCTATAAATTTTTACATTTGATGAATTAAGAGGAAACCTAATATTATGGGGTAGTTCTTTTCTTAAATTCAATTACCCATTTCCTTCAAAATGGATTTATTCTTATTGTTTGAAAAAAAATTATGAAAATGGAGTTAATGTTTTCATCATGTTTCCAATAGATAATGCAAGTGACTCTTCTCAAATGATTTCTCCATGTTTACAGTGTTATTATTGAAGAAAAATTAAATGCTCGACTACCCATGTAGAAAATGTCTTCTACACAAGATGATGTTAGAAATGCAAAGGAAGAATATATTATTTGATAATGAAACAACATAATTATTATGGGATAAAAAAAGATGTTGAAAAAATAACAATGATGAATCATAACTATATTGAATAAAATTATCACGAGATGATGTTTGATTATAATATTTAAGGTTGTTTGGAATCAACATGGCCCAAAGATTTTCCTCAAAAACTCATCATTCATTATTTTTTTTCGGGTCACAGTGAGGATGAATGAGTAAATTGATATTGATTCACAGTACCTCATCCAATATATAACATAGGAAATCCTTTGGAACTATAAAATAGTAATGTTACGATATATTTCCTCTACTTTATCGAAACAATTTTTAATGAAATGTTGTTTTAATTTTCATTATTCCTTACTGATTTCATATAGATTGGAATATTATTGTACAAAATTTTTTTAATGGAAATTATAAAATACCATTGAGGCTTCAATACACTTCTTACAATGATGTTTGTTAGGGATTCTAATAGGAAACTATTGCCCCACCCATGATTTAGTTATGCACAGATTATAAATTATTAATCATGGTCTGCTTTAATCAATATTCGTAATGAGATATCATTTCAGGTTCATTACATTTGATAATATATTATTTTAAATTATTTATTTTAACAAAAATGATTCAAAACTATTAATATTTTAAATAAAAAATTTTAACTGAAAATAAAGAATGTGAATCAAGACTAATGTACCCCTATCAAGAATCAAGGGTCGCCTACAATTCATTAAGTAAAAAATTAAGTATTTTAAATAATAAAATAAAAGAATAATTATGTGATATAAAAAATATTTATTCCTTCGGTTATATATATTTTTATTAATCAAAATCAAATTCCACATCCATCCCGTGTTTTGTGATATTGAAGGATAATGGTGTAAATTTGAAGGTTATATTTGTTGATGAAAACAAAAAAATTAGAAATGGAAAAAGTTTTAGTATAACATAATAGTAATTTAAAATTACTTATAGTAGTATTACATAAAAATACATATAATTATGATCATATTTTATATATGTTTTTGACACATGAAATGATAATAATCATACTATAAGAAAATCGACCTTCAATATTTTTGAAGCAATCATAAAATCATTGTCGCGTCAGAGTATTGGGTTATGGAGTATCTCCTCGAACATATTTAGAAATTATAAAACCATGTGAAGATACATATAATATGGTGATATGATTTATGAAAAAATATACATATTGTATGATATTATAGTTCATTCAGGTTTGGAAGATCTATATATGGGAAAATATAAAAGGGAACAAGTGATGAACCAATGATATGAACGTAATCAAAACGATACCACTGGCATTGAGGATAGTTATTCCCCCCAACCACATAACATATATTAAAAAATTTAAATTTCCATTACTATTATTCTGAAATGTGAATCAAAAAAATATGATAAAATTATTTTACAAACATTATCCAGAGTTTATATGAATGTTATTTGTCTCTTTCAACACCCACACCCCACCTTGATATTATGGGTACAATGTATAATATCCAAACTAACAAGATAAAAATAAGGTTCTCCAAACGATTATATGATAGTATGTATTAAAGTAAGTCATATGTGGACTACTATGTATCCTATTCCACTTATTGATTCAGATATTACATTTTTCAATGATTTTATTTGTCCTCTCATATCATGGGCAAATAATCATATAAATATACATGATATATTTCCTCAAAAATCATTTTAAAAACCTATAATGGATGTTTACAAAATTCCTAATGTCAAGTATGATAATAATTATTTATAATGTGGTGGGGAAAGGTAATTCCAGATCAAGAAAATCTAATTAATCAACTAAGAAATCAAAATGTCATTCCAAGAGTACCTACTCCCCATCAGTTCTACGGAATCATTTATTATCATTAAAACATCATGTAGAAACGAATATAAATTATGAAAATATTTATTACATTAAATTTGAAAAATATATATATTGATCATAAATGACATATGTAATTGGTCTAAAGACTACAAATGGGATTCTTGAGCATGAATAGTTGGGTTCCTTAGTTCTGAAAGCATACATAAGGTAAATTTTCATAATACATGTATCCAAATAGTGATTTAATATTTATATTAATCTTAACAACTATAGTTATTTTCAATAAGAGTTTATATTAAATCTATATAAAAGGAATATTGTGGGATAAATTATTTGGATTCATTAATCCCTTTATCATTTCCTTGTCAAAACATAAATTATATGATACAGAAATGTTGAAAAAAATTAATTACTTGATGTGATTCAGAAAAAAACATCAATTGAAATACACTTTTATATTCCTATAATTCAGAAATAAAACTCTTCACTCTAATGAAATAAAATATATTTTTAATTTTTTTCATTAATTATTATTTTTGGAACATCAGATGCTAATCATAGTCAAAATTGATACATCAAATATTTATTTTTTTGGATCCAATGCATGGATATAAAACCAGAAAAGAAAACATGATGTGTATTAAGAATAAGAAATACATGAAATCATATTTATATAGTTAAATATATAATTATATATGTCTTTTTATGTTTTAATAATTTTTTTATAGTACGAAAATCGTTAAATATAAGATAAATCATGGAATGAATATGGTGTCTGAAGAGTTGATGCTTATGAATTACAAAAAAAAGAAACGAATTAGGGTATAAATAAAAATATTTAACTATCAAAACATTTAAATACAATTTACTTATTTTATTTATTATTTCTGTAGTTTTCGAATTAATATAATTTCATAGATTTTGGACATTATACTTTAAAATTAATGAGAAATATCATAAATCATGAACACACAAGCATCCACCAATCGGTAATTTACAATGGTAATTAAAATTTCATTGGATATATTTCTTAATCATTTTTTATATATATTATCTTTGTAAAATTTGGATTTCTGAGAACCTGCAAACTAAAAAAAAAGAAATAATTTTTTGAGGTGAATTAGAAGTTAACTTCTTGTCAGAATATTTTTGAAAACCAATTTAAGTGATTATATAATTTTTTTATGATCTATTTTGATATATTATCATAGAAAAATATATAGGGTTTCAAAATTTAGTATAATAATTATTATATATTATGTTTTCTTTGTTTCTCCTAGAGAAGTGTAATGGTTGAAATTAATATTTTTAGAAGCACTGACATGAAAAAAATAAAATTAAGGGAAATAGAGGAGGTTAACAAAGATGAAGAGGTGGAGGTGGAGATAGACCTAGATTTAGGGAATATTGTAGTGGATGTGGTAGAGAAAAAGTCTAAGGGAAGGTAGAGGTGGGGACCGTTGCTGTGGAGAAGATGAAGACCAGGCTTCCAAACAATAAAATTATTATCCGATGGAGTAAAATGAGGTTCATACCAATATTATGTTTAATAAAATTATTTATAAAAGTACACATACTATTTTTTAGTTTATATAAAATACATTGTGAATGTCTTTTAGGTGGCTTATTTAAAAAATATTTTTCACTACTTGTTTAAGTGATTTTATAATGAAATTTAAGAAGAGAATGTTTTCCAGTATCAAAACAAACACTACTTATTTTTTAAAACATACTATTATATTATAAAATTTATATTATAACATATCATGCATTGTCATATATTGTTTATGTGTGAAGGAAACAACTCAATAAGAAAAAACAGAAAAAATAGATGTAATTTGTTTTTAATGACTTCTTTACACTGCAAAAAATGGGCTTAGTAGTAGATTCAATCAGAACATGATAGTCATAAATTCCAATACAATCATAAAACATGTATATAATCAAACATACATTTTTGAATAAATACATGTGTAATGAAACAATGAAGCCAGTAGATCTATGAGAGGACTATTGGAGGAAACCCAACATTAAAAGATTATGGTCATCGAGGAGGGATGTTATCGATGGAAACATGACATCAAATGGTTGGAAAATGATTTATAAATAAATCCATGAAAATAAAAAAAAATTAAACTAAATAATTAACAATATAATTTGGGAATTTTTTGACAAATTGGGATGTGTAGGAATAAGTTGAACCATAATTTGAGGCATTGTGTGGCCCAAACAACTCCAAGTGAATATTTTTTACATAAAGTTGAAATCATTTTTAGAAATAATTTAAAATGACCTAATCAAACAAATAAAACACTATTATATTGTTTTGATACATTAGGAATATTATCCATGAATAATGTTTTACATGTATGTATTATCCACACCTCAATCAAATACAGGATGTTCATGGTATGACTCAAGTTTTGTGTTATTTATTAAAATCAATATTTCATTTTTGAAAGTTTCAGTCTCTAAAAACCATAACAATAGGCTCATATTATATTTATAAGTTAGAATAAAATCATAATGTTTTTTAGGTGTATGGATCTGTCTCATATCAAGCTAACTCACGATGTGACTTATATGAGTCAAAGTGTGGGTTTCCAGTTTAAAATGAAATATTATTAAAAAAGATAAGTGGAATATTGAAACCCAATAAAAAACATTGGGATTGTTTTAATACATTAGAAATCAATCCATAATTCTTTTTATATATATGGAAATCAAGCGCACGTCATGATGATGCACGGTGTGACCGGTATGACTCCATGTGCGTCTTGTTATTTAAAAATGACATTAATTTAAATACAAAATAATACTAACCTTCCCAGAACTAATAATAAAAAATAACATTGTTTTATTTCATTAGTTAAATAATCCATAGATCATTTTTTACATGTAGTAATCATCCAAAACTCAATATGATACCTAATATGACTGGTATTACTCAAATTTCCCCTTATCAATTTAAAATTGACATTTTAGTTCAAAAATGTCACTGACTAAAAACTGATATAACAATGTTATATTTTATGGATAATTTAGGAAAAAATTAAAAAAACAACTAATGTGTAGGAATTAGTTAAACAAAAAAATATATACATGTTGTGACCATTATGAGTTAAAGTGAATGTTTCGAGTATAGAAATAAATTTTATTAAAAATGAAAAGTGAGATACTCAAAACATAGAAAACACATTCAAATTGTATTCATTATTTAGAAAGGTTCAGATCAAGTGTATAATCCATTATCATGAATATTAATTAATAAAAATAAAAAATTCAGGTGATAATAGAAGGTGCAATGAGATTGTACTAGAAATAGAAAATGTGAAAATGAGAAAATTTGGTAAGGGGTACTTCTAAAGCATCCATGCATGGCCATGATCGTGTTTGACATGAATACATTCAAGATTCACCAGTGTTGTAGCTTCACTTTACCATGTGTTCACATAGATCAAAATGTATAAACTAATAATCAGCAGGCAGAGCCTGGGTCCCATTATAAACACTACTTCAGAAAACATTTTGCATCACTAGAATGATGGTATTGGATTTATAAAAAATGATACATATATAATTTGAGATGTATATGAATCATCCTCACATTGATGATATGCATGGTGTGATTGGAATGACTCCATGTGTGTATTTTTATTTAAAATTGGAATAAATTTTATTAAAAAATACAACTAACCTACTAGAAATTATGAAAATGATGTCATGTTGTTTCTTTATTTATTGAAATGATCCATAAGTAATTTTTTTTATAAATCAAAGACACCTCAATTTAATAAATTATGTTGTCAGTATTGCTGAAGGTGTCAATTGTCTGTTTAAAATCTACATTTCAATTTAAAAAGTGTAACTCAATAAAAATCTAGAAAACACACTCCGATTATACTGATAATTGTGGAAAATGATTCATACATTGTTTTAAATATTTAGGAATTAGTCTCATGTAAAATTGATACATAATGTCTCCAATATGGGTCAAATTGTGTGATTCAAGATTTAAATTAAATTTTAGTAAGAAGGATAATTGACATACTACAATAGATCATTTGATTTATAATTTTTTTATAATTTAAGAAAACTAACCAAAAGGCATTTATGATGTATAGGAATCACAGTCACCAAAATTTATTCCTGATGTGACTTGTGTGACTCCAAGTGCATGTCGTTATTTAAAATTGACATCAATTTTAAGTAAGAAAGTATCTAACATATTAAAAAATTATAAAGGCACATTCATATTATTTTTATACAATATGAAAATGATCCATATGTCAATTTGTATTTTTAGAAATTAGCCACTCCTCAACAAGATACATGATTTTTCCAGAAGTGACTCAAAGAGTTTGTTATCAATTTAAAATCACTATTTTTGTTTATAATGTGTCATTGGAAAAAAACCTACAAAACAAAATCAATATTTCCTTATAGTTTATGAAAATTATTTATAAATAATTTTTTATATTTATGAATTAGTTACACACCAATCCAATACATGATGTGATCGGTATGAGTCAATGTGTGTGTTTCCAGTTTAAAATGACATATTTGTAAATAAAACATGTGAGGTATCCAAAACCGAGAAAAAGATTTTAAATTTTTATTATACATTATTAAAATGATATATATGACATTTGAGCATTTAGGATTCATCCATACCATAATCTGATGCTTGATGTGATAGGAATGACTCCTAGAGCATCTTTTTATTTAAAATTTCCATCAATTTTAGTAAAAATGACAAATGACCTACTCAACAAAATAAACGAAATCTGATTGTTTTTATACATTATAAAAATAATCCATATGTCATATTTGATTTTTAGGAATTATAATCACCCAAATATTGTACATGAGGTGCTCAGTGTGACTCAAAGTGTCTGTTATCAGATTAAAATCTATATTTTAGTTCAAATAATTTCACTCATTAAAAACCATGAAAACACACTCTTATTGTCATGATAATTTATTAAAAATGATTCATAAATCATTTAATATGTATATAAATTTGTCTCATGTCAAATATATACATGATGTGATTGGTTTGTGTCACAATGATACATAATGTGATCGGTATGAGTCAAAGTGTTCTTTTTCTTGAATATGGGTGGTTTGTTGGGACATAACATGGGATAGAGTCCGGATCCAAATAGAACGGAAAATTTATGTTTTTAAGTAATATAATAAATTATTATTTAATTAATTAAATAAGCTAATTATTTTCATGTTAATAATATATTGTTTTTCTCTTGTATATGTGTTGTAAATGTAATATCATTTAAATAATATACAGGTTCTTGATTTTCTAAATAACTGGTGGGATTTTTGGTGTTGTGGTCTAATTTTAAAAGAACACTACACTAGTGTTATAGTGGGTTGTAACTTCATGCCACAGTATGTCCCATTATCATTTCTTCAAAAAGTGATAATATATGGACCCTTTATCAATCCTTTTATTTTTCACTGTAATAGCTTTCTTTTACCAGCACTTTTAAAAGAACAGATAATGGTGATCTTTATCTTTGATTTTATGAATCACTCATAAATGGATCCATTATCATATATTTTACTAATAATGATAATGGACATTTTATCAACAATTTTAAAAGCACTGATAATGTCCCCTATATCAGTGAAAAATAAAATAGTTGATAAAGTACCCATTTATTACAACTCTTAAAAGTGATGATAAATTACCCCTATAAGGAAACAACCTTAAAACATTACATAATATTTAATTAAATGAATAATTCACATTGAGGTTATTTTTAGGTTAAGAGTTTTATATAATTTGGTAAAAACTATTACATTACATTTCAAAAGATACAATGTAGACACTTCTACTCAGTTCCCATTTTTTACAAAATAAGAACTCATAAAAATGTTAGGTCTAGTTCCATGTTTTAGACATAATGGTTTTTCCTTGATCTGATCCTTGACCATATTCATCTTTATGTCCTGTGAATAATTTTCGAAACATAAAATGAGCATAAAAAGCTCAGTAAGGCCTATAAAACAAAGAATGAAAACGATATTTGTTCATTACATATATAACATATGTTCATTAACATAACTCATGAAATCATAATATTTATGAACCCATATAAAACACATAAATCATAAAGGTATATTGTGGCATCCATATAATACATAAATTGTAGTTGTCATAGCTACGTGAAGAGTTACATTTTGAATACCCATCACAGTATATTCTCTAATTCTCTTAAGAAAAACATTCATGTTTGCCTTTGTCATGTTACCCATTGCACTGGTGAGCTATCTCGGGCTCACCTGCCCTAGGTTTATCATGGAACCACCCATATATGTAAACAATTCCCAAGAACCATAACATAATCATATCAATAAAACAAACATAAAGGAAAGATAACATATCCACATTTCAATCACAACATATCATCTAAATCTGTTTGACATAAAAAATCCTTTATCAAAACTATTTTCAATATCAATATGCATTATAAGATCAAATGGTATTTAAATTACTTTTAAAAACATTACGTCTTGTTAAGGGATCTAAGATCCAATAATACATGTGGCGATAGAAAAGGTTTCTTTCACCGCATACGTTAAAAGAACATTCTTTTTTGTTGCTTAGTAAAATGACTCATAAAAATAAATTACAATTGAATGAAAATAAAATTCTATTGTTTTTATACACCATATAAAATAAATTTTTGTATAAAACAAAATATTACTCAATGAAAGGAGATTGAGATGAAGTCCCTTAACTCGTGTCTGACTTGACTCGTTTTTTCTTTAATCTACTGTATAATAAAAAAAAGTAAATTTCTAAATTCTTAATAACCTTTTTCAAGTTTATTATTTCTTTAATATCACGTATTACCATGTTATAAACATTATTAAATCATTTATGTTAGTTACGGTCATTTTGTTGATATTTGGTAATTGTGTCAAAAATGAACTTCTTATATTTAAAAGTCTTATATGTGGTCAATAGACCATTATCTCTATAATGATATTAATGATTTAGATATCATATATATCATATATATCTAATATATATATATATATATTTATTTATAATAGTACATAACATTTGGATGTAAAAATTGAAATGCATCGTTCATGGAGATGGTAAGCTGAACGTACGCATGAACACTAATTTCATTTCTTTTTATTATTTTAAAGGCGTTAAAACATTATTATATATAGTTATATTATAATTTATGTCTAATATCATATATAATATCAGTAACTCCATCCTTTATACATTCCACATTTTGCATTAACGAGTCATATCATTTTGAGGGGGAGGTAGTCTACACTTTCTCAAATGAAATTATCACGTTTACCCATAGTGGAAACCATAATGGAATGTTATAAGTAGAAAATACAGAATAATAATTAAAACATAAACATAATATATATCATTTATAAATATTTTTTCCTCATAATGGCCACCACGAGAGGGGGTTGGAGATATTTGAACAATCATCGTTTTGTGATGTAGTAGTTCGTTGTCCCTAGAAACATTATGTACATTAACCATTAGATGGAGTTATTTTTATGTGTAGTTATAATACTTATGATAACAAAAACCTATTATATTGAGGATACAATTGTTGTTATAAAAGAAGATAATAAAAAGTTATTAGGTGGTTAGAGAACAGAAGAACTTAAAAGAAAATGTTACCTTTAAATCGACTAACTCCCTTTGGTGTAAACCAAAAGGACTTCTTGAAGTGCATTCTGCCTAATTTAAGGATTCTAGGTTGAATATAGAGATCTTGGGAGATTATTTGGGATGTGGTTGGATGATCCATTAGGCTTGAGAGATGTGAGTAATGGGTTTAAGGTGATGACTTTTTATAAGGGGGAGGAGGGGCTCTTTAGAAAAGTTTGAATTTTATTTTATTATATAATAATTTCTGGTTTCAAAAGATCCCACACATTTTAAAGAAGAATATAAGATGACTAATGGAAGAAATAAAGTCATCCAATATGAATTGGACTAGTTTTGGATATTATTTTAATCTCTATATTCTTATTTATTTAAATCGTTTATTAATGAGGTAAACATTGCATCAGTATTGTGTCATAAATAATTTAATTTATATGATGTATAAAAAGTATAAAAAATATATCATGATGTAGGAAATGTTATTATCTTTTCAAAGAATATTTATAGTCTAAATAATACTTTATATAAGCTTATGTAAAAATTAATTTACTAAAATATATTTGTTTTTGTCATTTTTTCATTTACATTATGTTAATTAAAATAATGTGTCATTATCACTCTTAATTGGATATATGGGGTCCCAAAATAGACCTAAGGATTCCCATGATCGGAAATGACTCATAAAATAATGTTTGGACAAGTGTTAGGATAATTTTTTATTATTATGATATTCTTTTTACCTTAAATTACCCTATTTACCTTTAATCACTCTAAATAAAAGTAAAAAGTTACTATACACCAAAAATTATTTTCATCTTATTGAATATATTTTAACATACTAATAAAGACAATTTATATCGTATATTCAAAATTCAATCCATAGAAGTGGTAAAATTTTATTTAAGTGAAATAGACATTTTTTTACTACTACATAGTGGTTTCACTATTCATCAAAAATTGTTGTTTTCCAGAAAAATAGCAAAAAATCCGACAAAGATATATTTGATATTATAAATTAAAAAATTATGTCTATTTTTCCTAATTCAAAACCTATATGTTTTGTTAATTAATCTAAAATTAATTTCCGTTGTCAAAACAAAAATGGGTGTTTTTAAGAAATAGTAATTACCAAAAGATTAACACATGTTTATGTCCAATTTTAAACTTAAATTAATTGAAATGAAAAAAATTTGATTACATGGTAAAAATAGTATCTAATTACATTTTCAAAACAAAGAAAAACGTAATCTATCCATATAAATAATTTATATTAAAAGTCAGTTTTGAATTAAAATACAGTATATTCCACTATTCATTAAAAATTGAATTTTATCAGAAAAATACCAAAATTTTACCCAAAGTGAATTTTGTTGTCCCTATTCCAAAGAAGAATTTTATTGTGTCAAATAGAACTTATAAAAGTGTCCAAATCTATATTTAAAGAGGGTTATCCATCAAATGGCAGTAAATCTACCTTTTAAAGTAAATTATGCTTTAAATTAGATTCATTCAAATTTTAAGCCTCTATCTTTTAGCGGATAAATGTAAAAAACATTTCAAAAACATGTATTATCATATTGTAGTTAGTTCTATTCATTACCTCCATTAAAATGACGATAAATTATCGACCATTTAAAATAATAATATTATATTATTAGTGAGAAACGTAAGATTTCAAAGAAACTCGTTGTTGCATATTGGGTATGCCATCGAACATAGATACCCCATTAAATAAAAATTAATATTTAATTGGAAAAATATTAATTAATAATAAAATTTATTATTTCTTTATTTACTTGGGATGTTACATCCTTCCCCCCTTTTGGAAATTGCATCCTCACAATTATTATTAACTTATCAAAAAAAGGGGGTAATTATACCTCATAGAATTTTCAGATTCTCATGATTCCTCTTCAACAATATGGTTTTTTCACAGAAACATTACCTGGTTAATTACTTTATTTCACAACACCTTCTCTCTATGGTCAAAAATCTAGGTCGGTTGTTCCACATAAGAGAGATACTCTTCAAATGAACTACGTCTAGAATTAAAACATGACTTGGATCTGGCATATACTTTGTCAACATTGAAACATGAAAAAAATTGTGTACCTGGGACAAACATGGAGGTAATGACATGCTGTATGCAACTGATCCAACTTTCCCCAGGATTCCAAAATGTCCAATGAACCTTAGACTCAGCATTACCTTCTTAAAAAAACACATCACACTTTTCCATGGTGAAGCATTGAGAAAGGCATGATCACCTACCTTAAAAGAATGATCCTTCCTCTGGTTATCCGCATAACTTTTCTGCCTGCTCGGAGCTATTCTCATGTGCTTCTAAATCTACAGAACTTTTTCTACCATCTATTCTACCAATTCTATTCCCATCAGCTTCTATTCACCTACTTCATCCCACAAAGATGGAGTTTCACACCGCTTCCGAGATAATTCTACAAATAGATCCATCTGTATGCTATAATGAAAAATGTTATCATAATAAAATTCATCTAAAAAAATATGCCGGTCCCAACATCCCTAGTAATCTAGTGAACAAGCACGTAACATATCCTCCATACTCTGAATTGTTCATTCTGACTGCCCATCTAACTGTAGTTGAAAAGATATACTAAAATTTAATTCTGTAGCAATTGACTTCTAAAGGCCTTTCCAAAAGTTTAAATTAAACTGGGGATCACGATTAGACACATTAGAGAGGATAAATCTATGAAACCTGACTATATTTTTAACATACAACTGAGAAAGTAGATCTTGAGACAAAGTATCTCGAATAGGAAGGAAATTAGCATATTTAGTCAACCTATCAACAATAACCCGGATTGCATTATTACCTTGACATGTCTTTGGTAATCCCACAATGAAGTCCATAGAAATATTGTCCCATTTCCACTCTGGAACCTGTAAAGACTGATGCATCCATTTCAGTAACTACCACACTGGTTTAACCAGCTAACAAGTCAATCACTTCACAGTAAAATAAATAAATTCTTTTTTCATTCCATCTGATCATTAACACTCCCAAAGATCATTGTATGTCTTAGTACTACCAATATGAAATGATACTAGAGAACTATGAGTTTCACATAACAACTCATTATTCAACTGTGAATCACAAGGCACACATAATCTCTTCACAACCTATAAAACACAATCATTATCAATGTTAAAATCAGGAAACATACCCTTATGAACCAACTCTATATTTCTCTGCAACTCACTGTCTTCCTTCTGCATTTTTAATTCTGTCTGATAGTGATGATTTCACAGACACCTGAAACTAAATAGAATAATTTCTTACACCAACTACATCTATTCCAAGGTACATAAAATCAAAAAACAATGGATCTCATTCCAATCATGGCATGGTTAGTGAAGCATTGTTTTTTCTACTAAAATCAACATCCACTTTATTTTCTTTTCCCGAATGGTAATGGATAGTGCAATCATAAAACTTGATTAATTCCAACCATCTCCTTTGTATCATGTTCAATTATTTCTGAGTGAATATTTACTCCAAACTTTTTTGGTTAGTATATATTTTTTATTTTACACCATAAAAATGATACCTCCATATTTTTTAATAAAAACAATACCAGTTAATTCAAAATCATATGTAGGGTAATTTAACTCATTAGGATTCAATTGATGTGAAACATAACCAATTACCTAATCATTCTGAAAATGGACACAACCAAGTCCTTTCAATGAAGCAACACTACAGAAAAAAAAAAACTCACCATTTCTGGAAGGTAGTTCCAAAACGGGAGCATTTACTAATCATTTTTTTCAATTCCAAAAAACAATCATCACATTTTTTTTCCTGATGAACATAACACCTTTTCGAGTAAACTTAGTCATTGGACTAGATAACTGTGAAATATTTTCAAAAAAAAATCTAGTAATAACTTGAAAACCCAATAAAACAATGAATCTCGGTTATATATGTTTGTCTTGTCCATTCTTCAACAACATTTGATTCAGCAGGGTCAACAGTTATGCAATTTTTTTTAAACAATGTTACCAAGGAATGATATTTGTTGTAACCAAAACTCACACTAGAAAAAATTCCAAAATAGTTTCTTTTCATTTAAGGTTTCCAATACAACACTTAAATGACTTTAATGATCCTATTTACTTTTATATTAAACCAAAATATCATTAGTGAACACAACCAAAAACAAATTCCAGAAATCACGAAAAATTATATTCATAATATCCCTGAATACAGCAGGTGCATTAGTTAAACAAAAATGAATAAATTCAAATTCATAATGGCCATATCGAGTACAAAATGCAGTCTATAGAATGTATGCTTCCTTTAGTTTAATCTAATGGTACCTTGACCTCATGTCAATCTTCGAAAAATACTAAGCTCCCTAGTGCTAATCAAACAAATCATCGATATAAAGTAAATTTTTTTTGTTCATAATAGTGATGTTATTCAATGCTTTGTAATAAATGCAAATTATCATTTAACCATCTTTAGTTTTAACAAATAAGATAAGAGAACACCATGGCGATGTGTTAGGTCGAATGAAACATTTATCTAATAACTCATGAAATTGAATCATTAACACTAAAATTTCATTTTGATTCACTCAATAAGGGTGTTTTGAAATTGGTTTAGCGTTAGGAACTATGTCTATAATAAATTCAACTTCACAATCACATATAATACTAGACAACTCTTCAGAAAAAACATTAAGCTACTTATTTACCACTAGAACATCATTAATCAGAACAGTTCCATTGTTTTCAAGAATATGTACAAGGTAACATTCATTTCCATATTTTACTAGTTTCTCAGCTTCCTAATATGTTATCAAAAGTAATGGTTCATTATTGTACACAAACTAAACATAATCCTGAAAAGTAACCTCTATACCTCTATATTCATTCTTAGAATGATAACTAAAAATCTAATCCGTACCCAATATTACATCAAACTCTACTAGTGGAAAAATAATTAGGTTTTCATGTAGATTCTTTCCACAAAAAAGTATAGGAAGGTTCTTATAATTTCTTTTGTTTCAAATTTTCATCCAGGTGTTTTTAGCATAAGTTCAGAATTCATATCTTTAGTTGGAATTCCTAATTTACTAGAAAACTTCCCAGAAATGAATGAATGTGTAGACCCAGAATCAAACAACACATTTGCATATTCAGAACAAACAAAGAGTGTACATGATACTACTTCATTTGATGGGACAATATCTACTAAAGTAGTTTCAAAGGACATAAACACCCCTTTTTTATTGTATTCTGGTTTCTTTCCCTCAGCTGAGTTCTTCATTGGACACTCATTTGCATAATGACTCATTTAATAGCACATAAAAATTTTTAATGACTGTAAATCAGATTTTGTCTTACCATAACCCTGATATTTTCCAATGAAATTATGTGCTTTATGTCCCATTTTACTACTTCAGTAGCACTTACCTGAATTCAAAAGGCATTCCCCATCATCATTTTTTCCACAATCATCACAAAATATAAACTTAAGTTTCTTACCATCAGACTTTTTGGAAAAGATCTTCCCTTTCTCCGGCCACCTCGACCTCTTATTCTTTTGTTTGTCAAAGATGAACTGATCATCAGAAAACTCCTTTTCCACCATCTCTGCATATTTAACAAGTTTTTCATAACTCTTGAACTTACAAGAAGATAAAGCCATTCGATATATTGGATTTATTCCTGAGTAAAAACGGTTGATTTTTCTATCAAGATCTCATATGAAATTTGGAGTATACCTTTCCAGTTGAGTGAATGTTCCTTCATAAGAAGCCACTGAGTCATCCTCCTGGCTTAATTTATAGGAATTGTTTTTCTATACTAAGAGGAAATAACATAGGAATATATTTCTCAACTAGCATACCTTTGAATTCATCCCAATCAAGAGCATCAATATCCTCACTATCCCTGATATTTTTCACCATCGACCACCACTGATCTTATTCACTTTCAAAATGGTAAATAGTAAGGCTAAACTATTAAGGTTCTAAACACCCCATGACATCAAAAATATTCTCTAATGCTTTATCCAGCCCTTCATCTATAAGAGGGTCTGATGATCCTCTAAAAGATGTGAGATGTTTCCTTATGAAATGCTCCACTACTGACATGTTCTTCTATGGTTGATCTGGCTGATCTCATTCATGGATACCACCACCATTTATATCCTGATTCAATAATTCCATAACTGTAACAAACTATTCAGTTCTAATTCTGACCATATTAGGTTTATGATTTGGAAGGTTGTCTTCCTCCTGATGTCATCCCAACAGAGCTACCTTGTTTCCTCTGTGGAAAATCATTCTGAACATATAGATATCTTAGGCGGAGAAACATGGTAATCATTAAATTCTATCATTTCAATATTAACCTAAATTAATTTATGGATATTAATTTTTCAGTAACCTAACTCCTAACATAGTCTAAACTGACCTCTGATATCAACTATAATGATCTAACGATAAATAATTACATAATCCTGAATAAAATGAAAAATTCACATTAAGGATCTTTTCAAGTTTATATTTTTAGTGAATTAGTTCATAATAATTACATTACATCACAAAAGATATAAAATATACACTTCTAATGAGTTACCTTTGTTTAAAAATATATAAACTCGTAAAAAATATTAATGTATAGTTCCATGTTTTAGACAGCATGACTTTTCCTTGATACCATCCATGACCATATTCATCTTTATGTCCGGTGAAAAACATTTCAAAACAAGGGATGAGCATAAAAATCTCTGTAAGGGTTATAAAAAAAATAAATAAATCATTAGTTTTCCATTACATACATAACATAATCTCTTTAACATAACTCATGAAATAGTAATATATATGAATCACACATAAAAAACATAAATCATAAATGAAACTTGTGGCATCCATTTTATACTTACATTGTAGCTATCACAACTACATAGAGAGTTACATTTGGAATACCCTTCATAGTATATACCTAAAATCTATTAGGATAAACATTAATGTTTACATATGTCATGTTTCCCAATGCATTGTAGAGCTATCTATGGCTCACCCACCCTATGATTATCATAGATCTACCCATATATGTAAACAATTCCCAAAACCATAACATAATCATAACACATAAAACCAACAGAAAGGAAAGACAACATTTCCACATTTCAATAACAATATATGATTTAAATATATTGACATAACAAATCCATTATCAAAACAATTTTTTTAAAAAAAATATATATAAAAAGAGTAAATGATATTTACTTTTATTTAAAAAACATTACAGTTTGTTAAGGAAGCCTAGATCAAATAATACTCACATCGGCAAAAAAGGCCGTTGTCACAACTTACATTAAAAGAAACATTATTTTTTTCATTTAGTAAAATTCCTCTTAGATAAAGATTCCCATTGAATTAAATGAAAAGTAAAAGGTGTTTATAAAATGTATAAAATTAAGTTGTGTATAAAAAATATGCCTCAGTGAAAGGAGATAGAGACTAAGTCCATTACCTCATGTCTGACTTGACTTGTTGGTTCATTAATCTGCTGAATAATAAACTAAAGATAATTTCTACTTTCTTAAGATCCTTTTTCATGTTTATAATTCCTTTTATAAAACATATTACCATTTTATAAACATTATGAAATCATTTAAGTTAATAACAGTTGTTTTGTCGATATTTGGTACTTGAGTCAAAAATAAACTTCTTATATTTACAAGTTATCTATGTGGTGAAAATTACATTATCTCAAAAATAATATTAATGATTTAGATGTCATATATATCTTATATATCACGTATATATATGTTTTTATAATAGTACATAACCTTTGGATGTATGAAATGAAATGCACCGTTCATGGAGATGGTAAGTCTTACAAATGCAAGAACCATACTTTCATTTCTATTTATTATATTAATGGAATTAAAACATAATTATACATAGTTATATTATAATTCCAGTATAATATCATATATAATGTCATTAACTCCATCCTTTTATACGTCCCACATATGGCATTAACATGTCATATCACTTTGAGGGGACGGTATTCCGCACTTCCTCAAATGAAATTATCGAGTGTAGCCCGGATGGAGACCATAAATTTATGCTATAAATAGAAAATATTGAAACATAAAGAAAAAAACATAATATATATCATATATAGATACATTACCATCATAATTTCCACCATGAGTGGCAGCTGGAGATATTTGAACAATCATCATTTCGTGAGGCAATAGCGTGTCGTCCAAAGATACATTAAGTTCTTTACCCAATATACGGGGGTCTGCGTATGTGTAGTTTGAATCCTTCTCATAAAAAAACCTAGTATATTTAGTATACTAGGGTTTTTATAAATAAAAATAATAAAAATATTTTAGGTGGTTATAGAACAAAAGAACTTAAGAGAAGATGTTGCCTTTAAATCCAGTAACTCTCTTTGGTTTGAATCAAAAGGACTTTTTGAAGTGCCTTCTACCTAAGTAAAGGCTTCTAGGTGGAAGACATGGATCTTGATATCTTATTTTGGAATATTTTGGACAATCCAAGAGGATTGTGAGGTTTGAGGAAAGGGATAGATGTGAATAATATTTATAAGGGGGATGAGGGCTCTATCGAAAGTGTGAAAATATTATTATATTATATAATGATTTTCAGTTTCTACAGGTCCAATACTTATTAAATTCAAAGACAGGATTACTCATGTTCGATATAAAATCATCCAATAATAATTCCACCGGTTTGGGATATAATTTAAATCCTAATAATATTATTTATTTAAATCATTTATTAATGAGGTAAACACTGCATCATTATTGTGTGATAAAAAATTTAATTTATGTGATGTCTAAAAATTATAAAACAAATACCATGATGTAGGAACTATTTTTATATTTACAAATAATATAAATAGTCAAAATGATAACTTATATAACCATATGTAAAAATTAATTTACTAAAAAATATTTTCTTATGTCATTTTTGCCTTTAGTTTAAGTTAATCAAAATAAAGTGTCATTATCACTCTTAAGTCACTCTATGGGGTCAAAACATATAACCAATGTTGCCAATAATCATTCATGACTCGTCCAATAATATTTAGACAATTATTGAGGCAATTTTGTATTATTATGATATTATTTTTACCTTAATAACCAAATTTACCTTTAATCGTGGTAAACAAAACTCAAAAGTTATTGTTCACAACAAATTGTTCACCAAAAATTGTTTTAATATTATTGAACCAAATTTTACTTACTAATAACAACCATTTATGTTGGTTATCAAAATTCAAATCACAAAAGTGGTAAAATTGCATTTAAATATAAAAGACAGTTTTTACCTACTACTTAGTGGTTTCCCTGTTCAACAAAAATTGATGTTGTTTAGAATAAAATACCAAAAAATCAGCATAAGATATATATGAAATTATGAATACAAAAATGATGTCAATTTTACCAAATAAAAACATATAATTTGGATTAATTAACTTAAAATTAATTCTCGTTGTGAAAACAAAAAGCGTGTTTTTAAGAAATATTAACTATCAAAAGATTGATACCTATTTATGTCCAATTTCAAATTGAAAATAATTCCAATGACCAACATTGGATTAAATGGAAAAAAATATAATCTAATTACAATTTAAAACCAATTAAAAAGATAATCTAACCATATAAATAAATTAGATTAAAAGGGAGTTTTAAATTAAAATAAAATATTTTCTACTATTCATCAATAATTGAATTTTAGCAGAAAAATAACAAACATTTACCCAAAGTTATTTTTGATATCCAGATTATAAAAATTAATTATATTTGTTCAAATAGAATGTATGAAATTGACCAAAACTAGATTTAATTAGGGTTCTCCATCAAATGGTGGTAAATCAACCTTTTAAAGTAAATTATTTTTAAAATTAGATTCATTAACATTTTAAGCCTCTAACTTTTATTGGATAAATGTAAAAACATTTAAGAAACATGTATAATCATATTTTAGTTAGTTGAATTCATTCCCGCCATTATAATGTTTTGGCGTTAACTACCATTTAAAATAAAAATATTATATTATAAGTGTGCAATGCAAGATTTAAAAGAAACCTATTGTTGTGTATCAGGTATGCCATCGAACATAGAAACCCCTTTAAAGAAACATTAATATTTAAATAACTAAATATTAATTAAAATGAAAATGTATTATTTCTTTATTTACCTGGGATGTTACAACCCCTTTATTAGATCTTTTTTATGGCTGATAAAGGACTAATTTCTCATTTTATTTAGGCACTGATAAAATGCTAGGGATTTTAATTAGCTCCGGTAGTCATCACTTCTCTACAGTTGATAGTGGAAGCTTTCATCACCATAAAATGCATATTATATAGTAGTGTGATTATAAATTTATATATCCCTCTTTACCGTACTAATTATTTAATTTTTCCTTTTTTATCTAACCTTTTCCCATGGATATGAATAAAAATTAAGTATGATATGTCTATCAAGGGTACTAGTTTTGAGAAAATAGTGAAATCTGATATTGATATTTAATATACCAATTTTTTATGTATGTATATTTATAATTACATCAATCATTTACTATTATAACGTGTATGGTAATGATATGTAATTAATATTCATATAATATGATGTAATATTTTTATCTAAATTTGGTGGGTCACCTCATTTGGTATTAGTGAAAGGTATATTTTTTGTGAAACCTTGATGCTAAAACATTAGTGATAACCATTAGTATAATCCAAATAATATTATAATATTCTTAATTATGGAAAAATAAAAAAGATTAGTTTTCCTAGAAAATAAATACATTTATAGAAAATATAATGATGATGCACATATGGATCAGATTCACATAAAGGTAAAAACTCTAAATGGGGAGGACAATGTATTAACATGACCATAATCTGCGCATGATGAGTGGGACTGAGGATATAAACCAAGATTTTAACTACCATGGTATATTCTTGGATTAATCTATGTTTTCTATATGAAACATTATAAAGTATTTGAATTGATGATGGTTGTGTATTATTTATGTTAAACATAAGGTGTCATAGATTGAAAATACACTATCCTGATTTAATAATCCTATAACACATTTTTATCTTTACCTTATTTTAAATTATAATTATTGTTAAAGAACTATTTTTTAGTTCTATTAAATGTATTTAACAAGGAAAAATAAGTTTAACGTTGAATGTGATCGAAAATTAAATGATTTTCCTCCTAAAAACTGAATGTAATGGGATCTAGAGTGAAAAATATCTTTTCTATAGTTTTCAAACATTATATATCTATGAATCATGTTGATATTTTATACATCCAATAGAGGTAATTATATTCTATTAATTCCTTCATAAGAAAACACCCACCTTTTTTAGTGTGTCTACAGATCCACTAATTAATGAACAATAGATCAATTCAACTAAAAAATTATTTTACCTTCCGTTATGTAAAAAAAATGAGAGATGTTTTTTTGTGTAATAGTTTATGGTGTCACAAATTAATTGTGGAATCTTATCAATAACATGAGGCAATAAGAACAAAATTACACTATAAAGTGGTATATTTTTAGATGTTTATTTTTCACCGACTTCTATCATTGAATTCATAGTATAAATTTAGAGTAATAATTACTTGAGATTAATTACATGTATAATCATTATATTAGTAATAATGAGGAAAATTTTACTTGATTTACAGGGTACACATCAAGTATTATCATCTAAATAGAAAGTAATATTATTTTATTTTTGTATATCTTAAAACCAACCCTTCTAAGGTTATTTGGATTAAGATTCTTTTAATGGTATTAATAAATATTTCAATGTGTTCTCAATGTATAAAAATTGATTGAAGTAACACATCAATATCATGGTTTTGATATGAAATGAAATATATAATTCAATATAATCACTAGTAATAAAAATGGTGGTTGGATGAAGATGAGTCTTTCTTTATTACATTTATGTTGAATGAAACATAGAGGAAATTTACTTAAGGGGATTAGTAAAATATTTGAATGTGGAAATGAATGTTATAGAACAATTTAATATTGGGTTCATGGGTATATGATAGATAATGATATGAATAGAGATAAAGCCAATAGAATGCACCATTTACACTATTATGTTCTAAATGAATGGAGGATTGACATAATGCTATTTGATAGTTGAATATAAGGGTTAATGAAATTGATTATTTTTAGCAACACCATAGGACCATAGATTAAGGGAAACCTTTGGTGGTAACAATTTCCAATATGGGGTATAATATTGAAGTGTTAGATTGTACACTTACCATCCAGTCTAGAAATGATAAAGTCTTATTTCAGTATTGATATACCCAATCTTTAATATCTGAATAATTTGATTTGGGTATCCCATTATGAACTGAAAAATTAAATGTTATATTTTTAATGGAAAATAAGAATAATATGATGATCATATCTCAATTCTATGATTCATCCATAATTTAAGTTTATGTGAATGTGATTCCTATAAATATCATTATTATTCCTTTACATGAATTTTATGTAAATTGTTTTCCAAGGATTGGATTTCCTTATATAGATACCATATCAACTAACAAGGAAGGGAAGTCACATTTTTTATTCCAATCCAACCTTTGATTTTTACTTAGTATGAGGATAGTTATAACATTTCAATATAAATTACAATCATTGTGTGGGTTTTGATTACTACTCAAATGGAATATTTTTCTAATATAGTTAGGGAGAATTTCATCATCAAATATATACATATTTCATGTCAATTTTATCACGTTATTCTATATGAGTTTTCTATAATACTTAAGAATATTGATGTTGAATTTTCAAAAGAATTGAAATACAGAGATATAACTATTTGAAATAATCCATATAGAATATCTCTAATTGGGTTCCATTAATTGAAGAAGAAATAATGGGTGAATTTTGATAAGGAATTAATTTAGTAAAGTATATTACCATGGAGTGAACGTATTCATCATTTAAGATGACATATAGATCAATGTGACTCTATATTGATAATATGAAACATAATATGTTTATAATTAGGAATAAGTATAATCTTCCCCATATTTATGTTTTTCATGTAAATTATTAAGAGAGTGTATTTTTCCATGTTTTTTCTTTAATATGGATAATATCAATTTACGTTTATAAGTGATGACATACATATAAAAGCCTTCTATATGTTGCATGGAAACCCAAAATTTATAGTAATGTCAATTGTACTTAGTAATTCCCTTATTTTATTCATATTTTTATTGTATATATTATTTAGTTATCAACGTTATCAATTGTTAGTACTATTTATTAAAGAAATTATTATATATTATCATAGAAAGGATTTGAATGAATATCATCTTAGTATTTCCCTAATGATCCTAAATTATGGGAAGATGTATTAGAAATTATCCAGTTTGAATTTTGGCTAAAAATAGATTAATTTTGGGGTTATGTAATTTCAAGATAGGGTATATAGTTGGATCTATAAATAGAATATGTTATTAAATATTAGTCAATACCAACCCTTGTGACTAATATCTACAGTTTTTTGGGATTGGAACGATATTGTTTATTCATTATGAATAATTTATCATGAATAACCAATTCACTAACCATATTAACATAGAATGGATTGAAGTCCATTTCGATGGATGAATGTGAATAAAATTTCATGGAACTGAATAGAACGATAGTCAGTGAACCAATTCTCAAACAACCATATAGTAGAGAGGGGTTTGTGATTTATAATGTTCCATTAATTAAGGCATTAGGATGTGTTATAATATTGAATAATATAGTGACAAATTATTCATATTTCTAATTAAATGTTCATAGTCCAAATTAAAAAACCAAAGTACTTGATTTAGTAGATATAATATCATCACTATGGAAATTATGGAGTAATAATTATAGATAAAATTGTGAATTATATACCAATAATAAAATTTTACGGTATATTTTTACCTAAAAATTGTTTAATATGATATGGATAAGATGTAAAGACTTTATAAAATATTATAACTACTCAATACATTACCACCCTAGTAAATAAAACAAGGTGGATAATTAATTGATCTTTAATTATCATGTCATCTCATCTATCATGAGGATAATAAAAGACCCAATATTTCTATATTTGCGAAGGATAATCCTTGAAACATTGAATAATGTGTAAAAAAATTATCTTTCTCAAATAAGTTTTTATTAATATCTACATGATATTATTAAATATGTATAAATGTTGGATATATATATACAAAAATAGATGAGAAATTTAATTGAGTTCAACATTAATTATGAAGGAATGATAATGTTTAGGAATCATGTATGTGTCCCATCTATACAAAACATGAATAAACAGATATTGGAAGAAGATAATAGTTTTTCATTGTTTTTTTACCCTAAATGTATTAAAATTTATATAGATAAGAATGATTATTTATGGTGGGATAACATGATTCAAGATAATGCTTCGTATGTATCTTAGTGGGTGGTATTTTAGGTAGTTATGTCTAAGAGATTGATATATAAAAATATGGTATAACCATTGTCCATAATATAAATGAAATATGAAAAAATCACCATGGATTTCATCATTGAACTCCCAAAAACATATAAATTCAATAATGATATTTGTGTTGTATCAAACTAAATTATGAAGTTAAAATATTTCATCAATATCGGAGAATATTTATCTCTTGATCAGATTTCCAATATATTCAATAATGAAGTTGTAAGATTTCATGGAGTATGAAATTATATTATATCTGATCGAGAGCTGAAGTTTTCCGAAATGTTTGATGTAAGTATTCTATATGTTTTAGATATATATTTTTTTAGTACTACATATCCTCCTTAGATAATTTTTTTTAAAAATAGAATTATTAAAACCATTAATGAAATTCTCTGATATAGTTATCTATATTTCAGTAGAGTTTCGGATGAACACCTTCCTCTTGATGAATTAAATTAAAATTATATTTCTCACATTGGAGTTTTTATAGATCCTTATAAATACCACAATATAATAAAGTGAATTTTTAAATACGCCAAATTGCGTGACCAAAAATCAGTTTTTAATTTATTGTATTGTCACTGCATATAAAGAATAATATCCTAAAGGAATTAATAGATTATTATTACTAGTAACTAGAAATATAATAGAATTTTTAATTTATAATTAAAAAAAATATATTATTTTATTTGAGAACACCCTTTTTCCCTCTATAATATCCCTTCATATCAACTGTAATAAACTTTTTGGCATTTTAGGTAAAAGAAACATAAGAAAGAGGTGAGCTCTAACGCGTAGTAAGTGTATGTGTTGAGTGTAAGATTTCATGGATAAATATTAATAATCAATTTGGAAGGGTAAATAAATAAAAATACATGACATTTATATAATTACTAAAGCATAATACAACAAAAATAAAGGATGGTCGATTAAACCATATACACAATCACATTAGGTAGAAACATATCAAAAAATATTCAATATAATTAATTAATCACATGTACATAAATAAGAAATCAAATAATTAAGGAATAAATAATGATGATCACTGTAAAAATACCATTGAGGAATCATTCCAATACATCTGATATACATGGATAAGGGCTCAACCAATACCCAATTTAGTTTGTTTCATTAGACCCACTGATTCCTTAAGTGGATATATCAGTCCCGATCAAAAATTACAATGTCAAATTAATTACTCATATTAAAATGGTGAAACATAATTAACATAAACATTCTTAATGAAACTAGCATACTAAATGTTAATAATATTTCCACCCAGTAAACATATTCATAACCCATCCAGATTAATATCGTTAATGGTATCAAAATAGTACATACATAGTATGAATAATCATTACACATTCAATAAAATATCGTATATGGTATCATAGTGATCAAACTCATTGAATAAAAAATAAAAAAAATATGGTTACGTAGATGAAAATAAATTAACAAGATCAATGAAAAATTATAGAGGAAATTAAATTTGTTTCACACTGAAAAAACATTACATAAAAAATATATACAATTAAATAAGAAATTTTTTTATTTGAAAAACACATTTTCATTTTTTAATGAAGAATATAAACTATAATCCTTTATGATGGTGGGAAATTTCACTCATGTAGTATAAGTTAAAATATACTTTAAAACTATTAAAAAAGTACCACAATCAAAAATTGATTAAAATATTCCTTTTAAAACATTTTATAAGAATAAAATAATGGGTAAAAAGAAATTTAAAAATCCTAGGAGATTAATAAAAATGGAACCATTTTTTATAATGATAAGTATTACCCATCAGAGATATAAATATGAAAAAATATATATTAATGTTGATATTTTGAAAAAAACACATACTACATTAGTAACTTTTGAATCATAATCCACATGAAATAAATATATTAAAATGAATATTTAATTACCATAATGGCAATGATATTCATTAAATAATATATCAAAGAAGAATTATATACATTGTACCAAATAAATAAGTGGTTCACATGATATATCTCTCACATAATTAAAATTGAGATGAGACACCCTTACAACACGATTCACTTCAGTTGAATGTGATTTAAACTAATATATAATAGTTTTAAACATGTTATTAATTTTTAAACGATCTATACTCATATTTATAATATCATATATGATCTTCTATTTTCACCTTATCACCTATTTGTTAATTATATTTTCTTATTACCTGTGTTTTAGGTGTAAACTGGTTCATTTTTCATGCATAAATTTTCACGTGAGTTCGGATTATTGTTCATAGGATATAGTAGAATGATATACAAAAAATTATTTTTGGATTAATTATCATATATATATATATATGTTAAATATATAGATATTTTTATTCATCCATAACTATAGATATAGAAAAATTAATTACATAATTCATGGAGACGGTATGCCTTTTGTACAGATGAACGTTGTATTCATTTTTAGATCGAATGAAAAAATTATGGTAAAGAATAATTAAAATATAATGAATTAATATTAGGATATATATATATATATAAAATATATATATTTATATTATCCATATCTACAATCTTCAAATTAATGTGGTGATGAGAAATGAATTACCCATCTTTGCAAATATAATAAGCCATAAGTATGCAGAAGCGGTGTCTTCTATTTTTATATAATGAAAAATATATACTATCTTAGTACCATAATCATAATAAAAGGATTATATATATTTATGATACATTCTCTCTTAATATGTAATTAAAACAACTCATTATGTATAAGTACAAGAAATCAAAAACATGAAAGTGTTGGTAAATATGATTATATATTTTTCATCAGACATCCAATATATCTCTTCTTAATGTGTTTAGGGATTGTATTTTAGAAGTAAAAGAACCTATAGAACATTGATAATGATTTTTCTAAGAGTAATGGTTTTCTATGTGTTGACCGATGTGGATCAAAGTTGTGTAATGATGTGAGGGATGAGGCACGTTTTTAAAATTTAGGTGAGGGAAACTTTTGTAATTTCTCAAATGTTTAATAAGACTATTATGAGGAAAAATTCTTCCAAATGATATATAAATTAAAAACTGATGAAATTTGAGAACAAATATTTTCACTTATGACCTTATTTTTATCTTTTTATTTTTTTTATTTACAATAATTATCATTTAATCGCATAAAGTATCATAGTTTTCACCTTTGATAGAATTCATTACATTGATAATAAAAACATCCATAAAATCATTCAATTTCAAAAAAAATATTTTAAAATGTCTAAAAAATTTGAGTTTAATCTAGATAATTCATGTATCACATTAAATATCTAAAATTATTTCACTTTTAATATTCTTAATACCATTTATTTGAGTTTTATTTTCAATAAATTAATATTGTCTTAGTGTTGCACAAAAATATAATGTAACTATATAATTTATAAAAATCATAAATAAATTTAAATACTAAAACAAAGATTATTATTATAAAAATATACATTTATAATCAGTCAATATTTATTTTAACTCATATCTATATCATGGAAAATCATCAAATGTGTTATTTTGACATTTCTTGTCATGCCCAAGCATTACACAAAACGTTGGACAATTAAATGTTCTATAACTGCAAAATAAATATATAACAATAAAAATAATAAATCATAATACATATTTAACATAAAAGAGAACAAAAGAAAATATATCATCTCAATTATAGTTTTTAGGATACCAAGATTGAATTTTGCAGTGTTTTTCAGGCTCTACGTCAGCAATTAATTTGATTTTCATATTTGTTATGGAATAAATTATAATATATATATTTAAAATTCTAGTTTAATTATATTTATATTATTTGATCATGCTAAATTCATTCCATATGTTTCATAAATTTTTATATTAGGTATATGTCATGGAGATATCATTTAAGATTCCATATTTCATAAAAAAATAATTTTTTACAATTCACTAAAATTTTATTCTCTTAAAAAATAAAACTAGGATAAATTTGGATTCCAGATTCCAAAAATAAGTTAAATATAATAAAATTAAATTTGTGTAAGTGATAGAAATTTATTTTAAAACAAGTGTGAAAATGAGAGGAAATGAACTTTTTAGAAAGAATAAAATACTGTTTCTTTAAAATTAATATTGTTGTATTAAAATGAATTTATTATAAATTAAATTATAAAATTGATTCAAATGAACCTAATTAAATTAATCAACCTATAATATGACTAATTTTTTTAAACAATTTTTATTTTAAATATATGTTTGATAATGGTTGAAATCATTTTGTTTTTTAGAATATTTGAAATTTTTCTAGATTCATTAAAAAAATTTCTTTTCCAATAAATGGGAAAATAAATACAAATATAATTTTACCATGGAGAATTAAAAAGATAATTTCTTTTTATAAAATATATTTTATATAATATTAAAAAATTGGTAATAATATTCAATCATAAAATGTAAGAAAATCATTTTTTGAAGAAAACATATTTTTGAAGAATAAAATATCTTTATAGAAAATTGAGAACATATTTCAAAGTAATTGATCAGTGAATTTTAATTGATTATATAATTTATATATAAATATATATTTCATAATTCTGTGAATATTACTCACACTCTCCAATTTAATGAATATGTTATAATGATATTAATTAAATAATAATATTTTGTGGTTCATTTAGGAATTGTATCATGTGTAATGTATGTTCTCAAAATTAGTGTATTGTTTAAATCACAGGTAGTTAAATTCACCCCAAATAGTGAATTGAAACCTCAATATATTAACTTTTGTTTGGTAATCATTTTTTTTTGACCTTATTAAATTTCATTGTAGGAATCTCACACTATCAAAATGTTAATAAGTACTCCTCTTAAAAAGTGGGAAATTGAAATGATATTGTGACCACAAAACTCAGATTCCAAATAGGATAAAGTTAGTGGGAAGTGAAAAAATTTATTGGGGAGGAAACAAATCCTAAATATTATTATATATTGATATGTAACAAGGTCATTAGAAAGATAGACATTGGAAAATTGTAAAACTATGATGGGTTACAAGTCCATAGATTTCTCATTATGTAAATTACTCAGATAATATTTTTATTTCATTGTAATTTTTCAATGTTTATGAATTATTTTAGTATATATATAAATTACATGAGAAAATAGCATTGTTTTCTTTCCATGTAATAATTATAATCCCATAATTTTTTCACGTTTCATTTTATTTTAAAATCATATCTTACTCTAGGAAATGGATGGTCTTGATGATTGTTCAATCCAGAAGAATTTTATTGAATCATAAGATTCATAAGTAAATCATTCAACCAATAAATATTTGTTAAAACCTAAATGGTAATAATATGTTTTAAAATATTATAAATCATACTTTATTTTCAAAACATAATAAATAATGTTTTATACAATCAATTCCATAAGTATTAATCATTTTTAATCTTTCAAGATATTACTGACCACATACCAAATCCAAAATATTAATCAACCATTTATCCATAGACAATATTAAGTAGTGCATAATGTCTCATCCGTAACTTGTGAATAATTTTATCACGTTTATTGTATGATATGTTAATAAAAAGAATCCCCATAAAACCATAATGCAAACATTCATTATTAAGTCTATTCTTATTTATTATATAAAATATTGGATTATTGATTGTATTTCATAAATCCAAAAAATGCAGTAAAATCCATCATGAAAAAATTTATCATCAAATCAATATCCATTTTCAAAATCACCAATACTATCCTATAAACACATCTTTATCAGTAAAATCACAACATTTGGAACATATTTAGGGTTCTCTTTCAACATTCATGTGTTTTCCAAAAGGTACAATTTCTAGAGAATCACTTCTATTGGTTACGAATACTATTCAACACCTACTTCCAAATCCTTAAAAAATAAGATTTAATGTAAAATCATTAAATATATCATTATTATTGTAATGATAATATCATTTATAAATTACTTTTGAAACATATTTCTCGATTCCAAATAAACAAGCACTTTAAAAATTCCACTTTATTCTTAAACAATTAACGTCAATTCATTATCTTATCCCTTAATACCTCCATATGTTCATATTTCATTTGTAGTCTCTCAATAATTATTAGTAAAACCTTTACTCATAAAAACATGTTTATATTCTACATTATATTTTCTCCTTAGGAAATTTATTTTCATTATTCCCATACATTCCTCATTTAATACATTCAACAACATATGTTTTTAGGGAGATAATTATTCTCATCTATTTATTTAAAAAACTATTCATCTTTATTCTAAATTAATATGTTTATGTACATATTTTCAATACCCAAAACATTTAATTTGGTGATTCTTCTCACATTATTGATATATAGAAAAATAAATATTATTTTCACTATGGGTTATATGACATGAGCTCTCAACAAACTCTTTTAATATCACCTTGTGTGGGGCCTAGATTTCATTAACGTTTAATTTTTCTATCATATATCATGATAACATGTAATTAAATTTCATAATATCCTTCACTCTAGTCATCGTCCCATTTGGAATCCCATCAAATCAATTTCCATCACCTTCAATGTTAACACAATTCCTTATGGTTCTAGCCATTATTTAAAATCAAGAAGATTATTTTGGGAAATAATAATCATAGTGGGAATCCACTAGATCCATAACATTACAATATATTTGGACATTATCCTTTAAATAGAATTTTCAAAAAGTTATTTATTTGGCTTTGTTTAACAATCGGTGTTTTATTAAATGTAGTCACCAACGTATCAACTTAACATTATATGATACCAACAGTAAAGGCCCTAACCCAAAATTATAGATTCAGTGGTTAATTTATTACATTAGAAATAAATATAAGGAACTGGATCATGAATGACAGAATATTTTAGTAGTATTGATTAAATTTCTTCATACATGAATTTCTCGTTACAATTTAAAATATAAACTAAAGAGTAGAACTTTATTTGATTAACCCGTTTTTTCTATTATCATACCCATGAATATCAATCATAATACACTTCATAGAATTGTATGAAAATAAAAATAGGAAAGGGGTGAGCTCTAAAGCTTAATAATGATATGTTTATAGTGGAATCAATCATAAATAAAAATGATTAGTCAATATAAAATGCTAATAACTAAAACAAATTCTATTTAAACAATAAGTTGAGCGTAATATGAAATGTATAAAGGATAATTAAATATGACACATAAATAATAAAATTAGATGGAAAATTATACATTAATATTCTAACTAATCACATAATCACATGTAAATAAAAAAACTAATATCATAATAACGGAATGCATAATTTCAGATATCATAATCATACCTTTGAGGAATCATGAGAAGTCATCTTATATAAATGTATAAGGCCTATGACAATACCAAATCAATTTTGTCTCATGAGAGATACATAAGCATTGAGGGGATATAAATGTCCCCAAAATTCACTTTATAAGTTCAATTAGTTTCACTTATGAATGGGGTGAAACAAATTCAACATTAAAATGTTTATTTTAACTGGCATACTGAATGTTATTAATTTTCCCAATAAATAATTGTATTTGTAAACCATCTAGAGTAATATGGAGAGTGATATCAAAATAGTACATCTCTAATCAAAAGGATCATAAACCAAGAAATAAAATATGGTATATGGTATAATAAGAGATAAAAAACAATTCATCATAAGATTTAACAATGGATTATTAGAAAAATGATAATACTTTAATGATACCATTTAAAAGCACTTTAGGAAAATAACCATTTCACAATCAAATAACATATTTTTAAAAATATTTAGAATTATAGAAGAAAAAAATCATTGACAATAAACCTATAAAAATATGAAGAATTCATAAAACCCTCTATGATTAATGATAGTTATAAATTCTGTTTTTTTCTTATAAGTTTAAAAAAAATATTCCGTTCATACTATTTAAAATGTACCTTATTTGGAATATATAAATATTATTCCTTTAAGAAAGATTTATAAAAATTCAATCATAGGTTAAAATGACATTCAAAAATCATAATAGAATAGTAAAAATATTTTAGAATACATTATTTTGAAAAAATGGACTAGTAATAGAAATAATCCCCACTTGAGATAGAAACATAAATAATCCCAAATATTATAAGTATTTTGAAATAAACCCTTAATACTTTATAGACTTTAGAATCAAAATCCCTATTAAATAATGACATAAAATAAATATTAATATACCATGAATAAAAATAGATTCATTACATATTATATCAAATAAGATGTATATACATTACACAAAATAATGTAGTGGTGAACATTTAATATGTCTCACAAAAGTAAAAGTTATATGAGAAACTCTTAACATGTGTTTCCCTTTAACTGAACATAATTTAACCTCATGTATAATAGTTCTAAACATGTTATTAACATATACCGGAAACATATTCACATTGTTAATACCATATATGATCATATGATATCACCTTATCATCTTCTGGTTAATAATATATCTTTATTATCCTTATTTTGGTTATTAACTGATTTATTTTTTCATGCATATTTTTTCATGTAAAATTGAATTCATGTGCAAATAATATATATTAATAATATATATAATATTATTTAAGGTGGTAATATGATATATATTAAATATATATATATATATATATATATATTAACCTATAATGTTAAAAATAGAAAAATAAATTACAACATTTATTGAGATGGTAGGCCATACATATGGATGAACATTGGTTTTAATTTTCAATGGTTTAAATAATAGAATGGAAAAGAATAATTAAAATTTACAAAATCATTATTATTCCATATATATAATATATATTCATTATTTCAATATTTATTACCATCCATGTAAAGTTGTTATGAACAATTAATTACACTGCTATGTGTATAGTGTAAGCTGTATGTACACACAAGTGATTTTTTCGATTTTCATAGGATGGAAATGAGATGAAATATCATTGTACCAGAATTATGATAACATCTCAGTATATTTATGATGCCAATTTCATTAATTTATTATATAAACCTCACATTAAGTCGAATTATAAGATGAAATAAACTTGAAACTATTGGTAAAGGTGATTACCTCTTCTTTGGAAGATTTCATTTAGATATCTTATTATGGGATATATGGTTGGTATTTTGGAAGTATAATAACCTCTATAACGTGGATATGGTAGTTTAGAAGCGATATTTTCATGGTTCTATTGAGGTATATTTCTCAAATTTGAGTAAATATGGGAGGTATGAGGTTCCCTTTTGTAATTGAGGTGAGGGGAACATTAGGAATTTCTCAAAAGAATAAAATATAATAAGACTATTCTACAAAAAAATGATTAAAATATATTTTTAAATTAAAATGGGAAAACTTTTAGACCTTATATTATCCCCATTTTCATTATTCATTGTTTTTATATATTTAAATTATTTAATAAAATATTACTCTCATAAAATATCATTATTGTCAATTTTGACACTATTTAAATCATTGACATTAAAGCACACAATACAATAAGTAATTTTTTATTAAGAAAATATATTATTATATACATAAATTGAAATAGTCATATATATAATTCATATATCTCTTCAAATATCTAAACTCATGTTACATTTAATATTTTTAGTAATGTTTCTTTTTCTCCATTAAATAAATTAATAATGTTTTAGTGCTTCCTATAAAATAAATTAATTATATAATTTTTAAACATTATCAATAAAATATATCATGAACATATATTTATTATGATAAAAAACATTTATATTTTTTCAATAATTTTCTACTCACATCTATATAATGAAAAAAAAATTCATTTGTTATTTTGAATTTGATGGCCTTGTGCAGGAATTGAAAAATAATTTGGATAAGACGCTTGTTTTATAAATATAAAATTCATTTATAATATTAAAAAAGTACTCAATATTTTGTATCCATTTTTATAAAGTATGTATTTAATCTCATTTATTATTTTTATTATATGATATTTTTATTTTATAGTGTTGCACAGGAACCACATCTGCACTGAAAATGATTTTCATGTGTAATATAGAAAAACATATACTCTATATGTTTTCAGTTATTTGGGAATTTTAATTATATAGTTTTATAATAATTTTGTTTCACACATGTATAATATTTTTAATATTACTTCCATGACTTGGATATATCAAAAAATATATTGTATATCATAAGAACAATATTTTTTATTAATTATTTAAAATAAATCATCATCTAAACAATAATCCTAGTATAATTTTATAATTATGTGTCCAAAAAATCAATTTAATTAAATTCAATTACTATAAGTGATAAAAATATATTTTAAAAAAAGAGCGCACAAACGATGATAATTATTTTTTAGAAAAAATACTGTTTTTTCTAAAACATTTATAATTATGTATAAAAATGATTTCATAGAAAATTGAAATGTAATATTTATTATTCGGAAAATAATTTAATTATTCATAATATAATTTAAATATTTTTCCCATATCATTTAATTATTAAATTATAAATTAGAAATGGTTGAAACCAAAATACTTTTATCTTAGAAATTCATATTTTTAATATTCATTGGAAAATAAATGTTTTACAAAAATCTGAAAGTATCACCCAAATATATTTTTTGGTATTAGGATTTTAACATTATATTGTTTTTATATAATATTTTTGATACATGTTACAAAAAATATTTATATTATTTAGTCATACAATGAAATAAAACCCATTTTGGAGAAAATGTATTTCTGAAGAAAAAAATAAATTTACTAACAATTGAGTAGATATTTAATAAGAATTAATAAATGAATTATTATTTAGTAACTAATTTATATATATTAATATATTATAGTTAAATTAAAAATATTCATACTTTCCAATTTAATAGATAGCTTGTAATAGTCATATTTAAAAAAAAATTGGAGTTCATTTTGGGTAAGTGTTATGTTCTATATACATTATTGAACATAGTTTTATATTAAAATATTTGTATTTCACAACATCAAAATATAATTCTAGGATGATAATAGAGGAAAACTCGAATGTGAAATGATTTAGAAATGGTAGAAAATGTTTTATCTATTTACCAGTACGTCATGACAACTAAGTGTCAACGGAAGGGTTATACTAACAATCGCCAATAAGAATTTGAAGTAAAATATGGTGATAAGGCGGTGTTTTTAATTTCTACATAGAATAACTATTTGATATTAGGAATTAAAATGAATTTAGTCCCAAGATATATCGAACCTTTTAATATTCATTATCAGATTAGGACAGTTTCTTAATGATCAACAGTTCCATCAAACCTATTTCAAGTTCATGATATATTCCATGTATTTATTTTGAGTATAAAATAGCTAATCCTATAAATATATCAAACATATATATTATGACACTATGTAATGATCATTGCATTGAACAAAAACAATAATAAATTGTAGATAATAAGGATAATGTTTAATGGAACAAGTATAAAAACCTGGTTAATGTTCGTTACAATAATTAGAAATTAAAGGAAGCTTCATGGGTACCTAAAGATATTGATGATCCTAAGTTTCTAACATTTTATCACTATGTGTTAATATTTTTTTAGTTATTTTGGATAAATTGGAATTTCTTGGTGAATTTATATTGATGAAGTGGTTATTCCTGGATAAATGGTATGGATTCATCTTATTGCCTTGGATGTTATACTTGGATAATTACACTTGGTATAACTATGAAGATTGTTTTTATTGATCCAAATTGTAAAATTCATAGACTTAAAATATAAAACATATCTTCAACATGTATAAGACCATGTAAATATTTATTTGCAAGATAAGATGAATAATTTATATTTCAATGACTGTACTTTTGTGCATGAGGATAAATAGAACATGAGGATTTTGGATTTGAAATTTTTATATAGATGAATTTTAAATTACATTTATATACTTTTTATAAGTATTTTAATAGTGGGATTACATATAAAATTATGATATCCCTCTAAACAAGCTATGTCTAGCTCATCCCTATCCACATGTGGGACTCTGAGGTCAACCATGACTGAGGGTACCATCATGATCCGACTAAGATCTGGTAGGGGACAATATTAGGCACAAATAATCACCCATATGTACAAGGGTATATAATATGTTTGATGGCCTATGAATAGGGCCTAAAAAATATTTTTCCCACAAGCGCATATTTGTTGGGCCAGTAGACCATGGACAAGAGACCTAGTAGTTTGTGGAGTGTATCTGGGTTCTAACCTTAGTGGTGACTTGATGGTGTATTTTTCACCATTTGAGTAATAATACTAAGAGAAGTAAAATTTAATATTTGGTGTGGGAGAAAACTATGTGGTATTGTTCACCCATCTGATGAAAATAATAAAATAATGGAAATATCATAATATGATCAACCAATTTTTTAGAAGCTATTTTATCCATGATGAAGACCATATTAAACCTACCAGATAAGGGTTATTCAACAAAAATGGATTTTAGGCTGAAATACCACATATGAATGCTTCTATGGTTGATTTTTTATCAGTAAGTGACTGTGTACGAGCTGAAATTCTATACGATTTTTTCTAAAGATTGTGGGGGTCTAAAAAATATCAAATGATGATATTATTCAATGAAAAAAAATTATATTTGATTATGAGTCTGATGGGATTAGAGATATGTGGTGAGATCAAATTAAAAGATAAATAAATCAAAAAATGATATACAAAATACTATTTTTTAGTCGAGATTTTGGTGATGTGTGAAACAAGTGAGTATATTATGTAAGAATTTAAATGGGCCTATGATCAACTGAAAATTTATTTATTTGTGGGTGATTCAACATTATTGGTGAAGAATCTATGCAATCTGTTGAGTCTGTAGAATGTGATGTTCAGTTTTAAAAGGATAAGATATCCATCTATAACCATGAAGGGGATTCCTTATTGATTATTCTGCGCCAATTGAGGATTTATATACCTCAGTACGTGGTGTATCCCCATTAATTTTTTATAGGTTATTAAAAATTAATTTGAAGTTTTATTAACCTCAAATGATACTTTTGGGAAGATTATTTTGAAGTTAAATGAGGAATTTATGGGTGTTCTATATAGAAATTATTCTTTTTGGGGAAAAATAACATTATGTGGAAGTGTTTTCAAATTTAATTACATTAATCAGTTAAAAATTCTTTGAAGATATGATTTAACAATGCTTTTACAAGATCAATGAACCACATTAATGTACCTACTATGTTTCTAGAATTTATTTTTGATAACTACTTCATAATATTTTGGTCAATTTATTGTGAATAATGGGTTCATTCCCATATGAACATTTCAAACAAACATGTGTAATATATCGATGTAGATTATTTGTGTTGAAGTTATAAGAAAATTTTCTGACAAATTGTTTATCATTCCTAGTGATTATATCTATTTATAATGTATAAAAGTAATGTTTAAAAAGTATGGCATGACCTAAATATACCATGGGATAATTATTTTGGACAAAAAATGATAATTTCACATTCTAGCTGAGAATAAAATATATGAAAAGTAAAAAAGTCATATTTTTAGGAAGACCCAACTCATTAATGTTCTTTATAAAGTGAGAATATGATATTTTATTTATCTTCAATGCTAAAAATAGATGATCTTTATCAATTTATGCAGAAGCATCCAACATTTATATGTGATATTTTCCTAAGTTTTCTGTAATCATTTTAGTAACTAATAGTGTCAAATTGTAGCTCTAGTGGGACTATAGATATAATAAAGAAATATATTCTTGTGATGAAATGTATTTTTTAACTTATTTTTATTCGAATGGAGAATATTTTATTTGGGAGTATAACTAGTAAAAATAAGGTGTCGGCCCATATTGAGACTGATCCATTTAAAAAAATTCTTTTCTTGTTCAATTTATTTATTATATTCTTGTGAATATGAGTAATCATAAAAGTTTATCAGTTCCTAACAGGTCAAAAAAGGATAATTTCAAAATAAATAAAAAATGAAAAAGTCTCCATTGATTCAACTAGACATCCAAATGGATTAAGTCCACCATAGTATCTTAAAATGGTATCAAAGAGAGGTCCCCTATGTATGTATATAGTAATTATTGGTGACAGATAATATTAATTCTTCAAATAGACAGCATGTTCATAAATTTTATTGAAATAGCTCTAATTGTTGGAGTAATGGGATTTCTCTATACGTCCTATCCCTTGTCCTTGAAGTTAAAGACTCAATTAGAGCTTGATTCCAACCTATAAATAATGATTATATTATGAATTTTACTGATTTTTTTAATATGGATGTTTATGGAAATGTTCCAAATTACAATTTGATACACCATTCAAAAAAATTATAAAAAAGCTATAGAAATAAAAAATTTGAGGGAAATTTTCTATAAATTGGAAGGTAGTAATAAAGGAAAAATGAATGTAGGGGAGGAAAAGTTTCATATTTTCATGAGAAATTTTGAATATATCAAGATTCATGAAGAATAAAATATATATTACTACTGAATAGGAATAAATAAAATTGTTCTTAATGATCAAGGTTTTGGTGAAAAGCTTGTCGATTTAACAATTATAAAAAACTCAATGAGAAATTTTTATAGAAGGTTTAATCTTAAGGTATCAACATTGAAATAAATATATGGTCTTACACTTGAAAAATTACATAACATTGTCATTATAGATAAAATAAAAAAATATCCCAATCATCACAATGAAATTCAATGATGATATGACCTTAAGGTCATGGGAACGATCAAAATTAGAGATGTTGAATTTTCATAATCATTTGAATCTAAGGATGAAAATAAATATGAATATTTATAGAGAATCTATTCACATTAATAGAAAGGTTCGAGAATGTAAATATTATAGTTAAATTTTAATTAACACCAATGTACTACAACCACAATATAATTGTATATTTTATTATATCTTCTCATTGCAAAAATTATGTGGAACCTGAGTTATGTGATCAAACAGTACAAAAAATGATATAGGGGAAGAAATAAAGAAGAAAAAACAAAGTAGAGAAAGAAATAATTATTTAAGAATAAAATAATAAGTTCAATAATCAAGAAAAATGATTCTAACTCCATCTCATGTAGAAAAAAATAATTTAAATATTACTTCACGGCTCTAATTGAAAAAGGTTTTCACCTGTCTGGAAGCAGAGATGATGAAATTGAATGAATAGTGCTGGAGAAAAATTGATATATTTATTATAATATTATATTCATAAAATCATTAATATAAATAAGGAAAATATATTATTACTGAATGAAATGAGAAATATAACTGAGGATAAGTAATAATGTGCAAATAAAGGGGTTATTTTCATTAATGAAATAAAAAGTCTCAAACTAGAGGTGTATGAAATGGAAAATATCGTAAAGTAACATGAAGAAACAATTTCTATAAAATAATAATAATAGTCTATGACTTAGTATAAATTCCTTGAAGTACATAATCTTTTGGTAAATATTATATATTATGTTAGCAAAGGCTATTGTGGTCAATGAAGAATCATCACAATGTAGTGAAAATTAGAGTTTAATGAAGCATGTTAATTCATTACTCTATAAATATTATAATTAATATGTTATGTATAATAATACATGAAAAAAAAATTATAAGAATGATGAGGACTTAAATAATAGTGAGAAATTATCATTTAATTCAAATTATGAAAAATATTATCATATAAAAGTTTCACCTAGAAAATATATAATCATAGTATACAGAATGAGAAAAAATGTTCATGATTTTCATACTATAAGATTGGAAGATCATGGTTTAAATGTTCACTTTGGGTGTTAAGGAGTGTTTTTTCAAAAATAATAGTTTTTTTGGTATATTATATCCCTAGGAGAGTTGAGACATGATCAAAGGGTGATCTATTCTGAGAAAAGGATAAAAAAATTTCAATGTAAGAATGTAGTTATCTGTAAATTTTCATATCTTCGAATGAATTTGTTTTTCTTTTTATATGAAATCTATGGAATATGTGATTAGTAAGGATATATTTCTGAAAATTTGATGAGTAATATACTTGAACAGACATCTAATAGTATAAAAGGTAAAGTAGTTCAAGAAATGAATGCAGAAAAATTGGGATTCAATGATGTTTCTTCAGAAGTTAATATAGAAATGATGTTCTGGATTCTTCACACTGGTGTTTCATCACACATGACTACTGAAAATATATTTCAATCAACTATGAGTATCATAAAGGATGAGTAGTGACCTTTTGAAATGATTGTTCACTTACTATTATGGGAGTTGTTAGTGTAAATATTGAATCCAAAAATATGATGATAAATAATTTGTTACTCTTTGAAGGGATGAAGTATAATTTTCATAGTTTCATAAATCATTGTGATAAAAGGAATTATTTTATGTTCCAAAACTATTCTTGTATCATAAAAATTAAAAGGTATTGAAGAATTATAACTCAAGGAAAATCAACTGATGGTAATTTGTTTCTAATTGGTTTTAATATCAATTCTTTTTAATTGACTTCCAATGATTAAAAAAACCCTTCAAGTTGAAGGATTCTCAATCTTTTTAAAATTTCTATAAGTAAATTATTGAAGCGTGATTTTTTGAGATATTTCCAAAATTTTAATAGAGGAAGGGTTGAAATTTTTTAAACTATTCAAAAAGGGTCCCTTAGAGAAACAATCAATGAAAATACAAGTGTAATTCTAAATACTTTCTTATAAAATGGATGTTGTAGTTTATTACTTAAAAATATAGGCCTACCCTCTAGAAAAGATATGAATATATCAACCCTGACTACATGCTAGACCTATAAGGAAATCAAACGTGAGGTAGACATCCTTTTCAGGTAGACATCAATGTCAAACAAGATGTTGGAAGGGGTTGTGTATAAGGCCACAGAAGATACCCCATATATAAAGATATTGTATATATCAATTAGGATATAAATAGGGTGTGTATAAAATGCACCCAAGTGGTCAGAGTGGTTGGGATAGTTTCAAGTTGAATGGGTCCCAGTTGGTGTGTGAAATGTATTTCTGTTCCACCATTGGTTCTCGCTAGAAGTTGTTGTGGTTATAATATGAGTAATAAACCAATGAGATGATCGATTGATTTTTTTTATGTGGGAACTATATATGAGGGTATTGTTCAAATAGTCTTTAAAATATAAATATAATAGAAGTCATCCAATCTGATCAACCATTAGAACACGAGCCATATGATCCATTTGAGAGATCCTATTGAACCTCACACGTACGAGTCCTTCATAATTAAGGATTATAGGATGAGGTACCACATACTAATCCTCTAATGAAATAATGTTTATCAATAAAAAATCAGGTAAAAGATTAAAAATTATGCGATATATTCCAAATCTTGTTGGGTGTCAAAAAATGGCTATGGATGATTCCCCTCAATGTATAATTTTTTTTAATTCTGATTTTCATGGGATTAGTTCTATGTAGTGAAGATCATGTGTAAAGATTCATAACTCATAAAATGTTATATGGAAAATAATGTTCATTTTGTGTGTGTACATAATTTATTAATGAGTGAGAATGATATTAAGGAATGAAATTGGTCATTTGATCAACTGAAATTGAAATTCTTTATGGGTGATGCTTATTTTCTAATGAAGCTCCTATGAATACTATTCAGTCTCTAGAATCTAAAGTTTAGTTTTTTGAGAAATGATATCATTTTGTGTCAATGAAAATTATTCATCATGGTTTTACTACATTAAGTGAGTATTGTTATACCTCAGTACACAGTGATGCCTCATGCATGCTTTATGGATGGGTTATTAAAATACTATGAAAATTTTCATCAACCCCAAATCATATAGTAGATATTATTCTATGAGGTAACATGATTATTTTCAAGATGTTATTTTTGGAAATGTTTCCTTGTTGTAAAAATTAATATTTTTTTCATGAGTTATCCATTTTCATTATGTAATCGAATTATATTTTGAATATGATAAACAAATTTTATATAAAGATCATTGAATCGTGTGATTACTAATTAAATAATAGATGAAAAAATTCTTATAAATAAAATGATAATTTCGTGATGAAACTATAAGAAAAACATGTGGAATATATTTAGAGAAGTTAATTGTTTTTATGTTTAGAAAAAATTTCCTGAAAAACAATATATCACTCAAAGTGCATATATCAATTTTTGATGTAAGAAAGTTATGTATAGATAATATGATGTAGCCAAAATATAATATGCACACATAATAAATATTTCACATACTATATGAGTGATATATATTTTATATGTCAAAATCAATATTTTATGGAATGACTAGTTCATTAATGTTCATTGTAAATTAAGAATGTGATATTTTATTTATCTTGAAGGATCAAACGATAAGATCTTCATCAATTGAAGTAAAATAATCCAACATTTAAAAGTGATATTTTCATATGTTGTTTTTAATTTCAATTTTAACTCAAATTGTGATACTTTTATTCTATTGGGATGATGGAAATCATTGACGGGCTCTATGATAGTGATGAAATATTAATTGTAATTGTTTTTGATTATAATGTTGATTCTGTGATTAGGGAGTCTGACCAACAACAAGGAGTATTATCTTATTGAGAGTGAACCTTGTAGAAATATTGATTCCATATGTAGTTTATATTTAATTCATTTAGGTTAGGATTAGTTATAATAAATTTGTATTGGATCCAAATAGTTCAGGAGTGTATAATTTTTAAAATAAGGAAAATTTATAATTATCATCATGGATTCAACCCCCCTTCACAATGGTGTAACTCCTACATAATAACTTCAGATGTGATAATGTAGATATACCCTTATTTTCTTATATCTAAGTAATGAAACATTGTTTGAGAAATACATATAAATTAGTGTATAATATAACACCACATGATTATATATGTTTGTTTTGGTAATAATGTTGAGGTATTTGATAGCTTATGAGACACAAAATCTCGATTATAAATGAACCCCTAATATAATATAGATTTATAACCTACACATTTTATTGGTTGGTATGAATATGATTAACCACATTTGGAAATTATATATATATATATATTCCTAATTTCAAATTTATTGATAATTAATAAGTAAATATATATTAAATTTTTAATAAAATCATTTTCTAATTTAGAAACCAAATTTTTTATAGAAATGAATTTTTGATGGAATTAATAACTTTTATATTATAATATATATATATATATATATATATATTTTAAAATAAGATGTATTTATAATTTATAAATAATATTCCATACACTATATTTATAAATGAAAGGAATTGTGATAAAATCATTAACAGGAAAAAGGATTTGTTTTTCCATAAATTATTTTTATATGATAAATGTTTTTTTAGAATAAATTAAACAAATAATTATTCATTAATGAAATTTATTACAATTATAAATTATATATACAATAAAAAAATTTACATTCATTATATTTTTTCTACTATGCATGAAATTATTATTAATTCAGTATTATATGTAAAAGTTTCCCTTCCTAAAATTTGGTATGGTTGTATTTTACCTATTTATTTTAATGCTAATTTATATTAAAAATAAAAAATTAATTATTTAAAATATATTAAATATTTTGTATACTGATTTTCTAGTTTTTTAATTAGTCAACATTTGTGTTTTTTCATAATGAATAGTAAACACGATATAGAATGTTTACTAGTGTTAAGATTAAAACAGGCATACTAGAGGTTTAAATTAAAAAATAAGGATAATAATTCTGTATAAATGGAAATAATTATCATATATTAAATTTATTTAAACCCAAAATAATATTATAATTTATTCCTAGGATATTTGGTAACACATTCACATGAACGTGACCTTGTATTTTTTTGTCTTTTAAGTAGTTTCAGATGCATTATCTCCCTCACATATAATAGGAGACATCATATCCTCCCTTATTCATGGATTTTGATCATTATATTTTAAATAATTCAACATATATTACATTATTATATTTTTTTACGTCCATCCAAGATACCATGTTCTTCTTCTATGACCTATATTTCAATGATAAAGGTGTAATCCAGAGGAGTTTACTCAAAGATATGCTATAAATTATAACCAAGCCTTTTCAATTTTATTTCTCGTTCCACTATATAGAATAATTTTTTATCCAATAAAACAAAATTAATCCATTATAATAATATAAGTAAGTTTTTTTATGATTATAAAAAATATGTTTTCAACTTACTTCCCATCAAATGTGAAATGAATGTATCGCTCTTGTGTACTCGTGGACTACGACCTCCATGTATCAATAAGATTTATTGTACATCAACAATTAAAATTTATAGATACAAAAATGTATTTAAAAAATAAATATTTTATTTAAAATATAATTATGATTTTTTATGTATAAAATTAAATTTATCATTATTTCATTCATTTTGTTAGAAAATGGAAAAACATTCATACATACGTACAGACTACAACCCCATGAACCGTGTACTTGATTTTTCAATCTCTTCCATTTAAAGATGATAATAATTATATATATAATGAATATATATTTTATTTATATCATTATTATCATTTTGGTGATGATGGAACAATGTTAATAGTAAAATTACAATAACAACGAAATTGAAACATAAATAAAAAATTATACAATAGTCACATGTAACAGAGAATTAAAAAAAATTATTAATCAATTAGTAATATGATATTATAAATAAATTTTTATTCTATTATAAGTATAAAAATGATTCTATTATATAATTATAATAAATTTTAATTTATTAAATACTGGGTTACAGTTCTTATGAATCAATTAAAACATGATGTATGAGTTTTACTTAATAATCATATTATTCCATGATCATTTACACTAAAACATCAGATAATGAAATTATATAACCTATCTATCAAAAATCATATTTAATTTATTCTACTATATTTATTTCTATAAATTACCAATGTTCTTTTCATTTTCATCTATCTATCTACACAAAATACCTAAATAATTCTTTTTAGAGAAACCCACTTTTCGTTTATATTTGGGTAGGACTATTTTTCTTTCTTGTCAATATTTATGTTAAAATGTTATCAATAATGTTATCACTATTATTCAATGATTTATTAAATAAATTTTTTACCATTTTTAACTTCCTATAAACATGTTCAAATTTAAACCTCATTTTATATTCTAAATGAGGAATGTTTTACAAAAGGTGTAAAAAAATATTTCTTTAAAGTACCATGCCTAAAAAATTTTCCCAACGATCACCACTAATCTTTGATTTCATCCATAATATAAAACATCACATGTATACTTTCAATGAAAATTTATTTCCTACTATTTTTTATTTTTTAAATAATAAATAATTAATTTCAAAATGAAAATGGTACTTTCATTAAGTAATATTTCAAAGATCAGTTAAAGGGATGTTTATCAATGATTACATAAATTAATTTTAATTATAATCCAATAGAGATGTGATCTCATAATACCATCATTATAATTTTTTTAATGGTATATGATTTTGATTTTTCAATACTGATGAAACACATTTTATTTTTCATGGGGTGTGATATGATGAAATCATAAATGTTTTCTTGATAATTTGAAATACATATGAATAGATTATGATTAAATGGTTAGTGATTTTATTATATAAATGCATTGTATTGAGTAATTATTAATGTATTATCAATAAAAGGGTAAACATGAGGTTATCCCAATACCAAAAGAAGGTTTATGGGAGATTTTCACAAGCACAAAGTAGGCACACAAGTTCTTATCAAAATCATAAAAATTTATGAATGTCTTGGTGGTTATCCTTTGTATAATATTTATATGATAGTTATTATAATAAAATGTATTATACTCACTTTTGACATGATATTATGCCAATGTTATTCTCTAGTTAGATTCTATGAAAAAACTGATCCTAAGAGATCAAGAAAATTACATTATCTCATTGCATCGATCTTTTTCCAATGTTGTTGATGGAATATCAATCGAGATGAATGAGTTGAGCATAGAATTAGTCATGTTTTATTATCCATTTATATAACCAAAAAAATTACATCATTTAGGAAAAAAGTGTTCAATTTCTCAAAAATTGTGTTAAATATTATATCTTGGATTTTTTTTGCTAGTTGGGAAATTTATTAAATGCACACCATCATGGAAGTTATTACAAATCACTCTTAAAGATATTTTATTTTTTGGCATTATATTATTGAATTCAAACAATATTTATTTTCTCCTCTCAATTGAAGATTAGTATTATATGATTTCTGTGCAATTCTCATGGTACGTTGGGGGTACTATTCTGAGGGTTCTTAAATGGTAACCTGATTTTGATCCCCTTACAGAATCTATCATTGTGTCGATATGGATCAATTTACTTGGGATGCCACTGCATCTATTCAAAAATTATTTACTACTTCCAATATCCATACTAATTGGAAATCCCTTAATGTTATATTTTGAGACAAAGAATCTCTCAAGACCCTCAGTTACTATAGTATACACTGATATTGATGTTTCTCTGGATCCCAATTCCTAGAACAATAATAAAAATGTAAGAACCTAGTTCTTATTCTTGAGGTACAGTTTTATTCTTTTCCTTTTTTCCTTATGTGTTTTTGAGAAAGAAAGGGAAATGTGGGAAAAATCTAAAATTTATGTGTACATTCCATGTACCTTTGTACACAGGTCGTGTACTTTGGCCATGTGGGATGGGAATACAGGGTGTGTAGTCTTGTCGACGATTATGGGTGTAAAACTAACTACATGTTGTGTACTTAGTAATACACGTTGTGTAATCAGTCAAAAGGTGAACAGTAAGGGAGTGAAAGTAGCCGCAAGAGGAATGATAGGACATGCTGTGTACTTAGTAATGCAGGTCGTGTAATCAAGTTGGACGATGAATAGTGAGGCGGTGGAAAGAATCCGCCAGTAGAATAGTTAAAAAATGGAAAGTACACACTGTGTATATGAGAGTACACGCCTTATAGTTATTTTTTCGTTAAAAATAGGCATTAGACTTCTCATTTTAAAGAAAAGGCAGAGAACTCGCCAGGAGCAATGGGAGAGGAGGCTCAGACTTGGAGGAGAACCCGATTGCACACCAGGACTCTGATTCATTCGTTGTCGATCTCATTTGAACCGTGTGAGTGAGATCTTATGCGTTCTTTAACCTATTCTTACAATTTCTTCCCTAAGGGATGTTATTTGGGTTTTAACAGGAAATATTGTATCTTATATCTACGCCATTACTGGTTGTTTCGGGAGGCGCCTTTCACGTATATCAATCAGAGGAGATTGAGGTAGGTGGTCTAGTTTTTAATTCCAACATTCAAGTTGATATCGTGAACCATTGTTCCACGTGCCCATGTACGGGGTGTCATGTGGCTGAGGCCTTGACTGTTTAGGTTCCTAGAATTTCATATGTAATCTTATGATTATGTAAAAAACTACTATTTGGGATCAATGATTTGATCTAGGGACACCCCGAGGGTGCAGTTACCTTGCTTAGCCAATTTTTACGATACCTGTGGGTATGTCATATTTAAAACTTGTTTTGAGTCTTTAGGAGAGGAAATATATAAATTGCTTACTTATGCATTGGTCTCGGCCTAGTTATCTATTTTTCCTAATGAATGCCTGAGGAAAATGTTTGTTTATCACGAGGGAAAGGTTTTTTATCCTCAGGGAAATGTTTCATTTGCCCGAGGGCAATAGCTTCCATTCCTGATAGAAATATCTCATATACCCGAGGGAAATATTCATTATTCATTATGGAAGTCACTTGAGGGATTCGATTTTGATGGCATAAGGGTAAGGATTTTCCTTTCTGAGGACAATGTTTACTTTGAATATTCACTATTGTGATTTCTTAGGTTGTACCTGCCTAGATAATGCAGAGGATTTGTATTAATATTATTATCTTTTACCGGTTAGATATCCTATTGTAATATTTTGTTGTGGCACTATACAAGAGATTGTTGGTCGAGGCTGATTCTTAGGAAAACTCATAATTTATTATTAATTAATTTCTCAATAATAATTAAAATGGAAATATAACTGGTATGAATGATTACATTTGAGTACTTCATAGTTTACTGCATTTCATTATTGCACACTTTTGTTTCACATTTTCACTGACTGTTGGTCACGAGACATTGGAGGTTTTCTACTAGGATTTATTTATCACACCATGTTTTGGTCATGTCTTGGGCCCAAGAAGATTATATTGTGGTAGGTATCTATAAGGTCAAGGGTCCCTACACAGGTATATGATTGTTGTAGAGGAGTAGGAGAGAATGGGATCGAGCTTAGGCTTGTGATTCTATTGAGTTCCTGTTGCACTACATTTTATTGATTATTTGTACTTTGTACCATGTGATTTATTAAATTGGATTGCAGTGTATCTTATTTTGGCTTTTTTCTTTGATTAGATTCATGTTTCATCATTATATATATATATATATATGAATGTTGGTTATCTTTTACTTCAGCTCCACTGTCCATTTCTAGTTTATATTGTTTATTTATTCCTCTTTTGTGTTTTTATATTTATTTCAATTGCGCTACACTTTGACAGACGAGGGAATAGTTTCCCTGACATTCATTTCTAGTCCCTCATTGCTATTGCCAACCTCTGGCATTTGGGGAAATGTGCATGAGGTCATATGACCAACCAGGTTCGTGGAACCTATTGTGTGGCACCACGATATAGGATGTTACAATGTGGTATCAGAGGTATTATTTTATCCTAACTTACTATTTGGATCCTTATCTAGAGATAAGATAGAATAAGTTCTTGGTAATAAGTTGTGCCCAGGAGTAGCTAACCCGAGTACAGGGAAAAGCCATTTTACCTCGTTTAATTGCAAATTTTCTGTTTTTTAATTTTACAGTTGATTTTATTTTCACCATTGGGTAACACACTAGTGGTGTGATGTTTATATTTTATACATGGGTTATATTTAGTTTCAACCCGATGATATGAGTGTATTCCATCACAAGGATCTTTTCGGAACAGGTTATAATTGCATGTCATCCATAGTTCCATTCCATGTAGGTGCATTAGAAATTTCATGTTTTTGTGACAGATATTGTGCTAGAAAATGCATGTTGTTGTGATATATTTCTTGATAAAATACCTACTATTTTATAGGGTATTGTTATGTAAGGTTTGGTGAATGAACCCAAAACTTTGGTTCTTGAGGAGTATGGTCCCTCATCAACTGTATTTTGGTGGATCATGAAAATATTTTCTTTCTAATAACACGTATAAGATTCCATGCTTTTGTTCGTGGGGAGTATGGCCCCTCACAAATCATAATTTTCTACAATTGTGTTCACTTCATTATTTTTCTAGTCTCTGGTGTATTTTATGAGGCTTACTATCCATAAAAACCCAAAATACATGCCGTGTAATTTTGACTACACGCCATGTGTTCTCCGGTTCAAGAAGATACTGTTTTTCTTATGTACATGTCGTGTATCTTATGTACACATCGTGTAGTCTCTAACCATATCATAGTCCATGTGGGAAGAGACACGTGATATGGAAATTCATGATGGCAACATGTCATGTACCAGTTGCACACGCCATGTTGTGTTGACCTTGTGTCCACCCATGTGACAAACAACACAGACGGATAAATCTTAACTTATACACACCATATTAATTCAGAACACGCCGTGCAGTGTAATCTTGGGATCTGGCCTTGTAGCTAACAACACGGTTCAGTGTTATGTTTTCAATAACATGTTGTGTCCTTCTGGTACACGTAGTGTAGTGTGAGTCGTGTATCTGACCGTGTCTCGAACAACACGGGTTGGTAAAGCCCGTCTAGTGCACGTTGTGTACCTATGAGACACACCTTGTAGTCTTTACCAGTGAGAGATTGTGTGGACATGGCTATGTGGATGGGGAAATAGGGTGGCGTACACACCATTTGCAGGTGTAACATGTCATGTAACCTTGTTTTAAGGGTAACAGTGTAGATTTTCCATATAGAAGGACTCGGGAAGGGGAAGATAATTCATGTACACGTCGTGTGTGAGGAAAAAACGCCGTGTTTGGGTGGTGTTACACGACCAGTTCAGGATGAAGTACACGCCCATGTAAAATACTTAAGCGAATATGTCATGTAGTTATTATACACGTTGTGTAGCCTTGTTTTGTAAGACATGAATGTTTTCTTTCTCATGTTCCCTTCTTAAGTTTCTAGTTCTTAGTCCTTGATGATCTTGATCTAAGGCATGTGTTTAAACATGTTGAGTCAATCCACTGAGATGACCTCGATTTACTCACCATGAGAGTGGCGATGATTATAATCCAGATATTGTAGGCCACGGTATACCGATGGATACTCTAGCAGTGAAAGATGTTGCGCCAGCCGTTATACTAGATGCTTGCACATATGCACAGTTCCTTGAAGGCTTCATGTAGTTCATGCAGACCTTCCAGGGAGCACCGTCGGTTTCCACATCTATGTCAGAGCTAACACATATATTCCAGTGGTAACATGCGCCTATTTTTTCAGAGGATGGTGGACCATAGGCTGTGGATTCATGGAAGGATTCTATGCAGACGATCATTGAGCATTTGGAGATGCCTCATAGGAGGAGGGTCAAGATCACTACTTACATGCTGTGTGATTTTGCAAAGAGATGGTGGGATTTTACCACCAAGACTCGGCATCACCGAGACATGGCGTGGGTAGATTTTAAGGCAGTCTTCTATGAATTTTTCTTTTCGAAGACGCTAAGGGTAGATCAAGAATGAGAGTTCATGAATATGCAGTAGGGAAACATGTTAGTGATGGACTATTCTGCCCACTTCATTAAGCTATAGTGTTTTGCACCTATTCTGTTGAGTGATGAGACGTTGAGGGCTAGACGCTTTGAAGATGGTCATCGATATGACATTCGATCCCGGGTGAATGTTTTCAGGTTTCCTATAGTTAATGAAATTTTGAACCAGGCATTGATTAATGGGAAGAACATGTGGGAATCTAGTGGTGCGGACCAGGCTGGTTCGACACTCCTCTCTGGTACTATTTCTATCGGCAAGAGGAAGAGGCCAATAGATTTCTCTCACGGTGGCAGTACTAACTAGAAGAATTCTTCAGGTGGCCAGGTGATGTACTACCAGTGTGGTAAAGAGGGGCAAAAAAGACATTACTGTCCACGTGACCTAGTTGAATGCCGATATTGTGGAAAGATGGGTCATCAACAACGTTTTTTCATGGCGTTTCCACCAGTGACTAGTGAGAGGGGTTCTGTGCAGACTCCACGTGAAGGAGCAGGGCCATCAGCTTCTTACCAGTTGGCGAATTGGAATATGTCAGGACGTTCAGGCCGAGGTGGTGGTCATGGCCATGGTAGCCAGATATCAGGATCTTAGAGACATCAGAGTGAGTCAGATTATGGTATCCAGGCTGTGTCGTAGGTCCGTGGCACTGGGCATGCATATGTAGTGCAACGTACCCAACATGAGCAGGATTCCAGGCCTTCCACTATCATAGGTACAATTCTACTTGATTCTGTTTTATCTTTAGTACTTTTGGTCACTTCTTCTACACAAATCTTTATATATGTGCCTATTTTGGAGAGCCTAGGGCATTGTGTTTCTTCTTCTTCTTCTTATATCATGACTCTAGACACTCCGTTCGGAATTATAATTGCTGGTGTGAGTCAGTGCAAGGAGTTCCCCCTAGAGTTTGGTGGGTGTCACATTCTAGGGGACCTCTATGTCTTAGATATGACATCCTATGATGTCATTCTCAGTATGGACAATTTTGTACCCTTTCGAGCCTTTTTAGATTTCTATCATCGTAGGGTGAGTTTCACATCACTAGAAAAAGGATAGTTTGTAAACAAGGGAGAATGGGATGTCCAGGTGATATGAGTTGGACCCAAGCATCGTGGGTGAGGTGGGGTGACAGACCAGATTGCTAGTTTATATCTAGATGACCATGGAACTTTTTAGAAGGATTTCCCTTCAGTTTTTAATCATTTTAGGGATGTCTTCCCGAACGACTTTTCAGGTCTACCTCCGGAGCGAGAGGAGGATTTCTCTACTGATCTTGTGCCAAGAGTGGCATCGGTGTCCATTACTCCTTAGAAGATGGCTACACCAGAATTTTAGGAGCTCAAGGGGCAGTTGGAAGAGTTACATGCCAAGGGTTTCATCTGAACCGGTACTTTTCTGTGGGTTTTGCCTGTCCTATTAGCGAAGAAGGTGGACGGTACCCTCAGACATTTTGTGGATTATCGGAAGCTGAACAAGTTGACGGTCAAGAACAGATATCCATTTACAAGTATTGATGATCATTTTTTTCAACTTCGAGGAGCACGAGAATTCCCAAATATTGACTTGAGAACCAAATATCATTAGTTGTGGGTTAGACCATCTGACATACCGCTTACACCCTGTCAGAGAAGATATGGTCTATACGAGTAATTGGTCATGTCATTCAGACTCACAAATGCACCACTAGTTTTTATGTCTCTGATGAATCATGTGTTCCACCCATATCTTGATTCATTTGTGGTAGTCTTCTTGGATAATATCCTGGTGTACTCTGGCACTCAACACGACCATTCCACACATCTTGTGATCATATTGAGTACACTAAGAGAGAATCAGTTATATGATAAGCTCTCAAAGTTACACTTTTCGATGGACCAAATTCACTTCTTGGGTAATTTTATCTCAGAGTCAGGAGTTTCAGTAGACCCAGAGAAAGTGACAACAATATTTTCTAGGGAGCATCCAAGGAAAGTGTTTGAAATGCGGAGTTTCTTAGGGCTGGATGGTTACTATAGGTACTTTATACAAGACTTCTCCCACTTAGAAGCTCTATTGATGGGTTTGAATATGAAGGGAATGAAGTTCATTTAGTCAAATTCTAGCAAGAAAGCCTTTTAAAAGATGAACGGATGGTTGACATCCGCACAAGCCCTGACACTTTAAGAGCAAGAAAAGACCCATACAGTTTACTTTGATGCATCCGCTATTGGGCTGGGAGCAGTGTTGAAGCTGGGTGATTGATTATTTGTGTATGGGTCTCAGCAGTTGAGGCTACATGAGAGGAATTAACCGACACATGATCTCGATTTGGCTGCAGTTGTTCATGTGTTACGGTGTTGGAGACATTGTCTCTTGGGAGAAAATATTGTGGTGTTTAAAGAGCACAAAAGTCATAAATACATCTTTACCTAGCATGAATTGAATTTGATACAGTTAAGGTGGGTTGAATACCTTTAGTCCTTTGACGTCGAGCTTGTCTATACACCTAGTAAAGGTAACACAATAGCTGATGCACTGAGTTAGAAGACTATGATACGGGAAATCCATGAGGCCAGTGGTGAGTGGCAGCTTATGGATTTGTTCTTTAAGATGCATTTGGAGGTGCACGATAGTCATGGGAGAACCTATGTTTCATCCTTAGCGATGACGTGTACCCTCCTAGATATAGTGAGGGTGAGACAGATCTCAGATTCAGAAGAACTAGTTCTATGTGAGTGGATGGCATGTGAGGTCCCTCCTCCTTGTTGGACGATAGGCGATGATGAGCTACTATGTATCCCTGGAGTAGTGTGGGTTATAGGGGATATACATGAGGAGTTGATATTCTAATTCATGCATCATCTTGGACAGTGAATTCTGGAGTTACAAAAATGTACAGTGACTTGAGACGTCAATATTGGTGGTTGGGTATGAAAAGAGAGGTAGCTAGTTTTGTTACGAGATGTTCCACCTATCAGGAGGTGAAGGTGGAGCATCAGAGGTCAGTCGACTATTACTACAGTTACCCATTTTGGAGTAGAAATGGGATGATGTCATGATGGAAATCATGACTGGGTTGCCAAGGTCACCTCGAGTCAATGATGTTGTATGGGTTGTTGTGGACATATATACGAAGGTAGCTCACTTTTTGCCGATCAAGGAGACATTTTGTGTTGATGATCTCAGAAAGATGTATATCTGAGTGGTAGTATGTCTTCATGGGGTCCCTCATTCTATTATTTTAGTTATTGATGCCGATTTTACATCTCATTTCTGGAAAACATTTCAGAGGGCACTGGGTATACAGGTGCTTCTGAGCACAGCTTACCACCCTCAGGACAATGGCCAGTCAGAGCAAATGATACAGGTGTTGGAGGACATGCTTCATGCATGTTTCTTGGAATTTGGGGGCTCTTGGGAGAAACACATACCCCTGGTTGAGTTTTCATACAATAATATTTTTAGGTAACGATTGAGATGTCACCTTACAAGGATTAATATGATAGGCCATGCCGATCACCCTTGTGCTGGTTCGAGGTAGGTGAGGCAACTTTACTGGGACCATATCTCATGCAGGAGACTTCATAGAACGTCCAGTTGATTTATATGTGGATGGATAATGCACTGTCTTGGCATAAATCTTATGTTGATTTCTGCAGACGACCATTGGAGTTCATTGTCGGGGATTAGGTCTTCTTACTTGTTTCACTGAGGTAGGGATACATGTGAATCAATAGACAGGGTAAACATTCACCGAGGTATGTAGGGATGTTGGAGATTATGGAGAGAGTCAGGCCAGTTGCCTATCGATTGCAGTTACCATGGAGGTACCGGTCCATGCATGACGTCTTCCACGTATCTCAGCTACACCATTAACAATCAGACCCATCTCACTTTTTTCAGCCTAAGGAGGTCGATCTTCAGGTCGATGCATCCTTTGAGGAGCATCTGATTCGTATTGTTGATTGGAGAACAAAGATTCTCTGAGGCCGATCAGTTCCTCTTGTACGATTGCTATGGAAGCCTGGTCAAGTCTAGGATGAATCCTCGGAGAGGAAGACTGAAATACGTGCTTAGTTTCCAGAGTTGTTTTCAAATTTATCTTCACCACCATTGGAAGGGAAATTTAGGGAAAAATTTATTTAAGGGGGGATGTTTGTACGAACCAAGTTCTTATTCTTGAGGTACATGTTTCTTCTTTCCCTTTTTTCATAATAGTTTTTTAGAAAACAAGGGAAATGTGGGAAAAAATTCCAAATTTATGGGTACACTCCATGTAGTATTCTACACACACCGTGTACTTTTTCCGCATGGGACGAGAATACATGGCTTGTAGGCATGTCTACGATTGAGTTTGTAAGAACCAACTACACGTCGTGTACAAAGTAATACATGTCGTGTAATTTGTCTGTAGGTGAACAGTAAGGTGATGAATGTAGCCTCTAGAGGAACGATAGTACACGCAGTGTACTTAGTAATACACGCCGTGTAATCAAGTCGGTAGACGAAAAGTGAGGCAGTTGATTTAAGCCACCAGTTGAACAACTAAAAAAATGAAAAGTGTATGATGTGTACACGATGTGTAGATATGTTTTTTCATTAGAAATAGGTTGTTGCCTCTTCATTCGGCATAAGAGGTAGAGAACTCGCCAGGAGCTGCGTGAGTGGAGGTCGGGACTTGGAGGAGCTCCCAATGTGACAATAGGACTCTAATTCATTCGACGTCGATCTCATTTGAACCAAAGGGGTGAGATCTTCTCCCTTCTTGATCCTCTCCTTCAAATTCTTCCATAAGGGATGGTATTTAGGTTTGAACGGGTAATATTTTATCATAGATCTACATAATTCTTGGTTGTTTTGGGAGGCGCCTTTCACGTATATCGATCAGAGGAGATTGAGGTTGTTGGTCTTGTGTTTAATTCCAATGGTCGGGTTGATTTTGTTCATTGTTGTGCCACGCACCCATGTTTGGGGTGTCGTGTGGATGAGGCCTTGAATTTTTAGATACCTATAATTTCATTTCTAATCTTATGATTATGTAAAAAACTACTATTTGGGATCACTTCTTTGATCCAGGGCCACCCTGAGGGTGTGGTTCCATTTTTAGCCATTTGGCCAGAATACTTGTGGGTATGCCGTTTTTATAGCTCGTTTTGAGATTTCATGAGAGGAAATATATAAGATGCTTACTTATTCATTAGGGATGCCCCAGTTATTTGTTTTTCCTAGGGAATTCATGAGGCAAATGTTTGTTTTTCTTGAGGGAAAGGTTTTGTTTAGCCTGAGGGAAACGTTTCATATGCCTGAGGGTTGTAGATTTTGTGCCTGATGGTAATATCTTGTATGCCTGAGGGCAATATTCATTATGCCTGAGGGCAGTCACATGAGGGTTTTGATTCTGATTGCTTGAGGTTAAGGATTTGCATGTCTGAGGATAATTATTACTTTGAATATTCACTGTGGTGATTTCATAGGTTGTACTTGACATGCTAAACCACATACTTGGTATTATTATTATTATCTTTTACCTGTTAGATAGCATGTTATGATTTTCATCTATGGCACTGTATAAGAGATTTTTGGTCGAGGCTGACTCTCGGGAAAACTCATAATTCAATATTATGGAATTGTTAAATAACTATTAAAATTGAAATATAACTGGTAGTAATGGTTACATTTGAGTACTTCCTAGTTTACTGCATTTCACTATTACACACGGCTGTTGCACATTTCCACTGATAGTTGGGCACATGCCGTTGGTGGTTGCATACTGGGATTTAATACTCACACCCCATTTGGGTCATGTCTTGGGCCCAAACAGATTATATTTTTGCAGTTTTCAGTAAGGGAAAGGGTTGTTACACATGTACATGATTGTAGTAGAGGAGTAGGAGAGCATGGGACTGAGCTTAGGCGTGCGATGCTACAGAGATCTTGTTGCACTACATTCGCTTATTTTTTTGTACTTTTTACATTGTTCTGTATTAAATTATATTGCAATGTATCCTGTTTTGTATTCTTTCTTATATTAGAGTCATGTTGAATCATTATATATATGATTTTTTGGTCATCTTATACTTTCGCTTCATTGTCCATTTTAGGTTTATATTGTTTACTGCTTCCACTTTTGTATTTTTAGATTTATTTTCGCTATTCTACACATTGAAAATTGATGACATAGTTTCCCCACTATTAGTCTTAGGCCCTCGCTACTAGTCGACAACCTTTGGCATTTGGGGAAATGTGCTTAAGGTCACGTGACCAACCAGGTTCGGGGAACCCGTTGTGTGGAACCCGAAAACAAGATATTACACAGAATGCTAATGATGGTTTATTTCATTAAAAGATTTAGGAGAACCTCTGGTATTATTTTAGAATTTTCATTAATATTGTTCAGACCTTGAATTATTGCACCAAGGAGTCAACATGTCCCCTCACTGATAAAATAACATGGTTAGAAAACGACAAATAAAACATTAACTATAAAAGTTCAATGATAGTGTCATAATTGATTCTGGCCATTCTGGGGGTCATGTATCTACAATATGGCATAACAATGTGGTACAGAAGCCAGATGAGGATAAGGCATTGACTATGAATGAGGACCACCCTAAGAAATATTTGAGTGATTCATTAATGGTATGTAATTTATCTGGTTTTGTTTTATGCTATTCACATTTCCATAGATGGCCCCAATTGCACGCCCAACCAGATATGAGACTAGGAGGAGCTTCATGAACCTCATGAAGTAGTGCAAGAGGTGGATGAATTTATTAACTCTAAGTCTAATGAGTCTTCAAATGATATCAGTGACCATGAATGTCATATTGAGTAAGAATATATAACGACCCATACATTACATACATGGTAATTACATTGGAATTGAATCATACTTATTACCACATATAACAAAGCCATGATAGGACTGTATAGGTATAGTGTCTTTAGAAACTGTGAAACATAAACAACCGTTTCCTAAATCATATACATTGTCTCCCATTTATTTCATCATATCTAGAGTCCCTTTTGGAATATCCTACTTAATAACCTTCTTCCTGACATGAGGAAAATAAAACATACAAAAGGGTGAGCTCAAATGCTCAGTAAGGGTAAAAAAAGAGATATCAATCATATCATATTCAAAAGAACAAACCATTTTGAAAATATAAACCTGTAAAAGAAATCATAATATCATAACATGGTATAATTCATAGTATTGAAATCTAATCCCAATAAACATAACATAAAACATGAAACTTTTTGGCATACACACATAATCATAGCAGACAAAGTCCATTACTGAACCGAGTTCACTCCTCGTTCGATTCATGTATCACTAAACCAGATTAACTTGTCATTCCATCCATGTCAATCTCATGAGATATAAATCTTTACCGAATTCATGGGGGGGGGGAGATATAGGTCCCACCCATCTCATAATGAAACCATTCTTATGTGTGCCACAAAATCATAAATCATATCATAACCCATGTAATAAAAATGGTATTCTTAAACATCATTACATCATAATATAATCCATATAAGATAAAAGGACATCATAAAATTAATTCCATCATAACATAAACAAATCAATGTAAAAAAAAGGTATAGAAATAGAACCTTATATTTTCTTAGATGGAAAATAATTTTGATAAAACACATGTACTCCATTCTTGAGGAAAATATCCATTCTACTTCCAAAACATTTTTCCACTCTTAACATGTCATACATTTTTAAACTAAAATAAGTTTATTAAAAATAAACCTGAAAACTTGTAAAGGAAGCTTCATGGAAAAAATTTCTATGAAATCATAAAAATCCATTCACGCCGTATAAGTTAAAAAAACATTCTTCTCATAATTTGGCCGGAAAAGTCAAAAAGTACCTCGTACTAAAAACGACAAAAGATTCCTTTCATAACATTTAATAAAAACTCATCCAGGGGTAAAATTGTATTTAAATAATTTTAGGAGGATAGAAATAATATTACATATTGTTGAAACATGGATTTGGATGATAAATATTCCCCAGTAAATTCTAAATTATAAACAATCTCGGATAAAAATTAGATTGTGATATTTTCCTTTACTTTAAGTCTAATTTGCTTTGTATGTATCTGAGCCTCCTGTATAATGATTTAAATAATTTCACTGACTTATCACATAATCATATTAATTTTTATGATATCATTTATGGTCATATTGTTATCTTCTTATTAGTAATTTTTTATTGCTACTTGTTATTCGGGTGTTTATTGCTTTATGTTCTTATGCATGTTTTGTCGAATAAATTATTATTCTCCTTTTTTGGTTATAGATACCTAATTTTCAGAATGTTATTAGTGTAATATATATCATATTTATTCATTCAATTCATTTATATGATCATTATTCAATGAAGATCATGTAAAATGAGCCGCATCACATCGTGGAGACGGTAGGTCGTACGTACGCACGAGCAATGATATTGTTCCCATGAATGTGGTATTGTATTGAAGTGTATGTATACTTTTTAATAATCAATATCATGTTACAATAATCATATATAGTTATTATTTACACCATTATACCCATCTAAGTAAGGTGGTGGTGGAAAACAGATTACACCACGACGTGGAGACGATATTTCGTACGTACGCACGTGCAATGATTTCTTTTTCCGTAGGATAGATAGAAGGTGAAATAGGGTTGTTTCATATTTATAAAAACATATCAGTATATGAGTGATATGGATTTTATTACTTCATAATGAAAAAACTAATCAAGAGGAAGTATAAAAAGGAATAAATTTGAAAGAATCGGTAACAGATATTACCTCTTATTCGACAAGACTCTTTGAAACCTCCTCTTAGGGCACTAAAATTTGACTATTAAGAAGACCAGGACCTCTAGTATGTTTCTAGGAAAGTTGATAAGTTAAATGGGTAGGGGTTGGATATGCTTGAAGGTTTAAATTATGTAAAGAGGAGAGGGAAGATGTTCCCATTTATAAGGGAGGAGAGGGGCACCTTAGGAAAAACATAAAATATTATTTATAATAAAGTCTAATTCGGTTTTTAATAGCTCCAAATTGATTTATTTTGAAGATAAGGTGGGGATGGGACAAACTACTCTCAACAATGAGGTTTTACTAAAGTTTAGGTCACTATTTTAACCTTATCATTTAGATATAACTCTAAGTTAAATAATTTAACTTTTACCATGTCTTCCTATTTTCTTACACTATATGGTTAATAAAATTATTATAACAAGAAAAAAAAACAAAAAGTGGTTTATTATTAATATATATAACCTTATGTAAGTCATTTTTCCGATCCTTATATTTTTAGGAATAAAATAACAATTAATAATATAATATTTGTCTTAAAAACTATTTTATGTCAATTATGACACTATTTGGTAATTTATTTTTTTGAAAATCATAACATCATGATTAGTTCGAAAAAAGTTAATTAAATCAATAATAACATGTCATAATAACCTATAAAATTAGTGGAATTTATAAAAAGTCTCAAATTACATTTATTTGGGTATTTATAACAACAATTATGCTAATATTTCATTAATAAGGTAATTACTACATCATCACTGTGTCATAAATAAATTAAATTATTTAATGTCTAAAAATTATAAATAAATTAAGATTATGTATGAAATTTTTTTATATTTATAATTAATATTTATATTTGAATTTATATTATGTATAACCTTACATTAAAAATGATTTTAATTATTAATCATTGATTTTAACTATTTTAACACTTCTTTAAATAAAATAATAATAAATGTCCTAATCTAATACAAGTGGACTTAAAGGGTAATATTTTATTCCTAAGGTTGTTTTTGGTCGATGTACACTTTTCCAATAGAATTAGGAAATGTGTTAGGGTAATAGTAATATTATTTTTACCCTAAATTACCCTATTTACTTTTAACCGTGGTAAATAAAAGTAAAAAATTACTATTCACCAAAAATTATTTTTATCTTATTGAACCAAATATTACTCATTTATATTAACCATGTCTCTCGGATTTTTTAAATTCCACTCATAGAAGGGGTAAAATTGCGTTTTATGTATATTTTCAAATTCTCATAGGAGGTGGGCAAAAGACGGAGAAAAGATCAAAAACAAATTTATAAATCTATATTATTATAAATTGACTCCAATGAATTAAATTGAACATAAATAGGTATTATGTATCTATTTTTACCTAAAATAAAATTTAATAAAATAAATAATTATTTAAACAAAAATATTGTTTTTAAATAGTAACCTAGTGTTCTAACAATTCATCAAAAATTGAAATTTTTTAGAATAATACCAAAAATTCAACGTAGGCTAATTTAGATATTCCGAATCAAAAAATGAAGTCCATTTTGAAAGAACAAATTTATAAAATTTCAAAAAGTCGGTATTACTATTTATAATGGCTAGTTTTAATAATATTTTTAAAACATATCATTGTTTAGTGAAACTCAGTATTGCGTACAATGCAAGCTATCGAAGAAGGATGCTCTTGCGTACAATGTAAGGCAAGACAGTGTTGTGTGTAGTGAATGATTCATTTGGTGTTGCGTATAACATAATACATAAAAACAAAATAGTTCTCATAAAATCTTGGGTGTTACATTCTACCCCCCTTAAAATGAATTTCGCCCTAGAAATTCGTCACTTTGTAACAAACAGATGAGAATACCTCTCCCTCATCATATCTTCAAGTTCCCATGTAGATTCTTCTATTTTTTGGTTCCTCCATAAAACTTTCACAAAGTGATTGGTCTTGTTCTGTAGAACTTATTCGCTACGAACCGGAATATCTATTGGTTTTTCTTCATAAGAAAGATCTTGCTCCAGCGGTACAACTTCTGAGCATAGTACATGTGAATGATCAAGTATGTAATTTCTCAAGAGAGAGATATGGAACACATCGTGAACTTTAGAGAGATTATGTGGAAGTGCCAATCGATATGCTACCTTCTCAACACAATCCAGTATTTCGAAAGGACCGATATACCTAGGACTCCCCTTTCCTTTCTTTCCTAATCTCATTACTCTCTTCCAAAGAGATATTCATAAGAACACTTTATCACCCACTTCAAACTATTGGTATTTTCTTCAGTTGTCGGCATAACCTTTTTTTCGACTCTGAGAAGCACTTATGTGTTGTTGAATAGATCTAACATTTTCTGCCATCTCATATACAAGTTCAGGTCCTAATAGATTTCTTTCCCCATCTTCAACCCAGTAAGTTAGAGTCCTGCATTTATTTCCATAGAGTGATTTATAAGGATCCATCTAAATACTAGAGTTAATTCTATTATTATAAGAAAATTCCTCCAAAGGTAGGTGTTGATCCCAACCTCCTTTAAAATCCATATAAAAACTCTTAAAATATCATCTAGAGTCTGAATTCGTCTCTCAGACTGACTGTCTGTCTGAGGATGACAAGTAGTGCTGAAACTCAACTCTGTATCTAGATTATGCTGAAGACATCACCAAAACTTTGAGGTAAACCTCAAATCCTGATCAGATATAATGAAAAGTGGTGCACAATGCAATCTTTCCACTTACTTTAGATATATCCTGGAAAGCTGCTCAAGAGAGAAATCCTCTCTAATAGCAATGAAGTGTGCCGAATTCGTAAGACGATCAACTATGACCCAGATAGCATTATATCCTTTGGATGTTTTAGCTAGTCAAGTGACAAATTCCATAGTGATGTTTTCCTATTTCCATTCAGGTATGGGTAATGGTTGTAACATCCCCTTAGACTTCTGTCTCTCAGCATTTACTTGATGACAAACAAAGAATCGAGAGACATATTCACTAACATCTCTTTTCATGCCATCCCACCAGAAGTACTCTTTCAGGTCCTTATACATCTTCGTACTTCCATGATGAATAGAGAATGAATAACTATGAGCATCATCCAACAACTCCTTCTTTAATTCTAGGATGGGAGGAACACAATCTAGATAACTAAACCTTATTATCCCATCACAATCAAGGTTGAATTCAGGAACATTTCTCACCTTCTTTTGTAACTCTACATCTTCTTTTTGTCCATCTTTAATATTCACATGTATAGATGATTGAACATTCATTTTAGAAAGATAATATTTTTCCCCTTCCATTATAATTCCAAGATCCTTCCTTTGTAAATTCATAAATATTGGATCTTTTTTGATCCTCATCAGGGATAAGCTAGCATGGTCTTGTCGGCTTAATGCATCTGTCACTTTGTTTGCTTTCCCTGGGTGATAATGAATTGAATAGTCTTAATCCTTAATCAGCTCCAACAATCTTCTTTGGTGCATTTTCAGCTCTTTTTGTGTGAAAATATACTTTAAACTTTTATGATCAGTATAAATAACAAATGTTTCACCCTAAAGATAATGCCTCCATATTTTTAATGAAAATATTACCATGGAATACTCCAAATCATGATTTGGGTAATTTTAGTCATGGATTTTCAACTGTCGTGAGGCATAAGAAATCACCATATCATTTTTCATGAGAACACACCCCAGTCCCTTCTTGGATGAATCACTGTAGATCACAAACCTTTCTCCACTACATGGTAGCGTGAGCACAGGTGCACTAGATAACCTTTGTTTTAACTATTTGAAATTCTCTTCAAACTCCACCATCCACACGAACATAACTCATTTTCAAGTCAACCTGGTGAGTGGATTAGACAACCTTGAAAAATATTTCACAAAACATCGATAATATCCAGCCAGACTTAGAAAACATCAGATCTCAGTTACTGTCGTTGGCCTAGACCATATTTTAATAACCTTTGTTATTGATATATCTACATATATCCCCTCTTTTGAGATTATGTGACCAAAAACTGATTCTTTTTTATGCCAAAATTTACACTTGGTATATTTGGCATAAATTTTATTCTTTCTTAGAGTCTTTAATACAATTCTCATGTGATCTTCATGTTCTTCCTTGATCTTTTAATAGAAAGAATATCATCTATAAAGACTACCACAAACTGATCAAGATAGTCTCTAAAGACTCTATTCATTAGATCCATAATGATAGCCGGGGCATTAGTAAGACGAAATGGAATTACTATAATTTAATAGTGTCTATACCTGGTATGGAAAGACGTCTTTGGTATATCCTTGTTTTGGACACATAATTGATGATACCCTAAATGAAGATCAATCTCGGAAAGGTATTGACCTCTGCCTAGTTGGTCAAATAAGTCATCATTGCCTGGGAGTGGATATTTTTGTTGATAGTGATCTTGTTATGTTCTCGATAATCAATTCAGAGTCTCATGGATCAATCTTTCTTCTTAACAAACAGAACTGGTGCTCCCCAAGGTGATGCACTAGGGCATATGAATCCTTTATCAAGATTTTCATGGAGTTGCTTCTTCAATTTTTGCAACTCAATTGGGGCCATTATATATGGTGTCTTTGAAATATGAATAGCACTAGGTACGAGTTCTATTGAAAACTCTACATCACGATTTGGTGGAAGACCAGGAAATTCCTCTGGAAATACATCATCAAACTCCCTTACATTGGGCATATTATTAATCGTGGGTTTCTCTCTAGAAATTTCAGAAAAAAACATTCATTTATTGGAATCAGGACCCATAAGATGGAATAAATTTCCATTGGAAGGTAATATTCATACTTGCATCTACAGATGATAGTAGATTGATCAAGAATATTAAATGTGATTTCCCTCCTTTGACAATTTATATGAGCTCCATATAAGGAAAGCCAATCCATTCAAAGAATCACATAAAATTCTACTATAGGAAGGATCACAAGATTTACAGGATGTAATTTCCCACAAACATCTATCGAAGATGAATTGTAAACTTTTTATGCAATCGTTTTGGCATTAGTGGTTGTCATAGCTAACTCAACATCTAGTTGTTGAGGTAATACGGCGATATACTTAGAAAATTCTTTATACATAAATTATTGGGTGGATCCATAATCAAATAAAACATTTTCTACTTCAGAGTGGATGGTAAGTGTACCTTTCACCACTTCGTTATCATACTCCACATCGCCGATAGAAATTGCATGTGACTTTCCTTTGTCTTTGGCAGTAAGATTTTTTTGACGTCGATCATCCTCAACAACCCTTGGATTATGGAATTGATTAGAATAATGCCCCATTTCGTTGCACTAGAAACATTGATGTGTAGGAGGTACATTCTATGTATCCCTTTCATTGTTTACATCATTAGACAAATTCTTCCCATTATTTCGACATCCAACTACCCGATGAACTTCTTTTCCACACTTAAAAAATTTACTTGTCCAATTAAGACAATTCCCTACAGGTTTCCTTCCACACTTTGAACATAAGGAAAAACTCATCTTCTTTTAAGTGTGGTCTTTAGATTTTCCCTTGAATTCCATTTTCCTCTTCTTATCAATCCCATATGACCGATGGATTACTCCAATCTGTATCTCAACCTTGAGAGCACATAAAACAATTTCCTCATATCTATTGAAGTCATTTATGGTTAACGCCCTTTGAAGACTTGGTTTTACGCTACTAACGAATCGATCAATCGACTCTCAGGTTGGATAATAATTATGGAATCATACTATGCTAGTCTTGTAAAATTTTCATCATAGGTACCAACAAATTCATCATCCTTCTGCATCAGTTTAGGAAACTCCTTCACCATCTTTGTTCGAAGAATAAGAGGGAATTATTTATTGAGTAATATGTTCTTAAACTCATCCCATTCCATGGACTCAATTTCATCGATTTGCCTCATATTGTTAACAATATTCCACCATTGATTAGCTTCACATTCCAAATGATATACTGCTAAGATGAATTTATCATGTTCAGAACATTGTAGAACTGAAAATAACTGTTCAGTGGTATTCATCCATTGTTCAGCCACTAATGGATCAGAAGACCCGCTGAATGATGGTGGAAGCTTCCTCATGAAGGATTCAACAGAATGTTGCTCCTTCCATTTCTCGTTTGGAAGTCCAACATGATTCATATCTTGAGGAATTTGTGTGAGCATGGCTACAATATTTTTCATTCCAGCTCCTGTAACGTTTGGTTGCTCAGGGGGACAATCATTGATTGCCTGTCACATTCATCATTAACACGGTTCTTTCAGGATCCAGCCATTGACTAAAACCAAGAAGCATAGCATGAGAAACACTAATCATAACAAGAAAACCACATAATCAAGAATAAAATTTCACAATTTATGTCTTGTCATTGGTTGTTCATGGTCATTTATAAAACACAAATATTGTGTTCCATGTTTTGACATATCCTTATAGTTTTTACTAAGGATTTCACATCCTAGTTTCCAAAGGTTTACTATACCTTTCCTCTAATACCATCTATAATGACCCATACTTTACATACATGGTTATTAATTCAGAATTGAAGCATACTCATTACATCATAAAACAAAACCATGATAGGACCGTATAGGTATACTGTGTTTAGAAACTGGGAAACATAAACAAATGGTTCATAAATCAACAACATTGTCTCATGTTTATTTCATCATATCTAGAGCCCCTTTTGGCATATCGTACTTAATACCATTCTTCCAGACCTGGGGAAAATAAAACATACAAAAGGGTGATTTCAAATGCTCAGTATGGGTAGAAAGAATAAATATCAATCATATAATATTCATAAGAACATAACATTTTGAAAATCGTAACCGAAAAAAGAGATCATAATATCATAACATGGGATAATTCATAGTTGTGAAATGTAATCCCAATAATCATAACATAAAACATAAAACATTGTGGCATACAAAAATAATCATATAAAATCACTTCATATTAGTCAAGGTGCATTTCCAAGACCATTATAGTTGACAAAGTCCATTATTGAAAGGAGTTCACACCTCATTCTAGTCCGGTATCACTGAACCAGATTAACATGTCATTCCAGCCATGTCTATCTCATGAGATATAAATCATTACCCAATATATTGGAGGGAGATATATGTCCCACCCATCTCATAATTAAATCATTCTTATTTGTGCCACAAAATCAAAAATCATTGCATAACACATGTAATAAAAAATTGGATTCTTAAACATCATGACATCATAACATAATACACATAAGATAAAAGGACACCATAAAATTAATTCAATCATAAAATAACCAAATAAATGTAAAAAATAGGGATAGAAACATAACCATATATTATACTAGATGGAAAATAAGTTTGACAAAACACTTGAACTCTATTCTTGAGGAAAATATCATTTCTACTTCAAAAATAGTTTTCCTTTCTTAACATGTCATAAAATATTAAACAAAAAGAAGTTGATTACAAATAAACATGAAAACTTGTAAAGGAAGATTCATGGAAATAATGTACTATGAAATCATAAAAATCCTTTCATGTTGTATAAGTTAAAAAACATTATTATCATACTTTGGCTGGAAAATTCAAAAAGTACCTCGTACTAAAAATGACAAAAGAATCCTTTCATATCTTTTACTAAAAACTCACCAATGGGTAAAATTGGATTTAAACAATTGAATGAGGATAGAAATAATATTACATTTTGAGTAAACATTGATGTGGATGATAAATATTCCCCAGTAAATTATGAAGTATAAACAATCTCGGATAAAAATGAGATTGTATGATTTTCCCTTACCTTAGGTCTGATTTGATTTTTACGTATCTGAACCTCTTGTATAATAATTTAAATAATTTTATTGACTTATTACAGAATCATATTCATTTTTATGATATCATATATGGTCATATTCTTATCTCTTTATTAATAATATTTCATTTCTACTTGTTATTCGGGTGTTTATTGCTTTATGTTCTTATGCTTGTTTTGTCAAATAAATTCTTATTCTTATTTATAGGTTATATATACATCATTTACAGAATTTTAATAGTGTAACATATATCATATTTATTCATTAAATGCATTAATATAATCATTATTCAATTAAGATCATGTAAAATGAGTGACATCACATCGTGGAGACGTTAGGTCGTACGTACGCACGAGTGATGTTATGGTTCCCAACATCGTGGAATTGTATTAAAGTGTATGTATAATATTTCAAAATCAATATAACTTTAAAATAATCATATATAGATATTCTTTACACCATTATACCCATCCATGTAAGGTGGTGGTGGAAAACAGATTACACCACGGCGTGGAGACGGTATTCCGTACGTACGCACGAGCGGTGATTTCGTTTTCTGTAGGATGGATAGAAGGTGAAATAGGGTTGTTTCATATTTATTATTACATAGAAGTATATGATTTATACTGATGTTATTAAATCATTATGAAACAACTTATGAATATGAATTATTATAAGAAATAAATTTGAAAGAATCAGTAACAGATATTACCTCTTCTTCGACACGCCTCTTTGAAACCTCCTCTTATGGCACTAAAATTGGTCTTTGAAGTAGACCAAGACCTCTAGTATGTTTTCAGGGAAGTTAAGAAGGGAAATGGTCAGGGGTTGGCTGATCATGAAGGTTCAAAAGTGTGTAAAGAGGAGAGAGAGGAGGTTCCCTTTTATAAGGGAGGAGAGGGGCATCTTAGGAAAAACATAAACTATTAGTTTATAATAATGTCATATTCTATTTTTAATAAATCCAAATTGATTTATTTTGAATATAAGGTGGGTATGGGTCGAAATCCTCTCAAATATTAGGTTTTAGAAAATTTTAGGTTACTATTTTAACCTTATCATTTAGATTTAACTCTAAGTTAAATAATTTAACTATTATCTTGTCTTCTTGTTTTCTTACAATATATGGTTAAGAAATGTAATATGACAAGAAAAACGAACCCCAAGTGGTTTGTTATTAATATATATAACCTTATCTAAGTCATGTTACCAAACCTTTGATTTTTGTAAATAAAATAATAATTAATAATATAATACTTGTTTTAAAACTATTTTATGTCAATTATGACACTATTTGTTAGTTGATTTTTTGAAAATCATAACTGCGTGATTAGTTAGAAAAAAGTTAATTAAATCCATAATATCATGTCTTATTAACCTAAAAAGTAATTTTAATTTATAAGAAGTCTCAAATTACATTTATTTGGGTATTTATAACATCAATTATGTTAATATTTCATTAATAAGGTAATTACTCCATCATCATTGTGTCAGAAATAAATTAAATTATTTAATGTCTTAAAATTATAAATAAAATACCATTATATTGGAAATCATGTTAGATTTCTAATGGATATTTATAGTCGAATTTATCTTATGTATATCCCTACATTAAAAATGTTTTTAGTTATTAAACATTGATTTTAACTATTTTAACACTTCTTTAAATAAAATAATAATAAATGTCCTTATCTAATCCAAGTGGACCTAATGGGTAATATATTATTCCTAAGGTTGTTTTTGGTCAAATTAAACTTATCTAATAGAATTTAGACATGTTTTAGGGTAATAATAATATCATTTTTACCCTTAATTACCCTTTTTACTTTTAACTGTGGTAAATAAATGTGAAAAGTTACTATTCACAAAAAATTATTTTTATCTTTTTGAACCACATTTTACTCCTTAATATTAACTGTGTCTCTCAGATTTTCAAAATTCCACTCACTGAAGCGGTAAAATTTTGTTTTATGTACATTTGCAAATTCTCATTCGAGGTGGGTAAAAGGCAGAGAAAAGTTCAATAAAGTTTTTATATATCTCTATTATTATAAAATTACTCCAATGAATTACATTGAACTTATATCGGTATTATGTATCTATTTTGATCTGAAATAAATTTAAATAATATAATAAATTATTTTAATAAAATGTTGGTTTTTAAATTGTAACCCAGTGCTTTCACTATGCATCAAAAATTGAAAGTTTTCAGAAAAATACCAAAAATTCACCCTAGGAAAAACATTGACATTCTGAATCCAAAAATGAAGTCCATTTTGAATGATAAAATTTATAAAATTTCAAAAAGTGGGTATTACTATTCATAACGGCTAGTTTTAATACTATTTTAATAACATATCATTGTTTAGTGAAACTTGGTATTGTGTACAATGAAAGCAATTGAGGAAGGTTGCTCTTGCGTGCAATGCAAGCCAAGATAGTGTTGTGTATAGTGAAAGATTATTTTGGTTCTGCGTATAACATAATACATAAAAACAAAATATTTCTCATAAAATCTCGGGTATTACAAAGAATATTTAAAATCGTGTTTTGGAATGGTAAACATCAATTGAATGACTCTGAGGGTTTCATCACTCTGAATATCCAGAAGACCTAGAAATTTAGAGACTAATATTACATATAAAGGAAAGTTGTCACTATATATTTTGATTTCATAAGGTCTAAAAATGTAGAACCCACCACACTACGGATTGAGTGTAAATCTTCTTTCATTCCCACTAGTAAATATTTTTTGAATGGATATATTTTTTAGGATGATATTGATACCCCTTTAAAATTGGCATATATATTCAATGGGTTCTGGGGTGAAATTCATTTTCTTGATAGAGAAACATGAAATACCTTTTATACAAAATTACAAATATGGTGAATTCCCTACAGAATTTTATCGTCATGTTAGAAGATGAATGCTTTAAAAAATAGAGGAATATTTTAAAAGAAATCCCAACATCACATATAGTGACATACCATGGATATTTTTTAAGGGATGATGAAGGATTTACAGGTGGTTTTTTTGTATGGATGGATCAGCTTTAAGGGTCACAGAATTCATAGGGTTTATCCTTATTTAGATATGATTGTATTGATTGAATGGTTTATTTTCATTTATTGAGTTTTTTGGGTTTCATAACATTAGGGTTGGAGTTAGAATTAACCACCTATTATAATATGTTTTTTTACAATGACTATATGTTTTTTGATGGATTATCGTAGTGAGTGAGCTGAGGGATTTTTACTTAGTTCTCATTTGTCAATGAATTTGGGTGTTGCGGGACTACAAGATTTGGGTCACTGAACGCTTATAGATTTATGTAAGAAGTTATATTTGTGGGTTAGGGAGAGATCTAGAATATCAAAAATAACTAAATTCACATAATAAGGACGAATGTATAGATTTAGTTTAAAAGTTTATTTCTACATTGAATGTTTGGAAGTACGTTTCAGCATTTTTTTTATTTTTGGAATTGCATGCAGACAGAATATATGGAGGTGGAGAGCGTAATTATTTGTTTCGTAGAATCTTTGAAAATTCAATCCTGACCATGTAGAAGGCATTGTAATTACATTTATGTATAGTGATGAGTGACCATTCGTTTACATACTCCTCATCCACAGCTATGGTGAATTTTTTGGAAATTGGAATGGTTTTGAGGATAGGTTTGTTCTGATGTTCACATTAATTTGGTTTTTCAATATATCAAATGGTATTTTCCTCAATAAATTGAAACTGTAAACTTGTTACACCTCATGTTTTTACTGTCAACCTCTACATTTTTTAAAATATTTCTACGGTCATGAATTGGGTGACCAATTCATCTCTCAGATTGTTTAAAAATATGTTCTTCTCTCATGGATCATGTTCATTGATTCCGTTATAACTTAGGTATTATGAACTACTAATAATATTTCCATTACTCATGATTATGATATATTAATTACTGGGTATTATTTTCAAATGTTAAGGTCATGTTATCACGTATTTATTGTTTATTTATGCTTTAAAAAAATTATTGATTGAATTATCACTTGTTTGGAAACACTAAGAATATTATCACACCCTTTATTATTTTACCTTTTACCTAGGATATGATGAATGGTTTTACATGTGATGTGTATAATAAGGTTTCTCAAAATGAAGAAATTATTAGGAGATGATGTAGATACATTATTTAATAGTTATTTATGCATATAGGTTTCTAATGTTATTAATCATTTTTTGTTATGGCTTGGATATAAATTATATGTAATCAATATTCATCTAATTGGACAAAATATTTATGTATGAAATTTTTGGTACATTTAAGGGAATGTAAAAGTGTCCACCTAGATCAATTGTAGATATTACATTTTAAAAATATCTTCAAAACAGTCATCTAATCTTATCCAAGTCCATAGATCCAATGCCTATCCTTGAGAGGCCCTAACACACAACAAAATATCCATTAATTACTTTCAAATTATTTATTTTTTTTTATATTATTTAAGTTCAATTTAAATTTCTATTGTATTAATAATTAAGGGAAAAAAGAAACTAGTATACCTATTCATGGTGAAATAATGAATAAAGGTGTCTGTTTTTACACCTAAAACATCATCGGTCCTATTCAATACACAAACCCCATTAGAAAAAATGGTTCAATGAAAAACAATTATTACAATATGCATAAAACCCATGAAAAATCTATGTGGCATATTACCCATTCTGAAATGGTGTATTTTGAGGTCCATTCATCATCTTAGGTCCTCTTATAACCATGCCAAATAGATGCCTCTTCCTTTTTCATCGATTCCTTAATGCTCTAGAAAAATCGACAATGAAACACTAAATGAAATTGCACATAATCATTCGCTATAATTTTATCCAATAATGGGGGAATGGAATTTCTTAGATTTACCATCCAAACCAAACTAGAAGCACCCTAGATAAAATGGGGAAATATATAGAGGATGGTTGTAATCTATTTATCCCCTCCAATAAGCACTCACTATTTTAATTTATATTAATGTCATTCCAACTCTTGAAAATTCAAAAAAAAATTAGAAACACTTTTATGGCATAAACACTTGGTTTAAACTACTAATCATTAATGTAGGGGGGTCATCCCTCGGTCCTAAATATTCATGATTTGAATACCAACATTATGACAAGTATAGTGTTAATCTATATCCAAGACACTCAAAAATAATTCAATGTTATAACGGAATTCCTAGGTCACCATCCATGACATGAGTCCCATCCAAAAACATATATTTAGCTAGCTCAGACTCTAATAATATAATTCTAAGTCGTAGTTCTCAATAATCCATCTTCAAAATAATATATATATATTCCCAAATTCAGTAACCCATATTTTCACATAGGATTATAGTTGTAATAACATCAAACACTCTTTCAGGTAATATATTAAACCATTGTTATGATATTCCTCACCTTTATATTATAAAATATTATTTTATATTATTTCTGTTAGTATTTTCTACAACATTTTTATATTCATTATATTACTCAATATAATCTAATTTTGACCTCATTAGGTATACATATACATATATACATATAACATCAAGGAAATTTACGACCTATGAGAATATACATCTATTTATAATTACAAAGGTCCTTAAAATTCTATATAAACTAATTATAAAAGCTCTATGGGACTTTCACCATTACCTTTTAAACATTCATTAAATATATAACCTTATGAAGAATATTATCATGTATAAATGGGTTAAAAACAATAAAATTTATTTACCCTTTTGTAGGTTACTTTTTTAGATGATTCTCATTTATATGACCATTTAAGTTATTCAAATTTGCATTATAGTGTGTTATGTAAATTATAATAACTATTTTTAACAGGAATATATATTATAATTATATATAAATCATTATCTAAATGTTTCAAACCATGACATGTAATTTTCTATATGAAGTACACATCTTGAATTGAAATATAAACCATTTCTATTTATATGTGATTGTAGATTTTTTTTGGTAATTTTATTTACATGAAAGTGAATATTGAAAACATTATTTAACCCACTTGGAAAAATAAGATGGGTTTCACTTTTATCAAATTCTATAATCACCTCTCAATTAGTAACATAAATACCCCTTATAACATTTTCAATCAGTCATATATACAATGTTTCTTTATTTTCATATTAATTAATGACCAAGAAGCTATATCTAATAAAAAAATTTCAAAAATAAAATTAATGTTTTCAATAATGAATACACATGAATATTCCACTTAATTCATTACTATATTTTACTTTTTATTCTATGGGTCTCTTTTTATAGTGATAAAAATATCCATTTTATTATTTATCTCCTTAAAAATGATTTCTTACTTATATGGGTGATGTATAAATACCTTTTTATTTTCTCAAGAAATTAACCTTTACCCTTTTTAATTTCCACCTTATGGATAGGTGACTTGTTCTTCATAATATTCATATATTGATTGTATGTTATAGTTTATTTATTTGTCATGTAAAATAGAAAAAAACCAAAATTTAAAAACAATAATGTTATGATATGTGTATGAGAAGCATGTGATGTTATTTATCTACTTGAAATCCTATCAATGAAAACCCTAAATGTACCCTACCTTCATGACCAAATAAGATTCAACAGAGAATATTTATCCTATTTTTATGTTAAAAATTTATTAATGGTTTCATATCTCTCTTTACTAGTTTTATCTTATTAAAACATATAGATATGACATAACATCGTAGATTCAACACTATCCTCTATATAATTTTACAAATCACTAGGAATAAATGACAACATGATTCTCTTAACATCTACAATATCATTTACACACATCCAATAGATGTATTTTTCATACTCACTCCCTTAATAATGAGGCTCATCTAGTATAGGGGCTCCATCACATAATATTTCCTTTATTTTAATAATCCATTTCAAAGGAACATATAAAAAAATTGATTTGTTATAATTAGGGAATTTTCTTTATCTATGAATGAACATAGAATTAGAGAGTTCATGGTATTAGTGACCATTATCTACATTGAATTTCCCATGTTATATTAAAACCTTTGGAAGGATGGTTGAATCAATACGTCATTTTTAAATTTCATTTTACAAAATAAACCACTATAACTAGTTAGACACTGACATAATAATTTTATATATCTCAAATTTAACTAAATGTGATTGAAATGTATATCACAACTTGAAAGATAATATTTTTAAAATGGTCTAAAATGGTGTTGGTGGATACATCCTTTCAGTATTTAGGTCTTTTACATTAAATAGCTATTCCAATAAATTAAAATGTGATTACATGTTTAATGGGAAAATTTTATCTTTTACCCAGTATTTTTAACCAACATTGTCATCTCTTGATATTTCTTATATTGTTTACAAAACATGATAATTGAGACCAACTAACATTGAGAAAATTTTCATTAGAGAAAATAAAATATGTCACAACATCACTATATGAGATATTATCCTTTAAAATTATGGAATTCCACCTGTAGATTAATATAAAATATCTTTCATACACATCATCCTTTTTCTAATATTGAAAAAATAATAATGATCAATCAATATAACTCACTGGATTATCTCTCTCCCTTTCATCTTCGTAAGCTTCACTAGTTGAATATCATCATTTTTTCTCTCTATGATACTCCTAATGCTCATTTTATTACACAATCAGTTCACTTCATACTAATTCACACCCTTAGACTTCTACAACACAACACATATTTTAAACAGTATCATTAATTAATAAATAATTTATTATTTTATAATTTAAAAAAATAATTCATGGAATTCTTAAATGTTCTATAAAATATTATACATTAATAAGTTCCTTGAGGTCTTCTCCTTCTTAATTTTTCACATGGGTTTCTCCACCATGATCCTCAACATTATTTAAATGAAAACATAGTCCATGAATCTATTTTTTTCATAATCTAATATCATCATGTTTTTTAGCTCATTCCCAATGTTGGATTTTATAGATCCTCACAAATTATCTCAAAAAGTTAACATTCATGGGTTTTTGTTACTCATTCTGCTTCCCTACAAAATTATCTTCATTACACAACATGGTGCGAATGTTTTTAAAATGATTAGATAACAACTCAAATATCAAAAGTTTATTTAGTTGGTAATTTATCCATAGATAAATTCACAATGAGTACTTATTCTCTATTATGTGAGGATAATATTTCATATTTTTCTTGATTCACTATAAGGCCCCAGCCATAAACATTACTTAATCTTGAGATATTTCAAGAATACACCTTGAGGATCTTTCCAGGTTTTGAGTTTTAGAGAATTAGATCATAAAACATGCATTACATCCCACATTTAAACAAAGTGGTTACAATAAAATATATTATTCATTTTTTCGCATCAATGGAATCATATTTAAAATAAAACATGGATTATTTCTTGACACTTCCTTAACACTATCATCATATCAAGTACCCTTCCCTTGACCTATGAAAAACATTTCAAAATATTCGGATGAGCATAAAAAGCTCAGTAAGGGATATGAAAATATGGAATGGAAACATGAGTAAATGTATACATAATAATCAATGAAATCATACCCTACGCATAAAACATAAGAACTTTAACATTCCTCATCAAAACATGAATAAATCATAGAAATCATATGACATAAAGGTAACTTCAGGCATTAATAACATTCTTACGTAGGGAGTAACCCTCTTGGTTAGGTTTGGAATACCCATCACAGTATATTACCTAAATCGCTTCGGAGAAACCATAACGTTTAACTCCTTCACGTTACCCAATGAATTGGAGAGCTATATCGGGATCACCCGCCCTTAGTTTATCACAGAACCTCCCATCTTCATAATAATTCCCAAGAACCATAACATAATCGTATCACATAAAACTTGCATAAAGGAAACATAACATTTCCACATTTTAATCACAAGACATCAATACAACACATTGATATAAATACATTATGAAAACCATTTTCAATAGAAAAATAAAAGAAAAGTAAATCTTGGTATTTATTTTTCATTTAAAAAAAGGTATGGCTTGTAGAGGAAGCCGAAACTCAAATAATAGTCACAGCGGAGGAGAAGTCATTGTCACCGCATTCGTACGACAAAAACATTCCCTTTTGTAGTTTAGTAAAACGCTTCGTATAAAAAAGATTCCTTTTGGATAAACATAATAGTCAAAGGGGTTTATACACCATATAAAAGAAGGATGTGTATAAAACAAAATATACCTCAATGAAAGGAGATTGAGACGAAGTCCCATACCTCGGGTCCGACATGACTCGATCGTTCATTAACCTCCCGATTAATAAACGTGAGTTAATTTCTACTTTCATAAGAACCTTTTTAAAGTTCATTATTCCTTTTATATCGCTTAATACCATTTCATGAAAACTATTTAATTATTTAAGTTAATGACGGTTTTTTTAACAATCATTGGTACTTGATTCAAAAATAAACTCTATATAATTACAAGTTGTTCATGTATCCATTATATCCAGAGTTATACTCAGGATTTAGATATCATATATATCATATATAACAAGTATATAAATGAATTTAAAATGTTACATAACGTTTAGAGGTATGAAATGAAATGCATCATTCATTGAGACGGTAAGTCGTACGTACGCATGAACGCTACATTCATTTCCATTTCGAATTTTATGGAATGGAATCATAATGATATAAAGGTATATTATAATTATAGTACAATATAATATATAATATAATTAATTAAATCCTTTATACATCCCACATATGTGATTAACGAATCAAATCACATTGAGGGTGCGGTAGTCCGCACTTCCTAAAATGAAGATATCGCGTTACCCATAATGGAAACCATAAACTTATGCCATAAATGAAAAATACAGAAGAATAAGTAAAACATAAACATATTATATATCATATATAAATATAGATTCATCTTAATGGCCACCTTTTAAGGTGTTAAAAGAATATTGAACAATCATCGTTTCGTGAAGAAGAAATTCGCCATCCACGGAAACAGTATGTTCTTTACCCACTAGATGTAGGTGTGTGTAAGTGCAGATCGAATCCTTCTTATAACAACATCCTAGTATATGGAAGATACTGGTGTTATTACAAACGAAATAAATAAAAATATTTTAGGGGGTTGGAGAATCAAAATAAAACATAATAAAACAAGAGAAGACACTACCTTTAAATCAGGTAACTCTTTTTGATTTGAGCTCAAAGGCTTCCTTGGGAAGACTTCTACCCAAAGTAAGTATTCTAAGAGTTAAAGAGGTATGTGGAGAGACAAAATGGGCAGGGTTTGGCCGAGCCAAAGGCTTTGTAATTGTGGGTATGGTGGTAGAGGTGGGGGCCTTTTATAAGAGGAAAGGAGGGGCACTCTTGGAAAGTTAAGAAAGATACTTTGTTATAAAATGATTCTCAGATAAAAAAGATCCCATAATTTTAAATTTCGAGGATAAGGTGATAAGGGTTATAAATCCACCCATCTAATAGGTTTTTGACATGTGTAGGTCTTAGATTTTACATTATATTTTCATTTTACTTAAATCGTTAAATAATGGGGTAATCACTACATCATTATGGTGTCATAAATAATATAATTTATTTAATGTCTAAAATTTATAAAAAAAAATATCATGACTTAAAAAATAGTATTAGCTTTCTAAAGACTATTTAAAGTCAAAAATCTAACTTTTAAAACCCCATGTAGAAATTGATTTAGTAAAACAACTCATGTTTGTGTCATTTTCATTTTAACTTTAAACAAAAGTCATTAATGCCATTATCTTACACAAAGTGGCTCCATGGGGTCCCCAAAATCTACCCATGGGTTGTCTTGGTTGGCCATGACACATCCAATAAGGGTAGGACATGTGTCAAGTTCATTTCATATTATTAAAACATTATTCTTATCTTAAATTACACTAATTACCTCTAATCGCGATTAAAAACATAAAAGCTACTATTCACCAAAAAATTATTTTAATCCCATTGAACCACATTTTACTTCTTAATGACAACCATGTATGTCAGATTTTTTTTGGATTTCAAAACACAGAAGTGCTAAAGTTTCATTTAAATGAAAAAATAGTTTTGTAAGTACTACTTAGTGGTTTCATTATTCATCAAAAATCGAAGCTTTTCAGAAAAATACCAAAACATCACCCTAAGCTATATTTTATATTTCGGATTCCAAAATGATGCATATTTTACAAAAATCAAAACACATAAGTTACATTAATTAATTTAAAAATTAATTCCCGCTGTCAGAGCAAATAGCGTGTTTTTATGAAACAAAATGTATCAAAAGATTGACACTAGTTTAAGTCCGATTTCAAAGTGAAATTAATTCCAACGACCACTATTGGATTAAATGGTAAAAATATATTCTAATTTAACTTTAAAACCAATTCAAAAGATAATTTAATCATATAAATAAATTATATTAAATAGAGGATTTGAATTAAAATACAACATTTTTCAGTATTCATTAAAAAATGTACTTTATTAGTAAAATAACAAAAATTTACCCAAAGTAGATTTCAATGTCCCAATAATAATGAATAAGTTTATTTTGAAAAATTGAGCTTATAAAATTGTCAAAATTTTGATTTAATAAGGTTTTCCACCAAAAGGCAGTAAAACAATCTTTTAAAAATACTAGTGTATTCCATGCTTAAGATTGGTTTTATTCTCGTTTTAAGCCTCTAAAACAATATCAAATTCATAAATAGACCTAGATAACTATATATTATTCATTACTTACTTGGGATGTTACATCCTTCCCCCCTATATAAAATTGTGTCCCCGCAATTTATTTACTTATCGAATAAGGGGGGGTATTTAGCCCTCATTTCATTTTCATATTCCCATGTTGCCTCTTCAATCATGTGGTTTTTCCACAAATCCTTTACCTGATGAATTACCTTATTCAGTAACACGTGCTCCATGTGTTCAAAAATCTGTACCGGTTGTTCCTCATAAGATAGGTTCTCTACCAGCTGAATTACCTCTAGACTCAAAACATGAGATGGATCTGGCATGTACTTCCTTAACATTGAAACATGAAAAACATTGTGTACCTGAGACAAAATCAGAGGTAAAGCCACTCAGTAATAAACTGATCCAAATTTTTACAGAATTTTGTATGGTCCAATGAACCATGGACTCAGCTTTCTTTTCTTACCAAATCACATCACACTTTTCTATGATGAGACTTTGAGAAAACCATGGTCACCTACCTCAAAAGAGAGATCCTTCCTCCTGTTGTCCGCATAACTCTTCTGCCTGCTCTGAGCTGTTCTCATGTGTTTCTATATAACCTATACTTTTTATGCTATCTCTCCCACCAATTCTGGTCCCATCAGCTTCCTTTCACCCACTTCATCCCAAAAATCTTGAGTTCGACACCATTTACCATATAATGCCTCAATTGGAGCCATCTGTATACTGGAATGAAAACTATTATTATACGAAAATTCAACAAAAGAGAGATATTGGTCCCAAATTCCCTAATAATCCATCGAACAAGAAAATAACATATCTTACAAATTCTGAATTGTTCATTCTGATTGCACATATGATTGAGGATGAAAAGATGTACTAAAATTTAATTCAGTACCCAATGACTTCTGAAGGCCTTTCCGAATGTTAGAAGTAAACATGGGATCAAGATCAGATACAATGGAGAGAGGAACTCCATGAAACCTGACTATCCCTTTATGATAAAAACTGGAAATTTGATCTAGGGAAAAAGTATCTCGTATAACAAGGAAATGAGCATATTTAGTCAAGCGATCAACAATAACCCAGATCACATTATTACCTCGAGATCTCTTCGGTAATCCCACAACAAAGTCCATGGATATATTATCCCATTTCCACTTTGGCACTGGTAATGGATAAAGCATCCCTTTCGGTAACTGCCGCTCTTCTTTAACCTATTGACAAGTCAAACACATTACAGTAAAATTAGTAATATCTCTTTTCATTCGATCCCACCAGTAATACGCACACAGATCTATATACATCTTATTACTGCCAGGATGAACTAAAAACGGAGAACTATGAGCTTCACATAACAAATATCTCTTCAACTGTGAATCACAAGGCACACACAATCTCTTCCCAAATCCCAAAACACCTTCATTATCAATGTTGAATTCACGCAACTTACCCTTCTGAACAAGCTCTATCTTTTTCTAGAACTCACTGTCTTGCTTCTGTGCTTCCTTGATTCAATTTGATATAGAAGATTTCACTGATACCTAAAACAAAACAGAAGGACATACTACACCAACAACTTTTATGCCAAATTTCATCAAATCCTTAACCAAAGGATCACGTTCCAAACACAACATTGTTAATGAAGCATTACTTTTTCGACTCAATGCATCAGCCACTTTATTTGATTTTTCCGGATGGTAATGAATTCTACAATCATAATACTTGATTAATTATAGCCATCTCCTCTGTCTCATGTTCAATTCCTTCTGCGTGAATATATACTTTAAACTTTTGGGATCGGTATATATTTCACACTTTACTCCATACAAATGGTGCCTCCAAATTTTTAAAACGAAAACTACAACAGCTAATTTCAAATCATGTGTAAGGTAATTTACCTCATGAGTTTTCAACTGTCGTGAAGCATACGCAATTACATAATAATTCTGCATTAGGAAACAACCAAGTCCTTTCAATGAAGCATCGTTATAGATAACAAACTCACCATTCCTTGAAGGTAGTGCCAAAACTGGAGCATTCACCAATCTTCTTTACAGTTCATGAGAACAATCATCACAGTCTTTTGTCCAGATAAAATTAACACCCTTCCGACTTATCTTGTCATTGGACTAGATAACCGTGAATTATTTCTAACAAACCTTTGGTAATATACTTCCAAACTAAGTAAACTATGAATCTCAGTTACATTTGCGGGTCTTGGCCATTCTTCAAAATACTTTGTTTTTGCAGGATCAATAGTTATCCCATCCTTAGAAACAATGTAACCAAGGAAAGAAATTTGTTGCAACTAAAACTCACACTTGCTGAATTTCCCATACAATTTATTTTCTATTATGGTTTACAAAATAACCCTTAAATGTATTTCATGCTCCTCTTTAATTTTAGAAAACACCAAAATATTATCAATGAAAACCACCACAAACATATCCAAGAACTCATGGAAAATTCTATTCATTATGTCCATGAATACAGCAGTTGAATTGGTTATCCCAAAAGGCAGTACTACAAATTCATAATGGCCATATCTTGTATGAAATGTGGTCTTCGTAACATCTTCTTCCTTTACCTTCAGCTGATGGTACCCCGATCTCAGGTCAATCTTTGAAAAATACTGATCTCCCTGGAGCTGATCAAACAAATCATCGATATGAGGCAAGGATATTTGTTCCTTACAGTGATGTTATTCAAGGCTCTATAATCAATGCAAAGTCTCATTGAACCATCTTTCTTTTTAAAAAATAAAATAGGATCACCCCATGGTGATGTGCTAGGTCGAATGAAACCTTTCTCTAATAAATCAGGCAATTGATCCTTCAACTCTAAAAGTTCAATTTGAGCCATTCGATAAGGGGGTTTTGACATTAGCATAGCTTCAGGAACTAAGTCCATAGTAAATTCAACTTTTCGATCTGGTATTATTCAAGGAAACTCATCAGGAAAAACATCAGGATACTCATTTACCACTGGCACATCATTAATCTGAGCAGTTCCTTTATTTTCAACGATGTGTGCAAGGTAACATTCATTTCCATCTTTTACAAGTTTCTCGGCCTCTTGATATGTTGTCAACAGTAAGGGTTCATTCTTGTACACAAACTGAAATTCATTCTGAAAAGAAACTTCTTTAGCTCTACAGTCAATCTTAGCTTTGTAAATAGAGAGAGAATCCATACCCAGGATAACATCAAACTCTACTAGAGGTAAAACAATAAGTTTCGCATGTAGGTTATTTCCGCGGATGAGGATAGGAAGATTCTTATAAATTCATTTTGCCTCAACATTTCCCCCAGGTGTTTTTACAACAAGTTCAAGAGTCATTTATTGAGATGGTATTCCAATTTTACTAGAAAAGTTTTCAGAGATGAAAGAATGTATAGACCCTGATACACACAACACACTTGATTAATATTAAAAAACAAACAATGTACATGATACAACATCATTTGAAGGCCATACATATGTTGAAGTAGTTGCAAAGGATTTCACCAACCCTTTCTTATTGTAGTCTAACTGCTTCCCATCACTCGAGCTCTTTGTCAGACACTCGTTTGCATAGTGACCCATATCATTTCACTTAAAACATTTCACTAACTGCAAATAAAATTTGGACTTACCATCACCTTGACCTTTTTCAGTGCAATCACGAGCCTTATGTCCCATCTTACCACATCGGTATCACTTTCCAGAATTCAGAAGACATTCCCCAGCACGCCTTTTCCCACATTTATCACAAACTAGAAACTTAGTTTTCTTAACTTCAGACCTTTTTGAAAAATTATTTCATTTCTCATGCCACCTCGATCTCTTCTTCTGCTGGTTGTTATAGAACACTTGATCATTGGAAAACTCCATTTCCACCTTCTCAGCACATTGAACAAGTTTTTCATAACTTTTGAACTCACGAGATGCTAAAGACCTTCGATAATTTGTCTTTAATTCGGAGTAAAAATGATTGATTTTACTATCAAGGTCTCAGATAAAATTTGCAGCATAACTTGCCAATCGAGTGAACCATTATTCATAGGTTGCCACTGAGTCTTCCTCTTGCCTGAATTAAAGGAATTGGTTTTCCATCCTAAGTCAAACAACATTAGGAAAATACTTCTTAAGAAACATACCATTGAATTCATCCTAGTCGAGAGCATCAATCTCATCAGCGTCCCTGATATTTTTAACCATCGACCACCATTGATCTGCTTCACCCTCTAAACAGTAAATAGTAAGACTAACCTTTTGATTGTCTGAACACCCCATGACATCGAAAATCATTTCCAATGCTTTAATCCACCCTTCAGCTTGCATATGGTCATATGATCCTCTGAATGATGGGGTTTTTTGTTTTATGAAATGGTCCACCACTGACATGTCCCTCTACGGTTGATATAGTTGATCTCATGCATGGATACCACCACCATTTATCGCTTGAGTCAACTGTGCCATTACTACAACAAATTGTTCAGTTCCAATTCTAACCATCTCAAGATGCTGATTTAGAAGGTTATTTCCTTCTGTATGCCTTCCTAGCACTGCTTCCCTATTTCCTCTGAGGAAAACCATTCTGAACAAACATGTCTTAGATGAATAAACATGGTAATATTCAAATGATATATCATTTCTATTTGACCATAAAAATAATATTTTTAGATAATAATTTAATAAAATTATAACTCCTAAATTTATCTAAACCGACCTCTGATACCAACAATAAGTCCCCATCCATAAACATTACTTAATCTTGAGATATTTCAAGAATACACCTTGAGGATCTTTCCAGGTTTAGAGTTTTAGAGAATTAGATCATAAAACATGCATTACATCACACATTTAAACAAAGTGGTTACAATAAAAGATAGTATTCATTTTTTCCCATCAATGGAAACATATATAAAATAAAACATGGATTATTTCTTGACACTTCCTTGACACTATCATCATATCATGCACCCTTCCCTTGACCTGTGAAAAACATTTCAAAAACATGGGATGAGCATAAAAAGCTCAGTAAGGGATATAAAAATATGGAAAGGATACATGATTACATGTATAAATAAGAATCAATGAAATCATACCCTACTCATAAAACATAAGCACTTTAACATACCTCATCAAATCATGAATAAATCATAGAAATCATATGACATAAAGGTAACTTGAGGAATTCATAACATTCTTATGTAGGGATTAACCCTCTTGGTTATGTTTGGAATACCCATCACAGTATATTCCCTAAATCTCTTCGGAGAAACCTTACTTTTTAACTCCTTCATGTTACCCATTGCATTAGAGAGAAATATCGGGCTCACCCGCCCTTAGTTTGTCAAGGAACCACCCATCTTCAAAATAATGCGCAAGAACCATAACATAATCGAATCACATAAAACATGCATAAAGGAAACATAACATTTCCACTTTTCAATCACAAGATATCAATACAACACATTGATATAATAACATTATAAAAACCATTTTCAATACCAAAATAAAATAAAAGTAAAACATGGTATTTATTTTTCATTTTAAAAAAATGTATGGCTTGTAGAGGAAGCTGAAACTAAAATAATGGTCACAATGGCGGAGAAGTCGTTTTCACCGCATATGTACGACAAAAACATTCCCTTTTGTCATTTATTAAAATGAATCATACAAAAAATATTCCTTTTGGATAAACGTAAAATTCAAAGGGGTTTATACACCATATAAAATAAGGTTGTGTATTAAACAAAATATGCCTCAATGAAAGGAGATTGAGATGCAGTCCCATACCTCGGGTCCGAATTAACTCGATCATTCTTTAACCTCCTGAATAATAAACTTGAGTTAATTTTTACTTGCTTAAGAACATTTTTCAAGTTAATTATTTCTTTTATATCACTTATTACCATGTCATGAACACTATGTAATTATTTAACCTAATAACAGCTGTTTTAACGATCATTGGTATTTGAGTCAAAAATAAACTCTTTATAATTACAAGTTATTCATGTATCCATTATATCCAGAGTTATACTCGTGATGTAGATATCATATATATCATATATATCCAGTATATACATTAATTTATAATATTACATAATGTCTAGAGGTAAGAAATGAAATGCACCGTTCATGGAGACGGTAAGCCATATGTACGCATGAACGCTACTTTCATTTCTATTTCGTATTTTATGGAATGGAATCATAATTATACAAAGATATATTATAATTCCAGTATAATATCATATATAATATCATTAATTACATCCTTTATACTTCCCACATTTGGGATTAACGAATTAAATCACTTTGAGGGGGCGGTAGTCCGCACTTCCTAAAATTAAGATATCGCATTTACCCATAATGGAACCCATAAACGTATGCCATAAATGAAAAATACTGAAGCTTAAGTAAATCATAAACATATTATATATCATATATAAATATATTTCCATCTTAATGGCCACCTTTGAAGGTGTTAAAATAATATTGAACAATGATCGTTTCGTGAGGCAGAAATTCGATATCCACGGAAACAGTATGTTCTTTAACCATTAGATGTAGGTGTGTGTAAGTGTAGCTCAAATAATTCTTATAAAAACATCTTATAATATGGAAATACTGGTGTTGTTACAATTGAAAATAATAAAAATAGTTTAGGGGGTTGGAGAAGCAAAATAAAACATAAGAACACAAGAGAAGACACTACCTTTAAATCGGGTAACTCTTTTTGATTTGAGCTCAAAGGCTTTTTTGGGAAGACGTATACCCAATGTGAGGCTTCTAAGAGTTATAGAGGGATGTGGAGAGACAAAATAGGCAGGGTTTTGCCGAGCCAAAGGCTTTGGAAGTGTGGGTAAGATGGTAGAGGAGGGGGCCTTTTATAAGAGGAGAGGAGGGGCACTCTTGAAAAGTTATGAAAAGATAATTTGTTATAAAATGATTTTCGGATAAAAAAGGTCCCAAAATTATAAATTTCGAGGATAAGGTGATAAGGGTTCTAAATCCACCCATCCAATAGGTTTTTTACATGTGTAGGTATTAGATTTTACATTATATTTTCATTTTATTTAAATCGTTAAATAATGAGGTAATCAATGCATCATCATGGTGTCATAAATAATTTAATTTATTTAATGTCTAAAAATTATAAAAAATTATCATGATGTAATAAATATTATTATATTTATAATGACTATTTATAGTCATAAATATGTCTTGTGTAACCCCATGTAAAATGTTTTTTAGTAAAACAACTCATGTTTGTGACATAATCATTTTAACTTTAAACAAAAGTCATTAATGCCATTATCATAACCAGGTGTCTCCATGGGGTCCCCAAAATCAACCCATGGGTTCTATTGGTCGTCCATGACACGTAAAATAAGGTTATGACATGTGTCAAGTTCATTTCATATTATTAAAACATTATTTTTACCTTAAATTACACCAATTACCTCTAATCGCAAATAAAAACATAAAAGTTACTATTAAAAAAATTATTTTAATCCCATTGAACCACATTTTACTTCTTAATGACAACCATGTATGTCAAAAAATTTTGAAATTCAAAACACAGAAGTGGTAAAGTTTCATTTAAATGAAAAATCAGTTTTTTAGGTACCACTTAGTGGTTTCACTATTCATAAAAAATCGAAGCTTTTCAGAAAAATACAAAAACATAACCCTAAGATATATTTGATATTCCGGATTCAAAAATGATGTCTATTTTACAAAATTCAATAACATATATGGTACATTAATTAATTTAATAATTAATTCCCACTGTCAGAGAAAATAGTGTGTTTTTATGAAACAAAATGTATCAAAAGATTGACACTAGTTTAAGTCTGATTTTAAAGTGAAATTAATTCCAACGACCACTATTGGATTAAATGCAAAAAATATATTCTAATTTAACTTTAAATATAATTCAAAAGATAATATAATCATATAAATAAATTAGATTAAAAATTGGTTTTGAATTAAAATAAAACATTTTTAACTATTCATTAGAAAATGAACTTTATCGAAAAAATACAAAAAAATTTCCACAAGTATATTCCAATGTCCCAATCATAGATAATAAGTTTATTTTGACAAATAGAGCTTATAAAATTGTCAAAAGTTTGATTTAAAAAAGGTTTTCCACCAAAAGGCAGTAAAACAATCTTTTAAAAATACTAGTGTATTGCATGCTTAAGATTGGATTTATTCTCATTTTAAGCCTCTAAAACACTATATAATTAATAAATATACATAGATAACTATATCTATTATTCATTACTTACTTGGGATGTTACAATCAAAATATAATTTTTATCAATTTAATGGTTTATCCATTAAAGAAGATCTTCCTAATCATCTTCATTAACATTTAAAAGTATCATTCAAAATACTTTCCCCATCAAAAATTAAGGTAATAGAAATAATTTTTTGAATCAAGTATCTCACCACTATGTATTCATATTGATCTATGAATTTTTCAAATTTTATAGAATATCAAAAACATATTTGTACATTACTCTTTCATTTCTATATAGTTCTATACAATTGGAATCATTCATTTGAAATTGTGACTCTTACATAAAAATTATTACATTTATATATTATCTTGAAGCCCTTTATATATTTCAGTGAAGGTTATGAATTATCCAAATTTCATGTAAAATAACACTACATATCCCTTTTTAGAACTATTATCTATTGAAAATAACTGTTATTCAACCTACTCATATTGAAGACACTCTTGATATTAGACACACTTAAGAAAAAAATAACTTTTGTAATAGGTAATTAAGCATTAAAAAGGTCATTTTCTTCAAAACATTTCCTTATTTCCATATGTATATCAATATAGTATTACATGTTCCTATGTTTTCATTTCCACATTTGATAATATTTATAATTTTTTTGGTATGAACATAACCAATGAAACATATATTTTGTCAGATGTCACTAATATATTGAATGCACATCATGGATTTATGATATTTTTCTCTACATGAAATGGATGAATTTAAAAATTCTTCATTGTTAAATTTATGTATCATATACTAATGTAGAAGTTTTTTTACACAAAAAATACTTATTCAATTATCTTCAACATTCATGAACTCATAATGTCCCCATAATTTATCCAAAACATTGTCATGACAACTCTAACCACCCTGAACTATCTCAAAAACTTTATAAAACATCATAAAATCATTCTAAATAAATTTCAATGAAAATTAGTCATAATTAATAAAATAACAGTAATTAATAATTCCATTGTGTCCTTCCATATGCAATTTTGGATTTATTTACATTAAACAATCCCACAAATAGTCTTAAAATAATATTCTTTATCAAATAGAATAATAATAATACAAAACTACTAGAAAAATTAATGTATTTGATTGAATTACATCACTCAAGGACAAAAACATATTTGGATAATTGATTTTGTTCCTCTCCCCATAAATTAATTTACTCATTTATATATATTTTTCAATATAAACAAATTTGGATTCAAATTTTGTGAACAAGAGTTTTGTAAATTTCACCCCATTTGAAAAAATAAACTAATGGGATGTGGGTCTTTACAATAATAATTCAAGTGTGTGGGAAGGGTTGAAAAAGCGTGTTCAAAATCACTACATCAAATTTGTCATTTTTCATGGATATTTATTAAAAATTAGTAATTCAATCCTAAGTAGAATTAAGAATCATATTCACCTCTAAATTATCTAACTTCTTTATTAAGGACATTATTTTTCACATAATCATATTTGTATATTTTGTGTTGAATTGTTTTATCCAAATAAATTACACTTATATTATATTATGTAATTATCAAGGGTTCTCAACATCCTCCTCCAAATATCATACTTCTTCATTCCTAAATATCATATATTTACCTAAATATATAAAACCCATATATTCTCAATATATTATATTTAAATTTATCAATTTTAATTTCTTATAATTCCATCTTACAAAACATTGTCTTGAAAATAATGTAACACCTATGTTTCTTTTTTCATTAGAATAGAGACCAAAATCATTGTCAGTTGACACAAATATATACAAATTCTCATTTATTCTATATATAATCCCAATGTTCAATGTTCCATTTATATATCTAATAAATAGTTTGGGAGATAATAGGTATTATCTTCTAGGATCTCTTTTATATTTATCACATTGAGTTACAGAATTAATTATGTATGAACATGTTGATCAAAGATAAAACCAAATTATAATTATTTTCATAAATTATTTCTTATTTATACCATTTCTATCTTCATATTTAATTAGCATCATACCAAAAAATATGATTGTAGATTAAAAATCTTGGGCTCATACATCAAAATTATTCAATAATTCCATTAAATAATTTTCTCATGATAGAAATATTAATTCTGCATCATGAAAACCATATAGTCTAAGAAATAATTATAATTCTTACAGTTTTAACATTTAAAAATATAATTTTATTTACCATAATAATTACACACAACCATACTCTCTATTTTATATAAAAATTACACCACGAACCTAGGTGATTATAATTCTATTTAATGATCTTGTCTTTTTCACAAACAATATTATATCAAATTTGTCAATAAGAAAGCAAAATTATTTTTCAAAAAACTAAAAAATTTAAAATATTATGATTTTAGTAAATGATTTAAGCCATATATTACTTTCTTCAATCAATAAATTAATGTTTAGCCTATGTACAAATAATTTTTCAGATAAGGAAAATAATACCACTGAATAGAAGAAATCCATAGGCTGAATTTCTAATTTCTACAAGGGGCTTATGGATAAGAACATAGTTGATGTTCAAGTCACGTGAAGGTATTGGTTAGTGTTTGTTAGAATGGTGTAAATGATTATATTCTATTATATTCACTCATTATATTTGAAGTGCCCGGATCAGTGTGATCACTGATAGGGGGAGGGGGTGAATCAGTGGCCCTTTTAAAATTTTTACTAATTGATTCTTTATCAATTAAACCTCCATGGCCTGTTAAGGCCTTAATCCACTCTTCTTGTATCTCTCAGACATTCTTGGAGTGATGCAGTAAATGTAAAGGCACAAGATACAAGGATTTACAAGGTTCGGCTCCAAAGGCCTACATCCTTCCCATGTTGGTTAAACCCCACAACATGGATTCTCCACTATAATTCGGTTTGTGATTACAATGGGCGATACAGAATCACACTATATCTCTCTTGAGTCCCACATGAGGTTCTTTATGCTGCATCCCACAGTGTTACCAGAGTCCCACTGGCCTACTCCAGCTTCCACCGAAGACTTCTCCACCCTGACTCTCACAGGGGGTCTTCTCCTAGCTCCTCGAGTTACACGAGTAGCAATTCCTCTTTTTATTCTCTTCAAGAGTCTTCAACAGCCTTGGATAAGGTCTGCTGGCCTTGCTCACATATTTGGACCACTTATGATGACTAGGACCCCTCTTCTTTGCTCGGGCATAATCTTCTTCTTCTAAGGATGACCTGGCCTCTGTCTTCAAGAATCATGATTGAAAAATATATCCTTCCACTGAGTATGCCCACTCTATCTTCTTGGTCTTCTCAACTACTGAAAACGCAGATGAATGATGTCTTTAACATCAGTCTGGCTTCAGTCTCTCTTCAATTCAACTTCATGCACTGAGTACATGGAATCTCTGAATACTCATGCATGACTTGCATGGAATCCCAAATGTCTTCAAGAACCTTTGTTCTCAGACTTCTCAAATGCACACACACTGATTTGAACTTTGTTTACTTGGGCATGTGCATGCATGCAAGTATGATCTCCCTGTTTCTTCTTGGCGTGATAAACCCTTAATGGGTGTAATCTCTTTTAGCACACACACCTTTTTATTCAAGTCACACTCTTTTATTCTTTCTCACACACACCAAATTGTCTGTTGTTCTTTTGTGAGGATTTCCCCTTCTCTCTTTCTTCTCTAGTTTTTCACCCACTTGTTCACTTGTTCAGACACGCATGGACATGCATGTGTATTCTTACTTAACTTGGGCACACATTAGAGGTATGACCTCCTTCATTTTTGCACACACTAAGGCTTTGGCCTTCTTGTTTCTTTGCACACACACACATGATTCTTTATTTCTTCTTCTTCTAAGTGTGCACACCTCACTTGTTCACACACTCCTTCTTCAACCCGTGCACACAAAACCAAACCCAAATGGGTGCGGCCTTCCTTGTTTTCACACACTCACCGTGTGTGGTCTTCTCTTCACCTGCACACACTTAAAAGGAGGGCGCGCAAGCCTTCCTCTCCACTTATCACACACAAACCAACGTTTGGCCTTCCACTTGAGCACCAAACACCTCACCAACGAAGGGAACACAAGTTATGCGGCCACCTCCTGCCTTCAAGTGCACTGGTCGCGGCAGCTCCTACCACGCAGGTGGCATGGTGGCTTCCTCCTTCCGCCCATGTGAGCGGACAGAGAAGGCGTGCAAGTGTGTGTGGCTCAGTTTCTTCCTACCGCCCAAAGGGAGCGCATTGGCTTCCTCCTGCCGCGTGAGTTCGCAGGCACAGAGGGTGTGGCCACTTGCTACCGCGCAAGAATGCGGGAAGTAGGCGCGCAAGGCTCAGCTTCATCCCTGTCGTGCAAGGGAGCGCACAGGGAGGCTCGACTCGGCCTCTTCCTTCGCGCAAGGAATGCACGGTTCTCCTTCACGCAAGTGGTTGTGCAGTTCTCCACTCAAAATATGTATTGTTTTTTTTTGAAACAGAAGCACTTGAATATCTGGGAGGCAGCAGACTCTTCTCGGCTTGGACTCTTCCTTTTATAGATAGAGAATGTGGTCAAAATCAATCCATGAATCATCTGAGATTCATTCCTCCGAATAAACGAGATATTTGGTTCTTTAAAAAAACATTAAACCAGTGTTAATGATTTTTCGGATATCTCAGGTGTTTCCTTTTTCCAAACGTTTGATCAAATCTTTGTGTATGGATTCAAGATCATATACCCGATTCCGGTTCATAAATCTTGTACGAATCCTCGTGTCCTCGGCAACCCCGTTTGCCTCGACCATTCCTTCTTCCTTGAGATTTATAAAGCATGCAAGATGTAGATTACATGCATGGTCTCGGTTCGATCAGACGATCACCATGAAGTTGTTTTGAGCTTCAATGGTGGTCCATGTAGAGACCCGAAGCCTGACGTACATAGACTTTACATTACTTTTGCGGAATACTTAGTACATAACAAAAACACACACACACAAGGATCGTAATAGTTTAGTGTCTTTGGAAACTCGGAACGTAATCTTCTAATCGTGGTGAAAGATCTTCAATATCTCCAATAAAGATCTTCCTTTTTTTACCTAAAACCTTTCTTTATATCCTGGGGAAAAGAAAACATAAAATGGTGAGCTCAAATTCTCAGTAAGGGTATACAAACGAAAAATCAATCACATCATATTCATAAGAACATAACTTTTGGAAATCTTAACCTGCAAAAGAGAGAATAATTTCATAACATGGGATAAATCATAGTAGTGAAATGAAAACCCAATAAGCATAACTTAAAACATGAAACTTTGTGGCATACACACATAATCATAGAGAATCTTTTCTTTTTAGTCAAGACTTATTGCCAAGACTATCTTAGTGGACAAAGTCCCTTTCTGAATCGAGTAACCCTCATTTCAGTCCTGTTTCACTGAACCGGTATAACCTACCATTTCAGCCATTTATATCTCATGAGATATAAAATCATTACCCAATGCATTGGAGGGAGATATAGGTCCCACCCATCTCATAATGATACCATTCTTATGTGTGCCACATAAACATAAATCATACATCATTGCATAACCCATGTAATAAAAATGGGATTCTTAAACAACATGACATCATAAAACAATTAATATAAGATAAAGGAACTCATAAAAATATTTCCATCACAACATAATCAAATCCATGTAATAATAGGGATAGAAACAGAACCCTTTATTATCTTAGATGGAAAATAATTTTGATAAAACACTTGAAATCCATTCTTGAGGAAAATATCCTTTCTACTTCAAAAACATTTTCCTTTCTTAACATGTCTTACAATTTAAAACTAAAAGAATTTGATTAAAAATAAACTTGAAAACATGTAAAGGAAGCTTCTTGAAAATAATGTTTTAAAAATCCATTCATTCCGTATAAGTTAAAAAAAAACGTTCTTCTCGTACTTTTATCGGAAAAGTCCAAAAGTTCCTCGTATGAAAAACGTCAAAAGATTCCTTTCATATCTTTTACTAAAAACTCACCGAAGGGTAAAATTGGATTTAAACAATTGTATGTGGATGTAAATAACATTATATATTGAGGAAACATGGATGTGGATGATAAAATATACCCCAGTAAATTTCAAATTACAAACAATCTCGGATAAAAATGAGATTGCGATATTTCCCTTACCTTAGGTCCGACTTGCTTTGTAAGTGTCCGATCCTCCTGTATAATGATTTAAATCATGTTATTGACTTATTACAGAATCATATTAATTGTTATTATATCATATATGGTGCACTTATGACTTTATATTACCCGTTCTTTTGTAAATTCATGTTAAAGTAGCGTTTTGGGTAGAATCGTCTCATTTGTCGTTCATGTTTTTAACTTGTAATTATTCATATGATTACTTAGATCATGATTACTTAATTCCAGAATATAAAACATGATTTATTTATATATTCAGAATATACATATATAATAAATCAGTAAATGGAAAGAAATACACCGTTCATGGAGACGGTAGTCCGTACGTACGCATGAACGCTGTTTTCGTTTCCTTATTGAATTGAATGGAATTAAGTAGATGACATACATATAAATATAAATAATTCCAGTATCATTATAAGGTCATATATTTCATTAGTACTTATTATATATACTTTATAATCATTCATGAATGGTTAATCATAGATAATGAATCTCATCGCGTCGTGGAGACGGTAGTCCGTACGTACGCACGAGCGATGATATCGTTCCCATGGTCGTGGAATTGTGTTTAAGTGTATGTATACAATTTCAGTATTAATATCACTTTATTATAATTATATATAGTTACTCATTAAACCATTATACCCATCCAATTAATGTGGTGGCGGAAAATATATTACACCACGGCGTGGAGACGGTATTCCATACGTACGCACGCGCGGTGATTTCCTTTTTCCGTAGGATGGATAGAAGGTTAATTAGAGTTGTTTCATATTTATAATAACATATCAGTATGTAATTAATAATCATGTTATTACTTTATCATGAAACAACTAAGGAAGAAGAAGTTGAAGAAGAGAGAAATTGAAAAGATCGGTAATGGATATTACCTTTTCTTTGGAACGTCTCTTTGAATCCTCCACTTAGGGAACTAATATTGGTCTTTGAAGAAGACCAGGACCTCTAGGATTATTCTAGGGAAGTGGAGAAGGGATTTTGGCAGGGGTTGGCCGAGCTTGAGTGCTCAATTTGGTGTGAGGAGGAGGGGGAGGAGGTGTCCTTTTATAAGGGAGGAGAGGGGCACCTTAGGAATACCTCAAAATATTATTTTATATTAATGTAAAAATCGGTTTATAATGGTTCCAAAGGGTCTTATTTCGAATCTAAAGTGGGAATGGGTCGAAATCCTGTCATCCAATAGGATTTAGACAAGTTTAGGGTATTATTTTAACCTTATCAATTAGATTTAACTCTAAGTTAAATAATTTAACTTTTACCGTGTCTTTTTGTTTTCTTTCACTATATGGTTAATACACTTACTATAACATGCCAAAAGAACACCAAATTGTTTATTATTAATATAAATATCCTTATCTAAGTCATTTTTCCGAACCTTAGATTTTTGGGAATAAAATATCTTTTAATAATATAATATTTGATTTAAAAACTAATTTGTGTCAATTTTGACACTATTTGATATATGATTTTTGTGAAAGTCATAACAGAATTCTATGTTCGAAAAAAGTTAATTAAAGCCACAATAATATATCATAGTAACCTATAAAATTAGTGTAATTCATAAAAAGTCTCAAATTACATTTATTTGGGCATTTATAACATCAATTCTGTCAATATTTCATTAATAAGACAATTAATGCATCATCTTTCTGTCATACTAAATGATAATTATTTAATCCCTAAAAATTCTAAATAAATTCCTATGATGTATATAATTTCATTATCTTTCTGGAGACTATTCATGTTCGAATTTTCATGATGTTTATCACTAAATTAAAATTAATATACTTATAAGATTTAAGAGAGTGACATGTTGTCACCTTCTTTGGTTTTAATAATAATTAAGTTATGTTCATGGTAAAATGTCCATTAAATGATTCTAATACGACCCTTAGGTGATATGGGTCGTTTTTTAGTTATCCAATAGAATTTTGACATTTTTTAGGGTAATTTTAAAATATTATATTTACCGTTAATTACCCGATTTACCTTTAACTATGGTAAATAAAATTTACCGTAGTTATTATTCATAATTCCCAAAAATAAAAAGTAGCTTATTAACATAATTTGGACCCACTTATTCCAAATATGGAATCTATTTTTCCAAATTCAATACACAAAATATGCAGAAATTAAATTAAAATTAATCCCGTTGTCGAAAGAAAACGGGTTTTTCTTTAAAACATTGCAAAAGATTGAATTGATTTAACCTACAAATTAAGGTAAAATCAATGCTAATGACATACATTATATTAAATGGTAAAAATATATTATTTTTATACTTTAAAACCATTCAATATTATAATTTAACCACATAAGATATTACGATGAAAAAAGTTGTTTTTAATTAAAATATAGCGTGTTTTTACTATTCATTAAAATAAGAAAGTTATCGGAAAAATATCAAAACTTTATCTAATGTAAATTTTTATATCCTGATTCAAAATAAGAATAATATTTTGTCAAATTGAACATATAAACATGTCAAAATCTATATTTAAAGTGGTTGCGCCATCAAAAGGCGGTAAAACTGCATTTTTTTAAAAATACTTATTTTACCCGAAAAATTTATTTTGTTCTTATAACATGTTCTAGAAATGTGTAAGATGAATAATAATGTTATAAAATTCAAAATTTATTTAATATTATTCATAACGGCTAGTTCATGACAATATTATAATAATATAACATTGTTTATTAAAACCCGGTATTGCGTACAACACACGCTATCGAGGAAGGTCGCGATTGCGTGTAATGCAAGCCAAGTCAGGGTTGCGTGTTGTGAAAGAATCCTTCATTGTTTCGTATAACAGAATCCAACCATATTTCATTTATACAATATATATATATATATATATATACTCAATGTTGCGTAGAATAACTATTATCAAAATTATGTGTAACACTGTCCAAGAATAGTGTTGCGTATACTGCAAGCTAATACGGTGTTGGGTATAGCGCAAGGTAATATTGGTGTAGAATAAAACATAAGACATTAATGAAATTAAAATAATATTTTTCATAAAATCTCGGGGTGTTACATTCTACCCCCCTTAAAATGAATTTCGCCCTCGAAATTCGTCGGGGTTATAAATGGTTTACTATCTGAAAGTTTCTTTAATAGAAACCCACATCGTAAAAAGGAATACCAAAACTTGGCTTTAAAAACTAAAGTATGAAATGTAATGATTACCCAAATAAACTAATCACTGGGTTTCCACATAGGTGAAAATATGGATATGGAAGAGAAATCTAACCATTATGTTCTGATGGAGAGTGGTAGAGAACATGGCTATGGAAAATCCAGTAATCACAAATCCATAAATTTGTGACGATCTAAGGTACCATCTGATTCATCAGGTATAAGATCACTAGGAAAACATTTTTTGTTTTCATGATCATTTCCTTAAAGTTGAAAATTTGAATTAGAATAAATAATTACTTTATTTTGGTACAATCTCACTATTGTTCGTGCCTTGAACAATTTCCACTTCATCGCTTAAATAAATGAAGTTGAATTTGTTATTCGTGAAGTGTTAGCAGATCATGTGATAGAATGACGGGTCATTCCATCTGTATCAAACAAAAGGTTAGCAAAAATTATATACATAAGTCGATCTATAGTGAGATTAATCACATATGGTTCCTAAAATGGACTTATACTTCATATATCATACTGCTTAATATAATAAAACTAGTTTATACTAAACAGGGACTTCCTGTAGGCCAGTGGTAGGAGATAAAGGCCAGTCGCACTTCGGTTGTGGGTTCGATTCCCACAGCCTTGTCCGACGCGATGGGCCGTCGCCCGTCCTGCAGGTTGTCCTTTTTCTAAAACTACATTACTATAAAATCCCATCAATAATATCGAATAAAAAAAACTTCTATCCTTAAACAATACTCACCTATGTCCAACATAATCCATTTCAATCTTTAGGCTTATCCATAATACTGCAGTCCACTCTCATAACATAATGAAAATGATTACCAGAGATTTAATACCATCGTTGATCCCCATACATCATAAGATATGTTTTGATGGTCACATTACAAACATTCAAAGTCCTTAATCATGTATTCTCTTGAATACCTTTGGGAAAACATGAATGCAGTTTAAAGTTAACACTTTCCACATACTAAAATCCTCAAAATTCTATATACTCAAACCATGATATCACTTAGTCCTTATATCAATCACGAGCACATGAATACTATTAAACATTTCATTTTCTCGTTTTCCCTTCATTATGCACATATCATCTTATTTCCAAAAAATATCTCAATCACTTTGAATACCACATCAATTAGTATTGCAACACTCAATGATACAACATTATTTTGGAATCCCATTACATAAACACTTAATCATTCCACCACATCGTTGTCATATTCAACATCGCCAATAGTGATCGCACGTGACTTTGCTTTGTCCTTTGCCTTAAGTGGTTGCTCATGTTGATCATCACTAACCCTTGGATTAGGGCATTTATTGGCATAATGTCCCATCTCCTTGCACTTGAAACATTGAAGTGTTGGTGGTGCGTTCTCTGCAGTGTTTGCTTTGTTCACATCATTAGAAACCCTTTTTCCATTACTTCGACACTCAGCTGCTCGATGACCTTCTTTTCCACACTTAAAACATTTTCTATTCCCTTTAAGACAATCTCCACCATGCTTCTTTCCACACATTGAGCATAAGGAAACATTCATCTTTTTTTCACCACTATTCTGAGATTTCTCCTTGAACTCCATCTTTTGTTTCTTTTCAAAACCATGAGATGGATATATAACACCAACTTCCATTTCTACCTTCATAGCACAACACACAATTTCTTCATAGCTACTAAAGTCTCGTATAGCTAATGCCCTTCAAAGACGTGGTTTTAAGCCACTGAAAAATCGATCAACTTTACTTTCAGGTTGGATGATAATGCCAGATGCATACCTTTCATGTCTTGTAAAATTCGCTTCGTATATACCAACAGATTCATCATCCTTCTATTTCAGCTCAAGAAACTCCTTTTCCATCTTCGTTCGAAGAATACGAGGGAAGTACTTATTGAAAAATAAGTTCTTGAACTCATCCCATTCCATGGACTCAATTTCATCTCTTTGCCTTGTATTCTTGATAAGATTCCACCATTGATCAGCTTCACCTTCCAAACGATATACTGCTAAGATGACTTTATCATGTTCAAAACATTGAAGAACTGAAAATATCTTTTCAGTGGTACTGATCCATTGTTCAGCAACAAGTGGATCAGAAGACCCACTGAAAGAAGGTGGACGTTGCCTCATGAAGGACTCAATAGAATATTGTTCCCTTCTCTGCTCATTTGGAAGTCTAGAATGATTCATAGCTTGTGTAAGTATAGCAATAATATTTTGTACTCCATCTCCCATAACATTTGTTTGTTTAGGAGGACAATCATTGCATTGTCCATTGCATTGATCAACACGGTTCCTTCGGGTTCCAGCCATCGTCTAAAACACAAAAAGAATAGTGTGAGACGCAAAAATCATTCTAGGGAAAACCACATAATAAAGGGGGAGTACCTTCAATATCTAACATCTTAGGTTTAATTCTATGATCGTTAGCGTAATTCTAGTACTATAACCTATACATATACTTAACCTTAGGGACATCCCTAGACATACCGTAGAAATATCTCTAGGGATCTCACTAATGTTTTCGCATCCTAGTTTCCAAAGGTTGACTAAACCTTTCCTCTGATACCAACTGTAAAGACCCAAAGCCTGACGTACATAGACTTTACATTACTTTTGCGGAATACTTACTACACAACAAAAAAACACACACACAAGGATCGTAATAGTTTAGTGTCTTTGGAAACTCGGAACGTAATCTTTTAATCGTGGTGAAAGATCTTCAATATCTCCCATAAAGATCATCCTTTTTTTACCTAAAACGTTTCTTTATATCCTGGGGAAACGAAAACATAAAAGGGTGAGCTCAAATGCTCAGTAAGGGTATACAAACGAAAAATCAATCACATCATATTCATAAGAACATAACTTTTGGAAATCTTAACCTGCAAAAGAGAGCATAATTTCATAACATGGGATAAATCATAGTAGTGAAATGAAATCCCAATAAGCATAACTTAAAACATGAAACTTTGTGGCATACACACATAATCATAGAGAATCATTTCTTGTTAGTCAAGACTTATTTCCAAGACTATCTTTTTATAAAAAAGTCCCTTTCTGAATCGAGTAACCCTCGTTTCAGTCCTGTTTCGAACTGAACCGGTATAACCTACCATTTCAGCCATTTCTATCTCATGAGATATAAAATCTTTACCCAATGCATTGGAGGGAGATATGGGTCCCACCCATCTCATAATGATACCATTCTTATGTGTGCCACAAAATCATAAATCATACATCATTGCATAACCCATGTAATAAAAATGGGATTCTTAAACAACATGACATCATAAAACAATTCATATAAGATAAAGGAACTCATAAAAATATTTCCATCACAACATAATAAAATCCATGTAATAATAGGGATATAAACAGAACCCTTTATTATCTTAGATGGAAAATAATTTTGATAAAACACTTGAAATCCATTCTTGAGGAAAATATCCTTTCTACTTCAAAAACATTTTCCTTTATTAACATGTCTTAAAATTTAAAACTAAAAGAAGTTGATTAAAAATAAACTTGAAAACATGTAAAGGAAGCTTCTTGAAAATAATGTTTTAAAAATACATTCATTCCGTATAAGTTAAAAAAAACGTTCTTCTCGTACTTTTGTCGGAAACGTCAAAAAGTTCCTCGTATGAAAAACGTCAAAAGATTCCTTTCATATCTTTTACTAAAAACTCACCGAAGGGTAAAATTGGATTTAAACAATTGTAGGTGGATGTAAATAAAATTACATATTGAGGAAACATGGATGTGGATGATAAAATATACCCCAGTAAATTTCAAAGTACAAACAATCTCGGATAAAAATGAGATTGCGATATTTCCCTTACCTTAGGTCCGACTTGCATTGTAAGTGTCCGATCCTCCTGTATAATGATTTAAATCATGTTATTGACTTATTACAGAATCATATTAATTGTTATTATATCATATATGGTGCACTTATGACTTTATATTACCCGTTCTTTTGTAAATTCATGTTAAAGTAGCGTTTTGGGTAGAATCGTCTCATTTGTCGTTCATGTTTTAACTTGTAATTATTCATATGATTACTTAGATCATGATTACTTAATTCCAGAATATAAAACATGATTTATATATATATTCAGAATATACATATATAATAAATCAGTAAATGGAGAGAAATACACCGTTCATGGAGACGGTAGTCCGTACGTACGCATGAACGCTGTTTTTGTTTCCTTATTGAATTGAATGGAATTAAGTAGATGACATACATATAAATATAAATAATTCCAGTATAATTATAAGTTCATATATTTCATTATTACTTATTATATATACTTTATAATCATTCATGAATGGTTAAGCATTGAGAATGAATCTCATCGCGTCGTGGAGACGGTAGTCCGTACGTACGCACGAGCGATGATATCGTTCCCATGGTCGTGGAATTGTGTTTAAGTGTATGTATACTATTTCAGTATTAATATCACTTTATAATAATCATATATAGTTACTCATTAAACCATTATACCCATCCAATTAAGGTGTTGGCAGAAAATAGATTACACCACGGCGTGGAGACGGTATTCCGTACGTACGCACGCGCGGGGATTTCCTTTTTCCATAGGATGGATAGAAGGTTAATTAGAGTTGTTTAATATTTATAATAACATATCAGTATGTAATTAATACTCATGTTATTACTTTATCATGAAACAACTAAATAAGAAGAAGTTGAAGAAGAGAGAAATTGAAAAGATCGGCAATGGATATTACCTCTTCTTTGGAACGCCTCTTTGAATCCTCCACTTAGGGAACTAAGATTGGTCTTTGAAGAATACCAGGACCTCTAGGATTATTATAGGGATGTGTAGAAGGGATTTTGGAATGGTTTTGCCGAGCTTGAGTGCTCAATTTGGTGTGAGGAGGAGGGGGAGGAGGTGTCCTTTTATAAGGGAGGAGAGGGGCACCTTAGGAATACCTCAAAATATTATTTTATATTAATGTCAAAATCGGTTTATAATGGTTACAAAGGGTCTTATTTCGAATCTAAAGTGGGGATGGGTCTAAATAATATCATCCAATAGGATTTAGACAAGTTTAGGGTATTATTTTAAGCTTATCAATTAGATTTAACTCTAAGTTAAATAATTTAACTTTTACCGTGTCTTTTTGTTTTCTTTCACTATATGGTTAATACACTTACTATAACATGCCAAACGAACCCCAAATTGTTTATTATTAATATATATATCCTTGTCCAATTAATTTGGCCGAACCTTAGATTTTTAGGAATACAATAACAATTAATAATATAATATTTGATTTAAAACCTATTTTGTGTCAATTTTGACACTATTTGATATATGATTTTTGTGAAAGTCATAACAGAATTATATTTTCGAAAAAAGTTTATTAAAGCCACAATAATATATCATATTAACCTATAAAATTAGTTTAATTCATAAAAAGTCTCAAAATACATTTATTTGGGCATTTATAACATCAATTCTGTCAATATTTCATTAATAAGACAATTACTGCATCATCTTTCTGTCATAATAAATGATAATTATTTAATCCCTAAAAATTCTAAATAAATAACTATGATGTAGATAATGTCATTAGCTTTCTGGAGACTATTCATGTTTGATGTTTCATGAAGTGTATCTCTAAATTAAAATTAATATACTTATAATATTTAAGAGAGTGACATGTTGTCACTTTCATTGGTTTTAATAATAATTAAGTTATTTTCATTGAAGAATCTCCATTAAATGATTCTAATCCGACCCTTAGGTGATATGGGTCGTTTTTTAGTTATCCAATAGAATTTTGACATTTTTTAGGGTAATTTTATAATATTATATTTACCCTTAATTACTCGATTTACCTTTAACTATGGTAAATAAAATTTACCGTAGTTACTATTCATAATTCCCAAAAATAAAAATTAGCTTATTAACATAATTTGGACCCACTGATTCCAAATATGGAATCTATTTTTCCAAATTCAATACACAAAAGATGCAGAAATTAAATTAAAATTAATCCCGTTGTCGAAAGAAAACAGGTTTTTCTTTAAAACATTGCAAAAGATTGAATTGATTTAACCTACAAATTCAAGGTAAAATCAATGCTAATGACATAAATTATATTAAATGGTAAAAATATATTCTTTTTATACTTTAAAACCATTCAATATTATAATTTTACCACATAAGGTATTACGATGAAAAAAGTTGTTTTTAATTAAAATATAGCGTGTTTTTACTATTCATTAAAATATGAAAGTTATCGGAAAAATATCAAAACTTTATCTAATGTAAATTTTTATATCCTGATTCAAAAGAAGAATATTATTTTGTCAAATTGAACATATAAACATGTCAAAATCTATATTTAAAGTGGGTGCGCCATCAAAAGGCGGTAAAACTGCATTTTTTGAAAAATACTTATTTTACCCGAAAAATTTATTTTGTTCTTATACCATGTTCTAGAAATGTGTAAGATGAATAATAATGTTATAAAATTCAAAATTTAGTTAATACTGTTCAAAACGGCTAGTTCATGACAATAGTATAATAATATAACATTGTTTATTAAAACCCGGTATTGCATACAACACACGCTATCGAGGAAGGTCGCGATTGCGTGTAATGCAAGCCAAGTCAGGGTTGCGTGTTGTGAAAGAATCCTTCGCTGTTTCGTATAACAGAATCCAACCATATTTCATTTATACATTATATATATATATATACTCAATGTTGCGTAGAATAACTATTATCAAAATTATGTGTAACATGGTCCAAAAATAGTGTTGCGTATACGGCAAGCTAATACGGTGTTGTGTATAGCGCAAGGTAATCTTGGTGTAGAATACAACATAAGAAATTAATGAAATTAAAATAATATTTTTCATAAAATATCTGGGTGTTACAGTCCGGATTCAAACATGGTGGATCAGCTGTGGCAACGGCGAGCTGGTTCACGTCGGGTGGAGCTCGGGTGTCCGGAGGTTGAAGACAACCTCAGTTTGTCACCTTGGTCGTTGGATCAATGTTAAATGATCTCTGACAGTCGAGATTAGATCATGGCACCGCAGATGGATCGTGTGGCTACGATTACACGTGGATCAGATGGAAGGCACAGATCAGCTCCGCATCTCAAAAAACTCATCCCACATCGAAACACACCGCGGGTTTTCCACGGTTTAACAACCATCGCCTCCCAACCTCATCTCAGAAATCTCCTCTCCCCCCTCCGGTGCGGCCATGCACCGGTTCTCCTGCGTGTGCGCTCTAGCGCCCAATCTGCTCCTCCAGGCGTGCTCTGGCTCTCATGCTACACGGGTTCATCACCATGTGGCTCTCGCGGACTTACAGACAGCCTGCACCATGCCTCGGGGAGGCCTTGGCCTTGAGGAATTCCCTTGAGCGTGGTTGACCCTCAGGTCCCACAAGTGCTTGAGGCGAGGGATCTCAGATGGCCTCCTTGGTTGGCTTATTTTTTTATTAAAGTACATTGTTGGTACTTTTTATAATAGAAAAGTAACCAAGAAAAAAATGGCAAACCATACTACTTCTCCTCTTCGTCTTCTTATGAACTCCATATATCTTCTTCAACATCTCTTTGACTTCTTCTATGAAAGAATGGAATTCCCAAGGATCTCCTAAATATCATCATCAACAATTAATCATAAATCACTTGATATTCATTGTTCTTCATTGATCCAAACATAGATGAGGTTGGATCATCTTCAAATCCTCATGCACTAAGAGATAGTGCATGGTCTTCTTCAAACCACTTCATCCATTTAGTAGTTGTGTACGGTTCACCTTTCTCTCCTCATGCATTGTGAAGACAATGCATTGACGTCTAACAATGTTGTGACATTGTATCTTTTTTATACAAGTTCATTAAACATAAGATCACCTCTACAATAGTCTGAATTAAATTGAGAATGTTTCAACCATTACCTCCTATGCCACATAGTGATTCTCCTAAGTGACATGCTTCTTATTACCATGTTCATTCTCCAACAATCACCATCACATTGTCAGTCACATATCCACTCAATCCTTGACATATTATTAACAACATCACCATCACCATCACATCCTCTGTCATTCACATATTGACAATCCTTGACATCCATTCAATCCTTAACACCTTATTGACAAAAAATGCAACACAGTACACAATAATCGCCCCCTTTGTGTTTGTTGTCAATATCACTAGAGCACATATGAATGAATCAATATGTGTTCCAACCTTTTATCCCCTTATTGGCAACCAAATGCAAAGGTGTGGTGTGGTTCTCTTCAAAATATAACATCCTCCCTTTGAATAGCATCTTCATGAAAATCACTAAGAGAGGGATGATGTCACATGTTCACTTTAGAAAAGAGCCTTTAGAAAATCAACTCTATGTCTACTTGGGATAACCCAGTGTAGAAAACAAGAGTGATGTAACCAAGGAATTTAACGTTGTTCACAATTCACTATACATGTGAGGTCATGCTTAGGCTTCAAGGGGTTGAAAGTTTTCAGATATATAAATGAATTGCTTAATCCTTCATTCTTCACAAGATGATATAAATCTCAAAAGATTAACTTCTTAAAATTAGCTCCCCCTCAAGGGGTGTACTCCATTCTATCCATACCATTCTCAATTTGAGATTGATCATCATCTTCAATTCCCTGAAATGTAAGCACATGTATATACCAGTGATTAGGGAATAAGATGGAACCTGTTTTGTTCATCAGTTTGAACAACAAGGTTGAGAAGTTTATCTCAACTGAGATGTTCCACTTTATCCATTCATCACACTTTCACATTTGATCTTCAATGATGATTGTGCTGGTGTGGGTCTTAACACCTCTTAAACATCTTTGTGTGTGACTCTAGTCTTTCTATGTGTCTTCTGAGCACTAGAATCTCTAGGTCCAATCATCATTATCTTGAAGAATTTTTTTGAGCTGGAATGTGTGTCATGCATTCATTACTGATATGACCAGCTTTATTGCACCTCACACACATAATTTCATCTTCATGTGAAATATTTTGGTTTTCATTTGCACTAGCTTTGTCATGTTTATTTACTTCCTATATCATTCTTTCCAAATCATCTGGCCAGATGATTAATATGTCATTTGGAAGTGAGGCTTCAGATTTGGATGTTCCACATGGTTCCTTTGATGCTTTTTAGTTACTTTTCTTAGGCATCTTATTTTCAATCAATCTCTTCTTCTTCTTCTGGATTGATTTTCATATTGAGTGCAGTTTTCTTCTATTTAGTTACATGGCTTGTTACGAAGATCCATGGAATGTCCTGTCTTTCCACAGTAGAAGAATTTTTTCTTCTTGGTCTTTCTGGATGAATCACCCTTCCTCGATTTGAAATCCAAGGAGTTCTCTTTCTTTTTCAATATCTTCTTGGGAGAATTTTCAACTTTCTTCTGCTGGCTTCCCAAGGATACTTCTTCATTCTTAGCCAGGTTCTGTGATCTTCCCTTCTTTTCAGCTTTGAAAAATTTTGGAGATTGGTATGTATCATTCTTGTGACAACTTTTTCATTCATCCCAGATGTTATCAAACATTCCAAATCTGTTTGCAGTAAACAGATGTTTCTGGACCTGTGGATGTTGCTTCTTCTTCTATGGCTTGCTCCCCCTAGGCATGGGATTCCATTGTTCTTTTTCATGTAGAGGATTGTACCAAAAATCTGTTGCACAATGTCCATACCTGTTGCAACACCAACACTAACCCACAAATCTTCTCTTCCAGACTTCTCATGATTGTTGAGTCTTTCTCTTGAATTGCTGTGTTTTTTTCAGGAGAGCTCTCTTTCTTCATCTTCTTCATCCACACTTGTTTAGAGTTATTCTTCCATCTGGCACTTTTTGTGAAAACAAATTTATAATCAGTAGTAATAGATGGTATGGATGGTACCTTCTTCTTAGAACATGTTTCCCTTTCATTAGAGGATTTCCTCCTGTTGGAATCATCCTTCTCAATGCAAGCTTGAGTGGCAACATTTCTTCTTTTAGCTGATTGAGAGGCTTCAGTTTTCGGTGATTGGTGATTTTTCAATATCACATCTAGCTCTAAGCATTTCATGTTGAGAGAGTTATTCTCATCCTCAACAAATCTTATCCTTCCTTCCCTATTCTCTTCCAGTTGTTTCATGTGGTCTTCATTCACCTTATTCATTTCTTGCAATGAATTTTCAAGCTCCTTTTTCCTTTTTTACTTTGTCTTCTAGTTGAGCATCTTTGACAATCATTGACACTCTATGCCTCTTTTCCAGTGCAAGTAAAACGTCTTTAAACACTATCTCAAAGAATTATTTCTCACAAATGTTTCTTTTTAGTTCTTCAGTAACATCATCAATTCATTCACTGCAATGGGAAATGGTTTCATCATTAGCCTTCACCAGCTTTGTGAGAGTGTTGGTTATGCCAACCCTTCTTTCCAATTGATCTTCCCTAGAATTGGATTCTTCTTCTAGCAGTAATTTTTCTTCTTGAATATCATGGATACTTGTAGCAATACACATTGAAACTTCCCTGGGGACTGTCTTCCAAAGATATTTGAGTGCAATTAGAAGATCATTGATTGTTCCATCATCATCACAGCTAGAGAAGACTTCATCGGAAGAGTGATAAAAGGAATTGTTATCTATTTTGACTTTCACATTACCTTCAATGGAAGGTGTTTCTCTATTAGTAGAAACCTTCTTCTTCATCTTCTTGACCTGTTTCTTCATTATATTTTTCTGTGTTTGGGCAGATATCTTCATTTGAGGGTGTTCTCTAATTTCCTCAAATCGGCACTTTATAATGACTCCCTCGGATCTTTTAGAGGAAACCTCGCTCTGAAGCCAATTGTAGTGCCCAGATCTGTGTGATCACAAAGAGTGGGAGGGGGTGAATCAGTTATCCTTTTAAACTTTTTAATAATTGATTCTTTATCAATTAAACCTCTATGGATTGTTAAGGCCTTGATCCACTCTTCCTGTATCTCTCAGCCTTTCCTCGAGTGATGCAGTAAATGTAAAGGCACATGACACAAGGATTTACAAGGTTTGGATCCAAAGGCCTATGCCCTTGCCATGTTGGTTAAACGCCCTCAGTTAGTAATTACAATGGTCGATACAGAGTCACATTGTATCTCTCCTGAGTCCCACAGGAGGTTCTTTATACTGCATCCCATAGTGTTACCAGAGTCCCACTGGCCTGCTCTAGCTTCCACCGAAGACTTCTCCACCCCGAGTTTCACAGGGGATCTTCTCCTAGCTCCTCGAGTCACACGAGTAGCTATTCCTCTATTGATTCTCTTCAAGAGTCTTCAATGGCCTCGGATAAGGTCTGCTGGCCTTTCTCACATCTTCTGACCACTTGTGATGACCAGGACTTCTCTTCTTTACTCGGGCTTAATCTTCTTCTTCTAAGGATGACCCGGCCTCTATCTTAAAGAATATTTATTGGCAAATATATCCTTGCACTGAGTATGCCCAAACAATTTTCTTGGTCTTCTCAACTACTGAAAACACTGATTAATGATTTCTTTAACTTCAGTCTGGCTTCAGTCTCTCTTCAATTCAACTTCATGGACTGAGTACATGGCATCTCTGAATCTTCATGCATGACTTGCATGGAATCTCAAATGTCTTAAAGAACCTTTGTTCTCGGACTTCTCAAATGCACACACACTGATTTGAACTTTGTTTACGTGTGCATGTTCATGCATGCAAGTATGCTCTCCCTATTTCTTCTTGGCGTGGTAAACCCTTAAAGGGTGTAATCTCTTTTAGCACGCACACCTTTTTCTTCGAGTCACACACTTTTATTCTTTCTCACACACACCAAATTGTGTGTTGTTCTTTAGTTTGGATTTCCAATTCTCTCTTTCTTCTCAAGTTGTTCTCCAACTTGTTAACTTGTTCATACATACATGGACATGCATGCGTCTTCTTCCTTAACTTGGGAACACACAAGAGGTATGAACTCCTTCATTTGTGAACACACTAAGGCTTAGGCCTTCTTGTTTCTTTGCACACACACACATGATTCTTTATTTCATCTTCTTCAATGTGTTCACACTTCACTTGTTCACACACTCCTTCATCGACACGTGCACACACAACCAAACCCAAATGGGTGTGGCCTTCCTTGTTTGCACACACTCACCGTGTGTGGTCTTCTCTTCACCTGCACACACATAAAATGAGGGAGTGCAAGCCTTCCTCTCCACTTAGCACACACACACACACAAATGTTTGGCCTTCCACTTGACCACCAAAGACCTCACCAACGAAGGGTGAGCAAGTTTTGCGGCCACCTCCTGCCTTCAAGCGCATTGGTCGGGGCAACTCCTACCACGCAGGTGGCACGGTGGCTTCCTCCTTCCGCGCAATTAAGCGGATAGAGAAGGCTCACAATTGTGTGCGGATCAGTTGCTTCCTACCGCACAAAGGGAGCATGATGGCTTCCTCCTGCCGCGTGATTTCGCTGGCACAGCGTGTGCTGCCACTTTCTACCGCGCAAGAATGCGGGCAACAGGCGCGCAAGGCTCGTCTTCTTCCCTGTCGCGTAAGGGAGTGCATAGGGAGGCACAACTCAGCATCTTCCTTCTCACAAGGAATGCGCGGTTCTCCTTCGCGCAAGTGGTTTTGCGGTTCTCCTATCCAATGATGCTCTGTTTTTTTGAAACAGAAGCACTTGAATGTCTGGGAGGCAGCCGCCTCTTCTCGTCTTGGACTCTTCCTTTTATAGACAGAGAATGCGTTCAAAATCCATCCATGAATTGTCCGAGATTCATTCCTCCGAATAACCGAGATATTCAGTTCGTTAAAAAACATTCAACCAGTGTTAATGATTTTCTGGATACCTCGGTTGTTTCCTTTTTCCAAACGTGTGATCCAATATTTGTGTATGGATTCAAGATCATATACCAGATTCTTGTGCATAAATCACGCACGAATCCTCGTGGGCTCAGCAACTCTGTTTTCCTCGGCCATTCCTTCTTCCTCGAGATTTCTGATGGATGAAAGAAGTACATTACATGAATGGTCTCGGTTCGATCAGATGATCACCATGAAGTTGTTTTCAGTTTCAACGGTGGTCCAGATTCAAAGATGGTGGATCAGCAGTGGCGACGACGAGCTGGTTCACGTCGGGTGGAGCTCAAGTGTCCGGAGGTTGAAGACAACCTCGGTTTGTCACCTCGGCCGTTGGATCGGCGTTAAATGATCTCGGGCAATCGATAATAGAACATGGCGCCGCAGATGGATCGTGCGGCTACGATTACACGCAGATCAGATGGATGGCCAAGATCAGCTCCGCCTCTCAAAAAACTCATCCCACATCGAAACGCACCACGGTTTTTCCACGGTTTAACAACCATCGCCTCCCAACCTTAGCTCAGAATTCTCCTCTCCCCCCTCCGGTGCCGCCCCGCACCGGTTCTACTACGGGCGCACTCTGGTGCCCACTCTGCTCCTCTGGGAGCGCACCTAGCACCCACTCGGCCTCTTTCAGGCACGCTCTAGCGCCCATGCTACACAGGTTCATTACCGTGTGGCACCCGCAGACTTACACACAGCCCACACCATGCCTTGGGGAGGCCTTGGCCTTGAGGAATTCCCTTGAGCGCGGTTGACCCTCGGGTCCTGTATGTGCTTGAGGTGAGGGACCTCGGCTAGCCTCCTTGGTTGGATTATTTTTTGTTAATGTACATAGTTGGTACTTTGTATAATAGAAAAGTAACCAACTACAAAAATTCCAAACAATACTACTTCTCCTCTTCATATTCTTATGAACTCCATATATATTCTTCAACATCTCTTCTTCTTCTTCTATGAAAGAATGGAATTCCCAAGGATCTCTCAACTATCTTCATCAACAATTAATCATAAATCACTTGATCTTCATTGTTCTTCATTGATCCAAACATAGATGAGGTTGGATCATATTCAAATCCTCATGCACTAAGATATAGTGCATGGTCTTCTTCAAACCACATCATCCATTTAGTAGTTGTGGATGATTCACCATTCTCTCCTCATGCATTGTGAAGAAAATTCATTGATGTCTAACAATGTTGTGACATTGTATCTTCTTGATACAAGTTCTTTGAACTTATGATCAGCTCTACAATCGTCTGAATTATATGGAGAATGTTTAAACCATTACCTCCTATGCCACTTAGTGATTCTCCTAAGTGACATGCTTTTTAGTACCATGGTCATTCTACAACAATCACCATCAGTCACATATCCACTCAATCCTTGACATCTTATTAACAACATCACCATCACCATCACATTCTCTGTCATTCAAATATTGACACTCCTTGTCATCCATTCAATCCTTGACACCTTATTGACAACAAATGCAACAGAGTGCACAACAATCTCCCCCTTTGTATTTGTTGTCAATATCACTAGAGCACATATGAATGGGTCAATATGTGTTCCAAGCTTTTCTCCCCCTTATTGGAAACCAAATGCAGAGGTGTGGTGTGGTTCTCTTCAAAATATAACTTCCTCCCTTTGAATAGCATCTTCTTGAAAATCACTAAGAGAGGGAAGATGTCACATGTTCACTTAAGCAAAGAGCCTTTAGAAAATAAACTCTATGTCTACTTGGTATAACCCAGTGTAGAAAACAAGAGTGATGTAACCAAGGAATTAAATGTTGTTCACAATTCACTATACATGTGACATAATGCTTAGGCTTCAAGGGGTTGAAATTTTTAAGATATATCAATGAATTTCTTAATCCTTCATTCTTAATAAGATGATATGAATCTCAAAAGATCATATTCTTCATATTAGCTCCCCCTCAAAGGGTGTACTCCATTCTGTCCATACCATTCTCAATTTTAGAGTGATCATCATCTCCAATTCCTTGAAATGTAAGCACATGTATATACCAGTGATTAGGGAATAAGATGGAACCTCCTTTTTCATCAGTTTGAACAACAAGGTTGCGAGGTTTCTCTCAACCATGATGTTCCACTTTATCCATTCTTCACACTTGCACATTTGATCTTCAATTAGGATTTTGCTGGTGTGGCTCTTAACACCTCTTCAACATCTTTGTGTGTGACTCCAGTCTTTCTATGTGTCTCTTGAGCACTAAAATCTCCTGGTACAATCTTAATTTTCTTGAAGAATTTTTTTTGAGCTGGAATGAATGTCATGCAATCATTACTGATATGACCAGTTTTATTGCGCCTCACAAACAGAATTTCATCTTCATGTGAAATGATTGGTTTTCATTTTCACTAGATTTTTCATGCTTATTTTCCTCCTTTCTCATTCTTTCCAAATCTTCTGGCCAGATGATTAATATGTCATTTGGAAGTGAGGCTTCAGATTTTGATGTTCCACATGGTTCCTTTGATGCTTTTAAGTTTCCATTCTTAGGCAGCTTATTTTCAATCAATCCCTTCTTATTCTGCTGGTTTGATTGTCCTATTGAGTTTTGTTTGCTTCTAATTAGTTCCATGGCTTGTTTACTAAGATCCATGGTATGACCTGTCTTTCCACAGTAGAATCATTTTTTCTTGGTGGTCTTTCTGGATGCATCACCCTTCCTAGATTTAATATCCAAGGACTTCTCTTTCTTATTCAAATCGTCTTGTGAGAAGTTTCAACATTCTTCTGCTGGCTTCCCAAGGATACTTCTTCATTCTTAGCCAGGTTATGTGATCGTCCCTTCTTTTCATCTTTGAAAATTTTTGGAGATTGGTATGTATCATTCTTGTGACCACTTTTTCATTCAACCCAGATGTTATCAAACATTCCAAATCTGCTTGCAGTAAACAGATGTTTCTGGACCTGTGGATGTAGCTTCTTCTTCTCTTGCTTTCTCCCCCTAGGCATGATATTCCTTTGTGATTTTTCATGTAGAGGATTGTACCAACAATCTGTTGCAAAATGTACTTACCTTTTGCATTACCAACATTGACCCACAATTCTTGTCTTCTCGACTTCATCTGATTGTTGAGTCTTTCTCTTGAATTGCTGTGTTTTTTCAGGAGAGCTCTCTTTCTACATCTTCTTCATCCATGCTTGTTTAGAGTTATTCTTACATTCTGCACTTTTTGTGAAAACATATTTAGAATCATTAGTAAAAGATGGTATGGATGGTACCTTCTTCTTAGAATATATTTCCCTCTCATTAGAGGATGTCCTCCTTTTGGAATCATCATTCTCAATGCACACTTGAGTGGCAACATTTCTTCTTTTAGCTAATTGAGAGGCTTCAGTTTTGGGTGATTGCTGATTTTTCAATATCACCTATAGCTCTAAGCATTTCATGTTGAGAGAGTTGTTCTCATCCTCAAAAAATCTTAGCCTTCCTTCCCAATTCTCTTCCAGTTGCTTCATGTGGTCTTCATGCAACTTCTTCATTTCTTGCAATGAATTTTCAAGATCCTTTACCCTTTTTACTTTGTCTTCTATTTGAGCATCTTTGACAATCATTGACACTCTATGCCTCTTTTACAGTGAATGTAAAACTTCTTTAAACACTATCTCAACGAATTATTTCTCACAAATTCTTCTTTGTAGTTATTCAGTGACATCATCAATTCATTCACTGCAAATGGAAATGGTTTCATCTTTAGACTTCACTAGCACTGTGAGAGTGTTGTTTATGCCAACCCTTCTTGACAATTGATCTTCAATAGAATTGGATTCTTTTTCTAGCTGTAATTTTTATTCTTGAAGATCATGGATACTTGTAGCAATAAACATTGCCACATCCCTAGGGACTATCATCGTATGATATTTGAGTGCATTTAGAAGATCATTAATTGTTCCATCATCATCACAGCTAGAGCAGGCTTTATCAGAAGAGTGATAAAAGGGATTTTCATCTGTTGTGACTTTCACTTTACCTTCAATGGTAGGTGTTTCACTATTAGTAGCAACCTTCTTCTTCATCTTCTTGACCTGTTTCTTATATCTATTTTTCTGAGTCTTTGAAGATATCTTCATTTGAGGGTGTTCTCTCATTTCCTCAAATCTGCACTTCATAGAGACTCCCTTGGATCTTTTAGAGGAAACCCTGCTCTGATACCTATTGAAGTGCCCAGATGAGTGTGATCACTCAGTGGGGGAGGGTGTGAATCAGCGATCCTTTTAAACTTTTTACTAATTTATTCTTTATCAATTAAACCTCTATGGCTTGTTAAGGCCTCGATCCACTCTTCTTGTATCTCTCAGCCTTTCCTCGAGTGATGCAGTAAATGTAAAGGCACATGACACAAGGATTTACAAGGTTTGGCTCCAATGGCCTACATCCATGCCATGTTGGCTAAACAACCCAAAATGGTTTCTCCACTATAATTCAGTTAGTTATTACCATGGTCGATATAGAGTCACATTGTATCTCTCCAGAGTCCCACATGAGGTTCTTTATACTGTATCCCACAGTGTTACCAGAGTCCCACTGGCCTTCTCTAGCTTCCACCGAAGACTTCTCCACCCTGAGTCTCACATGGGGTCTTCTCCTAGCTCCTCGAGTCACACGAGTAGATCTTCCTATTTTGATGCTCTTCAAGAGTCTTCAACAGCCTCAGATAAGGTCTGGTGGCCTTTCTCACATTTTCTGACCACTTGTGATGACCAGGACTCCTCTTCTTTGCTCGGGCTTAATCTTCTTCTTCTAAGGATGACCCGACCTCTGTCTTCAAGAATATTGATTGAAAATATATATACTTGCACTGAGTAAGCCCACTCAATCTTCCTGGTCTTCTCAACTACTGAAAACTCAGATGAATGATGTCTTTAACTTCAGTCTAGCTTCAGTCTCTCTTCAATTCAACTTCATGCACTGAGTACATGGCATCTCTGAATCTTCATGAATGACTTGCATGGAATCTCAAATGTCTTCAAGAACCTTTGATCTTGGACTTCTCAAATGCACACACCCTGATTTGAACTTTGTTTAAGTGTGCATGTGCATGCATGCAAGTATGCTCTCCCTGTTTCTTCTTGGCGTGATAAACACTTAAATGGTGTAATCTCTTTTTGCACACACACCTTTTTCTTCGAGTCACACACTTTTATTCTTTCTGAGACACACCAAATTTTGTGTTGTTCTTCAGTGTGGATTTCCCCTTATCTCTTTCTTCTAAAGTTGTTCACCCACTTGTTCACTTGTTCATACATGCATGGAAATGCATGTGTCTTCTTCCTTAACTTTGGGACATACAAGAGGTATGACCTCATTCATTTGTACACACACTAAGGCTTCGACCTTCTTGTTTATTTGCACACACACACACACATGATTTTTTATTTCTTCATCTTCAAAGAGTGCACACTTCATTTGTGCACACACTCCTTCATCAACCCGTACACACACAACCAAACCCAAATGGGTATGGCCTTCCTTGTTTGCACACACTCACCGTGTGTGGTCTTCTCTTCACCTGCACACACATAAATGGAGGGCGTGAAAGCCTTCCTCTCCACTTAGCGCACACACACCAATGTCTGTCCTTCCACTTGAGCACCGAACACCTCACCAATGAAGGGAGCGCAAGTTATGCGGCCACCTCCTGCCTTCAAGCGCGCTGGTCGCGGCAGCTCACCCCGCGCAGGTGGCACGGTGGCTTCCTCCTGCCACGCAAGTGAGCAGACATAGAAGGCACGCATGTGTGTGCGGCTCAGTTTCTTCCTACCACACAAAGGGAGCGTGGTGGATTCCTCCTGCGCGTGAGTTCGCGGGCACAGAGGGTGCGACCACTTGCTACTGTGCAAGAATGCGGGCAGCGGGTGCGCAAGGCTCAGCTTCATCCCTGTCGTGCAAGGGAGCGCACATGGAGGCTCAACTCGTCTTCTTCCTTCGCACAAGTAATGCACGATTCACCTTCGCGCAATTGGTTGCGTGGTTCTCCTCTCCAAAGATGCTACGTTTTTTTTAAAACAGAAGCACTTGAATGTTTGGGAGGCAGCAGCCTCTTTTCGGCTTGGACTCTTCCTTTTATAGACAGAGAATGTGTTCAAAATCCATCCATGAATCGTCCGAGATTCATTCCTCCAAATAACCGAGATATTTGGTTCATTAAAAAAAACATTCAACCAGCGTTAATGATTTTCTCGAATCCTCGGGTGTTTCCTTTTTCCAAATGTGTGATCCAATCTTCATGTATGGATTCAAGATCATATACCCGATACCTGTGCATAAATCTTGCACGAATCCTCGTGGGCTCGGCAACTCCATTTTCCTCGGCCGTTCCTTCTTCCTCGAGATTTATCATGAATGCAAGACGTAGATTGCATGCATGGTCTCGGTTTGATCAGACGATCACCATACAGTTGTTTTGAGCTTCAACGGTGGTCCAGATTCAAACATGGTGGATCAGTAGTGGCGACGACGAGCTGGTTCACGTCGGGTGGAGCTCGGGTGTCCAAAGGTTGAAGAAAACCTCGGTTTGTCACCTCGTCCATTGGATCGGCATTAATGTTTCTCGAACGGTTGAGATTAGAACATGTCACCGCGGATGGATTGTGCGACTACGATTACACGCAGATCAGATGGACGGCCTAGATCAGCTCCACATCTCAAAAAACTCATCCCACATCGAAACACACCACGGGTTTTCCACGGTTTAACAACCATCTCCTCCCAACCTCATCTCAGAAATCTCCTCTACACCCTCAGGTGCCGCCCCGCACCGGTTCTCCTGCGGGCATGCTCTAGCACCCATGCTACATGGGTTCCTCATCGTGTGGCACCCGCGGACTTACACACAGCCTGCACTATGCCTCAGGGAGGCCTTGTCCTTGAGGACTTCCCTTGAGCGCGGTTGACCCTTAGGTCCCGCAAGTGCTTGAGGTGAGGGACCTCGTCTGGCCTCCTTGGTTGGCTTATTTTTTGTTAAATTATATAGTTGGTACATTTTATAATATCAAAGTAACCATGTACAAAAATTCCAAACCATACTACTTCTCGTCTTCATCTTCTTATGAACTCCATATATCTTCTTCAACATATCTTATTCTTCTTCTATGAAAGAATGGAATTCCCAATGATCTCTCAACTATCTTCATCCACAATTAATCATAAATCACATGATCTTCATTGTTCTTCTTTGATCCAAACATAGATGAGGTTGGATAATCTTCAAATCCGCATGCACTAAGAGATATTTCATGGTCTTCTTCAAACCACTTCATCCTTTTAGTAGTTGTGGATGGTTCACCTTTCTCTCCTCATACATTGTGAAGACAATGCATTGACTTCTAACAATGTTGTGACATTGTATCTTCTTGATACAAGTTCTTTGAACTTAAGATCAGCTCTACAATCGTCTTAATTATATGGAGAATGTTTCAACCATTACCTCCTATGCCACTTAGTGATTCTCCTAAGTGACATGCTTCTTAGTACCATGGTCATTCTCCAACAATCACCATCACATTTTCAGTCACGTATCCACTCAATCCTTGAAATCTTATTAACAACATCACCATCACCATCACATCCTCTGTCATTCACATATTGACACTCCTTGTCATCCATTAAATCCTTGACACCTTATTGACAACAAATACAACACAGTGCACAATAGAATGTTAAAAAACTAGGGATATTTTTTACAATTATTGGATGTAGGAAAAAATGAACCTAATAATCCAGTTATGGCGGTGGTGGATTTTGATCAATCATATTTTTTCTATGATGACATACTTGGTTTGATAGTGACCTTTGATGATAGGAAGTTGATAGTGATTGAGAACACTATTTTTGATATGCTATATTATAAAAATAATCACATTTTTTGATGAATAAATCTAATTGGAATAATCCTTATTTAATGTGAATAAAAGTAATCTTGAATTACCTTTTGGAATAAGTGTTATACAGGAACCCCATAATAATTTTTTGTTTTTCATTTACCGTATCTTATTTTACAATAATTGTTACAATTATTTAATGTATGTCATTTATAGAGGATGTGTTTTCTGATGAGGTGACTATGATACAATTTTGACATCCATGAATTTTTCATTACATTAAAGGTTCACATTTAAGAGTTTTTTGTTTATTATATAAATTATTTAGTGGTGTGACTTCCAGTGGATTATTAGATGGTATATATAGATCCTTAAAGTGGTATCAGATCTCAAGGTTCCAATATATCTTGATCATTATACCTTTTTGAAGGTGATTGAGAGCTCAATTCAGTAAAATAATTCAATCAGTTTCTCTATATAGGAATATATATAAGTTTTTGATGACATATTTTCCATAAATTAACTAGAAATATTAGGTATAAGTTTATTATAGGATATAATTATAAGAGAATAAATTATGAGTGTATATTTTTGAAAAAATGATTTTTTAGTTTTGGAAGAATCATATGGTAAATTACCTTCTACCAAATGACCTCGATATTTTTTTTCTTGTCTCACGATAGATGTGATGAATATAGAATAATAGGAAAAATTGATAAGAATTAAATTTGGTTGATGAAAATACCAATTTCGTGAAATTTAGTGTATAATAAATTGGATTAGAATAAACCATTGAAACTCATGAAGACACTCACTAACATGTATTATAAGCCCATAGTTTTGAATAAGGTATTCAAGATAAGGATACTATATTAAGAGTAAATTATTGAGTTGATTATATAAATAGAATTAATGTAATTAGAATTTTGTAGGAATCAATGACGGTAATATATAGAGAATATGTTTGGGAATTTTGTTACTCTATTCTCTATTGGAATCATGGGACATAATGGTGAACAATATGAGTAATTTTTTTGGAAAGGAAGAGTTGAAGTTCAAATCTAATAGAGACCTGATCATGAATGAGGAAATTAATTAGAAATTATTCTATGAATTTTACTTGTATTAATATGATATGAAATGTAAAGAATATTTTTGTTCTTGGAGAAAACATTATATGGGGAATGAAAGTAGAAGTTCTAGCATGATTTACTCGATGTACAGGTTTCCCATGTGCTGAAATTAAGGGAGAAAATTCCACCAAATAAAATATTTTATCAGATGAATGGATAAATCTATAATTAAATTTTTAGAAAATGGCGTTTTGTATCATGTATTGGAATATTATAGTTTCACACTCATCTGATGTAGTACTTCCTTACGGTCATGAGTGTATATTATTGAGATTCAATCCACACACCACCTAAGAGAGTCTATATTTGTAATAATACATCCAAAATTTATATAATTTTGATATTTTTTATTAAAAATATCTCAAGATTGGATAAAAATTTATTTTTTATTAAATATATAAAAAGTAATGTGTATGTAGCTAATATATGGGATTCACATACAGGGGTTAAGGAAAAATTTATGTGTAATAAGTAACATGATGATATTGGTTTCTATACTACTGTCATAGAGAGTTTTCATTAATCTTATTATGGTCCAATGTTCATTGGATGTGGAGTCAATGACGAGTTTTTTCCCCTTACGTGTTCATTAGATGGAGTGATTGTAACACTCCATGTTTTTTGTAATATATTCTTTTTAATTTCAATGATGTATTATGTTGTACGGTACACCAAGGTTAGCTTGCACTATACGCAACACTGTACTACCTTGTAGTATAAGGAAAATTATTCCTGGATTGTGTTACACAAAATTTATAATTTTTTATATAATTAAATTAATTAAATAATTAATATAAGTGATAACTAAATATTATAACCTAGTCCTTATTATTGCAGGTATGAATAGTATAAATTTCTTTCAAAAAAACTATTTAAATGAAAATAAGTGAGTTAACAAAATAACAAAACCACTCTTTATGGATTATATTAGTGAAATATATATATTATATATTAAATGTACTTCTTAAAATTCATCTTATATGTTTTCTAGAAACTATATAAGAAAAAATTAAATTTTTTTAGAGAAATTTAGTGTTCTTCTAAAAATACAGTTTTATTACCTTTTGATGGTGAACACGTTTTATATATATATTTTTACAATTTTATACATTCTCTTTGAAAAAATAAAATTCATATTTATAAGAAGGAAATAAAAATTAAATTTTGATTATTTTTTGTTATTTTTCTAATAATATTCTTTTTTTAATGAATAGTGAAAAATAATGCATTTTAATTTAAAAAAACTTTTTCATTAAATCTTTTTATAAAGTATGGTTTTCATTTCAATTGGTTTTAAAGTAAAATTAGATTATGTTTTTATAATTTCATCAAATTTTTTTCCTAGAAAGTAATTGTTTATTGAAATTAGATATAAACACACATTAATCTTGTGATGGTTTTTACAGTATAAAACAAGTTTTCTCACGCTGACAGCAGAAGTTAATTTTAAATTAATTAGTGAAACCACTGTGTTTTGAATTTTGAAAAATGGATTCCTTGTTTTGAATAATTAGTTTCAAATAATTTTAATAGTTTACTTTTATTTTATTGATATTATGAATAATAACTACAATAAATTTTATTTACCGTGGTTAAAGGTAAATCTGTTAAATTAGGGTAAAAACAACATGATAAAGATAATTAAATTACCATAACACCTGAATAATCATATTGGATGAATTTATATAGATTAATATAATCTAAGGGTCTGAATTGATTCATTTAATGGTCTTTTTTCAATGAATGTGATTTAATTATAATTAAAACAAAACAAAGTGACAACATGGCACTCTATTATCTCTTATACATATAATAATTTTAATGTGTTGATTAAATTTACAGAACAATGAACAAAATATCCTCCATAAATATAATTTATTTATCTAATTCATTTTAATTTATTTAAAATGTTAATATATTAAATAATTGCCATAAATATTGACATAAGAGTAATACAATAATTATATTATTAAGACAAATATCAAATAATTGATACTAGAAATATTAAAATAAATATTATCTTAAATAATTTGTGTTATCCACCATCTTTATACATGAAAATGACAAGTTATAAGACTTTTCAAATATTTTTTATGTTATATTTATGATTGAAATTTATTCAAATCTAATGAAATGAATAGAGTAAAAATTGACACTATTGACATTTTATAAATATAAAATAATATGTAATTAATTAAAAAAATTAAAATTATAAAGTGGAATTGAAAAGGTCTAAATGATAATTAATTTTCCAATTATGTAAAATAGAGCCCATATAATTAAGCTTAATATCCATTTAATAATTAAAATGTTATTACATCAATTAAAATTAAAAGATAGTAATTATGTGTAAAATCAAAAGATAAGGTTTAAAATAAATTAAATACATGTATAAAAAATATTGGATGAAGTTATTTAGAACTACCCTCATATTATTTGAATAATAAATTTATTTGGAGCTATTATAACTCGAAATTCTTGTATAATAAAATAACAATTTAAGACTTTCCTAAAGTGCCCCTCCTCTCTCATATAAAAGGCCACCACTTTTACCCAATTACACATACCTAAAAAGATCCTCGGATCATTAAAAATATTCTCATGTAAACTGAAAATATCCCCCCTTCCTCTTAGTGTCCAGACTATGGATAGAAATATATCAAAAAGATAACCTTTTGTGCAAATCAAAAGGAGATACTCGAAGAATAGGTAATTGTTCTCTCACACCGTTCAAAATTAATTTCTTATTATACTTACTATTATTATGTTGTATCATTAATTAATTAATAAATCTATTTTATTATGAATTCAGTGATGTTATTATAATTATCGGACAACTTTGTACCTACTTTTATCCATCCAACAAATAAAAATATCACCATGTATGTGTACGTACGACTTACCATTACCACGTCATAGCGTAATTTGTTATTCAAAACAAATTAATATGTATGGATATAATGACGAGTATAATGGATGTAAATAATTAATATAACAAGACAATTATTCTATATAATTAATCCACTGTTCAATTCCATACCATTTTAACCATTAAATAAATGATGTATTCTCTTGTGCATATTTACGACCTACCATCTCCACGATGCGATGTGATCTGTTCTATAAAATATTCATTAAACCATAGTTATAAACATGAATGAAATGAAAAAATATGATTTATATTATTAAAATATAATTATGTCAATTATATAATTTTATCTTAAGAATTACTTATCAAAGAAAACATGCATAAGAATATAAAGTATTTAATATCAGAATAACGAGTGACAATGAAATGTTACTAAGGTATGATTATATAATCAAATATGATATCATAAAAATGATTATTATTCTATAATAAGTCAATAAATATATATAAAGAATTATATAGGATTTTCTAATACATATGAAGGATATCATACCTGCGGTAAGGGTTAATTTTATAATCTCATTATTATCTGTGATTGATTATATGTAATGATTTACTGTGGTATATTTATCTTCCACATCCATGTTCCAAAAATATGTAATACTATTCATATTATTCTACAATTATTGAAATTCAATTTAACCCATTAGTGAATTTTTACTAAATAGAATGAATGGAATATTTTTTCTTTATCCGATATGAGGTAAATTTTTGAATTTTTCATTAAAAGTATGAGGATATTGTTTTTTCTAACTTATACAGCATGAATAGATTCTTATGGATTCATAAAACCTTATTTCAATGATGATTCTATTACAAGATCTCATTTTTATATTCAATTAATTTTTTTAAATTTTGTGGCATTTTGAGAGATACGAAATTGTTTTTGAAAAGAAACGATATTTTCCTCAAGATTTAATTACATATATTTTACGAAAATTATTTTCGATCTATAAATATATAGGGTCATGTTTCCAACCCTATTATGAAATTTATTTTATTGTGATTATGATATAATTATTTTTATGATGTATTTTTATTTTATTTGTTTTATAATAGAATCATCTTTAAGAACCCCATTTTTTTGGTCCTTCTGTTATGCTATCATTAATTATGTATGTTATTTTGTAACATGTAATATTGATTTCATTTTGACATGGGTGGGACATATATATCCCTCCAATTTATTTGGTAAAGATTTATATATAATGATATATACATGAATAGAACAACATGTATTTCTAGTTCAGTAATACAGTGATATAATGACATTTAAACTCTGTTCATTAATGGTCTATTTCCTCTATGATGGTCGTGGATATGATCCTTGGATACATAGAAATGATTTTCTATTCTAAATTTTTTCAAAATTTAATGTTTTATTCCTATCCAATGTTATCATAGTTAATTTTCCTTTTTGATTTATAAAATACAAACAATATTGATTTACTTCATGACTCAAGATTTTTATTTTCAAATGTTATGTTTATTTTTTTTAAATTCATATATTTTTATATTGTTCTAATACAATTACTAAGAATCTTATATCAGTATTTATTATGTCTCCATTGATTAGGTTTTAAAGAAATAATTTATGTTGGAGTACTAATGGGGATGATCTTTATGGGAGATGTTGAATATCATTCCCAAGTTAGAAGAATATATTCAATGTTTCTGAAGGAACTAAATAGATACGGTACACTAGACTGTAAATGTTATTGTAGTAGGTACTATTCGATATTGTAGAAGCTGGAAATATTCACCTTGGGCCACCGGTTTGGTCTGGGAGTTCTTTAGGATTTCGGGCCATCCAGGCCATCGGGTCAGTAGGGATTTTGTGAAACCTTTAAGGACTTTGGGCCACCTCAAGGACTATGGGCCTCATGCAGTTCCGCAAAAAAACTACAAAAAATGGAGCAGCCCTAGAAGAGGATTCAGAGAAGTTTCACTCACCAAAGCAGAGCCAAATGGATTTTTCAGAATGAGAGGGTTTGGGTATGACATCAGGACCAACCTATACTTGCACGAGAAGCCTAACTAGACCGCCATGTGAAGGTGGAGAGCTACTATCATTAAGTAGATGCTCGGGAGGTGTAGTTCCTTATATATAGTCTGGTTGAATTCACTAAGACCTTCGGTTAATGTAATCTCCTAAGCCTACAAGCCATGTTATCTCTGAGAATATGGTAATTATAAGGGTTCCCCAATGTAATTTCTGATTCTATGGGCCTTGTAAGGGTTCCCCCTCAACCCTTGAAAGGGGGGATATCATAAATCAATAACAATGAAGGCCTTCAAGATATTCGGTCTGAAGACTATATTTGTAAAATTAAATTAATATTCGTCTAAAAAAATGTAATATTCCTATACATTATTCTTTGGTTGTTATATTTGTTTTCGTGGGAAAGGATCAGTCAACCATTAGAAACATGGAAGTGAAAAATAAATTAATATCCCTAGAGATATTTCTATGGTATTTCCTATGAATTTGTATAATTTTAGGTTATAATACTATAATGTTTATAATGACCATGAATAAACTAGTATTAAACTTATGATGTTATAGATTGAAAATACACCCCTTGATTAAGTTGTTTTCCTAATATGAGTTTTTTCCACTCACACTATTATTTTTAGGTTTTAGACAATAGACAGAACCTGAAGGAACCCTGTTAATTGTCAATGCAATGAAAATTCAATGATTTTTCTTCGTAAAAATCTAATTATAAGGAATATGGAATGATAAATCTTACAATTTAATTTACAAAAATTTTGAATCATTATGTACTTCCAAATGAGTGGGGAAGGGAACAACATTTTGTTGAGTCCTTCATGAATAAACATACACCTTCATTCATTGGGACATCTAATATAATTTTAGATAATCCATGGTTCAAAACCATTTAGAGGATAATTTCCATCATTCTCTGATCAGATCATGAAAAACTATTTTCTTATTCATCATTTAGAAGGGAAAGTTAAATAGTGGTGGACTGTGATCAATAATATGAAGCATCGATATGTAATTGAATCCATGGAATGAGACGAGTTCAAGAACATATTTTTCAAGAAGTAAATTCATAATATTATTCATATTAAAATATAAATAGAGGTACATGATCGTAAAAAAATCACGATGAATCCATTGGTACATGTGATGAAAATTTTACTTAACATTGATGGTATTATTATGGCCTTATCATCCATCCTGAATTTAAAGTCGATTGATTCTTAATTAGCATAAAAACAAGTCTTAAAAGGGAGTTAGAAATAAGTGACATTAGTTTCCATGAATGGACTATGTTTTGTGATAACACGATTTAAATGTAAGTCATTGTTACATATCAATATCATGGTTTTGACAAGATATGAAAGATGGAGTTCAAAGAGAAATTTCAAAACAACAGTTAATATAATATGAGTGTTTCATTAGGATAAATATGTGGAAAGAATCATGGGGTAGAATATCTTAAAAGGACTAAAAAAATGTTTTGACTATGGAAAAAAAGGAATTCGAGTAGTTGAGTTTCGATGTGCTGAGAAAAACATCGCTAATGATGTGAATAATGAAATAGTTACAATGAATGAACTACCCACACATTAATGATAAAACTGCAAGGAAATGGGGAATTATGATAAATAATTACCTAAAACAAGGGTGAAAAATGATGATATACATCAAAAACTACTTAATGTCAATGACAAATGAAAACCACATCCGATCACTATTGATGATTTTGACTATAAAAATGAAGTGGTCGAATGATTGTGTGTTTATGTAATTGGATTCTAGAATAATGTTGTAGAATAGATTTTATGGTCTTATGGAATAATGAAATATATATGTAGTGGTCCTATATTGTTTTATACAATCATTTGAAAGTACAAGTTGAGTGTTACTGGTAACCATGAAACGTTATTTAGGAAATAAGCTGATGATTTTGGAAAAAACATGATTTTGGGAAGGATGACCCTTAATATGAACATGATTATGAGATAATTTTATTTGGATAAATGTATATTGGATAAGAATATGTGAATTGGAAAAAATTAGTTACCTTGGAAGTAGTTAAGGATTTATTTACAAGTTAGTTATGCTATCTCAGATGAAGATTACAACTCTTTGGGCTTAAGAATAAGAAAACATGTATGTTCTCTAAAAGGATATATAATTGTTTTCATTTTTACCATTACTCCAGAGTATAAATGATTATGGAATTCACATGACTGTAATGTTACAACAAAGATATTCTTTATGAGATATGAGAGATAAATTTTAATCATATTTAATGAACCTCATTCTAAAGTTTCATATTTTCAGCTTTTAGAAGGATTGTAAGGTTATCCAATTATGGTTGTATAAGTCATACTCTGGTTGATGTTAGTTAGATTAATGTATAATGTAATTATAGGTGGACTTATGAATATTTTATAATCTTTGTTATCCTTTAGGTTGATATAGATGGAATGACATATAATTGTACTTATGGATCACATGATCTTCTAATACATTTGGAATGAGAAATTCAACTTCATTTCATTGAATAAGAGATGAAGTGGAAATTGTTCAAGACCTGACCAACAATGAGATTGTAATGAAATAAAGTAATTATTTATTCTCTTGTTCATCAAATTTAGACAATGGATCTTGAAAACCTAAAATTTTATCTTAGTAAATTATTATCTGATTAATTAGATGGTCCCTTAAATCATCGCATATTTATGGGTTTCTGGTTGTTAACTTTCTCCAAACCTTGTCCGCGATCACTATCCATCAGAACAAGATGGTTATATTTTTCATCAATATCCATTTTTTCAGTTCCCCCTATGTTATCCTCTGTGGAAACCCAATGATGAGTTACGTTGGGTAAACATTATGTTTCTAACATTCCTTTTTAAAATGATGTTTTAGTATTCTTTTTTACGATGTGGGTTTTAATGAAAGAAACATTCAAGTAGTAAACCTTTTACAACCCAAATAATTTTTATGGAGAAATAAATTTTAATGGTGGTATAATTTAACACCCTGATATTTTATGATATATCTTTTTTTTAATTTCTTCTATGTCTTGTGTTTTATGATACACCAATATTACCTTACATTATACGTGATACCATATTATCTTGAATTTTGCACAAAATTATTCTTGAATTTGGTTACACAAAATTTCATATTGTTTTGATAGAATTAGTTTCATATAATACTGAGTATAACTGATAAATAAATATGATAACCTAGTCATTATAGTGGTGGGTATGAATAGTATTAACTTCCTTCTAAAAAACAATGTAAATGAAAATAAGTGAGACTATAAAATAGTAAATTTACTCCTATTTGATTAATTAGTAAAATATATATGTAATATAATCAATATAATATTTTAATATAATATTTTATTTTTTCTATACATTATGAAGGAATAAAATCAATTAAAGGAATAAAATAAGTGTTTTTCTAAAAATACATTTTTACCACCTTTTGATGGAGAAATCATTTTAAATATAGTTTTAATATAAATTTATATCTTATTTTTGAAAAAATAAACATCTTTTTTGGAATAAGTCTATAATAATTTACTTTTCTTTAATTTTTTTTTGTATTTTTATGATAATATTCTTTTTTAATTAATAGTGGAAAATATTACATTTTAATTTAATACATTCTTTTCATATGATTTACTTATACATAAAGAATATACATTTAATTGGTTTTAAATTATAATTTGATTATTTAATTATCATTTAATCCATGAATTTTCGTTGTAATTGATTTCACCTTGAAATTAGATATAAATGCACATAAATTTTTTGATTGTTTTCACTTAAAAACTTTTTTCCCTTTGATAAAATGAATTTATATTAAAATTAATTACTGCAGCCTTTGGGTTTTCAATTTTAAAATTTAATTCCATATTTGGAATCAATTTATAAAAATTATGGTAATGTGATATTATAATTGTTGTTGGATATTATAAATAGTAACTACAGTAATGTTTATTTACCACATTTAATGCTAGATCAGGTAAATTAGGGTAACAAAAAAATAATAGAGATAATAAAATTATAAAAACACCTAAAATTATCCTATTAGAATAATTAATGTCAACAAATATCACCTTAGAGTTTAATTTATCCATTTAATAGAATTTTTTCCATGGAAGTGATGTAATTATTATTAAAACAATAGAAAGTGACAAAATATCACTCTCATATCCCTTATATGTATAATAATTTAAATGTCGTGACAAACATGATTAAACATCTAATATAAATATTATATATAAATATAATAAAATTATCAACATCATTTGAATTTATTTATAATTTTTAGATATTAACTAATTACAATAAATGTCGACACAACAACAAAAAATTATTTATTTTTTTAAGAAAATATCAAATAAATCATTTTATAAATAGTAAAAAGATATTATATAAAATAATTTATGTCATCCATGATTTTTTATGTGTATATAATATTGTATAATAATATTAAATTCTTTTTTGAGAATATATTTCTTTTTTAAATATAATGACATGAATAGTGTAAAAAATCACAGAATTGATATTTTATTAAAATAATAATTTACTAAATTATTTACAAATCATAAAAATCTTTTAAAATTACAAATTAATTTTTAGAGGGTATAAATGTAAATTTTGTTTCCAATTATGTATAATATATACCATGTAATTAATCATAATATCCTTTGAATAATTAATTTGTTGTTACGATAATTAAAATAAAAGAGATTAATTAAGGTTAAACTGAAAAGATAATGTTTAAAATAAAATAAATACATGTTTAAAAATTGTTATATGAGATTATTTTGAAAAATACTCATCTTATCCTTGAAATATATTACTTTGGAGCTATTATAATTCATAATCAATTTATAATAATATAATATTTCAATATATTTTTGAAGTACACCTCCACCATCTTATAAAAGACCACCAAATCTACCCACATACTAACACCTATCAATCCACTTAGGTCATCCTAATTCTTCTCAAATATTATCCAATGATCCCTCCCTTACACCTATAGGAAACACATTTGGTAGAAAGTCATCCTAAAATTCCTTTTCTGCAAATCAAAAAGAGATACTCGAAAAATATTAAATTGTTTTATCAACCCTTTAAAAATTGTTTTCTTCTTCTACTCATATTATTATGTTTTTCCATACTAATGTAACTAATCCAGTATCTTCTAAATTATGATATGTTATTATAATAATGTGAAATCCTTATACCTCCTTTCATCCATCCTAAAAGTAACAGTATCACCATGTGTGGGTGTGTACAACTAACTGTCTCCACACCATGGTGTAATTTTTTATACAAAAATACATAATTTTTATAGATATAATTATAATAATAATTAATGTAAATAATTAATATAACATGATAAATTTTCTGTATAATTTATACACCATCCAATTCCATACCATTTAACCATTAATTGTATGATATCGTTGCTCGTGCATATGTACAAACTACCATCTCCATGATGCGACGTGATTCATTCAACATGATATTCATTAAAAAACATTTGTATGCATGAAGGATAGAATAATCATATATGAAATCATAGAAATTATTTTGATTCTATAATATTTAAATAAAATTATTTTAATTATTATACATGAAGTTTGAATACATACAAAATATATCAGACTTAAGATAAGGGTCAATTTTTCAATCTCATTATTTTCAAAGATTGTTTATACTTAATTATTTTATAAGGAATATTTATCAACAATATACATGTTCTACAAATCTATAATAATATTTATATTCTTCTAAAATTGTTCAATGTCAATTTTCCCATCAGTTAATTTTTAGAAAATGGTATGAAAGAACATTTTTTCGATATTCGATACATGGTACTTTTTTTTACTATTCTGTAAAATGATTGAGGATCATGTTTTTCTATCTTATATATCATGAAGTAATTCTTATGATTACATAACAAATTATTTCTATAGAGTATCATTTATAATATTTCAATTGTATTTTCAATTAATTTTTTTATAATTGTGTCGCATTTTTAAAAATAAAACGTTTTTGAAGAATAATTCATCATTTCCTCGAGAAATAATTTCATGTATTATATCAAAATTATTTTTAACATAAGATCACATAGTTTTATGTTTCTATCATAATTATTACAATGATTTTATTTTTTGATGATGGAATTATTTTAATAAAATACATTTATTTTATATTTACTATAATGGAATGCTATTTAAGAATCCCATTATGTCGTGGGTTATGCTATGATGAATTAATTATGTTTTTGTGGGACATTTTCGAATTTTTTAATTATGGGATGGGTGGGACCTATATCTCCCTCCAATAGAATAGGTAGTGAATTATATCTCACAAGATTTTCAGGATTGGAATGACAAGTAAAACCATTTTAGTAATACATGGATAGAACGACATGTAAACATTGTTTAGTACTGAATATTTTCCGTTATGATAGTCTTGGATTTGAGACATGGCTAATATGGAAATGATTTTATATTAAATGTGTTTTGAACATGTAAATTTTTATTCCAATGATATGTTATCATGGTTAATGTTCATTTATGGTTAATTCCTTATGATATACCATGATATATTTCATGAATCATGATTTTGATATTCAAAATTTATGTTCATATTTTATTACATTAATGAGTTAATATATTCATTTATTACCCTTAATGAGCATCTATGATAAATTTTTCTTATGTTTCCATTTTTCCTGTTATAAATAATTCATTCAAATAGGAGTACTGATGGGGAAGATCATTATGTATGATCTTGAATATCTTTCACAATTTAGAATATTTTCATTCCAAGATACCAAACCCACTAAACTATTACGGTCCCCAATATCGGATTTTTAAAATGTAATGAATATTCATCTAAAAAGATGTAATATTCATATGTTTCATGCTTGGTTCGTTATATTAATGTATTCCACCAAGTTAACTTCTATGATGTTATGGCATGATCGTCAGCGAACTTTCTGCGGGTCATAGGACGAGTTCCGGTGGACCGTCTCTCGTTCCAGAAGTAATTGTGTATTCCTCAAGATGATGCATCTGATCACCAATCAGTGTTGAAATAAATCGCTCATTTCAGTCTCATGCCGCATTTAGCATCAAATTCCACAACGAAGCCAGAGGGGTCGGGCCGTGTTTGTTCGGCCCGCACCCTCCACGTTAGGGTGATATCATTCGAATTAAAATTATAATCCTTGATGGAAAACGATGAACATGATACAATTAAAAAAGATTGTACCCATACCTTTGTTCATTGATCATTGACACGGTTGCGGAAAGTCCAACTTCAATTTGTTGTAGACGAATGCGTCCTATATCGAGGAGGTTTCGAGAAAGGAAGTCGAGGTCGGGATTGAGGTCAATGTTCATCATCGGTTGGAGCGTGCTTTGTTGGTGTAATATGTTCTTCATTAGGAGATTTCTCCTATGTTTTCCCCACCCCCAAGTTCCACCCAGAAGACAAATTCCATCCAAAATAATATATTATCCTTACCTATTATTTAATCGTTGGAACATAATTAAAAAAGATTCAAATTATTTAATTGATGTGCTCAATTAGTTAATTGAGAGGATTTGACACCATAAATTGGGGAGCTCAGAAGTTTTCTCCCCACTTAATGGGTAGTTCAAGAGGTTTTAACCTTGGGGTTTCCCCACCATATTAAATATAAAGAGGAGGTAAGGTTCAGGTGGGCCCCACCACTATAACCTCTCATGGGAAGTTAAGGTGTGGTGGTCCCACCTCCAACATCCATGTGGATGTTTTAAACAAATAATAAAAATAAATCCACACACTTTATTTTTATTTGAAACATTCTTTAAAAACCCCAAAATGATGTTTTATTTTCATCCATCTATCGTCATGGAGAAAGTATTACTAAGAGAATACCAGAAATACAAGTTCAATGGTGTCCTCAGATTTTAATTCCACGCACCGGTTCAAAAGTTATAAAAAACCCTCTCGTATGTTTACTGAATGAACCCAAACAAATTTCAGAAATTTATTCTGAGCACATAGGGCCATGGAATCATGCGCCGTCAGTTTTCACGGACTCGTAAAATTCTTATGTATTTCAGAAAAAAAATTCCATGTAAATTTCGGGTCTTTAATTTCTCCCCACCATAGGTCTTGTAAGCTACAACTCGAACTAAGGTAACAAGTGGGGATACGGAGAATGCATCTGAGCCTCCCCCTCCCATGTGCTCTCCTAGAGGTTCCCATGATTCCAACAAATGGTCACCAGAGGTATCGATCATCCACGAAGGACCCACTCCTATCGAACCTCAATCTCCACTAGAAACTCCGTAAAAGTCACCCCATCGTCGAAGTCCAGCTCTCCTTGGTCAATTATATGAGAAGGGTCATGAACGTATCTCCTCAATTGGGATACATGAAATACGTCGTGCACCCGGTTAAACGGAGGTGGAAGAGCGAAGTGGTATGCCACCTCGCCAACTCTACTGAGCACAAGAAAAGGTCCTATGAAACGCAAAGATAACTTGCCGCCTCATCCAAATCTCTCTAATCCTCTTCGAGGTGAGACCCATAGAAAGGCATGGTCACTATCCCCGAACTCTAGAGGTCTCTGTCTCCTGTCATCATAAGACTACTTTCTACTCTGTGTAGTCTTCATTCGCTCCTGGATGATCTATACCTTTTCCATAGTAGCTCGTACCATATTTGGCCCAACAAGTTCTGACTCCCTAGTGTCATTCCATCACAAGGGTGATTTTCAAGGTCGCCCGTATAACGCCTCAAAAGGTGTCATCCCTATTGTGGAGTGATATTTGTTCTTGTATTAAAACATCACCAAAGTTAATTGATCCTCCTAGTTGCAACCGAAGTCGATGACACAAGCAGACAGTTCGTCCTCAAGGGTCTGAATGGTCTGCTCAGTCTAGCCATCCGTCTCAGGATGGAAGGCGATGCTCAGATGAAGCTGTGTCTCAAAAGCCTCCTGCATCCCCTTCCATAGCATGGAATTAAACCTTGCATCATGATCCGATAAAATAGAATAAGGTACACCATGTAGCCGTACAATCTCATGCACATAGAGGCATCCCAAGCTCTCTACTGAACCTTGCTCTATGATCGGTATCAACTTGGTGAGTCGGTCAACGATCACCAAAATCAAGTCATTACCCCTGGATTTACGTGGAGGTCCTATCATGAATTACATGGATATCCCATCCCACTTCCACTTTGGGACCTCTAAAGGCTGAACAAAGCCTGCTGGTACCTGATGCTCCGCCTTCACTTGCTGATAAATGAGGTATCGAGAAGCAAACTCTACTACTTCCTTCTTCACACCTGGACACCATTGCTATCGTCTAAGGTCCTAGTACATCTTTTCCACTCTAGGATGTACTACTGAAGGTGATGTGTGGAACTCCCTCAACACTTCCTCCTAAAGTGACACTGGTATCATAGTACGTCCTATGAAGAGGATGACATGATCCGAACCTTTAGAAAATCCATCATGTGAATGCCCTATAGATATCTAAGCACGTCGTGTATCGCGGTCATTGTCCCTATGTTGTGCCTCCCCATATTGCTGACAAGGTTGGGGAGTGACTGTAATTGACTAATGGAAAGATGCTTCATCTCTATCCACAAAGGATATCTGAAAAGTGGTCAGCTGCTCCATTCACCTCTCCTAGCAGTTGTATACTAGTTCTTCTGCTGAGTGCATCAGGAACAACGTTCCCCTTCCCATGAGTATATACTATCTCAAAGTTATAGTTCTGGAGGACCTCATGCCACCATCTCTATATCAGGTTCATGTCCTTTTGTGAGAAGATATACCTAATACTCTGGTGTTCATAGTAGACTGTGAAACGGTATCCCATCAGATAGTTTTGCCACATCTTCAAGGTGAATACCACTACTGCTAACTCTAGTTCATGGTTGGTATTGTTCTTCTCATGCTGTATCAACTGACGAGAACCATAAGCGATCACTTCTCGCTCCTACATCAGGACACATCCATGTCTTGTATATGATGCGTCGTAATAATCTATGTACCCTGCTCCTTCCTCAGAAATCCTCAAGATTGGATCACAAGTCAGCCTCTGCCTCAGATGATGAAAGCTATGTTGGCATCTCTCCGACAAAACGAAGGGTTTCCCCTTCTTCGTCAAGGCTGATAGTGGTGCTGCAACTCGGGATAATTCTAGTACGAACCTCCGGTAATAACCAGCCAAACCCAGGAAACCCCGTACTTCTTTCACACTCCTGGGTGGCTCTCAAGAAAGTACTATCTCAATCACTGCTGGATCTAATAAAAATAAAACCATCGAGATGACATGTCTGAAAAATTAAACCTCTCGGATCCAAAACTGGTACTTTGAGAGCTTACCATAAAGCTGGTGCTCTTAGAGTCTGTACAACACTATCTATAAATGGTAGGCATTCTCCTCCTCAGTAGTCGAGTATATCAGAATTTCTTCGATGAAGATTACAACAAAGCGATCGAGGTATGGCTGGAAAATATTTTTCATTAGTCCCAAGAAAACTACTGGAGCATTGGTTATGCCAAAAGGCATAACCAAGAACTTGTAGTGGTCGTACCGACATCTGAAGGTCATCTTCTGCACATCCTCATCTCGAACTCTGAGCTGGTGATAACCTGATCTGAGGCCTATCTTCGAGAACCACTTTGCTCCCTTTAGATGATCAAAGAGGTCGTCAATCCTTGGGAGTGGGGACATATTCTTCATGGTCATCTGGTTCAGGAAATGGTAGTCGAAAAAATGCCTCATGATCCCATCCGCCTTCTTGGAAAACAAAATCGGGGCTGCCCAGGGAGAAACGCTGGGCCGAAGGAATCCCTTCCCCTACAAGTCCTCTAGTTGTACCCGCAACTCACGAAGCTCAGCGGGAGCCATCCGATATGCTGGTGTAGATATCGGTGACGTCCTGGAGTACAGGTCAATTTATAATTCCACCTCTCTGGGAGGAGGTCGACCAGGAACATCATCTGGGAAAAAATTTGCATACTGGTCCACCACTACATGATAGCTTGGACTCTCCACATTAACTGCTCTAATGGTAAGGCAGGCCAAATAATGAGTGATTGGTTGAACCCTCCTCTGAGTAAGTCCTTTATATTCAATAAAGGCTCCCTTATCACCGGTGAAGGTGAAACTGGTCACATCCCTGTGGACACACCACACATTGCGCCTAATACCGTCGATCTGAGCATGGACATTAGATAACCAGTCTATACCCAAGATGACATCGTAAGGCATCGATGCCGCTACGAGGAGATCCCAGCCGATGCTCTCGCCTCCTAGAGTAGGCTCAAAATACCAACACCAGTGTGTGACCGTCGAGCCTTCTCCTGTCGGTGTCTCTAGCCTTAAGGATCGAGCCGATATATCCGTCATAATCTTCGAGTTGAGAACGAGGGCAGTGACAATGAACGAGTAACTGACACATGTGTCTATAAGAACTGCAGTCATGGTGATGTATACATAGATTATATCTTGAATCATCTCCGGTGTGACGTGATCATAAGCCTCAGTTTCCTAGAACTGAGCTCTCACATGTCCACATGCTCCCTGTGGTCGGGGTGGACCTCTTGGTGGTGGTGGTGGAAACACCTCGAAATATCATCCACCACCAGCTACATGACCTGCTCCGCTGGCACATCCGCATATGCCCTTCGGATCACCTCAATAAAATAATTTCCTCTGCATGGGAGGTGCCTCAATTGTCTAATGATCATCCGAACGGTAGGTCTGTCAGTTACGAGCCATGTTACCCTACCCTCCGCATGTGAAAGACTGCTCGTTCATCGAATGACTAGCTCTATCTCTTGTTCCATGTACAACTGAACCCTTGTCCGGAGGTCATCCACTAGAAGGTTTGGTCCACTTGGACCTCTGCGAAATCTGTCTACTACTAGCTGGAGAAGACTCTGCTACATGATTCCTGGTGGCGGGTCTCACTGCTGGTGACAGCTTAGCAAGGAAACTCTCCCCTAATAGGGCTCACTCCAACACCCCTTCCTGCGTCGGGATGCTGAGGGAAATCATCAAAGCCCTGATCTCTCGCCTGAGCCCCTGCACAAAGGTCTGGGCCCTGAATAATAGGTCTCGCACCATTTCTATGAAGTATCACAAGAGGTTGGTGAACCTCAATGATAACTGTGCCACTATCATTCTACCCTACTGTAGTTGATGTTGCTTGTGTATCTACACTGCTTGTAGGGTGGTTGGGACAAACTCCACCCTAAATAGGCTCTAAAAGTCTTCCCAAAGTAGTTTTTCTTTTACATGCACCTAGAGAATTTGGCTCCACCATATGCCTCCTGCTTCCTAATAGAGACTCACGATAAGGATCACCATAAGGTCTGCTGTTGTCCTTACCAGTTTGAAGACTCTCACCACAGCCTCCAGCCAATCCTCAGCTGCCTGTGGGTCCATCTCGCCCCTACACCTAGGCGGCCTCTAGTGTTGTAACACGTTCAACGTGCTCAGGTAGAGAGAACTCTCTGCTACTGTGGCTGGTGGCATCAGAGGCCCAATAGGTAGTGGTACTTTTGGTGCCTCCACTGTGATAGGGTCCTACACTGAGGACTCATCCCTCGGTGGGCTGCCATCTTGTACAATTTCGGGAACCCTGGCTGGATTTCTATGTGGAGTCATCCTGAAAAGAAACAAGTGAGCCACGGTCAAAAACTTATACCTGGTGAGCTGACTCAAAGGGATCACAAAGAAACTCTTCAAAACACACAAGCAATCAGTGTTTTCATGCACTGAGCCAGAAATCAGAATTCAGGGTCCTGGTGTATGGATACGTCGGCCACCGCACCAACACTTGACTCCCTGAACAGAAAACCACACTAAATACCCTTAAAACTATTTCTTCCTAGAAAATATCAAAGTCCAATGTTCTATGGTAGAACCGACTCATATGATACCAATTTTTCACGAAACGTCCCCCGTGGCCCGTGCCGTGACTACCCCAAGCCTGCCTTCCATAGGCCAGGGGCTGGCGACTAGCACCAAAGGCGTAACTCCCTAAATATGGGAAGGCATTGCCTTTATAACTATAAACACACACAACATAGCAGACATCTGGATACAAAACACTAAACAAAACTGTATAAAAATAGAATGATAAAAAGTAAAGGGGCCGGAAATACCAGCCCAACTGTAAAGTACAAGTACAACTGAAAAGGGACTATATAGATGAATGATGAAAAGAAACTACTAGATCATCTAAAACATATCCTACCTGAAGTCTAGGTATAGATAGCCTCATCTTCCCTCCACATTCATTAGTCTCCTCCGGGTACCGACTCGTCATGAGGTCCACATCTGGGCATTGTCCAGTCCTAGTACACTCAGCCTTCGTTAGCGTTGTTCGTCGCCTACATCAAACACAATGATGTGCGGGCATATCTTGTGTAGGGGTGAGTATAAGGACACTCAGTATGGACCCTGAGACCCTCAAGGTCTCACAAAATCCAACAAGTATAAACCACATGGTATGAAATCAACAGATAACCCTACCTAGGTATATGCCCATACATATACTGAAGTTATCAAGTAATCCATCTCAATCATGAGGAAAACATAAATTTACTGACTCAACTAACATAGGTATACAAAATAAGTAGAGAGATAGAGATGATTAGATATAGCCCCACAAACAAGTATTATTTCAACCCCACATAGGATCCAGGAACATAAATCAGAATTGTCGAACCCACACAGGATTGAGGAATAGTAAACAGAGCTGTCGAACCCACAGAGGAACCAGGAATAGTCATCAAAGCTGCCAAACCCACACAGGATTCAAGAATAGTCGTCAGTGTTTTCAAACCCACATAGGATCCAAGAACAGTCTTTAGTGATGTCGAACCCATACAAAATCCAGGAACAGTCGGCAGTGCACAACCATTAACAAGGTTCCGCACAAAACATGCTTGATCACGGGAGGGTCCTCTCCTCAATCCATGTGTTGATACATCAACTACCATAAATTCCAAATATTATGTATCCAAAATATCTTTATTTCCATAAGTAACTAAATGTGACTGACGGTGCGTCAATCGGATGCTCGGTATGGGAGTTATTGGCATTTCCGTTCTGAGGGCCCGATTGGATTTACATTCGATCCAACTTGGACAAACCCCAACTGTGTCCAAACCACGAGTGGAATCTACTAAATGAACCGTATCATTAAAATTTTTTTGTCACCATATAATTTTATTCAATTGGATTCCCATAGCTCATATTACAAGAAAAACGGTGGAAACATGTCAAATGGGTCCGGGTCCAGTCCGGCCCTATCGGACAGACCTGACCCGGGTCCGGACAGGGGTCTAACCGTTCCGTGAGTCCAACCTATTACATGGATCTAACCTAGTCTATAGGGGTAGCCTGGCCCATGGGGGTGGCTCGGTCTCTGCTAGGTCATGGCCGCGCAGCTGGAGGCCCACGCGACTGCTGGCCTGCGTGGTTGTCGACCCATGGGGTCCGCCCTAGCCCCAACTAGCAGGACATCTTTGCCCTGGAAATATTGAACGTCTTAGCCATTATTGTAGAAGTTAAACCGGCACCACATGGCACCGGTCCAGGTTACGCGGTACCCAGCGATAGGTCCCTCTCCTCAAGGAAGGCCGAGCGGCCAGCCCCCACCCACACAACGCAGTTGCGTCGTGCCTCCTCTGGTGTCCTGGTGGCTTAGCCTGCTGGTCTTCCTTGCATCTGGCCTTGATCCAGCCGCCACAGCACCACCGCAGCCAGGGGGCATTGCTTCCATTATGTTCCACCTCTCATCACAGTTGCTTCGAGCCTTCTCCGATGACCCGGCAGATCCAGCTACCGGTTTTCTTGGCATCTGGGTCTGCGCAGGACACTGCGGTTCGTTGGCTCCGGGTTACTCCTTCGACGGTGCGGTTACGCCACCGCCTTCCATGCGGTGATGGTTGTTGGTCCATCCATCGGTGAACTTTCTTCGGGACACCATACGTGTTCTTGTAGCCCGATTATCATTCCAGAAGTAGCCGCCCATTACTCGGGATGCTGCCTTCGATCCGCAATCAAGGATGACGAGAATCGCTCATTCCGGTCTCATTCCGTGATTAGCGTCAAATTCCACAATAAAATCATAGGGGTCGGCCATGTTTGTTCGGCCCATACCCTCCGCATAAGGGTGATATCATGCTGCTTTGAAATATAATCCTCGACGGAAAATGAGGAACATACAACAATTGAAAATATATCTACCCATACCATTGTTTGTTGATCGTTGATGAGGTCTCGGAATGGCGGACATCGATTCGTTGTAGAAGAATGCATCCTACATCGAGGAGGTTCCGAGGAAGGAAGTCGAAGTTCGGATCGAGGTCGACGTTCTTCATCGGTTGGATCATTCTTCGTCGGTGGAACACGTTCTTCACTGGGATGCTTCTCCCATGTTCTCCCCTCTCCCAAGATCCACCCAAAAGACAAATTCCTTCTAAAATAATAGATTATCCTTACCTATTAGTTAATAGTTTCACATAATTCAATAATATTCAAATTAATTAATTGATGTGCTCAATTAATTAATTGAGAGGATTTGTTTATATAAAGTGGGGAGCTCAAGAGGTTTCTCCCCACTTAATTTGGAGTTAAAGAGGTTTTAACCTCGAGTGGTCCCAATCATATTAAATATGACGAGTAGATTAGGATCAGGTGGGCCCCACCACCATAACCTGTCATGGGAGGTAAAGGTGTTGTGGTCCCACCTCCAACTTCCATGTGGAGGTTTTAAACAATGAATAAAAATAAGCCCACACACTTTACTTTTATTTAAAAAATTCTCTAAAAACAACAAAAAATGTCTTTTATTCTTGACCAACTACCGTTGAGGTGACAATATTTTTAAGTGAATACCATACTATGAGTTCAACAATGCCATCAGTTTTCAATTCTGAGCACTGGTTCAAATGTTCTAAAAACCATGCTCGTATGTTTACTGAACGTACCCAAAAAAAAATTAGAAATTGTTTCCGGGCACACCGGGCCTCAGAATCACACGTCATTAGTTTTTGCGGACTTGTAAAATTCCCATGTATTTCAAAAAAAATATTCAATTAAAATTTCTGGTCTTTCAAACACACATCATTGAGATAAAATAAAACATGTCATTTGCTAAAAATTATTGGACCTCATAATCACTCATTAACTTGTTTTATGAGTGTTTCAGTAATTAAATATGTATACATGTACTATTATATTATTATTAAAAGAAATTAGTTGTATATTTATGCACCACTTCATCCTAATAGAGCATGGGGAATTCTAATATTAATATATTTTTGGAATAGGTTGACAATACATTGATCATAGCATTTATCTAACTATTTGATGGTCGTTTTATAATGATTGGATCTTAAAATTATTTATATTTTGATAGATTCTAGTATCATATCAGTGATATTAAAGTGAAGTTATAATCCCTAAAGATTTGTATTTGTTATCTATTTATTTATGTGTAAATTTTTTTATATAATTAAAAAAACCATTAAAGCCATATATTTCCATTGGTTAAAAGTCATAATGTTAATTTTTGATCGCTATAATCTAGATAATGAAAAGAATGAAAAAAGATTATATAATATGTTGGTAAAATATAAAAATATGTTATATTGAGATTACTGAGTAAGTAATGACTACTTAATATTAGAATAAATGTTCATATTTCTTATTTATCCTTTTATTCATGACAGAATGGTATGGTGAAAATGTTTAGAATATTACTGTTATATCAAAGTGTGTGTGTTTTATTCTGTTTCAATATGTCAATTTGTGTTTTAAAGAATTTTGAGATAATTTGTGGTTTCAAACATTCCTTAAGGAGGTTAATGCTGTTTCTTTAGGAGGTTTAAGAAACATTCCTTATATAGTTGTCAAATTATTTATATATAAATTCAGATGATTCTATGATATTATTCAAGTTCTTATCATCATATAAATTATCATGGTCCAATCTTATTTTTGATGATTTTCTAAAATTTTACTTACATACATAGGGAAGATAAGTATAATGCGAGATTTGTATAAGATCATGTATGAGTGAATGTTTCATGATAATGATAATGTAAAAACTATATATATATATATATATATATATTTGAATAATATTATTAGAAGGGAAAAATTTGATCATATAGATATATCCAATGCGATTAGATGATTAAATATCTGGTCAAAGTCACAAAGTTTGATGATGGATTTGTATGAAGGATACATGATGAAAGATAGTGTTTTAATGTGATCAGATAGAGATAACCAGTGTATACTGTTAGATAATGAAATATATTAATATGTAATAGTTAATGTTCTATTGGTTAATTACTCTAAATTTTAAATTGATGGAGATTTTAAACTACCAAAAAATTTATAAACATCAAAATCATATGCATGATGTCATCAGATGGAAAATTATTAATAAAAGGTTTTACATTAACATCACTAATTAAAGAGCAGTATGAAGGTCCACTAAATAGATATGTACGTGTTCATTAGAAAATCATATGATGTGTACATTGGGTGTATGCTTCCTAATAAAGGTAAATTTAAAGAACGTCCATCAGATGGTGAAATCCAATGATTTCATCATACCAAGGAAGATGGAGTTTTTTATCTAATAGAGATGTTTTATTGAACACTAAATTAAAATTTTAAAGTTCATAACAATTATTGGGATGAGATCAAATTTTATAGTTTTCTATATTTCCATGATTGAAGAATTTTATATATGTTACTAAACATCATGTTTAAGTAATTTCAACGAAATGAGTGATTTTTAGTAACATAATGTTTATTTTAGAATATCCCAAAATATTTGATAGACATCCCAATACATGTAAATGAGTTGTAAGTATGAAAACTTACTTTTTTTGATTGGGGAAATACATTTAATATCCATCAAATCGACATGAGAAGTGATACATTATAAATTGTTGTAACTATATAGATAATAGTGTGAATAAATTTACATGTGTGGATGAGTAGAAGTGATGGATAATTTATATAGTCAGATTCACTAGTAAATATCCTTTTTTATTGATTACGTTGCATCAGATCGAGTTTGGTTGGTCAAAAAAATGAAGCATAGTGAGAGTTTCTGATTGAGTTCATACTTATTCATAGAATATTCATAAAACTAAGTTTCATTGGATAGAGTAAATGATTTATTGGATTTAGAATAACCATTTAAATGGGAAATAGTGTGTGAGTTAATGAACATGTTTACTTCCTAGATGAAAATGTTTATTATAAAAAAATTGCTTCTTCCGATATAGACATATTTGAATGAAAAAATAAGATATAGTTGCAGCCAAGAACACACACCATAATGAATAATAGTGTGTTTGGGATAATTTAATAAAGAAAAATCAGACAGAGACCCATTAGGTAGAGGGAATATGTAAAATATTTTAATAGAAATATTTTACCAAATATTTTTTTAGACAATTTCAATAAAATAATTCATATGGAATATATTGGTTTTCATAAGATTTAGATGTATTTTTAAGGCTAATAGACTCTTGATATTGTTTTTAAAGATTATGATTATTATACAGAAGGTAATGTGATCTAATTCAATATTTTAGGAATAGGAATTCATTGTACAGTCCATCAGAAACGAATAAGAAAGGAGATTGTAGCTGTGGGTATAAACAATTTTCATGAAATTATTATGGATTGGGGGTATAATAATCCATGGGGAAAATAGTTACATATAATATAGTTTTGGGTTATAAAAAATCAATGAATATTACATTTTTTGGGGTAGTACGACATATATCTGGATAATGGTTATAAGGTGTATAAAAAGTTAGATTCTATACGATTATAATTCTCAAAGTATTAAAAAGTTAATCCATGTTAGTGGGGATAAATAACATGGAAATGAGTAATGCTTTATACTGAACAATGAAAATATCATGTGTCTATATATATTTATATTTTTTACATATTAAGGGTGATAGAGAGATTTATATTTTAGTGGAATATTTCTCCGTAATGTTTCCTGGGTTATGAAAAGTTTACACACAAATTCATGAAACATTACTATATATGAAATTATTAATCATTAATTCACCCCACCCCCTCTTAGAAATATTAAATTGAACTTTGGATCATTAATTGGTATCTGAGGGGATTACTTAAGAAATATCCTATTACTGAGAATTGATAATTTTATTTAAGTGAAAAAATGGGTGATCTATTTTTTTATATAAGTAACAATCTTATTTTGAATAATAGAATACTACCATATCATATATCATTGGACTTGATGTTAGAGATACCAAAAATTTGTGTTTTACTCTCATTTTTGAATTTTATGTCATTGTTTCTGATGATATAATTATTGAGTTTGATGAAAATGATTATAATTCCATATTGATGGATCTCATATAGAATGTTTACAAAAATATTATATTGTTTCCAATTCCTAACAAACATGGGATTATTTGAGAATCCATTTTGAATAAAATAAAAAAATCATGTATGTGAAGATAAAAATATGTAGGAGAATATTTTAAGATATTAAAATCATAGATTAGGAAAGAAATGATGTTTAATTTAAAATATTTAATGATATATTTATCAATATCATAGGTAAATGTGGGAATCTGGAAGATTTTATTATTGTTAAAAAACTGGTGATACAAACTTCATATAGGCTTTATTCCAAAGTGTATTCCTTTTCATATCATATAGATTAATATCTAGGTTAACTTTATAATATTCTCATGGCATGTGGGATATGGAAAAAATACCCTATAAAAAGGAGTCTTAAGAAGAAATGTTTCTTAGATCCTTATTAAAATTGAATCATAGAGTTAATGATGTTTTAGAATAATCAAATTATTTATAGGTAGAGGAAAATAATTAGGATGTCTTGAAAATCATCCCTTTCCATTCTTATGGACACAATAATGGAATGTCGAAGGGAAAAAATTATCTTAAATTTTCGTATTATAAGGATAAATGCCATTATCAATTATTTTTCTAAGACTATGTTCAATTATTCAAATTTTGAGGAAGAGGATAATAATTTTTAGAAATATAAGTGGAACAGACATAATAATAATTTTACTGGATAGAATAATAAAATTTTGTACAATATAAGAAATTAGCAAGATTATTAATTAAATAATTAATAGAATTATAATTTCAACTTCTTAACTTATATTAGAAAAGTAAGTGATTCATCAAATAGTTATGATGATAGAAAAAAGATAAAACAAATTGAGTGGATAGTCAAAGAAAATTGGGAAGATGCTTCGATGAAACAGACTCAACTAAAGAAAGAAATGAATAAAATAAAAAATGAAGCTAATGGGATCAATATTAAAAAGGATGAGTGAATAAAAATGGATAAGATCATCGTTAATTTTATCAGGGATTTGAAGAAGATAATTTGTGATCATGAGAGAAAAATGAATTGTTTAGATGAAAAATAAATTAGGTATTAAAATCAAAACAAATAATAAAAACACTTATTAGGGTATTAAATATGAATAGTTTAAAGACCATTGAATTAAATATTTATGATTTTTGATACATCATCTTCTACTAAGAGAGAGTATAATTCATAAATAATAATTATCCTTGTATAAATCCTCCCAAAATTTGTAAGAAGGGAAAAACAAACACTGATGTTGTACTAATATCAGACTGAAAATTCAAGATTTAGAAGTCATTGTTTGGGTTGTGGAGTTTTCATAAAAAGATAATATTCATGATGGTACAACATATCACTACAAGTAAAGAGTTATGACTGAAGGGTGATCTATAATGATAATAAAAGAACAAACATTAAAAAATGTATTATGAGAATGAATAAAAATTCCCGGTGGTGAATAATTTTAATGTTATAAGAGAGAAAAATGTGATGCATAATAAAGGTGAGAAAGTAAATGAGTTAATGAATTTTGAGTATGGTGAGAATGTTAAAAATTTATAGAAATAGAGCTTATTTATTTGTAAAGGTAAAATTACTATATCAAGAAATATTGAGAAAGTAATTTCATTTGAAGAAAAAGTTATGAAATAAGTTCAAAAAATGAGAACAATGGTGATAACATGTTATCATCATATACTAAAAGGTAAATACTCTAATGAAATATAATAGGTATAAAAAAATATTTTGATGTAAAAAAATTGAATGTCTATATTTTCATATGAAAAAGATGTTATGAAAATTCTATTACAAACTAAAGGTAAATTTTTTTTTTATGAAATATGATGAGAATATGACAGTTTAATATGATGATTATATATGCGAGAAGAATGAGTGTACATCCAATGAAAAATATAAATAAATTAACAAGGATTTGAGTCAAATAGAAGATTCAATGTCAGGATGTGAATTCTACGGAACACTATGGTTTCACATTATTACCAATACTTAACTATTTGGACTAACATGCATGGAATTGATATATAAGTAAATAATTTATTGTGTGTTGTAGAAGTGTTATTGAATGTTTGAGAATACCTCATAAAACATTATTAACACCATGATAAATAAATTTGTGATACCCTTATGGGGTAGAAATGTTGAATTTGGGAAATATGAATTTAAATTATTTTAAAATAATAATGAATATATAAAATATTAAATATCTGAGGAATTTTTGTACACATTTGATCTATTTTTATATAATTTTTGTGATATATGTTGAGTTTTCCTTAAAGGTTTGTTTCATACTTCCCTAAATATAAATATGTTGGATGATACCTGGGGAATTTATTATTTTAAATAATTGATATAGAATACATTGGTCACCTTGATTATACAATTTTTTCTTAAATAATGGTTCTTTTCAAATAGACATAGATTTATTTAGTTTGAGGACCATTTTTATGAAACCAATGACGTAATAATTTTATCTCAAAAGTTTTTTTCAATATTATATGGAATGAATATGTGTTATTGTGTTCGCTATATTACCTTTATATTTGACTCTTAATAAGGGGTATAATTAACATAGATGGGGATAAAATCATCATTAATTAATTCGTGATTACACATATTTACTTTTAGATGTTTGGAGATGTGATGAGGATATTAAAATAATCATAAAGGGGGAAATTGGTGTTCCAATGTGTGTGTGGTTTCATTTGTCGTACATATGTCATTTGGTTTTCGTAGTGATTGTTGAGTGAATTGGTTACTAGAGTTGTGTAGGAAACTCTTTATATATATTCTTTGTAAGATATCATTTGAAGAGTAGGAAAAATACCATATAGAGTATAAAAATGTTTCCACCCAATGTCAGATGATGTTATTTTTTCAGTTTGTTCATAACATGATGATGTTTATAATTATCCAATATGATTTTTTATGGTTTTGTACAATGTGAAAAAATTATCAAATGAAGATATGAACAATGTGATAGATGTCCAAGATAATGTGAAAATATAATTTTCATGATAGATTTATTAGGAAACCTATTTGTATGAAAATGAATAAAATTATAAAATGGATAGAAAAATGAGATAAAACAAAAATATCAAATGTGACAGAATAAATATGTTTGTAATACATGTCACAATGTTTTAAGATTTAGCTATATGAATCATAATAAATTTAATATAGTATTTTTATTATATTTAATGGAGTTAAATATTTCAAAACAACAGATGGGGAAATCTATAAAGTTTCAATGGTTTATACTTCATTAGATATAGAGTAAAAAAGATTGAATGGATAGATACTTTTCACCTTATTAGACAAATGAACATTTAACTATGATAGAAGATGTTATCAGATCAATGATCATCAATTAGAGGTTTTATATGAGTATAAACATTCAAATATCTATATAATGATCCACCAAAAAATGACATCATATGTCAACAAATAGATATAGTTTGAGTACATCAGCTGGAGGTTTACTAATAAACACATATCATATAGAGGTCCATCGGAATATGAAAATGACAGTGTTCATCAGACCGAGTAATATGTATTTGTTTCAATAAAGAGAGGTGTTTTCAGGACCATTACATAAACATTATAATATAAGAAACAATGATCATATATAAAAAACATCTAGGATTATTTATCTTACCTTGTTTAATGATGTTATGAGATATTCTATTACAAAATTTTTTACTAGGATGTAATAAAATGGGTAAATTAAAACAACTTTTAGTTTATTTGATAATGTGTTTATAGATTTTAGAAGTATCCCATAATAATCAATAGTGTGGAAAAAATAAATTTTCTGTTTTGTATAGTACAAAATTACATTTAATTTCCCATCGATTTTCCTAAGATCTGGACCTATATAATGGGGTGAATCAATATGGTAAATACTGTGAACCAATACTCACATGTAGAGGAGAAGATTCACCAGAGAAATGTTTATTACACAAGGTAGAAGTATCATCAGGCCAATAAAGAGGAAGAAGTTTTTGAGTTGCTGATCATAAATCTATCCTTGTTAAATAAGGTTTACTGAACTAAGAATGCTCCATCATACATATAATCATCAGAATGATAAAATAATATATAGTTTCATCCAATAATGCATGATGACATGAATAATATTGAGTCTAGGATTATTATATAGTGACTAATATAATTAGACCCATAAAAGAGAGTGTAAAATGGACTCAGTTGATAGAACTAATTCTGTGAAGGATGTTTTTTGGACAATGTTTTCCAAACATTGACATTGATCATATCTTTCTCTTCCTAAGACTAGGAAACATTTTAAAAACCAATATACTCTTGATATAGTTATTTTTTATCTTCAAAATTGTTCACAAGTGATTTTGATCTAATTTACTTGTGAAACAACATATGATATTCTTATAGTGGAACAGAAAATAAAAAAGAAGTGGTTAGTTGATAGGGGTTAAGAAGTTATTGGAAATGCATGTGACTTTGTTGTATAACCCACTGTGAAGAAAGTTGGTACAACCAAGATATTTGGTTGGTATATTAAACTATGGAAAAATAGATAATTATTATGGTGTTGAAATAGGGTTAGATAGAGGAATGATTATGGGGGGCTACTACTGCATATACCCTTGTATTCATTAACCAAGTTCCTAAAAGAATACATGTTGAGGTGGATAACCAACATGGAGATGAGTAAAAAATAATTAAAAACATTTTATGTATCGCGTGATGATATCTATTTATATTTTTTACACGTGAAACATGTGGTTTAGATTTATATTGGAGTGGATCATAACTCTAACATGTTTTAGAGGTCAGTAAACATATCTTTTACATAATAAGTAACATTATTATCACCCCTCTCACCTATCCTACGTTGATATAGGAAACTTTAGGTAGTATTTGTAATTGAAGAAGAGGATCCAAAATTAGTTCATTTCTCAAGTTTGATGATGACTAAAAAACTATAGTTAAATGAAAATATGATATTAAATTTATCAATGAGATAGTTTGAGATAATATTGATTTTTAAGAATAAAAATACTTCTCCATAATATTCATTATCCTTTATATTTATAATATTTGTAAAATATATAATTTTTTGGATTTTTAAAAAAATTATGTAACACATTTTAATTATATTTATGACTATTGTTATATCAATAAACCATAAACAAACCTAATAGGACATATTCCGCATGCACTATAATATATTGTTAATGGTGTAAATGATTTTATATTAATATATAATTATTATATAAATGAATTTAGGTATTTTTAATGTCATGCATCTCACCTAACGATAACCCTCATAGGATAATTGTTTAGATAAGAGTGAACATTAATGGCCACCAAAAATAGGTCACTAGTTGGAAACTATCACAAGGAATATAAAACCAAAAATGGGACTCATTTATATCAATTGCATCTTTAAATGATTATAGAACCATTTATTAACTCTATAATAATAAACAACAAAATACAATACATTTAATTTCAAACCACATAAGAAAAAATAGGATGTAAATCCGGATCAATGCCTCCAGAGAAAACATTGAAGACTATATCACATTGAACATCCTCTAAAACCTATTATATCCAAATTTGGTCTCTAAATCTTAATAGAGTACCAAATAAAGAAACAAAAATATAGACATCTAGGAAATTATACATGAATAGATATTTGGATCCACCCCAATATGTATTTTAAAAATGAGGATGAAGCCTACAAAATTACACAAGGAAAAGGGAGTGAAAAACTCATTACCTAAATCATGTAAAATATAGATCATCTTCACAACTGATTACTAACCATTTTATTAATAAACGTTATAAATATTATAAAAAATGGTATTTTTTGAATAATGGTAACCCACATCAACTATATCATATAACCAATCACCCTAAAAACAACATATTATCTTCTAGTTATACCATTACTTCCCTAAGACATAATTATCATATGTGAAAACACATCACATACACATCACTAGATAAAATCCCCATTGTCTGTTATTTGTTATTTTTTTATGTTTTTTGTGGAAATAATCATCAATTTATAACACGTACGTTTTTTTGGAGTCTATTCTTTAAGGAATGATGTTCTTTTAACCAACTCTATTATGGTTAGAAAGGGTTTTCAAAAATATGTTTGACTAATAGGATGTGAAAATTTTCCTAACTTCCATGAGTATAAATTTCATCTAACATGAGGGCATCTATCATGTGAAGTATTATAAATTTTATTATGTATGGGATTTTATAATGTTGAAAAGGAATGTGATTTTTGTTAGCGTCATTAACCATTATCATATTGGTGTTTTAAACTGTGTACATGTATACATGTGTTTTTGGCTTAGAGTGATTGTGTTTAGGCCAAAATTATAATTGTTTCGATAATAATATGTCACATCATTGTTAAATTGTAATTATAATCATCTCATAATATGTGTGACTACATAAATAGCAGGTTTCATCATAGGGATATGAATATTTCCTTTGGGACTTAGATAATTTTTTGATGTGTCAACTATATGATGTTTTAATATATTTCATTAATAATAGAATATGATTATTATGTTGAAAAATTTGTATAGAAAAAAAAATATTTCCATGAATTAAGGGAATATCAAGAAATATTATTTCAATGATTTTATTAAATATTAGGTATAGTTCTTAATAGTTTAGTGGTGTCAGCCCACCCAGTGTCCTCAAACCTATAGGTTTCTCTATGGTGATTTACATAGCATTTGAAGGCATGTAGTTTTAATACATGGTTTTTATAGAGTTTATAATGATTTTAGTTATGAACTTTTAGTTATCGAAAATTATATTTTAATATATAAGGAGGACATAGTGTTGGCTTTATAGGTTGTTCCTTGTGTGGGAAACAAGATATATTTATAAAAAAATAAATTTGATGAGGAAATAAGAGAGAGTTGTAGAAGTGGAAGTGTCCTTATCAAAAATAAAAACAAGGGGGGAAAATTATTTCTAATATTAAAAAACAATGATATCTATATTTTCTAAATTCAAGTGTATTACTGAAAATAAAATTAAGGAGGCACATAAAATTTTTATTTCATGAGATATTTTTAATTGATAACATGTGAAATTTAGTATCAATATATTTCACCAATAAAATAAAAATAGTGGATTGATAATTGATTTATTAGTATTAAATCCGGAAGGATGAAAATGATAAGAATAATTTTCTATTATGATATATTCTCATTATAATTTCATTCATATATTAATGATGCACAATAATAATATGGTGTAATTTATTATCAAATCAAGGAGATGATTATAAATAAAAGATATCGGTGAGAACCATCTCTTGAGGAGGAGTGTTATGTTCCAAAAGGTGTGTTTTATAAGTTATAATTCAATTAAATTGTTGTAAATTTGTTGGCTTATTTTGGAAAATATATTATAATCCATAAAAACTAGTGAGCTTTAGTGTCTGTGATGTATAGGCACATTTTTATCCATACTCCATAGATTTTTTTATTTTGGTGATCCATTTAAAATCATTAGTTTCTTATATATTTAAAATATTACATCTACATGGATAATGAAGTGATGGGTTTCTACTAATTATATAAAAATATCATTGATAAGGTCAAATTTTAATTATAACAGATTGATTCACCCCATTTGGTTGAAAACCGTATCGAAGACCAAAAAGTGGTATTTAGGATGATGGTTATATATAGAGTTCTACATCCCACATTCTATGGATTGATAGTAATATCAGTGAACAAAAAAATCCCTATTTTTTAAGGTAAGAACATCAATCTACGAAAAACTATAATCCATCATTTTTTTCATTCACTGGGAAATGAATTATATATAGTTGTAATATATGCAATATTGGCAAGTATAGAAAAAAGAGTATTGATAGAAAAAGATCACAAAGAGTTGAAAGATGATTATATGGTGATAAATTATTTTGGGGTATCATTAGAGAACCTTATCTATACCAATGATATTTCACTGAAGACATATCATACAATTTGATATATTCTTATAAATATTTATAAATGTCTGTTAAAATTTTAGGAATAAAATTTATAAGTCTTTTGAACTAGATATAGTGATTTAGGAATGCGTAAAATTGATATAGTTGGTTCTTTATTTATGTACCAAACATTCTAATAAAATATATGTGTTATCTTTGAGAAATTATTATTAATGTAAAAATCCTTAATAGAATCATGAGGATAATTCCTTCCTATTTTAATACAAAGGTTTTGATTCTTGATGAGAATGACCCAAATGAAGTATCATCGTATAACCAATATAACAAACTTTTTTACATCTGATTTAAGGAACAATAAAAATGTATAAATGAATAGACTTAGGATATATAATTCTTTGATATAATGAAAATATCAATTAAATACGAATATGATATTATATATGTTAATGAAATTTTGTTATTATATTATTGGATTCTAAATATAAGAAAAATAATATTCTATCAAATGGTGATGATTAATCAATGTAAATATAAGTGAATGTGATCTAGGAGGTTAGATACCAAAATGAATCATTCCTCATGGTAACTATTCATAAGTAATTATAGGAGGATACGGATGATGAAAATTGTCAAATAGAGGGAAAAGTAGATCTCAAAGATAAAAATCAAGAATCACATGAGGAAAAAGACAACTAGAGAAGGAAATGAAAAAACTATTGTGTTTTTCATGAATCCATGCTCTAAATTAATAAAGAAAGTGGTGGAATAGATAGAAATAAAATTAGTAATTGAGAAACATAAATCTGGAAATTTTGATAGATCATAAAAGGATGTATATTTGAGGCTAAAAGATGAAATTAAATGCTGAATCTACAATTTTATTCCCCCTAGAACACTATGTTGTTTCCATACTAGAATAACACTACATAACCTTAGGAATTACACCTTGCACACTAGAGGCTACTAACAAGAAATGAGGTTCAAAAGTGGTATTTTGGGGATAATATACCTCTTGTATCAGAGTATATGAAAATGAATAAAATATAAAACATTATATATTTGAAATTTTTATACTATGAATGATAATGAAAACATCCTAAAAATAATAATACTCTATTTGGAGAAGTATAGTGACACAACAATGGTCTCACACAAAGCAGACCATACATAAATAATATAATGAAGCTGGATCTATGACATTCATGATCCATAAATCTACCTTATTCATGTAAACATCTAATACATTCCATTTGAATTAACCGAAGCCTCTTTATAACTATACCCCAACCATATGGATGTATGCTCGAGTACCCATGTGTAGAAGCACCCTGAGTATGGTGTGAGTGAGAAAATTAAAAGGGAACCAACAATAATGTCTAATACTAAATATAATATGTATTTATATTTTTTTGGACATTACTCGAAATAAATAAAATATAAATATTGAAAATAAATAAAAGGACCATTTTAATATTTCGTTATAATCACCAGTCTGGTAGGGTTTTTATAGTGACACCCATTATCATCTCACAAACAATCTCATAGGTTCGCGTAGTCAACAGGGTACAGATTGGGTCCCCTTTGTCTAATTAGAGTATATTCAACCTTACATGGTTCCTCGGACTTTTTCATCATCTCATTTAAACATGTAGCTTCTTTTGGAATTCTGTATGTTGCCATCATCAACTAGAATCATGGCCTCACTGACTATTCATTGTCAAACTATAAGGATAACTATCAAGAGATGCAACAAATATCATTACCACAATCATGGTTCCTCTAGGTTGTTCTTCTCACTTATCTCAGTCCAATTATGTCAGTGGTCTACCTACCAAGGCCTAGTTACAATGGTTGGGAGATTATATCTCTTTTAGTACTCTACCAAATTATCAAAAACAACTCAAAAGCACCAAATGATACCTATTATATCGTATATGGTGTATGCTACCTAGTATAGACCCAAATATAGCTTATATGTCTCTCGAACCTTTATATATAGAAAATGGTACACATCAGTCCGACCTTACCTTTCAAGGGGTCTTATGTATTCTAGTTGTCATAGAAGTCCCAACCACAGTCATTATAGATGAAGACAATATGTTAGTAATCAAGGGTTGTTTATGACCCCATGAACTTCTTCATTTTAATTAGAAATTATAATTAAATTTAAACCCTTACATTTAATTAAATTAAATAGTGGAATCACCCCCATTTTCATTTTTTTGAGAATCAACATGTAATATCGATGCACTCATTGTAGAATGGTTTTTAAAAAATATATATATAATATTAAATGGTTTTTGAAGGAAATAACCATGTAATTATTCATTTATTTAATAAATGGAAATTTATAATTTAGAAATAAAAATGGATTAAAATAAATTTATATTTATATTTTTAATTTTCAACATTATTTTTTGATTTTTTGATAGACTAAGCTAAATGTTTTTAAATGTATTATAGGTAAAATATTGATACATACGATTCCGCACAACTAAGGGAGTCACTAGCCAGAGAACCATCATAGGATGGGTCAACTATCCAATAATCCCCTTCGCGAGATCATGAAGAATAGAAGGATAATGTTGTTCTAACAGTAGAGGAATTAACATAGTGTGGGACAAGGACCATGCATGCCCATGCATGTCGGCACATTCCCATATACTTGTGTGAGTGATGTTTCCATCACCAATACCCCAATTCCCTAGAGTAACCACCCATTGTAGAAACTTTTTAATGTATGGTTTCACGATTATTCACTCATTTTATATATATTATAGTAAATATTTAGGGAATTACTCATCATTTAACAAAACACTGTCATCCAACATCGCTTCTACTCTCCACACCTTCATCGAAACTCACCGCACCTCTACGGCTTGAGGCCATATGACACCATTATATGACTTTTATATGATAATTACAACATTGGGATAGTTTAATATCGATTTATTGTTCACTTACGAGGAATAATACCACCATTGATCAAATCGGGGACCTTGTTTGACCTCGTTTAATCCCTTCATGAAGAGTATTGTAGTCACACATTGAGTGGAGCTGAACCAGTCTGTCCGCTATGAAGGATAAATGGATGAATGGTAAAATATGATGTTTTTTCACCATCCATTGTGTTTTGGAATCACCAATATAGTTCGATTTCCCCGAGGAGATATGAAGAAATAGATATATTATTCGTACACATTCAAATTGTAATGTGAACTAAGGATACAAAAAGTTATGTCCCATTAGCTTCAATGAAATTACATACATTTCACCATTGATAATCAATTATGTAATGATGAACAATAATAAATGTTCTGTTGTAATAAATATTTGTGATGGTATATTATGAATGGTGATAATAGATACTCAACTGTGGGGTAGAAATCATCTTATATGTGTATCATCACTAATATGAAGAAGCATTCATGGTTGATGGTGAATGGAAGTACCTTGTTGGAGGTTAGTAGGGTAGATGTTGAACGGTAACCCTTATAGTGGATATGAGATACCATAGTGAAGAAAGGTGGCATATGATGAAAAACATTACAAGATATAGTACCGAGGATTGTGACGGTAGATGTCTAATGGTTGAACAGGGTGTGATACCATCTAGAAGGGAAATGGTAGATGATTAATGGAATAACTAGGTGTGCTACCATTGAGAATTCTAGTGGTATATATGCAGCATAAATACAAGGGAATATAAATGGGTACTGGGAGGAATTGGCAATCTGAGACATGAGTACAAATGGTTATATTGAGAATACATGTATCAACAAGGTAAACTGGCCTCATAATAGTCAACTATGTGATTATTAGATATGATAATAAGTTACATCACACACCATGAAAGAGATATATATGTGATCCCCATACAAAAATGACTATGTTTTGGGGTTTTAAATAGGTGTAAATAAGGTAATTTGATGATACCTAAAAATAGAAACCATGTTGAAAATACAAGAAGGAATATTTTATTGAACCTTAACAAAATTTAAGATACAAGGATTTTGACGAGACAAGGAACTATAATATATATCTTAAAATTGAAGGAAGTGCAAGGAAATATCTCGACATTTCATAAGTACTCAATTATAAATTTTCAAAATTCGTAATATATCTATATTGATTTAAAATTAGGTTATTTTACTGAACTATGATAAATATATATATAATGAAACAAATTAAGAATATGGAGGAAAATTCCACCCTCTATAATTAGACGGTTCTTACATCATATTTGGAGACCTCGAGCATAATGGTGGGATTTGATTTACTACCACTAAATTCTATTATTTTTCTTTTTTAGTTATTTCTCCTTCTTTAGATTTTAGTTTAGTTTCTTCTCCTCAATATAACTCATTAATTCTATTTTAATTCAATGGGATTCCTCTATTTTCCTCCCTCCTCTATAACTTATTTTATCCTCTTCTTTCCAGTCATTCCACTATGACCTCTTAATTCTGATAATCAAAGACTAACCCATGGCTTGCACTTAAGTGATGATAGGTGTTTCTCGAATTCTATTGTTCAATTTTAATGCTTTATTTATATTTGTGGTGAATAAGGGTGAAGTGTTTTGGTCTTGAGATTGTTCACTACAATATAGATACCAAATTCACTTCTATTTATTTATTTACAACTTCTAACTCCCTTACATTAATCACAATCTATTCACAAGATATAGTTTCTCTGTTAAATGGATTAAAAGGAATATGATTAACCTAGTTCTTAAAATATTTTATACTCTCACTTATGGTACATAAAAAACCCTTTATTTGAGGAGGTGGTGGATTTTTTTTATATTATTCATTAAATATTTTAAAACCAGTACATTTATGAAAAGTAGTTCATCCACGATATATAAAAATTGACATGTAAAATTGAATTAAAAAAACCAATATGAATAATTACGGAACCTAAAACAAAATGATAAGGTCATGTACTTTCATTTCTAACCCCATTTTGTTTTCATTTCATATTATTTTGATTTTAAATCATTTTTCTATCCATATTATATTTTTTTAAAGAAAATATATTAAATAAAAATATGTAATTTAGGTGGATTTGAATAAATGAACAAATATTATACTCCTCAAGTGATACAGATCTGATCATCTATTATTCTAGAATAGAAAAAATTAGTAGCCTTTTAAACTCCCTGAGATAGGTGTGTTTAAAAAATAGGCACCACTATTTATGATCAATGAAATTTTTGATTTATTTCATTTTAACGTTGTATATAGTTTTTTCATTCCATTTATAAATTCAAAAACATAAAAAAGATATATTTATCCATGATGTATCAATACATAACTTATTGTTATTATTGGAAAACGTACTAATAGATGTAGTACCAAGTGAAAGAGGTTTACAATGCTGAGGAGACCCTCCAACATAGGTCTAAAAATCTCACATATTTAGTTATGATCATTATTAATGGACAAGTGGTATGTCTGAAAATCAATAAATGGAAGAGATAGTTAATGAACTACAAACTGAATATCAAATATTGGAGACTATACAGGAAGCACAGCAGAAATTCCCAATTTTAATAATGATGTCTAAAAGGATGGCCTAATACAAAATTATCCAAAACCCAATAAAAATAATATTCATATCAATACATACCATGAAGAGATAGAGATTGACAGTGAAGGCTCGACTTATTTTTGAAATATGAGATATCAACACACGCCTGGTCAATTTTGGAGTGATTAATAAAACAAAGAGATGCAACATGGTCTCCCAAGTTTCAAAGTATAAGAGCCAACACCATTTAATATTAATATACCATTGGAATATGATAAAGCAACCCTAGTTGTTGAATTATATGAGAATATAGGGGATTAATTCTACTTTCCACTATCTAGTGATATCAATCTCCTGGAGGTTCTTACCACTGAATAATATATTGAAGATGATGCAAATCTGGGGGATAATAGTTTCTTAATCTGATTATCATCTATTTTTTCAACATTAATTGATAATTAACATCTAATATTTTTTATTTTTAGACAATTACAATCCTTGTTTTTACTATGAGAAATAAGAAAAATAATATCATTAAACAATCGATGAATACATGTTTCTTCCAAAAAATATTGAACATGCATTAAAATAATTCCATGAGGAAATCCATATAGATGCGCCTATGAAACCCAAGCCACATTTAATTTATCGTGAAATTGATAATTTTTAGTATTTTAATTTATTTTAATTTTACTTACATTCTAACCCTCTTCTTTAACATTAATCTTATACATACCATATTGATAATGAACATGACAAGATAATGAAGGTATAAAAAATTACAACCAAGAAATAGGATGACTCATAATTCATCCTATAATCACCAAAAAAGAATTACCATATTGATAAGGTGATGAATTTGTTATAATATATCAATGGATACAACCTCATAAACAAAAAATAATATTTACAATATGGGAAAATAAATATTTTAGGGTTAAAATCCAATATAATCCACCAACCATCCTATTATGGATCAATACTGGCACTGCACATTTAGATATTATAAAAATATATGGCCCATTTGTGGTATTGAACCAATAATTACTTCTTAATTTCATGGAAATTTTAATTTCAATCATATTATTTGGTTTAGGATACTACCCAACCCCTTATACATTTTATATCTAATGACATTATTCTTCTATTTTAATTGATTGATTTAATTTTTTAGCATAGTGGTGGTACAAGGAATGTGAAAAACAACAATGAGATGTCTGGAATAAAGCTACATAACAAAATATAGTTCATTTTATCATTCTATATCTTTTAAATCCCAACATAATTTCCATAAATTCAATTTTAAACTGGAAATACTAGTGAAGGTGGTAAATTGGAAATTCCACACCAATGATTTGAATTTATGCACTACTTAGATTATCTAAGAGACGTGAATTTATTAGGAATAATCTGATTCCATGTTTCATATATCAATTATAATGAAAATTAATGATTGTAAAGGATGAATTATTTAGTAGATTATATAATGGATTTTAAAAGGATGACGTGTGATTTGAAGGAATTGGTTAATTCAGGAAAATGAAATTTCATTACCATTTCTCAAGATTTTAATTTCTAAAATTCATTTGAATGGATTTATTATTATTAAATATACTATGATTGAAATTCCCATTATTCATATCATATTCTTGAGAGGTTTTCTATAACAATTGTTTTTATTATATATTGATAATATTTCTTGACTCATATTGACGCTTGTATCCTTTTTAAACATCTATTGGAACTTGTAAAATCCAATACAATAAAGAAAAAAATTAACATGATTGACTCATTTTTATTAAAAATCCCTTATTCTTGATACTACCTTTTACATTTATCTTTATTTATTGAATAGATACCAGGAATTAACCTAATAGCAGTGACGAACTTATGATGACATTTATATCAATTACAACCCCTCTTATATTTTTCACGATATTTAAAATATAAATTATGGGGGTAAGGGAAGTCATGAATCATGGATGAACTGAAAGTCCATTAAAATTTGTGGTCGGTCTAGCTTGGAATTCAAGAATGTTTTAAGATTCAGTAATTATACATTATTATTTACCATTATTTAAAAAAATAAAAAATGAATGGGTTGGGACATGGAATAATAAAAAATCACAATTATTATATCAATTATTTTTCTCATATGTGGTTATTTAGTAGAAGTGTGGTTTATTCCATGCATTAATTTCAAAAATGAAATAAAAAATCTGAAAAAGTAGTTTGAAAAAAAAAATCAATGAAAAGAAAATTTAGAAAAATTACTAAGAATTGTTGAAATGGGTATTTTTATGTCACCCTAGACTCACCCTCAAAATAACACATTCACACATGGTGTACTATTAGTCAATGTTATTGTCACTAAAAAATTCCAATGTATCATGAGGACTATGTCACATACATGGTATCATCCCATGTGCACTAATCACATCATGAGAATAAAACCATTCTCACCACCTCTAAAGGAACCACATTCCTATCTTAACAAAATTAATGGGTTGCCCTAGGTCAAAAAAACCCACAGAAATATAAAATGAACAAAGGGAATCTAGGTATCCCACCTAGACCTACTTGTTTGGTCTCATGTTAGGGAAACTAGGTGTTTCCACCTATACTAAAGGTCAATCCTCATAAAAGGAAACAAACCATGAGGTGTCATCCATTATCGTATATCATCCCATGGAAACACATGTGGAAAAATACCCACTAATGGTGTCTTCAATACAATGAAATCACCTGTGAAAAACACCACTCACATTTTATTTTACCATACACTATGAGAATATACATATCAGGTTTCTCCGAATAGGATCACATCTCATTGTATGACTCTTTCTATAACTAAAAACATCATCCTAAAATATGCATGTCAAACCACACACATGGGGTTTGGTTAGATAAAACATTGTTCCAATATATATAGGAAATATCCATATAGGTTGTTATAAGTTAGTTTAAATAACCAAACCCAAAAAACATTAACCCAAAATGGGTCCAACATATTAAAATCAAATTCCAAACCAAACCACCTAGGTCGTTACAACTATGTTGCATAATGATTTCATCATTAGCTTCATCTTTAATGAATGTTTCATCATAAATCCACATGAGCATACAATATAAATAAAAATTTTACACAATTCATCCTAGTTGAGAATAATTCTACCAAGTACTTATATTGGAAAAATCCATACGATAATTTTTTGACACATAAATCAAATGATTCTTAGTCATCAAATATATTTATCACACACCAACAAGCTTAAATGTCATGTGAATACCATGTTCTTGATATGATAGTTCTGGTAAATCATACCTTTATAGGCTAGGAGTCATATAAAATCGCTATCCCTTTTCCAATGGGTAAATAGGTATATTCCACAAATAATAATCAATACAAACAACATGTTCATTGTTCAAATATAGAATCATATATAATTGTAACATTGAAAACACAATAGAAATATCATCCTTGGTAACCTAGATCACTTACTATTAATGATGTTCTTGATACACTAGATCAATTTCCATCATTAGATCGGAAATATTCCATATATATATATATATATATATATATTTCAATATGTCATAAAATATTATCGAAAAAAATCAAAATATATTTGACAGCACATTGGAATTTCATAGGACAAAAGACAACATAATGGCACTCGAGGTAGCCAACATGACCTCATAAAACCTCCCTATAAGCCATAGGTTGTCGACTAGTAGCAAGGGTATAAGGTGGTACTGTGGTGAGAATATATCCCCTAAATCATACAATTAAAAAATCTATAAAATAACCAAAAAATAACTTACTAATAATAATAAGAGTATTTAGGATAAATAGAACACTAAAAACAATAATAATATTCCATAGGGATACAAAATATAGGGTTGGCATTACATGCTGAATTGAATAAATAAAATAAATAAAGATACTCGATCTACAAAATCACGGGACAAACTTATTCATTCTCTATGTAAATGTTTGATTCATCCTACTTGACATGAATTGGCCCTTATCCCAACTCGTACCTTTAACCAAATGGAAATCTTATCAAGTACTCATGTGTAATTATATCCCAAGCTTGGATTTAGTATAAAACTTAGTGGTGATGCACCAATGTCATTCCCTAAAAACAAGTATACTTTGTTATCTCGTCATATGATGTTCTCAGTTAGAAATAAAATACAATTATTGAAATTAAATTAATAAACAAATATCCAAAAAGTATCAAGATCACTATTCTTGAACATGTTCTATGGTGGAACATACCACCATCTCAGAAAGAACAACTCAAATTCAATCAATCAAAACAGGATCCACATGATCCCCTTAGTCTTAGAATAATTGTGGTACACTAATATTGGTCCATAGTCTCTATCATAATCTTGAGTCAATAGTTGGAACTCTTGGACATCATGTACCATGAAAGCAAAAAATATGTAGCATGGTCTCACCATCTACATAGGTTCCTACCACAATGTTAATCATTAAGAGATGAATCATGTTCAATATCCATAATTAAGGTATCACTGAGCTGGTCTTCTCACCCAAACTGATCCTGGAATATCCATATTTTTCCTACCTAGTCCATTCCCCATAGTCTAGAGATGATCAATAACCCAAACTAACCCCAATGATCCCAAACTACTGAAACTTACAAAAGGAGGTATTATAAATATTATACTGTCTAAAATCCCAGGTCTATCCTCATCTCCGTCATATAGGTGTCTCAATCCCTTATGTGTAGAAAAGGATCACATCAATTAATCCTCACAAAACTAGGGTTGTGAAGGTCAGCTGGTATCTAAGATGTCTTAGTGTCATCTAAAAACTATATAGATATCAAAATATCAAACATGGGTAGCTTAGTACCATGCCATAAGTTTATTGTAATTTTAAATTTTAATTTAATTCATTTCTTTCCATTAAATTACATTAAATAGGGGTATCACCCTTAGTGTAATTCCCATGAATCAACATCAAATATGAATATGAACATTAGGAATAGGGATAATACACGAGACAACTTACCATTTAGAATATTTAATATTTCACTATAATCCATGGAAGAAGATTCCAAGGCCCATCAAACTCTACCATCCTCATCCCTGATAAAAAAATCTTACAGAAATCTCTAGAGCTCCTAACTCTAGTAAAAAATCCAAAATTAATTGATAATAAGATTAATAACATATTAATTAATGAATTTAAAACTCCCCATTTATTGGATAACTCACCAGGTCATTCTATCACCTCAAAACAGAATCAAACTACATGTGGGGGTTTCGTGGAAAACCCCTGACACCAAAAATAAGAAAATCTATATCAGAGAACTACAAAAAATTAACAATTTAGATTAATTAATTATAAAAAACATAGAGTAGATCACCCATGAAAAATACCTCATAGAAATTAAATGTGATGACATGAAAAGATTATTTTAAGAATTCATCTTCTTATGATACAAGAAATCCCCATATCATTTGGATAATTCCACTATACTGAAATGAAAACATAATCAAACCCATAGTCGAGAGAATGAAAATTATAATTGAGAGTGATGGTACAGGTGTATATCACTAGAGGGTGTGTTTTTACATGAACTATCATTAAATTCCCTCTAAAGGAATTTAATAATGGAAGGGGGAGATCCCAGAAACCATTACACCAAAAATGAGGGAAAAGGATAGGATGAGCCATCCTAAAATCTAAGAGTGAGGTTCTTCAAATTTTCCCCATTTAAGGGCCACTGGATTTCCATCTACATCTGATGTATAACCCAAGCCATTTTCAACCTCATCAGCTAGCTGGTGGGATAGCACCATCATACCGGTGGTATCTATATTCTTCTATATAGAAGCACATCTACTCTAGTAGGCCTTAGTCACTCCTTTAATTCCTTAAAATCAATTATGATCTACAAACCCCATTTAATATGTTTCATTTTATGATTCAATACTATCATAGATAAATTTTCATCATGTGATAAAAATTTATCCTCTCCAATAATTGAAAAATCCCAATTTATCCATATATTCAATGTGACCATAGACACAAGGTTTTATAAAATTATTAATTGGAAAAATAATTCTATAACTGTTAATGTTAAAACAATTCAAAATTCTGAAGGATAATTCATGATGAGGTGATGTGACTATAGTGGTCACGAATGAATCATCACCCCTAATATGACATTAAGGAGCACAAGTGTACCCGCAATTAAGGAATCACATATGGTTTCCACTAAATAAATTATTCCTATTCCCTAACAATAGTGGTTTGGAGAAAATGTAATGTTAGTGTTGGTTAAAGATCACAAAAATAAGGTAGTAGTGTGAATCCAAAACCTCAGTTACCTATACTATGAAGGAATACTTGGCCACATGATCCTAAAAAACTATTTTTATTAATGAAAATTGTTAAATAAGGAACCAATTATCGAGTATTATTATTAAAAAAGTATGTACATAGTCAAAATGTATAAAAAATTAAAATATTAATTTATCGGTAACTAAATATAAGAATAGATAAGATTTTTTTCATACTCTCAATATTCTTTTAATGGGAACTGAAATTTGTATGCATGTTTTTGGAATAAGGCAATTATTGTTTTTAATATATTTCATGAAGAAATATTTCCCAAAGAGTTATTAATAAGTGAATAAACTAAAAAAATCATCAAATAGAATGATGATGAATCAAACGTGATTTATGGTATTAAAAAATGATAAAGAAAATAAGAATCTGGTGGTTACAAATCCTTTCTATTCATCAATTAAACCAAACCATTGGTCACAGGTCAAGAAATTAATTTATAATAAGGAAATTATTTCTAAAATTCCAATATCATAAATTAAATGGACCCTTACATTGATTATGGATATTTATTACCCTTACCGTGTGATAGGAAATAAAACCCTAAACATGAACATAAAATATAATTTGGATGGATATTTACTCTTTAACAACACTAAGGGAATGAACATTGTTTTCTCCATAAAAGAAACATATGTTGGAAAACACATAAGACAAACTAAATTTATATAGTTTTATGGTATTTTTCGTAATATTTAGAGATTAATATAACTATGTGACTTAGTAAATGTAGTGTAATTCAACTAGAACACCTATATTATAAGAACATTGATCAATTGGTTGTTCATCAAATTAATTATACCAAGGGTAATATTTACCCCAGTGGTGTGTAGAATAATTCATAATGTCGAAAGATGATATAAATAAGATCTGACATAATTGGCTTGGTCACTTAATAAAAAAAATCACAAAAAAATTGTTAATAATAAGAGAGTATTAGACCTTCCCAAACACTCATGTGGTGATAGTCACACATATAATTCATGTTAAAAGAGTAATATTTTCAGAAAAAAATCACAATGATGAAATGAATATAATCATGGTTACTCAATTTTATTTAGGAGGATGCTGTGGGATAAAAAAACCTAATGAATCAAAAAAAAATGATATTTTAGCTACTTTATTGATGACTTCATCATCATGGCACGGTTTATGTTGATTACCCTTAAAATTGATGTGATAAAATGTCTCAATCTCTTTAAAAGAAAATATTGAAATATGTATGTCATAAAAATAAAAAATCTGCATACATATAATGGTAAGTAGTTTAAAAAACCCATTTTTATGACTAATTAGTGAAATGCGGGATTTGTTTTCATGTGTCATTAGTAAGGACTCCTCGACAAAACAGGATTGTGGAGTGGATAAAGCAGATCAAAAAAATATTACTCAGATTATGAATATTTAGAAGAACCTAAATGAATTTTTTTGTAAATAGGTACACTCACTTAAATTTATATTCCCAAAAGTACTTTTTTATATTCTATCAACAACAAGACACTCGATGATATTTGGATATGAATGAATACCACTCTCAAGTACTTCTATATGTTTAAAAGTAAATTATTTATTTTTAATATGGGGAAGCTTAATAATATTTAAGATCATGGGAAAAAAGATATATTAATTGGATAAACATACAATATAAAGTCTTATAAATAAAATAAGGACTAATTGTAAAAATTATGCAAATAAAATATATAATCACATTAGGAAATTGGAATAATATTCTAACTAGAAAGATGATTTTTTAAACAAATAGTGATAAAAATTAATGATGAATGTGATGGTCATTATAGTGGCCTAGGGAGAGTTAAATGGGGTTTGGTGGATTCATATGAGATTAATAACTATAAGTAATATGAAACACTAATAGAAACACCCAATTGGAAATCTAGAACGAAAAAAACCAAGGACAACAATATTATTGGAAATCAGACAACCGCTATAACATCCCAACTAATTATTTGGAATTTAAACCTCATATATTACCTATAATTACTCATAATAAAATTGAGATGATATATTGTTCTAGTATATTTTTTAAAATTTTAACATAACAAAAAATCATAAAACATTATAATACATCATCTTTATTGAAAAAATCATCCACATGACCTAAGTGGTACTTTGTACATAACAAAAAATTGGATAACCGAAGGACATAAAAATGAATGTGGTGTGCTGTAAATACTATTAAAGGAATAATCTTGGAATAAAATAAAAAATACAATACATGTTAGACAATAGTAATGTCAATATATCATAAACAAAACATTAATAATAAGGCATGATATAACATGATAATCAAACCTTGGGGTATGCGGCGATAACATAAAACACTACATCATAAATTTATCAAGGCTAAACCCACCAAGACACCATGATGGACAAATTACCATAAATTAATAAGGTACATACATTTCATAACATGATGTGACATGATACAAAACAATACATAATGCATTTCAGGGTTATCAGAGCACACCCTTCATAATTATTTCATTCTCATTCTTTAGTGTCACACATAAAACCAACAACATGGATTCATACATCATAATATCTTATTCCATCATCATGTAGGGTGTAATACAACCATTTAATTCCCAAATAAATATTCAAATGTGAATAAAGGCTAATTCACTTTATATTGAACTTGGTATTTTATATACAACATAATTATTTTGGCATGGAAAATCGTGGGTCATTCTTAGTGGCATAACTATGCCATATAGAGAATCATAAAAATTGGTTGATGGCAAGGAAAGGGAGATATCATAATTTATACGTCGTGTTTATATTAATGGAGTTATATAAGAAAATATAAAAATATTTTAAAAATAGGAAATCAGGATACAAAAAAGAAAAGGATTTCTTGATAGAAGCGAAGGGTGTAATATTTCTCAAGGAATTTTTGAATAGTATAGGATTATGTAAGGGTCGGAATGAGGGAGTTTAAATGATCTCGATTGAAAACAATCTATAGTTGAACACCAGGAGTCCTTATAACTTTTCTAATGCACATACGTGACAACTGATCTAGTGAGAAATACTCTCAAAACAAAATGAATTGTGAAGTCCTTATAATACGATCCGCAACAAACGAAATATCATAGTTTACCTTGGAAAAATTTTGAAGTCAGATGAAAAAAATCCTTGGTGATGTTTTCCAATTTCCATGTGGGTATGGGTGATGGTTGCATCATCCATTTATACGTATACCTTACACCATCCACTTACCAACATATCGGGCACATTGATGTATAATCAGTGATCTTCTTATTGATGACATCCCACCAATAATTCTTTCAAAGATCTTGATACATCCATTTGTTTCTGAGGTGAATGGATAACGTAGAATAATGTGAATCATCAAATAGTTCCCTCCAAAATTCAAATTAGACAGAACACATATCCATGTGATAAATCTCACAATTCCTTCATCTTTAACATTAAACTCATATAATTTACTTTTCCTTATAGTTTCCACTTTCTTATAAATTCTATAATCATATTTTTTAGAATCCTTTAACCATTAAAAATGATGATTGAAAAATGATTTTGTAAAGGATTGATGATGATCGATTATTTTTGGATTCCCATTTCCATCCTCTTCAAATCCTAGAAGTTTGTGTCCTTTTCAATTCTCATCAATGATATAATTGCTGGTCTATTTCGACTTATAGAATCTTCCACCTTGTTTTCCTTACCTGGATTGTAATGGATTGAGTATGTGTAGTCCATGATGATTTGTAACCATATTCATTGGTTCATATTCAGTTTGTTATATGTGAATATATATTTATGACTATTTATATCCATATATATTTCACACATCTCCCTAATATATAATATCTCCAAATTTTAAAAGCAAAGATCACCGCTACAAACACCAAATCAAGTGTGGGATATTTTTCCCATGAATTCTCAACTACCTTATTGAATTTGAATGGACATTATCATTTTTCACCAATAAACATCCGGATCCCTTCCTCAAAGTATTATTTATAATTATGAAAATTCCCCCACTTTTGGGTAGTGTGAGCATATTGGCAGTGATAATACTCAATTAAAATTATATGAATCATTATTCATAGTCATCATTCCTAGAAAATGTGACTTCTTTTCAGATATATTTGTAATGTGGTTTGACAATCATGTGAGGTTTCTCAGAAATCAATGATAATATCCATCTAACTCATAGAATCTAAAGATATATGTCACAAATATTGTCCTCAGCCATCCTCTAATTGATTTTTCCATTAAAAGATCAACATACATCCCATTTATTATGATCATACCTAATAATGAGACATCCTTTTACTATAACTCACACTTGTTGTACTTTACATATAGATTATCATTTCACAACGTCTTTAGAATAATTATGATATGATCCTCATGGTCCTCCATGGTTTTGGAATAAATTAGAATAGCACCTAAAAATTCAACCATGATTCTTTCGAGATAATCATTAAATAAACTATTAATCAGTTTCATGAAGACTGGTGGTGCATTAGTTAGTCTTAATGGAATTACTATGAACTCATAGATTCCATACCACATACAGAAATCAGTCTTCAAAATACCAACCTTATTCTCCCTAACATAAAAATATCCCAACCACAGATCCACTATGAATACATATTGTGCTCCAAGTAGCTGATTGAACAATTCTACAGTCTATGGGATATGATACTTTTTTTATCATGATCTTATTGATCTCATGATAATAAATGAAAATCGGAATTTTCACATCCTTTTGCTTGATGAAGAGGACTATTGCATCTCATGGTGGTGCACTTGGGCATAAGAATCCTTTATCTATATTCTCGTTTAGTTGTTTCTTCAGTTCCTAATGTTCCTAAAAATCCATCATATACAAATTCTGGGATATTTGAAACTCCCTTGGTATAATCTTGATGAAAAAATCATCCTCTTAGCTCGGGGGAAGATAAAGAAAATTCCACATGAAACACATCAGTGTATTCTATCGCAAGATGCATATATATGTGGATGGTTTGTTCCTTAGAATCAATCATTTGAGATAAATACTCTTTATCATAGGGAAATAATATACATTCTTGAGATGATGGAGAAAAATAAGATTCAACTACCGCCTTTCAATTGTATAGAATCAATGGTCTATTCTCCATATGGGGAGTGATTTTCATCTCACAAAACTTTTTGTTGACTCTATATATGGAAGGAAGATACATTCATATAATTATATCAAATTCCACTGAAGATAGTATGATAAGTTAGTCCAATATGTTTTTCCCACAAACATTTAAAGTGGAGGAGTTATATATTTGGATGAAATAATTTACCCATTTCCTATTTTCATTGATATATCTACTCCCATGCTTTGTGGAACTATTTGGATTTTTCTACAAAATAATAGTGATATAAATGAATGTCTAGAGAAATTGTAGAAAACACAAGCTTTCACATTTTTGTTTGGGTTCTAAATTATCCAATATAGACTTAGGGATTACTTATTTTAGACTATTAAAAACATTAAGGGGTATTCCAATGAAATTAATGGCATAACATGTAAATTACTTTTATCTCTTCCATTTATGTGTTTCTGGGCTTCAATCTATGTTATCCCTGATCTATTTCCTAACATATATTCTTAATGTGGTTTTTGTCAAATAATTATGTTTCTTAATGAGTTTATAAATTTTCCCTTGAATACTCCACTGGAGTGAAAAAATATGAGCAGAGTAATGCTTACTTTCAAGTACAAGAACTACTAGAATTCAAGGTATTTCCGAAGCGTTATTTGTGATGGGATCCCGTCGCAAATAGGATTTAGTGATGGGGCCCCATCGCAAATTGCTCATTGTAGAAAACACCGTCGCAAATAAGTCTCCAATAATATACTTATTTATATTAAAGTTCTTTTGCGACAGGCTCATCTCAAATAATCTTTTGCGACAAGCCTGTAATCCCGTCGCAAATGATTTTTTACAATATTTATTCGGATTATTTGCGACGCTCCCGTTGCAAATACTATGTGACACGGACCCCTAATCCCGTCACAAATACCTTTTTTAAGAAAAAAACATTATTTAGACTATTTGGGATGGGATCCCGTCACAACAGATCATATCACAAATAATAAATAAATTTTTAAAAAAATAATATTTTATGAAATAAATTTAATAAAATTATAATTTTTGAAAAATTAATTTTAATATTATTGAAATTAAAAAATTAAAAAATCTTAAAATTCTCAGTATTCACAAAAAAATATAACATAAAATCATAAAATATTTTTATGATTATTGAAAAATTATTTTTAATATTATTAAAATAATAAAAAATACAAAATATTAAAATTCTCAATATTCACAAAAATAGAAATAAAAAAATAAAAAAATATTATTAATATTATTATTATAAAAATAAAGAAATATTAAAATATATAATACTGAAAAAATATATTTAATAAAATTATAATTATTGAAATAATAATATTAATATTATTAAAATCATCAAAAAAATAAAAAAATATTAAAATTAAAATTATTCACAAAAAAATCATAAAATATAATAAATTAAATTATGTAATAATCGCACTGATATAAATGACAGAAACTGTAAGTAGTTTATTTTACCACAAATTTAAATTCAAATGTTTTTGACATAAAAAAATTACCGGGGGTCGTCTTCTATAGGAGGTGGATGAGCTGAATGAGCAGGTGGAGGAAACACCATACCTAATGTATGAGTCAAACGGTTCATGTACTCCATCTGCTCTTCATGCTTCTGCTACCATCGACGTATCTCCTCCTCCTCCTCCTCCTCCTCCTCCTCCTCCAGACGCATCTCTTCTTGCTGCTTCTGCAAACTCTATATAAGGTCATTTTGAGCTCGGAACTGCTTCTGATATTGTGAGCTAGAAGATGATGCCTCTCCACGAGCTCCTCTCGAGCACGACGCTGACATCGTAGCATTACCATAATAGGTACCAGGAGTTACATGAGAGCTAATACAAACTACTTGGCCCTTCTCAAAACCATACTGAGTCGCCTGCATCCATGCCTCCTCGTCGAAATGTTGGGAACTGGTTTGATCAGTCGTCTCATCCTGACCCTCAGCCTATGTCTGAGAAGTTACAGCCTCACATGACTACTTCAATTCCAATTTGAAATTAAAATTGTGAAAATATTATATGCACTTAATTGTCAAACTCAAAAAATAAGACTAACCACAATCTGACGGTGACGATCACCACTAATCTCTCTGGTTGCAAGATCATTGTACATTCTCCAATAAACATCATACTCTATAATATCGGGATGATCGATTGCATATATCAATATAAAATAAACTATTTCTATTTGAAGTTATATATAATATTTAAAAAATACTTCTCAGATTCTCTCCATGAGTACTGAATGTATGACTACCAGCTCGATGTGTCACCTCCTGTCTCCCCTGGTTCTGCAGACCCAATGAAGTCCTCCATTGAAATCCACCACCCAACTAGTATGCACATAATCCATCCCAAACCTGAGATGAAATTTACTATGGTTAGTGGTCTCTACATGACTCTTCAAATACTGTCTCTCCTACTTTCTTAATGGCCCCTTTCTCGAATTGTGAAAAAACTAACGCAAACGCTCACACAAACGCTCATTAATAGCCACGTCCCATGATGCATTGATAGCGTCACACATACTATCCTCGATGGGATACCATAAACCCTACAAATAATTTATAATATCATGTTATTAATAAATTAAATTTCAAAATAATTATTATATATTTATGTACCAGCCAATGATTGTACATGTCGAGCTACACATCAACAATAATTTGTTCCCATGTGGTCCATGGCTGAGAAAAATAATTTTGCAAGATAACACTCCCCTGTCCAACGGCTACATGCATAAAACTGTGAAAAAAAAATCAAATAATTAGTATATATATAAATAAATTAATGAAATCTAACTAAAATATATAGGTTACCATTCCTTTGTGTTCATGGATCCAAGCCAAGTCATGGACGTCACTCGGGGATATGGTCAGGAATCATCAGTCTCGCAAGACCACGCCCCCTCCACGTACCTCCTGAACCACCAGTAGGCTGAGGGTTAGACGATCCAACATCCCCATCATCCCAAGCTAGCTCATCCTCCTCTAACTCACGGAAGAGATTAGAGTCCATGTGAAACACAAAATGATTGTTGTTATCAGATAGTTGAAAAAAACTATTATTTGTATATATATATATATATATTAGTTATGATAATAACAAGAATTTTACTATGAAAATGTTCACCATCATCATCATCTTCATATCTAACGACGTCAATGTCTTCATATTCCTCCTTGGCATCATCAATATCCATATGAGTTTCACTTAAATTATCCATTATCTTTAAATTTCATTTGTAACATCATTACCATCTTCGTCATCATAGACCTTTAATTGTGGGGTGCCTTCATCGATATTCAAATTTCTTTGTGAAAAAGATGGATTTTTATTAGTCTGTTGAAAAATTTCAATTTCTTCCACTTTAGTGTAACCACATTTAGTTTTAGTAAATTTATTTTCTTGATATTTCATTTTTATTATGCTCCACCAATCACCCTGGTCTCTTTATGTAGCACAATACTTTGCATAATAAACTTGATGTGCCTGTTGAGCCAGTAAAAATGGTTCATTTTTTACAAGAAGACATTTATATTTAATATCGACAATTCCATGAGTCAGATGAACTAGCAAGACTCTCTCAGTATCCAGCCACTGACATTTAATCATCATTATGTAATTTTTTCCAAGATAACATAGCTCAATAATTTCATCCAGAATAACATAAAAGTCAACATCAATTTATCTAGGATGCGATCCTCTAAAAAAAATCCACTTTTCACTATTGTTTTTGATTCCCCATATGCACTTGTATGAAATCGAAAACTATACACCTCATATGCATTATAAGATTTAACCATTTTGGATGGTGGGTTACTCAATATACACAGTTGCTTATCAATTTTATCAGCATGTTGAGACACCTGAAAATTTGTAAAATAGTTATCTATATAATAAATATTAAACTTAATTGATATTAAAACACAAATAGTTTATGTTACCAGCTTTTGAAACCATTGAGAAAAAAAAATTATGTGTTCTTCAGGAGAAGCTGCTGGAATTTGGGAAACTTGTTTCTTAATATGATTATCATATAACCTAAAAATAAAATAAGCTTACATTCTGTAATAAAAGTTATAGAATAAGTGGTAGAAGCACTCACAGTACAAATGCTGTCATTTATTCACAGTTGAGCAGAACATATTTATAAGCTTTGTGATGTTCATCGTCAAAAATCCATCGTTCTTAAACTCCATTGAAGCCAAGATTTGGCTGATTAAAAACTAGTAAATGATTATCCATTTCATCATGAACATTTCCCTAATTATGGCCCATGTGGTGTTGTTTTGATGGATATTCAGATTCAAAATAGTGAGAGCAGAAAAAAGAAATTTCCTCTTGCTAATAAGTTTCAGTAATTAAGCCTTCAACTGATTCTTTGTTAGGTACTTTTTTCATCAATTTCTACATGCATCTATCAAATGGGTAGATCCATAAAAACTGTACTGGACCTCCACATTTATCATCATGTGTCGAATGTAATATCAGATGTTCCATTGAGTCAAAGAAAGCAGGTGGGATGATTTTTTCCAGTTTACATATAATTACAGAATCATCTTCTTCCAGCTTTCTTAGCGCATCATTGCCAGTTGTCGCTGCAAAAATGTCACAAAAAAATATGATAGGTCTGTTATCGAATCCCAAATCATAGAATTCAACAAACCTATGAATCTAACTAGAATAATTCCTTCCATTATAGCATGACAATAATGACTTTTTAATCTGGTAATATACCCATTCATAACACATCTGCCAAAATTGGAAGCCTATCCATCAGGAAGTCTCAAATCTGAAATCCACTGAAAAAATAAAAAAATAATCTATTTGATCAGTGTATAAGATGATTTTGGCTTCATTAACCTCTATGATCTCACATTTTCAAATACTTAATGTTCTGGTCACCTGAAAATTTGGGCAAGATATAATCGCACATTTACAGTATCTTTGGTCTTACCTGGTGTGTCCAAAACATTATGGAATAAATTATCAAAACAGTTCTTCTCATTTTGCTGACATCCGAAATATGATGGAACAACAAATTAGAAAAATATGGGAGATCCCAAAAAATGATTCATTTTATCCAATTATGTTCTTTCCCAAAGCCATGAATTTTCTGTTGGTTTACTGTTTTCCCAAATGTGATGGACGGTAATGAATATACAACTGATTTTAACACTGTACCTGAGATCATTTTTTGAGTTTCATCGACTTCAACTATTCCACTTCTGAAATGATATTTGTTCCTAAAAAAAAGATGATAATTTGGAGGAAATATGCGATGACAGTCAAAATATCATGGTTTTTTCCCATTGATAAGCATAAAAGCTTGGTTGTCTTTCATAGAGTAAGGACATGATTTTGGACCATGTGTACTCCAGCTAGATAACATTCCATATGCCAGAAAGTCACTAATCGTCCACATCAATGCAGCTTTTAATGTGAAATTTTTTTCGCAGCAGAATCATATGTACTAACACCATTACTCCACAATTTATTTAACTCATCAATTAATGGCTTCAAATAATCATCGATATTCATTTTCGGATGTCCTAGGATTAATAAGGTCAAAACGATATAGAGATCCTCCATCAACATCCCTGGAGGATGATTGTACATAGATATAAATATAGGCCAACATGAATACTAACTACCATAAGAACGAAACGGACAGAAATCGTCAGTAGAAAGACCCAATCGCACGTTTTGGGATTCTAGATCAAAAGACAGATGCAGACGATCAAAATGTGTCCATGAATCACCATTAGATGGATGATTCATTGTTTTTTACAAGTTTAAATATTGGTTTTGTTCCATGACAATATTGACATTGTGTTATGAGACATTAATAAATTTTGCAGCATGGGTGTAAGGGGGAAATATCTCAATTGTTTTACAGGAATCAATCCAGACTTCCCTAGATGAGCTTTTTATACTTCGATTTTCCACATGTTGGAAAACTATCCAAGGACACATTTTCACACAAATAAAAGATGAAATCATTTGCACATGCATGAATCTTATGATAACTAAGTCATGGATTACAAACCAACCTCTTTCTCTCATATTAATTTGCATGCAACACATTTCCATTGGGTAACAGTGTTTTAAAAAAAAATCTGATCAAAACAGTTGTTTGACATTTTATTATCTGATTTAATAGCCTTAAATTTTTCAACCACTTATAATTTTCTCATTTTACAGCTAGGATATAATGTAACCTCAGCAAACATCAACAACTCATAAAATTTAGATGGTTCCAACTCAAGAGTTAAATCAATATCATCGTGAGTTTCAGTTTGTTTATTAGAAGGACCTACAACATCATGTACTAAATTTTGGAACCGTGAAGGATCTGGAAACAAGTTATTAGTATATTTTTTGGAACTGTGTTCACAATTTTGATACCGAAAACATAATCTGGTTGAAAAACAAACCGCAAGAGATGTCCCCCAACCTTGTCAAATGTGTCAAACGTTCTCAGTGCACATTTTTTACAAGGACACATAATTGCGCCTTCTGAAACAAATTCTGGTTTTGATGATGAAAATAGTATGAATGCTTCAACACACTCATTATATAATGGATTTAAACTAGATCAATTTGGATTTCTGTGCTAATTTATCCTAGCGCGATCATCTAATAATGACTGATGTTGACTTCCTTGTTCCATATTATTATACAAAATATAAAATCATTACTATTTTTGAATAATTTGAAATTATAAAAATACTATATGAAAAAAGAAGATAAATAATTACTACTACTTCTTAATAATTATCATTAATTCAAGGTGACACAATTTCTAGTGGATTGACGGCTACTCTTTTGTCTCACGGCTCATTTACTTTACTATGGTAATTATCTTATTTTGTAAAACTTTTTTTCTAAAATATAAGATCTTTTTTGGCTTCTTCTCATAAGAAAATTCATTTTAAAATAATACCACTAATATATTTAGTAAATTTTATGGTTTTGGTATGTACTTTATTAAGATGGATACATGGAATGCATTATTTACACGAGACATGTTCTATGGGAGTTCTAGTTGATATACAACAACTCTTATGGGATCAAGGATATCAAAAGGATAAATTTTCCATCGAAAATGATTTTCCTTCTTCCCAAATATTATCACTATCTTCCATAGAGATATTTTTCAGAATACCAATTCTTTGTCATAAAATTCTTGGTTACATCACTGATTGTCGGCAGAGCTATTTTGGTGACTCTATGCAGCTTTGATGTATTGTCAAATGGAATTAACCTTATCTTCCTTATCATTGACCATTTCAAGACCTAGAAGTTTTCCTTCCTCAAATTCATCACATAATGATAGTATTTTTTATCTATACCCATAGAGGTCTTTATAGGGATCCTTTTGTATTATCGAGTAGAAACTGTTTTTGTAAGAGAACTCAACCAAAAGAAGATTTTGGTATCATCCTCATTGGAATTCTATCAATCATGGTTGCAAAATGACTTCCAATTACATAATATTCCAATCTAATTATCCATTATTTTAAGAATGATATGTGTTAATGAATTTCAATTTAGTGTTTAGATAATTTTGGAGACTTTTTAAAAACCAAGATGTGTATCTTAGATCTCGATTGAACACAATCGAATGTGTTACTTTGTGAAACATTTCCACTTATCTAGTTTATTACTGTATTAGTTGATCCAGTGATAAATCCTTTATAATCGCAATGAAGTGCGATGTAATTTTATGAATATCCATTGTAACCTAGATAGCATTGTTTCTCTCGGATGTCTTTGGAAGTCTAGTGAAAAATTCTATAGTGATGTTTTCCCATTTCCATGTTGGTATTGGTAATGGATATATCAACAGCTTAGAATTTTTCCTTTTATCCTTAACTTGCTGAAATATCATGAATGTTTATGTATAATCAGTGATCTCCTTATTCATGTTATCCCACAAATAGTTCTCTTGGTGATGTCGACACATCATTGTGTTTCCTATGTAAATGGAGAAAGATGAACTCTACACATCATTCAATACTTCCCTCCTTAACATATAATTGTATGGAACATATTTTCCAGAAATAAATATCATAATTCCATCTTCATGAACAATGAACTCATAGGATTTACCTTTTCTTATAGTTTCCACATTGTTTATAAATCCCATTTTATCTTTTTGAGAATACTTTAACCATTACAAAATAGATGGTTGAAAAATAATTTCTGAAAGGATTGATGTTGTTACATTATTTAATTATTTCCATGACCATCCTCATAAAATCTCATAAGATTGGATCCATTTCAATTATCATCAATGATTGGATATCTAGGCCATTTATAAGTATTACATCCACAAACATATTTTCATTACCAGGATCATAATGGATAAATTATTCATATTCTTTAATGATCATTGACCATATTCATTGGTTTATATTCAACACCATTTGTGTGACTATATATTTAAGACATTTTTATCCGTATATATCTCACACTTCTCCCCAAAGATATAATGTTTATATATTTTGAATGTGAATATCAATTATTCTAACTCTCGATGATGCATGTGATAGTTTTTTCTCATGAATTGTAAATTGTTTGAAGGAATAGATAATTACTTTATAATTTTTTATCAAGGCACATCCCAATCACATATTTGAATAATAAAATGAAAATTAAAAATAGTTCAACACTTATGGGTAGTGTGAGAACATGGGACATGATAAGCCTCATTTTTAACTCAATGACCCATTCTTCACATTCATATTTCCCTGAAATCTTGACTCCCTTCAAAGTTATCATGGTAAGAGGGTTTGAAAATTGAGAGAAATTTCTCACATATCATAGATTATGTCAAGAAAACCCAATGAAACTATGAATATCTATCATAGATTTTGTATTCAACAATACATTAATTCATTTTTTCATTGACGGATCCATATATATCTTATTACATGTGATGATACACTAATAAATTAGACTTCCTTCAACTATAAATCATAGTTAATGTACATTTAAGGGAGATTATCATTTAGCGTGTTCAATAGCACATTACTGATATGATCTTCATAGTCCTCTATAGTTTTAGAATATATTAAGATATCATCTATAAATACTACCCTGAATTTGTAGAGATAATCAATAAAGACAGTATTTATCACATACATGATTATTGATGTAAAATTGTTGAGTCTAAATGGAATCCCAATGATCTCATAGTGCTCATAACTCATATAGAAATCATTCTTCAGGATATCCTACTTCTTTACCCTATCTTGGTTATATCCCAACCGCATATACAAATTGAATAATTATTTTTCTCCATTTACATGGTAGAAAAAGTCATCAATGTGTGGGAAATAATAATTTTTCTTTGTCATGAACCTTTTGAGATAACAATAATAAATGAAATGAATCATTGAACCATCCTTGTTCTTGATAAAGTGGAATGGTGTACACCATGTTGAAGCACTAGAGAATAGGAATAATTTATCTATATTCTCATGTATTGGGTTCTTTTATTCCTCACATTCCAAAATAGATATCCTATATAGAATGTTGGATATTGGAAACCCCCAAGGTAAAATCATGATTTAAAATTCAACCTCTTCTCTTGGGGGAAGACCAATAAATTCCTTTCTTAACACATCAGCATATTCCCTCATAGTTGGCTTGTATTAAATGATTGTTATTTTCATAGAATCAAAAATTTGAGAAAGATATGATTTCTCATAAGGTTATAAGATCCATGATTTTTATGATGGAGATAAAGAATATTCTTCCTCATCCTTGCACTTGTACAGAATCGGGGGTTTATTACAATATAGAAAATGATTTGCTACAAGACAAAATTTATGATGGGTCTATATATGGACATCTCATCCATTCATAGAATAGAATCAAATTTTACCAAAGGGAGTTTGATAAGTTTTTTGTAGAATTTCATCCCAAAACCATTGAAAGGGGAGGTATTATATACTTAGGATGAAATAATTTCCACATTTCCCATTTTCACCATCATTTATTCTTCCATTATTTTTGGTTCAGTTTGGATTGTTTTGCTAAACATTTTTGTTATGAATGAATGTGTATAACTATGGATGAAAACACTACCTTTCTATTTTTCATTTTGGTTATAATTTATCCAATATAAACAAGGGGATGACTACTTCTATACTATTGAACATATAAAGGGGGAATTTGTAGACAATAAATTGATAAATTATAATTTATATTTATCTCCATAACTTATGAGTTTCTATTATTTAATCTATGATTTCCATGATTTATTTCCCAACATAAATTATTATTGAATTTCTTCCCTTAATTATGGTTCATAACGATCTTATGAAATTTCCAAATCATATCCCTTAGGAGTCCCAAAATAGGTTCACATTATGGCTATTTGTCATTTATCAGGTTACCCCAATTCAGGCCCAGAACACCTTGTCGGTGTTGATACTCTTGGGGACATCTATATAAGAACCATGTCCCTTAAGAGTCTCCAATCCTATGGTTTTCTTTAGAGATTTATAATCCTAATCCCATAAATGTATAAACATATCATCTAATACTAACTATAACAACCCATATTATTATTAATAAATAATAAATATTTTAATTAAATAAATTTTCACCTAAAATAACATGAATGATCGAGAGATATAGTGTATTTTTTTAAATTAGGTACATTACAGAACAACTTATATCATGAAATAGCAACATATTTAATGAAAAAATGTATAACATGACCAAATGTTCCTTCGTACTTAAAACTATATTTGATAACCTGAGGGAATAAATATAAAATGGGCTAGAGAAGAATCCTAGTAAAGGAATAAACTATGTATACCATGAGGAAGACAATACTTGTTTGAAAATATTAATTTCAATGGAGCATAAGAGAAACATGAATAATAAGACATGATATAGAAAGATAATCATAACCAATGACATGTGGAAACAACATGAAACGTTGTATCATAAATAGATCAAGGCTAAACCTTATAATACCCAATTAACGATAATGACCAAAAAAAGGAATCACTTACACCCCTATCCCAAAATGTTGTATCATGATTCTATACACTAACCAATTCATTGGTGAACAATCAAGGTGCACTCTTCGTTATCATTAAATTCTCATGCTTAAGTGTAACCCACAAAACATACAACATGGATTCATACATCATAATTTTTTATTCCATGTTCATGGAGTTCAGAATATATAAATATATGTCCAAACTAAATATTTATATGTTCATAATGTGAATACCATTTATAGAAAAAATTGTATGGTATTCACTATATAATTATTTTGGAATGGAAAATTGAGGTGTAGTTTCAGCATTATAACGACATCATATAATAGGTCATAAAAAATGGGTTGATGAGAGGGAACATGGGATACAGAAATTTATAAATTAAATTGATAGTATGTTGGATATCTAAGATCAATTACCAACATATGAAAAAGATAAATTATAAAATATTACATAAATGGAATGCATGATATTAGAGGAGGGTGGAAGATTTCATCGAGAATTTTAGCATATTAACGACTTAAGTAAGGGTCAAATTGATAGTGTAAATAGTATATAATTCAAAAAAATAAAATATAATGTAATGTTTTGATAATAATTGAATTCAAATAGAAAAAAAATTATATTAGATATCTTAATTTCAAATGTAGGTTCTAAACGTGAATAATGGAGAGGAATGAGAGGATCCCTTACAGAATTTCAGCATACTAAATGGTGTACATAAAAGATTATAAGGTTGATAAATGATATTGAAATTGGATAATTTCATTTAAACATAAGACATAAATTATGGGGAATATGTGCAAATGTATCCCAAAATAATAAAATGGAAATCAAATGGAATATCATAAATTAAATTCTTGATAAAAGGAGGAGTGACAGAGAATCCCTTATAAAATATCCACATTGTAATGACTAAGGTATGTGTTAAAATTAAAGTGAATAAATCATATATAAATTAAATAACATTAAATATAAATGAAGGTAATTAAAATAATTGAATGATAAAAACACAAATTTGTATTCTATAGGCTTATTTCAAAATATAGTTCTTCAATTGAACAAACAAGAGGAAGGTGAGTGTCCCTTACATAAATTTGACATAGTAATAGGTGTACATAAGGGCTCATGAGGGGGATAAATGAACGTTATATGGGATAAACATCGTTTAAAAATATAATGGGAAGTAATGGTGAATAGTTATAATGTTTCCCAACTTAGGAAAATAGAAATCAAAAGGGAATATCATAAATGAAGTGCTTCATAAAAAAATTTGAGGGAGAATCCCTTACATGAATGTGTGACTCCAATGGCTTGGAAGAGGCCTATTAAATTCTTGGGGTGCCTTGGGGGGACTGTTGGGAGTGTAATGTATATTTTTAACATGATTATTGATGTTTGAGTGAAGTTAAATTGGAGCATGGGAGGGTTTATATCAGAAAGGGGACGATATCATTATTATTTAGGTTTTGGACTAAATTTAATAATATATTCAAATCCATAAACCATCACATATTTCATTCCCATGGTTTCAAATAATTTTGAGTGGTTTAAATTATTTTATATGTCTAATGTTCCAGGATTATAAAATATTTCCCATTCTTATGTGGAGTCGATTCACACTTTCAATTAAATGATTTTAAACTCATAAAATATATTATAGGTTCTAAAGGATTCACTATGGTATTATAAAATACATTAAATAAACCTAAAATAAAATTATTTTAATTTAATAACATTTATTTTTATGATTATACATTGTATAGTATTTATTTCATAACTATTGGGCATTTTGATGTCATAAAACACACCATGTATTTATACAGTAATTAATTTTGACCCATAAAATCGACTATATCTGAAATTAATGGAGAAATAACTATTAAGTGATTTCAATACCCATATTAAAAGCATAATTTCATTTTTCTAAATAATTTTCTAAATATGTGAATATCTGATTTTAAAATAAAAACGGACATTAATTGGAAATTGAGGATTTTTTATAATAAGAGTTTTCAAACCCAAATAGAAAAATTACAGTTGACTTCCTAAATATTATATTACCACTTATATTTATTAAAAGTAATATTCTAGTAATATTTTATTGAAATATTATATATTTAAAAAATCCATTAAATTCTATCAAAACAGATTTATTAATTGAATTCGAATATTAACTAGAAATACTATTTATTCATTAAAAATCATTTAAAAAGTAACAATAGTAGGATGAAAATATATTCATTATTTATTAAAAAATATTTTTCCTTTTTTTATTACTTGGGTGTTGATATAATTCCCCTTCCTACACCATCATATTCCCTAAGAGTACGATGGGCGATGGTGGGGCTTTAATTGGGCCATTCCGAGAACATGGTTTGGGTCGTCATCGTGATAATCTTGAACATATATCGTAAACGTTTTTGATCATGATTAAGATTATGGATATCATATAGGGATTTTCCTAGGGAAATAACCCAAAATGATATATCTTTTAGAATGTTTGATAAATGAGCATTATATGGTACAATAATAATGGCTAAGGTCAGCACATCCTTTGTCGGTAACAAATGGATTCGTTAATGAATATATTTATATTATTCATTTGATCATTGTTTTTTATATTATATTACCAATGATAATGATACATAATGGTAATTTAATAAAATTTAATTCAATGATACAAAATAGTTTCAGGTTTTTTTATAGGTATAAGATATTAAAATAAATCAAAAATAGTAATTTTATTTATAAATTTTTTTTTCATTACATCAGCGGATCAAACCCGAAGAATGAAGTCTAAAAAATATTATTTTATTTATAAAGTGGAACAAAAAAATAAACATACCTTATGTAGAAGAATTATTTTTCATGGTGATAAATAATTAAAAAGACCAAATTTAATAGAATGATTCTATGGAAATTTCTTCATATCCAAAAGAAAATAACATTATAAAAAAGAAATTGTTTTTCCAAAAAGAAAAACCATTTAAAAGTTTCTTGTAATAAATTATATATGTTGTGTGAGGGTTATTCCCATATTTTATGAAATAACAATAATTAATATTTTCACTAGTGACTAGGATAGAAACCATATGATTATATTTTATAAAATTTGAAACCAATTTAAAGTATATAATAGAATAATAGTGTTTTAATTAATTTGATTTATCATTAATAGAAATAAAAAATACATTATTATATCTTTTTAGAAAATTATTTAAACGAATAAAAAAGAAAATATAATGTAAAAAAATTTATATGTACATTAATGTCCTATTACCACACAAATTATGTTCTCCATAATTTTTATATCCATATGATCTCCCTATCTAAAATATTTATGAAACAATAATGTATAGATTAAATCATTATTTCAAACAAAATAATATGAAATGAATCACATAGTTCTATTTTCCACCTTAAATTAACTATTTACAAAATATTACTCACATTGATAGATCAACTCTATTTTTTATTCATCTATAATAGAATTAGGATAGAGTAATAATTCGTATTATTTACCCTCCCTTTTTATCCTATAAAAAATCAATATGGGTTAACATTCCTTGATTCACTAGTTTGACATAGAAATGGTCTACTACTCAAGTGGTTGTTTTAACCAATTTATAAATTTTGTACTTTGAGAATGAAAGGGGTATTTTATTAAAATAAAAGTGTGAATTAACAAATAATACAAGGATGATTCAAGTCTCTTTGGTAGAGATATTCATAGGTGTGAACCAATCTTTTTATATTGTTCAACAATGAGGCTTTAGTGCCCTGCATGACTGAAACTGATGATTGTGTAGGTGAGAAAGCCCCCACCCCCCCAATTTATCTAAAAAACAGAATAGATGTATGTAATCATTTCATAGGTTTTTTAATATTCATGGAAACATCATTGGAAAAAAAATTAAACCATGGTATGTCTTATTGTGCTAATATCAGATCACTTGATCAGTGAATCTTCTAATGTTTGGTTTATAAAACAGGGTTGAGCATAATAAAAGAGTATTTTTTGATTCTTCACAGAAACTAAACTATTGTAAAGGATGGAAGAATGTTGGAATGGTTGAGGTGTGAATTATATATACTAAAGTATATGAAATACTTTATCTTTTTTTATTCCATAATGTTGTCATATGTTTGTTTTTTATAAAAACATGATTCAATGAGGTGATGCATAGTGGGGATATACGGAAATTTTGTGGGATAGTTATTGGCATAAATAAATTTGAAGTTTCAGTTTATTGGGTGATTATAGAGGTGTTGACATACAGATTTCGTATTTTTGGTGGATTATTAGGAGTTGTATTGTGGGATTGAAAATAGAATTGGAAGGGTTCCATTTATCCTATATAAGAGAATTGAGAGTGTGAGGTCCCTAGGTGGACCACATACAAGTTGTCCCTGAAATATTTTAATGTAAAAGACTTGGAACCTTTCATTATTTCTTATAAAAGTGGGGAATAAATCTATATTGGCATCCTGGGAGAATAGTCACTTTATTTAGTGTTTTAAGGGATGGGAATTACATAATTATGAGAATCATGGAAGCCACTGAGATGATATTTTCGTTCATGGAGACATACATTACGGGAGTTACATTTACCCATCCCAAGTATATTCTATAAATAAGATGATTTTCATGGATTCAATTTGTGTAAAATTATCATGATTTCAAATATACCCCTATATTCCATTAATTCTATGAGGGGTTAACCAGAAAAATAACATGAGTGAGTGTTTTAGAATAGTGTTCATGCAAAGCCTTTCTTGGTTGTCTCTCAATCATTCTATCTACTACTTTGTGGAACTGTATCACTTGATTTGGGAGGCATGGTCAACATTAAATAAGAAAAATGTATTAAACAACATTTCTTATTATTCAAACACTCATTATTACCTAGGGTTCCCAGGTAGAATTGTTATCAGGAAATGAAATCAATCGTGCATACATGTAATGCCATGACCCCGGTTACCCAGAGTCGGTGCATTATTACATAACATTGGCATGATCACGAGGGATCAAATCCCAAAAGACCAATCGATTTAGTATCCTTAGAAGTATTATATATATACATAAGTTTTAATTTACATCATGAAATAAAAACAAAAACAACATTATTAATATATTTACCACATTCATATACCTTAGCCTATCCCAGAAGGTTAACCATAAAATACTTCTTCACATCCTGGGAAAAGTAAAACATAGAAAGGTTTGAGCTCAGATGCTCATTAAGGATAACAGTATACCGAAAACTTTCAAAAATAAACATAAACATTTACAGCAATGTATAAAACTAAAAAAACTTTTCAAATTAAATATCAGTATGATTTGGAAAAGATAAATCAAATTATTTCATTTAATTATTCAAATAGATATTCTACTAGTCAAATAATCACATGTAATATCAATAGCTAATTTCTTAATGATGGAATATATAATGTTGGACATCATAACAACATACTCAAGGACTCATGCCAAAAATGAAAATAAAATTTCTTCAAGGCCTTATGACTAGACACTAGTTTGTCTCATGAGACCTACCAATGCATCGAGGAGCTATAGAGGGCTCCACCCATTACTTACTTAGTCTAATGCATTCATCATATGAAAAGGCAGAAACATAACATAAACATTCATTTTAAAACATGCATATGAAATGTCAATATTTTAAACAAAAACCATGAATGGTATAAAAATAACTCATCCACAGTAAAACATATCACAAAACCTTAAATAAAATATAGAAGATTTGTATCATAAAAAATCCACTTCAAAGATGTATAAATCCATTAACGGATGTTGATATAGATGAAATCAATATTATTTGAGAGGAAAATCACTTTGTATTTTGAAATCATTTGAAATTAATAAAATTATAAAAGAAAATATTCATTTTTGAAAATATTCTTATAAAAATGTAATAGAAGCATCAAAGTTGTTATAACGGTAGTGAATAACCACACCCTCCATATAAAGTTAAAAAAAATCTTACCTTAATTTTTCGAAAAGGTCATAAAGTACCTTGTTTGGAAAACAACAGAATGATTCATTTCAAACCATTTTATAAAAAACTAAAACAATGGTATAAATGAAATTAACACATAGTCATGTAAATAGTAAAAATGTTTTGAAATTATTTTTTAAGATGCAAGGATGGGGATGATAAAGATGTCCCAGTAGATAGTTATGTAAAAACAACCTTGGATAATAAAGAGATTGTAAAAGTAACCCTTACCTTGTAATTTTACTTACATGAGGGTACACAAACGTCCTTTATAATAGTTAAATAAATATTATTAAATTATTCAAGAACCGTATACCTAAATTTGATATCATATATGATCTTATAATTTTTCTTATTTAATAATATTTTAGTAGTATCATTGTTTCAGGTGCTAACAGATTAGTTTTCCATTATATGTTTTGTTACATAAGTCATGTTTTTTAGAAATAAGATGTATTTGATTCATATCAAAAATTATATAATGTTCATAAATATTATTTTTAATAATCAAAAGAAAATTATTCTTTAATGGTTATGATTGATAATGAATCTCATCGCGTTCGTGGAGAGGGTTATCTGTGCGTATGCACGAATGCTAATTCCATTTCATTTTTTTATTTTAAAATGAAAGAAGACCAAATGATACATAGGTATATTATTATTACAGTATAATATTATATTATATATATGTTACATAATTTCATTAACACCATCCTTTAGGCATTCCATGTATGGTATGAATGATTCATATCACATTGAGGGTCTGGTAGTTCGCACTTCCTCAAACGAAATTACTGTATATATACAACATGAAAAGAAAAAAAGTATGAAATAAAAGAGAATTACATAATATTATAGATAAAAAAATTATCATAATTATCATATATAATTATAGTTCCCTTATAATGGCCACAATAAGAGATGGTAGTAAAAGATAGAACAATCATTGTTTCAAGAGGCAGAAGTTCGTCGTCCACAGAGTCATTATATTCTATACCCATTAGATGGAGGTGTGTGTAACTGTAGTTCAAATTATTCTCATAAAAAAACCTTTTATATTGAGTATATTGGTGTTGTTATAAAATATATTAATAAAGAGAGGTTAGGGGGTTGATGAAGTAAAATAAAATAATAGAACTTAAGAGGAGATGTTACATTTAAATCGGGTAACTAACTTTGGTTTGAATCAAAAGGATTCTTTGAAGTGGATTTTTTCTAAGGTAACGATTCTAAGAGTAATAGTGGGATGTAGGGAGCTTAATTGTTTAGATTTAGGATGATCCATGGGGCTTTAGAGGTGTGAGAAATGGTTTAGAGGAGAGGGATTTTTATAAAGGGGAGGAGGGTCTCTTTAAGAAAGGTTGAAAATATTATTTTATTATATAATTATATTTGGTTTATAAAGATCCAAAACACATTAAAGTTGAATATAAGATGACTCATGTTCGAAAATAAATCATATAATAAGAATTGGATAGGTTTTGGATCTTTTTATAATTTTTATAATCTTATTTATTTATATCATTTATTAATAAGGTAAAAACTACATCATTATTGTGTCATAAATAATTTTATTTATTTGTTGTTTAAAAATTATAATCAAAATAACATGATGTGGGAAATATTTTTGACTTCCAAAGGGAAATTAATAGTTGAATAGATATCTTATATAACACCATGTAAGAATTGTTTTACTAAAAGATACATGTTTATGTTATTTTTGTCATTACATTAAATTAATTAATATAAAGTGTCATTATCACTCCCATGTGGATCCATGGGGTCCAAAAATCGACACAAGAATGTCCAAGGTCGGACATGTATCAACCAATCATAATAGGACATATGTTAGGGTAATTTAATATTATTATTACAATTGTTTACCCTTATTCACTAGAATTACCCGTTAACAATGGTAAATAAAATATTTACTGAAGTAAATATTCATAATGTATAAAAATAAAAGATACATATTTACACAATTTGGTCCTCTTAATTAGAAATATGGAATCCATTTTTCCAAATTCAAAATACAGAAGTGGAAGATATTAATTTAAAATTAATTCTTCTAGTGAATAAAAAAGGTGTATTTTTATGAAATAAAAACTATCAAAAGATTGATACTTGTTAATGTTCAGTTTAAATATGAAATTAAATACAATGACCTAAATTATATTAAACAATAAAAATATAATCTAATGATACATTAAAACCACTAAAATCTATAATTTAACAATACAAATTATTTCAAATAAAAAATTTGTTTTTAATTAAAATTTAGTATTTTTCACTATTCATTAAAAATTGTATGTTTTTAGAAAAATACGAAAAATTCACCCCTATATAATTTTGATATTCCAAATCAAATAATTAATTCAATTTTAATAAATAAAATTTATAACATTTCAAGAGTGGGTATTACTATTCATAACAGGTAGTTTGATTGGTCGTGGGGTGTTATAATCTTGACGTTCTGTACATTGCAAGATATTGAATTATTTAAAGGGAAACATATCATGGAAGCTTTGGGTGTAACATTATTCCATTATTCATATAATTTAATCCTCATAATTTCTAGAATAATATTATATAAAAAGATTCTGGTGGTTCTTCATCATAAGTTCCTCGAGTTCCCATGTTGCCTCTTCCATCTAATGATTTCTCCGATGAACATTCATCAAACGAGTCATCCAGTTTCTCAAAACATGTTATCTGGTATAAAATTTTTTGATAGGATCATTACAATACGACATATCGGGTTCTAGTTGTATTTTTACACAGGTGAGTACATACGTTGGGTCAGGCATGTATTTTCTCAACAATGATATGTGGAACACACCGCTATCTTTGGAGATACTTGGTTGCATTTCCAAATGATAAGCTATAACTCCAATTTGTTATAAAATTTCAAAATGTTCGATGTTCCTGGGATATAATTTTCCTTTCATACCAAATCATATAACACCCTTCAATGGAAATACCATTAGGAAAACATAACCGCCTACATGAAATTACAAATCGTTCCTTTGGTTATTGGCATAACTCTTTATTCTACTTTGATCTGCTTTGATGTGGGTTTGGATATCCTTCACCTTTTCCATTGTTTCCTCAACAAGTTCTGGGCCTACAATTTTTATTTCACCAACATCATCTCAAGAAGTTGGTGTGTGACATCTCTTTCTATATAATGCTTCATATGGTGCCATTTGAATACTTTAATGGATACTATTGTTAATAGAAAATTATACCAGAGGTAAATATTGATCCCACATGCCTTGAAAGTCAACTGAGAATGATCTCAACATGCCTTCCAATGTTTGAATAGTCTATTCTGATTGTCCATCAGTTTGACGGTGGTAGGCAGTGCTGAAATGAAGTTCTGTATCCAAGGCCTTCTGAAGACTTTCCTAGAATCATGATGTAAAACAAGGATCACAGTCAGAAAAAAATCAATTGGGGTAATCCATGATGTCTTACAACTTCATTAACATATAGTATTGTCAGATGTTCAAGTGGTAAATCTTCTCTTATAGCAAGAAAATGAGTTGACATGGTAAGACGATCAACAATAACCCTTATTTCATCATTCCTTATAGGATTATATGGTATCCCTATGACAATGTCCATCGTAATATCAACACATTTCCACTCAGGTATGGGAAGAGGTTTCATGACTCCACATGGATATTGTCTTCCAGCATTCACTTTCTAATAAACCATACATCTTGATACATAATCATAAATCTCTCTCATTATGTTGTCCCACCAAAATTTTTCCTTCAAATATCAATACATCATAGTCCTACAAGGGTGTATATAGAAATTTGAGCTTTGAGAATCATCCAAAAATTCGGTTTTTTGACTAGGTATGTTAGGAAAACTAATTCTCTTCCCAAATTTCAAAATCCCGTCTTTATATACGAAGTCGATTAATCTCCCATCATTCACTTATTTAATTTTATTTTGAAACTCCACATCCTCAACCTAAGTAATTTTTATCCTTTCTAGTAAAGATGTTTTGGAAACCATTTGAAAAAGTAGTGATGTTTCACCTTCCATGATTATTCCCATATCCATCTTTAGTAGATCCATGAACTGAGGATCACTTCCAACTCTTTTTTTGTTCAAAACTCCATGATATTTTCTGCTCAAAGCTTCTGCCACCTTATTTTCCTTCCACGAGTGATAGTGTATGGTGAAATCATAATCCTTGAGTAGTTTGAGCCATCTCCATTGCCTCGTGTTGAGTTATTTCTGTGAGAAATATACTTCAAACTCTTATAATCAGTATAAATCTCACATTTTTTCAATAGAGATTGTGTCCCCATATCTTCAGAGTAAATATTACACCTTCTAACTCAAGATCATGACTGGGGTTGTTTTTTCATGAATTTTTAGCTGTCATGATGCATATGGAATAACCCTATCATTCTATGTAAGGACACAACCAAGTCCTTCCTTTAAAGCATCACTATAAAAAACAAACCCATCATTCCCTGATGGTAGAATCATAATAGATGGATTGTCTAATATTATCATCAGTTATTCAAAAAATTCTTCACATTATTTTTTCCATACAAATTTAACCCATTTACATGTGAACTTGGTTAATGGGTTAGACAATCGGGCAAAATTATCAACGAAACACCGATAATAACCTGTTAAACCAATGAAATTGTGTTCCTTAGTTATAATTATAGGTGCGGGCCATTCTTGTATTGCCTTGTTATTTGATGGATCAGTAGAAATTACATCCTTAAAGACAATACACTACGGGAAAAATGGGTATTTGCGACGGGAAAATTCCCATGTCGCAAATAACTACTTATTTGCGATGGGTTAGCTTACCCCGTCGCAAAAGGCCTGGCGGGGTTTGCACGCCAAATCTCGGGAAGGTTATTTGCGACGGGAATATACCCCCATCGCAAATACCGGCGGTGGTAAAAGCTATTTGTGACGGGAATATACCCCCGTCGCAAATAGTATGTCGGCAGGTTATTATTTGCGACGGGACCCGTCGCAAATAACAATTTAACCGTTGACCGTAATAAATGAGGGCAAATATATTTGCAACGGGTACCGTCGCAACTAATACTATTTGTGACGGGTATCCCTTCGCAAATAGACCCGTCGCAAATAATCTTACCTATAACCCCCCCCCATCCGTTTTTTTTCATTCATTCACAAACTCCATCTTTTTCTTCTCTCAAAACCCAATTTTTAGAGTTCATCGTTTCTGAAGTTTACTTTTTTTTTCGGAGTTGATATTGATGTTTTCAACAACGCTCAGAGATCAACCTCAGATCAATTTTGAAGGTATTTATGTTCATTTTAATTTAATATTTATTTTAAATTTTTTATTAGTTTCAATAATTTTTAATTAGTTGTAATTATGTTTACATTGTTTTGTTACTTAATAAATTTAAATTATTAGTATTCATTGTTCATAGTTAATGGTAATTAGGAACAATTAGTAATAATTTTCAATACTTAAGAATAATTGCCAATAATTAGTAATAATTGCAAATAATTATTAATAATTAATAATAATTACCAATAATTACCAATAATTAGTAATAATTAGTAATAATTACGAATAATTAGTAATAATTGTCAATAATTAGTAATAATTGCCAATAAATAGTAATAATTGCAAATAATTAGTAATAATTGCCAATAATTAGTAACAATTGCCAATAATTAGTAATAATTTTCAATAATTACCAATAATTAGTAATAATTTCCAATAATTATCAATAATTAGTAATAATTAGTAATAATTACTAACAATTAGTAATAATTAACAATAATTAGTAATAATTACTAATAATTAACAATAATTGGTAATAATTACTAATAAATAACAATAATTGGTAATAATTACTAATAATTAGAAATACCAATATTTAGTACTAAATAGTAATATTTAGTAATAAATACCAATAATTACTAATAATTAGTAATAATTACCAATAATTACCAATAATTGGTAATAATTACCAATAATTACAAATAATTAGTAATAAATAATAATAATTATCAATAATTAGTAATAATTACCAATAATTAGTAATAATTACCAATAATTAGTAATAATTAAAAATAATTATCAATAATTAGTAATAATTACCAATAATAATCCATAATTAGTAATAATTACCGATAATTACCCATAATTAGTAATAATTACCAATAATTTGTAATATTTAGTAATAATTACCAATAATTAGTAAAAATTAGTAATAATTACCAATAATTACCAATAATTAGTAATAATTACCAATAATTACCAATAATGATTAATAATTACCAATAATTAGTAATAATCGTCACTAATTAGTAACAATTGTCACTAATTAGTAATAATTAATAATAATTGCCAATAATTAGTAATAATTAATAATAATTACCAATAATTAGTAATAAGTAATAATAATTACCAATAAATAGTAATAATTGATAATAATTACCAATAATTAGTAATAATTACCAATAATTAGTAATAATTAGTAATAATTACCAATAATTCGTAATAATTACCAATAATTACCAATAATTAGTAATAATTGTTAATAATTAGTAATAATTATCACTAATTAGTAATAATTAATAATAAATACAAATAATTAGTAATAATTAATAATAATTACCAAATAATTAGTATTAATTAGTAATAATTACTAATAATTAGTAATAATTAGTAATAATTACCAATAATTAGTAAAAATTAGTAATAATTACCAATATTTATCAATAATTACCAATAATTACCATTAGTTAGAAATAATTACAAATAATTACCATTAGGTAGAAATAATTTCCAATAATTATCCATAATTAGTAATAATTACAAATAATTATCCATAGTTAGTAATAATTACCGATAATTATCCATAATTAGTAATAATTATCCACAATTACCAATAATTACTAATAATTACAAATAATTACCAATAATTACCAATAATTAAGAATAATTACCAGTAATTAGTAATAATTACCAGTAATTAGGAATAATTACCAGTAATTAGGAATAATAATCAATAATTAGAAATAATTACCAATAATTAGGAATAATTACCAATAATTAGTAATGATTCGTAATGATTACCAATAATTAGTAATAATTATCAATAATTATGAATAATTACCCATAATTAGGAATAATAACATTATTACATTATTAGTATATTTTATTATTAATATTAAAATAATATAATTTTTTATATTATATAAAATTCTATTTTCATCTGTGTGTTTTCTGTCTCCACATTTAATATTTGTATGTGGAGACAGAAAACACAAAGATGAAAGGAGAATTGTATATAATATAGAAAATTATATTATTTTAATATTAATAATAAAATATACTAATAATGTTATTATTCCTAATTATTGTTATTATTCCTAATTATTGGTAATTATATGAATAATTACCAATAATTAGGAATAATTACCAATAATTAAGAATAATAACATTATTACATTATTATGGTAATAATTAAGAATAATTACCAGTAATTAGGAATAATTATCAATAATTAGAAATAATTACAAATAATTAGTACTAAATAGTAATAATTAGTAATAATTACCAATAATTAGTAATAATTAGTAATAATTACCAATAATTAGTAATAATTACCAATAATTAGTAATAATTACCAATAATTAGTAATAATTACAAATAATTATCAATAATTACGAATAATTATCAATAATTAGTAATAATTACCAATAATAAAATATACAAATAATGTAATAATGTTATTATTATATAATTAATATTTATGAAAAAATAATATTAGTACTATGAAAATAAAAAAAAATTTATATAATATTAAAATTATCAATATTTGTAACAGGTTTTGCTTTATTCTCATCATATTCAATTCTTAAAAGGTCAATTTTTAGGTCTATCTCAATAAAAAGTTTGCGTCAGTCGTGTATGATGTAAACTCTATAATTATCCTTCCTTGAGTGTTTTTTCTAACAAATTATTCAAAACCAGTAATGCTTTTATATTTTATAGAAAATTATGGAACAAAGAGGTCGTCAACAATCATTATTAGGTGACCGCATATGGATAAATCAACGTAGAAATCCAAAGGGTTCTGGTTTAAATCCAGTATATGTAGAGGGTGTGGAGACTTTTTTATCATTTGCGGCATCAAATCCATAATTTTTTTCAGAAGGAAAAATAAAATGCCCTTGTAGAAAATGTGCATTGAGAACGTTTGACATGTTTGACAAAGTGGGGGACATCTCTTGCGTTTTGGTTTTCAACCAGATTATGTTTTTTGGTATCAACACGGTGAACGCAGTTCCAGAGCAGGTGATACAAACTGGATTCCGGATCCATCTCGTTTTCATGATTTAGTACATGATGTTGCAGGTTCATCTGTTCAACATACAGAAACTCCGACTGATATAGCATCAAATCCTGAGTTGGCACTGTCTGAATTTTATGAGTTGTTGAGGTCTGCTGAGGATGCATTGTATCATTGCTACAAGATGAGAAAATTAGAAGAAGTTGAAAAATTTATGGCTATCAAATCAAATAACGGAATGTCAAACACCTGTTTTGACCAGATATTTTCTGTACTTAAAACACTGTTACCCGAAGGAAATGTTTTTCCTGCAAATTACTATGAGAGTAAGAGGCTGGTTCGAAATTTGGGACTTACTTGTCAGAAGATTCATGCATGTTCAAATAAATGCATTTTGTATTCTGGGGAAAATGATTCGTTGGATATTTGTCCCACATGTGGGAAACTGAGATATAAAGAAGGAAAACATGGGAAGTCTGGTTTATTTCCTGAAAAACAGTTGAGATATTTTCTGCTTACATCCATACTTCAGCGTTTATTCATGTCTAAGAATACAGCGACAATGATATCATGGCATAAAGAGAATATTTCAACCGATAAAAGGTTGAATCATCCAGCCGATGGTGATTCATGGAAACATTTTGATAGAGTGCATCCATCCTTTGCTTTAGAAGCTAGAAATGTTCGACTGGGCCTTTGCACTGATTGTTTTTGTCCGTTCGGATCTTATTGTAGTCAATATTCATGTTGGCCTATTTTTTTAACTCCGTACAATTTACCTCCATGGATGTTGATGAAGGATCCATATATCGTTTTGACTTTACTAATTCCAGGACATCCGAAGAAAAATATTAATGTTTATTTGAAACCATTGATTGATGAATTAAGTTTATTATGGAGTACTGGTGTTAGTACATATGATGTTGCAACGAAACATAATTTCATATTGAGAGCAACACTAATGTGGACAATTAGTGACTTCCCGGCTTATGTTATAAAGTTTGTTAAATCAAAATATGAATTTTTTTCTATTCGTTGTTTCTGTCTCATTATAAAATATTAATAATATTATATTTTGAAATAACAATATTAAAATTAATAATATTATTATTTATATTTTATAATATTAAATTATATATATATATTAAAATTTTATATTATTTTAATTTAATTATATTTTTTTGTAATATTTGAATTATTTTAATATTTGAATGTAAAATAATTCTATTATTTTTATATTAATTAAAATAACTTATTAATATTTTTTTATTTATGAATTATAATTCTAATATTATTATATTAATTAAATCATTTTTTAATATTCTATTATTTTTTATTTTTGAATTATAATTCTATTATTATGATATAAATTTAAATAATTTATCAATAATTTATTATTTTTATTTGTGAATTATAATTCTATTATTATATTAATTAAAATCATTTATTAATATTTTATTATTATTTATTTTTGAATTATAATTGGATTATTATTATATTAATTAAAATATTTTATTAATAATTTTTTTATTTGTTTTATAGTATTTGCGACGGGATAATATGCCCGTCGCAAATAGTATTATTATTATATCCATTAAAATAATTTAATAATATTTTTTATTTTTTTAAAAAAAAAAGCAATTGCGACGGGGCTCGTCGCAATTACTTTTTTTAAAAGCTTTTACAAATATATGGAGTATTATTTGCGATGGGAAGGATCCTTGTCGCAAATAATTGCTTCAGCGACGGGCCCGTCGCAAATAATTGATGTTGCGACGGCGTTTTCCGCAACGGGCGATTTGCGACGGACCCCCATCACAAATGGCCATTTGCGACGAGATCCCCTCGCAAATGACCCGTCGCAAATACCCATTTTCACTGTAGTGATATGGCCAAGAAATAAAATCTCCTAAAGCCAGAATTCACACTTGATGAACTTCCCATATAATTCATTTCTTCTAAGAGTCTATAGAAAACTACCCAAGTGATTTTCAGAACAATCATAGCTATTAAATTATACCAATATACCATCAATACATACCAAAACAAAGTCATCAAGATATTCCTTGATTTTTTTTTCATTTGATCCAATAATAAAGAGGGTGAATTAGTCAGCCCAAAAGGAATTACTGGAAACTCTTAATGCCCGTACCTAGTTCAAAATTTTGTCTTTGGAATGTATTCCTTCTTCAAAAACAATTGATGATGTCCATATAAAAGTTCAATATTTTAAAAATATTGAGCTCCATGAATTTTATCAAATAAATCATCAATGTGTTGTATGGGATACTTGTTATTTATTTTTATAGCATTGATTTCTCTGTATTCAATGCACAACCTCATAGACCCATCATTGTTCTTAACAAAAAGAACAGGGGATCCACATGGAGAAAAACTAGGGTGAATAAATCCTTTATTACTCAACACGTCTAGTTGTTTATTTAGTTCCAATAATTCCACAATGGCCATTCTATAAGGGGTCTTTGATATAGGACTTGAACAAGGAATTAAATTAATGGAAAACTCAATTTCGCTTTTAGGGGGTTGAACAGTTAAATCCTCTCGAAATACATCAACATATTCTTCTACAATATGTACGTCCTATATTTGAACAATCATTTCTTCACCAATTGTTATTTCACTCTATTCCTCCTAAATAATTGAATTTACTAGATCTACAGGGGTGGATATTGATAAGAATCAGAAGGTGAAGTTTCTGCTCTAAATATATGTTATTTCTTATCATTATCAAAAAAATTAACCTCCTTCTTCTTAAATTTTTTTTCACATCATGGTTTGAAAGATGATACATACAAAGGATTATATCAAATTCAGTGATGGGTATGATGATGAGATCAGTGGATAAAGATCATTTATATGCCCTAAGGGGGACTGATTCACAAAACATTGTTGCAATGATACTGCCCATAAAGGTTTTTACTGATAACTCCCTTATTAGATGAAATTGTAAATATCTAATTTTATTATAAATATAGATGGATTTGAAACAATGCAATGATCCAAAATAAAATAAATCATTGGCTAAACTTGAGGAAACATTAAATTACCTTGCACTGCATCTTTTGGAGCTTCAACCTCAGCAGTTGTTATCTCATAAACTTGGCCTTTCTCCCTTAGACTTTTCTAAGATATGATTCCTTGGTGATTAAGAAATTAAATTACATAATGACCCATTTATTTTCAATTTAATCATTCAACATTGACAGACGCTTTCCTTCCCTTATAATCACTAGCTTGGTGGCCTTTTTACCATATTTGTAATAGACTCCCATTCCCTTCTAGAAAGTACCCAGGTTTTTCTTCCCACATTTAGCATAGGACGGATATTCAACTTTTCCCTTCTTCCCCTTATTACCTTTTCTAGATTGTTCAACAGATATCTTCTTCTATTTTTTTCATTAAATTCGTAAGACAAGGAGATTTTTTTTTCTGTCTAGATAGCACATGAGGAAATATCTTCCTATGATGAGAAGGATTGTGAGAATAATTCTTGATGGAGAAATGGTTTTAACCCAAAAAAGAACTGATCAATATTACTATTTGGGTCATGTTTAAAATCTTCTGCATGCCTTGGTAAACTTGTAATCTTAGCTTTATAATTTGTGACATTCTCATCCTCCTTTTTCTCAGCCTCATAAATTGTCTTTCCATATCTTCTCGATGGTCACGAGGAAAGTATTTTTCTATGAAAATATCTTTAAAATCCCTCCATTACATATTTGATACTTCTTCTTCTTCATTTGTGTTTTGAATTAATGTCCACCACTGATTTTCATCTCCCGTGAGGTGATAAACATCCATGAAAACTTTTTCCCTTTTGCTGCAACCCAATGCATGAAATATTTTCTATAAGGAACGTATCTATTTCTCAGATAAAATGGAGTTTTAGTACCATTGAATGTTGGTGGTTTTTTCCTCATCGATCGGTTTAACATTGATCCTCTACGTTGTGGGTCAGAGTGATCTATATGGGTAAGGTTATTGTTCCTAACCTTAGTGAGATATTCTTGTATAGTGGTATGCTAATCAAAACCATTTGGATCACCATCTCTTCTATAATTATATTGACTAGAAGGAAAATTCCTATATGGATTACGTGCATTGATAGAGTTTCATTCCATCCACCAGGAACCATTTCTAAATAATTGAATACACTAGATTAGTTTGTGAATCAGAATAGATAATTCCAAACATGTAGAACACATATCATAAATTGAACAGTTTATGGATATAATCCACAATCATATAAAAGTTTCCTTTGAGGAGGTATATACTCATAAATCCTTCATAATTATTTTAAAGAAAATATGAATTTTCCTATATCATATCACCTGGGTGTGTCGTATCCAAGAGTGAAAAAATTATCATTGTAATATACCAGGATACCCCAGGTCAAGCCTAAAACACCTTGTCGGAGCTTTCACTCCTAGGTACATCTATGCCAGAGCCACCTCTACCTGCATGTATCCACACAAGGATGTATTTCATGGAAAATACAAAAAATATATACAGTACCAAAATTCTAGGAAGTTCTTATATACCAATCCTCAAAGTCTATCTTAGGGTCATATAATCTAATCAGAGTTTTTATAAATCTACTTTACAAGGGTTGTACTAAACAACCTCTGATACCAACTAAAACACCCAACCATAGTTACCTAGATTCGGTGCATTATTATATAACATTGGCATGATCATAAGGGATCAAATCCGGAAAGACTAATCAGTTTAGTATCCATGGAAGTACTAGATACATAAATAAGTTTTATATTACATCATGAAATGAAAACAAAAAAACATTTTCTTTGTATTGACCACATTTATATCCCTTATCTTATCCCTTCAGGTCAACTATAAAATACTTCATCACATCCTGGGAACAATAAAACATAGAAATGGGTGAGCTCAGATTCTCAGTAAGGATAACAGTATTGCGTAAACTTTTATAAATAAACATAAACATTTAAAGAAATTTATAAAACTAAAACAAAATCCTTTTAAAAATAATATTCAGTATAATATGGAAAAGATAACATCAAATAATTCAATTTACTTATTCACATGGATATTCTACTAGTCAAATAATCACATGTAATATCTATAGCTAATTTCATAAAGATGTAATGCATAATGTCAGACATCATAACCACATAGTTAAGGCCTCCTACCAAGACATCAAATAATATTTTCTCAAGGACTTATGCCAAGACACTAGTTTGTATCTTGAGACCTACAACTACATCAATGATCTATAGTGGTCCCCACTCTTCACTTACTAAATCTGATGTATTCTTCATATGAAAAGGATGAAACATAATATAAACAATCATATTAAAACTAGAATACAAAATGTTAATAAATTAATATAAAACCATGAATGGTATAAAAATAAAACATCCACATTAAAACATATCAAAAAACCTTAAATATAGTATGTAATGTTTTTATCATAATAAATCATCATCAAACAAGTATAAAATACATTAAAGGATGATGACTTCGATTAAATAAAAATTATGTGCGAGGAATATCTATTTTTATTTTGAAATCATTAAAAAGTTCTGTAATTATAAAAGAAAACATTTATTTTGAAAACATTCTTATAAAATTTTCAGGGAAGCTTAAAAGTTATTATAACTTTGTAGAATAACCACATTTTCCATATAAGTAAAAAATACATTCTTACCCTAATTTGTTTAAAAGGTTATAATATACCTTGTTTGGAAAATGACGGAAAGATTCTTTTTAAACCATTTTATAAAATGTAAAACAAGGGTATAAAGGGATTTAAAAAATAATCTAGTAAATAGTAATAATTATTTGAAATTCATTTTTAAGAAACTCCAATGTGGGTGATAAATAAGTCCTAGTAGATACTTTTAGAGAAACAACTCGGATAATAAAGTGATTGTGAAATTAACCCTTACCTTGTACTTTTCATTGGTCATGGGTACATTAACATCATATATAATAGTTAAATCATTGTTATTAAATTATTCAAGAACAAGATACATAAATATGATATCATATATGATGTTCTAATATTTCTTTTTTAAAAATATTTTAGTAGTATCATTGTTTCAGGTATAAACCGATTCGTTTTCCTTTATATGCTTTGTTATGAAAGTCCCGTTTTTTATGGACGAGGTGTATTTTATTAATATCTAGACTGAAATAATGTTCGTAAATATTATTTTTTATAATCATATGGAAATTATTCTTGAATGGTTACAATGGGGAATGAATCTTATCATGTTCATGGATACAATAATCTGTACGTACGCATGAAGGCAACTTCCATTTCATTTCTTTTTAAAAGGAAATAATACCAAAATATACATACTTATATTATTATAATAGTATGAAAAATTTATTTATATACATTATTTATGTTCATTAAAACCATACAGTATAAGTTCCAGGTATGGTAGGAAGGAGTCATATCACATTTAGGGGGCGGTAGTCCGCACTTCCTCAAATGAAATTATTTTATATATACAACATGAAAAGAATAATGGTGTTATATAAAATAAAATTAATGAAGATTATACGTTAATTAATATCATTTATAATTAAAATTCCATCATAATGGCCACCATAATAGGTGGTAGTAGAAGATTGAACTATCCTCATTTCGTGAGGCAGTAGTTCACCTTCCAACGAAACATTATGTTCTATACCCATTTGATGAAGGTGTCTATAATAGTAGTCAAATACATATCATAACAACAACATAGTATATTTTGGTTACTAGTTTTGTTATAAAATAAATGAATAAAGAGACTTTAGGGGGTCAGAGAAGTAAAATAATAAAATAGAACTTAAGAGGAGATGTTACTTTTAAATCAGGAAAGTCCCTTTGGTTTGAACTAAAGGTCTTATTTGAAGTGCCTTATGCCTAAGGTAAGGATTCTTGGAGTTAGATAGGTTTGTTGGGAGCTTAATTGGGAAGAGGATGGATGGGCAAAGGGGCTTGAGAGGTGTGAGAAATGGGTTAGAGTTGAGAGCTTTTTAAAAGGGGGAGGGGCACTTTTGGAATTTTTGAAAATATTATTTTATTATATAATTATTTTCAGTTTCTAAAGGTCCAAAACTCATTAAAGATGAATCTAAGATGACTCATGTTCGAAATAATATCATCCAATAAGAATGGGATAGGTTTTGGATATTCTTTTAATATTTTTAATCTTATTTATTTATTTCATTTATTAATGAGGTAAACACTACATCATTAATGTGTCATAAATAATTATATTTATATTATGAATAAAAATTATAAAACAATGACAATGAGGTAGTAAATCGTTTTATAATTCAAAAGAACATTTATAGTTGAATAGATAATTTATATAACCCCATGTAAAATGTTTTTTACTAAAAGATATATGTTTAGGTAATTTTTTTCTTTACTTTAAATCAATTAATATAAAGTGTCATTATCACTCCCAAGTGGCTCCATTGGGTCCAAAAATAGACTCAAGGATGCCAATTGTTGGAAACGTATCAATCAATAGGAATAAGACTCATTTTAGGGTAATTTAATATTATTATTATAATATTTGTTTACCCTTATTTACCTGAACTACCTTTTAACTGTGGGAAATAAAATATGTACTCAAGAAAATAATCATAATGACTACAAATAAAAGTTGCCTATTTATATAATTTGGCCCTCCTGATTCCATGTATGGAATCAAATTTTCAAAATTTAAAGCACAAAAGTTTTAGATATTAATTTAGAATTAATCCCAGTTGTCAAAACAAAAAGCGTGTTTTTAAGAAATAATAACTATCCAAAGATTGACAATTTTTTATGCTCATTTTAAATGGAAAATTACATCCAATGAACAATATTTTATTAAATTATAAAAATATAATGTAATGATACTTTAAAACAACACAAATGTATAATTTTACACTATACATTATTTTGATTTAAAAATTTGTTTTCAATTAAAATTTAATGTTTTCCACTATTCATCAAAATATAAAAAGTTTTCAAAAAAGAACCAAAAAATCACCCTAAGATATTTATGATATTCCAAATTCAAAAATTAATTCTATTTTGAAAATAAAATTTATACAATTTCAAAAAGTGGGTCTTACTATTCATAATGGCTAGTTTGATTATTGGTGGTTTGTTAGAATCTCGAAGTTGTGTACAATGCAAGCTATTACATTATTCAAGAGCAAACGAACAATGGAATTTTGGGGTGTTACATAGACATGGGTGATCAAGGGATCATTTATATGTAATCAATGGTGTATGTGTGTGGGTTTTATTATGTTTCACAATAAGGAATTTCATAATAGGCTATGTTTGGTCTCAGGGTGCGGTGTCACACAACCCCACTTCATTAAAAAATTTAAAATACTCTCATATATTTATACATTCATCTTTGAAACAGTTTGAGAACAAAATAATACACCCTCTTAATTACTATTATTTTGGATAATGATAATTGAATTATGATGTAAATAACATTATCAATGAATATAACTTGAGTTATCAATTTTACAGAATTCCAATAATTTTATTTCAATGATTATATTTCAATTTAAATTAATAATGGATAAATTAAATAAGAAAGTAAATATGGAATTTAAATATATTAAATATAATGATCTATATGCAATATGTCAATATTTTCACAAAGTGAAATTTTAATTAACTCAATTGTTGGATAAGGATGAATATTTAATTTTAGTGGACACACTTTTTAACACATTATAACTTCAAAAATTGAGACGAATATACAAAAGGATTTGAAACTATAAAATAATTTTATTTCTCAATTCATTCATACTATTATTTCCTAAATGGATGGGGAATTTGAAAAAAATATTTTTTAAGGTATTAATTTTCTAATATAAATATTAATTGAAAATAATGTATGTCTTCCAATATATACTTTTTCATAAATGCATCAGTTTTTTCATAGTAGGAAAAATGGTAACTTCAATTTTTATAGAAAAATGTTAACATATTTGTTTGAGAGAAAATATATAAAGATAAACTTAATGTAAAATTTGAAATATCATTAAGAGAATTCAAAGATAGATTTTGTTTTGAAGAATATTTTATATTCCTATAGTTTTCCTTCAACATTTTTTGTTTCTATTAAAGAAGGTTTAGGAATATAAAAAATAAATTAAAGATTTCCCTGTTAAAAATGATGGAGAGAATTAAACATAAATACAAGTGACTAGAAACTATATTATTATATATATATTTCAAGAAGTTATAGATGTGTTTTGGTTGTGGTTAAAGAAAACATGAATTTATAGTTGATTATCAATATCAAGTGATATACATTGAATGTTGAAACCATAACTGTTGATAATAACATGCCTTCAAGAAACTGATGTTGTTGAAGATACTATTTTGTATTTTTATATTGGTAAAATAAATAATGTTATATCTAAATGGGTGATAAAAACAAATGGAAATAGTTTTTTAAATACTAATGTTTAGGTTGAAACAGTGGAGAAGAATCTTGGATATATTATTCATGTTCTAGTGAATAATAATGTATAGATAGTATACGTGGATGAATCAATTGATGTAAATGAACTAAAAAATAAAATTTAAATTATCTTTTAATGAATAAAAATATATAGGATAAGAAGGTTATAAATTATAGAGAACCAAAATAAATTTATGTTATTGAAGATATGAAATTTTTTAGTTGATAAAGAAATTACATAACCTCCAATTGATAAAAAAAGATCATGTTTTTTTAGATTTAAATCAAGTAACAATTGACTTATTTTATCACACTCATAAATAGATATTTGTATGTACTAATTAGATAAATTCATTAAAATATTTTTAATTAAATGATGAATTCCATGACTTAATTTCTAACTATGAAGTAACTTATTGAGATAGGTGTTCCTATTCAATACATGGTGAATATAAAATCGATAAATAGAAAATATGTTGCAATAATTTTTCTATATTCTGATATAGAAATAGTAAACAAGAAAATTACTTCATTACAGTATTATATTATAAAATTTGAAAATTTTAAATAACATAGAAAATAATTTATTACATAAAAATTAATATAAGTAATGATGAATATAATTTTGATAATTATATTTATATACTCTGATGTATTGAAGATGTTCAAATTTGTGTGTATCATGTTAATTAGAAACATGACTAAAATGATATATATATATATATATATTATGGATACAAGTAAATTGTAATATATTTTGATGTACCATTAGTTGCCAATATTTAATATATGTTCTAGAAATATAAAAGTATTTTTTATGAAATTGAATAACTTTACTCCTATAAATAATAATATAAATAACAATCAACTAAAATAGATTTAAAAAAAATCTTAGGCTAGGAAGATTATTTGAAAAGAAAATTAAATTATGTTTTCAAAATACATAGTTATTTCAACATCATATTGTTTTACTATAAAAAATCAATTTAGAATATAATTTTGAAATGATAAAACAACTATTTAAGGATATTCATAATACTTCTATTAAGATATAAGATTCTTATGATAGTGTAAAAAATTAAAAAAACTATTTTAATAATTTTATATAAAATTTTTAAATACACTGATAATCATATATATATATATATATATATTTGTAATATATTTTAATTGTATGTTAATATTATTGGTATCCTTTATGTGGATACATTTTTCTGAGGGGAAATGAATGAAATTCCTATCTTGTATGGATAATTTCATAAATAATGATATTAAGTAATAAAATATCAAAAAATATAATAAATTTTATCATGATTATATATTTATTTAAATTATTTATATAATATTAATGGAATGAAAAGTCTATATATAGTTTCATTCAATAGGTTATCTACTTTAGTAGATAAATTGTAGAATAATTTTCGTATCTAAGAAGTCATTTCATGAAAGATTAATTGTTCATAATCACTTTAAATTGAGAAGGGATGTGACTGTAGTTAAAACCGTCTAAAACATTATAATAAATTTATAGTAATTATTATTATGGAATGATATCCTACATCATGATCAACCACTACTTCATTTCAACCATTTAAAATCGGTTTTGATAATAAAATCTTACATTAGAGAAAATGAAACAATGTTCTCAGATATGTGTAGACATCCATAGAATAGTAATAATGGGATCAGATAAAACTTATGGTATTGGAGTTCCATAAGAGAAGTACCAGTATTCATCATCAACACCTAAACACTTTCCCTAATTCAAAATAGCTTTTGAGTTGAACAATGATCTAAAGCCAACAGACATGAAACCATACGATCCTAAGATACTATATCTAATAGACTACTGAATTATATTTTTTTAATTGTTACATATTTAAATATTTCATATAAATATAATACTATATTATATAGATAAATTTATGTCCATTAAAAAGTATTGTTAATTTCAATTAACCTTTTACTTAATTTAATTTCATACAGTGTAAAAAAATTGATGTGTTAAGTATATTTATTTACTTTGTGTTTAATATCACCATATGGGGACAATGATATCATTCCCAGAAATTGTTTCTTACTCTATTTATTTTATTATTATTAATCAATAAAATTTAATATTATAAATTTTATTGTTTTTTATCATTAATAAGTGGTAGATTGCTAAAATTTTAATGTCTCCCAATTGGCCCATGAAATCATATGTTTTTATACTCACCAAAGCCCATTCATCATTTATTAATATTTTATTTTTAATATATTTCAGGTTACTTATGTATTTATTAAATAGATTATTTGTATTCTTTAGGTTGTTTGATTTCAGTTCAAGGAGGTTTAAAATGTTCTCATTACTATAAATATAGAAGATAATCTTATACGTGCATTGGAAACTATAATGTAATATTGTAGTGAAAAATATTTTCAATGATTGTATCTTATTTATCCAATGGATTTTTTGAGTTTGTCCTCATGTAATATAAATTATACGATGAAAATAATCTTGCTTATATTAATATCACTATTACATATTCTATATTGAATATGAATTTATTCTTTTGTATTAATATTTAGAAAAGTAGGAAATATTAGATAGGTAAATTTTATTCTTATCTAAGGAGGAGTTATTCTTCCAAATTCAGTTGAAGTTAAATATTTTTATGAGTATAATATTTTTTATGTATTAGAATACATTGTTTCACATGGAATGTTCACAGTTATATGTTAAGTTTTAATATTACATTTCAAAAGGGATGATCATACATATTATATTTCTAATTCGATACTTATTCTTGTGTATCATTTGATGTTATAATTACATATGGAAGTAAATTTTTTATTCTTACATATTATGTAGAAGGATTTTATTGTTAAATATATAAAAATTTGTGCAATTATTCTTAATTATTTAAATGTTAATTATTATCATTATTATTTTTACACTATTATTTTAAAGAAGAATATTCCACAACTATGAGGTAGTTCGTTTATTTATGATCCCGACCTTTTCAAGAGATGTATTGATCTCATTTACAGGAAATATATTTCCTTATTTAAGTATAATTTTTTTGGGTGTTATCATGGGCTGTTTTTTGGGTAAAATTGGATAATTTGTGATGTAATTGGAACAGTTCATGGTTAGTGAATAGTTTTCCCAAATTGTGCACTTGTGCCATCAAACTGTGTGAAACCAAATAGAGACGATTCAAGTGGATGACACATCAGTTTTCAAAATATGTTCCCTATTAGTAGTAACAATGAGTCACTCTATGAAGAGGTGTATAGTTAGCTATACAGTTAGAGAAAACCATGCAACCTGATCAATAATCTATGGTCAGAGAAATTTAAATCCACTGAAATTGATTAAAACAATTCTTGAAACCACTTCATATATCACGAAACACCTGAGATTTTCCCCAAACCAATTTCTGTCATTTTTATGGATTATTTTCCTTCATTTGTGAGGGATCTAGATCTATGTTCCGAAATATATATTTTTTATCAACGATCTAGGATTTGGATTTATATATCATCTTCATCTTGTTTTTTATTAGTCCACTTCAATTGGGTATTTCCATTGGAGAGTGTCCATAAATGATAATGATATTGGTGGTCTATTATTCAATTCCAAACATTTGGATTTAATAACATGTATGTAGTTGTGTAATTTAAATTTCCCTGATTGGAAAATTTCATCTATAATTTCCTTAGATTAAATTAATTTAAACATGATAATTTAATTGGTATAATTTGGAAAAAAAAATAAATTTTAGGATTTGGATTAATTAATTGGTAAATCAGTTAATGGAATATTGTGATTAGGGAATTTACAGGATATTCGGATTACGTAATTTGTAAATTAACGTGATTATGAATTAAATTAAAATGACGATTATGATATGGTTAGCCTTCCCTTAAATAGGTTAATGTGTTATGTGATTTAAATATTGATAAATGGATTAGTGTTGAATTGTACACATTATTCCTAAGTGACAAAATTAGAGATATTTGGGAATATTGATAATGGTATACCGTGATGTGATATGTTTATAAGAAGATTAATGTTGATTAACCTTACAAAATGTAATGTGTGTGATATATTGGGGTTTATGGATAAACAAGACATGGGTTATGGAATGATGCTTCAAATACCTATGGTGTTATTGACATGGTGTTTTAGACCTAAATGAATGAATGTGATAATGAGTGTGGGGCACAAACTGTTGCTTTAAAATCCCACTTGTGTGTTTCATGTGAAAATGAGTGTGGGATACGTATCTATACTTCAAAATCTCACTAGTGTGATTCATTGATGAATAGGTTTTGTGACATATAATGATGCTTAAAATTCCCCTGAGGTCTTATCTATGGAGTTATAGGATCAAAATTTTTGCATTGGACTATGGATCCTATTGGGTATAGTATGAATTGAGGTGAAATGATAACTGATAACCCATGGGGATAGTTCAGAAACAAGAATGAGATGAAGAAGGTATTGATAGTTTGGATGTCCTTATGAACACAATAATTTATTTAGTGAAAAAAGAATAATTGAATATGTAAACTATTTAAATTTTCTTATTTACATTATTATTTGTACAATTTCATACACTATTATTGATTGGGATTTTTTTAGATGTTGTTGTTAGTGTCCTACTAAGTTGTACTCACGTCTAATGTGGGCTTCCTGATTGGTAGGATATGATAAGGGTAAGGTCCCTTTATTAGATGGTTGAGTTGGGGTGTAGAATAGATAAGGGAACCATACAAGCTGAATGGACATACATGGGGGAGTTTTCTATGTATTTATTTTGTAATTTCAATTTTGACAGTAGAAACACATTCAGTAGCACATATATTTTGTTTAGTTATGAATATTGTTCTTATTTTTGGAACATCTCATATTACTGGTCCATTTTCATTATCAAATTATTATGGTTTTTTATTATATAATTTTCTTATTCTTGTTTATTTTACTGTAGTCCTTCATGATACAGAGCTTACAGTCTCCCTATGTTGATATATCAAATCATCTCTACTATTTGGAAGCCTTTGGCATATATGGAGGCATGCTTGAGGTTATTTGGGTGACCAACCTGTAACACCCCACCCCTACCTCATTGGATGAGGAGGCGGTGAGGGTTACTTGGCCTTATGCGATGTTCCCAAGACGCCAATGGCTAGAAATAAATACTGAGGGATTTGAGAACAAATTGGGGAACAATTTTCCCTTAAGACAAAACCAACCAAACCATCCACTATCAATCACTATATGATGCATGTCAACCAAAACATTCAAGTATGTATTCCCAAAGAACAACCATGTTATTCCAAAATACAACCCAAAACCAATACATCCAATACCATATTAGAGTACTATGTGGAAGTCTCAACAAAAGACCCCAAAATAAGCCAAGGCACACTCCATGGCTCCACACCAAGCTCAATGATCCAAGCTCCACCCAGACATCATGATGCACCACTAAAGGAGGGTTATGCCTTACCTTTTCCCACGTCACGATACACAACTTCTGCAAATAAAATAATGTTCCAAAGAAGGGGGTGAGTACAACTGCTCAGTAGGATTTCCCCAAATGACTTCCATACACACTCTACTAAGATAAAACCAGTATCACACATATATAAAACAATTTATATAAAATAATCACAAGTGAAACCATTACCATAATCCAAACACACCCATACCAAGCATTCTGACCCAAACCAAGTATCCATAGGAAAGCCAAACAAACATGACACAAGCCATTTAATAGTTTACACATTAGCACCACAACTTCCATCTTACAAAGAAATGCACAAAAAAACCAAATGTTGGAGCTTCTGTCCAACTCGTTCACCCATTCATACCTAGTGGCACTTCCCTTCCACTTATCCTTTGATGGTGGCCCTTCTATCCAATATACACTCCCTTTTCATAGCGGTACATCTTTCCACTTCCACACAACATTCCAATCAAGCCAAAACCAAGAATATAACCCACCAAGGTCACAACAACATGCTATCAACCAATTCCATTGCATATTAATCCACTTAAATAAATCACCCATTTATTGAAAACCATTTTCCATGCCCAACAACATTTCAATAAAACAACCTCTTTATTGACAACCATTTTCATCAGTCATTTTCACAAATCAACCATAGAATCCAATTTTAAAATCTCTATTTTAAAACCCACAACAATAGCATTTCACCATAAAAATTCCTTTTTCCCAAACATCCCCCAAAAAATCACCCAAGGGATATCCAATAAATTTAGCACATCAAACCACAATTAATTAAAAGCACAAAAAATTAATTGTAACCAAAATCATTAGCTCTAACCAAGTGGATTTAAGATAGAAGCCACCTACCTTTAGGGTTCCCAAAAAATTGACCCACAAGAAATTGTACATCAAATCTGGTGAACGCACCACTGAAACCTCTCTAGATCACCTTCCCCATGAAAATCCACCTTTAAACCTCCAAGAAACATCTTCAAAATGCTTCCAAAACCAGTGGGAGAGCACCCTCAACCCCGAATAACCTGAAATCCCAAGTGAGGCTCGAGTGGGAGAGAATTTGGAGAGAAATGAGGTAACCCCAAGGTATCCTGGATTTAAAAACCCTACTTTTATGTGGTCGCACTGTTATCCCACATGGTTTGGAAAACCGTGTGATAACCGTGCACATGCTACTTCCAAAAGAGCAAGGTTCTTCATGATTTCCTCGCACAGTTTTTCAAACCATGTGCAGGTCGTGTGAAGCCTATTGTCTCCCGTTTCATGGCTTCCTAGAGAACCCGCACCGTTTCCCCTAACCGTACTCAAACTGTGCTCCCTAAGAAATGCCTCCATACTTATCAAAAACTATTCCAAACTCTCCCAACCTATAACCAACTCATCCAATGCACTTTAAACCCATATAAAGCATACAAAAAGGCTACCCACATCAAACTAAGGGTACTACATGACTCATCACACTAGTATGTGGAACCCAGGGTAGGACATTAAAAAGTGGAATCAAATGAGTTTTTCGTTTCATATATTTTTTCATACTATTTGGGAAAGGAATAATTTAGAATAAGATGAGTTAGATCTTATTTAAGATACTTTTAATGGGATTAGATAACCTATGTATGGGGGTAAAATCAATATACTATGGGTGGGATTGTTGTTTTGGTTGTGTATCGTTAATATTGAATAATATTTCACCTCGATGATACACTAGTTTTGTTGTGTTCTCACTTCTAATATTTCTTTAGATTTGACTCATGGCCTAGTATGGAATGAGAGTTTAGAATACATACACCATTATAGAACTATTGAATTATTATGACACGAAACATTCAAATAATTCATGGGGAATGTAATGTTTTAAGGATGTGTTGTTTATATTAATGTGATATTCTTACTTATGTGAATTTGTAATGAAATCATAAACTTATATGAATTTTAATTTTTTTTAAATTATTTAAAATTTGGAAATTGTTCTTATAATGTGAAACATTAATATGTGGATGAATTTAACCTCTGTTAACCATAACCTAGATGTAGGATAGTTGGGGTTGTGATTGTGCCTCGACTCTGACTGTGTGTCTGGTTATAAGGAAGATTTGTTAAGGATTATTGTGAATCCATATAAATAATTGATAATATTTTGTAATTTTTCCAATGTATGGTGTTTCAAATTATATAGATATGCCCACATGAAAACATTTTATAATATAATGATAGGAGGATATGAATTGAATTCATTATCCAGTGCTGCAACTTGAGGCACCGACAGTGTCGGGTGAGGGAGACAGAAAAAGTTCCATGGGAAAATGTCTCAGTTTATGGAGTTAATGGAATGAGATCCATGTTGTGTTATGAAAATCATGTATGGTCTTACACAAGAGTTTTAGTTGTAGTACACTAATAATTTCACTACATAGGGTCGACCTGAGGTAGTTGAGTTCTAGATTGAGACCATCTATATTATACAAGACCATTTAGAGACACGTGCTGAAATGATGGTCATGCTAGCTTCTTATATGTTATGTGGTTAAGATAAGATATGGTAGGACTTATTTATTAGGGATAGATGTCTTGAAAATATGGAGTGGAATGAATATCAATATCTATTCTTAGAGTAATTTTATCCAGAGATGATGTGACATCAGAGAGAAGATGGGTTCATGAGTTTGACTCAAGGGGGTATTCCATGATAAACTATGCCTGAAACTGCATAGATTTTCACAAAATTATTATCGCATTGGTAGGAGTAGATTTTAAGGAATCAAAATTGTTTCAGGATGGTCTTCAGTGTGATATTAACCCCTAGGTGAATATCATTCAGCAAAAACATTCTATAAAGTGGAGAGTTAGGCTTTCATTTAAGATGGGAACCTAAAAGTGGATTCCATATTTGGAAAAATGTTTTTTCTTAGATGATAAAAAGGAACGTATTTTGTTATTAGGATGAATCACTTTGAGAAGTACAACTAGGGTAATAGCAAGAAGTGTGGCCAGGGGGACGAGTTAGTCACATAATACCTTACCTGAGTAAAATTTCACCCATGTGGTAGGTTGGGGCACTTTTTTATACATTGTCCCCAACCACATGTAGAGTGCCAAGACTCTGGTAGGATGGGACATCTACAGAGTTTCTATAGGAGCCCATGAAAAATTGGTATTGTTAGAGAAGCTAGGTTAAACTAGAGTACTGGAAGGAGGCCTTCTACATCATATCAGTCTGGATTTTGGAGCTCTAATAGTCATGGTGGATGAGGAAGTGGATGAGGTGTTTCTATGAAAAAGTTCCTATATCAGTAAGGAGGTGCATCTCTTGGGGACTGGACTATATCATAAGGAATAGGGAATATACAATTGAATGTAGTTTATCATACACTTGTGGATAGTGAGGCAGGACCCTCAAATTTTAGAGGTATTGTTGTTGTAGCATATACACTTACTGGTGCCTTCTTTGATACTAGTTCCTCTAATTATTTTATATCTATATAACATGTGAATGGTTTGATCCTAGTGGCAGAGTTTTTTGTGGGGTTATAATAATGGATACTCCTTGTCAAGTATGTTAGAGATACACCTTCTTGTGCAGGGGGTGTTATATAGAGGTTTGGGTGTACCATTTTCCATGGGATCATCACACTATAAATATTTTAGGCATCGACCTAATTATGGACATGGATGGGTTAGAGGTGTTCGAAGCCCACATATATTTTTGTCACGGGGGAGTGATGTTTTCATCTTTTGAGGGTGATAATTACGTTCACCAAGGAGAGTGGGATATCAAGGTGGGCCATGTAGTGCCACATTATCATTAATATGGGGGAATTACCACAAATATTTCTAGTCTATTTATTGATTAAATGGGTGTAAAACATAATTTATCTCCAATAATATTGTATAGGATTCTAGAAATATTGTGTTAGGACTTATCAGGGATGTCACTTGAGATAAATTTCTAATTTATGATTGAACTATTGTTGGAGGACGAAAAAGATTATATCTCATCCTACAGAATGGCATTGAAATATCATTAACATCTTAGTAATAAACTAGAATATTTTATGGATAAGGGGTAAATCCTTTTGAGTATGACACCTTGGGGATCTCTGTTTTCTTTTCTAAGAATGTTGAAAAGATCATACACTTACATGTTGATTAACAAAAGTTGAACTGAATGATAGTGAAAGACTGATATCCACTTCCATGTATCGATGAGATATATGAATAGTTATGGGGAGCATGAATTTTATCAATGACTAAATTAAAATTTGGGTGTCATTAGTCGTGTTTTTTACCTTCTGACTTACCTTAGATGGATTTCAGAAGCTTGAATGGCCTTTATGAGTTCATCATGAAGTCATATGGGGTGACGCATGCTCCGACAATGTTTATAGCCTTGATGAATAAAATCATCCACCTATACCTGGATTATTTTATGGTAGTATTTTTGGATTACATATTTTTGTATGCCAATACTCATAACGATAATTCCCACCATCCTGAAATCATCTTAAGTAAACTTAGAATGAATTGGATATACACCATACTATAAAAGTAAAAATTATTGATCAACCATGTTCATTTCATATTTCATATCATATTATAGGAAGGTGAGTCAGTGGACCTAGATAATGTGTAGGCTATTTTTCCTTGGTAGAACCTGAAGAATGTTTTTGGAATCCATTGTTTTCGAGAATTAGTAAGTTATTATCGGATGTTCATCTGAGAATTATCATTTTATTCAACACCACTATTGGGTTATACTAATAAGTGGACTATAATGATATAGAGAATGTGATAATGATTTCTATGAGCTGAAGAAGTTTTTTACTATCACACCAATGTTTATCCTATCCATGTTATGGGAGGAGTATATTGAGTTCTGTGACACTTATGGGATCGAAATTGTAATAGTGTTGATGCATGGGGGATCGAGTTGTGTTTTATGGGTCATGGAAGTTGAGGCCAGATCAATAAAACAACCCTTTGAACTGCATAAAATTAGTTATAGTGGTTCATTATACTAATTGATATTGGAATTGTTTTTTGGGTAAAATGTTTACTATATATAGTAATCACAAGAGATTAAATCATGTCTTTTTAAAAATAAATTTGAATTTACAGCACTGGATATAGGTTGAATATATGTAGTCATTTTATTATGAGCTAGCGTATATGCCCTTGAAGGTAAATAGTGTTCCTAATTCACTAAGAAGGATAACAAAGACTTTCGTAGTTTGGGAGTCTATCTCGGAGTAGAAGATGGTGATTTTTTTGGATGAGATCCTTGGTGGGGTTCAGGATATAAATGAGTAGATAACTATTATATCATTAGTAGTGGGGTCTAAACTTTTGAGCTAGATTATAGATATAATGTATGAGTATCCTTAATTGTTTCCCTCGAGGGAAAGCCTTGAAGGTTGGGTTTAACCTTCCGATTGGATCATAGTTGAAGATGAGATAAATTATGTTATAAATATTTTAATTATTATTATAAGTATGTGGAAGGAGATGATGTGTAAATTTCATGATGAATATTTGATGGATCATCTAGGTTTCACCAATATTTATCATGACCTATGATGACAAAATTGGTGTCCAGGCGTGAAAAAAATCAATGTTCTTGAAAATATGATAGAGCTTTCAATAGGTGAATGATGACTACAAATTCCCAGGTTGTTTTCTACATCTATATAAAATTCCATTTTGGAAATAGGATGGAATTACTATATACATTGTGGTGGGTCTCTGAGAAAACCATGGATGAATGATGTTATTTAGGTTATTCTAGACCATTTTAAAAAGGTAGATAATTTATTACTAATATGATATACTTTCTTAGTGGATCATTTAGTAGGTATGTATGTTTCAATGATAATCAATCTACATGGGGTTTCACAGAGTATTGTTTTATAAATTGGATCACATTTTACTTTTTTATTATGTTAGTGATTATAGAAACTCTTGGTACATAGGTTTCATTGATTACATCTTTATAGCCAAAAATAAGTGGGTAATAAAATTATAAAATATAGGTGCTTGAGGATATGATTTGGGCCTATGTACTAGACATTGACGGGTCTTAGGATAAGCACTTATCATTGATGGTGTTCGAATAAGAATATATATATCAGGAAAATACTAATATGGAACCATATGAGAATATTTTTGGTAGGTCATGTAGATAACCTCTATGATGGATATAGGTAGGTGAGACATAGCAGTTGGGACAGAGTCTTGTGAAGGAGACATCAATGATGGTTAATTTGATTAGGAAGTTAATGTAAATGGCTCAGAGTAGGTAGAAGACATTTGCTGATAAAAAATAATGACCCTTATAGTTTAGAGTGGTTGATCATGTATTCCTTTAGGTGTCACCAATATTGGATCACCATAGGATTCAAAGGTTGGGAATGTCGGTGCCCATGTTTTTTGAACCGTTATATGTTGTGGAGAGAATAAGGATGGTGGTGTATGGTTTGGATATTATATTGATGTATAATCTTATGGATGATTTCATTTAGGTGTCAAAACAAAGGCAATATCATCCAGAACCTTGTCATGTCATGAGTGTGGATGATTTTTACCTTGACACAGATGAATCCATTAATGGGCCTCTCATACGGTGTTAGATCATAGTGAGAAATAGTTGTGGGAAAATAACATATTGATAGTTTGAGTATTGTTCACACATGACCACGTTCAATAGGATATCTAGGAGAGAGAATAATGTATAGGGGATCAGTGATTGGCTCATTCTGACCCTAAATAATATAGATTCATGGGAGTATAGCTCCAAGATGAGCTATTATAATGTGGGGATATTTTAATATCCAAAACATTTCTAGAGATGTCTTGAGCTTGTGAATAGGGACTCATTTTCCTTGTTTTTATTTTTTTGGGTTTTATCTTGGGGGTTTTTTGGGTGAAAATGTATAATTTTGAACAGAAGAAGGGAAGTACACAATTGGCACATGGTTTTCCCAAATCGTGCACCCAGACCATCGAACTTTGCAAACCCAAAATAGAGGGTTTTCAAAAGGATGGTGAATAGTTTTCAAAATTTGAACCCTCTTATTAGTAACCTTGACACCGCTTAAGAGGAAATGTGTGGTTAGGAAAACGGTTCGGGAGAAGCATTCCCCCTAAGCAGGAAATAGTGAGCATTGATATTTATATCCCTAAAAATTCATTAAAAAGTCTCAAAACCCCATCGTATATTGAAAACAACCAATCATGAACCTAACCTAATTTATGAAATTTTTGTATACTCATGGATGGATTCCAAGTCCTAAAAGCCTCTACTCCTAGTGAATTGATGATATATTGATAGATTTTCCACTAATTCTAGTCTGTGAACTATGCCTTATTGGTTTCTTCCCCCTATACCTTATTTTTCCAATTCATTGGAGGGTTGATTTTCATCCGTTGGTGATGGATCTAGAACTAGGTTTTTTTCGATATAATATAATTGATCTTTGATCTAGTTTTTGGTTCTAGATAGCATTCTTCTTTTTGTTTTTTATTTTTCCGCTTCAATTGATTTTTTTTGTTGGTGATCATCCTACAATGATATTAAGCCAGGCGGTCTATTATTCAATTCCAAATGTATTGATGTAATTACAAGTGTGTTATTTTTCAATTTAAATTACTATGATTGGGGAATTACATCTAGAATATGATTATATTAAAATAAATTTCCTAGAAATAATATAATGGGTTTAATTTTGTAAATTTTCCAATTATTTGAATTCCAATAATTAATTAATTCATTATATAATGAAATGTTATGATTGTGGAATTGAGGAGATATTTGGATTTCATATTTGGTTAATTAATGTGATAATGAATAAATTGACAATGATAATTATTAAATGTTTGTCTTGACCTTAATGGGTTAATAGGATATATGTTTTAAATACTAATAAATGGACTAATGATGAATTATTTATATTATTTCCATGTAATTAAATTAAAAACATTTTTCTAAATTGATTATGGTATACCATGATGGGATATATTTAAATTATATTTATTGTTGATTAACATTATTAAAAATGATGTGTGTGAAATATAGTTAATGATATATCCACTGGTTGTGGGACATGGAATGATTCTTCAAGTACCCATAGGGTAATAGAAATGGGGTTCCAGACCCAAATGCATGTATGTGATAATTAGTGTAGGACATGGACTGCTACATCAAAAGCCCACTTATGTGGGGCATGTAATAATGTGTGTAAGACACATACTAGTTTTTCAAAAGATGAATTGTGTGATTGATTGATAAATAGGTTATGTGATATGGAAAAATGCATCCAATACCCACGACATCCTAGTCATTGTAATATAGGCCCAAAATGATGGCCATGGATTCTAGTTCTAATTGGTTGTAATATGAATTTGAATGAAATGAGGACCGATAACCATTGTATTGTGATATATTATGTTCCGTAGGGATAAATTGACTCTTACAAGAGCCATATAAGTTATTGATAGGTTTGGTGTCATTATGAACCATATATATTATTTGGTTAAATAAATAATAATTTAATATGTGTATTGTTTATATTATTTCTTGTACTTTATTATTTATAAAATAGAATAGAATGTTATAGATTATACGTTGTTTTAGACATCATTGGTGGTGGCCTATTGAGTTTTAGTCACACACTACTTGGGATTCTTGATAGGTACCCAAATAGGCTTCATGTATTTAGGATAGGGTATGTGCAATGACTGCATGTTAGATGGTCGAGTCTGGAAGGACCATTTATGAGATAACTGAACATGGTGTCCGGACCCACGTGCCTGGATTTTTATCTACCATTATTTTTGTTTTTCATTTGGATACCTAACAATTATTTTCCATGACATATAATTTTCTAGATATGGATATTGATTTCAGTTTTTTCTCATTATAGATTAATGGTCTGTTTTGATTATATAACTATTATGTTTATTGGTTATATAGTTTGGATATTCTAATATATTTATATTTTTGTGATTCTTGATAAATAAGTTATAGTATACCTATGATTCATTGTTATACCCTCACTGATATTCTCCAAACACTACGATATGGGGAGGAATTCATGAGATCACTTAACTAACTATCTCAAGGCCATGATATATGGTACCTAGGTTAGGACATTACAATTTACAATTGTATAAATTTTTGAAGATTTTGACAATGTTTTTATGATTTTATATATCTATAATATAGAATCTCTAATTTATATAAAGTCTCTTAGTTTGAGGAAGAATTTCCAGGATCATTTTTAACACAATTAATTTTGAATATATTATATTCAAATATCATGAAATATGAATATATAAAATAAAAATGATATTGAAAATTTTTAATGAAACTATTTTGTCTATTTTATTTATTTATTATTTTTAATATAATCTTATTCTTGTTTTTTATTATATGATTGAATGTTATGAAGATAAAATTATAAAATATTATTATTTCTATTGCGTGTTCTTCAAGATTTTATATGATTTTGTGGATCCATTAAAGCTACACTAGAGAGATATACATATTACTATAATGAATATTTAATTTTTTAACATATTTAAATCTATACCCTAAAACTATACATAATTTATATATATTCATTATGGTTTTTTAATTTCACTCTTCTTGTACTAAATTATTGTGAAGCATCTCTGGATATTTATTTTATTATAAAGAAGTCAGAGATCATAGTTGAATGATCTTGTAGCATGTACAATTAAAGTGTTAGTTTTCTTTACTCATATATTTGATATTAAGTAAAATTTTATAAATAAATTAATTATAAATTCATTTTTTATGGTTATGTGATGTATGGGATGTTTCATGAAATCTACAAACCTTTATGAAAAATTGTTGTCTAATGTCTGTACATTACATTATTTCCACTGAATAATTTTATCTAAAAAGGAATATTTAATATGAAAATTAGTTCGATATTTAATTTAATTTTTTAAAAAAGGATAAATTCTAGAGCTCAATTCACCCGTACCATTTCATTATATTTTAACAACTGGGATAATATTTATGTGGTTGTTCACACTGGTGGACATGAAGGGACATGCTGAGTGATATAAGAAAAGAATATTGACTAAGTTGTGGGTTCCAAGGTGTAACATGAGGGTGAATGTAGTTATAATCTATATTAATTGGGGCTACATAGTTAATTCAATCAATTACATTGGTGAATATATTATATCCATCTCATTCCATTATGTCTAGGTGACCTCATCATGTACAATGGTTTTATATTGGTGAGAAATGTTGTCTCCCCTCACACTTTCATCTGTCATGTTCGATTTTCCCATATAGGTCACACCATTAGAGGTGACCACATTGATATGATATAAGGTAATTTTCCGGTGATAATTAAATGTGACAAAATATTTACATTACAAAATTGTCAATGGCTTCTTTTCATGTTATTTATATTTTTCTTATCCTGGTGCATTTACATTATTATCCAATATAGTTATTCAACCAATGATCTATTTTAATGGTGTTATATACATTATACTTTTTTCAAATTGATAGTTTATTAAATTAATAATCTTTTCCTAAATAATCTATTTATGTAGAGTATAAATGTAATAGGAGGTTTAAGTGGATGTGATTCTTGTGATTTGGTTTTTCATAAACATATAAATCTTATTCATATGACATAATGTTTGATTATTCATTTGAGAAAAATTTAACTATAATTTTTATGTAGCGTTTGATGTATATTGGAGTTTTGTTTGAAAAATTTAACATTAATTTTAAATTGTTCATAATTATTCTAGAATTTGAAGTTATACTGAAAGATGAAAATGTGTATAGGTGCATAGGATTCATTATTAACTTTGGTATGAGTAATTTTCACTTATGTAGGAGTCATTAATGCCATTTTGTAATCCATCATCCCAATGTATGAGTCATTTACCAAAATTTATGTATAAATTAACTATATGTATGAGTGATTTTACTACTGCATATGAGTGATCAAAAAATTTATATGAGGAAAAGTCATGGGAAAAATTTGGGAGTTTTCCTCAATAAAAATAAATGTTTATAGAATTACTTGGATAAAATAAAATAAAATTCTTACCTTCTTATTGAACCGATATTCATTTAAGTAAACATCACAAAACCTGGTTGTGAGTAAAGTTTATGATTGATGGTTCGAAGCTTCAAAGAGGAGTGTTGGGATTTTTTATGCATATTACCATGTAGATTTGAAGTCAGTTCATAGAAGGAATTTAAGTTAAGTTATATTTATGAGATGTTGAAGTTGATATTTAATGTTTTTTCCAATTATCAGATCATGAAATATAATAGATGGAATTTTAAAATTGAATATTTAAAAATTTATTGATATGTGAAAGATGAAATAAAAGATGGAACTATTAACCAGATTTATTATAAAGTCTGTCGTTAGTGGAATTTATATAATGAATTTATATAAATAATATTAAAAAATATTTAGTGAATGTTAAAAGGAAATAATTGAGAAGATGAGATGAGTCAATTTATTCTGAAGATAACCGATACCCATACATATATATATATATATATATTATTTATGTCAAAAATATATAGAAACTAAATAAATAAGAAATAAATATTATATCTTGTTATTGTGCATGATATTGATGTTTAAAAGGATAAAACTTGTAGGAGTGAAACTTCAAAGAATTTAATAATTATAGATGAATTAAATTGAAGCCTATTTATGAAGGATTATATAACTATTGTAAAAAGATTCATCATCATTGTAACTATGAAAAACGAAAAATCACTATCAAAAGTCTAAATAGAAACATAGGATTATATACATTCCCTACATTCAATTATCCATTATTTTAGACTAGTGGACTATGTGATATTTCATTTTTGTAGATTATGCCATGTATAATCTATTCTTGTTGAGTATTGAACCATTTTGTTACACCATACTCCAAAAAATCAAGAGCCAATTTTTACTTTATTACAATGGATGATGATACATGGAATAACACCACACAAGATAAATTGTTTCCACAGTCTTGGAAAACTAGATACATATTTTATTCATATATTACATGAGGAATCTAAAAACATAACAAAATAATTAGTCCTGTTTCCTTGAAATTTTATAAAATATACTTTTCATATCATTGGGAATTGAAGAAAAATAAAGGATTAGATCATGTATTCATTATGGGTTACAAACCAAAGAATAAATCATTAGTAAATAAGAAATAATTAATATAAAAACACAGGCAATAAAAAATTAATTTCATTCAATGAATAAATTTATTTTACTGAACATACATGACTAATATTACTATATAAGTCACATGAAATATGTAAACTGAATTCTAAATAAAGGAAACACATAAATCTTGGTAGTAATGAACTTTCCATCATGGAATCATCAAACCCATCATGAATCTTCCCATGAAGTCCTCTAACCCATGAAGTATTTTTTAATAAATTGGTTGTTGTAAACCAAATACCCATCTAATATGGACACCTTGTTTGTCTTATTAGGCTTGTCGATGCATCCAATAGATAAATATAACTAAGCCCAACCATCACATTAACAACCAATTAAATACCCTTATATATATATATAATTATGTATAAGGTTTTTTCTGAAAATTTCTTATGAATCAATAATTATAATTATTTAATCAACAATATAGCATATTTCCATAGTTAATGAAATAAATTTCATAATAAACATCTATAAACTCATACCATATATAGATATTGAATATATTTCATACATATTCAATGTAATATAAATGATAATCACCTCATAAATTATATTTGAAATATAAAAAGGAAGTAGATAACTAATATCGAATGAATAATAGAAAGTGGTATAAAACATTATCGTAAGAGACTGAATGATATCAAAATAAGGTATAATCCATTATCAGTAAAGAATGACAGAAGACCATTTATTCATTAGTAATGATGGTTTTGTAGAAAAACTAATCCTTTTTAAAAGAAATTATCTAAGTAATAAATTAAAAATAACTTCATTTTAACTTTTTGTATAAAATGAAGTCATAGATCAAATTCAAAATTATTTTCATTACTTTAAAGAAATAATACCATTCTCTTTATATTAAATTTAAAATAATATTTCCATGAATAAAAAGAAATTTCTAATATTTAAAAATAATAATGGAAACTTGTAATGTGATATTGATAATGAATAATTGATATGATGGTATGAAAGGATATTCAATATATATACATTAAAAAAAATTCATTTTTGTACTTCTGTAAAAATTAAAAAATAATGCATAAGGAAAACATTGGAAGGGATACTTTCTAATAATTTTTAAAGAATGAATTTTTTCAAAAAATTAAAAATATCATAATTTCAATAATAAATAATAACAATCATGGAATATTTAAAATTATAGTAGTATATAGAAGAAATAGTTTAAAATATATAAGAAAAAATTTTAAAAGTAAGTATATTAAAAGAAACACAATTATTTTTAATTGATAACAAAATATAATAAATTGAATATAAAAAAGTAAAACTCAATCATAAATATTAGAGGTAAAAATATATGATATATAAGATATTCTTATTATGTAATTATTACAAAAGGAAATTTCAACATAAAAAATCTTGAAATAAAAATAGATTGTACAGAAATACCTTCACTTGGGTATCTATATATTCATATGTTCTTGATCATGTTACATAAAGTATATAAATTTAATAAATTATTAATTATTGATTTTTTATTTAACTTCACATTTTTTATGATATTTTTATAATAATTTTATATTAATTCATTGAATATTTCTTTCTTATATTGTCCATTGAATGTTGTTCAATTAATTTCTCCAAAATAAAATATTTATATTGTTAATGGTTAAAGGAGTTTTGAATTGATTCCATCACATATTTTTTAATAATGTTGTGTATATAAATTTAATATATTAAATACATGATTAGAAAGCTACATGTATGGTGTTTATATAAAAAAACCGCATTCCTTCATGGAGGTGGTAATCTATAGGTACACAAAAGCGAAATTATCATTTTCCAATAGATGAATGTGTATGAAGATAGATGATATTTTATATTTATATAATTAAAAATATTTCATAAATATAATATTTAATAATTAATTAAATATTATAAAAATCAAAATAAAACATTGAGGAGAAATAAATTACCCATCTATTTGGAAATGATTGGTCATATGTACACACAAGTGTTGTTTTTATTTTCTATTGGTTGGAGTGGAGGAGTTAAATTATTGTACCATAGTCATAATAAAATCATAGTATATTTATTATACTATATAATTTTATTAGTATCAATATATTATATTTAATGTAAATAGAATAAGAAATTGGCTCTGAAAGAGTTGATTAATATGATTTCATCTCCTTTTTGAGACCTCCTTTGGATTTCACCTTAAACCATATACGATTCGCATTTGATTTGACCAGATTATCTATCTCATGAGGAATAAGGTTGGACATGGATACAAAATGTTCATATTTGAGATAAGTAACTTAATGGTTGTGAATAATATATCATATGAGGCTCCCTTTTCTATTTGTTGGGAGGAACACACATCGAATTACCGAAAATTGTTAAATAATGTAAACTCATTTTCATGTGATAGTTGAAGATAGTTTCATATATTTTAATATATTAATGTTAATTTCCAAATAAAACCAATCATGTAAGTATATAAATTTTCATTGTGTGATATTGAAGTATTATTCCTTAGTTTTTATCCCTTTTAATCCATTTTACCCGTAACCGAGGTGATAAATATTTACCATGGATAAAATTGATTAAGAAAAAAAACCATTTTAAATTATAAAATATATTTAATTTTTTAATTAAATATATGGAATCCATTTTTAATGATCTATTTTCTATAATTGGGATAAAATAATTCTAATATTTTTACTTAAACCCATTATTATATAAAATTCATTTTTATGTATAAAATTGATTTTATAATTATTATGAAAAATAGTATTTACTAAAGAAGATTACCATTAAAATATTAGATTATTAATAAAAATTTAAGATTATTTGATTTCAGAATCATTCCAAAACTGAAAGGAACCATCCAACCATACCATTAAATTCTATGAATCAAAAAATTGTTCAATAGGGATAATAAATAATTTAGGTTAAAAAAGTGATGTTTGAGTTCTAGATATGAAAATAATAGCTTTATAAGATTTATATTAAAACTAAAACATGTATTTTAAGATCCATATGTTTTATGAAATTGAAATCAAGTATTCATATTGATTATTTAATATATATTTTTAAACATGAAAAATGGTATTTCACTATTCACTAATAAAATCATCTTTTTTAGAAAAATAATAACAACCATAAGATAATTTTAAAATTATAATTTTAAAAATATTTTTTATTTTTTAGATTAATTTTTTAAGAATATAAAAAACTAATTTTAAAATAAATGTTCAAAATTTAGCGAATTGTTTTTAGAAAAATTCATTTTTTAAAAAAATTGAATTTATTAAATAACTTTTCCAAGTAAAAATCATTTTAAAAATGTTAAAATAATTTTTGAATATATAATATATACATTTCTTTAATATCAATCATCAATAGTAATTATTTTTTTTGTAAATTTGAAATATTGTTTCCAGTTTTAAAAAATATTTTTTTTGAAAAAAAAAACTCATTTCGTCCAAGTTATTTTATATTTAATTATAATATATTTCTTAATAATTATAGGGGTTCTAGATAATTATTGGAATAGTAAATTTTCATTTATTTATAAAAATTTCTAAAAATAAAAAATAAAAAAATTAACTCATGGATTATTAGGATATTGTATGTTCGAAAGTGATATGTGTCTTATATAAATACAAATATTTGGCTTTGAGGTATTTAATTTTAAATGTACTAAAATATATTCATATTTAATATTTTACATACTATAAGTGAATCTAATTTTTTACCTTATTCATTCAAAATATTTCACCTTCAAAATTTTATTCGATATCACTTTGTGAACAATGGTGGGTAGTTCTTCATGATTACCTCCCCATGATCCCAGCTTCAATTTTCTATGTTATGATTTATCTAAAGTAACTTAAAAAACCAAGAGAGTTGATTTCACAAGACATTTTATCAAGTGTCAATAACTTGGATAGACACATCCCAATAAGATAATATTGGTTCCAATTCAATTTCATTATAGGTCAAAACATATATTATGTCTGAAACAAATTCAGTCAATAATGAGATATATAACACATTTTATACTTTAGTGAGTCTAGGTGGCTTTTACAAATGGTACGATAGTTCCAATTCCTTTTAGATTTTGGAGTACCTCTTTTAGTTGGGGAGATATTTCTCTTTCTTAACAATTCATTTTATCACCCATCCATGATTAAACATTCAACATTACATTAAAACCCTTTTACTAATTTGAACCCAACAAGTTTTTCTATGAAATATTTTACCAAACAAATCTATATAAAATTCCATTTAAATGATCGAATATAATATATTATTATTATAAAATTATATCCAAGGTAACTATTTCGACCACATACCATGAAGGATAATTTATCATAACCTCAACATACATTCTAATGTTTGAATAATACATGGGGACTATATATCTGTATAAGAATAATAAATAGATCTCCATCATAGCTCAATGTCAATGGGAATTTGAATAGTCTTCTCAAATTTTGATGTAAACTATGGGTCATTATCAGATACTATCAAAATAAGTTCACCATGATGTATAAAAAATTTATTAAAATATAGTTACAGAAGTTAAGAAATAGGTAAACATCCTTTAAAATGAGACAAATTATTTACTTGTTAAGGGGATTAAAAAACCCATTTGTCATAATTCATTCAAGGATCATTTGATTATCCAGTGAAAAATTAAATTGTAATATAATCTAATTTCTACACTATAATAGGTATATGTTGCATGTATCCTTTATTATTTAGAATATAAAACAATACCCATAGATAGAATAAGCACAATAAACCATACTCTGTAATTTCTTACTCCATCTTTTCCCCTAAAAATTGTTCCTTTTAAATCTAGATAAATATTATTTTGACTAGCGTGTATAGAGAAATAAAAGTTATGATCTTCATCTAATAGTTATATTTTAACTCATTAATTAATAGAACATAAATCCGATTTCTATATTTCAATATACAATCTAAATAATTGAAATATAATAGCTTCTCATCATTGATGACTTTTATTTTCATTATCATATTCTTATCCCCAGGCTAGGAAAATTTTTATTCCACAAATAATGATGAATTGGAAATCATTTTGAGTAGATGGGGTGTTTTATTTCATTAATTATTCCCATAACCAAAATTAAGAAATACATGAATATAATATTGTTATAAATATTATCTTTAGTTAAAAATACATGATCATTCTTAATCAATGCATATAAAACCATTTTTTCCTTCTCCAAGGGGCTATTGTAATATATAATCAGTATCCATGACTCATTAATTCCATCAAATTTACCACATATTGAGATTATTAGATGAGAAAATGTATTTAAAGATATTCTGAGAAGTATATATTTCAAATATTTCACAAAAATAGGAATTAATCCATATCATCAATGTATATATTACAAATTTTGACATAATATCATGGTTTGGATATTTTTATTAATGAATATTTTTCTAAATACACGAATATGATGAAACTTTGTCATTCCATATAAGGATACATCCACATCCCTTCATTGAATAATTACTATATATCAAAATTCCATTCCATCATGATGAAAACCCCAATATTGGTTCATTGAACAATCTCTAATTAAAGTGTTCAATACATTCATTAAATTATTATAATCATATGAATGAAACCACTTTATATTTTAGTTTAGTTAATGGGTTGGTTAATCGAGTAAAATTTTTATAATATTGGTGATAATAACGTACTAATATATGGAATACATGTACCTTGGAAATATTCATTATTGTTATCCATTCCATCACCATCATCGTCTTTAACGACTCATAGGATATTCTATATATAGACACTACATGACCTGGGAAAGAAACATCATAAATCCGAATCACGAATTTTTTATATTTTACAAAGAACTAATTTTATCATTGAGTATAATGAATGATTTAAAAATTACTATTATTCTCAATATATAATTTAGAGAATATCAAAATAAAATCAAAAAATATCAAAATGAAATTGTTGAGATAAAACCTCAACAATATATTTATCATATTTATAAACAAAATATGTTCCATTAATGAATCTAAATGGAATTATAATAAATTTATAGTTTTCATACGTCATACAAAATTATTTCTTTATAATATCAAACTTCGTAATATATAGTACATGATACCCAAAATAAGGATTAATCTATGAAAAATATTGACATTATTATAGTAAATTCATCATGTCTTTGTTGCTTTGATGGGGATACATGTTATTTATGGTAATGGAATTCATTTACCTTTTGACATTCTACAATATCATAGGAAAAATATATATTTTTAACAAATATAATAGTATCTCCATATTACAAAATTATAGTGTGTATATGTAATGACCCTGAATTTTTGGAATTGAAAATCCATTCTTCTTTTATATAGTATAAATCATACAAAATCACATAAATAACACATAAAAACATTATAAATTTAGTATTAATGAAATAAGAGGTATTTTTAGATTATAATGAACTTATTCCAATGAAATTGTAATTTAACCATTGGAATAATAAGGTAATATGTATGAATAGTAATCTGGAAAAAAGAATAGTGAACTCACCAATGAAAATAAAAATATAGTTTTTGTATCTTATAAATAAATATATTGTATATCTATATCTCAGCATAACTAAATAATTGTTCAAAAAATTAAAAAATAAGTGTTGGTATTTTGGTAAGTCATAAATATTTAATTAAATTTTTACAATTATATTAATAAATTAAAAGAAAATTATTTTTTATAAAATAAATTAATGAATACTATTTTGTTGTCTTAATATTATAATATAGAATTCTTAGAGCTTAATTATTTTTTTAAAGAGTTATAAAATTAGTTATACTATAAAAATATATATTATTCGAGTAAATGATGATTTTAATTAAAAATTAAATTTCTCATATTTTAGAAAAATATTTTCTTATAATTTATTTTATTTTTTAATTATACATGGTTAAAAGAATGTCTGTTTATATTTTGGTATTTTTCTAAAATACTGGAATACTTGGTGAATAGTGAAATACAATAATTTATGATATTTAATAAATACAAGAATTATTGAGTCGTAGATAATTTATGAAAGATTTAGGTTTATAATATCAAAATATTATTCATTATTTTAATATATTTACTGATAATTATAAAATAATTCATTTTCATGAGAAAAAATAACAAACTAATGAATTAAATATTGAGAAAACATACTTATCCTCTCATATAAATTCCACCCCTCACCACCGAGTCACCTTACACATTTAATATATTGATCCATACCGAAATTCTTCCAAATACTATTCACGGGACTCTTACCCACATCTAGTATTGTTTGGTATCAAGAAAACAATAACTAATTTCCCTAAGAAGGTTTTCAAGGAGAAGGATTCAAGACGTAAAATTCACTTTCATTTCTTTTAATTTCTTTTAATGTTATATTATTATCTTCTTGACTCCCCACCACAATTCATCATAGTATAATGATAACTCTAGTATCATTTATACACTATAATTCTATTATTATACTGAAATAATCCATGATCAATAATCTTTTAATCTTTCTTTATTCTAAAATCAAAAACGTCGTATGTGAGGTGTTAATTTATCACCTTCAAGGATGACTAGTTTTCGTTTTCCTTTACCTCCTTTAAGGATAGTCATAAAACCATTATAATTGATGAAACATATTTTAAAATATATTTTATAACTTTTTTTATGTTTTGGTACAATCATATATATGTAATACTGTATGATAAAACAAAACTTGTTCATTGTGATAATCAAAACCCCCCAAACTAATCCAAAAGATTATCACTAATGTCTTGTATAAAAATTCATCCTCATAAAAAATAACCAAATTTATTATAAAACAATTTAATATTCTCTAATTTAGTTAACAAAAAATATTTTAAATTCTTTACAACTATTCTCATTTTACATGATCTTCCATACTTGTATACAAGTAAACCGAACATGAAAACGAAGCGAAAAAGTACTCTCGAATGATGAAATTGTGTCTTATAACTATCAAAAGGCTATGAATGAACATAATAAAATTATAAAAAGCCATGTTATGGTTTAATAGGTACTTAAAATATTATAAAATTAATAAAATTTTATTATTCATGACGTTAAGTATAAGTTTCGAACCCTTTCAAACATAAGGTATTAGATTCTTTCTCAACCCCCATAGTTTCCATCGGGTTATGATTTCTCTCTAATTTCCATAATGAAATAGTTATTTTTTTTATATTATCCTACTAAATTATATTTATATATTTCAAAATCATATATCCAGGTCATCACATCCTTTTTAGGGATATTCATGTTTTAAAAAGGTTCCCATCATAATTCTTCTCGATAAGCAAGCCCAATTCAATGGAATTTCTTTATTTCTATCCAATTTTAATGAAGAATATATACTAGATTTTAATCCCACATTATGTATATAAAATATAAATTTTTTTCATGAAAATATGTATTAGTTATTTATGGTTTTATAAAATTAATTATTCCTTTTTTCATTTTAAATACACTTTAATATTTTCATTAAACCGAACAAAAATGTTTTATTTTGATGGTTTCAATGTTATTTTAAACATGTTTAGAATTTAATTTGGGATCATGTATCATGATATATGCCTATTTTCCCATATTAATTTTTCATGTTTGGTTTAAATCCAATATTTTATGGAGACCATTATGATATTCCGTTTTTATATGTCTTTTAACATGATTTTGATACCCAATTCTTTCCATTGGTAGCCCTTATGTTTATGTTTGCTTACTAATGTAGGATTATTTATGTGTAAGACATATTCAAGAACATCTTATGATGGGTGAACCCAAATAGAAATAATATATATTGAGAAATTATTAGACTCATGACACATTTTGTGAAACATTCATGGTGGTTATCCTTGACTCGTTATCCATGTGGATCAATCCTAGTCATTAACCTTAACACATTATCCTCCATGTGAAGTTACCCTAGAATCATTATTATTTAATGATTTATGTTTCTTACACATTACTATAATTCCAATATTAAATTACGACTTGTTCAACATGTTATGATTATATACGTTTATTCATTTTTTCATGCCTTTTTTATGTCATCATGTTATTCCTTTTTACCCACGTGCTACGATCCATTCTTGTGTTTATTCCCTTACTAAGATTTTTAGCTCATCACATTTTTTATGTATTCCCTGGGTTAACTTATATGGATGTAATTTCTCAAATGATGATATTAGATAACTATTAAGGTTAAAGAAATGATGTTTTTATTTTGGTTTCCTGATTTCTAATTATGTATATAATTATCCAAATATACTTGACTTTATGATCATTGGTTTTTACTAAAAAGATAATTATGATAAAATCATGAAATTATATGTGTAAAAGGCTAGGTCCATTTTAGTTGGTGGTATAGAATAGTACCATTATTTTTGGATATTAAGACTAGAGCACATTAGTGATAACCCTAGGGATAATTCTATTACCATGTAAAAACTATATTGAAAGGCATGGTATAACATGTTATTATTTACATTTCATTTAAAATTTTATCCTTTTATGTTTAATTTTTAATTAAAATATTCTTAATAGATTAGTATTCTATCCTTCCAAATTGTATTTAAAATTTCTTAGTTAATGGATTGAATTTGTAGAAATATTTCCCACAATAAATTTGATAGGGAATGTTACAATTTTCCAAATTATATTAATAATATAATTTTAATGGGTGATCAAATTATTATTAAATTATTTTCGAAGTTGGTTCTTGTTATGAAAAATAACATGAATAGTGTGGAACACACCCTTTCTCCTAAGAGATAGTATGTTTCGATAGAATCTTTCATGCCTCAAAGGCCTCTTATCATTAGTGTATCTAATGATACCATCATTGTAGAATAATAAATTAATTACATTGATAATATTATCTTTGTCGTTCAATTCATAGTAAAAGAGGAATTTGTGATGGATGTATATTATTTTTATAGGGAAGCTAATCAGTGGTGGATACAGATCAACAACAATAATTCCAATGAAAAAATTGATTCCCTAAAAGAAAATATTTCATGAAAATATTTTTCAATTAGTATTTTCCCCTAACACTCCATCTTTAAATGGAAGGGAGTTCCATAGATTAAATAAAAAGGTAGATGATTCTATTAGATTATAAGAAGAAAACATTACATGGCCTACATAATATGACTATATTATTATTATGAACATTGAAATAAAGGATTAACTCTTCATTTGAAGGCTAAAATTGAGTCTGTGAAAGGAAATTAAGAATTGAGGCTTCGACTGTTATGATGAGATTTATGTTGTAAGATTAAGGTCAAAATAGACATTGCAGACTCTCAATGGTCTCACTGGACCAATGGTAAAAACTAGAAAATGGAGTTTAATATGGTAGGATCACTATATAAATCTAGTGATTGAAATAAATATCAATATCCCACATAAAAATATAATGGGATGAAATATCCTAGTAACTATATAAAGTGAACCAAAATATTCTTAAAATGTTGGAGAATGTGAAATTAGAATAAAAACCAAAGAAGTTATATGAAATATCAAACTAATTTAGAAGATTAATTGATGTTTTAGATCAATACTCAATTTATAGTAGAGTGTTTCAATTTCAAATAGAATAGGAATTATGCGTACCATTTCCATAATCCAAGGGTTGTTAATGGAAATCAATAACAATAACCACCGTGGCATTAAGAAAGGGCATGTTTTATCACTACAACTGAGATGTAAACCCACAATTATGTGGTGATAGGTATGATGGTTATTCATTAAAGAATAAATAAAGTGCAATTTGATTCTAGTTAAATAAATCTTTCATATCTTGTAATTTTAGTAGAACTAATTAATCACCACTAAATGATCCCATGTTCTACATTTTATTATTTCATATGTTTATTAGATTTTTCTGAATTTTTTATTTCATCATGTTATCACTTCTATCCAATGTGCTATTATTTATTATTATGTTTAATTATGTTCTATAATTCTTCAATGATCACATTTTTCATGTATTCCTGGGTTATATTAGGCATATATAAGGTCTCAAAGGGTGTTAGTAGATAATTATGAAGATTAAATAAATGATGATTTTATTTTGGTTTCTTGATTTCTAATTACATATATAATATTAAAAATAAACGAGACATTATGATCCATTGTTTTTATTGGAATGATAATTATGATTAAAATCATGTAATATTATATGTTAAAGGATAGGGCCAATATAGATGATCGTAGAGAACTATATAGATATTTTTAGAGATTAGGACTAGATCGCATTAGTGAGAACCCTAGAGATAATTCTATCACCTTGGATAATCTATATTTATAGTTAGAGAATCACAATGTAATATATACTTTTAATTTAAAATTTAATCCTTTTAGGTTCAATGTTTCCTTCTAATATACATATTACATAATTATTCAAGCCTCCCTAATTGTAGTTTAATTTTCATAGATAGTAAATTGAGGTAGATGAAATCATTCAAACAATAAATGTTATAGGAAATGTGATGATTTCCATAATGGAATTCCAAATATTATAGTAATGTGTGATGCCCCAAACATATGTATTTTTGTAATAAAAATATTTTTTTAATTATTAGTATCAATATTTTTTTTAATATTGGTGGCATCCAAAATAAATTCCTTCAAAATAAAAATAATACATGTTTTATTCAATATAAATGATTAATCCTTAAATTCCCATAATGAAAATAGACCCACACTATCCTAGAATATATACTAGAAGACCTATAAAAATTACCAAGAGACCAATGAACACGACAAACATACAAAGCATGTAGAGAAAATCCTTCAGGTGTATCATAGTGAATAACATTATGGAACGAACAATGGAAACCATACTAAGAATCTAGGTGATGTAGAGTAGCATCATTACTGAAATGAGTTTTGAATATGGAACAAAGTAAACAAGATTTTATAAGGCCTTGAAGATAAATATGACCAGTGTTAGCCATTTGGATCTTTAGAAGACCGTTGGGTTTTGTAACGATCATACTAGTTTGTAACTACTACGTATGTTATGAATTTTTATTATTTTATGTATTATATGTATATAAATATTTTAAATATTCTATAAATTTAATGTATATTATTTATTTTAACCACCGTATGATCATTAAGGATATTTAATGTCTGAAGATAATATTTCAGTTAATAAATGTATGTTTTTAAATAAATGTGATGTTTTGAATGAATACATAGATATGTATTGAATGTGTATACATATTTATATTTCAATAGAAATAAAATGTAATAATTATTTTATAACGAAATATATATGTTTCAGATGTTTTAAAACGCAATAATTTTTTTAATGTTATATCCTTGGATAAATAATAACATTGTTTTAATTAAGGATATAATTAATTTTAAAAATTAAATAACCATGATATATATGAATATAATTTTTTAAAGCAATGAGATGGTTTTTAATTGAGTTCATATTCATATTTTGAACTTAAATTGTATTAAATCTCAAAAATGTATACAAACGTATAAAAACAATGGTATTTAGAGTTTTTTTAACCATAAGAAAGAATATATAGTCCAATTTTTAAGATTATTTTATATGTATATGTTAATATGTCTAATGAAACAAAAATGAAGTTGTTTTGAAAAAATGTTTGGGTCAGTACCTACCAAACTGAGTGTAGCATTGAATGATAAGCTCTCAAGGTGTTGTGCACATCTCACATAGAACTCCAAGGTCAGAGAACCCTTGATAAACACTTGCATGGTGCATGCTGAGTCACACACATACAATGAATTGTGAGGCCTAATCACAAACTCAAACCCATGTATAGGTCATGGTCAAGTGAAAAGAAGTGGTGAGGCAGGTTTCACACCGGTGAGAGTGTGGGTGTGCCATTTCCTGTAGTGGTGGGGGTCCCATCTATAAAGACCTTGTGGTGTGTGCTATGTTAATGGAATATGGCTGAGTGGTCAAGGTGTATAAGGATATCTAAGTTATATTGCCATTTCTATTTGGGACACAGTTTTTTTTAATCTAATATGAACCATTCAATATAACCGCGTGAAATCCTCACCACCTCATCTAATCTAGCCATCAAACTCCACCAAATTCTCTCTTTTACCATGTTTTTCATCAGTCATCTAATATGGATGTTCAAAAATCTCGTCCATTCAACTTTTTTTAAAACTCGTGATTTTCCCATGATCGTCCTATCAAACCACTATTAATCTCAGACATCCATCCATTTTTAAAACCTCATAAATCACCCTAACCATCTGATTAGGCATAATTGATCTGAACCATTCATTATGTTCTACATATTTTCTCTTTCTTCTTCTTCTTCCACGCACCGCACCAGTAGTCAATGCTCTCTATATTACTCCTTCATCCCATATGAGTCCTCCTATCCCACCCCATGGACAAGTTTTCAGATTATTCATTCCAAAACTCTTGAAGGGTGGTTTATTTAATATTTCCCTAACTGTTTCAATGTATGTTTTCAATAATATAAATATATTTTATTAAACATCTATTCCATTATTGATTTGGATTAATCCCAATTTTTTTATGAATAGTTAGATTCTGATTTCATTAAATTTTATTGTTTATAATTTCATGTTGAACCATTATATATAAAATCAATATATATACAGTTATATGAACAACTTATTCAACCCTTATTTTTCACCATAACCCAGTGCAGTTTTCCCATACAAAATCTTCTCTAACCATTCATCTTCTCCACACTACATTGTGTTCATGTAGAGGATTATTTTTTTATGTATGAATAAATCATATATATGTATACTTATTTATGTATATTTGTTTATATATTAAACAAACCTATTCTAGTTTAAATATTATCAAATTAGAAACATTTGTTTTTAAATTATTTTATTAATGAATGTAAATCATTTTAAGGTTCTTTATTTAGACTTGTTTTGATTTTATTAACCCATATATACACATAAGTTTATAAAATTTTAAAATAAACACCAATCCTGTTCTGTTTTATGAATTTTGGTATTTAAACAATGTTTTTATTTCACATAATTCATTTATTAATTATTTTTTCTTTGATTTTTATTAATAAAAACCATTTATAGAACTTTAGTATATATAGTTATATATATTGATTTTAATTCTAAACTGGTTTATGTTTTCATAAAACTAATTTTAGTAATTAAATAATGTTTTTTAAGTGTATGAAACTTATAAGGATTTCTCAAACCATGTTTTGTTTATGAAAATCCTATTTATGAATTTTGAATATATGTATATATATACATATATGGTTTTATATAATCTCAAGAATCAAATTTATTATAGGATTTATCTAGTGATAATTATAAGTAATTAGCTAATGTTTTTAGGCATTTATTTCTTGTAAAAGGGTTTACTAAGAGTATATTTGGGATCCTAAACAAAAACCTATATGGATAAGTATATATACATATGTATAATGTATTTAATACTAATTCTTTAAGATTCATTTCTTCTTAAGATAAAAAATTATTTTAAAAGGTGATTCATATCCTTATACATATTCTTTTAATTATGATTTCAAAACTCACATGTAACAGTGATTACCAATTATATATATGAATGTATGAATAATAAAAACCAATTTGATATTGGGAACAGTAACAGATCATTATTGTGTTATTATGTGCCTAACGTTTTTTAAAAATAATTCATCACTTTTTTATGGATAATGATATTATATGCACCTCAATTTATAATTTTATGATAAACAGTTTGAACTATCTTATGTTTTATACAAATACAAATACATGCATAATGTAGTGTGTTGAATTGTTTATGCATCAATCCCACACATGAAATAAATTTTATACATTTGAAAATATTATATTTTAATTCATGATGAATCTACCAAAATGAACACTATTAGTAATTTAAGTTTACGATTTATTCTATTTGACACGTCCATTTATCAATGTATAGTTTGAACATGAATGGTAACTATCTTAAATTCAATAAACATGTTTTTATGTATATTAAATTTATAATTTCATGGAAAAAGGTTTCTAAATTTAACGGTTATTATATTATGTAACAAACCCAAACCAATTATATTATCCAATTATGAATTATGATAATTTAAGGATTAATAATTTTATTATTCAAAGATGTACAAGTGACTTTGAATAAGAGACATAATTTAATTGTTCAAAGTGGTGTGGGATAATTTGAGTAAGAGGTATAATTTATTAAATCCGTGTGTTATGAGACACTTTTATTTAATGTAATTTATATATATGAGGAATGCATTGGACTGATTATGTGATTTGTGAGGCCCACTATAGCCTCTCAATGCATTAGCAGGTCTCATGAGACATACCTAGTCCTGGAATAAGGCCTTGGAAGAATATTTAGGTATATTATTGGCATGAGGCCTTGACAGAATGTTTTAGAATGTCTGAAATATTCATTTTCTCTAGTATGTGATTAATATTTAACCATCCATGTTATTATTATACTATTATAATATCATGGGTTAATAATATTTTACATATGATAATGGTAATAAATTCACAAGGCATAATTAAGTATGCATTTGGAAAGTCACTTATAAATAAAGTGTAGAACCAATTTTCATAACACTGGTATAGAAGTTTGTATTTCAACTACCATTTCATGAATTGATGTTTATGTGTCAACTGAATAATGATTTTGTTACTTATGAAATTATATGAATATATTATTTTTTATTCTAAATTTTGTACATGCATCCTTGAATTCCCCCCTTAAATAAGATTGATCAAAACATGATTTATATATAGTATTCAAAAAAATATTTTTACAAGTATGCGTAAAATGATGTGTGTTTTATCTATAGATTTTAAATAAATGTATAAATTCTTGTGTAGGATATTTTCTAAAAAAAAATTATTTTAAGTAACCTTTGTAAAATGACAATGACATATTTCAATAATTGATGATTCATTCCAAGAAAATTTTTTGTAATAATTTTAAAATGTTGTTTTCCAAAAAGGAATTTCATGAATTAGTTTTAAAAACCATTACTAATCATTCTTGTTCTCTCTCTATGTTTTTAATATATTTTTTTATAGGATTAGTAGATTTTTCAGTTTTGAGTTCTCTTATATAGTGTCTACATTATGAAACTTATCTCGTTCAATTTTGAAGAAATACATCAGTCGTATCTAGTTTTTGAGAACATATACTAGGAAGATTCCTTATGATGGAATGTGATATGTGGTTTTATAAAAACAATTTTATAAACAAATTACACACCATGGTTTAGGCACCGACTTCGGGCTTCTGTTGTCAGGTCTTCAAATTTGGAATCAGAGGAACAATATTGAAAATTCAATAAAATTAGAAGAGGAAAAAAATTACTATGTTACTTTGTGCAGAACATTTTCGTAATATTTTCATATGAATTGTAGAGGTTCACTAACAAAACTCTTATCTCTCCATACTGAATTACTAGAGAACATAATCGTCATGTCGTGTTCAGAAACATACCAGCCTTTTATGAACATGTGCTCGACCTACAAAAACCTTTACTAGGTGTCAAACTACCCAAATATCCTTTGAATTCACCAAGGACCGAGTCATGTATACTACCTTATGTCCCAATTGCAACATTAATATTTATCTCATAATAAAAGGTTCTATAAAGTTCTCTTCATATGTTTCACCCTATCTAAGACTTATCTGACCCTACAGAAGTTCTGAGAAGTTTTAGAGGTTGTGGACCCCCGTGCAGCCTATATCTTCTATGTTTTAAGCATCAACAATTATAGAGGACGTTATAATATATTGTTTTTAGAAAACCATGTTTTCCAAAAGTCATATCACAACCATGTTCAATCTGATATCTCTAAACTCTACCCCTCTTGTCTCACCGTCTTAAGGACTTACTAATTCTTGTATGTGTTCAAATCTAGCTGTGCACAGTACATTTGGGAAAATGAAATTGAGGAGTTTAAAATTGTTTTGGGTATAAACCTAACGAGAAGAACATACAAGTAATGTCTCTGAGAGGGACAGTCCTAGTGAATGTATAAATTAAAAATTATTCAATCAAAATTTGTTAAATAATAATAATTAAATGATTTATTATACGGACATAGAAGTTAATTTCGGAAGATGGTTCACAAGAAGTCTATGAGTACAATGGAATTACGAGGACACAAATCGTTTTACGAGGGAATAATGTTATTCCTTGAAATATTTATTTTTGTAGTATTAATAATTTGTTAATTATTATTATCATTATTATATTTTTTTATTAATGGTTCCATCCAAAATAAATACTTTCAGAAAATAAATAAGACATGTTGTATTCAATAGAAATGTTGAAACATTACATTTCCACAAGACCAAAAGGCCCTCACTAACCATTAATACATACAAGAAGACCTATCAGAATAACCGACAGCTCACCAAACACAAAAAAATAAACCAATAATGTACTGGAAATCCTTCAAGTCTGTCACAATGAAAAAAATTATGGAAAGGACAATGGAAATTGTACTAAACATCAGTTAGATGTAGAGAAACAGCTTCAATAAAATGTTTATTGAAGTTGGAACACCCTAAAAAGGTATATTATAAGTCCTTGAAGATAAATATGATTGTTTTTAGCCATTTGGATCTTTAGAAGACCGTTGGTTTTTTTAAAGGTCATAAAATTCAATAACCATTAGTTATTTAATTTATTTTTGTTATTTTATGTATTATAAGTATTTAATTATTTAAATATTCTATGTATTTAAGGAATATTAAATATATTATTTACCTTATGAACATAAATTATTTTGAATGTTTTGAAATTAATAATGTTATTAATAAACGTAGTTTTTACATAAATGTGTGGGTTTGATACAATACCAATCCATGTATTGAAAGTGTATAATTATTTATCTTTTATTATAAATGAAATTTAATAAATTATTTAATAAATAAATATATCATTTTCAAATGTTTTAAAATTATTTAAATATTTTAATGTTATATCTTTTGTTAAATAATAACCTAATATTAATATAGGATAAACTATGTTTTAAAAATATAATAACCATGATGATTATGAATATAAGTTTATAAAGCAATGAAAAGGTTTTTAATTGAGGATATTTTGAGATTTTGAACTTATAGTGTTTTAAAACACAAAATTGTATAAAAAATTAAGAAAAAAAGATATTAAATGTTTTGCTTAATCATAAAAAGAATATATACTATTTTTTACTCATTATTAATTATAAATTTTCTTATGTTTAATAATACAAAAATGAAGTTGTTTTGAAAAACTTTTTTGTGAGTACCCACCCAACTGAGGGAAGCCATAATGGCCAAGCCCTCAAGGCTTGATTGGTGTCTCCCATAATACCGAAATATTAGAGAACCTTTAGATAACACATGCATGGTGCATGTTGTGTCTTGCAATGGTCGTGCATGGTGAGGCATATGTGTATGCTAAGACTCATGTATAAATCATTGTTAGGTGCCTACATGGGGTATGTAGGTCATGAATCGGTGCTAGTGTAGGTGGACCATGGCCCGCGAGGGGTGGGGGCCCATGTGTAAGGGCCTTGCGATGTATGTTTCTTATTATCATATGGATGAGGGGTTGAGGTATATAAGGCAGTCTATATTCTCACCCCGTTTCAATGTGGTACACAATTTTTTATGAGCAATTTAATAAGATACTTTCAATATTTATGTGTATGATCCCCACCGTCCGATCTGATTCAGCCTTCAAACTCCATCGACCACTCCCTTTTATCACATTTTTTAATATTCATCCAATCAGGACACATTTGATCTTGGGTGCTCAACATATTTTTAATACTTGTGGTTTTCCTATGATCATCTGAGAAAACCACAATTTACTCAACCATCCATAATTTTTTAAAACTATATAAATCACCTCAATCGTTCGATTAGGATTGGTCGATCTGAACCATTCATTCTTTTCAAAATATTCCCCCTTTCTTCTTCTTTTTTCTCGTGCCGCACCATTGGTCGTCACTCTATCCACTACTCCATCTTCTCCTATGAGTACTCAATTCCCTCTACATGTCACGGTTGTCCACTTTATTCTTTCCACAGGTCATCAAGGGTATTTTTTAATACTGACCCAACCATTTCAATACATGTTATTCATAATATATATATATATATATATATATATATATGATTAGACAACCGATCCATTTGAGATATTGGTTAGTCATGGTATTTTTTCTGAAGAGTTGCATTCAGATTTCAGTATGTTTCATTGTTTATAATTTAATGTTGAACTATTGTATATAAAATCACATATATACATTTATATAACCCTTTAATTTAAACCCTCTTTTGAACCGTATACCTATGAGTTTTTATCCACCCAACTACTTTAAATCCTTTTCTCGGCTCCACCCGACCATTGATTTTTGGTATGGTCATATTTTATTTGTGTTTGATTACAAATATATATGTATACATATATATTTATATATTTTTATTAGTTAAATAAAACTGATTCTGGTTTTTAAGATTGTTGAATGATTAATAGTTGTTTTTAAATTATGTTTTTAATGCATGTAAATCATTTTAGGGTTGTTTATTTAGTTTTCCATTGATTCGATTAACCCATATGTACACAAAAGTGTATATATGTTTACAATAAATACAGAAGATGTTGTTTTTTTATAAATTTTTGTATTTAAACAATGTTCATAATTCTCATAATTCGTGTAAGAGTTTTTTTAGATTCACTATTGATAAATAAATCACATTTATACCCATTGGTTAAATAAGGTTATATGTATATATATATATATATATTTTAATTAAATAGTTATTTATGATTTCATAATACTAATTATAGTTATTAAATAGTTTTTTAGAAGTGTATAAAAATAATAAGGATTTATCAATCCTTGTTTTGGTTACGAGAATCCTTTGCATGCATTTTGTATATATATATATATATTAATATAATCATCAAAATTTGAACTAATCTAGGATTTTTAAATGATATTTATAGGTAAATAGATAATTTTATTGGAATTTATTACTTGTAAAATGGTTTACTAAGAATATATTTGGGTTTCTAAACAAATACATATATGTATAAGTATATATGTGTATGTATAATGTATTTAATCCTTACATGTTTATGATTCATTTCTTCTTTAGATAAAAAAATTATTTTGAAAGTAAATTCACATCCTTATACATATTATATTAATTCAAATTTCGAAACACACAAGTATAAGTAAGTACAAATTACAGATATGCATGTCTGAATAATTACAAATGATAGTTGATATTGTAAAAAAATAACAAAGTGTTGTTTTCTTATTGGGTACCTATTTTTTTAAAAAAAGTAATCAATTTTTTATTACACTTGGTATTATTAGAATCTTGAATATAAAATAATAAGCTAAATAATTGGATGTATCATTTTTATAATATATATACACATACATTCATAGTGAAGTGTGATTAATTGTATATGTATCAATCCAGCACATGAAATAAATTTTAATCATTTACAAGTATTATATATTAATTCATGATGAATCTTCCAAATAGTATACTATTAGTTATTTAAATTTATTATTTAATCTGTTTGACACTACCATTTATAAATTTATGCATTGAACCTGAATTATAAATATATTATAATCAAAAACATTTATTATTGTATATTAAATGTTTACTTTCATATAACAATGGTTTTGAATTTAATAGTTATTATTTTATGTGAAAAACCTAATCATTTTATTATCAACTGATCACTTATGATAATTTATGGATTAAGAATTTAATTATTCAAAGTTTTATGAGACATTTTAAAAAGATACATAATTAAATTGTTCAATGTTTTATCGGATACATTGATTAAAAGACATAATTTAATAAATCAATGTGTTATGGGACACTTTGATTTAAAGGCATTTAGACATATAAGGAATGCACTGGGGTTATTATGTGATGGGTATGGCCCGTTATAGCCTCTAGATTAATTGAAAGATATCATGATACAAACTTGTTCATGGAACGAGGCCTTGATAGATTATTTCTGTATTGTATTTATACAAGGCCTCGATAGAATATTTTAGAATGTCTGACCTAATAATTTTATTCAATATGTTATTATTATTTAACCAACCATGTGATTATTTGACTAGTATAATATCATGGGTTAAGAACCATTTACATATGATAATGGTAAAAATTTCACATAGTATGAGGATATATGTACATGATAAGTCAATTATAAATTAAGTGTAGCACCTATTTTCAGAACCTGGATAGATAAGATTGTAATATACATGTCCTTTAATGAATTTAAAATTATTTTTTAAGTGATTAATAATTTTTTTACCTGTGAAGTTATATTAATGTTTTATATCATGTGAAAAATTTTGTACCTAAAACCTTTCATGTCACCTTTAAATTATTTTTATCAACTGAATATGTATATATAGAAATCCAATAATTTTTTTACAAGTATATATACTCTGATAAGTGTTTTATATATATCTTTTAAATAAATGTATAAATTAATTTTTAAGATACTTACCTAAAAATAATTTTACGTAAATATTTAAAAATTATGATGACATGTCTCAAGAATTTTTTTCCCTTTTAAGAAAATGTTTTGTAATTATTTTAAAAGGATTTTTTTTAAGAATGGAGTCTCCTGAATTAGTTTTAAAACCCATTACTGGGATTTCATGTGCTCACCCTACATTTTTATTTAATTTTTTAAAGGATTATTAGATTTTTCTAGTTTTGAGTTCTTCTTTGTGGTGGATTCTTTTGTAGCTTATCTCATTTGGGTTTGAAGAAATATGTAAACTATGTATTTTTTCCAGAAGATAAACTAGGAAGATTATATTTGATGGATTGTGATGTGTAATTTTATCAGCATATTTTCATAAAAAAAATTACACACCATGTTTTAGGCACCGACTTTTGGATTCAGGGGTCAGATCCTTACATAATGGGTGCACAAAACATTAGAAAAATATTTCCTTAGTTATATCAGGATTTGAATAATAACTGCAACTGTGTGAAACAACCTCCTTAGCCTATGATAAATTAAGGTGTGGTTGAATAATTCATGACTCAAAGGCCACCTATCATTAATGGATTTTATGATACCACCACTTAATAATAGTAAATTAATTTCATTCTGAATATATTCCCTGTCCTATAATTCATAGAAGAAGAGATAATAGTGCTAGAAGAATATTGTTTTTAGGGGGAAGCTAATCACTGGTGGAAGATAATCAATAACATTAATTCCAAGGGGGAAATTGATTCATTTGAATGGTATGATTTGAGGAAAATAAATGTCAATAAATATTTTTTCTGAATACACCATCATTAGATGGAAATGGTGTTCCTTGGATTAAAGAAAAAGTAATATGACTCTATTGGAGAATATGAGTAAAACATTACATTACCTACATGATATGACTCTTTCGTTATTATGAACAGAGAATGAAATGTTCATCAATTATTTAAATGACTAAAAATGAATCTATGAAAAGCATCTGAGAATCAAGATTTGGACAGTTATGAGTATATTTTCTATTGTACCCTTATGATCGAAATGGATATTAGATACTCTTGGTTGTCTCATAGGCCCGTAGGTAAAAAAATACAAAATTGAGTTTAATATGGAGGATAAATAGATAAATCACAACATGTAAATAAATACCAATATCAAAAATGAAAAAAATTTCAGAAGAAAAATCCCAGTAACTATGTAAAGGGAACCAATAAATTCATCAAATATAGAAGAATGGGGTATTTATATAATAAACACTGAAGGGATATGAAGAATAATAATAATTTAGAGGAAGACAGTAAGGTTCATATCAATAATCAAACTATAGTGGAGTGTTTTAACATCATGGAACTTGGGAATTATGCGAACTATTTCCCTAATCCAAGGGTTGTTAGAGGAAATCAAAAGAAATAACATCCAAGGAAGCAAGGAAGGTAATATTCTCTATCGACTACTAAGGTGAAACCTAATAATGATGTGGTGATAGGTATGATGTTTATTAATTAATGAATATATAATTAAAAAGTTGATTCTGGTTCTACAAATTCTTTTATATCATGTGAGTTTAGTAGAATTAATGAAACAACATCACAAAAGATAGAAGATATGTTATCTGTAAGAACATAAAATGGAGAAATTATTGCATCCAAAGTTTTTAACTCCTCCTAGATTAATGATTGTGGAATTACCCAACCATAAAATGTCATATTACGTCTTTTGGAGGAGTTTTAATCTATATTTTTCATGTATTTATTATAATTATACAAAATAGACATCAACTATCAGAAATGGGAGATCACACTTCACATTCCGAAGAATCATCCAATTATGAACATTTTTAAGGAGGATGATGAATCTCATTATAAATTATCATCTCAATTGTGGTTATTGTTTTCTTATGAGAAATAATATGTAGCTCAAATGGTGTATAAATAGGATATAATCTTATTTAAAGACATACCCAGTGTAAGGGACTACATGAATGTTTTCCCCAAAATATTTTTATGGTATTCCTCTTGATAAATATGTTGAGTTCTTAATTAAATTTATTATTGGATCTTTTTTAATATCAATGAAACCTTATATAATGGCCACTATTGAGTTGGAAGAACGAAATAAGTAGTTTTAAGAGAATCTAGACAAGGATTTTATCTGCCCTTGTGCTTCACCATAGGATTCACGAGTCCTCTTCATCGTAAAGAAGGATCGATCGATGCATACATTATTTTATTATCATAATCTCAATAAAATCTTGATAAAGAACATTTATCCCCTTCAATGGATAGATAACTTGTATGATTAACTAGATGGGTCCAAGCATTTCACTATATTGGACCATCTATTGGGATATAACCAATTATAGGTGAAGAGGGATGATATTCCCAAAGATACCTTTTGAAAAAGGTATGGAAATTATGAGTTTATAGTGATTAACTTAATAATCACTAATTATACAATGATCTTCATGAATTTATTGAGAAAAGTCATTATAAATTACCTCAAATTTTTTTGGTATTCGTTATTGATGATATTCTAATAAAATCAAAGACCATGGAGAAACAAGTGTAGAATTTGAATTATATACTAAAGGATTTGTGAAGGGAGTAATTTTATGAAAAGTGAAGTAAATGTGAGATTTGGATAGATTTATATTCATTATTTTGGATTGTAATCACTTTAAAATAGAAATTTTAGGACTTAAAAAATAATATCAATTAATGAGTTTTCCATTAAAACAATTGTAATGGTGATCCATAGTTTTCTCGGTCTAGCCTGGTAATACCAACACTTTTTTAGGAAATTCTCATTATTGTCAAACCCACTAACAATGATAACCTAGAAGGGGGTAAAATATTTCAGTATGCAATAATTTATGGAATGAGTTAAGGATAAAAAAAAGGCTTATAACTACACTAGTACTGCAAATTTTTGAAAAGTGGGTAACTCATTGTGGTGTATAATGATGCTTCAGAGATGGGATTTGTCTACGTACTAATGAAAAATTATACTTTTTTTAAAATATGCCACAATTAATTTAAAATTTAATGAGAGATATTATCCCACACATGATGTGGAGTTGGAATCTATGATCATTGCCTTGAAAATCTAGTTGCATTATCTCTATGGGGAGATTTGTAAGACATATACTGATCATAAGATTATCAAATATATATTCACATAGAAAGAGGTTAATATGCACCAGTGAAGATGGTTATATCTCATCCAGGATTATGATTTTTCAATCGACTACCTTCATGTTATGGAAGTTATGGTGGAAGATTCTCTAAGTATACATGATCCTATATATTTATCAATAATGAAAATTTTGAAGGAACGCCTATTTTTTGGATATCAAAGGATGGGCATGGGAATAATTAATAAAGGAACATCATCAACCATTTCTCGATATATTATTTAGCCATCACATATAGAGAAAATAATTTCTTTTCAAACAAATGATGTGGAAAGTTGAAAAATCAGTATAATATATCTGAAATGGGAAATCCTCATAGTTAAAAATGGATGAGGAAGGATTTGTACGATTAGGTTAACTACTATTACTACCATCCAATATGGAGAAAATGAAATATTGTCTGAATGACCCACATAGCTTGATATTCCCTATTCACCCAAGGAGAACAAAGATGTATCAATGTCTCAGAGATCACTAATACTGGGATAATATGAAGAAGGAGATCGATAAATATATATCAAATTTATCGGGTTATAATCAGGTAAAGGGTAAAAGGAAAATGTCGAAGGGGATTATGAAGCCATTACCAATACAACAAATGGATCTTGTAAACAACACCATAGACGTTCTCACTGGACTTATGAAGACATCCTTAGGAAACAATGCTATATGGGTTGTTGTGGATCATCAAATAAAGAAAAATCACATTATTACAATTTCAGAAGATTTTTTACTTGGTAAAATGGAACAAATATACATCATAGAAGTGGTAAAGAGTCATGGATTACCACTATAAATTTTATCTAATCGAGATCCAATATTAACATCCACATTGTGTAAAAGTATCCAACACGATCTAAAATCTAAGTTAAACTTCTGTATGACCTATCATCCCCAAACTGATTGTTAATCTGAGTAGACTATTCAAAAACTGGAATGTATGTTGAGAGTGTTTTATATGAACTTAAACATAGCATGGGACCGACATCTACCTCTGGTAAAGATCTAATACAAAAATAGTTTATACTAGAGAATATAAATGGATCTATATAAATCCCACTATAGAAAATAATGCAGAACAATGCCATGTTGGGATGAAGATGGTGAACATTAGCTTTTATAACCTGATATGGTCGAAGAAAAGGTAGAGAAGATGAAAACCATTCATTAGCATATATGGGTAGACCAAAATTGATAAAAGAATCATGAAAACAATCATCCACTAGACCTATAGTTTATGTTTAGAGACATGATATTCCTCCATATATCTATATGGAAGAAGATCTTGAGATTTGGGATGAAGGGAATGTTAAGTCCCAAGTACATCAACCCCTTTTATATTCTTGACTGTGTTGGAGCTTTGGCATAAAAAATAAACTTCAACCAACCAAGCCTCAAGAATAAAATTTATTCAATGTGCCCCTATTGAGAAAGTACATACCACATCTCTCACAAATACTGAATTTAGATGTGGTACATTTGGAAAATGATCTCTCTTTAGAGGAGGATGTAATGAAAATCTTGGACCATAGATATAATTTTATTTGAAAAATGACTAATAAACATGTTAAATTACTATAGAATAACCGTAATTATGAAGAGGCTGCATAGTAAATGGATAAAGTAATGAAAAATAAGTAACCTAACCCATTTTCCCCATAGTTGGTAAAAAATTCGAGGGTGGAATTTCTTAAGGGGGAAGAATGTAACGACCCTAAATTCTATCAATAGAATCGTCCTTCTTATTTCATATTTTATAGATCACATTAAATAATATAAATAACATAAAAAATTATTATAATTGATGAATTAATGATATATTATGAATTTCTAGAAGTTAAGTAACATATATCATTGGAAGACTAACATGTCCTTTGAAATAGTAATGTGACCCATATAAATAGTAAAGTATCCAATGGAATAATAAACCCATCTATGAAATTATAAATAAAATTTTGGTTTCATATATATATTAATTTTATATATCTATATCTCAACATAAGAAAATAAATGTTCCAGAAATGAAATATTTTGTGTAGATATTTTTTAATGTCATAAATATTTAATTACAATTTTATAATTATATTATTAATTTTATAGAAAATTTATTCTCATAAAATTTATCCATAAATTATTATTTTTTGTTATAATATAATATTAGTAGACCTTAATTATTTTTTCAAGGTGTTATAAATTCTGATATAATTTAAAAATATGTATTTTTTGAGTAAATGATAATTTTAATTAAAAAGTAAATTTCATACATTTGAAAAATTATTTTCATAAATTGGATATAATTTTTTAATTCTAAATTTTAAAAAATGGTTAGGGTTAATTTTGGGGAGTATTTTAAAATAGTTGATTTTTTTTAATATTGAAGTACGATAATTTATTGTATTTACTAAAAATGGGAATTATTCAGTCATAGATTATGAATGGATGATGTGAGAGCACAATATCGACAATCCATATTTTTTTATATTTTTTTTAAATACTCAAACCATTAGAATTATTCATCCTAAATAATAATATAATTAATAAATTAATGAGAAAGAACCCCTCTAATCCCCTATAAATACCACCCCTCACCACCTATTTTCCACACACATTTCAAGATTTGAGAAATTTCCAAATTATTCCCAATACTATTACCAAGCCTCTTCCCCATATCAATTAGCCCTTGGTCTCAAAACGAAATACCAAAACCAACCATACTAAGGAGGTTTTCAAGGAGATTGATTAAATAGGTAAAATCCACTTCCCTTCCTTTTTAATTTCATTTGATGTTATTTTATTTTTTATTCTCAACTCAACTACCTTATTACAAGTGCTATAAAAACTCCATTTATTTATATAATATTTAATTTTATTAGGCACACGTAATATTCCATCAAAAAAATTCATCTCCTCTCTCATTATTCAAAGGATTTAAAATTTCATCAGTGTGGCGTGGATTATTGCCGTCAAGAATGAGAAGTTTTCATTTTTCCTCCACCACCATCTAGGTCTCTAATAAAACCATTTTAATTATTGAAAAATATTTTAAAAATAATTTCATAATGTTTTCTTTGTTTTTAAAAATATGTAGAAATAATACTAAATTATTAATCAAAATTAGTTTTTTGTGATGATTAAATACCACCAAATAATACTATGGATTGTCACTAAGGTCTTATCTAATGAATAATCCACAAAAAAATAACCAAATGAATATAAACCAATTAATATTAAATATGTTCATTAATTAATTATATTTTTAATTATGTAGAACTATTATATATTTATATGATCTTCCATACATATATACAAGTGAAACGATCTTGAAATCAAAGGAAACAAACACTCTCGAATTATGAAATTATATCTTATTACTTATCCAAAAATAAACGAATAAACATAATAAAATTCAATTAAATCAATTTCATGTATAATATATCCTGAAATTATTAATTAATTAATCTAATATTATTATTTAGTTCATTATGTACAAGTAAATAATGGTTTCATAGACAAGGTTAGGGATTCATTCTAAACGTCATGTTTTCCTTCTGGTAACTCTTTCTCTATACACAAATGTTACTCATATTTATTTTTATATAATTATAAAATATTATATTTATATGTTTAAAAATCATGTATCCAGATCATTTCATTCTTTTTTCTGGTATATACATTTTTTTAAAATGGTCATTCCTTAATTCTTCCTGATAAGCATGTCTGATTCAAGGTAACTTCACATTTTCATTGCCATTTTTATATAATCTATATAATATATTTTAATCCATCATTATTTTTATAAAGTCACTATATTTTCATGAAAAAATATCTTGGTGAATTTACGGTTTATTATAAATAATAATTATTTTTTCTATTTTAAATAATCTTTAATATGTTCCTTAAACCACACTAAATGTTTTTATATATAATGTTTCAAAACACATATTTTTTTGTATTTAGTTATGTTTGAAATCACTTATCATTATATTACCTGTTTCACCTATTAGTATCCATGTATCATTTAAATCCATTCATTCATGGAAAATATTATGATATTCCATTTTAATATTTATTTTCACATGATTTGGATAACCATTTCATTCCATGGGTTTACCATATGTTTCTGTTTGATTCTCTATGTATGATTAATTGTGTGGAATATATAATTATGAACTTTGTATTATAGGGGAACCTAGATTTAAATTAATTGAATTAGGTATTGTTTAGTCTCATGAGGCATCATGTACAATGGTCATTGTGGTTTTCCATAACTCGTGCTCTACGTTAAATGGTCTTGGTGTTTAGCCTTGAATTGTGCTCCTCCATATGAAATAAGACTTAACTTGTGGTTATATTATGTTTTATGTTGCTTCCATTTTACTATAATTCCATGAATAAATAATAACATTCAATATAATTTATGATTATATATGTTTATTTAGGTTCGATGAAATTTTTATATCATCATGTTATTCTTTATAACCCATGTTCTATGAATTATTCTTATGGTTATTCCCTTATTGGGTATCATTAGAACATCCCTTTGTTCATCTATTACTCAGGTAATCCTATATAGATATAAGGGGTCAAAGGGTGTTTGGAGATCATTATAAAAATTAAAAGGATGACTTTTTTAATTTCATGATTTCTTATTATGTATCAAATCATACATAGACACTAGACATTACAAACCTTGGTTTGTATTATAAGAATTATAATTGATGAAATCATTTGATAATATGTGTAAAAGGATGGGGTTGCTATACTATAAAATCCTTATCACAAAGAATTTAAAATTGTTTATTTAGTTCCATAAATTGTAATGTTATTATCATATAGGGAGTATTATATAAAGGTTTTTCATTAGCGATAACATTAATAGAAAATTAAACATCATTCTCATGTGGATTTCCATACAGATCTTAAGGATACACACCATTGTATTCCACAATAATTTATACAACCTCTAATATATGGAAAACTTTCATATTTATAGGTTTTTTTAACAATATTTCTCCAACAATTTTATTATGGAGAGAAATTAAAGGTGGATCTATATATGAATAAGATAATGTAGTATCCCTTATGATTATATAGAATTCTAAATTTCCACTATGAATAATAATATCCTTCTCTAAGATATTAATTTTGTTATCATAATTTAAAATCTAATCCATATCATGGATTTTATCAAATTAAATAATGGCTTTAATAATCACGTTTTATAAAAGGGAGTGTTTATGTATCATCATATAAATTTATTAAAACACTATTATTGCAATAATTTTTCACTATGAGTATTGATTGAAAACTCTATTATTATGGTTTTGTGAAAATATCTAATTTTTTTAGGAAGCATGGAAGATATAAAATAGTGTGATGATCTAGAATCACATAATGTATTATCTAAATTTTTGGTAATATTTGCAATACCTACCACTTAATCTTTATGAACATCTCCATTAGCTATGGAAATATCATATGTTTGGACTTCCCCATTATCCTATTATATTGGGGATTCATTTGATATTTAGTAAACTTTCTTGAATAATTCCACAAATCAGTACTTATAAACCACTATATAGTGGTGGTTTCTTTATTTCCCTTTCATCCATGATCCATATGACCTGTTTCTACACACATTAAGAAATTAATGTTCCTTCAAACATGAATCCTAGGATCTTCTTTCCATAAGTATAGAAAATTGGGAATCCCATTTTTCCTTTATTCTCAGTTAAAACATTTCTTTTTTCTTGGTGATCAGTATGACTATTCTTTTCATGATTTCCCTTTAATATATAAGATCTAGAAAATTATTATTCATTTATAAAAGAAATTAATATATTGTCAAAATTCTATTAAATTTTTATAGAATCTAGAGCCTTATAGAGAAACGAAATAATCTTATCAAAGAAACCATAAATCATTCTTTTTGGATTTTATATGTTGTGCCCTTCAAGACTGGATATTATTGTAAAATTTTCCATATACTATACAACACCATTTTCTTCCATATACATTAAAATGATAAACTTCCTCTCTATTTCATCTCTTTTCCCTTAGGGGATTTTTTTCTTTTTGTAAAACACATTATGAGTTCTTTATTTATTACTTTTTCTATTTCATCAACAAATTGAAGGTTGTTTATTAATAAAAACTATTGATAAGTATCTCTATTCAAAAAATAAAATATTATAATGTTTTTTACCTTTAATTAATTCATAAGGATATAAATATCTTTTAAATGTGATTAATCCATTATTGAAATACATATAGATTAATAGTTTAATTAAAACATAGAGGCTTATATTTCATTAATTGATCCAACATGGGTGAACTATAACACCTTGAATCTAGTGACATAAATCTAGTGGTCATTTAATTACATTGGATAAATATATAAATGATCACATATGGAAAGATCAAATATTTTACCAGTCTTGGAAGAATAGAAGCATACCTGAATCTCAAATTACATGTGAAAACAATAAATAAAACATAAAAAAATCATACATTTTCAATTTATTATTCTGTTTCACAGAAATCATTTATAGATACCTTCATTGTATCATAGGGAAATGATACCATAATAATGGGTGAGATAACATGCTCAGTAATGTAATTCCTACACCGAAATATATCAAATAAAAACCAATTCATGAATAATATAGAATAGATAAACAGTAATCAAATATAACATATAACCAAGATCATAAAATTGGAATATATCCGTGGATAACATAGGATTATAAATAATCTCATGGTTAATAATATTTGGTTTCAAAATTACTAAATTAATAATTTTATACATTATATTCATATCATCGAGGACTTATAAAAATACATTATAAACATACCACTGAGGTACCATAAAAAGGTATAATAAATAATTTGATAGGAACACCACCAATTCCCCAAATAATTTTAATATTTATGCCAAATGATATATCAAGGGGATGTGTAATTTTTTGTGCCACCATTCATATAATAATTAAAATTAACTTATCATTGAATAAACTAGACTACTTAAAAAAGATATATTAACAATAACTAGATATTTATATTGGAGGAACTACCATACAAAATATATATATATTCTCTATTAAAAATTATAATTATACTTATAGAGAAATCTGGTTTTTGGAGAACTGAGTATATCTCTAATCATGTTTTTGATTATTGAAAGTTATTCTCATAGATAAAAATAATTTTGAAAGATCAATAGATCATTTTTATGGAAAATACCATTTCCATTCTAAAATAACATATTTAATATACAAAATCATCCTTATTTTTAATAAAACAGATTTTATTTGAATATATACATGGAAATATATATTAAAATATTTAATGAAGATAATATTCATGATGGTAAGAAAATATAGTCCATTCATATATTACAAAGGAGAATTCTTTTTTTTTCACTTTTTATAGAAATTCAAAATGTTTCATATAGGAAATGATAAATATATTATATTTTAAATATATTAAAATAAATAAAAATATTATTGAAAATTAAATTAAGAAATCATTTCTGTGAAAATAATAACTTTCATGAATTTTTTTTAGAAAACATAGGCATGGAAGAGAAAGTTCATCGACAAAATAGGAATTAAGATCAAATTTTCATAAAAAAATCTGTCGATCACATTAAGTACCAAAGTGAGGAAAGAAAAGTTAAAATTAAAATTTTCCAAAATTACTAGAGGATAAGAAAATATTTTGGGTTTAATAAGGAATTATAATATAATTCCCTTAAGTAAAGCTCAAACATTAGAAATCCCAAAAAAATGTTGATATCTTTAAATAAAACCATATTGATTCAATACTCCATAAATAGAAAACTCATGAAAGAAAGAAACATATATGGATTTTTAATACCCATATTTGTTAATGAGAATAATCATAAAATACATTGATGTATAGTATATAATCTCTAAAAAATTAATAAGTAATGATTTTGTAGTTTTTATCCTATTAATAAATGAAAGAGAGGACACCCTTAAAAAGGTTTTAACATTGAAGTATATATTAATCAATTAAATGATTGTGTTTAACAAATGTAATTCCACATAAATTTTTATTAAATAAAACATAAAACAATTATAGGAAATTACACACATAATCTTGTTTAACATTGATAGTGAAGACAAAATATAACCCAATGAAAATTAAATGAGTTAATAAACCCCTTACCATGAGTCGGACTCTCTATGTTTCTAAATTATTACTCATATAATAAAAATATATTAAGTTTATACTTATATCCTAACCTATATCATGTTTATACCCTTATTATTATACATTTTATTTTATTTATTATCATGATTTATATATTTATAGATTCATTTATGTTCATGTCATTCGTTTTGAGTACATTTGGTTTATAACCACAATACAAATTTTGTAGGGTAAAATGGTCAAATGGTTCATAGATCCATAATCCCTAGGATATTAATTATGAAATAATATTTATTATTTTATGAAGTGTATAATTTTATTATCATCTATGAAATGTGTAGATTAAAAATGAATCAAATCGCTTTGTAGAAGTTGTAGTCCACACGTACTTCCGAGTGTCATTTTCATTTTTTAGATTAGTTAATGGGTTGGAAGGGAAGTAATATATTATATTCCTAAATATTAATTATTTAATAAATATCATATATATATATATATATATTCATTAATTATAACATAATAACCACCCTTGTGACATGGCGATGAAAAATGAAGCACAACACATCATGGAAGTGACAATACACAAGTATGAATGAACAATTTTTTCATTCTTCATAGGATGGAAATATAGATTAATAATTATTGTAACGTACAAATAATAAAATTTAATTATATTTTATATTATGGTGTTATTATATAATAAGGCATTATAATAATTTAATGGATTTAGAAGTAGAAATAAACATGAAATACTAATTATAGAATTATATGTATTCTATATAAAATCAACATTTTCATACACCTAATCTATTATTAGGTTGTTATTTTAGTGAGAAAAGGAACTATTGGATATTGAGAATGAATATATAATGGTATAATCAAATTTAATGGATAAGATGGAAGGCTTAAACATTGTTAATTTGGGAGGTGAGTTTGTTCGTATTTAGATGTGAGTAAGGGACACACTTTTAATTACTTAATATATATATATATATATATATTAATTTCCAATGGAAAATAATTTATATTTACCATGTATTTAAATAAAAAGTTTAAAAGGTCTAAATGTAATCTAATAAGAACATTTAAAAAAATATTGGTGTCACTTATGTTTTTATTTAACCACTCTGTTAACACTTTTTAACATTAATTATGTTAAAAAAAATTCTATTATTGGTCATAAATTTACTTATACATGCTAAATTTTCTCATACATGATCTAAAAATGATATTTTAACCCAAAAAAACTTTTAATATGTTATAATAACCCTAAAAAGATAAAAATTATTCCTCATGTTTCATTATATCAACCAAAATCAAAATGGTTATCACAAGATGATATGATATCAAATACAAACAAACCTTCATATGTAAAAACATTGAATTAATCTCTAATGTTTCGACAAAAACACCCAAGATTTTAATAACCATAAAAATTTTAAAAATAAAACCAAACAAATTAAAACCACATGATTAGAATGACTTGATTACAAATTATTCAAATATTAAACTAATATTTATCCTCAAACAACATTGATCACTCATTAAAGGTACATAATATAATATATATACATGAATCATGTATTCTATTAAATATATTATTATTTTCGCACAATAACCAAAATCACTAAATAAAATACATCCAAAAAACATATATATGATTTTAATAGTTAAATCAATCATTACAAATAATATTTAATATCATCCAAGAAAATAATATTTAGTTTAGCATAATCCTATAGTGTTCCTCCCATATCTAGTGATCATCATGAAAAATAAAATTAATCACCTAGCTACCAAATCACCATTCAATATAATGGTAATCTGGATGATAAAAGAAATATTATAAAAATATAATAATCTAAAATTACCTTAAAATTAAAGATCATTTTAACCCTTATGTTTCTTAATAAGATTAAAATATTCCCACAAAATATGAAATCATTTACATTATATTACATTTTCACCAAAATGCATAATAAATTGAATTGTTGTATTACCATAAATGTGTCTAAATATGTTATTAATCATCTTAAACACTATAAACATATAACATAAAATGGGTATCTATTCATTTTATATAATTATAAACCCCAGACTTATCAACTCATGGAACTTTAGGTTTATCCCATATCATTATGGTATATCATTGGTTTCCATAGGTTTTATCCTCACATTTGTCATAATGTTTCATTAATAAAATTTAAATTAACCAAATAATATAACCTCAGATTTTTCAACCACATTATAATCTTAGTCCCCATTATCATATATCAATGGCAGTCGATATAACACCCAACCAACCCCTTTCATTGTTTTTACCCCTATATGCATCTGTACCACAGTCAAGTCCACTTTCTAGTATCCTAAAAATGATCAATTTTCTAGGAAAACTAAAGAGTATATAGTGAATCAAATATTCAGGATATTACTCTATAATATGTCATATCCCTAGAATATATCATAGAATTATGATAGTTTTCCTAAATCAATTTCCCATGGATCCTAATCAAAATCCATTGATACCAATTGTAGCACCCTAACTTGAGTAACCTTGATCTAGTTGTTATTTTACTAAATTTTAAAAATATACAAGGGACCACATCCAGAAGGATTAAATAATATAAAAATATTTCCACCCTATATACATAAACGATTCTCACACGACATTTGAGAACATGAAATACACCATAAAAATCAATTAATAATTTATTTATTTCTTCAGTTATATCCAAAATATCATTAATATATCACTTACTGGTATCATATAGAATGTAAAACATAGTAAAGGTTCGTCATGGATACTTTGTAAGAGATAAACTAGAACAAAATCTATTGTAGATTAAAAAATGCTTGAATAATATTGTAGAGATAAATAAATAATCAAATATATCATATATAAAATATCATTCAATGGGAATTAAACCATGCGTAATAGAAAAATTTATATAATCACATGGATTATAATAAATGGTTTTAAATTTATTGAATGCATAATTTAGAACATTATAGTCAAACAATCATGGGCTTGTGGAAAGACATTACAAGCATACCTTCAAGACCTTATGCAAGGGAATTATAAATATTTTGGAAGGAAAATTATAAATACAAAGTCTATTTTGTCTCATTAGTAAAAATTACGAATTTAGGGTATATATAATTCTATACCCCATCCATTAATTAACAAATCTAGTGAGTACATTATGTAAATAAACATTACTAATCTATAAACAAGCAATTATAATCAATAATTATTTGTACTAGGTGAACTGGGCTATAGAATTTCAATACATTCCCCACTCAAAATGGGAAATATAGTAGATTTTATCGCAATTTTTTATCCACAATAATGAATAATATTAAACAAAATATATCAATATAGATAAAAATATGATCCCTAGAACAAATTTTGACGAAAATACCATTTCTATTTGAAAATAACTTATTTATAATGTAAAAAATAAAATATATTTAAAAATACTGATTGTTTTAAAAGAAACATGTAAATTTGAAAATTAATCATCAATGAAAATAATATATATGACACCATCAGAAGGTGTTTATGTCATATACATTAAAGAAATGCTATATTTTCACTTTGTAAAGGTGGTCAAAATGGTCCATACTGGAAATGTTTGAACATTTCCTTTGTAAACCATTCTAAAGAAATTCAATGAAAATTTAAAATTATTATAATAAATAATTGATATGTAAATAATATAAATCATGAAATATTATTAGAATTCAAGGAAATGGAATAAAAAAATTTCTACAAAATATGAAATAAGGGTGGATTTTCTTAAAAAATATTTCTCAATCATATTAAATACTAAATAGGGGGGAAATGGAAAACAGTAATTTAAAAAAATAAAGGATATAAAAGTATTTGGGATTTAATATGGATGTATAACATAATTCCCCTATTTTAAGCATAAACATAAAAAATCAAAAATAAGGATGAAATAATGAAACAAAACCATTCCACACTAGTAATATCTCAATCAAAACCTCATGATAGAGATAGACGAAAATTAATGATTAAATACAAATGATGTAAAGACCTAGAAATTTCCATTTATTTTATTAAAAAATAAAAGGGAATTTTAAGAGATCAAAAAAATTGATGACGCCTGATTCTGAGTCCTAGATTACCTGGAATGATTTTCTGAACTTTTCTTCGGGTACGTTCAATAAACGTACGAGAGGGTTTTTATAACTTTTGAACCGATGCATGGAATTGAAATATGAGGGCACTGTTGAACATACAGTGCATGTATTTTCTTAAAGATACATTCACCTCGACGGTAGTTGGTCGAGAGTGAAATTTAGTTATTTGGTTTTTTTGAAAGATAAAAATAAAAATAAAATTGTGTAACAATATATTTTTATTTGAAACATCCATGTGGATGTTGGGAGGTGGGGACCACCAAAACTAAACCATCATTTGATGGATAAGAGGTGGGATCCATCAGAACTAAATATCCCTTGTGAGGCTATGGTGGTGGGGACCACCCGAGCCTAAACCCCCAATTTGAATATTAGAGATATGGACCACCCGATCCCTGTTAATGGGGAGAAACCTTCCAAATCCCCAATATTCTACCCCTCCCATTAAATTGACCCATTAAAATGGGCCAATTAATTAAGATAATTAATTGTGATAATGCGGTACATTTACTACGCCAACTTGGTTGTGCCAACATAATTATTCATTTATGTTAATTATATTGGAACCTCTCTCTTTTTTTGAGTGGAATTGTGAGAGGAGAACCATTGGAGGATTACAGTTCTCCAATGAAGAACGTGTTCTTTCATGAAGAACGCTCCTCCAATGAAGAACACCGAATCGACTTCTAACTTAGGACACCCTCTAATGAGGAACATCTTTGACTACGATGATATGATGCACAAGCCCGTGATTGGAGGTGTGTGGTGAAAGAGACAAACGTCGACAGCATCAACTTCTTCTCGCGCCAACGTCAACGACAATACAAGGAAGGGGGTTATCATTGAATTCATGAATTTTCTCAATTAATTTCCTTGTTCTTGGAAACCGAGGTGGACGAGGACCAACCAAAACAAGTTGATCCATGATTCGTATTACATTTTAGAGTTTTTCATTCATGAATCCTGATTTCTTTTTGTTGATCCTCTTGCTACTACTCTAACGCAGAGGGTGTCAGCCAAACAATCATGGCCTTACCCCTACTCCATTATGATTCTTTGGTGTTCTTCGCAATGGAAAAGGGAGAAGAAGGCAAAAAAGGCAACGCCACTCCGCTTCCCATAGCCTCCATGCCCCGCGGTGCTCTGCCGCTCCGTACTGTCTGTGGCTAAGCTCCTCGAGCCATCGTCATGGCTTCGTTGCGGATTCACCACACCGCCCTGGCTGAACCACTATCGCGGCCTTGTCGCGCCACCCCGACCGACCCACCACTGCAACCTCACCTTCCTGTCGTGGTTGGACGGCCACTGCACCCTCGTTGTGCTGCCACAACCGGACTACATCCGTGACCTTATCACGCCGCCCCTACCGAACCGCTGTCGCCGCCATACGAGCCAAGACGTCGCCACCACGCCGAGCCGAGCTGATGCCTCCATGCTATTCTGACGCTATCATCCGAGCCTATTCCACCACCGGGGTGAGACCCCATACGAGCCGCCACCTCCCTAACGGCCGAACCTCCTCGGCCGAACCGCTTTGCGGCCTCACGCCCTCGCGGCCATTTGCAGCCCTTCGCAACCTCTCATGGCCTGTTGGGTCGAATCCAATGGGTCGGGCCACCAAGAGGGTCGAGACGAACCCAAAAGGCCAGGATGAACCCAACAGGTATGGTCAGGTTGACCCAAAATGGGTCAGCCCAGGCTTGGTTGGGCCGGATCAGTTTGACTGGGTCAGACCGGATCCGGGCCCACTACGACCCATTTACACTTTTTCCATAACTTTTCCACCAGATGTCTGTTTAACGAACCGTCAGCGGTTCTAAAAATCATGGATCGAGACGGTCACTTTGAGTATACCCCACTATGATTTTGGATTAAGATGGGGAATGATCAGGTTGGATCGAGCAAGAACCTAACTAGGGCCCTAGGACTAAACACTAATAACTAACAGACCGGGTGTCAGATTGATGCGTCGTCTATCGTGTTGAGACCCCTATAACATAGCAGACCTTTGAGATGATTCCTTGTGGGAATTAATGATAGTTTAAGTGTTGACCAAGAGCTCGTGGACCAGATCCTTATGAAGACGAGCAAGCATAATGCGGGAACACCGTAGCTGGCTGAGAATTGATGAAAGATGACCTTTTTGACTTGGAGTGACTTAATAGACCCAATAGGGAGAGCCTCTATGTGGTGAGCCAAACCCATGGTGGGGAGTACCTCTGTGTGATTTGGAAGACACATGGTAAATGATATGAAGAGTACCTTAGCAGGCCATGGTGGGTAGCACCTTTGTGTGACGCAGCAAACCCATGGTACTTAACAGGAGGAGTACCACAGCAAGTCACAAGGGGGATCAGCTCTATGTGACGTGGCATTCCCATGTTTGGGGGTTCCTCTTTGTGACATGGTAGACCCATGTTACTCGATAGTAGGAGTACCTCAGCAGTCCATGGTTTATGGGAAGCGCCTCTGTGTGACATGGTAGGCCCACTATAATCAATAGAGGAGGGGTTTTCTACCAACTGAGGTGTTCGACGATGTGACTAGAGATGTTACAAGTTACTACCCCTAGAATAAATCTTGGTGTGAGCTGTATTAGTATCATTTTGTTTTCCTCAGGATTGAGATGAATTACTTGATAACATAGTTATATATATGGGAATATACATAAGTAGGGTTATCTGTTGAATTCATACATTGTGGTTTATCCTTGGTAGATTTGTGTGATATATTGAGGGTCTTGGGGTCCCTATTATGTATCGATATAATCACCCCTATACGGGCTATGCTCGAACCTCATTGTTTTTGGTGAAGACAGTGGATAGTATTGACTGAGGACGAGAGTACCAGGAGTGGATGGTACCCTGAGGTGGACCACACGACGAGTCGGTACACGGAGGAGACAGACAAAAGTATTGTGCTAAAGAGGCGATCAGTAACTATCGTTCAGGTAGGAACCTCAGAGGATGATATAGTAGCTGTATTTTTGTCTTTCATTAGGTGTATTGTATTTCAGTTGTTCTTATACCTTTACTGTTGGGCTTGTATTACGACCCCCTTTTACTTTCAGCACTATTTTGGTTATACAGTTTTCTTGTATTTGTATCTTGATATGTGCTTGGTTTCGTGAGTTTACATGTTATAAAGGCAATGCCTTCCCAGTTTTGGGGAAAACACCTTTCAGTACTAGTCGCTAGCCCCTAGCCTATGGACGGCTGGATTGGGGTGGTCATCGCACGGGCCCCGGGGGATGGGTCATGAAAAATTGGAATCTTAGTAGTCAGTTCAACTACAGAACACAGTACTTTGATCATTATTTTAACATAAATAGTGTTATGTGTAGTGAGGGCAGTTATCAGTTGTGGGAATCCAATGTTGTTGCAGCAGCCGACATAACCGTACACTAGGACCCAGACTTCTAATTTCCAACTCAGTGCAAGAAAACACTGATTGCATGTGTCCTTTCAAGAGTTTTCTTTTTGATCTATTGATTCAGATCACTATGTATAACTTATTGACCATGTCGCAAATGTTTCCTTTCAAGATTCCTCCACGAAGACAGCCAGTAAGGGTTCTAAGAGTAGTACGCACTGACAGCCAATCGTTCGACGAGGCTTTGGTAGAGGGATCCTTTCCAGTAGAGGCACCAGTGGAGGCAACAGTGGTACCATTACCTATTGGGCCACCAATTAAACCAGCACTAGCAGAAGACGGTGCACGATGCTTGAGCATGTTGCACAAGTTCTAGCACCAGAGTCTACTCAGGTTCAAGGGAGAGATGGACCCCCAAGCGGCTGAGGATTGGCTGAAGGCTACAGTGAGAGTCTTTCGACTGGTAGGTACAACAATAGATCTCATTGTGATTTTTTTCAACATGCCTTCTATAAGAAGCAATAAGTAGATGGTGTAGCATGATTCTCCAGGTCCACAACAAGGTGACACATCTCTAGGAAGACTTCAAGAGCATGTTTCGAGAAGATCTTTTCCCAGTGACTCATCACACAGTGCGCATACTGGAGCATCTTCATTTGTAGCAGGGCAGCATGACTGTGGCTAAGTACTTAGTGAGGTTCATTGACCTCTCACGTTACTCCAAAGATATGGTATGGGACCAATTATTTAGAGCCCAGACCTTTGAGCTAGGGATCTGGATAAAGATCAGAGCTTCGATGATCTCACTTAGCATTCCGACGCAGGCGGGGATGATAGGGAGATCCCTCTTGTAGAGGGTTTCCTTGCTGAACAGTCTCCAGTAGTGAGATCCACCACTAGTGGTCATGTACCAGAGTCTTTTGAAGTTGGAAGTAGACAGATGTCATAGAAGTCCAAGAGGACCAGTCCTGCAGGTGGATGACCACATGACTAAGGATTGGTTGTACGGGGTACCCAAGGTAGAGACAGTCATGCTAGGACCGGGTAGTGTAACACATGTGGCGGGTAGGGTCACATGGCTTGTGACTGTCTTAACCTCCATATGGATGATCAGCAGATAGTCGAAGAACTGCCCAAGTAGAGATAGAGGTTCTACCGAGGAGTTCTACAGGGAGCAGTCGGGCATGGAAGAGGAGTTGGTTGTGCAGCTGGCGGTGGGTGATGATTTGAGATGTTACCACCTCCACCACCCAGAGGTCCACCCCTACCATAGGGAGTAGGTGGATAGGGGAGTGTTTAGCTCCAGGAAGCTATGGCTTACGATCATTGTCCTCTGGAGATGATATGAGGTATGATCTATGTCTACTCCACCTTAGATGCAGTTCTTATAGACACAGGTTCTCGTCACACTTTTATTTCCACTGCCCTCGTTCAGAGCTCATAGATTCCAAAAAAACGGTTGGCTCGATCCTTACTACTATAGACCCCTACGGGAGTATGTTTGATGATTACGCACTGGTTCCAGCAGTGTGATATTACTCTAGGAGGCGAGAGATTCAGCTGGAATCTCCAAGTAGTGGAGTCGAGGCCTTACAATGTCATCTTGGGTATGGAATGGTTATCTATAGTCTATGCTCATATAGACTATATTAGGTGCAATTTGGGTTGTGTCTGCATGGATGGGACCAAGTTTACCTTAACCAGTGAGAAAGGAGCATTTGCTGTGCAGGATGGACTTACCCAGAGGAGAGTGCAGCCGATCACTCATCAGCTAGCTAGCCTTACCCTCGAGACAGTTGATGTGGAGAGTATGAGCTATCTTGTAGTAGTGGATTAGTTCGTGGATTGTTTCCCTAATTATGTTTTGGGTCTACCTCCTCACAGAGAGGTAGACATTTACATTGAATTGTTCCCCAGGGCACCGATATCTACACGAGCATATTGGATGGCTCCCACTGAGCTTTGTGAGCTGCGAGTGCAGTTAGAGGACTTGGAGGGGAATGAATTCATCGGGCCTACTGTTTCCCCTTGGGCGGTCTTGATTCTATTTTACAAGATGGCGAATGGAAGTTTGAGACATTGTGTCAACTATCGGTGCCTAAACCAGGTGAACGTGAAGAACATGTACTAGATTATGAGGATTGACGACCTCATTGATCAACTGAAGGGAGAAAGGTGGTTCTCGAAGATATTCCTCAGATCAGGCTATCACCAGTTCAGAGTACGAGACGAGGATGTGCAGAAGACGTATTTGAATGTCAGTACGGCCACTATGAGTTCTTGATTATTCCATTCGGCATAACCAATGCTTCAGTAGTGTTCATGGGACTCATGAACATGATCATTCATCCATACCATGATCACTTTGTAGAATTCTTCATTGACAACATTTTGATCTACTCGGCTACTGACGAGGAGAGTGAATATCATTTGCAGGTAGTACTGGACACACTTCAAGGGCACCAACATTATGGTAAGCTCTCAAAGTTCCAATTCAAGATCCGAGAGTTTCACTTTCTGGGACATGTCATCTCGGAGGCTGGAGTTGCAGTGGATCCAATGAAGATTGAGGTGGTACATTCATGGGATCCACCCAGGAGTGTGACAGAGGTAAGGAGTTTCATGGTTTTGGCTGGATATTACCGGAGGTGTGTGCTATACTTTTCCATAGATGTAGCACCGCTATCATCATTGACGAAGAAGGTGAAACCCTTAGTTTGGTCAGATAAATTCTAGTGGAGTTATCAAGAGTTGAGGGAGAGGTTGACTAGTGCCCCCATCTTGAGGCTTCTAAAGGAGGGCATAGTGTATGTAGTTTACAGCGACACATCAGGGACCAGAATTTTATGTGTCCTAATATAGGAGTTAGCAGTGATCACATATGGTTCTCGAAAGCTGAGATAGCATTAGCAGAACTGTGCTACCCATGACCTATAGTTAGCAGCAGTGGTTTTCGCCATAAATATGTGGTGACACTATCTGATGGGCAAGCACATTATAGTCTACTCGGATCATAAGAGTCTCAGGTATATCTTCTCTCAGAAGGACATGAACCTGAGACAATAACGTTTTTTGAGTTCCTACAGTACTATGACGTTGATATAATCTATTCTTTTGGTAAGGGGAACATTGTAGTAGATGAACTCAGTAGGAGTTCTCGTATACAGTTTCTAAGTGAGGCGACAGAGTAGCTGGATGCTTTTCAGATATTCTTAGTGGTTAGAGATGGAGAAAATTTTCTTTAGTCTCTAACAGTAACTCTCCCACTCTTTCAGTGAGTCAGGGAGGCACAACATGAGGACCCTAACTGCAAGACACAACATGATTAGATATCCATAGGATAGGCACCTGATGGATTTTCTGAAGGTGGGGAGAACGTCATCCTATTCAGAATACGTACCATGGTACCAGGGTCACTTCAGGAGGAAGTGTCGAAAGAGTTCCACACTTCCCCTCTATCAGTACATCTAAGAGTGTCGATGATGTACCAGTATCTCTGAAGACAACACTAGTGGATGGGAATGAATAAAGCAGTAGAAGAGTTTGTCTATCGGTGCCTCACTTTTCAACAAGTGAAGGTAGAGCATCAGGTACCAGTAGGCTTGGTTCAGCCTTTGGAGGTCTCAGAGTGGAAGTGGTATGGAATATCCATAGACGTCGTGGCAATACATACACATACATCCAGAGGTTTTCACTCAATTTGCGTGATTGTCAATCGACTCACCAAGTTGGCCCACTTACTACCAATCATAGATTAGGGTTTAGTAGAGATCTTGGGATGCCTCTATGTGTAGGAGACTATACAACTACATGGAGTACTCTCGATGATTATCTTCGATCGCGATGCTCGTTTTACTTCCTGGTTATGAAAGGGGTTGCAGGAGGCTTTTGGGAAGCAGCTTCATTTGAGAACTGCTTTCCATCCTCAAATGGATGGCCTGACTAAGAAGAACATTAAGACCCTCCAGGAGAAGTTGTGTTCTTGTGTCCTCGAATTCAGTCATAGCTAGGATGATCACTTTCGTTCAGTGGTGTTTGCATACAACAACATTTATCACTCCATAATTGGGATGGCACCTTTTGAGGCGTTGTACGGGTGACCTTTGAAATCTCTTTTGTGCTGGACAGACCCACGAGATTCATCACTCGTTGGACTAGTGATGGTACAGGCTCTGACAGAGAAGGGGCAGTTCAACCTGGAGTAGATGAAGACTGAACATAGCAGGCATAAGTCATATGCCGATAAGAGATAGAGACCTCTAGAATTCGAGGATGGTGACCACGTTTTTTTACGGGCCTCACCTCGATGAGGATTGCATAGATTTGTTTGAGGCAGCATGTTGTCTCTGAGGTTCATCTGACCTTTCAGGTCCTCACAAGATTTGGTGAGGTGGCATACTGCTTAGAACTTCCACCTCAGTTTCACTAGGTGCATGACGTCTTCCATGTATCCCATTTCAGGATAAATGTGCACGACCCTTCTCACATCATCCATCATGGAGAGCTGGAAATCGGCGATGGGGTGTCTTTTATAGAGGTTCCAATAGAGATTGAGGATCAACTGAGGTGGGACCTTCATTGACGGTCGATACCTCTAGTGCGCCTTCACTGGAAATATGGGAACCTCCAGGAGAGCACATGGGAGTGGGAGGCTCAGATGTGTGCCCAGTACCCCCACTTGTTTACCTAGTTATGATTTGTAGCTTGCGGGGATGTAAATCCCTGAGGTGGGAAAAATTTAAAGACCTGGAAATTTCTATTTAATTTCTATTTTATAAATAAATTGGAATACTATGAGTTCGAAAAAATTTACGTTGTGTGATTATGAGGCCTGGAGTTCCTGGAATTATTTTTTTAACTTTTATTCAGCAACGTTCAGTAAATGTGAAAGTGGGGTTGTATAAATTCTGAAACAGTTCTTAGAAATGAAATTTGAGGGCACCGTTGAACTCGCAACACCATTATTCCTTTAAAGATACTTTCACCTTGACGACATTTAGTCGAGAGTTATGGTTAGTTTTTGGGTTTTTCAGGAAAGAATAAATTAAAAATAAAATTGTGTAACAATTTATTTTTAGTTGAAACACCCATGTGGATGTTGAGAGGTGGGGACCACTAGAAATAAACCATATTTTGAATGTTAATAGGTGGGATCCACCATAAATAAACCTCCCTTTTGAGGTTACGGTGCTAGGGACCACCCGAGCCTAAACTCCCAATTTGAATTTTAGAGGCGGGGACCACCCGACCACTATTAATGGGGAGAAACCTCCCAAATCCCCAATAATCCATCCCTCCTATTAAATTGAGCCTTTAAATTGGGTTAATTAATTGATCTAATTAATTGTACCAACACAGTACATTAATTACGCAAGCTTGGTTTTTCCAGCATAATTAATCCTTTATGTTAATTTTATTGGCACCACTCTCTATTTTTGGGTGGAATTGTTAGAGGAGAACCCTTGGAGGATTACACTTCTCCAACGAAGAATGCATTATTCCACAAAGAACGCTCCTACAATGAAGAACGCCACCTTCCACTTCTACCTTGGGACACCCTCCAATGAGGAACGTCTTTAACTACGACGATTCGATGCACGAGCCCAGGATTGGATGTGTGTGGCAGATGAGACAATAGTTGACAACTTCATCTTCTTCTCGCACCAACATCAATGACAACCTAAGGTTGGTGTTATCATTGAACTCTTGAATTCTCTAGATTAATTTCTTTGTTCATGGAATGCATGGAAGATGTGGACCAACCAATATGAGTTGATCCACAATTCATATTAAATTGTAGATATTTTTGTTTGTGATTCCTGATATCTTTTTATTTAGCTGCTTGCTACCGCTCTAATGCGGAGGGTGCAGGACAAACAAACATGGAATGACCCCTTAGTCATTAATCTTATTTGGTGTTATTCGCAATGGATGAGGGTGATGAAGGCAATGAAGGCAACAGTGCTCCGCCACCCGCAGCCTCCGCGCTCTGCGGTGCTCTGCGACTCCACACAGTCTGCGACCGAGCAGCCCGAGCCATCGTCATGGCTTCTTCACGCCTCCCTGGACAAACCCCCATCGCGGCCTTGCCGCACTTCCCCAGCCGAACCACAGACGCATCCTCGCCACCCCGCATTGGCTGAACCGCTGTCGTGGTCTTTCCACACCGCCCCGGTCTAGCCGCCATCACCGCAGTCCGGGCCGAGCCACTGTCGCGACACCAAGCCGAGCTACCGAGCCGAGCCGCCACCGCCATGCCACGCCGTTGTCGCTTCCCTATCGAATGAACCACCCCAGTCGAGCCACTATGTGTCCTCGCACCCTCGCGGACATTCGCGGACCTCCATGACCTTTCGTGGCATGTCGAGCCAGACCCAACAGGCCGGGCCGCCATATAGGCCAGGCCGAGCCTAACGTGCCTGGCCACCCAGCAGACCAGACCAGACCTAGCGGGTCCAGTACGGTCAACCAGAAATTGGGTGTTCCAGGCCGGGTCATATCGGACATGGGCCCACTACGACCCATTTACAATCTTTTGGCCATATCATTGGCACCAGACATCTGTTTGACGAACCGTCTTCAGCGCTAGAAATCATTGATCGAGACGGTCCCTTTGAGTATATGCCACTGGAGTTTTTGATTAAGATGGGGAATGGTCTGTTTTTTTAGAACAAATCCAACCGGGACCGGGGACTAAAATGCTAATAACTAATATACTGGGCATTTGATTGACACGAAGTATGTTGCATTGAGACCCCTATGACGTGGAAGACCCTTGAGATACTTCCTTGTGGGACTTCGTGGCAGTTGATGTATCGTCTAGGAGCTCATGGAGTGGATCCTCCCAGAAACAGTTGAGCATAGTGCGGGAACCCAGTAGCTGGATGAGACATGACGACTGCTAACCTTTTCGACTTTGACTCTCTTGAAAGGCCTAGTGTGGAGCACCTCTATGTGACATGGAAGACCCATGGTGGGGGGAGTCCCTATGAGATGCAGAAAACCCACAGTACATGACATGAGGATACCTTAGTAGGCCACGGTGGTGAGTGCCTCTGTGTGATGCGGCAGACCCACGGTACTCAATAGGAGGAGTACCTCATCAAGTCATGAGGGGGAGCACCTCTATGTGACGCGGTAGACCCATAGTGGGGATCACCTCTATGTAATGCGGCAGACCCATGGTACTCGACAGGAGGAGTACCTTAGCTGTCCATGTTTGTGGGAACAACCTCTGTGTGACGCGGCAGGCCCACTATACTTGATAGAGGAGGTGTTCTCTAGTAGATGAGGTGTTCTATGATGTGACTAGAGGTTTTACTTGTTAATACCCCTAAAATAAATCCTTTTCTGAGATTAGTCAGTATCTCTATGTTTTCCAAATGATTGAGATTGATTACATGATAACTTAGGTATATGTATGGGCATATACGTCAGTAGGGTTATCTATTGATTTCATACATTGGGGTTTATCCATGGTATATTTTTGTTAGACCTTGAGGTTCTCGAGTCCCTACTAAGTATCATTATACTCACCCCTAAACGGGCTATGCCCTTACCTCATTGTGTTTGTTGCAGACAACAGACAACGCTGACTAATGACGACAGTACTAGGACTGGACGGTACCAGGAGTTGGACCATATAATGAAACAGTACACAGAGGAGACGGATGGAACTAGTGTGCTGAGGTGGCGATATGTACCTACCCTTCAGGTATGAACCTCGGAGGATGAACTAGTAGTGGTATATTTCTCTTTCTTCAGTTTTATTATATATTCTATTGTGCCAGTACCTTTACTGTTGGGATTTTATTCCAGCCCCCTTTTACTTTCGGCACCCTTTTGGTTAAAAAGTTTTCTTGTGTTGGTATCTTGTTGTGATCTTGGTTTCGTGAGTTTACAGGTTATAAGGCAATGCCTTCCCAATTTTTGGGAAAACTTCTTTCGGTGCTCGTCACCAACCCCTGGCCTATGGAAGGAATGCTTGGGGTAGTCATGGCACAGGCCCCAGGGTATGGTTCATGACTAATAATATTAAAAATAAGTATTATAAAATAAATACATGTTTATTATAAACTCCAAAAAAAAAGAAAAAAGTGGTGAATATGGAATATGTCTCACATAAATATAAGTGCGATTAGAAACCCTTACAATAATGGTAACATTGATGTGAATATTAATAAATTAAGTTACTATGTGTAACATATTTGAACCGACATATATCATATTGAAATAAAACATGAAATTAACTGAGGTAATTACACACAAAATCATGGAATAACATAGATAATTAATATGTAGTATAACCCAATTAAAATAAATTTAGTTAAGAAACAGCTTAGCTCAAGTCAGACATCACATGTAGACAAATTATCTCTCATATAATAATATAATATTAATTTTATACTTTCATAGTAACAATTTTCATGTCTATTAACTTATTATTTTTTATTTTATTTCATTTATTAAAATTCCTTATATAGATATTAAATTAGTTGAGTTAACATCATACATTTTGATGACATTTAGTTCATAACCACAAAACAAATTCAGTATGTTTACCATGGTTGAACGGTATATAGCTTAATCATATCTGAAATATTAATAATTAAATAATTATAATTTTTATATATTAAATATAATTTTATAATCTTCCATGAAATTCATACATGAAAAAAATAATTACATCACTTCTTATAGGTGGTAGTCTGCAAGTTTTCACGAGAAACATTAACATTTTTTAAACATGTGGAAGGGTACAATGGTATATAAGGATCTAGCATTCAAAAAATCATATTATAATATTTTTAGATAAAAAATTATTTTATTTCATTTCTAGATAACTTTTATTATTAGAGTTTTAAAGAACTAAGATATAAATAGGCTTATATATTATAAAGTAGAAACTTCTACTCAATATTCATTTTTAATAATCAAAACTATTAAAATGAACCCTGTTATTGTTAATGAAAAATAATAATTAATTTCAACAAGAATAAATATTTTTTCTTATCCATCAATAAACCCTTTTTATTTTTTTCAAAAACATGTTTTGATCACAATCATATCAATAAGGGATATTAAATGAATGAAACAAAACCATTTTTCCATGGATAATCATAAATAAATTCATTATCAAAATAAAATATAGGAGTAAAATAAACATTTTCATACACATGAAATAAACATCCATACGAAAATATTTTAAAAAAACTATTAATATAACACATAATTTCTAAAGAAAACTCTTATATGTCACTTTTATAATCATGAAAATTTTAGGAATACATTTTCACAGTGTTATAATTATACCCCATAATAAGTCATAAATGTATTTTATAAAAATAAACACTTTATTTTTCTATGATAAATCATAGGTTATTTATATAACACATATAAAAAATAAATAAATATTTAATATAATTTTAGGAATCATTTTTTATCACTCTTACATATGAATAATCATTCACTGTTACAACTGGAATAACCCTTATAGTTTCACATGGAATAATCTTCAATGTTATACTTAGAATAACTATCACAATTAAACTTGTGATGTGCACCTGTCATTGGTCATTGAATAACTATATGTTAATGTTTTCCTAGTCGAGCATAGAGGCTGTCCAGGGTCGTCTCACTTGAGGAGCATTATTAATTGTTCACTCAATTAAACAAATTCATCTAAATTAATTCATTCCGTTGTTTTTAATATTTTTATGAAATAAATAGAATTTATGAAAATAAATGAAATAAAAAAATTAAATTCATATTAATATTAAATACTAAAAAATGGAATTAGTGAATAAAGTAAGTTCTTGTGAGAGAACTTTTAAGGAAAACCTTCATTGATTAGCTTAAAATATTCTTAGTGTACACACTCCTTCATATGTTTGCACACCATAGTCTACCCTGGTTATAAATGAATAGTCTACATAGAAATCACCAGTAACACCCTCCAGTCAGCTCTTCAATCGATGTAAAATGGTTGTAGATTAATAAGTTAAACATTAGGAAACCACAACGAGGATTGCACACAATATAAATTATCTTTATAATTAACTCAAATAATATAAAAAATGTAGGTGGGTTAAGAACCTAATTATTGCCTCATTATATTTCATGGATTAGTTAATCATGATATTGAGTATTATATATCACAAGGATTTGATAAGAAGAAGAATATAGGGTTTATGGGGGGACATAGTAAAAAAATCCATTAATTTATTAGAAATCTAAGTTACAATTGGAATCTAAATCCAATATAAATAAAATTAATAAATCAATAAGAAATGTCGAAGATTTGAAGCCAGAATCCCTTAGTGGAGATCTGATCCTTGGTGTCTTGAAGGAATGGGATGGAAAATGGGATGATTTGAGAGGTAGGAGCTCCCCTATTTTTAAAGGAAGATTTATGATCTCTGAAAGTTGACATGTTTTGGACCAATTAAATGGAAATTTAATGTGTCTCCTACTGAATGAAAGTTACTGCCCATTTTAGTTTCCCTTACCTATCTAAATTTAATATCCTTTTCCCACAAGAAGTATGAGTTATGAATTTTTCATTGTCTATTTCTTTTTCTAGACGCATGTTCAAGTAAGCTTCCTCGAAAACAATGATATTCAATGGACACCTTAATTGATTCAAACCACTATAAGATTAATTTTGTAGGTGAATATATGTGTCCATGTTCCATTAAAGGTGGAAGCACCTCAATTAAAACTTTTTAGGTAGAGATATACTTTTGTTATGGTGGTGGGGTCCATGCTGTCCGCCTGGAAAAGTCTAAAAATTAATTGAATTTTATGGACTATATATGTTTTAATATACCCCTAGTATATAAGAAAATGTTCAATGAAATAAAAATGGATTCTAAGAAAATAATCAATTTGGAATTATTTTTTTCATGAAATGATAAAAATACCCTTGATGTAAAAATCTATCAAAAATCCAGAATTATGTATTTTCTCCATTTTTCTAAAAACACATCATAAATAAATAATTAATTCATATAACCTCAAATTTATAATTTGTGATGATTAAAAAAATTTAGAATCATTCAAAATAATTTTGAAAATATTAACTCTATCAATCCCCCCACACATAAACTGTCTTTTTCCTCAATCTTATTATCTCAACATGGAATTCATAGGACACCAATGATACCAATATTCAAATTCCAAGGTAATCAAATTTAATATTTTTCAATTTCAAATAAAACATTCAAAAATCCATATAAAATATCAAATTATTTTCCCTTTTTAAAAGAGGTAATCAAATCATGCAATTTAATTTTTCCCAAAAATGAATGATGAAACTTCTCTTATCATTCATTCACACTCCTTTATTAATTATTATGAAGCACACCACATCATGATTTACCACACCGTTGAATTTTTCCTCACATCTCTCATGATATAGTTTAATTATAGTTATTCTCATATCATTGGAACATGAACCTTTTCCATAATTTTGTAAATGAACTACATTCTATACTTTGTAAAGACAAAAAACACATAAATACATGATCACATGAAATAAAGGTTCAAATGACTCTGAGTCTTATGGTTGGTAGAATATGAAATTGTAAAAATTAATGCTCAAGGTGGAGGTTTATCACTTCCGTAAAATTCATGATATCAATATGTTTAATGAAATTCTCCCCTTCAGAGTTGTAGAACCCACTTCCCACAAAATTCAAAGGAAAGAATCGAAGAAAAGCATAATGAATAATTAACACACCCTCTTGATTTTTTTAAAAAATTTGTATTTTTATTGAAATTTATGATATGATTAAACCTCAAAACCATCACCTAACCACATATAATTAGAGTATCATTGGTCTGGATGTTTTTTATTTTTGGTTCTCCCAAATCACAACCCTTTTTTTTAATTTTTTTATTCACGATGGTAAAAACAATAGAGTACAATGAATGATTCCACAACATTTTTCAATTTCCTCCATAACACTCGCACACCTTTTCCTTACAATATAAATCAACCCTTACACTATTAATCCCCTCAAACCAACAATTCATCTTTAAAATATAATGAATATACCATGAGTAGGGTAGGAATGGATAAAGATGGATTGAAACATAGATCTTACCAATAATGGTCTTTCATGGTCTTTATGGTATAAAATAAGGAATTATGTAATGGTTATCTTTAGGGGTGATGGTGTTTGAGAAGATGCCTCTATCATTTTAAATGTTTTAATGTGAATTCATAGTTTTGATAAGTTCAAATGCATGTTCCCTCATGTGATATGTCCTAAGATCACTCATGAAATATTCTCAAGAATAAATATGAAGTACTTTTTCTATAAATCCTCTCGGGAATGAAACATATGGTGTTGGATAATCACTTAATGTGTGATTTATAAAAACAAATAAATTTATATGAATTTCAAAAATTCAAAGTATAAAAAATTGGTGGGAAATTTAATTTAAATAAATCAACTAATTCCATTAATTTAGGAGTTCTCATTTCAATATCGTTACTTTATTTCAATCAATTGTTTCTCTATTTTACTCATATAATCTCATTCACATGTAAATATAAAACATAGAATCCCTAGAATCCTATGTCATTCATGTCTCCTAGATAAGTCATGTAAATAATTAATTCAAGTGTGGGAATTCACTTTTTATCATTAAATCCAAAAATATGTTTTTGACTGAAAAATGAAATGATTTTAAATTATAATCATAAAAAGTGAAATCCCTTTTGAATTAATGATTTGGTCTTACTCCTCCAATGCATGGGTCTTTCTTCTTCCTTCATGATCCTACAAAAGAGAAATTACTCAATTAATCACAAGGATCATTTCATTTAATCTCAAAATGAAAATAGGGAGTGGGCCGCATAATGGAAAAATACATAACATGGAATTTTAAATCTAAATTTATAATATTGAAAAATAAAGTACTAGAAATCATGTAAATGATAAATCTTGTTATGACCCCACAAGTGGGCCCTGAATTTTTACATCCTCTAAATGGAAGTACCAGATATTATCCAATGTCTGAAGGTGGGTGGATTTTATTGGATTTGAACTACCACATGTGGTTCTTCCTAGCATATAGTTCTTTTTTCTTGTTTAGGAGGACTATATGGACTGAGTTTATCAGATCCACCACCTTGGTAATGTGGGGAGGGTAGTATGAAGTAGGGAACCTCCTATTCTTTTGTTTCTACTTGTGCAACCTTCTCATTCATTTTAAGTGCAGGATCGACATTGGATATACGAATTCAATGGTCAAAGGTAAAGTAATAAGGTAATTTTTCTTGATAAAAAAAATATTAATTTTTTGTGGAAGAAATATTCTCCATTTCAAAATGATCTACCAATATCATTATTTCCTCAAACTTATCTTTATGGACATCTTCCTATGATTCGTTAAAATCATTTTCAATAATGTTAGCGAGCTCCAATTGTTACTCAATAAGAGCATGATCAATTTCTTCCACTTCCTCTAAGGAAAAACAAGGATTTCCCAGATCAGAAAATGCAAAACTATATAGAGTGATACTCAATTATTATATTATAAAATAATAAAATTCAAAGTTTAAGAACTAACCATATGCCTTATTTTCTCTTGGTTCAATTAATTCTTCAGTGGTAGGTGCCTCTTGAAGTTGATCTCAGTGGATGGAGGAAGGTAGTCAGGATCCTCCATATTTTCATCAAATTATACCATTTTTATAGCTTCCTCCATTTTCATGGATAGAGTGACATGAAATGGTTGTGTATTTTTATATTTTAATGGTTTGTAGAGATCAATTAATTCCTCACATTCATTATATATGTTATTCTACACATTTAACTCTTACGGTTCTTTCTCCAACTCAGGGTCGGGTTCCTCTGGTGTATTATAGACATATTCCGTTAAACATTCAATTTTCATCTTTAGTCCTTATATTTCATCTTTATGCTCATTCACTTGAGAACTATTGTACACTAAAATAGATTCCTCTTTCACACATGTGTAGTCTTTCCATGAATAATAATTGTTTTTTAGATACATCATGAATTTGATTTCAATTTTTTGTTTTTTAAATGTAAATCTATCTAAAATGTGAAAATATGAAGAAGTATAAGTAAACTACTGATTGGATTCCCAGCAACTATGCCAGTTTTGACGCATACCTGTGGTAGGGCATGGAAAACGTGTATTTTTTTGTTTTCCTAGTGCAGTATAGAGGCTGACCAGGGTCATCTCACTTGAGTAGGATTCTCATTTGTTTGCTCACATAAATATATTCACCTAAACTAATTATTTTTTTTTTATTTTTATTACAATGAATGAAATTTATTTTATAAAAATAAATTATATACAAAAATTTATTTAAAAATAATATGAAATTCTAAACAAAATGGAATTAGTGAAGAAAGGAAGTTATCCCGATATAGCATTCTAGGAGAACCATCATTGGATAACATTAAATATTATTATTGAACACACACCATCATATGTGCACACATCATTGTCTACCCCAATTATGAATGAAAATTCAAAAAAAAAAATTCCAATCACACCATCAATCCCCCTCCTCAATTGAGGGGAAATGGTTGTAGATTAAGAAGATAAACATTAGACAACCACAGTGAATACTACACTCACTTTAAATTATCCATATAAGTAATTGAAATAATATTAAAAACCTTTTATTTGGTTAAGAACATGATTACTCCCTCATGATATTATGAAGATCAGTTACTCATGATCATGAGTATTATAGTACACGGTGGTAAGACAAGAAGAAGAAAAGTGGGTGGATGGGTGGACATAAAAATAAAAACAATGGATGAATTAATTAGAAATATAAATTAAATTTGTAACTAAAACTAAAATAATGAAAATTATTAAATTAAAAAGAAAATGGGTTGATATTCGATTATCCTCCCTCATTGGAGATCTCCTCCATGGTGCCTTAAATGAATTGTATGGAATATTGGATGATTTGAGAGGTATTAGCTTCTCTCCTTTTATATGAATATTTTTATCCCCCAAACATTGATGTATTTTAGACCCATTAAATTATAAATTTACGTATGGACCCCTGCATGAAAGTTATTATGAATTGACTTCCATTTTCCCTCTCCATGTTTTAGCTCATTTGGCCACCAGATTCATGAACTAGAAATCTGTTATTGGCAGTTTTTTTATTAACACGGGTCTGAGGAACCTTCCTCCAACGATATGTCATTCCATGACCACCTTAATAGATTCCAAACTCCCTCAAATTAATTTTAGAGGCACTACTATGTGATCTAGTTCTATTACATGTGGAAGATCCCCAATGAATGGTGTTTTGGATAACATATAATTCCATTATGTTGATGGGGTCCACGTTGTCCACCCAGAAAATTCTTCAACTTAATTGATTTTAAGGCCTTTAGATGCCCGAATATTCCCATGGTTCAAAATAAAAATCTTAAGTAACTAAATTAAGGATTTTAAAAAAAGAAATCACTATATTTATAATTATATGTTTCATGAGATGACTAAAATACCAATGATGTAAAAATCTGTCAAATATCTAGAATTATGCGCATTTCACCATTTTTCTCAAAACCCATGTTAAATCCAAAATTGATTCATATATGTTCAAATTGATAATTTTTTTTGACTAAATAAATTTAAATACATAACAAAAATGTGAAAAATAATAGCTCTATCAACTTGGAATAATAATCAAATTCAACATAAAACATGCATATCACATAGTTCATTAGAGGTTTATCATGGACCCGGATATCTTTGTGTTATAATATACCAAACCTACATCATAATAAATTCCCAAGATCTATAACTTAACTCTAGAGAAAAAAATATTTAAAATTTTAATCTAATATTTCCACACAAAAGAAAAATTTCAAGATGTTGATAGATCCATTTCAGTTTCAATACCATTATTAAAATAACTATAACATATGGAAAGAGGGGTTTTCATTGAATACAAAATGGAATATTATAATGTATCTTAAATATCAAATATCAGTTATGATAGAAGGGAAATTCGGTGTTAGTGTATATATTAAAACATGACAATCCTTTTGTGTTTTGTAATGAAATCCATAATGTTACGTACAAAATACATATAATGATTCCATTAAAAAATTTAAATTACATGAAAAATAACACAAATTTTCATATAAAATTTATTTTATTCCATATAAATATTTTAGTGAATAAATAATTTAAGAAAAATAATTCTAATGGAAACATTAATAGAATAATTTTTTGAAGAAATTCACTTACCTTGATTACGACTAATCACATAGGTTATTTATATTCCTTAATAATAAACTTATGTTAATTGTTGAATTTTATCAAAAAATTTCCTCATCCTTATTATTCCTTAATATATTATTTATTACCATGTTAAATTCAATTACCAAATCATCAGATTGTATGTAAAATGTTTTCATTGTTTTTGGTCATATGTCCAAAATGACATTGGTAGGATAAATATGTTAAAAGAGGTCTTTATTACATCAACTATATAATGATAATAATAATAAAAATAATAATTATCATTTTTATCCATCAATTATAATTTCATAAAAAACCATAAATGATGGATATGAATAAAAAACTACGTTATATTCCCATATATAGTAGGATGTACATTTGTACGGGTAATGTTTCAATTTTAAGCAATCATTTTGGAAAGAAATAATGTATTATTTTATATTTCCAAATTTATAATTATATTTTAAATATAATATTATTTTTAAAATATACTTATATTTTTTATCCATGTTATGTGGAAATGAAAAATTAATCACATCGCTTTGTTGAGGTGGTAGTCCACACATACACATCAATGACATTATCATGTTATTGTAAATTGAAATATAAGAAAATAAAGGATATAATATCTTTTTATCATGAAAAATATTTCATTAATATCATGTATAATAATTAGATAATTCATTAAAACTGTCTATATGAGGAGGGATAGAAAACAAATTGTATCGTTTCACAACGCAGTAGTCCGACAAAAACATGTATGATGGTTTCTTTTCCCATTTTATGTAAGAGGAGATAGATTTTGGTGATAAAATTGACATAGTTAAATATAATAATTTATAATATTCATGTTCTATTTTTTCATCATTTTTATGAATATTTTGAGATGTTATTAAAAGAAACAAATTGAAAATTCATTATTATGAACTATATGTCCTCTTTAGAAAACTTATTAACTTTTCCACAAAAAGACATCTCAGGATGGTTATATGAAAACACACTCAACAACATAGGGATGGATTTTATGAAGGTATTTTGATTATTAATATATGAAATAAATTGTTCTCTATGTTTGATTAAAAGATAAAATATATTTCTTTTATAAGAGAGTGGATGAGAACTCTTGGAATTTCCAAAAATATAAAATTAATATAATGTAATTTTGAAAATAAACTAGATCCAATTATATAATATTAAAATAAAATATTATTTTTATTCTAGATAATCTCTTAAAATAAATATATTATTATATTGTGTGATATTTTTACCCTTATCAATTATTTTAACCTATATTAACCCTTTCTGACAATTATCGTGATACATATGTTTTTATTCTTTAGGGGTCAATATAATTAATATAAAAGGTAAATTTTTTAATAAATGGAACATGGATTTTATTTTAAACCATATAAAAAATACTTGGGATTAAAAAAAGATTTTTTTAATTTTTAATCATTTATTAATATATTTTTTATCTTAAATTATCATTTAGGTAAATTTTGGAGCTATACATTTAATGTGAATTTTAAAATTAACTGAAAAAATGTAATTCAATGTTAAGGAATTAAAACCTCTAAAATATTTCATAATTTTCTAAAAAATAGAAAAACAATAATTAATTTAAATAAAATTTCTTTTAACATTTTAAAAATCATTTATTTTAATTTTCTAGAAATTGAAATAATACTATATCGGGCTTGTGTAGGAATTTAAGTGAATTATTTAATCACTAAAATTTTGAAATGAAATAAAATTATAAATAAACATATTATATTTTTACAAATAAATATATATAACTAAACATACAATCTTTTTTTATCCTAATTTAAAAAATTTATTGATTATAAAACAAAAAAAATGACATTTTTAACATTTATTACAATAAATGTTTTAAAGTTCAAAATCCTAAACGTATAGAAAAAATGTAATATATTTTAATTTAAGATTAATATATATTAAATATAATTATCCTCTAAACTTAGGAAAAATTAAATGGTATTGTTCTTGTCCTTATCACATTATTTTTACAGTTAATTAACTTGTTTTATCTTTGTTGTGTTAACAACATTTATTACGATTAATATCCAAAAATACCAGAAATAATAGAAATATTTACCAAAACATGAACAACTTATTCTAAATATGTAATTCATTTTTTGACGATTTAAAATACATATTTTTTATAATTTAATATATAATTGATCCTGAAAAAAAAAAGTGATGAAAAACAATTTTTATGAAGAATAAATCCATTTTAAGTATAAAAATATTTTTATACCAAATTAATTAATAAAATTAATTAAAAAGAAAATAATTGGATTATATTTAATAAAAATAACTAATTATATTTTAAAACTAATATAAAAGAGAGTATAAATTATTTAATAAGTAAATAGAAAAATATAGTTTTCAATAAAAATCAGTAATTTCACTATTCATTGAAGAATCAAAATATTCATACATATCACAAAATATAACCTTAATATGATTTTTAAATGATTATTTCAAAATTTATATATTATTTATTAATTAAAACTTCTAAATGATTCATAAAAAATAATATTTCATTAGAGAAATAAATAAATATGTTTTTTGAAGAAAACATATTTTTGTAGAATAAAATGAATTTTAAACACTGTGCTTAATTCCAAATAATTAATCGGTATATTTGTATTGATTAGTTAATTTTTATATATTACATAATTTGGTTAATCTAATACATATCGTGAAATTACACATATATTTTATAACAGTAATTTTTAGAAAATAACATTTCAGGACTCATTTATGATTTGTGTTGCATATAATGTACACTCCCAGACAGAGCCTTTATTTTTAAAAATTTTGGGAATTAAATTTTCCCCCTTTTGATAAATTTTGTCCCCAGAATATTAACTTTACCATAGTAATAAATATTTTTACACTTGAAAATACCCTTGTTGAAATCCCAGATAATAAAATTGTTAATAAAACATCATTTTTAAAAGATGGAAATGGATAACGAATGTTAATCTTGAATAAAACATATGTAGGTTTCAAAATAAAATGACATTTGTGCGATGTGAAAACATGTACATGGAATAAAATAATAATTTCTAAATAATTTGAACTTTATTGATATCATTGATCACAAGAAAGTGAATAATCTTGAGAATGTGAACACCCACACAACCATAAACCAAAGAGGTCTAGAAAGGACTATATATTAATTAGAAGAGAAAGTAATTGGACAATTTGTTTCTATTTTTTCATATTTTTTCAACAGTTAATAAATTCATTTACCATTTATACTAACAATGTAATGAAATATACTTACCATAAGAAGATAATTTCTTCCTTAATTAATTACCACTAAATTCTAATATTTTTCCTCAATTGATAAGTATATATGATATAAATTGATTTTCCAAATGCTCTAAAATTAACTTTTAACATATCACATAACCCATTAAGGATAACCAAATATTCATTATCTCAATATACAGTTACAAAAATAAATTTACAACAAGAAAATTCCAAAAATTAATAAACCCTCATATGAAGAAATAAAACATTAGACTCAAAATCCTCAACAATAACACCCATGGTTCAACATTGTTTATATGATAAATAGCCATTATTTAAATTCTTCAAAACACTGCCAACCAAAATTGTGACCTTAAAATCAAAAATATTTGACCAAAAAAATCCTAAGATGAATTTACCCTTTACCTCCTATTAGAACGAGTCACTAATAAAGGAATATATTCAAAATTAAATATTCCCTAATAATATAGTCTTCAATATATATTATTAATATCAATTTATAAGCTAAATCACCTGATAGACTCATTAAAATAATATATTTTTTTAAAAGAATATTGATCCTTTATCCCTAAACTAAAATCCTACAATATTATGGTTACCATAATTATATAAGGTTCTAAAAAATTATAGCGATCTTATTTTAAAATAACATTAATCAATTAATTAGTAAATCTCTATTCAATCACATGGAAATCTATATTGTAGATCCCATATAGATCGTACAGGGACATAGTGGGGAGGGTGAATCAGTGTTCTAAATATTATTGAGTTTTACTTTCTTTTTAATTTGCCTATATTACCCTTGAACCCCTACCTCAATTAATAAGAATATATAAAATATGTTATCCCAATAATTACATACACATCAAACACAGATAATAGCAGCACATATATATGTTTACAACATTATCTAGAACGACCAACTCCTTCTTTTATCAATAAATGGTTGTTTCCATGATTCCCTTATCAGTATAACTTTATTTTTATTAAAAACATCTATAGTTGGTCAACAATATTCATATTGAAAACTATCAAAATCCATGACTGAGTGTAATTATTTATTATTGTAACACCAATTCATTAATGGTTTGGTTTATATTGTAACCACTAGTTCATAAAAGATATTCAATAAACATGTGTATATGATTTATCTATTGAACAATATTTCTTCTAATCAATAGAATAAACATGTTCTTAAACTAATGTTCTTCAACTACTACTATATCTAAAATATTATAGCAGGTCAGCTGAATATTCTTTAATATGAATAAGATTCCACTTCTATTCCAACTCACTTATTTTGAAAATTGATCAACTAAAGAATTTATCCATATACTATAAGTTTATTTCTTCCATTATAATCAAATGCATGGACATATACATCTTTCAATCAATAGGGTTGCTAGCCTCAATCATATGTATGAAAGTGGCCTACACAATTTACTCAATATTTTATTGAAGTATAAATCTAAAACATCCCAATTCTATTCTCTACTTGAAACCCTAGTACATTTCAATTATTTCCTTGTTATTTTAGGTTTTATTTCTCTATATATCAAATTATGTAACATGATACCTTATAGTGAACTTGTTCATATATCTTCTTAAGATATACATGTGTGCATGATGGCATCCATGCAACACTGTTCACTTTTTTCTCAAGCCTCATGCTCATAGAAATATTCACACACATAGTGTGTTTCGGTTCAATGAATGTGTGTTATGAATGTACATATGAACCATATTCATTGTACCCACCGGAGTGGTTTCTTGATCATTAAAATAGAATCAATATATCATCTATTTTCTCTACGTAATGTGATAAGGTCAATATTTATCTTCCAAAATCACTCGCCATGTGCCTTGTTATAGGTCTGTATGTCTTATTCTTCTTTATATAAGTGTAAGAGAATTGTTCTTGACTTATTTCTTATTCTCATGTGATTTTATACATAGAACAATAATTCACACAACATAGTGTTTTTTATAATAAGACTCTTTGGATGACTATGCCAATAAGGGATCTCATCTCCTTCATGTAGCTAACTTAGGCTCACAGGAGGTTCTCTTCAATCAAGAATAATTCATTGTAGTTATTATTCATGAATCAAGCTTAAGGTATTCTATTATTTTCATAGAAAAAATTGGATCTATCCGTATTAATTTGTAGTAACATTCATATGGTTCAAGTTATAAGTATTTTTATATATTGATCATGAGTAATCAGCCTTTTTGAAACCACATTCAAACCACATAGGATAATGTCATGTATATTGATTTTGAGTTACTGAAAATATCATGTTATTTAAATCCATCAAACATGGGTTTCCTTTTTCATAAAAAAATGACACTAATATTCCTGGAATCATATCTTTCCTGATCTGCTGAACATGCATGCAAAAATACTCACATTATTGATCTTATTTAAAATTGTAAAAATAATCTTGTTGGTGAATGACCTACTTTAACATCTTTTTGAATACAAAATGTCAACTTAATCAAATATCTACATGAAAGAAAAATGTAAATTGCATTCATGATACTGAGATGACTCATTATCTATTTTAACCAAGATCATTTTGATCACAATAGATAGTTAGAAATTTTAACACTAGTCTGTAATTATATGAAACTCCTCATCGATAGAATGAAGACATGGTCACTATTTTAAACATTCATGGTATGGGAGATTGGAAGATTGAAATGATGTTAATTAAATAAAAGATGAAATTTCCATAACTTTTATAACATGTGAATAGTAACCAGAATAGTCATTGTACCACATCGATCTTCAGCATGGTCATAGTCTATTTAATAAATATTATGTTACAATCACCAGAATATTATAGTTGGTTTCCTAGAACCAAATTTTCCTCCTTTCATTACAAGAATATTTAACTTAATTAAATATTAAACATCTTATTACTATTCTTCATTGTTCTGAAGGACAATAATGTAATAATTTCTTAGAGTCTTTGACTCATTAAAAAATTCATATTCATTCCATGCTATAATGTGAACCTTGAAGTGATATGACAATATTCATAAATATAGTTTTATGGTTGGATGTAATACTACAACGAAACACATAATATTTAGATCTTCAGGATAGAGTATATGTACGCAGATGAGTCATCTACTCATGAAGTTTGAACATGGTAATCTCCAGGATGGGATATTATGAGAATAGACATGTCATTAGGAATTCTGCATGTTTTAGTGTCATTGGATATTCCTTCATGCAAGCATGTATAATAGTACATATACATTGTGATTAACATTAATTTATGTCACAAGTCACACCCATTGATTTACTGACAAAACCGGTAATGCCATATGTTGGAGATAATTAGGGAACATTGGGTGCATCACGAATGACATGTTATTATTAGATAAGTTGGGAAAGGTTTTGTCCCTTCTATTTATAGAGGTTTTTATCTATTCCCTTGGACTGAAATAAAACCATCGTCCTAAATTCCATGGCCATGGTTTAATGATGAGTTTGTTTTAATTACTCAAGGAATGATTTATCAAGAATATATGTTGATGAAACTATCATGAACCCTTCTTGATATTATATTATACAATGTGATTATATAACACAGTGAGTATTTTTATGTGGATGTCATCATTCTAACATTATGTTATATATCTTTTTTGCCTTGACCAATTTCTATAAATTAATCTTGAACTTAAGGAAATCCCTTTTAATTAAAATGAGAAAAAATCAAATATAGTCATACACTAAGTGTTTTTGTGGTCTTAATTAAATTATATTTGTATTTAAGAAATGGAATAATTAATTTTCTCAAGTTAGTGGGATAATTTTATTCATGATAAAATTATCACATAAAATAAATAAATATTTATTCACCAGATTTTGAATAAAATATATTTACTTATATTATTTAACATTTAATAAATAATTATTTACTAGTTTGTAAATAAAAATATTTATTTAAGATAATAAAAAATCTATTCTGGTGTTCAATAAATGGAATAGGTATTCACACAAACACAGACTATGTCCATTGACCAACTAATAATTTATAAGTCAAAAAATAATTTTTATCTAGTTGGTGTAATAAATAATAATACTACTATGATCATTATGTGGAATTTGATTACATTTATGGTTCGGATTTGCGCAATTTGGAACTACACATATAATGATGTTATTATTGTTATTATGTGGCATGTATTTCTTCTAATATTTATAATTCCATTTAATTGTTATATTGAAATTAAGTATTTTAAATGAATATCCATTTTGATTAATAGTAAGGTATATCTAATGTGCCAAACCATAGTGAATTTATAGTTTATGAGAAAACCCTTATCTCTCTTGAATCATCTCTTCTCTCCTTCCCATGAATAGGAGATATTCTTCAAAACCAAAAAAGGGAAATCAAGAATCCGTGACGCAAGACATTCTCTTCACCATGATAGAACCCATCGAAAGAGTGGAATTGTTCGGAGACTATTATATCATGTGTGGATCACTACTAGTGTGATTATAAATTATATCCTTATGAGTGAAACAATGAAAATAATGATTGGTCATTCTGGACAATCAATGATCATCAACGAAAAAGTACCAATGACCTAGGTATTTAATTACTTCATAAATTAATAAATAAATTGTAAACATGATGTGCAAGCTCATCGTTTATATATATGGAATTTTTTTTCTCTTGGTCCAAATGTCTGATTTTAATCAGTGGATAAAGGAGATCATCATTGTATTGAATCCAGATTGGGCATTGATTACAACAAAATCAATATTGGGCCCTCCCAACATCCATGCTTCCACTGTGTTCAAATCCTTCAAGTTGTATTATAGGGAGTTCCATCATCATTTATATTTATTTAAATAATTCTTTGATGATTTACTCAATATTAATTAATTTTTTCAATCCATGATTAATTATTATTTTAATCTGAATTTAGGGATATATTGTTTTTCTATTTTTTCCACCTAGATCTAATTGAAACGAATAAAATTTTGATTAAAATTAAATCCAGAATCTCATCAGGAGGTGTCAATGATTCTGTCTATGTAACATGATAGAACACATCATGTACTCTGAGTAACACAATGTGTAATCTACCATTCACGGTGTGTAATCTAGATTACCCTATGTACAGTATTTTTTAGTGCATTGGGAGTAATTCCAAAATTAATAAACAATTTTGACATAAGGACATACAGTTTAGTTAATTCTTACATCGTGTGTTGACAAGGATATATTGGTGGAATTTTAGTCAAATTACAAATCGTGCGGACCACTTGACGTGGTCTGTAGTCCCTTCAGTTCCAGGGGAAACCGTGTATCTCATACATGGCTATGCTAACTAGAAACCGTGTAACCAGAAGACAACAAGGCATATGGACTAATGGATAAGACATGTACTCTAGGATTTTGGAAGTACGCCTCACATCCCTGTAATTCCCCGAACCTTGTTTCCATGATTCGGCGCATTATTATGTATCATTGTCATGATCACAAAAGATCAAGTCTCGAATGAATGATTAGTTTATTAGCCATTGAAGTACTAGATACATTCATAAGTGTTACATTACAACATTAAATGGAAAACTACACCAACATTGTTTCCATGGACAACACTAAGATCCCATAGACTATCCTTGCAGGTCAGTCATAATATACTTTTTCACATCCTGGAAAAAATAAAACATAGAATGGGTTGAGATCAAATGCTCACTAAGGATAATAGTATAACAGAAACATTCATAAATAAGTATAAATATTTAAGGAAATGTATATAACTAAAACAAAAGTCATTTCAACATAAACGTCATCAAAATATGGAAAATATAAATCAGAATAATTCCATTTTAATACTCAAATAAATATTCTACTATTTGAATAATCACATGCAATATCAATATCCACTTCCATAATGATGGAATGCATAATTCCAGACTTTCATAACCACATAGTCAAGGCCTTGTGCCAAGACTACAAATAATATTTTTCAAGGCATTGTGCCAAGACACTAGTTCGTATCAAGATACATACCGATGTATCAAGGAGCTATAGCGGGATCCACCTGTCACTTACTATGTCTAATTCATTCCTCATATGAAATTGTTTAAACATAACATAATCATTCGTAATAAAACCAGCATAAGAAATGTCAATAATTTGTCCATAAACCATGAATTATGTAAAAAAATAATCCACAGTCAAACATATATCAAAACCTTCAATACAATATTGAAGTTTTGAATCATAATAAAAAAGCTTCAAATAAGATTAAAATAAATCAAAGGATGTTGACATAGATGAAATCAAAACCTTTTTTAGAGAAATATCTCTTTCTATTTAGAAAAAATTTAAGAAAAATTTTATTTTGAAAATATTCTTATAATCTTGTAAGGGAAGCTTCGATGATTTTATAACGGTGGAAAATAGTTGCAACTGTCGTATAAGTTAAAAAACATTCTTACCTTAAACTTTTTGAAAAGGTCAAAAAGTACCTTGATTGAAAAATGACAGATAGATTCCTTTCAAAAAATATAATTTCAAACAAGATTATAAATGAATTCAACCCATTTTCTAGTAAATATTAAAAATGTTTTCAAATAAATTTTTAAGAATCATGAATGGATGTGGATAATAAAGAGGTCCTAGTAGATAATTATGTATAAACAACCTCGGATAATAGAGAGAATGTGAAATTTACCCTTAACTTGATCTCTTCCATGGTCAAGGGTAGGTTAAAATTTTTTATAATGGTGAACAAATTTTTACTAAATTACACAAGAACCATATACATTAATATGAAATCATATAAAATCTTCTAATATTTCTTTGTTAATAATATTTCAGTAGTATCATCGTTTTGGGTGTTAACTGATTTTTTTTCCTTTGTATGATTTGTTACGTAAGTAATGTTTTTTGTGGATTTGATGTATATTATTCATATTTAGAATGATATCAAGACATTAATAATTATTTTTAATCATCAAATTAAAATTATTCATGAATGGATACGATGGAGATTGAATCTCATCGTGTTCGTGGAGGCGGTAATCCGTACTTACGCACAAGCGACAATATCATTCTTTTGATATTAAAATAGTATAAAATTGGATGTTATATCATATATAATGAATCATTATCATGTTATATTTATTATTTACATTAATTAAACATCATTATTATACCCATCCAAATAATAATGTGTTGAATAACAATTACCCCATGATGTGGTGACGGTAAGCTGTATGTACGCACGTATGGTGACATGTCATTCAAAGGATAGATAGATTAATGAATATGGTTGTACCATATTTATAATAACATAACAGTATATAGAAGATACTAGATATAGTATTATTTAATGTAAAAAACAAATAAAGTGGAAGTGTAAGAAGAAATGAATAAAAAGAGGTGATGACATATTTACCTCTTCTTCGGGTTCTTCCTTTTCATTTGATCAAAATCTCTCTATAGGATGGATTTCTGACTAAAGAAAGGCATCCAGGATGAATGGAGGATAGTTGAAATGGTATTTGGGCAGGTTTTGGCTGAGCCAAATGGCATTGAAGGTGTGAATTAGAGAGAAAGGAAAGTTTCCTTTTATATGAAGGGTGAGGGGCACCTTAGGAAAAGCTTGAAATATTATTTTATAATAAAATCATTTTCAGTTTATAATGGCTCAAAAATAAATTATTTAAATTCTAAGGTGGGGCTGGGATGAAACCCACTAAAAAAATAGGTTTTAGTTAGGTTTGGGTCACTATATTAACTTTATCTTTTAGATATAACTCGTTGTTAAATAGTTTGACATTTACCATGTCCCTTTGTATTTATATATTATATGGTTAATAAACATACAATAAAATTTCAATAGAACCTCAAGTTGTTAATTAATGACATATATAATATTATTTAAGACCTTTTTCTGAACCTTATATTTTTAGGAATAGAATATCAACTAATAATATTATATTTGTTTTAAAACCTCTTTTATGTCAAATTTGGCACTGTTTGATATTTTGTTTTTTCTAAATTTATAACAGCATTATTAATTTGAAAAAAATCTCTTAACCAACCATAACATGTACTATTAACCTATAAAGTTATTTTAACAAATTAAAAGTCTCACATTAAATTTATTTAGATATATATTATATGAATTATTTTAATATTTCATTAATTAGGTAATTACTACATCATCATTGTGTCATAAATAAATTTAATTATTTAATGTCTAAAAATTATAAATAAAATAAAACTATGTAGAAAATCATTTTATATTTATAATGAATACTTATAGTCTAATTTAGCTTATGTATAACCCTATATTAAAAATGTTTTAGTTATTCAACTTTGATTTTAACTCTTTTAAATCTTCTTTAAATAAAATAATAATAAATGTCCTAATCTAATTCAAGCTGGCCTAAAGGATAATGTTTTATTCATAAGGTTTTTTTTGGTCGAATTTCACTTATCCAATATAATTAGGACAAGTTTTAGGGTAATAATATTATCATTTTTACCTTTAATTATCATATTTACTTTTAACTGTGGTAAATAAAAGTTAAAAGTTATTATTCACAAAAAAATTATTTTCATCTTATTGAACCAAATTTTACTTATTGATATCATCCATGTCTCTCAGATTTTCAAAATTCAACTCACAGAAGTAGTAAAATTAAGTTTTGTGTGAATTTGCAAATGCTCATAGGAGGTGGGTAAAAGGCGGTACAAAGTTCAATAATATTTTTATATATCTTAAATTATTATAAACTGAATCCAATGAATTACATTGAACATATATAGGTATTATGTATATATTTTTACCTAAAATAAATTCAAATAAAATAAATAATTATTTAAATGATAATTTGGTTTTAAATTATAACTCAATGTTTTTCACTATTCATCAAAAATTGAATGTTTTCAGAAAAATATCAAAAATTCACCCTAAGCTAATTTTGATACTATGAATCCAAAAATGAAGTCCATTTTGAAAGATATAATTTATAATATTTCAAAAGGTGGTTATTACTATTCATAATGACTAGTTTTATTGGTTGTGGTGTGTTAGAACTCGAAGTTACATACCACACAAGCTATTGTATTATTCAAAGAGAAGCATACCATGGAAGATTAGGGTGTTACATTCTCACCTCCTTTGAATAATATCATCCTCAAAATTTCTAGAATATTAATTTTTAAAAAGACATGAGTGGTTCTTCATCATTAGTTCCTCGTGTTCCCACGTTTTTTATTCAATCTTATAGTTTCTCAATATAACCTTTACTAGACAAGTCGTTCGGTTTCTCATCCCTTGTTCTCTGGTATCAAGAACCATTATAGGCTCTTCACAATAATATAGATCGGGTTCAAGTTCTAATTCTACATAAGTGATTACATGCGTTGGTCCAGGCATGTATTTTCTCAACAGTGATATGTGGAACACATCCGGAACATTGAAAATACTTAGCAGCATTGCCAAATGGTAATCTACAATCCCAATTCATTCTAGAATTGCAAAAGGTCTGATGTACATGGGACTCAATTTATCCTTTATACTAAAACGTATAACACGCTTCCAGAGAGATACCTTCAAGAAAACATGATCTCCTACCTGAAATTCCAAATCATTTCGTCGGTTATCGGCATAGCTCTTATTCCTACTTTGAGCTACTTTTATGTGGGTTTGGATTACCTTTACCTTTTCCATTGTTTCATCTAAATTTTATGGGCCTACTAGTTTTCTTTCACAAACATCATCCCAACCGGTTGTTGTGCGACATATCATTCTATATAAAGCTTCATATGGTGCCATATGAATACTAAAATGGAAGCTATTGTTAGAGGAAAATTCTACAAGAGGGGAATATTGATCCCACATACCCTGAAAGTCAAGTGAGAATGATCTAAACATGACTTATATGGTTTGAATAGTCCGTTCTTATTGTCCATCAATTTGGGGGTGGTATGCAGTGATCAAATGACGTTCAATACCCCGGGATTTCTAAAGGCTTTTCCAGAATCTTGATGTAAAATGTGGATGAAGATCATAAACAATTGATAGGGGTACCCCATGAAGTCTCGCAAAATAATTAATATATAGTTTTTCATGATTTTAAACTGGTAAATATTCTCTTGAATAACGAAAATGTGCTTACAAGGTAAGATGTTCAATAATGACCCATATTGCATTGTTCCTTCTAGTATTATTTAGTAGTCCCATGACAAAGTCTATCATAATATTATACCATTTCCACTCAGGTATGGGAAGAGGTTGCAAGACTCCTCCAGGCTATTGCCTTTTAGCTTTCACTTGTTGACAAACCATTTATCCTGACAGAAAATCAGCAATATCCCTCTTCATGTTTTCCAACCAAAAATGTTTCATCAAATATCTATAGATTTTGGTGCTCCCTTGGTGTATAGAGAAATTGGAACTATGATCATCATCCAACCATTCTCTTTTTAGATCAGGTATACCGGGAACACAATGTCTCTTCCCAAATTTCAAAATTCCAGCTTCATATATGAAGTCACTCAATATCTCATCATTCAAAGCATTAATCTTCTTTTGAAACTTCTCACCATCAACCTAAGAACTTTTTAAACTTTCTAGTAAACATGGTTTGGAATCTATTTGGAAAACATTAATATTTAAACTTACATGGTTATTCCCATATCCATCTTTACTAGATACATGAAAATAAGATCCTTTTCAACTCTCATCTTGTTCAAAACTACATGATCATTTCTGATCAAATCATCTGCCACCTTATTTGACTTCCCCGGGTGGTAGTGTATTGTGCAATCATAATCCTTGAGTAGTTAAATCCATCTCCTTTACCTCATGTTGAGTTACTTCTGTGAGAAAATATACTTCAAACACTAGTGATTAGTATAAATCTCACATATTTCACCATAGAGAAAGTGTCACCAAATCTTCAAAGAAAATGTTATAGCTGCTAACTCAAGATCGTGAGTAGGATAGTTTTTCTCATGAATTTTTAGTTTTCGTGATGCATAGGAAATAACCCTATCATTCTGCATAAGGACAAAACCAAATCCATTCTTTTAAGCATTACTATACATAACAAACCCATCATTCCCCGATGGTAGAGTCAATATAGAAGAATTTACTATTCTTCTCTTCAATTATTCAAAAAATTCAACACATTTTTTAGGCCAAACAAATTTCACACCTTTACGTGTGAGCTTGGTTAATGGGTTAGCCAATCGGGTAATATTTTGGACAAAACAACGATAATAACCTGCTAAACCAAAAAAACTGCATACCTCAGTTATACTTGTTGGTGTTATCCAGTCATGGATTGCTCTTGTGTTATAAGGATCAATGGATATTCCATCCTTAGAGATGATATGGAGAAGAAATGAAATCTCTTAAATCCAGAATTCACACTTGCTAAACATCCCAAATAATTCATGTCTTCTAAGAGTGTTCAGGATAATGCGCAAGTGATTTTCATGATCTTTGTAACATTTGGAGTATACAATGATATCATCAATAAATACCACCACAACGTCATCATGATATTCCATGAAAACCTTATTCATTAGATCCATTATGATAGAGGGTGTATTAGTCATTTCGAAAGGCATTATTAAAAACTCGTAATGCCCGTAACTGGTTCGAAATGATATTTTCAGAATGCCTTACTTCTTCACACACAACTGATGATATCCATATCGAATGTCGATATTTAAATATTATTGAGCTCCATGAAGTTGGTCGAATAAATCATCAATGAGAGGTAGGGGATACTTTTTATTTATTGTTATAATATTTATCTCCCTATAGTAAATGCACAACCTCATAGATCCATCTTTCTTCTTAACAAAAATAACTGGGGCTCCCCATGGAGAATCTCTAGGGTGAATAAAACCTTTATTACTCAATTCCTCTAGTTGTTTCATTAGTTACAATAATTATATATTGGTCATTCTATAAGGGGTGTTCGATATGGGCCATAAACTAGGAATTAAATCAATGGAGAACTCAATTTCTCATTCTAGATGATGTCCAGGTAATTATTCTGGAAACACATCAACATATTCTTTCACAATAGGTACATCCTCTATTTGAACATCCCTTTCCTCACCCATAGTTATTTAATTCTCATCCTCCCCAAAAATTGAATTTCTAGGAGCTTCTGGGGGTGGATCTATATAAGAATTAGGTGGTGACGATTCTTCTCTAATGATAAGGTGTTCTTTATCATTGTCATCAAAAATAGTAACATCCTTCTTCTTATAATAAATATTTTCATCATGGTCTGAAATCCAATCCACGCAGAGGATTATATCAAATTCAATCATGGGTATGACGATGAGATCAACAGATAAAGAACATTTATATTATCCAATAGGGACTGATTCACAAAACTTTGTTGCAATGATGCTTCACTTAAGAGTTTTGACTGACAACTCCCTTATTAAATCAAATCGAAAAAATATAATATTCTTCAAAAACTGGGAATATACGAAACAATGAGATGATCTAGAATCAAATAAAGCATTTTCTATACTTGTGGAAATAATTAAATTACCTGCCACTATGTCTTTCAGAGCTTCAACCTCAGCAGTAGTGATATCATAAGCATGGCCTTGACCCCTTGGCATTTTCTGAGGTAATTTCCTCTGACGCTTATGAAATTAATTTTCATAATGTCACCTTTCTCTACAATTGTATCATTCAACATCAACATCCTCTTTCTTCAACCTGTAATCACGAGCTTGGTGTCCTTTTCCACCACACTTATAATAGACAACCATTCCCTTCAGTCAAGTACCATGGTGATTCTTCCCACATATATTTAGGATGGATATTCATCATTTCCCTTCTCCCCCTTATTTTCATTTCCCTAGTCCACAACAGATCTCTTATTCTACTTATTTTCTTTAAAGTTGTAAGACATAGAGAATTCTTTTTCTGTCTTGATAGAACATGAGACAATATCTTCATACTACGAGAAGGATCGGGAGGCTAATTATCAATGGAGAAATGGTTTTAACCCATCAATGAAACTATTAATATTACTTCTTGTGTTACGTATATAATCTGCAGCATGCCTCTCAATCCTTGTAAAGTTAGTTTCATAATTTGCGACATTCTCATCCTCCTTTTTCCTCAGACTCAGAAATTGCCTTTCCATATCTGCTTGATGGTCATAAAGAAAGTATTTTTCTATGAAAAGATATTTAACCTCCCTCCATTCCATCTATGATACTTCATCATCTTCCTTTGTGTTTTGAATCAATGACCACCATTGATCAGCATCTCCAGTGTGGTGATAAACTACCATGAAAACTTTTTTCCTTTCACCACACCCCAAGGCATGAAATATTTTCTCTAACGAATTTATCCATTTCTAAGATACTATTGGATTTCTACTCTCATTTAATGTATGTGGAGTTTTCCTCATGAGGTGATCTAACATTGATCCTCCACATTGTCGATAAGGGTGATCCACACGGTTATGGTTATTATTCATAACTTGAGTATGTTGTCCCAGTATGGTGATAAGCCGATCGGAACCTGTTGCTTCACCAGCTCCACTATAATTATCTTGAGTAGGAGGGAAATCCCTACATGGAGTGCATGCATTAATATAGTTTCCATTCCTTCCTCTAGGTTCCATTTCTAAACAATGGCATAAACTATATTAGTTTAAGAATCGAAATACATAATTCGAAACTTATGAAACACATGACATAAATTGAAAAGCTTATGGATATAATCCATAAACATAAAAAACATTATCTGAGGAAGTATATACTAAAAAACCCTTCATAATGGTTTGTAATGGAAATGAAAATTTTCTTAATCATATCCCCCGGGAGTGTCATAACAAATAGTGCGGCAAGGTCTGTTGTCGACCACAAGTTCATGTTCGATTCTAGATCAAAACGGTGTATTCGCATTTTACCCCTTGGTAAATCTGTGCGAGAGCCTCCTCTACCTGCTCATATCCAGATAGAGATTTATTTCTTGCAAAACTCAAAAAATATATACAATAAAAAAATTATAGGAAGTACTTCTATACTAATCCTCAATGTCTATATTAGGGTTATGTGCTCCAATCAGAGTTTATCTAAATCTAGATTCCAAGTATAGTACTAAACTTCTTCTAATAACAACTATAATGCCCTGACCCTAGTTACCTAGAGTTGGTGTATTATTATGTATCATTGGCATGATCACAAAAGATCATGTCTCGAAATACCGTTTAGTTTAGTATCCTTGGAAGTACTAGATACATTAATAAGGTTTACATTACATTATAAAATGGAAAACAACCAAAACATTGTTTCCATGGAAAAAAATGAGATCCCATAGACAATCGGTGCAGTACAGTCATAGTATACTTCTTCGCATCATGGGAAAAATAAAACATAGAACGGGGTGAGCTCAAATTCACAGTAAGGATAAGAATATAGCAGAAACATTCATAAATAAGCAAAAACATTTAAGGCAATGTATAAAAATAAAAGAAAGGCATTCTCTACATAAAATTAATCATAATATGGAAAATATAAATCAAAATAATGCCATTTACATATTCACATGGATATTATAATAGTAGAATAATCACATGCAATATCAGTAGCCACATTCATAATGATGGAATGCATAATTTCAGACTTTCATAACCACATAGTCAAAGACTTGTGCGAAGACTACATATAATATTTTTTCAAGGCCTTATTCCAAGACACTAGTTTGTCTCAGGATACCTACTGATTCATCGACGACTTATAGCAGGCTCCACCCATCACATACTAAGTCCAATGAATTACTCATATGAAATGGTTTAAACATAACATAGACATTCGTAATAAAACTATCATACGAAATGTCAATAATTTTACATTAACCATGAATGGTGTAAAAATAACACATCCGTAGTCAAACATATCACAAAAACATCAATACAATATGGATATTTTTTATCATAATAAATCAACTTCAAATAAGCATAAAATTCATAAAACGATGTTGACATTGATTAAATCAAAACCTTTTTTTGAGAAATAACTATTTATATTTTGAAATCATTTAAGACAAATTTTATTTTGAAAATATTCTTATAAGATTTTAATGGAATCTTTGATGATGTTATACTGGCGTAAAATATCTGCACCCATCATTTTTGTTAGAAAGACATAATTACCTTAAATTTTTCGAAAAGGTCAAAATGTACCTTGTTAGGAAAATGATGAAAAGATTCATTTCAAAAAATATAAGGTCAAATATGGGTATAAATGACTTTAACATATTTTCTAGTAAATATTAAAAATGTTTTGAAATACATTTTTAAGAAGCATGGATGTGGATGATAAAGAGGTTCCAGTAGATAATTACATATAAACAACCTCAGATAATGAAGAAATTGTCAAATTAACCCTTAACTTGTTATTTTTCTTGGATGAGGTTAGGTTAACCTCCAGTATAATGGTGAAATCATTGATTTTAAATTATTAAATAACTATAAACATTAATATGAAATTATATGCGATCTTATAATATTTCTTTCTTAATGATATTTCAGTAGTATCATCATTTCGGGTGTTAACTGATTCATTTTCCTTTATATTCTTTGTTACGTAAGTAATTTTTTGTGTGTATATGATATATGTTATTCATATTTATAATTATATTATGTCTTTAAACATTATTTTTAATCATAAAATTAAATTTATTATTCAATGGATATGATGGGAAATGAATCTCATCGCGTTCGTAGAGACGATAATCTGTACGTACGCACAAGCAATAATGACATTCTTTTGATATTAAAATAATATATAATTGGATGGTATATCATATATACAGAATAATTATCATGTTATATTTATTATTTACTTCAATTACACATCATTATTATACCCATCCTAATAATAATGTATCGAATAACAATTACACCACGATGTGGATACGGTAAGCCGTACGTATGCACGTATGGTGACATGTCATTCAAAAGATAGATAGAATAATTAATATCGTTGTACCATATTTATTATAACAGAACATTATATAGAAGATATTGGAGTTATTATTTTATAATGGAAACAACAATGAAAGAGGATGTCAAAGATGAAAAGAACATGAAAGAGGTGATGAAATGTTTACCTCTTCATCAAGTTCTACCTTTTGATTTGATCAAAATGGCTCCTTAGGATACCTTTATGACTAGAGTAGGGCCTCTTAGATTAAGGGTGGACAGTGGAGAGGGTATTTGGGTAGGGGTTACCTGAGCCAAATGGCTTTGAAGGTGTGAATTAGAGAGAAGGGTAAGTTCCTTTTTATAAGAGGGGTGAGGGCAACCTTAGGAAAAGGTAGAAATATTATTTTATAATAAAATAATCATCGGACTCTATTGTATTAGAAATTAATTATTTAAATTCTAAGGTGGGTATGGGTCTAAATAGGACTCAAAAAATAGGTTATAGACCGGTTTTGGTTACTATATTAACTTTATCTTTTAGACTTAACTCTTAGTTAAATAGTTTGACATTTACCATGTCTCTTTGTATTTTTATATTATATGGGTAATAAACCTACTATAAACTCCAAAGAGAACCTCAAGTGGTAAATTAGTGACATATATAATATTATATATTACCTCTTTCCTAACCTGAGATTTTTAGGAATAGAATATCATTTGATAATATAATATTAGTTTTAAAAACACTTTTATGTCAATTTCGACAGTATTTGGTATTTTGGTATTACTAAATTCATAACAGCATTATTACTTCAAAAAAATCATCTAACCAACCCTAAAATGTCATATGAACCTATAAAATTAGTTTAATTCATAAAAATTATGAAATTACATTTATTTGTATATTTATAATATCAATTATTTTAATATATCATTAATTAGCTAATTACCGCATCATCATTGTGTCATAAATAAATTGAATTATTTAATGTATAAAAATTATAAATAAAATCCCATTATCTAGGATATCTATTTATATTTCTAATGAATATTTATAGTCGAAAATATCTTATGTATAACCCTATATTGAAAATGTTTTAGTTATTAAACATTGATTTTAACTCTTTTAACTCTTCTTTAAATAAAATAATAATAAATGTTCTAATCTAATCCAATTGCACCTAAAGGATCATATTTAATTCCTAAGGTTTTTTTTTCGAGTTAAGCTTATCCAATTGAATTAGTTCATGTGTTCATGTAATAATATTATCATTTTTACGTTTCATTACCCTATTTACTTTTAACCATGGTAAATAAAAGTCAAAAGTTACTATTCACCAAACATTATTTTCATCTCATTGAACCTCATTTTACTTAATAATATCAACCATGTATCTCAGATTTTAAAAATTCAACGCATAGAAGAAGTAAAATTAATTTTTATGTAAATTTTCAAATGCTCCTATGAGTTGGGTAAAAGACGGTACAAAGTTAAATAAAATTTTAATATGTGTAAAATAATTATAAATTGAAACCACTGAATTACATTAAACTTATATAGGTATTATGTATTTATTTTGACATAAAATAAATTTAAATTAAATAAATACTTTTTTAAAAAAAATCAGTTTTAAACTATAACTCAGTATTTTTCACTATTCAGCAAAATTGAAAGTTTTTAGAAAAATACCACAACTTCACCCTAAGCTAATTTTGATACTTCGAATCCAAAAATGAAGTCCATGTTGAAAAATTAAATTTATAAAAATTTTAAAAATTGGTTATTACTATTGATAACGACTAATTTTATTGGTTATGGTGTGCTAGAACTCGAAATTGCGTACGACACATGCTATTGTATTATTCAAAGAGAAGCATATTGTGGAATCTTGGGAGGTTACAGTCTCCCCTCCTTTAAATAATTTTGTCATTGAAATTTCTAGAATATTACTGCATATAATGACTTGGGTGATTCTTCATCATAAGTTCCTCAGGTTCCCACATTTCCTCTTCCATCTTATGGTTTCTCCATAGATATTTTACCAGACGAGTCATTCGGTTTCTCAACACTTGTTCTCTTGTATCAAGAACCTTGATAAGATCTTCGCAATAAGACAGATCGGGTTCTAGTTCTAATTCCACATTGGTGAGTACATGCATTGGGCCAGGCATGCATTTTCTCTACTGTGATACATATAACACATCATGAACTATGGAGGTACTTGGCGGAAATTCCAAATTGTAAGCTACAGCCCGAATTCATTCAAGAATTTCAAAAGGTCCCATATACATGGGACTAAATTTACCCTTCATACTGAAACATATAACACCATTCCATGGAGATACCTTCAAGAAAACATAATCTCCTACTTGAAATTACAAATCCTTCCTTCGGTTATAGGAATAGGTCTTATGCCTACTTTGAGCTACTTTGATGTGGGTTTGGATTACCATCACCTTTTATACTGTTTCCTCCACAAGTTATGGGCCTACATGTTTTCTTTCACCAACATCATCCCAACAGGTTGGTGTGTGATATCTCTTTTCGTATAACACTTTATATGGTTCCATATAAATACTTTAATGGAATCTATTGTTATAGAAAAATTATACAAGAGGTAAATATTGATCCCACATACCTTGAAAGTCATGTGAGAAAGATCTAAAAATGTATTCTAAGGTTTGAATAGTCTGTTCTGATTGTCCATTCGTTTGGGGGTGGTAGGCAGTGCTCAAATGAAGTTTAGTATCCAGGTATTTCTGAAGACTTTTCCAGAATCATGATGTAAAATTTGGATGATGATTAGAAACAATAGATAGGGGTACCCCATGAAGTCTCACAACTTCATTAATATATAGTCTTTCTAGACATTCAATAGGTAAATCTTCTCTTAAAGCAATAAAATGTGATGAATTGGTAAAACGATCAACAATGAACCATATTGCATTGTTCCTTCTTGGAGTATTTGGTAGTACCATGAAAGAGTCCTTCATAATATTATCACATTTCCACTCAGGTATTGGAAGAGGTTTCAAGAATCCTCCAGGCAGTTGCCTTCCATCTTTCCCTTGTTGAAAAACCATACATCTTGACACAATATCAGTAATCTTCCTCTTTATTTTGTCCCACAAAAAATGTTTCTTCAAATCTATATATATTTTAGTGCTCCTGGGGTGTATAGAGAAATTGGAACTATGAGCATCATCCAAAAATTCTCATTTTAGATCAGGTATATCAGGAACACAAAGTCTCTTACCAATTTTCAAAATTCCATCTTCATATACGAAGTCACTCAATCACCCATCATTCACGACTTTAATCTTCTTTTGAAACACCTCATCATCAACCTGAGAAATTTCTATCCTTTCTTGTAATGATTTTTTGGCAACAATTTGAAAAAGAATTAATGTTTCACCTTCCTTGGTTATTCCTATATCCATCTTTAATAGATCCATGAAAATAGGATCCATTTCAACTCTCATCTTATTCAAAACTCTATGATCTTTTCTTATCAAAGCATCTTCCACCTTATTTTCCTTCCCTGGATGGTAGTGTATCATGAAATCATAGTCTTCGAGTTGTTCAAGCCATCTCGTTTACCCCATGTTGAGTTCTTTCTGTGAGAAAATATACTTCAAACTCTTGTGATCAGTATAAATCTCACATTTTTCACCATAGAGATAGTGTCTCGGAATCATCAAAGAAAAGATTATAGATGCTAACTGAAGGTCATGAGTAGCATAGTTTTCCTCATGAATGTTTAGATGTCATGATGCATAGGAAATAACCATATCCTTCTGTATAATGACACAACCAATTCCTTTCAATGAAGCATCACTATAAAAAAAACAAACCCCTAATTCTCCTATGGTAGAGTCAATATAAGAGCATTGAATAATCTTCTATTCAATTCTTCAAAACATTCTTCATATTCTTTTGTCCAAAAAAAATTCACCCCTTTACATGTGAGCTTGGTAAATGGGTTAGTCAATCGGCCAAAATTCTGGACGATGCGCCGATAATAACATGCTAAACCAATAAAACTACGTACCTCAGTTATACATGTCGTTGATAGCCATTCGTGGATTTATCTTGTCTTAGAAGGACCAATGGAGATTTCATCCTTAGAGATGATATGGCCACGAAAAGAAATCTAATGAAGCAAGAATTCACATTTTCTAAACTTCCCAAATAACTCATGTCTTCTAAGAGTCTTCAGGATAATGCACAAGTGATTTTCATGATATTCATAGATTTTGGAGTATACCAAGATTTCATCAATAAATACCACTACAAATTCATAAAGATATTCTTTGAAACCCATCTTCATTAGATCCATGATGACAGAGGGTGCATTAGTCAATCAAAAAGGCATTACTGTACACTCGAAATGCCTGTACCTGGTTCAAAATGTTGTTTTCGGAAGGTCTTCCTTCTTCACACATAACTTATGATATCTAGTTTGATGTTAAATCTTTGAAAAGTATGGAGCTCCTTAATGTTATTCGAATAAATCATCAATGTGAGGTAGGGGATACTTGTTCTTTATTGTTAAAGCCTTGATCTCCCTATAGTCAATGCACAACCTTATAGATCCATCATTAATTTTAACAAAAATAACAGGGGATCCCCATGGAGAATCACTAGGGTGAATAAATACATTAATAATAAATTCCTATAGTTGTTTCTTTAGTTCCACTAATTCCATTTTATACAGTCAATAAGGGTTCTTAGATATGGGCATTGAACCAGGAATTAAATCAATGCAAATCTCAATTTCTCATTCTGGAGGATGTCCAAGTAAATATTCCGAAAACACATCAACATATTCTTTCACAATAGGTGCATCATCTATTTGAACATTCCTTTCCTATCCCATAGTTATTTCATTCACTTCCTCCCTAATAATTGAATTTAGTTAATCTACTTGGGGTGGATCTAAATAAGATTCAGGTGTTGAAGATTCATATCTAAAGATAATTTGTTATTTATCATCGTCATCAAAAATATTAACTTCCATCTTCCTACAATAAATTTTTGCATCATGCTCTGAAAGAAAATCCTTAACTAGTATTATATCAAATTCCATCATCGTTATGATGAAGATATCAGTAGATAAAGAACAGTTATATTCCATAGTGGGGACTAATTCTCAAAACCTTTTTGTAAGGATACTTCTATTAGTATTTTTGACTGACAACTCCCTTGTTAAATAAAATTGGAAATATCTAATTTTCTTAGAAAACTGGGAAGATATAAAACAATGTGATGATCCAGAATCAAATAAATCATTTTCTAAACTTGAGGAAACCATTATATTACCTTCCACTACATCTTTTGGAGCTTCCACTTCACCTGTAGTGATAGCATAATCTTGACCTAGATCCCTTGGCCTTTTCTGAGGTAAGTTCTCCCTAACAATTAGAAAATTCCTTCTCATAATTCCCCCTTTCTCTAAAATTGTAGCATTCAACATCGACAACCTCTTTCTTCCCCTTGAAATCACGAGCTTTGTGGCCTTTTTCACCACACTTGTCACATACTCCCATTCCCTTCAGGCATGTACCAGGGTGTTTATTCCCACCTTTACTACTGGATGGATATTCAAATTTTCCCTTATTTCCCTTATTTCCATTTTCAGAGTGTTCAGCAGATCTCTTCTACTATTTTTTTTCTTTATAGTCGGAAGTCATAGAGAATTATTTTTCTGTCTTGATGACACATGAGAAAATATCTTCGTATGATGAGAAGGATTGTGAGACTAATGCTCGATGGAGAAATAGTTTTAACACATCAAAGAAACAATCAATGTTACTTCTTGGGTTAAATATATACTCTGAAGCATGCCTCACTAACCTTGTAATGTTAGCTTCATACTTTCTGACATTCTCATCCTCCTTTTTCCTCAAACTCAGAAATTGTCTTTTTTATCTACTCGATGGTCTTGATGAAAGTATTTTTCCAAGAAAATATATTTACTCCCTCTCCATTCCATATTTGATACTTCATCATCATCCTTTTTGTTTTGAATCAATGGCCACCATTGATCATCATCTCCAGTGAGGTGGTAAACTACCATGACCACTTTTTCCCTTTCAATACTCCCCACTTCATGTAATATTTTCTCTAAGGAATTTATCCATCACACAACTACTAAGGGATTTTTACTCCCATCGAATGTTGGTGTTTGTTGCCTCATGAAGAGAACTATCATTGATCCTCCATGTTTTGGATTAGGGTGCTCCATATAGGTAAGGTTATTATTCATAACCTGAGTGAGTTATCCCAGTATGGTGATATGTTGATCAACAACAGTTGATTGACCAGCTCCACTATAGTTATCTTGAGTAGGAGGGAAATACCTACATGGAGTGCGTGTGTTGACATAGTTTCCATTCCTTCTGCTATGTGCCATTTATAAATAATGTCATAAAATATATTAGTTTATGAATCGAAATACATAATTCCAAAATTGTAAAAAAACTAACATAAATTGAATAGTTTATAGATATAATCCATAATCATAAAAATGTTTTCTCTGAGGAATTATATACTCATAAACCCTTCATAATGGTTTTTAAATAAATGATAAATTTCATAAGCATATCCCCCAAGAGTTTCATAACCAAGAGTGCTGCAAGGCCCATTGTCTTGCACCAGTTCCTATTCAAGTCTAGCTCAAAGCTATGTTTTCGGGATTTACCCCTAATTACATCTGTGCTAGAGTTGCCTCTACCTGCTTGTATCTAGACAGGGATGTATTGCTTGGAAAATTCATAAAATCTATACAATACCAAAATTCTAGGAATTTCGTCTATACTAATCCTCAAATTCTATCTTAGGGCTATGTTATCTAATCAGAGTTTATCTAAATCTTGATTCCAAGGTCTGTACTAAACTTCCTCTAATACCAACTGTAACGCCCTAACCTTAGTTACCCAAATCTTGTGCATTATTATGTATTATTTGAATTGTAACAAAATATTATGCCTCGAAAGACTTATTAGTTAGTAGCCTTGGAATTAAGAGATACATTTATAAGGTTTAAATTACATCAGAAAATAGAAAACTGAAATAACATTGTTTCCATGGAAAACACTGAGATCCAATAGACTATACCTGTAGGTCAGTCATAATATACTTCTTTGCATCCTGGGAAAAATAAAACATAGAAAGGGGTGAGCTCAAATTCTCAGTAAGGATAACAATATAGGGGAAACCTTCATAAATAAGCATAAACATTTAAGGCAATGTATAAAACTAAAACAAATGCCTTTTCAATATATACTTCATCATAATATGGAAAATATAAATTAAAAAAATTCATTTAATTACTCGCATGGATATTCTACTAGTAAAATAATCACATGAAATATCAATAGACACTATCATAATGATGGAATGCATAATAGCATACTTTCAAAACCACATTGTCAAGGCCTTGTGCCAAGACTACAAATAAGATTTTGTGAAGGCCTTTTGCCAAGACACTAGTTTGTCTCATGAAACCTATCGATGCATTGAGGAGCTGTAGCAGGATCCACCCATCACTTACTAAGTCCAATGCATTCCTCATATGAAAAGGTTTAAACATAACATAAACATTCATATTAAAACTATCATAGGAAATGTCAATACTTTATCCATAAACCATGAATCATGTAAAAATAACATGTACATAGTCAAACATAACACAAAACCTTCAATACAATATAGAAGATTTGTATCATAATAAATCATCTTCAAATTAGCTTAAATCCATCAAAGTATGTTGACATTGATGAAATATAAACCTTTTTTTAGAGAAATATCTATTTATATTTTGAAATAATTTCAAAAAAAAATTATTTTGAAAATATTATTATAATATTGTAAGGGATGCTTCGAAGATGTTATAATGGAGGAAAATAGTTGTACTTGGCGTATAAGTTAAAAAAACATTCTTACCTTAATTGTTTCGAAAAGGTCAAAAAGTACCTTGTTTTGGAAACAACAGAAATATTCCTTTCCAAACAGATGACATCAAATAAGGGTATAAATTACATTAACCAATTGTCTAATAAATAGTAAAAATTAATTGAAATACATTTTTACAAAGCATGGGTGTGGATGATAAAGAGGTCCCAGTAGATAATTATGTTTAAACAACCTCAGATAATGAAGAGATTGTGAAATTAACCCTTACCTTGTTCATTTCCTTGGTCAAGGGTTTGTTAAACTCTTGTATAATTGTGAAATCATTATTATTACATTATACTAGAACCATACACATTAATATGATATCATATATGATCTTCTAATATTGTTTGTTAATGATATTTATGTAGTATCATCATTCCGGGTGTTAACTATTTCATTTTCCTTTATATGCATTGTCACGTAAGTAATGTTGGTTGTGGATATGATGTATCTTATTCATATTTATAATGATATTAAGTCTTTAAACAATAATTTTAATCATCAAATTAAAATTAGTCTTGAATGGATACGATGGGGAATGAATCTCATCGCGTTCGTGGAGACGGTAATCTGTATGTACGCACAAGTGACAATATAAATCTTTTGATATTAAAATAATATATAATTGGATGGTATATCATATGTAAAGAATCAATATCATTTTATATTTATTATTTATATCAATTAAACATCATTTTTATAAGCATCCAAATAATAATGTATTGAATAACAATTACACCACGACGTGGAGACGGTAAGTCGTACGTATGCACGTATGGAGAAATGTCATTAAAAGGATGGATAGAATAATGAATATGGTTTTATCATATTTATAATAACATAAAAATATATATAAGATACCAAAGATATTATTTTAGAATGGAAAAAACAAAGAAAGGGGAAGTGGAAGAAGAAAAGAACTTGAAAGAGGCGATGAAATATTTACCTCTTCTTTGGGATCTCTCTTTTGATTTGATCAAAAGGGCTCCATAGGTTGGTTGTATAATAGAAGTAAGGCCTACAGGATGAAGGGAGGAAAGTTTATTGGGTATTCGGTAGTGTTTGGCTGAGACAAATGTCTGTGAAAGTTTGAATTACAGAGAAGGGGATGTGCCCTTTTATAAGAGGGGTGAGGGGCACCTTAGGAAAAGCTAGAATTATTGTTTTATAATAAAATCATTTTCGGATTATAATGGCTCATAAATGAATTATTTTGAGGATAAGGTGGTCATGGGTCGAAAACCACTAAACCAATAGGATTTATATAGGTTTGGGTCACTATTTTAACTTTATCTTTTAGATTTAACTCTTAGTTAAATAGTTTGACATTAACCATGTCTCTTTGTTTTTTATATTATATGGTTAATAAACATATAATAAACTTCAATGAGAACCCCAAGTGGTTCCTTAATGAAATATATAATATTATTTATTACCTTTGGATGAACCTTATATTTTTAGGAATAGAATATCAATTAATAATAATATATTTGTTTTAAAAACTATTTTATGTCAATTTTGACACTATTTGGTATTTTGTTTTCCTAAATTCATAACATCATTATTAATTAGAAAAAATTCATCTAACCAACCATAAACTTTCATATAAACCTAGAAAATAATTTTAATTCCTAAAAAGTCTCAAATTAATTTTATTTGGATATTTATAATATCATTTATTTTAATATTTCATTAATTAGGTAATTACTGCATCATTATTGAGTCATAAATAAATTTAATAATTTAATGTCTAAAAATTATAAATAAAAAACCATTATGTAAGAAATATTTTATTATTTATAATGAATATATATAGTCTAATTTATCTTATGTATAACCTTATATTAAAAATGTTTTATTTATTAAACTTGGATTTTAACTCGTTTAACTCTTCTTCTAATAAAATAATAATAAATGTCCTAATCTAATCCAATTGGACCTAATGGATCATATTTTATTCATAAGGTTTTCTATGGTCGAATTACACTTATCCAATAGAATTAGGACATGTTTTAGGGTAATAATAATAATATCATTTTTACCTTTAATTAACATATTTACTTTTAACCGTTGAAAATAAAATTCAAAAGTTACTATTCACCAAAAATTATTTTTATCTCATTGAACCACATTTTACATACTGATATCAACCATGTCTCTCGGATTTTTGAAATTAAACTCACATAAGAAGTAAATTTATGTTTTATGTAAATTTTCTAATACTCTATAGAGGAGGGTAAACAACTATAAAAAGTTTAATAAAATTATTATATATATAAAATTATTATAAACTGAATCCAATTAATTATATTTATCTTAGATAGGTATTATGTATCTATTTTGACCTAAAATAAATTTCTGTAAAATAAATAATTATTTGAATAAAAATTCGATTTTAAACTATAACTCAGGGTTTTTCACTATTCATAAACAATTGAAAGATTTCAGAAAAATAACAAAAATTTAACCTAAGATAATTTCGATTCTCTGAATCCAAAAATGAAGTCCGTTTTGAAAGATAAAATTAATAAAATTTCAAAAACTGGTTATTACTTTTCATAGAAGCTAGTGTGATTGGTTGTGGTGTGTTAGAACTCGACACTACGTACAACACACACTATTGTATTTTTCAAAGAGAAGCGTACCGTGGAAGTTTGGGGTGTTACATGACAATTCCCTAGGGGTGTACTTTAGATAAGATTGTGAAGGCAGTACACACTATGTAGTAGGAACTACACATTTTGTGATTTAACAAATTATAGAGAATTAAAAATTTAATGTTTGTGTATTGTTCATAATTACACATCATGTCTATTAGAATTTGTGTTATCCATGTTACCTCCAAAGATATAGATGATAATATCCTGGAAATTTAGGAAAAGATGAAGATAAAAGGATGGATTAATCATACAAAATAATTAATCCATTCAAGTGTGATTTATCTTAATTAGAATAATAAAAAAATTAATTCTATTTTTATTAAATGTGCAATTCATGGCATTTATGGGGATGATCACGATATTGAATATTCTATTGTCTTTGATTGGTTTCCTTTTATTTTTTTCAGTATTAAATTGTTGGCATGCATTCCATATATTCTCATTAATATGTAGTCAATGTGTTCCCGTTGATTATTTTCTATAAAACCCATATTTACCCATTACTTTCATGTGAGTTAAAATCATATGTAGTGTAAGGAGATCAAATGATTTTGGAGGTGGTTCAAGTAAGTAGTCAAGGAGAATCCAATCCAAGGAGATAAAAAAGGTGGACAAGTTTAACGCTATATACATGAACCATAAATGGTTCAAGTTGTTTCTCCCCTAGTTCAGTGATTAGATTATCAACCAATGGTTAAACTAACCATTAGAAGATCTCATGATCATGCCCTTTACATTATTTTATTTCTATCAGTTTCATGGTTTTTCATTATGGATGTATTTTTTCAACTGCGTAAATAATCAATTAGAAATAATTCAAGATGGAAAAAATAATCTTGGCTTATATTTAAATATTATCAAGACATTATTAATCACTTATTTATGTTCCACTTAATATTAACAAGAATGTGATAAATATATTTAAGAATCTTATTCCTAAGAGATAAAAATACTCAAGAAAAATATTATGTCAGACTAAGCCTCCAGTAAATTTATTGGGGTAAATACTCAACAAAACTATGTGTTTGACAAACCCTTATTGGGACACTTACTTTTATACTCGATGCTCTTATGATTTTTGGGTTGACATAGACATATTACATTAAGATGAGTAAATCTTTCTAAACATGGTGTAAACTTGGAGGCATGTGTTAAGGAAATCCATGTCATGATTTCAGGATCAAGGAGTCCACTCAATGGATCAAGGAGCTCTAAGTCCATATATGGAAAATAAACACCTACCTAAAAACCTTAATATAGCTTGACCAGCCCTTTTTTGTGTTATGCGAAGGGGGCTATGTATCCTTGGAAATAGATTGTCCTAGAAACTAGAAATTTTTGACTTCAATGGAGATATCCATTAATAGATGATAAAAATAGTGTTAGAATTAATAAAATTAACATATTACTTCTCATAATATTTAATAAATTAAGTAATAATTATCTACTATTTTTATGGTAGAACAAAAATGTCAATCTTGTCAACCACACTGTCCCTACGATCAATACAGGATAAAGACATCATCCTCACTAGTAGTAACTTCCAAGAATGGTGTAGACGACTTCGGGATATTCTATTCCATGAAAGGAAATATTATAGTCTAGATTCTTCATCGCCTAATTCACCTACCCAAGAGATGAGTGATGAATACTTCCTAGTCTAAGAGAAAAATATGAACAACACGGTTGACATTCTATGTATGATGCTTTCAACAATTTCTAGTGATCTTTCGAAGTGTCATGAAAATATCAATTTATATAGAATACATTACAAAATCTGTAGTATTTACGAAGGGAAATATAGACAAGAACTATTAGAGATCTATAAGACAATCTTTCATAGTAGTCTTTGAAGTGCTTCCCCAATTAGGCCTCATGTAGTCATGTTCATTTTCTACATTGAGTTCTTGGAGATTATTGGGTTTAAACTCCATTAATAACTGGGTATTGATCTCATTCTCGCACCACTACCTTATATATTCTTCATTTTTTTCTGAATTTTAGTATGATCGACATGGATATGTTGCTTTTATATCTTCTTTTTCTCCTTCACCATGTAGACAAAGACATGAAGCATGAAAATATTTATATCCTTATAGTGAATAAGATTAAATAAAAGGTTAAGATCATTAATATCAAATCAACTCCACATAGTTCCAAAAAACGATGATCAATTGGGAGGGAGTGGAAAATGAAGTGGTTTATCTGGTCATATGGCAGGAAGGAACACATGAATAAAAACTACACCTGAGTAAAGAAGCAAGGAGAAGAATCATGTGAATTTATTGTTTGATAAATTTACATTTTCTATAAATTAGGTTATATATATTGCCTATGGTTCTCAAATATGTATCAAAATATAGGAACCAAGTAGATTTATGAAAATTGACTGAAGGTAGGTTGATCTATGAGCATCCAATAATGCTATACTTTCTCATGTAGTTGTCGGGGAATACCACATCATGTTGCCAACTAGGATGATCTTGGTAATATTTTTTTATTATGTTACTTTTTTAACCAAAATCATTATTTATGTATCAAGACTAGATATAGATGGATTTATTTTCATGTTTAGAAATTAATTTTGATTCTTTTATAATGATATGAAATTTTTATTAAGGGACATTTATAAAATGGTCATTACGTGTTAGATTACACAAACCAAATAATGACAATACATAATGGAGCTACTTTATGTGTTGGTTTCCTATAACCAACTATTTTTACCTCAATTATATGGATATTTAATTTATTTAAATATTAAACATCATATTACATATTTTTTGTTATTCTGCATGACTATGATGTAATAATGTCCTAGATTATTCGTTGAATTGATAACCTCATGTATGTTCCCAACTATGATGAGAACCTTGAAATTCTATAACAATATTATTAAATATAGTTCTTTGTTTGGATGAAATACTATTCTTGGACACATAGTATATTGTCTGTAAGATGCGGGTACTCATAAGTAGATGAGACTTCCACCCATGAAGTTCACACTTGGTAATCTCCACGATGGGAGATTATGAGAACAGGCCCACCAGTAGAATTAAAACATGTTTTTGTGTCATCGTATATTCCTATTTTATATCATGTATAATAGTCTTTATACCTTTGATTATCATTAATACATGTCACAACATGTGCACTTTGATTTACTGATGAAAGTTGTCATGAGATTTTTTAGCGGGAAGTAGGATACGTTGGGTATGGCATGAGTGTCATGGTATTAATGGATAAGTTGAGGAAGGATTTTGACCTTCAATTTATGGATGTTGATATATCATAACATTGATTTAAATAGAACCTTCGTCTGAAATTCTATTACCATGGTGTAACGATGAGTTTATTTTATGTATTCATAGAACGGCATATTAGGAAAAAGGATGATGACACTATCATGAAACCTTCTTGATGAGATACTATGACAAAGGTATTATATTACATATTTAGTGTTTATATGTGGATTTCATTGTTTCACCTTTAATTTATTTTCCCTGGGTTCTTGTCTAAATTCTAGATAGTACACTTGGATATTAGGTATGCTCAACTAATGCTAACGAGAATGCATCCTAGTGGGTAAAACACTATGTGTTTTTTGTGGTCTCGGTTAAATTATATTTGAATTTTATTAATGGAATATATATTATTCTCAAGAGTGTAGAATAATTTTATTCATGTTAAGATTATTTCATAAATTAAATTTACATTTATTCACTGGATTGTGGGTAAAATATATTTATATATTTTATTGAACATTTAAAAAAAATTATTTACAAGTTTGTAAATAAATTATTTATTTAAGGGAATAAATTATTTTTTTATTTATTTTGGTTTTCAATAAATGGAAGCAGTGTCCGAGTGGACTATGGCTAGTCCAGTATTAAAAAAATTCTTTATAATATTTTAAAGAGTTATTTAACTAGTGATCACAACTTATAATAATCATAACTCTTCTATTGTTTTATCATGCTGAATTTTATTTATAATTCTGTTTTGTGCAAGTTTTCACACCATAAATAATGATGTAGTATTATTATTAAAAGTGTGGTTTTCCCCTAAAGATATGAATGTATTTAATTTATGTTATTCAATTAAACATTTTAACTGAATCCTCATGTCGATAAATAAGCATGTACATATATTGTGCCTTGTATCGAAATGCAGTCCCGGTGAATTGATAGTTGTTGAGCTAAATGATTTCTATCTTGAATCCTCTTCCCACCCCTCTCAAAAATGAGGGACTTTATTCAACACCAAATAAAAATCGATCAAGGATGACCAACATAATACACTCACTTCACCACGCTAGCACCCGAAGAATGAGTGGTGTCTAACGGAGTCCATCAGAGAACATGTGGATCATCACTAAAGGGACTTTGGTTTGGATCCTTGCAAGCACAAAGAGACAATCCAGAATGGTCAATATGGAGGATCAATATCCTCAATGAAGAATTTACCAATGATCTAGGTAGTCTTTTTTAAGGTAGTGTTCTGGCCAAAGACCAAAACACAAAATACTATTAAAAAAGGATTACACAAGTCTGAAATATGGGATTTTGATGACATCCCTAAAATAAAGTAGGAGTAACTCGGGAGGAAGATAATCCCTCTAATGTAGATCATGGGTAACACCTAAATTGTCATGCCCATCAGCAATTCTGTTAGCCTCATGATAAGTGTGGGTTGCGATGAAGTTGAGACCAGCCAGGGAGTTCAAGCAATCCATCCAACATGATGTGAGAGTCCAAGCAAGGTAGATGGTTCCGTTCCAAATAGCATGTATGATGGGTGTCGAGTCACTCTCGATCTAGATGTAGTTCCAATTGTGAAGCTCAAAAAAAGAAACAGCGTGAATGACGACCATCGTCTCAGCTTCAATGGAAGTAGAGGAGTCGCAGGAGCCATAGAAGCAACCAAGCGTCTGGTCCAAATGATTTCTGAAGATGGCACCACAGCCCGCTGGTCCAAGGTTGCCTTTAAAGGCTCCATCCACATTGACTTTAATCCAGCCAAGGGGGTAGGATCCAAAAAACGTCAAAAGTATATTTAGGGTAGGGATAATTCCCTTTTACCCTCACACGTCTGAGGATCTACAAGTCATTAATCGAGTTGTTGTAATGATCTTTTTGGATCAAAGCTTCTTCATGAATGGCCATGAGGATTCTCTCTTTTCCTGAATTGATTCTAAAAGAGTAATTATGAATAATAAGGTCATTTATACCATACCAGATTACATGAAGAAGCTCCGCTATGACAGAAACCAAAAGATTTTTGAGAATTTAGGAAATAGGAAAGTCCAAGTATCATTGTATCTATATGATAATGGTATCACAAAGAATCCATATTCACTTAAAAATGTCAAGAATGTAATGCCAAAGATAAGTTTCCATGTCACAAGATAGAAAAATATGGTTTATATCCTCTCTATGTTGATTGCACATGCAGCATTTTGAACAAAGAATAATTCCAAAATTTTGTAGACAAGTATCCGTTTGAAGTCTATTATGAGCAATTCGCCAGACAAGCGTAAATCTCAAAGGTTTTAACCAAGCATTATTAAAGTTACTTAACCAAGAAAAATTATTCTCCACATTATTGCATAAATGATTGTAGTAACTTTTGGAATCAAGAATCCCATTACAAGAAGGTTCCCAAATGAGAATATAATTTGTATTAATGAAGTTATAGTTATCAACGATTTGTTTAGTATGAACAGGAAGACATGGGTTTTGCATATGCATGATAGTTTTAATAGACTCTTGAGAGTGGGGAGGAGAAATGTTGTTGTCCATTAAAGAGATCAGAGGAACACCAGTCCAGTTATCAATCCAAAACATTAAGTTGGAATACTTATTAGCCATCCATCTAGAGTTATTCATAATTGAAGTAAAGGTGTTTATGATGGAGGGACATATAGAGGACTTAAAAAAATGAGTATGGTTATTCCTAAGATTATCAAGAAAACTAACTTTAAGAAAATATATGGAAGGAGATGTATTATGAATGATATTCCACGTAATCCTAGATTGAAGGGCTTCATTAAAATTAGAGATATTTTTAATGCATTTCCCCTTTTATCAATAGGTTTGCAGCAAGAGATCCAGGGGGTAGTCACCAATTTTCTCTCCAACGTACTTCCAGTCCAAATAAAATTATTAATAGCAACATCAATGCGTTTTAAAATAATATTTGTCCATTTATAAAACATCATGGAGTAAACCATTTTAGAAATGATGGGGGATTTAACCAAACAAATTCTCCCAGCCATCAAAATATTTTTACCCTACCTGGAGGAAAGATGATGAAGCGTTTGATCAGTGATGAGAGAAAAATAATTTGCTTTTGGTCTGACCCAGAAGATGGGCACTCCAAGATAAGTGAAAGGAAGTGTGCCTTCTTTGACACCAAAAGTATTAGTTATGGTAAGCTTCCTCCCCTAAGAATAGTCCTTGCCAAAAAATGTATGATTTATTCCAGTTTATATGCTGACAAAAGACTTCCTGATAGTGAAGGATGATATATTTCAGAGCCAGAATGTTTCCTTTACCCCCCTGAGTAAAGAGAATTATGTCATCAGCATAAAAATGGTGTGAGGGAACATTCAAGTTTCTAGAATCAAAGATAGGATTTATAGAACCATTATCAATCGCTTGAGAGATTAGGCTACTTAGGTAGTCTTCAGCGATTGAAAAGAGAATAGCCAAGAGAGGAGTGCCCTGCCTCACTCCTATCGAACAATTGAAATGGCCTCTAGGTGATCCATTGATCAGAACAGAGATATGGGATGAATTTTATAAAGAAGATATCCTATTAATAAAAATTTCATTAAAACCAAATTGCCCGAGGACTTTATACATGAAGCTCCAATCAATGGTATCAAAGGACTTAGTAATATCCAGTTTAATGGTAACATTCCCACCTGTATTAGTTTTGTTGAGAAGATTGGTGGCTTTAGAGGCCAGACAAATGCAGTCTTGAATAGATCTCCCTTTTATGAACCCAAGTTGGTTCCATGAAACAATTCAATTACTAATGGAAGTGATTCAGTTGACAATTAATTTAGTTATGATTTTGAAAAGAGAGTTAATGAGAAAAATGGTCCTGAAGCTTTGGATGTCATTTTCAATCTCAGTTTTGGGAATGAGAACAAGAAAATTGGAGTTAAGCCCACGAGGGAGAATTCCACTAGAGAAGAATGCTTTGACCATACTGAAAACATCATTTTGTAGGACATCCCAGTGTTTTTGGTAAAAACCATTATTTAAACCATCTGGGCCGGGAGCACTGTCTTGGTTTAAACTAAAGATAGTGTCTTTGATTTCATGGTCAAGGGGGATGTTGTTTAGCAAGGAGTTATCAACACTAGTTACTAAAGGAGGTATGATGTTCGGTATAAGGTCTTTATTAATACTATCACCATTAAAGATATTATGAATGTGAGAAACAATATGATTATCAATACTTTCATCAGTGTAAAGACTCTGATCCCCATTTCTAATATAAGCAAGGGGTCTATAGGTTTTTCTGATTCTATGAAGGGCAGTATAAAACTTAGTATTCCTGTCTCCATCATTAAGCCATTTGGCTTTAAAAATATTTTTTTAATATTGTCTTTAAAGTTGAGCAGAGAGATAATCTTTGACGATATGTTAATTTCATGTTGAGAGTCTTGAGAAATGTTTGAAGAAGGGTTATTTTTTTGGAATTGAATAAGCTTCATTTCCAAGAGGTTGATGTCTTGGTCTATTTAACTAACCTTTAATTTACACCGGCTTTTGAGAGTTAGCTTAAGCATTTTTAGCTTCACCGGGCAAGAAAAAGGGTCAGATTGCCCATGCATGGTTATCCAAGTATTCTAAATGATGTTTACTCATTCTAGGTCAGAAGACCAAGTAATGTTGTATCTAAAAGGGGACCTATGTTTATTATATTTATGTGAGAAGGAAAGGACGATAGGGTGGTGATCAAAAGCAACCCTCGCAATTGTAATGCTAGAAATGTTATCCCATTTATCTAGGGCATATACATTAGTAAAGGCTTTATCATGTCTACTGGACACGATTCTATTGTAATGTTTCTTATAGCAGGTAAATTTAGCTCCCAGGAGATTGATCTTAGTAAGATTATTAATTTCAATACAATCATGGAATTCTATAGAGGAGATAGGGGCATGTGAAGATCCATGCATTTCACTTGGGGATAGAATAACATTAATGTCACCAACAATAAACCAAGGCTGATTAATAGAATAACTAAGGTGGGTGAGTTCATTCCACAGATCCCTCCTATCATGGTATCTAGTGTAGGAATAAACAAAAGTGGAGTAGACAGGTGCATTCTCAAATATGTATTCACATGTGATTTCTTGATTCGAGATTTTAAAAATACTAACATTAAAAAAGAGGTATGAGAAAAAATCCCTAAGTATTCAGTAGAATTCCCATTATTACAATCCCTAATAAAGGAATAGCCGAAGGGGGTTTGGTGTATTATAGTGGCAATGTTTTTTTTAGGTTCAGCAATAGCAACAAGAATTGGGGAATGAGTGCTAATGAATCTTTTTAAAACATTGAAGGTGTCAAGGTAAAAATTAATATTTTTCTCTTTCCCAATCATGCTTCCATTGTTCCAAATACCTTCAAGTGGTATCATAGGGAGGTTACATCTTAGATTATAATTATTCAAATAATTCTTTGATGAATTTACAGTTTAATTATTTAGTTTTTTAATTAATTATTAATTGTTCTGGTAATATGGATTTCGATATCTATGCTCCAACTTTTTTCTCACAGATTTCAACGAAACAGATGTGTTTTTAATTAAAATTAAAATAGATAATTCATTAGTAGGAACTAATGATTAATCCTAGGTGACATGAAAGTACACACTATTTTTTTGGACATATATGTTGTGTTCTATTCCATACATGACATTTTTTCTAGACTACACGTTGGGTAGTTGTGTTCAGTGCATTAGGAGTAATTATGAAATTACTCAAGTCATGTACATTTATTGCACGCGATGTTATTAATTATACAATGTGTGTTTACCAGGAATGATAGTCACACATTGACCGGATTACACACCATTTGGCCCACTCCACAAAGTGTGTTGTCCCTTTGGGTTAGGGTGCCAAACAGTGTATCACATACATGACTAAGCTTACTGGTAAACATGTAATGTTGAGATAACATAGTGCGTAGAAAACTGTACATGTTGTGTACACCGAAATATCCAATGTATGTATCACACACTAAGTCCATAGATATATTCATTAGGACAGAATTTGAAGGGAGTACACACTATGTTGTCATAACTACACGTCTCTTACTTTACCATATTATATAAAGTTAAAACATTAATGTTTCTGTATTGTTTTGAATTTTTTATTATGTATAAATCATACTACAAGTTTTTACTCTATTCATTAAAGAATATTCTATCCCGTATTTCATAAGATCCAAATATTATACTGAAATAATACATGTTTGGTATAGTTGAACATGTATTCACCAGCTTACCTCCATGGTGCATTACTGTACAATGATGAGAATCTCAATGAAATTAGGAAATGGATTAAGATAAAAGGGTTGATTAATTAAAGATAAGAAGTAATCAATTAAAGAGAAATTTATCATAATAATGAACGATTATATAATTTTAAACATGTTTTATTAAAAATGTAAGATATTTCATGTGTTTTGATGATCATGATCTAAACCAAGACTTTTATATGGGATTCATTTCCTTTTAATTTTTTTGTTAAATTAATTATTGTCTTGTGATCCATATGTCCTCATTAATAAGTAGGGAATGTGTGTCCATGGTTTAGATTATGTAATCCCCCACTTATTACCCCTCACTGGAATGTGAGTTAAAAAAATAAATGTAATCAAAGGAACTCCCAAGCTAGTGTATGCGGTTCAAGCTGGAGCCGAGAAGAAACCAATCCTAGGAGATACAGATGTGGACATGTGAAAAGATATAAATAGGAACCCATAAGAATCATGGTGTTTCTTTCCAAGATCATGGTTATATTATCAATATCTAGATAATCTAACCATTACAAAATATCATTATCATTCCCTTTTCTTTATTTTATTTATGTCTGTTGCATGGATTATCATTATGGATGTGTGGTCCAATCACATAATTAAGGAATTAAACAAGCATGCAAGATAGAACTAAAATAAACTAGGCATAGGAAAAAATATTATCAAGACATGGTTAATTAATTATGTAAGTTCCATTAAATATTATCATGAATGTGATAATGATAATAAAAAATTCACGCATAAGATATAAAAATACCTCAAATAAAATGTTATGTATGACCAAGCCGTTTGTTGCTTGATTAAGGGAAAAAATCAATAAAACACTAAGTTGGACCACCTATTGTTGGGAAACTTACTGTTATAAAGGAATAACATATGAAATGTTTTGTGTTGAATATACCTTATCACATGAAGAGGAGTATCCCTTACTATAGATGGTGTAATAGTAGGGGTAAGCTTTTAAGAAATCCAATGTAAGGATTTCAGGATTGGGGAGTCTAATCAATAGATCCAGGAGCCGCAACCCTACATTTTTAAATTTCCTACCTACCTAAATACCATCAAATATCTTAAATAACAATAGTAGGTGTTATGTGAAATTGAATATGGATCCTTTCCACTCGAATTTCATGGAAACTGGACATTCTGAGTTCAATGGTGAGGGCCATTGTGGCATGAAATAATAGTGGGAGACTTAATAAAATTATTTTTTTTATTTTTCATTAAATGTAATAAAAAATGTACTAAAGATATGATATTTTAATATTATAATAGAAATGAAAGTCTCTCCAACCACACTATCCATGTGATCAATTTTGTAAAAAGACAACATTCTCACTGGTAGTAACTTCTCAGAATTGGTTCGATGCATTAGGGTTATCCTATGACATGAATGGAAGTATTATGAGTTGGAGTCAACATTACCTAATCTTCCTACCAAATATGTGAGTAATGAGGACTTCCCAGTCTATGGAAAATATGTGAATGACTCAACTGACATTGAATGTTTGATGTTGTCATAAATGTCTAGTGAGCTCATGAAGTCTCATGAAAACATGGATGTATATAGCATGCTCAAGAAACTATGTGGTATTTACCAAGGGAAAGAAATACATGAATGGTTTGAGATCTCCAAGGAACTCTTTTAGAGTAATCTTGGAGAGGGTACCCTATCTGGGCCTCATGTATCAAGCTCATTGGATACATTGAGCAGCTAGAGGTTCTAGGTTTTAAAATCCCTGATGAACTAGTCGCTGATCTCATTCTCACATCACTCCCTTAGAGCTTATCAAAATCTTTTATTCATTACAATAAGAATAGTATTGAAAAGTCTCAAACTAATCTTGTTATCATCATTCTCCAGGTGGACAATGATATGAAGCATGAAAAGCCATCTATCCTTATAGGGAATTAGTGGAATGGGATGGAAATGAGCTTTAATCCCAAAGATTCTTCATTCCCTTCCAAGAAAAGTATGATCAAAGGGGAGGGAAGGGAATAGGTGGTTGTTTGTTTCACATGTGGCAAGAAGGGACAGTTAATGAAGAACTTCACCCTGATAATGAATAAAGGGGAAGGATCATATGCCTTTGTTATCAAAAGAAATATATATGTTTTATTCAAATTGCGTATTCGGTACAACTTGTGGTTCTCAAATATTTATCCCAATATAGGATCCAAGTAGATTCAAGAAGATTGACAGAGGGGATGTTGATCTACGAGTAGCCAACAGAGCTAGAATTTCAGTTATAGATGTTAGGGACTACCACATAATGTTGGTAACTAGAATGATATTGGTGTTAATGGGTTGTTGTTATGTATATTATATTGCTAGAAACATTATTTCTATATATAGATTAGATAATGATGTATTTTTTCATAATTTTAAATTAATTTTTATTCTTTTAAAATGATAGCATTTGTTTTAGTAGGGAACATTTATACAATTGTCATTACATGTAAGAGTACACAAACCATGTAATGGAAATCTATAACAAATAAACTTGAAATGAATCATACCACACACAACTTTGGAATAACCCGCTAGGTCATGTAAACGATAAATGCTTAACCAAGTTACATCAAGATGGATATTTAGATTCATTAAAACTAGAACCACTTGGAATATGTCATTCATGTTCACAAGGAAAAATGACCAAATTCCCATTTAGTGGGAAAGGTGAAATGGATAAAGGGAATATTGAATTGGTTCATACCAATGTGTGTGGACTATTTGAAGTTAAATAAAGTGGATGGTATTCATACATCATAACTTTTACGGATGATTTTAGTAGATATGGATATATCAACTTAATGAAGTATAAGTCAGATTCTTTTGATAAGTTCAAATAATACAAGAATGATGTTAAGAACCATCATGGTTAGATGATTAAGAAACTCTGCTCATAACGAGGTGGAGAATATCCTAATAAAGGATTCATTGATTACTTATGGGAGTTTGGTATTGTATCCGAACACACTCCACCTTACATACCCTAGTAAAATGGTGCGAGAAAAAGGAGAAATCACACCTTGATGGACATGGTGAGATCAATAATGAGACATCCGAGTCTTCCATTATCCTTTTGTGGGTACAGTGGTGCACATACTAAACAAAGTACAAACTAAATAGATAAATGGTACTCCATAATATCTCTATAGTGGAAGGAATTCCATGTTATTGAATTTACATGTGTAGGGAAGAGATGTTTTTTAAGGCCTCTTCTTATAAAAAACATTCACCCAAAGACACAAGGTGTACCTTATAGGATACCCCATCGAAACATGGTTATATTACCTATAAAAACCCTCAAACAGAAATGTTATGGTGGAAAGACATGGAATATTCCTTGATATGGAGGACATCTCCAAAAGTTGTAGTTGGAGAAAAATAGAATTCAATGATGTCGAGCCTCATGGTACACAAGTGTTGGTATGAGAACAGATTCTACAATGCCTCGTGGAATAATGACACACAAGAACGATGTAGGATTCAAGAGATGATAGAGAACTATAACGGTACGATTTTAATGTTACCAAGGATACTAACTAATTTTTAGTTGATAATAATGATTTTTTTAAACAAATTAAGCATTACGTGGAACAGATCTTGCCATGTGTCAAGAATCGATTAATTATGAAATTGATTCCATGTTCCAAAACCATGTCTGGATTTTGGTAGATCCCCAAGTTGACTTAAAGCCTATTGGTTGGAAATGAATATTCGTGAAGAAACAAGACATGGAAGGATAAGTAAGTATCTTAAAGATACTAATCCTCTTTAAAGGGTTCATGTAGCATCAACAAATTGACTACGATGAAACCTTTTAACTATATTAAATGCTAAAATTCTTCATAATTCTATTGATCAATACTTCTAACCATGACTATGAGATTTGGAAAATGTATTTCAAAGTTGCCTTCCTTAACATAAACCTTCATGAAGATGTCTACAAGACAAAACCTGAATGTTTTATGACTCCAAAGGATTCCAATATGATTTTCATATTTCACAAATCAATTTTTGGATTAACGAATACATCTAAGTTATGGAACATTCGATTTGATGAAGCCATAACAAATGTTGGTTTTATCAAGAACGAATATGAGCCTTGCGTCTACAAACGGTTTAGTGGGAGTGTAGTCATTTTCCTATGAGTATATTTTTATTGTATATAACTTATTTGAAATGAGACACCAATATTACAGTTTGTTGATGCATGGTTTAATCAATACTTATCCATGAATGTCCTAGTAGAGGAAGAATATATTTTTTGGATCAAGATCAATCATGGTAGATCCATGATATTGTGGGGATTAATTCAATGTACAAACACTGATATGTTATTAAAAAGATTCAATATGGAACAATCCACGAAGGGATTTTTGGTTGCATCACATGGATTTTCTAATTTCCAAGAAAAGTTTTCCTCATACACAAGAGGGAAGAAGGATAATGCAAAGGAATCCATACTCATCTGTGATTGGGTCAGTCATGTATGTTAGGATATGTTCGATGCTGGATGTCGCCTAAAAATTGATGTTTTTAGACTAATATCATGTTAACCCTAGGGACCGCCATTGGATGACAGTTATGATTATCCTAAAGTATATGAGGTGTACTATGGATATGTTCACGGTTTGTAGAGGAGATGGAGAACTAATCTTTTGAGGATTTAATGATGCTAGTTTCTAAATAGATCAGAATGAAATGAATTTTCCAAAGGTATACAAATTCAATTTTAGTCAAGGTATTATGAGCAGGAAGAGCTCAATATAGAGTGTGGTCATAGATTTTCCAATGGAGTTCGACTATATCGCAGCTTCTGAAGAAGCTAAAGAATATGATTGGACGTGAAGCTTCATCCAGGAGCTACATGTGGTACCTAGTAGTAAATATCCCACCACACTCTATTGGGATAATATTTTAGTGGTGGATCTGTCAAATGTACCAAGGTCACATCAGAGGACGAAGGACATACATTGGATGTATCATATCATGATGTATTTTACTCATAGAGGATAATATGTAGTGAACAGTATTTCTATGGAAGACAACATGGGAAACCCCTTGAATAAATCTTTAAATCTTTATAGAAATGATTAGAATGTGAGGTATAGCGAACTCTAAGTCATAGGAAGATGGCTCTTGTCCAAGTGGAAGTTTGTACGAGTTGGTTTCCTAGAAGAAATATTGTGTACTTTAATTACATGGATCTTTAATCTATTGAAATATTAAGCATCTTATTACATATTTATCATTGTTCTTCATGACTACGACGTAATAATTCCTAGAGCATTTGTTTCATTGATAAGGTCATGGTAGTTCCCTGCTATGATGAGAAGCATAAAATTCTATAACAATATTCTAAAATATAGATCATCGGTTAGATGAAATACTGTGATGGGACACATAGAATACAAACCATCAGGCGAGAGTAGTTGTAAGGAGATCACACTTCCTCTCTTGAAGTTATCACTTGGTAATCTCAAAGACAATAGATTGTGAGAACAAACCAGCTAGTAGGAATTTTGTATGTCTTGGTGTCATTAGATATCCCTATCAGCATGCATGCGTAATAGTCCTTATGCATTAATATTATCATTAATATATGTCACGACATGTGCATATTGATTTACTAATTAAAATAATCAATCCATTATTGGAGGGAAGTGGGGTGTGTTGGGTGGGTCATGAGTGGCATATTATTAATGGATAAGTCGATGAAATATTTCTCCCTTCCAATTATGGAAGTTTATATCTCATTCTATTGATTGAAATAGTAAATTCATGTGAAATTACATTTCCATTGTGTAATAAAGTGTTTATTTTAGGTAGTCATAGAATGATGTATCAAGCACATAGGTTGATGACACTATCATGGAACCTTCTGGATGAGGTATTAATACAAGAGATTATACTACATAGTGAGTGTTTGTATGTCTATGTCGTTTTTGTGACATTATGATCATTCTATTGGGCTACTTGACCCGTTGTTGGACAGTACTCTTTGAATTTAGGCAATCTTACTTAATGCTAATGAAATATAATCCTACAAGTTCAAACATTATGTGTTTCTAGTGGTATCAGTTTAATTCTACCTGAATTTAGGTAATGGAATAAATATTATTCATAATAAAGTGGCATAATAATATTCATGTTAAAATTATTATGCGATTTAAATAAATATTTATTCACTGTACTGTTTGTAAAATATATATATTTATTTTTCTGAACATATAATAAAAATTTAATTACTAGTCTTTAAACAAATTACTTATTTAAGAGAATAATTTATTTATTTATTTATTCAAGTGTTCAATAATTGGAATAGGAGTTTGATAGGGCCATGTCTGGTTCTATAGTGAAATAATTATTTGCAAGATGGTAGATAATTATTTAACTATTTGTCGTAAGTTAAAATAATAATGACACTTCTATTATTCTGTGATGTTGAATTTAATTTATAATTCCTTTTTTCACAAGTTGGAACACCTTAAATAATGACGCGGTATTATTATTAAAATCATGGGTTTTCATTAAGGTTGTGAATGTATATAATTACTGTTACACTATTAAAAATTGTAACTGAAGCCCCATGTCAATAAATAGACACATATGTTTATTGTGCCATGTACCGACTGCACGCCTGATGAATTGAGAATTATTGAGCTAAACGATTTACCTCTCGAATCCTCTTCCTACCCCTCTCAGGAATGAGAGACTTAATTCAAGATTGAAGCAAAATCGATCTATAAAGACTGACATAAGAAACTCGCTTCGTCGAGCTAGAACATGAATAATGAGTGGTGTCGATCATAGGCCATTAGAGCATGTGTAGATCACCGATAGAGGGATTCATTCTTTGATCCTCTCAAGTGCAACGAGACAATCTAGATGGTTAATTCTAGATGATAAACATCATCAATGATGAAAGTACTGAAGACCAATGTATTATTTTTTTATGAAATTAATGAAATTAATTATAAACATGATGTGAAATATCATTTCTAAAAGATTTGGGCCTCTTCCTTATTTATCTAAATTATTGATTCTATTCCGAGGAGACTAGAATTCATCATTGTGTTGATCCAAGAATAATCATAGTTTATGGAAAAAATTACATTATGGTGCTGGTTCAACCTTGTTTCCACTGTAGTAGAACCTACTTCACATGACTCATACCACACACAACATTTGAATCACTAGCTAGGTCATATAAATGGGAAATGATTAACAATGTTATATCAAAATGGAAATTTAGATTCTTTCAAACTAAAACCACTTGGGGTATGTCAAAAATGTTTACGTGGAAAATAACCAAATCCCCATTTAGTGGGAATAGTGAAAGGTCCAGAGAGTTTCTTGAAAAGGATCATACCAATGTATGTGGGCCATTTCATGTTGATGAAAGGGATTGTTACTCATACTTCAAAACATTTATTAATGACCTTTGTATATATGGATATATCTACTTAACGGAATATAAGTTGGATTCATTTGATAAGTCCAAGGAATACAAGAATGATGTTGAGAACCAACATGGTAAAAAGATTAAGAAACTATGATCTGACTGAAGAGGAGAATATCTTAATCAAGACTTAATTGATTACTTATAGAAGTTTGGGATTCTATTCCAACACACTCCTTCATACATGCCCCAGTGGAATGGTGTAAGATAATGGAATAACTATACCTTATTGGACGTGGTGAGATTAATGATGAGTCATGCATGTCTTCTACTATCATTTTGGGGTAATGCATTACAAATAGAGTCACACATACTAAACCAAGTTCCAACTGAATCGATAAATGTTATTACAGGCAAGACATGGAGTGGAAGAAAATCCATGTTATAGAATTTACAATTATAGGGAACTGAAACATTTGGTAAGGCCTCTTCATGTAACAAACTCTCACCCCATGGTAGAAAGTGTACCTTTATTGGATACCCAATGAAACAAGGGGATATTTTCTATATGACCACTCATAAAAAAAGTTGTAGTGGAAAGTCGTTCTATATTCTATGAGAGGGAGGTATTCTCAAAAATAGATAGTGGGATAGTGATAGACTTCGATGAAATTGAGGCTCAAGGTACAGAAGAGTTTGTAAATGATCTGATTCAAAAAATCATCATGGAAGAATGATCTGGTCAACAGAGACAAGAAATGCATAGGAGTAGAAGAGATTATAGTGAACCAGAATAGTATGGTTTTCTAGTTACCGAGGATGGTGACTCCTTAATTGTTTTTAATAATAGTACTTTATCTTAAAAAGATGTAGTAAGTGTAAAAGGCACTGCCAATTGGCAAGAAGCCATGAATTCTTAAATGGATTCCATATACCAAAACCAAGTTAAGATTCTAGTTGATCCTCCTATAGATGTAACGCCTTTTGGCTGAAAATGGGTATTCAATAATAAGATGGACAAGAAAGACAAGTCAGTACCCATAAGGCATGATTGGTTGCAATAGGGTTTAAACAATATCAATGAATTCACTGTGATGAAACCAATTCACCAGTTTCCAAGATGAAATCCATCATAATTCTACATGAAATTATTTCTTACCATGATATTGAGATATGGGAAATTGATGTCAAAACAACCTTACATAATGGGAACCTTCATGAAGATGTTTATATTACATAGCCTGAAGGGATTTTGGATCCAAAGGATGCTAATAATTTATACAATATGAAAAACCCATTTATGGATTAAATCCAGCATCCAGGTCATGAAACATTCATTTTGATAAATCGATAATTGAATTTGGATTTCTAAATAATGAATGAGAGCCTTTTGTCTACAATTAGTTTAGTGGGAGTGTAGATTTTTACCAAAGCGTACATGTTGATGACATATTACTTTTTGGAAATGAAATACCAGTCTTACAGTATGTGAAGGGATGGTTGAATAAATGCTTCTCCATGAAAGAGTCAGGTGAGGAAACATATATTCGTGGGATCAAGATCAATCTTGATAGATCGAAGAGATTTTTGGGCCTATGTAACTGTATATACATTGACAAGATTCTAAAAAAATTCAGAATGGTAGAATCCAAGAGGGGATTGTTTTTAGCATTCCATGGCATTAGTCTATCCATGAAAATGATTCCTCATACACATGAGGAAAGATAGAGAGTAGAAAGGATTCCATACGCGCCATTTTTTGGGTAATTCATGTATGCTATGCTATATACTAGGATTGATTTATCATAATAATTGTGTAAAATAAGATGATATCAAGATGACCCATGTGAGCATCATTGGATGGTATTCAAGACAATCCTTATGTATTTTGGGTGTTCTAAGAATATATTCATGGTTTTTTGAGGATATGAGTATCTATTATTCATAGGATATGAAAATGATAGTTTCCAGACTGATCATGATGGCATGAAGTTTAAAATGGTGTAAATCATCACATTTAATGGAGTTGTTGTGAGATAAAAGGGCACAATGCAAGGTGTGGTCATAGATTATACATTAGAGTCTGAGTATATCGCAGCTTTTTAGGCAACTAAAGAAGCAGTTTGGATATAGAGTTTCATCTAAGAGATGGATGCGGTTACAAGTATTAAATATTCCATCACACTCTATTATGATTAAAATTATGTGGTCGATCTCAACAAAGAGCAAAGGTCACATTATAATATTATGTAAATACTACAGAGGTATCATCATTTGATGGATTTTTCTCAGAGATGTGAATTTTTTGTGACCAGTATTTCCACAGAAGACAATGTGGTTGACCCATTGACTAAAGAATTGACTGAGATTAAAACAGGGTCATCATGTGAGGTATAGAGGACTGAATATTGAAACCAGTTGGCTCTAGTCCAAATGTGAGTTTTTTGTAGTTTGTATCCTATATCCAACTATTTGTACATAGATTACCTATATATTTAATGTATTTCAATATTAAAAATCATATTAAATATTGTTCATTTTTATTCATGACTATAATCTAAGAATTCCCTAGATTATTTTATGCATTATTAAGGTCATAACAGTTCCCTACTATGATGAGAACAATGAAATACTATGAAAATATTCTTAAATATAGTTTTGTGGTCAGATGAAATAATTTGATGGGGAACATAGTATATAGACCATCAGGTGACAGTTCCCATAAGAGGATGAAACTATTTCTCATGAACTTTGTAATTGGTCATCTCCAAGACAAGAGATTACGAGAATATACCTGCTTATAGGAATTCTGTATATTTTAGTGTCATCTTATATTCTAATTTGTGAGATTGTGTAATGGTCCATATAAATATTTATTATCATTAACACATGACAAGACTCATGAACATTGATTTACTGATGAAAACTATCATTCCAAATGTTGGCGAGAAGTAGGGTATGTTGGGTGCTTCATAAATGAAATGTTATTACTCGATAAGTAGATGAATGATTTTCCCCTTCCATTTATGGATACTGATATCATGTCACTTTGAATGAAATAGAAACATTGCCCTAAATTCATTGTATATTTTATAATAATGTATTTTTTTATGGTATTCAATGAATGATTTATCAAGAATATAGCTTGATGACACTATCTTTAAACTTACGTTATCCGATATTGTGCTAATGATATTATATTACACAATGAGTGTTCGTATATGGATATCATTATTACAATAGTATGTTTTTTTCATGGGTTGCTTGAAAATTTTCAAGAGAGTTATCATGGACTTTATGAAATACTACATAATTCCAATTATAAATAATCAGACAGGGTCACACACTATGTGTTTCTAGTGGTATCGATTAAATTATATTTTAATTTAATTAATAGAATAAATAATATTATCAAGACTGAGGAATAATTTTTTAATGTTAAAATGATTGTATAAATTAAATAAATATTATTTTCCCATATTGTGAATAAAATATATTTATTTATTTTATTGAACATTTGACAAATATTTATTTACTTTTTTGTAAATAAAAATATATATTAAAGAGAACAGAATAATTTTTTCATGTGTCCAAAAAATTTAATAGGATTTTGAATTGACCATTCCTATGTCTATTGATAAATTAAATATGTATAAGTTAGTAAATAATGATTATACTGCTGGAACATGAAATAATAATAATATTGTTATCATTTCATGGCACAATATTTCAATTATGGTTTTTTTTTCAAAATTTTGTGCAAAAAAATAATGGTATTGTTATTTTTATTATGTGTAATTTGTTTTCTCTAATAGTTATTACTGTATTTAACTGCTATTTCAAAATTAAATATTGTAATTGAAACCCTAGGTTGATTAATAGGCATGTACATCTATTGTGCCAAACCATGGTTAATTTCAAATTGTTGTGGCAAACTTTTTATCTCTCGACTCCTCTCATCTACCCCACTCATGGATATGACAAGTTATTCAAGACCAAAGAATGAATAATTTAGAAATATCGATGCAATCCAATATCATTTTTACTCTAGCACTTAGGGAATTATTGGCTTTGTTAGGAGACTATTGGAGCACATGTGGACCACCTCTAGAGGGATTCAACTTTGGATCATCACAAGCGCAATGAAGTGAATCCAAAAGGGTAATTCCACATGATCAATGTTCTTCAATGAAGAATGCACCAAATCCCTCGTTCTTTAATTTCCCAATAATTTAATAAATTAATTATAAACACTATATGCAATATCCTCATTCTCAAATATAGAAATTTTCATTTCTTTATCTAAATAATTAATTTTTATACCTGGATAATGGTGTTCATAGTTTTATTGAACCCTAATTGGTTATCAATTATAGGAAAATCAAAGTTGGGCCCACCCAACAACCATGCTTCCACTATGCTCAGATCCTTCATAGACATGCTAAGTAATCAAGGCCTCAACACTTGCATAAATTCCCTCTCACATTGTCCACACGGTACTACAATATCCCAAACTATCCCACCATCCCTACCATCATAGTTGGACTGTACACATGCAGGATATGACTGATGAATGATTATGTGATCCCATACATGGTATAACAAAAAACTACCACAACCATGGATATCTAGGTTGACCAATCCCATTTGATAGACCCCATAAGTCCCACATGAGAGGTAGAGGGGTCCTTGGTTTTATTTAGAGTTGGATTTATTGGTTTTGAGTAAAATTTCCATAATGGTTTACAAATTCATTAACATAAATTTCTAGGGTTCTTGATATAAATTCCATGAAAAATCACTATTATTTCCAAAACAAATATTCATTATATAACATATATTTCATGGCCTTATATTTTTTTCATGGAATATTCTTAATTCCAATTAATATTCATCAAGAAATATAAATAACATGTTTATGGCCTTCTTATTATCCATATACAATAAAATATATTATAGGGTCTTTATAGAATTCTTCACATATAAAAATAAGTATTCCCTTTTTGCAAGCAATGTGGATTCAATAATTCTATTTTTATATTTATTGGAAATATAATATTAGATAAAAGTTAACCATATTTATAATTGGGTAATTTTTCTTTAATATATATTTATAGAAAATACAACCATATTCATAAACCGGTCAAATTACATTTTCTTATACTATAAAACTTAAGTTCCCAAATTGTAGTAAACAAAAATTACGTCAATTTCTTGGATCATAAAAATAATAATGGTTTCAACACCTCTAATATTATGTCCAAAAAAATATACATACATTATTCTTCAAATATCATTTTCACTAAAACCAATGTTAATACCATGGATTAAATAAACATAAATGTTTCCAAAATATTGTTAATCATTACAGAAGTCTATCACTCTTTATATAAAAAGTGGTGTCTATGAATTTAACCATTTTCTCGCATTAAACTTATAAACCCATGATGATATTCATAACTCTAAAGTTAAGCTCACATGAAAACAACCTAATCTCCCTTGTTTTCAAAAACTTAATGTGATACCAACTATAAGGACCCAATGTTAAACAAAAAATATTTTAGTTCTTTTAGAAATGAATTCATATTATTACATTAAAAAAATATCTATTTTGTATATATTTTTATAGTGTTATTTCATAAATCTTATATAAAAACCCATAAATTACAATGTTGTCACTTCTATTCAGTATCAATTTTTTTCATAATATAAAACATTTTAATGAACCATGTTCTTCTTAATGAATAATATCTAAGAATTTCATGTTGAATTCTTATTTTTTCTTACCCATACATAAATCATATGAAAATAATTTTCATAACATGGGATGATCACAAAATTCAATGTATGGGATATAAAAATAAAGAATAAAAACCATTGGTCTATAGATACTCAATTTTCCCCCTTTTTAAAAATAAACATAGGGATTAAAATAAATAATTTCATAAAAAAGAAATAGAATCTTCTACCCACATATTTTCATAAAAAATTTCATGATAAATATAAATAGTAAATAAAACGCATTATGTTTTTTTTGAAAAATTACTATTTTTACTCATAAGTAGTTATAAATATATTTCATTAAACATAAATTTTATAACATATCTTATGAAATCATAATATTATTATAAAATTAGAATAAGAATAAATAACTCATATAGGTAACTTGAATAATAATTTTCATATCACTATTAAATATAAAAAACATTTATGGTAATAATTGGAACAACACTCACAGCTACACATGGAAAAACCTTCATGATTGTACTTTGAATAAAAATCACAGTTATATATGTAATAACCATCACAATCAACATAAAAAAATCTTATCAAATGTACATGTGGAATATCATAGACTCAAACAGCATTGGATTATAACAAAACCACCAATCATAATAAAAAATTCTTAATAACAATAACATAATCAGAAGACATATAATCTAACAATTTTAAAAATATTAATATCATCTATAATAAATTATATATACATATTGATATATCCATTCTATTTGAAAATCATTTTTGAAAATACCTAGAACACAGTGGGGGAGGTTAATTCTTTAAATAAACCATAGAATATTATTAAAAAAATTCAAATATAAAATAATGGTTATGATAGTGGTAATAGACTTTGTCATCATATATGTTAAAATTGAACATTCCTTTTTTCTTTTTTAATGAAATCCAAAATATTTAGTATAAAATATTTCAAAAGCTTCATTATGAAAGACTATAAAATTAAATAAAAAATAAAAATAAAAATTATTTTATAATTCATTTATGTTTTTATAAATACATTCATAAAATAATTTTGAATAAATTGAAAGTAACTCATTTTAAAGGGAAAAATTAAAATATGATTTTTTTTAAACATATCTCTTACTTTGATTCTAAATCATCACATACAATATTTATACTCGAAAATAACAAAAATATGTTAATTATTAACTTTATTAAGAACCATTTTCATGTTTATTATCCCAATTTATCTTATATTTTACCATATTATGATAAATTATTTAATCATTTGAGTTTTCTGTCAGATGTTTGGATGTTTTTCATTCTGTATGTCCAAAATGACTTATGTAGCTAAAATAAAGACAAATAGTTCATTATTCAATGATATATAGAATAATAATCATGACATAATTATAAATTTTTTACATCAATTATAATTTTAAAACCAACAATTAATTATGATTATGAAAAAACAACTATGCTACAATTAAGAAGATGATAGGTCGTACACACACATGAGTAATTTGTCTATTTATTAAAAGATTGTTATGGAAAAAAGTTCAGTATTATTTTCTATTTCAGAATTCCAATTACATCATAAATAAAATTTTTCTATTTAAATATACTTTAATATATTATCCATGTCATTTGGTGGTGAAAAATAGAATCAAATCACTTAGTGTAGGTGGTAGGCCACACATATTCACGAACAACATTATAATTTTTCAGTTAATTAAAATGTAATTGAGTAAAATATATTTTATATTTTTATAAATACAAATATGGAATTAATATCATATATATAAACTAAAACATTATTAAAACCATCCATAATATGATGTTATGAAAACTAAATTACATCGGTCTGTGACGTAGTAGTCTGTGGTATGCATGAACAATGGTATTGTTTTCCATTTTATGGAAGAGTATATGGATATTTATTATTGAATTGAAAAAATAACATATAAGAATATACAAGACACTTTTTTATTAATTTATCAATGTTGAGTAAAATTTTACGAACATTTAAAAATAAACAAAATGAAAAATCTGGGATATGAACTATACTTCTTCGTTGGGAAAACTCTTACGGTTTACAAAATAAATTACCCTTTTGTTTTATGATAAAAATTAATTAAGGAAAAAAGGATGGTTATTATAGTGGTATTTTTTAGGTATTGGATTAAAATATTGTTCCTTGAAGTTTGAAGAATGCAGAATAAGAATTTACATTTTATAAGAGACATGTGGGTCTCTTTTAAAATTTATTAAAATATTAATATAATAAAAATTAATTTCCACATTTAAATTCAATTAAATTTATCAAGTTCAAATATAATATTATTATGGGTCTAAATCCTACCATATAAAAATTGGGAAATTTTAGTTGATATCTTCACCCTTATAGTTATGTTTTATCTAATGTTAACTATTTTTGACAGTTACCGTGAAAATGATGTTTTCAGTCTTTAGGGTTTGATACAGTTAAATGAAAAAGAAAAAATTGAAAATAAATGAACCATGGATTATATGTTAACCCATATCACAATAAAACATTTCTTAAAACAATATTTTTTTAAAATTTAAATCATTTAATAAGAAATTATTTATTATAAAATAATAATTTTGTCAATTTGGGAACTACTAATTTAATTTCACTTTTAAAATATAGGAAAATAATGGAAAAAGAATATAAAGATTTAATACCTATATAATATTTATTTTTTATATAAAAAATATTTTAAAATATAATTAATTCAAATCGTATGTCTTTTGACATTTTTAATATTATTTATTTTATTTTTCTCTTAAATGTATAAATATTGTTTCAGAATTACATAAGAATTTAAAGTTATTATTTCCTAAATTATATTTTCAATTATATTTCCATGATAAATAAAAAAAATTATATTTCAAATAAATACTTATATCAAAACATACGTTCTTTTTTACCATATGTCAAAAATTTAATGATAATAAAAAATGTCATTTTTTTATTTTCATTACATAAAATATTATGAAGTTAAAAATCATCTCAATATTGAAATAAATTGTCATATATTATAATATAGGTAAACTATGGATTGAATACGGTCATATAATAATATTAATAAAAGCCTTAGTGTTTTATTCTATGTCGTATTACATTATATTTACCCTTAATTAACCAATTTTACCTATACCATGTTAACACAAATTAATATGATTTCAATTCATAAATAACAAAAATAAAAGGTTAAGAGTTAACTAAATTGAACCCACTTCTTAATAAAATCAATACATTTCTCAGGATTAGAAAAATAAAATTGATAGAATTTAATTTATAATTAAACCAGAAAAAAAAATCTATTTTTGAGAAACAATTTTTTTAAATTATAAAAATTTATTTATACCAAATCCAAGTAAAAAAATTATTTCCAAGTAATATTATGGAATTATTTTTAATAAAATATTACTATCTGTTTTTAAAATTATCCAAAAAAGATTACAACTTTGTAAACTCTTTAATGGAAAAAGTAGTTTTCAGTAAAAATTAGTATTGTTCACTATTAATTAAAAAATAAAAAATTCCAAAAAAATTCACAAATATTACAAATAAGATGATATTGATATGATGAATTAAAAAATGAAATTATTTTTACGAATTGTTTTTTAGAAAAATTATCAAAAATTAATTATAATATTTTCTCACAAATATAAATATATACCATTTTTTAAGAAAATGAAATTTGGAGAATAAAAGGACTTTTATAAAAATTGAGTTATTGACTAATATGAAATTATCAATAAATTTTCATCAATTAAGAACATTATAAATTTTTAATAAAAAATTTAATCATATTATTACACTCCAATTCAATGATTAGGTTATAGGGAACGTATTTAAAAAAATAATCTTTCATGTCTCGTTTAGGCTCGGTGTTGCATATATTGTAATCTATAATAAATTTTATTTCTTGTCTAACATATTGATATATTAAAATATAAGTAATATATTACCTATAAATATTTATAATTATTTCATTACTATCATATATATTCATTTAAATTATGATAATTATAATCCCTATGATGTAGTGATAAAAAGTAAAACCCATCACTTCATGGAAGTGGTCTTCTACAGGTATTCAAAAATGTTATTTTTCTCTATAGGATGAAAAATAATATCACTAATGGAAAATTTACCTGTACCAATGGTTTTGAATCATTGGTAGAGTTCCCCAAACCATTGGTATATCCTATACCATAGGTTTGAGAAGCCATTCGGTGATTTGGCATGGCGAAAGAGTTATCCCAATGGTTTAGATAAAAACATTGTAAAATCCCTATCCCAAATATTTTCAATCTATTGGTATAGGTCATTCCCAATGGTTTTCCAAACCATTGGGATAGGTCATTATATAAAAAAGTTTCAGTAGAGGTTTAAAACCACAACCTCAACATTATATATCAATGATTTTCCCATTATCCTAGAGTTTCCTTTGTGAATATATTTGTATATATATATATATTATATATTGATTTATTTGACAATATTTGATAAATGTACTCATAAAAATTAAGATTACATATCCCAATGGTTCTCAAAACCATTAGAATAGGCCTTTCCCAACAGTTCGGAGAACTATTGGGATAGGTACCCACTCTTTCCCAATAGTTTGGCCGAACTATTAGGAAAAGTTACCTCAATATGGGATTTTCCCAATCGTTTGGCCTATCCATTGGTAAATCCATACCCTTAAACAAACGGTTTGTCCAATCCATTGGTAAAAGTGGCATCAAAGTGGCATTTTCACAATGGTTTGGCCAAACCATTGGGAAATCCTGACCCTTTCCCAACAATTGCGCCAAACCATTTGGAAAGCCACACCCTTTCCCAATGGTTTTGGCTAGATGTTGGGAAAATTGGCTTCAATGTGGGATTTTCCCAAAATTTTGGCCCAAACATTTGGAAATACATACACTTTCCCAATGGTTTTGGTAAACTATTCAGACAGGTGGCCTCAATGTGGGATTTTTCCAACGGTTTTGCAAAATTGTTGGGAAATGGGACCTATACCAACAGTTTTTACAAACCATTGATATAGATGCATTGGTATAGGTCATATTTTTAGTAGTGTGAATACGATTTATAAAATACACAAAAATAAAAATTATTTATACTTTATGTACTGAAGTTATTACGTAATCATTTGTTTAGAATATTTGATGTTGTTTAAAAAAGATATAAACATGAAACAGTCGTTAAATAGTTATAACTATTCATTATAAAATCTCCCTTGGATTGAAAAGTTCTAATTATTAGTGTTTTATTTTGATGATAACATAAAATCTATTAAATTTATAAGGAATGTGTGAAGCTATTATGGTTTGGTATATACAAGCAATATGGATTAGATATTCAGAACACAGGAGGAGTGGAGGTTCCCGTTTATAATTGAGGAGAGGAAACAATTGGAATTAAAAAAATAAATATAATTTAGGTATTTATCATATATAAAGATTAAAATTTCCATGTATTGATGAAAAAAATTTCTACAGATGAAATATCACTAGAAAATAAAATGTTTGCATGTCTTCTTTTCATTTAACAATTTTTTTTCTTTGACAATGTTGACAAGTTTGTGAACATTTAAAGGATAAAATTTTACAAATAAGTTGAAAAGTGTCTAAATAATGAATTATGGATGAAATTTTATACCATTTTTCATTCCATCTACTCTATTTTAATAAAATTTAAAAAAATAAATTAAAAATTTATTAAAAAAAATATATCAATATGTTAGTTTTAGGACTATTATTTTAATTTTATATAAAATTTAACAATATAATAGTGAAATTATAATATGAACTATTTTAATATCAAATGTAAAATATTATTGACCATAAGATCCATTAATAACATTAACTGATACCAAATATACTTATTTTAATTTATTTAAAGTCATATACTAGATTATTACTACTATCATCACTAGCACTGAGTTTCCATTATGTAATAATTTAAGTTAATTATAAAATAACTAAATAATTATATAAATTTGAATCATAAAATCAGTTTATTTATGTTCAAAAACCCGATTTTAATTCATTTATAATTTCATATTATCTCTAAAAAAACATATAAGAGAAATTTAAATTTAGGGTGTGGTATTTTTTTATTTATTCTTTTGTTAATGTAATATAAATTTAACTATCAAACGAAAATGGAGCCAAATTACCATATATTATAAATTAGAATGTATATGAAATAATAAATTTTATAAAATGAATTAAATGTATGTTTGGGGTATATTTTGAGACCTTATCACATATTTTTAACAATGTTTTCCTAATTCACCCTTATAGTGGTGAAAAATATTTACAAAATTTGGTATTCATAATGAATAATAAAAAATGTAAATTTTAAAAAATTATAATATTATAATTCTAAATATTGATTTAATTATAATGATTAATTTTCTAGAAGTGTAAGAAATCATTTCTAATAAAAATGTGTATAACCGATTTTTTTAAAAAAATTGTGTTTTTAAGTAGAAAAATGAACTTAATCAAAAGATAAATATTATTTTCATTACTATATAATTATTTAGATTATTTTATATAATATTAATAATATTTCACTTTCAAACCAAATCTAATATATTATTTTACTTTAAAATTAAAAAAATCAAATAAAAAATAGTTTTTTCGACACTTTCGCCAGGGTGCACAAAACCGTCTGTGGAGGACGCGTAGCTGTTGCCCCACATTCCCACTTTCTAAAGCCAGGTGCCTTCCATCACATATTCTGGGATGTTATCTCCTTAAACTAAATTGAATGATGGGATTTCAGTTCTTCCTTCCACGGATTCCTCCTCGACAATCGTCACCTATTCCGAGTCTCACTTAAAGATTAAGTCGTGGTTAATGAATCTTGTTCCCGGTGCCATATCTTTGTGGATGTCGGTTAATTACACTACTTCCATCAGGATATTCTCTGGGGTCTTGACATGGTAGCAACCTTCAGTCGAAGTAGATGACAACATCAAGAATTTCAGGGCGTCTATGGATTCATGGAAATTAGGGAACTATTATTCTTCCTCATAAGAGGTCATCTTAATGGGGAAAACCCAAGTCATCACACATTAGTCTAGGGGTATCTTATGTCGGGGGGGCATGTCTATATGGTTTTCCTCAGCTTCACATGTCAACACAGGGTGTGTTGTGAGTTTTACATCTTGTGGAGACGGTTACGCCAAAGGCGTTTCTTCTGAGGGTTTCCTTAAGAATCTCATGTTTAATAAGAGGTAGTCCACGAGTTTAATGTCTTGAGGAGATGGAATTAGGGTGATCAGAATTTCCCATAGAGATAGATCAGATCGGTACATCCCTTGGAGGGAACACCTGGATGTTTTATCGGGTGGATGGATCAGAAAACTCAATAAGAGCAGACCCAATATGGTGTGTCCCATAAATAGAAGATGACACCCCATGAAGGCTAATATATACATCATGGAGGGAGGATCAGGGAGTGTGAACCCCATAATGGGGGAACACCAATTTTTACCATGAGAAGGGATTGACCCTCATGTATATTTCCTATGTACCTTGTATAGACGATATGGATCAAAACCCACATAGATTGAAGGGGTGATGAATTGAGGTGTACAGAAAGAACAAAAACCCAGATACAATATAGGAATTACGCATGGAATGAAGCCCAACTAATGCTAGGAGCAGTGAGGAGGTGGATGACATGATCCCACTGGGATGTGGCGACCCAGGTAATAATGAATATGGATGATGGAGAGTTGAATGAAGTTGGAGAAGAATGAGAAGGAATCAACCTGATGATGACAGTGATATTGGGATTGAGCCATGAAGAGATTTCCTACATATCCCTGTGGAAGGGAATCAATGTTCGTGTAGTTCGATGGGAAGATGGGACACCTGAGGAGGTGAGCCGTGAGAATGGATGCATGGATGGGATTTAGAAGAAATAGAACCTCCATGTTGGGGCATGATATTCTTGGAACACATGGTATTGATGGATAGATCAGGATGAGACAAGGGTGATGGGCTTGAACCTTGGGAAGGTTTCCTAAGTATCCATGTGGTAGGGAATCAAAGTCCACATGGTTCATCCGACAACGTATTTCCGTCGATTGGGGACTTCATTGGGTTACTAGGTTGACAACAGATTACAGTTGAATGGGGTTGACAATGGCTTACCATTGGATAGAAGATAGTTTAGTGTCATTCAGGACAAAATAGGTTTATAGTTTAATGTCATGGAGAACGGGGTTGGACCGATATGAAGGGGTTAGAAACCAATGTATGGGGGGCTTGATCCTCTGGGATACTTCCTACGTACCATGCCTTGGAAAAGATCAAAGACCACATAGTTCAGTTTGGGTTTGGGGAACCGATGTGAAGGTGGTCAGGACCAATGGTTGGTGGGATTGAACCCCATTTTGGTTTCCTATGTACCTTACCATGGCATGGATCAATGTCCACATAGTTCAGAATGGTGGTGGACCGATGTGAAATGGTCGGAACTAATGGATGGAGCGATTAAAGCTCAGGCTATATACTTTGCCTTTTCAAGGATTAAAGTACACATAGTTTAGGAGGAGTGGGAAATGATGTGAAGGGGGGTCAGAACCAATGGATGGTGGTCTTGAACCTCAGGGAGGCTTCCTATGTACCTTGATTTGGCAAGGATCAAAGTCCACGCAGTTCCGAATAGTGTTTGGGGATTACACTCTAGGCTTCCCAGAGAGGATTTCATTGTCTATGCTTACTCTAAGACCACGTGAGTCCTGCTCTATGTAAGAAACAAGAGACACCAATGACATATATATCACAGAGAAAAGGTGTGTCTGTGAAGGGCGGTGAAGGGGGATTATGTAAGGAAGCTTCCCAGATGCTGCTATGGTGTGACAATTGTGAATGGGGCTTACACAAGGAAACTTCTCGAGGTCTGCAAAAGAGAAACAATGGTGAATGGGGCTTATGTAGGGAAGTTTTTCGGGTGTCTCTATAGAGTGGAAATGTTGAATGTGGCTTACGCAAAGAAGCTACCCAGGTGCCGGTATGGAGCCCAAATATTGAATGGGGATTATGCAAGAATGCTTTCTGGGTGCCGTTATGAAGCAGTAATGTTGAATGGGGCTTACTCAACAAAGTTTCATGGGTGCCGCTATTGTGCAGAAATGGTGAATGGGGCATAAGCAAGGAATCTGCTTGGGTGCTTCTATGGAGTGGAAATGGTGTATGGGGAATATGAAAGGAAGTTGTCTGGTTTCCATTATTGAGTAAAAATGGTGAATGGTGATTACCCAAGGAAGCTACTTGGGTGCTACTATATAGAGGCAATGGTGAATGGCAATTACGCAAGGAAACAGCCCAGGTGCTGCTATGGAGTGGTAATTGTGCATTGGGATTACGCAACAAAGCTGCCCGGGTGTCGATATGGTGAGGCAATGGTGAATGGGGAATATGAAAGGAAGTTTCCCGGGTGGATCTTTTGAGCGGAAATGGTGAATGTTGATTATGCAAGGAAGCTGCATGCGTGTTGCTATGGTGCGGAAAATGGTTAATGGGGCTTAAGCATGGAAGCTGCTCAGGTGTCGCTATGAAGCAGCAATAGTGAATGGGGTTTACTCCAGGAAGCTGCTCAGGTTCCACTATGGAGCGACAATAATAAATAGGGTTTACGCAAGGAAGCTTCCAGAGTGCCACTATAGAGTAGAAATGGTGAATGGGTCTTATGCAAGGAAGGTGCCCGGGTGCCGCTATGGAGCGGCAATAGTGAATGGGACTTACACAAGGAAGCTGTCCAGGTGCCATTATAGAGCGGCAATGGTGGGGATTATGTAATGAAGAAGCACATGTGCCACTATGGAATGGAAATTGTGCATGGGGCTTAAGCAATGATGATGCGTGGGTGCCGCTATGGTGCAATAATGGTGAATATAGCTTACTCTAGGAAGCTGCATGGGTTCCTCTATGGAGCGGCAATAGTGAATGAGGTTTACGCAAGGAAGATGGTCAGGTGTTTCTATGGAGTGGAAATGGTGCATGGGGCTTACACAAGGAAACTCCCCGTAATTTCTTCCTCATGTATGGCCATGAGGCCATCACAACCCACTGGTGGGTTGAAGCCTTCACCTTTGCGCTAGTTCATGAGAGGGATAATGCCATGGGCATTGGAATCAGTCTAAACAAAGGGAGATGAAAATTGTGAATCACATGCCCGACATTCGGAACGCGGTGAGGGTGGCGTAACGATGGAGGATAACTTTTGATTGTGTTCAAAACACATCATCCATATCATGTTATCCTGAATTGGGGACAAAAAAATGAGGGTCGATTGTTGACCGTGTTCGAAACATAGGACCTGACTCAAAGTGGCATCCAAAGTCTTATGGGGTATTGTCATAGGATAGTAGGTGAGCCGATGCGGCATGGGACCCGGCCGCTAGGGGGGTCCCTTCATACATGAAAGAGGATGATTATCTGAATGAAGGATACACACATATTGAGGTAGAGTGATGCAATGTGTGATCGTATTCCAACGCTCTTTAAATTATGCCAATGTAATCCTGGAATGAGGCATTATATGCTTGTCAAGTAATGAATCTCTTATTTGGAGCTTGAGGCATTGATGATAGTGGTTTTGTCGTGAACCACAATTCAATTAAATTCTTATTTACCTACAAATGAACCATAGTGGCACACCCTAGGGTCGATCACAAGGAGGCCGCTAACACACGCTATATTCCTATTGTCATTATTACAAAATCAACTAATATAAAAATATAATACTAATATAAATGTGGGGGATAATTTAAGATGATGAAAATATAATATATAATATATAATAATGAAATACAATACAAAATTATGTTAGAGGAAAGAAAGTCGGTAGTTGTTCATAGTAGGTCGTGGTGGTCGATATCATTGTTTAAAAAGAATCTCAAAATTCAATTCCATGAGATGATCAAGACCTGTCACACCTCACCTTCTCATTTGGATTTTCATTACCCCATATCGAGACCTCTACGTACAGGGTAATGCTTTTTTATAAATTCATCTAGGATACCTCTTCGTTGACCATCACTACTCATGTCATTCCCCACCCTATGCACGACACAAATAGCGAAGGATAGGAAAATTGATAAACAAAAAGAAGAAATTGGTGGTAGAGAAAATGGGGCGACCACTCCCCTTAATATATTTAACCACCACCAAAATTATTATAATTTAATAAAGGATAATAAAATTAAATCTCAATAACTCAATCAACTCACCATTCCGTCCATTGAACAAGCGTCGAGGTTAGTTCTCCAATTTTAGTGGAGTTGAGAAGGGAATAACAGTAGAAGAACACATAAAATAAAATAATTGGAAGAAAGGCAGTATGAAGAGGAAATATAATCTAATATATATTAAAAATAAAAATAACTATTACAATAACAACACTCAACCTTTCCCTTGAAAATGGGTATCCATGTAAAAATAAGAGGAGGTACAAATTTATAAGGAAAATGAGTGAAGAAATCTCGCTCAAATTATGCCCTCTGGATTGCATCGATTTTTAGGCCCATTAAATGGACGACTTGGGAAATTGATCCTTCTTTAAAGTTGTTCCAAGTCTTCTTCCGCATCCCTTCACAAAATCTCATTCCGATTGGTCATCATATGAATGCGTTATTTCAATTTTAGTGCGGAAAATTTAATATGCCAATGTGACTCTTCATCTTCCACAACTCCGCCTTCCAATGGCATTATGGCCTTGTAATACGCAGATTCAGACATGTATGTATTACTAAAAGATGTTCATTTATTTCTCCTCTAGAACCTGGATTAGTTTCATACGAAAAGGACAGGTATAAATCTAGATACATGCTCATCCCTAAAACATTCCAAATCTGAACACAGTTTTTGAGGCATGGATTGTGAGCTGATTTTGGGCCTCCAACTGATTGTTTGGGTTGGGCCTCCATAAAGATGAAATTCTCCCCATTATGATTTGAAACCTACAGAAAAAGAATTTCACAATTTTGTTTAGTTTTGAAAATTATATGACCGAAATAATGAAGAAAAATAAAATAGTTAGGCATCATAATTAAGCCATTTTTGTATTTGAGCTCAAAATACCACTAAAACATACAAATGTGACAATTGCCCATAAAATAACACCTTGGTGGGTATTAGAACATTGAAATACAATATATAATATTTTAAAATTCTAGATTTATTAGGAATCCTCTTATTTAATGACAGGGAATGCTACAGTTTATAGTTATGTAGAGAGGACTATTGGCATCTTGTGCTTGGAGCATAAGGCATCTCATGTTTAAAGCAAGAGGCATCATATGTTTGTGTTATATGGTGTACTACATTTTTTAGTCATGTGGAGAAGAATATTAAGAATAAGTCACCTAATAATGGTTGTTGTTGAGAATTACGCAAGGTCGGCCCTTTCTGGTTTAACCTGGCAGAAGAGTCAGGTGATGGGATTCAGATGAGTTGCCTGAGGAATAGTTCAACTCATGCTACTCGGGTTGATTGACGATGAGAATCTCAACTCATGACATGGGAAATGGATCAAGAGTAATATGCTAACTCAAGGTGTTTCATGGTGTGCATAAGAGTATCTCAAATCATGGTATCCCATAGGTGGAAGGTGGTTGTGCATAAGAGCACAATGGAAATTACTGACGTCGCAGCCTGAAAAGTTCATGGTGTGACTCTCCATTTTTCATGGGGTCAGTGCTAGGATACATGCAAGATTCAACACCTTGGTGTTTTTGCATGTAATATTTACTACACATAAGATGAGCTTTGAAAATGATTAGATTGGCCCAACATTGGTGCGCATAAGATTCAACAACTTGGTAGTGTTGCACGCAAATTGAAATTTTGCGCTCCAGATTGGAAGTTTTGCATGCAAGAATGGAATCTTGTGGGCATATAACTTAGGTAGAAAACATTCTAGGAGAGGATCAAGCCACTATGGGCCCACCCAAAAGTGGACCCATATGGGACCTGTCTCGCAAGATCTCACAGGGAGGATTCCATTCTTCCGCACGGGCATGGATGAGGCGGTCTTACACATAGAGGTGTGGCAGCCGACCTCCAAAGACGTCCCTTGAGGGGTGGTGGCTGCACTTGTATTTATCAATGAACCTGGGAGTGATTTCACGGAAGATTCTGGGTGTGGGCATGGTCTTAAGGGCACCCTACAGCGGGTGTGTGCGCAAAGAGGTGTTTGACGTTGCATTGGGTGCGTAAGAATCGTGCGCATGGATACTAATCTTGTGTGCACTTCTCAAAACATGCACACACCTTCATTAAATGTTTTTCAAGTATCCTGGATAGAATATGACATCTCCTTAGTCGCGTAAAATATTTGTGCCACATGTTGCGCGCGAGATTTTACTATTGCACGCAATATTACATTCTTGCATGCAAAACATCCATTCTTGTATGAAAATTTCTCTTCTTTCATGCTAAACATTCATTCATGAGTTCAATACTTCACTTATTGCACAAAAAACCACACTTTTCCCCCAAAATCACCCCGGATGGCCATTTCGAGCAGCCTAACTTCAAATGGCCATAAGTTTGGATCCGTAACTCTGTTCGGGCACAACGACTAGTCAAATCGAATCTTACAGAACAAGATATGCTTTGGGATCATGCATGGAAGAATTCGTTGAATTACTTGTATGTGTTTTCTAGAGCCAACAATTAGACAGTTTGGAAAAACAATATTTTTCCTATATTAATTTAAAAATAAATATTTTAGAAAAAATCCCATAAAATCACCCAATGAAAACATAAAATTTTTTATTTAAAAAATAAGATTAATTTCATAAAATAATATTTATCTAATTATTATTATTTACTTTTATTTTTATGAGAATAATATGTAATAAAACCCATTTTTTAAGAAACCCAATATTTTAAGCATAAAGTAGATTAATGAAAAGTTGATGACATTGTTTTTCTAAATTACAAAAAATTATTATTTAAAAAGATTATAAATATTGAATCTTAATATTTTAATTAATATTAATGAATTCCAATTTAACAACTAAGTTAAAACATTCACATTTAGATAATAAAACTTCTATATTATATCATAGCTCTCTTAAATCATGGTGTTGTGTGTTAATTATACTATTGTGCATAGTATTATCTTAAAATAAATATTTTTGGGTAATACATGATCTTTTTATAGTACAAAACTTTTTTCTGTATTTTCAAAGTTACACATCATAACTCGAGTCAAGTACACTAATATGGACCAGATCAACTCAGTTCCAGCACCAATTTTATTGTCTTACTAAGTTGGAAAATCCCTACATTGGTAATATGTTTTTATTTCATTCCTTCCATTAGTAATAATTTATAAAAAATATCACACGAAGATTTAACTCATACCATTCATGCATATTGATTTAGAAAATAAGAATCCCAATAATGGAAAAAGTTCACACATACCCTAAGAGATTATCCAAACTCTCATGTTAGTTATGTTCATATAAAATATAGTTCCCACTATTCCTAATAGACATGAAATTATAATAATTTCAATTCCCTTATTCTAGAAACCCAAATATTATTTATAATTTATTAATTTATATATTTTACAATGGACTTCACCACAAAAGATTAATTACTTTTACTATCTAGGAAAACTATATGCATACATTATTCAAATATTAAACTAGAAATATAACATCATAGCATATGGAACATTGTTTAATTTTTAAAATCATTCCAAAATACCATTCATCATAACTCAAGAACGAAACAAAAATGTAATTACTAGATCAGATGCCCAGTAAGCGTTATATATAGGGGACACTATCATAAGAAAATAATGAATAGTCAATATGGTAGAGATGCAAATCAAAACACAATCCATTCAATCAATAAATTTAGTTCAATCGAAATTCATGTATAATATCAACAAAAATATACATGGATAATTAATACATAATTCTCAACAAAGGAAATACATTAATTTTTCCATTAAAAATATTTACATTATGTCTTTAACCATGAAATCATGAATCTTAATATTAAGGCTATATTAAAAAGACATTATTTTTAATAAATTTGATTGTCTAAACTAAACAAACTTCTAATGAGGCCACCAATTGTTTCTGATAAGGCTTGTTGAGGAATCTAGGGGACATATATCACCTATACACCCATGACACTATCACTTCTAAATCATTCCTCATATATATTTAATTATAACCCAATTCATTCACAACATTCATTAGGAAACCATAATTATACATATAGAATATATATTATTAAAAACATCCTTATCTAATGAAATAAATATCTTAAGTAAATCCTTTAAATTTTAACATATATAGAAATGGTATATGGATGAGTCATAGTTAAATTAATATAAATGATACTATATTAATGTGTGACATTGATATCATGTTAGGGAAAGAGAAAAATAAGATCCATTGAATAATTGAGAATGATAATGAACATGATGAAAAGAATTTGAATGATCTCAAAAATTCATGTAATCTATTACACGCAATTTATGACTAAATATAGTAAATTTATTATAAATGATTTTTATTTTTTAAATCAAAGTCTTTAGAAATGGATATAGAAGATATAAAATAAAAATAACATCCTTGTATATTTGTGTAGAAATTGATGATAAAAATCATAATATTAAAATTTCCTTCCATTAATTAAATATTACATTTTTTATATTAAATTAAAGAAAATATTGTGAAAAAATATATTATTTTAAAATATAAATGGAAAATTTTAAAAGATTATTTATATAAAATAATTCCTCTAATAGAGTGAAAGGGTAGTCAAGCTGTTTTTGTTAAGAAAACATTATTTTTATACTTTTATAAAATGATGAAAAAAACATATAAAACTTATTGGAAAGATTATTTTTAGATAAAAATATATTATAACCCAATTTTTTATCCAATGGAGGGCCTATGGGTCATGTAATAATATTCATTCCCATTGGGCCTTCAGGAGAAGAATATATAATGTAGTAAAACCAGATGGTTGGGTGGGTTGTCCCTGGGGCGTATGACCTCATTTTCAAGCCTCTGCCTGTCTATGGTGTGTGTGTGTGTTTTCATTTAATTGTACACCCAAAAACCAAATATAATATATATAATATAGTATACCTTATTTATTTTCCTAGTTATTATATTTTATTCTCCTCCCTATATATATAGTTTATATCATTCAAGACTGTTCATAATTATGCTTTAATGGTTGATAAAGTTACATGTTCCTTTAACATACAATAAGAGGATATGTTTAATATATTAATTTTAAATCCAATAATTACTATATGGGAAGAAAAGTGATAATATCAATGATATATGTATCATATAATTCATTCCAATGAAAATAATAACCTAAAAAACCATAAAATAAAAAATATTTAAACATAAAACCATTACCTTATGTCTCTTCTTAGTTGTACATGTTTGATCCTCCTGTATAATAAATTTAAAATTTTTAAATTCGTTATTAATATAATTTTTCATTATTAATAAAAAAAATTAAGGATCATTTATAATTATTTTAAATTCATTCACTGAATATTTCTTTCTTGTATTGACCACTAATGGTTGTTCGGTAAATTTCTCGAAAAAATACATTTTTATATTATATGTAGTTAAAGAAGTTAAGAATTGTTCAATAATGCTATTAATGTTATTATTTTAATGAATATAGTATTATTCATTATATAAAATTTTATAATCTTTTATGAATAGTGGTAATAGGAAAACGATTCTCATGGCTTTGTGGATGTGGTAATCCACACATATGAATAAAGTACGTTATGATTTTCCAACAGATTAATGGATAATAAGGTAGAAAATATAATATAAATATATATAGATAATTATAATAATTTAATAAATATAATGTATATTCATTAATTATATATTTATAACCAGCCATGTAAAATGGTGATGGATAATATATTAAACCTCTCTGTAGAGATAGTAGGTCATACGTATGCATGAGAAAAGTATTCATAATCAATTGGAATTAAATTATTTAAAACATATTTTTATAGAAGAAATAAAAACATATTAGTTTATTGGTGAAACCAGAGTCAATATTCTATTATGGGAACAATATATTTAGAGGATGCATAAGAAGAAATAAACATTTAATGTGTTAGGTAATATGATTACCTCTTCTTTGAGAGACCTCGTTTGGAATAAATATTAAGCCTTGTAGGTTGGTATTTTGATGATAAAGAATCCTATAATTTATGGAGAGGATTTATAGAAAGGTATTGTATTATCTATAAGTATTAATGGGTGTGAATAAAACAAGAGAGGAGGATTCCTTTTATAAGTAAGGGGAGGGACAAACATGGAATAACCTATAAAGTTTTAATAATATAAAGTTATTTTCTTATGAAAGTGTTACCAAATATTAATTTCATAAAATTATATCATATAAACATCAAAATTAAACTAGATAATGTGAATTATGAATGTTTTAATATTATATAACAATACATTTATTTAAAACCATCTTAACACAGTTAACCCTAAGTCGAGTTTTTAAATATTTAACACATGTTCTATTGTTTATGAAATTTTTTAATTTTAACATATTTACTACTATTAATTATTATTTTTAAAAATATTAAATTTAATTTTCATTATTCAGTTTCTAAAATTTTAATAAATTATTTTTAATATTATTTTATAGGAATTATTTTTATTAGAAATTCTTTTTATGTGTAAAAAATGGTTTTTTTACTAATTTGAAAAATGATTTTCAGTTGATGTTATTCCAATTATTTTTTTGTATTAGTAAGAAAAAATTATGTTTCTTTGAAAATAGAATAATTACAACACCCAACTGAACTATCCAACCATACCATTTAATGCAATGAAACAAATGTAGTATTTAAAAAAGACAAAATTTAATTTTGGTTTTATGAAGTCAATCATGAGTTCCCAAATTCTAAAAAAATGTTTTCAAAAGATTAAATTACTCATAATACACATATATTGTGGATTAAATGTTTTTATGAATTTTAAATAAATTTTACTAGATGATGATTTAATAAAATGTTTTGTAAATGTAAAAACAATATTTTCACAATTCACCCAAAGATAAATTTATTCAGAAAAATCGCAAAACTCCAATCTATAATAACTTTTGACATATTCATATTATATAATTATATACCAAATTTCTCAAATAAGAATTATTAAATTTTAGAGAAATAATTTTTAAAATAATCTGGAAAAACACAATGAAAACCATTTTAGAAAGAAAATTTTCTTTTTAAGAAACAACTAAATTTATTCTCATTATATGCCTAGTAAAAACCCATTAGTGAATATTGAAATTTTTTAATGAATATATACTTCATAAATATTATTAAAAAATTTACCAATATTAATTATTTTAAATTTTAAAAAAATAATCACATGGTTAACTTTTGAAAAACAATTTCTGAAAACATTATTCTTTTTTACTTGCAAATGGTTTTTTATTTATTTAAACTAAATTAATAATAAATGTATGAATTTATTTATATGTTTTAACACATTTTATAAATAATAAATTTCAATTAATTCAACAAAATTCATTTATATGGTAAAATATCAAAAGTTCATTTCATCATTATTTTATAATTGTATGTTGAAAAGCGATATTTATCCTATAAAATTATATGTTTTGGGATATGAGATATTAAAATGTTAATTATAATATATTTAATTTATAATTAATTTCTCTCTTACTATAATTTAATCTTGGTTGTTACAATTTTCAAAATTCATTTTTATTTTGTGTGATTTTTGGAGTGTGGGAATAAAGATGTCATTTATCATTGACTATATATTATTGTTTTTAAATGTCAAATGTATAAATAATTATAGATCCTAGATTCATTCCTCTAATAGATATCAAACAAATTCTATGGTATGAATTTTAAATAGTGTTATATCTTGAACCGTCATTGAAACAAATCTATTTATCAGTTTATGAAGAAGTGATTCAATAAAAGATTCTCATTACACACAATGGATAATATAAATTAAGTAAAAAATAAAGGGATTTAAATATTAGGGAAATATTATCATATTTAGAATGGAATTATGTTGATTTATTTTTTATCAATAATATTTTATGTTTTATAATCAACTAATAATGTTTTCACCCACCATGATAAAGATGTTTCTTTAAAAATAATATATACAATGAATATATAGAATAATGTAAATGATAAATAAGTTACATTATCCACTCATTTAAATTGGTAATTTATTAATTTTAAACGAATAACTATTAATAATTAAACATAAGGGGATATGAAAAATATTTATAAAGTGAATGCCAAAGTGAAGAGAGAGAGAAAAAAATACACTTTTGGATATCAAAATACGATGATCTGAAAATGATGGATTATTATTCTATATATGTTTATTCATAAAGTTTAATGACATTTTCTGTATAATTAATAGCTTTATTGTGATTATGTAACTTTCAAATATGGTTAAATTGATGACTCATATCTTACCTAAATTTTTTGAGAATAAACATTATCTATTAAGGATAGAGATCCAAACATAAATCATGACATGTCATAAAAATTTCATCTATAATTATTAATAGCAATCTATTTATTTTAAAATGATTATTTTATTATATTTCACAATTAAAGTGCATAGAAACACTATTACAATGAAAATTATAATTTACATGTTATGTAATAATACCAATTAATACGACTAAAAATAGTATATGGATATAAAAACCAATGAATAATAACCATGAAATGGTGTACACCATAGGTTCGACCTCACCTAGGAAAATTAAAATTACAATGAAAACTTTTAAAAGAAAAAATATATTACGGATATAATTGAAATTATCAAAAAGAATATTATAAACCAATTTGAATCGTGTAGTAAATTTTTATGTTGAAAGTGTCTAAATAGAGTATAAAGGAAAAAATGATCATTGGGATATTACATAAACCTAAACATATCCCAATATAAACATTTAAAGTATGAACTTTATAATAATGTTACCATTATAATTACTGTTTATAAAGTTTAATGAAAAATAGTAATTGATACAGAAAAGAGAAAACATGGCCCCAACAACTGGAGTCACCATTTTTAAATATCATTTTTCTTAAATTGGGTGGGAGGTATAATTATTGGAATTCACCCATGAACAAGCCTAATAAGAGATTCAATAAGTGTGGCTCAAATGAAATCAACTATAGATGAATTTCATGTTCGTGGAGATTAGCAGTAGGTCAATGTTAGTTGAGCCTCCACATGAAACTACCACTATTTAACACCATTTCCGTATGGAATATGTCAATGTGATAAGGGGTTATGTGTCTACACCTTAGTATAATAAAATTGTAATTCCATTTTTTTAGATGAAATGGTTATTTAATCAGTCCCTTTTTCTTTATTATTTTGTTTATCAAAATATCTGTGAATATAAGATCAATTTTATATATTGATTTTGGTACAAAAATGAAAATGAATTTTTAGAAAACATATAAACTTATATAATAAACTATGGTATTCTATAAGAAATTTATTTTCATGAAATATTCTTCTAATAAATTATTTATTTAAATATAAATTATAATATAATTTTACAATGGAGTATGAATTTTTTATGTGTCATAAATTTTAATATGTCGTAAAAATATTATTTTAAAATAAATTATTATTTTATATTTTAAAAATAAAATTATCAAATCTATATAAATTGTTTTATAAAATAAAAAATATATTTGAATTATAATTTCGAAAATAGTTCAAGGTGAATTTTTAAGAATTGACTGAAATAATTTATTTTCACTAAATGGTAATAATACAGTATTGTGTTTAAAGTATGTTTAATTAATTAATTAATTTTTAATAATGATGTAATAATTTTTTTTTGATGAAATTATAGAAAATATTTTATTAATGGTTTTAAATAAATTTCCTAACCTGTAAGTAAAATTTCAAAGTCTAAAATACAAATTTGGATTTTAAAAACATTATTTCCTTGAAAAATATGTTTTCATTTTAAAATTAATAAGAAAAATATATATTTTGGTTCTAATAGAGTAAAATACTATAAAACATTATCCAAGTTTCTAAAACTATCATAAAACGCATAGAAAAGTCAATTTATTTTTCATTTTCCACCACATTTAATTCTAAGTCATATATTTGGAAATTATAAAACAATTCCTCAGAATAATGTAAAATAATGAACCATAACCCATTACAATGCACTCTAAATCAATAATCCATGAAGGTATTGTCATGTTAACTCCTAAAGAGTCCATCCAAGGTTTATTTAAATCCCCAAGGTTTTATCATCATGTTTTAGGAGCCAACTCTTCACAGTAAGGGAATTATCCACTACCCCTATTTCCATTCATGTACATATTTATGTGTATTCCTTGTGAATATTAAATTAAATTATTTTATTAAAATTTTTATCACAACATTACTTCACAAAAATATATTTATCAGTGGGAGAAATTTATTCTCTTTTACATTACACTTTCCTTAATCTACATTTTAAACTCGACATGTTACTGAATTAATTTTTAGAAATTATATCATTCACATGAATGATTATTTCCTGTGAATACCCAAACCATTTCCATATCAATGTTTACTAACATAGATTTAAATATAATTAATTTATTTAGTAATTTTGATTTAAAAAACTCACATTCACATTTAATGGGTTAAAAAGTTGAAATTCATTATCTTTAAGAATGAATTTTTGCAATGATTTTATATGAAACACATCCTTTATATTCAATTAGATAATGATTAAAGGATTTATTATAATCAATTTGGCTCACATGAGTAAGGAAATATGTTGGGATAATAATGATAGTTGTCTAATACATTGGGTAATAAAATAATATCTACCTAAAGATTTTTTAGAAAATATTTTTGAATAACTATGGTAATTATGATTTTGACACCTCAGTAATAAACCATGGTGACATGCTTATGAATTTAATTTTTTTTCTTTTTTTCTACATTTACATTTTACGGCCCACGATCATTATATTTTGATATTCCTTATTTTGCAATGTTAATTCCTTGTTGATATTTTTCATGGTTACATTCTAAATGTTTCATGTGTTATTCCCTAAATGGTCTTTATTTCCACCCATTTCAATTTATATATGTCCCCATAATATGGTATGTAGTAAAATTAACATAGTAAGAACCATTAAATAATACATTCAGGTGAATGATATTATTTTTATGTTATTCATGTATTATGTTACTAATATCCAATAAACAAAATAAAAGAACTTTTGTTTTATTATGTGTCGCACTATGTAATGAATGTATTATGTTTTAGAAATTGGTTGGGGGAATTAGTTGATATCATTGAAAAGGTTAGTAATTTTTTGAAATTATGCTTTGAAAACATTAGTAAGAATAATATGGATAAGTATAAATATTTGACAATTTCCAGGAATTTTGGGGACATATTAAGTGAGTGATTTACCTGAAATGGAATCACTGTCTTTGTAATACAAATTGATGTAGTTATGTTATTGAAATACCTATAGGGAATACCCCAAAAAATGAAACATTTATCTCTGAATATATTATCAAATAGTGGATGATAACGAGCCTTATTACACCCCTATTTTGACACTCAGAGAGGATATATTTAGCTAATGAAAATATTATGAACCATTCTGTGAGATATATAATAAATAGAATTATTATTAGAGTAGATGAGAAAGATAAAATATTTAAGAAAGTCATTTTAGGATTTAAAATTGTATTAAAATTATAATATTAGTAAAATTAATATATTTCTCACTAAGATATTATTCTTTTAAAAAAATTTCAGGAAGTATGAGTAGTATCATAAATGATGAGTTAAATGGATGATGCGATGATGAAATTCCTGACATGATGGAAGCTGAAATGGAAAACATAATGAGGATGATTAATCAATAATATCAAGTTATGAATGATAAATTAAATCATGTTGATATTCTGGTTTCACATAAAATGAAACAAATTATTGTTGATTCCTTCATGTGTCAAGGACCACCATCCATTAGTAGATATATTTATCCATTAAATTATGAACTATGGATTTCCTATATAAGAAATATATATTTGATAAATTATTTTTCAGATCTTCTAAAAATTCACCACAGTATTATACCACTTAGAAGGATATGAAATCTGTGGTGGAAACTAATTAATAACATTAATCCAATATGGGAGATTGATTCTATGGAGTTATAAGAGTTTAGGATAACCCTTTATAATTTTCCTATTTGATGTGAAAAAATGGAGAAGAAATTATTATAGCTAAAGATGAATGAAAATTAATCGACGTGACGCTATAAAATGATCAATAAAAGACATTATATGTACACCCCTAGATTTGTTATGAATTCTATGGGAAAGGTCAATAGGTTTTTTGGTAATCTAAGACTGGATCTATTGAGTAATTTAAAAAATTAAGCCTATAAAAGCTACATGTAGATATTAAAAAGTGATTTTATATTTGAAATATAGTTTTGTAGACACTTAGTGTCAACATAGTCGAAATTAAATGAAGTGGGAAATACAAAAAAAACATAAAGAATTATATTCTTCATATAGAAGGATGATATAAATTTGAACAAACCATGTGCAATAAATATGGGAAGATACATCTGAGTAATTACATTATTTGGAGTGGAAGATGAAAAAAATAGAAGAGAGGGTCATATAGCTTATAATAATTACAGTGAGGTTAAGCGTTAATAACTCAATGAAAATTAAAAAGTAATGATGGATAAATAACAACCTGATGTTCAATGCATTATTTTTGGAAATATTGGTCTCTTGGAAATAAATTTACTAATCAAAAGATAATGGTGGGAACCCACCATCAACCACAAAATAGGCTATCTGAGAAAATGTTTTCTTTCATAATCACAACAACTGATGTGGAGTCTCTGAATGATATAGTGGTAGGGTTATCCTTTTTCTCTCAAATATAATGATTATATTTTTTAATATTATGCTACACATTAATTTATTTCATCTACATTTTCAAATAATTTTTAATAAATCCCATGAATGATATAATTAGAGTTATTAGTTAAAACTCCCAGAAAATTATCCAACTATCAAAAGTGTATAAAAAATATTTTCTAATTTGGAAGTTAAAATCTCATCAAAAATATAGTATTCATTTCCAAGGTGGTATTCGACAAAATTCTAGGTATGAAATGTCTCTCAATGTAAAATGAAAATATAAAATACTAAATAAAGGAAAGTTTAGTTTTCTTAAATGGAAAACCTAGAGTTATTTTCAAATGAAAAATATCATAGCATTGGCTTTGAATAGAGGCACATACTATAACATTATTTAGGGATCTTACTGGAGAATAAAAAAAGATATATAATGTCTAGAGAGAGAAAATGTCCCCATTATTTGTGAATACATTGATTTATTTATAAAATAATTACATGGAACTCCCCCAAGAAAAGAGGTACATTTATACTGAAATCAAACAGGGATCCTAGCCAATATCAATGTCCCATTATTGAATAGAAAATGTGCAGTTGGAGGAATTAAACAATAAACTACAATTCTTTTGGGGAAAGTTTTTATTATACCATTTTTGTATCCTAGGAGAGAAATTATTTTGTTTTTAATGAGGAAGGATGGATTAATGAGGATACATATTGATTATAGAGAACATAATGGTACCATAAGGAAGAAAAAATGTCATCATCCAAGGACTGATGATTTGTTTGACTAACTTTTTGGGGCTCATTTCTTATCAAAAATTGACCCTAGATCTGGGTATTATCAGTTAAGTGTGATGAAAGAAGATATCCTAAATTATACCTTTCCAACAAGAATGGTGTTTTTCTAGTTTGTTGTTATTCCCTTTGTATTGACTAGTTATACTCACATATTAATGGATTTTATTAATTGAGTCTTTATGGACATCCTTGATAAATTTTTAGTTCTCTCTAGTCATTATATTCTAATATATACCAAAATAAATTAATAAGATAAGGATTATCAATGTTTCATATTACAAACACTGAAGAGGGAATATATGTAAGGTAAACTAAAAAAATATATCTTCTTTTAGAGAAAGAATCATTACTAGGACACATCATTACCAGTGAAGGAATCTTCTTAGATCCATCCATAATAAAGGTTGTGGAGAAATTTATATGTTCTACAACCATCAAATATATTCGTAGTTTCCTTAGTTTAGCAAGATTATATATATGGTTTGTGAAAACATTTCACTGATTTCTAATCCAATAACCATGATATATCAAAAAAATTTAGTTTAACAAAAAATGGAATGAGAAATTTTTGTACAATAACTATAGATGAGGTTATTTAGTGAACCTCTTCTAAATCTACCCATTTGTGAAGGATTTTTATCTATAGTGATGCATCATTCAAATTAATTGGATTTTAACTATTTCAAAATGATAGTCATTTCTTATGCATAAAGATAGTTAATAACTCATGAAAATAACTATTATACCCATGACCTTGAGTAAGATACAATCATATTTTTTCTAATGAAAAATAGACACTATCATTATGTGGAAATGCGTGATGTATATAGAAACCTCTAAATTTTGAAGTATATATTCTCAAAAAAGGTACTAAACATGTGAAATAGGATATGGTTTAATATTCTTAAATATTACGGTTGTTCAATAACTTATCACCCCATAAGGGGAAAAATTTCAGATTCATATAGTAGGAAATATCATCTTGTTCTTTTCACAATGATGATTAATATAATTCCATCAATCAAGGAACTGGTAAGGTTTGAAATGCAGATCATAAAGGAAGAATGATCCTCAATCATATCCCAATTTATTTTCAATCATCAATACTAGAAAAGTTAAACAAATATAAAAGAGATGAGCCATATATGAAAAATAATATAGAGGGTGAAAAAAATGGAATGTTTTTTTAATTTAATATTCATCAGGGAGGTATAATGAACTTTGGTACAATTCTATGTATTCCATCTATTTCAGAGATAAAGAAGGAGTTTATGGATAGAGATCATAGTAATATATCTATTATACATCATATAATCACTAATATGTATAGGTTCATTTCTGACCATTATTTTTGGTATAACATGAAAAGGGATATTTTCAATTTTATTCCATGGTTTTTTCTTTATCAATAGGTGAAGGAAGAGAATAATCATCATAAGGGGTTATTAAAACCAGTAACCATACCTATATGGATGCAATATAACATCACTGTATATATTATCATGGAACTTACAAATACATATAGGGGTCACAATGATATATGGGTAATGAAAAATATATATAAAATCCTTCACATTTCATTTATTTAAAATAGTATTTCACCCAAGAACACATAGTTTGTCAATATATTGAATATGTAATGAGACTCTGTGGAGTAAAGTTATCAATTCTTTCATACTGAGATATAATATGTACTTTTATGTTTTTGAGGATCATCTATTAGGATAATAATATAGAAGTGATCTTAATAACAACAAATCATACTAAAACTAGTAGGTAGTATGAGTAGACTATTAAGAAAGGTGAAGACTTCTTACCGGCTAGCATACATTATTTTCAGGGTATTTGGGAACAATATCTTCTATATGTTGAATTATCCTATAAAAATAGTTTCCATGATAGAATTAAAATGAGCCAATTAATTATATATATGATAAAAATTATATAAATCCATCATGGTGGGTTTATGTTACAGAAGAAAAAAAATTGGGGCCAAATACTATGATGGAGACCACAGAAAAGATACAAGGTATTCAAAATCATATCCAGGCTGCCCAATGTTGATATAAAGGATATGTAGATAACAATAAGAAAGACATATAATTATCAGTTCGGGATCATGTTTCTCTCAAAATATCACCGTGGAAGGTATTTATGAGATTAATACTTAAGGGGAAAAATTGCATAAGTTACATTAGAATATTTGAGATTCTCAAGCGTATTAGAGTGGTTTTTTATAATTTATAAAAACCACTAAATATTTAAAATTTCTTGATTCCGTATATGTTTCCCTACTAAGAAATTATATACATTAACCAATACATGTACTTGATACCAATGGAGTAGAATTTAAGGAAAATTCTCATAGGAGGAGAAACTGATCCAAATCCTTGACCTATGTTAACAAGTTTTTAAGGAAAGAAACATGACTTCTAAAAGTTATATGGATTAATAAAATATTTTATGATGATAATGGGGATCTTGGGAAATCAATGTTGGAGATATACCTACATTTTTTAGGATGGAATTTATTAGGGGGTTGAATGAAATTTTCTGAAAGCTTCTTCTACCATTAATAAATTCACACTATAAATTTGATAATGACTATTTTATTATATTAGATAATATATGTATATATAAATTATATTACAATAAGAAGTAAATATTACATGCCATGTAATAATAAAAAATTATGTATTTATGAATAAAATGAGGAGATAAAAATGAATTAATATCATCCATGATGTGGTGTACTCAATAGGATCAAACTCTCCAAATATGATTTAACCCACCATTAAAAAATTTATTATAAACTTAAATATTAGAAATATATTTGACAATAACAAAGGAATCATAAATCCCATTTGGAATTGATTAGTAAATATTGATGAATGGTGCAGTATATATAGAGTATAAGTGTAAAAGTAATAATGTGGATCAGACTATTACCTAACTGTTGGATAATATAACTATTTTTCAATATTACCATTTAGTATTTTTACCAGTGGTAATAATTTTACCATAATAAATTGTTTTTATACTGTTAAATATAAAATGATAATTTATGTATAAAGGGGAAAATGTATCCCCAACCAGTAGAGTCATGGATTTTGAATCCCATTCGATAGAACAAGGGAGGTAGCATAAGTGGAGTTTTCTATTTTCTAGTACTAAGATGTGATTTGATAAGTGAGGATGAAATTAAATTGATCACGATAAATGTTTAAGTTAGTGGATATCACTAGTAGATTAATGCTTACCAACCCCCCCTTCCCCCATGATACTACCAACATCAGGAACCTTACCCGTAGGGTGTACGCTAGTAAAATATGGGTTTATATGTCAATACCTGACTATTATTAAATTTTAATTCAATTTGTATAAAATAAATTTTTACTTCTTCAATTAGATATTCAGTATCATTTTTATTTATAAAATATATGTGAAAATAAGATCATTTTGATAAATATTTTTTTTAAAGCATATAAAATTATACATTAAGAATATATATACACTTTCACAATAAAAATATATTATAAATATTATTATTTTTTAAGAAATGTCCTTTTAATGCATTCTTTATTTACATATAATTATTATTATTATTTTATAATGGCCTGCAAAATTTTTATGTGTTGGTAATTTGACTATGTTGTAACAATAAATATTTTTTAATAAAAAATAACATTCATTTAAACATTTAAATTCATCTATTTAGAGAATTATGTTTGATTGAATAAAGATTATATTTGTAATTATCAGGCCAAAATTTAGTTACGGTGAATTTTTGATATTTTTCTAAAAAACGTTATTTTTAATTGAATTGTAAAAATACAGTTTTTCAATTTCATCATGTTTTATAAATTAATATAGGTGTAATAATTAATTTGACAGAATTCATGACATAAAATATTTAATTAATGGTTATAAAAAAATTTCAATACTTATAAATGACTTTCTAAAATATAAAATAGAAAATATGTTTCTAAAAACAATATGTTGTTGAGAAATAACTTTTCAATTTCCATAGTAATATTTACATATGGTTTTGGGTTCTAATATATTAAAACACTAAAAATTAACCAAAACCTCTAAAACCTAGAGATTTTTTTTGTAAAACTCAATGTTTTTTCATTTTCCACAGACTATAATTCCAAGACCTATATTTGGATATTTTTAAAAAAAATTATACTCTTTTCCTACGAATACCCTCCCATTCACCATTTCTCACCACTAAAAATCCATAATACATGATCTTTTGGTCATTTGACATCTAAAATAGTCCCTAAAAGGTTTCCATATCTCTCCTCTTTTCCATCCTCACATTTTACGAATCAAATCATCACGTTAATGAAATTCACCTCTTAACATTTTATATTCATGTTCATATTTTGTGTATACAATCTAAATAACAAATTAATATCATTTTTTATACTTTTTATTTCACCATTACTTCCATAATAATTTTATATCATTCAAATATCTTCATTCCCAATCATTAACCCTTTGCATAATTCATGTTTTATGTCGATCATGTTGTCGAATTCATTTCTTGAATTTCACACTTTCACATGAAATGTTATTATAGTTTGAATACTAAAACAATTTATGTATAAATGGGTATTGAAAAATATAAAAATAAAATTTATTGATTCATATATTCTCATGTATGAAAATGACATTCCATTTATATGGTTTAAAAATGTTGAAATGATCACGTCTTTAAGAATTTAAGTATGTAATGATGTTATATGAAACCCTTACTTTATTCTGCACGAGTTATTGATGAATTTAATTATTATGTTCAATGTATCTAAGATGAATTAATATATATTAATGTTTAAAGTAGATATCTTCCCAATGCATTGGGTAAATAATTAATCTATAGATTTGACATTTTTTATACCTTGGTGAATAATATTGTTAATTATGATTTAAAAAAAGTCTATAATAAACACTAGTGATATACATATGAACATATTTTTATGTCATAAAAAATTTCCACTCTATTATTCATGATATTTATATTATAAAATTTCATATTTTATAATGATTATGACTTATTCATCTGTCATTCCGTCAGATGCTAAATACCTCCATTTTTTGTTTCCTCACTCTGTTTTGTGTTCACCCCTTTATTTTGACCTATGTCCCTACGATATGAAATGCAGTAAAAAGAAATTTGGATAAACCTAATAACAATCATTTCAAGTGGATAATATGGTTTTTATGTTATTTATGTATTATGATTCTAATTCCCAATAAACTAAACCTTAAAATATCCAATATGTTATTAATCATTATAGCGTGTTAAGAATGATAATTTAATTTAGAAAATTGAGGAGTGTCAAACCTCCCTAAAATACTAAAAAAATAATCTAATTTAATTTTATATGATTATTGAATATAAAACCAATGTTATTGATAAGGATAAGAAGTAAATTCTATTTAATTCATCTAATATGGAAATATCCATAATGAATGTTTAGAATAATGAAGATGGAATTTCTGACTCAGAATAGGAAGTGGAACAAGTTTTTTATTATTGTATTAACATGTTATCTAGAAAGATACAATAGGAATTTTAATATAAGAATTGTAGTAATCCACTAAAATCATATAAATTTGGATTGAATAGATGCTTTATATTAACATGTCAATGATTTATAGAAGAATATTCTAGTGTTGAAGAAATTAAAAGACCAAAAAGATCCCTGAAGAGGAATTATAAAATGTAGAATTAATGTTTTAGTGGTAATTGTATTAAGTTATCTAGATATGATAAATAATTATTATCTTATCATGGTGGAAGTGAAAAAAGTAAAAATGAAGAGGAAGAAAAGTCTTCTAGGGATCCAGTTATCTAGAAGATACTCAATTCAATGTGATTGATGAAAATTTTCATAAGTAATGAATATAGTTATTCTAGAATAGAAGAAGAAAAACCAAAAATGAAGATTATATTGAATATATAATTTAATTGAGTTTTCATAAAAATTTTAGTGAATCTAAAAGATAATAGTATATATAAGAAATATGATCAATCATTCCATAGGAACTAAACTGATAATGAAAAAGAAAAATCCTATTTTAAAATATAGGTTTAGGTTATAAAGACAATAGTTGATGATGATAATACATTGATCATAAATATTGATGATAAAAGAGTATAACATTTTAAAATTTACCTAGCACAATATAATGTGGTCAAATTTGATGAAGAAATAAAAAAATACAAATCCAATTTCCAAAACACCATTCATGAAGTTATGAAATTTTTAAAATAAGAAATATCATCAAGAGATCATGAAATAAATCCTAAAATGATAAAATATTGTTCTAAATGTAGTTAAATTGTTTTAGAAATTGTGTAAATTAATTAAGACCAAGATTGTGAAAAAAAGTGTATCTTAAGAAAACTATAAATTCTAGGAACCCAAACATTAACTAAAAAACACTTTTAATGATTGAAACAAAAATGGATTAAATTAGAAGAAGTTTAATAATATGATTTAATTAGATAATAATAATATTAATTCACATAATGTATCCAAAACTATTTTAAAATAATAATTAAATAAGGTTTTAAATTCTAATCATAAAATTCCTTACAAAAGAAAATATTCTTTTTTATGGAAAATTTATGGATCTTTTGAGGATTTTGGCACCTGGAATGGATTTTATGTTTTAGTTATCAATACTCCTATGTATATATAATATTTTATAGGAATCATATATCGTAAAGAGAACCCATTAGTTGATGATAAATCATGAAAACCCCTAAAAATATAAACTAAGATTGAGTATACATTTCCACCTTTTAAAATAATCTATTAAATAAGTGATAGGCCATGTCACATTATCAAAGGTTTAATTAACATTTTAATACCAAAACCATGAAAAAATATATATACATAGAATCCTCCACATAAGAATGATATTTAAATGAAAAAAATCGCTTATTATAGGGTTCAAATTTAATGATTCTAAAGGGGAATGTATATGAATTTTTGATTTTAGATATTTTTCACTCATGAAATGAGACATAGAAATGTTAAATAATGTTGAATATTAAAAATAAGGCTAAATTAACAATGGAAATAATGGGTCACTCAAAAAATAATGATATGGTGTGATTATAATTAGTAATAAAAAATTGAATTCCAATAAATCCTTATATATATTTGTGTTAAAAAAATATTTTAAATGTTTTTTCAGATTTTTGAAGAAGTTAATATGGTTATATTTTGGAAATATGGCCTCACGGTAAAAGGAAGTGAATATAGAATAATTAATACAAGAGGTTTAAAAACTGAGGGCTGTTTTTTCAACTAGGATTCACTTTGATTTCTTGTTATCTCATCATGGAAAGAGACAACCATCTATAGAATTAGTGTCTTAGTTAGGAATTCCACTAATATTTTGATACTATATTTAAATTGTGAGAAAAGGTAAACATAATTCCTTTCAAATTTTAACATGTAATGTAATAAAAATTTGGGAGGATAATTATACGAGGATTTTTCAAAAGTATATATTTCTCATATTTAGGTGAATCATAGAGTTTTGGAGAATTTTTAAAATAGGGAAAAATATGATTCCATCATGTTTTTCTAATTTTTTCTTATGTAAAATTCTATAATGTTTTATTAAAGCATAATCTTAAATTTCTATTTAGGATATTCCATAGAGTTATTTTTTCTAGTTCAATGGTTATTTCCAATGATGATAAAGTATGAATTGAAAAAGAAGTCTTCCTTTCACAGATCAGTTTTCAAGTGCTATTAATTAATTAATATGAATCAAGTGGGTCATGTATTAATTATTTAGATGAATATTTGTATTTTTATGGAAATTATGTTGTTACTATTCAATATTCTAGTATCTTATACTTTGTTTTCTAAAATAAGATTAAAATTATGTAATGGTTATCTATTACTGTGGTTTTAGTTTAGTAGTGATCTATTTTCTTTGGTTTCTAAAGAAACTCAAAGGGTAATAATGTTGATAACATGTTTTTTAAAAAATATTTTTAGTCCATGGGAGATATTTTAGTCCAATTAAGAGGTATATGATATAAATAATATCTTTTAGAATTTTGAATTCATCAAGTGTAGAAAGATTGTAAAATGATTAATACGATATTATTCTGGTTATGTCATTTATTATTAGCATTTAAATCACTCTCAATCTCAAGAGACGATTGATGATTCATTTTTAGATGAAGTTCATTCAAATATTCTTGGATTTTTACAAGATTATTGCGATCAGTTTCAATGAATTTGAAATTAGTCTATAAGTATTTAGCATCATTCTATAGTTTTAGAGTAAATATGAAAATTTTATATGATTGTGTGTGTGAGCCATTCAAGACTTTATTATGTGTCATTTTGAGTTGTTTATGATTCATTGTAACATGCATAAGAGTTTATTTTACCAATATATGACTCATTTTCCTCCGTGAATGAGTTAATTTACAATTATTTATGACTGCTTATCTCATTTTCAATGAGTTATCTCGGACGACATATGAGTCAAATACGTGGGAAAAATTAATGAATTTTATTGATTTCCTATGTCTGTTTCTATAATTATTTGGATATAAGAAAATTAAATAATTAAATTATTTGGGATATTGTATTTATTTAAATAATAATCACTATAATTTTTTTGTGACTAAAGATAGTGTTTGAAGGTAGTATGCTACAAATGGGTGTGCAATAACTTGTTCTTCATGTATTCATGCAAACAGTATGGTATTGTTAAATGGAGTTCAAATATAAATGTATTCATTGAATGTTGAGGTAAATAATTTTGGTTATTTTAATTAGAGAATATTGTAGAAAATAATGTATAGAAACTCAAATTGGAATATTTTAAATTAAATGATATTATAAAGCTAGATGAAAAGGAAAATATATTGACCCTGGTTATTATCAATAAAAAAGTTTATGGAATTTTGATGGCGAATTTATGGAAAAAATATTACATAATTTTAGTGATTATAAAATTTTGAAAATGAATAATAATAAGTGAGATGAGATATTGTGATCATAACCAACTAACTATGGTGATGTAAATCTTTTGTATCAAAGAGATAAAGTGGGAAAGAGAAGAAATAATAAGGAGTTATTACTGATTTTTTTGTGCAATGAAATGATTTATGAGAAGATAAGACATATATGAGTGTATGTTTAAATAATAAATGAACCACAGTGTCACACTATTGAAGCCTATTATTGAATTATTCCCTTGTTATTGTGAATAAACTATTATATTTGTAATTGTGTATAAATAACATTCCTTGTAGGGAGACTAAAGTGAAATTAATGTTCATTGGGTTTCTGTACATACAATAATCCAAGTCTTTCTGATAGTAAACTGTTTTATATTGGTTACAATGATCAAAGGTACATGGATCATATGGTATTGAGTATTAGACTATCCATAAGTAATATCCACAATGTTTTAATGTATATATATGTCCATCTGATCATCGTATTTATTGATTAAATTTAAGGGTACCTCTATGATGGAATCCAAATAGGAGAGGAGTTCTGAATCATGATTGTGATATGATGTAGGCATCAATTCAGGGTCTATTCCATGATATTCTTCTGTTAGGTGGGTAGTTAGATACACCTTCACCTACTGAGAAACATATCTTCCCATTTGAGTTGGTTGAGGATGTGTGTAGGGTTATCACACTCTGTGAGTTCTAATAATAGAGGCCACTGAGGTACCATGGTAATCCATATCCTGAAGAGGTAGAGGATTGAATAAATTTATTGGTTTATGTCATACAGATCATCTAGAAACAAATAGATCATGTGTTTTCACAGGGATCTTGCATTTTCCATAGTGTATTTGGGTATTTATGGAGTCATGTTTTCTAATTTCAAGATGAGTTGATACTATCACGAACTGACTACAAATGACAATATTGTGGGGGGTTATTCACATTATTTTATCATAGGGAATTCATTTTGAAACTTGTAGAGCTTAAACAACGGTGGGTGATAGTTGAATAGTACATTGAGAGTATCATATAACATACCTGGTACACCCTTGATATGATTCGAAATGAATACTTCTGAGAACAAGAGTTTGAGTTGGGAATCAACTAAATGATTTTCCCCAATGTGGTGCCCTTGTGAATTCACACATATTATGAGGTTTTTGAAAAGGAATTAGTGATAGAGATATTATAATTAGAGGTTCTCCATTAATATAATCTAGAAGTACAAATCAGATGTCTAAGTCATATGTAGTAGCTAAAAGACGCTAGACAATAGGATCTCGACGTAGGTTACCTCCCCATGATTAAACTCGGGCACATGATTAGTTATATAGAATACTGATAGGGTATCCCAAATTTAGGGAGTGATTTTCATGTGATGGTCTAGGTTACAGAGTATGAAACACCTCATCCATAACTACTGAGTAATGTAAGTAGATAGTTTACAAATCACAACGACAGAGGCTGCACTGTGATCAAAGATATCTCAGGTTAGGGTAGGGTGGTACCCAGGGAGGCAGAGATAGAATGGAAGTATAAGGATCTATTGGTGGTTGAAAAATCTATGATATCCTTCCACCAACACCATTAAAAATCCCATTTTAGGCTCTCTGAGCTGGTGTTCAGGGCTGCAGATAGTTGATGGCTTCAGAGGCATTTTACCTTGTGGTGCCTGAGATGATTAGGGTATGATATCTATCTATTCAAATATTACAAAATTATTAGTAGACATATTTTCCTATAATTCAATCATCTCTATTGATTTTATATGACATTTAGAGTTCCTATTTGAGGTGTTATACCTATAACTTTGTCTTTGGGATCTTATTAGGATCACATCATTTGTATCTTCTATCTTCTGGTAGTGTGAGTTATCACATAGTGGAGAGATAATCCTATCGAACCTTTTAGACAACAGTATGGAACCATATAATTGAATATTGGGTATCAATTGGGATTATATGGTCCAATACTATATTTTGTTTCACCACATATGATTCAAATGTCGTTATATTGATGTAACAAGATACACCTTTTGGGTCAGAGATATATCAAGGTAGGATGAGTGGGTTTTGTGAGCATGAGGTTGTATCCCATCACCCATCAATTGGTGGTTATGACCCTTGGCACCACACGATATTTAGGAATCTATATTCCTTCAGTTGTGGTGGATTATATGGACCTCTCTTACAAGGACATTCTTGGAATACCTCTAAGGTAGGAGATGGATTTTCCATTTACATACAACTCAATAATTCTTCGATATCTATTAGGAAATATCAGATAGCACCTTGTGATATCTAAGAGATGTAGTTGTAGTTTTAAGACCATTGTGAGAATGCTTTATGAGGCCCATTGTGTCCCCATGGGAAATGCAGGTGTTGTTAATCAAAAATGTGGATATGAGCTCATGGTTATATGTATACCATCATCACCTGAACATGGCATGATAAATTAAATTTACCCCTTGATGAGGATTGATGATCTCTTTGATCAGTTGAGAGGTGCAAGATGGTTCTCGATGATCAATCTACGGTCTGACAAACACTAATTTATGGTTCATGATGCTGATATTGCAATGCTGGAATTTGTATTCTGATAAGGAAACTATAATTTTCTAGTGATGCCCTTTGGTGTGATGAATTCACCATCTGTGTTTATAGATTTTATAAACCATGTCTTATAGCCATACATGGACTAGTCTATGTTTTTCTTAATCAAAAACATATTTATGTACTCTATATTAGAGTAGGAGCATGAAAATCACGTGAGGAAGGTTCTATATCATCTTTGAGAGAATAATATAAATAGGAAACTGTCAAAGTAAAAGTTCTAGATTTATAAGTTTAACAATATGAGGAATTCCTTTTTGGAGCATGGTTTTCCCATGGACCTAGTAATGATCATTTCAATGCTTTCTTGGGAGACACACAAGAGTGTGTAAGAGGTTCTAAGAATTAATTGGTTGGTAGGTTACTACATGTGGTTTTTGAAGACTTCTTTAGGATCACATGTCCATTGAGCACCATTTGGTATAAAGGGAGGCCACATACATGGACTGATATCATCTATAGGGCCTTTTAAGAGTTAATTATGTAGCTCAAGAGTCCTCTTATGTTGATACTACCATATGAGGGTGTGGAGAATGTAGTGAATTGCATTCCCTCAAGAGATTTAATTAGTTTCATGTTGATTCAATGGTAGGTAGCTATCATATATGGGTTGAGGAAGTTGAGACCCAAAAATTAAAACTATAGATATCATGAACTAGATCTGAGTGTGGTAGACATCGCCCTGAGTATGCGGAATCACTACCTATGGGGGGAGCACTTTTTGGTTTACTCAAACCATTAGAGTCTCATGTACGAATTAATGAAATGATAAATGACACTGAAATAGCAACACTGATTGGAGTTTCTATAGGACTATGAATTTCATATAGTATAAAAACTAGAACAGGTAAACATAATATTTGATTCCCTTAGTTAGAATACCCAAGCTCTATTAGGGTATGAGGCTTCTAAAAAGTTGTCATCCTTAAAACTATCCTTTGTAGAGGAAGAGGGTATTGATTTTCAGCCGTTGATGGGGATAAACTTTTTCCCCTGATGTGTGTGAGAGATTCCTAGATAGGAGTCTTCTTTAGTGAGGTCTTTCATGACCTGATATACATGGGGGATTAAATAGATGGATATTATGAAGTAGGCCATCATGCAATATTTTCCAAGGGATGGATGGTGTTTCTATTCTAGATGTTGGGGGAGGTGATGAAAGAGTTCCAAACCTATCCCCTTGCTATATATTTCAATGCATGTAAGATTTATAGAGACCTTCAATAATAATTTTGGTGTTATGGAATGATACAATGTATAGCTGAGTCATCTCTTGATGGCTCACATTTGAGTAGGTGATGGATTAGCATTAGGTTCTAGAAGGTTTATTTCATCCCCTTGAGATCCCAGATTGAATGTGTTATAACATATCCATGGACATGGTGACATTGCATCCATGAATAGTGAAGATCAATGAGGCTATCTGGGTGATAGTTGACCAACTCATGATTTCATCACACTTTCTTTTTTCAGGGAGTAGAGTTTGCCGGAGTGTTTTGGTCAGTTGTATGGGCGGGGGGTTATTTGCCTCCAGGGTTTCCCCTGGCAATTGCATCTGATTATGATTTATAGTTTACATAATAGTTGTGGAGATCCTTTTTGGTGGCGTATGTGGTATAGATGAGGTTGATTATAGACTTTCACCCCCATACCAATGTTCAAACCAAGAACACCATCCAAATGGTGGAGGATATGTTGAGGGGTTTTTTGAAAGACATTAGATGGAGATGGGAGGATCAAATTCCCATTATAGAGCATGTATACATGGAATAAAAATACTATACAATCAGAATGACACCATTTGAATTCATTTATGGGATACCTTATAGGCCACCCTTATGTTGTACATAGATTGGAAATGCATCTCATGTGGTCCGGAGATGGTACATGAAACGATGGAGAAGGTCCAAGCAATCCATGGGTGAATGAAGGAATCCCAACACACACATAAATATTATGAAGATCACCATCATTGTCCATTTGAGTTCAAGGGGGACACCATGTTCTCCAGAGAGTCCCCCCCCCCACATCAAGTTTTATGGAGGTTTGGTTTGGGAGGAAAGCATTCCTCAAGGTTAATTCAGTCGATTGAGATCATACAGAGGTTTGGTGAGGTTGCTTACCCCATTTTCCTACCCCCACATCCAGAGAAGGTGCATAATGTCTTCAATGTGTCATAGATGAGGAGAAATGTTCTTCAACCTATGCACATAACCTACTGGGGTGATATGTATATTTCGGATGGAGCCACTATTTCGAAGCACTCGATAGAGATCAAGGATCGATTAGAGAGGACCCTATTTGGATGGACCATTCCCTTGGTTCATGTATTTTTGTAGTATGAGAATTTGAAAGAGATATCTTGAGAGTGAGAGATCCATGTTTTTTGTCATTATCCCAAGTTTTTTGTTTAGTTATACTTTTCAGGGATGATAATCTTGATGTATTAAATTATATAGAGACCCAGTTTATTTCCCTACATGACTTTGAAATATTTATACATATATTTCTAGAGAGAGACACTGAGGAGGCGTGGGATTCCAAGGATCGGTGTTCCCATAATTTATTTTATTAAAAATATCAAATATATTTTATATTTCTTTTTTACAATTTATTAATCAAAATCAAATAACACTTAAACTAATGATTATATCAGAAATATATAACCACATTTGACTCTATAATATGTTTTATCCCTATGTGTGACCTATCATAGGATGGAGTGGGTGTCCAAATATCTATCTCATTAGTAGTACGTTTTGTGGACTGATTAGTTAAATAATTCATTCATTCATTCATTTAATCTAAGAGGATTTCACTGTAAATAAATTTTTATGGAAGTCTACCCATGGTTAACCTCATAACCGTGTAATTTCAAAGAGTCATTCTTCATCTTCTTCTATTGGTGGATCACCTTGGATGATGATGAAACTCTAGATCAATGCTGATCAAGACATATTAAATTAAAATACATACATTGATCATTGGAGTGGAAATAAGTCAATTAATAAGGATCCAATCTATATGTTGGATGTATCAATTTTTGGTTTATGAACTTGTAGATTAAATTTATTGAGTGGATCAATCTTCTTCTTTGATTCTCTCCTAGTGTGGCCTATGATTGTGCCAGTGTATTAGAATTATAATTGGATATTCTTGGTTTCAAACATAGATATCCTATTTTAGGATAATTTTCCAATAAATCTTAGGAAAACATAGGGAATATTTTTTTTCAATTCCTCTTCAATTGCTTTGTGTTCTTCACAATATAGACACCATGGTCCCGGTTCGACTTTTTCGAGCAATACCAAGCCCAATCGGACCCCCGTTATCACAAAATACAAAAACAGGGGGATATATAAATTAAATAGCGGTATATATCAGATTTTTTTAGGATTGTTATGGTTTTTCTGATGATTATATATCAAATCATCAACAGAGAATTGAATTATGATGTGCAGTGCATATAAAAACCCCTTATGGGTCGAAGGGATCATTTTTACGCCACCAGATTCACAAAAAAATAGATCCATACTAGATTCAATAATGATAAGAAAATATAAGTGTGAATTATGGTGTAATGGATTAATTCATTGTACGGAAAAAAATATGATATTCTGGAACAATCAAGACTATACGCTATGTAGTTAAAAAACACAAGGTGTTTCACACCCTAGTTATACTGGCTAGGGATTTCGAAATATATAATGATGGAAAGACGTGTAGACCTACAAAACACCATGTACCTCATCCCCATGTGGATGATACATGTCATGTATTACATGGTGTAGACAACATGTGGGTTTACAAAACCATGAACACAATCATGTACTGTTGTACACATACATGCGGTAATGTACATAGATAGGGAGTGGATACATAGACATGTCCATGTAAATGGGTGGGAACTCGAGTGGAATGGGAATTCTATTTATATCATTCACACACTATGAATACCTATATTCATGGAAATCCATGTACCTCTTGGGACACATATAAGTGAAGGAGGAGGACTACTTTCCATGGGGGTCCCCTCACAAGCCTTATACCCCATTGTTCTTTTTTAGAAAACATCAATATTACATATATACATCGTTTGAAATTTGATTTTGGCCAATGAGTAACCTATCATGAGTATTCGTCCACATATAATGATATGGTACCCATTCTTGTGGAATTTGGGATACTATGTGAAATGTACCGGGCATGATGCTCGTTGATGTGACACCCAACAATGGAAATGGTCAGGTGGGATCACCAAAGGCTTCCCAAAGTGTGAAACCCCTTGTATTTTTGGATTAGATCCATGATGAGTAGAGTAATACCCACTATAACACCATGGAAAACGGTTTCAAGACAATATAGTGGTAACCCCAATCAGTTTGGGAGTGATTCTATTACCTATCAATTGGAAACCCCTTATTAGATAGGATCTATGAATTTAAAGTCTATAGTTCAACCCCCACCCCACCCCCAACGACCACACCAGGGTAGGAGTGTTTGTCTTATAGAGTGGAACCCCCAATCATCTAGGTAATGGGTGATTTACCTTCCATGTGGTACCCCTATCAGGTAAGGTGTGGTATATAAGACCGTAAATTGGAACCCCCTAAATGCATTATGGCTCAGATCCTCTATAGATATAGACTGATTATAACTCCTATCAAATTGGGAATATTTCATTGTTAAACTAGATTTGAACCCCCGACAACATTTTCATAGGTCCTTTATGGATACATAAATTGTGGAACCCACGTGATGCACTATGATGTTGTTCTTCTACATTGAGTTTTCTCCCCCTCACATGTGTGGAATAGTGGCCATGCATGGGCATTCCAATAGTTATTTTTGGGAAAATTCATGAGATGTGGGTTATCGTTGATGTACTTTTAAAACTATTGGTGACTCATATTATTTAGATTAATTATGAGATGAAGATCTGCTACATATCTCATTTGGGTTTATTTTTACTAGTATTATATATATTATTATGTATACATGCCTTTAGATTTTTTTACACTCCTTACATGGGTTGCATGGATACACAAGGTGTTCCACAAGATTTCTATGTTTTTATTTTCATGGATGTTTGAGTTTACTATCCATCTATAGGTGGAAAACACTAAGTGTGTAGTCTATTTACACATTAGGTCAATCCCCTTATGTTTGGATGAGGTTAATCTCTCTCTCTCTCTCTCTCCTAGTTTGGGTTATGCTATTCTCTTTCACTACAATCTATATACTCTTTTAGCTAAAGTATTACTTCACTAATTGTATCTTTTACTACTCTCCCTTTAGAATTCACGGCTTCCTACTGTGTATGTACATACTCACTATTGTATGGGATTTTCCAGCATGTGTTGTGTCTTATGAATATGACATATAGGTTAGTGGTCGCTTTAGAGGATCTTAGGGATACTCGGTACTTTGGACTGTGTATGGTGATTGTAGGTTGGATATTTAGAGGTGGGATCTATTATCATATAAAATTATAATTTTTCAGGTTTGTCTATCATTTTTGTTGGATGCTCATTTTTTCCTTTACTTTTTAGTTTATACTATTTTACTCTGATACTTCCTGGTGGTTTTACATGAATGGTTTTCCCCATAATATTTTTCATATTTTATTACTGTTAATCTACACTTATTCATTTATATGGGTTTTTGTGTATGTTGGTTTCTATGAAAATGTAACAACATGTTATTTGTGTTATCAACACTGGTTCTCATCCCCTATCCTTTTAATCCAGTCATGTAGTAGTTGTGGATTGAGCCTCAGATTGGGTCAGGTCAAGATAATAATTAAGGAATGATATCATCATGGTCATTTTTTTAAGTGATGTTCTTAGAATTTTAGGATAATCTATTAAATCCACATGATCATGAGTTTATATGATCCATCTTAAGGTAGTGATTTGACGCTTTGGCTGATGGTAAGAGGCAAAGTAATCAAATAAAGAAAATGGAGCCTAGTATTTTTTTCAAAGAGCGTGTATGAATTCAAGGGAACCTCTTTATGTGATATATATATTAAATCCAATTACATTTACAAAAATCTGGACACTATATAAAATATCGAACATATAAACTTCACACTAAAAAATAGTGTGTTTATTACTCATACCTATAATCTAAAAGTGTATGAAAATTTTGATATTGAAACTGATCATGTTGAATTAAACATTAATATTTTGGAATTATTTACATTATTTTATGCTTCTAATTAATAAATTAATACTAAAATTATCATGAATGAGGTAATAAATCATTTAATTTATGGAATAAGTAATATATCAATTGACCAATGAGGAATGAGTTGAAATTTTTATCCTGTAAATATATTCTAGGAAATTCTCATTAATTCATATCCCATTTGACACATTCAAATATAATTTAAATACACAGTATTGATACTAATGAAAATATTTTTTGTCATGACTGCACCTATAATATCCCATCTATGTACAACCAGCGGTACCTTGATTATAAGTGTAGTAGAGTCTATGAGTCTACTAGATAAGGAATCATCACTAGTCAAAAACATTAGGATTGTAGTCATAGGGGTGGAAAAGTTTGATAATATTTAATGTCCTTGTAATTATGAAAAATAAAATTCATAATAAATGTAACAAAATTATATATAAAATTTAAGTTTTGCCTTAGATTTTATACCCATATTCACATGGGAGAAATAAGCCAGTCCCTAAGTTTAATTATTATAAACCTCATTGAATATTAATATCATTCCACTATATAGTTTTACCATATAGTGTGTGGGTTCAAAAAAATTATACAATAATATCAAATGATGAAGATAAAGGGGAGCCTGAAGTTTCTATGATCCCACATATATCTAATGTGGGAAACTAAAATATTGAAAGTTATGTTCATACAACTTATATAGATTCATTTAATACTACCTTTGATGTTCTAAAATATTGGGATGACACTAACATTATCAAAAAATAATTCATATTAGTTAAAGAAGAATATTTGGAGTAACTTTTAGAGTCTCTCAGTATAAGATAAGAGTCTCTTAAAACTCATCAATGTTCTCAAAAAAAAGGGTGAGGATAACACTAATAGATTCTCTGGATGCCTCCACCAGTCAGGGAGAATACATTTTCAATATGTATTTAAATACAATAAAAATGTTTTATAAGGATTATAAATGTTATTTTCTTATAATATGTATTATATAAATCGTTAGATTTGTATTGATGGATAATGGAGTAAAAAAACTCCATTAAATAATCACTAAATAACACTTATCACATATCATGGTATTTTATGATTTTTTGATTATCTGGAGGGAGTGAAATTAGAGGAATTTTTTTTCATTTTTTTGAAAGGTTTTACCCGAAGAATAATATCCCCAACTAGAAACTCATATTAAAAAAATATTTTAATAAAGAATCATATATGTAACACCCCTATATTTTAAATTATATTTCCCTTTGAAATCTAATTTGTTTGATAGATTTATTTTCATGAAACACTAAACCAAAATTAACCTCAAAATAATATATATCAAATAAAATTATTCCATATAATTGGTAGGTAAAATTATAGGAAAAAAATTATGAAAAAAATAAATAGCCATTATTAATACAATGAAATTAATAAAATTTGCTTATGGTAAATAACTAATTAATAAAGCAGATTTATTTTTTAAACTGTAACTTTTATAAAATTGGATTTTAGGAATTTTAATTCAATATAGTAAAAATATAACAGATATAATGTATTTTTTATATGAATAATATGTTAACACTAAAATTTATTAATAAATAATGAAAAATAATAATAATAATGGTTAATACTTTAAAATTTTATTTTTCTTCAAAAATTATTTTTATTATAAATTTATTATTTTATTTAAAGGTGAAATTATAAATTTTGTAATTTTAATTTAACTCAACTAAACTCATTTTTATATGGAATAAAATTTTCATCATACAATAAAATTTAGTTTTTTTTAAAATTAATTGTTTTTAGTAGAATAGTAAAAAATAAAGTTTTTTTCTAAATTTGTAGCATATATGGATATATCCAGAATTAAGTATAACATCAAATAATATTAATAATATTTAATTATAAAAAATTCTTGTAGGATATAAACATATAAATTTAAAAATATTAAGTTACATTTAGATTACCTATTATTAACATTTTAAGGAAATGAGTGATATTTTCTTATAAAATTTAACGCTTACATTTTCATTAAATTAGATATTGTTTTTAGAAAAATTCAGAATTCAATTTCATTTGAAGACACATACAATTTATCTTTACAGTAATGAATAAATTTATTTCATGAAAATAAAAAATAATTATAACATTATCCGATATATAAATTTTGTAACTAAAAACACACTTTTCATAAAAAATCATTTTTACATGATTTGACTATTATTACTATAATTATATTTTATATTGAATAAAAAATTTATTAGATATTTATTAGATATGGAAATTGTGATTTAATTTGGGAAATCATAAATTTTTCATTAATAGTAATAACAAAGATTTACGATTTGTTATCATGGTGAAAGTATATTCAGGTAAACAATAAAGGAAAAAGGAACATTAATTTATAAAAATTATCTCCAAAATAAATTTTGGGGAGGATTATAGGTACAAAATACATCTTTATATTATATTTTTCTCTCTTAGAACCTTTTATCCATTAATAGTAGCATTCTAATGTTGAAAATTAATGGGTACCCCTGACGTTATCTTTCCGTTCAGTTATATAAGGGGAACATTTCTAACCATTCATAATAATAATATTGATTTGAATTTAACCATAAAACACTTCCATTTGGATCTTCTTAGAATACTATATCATGTCCAAAATTCCTTTTTCTGAATTAGATAGCTAAAGGCCCCTATTGCCAAGGTGTTTTTCATGACAAATCATAGCTTTTCAATGAGGGTATTTGTTACTCATTAAGGATTAATTCAAAATATTTCTCTTAAAAACTTATTATATATTAAATTATATAATAACAACAGTATTATTAATATATTTTAGTGTTATTATATAAATAAAACAATTATTTAATCATATCATTCCACTAATAAAATTAACACAACATCAATCTTGTTTACGAGTGAAGTACCACCTCTAGGAAATGTTGTGGTTAATTTCCCATGACCACTATTTAAGGATGGGGAAAAGAGTCATATTCATGAATTAAAATGTTTAAAATAATAAAATTATAATTTTGAAAAAATAATTTATCTTATATCATTATTCCATTTCATTTTTTGAGAAATATAATTTCCCATCGTGCATATGTATAGACCACCACCAACATGAATGTCAAATTTATAATTTTCATCACCAGCCTTCATTGATGGTCAACAGAATGAATTTAATCAATTTAATTGATATTTATAACATTCTTATGCATTGTTAAATATTTTATGGATATTACAGAAAAAATTTCCTTACTCATTAAATCATTTTAATACGCTTTTGTTTGGATTAGTTTTACCCCCAAAAAGTATGATGTTGTAAGATTTATTTCATGAATGATTAAGATATATTATATATTGATAATATCATCAAATAGTCATGTATTTATTATTTTTTAATTACATTATAAAATTGTTATTTATATTTAATATACTTATTAATATATCACATTTCGGTTGTTGAATAAATCAAAACTAGTACTTCATAACTAACATTTTCAAAAATCATACATTTATCATTCACCAAATAAAAATAGGATTTTAGGAATTATTGAAACACCATGATTATAATTTCATTGATTATATAATAATGTTACATTTTTCACCTTTATTTATCAATTGACCCTGCCATCGTGGTATTTCTGTGAATCAAACAATCAAAATTTCCTAAAACACGATGATAATAAAACTGTAATCGAGTAAAATATTTATAATATATAATTATAAAATAAGATTATAAGTGTTTATATATTATAATAATGTTATAAAATATTTTATTGAGATAGTTATTTTTTATATATGATATTAAAGAAACTTATTGAAATTCTAAATATTTAGATAAGAGGATATTTATCTCAAATTTAATTACCTGAAACATCTTTCATATACATAAATATGATATATTTGATATGGATTAATTAATAGATAATGATTTTATTTTACCAATATAACCTAATTCATAGGTTTTGAATAGTCATGTTATGTTATTTTTTTAAATATATTTTTATTCAAAAGATACCAATGTTGTAACGATTTATTATCTAAATTATAGATTTTGTTGAGAAATTTTACCTAATGTGATACATGTATCCTATTAGAGTGTAATTACTTAATTTTTTAATTATTATATGATGAATATTTTTATAGTCATGATATTCAATTTTTTACCTCATATTCTTTCTTTCACATGATTTTTATTAAGATTTTACCCATGTTGTAATGGGTTATTCTCCAATATCAATTTCAATGTCATCATTTAATGTAAAATATAACATATATAAAGAATTTTAATAATGTTTAATTCTAAAATCAGCATCACTTTCTTCCCCTATAGTTTTTTTGTGGTTTTAAATTTATACCCATTATTTTATTTTCACATAACTAATTATTTACCAAGTAAAAGTATACTGATCATACCAATTCCTTCTAGACAAAGATAAACTACTTAAATGAATTTATTCATTTGATGATTTTACACATTTTCATATCAATAGATCATTAATTAAATAAGGAATTTTAATAATCATTTCCCCATTTAAAATTACTTAATGAAAATCTATAAACTATTAATGATCCATCACCACCTCTTCCATCCAAATATACTACCCTAATAGGAAGAATTTTTCATCTATTGCATTTCATATGTTACACCATTCAAGGTGTTCTTATTATGATGGTGTTGTTCGTCTATATTAAAATATTTTTATATTATCTATGTTAGACACTCGATATGTGTTTTTAACCGTTAACCATATTATTCTAGATGTATTACATATATTTTAACCAATTTACTGACTATAAATGTATTAAAATTCATTAATTAGTATCTTATAAAGAATTTTTATTAATTCATAAGGAAATTTTAGTAGAAATTGTTTTCAAATTCATATATTTTATAATGTTAATGTATTATAATTAATGATGTGTCGTGTGCGACCTAATAGAATATAACTCCTCGAAATATCAATTGGTCTCATATAACAAATTGTTTGGATTGATGGTGTATTCCAACCAAATTCAAACATGATGTATCATTTAAAACATTGACAAAAATATATATTTTTATTTTCTATGACATTCACACTAATAATAATGACTTTGTGAAGGCCATTTTGGAAAAAAATAATGATATCTAGTATTATGTATTCTATCACCATAAATTCAATTCTTGTTTTCTAAATGATGCCTTATATTATTAACCATGTTTTTTAAGATCACCTTATTAGTTATATGGAATTATATTTTTATCATTTTTTACCTTATATATTATTCATTATATGTTGATAAATCATTATATTCTTATATACATTTTACCTTCTTGATTATTTTATCACACCCTGTATATATTTCAATTTTTCCAAGTTATAATGAAAATTAATAAACATGATATTTCAATAAGATTTACATTTGTTGATAATTTAATGGGATTTGTTGAAGACATATTATGAATTAAGTAGTTTCATATATAGATGAATTTTCCCATTTGACGAGAAAGACATGGGATTGGTTATTATAATGTTTATATAGAATCTCTAATACACTTAAACAAAAAGGACATTCAAATTTATGTGTGCCAATATATTTTAGTGATACTATAATTATTCATGGATAAATTTGGCTAACTTCAGTTCATTTTAATTAAATTCTATAAAAAATGTGATTATGAGCACTAGATCCAAGGTTAGGGGTTTAGGGTGAAATTTTTGTAGTAAATGTGGTATTATATATCTTTGTATATTATAATTTCACCATTTGAAAATAATTTATGAGTTATAAATATCAATATGGCTTGATCAATTTGTGTCATTAAACTTTCTATGGTATATATAACCCTTTCGGATTGATTGATGTAGTATTTCATAAATTACAGTTTTTGGTGATTAAGATAACATAAATTTTAATAAAAACATATGTATAATTTCATGTGATAATTCTATGTATCTGATATAAACCTTATGTTTTGGTTATGTAATGACTGTGTTGTTTCTTAGTAATTACATCAATGTATGGATACTATAAATTGGATGTATCTATGGCATGGATTCACCTTGAGGTAATCACCCTAAAAATGGATGTTTGGATATTAAAACAATATTTTCAATTGTGTAATGTGTGTGGGACTGTGATTGCACACATCACTAGATACAAACTAGTAATTTGATTTAGGTAATCACACTCACCTTAAAATACATTATGAATGATATATTTTATCAATTGTTTATATTATGTAGTATGATATAACTCAACCTAAAAAAATGGATTGAACTGGGAAATATTTAAGTTGAATTGAAATATAATGAAATAATTTAAAATAGTAATACATTTTGAGGATACTTTTTCATAATATAATTATCTTATGGTGATAATTTTTCATCAATAATAATTCACCCCACTTGGTATTAGTATTTTTTAAAGCCCAGAGGATCCATGATAACAATAGATGTCAAGGAAATTTAAAGATTGTCCCAATAGGGAGCCTAATAGGATAAGTGTTAGAATTATAAATCTATTGGTCAGGAAAAAGAAGAAATCATGAATAATTATTAATAATATGAATAAAATTGAGTTTCAAAACACACTAATGGAGTGAAGGATGGTGTCCCATGGATCTTCATTTAACAGAAATGATGTTAGAAGGAATATTATATTAATTTTTTACAAAAATGATGTCAAAATAACCAATGAAAATATATCAAAGAAACATAAAGACTATTAGTGTGTATAAAAAGATGTAATAATGAAAAAAGACTCAATGTAATTTTTAAGAAATAAGTTAACATGATTAGGGGAATACAATTTACTAGTTGTACATAACATATTTTTTATAGACACATCATTTGATATTATATCTTCAGTTGTGCAAATATTTTTGATACCATTAAATAATTTTATTCAAAAAATATAAGTTCAACTAACATGAAAAAATTTATATTTGGGGGGAATGGAACACCTTGAGAAATTAAATTATATATCTATTTTACTCTGAATGTGTTCGATAGATTGCTTCACATATAACACAAAACTAAAACGAACTGTGAAATAATATATAATTTTTAGAATACTGTCATAAATTTGGTAGAAAAAATTAGATATAAATTAAATAATATATATATATAAGTAAAAATAAATATAATTATAAATACAGAGGTGTTGAAAGAACTCAGTTAATTTAAGGAACTAGCATGATTGATTTAAGATTTAAACTACAACGCTCTATAAATTAGGTTTAATGTTTTTTATTTAAGGTTTATTAATATATTATGAATAAATGATATTATTGATAGGAATAATATATTAACACTAAATTTGATTAGTAATTGATACTAAATGAGAATATTAATAGTAACACTTTAAAAGGGTATTACTATATGAAAAAGGTACTAATTAAATATTAATTTAATTTATATAATATAATTTTTTTAATTTTTTTTAATAATTTCAAATTTAATTAATTTTTTTAACAAACAAGATATATTAAGAAGAAAAATGTGGATTTCTTTAAATAAATTATTTTTTAGTGAATTAAAAAAATGGGTTTTCACTAGATCTGTATCATTAATGAATATATAAATAAATTTAAAAATTATTTATACATTTATAATTATCCATTTTTTTAGGATTTTTAAGTTTCACATAAATTAATAATCTAAATTTCCAAAACTATTTATTAACTTTTTTGGACTTAACTGATATATTCCATTAAAAACTATTTTTTGTATTTTTTATAAAATTGAGTATTATTCATTATAAAAATTGGTTTTTAATTAAAAAATTTTTTCATAAAAACCCAATTTATTTCATAGAAATAAATAACATTTATAATTTTAGAAAATATATATATTTTACCTAAAACATAGTTTTCCTCAAAAGTAACATTTACATAGTTTATACAATAATTATACATTCATATTTTCTCACACATAGAAAGTTAATTGATATATATTTTAAAAAACTAATTAATTAATTAACGTGGATATTGATAATTATATTCATAAAAAATTTACATAAAGGTTTAAAAATTTATTATCTTCTAAAAAGTACAATCTGGTAAAAGTAAAACAAAAATGCCTTTAATCCCTTCAAGTTGCATCCAAAATGCATGGTGGAGTTAATGATATGACCAATAACAATATAAACCTCATATTTTATACTTTTTTTCCTTTTATCTCCATATAGTAACATTACATTTTTTGAAATGTAATATTAACGACCAAAATTACACTTATCGTCACTTATAAATGGGGAACACATCCACCTATTCATTTCACCCTTGTTCCTTTTTAATTTTTTCCTTATTATTTTTATATTTTTACCTCCAATAATCCAATACCAATTTAATTAGACTATTTTCTAAATTAGATATCATAACACCTCAATTTAAAAGGATATTTTAAATTGATATCATAAGTTATCCACATTAGTATTTTATAATAAAAATACATTTATTATTAGTATAAATCCTTATAAATTCTTACACAAACCCTAATTTAATTAATAAAATATCATTAATATTTTATAATTTTATTATATTAATAGGGAAATTATTATTCAATTCATTCTATCAAATAAGAAAAATAAATTTCCATTTACCGTTTTTATATGCAGACTACAACATCCACAACATGATATGTCACAATTATCCTTGATGCCCATCCTGGATAGAGACAATGATGTTTTTTATGAAATAAAAATATTTAATATTTCACAATTATAATTCAAAAATTAAATTCATCATATACCATTATTCCATCCCATTTTTCAAAAAAGGAATTGTTAATCATGCATGCTGGTGGATTACCGCCAACATGAACGTTGAATTTTGGCTTCCATCACCAGACTTTGTGGATGTTTATGAGAATGAATTAAAAGAATTTAAATGATATTTATAACATTTTTATACTTTTTGTAAAACTTATAATAAAATAATTCAAAACACGATGTTAGTCGTTAAATCATTATAACACACTATGGTTTTGGGTAGTTTTACCACCTATGAGAACATTGTTAAAATATTTATCACATGAATGATTAAGGAATATTAAATAATGAAAATATATTTTAAAAACATTGTATTTAAAAAAATTTAAATATTGTGGATATGTTTTATAAATTTTTTAAACATTTATTAACAAATCAATTTTCAACTGTTAAACATGCCAAAACTAGTTCTTCACAATTTTCTTTTTCAAAAACCATGCCATTATCATTCAAAAAATGAATATGGGATATTATGAGTTATTTAAACACCATGATTATAGTACCAGATATTTTCTATAATTATGAACTAGTAACCATTTAGTATGAATAGACTTCGTCACTATTGTACTTGTATGCAACAAAAAAAATTTCTTAAATCCCAATGAGGGAAATAAACTATATTTGAAAAAAATAATAATATATGGTTATAAAATATAGTTATATAAGGTTAAATATATGTATAGTTCTATAAAATATTTTGTTATAATAGTTATTGTTTTTTTAAATGAGATTCAAGAACAATATTGGATGTCTAAAATTATGTTTTGGTTTTAATTATCTCAAATTTTACTTCCTTAGACATATTTTTTTGTTGGTACCCTAGAAAATGATTCATCGTGAAATAATAAATGACTAGGGTACCTCATTTCTTAAGGGAGGTTGTTTTAGTTTCCAGAATTGATTGAAAGATAATATATTAATTGTATTCATCCAATTTTAAGTATCAATTCAATTACATACAAAATAATTTCTCTCTGTTTGTTTATAGTGCACATTAATAAAATAATCTGATGAAAACTCATCAAATTTTGTTGATTTTCACATGGGATTTTATGGGATCCTAGATTGAACATCAACCCTTACTGTGATGTCATATGATCAACCTTGGATCAAGACATAACAAGATGAAAAACTAGAATATCCAATGTCCACTATCAAGGGTCCACCCATATGTTTGTCTAGAGAGGGTGAGTTCTGTGCCATAGAGTCAGATGGGCTAGAAAAGGGTATTTAATTAATTAAAACCAATATTTATGAAATGTTGAAGAAGATATTGATAATTCATGGTGCAACCCCACAAAAATTGGTTAGGCCCCTGTGGAAAAAGCTATTAGGCCACCCACCCAAGTTTTTCCCCATAGTGAAAACATATGAATGTCTTCGAGGGGGTGGGGGAACATGTTGTAATTCTATGAATATTAAAATGTTTTGAAGAATCCTTAATGGGAAGGAAATAATTTTGACTATGTATGGTGGAATATGTGTTCCCAAAATAATTTCATATATGATTTATTCTGAAATGAATAAAAGTTATATATATGAACATAAATTCTCATTTCATTCAATCCTAGTCCTATTCATATTTTTGGACCTGGTACATGAAATAATGAAACCCTACAAAAGTATGTGTATTGATATCAAGAGTGATTTAAAGGGTACAATTGAGTTTGATTTTATAGTTCCACATGTACTCAGTTATATGACTTTTTCCCCTTAATTATGGACTCATAAGTACCCAAATCCTAGAGGATGGGTGCTTTAGCTTCCAAAGAAGAAGTTGGGGTGATTTAATCCCACCCCTTCGACAAGGCGGACCTTCTCTGCATTATCAATCCCTATTCTGGAAACATTTTATAATGCTAGGAGTGAGTAGAATTCTTGGAGGAGGGTTTCTGCTGAGGAATTATATGGTATGAATTAAGGAAATGAAATTGGTATTCCTGGATATGGTTTGATTACAACACCTTAACATATCTATTTCCGGGAAAATTTAGAATAGTTGGGTTCATATCATGATCACATAGATTCCACTATCTATTCAATAAATCATACATTATATTGGTCATACTATGTGCGAGAAATTATGGTAGTGATGGCAGACTGATTCTGGTGAAGAGGTAGCATTTGTTCTTATGATGAGTCTCTTTTTTATGTTACCATAATTTTATAACCCTTATTCTCTTCCACCAACACATCTTTTGGAAGAATGTTTTGAACTGTCACACATTCCTTCCCTAAAATATATGAAGGGGGGTTCTCATTTGGATTACATGTCCATGTGGGTAAAATTGTCATCGAATAAAACTCCCATGGGGAAACTAAGAACATGTAAGATTTGATTAATGAACAAACAAGAGTATTCCCACCCCATTATCCACCTATTATATTACATGTGATATTATATTCAAGAGAAATCAAAAGGGTTTGTAATGTGAGGAAATTGGAAATTAAAATATTATTTTGGATAAAAACAAATAATTGTATCCTTGTTACTAAATGTTCATGCTATATTTTTTGTTATTTTAATGACTTCACTTTTGTAGAGGCTGATATAGGATCCAAAAATCAAGAGGTTCCAATGAGTCATTAGGAAAGGATGACACCACTGTATAGATTAAATTATTATGTAGTAGAAGAGATTTTTTAAATTTTATTCTTTAATGGGATTTGAATAATTTGATTCGATAATGACTGTACCTTTTCATGTATATATCTATCATTTAGTTAAAGGGTCATATAGAATTGATTGAGTGTCACAATGTTGAATTTCATGTTAAAATGAATCAAATGTTCTACAGTTTTGTGTCATGTGATGAAGGTATTTCCTTATTTTTTAATGACATGTAGCTCAGATGAGTGTAACATTATTTAATTTCATTGGGAAAAAATACAATGGTTATATAGTTTCACATTATGTTTTAGGGTCAATCAATTAATTTTTTTAGTGGACACATATATTTGACTAAAATATTATTGATTTGAATTTCCACATTTATCATATTAAGAATGTTTTATCATCATTCAATCATGAAGAGGAATGATTATAAGTTATAATATTTGGTATTACAGATCAAAACAGTGATATGGGAGAATCATGTGAAGAATTACATAGACTGTGATAAAAAAGCGGTTTTGAGTATATAATTGGTGGGTCTTAAAGAGATAGAGTATGATTCTCTAGAGGATGAATCTGCCTCTAGTTGAAATACTTTTTTAGGGTGACTTATACATATCCAAAATAAGTAACATAATGCACAGTCAAAACAATGTAATCCTCAATAATCATATATTCTAACATAGATAGCCATAGAGTGTTTAAGGATATTATGATTTACCCATATATAGAGTTTGAATTATGTAAGGATAGTTCCCAATTATGTATTTATCTTTTCATGTAAAAATCACTCCTGAATGGTTGTAAAGTAATCATATATAGATCTAACACATAATAATAGCGGGTAATTTTTTATTATTGTGGATGGTCCCAATAAATATGTTTTGGGAGTCACTGCATATCTTATCTAAGAAAGAATCAAGCCACACAATCTTCAAAAAAAATGAGTCACCATAATGATTGAATTTTCATGTGAAAAAAAGGAAATATTTATTTAAAGATAACCTCAAGAGTAGGGTGAGAACTCATACTGGTCCATCCTTTTCGGATATGGTTTGTACAATTGAGAGTGGGGGTTATTTTATATTGTAGTTGGTTCAACAATATACGGTTTGGGTGTTGTTATGTTTCTCGTAAAATAAATAATCAAGCCATACATGGTTCTTGGATGGAGATGTGGTTGGATTAAAACACCCAGCCTAATGGTCATATTGAAGGATGGCCATAGAAATGTTTAATATTATATCATGCAAAAGATATCAAACATTCCCTTTATTAACATGCAGTGTAAATGTTTACTAAAACTTTTTTGGTCTTTAATCTAGGACCATTTTTAACTTGACGTGAAGTGATACAACTTGATCATGTGGGGAGGACTTTACAAAAAATATAAATCTCATGTGAACTATACTCAGTGTGGGGAAAACTAAGTGAAAATTGTTTTTTCACCACATATATGAAATTAGATGAAACAAAAAGCTCATTTTGACCATGTGTTAGATGGAAAAGAATTTTGGATCTAGGCGTCGTTATGTATCTCCCAGGGGTGAGAATCCATCCATACATATCTCTAAGAACCCATACAATTTAACATCTTATAGAAATAAAAAAAATTACCTGATTCCAAGGAAATAGAGATTGATATAGTGAATATTGGGCCAATGATGTTATAATATACATCAAATGTGAATAAAGAAATTGTAAACCATGATCTTGGGGGTTATCATATCAGGATAAGTGACATGGGGCATGTACACAAGGATTGACCATTGACCACATTCAGAAATCAGTATCTAACATATTTCTATCTAGGATTACAGATAATGATAGGCCACTCTTTAGAAAAAATGTGCATATGGTTTTTAGTTCTTTTAATGGAAACTTATACAGAGCCAAACCAAGGCATATTATTCATAGTAAAAAAAAGTGTCCTCAAGAATCATACATTCCATAAATAATGGCTATGGAAAGATTATGGAGATATAAAATTACTTAGTATAAGGAGTATGATGAATGGAAGGAATGTGTATTAGCATAAAGGGATCATTTTGATAGTAATTGGTCATGGAGTTTGATGTCACATTTATAGATCTTTGTTAGTATGCATGATTGTGGAAATTTTTATTACTTCATGGCTAAGCTTATGACAGATCATGAGGGAATCACTATGTATCCCATTGATATGGGAATCAAGACACTCATAGTTATAGGGTGGAGGTGCAGTAGGATACCATCACCAGGGCCTGTGATCTTCTCAATCACGTATTGAAATGTTTTTTAGTTTTACGTCATACAACAAGGATGTGGACATTATAGTTCGATGTCATAAGGTATGTATGTTTTCATAATGTTTAAAGTATTTGGACTAGAAAATTATCCTACGTATCATATATTCTTACAACAAATACTATGACATCATATATTTTTAGTTCATATGACTAATACCATATGTAATTCCTCTTAAGTCTGGTATACAAGACTATATGTCATGTAATTTTTCATCATGTGAAGGAGTGAAATAGGATTCTTTTAAGGACTCAAATATAATACCAATGATGTTATTCAGTTTAACATAATGAAGGAAATATGAAATATTTGGCTTTATCACATGATTTATTTCTTCAAAAATGTTAAATTGGTAGAGGACATAGTGAAATTTCCATCTAGTGTTATTAATTAGTAAAATCCATTGGGATAGAGTTTATATATGATGTAAGGTCCTTCCCACTTTTGATTTATATTTGGATGTTTATTCCTGGGTATCATTAGAGTATTAAATTAAAAATTTATTCTACTTAAAGGAATGGTTTTAAATGATTTATCTAAATTATGGATTATGATATCCAGTTCATGTATATTTCAAATTAATACATGGTATAAAACCTTTTCTCCTCAAGTCTCTCTAACTCATCAAAATGCGTATATTAGTGTTCATCATCTGAAAATTTTAAATAGATATATATTCTAAGTTAGGGAAAAAGAATCCTAATAGGAAGCACCAATTCTATTCTATAAACGTGTCATGACCCGTCCCAATGGGGCCCGAGCCGCAACTCCCCAAACCCGCCTCCAATAGGCCAGGGGTTGGTGACTAACACCGAGTATGCATGCTAATAACATAGGAGGCATTGCCTATAAACCTGTACACACGCAAACACATCTCCAAGACCACAATGCAGAAAAGTGAAAACTACCAAAAATAAAAGATGCATGCATACACTAAAACCCAACCGCAGAGTACGATAGGGAAGTAAATTATAGTAAAGTAAAACCCTGGGCCAAAAGTACAAGCCCAACAAATAGGAAGTCGGCAACAATGTCCAACCTGTAGAAAAAGGTACTGAGACTGCAACCCGTCGCCGAAGGAACAGACCTCGTCCTGTCTGATCTCACGGAACACCATCTGGTCCTGGTCCTCCTAGAATCCTATCAAAGGCTCACTCGTCTGCACAAGACACGACACGTGCGAGCAAAGCCTGTGCAAGGGTGAGTATAACAATACCCAGTAGGACACCTCGAAAACCAAAAAGGAAATACAACAAAGGAAAATACAACAAATAAAGGTACATTCAGCTCTACACAGTATATTACTACGAAACATATAATAAGAATATCCAGATATAATCATACAAAAATGACCATCGTGAGAACCGCCACTAGGATCCAGCTTAAAGAATCCACTAAGGATAGCATCGGGAGGACACATTCCAAGGTCTGAAGAGAGAGGCAGAAAGTACTTGTTCCAAGTGAACACACTCCACAAGTACCTTGGGAACATGATGCTCAAATGAGGATCACAACCAAGTCATGGGGTGATTCCGATAACTCAGTCTAAGCTAATCTACTAAGCAGAGGATCGGCTCCCGGGTAAAGTTGGTCACATCGATACCAAGATCTCTACCTAGGGTTCCAGGAAGGAATAGAGGATCTGGATCTAAGTCTCACAGAGGGGATTCCAACAACTCTATTTAGGGAGGTCTGCTGAAGGGATCATACCCATGTATAAATGAGTTGATGCCAGAACCTTCGGAGGATTACCATGGGTACGGACCCTAAGAACTAGTCCAAGTCACAGAAGGAAAGTGGATCAAGCCATGAAGAAATATTTACATGGTGTGTAGTATGGTTACACATCGTGTTCCTTGACCTCGGGTACTGCCCGTGTGAACGGCCCGTTTCCTTTGTTCAAGCCGTGCAAAACCAAACTACACGGCATGTAGAAAAGGTACACATCATGTTCCTTGACCCCGTGTGTTGCCTGTGTAACCGGCCCGTGTCACTCAGCTTGTCGAAAGAAACTACACGGCGTGTCGAAGAAAACATAGGCCATGTTCGAGGACCTAGGCTCGCTCCGTGTACGCCGGAAATGTGCCCGTACACGGTCTCTGCTCGTGTCTGTGCTGCCTACCTGTGTACCAGTACACGGGGTACCCCATGTATCTGGTCGGGTCTGGCCGAGGAGGGGTATACAAGGTGTGTCCGTGGCCGTGTATCCTGCCCGTGTCCGTGTACTCCTGGAGTACACGCTGGGTAACCCTACCTACGAACACACGCCGTGTAGCCCATACAACACGGCGTGTAGTCGGGAAAATTTCCAGAACTGCGTCTTCGTCCACACACCTCGGTCGATCTTCCAGATCTCGATTCTGTCGCATGTTCATCGCGAAACTCCAGAAACTGGGTCGCCTCATCTCCATGAAGCCGAATCAGTGGGTTTCGGGTCTTCAATCGACTCCAAAATCAGATTCTGGCCATTCGAGCGTAAATTGTCCGAAGAACAATTTCTTTCGATTCGCTTCAATATGTCCTCTAAAACTGTTGTCGCACCTTCTCAAGATTGTCGGGATGTTGATCCTTCAATTTGGGATCGTTGTGTCGCAGAACGGATGCGCAACGATGCATTGTTCATCACCCCACGAAGAATGCGAAGAATGCTCCTGAAGAACGCGAGAATTTGGGGATGAACACACAACAAAATGAGAGGGATGAACCTCGATTGATGTTCGTGTCAATCTTTTTTCATCACCATTATAAGGTTGAACAAAACCAAAAAAAATTCAAGAATCACTTCCCCACAAATCCCCGAAAAATCCCATCCCGCAAGAACGAACGATCAGTGGGCTAATCTGTTCGTGGATTAGTCTGTGTTCGTCGTGGAAATCAAAAACGGGGAATAATTAAAGTCACAACAACATCCTACCTGGATTCTCTGCATTTTTCGGTGAAGATTCGCTCGCCGTGTCTTCGTCTTCATCGAAATCCGTTAAGAAAGTCGTCGCTGCTGCGTTGGGGGTTTTTTCCAGAGCCGCCAAGGGTTTTTAGTTTTATGGGGTTTGAAACCTTGGACCCTGGCGCAAGACTCTATTTAAAGAGGATAAAAGAAAAAAATATTTAAAAGACCTCGCTACAGAAAGAAAATATTTTTATTAAGTTTTTTATTATCGTTGCGTCCAAAATCTAGATTTCACCACCGACCCGCGCCGACCGAAGTTAGGCCCCGCCTAAGGTAAAATCGATGTTCTGAATGAAATAGTGCCCTCAGATTTCTGATCTGAGTACTCGTTCGGGAGTTATCCACTTTTTTAGGAAAAATGCACGTGCACGTAATTTAATTATTAAATTAAATTCAAACACTTGTTCTAGGCTCACTGGGCCTCGGAACTGCACACCGTCTCAGAGCCTGGTCTCAAAATAATTCCCATATAATATTAAAATAATACATGGAAAATTCTAGGACATTACAAAAGTAGTCTATATGGGGTTCCCTAAGAATCAGTGTGAGGATTCAATTAGTAGGCCAATACGATTTAAAGAAACTTGTCAAACCATGATTTCATTTCTCTATCCACCATTTTCTATAGAATGTTCGATATCATTTTATTTAAATCATTTATCCATCCATTTTCCATTGCAATTTCGTAGGATGAATGGTTTGATTTGATGTTTTAATCCGGATACAACCTCGTCAATTTTAAAAAAATAATGTATTAATTTTTTATTAGTATTGTGCGAGGGAGACCAAATCTAGTGATGATTTTTACATCATGAAATTGGTGACACTTTTGTAATCGACATCCAGAAAGGTATCTCCTCAATAAATTTAGATAAGATGTTAGTAGTAGTAAGGATTTATTTTAACTACTTGCCTTTAACTATAATGTATGAAACTTAAAAATCAATTAAACACACAATGTATAAACGAGAGTATTTATATGTATGTAGAAACTAAGAGGGTTGATGGATAAAGCTAGAATGTACTTGATAGGAATGTTACTTTTTGAAAAATAAGGTGTAGTCCTACATCATCGAATTCCAAAAATACCCATGCCCCTTGATTTGGTAAAAAATCATGGTTCTTGACTGATGGGAACCAAAATCACCATCATGAATTTCCACAGTAGTATAATTCATCTAAATTCAGTCAATTTATATGAGGACAATTCCATCGATGTTGCACTTATAAAGAACCTTCTTATGACTGGGGCTATTACAAGGGGTTAAATTGACTATCCATCTTCAAATATGTTCTATTCTATCTCTATATGGATAAAGGGACCAATTTTGGAGGTATTATAGGATGTGAATCATCCACCCATTTGCATCATTATTTGATTCACATGTAGAATTTATCTCTTTAATATATTCCATGATAGATTCTAAAAATAATGATATTATTTTGTGATGGGTGATGTTGTAGACAATTTCATATCGATCTCGATATAACAAGGAACTAGAAAAATTTTCTAATTCATATTTTTAGGAATTTCATGACTGATGGACATGAGATAGTATTGGATCATAGGAGAATTATTCCATTAACCATAAAAAATAGTTAATTAAGTGGATAATTACTTATTTCATGATGGTGTAATCATTGTTGGTGAGCTTAATTAATAATTTAGAACCACCTCTATTTCTCAATATAGTCACAAGTGTCTATAATTATAACTCAAAAAATGTGATTAGGGCTTGATATTCTTACAAATTATCAGTTCATCCTTCTAATAGTAGAAAGGACTATGGTAAAACTATATTTCATGGATAAATAAAAATGATTCCCAACCTGACATTGTTAATATTATGGTATTACAACATCATTTTGTTTGGTATTATGAATGAACATAAATGTACATTTTCACATTTGGGGATATTATTTAATGAAAAATATTTCCTAATGTAGTAGTTTGGAACTCATCAGCACTTCTTCCATAGATATATATTCTTCTATGAAATTTTCTATGGCCTTCCCTTTTATAACATTCTTCATTATGAACCTGATGTTTCATTATTTTATAATTACATACTCTTATTCCAAACACCGAGTTATCAGGGAAATATTATGGATATAATTAAATAGTTCATTTATATAAATCAAATGGACATCATGGTGCTACAGGTAATTACATAATTTATAAATTTCAAAAATCAAGGGAAAAAATTTATCCTCGATATCCAAATACGGATTCATAATGCTCTCCATGGTATGAGTGAGATAAAAGGAATTCATTACCAACATAATTTTTATACAAGGAATGAACCAAAGGATCACTCAAATCCATCACATATTGGATGGGTGGAGGTACATCAATTGGATTAATCATTATTAGTGGGAAAAGTAAATATTTGATGAGGTTATTGAATACCTTATAGAAGTCATTAGTCCACCAGAACATGATCCATTTCATCATCAACCAAGTGAAAGGAAAAATAGTTCCATGTGAGGGTTTCTATGAAGAAACCAATGTAGTTATGGTGACCCTACAGTTCTCTATAATATTGGCGGTTTCTAGGAGGTGTTATACCCTGAATTTAAATACTCTTCTCAAGGTTGAATTTAGTGACACGATGGAATATGACGTAGATGAGAGATTTTTTGTATGTAATTACAAAAGCATATTTTATTAGATTCATCATTTCAATGTGCTGTCTAAAATAAATTTTGGATAGGAGAGTTGATCATAATTTTGATCCGATTTTATCACCAAATTTTCATAATAAAACTCGAATGGAATTCCCAACAAGGGTTTCATGATATGATGCACAAAACATTAATATGTAGCTCCAAATTTCAATAAACTAAAAGGAATTACCTTTTAGTAGAATAATATTTATGGGGGCCTAAAAGTGGTAGATTTAACATCTTATGGGGCCATTCAGATTATAATATACCCTAAATAGTCATCCATGAATGATATGTATTGATGGGAATGTATTTCATTGATAAAACAACTTATAGTCAGAACAAGTAGTATTCTATAATGTGTTGGTCGATGACTCTAAAATCAATGGAAACCCGAATATTCCCATTTTAATATTATGTGGACAATATTGGTGAGTTATTTTCGGAATTTGACATCCCAAATGAAATTAGAATTTATGTGGTGTTAAATATTGGTATTAACCTTGGTAGTATGTGTTGGATGTGTCCTTATAGATGCCCTCTTGAAACTATGGTTGTTTCCAAGAAATCCTAAGTGATGGGTATCCACATTATGATGATTTACTAGAAACTCTTTTTAACTAAATAATAACATTTCCAATTTTTCCTTTAGAAAATATTGAGAAATTCCATTTTCTTCATGGGGCATAGATACAATAATTAATGATTATCAATGATTCTCCTATGTACCTAGATTTATCAATCGGAGTTCATCGATGGTGGTGGATAATCCTTCCATGAACTATGTAGGAGAATATATGAAGTATTTTTCTTCTTTATATATCTTTTCCTATACCCCTTCCTATAATTCCATGTTTTTATGGATGATAGTTGATGAAGAATAATTAAGGATAAGGGCGAGGTCAGTGTCATGGTAACTAGCTTTCAACAGTGATATCATGACATTCATAGGGTTAATAGATGAAATAGTGTAATGTTGATTTTTTAAGTATAAGTCTAGAGCATTCTAATCAGATTCATTTTTACTAATAGATGAATAAATAATTTCTTCAAAACCTCAAGCTCAACTAGCATGGAAAATATCAATAATTTCGGTGATCGTGTCTTGGAATATTTGGTGATTCCTTCGACTTGACTGGTGGGAATAAAATATTCATCATTGAGGTATTTTAATGTGTTATTTTGGTTCATTTCTATACCATTTGGAGGATAATCCTACGTGATTCCACCACTTATGGTTTTCTAACCATCTATTTGGTATAATATTGGATTAATATACTGAGATTCACAACACTCGAATAGAGATGTTTTACTATGCAACATCCAAAATCCATCCATTTGAATAGTATTTAAGGAATTGATGGTATGAGTAAGATATCAATGCATTCTAATTCAACCAAGGCCTTCCTAGAAACACATTGAAAGAAGTATCTTTGTTGGAAAACCAATAACTCATATTAAAACACTAGATTCTCGAAATATGTTTTAAGATTAATGAGTCCATGTGGTTTCTTTTTATATTTAACATACCCTTGAATCATTATAGTGGGAGGGGAAAATAGGATCATTGAATCCCAATCATAAAATAATTCTAATAGGAATAAGGACGACTTTTTATCTATTATCAATGAATTATTGATGAATTTCAATGTCATATAATTGACCGAATGAAAACAGGGGTCTGGTGTGTACCTGTATAATATCATCTCTTTCGTCATTAGTGAATGTGATCAGAAAATTATATTCCATAGGATCAAAATCTATAGGATATACCTCAGTAGAAGAATCTTCATCTTCTCACTATTAAGTGTACAACATTTCCATTAAAAGTGTATCCCATAGATCCTTGGAATTATTGAGAGAATCCAAAATCAATTTATTTGTCAAAACTATGGCTAGTTTCATTATGAATATATAATTTTGCATCGAAGGCCAAGATTTCTGTATAGCGAACTTTTCCCTTGAAGTCAATTTTAGAGGTCACGTTCTTAGGAAAGATAAGTCAAGTTGTTGAGCTAATGTAGAGGGAATTTTCTCTACTATTAGATTAGGACACATTGACCTTCCCACTTTCCAAGGATGAAATTGTTATTTCATACCTATCAATTGGTCTTCCAAGATGACCAGTTAAAAATGATTTTGTACATGTGTGGAGGAAAATTACTAATCGTATAGGTAATTTTTAAGGTCCTGGCCATGGGTTTCAGTAGCATATATATCTCTATTAGGGATGCGTCTGTCATATTGTGTTCAGTCATGGTAGTGACTCCCTCTATTTATTTGAATCATGTGAAATTGATTAATATAACCCCAGTTTTGGATTTGGAATCTCAATTAAATCATAATTATCATTATCATATGAGGGAACCAGTAAATGAATGATATTAATGGAAGAAATTTTCAATTGTTCATCTAATAAGGATTATATTTGATTGATCTATGCCCATTTATCATTAGGATAAATGAAGTCCAATCTGTTAGGACTAATGTATTGAATTCTAAGATTGTCTAGTATAACATTGTTCGAGGTTAAGGTTCATATTTCTTCATTTGTTTCCTTCCCTTATCACCGTGATATTTGTTAGAAGATTTTCTTTGAATGGTTTTGGAGTTAAAAGAGTAGGCAGTGTTATAGCAGTAGAGAATGAGGGAGTAATGGATTAATTAGACTATGGATAGAGGATTTAATGAGTCTAGTTGATTGTTTATATATTCATCCAATCATATAAATTTTCCACATTATTGTATTTCTTCCATTCACTGTATTTTTCTGGAACACTAGGGGAAACACAAGATACTTGTAATAGGGGTTTAACAAGATTCACGTACCCAGAATAAAACATATTTTGTAGGATATATTTGAAAAAAAACATTCTTGTTTTTTGTATCCTAATATTTCTGGAAAGGGGAAATAATTTTGTGATCCTCAAGGACGACATGATTTGATCTTTTGGGTTCCATTAGTGTTAGTATTTTTTTAAATGTTTCTAAAAAGTGTCTAAGAACTTTCTCAGCTCATAATGAATATACCTCACTTTTACAACCCTCAACCTAGGAAGTATTTAATTCTATCCTTTTATCATGAATAGGTTTTTCATAAAGAATTTGTCTCCAAAAAGGGTATTCTATGAGATGCGATGCAATCTTAAAAATAAGTATTGGTGAAGGAAACAGTTTTAAAGTTATAATTGATTTTTTTTGATTTTCTAATCATGTTTCCCTACGGTATGAGTACTGATCAATAATTGAATCTAGTTTTTAGAATTTATTCATCAATGTTTTTTGAAAATATAAAAACATCTAAGAATCCAGACATGTTTTGGTGGGAATGAGTGTTTATTTGCAACTCCTCACATTATTTTTATATATAAATACACAAGAAATATTCTAATGGGAACTATAAATATATGGAGTAAGTTATAACCTTCTACATGAAAATGATGTCTGGGAATCTATCATTTTCTAACAATTTTTAGTATCAATGGTTGGGGATTATTTTTTAAACAAAAATGATCTAAACTGATTAAGAAATTGTTAGTAATGATTTTCCCATCCTTTGATCGACCTTGTGGATAAACCGGTGTAGCATAAAAAGGTATTTACCTGCATGGTTTTACAAAACACTAGAGTTTTGATGCTTCATATGGAAAAATGTTTCCTATTATGGGGAAAAACTGACATATATAATGTGTCATATTTTGGTTGGATCTATTGAATTTTAAAATATTAGAAATATAATATTTCCAAAATTAGGTGGGGGGGGGGGGAAGAGTCGTATCTACCAATTCAGGGTATGGATTTCATTCCACTGTACTGGTGCAAGTTGTCCCAGCATAGCTTATATTTGGAATTACAATGACTAAATTGTGTCAAAAACACTTATAGTGATGGAAAGCTATGTAGGGGATCCAGTTTGGGGGAAAAAAGCTGAAAAATAATTGTTGGCTCTATCTGCACTTGTGATCAAGCTGTCTGGTTGTAATAAGAATGACATTAATTTTGATGTTTTTACAATGGAGGGAATTCTGGGTATTTAGCTGTAATTAGTTCCAAATAAATATGTTTCATTTCCCTTGAATTGAGAAAACAGTGTGAATCTAATTTTATTTGGTATAATGAGATCATCATATCCAGAGGAATAAGATGGGGGAGTAAAATTTTCTTTTATTTGATGAAAATATCCAACAAGAATATTATCCACGAGTAGTTCACCATTAAACCTTTAAGTTCATTAAATTCATTCTTATACAAATCCAAAATTTTCTTGAGTGTGTGGGGTCTAACACCCTCATTTAATATTTGGTATTTAATTGTATCATTAACATTTTATTTGGATGATTCATATAAAGTAAAAAATAAAGAAATCAATGCATTTCAAAAAAAATTGGTTAATCCCTTGATTTATGGCATGCACACCATCTTTGGCCATTTTTGTATAGACTTTATTTTGAATAAAAATCATCCTCTTGTTCTCCAAAATTGAACTGATGTTCTGCATCCTGGTATTAAAAGGTGATAATGATGCCAACTGACATGAAATACATCAAGACTATTTCATCAGTCCTTGAATAATGGCAGAACCAATTTCTATATAATCATACACTAAATAGATTTAACTCTCGATAGTGTTATTTTATCTTAACATATATTTATTTGTGATATTTAGGGGAATTGTTTCTTTCTTTAAATGATACCTTTAATGTGTTTTAGTGAAGGGTGATCTAAAGGGATTTTCAAGATAATGTATTTTTGATATCCAAGAATATGAGACTGTATCATGAGATGTGTAGAACTAGGAATTATAAATTAGTGGAACTCTGCAAAATGAGTAAAGGATAAAATTTCACTAAGGAGGAGGTTGAGATGAAATTTCACCCAACATTATGGGCTAAGGGTCCATAGGTTTCACTTTCACAAGGTCTCATTCCTGATTCGATGGCCTCAATGGTTATGATAAAAATTCCCCCACCCCTAGGGGATGTGGTTTCTCCTATACAAATGTGGTTTATCTTATGATTTTATATATATTTTTTCAACCTGGGATGTGTTAATTGTATTATTTTCCCCTAAACCATTAACATAAAAAGGTATTGGAACTTATATATGTTTTTATTCGCATAAATGGGAGGCTTGATCAATCATTCCAGAACCTTGATTCATGATTCATTCAATGGATCTCTCTCTTCTAGAAAAATGTCATTGAGAGTTATTATAGGTTGGTTTATTCTAATCATACCATTTATTAATAACATATTCTTCTTCTCAAAGTAGTAAAAATACTATTACATTAAATGATTTCACATTTATCAGGCATTGTTGATCTAGGAGGGAGTTGAAAAACAACCCTCCATGTTCGTTACATCCTTTTCAATGAAAACAATATGGGACATTGATTAACTGATTACAAAAAACATTTAATGCATATATACATGTTCTATGAAGGGATCCTGGTTGGTTTCTAAATTTTTTGGTGCCATGTAGCTAGGAGGGATGACTAGTTAACTTGATAGTGTATATGTTCTATTACTTTGAAGAGAATAGGATATTTTTTATAAGATAAAACATTTTTATTTTGTAGAATAATAGATGTCCATATATATTTCATAATATCATGAACAGATTGTTACGATCGTACTTATGGAATGTAATATTGGGGAGTGGATAAATAGAACAACATTACTCTTATGTTTTTTATCCAGCTTTCTTCTCATGGAAAATATGTAACCTTAATCTTCTGTAAGAGGTTATTAAACAACATATTATAAAAGTGGATGTTCCCTGAATAATTTATTATTAACAATGGGGTTCATAGGGATTTCATCTCTAATATTGGAAGGAATGAACTATAATGGTTTTTCATAGAATGAAAATTGAATTTGGATGTCTTCTGGTTAATAAATAATATTGCGTGGCAAAAACGAGGATTCAGTAATGAATGGACTTGTTTTCCTTTCATCTCAGGATATGAGGGATTTCTCAGATTTGAATCATCAAGGGGGGACATTAATGATGTATTGATTTTTCACTAATGGGAGTAAATTCATTGAGAATTTCATAATTGGGTGGATTACCATTACAAAATGATGTATGACATTATGTGGAATGTAAATAGTGTATACCATGGGGAGGAGCTTTATGTTAGACATTATCAAGGGGTTAATATTCTTTCAGCATTATTTCATGGGCATGAGGAGGGTTACCTCAATTCTCATCAGTAGATCGGCTCTTGTGACTGATCAAATTCTAGGCAAGATGTAAGCCATCATGTTAACATGTCTATGAAGGAACTTCAAAACTGATGGATGAAAAGTTGTGGGAGGACCTTCTCAATTGAAGGTAATATCTCCATAATTTATTAATCAGTGAGTGTGATATTGTGTTCCCATAGATAAATGTCTGAGGGATTTAATAACATAAGAATTCAGTAGAGCATGATTTTGTACTTACACTTCCTTTTCTAATAATCTTTTTTAAGATGTATTATTTAATGTGTTCTTAAGGGTGATTAGGGAATCTTGAGGTGGGTGAAATCATTCATATAAAGGATTTGATTTAATTAGGCACTAATTTTCTATTATAATTTTTAAACAAGTATTTAATATTTTTGTATAAACATATGAATACCCTGGAATATCCACTAGACTAGAACGAAAACATTTATTTGGAATAGTTATATGGGTTTGATATGGTTATCAATTTATTAGGGGATTTTTTCCACGACCCTCCTAGATATAGTAGGAATACATGTCTTCTCTCTAGAAATAATCATATGATTTTGATTGGTCATGTAAAATGTAGATGTGGGGTTGTGATACCAACTCCTAGTCATCAATGATATGATCATTGCATCTCAGAAAACCGATATAATATTAATAAGTATAGATTCATATTCATCCATTATTTTGGAGTTGTAAGGGGTGATATGTACATTGGAATGTGAATATATTGTACTGACCAAACACTTGAAGCTCATAGATGGTTTCTTTTACCATTACATTTGCATGATTAAAAGTAATTAAATCCCATAAGAATGAAGAGTTTATTAGTATTCAAAAACCAGATACAAATTTGAGTCTTGTATTAAAAATAATAACACTAATTACAATATATTATTTTTCATTCAAGGATAAATTTATTCATTATAATGTATATTTACATATATTTTTTATTATTCTTTTCATATTCCAAGGGAATTGAAAAAAAAATAATTATGAGCTAAAATTCTCAGTAAGGTTCATGTGTAGCAGAAAGAATAATTAACCAATTAAAATAGTCTGTATGGAAATGTAACAACTGAACACAAATGCCATATAATCAGTACAATGAATGGATATATGATACGAAAATGTAATATCTAAAAACACATTTTATTTTAATAACTAGATAAATCATATTCAATATATAAAGGAAAATATTTAAAACACATGACATATAATAAATTAGTTTATAATGAAAGTAACCCATCGTTATTTTGACACAAAATCTAATAGATAATTAATAACTCAATCAAAATAAATGAAATTATAAATTACTGGACATCATGTTTCCCATACACATGATATATTTACCATTATTAAGGTGTAAAAAATAATCTGTAAACCCCCATTAGATATATATATTCAATTGATTTAATCCTATGAGACTACTAATGGACTATGGGACATGCATTAACTAGTCCCCAACCCATAGGGCTTGCATTCAAAATGGTCTGCAACCTATATGGGTTGCATTAACCAATTCCTAAATTCTATAGTGCATATGAAATTAATTTCCATAATGTTCTTAGAAACATAATTGTAAAATCTATATTTCAAAATGATATAAAGTTTAAGGACTGAACATATCCACGATAAATCATATAGATAATTAAGCGAAATTTAATGTTAATTGATCATTGAAATTTCAATATTTCAAGGAGAATAAAATGAATCATGGTGGCCAATTTCCATATTGTCCTTAGAAAAATCAATAAAAATACATTTAGGGGAAGAATAAAAATGGTATTAGTAGAACATATCCCATGTGGAGTAAAAATTACTGTTGTCATAATTTGTTAAAATAAGTATAATAAAAATATATTTTAAAAATATTCTAGAGGAAAATATCATTTTCATAAATTTTAAAATAACTTTATATGAAAATGACTATTGAATAAATATTACGTAAAAATTAAACTTTTAAAATTTTAAAGGATGCTTCATTGAAATAGTGGTAGGAAAGCCCATAAAGTCATACTAGGTAAAAAGAACATTCAATTTGCATGGTAAATAGGATAGAAAAGTTCCTTTTCTATAACGTCACTAGAATATTCCACTAAAAATTTTATAAAAAAGGGTAAAATTTTATTTAAATTATTAAATTCTGAATTTTTTAAATCATTTTTGAAATAATTTGTAGAAAATATGATTTTTAGAAGAAAATAGGTTCACTAACTAAAGAGAGAAATGAATTCATGTATTCTTATAATAATTTTCTAAAACTATTTGAGTATCATATTATTGAGAAATTGTAATATTACATGATATAAATCATGAATAACAATCATAGAATAAAATTAAAGGTTTTATTATTAAATTATAAAATAATTATTTCTTATGGATATTCAAGTGTAAATAATCTTGAACACGATGAGATTGTAATGTAAACCCTCGAAAATACCATATTGTTTGGGTGAGAATAAATCAATGAATTGTTTATTTGTATCAAATGTAAATAAACATAAAATAATTTTAAATACACTGAGAAATAGTAAATGGTTATTACACATGTAATATTATAATATTAACAACAACAATTGGTAATATAACCCAATAAAAAGCCATCGGTTTATGAAGTTATTTACAACATGGTATCATTAAATTTAAATACTATTTGAAGAATGATTTCAAATTTATACTCAAAATACCATGATTATAAAACAATTAATGATATAATATATCAAAGTATGTAGTATATAAACCACAAAAAAAATTAAGTGTTGAACATGATATTTATCTCACGAATGTAACTAGTGACATGAAAATCCATTACCTTGTATTTCCAGTTAGGAGAATATCATTTAACGTGATGTATAATGGTTATAAACATGTTAATAACATATTTAAAATCCATATTAATATTTATTATATAATATATTATCTCCTAATAAAATATTATTACTCATTTGTTAGAAAAAGTTCATTATTTTCTCTATTTAGGATGTAAATTGCCTAATTTTTAGAGTATGTTTTGACTTCTCACGTGTTGTTCATATTACATAGATAAGTTCCCTCATCTATTTTTCCTAAATATAGCTCCCAAGGTTGTAAATAAACGTTCCCTTATACTAAATGTAGTGACCCAACCCCAGAAGCACAAAGAATGTGTCTACTACCATTACATTAGAGGAATCCTATCCCGAAGGACGGAATAACTTAGTAGTCTTGGTTTACCAGATACATACATGAGAATGGTATTAAAGTTAAATATATTAATTAAGACATATTTTTTATTTCTAGGATAATATTACTTTTTCAACAATATCACTTCAGATCTTTTATTGTACACTTTTGGGATTCGTGGGGATGGGAAAAAAGGGTGACCTCAAACTCTGAATAAGGTAAATGTATATAGGAAGAAATAATGAATAAATGATAACAGTCAATATTCTAATGTTATAACTAAACACACATTCCATGTAATCAATAAATAAAATAAGAAAATGATTTGGATAATTTCAAACTAAAAACACATGTCATTCAAATAACTAAAAAAGGCTTGAAGACTATGAAAAAGAAATATAACTGAAACACATACCATTTTATTAATGAACTGAGAATGAGAAGAATCCATGGATATGTCGATGAAAAATCACAGGGATAAATAATAACTGAATCAATATAAATTAAATTATTATTTATCAGACAAGATATTTCTTAGGCACAAGATACATATACTGTAAATATAGTTTAAAAATGTTGTGTAAAAAACCATTAGCCTAGTCTATGAAACAAATTTCATCCCATGAGACTACCGATGAATCATGGATCTTTCATTAACTATTACACAACTCACATGTCATTCATTAAATGGTCCCAACCTATCGATCATACATTAACCGGTTCCTAACTCTTATAGTGCATGTCCAAATCATTTAGATAAATAAAGGGCATTATAAAATATCCTTATTTAGTAAAGGATACATATTTTTCAATATTTTTCTAGTAAATAACATCACATTCTATGTAAAAATCGTACGTAAAAATGATATATGATTTAGGAAATTAACATATCCCTGATAAATGATATGTACAATTAGGTTAAATTCAATATTGAATGATCATAGTAAATTTAATATTACAATGGGAATAAAAGGAATAAAAGTAGTGAATTTCATTACTATCCTATCTCAAATCAATAAAAACCCATTCATATGATGAATATGTATGTTATCAATACAACATAACCCACAGAGAGTAAAAATATTGTTTTTTTCATTGATGAATAGAAATACTAAAAAACGATCCATTACAAATAATCTGGAGGAAAATATCTTTTTTATTTTGAAAATAATTTTATTTTAAAATCAATTTTACAAATAATTATTCTAAAATGTTCATTTTAAAAATTAAAAGGAATCATTAAATAAACTGTTGTGGGAAATTCCATTCAGAATGTAAATGATTAAAAAATATTATTTTTGTATTGTAAAATGATTTGAAATGTTCCCTTTATTGAAATAGATACGAACATTACTTTAAAAACCATTCCAAATGAAAAAAATTAAAAAATGTACTTATCAAATCATATTGTAAATGATAAAAATATTTTTGAAAACCTTTTTAGAAAATAGTATTTTTAGTAAAATAACATGTTCGCTAACTAAGGAGTAAAATGTAATTGGGTTTTATTAGGAAAATTATATAATAAAATTGTGAGTACCGAAAAGTGGAAATATTGTACCATTAATTGATAAGGATCATTAATAAATATATGGGAATAAAATTAGTATGTTTATTAGAATATTATAAAATAATTTCCATTAATGAAAACTCATGAGTGAACAATCCCGAACAAAATGGGATTATGAAGTAATCCCTCGAAAACACCATAACAATTACGTGAGAATAAATAAATGAATATACTATGAGTTTGAAATTTAAATCCACATAAATGAAGTGGAAATACAACAATTGATAGTAAAAATTGATTAAACCCATAATCATAAAATATTAACAACAATGAATAAGTAATATATCCTAATGAAAAGGAATCGTGTTATGAAATTCGTTACACCTTGGAAAATTTAAATTCAGATCCTACTAGAAGAAGTAATTATAATTGAGAATCAATATCCCAAGAAGTTAAAATAATTAATGATATAATATATTAAAATTCATAGTAGATAAATCACCAAAAAAAAGAATGTTTTGAATATGATATTTATCTCATGAATATAAAAATTAAGATGAAAATACATAACCTAGTGATTCCTTTTGAGTGATCATCATTTAACCTCATATAAAATGGTCATAAAAACGTTAAAAAACATATAAAAACCATATTAATAATTATGATATAATATATTATCTTTTTATAATATCATATTACTCATTTGTTACTAATATTTCTTTATTTTCACTATTACGATCTTAATTGAATTGTTTTTCGAGTAGGTTTTCACATGTTAATTATCATTCCCTTGATTTTATCACAAATTGATCATCTCAATAATTAAAAAAAATTATTATCATATATATTTATTATATATATATTTATAATAATCCATAATATTTGGATATTGAAAATGAAATGCACCATTCATAGAGAAGATAGTCATTGAGTCTGCATGAATGTTACTTTCAATTTTTTTTAATATTAAATAGAAAGGAAATTAAATAAAATATGTTTATTATAATTATATTATCATATATATTTGATATATGTTACATAGTTTTATTCAAACCATCCTTTAAACATTCCACTAATAGCGTGAAAAAATTACATCACTTTGAGGAGTCTTTAGTCCACAGGTACCAAAATTATGTTGTCATATTTAAAAAATGGATATCATAACATTATGTGTTATAAAAAAAATAAGCATAAATAAATTATAAATATCATATATATCATATATAATAATCGTTTCCATCATAATTCCCAACCATGAGAGGTGGTAATGGAAAAAAACAATCATCATTTTATGAGGTAGTAGTTTTCTATACACATAAATGGTAATTTCGTTACCGATTATGTGGATGTGAGTGTAAGTAAAGGTTGAAAACTTAACATAACATAACTTTATTATATTTATGATTCTTATGTAATTATATAACCTTTTAATAATAATATTTTAGGGGTGGATACTGAAAATATATCAAAAAAACATGCGGAAGGATGCCCCCTATTGTTCGGGTAACTTATATAGGTTTGAACCAAAGGGCTTCATTGGATGGATTATTACCCAAATGAATGATTCTAGGAGTATGGGAGGGTTGTATATGAGATATTTTGGTATATATTGGTTTATTAAATGTGTATTGAGTTGTGTGAGGAACTGGCATGTATAAGTGACTTTTTATAGCAGATGAGTTTCATTCATGTTAATTTTTTAAAAGGGAATAAAACCCAAGTTCTTTCCTACAAAATGTGGTTCCCATAATGAAAAAATGTCGATAAAAGGAGGTATAGTGTTGAAATATGGACATACAATGTGTTTTTGTAAATTTTATAGGTCATTTTGGCCATTATGTTTACGATTTTGTCCATTATTACGAAATTTTTTAAATTAATCATTGTAATTAATTTTATCCAATTTCAGTAATATTTTATACAAAAAAAAAATGTTGAACTTATTAAAAATTATATATTATTATGATTACAAATATGGAATCAATTTTCAGAAATTTCAATCATCAATGTGGTATAAATCAAATTAAATTTAATCCCATAAATGGGACAACAATGTAGGAATTTAAAGTAAAAATGTTCCAATTATTTCAATTTTTTTATATTAAATTTTAAAGTTAAAATAATTAAAATTAATAATGTTGGACTATTGAGGTATTATTGATCTAATTGTACTTTAAAACACAATTAAAATATAGCTTATCTATATAAATAGATTAGACATAAAATAAGTTGGGAATTAAAATTCCACTTTTTTAACTATTCATCACAAAATTACTGCAAAAAAATAAAAAAAATCACCCTAACATAATTTTTATGTTTCATTATTTCTTATTTTTTACTCCATTTATTTTCGAGATATACAAAACATCATCCTATTAAGGGGAAAATATATGGGTCTACCCCTATTTATTATTTGGATGTGCTAGCTGGTTTCTTTGGATGTCGCCAAACTATACTGGTGGGATTTGGGGATGTATGTAAGGGTGTATAGATGATTGGGGTTTGATATTGTATTTTTGGGGGGATTAATTAGATATAAAAAATTTATGGTTATATTCCATATTTAGTTGTTGCTTCCATTAGCATTCTATACATAGTGCTCGAGCCTAAATTAAATATGATGGTATCTTGAGGGTGGAACCAACATCATGTGGAGGGTTTTATGTTGTCCATCATTTCCAGTGATGAATTCTGGAAGGCGAACTTTATTAGGACTGCTCTCTTATCTGGATGATGTTGTTAGTGATCTCTTGATATTCTCCCAAATGATAGAGAGGAAAATGTTTCTATATTTCAAGGATAGAATTCCACAATGGATTAAAAAAAATTGGTTCTGTTAACTTCTGGACCACCAGCCATTGTTGAGAGGATGGTTAGTGTGGATTTTCTAGATAGATGTAATGTCATGATACCCATAGTTTTCTTAAATTTCTATTTCTATTGTAATTAAAATTTAGCTTGTTTGGGACCAGACATTTAGGTAGTTTGGTTAATTGTAATTTTCTATGATTTGATAAGGACCCTGATTGCATGATATCTTGTGCATATGATTAAGATGGTTGAAATGAATCCATTGGATTGGAAATAGTTATTATCAAAAATTGAATTGACATGTATGATGAACTAAAACCATATAATCCATCAATGTAGCATATAAAAATAGTAAGACATGCATAATTATTTTTTGAACTATGTTTAGACCTCTTTGATTTTTTTGGGTGAAATGGGTCTAGCTTATGGGAGACACATTCATCTTGGATAAATATTCATTTTAGGTTTACTATTTTTATTTCCCAAAAAAATAGGTCCTCGATAATTTATTGTGGGGGATGAATGTTGAATAATTATTCGCATCAGGTTCATAGTTTTTGTTTTTGGTGACAATTTGGCATCAACCAACTAATTGTGGGGGTTGAATATTGAACAATTATACAAATAAGGATTTCAATTTATGTTTCATTCCTAAAAAATTGGGGATGGTAAAGGAATTTTTTTGTTTTTGGTGGTATACCATTCACGTCAGACACACATGAATAAATCCTTTCTAACCAGTTTCTATTCAGTTTTGTTCATGGGACTAGAAACAACCAATAGTCAACATATTCAATATTTTTCAATAATATGATTTCCAAAGGAAATAAATAATTGGAAACTGATCCAATTCCACTTTGACACTCATATTGGTTGAGAGAATGGGAGTTCGGGATGATCACATGTTTTTTTGTTGGAATTATTACTTACATAGTGACTCTTTTATAGACATAATACATGTTCATGAATCCTTTTTAAATAAAAAATAAGGAACATGTATCTCTTATAATTTCATCCAATTGCAATCATGTGTTTGAAATAAATGAATCTTATAGTATATATGGTTATTCATATATATAGACATATTTATGTACCTTACATTCACCATCGGGAATACCATTTTATGATCATATTAGTGAGTATTATATAATTTATTATCCTGATGGTGGTTTTTATCCATATTTTTAGTCTCTCAAGAATTTATCATTGTACTAAAATAACGGAGTTAACATGATTTAGGATCATACCAATTAGGGTGTCTTATTACATAACCTTATAAATGTAATCAAACCCCATTTATATTGATGCCACTTAACAGGACCCTTTTTATCTTTTAAGGTCATGTGATGAGAAATAAATTGTGCAGTTTAATTCAATGTAGCAAGGATATCTATTCAGACAATTCCAAAATGATGAATGTTGTGGGACCTAAACTAATGAATCCTGAGGAAAATGGAAGGATGTACCCTCCAATGATGTGTATTTCCTTATTTGGGATATGTTTGAGAGAATATTAGGGTGAATGTTTTGTTATTGTTTCAGACCTCAAGGATGATTTCTCCGAATCCAATTTGGATGGGAATCAAATACCACATTGTTCAAACAATTTATGGTTAAGATTGTAGAGGAGATCAATGGATTATTCAATGAGAATATGAAAATTTAAAGGTTCTCCTAATAGTTAGTATGGCCCTTTTAGGTTGTGATAATATTTTTGGGGCTTATAAAAAATAAAGGGCCCATGGGGAAGGAATGGTAAAGATCTAAAAAAGAGAATATCCTATCGAGATTAGTATTTGATCGATCACATATCGAGATCATCACTAACCTCTAATACCACATGGTATATGATTAGTTTAATAAATAATAGCTTGTGGAATATCTAGATAACCACATGATATCTTTCATCCACTATCGGAAGAGGCTAGGGTATGGAAGAATGAACAGGATTTGATATTCATGTCACCACATTGTTTTCAAAATCTGTTGGTCAAATGGCCAAAGGGGTATGAAATATTGAACAAAATACTAGGTGATTACTCCAAGAGGGATTCCATGTTCCCTATTTCATTGTAGAATAGAGAAGGATATTGTACTATCCCTTGTCAATGTGGAAGGGATGTGGTTCCACTCATTGTTAGAAATGGGGAGGTCCTTGGCACTACCACTAAGGTTGGAGTCCTTATTACCTTTGTATGTACAGTTTTAATCATCATGAGTACCTTACCCATTTGGTATGATATTTTTGGGGAATCCTTTGTCGATGGAATTCATAATCAAATGGGAAACACACTAATGTTTCCATTTCTGTTATCATGCAATTTTGGAGGCCTTAGTGGGTCATTCACATGTATAGTTCATGAAGGGTCCCATAAAAGGATTATATATTCGTGGGAGAGTTTTATGGAGATATTTATTTGTACAGTTCATAGAGGGGTTTATGTAAGGCCGAATGCTAAGTAGAAGGAGGGTACTGAAACTGAGAGGGTCCATCCAATTTAGAGATGGAGGTCCATAAACACTCTAACCCAAATATAGCTTCATACATAGTATGGTTGTCCATAAAGGATCCTATATGTATATTGATATCCAAAAAGGTTTTTTTCTACACATATGGGTTATTTTGTGTGAATCCATCCCTTTAGGGGAGGTTAGGTGAGTTGTCTTAATATATAATATACGTAAGTGTTTACCAAATGAAATATCATTCTTGGACTATTTATATCTATTCACGCATCTTTCCCCATGTATTGTTTATATAGGGTAATGGATATAAATATTCATGGGTTGACCATTAGTAATAAAAAATTAACTCTAATGATGGATTGTTGGTTTGTGGGAAGCCTAAAAATAATACCTCGCACTGAAAAACATTTGGGGTGGATGGGGGTGAGGCATCAACACGTAAATTAAATTTTTTATGGTGTCCCTCTAGGTGATTCCTCACCCCAAAAGCTATTTTGATGTTCAGGGTGTTAGAGAAGATGCCTCACCTAACAAAAAAAATTTCATTTGCTGGGGGCCTGGAGGTGATTCCTCACCTTAAAAATAAAAAATTATTGTATTGGGACATGGAGAATAAATCATTTCCTATAAATGTTATTTTATTCTTGGGAGTACTATAAAAAGTAGAGCCCCACATAGTGTGTATGCTATGTGGAAATAGGGGCTTCTTTACAACTCTGGGTCCTTTAATGATTTTATCCTCATTAAATGGTTTCATTGATTTATTATAGCCTTTAAATATTATTAAAAGGATTCTGATATTCCATGTAAAATTTGATGGACCCAAAAATATTATCATTTATCCAATTTTTATAATTGGAATAAATTTCATGTTAAATTTTAATGTAAATTTTTTTCACACCTATGATAATGTTTTCATTAGGAAAACATTTTTTCATTGTGTCCACGGGATTGAATTTAAATTAAATTTTTACACCACTATGAATTGAATTTTTAAATGTGGATTATATGTAGGAAATAAAAATATTAAATATTATATAATATGTTCAACTTAATTTTTCACCGTAATGAATAATAAAACCAATAAAAATTAATTACCATGGTTATGTTTAAAATAGTTCATATATGGGTTAACCATAAAAGATAATTGATAAAATGAACTAAAAACATGTCCAAATAATATTTGAAACAAATATTTTGATCTTATAACATCAAATGTTTTTAATGATACATTTTGGATCATTATGGAATGTGTAAAATGTGGTTATAATGTTTTATTTTCCAAAATGATGAGTGCGTCCTCTCCCTAACTTCTAAAAGGGAACCCCACTCCTCTTTTCCACACACTTACAAAGCCTTTTTTTTCGTAAAATACCGAACACAATACATTAATAAATTATATCCTCACATCTTATAGGATTTATGTTTTCTGGAAACCCTTATAAGAAATATTTTGGTATAAATATAAGAAGGTTGTTTGAAAAAACAAAATTTTTATGAACCGAGCATTTTGTTCTTATTTTTTATTAAACGTACATAATGTATTATTTAACTATGGGAATATATTAACATAAGTACCTACCATATTACTAGATTTTATAATTTTAATTTAATAACTTATATTATTCTCCACCTCCATCAAACATGAAATGAAACTGTCGATTGTGCATACGGCGGACAACAACCTCACGAACTGAAGTAAGTTATTTTCCTTCACTGCCTCCCATATATAGAGATAATGATGGATTTAGTGTTTATATATTTTATTAATGAAAAATTTATAAACCGATAATTATAATATCACTCCTATCTTATTGTCTTATAATCCATTTGAAAATGTTAACGTTGCTCGTAAGTATGTGTGGACTACCATATCTACAATGTGATGTGATTAGTTTTTAACTATCTATTGACATAGATGGTAATAAATAAATATTTAATGGATATAAATGATATATATGACATAAAATTCTTATATAATGGTGATATATTATTTACCTTTCTTTCATTATATCCCTAAAAATGGAAACAATGTTAATACGTACATACGACCTACAATCTCCATGAATAGAGTAATTTATTTTATATATATAACGTTAATGGATTACACCAAATAATTTTATAATTAATATATATGATATTTATATAAGGTATATAAAAATTTATATTATCTAACCACAATTAATGTAAAATAAAAAAATACCTAACCAAAACATACATTAAAAATGATGTAGTTATACCTTAATACATGGTTTTTATGAGATAAATTTTAATAAAATAATTATAATATGGTATATGTAAAGAAGATGTTGTATGATATATATTATTAAAGTTCATTAATAGATCTATAAAACATCCTATATTTATTATACATGTGGTTTTAATGTGTATGAACAAATTTGAGGATTGAGATAAGGGATTTAATCTCACTTAATTTCCATAAGACAGAAGTCATATTCCCCACTTGTTTATGTTCTGTGGTGAATATAATTTCCATTAAAGTATTTTATAATTCTTATCCTTGAAAAAATCTGACATAATTATCCATATAATGTTCTTTTATTCATTGATATTTTGTTTTAAATGATAATAAAGTGGTAATGGTTTTATGTTACCATATTTTTTCAGGATTGTTTTTTTACTAATAATCATATAATATATATAACACCATGATAATTTGAGATAAATTTTTTTAAAACAAGTTAAATCTCTTTAATAGAATTTGAAACTAGAAACCAAGTATTCAACAGACCAGAAAAATAGTTTACTGTTATAACCTAGCCATTATATTATCGGGTATAAATAGTTCAGATAATTTTTTTAAAATTATACGGTTTAGTAAGTTATAAAATGAAATCCTTACATATATATTGGTTATAAATAAAATAGTAATCATTTCATGGAAAATAAATTTTTTTCTAAAATAATAATTTTTACAAAAATGTAGTTTCATGGACCATTGTGAACATAAATTAACATTAATATTTACCACTTTAAAAAATTAATTTTGAAAAAGTATTTTAAAATTTATCCTAGGCTGATTTGTTTATAATTTATTGAAATGATTAATATTTCGATAAATAGTGAAAAATACTAGTTTTGGTTGAAAATTTCATTTTCATTTATATCATTTAAAAGTTATTTTTTGATTTAAATAAATTATTTCATAAGTTATATTAGTTAAATTATATTATAATATATAAAACATCAGTAAGTTCTATATGTTTAATATTTAATTTTTATATTAAACTTATTTAAAATTAGGAGAATTTTCACTTTAGAAAACCACTTTTTTGTTGTGTTGGTGGGTTTAATTAAAATATAAAGTTTTCCAATTACATGAAAAGAATTTGATAAAATGGTTAACATATTTTTTATGAGAATAATTATTTTTATTTAATAATTTCAACTTATTTTTTGTCCATAATAATTAGTATAAATAATATTAAATTTATCAATTTGCTAAATGTGAAAATGAGGTTTTGGGAGTTACATGATCTTGTGTTAAAATTAATTTTCCTAAAAAATTTAATATTTATTTGATAATTTGGATTTAATATTTATAATTTGTGGGTAAAAAATATATACTTCATATAATTGTATTTTCAGATTAAGGGATCAATTTCCCATGTTAAAAAACTAATTTCCAAGTGAAAACTGAAATGGTAAAAGCGAGTAAAAAAAAGTCAATGGAATAAAATGTTTTTTAAAATGTATTTTTTAGAGGGTTGGATAGACCATATCTTACATTAAATTATTTACTTATCAATTTGGGTGGTACTTGGGGTGGGAGTGACTTCCCATTATTGAATAGTATTGGGTATTTAAAAAGATTTCACTCCTCCTCAATTATAAAATCCTACTCAATATCCTCACTTATTCACACCTATAAATCCATTTTTATAAAACAAAGTATACCCATGTTACTTTTTAACATCCGTATTTGAATTTTAAATATTATTTTTTCTCAAAATATAATCTCTATAGTTTTTAATAAGAGATCCAATGGAAGATTCTCAAGTAGAAGGTAATCATCTTAACAAAGATATTTATTCTTTTACAACCTTCAATTATGTATTAAAACATAAAATATAATAATAGTAGTATCTTAAATATAGATAGATTTTATTAAATTTATGGTATAATATTTATTGATCTTGTCTGCCTTCGTATGGGAAGAAAATCTTTATTCATGTGTCAATAAGTCTACCACCTTACGAATCAATGTAACTCATTTTACATCAATGCCTCTCACAGATGAATATAATGATATATTTGTTATATATATATATATAATATTTTTTATATAATTATAATTTCACATGTCTCTTCTTAATTTCAATTCCATTTAAAATAAAATAATTATGGTCATGTGTACAGAGGACCACCACCATGTGATGTGATGTGATTAATTTTGTAAATATTATTTTTATGGAAGGTAATATGGATTTTTTTTATTGAATATATGTAATATATAACATGATATTAGTTTTTTAAAATAAAAAATTATACAATTATACACCCTTTCACCCATTAAGTGAATTATATCATCACTTGTCTACACATATGACCTGTCGTCTCCATGAAGTGATGTGATTCATTTTGGGTGTCCAATTTTCAATAATGTTAATAATGATGCTTATAATGAAAAATATAATATTGTTTTGGGAAAAAATAACTCATAGTTCCATCACAATGTTTTTTTGTGTGATTGTATTTTTTGAAAATTTTAGATAATTGTGTTTCAAAATGTTTAGTGTTGTCCAAGAATAAGTTTATGATGCAACAGTTTTCTAGTGTTTGCAAAAAAATTAACCACAAAATTAGGAGTTTGTTTTAGGAAAAAATATGCTTTTCCAAAAAGGAGATTAAATACTCTATTTTTTAGAGTGTAAAGGTTGTATGAAGAATAGTGGAGGATGTAACATTCTATGGATGAAGGAAATATTTTCAACTGCCACAAAGGATAAATTCATTATGAGGAATGCATAATGAAATTAATTTTCTCGATGTTTAGACTTCACATAATTCTAAACATTTGTGGGAGGCTCTTCATATTTAGTAAATAGGTGGTAATTTATATAGACTTAGATTTTTTCATTCAAGGAATACATCGACCACTGTAATGTATTAAGTTGTTATACAGACCGCACAGAATAGTTTGTGGTGAAAGCTATATCATATCGATGTTTTGGGTAATTCATATGAGTAGATTTTTTAGATCTATTTTTTATTATAAAGAACCCTAGTCAGATCATTAAGTAGATAAAATTTCCTTAGAAAATATAATCACTCTGAGATGAATTTGGAGATGTCTATGGTAGTTCATTTGGGACAATTATGCTTAGAAGATGTGTTTTCAAGGAAGGATTCCATGAATGTGAAATAAATTCATGAGAACAGTTCACAAAAGGGGTTTTTAGGGACCTGTATCCCATAAAGAAAATTTGAATGCATAAAAAAGGTATTTGGCGACCCCTCATTCATCCCAAAATAACTAGGGGTTCACGAATTATCATCCATCCGTGATCCATAGGTCGTTTGTGAAGCACTTGCATCACGTGGTGAAAAAATGTTTGAAAAGGAATCAATGTATTCCATATATTAAGACAGAATGTTAATGGAGGGACTAAAACTATCTGTGAAATAAATTTATATAAACTAATTGTAATCTTAAATGGGGATTTAATATACTGGCGAAAAACATGACTTCAACAAAGAATCTACATAGAGTTGAGGATTTACCCGTTAATGATAATGAAGGGACCTAAATATCCACACACTGTGTGTGGATCCTTTTTAGAGTAGTGGGAATATTAATTGAAATAAGGTTATACTTTATACCAGTAGTGATCTATAAAAACATATATAATGAGTGAACCTTTAGAAATAAGTGAGCTGACCTTAAACATTGTAAACAATGTGAGCCTATGCATAGATGTGATCTAGAATGAACATTGTAATTTGGATGTGTGCCTTAGTAGATTTTTTATATCAGTGGATTTTTGTTGTATGCTCCTTGGATGAAACCTAATGAGGGATGACCATGTAAAATTATTGTGTCTCATTCATTATTTCATTTTTATTAATACATTTTTTTGGGAAAGTATGTGAAGAGTGTTTTTTATAACAAATAAATATGATATGAATGTGTAGTTGTTTTAATATATAGTGCCCTAATTCACAACCATCTTTGGATATTATTCCTAATTGGTCTAACAATTGGAATTAGAGATAAAGGTATAAAGTTATTGGTTTCCTCTGAGTTGATGAAATTAAATTTGTTAATCCCAAAGGGATTCAAATCTTTAATGAAAAAAATGTTCTGTTATGGAAGAATAAAATGAAATACTTCCATCAATCATTGAATTTGGATATATATATATATATATATCTCTAACTCATGGTTTTTCTTTTAGTATAGATGGTAATTTTTTTATCAAAAGTATAATATAGATAAATTGATTCTGATTCCAAAAGAATCAATGCTTTAGAGGGATCCATATCTATTGAAATTTACACAATGGTGATGTCGTGTGTGTCATCACATGCTATGTGGGAAAAGATGATAAATATTTATGAGTGTGAATCAAATGTGAGAGAAGTAAAACTAAATTTCATGTGAAAAATGTATAGGGATATGACAAGGAACATTAATGAATATCATGATGGATTATTTCACTAGGTGAATATTATTGTGGAAGAAATTCATGGTGTCAGTGAAAATATTAAAGATATAATGTTTTTATGTATATCTTGTGAAAAATACCTACCTTAGTTTAATTTAGACGTTTCTATATAAGATGATAAAGATAATAGGGAGCTAACACGGGATAAATTAGACCATTATCTTGTTACATATGAAGTGAGAAATGATGATAACAATGATGTGGAAAAGGGGATATGCATAGAAGTGGAATTAAAGGCCATGAAGAAGCTCACTGTTGAAGATAGTTCAGAGGAAGATAATGTGGATGATTTCATGTCATTTATCTCCTCAAATGTAAAAATAGAAAAATAATGTTCAATGGAAAACTTGTACTTGCATGATTTTGATGTGGAACGATTGGAAATCTTGCAGCAATGTGTACTAAGAAGTTTCAAGGTGAAGATTAAAAAATGAGGAAATTATCGGGGAGAACTAATCAGTTAATGTGAAATTTAGGAGGACTACAAAGAAAAAGTTCTTCAAAATAAGTTTATTATTTCAAAATAAGGTAACAGTTCAGAAGATTGCGAGGAAAAATAATTAGGGTACTGGAAGGATTATGAATCATATTCTATGGTGTTAGTTGACCAAAATTCAAAAACAAGGAAAGATAATGTTATTGATAAAGGATGATTTTATGGAATAGCTAATCTTCAGATAGAATTAAAATATGTTTTTGAATAAATAGAGGTTTGGATATGTAAACAAAAGAAAGCAAATAGGGTGGTAAATGATTCCAAACTCTACATGAAACTATAGGAATATTAAAAGTCTAAGATATGGGATTTTATTTAACGAATTAAATCATCAATGCAAGAAAAATAAAAAAATGATGTTGGGTACATACTCAAAATTTTAGAACAAAATAGAGATTAATAGTTTGACTAATACTTGAAAATATTAACTTAAACTTATCATAAAACAAGAAAATGAATTTGTATATTTTCATAGAAAAATTTAAGATCAAGAGAAACTCTTGATTCCAAAAAATAAATATACAAATGAAATAGAATAACTAAAAGAATAATCTATTGTTCTAGTGAAATATAAAAATGAGTTTCAAAAATGGAAAATGATTGAACAAAACAATACTACTAGTGTGGGTATTGATCGCAAACTTAAATCAGTAATGGTTGATGTTATACCACTATCTCCTACTCGAATGTTGAATATTTATTTTTTTATGATTCTTAACTAGAATATTAAATGAAAAAAAGGGATATTCAGTAGTTCATTATTTTCATATAGTTATGCTCCTTGCATGAGATGTTACTATTGTTGAAAGTTGATACACTCACAAAATGTATATTCCATAGCCAAGTTGATCTTAAGAGAATAATAACAATAGTGGAATTCATACAAAACCCAATATTCTATAAGATAATTTGACGGTCACTATTATAGGTGTAGAGGATTCAGTCACATGGAAAGATAATTCTCATCAACAATTTAGAGAAATGCACTAAAGCAGAATGACTGTTGTCGTAAGTAGTAATTCATTGTATAATCAAATGACCTAATAATGAAAATTAGTTTTCATCATTGAATGTTGATGATGATTCATCATACTTCAAGGAAGATCAATTCTATCAATATTTATTGAGTATGAACCCAAAAACATATACTAAAAATAATACAGTTGAAGAGAAAGTGGTTACAGAGATGTATTTAAAATCATTACATTGAACTTGAATATGGATCATTGAAAGTGGATGCACCTATCATATGATAGGAAATAAAGAAATAGTTATAGGGATCAGAAATGACAAAGAAGGTATTGTGATATTTTTTAATGTTGAAGTCATGAAAATTATTGTCTCATGAAAAGAAATGATCAGGGAAAAAGACATGAGATGTGAAAAATACATTTCCATTGAAGGTATCAACAAAAACCAACTATGTGTTTGAAAATTATGTGATTCATGACATTGAATAATTTTTTATATGAAATTGTGTGTCATCAAGGGAAAACGGTGTGGTTTTTTTAGGTAAAGCATATGAAAGATAATCTTTTCCTTGTAAGTGAAGAATAAGACATGTGCTTTTTATCCAAGGAAGAAGCATAAAAGTTATATCATAAATGTCTTGGTCACTTGATCCAAATATCCTAGGTAGATCTGGTGAAATGTGATGCTTCTTGAGACCTCCCTAGATTATCATGTGATCATACTCATCTATTTGACGCCTATCAAAAGGTAAATATCATTAGTAATCCGTATAAGGAAAAATAGAAAAGGTAAATGAAATTTATGGAGTTGGTGAATATTGATGTGTGAAGACCAATTTCACAAATATCTATTGATAAGATTATAAACTTTTTCCACATCATTGATGATTTTAGAATAATGGAATGGGTTTCAATAATCATCCACAAAACCAAGGTCTTTAGTTTTTCAACATTTTTTCTATGGGGTGTTTAAAAGATGTTGGGTCAAACAATTTTAAATGATTCAAACTGAGTTAACAAATATTCATGTGGAATATTATCTCGAGATACATGGTATAAATCACTGAGATTCAGTAGTGAGAACACCTCATCAAAATAGTGTAGTTGATAAAAAAATAAAATTATCAATAACAAGGTTAGAATAATACTCATTTAGGAAAAACTTCTAGATATGTTTTGGATAGAAGCAATGATGACATCATCTAACAGATAAAGTAGAGAGTTATTATTTCCAAAAAAAAAGAGAAGACTCCATTTGATAAATTTTTTGGAAATAATCCAACATTCAATTAATTTTGAGTGTTTATAATTAAGTGTCTCATTATCAATAAGGATATATATATGAAGTTAGAATCTTAAGGTGATGATGGGATATTTATTGGATAATAAAATAAAATAAAATTGTATATTTCTTCATAGGTGGAAGGTTATGGTATATCATATTAGTGATGTCTCTATAGTGGAGTATGTATAGAATCTTCAGTAAATACATGATCATTATTAGGAGGATAATGATAAAGAGATAAGAAGATTAATGGATGTTCTGGTTATAGAGGCTGATTTAGAAGAAGATTTTGGTAAGGAAAAGGATGAGAACTAACATGTATCTACACAATGATCAAATATAATAGAATAAATTGATACCTGGCACATAATTGGTGATCAAACGGCTTTAGTACAGATATGGTGGGTGATGTATCTACATCCAGATTCATTTTTACTGCATTTAGAGCCCAAATTGTATTATAATGGAACTTGAGATAACAACTAGGTCTAGGGTAAGAATTAATAGCCTGACTGATTTGGGAATAAATAGACATGGGATACTGTTGATAGGGAAATAGATAATAATATCATGATGTTTAAATGGGTTATTTGCAACAAGATGAATGAATATGAAGAAGTGATTTGAAACATTAATCGTTCATTCCCTACATTTCAATCACATTTCTGATTTCAGTTGTTGGAGGTGTTGAGTGGAGATTCTGGAAGTTTCCATGGGTGTTGTAGGTGTAGTAGAGATGTTACATGATTTACAAACTGTGTATGTGTATTACATGATGTTAATGTTGGTTTCATGGACTTTCCTTGGCTAGTTCATGACATGTATATTTTTAAGGTTAAATAACAAAAAGGATATTCTTTTTTTGGTGAAAATTATCCTTGACAATTATATTAAGGTAAAAGGGATTACACATCTTGTAAACTCATGATCTAGTGAATTTTAACAAAAAATTTCCAACCAAATTATCATCCATTCACCCATGACATCTTCTTCCTCTATATTTCGGAAAACACAAGGTGCCCTAAGGAGTTATTCAATACCTCTTACTCCCTCTTTAATTTTAGTTTCTCAATGGTCTTTTGTTTCCATTATTTGGTTGATCCATGTTAGTTTCTTCTACTTTATTGGTTTTTTTATTCCATTATTCTCAAGAGGATTTGTTGGGGTGAAGTTATTATAGTATGGGGTGTTTTTTGGGTTGTGTTTTTATGGTCATTGGATTCTTTGCATGTTGATCGGTGGATCAACTTTTGTCGTTTTGGTTTGTGAGAGTTTTCTTTTCATTGTGGTGTGTAGTGAGTAGGAAAGATTATTTAAGGTAGGGATTCCCTTGTTTCTCCTTCTTATGTATCGTACAGAAGGGTTTTACTTCTTCTAACCTATGGGATATGGTTTTGTAAGAATAGTCAAAGATGAATAGTTGGTTAATTGAATCGAAATGGGAATTGGGGTTTATTTATTATTCATTTAAAATATTTTTATTATTTGTGATGTTTGTAATTATACAGGCTTGATTCCCCACTAAAAATTATGTACATTATGAGAATTTTTTGCAGGGGAAATATGTGTTGTGACAACTACTTTGGTTGTTATTATTTTGATATCACCCTAAAATGGAAATTGATTGACTGCTAATATTGGGCTTATGGAATGGTTTCCACATGATTTTGGATTGTGTGTTAATGCCCCTAAAATATAGTGGAAACAGATAAAATCCCCTTAGTAAATTTTTAAAATGAACATGATGAGTTTGGATGTGTGCTCATGCTTTTGGGATGAAGATGTGTGGTTGTGGAATGTGGGGATAATAGTTTGTTTGTCCATACTTTGAGGTTGCGGGCAGGTAGTTTGTTTTGTCATGAATATTTGGTGGTTCAGAGGTAGTTTTTTATTCCTAATGTTGAGGTGGCAAGGTGGTGGTTTCTTTATGCTAGATTCATGAGTAGTTATGGAATAAATAAATAATTTCTAAATATTGTTTGGAATGGATTGATTTGGTTTTGATAATATAATAGAAATGGTTAATAGATAATTAAAGTTTGGGGTTTGTGGTCAAATTTGGTTGATTATAAATAATAAATTTAATGGGGTTGATGAATGGAAATTGGATGGAAATGTATTATGGGGTTTGTGGATTGATGTCTACTGTTTTTCATTTAGAGGTAGAATAAAAAGATAATGTTTTTGAGACTTTTGGATTGTAAACCCATAGGATGTGATGAAGTTATTGGTATTATTTACATATATACACTTACATTATTGTTATTTATATACCCAACCCATCCACCTTAACCACTACGTGTCGACACCTGCATAGTAACATGGGAGTGATTTTCTCAACACTCAGGGAGGAGTGCAGATGGATGCATACCAACCCATTTTAGCTATCTCTTCTTGGTGAGGTGGGTATTTCGTAGGGTGTGATGTTCATTGGTCTGTTATTTCATCAATTAGTGGTTCTGATGGCCTAGGTGTCTTCATGTTCGATGTGACAGAGCACTTGTTTTTGGGTGAAATGTGAAAATGCTTATTGGGAAACTTCTAGTTGGTTTTTTTGCATGGTTGGAAGATGGAACTATGTTTATGTCCTACAACATTATAATACCCTACCACTCTAGTTATGTATGTCATTGTGTTGTATTCTAGATGTTTCTAGTGATGTTGTGATGTGGTTGTGCTTGTGGGGTAGCAAGCCTTGCTGTTCACAGTCGACGTATGCTGCGACTGTGCTTATGGGGAGTGTGGTATACATAAGATATGGGGCGCTGGGATGTATGATGTAGTTTGTGAGTGGGACATACTAGTGGGAATGTAGTGTGGGGCACCATTATCGATGTGATTCTTATAATACTATATTACATGGTTTTCATTATGTGTTGAGTGTGCCATGGTGATTTTGGGATGGTTATTATACATTGAATTGTTTTGGTTGGTTATGTTGTTTTCTTACAGGTTCACTATTAATCTTCTTTCACATGTGCATGAGGGACTTAAGCTTTTCATACATAGTACACTTGTATTCTCACCCTATATATATAGATAACTAATTTTAGTTTTCTATGGGGATTCTATTGTATGTGTTGGGCATTATGAGCTCAAACATTTATATACTTTCTATGTCTCTACTTTAGCTTTACATTTAGTATTTACATCAGAGAACTTATTGTATCTGTATCATTTCTATTCATACATTCATGTGGTAAGGTTTTTGTCTTTCATTTAATATATATTTTGGAGTTATTTTTATATGAACCAACTTATCTCACTATCCTATTTATATTATAGGGGGACATTCCTCCCATATGTGATATTTTCATACCCTCAGATCAAGTCTCCAACACGGGGTACTAGAGGTGGAACTCATGAGTCATTATGTCAATCCCTTCATTACGGTATCATTGGAGGGAGGGGTCATGATAGAGTGGTATCAGAGGAGATGGTTAAGAAATAATATGGAGTTGGATTTAGGCACACCAAGGGTGGAATGTGGTGGTATGGAAATTGTTTCTTTTTAATGTGGTGTGTGACATAGGCCAAGGGTAACAGCTAAAAAATGGGATTTTATCCCCCTACGGATCTAGTACACAGACCCGGAGCTTATTGAACATCCATGTTAGATAGATCTTATTGTAGTGTAGATGAAGTTAATGGGCATGCGGTAGAAGCCATGAAAGATGGGATTTTAAATTTTTTCTTCAATGGTGGACATGAACTCATCTTCATCAGAGAAACGTTGCTTGGTTTATACTGAGGATATCATGCGAAGAGTTTTAAGATGAAAATTAAAACCATAAAACACATGTCTTAAAATTTAAGAGGTTCTCGATGTTTACTCATCATTGGAAATCGCCGCATGGAGATTCCAAATCAGAATTCATATGGATTGTCTACATGTGCTAAAAAAAAATTCAAAGTTCTGATCGGCGAAATATAGATGCAAGCATGGAGTTCCGATGACACCATCGACGTTTTGATGATCTTTGGATCACCTATCCTGAAATGTTCAAGAGAGAGATTGATTCAATCCACAGGTACCTAGAGCCTCTCTCTTTAGAATTTGGTAGAGATAGGTAGAGAGAGGGTGCATGATTAGTTTTTATAAAATCCCTCTTCTCCTATACTAATATTGGGAAACGGAATTACCTAAAAATATCATCCTGACTGTAGAATAATTAAAACTTATATAAATAATATATTGATTACTCAACTGAGTCAGCAAAATAATTTATTTTTATTTTCAATTTTATTGAGATATAATAATTATATTAATTGATAATACTGGAGCCATAAACATAGCTCACACTTCCCAGACAAATTAAATTAACCCTGAATATTTTAATATAATATTCATTTATTTAATAATTATCGATATATTTACATATATCAGGTAAATACATAAATAAATTCAGTAACCATTATTCATAACTTGCATAATATTAATTTATTTATTACTTTGGTGATTGTATCTCCTTGTAAATGTCCCAGAACATAGTGGTGGGGTCTATAATTTCAAAATCCCTTATTTAACTTAGTAGGTTATCTTATTGAATATGATATGGTGTGTGACCCCTTCACAAACCAATAGTAGGATCTAGAAACCCATCATGTCCCCTAAATAGTTAAGGATGTTCCCAGTAGTGACAACCATACTTTGAACATGCAGTGTGTAATATAATCTACTTTTATTTAATATCTCAAAAAGAAGAAGGCAGACCCATGTCATTGACCATTTCTTACTTTATTATTTATTGATCTAACTGGATGGATTAACCTTTGACTACAGTGGAAATGGTCTTCTGAAGGCACTACCATTCTGATCAACATGGATCGAGATGTATAACATACATAACCAAGAAGTGGCAAATTCTTTCTGGACCATTCAACCAATGTCATGCCACAAATGAAACATCCAAAACAAGGTACCTCACCCCGATTTCATTATCAAGTTTTTTCAATTTCATCAATATACATGATCAGATGCCACACATTGATAAGGAATTCATTTTAGGATACCATTTCACATGTACGTAGGTAGGAAAAACCAATGACACCCAAAACATGTGGGGTTCATATTGTCATGATTTTCCTTATGATCTCACTATATGAGATCACCAAGTGTGATCTTCTAGAGAAGAAGTCTCAATTCCTATAAGCCTCCACCACCTCATAATTTAAATTCAACTATTTCTAATCATTAATATATATCTATACCATATGGCCTTGGATTAAGATTAATATCATAGTATCTCAAGGTTCCCATTATAGCCTTGGATCTACTATAACCTTTTGATATGAAAATTAACCAATGGAAATGTCCATTAAAAAGTAGACACAAAAAATTCTACACTATAATGGTAAGAATACATCACGTATAAAAAACCATATACATGATATGGTAATCAAAAGAACAATATAGTTATGTTTATAGAACCCACTTTTTCAACACTCCCACAAGCACTAGGGACAATTTTCTAACCAATATTTTTATCTCTCCAATTATTATGATCATGTTTCTGCTGGGTCAAGACATTAGCTATTGGGACATCCATGATTCATCCTCATTGAAATTTGGCTATCACATCCCTTTTTGGGGTTGGTGTCCTAGAACCAACTACTTTGTAATTTATTCATTAAATAAACACATTATCACATCTTGATTATTCTTCTGCATGACAATGCATATGATAATGTCCCAAGGATAGTGGATGTATTAAAGGGTCTGTTAACGCTCCTTTCTATCATAGAGTCTAATGACTGAAAAAGGGAAATACCTTAGTCCAAAGTCTTTCATCCTTTGAAGAAACCTCAAAAATTGACAAAGGCATGAACAAGTATTTGTTTACACTTGGGTTGCGCAAGTTTTATCATGGTCGTGCAAGTATACGTGAACGCCTTATATTGGTCGCGCAGGTGACTTGTTCACACTAATTTATTTTCACCCATGGTCTTCAAAGGCCTATAAATACCCCTTGTGGGCCCCCATTTCGGAGACAAAAATCCAAAAACTCAGATTTGAGCTCTCAGTGCCCTAGTCTCTTCTCAAAGCCTTCCGAACACTTATAAGGTAATTTCTTACCTAGAACGGAAGATCTAAAGAGAGGGAACAAGGACTAAGTGTTGAAATTCATCAACACCTACGCACCTAGTGTCTAACACTTCGGGGAAATGAAGACACTTCTGTGCTGCCTTATTCCTTCAACAGAACCTGTGCGCCACTCATTTAAAAGTCTTTAAGGATAATACTAAGGGAATGAGTTAATCCTCACCTAAGTATTACCCTATGGGTTGACCATTACGTAGGTACCTATGTGTCGCGCAGGTATACCTATGCGACCAGGACCTGCCCGCCCAAACAGGACTTGCACGCCTACCTTCTTTTGGGTGCCCCTCTTTTCCATTCATTTCTTTTCTTATATTCCAACTCTCCTATTCAAGATTTATCCTTTAAAACCCTCTTCAAATTCATCTATGACATGGTTCCTTGGTTTGATTCCTTATCTGAAAGGAATTATGTGGACCATCTCTCAAAACCTAATGATTTAAATATCTTCAGGTTACTAAGGTGAGAGATTTCATTCATTCAACCTCATCCTTTTAGATGAGAAGATCCTTTAACCTGGGCCTTCTTTTCAGGAGTAAGCCCCAAACAATAGTCCCCTTACCTAGGCCTCTTTTTCAGGAGTAATCCCCAACCAATAGTCCCCTAACCTGGGCATCCTTTTTAGGATTAATTCCCAGTTCAAGTTTCCCTAATTTGGGCATCCTCCTTAGGAGTAAGCCCTAAGTTCCAAAATATTTGAATCCTCCTATGGTATAAGCCCCAAATTCAAAATTCCCTTATCCTGGGCCTCCATCTCAGAAGTAAGCCCCGGTTCTCAAGTCCCTTTAACCTAGGCCTCCTTCTCAGTAGTAAGCCCCAGTTCTAATTTTTCTTAACCAGTCTTAATTTATTTTGATTTGGGCATCCTCCTTAGGAGTAAGCCTGAAGTCCCCTCCTAATTTGTGCATCTTCCTCAAGAGTAGTCCCCAAGTTAGATTATCCAAATATTCATAAAATAAAATATACCTTTATGGACCTTGTTCCCGGACTTCTTCTCTGAAAATAATTCTCGATCTCTATCTATTTGGGTAGTCATGTATACATAAGCCCCACATCATTCCTTATGATTGCATCTTTCATGGAATATTTGACAGGTTTTACTGATACCTCTTATTTCTCACATCGTGCATGACTCACGTGATCTTAGAGTGTAAAAGTAATTATGAAATCTCTCTATCATTCATTATTCATGTATAAATCTCACATTTCTATCTCTAACTACATGGAATTTGATCTTTTCCTCAATAGTAGTGTACGTAGGAAGCCTTTTTAAGGATCAAGCCTATCACCCATTAATTCTAATCTTTACCATATAACGTTAAACTATATCTTAATTCCCGAAATACATGGGTTCTGATTCCTTTTTCTAAAAAAGAAAACATATGTAGCCCATCCGCAGGTACGATCCCAACTCTGAAATAATCCATGTCCTTCTAAATGACATTTAACTTTAAGAGCCCCGCTGAGTGGCTTTAAAACCAGTATGGTCATCATAATAACCAAGATATCTCTATACAAGGTTTTGAAGGTTACCATTGACTAAGAATCTATAACAAATACATATGATTATCTATTGATGAAGAACCTAAAATAAAAATAAAAGATTATCTAAATCTTATACCTATTAATCATTGATTGTCAGATCTAAAAGAATGATCATTTTAATACTTGGTAATTTAATAAGGATTCACGAACATAACTTAAATCTATAAAGAGAGTCCCGTAGTAGACAATAATTCCCCCCAAAAATGTGTGATGAGTCTGAACTCCCATCCTCTCGACCAATGAAAATTATTAAGCCTCATCGGTCCACAACTTGTGAGCACCTACCTTTGGAAAGTAGGTCCAAATGGATATAGAATCATTAGATGTTTCCGGTTCTTCAAACTAACCTGTTAGAAACCGATTGGAATGATTGAACCCTAAACAAACTAGGTCATACCTATTTCTAGAGGAAACAAAAAATGGTGAACCCAACATGAATCCATAACCATGTTTAAATGATGTTTTACTTATTTGTTAGGCCCCTATTTAAAATCAATGAGAGGGCCGAAAAAACAATAAATAATATATGTGCTCATCCAAAAGATGTAGTGGCTGAACTTATCTTGATTATGTCTTTTATATCAAAAGGCACTCTTTTCCAAGATATTCTTCGTTATAGAAATGGATTCTCTAAAGTTCACACATGTGAATGCATTTGCTGTGAATACCTCTGCTGATACTCCTGTTGGATAGTCGTCCGCTCTGAGGATGACATCACCTACTCAGCATCTTCAATGTTGGGTATCAAATGCACTGGTTAAGGAATACCTTCGACATCATACAATTAAGACTCTGGAGGCCACTTGACAAGCCCTCCAAGTAAATAATTTCCCCTAGTTGTCCGAACAGCGATGACCAGCGATCAAGAAGCAGGTGGTACCAACCACTGTTTCCAACCGTTTTAGGTCGTTATCCCCGGAACACAATCACCAGTCCCTCCCATATTCTATGGAGGATAATGAAAAGTTCACTAAAGGCCTTAATTCAATGAAACATGAGTCCTTATCTAGGGATCCCACCAAAAATCGCTGCCAGACTTGTGCGGCAGCGCGCCTCCAACATGATGTGGGTGTCGTCTCCAGGCTTTCAGCTCAGGTTCCTCGAACATGATTAGGCAAGAAGAACCACCAGAGGCGACAACTGGTCAACAGTGAGAAGGTTCTTATCTTTTCCATTTCCTGAGAAGTCCATCAAACCAACTTGTTGGAAAATAACGAGCGGGCATACACACACGTCTGTCCTGATGTTACTGCCCAACAGACTCATCTAGCAGCAACACGCCAATCCCAGCAGGAAATTCCTGAAGAGTACTATAGACAGAAACATACACCTATTTATAAATCATCAGCTAATCAGTAGGATAGTATGACTACATACGATGAAGCCCACCAACCAAATGTGTTGAAAACTGGAAAATAGGCACATACACCTGCTTACACTCATCGATCCTGCCACCAGCCTCATCTTCCAATATTGATGGAAGTTCATCAACCACGTTTGGGGGAGTGCAATCAGCATGCACATACACCTGCTAGTGTTGATCAATCCTACCAACAGTATAGTTTGGTAGCACCCTGAGAAGTCAATTAGAAAGCCCCTATTACAAACAGGAGGAAGACTCAACTCTCTTACCCAACACATGATTACTGTTAGAATTCATTGGCTGGAAAAGGAGGATAATAGCAGGAACACACACCTAATCCAAGCACAGAATAGACTTATATTCTCGTTCATGCAGTTGAATTCACCAAAATCATTCTATCAATGGTGAAAGAGCAGAATCAAATCCCTACTCATATTCTGGATTCCTGCTAGGATATTATAACAGCTTCAGCAACATCACAGGGAATGAAATGAAAATCTATCCCCACCAGTGGAGTGACACATCAACAGTTCACTCCGGAACAAACACGCACCTATGTTCCAGTCCAAGAGGGTTGTGGGACATACTCCCCATGTCATACGGACAACCAAGTCAGGCACATACACCTGATTTGAGTGGAGATAATCAGTCTAACCGGACTATTTATCCTGAGCAGGCACATACACCTTCCCATAATAATCACTTTATTCAATAATTGGTTCCCAAAGTGAGTAAGAAGGCATATAAGAAAAATACTTGTTCATCATAGTAAGGAAATCAAGATCCAATATGTAACAAGGCCTTACTCGATGATGGAGTTCTTGATGCACTCAGACAATTATCTGTTAACTCTCAAGATTCTACTCTCTCGGTTCCCAATAGTGGGAACATTAATTCTGAAGGTCTTCATCAGACACATCCTCATGATGGAATACTTCATGATAGTTTGGTTGATCTAGAATTATCATCTTCAGAAGAGATCCACGATAACCCTCTGTATGGCCAGAAGACTAAGGAGCAAGAGGATTCATCTTTTTCTGTAACCCACCATGTTGTTCCTCCCCATGATGATGAATTTGGTTGTGAAAGTCCTATCCACAGTAGTAATTCGCATTTCCTGGAAAAAATTTCAAAGGATAATGTAGTGAAGAGAAACCATCTTATCTTGAGGCGCTTGAAAATGTGAAGCCAGTCACGGTTGATGCTTTACCATTAGTAGGTGAAATAATTTCTCAATCAGAAGATAGCCCTGGGTGTAGGTCATTCTCCGAACCACCCCTGGGTCATGCATCTTCTAGTTTGATAAGTGAATTCTCTACCGATGTTGTTGAATCTGATGAAGAAACAAGGAAGCACCAGCTCTGGTCTAATCAGGTATAATAATATTCATTGAATGATAAAAAGTATGTGCTGAATATGAGAAAACAACTAGCCAAAGGTGAAGTTCCAGTCATGTTTTGGCCTTTGGCTGACTCTCTGTATGACATTCCAGAGATGTTGACCGGAGATTTTATACATGATATTTGTCTCAACATGTGGAAAACTCTTTGTCAATTTAAAAAGAAAATATTATATTATGATGAATATGAAAATCATGTCAAGATAATAGAAGGGTTACAATTCCAAATTGACTTGGCATCTCTCTTAGTTTCTTGATATCTGAAGGCTGAAAATCAGCAGAGAGCCCTTCAATGTTCATGCCTTGGTGCACTAAGAAGATTGCGCCAGTTAATTTCCAGTACCCCATCTAGTATTCATATCATGGGATGGGGTGTTCATGGAGGACTACATTTCATTGTACTCTTCAGCCAACAAAGCCTTCCAAAAATGGTCTCATGAAATGTTATTGCCCATGGCCGGCCACAAACAATTGTCTTTTTTTGTAATTAAAGTCTTTCTCAAGAACAAGCCTCAACTAGTTCATCTCAAAATCAGGCATACAGAGAACAAGTTGTCGAATTACTCTTGCATCAGGAAAATAAGAATATTGAACAGGCTTCCTGTTTAGAGCGTGCACCTCATCAAGTGATAGAAGTGTCAGAAATAATCCAACGTTCATTTGAACCAAGTGATTTGAGTGGATGTAGGTTGATGCATCTAGCTAATTTTCGGACTAAATTCTGCAAGATCAGAAGAGACTTTAAGAATGTCTCAGATATAGAAACTCAAGAGCCTCCCCAGCTTTCCAGACTGGGGACTCTTTTAACCCAACCCTCATAATCAACAAATAGGATTCGAGGAGTTGATCATGAACAGCAGGAACAACATTAGTCCATAAGACTGTGCACTTTTTCAAATCCTCAATCTCTTCCTCAGAGAAAGTCAGTCTTCTCATGATTTTGAAAGAAGCTACAAGAGGAATGAAGAGACTAATTATCAGGAGATTCCCTCCACATTATGGTTCGTCAAGAAGTTCCTGAGGGGTCAAATCCACAAAAGTCGATGTCTCATCAAGGACTTGGAAGAATACAATATCGATGAAATGACGATAGTAGAGATGCAATTCATTATGTATCAATTAATGTCATCAATTATGTTATTGATGATCCCCCAGATGAGGCTCACTCAGAGGGATCAGGTGAATAAGTTCCTGCTCAAGAGGTTATGCACACAGAGGCCAATAAAGAATGTGTGCATACATGAAATCAAAGGATTACTCAGAATCTAGGTATTCCTTCCAATAATAAACTTCCCCCTCTCCGAAAGGCATACAACAAGGGGAAAGGAAATAATCGTGCTAAAATCAACCCTTCCTTTGGAGAAGGCCAATCACTCTCACTAGAGAAAATATTTTCACAATAGGAGGAAGAAATGAAGGAATTAAGGAGTTTGAATGCAGAACTACTTAAAGGTAGTCTTCCTCCAAAGCATGATGGAGTTAGTCAGTGAAGGGAATTTGTTGTAGCTACTGAGATGGATCATGAGTATCCTCCTTTACCAGTACACCCTCACAGTTCTAATCCTACAGGTCATGTGCTACAACAATCGGTGGTGCTACCATCAGTTGCAGCACCAGCCACCACAGCTGTCCATGATCCAGTTATTGCACCTGCTCTCGTCCAATCTCAACTAGATGTTTCTCAAAAGTAAATAACTACTATTGAGTAATTAATAGCTTGGTTGGAAGCTATAGAGGGAAAGCATGCACAAATTCAACCAGAAAATACATCTTACCCTGAATGAGTTGATCCAATTTCTCCCCCATCAAAATTTTCAAGTACCACATTCCCAATCTTTTATGGTTCGGGAGACCCAAGGCATCATTTAAATCATTTTGTTTCTTTTTTCGATCCTATTATGGTAACCCCTCAGCAACAAGAAGTAGTTAAGATTAGGTGATTTATACAGTCATTACAAAGGCCTTCTTCTTTTGGTATACAAGCTTGCAATCCCGGTTAATTATCGGGTGAGAGGATCTCCATCAACGATTCCTTCTTCAATTCAGCTCCAATTTTCCAAAGACAATAGATTTTGATCTTACAAATTGTATGAAAATAGAGAATGAAAGGGTTTTAGATTTCATTGCTTGCTGGAAGAGATTAACATATTCCCTGAACTTAGCACTCCATCAAGAAGAGTTGTTACCGATCTGTGTGGAAAATATGCGTGATGAATTACACACACCATTGATCCCTGTGAAATACACAGGAGGGTTTTGAGACCTTACTTAGATCACTCAGTAGATTGAAGACTCTATTATGAAGTCTAAGGATAAAACTCATGTAATTCCATCAGCTCTAGGAAAGAGAATGGGTAAAGAAGAGACTGCTACAATTACGTTTAAACAAGCACTTGTACCTAGTTCTACATCAAAACCATCATCTTATTGAAGGTATCCACCTCCTCAGCGCAAAAACAAAGGCCATTTCATAAATAAGATCAAAGAGATCAAAGATGGAAAAAAAATTAGGATCTGAAGAGACAATTTTATTCTTTCTGAAATGATAAAGTTTCTGGTTACTTCATATCGGATCTGGAAAATAATTTGGTTCAATTGCCAAGGCCCAAAAGGAAAAATAAGGAATCAGATGAATATCGTCCCAATTATTTCCCACTTCATCAGATGTTGGGGCATCCCATTCAGGATTGTTTTGTCTTCATAGAACTCTTGCAAAAGATGGTGGACTCGAGACAAGTCAAATTGAAAGGTTCTTCAGCTCAGGTAGCATGTGTTACTTCTACAAATCCAGAGGAAGAAGGCGAGTGTCAAGAATTCAAAAACAAAAATGCGCAGAAATATGATGACTGTATGGTCAGAAAAACGATAAACTGAACTCATGTCATTTTGTGAATTAAATTGAAGAAACCAATTGTGTCTTATGCTATGAATGCCACAGAAAAACACTCTTCATCAGAGGGAAAATCCTTAAAAAACGACATAATTCAAAAAAAGAATAACAATCAGAAGAATATGATACCGTGTCAAAGCCCAAGTTGTCATAGACTCTAGCAGATTTTATGCCATCTACCTCAAAGCTATGAGCACCATCCCACCAAACGGCATAGCCTAAATTGGTTAATCAGGCAAAGTATTCCTTAGAAGAAGAATTGATCTTTGGTTCTGTTAACATGATTCATTTAATAGATCCTTATACCAGCCACAGTTTTGACTTTGATGAGCCTGATTTCCCTATTTCAAATAGAAGAATTAGAGGGAGTTCTAAAGGTCTGGGATACAGAGGAAGACATGGATATCCAAGAATCCACTATTCCAATTCTACCCCTGCTAGAACTGTATATGCAGTAGAAAATCATGGTAGAGCCCTTCAGCGGTCTCAACAAGAACAAGAAAATTCTTCAACCAATATCAGATTTAGTCCTGGCACAATTATTCTGGAGGATCAGTTAGAGGTTCCACCATCTTCCTCTCAGTGAGTAAATAGACTCATTCGGTATAATCATCCAAATCCATGAGTATTGCCAACCCCTACCCCAATACAAGATGCATCTACTTCCAAAGCATCAACTTCTAAGGCACCTGCGAAACCACATGTTCATGTTGGGAAATGCATACCTTTGGATCAAAAAATGATGTCTTGAAAATTTTGTCCAAGTAAAAGAAAAGTTATCAATTCTGGATTCTTTGAATCTATCAAAGGATCTTCGGGAGACACACACCGAGGCTTTTTCAAGTCGTCAGGAATTCAAAACTGAAATTGTTGCAGCTGAAATCTACCATGTAGAGAATATTCCTACAGAATTCTATGCAGTGATATATTTCACATATGAAGATGGAGATGATGTTGTGGATGTACATATTACACCTTTGTATTTATCTAGAAAGGTCAATGGTGTAGACATCTAAAGAGCTTTCATTGATAAATGTTCAGGAGTCAACCTCGTCCCCATTCGTACACTTCGTTGATTGGGCCTCATAGAATCTGATTTATCTCTTTCTACTTAGATGTTACAAGGATAGGAAAAAATTGAACAAGAAACCATTGGGTGAGATTATACTCAGAATCCAGTTTGGAGATCTTGTATCCAATTCAGATTTCATGGTTGTTGATCACGATACATCCTTCAATGTTTTTCTTGGAAGACCTTGGCTACATCAACATGCAGTTATCCCTTCATCATACCCTAAATGCCTCAAATATTGTTTCAATGGTCAAATTGGGACATTTTATGGTGATAAGGACCCATTAAAAAGATGTGAATCTCAATACATTGATGAGGAATTCAATCACATAAAGGGAAAGTCGAAATCCACAACAAGGGAGGTTACCAATGTTAATGCTCGATATGGTTTGGAAAAGATTCCAGTAAACCCATTCACACATGTAAGTACATATTATGTGTTGCCTATCAGTCAAATTGACAGGATAGACCCAAATCCATGTACTCTTATGGAATCTCCCATAATGTAAATTACGGAAATCAAGCTAGACAGTATGGGAGAAAGTGGTGGTTCACCAAGCAACGATGAAAACTCAAATGGAGATGTCCTCATTTAATCCGCTGAAATACAACAAGTCTATACTTCGCCAACCAGGATAGAAGAAGTTATAACAATGTCATAGGTTAATGATGATGTTGATTCTCAATCCATCATCTCCTCTTTATTACAAAAGGAATATCCTTCATCATCAATAGGGTCAGAAATGGAAGCCTCTTCTTCAAGATGTTTAAATTTTAACATCTCTCATGATCATGGAATTTTTTCTTCATCATCTACTATGCATGTACAAACAGAAGAAGTAACACATGTTGAAGAAGAAGAGGAATATCTCAGGGGTTCTCCTCTAGAATTTGAAGAGGGTATCTCTACCTCTTTGGATAAACTCGGAGATATAAATCTCGGTACAAAAGAATATCCATGCCTTACTTTAATTAGTGCAGCCATGACTCTTGAAGAGAAAAAGATGTATATTTCATTTTTAAAGAAAAATTGAGATATATTTTCTTGGAAATATACAGATATTCCAGGTCATGATCTTGATGTTACTACTCATAGTTTGGGATTTCCATAAGAACATCGAGGATTCAAACAAGATGCAAGAAGAACACACCCAACTTATGCTTCCAAAATTGAAGATGAAGTAGATAAGTTTATAAAATATAACATCATCAGAGAAGTTAAATATCCCAAGTGGTTTCCAAATATTGTCCCTGTGAAAAATAAGTATGGACAAATTAGAGTTTGCATTGATTTCAGAGATCTTAATCGGCATTGTCCTAAGGATGATTTTCCAGTTCAGATTACAAAACTCTTAATTGATGCAACACCTGGATATGAAGCACTTTACTTCATGGATAGATATTTTGGATATAATAAAATCCAAATGGCTCTAGATGATGAAGAATCTACAACTTTTATAGCCCCTCAGGGTGTTTTATTCTATCGGGTAACCCCCTTTAGCCTGAAGAATTCAGGTGCAACATATCAGTGTTCCATGCATCGTATCATCAAACCCTTTTTAGGGAAGTTTGTTGGATGTTATATGGATGATTTGGTGGTTCAATACATACAAAATTATAATCACATGGAAGATTTGGATGTCATATTCCACAAACTTCGGCATCATAATATGAAGATGAACCCCTTAAAATGTGCTTTTGTGGTAACCTCAGGAAAAAATTTCAGCTTTGTTGTACGTCATCGTGGTATCGAAGTCGATCCTGAGAAGACAAAGTCAATCCTTGTTATGTCACCTCCTCGGAATTTGAAACAATTTAGAGTACTTCAAGGACACTTGGCCTATTTTCGGCGTTTTGTCGCCAATTTGGCAGGCACAAGTTTACCCTTCACCAAATTGATGAAGAAGGGAGTCACATACCAGTGGACTGAATAATGTCAAGAAACATTCAATATTCTCAAGAAATATCTCTTGATTCCACCGGTATTATTGCCACCTATTGAAGGAAGACCACATATTCTTTATGTGACAGCTTTAGTGTGATCATTAGGAGCCTTCCTTTCTCAAAATAATGATGCTAGGAATGAAAACAACCTTTACTATCTCATTCGGACTATGCTTGAAGCAGAAACCCAATACTCAAGTATTGAAAAGTGCTGCCTATCATTAATATTTGAAGATCAGAAGTTGAGACACTACCTTCAACATCACGAGGTCTAATTGGTATCTCACAATAACCCGCTCAAATTCCTCTTTAGTCGTCCAATGCTTACAGGACGTCTGGAAAGGTGGGTAGTTATTTTGCAGCAATTTGATATTCATTATGTGTCTTAAAAGGCAATAAAGGTCTAAGATCTGGCTGATTTCCTTGTTGAACACCCTTCATTAGAAGATTCATCTTCAGATATTGAACTCCCTAATGAGGAAGTCTTCTCTATTCATGATAGTCTTCAAACATGGGAAATATTCATTGATGGTACTTCTAGAAGTCCAACAGGGAAGAAAATGGAAGATCCTAAATTCAAAAAAGTTGGGTTTGGAATTGTTCTTATTTCTTCCAAAAAGATAGTGTTGCCCTATTCCTTCTCATTATTGGAATGCGTGACAAATAATGAAGCAGAATACCAAGCTCTCATCACAGGATTGGAGTTAGCGCTTCAAGCACAAGTGAATCACATAAAGGTGAAAGGTGATTCAGACTTGGTAATCAAACAAGTCAATGGAGATTATGCCATCAGAAAAGAAGATTTAATCCATTTGAATCATTACGTCAGAGAGTTAATATTGGAGTTTCCTTCTGAACTAACATTTTCTCATGTCCCGCGATCACAAAATGCCCAAGATGATGCACTGGATAATATAGCCACAGCTCTGGAAGATCCAAATCGGGATGATACAATCATCAGTATTTCCCACCACTGTACAATTTCACCTTATGTTAAAACCATAAGAGAGGAAATCAATGAAATTAGTCCCATTTTTGAACCATATAGTCATACTATGGGATGGATGACACCTATCAAAAAAAACCTTCAAAATGGAATACTTCCACCTGATAGAGCTGGTAAAGAAAAAATCTGGCGAGATGTGGTCAACTTCACACTTTATGATAGCCCAGATCACCCAGAGAAAATTATATACAAAAGAGGTTTTGATAGAATTCTCTTTAGATGCATTGATGGTGAAGAGACAATGGTTTCCATGAATGAAGTGCATGCATTAGTCTGTGGTGCCCATCAGTACAGACATAGTCTATCTGATCAAATTCAAAGGCTTGGATACCTTTGGCCTTGAATTATACAAGATTGTGTTGATTTCACAAAGAAGTGTCATTCTTGCAATGTACATGCCAATTTCATTCATCAACCCCCAGAGTTTCTTCATACAGCTAAATATTCGTGGCAAATTGCCACATAGGGAATTGATGTAGTAGGCCCTTATCATTCACCTACATCCAAGCAGTTTAAGTACATTCTTACTACTACTAACTTCTTTTCCAAATGGGAATATGCAATACCTCTCAAAGAAGCTAGTTCTAAAATAATTGTTATCTTCTTCAAGTCTAACATCATTACCAGATTTGTTTCCCCTCATACCATATTGACGAAAAATGGCACCAACTTCTGTTCATACGAGGTAAGTAAATTGTATCAAGAATACAACATCAAATCCAACCATTCCAATCGGTATCATGTAGTGTCCAATGGCCAAATATAAGCCTTCAACAAGACTCTTTCAAACATACTACAAAAGATTGTGGATAAAGATAAACATTCATGACTTGATAAACTTTTTCATTCTTTATGGGCTTATCGAACCACCACCCGTACTACAACACGGTAAACTCCATATTCATTGGTATATGGAACAGAATAAGTATTTCCCATTTATGTTCAATTACCCTCACTTAGGGTAGCCATTTTTGATCAGTCATCTATAGATGAAAAATCTCAAAAGAGATTGGATGAATCAGAATGATGAGACGAGAAAAGATTGTGCACCTAGCACCACTTGGAAGTCTATCAAAATCGAATAGAACGAGCTCTCAAAAAATGTTCATCTTCATTCATTAATTCAGGGAGAATTGGTATTGGTTCTTAGAACTCCAATTATACCAGGAAAGAATCCTCCCAAGCTGGAGCCAAAACGGGAAGGACCTTATTCAATACATAATGTTTACTCCAATGGAGTTTATTTTTTTAATCTCAATGGACAGAGAACACATCACGACTCCAACTAATGCCAGATTTATGAAGAAGTATTTTTTGAAACACAAATACTAATACGTCCAGAAAGCCTTTAAACTGTATAATCGTTGGTCCATGAATATAACCTTAAACTACTCGCACAATCGTCCAACATGACGTTAAACTGTGCTATCATCCAACATGATGTTAAACTATGAAAAAGACCATAATATGTCTAACATGATGTTAAATTTTGTCCTATTTTGTCCTTAATGCATGACATTAAACTGCATAGTCCCCCTTTCTTCTAACATGACATTAAGTTGTATTGTCCCCATCGTCTTAGCTACGAGATGCTAAATTATGAAGCACCCTTATTGTCTAACATGATGCAAAACTGTGTTCACGTCCAACATGACGGTAAACTGTGTCCCTATATTTGTCCAACATGACGTTAAATTGTACTTCTCATTCATCGTAAATGACGTAAAACTGAACAAAGTCCCTTAAATACATCCTACATGATGTTAAGCTGTATTTTGTCCCTGCTACATGACACTAACCTATGAAGCACCAATAGTCCTCACTGCATGACTTTAAACTACATAGTCCCTTCATATGTCCTACTTGACATTAAACTATGCATCTTTAAGGTTGTTGATACCTCTTGTTTCTCACACCGAGTATTACTCACATTAGATTAGAGTAAAAATCAACCATAACACCCTCACTAGGCCGCTAACCATGCTTAAGTCCCAACACCAGTTTTTTTTGGTCATTTTCCTCAAGAACAACTTGATTACCAATTCATTCTTCAATCGAACTATGCAGACTTTGATCCTTTCCTTAGAGGATTGGTATGTAGGAAACGACCTGAGGTTCAAGACCAAAATCAATCTCTTCACATCGGTTCACCTTTGTCTCATACGATGTTGATTCGTGAAACCGCCCCGAGCACCAATATTTTTTACATTGGTTCACCATCGTCCTTGCTATATTACATTAAAGTGTCCGCACTTTTGTCCTGTACGACAATAAACTACAACATTATTTGACACCATCACCTGAGTGGGAATCATTATTTACATTGATCTCCAATCATGTTATATTCTAAAGACTACATGTATACGTGGCAATGCCCAAACTTTTTATCTTGGGTCAAACCATTATTGCACTAAAATCCCCTTTCACCCTTCACTTGTATGATCCAAATATGGATAGATGGTATTTCAAAAACTATGTGTGGCTTGATTCTCATCCTTATGGGATACGTAGGAACATTTGAGTGTCCCTCGAATCCAGCCCCAAGTCTTTGGGCCTAACCCAAAATTTCCCTTTCATTACTTTGGCTGAAAAGACCCCATGTGAAAACATGAATGTGGAATGGAAACCCTGGTCTTCATTCACATCAGGTTTATAAACCACACTCTGTAATCCTTATAATGATATGAGCTCTATAACCCTAAACTAATATCTCTTACACTCTCATCCCACATGACGTTAAACTGTATTTCAAGAACTAAATTTGGCTTGATTCTCATTCTAATGAGATATGTAGTGAAGTCCAACATATCAATTCAGGACCTAGCCACAACATGATTATGGTTAGCATTGGTCTGTGTATCTCTAAATGCATTGAACAATGACAATTTTTATGTGTCAGAATCCTAACCTTAAATACTTTCAGATCTCTATAACCCTTTTCTTTCCTTTTGGTCACAAAATGTCTGATACATGAGAGTTCTTTTTCCAGACTATGCAGTGCGTTCCCTTAGGCGGCCTTTCATAAACAGTCTACATAACATACTTGTCAGCCAAAAGATACTACTATTTGACTATGCAGACAATTCCCTTAGGTGGCCCTATATAATTCAACACCCTAACGGGTTTGTTAAATAATGTTAACATCATTATTGGGAAGAAATCATCTTTTTTCCTTAGTTGTCTTAACGACAATATGTAGGGATCCGCAAAAAATCGCCATCCATAACATACTTATCCCATGTTCTTTTTCATGATATGAATGTATTCTAGTCTATGGTTTATATTTCCCTTCCCAATGGTTGGGTCAGACTTTCGTAGGAGTTATATTCATCCAATTCTTTGATAACCATGATTGGAAATATCCTCTCCATATTCAAGTACCTCTCTCCATACGGCAAACTCTATGCTTTGGAAAATTTTAATCTCCATAAACATCCACTGGCTTTTTATCAATAGAAATGGAAAATTCCTAAGAGTTCTTCTGCCTGACTATGAAGCACATGCCCTTAGGCGGCCTTGAATAAGTAGTCAACATAATAGTCATGTCCTCCAAAGGACGCTTTTATTTGATTTTGCATCCAATGCCCTTAAGCGTCCTTACATAATTCAACCCCCTAACAGGTTTGTTAAATACTGGTAACTTCATTCATGGGAAATACTTCTTCTAATGCCTTTTTCCCCTTTTCAGATCATTCCTCAGATTCAAAATTTCTTAAGTCATAGTTTACATGTTTTCCTCCATACTTGAATATAGTAATACGTTTTCAGATAATTTATCAAGGAGTTGAGTAAATTTTAATCCATTCGGTCAAAGCTATTTCGACCTTAAAACATTAGCCTATTTATGTATGACCTGCATGAATTTAAACTTCTTAAAAAAGACAAGGGAACTATGAACAAAAGTCATGTTATATCTCACTAAACATACATTTCATATGATTTAGGTAATATTGAGCAATTAAAGATTCAAAGTTAGTAGGTTTATTTTTATAATCCTAGTAAAAATCAAACTATTCTTACTAGGCCCATTGGATTAGGTAAAAATTTAAAGAAAGTATCAAAAGAATGCATGCAAAAACAATTGCAGATGATGGTGTCTTTCATTGATGCACAATACTTAGAAGTATATCCATAGACTGGAGTCTCTTATCTTTTCCAAGAATTACAAAAGGCTATAATCATAAATCATCATTTGATATACACCATCCTGAGCTTCATCAGAAGCCACATGAAACTCATGTACATGACCAGTTTCACTCTTTTCAGCTTGATGAAGTGCTTTCTTGGCATCTGTAATGGATTTCATACCATTCATTTGAACTCCTTCCAATGAATTGTTAAGTTGGTCGAGTTCCCCAGTAAAACCATATAACTGTTGCTGAAGGTGCATCTGTTGGTCAACTTTCTCCTTGATCTTATGCTTCAGCTCCTTCAACTTGGCATCATGATCAGCCTCTACCTGGGACACCGCAGTTCATTGGTTTCCTCCTTTTTCCTCAGAGTCATATCCTCGATCTTTCGGATCCAAATCTGAGGGGGACTTTTGTTGATGCTACTTTCCATCACAGAGTCTAACGACTGAAAAAGGAAAATGCATTAGTTCAAAGCGTTTCATCCTTTTTATGAAACATCATAAATTGAATAAGTCATGAACAATGATTTTTTTAAACTTGGGTCGCACAAGTTTCAGCATGGTCGAGCATGTATACTTGTGCGCCTCATATTGGTCACATAGGTGACTTGAGCACCCTACGTTATTTTCTCCCAAGGTTTTCAAAGGCCTATAAATACCCCTTATGGGCCCCTCATTTCGGGGACGAAAAATCCAGAAACTCATATTTGTGTTCTCAGCACCCTAGTTTCTTATTGAAGCCTTCCAAACACGTCTCAGGTAATTTCATACCTAGAACGAAATATCTAAAGAGGGAGAACAAGGCCTATGTTTTGGAATTCATCAACACATGCGCACCTAGTGTCTAACCCTTCAGGGAAATGAAGACATTTGCACGCAACCTTATCCCTTCAACAGAACCTACACACCACTCATCTAAAATTCATTAGGGATAATACTAAGGACTTGAGCCAAGCCTCTCCCAAGTATTACCCTATGGGTTGATCGTCGTGCAGGTACCTATGTGTCGTGCAGGTATATCTACGCGACCAGGACCTGCGCGCCCAAACAGGACATGAGCGCCTACCCTCTTCTGGATGCCCCTCCTACCCATTCATCTCTTTTCTTCAAATCTACCTATCCTCTTCATGATTTAGCCTTAAAAACCCTCTTCAAAGTCATCTATGACATGGTTCCTTGGTTGGGTTCCTTATCTGAAATGAATTCTGTGGAACATCTCTCCAAAACTATTGATTTACATATATTCATGTCACTAAGGTGAGATATTTCATTCATTCAACATCATCCTTTAATATGAGATGATACTTTAACATGGGAATTCTTTTCAGGAGTAAGCCCCTACCAATAGTCCCCTTACATAGGCCTCCTTTTCAGTAGTAATCCCCAGCCAATAGTCCCCTAACCTGGGCGTCCTTTTCAGGAGTAATCCCCAGTTCAAGTTTCCCTAATTTGGGCATCCTCATTAAGAGTAAGCCCCATGTTCCCAAATATGGGCATCCTCCTTAAGAATAAGCCCCAAATTCCAAATTCCCTTAACCAGGGCCTCCTTCTCAGGAGTAATCCCCAGTTCTCAAGTCCCTTTAGCATAGGCCTCCTTCTCCGGAGTAAGCCCCAGTTCTAATTTCTCTTAACCAGTCTTAATTTCTTTTGATTTGGGCATCCTCCTTAGGAGTAAGCCCCAAGTCCCCTCCTAATTTGGGCATCTTCCTCATGAGTAATCACCAAGTTAGAGTATGGAAATATCTATAAAAGCACATATAACTTTATGGACCCTATTCCTGGACTTATTCTCTGAAAATAGGTCACGATCTCTATCTATTTGGGAAGTCATGTATACATAAGCCCCACGTCATTCCTTATGATTTCATCTTTCATGGAATAATGGTCAGGTTTTACTGATACCTCTTGTTTCTCACATCGAGCATGACTCACAGTAGCTTAGAGTGTAAAAGTAATTATGAAATCTCTCTTTGAGCCATTAATCATGCATCAATCTCACATTTATATCTGGAACTATGTGGAATTTGATCTCTGCCTTAAAAGTACAGTAAGTAGGAAGCCTTTTATGATTCAATACTATCACCCATTAATTATCATCTATCCCATATGACGCTAAACTATATCTTAATTCCAAAACTATGTGGGTTATGATTCCTTTTTCTAAACAAGGATACATAGGTAGCCCATCCACAGGTACGATCCCAACTTTGAAATAATCCATGTCCTTATGAACGACAATAAACGTCAAGTGCCCCGCTGAGTGCTTTAAATCCAGTATGGTTAGCATAATAACCAAGAGATCTCTATAAAATGTATTTTAGGATACCATTTACTAATAATTTCTAACTAATATTCATGATTATCTATCGATGAAGAACCTCAAATACATATAAAAGATTCTCTAAATCTTATACATATTAATCATTGATTGTCAGATCTAAAGGAAAGCTCATTTTCTTACTTGGTAATGTAATAAGGATTCACAAACATGACTTAAATCTATAAAGAGAGTCCAATAGTAGACAATAATTCCCCCCAAAAAGGTGGGATGATTATGACCTCCCTTCCTCTCGACCAATGAAAATTCTTAAGCCTCATCGGTCCACAACTAATGAGCACCTACCCTTGGAAAGTAGGTCCAAATAGATATAGAATCATTGGATGTTTTCGGATCTACGAAAAAACCTGTTAGAAACCGATTGGAATGTTTTAACCTTAAACAAACAATTTCATACCGATTTCTTAAGGAAACGGGGTCATAGAGGATCCATACTATGATGAGAACCGAGAAGTTCCATAACACTATTCTTGAATATATGTTCTATGGTTAGATTATGTTATTCGAGGGCCAAAAATATTACAGTCCATTTGGGGTGAGGACTCATAAAACATTGAGGCACCTTCTCATGGTGTGCGCCCTTGGTAATATCTAGGAGGATATTATAAGAACAAGACCCACCAGTAGGAAATCCACATTTCATAGTGTCATTGGAGGTTCCTCTCTGTGGACAAGTGTATTGGTCCTTGGACATTAAAATTATTATTAATTGGTATTACAACCCGCACACTTAGATGTATTAACAAAAACAGTGATGAAACACTGTTCGCAGCAAGGTAGGATACGTTGGGTGTGTAATGAGTAATATTGCATTAATAGATAATGCAAGAAAGGATTTGTCCCTTCTGTTCCATAACAAAATTTGATATCTCAGGCTCTTTGATGGAATTGATATTGCCTAAATAAATACATGTCCATGGTAAGGAATGGGTGAGTTTAATTCCAGGAAGTCAAAGAATGAATAATCGAGCACATGGGTTAATGGAACTTGCATAAAACCCACTTGATTTGAGATATCGTGAAAAAGGGATTATATTAAACGGTAAGTGTTTGTATGAGGTGACACATCATTGTGGTGTTAACTTCATTCACTATGGGTTCCATGGCGTGTTGTTAGACGCTAACGTTAGAATTTAGGCAGGATCCACCTAATGCCACTGAGAAAAGGGCTTATAGGGTCACACACTAAGTGTGTCCATGTATCTCAGTTAAATATTAATTTGACAAGTTAAATAAATATTATTCCCAAATTTGGTTTAATATTTATTTAAGGATTCTTGATCGCATTTATTTCGGCACTAGTTATTTTATAGAATATATTGTTGGCGAAATAATATATATTTATTAGTGAGTAATTCAGTTACATTTATTTATGAAATAAATATCCATTACTCAAGGTTTAATAAATGTGGTGGAGGAAATAAAGAAAAATGATAACAAGATAAACATGTCGTGTACATTGAATGTACACTCCATGTAGTTTTCATAGAAAACTAGTACCCACCGGGTATTAATGATTACACGCCATATATTTTTTCCAGTCGGGATTTTGAGGAAACAATATTGTTTTATTAAATGATATTTATAATAATCAGCATGGGCGCATGTTAAAAAATTAATCATTCATCATGGGGGTTTTCAATAAGAGTAAATGAAATAAATAAAACGTGTCACACGTTTATTTATTTTCATAAAACTATAACCTCAAACCCTATTATTAATATCCTCACAACCCCAACTCTTTTCAGAGAGAATTGTTGTGCACAAAAATTCTGGAAAATTCTCTCAAGGTCGAGAGAACTCCTTCCTCCAAGAATGCTCTCATGACCAAGAGAGATCCTCTTCCAGCATATCAAGGTGATCTAAGGCGTACAACACAAGGAAAGTCCTCTCTATTCTAGCACCCGTATATTCCTTCGATGACGTCCAGAGATATGTAAAGCATGTGTGGATCACTGCTAGAGGCATTTTACACTTGGATTCTACAACGCAACAACGGATCACATCGGATCGTGACTAGAGACATCGACGAAGAAAGAATTCTATCTAGGTAATTCTTTTATATTAATTAAATTAATTATAACCAACATATGTTGATCCAGTGTTTATGGTTCCGGGACTCCCTCTTTCTTTTTCTTTATTTGTTCTATTCTGAAGATATAGTGCTTTATTATCATGATGGATCTCGGATTGATTGTTGTTAATGCTAAAATTAAAGTTTGGAAACCCCACAAATGTTCTTTTGTTGTGCCCAGAACCAACAAGTGGTATCAAAGGGTCATATCATTGATTATAATTATTTAGTTTTTCATTGGTGATTTACGTATTTAATAATTTAGTTGTTTCAATTCATGTTAAAATTTTTTTTAAAATCTAAATCTTGATATATGTTCCTCCCCTCTCATTTCTCGTTCACCTTACAGAAATGAATTTTAATTATAATTTTGATTAAAATAAAATAGAGGAATTCATCCATAGGTGCCAAATTCTCCTGGATGTACAACACCAAAATACACGGCGTGTATTCAGATGTATACACCGTGTATCTTGGTTCAATGCATTGACTTATCCTCTAAATCAGGTCATGTATTGGATCCTATCTAAGTTATTTATGACACCATGTGTTGACCAAGAACAGGTGGCACACTATTTCTAGATTACACGTCATGTGGTCCACTGAACAAGGCGTGTAGTCCCTTCGGGTTCGGGTTGGACCATGTACCCCATACATGGTTTTCCCAACTAGAAACTGTGTAACACGGATACTACATGGCGTGTGTCCAAAAGAACACATCGTGTACTCCAAAAATTTCCGAAGTACATCTACACGCCATGTCCCAAGGCGTGCACTTTGGATGGATGGGGAACAAAAGTACACACCGTGTACTCATCCAAATTATGCAGATTTATTAAAATTTATTATTCCATTATACAAACCCTTGAGACGTGTACCATAGTGAAGGTGTAAAGCTGAGGCAAAACACGTGATAGGTGTTTTATATATATGTTTTTAATTTAACATCTACTTAATGAATGTGAATTCACCAGGTTGCCTCCATGGTACATGTTACGTACAAAGATAATTTTAATTTAATTTATTTTTTTAAAATTAAGATGGATGAGAATCTCAATGAAATTAAGAAAATGGGTTTAAGATAATATGATTGATTAATTAAAGATAATTAATTGATTCGAGCGTGATTTATCTTAAACAAGAACAATAAAATAATTGAATGATAGTTTTATTAATAAATAAATATCATTGCATGTATGGATGATCATGAGCTAGACCAAGAACTTTGTATGTGAATGGTTTCTTTTAATTTATTTATTTAAATTAAATTTGTTGGCATGTGCGCTTTCTCTTCATTAATATATAGGGCATGCACACCCAAAGATTATTTTATGTAAAAACCCCCTTTACCCCTCACCTGAATGTGAGATAAATTCATATGTAATCGGTGGAGGTCCCAATCTAGTGGAGGCGGCTCAGGTCAGGATCCAAGGTAAAACCAATCCAAGGAGATACAATGGTGGACTGGTGGAAAGCTGTAAACACGAACCTAAAAGGTTCAAGGTGTTTGTCCCCTAGGTCTTGGGTTAGTTTATCAACCGCTAGATAAAATAACCAATAGAACAAGCTCATTATCATTCCCTTTATTTTATTTCTGTCATTTTCAAGGTTTATTTATAGTGGGTGTGTTTTCACTATCACACAATTAATGAATTAAACAAGCATGAATGATGAAACTAAAATAAGACCGGCTTATGTGTAAATATTATCTAAGAAATTATTAATCACTTAATTATATTTCACATAATATTAAAAATCATGTAATCAAATATAATAAAATGGAAATATATGTATAAGTATAAAATCACTCAATGAAATATTAAGTCAGTATAGCCTTCCATAATCATGGTTAGAATTGAACCATAGTTCAATGTGCTGGACCAACCCTAGTTGGGGTGCTTTTAATTATCAAGGAATTATAATTCAAGTTTTTGGGTTTAATTTACTTAGTTCACATCAAGGGTTGACTACCATAGTAGGATTTGGTGTGACCAAGAGGCAATGTTTAAGGAAATCTAAAATAAAAGGATTTCAAGATTGGGGAGTCCACTCAGCGGATCAAGGAGATGCATGTTAATGCAGTTGTCATTTTGAATGACTACCTAAAACCCTTAAATTTTCTTGACCAACCCTAGTTGGGGTAATACAAAGGGAAATATGTATCATTGCCACTAGAATATTCAGGCAATAGAATATTCTGAAGTCAATGGTGAGGGCTATTGGATTTCGATAAAATAGTGGGAGACTACTAAGTATTAATGTATTTATTTTTATCAGTTTTTTAATAAAGTAATAAACCTTTGATCATATTAATTTGTAGAGACTTCAAGAAAAATTACTTCAAACATATCATTGAGAACCATACTTGAGAAGGAAAACCTTCTCACCGACACCAATTTCTAAGAGTGGTAGACTCGTTTACGCATCGTCCATCGCCAAGAAAGGAAATTTTATGTGCTGGAATATCATGTTCTAGTTGTGCCTAGAAAAGAGTCCAATGATGAAGAAATATCTCTCTATGAAAAACATATGGATGATTCCATAGATGTCCAATGTTTTATGCTATCGTCCATGAATAATGATCTCTTGAAGAAATATGAAAACATGGATGTGTATAGCTTGATGTATCACCTTAAGGATCTCAACCAAGAGAAGGTGAGACAAGAGATATATGAGATATAAAATTATTTGTTTACAACTAAACTTGGAGAGTATCTGCCAGTTGGGCCTCATGTAGTCAAGATTATTGGCTACATCGAATTCCTGGACATCTTAGGGATTAAATTCCCAGATGAGTTGCGTACAGATCTCATCCTATCATCACTGACCAAGACCTTCTCAAGCTTTATTGTCATCAAAAATATGAGAAATAATGGGAAGAGTCTATTGGAACTTCTAACCTTGATTTTCCAGGTAGATAAGGACATGGGGCGTGACAAACCTGTAGTCCTTATGGTGAATAAGAAAAGGAAGGACAAGGAAAAGGGGCCAAAGACATATAAATGGTCTGAAGCTCCTGAGATTCATCCCTCTAAGATGGGGAAGATCCATAGGAAGGGCAAGGTGTGTGAGGTAGTGTGTTTTTCATGTGGAAAGCAAGGCCACTAGAAGAGGAATTGCACTCATAAGCGAGGGGATGCTAAAGGTGTGTTCTTTATTGAGTGTAATCTTTCCATTTCAACACATTGGGTATTAGATACAGCTTGTGGGGATCACATTAGTATTCAAATTTAGGATCCAAGTAGATTTCAAAAGATTTCCAGAGTAGAGGTGGATCTTTGAGCTGCCAATAGAGTATGGCTGGCTGCGTTTGTTATTGGAGATTACCACCTCTCATTGCCAACTAGGATGATTTTGGTTTTACACAACTGTTATTATATGTCTAGTGCTACCGATAACATGATTTATGTATCTTGTTTGGATATGGATGGATTTATTTTCATGTTTTTAAATAAGGTTTGTATCTTTTATAAGAACAACGTCTATTATATGGTGCATTTAAATAATAGTTTTTATGTATTAAATTACGAAAACCTAGTGTTAGAAATCGATAACAAAACAAACTCACATGACTCATACATTACCCAGTTGTGGCATCACCATCTCAGTCGTGTAAATGAGAAGCACTTGGCAAAGCTCTTCCAGGATGGTTATTTGGACTCTACGGAGCTAAAACCACTAGATAGTTGTCACAGAAGTTTACAAGGAAATATGACCAAGCCTTCCTTTGGTGGACACGTTGAAAGGGCCACAAATCTTCTAGGATTGGTGCACACGGATGTGTGTGGACCATTTCCAGTAGAATCTAGAGGTGGATATTCTTACATCATTACTTTTACTGGTCATTTGAGTAGATATGGATATGTCTACTTAATGAGGTATAAGTCAAAATCCTTAGATAAATTTAAATAATTCAAAAATTATGTAGAGAATAAACTTGTTAAGAAGATAAAAAAACAACGATCGGATCCAGGGGAGAATATCTGAACCAAGAGTTTATCGATCTTCTACGGGAGTCTAGGATTCTATCTCAGATAACTCATCCATATACACCATAGTGTAATGGTCTAAGTGAAAGTAGGAACCAAACCTTGTTGGAGATGGTGAGGTCGATGATGAGTCATACCGATCTTCCATTATCCTTTTGTGGATATGCATTACAAACTGTAGCATTCGCATTAAACTAAGTACCAAATAAGGCGGAAAATGGAATCCCCCCTGAGCTATGGAATGGAAAGATACCCATTTTTCCGCACACACTTGTATGGGCAGGAGAGGAATTTGTTAACGCCTTATCAGGAAACAAACTAGCAACCTGAGGCATGAAGTGTATATTTATAGGATATACCAAGGTAATGAAAGGATATTGCCTATATAACCCTTCAGACAAGAAATTGATTATCACCCGAAAATCTGTCTTTCTTGAGAGGGAGCACATCCTCAAAAGGGATAGTTGGATCAATATTGACTTCGATGAAGTTGATGCTCAGGATACATAGGAGTTGGTACAGGATCAATATCCACATGTCCCCGTGGATGAGGTTCTAGAAAAAGAAGTACTGTGTAGAAGCTCAATATAGGTAATGGAACCAAGGATATTTGTTTTCCAAGTCACCGAGGATGGTGAATCATTATTTTTGGACAATGATGAACATCTATCCTACAAGGAATCAATAGAAAGATTAGAAGCGGCATGTTTGATGGAAGCTATGAATTCTAAGATGGATTCCATGTATCAGAACCAAGTCTGCGTTCGGGTTGATGAGCTAGTTGATGTAAAGCTTGTTTGATACAAATGGGTATTCAAGGGAAAACTGGACATAGAAGGTCAAGTTAGCACCTATAAAGCAAGGATAGTGGATAAAGAATTCAAACAATGTCATGGAATTGACTATGATGAATCCTTTTCGTCAGTTTCCATGTTTAAATCCATAAGAATCATACTTTCCATAGAAGCTTAACATGACTATGAGATTTTGAAGATGGATTTCAAAACAGAATTCCTTAACAAGAACCTTCCAGAAGATGTCTATATGACACAACCAGAAGAGTTTGTGACACCAGGTGAATCCAAACAGGTTTACAAGTTGCAAAAATCCATTTATGTATTAATGCAATCATCCAGGTCATGGAACATTTGATTTGATAAATCTATAAAGGAAGTCGGTTTAATTAAGAACAAATGTGAGACATGTTCTTATAATCAGTTTAATGGGAATGCGATCATTATCCTAGTATTATATGTTGACGACATATTACTTATTGGAAATGATTTACTAGTCTTACAGTCAGTTAAGGACTGGTTGAACAAGTGTTTTTCCATGAAGGACTCGGGTGAAGCAGTCTATATTCTAGGGATCAAGATAATTCATGATAGATCCAAGAGGATGCTTGGACTAAGTCAGGGTATAGACATTGACCACATACTAAAGGGATTTAGTATGAAACAATCCAAGATGGGATTAGTTCTAGTGTCACATGGACTACATATTAATAATAAAATGTGTCCACATACACAACAAGAGAAAGATAGAATGAGTAATATCCCGTATGCTTCTGCTATAGGATCCATCATGTATGCCATGTTATGTTCCAGGCTTGATGCTTCCTATTCACTGAGAATGGTAGGCAGATATCAAGCAGATCCAGCGGAACAGAATTGGACAGTTGTTAAGCCTATCCTAAAGTATCTAATAATAACTAAGGATATGTTCTTGGTGTATGGATGAGACGAGGATTTTGTCATCATAGGGTATGCTGAAGCCTGTTTGCAGACAGATCATAATGACCTTCAGTCAAAATCTAGATATGCTTTATGTCTTAATAGAGTAGCTGTGAGCTGGAAGAGTTCAATGTAGCCAGTTGTCGCCGATTCTACAATGAAGTCTAAATATATAGAGGCTTCTGATGCAGCCATGGAAGCCATCTAGATTCAGAACTTTTTCCATGTGCTTGATGTAGTCCCTAACAGTAATGATCCTATAACGTTGTATTGTGATAATACCACTGTAGTGGCTCTTGGAAAAGAACCAAGGTCCCATCAACGGAAAAAGCACATACTCTAAAAGTATCACCTATAGAGGGATTTCTATCAAAGGGGTGAACTTGTAGTGAGAAAAGTATCCATGGTAGAGAACATGGTAGACCCCATGTCTAAAGGCCTATCTTTGAATAAGCATGAATATCAAGTGAGAGCTAGTGGGATAAATGTTGATAGTATTTTTCTCTAGTCCAAGTGGGAGTCTGTTGGAGTTGGTGGCCTCGAACCAACTACTATGTACATTATTCATTAAATAAACACCTTATCACATCATGATTGTTCTTCTGCGTGACAATGCATGTGATAATGTCCCAGGGATAGCTATTGCATTAAAAGGTCATAGTGGATCCCTATTATGTTGAGAACCCGAAAGTGCCATAACACTATTCTTGAATATATGTTCTATGGGCGGATGATGTTTTTTGAGGGACACAAAAAAATAGTCCATTAGGGGTGAGGACACATAAATCATTGAGGAACCTTCTTATGGTGTCCGCCCTTCGTAATATCTACGAGGATATTATGATAACAAGACCCGCCAGTAGAAAATCCACATTTCATAGTGTCATCGGATGTTCCTATATGTGGACGTTGAAGTGCTCGGATCAGTGTGATCACTGAGAGGGGGAGGGGGTGAATCAGCGATCCTTTTAAAACTTTTTACTAATTTATTCTTTATCAATTAAACCTCTATGGCTTGTTAAGGCCTCGATCCACTCTTCTTGTATCTCTCAGCCTTTCCTCGAGTGATGTAGTAAATGTAAAGGCACAGGACACAATGATTTACAAGGTTCGGCACCAAAGGCCTACGTCCTTTCCATGTTGGTTATACTCCCCAAAATGGTTTCTCCCATTATAATCTGTTAGTATTACAATGGTAGATACAGAGTCACACTGTATCTCTCCTGAGTCCCACAAGAGGGTATTTATACTGCGTCCCACAGTGTTACCAGAGTCCCACTGGCCAGCTCCAGAATCCCACTGAATACTTCTTCCACCCTGAGTCTCACAGGGGGCTTCTCTTGGCTCCTCGAGTCACACGAGTAGCTCTTCTTCACTTTAAGCTTCTTCAAGTATCTTCAGCAGTCTGGGATAAAGACTGCTGGCCTTGCTCTGTACCTCTGATAACTTGAGTTGATCAGGTCTTCTCGTCTTGCTCAGGATTTATCTCCTTCATCTCAGGATGACTTGGCTTCTCTCTCCAACTACTGAATACTCAGACACCTGATATCTTTAACTTCAGTCTGGCCTCAGTCTTAATTCATCACAACTTCATGCACTGAGTGCATGGAAAATTTGTCTCTTCATGCACTGACTACATGGCTTCTCAAATTCATCAAGATCTTCTAGTCTTGGACAACTCAGATGCACACCACTGATTTAAGCTTTATTCACATGTGCACGTTCATGCATTCATGCATGCACTCCCCTTCTTCTACTCTTGGTGCAATAAACCCACAAAGGGTGTATCACTTTTAGCACACACCTTCTTCTTTTCCTTCACACATTTTATTCCTTTTGATTACACACTTAAATGTGTGTTGTACTTTGTGTGAGTGTCTTCTTCTTCTTCTATGTGTGCACAACCACTTTGCACAAACATAGGCTTCAGCCTCATTGTCTCTTAGCACACACTTGTTTCACTTTAGCACACACATGAGTTGGCATCGTCCTCTTCTTGTTGCACACACACACTTTAGTGTTCTTTTAGTTTTTTCTTCAAAGTGTGCACCCACAAGGGCTACGGCCTCCTCTTGTTCACTTTTCACACAAGGCACTAAGGCCTCGTCCTTCCTCTTGTTTAGCACACACAAAAATGTGGTGGCCTTCCACTCCTTCTTGCGCACAACCTGTAGGTGTTCACTCACCTGGCTAGGGTGAATTATCCTTAAGCACACAGACACAAGGTGTGTAATTCACATCACCCGAACCTCCTGCCAATATGAAGGCACGCAAGGTGTGCAGCCTATCTTCCTCAACACTGCCACGTAAGGTATCAAGCTGCAAGGGCCGCGAAAGCCTCAACCAACCTTGAGCGTGAAAAAAGATGTGGCTCGGGTTCTTCCTGTCGCGCAAGGGAGGCGCGCATGGGCCTCTCCCTTTCTCTTATTTCGCGCAATAGGTGCGCAAAAGGAACACACGAAGCCAGGAATGGCTTCGTGCTTCTTCGTCACGCATGTGGGTTGCGTGGAGCTTCTTACTTCGATGGGCACAGAGGCTTCGCGGGACTTCTCTCTTCAGAGGTTCAGAAAGCGAACAGAGAGCCTCGACCTCTATTTTTATGGGTAGAGGGATTCCTCATATCTTCCGTGGGATATAAATCCGAATTACCGAAATTCATGGGTTCTCAAGATTCTTCAAATCTTTATTTTCTCCTCTGTTTCACGCGGGTTGCATTTTTATTTTCCTCCTTCACGTGCATGCATTTTCGAACGCATGCATGGAATCTTTAATACTTGTTCATGCATAGCACGAACACAAGAAGCCTCGGCAACTCCGTTTGCCTCGTCTGAAGACCAAAATCCTCCATTCATCATGTGCATGCATATTTTATTGCATGGTTGTGTTCAGTAGGGCCATACGAGCCGAATGGAGCCTTCGGTTTGATCGTAGGTGGCCGGGAACTCGAACTCCGTCATGCGGGTGGCCTCTAGTTCGACGGAGGCACGCGGGGAGGCCTGGGACGAGCTCGATGTAGTGGATGACTCACCGGCCTAAGGATCGGGCGATTTAAAGACATCAGACGGCCGAGAAAAGATCTCGAGCGGTGAGATGCGATGAGTGGCAGAGATCGAGCGCACGATGAGACGAACGACCAGGATTCGCTCCGCGGAAAAATCCCGCGCCCCACATCGAAACGGAGGCCGGTGTTTTCGTGGTTTATCAAACATCCGCTGCCATCCATCCCTCAATTGAACTTCTCCCTCCACAGTGTCTCCCCGCACCGTGTTCTCTCTGCGGGCACGCTCTTGCGCCCACCCCTGCCACTCTACGGGGCGTGCTCAAGCGCCCACCATGCACTCCGGGCGCGCTCCATTCGCCCCTGCCGCGCGGGCGTGACACCCCCTGCGTGGCCCTGCCACCCTGGGCTTTCCCCACAGGTTCCCCCATGGGCGTGGTGCCTAGTGCCCACATGCCTTGGGGTTGAACCCTCATGGGGCTCTTGGCTGGCCACTTTTTTTGGCAAAGGAAAGAATAATACTTTGTTTTTAAACAAAATACTCCATATGAAAAATACCAAATGCCATTATCCTCTAAGCCATTACTTCTCTATTCTTCTAAGGAATTCATCAATCCTCCTCTCATATGATCTTCACTTAGGATATCGAATTCTCGAAGGTTCATCTTCAACCGATCTCCTTAATCACATAATTTCTTCCATGTGCTTTGTTGATCTAATCAGAGATCAAATTGGTGCTTCTTCTAATTCACATGCACTAAGTGATAGTGCATGGACTTATTTAGCTCAATTCATCCACTTAGAAGTTTTGGATGGCTCTCTTCATCTCCTCATGCATTGTCAGTACAATGAATGGTCTTCAAACAATGTTGTGACATTGTATCTACATGATACAAGTTCTTGGAACTCAAAGAGCACCTCAATAATCGTCTGATGTAATGATGATGCTCCATCATCATCCATTCTTCAAGTGGTGTAACTTAGTATCATCTTGATACAAGTAATGAAACATTATGATCAGTTCTACAATCGTCTGATATTCATGGAGAATGTTTCAACCATATTCTACTATGTCACTTAGTAAATCTCCTAAGTGACATGCCACTATGTACCATGGCCATTCTCCTTCATCACCATCACCATCACATCCTTTTTCATTCACATCTTGACATTCCTTGACATCCATTCATTCCATGACAACATCATTCCTTATTAACAAAAAATGCAACACAATGCATTTCAATCTCCCCCTTTGTATTTGTTGTCAATACACTACTTCTGCACATATGAATGGGTCAATATGTGTGCCAATATTTTCTCCCCCTTATTGGCAATAAAATGCAATGATGTGGTGTGGTTCACTTTCAAAAATCTCTTCCTCCCTTAGAAAAGCATTTTCTTCAAAATTACTAAGAGAGGGATGATGTCACATGTTCTCTTTAGAAAAGAACCTTTAGTAGATCAACTCTAAGTCTACGTGGGCTAACCCAGTGTAGAAAACAAGAGTGATGTAACCAAGGATCTCAATGCTGTCCAAAATTCACTGTACATGTGAGATCATGCTTTAGGGGTTCGAAATTTTTCATATATATCAATGAATTTCTAAATCCTACACATACATCACAAAACTCATTAGAAAGTTCAGGTGCAAAGATAAAGCTCCCCCTTTCAACCATTTTCCTTCAATCAATACTCCCCCTTAATTGTCATGATGAATACAATTAAGAAACAAGGAATTAAAGTATGATTGGAATACCTTTATCTTTTCTCAAGATGGTATTAAATCTCAGAATCCCATCTTCTACAGATTGTCTCCCCCTCAAGGGGTGTACTCCATTATGTCCAAACCACTCTCCAGATGAGAATGATCATCATCTTCAATTCCCTGAAATGTTAGTACATGTAAATACAAGTGGTTAGTGAATAAGATGGAACCTCCTTGGTTCATCAATGTGAGCAACAAGGTTGAGAAGATTCTCTCAACCGAGTTGTCCCGTTTTCACTATTCTTCACACTTGCACATTTGATCTTAAATGATGTTTGTGCTGGTGTGGATCTAAACACCTCTTTAACATCTTTGTGTGTGACTCCTCTATTTCTGGGTGCCTTCTGAGCACTAGAGTCTCCTGGTGCAATCATCATTCTTTTGAAGAATCCCTTCGGAGCTGGAATGAATAACATGCATTTATCACTTGAATGTCCATCTTGATTGCACCTCACACACAGAACTTGGTCTTCTTGTGAAATCTTTTTCTTTCCTTTTGCCTTAGCTATTGCCAGTGCTTTATCTTCAGCTCTCTTCAACTCTCTTGCAAGTTGCAACTAATTAGTCCATATGACTAACAAGTCATTTGGAAGTGAGGCCTCAGTTTTGGAAATTCCACATGGTTCTTTTGATGTTGTTAAGCTACCTTTCTTAGGCAACTTATTTTCAATCAATCCCTTCTGCTTCTTCTGGATTGATTTTATTTTTTGAGTCCAGTCTGCTTCTATTCAGTTCCATGGCTTGTTCACAAAGATCCATGGTGTGTCCTTTCTTTCCACAGTAGAAGCATGTTTTCTTGGAGGTCCTTCTGGATGCATCACCCTTCTTGGCTTTAGACTCCAAGATCTTCTCTTCCTTTTTCAAAACCTTCTTGGTTGCATATTCAACTTTCTTCTTGCTTCCAAAGGATTCCATATTAGCCATGTTCAGTGATCTTTTCTTCTTTTTAGCTCTGGATACAGTTGGAGATAGACATGTATCTTTTTGACCACTTTTGCAATCATCCCAGATTTTGTCAAGTAATCCAAATATATTTGCAGAAAACATATGTCTCTGGACCTGTGGATGCTGATTCTTTTCCTCTGGCTTGCTCCCCCCTTGGCATGGGCTTCCTTTTTGCTTTCACATTGAGAGGATTGTACCAGCAATCTTTTGCACAGTGCCCATGCTTTCTACAACACCAACACTGACCCATAAATCTTGACCTCTTGAGTCCTTCTGATTGTAGGGTACGTTTCTTGAACTATTGTGTTGATTCAGGAGAGCTTTCATTCTTCATTTTCCTCATCCATACTTGTTTGGAATTATTCTTCCATCCTGTACTTTTTGTGGAAACACTTTTAAAATCATGAGTACAAGATGGTATGGATGGTACCTTCTTTCTAGAATATGTTACCGTTTTATTATAGGATGTCTTTATTTTAGAATCATCCTCCTCAATGCATACTTTAGTAGCAACATTTCTCCTTTCAGCTGACTGGGAGGCTTTGGCTTTGGATGATTGCTGATTTTTCAATATCACCTCCAGTTCTAAGCATTTCATATTGAGGGAGTTATTCTCATCCTCAATAGTTCTTAGCCTTCCTTCCCATTTCTCTTCCAGCTTCTTTAACTGGTCTTCATGCACCTTTTTTATTTGTAGTAATGAATTTTCCAGCTCCTTCACCCTTTTGACTTTTTCTTCTAGTTGAGCATCGTTGACAACCATTGAAACTCTGTTCAATTTTTCCAGTGCATGGAAAACTTCTTTGACCATTGTCTTAAATAAGTCTTTCTCAGAAAGGCTTCTTTCCAATTCTTCACAAGTATCTTCATATCTTTCATTTCAAAGAGAAACTGTTTCATCCTTAGCCTTCACCAGCTTTCTGAGAGTGTTGGTTATGACAACCCTTTTTGCCCATTGGACTTCCAGAGAATTGGATTCATCTTCTAGCTGTAGTTTTTCTTCTTGAAGATCAAGGATTCCTGTAGATATACACATTGCCACTTCCTTGGGGACTGTCTTCTGAATATATTTGATTGCATTTAGAAGATCATTGTTTCTTCCATCTTCATCACAGCTAGAGAAGGCTTCATCAGAAGAATGATAAAAGGAATTGTCATCTGATGTGACATTCACATTTCTTTCCATATAATGAGTTTCTCTGATTGCAACAACCTTCTTCCTCATCTTCTTTGCCTTTTTCTTCATTCTATTTTTCAGAGTCTTGGCAGATATCTCCATTTGAGACTGTTCTTTCATTTCCTCAAATCTGCACTCCATATAGACTCTCTTGGATCTTCTAGAGGTAACCACGCTCTGATACCAATTGAAGTGCCCGGATCAGTGTGATCACTGAGAGGGGGAGGGGGTGAATCAATGATCCTTTAAAACTTTTTACTAATTGATTCTTTATCAATTAAACCTCTATGGCTTGTTAAGTCCTCGATCCACTCTTCTTGTATCTCTCAGCCTTTCCTCGAGTGATGAAGTAAATGTAAAGGCACAGGACACAAGGATTTACAAGGTTCGGCACCAAAGGCCTGCGTCCTTGCCATGTTGGTTATACGCCCCAACATGGTTTCTCCCATTATAATCTGTTAGTATTACAATGGTAGATACAGAGTCACAATGTATCTCTCCTAAGTCCCACATGAGGGTCTTTATACTGCGTCCCACAGTGTTACCAGAGTCCCACTGGCCTGCTCCAGAATCCCACTGAAGAATTCCTCCACCCTGAGTCTCACAGGGGGCTTCTCTTGGCTCCTCGAGTCACACAAGTATCACTTCTTCACTTTAAGCTTCTTCAAGTATCTTCAGCAGTCTGGGATAAAGACTGCTGGCCTTGCTTTGTACCTCTGATCACTTGAGTTGATCAGGTCTTCTCGTCTTGCTCAGGATTTATCTCCTTCTTCTCAGGATGACCTGACTTCTCTCTCCAACTTCTGAATACTCAGATAACTGATATCTTTATCTTCAGTCTGGCCTCAGTCTGACTTCATCACAACTTCATGCACTTACTGCATGGATACATTGTCTCTTCATGCACTGACTGCATGGCTTCTCAAATTCTTCAAGATCTTCTGGACTTGGACAACTCAGATGCACACCACTGATTTAAGCTTTATTCACGTGTGCACGTGCATGCATTCATGCATGCACTCCCCTTCTTCTACTCTTGGTGCAATAAACCCACAAAGGGTGTAACACTTTTAGCACACACCTTCTTCTTGTCCTTCACACATTTTATTCCTTTTTATTACACACTTAAATGTGTGTTATACTTTGTGTGAGTGTCTTCTTCTTCTTCTAAGTGTGAACAACCACTTTGCACAAACATAGGCTTCGACCTCCTTGTCTCTTAGCACACACTTGTTTCACTTTAGCACACACATGAGTTGGCCTCCTCCTCTTCTTGTTGCACACACACACTTTAGTGTTCTTTTAGTTTGTTCTTCAAAGTGTGCACCCACAAGGGCTACGGCCTCCTCTTGTTCACTTTGCACACAAGGCACTAAGGCCTTGGCCTTCCTCTTGTTTAGCACACACACAAATGTGGTGGCCTTCCACTCCTTCTTCCGCACAACCTGTAGGTGTGCACTCACTTGGCCAGGGTGTATTATCCTTAAGCACACACACACAAGGTGTGTAATTCACATCACCCGAACCTCCCGCCAATATGAAGGCGTGCAAGGTGTGCGGCCTATCTTCCTCAAGACTGTCGCGCAAGGTATCAAACAGAAAGGGCCGCGCAAGCCTCAACCAACCTTGAGCGCGCAAAAAGATGTGGCTCGGGTTCTTCTTGTCACGCAAGGGAGGCGTGCAGGGGCCTCTCCCTTTCTCTTCTTTCGCACAATAGGTGCCCCAAAGGAACACACGATGCCAGGAATGGCTTCGGGCTGCTTCGTCACGTAAGTGGGTTGCACGGAGCTTCTTACTTCGCTGGGCACAGAGGCTTCGCGTGACTTCTCTCTTCAGAGGATCAGCAAACGAACAGAGAGCCTCATCCTCTCTTTTTATGGGCAGAGGGATGCCTCATATCTTCCGCGGGATATAAATCCGAATTCCCGAAATTCTTGGGTTTTCAAGATTCTTCAAATCTTGATTTTCTCCTCTGTTTCACGCGTGTTGCATTTTTATTTTACTCCTTCACGTGCATGGATTTTCGAACGCATGCATGGCATCTTTAATACTTGTTCATGCATAGCACGAACACAAGAAGCCTCGGCAACTCCGTTTTCCTCGGCTGAAGTCCAAAATCCTCCATTCATCATGTGCATGCATATTTTATTGCATGGTTGTGTTCAGTAGGGCCATACGAGCCGAATGGAGCCTTTGGTTTGATCGGAGGTGGTAGGGAACTCGAAATCCGTCGTGCGGGTGGCCTCTGGTTCGACGGAGGCACGCGGGGAGGCCTCGGACGAGCTCGAGGTAGTGGATGACTAGCCGACCATTAGATCAGGTGATTGAAAGACATCAGATGGCCGGGATAAGATCTCGAGCGGTGAGATGCGATGAGCGGCAGAGATCGAGCGCACGATGTGACAGACGGCCAGGATTCGCTCCGCGGCAAAATCCCGCGTCCCACATCGAAACGGAGGCCGGTGTTTCCGCGGTTTATCAAACATCCGCTGCCATCCATCCCTCAATTGAACTTCTCCCTCCATGGTGCCGCCCCGCACTGTGTGCTCTCTGCGGGCACGCTCTTGCGCCCACCCCTGCCACTCTGCGGGGCGTGCTCTAGCGCCCACCATGCACTCCGGGCGTGCTCCATTCGCCCCTACTGCGCGGGCGTGACACCCTCTGTGTGGCCCTGCCGCCCTGGGCTTGCCCCACGGGTTCCCCCATGGGCGTGGTGCCTAGTGCCCACATGCCTTGGGGTTGAACCCACAAGGTTCTCTTGGCTGGCCAAATTTTTTGGCAAAGGACAGAATAATACATTGTTTTTAAACAAAATACTCCATATGAAAAATACCAAATGCCATTCTCCTATAAGACATTTCTTCTCTATTCTTCTTAGGAATTCATCAATCCTCCTCTCATATGATCTTCACTTAGGATATCTAAATCCCGAAGGTTCATCTTCAACCTAGATCCTTAATCACATAATTTCTTCCATGTGCTTTGTTGATCTAATCAGAGATAAAATTGGTACTTCTTCTAATTCACATGCACTAAGTGATAGTGCATGGACTTCTTTAGTTCACTTCATCCACTTAGAAGTTGTGGATGGCTCTCTTCATCTCCTCATGCATTTTCAATACAATGCATGGTCTTCAAACAATGTTGTGACATTGTATCTACTTGATACAAGTTCTTGGAACTCAGAGAGAAGCTCAACAATCGTCTGATGTAATGATGATGCTCCATCATCATCCATTCTTCAAGTGGCGTAACTTAGTATCATATTAATACAAGTACTGAAACATTAAGATCAGTTCTACAATCGTCTGATATTCATGGAGAATGTTTCAGCCATAATCAACTATGTCACTTAGTAAATCTCCTAAGTGACATGCCTCTAAGTACCATGGCCATTCTCCTTCATCACCATCAACATCACATCCTTTGTCATTCACATTTTGACATTCCTTGACATCCATTCATTCTATGACAACATCATGCCTTATTGACAACAAATGCAACACAGTGCATTTCAGACGTGTGTATTGGTCCTTGGACATTAAGATTATTTTTAATGTGTATTACAACTTCTGCACATAGATTTATTGATAAAAACTATCTGGACACATTGTTCGCAGTGAAATAGGATACATTGGGTGCGACACGAGTAATACTGCATTAATAGATAATGCGAGAAAGGATTTTTCCCTTCTATTCTATAACAAAAGTAGATATCTCAGGCCCTTTGATGGAATTGATATAGCCTAAATAAATCCATTTCCATGGTAAATAATGGATGATTTCAATTCTGGTATGTCAAATAAAGAATAATTGAGCACATGGGTTAATGGCACTAGCATGCAACCCACTTGATTCTAGATATCATGACAAAGGGATTATATTACATAGTAATAATTTGTAAGAGGTGACACATCATTTCGGTGTTAATTTCTTTCTCTATGGGTGCCTTGGTATATTGTTAGACACTAACCTTAGACTTTATGCAGGCTCCACCTAATGCCACTAAGAAAGAGGCCTAGAGGGTCACACACTATGTGTGTCTATGTATCTCAGTTAAATATTAATATAACAAGTTAAATAAATATTATTCATGAGTAGGGTTTGATAATTATTTAAGGATTCCTAATCTCATTAATTTTGACAATAGTTATTCGAGAAAATATATTTTGGGGGAAATAATATATATTTTTTAGCGAGTAATGCAGTTAAATTTATTTAAGAAATAAATAGCCATTACTCAAGGTCTAATAAATTTGGCGTAGGAAATAAAGAAACATGAAATCAAGATAAACACACCATGTACATTGAATGTACACACCATGTTGTTTTCATTTAAAATGAGTACATTTCATGTATTAATGATTACACACCATGTAGTTTTTCCATTCGGTATTTTGAGGAAATAGTATTGTTTTATTAAATGATATTTATTATAATCACCATGGGTGCTTGTTAAGGAATTAATAATTTGACATTGGGGTTTTCAATAAGAGTAAATGAAATAAAATAAATACATAACACGATTATTTATTGTCATAACTCTATAACCTCATACTTGGTTATAAATATCCTCATAACCCCTGAACATTTCAGAGAGAATAGTTATGCACAACAATTCAGGAAAATTCTCTCAATACTGATAGAACTACTTCCTCCAAGAACACTCTCAAGACTGAGAGAGATCCTTTTCCATTGGATCAATGATATCAAAGGTAGACAACGCAAGCAAAGGCTTCTCTGCACTATCACCCAGAGATTCCTTCAGCGACATCCAGAGATACATGGATCACATGTGGATCACCGCTAGAGGAATCCTACAATTGGATTTTATAACGCAATGATAGATCACATCAGATCGTGAATGGAGAAATCAATGAAGAAATAACTCCATCAAGGTAATTATTTTCAATTAATTAAATTAATTATAACAAACATATGATGATCCTTTCTTTATGGTTCTGGGAATCCCCCTTTCATTTTTGTTCTTCATTCTATTCTAAAGATCCCGAGTTTTATTATCATGACAGATCTCAGATTAATCATTGTTAACGCTAAAAAAAAATTTGTGCAAACCCACCAACGCTCTTCTGCTGCGCCCAGAACCAACATCCTCATCTCATAGAATAAAAATTCTCAAAAGATGTTATCCCCATGTACTACCCTTTTTCCACTATAACTACTTTCCAACATCGATTGTAAGAATATCATAATTTACATTATGATAATACTTTATTTCTTGGTGTGATTCCAAGAATTAGAAAAACTTGTTGTGTATAACTACTTCTTAGCTACCTCAGAAGCTACAACTTACTCGGTATATATAGGTATGTCTACCATAGGTTTATATGAGCTATTCTTTCTCATCACCTTAGCCTTAATGCAATAATAGATCATATGGATCTACATAAGACTAGTTTTTATCCCTTAAAAATACTATCCTTTATTCACCACATATCATGTACAAATCCTTTTTACTTCCCAAAGTACAATTAGAGAGTTTTTACTACTTCACTTGTAGTACTCCTGGGTATAATCGATATATGCCTACGATAAATTATATAATGGAAATATCAATGTTTTTACATATCATATAATAAGTGATTGATCCATCACTATAGTATATGTATTTCAAATCACCACGATAAAATCCTATGATTTCTTGAATATGTCAATGAAGATAGATATGCCATGTAGCATTGGTAAAAATTCCTCAAATGAATTGTTACAAAGTTTATTTTTCAATACCATTTCACTATATATAAATTTGACTAGGTCCAAGCAACCATTAGATATACCATAGTAGACCATATTCCCTAGAACATGGGTTACTACATTATGTCAATCACTAGAGTACCACATTCATAGTCTTATCTAAATTGAAGAACAATCTTTTTTTTAATATGTTTTCAAACATATTTTAAATGTAAAACATGGACGCTCCCACTAACTTGTGCTAGAAACATTGAAAAGATTCATTCTCAATGAATTTTTTTGAGCTTGTTTCTAACATTAATCTATAATTGGATTTCATTAACATGAAACCCTTGTTTTCATTTTGTAATGTGACCATCTTTCTGGTTGTGTTTTATATACACCATCCATAATTGGTGGTCATGAAATCTAATTTTCAATATAATTATCATAGATATAAGCAATGATAAGTAAAAATTGTAATGGATTTTGGTAGTTTAAACCCCCAAGATGTTATGAGATAGATTTTTTTAATTTTTTGATGTCTTGTGTTATACAATATAAGACGAATATCGTGCACTATACGAAACACCATATTAGCTTGCAATATACGCAACACTATTCTTGCCCTTTTCTATATTCAATTTCAACATCTTTTGATAGAATTCATTTCACGCATCACCATGTATAAATTTTTTTCAATGTATAAATGAACTATGTTTGGATTATGTAATAAGAAACATCGAAATAATCTTTCAATACACACAAAAATGACTTTTCCTGCATTACACACAAGAAAAATCTTTCTCGATAGCTTGTGTTGTATGCGATACAGTGTTTCACTAAACAATTATATATTATTAAAATAGTATTATTTAATGAGATATAAACAAGAAATTATGAATAGTGTAAACCAAATTTTGAATTTTATAACATTATCATCCATCTCACACATTTTATGGAACATGGTATGAGAACCGAAATGTTTTTTGTATAAAATAAGTATTTTTTAAAAAATACAGTATTTCCTCCTTTTAATGGTGCACACATTTTAAATATACTTGTTTACATATTTATAAGTTCAATTTGAAAAATTAAACTTCTTCTTTATAATTAAGATATAAAAATTTACTTTGGATAAATTTTAGATATTTTTATGATAACTTTCTTATTTTGATGAATATTAAAAATATGCTATATTTTTATTAAAAACAACATTTTTCATCGAGATAATTTATATGGTTAAAATAAAATATTGAATGGTTTTAAAGTATATATATAATATATTTCTACCATTTAATATAATTTTTGTTACTAGAATTAATTTTACATTGAATTGATAGGTTAAAATATTTCAATCTTTTTCAATGTTTTATCTTTTGAAACCAATTTTCCGTAAAATGGGATTCATTTTAAATAAATAACTGCAACTTCATTGTTTCTAATTTTTAAAAAACGGATTCCATATTGGGAATCCGTAGGTCCAAATTATATTAATGGGATACCTTTATTTTTTGGGCATCATGAATAGTTCCTTTGGTAATTATTTTTATTACCATAGTTAAATGTAAATCGGGTAATTAACAATAAAAATAATATTATAAAATTACCCTAACACATCCCAAAAATCTATTGGATGAATATAAGTTGACCCATATCATATAAGGGTTGGAATAGATTTATTTCATGTACTTTGGTCCATGAAAAAGATATAATTATTATTAAAACAGATGAAAGTGAAAACATGTTACACTCTTATATCTTATAAGTGTAATAATTTTAATTTAGAGATAACATTCATAAAATATAGAAAGTAAATAGTAACTATAAATATAATTAAATTATATATATAATTTTATTTTATTTTTAATTTTTAGAGATTAATTAATTATCATTAATGATGACATAATAGTGATGTAAAAATCATGTTATTAACAAAAATATCAAATAAATGGATTTAGAAATATTAAAAAGAATAACATATTAACTAATTGAAGTGATACAAGAATTTCCTAGATTACTATGACATTTTAGGAGTTTATTTGATATTTTCTTTTGAATTTATCTTTGGTGTAAATTTTATTTAATGTCTAATAAATGAATAGTTAAAAAATTGGCCCTATTGGCATTTTATAAACATAACATTTTACTAAATTATTTAAAATTCATAAAAATATTAAAAATTTAAAAATTTATAATTATAAGGTCTAACTGTCATAAATTATACATTTATGTTCAATGAACACAACATATTTAAATATTCATTACCATTAAATATTTAGAATGTTTGTGCCAAAATTATAAAGTAATAGAATAACCAAGTTTTAATTAAAAGGATAAGGCTTAAATTGACAAAATAAGTTTTCCAAAATTTATTGGTTGTTGTTATTAATACCCTATATAATCTCATCAATGAATTTTGGACACTTTGGTGGTTTTTGTGAAGGGTTTTATTTTTTTTATATATTATTATTTTTGAGAGTTTTCTAAATTTTCCCCCTCCCCTCTTATAAAAGGAAACCTCATCCCTCTTTATTCACTCCATTTTTAGCATTAAAGCAATGTAAAACCCTACTCATTTATCTTATAAACATCCCTAGTTACATTTTTGAGGTTCCAGTCTTCTCAAAATGCCATCTCTAGTTCCTTAATATGAAATTTATTGGAGGCGCGTTGAGGAAGAGGTAATCTCTTCTACCAATTCTTTTAAATTAATTTCTTCTTCTATATCCTCTTATTTAAATGTTTCATTATAAATTAATAACATTATTATCAATAATATAATTACATGTTATTATAAATATGAAACTAGTAGATTTCACCTTATATCCATCCTATGAAAAACAAAATCACCGTGTGTGTGTGTACGTACGACTTACCGTCTCCATGTGGTGGTGTAACCTGTTTTTCACCACCACATTACATGTATAGGTATAATGGTTGAAATAATAACTATATATGATTATTATAAAATGATACTAATTTTGAGGTATTATACACCCTCCATTTCAATACAGTTCAAAAAATTATGGGAATGATATCATCAATTGTGCGTACGTACGACCTACTGTCTTCACAATGTGATGTGATTTGTTCTACATAATCTTTATTAAATTGTGATTATATAAATGATTTGAATGAATAAATATTATTTATAATATACTAGTACCATTATTTAAAAGATGTAACTAGAACCTAAAAATATTAATTAGAACATATTTGACAAAACATGCATAAGAAAATAAAGTAGTTAATTCCTGAATAACGAGTAATAATGAAATGTTGCTAACAAATGGATGAAAATATGATCAATAATTTAATAATAAAAATGATTATGATTCTGGAATAAATTAGTAACATTATTTAAATAGTTATACATTATGTTCAGATACATACGAATCATATAATAGCTAAGGTAAGGGATAATTTTGCAATCTCATTTTTCTCTAAGATTGTTTATATGTAAGTATCTACCAGGGTTATATTTATCATCCATGTCGTTTTTCCTTAAAATGTTTTCATAAAAAATTTACTATTCATTTATGTTTGTTTATAGTATTTTTTACCACTTTTTTACATTTACTACATGGTATGGAAACAATCTTTCTTTTGTTTACCATACGAGGATCTTTTTTGACTTTTCCGGAAAAAGCACGAAGGGAATGTTTTTGTTTAACATATACAACATGAATGATTTTTTATGGTTTCACAAAGCCATATTTCAACACAACTTAATCTACACTATTTCATGTTTATTTTATAATAAATTCTTTTCATTTAAAATTGCATGGAATTTTGAGAAAATTAAATGTTTTTGAAGAAGAAAGGACATTTTATTCATGAACTATGTTTAAGTGGTGTACCAAAATTACATTCCATCTATGATGACACTCTTAAATAGGGTTATGTTCCAATACCGACTATTACTATGATTTTATTGATTTAATTGTGGAATGACCTTGTAATGGATTATGTTATGATGGAATTATATGTTTGAAACCCATTTTATTTATTGTGTTATTCAATAATGAATTATTTTTGATTTGCGGTACATATAAGAATGATTTCATTATAAGATTGGTGGGAAAAATATCTAACTTTAATGAATTGTGTAATTATTTATATCTCATGAGATAGACATGAATGTAATGTCACGTAAATCTGAATTAGTAATACAGGGCTTGAAATCCATGGAAACCCAGTTTAGTAATAGAGTTGGTCCACTGTGATGGTTTTGTCATCAATGCCATGGATACTATGAAAATATGGATTTTTTCTTATTAGTTTGACATAATTACATGTTTTATTCCAATGATATTCTATACTATTTAATGTTCCTTTATGATCCCTTCCTTACGTACTACCTAGTTTTATGTCATTTCTCAAGACATTGATTTTTAAACATTATGTTCATGTTTTTATATTCAAATATTTATGGATTGTTTTATCTTCTCCATGTTAACCCTTACTAAGTAGTGGATCTCACACTTTATATGTTTTCTTTTCCACATGATATAATGAAACGATTTAGGTAGGATAACAAAAAGGGAATATATTAATGGGAGATGTTGAAGATCATTCACAATGTTAAGGAGATTATGTTCCATGATTCCAAAGACACAAAAATAATACAGTCCCATTGCGTATGTTTGTGTCATGTATTTAAATATACAGCAAAAATAAATGTAATTTCCATATAAATAAAGATTGGGTCTCTACTGTTGGTATGAAATTGAAGGTTTAGTTATCCTTTGGAAACTAGGATGTGAAAACTTTACTGAGATCCCAAGAGATATTTCTATGGTATGTCTTGGTATATACCTAATGTTAAGTATAAGTATACATTACTATCCTAGAATTATGATAAGAATCATGACTAATCTATGATTAAACCTAAAATGTTAGAAATTGAAAGTACCCCCCCCCCCTTGACTATATAGTTTTCCTAGTACGATTTTTCTTTTCACACTATTCTTTTTGGGTTTTAGACAACGGCTGGAACCTGAATGAAATGTGTTAATGATCAATGCACTGGGAAATGCAATGATTTTCGTCATGAACAACCAAATTTTATGGGATATGGAATGAAAAATCTTATTTCTACGCTTCAATAAGATATGAATTATTATGGAATCCCAAATGAGGATATAAGGGAAGAAAATTCTACTGATTCCTTCATGAGGTCACATCCACCTTCTTTCAGTGGGTCTTCTGATCCACTTATTATTGAACAATGGATCAGTACCACCAAAATAATAATTACCATTCATCGTTGTTCGGAACATGTAATAGTTATTTTGGATATCTATTATTTAGAAGGTGAAGCGGACCAGTGGTGGACTCTAATTAAGAAAAAAAGGCATCAAGATGAAATTGAATCCATGGGATGGGATGAGTTCAAGATCTTATTTTTCAATAAGTACTTTCCTCATATTCTTTGAATAAAGATGGAAAATGAGTTCCTTGAGCTTAAAAAAATGATGATGAATCTGACAGTACATGCGAGGAAAATTTTAAAATACTTAAATGTTATTCATATGGAATTATCATCCAACCTGAATGTAAAGTTGATCGATTCTTCTGTGTCTTAAAACCAATTATTCGATGGGCATTAGATATAAGAGACTTAAGTAGCTATGAAGAGTTTGTGTGTTATGGTATCATGGTAGATATAGAAGTTAGTAATACATATCCATCTCATGGTTTTAATAAGAAATGAAATATGGAGTTCAAGGGAAATCAAAAAACAATGGTGAAAGGAAGATAAATGTTTCCATATTCTCAAAGTGTTGAAAGAATCATGGTAGAGATTTTCATAATGGGATTAGAAAATGTTTCAAGTGTAGAAAAGAAGTTGATCAAGAATTTGAGTATCAAAGTAATGAGAAGAAGGTTTCTAATGATGTTAATAGAGAAAATTCTACAGGGAATGTTCCACTAACACTTCAATGCTGTAATTACAAGGAAATGGGGCATTATGTTTATCAATGCCCTTATACAAGGGATAATGATGATCAACATCATCAACCTCTTAATGGAAAATATAAATGGAAGTCACATGAGATCACTATTGGTGTTGTTGGGTATGACAACGAATTAGAGGAATGATTAAGTGTTTATGTAATGGGATTCCAAAATAGTGTTCTGGAGTCTCATTTATAGTATTATAAAATATTGGAGTATCTATGAATTGGTTTATTGTGGTTTTGAGTAATTATATTGTACTAATAACCATGAAAAGTGATTAAAATATTTTTGGAAAGCACATGATATGCACAAAATGAAGGGATAATGGGATAGTGATATTTTTTATAGTATTAATGACATCCGGACTAATAAAAGTACAATGGGATATCATGGTTTGAGTATAAATAATTGTTTTTATTTTTATAGCGTGGAAAGTGTTAATTATGACAAAATACATGTTTTCACTATGTTTCTATGGAAAATCTTTTAATTATCATGTTTAAAGATAATCCATGATTAAAGTAATCACATGTTTGGAATGTGACAACCATGAACATAAAAATTAGATATGGGAGACAAATTTTAAGTCGTTTTAGTTCACGTAATTCTAAATTTTGATATTTTTAATTTTTAAATGGGTTATAATGTTATCGATTTATGAATACTATATATTATATTCTAGTTTAAGGTTATTAGATTGATGTATTGTATCACTATAAGTGGACTTATGTGTATTTGTTAATTTGTTCTAGCCTTTTTGTTGAGACATATAGAATGACCTATCATTTAATCGCATGATCTTCTAACACTTCAAGAATGAAAAATTAATGTTCATTTCTTTAAAAAGAGATGATGTAAAAATTGTTCAGGGAATGATCAACGGTATTGAAATCAAGTAATTATTTATTCTCATTCTTCATCATTAGGAAAATGATCTCGAAAGCCAAAAATGTTTTCAAAGTAACTTATTATTTGATGAATTAGATGGTCCCTTAAATCAACGCAGATTTATGGATTTATACTAGATATCTTTCTCCAAACTTGGTTCAATAACACCATCCATCAGAACCTAATGGTTAGATTTCTCTTCCATATCCATGTTTTCACTTACAACCTATGTTCTCATATGTGGAAACCAATTGATGAGTAAATTTGGGTATCCATAATGATTCTAACTTTTCATTTTGAAATTAATTTTTATTATTCCTATATACAAGGTGGGTTTCTATGAAATAAACAGTCAATTAGTAGACCTATTATAAACCCCAATGAATTTCAAAGGAGAAATTCATTTAAGGGGGGTAGAATGTGACACCCTCTGATTTTATGAGATATATTATTTTTTTATATCTTCTCTTGTATTATCCACCAAGATTAGTTTATGATGTATACAAAACCATATTAGCTTGTAGTACATGCAATAATATTGTGGGCATCTGCTGCACACAATATTAAGTTGTTTTGGAATAATTAATTTCATGCAACACTCAGTATATATTTTTTTAAATAAATAAATTAACTATGTTTGTATTATATTATATGAAATACCAAATAAAGATTGTACTAAATGAAACACTATCATGACTTGCGTTACATGCAAGAGTAATCTTCCTTGATAGCTTGCGTTGTACATGATACAGAGTTTCACTAAACAATGATATATTATTAAAATATTTTTATTTAATGGGATATAAACCAACAATAATGAATACTATTAACCAAATTTTAAATTTTATAGCTTTATCATTCATCTTACACATTTTCTATAACATGGTATGAGAACAAAATAAATTTTTCAGATAAAATAATCATTTTTAAAAAAATAATAGTTTTCCACCTTTTAAGGGAGCACCCATTTTAAATCTAGTTTTTTTACACATTTATAATTTCAATTTGAAAAAATAAACTTTTTCTTTGGAATCCTGATTTAAAATTTTACTTTTGATAAATGTTTAATTTTTTTTTCTGATATCTCATTTATTTTGATGAATAGTAAAAATACGCTACATGTTAATTAGTTTTTTTTCATCGAGATAATTATTATTATTGAAATATTATATTTAATTGTTTTAAAGTATAAATTGAATATATTTTTACCATTTAATATAATTTAAGTCATTTTCATTAATTTTACATTGAATATATAGGTAAAAAAATTTCAATCTTTATCAATGTTTTAGCTTTTGAAAGCTGTTTTCCCAACAAAGGGATTAATTTTAAATTAATAACTGCAATTTTTTTGTATTAAATTTGGAAAAATAGATTCCATATTTGGATTCAGTAGGTACAAATTACGTTATTGCGATACTTTGAATTTTTTGACATTGTGAATAGTCACATTGGTAATTATTTTTATTACCATAGTTAAAGGTAAATTTGGTAATTAAGGGAAAAAATAATATAATAAAATTTCCATAAAACCTGAAAAAATTCTATTGAATGAATAAAAGTCGACCAATATCACATAAGGTTTAGAAAACATTAATTTAATGGACTTTTTCCATTAAAATGATGTAATTATTTTTAAAACAATAGAAAGTGACAACATGCCACTCTCTTGTATCTTATAAGTGTAATATTTTTAATTTTGTGATAAACTTCATAAAACATAGAATCTAAATAGTCACTAGAAAAATAATTAAATTATCTAAATCATGTGGATTTATTTATAATTCTTAGAGATTAATTAATAATCATTTATGATGATCCAATAGTGATATAAAAAATATTCTATCAATATAAATATCAAATAAATGATTTTTTAAAAAACTATAAGGAATATAATATGAAATAATTGAAGTTATCCAAGAATTTATTAGGTTATTATTACATTTTAGGAGTGTATTTAATATATTTTCTAGAATTTATCTTATTTATGAATTTTATTTAAATTCTAATAAATTAATAGAGTCTAAATTGACTCTATTGGCAATTTATAAACATAACATTTTACTAAATTATTTAAAAATCATAAAAATATTTAAAAATTACAAAGTGATAATGATAAAGTCTAAGATGTCATAAAGTATCCATTTATGGTCAATTTACCCCCATAATTAAATATCATTACCATTAAATATTTAGAATGTTATTGCAAAAATTAAAAATTAATAGAATAACTAAGTGTTAGATAAAAGGATAAGGTTTAAATTGACACAATAAGTTTTTCAAAATTTATTGGTTGATGATTTTAAAACCTTATGTCATCAAATATTCTAATTTGATAAACTTTTATGTTTTTGGTGTAGGGTTTGATTTTATTGTAAATTAATATTTTTGAGAGTTTCCTAATGTACCCCACTCCCCTCTTATAAAAGGGAACCACCTCCCTCTCTTTTTCACTCCATTTTATTCCTTTAATATAGTCCAAACCCTTCTCATTCCACTTATAAACTTCTCTAGTTACATTTTATAGGTTATGGTTTTCTTAAAAGACCAACCTTAGTGATCTAAGAGGAAATTTAAAGGAGGCACTCCGAATAAGATGCAATCTCTTATGCCGATTTTTTTTTAAATTTCAATCTTCATCTACTTAATCTTATTTAGTTTTATCATCATAATGAAAAAACATATGTATCAATAATATACTGATTTGTTATTATAAATATGAAACAACTTTATTCCACCTTCAATCCATCCTACGAAAGATGGAATCACTACGTGTGCGTACGTACAGCTTACCATCTCTACGTCATGGTGTAATCTGTTTTTCATCACCACCTTATTTGGATAGGTATAATTGTGGAAATAATAAATATATATGATTATTACAAAATCATAATAATTATTATTTATTATATACCATCCATGTTAATAAATTTCAACAATTATAGGAACGATAGCATCGCTCGTGCGTACGTAAGGCATATCGTCTCCACGATGCGAAGTGATTCATTCTACATAATCTTCATTAAAGCATGATTAAAAAAATAAATTGAATGAATAAATATTATATATATTATACTAATACAATTATCTAAATGATATAACTGTAACCTAAAATAGGAATAAGAACATATCTGACAAAAGATGCATAAGAACATAAAACAGTTAATCCCCGAATAACGTGTAACAATGAAATGTTTCTAATAAATAGATGAAAATAGGATAATACATTTTATCATTAATATTATTATTATTCGGTAATAAATCATTAGCATTATTTAAGTCATTATATTGTACGATCAGATACATATAAATCATATCATGCCTAAGGTAAGGGGTAATTTTTCAATCTCATTTTTATCCGAGATTATTAATACGTAAGAATCTACTAGGGTTATATTTATAATCCATGACCATGATTTATAAAAATGATTAAATAAAATGTTTAATATTATTTTATTTATGTTTATAGTCATTCTCACCCATTTTTGACTTGTACTACATAGTATCTAAGGAATTATTCTTTTTTTACCATAAGAGATACTTTTTTACTTTTCCAACAAAAGTACGTGGAAAATGATTTTGTTTAACATATACTGCATGGATGAATTTTTACGGTTTCACAATTTCATATTTCCATGAAGCCTCCTCTACAGTATTTAAATTTTATTTTAAAATAAATTATTTTCTTTTAAAATATCTTGGCATTTTGAGAAAATTAAACATTTTTTAAGAAGAAAAAAATATTCCTCAAGAACTATGTTCAAGTGTTTTACCAAAATTAATTTCCATCTAAGATGAAACTATTAAAGAGTATTATGTTTCTAAACCTATTATTACTATGATTTGATTTCTATGATGATAGAATTACAATTTTTTGGATTATATTATGATGTAATGATATGTAAGAAAACCATTTTAATTCTTGGGTTATGCTATGATGAATGATTTATGTTTTGTGGAATATGTAATAATGATTTAAATATGAGATGGGTGGGTCCTATATCTCCATCCAATACATTAGGTAATGATTTATATCTCATGAAATTGACATGGATGGAAAAGAAAGTAAGTCTAGTTTAGTAATATAGGTCTGGAAGGGCAAGTAAACCGGTTCATTAATGGACATTGTCCACTCTAATTGTCTTGGTAGAAATGTCTTGGAGACTATAGAAACAATAATATGTGATCATTATTTTACCACAATTACATGTTTATTTAAATTCTATTATATAATGTTTAATGTTCTTTTATGATCCATGCCTTATATATTAGCAAGATTTATGACTTTTATCAAGATTTTAATGTTTAACCATAATGTTCATGTTTTTATGTTCAAATTTTTATGGATTGTTTTATATTCTCCATGTTTACCCTTACTAAGAGTTTGAGCTCACCCATTCTATGATTTCTTTACCTAGGATATAATGAAATGGTTTAGGTAGGAATAAAGGGGATGATGTTTATAGGATATGTTGATGATCTTTCACAATGATAGAAGATTTTGTTCAAAGATTACAAATACACTAAACTAATACAGTCATTGGGTGTCTCTTTGTTTCATGTATTTAAGTATTCCACAAAATAAATTTAATTTCAATGTATGTCAAGCATAGGTCTCTACACTAATAATGAATTGGTATAACCAATATATTTTTATTGGTACCACCCTTGTACCATCCATGTATTATCTCACTTGAGTACCCACCAAAGTATTCAAAATAATTAACCCCCTTTTCAGGTTGATACATGGAATCAATTTATTGAGTTTTAATTGGCCTTATAAATATAAGGAAAATACCATATATTTCTTACCTGTAGGAAAAATTAGTCACACTGAATAATAGATCACTGACCGCATTGAATACAAAAACCATCACAATGGTTTTATCTATATGAGATAATATGTGTCTTTGGAACACCCATGTTCTACTTGAACTTCTTCATGGTACCATGCATGAATTTGACACCCTAAAAGGTTGGATTTTAAAATATTACACAAACGGTTGACATGAACTCATTATCGTTGGTGAAACACTGCTTCGTTTAAGGTGTGGATCTCACGTGAATAGTTTTAAGCACAATATTAAAACCATAAAAAACCTGGTTTAAAACAAAATACATTCTCGATGTCTGCTCATCATTGGAGACCACTAAATGATGATTCTAAATATGAATTCATCTATATTTTCTACATGTTCTTCAAAAAAATCAGAGTTTCGATCATCGATTGTTGGGTGCAAGAGTAGAGTTTTGATGACGCCTTCGACGCTCTGACGATCAACACATAACCTTGCTTGTGATGTTTGAGAGAGAATAGCTTCTCTCTCTAGAAGATGTTAGAGATATGTAGAGAGATAGAGGACCTTATTATTTGCTATAAAATCCATCTTCTCCTCTAATTATTGTTTGAAATTGAATTACTATAAAATTTTATCTTCTCTATTGAATAATTAACACCCTATATAAATAATATATTGATTACTAAAATAAGTCAAAAAAATCATTTATTTTTATTATCAATCTTCTTGTAATATAATAAATATATTATATGATAATTCCAGATTCATTACCTAATCTCACACTTCTTGAAAATATTAAATGAACCATGAATATTTTAATCTAATATTTCATTCGTCTGATATTTTTTCATATATTTACATAATACATGTAAATACATAAATAAATTCACTGACCATTATTATTAACTTGAATAATCTGAATTTATTTATTACATTGTAGATTTTATCTCCTTGGAACATTCCTAGACCCTAGTCATGGGGCCCCCATATACAAAACTAATATTCAACTAAATTGGGCAGATTCTTGAGTATACTATTGGTTTTGACCCCTTAGGCACTTATCTCAATAGTAGTGTGTACTATTCAGAAATTAATCGTACGATATAGAAAACCATCATGTCCCCTAAAGAGGTAAGGATTCTCACAGTAGTGACATACAACCTACGAACATGTACTTTTTAATACAATCTCTTTGTCTTTAATATCCCATAACTAGGATGCAGACCCATGTCATCTCCCATATCATTCTTTATTATCTATGGATCTAACCAGATGCATTATACTTTAATAGCCACAACCAGGGTCATTTGAAGGTACTTCCATCCTAATCAACATGGCTTTGGATATATAACATCCATAACAAAGAAGCGACAAATCCTCTATTGACCATTCAACCAATGTCATGCAACCAATGATGCATCCAACACAAGCTAACTCGCCACCATTTCATTATAATGGTTTTGTATTACATCAATGTACTTGCTCAAATTTCACACATTGGTAATGATCTCTAGTCAGGAGACCATTACACATGTATGTAGATTGGATCAACCAATGCCACCCAAAATATGTGGTGTTCATATTGGTAGGATTTTCCCTATGATCTTACTACAAGAGATCACCATGTGAAAACATCAGGAGAATAAGTCTAAATTCTTATAAGCCCTTATCACCAAATAGTCAAACATCTACTATTCTAGTAATTAAGATTTATCTAGACCATATGGCATTTTATTAAAATTAATTTTATAGTATGTTAAGGTTCACATTATAACCTGGGATCTACTGTAACCCTTTGATATGACAATTAATCATTGAGAATTACCACTAAATAGTTGAATTAGAAAATTATACACTATAATTGTAATAATACATCATGTATAACTAAACATATATAAGATATGGTAATCAAAAAAAAATATAGTTAGGCCTATAAATCCCACTATTTCCACACTCCCACTTTTACTAAAGATATCTTTTGAACCAATATTGTTAGCTCACATGTTATTAAGATCGCGTTTTTACTGAGTCATGACATTAGCTGTTGGGCCTTCCACGATTCAGCCACATTAAAATTATGTTATAGAATCATCATCTTATAGATTAAAACATATCAACAGATGGTATCCCCATGTACATCCCTTTTTTCCACTGTCATAACTTGACATATTATCTTGTAAGAATATCATAAATTATATTATGGCAATACTTTTCTTACTAGTTTCTATTCCATAAAATGGAACAAGTTGTTCTGTTTAGCTGTTTCCTAGCTACCTAAGTAGCTACAATGTATTTGGAATATGTAGAAATGTCTACCACCAGCTTATGTGAGCTTTTCACTCTCACCACTTGAGCCTTAGTGTAATAATAGACTATATGGATCTATGGATGACTAGTTAGTATCCATTAAAAACCAGTATCCTTTCTTATCCACTTATCAGGTACATATCTTTTTTTACATTCCAAAGTATAATTCGAGAGTTTTGAATTCTTCACTTCTAGTACTCTTGGATATAATCCATATCTACCTATTAAAAATAATATAGTAGAAATATAAATTCTTGTACATATCATGGAATATGTGATTGATACATCACTAAAGCGTATGGATTTCAATTCACCATATTAAATTCCTCCCATTTCCTGAACATGTCATCATAGAGAGATATTCCATGTTACATATATAAAACTTCCTTACATGAATTTTTAGAACGTGTATTTTTGAATATTTGTTCACTATATGTACGATTGACTAGGTCCATAAAACTATTAGATCTACCTTAGTATACCCTGTTCCTATGAACAGAGGTTACTGCATTATGGAAATCACTAGAGAATCACATTCTTCCTAGTATTATCTAACATGAATACCAATATATGTTTTACATATGTTTTGAAACATATATTACTTCTAAAACATGGCCGCTCCCACTTACCTGTGCTAGAATCATGGAAAAGATTAATTCTCAATTAATGTTATAAGAGCTTATTGGACACATTAACCCTGAATTGGATTTCAGTAACTTGCAACCCTTGTTAGGAATTTGTAACATGACCATCCCATTTTAGTTGCATCATACAGACACCTTCCATATTTTGTTGTCATGACATCTAATGCTCAATATAATCAATATAGATAGTAGATATGATAAGAATAAATTTAATGGATTTAGGTAGAATGTCTTGGTATAAGCAGTCGAACATTATTCTTACCGCACATGTACCATCCATGAATTATTTCACATGAGTATACACATAAATATTCAAAATAATAAGCTACTTTTTCACTTTGATACATTGAATCTATTTATTAAATATTTATTATCCCTGTCAATCTTAGCTAAATTCCATATACTGCAAAGCTGGAGGAAATATTATTCCCAATGAATAATCGATACCCGACTTTAGTGAATACAAAAACCATCACCATGGTTTTATCCTTACTATACAATATGTGTCCCTCAAACAGCCTTTTTCAATATGCACTTATAGAAATAGTTCATATGCCAACTATTTGTGCATCTCAAGCATTAACTAAACCCAGGAAAATCTTGCTCCCACTATATTCAATAGAAATATACACCCTTTTATAGAAATTTAGTGTATCACATGACTACAATTTTTCTATATCAAGGACTGTTTAAATATCCTATGAAACCATTAAGATAATTACATAAATGAAAATTTTGATTATGTTGATGCAATTTTGATTATATACTAACAAACTATTTGTGTCTAAACACATATTTTTATGACATAATGGACTTACATCATACTATAGCTCATATGATATCAATTTTTCATATTATTTGGAATATGATTTTGTGATATCATCATTATTTTCATTAAACGTTATAAAATATATTGGATGTTTCTGCAAGTTGCATCATTGATACTGTTTACATCATAACTCTAATGTATAAAATGTACGTATGGGAATTTCTCCATGCTACATTTTTTTAATCAATGTAAACATGTAATAATTCATCATAAATCCTTTTTATTAACATAAATCACGTTATTTATATATGGTAATGTGCATTTATGAAATACTCCACACTATATTATCATGACTGTTGATTTCATAGTCAAGATATTCTTTTGAAAACTGGCTCGATGCAACACATATCATCGGACCATGTACATTAATTTTTCATTCCTTAATTCAATAAAGTATTCATATCAAGTAAATATATACCACTATCTTATTCATGGAATAGTTCATGCTCTCTTACTGAACTAATTTCCAAATCATTTTGACATACCTCTATTTCTACACGTTTCTTTTTCCATACGAAAGAAGTTGATAATACAAATGGTGTTTAGCTTTACTAAGCCTAAATACCATACTAGGTATAAACTTATTGTCTAATTTTATTTTTACATGAAAAATAATTATCTTGCAACAACTAGGTATAAATCTATCATTTTATATTCATATGTTATTCCATATGATTCATGTATCCTTGAACTATTGATTGATTATTAGATACCAAAAAACATTCATTTTATAACTTGGAATGAGGTCACCATGTCACTAAAATGGCACTTGAGATAAATGTTTTTTTGTACTCAATAATAGTTCCAAAATATTAATTCACATGTAAAAATAGAAGTTTCATAATTCTCACTATTAACTTATGAATCACCATTTCTCAGCCCCATGGACAATAAACCTGACTTCTAGTAACATTTCTATACTTTCTTGGTTTTTTTATTTAAATAAAAATGTGTTTATCCTACTATATTCAATACCCCAAAAGTAAAACTCAAACATAACATTTAATAATATTCATAATGAAAAAATTATTACTTTATTCTTTAATTAAGTTTATTTATATTAAGCATCCATAGTATTATTTCATTATATTCAATGAAAATAACCTCCTGCTAATACTTCATTCATTGTAGGACATTATGAATGTGAATTTGGCATAAAATTCCATTGGTATTTTCATCATTCCATCCAATTTGTTCTCCATAACTATTGAAGAAGAATCTTCATTTTATATTCTTATTCAGTTTGTGAACCATTACCTAAATAGGTAATGAAGAATTTACTCAATACTTGTTCATTTTTCTGAATATATTGAGAGTTGAGTAAATAGGTGAAAATGATATGAGAACATGATCCATTTAAAGATCAAGATCTATATCTCAATTTATAAATTTCTATGTAACCATATAATTATTCATATTTTTCTTCACATTCTCCTTATAAATTTCTTGTAAACAATAATACATGTTATATCATCAATTTCTTGATGTAGTGACAAAAAATAGCATTGGATGTTGATGAAGACATAATCCAATAACCATAATATTATTTATAAATGAGTATCTTATTCGAATTTTCTTACCCTCGATTCTTGAGGTGAAATAACAGGTTAAGGGACACTAGCACCTTGAGTTTCTTACATGATAATACTATGTGCAAGTGCTGGTACTATTCATGTATACATCTTCTGGTGTGGATATTTAATTTTCCCTTATTTATAATAGTTTACATGTTGTATAACTTTCTATTTTTTACAAATTTTTAATAGATTATTAATTATACCACGATTACCAATTTAAACATCTTGATTAAATAGTCAATTCATTAAATGTTTCCCACTATATTATCGAAGTTAATGAACCCTCAATTCTAGATTCAGAATACTCTATTGATTGTGTTTCCTAGAGTGAAGTATCCTTGAAACTCCCCTACTATTATATAAGCTTTGTATACTCTAATAATCAGAGGTTTCAAGTTAGGTTTTTGGTTTTACAACCTCATTATCTCGTGGTTCATTGAATGGTTGATTGATATCCCACATTCAAAAATCATTAATTGATTAACTCAATTCTTGCCTCTAAAATTACAGTCTGATATATTGGGGTACTTCATTACTATAATTTTAGTTATACCAACCCACCACTCTCATAAGAACTCCCCAGTAGTAAGAGGTACCCTTAGCTTTGGCATTACGAGAAACCCAAACACTCGGATCTGTCAAAATTTGAATGATGGATGGTCATTTAAACTCAATATATCTTTAAGGTGTTTTTGAGTTGTTAATATGATGAATGAAATAATTTTTTATCTTATTATCAAGTGACATGTGATTGTAATCACAACTGTCTATGCAATAAAAAGTAAAATTTTCTTCAAGCCAAATTTTCAGTTTATCTTTGCATGATTGTTCAATTTTTTTAGCTTTTGAAAAAAACATCTCCATTGTTTTCTCAAAGCCTTTTACACATATTTTCAAGTCAGTCGATATATAAAATTATGTTTTATTATTAATTTATCATTATTATATCAATTCAAATTTCTATAAACTAATAATAACATAACATAATATTATTTATTAAAATAAATTAATCAATATTTTTTTTATATTTATCCCTTCTTGATATTCCTATTACGTCCACTGAAACACAGTAGGAATACTCGGATTCACCAAAAACAATTTATCCAATGGACTCTGGGTAAATTAAACACATATATATTATATATATTCTTTGAAAATAAAACCCACAGCAATTTGTTTCATTATGCCTTAATACATTGGAGGACCTCAACGTGGTCATCTGAGCTCAGAATGGAAATACTTCTGTGGTGTTGGTACCTTAATGATTCCATTCATTAAATTTAATTAAAATTTAATGTATTATTGTCTAAAATTTTCATGTGTCACTCTGATACCAGTTGAATGTACCATGTATATAGTGGAATCCATGAAAGATACAATTTTTAAATTGTTCCCCAATGGTTGACATAAACTCCTCGTAGTCAGTGAAAAACTTTATAGTTTAAGTTTATTATCTCTCATGAAGAGTTTTAATCACCAAAATAAAATTATAAAATGCTTTGTTTAATTCTGAAGATGTGCTCCACATCTTCTTTTCATTAGAGATTGCTTCTCTAAAAATCTGAATATAAATTCTTCTAGATCATGCACACGTGTGTCAAAAATATATGAGTGCATCGATCATAGAAATGCAGGTGAGAGTGCATAGTTTTGATTAAATATTCGATTATCCAATAATAATTGCGTCCCAATAATTTCGATACCTAAGAGAGAGCTCGATCCAATCTCATGGGATATAGAGCATTTCACTTTATAATGCTAGATATAGAAGTAGAGAGAGAGAGTCCATGAATTGTCTATGGAAAATCCCTCTTCTCCGTTACTTATAGTGTGAAATTGAATTACATAGAAATTCCATTGAGATCATTGAATAAGTAACACTATATATATATATATATTGTTTTGAATACTAAACTGAATCAAAAATTTAATTTATTATTATTATCACTTTTATTTAATATAATAAATTTGTCATGTGATAACAACTAAACCATTGATTCACCTTGTACTTCATAAAAATTTTAATTGAACATGTCATATATTAAACTAATATTAATTCATTTAATATTTTTCCATTTATTAACTTAAAAAATGTAAATAGATAAATAAATTCAATTCGCATTATTCTTAGCATGCATAATATGAATTTATTTATTACCATGTTGATCATATCTCCTTGAAAAAATATCAAACCCTAGTAGTGGGGACCAACAAGACCAAAACTATTATTCAACCGAATACATAGGATTCATGAACATGATATTCTATATGACACTTGACGCCATTATCTCAATAGCATTGAATACTATTCATAAAACAATAGTAGGGTCTAGCTACCTATCATGGACCCTAAAGAGATTGGGGTTACCACAACTTCAACAACCAACCTAAGAACACGCGCTATAAAATATAATATCTTTGTCTTTAATATCTCATAAATAAATATGAAAAACTATGTCATCTACCTTTTCATAATTTATTATTTGCGGAACTAACTAAATATATTTTCCTTTAACTGCCATGGCCTTGGTCTTTTGGAGGTACTACCATTCTGATCATTATGGCATGAGATATATAACTTCCTTAAAATGGAAGAGAAAAATTCTTTCTTGAACATTCAAGAAATGTAATGCCACCAATGATGTACAAAACAAAACCTAACACACCATGACTTTATTATAATGGGTTTTTTCTTGTATTAATGTATGTTATAAAATGGAATACATTAGTAAATATCTAAATCTGTGAGACAATTGAACATGTATATAGATAGGAACAACCAATAGCACCCAAAACATGTGGTGTTCTTTTTGGAATGTCTATCATCATAATCTCACTACTAGAGATCACCATGTGAGAACATCACTAAAATAATTTACAATGCTTATGAGACTCCATCACATGATAGTCAAACATCTACTGTAGGGTCTATCCTATTAAGGATAATTATTAGTTCCAAAGGACATTGCGTATTTTTTCAATAGTAGGCTTCGACGTGGTAAGTTTCACATAGTGGAGGAAATTGTTCCAGAGGGTTCTGAGATCATCAAAAGTGAGATCAGTTTTTTTAGTACTCTTGTTTGTGCCTTGTTTGATTCTGTTCCTTTTTACTCTTTTGTTGCACATACTCTATCCCATGCTATGAGAGTAGGCTTAGATTGGCATCATGTTCCCCTGGTGTTGACTATGCTAGTTTAAGGTCACATCATCTTGTTTGATGTGTGTCGGGGGTGTAGACTGATGATGGGGACACATCAGTCCCATGTGGATATTTTCATTATAAAACCTTTTCCACATGATTCTGTCCTTGACATTGACTCGTTGTGCTCCATATGTTATGTTATCTACTACTTATAGAGGAGAGTCATGTTTTTGGATGTGGATGGCCAACATGTGGTTCTCGTTGGTGAGAAGTGTTATTAGGTGGGTATTTGGAATATATAGTCCCTTCTTTCCTTGTTGGTAGAGTATTTGTTGGAATCCATGGATTCTGGGCTAGTGAAGGTACCAAGGTCCATTGGGTAGTTCGTAGATTTTCCCCTCAAGTTTGTTGTTATGTTAACCCCTCGACATTATGTTGGGTTTTGGATACACATGAATCTCGGCGCTTCTCCGATTTTGATGGCTCCATATTGGATGGAACCTTCCTAATTACAGTATTTGAGGTTTCATGTAGATGATGTAATGAAGAAGGGTTTTGTCCATCCCATTGTATCATTTTGGGGTGCCCCATTGTTGTTCGAACAGAAGGCATGTCGTATACAAATGCAGTGCATAAATGGCCATAGGATGAATCAGGTTATTTTCAAAAAAAATTATCCTCTCCTAAGGATAGAAAATAATTTTTTAAAGATGATAGGGGTGATATGGTTTTATAAGATCAATCGTTGGTTTGGATATCACCAGTTAAAGGTGAGAGAGGGCGATATCCCAAACACTGCCTTCAGATACATGAATGGGCACTTTCAGTTTTAACTCATTCCATTCGATGTTATGAACTCACCATTCATGTTCATAGGGATTTTAAAGTACATGTTAAATGATTTCCAAGATTGATTCTTCATTATATTAATTGATGATATCATAATATACTGAATGTTAGAGGAGGATCATGTCGAGCATATCATAAATTTGTTTCAAGTTCTTCGACATGACCAGATCAATGGAATATTTTCCAAGTTCATGTTCTAGATGGAAGAAGAGAATTTCCAAATGCATGGGGTGTCTTAGAAGGATGTGGCAGTAGACACGTTGAAGGTTGAAGCAATTGTTTCTTGGGAATCACCGAAGAACATGGAAGAGTTTCACAGTTTCCTTGAACATACATGTTGTTATTAGAGTTCTATACCACATTTCTCTTGAGTTACATATATTTTAACATATTAGTCTATGAAATACCAAGATTTTTTGTGAAGTAATCAATGATATGAATTATTATGTTTCTTCGATGACATTTTATTCATTTATTTAGTGTGTTACCTTTCTATGGAGGTTGTGTTGTTTGTGGTGTTTTGTGAGGCTTCTTGTTTAGGTTGGGGATCTGTACTGAAGAAGTAGTTGGAAATGATCTCTTATGGATCTAAGATGTTACATCACCATGACTGTAACTATTCCACCAATGAACAAGAGCTATCAATGGTTGTATTTGTATAATTTTTTTGTGTCATTACCTCATTAGAGAGGGATTTATGGTCTTTATAGATCACAAGATCATGAGGTATGTCTTCTCCCAATGTTCTATAATCATATATCAACCAAGGTTGATGGATATTATTAGGTAATTTGATTATAAGATATCATACACCATAAGAAAATGGAATTTTTGGGTCGATGCATTGAGTAGGAAGTTGTGGAAGGGTGTTGTTCTAGGGTCGTAGGATGCTTGGAGAACAATGGAGGAGTTAGAAGCCTTGTAATTAGATTCAAGATTAGATGATTATATAAGTTGTTTGTTACAGATGATGTTAAAATATTCTCTGATACAATATTTTGAAGAGTCTTAGTGGGGTACATAAAGGCAGAGGTGATGTGCGATTTTTTTATCCATGGTGATATTTCGAAGGGATGGTTGCAGGATGGTCGGAATTTTGTGTTGATTTCTAGGAGGTTTTATTTTATAGTGGTGATTATCAATGAAGTCTTTAATGAGTTTTATAACCCTCCTTTGGAGGTGCAACTAGGAATTTACAATATGTACCATGACTTGAGGGTGCAGTTTTGGTAGCCAAGGGAGAAATAGGAAGTGGATGAGTTTTTGGAAAAGTGCTTGGTTTTACAGTAAGTAAATGATGAGAATTGTATTCCTGGTGGTTTGTTATAGAGCATGGATTCTCCTGAGTGGAACTTAGATGACATATTAATGGATTTCATCATAGGGTTGCCCAGAGATTAAGTAGGTTGTCATGCTATCAATGTAATCATGGATTAGTTGCTGAAATCAGACCACTTCTTAGCAATCTAGGAGTCGAGCTCATTTTATGTTTTAACTAAGAGATGTGTATATGAGTTTTTGTGGTTTCATGGAGTCAGGAGGCACATTGTCTTGGATTAGGATGGATGTTTTACTTCACGAGTCAAGAGTGGATTGCAGCTTTCTTTAGACACATAGTTACACCTCATCATTGTTTTACACTCTCAAAATTATGGGAAAATAGTACAGACTATCTAGCCATTGGAGGATATTTTGTGGGCCTATTTCTTGGAAATTGGTGGGTCTTGGGTGTGACACCTTTATTGTCTAGAGTTTTTATATGATTAAAGCTACCAATATCCCATTATAAAGGCTCCATTTTGGTATTTTTAACGATGTTCGTGTCATTATCCATTATTCAAGATGGAGGTTGGGGAGACATCCATTCTTGGTCCTGATGCAGTGAAAATCAAAACAAAAAAGTATCATTTGGTTCATAAGAGGATGAATGTAGCACTAAATCGCTATAAGTATTATATAGATTATAGGAGGAGTCCCTTGGAGTTTTAGTTTGGTTAACATGTGTTCTTGAAGTTTTACCCTCTATGTGGGCAGGGGAGTTTTAGAAGAGGGAGTAAAATTTCTCAAAAGATTATTAGGTCGTTTGACGTGTTAGAGAGAGGTGACAAGCTGGCCAATAGGATCACATTTCCACCATGGTTGGAACGAATCCAAAAAAATTTTCATATCTCTCAGCTTAGTAAGTGTCTTCATATGACTCTAATGTTATTGAATTGGGGGAGTTTGATATCGAGGATGACATGCTGTTTCTGGAATGTCTAGTAGAGATCTAGGATTGCCAAGAGAATGTGTTTTGTGGACAAACCATTTATTTGGTACATGTGTTGTGGAGGAATGGTGTCATGTAAGGGAGTATTAGGGAGTTATAGATGTATATTAATGTCCAATAAACATATTTTTTTAGTTTTTATTTTATTTATTTTCATTGTGATGTGATTTTTTATCCTTTTGATTCACGAGATGATATGTTTTCTTAGGTTTTTTATGTCTGTGGTGTGAGTTGTGATAAATTCATGAAAAATAAAAAGGGGAATATGTGATTCATAATCAAGATGTATTGACTACGATGTGAATAAACCCATGTGGGTGAGTAAGTGCTACCTAGAGAGAACTGTAGCTTGATATGGAGGAAAAAATTATTTGATTCATGTGTTTGGGATGGTGCAGTTCGCTTGTTGTAGCGGTTATTGGTTTGGGATGTTCAGAGGCTATGTTGGTTGTGTAGTGGTTGTGTAGAAATGTGTTTGTGTGAGGGGATATGGTTTTTAGTAGTTGTTTCATGGTGATGAGGTTTTCAAATATGATTTTGGCCTTTTTTGGCATGTTTGTCCAGAAGCATTTGAGGTATGATGAGATGCTTGTGAGGAATCTCCTGAGATTGTTTTTCTTACCCGTTTCCCTTTGGGATTGGTTTTTGGTTATTGATGGAGATAATAATTTGAGAGCTATCTTATGTAACACTTTATTCCTTCCCATCCTATTACCTTTCTTATTTTGGATGTTGGAGGTTATCAGGGGAGGTTCTAGGTGTTTTCATGTAAGTTGGAGGTGCAACAAAGATGTACAGAAATTACATACCATGTAAGTATATTAAACCATAGGAATGATGTTTTCATGGATTGTCCTAGGCTAGTTTAAACTCTTATGTGTTTTTATAAGAAAAGTTTCTATGAGGATTACACTAATTTAAAGGGGATATCACATCATGTAAACCCTTGATCCATGGAATTTTTGCAAATTTTTATGGCTGAATTTTCATTCATTCAGCCATGGATTATTCTTCCTCTCATTTTGGGTGAACCATAGGAGCCACAATGAGGTTATCAAGACATATTTAACCCTTTTTATACATTGATCCTAGTTATTGTTCATTTTCAATTAGTGGTTTATATGTGGTCTGTTCTTCTCCCTTCTTGGTGGGATTTCTTCCTATCTTCCCTCGGGGGATTCTCTATGGTGATGTTGTTATAGTGTAAGTTATGTGTTGGGATTAATTTTAATGGTATTTAATTTTTCTGTTGGTTGATTTATTGTTCCCATGGTGAGGTTTTGATTCTTGAGTGGTCTTCTTCACCCTGTAGTACACAGTGAGTCTATATACTTCATTAAGGTATGGATTCCCTTTTTTCTCATTAGTGTGTATCATGTGGGATGGGTTTAGTTTTTATCTATGTTTTATGGTTTTTATTACCTAATAAAAGATAAATAATTGTATAATTTAATTAAAATGTGGATATTGTGGTCTTATTCATATTATTTTACATCGTTGATATTTTTTGTGATATTTTGAATTGTATGGGATTGATGTCCAACTAAAAATTGTGGCCATTGGGGGATTTTTTTTCTAGATATATGTGTTATGATTTTTTTGGTATCACCATAATATGGATATTGATTAATTACTTATAATTTCATAATTAATTGGTTTCCTGAAGATTTTATCTTGTGTGATAACTCCCCTTCGGTAAAGTGGAATGTGATAAAATAATCTTTGTAAATTTGTGAAATTATATTCATGTGTTTTGATATATTGTCATTATTCTTTGATAAAAATGAGTTATTTGGTAATGTGTGGTTGTTAGTTTTTTTGGTCATTCATTTGGGGTGGTAGGGTGGTAGTTTTATTTTGTCATTCTTTTGGGGCGGTGAGGTGGTGGTTTCATAATTCTAGATTCCCAAGTAGTGATGGAATAAATAAATAATTGTAAAATGATATTTGGAGTGGATTTTTTAGTTTGGTTAATGGAATGGAAATATTAATGGATAATTAAAATGTGAATTATTTCATTAAATGTTGTTGGTTCTAAATAATTAAATGAATGGGGTGATTCAATGAAATTGGTTGTAAATGTGAAGTGGGGTTTCTAGATTGATGTGTGATGTTATGTTTTTAGAGGTGGAAGAGAAAGAGATAGTGTTGTGAGGTGGTTGGTTTGTTTATGAACCCGTAGTTTTTTTGGGAGTTTTTTGATATTATATACATATATACATGTACAATATTTTAATTACAATACTCACCCAACCCATGCATTATCTGCTTACAACTGCATAGTCATGTGGGGGGTGTTTTCCAAACATCGGATGAGGAGTATGAATGGATGGGTGCCCAATCCTTCTCAATTTATCTCTCTATATTCTAAGAGAAGTAGTTATTTCACAGGATATAATGATCATTGGTGGGTTAGTGAAATATAATGTTATATTGATGGCCTAGGTATCTTCAGGCAAGTTGTGATAGCCCTGTTGTTTGTAGGTGAGATGTGACGAACCATGTGTTTTTGGGAGATACATGACTATTTTTTGGGGGCGGATTCTAGTAATGGTCATGCATGGTAGGAGAAGGGAACATGACTCATGGTATTCATGTTCATGATACCCTACTACAATGGATATAGTGGTGGTTTTGTTGTGGCCCATGTGGTTTCTAAAGAGTTGTGTTGTGGCCATTCATGTTGGGCAATGAGGCCAGGTGTTTGTGGGTGGGGTGTTTTGTGACCATTATTGTGGGTTGGTTTGGAATAAAAAATAGATAGGACTGATAAAAAGTATGACGTTGGCTGTGGTAGTAGCATATCAGTGGGAAATCGGTGTAGGGAACCGTATCTATGTGATTATTATTATACTATATTACTTGGTTTGAGTAATTTTACGAGCATAAAATGGTGTGGTTGGGATGGTTGATATACCTTGATATGTGTTGTTTGGGTCTGTTGTTTTCTCATAGGTGATTTTGTGTTCTTCTTTATCATGTGGGTGAGATACATTGTTGTTTCCTACTGAGAAAACTTGTATTCTCACCCTATGTATATAAAAATGTTTTTATGTTTGTAGGAGGATTAAATAGACCGTATTGGTAATTAATAGCTATGATATATGTATAATTGTTTCTTCACTCCATTAGATTTAATTTGGGTATTTACTTTGGATACATTATTGTATCTATATCAATTATATTCATATAGGCATGTGAGATGGTTTTTGGCTTTGTTTTTATATTTTCTCATTGATTTTTTTTGTGGATGATCCATGTTGTATCCTGAATCTATTAATATTATAGAAGGTAATTCCTCCCATATATTATATTTTTATACCCTAGGTGCTAGTCTCCAACTCAAGGCCTACTAGATGCTGGACTCAGGGTAGTCATTATCTATCTCCCTTTATTGCGGTGAATTTAGAGGGAGGGGTCCTAATAGAAATAGTGAACAAGTAGTGTGAAATGAGTACTCTCTAATAGAGGGTAACAATGTGGATGAAACATTTTCACCAGTAGAAAGGATATAGACATTCAGAATATTCTTGGCCATAGTGATTCAAAGAAGGTTCCAATTATTATAGATGGACATCAATTCATTATTTTGTAATGGGGTTATGGAAGAAGATATTTTTATTGAAAATACATATGGTTTTCTCATTCATGAAGATGATAAAAGATATTTTCGGATGAAGAAGGAACCATATGGGTTGATGAAAGCACCAGGATTATAGTGTTCATGACGTGATTAGTTTTTGAAGAATCTCGGTTTTTCGCATGGTGGAGTTTACTGTAGTCTCTAGGTCAATAATTTAATAAATCTAATGATGATGATTTTGGTATATATTTATGACATAATATTTTGTGGATTAGATAAATCATAGTGCAGATTGTTTTTAGAATTCATTAAATTTGAATTCAAAATTTCTATGTGTGGACAACTAATGTTTTTCCTTGGTTTATAACTGAGACAACGAAAATATAGATCATTCATTTATAAATATAAATATATCAAGGAGGTCTTGATAATATATGGAATGGATAATTTCAAGGAAGTCACATCTCTAGTGTCTACCATGATGAAATTATCATGGGATGATGAAGGAAATAACGCTAATGTCACAAAATAAAGGTAAATAATTGGTTGTCTATTGTAAATGACAATGACAAGACATGAAATTGTTTTTTCCACATGCCAAGTAGCACAATATCAATGAAATCCCAATTAAATACAAATTATTTCTATAAAAATAATACTTTTTAATATTAAGGGAGTGATGGATTTCAATTTACTATACAAATAAATATCTCAATAAGAGTTATAAGGATATAAAAATGTAGATTGGTGTTGTTCTGAAGCTGATAGAAAATTAAAATCATGTGCTGAATTTTAACATGGAATATTTTTTATTTCTTGTATATGTAAATGACAATATTTAATTTCATTGATCACCATACAAGATGAATAAATTTTTTCTACTCAAGAATGCACATAATTATTTTGGATGAAGTAGTAGCTTTATGATATGGGAGTTATTGTGAAGCCTCCAATTATAATACATTGTAATATTTCAAGTACTATTAAAATTAGAAAAAAAATTTCAAATCCATCACTCAATCAAAAATAACATTCACATCAAATATCATTTTATCAAGTATAAGGTGGATAAAGGGATTGTGAAATTGGAGTATGAGCCTACAAAACTATAGGATGTAGTACCTAAAGAATCATTTGAACAACATTGACAAGCACAGGGGGTTTATTTGATTACCCACACTTGAAAAGGTGTGATTTTTGGACCCCATATCCAATTTATATGAACTTTTTTCTATAAAGTGATAATCTGTGTTCGTTACACTATTCTTGAACATAACGATGCACCCATTGGGTTCATTGAATATGGGGGAGAAATTTTTCTTATTAAAGGGGAGAAAATTTCTTAATCAAGATTGGGGGAGATGATGTTATTGGATTAGTGGGGATGGTGTAGTTTTAGATCAATCGATGATAAATAATGTCAATCAAAGGTTATATATCACAACAGATTAGATTTAAGATGAAAGAAATTGAGTTGTTTCAGAATGAAGTGATTCCTTGATAAACATTTCTATATAATATTTTTTCTTTCACCGAGCATTGATAATGTGGGATTAGATTAGGTGTTGAATAAATATTATATTTCTATATTAATCTCAATAATCAAATGTTGTTAGAATATAGACTAAGTGTTAACATGGTGTCAAAATGTGAAGAGTTGTCAAAAGACCCAATGAGGGATATTGTTGGGAAAAGGACCTTCAAAGAGGTGTATTTGTGTTTTTGGAGTTATATTGTTTTTTGAAGAATATATATAATCATTTTTTATAATGATTTTTTTTGTCAATTAATAGTTTTATATTGGTGAAGTTTCCAAGTGTTTTCCTTAGTTTTGGGCCTCAAAATTGGGAGATCCGTTTATGGAAAAGAATTGTTTTCTGTAAGGGAGTTCAAGGACCACAGTTTTCAGATATTGAAGAATAGTTATTGGACCACAATGTAGGTATGAAAATACCTGAAGGATGTTACATTCTATAGAGAATGGCATTGGTTTTGGATATTGTAACGGATAAATGCATTATGAATACAACGTATCAAAATCAGTTTGCAGGAGGTTCGTAGTTCATGGGAGGCAAATCATTTACATGAGGCTCATTGTTTCAGTTATGAGGTAGTAATTTATGTATCCAAAATGGGGTTTTTGTTCATGTAAGACATTAGATGATTCAAAAAATTAATGTTATATGAAAACTACATAACATAGTCAGATGGGATGGCTATATTGCATCGACATTTTCGGTAATTCATATTAGCATTCTTTCTAGATATATTTTTATATATAAAAACCACTAATCATATCATTAAGTAGAGAAATGTTTATTAGAAAATATATTACTCCAGGAAGAATTCAGTGAAGTCTAAAGTAGTTCACAAAGGATAATTCTATTAAGTATAATAGTTCACAATGGAGGATTTCATGAAGGAGGAAATAATTCATGAGAATATTTTATGAAAGGGGATTTGGGGGCTATGTATCACATAAAAAGGTAATTTATAGTATATGTGTTTTATGAGGAATCATCCATGAATGAAGGTCTAGGGGTTGATGATGATTCAGTAATCCATGAAAGAGAGTCTATCCGTGAAGAACTCATGTCATGAGATGAAAAGAATTTCATGGCGGATTCAAGGTAGTTCATAGTGGAAGTAAGGATGTTTATTGAGGGACTCAACCACTTTTTGATAGAAATTTCTAAAAACTAAGAGTATCAAAAAAAATTATTTCATCTATCAGGTCAAAATAGTACTTCAACAGAGCATCTACCTAGAGTTGAGTATTAATTCATTAGTGATAATGAAGGGACCTGCATGTCCATAAAATGAGTCTGGATCATTTCTAGAGTAGTGAGATGTGGAAGAGGAAGAAGAAAATCCTTTACATCAGCATTGATCCATAAAAATTTAGATATTGAGTGAAAATTGGGAAAGTAGTGAGTTCACCCTAATCATTCTAAAGGCAGTGAACATGGGCAAAGATGTTATCTAGCTAGATCACTGTAATTCTGAAGTGACCCTTAGTGCATTTGGTACATCAGTAAATTTATTTTTTATTCCCCATTGATGTATCCCAATAAGGGTGAACCATGTAAAATTTATATTTTTAATACATTATTTTATACTTGTTAATACATTTCTACGGGAAAGTCAGAGAATATTGTTATTGTTTATCAATGAAAAAATATGTGAAGGGGATGTTGTTTTAATCTTTCAATACATGATTAAACCACCTATCATGATATTCACCTAACTAGTCTAAAATTTTATAACATTAATATCATTCAAGAGAATATTTAATTATATTATATATAAAATAACTAGAATATTCATGAAAAATAGGCATGATAAAATAAGTAAATTGATATGAGAAACACTAAATGTATTGTAAGGTTATTAAAAAACTTCTGATGAAATGTTACAATAGGATCATATATGATATTAAAAATATTATTATGGTTATATAATTAATTAATAACAAGTTTAATTCCATTATAAAAGTGGTTAAATAATATTCAAATATAGGAAATCATGATTTAAGGGACATTATCTTAATTTCCCATCATTGTGGAATATTTTATTATTGAGGTCCAAATTTAATTTATATGGAATAAATAATACCCCTTATATCTAAAATACCATCAATACATCACACTTCATGGTATTCTAGGTTTCAACTTCAATTTTTTCATCCAAGGGTAATTGAACATGCAATTACCATGGGGTAATGAGTTTCATAACTCAAATTCCTTTAATTAGGTTATATTAATTATTAATTCTATTTGATATTCTATGATTATAGATGTAATTATGTTTTATTATATTGTTTTTTATTTCAAAAAAAATATGTGGGTTTAGATTTGATACACATTATTGGCTCATTGATTAATTTTAACTCCAATGTTATGATCACTGTCAAGGATTGGTATCAATTAATATTTCACTAAGATATGTCTTTTAATGTGCATATACTAAATTTTATATGATATATATACTACCTATTTCTATATTTATCATTAATAAATATTTATTCATGAATTTTAATGTTTCAATTCATTTTTATTTTTTCAAGGGGTTATAATTTAATAGTTACCAACTAGGTAATGATATATTTTACTATCTCACATTCTTTTTGGATTTATTTTACTCTTATTTAAATAATCTTACAATTTTTCTTTCTTAGGATCCTATAATTTTATTATCCATATTTTTTTTATCATAAATAAGACTATTTACTAAACAGTATAACATTTCTACATGTGAAATATTTCTTATAAAGTTATATGATTGACTAGGGAAATTATTGTTAATAATTTGTCCTTACTTGAAAAATAATATTTTTGATAAGTATTATTGTTCATGAATTACATTGATAATTTTAAATACAAGGAATTCATTAGGAAAGAATTTATTAATAGGGAATGGTTATATAGATCCCCCATATACATCTAAAAGTCTCATGTGATAAACAAATTGGGCAAATTAAGTGGGGTTTTAGCTTTATTTTTAAACTATCATGTGTATGGTCTTGATAGATGAGGTATCATGATGCTTGAGATCATGACACCTAATAATTATGCATTTAATTCACTTATAAATCTGTTATTATAAATATCCATTAGATTTTTTAATGATATTATCTCATTATAAATTTAATTATATGTTTAATGATTAAATTACATGTGTGTTCAATTATTTTCTTTTCAATATTTATTATGCCATATTGATTCATAATAGATTACAATTTATTTAATCCTTACAAAAAATGTTAGCTATTGAATATATTTTTTCCTTTAAATATGTTATGAAGATGAAATCTTTGAATGAATTTCACATAAATTGAATATTTTCTTTTGTTATATATTATTTTATATATCCATTGTAAATTATTTCTCATATATGTATCTAGTTCTTTAAAACCCCAAAAATTATTTTTCATATTGGGAAATAATCCTTTGTATCTATTCTAATATAATAAATAGGAACTAGAAGGGGGTTACTAGTGGCAGGTTCGTTATAGTTGGTATCAGATAATATTTAGTTGAATCATTGTGAACTTGATTAAGGATAACATAGATCATGGAATATAAAATTATAGTTGAATTTGGTGAAAATATAGAAGACCATCATAATCTATTGGTATGGATGATATTATATTTTTTTAACTAGGAATACATACATACATACATATATATATATTAAAAGTGTAAATTGTTCTATCAAAGATGTACGTAGTTGTAATAACTCTGAAAAAGGAGTGTAAGACTTGAATGAAGCATTACCTGGTACATGAAAATTTTCCTTACTCCATACTTTTTTTTGAAACTCCCTAGGGACATGATTAGGATAATTTGGATTTTCATTATAAATAATTATGTAGTATGTGAATCTTAATATATCCCCAAAGAAACCATGTTTATGATTCTGATATTATCAATCCATAAACTTTCTAATTATTTAATGTGTTACACCATATTTAGAATTATAAAATGTGATTTAAAATTCATAAATTATGAGTTAATATGGTGTATTTTATTTTTTTTAAAAGAAACATAGAATAAATATGGGTTTCAATACTTTTGGATAATGTAGATATTTCCTTAATGAGAAAAACAATATAAGTAGAGTTGGAAATGAGCATATCAATGTTATATTAGGGAATCATACTCAAGATATGGAAAATAACATTTCCTAAATCGAGCAACCTTTTGTTTCATAGCATGATTCTATTAGGTTGGAATGCTTCATGTGATATATCCCCAATCATTTTGTGAGGCTGCTTATATAAAGGTGGGTGGTCAATGGATCTAGTTTCTTGAAAATATATTTATGGAATTTGAATGGGATGAAAAATAAATGGTCATAGTTATAGTATATTGTATCCAATGTGATTCTAATAAATAATGGACATTGATCAAAAATAATTGGGAGGAAGAGGAAATAGAATAATTAGAATCTATATAAATTAAGGAAACATTTGTCAAGAAAACATTCCCTCAGGATCAAAAAATGGACCTTTTGGGAATGATCTGTAGATTAATTAAAAATTAAGACGAAATGTTTGTATATTATAAGGATACCATTACAAGGATATCAAACTATGATATGAATTGCATACACCACACCGAATTCATGACTGACCATTTCTTTAATGAGATTAAGCCAAGTATCCAAATGTTTATGGTCTATGAAAAAATTTCTTCTTATGATGAAATAGTTTTCTGTTCCCAAAAAATGGAGAATGAATTTAATAGATACTATTTGTTCAAGGGAAATATAGAAACTAAGGGGTTTAATGAGAAATGAAGTGGGAATTAGTCAATAAATAAATAGATAATAATCTGATTTTAATCTTCTAAAAACTAAAGAAATAACCATCCTAGTTAATTCTTTATAGGAATGAGGTCTTATTATATGAGTGGAGATAAGGGTCATTAGAATAATGAATTAAAATTGCAGAAATAAACAACTATTATTTAGTTTTTAAAATATAGTGATATATGAAAATATTTAAATTAATTCCCCAAGTGTCAAATTTATATACCATAGAAGAGGAAATTGGGAGAAGGAAAAGCTTATGTAATCACTAAAAATGAGGTGCAACTACCAAATTATGTGGTGGAACATACTTTAATCACAACCTATGAATTACCCAATGATTTATTTTATTCTAGATATACACACGCTTTTATATCAACTATGTTTGTGAATAAAATTGGATATTTACCTAGAAAATTAAGATTGGAGTTTCTAATAAAAATCATAGTGGATGTATCACTAGAACAATGATGTTTTATGAAATCCCCATTATAACACATAAAAGTTCTTTATTTTTTTAATTTATTAGTATACCTATATTTGAATACAATATATTCATTATTATGGACTTGGTTTCAAAATATTATGTAATCTTTATTCATAAGGAGATGGAAAGTATTATTCATGGTGAATATATAGAATTTTATATCTTTAGAGTAGAGAAATCATCTTTTGAGTTGTGATTAGATTCACCCTCATTAGCTCTTCTGAATGAGATTCTCGAGGGAGAAGAGAAAACCAAATATATGGATGGAGAAGGTTGAAATATAATTTAGTATATGCCTATTTTATAAGAATATGTTGATGTATATCCCAATGAATTACATGGACATCCACCAGACCATGATGTTGATTTTTCCATTTATTTAGTCCCTAATATAAGACTAATATCAAAATATCCCTATAGAATTTCTACAAAAGAATTAGTGTAGTTAAAGAAAAAACTATAAAATGTTTTTGAAAAGGTATTTATTCACCCTGATGTTTCACCATGGGGGTCCCCTATTCTATTCACTAAAAATAAATAATAATCATTGATGATGTGAATGAATTATATATAAAACATTGTTTTTATGATAAATAATAAGTAGTATCTACCTCTCATTAATGCCATATTCATTCAACTTTAAAAAGATAATATTTTTCAATGATTAACCTTTATCCTATGTAACATCAATTGTGATTTCATATGAAAGAAATTATATAGAAAACATTTTCTATATGGTATGTGCATTATAATTTTTCCGTAATACCATTTGAAATGACTAATTCATCCGCTCTTTTTATGATCCTAATGAATAATACATTCAAGAAATATATTGATCATATTTATTTGGTATTAATCGATGATATCTTGGTGTATTCTAAAAGATATTATTACCATGATAATAACATATATTCTATACATATGACTCATATAATAAATGATTTATATGAGAAATGTAGTGAGTGTGACTTCTAGATTTAATATTTTTCTTTTCTTGGACATATTGTCTAAAATTATGGAATATCATTTGATCATACAAAGGAAATGAAAACCAATGAATGACCTACACCAATTAACATAATCGAGGTACCTATTTTCATTGGTTTGGAAGGTTACTATCAGTGATTTATTATGAATTTTTACTAACCGGCTCACCCGTTAACCAAGAATACACAAAAATGGGATATATTTATATGGGAAGGGAGATGTGAATATTTTTTTCAACAATTGAAGAGGATATTATTCAATTTACTGATTTTGATTCTACCACCATGAAATAATGGGGTTTTTATATATAGTGATGCATCAAAGAATGTAATGGGTTTTATCCTTATGAAATATGAAAAAGTTATTGCATATGCGTCAAGGATGATGAATAATCACAAGCAGAACTATCTAACCTCGGATCTTGAGTTGGTAGAAGTAACCATTTCATTGAATATATAGGGATATTATCCATATGGTGAAATATGTGAGATATTATGAAATGCATATTTTCAAAAAAAATGAATCAAAATGATAAAAAAATAAATGGATCAAGATACTCAAGGATTTTTATTCCTCCACACACTACCACCCAAGTAAGTAAAATTACATCGATGATGAATTGAGTAAGAATGTTCATGGGGTTTTGACCCAAATGATGATTAATAGAGATCCAATGATCATGAATCTAGTAAATATTGATATTATAATTATTATTTAATGGGATTCATCACTCTTTTTTTTCAAATTAATGTGAGGTGGGGAATTAATGAATATCTTTCCAGATGTTTAGTTTTACCATTAGTAAAATAAAAGAGATAAAATCATATAGGAGTCATTAATACTCTTTATTTTCAGATGTGGAAATTGGATGAAATTACTATAGAATTCAACACTATTTTACCAAAATTACCAATGAAATATGATACAATATGGTTTTTATCATTTTACAAAATCTACACACATACATCCAATAAGAGAAGATTTACTTCTTTAGATACTTGTGTGGGTTTATATTCATGAAGTGGTAAGATGTCATAGGTCACCTCTGTTGATTATGTCTTATTATGATCCATGCTTTACATCAAAATATGGGAAACGACATTAGGTTTCTCTTTATTTGAGCACCACCTACCACCCTCAAAAGCATGGATTGTTTTAAAGGACTATTAAAGTAATGGGAAAATATGTTGAAATCATGATAACATGACTTTTAAGGTATATGTTATTACTATTTACCATTGGTATATTTTTAAGATGACAATAGTTTTCATTCATGTATTTTAAAGTTGTTATATGAAGAATTAAATAGAAAGAGGGTTTATATTAAAAGTTTTTTGTATGAGGCTATTAAAATGAATCTTATAGTCTGTGTCCTTATTTATGATATAAAAATAAAGGTAAAGTCTATTCCAGATCATAATAATTAATCTCAATGTAGGTAAAATAGTTATGCATACAAATAGTGTAACATTTGTAATTTCAAGTGAAAGATTATGTTTCCATGAAAGTATCACCATTGAAGGGTGTTATATTGTTTACTTAGAAGAAAAATAAGAACACTAGGTACACAATAAAATTTAAATATTGGTAAATGATTAGAGTTGAGGATTATGGGTTGGAAATTCCTTAAATCCTCTCTAATGTACAAGAAATGTTTCATATATCGTTATTAAGGAAGTACATCATAGACCAAGTGAATATGCTCATATTTGATGAAATAGAATTGTAAACTAATATATCTTAATGTGGAGATCCCATATAAATTATTTATACTATATAAAATTTATTTAGGAATCATACTCTTTTACTTCTAATGGTATTATCTGGAAATCCTAAAATCGAGGAAGCAACATTGGAATTAGAGGATGTTATGAATAGAAAATAACATCTTTTGTATAGAAGGAATTATCCAAAAAAAATTAAGGATGAAATTTTTTTGAGAGAGTAATGTAACAACCTAAAAATTTATGTTATATTTCCTTTTAAATATGTCTAATAATATCAATTTCTTGATCTATATGCAATATTGAGTTTAAGAGAAGCATTAGATGATATACACTTATAAACAAGCTGTTAAATTGGTTGGTATGAATAGTAAAAAAATAAATAATGACAATTATATGTTTTACTCATGTATAAAATAAATTCAATATATAACTATTTATGATAAATAATTGAGAATCATTTGAATGAAAATTTTTCAGAAAACTATATTTTTCAAAATAGATGTTTTATTGTACATTACACACATACATTAAAATTAATTTATAACACTTTTAGAAAATTAATTTTTAAATTTTAAATTAATTTTTTTAATCATTATGTCAAAATTATATTTTATTGTGTTTCTTTGAATTTTCTTAAAAGGTAAATTTTTTCGATGAATAGTGAAAAATATTGGTCTTTATTGAAATTATTATTTTTATTTAATTATTTTAGAGGTTCCATTTTTATTTTATGTTTTGTTAAAGTAAAATTAGTAAAATTATATTTTATTAAATACCATTGAAATTAGGGTAATTTCTTTTTGTTATAACATTCTAGACTTATGATAATTTTTTCTTTGAAAAACTACTTTTTCATCACGTCTATAGGTTAGATTTTAAATTAAATTTTGAAACTTCTTTTATTTGAATTTCAAAAAATGGATTCAATGTTTGGAATCATAATAATTAATTTAATTTCATAATTTCAACAAAATTTATTTTTATATTGATTTTTAATGTTAATATTAAATTAATTACAATGGTTAACATTAAAACGAGGTTTCACTCATTATATTCTCTTGTATTAAACATAATTTGCTAGAAAAATATTATTATTATTTGAAAATTTGGATTTAATTTATGAAACCAATGGTTCCAAATTTTATAATAAATATTGTTAAACATTAGGATTAATGGATAAATACCTAGTTTAAAAAACTAATCACTATAGTTAAAATTAAAATAGTTAAAGTGTGTAAACATAAAGGATATAGAATAGCATATTTAAAACATGTTCTTTTTGGGTTTTTATGGTGAGTCTCAACCATATCTTCCCAAGAATATATTATATATTGATTTCTGAGGATGTTGGCGTGAGAGTGATGTCCAAATATAAAATAGTTTGGGGTATTTAAAAAATATCAGTCATCCTCAATTGTAAAATGTAACTAACTCCCCTCACTTATTCAAACCTGTAAATCAATTTGGATCGATACAAACCTAAACAAATACCTCCAAAAATTCCTTATACACATTGTATATCTATATATATTACCAAAAATTAACAACCCTAGGGTAATTAAGAGGGGTCGAAAGTATAATTCTCTCTGCAATGGTAGTCATCTTAAGGAAGTGATTTATTTCCATTTATTATATTACAAACATCAATTATATACTAAAACATAAAATAATAATAAAAGAATATAAAATATATTTATATGTTATGATAATTATGATATAATATTTATCCATATCCTCTTCCATCATATAGGAAACATAATCGTTGATCATGTGTACGAAGGACTACCGCCTTATGAATCGATGTAAATCATATTACTTAAAATCCTCAAATATCTTGATATAATAAAGGATTTAATATATTTATAATAATTTTTATGAAATAATTATAAAAATTAAATTATAATATCACATATACCTTCATAATTTCCATTCTATTTACAATATAATAACATCGGTCGACTATATGGCTGATTACCACCTTGCAAAGTGATGTGATTCCCTTTTCACTTATGATTTACATAGAAGTTAAAAAGGATAAATGTAATGACTATAAGTCAAATACATGAAATAATAAATTTTAATTAAAATTAATATATTAAATAATTCCTTTCCCTCTCACCCATTAAGGAAATGATATCATCACCCATGGGTCCTTACAAATTATCATCTCCGTGAAGCGGTGAAATTCATTTTCTATGCCCAATCTAAATGAATGGCTATAAATATTTATATAATGATAAATAATAATATTTATGAAATTAATATAACATTTTATATGATGGATTTATATCCTATTTACAATATCAATAACTTTCATGAAAAACATGAATGATAAAATAAGGAAATTAATACCTGAAACAATGAAAATAATAAAAAACTATTAACAAATAGGTGATAAAATGTATTATAAATATATAATATGAAATTTAAACTATTATTATGGTTATTTTATAAATTAATAACATTATTAAAACAATTATACAGTAGTTTAAATCATGTTCAACTAAAGGAAAGCTTGAGGTATGGGTCTTCATCTCAATTTCCCTTTATTGAGGAATATTATATTATTGTGAACCTAATTTCAATTATATGTTGTAAATACATTATATTTTACATGAAATGACATGAATAATTCAAACATCAGGGTATTTTAAGATTCAATTTGAATAATTTCTCCCAATTTAATTTAAATATTTAATTACCATGTGGTAAATAATTTTATAACACAATTTTTGTTGATTATGTTATAATACTTCTTCATTGTCTATTATACACTATAATTATGTGTGTAATGAATTTATATAGTATTATTTTTTATTTCATCTTGTTCTATTTCATTTTAAATTTGATACACATAATCCATTCATTGATTAATTCTCACATCAAGGTTATTATAATTATAATGGATATAATCACAATTTACATTCCATTGAGACATATCTGTTAATATAAACCTATTTACTTTTATATGGTGAATATAATTCCAATTTTATGTATTTCATATTAATAACTACTTATTAATGGTTTTAAATGTTTTTATTCAATTTTAGTCTTTCAAAGGGTAACAATTATATAAATTAAAAAATAGGTAAGAATTGATATTACAATTTCACTTTCTTTTGGGATTGATTTTACTTTAATTGAAGAAATCATAGAATTTATCATTCATAACATCCAATAATTTTCTAATATATATTATTTTTAACATCTAGAATATTACTTTTATCATATATATTATTTCTATATAATCTATTTTTTCTGTGAAATTTATATGATTGACTAGAGAACTTTTTGTTAATATGTATTCCTTACATGATTGGGAATTCCTAGATATTTATTATTGTTCATGAATTAAAACATTAATTTGATAAATAATGAATTCATTGGACACATAGTAATGTTAGGGAAAAGATATAGATATCCCTCATTGTATCTAAAGGCCTCATGAGATAAATCAGTTGGCCAAATTTAGTGGGTTTTTACCCATAGTTTTAAACTATCTTCTGAAAGGTAATGATAGTTGAGGTATCATGATTCCCCAGATCATGTGATTTAATAATTATGAATTCCCATAATTGATAATTCCATTATTATTATTATCAAAGATATTTTTATATTTAATATATCTATGGAGGGATTTTATTATTATGTTATTAATTAAATGGAATGTTTGTTTAGTTACATACCATGAAATAATGATGATAACATAATTATTAATGATTTATTACATTATACATAACCATTAGTGGGAATTTCAACTCACCCTTATTTATTTTCGTTTCACAAGGTTATGATGATGAATCCTTTGTAAGAGTTTTAATGATGCTGATTATTTTCATTTGTTTTCTTCTATTATTTATTCCTAATGTAAAATAGGTATAATGTATATATGTAGTTCTCCAAAACTTCTAAACTGATTGGTCCTTTGGGATTTGACCATTTTTATCTATTCCATTGTAATAATGTAGTCATAAACTTATGGTTAATATATTTCTTGTCATTAAATTCTACCTCTCAAGATATTTTATAACTATTTTTATCCTATGTTTATTTATATAGAATACATGTTTTACCTTAATATTCTTTTAAATAATAATGAAATAGATTATTTTATATAAAAAATTTTCATTATTTATTGGTTTAGTCAAAAACCCATTTTATTTGTTGTTAATATTCTCAAAAAACGTTTTAAAAAATGTTTTTAATATTTTCAAAATATTTATTAAATGATTTTATTACCCATGTATTAATTATTAATAAATGGATTCAATTTAATTGTCTTGTCATTTTATAGATTCAGATCTTTTTCATTTTGATCGAAAATATGAAATGAATATTTATTTTAACATGCATTTCCTTAATGAAATTTCTCACTATCATGACGTCTAAATGATTTAAATCATCCCTTACAAGTTTCCAGGGTTATTTTAAATGAAAAGTTTTTCATTAATATTTGCTATATTTTTATATTTTATATAAGTTATTTCAAAATGTAAAGTATATTTTCATCAATAATGTTTAAATGATATTTTTATGGAATTCATATTCATAAATGAAAACAACCATTGGTGGTGTTTATGTTTTATTAGGGATATGATCCAATGATTCCATCGTTATTATTTCACTATATGGTTTATGATTATGATGTCATGATGTTTATGGAAACCATTTTTTTCATATATGTTATATTTTAATGAAATGTTTATGAAACTCGTTTCTTTTCCGAGGGTTATGCTATAATTAGACATTTTTGATCTTATACCACCCATATGTATAATTTTCATTAAGTTATGAGTGATACTTATGCATTTATATAATTAATTCGGAAAATTTTAATGGTATATGAGCTCAACGAGAACATGGGAGTCGATCACAAGCCCAAAACAATAGGGTAAAATTCTTGTTATCCCAATCCCAAAACAAGCAGGTACATAGGAGGTTATACAAAGGCCAAAATAGGGTAAATGAGATGGTATTCCAATACTAAATTTGGTACATGAGTGTTTAGAGAAATCCTAACATGTTATCAATATCATGTCGGTTTTCCATGATATAATATTTTCTAGGATTATGTGTATTTTATAAATCATTATCTTATTCCAATGTTATAATCTAAGGTATTATGTCATTTGATTCAATTATGATTATTATCTTATCCAATTTTAAGATTTATTCCATGAATCATGTTTATGATCTATGATATTTTGGATTTGGTATTAAAATGTTGTTATCATGTTCTTATGAATTTATAATCTTATTATATTGATATCTCCCCAAAATCCCCTTACCAAGAATTATATATCACCCTTTTAATTTTCCATTTCCTTAGGTTATAAAAAATATATTATTTCAGATTTTTTAATAAGGGATATATTTATGAAGAACATATATGTATATGATGTAGTTCACCTATGATAAGGTTAATAGGTATCAATGTTCCCAGAGGAACTAGAACTATATGTTTATGACATGGGTCACCTTGTTATATAATGAATATTCATTCAATAAGATACAATATATATGTATGAAAATATTGGGTCACTATTTTAATGGCTCGTATGATATGTATAAGATATTGTGAATATTTATGATCTATAAAAGGATCCAAAGACCTTGTACGTTTAGGGTTTTGTGGTGAGAACCACAATTCATAATGTTTAGCATCACACGATAGGAACATAATTCCAAGATGTTCAAGTTGATTAGGTGTAGACCATAATTAATGTATATTAATGAAATGTTTTAAGGTTTTTGTATCCCCATATGAATTTCTGGCATGTTCTTTTAGATAAAAATTTTGTTAAGGGGATTCTGCTACACTCTTTATCCAACAGGATTAGGGAGTAATCCTTGGTGAAGTATAACTTTTTAATGATGTATGGTCCTTTAAATTTTTGTTATACCCTTATGTATTCTCATTCAGGTAATATTGGTGTCATTAATTCTAAACAAAATCCTCATAGAATAATTATTAATGTTGAATTATATTTTTTAATTCTTATGTTTTATAGTTTTGACGTACATCATGTTTTTATAATGAAAGTATGAATTTTTTATAAGGATATTATAGTTCATCAAGTTAGATGTATGTATTTACAGTTTTAATTAGTTAGTCACAAATGTATATATGAAGTGAGAGAAATCAATCATCAATGGTGAAGACCACCAACATCCCATACACTAACAAATATGTGACCCCTAATGTAGAAATATAGGTTGTGATGGAATAACCCCATACATTAGTAAAATATTTTATCATAAATTTTTATTAACCATTCTCACTATTTTTAAAGTATATTTATTTAATTTTGGTAGTGTGTATATATCTAAACATTTTCTGTCATATGGTAATGGGACTAATGATTAGACTAGATTTTTCATTCCAAATATAATTTATTTTTCAGGAAAACCCCAATATTATTTTCATTATCTACAAAATTTGTATAAAGGACTCTAAATGTTGTGATGATATTGGTTTTAACTAAATGTATAATATCCGTTACAAAAATTTCATTTAAGAGTACAGATTTATAACTTATTAAGGATATGTTTATCGTAGTGATAATTATTTTAATTACTTGATTTTGGTTTGAAGTTATGGACCGATTACATCTAACATTCGTATAGAGAATGGATGGAAGTACTTCAAAATTACCAAAAAATAGCAGTTTTGGGATAATTTTAGATTTTATATAGCATGTGAGGAAATTCTTTTTGAATTCAATGATTTCATGGACCCTGTGTTTCAAAAAATATTTATGTCTTTTAATTTAGTGAAATATCATACTCCATATTTAATGTGTATGAAAAATTAACACTATATAAATCTTTCATGTTTGTTTATGTTACTCCACCTTCAATGCATACGATAAGTTCCCTATAAAATCAACTTTTTTAGACGAAATTTTTGAAATTTTGTTATTTAATAGAGGAATATGTTTTACACCAAATGATGAACCTTCCCATTTTTGAATCTTCATGTGGTATTCTATGATAGTATACTCCTATATGAGGTTGAAAGAAATTATACCATTATTGAAAAGGAGCAGTTATCTATTTTTTTTCTCTTGAGAATTTTAGACAGTATCCTATAGGATCAAAAGTCATCATTTTCACACGCCATTCTGCCTTGAATTTTTTTTATCTAAGAATGAAACCAAGAATGGGTTGATTATACGAATTATGTTATTTCAAGAATTTATCATAAAAATAAGGGATTAGAATGAAGCTGAAAACATAGTTGTTGACCAAATATCTAGGTTTCCTCACACCCATTATGAAGATCATATGGAGAGAAACTATTCCTTTCATGATAAGAAGAACCTTAGTATATCAATCATCATGTATGTATGGTTTGAATAATATTCCAATTTCCTTGAAGGAGTAGGCTTTCCCAAAAAAATCCAACATCCAAAGAAACATATTTATTTCTTAACAGTAGGTTTATCTTTAGGATGACCCCTTTCTTTTTAGGAGGTGTGATGATGGTACTCATAGATGGTGCATTTTAGAGGATGAAATGCTACGAATTTTGTAGATTTTTCCCTCCTCGCATTTGGGTGGTCACCATGGTGGTGAAAGGACAACTCAAAAATTCCTTCAATCTAGTTTATATTATACCATCATTTTCACAGATGACAAGAGATTTGTAGTTGTACGTGATATGTTCCATAGGTTAGTTAATGCTGGTAGGAAGGAATAATTACCCCAAAATGGAATTATAGAAGTATATATTTCAAATTTATGGGGTTTTTATTTCATGGGTCCATTTTCCATAATCACATGAGAATGAGTACATCTTAGCGTTTGTAGATAATGTTTTCAAGGGGGTTAAGGCAGTAGTACTGCCCAAAAATAAGTCCAACAATGTTATTAAATTTGTCAAAAAACATATTTTCTCATGATTTAGAGTCCCAAAAACCATTATCACTGATAACAGAACTCACTTTATAAACAAAACATTTATGGATATAATGGAAATTAATAGTTGTGTTCATAAGACTAGAACTCCTTATCATCCACAATCTAGTCGAAAGGTGGAAATTTCTAATAGGGATCTAAAACAATTCGTGGAGACAATTGTCACATGTTTTATGAAAGACTGGTCACTAAAGCTGAATAAAGATTTATGGGAACATAGAACATCATTCAAAACCCCAATAGGAATATCTCAATAGAGGCTGTTATTTGGGAAATTTTTCATTTGTCTGTGGAGTTGTAACACAAGTCATATTGGGATGTTAGGGCCATAAATTTTGATTTTAAGAGTGCTGGTGAGACAAGACAACTTTAGTTTACTGATTTAGATGAAATTATGAGAGATTTCAAATATAATTCAATAATATAATAATAGTTTGCTAATATCTTTCATGATTCCATTATCCAAATCAATGAATTTAAGACTGGACAGAAGGTCCTTCTCATTAATTGAAGATTCAAACCCATTCCTATAAAACCTAATTCCAAGTGGTCTGGACCTTTTACTATAGCGATAGAGTTGAATAATGGAGTTGTGTAGATAGTTGATGAAGAGAATAAAACCATGTTGGTTAATGGGAAAAAAGTCAAAATTTATATTGTGGTACAACCAATGGACATGGCTTCCATCACTATTCTTGATAACTGATCCAAAAAAAAGTCTAACTGAAGGCTTTAAACTCACTGATGCATTGGATATAACCCAGGGCTCGTGATTCACTTTACTATTGTCTCGTTGTTTTTTTTAACAATGTGTTTTTTATGGCCTTTAGCTTCTCTTTTTGGGATGGAGTTCTTTTAGAATTAATTGCTTCTTATATTCTATGTTTTAGTGCACTTCCTACTACTACTTGTTCTTGGTGCTTTTGGTCTACATTTTCTGTGTTAGAATGATGCATTCAGTATCATATGATTATTGATATTTCATTCATGTTTCATATCTAGAAAAAATCATTCAGTTATGTATGTTACTCATCATTCTCCATTTATTTTATTCTCATTTTACTTTAATACAATAATGTCACTATTAAGTCTCAATTTCACTATTTTCAATGATTCACTTAAAAAATTATTCTATATTTTTGTAATGCGGCTTAATATATCTACTTGATTTGTCTATTTGATTAAAATTATATTACATAACACTATCCAACATAAAAAAAATCGTTTGTTCTAAAATTTTATTGCAGGTTTATTATGCTATAATTATTTTTATAACGTGCCTCTTGGTTGACAATGGAGTTTTAATGGTATATTATTTTTACTGTTTAAAAACTAAGTGTGGGGTGTCATGGATGATGTAAATCTACTTTATTTAATCTTCGTTTCTCTATTTGGGTGTTTAGTTTACTTTTTTCTGCATACCTAAATTTTTTTGAATTAAAACCCTAAACATTCTTACATAGGACTCAATGTGAAACTACAATTTACTTGTGCAACATTTTGAACATAAATGAAAATCTGTTTCATTAAAATAAATGATATAACATTATCTTTTTAGAACATGATGTCAAATAATTATTATGTAAAATACTCATTTTAGTTACATTGAGACCTTTAAACATGCTGATAATGTATTTTAATGAAACTCTATTTTTTTCAAATTCAAATTGTTGTATCCTTTTCTTTGGAATTCATCTTTTGGGAAAAATTTGGGTTTTATGTTTGGCGTAGTGGGTCAACTCACATTGAGCTAAACTATGCATTATTGAAATATTATCAATTTCCCACTGCTTTTCAAACATTTTGATAAAAAAATGGATAAATTTCTTCAAAATTCATTCACAAATTTAGTTTTTTAGGATTCAAATTGTTCTCAATTGGGTATTTCTTTTGAACAATTTCTTTTATGGTAGTTGGTAGTTGTTTTGACTCTGAAATTTATAAGTGTGAATGATTACTGGGTGATTATACTTATTGAATTTATGAATATTTTCTTTAGGAACATGTTCGGGTGTGATATAAGATACATGTTAGTGATGTTTAGATCATAACCATAGGAAATAAAAGTTTGAATTTGATCATAGGGGACACATTTTCTTTTATTTAATAAACTAATCACCTTAGTGATCAGGTTTAAATGGTTTTCATATAGATCTTTTGGAACTGGAGTAAAATGGGAATCTAGGATCCCACAGTGAAAATATGAGACCCGAGGAACTGGGTACATATCTATGATAAAAAATCCATCTGTAATCAAAGAATAAGTGCATAAGCATAGTGATCATAACTTGTTATTTAGATTGGTAAAAATTATAATAATGTGTCTAGGGTCAAAATGAGTTCATTAAGGTGAGGGTGAAGATAAACACCTTATGAATAAGGGGAAAATGGGTCTATGTGGATATCATTTATGATCTATCAATATGGTGATTGAAAAACATATATTTATTTTTGGAATATAGGACATAGTATGTGTACAAAGTTCCTCTAGTTATATTTTTAATTCCACTCCATTTTAACCTTTTATCTCTCATTAAATTAGAACTCATACTTGAATAAAATCAAGTAATTAAGAGCTTCCACATATGAGGTAGGAAACCATCATTGATAGATGATTCCCTATATCCTAGATTATCAGTTAGAGTTTGTAGTTGGGAACGATTTCATTTGACCATTACATTTCAAATACATTTTGATAGTTTTCACTCCTCTATTTTGAAACTGTTCAACATGTTACATTATTTAGTTGATAATAAAAACATACTTATGTTTTTTATAGCTAATAAAACATGGGATTGTTTGAGGAAATATAATTATTATGGGTGGGGGAATTTGATGATTCTATAAAAACACATAGTTGTTCCACATATTTTCATATAGTTATAAATGATATAATTAACTATTTTTACACTTATTATTAATATTTTGACTTTCGTATTTTTATATATAAATAATTAGTCAATCATTTTTTATTTATAAATTTGTTTTTTATCTTTTTAATTTATTATTTGTGTTTCACTTAAATATTTTTTATATCTACATTTTAATTTTTAATTATTCTTCACTTTTAATTCTACATTAGGTTAGTTTTCCTTAATTAAGTAATCCACCATTATGTTTCATTTTATTAATTTTCATTTGAGTCTTCATTTATATAATTTAACTTTAACTTATAATTATAATTATTAATTGTTTTCTTTAATTAATTTTACTCTCAAATTTATTACCCTTAATCAATTTAATTAATGGGCATCAAAAATAAAACAGTAATCAAGTTTCATTTTAGATTTTTTCTCTATTTAATTTCTAATTTTAGTTTAATTATTCATATTTTTTAATATGTAAATCAATTCATTAATTTAAATCTTAGTTTTAGATTCATTTAATTAATTAATTTTAGTTTATATTTATAGATAAAAAATTTAGCCACCAACATTGTGTCGGTAGCTCATCCCAATATCACTTCCCTTTATCACTATTGGGGACTTAATGAGTCACCGAAGCAAGTCCATCAAAACTGATGACACATTATTTTAAATTTTATTTGATTTTATTTATTATATTTTATCACTTCTTAAAAAATATATATATATATATATATATATATATATTATTTAATGAGTTTGATATCATGGACGTCTCACCATTGTCTCCTGCTACAAAACTATGACACACAACTACACGAAATCACAGACATCCATCAATTCCATTCATCAGAGTCGGGGTTTATTCCTTCCACCCCAACTAACAATGAACCTCAACGCACTTACGCACCGTCAGCCACTTTGCAACTCACCAACAACATACTCACGATCGCTTCCTTTCACTGATGGGCCTCATCGTGAATCACTGTTGTATTAAAAATCAAATTGAAGATAAAAAAATCAAATAGTCAGTAAAGAACATTTTGGGTATGTCAAACCCAGCTATTGGAATTCCTATACGAACCCAAAATTCGCATATATATTATCATATTTAAACAACCCCTTTTCAAAAATCTTCATCCTGAACCAAACTAGTGCTGAAGGAGGATGCTTCGCGAATGGAAAACCCTTGTAATCCTGACCATCTGTAGTCAAAGACGAAGTCGTAGTCGTCCATAATGATGGAGCCGAGATCTGAGACCGAAGGAGGATGGTGAGTGGAATCGTCAAGAGGAAGCCGGAATACCCCCACCCCGGGCTGCACGTAGATAGTGGAGAAAAGGGGAGGGTGAAAAATTAAAATTAATAATTATAATCTACACTAATTATAATTAATAATCTTATTAACAAAAATAAAATTAAATATTAAAGTATTTAATTTTATAAAACAAATTAAACTAAAATATTAGTAAAAAATGTAAAAAAATAAATATTTTTAAAGTAACATAATTAAATAATAACATTCTTCATAAATTTATTTAACCGTAATTATTTTTAATATAACCTAATAAATAAATTAATAACATGAATAATAAATAAAATTTCATAAATAATCAAAATAATTTTCATTTTTAAAATAATAAAATATTAACATTATAAATTAATTTTTTTAATTAACAATTAATTATAATTCTAAATAAAAAAAATAATCAATTAATCAACATTTTAATATTTAATAATAATTTTATCTAAATAATTAATTGACATAATAAAATTTAAAAAATTATAATTATATTTAATAAAATAACATAATTATAAGTTTTATACATTAAAATATGTTTTTAATAGTAATCTTTTATAACATTATGAAAAAACCATTATAATTCAAAAGAGTTTTTTTTAAAAAATTAACTAATAATTATAATTTAATAAAAATAAATTAATAATTTACTAAATTATTTAATCTAATTAATGACTTAATATTTTTAACTGTTAAATATTTTGTTTAAAATTATCTATTATTTGTTGTGGCGATACAAGAAAAAGCAAATTTTACATCCAGATTCAGCTCACCCTATTGTTCGGGAGTTAGTTACAAGGGTTGTGATAAAGCGACAAGTATTTCACGAAAAAACGCACGTGTGTGGTGGGGAAGAAAGTGACTTGTCATGGTCGATGGAGAATGATAGTGATTTGAAAAATATTATAGTTGTCTTAAAAGAAGATCATGCTAGTAGATTTAAAAGGTATTTAAAAGTACATTGAATAAGGGGACTCTCATTCCTTCACTTTTTCACGATGAGAATCGTAGAGAAGAGCAGTTTGGGGAGATCCTTGGAGAACCATTCTTGGAGACCATAGGATGAGTAGTGCAACACCATTTTTGTTCAAAGGAGAGTTATAAAAATCTTTATTTTCTTATCAATTCCATATATTTTAATCGAATGTTTTGATTTCCCATTAATGAATTTGATAGATAGCTTAATACTGTGAGTTCGGTGGAAAATCAATTTCTAATGGATATATTTTAATCTGTCTTTTCACATTATCATTTTAATGTATTCAAGTTTGATCGGTAAGATAAATTTTGAATTTATTCAATTTCATTGTGCCACTCCTATTCAATTTCAAATTCCATGATCCTTTAATGAGACTAACCATGGATACAATTTCTAAATGTTTTAATTCAGAAATCATCAGAACATATGTCATGTTTATTATATTGTAATTTACAAATATTAATGTTACGATTGAACATTCATAGAGTGTTGATCTACATTAAGTCACTTCTTTTTTAGTGTTATGTTGAAACAAAATTTAAGTGACTAAGAATCCGTTCAAAACTAGTAGGAAAGTTTTTCATCTGGTTTACCATCTTTATTGTTCATCTATCATCATTTTATCTTTCTGTTGCATATTGATTTCAAACTACTTTCTATTTAATCATATCTTAGAAAAAATTGTAACAATTTGTGTGATACATTACTTTAATAAAAAAATAAACAAAATGTAAAATAGTTAAAAATAGAATGTTTACCCTACCATCGATAATACTGGGGTGCTTTGAAATGATTTTTTTAAAAATAGGCCACCATCCTTCTTTATGGGTTCAAACCTATAAAACTGTTATATATTATAGTTTGTAGGAGTTATAAATTTTAAATGTTGAATCGATTATAATAATTCATGGTTCATGTTTTTGGCGTCATTTCTGAGGATGGAACGAGTGACCACTTTTCTAAAAAATTCAAAAAAAATCACATAAAAATAATAAAAATGATTAAAACCGTGTTTAAAAAAAATTATATTATGTGAGTTACTAATACCATATTGCTTATTATTGTTCATTATTTTGTACTGAATTTAAATTGAATACTATCAATTTTATTTGCACTACAACATCTTTTGATAGATTAGATCCATTGATCATAGAAATATAAAAAACAACTAACTACTCTTAACATGAAAATGATATATAAAATGGAGAATATAGATTATAGAGTCGCTATAAATGACTTAAAAATAATATAGAACTCAGTGAGGAATTATAAATCCCAATGATAATGGAGTTACAAATCCCTCACGTTTCAATTAATCCTTCATCAAAGTGAATAACTACTAGAGCTCAAAATTATGCAATTAAACAGTCCCACATTTCCTTATTTCCTACATTATTTGGAATCTATACCGAGGACTATCTTGACTTCATTAGATAATTCTAAAACACTATTCAATAATTACCAATTTTAAGATTTACATAAAATTAGCTAATAATGAGAGAATTTCTGTTTTTAATTAATTTTAAAGCTAGAAATTGGTTTCTAAGCATAAATGAAAATATTTTTCAAAACTAGGATCATGTGTACAATTCCTTTATAATGAAATTTTATCCCCAGTGATTAAAAGGAGAACCCAGATATATGATCACTATCATTTCCCAAGAGTATGAATAATCCTTTCATGAGGATTGTGAATGATTCAGGGAACATCTTTTGTAGTGTCCCCAACATCGCCTCACCTCCCACCATCTCATGGGTACCTACTATGAAGGGTTGTCCTCTTATGGACAGAATTTAGTTGATAAATGTAGTGGGGGAATTTATAATAATTAGACTAATGATGAGTTATGACAAATATTCAATAATCTTTCCCTAAAATCCAAACATAAAAATTAATGAAGAAAGAGAGTGAATAGAAATATAAATTTTTTTTCTGGAAATATTACTCTAACTCAACTTGGTGAAATCACCAACCAACTTTAATCATTAATGAACTAGAAATCTAAACAATATTTTATTAAATTGGGAATTCAATACACTAACTAATCTCTTAAAGAACAATGTTCTCAATGTGGGATATTCAGTCACACTGAAAACGTTTCCCAAACATTGACATGCCAGCACAGCAATAAGAAAACTCTAATTTTGTTTGTTATGCTCCTAGGTTGCCTGTAAAACATACCCCTTTTTAAATCATTATAACCATGTTTTTAATAACAATAAATTTTTTTTCTAGAAATAACTAGGCCTAATTAATCAATACACATCCCCTAATAATCAAAATCAACCAAGAAAAAACATTGAAAATCAACAAAGGGGTGAGTCTTAAAATTTTTAAGGAAACTATGATAGTTACGTATCTTCAAAGCTGGATTTAATTTAAAAAATAATGGATTCACAAGATCAAAATATTTAAAACTAAACTGAATAGACATGAATCCCAATATAAATCTGATAAAATAAAAAATGATGCAAGAATGAAAATCATGGAAACACATCTAGGGAAAATAGTTAAAGGCATTACATCTTGGGATAAAGCAAGATTACCTAACACATCTGAACTTAATATTAGAGAAAAAGCCGTGGATCCTGACACTGGAAGTGGGATTAATACATAATATGAACCTAAATATGACCATGAAAATTTCCAAAATGAAAAATAGTTTGAATTTGGAAATAATAAAATTCTCTGTAACCAATCTGGAAGTCAACAGAATAGTCTTAAAATGATCAAAATCTGAATTTATCATATGAAAATGAAGATGAAAAATCATTTGATAATAAAATAAATAAAGCGAAAAATAAAACTGTAGTAAATTATGAGAATCTGAATTTTTCACCTAAAAACAATATGATAATATTTCTAATGAAAAATTTAACGAAGGACACAAAAAAGTTGTTGATGAAGCTATGGATATGCCTGCTTTCCATAGGAATATTTCCCCACCCATCCCTTTCCCATAGAAATTGAAACCCCAAACCAAAACCAAGGTCGATGTCCTTCAGTTCCCTAGTCTTCTTACCATTCTTCAAGTGATCATTAAATTCATCAAACCCTTAATTCAAATCCCATATTACTTAACATCTCTTAAAAAATTGATTCAAGCAGAAAAAAACTTGAATAATTTGATACCAACAACTTCACTAAAGATTGCAGTGTTGTTCCCTAAAAGAAAATCCCACCCAAACCAAAATTCCTAGGTAGTTTTTTCATACCCTATAGCTTAGGAAATTATAATCAACATAGCCTACTTTGTGAAATAGGTCCAAGTATCAACCTTCTCCCATAATCATTGTTACATCAATTGAGGTTGGGTGATATTCAATACACCATAGTCATCCTATATTTGGTTGACCAGTCTTTCAATAATTTTGTGTGAAGGGTGGATGAATTCTTAATTAGAGTTGGGAAGATTTTTCTACCAGCAGAATTTTTATTCCTTCACATGGAATTTTACCAAGAGGTTACCATCTTTCTGGGTAGGCACTTCCTAGAAATTTGTGGTTATGTGATTGATGTGTTTAAATGTAAGATGATTTTTAAAATCGGAGAACAACAAGAAGATTTTATTGTATTAAAAAATGTAAAATTATCAATGTTAACTGAAAACTATTCAGATATAGAGTCCTTAGAAGCCTAAAATCAACATGAACACTATTATGAATCTAATAGAGTATCATCTGCGGAAGAAATCAGTTTTGAAACTAAAAATTGTGATTTTCTTGCCTCATAAAGTGAAAATTAGGCTCACAAAAACAATTTGGAAAAAAAATTCAGAAATGGAAAACTTTCCATTTTATACTTTTACTAAACATGTGTCATGTATTTCTGAACATATGAACTTATTATGTGAAATTAAGGGTGATTCTGTTTTCACTAACACTTTTTTTATCACTTTGTGGAAGTAGAATGAGAGATGTTAAGTTAAATTTATGGCTTTTATTTAATTAAACTCATAAATTCAATTCTAGAAAATCTAGACAATTCGCTTCCAACTTTGGAAAACAATATAATCAAATATTGAACTGGCCCTAAAATAGAAATCCTATAATCTTTTGAAACACCATATAAGAAATACGTTTAAGACCTTGGACCTCCTCAGCTGAAGAGTCATCCATATTGTGAAAACCAACCCTTTCTAGAACAAAAACAACACCATGCTCATTTAAAATATTCATTTTGGGAGACAATTCATCTATTAATTTTATTATTTATACTAAGATGAATGTTAATCAAGAAGAATGATTGTGGAATGAATTTAAGAACTTCAAATCTTCCATAGGCTAGACCGTAACCAATATAAAAAAGAATTAGTTATTCATTATGAGTGCATAAAATTCTTATTGAGCCAGACCATAAGAATATGGTAGAGTGTCCAAGAAGATTGAATCCAAACATAAAAGAAGTTTTGCGAGAAGAAGTAAACAAATTTCTGGATACTAAAATAATTTTTCCAACTTTTGATATCATTTTTGTTAGTCTCGTCTAAGCAGTCTCTAAGAAAAGACGATTCAATGTTGTTACTAATAAAAATAATTAAGAAATTCAAGTAATAAAATCCATTAAATGGAGAGACTATATAGATTATAGAATCTTAATGAATCCACCAAGGACTATTTTCCAATTCACTTCCATGATAAAATGATCGAGAGGCTTTTTGGGAGTGAATTATTCTATTTCTTGGATGTGTATTATGGTTACAACCATATTTTCGTAGCTCTATAGGATCATGATTAGAATACTATTACATACACCTTTGAGGCATTTTCCTATCATTAGATTCCATTTGGGATGTGTGGGTCCCCTGGTAGCATATGAAGGTTTGTGATGGATATCATTTCTATCATTATTAAGAGGATCATAGTGGTGTTCATGGATTATTCCTCCATTGTGGGTAGTATTTTTGATACCTTCTAGGAGAACATGACGTTAGTTTGGTATATTTTTATTGAGACCAACATAGTTCTTAACTAGGAAAAGATTCAATTTATGGTCACTAAGGGTATTATTTTGGGACATATGTTGTCCAAGATATTTCTGGAAGTAGACACCGTTATAATTGATGTCATTAAAAAATTAACTCCTCATAAAAAATTAAATTGTGTTTGTTTATTTTTAGGGAATTTTTGTTTCTATAAGAGTTTTATCAAAGCCTTTTCCAAAATAATTGTGCCCTTATGTTCCTTACTTATCAAGGATGATTTATTCCATTTTGACCAGAGATATTTGAAATATTTCAATCATCTTAAGGAAAAACTCACTACATCACTAATCATTTCATAAACAAATTGGAAACTTCCTTTCAATATTATGTGTGATTATAGTGATATGGTTTTTGGAGCTATATTTTGGATAGAGGAGAGATAAGAAGCTTCATGTGGTATACTATGCTAGTAGACTACTTGACAAGGGTCAATGAAACTATACCACTACTGAAAAAGAGTTGTTAACTATTGTGTTTTCCCTTGAGATGTTTAGACAGTACCTCTTAAGAAAAAAATTCATCATTTTAATCAACCATTATACCTCGAAAGATTTATATTCTAAGAAACAAACCAAACAATGGTTGAATAGGATAGATTTTATTGTTTCAATAATTTGACTGAGAAATAAGGGATTAGTAAGGAGCTAAAAACATATTTAAAGACCACCTATCTAGGCTTCCTCCTACCCATTCAGAAGAACCCAGGGAGATAAAGTCTTCCTTTCCAGATGAAAATTTAATTATTTTTTAAATCAGGAAGACTATATGGTTTTCAAACATTCCTAATTTCATGTAAATAGGAGGCGTTACCAAAAATAATTTTATTCACCAATGTAAAAAAAAATTCGGGACTTATGTATTACCATTAGGATGACCCCTTTCTATTTAAAATGTTAGATGATGGTATTATTAGAATGTGTGTTCCTGAGGAAGAAATGATTCCTATTCTGGATGGTTTTCACTCCTCAACTTGAGGAGGTCACCATGGTGGTGAAAGGAATGCTCAAAAAGTACTTTAATCTGGTTTTTATTGGTCTATGCTTTTCAAAGATCTAATGAGGTTTGTAGTTGGATGTGATAGGTGCTAGATGTTTGGAAATGTTATTAGGAAGAAAGAGATACCAAAAAAGGTATTATATAAGTAGATATTTTTTATGTATAGGGTTTAGATTTCATGGGTCCATTTCCATAATCACATGAGAATGAGTACATATTAGTGTATTTATATTATGTTTCCATGTGGGTTGATGCAGTATCACTTCCCAACAATCAAGATAGCGGTGTTATTATATTTATCAAAGGTAATATATTTTTATGATTTATTTGTGTAAAATATTCTATCTCTAACAATGGAACTCACTTTAAGAACTATATATTTAAGGCTTGGATGGGAAATTATGGTTGTGTTCATATAACTGGAACTCCTTATCATCCACAGTCTATTGGAGGGGTGGAAATTTATAAGAAGAAGCTGAAACAAATCTTAGAGAAAACAGTATCACATTATTGGAAAGGCAGGTCAATGAAACTGGTTGAATCTTTATTGTCGTATATAACAGCATTCAAGGCCCCATTATATATATCTTCATATAGGACGTTTTTTGCGAAATGTAGTCATATGAGTGTAGAGTTGCAACACAAGTCATATTGGTTAGATAAAGCCTTAAATAGTGATTTTATGATTGTTGGTGAGATAAGACTACTTGAAATGAGTGAGTTAGAATAAATTAAGAGGTAATCATGTGATAATTCAATAATATTCAAATAGATTACTAAGATTGTTCATGATTCTTTTATCCAAAACAAAGATTTTAATCATGGATGGATGGTCCTTCTCTTTATTTCAAGACACAAAATCTTTTCTGGAAAACATAAGTCAAATTGGTCTTTAGATTTTACCATTTTAAGAGTATTGAAGAATTGAGTCGTATAGGTAATTAGTGAGGAGAATAAAGCCATGCTGGTTAATGGCAGAGAGTCAAACATTATTTTGAGGGACAGACAAAGGGCTTGGCTACCTTCATTATTCTTGAGAACCGATCCTAAAAAATGTCTAACTGAATACCTTAAACATAGTTCTACTAGGGAGTCAATTGATTGGTATGATTTTATTTACTTTTATCATATTTTTTATTGAATAAAGTGATGAAATTGTGGTATTTGTATTCTATTTTTGTGCTAGAGTTTAGTTATAGAATAAATTGATGCTTTCTTGCTTTTTTTAAGTGTTGTTACAATGACTGCTTGTTCTTGGTTCTTTTGGTTTTTATTTTCGGAGTTGTAATGTTACAGTTTGTATCATTTTAGGAGTGAAATTACCATGTTATTACATATCTACAAGAAATCATTCAGGGAAGTATGTTACTCTTAATTCTTCATTTATTTCCTTCTCATTTTACAATAATATAAAAATTTCATTGTTAAGGAATAATTTCACTACTATCGGTGTGTCATTAAATAATGTCTACTATATATGTGTACATCTTCTTAAAAAATATTCTTCATTTGTCACTTTAATTAAAATCGTTCTTCATATTACTATACTTCTTAAAATATTATTCTGGTGCTAAAAATCTGATGCATGTTTATTGTGCTAGAAATATTTGATGCATATGCCTCTTAGTTGAAAATGGTGTTTTAATGGTTTTATATTTTCATTGTTTAAAACTAAATTTGTTGGGGGGCACATGAAAGATTTAAATTTATTTTATTCAATATTATTGTCTTTGTTTTGGTGTTTGGCATACTATATTCAGCATTACTAAAAATATATTTTAATTAAAACTCTGAATTTACTTACATGTGCTACAATGTGCACCTACATTTGATAAATGCTAATTTTTGAACTTAATTGGAATTATTCTTCACTAAATTAAATGACAATGCATGATCATTTTAGCACATACTATAAACTAATTATTATGTCAAACACTCTTTTGAGTTTCACTAAGACCATTAAACATGTCAACAATTGACTTTAATGAAAATATTTTTGGAGAATTCAATGTACAAAGTTATTCTATTTAAATTAAGTGATTTGAAAAAAAATCATTTTTTGAACCAATGAATGAGTCAAAGTACCAATTTCTTTTAATTTAGTTTTCAATTCCACTAGTTTTTAACCATTTATCACTCTTGAAATTAGAACATGGAATTTAAAAGAAATAATTCACTAAGTGGTTTCACATATTAGGCAGGACACCATCATTGATAGATGATTCACTTATTCCTAGATTATTTGTGATATTTTTTAGTTGGTAAATATTTCATTTGGTAATTATATTTCAAAATCATTTTTATAGTTTTCAGTCCTATGTTTGGAAACAGTTCAACATGATACATTTCTTTTTTGATAATTAAAACATACTCTTGTTTTCCAAAGCTGATAAAAAATTGGATTGTATTACGACAAACAATACTTAAGAGTTGGGGAATTTGATGTGGATATAAAAACACATAGTTTTACACATCGTTTTATTTATATTTTATTGATTTAATTAACTACTTTTAAAATTTTTATTAATATTTTAACATTTTAATTGTGATAAGTAAATTTATTAAATAATAAATTATTTTTATTGCAATTGTTTTTTATATATTTTTTATTTATTATTTTTGTTTCACTTAAATAATGTTTATATATAACCTTTAATTTTCAATTCTTCTTCACCTTTGAGATTATGATAGGTTAGTTTTCATTATTGAAGAAATCTACCATTATGTTTCATTTTATTAATTTTTTTGAGTCTTTACTTATATGATTTATCTGTAACTTATAATTATAATTTTTAATTTGTTTTCATTTGTCAATTTAACATTAAATATTATCATCATCATCCCCTAGAGAAAAATTGTGGCACATAATGACTCGCAGTAACTGACACCGTTCTATTCCATTCCTCACCGTAAGTGTTTATTCCTTCCACTCATTCTATCAATGCACCCCAACCAACTTAAACTAGTCAACCACTCTCCACCTCAATTACAACATACTCACTGTCACCTCCTCTCACCGACGTGGCCGCTTTATGAATCAATACAGTATAAAACCCCAAACTAAATATAAAAAGAAAAATCACATAATACACAACAAACATTTCAGGTATGCCAAACCCAACTACAAAAATTCCTATCTCAAACCAAAATCAGCATATCTATTGTCAGATATGAAATAACCCCTTTGCACCAATATTCATCCAGAACCAAACTAGTGATGATAGTGGATTCTCCGTGGATGATGATCCCTTGTAGTTGTGACCACCTGCAGTCAAAGAGGGAGCTGCTACCATCCATAAAGATTGTGCTAAAATCCAAGACTGATGTAGGATGGCGAGTGGAATCTTCAAGAGGAATCTTGAATACCCCTACCTCAAACCGCGCGTAGATAGTTAAGAAAAGTTGATGGGAAATAAAAAAAATATAATTAATAATTATATTATATTACTATAAAAATTAAAAAAATAATTAAAAACAATAAAATTAAATATAAAATAAATATTTTTATTTAAATAAATTAAACTAAAATATTAACAAAATTAATGTAAATACAATAAAATATTTATTACTGTTTTTAAAATAACATAATTAAATAATAACACTCTTAATAAATTAATAATATTAATAATTTAAATAAATTTAATAAATAATTAAAATAATATTCTTTTTTAAAACACAAAAAAATATTAGATTTAATAAAATACTTATGTTAATTAATAATTAATCATAAATTAAAATAAAATAAAATCAATAACTAAACAACATTATAATAATTAATTATAAATGAAGCTAAATAATTAATTAACATAATAAAACATTAATAACAATAATAATATTTAACAAAATAACTTAATAATTACTTTTATTCCTTAAAACAATAAATTTAATTATAATATATTATATAATTATGTCAATAATTTTATAATTAATACAATTTTTTCTAAATTTTTTTAGTAATTATTATTTTAAAAATAAAAATTAATAAATTACTAAATTCATTAATCAAATTAATTATTTAACCATTTTAACTATTAAACATTATGTTTAAATTTATCTAGTCTTTACTGTGCATGTACAAGCCGGAGATAATTTTACATCCAGATTCAGATCAACCTACATGCCAGGAGTTAGTTACAAGTTTTGTGATAAAGCGATCAATGTTGCACGAAAACATCACTCATGTGCAGTGCAGAATAAGGGTACTTATCAAAGTCGGTGGAGAATGATGGTGATTTGAAGTAGATGAAAATTGTATTAAAAGAACAGCATGACAATAAATTTAAAAGGGATGTGGAAGAACATTTGATAAGGGGACTCTTATCCATTCACTTTTTCATGAAGAAAATCATAGAGTAGAGTAGATTAGGGAGATCCTTGGAGAACCATTCCTCGAGAATCGAGGATGAGTTGTGGTGACCTATTGTTGTTCTAAGGGTATTTCTCTCACTCCTCCAATTCATCACAAATCCATACATTGTAATTGAATGTTTTCATTTTCCATTAATTAACTTGATAGTTATCTAAATACCATGAGTTAGGGGGAAATATTATTTATACTGGTTATCTTTTAATCTCTCATTTCATATTATCATTTAAATTTATTCAAATTTTATCAGTGAGATCCATTCATAACTTAGTCAATTGAATCGTGTCACTCACATTAAATTTCTAATTCCATGATCATTTGGCGAGACTAATTATGGATACAATTTCTAATGATTTTTATTTAGAAAACATCAGAACGTATGACATGTTTGTTCTATTATAATTTATAATATTAATCTTGTATATGAAATATATTAGAGTTGCGTACTCCAATACATCATTAGTTTTTAAATAGTGTATTTCAACAACATTTAAGTGATTAAGTATCCTTTCAAAACTAGTAGGAATGTTTTTCCATGGGAATATTATCTTGATTGTTCGCCTATCAACATTTTATATCTCTGATGCTTATTGTTTTCAAACTACTTCCAGTTTCATCATAGCTTTGAACAATATTATACAAAAAGTGATGTTACTATACTCCCATATAAAAACAAAAAAATATAAAATGTAAAATAGTAAAGAACTAAAATGGTTACCGCACCGTTGACAATAGTGGGGTGTTAATTGAAAGTTTTAAAAGAAAATTGGAAACCATCATTACTTGTTGGTTTGACCCTATAAACCTCTATAAATTGTAGTTAGCAGGAGTTATAAATTTTAAAAATTGACTCAATTATAATGACAGTTGGGTAAGGCATTAGTGGCTTCTTCAGAGGGGGAATCAATGCATTTTTGGTACCATCTAGTGTGGTAAAAGTACACAGTTATGCCCTGGTGTCTATATCAGGTAGATATCCAAGCGCATGTGGTTTGTTGTAAGGACTTTTTTTATAGGAATGGTCATTAAGAAACTTATTCTATCACTTTAATGGTTTTTTATATTGGAGTTGATGTTGTTTTTGATGGAAAATACAGGGGTGAACAAATCATGGATAAAAAGTTTTGATATCGAATTGACACTCAGGGTGGTGGTGGTCACATGGATGATATGTCATACATGAATGGTTGGATTGTTGGATGAGAACATTGAGAATGACTTGATTCCTATGTGAAAGATAGAAAATGAGAATTGGTTATTAGTGTAATCTGATGTTGAGCATAGTTCTAATGATGTATTAATCATGTGATACAGAGTCGGTTTCAGTGTGTGGTCATAGGAAAGCATGAGACCTCAAGGGCGCTATGGATATCCAGATGTGGGAATGTGCTAAGAAGGTATGAATATATCTGTGATGGGTGAAAATTCAACTCAGGATTAGTTCATTTCATTTTCTGTGAATCCACATGGCGAATTGTTTTTTGACACACATATTGTTTTGATTCATGTGGTAGATCATTATGTTTCGATTATGAATTACGAGGGTCGTTTTGGAAGAACGTGAGTATTGTGACGGTAGAATTTGTACATGAATAATTTTTTTATACCTTCTTAGTAGAGAGTCATAATGTGTTGGTGAGTTTGATTGGCAAATCCTCTTTATTTTTAATTGTTGGGTCCTTTAGAGGCATTAACGGGCATGGAGGCTTGAGACTTTTGACAAGTCAAATTGTTCCCGTAGTGGAAGGTGATAGGGTGAGGGATAATCTACCATGAGGTTCTTTGATGACTTCTTAGCATAATCTCATGTAGTGTGATCATTCCTAAGATATTAAAATCATCATGGGTATGCTACGAGGTCTCTAAACCCATTCCAAACTACCTATAGAGTGTTAGTTGGTTATTGGAAATCTTTGATAATATACTTATGGAGTGGTATGCGTGATATGGGATGGTGGTAAGTACGCCATAAAAACTTTTCATGTATGGTACCTAGGATGGACTAAATGTCAACAAATTATATGATTTCCATTTTTGGAATCTAGGAATGGGTGGTGATTGATGTGTGGTTGTTTTGTTCTGGAAAATCTAGATAATCATACCCATGTTTTTTGGGTTCAAATGGTGATTAAAGGATGGCTTGTGGTTTTCTTAATTCTTTATCAATAGTGTTGAGAAAGAAAATACTATGGTGGGGAGAGGTATGTAATACATGGATGTCTGGGGATAACTATAGAGTGGTTGTGGTGAAATCAAGGTGCCTATTAGAAACATGTTATATACATGGTGGGGTTCCTTTAGGGATGAAAAAGTTTGATTTTCATGTTGGGGTCGATCGAGATGAGGAATGTCTTTGGGATTAGGATAGATCCAACTATAATATGAATGATCACATTTGAATCCTTTTGAGGGGTGTTGTAGAGAATGAAAATCATTAGGAATGTATAAGATTAAACTATGAAAATGTGTTGTTAGGAATGAGGGAATTACATTGGTAGGTTCAACATACTTTGGTGGTATTCCATAAGTGGGAGGGAACTATGGGTGGGTGTAAGGGGTACCGTGTTAAAAGTGGTAGGGGTGTTTTGACATAATTCATTCAGTGATGGTTTGAAATGATGTTGTAAAACGAATAGATGTGGTAAGATATGATATAAACTTTTTATTTTTTCAAGGGAAAATGGTTTCATTGATGAAGGTGAACTTTTGGGAGGTCAAGGTGTTCATATTCATAATGTGTAGGGAGTATGCATGTCCACATTAGGTGGTATCGATGGAATAGTTGGATTCTGATCATGGTGGATTTCACTCAAATTATTTGGTATGGTAAGTTGGAAAAACATCTCATAAATCAGGAAACTTTTGTTTGAGGTTTTTTTAGTCTTTTTATCAAGGGTGGAAATTCTCAACAATGGGATATGGTGGTGGAGATATAATGTGTGGTGTAGGGACACCATAGCGAGAAGGTGGTTCGTTGAGGACATGAGCATTGGTATGGGATGAATGGTCTCATGTTAGAATCATTTTTGTTTTATTGAATTTGTTAAAATGCATTAGCTCTTTATTCTAACGATTGAGTACGTTAAGGTGATGTTCATGGTTGGTTCATGTTATGAATGTTCAGATATGGTGTGAGATCATTGATCCTTGATTTGATGTTCATTGTGTTTTGAGAAAGGTGGTTGGAAGATATTTTTTCATTCATTGATTCTAATATTAGGTCATCATTAGAATTTTGGAAATATGCAAGATAGATCCATGTGATTTTGGCCATTAGTGGTGTAGAGGATCAGACCAAAGATGTTATGATTAGATCTCCAAGGGTACTATAGTACTTCTTTGGTAACCTCATGTGTGGTGGTTCAGTGACATTACCCATATTTTTAGTTATGTTTGATGTTAGAAATTAAGAGCTAATGTGTATGTGTCCTTGTAGGGGAATCCTTTTTAGGATCTTGGATCACTGTGGGGGAAATATCTTTAGGACACGTCTGCATCATCGGTCTGGGTGTGTTGAAAAAATTTCTTTGTTCAGTATGAAAATTTGAAGATGAGGGATGGTAGGTGAACCCCAAGGTCTAACCTTTTGGACTTGAAGGCTCAACAAGGCTCTAAAGAGAGTCTCAATGAATATCTATTATAACCCGGTGAGGTTGTATGATCCCAAAACCGAGATAAAGGATGAACCGATTTAAATATTTTAGTTAAAGGATTGTTTTAGTGAGTGGGATGGGTCTCTGGGGTGTTCGAGGGTTCGAGGAGTGAAAGGAGATGAAAAGCGGCCAGACAGGGTTCAAAAATTAGTTGGTTCATGGTTGGTACTAACCATTCACTTTGTAACACCCCAAGCTTCCACGGTACATTTCCCTTCGAATAATACAATAACATCTGTTGTACGCAACCTCGAGCTCTAACACACACCACAAGTAATTAAACTAGCCGTTGTGAATAGTAATACATACTTTTTGAAATTTTATAAATTTTATTTATCAAAATGGACTTCATTTTTTGATTCGTAATATCGAAATTAGCCTATGTTGAATTTTTGGTATTTTTCTGAGAACTTATAATTTTTATGAATAGTGAAGAATACTTAAAAACAACTCTTTAAATCAAAATAATTTATAGTGATAAATTATACCATTTAGGGGTTTTAGAGTATAATTAGTATATATTTTTACCATTTTATCCAATGGTTTTCATTCGAATTAATTTCACTTTGAAATTGGACATAAACGATTGTCAATCTTTTGATGTATATTGTTTCTTAAAAACACGCTATTTGTTGTGACAGCGGGAATTAATTCTAAAATTAATTAATGCAACTTATATGTTTGGAATTTTTTAAAATAGATACCATTTTTGAATTTGGAATATCAATTACAGCTTAGGGTGAAATTTTGACATTGTTCTGAAAAACTTCAATTTTGATGAATAGTGAAACCACTAAGTGGTAGTTAAATAACTGATTTTTCATTTAAATGGAATATTACGAATTCTGTGTTTTTATTTTAAAAAATCTGACATACATGGATGTCATTATGAAGTAAAATGTGGTTCAATGAGATTAAAATAATTTTTGGTGAATAGTAACTTTTAAGTTCTTAATCGCGATTAGAGGTAATTAGTGTAGTTTAAGGTAGAAATAATGTTTTAATAATATGAGATGAGCTTGACACATGTCCTAACCTCATTGGATGTGCCATGGCCGACCTAGAAAATCCATGGGTCAACTTGGGGACCCCATGGAGCCACTTTAGTTGGAAAATGACATAAATACTTTTTATTTAATGTTAAAAAGTAAAAAATGACACAAACATGAAATGTTTTACTAAACCAATTTTTACATGGGGTTATACAAGTCATATTTTTTACTATAAATAGTCTTTGGAAAGCTAAAAATATTTCCTACATCATAGTATTTTTTTATAATTTTTAGACATTAAATAAATTAAATTATTTATGACATCATGATGATGCAGCGATGACCTCATTATTTAACGATTTAAATAAAATGAGAAGACAATGCAAAATACAAGGCTGAAACTTGTCCAAATCCTATTGGATGAGGAGATTTAGAACTCTTATCACCTTATCCACGAATTATATAAGTGTGGGACCTTTAGAATCCGAAATGCATTGTATAATAATGTACCATTTCAATCTTTCCAAAAGAGCCTCTCCTCTCCTCTTATAAAAGGCCCCCACCTCTACCACCTTATTCACACTATAAAGCCTTTTGGTTCAGCCAACCTTTGCCCAAATATTCTCCCAACTTCTCTCCCTTCATCCTATAAGATTTACTTCAGTCAGAAAGCCATCCTAAGGAGTCCTTTTGATCAAATCAAAAGGAAGAACCCGAAGAAGAGGTAACGTTTTCATCACCCTCTTTAAAGTTTCTTTCTTCTTCCACTCCCTCTTTGTTTATTATTTCAATTATAAAATTATAACTCCAGTATATTCTATATAATTTTATGTTATTATAAATATGGAACAACCATATTCAGTATTATACCCATCATTTTAATGACATGTCACCATACGTGTGTACGTACAACTTACCGTCTCCACGTCGTGGTGTAATTGTTATCCAATATATTAATATTTAGATCGGTATAATAATGATATGTAATTCATGTAAATAATAAATATAACATGATATTGATTCTGTATATATGATATACTATCCAATTATATATTATTTTAATATCAAAATAAAGATATTGTCGCTCATGCGTACGTACGGACTACCGACTCCACGAACGCGATGAGATTCATTCTCCGTCGTATCCATTCATGTATAATTATCATTTCATGATTTAAAAATAATGTTTAAGGACATGATATCATTCTGGATATGAATAAGATACAAACTATCCATGAAAAACAAGAATTACGTAACAAAACATATAAAAGAAAACGAGTAAGTTAACACCCGAAACAACGATAAATCTATGATATTGTTAACAAAGCAATGTTAAAAGATCATATATGATATCATATGAATGTATATGATTCTTGTATAATTTAATAACAATTATTTCACCATTATACAGGATGTTAACCTACCCCAAACAAGGAAAAGTTCAAGGTAAGGGTTTACTTCACAACCTCTTCATTATCCAAGGGTGTTTATACACAATTATCTACTGGGACCTCGTTATCATCTACAACCATGTTTCTTAAAAATGTCTTTCAAAACATTTTTCCTATTAAATGGAAAATGGGTTAAAGTCATTTATACCCTTATACGTTTTTGAAAGTATTCTTACCATCGTTTTCCAAACAATGTACTTTTTGACCTTTTTGACAAATTTAAGGTAAGAATGTTTTTTTTAACTTATACGGTGGGTGTGGCTATTTTCCGCCATTATAACTTCGTCGAAGCTTCCCTTACAAGCATATAAGAATATTTTCAAAGTAAATGTATTATTTTATAATTATGGGACTTTTAAATGATTTCAAAAAAATAGAGATATTTCTCTCAAATAGCTTTGATTTCATCCATGTCTACATCCTTTGATGGGTTTTAAGTTTAATTGAAATTGATTTATGATACAAAACTCCCATTGAACATTTTGTGAAATATTTGACTGTGGATGTGTTATTTTTATACCATCCATAGTTTATGGAGAAATTGTTGACGTTTCGTATGCTAGTTTTAATACGAATATTTATGTTATTTTTAAACCTATTCATATGAGGAATGTATTGGACTTAATAAGTGACGGGTGGAGCCCGCTATAGCTCCTCGATGCATCGGTAGGTCTCATGAGACAACTAGATGTGGAATTGGCTGAAGCCCTTTCCCAATTTGATTTATGGTTTTGGCCGAGGCCTTAATCATTTTAGACGTCTTGGCCGAGGCCTTGACAAAATGTTTTAGAATGTCTGGCATTATACATTCCCTCATTATGAAAGTGGCTATTGATATTGCATGTGATTATTCAACCAGAAGAATATCCATGTGAAGAAGTGAATGGAATTATCTCATTTTACTTTTTCCATATTATGTTGAAGTTCAAGTTTAAAATGCTTTTGTTTTAGTTATACATTGCCTTAAATGTTTATGTTTATTAATGAAAGCTTCCGCTATATTTTTATCCTTACTGAGCATCTGAGCTCACCCCTTTCAATGTTTTAATATTTTTCCACGATATGAAGAATTATTTTATGAATGACCTGTAGGGGTAGTCAGAATGGGATATGAGTGTGGACTATGAAGACCATGTTATTGTAGTTTTTTTACTTTTTTATGTAATGAAAGACTTATGAATGTATCTAGTGTTTCCAAGGCTACTAAACTAGTCGGTCTTTCGAGACATGATCTTTTGTGATCATGACAATGTTATGAAGTAATTCACCGACTCTGGGTAGCTGGGGTCGGGACATTATATTTGGTATCAAAGGTAGTTTAGTACTAACCTTGGAAGCTAGATTTAGATAAAATCTGATTAGAGAACATAGCCCGAAGATAGACATTGAGGATTAGTATAGAAAAACTTCCTAGAATTTTGGTATTATAGAGATTTTGTGAGTTTTCCGAGAAATACATCCATGTCTAGATATGAGCAGGTAGAGGCGGCTCTGGCATAGATGTACCTAGGGGTAAAACCCGAAAACACCACTTTGAGCTAGACCCGAACGGGAACTGGTGCACGACAACGGGCCTTGCTGCACTCTTGGTTACGACACTCCCGGGGGATATGCTTAGGATAATTCTCATTTTCTTTACAAACCACTATGATGTGTTTTGAGTATATACTTCCTCAAAGGAAACATTTCTTTTTATGATTATGGATTATATCCATAAATAGTTCAATTTATGTAAAGTGTTTTACAAATATGGAATTATGTATTTTATTTCATAAACTAATCTAGTTTATGCCATTGTTTAGAAATGGCGCCTAGTGGAAGGAATGGAAACCGTATCAATGCACGCACTCCGTGTAGGGATTGCCCTCCTGCTCAAGATAATTATGGTGGATCTAGTGATACAACTGGTGCTGATCAGCTTCTCACCGTACTGGGACAACTCACGCAGGTTATGAATAATAACCTTACTCGTATGGAGCACCCTGATCCGCAACGTGGAGGATCAATGCTAGACCGTTTAATGAGGCAACAACCACCAACCTTCAATGGGAGTACAAATCCTATAGTAGCTGAGCAATGGATAAAATCCTTAGAGAAAATATTCCATGTCTTGGGGGGTAGTGAAAGGGAGAAAGTTGTCATGACAGTTTACCGCCTTACTGGAGATGTCGATCAATGGTGGTCACTAATTCAAAACAAAAAGGAAGATGATGAATTAACAAACATGGAATGGCAGGAGTTCAAAGAGCTGTTCTTAGAAAAATACTTTCCTCGAGACCATCGAGCGGATATGGAAAGGCAATTTCTGAGTCTGAGGCAGATGGAGGATAAGAATGTCGCAAAGTATGAGGCTAACATTACAAGGTTAGCGAGGTATACTGGAGATTACATACGTAACCCAAGAAGTAAGACTGATCGTTTTTGTGATGGGTAAAAACCATTTCTCTGTCGAGATTTAGTATCAAAAACCTTCTCTTCATACGAAGGTATTGTCTCGTGCGCTATCAAGACGGAAAATGAATTCTCTAAGTCTTATGACTTTAAATAAAAGCAAGATAAGAAGAGATCCGCAGAATACTCTGGGAAAGGAAATAAGGAAACGGGGAAGAATGGTAGAAATGAATTTCCACCCTGTGATAATTGTAGTAGGAAGCACCATGGTGCCTGTCTAAAAGGAAAAGGAGTATGTTACAAGTGTTGTGAAAAAGGCCACCAAGATAATGAATGCAAGGGAAAGAAAGCAGCTATCAACGTGGAATGCTATAATTGTAGAGAGAAGGGACATTATACAAATTAATGTCCTAAACGTCAGGGGAACATACCTCAGAAGAGGCCAAGGGATCAGGGCCAGGCTTTTGCTATCACTACTGCTGAGGTGGAAGCTCCGAAAGACGTGGTGGAAGGTAATTTAATGGTTTCCTCAAGTTTAGAAAATGCATTATTTGATTATGGATAATCTCATTGTTTCATATCTTCCCGGTTTTCTAAGAAAATTAGATATTTCCAATTTGATTTAACAAGGGAGTTGTCGGTCAAAACCCCTAAGGGAAGTATTGTTGCAACAAAGTTTTGTCGATTAGTTCCCATTAGAGCACCTAAATATTCTATACCTGTTGATCTCATCGTCATACCCATGATTGAATTTGATATAATCCTCGGTATGGATTGGCTTTCAGACCATGATGCAAAAATTTATTGTAAGAGGAAATAGGTTACGATTCTTGATGATGATGATAAAGAACACCTTATCTTTAGAGCAGAATCGTCGCCACATAATTCTTATCTAGATCCACCCACAGTAGCTCAACTAAATTCAATTATTTGGGAGGAAGAGAAGGCAATTACTGAGGGTTAGGAATGGAATATTCAAATAGAGGATGTACCTATTGTGAGAGAATATGTTGATGTGTTTCCGGAAGATTTACCTGGACATCCTCCAGAACGAGAAGTTGAGTTTTCCATTGATTAAATTCCTGGATCAAGGCCCATATCGATGAACCCTTATAAAATGGCCACTATGGAATTAGTTTAACTAATGAAACAACTAGAGGAATTGAGTAATAAGGGATTTATTCTCCCTAGTTTTTCTCCTTGGGGATCCCCTGTTCTTTTTGTTAAGAAGAAAGATGGATCTATGAGGTTGTGCACCGACTATAGGGAGATCAATGCTATAACAATAAAGAAGAAGTATCCCCTACCTCGCATTGATGATTTGTTTGACCAACTGCATGGAGCTCAATACTTTTCAAAGATTGACCTTCGGTCTGGATACCATCAGTTGTGTGTGAAGAAGGAAGACGTTCCAAAGACAGCATTTCGAACAAGGTACGGGCATTACGAGTTTACAGTAATGCCTTTTGGATTGACTAATGCACCCTCTGTTTTCATGGATCTAATGAATAGAGTGTTCAAGGAATATCTTGATGACTTTGTAGTCGTATTTATTAATGATATCTTGGTATACTCAAAAAGCCACGAAGATCATGAAAATCACTTATGCATTATCATGAAGACTCTTAGAAGACATAAATTATATGGGAAATTTGCAAGTGTGAATTCTGGCTTCAGGAGATTTCTTTTCTTGGCCATATTTTCTCTAAGGAATTAAATTTCCGTTGATCCTTCTAAAACCAAGGCAATCCAAGAATGGCCAGCACCGACAAGTATATCTGAGGTACGCAGTTTTATTGGTTTAGCAGGTTATTATCGACGTTTTGTCCAGAATTTTGCCAGATTGGCTAACCCATTGACAAAGCTCACACGTAAAGGGATTAAATTTTTCTGGACAAAATTGTGTGAAGAATGTTTTGAAGAACTTAAGAGAAGATTAGCCAACGCCCCTATATTGACTCTACCATCGGGGAATGATGGGTTTGTTATTTATAGTGATGCATCGAAGAAAGGACTTGGTTGTGTCCTTATGCAGAATAATAAGGTTATTGCCTATGCATCACGACAGCTAAAAATTCATGAGAAAAACTATCCTACTCATGATCTTGAGTTATCAGCTGTGATCTTTTATTTAAATATATGGAGACATTACCTCTATGGTGAAAAATGTGATATTTATACTGATCACAAGAGTTTGAAGTATATTTTCTCACAAAAAGAACACAACATGAGGCAAAGGAGATTGCTTGAACTACTCAAGGATTATGATTGCATGATACATTACCACCCAGGGAAGGCAAACAAGGTGGCAGATGCTTTGAGCAGAAAAGACCATGGAGTTTTGAATGTGATGAGAATTGAAAGGGATCCAATTTTCATGGATCTAGTGAAGATGGACATGGGAATAACTAGGGAAAGTGAAACATCAATGATTTTTCAAATAGTTGCCAAACCATCATTACTAGAAAGGAATAAGAGTTCTCAGACCGATGATGAAGAATTTCAGAAGAATATTAAAGATGTGAATGATGGAAGATTGAGGGAATTTGTTTATAAGGATGGAATTTTGAAATTCAGGAAGAGACTTTGTGTTCCCGATATACCTGATCTAAAAAGGGAACTGCTGGCTAATGCTCATAGTTCCAATTTCGCTATACACCCTTGGAGCACCAAAATGTATAGAGATTTGAAGGAACATTTTTGGTGGGACAATATGAAGATGGAGATTGCTGATTTTGTGTCGAGGTGTATGGTTTGTCAACAAGTGAAAGTTAGAAGGAAACATCCTGGTGGAGTATTGCAACCTCTTCCCATACCTGAGTAGAAATGGGATAATATTACGATGGACTTTGTCATGGGACTACCAAAGACTCCTAGAAGGAATGATGCAATATGGGTCATTATTGATCGTCTTACTAAGTCAGCACATTTCCTGGCTATACGAGAGGATCTACCACTTGAACATCTAGAAAGACTATATATTAATGAAGTTTTAAGACTTCATGGAGTATCCCTATCGATTGTTTCTGATCATGATCCTTGTTTTACTTCAAGATTCTGGAAAACTCTTCAAAAGGCCTTGGATACTGAACTTCGTTTGAGCACTGCCTATCACCTTCAAACAGATGGACAATCAGAACGGACTATTCAAACCTTAGAAGACATGTTGAGATCATGCTCTCTTGACTTTCAGGGTATGTGGGATCAATATTTACCACTGGTAGAATTTTCCTATAACAATAGCTTCCATTCAAGAATTCAGATGGCAACTTATGAAGCGTTATACAGAAAGAGATGTCGTACACCAACCTGTTGGGATGACGTTGGTGAAAGAAAACTTGTGGGACCAGAACTGGTGGAAGAAACAATGGAAAAGGTGAAGGTAATCCAAAACCACATCAAAGCAGCTCAAAGTAGGCAGAAGAGCTATGCCGATAACAGAAGAAAGGTTTTGGAATTTCAGGTGGGAGATCATGTTTTCCTAAAGGTATCTCCATGGAAGGGAGTTATACGTTTTGGTAAGAAGGGTAAGTTGAGTCCCAGGTACATCAGACCTTTTGGAATTCTAGATCGTATTGGGGCTGTAGCTTATCGTTTGGCAATGCCGCCAAATCTCTCCAAAGTTCACGATGTTTTCCACATATCGCTATTGAGAAAATACATGCCCGACCCAAAACATGTACTTACATATGAAGAATTATAACTGGAACCCGATCTATCTTATTGTGAAGAGCCCATCAGAATTCTTGATGTGAGGGAGAAGGTGCTGAGAAACCGGACGACTCGTCTGGTAAAGGTTTTGTGGAGAAATCATAAAATTGAAGAGGCAACGTGGGAACCTGAGGAACTTATGATGAAGAACCACCAGAGTCGTTTTATGCAGTAATACCCTAGAAATTGCGAGGACACAATTATTTGAAGGAGGGGAGAATGTAACCCCCAAATCATCCACGGTACGTTTCCCTTCGAATAATGCAATAGCGTGTGTTGTACGCAACCTCGAGCTCTAACACACACCACAACTAATTAAACTAGCCGTTTTGAATAGTAATACCTACTTTTTGAAATTTTATAAATTTTATTTATCAAAATGGACTTCATTTTTGGATTCGGATTATCGAAATTAGCCTATGCTGAAATTTTGGTATTTTTCTAAGAACTTCTAATTTTTATGAATAGTGAAGAATACTTAAAAACAAATTTTTTAATGAAAATAATTTATATTGATAAATTATAACATTTAGTGGTTTTAGAGTATAATTAGTATATATTTTTACCATTTTATTCAATGGTGGTCATTAGAATTAATTTCACTTTGAAATTGGACATAACAAATTGTCAATCTTTTGATGTATATTGTTTCTTAAAAACACACTATTTGTTGTGACAGCGGGAATTAATTATAAAATTAATTAATCAAACATATATGTTTGGAATTTTGTAAAATAGAAATCATTTTTGAATTTGGAATATCAATTATAGCTTAGGGTGAAATTTTGACATTGTTTTGAAAAACTTCAATTTTTGATGAATAGTGAAACCACTAAGTGGTAGTTAAATAACTGATTTTTCGATTAAATTAAATATTGCCACTTATGTGTTTTGATTTTCAAAAATACGACATACATGGTTGTCATTAAGAAGTAAAATGTGGTTCAATGAGATTAAAATAATTTTTTGTGAATAGAACTTTTAAGTTCTTAATCGCTATTAGAGGTAATTAGTGTAGTTTAAGGTAAAAATAATGTTTTAATAATATGAGATGAGCTTGACACATGTCCTACCCTCATTGGATGTTCCATGGCCGACCATGAAAATCCATGGGTCATCTTGGGGACCCCATTGAGCAACTTTATTAGGAAAATGACATAAATACCGTTTATTTAATGTTAATGTAAAAAATGACACAAACATGAAATGTTTTACAAAAACAATTTTTACATGGGGTTATACAAGTCATATTTTTTACTATAAATAGTGTTTGGAAAGCTAAACAGATTTCCTACATCACAGTATTTCTTTTATAATTTTTAGTTATTAAATAAATTAAATTATTTATGACATCATGATGATGCAGCGATGACCTCATTATTTAACGATTTAAATAAAATGAGAAGAAAATGAAAAATCCATGGCTTAAACTTGTCCAAAGCCTATTGGATGAGTATATTTAGAAACCTTATCACCGTATACACGAATTATATAAGTGTGGGACCTTTATAATCCGAAAATAATTGTATAATAATGTATCATTTCAACCTTTCCAAAAGAGCCCCTCCTCTCCTCTTATAAAAGGCCCCCACCTCTACCACCTTATTCACACTTTCAAGCCTTTTGGTTCGGCAAACCTCTGCCCAAATACTCTCAAAACATCTCTCCTTTCATCCTAGAATCTTTACTTTAGTCAGAAATCCATCCTAAGGAGTCCTTTTGATCAAATCAAAAGGAAGAACCCGAAGAAGAGGTAACGTTTTCATCACCCTCTTTCAAGTTTCTTTCTTCTTCCACTCCCTCTTTGTTTATTATTTCAATTCTAAAATTATAACTCCAGTATCTTATATATATTTTGATGTTATTATAAATATGTAACAACCATATTCAGTATTCTACCCATCATTTGAATGACATGTCAGCATACGTGCGTACGTACGGCTTACAGTCTCCATGTCATGGTGTAATTGTTATTCAATATATTATTATTTAGATGGGTATAATAATGATATGTAATTCATGTAAATAATAAATATAACATGATAATGATTCTGTATATATGATATACTATCCAAATATATATTATTTTAATAACAAAATAATGATATTGTCCCTCGTGCGTACGTACGGACTACCGTCTCCACGAACGCGATGAGATTCATTCTTCGTCGTATCCATTCATGTATAATTATCATTTGATGATTTAAAAATAATGTTTAAGGGTATGATATCATTATGGATATGAATAAGATACAACCTATCCATGAAAAACAAGACTTACGTAACAAAACATATAAAAGAAAACGAGTAAGTTAACACCCGAAACAACGATAAATCTAAGATATTGTTAACAAAGCAATGTTAAAAGATCATATATGATATCATATGAATTTATATGATTCTTTTATAATTTAATAACAATTATTTCACAATTATACAGGAGGTTAACCTACCCCAACCAAGGAAAAGTACAAGGTAAGGGTTTACTTCACAACCTCTTCATTATCCAAGGTTGTTTATACATAATTATCTACTGGAACCTCGTTATCATCCACATACATGTTTCTTAAAAATGTCATTCAAAACATTTTTACTATTAAATGGAAAATGGGTTAAAGTCATTTATACCCTTATACGTTTTTGAAAGGATTCTTACCGTCGTTTTCCAAACAATGTACTTTTTGACCTTTTTGACAAATTTAATGTAAGAATGTTTTTTTAACTTATATAGCTGGTGCGGCTATTTTCCGCCATTATAACTTCGTCGAAGCTTCCCTTACAAGCTTATAAGAATATTTTCAAAGTAAATGTGTTGTTTTATAATTATGGGACTTTTAAATTATTGCAAAAAAAGAGAGATATTTCTCTCAAATAGCTTCTATTTCATCCAAGTCAATATCCTTTGATGGGTTTTAAGTTTAATTGAAATTGATTTATGATACAAAACTCCCATTGAACATTTTCTGAAATATTTGACTATGGATGTGTTATTTTTATACCATCCATAGTTTATGGAGAAATTGTTGACGTTTCGTATGCTAGTTTTAATACGAATATTTATGTTATGTTTAAACCTATTCATATGAGAATGTATTGGACTTAATAAGTGACGGGTGGAGCCCGCTATAGCTCCTCGATGCATCGATAGGTCTCATGAGACAACTAGACGTGGAATTGGCCGAGGCCCTTTCCCAATTTGATTTATGGTTTTGGCCGAGGCCTTAATCATTTTAGACGTCTTGGCCGAGGCCTTGACAAAATGTTTCAGAATGTCTGGCATTATACATTTCGTCATTATGAAAGTGGTTATTGATATTGCATGTGATTATTCGACCAGTAGAATATCCATGTGAAGAAGTGAATGGAATTACCTCATTTTACTTTTTCCATATTATGTTGAAGTTCATGTTTAAAAGGCTTTTGTTTTAGTTATACATTGCCTTAAATTTTAATGTTTATTGATGAAAGCTTCCGCTATATTGTTATCCTTACTGAGCATCTGAGCTCACCCCTTTCAATGTTTTAATATTTTTCCAGGATGTGAAGAAGTATTTTATGAATGAACTGCAGGGGTAGTTAGAAAGGGATATGAGTGTGGACTATGAAGACCATGTTATTGTAGTTTGTTTACTTTTTGATGTAATGAAAGACGTCTGAATGTATCTAGTGTTTCCAAGGCTACTAAACTAATTTGTCTTTCGAGACTTGATCTTTTGTGATCATGCCAATGTTATGAAGTAATGCACCGACTCTAGGTAGCTGGGGTCGGGGCGTTACACACTTGGCTATGGAAAATTATGTTATATAGCCTCCACTCATAGAGAGGCTTTTTCGCAATCTATGCACAATCGACCAAGCTTTGATAGTGCTTCCAAGATACCATGTGTCCCTTAAAAAGTTGTAAATTTCCATTTTCCCTCCCCATATTATTTATTTCTCCACATAATTTCTCCCCCCCATTCAGCCCCATCCATCATAGGTGAAAACACAGAATCCCCCTCCTCCACCATGGGCGATTCTCCATTTATTCTTTGTCATTTTGAGTACCAATTAATATTAATCGAAGCTTCAGGTGAGTCTAAAAATCTTCCTCTTTCTATTTTCTGAAATATTAATTGTGGAATTGATCATATTCTTTGGAATATCTAATCCTTTTTTTCACAGTGGATTCTTCATTCTATTTTTGTTGTCTTATTGAGTTTGAATTCAGGGTTGTTTTTGGGATAGTAATGTTATTCCAGAATCTGTTCGATGGTATTAAATAATTTTCCAACATCCTCAATGTTATATATTTATATAGTTGTGAAAATTTATTTCCTTGTGGATTTTTGATATCATTGATTATGGAAAGTGATTTGGGCCTCATATTGAGGTGTTCAACACTTTACAAACATTGTTGAGTATGTTGATGAAGTGAGACCAAAATTTTGGCTACCCTTGGGGTATGAAAAAACATTTAAAATGGTTAAATGAATTGGTTAACATTGATATAGAGGATTTATGGAAATTAATGGGTTGTGAATTAAATTTGGTGTATGTTGCTGGCTTAATAGGATAACTAAGAAGTTTTCATGTGAGTTTTATAATTGAATATGGTCTTTTTGAAATGGTTTAAATGATGTATTTGCGGTTTTTTACTCACCCGTAGTTTCAATGACGGAATTGATGTTTTGAAATAGATTAATGTTTTGAAAGTATGTGTTGACATCAAATGTTTCGATAGGGGTTCATTTTAATAGATTTCAAATGATGATTATAAATTGTGGGTGTGCCCCTACCTTGTGAAAAACTATTAATGACTATATGATAATGGAAATGAAACCCTTAGAGCATGTTTTAGAATTTTTATGAGGTTTTATGGTTTTTAAGGGGGGATTAATGATAATTTTAAATCTGTAACTTGATTTGTGTTTAGTCATGAATAGTGAAATGATATTTGTGTCAATTGATTTATAGTTATTAAAATTTCATAACGGGGAATCTGGTATATTGTTAATGTGTTGAAAGGGTTATTTAATGAAAATTTTATACATAATAAATGGTTTAGGGTGTGTAAAGGATTTTTTTAAATGTAAAATGAAGCATGTACACATGGCTTGGTGTTATGTGCGGTATTGAACTTGAAGATCTATTTCCACATGTCAGGTTATATTGAGGCTCTAAGCCCCTCACCTATGAATCATGTGGTTGAGAGTTGTACTGAGGCTCTATGACCCTAAAGTATTCATGGGAAATGAACAAATGGACTGAGGCTCTAAGATATGTGTTATGTGTTTTATGGGTAATGATGTTAGACTAAGGCTCTAAGGTATGTGTTATGTGTTGTATGGGTAATGATGTCAGACTGAGGCTCTATGCTTCCCAATGTATGAACATGGAATGGTTTGGGATGTCAAACATAGGCTTTATACTTACCAAACACAAAAAAATTTATTGATTACCAGAATGAAGCTATATGATAGGAAGATAAATTTTGATTAGTGAAGGACCCCTTATAATTAAATGTTTTTGTAACCCATTATCCATTGTTCTGGACCTAATATGTCCGAATCTAGTTTAGTTGGATGGATGACCATAGGGATCACAAAGGATAAAATGGTTATTGGTTAATTACTAAAATGAAATACATGTTGTATTGTTTAATGATAATTATTTCACTTTATTATCCTTAATATACTATTGTAAAAGATGTTTATTGATTTAGAAACAGTTTTTGGTGGCCTGCTAAGTTTTAGTCACGCCCTGCTTAGGCTTCCAGGGAACACGAGTACTTGAGTATATGTAAGGTGTATTCTATTACCATTTCAATATAGAGACATCGGGTTTCATTCATACAGGGGCTGATTGGATGCATCATGATATGTCATGATCGGTTTGGGACTCAGGTTTGAGTTTGGGATCATTTTGGTAGTTTTGGGTTTTGGACATTATTTTCATGAATGCCTGACATGTTGTATATCATTTAAATTGTTTTATCTTGTTCTATTTTGTCATTATTTGAATTTTTCGTATGTTTTCTAGTTATTTTTATTTCATTTTAATTTATCTTAGAATTTTACTCTAGTTTTTGATTTTTTTTAATAAATTGGTGTAGTCTCCCCATTTTCTCTTTGAACCCGTCATGTTAGTTAGCAGTCTCTAACATACATGGAGGCATGATTGAGGTTATATGTCAATACAGATTAGGAACAAGGAATATTGGCTATCGGGTATGGGATGTTACATGAATCTTTATTTATTTAAAATATTTAAATCTTATACTATCATATATTCTAATAGGATTTCATATAGAGCCAAGTTTCTCATTAAAATGACCCTATATGATTGAAATCTTATAATACATTTCATGTGAATCCCTCCCCTATCTTATAAAGGGGAACCTCCCCTTTTCCCTTATTCACATAATCTGATCCTTGTAGATCAGCACAGACAAGATCAAAATACATCCATGAATCATTATCTATATCTTGGATGTTTTTATATTCTCATTAGTCAAATCCATCCAGGATTAAAGTGTAATCCCCATGGGGGTATCTCAAATAAGAGGTATAAATCATAACCAAGATCATTAAATTTTATTCCATCATACACATTCTCTAAACTTATTGTATACATAAAAACATGATTAATACAATATCATAAACATACTTATATTTTATTATGATTATTGAATAACCATTTTCCATAAAAGTGAAAATGAAATTATCTCTCACATGAACATGTGTTGTACCACATCCACATTGAAATAAAATTCATTTTACATCCCCATATATAATTTTTTAAATGATGGGCTCAATTTTTATATATAATATTTCTAATATATTTAGTCAATTTAATTATAAGATATTTTCTACCTACACTACTAGAAAACCCAGCTAAAACAATGGATCTATAGCCATGGTTTTAAAACCATGGCTACAGGTGGCTATGGCCACTATTTTAAAATAGTGGCAATAGGTCTTGTTATCATGGGCTATAGCCACATTTTTCAAAACCGTGGCTATATACCACACATATTTCCATGATTTTCAAAACTGTGTCTATATCCCACACCTATAGCCATGATTATGTTCCCTATAAAATCAGTTTTCAAAAACATGGCAATAAGTATTTTTTTGAAGGGATATAGACACGGTTTTGAAAACTGTGGCTATAGGTCTCCAACCCTTGCGCGGGAGAAAAAATTTCCCGCAAAAAAATGGTTGGAAGAAATAATGCCATAGTTTTTAGGATATTTCCTTTCATTTTAAAAATAAACATGACATATTATATAGATATTGACACAAAAGCATTTGTGGTGTACTGGTTAGGGCACTAGAACATGAAGGGAAGGTGTTGGGATCAAATTCGGCTAGGATCACATTATTTTTAGGCTATTTCCATGGTTTTCTTAGGCTATATACAAAGTTAAAACCAAGGAAATAGGACCCTATTTCCATGGTTAAAATTGTGGCCATAGGTCAACTTCCACAGTTGACAATAGAGATACCTATTCCCATAATTTCCAATACCATGGAAATAGGCCACCTATAGCCACAGTTAAAACTGTGGAAATAGGTCAGACCTTATTTCCACGACGATAGCGCCCACAGTTGGGTAGAATTGTGGCCATAGCCTATGGCCACAGTTTTGGGCCCTATTTCAATGGTTTTGAACAATTGAAATAGCCATTTTTTTCTAGTTGGGCTACATACCATTTAATCAATTAGTAAATGAGAATATCGCTCATGTGTACTTTTGGACCATCACCTTATTGATGTGATGATATATGTTAATTATTTCGTATTTTCATGGATTTAAATAAGAATGTAATTAAAGAAAATATATTCTATTTTTGATATAATATTTATTATTTCATAGTGATTTATCATTTACCTTTTTTCTCCATCGATCAAAAAGTTGAAATATCACTCGTGTGTACAAGCAGATTTCCATATTGAGGAAGTGATTTAATTAATTTTTTCATCACCACATAATATAAATGTTAATAAATTTGTATATAATGAATACATATAATGTTTATTAATTTCATTCTTCACCATTTTTTAAATTCAATAATTTTTTTTGATGGATTATTCTTGTATTTTATAGATTAAGGTATATCTGAATTTTTACCAAAATTGTGAAATTAATTTTTGTTTAAATGTACACCGCATCAAATAATTTCTCCACCATTATGAATATTATTTTAATTGAATATTACATTATAATATTATCTATATATTTTCCATGAAACATTTTTACATACCATTTTAGTAAATTCTCATGAATTTAAGTATGTAATTTCGAAATGAAATTATATTTTCATTAAGATATTTTTTGATGATTTTTTAAAGGTAGTATAAACTATAATAACATTGTTTTATATATATTATGATTTACTAAGAATATAATAAAATTTTACCATATTTATTAATTTTATGGATCGTTTATTATTATCTTGAGGAAGGTTTCTTGAAATCTGAATTACTTCCATGTCTTAAAATTTAATGTTATGAATATTTTTCTATCATATTTTCGACCAAACATGTATGGTTTTAATTTTTTTAATGTTTTTCCTAGAATTATATATCACTCTAATGATTTGGGTAAATAAGTATATATCATGAGATTAAAAAAATTGAAATGTGGAGTTAATCTCGTTCAGTAATGGAAGTTGTCTAGTAAGATAGTATTTAGAGTGAACCATAATTAAGGAAATGATTTAATGGAGAGTGAACCTCATCCACTACGATAGTCATGGAAGTGAGCACTGATTAATGAAATGATTTAATAGTATTAAATTTATTCCAAAAAATATAAATTATTATTTTTATATTTTATCATGGAACATGATTTATTATTGGCAATTCTTCAATGTTATATCATATATTTTATTATTTATAAATTATTATCTCGTGTTTCATGATTATGATATAATAATTTATTGGTATTATTTTTCATTTTCAATATCATTTAATATACAATTATAATTATATTATTCTCACTTATGATCATATAATCATATCTATAATATTCACCCTCAATGAGAATTTGATCTCGACCATTTAAATGTTTTAGTCCCTCGGTTATATAGAAATGATTTTAGTATGTTATTTACATGAAGGGTTATAACTGTGAAAAACGTAATGGGAAATAATGTGGATAATTTATATTCTATATTTTTATAAATCTATGCATATAAAAAAATACATATTTAATGTTATGGAATGGACGAAATTTATATATATGGAACATTCCTGTACTAAGTTGTAGTATTTATGTATGAAAAGATTCAGATAATTATAGATGGTATCTGATGCTGGTTTAATAACTCTTGAATGTTAGGATGAGAAATAATTAGTGAGAACACTTAGAATAAATCTATGTATAAGAGAACATCCTTTATTATGGTAACAAAAAGTGTGCTGTCTTTAAAGAGATTTATCCCTCCCCTGATATTATAAGTGGATGTTCTTTTGCAAAAATTGATACTAAGGTAACAAAGATAAGTGTTGTTAGTGTATATCTTAGCCAACATTCTACTGCATGGTGAATATTCTCTTACTGTTAACCTTGTTTGACATAGTTAGAGGATTTTTATGGAATAACTTAAATTTTCTTTATTGGCCATTACGATGTATTTGTACATACAATGACCATGAATGAACTAGGTTAAACCGAGGGTGTCTTACATTAAAAATAATGTGTCATAATTTATATACTATATAAATAATTTTCATGCATATATGATTTACCCTATGATTGATGTTTCTCATTATTTTCTATTGAGTTTAAATTAATGGATACAACTCTCTGCAACATTTTCAATACTGAAAGTGAAATACAAATAATCAAATTAAATAACGAGTAACTAAATGAAATATAACATGGAATGTAAATTCTATTGATTTTTCATAACCAACTATCTTAATATATGTTTTACAACATGAAAATGGTTGAATTTTTTAATGAAAAATATAGGGAAAACTATAGTTTCAATAAAATCGTGTATGAATATAGATTAAACTTTTTAAATGTCAGGAATATTGAAATAACCACCCAATGAAATTTTATAATGGAGTGAAAAGATGTATTGGATTTAGAAATGATGGACCCGAGGAATATAATTTCTAATATAAAATGAAATGTTTGGATAATGAAATAGAAAATAATAATGGTTTCCATAATGTATCTGGTAAGGATTATAGTATTAAATGTTGAAATTATGGATATTTTGAAAATAAATTCTCTAGGGGGATCTTGAGCTGAGTATATAAAATGAATCATGTGTTATAGTTTTACTGTTAATAATTAAGAAACTATGTGTGACATATAAATGGTATGAATTATTTTAAATTTATTTTTTTTATTTTGATTAAGAATAATGATTTAATTTAAGATGATTAAGCTTAATACATGATTCAAATTTCGTATTATAGGAAGGTGTTATTAAGGAATAAGGTGAAGAATCATGCATAATGGTTTATGATACATGTTAAATTATTGATGTTTTTATGTGTTTGTATTTGAAAATATGTTTTAGAACTGATTTATCAATGATATTATGGTTATAATAATCATGAAAATCTAATTATAGTTATGTAGTATTTTTATTAATGGGAATTAATTAATATAATGAATTTTAATTATAACCTAGAAATGTTTGTAACTTGGAATGTGATATTTTTGGAAATCACATGATTGAGGTATTGAAATAACATAATATGTACATGAGGAAGAGTTAAAAAAAATTTTTTGGTATAAAAAGTTGATAGATACATATAATTTAAATTGGATAGTATTGTTTTACTTGAAATTTATTAGTGATTGGATTTGAAAGTGATTTATGCTATATTTGATGAGTTTTTTACATTTTCTTATTTATGGAATATATTGGATAATCTGTGGTTTCATTTGTGGAAAAGGAATACAGTTATATTGTGGAAGCATATATGTTTTCATTGAGTTTTTATTGTTATACATTTTAATATTCTGTTTTAGGAGAATATATGATCAAGACACTCACATATTTGATACATGAAATTAAGAGCTAATTTATTTTGTTTAGGGATTAATGTTATGGTGTTTTTATATCATTTTTGTTCTTTTTTTTTTCTAAATTTGTGTCTTTATAATTTGGTTAGAAATATTTTGGAGACTCTTAAGGTTAATTAATTATGAAATTGGTTATGTTGTTCTTTTGGTGTAATTTTTGAGGTATTTTTAATTTATATATTATTTCATTATATGAATATTTTTCCACATAGTATAACAAGTAATAAACATGTTATTTTTGGTAAATATTTATTGGAAAAAAGAATAGATTTCATTATTTTATGGATCTTAAAATCAGTTAAAAGGTAAATTTTTTGATCTATATATGAACAATTTATATTTTTTTCGTCACTATATTATGGATTAAAAGTGGTGGAAACCAAATGGAATATACATCCAAAGGGTAATATTACGTTTATGGACTTGAAAAAATAAAGCATATTTTATCAAATTCCATGGTAAAATAATTATTTAAATATAGAAACAATTATCATAAAAATGAAAATTACTTCCTTTTAATTTTTTTAGAGGAGTTGATGGTGATTTTTTTTATGGAAGAATGGCTATAATGATGATACAATAGGGGGTGAATTGTGTCCTTTTAATAAATTTATGATTCTATTAATTCACACAAATAGAAGATAATAACTAGAAACATTTATATAATAAAGTATATGTACCAAATATGGGTAAAAAACAAAGCACAAAAATTTATAGTGGTACTAGGAACAAAGATCCCATACTCCAGTCCACCAATTACCCTCTCTGTAGGTTTGGTGAATTTCACTAATAAGGTCCTCGTATCATAAGACCAGTCTACAACTGAGTGCTGGCAGTTGTAACCATTACAAATAAAGGATTATAAAACCGAGCCTTATGTTTCATTTACAGGGAACTAATAAAAACAATTCTTAGTGTGAGAAGATGACACTCTACCACGAATGAATACAAGTAGCTAAAACTCATGATAAATAAGATGTAGTTTGTTGAGAAATAGATATAGCTCTCAGTTGCATAAATACACAACTGATAAAAGATGGATCTTCATATTCATAAGAATAAAAATCATTAAATATATTTGAAGATATCTTGTTGCATAACAGATCATTGATTTTTAAGAATAACAATAAAAACATAGCATCATGTTCTCAGATTTGAACACTTATATCTCCAAAATCTAGTCATTGTTTCTGTGATTCATGATCGATGTGGCACTGAAAACAATTTTCATAGGAAATATACAATAAATAATATTTACACAGATATCTGAGAGGTATTCATAGATATCTTAGATCTATTCATAGATCCAGGGGTTTTTAGAGATGATACATATAGAGATATATAATGATAAATCTCTATCATTGTTTCAGATTTGCAAAAGATTCTAGATAAATTATGTGAATTAAAATAAAAAAACCACTCAGAGTAGTCGTTACTTCCCTTAGAAATAGAGGTAAATATTTCTGTTGTAAACAGATCTTTAAATCATATATCACATGCTTTGCATTAGCTAACGATGAGCATTAAATCTCCATGATATTATTCAAATACTGTTGCAAAAAACTCTTATAAAGACGTTAATCCAAATTTTCAGCATTTAAGAGTCAAACGTTAGGTTCTTTCATAAAATAAAAAATAACAAATGTAGGATTAAACTTTATAATGTGGGGATGATGATCTATATGTTTATCCAAACCAGTGTAGATATATGAATGTAACATTGATTATTCATATGTTCACTTTTCCCAAACATAAGGTTGATTACAAATGTAAGGCTGACGATCTATACGTTTTTTAATGTTCCATACATATGTAGGGTTCTTTAATCATAATTTTTCTTTCTAACAAACATATAGTTCATATATAAATTTAATTTTCATTAACCATATGTTTCTTCAAATGTAAGGTCAATTAACCATATACACATATCCTTTAATAAAAACTTATGGTTTGTTCTGTACATTACTTTCATCCACGTATCGAATGAATAATATTTTCTATAAATGAAAAACGATGAACATTGTTTCTAAAATATTATTAAGAGTGTTCCAAACACATTTATGAATATTTATCACAAATAAATAGTTGAATATGGTTTCAAGATTATATTTATAATTAATATAAATTTCTTGAAATACACCCAACATAAAATCATTAGTAAAACAAACAAAGGTATTTGTGAGCATCAAAATCACAAACATTTATAAATTATTGTTGAGACAATATATTCCGAACAATATCCCCCCTTTTTATCATCAAGAAACCTATAAATTAAAACTATAATTTTAGTAATATAATTTATAATTTTTTAAACATTAAAGAAAAATAATTTGGATTTGTAAGAATTATTTTGATAAAGAAGTAATATCAAAATTTCTCCCCAAAAGGTAAATTTCAAGGAAATATTAATAGTTATCTAAATTTCTCAAATAAAACTTTAAAATAAAAGAAATGATGTGTTATCAAATTTCTCCACCTTTTTTGATATCAATAATAAAATATAGAAATAGATTAAAACATATTTAATATTGAACAGAATGATAAGTGATTTAATAAGTAACTGTAATGAATGAAGATAATTGTATTTTTGATATCAGATAAAAATAAAAAAGTACATAAAATAATGAAATGTATCATAGAGACAGAAAAAAAGATCATTGATCAATAAATACAACAATATAATAATGCTTGTGACTATGAAATGAAAAAAATCGTTAAACTCGTTCAAGGTAGGAAAAAGGCTAGGCATTGACTGGGATTGAATTTTGAATGGCCTCAAACATCTCCTTCAGCTCATCCATATTCAATATTAGATTAATTATAAAACTATCTCCTAGTTTGGAAACCAATAGCCTATAGTTATTTTAAACTAATAGATTCTTTACTATGTTTACAATCAGAAACACATGAAGACTCTCCTCTTTCTTCATGAACATTACCAAATTCTCTATAATCTGATTCAAAATCAATATAATGCTAGTCTATTATTGAGTAAACTGATCAAGAATAAATTTATGATTCTCCAGAAGAACTGATAGAGGATCACTATTACACTGCAGATCTTTAAGATGAATGTTCATGTTTTCCATTACTGATGTAATGGCATGAAATATTCTTATTAAATATGTACTTGTGTGAGGTATAATAAAAAATGTACTGTATTGACCCAGACTACTCTTTAATGATTCAAACTAACTTCCCATATACCTCTTCAAATTTGTAAAATCTGTCATTAAAACTGATTCAGAATTGTTTTTCCCAAATCCATCCAACGTTTCCCTTTTAAATGAATCAAAATAATTTTTAGAAATAATAATCTCATTGAGTTCATGAATATTATTCTTGGATCTATCAAGATCGTGTCTCAGAATTTCATTATCATACTGAAATTTGTAATACTTAACTACAATATCCTTTACATGATAATATTATTAATCAGATGTACCCTCATCTACATTCATATCTGGATTATCACCATGAGTATGAAAAGAATCTAGCTCAATTTCCATTACTGATCCATCATAAGAAAATACTGATTGTCTAAAAATCCAGTTTGAGCACTAAAAATATGATCTCACTATCACACATTCTAATATACAATCATGGGTTGAATTTTGGTAATTGATTCCTGTAAAATCTTCTCTCCTTGAATAGATCCTTATTCAGTAACTTCTTCTCTGATGATCTCTAATTGATCATTTTTAGTTTGAGTATTATTTTCGTGAACTATTTCTACCAAAAAGCAATATTGTACCTATTTATTCACCCGAGGGACAATAAAAAGCTCTATAGCATCACTCTCCATGTGAATTTCGTCTTCAATAATAATTTATGCCATATTAATTGATCATGTTTCTTCTCCATAAGACAAATTTTTCTCAACAACATGAGGAGCGTTTATGTTCATCTGTTTTATAGTAATTCTATCTTGACTTTTTTATTTCTCTACTAACTCTTATTTAGTGTTAAATATATGTCATCTCAAAGATGTTTTTGAAACTACATCTCTTTGTGATTTAGCTACACTCTCTATTCAAATACCATCTTGATCCCCCTTGAGAAAAAACTCCTCAACTATGTTCTTCCTCAACTCTAATAGGTACAATATTTCCTTTTACAGTGCTCCATAAAAATCCAATATTTCTTAATGTTCTTGTATTCAAAACATTACTATGATGAAATTTGAATCTTTTATCAACCAGTATGATATTGTTCTTCTTAAATAAAATCCTTGAAAATATCGATCTGTATTGATAGAAATTAATTCTTGCATCCAGTGAACTGTAGTAATAAAGGTAACAAAATAAATACTGAGGAAAATTAATTTTAATATCACTCAGAAAAAAAACATGATATAAATGTCTGGGTAAAGGATTTTATCTATCTCAACCATCCATGGAACTTTTTATGTCTGAATAAATAACAATCTAATATTATGGTTAGCTTTTAAATCCTTAACGAACATATATCTGATATGCATCGAATTGAAGAGAGCAGACATGATGTCTTGTGAAGAATGTTCCTTATCACTAATTGATCTACGATAGATTTGAAAACCCATTTCATCATGTCAGTTTAAAATATTTTCACCCTCATTAGAAGAAATAGATATATCCCTGTCATTGATAAGATAAAAAATCATATCCTCTGAATCTCGAAAAATAAACTGTACACTCCTCTAAAAATAATTCAATTTGACTTTGTAATGAAATTCTGAGTTCATATCATTGAAAGATGTCTCCAGTCCTTAAAAAGATAATTCTTGTTTTAGGATTATTATTATTTCATATAACCAATAAAGATCAACCAATTTTCCCTATATAATTTTTATTCTAGTAAAACTTTTTCTTTTTGGGTGGATTGGTTCTCCTTCTTAGACTCTCTTGGTTTTGTCATTTTTGACAATCAGAAACTTTAAGATTTTTGGATTCTAGGGTATGGAAGTATGAACGAAGATTGTGGGTTAGGAGAAACAAGTTTTTTTAGGTAAATTAGGCGTAAGGTAGATGAAGGGTTTCTGACATATGACACATGTCCTCATTTCTCATGTTGCAAAGTAATTATGAAAAAAAATTAATAATTACAATGAATAAATAGATTTAATATAAAATAGATTAACTAAAATACTGTAAGATAAAAATTAGAAAACAAAATTATATTTACATAAATACCATAGGTTTAAAATAAATTAGTATAAGATAAAACGAAATAAAATAAAATAAAAAACAAATTATTTTATTAAATTTTAAATAAACCTAACTACCCCTATGAAAATCAAAACAAGATTTGGGAAGTGGTTTAGTATAAATATTTGATAATTGATATTTGGTGTTAACAAAATATAAATATATATCATTTTAGAGACATGATTTCATAGAAAATGATGTCTAATATCAATATTCGTAGTTCTAGAATGACTTATTGGATTTTTTGAAATGTTTATAGCACTTGAATTGTCAAATAAAATAGTTGTATTTTTAAAATTAAGTCAAAAGTCTATTACAATGTTTTTCATCCACAACAATTGTTCACAACAACTACATGTAGATACATACTCTGCTTTGACTATTAACAGTTCTATCGAGTGTTTCTTCTTACATGACCATGACACTAATGATGTTTCTAAAAAGTGACAGGTTCCTGAAGTTCTTTTTCTATCTAATCTACATCCGAAAAAATCTAGATCTGGATATGATAATAAATTAAAATCATAATTCTCTGGATAATGAAGATATTAAATAGCCATTCATTTTAAATATCTATTTTTTTTTACAGTAGCAAGATGGGATTATTTTCGATTTCATTGAAATATTTCACAAACACATACTGAAAACATAATATCAGGTCTTCTAGCAGTAATATATAGTAAAAATCTAATCATACCTCTATATATCTTATCCTACACTAGTTTACCATTTTCATCCAGTAATTTTTAATGATAATACACATGGGAGTTGACTATATATTACTGTTCTCAAGACCAAATTTTTTCAAAAAATAAGTAATGTATTTAATTTGATTTGATAAATTACCATAATATTATTTATAAATTTGAATTACTAAAAAGAATTTAATTCTTATTTATGGTTTGAATACTTTTCCAATTTCTTTGAAGGAGTAGTCTTTCCCAAAAAAAATCCCACAACCAAACAGACATATTTATTTCTGAACATAAGTATTACCTTTTAGATGAACCCTTTTTTAGAAGGTGTGATGATTCTATTCATAGATGGTGCATTTCAGAGCAAGAAATGATGCCAATTATATATATTTTCACTCCTCACATTTGGGAGGTCAGCATAATGGTGAAAGGACAACTCAAAAATTCCTTTAATCTAGTTTATATTATGCCACCCTTTTCAAAGATGATAATATATTTTTAGTTGTATGTGACAGGTTCCACATGTTTGGTAATTCTGGTAGGAAGGAATAGTTACCCCAAAAGGGCATTCTAGAAGTATATATTTTTTATATATGGGGTTTATATTTCATGGGTCCATTTTCCATAATCACATGGGAATGAGTATATCTTAGTGTTTGTAGATTATGTTTGCAAGGGGGTTGAGGTAGTAGTACTGCCCAAAAAAATCCAACAGTGTTATTAAATTTTTCAAAAAGAGTATTTTCTCATGATTTGGATTCCAAAAAATAATTATCACTAATAACAGAACTCACTTTATGAACACAAAGTATAAGGCTCTAATGGAAATTAATAGTTGTGTTCATAAGACTAGAACTCCATATCATCCATAGTCTAGTGGACTGGTGGAAATTTCTAATAGGGATCTAAAAAAATCATAGAGAAAATTGTCTCACATTGTATGAATGAACGGTCACTAAAGATGGATAAATCTTTATGGGAACATAGAATAGGTTTCAATACACCAATAGGTATATCTCAATATAAGCTGTTATTTGGTAAATTTTTCATTTTCCTGTGGAGTTGTAACACAAGTCATATTGGGATGTTAAAGCCATAAATTTTGATTTTAAGAGTGTTTGTGAGACAAGAAAACTTGATTTGAGTGATTTAGATGAAATTAAGAGAAATTTCTATAATAATTCAAGAATATAAAAATAGTGTATTAATATCATTCATGATTCCATTATCCAAATCAACAAATTTAAGCCTGGATAGGAGGTCCTTCTCATTATTTCAAGACTCAAACTCATTCGTAGAAAACATAATTCCATGTGGTATGGACCTTTTACTATTTTGAGAGAGTTGAAGAATTGAGCTATAGGGATTGTTGATGAAGAGAATAACCCCATGCTGGTTAATGGGAAAATAGTCAAAATTTATATTGAGGTATAACCAAAGGACTTGGATTCCTTCACTATACATGATAATTGATCCAGAATAAAGTCTAACTGAGGACATTAAACTCAGTGATGCATGGGATATAACCCATGGATCATGATTTTTTACTATTGTGTTTTTTTGTTTTTAATAATGTTTTTCTGTGGTGGCCTTTAGATGCTCTATTTGGGCTGGAGTTCATTTTGAATAAATTAATTCTTACTTACTCTGTTTTAGTGTACTTCCTGCTACTTCTTGTTCTTGGTGCTTTTGGTTTTTATTTTCTTATTTGGAATGGTTCATTCAATATCATCTAATTTATGAAATTTCCCTGATGTTTCGTATCTAGACAAAATCATTCAGGAAATTATGTTACTCATCATTCTCCATTTATTTTATGCTCATTTTACTTTAATATAATAAAGTCATTGTTCATTCCCAATTTCAATGTTGTCGGTTATTCATTTAAAAAATTATGCTTTATTTGTGTAATGTAACTAAATAAATATGCATGAATTTTCACTTTGATTAAAATTATACTACATGTCACTATGCTAAATAAAAAATATAGTTTGTTCTAAAATTTAATTTCAAGTTTATTATGCTATAATTTTTTTTCACATACCTCTTAGTTGACAATGTAGTTTTAATGGTATAATATTTTACTATTTAAAAACTATGTGTGGGGGGTCATGGATGATGTAAGTTTAATTTATTTAATCTACTCATCTGTATTTGGGTGTTTAGTCTACTTTTTTATGCATAACTAAAAATGTCATTGAATTAAAACCCTAAATTTTCTGACACACGATTCAATGTGCACCTACAAGTTACACGCGCAACATTTTGAACTGAAATGAAAATAAGTTTCATTTAAATAAATGATACTTCATGATCTTTTGAGCACATGATGTCAAATAATTATTATGTAAAATACTCATTTTAGTTACATTGAGACTTTTAATCACATAAATAATATATTTTAAGGAAAATCTATTTTTTTTCAAATTCAAATTGTGGTATCCTCTTCTTTGGAATTCAACTTTTGGGAACAAGATGGGTTTTATGTTTGGTGGAGGGGGTCAACTCACTTTGAGCCAAACATTGCATTATTTAAATCTCATTAATTTCACACTAATTTTCAAACATTTTGTAAAAAAATGGATAAAAATTTTCAAAATTATTTCACAAATTTTTTTTAGGATTAAAATTGTTCTCAATTGGGTCTTTCCTAAGAACAATATCTTTTCTGGTAGTTGGTAGTTATTTTGAGTCTGAAATTTATAAGGGTGAATGATTGGTGAGTGATTCTATTTATTGAATTTATGAATATTTGGTTAAGGCACATGTTTGGAAGTGATATACGATACAAGTTAGTGATGTTTAGATCATAAAAATAATAAATAGAAGTTTGGTTCTGATCTTAAGGGACTCATTTTGTTTTATTTAATAAACTAATCACCTTAGTGAGTAGTTTTAAATGGTTTACATATAGATCTTTTGAAACATGAGTAAAAATGGCATCTAGGATCCCACGGTGAAAATCTGAGACCTTAGGGGATGGGTACATTTCTATGATAAAATTCCATCGGTAATATATGAATAAGTGCATAAGCATAGTGATCAGAATTTGTAATATATATTGGTAAAAATTATAATAATGTCTCTAGGGTCAAAAATGAGTTCATGAAGGTGAGGGGGATGATTAACACCTTATGAATAAGGGGGAAATGGGTCTATGTGGATATCATTTAGGTCGTATCAATATGTTGATTGAAAAAAAAATATTTATTTTATAATATAGGACCTAGTCTAAGTAAAAAAGTTCGTCTAGTTATGTTTTTAATTCCACATGTTTTTAACCTTTTATCACTCATTAACTTATAACTCATACTTGAATAAAATTATGTAATTAAGAGGTTTCACATATGATCTAGGAGACATTCATTTATATATGATTCCCTATATCCTAGATTATCAGTTAGATTTTGTAGTTGTAAACGATTTCATTTGACCATTACATTTCAAATGCCTTTTAACAGTTTTCAATCCTCAATTTTGAAACTGTTCAACATGTTACATTATTTAGTTGATAATAAAAACATACTTGTGTTTTTTATAGATAATAAAACATGGTATTGTTTGAGGAAAAATAATTCTTATGGGTGGTAGAATTTTATTATTCTCTAAAAACACAAAGTTTTTTCACATATTTTCATTTAGTTATTAATGATTTAATTAACTAATTTTACACTTATTATTAATATTTTCACTTTTTTATTATTACAAAAAAATTATTAGTCAGTCATTTTTTATTTATAATATTGTTTTTTATCTTTTTATTTTATTATTTGTGTTTCACATACATAATTTTTATATCTACCCTTTAATTTTTAATTCTGCATCACTTCAAATTCTATGTCAAGTTAGTTTTCATTAATTAAGAAATCTACCATTATGTTTCATTTTATTAATTTTCATTTGAGTCTTCATTTATATGATTTAACTTTAACTTATAATTATAATTTTTAGCTGTTTTATTTAATTAATTTTACACTAAAATTTATTACCTTTAATCAAATTATTTAATGGCCTTCAAAAATAAAATAGTAATCCAATTTCATTTTAGATTTTTACTCTATTTAATCTTTAATTTTATTTTAATTATTCTGATTTTTTAATAAGTAAATCAATTCATTAATTTAAATCTCAGTTTTAGATTCATTTAATTAATTGATTTCAGTTTATATTTATAGATAAAAATTTAAGCCACCAACATTGTATCAGTAGATCATCCCAATATCACTTCCCTTTATCGCAATCAATGACTTAATGAGTCACCGAAGCAAGTCCATCACAACTGATGAGACATTTTTTTAAATTTTATTTGATTTCATTTATTATATCTAATCAATTTTTAAAAATAGTATATATATATATATATTGTATTTAATCAGTTTAATTTGATGGACGTCTCACCATTGTCTCCTGTAGCACAACTGCGACGAGTTTGTTTTTACATTTTTTCAAAAAAATAATTTAAAAAATACGACCAGGTTAAAAAAAAATTACATCCCAAAGGCGGCACACCATGTGTCGACTTTGGGGAATTTCAGCGCTGAAGAAAGGTGGCACCTGGTGTGCCGCCTTTTCCCTTAATTAAAGAACAATGGCGGCACACAAGGTGCCGCCTTTGGACAAAAAAAAATTCGTAAAAATTTTAATTTTAACTTATTCCTTATAACTTTGTCGTAGCATTCAAATGCATTCCAGCAATGAAAATCTTCAACCAACTTCTATGGTTTACACGCAATAGAATCTTCTTTGCAATTTTTTCATGCCCCCGAGTATAAATAAACCTCAAAAGCTCTAGATAATTTTTCATTGTAAGGTGAGATGAGAAGGGAGGTATTATACCATCAGGAAGAGAGATTCTAGAAATGTGCAATGCTATGACAAACCATTAGATGAAATGTGTCAGTTCCCCACTAGATGTGCATGTTCCTCCAAAATTTTCATGCTGGAGATAATCCACCTTATGTTCCACATAGCCTTATGTCTTCCATGGATTAATGTCAAACACTTCATCCCATTTTTTTACTTTATAGGGAAGTAAAACCTCATTCCTTTGAATATCCACATTACCATGGACATATACAATCGGTATTTTGCAAGAAAAACTACTAATCTCATGTTTACTGAAATACCCCTTAACGTAAGAATGATACTAATAGTGTAAGTACCCAATAGCAAGGTTTCAATCCATTTTGACTAGGGTATGTGGAATCGTTGGTGTTTTCATCTGATTAATAATTTAAAAGGTTTCAAAACCACCTTTCTGAAACTCAAAAATGTTTCAAGTAAGTGACTTTGAAAGCCTATAAAATATAAACTATAAGATATATTAAAATGAATCTTAAAACATGGATTAAACATATAATAATTAATTGAAAATAAAAACCATTTCTTAAAAATTGTTGATGAAATACAATTATAAGCTTTCAAAAAAACTTCTTGTACTCAAAAATATTTCAGATATGAGACTTTGAAAGCCTATAAATTATAAACTTAAAGACTCATATAAATGAAACTTAGAACATAGATTGTAACATATAAGAAGTAGTAGAAAAGTAATTACTTAATTCTGGTGAGGGGGAAAACTGTTAGACCCTTGAATTGAAGGATAATGAGGATGATAAGGAACCATCAACCCCCACACCCACCCCTTCCACCCATCCAACAAAATTCAGTAACTAATATAGAAGTATATTTTAAAAAAAATTAAATGTCACACCACCAAAGCTTCATACATCTATATTAACCCCCCAATTCAGTTTCATTAAATTTGGACAGCCCCCATTTTTACCAAAGTCAAAGATGCACTATTAAATCATCACTTTTCATCCCCCGCCTCAATAATACAAAATGCTTTGAAGGATGAGAAATGATTTAGCGCATTTTAGAACATTGAAAATCATTCAATATGGAGCTCCTCAATGAAACAAGATTGGGGGTTGAAAGGCACCCAATGTTACGAGGATATCATTTTTGAAAGGCACCCAATGATTTAAAATGCGCCGAATCATTTCTCATCCCTCAAAGAATTTTTTATTTTTGAGGCGGGGGTTGAAAGTGGTGGTTTAATAGTGCATTATTGACTTTGGTAAAAATGGGGTCTGTACAAATTTAATGAAACTGAATTGGGGGATTAATATGGATGTAGGAAGCTGTGGTGGTGTGAAATTTCATTTTTTTGAAAAGGTACTTCTATATGAGTTACCGAAGATGGTTGAATGGGTGGAAGTGGTGGGCGTGGGGGTTGATGTTTCCTTACCATCCTCATTATCCTTCAATTCCAGGGTATAACAGTTTTCCCCCTCACCAGAATTGACTAATTACTTTTCTACTACTTCTTATATATTTAATCTATGTTCGACGATACATTTATATGAGTATTTAATTTTATATTTTATAGGATTTCAAAGTCTTATATCTGAAATATTTTTGAGTTGAAAGAAGTGTTTTTTAAAGCTTATAATTGTATCTCATCAACAATTTTTAAGAACTGGTTTTTATTTTCAATTACTTATTATATGTTTAATACATGTTTTAAGTTTTATTTTATTAGATCTTATAGTTTATATTTTATAGTCTTTCAATGTCACTTACTTGAAACATTTTTGAGTTTCAGAAAGGTGGTTTTGAAACCTTTTAAATTATTAATCAGATGAAAACACCAACGATTCCACATATCCCAGTCAAAATGAATTGGAAGCTTGCTATTGGGTACTTACACTATTTGTATCATTCTTACGTTAAGGGGTATTTCAGTGAACATGATATTAGTATTTTTTCTTGAAAAATGATGATTGTATATGTCCATGGTAATGTGCATATTCAAAGGAATGAGGTTTTAATTCCCCATAAAGTAAACAAATGGGATGAAGTGTTTGACATTAATCCAAGGAAGGCATAAGGCTATGTGGAACTTAAGGTGTAATATATCTAGCCTAAAAATTTTGAAGGAACATGCACATCTAGTGGGGAATTGAAACATTTCATCTTAAGTTTTTTCATAACATTTCACATTCGAAGTCACTTACTTGAAACATTTTAGTGGTTCAGGAAGGTGGTTTTGAATCCGTTTAAATTATTTATCATCGACATTTCTTAAGAAATTCATTTTTCTTTCAACTATATCCTATATGTTTAATTCATATTTCAAATTTCATTCATATCAGTCTTACAGTTTATTTTTTATAAGCATTCAAAGTCACATACTTGAACAATTATGTAGTTTCACATAAGTGTTTTTGAAAGCTTGTAAATTATGTGTCATCGATAATTTTTAATAAATCCTTTTAGAGTAAAATTAATGCACTCTTTTTAATAAATATAAAACATTTACATGAAGAAGTAATGTTAGTGTCTATGGTGATGCTCTGTCCCACAAGGTGGTGTGCGAATGGTACGTCCTTATCAAGATCGACGTGTTCCATGCTGGGATGGAGTATGATGACCAGGAGAGGGATGATCTTCGGGAACTGGAACATCAATCACGGGATCCTCTGTCATAGTTTGCATGGAAGGATGTGTCGGAGGGATGTCATCGTGTGCACACGATCTTTCTCCCACTACGTAAGTAGAAGGGGCTGTCATCATACCCTCGGGAAACCATATATGCTGTGAAGGATCCGGTATGAAAGATGGAGGCATGAGAGATGACCCCTGATAAATCCCAAGAAAATAAATATCTGGCGAATACTATGGATATCTGGTCAAAAAATATAGATCCCATGCTGCATCCTACTGCACAAACCCAGACAGGTCAGGCTGGACTGATAGAGCACCGACTTGTGCCTCTGGAATAGGTGAGGGCTCACGTGCAGCAGGACGCGGTCTCCGTCGCCATTGTCGTCGCTGGGGATCAACACCTGCTCCTGCTTCAGGTTCTTGAGTAGGACCCTCATCTTCTGGGATATGAGCATCATGTTACTGAGCAGGAACATTATGTCTCTGGGGTCTAGGATGGATGATACTATCATGAATAGATCGAAAAATCGACATCGTCTCCTCCAAAGCAGCATGGATCACAGATAAACTATCAACCTCCTCCTCCTCTGGATCAGTCATGCGACATAGTCGTCGTAGTCTGGTATGCTGTACAGAGATTAAAAATGAAATATAAAATAGTGTAATAAATATATTATGTGAAATTTATTGACTTACCAGATCCTGATTCCCTCTCCCATGCTGAGTCAGATATAATATAGACATCGTTCTATACCATGGCTCATACTCTACCTGATCTGATAGGTAGAATCGCACCGTACGTACACCAGTGATACGATGCTCTGCTCGATTGTCCTAGATGGCGACATACTGGGCATGTCTTCGTCTCCAACCGACATATTGTCTCCCTGAGAGCTTCAAGCCATGAAGCGCTGGTAACTGTCATGGTGCAGGTGGAATTATATGAACACAACAAAACTGATGCATAACTCTATCAGGATGGTGCCACTCAGTAATATGAATGTGAATGAGAGGCACTACAACCATAACCTCATGAAGTCCAGCAGTATAGTATGTAGGTAAGTCCTGAACCAGACTCCAGTATGGCATCCAATGAATCTGTAATGACATGTGACATTTCATCAGAGAAATTTGTTAACAAAAAACGAAAATGATGATATATACTTACGCTGTCAGGTAGTAAATTGTCTAACATGATACGATATGCTGCCAAATTGTGGTTCAGAGCATCGATGAAGAAATGTGCCTAACTCCACCTATCAAATACAACATTGAAAGTGATAAATAATCGAAAATTAAATATAACAAATCAAAATACAATTAGAAACTAATAAATATGATGGATAATACCATTTTCCACGTGGAGCATCCTATAGCACATCTATAGGAAGCCTCTGACCAACAGTAACAGGGGCGAGGACAGGGATGTGCTCCCATGCCCACAACTGTATAAGGACGACGCATTATCTGAGATCTGTGTGATCTGAGCGGCATGTCGTACATAATGCTCTATAAGTTTAGGCCAAACATGCAGATCCCCAATTGTATCTCCCGATCTGATCAAAGTCCTCCAGTAAACTAAGATACACCATGTGCACATTCACACCCGAGTGATCTGAACACAATGTACCTCCAATAAGTTGTATGATATATGACTGAGCATAACACATGATGGTCTACTCATCAACATCAACAGGTAAATGTGAAAACTGAAAAGCAAGCCAAGGTATAGATATGGACCCACCATCTGTAACAGTATGATCAGCCAAAATATCGACACCTAATAATCTATGTGCCAGCTCAGCCCAATCCCCACCAGTGGTTCCAATAACTGCTTCTCCCAAAATAGGAAGACTGTGTAGCACATCCATATCCTCTAAGGTGATAGTCATCTCTCCCTCTGGCAAGTGGAATGTGTGAGTCTCTGGTCTCCATCTCTCGACCAAGGCAGCAAGAAGCGAATGATCAGTGTAAGTGAAATTAGAAACGTCAATATCGTAGATGCCAACACGACGTAAGTATGGTATAATAGCAGCTAGAGGCGTTATGTGTCGAAAATGGTGTGCTTGCTACACCCTAATCCATCGAAAATCCCGACCCTCTATCACATCACGAGAAACATGCCTATGCTTCTTGGTGAGGAGTGGAATATCATCAATCTCGAATCCAGAAAAGGAAATTAGTCTTCAAAATAAAATTTAAATATAATGTTAAGTTTAATAGAATGTTATGATTGGTATAATAAATGATATGTGATGTTATTTTTAGAAAAAATTAAGGGAATGTCATCATATTTTGGAGAACATTTATCTATCGTGTCTTTAGATATGTTTCTACCCTGAAAATTATGTTTTTTAAGATATGGTGTCATATATTTATATATATATACATTTTATCCCAGTTATGTATGATTTCGGAAGATCCTTTATGATAATTGTTTTAATAAAGTTTTGTCTTCGGTGACAAATAACCTTTTTTAATAATATTTTTGTTTTCTAAGATTACATTTAGATTAGTGGATTTAAAAGTATTGAATACAGAGGTTCGTTATTGGAAGGAGAGAAGTTTCTTATTGGAAATTTGAAACAATTCTTAAAATGTTCATCTTTGATATTAACAACATATAATTGACTACATGAAAAGATCATGTTGGATACAACACTTCATCGTGGCTGAGTGTGTGAACTCGATCCCGCAATGTCAGGACATCATTTCTGGTTATGCCCTTCTTGATGAAATAGACAACATCTCAACCTTTTCCCTTGTTCTTGAGGCCAATCCATCTCATTTAGTATCCTGTTGGTCTTCGGTCTTCCTTCTGGTCGTAATCTATTGATGTCAGGAATCAGCATGGGCTGGTCTTCAGGCATTGGGAAATATCGAAACTCCCCAACAGGCGTCCATAGCGCACTATAACAGTTAGCAATGGCCTCCAATCAATATACTGGATCAAAATAAGCTTCCCATGATACATTCACAGACTCACATGTAGTGATGGCATGTGTGCATGGAAACCTTAATTCCTGAAACTTTCCACACTGACATTGTTTTTCTTCTAGAAGTACCACTACTTTTCACTGTTGTTACCTGTGATTGGGTTACAATACCCTTGAACATCAAATGCCGAGTCTTCCTGAAGGAATAAACACACTCGATAACTAGATTCTTATTCAATTTTCTTGTCAATATCTCGTTGAATGTTTTTTCCAAATATTATCCCCTGTTGAATCCCATATGAGGCTAGTTTTTTCCTTCAACAAAGTACTTGACACAACGATAAAATGTCTCCTAAACTAGGGAAGTAATTGGTAACTTGCAAAGTCCCTTGAAGACGCCATTTATACACTCCAAAATGTTTGTAGTCATGTGTCCGTACCTCTTCCCCCCTTCATAGTTCAGTGTCCATTTCTCTTTTGGAATCATCATCATATAATCATACACTTCTTCATTATCCTTGCAGATGTCTTCATAACGCGCCTCAAACCTTTGTTGATCTGGATCATATTCTACCTAAATATGATCACAAGTCATATAAATTATATTTTTATTTACAATAAAATATTAAACATCAATGTCGACATTGCTTACCATGCCTCGTGATTGCATTCTTCATAGCCTCATTATGGAAGGTTTTGCGCACATTACTAGAAATGTGTCTAATGTAGTATCAATGATGTGCATTTGGGGGCCTCTATGAATCAGGATCCACATTGATTTCCTCATTGGTTGCCCTATGTCGATCAGATATCAAACAGACACCTCGAATGTGTGTGAAATGGTTGTTGATGCATTCCAAAAACCAGCTCCAAGATTCATAGTTTTCCTTCTCCACTATTTCAAATGCAAGAGGAAGTGGTGAATGGTTCCCATTTTGGGTTGCCGAAATCAAAAATACACCATTATACATTCTAGATAGAAATGTTCCGTCAATTTTTATGAACTATTTACTGAAACTAAATGTGGAAATACATGGGAGGAATGCCCAGAATAACCGAAGAAATTGAACACGAGATTTATCCAATCGATTATCTTCAAACACACGTCCCTTCATATTTATATGGTAGGAAACTTGATTTTTGTGGCTCAGCATGGCTAATAATTGTGGCAACACCCGATACGAGTCATCCCAATCACCGTAGACCATCACAATTGCCTCCTGTTTTGCTATCCATACCTTGTTATATAGAAATCATATAACTGAAAGTTTGAAGAATCCTCTCTTGCCCAAGGGCTATAGGAACATCTTGATAGGTCCTAATCATCTCGATGATAATAGTTGACATAAATTCTGCATCCAAAGCAGTGTGATCTTGTGTCAATTTTGGCTGAACACAAGAATAAGCTGCCTCAATCTTTGAAATTCTCCATCCACCAAATGCAATGTCTGGAATCGCCCTCAACTGGAATCTAAAGTCTTCATCGAATTTATCACACCGTATGACGTATTTTTTCGACAATATTCCTCAACTACATATCTACAATGCCTCTCAATATTAAATATTTTTATGAATCTCTTCAACACATCCTTACTTAGAAAATCCCTTCCATAATATAATTTTTTGTCCAACTCACTAAACCTGTCCACTATAACTCCAGGAAACTCTGTTGCAGGTGTCATAACATTGTTGTCTAATTTAGGTACACTTTCCATTGCTTAGGACCATGATTCAATGGGTGGTGGATCATTTATTGTTGGTCGAGAATGTTCTTGAACTACTCTATTTGGAGAAACTACCACCCTATCATCTCCAGCTCCCTCCCCATCTCCAACTCCCTCCCCATCATCATTGTCTTCTCCATCTGTTCCATCATTATTAAATGCCTCATATAAAGAATGATTTATATGTAAATCTGGCAGATCATCTAAGTTTTCCTCCTCTACAATAGGGCGAACATCCCAATTTCTTGGGATGAAGCTTCTTCAACAAATATTTGTGCATGTATATGACTTTGAACATTTTGATGTTATTGTACATTAGAAACTTCACCATATAACTCCATCATTTCACCATCAGACCTTTTGGAAAATAATGTTCCCACTTGGACCCAGTGCTCATAAGCAGCAAATGGACAAGCAAGATGCCATAACGTGGCAGATAATTGCAAATGTCTATAAATAATAGATTTTATCTCTTGATGAGGACCGATATTTAAGAAACCACAAATTCTATCTTAAAGATCAATTATGGTTACACAATCAGATGTGTTAACCATAGATGTTGTCTGTAAACTATAAGAAGCTCCTTGCTCGGTTTGAATAACCTTTCCATAGCAGTAAACACAAGAAAACAGGTCTCTCTACATGAAAAAGGTTTACTGGTCACTGAATATGTCAATAATGTTTTGTTACATGTTAAATAACATTTTTTATCTTCTTGAAGGTATTTTAGTACTTCATAAAGTAAATATCAATCATCTAAAGCATATCCCCCCAGGAGTGTCAATCCAGGAGTGCAGCAAGGCCCGTTGTCGTGTACTGGGATACCCCGGGTCAGGCTCGAAACTACTTGTCGGGGATTTCACCCCTCGGTACAGCTGTTCCAGAGACACATCCACTTTTAGTATCCAGAAATGGATTCAATTGCTTATATAACGACATAAACCTTCATGACATCAAAATTTTAAAACCATCCTAAATTAATCCACTAATGTTTTGTTGAACAATTTTTAACTTTACTGAAGATTTGTTCAATGATCTCTATAAAATACGATTCATTACAGTGTTGGTTAATAACTACATAAGTGTTGGTTAATAAGTTAGGAGTTGGCCATTCACCACTTAATCATCCCTTAATCTTTACTTAATGACCCCTTAATCATCCCATAATCGTTAGTTAATGACCCCTTAATCGTTAGTTAATGAACCCTTAATCACCCCTTAATCATCCACTAATCATCCCTAGTTAATCACCACTTAATCACCCATTAATCGTTAGTTAATCACCCCTTAATCACCCATTAATAGTTAGTTAATCACCCCTTAAACATTCTTTAATTACCCCTTAATCATCCCCTAATCATTCCTTAATCGTTAGTAAATCACACCTTAAACATTCCTTAATTACCCCTTAATCATAACTTAAACATTCCTTAATTACCCATTAACCATCCCCTAATCATTCCTTAATCATTAGTTAATGACCCCTTAATTACCCCTTAACCGTTAGTTAATCACCCCTTAATCGTTCGTTAATCACCCCTTAAACATTCCTTAATTACCCCTTAATCATCACTTAATCATTCCTTAATTACCCCTTAATCATCCCCTTAACCCCCTAATCACTCTTTAATTACCCATTCATTCCTTAATTACCCCTTAATTAGTTAATGACCCCTTAATCAACCCCTTAATCATTAGTTAATCACCCCTTAAACATTCATTAATAATCCCTTAGTCACCCCTTAAACATTCCTTAATTACCGATTAATCATCACTTAATCATTCCTTAATTACCCCATAATCATCCCCTTAACCCCTTAATCACTCCTTAATTACCCATTCATTCCTTAATTATCCCTTAATTAATTTATTACCCTTTAATCTACCCCTTAATCGTTAGTTAATCGCCCCTTAAACATTCCTTAATTACCCTTTAATCACCCCTAAAACATTCCTTAATTACCCATTAACCATCATCTAATCATTCCTTAATCATTAGTTAATGACCCCTTAATCACCCCATAATCATTAGTTAATCACCCCTTAATTGTTAGTTAATCACCCCTTATACATTCCTTAATTACCCCTTAATCACCCCTTAATAACTCCTTAATTACCCCTTAATCATAACTTAATCATTCCTTAATTACCCCTTAATCATCCCCTTAATCGTTAGTTAATCACCCCTTAATAAATCCTTAATTACCCCTTAATCATCACTTAATCATTCCTTAATTACCTTAATGACCCCTTAATCATCCCTTAATCACCACTTAATCACCCCTTAAACATTCCTTAATTAATCATCCATGGTTAATTACCCCTTTAATCATGACTTAATTATTCCTTAATCATCATTTAATTATTCTATAATTATCTCTAAAATATTAATAAATTATTATTATCCCAAATTATCATTCATTAATAATATTATATTATACATACCTTAATCTAACATTATATAAATTATCCCTAATCATCATTCATTAATAATATTAAATTGCATATAACTTAATCTAACATAAAATATTATCTAATTAAAACATTAATAATATAACTATTTATTTCTATTCTTTAAATAACTACTACTACATACATAAATATTTAAAATTAACTATTTACTATTAAATAAATAAATAACTTTAAAATAAAAAAAATACCTCTAAATGAAGCTTTACACAAAAATCTTGTACTCCTTGCGTCTCCGGATGCACCACGAAGGAAAACTCATCTTAGAGAGAGGAGCTCTAAAAATTTTAGAGAGAAGAAAGATTTGTGAGTGCGGGAGGATGGGTGGGGTGACTCCCTTTTATAAGGATTTTTTTGGCGAAGGCGGCATCTGGGCAGCTGCCTTCGGCCATTTGAAACACGAAAGGCGGCTCTTCCAAAGACGCCTTTCGCAGAGAAAAATTCGAAAGGCGGGCACTGGTGTGCCGCCTTTCGTTTCCCCAAAAGAAAAATGTTGTTTCTAGAGAATCGACTTTGGCCCGGCGGAAACTGAACCGAAGGTGGCACATGGTGTGCCACCTTTGGGATGTAAAAAAAAATATTTTTAACCTGGTCGTATTTTTTAATTTTTTTTGAAAAAAAGTAAAAAAAACTCAACTGCGACACACAACAACTCGCAATCACAGACATCGATCTATTCCATTCCTCAGACTTAGGGTTTCTTCCTTCCACCCCAACTAACAATGCACCCCAACACACTTATGCACCATCAGCCACTCTGCAACTCACCAACAACATACTCACGATCGCTTCCTTTCAATGATGGGCCTCATAGTGAATCACTGCAGTATTAAAAATCAAATTGAAGATAAATAAAAATAAAATAGTCCATAAAGAAAATTTTGGGTATGTCATAAACTAGAGTTAATATATACCTTATTAAGAACCATTTTTAATTTCATTATCCTTTTTATATCACTTATTACAATGTTATGAACATTATGTAATTATTTAAGTTAATAACGGTCGTTTTGTCGATCTTTGTTACTTGAGTCAACAATAAATTTCTTATAATTACAAGTTGTTCATGTGGTGAAATATCCATTATATCCAGAATTATATTAATGATGTAGATATCATATATATCATATATATCCAGTATATACATTCATTCATAATATTACGTAACATTTAGAGGTAAGAAATGAAATGCACCGTTCATGGAGACGGTAAGCCGTACGTACGCATGAACGCTACTTTCATTTCTATTTCGTATTTAATGTAATGAAATCATAATTATATAAAGGTATAATATAGTTCCAGTATAATATCATATATAATATCATTTACTCCATCCTTTATACATCCCACATATGGCATTAACGATTCACATCACTTTGAGGGGGCGGTAGTCCGCACTTCCTAAAATGAAATTATCGCGTTTTACCCATAATGGAAATCATAAAGTATGCCATAATTGAGAAATACATAAGCATAAGTAAAAAATAAACATAATATATATCATATATAAAAATAGTGACATCTTAATGGCCACATTTGAAGGTGTTATATGATTGTTGAACAATCATCGTTTCGTGAGGCAGAAATTCGCCATCCACAGAAACCGTATGTTCTTTAACCATTAGATGTAGGTGTGTGTAAGTGTAGCTAGAATACTTCTTATAACAACATACTAGTATATTGAGGATACTGGTTTTGTTACAAAAGAAATGAATAAAAAGAGTTTAGAGGGTTGGAGAAGAAAAATAAAACAAAACAACATTAGAGAAGACATTACCTCAAAATCGGGTAACTCTTTTTCATTTGAGCCAAAGGCTTCCTTGGGAAGAGTTATGCTCAAAGTGAGGCTTCTAGAAGTAAGAGGGGGAAGTTGGTAGAGTATTTGGGCAGAGTTTGGCCGAGCCAAAGGGCTTGAAAGTGTAAATGAGGTGGGAGAGGTGGGGGCCTTTTATAAGTGGAGAGGAGGGTCTCTTTTGGAAAGATTGAAATGTTACATTATTACACAATGATTTTCGGATTCTAAAGGTCCCACACTTATATAATTCGGGGCTAAGGTGATAAGGTTTCGATATCTCCTCATCCAATAGGCTTTGGACAAGTGTAAGCATTGGATTTTTCATTATCTTCTCATTTTATTTAAATCGTTAAATAATGAGGTCATCGCTGCATCATAATGATGTCATAAATAATTTAATTTATTTAATGTCTAAAAATTATAAAAAAAATACTATGATGTAGGAAATCTTTTTAGATTTCTAATGAATATTTATAATCAAAATGTGGACTTTTTTAACCCCACGTAAAAATTGTTTTAGTAAAACATTTTATGTTTGTGTCATTTTTTACTTTAACATTAAATAAAAGGTGTTTATGTCATTTTCAAACTAAAGTGGCTCCATGGGGTCCCCAAGTTGACCCATGGGTTGTCTGGGTCGGCCATGAATCATCCAATAGGAGTAGGACAATTGTCATGCTCATCTCATATTATTAAAACATTATTTGTACCTTAAACTACACTAATTACCTCTAATCGCGATTAAGAACTTAAAATTTACTATTCACCAAAAAATTATTTTAATCTCATTGAACCACATTTTACTTCTTAATGACAACCATGTATGTCGGATTTTTGAAAATCAAATCACAGAAGTGGTAATATTTCATTTAAACGAAAAATCAGTTATTTAACTACCACTTAGTGGTTTCACTATTCATCAAAAATTGAAGCTTTTCAGAACAAGGCCAAAATTTCACCCTAAGATATAATTGATATTCCGAATTCAAAAATGATGTCTATTTTACAAAATTCCAAACATATAAGTTTCATTAATTAATTTTATAATTAATTCCGGCTGTTACGACAAATAGCGTGTTTTTAAGAAACAATTTATATCAAAAGATTGGCAATTGTTTATGTCCAATTTCAATGTTAAATTAATTCCAATGAAAACCATTGGATAAAATGGTAAAAATATATTCTAATTATACCTTAAAACCACTAAATAGTATAATTTATCACAATAAATTATTTTGATTAAAAAAGTTGTTTTAAAGTATTTTTCACTTTTCATAAAAATTAGAAGTTCTCAGAAAAATACCAAAAATTCAACATAGGCTAATTTCGATATTCCGAATCCAAAAATGAAGTCCATTTTGAAATATAAGATTTCTATAATTTTAAAAAGTGGTTATTACAATTCATAACGGCTACTTTGATTAGTTGCGGTGTTTTAGAACTCGAAGTTGCGTACAATGCAAGCTATTGCATTATTGAATGAGAAGCGTATCGTGGAAGCTTGGGGTGTTACATTCTCCTCTCCTTCAATAAATTGAGTCCTCGCAATTTGAAATTTTTCTTTGAAAATAAAAGGTTGAAAAGAGAAAATACCTTTGAGGAAAACCCACATCGGAAATAAGGTTAATAAATATATAACATTAAAAGAAAGCAGGATAAGTACAAAGGTCACCCGATATAGCCCATTCTAGGATTATATGAAAATATGGATATGGAGGAGAAACAAACCATCAAGGTCTGATGGAGAGTTATAGAAAACAGGTTTAGGAGAAAGTTTAACCACAAGAAAATCACAAACTTGTGATTGGTTAAACGGTCATTGAATCCCCAGTTGGAAAAGATAACCGACAACATTTTTGTTTTAAGTTACCTTTTATAATGTTGAGGAATTTATTTCGGAGATTTACTATGAACGTAAGGGAATATACATACTTGTTATGTATACTTTCATTCGTTAATAAATTTTTACCACAAACCCGACTTTTACTCCAAATGGTAACGGAACTCAAAAATATTCTAATTTATCCTAATTGTATAAGGTTAAAAATGTTAACACATACCATTTAGATTAGTAAAACTATTTTGTAATATCCAGGGACTTCCTGTAGGCTAGTGGTAGGAAATAAAGGCTTGTCGCACTATAGTTGTGGGTTCGATTCCTGCTGCTTTGTCCGACGCGATGGGTTATTCCCCACCCTGCAGGTTGTCCTTTTCCTAAAAATATAGTACTATACTATTCCAAAAATAATCTTCATAAATGTTTTAACCTTAAACAATACTATCCAAAGTTCAACTTAATCCACTCCAACCTTTATAGTTATCCAAAATACCTTCGTCCAGACTTTCTCTAAAAGGTCTCTAAATTCCAAAATCAATTGTAACATCAGATTCCCCAAACAAAGAAATGTTTCTCTTATTGTCACATACTAAAAATATGATTACCTTAATCATATTAAAACCTTACTGAAACCAACAAGTACTGCAGTAAAATCCATATATATATATCAAATTATTCTTATAACCAGAATATAATCCTTGAGTCCAAAAGCACCAATACATTAATTATTCTTCTTCAACTGTAGTAACAGCATAAGATTGGCCTTGATCCCTTGGCCTTTTCTGAGGTATGTTTCCTTGACGCTTAGGACATTCATTTGCATAATGCCCTGTTTCCCTACAATTGTAGCATTCAACATTGACAGCCTCTTTCTTTCCCTTGCAATCACGAGCCTGGTGACCCTTTTCTCCACATTTATAACAAACTCTCATTCCTTTTAGGCAAGTACCAGAGTGATTCTTCCCACAATTATCACATAATGGAAAATCCTTCTTTCCCTTTTTCCATTTATCTGTATCTTGTTCCACCGTTCTCTTCTTCTCTTGCTTTACTTTGTTGTCATAAGACTTAGAGAATTCCTTTTCTGTCTTGATAGCACACGAGACAATATCTTCGTATGATAAGAAGGATTGTGATACTAAAGCTCGATGGAGAACTGGTTTTAACCCATCAAAGAAACGATCAATCTTACTCCTTGGGTTACGTATGTAATCTGCAACATACCTTGCTAACCTTGTAAAGTTAGCCTCATACTTTGCGACATTCTCAACCTCCTTCTGCCTCAGACTCATAAATTGCCTTTCCATATCTGCTCGATGGTCGCGAGGAAAGTATTTTTCTAAGAACATCTCTTTGAACTCCCGCCATTCCATGTTTTTTAATTCATCATCTTCCTTTGTGTTTTGAATTAGTGACCACCATTGATCGGCATCTCCAGTGAGGCGGTAAACTGCCATGATAACTTTTTCCCTTTCACTGCTCCCCAAAGCCTGAAATATTTTCTATAGGGAATTTATCCATTGCTCGGCTACTAAAGGATTTGTACTCCCATTGAACATTGGTGGTTGTTGCCTCATGAAACGGTCTAGCATTGATCCTCCACGTTGCGGATCAGGGTGCTCCATACGAGTAAGGTTATAATTCATAACCTGCGTGAGTTGTCCCAGTACGGTGAGAAGCTGATCAGCACCAGTTGTATCACTAGCTCCACCATAATTATCTTGAGCAGGAGGGCAATCCCTACACGGAGTGCGTGCATTGATACAGTTTTCATTCCTTCCACTAGGCGCCATATCTAAATAATGTCATAAACTGGATTATTTTATGAATCAAAATACATAATTCCATACTTGTAAAACACTTAACATAAATTGAACTAATTAGGGATATAATCCATCATTATAAAAAACAATTCTTTGAGGAAGTATATACTCGTAACCCTTCATAGTGGTTTGTAAATAAAATGAGAATTATCCTAAGCATATCCCCCGGGAGTGTCGTAACCAAGAGTACAGCAAGGCCCATTGTCGTGCACCAGTTCCTGTTCGAGTCTAGCTCAAAGCGGTGTTTTCGGGTTTTACCCCAAGGTACATCTGTGCCAGAGCCGCCTCTACCTGCTCGTCTCCAGATAGGGATGTATTGCTTGGAAAACTCACAAAATCTCTACAATAACAAAATTTAGGAAGTTCTTCTATACTAATCCTCAAAGTTCATCTTAGGTCTACGTGCTCTAATAAGAGTTTATCTAAATCTAGCTTCCAAGGTTTGTAGTAAACTTCCTTTGATACCAACTGTAACGCCCTGACCCCAGCTACCCAGAGTCGGTGCATTACTTCGTAACATTGGCATGATCACAAAAGATCAAGTCTCGAAAGGCCGATTAGTTTAGTAGCCTTGGAAACACTAGATACATTCATAAGTCTTTCATTACATCAAAAAGTAAACAAACTACAATAACATGGTCTTCATAGTCCACAATCATATCCCTTTCGGACTACCCCTGCAGGTCACTCATAAATTACTTCTTCACATCCTGGAAAAATATTAAAACATTGAAAGGGGTGAGCTCAGATGCTCAGTAAGGTTAACAATATAGCGGAAGCTTTCATAAATAAAAATTAACATTTAAGGCAATGTATAACTAAAACAAAAGCCATTTAAACTTGAACTTCAACATAATATGGCAAAAGTAAAATGAGATAATGTCATTTACTTCTTCACATGGATATTCTACTGGTCGAATAATCACATGGAATATCAACAGCCACTTTCATAATGATGGAATGCATAATGCCAGACTATCATAACCACGTAGCCAAGGCCTCGTTCCAAGACCACAAATAAAATTTTGTCAAGGCCTTGTGCCAAGACACTAGTTTGTCTCATGAGACCTGCTGATGCATCGAGGAGCTATAGCGGGCTCCACCCATCACTTATTATGTCCAATGCATTCCTCATATGAATAGGTTTAAACATATCATAAACCATAACATAATCGTATCACATAAAACATGAATAAAGGAAACATAACATTTCCACATTTCAATCTCAAGATATAAATACAACACATTGATATAATAAAAATGGTTTCAAAACTATTTTTAATACCAAAATAAAAGAAAGTTAAAACTTTGTATTTATTTTTCATTAAAAAAATGATGGCTTGTAGAGGAAGCCGAATCTCAAATAATGGTCACGGTGGCAGAGAAGTCATTGTCGCAGCATAAGTACGGAAAGAAAAACATTCCATTTTGTCGTTTAGTAAAACGCTTCGTATAAAAAATATTCCTTTTGAATAAACGTAAAAGTCAAAGGGGTTTATACACCGTATAAAAGAAAGTTGTGTATAAAACCAAATATGCCTCAATGAAAGGGGATTGAGACGAAGTCCTTAAAAAGATCATTTTTAAAATAAAATTGATCTATTATGTGTATTCACTATAGTTACACATAAAGAAAGTAAAAATACAAAATAGGACATAATAATATCATGACGTAATTTGAAAGTAGGAGATTAACCCAAAGAATGGAAATTGGGTTAAGAAGTTCCCTTACCTCGTGTCCGACTTGACACAACCGTTCTTTAACCTCCTGAATAATAAACTAGAGTTAATATATACCTTATTAAGAACCATTTTTAATTTCATTATCCTTTTTATATCACTTATTACAATGTTCTGAACATTATGTAATTATTTAAGTTAATAACGGTCGTTTTGTCGATCTTTGTTACTTGAGTCAACAATAAATTTCTTATAATTACAAGTTGTTCATGTGGTGAAATATCCATTATATCCAGAATTATATTAATGATGTAGATATCATATATATCATATATATCCAGTATATAAATTCATTCATAATATTACGTAACATTTAGAGGTAAGAAATGAAATGCACCGTTCATGGAGACGGTAAGCCGTACGTACGCATGAACGCTACTTTCATTTCTATTTCGTATTTAATGTAATGAAATCATAATTATATAAAGGTATAATATATTTCCAGTATAATATCATATATAATATCATTTACTCCATGCTTTATACATCCCACATATGGCATTAACGATTCACATCACTTTGAGGGGGCGGTAGTCCACACTTCCTAAAATGAAATTATCGCGTTTTACCCATAATGGAAATCATAAAGTATGCCATAAATGAGAAATAAAGAAGCATAAGTAAAACATAAACATAATATATATCATATATAAAAATAGTGACATCTTAATGGCCACCTTTGAAGGTGTTATATGAGTGTTGAACAATCATCGTTTCGTGAGGCAGAAATTCTCCATCCACAGAAACCGTATGTTCATTAACCATTAGATGTAGGTGTGTGTAAGTGTAGCTCTAATACTTCTTATAAAAACATTCTAGTATATTGAGGATACTGTTGTTGTTACAAAAGAAATGAATAAAAAGAGTTTAGAGGGTTGGAGAAGAAAAATAAAACAAAACAACATTAGAGAAGACATTACCTCAAAATCGGGTAACTCTTTTTGATTTGAGCCAAAGGCTTCCTTGGGAAGAGTTATGCTCAAAGTGAGGCTTATAGAAGTAATAGGGGGAAGTTGGTAGAGTATTTGGGCAGAGGTTGGCCGAGAAAAATGGCTTGAAAGTGTAAATGAGGTGGGAGAGGTGGTGGCCTTTTATAAGTGGAGAGGAGGGGCTCTTTTGGAAAGATTGAAATTTTACATTATTACACAATGATTTTCGGATTCTAAAGGTCCCACAATTATATAATTCGAGGCTAAGGTGATAAGGTTTCGAAATCTCCTCATCCAATAGGCTTTGGAAAAGTTTAAGCCTTGGATTTTGCATTATCTTCTCATTTTATTTAAATCGTTAAATAATGAGGTCATCGCTGCATCATAATGATGTCATAAATAATTTAATTTATTTAATGTCTAAAAATTACAAAAAAATACTATGATGTAGGAAATCTTTTTATCTTTCTAATTAATATTTAGAATCAGAATTTGGACTTTTTTAACCCCACGTAAAAATTGTTTTAGTAAAACATTTTATGTTTGTGTCATTTTTTACTTTAACATTACATAAAAGGTGTTTATGTCATTTTCTAACTAAAGTGGCTCCATGGGGTCCCCAAGTTGACCCATGGGTTGTATTGGTCGGCCATGAATCATACAATAGGAGTAGGACAAGTGTCATGCTCATCTCATATTATTAAAACATTATTTGTACCTTAAACTACACTAATTACCTCTAATCGCGATTAAGAACTTAAAAGTTACTATTCACCAAAAAATTATTTTAATCTCATTGAACCACATTTTACTTCTTAATGACAACCATGTATGTCGGATTTTTGAAAATCAAATCATAGAAGTGTTAATATTTCATTTAAACGAAAAATCAGTTATTTAACTACCACTTAGTGGTTTCACTATTCATCAAAAATTGAAGTTTTTCAGAACAAGGCCAAAATTTCACCCTAAGGTATAATTGATATTCCGAATTCAAAAATGATGTCTATTTTACAAAATTACAAACATATAAGTTTCATTAATTAATTTCATAATTAATTCCCGCTGTTACGACAAATAGCGTGTTTTTAAGAAACAATTTATATCAAAAGATTGGCAATTGTTTATGTCCAATTTCAATGTTAAATTAATTCCAATGACCACCATTGGATAAAATGGTAAAAATATATTCTAATTATTCCTTAAAACCACTAAATAGTATAATTTATCACAATAAATTATTTTGATTAAAAAAGTTGTTTTAAAGTATTTTTCACTATTCATAAAAATTAGAAGTTCTCAGAAAAATACCAAAAATTCAACATAGGCTAATTTAGATATTCCGAATCCAAAAATGAAGTCCATTTTGAAATATAAGATTTCTATAATTTTAAAAAGTGGTTATTACTATTCATAACGGCTACTTTGATTAGTCGCGGTGTTTTAGAACTCGAAGTTTCGTACAATGCATGCTATTGCATTATTGAATGCGAAGCGTATCGTGGAAGCTCGGGGTGTTACACTTGGTGTATCATAAAACACAAGAAAACAAATAAATTAAAAATAATACTTCTCATAAAATCTCAGGGTGTTACGTTCTACCCCCCTTAAAATTAATTTTTCCCTCGAAATTTTTTGGGGTGAAAATCATTTACTACTTGAAAGTTTATTTCATAGAACCCCACATCATAAAATGTAATACAAAAACTTAATTTTAAAAACTAATGTATGAAACGTAACAGTTATCCAAATTAACTCATCACTGGGATTCCACATAAGAGAACATAGGTGAAAATATGGATATGGAAAAGAAAGATAACCATCAACTTCTGATGAAGAGTGGTAGAGGACATGGCTATGAAAAACCCAACAATCACAAATCCATAAATTTGTGATGATCTATAGTAAAATCTGATTCATCAGATATGAGGGCATTAGGAAAACATTTTTTGGTTTTCAAGATCATTTCCCAAATGTTGAAGAATTTTTGAATTAAAATAAATACTTACTTGATTTTGCTACAACCTTACTGTTTCTCATGCCTTGAACAATTTCCACTTCACCTATTAAAGAAATGAAAGTTGAATTTGTCTTTTGCAAAGTGTTATCAGATCATGCGATAGAATGATAGTTCATTTCATCTGTTTCAAACATATGGTTAGAAAATGTTGTATACATAAGTGCATCTACAGGGAGATTAATCATATATGGTTCCAAAAATGGACTTATACTTCATCTATCATACCTCTTGGTAAAATAAAACTAGTTTATACTAACCAGAGGTAGGTGATAAAGGCTTATCGCACTTCGGTTGTGGGTTTGATTCCCGAAATATTTTCTGACGTGATGGGTTGTCAGCCGTCCTGCAGGTTGTCCCTTTTTTCTAAAACTATACTATTATAACATTCTAGAAATAATATCGAAAAAGCGTTCTATCCTTAAATAGTACTATCTGATGTCCAACAAAATTCATTCCAATCTTTAGGCTTATCCAACATACATATGTTCATTATCATAGTATAAAGAAAACGATTACTTGAAAAGTAACATAACAAGCACGTGAATACCATCATTTATCCCCCATATATCATAAGATATACCTTGTTGGTCACATTCCAAACCTGTAAAAACCTTAATCATGTATTATTTTGAAACATGAATTACCATAGATCCTTAGTGAAAACATGAGTGCTGTCAAAAGTTAACTCTTTCCACATACCAAAATCCCAAAATTTATATATACTCAAACCATGATATCACTTTGTCCTTATATCAGTCTTTATATCAGGAATAATCTCAAACATTTCATTTTCTCCTTATCCCTTAATTATGTGCATATCATCTACTTTTTAAAATATTTGAATCACATTTCATGGTTATCAGTACCATTATACATATAATTTCAAATACTTTAGGAAACAAAATAGTGTAACAATCCATATTTGTTTCTTTATTCCATATTACCATACATTATTCTTGATAAACAAGCAATCATTCCACTACCTTCTTCAAACATTGACAAAGCTTCATCATTGTAATCCTCAACACTTGTTTCATATCTTATACTATTTGTTGTCTCTTTATCATCATCAACATATATACTACCCATACGACCATGCTTATTCTATTCATGAGATTTTCCCTTAGGGAATTGATTTTGATAATGCTCGTACATTCCACAATTAAAACATTTATCAGTTGTTGATGTCTTAGCAATACCATTATCCTTGTCCATGGTGTTAACTGAACCTTTTAATTAACAATTACTGGCTTTGTTTCCTTCTATTCTACACCAAAATAATCTTTCAGTTCCTTTGAAACATTCTCCCTGATGCCTCTTCCCACATTCTTTACATGAGTGAAATTTAACTTTCTTTCCTCTATGATCATCAAGAAAATCCATCTTTCTCTTATTAGCTGAGTCAAGAAACTTACCAAAGTTGAGATTATTGATCATATTATGAGATTGCTGATTAGGCATAATAACGATGTTTGAACTTCCAAATATTGTTTCATTTGGCTTATCATGAAGAATACCAATCCATTGTCCATCATATTCTCTATTAACATGAATCCTCTTGTTTCCTACCATTTCTTAAAACCCAAAAAGAATAGTATGAGAGGCAAAAATTGTACTAGAAAAACAACATAATCAAGGGGAAGTACTTTCAATCTCAAACATATTAGTTTTTATCCTAGGATATTCAATATAATTATCATAATTCTTGGATTGTATCCTACACTTTATAATTAACCTTACATACATCCCCAGACATACCTTAGAAATATCTTCTAGGGATCTCACTAAAGTTTTCACATCCTAGTTTACAAAAGTTAACTAATCCTTTACTCTGATACCAACTGTAGAGACCCAATCTTGACATACATGGAAATTACGTCACTTTTGCAGAATAACTAATTCATAACAAAAACAGACACCAAAGGACTGTAATAGTTTATTGTCTTTGGAAACTCAGAATATAATCTTCTAATCTTGGTGAAAGATCTTAAACATCTCCCATTAAGATATTCCCTTTTTATCTTACCTAAAACCATTCTTTATATCCTAGGAAAAAGAAAACATATAAAGGGTGAGATCAAATGCTCAGTAAGGGTAAGCATGGAGAAAATAAAACAAACCGTATACATTTGAACTTAAAAACATGAACATAAAGTTTACACATCAAAATCATGAGTTGTGAAATAAATCATGGCAGTACGTAAGGCATAGGTCATAAGAGAACATAAATAATGATAAAATAGCATGGGAATAAAACATGTAATTGTGTAAACCATTAATAACATGATATGATTTCCATAGTAGCCAGGGATTGCTGCCAAGACCATCATAGTGGACAATGTCCCTTTCTGAATCGAGTTCACCCCTCATTCGAGTCCTGTATCACTGAACCAGATTAACATTTCGGTTCAGCCATGTCTATTTCAGTAGATATAAATCGTTACCCAATAACTTGGAGGGAGATATATGTCCCACCCATCTCATAGTGAAATCATTCTTATGTGTGCCAAAACATAAACATAAATCATTCATCATAACCCAATGTATAAAATGGGTTTAATAAACATCACCCCATCATAACATAATCCATATAAAACAAATGGATATAATTTCATCATAAAAAAAGTGAAACCATGTAAATCATAGAGGCATTATAATTGAAATATAAACATATTAAATAATGTCATCTTAGATGGAAAATATTTTTGATAAAACACTTGAAATGGATTCTTGATGAAAATATCCTTTCTTTTTCAAAATCATTTTCTTTTAACAAAATACCATTCAATTTTAAAAGAAAATGATATTGTTGAAATTAGTCATGAAATCTTGTAGAGTATGATTTATGAAAATAAGGTGTTATAAAACTGTAAAAATCCTTTCATTCCATATAAGTTAAAAAAACATTGTCCTCATACTTTTAACGAAAAAGTCAAAAAGTACCACATATGGTAAACAAAATAAATATTACTTCCATAACACCAAGTAAAAGTCATAGAGGGGTAAAAATGACTTTAAACATACACGGAATAATGTTAAACACCTTATAAAAAACACTTTATGGACATGGATGAAAAATATACCCCCATTAAATACTTATGAATAAACTATCTCGGATAAAAACGAGATTGGAATAATTAGCCCTTACCTTAGGTATGATATGTTTTGTACGTATCCAAACCTCTTGTATAATGATTTAAATAATGTCATTGACTTATTACATAATCATATTCATTGTTATGATATCATATATGGTTCACTTATGATTTTATATTACCCATTTTTTTGTAAATTCCATGTCAAAGCAGCGTTTTGGGTAAAATCGTTTCATTTATCGTACATGTTTGGACATGTTGTTCTTGATATTATTATTAATTATATCAATATTTAAATACCTATTTAATATAAAAAAATGATTAATATATCATAAATATTCAGTATATATATATATATAATATTTAGATAAATTAAATGAAACACACCGCTCATGAAGACAGTAGGTCGTACGTACACATGAACGTTGTTTTCTATTCCTTATTGACTTGAATGGAAGTAAGTAGATGACATATATTTATACATATATACATATATATATATATATATATCCAATAGCATTATCATTTCATATATATCATTATTATTCATTATATAAACATTATAATCAGTCTTGAATAGTTAATATGGAGAATGAATCTCATCGCGTAATGGAGATAGTAATCCGTACGTACACACGAGCGATGATATCATTACAATAATTATTGAAAGGAATTAGAGCGGATTATATATTATCTTAGAATCATTATGATGTTATAATAACCATATATAGTTATTATTTACACCGTTATTCCCATCCAAGTAAGGTGGTGGTGTAAAAACAGATTACACCACGGCGTGGAGACGATATTCCGTACGTACGCACGCGTGATGATTTCCCTTTCCATAGGATGGATAGAAGGTGAAATGGGGTTGTTTCATATTTATAATAACATATCAGTATATTATTTATACTGATGTTATTACTTTATAATTAAACAACCAATGATGAATAAGTTGAAGAAGAAAGAAAACTTGAAAGAATTTGTAGAAGAGATTACATCTTTTCTTCAACGCACATTTTTTAAGCTTCCTCTTAAGGATCTAGAGTATTATTTTTAGGAGACAAGAACCAATATAATGTTTCTAAGTAAGTTGATAAGGTAAATGGGATGGGTTTGGCTGAGCCTGAAAGCTCAAAATTGTGTAAACAAAAGAGGGAGGAGGCGACCTTTTATAAGGGAGGAGAGGGGTACCTTAGGAAAAACATAAACTATTATTTTATAATAAAGTCATATTTAGTTTCTAATAGCTTCAAATTAATTTATTTCATAGCTAAAGTGGGTATGGGTCGCAATCCTCTCAAAAAATAGGTTTTAGACAAGTTTAGGCTACTATTTTAACCTTATCATTTAGATTTAACTCTAAGTTAAATAATTTAACTTTTACAATGTCTTCTTGTTTACTGACACTATATGGTTAATAAACATACTATAAAAAGGAAAAATAACCCCAAGTGGTTAATTATTAATATATATAACATAATATATGTCATTTGGCTGAACCTTAGATTTTTAGGATTATAATAACAATTAATAATATAATATTTGTTTTGAAAACTATTTTATGTCAAAATTGAAACTATTTGGTAATTGATCTTTGTAAAAATCATAACAGCATGAGTTTTTCGAAAACCTTTATTTAATTAAATAATAACATGTCATATTAACCTATTGAATTTGTTTAATTCATAAAAAGTATAAAATTACATTTATTTGGGCATTTATAACTTCAATTATGTTAATATTTTATTAATAAGGTAATTACTGCATCATCATTGTGTCATAAATAAAATAATTTATTTAATTTATAAAAATTATAAATTAAATACCATTATGTAGGAAATCTTTTTATATTTCTAATAAATATTTATAGTCGAATTTATCTTAAGTATAACCCTATATTAATAATGTTTTAATTGTTAAACTTTGATTCTGACTCTTTTAACTCTTCTTTAAATAAAATAATAACAAGTGTCCTAATCTAATCCATGAGGGCCTAAACGGTAATATTTTATTCCTAAGGTTGGTTTTGGTCGAATTAAACTTATCCAATATTATTAGGACATGTTTTAGGGTAATAATAATATCATTTTTACCCTTAATTACCCTATATACTTTTAACCGTGGTAAATAAAAATAAAGTGTTACTATTCACCAAAAATTATTTTTATCTTATTGAACCACATTTTAATCCTTGATATTAACCGTGTCTCTCATGTTTTCTAAATTCTACTCACAGATGTGGTAAAATTATGTTTTATGTACAATTGCAAATTCTCCTAGGAGGTGGGTAAAAGACGGTGAAAAGTTCAATAAAATTTTTATATATCTAAAATTATTATAAAATTACTCCAATGAATTATATTTAACTTACATAAGTATTATGTATCTATTTATACCTAAAATAAATTTAAAAAAATAAATTATTATTTAAATAAAAAATTTGTTTTTAACTAATTACTTAGTGTTTTCAAAATTTATAAAAATTTGAATGTTTTTAGAAAAATACAAAAAAAATCAACCTAGACTAATTTTGATATTCTGAATCCAAAAATGGAGTCCATTTTTAAAGATAAAATTTATAAAATTTCAAAAATTGGGTATTACTATTCATAAAAGCTAGTTTATATAATATTTTAATAACATATCGTTGTTTAGTGAAACTCAATATTGCGTACAACAAACGCTATCATGGAAGTCGCAATTGCATGTAAAGAAAGCCAAGTCAGATTTTCATGTAGTGCAGGATTCCTTTGTTGTTGTGTATAATAGAATCCAACCATATTTCATTTATACATTGAATATATATATATATACACTCAATGTTGAGTAGAATAACTTCTATCAAATGAACTTGAAATTTTGTGTAACACGATCCAAGAATAGTGTTGTGTATACTACAATCTAATTCGATGTTGCGTATAGCACAAGATAATATTGGGGTAGCATACAACACAAGAAATCAAATAAATTAAAAATAATACTTCTCATAAAATCTCGGGGTGTTACAATAGACCACCGTCCTTCTTTGTGGGTTTAAACCTACAAAACCGTTATATTTTATAGTTAGTAGGAGTTATAAATTTTAAATGCTGACTATATAATAATTTATGGGTCATGTTTTTTGCGTCACTTCTGAGTAAGGAATGAGTGACCACTTTTCTAAAAAATTGAAAAAAATCACATAAAAATAAAAAATAAAAATAAAAATGTTTAAAACTGTATTTTGAAAAAATACTATTTTGTGAGTTAGTAATTTTTTACTACATATTATTGTTATTTAATTTTTACTGAATTTAAATTTAATACTATCAATTTTATGTGAACTAGAGCGTCTTTTGTTAGATTAGAGCCTTTGTACATAGAAATAGAAAAGGAATTAACTACTCTTAACATGAAAAGATAATATAAAATGGAGAATATAGATTATAGAGTCCCTATATAAAATGTCAAGATAATACTGAGCTCAACGAGGAATTATAAATCCCTATGAGGAGGGAGTTAAAACTCCATAAAGTTTCAATTAATCCATCATTTATTTGAATAACTAATAGAGCTCAAAATTATGCGATTCAATAGTCCCACATTTCCTTATTTCCTGCATTATATGGAATCTATACTGAGGACTCTCATGACATAATTAGATAATTCTAAAACACTATGCAATAATTACCTCTTTTAGGATTTACATATAAGTATATGATAATGAGAGGATTTCTGTTTTCCCATAATGGCAATGCTAGAAATTGGTTTTTGAGCATAGATGAAAATATTTTTCAAAACTGGGATCATGTGTACAATCCCTTTATAATGAAATTTTATCCCCACTTATTAAAAGGAGAACCTAGATCTATGATCACTATCTTTTTCCAAGATAATGGAGAAGCCTTTCATGAGGGTTGTGAAATATTCAAGGACCTTCTTATGTAGTGTCACCAATATCGCCTCCCCTCCCACCTTCTCATGGATACCTTCTATGAAGGGTTATCCTCTTATGGACAAAATTTAGTTAACCATGCTACTTGGGGAATTTATAATAATAAGACTAATGATGAGTTTAGAAAAATATTCAATAATCTTTCCCTAAAGTCCCAACATTAAAATTAATGAAGAGTGAGAGTGAATAGAAATGTAAATATTTTTTTCTGTAAATATTAGTCAAACTCAACTTGGTGAAATCACCAACCAACTTCAATCATTAATAAAATATAACTCTAAACAATATTTTATTAAATTGTGTATTCAATACACTAACTAATATCTTAGAGAAAAATGTTCCCAATGTAGGATATTTAGTTACACTGAAAAAGTTTCCCAAACATTGACATGCCAACCCAACAATAAGAAAACTCTAATTTTGTTAACTATGGTCATAGGTTTCCAGAAAAAAGACCCCTTTTCATATAATTATAATCAAGGAAATAAAAACAATCACAATTTTTTCTAGAAATAACAAGGCCTAATCAATCAATACACATCCCCTAATAATCAAAATCAAACAAGAAAAACATTCAAAATCAACAAAGGGGTGAGTCTTCAAATTCTCAAGGAAACTATGACGGACATGAATCTTCAATGCTAGATTTAATTTAAAATATAATGGATTCACAAGAAAATAATATTTAAAACTAAACTAAATAAATATCATGCCCATTATAAATCTGATAAAATAAAAAATGATGCAAGAATAAAAATCATGGAAACACATATATGGAAAATAGTTCGAGACATTACATTTTGTGATAAAAGAATATTACCTAACACATAAATACTTAATATTAGAGAGGATGCCATTGATTTTGACACAGAAAGTGGCCTTAATACCCAATATAAACTTGAAAATGACCATGCAAATGGCCAAAATGAAAAACAGTGTGAATTTGGAAATAATAGAATTCTATGTAACCACTCTGGAAATCAGCATAAAATTATTAAAATGATCAAAATCTGAATTTATCATTTGAAAATCAGGATGGAAATTCATCTAATCATAAAATGAATAAAGGGAAAAATAAAACTGTATTAAATAATGATATTTTGAGTTTTTCACCTTATAAATAAGCTGAAAATATTTCTAATGCAAAAAATACCGAAGGAAACAAAAAATTTGGTGATGAAGTTAGGGATATGCCTATATTCCGTAGGAATTTTTCCCCACCCATCCCTTTCACAAAGAAATTGAAACCCCAAACCCAAACCAAAACCAAGGTCAATGTCCTTCAGTTCCCTAGTCTTCTTACCATGATTTAAGTGAAAATTGAATTCATAAAACCCTTAATTCAAATCACATCTTACTTTACATCTCTTTAAAAAGTGTTTCAAGAAGAAAAACACTTGAATAATTTGATACCTACAACCTCACTGAATATTACAGTGTTGTTCTCTAAAAGAAAATCTCACACAAACAAAATGTTAGAGGTTGTTTTATCAGACACTATACCTTGGTAAATTATAATCAACATAACCACCTTTGTGACATAGGGGCTAGTATCAACCTACTCCCATAATAAATTTTCAATGAATGGAGGTTCAGTGATCTTCAAGACACTATAGTCATCATATAGTTGGCTGACCGGTCGTTTACTCAACCTTTGGGGAGGGTGGAATACTTCGTTGTTGGAGTTGGGATGCTTTTTCTACCAGTAAACCTTTTATTCCATCACATAGATTGTGACCAAGATGTTCCCAACATTTTGGGTAGGACCTTCTTGGAAACTTGTGGTGCTGTAATTGGTTTGTTTAAAGGTAATATGATTTTGAAAATCAGATAACAACAAGATGAGTTTACTATTAAAAAAAATCAAAATGATCAATGTTAAATGAAAATTGCTCAAAGATAGAGTCCTTAAAAGTTGAAAATCATCCTGAACATTATTAGGAATCTGAAAGACTATCATCTGCTGAATAAATAATTTTTGAAACTAAAAATTCTGATTTTTCTACCTCATAAAGTGATAATTATGATCATAATAAGAATTTGAAAAAAAAATAGATCTGGAAAACATTTCAGTTTTTACTTCTACTAAAGACGTGTCATGTATTTCTGATCATATGAACATTATAAGTGAAATTAAGGGTGATTCTGTTGTCACTAACACTTTTTATTATCACATTTTTGAAGTATATGGAGATATGATAAGATAATTTTATTACTTTTATATGATTAAACTCTTAAATTCAAATTTGGAAAATCTGGATAATGAGTTGTCCACTTTGGACAACAATAATACCAAATCTGAAACTGGTCATGAAATTGAAAACCTGTTATCATTTAAAACACCATATAAGAAATACATTGAATACATTGTACCTACTCGATTTAAGATTCATCCATAATGTTTAAACCAACCCATTATAGAATAAAAACCACTCCATTATCATTTAAAATATTCATTTTTGGGTGAAAATTCCCCTCTTCCTTTTATTATTTCTGCTCAGATGAATGTTAATCAAGAATAAAAATTGTTGAATGCATTTAAGAACTTAAAATATTCCATATACTAGACCAAAAATAATATAAAAGGAATTATTTCTTCATTATGCGTGCATAAAAATCTTATGGATCCAGACTATAAGCCTAAGGAAGAATGTCAAAGAAGATTGAATCCAAACATGAAATATTTTGTGCGAGATGAAGTAAACAAACTCCTGGATACTAAAATAATTTTCCCAAATTTTGATATCATTTTGGTTAGTCTAATCTATGTAGTCTTGAATAAAAGAGGATTCAATGTTGTTACTAATGAAAATAATGAAGAAATTCATGTTATAAAAGCCACAAAATAGAGAGTCTATGTATATTATAGAAGCTTAATGAAGCCACCAAGAAGGACCATTTTCCAATTTCCCTTCCATAATCAAATGATCGAGAGGCTTTCTAAGAATGAATTATTCTATTTTTGGATGAGTATTCTGTGTAAAACCATGTTCTTGTAGCTCGAGAGGATCATGATTAGACTACCATTATATACCCTGTAACACCCGAGAATTTTATGTTATATAAATCATCAAAGGAATCTTTTTCTACACAACACTTGCTTGGCTTGCTTTACACGCAATCACGACCTTCCTCGATAGCTTGCGTCGTACGCAATACTGAGTTTCACTAAACAACAATATGCTATTAAAACTAGCCGTTATGAATAGTAATAACCACTTTTTGAAATTTTATAAATTTTATTTTTCAAAATGGACTTCATTTTTGGACTCAGAATATCGAAATTATCCTAGGGTGAAATTTTGGTATTTTTCTGAAAACTTTCAATTTTTGATGAATAGTGAAACCACTAAGTGGTAGGTTAAAAACTGAATTTTGCATAAAACTTAATTTTACCGCTTCTGTGAATGTAATTTCAAAAATCCGAGAGACACGGTTAATATCAAGGACTAAAATGTGGTTCAATGAGATGAAAATAATTTTTTGGTGAATAGTAACTTTTTACTATTTTTACCGCGGTTAATAGTAAATAGGGTAACTAAGGGTAAATATGATATTAATATTACCCTAACACATGTCCTAATTTTATTGGACAAGTGTAATTCGACCAAAAACAAACTTAGGAATAAAATATGACCATTTAGGCCCACTTGGATTAGATTAGGACAATTATTATTAATTTATTTAAAGAAGGGTTAAAATAGTTAAAATCAATGTTTAATAAGTAAATCATTTTTAATATAGGGTTATACATAAGATAAATTCGATTGTAAATATTCATTAGAAAGCTAAAACGATTTCCTACATGATGGTATTTTATTTGTAATTTTTAGACATCAAATAATTTAATTTATTTATGACACAAAGATGATGCAGTAATTATCTTATTAATGAAATATTGACAAAATTGATAATATAAATACCAAAATAAATGTAATTTGAGACTTTTTATGAATTACACTAATTTTCTAGGTTAGTATGATATATTAGTATGGATTTAATCAACTTGGTTCGAACATATAATTCTGTTATGACTTTCACAAAAATCATATATCAAATAGTGTCAAAATTGACACAAAATAGTTTTTAAATCAAATATTATATTATTAATTGTTATTTTATTCCTAAAAATCTAAGGATCGGCCAAATGACTTAGATAAGGATATATATATTAATAATAAACAATTTGGTGTTCTTTTGTCATGTTATAGTAAGTGTATTAACCATATAGTGAAAGAAAACAAAAAGACACGGTAAAAGTTAAATTAATTAACTTAGAGTTAAATCTAATTGATAAGGTTAAAATAATACCCTAAACTTGTCTAAATCCTATTGGTTGATAGGATTTCGACCCATCCCCACTTTAGCTTCGAAATAAGACCCTTTGGAACCATTATAAACCGATTTTGACTTTAATATAAAATAATATTTTGAGATATTCCTAAGGTGCCCCTCTCCTCCCTTATAAAAGGGCACCTCCTCCCCCTCCTCCTCACACCAATTTGATCACTCAAGCTCGGCCAACCCCTGCCATTTTCCCTTCTCCACTTCCCTAGAATAATCCTAGTGGTCCTGGTCTTCTCCAAAGACCAATCATAGTTCCTTAAGTGGAGGATTCAAAAAGGCGTTCCAAAGAAGAGGAGCTTCAGACACGAACAAAGCAAATCGGACCTAAGGTAAGGGAAATATCACAATCTCATTTTTATTCGAGATTGTTTATTCGTAAGTATTTACTGGGGTGTATTTTATCATCCACATCCATGTTCCCTCAATATGTAATATTGTTTCCATCCACTTGCAATAGTTTAAATCCAATTTTACCCTTAGGTGAGTTTTTAGTAAAGAATATGAAAGTAATCTTTTGTCGTTTTTCCGTACAAGGTACTTTTTGACTTTTCCGACAAAAGTACGAAGAATGTTTTTTTTAACTTATATGGCTTGAATGGATTTTTAAAACATTATTTCCATGAAGCTTCCTTTACAAGTTTTCAAGTTTATTTTTAATCAACTTCTTTTATTTTATATTTATATGACATGTTATGAAAGGAAAAATGTTTTTGAAGAAGAAAGGATATTTTCCTCAAGAATGGAGTTCAAGTGTTTTATCAAAATTATTTTCCATCTAAGATAATAAAGGGTTCTGTTTTTATCCCTATTATTAAATTGATTTGTTCATGTTGTGATGGAATTATTTTTATGAATTCCTTTATCTTATATGAATTGATTTATGATGTCATGATGTTTCAAGAATCCCATTTTTGTTACATGTGTTATGCGATGATGTATGTTTTATGATTATGTGGCACACATAAGAAAGGATTCATTATAAGATGGGTGGGACCTATATCTCCCTCCAATGCATTGGGTAAAGATTTTATATCTCATGAGATAGACATGGCTGGAACGGAAGGTTATTTCGGTTCAGTGATACAGGACTGAAACGAGGAGTGAACTCGGTTCAGAAAGGGACTTTGTCCACTAAGATAGTCTTGGGAATGAGTCATGACTAACAAGAAATGATTTTCCATGATTATGTGTGCATGACACAAAGTTTCAAGTTTTATGTTATGATTATGGGGATCTCATTTTCACTTCTATGATTTGTTCCATGTTAAGATATTATGATCTCTTTTGCAGGTTATGATTTTCAAAAAGATATGATATGACTTTTATTTCCTTTATTTGCCCTTGCTGAGCATTTGAGCTCACCCTTTTATGTTTTCTTTTCCCCAGGTCAGGAAGATGGATATTAAGTAGAATATGCTAAAAGGGACCCTAGATATGATGAAATAAATGGGAGACACTGTAGAAGATTTATGAACCAGTTGTTTATGTTTCCCAGTTTCTAAAGACACTATACCTATACGGTCCTTTGTGGTTTTGTCATATGTTGTAATAAGTGTGCTTCAATTTTGATGTATTAACAATGTATGTAAAATATGGGTCGTTATAGTTGGTATCAGAGGAAAGGTATAGTCAACCTTTGGAAACTAGGATGTGAAAGCCTTACTAAGAACCCTAAGGATAAGTCTAAGCATAGAACACAATCTTAGAAATGGCCATGAATAACCTAGGATAAGACCATAAGCATGAAAATTTTATTCTTGAATTATGTGGTTTCCTATTATAATTAGTGTTTCTCACACTATTCTTCTTGGTTTTAGTCAATGGCTGGAACCCGAAGGAACCGTGTTAATGCGGACTGCGATGGGCAATGCAATGATTGTCCCCCTGAGTAACCAAACGATATGGGAGCTGGAATACAAAATCTTGTAGCCATGCTCACACAACTTTCTCAAGCTATGAATCATGCAGGATTTCCAAACGAACAAAGGAGGGAGCAACATTCTGTTGAATCCTTCATGAGGCAGCGTCCACCATCTTTCAGCGGGTCTACTGATCCATTAGTTGCTGAACAATGGATTAGTACTACTGAAAAGATATTTTCAGTTCTTCAATGTTCTGAGCATGATAAAGTCATCCTAGCAGTGTATCGTTTAGAAGGAGATGCTGATCAATGGTGGAATCTTGTTAAGAATACAAGGCAAAGGGATGAAATTGAGTCTATGGAATGGGACGAGTTCAAGAACTTATTTTTCAATAACTACTTCCCTCGTATTCTTCGAACAAAGATGGAGAAAGAGTTCCTTGAAATGAAGCAAAGGGATGATGAATCTGTTGGTACCTATGAAGCAAATTTTACCAGACTTGCAAGGTACGCTTCTGGTATTATTATCCAACCTGAGAGTAAGATCGATCGATTCTTTAGTGGCTTAAAACCAAGTCTTTGAAGGGCGTTAGCCATAAGGGACTTCAATAGCTACGAGGAAATCGTTCGATGTGCTCTCAAAGTCGAGATGGAGATTGGAGTAACCCATCAGTCACATGGGTTTGATAAGAAGAGGAAGATGGAATTCAAAGAAAAATCTAAAGAGCACACGGAAAAGAAGATGAACTTTCCCTTATGCTCAAAGTGTGGAAAGAAACATGGAGGGAGTTGTCTTAAATGGACAAGTAAATTTTTTAAATGTGGAAAGGAAGGTCATCGGGCATTTGAATGCCGTGATAATGGGAAGAAGATGTCTAATGATGCAAACAAAGGAAGGGATACACAGAATGAACCTGCTACACTTCAATGTTTCAAGTGCAAGGAGATGGGGCATTATGCCAATCAATGCCCAAATCCAAGGGTTGATGATGATGGTCGACGTCAACAAACTCTTAAGGCTAAAGAAAAAGGAAAGTCACATGCAATTTCTATCAGCGATGTGGAGTACGATAACGATGTGGTGAAAGGTACACTTACCATCCACTCTAAAGTAGCAAATGTTTTATTTGATTCTGGATCCACCCACTCTTTTATTTCTGAAAAATTTTCTAAGGGTATCACCGTATTACCTAAACAATTAGATGTTGAGTTAGCTGTGACAACACCTAATGGCACATCAATCGCATCAGAAGTTTATAATTCTTCTCCGATCGAAGTTTGTGGGAAAGTGCTTTTTGAAAATCTTGTGATCCTTCCTTTAGTGGAATTTGATGTGATTCTTGGCATGGATTGGCTTTCTCTACATGGATCTCATATCAATTGCCAAAGAAGGGAAGTCACATTTCATATTCCAGATCAACCTACGATCGTCTATCAATGCAACGATGAACATAACCTTCCAGTGGAAATTTCTTCCATCTTATGGGTATTGATTCCACTAAATGAAGGTTATTTATCTCAAATAGTTGGTGAGAAACTCACGATTAAGAACATGCCCATTGTACGGGAGTTTGATGATGTCTTTCCGGAGGAATTACCGGGTCTTCCACCAAATCGTGAAGTTGAGTTTTCAATAGAACTCGTACCGGGTGCTTTTCCTATTTCAAAGACACCTTATAGAATGGCCCCAATTGAGTTGCAGGAATTGAAGAAGCAACTCCAAGAGAATCTTGATAAGGGATTCATACGCCCTAGTGCGTCACCTTGGGGAGCACCTGTTCTTTTTGTTAAGAAGAAAGATGGATCAATGAGACTTTGCATTGATTATCGAGAACTTAACAAGATCACTATCAAGAACAAATATCCTCTCCCACGCATTGATGACTTATTTGACCAACTACGCGGAGCTCAATACTTTTCCAAGATTGATCTTCGTTCAGGGTATCATCAATTAAGGGTCAAAAGGGAGGATATACCAAAGACGGCTTTCCGTACAAGGTATGGACACTATGAATTTATAGTGATTCCATTTGGTCTTACTAATGCCCCTGCTATCTTCATGGATCTAATGAATAGAGTCTTTAGAGACTATCTTGATCAATTTTTGGTAGTCTTTATAGACGATATTCTTGTCTATTCAAAGAGCAAGGAAGAGCATGAAGATCACTTGAGAATTATATTGAAGACCCTGAGAAAAGAGAAGCTTTATGCCAAATTTACCAAGTGTGAATTTTGGCTTCAAAAAGTTTCATTTTTGGGTCATATAATCTCAAAAGAGGGGATATCTGTGGATCCAGCAAAAACAGAGGTTATCGAAAGATGATCAGGACCAGAAACAGTAACTGAGATCCGAAGTTTTCTTGGTTTGGCTGGTTATTATCGACGTTTTGTAAAAGATTTTTCACGATTATCTAATCCACTCACCAAGTTGACTCGGAAAGGAGTTAAGTTTGTCTGGACAGAGGAATGTGAAGAGAATTTCAAGGAGTTGAAAAGAAGGTTATCCAGTGCACCTGTGCTCACACTTCCTTGTAGTGGAGAAAGGTTTGTGATCTACAGTGATGCATCCAAGAAGGGATTGGGGTGTGTTCTTATGCAAAATGATATGGTGATAGCTTATGCCTCACGACAGTTGAAAATCCATGAGCAAAATTACCCAACACATGATTTGGAGTTGGCTGCGGTAATCTTTGCATTAAAGATTTGGAGGCATTACCTTTATGGTGAAAGGTGTGATATTTATACTGATCATAAAAGTTTAAAGTATATTTTCACACAAAAGGAGTTGAATATGCGTCAAAGAAGATGGTTGGAGCTGATTAAGGATTATGACTGCTCAATCTATTACCACCCTGGGAAAGCAAACAAGGTGGCAGATGCATTAAGTCGACAAGACCATGCTAGTTTATCCATGATGAGGATCACAAAGGATCCAATATTTATGGATTTACAAAGGATGGATCTTGGAATTATAATGGAAGGGGAAAAATCTTATCTTTCTCAAATGAATGTTCAACCATCTATACATGTGAAGATTAAAGATGCACAGAAAGAAGATGTTGAGTTACAAAAGAAGGTGAGAAATGTTCCTGAATTCAACCTTTATTGTGATGGGATAATAAAGTTCAAGAATCGGGTTTGCGTTCCTCCCATCCCCGAATTAAAGAATGAGCTGCTGGATGAGGCTCATAGTTCATCATTCTCTATTCATCCTGGAAGCACGAAGATGTATAGGGACCTGAAAGAGTACTTCTGGTGGGATGGCATGAAAAGAGATGTTGCTGAATATGTCTCTCGATGCATGGTTTGTCAACAAGTTAAAGCTGAGAGACAGAAGTCTAAGGGGATGTTACAACCATTACCCATACCCGAATGGAAATGGGAAAACATCACTATGGACTTTGTCACAGGACTTCCTAAAACATCCAAAGGCAATAATGCTATCTGGGTCATAGTTGATCGTCTTACAAAGTCTGCACACTTCATTGCTATTAGAGAGGATTTCTCTCTAGATCAGCTTGCCAGGATATATGTAAAGGAAGTGGTAAGATTGCATGGAGTACCACTTTCTATTATATCTGATCGAGATCCGAGATTTACCTCGAAGTTTTGGCGAAGTCTTCAGCATACTCTAGATACAGAGTTGAGTTTCAGCACTGCTTATCATCCCCAGACAGACGGTCAGTCTGAGAGAACAATTCAAACCCTAGAAGATATGTTGAGAGCTTGCTCTATGGATTTCAAAGGAGGTTGGGATCAACACCTACCTTTGGTGGAATTTTCTTATAATAATAGCTTTCACTCCAGTATTCAGATGGCTCCTTATGAAGCTCTCTATGGAAAGAAATGCAGGACTCCAACTTGCTGGGATGAAGTTGGGGAAAGAAAGCTATTAGGACCTGATCTCGTTGATGAAATGGCAGAAAAGGTCAGATCTATTCAACAACACATAAGAGCAGCTCAGAGTCGACAGAAAAGTTATGCCGACAACCGAAGAAAAGACCTAGAGTTTGAAGTGGGTGATAAAGTGTTCTTACGAATATCTCCCTGGAAGAGAGTTATGAGATTTGGAAAGAAGGGGAAGTTGAGCCCTAGATATATCGGTCCTTTTGAAATACTGGATCGTGTTGGGAAGGTAGCTTACCGATTGGCGCTTCCACCGAATCTCTCTCAAGTTCACGATGTGTTCCATGTATCTCTCCTGAGAAAGTACATACTAGATCCTTCACATGTACTCAGCTCAGAAGTTGTACCGCTGGAGCAAGATCTTTCTTATGAAGAACAGCCGATAGAGATTCTGGATCGTAGCGAAAAAGTCCTACGGAACAAGACCACTCGCTTGGTGAAAGTTTTATGGAGAAACCACCAACTTGAAGAAGCTACATGGGAGCTTGAGGATATGATGAGGGAGAAGTATCCTCATTTGGTTGTTGCAAAGTGACGAATTTCGAGGGCGAAATTCTTTTTAAGGGGGGTAGAATGTAACACCCGAGACTTTTATGTTATATAAATCATCAAAGGAATCTTTTTCTACACAACACTTGCTTGGCTTGCTTTACACGCAATCGCGAACTTCCTCGATAGCTTGCGTCGTACGCAATACCGAGTTTCACTAAACAACAATATGCAATTAAAACTAGCCTTTATGAATAGTAATAACCACTTTTTGAAATTTTATAAATTTTATTTTTCAAAATGGACTTCATTTTTGGACTCAGAATATCGAAATTATCCTAGGGTGAAATTTTGGTATTTTTCTGAAAACTTTCAATTTTTGATGAATAGTGAAACCACTAAGTGGTAGGTTAAAAACTGAATTTTTCATAAAACTTAATTTTACCGCTTCTGTGAATGGAATTTCAAAAATCCGAGAGACACGGTTAATATCAAGGACTAAAATGTGGTTCAATGAGATGAAAATAATTTTTTGGTGAATAGTAACTTTTTACTATTTTTACCGCGGTTAATAGTAAATAGGGTAACTAAGGGTAAATATGATATTAATATTACCCTAACACATGTCCTAATTCTATTGGACAAGTGTAATTCGACCAAAAACAAACTTAGGAATAAAATATGACCATTTAGGCCCACTTGGATTAGATTAGGACATTTATTATTAATTTATTTAAAGAAGGGTTAAAATAGTTAAAATCAAAGTTTAATAAGTAAATCCTTTTTAATATAGGGTTATACATAAGATAAATTCGATTGTAAATATTCATTAGAAAGCTAAAACGATTTCCTACATGATGGTATTTTATTTGTAATTTTTAGACATCATATAATTTAATTTATTTATGACACAAAGATGATGTAGTAATTATCTTATTAATGAAATATTGACAAAATTGATAATATAAATACCAAAATAAATGTAATTTGAGACTTTTTATGAATTCCACTAATTTTCTAGGTTACTATGATATATTAGTATTGATTTAATCAACTTGGTTCGAACATATAATTCTGTTATGACTTTCACAAAAATCATATATCAAATAGTGTCAAAATTGACACAAAATAGTTTTTAAATCAAATATTATATTATTAATTGTTATTTTATTCCTAAAAATCTAGGGTTCGGCCAAATGACATAGATAAAGATATATATATTTATAATAAACAATTTGGGGTTCGTTTGGCATGTTATAGTAAGTGTATTAACCATATAGTGAAAGAAAACAAAAAGACACGGTAAAAGTTAAATTAATTAACTTAGAGTTAAATCTAATTGATAAGGTTAAAATAATACCCTAAACTTGTCTAAATCCTATTGGTTGATAGGATTTCGACCCATCCTCACTTTAGATTCGAAATAAGACCCTTTGGAACCATTATAAACCGATTTTGACTTTAATATAAAATAATATTTTGAGATATTCCTAAGGTGCCCCTCTCCTCCCTTATAAAAGGGCACCTCCTCCCCCTCCTCCTCACACCAATTTGAGCACTCAAGCTCGGCCAAACCCTGCCATTTTCCCTTCTCCACTTCCCTAGAATAATCCTAGTGGTCCTGGTCTTCTCCAAAGACCAATCTTAGTTCCTTAAGTGGAGGATTCAAAAAGGCGTTCCAAAGAAGAGGAGCTTCGGACACGAACAAAGCAAATCGGACCTAAGGTATGGAAATATCACAATCTCATTTTTATCCGAGATTGTTTATTCGTAAGTATTTACTGGGGTGTATTTTATCATCCACATCCATGTTCCCTCAATATGTAATATTGTTTCCATCCACTTGCAATAGTTTAAATCCAATTTTACCCTTAGGTGAGTTTTTAGTAAAGAATATGAAAGTAATCTTTTGTCGTTTTTCCGTACGAGGTACTTTTTGACTTTTCCGAAAAAAGTACGAAGCATGTTTTTTTTAACTTATATGGCTTGAATGGATTTTTAAAACATTATTTCCAAGAAGCTTCCTTTAAAAGTTTTCAAGTTTATTTTTAATCAACTTCTTTGATTTTATATTTATATGACATGTTATGAAAGGAAAAATGTTTTTGAAGAAGAAAGGATATTTTCCTCAAGAATGGAGTTCAAGTGTTTTATCAAAATTATTTTCCATCTAAGATAATAAAGGGTTCTGTTTTTATCCCTATTATTAAATTGATTTGTTCATGTTGTGATGGAATTATTTTTATGAATTCCTTTATCTTATATGAATTGATTTATGATGTCATGATGTTTCAAGAATCCCATTTTTGTTACATGTGTTATGCGATGATGTATGTTTTATGATTATGTGGCACACATAAGAAAGGATTCATTATAAGATGGGTGGGACCTATATCTCCCTCCAATGCATTGGGTAAAGATTTTATATCTCATGAGATAGACATGGCTGGAACGGAAGGTTATTTCAGTTCAGTGATACAGGACTGAAACGAGGAGTGAACTCGGTTCAGAAAGGGACTTTGTCCACTAAGATAGTCTTGGCAATGAGTCATGACTAACAAGAAATGATTTTCCATGATTATGTGTGCATGCCACAAAGTTTCAAGTTTTATGTTATGATTATGGGGATCTCATTTTCACTTCTATGATTTGTTCCATGTTAAGATATTATGATCTCTTTTGCAGGTTATGATTTTCAAAAAGATATGATATGACTTTTATTTCCTTTATTTTCCCTTGCTGAGCATTTGAGCTCACCCTTTTATGTTTTCTTTTCCCCAGGTCAGGAAGATGGATATTAAGTAGAATATGCTAAAAGGGACCCTAGATATGATGAAATAAATGGGAGACACTGTAGAAGATTTATGAACCAGTTGTTTATGTTTCCCAGTTTCTAAAGACACTATACCTATACGGTCCTTTGTGGTTTTTTCATATGTTGTAATAAGTGTGCTTCAATTTTGATGTATTAACAATGTATGTAAAATATGGGTCGTTATATACCCCTTTGGGAAATTTTCCTATTATTAGATTTCTTTTGGGTTGTGTGGGACCCCTGCTAGCATTCAATGGTGTGTGATGGCAATCATTTCATACATGATTGAGAGGATCATATTGGTGTTCATGGATTATTTCTCCATTGTGGGTAGTAATTTTTAAACCTTCTTAGATAACTTGGCATTGGTTTTGAATAGTTCTATTGAGACCAACATAGTTTTTAACTAGGAATAGATTCAATTTATGGTCATAGAGGGTATTTTTTCTGGGGCATAAGTTGTCTAAGAGAGGGTTTTAGGTAGACACTACAATAGTTGATGTCATTAAAAAATTAACACCTCATATAAATGTAAATTGTGTTAGATTATTTTTAGGGAATTCCAATTTATACTGGAGTTTTATCAACGACTTTTCCAAAATCACTATTCCCTTGTGTTCCTTACTTATCAAGGATGCTTTATTCCATTTTGACTAGAGGTATTTGAAATATTTCAATATTCTTAAAGAAAAACTAACTACATAACTAATAACTAAATGAACTAATTTGAAACTTTTATTCGATCTTATGTGTGATGGTAGTGATATGGTTTTTGGAACTGTCTTTGGATTGAGGAGAGATAAGAAGCTTCATGTGGTATCCTATGCTAGTTTACAGCTTGATGAGGGTCAATAAAACTATACCACTATTGAAAAAGAGTTGTTAACTATTGTGTTATCCCTTGAGTTGTTTATACAGTACCTCCTAGGCACAAAATTCATTATTTTAATTGACCATTATACATTGAAATATTTCCTTTCTAAGAAACAAACCAAACACAAGTTGATTAGTTGAATTTTATTATTGTAATAATTTGACTTAGAAATAAAGTATAAGTAAGGAGATTAAAACATAGTTGATGACCACCTATCTATGCTTCCTCCTACCCATTCAAATGATCCCATAACGATAAACAATTCATTTCCTGAAGAAATGATAATTATTTTTTCAATCATGCTGTCTATATAGTTTGAAAACTTTCCAAATTTCTTTGAAAGAGGAGGCTTTCCCAAAACAAATTCATTAACCAAAGATAAAAATTATTTCCGGACTTATGTATTACTATTGGTATGACCCATAGCTATTTAGGAGGTGAGATGATGGTATTCTTAGAAGGTGTGTTCCTGAGGAAGAAATGATGCATATTCTAGATATTGTTCACTACTCAACTTGAGGAGGTCACCATGGTGGTGAATGGAATGCTCAAAAATTAGTTCAATCTAGTTTTTATTGGGCCATGATTTTCAAATATCCAATGAGGTTTGTAGTTGGATGTGATAGGTTCTAGATGTTAGGAAATGTTGGAAGAAAGAAAGAGACACCAAAAAAGGTATTCTAGAAGTAGATATTTTTTATTTATAGGGTTTATATTTCATGGGTCCATTTCCATCATCACATGGGAATGAGTATATCTTAGTGGCTTTAGATTATGTTTCCATGTGGGTTGATGCAGTTTCACTTCCCAACAATCAAGAAAATAATGTTATTAAATTTATCAAAATTAATATATTCTCATGATTTAGAGTTGGAAAAACATATATCTCTAACAATGGAACTCACTTTAAAAATTTAAATTTAATGCTTTGATGGAAAAGTATGGTTGTGTTCATAAAACTAGAACTCCTTATCATCCATATTCTAGTGGAGGGGTGGAAATTGATAACAAAGAGGTGAAACAAATCATAGAGAAAATAGTCTCACATTATTGGAATGGTATGTCAATAAAGTTGGATGAAACTTTATTGGCATATATAATAACTTTAAAGTCCCCATTATGTATGTCTTCATATAGGCTGTTGTTTGCGAAATGTTTTCATTTGACTGTGTAGTTGCAACAGAATTCATATTGGGTAGTTAAGGCCATAAATTGTGATTTTAAGATTGTTGGTGAGAGAATATTACTTGAGATGAGTGAGTTAGAAGAAATTATAAGATAGTCATATGATAATTCAATAATATTCAAAGAGAGTACTAAGGTCCTTCATGATTATATTATCCAAAACAAAGAATATAATCCTGAACAGATGATCCTTTTCTTTATTTCAAGACTCAAACTCTTTTCTGGAAAACATAAGTCTAAGTGGTCTGGAGATTTTACCATTGTAAGAGTATTGAAGAATGGAGTTGTATAGATAATTGGTGAGGAGAATAAATCCATGATAGTTAATGGTAGAGAGTGTATCATTATTTTTAGGTACAGGAAAAGGGCTTGGATTCCATAATTGTTCTTAAGAACTAATCTTGAAGAAAACATAACTGAATACCTTAAACTTAGTTCTAATTAGGAGTCAACCTATTGTTATGCGTTTTTTACTTTTGTCTTATTTTTTTATTGAATAAAGTGATGATATTGAGGTCTTTGTATTCTCTTTTTGTGATGGAGATTAGTTATAGAAGAAATTGATGCTTTCTTGCTCGGTTTTAGTGCGATTACAGCTACTGATTGTTATTGGTTCTTTTGGTTTTTATATTCTGAGTTGGAATGTTGCTGTTCATATCATATTAGGATTGTAATTACCAAGTTATTTTATATCTAGACAAAATCATTCAGGGAAGTACTTTACTCATTATTCTGCATTTATTTTCTTCTCCTTCTATAATATAAAAAAATCATTTTTAAGACATAATTTGACTACATTCGGTGAGACATTAAAAAAGTATCTACTATATATGTGTACTTATTTTTAAAAAATCTTCTTCAATTGTCAGTTTGATTAATATTCTGCTACATATTACTATTATAATTAAACAATTCTTCTTGTGATAAAATTTTGATGCATGTTTATTATGCTGGAAATTTTTGATGCATCTACCTCTTAGTTTTAAATGTATTTTTAATGGTTTTATATTTTTAATGTTTAAAACCTTGTGTGGTGGGGGGGGGGTACATGAAAGATGTAAATTTATTTTATTCAATATGATTTTCTTTTTTTGGGTGTTTGGCATACTATATTGAGCATAACTGAAAATATCTTTTAATTAATGCTTTGAATTTTCTTACACGTGCTGCACTGTGCACCTACATGCTATAAATTCTAATTTTTGAAATTAATTGGAATTATTTTTTACTAAATTAAATGATAATGCATGATCATTTGTGCACCTACTATAAATAATTATTATGTCAAACACTCTTTTAAGTTTCACTAATATCATTAAACATGTCAATAATCTACTTTAATGAAAATATATTTAGGGCATTCAATGCCTAATTGTTGTCTTCTCCACTTTTGAATTCATCTATTGGGACAAAGCTGGGTTTTAAGTGTTGGGGAGGGGGTCAACTCACTTTGAGATAAAATATTATTTATTAAAATCTCTTCAATTCCCATTAATGTTTAATATTTTTCTTAAAAAATGGATATAATTTTCCAAAATTCTTTCCCAATTTTAGTTCTATAGTCACAACATTGTTCTCAATTGGGTTTTACCTAAGAACAATTTCATTGATGGTAGTTGACAGTTGTTTTGAGTCTGAAATTTATGAGTCTGGTGTATTCCTAAGTGAGTTTTTTAGTTCATTTATTACTATTTGTTTTAGAAACATGTTTTAGAGTCATATAGGATATATGTAAGTGGAGTTAAGATCACATCATTAGGAATAGTAAGTTTGAATTTGATCATAGATGACTAATTTTATTTTATTTATTAATGTAATCACCTTAGTGAGCCAATTTATATGGTTTTCATATAGTTATTTTGAAATTGTATTAAAATGGGTATTTAGGATCCTGTAATGAATTTCTGAGACCCTAGGAATTGGGTGAGTTTTTGTGATAATAATACCTCTATACACTTATAATATGTTTATAAGCATAGTGCTCAACACATGTTATATGGATTTGGAAAAGTACTAATAAAGTGTCTAGGGTAAAACTGAGATTATTAAGGTGAGGGGAGTGATGAACTCTAGATGAGGGAGGGGGAAATTTATATATATTGATATCATTTAGGTTGTATCAATTAGGTGATTCAAAAAAATTATTCATTTTTTGAACCTATGAATGAGTCAATGTACAAAGATCTTCTATTTACCTTTTCAATTCCACTGGTTTTTATCCTTTTATCATACTTGAAATTAGAACATATAGTTGAATAGAAATAAGTCACTAAGAGGGTTCACATATTTTGTAAGAAACAATTTTTGATAGATGATTCACTTATTCCTATATTATCAGTATGAGTTTGTAGTTGGGAAAGATTTCATTTCAGCATTATATTTCGAAATCCTTTTGATATTTTTCAGTCCTCTATTTTGAAACTGTTCAACATGATACATTTCTTTGATAATAAAAACACACTTATGTTTTTCAAAGCTAAAATATTGTATTGTTTTAGGAAAAACAATACATAAGTGTGGGGGAATTTTATGTGACTCTAAAAACACATAGTTTTACCACATCTTTTTATTTCGATTTTATTTATTACTTAACAACCTTTTCCCTTTTTATTTATATTTTCACTTTTTTATTGTTATGTGTAAATTTATTAAATAATCAATTATTATTACTAAAATTGTTTTTTATAGATTTTTTATTTATTATTTTTGTTTCACATCATTAATTTTTATATCTAACCTTTAATTTTCAATTCATCCTCACTTTTATGTTTATGTTTCGTTAGTTTTCATTAATGACTAAATCTACCATTATGTTCATTTTATTAATTTTCTTTTGAGTCTTCCCTTATATGATTTATCTATAAGTTATAATTATAATTTTTAATTTTTTTTCATTTGAAACATTGACACTAAATATTATCAGCATCGTCCCCTGCAGCCAAATTGTGACACATAATGACTCACAGAAACAGACACCATTCTATTCAATTCCACACCGTTAGTGTTTATTCCATCCACCCTTTCTACCAATGCACACCAACCAACTTAAACATAGTCAGCCACTCGCCAACTCACTAAAAATATAATCAATGTCACCTCCTCTCACCGATGGGACCTCTTTATGAATCACTACAGTATAAAAAACCCTAATGAATATAAAAAGGAAAATCACATAATGTGCAAAAAAAAAATTTCGGGTATGCCAAACCCAGCTACCAAAAATCCTATCTAAACCCAAAATTAGAATATCTATTGTCAGATCTGAAATAACCCCTTTGCAGCAATATTCATCCCGAACGAAACTAGTGATGATGGTGGATTCTCTATGGATGGAGATCCTTTTATGTTGTAACCACCTACAGTCAAAGACGGAGCTGCTACCATCCATAAAGATTGTGTTGAGATCGAAGGCTAATGTATGATGGTGAGTGGAATCTTCAAGAGGATTCTCGAATACTCCTACCTTGGGCAGCTGGTAGATAGTTGAGAAAAGGGGAGGGGGAATAAAAAATATAATTAATAATTATATTATATAATGATAAAAATTAATAAAATAATTAAAAATAATAAAATTAAATATAAAATGAATAAATTTGTTAAAATAAATTAATCTAAAATATTAATAAAAATAATGTAAATAAAATAAAATATTTATTATTATTTTTAAAATAACATTATTAAATAATAAAACTCTTAATAAATTAATAATATGAATAATTAAATAAATTTAATAAATAATTAAAATAATATTATTTTTTAAAACCATAAAATTTTAGCTTTATTAAAATACTTATATTAATTATCAATGTATTATAAAATAAAATCAATAATTAAACATCATTACAATAATTAATTACAAATGAATCTAAATAATTAATCAACATATTAAAAAATTAATAATATTAATAATATTTAATAAAATAACTTAATAATAACTTTTAATCCTCAAAATAATAAATATAATTATAATATATTAATAAATTATGTAATAAATTTTATATTTAATAAATGTTTTTTTAAAATTATTTAATTACTATTATTTTAAAAATAAAAATTAATAATTTAATAAATTCATTAATCTAATTAATAATTTAACCATTTTAACTATTAAACATTATGTTTAAGTTAATCTAGTATTTACTATGCATGAACAAGCAGGAGTTAATTTTACGTCCAGATTTAGCTCAACCTACTTACTGGAGATCGTTACAAGTGTTTGGATAAAGTGATATGTGTTGCACAAAAAAATCACTCGTTTGCGGTGCCGAAGAAGGGGACTTATCAAAGTTGGTGGAGAACGATGGTGATTTGTAGAAAATGAGAGTTTTATTAAAAGAAGATCATGAAAACAAATTTAAAAGGTAATTGGAAGCACAATTGATAAGGGGACTCTCATTCATTCACTTTTTGATGATGAAAATCACATAGTAGAGTAGATTGCGGAGATCCATAGAGAACCATTCCTCGAGACCCAAGGACGATTTGCGTTAACCCATTTTTGTTCGAAGGTGATTTCTCTCACTCCTCTAATTCATCTCAATTTCATATGTTGTAATTGAATGTTTTCATTTTCCATTAATTAACTTCATAGTTATCTAAATACAATGATATCAGGGGAAATATTATTTCTACATGTTATCTTTTAATCTCTGATTTTATATTATCAATTAAATGTATTCAAATTTTATCAGTGAGATCCATTCATAATTCAGTCAAATTCATCGTGTCACTCCCATTAAATTTCTAATTCTATGATCATTTGGAGAGACAAATCGTGGAAACAATTTTTAAAGCTTTTTATTTCAAAAACATCAAAACAAATGACATGTTTGTTCTGTTATAATTTAAAATATTAATCTTGCATATGAAATTTATTAGAGTGGCATACTCTAATACGACATTCATTTTCCAGTGGTACTTTTCATAAACATTTAAGTGATTAAGTATCCTTTCAAAACCTGTAGGAATTTTTTTCCCTGGGCATATCATCTTGATTGTTCATCTACCAACATTTTATATCCCTGTTTCTTATTGTTTTCAAACTACTTCCTATTTCATCATAGCTTTGAAAAATGTTATACAAAAAGTGGTGTTACTTTACTACCTTATAAAAACATAAAAAATATAAAAGGCAAAATAGTAATGATATAAAATATTTACCACACCGTTGACAACAGTGGGGTGTTATTAAAAGTTTTTGATGCTCCAAGGATTTAATAACAACTGATAAGGAGGGGGGTTGAATGAGTTGTTAATCTTTTTATAAGTTTCAAAACATTATGAAACATAACCCTTGAAACCTGTTAAGATTTATTTACTTATCAAACTTTAGCAAGAAACTCAATCATGAAATATAGGTAAACCAAGAAAGGTACACATGATTTACATGGTTTGACCTCCATAAGAGAACCTACGTCATTACGATAGCCACTCCTGTGGGTCTATGGAAATACACTATAATAATAAAGTGAATACAACTTGTGCCAACTCCCGTTAGACACCTTCTATCTCCTGATAGAAAATATTATACTGACTCCCATATTTTTACAATGTTTCCATAAAGAAAAACTGATCCAAACACAAGAATAAGAACTTTGTTGATGGTTCTCCACAAATGCCCACTCTAAATCTTCCATTTGGTTTTCTTGAATCCGATTTTCTGAAACCGGTATTATCAGAATGGTAATGATGATTCTGATTTCCTTATACTAAAAAAATCAATAAAAACTTCTTAATGATGATTATGATCTTCTTAGAAAGGTATGATGATTGTGATTCTCTTCTTATCAAACATTCAAGAAAACCTTTTCAAGATGGTAGAAGCTTTTCACTTCGAATTATCTAGTGCTCCAACTTTTCTGTGTTTGTAAAGTTTAAAATGGGCGAATGATCTAAGTACATATTTATAGTTAACTCAAAAAACAATGGTGAGAAACTTGAAAAACTTTCCCACTTCCTCAAATTTCAAAAACTCCATAAATCTCTCTCATTTAATCATTAACCTTTGATTTCTTCAAATCTCCTTAAAATTTTCCAAGATTTATGAAAATTTGAAATTCAAGTTTTCTTGAACTATTCATATCATTATAAGAATGATAAATATTGATCTTGGTTCTTATTTTCTTAGAAACATGCTCAGAAATCAAGTTCTGAATTGTGCACAAATCAGGTTCTGGTTTTCTCAAAATGTTGTTCAGAATTGTCATTCTTGTTTTCTCAAAATGTTGCTCAGAATTGTCATTCTGGTTTTCTCAAAATGCTACTCAGAATTTTCATAAGTTTCTGAATTCAAGTTCTAAACGTTTCTTAATCTTCCTTTGACTTCTTCAACTCTTCAAACTTCTTGACAAAACTTTTTTGTGAGAAATTTTTCTTTCTCTAAGGAACTTTTCTTTATCTATGGAAGATTGTTATAGGAAACATTTAATTAAGCTCAACAACTTCTTCAGGTTGTAGGATATGAGTTTACCAGCAACATGCTCCGAAGTAGGATCCGTAAAACATGTTTAGAAGTAGGATCCAGGTTTCCCCATAATGTTTCTGAAAATTCATGTTACGAAATCAGGTTTAAGAAACAGGTTCTAGAAATCTAGTTTGGGAAACATGTTCTAAATTTCTATTTCAGGAAACAGGTTCGAATTTCTGTATCATGAAATAGGTTACAAATTTCTGGTTTAAGAAATAGGTTCCAAATTTCAAAATCAGGAAACGGGTTCTATATTTCAGGTTCAGGAAATAGGTTACAAATTTTTGGTTCATGAAATAGGTTCTGAATTTCTAGTTCAGGAAACAGTTTCTGGATTTCAGGTTCAAGAAACATGATTCGAATTTTTGGTGCAGGAAATAGATTCTGAATTTATGTTTCTAGAAGCATGTTCTAGATTTTAGGTTCAGGAAATAGGTTCTTGATTTCTGGTTTAAGAAACATGTTCTAGAATTCAGGTTCAGGAAACAGGTTCTGAATTTCTAGTTCAGGAAATTGGTTTAGAATTTCTAGTTCCAGAAACATGTTTTCGATTTCACGTTCAGAAAACAGGTTCAGAATTCCTAGTTAAGGAAACAAGTTCTAAATTTATGGTTCCAGAAACAGGTTTTGAATTTCTGGTTTAGAAAATAGGTTATGGATTTTAGGTTCAAGAATCAAGTTTCGAATTTTAGGTTCAGGAAACAGGTTCTGAATTTCTGGTTCAGCAAATATGTTCTAGATTTTATGTTTATGAAATAGGTTCTAAATTATCATATAATTTTGCATAGGGAAAATTTTCAATCCTCTTCACCATTTCATCAACAGCTTTTATCATGAAACTTTTCATGATATGTGAGAACTTTAAGATCATCAAAGCATCATCTGATTTTGTTTATAATGTTTGAGTCAATTTCATAACTTATGACTTCTTAACATTCAACAAGATCCTATTTAATAAAATATTCAGCAACCAGCAACTTCAACTTTCTGTAACTAAAAATAATTCTTCAACAAAAATATTATTTGTCAACATATACTAACCTTTTTCAAAACAAAACACCACATAGGTTCTTCAATCTCCCTCTTGGGATTTGTTGGAAACCATTGCTTACAAATTTTCACCTCAAAAAAATTTCACATCTCAGGTTCTTGAACATTACCAAAACATAGCCTTTACCATAAAAGGAGTGTTCTGACACCACACTACTGGATAAAGAAATTTTTTAAAAGGATTTCCATCCTTCTGTGACAAGAAATTTTTTCATCCATGTAAGGATAAACTTCACATTACTCAAAATCCCCCTCAAATTTTATCTTTCTCTTTCTCACTTTTCTTTTCCTCTCTCATTTTTCCTTCTCTCTCCCCCATTATATTATAACTACAACTTAAGATTAACAAATTAAATCCAAGTCAACATTATTACATTCTCCCCCCCCCCCTTCAACATAATATAAAGAATGCTGGGGGAGACTTATTTATAAGTTCATAGGAAGTCATGAGAGGAGGCTGAACATGGAGTTTCAGCCTCAGTTCAACAAACCTTTCCGTTGACATTGCTTTTGTAAAAATATCAGCAATCTGATACTTTTTTGAAATATATTCAATCATGACTTATGTAGCAGCAACTCTCTCTTTAAAAAAGTGATACATTATATCAATGTGTTTTGATCTTGAATATTGAACCAGATTCTTAGAAAGATCAATGGAAAATTGATAATCACGGATTATCTTCAAAGGTTTAGAATCATTTACTTTCAAATCATCTAGATGAACCTTTATCTACATCATTTGAGTACAAGACTCAGTAACTGCAACATATTCATATTCATCTATGCTTAATGTTATTGAATATTGTTTCTTATTTTTCCAACTCACACAACATTCCCATATGAAAAATGTTCCTTCTAATGTTGATTTTTTATCATTACAATCACTAGCCCAATCAGCATCGGTATAACAATTAAACTTCATCTCATTGTTTCACTTGTATAACAACCCAAGTGAAGTTGTTCCTATAACATATCTTAGAATCCTCTTAACTGCCTACATATGTGATTCTTTTGGATTACTTTGATATCAGAATCATAGAGTTACCACATAAGAAATATCAGGCCTTAAAGCTGTAAGATAAAGACGACTTCCTATTAACTTTCGAAAGTCTTTCTGATTCACGTTGTTCCCTAATTAATCTTTATTCAACTTTTTTCCCACTGAGATAGGAGTTGAAACTTCCTTTGATTATTCCATCCCAAACTTCTTAAAAAATTCCTTGAAATATTTTTCTTGGGATAAGAAAATGTAGTTTTCTTGTTGTTTAATTTGTAAGAAAATGAAGAAAGTTAACACTCCAAACATTGACGTTTCAAAAAATTTCATCATTTCTTCAGCAAACTCTTCACAAACATTTTCTTCATCTCCAACAAAAATTATACCATCCATATAAATAATTACAATTAAATATCCAGAGTCAACATCTTTAACGTACAAGTTTCTATCAAACGTTCCTTTAGAAAAGATCATTTTTCTCGTAGAATTGTCAAGCATTGAATACCATTACTGTGGAGCTTGTTTCATCCCACACATGTCTTTCTTTAATTTGAAAACTTTTTTTCATCCTCATCAAGTAAAAACCCACAATTTTTTTCAATGTAAACTTCTTCCTCAATCTCACCATTTAATAAAGATGAATTTACATACATCTGATAAACCTCGTAATTCCGATGAGTAGCCACTGCGAGAAACATTCAAATAGTTTCAAACCTTGCAATAGGGGAAAAGGTTTCATCAAAATCCACACCTTACACTTGTGCATATCCTTTACAAAAAAGCATTTCTTTGCATCTTGTAACTTTTACATGCTCATTCAATTTCTTTTTGTAAACCCACATGGTTCCGATAACATTCTTATTTTCTGGCCTTGGAAAAAGTTCCCATGTTTCATTTTTCTCAATCTGATCCAGTTCTTCATTCACATCATCCACCCATTATTTATGTTGAATAGCTTCTGAAACTAATTCTGGTTAAACGTTTGAGATAGGGAAAGTCTGATTTTATAATATTAACTTTTTTCTTGTATGAATTGGAGCCTTTTGATCCACAATAATATTTTTAGATTCAACATGTTTTTGTAAGGTTGGAAAAATCACATTTCCTTTCCCAGAATCACTTTCTTCCCCCTTCGACTCATCTGTGTCACTTTCACTCTGGTGGGGATTCTCTGATTTATCTTCCTCAGTATTGTCAACAAATTTTTTAAAGGAACTTGGATTTTTAATTACCTTCACATAATATGAGTCCATCAACTTCTGTAAACATTTGTTCCAGCATTTGTAACTTCTTCCATTTGGTAAATAACCCATAAATATTCCTTCTTCAGCTTTCTCATCGAACTTTTCTAAGTCCGGATTTTTGATTTTTAGAAAGCATAGACATCCAAAAACTTTGAAGTATTTAAAATAAGGTTTTTTGTTATACCACATCTCGTAAAGTGTCATGTTGATTTTTGGTCTCAACAAGCATCTATTTTGAACATGGACAACAGTGCTAAAAGCTTCTCTCAAAAAGAATTTTGAAAGTTTGTATTCTGATAATATAATTCTTCCCATTTCCACTATGATTTTATTTTTCCTTCCTACTACTCCATTTTGTTGTGGGGTATAGGGAGAAATATACTGATGTTTAATACCATGCTTCAATAGATACGTTTCAAAAGAAATTCTTGTGAATTCAGCACCATTGTCTGATCTCAGCTTCTTTATGTAAGCTCGCAATTATTTCTCAACTTCTCTTCTGAAGAATTTAAACATTTTAATCGCCTCTGACATATGCTTCCTGAACATGATGTATGTCATCCTAGTGAAATCATCAATAAAAGTGATAAAGTATAAATCTCCTTTTGTTGATTGATGTCTCATTGGACCACACAGATCGGAATGAATAATCACAAGTGGTTTTTTAGATTGAATCTCAAATCTTTTATGACTTTTTTTAGTTATATTTTCATTCTATAAAGTAATTAAAATAGATTCATCTCTTATTTTCAATTCTAGAAAATTTCAAATAGCATTATCTTTAAAAATCATGATCATTTTCTTCTGCCCAAGGTGGCCAAGTCTTCGGGTCCACAACTAGTTTTCATCTTCAACACTCAAATAACTAGTGTTATTGGATTCTCTAATTTGAAATAGATTACCACTGGTTCTTTCTCCTTTTGTAATCACTTTTCCATTTTTCACACTTTTGATGATTCAAGAATCATTTCTGAATATATATTCTTTTTAATCATCACAATGTTGACTTACACTATGTAAGTTATGTTTTAGCCCATAAAAAAGCAAGACTTCCTTAGATTTCAGTTTCTCTACTTCAATCTCTACGGTTCTGATTCCCTTAATTATTAAGGAACTATCATTGCTGAAGGTAACTTCTTCTCTATCGTGACTTTCAACATGTTCAATGATTTTTAAATAATCTGTCATGTGTGAAGAACACACACTATCAAGAATCCATGGTTTTTTCCTCTTAATTTATATAAATCTGTCTCAACAACAAAATCTCTCTCATCAACCTTCTTATTTTCAACATTCTTTTCTTTCTTATCATAAGAAACTTGTTCTGGAAGCAGTGTCATGCATCGTTCGACATGATGTCCAGACTGACCACATCTTCCACAAACAACTTTAAAACATTAAAATTGATTCTTTGTTGGAATGTTTCTGACATCTTGGGAATTAACCTTTTCAAATTTCTGTGAGTATAGAAAGTTACTTATTCTTATTTCACTATTTCTTCCAATTTTCTCAAAACTTGTTTTGGTTAGAGATAAATTGTGCCAAAAATTATAATCTCTATGACCATATATTCTACAACACCCACAATAGCCCTCAAATATTGGTTTTCTATTCAAGAATGATATTTCTCTATAAAAACTTTTTTGAGGTTGATAACATCTTTTAGCTCTAGAAAACTCAGGAAGTAGGCCATATCTTATTTTAAGTGAGTTTTCTACTTTTGTAGGATTGATAGGTTTATCACATCCTTTCTCCACCCAAGATTTAGTAATAATTTTTTCATAACATGAAATGTTAGAAGAATCAGATAAAACATTATTTTTGATAGGGCAATATTTCACCTGGTTCTCGTGGTAAGCCTTCATAGCAATCTTGAAAGTCTTAGATTTTACTTCAGTGGCTTTGTGGAAGTTTTCATTCATCTTCATTAGGGTATTTTTTGATTCAATAACTTTTTATTGAAACTTGTTAACATTTTATTCTTTAGTTTCCTGCTTCTTTCTATAATCGTCAATTATCTTTCATTGTTCAGAAATTCTATGTATGTAACTTAAAATTTCTTGAATGTATTCATCATCCTTCTTGGTAACATCTATACTTCCATCATGAACGTCTTCATGATTTTTCATCATCAGATGAATTTCTTTTGTGAGATATTTGTTTTGTTCAATACATGAAAGAATTTCATATCTTAGCTGATATTATCTGGAAGATTCTTCACCACCTTCTTCACTCTCTGACGAATCATTTATTTTCTCAACTTTTGCAATGAAGGTTCTGAATATTTCTTTACATTAATCTTCTGAGGACTTATTTTAAGATGATTCTGATTCAACCTTCTTGCTCAACATACTTATTTTTTTCAGAAAACTTCTTCTTTAATTCATTAGAAGTCTTCTCTTATTTTTCATTCTTGTTATACTTCTTCCATCAAGGATTCTCATTAGAAACATCTTGATATTCTCTAACTTTATTATTAGGAAAATTCATAGTAAAGTGTCCGATTCCATCAAACTCAAAATATTTGAGAGGAATTTTCCCTCCATACTTTCCTCTTCTTCTTTGATAGTTCTTGGATATGAGAGACATGATTTTTTCATTCAAATCTTCATCTTCCTTATAAATGGACTCACAGTGATCAGCTTCATCATCATCTTGGATTTTCATCTTTCTCATAGATTCAAAATCTATTTCATCTTTCATCTTCTTATTAATAATTGGATCATTCCTCATTTAATAAAAAAAACATATAAGTTAATAATTTAATCAAAAGATAAATCATCCTTATCTTCTAAAGCTGAAATTTTAGAATCAAACTTGTCTGGAAAGTTTCTCATAAGTTTCTTTACAATTGTAGAATCATCCAAGTCTTCTCTGAATTCCTTGATGTGGCATACAATTTCATTAACTATGGTGAAGTATTCATCATTTTTTTCGCCATCTCTTATGCTGATGTCTTCAAACATACTACGCCAGATTTGTAGCTTGGCCTTCTTGACTATTTTATTTCATTCGAAAACACTTTCCAGCTTGTCCGACAGGCCTTTTGATGTTGTGAGAGACGTCAAATTTTGATAAAATTTTTTGATAAGGACATTAGAATAGAATTTCTAGCCTTTCTATTAACTTCTATGTTTCTCTTATCAACAAACGTCATTGGATCATTTTTATCAATAGGTGGAATGCCGATAGTAGCAGCATTAACAGATTCAAGGCCAGGAGATAGGAGATTAAGAATCATCCTATTCATCCATCCATAATAATTATTGACATGGAATGTAGGAATCCCTCTACTGTTGACAGAATTTATATTCTTTATGACATGGATAAAACAAGGGAACCTCCCTCTGCTACCACTTGAAGTTCCAAGGATCAAATAATAACTGATGGGGGGGGGGGTTGAATCAGTTGTTAAACTTTTTATAATATTCACAAATTTAAAAAACGTAACCCTTGAAAGCTGTTAAGATTTATTTCATTATCATCCTTTAGAAACAAACTAAAGAATGCAAGAAAGGTAAAGAAAGAAAGGCACACAATATTTACTAGGTTTTCCCTTAATAAGAGAACCTACATCCTTTCCAAATCTACTCCTTTGGGTATATGGTAATCCACTATAATAAGAAGTGAATACAACATGGGCCAAATCCTACTAGACGCCTTCTATCTTCGGATAGGAATAAGTATACTAAATCACATTAGTTTAAAATGTTTCCATAAAGAACAAATGATCCAACCACATGAATAATAACTTTGTTGAAGCTGCTCCACAAGTGCTCACTTCGAATATTTACTCTTGTTTTCTTGAATCCAATTTTCTGAAACCGGTCTTCTCATCAAGGTAATGATGATTCTGATTTCCATATGCTTAAAAAACTCAAAGAAAAACTTCTTCATGATAATTCTGATCTTCTTAGTAATGTAAGATGATTATGATTCTCTTCTTCTCAAACACACAAGAATAACTTTTCAATATGGTAGAAACTTTTTACTTCGAATTCTCCAGTGCTTCGCCTTTTCTGTGTGAGTAAAGTTGCAAATGAGTGAATGATCTGAGTACATATTTATAAGAAACTCAGAAAACAAAGGTGGGAAACTTGAACAACTTTACCTCTTCCTCAAATTTCAAATCCTCTGCAAGTATCTCGCATTTAATCATCAATATTTGACATATTCAAATCTCCTTAAATTTTTCTAAGATTTATGAAAAGTTGAAATTATAGTTTTCATGAACTCTTCATATATTTCTCAAAATGATAAAGCTGGATCTGGGTTATAATTATCTCAAAAACATGCTCATAACTCAGCTTCTGAATTATGGACAAATCAGGTTCCTATTTTCTCAACACGTTACTCAAAATTTTAATTCCGATTTTCTCAACATGTTGCTCAGAATTGTCATTCTGAGTTTCTCAAAATGCTACTCAACATTTTTATAAGGTCCAGAATTAAGGTTCTGAAATTTTCTTGATCTTCCTTTGACTTATTCAACTCTTCAATATTATTGAAAAACCTTTTCTGTGAGAAAAGTTTCGTTCACTATGGAACTTTTCCTTATCTAAGGAAGTTTTCTGTATGAAACATTTCCTTGTGATCAACAAAATCATTAGGTTGTAGGATCTTAGTTTCCAAACAACATACTCTGAAGTAGGATCCAGATAAAATGTTCAGAAGTAGGATATAGGTTTCCTCATACGATTTTTCAAAATTCAGGTTTTGAAATTAGGTTCAGGAAACAGGTTCGAGATTTCTGATTCAGGAAACAGGTTCTGGATTTCTAGTTCAGGAAACAGGTTTCAAATTTCTCGTTCAAGAAACAGGTTCTGAATTTCTAGATCAAGAAAGAGGTTCTGAATTTCTGGTTCAAGAAACAGGTTCTGAATTTCTGGATCAGGAAGTAGGTTATGGATTTCAGGTTTAGGAAACAGGTTCCAAATTTATGGTTCAGGAAATAGGTTCTGGATTTCTAGTTCAGAAAATTGGTTCTGGATTTTAGGTTTAGGAAATAGGTTTCTACTTTCTGGTTTATGAATTAGGTTTTGAATTTCTAGTTCAAGAAACATGTTCTGAATTTCTGGTTCAGAAAACAGCTTCTGGATTTCATGTTCAGGAAATAGGTTTGGAATTTCTGTTTCAAGAAACATGTTCTGAATTTCTAGTTTAGGAAACATGTTCTGAATTTTAGGTTCTAGAAACTGGTTTGGAAATTTCTAGTTTAGGAAACATGTTCCAAATTTTTGGTTCAGAAAACAGGTTTCGAATATCTGGTTTTGGAAATAGGTTCTGGATTTCAGGTTCTGTATACAGGTTCCAAATTTCTTGTTCAGAAAACAGGTTCTGAATTTCTGGTTCAGGAAACAGGTTCTGGATTTTAGGTTCAGAAAACAAGTTCAGAATTTCTGTTTTAGGAAATAGGTTTTGATTTTTTGGTTCAGGAAACAGGATCTGGATTTCAGGTTCAGGAAATAGGTTCCAAATTTCTAGTTCAAGAAACAACTTCTAGATTTCATGTTCAAAAAATCGGTTCCAAATTTTTATAAAATTTCGCTTAGTGAAAATCGACAATCCTCTTGACCATTTCTTAAACAGATTTTATAATGAAACATTTCATGATATTTGAGAACTTTAATATTAGAAAAGCATCATATAATGTTGTTTATAAATATTGAGACACTTTATTAACTTCTGACTTCTTATTTTTCAACATCATCCTCTTTAAGAAAATATTTAGCAACTAGCAACTTAAACATTCTTTAACTAAAAAACATTCTTCAACAAAAATATTTGTTTTCAACAAAAACAAAACTTTTTCAAAACAAAACACCACATAGGTTCTTCAGTTTTATAAGAAAATTAGTAACCATCCTTACTTTTGGGTTTGACCCTAAAAACCGCTATACATTATAGTTAATATGAGTTATAAATTTTAAAAATTTACTCAATTATAACGATAGTTGGGTAAGGCATTAGTGGTTTATTTATAGGTGGATTCAAGGAATTTTTGGTACCATCGAGTGTGGTAAAAGTGCATAGTTATGCCTTGGTATCTCTATTAGGTAGATATCTGAGAGCAAGTGGTTGGTTTTAAGATTGATTTTTTTAGAGGAATGGTCATTAAGATCATTTTTCTATCACTTTAATGGTTTTTTATATTGTAGTTGATGTGGTTTTTGATGTACAATACAAGGGTGAACAAATAATGGATAAAACTTTTTTGGTAATGAATTGACACTTGGGGTGGTGGGGGTCACATGGATGAGATTTCATTCATGAATGGTTGGATTGTTAAATGGGAACATTGAGAATGCCTTGATTCCCATGGGTCAGATAGAATAGGAGGATTGGTTAGTAGTGTAATATGATGTTGGGCCAAGTTCTAATGATGTATTAATCATGTGATATACAGTTGGTGATGTACATGTATTTCACAGGTATTTTTATAATTTTCTATGTTAGTTTTAATTAATTAGTTTAACCATTTTTTATATTTTTAGTTTATTTTTGTAGTTTTGTAGTAGTTTAAATATATTGATAATTTTATGTTAATTTATATACTTATATAAGTGATTTAGTATTTTCATTAGTTATATTAATTTTATATATTAAATTTAACACTATATTAATATTTGTTTCTCTAATTTTAGTTTAGTTTATTTTATTAATTTTTATTAGTATGTATATTTTATTTTTATTTTTATTTTATTTCATTATTTTGTTGCATTAATAAAATAGTATTTTTTATTAGATTATTAATATATTTAATATTAATATTATATTTAATTACATGTGCATTAATATATTATTTATACAATTGTTATTATCATTTTTTTATTTTAATTAAATAAATAGTTTTTTTAATTTGAAATTAATAGTTTTTGTTTTATTTTTATCCCCCCTAACAACCCATGCCATCCCCCTCCCCTTGACCCACTCCACTCCTCTTCCATTCCATCCCCTACCAATTTTCTCCATTTCTCTCTCCAATATCCCCCTCATCCCCTTATTCCTCCACTCCACCCCACTACCTCTCTCCAATCCCATGCCCCACTTATTTTCGTCCCCTCTCTCCAATCAAACAATCCCCCATATCCTACATCTCCATATACCCGCAACACCCCTCACTACCCGCTGCCCCATACTCCTCCCTTGTAGACTGGCCACCCCAATTCTTACTCCCTACCCCACCTACACGCTACCCCCTTAATCATCCAGTGCCCCCTATCCCCTCTCGGCCCCCTATCTCTCACCCGCTGGACCATCCGCCCTTCACCCCTCCTCTCTGATTCCCAGCGCCTCTCCTCTGCATTTTTCTACACCCCGCTTATTACCACTCACCCGCTACCCTTTTCCGCCTCCCCACTACCCTACACACTCTCCACCCCTCCCACATAAACCCCACAACCCCTTTTCCCCAGTAATTCCGTAGATACAAAATGGATGAACCTTCAACACGAACATCCTCCACTGATCAGAATAACTACCGGCGACCATCCTCCTCTATTCCAAGAGCGTAGTGACAGTTTAAGTGCATCATCGACTTCTGAAGTGTTTCTCTTGGGATTCCAGATATTGACGTTGCACGACGAGAGTGAGCAGAGACCGGATCATATTTACAGCAGCGATGTGGTTTGATTCGGGTGTGACATCAGCGAATGCATGGAGCGATGTGATGAATATTATTTTGCAATCATTGACATCATCTCGCAGTGACCATAGAAATGAAACGAGCACGGTGATATCTTATATTCATTATTTTATGTGTCATGTCGTCGTGATGGTTGGGTAATTTCATTTGTGTTGGAGTTGTGAGGAAAGTGACAGTAATTGCATGTATCTAATTTATTCGCATGTTTTATTGCCTTTTAAATTAATTTTAATTGGATTTTTATTTAATTAATTATATCTGCATTAAAATTAATATTCAATTGGGCTCTACACACATGATTTTATGCCCGTTCGTGTGATACCTAATAAGTAATCACAAACGGGAGTTCATCAGAGAATTTATTTATCCAGAATTCGATCAAGTGCGTGAGAAAATTATGAATAAATATATATATTGATTGGAAAATTAATATTTTGTGTGTGCGCTTCTTCAAACTTTTGTGAGTGATACTAAAAAAGTGATCTCATGTGAGCGAACCCGACGATGCAGATACTTTGGCTTTGTGAGGAACGGGTCGTCATATTTCACTATGTGATTCAGTGCTATAATGACGCACAAATTATTCATCAGGATAGAGAACGAAATGACGGATAATTTGTGTAAACATTAGAATATTTTCTGACATCAGAGAATGAGACCAGATAATATTTTGATTAAATTTGGAATCGGTGATATTTGAATAAATAAATATTCAGATTTAGGAATTAAATAATATACATTTCATGCACTTGAACAGACGTCACAACTCTGACACTCCCATCTCCTCAACTTTCGTTCATAGTCTAGTTCACTTAGATAATTTTAGTCAATTTAATTATTCTTTTTTAAAATAGTCATTTAGTTTTTAGAAGTTATTTGTTAATTAGACATGAAGAACTCATTTTCCTAAACATTTTTCCAAAAGGATATTTCATAATGTCTACTCATATTCTCTCTATGGTTAGACCCTTCTCACCACTTCTAAAGTAGTTAATAGGTAAATAACTATTGCAAATTTTCACTCATTGTGATGCACGTGCCAAATTTCTGGCACCGTTTCCAGGGAAAATAGTAGAATTAGGAGTTACTTTAAAGGAGTGATTTCGGTAAAAAAACTAAAAAAACTAAACAAACAAAATAGTTTACTACAATGGGAATTTTTCATTTCAAGGATTTTCAAGACACCCTGAAGTTCAAAATGAAGTGGGCCGCACCACAAAATTACAACTAGTATCCTCCTTATGAAGCCCCGACTCAAGGTATGACGTATAATGATTCATCGTACATGAGATATCCAGGTAATCCCATTTATTTCAATGATCATTATTCAAGTCCATCTTATGATCCATATGAGAATATTTTCCCATGATATGAAACAAGTCCTTATACATCTATTGATCATTTTCAAAGTCAATTCATTCATGAAAATTTAGAACATGACAATTCATATCAAAAAAAATATTTCAATAATTGAGCACATGTTGCATTGTGCTATCCCTGAGACCAATCGTAGGTTTGAACCTCAAGATGAACGCAATGCAAACTTTCATTCCTCAAAAAAAGATCTATAAAATGAATTTAAGAATTTAGTAAATCAAATGAATCATATTTCCAAACTATCTGCTTCATTACCACTTGATGATCTAATTCAAAACAATTCTTTTGAGGAGAGTGCAATAGAGGTTCCATTTGAACGACATCTATGTACCGAGTCAGATAATGATATTTATCTTACTTCATATCATATAATTGATGACCCCCCCTACATCACAAAATAATTATTCCAATCTAATCACATTTCAAGAATTTGGAAACTTAGCCTTCCAACATGTTGAACATAACGATCACTCATAAAATGTGATTTCATATCTTTTTGTGAGTTCGCAACTCAGTCATCCCAAAGTGAAAAGGGACACATTCAATGTCCATCAAATTTCACCTTTTGAGGATGAAGAGGAAATTTAACTACGACCATTCTTTACCATGATAGATTCAGAATTGAACCAAGAGACAGTGAATTTACACAGTAAAGAGGAAATCACTTTAAATGACATCGAATCACCTCTTTCTGAAAATATTTGTGAGTCCAAAACTTTTTCCAAAATGGAGACATCTGAAAATTTTATGAAGTCGGAGAATCAATCATCATTGGTGGTAGAGAACACTCATAATTTTATAGAATCAATGGAAGAATGGGATTTCTTGGAGGATCTTGAGTTTGTAGTGAATCATGTATCAACAGAGAAATATGATGAGGGTGCTATAGAAGAAAATATTGAATAATAATTCATTCTTGGAACAATGGAGTCATCTTATCTAACTGATCTTGCGCTATATGATCCATGCATCGAGGTTAAAAACACTTCACTTGAAATACCCAAATATGCTAACAATATTTTTGACCTCGACACAATCAATGAAACCATCAGGCTTGAATTGAGTTGGAAACCAATAGATTTCTTTATAATAGTGGTTGGGTGTTAAAACGAATTGGGATACATCATCAAACTGGATACCACATTCAAGGATGTGATGGATATATGATGACCACTGAAGGAGTCTTCTAAAGGCACTTTTCACTTTTGTATGTTCAAAGAGTTAATCTTCATGATCTTTCTACTGACATCCTTTTCACAAAATTCAATTATTCAATGAGTCTTTCTTCATGTGAGGTATATTCATTCCCTTGTGAGTTGTCATATTTTCATTTCATTCCACACAACAATTATTCTAACAAGATTCCATCGATATTTTGTGCAGCTTTCAGGATAAACTCATCTTCAATGAATGGATTCCACACTCCTACTAAAAAAGAAGAAAATGTGTGGTTTTCATTTCCATTTGATCCTGATGGAGTTTCAATAACGTCTGGCTGACGAAGGATTAAAATTAGCTCTCAATGGGAGGCAACCCATCATTTGCTTGTTTTATTTTCAATGCATTTAATTTAATTTCATTTATTTTTCTTTAAAAATAAAAGTAAATAAAAAGGAATGCATTTACATCTACCTATTTTCTCCTGGAACTACAATGGATTTGAATTTATTATACATATTTTTAGCATCTACATGATTTAGATTATGGTGTTAATTCATTGATATGATGTGAGTATGTTTTGTCAATGTGTAGGTTTTACAGGTATACCATTTCTAGAGCTTCATCAGATACAAACAGACTCTCTGCGTCTATCTACACTTACATAGGGAAGTGTTTTATTTTTGTCATATTTTATGCTTCCAAAAACACCATGTAAATTGACAAAAAACAAAAAAAATTAGAAAAATGAAAAAAACTAACAATCCTGTCATTGATGAACCCACATGAAAGCTGTTGTATTTTTGTCGCATCATAGTCAGAAAAATACCACTTGTGTCACTAGGCAGTTTGAGCAACTGATTCTTATTTTGAATTCTTTGATCCTTGACCTCATGACTTAGATGATTGTTGATATTATTTCATGCTTCGAAAATATTTTTAAAAAACATGTATATTTCTGAGACACTTATTTGTACTCATGCTCATATGTGCTGTCCGACATTATATTTCCATACCCGTGAGGACACTGACCCCATTTACATCATCTTTTATTTATCTTTTTCTTGAGGGAATCTCAACCATGTTATGTCTCCGAGAATGTTCCTTGTTTTTCCATCAAAGCGATAGGAATTTTTTGAAAGTTTCACTAAAATGATCAAGGAATCTGTTTGATTATTCAGCCTCGTTGACCCACTGATCCACCAATACATTTTCTCCAACGTATATCCCTTAGAAGCCATGAAGGATCCTTTTAGGATGAGCCCAAGAAGATCCCTTCCCTACCAATTTCTTGAATTTTTGGATGATAATTTTCAATCTATGTGTGGGGGAGAGATTTACTCATGGAGAGGGTTCTTCGAGGGGAAGTGAGTCATTTGATGTACATGGATCGACATTCTGTTATCCTGATCATATGAGTTATATTCCACAGTAGGCACATTCATTGCATGTATTTTTCCATTGGAATATATAATTATTTTGGTTCTAATAATGAGTACATTGGTGGTCATTACGTGGTAACCCTCACCTTTGGGGATACCTATAAAAGTGATGATTCCTTACTCTAGGAGCTATGAAGTTTTCTATATGACCTACTTTCACTGATATGTTATATTATACATGCTACTTGGGTACCATTATTTGGGATTATTGTCTGACATTTATTTCATGGGGTTTTATATTTGGCACTCAACTGTTTTTCCGGACCATATTATTTGAGTGAGTCGTGTCTTCAAAAAAAAGAGTGAAACATTGGATTATCACATGCTCGGGGACAAGAAGTTTTTTAAGTGTGGGGGAGCAAGAGTTTGAGGGAGACATTTAAATTGACATATATCGTTCATTTATTTCAATATTCAACCCTCCTTTTTTCCAAAAAGATGTCAATTTTTTTTACCCACCATCCCGTAACATCAGATATATTTGAACCTTATATTGGTTCTTTACTTTGATTTCCACTATTAGAAATGTAAAATTCATGGAATGCCTATGGTAAACATGCATGCGTGTGACAATTGAGTAAAACATTGATCATATATTTTGAGATATGAGAGTGATTGAGAGGTAGTTCACATGATACATGAGTGCACGTACTTGTCTTTAAAATAATTAACGTGAATGAAAATTTGTTCTTGAATATTGATGTTTTAAATGATGAATGATATTTTATGAGTAAAAAAGATTGAAAAATTTTGAACATGTAATTTTGATGTTTTGATTTGTCTGCAGCCACTTTTTTTTCATTCTAATTGATTTTCCAAGGAGTGAAAAAGATTAAGTGTGGGGGATTTGATGTACATGGATTTCACATGTATTTGTATAATTTTCTAAATTAGTTTTACTTAATTATTTTAACCATTTTTTATATTTTTAGTTTATTTTTTTTTGTTTTGTAGTAGTTTAGATATATTGATAATTTGTAGTTAATTTATAAACTAATATTAGTGATTTAGTATTTTTATTATTAATATTAATTTTATATAATATATTTAACACTATATTATTATTATTAGTTTCTCTAATTTTAGTTTAGTTTATTTTATTAATTTTTTTTAATATGTATATTTTAATTTTATTTTTATTTTATTTCATTATTTTGTTGCATTAATAAAATTGTAATTTTTATTAGTTTATTATTATATTTAATAGTAATTTTATATTTAATTACATGTTCATAATATATTATTTGTACTATTATTATTATCATTTTTTATTTTAATTAAATAATTAGTTTTTTTATTTGAAATTAACATTTTTTTTTATTTTTATCCCCCCTAACTACCCACGCCAACCCCTCCCCTTGACCCGCTCCACTCCTCTTCCATGCCATCCCCTCCACATTTTTCTCCATTTCTCTCTCCAATCTCCCCCTCATCCCTTTATTACTCCACAGCACCCCACTACCTCTCTCCAATCTCACGCCCCATTTATTTTCCTCCCCTCTCTCCAATCAAACAATCCCCCAGATCCTATATCTCCATATACCTGCAACGCCCCTCACTACCCGCCACCCCATCCTCCACCATTGTAGACCAGCCGCACCGATTCCTACTCCCTACCCCACCAACACCATGCCCCCTTAATCAACCAGTGAACCCTTATCCCCTCTCGGCCCCCTATCTCTCACCCATTGGACCCGCTGCCCTTTACCCCTCCTCTCTGATTCCATGCACCTCTTCCCTCCATATTTATCCACCCCTCTTCATTCCAGTCACCCGCTCCCCTTTGCTACCTCCCCACTACCTCGCACACCAGCCGCCCCTCCCACATAAACCCCACAACCCATTTTCCCTCGCACTTCCGTAGATAGAAAATGGGGGAACCATCAACACAGACATCCTCCACTGATCAGAACAACTACCGGTGATCAACCTCCTCTATTCCAAGAGCGCAATAATCGTTAAAGTGTGTCACCGACTTTTGAAGAGGTTCACTTGGGCTTCCAGAGATTGACATCGCACGACGAGAGAGGGTGGAGATCAGATCATATTTTTAGCATCGCAGTGGTTTGATTCGAGTGTGATGTCAGCGAATGCACGGAGCAGAGTGATGATTATTATTTTGCGATTGTTGACGGCATCCCGCGGTGACCATAGCAACGACACGATCACAGTGATATCTTCTATTCATTATTTTTGGTGTCGTGTCATCGCGATGGTTGGGTAATTTAATTTGTGTTTGAGTTGTGACAAAAACGATGGTAATTACATGTCTTTAATTTATTCCCATGTTTCATTTCCTTTTAAATTAATTTTAATTAGTTGATTATTTAATTAATTATATCTGCATTAAAATTAATTGTCATTTGGGCTCTGCACACATGCCTTGGTGCTCGTTCATGTGATACGTAATAAGTAATCACGAAAAATAGTTCATCAGATAATTTATTTATCCAGAATTCAATCAAGCGTGTAAGAGAATTATGAATAAATAAATATATTAATTGGAAAATTAATAGTTTGTGTGGGAGCTTCTTCAAACTTGTGAGAGTGATACTAAATAAGTGATCTCATGTGAGCGAACCTGACACAGGTAGATACTTTGACTTTGTGAGAAACAGGTTTTCGTATTTCACTAAGTGATTCAGGGTTATAATGACGTGAAAATTATTTGTCAGGACATAGAATGAAATGATGGATAATTTTTGTAAACATTAGAATATTTTCTAACATCAGAGAACAAGACCAAATAATATTTTTATTAAATTTGCAATCGGTGATAATTGAATAAATAAATATTGAAATTTGGGAATTAAATAATTGAAATTTCAGGCACTTGAACAGACGTCACAACTCTGAAACTTCCATCTCTTCCAGTTTCTTTAATAGTTTAGTCCACTTAGATAATTTTAGTCAATTTAAATAGTCAATTTTGAAATAGTCATTTGGTTTTTAGAATTTATTTCTTAATCACATATGATGAAATCATTTTCCTATTTTTTTCCAAAAGGACATTTCATAATGTCTACTGACATTCTCTCTATGGTTCGACCCAACTCGCCACTTCTACAGTAGTTAATAGGTAAATTAATATTTCAAATTTGCACGAGTTGCGACGCTGTTGCCAGTCAGGTTCAATTAGTGGTCATAGGAAAGGATGAGACCACGAGGGCTCTGATGAGATCCAGATGTGGGAATGTGCTAAGAAGCATGAATATTTCTGGGATGGGTGAAAAAGAAAATCAGAATAATTTCATTTCATTTTCCGTGAAACCAAAAGGGGAAATGTTTTGAATGACACACATTTTGTTTGGTATATTGTGGTAGATCATTTGTTTTTGATTATGAATTACCAGGTTTGTTCTGGAAGAACATGAGTGGTGTAACAGTAATACTACCACAAGAGGAATTTTCTCATAACTACTTAGTAGAGAGTCATAAATTTTTTGTGAGTTTTTTGGGAACTCCTCTTTATTTATAATGGTCAGGTCCTTTGGAAGAATTAATGGTCATGGATTCTTGAGAATTTTGACATGTGAAATTGTTCCCATAGTGGATGGTGACAGGGTGAGGGATAATCTACCTTGAGGTTCTTTGACGACATCTTAGCATAATTTTATGTAGTGTGATCATTCCAAAAATATTTAAATTATCATGGGAATGCTAATAGATCTCTAAACACATTCAAAACTACCTATAGAGTTTTGGTTAGTTATTGAGAATCTTAGATAATATACTCGGTATGCATGGTATGGGATGGTGCTATGTACACCATAAAATATTTGCATTTAAGGTACCTTGGATGGACTAAATGTCGACGAATTATAGGATTTCCATTTTTGGAATCTTGGAATGGGTGATTATTGATGAGTGTTTTTTTTTGAATTCTAGATTACCATGCCCAAGTTTTGTGGGTTCAAATGGTGATTAAATCATGGCCTATGATTTTTTTAATTTTTTAGGATAAGTGTTGAGATATAAAATACTATGGTGCGGAGAGGTATGTAATCCATGGATTCCTAGGATGACTATGGAGTGATTTTTGGTGGCATCAAGGTGCCTATTAAAAACATGTTAGATACATGATGGGGTTCCTTTGGGGACGAACACGTGGGATTTTCATGTGGGGGTCAATCGAGTTGAGGAATGGTTTTGGGATTAGGATAGATCTTACTATAATATTAATGATCACATTAGAATTTTTTTAGGGGTCTTGTAGAGAATGAACATGGTTAGAAAAGTAGATGATTTTATGATGAAAATGTGTTATTAGGAATCATGGAATGACTTTTGTTGGTGAGACATACTTTGGTGGTATTCTTAAAGTTAGAGGGAACTATTGGTACGTGTAAGTGGTAGTGTGTTAAAAGTGGTAGGGGTGTTTTAGTATAATTCATTCAATGATGGTTTGAAATGATGTTTTAAAAGGAATAGATGTGGTACTATATGATATACCTTCATTTTTATTTTTTTACGGGAAAATATTTTAAATGATGAAGTTGAAATTTAGGGAAGTCAAGGTATTCATAGTCATAAAGTGTAGGGAGTATGCATATCCACATCAGGTGGTATTGATGGAATAGATGGATTCCAATCTTGGTGGATCTCACAGAAATTATTTGGTATGGTAAGTTAGAAAAACATCACATACATCATGAAACTTTTGTTTAGTTTTTTTAGTCTTTTTTCAAGGGTGTAAGTTCCCAAGAATGGGAGATGGTGGTGAATATATAATGTTTAGGGTAGGGAACCCATAGTAAGAAAGTTTTTCATTGAGGACGTGAGCAATGGTATGGGCTGTATGGTCTCATGTTAGAATCATTTTGGTTTTTTTGGATCTGGTAATATGCATTAGCTTTTTCTTCTACCGATTGAGTACTTTAAGGTGAAATTCATGGTTGGGTCATGCTATGAATATTCAGATATGGTGTTAGCTCGTTTATCCTTGATTTGATGTTCACAATGTTTTGAGAAATGTATTTGGAATATATTTTTTCATTATGTGATTCTAATATTAGGTCAACATTAGAATTTTGGGAACTATGTGAGATCAAGCCTTGTGATTTGGGCCATTAGGGGTGGAGAGGATCAGACTAAAGATGTTATGATTAGATATCTTATGGTATTATATTACTTTGTTGGTAACCTCATGTGTGGTGGTTCGGTGACATTACCCATAATTGTTTCATATGTTTGATGTTGGAAATGAAGAGTTAATGTGGATGTTTCCTTTTAGGGGAAACCTTTTTAGGATTTTGGATCAAGGTGGTGGAAATTTCTTCAGGACATGACTGCATCATCAGTCTTGGTTTGTTGATAGAATGACCATGTTTTGAAGGAAAATTTTGAGATGAGGGATGGTAGGTGAACCCCAATGTCTTACCTTTTGAACTTGAATGCTCAACAAGTATCATAAGTGAGTCTCAATGAATATACATTATAAGGTGGTGAGGTTATAATATCCCAAAGCTGAGATAAAGGATTCCCAAGTTAAATATTTCAGTTTAAGGATTGTTTTAGTGAGTGGGATGGGTTTCATGGGTGTTCGAGGGTTCTAGAGATGAAAGGAGATGAAAAGGGGCCAAAAAGGATTTAGTAAACAGTTGGTTCCTGGATGGTACTAACAATGCACTTGGCAATGGGAATTCATGTTCTCAAGCCTCCACTCAGAGAGATTCTTGTTCACAATCTATATACAATCTACCAAACTGTGATGGTGATTACAAGATACCATGTGTCCCTTTAAAAGTTGAAAATTTCCATTTCCCTCCCCATATTATTTATTTCTCAACATAATTTTTCCCCCATTCGACCCCCTCCATCATAGGTGAATAAAAAAATCCCCATCCTCCTCAATGGGTGATTCTCTATTAGTTGTCAAGAATTTTGAGTACCGTTTAGTATGAATCGAAGCTCTAGGTTAGTGTAAAAATCATCTTCTTTCTATTTTCTAAAATATGGATTGCGGAATTGATAATATTCATTGGAATATCTAAACCCTTTTTTCACAGCGGGTTTATCATTCTATTTTTTTGCTTACTTGAGTTCGAATTCGAGGTTGTTTTTGAGATAGTAATATTATTCAAGAATATGTTTGGTATTATTAAAATATTTTCCAAAAACCTCTATGTTATATATTTATATAGTTGTGCCACTGTATTTCCTTGTGGTGTTTTAATATAATTGATTATGGAAAGTGATTTGGGCCTCAAATTGAGGTGTATGACTCTTCATAGATCATGTTGTGTTCGTTGACGAAGTGAGACCGAACTTTGGGTTACCCTTGGGGTATGCCAAACACTTTAAAATGGATAAATGAATTTGTTAAAATTGATATAGAGGATTTATGGAAATTAATGGGTTGTGAATTAAATTTTGTGTATATTTATGGGTTAATAGAATAACTTATATTTTTACATGGGAGTTTTATAATTGACTATGGCCTTTTTGAAATGGTTTAAATGATGTGTCTTGGGTTTTTGACCAGCCCATAGTTTTCAATGATGTAATTTATGTTTTGAAAGAGAGTAATGTTTTTATAGATTTTCTTGAGATAAAATGGATTGATATGGGTTGTTTTTAATGGATTTAAAATAATGATTATAAATTGGGGGTTTTCCCCAACCTTGTGAAAAATTATTAATGACTACATGATAATGGAAATGAAACCCTTCGGTCATGGTTTAAAATATAAACTGGGTTTTATTGTATTAAATGGTGGCTTAATTATTATTTGAAATCAGTAACATGATTTGTGTTTAGTCATGGATAGTGAAATGAAATATGTGTTAATTGATTTATAGTTATTAAAATTTCCTAAAAGAAAATCTGGTATAATGTGAATGTGTTAAATGGGTTATTTAATGAAAATTTTATATCTGATAAATGGTTTTGGGTGTGTAAATGATTTTTTAAATGTATAAAGTTTCATGTACACATGGATTAGTATTATGTGGGGTATTGAACATGAGGCTCTATTCCCACATGTTAGGTTATACTGAGGCTCTATGCCCCATACCTATCAAGTATGGGTTTGGGAGTTGGACTGAGGCTCTATGAACCTAGAGAATTCATGGGAAATAAACAAATGGAATGAGGATCTAAGTTATGTGTTATGTGTTGTTTGGGTAATGATGTCAGAATAAGACTTTATGCTTCCCAATGTATGAACATGGTATGGTTTGGGATGTCAAACAGAGGCTCTATACCTCCCAAAAACATGTACATTTCTTGATTACCAGGCCGAAGATATATGTTAGGAAGATAAATTTTTATTAGTGATGGACCCCTTATAATTAATAGTTTGTGTAACCCATTATCCATTGATCAGGACCAAATATGTCCGAATCTAGTTTAGTTGGATGGATGACCATAGGGATCACAAAGGATAAAATGGTTATTGGTTAATTACATAAATTAAATACATGTTTTATTATTTAATGATAATTTATTTTACTTTATTCTCCTTTATATACTATTGTACACGATGGTTATTATTTTAGAAACAATTTTTGGTGGCCTGCTAAGCTTTAGTCACACCCTTCTCAGGCTGCCAGGGCACATGAGTACCTGAGTAGATGAAAAGTGTATTCTAGTACATTTTCAGGATATGGACCTCAGGTTTGGTTCATACAAGGGTTTATTGGTTTCATCATGATATTTCATGATCGGGTTGGGACTCAGGTTTGAGTTTGGGATCATTTTTGTAGTTTTGGGTTTTGGACATTATTTTCAGGACTACCTAACATGTAGTATATCAGTCAAATTGTTTTAGCTTGTTCTATTTGGTCATTATTTGGATTTTGTTGTATGTTTTATAGTTATAGTTTTTTAATTATTATTTATCATCTAATTTTATACTGGTTTTTTATTTTATTTCATAAGTAGGTGTTGTCTCCCCATTTCTATTTAAACCCATCATGTTAGTTGGTAGCCTCTACCATAAATGGAGGCATGCATGTGGTCATATGTCAACCCAGATTAGGAACAAGTAATAGTGGCAACAGGGCATGGGATGTTACATGAATCTTTATTTATTTAATATATTTCAATCTTATACTATCATATATTCTAATAGGATTCCATATAGAGCCAAATTTCCCATTAAAATGACCCTATATAATTGAAATATTTTAATAAATTTCATGTGAATCCCTCCCCTAACTTATAAAGGGGCGCCTCCCCCTTTCCCTTATTCACATAATTTGATCCTTTTAGATCAACAAAAAGTGTCTCAAAATACTTCCATGATTCATAATCTATATCTTGGATGTTTTTATCCTCTTATTAGTCCAATCCATCAAGGATTATAGTGTAATCCCCATGTGGGTATCTCAAATAAGATGTATAAATTATAACCATGATCATTAAATTTTATTCCTTATTATACATTATCTGAACTTAATGTATACATAAAAAAATGATTAATACAGTATCATAAATATACTTATATTTTATTATGATTATGGAATAACCATCTTCCATTAAATGGAAAATAGAATTATCTCTCACACGAACATGTGTAGTACCACATCCACATTGAAATAAAATTAATTTTCCATCCCCATATATCATTTTTGTAAGAGGGGATTAATTTTAATATATAATATTTATAATATATTTATTTAATTTAATTATATGATCTTATCTACCTACATACAATTGAATCAATTAGTAAATGAGAATATCGTTCATGTGTAATTTTGGTCTATCACCTTATTGAATTGATGTGATATGTTAATTATTTCACATTTACATTGATTTAAATAAGAATGTAATTAAAGAAATTATTTCCTATTTATGATGTAATATTTATTATTTCATGGTGATTTATTATTTACTTTTTTCCCATCCATCAAAAATTGGAAATATCACTCGTGTGTACGAGTATATTTCCATATCCAGGAAGTGATTTAATTAATTTTTTCATCACCACATAATATGTATGTTTATAAATTTTTATATAATTAATATATATAATGTTTACTAAATCCATTCTTCTCCATGTATTACATTCAATAAATTTTTTGAAAGAATTTTCTTGTAGTTTATAGATGAAGGTATATCTGAATGTTTACCAAAATTGTGAAATTAATTTTTGTTTAAACGTACACCGCATGAAATAATTTCTCCACCATCATGAATATTATTATCATTGAAGATTTCATTATAATATTTTCTATACATATTTTATGAAACATTTTTAGATAACATTTTTTTAAATTCTCATGAGTTTAAATGTGTAATTATGAAATGAATTGATATTTTTATTAAGATATGTTTTGGTGATATCATAAATATAATATAATCTATAATAAAATTATTGTATATTTATTGAGATTTACTATGGATATAATAAAATTTTACCATATTTATTAATTTTATGGATCATTTATGATTATTTTGAGGAATGTTTCTTGAATTCTGCATCATTTTCATGTATTACAATTAAATGATATGAATATTTTTCTATCATCTTGTTGACCAAACATGTATGGTTTTAATTGTGTGAATGTGTATCCTATAATTATATATCACTCCAATGATTTGAGTAAATAAGGGTATATCATGATATAAAAATGACTTAAATGTGGAGTTAATCTACTTCAGTAAGGGAAGTTGTCTAGTAAGATAGTTTATGGAGTGAACCATAATAAAAGAAATGATTTAATGGGTAGTGAACCTCATCCACTATGATAGTCTTGGTAGTGATCACTGATTAAATAAATGATTTAATAGGATTGTGTTTATTCTAAAAACATATAAATTATTATTTTTATATTTTCTCATGGAACATGATTGATTATTGGTGATTCTTCACTCTAATATCAGATATTTTATTATTTATAAATCATTATCTCGTGTTTCATGATTACAATGTAATAATTTATTGGTATTATTTTTGATTTTCAAGATCATTTTATTATACTATTATAATTATATTATTCTCACCTATGATCCTAGAATGATATCCCTATTATTCACCCTCAATGAGAAGTTTTTATTGACCATTTTAATGTTTTCTTCCCTAGGTTATATAGAAAGTCTTTTAGTATGTTATTTATATGAAGGGTTATAATTGTGAAGAACATAATGGTAAATAATGTGGATAATTTATATTCTGTATTTTTATAAATATATGATTATAAATAAAACAAACATTTAATGTTATGGAATTGAACAAATTAATATATATGGAATATTTCTATAATAATATGTATTATTTTTGTATGAAAAAATTGAGATATTTATAGTTGGTATCTGATGCAGGTTAAATAAATTTTGGAAGTTAGGATGAGAATTAGTAAGTGAGAACCCTTAATATAAAACTATGTATAAGAGAACATCCTTTTTATGGTAAAAAAGTGTGTGTTGTATTTCTATAGATTTATCCCTCTCTATATATTATTAGTGGACATTGTTTTGGAAAAATTGATACTAAGTTAACACAAATAAGTGTTGTTAGAGTAAATCTCAGCCAATATTCTACTCCAGGATAAATAGTCCATTACTGTTAACCTTGTTTGACATAGTTAGGGGATGTTCATCAGATAAATTACATTTTCTTTATAGACCATTATGATTTATTTGTATAAATAATGACCATGGATGAACTTGGTTAAACCAAGGGTGTCTTACATTAAAAATAATGTGTCATGATTTAGATACCATATAAATTATTTTCATACATATATGACTTACCATATGATTATTGTTTGTCATTATCTTTTATTCAGTTTAAATTAATCGATACAACTCTAAGTAACAATTTCAATACTGAAAGTGAAACACAATGAATCAAATTTAATAATGAGTAACTAAATTAAATAGAATATGGAAGTTAAATTATATTGATTTTTCATAATCAACTATCTTAGTATATGATTTATAACCTGAACATGGTTGAGTATTTGAATGAAAAATATAGGGGAAAACTATAGTTTCAATAAAATCATGTAGGAATGTAGATTAAACTTTTTAAATGTCAAGAATATTGGAAGAACCACCCAATGAAACGTCATAATGGAGTGAAAATATGTTTTGGATGTAGAAAATATGGAAACAATGAACATAATTTCTAATATAGAATGAAATTTTAGGACAATGAAATAGAAAAAAATAATCATTTCCATAATGTATCTAGTAAGGTTAATTGATTAAAATGTGGAAATTATTGACATAATGAAAATAAATTTTATTGGGGGGAAAATCATCAAATGAGTATCAAAAATGTTTTATGCATAATGGTTTTACTATTAATAATTAAGAAACTGTGTGCGATATATGAATGCTACAAATTAATTTAAATTATTTATTATATTAAGATTAAGAAAAATGCTTGAATTTAAGATGATTAATCGTAATACATGATTCAAATTTCATATTATAGGAATGAGTTTTTAAGGAATAAAGTGATGAATATTGGTTAATGGTTTACGATACATGGAAACTTATTTATGGTTTATGTGTTTGTATTTGAAAATATGTTTTAGAACTGATTTATCAATGATATTCTAGTTATAAAAATCATGAAAATATAAGTATTGTTATTTAGTATTTTTAACTAATGGAATTTAAATAATATAATGAATTTTAATTATAACCTAGACATTTTTGTTACTTGTAATGTGATATTTTTGGAAATCACATGATTGAGGGATTGAAAAACATAATATGTACATGAGGATGAGTTAAAAAAAATTTGTATAAAAAGTTGATAGATACTTATGATTTAAATTAGATAGTATTGTTGTACATTAAATTGATTATTGATGGGATTTGAAAGTGATTTATGCTATCTTTGATGAGTTTTTTAATTTTTTTATTTATGGAATATATTGGATAATATGTGGTTTTATTTATGGAAAATGAATAGAGTTATATTGTGGAATGAAATATGTTTTCATTGAGGTTTTATTGTTATACATATTAGTATTCTATTATAGGAGAATATAGGATCAATACACTCACATGTTTGATAAATGAAATCAAGACCTAATGTATTTTGTTTAGGGATTAATTTTATGTAGGTTTTGTAACATTTGTGTTCTTTTTATTCTTCTAAATTTGTGGTTTTATAATTTGTTTAGAAATATTTTGGAGACTCTTAAGGTTAATTATTTATTAAATTGGTTATGTTGATCTTTTGGTGTTATTTTTGAGGTATTTTTAATTAATATATTATTTCATTATATGAATATTTATCCATATTTTATAACTTTTGATAACCATTTTGTTTTTGGTTAATATTTATTGGCTAAAAGAACATATTTAATTTTTTTATGGATATTAAAATCAGTTAAAAGGTAATTTTATTGATCTATATATGAAAAATTTATATTGTTTTTTCAACATTTTATTATGGATTAAAAGTGGTGGAAACCAACTGGAATATATAACTAAAGGATAAAATTATGTTTTTGGACTTGAAAAAAATAAAGTATATTTTATACAATTCTATAGTAAAATAATTCTTTAAATCTATAAATAATAATAATAATAATGAAAATGTTTTCCTTTTTAAAAATTTTTCAAAGGAGTTTGTAGTCATTTTTGTTAGGTTAGAAAGGATATACTGATGATACAAGAGGGGGTGAATTTTGTCCTTTTAATAAATTTACAATTATATTAATTCACACAAATAGATGATAATTAATAGAAACATTTCAATAATAGAGTATTTGTAGCGGATATGAACAGGAAAAAAGCACAACTATTTACAGTGGTTCTGGGAACAAAGATCCCATCGTCCAGTCCATTGATTACCCTCTATGTAGGTTTGGTGAATTTCACTAATAAGGTCCTCGTATCATAAGACCGGTTCACAACTGAGTGCTGGTAGTTGTCACCATTACAAACAATGGATTATAAAACATATCCTTCTGGTTCCTTTATAGGGAATTGATAAAAACACATCTTAGTGTGAGAAGCTGACACTCCACTATTAATGAATACAATTAGTTGAAACTCATGATTAATAAGATGTAGTTTGTTGAGAAACAGATATAGCTCTCAGTTGCAGAAACACACAACTGATAAAAGATGGATCTTTATCTTCATAATAAAAATAATCTTGAAATATATTTTCAGAGATATGATCGCATAAAATATCATTTATTTTTAAAAATAACTACAAAAATCATCGTGTTCTTATATTTGAACATTTATATCTCCAAAATGTTGTCCTTGTTTTCGAGATTCATGATCGATGTAGCACTAAAACAATTTTGTTAGGAAAAATTCAATGAATAATATTTACACAGATATCTAAGAGGTATTCATAGATATCATAGATCTATTCATATATCCATGTGTTTTTAGAGATGAAACATAGAGATATATATAATGATAAATCTCTATCACGGTTTCATATCTGCAAAAAATGCTTGATAAATCGAGTGAATTAAAATAAAAAAACAACCTATGGTAGTCGTGACATACCTTAAAAATAGAGGTAATTTTTTTTGTAAAAGGATCTTTAAATCATATATCACATGATTTGCATTATCCAACAATTATAATTAAATCCCCCTGATATTATGTAAAGGCTATTGCAAAATGCTCATATAAAGACGTAAATCCAAATTTCTAGTGTTGAAATGTCAAACGTTAGGTTGCATCAAAAAATAAAAAATAAAAAATGTAGGATTCATCTTTATAAAGTAAGGATGATGATCTATATGTTTATACATGCCAGTATAGATCTATGAATGTATCATTGAGTATTCATACGTTCACTTTTCCAAAAAATAAGGTTGATTACAAAAGTAAGGTTGATGATCCATATGTCTGTAATGTTCGATACTTATGTAGGGTTCCTTAATCATAACTTTTCTTTCTAACAAATGTAAGGTTCTTATATAAATGTAATTTTTATTAATGATATGTTTCTTCAAATATAAGGTTTATTAACCATACACACTTATCCTTCAACATAAATGTATGGTTCATTCCATACTTTACTTTCTTCGACGTATCAAATGAATACTATTTCATATATATGAAAAATGGTGAACATTGTTTCCATAATATTCTTAAGATTGTTCCAAACTAATTAATGAATATTTATCACAAATAAATAGTTGAATATTATTTCAAATTATGTTTATAATTAATATAAATTTCATGAAATACACTCAATATAAAATCATTAGTAAAATAAACAAGGGTATTTGTGTACATCAAAATCACTAATATTTATATAGTATTGTTGAGACAATACATTCCCAAAAATCACCCCATTTTTTATGATAAAAAACCCATATAATTAAAACTACAATCATAGAAATGTAATTTAGTATTTTTTAAACATTAAAGAATTGTAATTTTGATTTTAAAGAATTATTTTGATAAAGAAGAAATATCAAAATTCCCCATCCAAAGGTAAATTTCTTTGAAATATTTATACTTATCTAAATTTCTCAAATAATTTTTTCTAATAAAAGAAATGTTGTGTTATCAAATTTCTCCCCATTTTTTGATATCAAAAATAATGTATAGAAATAGATTAAAACATATTTAATATTGGACATAATGATAGGTGATTGAATAAGTAACTTTAATGAGTAAAGATAATTTTATTTTGGCATTCAGATAAAAATAAAAAAGTACATAAAATAATGAAATGTAACATAGAGAAAGAAAATAAGTTCATTGACCAATAAAGAAAACATTACGATAATGTTTGAGATTGTGAATTGAAAACAATTATTGTACTAGTTCAAGGTAGGAAAAATGATAAACATTGACTGGGTGGGAATTCTTAATGGATTAAAACATCTCCTTCATCTCATCCATATCCAATATTAGATTCCTCATAAAAATGTCTCCTAGATGAGCAAAGAATAGAGTAGATTTGTATTTGACATGTAGATTATTTACTATGTTGAAAATCAGAATCACATGAATACTCTCCTATTTCTTCATGAACATCACCAAATTCTATAAAATCATATTCAAAATCAATCTAATGTTAGGATCTCCATCAATAAACTGATCAGCAAGAAATTTTTGATTCTCGAGAAGAACTGATAGAGGTGTGCTGTTACACTACAGATATTCAAGAAGAATGATCATGTGTTTTATTACTGAATTAAGGGAAAAACATATTCTTATTAAATATGTACTTGTGTGAGGTATAAGAAAAAATGTACTAGATTGACCCACACTGTTCTTTAATGATTCAAACTAACTTTTCATATACCTCTTCAAATTTGTAAAATCTATCTTTAAAACTGATTCAGAATTGTGTTTCCCAAATCCAACCAGCATTTCCATTTTAAATGAATCAAAATCCTTTTTAGAAATAGTACTCTCATTGAGTTCATGAATATTCTTCTTGGATATGTCAAGATATTGCCTCAGAATAGCATTATTTGACTGAGATTTATAATAATTAAGAACAATATCATCTACATGATAAGATAATTAATCAGATGTCCCCTTATCTGCATTCATATCTATATTTTTACCATGAGTATGCTAAGAATCTAACACTATTTCCATTACTGATCCATCACAAGAAAAAGAATAATTATCTAAAACATCATTTTGAGCACTATAAATATGATCTGACTGTCCCACATTCTAATCTACAATCAAGGGTTTAATTTTATTAATTGATTCCCGTAAAATATTATCTCTTTGAATAGCACCTTGTTTAGTAACTTCTTCTCTAACGATCTCTAATTGAACATTTTCAGTTTTATTATTCTTTTCTTGAACAATTTCTATCAAAAAGTGCTATTGTAACTTATTATTCACCAGGGGTACAAAAAAAATCTTTATAGAATCACTCTCTACTAGAATTTCCTCTTCAATAATTGTTTCATCCAAATAAATCGATCAATTTTATTTTCTATAAGACAACATTTCCTCTTCTACATGAGGAGCGTTTATGTTCCTCGGTTTCAAATAATTCCATATTCAGTTTTTTATTTCTCTACTACCTCTTCTTTAGTATTGAATATATGTCCTCTAATAGAAGTTTTTGTAATTGCATCTGTTCATGATTCAGCTACACCATCCATTCAAACACTATCTTGATCTCCCTTGAGAAAAAACTCCTCTCCTCTGTTATTTCTCAGCTCTAACAGGTAAAATATTTCCTTTTACAGTGCTCCATAAAAATACAATATTTCATAATTTTTCAGTATTCAAAACATTACTATGATAAAATTTGACTCTTTCATCAACCAGTCTGATATTGTCCTTTTTAAATAAAATCCTTGAAATTATCCATCCATATGGATATAAATTCATTCTTGTATCTAGTGAACAATGGTATTGAAGGTACCAAAATAAATACTGAGGGAAATTAAATTTGATATCACTCAAAAAAAGAAACATTATATACATGTATGGGTAAATGATTTTATCTATCTTAACCATCCATGGAACTTTTACTATCTGAATCAAAATCAACAGAATCTTATGGTCAGCTTTTAAATCCTTAACTAACATATTTTTGATATGCATCGAATTGAACATAACGAACATGATGTTTTAAGAAGAATGTTCATTATCACTTGTTGATCTACAATAGAATTGAAAATCCCCTTCATCTGGGAAGTTCAAAATATTTTCATCCTCAATAGAAGAAATTGGAAAATTTCTATCATTGATAATGGAAAAAATCATATCCTCTAAATCTCTAAAATTAAAATGTACACTTCTATAAAAAATTTTCAGTTCGACCTTGTAAATAAATTCAAAGTTGATGTCATTGAATGCTGTTTTGAGTTCTTTAAATGATAACTCTTGTTTCGGGAGTATGATCGGTTGATATAACCAATCAAGATCAACCACGTTTCCATAATGAATTTTTTTTTCCAGAAAAACTTTTAAATTTGGGTGGATTTCTCCTCCTTATTTAACTCTCTTTGTTTTTTCATTTTGGAAGATCATAAAATTTAAATTTTTTGTATTCTAGGGTATGGAAGTACGAACAATGATTGTGGGTTAGGAGAAAAATTTTTTTGGGGTAAATGATGGGTACGGTAGATGAAGGGTTTCTGACAGACAACACATGTCCTCATTTCTCATGTTACAAAGTAATTATGATTTTTTTATTAATTATGAAGAATTAATAGATTTAATATAGATTATATTAACTGAAATACTGTAAGATAAAAATAGGAAAAGAAAGTTTTATTTACCTAAGAAACATAGGCATAAAATAAATTACAATAAAATAAAAATATATAAAAAATAATAAAAAAGAAAATTATTTAATTAAAATTTAAATAAACCTAACTCCCACTAAAAAATGAAAAATAAGATTTGGTAAGTGGGATAGTAAAAATATCTGCTAATTGATATTTGGTGTTAATAAATTCTAAATATATATCCTTTTAGAGACATGATTTCATTGAAAATGATGTCTAATTTCAATATACTTAGTTCTAGAATTACTTATTGTATTTTTTTAAATGTTTATAGCACTTGTATTATCACATAAAATTTTTATATTATTAAAATTAAGAAAAAATTCCATTAGAGTGTTTTTTATCCACAAAGATTGTTCATAACAACTCCATGCAGATACATACTCTACTTTTACTATTGATAGTGCTACTGAGTGTTTCTTCTTACCTGACCATGACATTAATAATTTTTCTAAAAAGTGAAAAGCTCCAAATGATCTTTTTTATCTAATCTACATCCTACAAAATCTAGATCTGAATGTGATAATAAATTAAAATTATAATTTTCTGGATAAAGAATATATGGAACATCTGTTCCTTTTAAATATCTAAAAATCCTTTTTACTACAGCAAGATGAGATTCTTTTCGATTTGATTGAAATCTTGGACAAAGACATACTGAAAACATAATATCATGTCTTCTAGTAGTAATATATATTAAGCATCCAATCATACCTCTATATATCTTATCAGACACTAGTCTACAATCTTCATCCAAGTCATGTTTAATGATACTAAACATGGGAGTTGAATATGTCTTACTGTTCTCAAGACCATTTTTAAAAAAAATTAGTAATGTATTTAATTTGATTTGATACATTTCCATAATCTATTTGATAAATTTTAAGTTCCAAAAATAAATTTAATTCTCCCATCATTCTTACATCAAATTCATTATGCATTAGTTTTGACAATTAATTACAATATACTTTAATTTTATGCTCAAAAAATAACATCATCAACATAGATTTAAAGAAATAATAATCTCAAATAAACTATTTTCTTAAATGGGGTTGGGTATTTCAATGGAACATTGAAAAAAATTTTAAATATAAATGAAATTAATCCTTCATACAAAGATGTAGGTTCTTGTTTAATTCCATTAAGAGCATTAGTAAGTTTAAAAACAAAATATGGTTTTTGTTAATTTTCAAAACTAAGAGGTTTCTCAACATTAACATCCTCCATTAAATATCCATTTAAAAATGAAGATTTTACAACAATATGATATAATTTAAAATTAATATGATATTCATAGGACAAAATAATAATTATTGCTTCTAGTTTGGATATAAGTGCAATGGTTTCATCATAATCTATACCTTCTTCTTGATTATACCCTTTAGCCACTAGTCTAGATTTCTTTCTTGTTAGAATACCCTGATCATCTTGTTTATTCATAAAGACCCATTTAGATCATATAACTAGATTATTTGAAGGCCTTTCCATTAATTTCCATAATTTGTGTCTTTTAAAATTACTTTTCACTTCTTACATTGCCAACATCCAAATTTCATCTTCTAAGGCTTCTTCAAATGACAAAGGCTCTAGCTGATATAGAAATATAGAAAATTACACTAGGATTACTACTCTTATGATAGTATTCATTCCTATGTCTATATCTCATATAAGAGTCTTTAATGGGTGATTCATTATGATTCTAGACTGTCTAGGAAGAGCACATTTAGGTTCATGTGTATCATGTTCTTCTGAAATGGACTGGATTTTATTTATATTCTGAAAACAAAATTTATGTTATCAAGTCTCATGTTGTCAGAAGAATCATCAGCTTCATCTGTTGGATCATTATCTTTATCAAAAGGATCGTTTTCCTCAATCATCATATGAAATGATTCCTAAAGAATTCAAAAAAACATATTAAATAATCTGCAATATTTATAAGTTTCAGAAGATCTTACAAATATTCCTTCAACATATTTTAGATAGAACTTTCCAAGATTATCCTTGGTGATTATGATAAATATCTTCCATCCCAAAACCATTATGTACATTACCTTAGGATTTCTATGATTACAATGTTTATAAGAAGTCTTTTTTAAAATAGGTCGAGTTAAAACTCTATTTATTATATATCATCTTGTTCGTACAGCTTCTTCCCAAAATAAGGATGGAATATTGTATTCATTTAACATATTCCTAGCCATTTCTTGAATAGTTATATTTCATCATTGAACAATTCTTTTTTTGAGGTGTTCTTGGTGAATAGAATGTGTGTTTATACCCATATTTGAGAAAAAAGAATTAAATTATTGATTCTCAAACTCTCCACCATGATCACTTCTTAATGAAATTATGTTAAACCCTTTATCATTTTCTACACTTTTATAAAAACATTCAAAAAAATAAAAATCTTCATTTTTTGTTTCAGAAAATATACCCAAGTAAATTACGAATAATTTTCAACTAAAACATATACATATAATTTACCATCCAATCATTATATACTATATATTCCAAAAAAACCCATATGAATAAGTTCTAGATTTTTTGAAGATGTAAATTTTTTATAAGATTTGATGGAAGATTTGGTGCTCTTTACAATCTGGCATATATCACAAAATCTATCACTATCAAATTTGAGACTAGGTAAATATGAAAATAATTGTTTTAATGTAACTTATGTAAATAAATATTATAATGACAAAGTATTTTGGGCCAAATACATGACTTATTTACCTTAGCAGTTAAATAGTTTAATTTTTGTTTATATAATGAATTTAAATCCAGAGTGTATAGGTTATCTATTCGGGGTGATCTAAATTTAAAAAAATCATCTGAAAAAAGAACATAAATTATTTAAAAAATAAACATAGAATCCATCATCATATAGTTTTGATATACTTATCAGATTGCACTTCAATCCTTGTATATAGAGTAATTTATTAATTAAGATAGTATTTGAATCAACAACTATTTTGAGTCCAATAATTTTTCCTTTGGAATTGTCACCAAAGGTGACTGGGCCTCATTCTATTTTATTCAGAGTACATAAATTTGGTGAATTTCCACTCATATTCCTTGAACAACCATTATCCATATACCATATATATTTTATCTTTATTTTTCATGTTACCTACAATGACAAATTAAACAAAAATTTGTTTTGGTACCCATATCTTTTTGGGTCTAGCAGTGTTAGCTATCAAAGCCTTAGGAATCCAAAATGATTTATTTTGATCAACACAGTGATAATTGAATGTTGATATAGATTTTGAATAATGATCATGCTTGACATCACATAATTGAGGTTATCTTAAATAGTAGTCATTAGAGTAATGTCCTTTAACACCACAATAACAAAATTTAACAGTAGACATGCCTTTGCTATTTGAACTAGGAAAAAAATAGTTTTTTTAGAGTTTAGGGGTCTCACCCTTACTTCATATACCAAATCATTCCTTTTTAATTACATTTATACCAATAATTTCATTCAGTATATTTTCTCCTTTTGTAAATATAAGATAAATTTTTTTATAAGTATCTACTTCATCATGTAGTTTTTAATTTTATTTTCATGGTCAATACAGTTTATAGTAGATGAACTAAATTTCTCAACTAACCCTTGTTGTTGTTTAAAGAAATTATCTATATTTATTAATATATCATTATGAATATTCTTTAAATATTTGTGTTTATTTAATATGGAGTCAAATATTTCTTCTATAATAGTGTGTCAAGAATCCATTTTATCATTTGAGTAACTAGAATCCGAATCAGATAAATAGTAGGGTTTTACCTTCTATTCTTCAGACATAAAGAACATATTAGATTTCAGATTCATTTCTTCCTTCTATGAATCAAATATTTATGAGCTATGGGAGTCTTCAGAAACACTCTAAGTTGCCTTCATAGCAGTTTTTTCCTTTTTCTCATAATCACCATTCTTCTGATATTTATTTTATGCCTTTACCTTCTCTTCATTCAATTGAGGACAATCATATCTTATATAACCCAATTTTTTCATTCATAAAATCTTACTTCCCTTGTGTGTCTCTCATCCCTTTTGAAGGTACTTATAAATCCTTTATTCTTCCAATAAAATTTATTAAATTTTTTAGCTAATTAAGCCAGCTCCTTTTCTAAATTGGATGACTCTGAATTTCATTCTTCCTAAACTTCTTGTTTTATTTTTCTGTTCTAGTTTTGGTATGTGACCATTAAATGTAGGTTTATCCTTTATCACTAGTACATTGTGATATTTAACTTCATATTTCATTTCTTCCATATACATCACTAAAATTCCAATCAATTATTTCATTTTCAGATTCATGACAGGTGCTGATTGGTCTGATAGGATCACCTAAAGATGTTATATTATTAACAATTTTCCTCAGCCTTCCATTCATCTGTATGATACTCTCTTCATCAAACATTTTGAAAGTATCAGACATTAATTTCATTGTATCATGTCTAATTTGACTAAAATTGTTAGTACCTTCATAGGATACTGCAATTTTCTACCATATTTCATAGTATGTTGGGCATTGCGATACATGAGTGAATTCTTACAGTCCATGACCGAAAATAATAGCATTTATTTCTTTTGAATTTATATCACACTCAGACTCTATAGTAGTATACCATGTTTCAAGTTTTGTTGGAATTGTGTAAAAAGTAAAAAATATTTCATTATACACTAAACCCAATAATTTTTAACTAGAATATCATTTGTTACTTCCTGCATCCATAATTATCACCATGGATATATAGAGAACAAAACATTTTCATTCGTTTCTTTATATTATTGATTTCCATAACTAATATAGATATTATTCTTTTATCTCATTATAAATCGATTGAAAAGATCATTCTCAAATAACAAATTTTAGGACAGAATATCTATAGTGATGACACAAGAGGTGGTTGAATTGTGTTATTTTCAAAATTTAAGATTCTCTTGATTCACCAAAATAAAAGATAATAACTTGAAGGATTTCTGTAAATGAGTGTATACAATGGTTATGAATAAAAAAAGCACAAAAATTTATAGTGGTTTGGGGAAAAAAGATCCATATTTCCACTCCACCAATTACCATCTCTATAGGCTTGGTGAATTTCACAAGTAGGGTCCTTGTATCATAAGACTGATCCACAACTGAGTGCATGAATTTGTCACCCAAACAAAAAAATGCTTATAAAATAGAGCCTCCTGGTTATTTTATAAAAAACTGATAAAACCAAAGAATCGTGCAAGAAGCTGACACTCCACCACGACTGAGTACGAGCAGCATAATATCAATATAGATAAGATGTAGTTTGTTGATAACCAGATATCGCTCCCAGTTGAAGCAATAAACAAAATAAAAAATATGGATCATCATCATCAGAAGAATAATAATATTAAAATATATTTAAAGAGATATGATTTCAAAAAAGGTATTCAATTTTTATGAACAACAACAAAAACATAACATTTTGTTTCCAGATTTGAACATGTATACCTCAAAAATGTAGTCATAGTTTTTGAGATGCTTGATCACTGTAACACTGAAAAGCATTTTCACAAGGAAAATTCAATGAATAATATTTACACATATATTTGAGAGGAATTCACAGATACAAGGTTTTTTATAGATGATACTAAAAAATATATATAATGATAAATCTCTAGAATAATTTCAGATCTTCAAAAGATTCTTGATAAATCGAGTTAATTAAAATTAAAAAAATAGCATATAGTAGTCATAACATCTTCTAAGAATGTGAGTAAAAATCTCCATTGTAAATGTGTCTTGAAATCATATATAATGAGCTTTGAATCAGACAAAAACGAGCATTAAATATCCCTGATATTATTCTAAGACTATTGCAAAAATCTTCGATAAATATGTAAATCAAAATTTACGGCATTGAAAAGTCAAACATAAGGTTCCTTCCAAAAACAAAAAAATAACAAATGTAGGGGTCAAAAATATAATGTAGGGTTGATGATCTATACGTTTAGTAATTTCATCCTATATATATATATATATGAATTTAATATTGATTATCCATTCATTCATTTTTCCCAAACATAAGGTTGATAATGTAAGATTGATTACAAAAGTAAGGTTGATGATCCATAGGTTTATAAAGTTTTATACTTACAAAGGGTTCTTTAACCACACTTTTTTATCTGACAAACAAAAGGTTTTTATAAAAATGTATTGTTCCTTAACCATATATTTCTTCAAATTTAAGGTTGATTAACTATACATGCTGATCCTTCAATATAAACATAAGGTTTGTTCCAAACATTACATTCTTCGACGTATTGAATGAATAGTATTTACAGTAAATGAGAAATGGTGAACAGTGTTTCCGAAATATTCTTAAGATAGTTCTGAACACTTTAATGAATATTTATCTCAAATAAATAAGTGAATATTATTTAAAAATAATAATTATAAAGAATAAAAATTTACTAAAATAAAATACAAATAAAAAAAATTTTCAAATAAAAAAGTCTATTTGTGAGTATCAAAATTAATAATATTTATAGAGTATTTTTTAAACAATATATTCCCAAAACATTTAAACCATATTTGATATATGGTTTTTGGGTCATTTACGTTCTAATTAACATTTTCTCTATCAACCAGTTACTTTGAAATTATTTTCACCTCTATGAACATATTTTCACATTCCACTAATGTTATCCTTATTTCAAAACCCGAATAAGATTTGTTTAAGGTAACCATTGTTTTCCACCTTCCCATTTTCAAAGTATTTTTTCTAATATTATTTAGTATGATGTGAATTTTTAGCAAATAAATTTGAAATGGTTGAACTATTTATTACTAGGAGAAATGTTTTAACGGAGAAATATAATTAACGGGGGATATAATAACTATTCATGATTATAGACTGCATTTTTCTTTAAATAATATGAATGTGATTCACAAATTTCTTTACACATAACCCCGAGTCTATATAAACCATGATATAACATACTATTATTGGATAAACAATAAATTATAATGTTTAAATAGTAATAATTTTTTTTATAAAAAGTACTTATAAAGTATTTAGATAATGAAAATGTATTGATTAATTTTTAATAAATATATACTCAACTTTCTATAAAATCATTTTAAGCTCCAAGCATATTCCTTATTCAAAATTGTTTTTATTTCATTTTAAACTTACAGAAATTTTAAATGATTTTTATTTTTTTATTTTATTTGAGGAAATTAATATCATATTTTAAATCATAATTTAAATATTAGGCCATGGTGAATATTTTGAATTTTTCTTAAATGATTTATTTTTACAGGAAACAGTGAGAAATGACGAGCTCTGTAAAAACTATAACATCTTCTTAATTAAAATTTTAATTTTTTTTTATAATTTTATATTAATGTAAAATAAAAAAAATATAATTATAATTGGTATAATTATTTATATATTAATCATAATTACCCTTAGTTTTTGTATAATTTTATTTTTAGGCTTAAAAACACATTTTTCTATAAAAAAATTGAGGATTGTTAGATGTTTCAATCATAGTAAGTTAAATTAATATTTATTGATTAATGTGTTTAATGATATATATAAATTATTTATTAATTAATATATTTATCAATAATAATATGTTTTTACAGAGGAAAAAATGTTTTAAATTATTTTCTATACTTAAAGATTCATTTTCCTAAAACGGGTTTTCATTACAATTGTATGATTATTTAAAACTAAATTATACAAAATATATAAATCTAATCCTATAAAATTGATTAAGAAATTTAATAATAATAAATAATATAATTTATTAGTTAAAATGTAATTTTTGATCATATTAAATACTAAAAAATAATATATCACTACCACCTTTATGTTTTAAACGAGTTTACTAGGTGTTAAACATAGAGATATAGGTAGTATTTCTACCCAAAATTGTTTAATTATTATTTTTTGAATAATTGTAGAACATATAATTTTATAAATTTAAATATTTTCCCATTTTGGTCCACTATATCATTAATGTGACCATATAAGATTGAATTATTTTCACATTTTCCATTGCGTGCCTCCCCTCACATATAAAAGGGAACCTCCACTCCACAATTACTTACACCATTTGAGAAATAAAAAAAAATACATACTGAAACCTAATAATATAATGCTTACCTTCATTCAAGATATTTAATTTTTCACTTAATACCCATCCTTTAATCTCAAAGGGTAATCCAAAGGGGGCCTCTCAAATAATATGTACTAATCATAACAAAAATCGTCCAATTTTATTTATTCTTACTCAATATCTAAAATTAAAGTATACATAAAAAATCATTAGTATAAAATCAAAAATATATTGATATTTAATTATGATTATGTAAAAATATTTTCCACACCTTCTACATCAAATGGGAAATAAAAGTATCACTCTAGTGTGTGTCAGAACTACCACATCCACATAGCTATTTGATTAATTTTCCATCAACATCATTCACATGTTTTCAAAATTATTGATTTAATTTTTATATATATGATATATGTTGTATAATTATTCTTCTTCGAATATAATGTCTTATCTAACATTTTAGTATCTGATACATTGGTAAACGATAAGGTTGCTTGTTCGTACGTGTGGAATACCACCTCTATGGAGTAATGCGATTTTTTTATCAATTAATACTAAAATATAATGTAATAGAGATAGAATAAATGAAAATATATTATATTTATGATATAATTATGATAATATAATGGCGATTTATCATTTACCATTCATTCACTCCATCATTTGAAATATGGAATGATCACTCGTGTAGACCTACGAATTACCATCTCTAAAAAGTTATGTAAATCATTTTTCATCACCACAAAATATATAAGAAATAAATTTGTATATAATAAATATATATGACATCTATATCATTATATGAATTTATTAGATTTAGGAATCTTGATCAATGGTCAAGAACCATAACTAACAGACTAAAACCAACATGAAAATGAAGTAGTTAACACTTGAAAAGACTACATTAATTGAGAATTATTAACAAATGGATGTTTAAAGGGAAAAATAGATCATATATATATATATGAATAATATTATATTATTTAATTATAATATATAAAAATTAATTATACATAAGTTTCAATCACTTTTTAATTAAGTAGAATATAAGATAATGGTTTTGTATAGATTTACTTACATTAAAAAATGTTTTTATTTTATTAAATACTTTATTATTTATATGATGTATATATTCCAATAACATATTTTTCTTTAATAAATTAATCAATTAATTTTATTTACATAAACATATGGTTTTACTGATTTATATTATTTTTGATTGAATAATATCTAATGTTTTAAGGGTTTTTCGTCATGATTTTATTTTTTTGAGAAATGATTGATGTTATGAACCTATTTATGTTTATGAGGTTTATACACTAAATAGTTTACATTTTAGGACATGAATCAATATAAATTCCTTTTATTTTATGTTAAAATTTAAATTAATTCTTTCAATGCGATTTTATTCTAATGTTACCAATGTGGTAAGGGTTTACCATTGCAAATGGTCTTATTTTAGACATTTGTCATATTATACACCTAACTTCATTTATGAGGGGTATCTATATGCTCTTTTAAATGATATATAATAAATATTATTATATTATTGATATATAACATTTCATTTGATGTTATTTGTTTCATGGGTTCATGAATTACAATTTACCAAAGTAGAACTGATTTTTTGTTATAATATCATTTTTTACCAGGATTATTAATGATTAAATTTATATTGATGAAATATTATGATATATCACACAAAAATATTATTTATTTACTTAATATATATTTAATTTAATATATTTATTTATTTCAATTTATTTTACTCTCCTTAGTATCCAAAGAGACCATATGAATGTTTTCAGGAAAAAATGATCTCGTTTTTCTCATCGGCCAGAAATATTTTATTCCATGTCTATATTATATTTTAATATTTTCAATAATTTTTTTAATAATATCTAAATATTTATTAAATTAATTATTACCTATTTTTTTAATTATATAAGTTTTTTTCTATAAAATTATTTCAATTTTTTGATCAATGTATTTTAGACATTTTATATATATTTTGAAATAAATATTTTTTAAAAATTTACACCGCATTAACAATATTCTTTTCAACCAAGAATACTATTTTATGTTTATGTTAAATTATATGTTTCGTTGTTAACTACAAAATAAAATGTTCCCCTTATGAATTAAGATATTTTTAAACTTTAAATATGTGATTTCAATATAAATGTGTATTTTTTTATCAAGAATTAATCTCTAATAATTTTAAAGGAATATCCACCTATAACAATGACCTTTAATGTTTCTTATGATTTACATGGGATATGGTCTACTGATACAATCATTATTATCTCCATGGATTTTTTATTATTAGGATGATGAAAGATTTATGAAACCCATGTCCATTACATGGGTTATGATATAATGACATTAGGAATGCTTTATGATTTTATTTCTCACGTATGTATTATTTTTATAATGTGATGGGTAGGCCTGAAATAATTTATCCCTCCAATGCATTGGGTTTTGTAGGTTGTCTCATGAGATAATAATGAATGGAATGGGTAGTGTTCCTAGTTTACTAAGTTACTCCATCCAATAATATATTATTGGGCATGAACCTCAACTAAGTAAATGATGGAATGTAGAGTGAACTTAATACTCTATGATAATATTGGTAGTGATCCTTGACTAACAAAATGAATATATAAAATTATGTGATTGATAAAAAATTATGTATTATATTTATGATAGGTTATCATGTCTCAATATTGATTATTTTTTATTACACAACCTTAATTATTTTTTCCTTTGATTGATAAATATTTATTTCATGATTCATGATTATAATATTTGATTTCACACGAATAATAAATTATTATTAATCTCATTTCCCCATAGTTTATTCTTATATTATGATAAATTTTTATCATTAATTTATATATCTAATTGTCAACCTTACTAAGAATCTAAACATAATAATTCTTATATTTTCCTTCCCCAAGTTATGTAGAATGGTTTTTATGTATATTATATCAATGTTGGTATATAGAAGTGAAGGAATTAATTGAAATTAATGTATATAATTTATGTGCTAGTTGTTTTTGAAACCACGTTTCAAAAAATCTAATCCTTTATAATTCTATCATAAATATTATTGACATTTAATATACATTTTGCTAGCCAAATATTTTTCTTATGTATAAAAATACTAGTGTTTATATACATTTGATAGTGTTCACAACACAATTATTTCATAAATTATTTAAAATAATTAAAATAAATCCTTGAGAGATGAGAATATATAGAAAGTGGTATTCAATGAAATGAAGAAAATTTTATTGGAATATAATATAAAATATGTGTAAATTGATGCAGTGAAAACTTTTCCTTTATAAAATCAAAAAATTGGAAAATAAAAAGAAAATGGAAAGACACAAATTGATTTTTATCAGTGTATAAAACATGGGAATATCATTACAGGATGAAACAAACTATGAAAAGGTGGTGAAGAGGAAGAAATAATGAATAATACATTTAATAGTGATAAAATTAAAGGAAGAACGAAAAAATATTAAAAAAATAATAAATTTCATTCTAAAAAAAATTCTTATGAGTATAAATGGATGTATAACTTTAAGATGATAAAGGATATAAGGATGATGTTTTTATGGATTTCACCGAGTTAAATAAACTAGAGGAAAATAATTATAAAATAACTAATGTTGATAAAATATTCAACATTAATTTTGAAAAAATATATTATTAAATAAATTCATGTTTTGAGGGAAAAAACAAAGGAAATACAATAGAATGGTACATGATTCCAAGATATATATACCCTATAAATATGAATAAAAATTGATATTGAAGAGTAATATTTAATGACACAATTATGGAAATTATTGTAACTCATATTGGAAATTTTATCCAAATTATAAAATTAATGATAACAAAATGATCATTATTTTATTAAAAATTATTAATTTTTTTTTCAAAAGGATCATTATTCTTGATGGGAATATTTATTTCCTATGAAAAATCTCAATGACTAATATATACAGATAACAATCAATAATCTATATGGATTCTATAGTGTATAAGCTATGAAAAATTATTTTGAAGGGTATATGGATCCAATAAAGAAGGTGGAAACATTCCCACTAGTGAAACAACTCAAAGTTAGTATATATAAAATTTAGGGTATTAAAAATAAGAAAACTCTAGTTATGGTATATGAAAATGCATGATCACCCACACCTCAAAAGAAATAGAATTTTTTGTGATTATGAAAAGACACAAATTCCATGATCATAAAAGTGAACATACATCGTAATACACTATGAATATATTTTTCTATAAGGGAAAAATGTGGAATGATTAATATGTTTGTTTTATAGGATAAATTTATTTTATAGATCACGAGAATACAAAAAATAGATAATAATTAATTCATATGAAATATATTTTATATATTTTTTAAGTTTAATGGTTATATACACAATTTTATGAATTTTAAATATAATGTAAAAATAATTCGACCAATGGAATCCAAACTGAAATAAATTATAAGTTGAAAGATTCCTATAGTGGTCTAAAACTCAATAATAAATTTACATCACTATAAAATATGAATGATCAAATTTATATGGTTGTTGAATAATCTCAATCATTATCTGATGATGGAAAACAGTTAACATATACTGAGAAACTAAAAGATAATTATGTGAATTTCATATATATTTCAATGAAATTGATGGATTAGGTTAGAGAATGGATCCTTGAAAAAATACATACTTAACATATGAAGGGAGAACGTAATTATTTCAAGAAAATGAATTATGAAAAATAATCTTTCATTCATTATTAAAATGATGAATGCTTAATGATTAATAGCTTTTTAAAATATGAATATGTGTAAATTACTTATGTTTTGTTGATTTATTTGTTCATGAAGGCCTTGGTCACATTTTAATAAGTGTAAGTTAATTATGTGAATCAGGGAATTCAATGAAATTTATAAAAGCAAACTTATATTGTTAATAGAAGATATGTTTGGAATATGATGCATGTGACTTACAAAAAGGGTAATATATATCCCATTAGTGGATAAGAATTTAGATTATTTATATGAATGGAATAATGTATAATGTTGTGGCCTAAGATGATTGGACACATGAACCTAATTTAGTAAAAGTCATAGTGAAGTATGAAGGATCTTAGGATATCCATAATCTTCCACATGATCATAATCACACCTGTGATACATTTGAAAAAGGAAAAAATATTTGGATGTCCTTAAAATGTAAGGAAATGATGTTGATGATATTTTTTGAGTTGGTGTATATTGATTTATGTGGGATAATATCACATAATTCCGTGGATAGATAAATGTGTTATGTTTTTTAGTGATTATTAAAATGGGATGGAATAGGTGATTGGTTTCACTCATAAATCCAGATTTTTCAAGTTGATTAAAATTACTGAGGATTTATAGAGAAGATGGTCCAGATAAAAATTCAGAATTTATATATTGATAATTATATAAAATTCAGTAACAATAAATTGTATGTATATCTCTAGAATCATAAGATAATATAATAAGTATTACTGATAAGTACTTAAAAACAATATTTTCATTGAGATGATGAACTATATTTATAATAAAATTCCTTCAATAATCGTCATAAAGAAAGATATACTAGAGAATTATAGGATATAATTATTAATATTGTTATATATATAACTGATAGTTTGTATTTACAAATTATGAGAAGAAAACCTATGATATGGGGAAGAGGAAATAATCCAATAACAATGTACATTTGAATATGTATATGTAAATTATTTATTCTCAAAAGAAATAACTATAAATTATATTATCGTGGGGTTAGAGGTATTTTCCTTAAAAAGTTATGGAAATTCCAGAATTCAAATGTTTAAAATAATATCCTAGGATAATATTTGAATGTCAATATGTAACAATTGTTGAAGATGAGAATAATTCAAAATTCCATGAGTATTTTTCATTGTAAACTATTAAGAAAATATCATAGGATAGTGATAATAATGTGAGAATCATATTTAAATAATATAGGGTTTTATAAGACTCTAAATAATACTCTGATTTTTGGGGTATTACAATAGGTTCAATAGCTATTAAAAAATAAATAATCGTGGCTCAAAGGATAGAAGGTAATATTTTTAGAGACTAGACTAATCTAGTGGTACCACCAAAGTTAAATACCAAACATAAAATAATTATATTATATCTAGTGGTTCCTATGTAATTTTAATAGGCCCCTAATTATTATAATTTCATATAAATTATGCCTAAATAGCTTGATCATATCGAAAAGAATAAAATATGGGAAATCATCCCTCGGTATGAAACCAAAAATTTCATCGGAACCAAGTGTGTGTTATATTTGTAGATCAAAGAAGACACACATGTGGCTCAAAGAAGTATGGTTGGTCAATAAGGGGTAGTCCTAATTTTTTATATTAATGTTGGTGAAATATTTTTATTAATTGCCAAATTTGAAACCGTTTTATCTTTTGTTGTAAGTGTTAATATAAAGAGGATTCATGATTCATCAATTCCACATTCCTCAATGTATTTGTTGAGTAGGAATTATCCATTTAGTAACCAGGTGAATTTTTTTGTAAATGAAGATGAGAGGATTTCTCTCCTATCGATAAATGAATTGAATTGGTTGAATTAATCACTAAGTTCATGATATTATAGTTTCGATAAATAATTGAGAAATTTTCTTTCCAATGAGGAAGAATTGATCAAAATTAATTCATGTAGAAAGGTAATGATTAAAGTATATTGGTTCTAATCTAGGATGATGGGAAAATATTTATTGGATTTGATGAACCATTATTTAATATGTTTGAAAAAAATATACAAGATTTATCTTTTATGTGTATGTTATTTGTGAGTTTGTGTTTTACATTTGTTTATAGGTAACTCAAAGATGGTATAGAACATTTATTTATAAATAAAAACATTGTAAATAAGTAATACAATTATTTTTAAAAGAGTATTATTAGATAAAAAACATATTGGGTTGCTAAAATGAATTTTTATATAGATAATTATGAAAAAAGGTTGATGCAATAGAATATAGATAAATCATTATAATCCTAATGTACTTAACATAAACAAAACCATCTACTATCTTCATTGCATGTAAAATTTAATCATATAAATATTATTCCAGGTACACCTACATGATTTATGTGATATCAACTATTTGATACATCATTATAAAGACGGGTTTTAGGTTTTTTTATCATGTAACATCATATTTTTAAATTTTTTTATATATTAAATCAAATTTGTCTACTTTAGTGGATGATTGGATGTTGATATTAGGAAATGTTTTTTAATTCAAAGGATTCATGTTTTATTATGAAATAAGAAAGAAAACATCTCACAGAGCATCAATGAGGATGTACATATTGTAGATATTTAATAATTTTCATAGATTTTATGGATGAATAAATTGTTTGAGGATATATAAGAAGATGTGAAATATTCTATTGTAATTAGGTGTGATAACATGAGTGTTCCAAATATAAGTTAAAATATATTCCAACTTTAAAGTACATAAAATATCATGATAATGTATTATTTAATCATGAATAGGGTTTACCAAGTGTTAGAATGGTTTGAGTACATGTAAATATAGGACTGGATTTTGGATATCATAAAAACTTTATTATGAAATAATGATTTTCAAAATAGTCGATTGTCCCTTAGAGTGTTATTATTTCAATTCAAATATATAGATAAAGGAATATACACCCATAAGTTAATGAAAATTTATTTGTTTTTTGAAAATTTTGGTAAATCAAACAAGATTTAATTAATTGTATTTCTAAATATCTCTTCTGATATGTTTAAAAATATCTCTTTTGGTTCAATGATATAGGGGGATACATTTCAAATAAATATTTTTTAGAAGTTTTTTAATGAGATATTTTTTACATGTATAATGATTAAGAAGTCTATGAGTGTCCTTTTCTACTTATAATGGTGTATAATTGTATACTAGTGTTTTGGAAAATGGGGTAGATCCTGATTTTTTTCATGGGAAGTAATTTATTGGGAAATTATTAAAAAATGGAAATCACATGATCATTTTTTCATGAAAAATATTTAAATTAATTATATTTTATAATGAAAATATTGAATCATGTGTTCATAGAGTTAATGATTTGAAAATCATTGATACACTATATAAATGTGGGTGGTATCATGTTACATAGATTCAGTCATTTTTGTAAACATTGGATGATAAAATGTTGAACTGCCTTTGGGTATTTGGAATGATTATCAGAAAAACTAAAGGGGAATTGTTTTAAAAAGTATACCAAGTTTATTGTAGGATTTTTATTTGTTGGAAATGCAGTTTAAAGACATCTAAAGTATAAATTATAATATTGATGAAGTCTAATGGAGTTAACAATATAGTTTATATAACTTATAGTATTTATCTCTATAAAACATGAATAATTATTTGTAATTCAATTTTACACCATGAAATATGATATTATGGAACAGAAAAGTAAATTGGTGACCTAGATTCATGAAATTATTTAATATATTATCCATGAGTGTTTTGAGTTATGGCTATGGTTTTACACATTGTTCGTGGTAGAATATAATCAACATTGTTGTGACACACTCAATCATTCCATAAACTTGATACGGAAGAGAAGCTAATTTTAGTGGATGGAATCACATGGTAAAACCTGTGTCATGATAAGATCCATGTATTTTTAAGGATTCAATATAATTTAGTGGTCACACCATTGAGTCCTTCTTAACATCAGGAATGGATTTTACAACGTATATATGAAAACATTACTCTGTGTGTAAAATTATTTTTGATAGAGGTGAGGGTTATACAAAAGATTATTATTTTTAAAATTGAGGAAAAGAATTAGTAATTTAATAGGGTATTTTTAGGTAAGATTCAGAGGGTTATAACATAAACAATTTTTTTATATTCTAGATGTGAAATTTAGATATAAATAAGTATGAACATTGATGAAGAGTTCCACACCATGGAAATACTGGAGATCATGTTCAATTAATCAAAGGGAACTAAAGATCATTCAATGGTGGTGGTTCTTGTGTTAGGATATTATTGACTTAGAGGATATTAATATAAATATTTATTATATATTCAGTTAAATTTGATAGAATTAAATATATTCTCTTTAGTCATTTTTTGAGGAGGAAATTTTGAATAATTTTAGTACCTATCAAAGATGAATCAATGATCTATATAGAGTGAATTATGGTAATTATATAAACATATGAGATATTTCATATATTTTTAAATATAATAATAAGTATTGTAGTAGATAATAGAGTCTTTAGAAAAAGTGATACACTCATATAAACAATGGCAGACATCCAAAACCGGGTTAAAAGTCAGAGAAAGGAGATTTTGGAGGTTTCCTCATAGGAGGATCATGGAAATCAATGATAGAAGATGTTAGAGTAGAATTGAAAAAATTTATCATGTAAACTAGACCATTGTTTATGTGTATTATGAAAACAATCCTGGATGTATCAGGTTATTTAGGAGAGTGACTCTAGTGATTTTTGATTTTAATGTTTTTTTTAAAATTTATGATATTAATTTTTAAAATTATAATAGACATCCCTAAATTCAAAAATTTACTTAAATATTATTTATGAAGTATTTAAATTTTATTTTAGAAAACATATATTTTAGTAGGTATTAATATTATAAATTAGATGGATATATACATTTTATATCGAATGAAAGACTTCAATATAAAATAGACATAGGTTTATAAACTACATAAGATGAAGTATAACAATGTCACACTTGAATAAGAAATATAAATTACACTAGAAAAACATATGAATAATTTCCAGTAATGATCTTTATAAGACACAAAATAAATTCCAACCAAATGAACCATATATATTTTTATAGACATACTAAAATCATTTTACAATATAGAACCTTTCATGTATTGAAATTGTTATTCATAAAATTTAACCATTGGACTAAGAATATGTACTTAACCTTATAATGAAAATATATGTTTTTTCAATGACATTTCAACCACCTATATTGAATATGGAACATGAATGTTGGTGATGTTTGTATAAATAGAAGCTGAATTCTAGGAGTATGAATCTTTTTCATTAAAAATAATCTGATGTTACATTGAATATTTTGTAACATCATTTCACTAATGTGAACTAATATAATCATTATGTTTATTTTATCTTGAGGAATATATGTGAGTATTTTTAAATATATAAGTTATTTTTTTTAATAGATTGTCCAATCATGTGTTTGATCGTATAATTTAGGTGATTAGAAGGCATAGGGCTTTATGACAATTTCGATCAAGGGATCCTATGTAAAGGGAAACAGAAGATTATCTAATATTAGTATCAATGAATTATATTCATAATAAATACATAAATCTATGGTTTGGTGAAAACCATTAGTACCCAGAGTCATGGTATTTGAATTCCCGGACTCTTAATGTGAAAAATTGTTATATTTATTTATAAAACTTCTGTAGTTTTTTCTTACATGTTTTATACAGTTTGAAATATTTCTTATTGTTAGTTTATATTTTTGTTTTTAATGTTTAGTGAATTTTTATGTTTTTAAACATTTATATAACTTTTATTTTATAATGAATCAATACAAAAGTATTTTTGATTAAATATTTATATATCATACATTTTTTTCAGAATTACAATCTTAAGAGGATAGTTATTATTGAAATATTTATTTAATAAACTATAAATATACCTACCTCCATCTTGTATTAAAAAAATTTATTTTTTTCTTAAATTTGGAATATGAGATGATTTTTACATTAAATATTTGTCATAAACTTTTATACTAATGTTTATCATATAAAATAATGTATTAGATTTAAAATATTAATGGTTTATATTTTTGGAAACATGAGAATATCAATCCTATACGACTAATATTTTCTTATGGTCTTAACTATGAATATTGGATAGATAGTATAAATAATTTTGTGATCAAAATTTTAGTTGATAACTTTGTAATGCTAACTAGAAATTAATTTATTCTAGAAAAACATGTTTTTATTTTTTAAAAAGATGAAAAGTTTGAATATAAACATAATTAACATGTTCATCAAAAACTGTTATGTTCAATGTTAAAAAAACTTATATAGAATTATTTAATTTTGAGGATGATAATATTAGTTAGATAAATCTTGAGATTACTAACATGGGGGTAACCAAATTTATTCAAATAAAAACTGTTATTTTGAGAGATAAATATCAATCCGTTGATTTTATAACTGGAGAGTCTGTTTCTAAGATACATCCTATTTATATTATAATTTAAACTAGTTGCAATCATTGTGATTTGAATATTTAAATCTTGAAAATTTTATTATAAATTTATTTCCTATTATTCCAAGTGAAAAGTAATAAAAAATAATATATATTGATAATACTAAAATATTACAAAATATATCCGGGATTATTTGATTAGAAAAATTCTGAAAAAATTGGATTGATTAAAAAAATATTATAAAAAATATAAGAATAATAATTGTTTTGTATCTATTTCCTCTAAATAATTCTCAATTAATAATTAATGTTCAGCTATGAATACTTATAAATATTCTGAGAACGGGAATGCCAATATTTATAAAGAAATTAGTTCTTTAGAAAAAAGTGAAAAATAAATTCAAATATTACTATGGTAAACAAAACTATTGTGGGTAAGATTTTTTTATTAAAATACAAGAAATTTTATTATGATATAAATAAGAAGAAATAAAATTTTGAGATGGTATGATAATAATTCAACAAGCCCAATCATGTTTGTAAAGATTTTCCTAAGATAAAAATAGGCATACCAGAATGATAGAAGAAATAAGAAGTTATATATGTAAAAATGAATGAAAATATTGAATGATTATGACACTTAGACTGTTGTTGGATGATATTGTTATACATAAAATTAATTTGAAAATATTGATGACAATAAAAATTTTATTGGATTATATGCGGGACATATGATGATGAATTAATAGATCATGGAAAAATAATCTCCCAAATATCTATATATTTTAAATTTAAATGAAAACTTCCCTAATTTGGAAGAATAATTTTATTCCAACTATTTATAATGAATAATATCCAATTAATATGAATAAGATAATAATTTAATAAGATTCTATTATATTTAAAGATTTTTATTTTTTAAAAAAAAATTGTAAAATCTCCAAAAATCTTATGTAATGGAATAACATGAAAAATGAAAATCAATAATTTAAATTCTCACATTATGGATTTAAAATCATACACTAGAATTAGAAAATAAATCTAATTCTAATACAATTATTAAGGATAATTATTTTGTTATAAAACTGAATGCCAATATTTTTTTTTTAAATAACATTTATCCAATTTTACCTCCAAGGAGTAATATTTTAAAAATATATATATGAATCAACAAATAAATAAATACCTACAGGATAGGTTTTACAAATAAAAAAATAATTTTCAAAAAAAAATTATTGAAAAAATTTATACTGATTTACATAATGATAAAAATGTGGACATTGGAAAAATAAGTTTTCATTGAATAGAGTTTATTATTATATTTCCTAAATAATATTTTTCTAAATAATTAATAGCTCGAAAACACAATAAATTAAGACAATTATCGATAATGAAGGTTTTATTTTCTAAAAATGCTAGACCAAATCAAATTTACATTTAAAAAATATAAAACATTTTATTTTTAGTAACATATGAGTTGTTCAATCTGCTATAGTATTTGGTACATGAATAATGGTTATTCTTAACATATGGATTGAAAAAATTACTTTCAAAATATCAGAAATTTTAAAGGTGGTAAAATTTTCTTTTTGGTGAGAATTATTATGGGAAAACATATTGTATAAGTAATATCAATATTCTCTGAAAAATATTAATTTATAATGTTTTATTTTTTATAATTCACATGAATTACATTATAAGAGTAACATAATTATGTGATAAGGATACCTTGTGAACAACATGGATGATAAATTTATTATCCAATGATCAAAAGGTAAATTTATTATATCTTCTAATATTCATGAGAATATATTCAAATTAAATTTATAATAATTATGATGAAAATATATACCTTTCCTTAATGAAATGAGAGATAAATGTCTCATATATCATATACTAATAACAAAATTTATTGTTAAAACATTATAAACAAATTCTAAAAAATGATATTTTTCAGAGATTATTTTAATTATTCTAATGTAAATGTTCATTATAAATTTGTATATAAACTTAATAGATATTTTAAATCTATTATTTTAGATTCAAATTTTAATTATTTAAAGATTGATAAGTGTGTTGCTTCTTCGGGGGGGGAGGGGGCACCAAGACACCGACAAAGAAGAGATTGATCCAGGATGGTGTTATGATATAAAACTCCTTTGGGTGATTGGATTCCAATGAGTCTGCTCAGGTTAGATGAGATGGAGAGATTGAGGGGGGTTTGGGAGTTGACAAGGCCCATTAGGAGGGGAAGTTACTTAACAAGAATAAAGAGAGAGAACACATGGACTACTCATTTTTACCGACGCTAATGGAAACATGGTCAGGTAAAAAATCTAAGCCAAGTGAGAAATAAATGTCATATGCCAAGGTTTTCATACAAGAGGATTCTCAGGTTTGGGTCAAGGAGAACAATAATGAAATTGGAAGAGCTACTAAAACCGAAAAGAACATACAAGAACCTATCATTTTCACTGAGGAGGACATGGTAGAGAAATTTTTGTATGTTTACATCCCACAGGAAGAGGCCGATATGATGGGAAGACCTATCAAAGTGAAGGTCAATAGCGTACATTCTAAGTGGATTGTCAAAAAAAATTTGACCCTAATGAGAGGCTTCAATGATCGAAAAATCAACAAAGAATAATATATCTAAACATGGGACAAAATGGCGGACCAATTTGAAGAAATTATTGTGGAAGATCCTGATTCTAAGGTATGGCGAATGAATTGGAATCTGTATAGGGGGGGAAATAACTAATAGGCTAAGGCTATGATTTGGAAAATTTTAATTTTCTTATGATTATTCACCTCCGGACTAATTGGGTTTGTTTCTCACTTTTCTTTTAAAGTGGTTTGGTGGGACTTTTGGGTTGTCTGCGGGTCAAGGTGCTAATGGCGTCAGGATATGGTCATCTTCTTTCTGGTTATCTTTGACGTCCTTGGGGGTGGATCCTAGAGGTCAATTCCATCTTTTTAAGGCTGGTGAATTCCTCTATAGTTTTCTAATGGGAGGATTTGGGATGGTGTTGATGGTCATGCAGGGGGATGCTCAAGGTAATCTTTAGTGGGTTTGGCTAGCCTTTATGATGTTCATGTGCCCTGGTTCGTGGTTTCTTGAACATGGTTTGTGGTTTTTGGTGATATTTTGTTTTGGTGAATGTGGTTGTACTGGTCTCATGTAGCGGGGTACCGGGAACCCATAAATCGGATTTTGAAAATGAAAAAAATTTATTGGCCATCTTTAAATAGTCTATCACACATTTTAAATATTGGTGGAAATTTTTTTATGATTACACTAGATACTCATGGGCCCTTTATTTAGAAAAAATAGGATGTAATTGTTTTATAAAAATATATATCCTATGTTTAAAATTGGAACAACCTACCACTTTTTACAACTTATAGTGATCATGGTGAATAATTATTAAATTATGACTTTAAATCCTTTTTTAGTAAAGAATTTATAATAAATAAATTTTCATCACTTAGAACACCCCAAAAATGATATAAATGAAAGAATAAATAGATTTATTTACTAAATTACGTGAGCCATGCTATGTGAATAATCAATTAATAATTTTATTTTGGATGAATCAGTTTTTACTTCCTAATATAGTATAAATAATGTTTTAAGAAGAAATTATCTTAACAAAAATCCTTATTTTTTTAGAATGGAATAAATCCAAAACATTTTTACACCATTTTTTTTGGAATTTAATGTATTAACTACAAATAAAAAATATAATTTCAACAAATGCACTCTAAAAATATAATGAATTTTTTTCCTTTTTAATCTATAAATAATATTTTTTTAAATATTTATAATAAAAATAAATGTACTGATGGGGAAATAATTCATATAAAATCTGATGAATATAAACCTTTTGTTTTCAAATAATGTGAAAACATATAGTTTATTTTTTTTAACAAAAAATCATTTTTAAACCAGGTTGTAAAATTAATTTCATGTGAGAACAACTAAAGATAATTTTTCAAAATTTTTTATACTTGATGAAATTAGAAATTTCTAAAAATAATAGAGTTTTATAAATCCAGGAATTTATAAAACCCATAATAGTCGTCCAAGTTAAAATATCATTAGTTATATAGGACATGAAGTTAAAATAATAAATTCTTTATGAAATAAAAATGAATATTATACATTTTTCACTATTTAAACCAAAGACCCCTAATACAGCTTTAAGGGATGAATATTGGATAAAAATAAATATTCAATGAACATAATGAGTGGGAGAGGAATAATTTTTGGGATTAGGTTTAAAAACTGAAAAATTGATCTATAATTGATGTAAAATGTGTTTTCAGAAATAAAATCATTGAAAATGGATTAAATATTGATATAAATAAAGACATTATACAAATGGTTATAATAAAAATGAGATTACATATTACGAAGAAACATATGATCTAGTGTCTAAACAAGAATATTGTTTATAAATATATTATATGAAACATTTATGAATTTGACAATTTTTAAAAAGGTTGTTTAGAGTGATTTATTAATGGATATGTTCATGAGGATGTTTAGGTACAAAAACCACCTATTTTTAAAAAAATAAAATCATTAGATCATGTTTTTATAAATACAAAATAACGTAATGGAATCAAACAACACCAAAAAGACTTATATGATTGATTAAATAGTTTTTTTTAAAACAAGTTTTGTTAAAGGAACTATTGATCCAAATATTTTTTATAAAAATGTTTTACCAATACCATAAATGTTATAATTTAGGTCGATGAAATTATATTTGGATTAAATCAAAAAAAATATACTAGATTCATTTGTGGATATTATAATGTTTTTTTGAAATGATTATAACATGTGAAATAATATTTTTTCCCTGGTTTTCAAATTGGTCAAAAACCAGAAGGAAATTTTATATCTCAACAAAATTATATCATAGATTTTGTTAAAATATATGGATTTGATTAAACAAAAGGTATTAGTACTCATATTGTAAACTAAAAAATTATTGATTCTATTGGATTTATGAAACCAATTAATAAAATTACATTTAAAGAAAATATTGGTATTTTAATATATCACATAGATATATAACTATACTTAACGTTTCCATATTCTTATGTGCAAGATATCAAGAAAATATAGAATAATGTCATCATAATGATTAAAAATAAAATTTCATTACATTATAGATAATATGGGACTTAATATAATTTATTTTTATTGAAAAAAAATTGATTAAAAATAATTTTAGATGCTGATTTTTATGTTGTAGAAAGGAATTAAAAAGTAACATTTGGTACATGTCATTTTTTAAGTAGATGATTTATTTTCATGGTCTTTTAAGAAACAATAAATTGTAGAAATTTCCACTTCTATAGAAGAATATGTGTTAGATGAATGTAACTTTTCTCAAGTTTTGTTAATGAAACACAAAAATATCAAAATGTTTTTATAAGTTTCAGTAAAACTCTAATTTTAATCTTTATTATAAAAATAAATTTTATTTTTTTATAACATTTATATTTTTTAAATTTTATTTTTTTTACAAATATAATGTTTTTATTTTAGAAAATTCTTCATCTGATAAATTTCATCTCAAACATTTATAGAAAAAAATCAAGAGGTTAGGGAATCAATTCCATGTTTTGAGAAAGTTATCATAATTTGATCTATAAATGATATTTTCAGCTAAACCATTATATTTTAAAGAATATGAGGTGTCTCTCTTCTCATGAAAATATAATGGGATGTCTATTTACAATCATTAAATTAATTATTGTTTTTAAAAACATCTATCACTAATATATTACTTATTTTTTCAATGGTTTTTTTGTTTAACCATTTCTTACAGGTTTATTTGGTCAAGATAAATGGCCTCCTCAACTAACATATCAACTAAGATCATAGTGAATTAATGGTTAATTGAAATATATTGGTATGGAATTTATAAATATATTTATAAAGACATATACATTTCATATATAGATATTACATCTTAATAGATGAATATTCATTGAAAAACATAACTATCAAATCCCGAATAATTTAGGTCAAGTGACATTGGAAACATGGACACATAAAAAACTAGTTTATAGGTAAACTAAATATTTTCCCAATAATTTCTTTATATCTACATCCCTTCATATAATTATCATATATAAAAATGTTATCCATTACCTAGGGATGAAAACATAATAAAGGACGAGCATAGATGCACAATAAGGATAAATAAGGGAGATATCAACAATAATATAAGGATAACATGATCATAAGGGTATGATATTAACATTGGAAAACTATAACCTCTATATCATAAATCTGAAACATGAGTAATGGAATAAATATTCACCGTTCAAACTATATGAATCATAATAAAATAAAATAACATGATCCATGAGATAATAAGTTTGGAATAAATCATAGATTGTGGATACAATTAACTATAAAAACCCATATGTCATGGCTACTAAAAAACAGATTCATAACATGTTAGGATTTGGATAACCACTCATATACCTACTTCATGCTTAGGATAACCAATCATGTACACTCTTTGGGGTTTGTAATAACCACCCATGTACCCTTTTTCTTCATAAAATAATAATAATTACACAATGAATTGGATGAGATAAATGTCACACCCATCAAAAAAATAAAATAATGATTATGTGTTCCGCAAGATCAAAAAAAAATAATCATTTTAGAACCTGTGAAATGAAATGAGTCTCATAAATTTTTTATCATATCATAACCTATGGAAATGAAATGAATTTAATGATCACATTGTTATTATAAAAATAAAACATATACATAAAAAATAAGAATGTTATCCTCGGATCATATCCCTTGTAATGATTAACTAACATCAATGGATATCATTTTAAATGGAATGTGATCTTAAAAGTTCATTCGGAATAATGATTTATGAAAATAGCAATTCCATTTTGAAATCATATTATTTTTAAAAACAATTGATAATGTATGAAAGAAAAAATTTTCTTTTAAAATAACCATGTAAAAATACCAGATTATTTTCAAATAAAATATTAAATAAGAATATTTGAATTTTGATTCATTCTATATATGTTAATAAAATATTCATTTCATATTTTTATCATAAAATACACAGTGTACCTCGTTCCAAAAACGATAAGAAGATTGCATTAAAAAAATTTTGTAAAAAATTATATATGGGTAAAAAAGATATTAAACAATCATAGGATAATGGTAAAAATATATTTACAAATTATTTATAAATTATTTATATTGAAGATAAAAAATTCCATAATGGATAATTAAACATCAACAATGCTGAATTTTTATGAGATTATGAAAGAAATCCCTTACCTTGAATTTTCCATTCATAGATTATTCTCTACATTTCCGTATAAAATATTTATATTTATTATAATAGTATAAAAAATAATAGTCATACTTATAATACCCTATATGATCCCTTCATAACATTTTAACACCGCTTATTCAATAATTTCTTTTTAAAATCGATATTTATGGGTGATAACTGTTTCATTATTCTTACTATATCAGCACAATAGTTCTTGTACTTATATATTTACCAATGTTACATAATCCCTAGTGTATATATGATTATAAAAATAGCATATATATTCATTATATATATATATATATATTTTCATCTATAATAATTAGAGATAGAAAAATTAATTACATCATTCATGTAGATGATAAGTTATACATACATGTGAACATTGTTTTAATTTTTATATGGAAGGATAAAATAAAGTGAAATATTAATTAACAATTCTAAGATCGTTATTAAATATTATATGGAATATATTTTCATCAAATTCATCCAACTTTTCATCCATGTAAAATATAAGTGAGAAATTAATCACTTATCTTCATGGTTGTGGTAGTTCCCACGAACGCACGAGCAACTTCATCATTTTACAATGGATTGGATTGTATTAATATATACATGATATTATTATTATTATATATTTATAATTAGGTCACTAATACCATATATAAATATTAAAACCATCATAATACCCATCTATAAAAAATGGCGTTGAAAACAAATTGTATTACAATGTGGTGATAGTATGTCCTACGTACGCATGAGTGACACTTCCACTTAAAATTTATTTAGGAAATGTGTTTTTAATGTGGTTTTAATAATAATAATAAAATTTAAAAATATTTAGGAAACTATATTTATTATTATTTTATTCTTACTATATATTTATAAGTATAAGGAATATTAGAAAAGATATTTATTATGTACGATGGTTACCTATTCTTCAAATTGAATCCTTTATATCTCCTATAAATGGTTCTAGGGTTGGTCTTTTGAGAGTAAAATAAACTCTATAATATGTATAATGATGTTGAGAAGGTAAAATAGTGGGGTTTGGTAAGCTATAAATATTAATGTTTTGGTGTAGTCATGACACGATCCCTGGGGGACGAGTCCTGATAGTAGAGGTTATATGTTTATGGTATATTCTGGGGGATTATTCCACATCAAGAGAATATTACAACAATTTTTGTGATACATATGGATGAAAGAGTATTTACACATAGTCATATATTCATGGTAGGTTGTTTAATTATGTAAAGCCACCAGGTTCCTCTTTGGATCTTGGACGAGTTATTTTTTTATTCAGCAATTCTTGGTTATTTTTCTACTTATACCAAATCATTGATTTATATTATATATCAAGTAATATATTAGGCTATGAATAGTGGGTACCATCCTATTATGATTATTATCTCAAACCCTAAAAATGAAATATTTATAACCCTCTTGTATTTTCTAAATTGATGTTTTTATTTGGAATCACAACAAGTGTTGTGATGAGGACATGATAGCTACGAAGAACAGTACTATGATCTTTCCCAGGATACTCAAGGAGCTGACCATTGTTTCTTTAGGTTATTTTTTTATTCTGTAGTTCTTTTAACCTGTAGTAACACCAGACATTACATACAACATTATATGAAATTGAGGATCTCCATTTCATTTTTGTTCATTCATATTATTCTTTTGATGTTATCTATCTTCTATTTATTATATTGAATCTGTTGTTTCTTGATATTTATTATATGATAAATCGATGTTTTACTATATAATGAGGGTATAGTCTTCCCATTATCACTTTTTGGACCCTCACTTCTGTTTAAAAGCCTCTTGCAAATTGGGAGGCATGTCTGAGTCCATGTAACCCATTGGTCTGACCACTATCTTAGTGGTGACAAGGGATAAGAATTTACAACTAGGGATTGAACCAAATATATTATGGGACTTGGTCAACCATGGTATGTTGTCTCAAAAGTTATCCTAGAGAAATAATAATGTCATTTTTTATGTTATTTCGAAATTTCCTATGATTATAAATTATTATGATACCATGTTCATTATATTATTCATCCATGTGATTACTCATGATCCTTATCTTTTATGGTATAATGTTAAACCTTTTAATCACCTGTTATGTTCCCTTATCATGTTAATTCCCTCACATGGATTTTTAGCTCAGTACTTTTTGTATGTATTCCGTAGGTTATCCCATGTATTTTGAGGATCTCAAATGGATTTAGGATCTCATTATTGGTAAAAACATTATTTTATTCTCACATTGATGTATCGGGAGAGTAGTCTTCCAAATAACATTGGAAAAACATTCATTAGGGTTTAATTAGTATATTTTATTATATTTAAAAATCATGAAATAATATGTGTAAAAGTATTGGGTTTCCATATTTATAAGTGTGGTGAGTTTATAACAGTACCATATATATATAAATATGTTTGAGATGATGAATATTTTACTTAAATAGTATGTTTATGTATCCAGTCTCCATGTACAATAATACTTTATGGTTCTCATGTGTGATTATTTCGGGGGATATAATGAATATTCATAAAAAAATATAATATCAATGAATGTCATTCTATGTTCACAAATAATAACATTAGAATACTAATAATATACATAAGTTCATTAACATGAGAGATAGTATTGATCCCACTAAAAATGTGGTAGTACTTTTTAGATCTAACTATAAGGATTTGAGAGAGAAAATTAGTCTTGATATTTTTCTAACATCTCTTAAATTTAAAAAAATATCAACTAATAAATTAATGGTAAATTCTCACACTTGTATCATTATTTGGGAAATAATGGCACAAAAAAATCTCTTCAAAGCTTCTATGAAGATGATAGTAGGTTTACCTTCTATAAGTGGCATGAAAATTAGATGGTGTATGAGATAGTTTTTCATGAACCACCCCCATGTTCCCATGCCCTGACTACCCCAAGCTCACATTCTATAGGACATGGGTTGGGGACTAGCACTGTAAAGGTGTATCCCTAAAATGGGAAGGAATTTACTTTCAACCTGTACAAACACACAGTGTAGAATGCAACACAATGCAACCACCAAGTAAACTAATTCAGTAATGAGTAATAAAAGTTAAGGGGGACAAAATACAAGCCCAAATGTGAAAAAAATACATGTATGACTGAAAAGTAAAAAATAACTGAAATGTGAAAAACAACTCCTGGATCATCCACCATGGATCCTAAATGAAGGGTAGGTACCATTCACAATAAGTAGTCCAAGCATGACATCATGCTAAATGGTCCACCTTCGAGCACCATCTAGTCCTAGATCCCTCATCATCGATCAATTTTGTACGTCATCTGTACAAGACACAACCATGTGCGGGTGAAGCCTGTGCAAGGGTGAGTATAAAGATACTCCGTAGGTACCCCGAGACCCCGTAGGTCTCATAATGTTCCACGAAGGCAAAAAAAAATCAAGACTTCAACCCTTCTTATGTATATGCCCACACATATTCCTAAGTTATCAAGATATAATCATCTCATACAAAAAGGAAGAATACCACAATGGTAACACCATGAAAATTGGAAGTACCAAACAGGTAAAAGACTTAGTTCAAATAGATTCTCAAATCAAACTTGGTATTAGTGATATAAATAAGTACAGATGATTAGTCACAAAGCTAGATCATCTTATTTTGTCAAGAGTTACTATTGATGACCATATAAAGTCTCACCCACACTGAATCGATAGGTACTAACCCCTACAATGATCCAAACATGATCCAACCCACCCAGAGTCGATAGTTATGAACCCCCGCAATGACCCACATATGATCGGTAGCGCTGACCCACATAGGATCACCGAGCATTTACCCTCATAGGATATGACCAATATAGGATCAGTATGAGCTGACCCACACATGATCGCTGAGAGCTGACCGACGTAGGATCTGACTCACACAGGATCAGTGCAGTCCCATACAGGATCGCTCAGTACTATCCTACATATGATCTGTCTCCAACCTCGACCTCATTGCCAGCCACATGATTCCTCACACACGATGTGCTCAAGTTACATAGAATCTTCCCTCATGATATTGGTCATACCTCAACCGACAATAATATCCAAAAATAAGACATCCAAAGGACGTCCATGTTGTAAGGTTTCCAATGAGATAGATGGTGCGTCAATTGGACACCTGGTTTGTGAGTTATAAGTGTTTTAGTTCTAGGGGCCTGGTTGGATTCTGGTTCGATCCAACCTAGCTATACTACAACAGTATCTGAAAATCAATAGGAGTATACCAAAAGTACCTTCTCTATTTGTGGACCCCAACACTGTATAGGGTTCATCAAACAAACATCTGGTTCTTATGATATGTCCCCTTAAGTGAAACTGGGCCTGGTGGGGCTCAGGTCCAGTCAGACCTGATCATACCTACCCAGCCCGAGCCGGTCTAGGATGGGCCGTGGAGGTCTCGGCCCAGCCCACAATGGGGATGGACAGGCCCTCGAGGGGGGGGGGGGGGGGCAATGGGTATCCCACACGGGGGAGACCTGGTGAGAAAGGGGCGACCCCTCAAAGGGGTGGCCCACAAGGGGTTCGGTCCGTCTCGGAACGGGGTGGCCCAAAAAAGGGAGGGCCAAATCGAATAGGGCGCCTTAAATTGGCGGCCCTCAAAGGTGTGGCCCACAAAGGAAGGGCCTTACTGGAAAAGGGGCAACTCACAATTGGCGGGCAACAGGTGGCATGCCCATTATCCACACGAGATGGCAAGGGGGGGATGTTCCCCCGTTATGCCGAATGGCCTAGAGACCATTTGGTTTTGTGAAACGTCAGTGCCACGTGGGCACCGCCCGGTCGCCGCGAAACCTGCAAAGCGATTTCTTCATCCATCGTGACTTCGGATGCAGCTTATGCTCGCTAGCAACACTCTAGTCGCGCTGCCTCTCCCACACGCTACCGGCGCACTAGTTGCGCCACCTCTATCGCTCCCCGAAGAGGCGTTGGTTGTGCCACCTCCCTTTTGTAGATGACCATTATGTCGAGTGCCTCCTCTATCCGCCACGGCTAATGAGCCATGACCTCCTACTCATTGGCAGTGCGTGCTGGCGCACCGCACTTCCTCCGTGGCCGGCCGATGTTGGATGCTCTGATGATCACCTCGGTATTGTACCACATACTCTTCTAACAGCGCGCATCGGGGCACTGCCTCCTTCATAGCCGGTTGGTGTCTTCATGCTGACAGTCTTCCAATGAGGTGCAAGGATCGAAAAGATACCAGAGGGTTTGTTCTAGGTTTTTTAGGCTCGTGCCCTCCACATTAACTCATAAAAAAGAGGGAAGATATAGGGGTTCAACCTAAATTCACTTGAAATAAACAATAATTAAACCGCTACCTCATAAATCCATTGGATAACCTCCACTAATGAAGGTGGGCCGTGTACTTCGTTCCTGAAATAGGTTCTTACTGATGATACTTGAACATCATCCTTCAGTTCGTGGTTCGGTGTCACCTGTCACCTCCCTCTGGGATTGGCTCCGTCCTCTAAGGGTACAGCATCACGACACTCATTCAGCACATCGTTTCTTGGAGAAGTTGTACTGAAACCTCTCCCCAATATCCCTATAAATAGGAGAGGGAATGGGTATGTAACGATGTGGGGAATTAATGAGGTCTTATTAATTAATAACCTTCCTAATTCCCCAAGGATGTCATTACATAAGATTGACAGGTCAAGCCATTTATTGGGATGACACATCATGGGTCCCACACTCATCTTGTCCATTGGTGGAGAATAATGAAATAAAATAATAAAATTATGTCATTTCATTTATTTTAAAAACTCACAAAACACACCTTTTTCTCCAGACCTACTACGATCGAAGTAATGTATCCCTTAAGAGAATCCCGATGTTGTAATTTCAACGGTGCTCTAAGATTTTTAATCTGAGCACCAGTTCTAAATTTAGAAAATTCCACTCACACATAAACTGAATGTACCTTTAAAAAGTTCATAAATTCATTCTGGGCACATCGGGCCTCAGAAGCAGGCACTTTTAATTTTTGCAAGCTCGTAATAATTCTATATAAATCAAAAACATTACCGGGAAAATTTAGGTCTTTACATTCTCCCCTCCTTAGGGATTATCATCCCCATAATCCATAACATAGAATAAATAAATAAATAGTGTTACTAAGCATGAATATGTGCCTCCCTCTCCCATGTTCTCTCCTGGAGGTTCCCATGCCGCCAGAAAATGTGCCCCAGAGGTATCGACCACCCATGAAGGACTCACTCTTGCCGATCCTCAATCTCCACAGGAACCTTTGTAAACGTCTCCCCATTATCGGAGTCCGGGTTATCAGGGTCGATGATGTGAGATGGGTCATGAACATATACTCTCAGCTGGGATACATGGATGACTTCGTGCACCCTCTCCAACTGCACTGGAAGTGACAAGTGATATGCCACCTTTCATATCCTCCAAAGTAACAGAAATGGTCTGATAAACCTCAGTGATAACATGCCTCCATGACCTAATATTTGTAGTCCCTCTCGTGGATGGACTCACAAGAATAAATGGTCCCCCTATTGGAACTCCAAAGGTCTCTGTATCCTATCATAATAAGACTTATTTCATTTTTATGTAGTCTTAATATGCACCTGGATGATTTGGACATTCTCAGTGGTAGTTCGTAGAAACTCTGGACCCATATGTGCTGACTCCCCAAGGTCTATCCAGTATAGAGGTGATCTGCAAGGTTGATCATACAAGTCCTTGAATGGTGTCATACTGATGGTGGATTGATAACTATTGTTGTATGTGATTTCCACACAGGGTAAGTGATCCTCCCAAATGTGCCCAAAATATAGGACGCATGCACAAATCATGACATCCAATGTCTGAATGGTACGCTTCATCTGACCATCTATCTAAGGATAAATGGTGGTGCTCAAACATAGTTGAGTCTTGAATTCCTCCTTCCATACCTTCCATAAATCGGGATTTAAAACATGTGTCACGTTCTGAGACAATCGTCAATGACACCCCATGAATTCGTATAATCTCTTATACGTAGAGCCATCCCAAGACCTCTACAGATCCCTGCTCTCGAATTGGTAGGATTTGGACCAAATTGGTGAGTCGGCCAACGATCACCCAAATAGAATCATGTACCCTAGACATATGTGGAAGCCATGTCAAAAAGTACATGGAGATCCCATCACACTTCTACTCTAGAACCTCTAGTGTTTGTGCTAAGTCTACTGAAACATAATTCTTGTCCTTCATTTGCTGTCAAGTGACACATTGAGAAACAAAATCTGCAACAGTCTTCCTCATACTCGGCCACCAGTGCTGACACTAGAGGTCTTGGTACATATTCTCTACACCAAGATGTACCACCATAGGGGACATATAAAACTCACATAACACCTCCTCCCATAGAACCACCGGTACCCTGGAACTTCCTCTGTTGAAGATGATGCGATCTCCACCTTCATAAAATATATTAGGTGCCCGTCTTGAGGATATCTAAGAATGTCAAGCCTCACAGTCAATGTCCCCAAGATACGCCTCCCTGAATCACTTAAGGAGTGGGGGAGTGACTGTTATAGATTAGAGGTATGCTTCCACATCTTTATCCACAAAGGATATCTGCAACCCGACTAGCCGCTCTGTCGCCTAACTCAACAACTGTAGAACAATCTTCCTATTAAGTGAATTTTCCACCATGTTACCTTTCACACAAGTATAGAATATCTCAAAGTCATAGTCTTGGAGGAACTCTATACATTTCCTCTATATCATGTTTAGGTCCTTCTGAGAGAAGATATACCCAAGACTCATATAATCAGAGTAGACTGTAAAATACTCTCCCATCAAGTAATGTGTTCACACCTTCACGGAGAAGGGAACTACTCCTAACTCCAGGTCATGGGTAGAATGGTTATGCTCATGTTTCCTTAGCTATAATGAGACATAATAGATCACTAGTCACTATTGCATCAGGAAACGCCCATGTCAGGTTCGTGATGCGTCACAGTAGACTACATACCCAACACCCTCTTCTGGTAGCCACAAGATGGGGTCAGATGTAAGTATCTGCATCAATTCCTGAAAACTCTACTGACATCTCTCTATCCATACTAAGTTCCTTAACTTCTTCATCAACTAATAAGGGTACCCCATATCTAGAAAAGTTAGGCATGAATCTCTGGTAGTATCCATGCTACTCCAGGAAGCTCTGCACCTCAGTCACACTCATGGGTGGCTACTAAGAAAGTACAACCTCAATACTCACTGGATCCACTAAAATTCCAACCTTTGAGATAACATGTCCAAGAAAGTGGAATTATCACATCCATTACTAGCTCTTCAAAAGATTAACCTAAAGCTGGTGCTCTCGGAGTGTATCTAAAACTATCTGCTGATGACAGGCATGCTCCTCCTCCATCGCTGAGTAAACTAAGATGTCTTGGAAGGAAACCACCACCAAGAGATTGAGGTATTATTGAAAGATCATATTCACGATTCCCATGAATACTACTGTGGAATTGGTAATTCCAAACTGAATCAACAAGAACACATAGTGTCCATACCGACATCTGAAGGTCGTCTTATGCACAACCTCATCTCGTACCCTGAGCTGATGATAGCCTGACCTGAGGTCTATCTTCGAAAATCAATGAGATCCCTTCAGCTGATTGAAAATATAATCAATCCTTGGAAGCGAATACTTTTTCTTCACGATCACTTGGTTCAGGCACCAGTAGTCTACAAAGAGTTTCAAACTCCCATATGCCTTCTTGGCTAACAAAATTGGGGTTGTCCATTGTGAATCACTGGTCCTTATAAACCCCTTACTCTGCAAGTCCTATAACTATACCTGTAACTCATGATGCTCCACTGGAGCCATCCAATATGATGGTGTAGATATCATTGTTGTCCCAGGGTACAGGTCGATGTAAATGTCTCTCTATTTTCCTGGAGGTAGTCCTGGAACATCATCAGGAAAAACATCGACATAATGGTCCACCACTATAGGATAGCTCAGACTCTAAACATCTATTGCTCGGAGGTTAAGGCTAGCCAACTGATGTGTGACTGGCTATACCCTCCTCCAGGTTTGTCCATCCTATGCTGAAAAGTTTCCCTTCTCACTAGTGATGGAAAAATAGCTCCCATCTAGGCGGACATGCCAGACATTGCACCTAATACAGTTTATATGAGCATGGATTGTGGGTAACAAGTCCATAGACAAGATTATTTTTAAGGCTTCGACGCCACTACTAGAAGATCCCAAACAATGTTCTCGCCTCCTAGAGTAAGATCAAACTATTGACACCATTGTTTAATCATCGAATCTTTTCTCGTAGGAGTCCCCTTCCATTAGGATTGAGCCAACGACATCATCGGAATCTCTAAGCTCCGAATGAGGGAAGTGGTAATAAAAGAGTGACTGACACCTGTGTCTATAAGTACTGTAGATATGGTGGAGTTGAAAGATATCATACCTATAATAATCATTATAGTGTCTTGGTCATATGCCTCATTTTCCTGGAGCTGAGCTTGTCCCTATCCACCTGCTCCCTGGGGTCAGGGTGGACCACTTAGTTGTGATGGCTGTAGAACCTCATATCACCTCCCACAACCTGCTACACGGCCAGTTCCTCTTCCATGTCCAACTACTAACTAAGGACCTCCTCGATCAAACCTCTGACTCTACCTCTACAGTACCTTGACCGTCTTCTGGTCGTCTGTATGGTGGGTTGGGAAATCGTGAGCCATGTGACCCTACCTGCCGCACGTGTAGCACTACTTGTCCCTCGTCTGACCCCCTCTACCTCGCGATCCCCGCAACTCCGAGTCAGTGTCCCAAGGTTTTCCACTAGAAGGTCTGGTCCACTTGGACCACTTTGTCATCTTCCTTCTAATAGACACAGATGACTCTGCTACGTGTCGCCCGATTGTGGGTCTCGTTGTCGGTGCCTGCTCAGCTAGAAATATCTCCACCAAAATCACACTCTCTAGCACCCTAGCCTATGTCGGTATACTAAGTGGTATCATTGATGCTCTGATATCCCATTAAATTCCCTGATCAAAGGAACGGGCATTGAATAAAGGGCCGCGTACCATGTTGGTGGAGTTGTGAGAGTGATCAGTGAACCTCGCAGAGTACTGGTCCACAGTCATGCAACCCTGCTGTAGGTGCAACAACTCTTGTATACGCACAGAGCATAAGGTCACTGGAAAAAACATTGACATAAAAAGTATCTCGCAGACCGCCTATATGAGGGTCACCTCATCATGTATTTAGAGCATAAATTTCCATGATCTCCCTACTTCTTTTTGAAATAGATTGGTTGTTAGGATCACCATAATGTTAGCTGCTGTCCTAACCATGCTGAAAACTCTAACAAAACCCTCTATCCAGTCTTCACCATCTGTGGGTCTGTCTCTCCTCAGAAGCTCAAAGGCCTCCACCACTTAAACTTGTACAATGTTCCCAGTTGGCGTGCACCATCTAATGGTGGGGGTGGAGGCAAAACCTGCACAACAGGTAGATGTGCTTCTCGTACACCACCCGAAGGTGCTAACGCTGTAAGAGGGCCCTGCACTGAGGCCTCATCACTGGGTGGGCCTTCATCGCGTACTCTCTTAAAAATCCATGCTGGAAATATACATGGTGTCATCTTGAAAGAAGACAAGTGTTCCGTAGTCAAAAATTTATATGTGTTGAGCTGAATCAGAATGATCCCAAGAAAACCTCTTCAAAAACACACACAATTAGTGTTTTCGTGCGTTTAGTCAAAATCAAAATTTATTATCCTGGTGTATGGATACGTCGGCCTCCGCACTAACACTGGCTTTCCCAAAATAAAAAACACACTCATAACACTTAACAATATTGCAACATAAAAATATCAGAGTCCTAGATCTTCGGTAGAACCGACTCCTTTGAAACCACTTTGTCATGACCCATCCCTCAGGGCCCATGCTGTGACTACCCCAACCCTGTCTTCCATAGTCCAGGGGCTGGCGACTACCACCAGAAAGGCATATCCCTAAAATAGGAATTAATTGTCTTTAAAAATGTAAAAACACACATATTAGAACACAAAAAGATGGAACGATGAAGTAAACCTATGTAGTAAATAGTGCTGAATGTGAAGGGGTCCGGAATACAAGCCCAACTGAAAAAAATTGTACTCCTGAAAATTTCAAAATATCTAAAAAGTGAAAAGAATATCCTAAATCGTCTACCACGGATCCTACCTGAAGGGTAGGTACATCTGATGATAAGTTGTCCCTGTGTCACATCATACGAAATGGTCCACCACCAAGCACCGTCTGGTCCTAGCTCCCTCAGCCTCGATCAATGTTGTACATCGTCTGCACAAGACACAACCAAGTGCGGGCGATGCCCATGCAGTGGTGAGTATAACAATAATCAGTAGGGACCCTGAGACCCCGTATGGATCATAATGTTCCATGAAAGAAAAAAAACAAAGAAATAATTCACCCCTACACAGGTATATGACCATACATATATCTATGTTATCGAGATATAATCATCTCATACATGGGGGAATAATACCAAAGAGGTAACACCAAAAATATAGGAAGTAACACATAATTAAAAGAATTAGTTTAAATAGATTCTCTGCTCAAACCAGCTATTAGTGATGTAAAGAAGTACATATGATTAGTTCGGAAGCTAGATCATCTTATTCTGTCAAGAGGCCTTTCTGATGACCATACGAAGTTTGACCCACACAAGATCGATAAGTACTAACCCCTAACTGATAAACATAGGATCAAAATTACCTAGATTCGATAGGTAATAACCCCCACAATGACCCACACAGAATTTTACCCACACTGGATTGGTATGCGCTGACCATCATAGGATCACTGAGCGCTGACCCACATAGGATCTGACCCGCACATGATCGGTATGCACTGACCCACAAAAGATCGCAGAGCACTTACCTACACATAATCTTACACACATAGGATTAGTGCTGACCCACATAGTATCTCTCAGTACTAACCTCTGTTTGATCAATCTCCGACCTCAGACTCACTGCCAGCCATTGGATTCCTCGCACCCGGTGCGCTCGAGTTCCATAGAATCTGCCCTTGAGAAATGAGTCATACCTCAACTGCCTCTAGGTTCCATGACGTAGTAAACCAACAAACAAAAATTTCAGAAGGTATCCATCACAATAGACGATGCATCAATTACATGTCCGGTCTGTGCGTTATAACTCTTATAGTTCTAGGGGCCTGGTTGGATTCGGGTTCGATCCAAACCAGTCGTACTCCAACTATCTCTGAAACTCAAGTGGTTTAGACACAAATGACCATATCGATCTAAGGATTCCAACACTGCAAACAGTTCATCAAACAGATATCTGGTTATCAAGATGTGGACCCTTAAGTGTTTTTGGGTATGGTTGGGTCCGAGTCCGGTCCACCCCGATAGGATCGACCCGACCCGACCCGGTCTGGGTCGGGCATGGCGGGCTCGGCCCGCTGGGTCGTGGGCCAGCCTTTCATGCATGGTCGGTGTCCCCGCCCGCAATGGGGGGGGGGGGTACAGAGGGATACCCGCAATTGGCCGACCCGACCCGAAAGGGGGAGACCAGCAATGGGGTGACCCAGAAGGGGGTGACCCGACCTGAAAGGGGGTGGCCCGGAACGGGAAGCCCTTAAGGGGGAGGACTAACCATAATAGGATGTCTGACAATGTGATTTCAACTAAGGGGAAACCTGAAAAGGGGCGATTAGACCCGAAATGGGGCGACCCACAAAGGGCGGCCCACAAGGGGGATGCTCGACTCGAATAGGGTGGACCATATGGCGGCAGACCGACCGCATAGGGAATGAATTAAAAGGGGAGGCCTGGCCACATAGGGTGAGACCCATAATGGGTGGCCCAACCATGTATGGCATGACCCGAAAGGGGCGGCCCAGCCACGTAGGGTTTGGTTCGCAAGGGGTAGTGAAACCATTTCCATCCTTAGCTGGAAAGGGGTGGGGGTGGGGAACGTTCCCCCTGGTAACCTGAACAGCCAGGAGGCTTCTAGGTTTTGTGAAATGGCGGCGACACATTGGTGGTTCTCGGTCACCAAATAACCTACACGTTGGGTTCCTCCTCCTCCGCAGCTTATACTCACCGACAGTGCACTGGTCACACCGCCTATCCCAACCACAAGTGGTGGGCTGGCATGCCGCCTCCCTTTTCGTGGTCGGAGGCCTCCTTAGTCCACCATGGATGACGAGCCACGACCCCCTTCTCACCAGTTGTGTGTAACGGTGTGCCACACTTCCTCTGTGGATAGCCGGTGCTGACCGATCCGATGACCGTCGTAGCTTTGGGATGCTTCCTCCTATTACAGTGCATGTTAGTGAGCCGCCTCCTTCATATCCTGTTTGTGCCTTCCTGCTGATGGTATTCCATGGAGTCACAAGGATAGAAAATATAACGGAGGTTTCAGGCTGGGTTTGTTAGGCCCATGTCCTCCACGTCAGCTCGTTAACAAGAGGGAGGATAAAGGGGTTCAATATAAATTCACATGAAATGGACAATAATTAAACCCCTACACCCTAAATCTGTTGGATAACGTCTGTGCTTGAAGGTGGGTAGTTTACTTCATTCCCACAACAGGTTCCCAATGAAGCTACTCATACCTCATCCTTTGCTTCATGTTTCTATGTCACTTGTCACCTCCTACATGGATCAGCTCCATCCTCTAAGGTTTTGGCATCATGACACTCCTTCCGCACATCGTTGCTTGGAAAATTTGTGTCGACACCTCTCCCCAATCTCCCTATAAATAAGAGAGGGGGAGGGTAATTAACGACGTGGGGAATTAATGGGAGATTATTAATTAGTAACCTTTGTAATTCTTCAATGATTTTGTTACTTAAGATTGATAGTTAAATCCATTTATTGGCTTGACACATCATGGGTCCCACACTCTTCTTATTAGTTGGTGGAGAAGAATGAAAATAAAATAATAAAATTATTTTATTCTTTTAAAACTTCACAAAATTAAATTTTTCTCCAGACCTACTACGGTCAATGTAAAGTATCCCTTAAACGAATCTGAGTGCTTCATATTCAACGGTGCCCTCAGATTTTTAATCGGAGCATCGGTTCAAAAGTTTGAAAACACCACCCACACGTTTACTAAACGTACCTTAAAAAGTCCAGAAATTCAGTTTGGGCACTATGGGCCTTAGAATCAAGTTACATTAATTTTCAATGACTCATAATAATTCCATCACATTAAAAAAATTACATTGAAAATCTTGGACTTCATTTATATATTGAGACTATATAATTATTATATAAATTATAATCAAATTTTTAGTTTTCAAATTAATAATTATATTTATAAAGGGGAACATTTTCTAGTGAGTATAATGATTAAGCACATAATGTGTTCTGGGAACCATTGGAACTATATTAACACCTAGAGGATATAAAAATTGTGAATTTAATAATATTCCTATGTCATCTGTGAATAAAAAATTATGTTTTTATAGTGATCCAAAAATCATATAATATTCCTAGATGTAACGACAAAAAAATATTTACAATGTTGATCTTCAAATTCGATTTTCTTAATTTGGTGAACACTACGTTAATATGGGTGAAGTAGTCATGAAACTAATATTGTTTTCACTACCTTCCCTTACACATAACACACCACTATCATATTGAGAAGAAGAAAAAAATTAGGTTCATGGTATGTTGTCATGTAGAATCAAAACACATCAATATGGATATTTTCACACAATATTTACAGACTACATAGGGTATTATATGGCTTAAACTATATTTATTCCTAGGACTTATGTATTTGAATATAACTGATGGATATGTTTGTAACGTATGACGATTTAAAACCTATAGTTTTGTTAATCCAGAGCTCTGTAATTTGAATAAATATGTATTCTATAATGAAATAGTGGTTTAAATCCATGAAGCCAATATTTGTTTTTACCTATTTTACTTATTAAAAATGACAATGAACAAATAAAATATATGGTATTTTATTTTTTATATCAAACCTATCCAAATGAAATTTTCATTATTAGCGTACACCATAGCACTTTGAGTTGGATGTGACCTCCCCATTACTTGTTTGAAACCATGGTGGTCAGTTGGTAAAATTAAGGGATCTATGTTAACTTGGGGGGTCCAAACATAAAATATATATATTTCTCTATAAACATATATTGTAAAGTTGTTTTGGGATATAAATAAAATCCACTTTCTCAATGCTCTCATAGCTACACTAATCATAATGGCCCATGGGTCTTCTTCAGTACCCAAAATCACATGCTTTATATCATCAACACTATTTAAAACAACCACCTTAAAATATAGTTAAACATGTTAATTCAAATATAAATTTTATCATCAAATATATTGGGAATATTATCACCATGAGTTATAAGGGATTGTATAATATCATAATAATAATTGATGGAACCAGAGTCATCTGATGAAAAAATAAGTTCACCAGGCTTAGATGGCACCTTATGAATGGGGGAAAAGCTATATGATAATTTCTTCCACTAAAAAAGTTCATTTTTCCCTAATAAATACCTATTAAAAATTATAATTAAATATTATCTAAACTTATTTTCTTGTAAAAATCATAGTGAATTGGTTTATGAAAATGGGTTTCATAATATTATTTACTACTAAATATAGTTATAGCATGATAGAGGCATTTGGTCCTTCTTTGTAAGAGAAGATGGTGTAAAGGAACTTATTTCCTTTAGTTGGTAATATTCTATTATTTTCTAAATTTAAATCATCACCTCAATGTGAATAATAATATGTTTGAAAAACCCTCAATACTTTTCCATAGGTTTATATAAGTTTTTTCAATCCCATTGGTGGAATTTATCTTTGATTAATCATTTACTGACATCTGTTTCCCTATCATCAATTTCACACTACATATATATCTTAGGTCTCATAAGATTAAAAATGTTAATTATCATCATAAGGTACCCTATCTTATCCATTAAATGGATTCTATATGCATTCATGCTATAATTTAGGAACTACTACATGGTTATAAATCCACTATATTCCTAAAAGTTCATTGAACAATGTGTCCTGGTGAACAAAAATGAATTCATTTTTTGAAATAAGTTGTCAGATTTGGGATTCTTATGTGACATTACCTAAGGAATTCAATACATCTTTTTTATTTTTCTAAATCAATTGAATTTTGGGGGATTATCAATATAATTGTATCCCAATTAATAGGTGGATTTTGATAGGATGGGATTAATTATCAAACCATTGTCAAACATTGGATAATGAATGGAGATATCAATGATTTGTATAGATACATGATAGGGTCTACCATTCCATTATATAACTACATGTTTAACCTATTCCATTATTGAAATGAAATTATGAAATTTAGTATATCCTATTTAAAAAATATATAATTTGGTGGCTAATAAATCAGTCTCATATTATTGGGGATTCAGTAGTGAATAAACATATTCTTGCATTATAACATTGGAGAGATATACTATATGAATAATTGTTAGTCATTAAAGGATAAATAATATATGATTAAAAACAATTCTTTTGAGTTAGGGGTTGGTTCATTATAACATATACCAACTCTTGATCACATGATGATGCATCTCTTACTATTGTGTTATAATTTATTAGAGTTTTTATTTTATTTGGGTTTGGTTGAGTTTTCTTACTCATATTTCTTTTTTATTAGGAGATGATTCATCATATTATTTATCCACCTTCCTAATACATGTGGATTTTTTTATAAGGAATAAGGATCAGAATAAACATCATATTGGGCTCATTGAGGTGCCTCTAACCCATATTCAATAACATTTATAATTAGAGTATAGATGAACCATAAACTCTGTGATCTACCACACGAATATATCCAATTTTGACTATGATGTTCTTAATAGTGGTTGGTGGAGAATCCCATATCATAGGGGTCATTATTATTACTATTTACATCTCTTAGATTGAAAAGGAATATAATTTCATATTGAGATAATTCATCAGAGAGAAATTTCATTTGGCGGGGTGGTTCTCATCCAATAATTTATAGGGGCATTAAGTACACTAGGTTTTTAGTAGGTTTAGTCATCTATTTGGGTACCTATTCACATTACATTTTTATTGGATATTGAATTATTTATTTAAATAATGAGGATAAAATGTGTTAAAAATTGTTTTAGGGGGGATTAGATTAATGATTTTTTATTCAGATTTACTATTCTATTTTCACAAACATGTTTAACTGAATTGTGAGTCATGTAGAAATCAAACATATACAAACATTTATTTAGATTTTATACCATTTGTATTTCTATTTTAAGAGGGAAAAAAATATATGTTACATGAATCCTATAAATATCTATGTTATTATAATTTCAATCCTTACCAAAAAATTTTGAATATATAAAATTTACAAATGGTATTCTATAAAATATCTTATTAATGGATGTAGATATGGTGATCATTCAACTTGACCAATATTGGGTATTCTAATCTTATGAAATGTGATAAATTTTTTTTCAAATCAGTGATGTAATATTTTTATAATTGATCATTCCTGAAAGAATAAACCATGTTATTTATGATTTTAACGGTCTAACATCAAAAATAAAATCACACATCATGAATATTTAGGTGTTATAATTACTATTATTTCTTAATATTTTTTATTTTATTTAATCAAAAATGTTATTGTATTGGATCTTTATCTAGCACTAGATTATGAGTGACAATAATTGTTTTGTCTTTATTTGATTTCCATAGCTAAGATGATAGATTTTGTTAATATTTTTTTGGTGAACCTAATGGAATTCTATAGAAACAACATAATTTTAGTGAACTCTTTGAATCATTTGGTATAATCTTCTGGAATATTTATTTTTCTTTCACACATCTTATTGAATCTACACATATATTTTCATCATTTTTTTCTATACCAGTAGTATGTCTATATAATTGTTTAGACCCATCAACATGGAAATTATATATGAAACTATCTCATTATCATGCTAATTACAATTTGTGATGTCATATTAATTTAATTGTTATTTTAATTGGTAGAGTAAATTTCATTGAAAAAATTCCAAACTTTCGATCAAGGAAAATACTAGATTTCTATAGAAGAAAAATGAGGGACATTCCCAATATTATTTAAATAACCTTAGTTTCATATATTCTTATTATTTTAGAGTTTATATAATTTGTCCATGTAAGGATAATAAGTATTCTAGATTCAATTTTATATGTCCTTTTCAATAGAACATTGAAAAAATATATAAAGAAAAGATATATGGAGGGATAATAAAATCCATCAACTCAATATATAGTTTTCTCTATAGTCACAACTGCGTACACTAAATGTTCGTGGATTCTATTAATTAAAAAATGGAATAAATAATTTTTCATCTAAAACTAATTTTTGAAATATGGTTTCTGCTCGGTCATCTACCTAATCATGGTATTGTTGTATTTCCTTTGCTAGTGGTCTAGGAGTTTCATAAATTATTGACTAGTGTGTCCCTACATGGGGAAATTCTTAGTAAAAGATCAATTTTATAATGAATGAAAATTATATTGTTATTACAAACTAATAATGTGGCTAAATTATTTTTTGAGGGTTGAGAAATATAATCTATTTAAAGGGGGTCAATTGAAGGAATATTGGTTTATTTAGTTTTCAATGCACACATAGTTGTAAATTTACCCGGAGTAAATCAATATTATTTATTAGTAATTTATCTAATCAACATATTCATTTGGAAAATAATTTTTTTTATTAATGGGAATGATCATATTTGGGTGATGATTAGGTAGTAAATGTATGTACACCTCTTCCATTATCATTGGAAAAATCTCATTTGTTCGGTGGTAATGAAATATTCAACTATTCCCCAAGATTATGGGAATATCCGTAATTTTGATAACAGAAAAGAACAATATTTTTATATTTAATATTTTTATTATATAAAATTTTTATGAGTCTGTGAAAATTGACGGCGTGTGATTCCGAGGCCCAGATTTCTTAGAATGAATTTATGAAAATTTTTTAAGGTATGTTCATTGAACGGTCAAGAAACATTTTCTAAATTTTGAACCGATGGTCGGTTTCAAAATCTGAGGGCACCATTGAATCCACAACATCGAGATTCTCTTAAGGGAGGTTTCACATCGACCATAGTAGGTCTAGAGAAAAATTTAACTTTTGGGACTTTTTAATGAAATAATCAAAATAACTTTGTTATTTTTTTCCCATACTTATTCCTCCAACAAACAAGCGGCAGCGTGAGACCAACAACGTATCAATCTAATAAATTTATTGAACATTATATCCTAAGTAACATCAATGTTGTGTAATTATGAAGGTTCCTAATAAGTGAGACCCCATTAATTCCTAACGTCATTACTTACATTCACCCTCTCTTATTTATATGGAGCTTCGAGATAGGTTAGAGTGCAGCTTCCCTAAGCAACGAAGTTACGATATAGTGTTGTGACACAAAACCCTTGTAGGATAGAGCTGGTTCCGGAAAGCGGTGAAAAGTGACACTGAAATCCCGAGCCAAAGATCGAATATTGAGCGGTGTCGTTGGAGGCTAGTTGCAGGGGATGTAGAACACCTACCCACATTCTCAATCGCGAGCGTTTCTCCATCATTCTTGAGTTAGGAGTCTAATTCTTGTTTAATTAAAGTGAGTTTCTTGACCCCTTCAATCCTCTAACATGCATACAAGCTAATGTGGAGGGCGCAGTCCTAACGAACTCAGCTCGAAACCTCTGGTACATTCTTACCCTTGCACCCTTCATGTATGTCTGCCAGTGTGGCAGTACTGACCATCTATGAAGGAGGCAGTGCACTGACATGCACCGCAAGAGGAGACCACGACACTAAGCTGTGGCGGTCATCAGAGCGGCCGACACCAACCGGTCATGAAGGAGGTGTGGCGCTCCATCGTGTACCATCAGTTGGAAAGGGTCTGCAACCGAAGCCACGACGGATGAAGGCAGCGACCGACACACTGGCCGGCCACGAAGGTAGAGGGCGACATGACCAGTGCATCGCCGGTGGAGCCGCTCCACCAATGTTGCGAAGAAGGGACTCGTAGGAGGTTTCTCAAGGACCATGAATCACCCTTAGGCACTGCCACTTTTGTTCCAAACAGCACTACACCACCCCCTTCATAGCTCTGGCAGACTGTGGGCCGCACCTTCTACAGGATCCGCCTCACGCGGTCGGGCTGCCTGCCCAGTGGCCTGCACGCCTGGGCCAGTTCACGCCCCCTTTAGGGCTGGGTCACACCTTACAGGCTGGGCCAAACCTCAACTCAGTAGGTTGTGCCCGCCGTGGCCTGGTCCAACCGGGTTGGACCCGGATCGGATCATGGAGACCCGAACCGAGTTAGATCTGTCCGACTAGGTCATCCCGGACACGGGCCCAATTGGGCCCATAAACACTTAAATGACCATATCTTGTGAACCAGATGTTAGTTTGGAAAACCGAATGTGGCTCTGGGATCCTTGGATCAATATGGTCCATTTGTTATACTCCAAATGAATCTTTTAGATAGTTGGAGTATGAACAGGTTGGATCGAACCCGAATCCAACTAGGCCCTCAGAACTAAAACGCATATATCTCACAGACCAGGTGTCCTATTGATGCACCGTTGGTTTTTTGGAACCCTTTTGACATGGAGGTCCTTTGAGTTACTCCTTTGTGGAGCTTAGTGGTGGTTGAGGTATGATCGATATCTCGAGGTGAAGATTCTACAGAACTCAAGCGCCCTAGGTGCAAGGAATCATATGGAAGGCTGTAACGTGAGGAAAGATCAATCAATCCTATGTGGGTGAGCATCTATCGATCCTGTGTGGGTAAGCTTCAATCATATACTGTGTGGGTCAGCGCTCAGCGATCTTGTGTGGGTCAGCACATAGCGATCTTGTGTGGATCAACGGTGATTAATACCAATTGATCATGTGTGGGTCAGCAGCAGTGCTTCTTAAATTAATAAGATGATCTATATTATGTCTAATAACATGTACTTCTATACATAAGTTATACTGGATTGTGAGATGATTATTTAACCTTTGTGGTTTTATCTTTGTGGTATTACCTGTGTGGTACTTCAACCTTCATGGTGTTATCATCATGGTGATTCTTGTGTGGTATTTCTTACTTTGTGGTGTTATCTTCATGGTCTTACCTATGTGGTACTTCTAACTTCATGGTGTTGACTACACAATGTTATCTATGTGGTACTTCTAACTTTGTGGGCTTGTCTTTATGGTGTTACCTGTGTAGTACTTTTAACATTGCAGTGTTTTCATCGCAGTTTCACTTGTGTGGTACTTCTATCTCAGTGGTGTCACCTATGTGGTATTTCAACATTTGCGATGTTACGTGTGTGGTAATCTTCACTGATGTATGAGATGAGTATATCTGGATTGCTTAGGTACATGTATGGACATATATCTAAGTAGATTTTAAGTCTTTATTTGTGCTTTTTCCTTCGTGGAACTATGGGAGACCTACAGGGGTCTCAGGGTACATACTAAGTATCGTTATACTCACCCCTGCATAGGCTATGCTCACAACTTATTGTGTCTTGTGCAGAAGACATACAACATTGATCGAGGCTGGGGGTGCCAGGACAGGACGGTACTCGGTGGTGGACTATTTGGTGTGGCGTGATGTAGGGACTACTGATCATGAGTAATACATACCCTTCATGTCGGATCTTTGGTGGACAATCCAAGAGCTATTTTTCACATTTCCGTTGTTTTTTTAATTTTTATTTGTACTTTTACTTTACATTAGGGCTTGTATTCTACCCCCTTAATTTCATCATTCTTTTTACTACAATAGTTTACTTGTGGTTGCCTCTTGTTGTGTACTTGGACTGTGTGTATGTATAGGTTAAACGACAATGACTTCACATTTTAGGGATATGCCTTTCTGGTGCTAGTAACAGGCCCCGGGCCTATGGAAGGTGGGCTTGGGGTAGTCAGAACATGGGCCCTGGGGGATCGGTCGTGACGAAGTGGTATCAGAGGAGTCAGTTATACGGAAGAACTAGGACTCTGATCATTTCTATGTAGAAATTGTGTTAAGTGTTATGATTGTTGTTTTCAGTTTTGGGAATCCTGTGTTAGTGCGTCAACTGACCAATCTATACACTAGGACCCCAGCTTATGATTTCCGAATCAGTGCACTAAAACATTGATTGCGTGTGTTTTTGAAAAGTTCTTCTTGTAATCTAATTGAGTCAGCTCACCAGGTATAACATATTGACTGTGGAACACTAGTTTACTTTCATGATTCTTCCTCATAGATAGCTATCCATGATTCCCGAGAGAGTACGTGAGGATGACCCTCTAAGTGATGAGGCCTCAGTGTCAGACCCTCTTACGAGGTTATCACTTTTGGGTGGTGTACTAGAAACAACACTATCTATTGACCATTTGTTGCCAATATCCCCACGAGCGGGGGATTCACGTTGAGTGAGCATGTTCCACGAGTTCCAGGGGTATAGGCCTATGAGGAACCGGGGCGAGATGGACCTGCAGGCAGCTGAGGATTTGCTGGAGGCTGTGGCTTGAGTTTTTCTCTTAGTTGGGACACAATCTAATATGATGGTGATAGAAGGTGTCAGTATCTTCTAGTGAGCAGATGGGAGATAGTGGATCTTGATTCTACAGTTACACGATGAGGTGACCCTTATCTGGGTGGAATTTGAGAGCCTTTTCAGGGAATATTTTGTCTAAGTGACCTTATGCTTAGTGTGTATATAGGAGTTGCTGCACTTACAACAGAGCGGCATGACTGTGGCCCAGTACTTGGCGAGGTTCATTGATCTCTCTAGCTACTCCACTGATATGGTATGCAACCCTTTCTTTAGGGATTGTACCTTTGAGTAGGATCTCCATGGGGAGATCCGAGCATCAATGATATCGCTCAACATTCCAATCTAGGATGGGGTGATAGGGTGAGCACGTTTGGTGGAGATCTTCCTAGCTAAGATGGAACTGAAAGCGAGAGCCACCACCCAACATAATGTAGTAGAGTCATCTGAAAAAGGAAGTGGATGGATGACATAAGTGCCTAAGGGGGGAAGGCCTTCTCGTGGATGACCTTAGGATACAAGGTCGGTGGTGCGGGGCTCACAGGACAGAGGATGATAGTTGTGTAGTAGGCAGTGCTACTCATGCAGTAGGCGTGGTCAGAGGGCTTGTGATTGACCGAACCACCATACGGAAGACCAACATATGGTCGAGGGAATATATGAGGTAGAGGCAAAGATTTGATCGGGGGTTCCTCAGGTAGTAGGATGACGTGGCAGAGGAGCTCGTCGTGCAACATGTATTGGGTGGTGATTCAAGGTTTTTCAACCACCACCTCAAGGTGGTCCATATCAACTACAAGGAGAAGGTGGATAAGGATGAGCTCTGATCCAGGTAGTTGAGGCCTATGACCATGGAACTCTAGAGATGATTAGAGGTATGACCTGTTTCTACTCCACCCTAGCTATAGTACTTATAGACACATGTGCCAGTCACTATTTAATTTCCACTGCCCTCGTTCAGAGCTTAGAGATTCTGATGGAGCTATTGGATATATCCTTATGGCTAGAGACTTATATGGGAGAGGATTCGATGATTACACACTAGTGCCGACAGTGTGATATTTCTCTAAGAGGTGAGAGCTTTGGCTGGGATCCTCTATTAGTGGCATCAAGGCCTTAAAACGTCATCTTAGGCATGGAATGGTTATCCACAATCCATGTTCAGATTGAAAATATTAGGTGCAATGTGTCGTGTGTCTATGAGGATGGGACCAGGTTTTCTGTCATTGGTGAGAAGGGATCATTTGAAGCCCATGATAGACTTACCCAAAGGAGGGTGAAGCCAATCACACATTAGTTGGCCAACCATACCCTCAGGGAAATTTATGTAGAGAGTATGTTCTATCCTATAGCGGTGGACTAGTATGTCAATGTCTTCCCTCATATGTTATGGGACAACCTCCTTGCAGAGTGGTAGACTTTTACATCAACATGTACTTTACGAAAACATTGATATCTACACCAACATATCGAATGGCTCCTATGGGGCTTCGTGTGTTATGGGTATAGTTGGAGGACTTGTAGAGAAAGGGGTTCATAAGGCCCATAGTTTCTCCATGGGAAGCCCCGATTTAGTTTTACAAGAAGGAATATGGGAGTTTGAGACTCTGTGTGGACTACCAGAGCCGGAAATAGGTGACTATGAAGAACAAGTATTCACTTCAGAGGAATGATGTTCTTTTAGATCAGCTGAAGGGAACTCATTGGTTTTTAAAGTTATACCTTATATTTGGCTATCAAGATCTCATAGTACGAGATGAGGATGTGTAGAAGATAGACATCAGATGTCGGTATGGACACTATGAGTTCTTGGTTTTTCCATTCGGCATGACCAATTACCCAACAGTGTTCATGGGACTCATGAACAAGATATTACAGATATACCTTGATTGATTTTTGGTGGACTTCATCGACAACATCTTGATATACACCACATCAGAGGAGGAGCATTCCTATCATCTAAAGACAGTTCTAGATACACTCTGTGAGCACCAGATTTATTATTATCCCTCGATGTGCTAGTTCTAGATACAAGAGGTCCACTTTATGGGACACATTATCTTGGAAGATGGACTTGCAGTGGATCTAGCTATGATAGAGGATGTACTTACTTTAGATCCACCTAGAAGTTTGACCGAGGTGCAGAGTTTTTAGGGATTGGATGGATACTACCAGAGATTCGTGCCTAAATTTTACAGAGTTTCGACACCCTTGTTAGAATTTATGAAGAAGGTACAACCCTTTGTATGGAAGGAGAGATGTCAATAGTGTTTTTAAGAACCGGGGTAGAGACTGAAAAATGCCCCATCATGCGGTTATTAGAAGAGGGTGTTGGGTATGTATTCTGATGTGACGCATCAGGGACGAGACATGGATGTGTCCAGATGAAGGGGAGAGCAGTGATCGCTTATTCTTCATGATATATGAGATAGAATGATAATAACTATGATACCCATGACCTAGATATTTCAGCATTGGTTTTCTCCATGAAGATACGGTGAAATTACATGATGGATGATTGTTTTACAGTCTCCTCTAATCACAAGAGTCTGTGGTATATCTTCTCTCAAAAGGACTTGAACTTGAGATAGTGGGGATGGATAGAGTTCCTCCATGACTTTGACATTGAGATAGTCTATACTCATGTGAACAGGATCGTGGTCGTAGATGCACTCAACACGAGGTCTGGTCTACAGTTGTTGAGTGAGGTGACATAACATCTACCCGTATTGAAGATATACTTAGTGGATAGAGACAAAGCATCATACCTCTAGTCTATGACAGTCACTCCCCCACTCCATTATTGAGTCAGTGAGGTGCATCTTGGGGACATTGACTCTGAGTCTTTTCGGGCTCAGATATCCTCATGAAAAGCAACTGGTGGATTTTTTGAAGGTGGGGAGCACATCATACTCTTCAGATAACGTACGATGGTAAATGTGATTCTATGAGAGGAGGTATTGAAGGAGTTACATATATACCATCTATCGAAACATCCACGTGTAGAGAATATGTACCATGACCTTTGGTATCAGTACTGGTGTCCAGAAATGAAGAATGGAGTGGTAGAGTTTGTTTCGCGATGCCTCACTTATCAACAAGTGAAGGTCGAGCATCAGGTTCCAGAAGGCTTAGTGCAACCACTAGTGGTGTTGTAGTAGAATTCGGATATAATATTAATGGAATTTGTGATAGGACGTCCATGTACATCTAGAGGACATGATTCCATTTGGGTGATTGTTGACCGACTCACCAAGTCTGTCCACTTCCTACCTATCTGAGAGCAGTTATCAGTAGAGGGATTGGGATGCCTCAATGTACAAAATATTGTGGGACTTCATGGGGTTACATAAAGGATAATCTATGATTGTGATTCACATTTTTCTTCCCTGTTGTGGAAGGGATTGTGGGAGAAATTCATGACTTAGCTATGTTTGAGCAATGACATTCATCATCAGAAGAATGGTCAGACGTAGCAGAACATTCAGACGCTGGAGGACATGCTTTGTGCATGCATCCTAGATTTATCCTGTTGTTGAGAGGATCACTTTCCCTTGGTGGAGTTATCCTAAAACAACGTTTATCACACCACCATCGGTATGGATCAATTCGAGGCCTTAAACGGTCGACCATGAAGATCACCTCTTTGCTGGACCGACCCAGGGACATCAGAACATATGTGTAAATAGTTTGTACCGGATACCACTTAGAATGTGTAAATCATCCATGATTAGATGAAGAATGCACCGATAAGACAAAATTCTTATGCTGACAGGAGGCGGTGGCCTTTGGAGTTTGATGAGGAAGACCATGTATTCTTACAGGTCTCACCTCGATGAGGTTTATAGAGATTTGGTGGAGGTAGCAAGTTATCAATGAGGTTTATCAAACCATTTATGATACTGCGAAGAAAATGTGACATGTCATATGACTTGGCCCTTCCAATGTAGCTGGAGAGGGTGCACAAAATCTTCCAATTATCCCAGTTGAGGAGATACTTGCATGACCTATATCACATCATCGACCCTGGTGAGTTGGCCTTTGATGATGGGGCGACATTTAATGATGTTTCAGTAGAGATTGAGGATTTACAGGAGTAGGTCCTTCATGGGAAGTCGATACCTCTGGTGCGCATTCGCAGGCAACACAAGATCTTCCTGGAGATCACTTGAGAGTGGGAGACCCATATTCATTATCAGTACCATCATTTGTTTCCTTAGTCAATGTAGTGGATTTTGGGAACAAAAATCCATAAGGTGGGATGAATGTAGAGACCCATATTTTTCGATGTAATTGTTTTTTAAATTACATGGAATTATTATGAGTCTATGAAAATTGACAGAACGTGATTATAAGGCCCATTGTGCCCAGAATAAATTTATGACCTTTTTTAAGATACGTTTAGTAAACGGGCAAGTGACGTTTTCTAACTTTTGAATCGGTGCTCGTATAAAAAACTTGTGGGCACCATTGAATCCATATCACCGAGATTCACTTAAATGAGGATTCACTAAGACCAAAGTAACTCTGGGGAAAAGTTAATTTTTGGGACTTTTTAATGAAATTAACAAAATAACTTTTTTATTTTGTTTCCTCTAATTTTACCTCCAACGAACAAGCGACAACATGAGAACAATGATGTGTCAAGCCAATAAATGGATTAGAATTTCAATCCTAAGTAACAACAATGTTGGGGAATTAAGAAGGTTCCTAATTAATGATCCCCATTCATTCCCAACATTGTTACTTACCATCCCCTCTTCTATTTATATGGATCTTGGGGAGAGGTATCAACACATTTTCACCAAGAACGATGTGCTGATAATGTGCCGTGATGCCAAACCCCTGAAGGAACTAGCCAGTTCCATTGAGTGGGGTCGAGCGGCACCAAATCCCCAAATCAGAGATCGAATATTGAGCGAAATCTTTGTAGGCGAGTTACGGGGTATGGAGAACACCGACCCACATCCTCAATGGTGGATGTTTCTACATATTTCATGAGGTTGGGGTTTGATTCTTGTTTAATCCATGTGGTTTTCTTGAACCCTTTAATCCTCCATCATGATTACAAGTTAACGCGGAGGGAACGGGCCTAACGAAACCATCCCGAACATTCCACTACTTTCCTAAATTTGTTCCCTCCATGGAGGACCGCCGGTGCTCCGATACCGACCGACTATAAAGGATGTGACACACCAAAGCGTTCTGCAAGAGGATGCATGACACTAAGCTGTGATGTTCATCAGAGCAACTGACACCAGCTGATTGTGAAGGAGGTGTGGCGTGCTATCACGTGATGCCGGTGAGGATGGGGCTAAAATAGATTAAGGTGGTTGCCGGAACACCGGCCAACCGTGAGGAAGGATGCGTCACCCCAGCACCGCCGGAAGAACTAGCTACGGATCATCAACCTTGATGGTCAGTAGAGGTGGTAGGCACACCAGCCGACCGCGAATGTAGAGGGTGGTGTGACCAGCGTGCCATCGGTGGAGCCACAGCTTTGACACCGTGGTGGTGGGACCCGAAGTGGGTCCCACGGTGACATGGAAGCACCCTTAGGCACTGCTAATTCAGTTCTAAATGCCCCCCCCTTTTCGGATTGGGTGGACCACAGTCCATGCCTCCTGTGGGCTGTGCCTCACACGGCCCGGCCGCCTGCCCAGTGGGCAGTGTGACCGGGCCGGTTTGTACCCCCTTCCGGGCCTCCCCTCTTGCTGGCCTCCCCTTCAGAGAAAACCCCGTCGCGGCCCCGTCAAGCTGGGTTAGACCCAGATTGATTCAGGTTAACCCAAACCGAGTCGATTCAGCCCAAACTAGGTCGGGTCCGGTCGGTCTAACCAAGTCAGAATGGACCCTGGCCCAAAAACTCTTAAAGGGAAATATCATGAGAACCAGATGTCTATTTGATCTACCATCTTCAGTTATGGGATCCTTGGATCAAGAAGATTAGTTGGGTATACTCCAATTTAGTTTTGGAGATAGTTAGAGTATGGATGGGTTGGATCGAACCCAAATCCATCCAAGCCCTCAGAAATAAAACGCTTATAACTCACAGACCATGCATCCAATTGACGCACTGTCTGTCACGTTGGAACCCTTACAACCTAGAGGTCCTTTGGGTTACTCCTTCGTGAAGCATTGAGGTGGTCAGAGTATGGATGATATCTCAAGGATCAAATTCAACTGAACTCGAGCGCACCAGGTGTGAGGAATCCTGTGGCAGACATCAATGTGAGGAAAGAACAATCAACCTTGTGTGGGTCAGCATCTATCGATCATGTGTGGGTCATCTTCTATCAGATTCTAAACTGGTCAGTGCTCAACAATCCTGTGTGGTTAGCACATACCGATCCTGTGTGGGTCATATTCTATGTGGGTCATCGAGGGATAGTACCTATCGATCCTCTGTGGGTCACCAGAAGTGCTTCTTATATGAATAAGATAATCTATCTTAAGACTAATCATCTGTACTTCTGTACTTAAGTTATACCCGACTGTGACCTGTGTATTTTACCTTTGTGGTGTTATCATCATGGTGTTTCATGTGTGGTACTTCTACCTTCGTGGTGTTATCATTGTGGTGTTGCCTGTGTGGTTCTTCTTCCTTCGTGGTGTTGACTTTGTGGTGTCACATGTGTGGTACTTTTACCTTCGTCGTGGTGTCTTCTTGGTGTTACCTGTGAGTTACTTCTACCTTCATTGTTTTATATTTACATTGTTACCTATTTGGTACTTTTATCTCAGTGGTGTTACCTTAGTGGTATTTTTACCCTTTTACCTTTGTGGTATTCTTCACTCTTTTATGAGATGAGTATATCTTGATAACATAGGTATATTTATGGGAATATACCTAAGTAGATATGCAGTATTGCTTTGTGGGATTTCCTTCGTGGAACTCTAGGAGACCTACATGGGTCTCAGGGTCCTTACTAAGTATCAGTATACTCACCACTACACAGTCTATGCCCACATCTTGTTGTATCTTGTGCAGATGATCGACATCAATGATCGAGGCTAGGGGAACAATGGATGGACGGTACTCAAAGGTGGGCTATTTTGTGTGATGTGACGTAGGAACTACTGATCGTGAGTTGTACCTACCCTTCACGTAGGATCCTCATTGGATTATCCTGAAGTTGTTTTTCACTTTTCAGTTGTATTTTTACATTTCAGTTGTACTTGTACTTTACAGTTGGGATTGTATTCTGGCCCCTTTACTTTAGCATCATTTTTACTACAACTGTTTACTTGTGGCATCTTCTTATCGTGTTCTTAGACTGCATGTCAGTACAGGTTAAAAGTCATGGTATTCCCATTTTAGGGATACGCATTTCCAGTGCTAGTCACCAACCCCTAGCCGATGGAAGGCGGGCATGGGGTAGTCATGACACTGTCCCCGGGGGACAGGTCGTGACAATTACAAAACCCTTATATATAAACTTTCATACAAAAATAATAATATATTCAAATAATTACTCTTTTCCCATTCAATTTCATTATTGTGTAATATAACACTACATATGTAGATAAAATACCCCATGGAAGGGACCAATAAAAATATATCCCAATGGAGTTTGAATCATTAGCATCCTAATAATATCCTTCAATTGATAAACCAAAATCCATTTTTTACTTTAAATTTCATTATTAAATCTAATTAATTTTTGAAACTTATAATAATTTGATGTATTATTTAGGGGCACCCATTTAGGTAAATGAGTGGATACACATAAGGGGTGATTTTGAGAGAATCTCTACTGACATCCACTAAACATAATCTCACTAGAGGGGTTGTTTAAAAAACCATGAGTGGAGCTAATCATAATGTTTTTAGTGGGGTTACCTTAACCATGTGAATAAAAATTTTCATATAAGATGTGAAATATGATCTCAGGTATCCCCCTATATGATTAATGATATCACTGATGGCAGTGTGGGTAAAACATCCCCCATCCCAAGGGGCTAACAAATCCTTATACTTTTCACAACTAAGGCTATACCCCGCTTTCAATTCAAGTATATACTATATCAGGAGATTAATGAAATTATTTATCTATTTATTCATATTTATAAACTTTTATCATAGATATCACCACTCAATTATTTGGATGGTATTTTTAGAATCATTAGAATTTATTCACATTTCTCTAAGCATGGTGTGGGTGCATATTTATCACTATTTCCCATTCAGAATGTGTTTTTAGTAATTTAGTCTCGGTCGTGTTTTTCTAGATTTACTAAATATGTATATATAAATTCAATATTTGTATAATTACATGAAGAAATGAATTTAAAAACTACCTCATAGGTTTTTACATATTTTCCAATTAGTGGGGTAAAATATATATCTATAAATTCAGTCCAATATTTGATTTCCACAAAGAGAAAATCCACCATAATTTTTTAAAGATCAATATTAATGATTTTTATGGAATCCTATTATATGATATCACATTTATTAATATAATTATTGTTAAAATACACCAAAATAGAATCCAAATTAACATAGAAACATAAAATCATTCAATTCCATGATGTTATGACTACAAATTTCATAAGATAAACATTTGGACTGAAGATGAATGGTTTTATTCTATATATTATAATGGATATTTGGTTTCCATTTCTATTAAATATTATTAAAAATGAAATATTGAAAAATTATTTTAGTCTAAAACATGATCACCATTTTTTATTTGGATAAATTCTACCACATGAATCTCCCACATTTGATGCATGGTTTATTAATCGGTTTCAATCTTAATAGTCACCACTAATATTTTTATTGATTGAATTAGATTCATCTAACCATATTATTTCATTTCATTATAGACGATTATATTTTTTATATTTCATTAACACAATAATTTATGTGGATATGATTTCAACAATTAATGATAATTTTTTGGTGTAAATAAATTCAGTTTCACAAGAACCTCTAATAAAGAGAAAAAAGAGTTACTATGATAGTAGAATGATTATGAACTTCTTGACTTATATTATGGGAAGGACCACTAGAATTACCTTCTAGATCACCATGAATAGTACATCCATGGTTACTCAGATTCTTATTTATTACAAATGGATGAAATTCATGGAATGTATTGTGGGGATAACCCTAATACTTGGAATTTTCTAGTTCTCCATCATAGAGAGGACCATTACAGTAGTTTATTTCTAGACAACCATGTTGGGGACCTCCATGGATACTTTTTGATTGATATAAATCATAGTGGAGACCATCACAATGGTATGTTTTCTTATCATGTGTAGGACCATAATGAAAATAACCAAGGGGATTACCAATATAGTTTACACTTATTGATTTTCTATCAAGGGAATGACATTGATGTTATTTAAACATTATTTCATGAGTAGGACCTATAAAACTATAACCATTAAGATGATCACTATGTTAATAGATTTTGGTTTATAATTATAAGGACCTATATGGTAAATCATCGTATTTTCCAACATGAGAACCTATATTTACAAGTGTCAAAGGAGAACCTCTAGAGTTATTGATACTCATTCGAACATAAGGAGAACATATATGGTTAATATTATCATTTACAATGGGTAAAGTCTTTAAATTAATATTATAATGAGTTCCTCAATAGATATAAAACATTCCTCTATGTGTATGGCCTCTATAGTGGTTTTTCCCTCCCTCACTAGTGATGTTTGATCGGAGTGATCACCAATTCTTTTATTAAATCAATATAAGGAATCTTACTAATGATGATGAAAATTTTTTGTACGTTACATTTGAGATATGGTGATAGGACTCAGTCATATTGGGAGTAGAAAATACATAATCATATCTATAATATTTTGTATTTTTTAATTATTATTCCCTCCTTCGAGGTTACCTAGATGAGATTATTAGGTTGGATCCAAGAAAATGAAATTTTGTGTAATGTGGGTCACATAATAATGAAAATGACCAATTTTAGTGGTACCACCCCAAAATGATTCTTGGGTATCTATTAAAATATAAATAAGATGTTCTATGAACACTTTTAAATGTAAAAGTTATATTATTTATTTCTATTAGGACAAACCCCTAATATAATATGAAGCTCTGATGGGCCCCCTTCCCCTACTAACTTGATAGCGACGTGAGGTGATTTTTTCATTAACTCCACTTATTTAGAGTGAGATATATTTGTGATGGTACTGATTTTATTATAATGGTAATCCAATACTACATTTTAACCATTTATAATTGAAGGTATTGGGTGGTAGATAGAATTCATCAATTATTTGGTGTTGATATATTAATAATAACAATAACACATGTACTAGGTGATATTGGTTGGTGGTTCATAGAAACCATGATACCCTGTGACTATCTCCAGCCTAGTTGGATGACATGATCCTTAATAACATGATTATATTAATATATTAAGGGATATTATAGAAAATAAATATCTATCTATAAATTATCATAAATAACAATTCATGTCTAATTGATCTCTTTTATAACATAATGATTACACATCAGTTATAATGTTTTTCATTTATGAGATTATTTTTTAAATATAGGCCCCTATATTTCCCTTTCATGGTCTTAATAATTAAAAAACAAGATAATTATTCATTTAATCATCCCAATAAGGTTTTTTATTATCTAGTTTAATACAATATTATATATTTCTGAAATTATTTTGAAATTATTCTAAATAAAAATACCATTTACCCTAGTTGTGAAGTATATATTTCATGACCATGACTATTTTAGAATTCTATGTGATAGGTTTCCATCATCCCATGTTGAGTAATTTTTCTCTTGATTAAAAATTTAGAGTTGGTAACTCTATAATTTACCATAGTTCATGATGGTGGGAGGTGTTTATGAGATTTGATCAGGCTCTTGAGGGATATATCATACATATTCATGAGAAGAGTATAAAAATTCATGTAGTTCAGTATCATATAAGAATCCATGAAATAAATTTTTGGTGTCATGTAATAAGGAACCTTGTGGTTACTTTTTAGGGTATGTATCCTTGACCAAGCATGTGTTCTATTTCTGGTCTTGTATCCATGAACAATCGGGTGTTCCTTTTTGTGTTGTGAATATTAGACCAACGCATCTTACCAATCAAGGTTACATGACTATGACCACTTCAATATAGTTTAAAATAGTTCATATTTTAATAATAGTTTGGGTTCTAATCACTTCTTTATTTCTGATATTATTCCCAAGAGAACCATTCTAGTTTAATTAGATAGATGATTCATCACATAGAATAACGAGAGTAGCTCCAAATATCATATAAAATTTATGACTTTAGCTAATTGATTTGACTTAGGGATGCTAAAACTGTGTTTAGTGTACATGGAACTTTTCTATAATAACTAATATGGAAACTTTCTGCAATCAATTCTTGGAAAAGTCCAAATAGTTTTTTGAGATGACAAATCCATGTAATCAAGGGACTACTTGATGGAATGTATTTTTAAGATACTACATGATAGGTAGAATAACCTAGGTATGGTATCATATATGTTTATATATTCATCTAATTAATGGATCAAGTGATTTTATGGGCCACATATATTTTATAGTAACCAATTTTTCTATATAGGGAAGCCGTTTTATTAGCTTGATCATGGTAAAAATTATGAGAGACAATGCTATGAAAAAGGGTGTAAATGTTCTATGGGAATATACATGGAAAAAGGTGTTACACTAAGATTAGGTAATTTAATTATATAATTGATGAACCATGGAAGACCAATATAAGAGTGAATCTTATGATTGGGAATTAGAGTTTTGTTTTCTTTATTACCATTAACGGATATACTTGACTCCAAATAGAAATTCGTAGGTGAATGGGAACCCTATGGAGTACCCTAATTGGTGAGTGTGTTGTAAATTATAATAATCCTAGAATCCACTTAGTTCCTCCATTATTTCTTAGAAACTTCCATCGATATGGGTTATTCATCCCATCCTATGTAGAATCATTGGAAAACCAGACTATCATTGAGGGTTTTTCTGTCAAAGCCATTAAATGATTCAAATAACCATTTTTTCATTACTTATCCTACATTTCAACTTGTAATTATACATGAGATAGGGTTTTGGGATATTAATTAGATATTTTTGTTCGTAAATGAATTTTAGTCATGGTTTCTTGATCTCGGTGCATCTGTCTCCCTCGAAATAGGATTCATATGTGTATTTTTATAAGAAATAGAGGATTGTGAACCTAGGACATTAGTTAACCCACAAATAACCTAATAGGGAACCAATGTGTAATTTTAGGCATGTGATACCATTTATAGTGTGTGTGTGTGCGTGTGTGTGTGAAAGGTTGACATAGATCATGTGCACGTCATATCAGGACCATTCACATGGGTTTTTGTATGAAAACATTACAAGGATAGGTGTGCTAAGGTTAACATGGTCTTAAGGTAGGGTTCTAGACCTTCTCATATAAATAAAAAATGAAAATTATTCTTGAGTATTTTTATTTCATTCGTTAATAATATTTTATCATCGATAATGGTTTCCTAAATATTCACTATTTATTAATTTTAAGGGAGCCTAAATCCCAAAAAACTCTCTCCTCAAACTATATATGGATTTTCAAACAATGATAAAAGTGAATGGAATAAGGAAGGAAAAACATAATTTTAGAAAATGTAAAGCGAGAAGTTAGGTAAGGAAGGGATAATTGGAGTAATAAAGTGAGTTATCTTAATGAATGACCAATAAGAGAAAAATTAATTGATTTATTGATAATATATGGATGGGAAATAAAATTTATAGATTAAAAAATATTATATTTCATGGAAAATATTATACTATTTATGGAGAAAAAATTTATTTTAAATACAAACCACTAACATCACCTTTTCCATGTTATGGTTAATATTTTATATAGAAGTAAGATATATATTTTTTACATAGGGTGTTACACTATGTTTATCTCCAATTAATGGTATTGAACATTAAATTATAATCATATAAATAGCTTCAGTTTTAAATAATTTTTATCATCATGTAAACATGGAGGATACAAATTAAATTTAAATGAACCTCCCAAATTTTAGAGCCTAAGTTATCTGAGAAAGATGATAATAGTTTGTTCAGTACAAGTTCTACTAGTTCCGATGGAAGATAATATATAGAAATTGAGAGTGTATTGTAAATTTATTATAAATATCATGATGAGGTATAACCACTCTATCCCAAGGTTAAGTGAAATTATTGAAAATATTAATGGGTCTAAAATTAACTCAAATATGGATTTAAGAAGTGTTAATCACTAAATTATAATTAATTCTAGGGATCGTTAGAATAAAATATATAAAAATAAATATGTAATTTATGAGTCGCTAGTGATTCTTTTTTTCACACAACTATTCCTTCAACACTCATATTATAAATAAATGATTTATTATGTACATATATTGTAATATTCTATGCAGTATAATTTAATGACATAATGGTTCATAGAAGGACTATTCAATAACCCATATATCACATAAACAATGTTATAGATGTTTTATAAATATAAATAATTATTGAAAAAAATTAAAACAAATATAAAATACAATAAATAGTGGATGGATACAATAATTGTTTGGATAATTAGATAGTTTTACATGTATTTAATGAATCTAAATAATGTATTTTTATTAAATTATCATAATCAAAGAACTCATGAATGAGTTTTCAACGAAAAATATTCTATTATAATTTGAGACAACTCAGGTGTAGAATTTTTAAAAACTAAAGGACAAACACCCCAATGATTCTCTAAATTATCATATTATATTATTAGGACTTCTAAAATTGAATTTAATGAGAGAAAACATTCATTGGTGGAGTGATGGTGAATGATGGTAATCCTAATACTCATTTTCATGAAAATTTAATTTTACCAGCTTTATATTATTCTATATATAAAATATATATATTTAATTTTTTAGAGTACTAGAAACATATAAAGACAACCTCTATAAAATTATATTTGAAATCCATTTTTATCTTGAGTTTTAAAAACACATTAGGTATTTATATAACAGGAATATTCACCATGTTAAGTGGCTAAAATTATTTAAATAAATTTCCAATTTGTTGATTTGTAAAAAGGAGACTGATAAAAATAATTCTAATGAAAATTCAAAAATATATAATATTATACCACACATTATTTATAAAAATTTAGGTCTTTAATGGATCAAGGAAATAACTTATAATAAAATTTATTTTAGGGAAAATATTTACATTTTATACTCTAAATTAGTTATGAAATGTTTTTACCAAATAGATTTCTATTCCAATGTAGTAAAATTTTCACTCTTTATTTTTACACTCAATTTTAATGAAATATAAATATTTTTAAGGGAAAAGGAAATATATTTTCATTGAGAAAATATTATGCATTTATGGTTATCAATTTAATTATCCCAGAATATGTTTTTGTCTTAGGAGGTTTGTTTAAAAAATGTATCATAATTCTCAAATAAAAAATTAATATAATCAACCATGAATTATATCATCACATTTGTATCCCCAATATTCATTATAATGATATATTTATGTACATTATTGTTAGAAAATATACTTTATAATAATACAATAACTTATTTACAATTATTTGAAAACATTTCCAGGAATCATGGGATCCCCATGAAATTTTTGTCAAAAAAGGTACAAAATTATTAAGATACCTTTAAAAAACATTTTGGATAAAGATGTAAGTGGACTTATTAATTTCCACCACATATCACACATAAAATGTATTTAAAATAGATTTGGTTTGTAATTATGTATCCTCATTACTATATTATATTATAATTAAATAGATAATGAATTGGCATGTCTTTCTACCACATGTAGTGTTTACTTATAATATTACCTAAGACTAGATTATTCATTTTTCTAAAATTAAATGTATTATAATTTTAATAAATAAGAGAATATTATTTTATATTCTTTTCCAATGTTGGAAAATTTTATATTTATGGGAAAATAAATATGAAATTCATCAATAAAATCCATTAATTTTAATGAATACTTTTAACTAAATATCATAGAAATAAACTAATCATGTGAAAAACATTCATACAAAAGTAATATTAGAGTCGAGTGTCTCATTATTGATTCACCTATGAATGGAAATTTATCTTAATAAAATAACTTCCACTCTTATTCTATGTGAATATTAACCATTATGAGTGATTAATAGAACTATAACCAACATTTATAAAATTAATATCCCAAGTGATTATGGTGTAAAATCCACCTTCAATATTTATAATCATTATTCTTATTTATGGGTAGATGATTAAGAGACAAGGAAAAATCTATTTAAATAATGAATATAACTTGAGATGATCTAATTAAATAAACTATATTAAAATAGTGAATTTCGTAGAGTTTTGATGTCTAATGGTAAATTAAATAATTAAGCAGTTTCAGGACACAATAGGTGTTAATTTCAGTATATTAAAGTCATTATATAATCAATAATAATAGATGAATTAAATAAATATGTAATATTACTCATATTATATAAAATATGATGTATGATTTCCATGAAAAGAATTTTCCCAAATTTAGAAGTCCAAACCACCTAAATAATATCTAAATTTTATATTTGTAGAAACAATATCAAATCCAAATGGTAACGTCAAAATAAATTCCATTGGTATATGATAATTATTTTATCCACATTCATTCATGGTTTTTTCATACAGCACCATTAAATATATTATAACCATAATAATTTAATGAAAAAAGGGTTAATTATTATACTAAAATATTATTATTTAATGAAACAACCATTTTCTATCTCCTTTCAATATATTCTAAAAGGAAAACTACACACATGTTACGCATGGACTACCGCCTTCATGAATGACACATTTTATTTTTCATCACCAAATTAAATAGTGTTATACAAATTTATATAATAAATAAATTTGATATTTGTAACGTGAATAATTTTTTTGGAAAGGAAATTTTGAAAATTTATAAATATTTTTAATATTAAATTGTCATTCTGAAATTCAACTACCAAAAGAGCACATACCGAGCCACATTATAAATAAAAACATCTCAAAATTATCTTTAATTTACCCTCTTCATCTACCCATTTTTAATCTTTATTTATCAATTTCAGAAAAAAAAGTTAATTTTCTATAAAAGGTATATTATCAGCATAAAATAACATGTTCTTTATCTTTCATCTATTGTAATGTGTCCTTGTTTTAGTTGACTTTACAACCAATATAGATACTTTTATAATTTTTTTCTCATGAATAAAAAAGAACATGAATATAATATAAAAAATATAGAATAAATATGAATTTAATTTCTTTTCATACTTTTTTTTACCAACATTCAAAAGTTTATATACTAATAAATCCAATTCATCAACTAATTTTATAATCAATTACAAAGTAAATTTGTAAGTGTTAAATAAAAAAACAAATATAATTTCCATAAAATGGATATGGAAATCCCAAGTAATATATAAAAATAATTATACTATCCTGAGAATTATTGAGACAATAAACAATAAATAAGACTCAAGGACTAAAAATTACAAACATGAGCATATAAGTGAAATAGACTAGTTAACACTTGAATGCTAATTATAATAAAAAAATTAATATATAGGTTATAATTAATTATAACAAGATATTATAAATAAATAAAAAGAGGAATAATATTTTAATTAATTGTAATAAAAAATATGAGTTATACTAGAAAAGTCAAGAGAGTTTGACTAAGTGGAAATCTAAGTATATAGTTTTGTGGTATTAATTTAAATTCATAGTGATATTTTTATTATTATATAAAAATTTACTTTTATATGGAATACATAAAAATATATTGACTTATAATATGTTAAATATTATTTTTATTCTTGGGATCTTCAAATTTATTTAAATAATCCCTTTTCGATATCATTCGATTCATATATTACATAATTCATAAGGGTTTCCATTAAATCAATATACTTTAATTTAGTTATGTTATTTATTCACGAACAATATACTTTTTTTGGTATATTACACACAATAATTGTGATATATATTATTCCCTCTTTATTTATTATTTTAAAAGTATTTTTTTCGTTTTACCCCTTATGGTTCAAAATTCAACCACATGGGAACTTATATATGGGTTGTCCCTAATTATTTATTTATGATCATAAATATTTTCCCCCTTATTGATATCTATTATAATATTTCATGAATTTTTTTAATTATACATAAATTATTTATTATGATATTTTTCAGACATTCATTGACCTTAATTAAAAATGTTTTTAATTGATATTTTTAATGTTTTTATATGAATCTATTTTGAATTTCATTATATGTATTAATGGAAGATTTTTATTTTTAGTGTTTTTAACCAGACTTTATTCTAAAAAATTCATTTATATTATTTAATATCGTTCTTAATTGCTATTTTTCATTATTTGTTACATATTAAGCCCTACTCCCATAGTTTTGTGATTTTTTCATTTGAAAAATAAATTTTAATGTATTTAATGAATAAATAATTGGGTTTCATTCAACAGATGTATATTTTATCTTCCACACGAATATTTTTATTTCAACACCAATTTTTATCAATGATTATATTTATTTAATTTTATTTATAATAAAAGTTTTCAATTTATTTTTATTTCACCCCTTGGAATAGATTTTTGAAAATGAAATAAGACGTTTTTTACCATATGAAAATAATATTTAGTATTTTTTAAAAAATTTCAATCATTTTATTATCATACCCTAAAATATCTATCTATATTGTGGTTATGTTTCATTTATTCCCTTCTAAATATTTTATTTATTTATATTTCATATCTCATCTTGTTAATAAATGTTATGTTCTGTATAATTCTTTCTCTCTCTTTTCATTATTTTTCTCCTTCACATCCATATTATTTAATTTCATGAGTAAATTATATATTAAATTAAATATTTCTATATTATTATTTATAGTATTTTAATAACTATATACACATTAAAATATATGAATCCAATTTCAAACAATATTATCAAGAAATTAATTTGATTTATTAACTAGGTAAATATTAACAACATATAATCTTGTTAATTTAGTGTGGAAGTATATTGATTAACAATTCATGACAGTTATGTATTTTATATTTTATTTATTCCTTCATATGATAAATACATTATAAAAGATTACTAATTTTTGGGGACTTTAATTATATAAGCACTTTATGCCTCGATAGCTCCCAAGAGACAATCTATTTTGGGTATTTTATATATGGATCACTATTTATTAACAATTTCTGGGTAATAGATTTTATTATATATATATTTCTTATATAATGCATGAAGGTAATGATTATTATGAACTATATTATAAATTAAATTTTAATAAAAACAATTTTTATTATCTATCTGGTTATTTATATTGTTACGTTAGCAATGGATGCATTTCATAGAAATGTAATTAGATATATGACATATTATATTATTAATTGTTCATTATTTTTTATTTATGGATTTTTTTATAAAAAAAATATTACTTTCATGACCTAAATGTTATAGTTTATGTTCTAATAGTTATTATTTTTTATGTTATTTTCTCATACTAATAAACTAATCATATGGTCACTTAGAATATTTGATTATGAAGAATTATAGTTATCCTTATTGAGAATTTATGTCCACCCTTTTTATAATTCCATCATCCTAGGTCATAATTAATAGTATTATACATGATAATACTAGTATTTTGTGATGTGTACATAATTTTTTAGGAGATGATAATTAATTGTTGTTAAATAATAAATCACTAGTTTATTGTAAAAAAATAACCTTTAATGAGAAGAGTATGAATTTCTCTAAATAAATGTTTTTTAAATCCCTAACACTATACACATAAATGGTATTGTAAATTTAATTGACTAAATTTAGGTTATTGATATTTAAATTATGAATGCTGATATTTAGGTCACATTAGTTTGAAAATAATCTAGTATGTAATGTGCTTACATTAATATTGGATTCAGGTGTATGAGTTATTGGATTAAGTTCCATAGAATCAAATTTTATATACATTATGATTTCTTGTATCCAAGGTTTTTAATATTAATAATGTTATTACCAAATGAACATTATTATTATACATAACATAATATGTGATAATTTCCAAGGGGTACCTATAGCACATAGTAGTCAAAACAATTAACAACTTTTATGATAACCTAGAAGCACTATAAATGTATTATTTACTAATTTTATTATAGATGAAAGATATAATTTAATGGGAAACAAATTATATAGGATACTAATGGTAAAATTCTCATTATATAATGGTACTTTTTCTTATGAAATTATCGCATGATAATATCTTATATTAGGACGTCATGAGAACTTTACCTTCTAGTAGGAAATCCACAATTATATGGGGTCATTGTATTTTCCTATATTTATATGTGTTTAATGGTATAAAAAAATTATTAGTATTATAAATTCATATAATTATTCTTATAAATTTCTTTATTTATGAAAACAAAGATGACATATGATCATGGTGAGGATGGATACATTTTTTTGTATCATGAATAATATTACATTAATGAATAACTAGAGAAAGAATTTTTTCATTATGATTTCTCAAAAAATGGGATATCTTACTCTCTAATGAAAATCGAAATAAAGAATTAGGCGCATGAACATTTCCCGTTTTAGGAATTTCTATTTCCAGAATGACTTGTAAATATATATTCCAGTGCATAGGTTGATTACACTAATATGAAACCAAAATGATTAATTATATTGAGACAAAAAAATTATATTAGATATTGTGTATTCATATATGTTTTTATGTCATTATGACAATAACATAATTATCTACCTATTTACAATCTTGTTTCTATATTATGCCATTATTCATTATGTGGTTCAACCTAATTACACTAAGAAATTATCAAATAGAGTTATAAAAAAGGATTATCTTGAACCTTAGTTAAATTTTATATGAATTTAAAATATTGAAAAATTACATTATTTTACATGGTTTAGTAATTATAATTTTTTGTATGAGAAAAAATATTTAGTCTCCCTTAATTTGAGATAAAATAAGTGAGTTGAATATTTAATGTTTATTTAATTGTTGTTCTAGTGAATATAATATATATTTATTTATCAATGAATAATTAAATGGTATTTATTTATTTATTTCAATTAATATTCATTGTTCATGGATAAATAAATTATGTGGAGGAAAAAAAGGAAGAGTTTATAGTATAATTAAAATAATATATTAAATATCATTTGAATAAATATTAATTTATTAAAGAAATTACTTTTATTTATCCACAAGTCTAGAAAATGAAATGAAAATTATAATTATAGTATTACTATTTTGATAAGGGTTTCACCGGGAATTAAAATGATAAAGGGTCCCATATTTAATTTATAATATCTTACCCTAGATCTATATGAATTTTATTAAATCATTTTAAATCATGATCACCATTGTGCATAACATAGTTCTAGAAAATCCGCTCAAGACCTTGAGTACCCTTCTACTAAAATTCTCTAAATAACATTGTGTAATTATCCTCTTTCTCCCTCTTAATTCTTAATTTTAAAAAATGGAATCATCCTACATTTAATTAATTATTATTTAAAACAATGATGAATGATGTTAATGTATTATATTCTAGAACAAAAGTATTTATGTGGTGAAATTTAGAGTTAAATGGTGAACATGTGTATCACTGATATAGGTATTATACCCTTCAATCCTCTAACAAAATGATAGTCTTATTTGGAGTATTAAATTAATTTTTAAATAAATTATTAATTAAATCCCATCATAATTATTTTATAGCATGTATTGTTAATGAATTAAATTTTATGATCATATCTCAAATATTTTATAGATGGTGTTAATCTGGTTATGAGTAGAAACCTGAAGAAGTTGATGAGTTTACATTACTAGGCATGGGATTAATTGCTTCAACTATGAAATGGAAGAATCAAGTTGTATCAGAGTTGTAAAAATATTTTAATATTTTTTATTTTATGATAGTCGTTTATCAATGTGGTTATGAAATTGTGAATATTGATCTGATATTACATAGAGAGGTGTCAGAGGTTATATAAAATTAATACGATTACATAAAATGTAACTGAAATAAAAACACTATTTTCCATGCTTTATCAAGCTAGGAATAATATTTGGATATACTTCCCACTTATTAGAAATTATCATGTGGTGAATTATGTTCACACAATGTATTAATTGAAAGATGTGGTACTTGTAGTTTTGAACTATAAAATGTGTAACTAGAATAAACACCATGTTGTCTACATGATTTTGCATGAATTTCAGGGAATCAATGTGGTCATGTGGACATCATGTGTTAATATATAATTCAAATATCTGATATTCAAGAAATTTAGAGATTACAAGCCATGAGGCTAGGATACATGAAACATACCTAATAAATTTATACATAAAAAATGCATGTTAGATGACAATAAATATTTATTGGAAAAATGACATGCAGTTTACAATTCATCTAGCTCAATAGAAAACATCATTTATCTCAGATGATAAATACACCATGTCTATATGGGTATATTATGAACAAATAGAATTTTTATATATAGTATATTTCAAGTTAGTCCATGTAATTTAGTTACATAATAACTAACTAAATGAATCTACAATAGAAATAATTAATTGCAACATTGAATTTGAATTACATGGCTGGTATTTCATGTTCTATATATGTATCACATTTTTCAAAATTAGTAAATGTTCAATTAATAAATGTAATTATAAAAAAACATTGATAAATTGATTTACTTTCTATTTTTAGAGATGATGGGAATATCCAAGACTATTGAGAAAAAGTTATGGTAAACAAGTTAATTAAAAAATATATTATTTATTTGATTTATTTATATCACATTAATCATAATAATTAGGATGAAATTAATGTAAATTATTTCTATTTTAATATTCTATTTTTGTCACGTATAGACAAATGTTTTCTTATACCTACCTTTGTATTTGAGTTGATTATTTTAATATGTTATTATTAAATGAAAATCATTTCATCCATGTCATCCCATCATATATAATATGTAGGACTTGAGTGTCATGGTTTATTTTGGGAAAACCTAATTAACGATTTGATTAGTTCCCCTTTTCTATATATACGTAAAATAACATGTAAATTATAGATATCTTAGAATACATGAGGTTGTCTAAATTTGTAGCCATGTAAAAAACAACCTAGAATGTACATAGGAGAACAAGTTGTAAGGTGTAATGAATTCTAGGTATGGTAATATGTTTTATTTCTCTAGGGTTAAGGGATATTTTATCATCTCCTAGAAAAATATAATATTAAAAAATCTCATGATCATACCACTTTATATATTTATGGTTTTTTAGTTTTAGGATTAATTAAATATTGATGGTTTATCCTTAATTAAATGAATTAAAAATAATTTAATATAGAATTACAATAAAACTGGATTATGAATAAATTTTCTATATACATGGTTAATCTAAAATATAAAAACCACATAATGTTAACATAAATTTAATAAGATAAAATAGAATTTTTCATTAAATATTATAATCCCTCAAACTAAATACTTTGTCAGAAAAGTGTTCCACTACTGGAGTTAAAATCAATTCACAATCCAAAATATTTATCATCCTATGTTGGGGTGCTATCAATTATCATGAAATTTATAACATTATTTTTTGATCTATTTAACCATGTTTATATTAAGTATTGATAACCTCTATGAGAGTCGGTGACACTAGTAACCAAGTGTTGTGGAAATCCATGTCTAGGATCTCATGATTTAGGGGTCCACTCAATAGATCAAAGTGTTTCAATGTAATCCAAATAGTATTTTATGAAATCCAAATCCAATCATATTGATATTCACATTATAGAATGGATATATTCATACATGGCATAAGAGTATCCATACAATAAGATATTTTGAAATCAATAGCTATTACTATTGAGTTTCAACAATATTGTTAGAGATTAATAAACTAAATTTTATTATGTTTTTTTATCTATGTAAATTACTATAATTATCAATTATTGGGGAAATGGAATACTATATTGAATTAAAATTACCACTTTAATCTATAATATACAAGGAAAATCTTCACACTGGATGAAAATTTTTGGAATCATATCAGCACTACAGAATTAGTGATAAGTGAGTTTAGATGATATGAATAGAAAAGATGGTGGTGTGTTATCATTTCTTAAAATTATCAAAGTTATTAATTTTAAATATATATTATTATTGGTTAAATATATTAATAACTAATTCATAAATTAATAATAATAGTGGAATTGTGGTGAGTATATATAAAAAATTATACAGATGAATTGAAACATATTTGATAATAGTTTAGTCAAAAGTAGACCAAAAATACTCCTCACACCTTTAATAATTATAGTATGGTACCCAATAATATATGAGAGAAACATTCACATTAAAATAAATTTAAACCCTTACATTTATAATGGGATGAATCATAACCACTCCAAAACCTATCTATCTTATTAGATGTGTAAAAAATATAGGATTTTTTAAAATGAGAATCCCCAAATTATGTGTAATGCTATTTTTCTAGTTATGAATAAATATGAATATATTTTTTGGATAAGAAGTATATCCACTAGTTTTTGGTTAGGTAGATGAACAAAATATATATGTTTTAAGGCATTTTAATCCATTGTGTGAAATATTTTGACAAAAACTCTACGTAGATAAAAAATATATATACGAAGAGATATAGATGGACAGTAGTAAACATATTGTTGTTGCTGAAAAATTTAAAGAATTCCCTATGAAATGATCCAACAAAACAATTTAAGAATTCCAGAAAGTGTGGAGTCTATATCTTCATGATGAATAATGTCCAATATTATATATCCTTCTATGTGAGTCCATCAATATATGAAACATTTTTTCACAAGATCAGATTCAGAATTGTAATACACAAATTAATAAAACCACCTCATTTTAAAATATATTTCTAAATACCCTTAAATAATAATATATCAACAGAACCATGTGACCCATTAGAAAATTATAATTCATAATAATAAAAATAAAAAATCGAAATTTTCAATGTGGGAGAGAGAAAAAATAAAATATCATAAATTATACTATTTAATTTTAATTTTTTTAAATATTAAAAATCATTTGAAATTAATCATTTAAAAAGTTTAACATAATTACAAATTAATGGGTTAATGATTCCCATGAATCATGCACAGATTCAAACTATATCATTTGAAATTTTAAATTCAAATTTCTTCCAAAATTTTACATGAAATAATATCAAACTATAATTATATATCAATAAAAAATTTAAAAAGAGGTTTCAATGAGATTTTTAGACTACATCAAGATTGAAGAAATGTTAAAATCAAACAAATAAGATTAAAATAAATACATTAAAAGTAATTTAATTTCAAAAAGTAAATATAATAATAAATTAAGAAAATAATTAAACATCATATAATTTTTTTAAAAAACTATAAAAAGGCTGTACAAAGTCTCTATATCAATAATAATAATTTATAGTATTCTTAAAAATGATAAAAAAAAATAGGGAAAACATAAAAAAAATTGAAAGACATTGAAAATCATGATGTTGTTTAAACTAGAGAGAATAAAAAATTTATACCTATTTAAGGTTCATTTACATGAATGTATCTAGGAAAAAAATTATTTGAATAAAAAAAATTAATGGAAACTTATAATTTTCATATTTAGGGTAACTGTAAGTTGTAATATACATAACCTATATAATGGAATACTCAATAGGTGAATACAGTTAAAGCATACAATGTATAATGGTATCTAAATAATGTTGTAAAAAGGTAAAATTATTTTTAAATAACATTTGTAATGGAAAGCTTCAAAATTATAAAGGTTCTGTACAGGTAAGAATCAATATACACATACAACATAAAGTTAAGAAGAAAAATATATATATGATGTGTACGGGTAAAAGTACACATACAAAATGGTAAAAATATATTGCGTAGGTGTAAATGTTATCTTTATATAATCTTCAATAAAAATATGTAAGTGATTTTTAAGGTTGAAAAAGATATTATGTAGCTTGTGTAAGGATAAAATATAATAACACTATGTACTTCATAAAGTAAAATATCAAGTTAAACATCCTACATAGTAATATAATAAATTTTTGTAATAGTAGCACAAATTTATAAACACTATGTTAGGGTAAACTAATCCTTGCATAAAGGTAAAGAATAATTAAAACCACATACTTTGGGGTGGAAAAAATAGTTTCCTAATAGAAAAAAATGATTTATATGACTTTCATATGGTTAATAAAAAAGTATCAAAACATCTATAAATATAAAACAAAATATTTATATATAGAAAAAACTATAATGCTTACGTAAGATTAAAAAAAATATTTTTTAATGGTAAAGATAATTTTATAAAGATATTTATGGGTAAAGAAAATGCTAAGAAAATTAATTTTGCCCAATATTTTACTAAAAATAAATATATAGAATATTAAGAATAAAAAAATAATATATGAAATAATTACTAAACAATTATATTCAAATAAAAAACTATTATAAATTCATATAATAATATTTCAAATTAAAAAAATAAAAAAAAATATGGTTTAATGATCCACTCCATCTATATCCCCATTCATATAAATGAAAAAAATAATAATTCAAAAATTTATCCTCTTTTTTTAATTCAATAAGAATATTAGAGTTCAAAAACATCAACTTATCCTTCTATATGAGATGAATAGGTAAAAATTATAAAATTTCATTCACATTTTCACCCTAAATAATATATTTAAATAAAAAAATAAACCCCCTAAAATATTTAAATATATGAAATATATATATCTACCACTAAAATAAATTCTTTTTAGAAAAAATTTGAAATGACCCAAATAATAATATGAACTTCAATGAAATGATAAAATATATGTAAATATTTTAAAATGATAGTTAGAAGAATTCGATAAACCAAAATAGAATAAAATGAAAACATACTGATAGAATAAATGTATTGGAATTTTAAATAACCTTAAAATATACCATATGATAAAACAATATGAATATGAATTCTAGAAATAAAATTATAAAAACCTACAAGGACATCCAGATTGGTTTTTGGCTAATTTTATTTAATTATAATTCTTTATGGACTCTTATTATTGATGTGTTTGTGGTTTTATCTTAAAAATTCGATTCAGAAATATAATTCATTATTTTTCCATAATATTGAAAAAACTATAATGAATAATTAGATTAATAATATTAAAATAATCCACATATATTTCCATATAAAAATTATAAACCCTTAGCTTTACATTCAGCAACCCTATCCTTATACATTTGTGCTATTCCATTATTAAAATAGTGATAAATTATATCGGTATTTTGAATTAGAAATTTATTATATCACATTAATTTATCCCATGATTGAATTCCAATAGTAAATGTAGATTATAATTCCATAAAACATAAAATGTCATCCTTGAAAATCTTATTTCGCTTTACATAATTTTAAAATAATAAAAAAATACTTTGAACTAAAAGAATAATTTTTTAAAATGTGATTCAATTTTTTGAGTATTGAAAAAAAAATTATTTATATAAATAATAAAAAAAAGGTTTCAAATTTTCATTTTCCAAAACATGATTTTACTTTTTGTTAGAAAAATATTTTATTCCTTAGTCAAATGTTTGTAATTTTTATAAATATATTCAATTTCCTCTTGAAAATCATCACATAAATATCCTAATTCCCATAAATTAAATTTATCCAAATAAAAAGAGGATAATTATTCATATTGATAATATAAATTATAATCACTACTTAAAGTACATGAAAATATCATTAAAAATTGATTCTAGGTGTCTAAAATTATATCAATGGGATCTTTTACCTGAGGATATTTTCCATTAGGGAAGGGTTACCATTTTACATATCACCTCATGATTATTTAAATGAGTTTGATTCTTCTTTGTAACTATTATTGTCCTAAAAATATATTTCATTTTCTTCATGTACTTCTAATGATTCTCATGTTGTTCCATCTTTTGACACTCATCTGTTGAGTGTTCTGCGCAGACATCAGCATGAGGGGAACCCCAGACTTCGAAGAAACTATATGCAAAATCCACACATCTGCTTCATGAAGAACAGAGCGTTGACCTTCTAACATGTGGGTAGTGCGGTGGTATCTTAGTTTTTGGAGATCTTGGATGTGAATATGAGTCCCTCAGTGTCGCGTGGGACTGGCAGGGGAAAGGTGAGTCGTGAAGCTTTAGCTGTGAAGTCAGGTTGCCAGGCGGTTTTCGCGTATGGCTGCTTCACTGAAGTTTGAGTGCCTCGCAAAAATCTCGATCTAGAAGTGCGAGGGTACTCACGATAGATCCGACCGTGTTACCCCATCATGAAGGATCTGGTCTCGAAGGGCATTTTGTGGAAAGAGGTTGCGGCGCGGAGTTCTCGGTCCGAACCGGACTTGCGTTTTTTTTGGGTCACGCCTGGACAGTGGAATTATTGGGCTGGGGCTAGCCAGTGTGAATTACCGTTCAGCCCTGGGCCGTGATTCTAATTGTGGAATCTTGGAGGATTGGATTTATTGGCATTGAATCGTGGATGCGTATTTAGTAAACCAATGGAAGATGATTTCCTTGAAAGACAAAGAGAAAGAGTTGATTGAGGCTCAAAGAAATGAAGATATGCTCCTGAAAAAACATATGTCTCTACTGATTGTAAGAAAATTTGTGGAAAAAATATCAGTCAACCAGGGGCCCTCAGAAAAACCCTCTAGAATCTATGGAAACTGGAAGACAGAGTGGCTATTTGGGATGTGGGGAGTAATCTCCTTGTATTTGAGATCTTCATTGAGAGATATAGAGATAAAATCTTGAGAGGGAGGAAATGTTCTTTTGATAATCAACTCCTCCTCATAGAATAATTCAAAGTGGGGGACGACTTCCAACACATTAATCTCACCCAGTCCCCATTTTGGATACGCCTTAAAGGAATACCTTTTCAGGGGAGAACAGAATGGGTCCGGAGAGAAATCGGAGATCACATTGGCCAATTCCTTGAGTTGGACTGCTCGGACCCAATCCAATGGGGACCCAAGGTACATATTAAAGATGAGATTAAAGTTTCTAAGCCTCTGATGAGGGGAATGTTTTTGAAAATTGATGACGCTAACACCTGGATATCACTTGAGTTTGAGAAACTCACAATATTTTTCTTTTTTGTGTGGATATATTGGACATTTGGACAGAGCGTGTGGTTCAAATATAGAGAACGAATCAGGTAATATTTTCTTACAAAATAGCCCATGGCTCCGAGACAAAACGATTAAATATGCCAGCATCCCTGATATGGAAAAACAAAAGGACCATAACCATCCCACGATGGCTCACACAAGGCAGACGAAAACTAAACATGATAAAGTCATCATGCTTGGACCATCATAGTTCCTTGAAGATAGTTCAACCACTCAGATGGAAGCTGGTAGGCCCTCTCAGAACTTTAATACAATGTGAAATAGTGGGTTTTGGAAAGAGAACTAATCTAAAAAGGTTTACATTGAATCAGGAACATATTCTACCCCTCGAAAGACATTGTCTCAAAATCAATAGAGCCATTGACAATGCCAAATGATATACCAAATCAAATCCTGAATCCAAGAAAAATACCGACCAAACCACCAGATGATGACCCTGATTCAGAAGCAACCATGTCAGGCACTCTAGCACAAGGTGACTCTGGGATTCCAGGATCTACACCATGAGGTCCAATCAACTGTAGAACTTGAAAAAGGGTGAAACACGATGATAGAGATAGAAAATTTGATTACCCAAATCCCAGGGAACCTAAACGATGAATTGAAACGATCCAATCAGTTGGAAACTCCCAAAAAAGATGGAAAACGACAGGTGAAAAAATGAGTCCGGAGGACTCAAAGGTGGAGGCGGGCAAGACCCAACCCCACCTAGAACAATGATTATATTATTCTGTAACTTTCATGGTATTAGAAACCCATGAACGGTCATAAATCTCCAGTGCAATTATGCTTAAATTCACCCTGATATGGTTTTCCTGTCTGAAACCATATTGGAAATCAAGGACCCCACTAAGATTTATCAGAAATGCGGCTTTCAAGGCTGCCTCCCGGTCTCCCGACAAGGCCACTCAGGGGGACTCTGTCTCCTATTGAAGGAAAACATTAACATAAATATCTTTTCCTTCTCCTCACACCACGTGGCTACAGTCATTCATGAAGACCATACCCCACCTTATCCTTTTTGGGTTTCTATGGTTGTCCATCCCTTAATGAGAAGTAGAAATCATGGGATCTTCTCGGCCAATTGTGATATGATCTGTTGAGCCCTATTCTGATGAGAGTTTATTTCAATGAGATTTTGTATCATATGGGAAAATGAGGTGGAAATTTCTGGCACTCAAGGTCGATGTCACATTTTAAGAATGAAATTTCTAGGGCAGACCTCGTCGATCTGGGATATGTGGGAAATCCATTCACATGGTTCTGGGGTAATATGGATGACACCCGCATCAATGAGCGGCTCGACAGATTTATGGGCTCAACGGATTGGAAAAATCTCTTTAACATGTTTCACATCAGTCACCTAACACTCAATTGTTCGGACAACTGCCCAATTGTCATCCACCGCACTCAAGGAAATCACAACATCAAATCTAGCATACTCTTCAAATTTGAAAAAATCTGTCAAAAGAAAAAAAATGTGAAGACGTCATCCAATCAATCTGGAAGAGTAAATCTTTAGATGTTAGATCCAATCTTCAATAGGTCGCATCCGATCTGAGGTCTTGGGGAAAAAAGAAATTTCATCAGCCTGATAGGCAATGTGATTTCCTTGAAAGGAAACTGTACAACCTTCTCAACCCACCCCCATCTAATTGTAATATTTCTAAAATTAGTCTCACTCATAGGGATCTTGATGCATCCCTTCACATAAAAGATATCATCTGGGATTTGCGGGCACAAGACACCCACATTGCATAAGGGGACAGTAACACCTGATATTTTCATCAGAAAGCATCATCTAGGTGCCAGAAAAATTTTATATCATGCCTCTCTCAACAAGATGGTAGAAAAGTTTTCAACACTGATGGAATCCAAGATGCTATTTTTAGCTAATTTTAGAACCTCTTTTCTACATGAAACCCTTTCATTTCACTTGAAGTAGAGGAGTGTATGAGACCGATGATAACCGAAGAGATCAATAGGTAGCTTTCCAAATATGTGACAGATAACAAGATTTGTCTCGCACTGAAACATATCCACCCTACTAAGGCCCTGGTCCAAGAAACATTCCACGCACTATTCTTTAAACAATATCGGAATATTATTGGACTCAACATATGCAATCTGATGAAGAACATTTCGGCTTGGAGAACAAACATTTTGGACATCAATGAAACTGTCATCGTCATCATTCCCAAAATCAAGAAACCCCTTGTCGTCCTTGATTTTAGACCTATGAGTCTCTATAATGTCTCTTACAAGATCTTCTCAAAGATCTCAGTTAATCAGATGCATACTTGGTTACCTGGAATCATCTCAGAAAATCAGAGCGCCTTTGTGGCTAAGAGACTGATAACCAATAATGACATTGTCTCCCATAAAGTTATCCACACGATGAAAACACGCTCCAATGTGAAAAGAGGAACCATGGCATGGAAACTGGATATGACCAAGGCTTACGATAAATTGGAATGTCATTTCCTCAGATCCATGATGAAAAAATGGGCTTCTTCTCTAAATGGACAGATATGGTCATGCGTTGTGTCACGTCTATGTCCTTCTGAATCAATGTCAATGGGGTACTCACCCGAGGCTTCGCCCAAACCCAAGGCCTGCGTGAGGGAGATCCTCTCTCCCCCTTTCTCTTTATCTTGGTGGGTGATGTTTTTTCTAACCTCATTTCCAGGGACGCATCCTCTCATACAATCCATGGGGAAAAGGGTTGTTGTGCAAGACCACCAGTTTCCCATCTCTTCTTTTCTGACAACTACCATATCTTCTCCAGAGCAACCAATAATGAGTGTCGTGCAATCAACAATGCGATCCAACAGTATGAGAGGGCCTCTAGACATTCTAATAGTCATTAGAAATTAGAAATCTCCTTCAATGCAGGGTTCCTCCAACCAAATATGAATAACACTACACCATTGCAGGCATTCATATGGTCAAGAAGCATTAGAATTACCTTGGTCTACCTATGGTGATTGGTCCCTCCAAAAAAGAAATATTCGCATATATGCTGGAAAAAATTTAGAAAACAATTCAATGCTGGACCCCTAAAATAATTTCAAAAGCTGACAAGGGGACCCTTATTAAAGCTGCTCTCCAAACCATCCCTAGCTATTTCATGTCCCTCATTAAGCTCCCAGCTACTATAGTCAATAAGATACACGCATGTACAACCAACTTCTGGTGGGGAAAATATAATGGGAGGAATAGAACCCACTGGATATCTTGGGAGAACCTCTGCAGACCTAACCTTGAGGGTGTAATGGGATTTCAGGACCTTCTTCACATCAATGAAGCACTACTGGATAAGCAAGGTTGGCGCCTTTTAACCCACCCATCCTCTCTCTGTGCATGGGTTTTACATGAAAAATACTTCCCCCACAAGGACTTCCATGAATCTTATACTGCCCCCCCCCCCCATCCTAGCTTCATCTGAAGAAGTATTTGGGGTGCCCACAATCATCTAGAAAAGTGGATGGGTTAGAGGATTGGGAATGGATCAGCTGTTAACATTTGGACAGATCCCTGGCTGATAGACATGGAAGGTGTGTAGGAATCATCCCCTTCCCAACAAGGTTTTGAAGATGCCACTCTCATGTGGCTTTTTTCTGAGTAGGGGCTTGGGTGGTGCATGAAGGGATACCATAACGGTTTAATGAATGAGATAAAATAATTATCTTGAGTATCCCATGTGTTCTAGATGATGACCCCAACCATCACTTTTGGACCCACATCCTCTCTGGAGCTTATATGGTGAAATACGTTTACCGACTCGCTTTTGGAACTCAGATAGACGTTAGGGAAGTGGGCCCGGGAAATCACATTGGAAAATAAATGTTATCCAAAAAATTCTCCACTTACGGTGGCAGGTGTGCATGGGTTCCCTCCCTACCATGGGCCTTCTCTTCTTCCGACATATTTCCAGGGATTGGTTTTTCCCCATCTGCCCGAACGTCCCAGAATCCCCCTTTCACGCCATCATCTAATGTCTCGGGGAAAAGGAGATTTGGAAGAAATATATCTCTACTAAAGAATCTTCACTGAAAATGGGCTCATACCTCCACTCTCTCCTGATGTGATGGTGCTCCTCCTTCTCGTCAGCTAAAGCAGGCTCACTTTGCATCATGGCCTGGATCAGTTGGGTCCGCCACAACGATGCCGTTTTCAACCATGTTCACAAACCTCCTAGATTCTGGATTGAATGAGACTCTTAATGTATTGAGGGATAACATCACCCCAATAGACAACATAATTTTTTTTGGAACCCCTTCATTTTACTCCCTATGGAGACCGCCTCTAGAAGGGATTCTGAAGATTAATGTGGATGCGTCTCTCCCCAAGGATGGACCTGTTTCCCTTGTCCTGCTAGTCTGGAACCATCTTTATCAAATCATTGCATCCAAATATGAGTCACATCACGTTTTGTGGGAACCTGTGATTGTCGAGGCTGCCTCCATCTTCCCCAAAATGATGCTCTCTAATGTCCGTGGATGGGACAAAATCAACATCGAATCAGAGTGCCTCATCATTATCAATGCCATCAACCTCAATGACCGTGGAATTTAGTCCTTTGGATCCCTCATTAAGATAATCCTCTCCATCCGTCAATGCTTTTCTTTCTGCACCTTATCCTTTACTAAAAGAGAAGGAAGAAATGCTAACCACCAATTGGAGGCATATGGACCCTATGATGTCAACCAGCTCTGGCTGGACCATTTTCATTCATAGCTTCACGTCTGTACATCTACTGATCTTCAACATTAATGATTTCATCTTTTATAAAAAAACTCGTTTACACTTTTAAAATCACACTTTCTGAATTCTGGAAATTTATCCATGGGATTAATTATCATAGTTCTATACCATTTTTAGTTCCTTGATGAGTGGAATTTAATGACTTCTAGATTATAGACGTATTTTTGTAACAAAATATATAGTTGTAATAATTTTTTTAGTATATAAATAAATATAAATAAACAATTTATGATTAAAAACATATTGTTAAATAATCTGTTACAGTTAAGGAATCATGTTTTTCCATAGTTATTATATAAGTTCTATCCATTATTATCCTATATTCAATAACTATGTTGTTCCAAAATACATCAATTGTTTCTTTTTAATATCGACAATCACTTCCATTGAAATTATGTGGCCTCACTGGATTCTAAAATGCAGACCCTTGATTTTCTATCCCTGAAATTGAAAAATCCATAACATTTTTAACAATTATGATTCATGTTATCTCAGAAACAAATAATGTTTAGAAACTTATCCGTTTATATTCATACTATGATAGCATGTTTTAGTGTTTAAAAATAGACAATATTAATAAACTAATTTTTTTTAAATTATACCATTTTATATCAAGTGATAGGTCAAAATGGTTTGTGAAAATATACAATATGGGGGTGAATTTTATTTTTCAAAAATTACCAATGTTATTAAAATTAATTTAATAATATTTTGGCATACAATCCTTACACAATTATTTTTTAAATGAATGATAATAGTACCTGTGTGAAGAATATATAAAGAAAATTAAATAGATAAACACAAGGAATTTTATAGTTGTTCAGAAAAAATTAGGTTGAATCTACTCTTTACACCCCAACAAGTATAATGGGGCACCCACTAAGATATTATAGTGTATTTTACAACAATATTAATATAAACACAAAAATTTATAATCTGATTAATTCTAGCCTAGTACATTTACATTGGAGAAGTACAAAAATATAACTAGCTTTTTGAGGAAGGATACAAAACACATGAATTCCTAAAAATGAAAAATTCTAACCTATTTGTATATCCCTTTTGTTAGGTAAGAATAAATAAGAGACTTCTTTTTGATATGCTAGAAGAACAACATTATTTTTTTAGCAGACCAAATAATATAATTTTATGGTAATATAAGTCTGTTTATAAAATATTATTTGAAAAACTCTACCCATATATAAAAAAAGATATAAATCGATATATTTGGATAGAATTAGATGTTAAAATGTTTTTGAAATAATTTATGCAGTCCTTTTGAAATGATTTAACAGTGTACTCCGTGAAGACTAGTAAAAGTTCAATTTGACTCGTCAAGGTGAATTCTGTCCAAAATGGTTTATCCAAACTTGAGCATACTTTAACAGATATTTTTTTTTCATATGATCACATTCAAAAAAATATCATCTACATTATCACAACCATCTCAATTTCTTATGCATACCTTCATACCTTTAACTAATAATATCTCAAAACATCTAAGTGATTCGTTATGAAATTTAAATTCAAGATAATAATAATATTTCTAAACAACCATTTAGATAGTGAGAGAAACATGCTATTTATAAATATATTATATGAACATAAAACCATTTGAGTAATTCAAACTCATTTGAACTCACTTTTTTAAAGAGTTCAATACACTTCCAAAATAATAGGTCAATGATATCGTAGAATCACAAATAGATTCAAACTATAATATTCCAAACTGTTATTTAAAAAATTATTCTATATATGAAATTTAATAATTTCAAAATATAGTTATATTTAATTAAAAACAATAAAAACAACTTTAATGAAATATTTATACTATAATTTGTTTTTTTAAAATAAATATAAAAAACGTCAACTCCTAATAAATACATTTAAAATGTATGAGTTTCATTATTTAAATATATTCTTGAATGAATAACAAAACTAATCCTCATATAAATGTATTCTAAACAATGTAAAAAATACATATAATAGGTTCAATGTCAATAATAAAAATTTATTGGATGAAAAAAATATTTAAATATATAAATGAAATACATAGAAAATGAGAATCCATTTAAAATCATGAAGTAGAGTAAAACAGAGAATATCCTAATTTTATACCCTTGTAAGGTTCACATACATGCATACATAAGGGTTAAACATAATTCAAAAATAATATATAAAGGAAAAATTTACTTTTCATATATGTAATAAGTGTACTATGTAATATATATAAGCCACATCAAGGTAAACACAATATCTTGTTAAAGTTAAAGAACATAAAATGTAAGGGGTTCTTACCATTGTTCTATATAGTTAAAATGGATTTCCCATACCTTGTATAAGGTTAACCATTGCCTTTTTAAATTTTCATTATCGAAAGAAGAAATTAATACATACAGATTAAAGGTAAATAATATTTTATATTATATTTAAACGTTTAAACATGCACATATATAAAGGTAAAATAAATCACATAAGGATAAATGATATGTTCACATAAAGTTATATATAATTTTCTTTATGCTCCATAATAAGAAAAAATAGATTAAAGAGGTTATATAATGTGAATTTATAAGTCCATTGTTCCCTATGTGAAGGAAGATATAATGTCTAACATCTTATGTTTGGGTGCAATTGATGTTTTGTATTTGAAACATCCAATATTCTTGCACTGAATAATGGTATAAGAAACCATTCACAAAGGTAAAGTAAAATTAAAACAACCTACATAAGGATATAATAAATACATCTTTAAGGGTAAAACATGATTTAGATGAATTTCATAAGGGTAATAAAAAAGTGTAAAACCATATATAAAGGTAAAACAACAGATGTAATGGTATAAAGAAATAAAAATATCATATAAGAGAAGAACCAATGTAACATAAGTTTAGAGATATCTTTATGAAGGATACATATAGTCAATTAAAATTTATTGAAAATTAAATATTCACATGATATAACCAAAACTAATAATATATAATTATATTAATAATAAAAAAAATATAAAATATTTAATGAACTATTAAATTCGACAAAATATTTCTAATAAATAAAATAGTAATTCCTTGTATTTATCAAAATATGAAATAAATAATTTCTCTTAAAAAGTGAAACATCCTATACCATGATCACTAATATGTAACAAAACCAAGTTGGTTTCATGGCCTGAAACATGAATCCCCATACTTGAGGGTCTTCTAAATTATAGTGAGGGTTAATGATGATGTGGTGGGGATATTATCCAATCATTATTAGAGTGAATCAAAAAAGCAAAATTAAAAAATATAAAATATAGGAAGTAATGTAATAATATAAAAAATGTAAGTAAACATCCATACTAAAGTAACAGACATAAATAACCCAATTTCATGTACAAGGTGATGTTATAATGATAGAAAAAATAAGGAGTAAGGAAATAGGAAACATGAATATAATAATACATCATTTACAGATAAAAAAATACAAAATATATCTCAAATAGTATCATGAGAAAATGATCGGTCCTTTACTTTGGTACTCCATCCTATAATATAATTCCCACAATCTGTAATAGGTATATTTCTTTAATCTCATCCTACATACGAAAAAAATTCTATGTATGAAATGATGGCCCAAACAGGGTGTGATTAAAATTTAATAGGCCACCACCAATAGTGTCTATACCAAAATCAATATATAAATATATAATCAAACATTGATCATGATGTAATATCAAGTAAATAAACAAACTAACAAAACCCAAGTTTTCTTGGGTTCCTTATGTTTCACCCATTCAATAATACATTCTCTTAACTAAAACGAAATGTCTCTAAAAATAATCATTTTAGTAATAAATAAAGAGCATAATACACTTAATTTCAAGATAATATAAAAATATTATAATGTATATAATTACCAGGTAAAAATGATGAAAATTTATGTCATTAAATTCTCAGAAAACGTTATGGAATAATATATCCTTTAGTTTTTTACAATCGATATGGAATGTCAGGTCAATTAATTATATAGAAAATAGTATGGAATGTTTTTTCCTTTAATTATCAGTAAGTAATATGGAATTTCATGATACTTAATTATTTGTGAGTAATATGGATTTTCATTTCTATTTATTCAAAATATGTTATATCAGATATCATATCCATCACATAAGGTAATCATGAAGTAAAATCACTCTAGGTCCATGTAATTATCTATTCCAGTTATCAAGATAATTTATCATTTATTTCATTTGATTAGATTTAATAAAATGGGGACCAAGTGAATCTACATGATGATAAAAATAAAACAAGGTCCATATGTCATTATCACACCATTCACCTTTTATTTTATTTTTCATAAGTTATCAATAGTTCATGGGTAGGTCCAAAGGCGTCTCCTTTATTAACGGAATTTATAAAATTTCATTGCCCAATTCCATGAAAAACATAGTTAAATTTGTTTTAGTCATAGGGGAAACATATGTAATTATGGTATATGGTAAAACCTACTCAAGGGGATGGTTGGGATTGAGTATTTCAACCTCCAACTAGTTATCAAGTCTTATAACTCTCTATAACCATGTTTCTATAACTAATTTATGGGTTAATCAATTTTAGAAGAAACACTCAGAAGATATCATGTATTGAACAATGATCAGAATATAAAAACTTCTATAAATACTTTCAAATGTTATAAAATACCTAAATTATATTATTATTCAAGTCTCCATCTAGTATCAATCTCTAATATGGTATATAAAAAAATTGAAGAAATAGATTAATTACCAGAAAGTAAAGAATATTTGATCACATGGTTTTTTCACATTATGTGATTAGATAAAAAAGGATGGAATCAAGATGATTTAATATATTAATATATAGATTTATTGTGATTAAAATAGTTTGATTCAAACACCTTATGATGAAGGAGGCTCGAATCCTAGGTGACGTCTGAGGGAGGGCTTGAGTGGAGGTGATACTATGAATATGGGGAAAGGATAAGAGGGATTTTATTTTAAGATAATGGTAAGGGAAAACATAATTCCAAACATTTTTACAGGTTTAATTATGTAGATTCATGTTTTACCAAATCATCCACTAAAAATGTTCTAGTAATATCCCATAGAATACACACCGCATCATCTCGATGCACGGTTAGAAAACCCATACAGATCTCATGTGTGGTCATTGTCTAAGGATTAAACCACCTTGAATAGTTTACAAAAATCTATAAAAACAATGAAAATACCGTGAGGATCACCTATGAAACATTTATGTACAATTTTTCACATTTATGTGGCCTCCCTCACCATGTTTAACTAACAGTGTGGCACCCCCATATGAACAACATGGTTTAGTTACATGGTTATCCCAAACTACTATATAACCATGTACCTCACCCTTGGATAAAAAAAATCCAAACTTCTATATCCAAATGATCCCAATACCTTTAAATATATTCCATATGCTCTTATATATTTTTATTTAGATGAAAATAATGGTTCAAAATAATTTTTAATGATCCATACCTCTCTAAAAAGTTAATAAATAACAACCTCCCCTCCTTAAAAGAACTCTTCACTGAATATACATTATTAGGGTGGTTTACAATAACCTAGGGGTAGATTTTTCCACTAGTTATTAATATCATATCCTCTCTCCGAATCCTCATCTTATAAATGACCATGAATTCATAGCACATGAACAAGTGGAACCAACCTGCCTCAGAGAGCCTTCATGCTTCCATCCCTGATTCTAATTATATTCTCCTAAAAAAAGAATAAATTCCAACTCAACCTTACTATAGTGAAAATCATGAGACATGTGTGAATATAAATGTTAATGCTATGACACATAGAAACCATAATCCATGGATTAATAATTATGAAGTAATTGTAACTGAATGGATATCAACTCAAATAACTCGAACATTTCAAAGGGTCCAACAAACCATATGGCCAGTATCCCTTGTCTCTACATCTATCAATTCTCCAATCAAGGTGAAACATTAAATAAGAAATAACACCCCACCTCAAACTCTAAAGTATGTCTACATTGATTTATATAGGACTTATTCTAATATTTAGTTGAAGCCATATATTATCTGATAAGTTTTACCTTCTCTAAAGTATCATGAATATGATTTATTCAAAGTAATTCATACTCTTCTACCTATATACATCATATAGGTGAAATTTAAGGGCGTTCTGGTATGAAAAAACACATATAAGACAATATAGTTTCTTGGAAACTATTATTATATGAAAACTCTGTAAAAGGAAAATTTTTATCCCAAAATCCTCCAAAATCAAGGAAACATGGTGATATCATGTGGTCTAACACATGTATCATAAGATTAGATTGTTAAATACTTTTTGGGTGGTAGGACAAACTCAAAATTATATGTGAACGTAGTTTATGTTTAAAAACCATATAAAACCACAATTCATAATGATATTCCTTCTCTTATATGATGGAACATGGAACTCCATGGTAGGGTATGATGTCCATGACATATATCTTTTCTATATATTATACTAAATATGTATCTATAATTGGTTAGAAGTGATTTATCATTTTTAGCCCATAAAAATAAATCATTTATAATTAATACCTCATGGTGACCTTAGAAAACCCACCATGAAATCTATAGTGATAAAATTATCTTTCAATTCAAAAAGGTTAATTTTTGTAGCAAGCCAGTTGGCTATTATTGACTTTTCATCACCTACTGATTGGTGGGACACCAAGTAACTAACTCTTCCATCTCTATTTTGTTACTAAGTCACTGACATTGGTGCTACAAATCATTGTACATACTCATGAGACCATGATGTACTTATAAATAATAGGTATGATAATCTCACATTTACTCCTCATTGGTGTCTGTCAGAGCCCATACACACCCATGAGGGTAAAATATCTCATCCTTGAGAATGAACTAACTAAAAGGCGAGTCCTCGCCTAATATATTTTACCTTAGGAATAATTACTTCGGTTCTGAATGTTTCCTCATCATTACACTATCATAAAGTAAAGAGTTCACTGATAAAAATGAAATTACATACAAATTATGGTGGTTCAATACCTCTAAACGCATATAGAGAAAACCATAAAACTCCACTAACTATTTTCATTCCACATTTCTCATGTTTGAGTCATCCTACTATGATAATCAGGCACTATAATGCGATTTATAAGAATATTAACAAACACAAAGTAAAATGAATTGAGGTATTCAACATAACTGTGTATTCTATGTTAATGTCATAATGAGTAAAGAGGTATTTATGAATTTAATTGAATATGTTAAAAATAATCTATTATCCTAGTAAAAAATGTTTCTATCAATTCAAGTCATGAATAACATCATTTATATTCAGATCACGCATCAGGTAATTACAATCATGAGGCTTCAAATACTACTAATTGTGTGGCATTAATCGATCCAATTTCATAAAAATTATATCCTAGATCAATACCAGTTTCATCATAATATATTTTATATCCTCTTCTAGGATCAGGAAAATTATGGATAAACAGTAAATTCAATATTCCAAAAAACTACTCGAATGACTTCTCTTAATTTTCAAACCATGTAAAACTAACACCCTTCTTGGTCAAGACCAGAAGTGGTGATGAAATGTGTTATAAATCCAAAATAAAACACCTATAATGGTCATATACCCAAAAGAAATAGTTATTGTACAAGATGTTATTGGGATATACTCAAGAATCCACAACTATGACCTTCTATGTGTCTATAAACACTCCTTTGTGATAATGTGACCCAAAAAAGATAAACATATCAATCGAGAAGTGGAATTTTGTGATCTTAAAATAAAACCCATTCTAAATAAAATTAATCAATATGATGGTAATCTGTTTTGAATAATTATATCAAGTATGATAATACAACAATGTATCTTCCATGAACACCACATTGAAATAATCCAGATATGGGTGGAAAACCAAATTCATTAGAACAAATAAAAACATCGGTGCGTTCATCTGGATGAATAAACCAACCAAATTGTTGTTTAATTCATATCAATAATGGATTGTTCTTTATATTATATCTATGTTTATAATCTTTACATAATTATATAATGACCATAAATTAATTTTTTAAATTACTCAAGAACCTAGGAGCTGGGAAATGTTTTCTTATAACAATGGTAATGTATATCTATTCATGACCAGAAGATGGTAAAATTTGTAATAATATATAAAATGAACGAAGGTTTCATCCACCTTATTACGTAAAGGATGTGTGAACACCTAGAAGATGTACTATATTGAATAAAACCTTTATATTCAAGGTCATATAACTGTATCTTGTGTTTTTGAATCTCCATAAGAACAATTATTTAATGATGAATATATATTGGTGATGCTCTGAGAACTAGGTCAAAGGATAAATCCATAACTACCTCTAGTGGTATCTTGGAAATTTCATCATTGAATATCATCCTAAAACAATCCACCATTATAGTTAAATATGTCTCATGTGTTTCTTGATTCTTAAGATAACAATGAAAAATCATGGTGGTCTCCCCACACAACCTGTGGTTCTCATGTCCTTCTTGACAAGAGTAGACATCTAGTTCACTATTATGAATATGGATACCACTAGATAGAAATGTAAATGATTCCCTAAGAATATAATAATCAATATAAGATTTTTAAGGAACCATCCATTTCATTCCAATATTGACATTAAAACATGACATTTGGGGGAGAAAAGTTTCCTTAAAAATTTATAATCACTAATCTTGAGGGGACACTCCTTGCTTTGGAACACACTTTATAATCACACTCGAAGTGAAGTATCAAGATTCATCACTCCATATTAATAAAAAATTTCAAACTGAATACATTCCACAATTTGAATAGATATAAAGGGTGTGAACCACCAATATTAGATAAGGATTTTACTAATGTAGAGGCTACTAAAAAATACCTCAAACTATAGAAGGCTTGAATTTATTCTCCTCAGATCTCAAATGTAAATTACAAATCATGCCTAACATGTCAACCTAAATCACAAAATTAATTTATTGATTATGTTATCCTTATATTAACTACATATTATAAGTCAGACTACCATTTCTATGATAACCTTCCCATCCTATAAAAATCCAACTCTTAGCGTAGGGTGAAGCTACTAATCCTTCTTCAGAACGTGGATAATGTAATTAACCCCCACCCCTAACTAAAAATAGATGAATGTTCCTACAAAACCAATAAATAGTCCCCATAATTCAATAATATCTATATTCAACAGTTTAATTTCTATAATGCCAATTTATGTGTACTAGAGATCCACATTAATGACATTTCTCATGGGTACTTGTACACACATTCAGACCACTATTTATGCCACAAGAAAAAAAAATAAATGAGATTTCCTACCACTGAATGATAATAAACACAATCTATAAACTAAACTACCATATAACACATCCATAGATTATTTTAGGTTTTTCTTGATGATGAGTGGTTGGGTCACTGTTTCTGATATGGTAGTCAAAAGGAAGAAATTCAACAGAGAATATATATCCTGCTTAATCCCATATTTTGACATACTTTTCTAGTAAAATCATCACTAAAAATATCTATTTAAAAACATTATATCTCCATGAAGTGAGATAAATAATTCATAATTGGAAGAGTACGATAATCCGAACACATTAAATCCAAAGTTTGTTAGGCTCTAATGGTCTCTAGAAAGAAGTAATCTTAATATATGGACTGAAAATTCCTCTTGGAAGTCCCTTAATATTGACCAAACTCATTCAGGACATCTCACTAACACATGGAATATCCAAAAATCATATATATGGCACGCTTTCCCCACCTCTTTATTGGGGTCTCGTGATATTCAATGAACCAAAAAAAATATCCCACCCCTCTCGATTGGCTATAAAATATGTGGTGGTGTCATAGGCCTTAGGTGACATCCCCAAGACAATGAAGGCTATTAATAATTGAAAATGGATGCAAATAATGTTGTAGTATCATTTTACCTTCAAATAAAAAATTCAAAAAAATAAATAACACAAAATCCACTATATTATTGATGAATGGAAATTGATCCAATGGCATACCCAATAAGAAAAAAAATAATAGAGTATTGATGGAAACAAATGAAATAAAACTGAAAAACCCCAAAGACATAGACATGGAATCAAGATGAACATATACCACCCTAATCAAAACTCTAATTCCACATGCCTCACCTAGTGTATCTAGAATCATCATTAAAAATGGGATAACATTCCCCTTTTGGGTCCCAAATGATGACATTTAAAAATGAAACAATGTTCCCATTGAGTGGGTGAGTTTAAACTCAGTTGGTTTTCAACAAAAGTGATTCCAACACATTCCACCTAGAAAATAACCATTTATCATAGTTCACTATACAATTATAAATCATTAAAAAATAGTTTATATCAAAACATTTAAGAAATTTAATTTTAAAATAGAAAAAGAACCATTGAATCATTTGTCATTAATTTTTCATCACCATTATATGTTTTAATATAGACACTAATGATTTCCAAGTAATAGTTCCACACTCATGAGATATCTCTCATTCATCCCCCAAGTATTCTGTAGCTGTAAAATCTCCATATTCCTCAATATAACATTCACCATTTCCAAGTTCACTTTATTATACCCTAGTTGTAGACACCCCATATTCAGGGTAACATTGGAAGCATGAATAAACACCCCAACTGTGTATGCCAATACCCATACCATACCATTTTATATGAAATAATTTATTTCCTTGAAAAGATTCATCAAATAAAATCATATAAAAAACAATAATTTTAAAATCCTTTTCTTTAAAATATAAGTAATGGAATATTAAAACAATATCTCATTTACCTTCATTTTGAAAGAAAATACTGAAATATGTTTGAATCAAAAATTGAAAAATTATTTCACTTCTATTTCATCAAAATAATTCAATAAAAAAGGATAAATTGTTTGTAAAATTGCAGATGAGAGAAAACCCCCAGCCTCTCAATGGATGGTGAAAGCCGAGAATGAAACTAAAAATATCTAAATCCCATATTATATATTATTACCATCAATAGATTCATTCATATATCATCATGATTATAGAAAAGGGACATAGATATATTCAGAACAGACTAGATATATGGATTTATGGGAGAGGCGATGAATATATCTATGAAGAATGGGTAATAATGAGTTATTAAAAATGATTCTGGATCTATTATGCACTTCAATTTTCATAAAATTCACATCGATATTGAAGAGAAATGTTCCTAATGAAATTTGAGGAAGAGGAATTCAATATCATAGAGTGTTTGGTATGAAAAGGGGATTATATATCAGCATTCATATTATCACCAATATTTTCATCATACCAACTATATAGCTTACGGATATGCCACACATTTTGGAAAACCATGTGCCAACCATTTGGTTCTACTCTCACAAGGACCCAACTCACAAGGTTGGAATCCATAGTTATAAAATCCATGAACAAACCATGATTTTCCCTATGGTTCATGTTTCATGGTTTCCCATAGGCCCTTTAATAGTTTTTCTAAATCAGATAACATATGTGTTCCTCCCCAGTTACTCCCAACATATGGTACACAATTCCATAGAGGTGGGGAACAATTTATACATACCATACACCTCCATAAACACCACCAAAAGATTTGTAAACTTACTAGAAACTCAAAAAACATAACACATGTATTTTATAATCTCAAATTACATGATAACTATGCATGTACATAAAATTTTTTTTTCTAAATTTTCTCCACCATTGGCCAATCCATAATCACAAATTATAAAAATGGTTCTTACTTGAAATTGTAATGGCCATCACTCTAATATTTTCTTATCACTCTACAATGTTTATTCATGAATCTAAAAATGATTCAATAAAACCTGCACTAAAAAAGATATTTCCCCCTAATGATCATTTCATTGATATACATAATACATAATATAAAATGAATCAAAATAGCATTAGGTTCAAGATCAAAAAGGTCCTATCGAGTCACATGGTCAGTGAAAGTTATGAACCATTTCAATTGAGATTCATGAAACACATTATATATCGAAAAACCCATTGAAGTAGATAAAAATGATATTTTATCTCACCAAGTTGTTCTATTATCATGAAAATGATAATTTTCTAAGGAGACAACAAGAATTTTACCAAATTAAAATTCCCTATACATGGATATATTCTCAAGAACACACGATCAAGTACATCGAATGATAATGTCTATTGATAATGGTCCAAATATCATTTCTAAATAAATTGAGTTTCTTCCAAAAATTTTCTAATGATATGAATCTTCTATTTTAATTCTAATACAAGGATAGGTTTGATAAGTGAAGCATCACCAATTTTTACCTAAATAAGTGTAGAATCAAATAAATGTCCCTAAAATGCATCAAAAGGGTCCATATCTATTTAGTCATAATTTATTTTAATGAATGTGTTCTCCACTAATGGTATGTTCTCATACCTTATGCTTATAAAGATCATCACATAATTTCTTTGCATTCCCAATGACATTTGTATATGCCTTTTGTATTTTCCATTCACTTGATGAAGATAAAATATGATCATCATTAACTGTTTTCAAAGGGATTTCTACAAGGATTTCCAATAATGGGACATAATCCTAGGATATCTATCATATTCAAGAAAATAACAATTTAGAAACACCCTTAACACATCCTAAATGTATATTCATGACATGTATTCCACTATATAGGTATCATGTCCTGGAATAAAGTGGTATGAAAATGTGAGACAATCCAAAATCAATCATATGGAATCATATTTCCTAACCATTCTTCGTGTAGCCATAAAAAAATCTATATCTATTTTATCATAATTACCAATGCGAATTGGTAATGAACAAGACGCCCCCACTAGATGTTGGATCGATTCCTTGACAAGATGATATGTGACACATATTGAAAGAAAATCTAAAAAAAGTACTTCAAACCAATGTACCCAAGTTGTTATCTAATGGAATTGTAAATTTTATATATCCTATGATTAATTGACCATCTTGAATAGTGGTAGTAATTTATAAGTAGTTCATGATAACATATAGGAACCATAATTTTGTAATAAAACCACTGTATTGATCTCACATCTAGCATCCACCACTCAATGGTCTCCCAATCATTGAGTTTCAAACTTATTTATAGATATTAAAAATCTGACTTCTTAACATCCCTGACTAACTGAACCGAATCAGAAATAAATGATACCAGAATAAAGACCAAAATGTTACTTTTCTCTGCACATCCTAGATTTATGACACTAATAAACAATATTAGATTCCATTAAAATTAATAATCTTTATCCAATTGGACATACAACTTCATACTCAATGTATCTGCAACATAATTACTATTATCAAGTGTATAAATCATATTGAAGTCACACATTAAAATAAATTAATTCTATATTTTATACATTAGATTTAAATATTGTTGTGAGAAAATTTTCTTCAGGGTTTTATTACTTATATACAAAATAAAACTCACAAAAAAATGATTGTGACGCCATATCTTTAGGCCATGATCTTCAATTTGAAACTCAAAATCATATGTTGGATAGTTCCTATATTGCATCTATAGTTACCATAATACATGAGAAATAACATGATCTCCTTACATGATAATACATTTCAAACTAGATCTCGATTCATTATAGTAGACTACATAGCCTTTTCCATTCTCTAGAAATGTGAGTATAGGTGATGATGTAATTATAAACATAATCTATTGATAGGATTTATGGAATTAATAATTCCATTGGAATGGAAATACTTTCCTCACCAAATTTATCATTAGTGAGTCCAAATATCTATAATCACGTTAAAAACACCCATAATATCCCACTAATCCAATGAAACTATATATATCAAAAAAAATTATTTAGTAGATACCTTGAGATAATAACAAATATCTTTTAAGGATCTGTAGAATATTTTTTTAAGAAATAAAATAGGCATATAATTTCAAATGTTATATACAAATATAAAATTTTTATAACTTATCATAAACATGGGGATCCCATAAGATACCCAAAACCATATATAAGTGTTTCTTGTTATCAAATGTTTTTATAGAATACACCATAATATCCAAAAAACACAAATAAAAAGAATCCATATTCCTATGAGATATTTGATGAGTTAATTATATAAATATGTTTGGTGAACTCTTAATACAAAATGGAATAAAAAATCTATCACGGATAAATATTTTTCTGAATGATTTCTTTAAAATATCCTCTATCCAAAATTGTAGATGGCGATATCATGAACATAATTGAATTTTAGAAAACCACTAGGATACTCTAATTTTTTCAAATAGATCAAAGATTCATGGAAGAGTGTACTAATTCATTATCATATCTTATTTATTATTATGATTATTCATATAAATTATAAGAGTTCCATCTACCTTCATCACAAAAAAACATGTACATCCCCTGGAGATGTGCATTGTCAAATGACACCTATACAATATAAATATTCCAACTAAAATTCCAACCCCCACAATTATAGTTTTTCCATCCTAAGAAACAGAATTGAAAAATATATCTTTTCTACTGGGATTTAAATCGTAAAATCCACTTTTATTTTTGTGCGAAACTCTATGATGTTATACTTAAATACATTATGAAATTGGGAACTAAGAGGTGTAAATTATCTATTTCTGGAATCTACAATATATTATAAATTATGTTCATCCAACTAATAAGATATGGTTCAAATAATTTGTTCCAAATGTCTTTTTGTATATTACCTTAAATTACAATATCTTTTAAAAAAATTCTTGATTACATAAAGTGATATGAAACTAACCTTTTGGGAATAATATTTGATGTCAGACAAGAATGATTTAAACCAATCTATATCAAAGTCAAGTAAAATAAATACATCTCAATAACATAAAATCCCAAATAGACTCATCTATGATTTTTGTTATATAATATTCTTTACACATGATGTCTTGAAACTCCATTTTTCTAATAATAGTTTGGTGTTTCACCACAGAAGGTATTATAGAAATATTTATATACAACTAATTAGTAACATTAGAAGAAGGAAAAAAGTTGGACTTTCCCATATCATAAAATTCTTGTCTAATGTTATAATTCAACGAATTACACCTCTCAGCATCGAAGGACCTAATCGAACAACCATGATAACTTTATTAAATCCATAAAAATAATTTTTTGTTGTATTGTTTTATTTATTTTATTTTATAGGTTGAGGTCTCATGGTGTTCTTAGAAAAACATTATATCACCCAATTATAATAACAAGAGTTTTTCTATTAATATAACTAGGAAAATGATAATATTTATGATAAATATGTGAAGTTTCTCTAGCACAAGACATTAGGAAATTTTAATAATAGTGATAATTATGTCCTATATAATTATAGGAATGACATGATATAGGTGGTTTTATAAAATCACACTTCATATTATCAAAACAACCACATTGATAACATTACTACTCACTTTTTAGTTAAGGAGTAAGGTTTAGTGATCCCATTGTCTGGTTATAAGGTGTACAATAACTCTAGAATAGGTTTTCCTCTTCTTATTATTCCTAGAATTGGAGGTCCAACCCATTCCCATATGAATGAAATTTCTCCCTCAAAACATATTAACAAATATTTACCTTTCATCCACCACTAAACTACTAAATATTTCCATATATTCCATAATAAAAATATTGGTAATATTTGATTGAATTTTATGTATCAACCTTGAATAAAACATGCATGACATTAAGTACACACATAAAGTATATTCTAATAAAATAATGAATAAATTAAAAATTAAGGTACATGCACTATTACCAAGAGATTCTATTTCTTCAAACTAAATAAGTCCATTATTATATATGTTCTAAAAATGTGAGGATATAATTTTTTTGAAAGCTTCTTTAAAATAATCCTATGTGATGGCTATGTCAAGTTTATCATGAATAGCTAAATCCCACAATTAGGGTCCTAAATTCCATATAATATTAATTATTATTATATTTAAATTAAATTCAACTATTTTCTCAAGTATATATAAGAATAAATTTATCATATTCAATAAAAATTATACTTTTTCTAGTTTGGAATCCCCCCAAAAAGGTAGGAAGTATTTATTTAATTGAATTATCCAATTTTCAAGGCTCAACCTTCAGATTAACATTATCTATGGACTAAATATCCTGAAACATAATTTGTAAAAACACTTGGTTAACCTATGGATGATGTGAAAAAAACTTATTTCCACATATAGTCAAGTAAATTTATTTTTTACTAGTTCATTTATCCATTACAAGGATAAAATATCACATAACTAGTACTCACTAAAAAAAGGCTTAAGAAACACAAATTAAATGTTTTCTTTTCAAAATCCAACCATTTTAACCACTATACACATCATTACAATATTAAAAATTTTCTATAAATAAAAAAATATAATATATCCAATGTTTTCTTAATGGGATGTATTAACACAAAATGTATGATAACTAATCCTCATATGTAGAACCAATGATGATTAGATTAAATATCAAATAGAAGTGTGTAAAAAACTCTATCATGAACACCCTGGTAACTTGATGTTCAATACAAAAAGGATAAAAACATCATTTTATGCTACCCAACTCTAGTTATGAAGATCATCTCACCTTACTACCCACCCAACATAGGGACTAAGTAGGGATAATATCATTTATAACTCAAGGACTAATAAAATTTTATTCCTTTTTAAATCCAAGTATCTAATAAAACTAATACAACTTGTAACATTCCACCACTATAAATTGTCCTGATAATAGGTGGTAGTGTTATAATCCTTAGGACACATTCCCATAAAACAATGGCTTGAAATAATTACTTGGGTATACAAATAATAGTAAATTAAAATTTTCCAATTAAATAAGTCATTCATAAAATGAATAGACAATCGTCATAGAATCCTCTATATGATTCTTGAACAATAATAAATCCAAAGTTATACCTGACAATAATAAAAAATATAAGAGGACCAACATAAAAAATAACAAGAAATAGAAAATACTTAAATAAATTATACCCAAAGACACTAAGGTGGAATAATGACCAATATCTCTCACCAATATCCAAATATCAACTCATAAAAACTTTCACATTGTATCAATAAGTATCACTAAAAAATGAGACACCTTACCTTTTACTATTTCCCAATAGATGAAATCTCAAAATGCATCAATGTTCCCTGGTAGGGGTGAGTATAATCTAAGTGGGTTTTTTCTAAATACTTCCAAACACATTCCACTTGGACAATAATTGGTTAGAATTATTGATATAAAAAACTTAAAATTATCTAAAAATAGTTTATATCAAAACCATAAACATCTTCCATGGATAAAAATAAGAAAATACATTAAATCATTTCCCATTAATTTTGTAATGACCCCAACTTTTAAAAATGAAATTTATCACTTATTATAGTAATGTCAAAATCACATAATAACACATTATTAAACACAATACCACATCATGTTTAAATGAACTACTTTGTGACCACTAACATTAATTTTCCACTTCTATGGTTTGAATTTTGAAAATATGACATACATAGTTGCGATCTATAAGATGTTTGGAATCAGATATGGAAAACATAATGTTTGGTGAATAGTTCAATAACCTTATGAATAGTAATTATACCCTTATGAATAGTAATAAGAACCTTATGAATAATAACTTGAAAATGATAATATGTACTTTAACAATATTAGTATAAATAAACATTATCCATTCTATAAGTGAATATATGATATAATTACATTATAGTGTTTTTATTTTTTATGTCATGAATATTAAATGGTTAATTTACAATTTTAAAAAGAAAATTTATTTTCAGTAAATGTATTCAAAAATTATTATTTAGATTTCTTATGATTATATGATAATTTTATTAAACCTTAATTAATTTTTCTGCATGTTAGAAAAGAAGTTTTAAATTTCAAATTTTTTATTTTTAAACTACATTATGATTTTAATTAAAAATTAATTAATCATATTTGAATAATTATTTTCATAAAAGTGAGTTAATTTTTTAGTTCTTAAAATAGAAAAAATTGTAAGGTGATGTTTTGGGATTTTCCTAAAATACCCGAATTTTTGCTGAATTGTTAAATTTAATAATTTACAAAATATTCTTACTAAATGGATTTATACATCATTCTTGAGTCATGGATAATGTAAATGGCCATTGGTTCAAACTAAAATGCACTAATTACTATTTTTAGTCAATGTAATCATCAGATTTTATTGGATTGTAGATAAATAATAAATTAATTAATATAATATTAAGAAAACCCATCTCCCCACTACTATAAATACCACCACTCCGAACATCATTTCATCACACTTCTCAAGCCTTTTGCCTACTCTATATTTTTCTCAAATCTATTACCAAGATCATCCCCTACATATAGAATCACTTGGTCTCATTAAATAACAAAAAAAATTCCCATAAAGAGGCTTTCAATGAATAAATATTCAAGAGAACATTAAAGTGATGAATGTGTTAGGATTCAAGGTAAGGGGAATTCAAAAACCAAACTTTCATTCATTGGGGTTTCCCTCTTTCACTCAATTTTAAGTATGGTTATTCCATAAATATAATTTATTCATCATTATCTTAACCTTTCAGGAATATACATGTTTCCATTGAAGATTATGTCAAACATAATGTTTTCTTAGAGAACTCTCTTTTAAAAAACACACCATTTAAGTGTTAATCAAGGTTGATTGTTCTATGTCAACAATTTTAGTAGCACTTTATTTTAGGAAATTAATTTTTATGAATGTATGATTTATAAAATGAAACCCATTTTTTTTCAATGGGTTATTTATATCCATGGTTTATATATATTTTATGTGGTATGCATGATAATGATAATGTTATGATGTGACGGGTGTGCCCATAATTATACATAAAAATGTAAATGTATTGATCTGATGGGTGTTCCTAGAATTATATTGCATTCCAAAGAATTGGGTAACATGATGAATCTCATGAGTTAATGTGAAATATGCATGAACATGAAACTGGATTTGTTCACAGCTATGTATGGTAGTTGTCCACTAAGAAATGATTTTTCATTTTTAGGAATTACCACATTCAAATCTATTATCCAATGCTTCTTTAGATTAGTATGATTATGGTTTTATTATCAGACCATGCTAAATTGTTTTAGGTTTTTATATATCCTCTTACAATTATTTTAAATCACCCATTTTTTATGTATATCCTCAAGTGACAACTTATACTATAGATAATTCAAGAGACCATAATATCCTAGAAAAGGAAGAATTAAGTAAATGTTTATGTTTATGATGAAAAGGTTATGTTTGGTCCTAGTATTTCCAAGACATTAAACCATTGTATCCTCTTTATGTAATGATTTTATGTTGTTTATCATTGAAATAATGTAAAATTAATTTATGAATAAGAGGGTCGATATAGTTTGTATCAGAGCTATAGTTTAGTTATTTTGTGAATTAGGATTAATCAACCAAAGTACAACCCCTGGTATGATACACTGTATATATAATCACACAAGAATATTTTATCAACATAGGTATACCATAATATATTCCATTATTGTTAATTTCACAAAGTAATAAATTATTTATTCATTACTTGTTGAATTATGTTTGTTCTGACATTTTCCCTTTTCAGAAAATGGTGGGATCCAAGAGAAGCTAGGCAAATAACCCATACAAGGGACAATGAAATGTTTGCCTAAATGACATCTCAAATGCTTTGGGAGGTGGAATTCAATACATAAAAGGGATTATTACCCATTTATCTAATGTTATGAATAATAACGGATATAATATGGATCATCCTCCTCCACTTATGAGGGAGAAGCTGGTTATCGAGTGTTTTATGTGCCAATGACCAATGATGTTTAGTGGATTTTATGATCCACTAGTTGTGGAATAGTGGTTCAATTAGATAGGGGAAATATATTTTATGATTCATTGTTATTAGATGGAGAAGTTTCCTTTATCCATTTATAGTCTCTAGAAAGAGGTTGAACAATGGTGCGATTTGATTTAGAACACCATGTTGAGGGAAAATATTGAAGAGATAGAGTGGGAAGTTATTAAGATAATTTTTTACAATAATTATTTCCCAAGAACACTTCATACAAAGCTAGATAGAGAATTCATAGAGCTAAAGAGAAAGGATGGTGAATCTATCATGGTCTACAAAGTGAATTTCACAAGGCTTTCAATGTACCATTCGTGATTTTTTATCAATAATGATAGAAAAATTGGTAGATTGTATAGTGGATAAAAACAACACCATCATAAGGCTCTTGAAATTTGGGACTTTTAGAGTTATGCGGATTTTTTCTATATTCTCTCAAAGAGTAGATAGTGTTTGAAAATTGGTCCCTAGGCTATGGTAATAAGAAACAAAATATGGAGTTTCATGTTGGGAGATATAATGAGAAAGGTGGAATGAAAACTCAACCACCCACATGTAAAAAATGTGGGCAGAAGTATCGTGGGAATTTTTTAATGGTATAAGGAAATGATTCAATTGTGGGAGAAAAAGAAACATAGGATATGTGTGTCAAAAAGACATGATAAGGCAAGAGATATTTTGGAGGAATGGAGATCACCACGCATGGTCTAATGTTACTACTGTAGGGAGAAAGGGAACAATGAAATCCACTACACTAAACCTCAATCCCTCGAGGATAATTAACTTCATCAGCCACCAAATCCATAAAACCAAGTTAAGTCTTATGCCATCACTACTACAGAATATGTTCAAGAAAACAATGTCATAAAAGGTACACATCCTATTCACTGAGGAATTGAAAATATATTATTTGATTTTGGTTCTATGAATTCTTTTATATTAATCAATATTCCTAGAACTAATGAATTAAAGCTTCAAAAACCTAAAGAATATATATTTATAAAAACACCATGTGGTGAAATCATTTCAAAACAAGTGTTAGACTCTTCTCCAATTGGAATATGTGGGAATATTCATCTAGAGAATCTTGTGATACAACACTTGATGGAATTTGACGCTATAATGAGAATGGATTGGCTCTCCATATATAGAGTAAATATCAATTGTCGATTGAAGAAAATATACTTTCAATTTTCCAACCATCACATGCTCCACTACAAATTCAAGGATGATCATGAATCTCCATTGAAAAATTGTTAAATGATTTGGGTGTTAATTCCCAATGGAGAGGAATAGATCACTTAATTGGTTGATTCAAACGAACGAGTCAATCTAGAGGAAACTCCCATCATTATGGAATATAGTTATATGTTTCCCAAAGCGTTTACCGAAATTTCCCTAGATCATGAGGTAGATTCCTTTATAGAACTTATAACCAGATCTACTTTTATCTCTTCTACTCTTATCTTATTATGTCCCTATAGAATGAATCCAATCGAACTAGTGGAGATAATGATGCAGCCACATGAGCATTTGGGAAAAGGGTTCATACTCCCTAGTGAATCACTTTGGGCTATGAAAATTCTCTTTGTTAAGCATAATGATGAAACAATGAAGTTGTGTATCGATTATTTGTAACTCAACAAGATCACAATAAATAATTGGTATCCTCTATAATGGATTGAAGAATTGTTTTATCAGTAAAGATGAGATTTGTACTTCTAAAAGGTGGATTTTTTTCTGGGTATCATCACCTAAATGTGAAGCAGGAAGATATTCATAAGACCACCTTCCATACAAGGTGTGTCCACTATGTGTTCCTATCGACGACCTTCCGACTTAGAAATTCCCCAACAATGTTCATGGATTTCATTAAAAGGGTCTTTAAACGTTATCTTCAAAACATTTTGGTAATGTTTTTTAATTAAATTCTTATCTATTCCAAGATAAAGGATGAACAAGAAGAACATATAAGACATGTGTTGGATATATTGAGAAAGGATATATTGTATTCCATATTCAGAAAGTTTTACATTTGGATGAATAATGTCATGTTCTTGGGGCATGTGATCTCAAGTTAGAGAATTTATGCAGACCCACCCAAAAAAAGGTGATTGAGGAATGGCCCATACCCTTACTTGTTATATAAATCTATAGTTTTCTTTGATTAGCTTGGTACTGCCATCATTTTTTGTGAAATTTCTCACAATTTTCAAGCCTTCTAACTATGTTAACAAGTAAATAAGTAAAGTCTATCTGGATAGTGGAAATGTGAGTAAAGAATTAAGGAGGTAAAGAGATGGATGATCACTTCTCTTATATGCACATTCCCAAAAATGGTATAATGTTTTGTGATATACAGTGATGCTTCGATGAATGGCTTGTGTAGTGTAATCATGAAAAATGATAATGTGAAATCCTACGCCTCAGTGCAGTTGAAGATCCATGAGAAAAACTACCTAATAATTGATCTGAATCTAGGATCCATGAATTTTCCTTCAAATATCTGGAAACACTTTATATATTTTGAGTTTTGTGATATGTATACCGAACAGAAGAGTCTAAAGTATATAATCATAGAAAATGAGCTCATCATGCATTAAAGAATATGGTTAGATATAATAAAATAATAGTATTTCTCTATTCACTCTAATCATAGATAGGAAAACATGGTAGCTGACGATCAAAGTTGAAATGAACCCACTATCTATCCATGATGCAGATTGAGAAAGACCATATCTTCATGGATATCCAAAGGATTGATTTAGAAATCAGAATGATATAAAATAAATCTTACCTTACTAAAATTATTTCCCTATAATCTATCCATGATAAGATTATAGAGGCATAATGGTATGATCTTGAGTTACAAAAGAAGGTGAATGTAGTAAATGAAGGGAAGATAAAATAGTTCCATATAGAAGATGATGGTGTGATTCATTTAGGAACACATCTCTGGGTTCCTTCATCACCCAGGTTAAAGAAGGAGCTATTATACAATCCACATAACTCAACATTCTCTATCCATCCTGGTAGAACCATGATGTTATGAGATCCCTGACAACACTTTTGGTGGGATAACATGAATAAGGAGTTTGAGGAATATATCTCAAGGCACTTTATATGTCATAAAGATAAATCAGATTCAAAAAAGAAAAAAGAAATGATGCACAAATTAAATATACCCATGTGGAAATGGGATAATGTAATTGTTGAATTTGTAATGGATATCTCGAAGAAAACTAATGGAAATAATTTGTTATGGGTTTTGGGAACCGAATCACCAAGAATTCCCAAATTATCACTATTCGGGAAGTTCTCTCAATTAAAAATATATTAAATATATATGTGAATGAAGTGGGTAGAATTCATGGGGTTCCACTCTCAATTTTCTCTGATTGTGATCTCAGGTTCAAATTTAAATTCTAGTAGAGTCTTCAACATGCTTTGAGTACTGAATTGAATTTCATCATGGACTATCACCCAATGTAATGGTAAATCTGAAAGGACTTTGAATATTATTGATGATATGAAAAGACAAATATCCTTATAATTCAATGTTGGATGGGATCATCATCTCCCATTGGTTTAGTTCTCATCAAATAATAGCTTACTCAAGTATTCAGATGGATTCATATGAAGCTATTTATGGTAAGTGATCTAGAGCTCCAACATGTTGGGATGATGTTTAAGAAGGATATTTACATATACATGATCCTACATAAGAGATGACAGGGAAATTCATCTCATACTTTAATTTATCAAAGCTTCAATGATTCGGGAAAAGTGCTTTGTTGAGAACTGTCTAAGGGTAATAGAGAATGATGGTTGTGATAAATTTTTCATTCGAATATCTCCATGGAAAAGAGTCATGTGATTTGGAATGAATTGGAAGATAATCCCAATGTTCATAGGACCCTTAGAGATCCATGACTACATAAGAGTCGCGGACTATAAGCTTGCACATCTAATAAATAGGGCTCATTTTCCTGATGTGTTTCATGAATCACTCTTTAAGGAAGTACATACCATATTTAATGAATGTGCTGAACATAGCGGTGATACAACTGGAAGATAATGTCTCTTTTGAGGATTAGCCCATAATGATTTTGGACTGGAGAGATAAGTTTCTACTGGAAATAACAACCCACCTTTTCAATGTGTTGTGGAGAAACCATATGTATGGATAATAAAATTAAGAGCCAAAGGATGTGATGAAGGATAAGTACCCTCAAATTTTTAGGTAAAACAAAATTTTGAGAAAGAACATTCAAAAGGGGGAAGAATTTAATGACCCAAACATTTATCAATTCAAATTCACCCTTCTTATAGTAATGTCATAATCACATTATATCACATTAGGAAACACAATCACAGAACATGCTAAAACTAAGTAACACGTCACCATTAAACATTAATTTTCAACTTTTGTGGTTTGAATTTTGAAAATATGACATATACGGTTGGGATCAGTAAGATGTTTGGAGTCTAATAGTAGAAAAATAATATTTAGTTATTAGTAAAAAAACCTTATGAATAATAATTTTACCTTTATGAATAGTAATATGACCCTTATGAATAGTAAATCATCCAGGTAAATAGGTACCTTACCTATTATAATATAAATAAAATTTATCCATCCTCTATGTTATAATATGATATAATTAAATTATTGTGATCATATTTTTGTATGTCATGAATATTTATTTATAATTTAAAAATTAAAAACACAACTTAATTTCATAAAATGTATTTATAAATTAGAATTTATATGTCTTATTTTTATATTATAATTTTATGAGGGCTTAATTAATCATTCAAAATTTTAGAAAATCAGTTTTAAATTTTAAAATATGTATTTTATAATTAAATAATGATTTTAATTAAAAATTCAATTAATAATATTTGGAAATTTATTTTCACAAAATAGAGTACATTTTTGAAATTTACACATCAAAAAATGGCTAGGAATAATTTTTTGGAATTCTCTAAAAAACATGAATTTTTGGTGAATAGAGAAATTTGATAATTTACATATTATGATTAATAAATGATTTTTTGGATCATTCTTGAGTCATGGATGGTGTAAATGGCCACTTATTCAAACTCACAAAAACTTATTACAATTTTTTGTTAGATTAATCTTCTATATTTATTGTCTTGTGGATAAATAATAACTTAATAAATATAATATTGAGAAACCTCCTCTCCCCTCAACTATAAATACCACCCCTCCCAACCTCTTTTCCTCACACATCTCAATCCTTGTACCTACTCCCAATTCTTCTAAAATATTTTCCCATACTACTCCCCCATGTCCATCATAACTTTTTTATATTAAAGGACCAAAACCTCTCCCCCTAATGAATCTCTCAAATAATATATATTCAAGATGACATTGAAGTGAATAAATCCTTTGGTTATAGAGTAAGGGAAATTATTAAACCTAGCTTAATTTCATTGGGGTTTCACTATTTCACTCCATTGATAGTTTTATTATTCCCTTAAAATGATGTCACCATCATTGTTATACCATTTCTAGGATATACATTTTTTCCACTTGAGTTTATGTCAAACATTATGTTTTTCAAAAGAACACTTCTTTAAAAAACACATCTTTTTATTCTCACTTAGGTTGATGGTTCTTTGTCATGAATGATATTACCTCATTATTATGGGAAAATAAGGTTTATGATTGCCAGATTTATGAAATGAAATCTATTTCCCTTCAATGGGTTATTTATATTCATTATTTATATATGTTATATGGGTATTTCATGATAATTATAATGTTATGATGTGGCGGGTGCACCCCAAATTATACAAATCAATGTAAATGTAATTATATAACGGTTGATTCTAAAATTAAATATCATTCCAATTCATTGGGTATAGTAATGAATCTCATGAGTAAAAATACAATATTCATGAAAATGATGCTAGATTTGTTCACAACTATGTGTGGTAGTTGACCACTAATATAAGATGTTTCATTTTTATGCATTTCCACATTACATACTATTATATAATACTTCTTCAGATGATTATGATGACGATGTTATGATCACCCCATTTAACATTGTTTCATGTTCTTATATATCCTCTTATTAGGATTTTTTCTCACCCCTCTTTGATTAATATCCTTAGGTGAGTACTTGTACTAAGGAGAAGTCAAGATCCCATATGAACCTAGAGAAGAAGTAATTAAATAAATCTTTATGTTTAAGTTGTAAATGTTATTTTTGGTCATATTTTTTCCAGGACACTAAACCTTTGGATCATCTTTATGTAATTATTTTATGTTTTTTATCATTAAAATAATGTAAAGGAAATGTAAGAAAAGAAAGGTTGTTATGGTTCGTGTTATAGGAATGGTTTATTTTAATTGGGAATTAGGATTAGTGAACCTTTGTGAAAATCTAGGTATGAGAATAAGTATATGTAATATCAAAAGAAACCTTTCTAAACATAAGGATCCCATAATATATGAATTTAGTTTTAACTAATAACGGAATAAATTTTTTATTCATGACTTCTCAAATTATGTTTGTTCAAACCTTTTATATTTAAAAAATGGGGGGAAATAAGAAAACAAAAGGCCAATAACATGTGCATGGGACAATGCAGTGATTCCCCGAATGACAACCCCGATACTTTTTTAGGTGGTATTCAAAAAATAATTCCAATTATTACCCGGTTTTCTCAAGATTTAAATAATAAACTGAATAATGTAAAACGTCTTCGTTCACCTAAGAGGGAGTAGCTACCTATCAAGTGTTTTATGCGACAACGACCATCAACGTTTAGTGGATATTCTGATCCAATAGTTTTTTAATAGTGGTCCAACTCAATGTAGAAGATCTTTTATGTGATTCAATATTCTGAGATGGAGAAGGTGACTCAGCCCATTTATTACCTTGATGGAGAGGTCAACCAATGCTGGGCTTTGATTAAGAACACTATGTCATGGGATGAAATTGAAGAGATAAAGTATGATGAATTTATGATAATGTTTCTTAATAAGTATTTCCCATGAACTCTTTTTATGAAGATGGATAGAAAATTAATATAGCTAACGAAAATGATAGTGAATCTATCATGGTCTACGATCCAAATTTCATTGTGCTCGCAATGTATGCTTCAAGATTTGTTACACAAAATAATAGAAAAATTTATAGATTCTTTAGTAGGTTAAAACCACAACTATGTAAGGCTCTAGAAATTATAGACTTTGGGAGTTGTTAGTAAGTTGTTAGATGTGATATCAAGTGGGTATGGGGTCCAGATAATGGTCCCAAGGATTTGATGATAAGAAATGAAATATGGAGTTTCATGCTTGAGGATCTAATGAGAAAGGTGGAAAGAAAACTGAACCACCCACATGTCAAAAATGTGGGAATAAGAATCACAGTAATTGTCTCAATGTGATGGGTAAATGCATCAAGTATGGGAGAGAATTCCACAAAACTCAAGAGTGTTGAAAATATATGAGAATGTTGGAGAATATGGTGGAAATATGGAGAGCACCATCCATAGTCTAATGCTACAACTGTAGGGAGAAAGGGCACGATGCATGCAAGTGAACAAAAAATTTAGCCCTCTTGGGTAACCAGCGTCATCCACCACAAAATAAAAAGGATCATTGGAAGGCTTATTCCATCACTACTATGGATTTTGATCCTTAAAATCAAGTCATACAAGGAACACATCCTAATTACACAAGAATGCAAAAAATTCTTATTTTATACTGGTTCTACACATTCCTTTATATCTATCATGTTTTCCCTAACTATTAAATCGAATCCCCGAAACCATTAAGTAGAGGTATATATAAAAACCCCAAGATGTGAAATAATTGAAATCCATGTGGTCAAATCTTCTCCTATTGGTGTATGTGGGAAGATTCGTCCAGTGAATCTCGTGATACCTCCCTTGGTGGAATTCAACGCTATAATGGTAATGGATTTCCTATCATTATATAGAGAAAATTTAAATCATTTGAATAGGGAAATATATTTTCATATCATGAACCATCACATGATCCACAAAAAATGTACAGAAGACCATGAATCTCCTTTGAATAATCCTTCGACATTGTGGGTGTTGATTACCTTTAAGGAGGCATACCTCATTAAAGTGGTTTCATCATGGGAATGTGTCAACCTAGAATAAATTCCCATGATGAAGGAATATAGTGATGTATTTCGAAAATAGTTCCCCAGACATCCCCCAAACCGTGAGGTATATTTCACCATAGAACTCATTCCTAGAGCTAATCATATCTCAATGTGTCCCTATAGGATATATCTTATCGAACTGTAGGAGAAAAAGATGCAGATGTAAGAGCATTTGTACAAAGTGTTCATACACCCTAGTAAATCACCTTGGGATGTGCCAGTGTGCTTTGCGAAGAAGATGGATGAAACAATGTAGTTGTTTATTAATTATTGGGAACAAAAAAAGATTACCATAACGAACATGTTTACTCTTCCAAGGATTGAAGACTTGTTTGATCAGTTGAGAGGATCTCATCACATTTCAATGGTGGATCGTCATTCTATATATCATTAGATAAATCTAAATTAGAGATATATTCCTAATAATTCCTTCTTTATAATGAATGGGAACTAATATTTTATGGAAATTCTCTTTGTACTTACTAATTCCCCTTCAATATTCATCTCTTTTATGAATAAATTATTTAGAAATTACCTTGAAATTTGTTTGGGAGTGTTTATTGATGGCATTCTCTTCTACTCCATGAGTAAGTATGAACATGGAGAACATATAATATTTGTACTGAAGACAATAAGAAAGAAGAAGTTGTATTCCATGTTCAGTTTGTTTGACTTTTGGATGAGGCAAGTCATGTTATTTGGACATGTTATCACAAGTTTGGTAATTTTTGTGGACCCTTCAAAAATAAAGTTGATTGTGGAATGGACTAAAACCTTTAGTGTCTAATAACTCTGTAGTTTTCATGATTTAGTTATGTAATACCGACGTTTTGTGAGAAATTTCTCATGACTATCAATCCCACTAATTATGTTAACATAGGAGAGGGGTAAAGTATGTATGGATGTATGAAATGTGAGGAAATCATGAAGGTGATAAAGAGATGGTTGATCACAGTTCCTTTAACAAGATTACCAAAAATTGTATATTGTTTTATGATATACAATGATTCTTTAAATAAATTATTTAGTAGTGTACTCAAGAAAAATTATAACATAACAGCCTACACCTCATGGTAGTTGAAGATCCATTTGAAGAACTAAAAGACACATGAGCTGGAGCTAGTACCTGTGATTTTTTCCTTGAATATCTGGCAGTGCTACCTCTATGGTGAGAAGCATGACCTATATACCAATCACAAAAGTTTAAATATAAAGTCACACATATAGATCTCAATATGTGTCAAAGGAGATAGTTAGAGCTAATCAATGATTATTATTTATTTATTCACTATCATCCTAGAACTCCAAACACAGTAGCTGATGATCTAAAAAGAAAAGAACCTACTAATCTATCCATGATGAGGATTGAGAAGGACCCTATCTTCATGGATATACAATGGATGGATTTATAAATCATAATAGAAGGGAATAAATCCTACCTTTCCCAAAATTATTTCCCATCCATCCATCCAAGAGTAGATTATGGGGGCACAAAGTGATGAACTAGAGTAACGAAAGAATTTTAATGCACTAAAATATGGGACGTTGTAAGAGTTCCATATAAACGATGATGGTGTGATTCGATTTGGAACACAATGTTTTGCTCCTTCATAAACTGGGATAAAGAAAGAGCTATTAGAATATTCACACAGCTCAAATTTCTCTATCCATCATGGTATCCCCAAGATGTACTTAGATATCTGAGACCACTATTGGGGATATTATATGAAGAAGGAGATTGCGTAATATATCTCAAGGTTGTTGATAAGTTAGTAAGTCAATACAAAGCCAAAAAAATCCAAAGGGATGATGAAGCCATTGCCTATAACCATGTGGAAATGGGAGAATGTCATTGTGTACTTTGTCATGGGTGTCCTAATGTCATCCAAAGGAAATAATGAGATATGGTTTATTCTGTAACAAATCACCAAGAATGCACAATTAATATATTTTAGAGAAGTTATCTTTCTTGAAAAACATGAAAAGATATATGTGAAAGAAGTGGTGAGACTTCATGGGGTTTCACTATCGATTATCTATGATTGTGATCCCAGGGTCACATCTATATTCTGTAGGAGTGTTCAATGTGATTTGAGTGCTGAATTGAATTTTACAATGTCCTATCACCCCCAAACGGATGGCCTATATGAAATTACGATTCATATTCTTGAAGATATCCTAAGATAATGAAATTTACAATTCAATTGTGGATAGGATCACCATCTCCCATTGGCTGAGTTATTATACAACAATAGTTTACACTCAACTATTCAGATGGATCTACATGAAGCTTCATATGGAAATAAATATAAAACTCACACTTTTTGGGATGAAGTTGGTGAAATAAAGCTACTTAGACCTTATATTTTACAAGGGATGAAAAAGAAGGGTCAATAAATCTTGAAACATATCAAAGCTACTAAGATTGGGAAAAACGTTATGATGAAATCCATGGATGGGACTTGGAGTTTGATGTTGGAGATAAAGTCTTCCATTGGACATCTCTATAGAATAGTGCCACGTGGTTTGGAAAGAATGGGAAGTTACGCCCAAGGTGAATCGGTCCCTTTGAGATTCTTGACTATATAAGAGCCATGGCCTATCAGCATTAACTTCCCCTGAATATGGATCAAGATCATGATGTGTTTCATGTATCACTCCAGAGAAAGTACATACCAGATTTCATACATGTTCTGAACATAGAGGTACTATAGTTGGGAGATGATCTCTCCTACAAGGGGCAGTCATTAATGATTATGGATTGGAGAGATAAGAATCTATGCAACAAGACAACCCACCATGTCAAAGTGTTGTGAAGGAACCATAAGTATGAAGAAGAAATGTGGGAACCATATGATGCATTGAAATAGAATTACCCTCACTTGTTTATGTAAAATAAAATTTCAAGGGTAAAATTTAAAAATGGGGGGAAAATGTAATGAACCAATCTTTTATCAATGAAATTTCTCCCCTCTTATATTAATTTCATAATCCTATAATGTAACTTTAGAAAACACAAAGCGAAATCATTCTTAAATGATCAACTTTCTGACCATTAAACAATAAGTTTCCACTTATGTGGTTAGAATTTTAAAAATATGACATGCACTGTTGTGATCAATTAAATGTTTGGAGTCTAATAAGAAAAACATAATTTTTTGTAAACAATATTATACACTTATGAATAGTAATTTTACCCTTATGAATACAAATATGACCATTAGGAATATTAAATCATCCAATTGAATAGTAACCTTACCAATGGTAGTATAAATAATATTTATCCATCATCTAGGTGAAAATATAATATAATTACATTATAGTGGTGGTATTTGTGTAGGTCTTGAATATATAATGAATAATTTGAAAATTTTAAAAAAATTATTTTCATAAAAAGTATTCATAAATTAGAATTTATACGTCATTATTATTATATAAAAAATTTATGAGACTTTAATTATATTTTAAAAAATTTAAAAAAGAAGTTTTAATTTTAAAATTTGTATTTTACATATAAATTATGATTTAAAATAAAAATGAAATAAATCATATTTAGAAAATTCTTTTCAAAAAATGGAGTTATATTTTTTATTATACACATATAAAATGGTTGAGGTGAATTTTTTGGATTTTTTTGAAATACATTATTTTTTGGTGTCTCGATAAATCAGATAAAATACAACAATGCCTAAAAAATTAATACTTGCATCATGCCTATGTCATGACTGATGTAAATGTCCATTTGCTCAAACTCGCATGCACTTATAACTATTTTTATTCACAATAATCCTCACTGTTTATTTTCTTCTGATGAAATAATAAATTAATGAATATAATATTCAAAAAACCCACCTCCCCTCCACTATAAATATCACCATCCCAACCTCATTTCCTCACACATGTCAAGACTTATTTCTACTCCAAATTTTGTTCAAATCTCTTACCAAGATCCTCCCACACGTCCATCATCAATTAGTCGCATAAAATACAAATCCCTATCCTCTAAATAATATCTCAATTAAGATATATTCATGTGGACATTATAGTATTGAAAGTGTTTGGATACAAGGTATGGAGAATTCTCTAACCCAGCATTATTTCTTCTGGATATCCCTTTATTACTCCATTTTGAGTATGGTTATTCCTTTAAAATCATTTATTACTCATTATCATACATATTATGAGATATATTAGTTTTCTACTAGAGTTTATGTCAATCATATTGTTTTACAAAAGAGCACTTCTTTCAAAAACACACCTTTTACTTTTCACTCAAGGTTGATGGTTCTATGTGAAGAATATTATTCTCTATTTATATTGGTAAAATAATGTCTATGATTGTATTTTTATGAAATAAATCCCATTTCTTTTCCATGGGTTATTTATATCTTTGATATATATATGTTCTATGTGGAATTCATTATAATGATAATTTTATGATGTGATAGGTGCACCTAGAATTATACAATGCAATGTAAATGTAATGATGTGACAGGTGTGCTCAGAAATATATATCATTACAATTCATTAGGTAAAGTAATGAATATCATGTGTTAATTAAAAATATGTGGTATAGTGATGCTAGATTCATTCACATCTCTGTGTGGTAGTTGACCACAAAGAGATGGTGTTTATTTTTTAGGCATTTCCACATTCCATGCTATTATCTAATGATTCATTACATGATTATGATGATGATGTTATTCTCACCGCATGTTACATTTTTTTTATTTTCTAATATACCATCTTACTACGCATTTATATGACCCTATTTTTATTATATCCTTAGTTTACTACTTTTACTAAGGAGAAGTCAAGAACCAATAAGAAGATAGAGAAGAACGAATTAAATAAATGGTTATGTTTATGTTGTAAAAGTTATGTTTGGTTTTAGTTTTTAAAAGACACTAAACCATTTTATCCTTATTATGTAATTATTTTATTCTTTTTTTCATTAAAATGATGTAAATGTAATATATGAAAAATAGGACCTCTATAAATTTGGCATACCAATTCCATGTTTTCACAAAAAACACAGATGCATTCTAAGTAATCGTTCCAAATTCAGGAGTGGTCACTCATCCATCCATCGATTCATCACTAGATACCCAGTCTACTTATTCCCTAAAAACAAATGGCATAAATGATGGTTCATTTTCTTGTACCCAATGAAACACACCTCTTATTTAGTGTCGTCACTAAATAATGAACTCACACCGACCATGTATGACAAACCCAGGACATAGTATTTCACATAAAATATTAAAAAACTCATGTTGCACCATTTTATATGAAACATATTTTTTCTTGGAAACATTTAATTAAATAAATTTCATGCATAAAAAATACCATAATATTAAAATCATAATTTGTCAATTATCAACCATGGTTTTTGAAGAACCATCCAAATTAATATGATTCCCAAATCCATTACACAAATAGGTTTCAATAAAAAAAATTATTTCACAAAATATTCAAGAAAATAATTTTATCAAAATATAGGATTCATGTTCTAGAAAAATTATATATTGGATAGAAAACACTTACCTATCAGTGGTCAGAAAAAATAAATAATGACACTTCAAAACTCTATATCTAGGCTTGTATTTCTCTCCATTCTGTATATTCAACTATATTTCATCAATATTATTATCATGGAACAGAGATGTATTTATAAGGAACTAGATATATGTTTCCACGAGAGATTATAATATTATATCTAATAGGAATAGTGAATAATGAGTACATAATTATGATAACATATATCAAACATGCTTCAATTATCCTAAAATAAAATTCTATGTCAAAGGGAAAAGACTATTAATTCACAAAAAGGAGTGGAATTCGAGATTTTAGAGAATATGGAAACCATTAAGTCTTATGGGAAATACTTTGAGTTAGATTAAATAATTTTGGATTCCATATTTTATGTTGCATGGTTGGGCTACACGATTGGTAAAAACATGATCCATCCTTGTGGTTCTGCAATAAAAAGGCCACAACTCGCTTATTTTTTTAAGTAGTTAGAAAACCAATGATCTAAATTTTCATTTCTTAATGTTTCAAGTTTCATGGTTTCCACTAAAAACTCACATGAATTTTCTAAATCACGATCCTAACGTTTTCTTTCCATGTTACTCCGAAAACATGTCACACTACATCCTAGAGGTGGTGGACGGTCTCTACTAAACATGCACAAATAATGAACCTATTTAATCATCTCAAAAATATATAAAAATATAACAAAAACTCAAAAAACCATATCCTAAGTCTTTTATAAGGCCATTTAACATATGTTAAGGGTAATATACCTGAATTTAGAGGTTCTATTAATATGTCTGACACTAGACATTAATCATTTATCTGAGGGACGCCATCAGCCATGAATTTTGGTGGATGTTTCTAATCAAAATATCCCATAAAATATATCACAATAGAGTAAGGTCAAAAGACTCCATAAATAGTTTTTATGATGCATAAGAAACACTCTAAAACCCAAGTAATGGTTCCCATGTGATTTATAATGGGAGTTTTCCTATGAGGAATTTTAGGAGGTAATACTAGTGGATTAAGGAACACCGTCTCCTAAACATGATCATCTCCATATTCCTGGCCCTAATTTTGACACGATCATGGGGTCATATATCTACAAATACAAAAAAAATAACAATATGTAAATAGAATGATCACATATAAAATAATAGGTTATGTATAATCATTCCTATATAAGATTCCAAACCCATCTTCTAGCTCCAAAATCAAGGTCCATGTAATTTAAATGATTATCATGGTTAATAATAGACACTACCAACTGCCCACTACCAATGTTGAGTATGGGTTATAGAATCCTATGTTATAGTAGAGGCTCATTTATACAGTGTTTTAATTTCATTTTATATAGGAAAAACTTATTTATGTTGAAATTAACATCCCCTCTTTGGGAAAACCATTTCATATCAATGTTTCATTTGAGAATCATCAATGTACACACATATATTCATTTAGTTAGATACATCCACCATAAAAAAACTATAAATTCATTTTAATTATATGTTGTAATTGGTATCTCAGTTAACTACTACAATATTTTTATAATGGTCTAATTATATAAATCATCATTAAAAAATTATAGTGTTTTAATCACATTATAAATTTCAATTTTCATCCATTTATTTTCAACCCAGAATTTTTCATCCCATGGTACAAATGGTTCGTTTCTATTACACATGATAACTTGTTATTTATGTTTCAACCATCATGTTTTGTAGAAAAATTCCATTTAGTTCTATGTATACATGTTATGTAACAATTAATTTACTTCTCAACATGAAATTTTAGTACATTTACAAATATAAAAATCAAGGAACATACAATATTCTATAGTTAATAAAAAGAAAGAAATAAATATGGCATGAAATAAGCATAAAAATTAAATCCTAATGTGTCTATAATTATGGATGATGAAAAACTCCTTACCATATTGGGATAAGGGTAATATATAATCCATAATAATAATAGTAAACTCAATAAATCATGCGCACCACCTAATGGTGACATTAATTCAAATATAACATTAGAAAACTATATTATCATGATCCATCCCAGGAAACTTGTGATTTCCCTATGCATGGGTTAGAAACAACCATAAATATAACCAATAACAAATTCTGACACATTACTTATATCCTTTCTACAAACACAAACATTAAGAAAAAGGAAAAAAAATAACTAATACCACTTGTAACATCTAAGATATCTTTCAATCATATGTAACAAAACAAGTTTGGTCACATGACCTCAATTTCACATTCTAATATGCCAGAAACTACTAACTAGCAATGAGGGTCAATGATGGTATAATGGGGGATATTATTCCCTCCTAATCCAAATGAGATATATAAGTAATGCATAAAAATATATTATAATAACCAATGTAATAATAGAAATAGTTGAAGTAAAAATCCTAGAAATAAGTAACTAAAATAAATACCACAATGTCATATAAAGGGTTATGTCATGATGATATTCCAAATAAGGAAAGTGGAAAAAGGAAATATTAATTTTAGAGGACATTCTATAAAGAATAAAAAGGCTAAAAAACATATACAATAGAATCGTGAGAACAATATATGTAATATTCTCCCAAACATATGAGAATATATAGTCAAAAATTGGTATAGGGGTGCTTTCAATTATCCCATCTTGCATCCAAGAAATCTGTCAGGTGTAATTCAGAGGCCACAATGTGGTTTGAATAAAACTCAGTTTAACACCACCAACATAGTATATAACTAATAATGTATCAAAAGATATGATGAATCAATGTATATGTTATTATAATGAGGAAAAAAATAGATTAATAAAATATATGACTTCATGGGTTCCTTACAGGACACCCATTTGATTATACATACATAAAACTAATTCACAATTTCTATAATTATTCAATATTTTAGTAACCAATAAGGAGTATAATTTTCATTAGTTATAGGTAATAAATATGGACATGAATTACATAAATTCTATTTAATAATTATGTAACATTATACCATGACTTTTTAACTAAACATTATGGAATTTTATACCCCATAATTACCAGTAGTAAGTATGGAATTCCATGTCTATTGGTTATGTGTGAGTAATATTGAGTGTCATGCCCATTTATTATAAATTAAAAACATGGAATTTCATGTCCATCACATAACTTAAGCATGAATTAAAAGCACACTTAGTCCATGTTAATGTCAGTGCCCGTTATTTGTTTAATTAATTAATTAATTAATGAGAAATATATTTAATAAAAACCAATCCATGTTAATTTACATGTCTCTAGATATTTTATCAATGTTCATGTGACATGGTCTTACCATTAAAATTTCATTTAATTTATCAATAAGTAATCAATTTTTCTTTAGGTAGGCCTATACCAAATCTATCTTATTAGATAAAATTACAATATTTTATTTTCCAATGCCATGATAAATAGAAATTGGTTTTGTTTTAGTCAAAATGAAAACATATTTCATTAAGTAATATAGAAAAACCCACCTTGAATAAATTTTGGGTTGATGTTTTCAATATCCTACTAGTTATTATGTCTCATAAATTATATAAATCAACATTTTAGTGATCCTGACCCCAGATAGACCATAGTTGGTTTCGTGATTACATTACATTGTCATCTGATTCAATTGAATAATGTCCTAAATAACAAACAGTTTAGTTACCTTGGTAAAGTATATAAAATGATTATTATATTAAAAATTAATACATAAATTAAAAACAAATTGTTTTCATTTTTAATAATATTATTCCATCTTTATTTACCTTTCATGTTGTTGGTTGGAGTAGAGTACTCAAGAGGGGTGAATTTACTATCTATAAATATTTATGTTAAAATGCTCACTTTAAAAAGCTTCCCCAATAAAAAGAATACTGACCAGTTAATCAAGGTAATATTGTTATAATAGTTTGACTATTTGAGTAAATTCTAAAAAGATTGAAAAAATTTTAGTAATTTAAATGTGAGTTATTGATACAACTTTTTAGGTTATTCTAATAAGGTGAAGTAATAAAAACTTCTATCTAAGTCTAACTTTCAACGTAAAATCTAATGTTTTCTGAAATATATAATAAAGCAGAGAAAACCTAAATTAAATGACACATCAGATAAAATAAGTTGTTCAGTCTCAAGCAGAGACCTAATCCACTCAACTTTGTGATCACTTGAAACCATGTAGTTTATATTAATAAACTTGATCCACACCCTAGATCGGGGTAAATAGTAGTGCACAAGACTATCCATGTCACATGACATCTTCCACTATTCTTCATTGGAATAATCTACTAGGTCACAAAAGACCCTCTTCCACATTTATCTGTGTGAGTGAACAAATTTCTGAAGCGATGAGAGGAAGAATATATTGTATCCTTTAGTTTAATATAGGTGAAAATGTGTGTTTTTAATATAGACACACACACACACACTGATCTAAATATAAATTCATTACACAATAGGGGAATGATGATGAGAAAGGGTTATAAGGGAACTGAGTGTTATTCAATGTAACTCTGGGCTTCTAGGATAAAGCATATATAGGTATCAAGACTTCTTGTGAAAAAATGTAGTATATAAAGTATGTTTCTCTAGTTTCCAATTAGATCTACCTCATATTCTTCTTGAAGTTGGTACTGTAAGGATGATTTTGATTCTAATCTATAGTAGTCGATCCTTTTTAAATCACGAGTTTTTCATGTGTTATTCAGTAGTATCGTGTTGCATGTATCAATTCCCTTTTTCAAAAACTCTCTCTTATTATTATTGTTCTATGTCTATGTGTTTTTAAAGCTCGATTTATCTTCCATTTTCATTTCGGGTACATACATTGGAACCGACATGATGCATATATTCTGCACCTCGAACATCGTACTGTCAGGTGACATGTCTACAGAGAAACATTAATTATGTCAATTCTTTTAAATGAATCAAATATATTTATTAGAAATTAAATTTTAAATGACAAAAAATATTAATTAATGGTGTCACAATAAATATTTAAGTAGTTTTTCTTGGAAACAGTGACACCAAAAAACAGAGTCTTCTTCATTGCCTTTGAGTAGTGAGACAGTCGTGATGCTAAATTTTCACTGAGATCAAGAACTAGTAGCAGAGATGTGGTGTTAGGATCACGATGTCTGGTCTTTTTCCAATCATTAAATGGGGTCTTGGTGTTGGTAGAAAGGATCCAGTGTCACATACTTCATTAGATTTGAAACTAGCTAGCGTGTCTGGGTCACGGTGTCTGGGTCACAGTGTCGGGTTCATGGAATCTGGGTCACAGAGTCTGGTTCACTGTGTTTGGGTCATGGTGTCTGGGTAAGGGTGTCTGGGTCACGGTGTCTGGTTCATGGTGTCTCGGTTATAGTGTCTGTACCTTTTTTAGAAAACCATATCTGGTGGTAGACTCATGGTTTCTCACACATACCCAAATATCTGTAAATAGTCCAAAGTAGTAATATTCACAAAATGAATTAGACTTAATCATTAATAGAATAAATCATTATAGAAAAAAAATTAAATATTGTTTAAAATAATCAAACATGATTTATCAGAATCAGGATTTTTTGAAGTCTATTTAAACCATATGGAAACCATCCATCTCTACACATGATATGAGATAGAGTAAATAGGGAGAACCGTATTTGGGAGAATTAAAACATGATTAAAACATGAGGAGTCCAACAATATCCCCATTTTCAATGATCATAAATCATTGGAGTTTGACTTCTATTCATAGTGTTCTTTTACCCCTTTTGGGATTATCAAAAAAAATATAGGAATAATAGAAAAGAAGGAAACCAATTAAGAGAATAGACAACAATTGTGAACATTGAATTAGATAGAAAGAAGTGTGCCATTAAAATAATAAGGAAAAACTATAAAACAACTCAATCAAGATACAATTTTATGTTTTATTCAGCACAAGTTGTCTTCTTATTTACCTTGGATGCATCATCAGAAGTAGCCACATGAGCTGAAGTAGAGGTTGAATAAGTGAGTGACCCAATTTTCCGAGAAAGAAGAGGTAGTCCGTCAAAAGATAAGGTTCTAAAGTGGATTTGAATGACGACTGAGTCATGTTTTCGTCAAGGATAAATGGTTTGATCTGGCTCAAAGACTATGATACAAACATTGAGGTAGATGAAAATGCTATGAATGAGGAAATATTCAATCCAAGCTGTAACATTGTAGCTATAGGAGCCACAATAGTAGTACTGTACACATGAAGAGAAGACATCAACAAGTGAATGAAATCAGTAATGATCTCACCAAAAAACTTCATTGCTTTCTCAAAATTATCTTTTTTCTCCATTAACATGTCCAATATAGAAGTGAAATATTTCAGCTGTTGGACAAGGGTCCTGATGGCATGAGTGATAGGATGAATTTTCAAATTATCTAAAATATATTTGAAAATATTTGTCATATCATTCTTAGAGAAAATTCTATTAAAGTATAAATCTCTTTTTCAATGACAATGAACACTAACCGATGTTCCTTTTTAACAACAGTTCTTAGTAGATCATTGAAAAAAGGTTGATATGTATGTCTAGATTTATTAGAGGTTGTAACAGCTGATGTGTGGCACTTGAGAATATTGTATAATTTCTATGGACACCCCTTGTACTCATCAGTTAGTTTTGTTAGACCATCATCAGGCTCACACATCTCATGGACTATCTGTAAGTTTCTCTCATCTACTTTGTCAAATATTTTAGTCAATTTTGATTGATTCAAAGAGGCCACTTTCTATGGAATTTAACAACAATTATCATCAATAGAATAATTAATAAGATCAGGTATACATAGCAACAATTGTTTCATATCTTCATCTATATATTAGAGAGACATCACCTCATTAATCAACATCATGTTTTAAATTAGATCTTCTCTTATTTCATGAAGAATTTTTGGTTTAATCATCTATATGATTTTCTCTAAAAGGAAGGTGTCATCTATTTCCCCATGATTTGTCACAGGAGTGTGTTGAGTGTTCATTATATTTTCAAATCTATAAAATAAAGTTCATCCAGAGGCTTTAAAATTACTATGAATTATAGAAGAATATGTTTCTTGAGAACATTTAGAATCTAGAACAGAAACATGTTCAGGTTCATTAGTAGATATTACTTCTAAAACGGAAACTGTTTTCAATTGAAATGTAGGAGACAGTTCTATGCCTTTAACTGAGTCCTCCTAGGAATTATTCACATCAAATTATCTAGGGAACTTATACTAGGTTTCCATAGTGCTATGATCAGTAGGATTAAGAATGTCATCACTTTCTAGACTAGGTTGCTACTCCCCTTCAACAAGTGTATCTCTCACATGATATAGTGATTCAGCAGATAGATCATTTTCTAACTGTTCATCTCTAATAGCATCACTTAATTATTTTCTAGCCAGATGGAGGGCTTCTTCCATTCCTTCCTCAGAAGATATGATTGGTTTAGGATTGGCATGTTCCTCTAAATGTACATCCACACCATCCTTTTACTCAATAGTAAGTTCTTCTTATATATTCTCCCCAGGTACAACATTTTATTTTATAGTAAGAACATATTCTTTTCCAGAAGTAGGTTCTTCTTCTAAATCAACAATTTCATTAGTAACAATTTCTTCATTCTCAACTATATTTTGTGGAACATGGAGACCACTTTTTTATTTATCCAAGGTAGTTCCTTCAATCTGTGCAATAACTACCTCTTATTCTTTATTAGAATAATCAATAACTTCATCTGGTTATAATCTAGGATAAAAAATGTTCTTAGGTCGTGAAGAATTCTCAACCAGATTATACTTTTCATATATACATTCATTATCTTCCACCCAAGAAATTTTCCAAGGATTCAAACATATTTTCATCCTTTTGACTGTAACAATGGAGATAAAGAACTCATGGTATTTGATGAATTCTTCATTCTGTCCAACCATTCTATTAGTATTAAACATTTCAAAGATAAAACATGAATAGAAAAAATATGTAGACTTTGATATTGTCTTAATCAATTCAAACATGTGATGTGTAACATACTTATACAAATTGATCTTGTGTACAGTTTTCATAAGATGTAGCAAGAATACATATTGATACATGAGGGTAGAAAAACATCCTTTCCATGGACTAGCCATGTTATGGAAAATCATAAACATAAACCATGATTCACTATCCATATCAGTAGCAATTTCTCTACTCTTCATCTTATTACTAGTTAAGATTCCTAAAGCCTCTTCTATGACAAAAATATCACCTGGAAAATGAGGTCCTCTTTATTAGTCCTAAAAAATTCTATCATGTAGTAACTATAGGCAATAACCCCATAACCTTGAAGAAAAAGTGCATCTTTGACAATTAATGTTTCTTCTTATAACAAAACCATCTTTTGTATCGAATAATAACTGGACAAACTGGTAAAGCTGAGTAATAAGTTTTATATAAATCAGGCTTGAAACTTTTGTTAACATGTTCTGCCATCCATGAACTTTCAGTACTTTCAAAACTAAACACTCACTTGTCAACAACCACTTAAGACATGTTTACTTTTATGGTACTACTATTCTATCAACAAGATCCTGGTTCCGAGGTCCTTTGAGGGATTCCTTCGGTTCAATGTTTTACTTTCTTATGAGATCTTCACTTATCTAGAGTTGATGAAGATAGGTGCATCATTCTTGTCCTTCAATGAGGATTCTATAGAGAGAGAGATTATGGGCCTAAATAGGGCCTACAGTTTGAGATAATGGATTCAGCTTTAACAGAAGTGAGCTTGAGTGAAGAAAATATTGAAAGATATTTCGGTTTTTTGATTGTGGGATTTCATGAATCTCAAATTCAAAAGAAGATAATGAAAATAATAAAATAATCAACACAAAGATATGGGTAATAAAATACAAATAAAATGTAAAAGTTTTATTATGGTGATACCAGAATAGATTGTCATTGTGAGACCTAAACATATTGTCACAATGATACATTTAATATGTGACTCCAAACAGTGCGACCATATCATGTTAGACAGTAAGTACAATATAGTAACCGAGAGATAGTAATTGTGATATTGTAAATGTGAAACAATAACTTCAATATAGTACTATGTAGAAATATGAGAGTGGGATAGTAATTCTTAGTCAGTTAATTGTGAATCCTTAAATCATGAAACCATAAACAATGAAACTGTAAGATATGAAATAGTATGTTTTGAAAACACTTTATTTTCTACATGAGATTTTTCATTCCTAATTCATACATGATGTAATATATCCTATCATAAATTAGTGGATTTCTGAATATATCGAAAATAAGATATTCAGTTCTAATGAATTCAAAGTGATATCACCTATTTGATAATGGTCTCTAAAAAATGAGATGTCTGTATATCAATATGTTTTATCTAGGAATGTGAAACATGATTCTTTGAAATGTTAATAGTAGTTGTACTATCACAATTTATAGGTACATTCCTGAATTGATATCCATAATCTACTAATGTTTGTTTCATCCAAAAAATTTCTGAACAAAAACTACCAGGATATATTTATACATCTTCAATAGTAGATAATGCAACATAGTTTTGTTTCTAACTACACCATGCTACTAGAGACTTTCCTAAGAGGTGACATGTTCTAGAGGTGATTTTTCTTTCTAGATTACAACCACCAAAATCATAATCATAATAGCTAACTAACTCAAATGAGTATCCTCCAGTGTAGAATATTTCAAAATTGGGTGTATGATTGAGGTATTTAAAAATCCTGTTAATATAATTTAAATGATATTTCATAGGATTTTCATGAAAATGAGAACATATACATACACTAAACATATTGTCAGGAGTGATAGAAGTTATGTCGACTAATCTTCCAATCATTCCCCTATAATTGGTTTGATGAACATACTTTATATATATCAACATCCCACTTAAAAGTAGTACTCATTGAAGTATCACTACTTTTAGTTCTATACAAGCCAAAATGTTTTAAAAAATCTTTAATATATTTTCTTTGATTTAAAATAATACGATATTTAATTTGAATGATTTGAAATCCCTGAAATGTTTTTAGTTTACCCATTAAACTCATTTCAATTTCATTTTGAATCATTTTAGAAAACTGAAAACATAAATTTTTTTTTGACGATACAAAAATAATATCATCTACATAAATTTGAACTACTAAAACATCATTGTAAATTAGTTTTATAAAAATAGTAGGATCAAAAATACCTTTTCTAAAACCTTTGAAAATAAGAAAAGTATTTAATCTATCATATCATGCTCTTGGAGATTTCTTTAAACCATACATGGCTTTTGAAAATTTTTAAAAATGATTTGGAAAGTGAGTATTTTTTAAACCAAGGGGTTGTTCAAAAAAACATCCTCAACTATATACCAAATATGGAATTCACTTTTAGCATATATTTGATATAGTTTTAATATCAGATGTGAAACATAAGTAATAAGGATTTTGAGGGATTCATGTCTATCAACAGGTGAAAAGGTATCCTCATAGTCTTTTCCTTTTTCTGGACTATATCCTTGTGCAACCTATATAGAATTATTTCTAACTATATTACCAGATTCATCTACCTTATTTCTAGACACCAACTTAGTTCATATTGTAAATATGGATTTTTGTCAGTCAACATGTTTTCAATATTGTTTCCTTTCAAACTGATTATGTTATTCTTGCATAGCCATCTCCAAAAATTTATCATTGATAGCATCATTAATGTTTTTAGGTTCATGTTCTGACAAGAAAACTAGATGTTCTTCCTGATTTCCAAGAGAGGCTCTAGATTGAGTTCCTTTATCTAAATCACCTACATGAACATATAAAGGATGGTTCTTAAGGGTTCTAACAAATCTAGAAAAGGAGGGGATAGTTATTTCATGTTCTTCAATAGGTTTGGATTCATTATGACTTAAATATTAAGAATTTCCAAAATTATATGTTTTTAAAAATTCCATTACAGGATGGTTAGAGGGTTTAGAACAGATGTCCATAGTTGACATATCATCCTCAAGATTCTCTAGAGTGGTCTTAGGCTCATGTATATCTGTCTCATCAGACATGACAGGGACAGATTCCTCAACACATTTAGTTTTTTTGTTAAAAACACTATAGAAATTACTAGATATTAAGTATCATATATAGATTCCATCATCACTATTGGATGAAAAATTGTCAATATTTCCCTTGGTATTAAGGATATAATCTTTTAAACCAAAGACTATAGAGTAGTATACATTGTGATTTATACTATTCTATAACTCATATAGTGTTCTTTTAAGAATAAGACTAATCAATAATCTATTAACAATATAGCATGTTGTATTTAAAGCTTTATTCCAGAAGTAAATAGTTAAGTCATATTCACTAAGAATGGTTCTAGAAATTTCTCACAACTTCATATTTATTATTTCTACAAATACATTTTGTTGAGGTATTCTAGGGGAAGATAAATTATGATTATAAGAATTTTTTGAGAAAAAGGATTCAATCTCTTGATTTTTAAACTCATAGCCATGATCACTTCTTAAATATTTAATTCTAATTCCACTAATGTTTTCTAAAGTTTTATAATATTCTGTGAAATGAGAGAAGGATTCACTTTTTTGATCCAAAAATAAGGTCCAAGTATATCTAGAAAATTCATCCAAAATAACATAAACATAGTTCATCCCATTTAAACTAGAAAATCTATATTGTCTAAACAAATCCATGTGGAACAACTTGAGAGGGTGAGAAGTTGAAACTTCATTCTTTGGTTTGAAAGAAATTTTATGTTGTTTTCTCTTTTACAAGGATTGCACACTTTATCATTTGGAAACTGTAGTTTGGGTAGACCGTTGACTAAAAGTTTTCTAGTTATCTTTCTAAGAGAGTGAATATTATAGTTTCCTAGTCTTTTATTCCATATCTAAGACTGTTTGTGAAATACACATAAACATGAAGCATTTTGAGAATATATTGAATCTATGTTAACAAAATATAAATTTTCATTTCTTATTATAGAAAATACTAATTAATTTTTAGAATTAATAACATTACAAGCATTATTATTAAATTTAACATGAAATACATCATCACATAGTTGTGAAATACTATGAATATTATATTTCAGTCCATCAATAAAATGTACTTTAGAAATTTAAATTGTGTTAGAGTTACCGATTTGGCCAAGGCCAATGATTTTTTCCTTTGACACTATAAACAAATGTGACATGTCTACTATCAATCTATATTAATTTATTGAAACATGAATAGTATTATGTCATGCATTTTGAACACCCATTTTACATATACCATAAGATTCTACAAGATCTCTTCAAAAAAATTTCCTACAAAATAGTCCAATTAAAACAGACCTGGGTATCTATATTTGTTTTGGTCCAGTAATATTTGTAACTAGTTCATTAGGAACCCACATCTCCCTCATAGTATTAATAAAAGCATTATATAATATATTTTAGAAAAAAAAACTCTATTTAGTCTTGGAAAACAATAAATAGTAGAGAGTGTATCATAATTTGAACTAGATGAATGTTTTCCTAAACTGGGAGCAAATTTGTATATTCTATATTTAGAAACAAAATTGGTTTCATCAAGATTTCAATTACTAGGATGATAAAAAATACCAGTAGTTTATTTAGGGTCAATATGTTTACCTATCATTTGTACCAAGGTATCTTTACCATCATTAAACCTTTGAAGTTCCCTTTTCAATATATTATTAGATATCATTCATCCATTGTTTTCTTCAAGTAATTGAACATTTTTCTCTCTATCTACAACAAATTGAGATTTAATATCTGAGTTAAGTGCATACTGTTTATTTAAAGACATGTATTAATCATTGAGTTCATTGCATGTCTCTTCAAGAATATTTCAATACTCAAACATTTCTTACATAGACATATTTTCATAATCACATTCATCTCCATAATAATAAGAAATTTGAAAAGAAGATTCCAGGTTTACCACAGATGTGTTTGTATTTTAACATATATTGGCTTTGTTATAATGTTCATCATGTGAAGAATCTAAGTCACTTGAACTATCCCCAGAAGTACTCCATGTTTCTTTCACTTCCTTTTTATACTTTCTATCATTGTCCCCATATTAAATTTTATACTTGAGCTTTGGATAATCAGCATTTACATGTCCCTTTCACTTACATTCATATAATACTATCTAATCAGACTTGTCATTTCTATTCCAATGTTTATCCTAGCTTCCCTTTTGATCATATATTTTTTTGGAGATAGGAATTCTAAAAAAAATTTCCTTTTGTAAAATTTCTTAAACATTATATCTAATTGAGTCATCTCCTCATCATTATAATGTGAATATTGTTCACTACTGGATCATTCTATAGAGACTTTAAATGTCTCATTTTATTTGTGTTTAGAGATAGTGGTTTTGAATGCCACCGAGTTTCTTCTAGGTTCATCCTCCTCCTCCATGTTGACATTAATATCATTTTATTACATCAGTATATTCACATTGGGTTCTTTTATACATAATTCTTTGATGTCTCATGACTCTCTAATAGAGATAGATTTTTATCTCTATATATCAGGTGGGCATCTTAGAATCCTAATGATTTGTTCTTTGGTAGTAACTTTTCTTCCTAGATAAATTATTATGCTGAAAATTTCATTGAACCTGAGGTACATGTAAGAAATATGATCATCATGATTCATTTTAGAGTTATGAAATTTAATAGTATAAGTTTTAAATCTAGTTTCTTTCACAATATAAGTTCCTTAAATTGAAACTGACAAAGTATCCCAAATATCATGGGCAGTTTTACATAAAGATGTTATATTAAATTCATCATATCCAAAAGAAAAATATAAGTCATTCATGACATTATAATTATTGTTATAAGAAGTGTTGGTTGGGTCATCCCTAGTAATTCTATTTGTAGAAATATTCTTATCGTCATCAACAATTGAATACCAAAGTTCAAAACCCATACTTTCTAAATTCATTTTAGCTTTAATTTTCCATTGGGAATAATTAGTTCCATTAATGAATGGAGGTCTATTTGTATCAACACATTAGAGTCTATAATCCATAATAATGAAAGAAATTTAAAGATATATAAATTTAGAATTAACAGAAATGTACAGATCATTAATGTACAACTACAATCACAGTTGAACTAATGTAAAAATATATTCTTAAAAGGAATCAACTCCTTTGATACCAAATTTTAGTTGGAGTATAGTATTCAAGAGGTCAGGGGGGGTATTAATTGATTATCTATATAAAATTATGTTAAAAATTTCAATTTAAAAAGCATCCTCAATAAAAATAAAACAAACCAGTTATTCAAGGAAATACTTTTGTAATACTTTGACTGTTTGAGTAACTTCTCAAAAGATTTATTAATTCTTATTAATATCAATATGAGTTATTGATACAACATTTCATGCTATTCTAATAAGTCAAATAAGTTATAACTTCTATCTAAGAGTAACTATCAAAGTAAAATCTATTGTTTTCTGAAATATATAATAAAGAAGTGAAAACATAAATTAAATGATAAAAAATATAAAACAAGTGGTTCAACCTCAAGAAGATACCTAATCCACACTACATATTTATCATATTCCACCATGAAGTTTATATTAATAATCATGATCCACACCCTGGATTAGGGTAAACAATGGTGTAGAGGAAAATCTATGTAACATGACCTCTTCCACTGTTCTTCGTGGGTTTAAACTACCAATTCACACAAGGACCTATTACACACATATCAATGGGAGTAAATAGACGTAAGAAGTGGTGAGAGGAAGGATATATTGTATCATTTAGTTTAATATAGGGGAAAATGTGTGTTTTCAATATAGACACACTGAAATGCACTGTGTTGCATTTGTTGTCAATGAGGTATGTTGTTGTCAAGGAATGAATGGATGGATGTCAAGGAGTCAAGATGTGAATGTCAAAGGATGTGATGGTGATGGTGATGAATGGATAATGTCCATGGAACATAAAGGAATGTCACTTAGGAGATTCACTAAGTGACATAGGAGATGATAGTTGAAACATTCTCTATCAACATCAGACGATTGTTGAGCAGATCTTTAAGTTTAAAGAACTTATATCATGATGATACAAAGTCACAACATGATTAGAAGACCTTGCATTGTAGTGACAATGCATGAGGAGTTAGAATATGATCCATCCACAATTCCTAAGTGGATGAAGTGAGCTAAAGAAGTCCATGCACTATCACTTAGTGCATGTGAATTAGAAGTTGATCAAACTTGATCTCTGATTGGATCAATGAAGAAAATTGAAGATTTGTTTGATTCAGGAGCTTCGGTTGATGAAGACCCTTCGGGAATTCCACCTCCTAAGACTAGAATATATGTTAAGGAGGATGGGAGGAATTCTTTTGAAGAAGAAGAAGAATGGAGAAGAAGAAGAATGGAGAAGAAGAAGAATGGCTTGGGAGAAGATGAAGAGTTGTGGCATTTGGCATTTGAACTTGGTCACTTTGTTTTTACACAAAGGTCTTGTTCTATACTTATGCAAAAAATTAGCCACCAAGGGCTAGCCTTAAGGGTTCAACCCCAAGGCACATGTGGGACTCGAGGTCGCCACGCCCAAGGGGGATCCCATGGGGCCAGCCCGAGAGGCCGCAGCCGTGTGTAAGCCGGGGCCACGCATGGGATCAGGTCCTGCGCAGCATGGGCACTAGAGCGTGCCCCAAAGGAGCATAGTGGGCGCCAGTGGCGCGCCCGAGTGGCAGGGGTGGGCGCAAGAGCGTGCCCGCAGAGAGAACACGGTGCGGGGCGGCACCGTGGAGGTTGGAAGTTCAATTGACGGGAGGAGGGGAGCGCTAGGTTGATAAGCCGCGGAAAAACAGCGCTCCGTTTCGATGTGGGACGCGGAAAAATCACCGGGAGCGCATCCTGGCCGCTCGATTGATTGCGCGCTAGATCTCGGCCGCACATCTAATCCGCTGCGGCCCATTCTGATTGCAGCCGTCAAAATTGTTGATCCGACGGCTCCCCGTCCATCCTCGACCTCAAGCCAGGCCGCTGCCACCAGCGAGCTCCGGTCGAACCAGAGGCCTCCCCGACGACAAAATTCGAGTTCCCGGCCATCTCTGATCAAGCCGAAGAGTCCATTGCGATCAGCTCGACGCACTGAACCCATCCATGCTTAAAAGTGGGCTTGCATGCAACGAGAGGAGAATTTGATGTTCGGCCGAAGCATCCTAAGGTGCGAGCCCATTCGGTGTAGATGCTTTGCATGGATTGGGTTTAAAAGAGGCATGAACGCGTTCAAAAACACATAAATGTGTAGAAGGAAAAGAAAAGGAAACCCGCGTGGAACAGAGAATTGAAAACAAGATTTGAAGGAAATCTTGAAATCCCGAAACTTTCGGGAGTTCATGTTTTATCTCCGTGGATGAACCGAGGATCTCCTCGCCTATAAAAAGAGAGCCCGAGCACTCAGAGTTGCTTGCTGAATCATTGTTGAAGATCTGAAGTCCCGCGAATCCTCGGTGCATAGCAAAGAACAGCCTGCACGCACCACTTGCGCGGTAGTGAATCCCGGAGCCATCCCTTGGCTCTGTGTGTTCCTTTTGCGCACCTCTTGCGCGAAAGAAGAGAAAGGGAGAGTCCCCTGCGTGCTTCCCCTTTGCGCGACAGGAAGGAGAGGTTGGGCAGCACGACCTTGCGCGCTCCCTCTGTGCACCACGCCCCCTACGCGGTAAGCACTTGTGTTCCCGCGGTGTTGCACCGTGCACACCCGAGGCAGTGGCCCTTGCACCAAGACCCTACGCGGATATTGGAGAAAAGGATTGGCCACACCCTTGCATGCCACCTTGCCCCATTGAGAAGGCCGAGCATTTGTGCTTGTGTGTCAAGTGAAGGAACCCTACAGGACAGTGTGTGTGCATAAGTGGAGAAGGACATATTCGGGTGTGTGTGCAAGAAGGGAAGGAAAGGCCGTAGCCTTGTGCAACCAAAGAAGACCCGAGGCCTTAGTGCATTTGTGTTTGCATTCTTGAAGAGTGAAGACCACCACACTTTGTGTGTGTGTGCATTTGAAAAGAAGGCCGAGGATAGCTTGGGTGTGTGCAAAAATAGTGAAGGCCAAATATACACTCATTGTGTGTGTGCAAATCAAAGAACAAGTTGTGTGTGCAAAACAAAAAATTGGCCGAACCTAGTGTGTGTGCACTAAGTGAAGTGAACACACCTAGAAGAAGGAAGAAAGAGAGGAATCTCACACTATTGTAGAACACACAATCTAAGTGTGTAGACAAATTGAATAAAGTGTGTGAAGTTTGATAAGTTGGTGTGTGCTTAAAGTCTTACACACTTTGTGGGTCTACTGCACCAAGAAGAGGAAAGGGGAAGTGAATACATGCATGCATGCACATACGCACGTAATCAATGTTCAAATCAGTGAGTGTGCATTTGAGTTGACCAAGACCAGAGGATCTTGAAGAATTTGAGAAGCCATGCAATCAGTGCATGAGGATGCAGAGATGCCATGAACTCAGTGCATGAAGTTGATGTGAAGTGATATTGGACCAGACTGAAGTTAAAGACATCAGTTGTCTGAGTATTCAGTAGTTGGAGAGAGGCCGTGTCATCCTTAGAAGAAGGTGATAAAGCCTGAGCAAGACGAGAAGACCTGTTCATCACAAGTGAGCAGAGGTACAGAGCAAGTCCAGCAGTCTTTATCCCAGAATGCTGAAGATACTTGAAGAACTTAAAGAGAATAAGAGCTACTCGTGTGACTCGAGGAGCCAGGAGAAGCCCCCTATGAGACTCAGGGTGGAAGAAGTCTTTAGTGGGATTCTGGAGCAGGCCAGTGGGACTCTGGTAACACTGTGGGACGTAGTATAAAGACCCTCCTGTGGGACTCAAGAGAGATACAGTGGGACTCTGTATCGACCATTGTAATACTAACCGATTATAATGGAGAAACCATGTTGGGGTGTATAAACAACATGGCAAGGACGCAGGCCTTTGGTGCCGAACCTTGTAAATCCTTGTGTCCTATGCCTTTACATTTAATGCATCACTCGAGGAAAGGCTGATAGATACAAGAAGAGTGGATCGAGGCTTTAACCAGCCATAGAGGTTTAATTGATAAGGAATCAATTAGTAAAAAGTTTTAAAGGATCATTGATTCACCCCCTCCCCCTCTCAGTGATTCACACTGATCTGGGCACTTCAATTGGTATCAGAGGGAAGGTTACCTCTAAAAGATCCAAGGGAGTCTTTATGAAGTGCAGATTTGAGGAAATGAGTGACCAGCCTCAAATGGAGATATCTGCCAAGACTCAGAAAAATAGAAAGAAGAAATAGGCCAAGAAGATGAAGAAAGCCTGTCCTAGCTGTGATGAAGTTGGAATAATGAATGATCTTCAAAATGCAATCGAATATCTTCAGAAGATAGTCCCCAAGGAAGTGGAAATGTGTATAGCTATATGCATCCTTGATCTTCAAGAAGAAAAATCAAAGTTAGAAGAAGAAGCCAATGCAATGGAAGATCAGTTGGCAAAAAGGGTTGGCATAACCAACACTCTCAGAAAGCTGGTGAAGGATAAACATGAAACCGTTTCCCTTTGCAATGAAAGATATGGAGACACTACTGAAGAATTGCAAAGAATCCTTTCTGAGAAAGAATTCTTTAAGACAGTGGTCAAAGATGTTTTCCATGCACTGGAAAAGAGGAACAAAGTTTCAATGAATGTCAGATATGCTCAACTTGAAGAAAAAGTAAACAGGGTAAAGGAGCTTGACAATTCATTACAAGAAATTAAGAAGGTTCATGAAGACCAGTTAGAACAACTGAAAGAAAATTGGGAAGGAAGGCTAAGAACTGTTGAGGATGAGAAGAACTCCCTTAACATGAAATGCTTAGAAATAGAGGTGATATTGAAAAATCTGCAATCACCCAAAGCTGAATCCTCCCAGTCAGTTGAAAGTAGAAATGTTGCTACTCATGTATGCTTTGAGAAGGATGATTCTAGAAGAAATAAATCCTCTAATGAAAGGGAAACATCTTCTAAAAAGAAGGTACCATCCATACCATCTTGTACTCATGCTTCTAAAAGTGTTTCTACTAAAAGTGTAGGATGGAAGAATGAATCCAAACAAGTATGGATGAAGACAGTGAAGAAATAATGCTCTCCTGAAACAACACAGCAAGTCAAGAAAAGTACCCAACAATCAGAAGGACTGAAGAGGTCAAGATTTGTGGGTCAGTGTTGGTGTTGTAATAAGTATGGGCACTGTGCAAAGGATTGTTGGATCAATCCACTGAATGTAAAAGCACAACGGAAGCCCATGCCAAGGGGGAGCAAGCCAGAGGAAAAGAAGCAGCATCCACAAGTCCATCAACATCTGTTTACTGCAAGTAGATTTGGATTACATGACAACATCTGGGATGATTGCAAAAGTGGTCAAAAAGATACATGTCAATCTCCAACTGTATCCAGATCTCAAAAGAAGAAAAGATCACAGAACCTGGCTCAGAAATAATCCTTGGGAAGCAAGCAAAAGAAAGCTGAAGATGCTCCCACGAAGACTATGAAAAAGGAAGATAAGACCTTGGAGTCTAAATCCAAGAAGGGTGATGCATCCAGAAGGACCACCAAGAAAACATGCTTCTACTGTGGAAAGAAAGGACATATCATGGATCTTTGTAAACAAGCCAAGAAATTCAATAAAGGCAGACTGGACTCAAACAGACAATCAATCCAGATGAAGCAGAAGGGATTGGTTGAAAAAAAGTTGCCTAAGAAAGGTAGCTTGAAAGCATCAAAGGAACCATGTGGAATATCCAAAACTGAGGCCACACTTCCAAGTGACTTACTAGTCATATGGCCAAATCTGTTGCAACTTGCCAAAGATCTGCAAAGAGCTGAAGATGAAGTTCTGGCAATTGCTAAGGCAAAAGTTAAGAAGAATATTTAACATGAAGATGTGTTGAGATCCACACCAGCACAAACATCAATGAAGATCAAACGTGCAAGTGTGAAGAATGGTGAAAATGGGACATCTCGGTTGAGAGAATCTTCTCAACCTTGTTGTTCACATTGATGAACCAAGGAGGATCCATCTTATTCCCTAATCACTTGTATTCACATGTGCCGACATTATAGGGAATTGAAGATGATGATAATTCTCAGTTGTAGGATGGTTTGGAAGAAATGGAGTGCACCCCTTGAGGGGGAGCCTAACTGAAGAAGATTGGATTCTGAGATTAATACCATCTTGAGAAAAGCTGAAGGTATTCCAATCATACTTTTATCCCTTGATTCTTAATTTCATTCATCATGACAATTAAGGGGGAGTATTGATTGAAGAAAAATGGTTGAAAGGGGGAGCTTTATCTTTGCACCTTAACTTTCTAATGAGTTTTGTGAAGTTATGCAGGATTTAGAAATTCATTGATATATCTGAAAAATTTCAAACCCCTGAAGCATGATCTCACATGTACAGTGAATTTTGGACAACATTGAGTTCCTTGGTTACATCACTCTTGTTTTCTACACCGGGTTAGCCCACGTAGACTTAGAGTTGATTTACTAAAGGTTCTTTGCTAAAGAGAACATGTGACATCATCCCTCTCTTAGAGATTTTTAAGAAGATGTTATTCAAAGGGAGGAAGAAATATTTTGAACAGAACCACACCACACCTTTGCATTTGATTGACAATAAGGGGGAGAAAATATTGGCACACATATTGACCCATTCATATGTGCTGAAGAAATGTATTGACAACAAATACAAAGGGGGAGATTGAAATGCACTGTGTTGCATTTGTTGTCAATGAGGTATGTTGTTGTCATGGAATGAATGGATGGATGTCAAGGAGTCAAGATGTGAATGTCAAATGATGTGATGGTGATGGTGATGAATGGAGAATGGCCATGGAACATAAAGGAATGTCACTTAGGAGATTCACTAAGTGACATAGGAGATGATAGTTGAAACATTCTCTATCAACATCAGACGATTATTGAGCTGATCTTTAGGTTTAAAGAACTTGTATCAAGATGATACAAAGTCACAACATGATTAGAAGACCATGCATTGTAGTGACAATGCATGAGGAGTTAGAAGATGATCCATCCACAATTCCTAAGTGGATGAAGTGAGCTAAAGAATTCCATGCACTATCACTTAGTGCATGTGAATTAGATGTTGATCCAACTTGATCTCTGATTGGATCAATGAATAACATTGAAGATTTGTTTGAATCAGGAGCTTCGATTGATGAAGACCCTTCGGGAATTCCACCTCCTAAGACTAGAATATATGTTAAGGAGGATGGGAGGAATTATTTTGAAGAAGAAGAAGAATGGAGAAGAAGAAGAATGGCTTGGGAGAAGATGAAGAGTTGTGGCATTTGGAATTTGAACTTGGTCACTTTGTTTTTACACAAAGGACTTGTTCTATACTTAAGCAAAAAATTAGCCACCAAGGGCCAGCCTTAAGGGTTCATCCCCAAGGCACATGTGGGGCTCGAGGTCGCCACGCCCAAGGGGGATCCCATGGGGCCAGCCCGAGAGGCCGTGGCCATGTGTAAGCCGGGGCCACGCAGGGGATCAGGTACTGCACAGCATGGGCGCCAGAGCGCGCCCCGAAGGATCATAGTGGGCGCCAGTGGTTCGCCCGAGTGGCAGGGGTGGGCGCAAGAGCGCACCCGCAGAGATAACACGGTGCGGGGTGGCACCATGGAGGTTGGAAGTTCAATTGATGGGAGGAGGGGAGCGCTAGGTTGATAAGCCGGAGAAAAACCGCGCTCCGTTTCGATGTGGGACGCGGAAAAATCATCGGGAGCGCATCCTGGCCACTCGATTGATCACGCGCCAGATCTCGGCCGCACATCTAATCCACCGCGGCCCATTCTGATCGCAGCCGTCCATATCGTTGATCCGATGGCTCCCCATCCATCCTCAACCTCAAGCCAGGCCGATGCCACCCACGAGCTCCGTTCGAACCAGAGGCCTCCCCGACGAAAAAATTCGAGTTCTCGGCCATCTCCGATCAAGCCGAAGAGTCCATTGGGATCGTCTCGACGCACTGAACCTATCCATGCTTAAAAGTGGGCTTGCATGCAACGAGGGGAGAATTTGATGTTCGTCCGAAGAAACCGAAGGTGCGAGGCCATTCGGTGTTGATGCTTTTCATCGATTGGGTTTAAAAGAGACATGCACGCGTTCAAAAATGCCTAAACATGTAGAAGGAAAAGAATAGGAAACCCGTGTTGAACAGAGAATTGAAAACAAGATTTGAAGGAAATCTTTAAATCCCGAAACATTTGGGAGTTCAAGTTTTATCTCTGTTGATGAACCGAGGCTCTCCTCGCCTATAAAAAGAGATCTCAAGCACTCAGAGTTGCTTGCTGAATCTTTGTTGAATATCTGAAGTCCCTCGAAGCCTCGGTGCTTAGCGAAGAACAGCCTGCGCGCACCACTTGCGCGGCAGTGAAGCCCGGAGCCATCCCTTGGCTCTGTGTGTTCCTTTTGCGCACCTCTTGCACGAAAGAAGATAAATGGAGAGTCCCCTATGCACTTCCCCTTTGCGCAACAGGAAGGAGAGGTTGGGCAGCGCGACCTTGCGCGCTCCCTCTGTGCACCACGCCCCCTGCGCGGTAAGCACTTGTGTGCCCGCGGTGTTGCACCGTGCACACCCGAGGCAGTGGCCCTTGCACCAAGACCCTACGCGGCTATTGGAGAAAAGGATTGGCCTCACCTTTGCATGCCACCTTTCCCCATTGAAAAGGCCGAGCCTTTGTGCTTGTGTGTCAAGTGAAGGAACCCTACGGGACAGTGTGTGTGCATAAGTGGAGAAGGACATATTCGGGTGTGTGTGCAAGAAGGGAAGGAAAGGCCGTAGCCTTGTTCAACAAAAGAAGACCCGAGGCCTTTGTGCATTTGTGTGTGCATTCTTGAAGAGTGAAGACCACCACACTTTGTGTGTGTGTGCATTTGAAAAGAAGGCCGAGGATAGCTTGGGTTTGTGCAAAAATAGTGAAGGCCAAATATACACTCATTGTGTGTGTGCAAATCAAAGAACATGTTGTGTGTACAAAACAACAAAGTGGCTTAACCTAGTGTGTGTGCACTAAGTGAAGTGAACACACATAGAAGAAGGAAGAAAGAGAGGACTCTCACACTATTGTAGAACACACAATCTAAATGTGTAGACAAATTGAATAAAGTGTGTGAAGTTTGAGAAGATTGTGTGTGCTTAAAGTCTTACACCCTTTGTGGGTCTACTGCATGAAGAAGTGGAAAGGGGAAGTGCATGCATGCATGCATGCACATACGCACGTAATCAAAGTTCAAATCAGTGAGTGTGCATTTGAGTTGACCAAGACCAGAGGATCTTGAAGAATTTGAGAAGCCATGCTATCAGTGAATGAGGATGCATAGATGCCATGCACTCAGTGCATGAAGTTGATGTGAAGTGAGACTGGACCAGACTGAAGTTAAAGACATCAGTTGTCTGAGTATTCAGTAGTTGGAGAGAGGCCAGGTCATCCTTAGAAGAAGGTGATAAAGCCTGATCAAGACGAGAAGACCTGTTCATCACAAGTGAGCAGAGGTACAGAGCAAGGCCAGAAGTCTTTATCCCAGACTGCTGAAGATACTTGAAGAACTTAAAGAGAAGAAGAGCTACTCATGTGACTCGAGGAGCCAGGAGAAGCCCCCTGTGAGACTGAGGGTGGAAGAAGTCTTCAGTGGGATTCTGGAGCAGGCCAGTGGGACTCTGGTAATACTGTGGGACGCAGTATAAAGACCCTCCTGTGGGACTCAAGGGAGATACAGTGGGACTCTGTATCGACCATTGTAATACTAACCGATTATAATGGAGAAACCATGTTGGGGTGTATAACCAACATGTCAAGGACGTAGGCCTTTGGTGCCGAACCTTGTAAATCCTTGTGTCCTGTTCCTTCACATTTACTGCATCACTCGAGGAAAGGTTGAGAGATACAAGAAGAGTGGATCGAGGCTTTAACCAGCCATAGAGGTTTAATTGATAAGGAATAAATTAGTAAAAAGTTTTAAAGGATCACTGATTCACCCCCTCCCCCTCTCAGTGATTCACACCGATCTGGGCACTTCACACACAAACACTAATACAAAGATAAAGACAATGAAAAATAAAGAAAAGATGATGAGAAATAGATAGAAGTGCTCTAAGTGTTATTCTACGAAATTCTAGGCTTCATGGATGAAGTATATACTGGAATTGTGTCTTCATCAGAAAAAAAGAGTATTGAAAGTCTAGTTCTATGGTTTTGAGTTCGATCTAGCTCGTACTCTTCTTAGAGTTGGTACTGCGAAGATGATTTTGATTCTCATATATGGTAGTCCATCCTTTTTAAATCAAAAGTATTTTTTTTGTTCTTTAGTTGTATCTTGTTTCATGTATCAGTTCTTTTTTTAAAAAAACTCACCCTTATGCATCTATTAATGTGTGTTTTTGCATCAAATCATAACTCCATTTTTAATTATGGGTTCACATCTTGGAACAAACAAGATGCATGTATTATTCACCTCATACCTCGTACTACCAGGTGTCACGTCTACAAAGAAACATTAATTATGCCAGTTCTTTTAAATGACTCAAATAGGACAATTAGAAATTAAATTGAAAATGAAAAAAAATTAAAGAATAATGTCATAGTATTTCTTGAAATAGTATAACTTGGAAATGATATCCCTAAAAAATGATTATTCTACTTTTCCATTGAGCGGTGAGACAGTCATGGTGATAGAGTTGCATTGCGCTCATGAATTTGTTGCATATATGCGGTGTTTGGAACACGGTGTACAGTCCGTTGCAAAACTTTTAACAGTGTATTAGTGATTGTATCACGAAACCAGTGTCATAGACATCATGATATTTGAAACTGGTTATGATATGAGGGTTATAGTGTCAGGGTCACAGTGTCTGGTTCACGGTGTCTGGGTCACACTTTTTGGTTCATGGTGTTTGGGTCACGGTGTCTGGGTTATAGTTTCTGGGTCGTAGTGTGTGGGTTACTATGCTTGGTCCATTGCCAGAAAAGAAAAACCGGTGGAAAACTCATGGTTTCTCAGACATAGCCAAATATCTATAAACATTCTCAAATAGTAATATTCATAGAATTAATTAGACTTATTCATTCATTGAATAAATTATTATAGAATAAAATTTAATATACGTTATAATAATCAAACATGATTTATAGTAATCATGATTTGTGAAAGATTATTTAAATAATAGAGAATCCAACGATCTCTACACATGATATGAGATAGTGTAAACATGTTTAATAGAATTTTTGATCCTTAAAAAATGATTAAAACTTGAGGACTCGAACACATATCTTTTATGGCACCCGTTCGGGAATACTAGGGTAAGGGAATATACTAATAGGGATCTTAAATACATTGTAATGGTAAGTAAATTGGAATAAATAATGAATTTATGAGAATAATAAATATGGATAATTAAATATTTTAATACACATTCCATTTATAAAATAAACAAATAAGGAGGTTCGTAGACAATATAGACATGTAAATAACTAAAAACACATTCCATGTAATCATTAAAAAAAGAATTAAGTGTGTAAAAAATATGACAATGCAAATAACTAACATTCAATTTTATAAAAAATATAAGGAGAAATAAATATGAAAGGATAATATGAAAAAAATTCATTGAATTAAATAAATAAAATGATAATGAATAGAATCCATATATTTATTCACACTTATTATCTCAGGGATAATAAATACTAAATCAAAAGAAAGGAAAAGATTAATTTTTGGACGTCATATCTAAGTAATATGAAAATGTATATAGTCAAGACCATTCAAAATAGGGTTTAAAACTACAGGTGCAAACCTAATTAACATGTGGAAATAATATTTTTGATGAGAAACTATTGATAAATGGAGGGGCTATATATTGTCCGGGCCCCAGTCATCACTTCTTATAAAAATCATTCCTCATATCAAGTAATCTATTTAATTAGTATAAAATATAGTTTATAAAATATCTACACTGAATAAATAATAAATATTTATCAATATATTACCATTAATAAAAAAATATAAATAAAACACCATTTTTAAAACTAGTATACAATTTGAGAAATAATCATATCCTTGATAAATTATATGGATGATTACAGGAAACATAATGTTCAATGATCAATGGACATTGAAAATTTCAAGGGGAATACAAAAAGGAATCAAATAGGTGAATCTACATAACATAATTTTCTAAATAAATAGAGATCCATCCAATAGAATATTAATGATGATATAAATGAAAAATATCCCATGTGGTGTAAAATAAAGGGTATTTCTCCTTGAAGAATAAAAATATTATAAAAATATCTTTTAAATTACAAATGAAAATAAACATTTTATTTTGAAAAAATAATTACCAATGTTTTTCTTTTGATATCACCTCAAAAAAAAATTTCTTTAAAAATTATCATTTTTAACATTCAAAGGTTTCTTCGAAGAAAGGATGTTGTGTAAATCTGTACAAGGTAAAAATAAAATTAATGTTGCATTGTAAAAAGGTCAGAAAACTACCTTGTACCGAAAGAGAAAAGAAGATAAATTTGATAAAATTTGAAAAACATAAAAGGGTTAAAATATTTATAAATAAATAATTATAAAATGGTTAAAAAAAATTTGATAATATTTTTTATAATACATTATTTTTATAGAAAACCAATTTTAGAACAGAGAGAGAAATGAAGTCTTGTTTTCATAAACATATTTTCAATATCATTTTAAGTACCCAATAGTAGAAAATTGATTCTGATACATGAAAAGTGTCATGAATAAACATAATAGAATAAAATTAATTTTTTCATTAAATAGTTATTATATAATTTCCTATAATTGAAATTCATGTGTAAATAATCCCAAATAAAATGGGATTGTTAAGTAAACCATTGAAAAGACTATAAAATTGAAGTAAGACTAAATGAATTAATTGATTATGTGTCTAAACAATAAATAAACATAATATAAGAGTGAATACATCAATATATTTTTATATTCATTATCCAAATAATAATATAATATTAATTACAATGATAGAGTAATATAACTCATTTAAAAGTAAATGAGTTATGAAATTTCTTTACTAGTTAGTAAAAAAAATTTCGAATCCTCTTAGATGAAATAATTAAAATTGAAATAAAAAATACCGTGAATAATTAATTATTATTGGTAATCAATTTCAAATAGTTAGTATTTAAACCATATATAAGAAAATAGGTACACAATCATAAAGTATGGCTCAAAGAATTAAAATTGAGGCAACATCCCTTACTTCTTTGTAATTTTTTAATCATAATCCCCAGGAAAGAGACTAAATATAATAAGACATTAAATAAAATAAATATTAAGTAATAATTGGATTAATATATCAAAAGGGGTAATATATAAAGCACACTTAAGAAGTGAGCTATGAGAACAACATATGCATCACTGAAAGAAAAGAAAGTGAATAATCCCTTACATTGTATTTTGTTTTCATTGAACATACATTAACCTATTGTATGATGTTTTTTATAATTACAATATACTATTATAAAACTATATTACTAATAATAATATCTTATATTGACTTTTTAAATATCTTATTACCCCTTTGTTTGCAATATTTCATTATTATCACAATTTTGGGTGTTAAATGCCATGTTTCTTGAATATGTTTTTATTTTTATATATTGTAACTATTACATATATCGTGATATAATAATATTATGAATTTAAATAATTATTTAAATATCATATATATTCATTATTTATTTATTTATATTATTTCATAATGTATTGAGATAGGAAATGAAATTTACCTTTTATTGAAACAGTTGGTCATACGTACGGATGAATACAAATTCGATATCATTTTCATATTTGATATAATGATATGTAAATTATATTTTTATTATATTTTTGGTATCATATATATTTCATATATGTCACATATGATTGTTAAATTAATTATTATTACACTCTATGTAATTTTTTAATGAAACCCATAACTTTGAGGAGGTGATTGTCGACACATCAAAAAATGTTGTTATCATATTCCCAAAAAATGGAAAGAATAAAAGTATGTTTTATATACAATTTACATAGGAATAATGAAATTATAAATAATATATATACATATATAATATAAATTAGAAATCCACCAGTACTTCCAACCATGAAATTTTGTAATTTAAAGAACGAACAAAGTCGATTCGCGAGGGAGTATTTCACCACACACATGAATGATTATTGTGTATCCCATTTTATGGATGTGTGTGAAAGATTAGGTATAAATATTATCAAAAAATATATTTAAATTTAATACACAAGGATTTTTATATTAAATTTATATAAAAATAACTTAATAGTTAGAAAAGTAATTGAATCAAAAGTGATCAATGAATAACGTTGCATCTTATTCGTGTAACTCCTTTTCCATTAAACCGCAAGAATTACTTGGTTATATTTATAAATTTTTTTAGGATTATAGAATGTGAAAATTAATTATCGTATATTATTATAGTAGACTTTGGGTGATCCAAATGGTTTGAGTGGAATGAATAAGTGGGAGGGTGTGTTCCTTTTTATAGTGGAGGAGGAGTGGAATTCATATTAATATAAAAAGGTAAAACCTATTGATGGGTATCGCATTCATAATGTGCAGAAAAAATTAAAAACGTTAAATAAAATATAGTATATAGTATAATAATGGCAATAAAATATCGTTTGGACACGTTTTTAGGTAATTTTAGCCCTTCAGTTAATGGTTTCATCCCTTGTTAAGGATAATTTTACCTTAACTGCTTTAATTAATTTCAAATACATTAACTAATATTTATTTTAAAAACCCAATTTCATATTAATAATATTATATATTATTATTAATACTAATATGGGAACCATTTTTCATAATTACAGTCACATAAGAGGTATATTTTTATAAAATTTCATCTCATTGATGTGATGACAAAGCATGTTTTAATGTAATGAATATTCTAATGAATGAACTATTTTTTTCCCAATATCAATGTGATATTGATTATGATGAACATAATTGGATTTAATAATATAATATATATAAACATATAATTTAAAAAAAAATAAAATCAAAATTAACTATAGAAATAAATTAGATGAAAAATCATATTCAACTAAAATCCAATATTTTTTACTCTTCATAAAGAAATGAAACTTCTCAAAAATACCAAAAATTAACCATAGGATATTTTATACATTACACATTAAAAAAATATTTTTTTACATCTAAAATTTATAACATTTTAAAATATTAGTTTTGAAATGGGTTCCCCATTAAATGGTGTTAAATATTCTTTTAGAAAAATATTTGGTTTTATAAATAATATTGGGGTTTCTCTTATATAATGACATTAAAGTGTATTGGATGAATATAAAAACATTATTGGATATATAATATATATTTTCATAATTTAGTTAATAATATTAGTAAATAACAATTTAATGGCTTGGTTATATATTATTATATTAAATAAGAATATTTTAATAATATATTGTTATTCTATTGAAATCGGCCATGCATGTAACATCTAATATCGATAAAAACATTCTTTCATGCAAAATAAGATAACATGGTAATAAAATAATTTAATTATATATTATATATTATATTTATTTAAAATATTATATATAAAATAATATCTCAAGAGGTAATACTATAACAAGTAAAAGGCACTCGTTTAGAATTTACGGGGTGTTATATTCTCCACAACTACAATAAATTACATCTGAGTAATTTAAACACGATCTTGGTAATAGATTGTTTTATATTTACTATGATAGAATCCCAAATCATGAGTTTTATATGTAAAACATTCTCTAGCAACGAGATAATGTGATGTATAATGGTCACATGGACTAACATATAATTGGGTCACTAAGTTAGAGAACATTAGTAGATAGTGTTGATAGACATAAAGTAGAAAACCATAAATATTTATATATTTGATTGAGGTCAATAATAAAATAAAATTGAATGATAAATGTAATGTTTAGGTATTCAATGTCATAAATATGTTATGATTTAGAAAACCATCAGTTCAAAAAAAAATAAAGATATGATGAAAATTTTATTGATCATTTTTCAATAGTTGTGAAAGTATTTTATTGACCAAGATCAACATACCTAATATGCCCGACTTAAAATGAAAAATGTTGTCTTCTTATTATTCTTCAATCCATTTATAAATCATCTCTTACTCCATGAAATGGATATCCAAAAATGAACTTATTTATTTATTTTTTTATGAAGTAATAAAATTTTATTTTTACAAATCATTAGATATATAAATAAATTATTCAACTTGGTCTATAACTTTTTTCCATAACTAATATGGTTAATAAATTACTCTATAATGATAAAAAAATAATACCACTAGTTTATAATTAAAATTTATTTGTTAATTTATTTATCTAAAAGTAATGATACATTAAAAGAGATATCATGTAGGTTAGTGCTATACATGAAACCCTTATCATCCTAAGGTAATGGGTTGATTACACACTACCTTTTAGAATTTAATGGGGTTTCACACATTATAGAATTTTTCGATTTTCTTAAATAATATATTCATTATTTCCAAAATATGGTGGAAACCATTGAAAAATAAGAATTAAATTGCCTTTTCACTAAGGATTCTAATACAAACCCAATACATAATTAATTCAGGGATTTATTTCCAGATAGTTCCTTCCTTCATCTAGAATTTATCCTTTATAATATGGATATAACTTGGGTATTTAGAATTTTCCCTACACATAAAGAGATGATCTAAAAATGTAACATTAGGATGAGATCGATTTCCTTCCATCGTAGTCATCAATTTTCAACTATAATTATTTTATTTATGTCCTTCTTTCCCACACATAAATAATTTCCTTGTTTAATTGAGACACTATAAAAAGTATCTCCATCCAAATTTATTTCATGATGGAAATTGTTCCCTTTTTTCCCACAGTCTCCTCCACTTGACCTCTTAAGAAACTCCATGTTTCTCTTCATTGGTGCGTCTGAGAGTAAGTTAAGGGATATTTTATTAATCATAAGGAATAAAATATGATTAGGCATGAACATGATTCGTTAAATCTTATCAACATACCATTATTTTCTCATTACCTCTACCAAATCCTTCATGTTCAATATTTTCCTAATTTATTAGGGTTACAACTATTTATTAAAACTGAAATAATTGTGGAAAAAATGTATCATAGAGGGGAAAATTTATAATTATTTTAGGGTTCCAAAATCATGACACATTATGTTTTATCTAATACACCTTAGGTTTAACCAAGGTTATTCATTTTCATTATGTACTCAAACCCTTTATAATTGTTTGTGAAAAAATGTGATTCATTTAATGCATATCTGTCATGTATTTCAAACCATAATAAAATTAATGCCTTTGTTATTATACCAGGTTACACTCAATTTTGGCCCAAAACAATTATTTGAGTTGTTAATCATATGTACATATGTTCCAGATCAACATCCACGTGCATTATCTATACATGGATTCCTTTCTAGTAAAAAACAAAATATTTATCTAATCATAATGGTAGGGTGATATGATATTATTTTCATAAATTTATATCTTAGGGTTATGTTTAGTAATATATATTTCCCTAAATCTAGTTCCTAAGGTATCTATTAAAAATTATCTTATACAAACTGTAGAAGTTGAAATCCCTAAAATCCTGGATTCGAAGTCATTATACCATTATTTGGACATAAGATAAAAAAATCTCAAACCAATGAACATAATAGTTATGTAGTATTGGTAAACTAAATATATACATGGTTATTGTATTAAAAATGAATAAAAAATAACAATATAATTTTTTTTGGATAATATAATCATTGTATATAGCATATGATTGAATAATGTTCTTAGTACACTTTAGGGAATCTTGAGGGAAGGAAAAAAATAACGGTTAGCTCAAATCCTCTGTTAATGTAAGTACAATATAATTTATAATTTATAAATGTGAATAATAATTATATAAAAGAAAATATCTAGACACACATTCCATTTAATTTATAAAAATAGAAGGATGAGCATAAAAATAAGGAAAAATAGAAAACTTATATCACATTCCATGTAATCATTAATACAATAAGTATGTGTGTAAAATAGTACAATAACATGATAATGGTCTGAAATTTCCATAGGATAAATGTCACGACCCAACCAAACCGGTCTCGATCCGCAACTACCCCAGGCCCACCTCTGTAGGCCAGGGGATGACGACAAGCACCGAAGGCGTAACGATCTCATGGAGGCCTTCACCTACGTACCTGTACAAACATACAGATCCCACTCGATGAAAAATTGAAAAGTAAAAAAATAAAAACAAAAGAAAACCAATTATAACCCAGCCATAGTCATGCATCAACATTTAAATAGAACAAGTAAAGTGATGATAAGTACTGACAAGATAACTGAACAAAAAAAGGGTAAAACACGCACCCAAGCTAAAAGGATCAATAACCCGACAACATGTAAACAAAAGTATATAGCTGGTGAGTCTCACAAATGAAATTCCTACTACAACCACTAAACACAGCCCAAGCTCCTGTGTCCTCTATGCTCCTTTGTAGTCTCAATCAACCTGTCTATCATCTACAAGGGCACATAGAGTGCGAGCAAAGCCCAATCAGGGGTGAGTATAAAGATACTCAGTAGGATACCCTGAAATCTCTTGGGATCAATAATGGAGGTACTAAAATGGTGACCAGTAGACAAAACAGAGAAGAGTGAAAGAGTACATTAAATAGAGTGGAGCTCAACCCAACAAGATAAAGGAAGAAGGCTTGTTCGACCAAGAGGTGCTAGACAAGGAAAGCACGTGGCATACCCCCCATGTCATCACCCCTCCAAGAAGGACAGTAACTGAACCCAAGTAGTGGGAACAAAATTAGGGTGTATATATATATATATATATATATATATATTCTCAACATGAAACCTGAACGAGGGTTTAAGGGGACATCTATCTCCAAGATCAGCCTAGGAAAAGTCACCAATAGTTATAAGGGTAGCCATTATTGATGCCCAACAGTCTCTTTAGACAATGATGTCTCATCGTTGAACCGTACAGCCAAGGGTCCCGCTCCGTTAACCATGGAGAAAAGTCACTTACTAGACACATGAAAAGGGATGAGTCTGGAAGAAGCCATCGGGAAATCCACTGCCGAGCCCCGCTGGGGGGGGGGGGTAAAACAACAAGTGGTCGTCGGGTAACCCCCTTCCCAGCCCCGCTGGAGGGTAAACCCCAAGGAGTATGGGTAACCCACTGCGCAACCCTTCTAGAAGGTAAACCCCATGGTTTACGGGTAACCCACTGCCCAGCCCCGCTAGAGGGTAATCCCCAAGGTTGATGGGTAACCCACTACCCAGCCCCGCTAGAGGGTAAACCCCAGGGTTCACGGGTGACCCGCTACCCAGCCTCGCTGGAGGTTAAACCCTAAGGCGAACAGGTAACCCACCGCCCAGCCTCATTGGAGGGTGAACCCTAATAGATCAACAGGTAACCCACTACCCATCCATGTTAGAGGGTAAACCCAGAACTGGTCCGATATCTCTGCACTAACCATTCCATCATTGGGTATCACTAACACCACTACTGTGTATAGGTTTGGAGTGCATCAAATGATCCTCCTAAAAACACCCATTCATGTTTCCACATTTAACGAGATCATGAAAGAGGATCGGTTCACCCAAAAGTATTACACCATTGCAATCCTCATAGAATAATATGCGAGATAGGGTACTTAATGTATACAAACGGACTCCCGATGACAAATTTAGTCAACACTACTTTCTGTTCATATGGCATCTCATGGGGCCCACACCACATTCCCAAAAAAGGTCGGGCAAACTGTGCCATGACGATGCTCTCTAAAAAACACTCCAAATCGACAATTCATACGCCCCAAAAGGATGTATGATGAATAAGTCACAGTACGCTACACACAGCTTAAAAGAAGGCTAGTGGGGCCTATGACTCAAATCCGACTTCAATACCTAAAACTACCTTGGTCAACATCGTCTTGAGTCCAGGGTCACAACACCACTAACAACGCCTAAAATAGACTCCGTATGTAGAAGCTGCAACTCCCCACGTTATGCAAATGGGGTCCTGTGGGGCCAACACCTCGACCCCGAAACACGCCATTCAGATGGTACCATTTCCTTCCATGCAGATAACCACTAGGCATATGTTATTCATTTTACCGGAACATCATATGAAGTATAAGTCGTTAAAATGAAGCATACATATGAATGTTGCCTCGTGGGGCCCACGCATCAGGCCCCAATTTAGGCGATCAGATTACGTCGTCGCAATCCCCTTGGAAGAACACTCAGAAACAAGTGCTAAAACACCCCAAACAGATGCTGGGTGAAAAAGTGGTGTTTCACCAAAAAATGTGTTATCCAAGCCCTATGGGGACCACACATTGTCTCCACCCTGGATTCTTTGGAAAGCATCTCAAAAAGTCTGCATGAGGACTGGGGTCATGCTACCGCTGATGGCACGTCAATCGGACATCCCATGTAGGAGTTAGGTCTAATGCAATATTAATTAATTAATTAATTAATTAATTAATTAATTATTCACATTAAGTTTTCCATGCAACCAAGCAAAAAAACCAAACCAAAAAGGATCTGAACCAACATTGGATGGACCGTCTCAACTCCAGGGCCGCAGCGCCTCTGATGGCATGCCAAACAGACGTCTAGCTCATGAAGTACGTCCGTCGCGGGATTTAATAATAATTTGATATTATTAAATTAAAGTGTTTTGGGTTACCGGCCACTGGGAGAAGAACCCAAAATCCTCGAAACCCACTGCAAATAGTTTTCCTCGCAGACACGAACCCACAGTCATAGACCATTCATCAAACGGAAGTTTGGTTTAGAAGTTATGGCCCCCAGAACGCAAGGGGCCCAACCGGGCCGGTTCACCCCGGTCGGCCCGGTCCGAACCCGCAGCCCATGGCCCAGCCGCGGGTCCGGCCCGACTAGCATGAACCGACGGCCGCGACCCACTCCAGCAACATCAGACCCCCTCATGTCCAGTTCTTCAAGAAGACCGGCCCTTTGGCCGGTCTTCATCGCCTAGCAGGACCTGCAAAGCACAGGTCCATGTCTTCTCCGCACAGCCGAGGTCAACGCCTCGAGTGCCCCTGCTGAGCGCGACTAGCCACCATCGGATTCTGGCACCACCTCCTCCCTCAATGCACCTATTTGATACCCTGGCTACACACCACACTGCTCCTCTAGCCGTGTACTGCCCGATCGACGCCACCTGCACCGCCTGGTCCTCCACGCTCCACCGTCCTGGACTTCACCACCCACATGAACCCACCTCGGTGCTCCTTGTTGCACTGACAAAAGTCACTGGTGCTCCACCCCTCGACCATGCCCCAGTCTGCCACTTCCGGCTAATGTCACAGGCTGACACCCACCCTCCGCACTGGTCACACCCAACACTACCACCTTGTCTGAACCCCCGACCGAACCTCACTTGAGCTCTGCACTCCCGGCCGCACCCACTGCCTGACACCCGAACACCGATGCGCCACCTCGACCTCATGCCACCGCTTTTTCCAGATCTGATGCTTCCGATGGCCACCAACATCACTCTGGTGGCCCAATTTCAAAACAAAATGTGGGTTTGGGATCGTTGTGGGAAGGACTTCGCAACGCGTGCCCCCGATCGTCGATCCGACAAGATTTGCGGGTCTGAAAATTGGGATGAAGAACGCCCAATAACAGGATTTAGAACGGGGCTCTGAAAATGGTCATGATCGTTCAGCCATCATCCAAATTCCAAAATTCAAGAATAAAAATTTCAAAAACTAACAAAAACTAAATAAACTGAGGAAGGGGAGGATAACCAACAAAAATCCTACCTCGAATCGGTCGTGCGTCGTTGGTGGCATGTCCACGATGCTCCTGCTTCGATCCGCCAAGGTTCCGGTGAAGGTCGCTCCTTGATTTAGTGAAGAATGGCGAAGAACGCCGAAGAATAATAGATAGAGAGGGAGGAATAGAGAGATAGATATAGAGATAGAGAAGAAGAAGAATGTGTTCTTCCCCTTATCTCAAGTGAATTTATAAAAACTCGCTGAAACGCCACCCACAGTCGTGGATTCCAAAACCTCGGTGCCCGCTTATTTTATATTGGGCCTAGGAAAAACACCCCATCTCGAACTCAATGGATGTCTCATATTTCCATTTCGAGACTTTGTTTGAATGTTATGTGAAAAGAACAACAGTGTAAATAAAAACACATAGTCATTATTACAAAATGATGATTTTCCCCTGAGTGACATCTCTCGTAGCAGGCCTACACCGGCAACTTTTACTCCCCGCCAAGGGTAAACAGCACGCTCTGGATGCAACAAGGCCCTCAGATTTCTGATCCGAGCTATCCTTAAGAATAAAACTGAACCCCTCCATTTTCATAGTATAAAAACATTTAATATTTTTATATAATTTATTCTGGGCACGCGGGGCCTCATAATCGCACGCCGTCTCAACTCCTAGCTCTGGAAATATATGTAGAAATATTCCAAAGTCTTTTAGGGAAAAAATCAGGTATCTACATCATTCCCACCATCAATATTTTCATTCCCAAAAAGAAAAACTATTAAAAACATTTCGGGATTCATAGCTCACACCTAGCTCTCCCACTCATAAGAAAACATTCAAAACACCATGTTGGCACAACACGCGAACCAAAGGGATGGTTCATAATCATATGTTATGCTACATTCGATGACATGCATAGTAACATGCACAAACCTCATCAGCTGAAACACATGGAAGAAGCCATGCGCCCACTCATACTATTAGGAGGATAGGGGAAGATGGTAGGAAGCCTCGCCATCTCTTGCAGAATTCCTGAATGACCCAAAAAACCTCAGGGGACTTCCCCAGCTGAACCTATACTTTCTACATCGCGACCAAAATCATGATTTTTTCCTGGAACACGATATCATGATTTCGTCTTTCAGAATAACCATATGGTAAAACACCCAAGGATATCTAGTCACATAAGTTTTCATAGTCGGTGCATCACCACCAATATTATCTTACCCGCTCAAAAGTGGATGAGTTAGCACCATCAAGTGAAGGAAAGCCATTCCCTCATGCTACACCATGGGTAGCTATAGGGAAGCTAACTACTACAAATATTCCCTCACTTGACAATTCTGGGACTTTTTGCTAATGGAACCTACTATAACACGTCCATTTTCTAGAACATAGATTACCTTGATGTCATAGTCTTGTAGAAATTTCAACCAGCACCGTCGCCTCAGGTTCAAGTCTCTCTGGGTGAGGGTGCGGCTGAGACACTGGTGGTCTGAGAAAACGACAAAGATATCTCCTAGAAGATAGCATCTCTACATTATCAAGGTAAAGAAAACCACTACAAGAACCACATAGTGAATCATGTCGTTCTGTTTATGGGGTGTCCATCACCTCGACCTGTACTTGATAATGGTATCAAGATTGACGTTGGCCATGCAAGGTACTAACGAACAGGTCATGTGAGCAACTCATCGAACCACTAGAGGCCAGACACGGAATGAACGTGGAATACCCCATGTGTGTTTTCCCCTCTTAGAAGGAGAGTAATCCACAAAACATGCACTCTTCTAAACCTACTAGCGGCACCTCAAGAAAAAAGGGGGTCAAACAGAAAACCCCACTAAAAAAACAAGAACCTACTCTGACACTCCACCGCACAACCCTACCCTGAATACATATGTCAGAGGGACTCATCCACCACACCTCAATAGTATCCGCTTTGGGTGGTATTGAATCTCCATCATAGTTTTGATCACATCACAAAAACGCGTCTCGGTGGAGGAAGAAACCCTATTTTCCACGCATTCAAAGCTACATCAGACAACACCAACACGTGGTTACACTGACGCCCTGCATCACCCTCGGTAACCCCTCAAACAAGGATTTAGATGAAAAGAGTACCTCACGTAGTGTCTAAAAATTTATACTAAGAAAATTAGAAAAAAGAAACAGAGTGTACCTCTTATAATCTCATGCGTTTAAAAATAGTAGGCATCCATAGCACCCACCCGCCCGCGGCCCAATCCATCAGCTCCCTGAGCCTGTCATGGGCCACCTAGTGGTGGTGGAAGAACCTCAAATGTCGTCTGCCAACCATAGTTATTCCTGCTTTTCTGCCAACACCACCTCCATGGGGACCACCCTGTCCTCACCTGGGAATTCACTAATCATGACACATCCACTGTTGTGGCAGTGTATCTATCAACTATTTGTAAAACTCAGCACATTTGGTCGAGTAGTCTCACGCCACATGACCTCGCACATAACAAACATAGCACTAGTCATTCTTGGGCTGTCTCGGTGCTCTATGATATCCTGACTATGATCTTGAGTATCATCAAGGGGAGACATTTAGTGTCGAGGCCCTTCCCATCGACGTCCCTTTGCTATAAATTTCTCTATCACTAGTGCCTGCTCCAGCACCCCGAGATGGGTGAGGATGCACAAGGTCACTACGCTAGCACAAATCTCCTCTATAGATACCTCTCTCAAACTTCTGTGCTCGGATGTTCCCATCATGGACCATGTCCAAAGAGTACCGAGTAAGGTTTGTGAACCTAGTCATGTAATCATCCACTTCCATCACTCCCCGTTGAAGCTCATGCAGCTCCTAAAACCATATAAAGCATAAATAGATGGGGTAGTACTCCTCATGAAACAGCTGCTAGAAGTCATCCCACAAGAGTACCAACACACCGTGCATCTGAGTAACCCTGGATCTGCTTAATCCAAACTGCTTGGTGGGAAAAGACTAGCTGTCAAATCCAACATCAACCTGTCATTGTCCAAACAAGCCTAAAGAGGTGAACCACCCACTCTAGCCAACCCTTCAATGTCTGAGGGTATGGCTCACCGTGGAACCTCAGCGGTCTATGATGCTAGAACTCACATAGTACGCCCAGACAACACAATTTATCGGCCATCACTGCCGGTACTATCTTTTAATCCACAGGTGGAGGTACTACTAGTTGTCCTCCCGGAGAAAGGGTAATCATAGGATGGATCATGAACTAAGGCCTTGTTGCTCACGGAGTCGTCATGACGAACCAAAGTTAGTATCCTAGATGGATATCATCATGGAGACATCTTGAATCTGATCATGGAGTAGCACAGTCAAATGAGCGTATATATATCAATAACGATGGTGAGCTAACTCAAGAAGGACAATCAACGATTCAATGCTATATGACACATGGACCAAATTTCCTGAAACAAGTGTCTCAGTTTTCCAAGTCGACAAGCTGGTTATTAGGGTCTTGGTGAATGGATATCTCGGCCAACCCACCATCACCAGGCTCCTTGGCCTGAGAGCCACTCTCGAGACACATTAACGCTATTTCCAAAAACTCAAACAATTCCTTTTTAGGGATGTCCGAACAAATCCCCAAGGAACGAACCACCGTTGATACCACTTTTTCATGACCCGAACCTACCAGTCTTGAGCCGCAAATACCCTAGGCCTGCCTCCGTATGCCAGGGGATGGAGAAAAGTGCCGAAGGTGTAATGATCTCAAGGAGGCCTTCGCCTAAGTACCTGTACACACACACAACCCACTCGAAGCAGAAGTGCATAGTAAAAGAGAAAACCCAAGGTCAAACAAATATAACCCAACCAAAGTCCTAAATCAACTTCTACATAGAACATGTAAAGTGTTGATATGTACTGACAAGATAACTGAACATAAAAAGGGAAAAACAAGCACCCAATACAAAAATTGCCACAACCCGGCAACAGGTAAACAATAGTAAACAACTGGGGAGTCTCAAAGCTGAAAGTCCTACTATTACCACTGAACGTAGCCCAAGCTCCTATGTCCCCTACAGTCCTTTGTAGTCTCGATCGACTTGTCTATCATCTGCAAGGGCACACCAAGTGTGGGAAAATCCCAAGAAGGGGTGTGTATAAAGATACTCAGTAGGATGCCCCGAAAGCTCGAGGGAGAAACAAAGAAGGTACTAAAACACTGAATAGTAGACAAAATAGAGAATAGTGACAGAGTATATTAAATAGAGTGCAGCTAAACCCAAAAAGATAAAGGAAGTAGGTTCGTCCGACCAAGGGATCTAGATACAGAAGGCATGTGGCATACCCTGCATTTCATCGCCCCTCCTAGAAGGAGTGTAACTGAACCGAAGGAGTGGGAATGAATGTATGGTGTAAATATATATATTCTCAACAAGAAACCCCGAACGAGTGTGTAAGGGGAACTATATCTCCAATCTCAGCCTAGGAAAACTCGCCAACAGTTCTAAGGGTAGCCTTCACTGATTCCCAATAGTCCCGTATAACAAAGATGTCTCATCGCTGAACCGTACAACCAAGGGTCCCTCTATGGTAACCATGGAGAAAAGCCAATGACTAGAAACATGGAAAGGGATGAGTCTGAAACAAGTTGTTGTGTAACCCACATCCTTGCCCTGTAGGGGTGGGGAGTAAACTCTAAGAGGTCGTCAGGTAATCCACTGCCTAACCCTACTGGAGGGTAAAACCTAAGGTTTATTGGTAATGCACTTCCCTGTCCTGCTAAAAGGTAAACCCCAAGGTTTACAGGTAACCCACTGACAAGACCTACTGGAGGGTAAACACCATGGTTGACGGGTTACCCACTACGCAGACCCTCTATAGGGTAAACCCCAAGACTCATGGGTAACCCAATGCCCAGCCCCGTTGGAGGGTAAACCCTAAGGGGAACAGGTAACCCACCACCCGGCCCTACTGGAGGGTGAACCCTAAGAGGTCAACGGGTATCCCAGTACCCAACCTTGCTGGAGGGTAAACCCAAGACTAGTCTGATATCTTTGCACTACTTGTGTCTTCAATTGGTGTCACTAACACCGCTACCATGCATAGGTTCAGAGTGCGTCAATGGAACATCCAACAAACACCCTTTCTTGTTTCCACATTTAACAAGTTCATGAAAGAGGCACCTCACTCCCAAAAAAATTACACAGTTGCAATCCTCACGGAAAAACACGCATGATACATTACTCAATCGCTGAAAATGGACTCCCGACGAAAAAGTTATTCAACACCGCTTTATGATCATATGGAGTCTCGTGGGGCCCGCACCTCGGTCACAAAAAAGGTCGGGCGAACTATGCCATCGCTATGATCTAAGAAAAACACGCCAAATAGACTATTGATACTCCCCAAAAGGATGTCTGTTGAAAAAGTCACAGTACGTTGCACACTGCATAAAAGACGGAATGTGGGACCCACACCTCAACTCTGGCTTGAATGTCTGAAACCACCCTGGTCAACTTCATCTCGAAGCCAGGGTCACAATGCCGCTGAGGGCGCCTAAAACAGACTCTGAATGCAGAAGCTGAAACTCCCCACGTTAAGCAAATGGGGCCCTGTGGGGCCGACACCTTGACCCCGAAATATGCCACGCAGATTGTACCATTTTGTTCCATGAAGATAACCACGAGGCATATGCTATTCATTTTCCATGAACGTCTTATGAAGCATAAGTCATCAAAAAACTGCATATGTCGAAAGCCTTTCATGGGGCCCATGCCTCAGGACTGACTTTAAGCAGGCAGATTGCGCCATCACAATCCCCTTAGAAGAACACACAGAAACGAGTGCTTCAACACCCCAAACGGATGTCTGGTGAAAAAGTGGAATTTCACCGTAAAACGTGTGAACCAGGCCATGTGGGGCCCACACCTTGTCTCTGACCCAAACGATTTGGAAGGCATCTTGAAAAGTCAGCATGAGGACTGGGGTGACGCTACCACTGACGGCACGTCAATTGAACATCCCAAAATGGAGTTAGGTTCGACGCAAGATTAATAAATTAATTAAATAATTAATGAAATATTCACATTAAGCATGTCGTGCCACTGAGTAACGAAACCAATCTTAATTGGTTCCAAACCAAACTTGTAAGGTCCAACTCAACTCTAGGGCTATGATGCATTTGAAAGAATGTCTAACAGACGTCCGGCTCGTGATGTACATCCATCGCAAGCTTTAATAATAATGTGATATTATTAAATTAAAGTGTTTCGGGTTATCCACTATTGGGCGTAGAACTCAAATTCCCTAAAACCCACTTCAAATAGTCCACCTCACTGACACGAACCCGAAACTGTAGACGGCGCGTCAAACGGAGGCACCGATTAGATGTTACGGCCCCCGAACAGAAGGGGCCCAACTGGGACAGTTCACCCCAGCCGACCCAAATCGCCATGATCCGCCGGGCGCGGCCCGCTCCAGCAACATCAGACCCACCTCAGGTCTGATTCTTCATGCAATGCGGTCTTTTGTCTGGTCTTCATCACCCACTAGGACCCGCAATGCGTGGGTCCTTGCCTTCTCCGCACACTCGAGGTTAGTGCCTCGGGTGGCCCCCCTTCCGAGCGCGACCGACCACTGCCAGCCCCCGGCGGCTCTGCCTCCCGTAGCGCACTGCTGCGCTGCCCCAGCTATAAACCGTGTTACTCCTCTGGCCGCGCACCGCCAGCTCAACTCCGCCCATGCCGCCTGGTTTTTCTCACTCCTTCGTCCCGGGCTTCACCACCCACACGAACCTGCATTGGTGTTCCCTGCTCCACCGACCGAAGTCGTTGGCGCTCCACCGCTCGACCGCGCCCTGACCTGCCACTTCCGGTCGAGTTCGCCGGTTGACACCCACCGTTTGCACCAGTGACACATGACACCACCACCTCGTCTAAACCCCCTGCCGAACCACACCAGAGCACTGCGCTCCTAGTCGCACCCACTGCCGGATGCCCGAACCCCACTGTGCCACCCCGACTTCCGACCACCGCCCTTGCCGGTGCCGGGGCTTCCGACGACTACCGCCACCGCTCTAGTGTCCCGATTTCAAAACAAAAAACAGGCACGAGATACGTGGGATGAGGCCTTCATTGTGACTTCCCTTGATCATTGATCCGATAAAATTTGAACGTCTAAAAATTGGGATGAAGAACACCCAATAACAGGATTTAGAACGGGGCCCGAATGATTGTCATGTTCATTCGACCATCGTCCTAATTCCAAAATTATAGAATTAAAACGACAAAAACTGAAAAAAAAAACTCTATAAATTGATGAAGGGGAGGATAATCAACAATAATCCTACATCGAATCAGTTGTGTGTCATTGGGAACATGTCCACGACACTCCTGCTTCGATCAGCCAAGGTTCTGGTAGAGGTCGCTCGTCGATTCGGTGAAGAACAGCTAATAACACCGAAGGAAAAGTGAGAGAGAGAGAGAGAGAGATAAACATTGTGAGAGATAGAGAGAAGAAGAATGTGTCCCCCCTTATCTCAAGCCAATTTATAATAACTCACTGAAACACCACCCACGATCGTGGATTCCAAAACCTCCGTGCCTACTTATTTTATATTACGCGTAGAAAAAATTCCCCATCTTGAACTCAACGAATGTCTTGGATTTCTGTTATGATACTTTATCTGAATGTTATTTGAAAAGAAATTCAGTGTAAAAAAACACTATGTCATTATTTCAAAATGATGATTTTCCCCTGGCTGACATCTCTAACAACAGGCCCGCGCCCACAACTTGTACACCCCACCAAGGGTAAATGGCACGCTCCGGAAGAAACTGTGCCCTCAGATGTCTGATCTGAGCTACTATTTAGGATAAAAAAAACCTTCAATGTGCATAGTATAAAAACACTTAATATCTTTATAAAATTTATTCTGGGAACACCGAGCCTCTGAATCGCACGTCGTCTCAGCTCCAAGCTTTGGAAATATATGTAGAAATAATCAAAAGTCTTTCAGATTAAAAACTGGGTCTCTACAATAAAAAAATTATTTGGATTATTAAATAATGACCACGATATTAATGTGAGACTAAACCTATTAATAATTTATGTGTATCAAACATTAACTAAAAATAATTTATGTGGAAATACCTAAATATATTTGAAAATTCATTATAAGTATAATAAAATAATCATAATGACAATGATGAAGTAATATAACCCAATGAAATGGAATTGGGTTATGAAATATATTTACAACATGGAGACTTTAAGATCAAACCGACTTAGAATAAATAATTAGAATTGAAATCAAAAACACATGAATACTTAATTATTCATGATATTGCATGATAATATGGAATTATTTACACCATATATAAGAAAATATGACCATAATGATAACCTATGTCTCAAATAATAGAAATTGGGATGAAGTCCCTTACTACATAGATAATTTTGAATCAAAAGACCGAACGAAGAGAAAAAAACATTAAATACCATGAAAATAAAATAATTCATGATATAATATATATATGTGGTATTAGTTACATGACAAAAAAGAAGTAAGTGGTGAAAATGGCATATGCCACACGAAAAGAAAACTAAGACAAGATTCTCTTACCTTTTGTTTTCTTTTGGGTGAACATAATTTAACCACATGTATAATGGTTTTATGAATTATAATAACTTATTAAAGATCAGTTTTAATATTAAATAGATCATATATTATCTTCTTATTATATAATTCTACATATTTTATATTAATCAATAATTATTTTTACTATTTTGGGTGTTAGTATGCATAGTTTCTAATGTTAGGTTTAACATGATATTTGTTATTCCTTTTACATATATCATTACCTAATCATATATATTATTTAAATATTTATTTAAATACTATATATATTAAATATATATTTATTTTTAATAATCCATAATTTATGGAGTTTGGATATGAAATTCACCCTTAATGGTGATGGTAGGTCATACGTGTGCATGAAGGCTACTTCAATTTATTTTTCATATTTTAAAAAATCAAATGTAAATGGGATATTTTTATATTAATATAAAATATCATATTTATGTCATATATCTCACATATTATTATTAAAACAATTTTTAATTCATTTCATTTAATGTGTGACTCAATCAAATCACTTTGAGAATGCGGTAGTCCAGACATCCAAAAATGATGTTATCGTATTTATACAAAAATGCCATGAATTAATTAATGTGTTATATAAAATGTAAATAAAAAAGAAAAAATTATAATATATATATATATATATATATATTATAAACTATAAATACATCATTATTTAGATCTTTTAAAGTATTTAAATGGAAGAATGGATGACATCGGTTCCTGACATAGTAGTCCACCGTATACACGAACGATGGCTGTGTATCTCATTTGAAGGATGTGTGTGGATGTTTAGGTATAAATATTAGAATAAAATCATCTCATTATATTTAATATATTGAGGTTATTATATAATCATGATATGAAAATAAATTATTTTTTAACAATTAAATGAAATAAAAGTGATTATGGAAGAATATTACCTATTATTCGGCTAAATCCATTTGGTTTAATCCAAAATGACTTCCTTGTTATTATATATTAACAAATTTAGATTCATGGAAAATAATATGGATTCATATATAATGTTTTTTTTGATTATGTCTGATCCAATGGACTTTATATGTTTCAATAACTCTGCGTGATTTGTGCCTTTTTAGATCGGCGAAGGAGTGACATTCTTGTAAATATAAAAACGTAAATATTATTGACAGGTATCACATACATTATGTGCCAAAAAATATTTTAAATAAATATATATTATGGATTATATGTTATAAATATGGCCACATGATAAATTTTGGAGAAGTTTAAAGGTAATATTGGCTATTAAGAGTAAGGTTTATTCTATTATTATGATTAATTTTACATTAATCAAAGTAATTTATATTAATTACTTTCAATAGTATTTTTTGTAAAAAACCATGTTGAATTTACTAAAAATTATTATTTATTCTTTTAAAAAATATGTAAAACATTTTTTAAATTAAAATCCTAGAACTGGTATAAATTTATTTAAATTAAATCTTGCAGATGAGACGACGAAGATGGGTTTTAAAGTAAAACAATTAGAAGTTGTAAATGTTTTATACACAATTTTAATGTGAAATTTATTAAAATGACATAAATTGAAATAAATTATATAAAATAAGTCTAATTATAATTTAAAACCAAATAAATATATAATTTAACTATATAAATAAATTATAATAAATGGTTATTTTAAATTAAAAACTAATATTTTTCACTGGGCACCAACAAATGAATCTTCTCTAAAAACAATTAAAAATTCACCCTAAGACAATTTTTGTTTATTATATCAAGAATAATTTTTTTACATATAATTTTTTTAAAATTATTATAATTTAGTTTTAAAATAGGATCACCATTAATGTACAATGAAATTACATTTTTAAAATATAAGATTTTATGAGTAATATTGTGTTTTCGATTTTATTATTACTATAAACTATATTTGATGAATGTAAAATAATTTTATCGGATATATAATATATATATTTTCATTATTTAGATAATACTATTCATAAATGGGAATTTAATGTATATGTTATATCTTATTTTATTAAATAAAAATATTTCAATAATAAATTGTTGTTTGGTAATACTCAGTCTCGTGTCCATCACATGTTATCCGAAAAACTTGTTGTTTCATGCGATGAAATATTATTCAGTATTTTAGGTGTTAAAAGATATAAAATATATTAAATTTATTTAAAATATTAAATATTTCATAAATTCATTAGATGTTATACACTTTCTAATAAAATATACTCTTTTAGGATTTTTGTGTTGTTACACATGTTCAAAAAATTAATTTAGGGGTTAATAAATTATATAATAAATTCTCAGAAAGTATATATTGGGTGAAAAAACAAAAATATATATACCCATAAACACACATGAAAAATTCTCATATCCCTACCTTATACTAGTATTCAAATACACATTTAGCCTCAAGATTTAATTTTGGATATGATGGAATAAAATAATGAAATAGAAAAACTCCATAAAAATATTGAATATTTTCCCACATAGATTTTCTACTCTATATGATGAGATAAATAAGTAAATTAATAAATACTATAGATTTGATTATAGAGACAAATTCAATAGGACTACGACATTTTATTTGGACATCAAATTATGAGGGGGCTCCAATACTAGGTGATAGTCAAGGGAGTAAACTAGATGTGGGGGATGCTATAAAAATAAGAAAATTAAAAGAGAGGTTTTAGTATAAAATCAAATTGGTGGAAAACAATTCAAAATAATTTTTTAAGTGAGTATCGTTTAATATAATGGGTGATCAAACTATTCTCTAGAACTGTCCCATGGAACACACCTCACATATGGTCAGAATATAGTTATTGAAACTATTGATAACCATTGCATGATCACAATTTAAGGACTCCACAAACTTGTATGATTTTTAAACGGTTTGAAAAACTGCACGAACAAAATATTTATCTAATATACAATTTTTTTTTATCATTTTCATGTCCATGTAGCCTCAATCCCATTTTTCAACATATTGTGTGGAATTACATTTTGTTCGGCATGGTTGAGTTACACCATTATCAATAATTGTGTACTAACAATTCGACTCCTTATTTTATACTGAAATTTATTCCTTTGGGTTCGGAACGATCCCATAATCCTATAAAACCTTCCATATTCTCATAAGAAGTTACATTTATATCAATAAGGGTGTTAAAAATAATATTTATATATTGGTAAATCTATGATTAATCAATAAGTTATATGGATTAATTCTAATTGATATATTATTGCATGTGAGATAGTTTTATATGTGGAAAATCATGTTCCCAAAGCTCTTGGTAAATAAGATAGTTGGGATGAACATTATCTCTACATGAAATAGTTTGATGATGCCATCAATTTTCAATGTTTCTTGTTAACATCCATGTCTAGTGATATCTTGAATAAACATGAAAAATTAATGCATATTGTATTGAATCTCACTTTCTCGGTATTTATCCGAATAAATCTAGAAAATAGAGTTTTTAGATATTCAAGACTCTATTTATGTGAAATATTTAACAGTAAATACAAATTGGTCTAATTTTTTTCAAAAGTAATGGCTTCATTTAACTCTTTTACATATTGGGAATTGTGATTCTAGATGATGTTTAAACAAGTCACTTACAATCATCACTAAATAAGTTCTTCTCTAATCTCATTGTGAATTATAATATGATCATTTTTAGAATCATCTAATAGAACTCCTTACCTTGACTTTTCCATATTGAAAAGGTTATACATAATCAAAACCTATAGTTTATATTGCGAGTAAATGGAAGAAACTATACATTATTCCCAAGGCTCATTCAAAGTCTAATAATCCTAAGAATTATCCTTCCAAAAAGATAAAGATCAAAATATATTTGAATGAAATAGATTCATTATATTTTCCCTTTGAAAATTTCGACCATTGGAAAAAGTACCACACTTAGTCAAAGAATCACAGGGAAGTATCATTTATTTTTTTATCGAGTTAAATGTTATTATATATACTATTTCATTATTAAAAATAAAATATTTAATTCAAATACCCCTCCAAATATAGTAACCATGTAGATTATAAAATAGTTGTACAGGACATGTGGAATTTTGAGAAACCAATGGAGCACAATATGTTGTCTTGGAAATAACAGACAACCTCCTTCTTTTTCTATTTTGGATGATCTTGCATTTTAAAAAATTAATATATACCCAGTGTTACCAAAAATACAAATTCTATATCCTTCCATGAAACATATGGTTTTATATTCATATTTAGAAATAAAATACACATCTATTATCAATATAGTATTGGTTATAGTATTTTACATTTAAATAATGGAAATTCAGATTTTGATTACCAAACCATTTAATACCATTGATAGTGAATCAAGTTAACAAGACTAATATAACACCCATTTGTTGCATCACTAACCTAGTCTTGTTAAAATAAAGATGTTGACAAAGATTTATCAAGATGACTATTTAGTTTTTTATCGAAAGTCATGTGAATTATATATTTCTTATATACAAATAAAGAAATAAAAGACACCATTTTTTATAATGGTGAAATAAACATTTATCATATATAATTTACACAATAATTCATTTGAAACATATCTATTAGAAAATAATGGTGGGTATTATTGCATTAATACATTTATTAATAACTAGTATAGACATATGAGTTTTTACAAAATTTATTATAAGTTAATATATATCGAGATGATTGAAGAATTAAACATTGATGGATAAAATTGAATTAGTATAAATAAAAAAAATGATTCAATATAATTGAGTAGATAGATAGATTATATAATAGTTCATTGATTATTTATAGGAGTGTGGGATTTTTCTCCACTCACTCCCCCTTATAAACTACTGTAGAATGTAATAAATGAAATGTGGAACTGTACATTTTATGATGTGGTATTGTCAATTATGAGAGTTTAATATAATCCATTATCTATTGGAAGATATTCATTAGAATTTTTGGTATATATTCTAAATGTAGTACCAATAATGGTTGTAGATATAATTACATAACAATTAATGTATGGAAATAAATCTATGTTTCTGTATGCTCTTATATGGGGGTGTGAAAAAATTATTAAGTCCAACTCTATAAATAAACTATATTCTTGAGGTATGGAGTGTGTCTTTAAAATATTACCCTTTTTATAAATAAGATATTTCTTAAACAATCTTTCATACATGTAATACATTATTAAATGACATTCAGTGCTTCCTAAGAGCGAGAAAATCTCTAAAAGAGACAATATAAGCATGATTCATTACAGTGAATTTGATTCTCATGATACACAATAGTTGATACAGGAAATATTTTGTGGGTCCCCATTGAAGATATCGTTCTTAATATAGAAGTATTAAAGACAATCACAGGTGAGGTTTGAGAACTATAGGGATATGGTTTTCTAGACAGTTAAGATGATGAATCATTATTTATTGGAAATAGTGATCATATTTACTACAAGAAGTATGTATATATATTATAGTTTACAATATGAAATAAATCTATAAACATTTGTATGGTTTCCATATATCAGAACCAATTATAGTTTTTTGTTATGCCACCAGTTTAAGTTAATTATTTGGGGTGAAAATGGGTACTCAAGAGAAAACTAGGCATTAATGTTATTGTGGGTACCTATAGAGCATGAATAGAGTATAGATGGACTATAAAAATTTTATTATATACTGTGATAAAAAAATTTCTCCTATTTTCATGTTCAAATTTATGGAAATTATAATTTATAAAAAAAAATTCCCTGATATGGATATTTGGTAAATGGATTTAAAATGGTATTCCATAACAAAAAACCTGAGGAATATGTCACCAATATAGTTTGTTACTCTAGGTAATACCAATATGGTATGCATATTTAGAGGTCCATTAATGGGTTAATGTGAAAATCTTGGTCATTTAACATTTATCAGAATGGGATGTGAATTTTAATCCTTTCAACCTCAAACAATCCAATGCACATATCTGGGTAAGGTTGCATGGATTAAATTTGGTGTATTGGCATCCTAGAATCCTTAATGACATTGCATCATGTATTGGTACTCCTATGAGGGTGGATCAACACACTTTAGATAGTGAGAGTTGTTTTTTTCTAGAATACTTGTTGATATCAATTTGGAAATCAAGAGTCCCACTTCTACTTTCTTCAATGCTAAGGGTTTTAAATCTGGGATTCGTTTGGAATATGAGAATGTACCCAATTTTTTTGATGTCTACAAAATAGTGGGGTATAGTGTATCTAATTGTAGGATGATTCAGAGAAATTCCACGGTCCAAACCAAAGCATCTGATTGGAATGAAGTCAACAAGAATAAAAAAACCAATGCTCTCTTTATTGAAAAAAAGGTATTCTTAAATGTACAACCCCTCCTTTCAATAATCAAAATCATGCTCCTGCAACTGATTTTATATAAAAGTACCCTGACTCTTCCTCATCCCAGAAAATTTCATGGGCTGACCAAGTTGAGGAGGAAGAAATGAATTTTAAATCTGCTCCTATTCAACAAGAATGGGTTTCAACAGAGGATCTTCCCTTATTCTCTGAATTTTGTACTTATATTTTCAACTTGGATTATAACCAACAGAATGAGGAATCCGAGAACCAATTTATTTTGGACTTCCATCCGGAAAATCCAGGATTTTTTGATATCTTTATAGGAGATTACAGAAGATGGAACTACTACTACATACTTGCACACAGAGACTGATGCTGGGCAGGACTATGCTACTGTTTCAGATGCTGAACTGATTTCCAGTTCTCAGGAGGAATTGAAGTCTTCAAATCCACCGGTTTTTTCAAACAAATATTCAGTCAAAGAGAAGTTTTCTACATTGAACAGTAATGTTATAGCTACATTAAATAGTTTTGTAATCTCTCTGAATGTATCTGATCCTCTTCCTCAAACTTTTACTTCCCCAATTATATCTGCATAGAGTTCTGTTTCTGTTCGCACTATTCCTTCTAGCATTTTCATGAGTTCTAGCACTGCATTGTCTTGTCTGAGTGAACCTTCATTTTCGGCAATGCATTTAAATCATTCTTATTATATGATTAAGAACCCAGTTTCTGCTGATTATATTCATCATAGTGAAGGACACAATGTCTCCTCTAGGGATGATGTTCCACCTGGAATCCAAGAAAAAGATAACCCCAATGTCTCAGGTATTGATGATCTCATTTGTCCTAAGAGCCCTCAAAGTCATAAAAGGAATGTGGTGAGACCCTCTAGGGAAAGTAAAATGAAGGATACTTTGGCAAAAAAGGGGGTTCTAACCCCAACCTTAGGTTTAAATGAAGATTCTATTTTGGAACTGTCCGGGCTTAGCTAACAGTAATACAATGAGGTCCCTTAAATCCATCATTGTTCAGCACAAACCTCTCATTATTGGCATCTATGAACCCAAAAGGATGTTTTACCCTAATATTTCTAACTTAGAATCTTTTGGATTTCATCTTGTTGATTTCAATATCTGCATTTCTAAAATAAAAAACCTCTGGTTTCTTGCTCATTCATCCGTGACTGATGTATCTCTAGTTAATAATTGTAGACAACATGTTACTTGTTCCTTAAAGCTATCTGGAATTCAACTTTATTTCTCTTTTGTTTATTCCAATGTTAGATATCAGGGTTAGAGGAGATTGTGGTTGGACATTGGTGTTCTTAATTCTGTCATTTCCTCTCCTTGGATCATTCTTTGATACTTTAACTCTATTTTTCATCCTGATGAGAAGATTGGTGAAATATTCAATACTATATCCTCTAGGGAGTTCAAGTGCTGCATTGATACAAATGATTTGCATGAGATCAACTTGGTTGGGGCCAAATTCACTTAGTATAAGAATTTTTGGAATATAGTTGTCGCTAGAAAAATTGATAGGGCTTTTGTTAATGATTCCTTCCTTGATCATTGGGACTCCATTTCTTGAATAACACTTCCTATAATTAACTCTGATCATCATCCAATTCTAGTGAATCTTACATGTAAGGTTTTCAGACCTCATTTACCCTTTAGATTCAAAAAATCATGGGTCAATCACCATGATTGTGCCTCTTTAGTTGAAGATGCATTGAATTCATCAAATTCAAGTCAAGATGTTTTTTCCTGCTTATCCAAATTCAAAATTATCAAAAGATCTCTGAAGCTTTGGAGTAAGGAAAAATTTAGAAATATTGATAAGGATATTTTTTCTCTTAAATTTTCTCTTCAGAACTTGCAGGTTCAAAATAAAGTGAACAATTTCCCCAATGGGCTCAAAGAGGACTCTGAGATTGTCTCAAGAATCAACGACCTCATGAATATGAAGGATTCTCTTTAAAGAGACACTTTCAAAGAAAAATGGTTAAAATATGGTGATAGGAATACTAAATTCCTCAATTCCTTACAAATAGTTAGTAGGATTTATAAACCTCTTTCGATTATTAAGAATGGTGATCAGATCATTGATAATGATAAGGATATGTCAGAACATGTGATATCTTATTTTAAAGATCTCTTTAATGGCCATACTTCGTTGAATGATCCTATTGATGGCATCATCCCCAATATGTTTAGCCAACATGAAAATTCCAACTTTACTTCCATTCCATTGAGCATTGAGATCAAAGAAGCTATTTTTAGTCTCAAACCTCACAGCTCTCCAGGTCAAAATGGCTTTGGTAACTTCTTTTTTCAGACTTATTGGGATATCATTCAACATTATGTTTGTAAACATGTGATTCACTTCTTTAAGGGTGGTGATATTCCTTATGGCATGAATGCTCAATTTCTTGCTCTGATTCCAAAGATTGAGAATTCTTGTGAAAGGAAGTTGTTCAGACATGTTGCATTAGTCAACACCATTTACAAAATTATCTGTTAGATTATGGAAATAAGGCCTACAGATGTTGCCAGCAAAATTGTTTCACCCAACTAGTTTGGCTTTATCAAGGGAAGTTCGATACAGAATTTCCTCATCACTGCCTCTGAATGTGTGAATCTTCTCAGGAAACCCTCTTAGGGTGGAAACAATTCCCTTAAGCTTGATGTCAAAAAGGCCTTTGACACCATGAATTGAGGTTTTATCTGGAAAGTACTTATGATGCTTGGATTTGATGGTGTATTTATCACTTGGATCAAGAAGATTTTATGTTCTTCCCATATTTCAATTCTTATAAATGGACCTCCTCGTGGATTTTTTGATTGCTCTAGGGGGTTAGACAACGTGACCCTCTTTCTTGCAATTATCTTTGCTATTCTAGAGGATTATCTTAGTAGGCTTCTCTCTATCATGGCAGGTAATGGGAAATTGAAATAAATAAATGCTAGGAGAGGCATTCTGGCCCTTACTCATCTTTTGTATGCAGATGACATTATCATTTTCACTTCAAGTGATAAAGGAAATATCAAGAACATCAAGAGAGCTCTTTTGCATTATGCCTTTGTCTCTGGTCAAGACATTATATTGGAGAAATCATTTGTCTACTTTGGAAAGAGTATCAATGATCAGAGAAAGTCATTCTTTGTCAATGATCTTATGGTAAAGGAAGGTTTCCTTCCCTTCAATTATTTGGGGCATCCTTTGTTTTGGGGAAAGCCAAAAACTAGTTATTTTTCTGAGATTGTAAGCAAAGTTAGAAGACACCTTTCTACTTGGAAAGGAAAATATCATTCCATGGCTAGGAGGGTCTGTTTGGTTAAATCTTTTATTGTCTCCAAACTTGTTTATTCCTTCATGGTTTACAAATGGCCCATTTCTGTCATACGTTGTATTAATGGTGATCTTAGGAATTTTATCTGGAGTGGCAATATCTCTAAAAGGAAACTGCCTACTATATCCTAGGCTGATTGTTGCAAACATTATGATGCTGGAGGATTGGGTATTAAAGATCTGGTTTTCTTTAATGTTTCTTTGCAAGCCTCTTTCATTTGGAAATTGTTTAACAGAAATTCTGAGGGATTGAACTTTCGTCAGGGTAAATTCTTGAATAGACTAAAGAGGGGGTCTTTCAATTATCTAGAATCATTTGTTTGGCCTTCCTTCATGTACATCTTTACTTCAATTGATTCTCATTCTAGATGGCTTGTTTCAAAGGACTCATCTCTAAATTTTTGGAAAAGAAAATGGACGGAAATCCCCCTTCTTGATATTGTAATGGATGAACGATATATTGATATTGAACTCACTATAAAGGATCAATTGGAGAACATGGATGGTATTCCAATTCACATTGTCAACATTGTTAGAAATCACTATTTTTCTGACAAGAAAGACTTTTGGGCTTGGGAACCTGCGGTTAATGGTATTCTCTCCTCCAAGCTCTATAATGATTTCTTCTCTAAAATCTAGTTTAGCGAATCACTGGTAAGGGAACTTGCCTAAAAACATCATTAGACAATCTCGTTCCAATTTAGAATGGAGAATTTCTCATGAAAAAATACCTACTGATTGTTACCTTCAGCATTGTGGTATCTCTTTATGCTCCTCTTTTTTGCTTTGTCATCAACACAGGGAGGATGCAGATCATCTTTTTATTTTTTGGGTTACTGCTGCTTCAATGTGGAAGGCTCTTGAAATCATCTTTGAAGTCGCACTTCCTCTAATGACATCTATCACTGGTTTCATTCATAGATGAAAATACATTTCTCTTTCTTCACAGTTATTGGACTTATTTCAGGTTACTTCCTCTGAGTTACTTCATTATATATGGTCTTCTCAAAATAATGAAATTCATGGAATGAAACCTTTTTCAATTACTTCTGCTATTTCAAACATCCTTGCTGCAACACACATGGTTAGCCTCCCTAAAAATACATTTCGGTTCCAATTCTATGTATGATTTCTCTGTGCTTGCTCGTATTGGTGTTAAAGGTAATTTCAGGCCCTCTTATAATACTTTTGAAGTTATTTGGAAACCATCAATGTTTGTTTGGTTGAAAATTAACTCTGATGGTGCATCGAAAGGAAATCCAGGGACTTCTAGATATGGATCTATTTTCAGGGATCATATGGGTCAGGTAATTGGTTGCTTTCAAGGCTCCTATGGGTATTCTTCCTCATTGGAAGCTGAGATGATGGGTATTACTGTTGCGGTGGAGAAGGTTAAAAATCATCGTTGGAATAATCTTTGGTTTGAAAGTGACTCGACTGGTATTGTGTCTGCCATTAGGGAATGCTCTTATCACTAATCTTGGAAATTCCATAATCGTTGGATAATTTGCTTAGACTCCCTTCGGACATTGAATCACATTATTACTCATGTCTATCGGGAGGGGAATTCTATTGTGGATGGTTTGGATAACAAAGGAATTGAAGATACTGATTTCACATGGTATGAAAATCTCCCTACTGCTTTTTTACCCCTTTTGAAAAGGGATTTGAACAAAACTCATGTGTTTAGAATTCTGTAAGTTGGGCTTTTTATCTTAATTTTGGGGCCTTGATTTTCAGGTTAAGGCCTCAGATTATTATTATAAAAAATAAAATATATATAAAATAGAATTATGTACTTTCTCGACAATATATACGTCTAAATCCCATTTTATAAATAAGTACTGTATTATTCTAAAAATTATTATTTTCACCTTTTAAACATTGATTTTAATTTTTTTCCAAATTTTAGATTTTTTTTTTAAAAATTATGTTCATTATTTATATCATCATGAAAATATTTTCATATATTTATTTTTAGATAAATTTCTAAAAAGCTAAATGTTTTAAAGAATAGAGAAAAATACAGTTTTTACTAGGAATTGTCATTTGTTTTAAAGATTTCAATAACCTAAAGATTATCTTAAATTCTTTTAAAATAAAAATTATATATAATAATCCTATATAGGGTATTGTAATGAATTTAATATTTAATTTTGATATAGGTTCTTTCAAAACATTTGAGCATTGTTTAATTTGAAAACCAGTTCTCTCATCGCATCTACTAGATTTATTTTAAATTAAAATTTCCCACATCTATGAATGTAATTTAGAAAAATATTTTCCATTATTATAATTATATAAATTAATATTATCTAATAAGATCAACATTAGTTTTTACCTTAATTATTTATAAAAAAATCAAAAAAAATATTTACTACGGTTAATGGAAAAATGGGTTTACCGGGGTTGTAAAACTAAAATGATAAGGGTTGAACATGACCCAAATTTTTTTAAAAACTCATTTTATGGAAATATTTAGAGAATATATCTTCTATTATATGTAAATTTGTATTTTAGATCATTTTGTATTGATAAATGTGTGGGTATACCTTTTTCATTTCAAAATATTACAAGTGTTCCACTTACCTGAAATATAAAAGGCCACCCCTTCTCCTCTCTTATTAACACATAAAAAAATTGTATTGTACATTACCTAACAAAATCACCTACTAATTTTAATAAAATCTTACTATAATCAATATTTTGTTCATAAATCAAACCTATTGAGTCTTTTGGTGCAAACCTAAGGAGGTTACACAAAGAATATCTAATTTCATTCAATAAGTTTTTTATTTCTTCATAAAAACCCATAAATTATTATTAAAACATGATGATATAATAACATAATATATATTATAAATAATAACATGTTTTTACATTTCATAGCTATATAAAACCATCATCTATTTCATAAAATGGTTTATGAAATCATCCTTCTTGTGTACAAAAGACTATTGCATCACGAATTGATAACAATTGTTTTTTATATTACCACCTCTCATGAATGGATATGATGATTGATTATATATTTATATATTATATTTTTTATAATATCATTCTTAAATATCCATTATATAAAATGATACTTTTAACTTTAAATTCTGTGGGAATACAATAACGTTGTTTGTGGGTACGATAGACTACTTCCTCGTGATTCGATGTAATTTCTTCATGATTTACATGGAAGGTAATAAATAATTTTTTCAAAAAATATGTTATATATATAAAATAAGAATGATTATATGATTAAAATATATTATTTACTTTTATTTCATTCAATCTTTCAAGAAAATGGAAATAGTGCTTTTGATTATGTATGGACCACCATATCTATGAATCATGCATTTCATTATCTATTACTATATATTATGGATTATTATAATAAAATATATTTTAAATACATTATATATTTGTATCATGGTTAAAATTATGGAAATAATTGATTCATAATATAATTAATATGAAAAATAAATAAAAACATACTTGAAAAATAAAGAAGTTATTTCCCAAAATGTTACTTTAACATTGAATTTTTAATAAATGGGTAATAAAAGTTCATATAAAAATAATATAGGGATATATATATTTTTATGATTATTTATTGGATTTATAATTAACAAATATTTATTATAAAAGTGGATTTAATGTATATGATGGATTTCAATAAATAAGGTAAATGATTTCCGGGTCACTATTATACTCTGTGAGAAAAAAACCATATTACCCTCATGTTTCTTTTATATTGTTTATATTCTAAAAATTCATTTATATTATTATAAATATAATCAATGATATATAGATTTACATATCAATTTTAGGATCTATATTTCATGGGGTTTATGGTTTAAAAGTTATCAAACTGGTAAGAGATTTTTCCTCAATTTTCCATCATTGAAAAATATTAAATATATATTATTATTATGACAAATAACTTTTGAGGAAAAATTGAGAAACCAGAAAAGTACACAAATGAAATCTAACCTCCCTATAAGAAATAGATGAATATTTGAATTGTAGTTTATGACTTTTAGAAACCTTACCTATGAGGGGACTCCATTGAGGAGAAGTATCCCACCCATTTTGATCGTGTTTGAAGAGGTCTTCAATATAGAATCCCATATTTTCCCAAGAATGGATGAGCTCCCCCATAGAAATTGTCTTTCCATTAAATCCATGATCCAAAAAAACAATGTTGTTTTTTGATCCATGAATCATGTTCTATGTTAAAATTAACATCGATACACCTCCAACTGGCTTTTCAAAGTCTTATTTCATAGAATTTTCCCATTAATACATCTCTAAGAATTATTAGTTGCTATTTATGATGGTTTCCCATTCATCAAGCTCCTTAATTTATTTTCCACACTAAAGGATAGCATAATCATCAACCACATTTCCATCGGTCACCATATGCTTATCTAAGTCTTCTCTTTTTTCTCGAAGATTTGTTAATAGTGATATTGTACACCTTATTTGGTGGAATTCCTTTTCATTTGGATATAGTAATAAAAGGACTTGGTAAATCTGAATATTCTTTTTTTCAATGTGTCCTCTGGGTGAACTTAATAAAACCATCTAAATAAATGATTATGATATTACCCTTCCATGATGAGGATCTCTGATAGTCCTACACCATGTCCACATCCTTGGACTCAGTATGGGTGTCTGAGGCAGAATACATATCCTCCTAGTAAGCCTCCACTTCATGACATTACACATAATTTTCACACACTATTCCTCCTAACACAGCAAAACCATTTTGGGGATTAAAAAATATTTCTCCAGACTATACCTTATCATCATAATATTTTTTGGCCTGTGAAAACTTCATTGGTATCTATAAGCTGATTTTATACATGAATCCATGACCCATAAATTCTAATTGTGAATTAGAATCCTCTAATACCACCCATCGTGGATCATTACCTGTGGATAGATCATCACTGACTTTCCCATGAACCATAGCTCTATTGATTGGATTATATGAAAATAGTTACATTAACATGAAAATAACTATACTACCTGTAAGTAAATTATATTTTGTATTGGTTAGATATAAATGAGAATCAACACTACAACACAGAGGATCATCAACCACTACCTTTGACGTGCCAGAAACACCCAAATCATATTTCAGTCTGTTAGAAATGTATCAGGCTTTTGGTTCAAAAAGTAGAGACTTTGAAGACTTCTTTATAGCCTGTACGCCATCCCACATGAGCACAATACTAGAAGAGATATTCTCAGGCCCATTCAATCTCCAAAATTATGTTGTACCACTATCACCTGATTCCATCTTCCCATGATGACCATTACAACCTCACCAGTATGAATGAGACAGATTCCCTAGTTGAGATCTTGATGATCATATGTACATCCAATACACAAACACGATGGGTTTTTTCCAACGAAATTCATCACCTACCATGATCCAGATCCATTCAATAAGAATTATTGGGATGACAATATCAATACAGATACATAGGGAAATTGGGTGACAGACGGAACTGGTTCTCATGTACCAGAAAAGATATCGACTGACCATGTTTCCTAACATTCAAATTATAGAAGGGTTATGAAAATTGAGTGGGAGGTTGATCAATATAACCCAAAAAGATATTTTTGGGGCCTCTTTCTTCATATGACGATCATAATAATATTTTATCATTCAAAATTATGGACATTGCATGAATGGGGAGCTCCAGACCACGTAGTGATCATATAGTCCGAGGATGAGAATAAAATCATGATATGATGCTTGTCTGGGAGACTAGCAGTTACTCATTCTTGAAGCTCCCAGGATTCAAAAACAAATCCTTCAAAGGTGTCCACCGATGGACAACATGAACCTAACCTAGCATCCAATGTCTGATTTAATAGATTTGAAGCATTAGTAAATTCAGAAACTGAAAGCATGAGTTAGGGGAATCTATTGCGATGGTTTGAGACTTGAGGGAAAACTGTTTAACATGATACAATCTCATCGTTTAACCTGATGATTCATGAATAAAATTCCAATGATGAAAATTATCGTATATCTTTAAATAAAATCATATATATTATTTATATCTGGTTATTTCATGATAATAAATGTTTCCCCTTCATTTTTATGTCATTATGTAATCAATAGTTCAAAATAATATTTTTAATAAAATTTATCTTTATTTCTCTCTTTAGATGAAATTTTTTTATTCTTATAAAAAATGTGTTTTCTAAATGTGTTTTCAAAATTATTATTAAAATTATCCAAAATATATATTATCAAAAATTTTACCAATGGTTAAAATTTTTAGGAAATTTTTTTAAAGGAATCTCAATTGAAGATTCCAAAAAAGATCTCATTTGTATTTTATAGAACAAATAATAGCAATCTTTGTTTTAATTTTTATTAAATTAAATGAATTTCTTACACTCAGAAATACTATTTACATTTAATATTATATTGTAATTTGTTAATTTTATTTTAAATGAAATATATTTTGAAAAATTCTTATGTTTTAATTTATTTTACCAAAGAAACATTTGGTATTTTCAATAAGAAATGTATTAAGTTATTTTTAAATAATTCATTATAAGATTCAAATTCTACTTAAAAATAAATTTAAAAAATTTATTATGATTTTTTAGTTTTAAAATTTGATTTCCACTGAACATAAAACATTCTAAAGAAATATTTCATGTGATCTTTAAATATTATTATCTATATAATAATACATAATTTGATGGTACTTATTTTTTACATTAGATATGATCCAAGGATACCATTCATATTATTTCTATTGATATTTTATGTGTATGATGAAAATATATTTTGAAGTATGTTTATCATCCAAATGATATACCATGATAAGTTGATTGTAAAACCCACTTATTTTTCTATGGTTTTTACTATGATGAAATGCTAAAATGATTATAAAAAATGTTTCTTTTACATATGTTATGTTATGGTTAACTATTTATGCAACCCATTTTTGCCTATGGGTTCTGATATGATTAATATTCAATGATCCTGTAGAACATGTATGTATTATTTTCAATATTTTGTTAGTGATTCTTATCTACCACTATAATGCATTGGGTAATGATTAATGAGTGTAAAGGGTATAAAGGATGTTATCTCAAGACCAAAATGGGGTACAAGGGATGTTATCTCACCCCTTAAATTGGGTACATGATTGGTTTTCTCAACCCCTAAAGAGGGCACATGGTATGTTATCCCAATTATAACATGTCATATGGTTTTTTATCCTAAGGATAATATTTTATAAATGTAATTGTGGATATACTTGACATAATATATTATATTCTTTTGTGTATTATGCAATTCTATGCCTTATTCCAATATTATCCCCTCCTGTATCATATCCTTTTTTTACCTTCTTATTAATTTTTATGAAATTACAATATTTTTTCAATGACTCAATGTTATGATATTTGATATAGTATGAAATGTTTTAAAATGTTATGCTATTGTTATGCTACCTTTATGTTCCTATTATGCTTCTGTATCTCCCATGTTTCTCCTTATAGAGATTCTAAGAATATGCATTCTTATGTTCCCTTTCCCCAAATAATGAAGAAAATATTTAAGTATGACATGTCTAAGAAGATTAATATATGGTATAATATTTATGCATTACATTCAATATATTTCACTAACTTAGAATATATTGTAACCAATCTCCAAATAAACATAACTATTATGGTCGCTAGGAATATGTTTGTATACTGTATTTAATATTTATTTAAAAAAATGTAATATCTATGTAGGAAAATGCTATGTTTCCATATTTGGTATCAGAGGTATGTCTAAATATACAATTGTAATACAGGATGGAAAAAATTTAGTTAGATCCCTATCTATATTTAAAATGATATATCAAGGTATACACTTAAGGATAAGTCTAAGGATGAGTCAAAGCATCGAAACATTTCATAGAATTTTGGTAAAAGATAAAGTAAGTTGTTTCCATTAAATCACATTCCTAACAAGGTACTAAAATAAAATTTAGATCTAAAAAAAGGTTCCTTAGGGTCATAAATATAATAAAAGTGATTTTTTATGAACCTGATCATCACCCAGTGCTTGATAACAGACTTTCTTGCACACTTAGGTTAACACACATGATAGATATTCATTGGAAATTCAAAAACTCTTTGTGATCAATCATGAAGGACATAAATTGGTAATGAATTTAAATAAACTATGATAAACCTATAGTGTCATATATTAAAAATAATGTGTCATGATGTAGACATTGTATAAGTGAGTCCTCGTGATTATGTGTCTCTCCATACTGATTAACGTTACTCACATTATGCTTTTGATTTTAGTCATTAACTTGAACATGAAGGAATCCTATTAATGATGAAGGAAATAGACTATGAAATTATTATCCTCTTAAATAACTAAATTTTATGATAACTGTAAATTAAAATACCATTACAATACTCACATAACATTTTCATGATTTGAATCACATTGGACTTATAAACAAGAAAAGGATGGGATGACATTATGCTACATCCTTCAGGATGAAACATCGAACAACATTCGGTTGATCTTATAATCCACCAATTTTTGAGTAATTAATCATCTATTATGAAATTATATTTTATTTCCCTTATTGTTTCGATGATGAGAAAATCATTTTCGATATCTATAATTTGGAAGGATAGTTTGATAAATGGTGGACTCAAATAAATAGTCCTAGATAACAAGATTGAATTATTTCCACATATTTGGATATGTTTATGAACATTGTTTTTCATAAGTACATTATTTATATTATTCTTACAAATATAGATAAGTAGTTACCTAAGAAAAAGAAAAAGTTTGATGAATCTACTAGTACAAATGATGAAAATTTTAGAAGACTTGTGAGGAATGCTTCTTGTATTATCATCTATCCTAAATGTAAGGTTTATCTATTTTTAAGGGGAATAATATAATGTCTCTAAAGGGAATTAGGGATAAAATACATCAGTTACTATGGACATATTTTTCAGTTTAATATCTAGGTATAGATGGATGTTGAAGAAACATATCAATATCATGTCTTTGATGATAAGAGAAAAATGGAATTCAAAGAAAAATCCAAAAACAATAGAGAGAAGAGGATAATATTTCATTTATGATAAATGTTTTGGATGAAACATGAGTAAAATTGTATTAAGGAAACTATGAAATGTTTTATATACAGAATTAAATCTCATTGATAAATAAAATGATTAGTTGAAGGATAGAAGATATCAAATGATAAAAATAGTGAGAAATGTGAACATAATGCACCACCCACATTCAAGTGTTTCAAATATAAGGACTATATTAATTATATGAATCAATGAGCCAATATAATGGCTATTGAATATGAGAAACATAAACATCCTCTAAATAAAAAAGACAATTGGGATGCCTATGAAATCCTAATAGATTAATTGAATAATGGAAATTAGGACAAACCTATCCTATAACCAATAATAGGGAATTTCATTATTGATTTTCTATGAATGAGCCCTATGAAAATATTATTGTTCATTATTTTCTGCAAATTCATGTCATTTTGAGAATTTATTATCTCCCTCTACATGGATTATGGAAGAATAATATCAAATTTTATATTCTATCGGAGAATGTTTGAACCCCATCATCCAAAAAAATAATTTAGCATAAGATAATATATTATTTAATGAAGAAAGGGTGTCTTAACTTTTAGAAGAATATATTTCACCAAGTAAAATTAAAAAAAATTTAAGGATACCATTAAAGGATTATGATATTATGATTGATTATATGTTAACTTTCATTCATGACAATTTTTATGTATTATGTGATCGATGTTTATGATTTAATGAAGATTAAGTATATATTAAGAGACATTAATCAAAAAATAATCCATTGGGTTTGTATATTATTTAGTGAAAATGTTATTTGAGTATTAATTACATTAGTATTTATGAAATTGTTATTAATGGTGTTTTTAACCAATACGGTTTATCGTATCATTTATTTTGGGTAAATTATGTGTTGCATTTTATCACCTTATGGTATCATTAAACATCATTTATACTGTAGAAAATATCACTATATATTCTCTTCACAAAATAAATGTTTTGAAAGTTGTAAGGTTGCGTGGGATACCAAATTCAATTTTATATGATGGGTATCTAAATATTACTTTGATGTTTTGTTGAATTATTCAAAAAAATCATGATAAATGGTTGAGTTTTATTAATACATATTATCCTAAAAAATATGGTAAATTTGAGAGAACATTTAAATGCCTAAATGATATAATAATATCTCATTATAGAGATTTAATAGGTGGTTGGGATCAACAGCTTCTGCACGTTGAGTTTCATAATATAATATATTCCACTCGAGTGTTCAAATTTGTCTTTATAAATCTATTTATGGAAAGGATTGTATAACTCAAATGAACTGAAATGATTCTAATGAAATTGAGATATTAGAATATGATAAAAATGATGAAAATGAATAGTTTTGATCCATTCTTCATAATTTAATGTAAAATTTGAAAATAATTTGAATCTTATAGTCATTATCAGAATATTTAATCTGATATAGGAGAAAGGTCATTCTATGAATTTAGTTGTGGAAGAATGAAAGGAAAACAAAGTCCTAGGTATATCTTTAACTTTTAATTACTTGATCATATCATGATATTAGAATATCATTTTGTGCTTATAAAAACCCTATATTAGTATCACAACGTGTTATATATATCTCTCTTATAAAGTACATACATAATCAAACATATGTACTGAACATATAAGTTGTTCCACTACAATATGATGTATATTATGAGGAATAAACTGTAGAGATATTGATAAAATATAGGAATTTATATGAAATAAGACCACTCACCTAGTTAATGTTTTATGGTGAAACCACACTCTTATGGAATCATTGTATGACTTTAGGAAGTAATGAGGTAGAAGTATAATTTATTTTTGGTACCTAAGATATAAATTTCTTGGATGAAATTAATTTTATGGGGGGAGAATGTAAAACCCTAGGATTTTGTGAAATGTGTTCTTTCAAATATATGTAATGTTTTTTATATTATATTTTCTCTAAAACACTATGTTTATCTTGAATTACATGATACAACATGTTTAGTTTTCATTACATCCAACTCTGAGTTAGGATTTCATTATATGCAACACCATGGTTAAACAAAACTTCATGTAATGTTAAGATATATTAATTTATTATGATTAATATCACCTATCAATATGAATTTTGGGTTTTAATAATATTAACTAAATTATGAAAATATATGTTGTATATATTTTTATAAAATTAATTCTTTTGTTACTAATTAATTAAATATGAAAATAATAACCATTTGAAAATAAAATAAATTTTTATGGACATAATTTTTTACAAAAACTTATGTCTTAAATCAATAAATTTAACAAATATCTATTAGTTAATCATTTGAAATAAGGGTTTTTATTATATATTCAATAAAAATTGTATCATTCATATTATTTGTTTCCTAAACAATAGATAATATTGAATATAATTTTATTCTTAAATAATATATTTTCTAAAAAGAATTTTTTTTCCATTAGTGCACATATTTTAAATCTAATTTGGAAAATTTTAGAAATAAAATTTCAAAAAATAACTATCATTTTAAAATAATAATTGAAAATTTGTCTTTTAGTTAAAATTTGAAAAAATGGAACATAATTAATATGATGAATATTGAAAAATACTAGTTTGTATTAAGAATTGTCATTTATTTTATGGATTTTAAAAAAATTAAATTTGTTTTATGATTTTTATAAGAATTTTTTTAAATTATAAATACACTAATAAACATTAAGTCATTATAATTAATTTAATATTGAATCTTAATATGAAAAATTCTTAAAATATTGAATATTTTTTCGTTAAAACCCCACTTTTCCCTCATGTTTAACTAATTTATTTCAAATTAAAATTTCCACTAATGTGAATAGTATGTGGAAAAATAGAGTCAATCTTTTATATAAAAAATATTTATATTATATATTAATGTCAATTTTATATTTCATAATAACTAATAGTAAAATAAGTTATTATTATTTATCTCACATAAGGTAATAATAAAATTATCAGGTGTACGCGGGGGGGGGGGGGGGTGTCAAACAAATAATATAATTGATAAAAATGACCCAAAACTTATCGGAAGATACTTTTTTGTTCAAAATTCAACCTGATATCTTATTGGATCGAGAATTGGCTATTTTGGAGTAATTTGGAATGGGAAAAACATGGGTACATACTTTTCTTTTCAAAAAATAACAAGTGTGCCACTCACCTCACATATAAATGGACATCCATTATCCTTTACTATTAACACATTAAAACCCATTTTTTCATAAAATAAATATTTACATAACTTCCAAAAATATCTCTTATAATACTAGAATACTTAGTTTTCTCATTATTCCATATTAAGAAGGATTTTTGTGCAATCATATGTAGGTTAAAAGAAGAAATGTTAACACACTTCAACGAGAATTTTTCTGTGACTTCTTCCTCCACCTCCTCAAATTATTATTAAAACATGATAATATAAAAACATCATTATATTAAATATACTATGATATTTTTATGTTATTTTTATTATCGAAAACCATATCCTCTTCCATTAAATGGGTTAACAAATCATCCTCCATGTGTACGAAAAAGTATAGCCTCATGAACCGATGTCATTTGTTCTTCCAATACACCTCTCACATATTGATATATTTATGTATTAAATTTATTTATTAAATTTATGATATAATAATAATTATATAATAATTAAATGAAATTTTTCATCAGAATTTATATTTTGTGGGAATATGATAATACCCATTCTGTGTACATCAGACTACTACCTCACAACTGATGTGATTTATTTACGTTGTACCTGGAAAATAATAAGGTTGGGTTTAATTAATATTTTAGATATATATGAACCAAAAAGTATTATGTAATGGTAATATATTATTCACCACTATTTATTTAAATCAATAGATGAAACCGAAACAGTGTTCATGTTTATGTACAACATATCATCTCCATGAACAATGTATTTCATTCTCTGTCCTTAAGTCACATGGAATCATATAAAAACACATATTATTAATATATATGATATTTATATCATGTTTATGATTTTTTTATACTATGTTACAATTATCAAATTTTTAGGACTAATAATAAAAAAATCAATTCATACACACACAAAAATAAGTTATTGCCTGAAACATAAGTCTAAGATGGGATTGTTATCAAATGAGTAATAAATGGTCCTAATAAAATCCAACTTGGTAATATATATATATAAAATAGTTAATTTATGCATTTATAATAAAATTATATTAATTACACATGAGTTTTCATTGTGTATGAATTAAGTGAAGACTTAAGGTAATATATTTCCATTTCACTTTAATTTTTTTTGAGATAAAATCCATCTTCAGCACAAGTTTCTTTTACGTGGTGTATATACTACCCACATATATATTTTATGATGATTATTATTAAAATTATGGGTATTATAATATCTATTTTATATTCTCACTTTCATTATTTTTTAAATTTTAAAGACACCTAAGACGTAAGATATTTGTTTCTCAATTTTTATTTTTTGAGACATATGGTATTTGTTAATCTATCATTTTTATAAGGTGTAAATAAATAACCTTTGAAATGTAATTTAATTATTTTATTTATACTCATGGTATTATAAGTTTCATTTAACATTATTGTTTAATTTTACCTATGATTCAATGTTACCAAAGTAGTAAGAGTTTTATGATACAATCTTAGAGTGTATCGGGATTGTTTGTGATTATGCATCCAATATTGAAATAAAATGATATATATATATCAATAAAATAATGTAAATTCTTATACATTTGTTTTTACATGATACTAAAGGTTTCCATTAATTTTACTCTCTATATGCACCAATGATTTTAAAATAATATTTTTACAAAAACCATCATTATTTTTATCTTTAGCCAAAAAAATGTTTCTCATCCAAAATGTTCTTTTCTAAAAGTGTCTTAATTGTTTTTCATTATAAAAAAAATTATTAAAGTTAATTTTACTAAATTATTATCTTTTAACATATTTTAATGGATGGAATCTTCTACTGATTTTCATAAAAATGACCATTTGAGTTTCACCAAATATGTGAATGGAATCATAGTTTTTCTTTATTTGGAATGAATCTAATTACCTTTCATCAAGAATTATATATTCATTGAATATAACATTAATTGATTTCGAGGGACTTTTAAAAGAAAAGTATTCTCAAAATATTTTATTTTTTAAAATGAAATTTTTAATGGGTAATGGAAAGTTTCCTTAAGAAATGTTTTAAATGATTCAAAAATATTCTTTTATAAGTTTCAAGGTATATATTAAGGAAAATTATTCCAAAAATATTTTATGTGTTTTCTTATTAGAAATATTATTTTAAAAATAAAATTCATATTCAAAAAGAAATGTTTCAAGTGATCTCTATATTAATTTTCAATATAAGATATCATCCTATTATGCTGCTAATTCATTACTGGGGATGTGATCCAACCATACCATCCCTATTATTTCTCTCAATCATTTATTTTTATGAAAAATGATGTTTATAATAATTTTCTCTCTTCCAAATGTTATACATTGAAAAAATATTATGAAACCCACTTATTTTTGCATCGATTATTCTATGATGAAATGATAAAATTACTATGAAACCCTTTCTTTTTCCACAAGATAATTTATAATGAAATGTTAATGAATCGTATTTCAATTTTGGGTTTTGATTTGAATAATGTTTTATTATATTTTTTATAGCTATATTTTATTTTCATTCTATGATGGGTGGGACCTAAATATCCATCCAATTTATTGGGTAATGATTAATGAACTGAAAGGGTACACATGAGTTTATCCCAAGCCCGGAATATGGTACACTGAATGTTATCCCATGATAAAAATAAAGTGCATGATAGGATATCCAAAGCCCATAATAGGGTAGATAGGGGGTTATCCCAATCCTTGTATAGGTACATAGTGGGTTATTCCAAGCCTAACATTTTATGAATTTCTTGGGGGTTATAAATAACATAATATTTTTTATTCTTATTTGAATGTCAAAATTCGATGTCTCAGGCCATTATTATGCTCTCATGGATCAAGTTTTTCTCCCCTTTTGATTTATGTCTTAGTAATAGCCAATTGTTTCTATGACTCAAGATTATGATCTTTGATATTATGATTTTAGTTTTCAAATGTTTTTCTCATGCTCTTATACCCTTTTGTTCACGTTTTTGTTATCTATATCCCTTTTCTACAGTCACTAAGAATCTCATCTCACATTTTCTAATTTAACATTAACCTAGGATATGTTGAATTGGTTTAAGTAGGGTATCTTTATGAGTAATATTTGTGAAGTTGATTATTATAGATGATATAGATCATTCACCAAATTATAAAGTTTTCGACCTAGTCTCAAAACACACTAAAATATTATGGTCCTTCGAAATATTTTTAGGTATTATATTGAATATTAATCTAAATTATATAATATATAAGTACTAAAATAATTTGGTTCTATATCTGATGTATTATAATCATACCATTTATCAACCTAGGGATTTATATTGCAATTTCTTGAGGTTCATAGTGCTTTTGTGGAACACTAATATACTGATGGTACCCTAAATACCCTAACATAGTTATGAATAAAGTCAAACCTATTATATGATTTATAAGTGCCTAAATAATTCAAATATGTTATAATAATTTACTTTTATAAATTAATTACATATTATGTGAGATTATCTTATCTCATGGATTTGATGGGTTCTTTCTTCCATGTTTTGTGGAGAAATCAATATAAGTTAATGAATAACCATTGTTAGTAATGGGATAAAAAATATTCATTGTGGCCTAGAACCTTCACCAGTGTAGATAAAATATAGATGGTAAGAAGGTTAGAATGTAAATATAATTTTTTATTACTGGAAATCTATGTAATGGTCTAGAGTTATTATAATTATTATCAAACAAGGTTTATCTAAAATTATAAATTAATATGTTGTTTGATGGGGAAACTTTAGGGGTTATGGATACCATCATGGGTTAATGTGTTTACGGTTTCTTACAAATTTGAGATCATTGATAATGATTTTATGATCATATATGAGTGGAATTTTAGGCGATTAATGATATATTGGGTGAAGTTTATTAGGATTTTAGATGAACACATGATTGAAGTATAGATAAAAGTATTGATTGTTATGTAATTTAATATTGAAGAAATTATTTTTTAATTGGGAAAAATAATAATTGCTCTTGGGAATATGAATTGAGCAGTATAAAATACTTTGGATGTTTAAAATTTATTTGGTGTAATGTGATTATGGATATTATTGGAAAAAATTAATAAAATATTTTGAGTTTTTATATATATAATTCCTTGTTTGATTGTTTTTTAGATAATGCCTATTTTTAACTAGGATAAGAGTAACCCCTTAAATTACCTGATTTCAAAAAATACATGACCCAATGGATATATCTTTTTGATGATAAAGGTTAATTTTATACTCATAGTATAAGGTTCCATGGTTTTTTTGTTTAGAATATTACATGATTTAGAGAATTTAAGATAGTTATTTTTGAGGATTAAGTTATTTATATTAAGAGGATAAAACATAATAATCCTATGTTGAACTAAAATTGAGTTATAGGGTAATAAATTTTTTTTATCATGGGATGACAAGACGGTTTTGTTAAATAAAACATGTTATGTTTGATCTTTTATATTAATGCGTGTACATTTTATTATAATAACCATTTTGGTTTTAGTATTTGATTGCAAATAGGATCATGAAAGTTATTGATGGAATGGAATATGTCTGAAATTTTTTAGACCTTATATCACATATAATGATTTTTTAAGAATAGTCAAATATATTTTCATTATTATGTCACAATAAAAAAGTTTTACCCTAAGAATTTAAAATGTGATTCCATAAAATAAATGATTTAATGATTATTTTGAATGGGGTAAAAAGTTAAATAAAATTAACCATAATAGATTTTATAATAATGAAAATAAAAAATATATATTTTGAGTTTAGAATTTGAATCATTATTATGAAAATGAAAATAAGTGTTATTGGTCATGAAAATAAAAAGATAATATTACGTTAAAATGTTTTTTTATAAAAAAAGTTTTTATTTATAGTACATCAAATTATATTTTATTTTCTAAATAATCATATGATATGTAGTTATACCATTGAATTGAGTAAATTTAATGTATATAAGATAAATAATTTTTTTATAAAATATGATAGATTTAATTTTATGATAAAAATTGATATTTCTCAGAAAATTATTTTAAATTTAATATATATATGTATAAATATATTAAATTAACTGATAATTTCAAATGGATTCCACAATATAAATTTTCAATAAAAAAATCAAATCCTCATTTAATTGGAAACTCATATAAAATAAAATTTAGAACACATAATGCCTAAAACATCATTTTCCTATAAAAAATATTTTTTCATTATTATTTATGTTTATATTTAAATATAAAATGAATAAATTTAAGAATTTATATTTTTTAAAAATACAATTCATTTTTTCATTCATCATTTAAATTTATCTTAGGGAATTATTTTTATGATTTTTCAAAGATGACTGATTTTTAGTGGAATAGTGAAAATACAATATTTACTAAGTCCATAACCTTTATGACATCATCATGATTTTAGAATGAATTAACAAATTATAAAAAATATTTCATGATTGAATATTTAATATTATGTATAATAAACAAAAAAAAAATATTTATAATTTACAGAACTATTTTTATGATTTTTGATCTTAAATGATCATATTCTAATACAAACCTATTTCTGGCCTTTTCCAATTAATTAAATATTCATAAGGTTTCAATCACTTTGGAAATAATTTTAAATTCAATAAAAAAATATAATTTTTTAGAAAACCAATAAATGTTAGGAAAATAAATATTCTACATGATTTTGGTGTAAATCTATTTTTTTCATAAGAAATGGCCATTATCAACAAAAACTATTAATCATATTTTTATTAAAATTGTAATTTTATAACATTAGAAATTGAATCATATAAAGTTTTTAAATTTTTTTCAATAACCATATTAATATTATATTATAATGTCAACATAAATTATTTTCCTTAAAATTATTTATCGAGGTAATAATTGAGTTACCACAATAAATTTAAAATTATGTAAAAATCTGTTAAAAATAAGTGATGAAAACTAAAAATATAATGAAAACATACATATAAATGTGTGGCTTATGGATTAATTAGTCAATACTTGTACTCTCTCAATTTTGTTCCAATTTTTATCTGTTTTATTCTTATTGTGGCATTCCTTTAGTATAATACAAAGAGTACTTACAAAAAATGTCTCCCCTCTAAAGTGTAAAATAAGCCTTTCACCACCCCACTTATACAAACATATATATGTTCTTTTCTCAAAATGAATCATTAAAAACCCATTCCCAAATACCTTTACTTTGACATCAAGGTTTTGGTATCCCCAAAACACTAATCAATGAAGGCGTAATGTGAGATTTAATTTTAGATAATAGTGGAAGTGGTAATTTTCTAAACCATGTTATTTCATTTTTATTTGTTATTTATTATACTGTACATACATAATAATAATAATATAATTAAATAATATTCATTAATATCAATATGTTATTATTTTAACAATAATTATATTCTTTATTTACATCCTACCGAATATGAATACATCTCCCATGTTCCATGAGGACTACAACCACTATTAATGATACATTCCATTATACATAAATGCATGAGATGGATAATAATGAAACTAAATTTAATAAATACATAATATATTAATAATAGTATAAAATTTATGAAAATATTATTTTTCCATTATAATAAAAATATTATAAATAAATTTTTCATATAAAATTATAACACCTATAATGAGAATACTGAGACACTTCATAAGGAAAAACATATTATAATTGTCTTTAATTTATATTATTGATCTACCTCTGCTTTTTTTTTATTTTCACAATACATTCATTTTTATAAAACATTAAATTTATTATAAATTTTATATTATCACGACACAAAAACATCTTCTTACTCTTTAAACTGTTAAAACATTTTCTTGTTTTGGTTGATTTTGTAAACATCAATGAAATTGTATTGTTATATAATGGATAAAAAAGAAAAACAATTTTTAAATAAAATATAGTAATGATAATTTTTGATTATTTTAATTATTCAATAGTTTTTCAATTCAAATGATAATTTATTAATAAAATTATATTATTAATTTAATAATCAGAAAAAAGACCATTTTTAGGAGTTATATAATTATTTTCAACATATGTTTATTGAAATGTATATGAGTCTCCAGGAATATATAAAAAACATGAATCAAATTATCATGAAATTTTATGAGATGATTAAATAATGAAAAAAACTCATGGACCAGAATAATTATATTAAATATTTTAAGGGAAACAGAATGGTTAAAACGTTATTATTAATTTTAAGAGAAATTTATATATATATATATAGGGAATAAGTAATTAAAAATGAATTTTAAAAAGAGAAATAAATTTTTTGCGTTCCTTTTAATTTTATTGTTAAAATTAAATATTTTATATAATAAAAATAGCGTGTTTCCATCTAAGAGGAAGTATGAGGTATGGTTTTCTTCATCATAATTATAATTCATTCAAACACGATTCTTATAATGAACAAATATAATTTTATGTGGTATAAATTCTTCCCAATTGAAATCTTGTGATGACCCTGACTCCAGTAGCCAAAACCTAGCGGAGACATTATTATATTTATAAAAAATAAAATAAATATTATCACAATAATCAAAATATTTTAGTTGTATTTGTAAATTAGATATATTCATTAATACCACATTACATTTGTAAACATAAAATACAAAAAATGTACTTTAGTTGGAACCATCTTTATTATTTAATGAATATCCTTGAATATGAATTATAGAACATTTCATGGAAACCTCTAGAATGGAATCTTAAGATTATGGTGATCTCATATGGCTAGTAAAGTAATTCAAATAGTGAATGTTAAAAAATGCATAAATAATATGGAAATAATAAATGTAAATGAAATAATTCTATATAAATAATCAACAAGGAGAAAAAATAAGCATGGATATAAAAACTATTCAAAATATTACATGGGAATTAGTATCTGATTTCATAACAATCAGACACATAATTGTAGACATATAAAACTTACCACTGAGTCCTCATGACAAGACATAAAAAACATGACATCAAGTCCTCATCTAAATACATCTTATATAAATAGTTATGTCCTCATCCAAATCACATTATTGATTTTCTCATGAGACGAAACAATGCATCAAGGAGATATTTAATTTCAAGACCCACTCATTTGTTAATAATTCCATTTAATTCTTCCTATAAATATGTTGAGACAAAATTAATTAATAAATTTATATTGGAAAACTAGTATACAAATTGTTAATAATTTCACCAATAATCAAATATAACCATTAACCTACCAAAGTAATATAACAATTAGTATCAAAATAGTATATCCCTTGTAAAAATAATCAAAAAATATCCAAATAATTAAAAATGAGGTTGTCATTAGTCTATATCCAGTATATGTTATAAATTAAAGGATGTTAATATATATAAAAATACATTTAAAAGATCAATGTAAAATTCATGAAAAATACCCTTTTTGGGTTGAAATGTAAAATATTTCTGACATATTAAGGAAAAAATGTCATTGAAAATAACCTTGTAAAATTATAAATTTTTCTTTACAAAATTGTGTGGTAATTATTGGATAAATTCCATTGTTGTCGTATAAGTTAAAAAATTGCATTCATAATATTATAAAAATATGAAAAATGACATCATTCAGAAACAAGAAAGAATATTACTTTCAAACCATATTTTTAAATTAAAATGTATAAAAAAATTATTTAATAAATAATTTAGTATTTAAATATAAATTAAAACATATTTATAAAACATCTACATGGAATAAAAATTATTTTTGACTGGATAAATGAATGAAGTTAACTTTCATTAAAAATAATTCCCAATAATATTAAGTATAGAATAGATGAAATGGTATTATTATTTCAAATATATATGAATAAATAGGTGATAATAAAATATAATGGTTTAAATATAGAAATATATAATAATTCTTAAATGTTTCATAATCACAAACAAAGTACAATAATAATGAGATTGTAAAATAACCCCTTACTTCAGGTTTGAATTCATTCATATGTATCGAAAAAACCATTATAATATATATATATATATTATAAATATATTATATAACTTTAATCATATATATAATACAATATCTTACTTAATTATATTTTTTCACATGTTTATTATCAATTATTTATTAATATCGTTTTTCTGGGTCATAACTACTTCATTTTTTCCATGAATGTTTTGGTTTGTTAGTTTTAGTGTTTATACATTTATCAAGGTTCAATCATCCCTAACACATTAATATTTATTTAAATATCATATATATTTATTATATATATATTTTTAATAATAAATAAATGATATATATATATATATAATAGTTTTAACATTGAAGGAGATGGTAGGTCCTACGTACGCATGAACATTGTTTTAACTTTTCGACAGATGGAACACAAAAATGGTGGATAATTAATTATTTTAAAAAAAATAATTATTACCCATTAAAAATATTTGTTATTCATTAAATCAATGTTCATTACCATCCAAATATAATATAAATGATAAAATGAATCACATCATGTTTTGGATGTAGTAGTCCGCACATGTACACGATCGATGTTATTATTTCCAATGGATCAAAAGATTTGATGGTAGATATGATATTATTATTAAAAATTTATAATTATGTATGAAGTATCATTTTTACTAATTAAACCTTTGTAATTAAAATCCGTAAAATAGTATGACGAAAAATGAATTTTATCATTACGTGGAGATGGTAATCTATACATACACACTAATGATACTTTGACTTCTCATTTGATGAGAAATAGGGTGGGTAATGTTGAATTAGAAATAATCAGTAAACTTATATATATTTAGGATATTTATGTAACAATTTTATGATAAAAACCACATATTTATAACTGTTAAAGTAATATGTAATAAATTGATCGGTTATAAAGAATACCTCTTCTTCAAATAAACTAATTTGAATCTCCACCTATGGACCCTAGGGTTGGTATTTTGGGAATAAAAAAGATTCTATAATATAAATAAATTAGTTTTTATAAAAAATGGGAAGAGTTGGTTAAGTTATTCTTCTTCTAACTGTGTCAATAAGTGGTCTAAGGGGTATCCTTTTATAGATTAGGTGAGTGGACTTATTGAAATTTCTTAATGTATTAACATATAATAAAGTCATTTTCTAGAAAAAAAATAACTCTAAATTTACTTCTATAAAAAGTTAAATTTTTAAATGTTCTAAATATAATCAATAAATAAAATTTTAAAATGTTTATATGGAATTTTGAACCTTATTGTTTTGTTTAACCCTTTAGTTAACATATTTTAACATTAACTATGGTAACATATTTTTCACATTTAACTGTTTATAATTTTACATATATTTTATGTAATTACTAAAAAATGTATATGATATGAAATTAAATACTATATATTATTCCATTTTTCATATTTAAAAACTTTTTTTATTATAAAATAATTTTAAAAAATACTTTTTTTATAAATAATCATTAATAAAATTTTTGACAAAATTTAATTAATTTGGCTTTATGTACAATAGGATAGTGGTGTACTTAAAATATAATACATTAAAATATAAATAATTATTCATATTAATAATATTTTAGCAATATAAATAACTAAAATCATATTAGTTTTTATATTTTTAATAACATTTAATTAGTTTTTTCTATTAACTAAATAGACATTGTTTCGTCATTTTGTATGATTTTAGGCTAGTAATTTAATACCTAAAATATAATAATAAATGTTCATTAATAAAAAATGTTTATTGTGTAAAAAATGACCCTGGATATTAATTCACCAATTTTTTCCCTATCCGGACCAATAATAACTATTTAAATCTAAGAGAGTCACATTATTTAACATTTCCATTTAAATTTTATATTGGATGTTTTCAAGAACAACTGTCCAATAAAAAATAAATTTTTCGAATAAGGTCATATTGGAAGAATTGCATTTATCCAAAATAATGAAAATGAGATAATATGACCTTATTGCTCAGTTTTAACCAAGATTAAAATGACACCCCTTTAACTCATGTCATAAATATTACCACGATTATTATTCATATTGATCAAAATAATAATGGTCCAATTTAACAAATTTGAACATCAGGAATTAAAAAATGAAATATATTTTATCAAATAAAATCTCTATAATTTATTGAAATTACATTTAAAATTAGCTTGCATAATGTGATGAAAATAAGTTTTTTTCCAAAATAAATTTTTTTATATATAAAAATTGATTTTATATAACATTTACTGATGTCATTAAAAATAATGAACAAAATTAAATTATTTAAAATATATGACAAATAATTTTTCAAGTAATCATTTTAAAAATGGAACATTATAGATTCATGAAAAAATATAGTTTCCCATAAAAATATGTAATTATTCAATATTCAATGGAAAATAAATATTTTCTGAAAATACGAAAAGTTTACCCTAAAGTAATTATGATATCTTGAATTAATAATTACTAATTTTTATAAAAACAATAATATATGTTTTAGTAAGTAATTATATTATTTTCTCAGAAAATGAAATAAAAATCATTCTTGATGAAAATGTATTTCTAAATAACGTAATAAATTTATTATAAATAAAGAAATTATTTCCTAAAAACTAGTAAATGATTTTTTTAATTAGGACCATTATATATAATTCATTACGTTGTTAATATTTTTCATAGATATTAATTAATGGTCCTCGGTTTAATGGTCATATTAATATAATAATAATTTTTGGTTCTTTTATGCTTGGTTGAACATGTCATGTACGATATCAAAACTTATTTTATTCTTTTAAAATATTGAGGTGTTACATTCTATACTCATTAATAAATTAAATCCTCACAATTATAACTTTTTTTGAGTAAATATGTTTGTGTTATTTAAAAATTAATTTGTATAAAACAAACATCGTAAAATATGATAATAAAACTTCATTTTAAAAGAGGGAAAGGTAAATTCAAATTTCACAAGAAAAAAGATTTCCAAAGGATAAAATTAGTGGGAATTTAAAATATGGAATAAAATATAAGAAAAAACACCAGGATTGATAAAGAGTGATATAGAACATGTCCATTTGAATTTTAAACAATATAAAACCATAAAGGTATGATTATTTATAAGGGAATTGATTCATTTGAATGGAATGTAAATAGATAATTTTTTTATGTCAAGTTCCGTTTCCTAATGATGTGTTGTATATTATTATCTAGATAAAGAACATAATAAAATAAAAAATATATTATTTATTTTCAAGGAATTTTAACAAACTCATCATTTAGTTATGATTTGATCAATTTTCACATTATCTATTATCCCCGGAAATCGAGAAGAATTTTTTATTGTTTGATAAAATTTTAATGTAACAAAAGATCTATTAGTCATTCCTCCAGCTTATAAATCATTATGTAATCCAAAATTTCTAGCAATGGTTATACAGTAATATAATTCATATATTAACCTATAACAATTTTATATAAATTTAAACTTAATCCATTATATATGTAGTTAAACATAAAGAGCATAAAAAATTTGCATTAAAAAAATTCAAAAATAAATGAATATCTGAATAAGAGCATAAAATTTCCGAAATAAACATATCATTAGTCCACTATGAAGTATCTATTAATGACACATGTATGTTTTCTGATCACATATTCTCCTAAAACATAGTAATAACATGAGTTTTGATAAAACCTTAATGAATTAATGTATTCATTCAATAATTTTCTCTTTCCTTTTTTCATAAATAATGTTTCATATTATAAAATATATTTAATATATACTAAAATGCAGTAAAATACATCATGAATTATTTTTTTTATCAAATCACTATCCATTTTCATTGTTAAAAATATAGTCTTTTTTAATTATACAATGTCAATTAACGCAACATTAGGAATGTATTAAGGGTTATCTTTTAATTAATAATATATTCTCAAAAAATGCCAACTTACCAATAAATAATTTTTCCTGGTTATTGACAGCATTAAACATATGCTTTAACATTATTATAGAAAAAATAATGCAATAGACGCCTTATAAATTTGATCATTATTATTACTAGAATATTGTTGTAAAAATAATTAAACAATATTATTGTTTAATCCAAATACAATAGAAAATAAACCATTCCACTTCTATTATATTAATAGTATAAACATTATCTTGACCCCATATCTTATTTTGATATATATTCTCTTTATGCATGGGTGATTAATGTGTATAGTGTAACATGTTAGTACAGTTGAGTCACTAAATATTATGGGTTTCATGAATATTATTTGATTAATAGTATTGATGGTATTTCATTCCACACATGATAAAAAATCTTACTTCCTTCAATAAAGTGTGATGGTGTTTCCTTACACAATTATCAAATCTGGGAAAATACTTATTTCTATTGATAATCTCAACATTTTTTTTCTCTTCCATTATCTTCTTCTATTTATTTCCTTCATACCCATAATACTGGGAGAATTATGTCTCTATATTGATATCACATTATACTATATTCTCAAATGTTACGAATGATTTGGAGACTACTGCCTTCGGAATATTTGATTACTCTAATCAAAGAAACAATCAATATTACTACATGTTTTAAAAATTATATACAAAAAATTCATTTCTAACCCTATAATGTTTTCTTCGTAATTATAAATATTTTCCTCTTCCTTTTATCTTAGAATAAAAAATTTTCTCCCCATAACAACTCATTAATCACAAGGAAGTGTATTTCTAACAATAGTTAACTAAATATTTTAATTCTGTTATTATTGTTTCCTTTTCAACATTATTGTTTTGAATCAATGAACTCCAAAGATCCAAATACCTAGAGAGATGATAAACTACCCTAAAAACATTACTCCCTTACTTCCAAAACTAAGAAATTTATTCTCTACGTAATTAATACATTTCTTAGTTACAAAAAGGGTTTTATTCACATTAGATGATATATAGTTGTAGATAGTTGAATAAATATAGCATTGTTATATGACATTGTGGATCAGTAGGGTTCTCTATAAAAGTATGGTTATTGGTCATAATCTATGTCAGAAGACCAAATATAGTTACAATTTCTATATCTCCTACTACAACTCCATCTTCATTATCATGAGTTAGAGATAAATTCTGATATGGGTTATATGCATTATTATAGTTTCCATTCCGTAAACTATAAACCAATTCTAAAAATTGAAATAATGTATATTACATCATTACATTATAAATCATAATATAAATTCTCAAACCTAATATACAATTGACATAAATTAAAAAACAATTGTAGAGATAATCTCATAATCAGAGAATATTCTTTGGGATTGATTTTAAATAATTAATATTTTCAACTCATTCATAGTGGTTTGAAATAAAAATGTGAATTATTCCCATAATATAACCATAGTGTATAAAATTTATTTGGTTTTTCACTCTATTTTATGTAAAAATAATAATTTTCTGGTTCAAAATTTTCTTTCATTAAGGTAAGATTTCTTCATCATAATTTATGGGAAGAAGTCAAAGTCAAACCTTATTTCTCTTTCAAATGATTAACTTCGAATAATAATTATAAAATCATACTCATGTGCTTTATAAACCTTTTAAGAAAATCAAATTACATACTAAACATTTTATAATATATTGAAATAATATTTTATACTAATATATCATGATGGAACTTATGATAAATTTTACTATATTTATAAGAAACAACAAGCTTATCATTCATATTTCATTTTAAAACACCATAAGGGAATTTATCATGATATTATAATTGATGAATTTTAAATAGAAGTTAAGAAACTATAATCGAGTACAAAGGATTATGAAATTTGAGTATATTATTCCTTTCTCTTCTTTTCTATGTTTTTCATTTTTATAAACATAAATCCTTATTTCACAAACATTTTTCAATCCTTATCCTAATTTGTTATATGTAGCTAGTTTGAGATGATGTCCCAAAAAAATTTATTCAAACTAAGTAATTTTTTTAAAATTTAAATCCATTAAAATGATGATGTAAAAATATTTCAGAAATGAAGTAGGATGTTGAATTGGAAATGATATGAGGCATTTTGTTAATGTATGGACAAAACTAGGTAGATCATGGCACATCAATCTTCAAAAATCGGATTGGAAGGAATATTATTCTACATTTCAAATATATAATTTATTCATGGTTAAAGTTGGAAATTTACTTAGATTTAAATAAATTATTTTTTAGAAAAAAATTATATTTTTATTATTTGAATGACATATTAGTGGAATTTATGGAAAATCAGGGCTCATGGATTTAAAATAAAGATGACGGATTGAGGTGTTTACATATAGCATGCCAAGAGTTATGATTTAGTGGTATCTTTTGTCGGGGCTGAAAATGTTATGAATTATAAGATGTTTGATTGTATAGATACCATATTAAAGGATTTATGTGATTATAATTATAATGCAATAAATGATATTTTGAAGGATGTTTATTGTAATTCAATAGATGCCTAAGATATACATATCCATTTTTATTAAGATGTTTTTTTGTTTAATTTTACTTTTTGGAAGAATAATGATAAATATTTGGGAAAATAAATATAAATTCATGTATTTATTTTTTGTTAGATGAATTAATGCGTGACAAGTGATATTTTTTTATATATGCTCATGCATATTTTAAAGATATTTATGTTCTACTATTTAATGAATGTTTTGTGATTTGAATGTTCATGTTTTTTATGAGGCTATAGAAATTAATTATGTATTTTGTAATATGAATTTTCATTCATATTGAATATCATTTTATGTTTTCAAAATTTTTTTGGTTTCAAATCATGGATAGAAACATGAAAAATAACATTTCACTGTTTCTGAATAATTAGGTCCTTTGAAAGTTAATTTTATTTCCTAAGGCCTAAAATATCCAAAATCAATAATTTAGAATATGGTATGAAAAAATAATGTAAATCCTATCAAAATAGATCTAATGGATTAAATTAGAAACATGTATTTGATGAAATTTTTCATGTATATTTTCTATTTTTCTCTTCTCGGTGGTAGAATAATCCCATAAACACTTGAAAATAATCCTAATGTTAAATTCTTATCCATTATAATAATTAATAATTTATTGATTAAATCTTTCATATTTATGGAAAATATAATTTTTATTCAAATATTTATCCTTTAAAAACTTATATTTGTTAAAATCATAACATTATTGTTAATAATATACATTGTATTTAGTGTATATTTCTCTTCCATGACCATACGTTTACATACTCACAATTTAATTCTCATTTGTAAAATTTAAAATGTGTTTTTCCTTTTGACCTATATATTTTACTTTTTCCATTTTCAAAATATGATTGTTTATAAATTTTTATATTTTGGTCTTGAATAACGTTATTAAAAATGTATTACCATTCATTATTTTTGTATTTACCGCCAACTCAATGGAACAGATTCATAAAATGTTTTAAACCAATGATTAAATATAGAGGAAACAATTTCATTAAGAGTGTAGAATATAACTCCACATGATTTTATTTTATATTCCATAAAAAAGAAAAACAATATTTTATTTTATAAACCACATGAAATAATAATATTAAAATAAAACATTATAGACATTTTAAATATTACATAAATATTAACGTTATATCATAGCCATTGAATTAGAATGTATGAACAATAGTAACCACATTATAAAACATATGTAGATATTTCATCATTAATAAAATAAAAAATAATTACTACATTTATAATCAATTGGGTAGAAATTAATATAAAATCATTTAAAGGGAAAATAAATATTTTTCATAAAACTATTTTTATACAGGCATTGATATTTTATGGAAATTAAATTAAGTTAATCACTATTGAAGAAAAATATTATTGAAATTTCTATATTATATAAATAATGAGAAAATTATATATCATATAATTGATGTTTATACATTATTAATGACTCTAAATTCTTTTTATATAAAAAATATAATTTTTCTTCAAAAATGAAATTTATTTCATTTTTTGCATGGATATTATAATTAATTTCTATAAAAGTTATAATTTTTTATGCTAAAATGTAAATAATTTTTTAAATAACAATTGAAAATAATATTAAGATAAATGTGTTTTATGTTTTAAGAAATATTTATTTTTTAGAGAATATTTAAAAAAATTGATTGGGAATGTATTGTCAATTTTATGACGCTACCAAGTTATAATAATGAATTGAATGTTTATAAAACCTTTTTTATAGATTAATATTTTTTTAGATGAAATATAATTAATTTTTAATGTAAAATATTTATAATTTGAATTTAAATAAATCAACCAATTCCATAGGAATTGAAAAAAAATTTATTTTTTGTATAAAATAATATTTTTCATAAAAATGTATTTTAAAAAAATCATTACAATTCTCTTATATATGTGAAAATAATTTATTTAATGTTATTTATATTTAATATTTAATTAATGAATTTCTATTTTTAATTAATAAGTATAATTTTTTTTATTGTGTTCAATTTCATTTTTTCATTATGAATAGTGTGGTGGGAATAAATAATTACAATGATATAAGTTAAAAAAGTTTAATTTAGTTTAAAATAATAAATATGATCAAAAATTATTATCTTAATTATTATTGGATGTTTTTAATTCAACCCATATAATTCTATATTTTAGTTGGGCCATATTTCGTGACACATTAAAATAAATAAGACATTATATTATTTTAAAATTATGAAAAGTTACAACACTACCACTACACTCACTTATAAAAGGTAACTCCTTAGATCTATTATTCACCTATATTGATAAATTTAATTTGATAGATCTATAAATATTATCTTTACAGCATCCCTATCTAATTTTTGGGGATATTGTTTCACTTAAATTTAATCATAGAAGGAATAAGTTGTAAAAGAAAGGTGGATTTCCAAAGAAGATGTATGATTATTAACTGAGTATTTTTATATTTCATTCTACTTCCACCTCCTTAAAATACTCTATAAATAAGATAATATGACTAAATAAATTTTTAGTAAACATAAATTCTATATATAATATAGAAAAACTCTTTTTCATGTTCATTTTCATACCATGGAAAATGAAGACATATTTCATGTGTATGTGTGGACTACCACCTCTATGAAGCGATGTGTATTTTCACTAAAAACTCAAAAAGAAGGCCATTATGGATGATTTAATCAATACCTGTATAATTTTAATAATCATTAATATTAAAATATATTATATAACTTAAATTATTAAACTTCTATATGTTGGATAATGATAACCACCATCATGTGTCAGTGTAAACTATTGTGTCCTTAAAGCCTCATGATTCAATATTATTTTATTCCATTAATAAATGGTTCTAAATTTTTATTTAGTTTAAAATATTGATATATATTATATGATTAGTTTATGATAGATTGTTTAATAATGTCCCTTTTGACAATACCTAACCTATAGAAGTTATTTTTTGTGATTATGAACAAAAAATCCTAAAAACAACTTGAATAAACATAACATACTTATTACCAATATAAGGCATGATATTAAATTTAATAAGTGGTAAAATAATAAGGTAATACACATGAAAAGTTTTCAAATTATATTTATTATTTAATATATTTTTATCAAATTGGAATTAAATTTCATTTGTGGTGAGTCAAGATTGAGGTAAAATATATTTATCTCAAGTTCCATTTATTAGGAGTTATTCCATATTCATTACATGTTTTTATGTGTTTTATACAATACAATACGTTTTTATTTTAAAATTAAATTTTCGAAATTATATTTGTTTATTTCAATTTTTTTTATTTTATATTTTTGATTAAAATGTTTCCAATGTGGTATAGTTTTTCATTAAAAAAATAATTATAATATTTTATTCCATTTTCATTACCTTTTCTACCATATCTTTGTTTTTTAGATTTTCTGGGTTGGGATATATTAAAATAGTATGTTTTTTCAATATCACCTTAAATAATTTTAAAATATCTTTATTAATGTTTTAAAATAATATATTTAAGCCTTTTCTAAATGAGTTATTTTTTCATTTTTTGGATGTGTGAATGTAATAATTATTTTAGGTATTCCACATAGGTGTAATTTTATATTATCATGAAATTTATTCTTAAGAATTTTTCATATAAAGTGTTTTCATGTTTTTTAAAATAATTTAGCATTTCCCAGTCTTTTTGGAAATTTTTCTAGAGTTCATAATGAAAACAAAATTTTATCCATATTATTACATGATGAATTAACATTGTTCAACATGTCTGTTACAAAAAATAATTTATGTGATATTAGGATGGAAATAATTTATTATGTTTTTTCATATATGTCAGGGTCTTTGTACATCCAATATGATCAATAATGAGCTCAATATATCCCTATAATAAATTGGTTTTTGATATTTTTATCTAGGTATTATATTATTTAATTAAATGATTTTGTTCTTCAAGGAATATATTTTGGAATTAATCAAGTAGGTTATTTCATTTTTAAGGAAGCTTATATGTGGGATTATAATAGTGAAATAAATATATTTTCCAAAGTAACCCACGTGACCATTTTATTCTTATAATTGGTTTTTCATGAAGTATTTGTTATTTTATAATGTATAATAATGACACTATCTTTAAATAGATATTTATTACCCTTTTGAGGGTGAAATGTATGATTTTATGTAAAAAAAATTCATAAGTCTCCGTGTTATACAAGAACCCTCGTGGTTAGTATTTTTAATTTAATATTTAATAATATGTGTTTTAAAATAATATTTGGGAAATGATCAATTTCATGAGTAAGAAAACAAATATTCTAGTTCAAAGTTAAATATATTAAAATGGAAAAATTTATTTTAGGGTTTGATGGACTTGAAAATACACTAATCATTTTAATTAATTCTAAATAAATTACTAAGATTTTTCGGTCTCATCCCATATTTTGAAAAAATATTCTTTAATAATGATTAGGTACTATATTATGATTTATCAATTATCTATGGGGGGATTAATCATTATACAAGTGAATTATTTTTTAAAGAAAAATGAGTAAAAAATTTAATAATTATATTTTTTTCTACTAAATGGAAATTTAGTGGATGTATACAATTTATTTTATGACTATTTGATATGTATTTTTTCAATTATCTTAACATAAAACCTAAAATATCATGGGAATGTTGAAAATTTCAATCAAACCCTTCAAACTCATTAATATGGGTTGGATAAGAAATGGGTTTTTACAATTAATTTTGGTTATTGATATTGTAATTATGGATGGTAAAATTGGTTGACATTAGTTAATATAAATGTATGTATGTAACGAGTATGGTTTTAGTAACAGAACTAGATTTATAGGTTTGGGACAACTATAGATTGCCTCATTGAATGAGTTTAAATGGTATATTTTTATCACCACAACTAGATTTATATGATTGAAACTACAATATAAAAGTTAATATATTTTATACAAATGAAATTTAGTAATTTGAAAGGGGTTCAGGTAAAAAGTTATCCACTATAAAATTAACAAATTATTAATCATATTTGGTTCATGTCTAATAAACTTTTTATGGTTATTGTTGCATAGTAAATTATTATCATCTAATATAACATAAATAATAAAATATAAAAGGGTTATTCTCATATACATAAACCATCTAAAATTAATGACCAACCCTAAAGACATCATCATCCATCATTCATCACAATCAATCCCTATAATACACTCATGATTATCTTACCAAATAATAAGTTAGTCTTTTGAAATGTTAATGGAAAATAGTTTATAGTAATATCATCAAAAAAAATTTCATTCAATCATTACTTTGACCATGTATTAATTTATAATATATTTTGTATTTATTAAAGTGAGTTACGTTATTTATGTGTTTTATTATACCATCATTAAATTATTTTAAATATTACCTATATATTTTATTAATTATCTGACAAAAAATTCCAAATGATATTTTTATTATATCTGTTGGCATCATGGAACGATTTGATAGTTTTTCAGGACGATTTAATGGAAATTTAATTAATGTGTATTATTAATTACCATTTATTTATATATGGTCCATATACATTGATTTTTATCATTATTTATCACTTAAGTAGAAATTTGAAATATGTTACTTTAAGACTTAATTATATATCATGTGGAATTTTTTTCAAGAAATTATATAAACTAATATGAATTTAAATGTTTCTATTTTTATGATCAATGGTATATGGAGATTAAATTTTTCAAACTTAACCAAGAAATAAATACAACTAGAAGATAACCAATATAGGTATACAAGATGAAAAAATTACTATTGTGAAAAAATTAACCCATGTTTACTATATAAAACATAACTTGGTCTATGATATTACTATGATGAAGATTATTACAAATTTTAACTATAGAACATATAAAATATATGTGTCAAATGTATAATAAATTCATAATTTTAAGGATTCATCAAAGATTCTCAAATACAAGGATAATGCATGATCATGGGAATACCAACTACCAATCTAAACAACTTACATTAATTGGGAATTTATTATAAATAGTTAATAAAATTTTATATATCCTCACTATCAAGGTAATATTTACTATATAGAGGGATTAAATACCATGGGATGTTATATTTTCATGTCCTTCCCATAAAGAGATATCACTCCGACATTATCATGATGAAAAATTATAATTAATATTAAAGTTTTTAAACCTTTTACTGTATATGTATGATTCATGATCCCATATACACCATTATAAAAAGTCAAATCACATTCACATAATTGATACCATAAAAAGTTTTCTAATATAAGGATTTTTTAGATATGATTTAGGTTACATAAAAATAAATAAATAATATTATCCAAATAAAATAATAATCATACATTTAATGATGATAGGATAAAATTTTAGAACCCTTCATGGAGAATAAATGATTACCTCATTTTAGTATTGATTACTCAAGAATTATATTTTCTCTAATTTATATATTTTTTTAATTATTAATTCTAATTTTCAATGTTTTTTCGTCAGCTATTCCTTGTTTCAGTTTTGGTTTTTTTTCATTTCATCATTGTTTCATCATTTTTATTTGTAGTTATTTGAAATGTTTTAAATTTTAAATTTTAAATTTTATTTTTCCTTTACCGAATAACCCTTGAGATAAATTACATAGTTTAATATTAGTAGCCAAATAAGTAAAGGTTTCATATGGGTGTAGTATTTGGATGATTATTCATACCCCAATAAAATCAAATACAATAATAATGCATGTCCATTACACTGAAACCAAAATTATTATGATACATTACATGTGAAATAAATGGATTTAGAATATAATAAAAATTATATTGATATACTACATTCACTCTAGAATTAATATGGATATTAGAGACATAAAAATTCAAATTTTATGTAATAATTTTAATATGATCCACTTCACAACACTATTATAATAATCCCTTTATTATAGATCAATTAGAGTAAATAAAAATCATTAATCACAAAATTGAAAAATAAATTTTTTCTCATAATGAAATTATTAATTGATTTTTAGACATAAAAAATAAATTATAATTATAAATTCAATATAGGTATTATTAAGGAATCTATATAGTGTAGTTCCCATTTACCCATGAACACATGATAGATGAACATTAAAAATAAATAAAAAAAACATTACTTAAAAATTTTATAAAAACAATTATGGAGAAGTCGCAATTTAAAAAAACTCTTTATTTTATCCATATTTGTGGGTCATGGAGATGTTGGGTTACCGAGGAGTTATAGAACTATTAAAATATTTATATTTAAAATATTTAATAAAATAATGTGACATTGATTATAATTTTTAGTTCATATGACTTAGAGTTTCATGAAGATGATTTTGTAACCTTGGAAGCTGTTCAATTTCATTTCAATCTAATGTGATACATTAATATCACAATAGAAGTGGTTATTCCAATAAATAATAGTTCCAATTTGAGGTGGTTGATGCATATTTAAATACAACTATGTCACAATTGAAATTATTAGAATTTTTAGAGGTTTGTAAGGGTGAAATCTATTTTAGTGATTAAGAACTCACATCACATGGATTTGGATCATGATACCGAGATTATCATCCTACCATAGTGAATAAAAGTTGTAATTTTTAGTCTTCCAATATTTATTTTGGAAGGAATTCTATAACCACTAGTTACATGGTTCCATAACAATTTATGGTACATATGATTGAAATGAAAGGATATAGGTAAAGGTTCAAAATGTATCCCCTAGAGATTTTTTTTCTGAAGTTATATTATGTGATAAATGAGTAGTAAATACTAAAATATCTTCACAACACAGTAATAATACAATCAATAAGAAGTTACACATACATAATTTTCTTTCTACATGGTAAGAGGTGAATTTATGGTATATTTATGTGGGAGTTTAGTCTGATAAATGGGAGAAAATTCCACTACATTTTGTTTTATCATTTCTCAAGAGGATCAAGTATAAATATGATTTAAAAACATTTCATCAGGATCATACCATAGTTTAAAATTATTTATATCTATATTTTTTAGATCTTGTTTTAACATAATGTTATACTATAATTGTAAGACTCATGTAACAATCATTCAATTCCAGGATACATTACACTATAGTCAATACAATCACACTATGATATTTAATGTTAAAAATAATTTTCCATATTTGAATTAATATTATATATTTTTTGTATTAGATGTAGATTTGATTATTTTATTCAGTTTTATATTGATGGTTTGAAGAACTAATTAATTAAGGAAATTATAATAATTTTTTGGGATGATTTTGGAAGATTCAATCCATGTTATTTGAGGAATAAATAATGAGGAAAAAATTGTAAGACACATTAACATATATAGGATATTGAAATAAAATTATTTATGTGAAAAAAAGCATTGAAGATCATGTTTTAATGAAGAAGAATAAATCATAATTATCATACCATTATATGGAGAGTACAATATATAGGTTGTATTTATTTTGGGACACTCCAAGGTCGAGATAAATGAATTTTGATAGGAGAACATGTTTTCACAAGGACTTATTTGTTTTAAATTTTGGAGGATATGGTTTTATAACAGTTAAGATAGAATTATTTATAATATTTCTTTGGTGGTTTTTCTTCTTTTTTTCATAGTTTTATCATAGATCATTGGTTGTGACATGGATGCTAGAGGGTGGATTGTATATGGTTCCACTAATACAGTGGTTAAAATTTTTGGGAGGGGTTATTGAGATATAGTGTCATTGTGAGAGATTAGAGGATATATAACAGTAAATAAAATTTCACCATACTACATTCCTCTAGTTTTTAATATATATTCGTTTACCATGACATGGATTCTAAACACCTTTCAGACTATGCACCAATGCGACATTGAAAATTTCTTTGTATTGTAGACCTTACGATTATAGGATGCTTGTAACATATCATTGGGTGTTATATGCCTTGAATAATTTATTATTATATATAATTATATAAACCTATCCAAAAAAAATATGGTTTCATTTATCTAGTTGGTATTTAGTCATCATATTTGTTCCCTCCATTTTCTTATTGGTGGATCTTAGTGTATATTGATAGCTTGGATATGGAAGGAAATCCCCATTATAATATGTTTCATTTATTATTAGGAATCTATTTTATTCCTTATGATAATAAATCACCTGATATGCAATATAAATTTGTAATTACTTTTATATTCAAAAGATCAATTTTCTATATTATTTGGTCTCTTCCACTCACACAACCAGTCCAAAAGGAAATAATTATTTTATCAATATTGAGGTTGTAGTCTCTATAATATGGTTTATCCCATTCAATGGTTATTTTCATGTTGTGAACTCTTTTGGTTCTAATTGATGATATTGAATTATTTAGGAAAAAGTAATGTGATTTTTAAATTAGTTTTATTTAAAAATTATATTTTATGCACATATTGTATTTGATAAAATCACTCTATGATATATTTAAAATTTAAATAATTTTTGAAACATGGAAGCAGGTTTTAACTTCTATATAAGTTATAAAAAAAATTAGGAATGAAAATGATAATTTTTTTACTTGTAATTTTTTATGAAATAGAGATCTAGTTTTTGAACGGAACAATGATGTACCAACACACTGGGAATACCCTATGGAATTGGAAAAACATATTATAGATGAACCTTAGTGAAGAATAGTATCTTTATTATAGGTTCTCAGGATTAAATATAGTTAGTGGGTATCCATCACTTGGTAACCCATGTTTACAATGTTATAATTCACTTATTCTGATAATTGTTTCATTGTGATTTTTAGTTGTGTACATGTTTCTGTCGTGGATTTTACTGTGTTGATTTTGGATACATTATAAGCATGTTTACATGATGTTATTATTTCCCACATGATATAGTTATTAATTAATTAAGCCTAATATATTTATATTATTTTTCATCATAGGTTTTTTATATCATTCATATTAGACTATTATATTATGGAATGTTTTTTTAAAATAATACCAAAAGAAGATTTTATATAGGAAATAAATAATTTTGAAATTATTTTAAAATATATTTTACAGAATAAATAATAGATTCTCATTGATAGAAAATTATATATTCTCTAGACATATCCTTCGGATATTTATTTCTCACACCTTACATTTTTTACTTTGTATGTTAGTGGCCTCGATTTTGAAGGATGCATGTGAATTAAAAAATTTCATGAAATGGATTTCCTTGATCATGTTTCTATCTCATAGATAATATTGGCTATAATATGTGGTAATGAGGAGATGGAACCATGGATTTATTTGAGTTATCTTTTATTGGACATCAGTTTTTATCTTAGAGGTTGTTATCTACATGTTGGATGTAACCTTTTTGGGATGGTTATTATAACATATAATGTGTGTTTGGATATTTTCAATGACACAAAACTCATTTTTATCTTATAGTATGGTGAAATTGTTCCTATATCTCATTGTGTGATATCGGGTTGACGTATCCAGCCAGTGGACATTTTGAACATAGTTAGGGACTTGTAGCGGGCTAATATGTGTGAACATATGGGTTCAACAAGGTTGTTCTATTACAAATTAGTTTCATTGGTTTATATTATTTTTAATTACTATGCTCAAGCATTTGTTTCTCAATCATGTGATGTAAGGGGTTTTTGGCATATTTTCATGAATTTTAGAATTTTGGGGTTTTGTTTTATAAATTATTTTTATGAAATGAGAATATAAAATTATTCAAAATGGTTTCCATCCCTTTATTTGGATGATTAGTTATCCAATAAGAATTCCATATAGGAATGCATTGAGGGAATACGTGGAGTGATACCCATAAGATATTCTTCTAGATTAGTCAATTTTGGTAGAAACTATATAATATATGATCTATCACATGGGGTAGGTAGTTATTTTCACCCAAAATAGAGTTTTAACCATGTGTCAAGATTAACTAAAATAAATCTCCCATTTATTCATTGTGAAAAGGGGACCTATGAATCCGAATAATTAATCAATTTAATTCATAGTACATTAAAATTATTAAAAACATTTGATGCATCGATGGTTGGTTTCCTACTTATATTATTGAAGGGATGGTGAATAAGTGGTGATAATGTGTTCTAATTGACATGTTTTGTGAATATCTAACCTAAATTATTTTAAAAAATCATCTGATAAATAGTTCCACCCTATGAAACTGAGATAAGAAATTGGATTGGAGTTCATTTCATTGGAGTTGAAGAACAATTCTATATAAGTGTATAATAAATGGTTTATTGAGTTCTTGTACGTATCTCTAGATCTTGTTTCCAATGACTCTATCAAGGTTTGGATGTTTGAAATTTTTTTGATGTCTAATATTTGGTCTATGATAATACTTATGTTATTAAACACCTTTACAGAGACTATAGAAGTTGAAACTATGTACAAAGAAGATATATCGTGGAAAATATTACCCTTCTAAGAATTAGTGATAAGAACGAGGTAGATAGTGTTTAATTTTCTTTTAGAAGAGAATGTAGGGTGACCAATATCGATGCATTGGTGGGGGTGTGCTATTGATGTCTGAGATGATTTAGGTGGAGTAATAACTCAACTTTTTTATATTTTTCTAATAAAAAATATCTTCTCAAAATTTTGTGTCAAGGAAACTCTGAGTTTATCTTGGTTTACATGAAAGAGTGAATTTAACATACATTATACACAAGACTAAGTCTATATTGTGTTACACACAACACTGAGTTTAGCTTCTGATACATAGAATGTCATGTGTAAACCTAATGTCACTTACTATTAATAAATTATTATATAATATGATTGTTATCACCAAGACACAAGAATGGTGGTATTTAATAATATTAACTATATTATTAAAATTTATGTTTTAAAAGTTTATGAATAATTAATTCCTTGGGGATAAGTTAATTAGAATTGAAAATAAAAACCGTTTGAAAATAAATGGAATCATTCTTTGTGAAAAAACTATTTTTATCCACAAAACATGTTTTATATCAATAAATATAAAAAATTACTTTTGGTGAATGGATTTAGTGAAATTTATATATTAAATAAAAAATTAAAAATTTAATATATTTAATATATATTTACTAGATATGAGATATTATATAATCTAATTTTATACTTAAAAACAATATTTTTCTAAAATTTTATCTGGTTTTCTTTTGCGGACTTATTATAAAAATATTTTTTTCAATATTGAAATATTTATTTGAAGAAATAAAATTAAATTTTGAAATAATAATTTGAAATTTACATAGTTTATATTTTGGATAATTTTCAATGAAGAAAACTTTCTCGATTAATATAGAAAAATAAAGGATTTTATTAAAAATTGTAATTTCTATTAATATATATAAAAATTTATTTTTTATATAAGTATAAAGGAAATTATGTTCAATTATATTTTTATAAATCCAATTTATGTAATCTTAATGTATACCTTATTTATTTTTAAAATTAAAACTTTTTATACTTTTGAACATTTTCTCTAAGGAAATTTTTTTTCTCATTGCGCGAGCGAGATTAATTTTAAAATTAATTTTACCATTTCTGTGAGTTTAATATCAAAAAATATATTACATATTTTGAATAATACTATGTTATATTATATTATAAGGTAAAATTAATTTTTCCCCAAAATAAATAGATAATATAATAAAAATTATTTACATCGATTAATGACTATAAGAATTTATCTTATAGTGTTAAACTGAATGGATTGGTGTTAAAATGACTAAAAAATATTCAAAAAAAATTCATGGAAATATTTATTACTTATATCTCAATGTTTCTATAATAGATCATTTTTGTATCCCATTTTAATGTGAAAAATGTGTGGACGCCGTTATATTTACTAAAATTACAAGTGTGCCACTAACGCTAGTTATAAAAGGCCACCCACTCTCCTCTCCACCCCACTCATTCAAAACAAATTAGATTGGTAAAAAACTAACCAAATCACATAATTAATAACAATATATTGTCCTTGAATCTCTATTTTGGTGAAGAATCCTAATATTCATTTAATGTAAACCAAAATGTGTTTCTTGAAGAAGAGCCAACATACCTAATTAAACGTGTATTATTATTTGATCCCCATCATCAAAAATTTATTTCTAAACCATGATGATATGATAAAAAATTATATAATATATATTTATATGTTACTATGATAATAAAATATCATTAATGTTTCTCCTATTCAATCAAATGCATCATGAAATCATCATTCATGTATACGATGGAATACCACATTCCGAACCAATGTAATTCATTTTCTCTCAAAAACCACTCATGGAATGATATAAAGTTTAAATTATTTTTTATATTTTATATATAAGATATTATTATTATTAGGGAATAATTATGTCACAAATTCCATCATACTATCCATTTTATGGGAATATGATAACATCGTTCGTGTGCACGGCGAACTACCATCTCTTGAAGCAATGTGATGTCAAAATTAATTTCATAGAAGAAAATAATGATGAGATTAATGAAAATATGTGATATATATTACAGGAAAACTATTCTTTAATGTTACTATATTATGTAATTATATTTTCATCAACCATTATAGAAAATTGAATCAATGTTCATTGCGTACATAGGTCCTACCATCTCCATAAAATGTGTATTTCATTTTCTATATCTAACTTCAATATATTTATTTTTATTCACATAGAATTAATGTATATGATATTTATATCTTGGTTAACATATGTGATATAAGGGAACCATGGTAAAAGTAATACTACCATAAAAATTACAAATCATAACATAAATGAAAAACAATGTAGTTATTTCTCGAACACTACATTAACATGGAATTAATAATAAATAGCAATTCAAGGTCATAAAAATAAAATTTTTTAAGATATATATAATTATAATTCTTTAATGTATTTATAATAATCATATACTTATTATATAATATATTAGAACATGTATGAAGGCTATTGAGACATAAGGTAAGTGATTTTTATTCTCTCATTTATTTTTTGGAGAGATAATAAAATTCACTACTAATTTCATTTTTGTAGTGTTTATACAACTCCTTTGACATGTTATGTCATGAATATAATTATTTAAGTGTTTTTTAATTTAATTTATGTTATTCATTATTAGGTCTTATGATTCAAAATATTAATAAATTGGTAAGGGAATTATGTGTCACTTTTATTTTTCTATGAGACACGTGCCAAATTCATCGGGTGTTTCTTTTATGTGGTGTATATACTACCCATGAATGAATTTAATGATTATAATAATTAAATTTTCAGGTATTTAAATACCTATTTTAGGATATAACTTTGAAAATGATTATGGTTCAAATGAGAGAAAATTCTTAAGGGAGTTTTATCTCAATTTACCTTTTTTTAGACTTCTGTCATGTTAACCATCCATACTTTTTTTTATGATGTGTATATACATACCATTTGAAATGGAATATAATTAATTTATATATTATCATGATATTTTATGTTTAATTTATCCTTAACATTTCATGTGTCTTACAGCTCAATGGAACCATAGTAGTGAGGATTTTATGTTTATCTCTCATTGTTTATCCGGTTTTCTTATTTTTATTCTTCAAATGATAAAATTTTATGATCTACCAATCAATAAAATCACGTATTAGTTATCCTGTATTTGTTTCTATATAATAAAATGTACCCATTATTTCTATCTTTTTTTTGTAATCAAGAGTTCCTAAATATTTTTCTATGAAAAATCATATTTGTTTCTCCCTTCAGTCAAAAACCATTTTTCTTCAAAAACAATTATCTTTTCTTAAAATGTTTTGAAAACCTATTTTTAGATTTTTAAAAACGATTTATTAAAAATCATTTTACACATGTTTTATTTAGAATAAATTAAATTAATTTTCATATCATTTTCTAAAATGATACAATATTTATTTTAAACAAAATTTTAATTTGACTCATTGTTTTAATGTGAACGACATGAATTGAATTTCCCTTTAGAATTTCCATTATTTAATTTAAAAAGCCCTTATAAAATTTCATGTTTATCTTAAAATGGAATTAATTTAAAAAAATTCTATTTTTAAATGTTTTTATTAAATTCTAAATGATATTTTCTTTAAAAATGTTTAAATTTTTTTGAAAATATTCCATTACTACTTTTAAATGTTATTTTCATAGATTACTATATTTTAAATCTTTGATGATTTAAACAAAATTACTGGGAAAATTATATTTTACTTAAAAAAGTTAAATGATTTTTAAATATTAGTTTATAAAATATTAGGGTTATTTTTAATGAAAAGGATTTCCTAAATATTTTAATAATTATTTAATTTTTTGAAAATTTATTTCAAAAAAAGTTTTATTCCTCAAAATAATGTTCCAAGAGACTTTTCAGAATCATATTATATATAATATGACATCATGTTATGTTACATATGCTTTAATGAGGATATCATCCACACATAAAACTATTATTCTTTCTCTAAATGTTTTAAATTTATGATGGCATGATGTTTATGAAACCAATTTATTTTCCATGGGTTATACCATGCATAAATTCTTATGAAAAACACTTATTTTCATGTGTTAGGATATTATAGAATAATTAAATTATTATGAAAAGTAACTCTTTTCCGCATGTTATGATATTATGAAATGTTTAGGAAATAAGATTCATTTCATAGGTTATGATATGATTAAAGTTTTATGATATTTTGGAACAAATATGTATGATTTTTTTATTGGATAGGTGGTACATGTATCTCGCTTCAATGAATTTTTTAAAGGTTTATATCATGTGAGATAAGCAGAAATGGAATGGTGAGCTATTGATGCTCTGCAAAGGAATTTTTATACTTTTATGGTATTGGTAGTATACATTGACTATTATTATAGTTTGGGTAGTGATACCATTACACTAGGATAGCCTTGGTTTTGAGCACTCTCTGCTATGGAAATTCATTTCTATACATAGTTGTATGAACCATTTCAATATCATATTCCAATGGTATTCTCCCATGGGTCATGTTATTTGATTTCCTATTGATTCATCCATTACTAACTAGTAATATTTGCGACATGGATCATGATTTGGACCTTATATATGTATGGTATGGTATTTAAATGTTTTTCTTATTTTCCATACCCTTATACTCATGTTATGTTTATATTTTTCCTTGGTTACCCATATAATTTCTATGATCTCTCCCTTTCTTATATACATTTCCACATGGTATAAAGAAAGGTCTGATGTAAGGTATTTCAATAACACGTACATAATGTGAAAAATGTTTTCGGATACATTCAAGATCATTCATGAAATAATAATATATATTATCTATCTCCAAATTGACTAAACTAATGTGATCCTCACGCAACTATTTTTTTGAAAGTATGGAATATTCAGAAAAATATATATATTATTTATATATGATAGTCCTAGGTCATTAGTTTTGGTATTCAGGGAATGTCTTATTTAACATTTTGAAACCATGGTATGAAAAAATAATTGATAACTATAAGGATATGTATGCGGATAAATCCACGAATGGGAAAAGTATACGAAAATGTCATGGAATTTCATCAAAGGGTTGGGGGATTGGTTTCCAATAAATTACATTTAATTATATACAGTACATGTGGATGTGTCTCTAGAAAAGATGAACCTAGGGGTAATATCATCAAAAAGTTTTTATTGATTTGGACTCGATCATAACCTGGTTCATGAAAATGGGTCTTACTGCACACCTATTTTGACACTCCTGGAAAATATGCTATTGAAATTATGAAATTCTTTCTGAAATAAGCTAAATGAGTCAAATATTTTCAATGAATTTCTTATATTTTTTCACTTATTTAATATATTTAAAACAATTTTCCATTATTTATACATCATATATGGAATTTTCACGATTATAATATTTAAAATTATATTTTTTATTCCACATACTATGCTATTTGGTTAGTGTCCATTAACAGAACTATAAGAAATCTCACTAAAAATGAATATGATGAAAATTAAATAACTATGAAAATCCAAATTAGATGAGTACTGGTGGGATATATGTATTTTTTTATTCATAATCATCTATCATGATATATGATTATCAATGTGAGCATTGGTATTATTTCTAAAGAACAAACTTAAAAGAATATAAAAATTTATGAAATATCATGTGGTAAAGAATATATATGAAAGAATAAGAGGCCTCATATATGTCAATATGGTGGGATTAATAAATTATAATAATATCTCAAATATAAGGTAATATGTTTTCTTTTTCCAAAAGAAGGTTATAGTGTGAATCATTTCATAGTAGTTCAATGTATTATATGTTGAAAACTTATTTTTTATCGGATTTAATAAACTAAACTAAGGATTATCCCATAGAATATTAGAATTCATAGATTATTTTAATTGGGGAAGTGAAATATTAATGTGTATATTTATTTGGATTCCTGAATTATTTTTTATAGGTATTTCAATAATTGTATTTCACTAAAAACATTCAAGAAACATCTGAGGATTATGTAAGTTTTTTATCAAATAAATATAAAACTATGATTAAATTTAGATAAATGGATACCATCATGGGTTTTTGAGTTTAAGGATCACCATATATTAAAATTCATTGACACTCCATTTTAGTTTTTCTATGTCAAGAGTTTATCAAGATTAATATTTCTTTGAGATTCCATAATTACAATACAACCCTTTGGTTGTGAATATGATCTAGTGATAATGTCATTTGAGGAGGAATACCTTAATAATTTTTGGAAATAAGATTAAATATACTGGTATCCCTTAGGTACTATCGTATCGTTGATGTTATTGTAATTATGTGTTATAGTTGATCATATAATGAAGTCAGCACACATCGTTGCAATCAGAGGTGACATCTTTTTTGACCCTATTGAAATAATATACACTACAAAAGTGTAAAGGTTCATGGTTTACAAAATTAAATTTTATCTGATTGGGATATTATGTTTACCATGACGTTTTGATGAAGTATTCAGCATGATATTGATACAGAGTTGTGTTTCAGTACAACTTATCATCCTCAGATATATTTTTAGTCTAAGATAATAATTCAATTTATATATGATATAATACTATATTTATCTATTTATTAAAACTTTTTTGGGATCAACACCATCTAAAATTTTAGTTTTCATGCAAAAATATCTTTTATTAGATTATTCGAATGGCTCATAGTGAATAACGTTATGGATGGAATTGTAGAACGAGAAGTATTTTTAGAATTAAGTTGTAAAATTAATGCTATTGAAACCGAAGAAAAATGATGATATGGATGGGAAGGATAGATATATTCATAAACATTTCATGAAAACATGAAGTCGATAGAAATAGTATAATGATAATCATCCATTAAATCAAGAATTAAATGTTCATGAGAATGTATTTATATGAACTGTTCTATGGAATAATTAAGAGGTAACAAATCCCTAGGTATATAGGTCCCTTTTAAATACTTGATCGTATCAAGATAATAGATTACAGATTGAAGCTTCGACAGTAACAAGATACAGTTAACAACATGTTCCATGAACCTCACATAAGTAAGTACATACAAGATCCTTCAAATCTTGTAATAACCGCGACCCAAATAACTGATATTAAATTCCTACTATATTATATTGGCTTTGATACAATGGGTAAAATAATGAAGAACTAACCCGCTTAGTTATTTAGGAGAACTAGATATATAAATGTTACCCAATTCACATTGAAAAATTAAAATAAAACATAATACATAAAAAATTAAGATTAATATCATCCTTTAATGGTCATTCAAATATTTATTCTTCATATCCTTGGGAAGGATTAAAAATAATGGTCGGAAAAAATTCTCATAAATATTTATGTTTTCCAAATATATAATTAATTGATAAAGACTAATTAATATGGAAAGGTAAACAACTAAACACACATTCCATTTAATAAATACTTGACGTTCAAACATGGATAGGGAATAATCAATATGTGAAGGTAAATAACTAAAAATACATCCCATTTAATAAATAAACTAAAAATAATATATATATAGAGATAATATCATAGGGAAAATATCATGGATAAAAAACATAAATTACCAATTAATTAAATTTTTTATCATTTGAATTAATTATCTTATTCAAATGGTACATCACCCTCAAGACATTTTATAATAAAATTTTAAAAATAAGTAGAAACTCATTTAAATTGCCCAACTATTTTTTTTTCATGAGACCTTTCAATGAATTTATGGGATATATAATTTCAAGCCCCACCCATAACTGCAAGAAAAACATTCCTTATATATATCTAATAATTTATTTAATTCATGAATCAATATGACTTATCATAAAATATATATACTAACTAAAGGATACAAGAATTATCAATACTTCACTAGTTAATCAAATAAATTTCCATGTAAACACCTTATGTAAAAATAGAATATTGTTGAATAAATATTCATATACATAATATTAGAATATGGAAATTTATGAGAAAAATAATTTCTAAAAAATGATCATAATAAAGTTACTATTTCAAGATAATTTTAACAATAAGAAACTAATGTGAGAATGTACAATAACATTTAACACTTGGTAATTTAAAAGTCAAATCCCATTTGGTGAAATAATTAAAATTGGAATTTAAAATACAATTTATTATTATATAATATTTATTTTATATGTATCATTTAAATTATCTACCCCATATAAAATAATTTAGGGGCTTAATAATATAATAATCCTTAAAGAAGAGAAATTGAGATAAAATCAATTACCTTGAGAAAATTTCATTACATATGTTCTTTATCTTCTTAAATAGTAAACTAATATTAATTATCTAATTTCATAATATAATATTTATGTTTTATTTTTTCTTTAATTTTCTTATTTATATGTTTTATACAATTAAACAATCAATTATGTTTACGTCGGGTGATTCGATGATATTTGACATATGTGTCAGAAAATACGTTTATATGTTGAATATTATTATAAGTTTTATTTATATCAACATCCCTAGATTAATAATATAAAAATAATTATCATAATTATAATTCAATTATACATTAAAGAGAAATCATGAAATATGGCTTTGATAAATGAAGTATGTTATGATCATAGAGATGGTAAGTCCTACATAAGCATCAGTAACGTTTCATTTTTTTTCAATGATCTTTATGAAAAAATAGTTAGTAATATTTTATGATTAAAATTTAAATTATTATCATAAATATTATATAATTTATTTAGATGTACATATATATATTTATATATATATATATTACCTCTGTTGTGATGATGAAAAGGGATTCACATAACATCGTGATGGGAGTAATCTGGACAAACACATTTGACAATGCCATATTTCAGTGAGTGAAAAGGTACAAAATAAAATGATATATTATATATTAATAATAATAAATATTCCATTAATATAATAAATATTTCATTTAAATCACACATATTAATTAAATTCATCATTATTACCCATCATGTACATAATTACTAAAAAATGAATCACATCACTTCGTAAGGTTGTAGTCCTCCGTATACACATAAAACATTTTCGAATCCCCTATAGAATGGAAAATAAATATTACTAAATGATATAATGAATTATGTGGTATAATTTTGTTATAAATATCATATATATAACTTTTTACATCATATACCCAACCCTAAGAGGTATTTATGGAAAACCTGTCACATTGGTTCATGAGGTGATACTTCGTCCTACACACGAGCGATGTTATCATTTCCCATTTTTGGAATACGAAGTTGTCTATAGGTAATTTCCATAAAATAAAAACAGTATTCATACATTATAAAATATTCATATTATAAAATCATATATGAATATTATTCCAATGATGTAGATGAAGAAATTAAACAGAAACACATATTTAGAAATTTCACCTCTTCGCAAACCTCCTCTTGAAGATCACACCTGAAGAATATATAGAGTAGATTTTTGATGAAACAATATATTTTAAGAAGAGTGTAGGGTATAATTTATTTCAATTATTAATACTTTTACTTAATTTTTTGGATTTAACTAGTGAAATATATAGAATATGGGATAGAAATTTAAAAGCCATGTCAATTGTATGAAATTAAAATTTGAAATAAAAAACATGTACCAATGTATTTCATATGAAAATGGTGTCCTCAATGTATTATTAAATGGAATGAGAAATTAAATTTTTAATATATTTCCATAAAATAAATTTTATATAATTATTTATGTCTTTTTAACCCTTAATATTTTAGTTTAAACCTCTGGTAATCAAATTTGTACCTTATCTGTGCTAATAATTTTTTACAATGATCACTATTCAAATGGTAATAAAATAATTACCACATTTTGAAAAATATAAATTATAATGATTAAAATTTTATAATCCATTATATAAATTTCACTTCAGAAAAGTAAAAAAAAAATGAATTTAAAATAAAACACATAAACGCGATGAAAAATAGGTGTTTCAGAAGAAAAATATCATGAGTATGGGTGATTATAAAATCCATAATCAATATTAAATTAATTAAAATTAACAAAATTGTATTTATTATTATATAATTAAACTAATTATACTTTCAAACCAATAAAAAATGTCATTTAACATTGTAATCCATTTAAATGAAAATAAAGTTCTCATATTACAATAAATATTTTTCACCATTCATTAAAAAAATGAGTCATTTTACAAAAATAAAAAAATAGGAATGGATAAGTTTGATATTATGATTAAAAAAATTAATACAATTTTATAAAATTTATTTTATAAATGATTAAAAAGCTAATTTTAATCAGAAGTGTGAAATAAGATATGAATTCATTTTCATTCAAAACCCCATTTTTCAAAATAAATTATTTTACATTCAAATGATTATTATTTTTGATTATAATAAATGGATGAAAAATGAATGTTTGTAAAATAAATATTTTTAGAATTCATATATTAATATTCATATAGTTTAATTTAAGTACAGGGTTATAATTGTTATGTTAAATAATTTTTTAGTAGAGTATCATGTTTTGTTTAAACCCAATGTTGCATAAATTATGAGATATCACAGATATTTTACTTATTTGAAAGGAAATAAATTGTAATTTCAGAGTCTGAGATATTATTCATTCTTACAAAAGAAATTCCTATAAATTTCATGGATTGTAATATCTAAATAGATGATGTTAGTTTTTCTTCATAATATCCTATGGCTCCCATATTGATTCTTGATTTTGTAATTTGTAAATAGTAACTTTCCCAAGCATGTTTTTTGATTTCCCAGTACATTCTATTTATTATCAAGAAAAAAGATGGATTATTTGAAATAAGATAGAACATTTAACAATTATATTTACTCATAGATGGTCATATGTTTTTTTATCTAGTGTGTATTTCCTTGATAATGATATACAGAACACATAATGTATTTTGAATGTCATGGTGGTATTGAAAAATATTAAGAACAAACATCGAATATTTAAAGGTTTTTAAAAGGATAGTTGTATGTGGGGATCAATTTCCCTTTTGAAAAAAACTATATAACACCATTCTTTAGAGATACTTCTAGAATAAATGATGTACCCATTTTTATTCAAAATATTTTCTCTGATTATCGACATAACTCTTTTTCAAACTTTTAATAGCTTTAATATGAGCCTTATCAGCCTTTACCATTACTTTTGTCTCTTAAAAATGTTATGTGACTATATGTTCCCATTCAAAAACATCATCCCAACATGTTCGAGTAAAACATATCATTCTATATAATTCTTTATATGATACAATTTTAATACATGAATGAAATATATTATTGTGGGAAAACATTAAAAAAGATAAATACTGATCACAAATACCTTGAAAGTCATGTGATCATGACCATAACATGTTTTTAATTAATTGATTACTCCTCTCATATTTTACATCATTTTAAAGAAGGTAAGAAGAGCTCAAATGAAGCTCAGTATCAAGAGACTTCTCACCAACCATTCCTAATTTTGATGTAACGAAGGGATCATGATCGTACATGATTAAAATAGGTGCATTGTGAAATCTAAAAGAATAAATAATATAGATTATTATGAGATGTCCAAGAGGTAAGTCTTCCATTATAGAAATTAAATCTATTTATTTGGTTTGGGAAACAATGATAAGCCTTATTACATCATTATTTTTAGGTGCATTTGGAAGTATTATAAAACATTTCATAGTAATGGCCCCCTATTACCACAAAGGAAAAAAAATATGTTTCATGATTCCTATATTATGCTTCCTCACATATTTAACATTTTTATAATTTAAATATCATGGCACATAATTATAAATTTATGTCTTTATGTTATCCCAAAAAAAATGTCCCTCAATTCCCACTACATGATTGTGCTACCATAGTGTATTAAGAAAGTCAATCTATTAGAATCATCCAATAATTAACTATGTAGCTCATTTATTTACGAAACACATAATAATTATCCAAATTTAAAAAATCCATCTACACAAAATTTAAACTAATTTCCCAACAATCACAATTTTAATTTTCTTATGAAAGTTCTCATAATCATATTGAGAACTTTCTAACTTCTCTAATAAAGATGGTTTCAAAAAAATTTGGAAATGGAGTGATGTCATCCTATCCTTCATAATTTTTATATCCATCTTCACAAGATCCATGAATATAGGATCCCTCTAAATCGTTATTTGGGTCAGAACTCTGTGTTCATTCCCACTCATTGTATATTCAACCATATTTTTATTTAATGGGTGGTAGTATAATTGGAAATCATAATCCTTGAGTATTTCAATACATTTTCGTTTCTTATTCTTGAGTTCTTATATTGAAAATATTTTTTTGAAACTTATAATCCCTGTATATGACACATATTTTACTATATAGATAAAGTATCCATACCATCAAAGAAAATATTATATATTTCAACACAAGATCATGGGTTGGATATTTATTTTTGTGAGTTTTCAATTGTCTTAACGAATATACAATTACGTTATCATTATTAATATTGAAAAAACCATGTTTCTTCTTTTATACATCAATATATATTATTAACCTATCATTTCATAATAATAGTGATAAAAATAGAGAATTGAAGAAGATTTTTTACATTTTTCAATACATTATTCAAATTCTTATGTCCAAACAAACAATACTCCTTTTCATGAAACAATGGTTAATGAGTTACCCCGTAAGAAAAAATTATGAATTAATCACTTAAAGTAACCTTCTAAACAAATGAAACTATGTACCTTAGTTCTGTTAGTTGGTGTATGAAATTATATGACTACATATTTCTTCATAATAGCTACTATGATTCTATCCTTGGAGACAATATGGCCATGAAAAAAACTAATATTTAAGACATAAAATAGGATTACTAAATTAACCATATAAATCATTCATTATAAGAGTCTTAAGAATGATCTGAAATTGATTCTCATGGTTCTCCTTGCTATTATAATACACCAAAATATATTCAACAAATAAAATAATAAAATAATTAAGATAATACCAAAAAATTATTTTATTTAGAACCATAGAAACATAGGGTGATGTAGTCATTCCAAAGAGAATTGTTGTAAAATAATAATTTATATACCACATTTGGAAATAGGTCTTCACAATGTCTTATTTCCTTAACTGAAATTAGGGATACGCATAATAAAGTTCACTCTTTGAAAAAAAATTGCATCATGAAGTTGATCAAATAAGTCATTAATTTGAGACATATAATAATTTTTCTTTTCCCTAATACCATTTATTTCCCAATAATCAAGGAGAAATATCATGGATGCAACATTCTTCTTAACAAAGAAAACATGGGAACCCCATATTGAAACTTCCGGGAAAATAAATCCCTTACCCTACAATTCATTGACTTCTTTCCTTAAATCCACAAATTCTAAAGTGTCCATTATATTGGGAGTAATTTATATCAGTCATGCATGAGGGATTTAATCAATGAAATATTTAAATTCATGTTTTAGGGGATGTCTTGATAATACCTTATGATATACGTCAATATATTATTGTATAAAATGTTCATATAAATTTTTTTGATTACATTCTCCATTAACAATTTTTTCTCTTATTCCCTAATAATATCATTCAGTAAATATACTAAGGGTGGATTTTTACATCTCTCAGATGAATATTTCACTTCTCAAATGATAAGTATTTTTATATCTTCATCATGAATCATAATTTTTTTATTTCATTCTAGAAAATCATAATATTTTGATTGTTAGTACATTCGTTTTATTATATATAATTAAACTATAGGTATGATAATAAGGAAAACAAATAATTCATGTATATGTGTCCTAATGTTGACTACACTACACATCTTTATTACAGTGAGAATTCCCCTAAGAGTTATTACCGAAAACACTCTTCATAAAATTAAAGGTGAATTTATATTTTTCTTTGTATATTGGGTAAATATAAAATGGAGTCTGTATCCCTAACAAAATAAAGGATTAGATAAATTATATGATATTATTAATGTACCTTCCATAACTATAATAGAACATACACCATTGTTGTAAGGATCACATAAGCTTACTATTATCCCCTTGGACTCTTCTATGCAGTATTTAATTAACCATTGGGATAATGGTGTGAGTAATTCTCCATTGATTTACAATGTAAGCATTGGGAGTCATTTCTTTTTTTCATCACCTTACAATCAGGATCTATATGACACTTATCTCCACATATATAAGAAACTACTATATTTTTTAGGATTTTCTCATTTTGATTCATTCCACAATTTCCAAAATGAGGATACTTATTAATTATATTATTTTTATTCAATATATTCACTTTTTATGGTGTTCATATACCAGTTATTATTTTTATTTCATCTAAACCAGTATGTTCTATAGATTTCCATCTATATTTTTATGGAACATCAAACTATATCATCAAAAAATGAAAATATTTTAGAGACCAGTTCGCTTTGGAGAATTTTAATAATACCCTAAACTAAATAGGAAATCATGAACTCAGTGTTACATAAGTAATTTGTAGAATAACAAGATAACCTTGTCTTGATATAATCATAGATAGTAACACATCCTTATTTTTTTAATATGATGTCTATATTTTTATTTTATTTTATTCTTAAGATTGGAATATTATCTAAATAATATATCCATAAAATGTTTCTATTCCATGAGTTTTATTTCATCTTCCTCCCTAGTATTATGGGTCAAAATTAACTACTGATCATAATCACCTTTGATAAGACACATTATAATTGTAACCTTTTCATTTTAATCACATCCCAATGCCATAAATATGTTCTTTAATAACTTAGTCTATTTCCTAGACACCATTGTATTAGTACTTTGAGTAAATGTTATGGGATTATATAACATTAAGCTATAAAAAATAAAATAATCACAATGTAGGAGAATAGTTTTCTCCATCCAGGAAAAGATATTTTTCATAATCTGATTAAGCTAAACGAATATATCTATAATTTAAACATTTCAAATTCAAGGTATATTGGATTCCTCGGTATGGTAATATATATATTGAATATGATTATTGATATTGTTCATACTTTCATAGACCATTTCTAAACAATGTCATATACTAGATTACATCATAAAATTATTAATATTTAATCATAATGTATAATTATAAAAATACTATAACACGTACTATAAAATAACATCTTATTCGTTATTAATCACATAATAAAAAAATTATATTTTGGGGATATATTTATTTTAAAATCCTTCAAATTGGTTTGAAATGAAAATATGAATCATCATAAGAAAACTCATTAAGAGTTTAAAAAAAGTTAAATTTTATCCCATTTTTAATTCACCATGCCATGACCAGGTCAAGCCCAATGTTCCATTTATAGAGTTATTAGACCTAGGAACCTCTATGCTAAAACCATGTCCACTTATAGTATCCAATAATGGATGTATTTCTTGGAAAAACTTAATAATATTATCCTTATAAAATTGATAGGATATTCTTATATAATTATCCTCAAATTTAATCATAGTGTTATGTTCCCATATCTATTTTTTCTATAATATTGTTCCAAAGGATTATAATAAACATTATATTTTAAAATCTATAACAATGCAAACATTACTAACCTGAAGCTGGTGCTAACTTTATTACATTGTCTTAGATACAAGGGGTGAAATTGGGATACATCGATCAGTTTAAAAGTATTAACAATCTAGATGTTTAAATAATATTCATTTTACTTAGTAAAAATAATATAAATTATAATACATAATAGAAGGAAATAATTAGTATCCTAGAATTCTCATTAAAATGTTTCTATCTTTATATAATAAGAAAGGGAAAAAATAAGGTTGAGCTCAAATGCCTAGTAAGGTTTAAATATAATCGAAATGTCATTAATTAGTAAATCATAATAAATATAGAAAGATAAAAAATGGGAAACACATTCCATTTAATCAATAACCTGGATATCATGATGGGGTAATGTATAAAAAATTTGAAAAGGAAAATAACTGAAGTCATAAACCATTTAATCATAAACTGGGAATGAAATAAATCTAGAGATAATATCATTGGAAAAAACTCATGGATAATAATAATAATTTAATTCTTAATAAATTAAATTCAAAATAATTTTAAAATTATAATTAGAATCTAGAGTAAGTTGGCCAACTGATTTATCTCAGGAGACCTATCAATGAATCTATGGTGTTTATACTTTTAGGGACCACCCATCACTAAATGTAGAATTAAATATGTATATAGAAAATAATCAATTTTATTTATGAATCAATATTCTTTATTTTAAAATATATATATTATGTAATGGATACAAATTTATCAATATTTCATCAGTTAATCAAATAAATATAAAAGTAAAAAATGTATATAAAAATTAAATTCAAAGAGAGAAATAATCATATCTATAATATGAGAATATGGATATTTATTGTAAATTAAATTTCTAAAAAATATCTATATAAATGGCCTATTTCAAGATAATTCTAACAACCACAAAGGAAACTGAGAATATATATTAATTTTTACCAATTGAAAATTTTCATATCAAATCCCCTTGGATGAAATAATAATTATTGAAACCAAAAATACCCATGATTATAATGTAATAATTATATTAAAAATTAAAGGGTCAGTATATACACTATATAAGATAAATTAGGTGTGTTATATTATAGTGTACCTCAAGGAAGGTAAATTCATATGAAATCACTTACATTGGAACTAAATCATCACATATATTCTTTATCTTACTAAATAATTACATGATGTTATTAAATTACCCACTAAAAGATATTTTTAAAATTCAATTTTTATTTCATTTCACTTATTTCTATGAAATATACTATTTCATAACCAATTAGGTTAATGTTGAGTATTTTGACAATATATGACTTTTATTGGTCAAAAAAGACTTCAGTAAGTTTACTATTGGTATAAGTGGCTAGGATTTCAATAGTTATAGAATAATAATCATGAAATGATTACCATATTTATAAATAAATTATACTTTTCTGGCCTATCGTGGATGGTGTTTTTGATAAAGAGAGTAATTTACGATCTTGGAGATGTTATGACATAAGTACGCATGAGTAATGTTTCAATTTCTCATTAATAACTATAGAAATGAGGTAACTAATATTTAATCCTTAAATAATGAACATAATATCAAAAAAAACATATAATTTATTTAAATATAATTATATTTATCATTCATGTTGTGTGATTAAGAGAAGAGAGTTAAATGCATTTGTGAAGGTGGTAGTCCACACGCACACGAACGACGCTATCATCATTCAAAGAATTAAATGGTAAGAATTAAAATAATATATTGTGTTTCTTAATTATAAATATATCATTAAGATCATATTTATTTCATTTATATCACCTATATTCATTAACATTGACCTTGTTACATTCAATATAACGTATTGGTGATAAACGATGGACATCCCTTTATGAGGCGGTTTTCCGTTGTACGAACTATCGACATTATCCTATCCCTTACCTAATGGAAAGTGAAAAGTACTTATGATATAATTAATAAATAGTTAAAATTATTTTATAAATATAATATATATAATTCATTTCCACCATCATACACATCAATTAGAGGTGGTTATGGAAAACATGTAACATCGATTCATGAGGAGGTAGTCCAATGTACGGACGAGTGACATTTTTATTTTTTATTTAGGAGAAGAGGATATGGATATATTTTATTCCATTAACAATATAAAAAATAATTACATGGAATATAGTGGTGTTATTATATAAAAATAAATGATGTTGATTTGAAGGAGGTGAAAGAATAAATAAAATGAGCACACATAGTTAAGAATTATACCTCTTCTAAGAACAACTCTTTAGTATAATACAAAATGTATTACTAGAATGAATTTATCACCAAAAAAGGATTATATGAAGAGTATATGGAATTTTCAAAGTTATATTTTATGTGATTGGATGAACCAAAAATGGTTTTAATGTGGGAAGAAAAGAGGATATGAGTGTCCTTTTATAAGTGTGGTGAGTGACACACCTATAATTTTTAAAATAAAAGGTTTAAATTTTTTTTAAATGAAATAATTGTTAAACCTGTTATAGTCTAGAATAAGTAGACATTATATGTTCAAAAATAAATTCATAAAATATAACTAAACATATATTTATGTCATTTTAACCCTTTTCATTTTAGTTTGACCATATTATTTACCCTTTCTTACCTTAACCAAGTCATTGATTTTTGCACATTTTACAATACATAATATGGGAAAAAATTAAATTATTAAAATGTTTAAATTATTATGATTCATAATATTTAATCCATTTTATTGGATTAAATTCCTATGAGTGAAAAAAATCAATTTAAAATAAAACGCTTGACATAACAAAAATGTTTGTTTTTGAGAAGACAATTCTCACAAGTGTGGAAGGTTTTAAAATAGAAATTAAATATAATATTAATTACAATATAGTAAATTATATTTATTGTAAGATAATTATACTAATTTTAATTTATATAAAATTTAAAACAGAACTTAACCGTGAAAATAAAATAAATGAAAAGGCATTTTTCCAAAAAAAGATTGTATGTTTTAATATTCATCAAAAAATAAAACTCTTAGGAAAAACACCAAAAATTAAAACTATGGTAATTTTTTATGAAGATCTAAAAAATTAATATAATATTTTTGAATTAGCTAACTAAATGGTTTAAAAATTAATTTTATCATAATTTAAGAAGAAGCGACAAAACCATTTTCATTGAATAAAATAATTTATCAGAATACATTTCATTTACAATCAAATGTTTATTATTTTTATTTTTATTAAATAGATAACATATTATTGTTTTTAAATGATTATTCATATAATTTTACTTATTCCTATTCATATCCCTTAATTTAACGTCTATGTTATGGTGGTTACATTTAAATAATATTTTTATTGTGTATCATTGTTCATCTAAACCCAGTGTTGTGTGCATCTCATGATATCAATGTGATTTAATTTATTTAATAGAAAATAATTTTTAATAACTTTTTTTGTTACACTTGTACTATATATTTAGTTTATACCACTATAGAATGATATTTACTCTTTGGAATAATCAGTGGATGTTATGGATCATACAAAGATTGTTCTATGGAATAAGACCACTAACCTAGTCAATCATTCATATTGAAACCACCTAATAGAGTAAGAAACATTTGAAAATATGCATTTAAATAAGTAGTTTTACAATATCATATTTTTTATAAAAGTGATAAATGTTGAGGAAAAAATTCATTTTAAGGGGGTAGAATGTTATACCTTAAGATTTTGTGAGATATATATTTCAAATAAATTTAATCATTTTGATATTTTTTGCCATGAAACACTGATTTTATAATGCATTACACTAAACACCATGTTCAATTTAAATTAAATTAAATATTGAGTTCTCCTTGGGTTATATGCAACTTCAAATTTATATTGCATTACATATGTCATTGAGTTTAAATGAAACATGACTTACTATTAATACTTTATTATATAATACAACAGTTACCACATAGTGATTATAATAGAAGGTATGAATATGATGAAATAAATTTTATAAATATATCCTTTACACATTTATATATAATTAAGTAATGGTCAAAAATATAATTAGAAAAAAACCATTTGTAAATAATTGAAATCTTATTTATAAAAACTATTTATTATTCGTAAGAATGTTTTTTATCCAAATAAATTAAAAAAATTATTTTTCTAAATGAATTTAATTGAATTTATATATTATATATTTTATTAAATTTTAAAAAATTATATATTCTTTCTATACAATAGATAATAACAAATCCAATTTTATACTTGAATTTTTTTTATAAAAAAATTTTGGTCTCGTTTTGTGAATGTATTTAAAAGATAATTTTATCCCATTTTAGAAAATATATTTGAAAAAATTTGAATTCACTTTTTAAATCGTAATGTAAAAAATATCATAGTGTAATTATTTGATAATTTTCTACGAAGTCAAATTTTGAAAAGAATATGGAAATACACTTGTTTCTATTAAGAATTTTCATTTCATTTAGTATATTTTAAAATATAATAAAAAATTTAAGACAGTTTAATGGTTTATTAGTTCAATTATATATCTAATAATTTAATTCCACTCATTTAAATCAATTTCATTTAGAAATTTTATAAAAACATTTTTTTTTATCGTGTGAAAATTTTCCCTTTGGAAAATTTCTTTCTCATTAGGATTACATTATTATTTTTAAATTAAATATTCCTACAAATTTGAAACGAATTTATAAATATGGATTCTATATTTGGAATAAAAATAATTTTTACTATCTAATTATTTATATATAATATTTTATAATAATAAATAGTGAAATCCAAAAAACAATATTTACCATGGTTAATGTAAAAAATGGGTTTGCCATGGGGGATAAAATAAAAATAATATTGGTTAAAAATTATAAATGATTGGTATAAAACAGATTTACTAGATACATTTCAACTATATATCATATAAGTTATATATTGGTTCATTTTTGAGCCTAGTGGTATGTGAAAAATGTGGGCACAACTTTTTCTTTTCATATATTAAAATTGTGCCACTCACCATTATTAATCAAGGCCACACATATCTTATATTATTCATACATTCAAAACACATTATTTTATCCAATCCTTGTCAATGTAAAATAATTAATTTTATATAATCCTAGATGCCTTAATTTGGTTATAAATAAAACCTAAGAAGCCATTTGGTGCATTCCAAAAAACATTTTCTAAAGAAGAGGTTACATCACTTAAAAAGAGTTTTATTTTATTTATTCTACCACCTCAACCAATTAATATTAAAACATGATAATATTATAACCTCATTATATTCAATATAAATATATGTTATTACCACATCTCACAACTATATATAATGATATATTTTTTTATATTTTTTATATTTATTATATTATTGTTTTTCTATAATCATAGTATAACATATTACATCTTACATTCTATTCCGAGGGAATATGATAAAATTATTCCTTTGTATGACACAATACCGCCACATGATGTAGTTTAATTCATTCCTAAATTATGTGGATGTTAATAAAGAAGTATTTAATGAATATATGTGATATATATTACATAAAAATTATTCTATAATGGTAGTATATTTTTTAAAAATATTTCCTTCAACCAATTTATAAAAATTGACATAATATAAGACCTACCATCTCCACAAATGATGTATTTAATTGTCTATCTCAAACATTTATATATTTAAATAAATTAATAATATATATATATATATATTATTTAATTTGTTTGAGATTATGGAACCATGATCAATGTATTACGACAAAAAAATAATAAATCAAAACATACATGAAAAACAAATCATATATTATCTAAATGTGTTTTTAACTTGGATTTATTAATAAGTAGTTAAAAATGAAAAATAATCATATATGGTTGGATGTAAATAATAATTATTATATAATTTATTTATATTGGTATTATATTTGTTATATAGTACAATTTAGTTTTCAAGAATAATGTCGATACATAAGGTAATGAATTTCTAGTCATTCTTTTTTTGGGTGATATATGAAAATCAACACTTGTTTTTTAGTATGGTGTATATAATTCCCTTTTGAAATGTTTTATCATAAATATAAATATATTAACCATATATATTGTTTCATTACATTTAATTTTTTATTGGGGAAAATGATTTATTATATTACTGATGTTGTATTAGATTTCAATCATATATTTTTTCGATGTGACACATGCCATATTCACCACTTCTTTCATTTGTGTGGTGTATATATATCCAATGAATGTATTTCATAATTATTTCACAAAAAATATTTGGGATTGACAAATCCCTTTTATTATATCTCTATCACAGTCATTGCAGTTCAAATGATACCCATGCAGTAACAGATATTTGTCTCAATTTTCCTTCTTTGAGACATATGTAATTTTATGCACCTATCTTCTATTATGAAGTGTATATACATCCCCTTTTACATTGAATATGATGAATATATTTATTCTCATAATATTATTATTTTTATTTAATTTTATTCTTCTCTAGGGTTTATGATTCATTGTGAGCAATGTTGTAGGGATTTTAATATAAATCTCACTGTGTATTAGTATTTCTCATAATAATAATTCCAATGACGATGTAATAGGATATCTCGATGAAAATTCATTTATTTTATTCTGAAATATTTATTTATGAAGTATACTTTTTTTCTATTTATTTTCTTATATTTTTGTAATCATTATTTTAGAATAATGTTTTTAGAAGAAATAATCATTATTTCTCTATTTAGTCGAAAAAAATTTCTAACATATTGATGTTTTCTAAAAAAAATTAAAAAATATATTTAAAAATATCAATATGATTTATAAAATTATTATTAACCATGTTTTAATTTTTAATTTTTTTAATGTAAAATTTATGGTTCTTTATAAATAATTCCCCAATGGATTATACTAAAAAGGTGAAATGTATTTTTGTTTTAAGGTGTATGATATGATTTGAATTTCAAATATTTTTGACCATAAATTTATTTAGAAATTAATTTATTGGTATTCAACATTAATTTCAACCTGAATGATTATTGAAATGTTTTTTGTTTTAATTTTTTAAAATTTTGAAAGGTTATTTTCCTCAAGAAATATTTTAAATGATTATCAATATTTCATATTATGTTTAGAAGGTAATTTTCAATGAAAATGATTTTGTATTTTTTTTATATATTGAAAATAGATTTTAAAAATTTGAATGGAAATTTTTCTCAAGAAATGTTTTAAATTATTTCAAATGAATAATTTATATGTTTTAAAATTTATTTTAAAGTAATATTATTTCCAAAATCTTATATGAATTGTTAGTTTTGAAATTTAATTTTTAATGAAAAGTTATTTTCCCAAATAAATGTTAGAATATTCCTTTAGAAAATAATTTCCTGTTACAAATGTGATCTATTTATGTAACCTATGCCATTAAAGGGCTATATTATAAGGATACAATTATTATTTTCACTATAGATGATTTATTTTTATAATCACATGACTTTTATGAAATATTGTTCTATTCCACGAGTCATTTGATGAGGAAATACTTGTTAAAACCACATATCTTCATAGGGTATGCAATGATAGAATAATAAAATTATTATTAAACTTTTCTCTAATTTATATGTTATGACATGATGGAATGTTTATATAACCCATTTCATTTGATTGGTTGTAATATTGTGATGACCAATATTTTATCTATGAAAGTCGATAAATATAATTATTTTTTATAGTTTAATAGTATAATATTACATATATAAAACAATAAAAACCTTAAAAATGAATAATTAGTAAAATAAAATGGTATATCTATATATAAGGGAATGTATACCCATAAAATATTAACTTGATAATTGGAATAGTATTGTGACGCTTATAAATTTTAATCAGGTTAATTGAATAGTTACCTCACTAATTAAATTATGAATTTTTTTATTAATCTTATAAGTGACAATATGATATAAATATATCATTGAATATGTATGTAAATATTTTGAAAATTTTCAATTAGGTGTTGGTATTGTTTATGTCATTTATATTTAATAATCCTTTTATAATTATTTTAATAATTTAAAAGAAAATTTATTTTCATAAAATGTATTCATAATTAAGTATTTTTATTTCTTATGATGACAATATAATTTTAAGATACCATATTTAATGTTGGAACATTTTAGAAAATAAGATTTAGGTTTAAAATTTTTATTTTCCAAGTAAATTAGTGTTTTAATTAAAAATTAATGTTTTCGTATTGATAAACATAATTTCATAAAATAGAGTTAATCTTTGAATTATTCACATCCAAATATTACTATTGTGAATTTTTGGGATTTATGTAAAATAGTAGAATTTTTTAGTGAATAGTAAAATAGGATAATTTATGAAAAAATCTAAATAAATGAATTTTTTCATCATGGATCATTCATAGATGATTTAAATGGACGTTGGTTTGGACTAACATGCTCTATTTACAATTTTTAATTGAATCAAAACCATTTATATTCTTCAGAAAAAATATTAAACTAATGATTAAAATAATGGGAAACCCCTCCACTCCTCCACTATAAATACCACCCCTATTTACCTTCTACCCTCACACCTCTCAATCCTTGTTCCTAGATCAAATTATTCTACAATATCTACCAACGCCCCTATACGACATCCAATATCTCTTGGTATCATAGAAAGACCAAAACCTCTCCCCTAAATAGGCCCTCAACGAAGATATATTCAAGAAGTAAATTCTTCTTTTCTTTTCTTTTATTTGGTTTTCTTATTCTTTGGTTTTCATTTCTATCTCAACTATCCCCATTAAAAAGGTGTTATAACTCCAATAAATAAGATGTACTAGAATAATGTTATTATAATGAAATAATTTATCATTATCTCTCTTTTCCAATCATATTAAACCGAAATGAAAACACCATCTGATATCTGTTAATTCATCACATTCAAGGATTCCAAGTTCCCAATTTTTTAATGTCTTTAATTTTGTTCATGAAATAATATTCATTGTTGAGCTAAACTATAATATATTTATTATTTATAATTTTTGTATCTGTAATATGTTCTACAAATGACATCAATTTATAAAGAAAAATTTATTAATTTTGATAAAAAACCGCAAATTATCAAACACAGTTGTCATTAATGTTTTATATAATGATTCAAATTACCTCAAAGTAATTTTTTTTGTAATTATGTAATATTCTAGATGTTACCTAATAACATATAACTCCAATTTTATACAAACATTATCACCATAAATGTTTTTTCTTATATTTATATAAGTATACCAATAATGAAAAACAAGGAAACAAACTCTCCCAAAACAATGAATTTGACCCTCTTAAGCCACCCAAAAGGCCACGAATGAACATAATAAGATTTTAATATATAAATTAAATGTATAATTGTTTCATTAAAAATTAATTAAATTATTTATTTTGGTTTTCTAGTTCATTAATATCATTTGAAGGACAACATCTTACTTAATGTAAGGTGTTCTACCAAAAACTACATTATTCTTCTGGTTTCTCTATCTTTATTTTTACCCAGATGAAGTTATCTATTATTATGATTTGAATATTATTAATGTTTTGTATATTCTCCAACCTAATGTATTTATATCCATTCATAATTCTCTTTTAGAGATAAACATGTTTTTTATTTCCACCTCAATTATTCTTGATAAGCTAGCCCATTTTAACGGAACCATCTGAATTATTAACCATTTTCATTTACACTATATAATATATTTTAATCCATAATTATTGTTATAAAACCACTATATTTATTATGAAAACATTGTTGGTTAACTTATGGTTTTATATAAAATATTATTTAAATTTATGTTTTAAATGACCTTTGATATTTTCTTTTAACATTCCAAATTTTTTTTTAATTCTAATGTTACTTAAGTACTCTTTTTTTACATGTTATTACTTCATATGGGAATCACAATTCATGGTATATCCCTTTTCTACACTATTATTGAACATGTATGATATTATTCATTTCCCTCATGGTGATTTTTATGATACAACTAGTTATACATTATTACATGATTATGATACACAATTATTAACATGGGCAACCCATATTTTTATTTATGATTGATTATGTATGATTCTATATATCGAAAGAATATTAAGGAACTTTTTATAATGGGTGATCCAAAATAGTTCTAAAATGAAATTCATAATGCTGGGTCTAATTAGATGTTATTTATAATGATCTTGGTGGTTATCCTTAACTCACGCTACCATGTGGAAAGGTCTTAGTTGTTAACCATGACATGTGATCCTCTATGTCAAATGAGCCTTGACTCGTGGTAATTCCATGTATTTTGTTGCATACACATTACTAATACTCCATGTTTATATGATCCCATGTTTATATGTTATGAATCCATATGTTCCATGCCTTTTTATATCATTATTTCATCCCTTCTAACCTATGAGATAAAACTTTATTATTTTGATTATTACTTCACTAGGATTTCTAACTCATCACTATTTTCATGTTATCCTCATGTTATCCTAATATTATATATGAGAAATATGTATTTTTGGATCTCTTTATGATAATAAATGTTTTATTTATTCCCATGTATTTAGTTATATATACTTAGTCTTCAACATTACTATAAATTAGAATCATTAGCTTATAATATGATGTATTATAATTATTAAAATCTTGAAATGATATTTGTAAAAGGTTGGGGTATCTATAGTTGGTTTCATAATATGGTGTAGATATTTTTAGATATTAGTAATAGATCACTTTAGAAAGAACCATTTAGATGAGACTGTATAATAAAAAATCCCTATATTTTGGTAAGTATAGAGTAAGTGGTTTAACATGAAAATACATCCATACCTAGATAAGAACTAGTGGTTGTGAATTTGGTACAGATGCATCTATGGGTAAAACATAAAAACCCCTATTTGAGATAAATTTAATGGGAAACATTTTCCAACAATGGTCCTTGATGCACAATTTTTTTGACACTCCCTAGGGATATTATTCTGTAAATTAATAATCTTAGTACAAACCAATATTAGGGGAATAAATTATACAATAAGAATTAGTTTTAAGAAATAGATCATCTATAATCTAGATTGAAACCTAAGGAATCATGAGTTAGGATATAATTTTCCATTAAGAGTCTATTATTTTGTGGTTAGTGATTCAATTTTTTTCCTATTATCTAAGAATTAAATCCCTCTAATTGTTCATTCTCTTACATAGTTAATGGAAGGAAATATAATAACACAATCCAAAAATTAATGTGGTCATAAATGTGATGATTTCCCAAATTATATTCCTGATATGATGGAAATGGGTTCTCAAAACATTATTATAGTACTTACTCAACAATATCAAGTTATTAATAATAACATGAATCTCGTGGAAAGGCCTCATACTCAATGAAAACATAATGATTCAGTTGAATTGTTAATGTGGAAATAGCCTCTAATGTTTATTGGATCTCATTATTCTTTAATCTTGAAATAGTTTATTAAATCCATTGAAATGATTTTCTCAATCCTCCAATTCTTAGAAAAAGAGAATTTTGTATATGAGGTCTATAGTTTTGATGGGTAAGATGAAAAGTGGTGGACACTGATCATGAATACAATGTCCCAAGAGAAAATGGATTCCATGGACTGAGAGGAATTCATGAAAATGTTTTTCAATCAATATTTTCTTTAAACCTGCTATCTCAAGATGTAAAGTGTGTTCCAATAACATAATCATAATGAAGATAAGCCTGTAGGGGTGTATGAAGAAAACATCATAAGTCTTGAAAGATACACCTCCAACATTATCATGAACATTGAAATAAAGGTGAATCACTTCTTTAGAGAACAAAATCAATGTCTATGAATATTTTTTGTGATTTGATCCTTTGATAGTTATGATGAGATTTTATGTTGTTCACTCAATGTTGAAATGGAGATTTTAGATAATCAATGGTCTTGATGGTTTAGTGATAAAAAGATTAAAATATATTCTAATATTGGTGATTGAGAAAATAAATCTCATGGTGAAAATAATAAAAAACATCCCACATATCAAAATTGATGGAATAATCATCTTGGTAACTATCTAAAGTGATCCCATAAATACTTAATATGTTAAATAATGAGATATATGGATATGAAATTTAATAAGGATATGATGAATAACACTAATTTGGAAGAATAAATAAAGGATTATATCAACACTCAACCTATAGTATAATGTTACAACTTCAACAAAAAAGGGAATTTTGTGGACATCTAACATAATACAAGGGTTGTTGGAGGAAATAAAAAAAATGAAACAAAGAAGGGCTTAGGATATCACTACTGTAGAGTTGGATCCATACAACGATGTGGTGATAGATATACTAGTCATTCATTAAGGAATAATAAATGTACTATTTGATTATGGTTCTACACATTCTTTCATATATTTAATGTTTGGTAGAACTATTCAAACACCACCTCAAAAATTAAAGGTAGTGTTATCTGTGAGAACAATGAGTAGGGAAATTATTGCATACAAGTTTTATAATTATTCATTGGTAAATGTTTATGGAATTAAGATCCTAGAAAATCTTGTCATAATTTCTCTTATAGAGTTAGATGCAATTTTTTGAATGGAATGGCTATCGTTATACACAAACAACATTAACTAATGGGAAATATGTTTAATCTTAATATCCCATAGTACCCTCTAATATTATACATGTGAGAGGAATAAGATCAATCTCCTTATAAATCATCATCTCATGTGTGAAAAATGTTTTCATTTGAGGAAGAATATCATTCTCAAATGATTGAAATAAATTAGATGATACTTCTTGATGATATGCCCATCATGAGGGATTAAACTAGTGTATTCCATGAATAATTTTATATTATTTCTCTTGATTGATAGGTTTATTTATCAATTGAACATATTCCTAGATCCGTATCTATATCAAATACACCTCATAGAATGGACAGTATTGATCTTAATGAGATTAAGAATAAGTTAGAGGGGAATTCGGTGATTGTTTTTATATGATAGAGTACTTAACCATGGGGTGCACCAGCCCTCTTTTTTATGAATAAGTACGGATCAATGATCCACTACATTGATTTTCATGATATCAATAAAATTACAAAAAAGGCCACGTATCCCATTCCATGAATAGATGACTTGTTCAACCAGCCATGTGGGGCCAGTTATTTATCTAAGGTGGACCTTCAGTTGACATATCACAAATTATAGGTGAGGAAGGAAAATATTCCCAAAACAACCTTTCAAATGTGGTATGGAAGCAATGAGTTCATATTTATTCCCTTAGGACTCACTAATTCTTCAGATATATATGTGGATTTAATGAATCAATCATAATGATACTTCATTAAAAAAATAATGTGTGTATTTATCGATGATAGTTTGATATAATCAAGGAGTAAGGTGGAATATGAAGAGTATTTGAATATTGTTTTGATGAATTTTAAAGGGGAAAAACATTACACAATGTAAAGTAAATGTGATTTTCGGATGGAAGAAGTATCCTTTTTGAGGCCCGATTCACTAAAAAAGGAATATACATGGACGCTTCTAATTCTATGGAAATTGAATAGTTCCCCATGCCAACATATATAATGGACATTCTTACCATTATGGATCTATCTGGGTATTATTGATGATTTTTGAAGAACATTTCATGTTTATCAAACCCAATGAAAAAGCTGACATAGAAGTGGGTGAAGTTCGTCTAGATTCAAAAATTTGGGGAGAGTATTAAAGAGCTCAAAAAGGTTTATAACCGTTCCAGTACTCACATTATCGATAAGTGGATCACTCTTTGTGGTGTATAGTGATGCTTAAAAGAAGGGAGTAGTTTGTTTGATGAAGAAAAATGATAAAGTTACAGTCTTTTCCTCATGAAGCTAAAAATACATGAGTAAAACTATCCCACACACGATGTGGAGTTGGAGACTGTGATCTTTGAATTAACCATCTAGCGAAATTATTTCTATGGGGAGATGTTTGAGAAATATACTAATCAAAATAATTTGAAAGATATATTGATGAAAATACTTATTTATATGCGCTATAGAAGATGGTTAAAGCTCATCAAGGATTATGAATGCTAAATCTACTACCATTCCAACAAAGTAAATAAGGTATTGGTTACTCTAAGTTGAGATGATCATGCCGCTTCATCAATGATGAGAATTGAAATATATCTAATCCTTATAGATTTATTGATATGGGACATGGGAATCATAATGGGAGGAACATCATGAGTCCTTTCTCAAATGTTTTTTCAACCATCCCATATGGATAAAATAAAGGACGGTCAAAGAAATGATATGGAAATGCAGAATAGGGTGGAAGATATCAGAAATGGGAAATCCTTTGAGTTCAATATTTATAAGGATGTATTCGTAAGATTCAGGTTATGATTATGTGTACCATCTAATTTAGAGAAAAAATAATGGGCCCCAAAATGACACAAATATATCAACCTTCTATTTTCATCAATGGAGAACAAAGATGTCTCGAGATCTCTAATAGAATAATTGGTGGTAAAACATGAACACAGAGATTGTTACATACACTTTATAGTTCACGGTATATCATCAAGTGAATAATAAAAGGAAAACGTCTAAGGGGAGGATTAAACCACTACCCATAACAACATGGAAGTATGAGAACATATACATGGACATTCCATTGTACTTCCAAGGATATCCAGTGGAAACAATGATGTATGGGTCATTGTGGACCGTCTAACAAATACATATATACTTGTTTCAATTCTAGAGAAATTATAAATTAATCGACTTACATCGATATATTTCAAATAGGTTGTAAGTCCACATGGAGTACCACTTTCAATTTTATCTCATAAAGATATGAGATTCACTATAAAATTCTGGAATAGTCTACAGCATGGCATATGAACTGAACTGAACATCAATAGGGCCTATCATCTTCAAACTGATGGTCAATCTGAGCACATTTTTTAGATACAAAAATATATGTTTATATAATGTTATATGGACATAAATGTAGTATGTGAACAATAAATTCCACTAGTTGAATTATATTACAACACTAGTTTACACTCAAGAATATGAATAACACCATTTGAAGCCATTTATGGGAAAAGTTTCAGAACCCTAGTGTGTTACGATGAAGTCAGAAAGCATCAGCTGTTAGGACTTAAAAAGGTCGAAGAAATGTGGGAGAAGATGAAAACCTTTCAGGAGCACATCAAGGTAGCCTAAAGTAGATAAAAGAGCTATGTATAAAATCATCTATGAGACCTTGATATTAATTTTGGAGACATGGTATTCATCTGTATATCTCCATGGAAGAAGGTAATGATATTTGGGAATATAGGAGATCTATATCCTAGGTACATTAGCCCCTTTGAGATTATTGATCATTTCAGAGCTATATCAATTCAACTAACACTTACACCCACCTTGTCTAAAGTAAATTATATCATCCATGTATCTCTATTAAGGATGTATATACCATATCCTTCACATGTACTTTCTTCCAAGGTGGTATAGTCAGATAATGATCTTTCCTATTAAGAGTAGCTAGTGATGATCTAGGATTTTAGAGACAGAGTTCTATAGAATAAGACTAGACAAATTATCAATGTAATATGGTGGAACCATAAGTACAAAGAGGAAATATGGGAACATGAGTAAGTAAATAAGGAAAAGTACCAACACTTTTTTCCAGCTTAGAATATAATAGAAAATATTGTGGGTGGAATTTCATAAGGGCGGAAGAATGTAACTACCCAATGTTTTATAAAAAAATTCCATTATTATAATTATGTATTATAGTATAATGATATAATACTAAATATAGAACACAATACATACATTATAAATAAATAATGAGTAAAATAAAACGGGATCTCTAGATGTTAAGGAATATATAGCGATGAAACCGTGACTTAACCTTTGGCTTAATAATGTGACTCGTATGAATTGTAAACCATATAATTTAATAGGAACATCACTATTGAATTTATAAATATTTTGGTTCCTTATTATAACTGATAATATGAAAAAATATACCAGAGTATATGTAATTAATTATTATGAAAATTATTAATTATGAATTGTTATTAATGCAAGTTATATATATTAAATTTTAAATTTATAATTAATTAAATAAATGAAAATTAATTTTATTATAATTTTTTTTGTAAATAAATATTTTGTTTACTTATCATTATAATATTATTTTAGGTGACCGTAATTAGATTTTCAATGTGTTAAAAATGTAGTTTTAATAAAAAAAATTATTTTTCAAGTAAATTATGATTTTAATTAAAAATTACAATCATATATTTAGAAAATTATTTCCAAAAAATGGAAATAATTTTTGAATTATACAGGTCAATAAATGTTGGGGTGGAATTTTGTATTTTTTTCAAAAATACATGAATTTTTTGTGAATAGTAAAATACGACAATTTATGGAAAATGATAATTAAATGAAGTTATGCATCATACTTGAGTCATGGATGATGTAAATAGAATTTGTTTTGAATGTAAATTCTCTCTTTCCTATTGTTGGACATAATAATCAAAACCATTCATTGTCTTGGGAAAATATATTAATCTAATGATTAATATAATGGGAAACCCTTTCTCTCCTCCACAATAAATACAACACGTCATTACCTTTTATACTCACACCTCTCAAGCCATATTTACAATAAAAATTATTCTCAAATCCCTCCCTAAGACCCTCTCCCACAACCCAGATCTATTGGTCTCATAAAAATTCAAAAACCTCTCCCCAAAAGTGGATCTCAAGGAATATATATTCAAGAGGTAAATTCCACTTTTCATTTCTTTTATTTTCATTTCATGTTCCTTTGTTTTCATTTTTATCCTCACCTCTCCTCATAAAAATGGTCTGATAACTCTAGTAACATACACATATTGTAATATTTTTAATCTAATGGAATAATTCATCATAATATCTTATTTACACTCTTCTTATACTATGAATTAAAACAACATCTATGATGTGTTAATTCACAACATTCAAGGATAATGAGTTTTCAATTTCTTTTACCACCTTCATTTCTGGTCATTAAATAATTCTTTCGATTGAACCAGAATATAATATATGTGTTATGTCTAATTTAAGGTTATATAATTTTTATAAACATGATACTAATTTATCAATCAAAATATGCCTATTGTGATAAAACCCCACTAGTTAACCAAAAAAAGTTATCATTAATGTTTTATATAATAATTCATCTTAATTAAAAATAACTCAGTGAATTTTATAATAATGTAAACTTTAGTATGTTCAATTATAACATATAACTCTAATTCTATAAAACCGTTATCATCTAACATGTTTACCCTTACATGTATATATGTAACCCAATCATGAAAACCAAGGAAACAAACACTCCAAAAATCTATGAAATTGAACATATTAACAAACCAAAGGGGTCATTAATGAACTAAATAAGGTTATATAAATAAATTAAATGTACTATAGGTTCTGGAAAAATATATAAATTATTGTAAATTTTCTATACAAGACATTAAGATCAAGTAAAGGACACCATCATACTTAAGGTAAGGGATTCTACCTGAACCTCCATTATTCCTTCAGGTTATTCTATATTTCTCTTTACCCAAAAGAAGTTATCTATTATTTTTATACCAATTATATAAAATCTTGAAGACTCACAAAAATCATTTATCAAGATCCATAAATCATTATATTTTAGAGATATACATTTATTTTCATTCCCTACACAATTATTCTTGACAAGAAATCCACTTTTAAGAGAACATTCTGAATTCTTAAAGAAGTTCATGTACACTATCTAATCATTTTTTAGACACCATTATTTTTATAAAACCAAACTTTTTATTATGATTAAATTATTGGTTCACTTCTGGTATTATATAAAATATTATTCCCTATGATTTATTAAATTACCATTAATATTTTCCTTTAACCGTAAAAAATTATTTCATTATACTGATTCTTAATTAAACTTTTGACATGTTGTTATTTCATTATGACATAACTTTTCATAATAAATTCTTATTATATCCAAAAAAATTTATTCATTGTCTAATTAATTTTCTTCATCTAAATTTTTATGATACTCCCATTTGTTATTCTTTTTGACATGATTATAATTCACAATTATTACCATGAATATCCCTTATGTTTATGTATGGTTGACTATGTATGATTTTATATGTGGAGAGAGTATTCATGAACATGTTATGAAGGTTTCATATAGATATTTCTCAAGTTTATTGAGTTATTTTTAGTCTCATGAGAGATTATGTGCAGTGGTATTTTCAGTTAGCATTGACTCATGATACCATGTGCAACAGTCTTGGTGGTTAACCTTGACTTGTGATCCTCCCCGTGCAACGATCCTTAACCCAAGATAAAGTAATTTTTTATGTTACTGATACATTACTATAACTCTATGTTTATTTGATCCCACTATTATATTTTATGAATTAATATGATCCATGCCTTTTTATATCATTATGACATGCCTTCTAACCAATGTTCTTAGTCATTATTCTTATGTTTATTACAATATTGGGATTTTTAGCTCATACCTTTATTAATGTTTTACTCATTTTTGATATGAATATTTATATAAAAAGGGATATTATGAGATCTTTATGAATGATGTTTTTTATTTATTCCCATGTCATCAATCATATGTACTGAGTATTCCATGACTCTAGACATTATGAGCATTTTATTGTAATATGATGCTTTATTATTTTTAAAATCATGTAATGATATGTGTAAAAGGATGGGTTATCTACTGATATCATGAATATTTTATGATTTAGTCGGTCACATATATTATATTTTCATTATGCGATAGGTGAAACCTATATCTACCTCTAATTCATTGGGTAATAATTCATATGTAATGAGATATACAAGATTCAAATGGGGAATGATCCTGATTCAGTAAGAGGATTTTCCCACTAAGACGGTATTGGGAGGGAATCATGACATATATGATGGTTCTTGGAGTAGGACCACTCCACAATGACATCCTTCACAACAATCATCTACTACTATGGACATAATTCTTTATTCGTTATTTTATTCCACAATTTCATGTATTACACCAATGTTAATGTAATGCCCCTAAATTATTTGTAATAAAATTGAATTTTATAGAATGTATGATATAAAACACAAAAAATTTATGGGAATATAATACCCCAATACATTAAAATAAAATTACTATTTAAAATAAATTCAATGCACACAAGACTGTGTTAAAAATCATTACATGCGACAAAGACTTTCTTTGATAGCTTGTGTAACATGAAAGACCTAGTTTTACCGAGAAACAATATTTTATTGAAAATAGAATTATTTAATAGAATTAGATATATCCTAGTCCTTAAATTATATTTTATTTATACTATTAATATACTTATGAAAACAATAGGATTACACTAATATAAAATCAATTCATTGGTTAAAAATTAATTAGAAGTGAATGTAAGAACCAATTTAATATAAAGGGAATGCTTTCAAAAATAACTATTCTATTTCATCAAAGTTGTTTTTTCCTAATAAATTCGACTAATTATAATAATAGAATAATATTAATGAAATACATAAATTATATATTTAATCAAATATTTTTTACATTCATCCAATAGATTTTATAATCATAATATAAGAACAAACCCATTATCAAGTATAATAATCAATATTTTATCTAAAGTCAGTTCTAAAACATTTTAATAGAGTTTCCATATTAAATACATTTTTTGAAATTTTAATAAAATTATATGTAAGAATAAAATTCATTTTTTAAATTTGAACACAAAAATAATGTAAGAGATAATTTTTTGTACTTTTTTGTGAAGCTTCATTTTTGACGAATATTGAAAAATATTGAATTCAAATTCAAAACTAATTTTTCATCTAATATATTTATAATATTGAATTATTTATTAATTGGTTTCAAATTTAAATTAAATAAATAAATAAAATTATTCAAATTTAGTTCATTTGAATCAATTTCACTTTAAAATTTTATATAAAAACATGTCAAACATTTGAATATTTTCACTTTGAAAACAAACATTGGCACCCTGTCTACGAGTCAAAATTTAAATTAATTTATGCCACATATAGGATGATAAATTTGAAACATGGATTCCATATTTTGAATAATAATAACTTATAAATTTTAATATGTTAATTTTTTTTGACAAAATGTAATAGTGAAAGTAATTAAAACTAATTACAAACATTTTTTGAAAAATTAGCTTATCAATGAACTAAGACTAATTATTAACGGCCTAAATGGCCTATGAAAATTGTCCAAATGCATATTTTTTCCATATATCAACCATATCATCCCTTTTGTCAATTTATTTCTATTATTGGATCAACTACAGAAATGAAAAATGTTGCTGGAATTCCCACTTTCAAAATTTACAAAAATTCCATTCCCCATCCACTATAAAAATGAACTCTCCCCTCCCGCTATCTTACAACTCTCAAGACACATTGGATCGACCAATATCTAAGAAAACTATCCTAAAAAACTCATCCCTTAACCTCTATGAATCACCTTGGGTAGAAATCCATCCATTAAATCCATTTCGTGAAAACCAAAAGGAGTTATCCAAATAAGAGGTGACCTCCTTGCTCAAGATCTTTTGTTTTATTCTCATTTCCAAGCCCCTATATTATTCTTATTCCATGGTTACATAATAAACTTATTATTCTAGATATACTTATATTTTTATATTCTATATTTTAAACCAACACTTACCCAAACTGCTATATAATATGTAAGAAACATACCATTTATGTGTATGGTGAACTACCACCTCACAAAACAATATTGTAAATTTTTCCATTACCACCTATCGTGGTTGGGAATTATGGTGGAAACACTAGTTATGTATATTAATTATGATATATATAATTAATTTGCGCATTTAGAATTATTTTATAACACATATCATTATGCATTCTATTATTTTTAAAATATAATAATATCGTCTGTAGATGTTTGGAATACTGCCTCTTTAAAGAAATGTGATTCATTAATGATATACATGGAATTTATACGACATGATTTTGTTGTTTATATACATATGATTTTATTATTTCACTCTCCTACTATGTATGGTTAAGAATAGATGTATATTTTATCTACTCACTGTGTTGATCACACTATTCTTAGAACTGCTTTATCCTTTTATTTCTTGAGGAATATAGATTTTCATGGTAGTATAAATTTAATGGTATCTTTGGTTCTTTCCCAAGATTTCCTTGTAATATGTAATTTATTTATGTTAAATTAATGAATAAATTTTACCCCATGGGGTTGGAGCTTGTTGGGATTCAATGTAGTGGTTATAATTTTGAGAATATATGTGCTTAGTTTCTTATGCCTGGAGGGCATGGATATTAGTTGAAATTTTTATGAATTGTAATGTGAATTTTTTTAATGAATAATTAATTGTTAACTAATTAATTAATGTATGGTGTAACTAATAAAAATTTATAATGTAATTTAATGTATCTATTTAAATGGTTTCCTTATTATAAGATATCTAGTCTTAGCTGTGTACGACGGAAGTCTGAGAGACGTTATCTGTAGTAGAGTTTGATAATGGGTTTCCCATAGTGTGGTATTGAGCTATATTATATCATGTAATTTTTATGTTTCTGTACACCACACAACCTTGTTAGTTAGGGAAACTAACCCCACATGGATTATGAGCCCAATGGTGGTGTTTTCCCCAACATCCTGGTGGAAGGATAGATGGCTGACTACCCCCTTGGGCCCCGTGATATTCTATTGGTAGTTACTTATGTAGGTATGCACGATAGTTAGTTTTCTACATATATGTGTGTAGAAGTATTTAATGGCTTGAGGTTATTTCACACAAATTTATTATAGATATGATTTTCTATGGGCTACTATAGATATAACATGTGATGGGTGTGATGGATTGAGGATCATTACATGGTGTATGGGTTATGATGGCTTGAGTTATAATACCTCATTTATGATACACGTTATACAGGTTATGGTGGCTTCTAGGAAATCATGGTCACTATTTGTTATGCGGATGTCCATTTCATGAGGTTCATGTTGTGATGCCAAACCCAGGTTTTTGTTGGACAACTTACTTTTGGGGAGATATGCTCAGAACGTGCGACCATTAGGAAAAGTGGAAAACAAGTGGGGAAGTGGTTGCAGGGTACCCTTGATATTATTTATAATATTATATGCTCTTTTATGTGATACTTGGTGATATTTTTCATCATGAGGATGTGAACTTATTATACCTTTTTAGGCTAGGAGTTAGTTTCACTTATTTTCTACTGTGCTTTATCATTCATTCTTTAATTTTTTATGAGAGGCTCTATAGAGGATCCTACTGATTATACTATAATACACACCCTACATTTATATAAAATATTTTATAGTTTTGTTTTATATGGTTAGAGATCATGTTGGATACTACTATATTAGGTGTTTTTAGAATCAATTTGGGGTTCATGGTCGTTATAGTATTTACTTTTATTTTTGGTACTGGCATTTTGACCTTTTCAGTTATAGTAGTTTAGGAATAAAATTACATATGTGGACTAGGGTTTTCATTTTTATTTTATTTTGATCATGAGTTCATTGGTGTCTAACTTATATATATAAATATATATAAATATATATCTTTCACATGTGTTATCATAGGGGGGTAATTCTTCCAAATGGTGTGTTTACTATACCCTCGGTGCTAGTCCCCAACCTGAGGCCAAATGGTTGTGCAGATCATTTATCTCTATATTTATTCTCCCATTTCCAACCTAGGATAGGTACACTCTTAGGGGAGTGGGTCATTAGAATTTTGAATAAGTGGTCTGGAAGAGGGATATGATGGAGTTTTGAGATAGGAATGGGTGTGGTTGCAAGAATTGTTATGGAGATGGTGTCATCTATGTTTAGCAAGCACTGTAAAATATGAGACATACTGAGAGACCGATATTTAAGCTCCCCCTGTAATCTGATGCATGGAACATTAATCTTACAACGTAAACTAAACTAGCTGACAATAGTTTTAGGGTAGATACCTACAAAATGATCATGTATCAGTCTCCCTTAGAGAATGTGTTTGAATTTGGTAGACCATTGAATAGTTTATCCAAAAAAGAATAGAAGAAAAAAATTATCGAATTATAGTGTATTCCATATTTCAGGTTTATGATCTATAATTTTTTTTTTAATTTTTAATGTACTGATATCGGTCGACGTACTCAATAGTTTCATGTGGAATATGTTCAGTTGGTTGCACTGGCATATCACAGTTTTAGAGGTTAATGACGATGACACTTGGAGGAGAACATTCTGGCTATTTCAAAAACCAGAGTCTATAGAAGTATGAGGGATCCAATTTATATGTAGTAATTGAAGACTAGATAGAGTAATTTGAGATTGACATCATTTCTATCCATGATAGAAATGACCACTTGGTGTAACTGGTTTTGAAGATGTTGTGTGGGGATGTGAGGAAGTGGTCATTATTTCTACCTAGAGATCACGATGAGTCAAAAGTATCATGGAAGAAGTTCTGAGACAATTTCAGGGCCATGTTTATTTCTTCAACAAAGAGGTGGTCAGTAGATAGGAGATACTTCACATTCTGTATGGAATCTCTTGTGTGTGAGTGTTGGGGATTCATTTCAAGAACTTTATGCGATTTTCTTCATACATGGTGCCAGATGTGGAGGCCAGGGAAATGAATTTTGAGGAGGGGTTGTGTCGAGAGATCCAGCACCATGTCACCCCTTTTATTCTGAAAACATATCTTGAGTTTCTATAGATATGAGATGTCATAGAGAAGACATTATCAAAAATGGGATTATCATGAGAGGGTAGTCATCAGGTTTTCTCATCAAGTAGAGTTGTGATCTGGGGTTCCTGGCATTTAGGGAAGAAGATTTTCTGATTATCTGGGGGTAGGTCCAATCCCTTGGTGTCTCGTTTCATTGGGGGAGGTGGATCTCAAGCCTATTCTAAGGGATCAAAATATTGTTTTCTTATATAGGACAAGGTTATTAGTGGAAGTAGTACCTGACATTTCTGATAAATCAGAGTACACCAGTCATTCCACTTCAGGTTCCTTCATTGAGGTAGTTTTAGCTGATGAAACAACAACATGATGCAATAGTTTAGTATCAATATATAGTATATGGGTTATAAAGATGACATCACAAGATTCTCCTAATCATTAAAGATCATAGGATTGAAATGAATGTTGTTTACAGCCTGGTAAGTGAGGTCTTGGAGAAAAATGTGGTCAGCCTCATGCTTTAGTGTTGCTAACACCAAGAAATCCATACGTCGTTCAATGTACCTTTTGATTTTTGTTAATTAGATGCATGCTTTATTTTATCCAAGAGTGAATCAGTCCTTAATATCACCTACCCTTGTCAATGTTTTTGGGAATTGTGTTAGAGTGATTTCCTAGGCCCTTGGAAATGACTACACCAGTTGGAGGCCAAGATGACTTTTTTTGAAGTAACTAGAGACTGTAAGTTAGTGTTCAGGTAGAACCATTCTTAGGTTAATTTCCTATATATTTGGATACAACCATATAATGTCATCCAAGACATGGATTTGTTGTATTTAGTATAGGATATTTTGTAATTTTGTAGGATGCATGTTGCGTTCTTTAATTCTAATTGAGATCCATCAGTGTTTTTTGGTGATGGAGACCCATGGATGATTTAGAGGAATGTTTTTTTTCTAATCATCCTTGATGTATGACCTAATTCTATGTTCTTCAGAGGTTCAACAGTTGGTGTTTCCCGTGTTCCTGGAAGATTACCCTGATTTATTTCCATAGGAGGTTGTAGTATTACCGATAGATTAGACATAGAGTTCGAGATCGAGATACAAATAGAAAGTTACCATTCATGAATTCAATGTATATTTTGGAACCACATAAGCTGTGAGAGCTATGTATATATCTCGATGTCGTATTGCATTGCAGTTATGTTATGCAGTGTCTGTTACCATGTGATGAACCTATTTTGTTCGTGAATAAGTTTGATGGCCTTTTGTGTCTGTGTATCTATTATAATCACTTAAACCAAGTGAAAATTATGAATCGATTTCCTCTTCTAAGAATTGATTTTATATTTGATAACATAAAGGGAGAAATATGGTTCTTGATGATTGGTTTTTGGTTAGGATATCATCATGTGTTTGTAAAGGATGTGGATATCGCAAAGCCTACTTTTTTTATCATTATGGGAATGAAATTTTTATTGTGATGTCATTAAATATGACTATTGAATTAGTTTTGTTCATGGGTTTGATGAACATAGTGTACTTAGACTTCCTGTATATTTTCATAGTGTTTTTTCATCGATGAAATACTTGTTTAATCCGTGCCCGAGGAGGAGAATGGATAACTTCTGCATGCCATATAGGGTGTTCTTTACCATGAGCATTTCTTTGGGATGTTTTATATGTGTGTATATTGGGTTTGATAATTATGTTTCATGGGGCATATAGTACCCTAGTAAGGAGTAGTTGTGGATCCATCGAAGGTAGAATCAGTAGTTTCATGGGCATCCCCCAAGACATTGTTAGAGGTGCTAAGCATCCTTGATTTTTTAAGATATTACTGGAGGTTTTTAAATTATTTCCCTTTGGTTAAAAATCCATTAAAACCATTGATATCAAAGTATCATGCATTTTTTTGATTGATTAGTGTTAGGAATCTTTCAAGTATCTGAAAGAGAAGTCGGTTAGTGCTCAAATTCTTTGTATTTCAGAAGAAATAGTTCAGATTGAGGTTTTATTTGATTCTTCACATCTAGGGTTTGGATACACTTTGATAAACCAAAGATCATTTGTTTCTTATTTGTATTGGTAGTATCATCTCCAAAACAATGTAACTATATCTCCCATGATCATGAATAGTATGTGGTGGTGATTTCCTTAATGTTGTGGAGACATTACCACACTAGATAACATTTTATAGTATTCACTAATCATATTATCCTGAGATATTATTTCTCCCATAATGAATTGAACATGAGTTGTCTTCATTGGATAGAGTTATTATAGGAATATAATTTAGATATAATATATAATCCTATAAAAGGTAATAGTGTAGAATATGCATTGAGCAAGAAATTGCGCAATGAATTAGTGCATGAATAAGATGATTCATGGAGAGTGATGGATGGAAATTCAACATTACATCAAGATATTTTAGAACTCGGGGGGGGGGGATGTCTTATTTTTTAGACAATGATGTAGTCAACTTTGCTTAAGCATGTGGAGGAAACACAGTTGGGGGATATTGGGGTGGAGGTCTGGAGGGACCGAGTTTTTTGCGGCGACCTTAATGGTTGGTTCAAGGATGCACAACACTGGGTGTTGTTCCAGGGAAGGTGTTTTGTTACTTTGGAAATGCATGAAATGGTTCTTAGAGAGTTCCATAGTTCACCATTGGTAGTAAATCCTTTGGTGGAAAAGATGTAATGAGACATAAAAAGTATGTTTTGGTTGCCAATGTTGAATCTTATGGTTGCAAATATTTTTTCATGATGTTAGGTTTTCCAGAAAGTAAAGATTTAGTACTGTGTTACCTATTATTTGATCAACCTGGTAGATGATCCTCTTGGGAAGTGGGGGGACATATCTATGGACTTTGTAATAGGTTTACCTAGATCTATAAAAGGTTATGATTCTATATGTGTGGTATTTTATCGTTTGATGAAATCAAAAAACTTCATTGCGATCAAAGAGACGATCTTAGTGGAGGATTTGTAGGGAAATATCTAGAGGTGGTGGTGAGTCTCCATGGAGTCCCGAGGATAATAATTTTTGATTGGGTTACACATTTTACATCCAGGGTGTGGAGGGGTCTCCATCATGATTTTGGTTCTCATCTATTCCTTATAAATTCTTTTCATCCAAAAATGGATAGTTAGATAGAATTGACCATCCATACCCTTCAAGAAATTTTGTGATCATGTGTCCTGAATTTTGAAGGTTTTTGGATGAGGCCCCTTCCCTTTGAAGCGTTTGTTTATAGAAATAGTTTTCCCTCTAACATCGGTATGGGTCCATTATAATACTTTTATATTCGAACATTATGTTCTATTTTGTGTTGGAGTAGGGTTAGTGACTCTTCAATTCTCAGAATGGAACTAGTACAAAATAAAACATAGATGGTTTAGGTGATTCATGAAAGGATGAAATCAGCACATTATCATTAGAATTCATATTCCAATCATACAAGGAGACCTATGGAGATTGGTTTTGGGGATCATGTGTTTTTGATGGTTACTCTTTTTCAAGGGCAGTGATGGCTTGGATATGGGATTAAGATTTCTCCCTAGTTTTTTGGGCCTTTTAAGATGTTTGATGGTGTTGGATCCATGGTGTATCAGATATAACTCCACCCACATATGATCTAGATACATGATGATTCCATGTGTCACTACTATGTTTTTATCTTCATGATAACTCCCACATCATTGATTAGGGAATAATCGATGTTGAAGATGATGTGACCTTCAAGGAGTAGGTTGTGGTGATACAGGAATGCCAGAAGAAGGTGTTGTGAAAGCGTTCTATAACATTATTTCGTGTCTTTTGGCTGTACGATTGTGTGTACAAGAGTACCTGAGAAAGTGTTTCTTAGATACATGATTAGTACTTCAAGATGTTTGATATTTAGATCTTCTTCATTAAATATGTTCGTTTTGTGTTTGTAAACCCTTTTTTTAGATATTTATTTCTCTTGTTGGGTTTTGTGTCATGCCTTATCTTTTGAGATGTATCATCCTTGGGAGAGTGGTTTAGATATGGTTGTATCTTTTTCTCCGTTTCAAATTATTCCTTTAATGAAGTAGTTAAGATCATGTGGGGGTGAGATCTGTGGAGGTATCTCATGGGGTGGTTGTTCAAATGACACCTTTTTTGGATTCCTATCACTACTAGAAATAAGACATATACTAATAACCCTATACCTATGGTTTGGAAATTTGTTGGTACATGATACCTATATTGATGGTTTCTGAATAACTATTGTCATAAGTACCTTAGAGAGCCCCATCTGAATAGTTTTGAAGAAACCATTGACATATATCTTATGTAGACACCCTATACCAATGTATTTGAAAAAAACTATTGTTAAAGGGACACTATAAAGACTATATACCAATCGTTTTTTCAAAACCACTGTTATAGGTCCACCATATTCCATCAATTTAATCAAAACCATTTTTATATCTCAAAAAACATATAACCTATACAAATGGTTTTGAAAACCATTCTTATAGGTACCTATATATTTCAATGGAATTTTTTTTCAAATAAATATAAATAAAGATAAAAGATGAAATAATTTTTAATGTATATATATATATATATATTTGATGATACGGTCCCAGAAGACATGTTAGGTTAGTGGTTAGGTTGTTGCATTATAAACAAGAGGTTCTGTGATCAAAACAGAGCCAAATAATATTTTTTTAAATACATATACCAAAGGTTTTATCAAACCATTGGTATAGGTTTTTAATATGGACAATACCAAAATTTGATAAAATTGATTGTATAAGTATATACTATAGGATTTTCCAAAACCATTGGTGTAGACCAATCCCAATGATAATGTAACCAAAGATCCTAAAAAAATTGGTATAGGCTATACCAATGGTTTGGTGACGTATACAAATGGTTCCAACCCATTAGTATTTGGTATTTTTCTACTAGTGTCTCTCGGATGGTTTTGGATTCATGGTGGTGAGAATAGTTTGAGTGTCATCAGATGAAATGTATTGAAAATCACTATACCATTTTCTATTAATATTCGGTGCTTGAGGTGTTCTAGGATGTCAATAAGACATATTTCAACAGTTTGTTAAAAAATACAATATTTTGGTTCTCCTATGGTAGGTCATGACACATAGTCACATTGGTGACTCAATTCGGAAGCTCTCAACACTATGCAGAAATGGTGATTTTCACTAGTATCCCGCAACAGTGACTCTAACCGGTAGGTCACTATGGCGAGTCATGAATAGTGAGTCGGAATGGTTTTTTAGTCATGAGTGTCGAGTTAGGATGGCGAGTTGAAATCGTAGCACACTGAATATTGAGTTACACCAGCGACTTTTACTGATAGTTCATCAAATGGGGACTCACATCAGTGAATCACATTAGTTACACGAACTAGTGAATCATCTAATGGTGAGTCATTTCCAACTATTTTCTCTTTTATTTTAGTTTTGAAATTTTGATATCTTTTATTGGTGTGAGAGGAGTATTATACTATATTAATGTTTTTTTGAAATTTTGATATCTCTTAATATTAGTGTATTTTAATTAATTTGGACCCACTATATCCTCGAGATGATAGGCTTTGATATCATACTAATGATGGACTCATTGATTTTTTCTTGGTTACATTGATTTTTTGGGTTGTAGGGTGTGTTTCACATCACTAGAGGGTGTAAAGATTCATTATAAAGGGGAATGGGATGTCCAAGAAAACTGATTTGGAACTAAGCATCATGGTATGGGTGGGATGATAGCCTAACTTGTGTGTTTTTACCTAGACGACCAGGGAACTTGTCCGGATGATGTCTCACCAATGGTTGATCATTTTAGGAACATTTCCCAAGATGAAATATCTAGATTACCCCCAGTAAAATAAGTTCCATTATATATAAATATAGTTTCAAGAGCATCACTATAATTAATTCATCCTTAATGAATTTTGAAGGAGGAGTTTCAAGAGTTGAAGAGGAAACATGTGGATTTATAGGGAAAAAGGGGTTCATCTAACCCAATAATTCCATTGGAGATTCTCAGATTCATTTTTTCTAAAAGGATAATGTTTCCCTTAGGTTAGGTGTGGGTTATCAGAAATTAGACCAACTAATGGTCTAAAATGATATCCTATTCAACATAGAGATGAACTCTTCAACTATATTAAAGGATATCTACTCTTATCAATGATTTATATGAGATCTGGTAATTTTGAGGTGTGTGTTAGACAATCATATATACCTACCCCTGCCTTACGAAGCTTCTATAGTCTGTATGAGTATTTGGATATGTCATTCAGTCTCACAAACTTGTCAGTGGTCTTCATGGAACTAATGAAATGATTGTTAAATCCATATCATGATTAGTTTTTGGTGGTTTTCATGGATGATATCATGTTATATTATCCTAATAGACAAAACCATTCCAAAAATCATGAGATTGTTTTGAATACACAAATAAGGCATCATTTATATTCTAAGATCACAAAGTGACACTTCTAGATGGTCCAAATTCACTTCACATGCCACATCATCTCAGAGTCATGATTATCCGTTGAGCTATATAAGGTGAGAGAAGTATATTCATAGGAACAATATAAGAATTTATTTTAGGTATAGAGTTTCTTAGGTATTTCTGGTAACAATAGGTGTTTCATATAAGAATTATTTGGATTAACAGTGCCATTGACATTCTTTTCATGGAAGGGAATGATGTTTATATAGACAGATTCTTAAGATATGACCTTTTATGAGTTGAAAGGAATAGTAACATTAGCAATGATACTGATTTTTCTGAATCCTGGTAGGAGTTACACTATGTAATATGATGCATTAGATATTGGGATATGAGATGTTCTAGTGCAGGGTGATAGAGTCATGTTGTATGGGTCTTTGGCTTTTATGACACATGGTAATAATTAACTAATGAACAGTCTTAATCTAGTTTTGGTTGTTCATGAATTGTAATTTCAGAGACAATATTAAAAAAGAAATAATACTATCGGTGTATACAGACCACAAGAGCCTCAAGTATATCTTTACACAATGTGATCTAAATCTGAGGAATGGAATATGTGTGGAATACCTTTATACATATGATTTATAGGTATCCTATATGCCTGAAAAAGTAATTGTAGTGTTTGATGCACTGAGAACGATGACTCATATAATGTTTGTAAAGTAGGCTTGTAGTTAATGGATTGTCATGGCTTTCTTCTCTGAGATACACTTAGAGGTGAATGACAATCAAGGGAAGACATACCTTTCATATTTAGATGATACATATATCCTGTTCGATATAGTGAGTATAAGGAAGATATCTAAATGATCTGTCCTTGTTCTATGAGAGAGTGTGGATGATGAGGACCCTTGTCCTATGTTGAACATAAATTAGGATGAGATCCTACATGTACATGGGAACACATGGGTTTCAGTAGACATGCATGAAGATCAGTTGTAGGATTTTCTTTCTTTCACATTGGAAAACAACCCTTGATTCACCATGATTTATCAGGATATACATCAGTGGTATTGGTGGTTGAATATTAAAAGGGATGTATCTTGTTTGGACTTGAGGTGTTCAACCTATCATCAGGTAATGAAAGAACACCATAAACTGGACATACATTTACACATGCTTCCTATTAATGAGTGTAAATGGAATGACATCACAATGGACGTCGTGATGGGTCTACCAAGGTCTTCTCTAGGTAACAATGTTGCATGGGTTATTAGAGATAGGCGCAAAAAGGTTTCCTATATCCATCTAATCATGGAAACCTTTAATGATGATATGATTGAGAGGATTAATATCCATGAGATAGAATGACTCCACGAGGTACTGCAATATTATATAATTCATAGGCACTATCAGTTTACCTTTAGATTCTCACAAGGGCTACACATGACATTGGGTACATAGGTTCATCTCAGAATAGCTTACCACCCCTAGACATATGGTCAGTCAGAGTGCATAATTTAGGTGATTGAGGACATGTTGTGGGCACGCATCCTAGATTATGGTGGATCTTGGGATAAGCATATACCAAAGGAAGAATTCGATTACAAAAATATATTTCATTATATTATTCAGATGGATCTATAAGAATCATTGTATGGTAAGCCATGATGACCACCCCTATTTTGGTTAGGTGTAGGATATGTAGTTATATTGGGACTTTGTATTCTTGAGGAGACCACAATGCTGGTGATGTTGATTCATAAGTCCATGGATACAACGTAGTCTCATCAGAAATATTACAGCTATCACTATATACGACCTATAGATTTTATGATGGGGATTGTGTATTCATATATGTTTTCCCATGGTTTGGTCATAATAATATCAGGATACAATGTAAGAATTCACCAATGTATATTGGGCCATTTTAGATTCTAGATATAGTTGGGCCAGTAGCCTATCAGTTAGAGTATCCTTAGAGGTACCAGGCTATGCATGATGTCTTCCATGTTTCTCAACTAGGGTGTTACTATTCAAACATGACTCATTCTTTTCAAGATGAGGAGGATGAGTTACAGGAATATGTGTCCATTGAGGAGCATCATATACATATTGTGCAACATATCACGATGGTTCTTCAAGGCGAGTTTGTTCATTTAATACATGTTCTTTGGAAGCACGATTGAGAACAGGACGAAACCTAGGAGCAAGAGTATGTTGTATGACCGCATTATCCAGAGTTATTATAAAATCATACATTACCACCCTTGGGAATGAAATTTATGGATGAATTGATTTAAGGGGAATGTTTGTAGGAAACTGATTTCTCATTATGGTATAGATTCATTTTATCAATCAATTCCCGATTTCATTGCTTAAATATGGCCTAATATGAATTCTATTTGTGGTCAGTGATGTTTCAAAGGTGTATGGGCTAGTCTGGAGATGAGAACACATGTTTTTTGGTCAAAATGGCATAGGGTATGGTTTTTAAAAACTGTATGAGGATAGATAGTGGGGTCTACAAGATGCACATTTTGATTAAGTCATGCAATAGGAGGAACACTGTTGTGCAGACAAGTCTACATTTCATCATATTTTGATTGTGGATTATCAAATGATTTGAATACTATTAGTATAAGTGTGGGTGAATTGTACACTATTCACCAAGTGAATGGGAAAAAATTCATGGTTTGGGAATGGTTTGTGGAACAATGCACATAAACAATGCAACCCTGTAATTTTAATAAATTTTATATTTTTTATTTAATTTAAATTTTTTAAATTAAAATTAATTTATATATTTCCCCCCACATCGTAATAGGAACCATGGAAAGGTCTAAACCATAGTTGTTATTGGATTCATGGTTGTTTCTCATTCTAATCTCCTTTTGGAATGTTGGTTTTCTCAGCAGATCTATAATAGTAAAATCTAAATTCATTTTTTATCGTACTTCATTCTTTTAACTATCAGACGTGCTATTTGGATTTGGGATCATATGCCTTATTTTCACATTCTTCTTCCATTATTCATATTTCATCTGATCTGGGTTGAATTAAGTGAAAATAATTGAAGAGACATCTAGCACAGACATATGGTATGTTGTCTAATGCCTTTTTCTAAATATAGGGCCTTTTATGTATTTCATTGTGTCGTGCACCCATTTTATGGGAATCACCTTAAAAGTAATTGAAACTTATAATTATTATTCTTATTTTTGGTGACTAAATACCATTGTTGATGTTTGATATAGGTTAAATACCTTGAGTTTGAATCCCCTGTTAGGTGTTGTTTAATAATAGACCATTGATGGATTTAGCATTAGTCACCCTTAAGTGTTCTATTTTCTCCATGAAATGGGATGTTGAACAATGAATTTTATATGAGTTGAATTAAAAAATTAATTAATTTTAATTAAATAATTAATGGGAAGGGATGATTGAGAAATACCCTTGGACACTGACTTGATTGTCATGTTGAATCTTGGGTTTCATGTTAATACTTAAATTTATTTTTATTTCATTCCCCATGATAGTCCAAATGTGCATATAATATATGTTGGTTGTTTAATTTTAATTTCAGTTTATAATGGTTTTACTGCGTGAGATAAATGATGTTTAATCCATTTAATAGCTTTATAGTCTTATGAATATTGATATATTTAATATTCCCATGTGAATAATTTAAAGGCCAAGCCTTGTGAAGTTGTCCAATAAATGAGACACCTTTGAGGTGAGTTGTATTTGGATATGAGAATTTGGTGATATGTGGATTTTTATTATAATTCCATGGATGGACACAATTACCATGTTTCTATCTTAATCCATGGGTAATACATGGATCCAAATAAGGGATTTCATGAACACACTCATTGAGGCCATACATATTTGTCGAGTAAGATATGGAGTCTTATGAGAATGACATAGATGGACTCAAATATAATTTTTATATTTATTCCATGGGAGACACTGAAGATCCATTAGTGGACCACTATGGATATAATTGATTGTAAGTGATGTTATACCATACCTAGAGTGATGTCAGGTTCCTAATAGGATTGCCAAGGATAGTCTTGTAGGGTGTTGGTTCATATTGAACATGGAGAGATATGTTAACTCTAACATAGGAATGTCATGGACAAGATTAAGTTTTGTATTGAATTTTAAATGTAATGAGAATTATGATGTTTCCATGAATCTAAAGAACAATCTATGATTCGGTCATGACAATTACATTTTTGATGGCCCATTGAGGCATCTGATGTGCTTGAGAAAATACGGGGGATGTCAGCCACACATAAAATATTGAGAATTGTAAAATTAAGTAATAATGTATAGTTAAATGATGTTGATTAAATGTAATGGATATTAATTTTATATCCCCATATAATGGTTAATTAATTTAAGTATTTATTTGCTTAATACGTTTCTCACTACAAACTGCATGTTGTATATATTCACTAAATGATTGAAACCATACTTGGGTGGTTTATTACTGGGATTTTATATCACACCAATTTGAGTCATGTTTTTAGACCTAAAAACATTTGGTTTCATTTAATTTTTAGGTAAATCCTCCTTCTTCATGTACATGATTTTATGTTTAGGAGTAGGAGAGCATGGGACAAAAATGAGACTAGAGATACTACGGAGATACATTTGAATTATTTTATAATTTTTTTATTAGTGTTCTATATCATCCTTATATTCCTATTTTTGATATTATATAGAAACATATGAAAGGTAAAAACATTTTTTATATGATACTTCTTATAGATTATTTTATTTATATCAGTCTTCAACTATTTACATCAGTCTTTATGGATTAACTCTTCTATTACTTGTATGATATTTTTGACATGTGACACTCTAGTATTCAAAGAATAGTCCCATGACAGACTCACCTTGGAAATCACTTTTAATCAATAACCTCTTTAATTTGGGTAGATAAAAATGAGTCCATGTGTCCAACTATGATCACATCATTGTTTAGTGTAATCTCAGTTCTGGACATTACAATTTCCAATGTAAACATGTTCTTTAATTTCTCCATTGAGAAATGATGACTTTATATCCATATGAAATGTTTTTTAATTTTGATGAGAATGAACTACTAATAACTTTGTAACATTTAATGGGGGAAAATCATTCGTAAAAATACCCACATTACATCATTGAATAGCCTTTATAAACAACCCTGTCATTGTTTCTAGAAACCTATCCATGTACATTCATCTTGTTTCTATAAACTGATTTTTTATGATAAATTTTTTAACTTCTATATGTGAAACTAGTTCTCATGTCACATATTTCTCAATTTGATCTAACTCTTTATTTATAGAATTAAACCATTCATTGTGTTGAATATATTATATCATTGATTTTGTTTCAAAATTTTGAAATGGTTGATGTTTTATTTTTTAATCTTATTTTTCTTTCAATCTATGCTACAGCCTTATGATTCATAAGAATAATTTCTGTCAAAACAATTTTTTTAATATACTGTATTTTAGATTTCCTCTTCCTACTTCACCTTCCTCATCACATGATTCATATGAATCATTATGAATATTACTTTTTTAATAGCATCTTTATTAGAAACATTTAGTTTTTCTTCCACACCATTCCTTACTGCTTCTCTAATGAATTTAGATTCTAAATAGCTATAACATTATATCATTCCACCAAATTGTTTAATTGTTTTTTCTTACTTGATTAAATTATAAATTGGGTGAATAACCCATAAAAATTACATCGTCATTTTTTCATCAATATTTCCCAAATCATGATTTTTAATTGTAATTATACACGGACTTCTCAAAACTACGATGTGCCTGAATAAAGGAAATTGGTTATAATACATTTCATAAGAATATAGTTTGTATTCTAACCTTAACAAATATATTTTTTCATCATGTACAATTTAAGTCATAGCTTATCTCTAGTATAACTTTTAAAGGTTATAAATTTTTAAGAAGATTCTTTCGATTCCCACCAAACATATATTCCTACGATCTACTAATCTATACTATTGTGGGTATATGGAGAATTATATTGATGTTAAATACCATGTATTAGATTTTATATCAAATTATTTAATGTAAAACTTTTCCATTATCTATTATAAAATTCATTATATAATCCCTTGTTTCATTCTCAACTTATATTCTGAAGGCTCTAAACATTTATACAGACTCTAACTTTTGTTTCATTGTCATGATATTTTTAATCTCAGTGAAATCATAAATAAAATTGGAAAATTATTAATCACTTCTTTTTATTGGTGTATCATCAAATAACATAAATAAAAATAAATAAGTTCCAGAGGATTGGTAAACTGAATATCATCTCTCTTTTGACTTTTATTAGTAATGTTACCTTTTTGAAAAGATACATAAACATCATCATATATGATTTTCAATTTTGGAATGATATAAAAATCGTAAAACATGGAATTTTTTTCATTATTTTCATCCAATGGTGGATATTTCATTGATTCCACAATATATTTTTATGTTCAGTAGTTAAGTAACATGAGTAGTTAAATTCTATTATTTTCAAGAGATTCCTATAGGGTTTGTATTCATTTTTAATTACTTTTCCATATTAATAATTGTTATAACACAAGAATATTTTATAAAGATATATTATTTTCCATCCTCTCAAATTTGACATTAAATAAGTATGGTTTGTTTTATTCCATCGATAAAAAAACATTTTTAGATTTCATATTTTTATATTCACTCTCAATGATTCTGAATAATATGATTTTTAGAGAACTTCCATTCTCAAAGGGAACAACACCTCCACCATGATTATCAACATGTTTCAAGATATCCAAATTACCTCTCATATTAGTAGATAAACCACTATAATGTGTCCATGGTTAGTTAATTTTTCATTCTATCAAGATAGTCTCAACAAAAAATAACCTTTATTCAAATTTCTTATTTCATACTTTCTTTTCTTTTCATTTATAAGAAACCATTCCATGATGTTTATTCCAAACATATTAAAAAATATCACACATTTGATCACATCTCTCAAAAACATAATCCAGATAGTCAAACTAATTCTTCATTGGAAAATTTCTATCATTAAGAGGTAGATCATATTTATATTACAAATAAGAAATTTTAAAATAAAACCTTTTCAGAATGTTTCTTTTATATTTTATCTCATTTTTTGAATTTTCTAGCACAAATGAAAATCCTGTGATATTTCACAAAAGAACATTTACTCTGGTAATGTATTCATTAATAGTTTCTTCATCTTACATTCTTATGTATTCATACTTATTACACCAGAATTATAACTTCTATTCTTCAAATTAGTATTCCTTTTAAAACTACATTCTATCTTGTCCCACATTCATTTTGATATTTTTATAACCATATCCTTCATATAAACAATTTACTATAATGAAGTGAGGATATAATTTATTTATTTTCCATCAACTTCAATATTTCTCTTTTTTAGCCAAATGAATTAGGGAATCCTTTTCAATATAAGGGAAAACATTAATGGCATCATCAAAGACTTTTAAGAAAATATATAGGAAATAAAGAATCATCCTATTTTCGATATATAATAATTTTTTTATAAAAAATATGAATTCCTAAACTCTTTTCTGAATTTATATTTTCCATGATAAGGATTAAACTATGATACACTTTCTTTGATAAAAGTTGATATTCTGAAGTATAGAATGAAAACTAATAAGGGGGTTGAATGTATTTTATCCTTTTATGTGTATTGAGAATTTTATTAATATAACCCCTATAACATGTTAATATAATTATATTTTCATCTTTTAGTAAATGGTCATTAATGAAAAGTTGAAAATAATGTAATGAACACCTGATTTACAAGGTTTTGGCTTAGTGTGAGAACTTATATCCTTTCAATAAACACTCTTGTGGTTCTATGGAAATTCAATATTATGAATAAGTGATGAAAACATGTTCATAAACACATTATAAACTTTATATCTTTCAATATGAATGAATATACATTTATGAAGTTTTATTACAAAATAATTAATCCAAATCAAAATTATACAAACATTATTCATTCTTCTCTATAAAATTTCATGGTTTTGATGAAACTGAGTTTGATGGACTTCATTATGATGAACACATTCTGATTGACTCAGTCAAATAGACTCAATATTATTATCACATTATTAATGTACACTTATAAAAATCAGCTCAAAATCTTAGTCCGATATTCCTTAGTCTTATAACACTTTTCCCGATCTTCATCAGTCTTGTATGCAAAAAAATCAGATGTCTGAACATCTAATGATATCTCATACTATAATAAACTATGACTCATATACTATAGTGTTATTACTTTTACACACACATTAAAAGGTTCCAATGTAAATAAAATGAAATATTCCTCTATATATAGGGATTTAATAATAGGAAAAAGGGAAACTAAAAATCCATTCCCACTCACTCAAATTAAAAAACATTGATATATCTTCATATTTGAATATCATGATTGACCACATAAATACTATAAAAATCCTTTGGAATATTATTGATTCTTCTATGAAACTAACCTTCTTGAACTTCATATATTTTAATCAGTGTGATGGATATTACCCAGCACATTATGATGGACCATCAACATATCATTACAAGAAATACTCATAAAATCATTATGATGAAACATACTTATATCATTCCGAATTGGATTTCCTCATCAATGTTAGTACAATTCTGTTTATTTCTCAGTGTCATTCAAATTAAATTTATTCCTAAGAGTCAGTCCAATCGACTTTCCTCTTAGAGTCATTCTAATTGAGGTTCATTTTTAAAGTAAATCTGATTGACTTTTCTCATCAGAGTCTGTCTAATAGAATTCTATCCTCTGATTTTGTCTGGTTAAATTTCCTTCTCACAGTCAGTCTGATGAAATTCTCATAATAATAGTATTCTCATTATAATGGAAACTCAAATTTACAACATTTAAATTCTTTAAACCTCATCACATATAATTCTTTTAGGATTCAAAAAAAATTCTTGTCGGTTACTTATCGATATGATGAAAAAAAATTCTTGATTCTGGAACCGATATAATAACTACTATTCATACATTTAGTCCAATAATATTATCATGATAGTTTTACAGATTTATGAGAACATGATGATTGGAAAATGATCTTGTAACATATAATTGGAATGGTCAATAACATTATAACTCCTAAAAACCAGTATCTTTTTTTATTATATTCAGTTTCATTTTGACATCTTCGCTATGCAACTTATGGCATTATAACCAACACTGATCCAAACGAGTCTTACACTTCATGTCGATTGATCTAAGTATAATGGTGTGTCTGATCAATAAATTTATATAACTTCCAACAATATATTCCAAAAAACTTTTTTGATTGGTTATTCTCAGTTTGATCCTTCTACTCTAGAAAAAAACTTCCCTAAAAACAAAACTTTTGGTTACTTATGGTTGGGTTTGATCATTCATCAACATTCACCTATTTTCAAATACATACATTTACAAAATATTTTTTCTGAGAAAATAGAAAACATTATTATGAAAAAATCATAATTGTTATTTATGAAAAAAAATTACCTTATGAAAATTATTAAATGCATTTTCATACATCATTAGATATATTGAACTCTAATCCCTTCAGGATTATAAGTCCCGAAAAATTAACAATTTTCTTCTACCATTGGTAAAATTCTTCATCTAATCATTTATTTATACCAATAAATTGTTTGATGTATCAGTACTTCAAATCCTCTGATGGATCAGTGGAATTGGAGTGACTTGTTTCTGCAATAGATTCTTTCAAAACATCATTAACAGCTAAATGATCCTTTGGATGAGTTTAGTTTTTGGTTAAACGGTTTGATGAATCAACTCATCAGATGGATTTGTCGATCAGCACTTCAGAAAAAGGTTTCCATTATAAACTACAATATCTCACACACTCCTGCATGTACCATGATTTATTCATGATGTTATGAACATTGGAATCAGTATAGAATCACCTTACATACAAAACCATTTCTCATCATTTACTTCACAAATCATGGATCCCACAATTTACAAACAATATATAATTTTGAAGAAATAAAAAAAAGAAAATTATAATTATATTTGATGATGAAAATATGTAAAAAAAACTTATATTTAAATAAAATAGCTCTCTAGGATTGAAAACATCATTCTATACACAATTTGAATACGATAAATTTTTTTCCAAAAAAATGCCTATTCAGAAAAGAAAAACAAACTTGATGAATTTTCTTATAAAAACGTGTCTTATATTTTGTGTGTGAATCTCAATTTTTCTGATAAAAAATAATTAAAATGTGAATTTATTTGTCATAATGACAAAAAAATACAATACCATGTATCCTATAATTCATCCAGTATCTAAAAATTAGCATCCATCCAACATGGTCTTCCAAATATCCCCCTTTAAATTTTATTGTCAACCAAGCTTCATAATTACAATAACATGTAACTTTAAGACATGGATTACTTGTTAACAATTCTAATCCTACATGATTAAAAACATTATAGGAAACATTCATTGACATAAAACCATGTTATCCAAGAGATGTGGCATATGAAACATCTTCATGAAACATTAAAACCATTAATACTTTCCACCACTTCAAAGAGGTCTTTCTTAATGAATAATTATTATAACCACGTCAATTAAATATTAGAATAATTCACACACATACATGATGATATCTATTCATACCCACAAATCACCTTAAATACGTAAGTTCTTATCAGGATTAGCACATACTAATGTATATATTTATGAAACATCATTTTTACCACCTTGAAAACACTATCCAAATAATAGATATTAGTGGGGATAGAAACACATACCTTATTCGTATAAATAAAAAGTTTGGATGAAAATTTTTAACCTCAGTTCATAAATATATTCCTACAATAATGATTTTGTGAATATGTTAGGAAATTTTTTGGTTGTATGAACACAGTCCAACAAGAGTACAATATTTCCCAACTTTTATTTGGTGAAGCGATAATTGATATTAATATATTTTGAATGATAATGTTTCTCTAAATTTACTAAAAAATTTATATATGTGATATTATTATAAAGTCAGAGTAGATTTCACATCACTTTATGAAATGAGTCCTCAAATCGAGTCTTCATCCACATATGTTGTGTAGTGTCTTGAGTGGAGGAATCATACATAGACTCATATATGTTAAGAGTAACTGAATTTTTTTTTTGTATTACAACATACATAACTATCCCAAAGAATGCTATGTCGACCAGTTTTGGATCTTATATCATCTACAATTCAATCCCAATAAACGTTTCTATAGAAAAAAATTCAAATATTACTGATCTAACATTACTGATTCCAAAAAATTATTATTCCTTTGATATACCTTATAATTATTTTTGCATCCGAGAGATAATATTCCTTTTGAATTTTTTAATCTTGCACATTTGGTATAATCATACAAAATATTTATCCATTAGACAATCATATATAACACCCTCTAAAATATATTCTTTAGAGTCAACATCACTACCATATCCATATTTATTCATCTTGGTTCCCTCTGGAATTTTTGGAGAAATATATTCCAAAATTTTCCTTCCTAACTTCTTAAGATGTTCTTTAACTTTATTTTCTTGAGAAATAACATTTGATTTCTTATATTGTGGTATTTCTAATCCAATAATGTATATAATTTCTCCATGATTGGAAATATAAAACTTCTTCTCCATTCACTAAACTAAATATTAACAATTTATTTCATTATCAGCAATAAATATAATTTCATAAACATATAAAATAAAAATAAGCGAGTCATCTTAAATTTCATTGATGTAGATGTTACTATCAAAATTTATATTTTTCAAGTTCAAATTTCATAATCAAGTATCTAATTTTTAATTCCATTCCCTCATAGAATGATTTAGACCTTACAAGTATTTCTTTTACATGCATGAAAAACCGTCATCTATCCCAATAAATAAACTAGATGGTTATTCAATATAATCTCCTCTATCATGTTATCCATATAGAAATGCTAGCATTACATCCATCTGAAAAAAATTATAACTTCTTCGTGAAATATTTTTATTTCTCTCCTTGAGACTGTATAAAATTTTCATCATAATCGTTTCATTCAATCTATGTATAAACATTAAAAACCAACATTTATTTGGTTCTTTTCACTTTAGATTCTTCATTGAAATTTATACCAGGACAAACACATTTTACCAATAATGTCTTTTCAATTTTTTAAGTATGAGTTCCCAAGTATCATTCTCCTAAATGTGATCCAAAACATCATTCATAGAATTAATCCATTCAATATTCCTGAAATCTTCATTAAAATCTTTCATCTCAACTTTTGAATACAAATAATTATGTGTGACAACACTTACTTTTATTCTCATTTAAAAATGTTTATGTTGATCTCCAATAATGTTTAAATATTCCACCTATTTTTTCACCCTATGATGAGATGAACAAAATTCATTATAATGACTTGAAGTGGATGAGTTCTATTCATCCAAATTCATTCCATAACTAATTTTAGAATTCAGGTCATGTTTCATAACATTAATTCTTTCTACGTATTCATATTCCTCATCTACTTGTGTTTTTGGAACATCATACTAATATTTTTCATGAAATTTTACATCAATAAAATAATCTATTATTCAAATTTTTTTGTTGAAACATATATAAACTCTTCCAACCAATTCATAGTTGGGAAATATTCTAAAATCACCTCTCTAAAAAATATTTACATGATTTCCAATATTATTTTTTATGATGCATGGAATCCAAAAAACTTTTATGTGATTCAAATGTGGATCATTATCATAAAACATTTCAAATGGAGTCATACTAGAACATGTCCTATAGAATCACGAATTCTAAATATAAAATTTCTTTTATATATATTGCCACTAGAAGTAGTGAGAATATATATTCTCATGTAACATTGTTCAGATTATATCATCTATAAATCTATAGTATATTCTTCAAATTCCATTCTATTGTGGAGAATATGCTGTAATAAAATCCGATAGAATTCAAATATTTTCAATATAACATATGAATTATTGATTCATGTAATCACCACCATTATTAGTTCACAACTTTTTCATATAATGCCCACATTACTACTCAAATATTCTCTTTAAACTTGTTACAAAATTTCAATAATAAGACTTATGTATCAAATATATAACAAATGTAATTCGAGTAAACTCATTGATGAATGAAATTAAGTGCATGTCCCATAAATTTGACTGTTTACTCATTGGACTGCAATTGTCAGAATGAATCAGTTTCAGGGTTTGTGTTAAAAATATATGAACATTATTATGCAATAGATTTTTAATAGTAAAATTCTAAAAAATTGGACAGCATCAGTTATTTTTCTTGTAATATTAGTCATATATCATATATTCTATTTATTTTATAACATTCTTAGGTTTTTATGAAAGATATATTTCAATATTTTATTCAAAATATAATATAATTGCATCATGTCATCATAACATGAATGTTGTACTTCACCAAATTTATAAAAGTTTCTATTACCCAAATGAAATTTCCTATCAAATTTTCAATCATCTTATATTTTCAAAAAAAAATCATCTTTAACCAAATAAACCTTATGAACTTTTTCACAAAGTTGAAAAAAATTAAAATATTTTGTTTCAATCCAGCAATAAAAAAGCCCTATTGTATATCAAATTATCTTCCCCAATAACAGTATATACAACACGATTTATTAAGAGATATTAATCATTGAAAATTTCACAATTATTGTCTTTAAAACATTCAAATTCCTTGAAAAATTCAAATATATAGACATATGAGAGGAACAAGAAAAATAAAAAGTCTGTGTCCATTCTCCTTTTGTAGATTTGAGAGAAGTTTCGACAATAAGATTTTTTTCATTCACTTTATATTTCATCACATCTCGATTATGAGAATTTATATCCACATTTTTGTGATGATAAAAAAAAGACACCCATTAAAAACATTTCCATGTAATTTTCATCTTTCAAAAATATTCTTCAAAATTTGGAATTTATTTTAAAAATTCAAAATATCTTTCATTGATTTCGTCCTTTGAGATGATTGAATCCCACTCAGATAATTATTTTATAAATTTAAAGGATAATATTAATGTTTATTGTTAAACCAACACATATTTTACATATTAAAAAATCCACCAAAATAAAAGCAGTAATCATATATAAAATATTTCCCTCTATTGATTTGATACTTATGAGAGTTGTGAATAGTTTTCTCAATAACATTATTAATATTCGGATTAAAACATTTTTCTTCCCTCACCAACCTATAACCAACCATAATATTCTACTTTTTTATAGATTTCTATGAAAATATATCAGAATAATAAGTGGGAGATACTTTTTTTAAGAATCGGAACAGTTATAAATTGGGGAATTTCTATCATTGTTGGTATGATCCACAAAACTTATTTTCACAATATTCTTCTTCTTATGATTATTGTTAATTTAATTTCTATCATTTTAAGGTACCATTCATAGATTCTTCCTAGCTTTACCCTTTCTAGAGAGTTGACTAACTTCATAGATTCAGTTCATGAAACATATAACTCTCTGCACTACATTAAAAAGCTTTTGTTGAATATATTCTAACTCTTAATACTTTCCTTTAAAATTTACATCAAGATGTTCATTTATTTATTATTCTTTTCAAGATACTTATATACCCAATAAATATCTTCCAGTAACATTGTTTTACCATCATGAAGGAAATATTGATTGTTTATTATAAAAATTTCATTATTTATCATATTCATTAATCATTCAATTATTAAAATATTCTAATATAATATTTTAACATTCTATTCAATTAAAAATTAGTTCTAAGGATACTCTTCATCATAACTACTTCGCCCAAACTCTTTATCATTAACAGTTTCTATGAACACATTTTCTCTATCAATTCAAATAAACTTTTCAACTTCAACTTCACTATATTCATCTTCATCATATTTAGAAAAAAATATCCTTTTGGATTTGGATAACTTTTTATCTTTTCCACAGGAAGAATATTTTTATTTATCACCATTATTATTCTAATATCATATTCCCCTGCTATCATCTTCATCACTACCTTCTTAATTCCTATTTCGAGGAAAATTACTAGTTTTGTTCCCAATAAATCCAAATTCACAACATGAAAAGGGTTTATTTCATTTGTACATTCCTGTACCTATTTTCACATTTTTATAAAATACGGATAAAAATTCATAAATATTTTTACTTAAAAAATATGTTTTAAAAATCACCAACTTCTTTATCATTGAGAATCTTCTATGATTATCATTTAATGGATTCCTTGATGGAAATTTATCATGAAACATTATTTTCATTTTTTAACTTTATTCATTAAATTTTAGTAAGTAATGAGAGTATAATAAATATAATCCAATGATTGTGTTAGAATCCATAGATGAAAAATTTTCTTCTTACCTATCAAGAATCATTTTCATGATCATTTAAGCAACATTTAAATCTTCATTCTTCTCACCAAGAAATATAATTGTGTTAACAATACCATTAACCCTTGTAAAAAATCACAAACAAATTAATAATCACCCATTTTGAGGTCTATATAATTCAGCTTAAATTTTTTTTAACATTTCCTTCTTCACCTACATATTTCCATCATAAATGTTTTCCAACTTCTCATTGATACCTTTAGCCACAGAAATTCCCTTCAATCTTAGAAACTCAAATTTCCAAAGTAATGATTGTAACTGATTACAAGGTTGTTCATCATTATGTATATTCTAAAATCAATAGAATTATGTGTAAAATTCTAAATTAGAGGAGTAAATCCATCTGTTGATGTTCCTATACATCAAAACCAGAATGAATAATATTAGAAAACATTATATAATTCTTAATATGATAATTATTTATATTGAATACCTGAATACCCTTACTGTTCACAATATTCAAATTATCCATAAGAACGTATCTTCAAATTCATCGACATATTGTAAAAAAATGGAACCTTCACTCCGATACATGTTGAAATGGCCCCACCAGGATTATTGAATCCCTGAGAGTGGGAGGGGGACATTAGTTATAGCACCAATAGATTCACAATTACCCATTTTTAAATATTCATACTTCAGCCTGTATATTTGTATATTTTACTTTTTAACCATTTTAATTCCTTCATATTTTTCCAACTTCTTCTGGATACCATTAACTATTGAATATTTCATCACTCTTAGAATCTCTCTTTCCAAAATTGATTATAGTAATGTATTATTGGATCCGACATCATTATTCAGATTATACTTATCCAAATATTTATTTGGATCATTATCAATATGAAGAGTAAATAAATCTATTGAAGCATCCAAAACATCGTACCAATGAAAAATATTATAAGGCACCATTCAATATTTCTGGATATGATAATTAATTCTATCAAATTTGGAAATCCTCAAAATTTTCAAAAAAATAAAACCATTCATAATAACTTCTATTATATAAATTCATCATAGAGTAAAAAATCGGAACATTCACTCTAATACCAATTGAAAATGCTTAACCAATATCACTATATCATTGTGAGTGGGAGTACTTCAATCAGTGAAATAATTTTATTTTATCTTATATTTATTGAATAAAAACTTGTACCTCCAATTAGGTATTTTCTCACTTTTATAACGAAAAAATATTCTCACTTAAACAAGAAGATAAGTGGTTACAAGGTTTACTAATTAATAAGATTAACTAGTCATTGTTATGGTTTATAAATAATCTAATATCACACAATCCACTAGAAAAAAATAATATTTTGTGGATACAATATGTTATAAATACCCATAAACTTGTTTATAAATAATAAAAATGAAATAGTTATTTTGATTCTTCTATAAAAAAAGATAGAAAATAAGTTTTGTAAAATGTTAATAACCCTTCACTAATTTTTTTTCAAACACGTCACTATGTACAATCAAAACCATACACTATTGTAGTTCTTCAAATAGAATGTTATTTACATTCCTACACAGTAGTGGGTAGAAAAACCTCTTTTGGACATTATATTAAATCATTGACTAATGTCTTTATCTATTTATTTCATCAGATTATTTAGACCAGAGAAAAACATGTGAATAAATACTCAATAAATTTTTCGTGACTACTTCTTCATTTCATTGAAATGTCATTCTGATTTCTCGATCTGATATAAAAAATTGTGATCACTTTAACATATTTATGATTATGATTTCTGGATATTTTTTTCATGAAAATTATGTTTGAAAATACAATATTCATAAAAAAACATCAAATGCTCTCACTCTCTCCCACACATGAATAGTGTATTCATCGGAATGTACATTATACTTCCACGTCAATTTATAGGTGTTCCAGAAATGGAATGTTTGGGAAGCCAATTTCACTTTCACACTCAATCAAATTATTAAAACATGAATTTATCTTGAATATAATATTCATATTTGAAAATATAAATTCCTCTAAACTCTTCTTAGTTATTATAGAAACTTTTCAATTCATCTCACAAGTTTTTTCAAATTCAATCTTATAAAATATTATATAGTTTGATAAAAATTCAATTCTGATATAGATTATCATTAAATTGAAACAAATTCTCAACTAAAGACTCCATTTATATACTTCTTACAAACTAAGGAAAATATTCCACAAATAATGTTGCAACATCATCAGACGTTAATTTCACTACTTCTATTTCTTCAAACTGATAGCACTATTAAATAACATTGGAAGTATGATTTCATTTCATATCCTATTCAATTTTTTATTATTTTTTTCAAAAATAAAATTTAAAATTATAAAGAATAAAAATTCTGAAAATGTTTCCACATCATCATCAAAAAAATTCATTATTTCTTCATTTGATCATAATATACTCAAATAAAAGGTCATGCATATGATATATTTCAGTTTTTGATTCCTTAATGGTGTCATACTACATTTGATGGATTGGTCTCTAATTCCTTTTATTGAATTTGTTTCAACAAAAATATGATGTGTTCTCACCCAATTGAAAACATATTTTTTTATCTATGAAAATGGTTTGGTGCATTATTTTATGTCGCCCAATTGATTAGTCTCTTCTCCCATCAGTATTATCTATCCTAACAACATAAAAACTTTGTTAAGCATCTGATATAATTAAGCATATAATTCTTTAAATATGGAAACAAATTTTCTAATATATTTTTTCCATAACACATTTACTGATTTAGTTGAACGTATCATCGAATTAAATGTTTTTTGTAACAATATCTTCCAAAAAATAAATAATTCTTGAATGATCCCCTGGATGAATTTGTTTAGTTGTTTGAGTAATCTGATGAATTGTTTCATCCATTAGATTAGTTATCCAGTACATCACAAATAATTCTGACCTCCTCAAATCCCATATTTCACAAACTCCATATTCTATCATGATGTATTCATGATGTTGAGAACATTTTAAATGGTATATAATCATATAACTTACAAAACCATTTATCATACTTTATTTAACAGTGATTGGATCACATGTTTTACATAAAACTTATGATTCTGAAAAAATACAATATAGTAAATCATCCTCATATTTGATGAATGAAATCTCAAAATAAATTCAGATTTCAATATAACATCTTCTTCAAATTGGAAACGTCATTCTAGAAAAAAATGTCAGATTGATTAACATCTTTACCCAAAAAACATCATCAGAAAAGAAAACTAAAGCATTTGATGATTCATATAAATAATTTATCTGATATTATTAGGATAATACTCATTTTTAAAATCAATACATGAAATTTTAATTTATTTAACATTATGACAACAACATAAAAATCCAATAGAAAAAATTTCTTCAAGAATTAAATAATGAGATCCATTCATTATATGTTCCCAAAGTATCCCCCTTTAGATTTTGTCACCAACCAATGTTCATTATTCACTAAAAATTGTCACCTTTATCTATGGATTAATTTTAAAAAATTATATGAATTCTTGTTTGACATAATTCTAGTAAACAAGATCTACTGATAGAAAGCATAGTTTTCCAAAAGAAGTTACTTTTAAATTATCTTCTAGAAACTTCAATACAATTCATACATTTACTCACATGAAAAAATTATTTATATTGATATGACTTCTATAAAAACATCAACAAACTATTAGAAAAATTCACACATTTACAAGTGATGATTATATCTTACCTATAAATCCATCTAAATTTGTGATTCCTTAAAATGACTAGCACATACCAATAAATATTTTTAAAACATTATTTTTCTCCCCCTTAACAATAATATTCAAATAATTTTTGATATAGGGGGTAAAAACACATACCTTCACCTAAAATAGAAATATATTTGATTCCCATGTTCAACCTCATTTTGTAAAAATATTCTTTCAATAATGGTTTTGTGAAAATTTCAACAACATGGTCCATTTTAAGAACTTACTCTACCTTGAGTACATTACTAATCACATGCTCTATAGTGAATTGATATTTGATATCAACATGTTGTGAGGGATATTATTGCATTAGATTTCTTATTAGGTAAATAACAATTTTATAACCATAACCCATGATCAGTGGTAACATAACATCAACAAGTATGTATTCTAACTAGGTATTAATTCTCATAATAAGGGTGGCATCATGATTACTACAAACACAATAATCATCAAATTTCTTAGAGGTAGATGAATTTTGATTCTTATTATGATAAATTTTAAAAAAATTCTCCAGAAATAAATATCTAATAGTTGATGATATTTTATCAACTATACTTTCTCCCAATTCACATATGTATAGCCATACACAACAATTCTTCCTGATATAACACACATGATTCTATAATCAGTTTTTCTATTAAATCATTCATTATTGTTTTTCTGACCATGATATTGGATTACATTAGAGAACATTTCAATATTTCACATAAGGTAGCAGCATACCCAATAACCAGAATTGAGGTAGTCAGAAATAAAAAATTCCCAACTACCTTTAAAAGAAATTACAGTAATCATTCATTCCATTTATATAATTATTTAAAATGGTTCCCACTTAAATTAGTGTGGAAATATGTTTATAGTTTTCCATTGCAAAATTTGTATGATGTTCATTCTCATAAATTAATTTTGAAAGAAAAAAGTATTTCTTCTTTTGTGATATTTATATCCCAAAAAATCATATCATTTCCCCAAGCATGGAAAGTTAAAATATATTATTCATTTATTCATCAAATCATTGATAATTTCTTTCGTCATTCCCAAAAAATAAAATTTAATTATCATATACAATAACAATAGGAAAACCACATGATATTCTTGGATGTAGTGATTATAATTAACCCTTACATTCATAAAGACTAACATGCATTAGAAGGTATAAAATTTTGGATACCATTCCCTTGAATAATTATGTAGCCCATATAAGGATTTGTTCAACTTTAATATATAAGATTAATAATTCACAAAAACCCACATTTTTCTTCAATATAAACTTCTTCATTATGTTTTCCATTCAGAAATATGGACATCACATCTATCTACCCAAAATTATAACATCAATGTCTATAATGATCAAGAATGATTTTGATATTTTTTAACATTGTAACTAGTGAAAGATTTAATAAAAATATATGCCGTAATTTTATGAATAAAATTTCAATAAAATCATTCATTGTTTCTTATCACGTAAGGAACTTTATTCAACATGTTTTAGACCACCAACTTTATAACAATAATAATTTTTTTCATATCTGTTAGGTATGAGTTTTGAAGTACCATTATTTTCAATTTGATCATATTATTTATTAATAACATGAATCTATTATAGAGTCTCGAAATAAATATTAAAGCATTTTTCACATCTTATGAATACTAATAAGTATGTTTAAAAACAATTTATTTTATTATTATATGATCATTTTGATGTCGATAATCAAGAATTTTCTGAGCTCCCACTTATTCCCTCAGCCTAGAACAAGATAAATGAAATTATTACTCATCATAGGAAATGGATGATTCTAATTAATCAAAATTCATTCAATTACAACTGTTATAATTCTTTTCATGTTGCTTGTAAACAATTATATCATCTTATTCATATTCCTCATCATAATGAGTTTGTCTTACATCATCCTTTTCTTTTTCAATAACATTTACAACAAAAGAATCAACTATTCTTCATATTTATTTCGTGAAATATCTATATCCTTTCCCATTTATATCAAATCCATGAAAATTTCCATATGAAAATTTTAGATCAAACTTTCTAAAAGTTTCACCTTTTTTGTTTATTATGTAGGGACATTTAAGAATTCATAAGTGAAAAAATGATATTGTTTTATCATAAAACCATTCATAGGGGGTCATATCAGAATATGTCATGTAGAAACAAAAATTCTAAATATAAACTATTTTAATAATTTATTTCTCTAGAAGTATTGAGAAAGGACTGAATCATGTAACATTATACACCCCATCTCAACTAAAATTCTATTATCTCATTCAAAAACTATACTCCATTACAATGTATATAGTGCACTAAAATCATGAATAATTCAATGATTTTAATCATAACTTATTAATTATTCATTCTTGTATTAACCACCATTATCAGCTCATTAGATCTTTACTAAAAAAATATTCTTTATCAGCTCTACTTATGATTAATTTGATCAGTATCAATGAATATAGCTTATATTTAAAATACATAACAAAAATAATGAATTTAAATTAATCAATGAATGAAATAATGTAATTATCATTAAAATTTTAATGATTACTAATTGTCCAAAAATTGTCAAAATGAACCAGTTAGTGGTTGTGTTAAACAAATTTTTCCTTTCTTATGCACTATGCTTGTAATCGTCTCTTTTTAATAAAATTAAACAACACCCATTTAATCTTCTTGACTTATCTTAAATATCTCGTACACTATCTCTAATTGATAACTTGATCATGTTTTTTCTGACCCATATGCCTTATCCTTTTAATCCACAACAGATTTTATTACATAATTCCTACACAACATGAAGTTTTTACTTCACCAACTTGATGTTTTTTTTCATTTTTCTGTTTTAATAATGTAACAAATTTTTCATATTGATATATTTTCATAAAAAAAACATATTTCCAATAAAATATTTATTTCAAATTTCACAAACATAGGAAAAACTCAACATATTTTGTTTTAACCCATCAACAAAAATATATTTCTTTGATTTCAACCTATATCACATAATAATAGTACATCCAACACCTCTGATTCATAGATATTCATAATTTCCAAATATCTCTATTCAATAAAAAAAATATTTCTTATTATTTAATGAATTTAAATATTCAATCATATGAGAAGTACTATAGAGACCTGTGAATTTAAAATATTAACATTACATAACTTTTCCAATAAACATAAATGATATAGAAATAGACGTAACAAGACTGTACTAGTCTAATGCCTTTGTAATCCTGAAAACATATACACTTGTAAATAAATGATATACATTATCTCCTACTCGGTTCTTCTGGAAGAGGACCCATATTAGACACATCAAATATAATACATGTCTTCATAACCTAAGTAAGGAAACATAAAAAAGGGTGAGCTCAAATTCATAGTATGGGTAATTATTGGGTACATGTAAGGATAAACATGGGAATAATGGTATGATATTATGATCGTCAAAATAAAAGATAATACACATCATTAAAATGATAATACCATAACGATTTTCTGTGCAAAAGACATTAATCCTAATAAAATAAAGGGAGTAGGCCAAGAAATCCTTACAAAGTAATAATACATGGAATTGTTGAAAACACATAAGCATATAATAAATTCCATAGTGTCAAAGGCATCCCTACCAAGACCATATTAGTGGAAAAAGTTCTTCACTGAACCATGACACCCCCATTACAGCTCTGTATTACTTAATGTAGTGACCCTTATTCCAGCCCTATATTACCCGACTGAGTAACCCTTACTCCATACCTGTATTACCGAACTGAGTAACCCTCGCTCTATCCATGTATTACTAAACTGAGTAAACCCTCATTCAAGTCATGGATTTCTGAACGAAGTAACCCTCATTCCTACCCTACATTACAAAACTGAGTGATCCCTCATTCCAGCCATGTATTCCTATACCGAGCAACCCCCATTCCAAGCATGTTTTCCTAAACAGAGTAAACCCTCATTACAGAGCTATTATTATCATGAGATATTAATCTATACTAACTGCTTTTTTTGTGATATTTTGTCCTACCCATAAAATAATTAAATCATACATACATGTTCCATAAGATCATAAATTAAAATATCTTAACCCTTGAATTGATATGGGAATTTTAAACATGTAAAAAATCATAAATTGTTGAAAGATATAGGTTTCATAATAATTTCATCATAAAAATAACCTCTGAAAAGAATTGGGTTTCAAAATAATGAATCCCATGAAATATAAATGGTTTTTATAAACATACTACTCATGAAGGTAAAATAAGTTTTATAAATACCATGAAATTAAGCATAACTTATTCATAAAATGGATATTAACATAACATTTAGATCATTTACTAAAATGGCATGAGTATCTTAAATATATGTCATTTAGATGGAAAAAACCATTAAAACCCACATTCTTAGAAATAACCAATGGGGATAAACATTAAAAAATCATTTTAGGACCTATTAAATTTAAATAAAATTAACTATGTATTTATAGGGAACCCCCAATTGAACCTTTAAATGAATTCTAGGACCCCCCACCAATTTCATAGAAAATTGGCAATAAAAATTCATTTTCATTACAAACTCCCCTAAAACCAGTTTTTGTAGAATTAATAAAATGAAATGAGCATATAAATATCATTAACACAACATTACAATTCATAGAAATTATATACACATTGGATTACCTACCAAATTAACGAAAACCCTTGAACCCTTTGTGCGAAAATTCAATTGTACCACCGCCGCTCTTCAAGGAAAGTAGAATCAACCTAAAATCAGAATATTGGACCAATAAACCCAAATATAAACCCTAAATTATAAACCCTTGTTTATATATCTTAGTAAACTCAAGGATGTTGGATGAAACCCTAAAAAATTTGAATGAAACCTAAATAGAAATTAAAAGGAATGATGGGGACCCACTTACTTGATAGATCTTGATGAAATATCCACAAATGCACTAGTATCTGAATTTTCAAATAGCCAAACATTCAATTGAGGTTCTAACATTGATTATTAGATCATGTAGGAACTTTAATTGGGTAAAATAGTGATAAATGAAGGAGTTATGAGGAAAATAAGTTACCTCTTAAAATCTGGACGATTTGATAACCCTTATAAAGGTCCGACATATGTTGAGATACACAGTAGCTCCAAATAGGGGGTAAAGGTAATGGGGATGCGATTAATGATGTTATATTCTCATGGGAGGTTGAATCAACAAAAAAGATTAAAACATAAATATGTTAATAAATAATCAACATTCATTTTTAAAACAAGAAATTTGATTCAGGGCATGCCAAGTCCCTTAAATAAAATAATAAATCCACCATGAATATGGATTCCTAAATGGTCCAAAATAAAATGGTGGTGTTAATAGGTAAGGGGAGGACTAGTAGAAAATTTAATGGCTGACAAATTTTTAAAAATGGAGGAGTAATAAATGAAATAATATTTATTTTTAATATGGAATTGGTCTCACAGTTTGACACGAATCATTAAAACTCACCCATACCTCAAAAAATGCATGGGAAACCACCAAAACAACGATTTAATGGAAATTAATTTAAAAATACCTTTAAAATATGTCATTTATGTGATAATTCTCCCCACCATGAATGACTTTTCACCCCGTAAAGTCAACTTAAATATTTATTGGAAAACAAGAATGGGTAGTATTCTTCAACCCATAACTTCTGCTCCCAGGTCTCATGTGTATCAATACCATACTGTGAGAGAACCAGTACCAGTGGAATATACTTCCCTCAAAAAACATTCTCATGGGAGTCCTATATTTTCAATCGCCACCCAAAAACAGACATCTTTGGCTCTATCTGTAGTTCTTCCCAACTCACCACATGGGACGAATCCGGGTTGTATTTCCTCAACTGGGAGACATAGAAGATGTCATGAATGGAAATCAACTGAGAAGTTAAGGCCATCCTATAATCCAAATTTCTAATATTCTCAGTGATTTCAAAAGGGCCGACATTATGCGACATCAGCTTCCATTGCTTCCCTAGTTGACGATGGCCCAAACGAGGTTCCACATTCAAAAATACATTTTCACCCACAAGAAAATATAATTCTAGAAGCCTATGATAAATATATGATTTATGGAGACTCTGAGCTATCAATTAATGATTCATGATCAACTTGACCTTCTCAGCTGTCTCCAACAACAGAATCGACCTCAACTGTGAGGTCTCACCCACCTCAGCCCAACACAGGGGGACCGACAAGGCTGACCAGTGTACACCACAAAAGGATCCATTCAAATCGAATATTGGTAACTATTATTATAAGAAAACTCCACCAACATAAAATAGATTTCCGAAGAACCTCCAAAGTCCAAAACACATACATGGAGAATTTCCTCTAGAATTTCACTTGTCTGTTCTATTTGACCATCCGTTTGAGGATTGTATGTTGTTCTCATCTTAATCTGAGACTCCAAGGCCTTCTGAAGGCCTTCCCAAAAATGCAAAGAGAAACATGGGTCTCTATCTAAGACAATTGATGATGGAATTCTATTTAGTCTCACCACCTACTAAAGATAAAAATGGCTCATCTCATCCACATTAGCTATATCTTTTATCAGAATTAAGTGGGATGATCTGGTTAGACAATCTATCACCACCCAAATGGCATTCTTACCCTGATATGTACGATGTAAGACAATGATGAATTCCATGGAAACCTCGTCCCACTTCCTGGTAGGAATGGGTAATCGATAGAGAAAACGAGAGGCTCTATGATGCTCTACTTTCACCATTTGGAACGTGTATCACCTCGACATAATGTCTGCTATGTCCCATCATATACATGGACACCATAATTGTTGTCTCACATCATAACACATCCTGGTGGCACCCAGATGGACAGACCACTGAGATTGGTGGCTATCCTACATCACCACATTCCACATAGATGATGGCACTACTGAGCATCCCTTGAAGCATAAGATTCCCTCTGGGGATGATGAACAATCAGAGGGAATCTCCCCAACATAGAGAAACTACCTTGACCACTGACAAAGCTCATCACTAGTCTATTTAAAATGAATCCACTCCAATATAGAAAGAGTCAACTAGACTCTTGCTAAGAACACACCTCCAATATGCTCCCTGGTCTCCACATGCATCCAAGCAAAGAGTCCCATAAAATCCCACTCCTCACTGGACTTCCTCAAAGCCTACACTAGATTTATTCTACTCAAGGCATCAGCCACGACATCACCCTTTCCTGGGGTATAGACAATGCCCTATTCGAACCCCTACAAGTACCTGATCCAACGATGCCGCCTCTAGTTGAGGTCCTTATACAAGAATATATATGCAATGATTTTGTGATTAGGGTAGACCAAAAACATATCTCCAAAGAGGAAGTGACACCATGTCTTCAAATCCTGAATAAACACTTACATTTCAATGTTTTGGGTTGGGAAATTCTTTTCATGTCGTCGGAGTTGTCGAGATCCATATGCCACCACATGATCATCCTATATAAGCACGCACCCAAGACCCATACCTAAAGCCTCACAATAGACCACATAGCCCTTCCCAGCCTCAATCCAAATCAACACAGGGGTGGTATTCAATCGTCGCTTCGACTTCTAGAAAGATTACATACATTATGTCCCCTATAAAATGATCTCCCCTTTCTCGGTGAGCGTGTTCATCGATGAAGCATGCCGAGAGAAATCCTGAACGAATCACCTATAATAACCATCCATGACATAGAATATCCAAATGTCAAACACATTCATTGTATTCTCTCATGAAATGATTGCACTGATCTTCTTAGGGTCTAATAAACCCCCTACTCTGAGATCACATGCCAAAACAATTTCACCTCCCTGGTCCAGAATGTTCACTTTGAAAACCTTCTATAGAAGAGGTGATCCCACAAGGTTCTCAAAACTATCCATAAGTGATGTTCTTGTCCCTCCTCAGAGCTAGATAATACTATAATCTCATCCACAGACACCACAATGAAGGATTCGAGAATCTATTGGAACACCATGATCATGAATGCCATAAAGACCAATGGATAAGTGGTTATTACGAAGTGAAAGACCAAATACTCAATGTGGTCATACCTACATCGAAATGTTGTCTTCATAATATCTGACTCCATCACACTGAGTTGATGGAATCCCGAATGAATGTATATTTTTTAGAACCAACTTCCCCCTTCAACTTATTGAACAAATCATCTATTCTAGGAAAAGGGTAATTGTTCATAATTGTTACCTTATTCATCTTCTGATAGTAAATGCACAATTAGATGGATCCATCATATTTTTTCGTCAACAACGGAGTAGTGGTCTAAGGAGAGTCACTCGAGAGAATGAATACATTGGATTATAATTTGTATAGATGAATATTTAATTCCATCAGCTCCGTGGGGCCATGAAATATGAGGTAACAGATATTGGATGTGTTCATAGTTCCAAATCAATCAAAAACACTACATCCCACTTCGGGGGGAAACCTGAAAAATCATTCGAGAATACCGCTGGAAACACATTCACTGCATGAGGTTGTGTACATTCAAGAAAAAGACCACCATCCTCATGCAAGTGCGATTATAACTAAAAGATAATACTTCCCTAATCTAGGAGGGGTCGTCCTGCGTGACCATACCTATGATCCCATTCTCTCCAAAAAATCTTATGACTCCCATCCGGTATTGTGAAACTCTCCTATCTCTTGTGGCAATCAATGTGGGCTTGGAATTGTACTAGCCCTTCTATACCAAGTATTATGTCAAATAAATTCATATCTAGGACCACCTGTCGCCTGTGGAAATAAATGTGGGCTTGGTAAATTCAGCATGTCCACACAACATGAAGAAATGAATGAAACCAAGGAACCAATATCAAAAAGAGCAATAACTATATATGATGAGATCAAAACTATACCTCGAACTGCTGACGGTCCCACCAATGATCTTGCTGGTGCCTGATCCACCGCATGGAGATGTTTGGTGTCTACCTGAGGATGAACATTGGTCTGTGGCTATGCCCTAAACTAGATCTTCCCAAAATATAACCCATCCCTACCACCATGACCACCAAATCGAGATACCCCAGTCCTCGATGGCTCGGACTTTGCAGGAACTCCTCTGGGAGCCACTAAACCTGCCCCTCTCAGATGTGGACATGACACCCCATATAAGCGATGTAAATGCCCCATGCCACCACACTGGTATCAAGGCTCCAGAGGAAGTGGGCATTCTGGTCAGGTGTTCCCAGGTTTCCCACACTGGTGGAACACAACTGATCTCATATCAATAGCGGTAGATGAATCCATCCTTACCTTTCCTCCCACTTCTTTTTCTTCTTTGAGGAGTTTCCACTAACCACTACTAATATTGAACCAGATAAACCAGCCCTACATTTTTCTATCAATATCCACTATACATTCTTATTCAATGACCTCGACATTGTTCCTCATCTTTAACAAGAAAAACATGGGTGTATATCTCTTTTTGCAAGACTTTCTAGAACCTATGTGCCTTCAATTGTTCATTTGAGATGACTTCAAGGGAATACCAAAGAAACTCAACAAAACATTTGGCATAATCCATCACAAGATAGATTCCCATGAACATGGGTCTTGAACTCTCTATATGGAACATATTCCAAGACGTTATGGAAGTACTGTTCATTGAAGACCGCCTTAAAATCTCACTAACGCATCTTCTCATTTTTCTAAGTCTGAACCACTGACTCCCACCACTTATATATGGGACCCTCCAATTGAAAAAAATAACACTTCACCCTGATCTCCTCAAATGTCTCTAGGAACTAAAAATTATGCTTGATTATATTGATCCATTCCTCTTCTTCCTGGGGTTCTAAGCATCCTCAGAAGGTTGGGGGATTTTTTTCTCAGAAATTATTGTGCCTTGTCTATTCTAGGACCCATATCTTCTATATTAACAATAATAATATAATGATATGGTCTTTATCCCAATTATTGGACCGCCCTAACCATAGCCTTTCCTAGCCTCTGATCAATCGGTGTGGGAGAAATCTCTCTGGAAACCTACCTTGGGCGCGTGGGAGCATTCCAAGGAGGCATATTTCTACAAAATTCAACATTCACAAAACAATAATCAATACCAAAATTATGAAAATTTTAATAAAATAAATAAATTATAAATAAACTCAAGACATCTCAATAATAAAAGAAATAACTACTCCACCCACACCCGGTTTCCACATGTGGTCTGCAGCCCACATGTGTCACTTGGAAGTGATATCATTCAGACAATTACAATATCCCTCGGTAAGTCAAGGTATTCAAATAGACGTGTGGTCGAGGCACCCTACTCGCGACCAAAACCCCAATCCTAGAAGGTCCTAGATCCTTTCTATAATGTCTCATCCAAAAATAGTAGTATAACGCAAAAACATTAACCTTGTCTATTACCATTTTGTCTCAAACTGAATCTGGTTTCCATAAATACTGGCACCAACCCAGGCCATTGGAAAGGCACGAAGGGCATTACCTATCCCCAAAGGCTGGAACAAGTTCCCAGGGATCAACAAATTAGGTTTCATAATGATTTACCTATTTATTAATGAATAAATCCTTGAAAACAATCAGTAATATAAATATGAAATTTTCAGGAAAAATAAATATTACGATAAACCATAATTGAATACATGTATTTGAATATAGTAAAAGAGGTCCAAATAAAAATAAAACATTTATCAATACAACCATATGTACTCCACGCGACAAGGTGTCATCACTCATAAGTCACCTCCACAACTCCACCCCAAGGATGGGAACTAACACCCCAAACTGCTATAACCCAAAGCCTTCCCTTTACCAGATTCAAGAATAATAAATTCTTGTTACACCCAAGTGGTGTAAGTATTGTGTGAGCCAAAATCCTAATAGTATAACACAAAATCATTCTAATGTGCATAAAATACAAGTTGAATAACTAGAAGTTTTGATATATAATGAAAAGCGGTGAAAAATTCCATGAAATTCACCTTTCAATTGAAAATAATTTTCAAGATAAAATATTCAAGATGTTAAAAAATTAAATATTCATGTTATCCACTTTAATATACTTCCAAAAACACTCTAATACAAGGTTAAATACCAAAAATATAATGAGCAAAAAAATCGGGAACACCCCTATGCACTAGAAGGTCTTGGGAACCACATACCTAGTTCCTCGGTTTACAGTAACCATAGTAAAATCCATTCTCATGCATGATCCTATAGTAGGGAACATACCCATAACCTAGTGGTCCCCAATAATCATCTATATAGTTTATTTAGGGTTATCGTTTTCCAAATTCTATGTGAAACAGGGACAAAACCCATCTGGTCCACTGACCATACTAGTACATATATACCCAACCTAGGTACTCGGGCTTCCCCCTTTGTGCTCAAACAATTTCAGCATGATAAAAAATACATTTCATATAAAACACCACTAATGGTGACATAAAATCAGTATATTATCTATACACATTTTATACCACATAAAATAAACAATAAAAAACTTTGATTTTTAATAAAATGATTCCTCAAAAATCCCGCATTGTTTCGCACCCAAAACTATTTGAAATCCCCACATTGCATACCATGTGCATACTAAAAAGTCACCAAAACATAAATGGAATCCCAAATTAATTTAAAAAAAATCAATTTTAGGGCATCCCCGTATGAACCAAGAAATTTTATCAATTTAAAACACCCATTTTAGACAAACATGGGACTTATAGATCACAAGTTCAATAAACACCATTAAAACCCACTTTCTCAGAAAAAACCAAAGGGTTTAAACATTAAAAGAATAATTTTAATCCCTAATACATTTCAATAAAATCAACTAATTATTTTTAGGACAAACTAATTGAACCAATAATATATTTCTAAGAAAAACCACATAAGATCACATAAAATTGGCACTAAAAATTCATTTGCATTACAAAATCAACTAAAACCAATTTTAAAATTAATAATAAAATGAAATGAACTCGAAATATCATAAAAAACATCCAAATTCATATAAATTTCATATAAATGGAATCACCTAACAAATTAATGAAACCCTTGATCCCTTTGTGCGAAAATTCAATCACACCACTGTCGCACCTCAAGGAAGTTTGATTTAACATAAAATCAGAATATTGGGCCAAGAAAACCCAACGATAAACCCTATGTTATAATCCCTAGTTTTTGTACATTATTAAAGTCAATAATAAGAGAATAAACCCTATGAAAAATGAATGAAACCCTAAGAAAAATGAAAAAAATGAATGAGACCCACTTACTTGAGGGATCTTGATAAAATATCCCCAAAAACACCAGTATCTGAATTTAAAAACATCCAAACAATCAATTTGGGTTCTAAAAATGATGACGATATAATTTAAGAAATTTAATGGGGAAAAATAGTGATAAATGAAGGAGTTATGAAGGAAATATTTTACCTCTTCAAATGTGGATGATTTGAAAACCCCTACAAAACTCTTCTATAATTCGTGATGCACACGAGCTCCAAAAAAAGTGGAAAGGTAATGGTGATGCGCCTAAAGATGGTAGCATCAAGTGGTAGGTGAAATCACCGTGAAATAGAAAAAATGTATATGTTATTAAATAAACAATATTCATTTTTAAATTAGGAAATGCGCTTCTAGGATGACCCAATCCATTAAATAAAAACCCAAATCCACCATGATAATGATTTCCTAAATGATAAAAATTAATATGGTTGTGTTAATAGGTTCAGGGAGGCCATGCAAGAATTGGAATTTGATAAAAATGTTGACAAATGAAGGATCTATAAATGAAATAGTTTTTTTAATCTTGGAATTGGGCTCACGGTTTGGCCCAAATCATGAAAACTCACCCATTCCTCAAAAAATGAATGGGAAACCCCAAAAGAATGAAATAATGTAAATTATATTAAAAAGTCTTTAAAATAGGTCATGTATGTTATAACTATTCTCATTATATTTTTTACATTCATTTTCAACCATGTTTGACATTTTATTTGATTAGATTTAACTACATAGGGTTTGTTTAAAGTAGGTAGTTAATGTAATCTATTGTCTCCATATAAAATCATATGTTATATTAACCAAATTTCAATGTAAATATTTTTTATAAAACATTTTAATTAGAATTAAATTTATGGATCGATGTTGGTATTTTTAATTCATTATTTTTTTTATATTATAAATGTTACTTGGGAATAAAATTTTTAAAACTAATTCTTTACAAAACTAATTTTTTTCGAATGAATGATTTAGAATAATATATTTTTTTGAATTTTTCATGATAAAATTATTTAAAATGGTATTGGGAAAAATGTATTCATAATTATTTTGGTAGAGTATAATCATTTATTAAACTAGGTTGGTATGATTTCATCCTATTTTGTTAAGAGTTTTTTTCGTTTATGATGTAGAAACTCCCACACTTCCCTTTCATTATTAATTAACATCATATTCTATATCTTTACACATAAAAAGTTTACATATTTACACATAATATAAATGATATAATGTCTTTATAAAATTAATATAAATAAATAAATAAATAAATATTCTATATATCTTATGTATCTAATGATTCAATATTTCCATTTATGTAATTGATTTCCACCTAATGGGATGATCATTATTCCATAATTATCACATGCTAAGTGGTTGTTAAATTTATCAATGGATTTTCTAATGATAATTAACTATTAAAAGGGGGGTTCAATATTTATTTGGTCTTTAAAATGTGTGTATTTTGTTTTAATGAAATGTTATAGGAATTCATGGAGGTTGGAATTAAATATTTTTTAATGTGTTTTAAATCCATAATCCTCATGGTTATAGAAATGTTTAAAAAAGAAAAAATATTGGTCTTAAAAATTGGGTTCTTGATATAATTTTACATCCTTTAAAGAGTGGTTTATTTCATAAAAAAGTGATTTTATGGATAAAGATAGATATCAATGTTGTTTTTCAATGTACAGTTTGATAAATTATTTGAAAAGAACATTTGAAATGTACTTTTGATCTGGTGTGAAAATGGATTGGCTTTTGAAGCTCTTTGTAAAATCATGACTGACACTTTATGAATTATGTTTTTATATATGCGTGAGACCATCTTGGAGATTTTGTGACAATAGTTATTCCCATCGAGACATTTTATCCCAAGAGGGGATTGTTTTTATTGATGAATTATTATGTTTTTTTTAAATATCTTATTATGTTTTTTATTTCTTATAATTTTAATAATACTATACATGATTGATTTCTATTTTTACTTTAAATTTTTTAGTACATATATGAATATTCTAATAACTTCATCTTTTTTTACTTCCATTTATCTATTTTCCAACTTAGTAATACTAATGTATTATAAATTTTTAATAATTTATATTCACATTGAGATATATATGGATAAAAGATGGATCACATTTCTGAGAACCATAATTAGTATGGTAGTGGATTGAAGTGGTTTTTAGATTTTTCAATTTTTAATAGATTCTTTTATGGGAGAATAAGATTTCAATCCCCAAAATATAAATTTTGAATATATTTGAAGAGATATAAAGATTCTGAACACTTTATCTTCAAGCAATTGACTTCATAAATATTTTAATTAGATTTATCACGAAGAATGAAAAGATACATAATGTTTTTGTAATATTTTTAATTGAAATAATGACCTCACAACTTCATAAAAAATGGAAAATTAAATTAAATAACATATAAATGATTCAATTAGAATTTATGTACAAAATCATAAACATAATAACATATCAGAAAAACAATTCGAAGGTGATACTAATAGAAAATTGAAATGTGATGTTTTTTGGACTATAGGAGAACCAGATCAGGATTATAACATATCATTGGTTTCTAATATTTATTCTCCATGTATTAATTTAATAGGGGACTTCACTATATAGAAAAAAAATTTGGTTAATGTTTTACAAGATGATGAAAATCAACAGCTATATGGTGGATGTTTTAAATATTCACCACATTCTTTTCTACTGAACTTGTACCATATCAAATGCCTATGTGGAATTATAAATAAGGTGATATCCATGTTATAGGAATTTTTGTGAGGTGAATTTTATGAATCTAATATCCCTATATCTTTTTGTGATATGAAAAAGTTATTTGAAAAGATTGGTCTCAATAATAGATAAATACATTTTTGTACTAATGATTTTATGCTTTATTGGGAAAGGATTAAAATAGATTGGTTTGAAAAAAATTGTCTTCTAGATGGTAGTCGATGGGTTATGATTGAAGTATAAATTAACATACTACTATGAAGTATATGAAAAGAGACACACCGTTAACGGTTTTTCATTATATTCCATTAAAGCATTGATTTAAATGATTTTTAATGTCATAGAAAACATAAAAGACCATGAAGTGGAAATATATAGATAATAATAAGGATGGGTTAATGTGACATCCAGGATCTTAAATATCATGGATGAAATTTCATTCATTACATCCATATTTATCTTCTAATCCATATAAAATGCAATTGGGATTAGATGTTTATGTATTCAACCCATTTTCGACATTGGGAACAATTTATCGCATTTGGTTGATTTTTTTTATCCTTAAAATCAACTTCCGTGGATGTGTATGAAAAAACATCATTTATCACTATGATTATTATTATAGAAAAAATATCTGGAAAGATATTGATATATACTTACAGCTTCTAATTGATGAATTATAGGATTTATGGTAGCACTTTGTTGAGATAAATGATTAGTCTTATTGAAAAATGTTCAAAATAAAATTTTTTCTAATGTTTACCATTAGTGAATTCCATGGACATGGGGATTTAGTTGGTTTGAAAAATTATACGGGTTTGGATTATCCTGTTTGTTACTTTGATTTTGAGCCTGAACAATAACCACATATTAAAAAATAGTGATTTATGTGTCATCGATGATTTATCTATTCATATAATATATTTGTTTAACAAGTCCAAATTCAATGGTTTTATTTATCATAAACCCCCTTCTCTGATTTTTATAAGATATAAAATATAGGCACAACTTGGAACTATTGAAATAAAATTTGGGATGGAGAATCATTTCATTGATAGTGGATAATGAGTTCAAAAATCATCATGAAGTGAAATCAAAATGCAACAATGGAAAAAAAATTATATTATTTAAACATCCCAATTAAGAATATAATTTATTGAGGTATTATCTTGATGTTATTCATTTTGAGAAGAATGTTTTTGATAATTTGATCATTACATTTCTTAATGGGAATGGAAAATCTAAGGACTATCTCAATACTTATAGTGAAATAAAAAAAATAACATAATGAAAGATCGCTTGCTATATTTAAATAGAAAGTATTCTTCCTCAAATTTTTCAATGAAAAATAAAATAACGATATATTAAATAGAATTTAAAACATGTGAAGGTATCATATGGGTATTTAAGTAACATCTCAAAGTGTTTGACCTTAACCATGATAGGTTACATGAAATCAAAATTCAAGATTCACATATTTTTTATAGAATTTACTACCATTTTCATTGCATACATTATTAACTAAAACAAGTACTTCTATTGTGCTTTAATTTTTAAAATTATTCACACAAAAATATGATAAAAATAAATAACCATTTTAGCATGAAAACATTTTAGAGAGATTTTTGTTGACAATTTTTGTAATAGAGATGATCTTTCATCAGTCGTTTTTTTATAGTCATAATGAATTTAACTATAAATTTTTTCATTGAAGATAAATTAGGAGGCCACATACGTTATCGATGTATGTATCAAGTTTAGAGGAACTTTATTAATATATTCATAATATTATGTAATAAATTTCTAGAACTTCATTATATACCCAATTTTGTTTTATTTTGTTTTCACTTCTATATTTGGAATATGAAATCATACTTGTAAAATAATTCTCAACCTAAGGTCTCTATTAATGAAGGATATTTGTAATATTAGGGTCTTATATGTTTTCTTAGATACATGGATCATATAGAGATAACATTCAATCAAGTTGGACATATTGACAACACATTAAATTAGTCTCAAATATATACAAAAATAAAAATCATTCCTTCTATTGGTCGATCAGTTGGGAGGAGTAAAAATGTTACACTGAAGGAAATCAAATTATTATAGGTATTTAGATATGTGATTCTGAATAGTAAAATTTTAGATCCATTTATTAAAGTGCTCAGGATACAAAAAAATATTGGAATTTGAATCTGAACCTGAAATGAAAATGATATGATAATAATTATTAATAGATAGCTTCTAGAATGGCTTGCATGATGTTTATGTTCATAAATATTTCAATGAATAAAAATATCAGGTAGAAACATGAATTTTTTAAATATAATAATTTATAATATTTTTTTAGATCATGAATACTTACACATGAGGTACGTTGTTGAAAAATTTTCTGTTTTCGGAACAAGGCCCTCTAATCCATGCTCGAAAGTTATAGGCTTATAATGTGAATGACATAAAATTTTGTACTGTAGATCGGGAAGTGGGTTTGAAAACATATAATAGTGGTATATTTACTGTTTATGAATTGGGATATTATGGAAAGTTTACTGTTAATATTGAATTAAATAAACACATTCATCTTTTAGTTGTTTTATTTAAATCAATATAGCTCAATATTATCAGGGGTGTTAAAAGAGATTCGTTTAAATTTACATATGTGAAATTCTATCACTTGTTGGATGTCTATGACCATGTATTAAATGATCATTATATATTTTCATCACAAGCGAAAATCGTATATTAGGTTGAAGATGTATTGGATGATGGATGGAGTGTATTTTTTCATGCAAAACCTAGAGACTTGTATGATATGGGTCATCAAGTGGAATATTTGACCAATGGCATTGAATCCCATCATTAACAATAAAAAACTTATTATTTTATCATGATATTTAAAATATTATTCTTTCAAGGGTGCATGAAGTAAATGATGCAATGATGCAGAAAAAAAATGAAACGATCTAAGTGAAATTTTTATGCATGTCCATCATCCATTAATTTTATAACCAGTTATGTTATATTTATAGTCAATAATTATTATCGATGTTTATATTTTTATTTTCAGTACTATAAATCTATTATCATTTGAATTTATTCTAAATGAATTTTTTGAAATATATTTTTTGAATATAACTTTATTTTATTTAATGATATTAATTAGAAGAAGAATGTGTTTTATTAATCCTAGTCAAATCTCAAACCACATTCCCTCAACCACACTGCAAGATGATAAACCATATGTCTCCCTCTCTACAACATTTGGGATAAAATCTAGTGTTATTGCATTAATGGATGGTAGTGAGGAGGTAAATCACACAACTTCAAAACAAATTAGAACAAAAAGATCTATTGTATTTAATTGTATATTTATATAGAAAAAACAATTTATTTTTAAATGTATCGTTCATGTAGGTTTTAGCAGCTAGATGCCAAGATAATTATTGAGAGGATATCGAGAAAAGATCATCGGGTAGTGAATATGATTCACATTTAATTCATATAGGATGTGAAAATAATGATAGGACACACTAAAAATAATTTTGTGATTCAAAAAATATATTGTGGTTTCTTGAAACGATATCTATATTTCTATAACATTTAATGAAAATATATATAATGGGTTCTTTGGGAGTTATTTTTGGATTGGAACTACATGTTTTGTTTCTAGTGTATTATTGAGAACATGGTAATATCATTTTGTATCAAAATAAGTAAATGGTTTTCATAGAATGTGTTAATTGGATTTCTTTAAGAAAACTTAAATAATCACAACATCTATTCTTAGTGGGTTATTTCCACATACCAATTCTTTTCCCCTCATGTCTTGTATTAGTAAATATTTGTATGACTATGTATGACAGTTCAATACCAATTTGGTCTTAATTTCTTATATCAATTGTATCTAGGTGATAGGTTAGTGGAAGGCTTAAACACTGATGATTCATGGAATAAATTAAATTCATGAACTTCAGAAGTTTAGGATAGGATAATATCATTATTTTCATTCTTGTGGCCATAATTTATGAAATCATATTGCTGTGAAACTTGACAAGGTTAACACTAACCATTCGAGTCAACTAGAAAACCATGTTGATTCGCCTTGAGTTCTAGAGGATGTTTCAGGGTTAATGAATGATTTTTCTAACCATATTGGTGAATCCTGATTCCAAATACAGGATGATAATTTTAGTTATTCCATGTTTTTTAATTTTGGGATCCCTTATATATATATACCCCACCTCAAATTATATACCCTAGAAGCTCCTCCCAGAAACATCCCACCATATTAGCTCTTCTCATAGTAGTTCTAAATAGATTTGTTAGGGATTTCTCATTCTGATATTAAGGTATTGTCTTCATTCTCATTATGCATCTCTTTATCTTGGTTTCTTCTATGTTCTTCCATTACTCTATATCCCTAGAGGTTGTAGTTGTTGTATATCATATATAAGGCTCTCTTAAATTAGTGTTCTTTGTTTAAAAGAATTTAAAAGTCCCTAATATGAATTATTCAGGTGTTATTCATTAAACGTGAAATGATTATATTCATTGCGATTGGGGTCTATATACTAATTTTTTTATTTAAGAGTTTCATGGGGGTTTGGAATATGGATACTTTTTTTTCATCTCTATGAAACTATAATTTAAGATACATATGGTATTTTAATCTATAATCATCATTGTTTTACATTAATTAACTTTATATATTAATCGTGTTTTTCTAATTTGAGTTTTTTTATTCATTATATAATTTTATATATTTTAAACACGTGTTATCCACAAACATCACTAATGGGTTGGTGAATTAAAATTCTATGGCATGAAAAATTTGGAATCATTCATGGTAACAAATTTATTCATTCTGACATCCATTAATGTGAATGGTAGTTGGTCACTGTAAAGGAGGTTATCAATATAACTCCCCATGGGAATCCTAATTGAATTTTTTCTTATAGACTTCATTTTCATGCTCACAAAAGAAGATATTTTCCCCTACCATTATTATATTGTGACACGGATAGAGAGTGTGGCACCCATTTGTTGGTCAATGAAGTGTTGTACACCATTGATCCCCTAAACAATCAGAATAAACATGTCTTTATAAATTGATTCCCTTAATGTGATTGATAATATTTCAATGAGGGGTTTCTTTAATATAAGAATTTATGAACGGTGTTTTGAAACAAACATGATTTATAGAGTTAGTTGTTTTATTTTTTAATATGATTCCCAAGTAATAAGGGGTATTTTTTTATATGGGTTGGTTTTTTGGAATTCATTATATAACTGGGATTATTTTCAGATTTTACTTATATATTATTTATTTTTAACATTCTTTTAAATGTGGTTTTAAAATATTAATTTGGATGTGTATGATAAGTACCATAAAACAAAGTCCTATTTTTTACTTTATGAATAATGATTTCAAATGTTATGGTTATAACCACATTGATCCCATTGTTTATCTTTTTTTCATGATCATCTGTGTTGTGTTATTTTTAGAAAATATATTTGTTCTAATGTACATTAAATGGGATCATTGTTAATGGGTGCATGATGTGGGGTAGATAAATTTTTTTATGATATATTTGTTTCTGTTTTTTTATCAGTTCTGAGGCTATATATTTGACAGAATCATTTTTTTGAAATAGATGTTTATCAATGGTCTAAACAACGAATTAATATATAAAATTATTGTTAGTGGATTCCTAAACTAACGTTATATCCTCTATATTTTTTGGGTGGGGAAACTGTTGCTAAAAACATGTTTTCTAATTGTTCCCAGAAACCATCGTTAAATGAAACAAGTAGACATGAGACGGTTGTCAAAAGAAAAATTTAGCGGTTTTTTTGGTAACTTTTATAGAAAAATTTTGTTGCAGTTTGAGCTACTTCTAATATGATATTTTTTCAAAGGGTGTTTCTTAAAAAAATTGTTTCTAACATAGTCATGTTTTTTAATTAATAAATTCTAAATTGAATTGTTAATTTATATAAAAATTATTTAATGGTGTTTTAATAATATTATTATAAATCAAAGAAAACAACATTTTTTTTACTTGTTCTTTACAAGGGATATGATCTATGTATACCATCTATATTTTTTCTCTATATAGCTTATGAATTTTTTGAATTTTTTTTAAACATGTTTTTTTCTATGAGTTATTATATGATGAAATGGTGAAATATTTATGAAACCCATTATATGTCAGTGGTTAAAATATGATGAATTATTTATGATCATGTGGAACACATATTAATTAATTTCTACATGTGATGGAAGGGGCCTATATCTCCTTATAATTATTTGGGAAATTATTTATATCTCATGATATAAACATTATTGAAATGGGGAGTGATTCTAGTTTAGTAAGAGACTATATACACTCTTCTAGTATTTTGACATAACAATGAATACGATTATTGTCTGGTGAGTGAACCCATTAAAAAATGATATCCTTTTAAATGATCCTTGTCTACTATGGACATTATTTTCTATTATTATATGTATGTGACCAACATATGTCCTATGAAAATGTTATTATCTCATAGATGATGTTTTTTTATTAGTTTATGATTCCTCTATTATCAACATCCATGACTGAATAATATGATTTATGGAATGTAGTTTTTGATTCTAAATTATTTTTCTCGTGTTCTCAAACCATTGTTTTAATTTAATTATCATGTGATCATTAATATCTCTCGTGTATACCCTTATTGAGCATTCAAGCTCTCCAATTATTATGTTTATTTTCACTGGGTTATGAACAAAAAAACATAGAATGATATTTCTATGAAGATATATATTTATTAAAAACATTGTGAGTGATTGTGTAAATATTTTATGAACCAGTTTTCTATATGAAAATGATTCCAATGGTAGTATACTTATATGATTTTTGGGTCAATTAATATGTTTTTCAATTTTTATTCTTCAATTTGGATGTAATATCTATTAATTAAAATTATTTATCAATATATTTTGTATGAAATCATGTTTTAGAATTAATTTTTAGACATTTATTCGATTAATTTATTGAAAAAATAATGATAAGTCTATTTATTGGATAATATCATAATGTTTTGGTAATTATAATGTATTATCTAGGATAAAACTGATGTTCCATATATTTAAGATTATGTTTCAGGACATAGACCTATTATAACTTATTCTTCATGATTCTACACTATGATTTTTGTTTATAAGACTATGATTTTTACTTTTATTCAATAGACTGATCTGAGAGGAATCATGTTAATCCTGTTGGAAAATGGAATTATTGTCCTCTAGGGGGGAAATGAAACTAGAGACATAATATGAAACTTTGTATAATTCTGAATAAGATATCTTATTATGTGATTAAAAATATAATTTTTTTTATTTTACTTAATAATATAACAAGAGAATGATGAAATTTAATAATAAATATATATTATTAATATTTTACTTCTAAAATTTATAGAATATTGGGAGAAACACTCATGTGAATGGCTCATAGGAACATGAATGATTTATGAGGGGGGAAAGGAATAGGACTCAATGAATATAATTATCCTGGAAAAATTAAGAGATTATTTAACATAATGAATGAGAGTAATTTTCTAACTAAGATATATTTTATGGTTCAAATTTTAAATATGTAATGTGTGGGAATTATGAAATCAATTTCATAAATGGAATTCTTGAAAAATGAACCAGCCAGGTTGAATGAGTAACGATTTTAATGATGATGATGAAAAAACTGAGAAGAAAATATTAATGATATGGGGTGTTTTAACATTATTTATTATATCAATATTAACAAGATGTATTAAATTGAGTTTGATTAATAATGATACACGGTTCATATTTAGTATTGTAGGAAGGAAGTTTTATGGAATAAGACAATGCACCATGGATAACAATTTAAAAAGGATGTTGTATGATTTATATTTTTAGGTATTTTGGTTCAAGAATTATTTTATATATGTGTTGTATTAATGTTATACTATATATAAAATCATGAAACATATAAGGATTACCCAATAATAGTTTTCCATTATGGATTTAAAATGATATTTTGAATATAACTAATTTAAATAATATTTATTTCGTGGTATGTTGACATTTTTATAGAATACATGATTAAAGGAAAATATAAACCATAATATGTGTTTGATGTTGATGTCATATTTTTTTATTAAAATAGTGAGATGATTTATATTGTAGTATTTGTATCCTTGAATTTTGATGATGATTTAATAAAATGCGATTTAGGACATATTTGATGAATTTTATTTAATTTTTTGATATATATCATTTATTTAATACTTATGAATTCATTTAAGTAATATAAATTATGTAAATTATGTAATTATATAAATTTTTCTATGACATTTACAAAATTGTTATTAATATTATTAGAGGTTTCTGTTGTAAAGCAGATTAAATGTACATTGTAAAAAATTATCCCTTTTAATGTTTTATGTTGTGATATTTTTGATACTCTATTAAGGTTTATGTAGCACTTTGTTTGGAATATGATTTGATTATAAGTTAATTTTGGTCTCATTTTTAGTGGAAATAAAATAATATTCATTGTTTAAGATTGATTCATTTATTAGGTGATATTCATATTGATACTAATAATCATGTTAAGGAATACCTTTTAGGTTGGTATCGAAATTTGATTAATGATATTTTTTTATGATTACTTGGTTACATGATTATATAATAATTTTTCATTATGATTAATTATATTTTGGAGATTATTTATTAGGTTGAGATATATGTAACCTCTCAGATATACATGTCATTTAACATGAAAATAATTTATTCAGAAGAGTACAATATAGATTTTGGTTATGTAAATAGAATGTTATGAGATCACCTTGGAGGTTAAAACAATTTTTAATGATGAGGATGTAATGTTTATTTTTATGTGGGATTTTTTATGAATTTATATAGGTGGAAAAATTATTTATTTTCTCGAAAAATTAGTTATTAAGTGAGTCATTAGAATGTTTATTCAAATTGTGGATTAACATAACATATTGTGCCAATTTGTTTTGTTAATTCCTAATGAAAAGAAAAATCTAGTGATATAATTTTTCATAATGTTAGATATTTATTAATTTTATTTATAAATAAAAAAATTAATATTAAATTCTGATCATTTGGAGAAATAGTTTCAAATATTGTTGAAATTTATTAATAGAGGATATTATAATTTTCAAATAAGTATATTTCTTTATAATATATTATAGATTGTAATTTTTTACTTAAATCTTGTAAAATTATCTTATAAAAAAATTTCATGTAACATACAATTTTAATTAATTTATGTCCTTTTAACCCCAAACTCATTCAAGTTTTTCAGTCATAAACTTCATCTTAACCATATATTATACCAGACTATTAATCATTGGGTGTTATTTTTCCCTTTCACATCTATATTTTAACATCCCATTAATGATATAATATTTGGAAACTTTGTATTTTGGTGATCATTTTACATCCCTCCCGTATTTATAATGGGAATTTTTTTATCCTTTTTTATGAAAAGTTTCTTAATCAATGAAATTTCTAAACATACACCTATTTATTAAATATCAAAATGTTAAATTATAAGAATAGAATCATAAAACGGAAAATAATGACCGACCCTAATATTTTTGAAAAAACTTCTCATTAAATAATTTTACCTCTTTGATAGCCTACATTACACATAACACCATGTTTAAAGGAACCAAAATATACAATTAAAATATTTTTTTTGCATAGTTAAGACCTAAAAGTTAAATTGGAATGTAAGAGTACGATTTACTAAATTATGAAATATATATAAATTCATACTCAATATAAATTTATTTATATATGCTTAGTAAAAAATCATAATATTTATAGTAATGAAATTTTATTCTAAAAATAAATGTTTGTATTCAAGAAAAATATTTCTTCCCATGTGATTATATTATAATTAATTTATAGAGATTTTATAATAGTAATTTCATAGCATAAACATCATTTTTGAAATATTTATATTGAAATAATATTGGGATTAATTTTTGATAAATTTCTAAAAAGATTGATTTTTCAGTTAAAAGGAAACAATCTAGATTTTCTTGAAAACAATATATACAATGTTCCATTTTTTATAAAATGGTTTAAAAGTAAAATTATTATTTTTATATAATACAATTAATTCTATTTTATTAAATTTTATGTTTAAATTAGTGAATCGTTTTTATTGGTATAAATTAATTTCGTTGATAAACTACTTTTATGATCATAATGATATTTAAAAATAATAAATTAAATTTGTCGTTATTTTTTAAGGTAATAATGAAATTTATATATTATATACTAAAAAATTTAAGAATCATTGAATATTTTTCTACAAATATTATAATAATGAATCTTGTTTTATGATTGAAAAGTACATTTTTCTATAAATCCAGTTTCACAGTATTTTGAAATCATATATTAAAATTAATATATGAACCTTATTGGTTCTTAATTTGATAAAATTCACTCCAAATTATTATTATGGGGTTCAAACGTTTTTAAATATAACATTTTTCAATATTAATAGTGAATTACGTATCATTTATCACCTTAGTAAAGATAAAATTCAATAAATCGAGGATAAAAATAAGTGATAAGGGTATAATTTATGAGCACAAATGTTATATTATAAAAGATAATTTACCCTTATCATAATTTCTTTGATATTGTGTTATCTAATATTCACATCTACAAGAAAATAATATATATTATTTGAATCAATGAAAGTTAAAAAAAAAAGGCACTACCTTAGTTTTAAATATCCTTTATGTGTTAACATAGGGCCACAAGTAGAAATAATGGAATAATAATAGTAAAAAAAATCATAATGATTTTATTAATGATGGTAATTTATCTATAATTTTTAGTTATTATATATTTACCTAAATTTCTTAAATAACTCTAAAACAATATTTATTCAATTCATGCAAAAATAAAATAAATCCATTTAAAAATATTAAATGTTCAATAATTTTAATATGTTGAAGTGATCCAAAACTTTTATAGGTTTAACTGAAAAATTATAATTTTTTTATAATATTCTATTCTAATTATATCTTTTTCATTATGAAATTTATTTCAAGTTAAATTAATGGTGTCAAAATTGATAAAAATGTAATTTTTTGAAAATAATATTTTCTTAAATTATTTAAAAATTTAGAAATAATGAATGTTGTAAATTTTATATTATACAATGTAATAAAATTTATATTTAACTTCAAATTTTTACTTTAAATTTGTAAATTACAACCCATTTATATTGAAAATGTTCTTAACATCGTTAGATTTTAAATTAATCAACTAAGGGTTAATCAAAATGATATTATTTTGAATGGTAAAAAAACATATCTAAATTATATTTATTTGATTGTATTAAAAACATATAAAAACATGTCTTCAAATAATTGATCATTTGGTTTTCTTTTTTTTGGGAATTATTTTATAGTAGTATATTATTTTGAGAAATTTAAAAATAAAATCTTTGCACTTTAATTATCAAAAGGCACTCACTCCCTCACTCTGTTACAGAACATTGATCATTACAGATCATCATAATCCTTCCAATATTTCTTATAAAATTCCATATACACATTAGAATGATTCACGTTATAAGAACCTGGCCTTAAAACATTAAATAATATTAAATTAAATGAATAATTCACATTCAGGATCTTTTCAGGTTTAGATTTTTAGAGAATTAGGACATAACTATTACATCTCAAAAGATTACAAAGTAGTCACTTCTTTTAAATTTCCATTTTTTCACAAAATAAAAAATCTTGAAAAAAATATTCATGTCTGGTTTCATGTTTTAGACAGCATGACTTTTCCTTTATCCCATCCTTGACCCTTTTCATCTTTATGTCCTGTGAAAAACATTTGAAAACATGGGATGAGCATAAAATGCTCAGTAAGGGTTATAAAACAGTGAATGAAAACATTAGTTCATAATTACAAACATAACATAATCTCATTAACATACACCATGAAATCATAAGATTTATGAATAACACATAGAAAACATAAATTATAAAGGTATCTTGTGGCATCCATATCATACCTACATTGTAGCTATCACAGCTACGTAAGGAGTTATATTTTGAATACCCATCAAAGTATATTCCATAAATTTTTAGGAGAATCATTCATGATTACCTCTTTCACGTTACCCAATGCATTGGAGAGCTATCTCGGGCTCACCCGCCCATGATTTATCACGAAACCACCCATATTCATAAACAATGCCCAAGAACCATAACATATTCATAACACATAAAAAAATAAAGAAAAGATAACATTTCCACATTTTAATCACAACATATAATTTAAATATTTTGACATAAAAAATCCATTATTCAAACCATTTTTAATAAAAAAATAAGTAAAAAGAGTATATGGTATGCATTTTCCTTTTAAAAACATTAATACTTGTTAAGGAATCTAAAGATCAAATAATACTCGCGGTTATGGAAAAGGTCATTGTCACTACTTATGTTAAGAAGAAACTTTGTTTTTTTGTCATTTAGTAAAATGCATCATAGGAAAACATTCCAATGAATGAAAAGAAAATTCAAAGATATTTATACACTGTATAAAAAAATATTGGGAATAAAAAAATATGCCTCAATGAAAGGAGATTTAGATAAAGTCCCTTACCTCATGTCTGACAAGACCCGATCATTCATTAATCTCCTGAATAATAAACTAAAGTTAATTTCAAATTTGTTAAGAAAATTTTTTAAATTTATTATTCCTTTTATATCACTTATTACCATGTTATAAACATTATGTAATCATTTAAGTTATTAATGGTTGTTTCGTCGATATTTAGTACTTGAGTAAAAATGAACACCTTATAATTACAAGTGGTCCATGTCGTCAATAATACATTATCTCCAAAATGGAATTCATGATTTTGTTATCATAAATATCATATATATCCAGTATATATATGTATTTATAATATTAAATAAAATATGGAGATAAGAAATGAAATGCACCATTCATGGAGACGGTAATCTGTACGTATGTATGAACACTACTTTCATTTTATTTCATAATTTAATGGAATTAAAAAATAATTTTACCTAGGAATATTATAATTCCAGTATAATATCATATATAATACCATTATGTCTATCCTTTATATGTCCCACATATGGAATTAATGAGTCATATCACTTTGAGGGGGCAGTAGTCTGAACTTCCACAAATGAAATTATGGCATTTACCCACTATAGAAACCATAAAGGTATAATATAAATGAAAATAAAAGAGCATAAAGAAAATATAAACAATATATATATATATCATATGTAAATACATTTCCATCTTAATAGAAACCATGAGAGGTCGTAGGAGATAATTGAATAATCATCACTTCGTGAGATGTTAGTTTTCTATTCACATAAACAGTATGTTCTTCACCCATTATATGGAGTTGTGTGTAACATTAGTTAAAATCAATATCATTAAGACATAATAGTATATTGAGGATACTAGTGTTTTTATTAAATAAAGGAATAAAAAGTGTTATGGGGTTGGAGAAGTAAAATAAAACAAAAGATCTTAAGAGAAGACGGTACTTTAAAATCGAGTAACTCCCTTTGTTTTGAACCAAATTTTTTTCTTGAAGTGACTTATGCGTAAGTTGAGGATTCTAGGATAGAGAGAAGAATCTTGGGAGCTTATTGGACCAGAGGTGGAATGAGAAAAATGATTGAGAAGTGTGAGGAATGAGTTATAATTGAGGGATTTTTATAAAGGAGAGGAGGGGATCTTTAAGAAAGTTTGAAACAATTATTTTATTATATACTCATCCTCAGTTTCAAATGGTTAACTAATCGTTAATGTAATAGTTATGATTACTCATGGTCAAAATAAAATCATCCAATAATAATTGGTTAGGTTTTTTATATTTTTTAAAATCTTATAATTTTATTTATTTAAATCATTTATTAATGAGGTAAATATTGCATGATTAATGTGTCATAAGAAATTTAATTTATTTGATGTCCTATTATAATAAAAAACACCATGATGTATGAAATATTGTTTTCTTTCCAATTACTATTAATAGTCAAAATGATAACTTAGATAACCACTTGTAAAAAAATTAATTACTAAAATATATTTTTTATGTCATTTTTGTCTTTACATTAAAGTAATTAATATAAAGTGTCATTATTACTCCCATGTGGCTCCATGGGGTCCCAAATATGACCCAAGGATTCCCATGGTCGGATATTTATCAGCTAATAAGATTAAAAAACATTTTTGGGTAATTTAATATTAATATAATATTATATTTTACCCTTATTTACTATATTTATCTTTTAATCATGGTTAACAAAATATTTACTAAAGTAAATATTTAAAATGTCTAAAAACTAAATTTACCTATTCAAAAAATTTGGACATACTGATTCCAAATATTGGTTCCATTTTTCTAAATTCAAAACAATGAAGTGGCAGAAAATAAGTTAATATTAATTCCCACTGTCAAAACAAAAAGCATGTTTTTATGATATAATATCTATCAAAATATTGACACTTGTTTAGGTCCAATTTCAAAGTGAAATTTATTACAATGTCCAAAATTGGATTAACTAGTCTAGATATATTGAAATTACACTTTAGAACAAATTAAAATAAATATAACCATATAAATATATTAGATTAAATGGAACTTTTGATTAAAATACAGTATTTTTCACTATTCATTAAAAAATGAACATTATTAGAAAAATTCCAAAAATATACCCAAAGTAAATTTTGATCTCCAGAATCTAATGAAGAATTTTATTTGTCCAAATAGACCATATAGAAAAGACCAAAACTATATTTAAATGGGGTTCTCCATCAAAAGGCAGTAAATCGACCTTTTAAAGAATATTAGAGTATTTATGCTTAGATTGATTCAAATTTTAGGCCTCTATATTTTATTAGATAAATATAAAAACATTTAGAAAACATGTATAATCATATTTTAGTTAGTTCTATTCATCCCCGCTGATAAAATGGCTAGGCGTTAACTAATATTTAAATTTATAATATCATATTATTAGGGTGTGACGTAAGATTTCAAAGAAACCCACTTTTCCTTATTGGGTATACTATCGAACATAACATCCCCATTAAAGTAAAATTAATATTTAATTCATGAATATTAATAATCAATATAATGTATTACTCTTTATTTACAAGGGATGTTACATCATTCCCTCCTTTTGGGAATTGTATCCTCACAATTTTTATTCACTTATCAAATAAGTGGGAGTATTTATCCCTCATAACATTTTCAGATTCAGACATTGCCTCTTTAACCATAAGGTTTTTCCAAAAATCTTGTACCTGAAAAATTACTTTATTCCACATCAATTTCTCTCTATGGTCAAGAATCTGGATTTGTTGTTCCACATAGGAGAGATTATCTTCCAACTGAAATGCCTTTAGGCTTAAAACATGAGATGGATCTGGAATATACTTTCTCAAAATTGAGACATGATAAACAATGTGTACCTGAGATAAACATGGTGGTAATGCTGCTCTGTACACAACTTCTCTAAATTTCTCCAGGTATTCATAAGTTCCAAAGAACCTCGGACTCAACTTTCACTTCATACCAAGACGCATAACATGTTCAAATCGATAAACTTTGAGAAAGAAATGATCACCGACCACGAAAGATAGATCCTTACTCCGGTTATTCGCATATATTTTCTGACTGCACTGTCTTGTTCGCATGTTCTTCTGAATCAATTGAACTTTTTCCACCATCTCTTCTACCAATTCTAGTCTCATCAGATTTTGTGGGCCAACTTCATCCCAAAAAGATGGAGTTCGACAACACTTTCCATATAATGCCTCAAATAGAGCCATCTATATACTGAAATGAAAGATTTTATTATATGAATATTCAACCAACAAAATAGGTTGGTACCAACTTCCCTAGTAATCTAGTGAACAAGCTAATAGCATATCCTCCAAGGTCTGAATTGTTAGTTCTGAATGCCCATCTGATCGAGGATGAAAAGATATACTCAAATTTAATTAAATAACCAAGGACTTCTGAAATTCATTCAAAAAGTTACAAGTAAACATGGGATCAAGATCAGATACAATAGAGTGGGGAACACCATGAAACCTGACAATATCTTTAACATAAAACTGAGAATGTCGATCTAGAGACAAAGTATCTCGAATAGAAAGGAAATGAGAAGATTTACTCAATCGATCAACAATAACCCAGATTGCATTGTTATCTATATATGTCTTTGGTAATCCCACAATGAAGTACATTGATATATATTCCCATTTCCAATTTGGCTGCAGTAAAGACTAATGCGTCCCTTTCTATAACTACCGCTCTACAATAACATGCGGACAATCTAAACACTTAACAGTAAAGTCAGCAATATCTCTTCTCATTCCACCCGACCAGTAATACTCCCGAATATCTATGTACATCTTAGTACTACCAGGATGAACTGAAAACGGGGAACAATGAGCTTCACATAAAAACTCATTATTCAACTGTGAATCACAAGGCCCGCATAATCTTTTCCCAATCCTCAAAACACACTCATTATTAATGTTACATTCAGACAGCTTACCCTTCTGAACCAACTCTACCTTTTTCAGTAACTCACTATCTTCTTTCTGTACTCACTTAATTATGTTTGACAGAGATGATTCCCCTGACACCTGAATCAAAATAGAAGAATTTCCATCACCAACAACTTATATTCCAAAGTTCATCAAATCAAAAACCAAAGGATCTAATTCGAAACTTAACATGGTTATTGATGCATTACTTTTTCGAATCAAAGCATCAACCACATTATTTTCCTTTCTTGGATTGTAATGGATCATGCAATCCTAATGCTTGATTAATTCCAACCATCTACTCTGTCTCCTGTTCAATTATTCTTGATTGAATATATACATCAAATTTTTTTGGTTAGTATGTATTTCACATTTCACTCCACACAAATTATGCCTTTAAATTTTTAAATCAAAAAAAATCTGTAGATAATTCCAAATCATGTGTAGGATAATTTAACTCACGAGGTTTCAACTGACGTGAATCATAAGAAATTACCTGAACATTATGCATAAGGACACAACCAAGTCCTTTCAACTAAGCATCACAGTAGATAACAAACTCACAATTTCTGGAACGTAGTTCCAAAACTAGAGCATTCACCAATCTTCATTTCAATTCTGGAAAACAATCATGACATTATTTTTTCTATATGAACTGAACACCTTTTTGAGTTAACATAGTAATTGGAATAGATAACCATGAAAAATATTTAACATACCTCGGTAATAAACATTAAAACCAAGATAACTACGAATCTTTGTTATATTTGAGGGTCTTGGCTATTCCTCAACAACATTTGTTTTAGCCAGATCAACAGTTATGCCATTTTTTTAAATAATGTGACCCAAGAATGAAATTTGTTGTAATCAAAACTCACACTTGCTGAATTTTCCATACAATTTCTTTACTTTTAAGGTTTTCAAGACAACCCCTAGATGAATTTCATGCTCCTCTTTACTTTTATAAAAAACCAAAATATCATCAAAGACCACAACCAAAAAATTATCCAAGAACTGACAAAAAAAATTATTCATAAGATCCATGAATACAAGAATATTCATTGGTTAACACAAAAGGAATAACTAAAAATTCATAATGGCCATATCTAGTACTAAATGTGGTCTTCGTAATGTCGTATTCCATTAATTTCAACTGATGAAACCCCTACCTCAGATCAATCATCAAAAAATACATAGCTCCCTCAAGATAATCAAACAAATCATCGATATGAGGCAAATGATACTTCTTCATTACAGTGATGTTATTCAATGATATATAATCAATGCAACGCCTCATTGAACCATATATTTTTTAAAAAAATAAGGTAGGATCACCCCATTGTGATGTGATAGGCCAAATACAACCTTTATCTAATAACTCCTGTAATTGCTTCTTAATCTCTAAATGTTTAATTTGATCCACTGGATTAGGGGGTTTTGAAAGTGGTTTAGCATCATGCACTAAGTCAACAGTAAATTCAAATTCCCAATCAGGTATAATACCATGCAACTCATCACGAAAAATATCATGGTGCTCATTTACCACTGGAGCATCATTAATCTCAACACTTCCTTTATTTTCAATAATATATGCAAGGTAACATTCATAACTCTCATTTACTAGTTTCTCAGCTTCCTTATATTTTATCAAATGTATGGGTTCATTATTTTACAAAAACTGAAAATAAACTTCTTTAGCTCTGTATTCAATCATACAATGATAAATAGAAATCCAATCATACCCAAAATATCATCAATTTCTACTAGAGGAAAAATAATAAGATTTGCAGGTAGATTCTTCCTGCACAGAAGGATAGTAAGGTTCTTATAATTTCTTTTTTTCCTAAGAATTCCTCTTGGTGTTTTTACCATACATTCTATATTCATATCACGAGATGGAATTCCAAATTTAATTGAAAATTACTCAGAAATAAACGAATGGGTAGACCATGAATCAAAATATATATTGGAATAATTTGAACAAACAAATAGTGTACCAGATAATACTTCATTAGATGGCCCAAAATCAGCTGATGTAGTTGCAAAGGATTTCACCCACACTTTTTGCTTGTAGTCTAGATGATTTCACTTAGTTGAGTTCATCGTTGGATACTCATTGGCATAATGACCCATTTCATTACACTTGAAACATTTTAATGACAATAAATCATATTTTGTCTTACTATAACCTTGATCTTTTTCCGTACAATTACGTGCCACATGTCTCATTTTACCACTTCAGGAGAACTTACCAGAATTAAAAATACATTCCCCGGTATGATTTTTACCACAATTTTTACAAACAGTAAACTTATGTTTTTACCATTAGACTTTTTTGAAGAGTTCTTCTCTTTCGTCTCCACCTCTATCTCTTATTCTGTAGTTTGTCAAAGAAAACTTGATTGTCGGTAAACTCAATTTCCACCTTCTCCGCAAAATGAACAAGTTTTTCATAACTTTTTAACTCACTAGAATCTAATTCCCTTCGATACATTAGCATTAATCCTAAGTAAAAATAGTTGATTTTATTATCAAGATCTTTTATGAAATTCGGATCATACCTTGTGAGTCTAGTAAATTTTACTTCATAAGCAGCCAATGAGTCATCCTCCTTCCTCAATTCTTGGAATTGTTTTTCCCTCCTAAGTCAAACCACTTTAGGAAAATATATCTCAAGGAACATACCTTTGAATTAATCAAAATCAATAGCATTAATCTCCTCATTATCACTAATATTTTTCACCATCAACCACCAATGGTCAACTACATATTCAAAAAGGAAAACTACAAGATGAACCTTTTGGTATTTATAACACCCCATGACATAAATCTATTTCTTAAATGATTTAATACACCCTTCTGCTAGAACAGGGTCAGATGATTCTCTGAATGATGGGGGATGTTTCCCCATGAAATGATTTACTAATGACATGTTCCTTTGTGGTTGATCTGGCCGATATTGTGCATGGATTTCACCACCATTTATAGCATGTGTCAGCTATGCCATCACTGCAAAAAAATGTTCAGTTCTGATTCTGACCTTCTCAGGTTACTGATTTGGTAGTTTGTATTCCTCCTGATGTTGTCCCAACATAGATTCCGTCTTTCCTCTAAAGAAAACCATTCCAAATATAGAAATATCTTCGGAAAAGCAACATGGTAATCTGTAAATGCTATATCATTTAAATATTAACATAAATTAATTTATGTATATTAATTTAACAATACCCTAACACATAATTTTACATAAACTGACATCTGGTACCAACTATAAGGACCCAACCTTAAAACATTACATAATATTTAATTAAATGAATAATTCACATTGAGGATCCTTTTAGGTTTAGAGTTTTAGTGAATACGGACATAACTATTACATCTCAAAATATTACAAAGTAGACACTTCTACTTAGTTTCAATTTGTTCGCAAAATAAAAACTATTGAAAAAAAAGATTCATGTCTAGTTCCATGTTTTAGATATCATGACTTTAGCTTGATCTCATCCATGACCCTAAACTTCATTAAGTCCTATGAAACATATTTCCAAACATGGGATGAGCATAAAAGGCTCAGTAAGGGTTATAATACAAAGAATGAAAACATTAGTTCATCATTACATACATAACATAATCTCTTTAACATAACTCATGAAATCATATGATTTATGAATAACATATAGAAAACATAAATCATAAATATAACTTGTGGAATCCATATAATACATACACGATAGCTATCATAGCAACGTAGGGAGTTACATTTGGAATTCCAATCACATTTTATTCCCTAAATCTCTTAGGAGAAACATCCATTTTACCTCCGTCATTTTACCCAATGAATTGGAGAGCTATCTCGGGCTCACCCTCCCTAGGTTTATCATTGAATCACCTCAATTAAAAATTAATGCCCAACAACCATAACATATTCATAACACATAATACAAAAATAAAGGAAAGATAAAATTTCCACATTTTAATAACAATATATCATTAAAATATATTAACATAACAAATCCATTATTAAAAAAAATTTTATACCAAAATATGTAAAAACAATTATTGTATGTATTTTCCTTTTAAAAACATTATGGCTTATTAAGGAATCCAAATATCAAATAATACTCATGGCAGCAGAAAAGGTCGTTTTCACCGCTTAAGTTAAAAATAAACATTATGTTTTTTTCTTTCAATAAAATACCTCATAAGAATATATTTCATTTGAATGAAATGAAAATTAAAAGTTATTTGTACACCATTTAAATGAATGTTCAGAATAAAACAAAATATGCCTCAATGAAAGGAGATTGAGACGAAGTAACTTACCTTTTGTTGACATGACCCGATCTTTCTTTAATCTCCTAAATAATAAAATAAAGTTATTTTATACTTTCTTAAAAACCTTTTTCAAGTTTATTATTCTTTTAATATCACTTATTACCATGTTTTAAACATTATGCAATCATTTATGTTATGAACTTCTATTTTGTCAATATTTGGTACTTGAGTAAAAATGAACAACTTATAATTACACGTTGTCCATGTCGTTAACAATACAATATCTCCAGATTGAAATTCAACATTTCGATATCTTATACATCATATATCTCAATTATATATATATATTTATTTATAATAGTACATAAAATTTGGAGATAAGAAATGAAATGCACCTTTCATGGAGACGGTAAGTCGTACGTACGCAAGAACACGAATTTCATTTCTATTTCATACTTTACTGGAATTAAAACATAATTATACATATGTATATTATAATTCCAGTATAATATCATATATAATACCATTAACTATATTTTTTATATGTCCTACATATGGCACTAACAATTCATATAACTTTGAGGGGGTTGTAGTCCGCACTTTCTCAAATGAAATTATCGTGTTTACCCACTATGGAAACCATAAAGGTATGCTATAAATGAAAAATACAGAAGTATAAAGAAATACAAACATAATATATATCATATATAAATACAGTTCCATCTTAATGGACACCATGAGAGGCGGTAAGAGATAATTGAACAAACACCGCTTCGTGAGGCGTTAGTTTTCCATTAACAGAAACAGTATGTTCTTCACCCATTAGATGGATGTGTGTGTAAGTGAAGCTATAATACATCTCCTAAAAAAATCCTAGTATATATAGGTTACTGTTTTTGTTGTAAAATAAAGGGATTAAAAGATTTTAGTTCATTGGTGAAGTAAAATAAAACAAAATATCTTAAGAGAAGACGTTACCTTTAAATCGGGTAACTACCTTTGGTTTGAACCAAAAGGGTTTTGTGAAGTTCTTTCTGCCAATGGTAAGGTTTATAAGATGAAGATATGGATCTTGGGAGATTATTGGATTAGATTTCATATGATCCAAAGGCTTGAGAAGTGGGAGGAATGAGTTATAAGTGTGGTATTTTTATATGGGAGAGGAGGGGCTCTTTAGGAATGTTTGAAACAATTATTTTATTATAAACTCGTTTTCAGTTTCAAATGGTCAGATAATAGTTAAACGTGAAGTTACAATTACTCATGGTCGAAATTAATTCATCCAATAAGAATTGGGTAGTTTTTGGATATTTTTTTAATATTTATAATCTTATTTATTTAAATCATTTATTAAGGAGGTTAATATTGCATCATTATTCTGTCATAACTAATTTAATGTATTAGATGTACAAAAATTATAGAACAAATACCATGATGTAGAAAAGATTTTTATCTTTTCAATGAATTTTTATAATTGAAAATATAACTTAAATATCCCTATGTAAAAATTTATTTACTAAATGATATTTGTTTATTTCATTTTTGTCTTTACTTTAAATTAATTAATATAAAGTGTCATTATTACTCCCATGTGGCTCCATGGGGTCCCAAATTCAACCCAAGTATTCCGATGGTCGAATATATATCATAAAATAGGATTAGGACACATGTTATGGAAATTTAATATTATTATAATATTATATCTTACCCTTATTTACTGTATTTACCTTTTAATCATGGTAAATAAAATATTTACTAAAGTAAATATTTAAAATATCTAAAAATTAAAGTTACCTATTTACACTATATAGTCCTAGTGATTCCAAATATGGAATTAATTTTTCAAAATTCAAAACACATAAGTGGCAGAAAATAATTTAAAATTAATTCTTGTTGTCAAAACAAAAAAGTTGTTTTTAAGAAATAATAGTGATCAAAATATTGACACTTTTTTCTGTCCAATTTCAAAGTGAAATTAATTCCAACGTCCAAGATTGGATTAATTAGTAAAAATATATTCTAATTACCCTTTATTCCCAATTATAACTGTAATATATCCATATAAATAAATTATATTTAAAGACACTTTTGAATTAAAATACAGTAACTTTCACTTTTTATTAAAAAATGATCTTTATCAAAAAAATACAATAAATTTACCCAATGTAAATTTTGATGTTATGAGTATAAATAATAATTTTATTTTGTTGAATAGAACATATAAAAATAACCAAATCTATATTTGAATATGGTTCTCCATAAAAAGGCCGTAAATTGACCTTTTAATGAATATTATATTATTTATGCTTAGATTAATTCACATTTTAATCCTCTATCTTTTATTAGATAAATATATAAAGATTTAACAAAAATGTATAAGAATAATAATATAGTTAGTTATATTCATTACCACCTATAAAATTTATAGGCGTTAACTACGATTTAAAATAATAATATTATATTATTAGTGTGCAATGTACGATTTCAAAAAACCCACTGTTGCGTATTGGGTACGATATCGAACATAGCATCCCCTTTAAAGTAAAAATAATAATTAATTAAAAAATATTAATACACATTTAAATGTATTTTTATTTATTTAATTGGGTCGTTACACTAGTCTTTCCAAAAGACCAACCCTAAATCCCTTTACATGAGATCTAATATATTCATTTCAAAGAAGAGGTTATCACATTATATAATCACTTTATTTTTAACTATTAATTTCCTACTATATATATTTAGTATTAATCTTAAAATAATAAATTCTATATCTTATATATGATTAATATTTATTAATATTATTTAAATACCATCATTACCATTAAACCTAATGTTAATGTTTGTCCCATGCGTACGTACGGCTTACCATCTTTATGTAGTGATAAAATTCATTTTTTATCCCCAAATTCTATGTATGGTTATAATGATATGTTTAATGATAATATATGATATGTATAAAATAATTATACTCTTTATATTAAAATATCATATCTACTTACTTATAATACAATCGTTCGAGAAACTATAATATTGTAGGTGTGAACACGTGGACTTGCTCCTCCATGAAGTTATGTGATTCTTTTATCATTTATATATTACATGGATGATGTTGAAGAAATATTGAATTAATATATATGATACAAATGAAATTATAATGTTATTATAATGTTATATTAATATTTTATAGTATTTATTCCATCCATCAAATAATAAAAATTTCATTCTTCTGTACATACAGCCTATAGTTTCAAGGAATATTTTAAATAATTTTCCTATCAACTCACTTAAAAATTAATTTAATAAATAACGAAATGAACATGTATTATATTTATATAATTATTATCATTATGTAATTTATGTAACAATGATCATAGTAAAAGGACAAAAACTACTGAACCAGAACATACATTAAAAATGAAGTAAATATCATCCAGATCATTGATTTTAATAAAGAAGTATTAAAAATTGTTTCATAAATAGATATGATTAAATCATATATGGTTTCATATTTTTTTTATTTTCTATAATATATATAAAATAAATCTAAATTTATTATAAATGAGGATCAAATTCATAAAAACCATATTAAATCTATGATAAGAAATTTTCATATCACTTTATTTCACATTAAAAACATGCCATATTTACAACTTTTTTCATTTAGGTAGTGTATATTCTTACCATGAATGTATTTATGAAATTTCATATTAATTTTATTTGAATATAATGGGGATTTAATTATTTATTTACATTTATTTCTTTTATGGGTTAGATAATTCAAATTTTTCCAATGTGATAAATGATTTATATTATAATATCAAAATTTATTATAATTATTGATGAATAAGTTTAAAATGCTGAAATATTAAGATCAATATATGAATATAAACATTAGTTTTATTTCTCGTAGTTTATTTATTGAAATTTATTTTTTTTTCCATTTTATTTTCCACACATTTTGTAATCAGAAAAATGAAAATAATATTTACGGAATATCAAGTTCATTACTATTCTCGGATAAAAATAAATTCATCTATATTTTTATTTTATAAAAAAAAATTTATTTAAATAAGGTTTTCACTATTATCGAACAATATTTATGTCATCTTTAGTTAGTTTTTTAAATTTTATAAATTATTTTGAAATGAATCGTCATTTAATTTTCCAAAAAAGTTATACTTTGTCTTTTTTTAACAACAATATATAATAATTTTTTTATTTTTATATGAAATGAATGAATTTTACCACAATCATTCCATTTTTTGAGAAAAATGATCAAAAAGGATCATAAATTGATAATTTTAAAACACTACACAAGTCCGAAAAAGGAATTTTACATTTGTGCCTAGTAGGAAGAGAGACTATGTCATTAGGAATAATGTTGATTTGGTGGCTCATCTTTTCCAAAACCCCTTTGTTTGCAAGGCCATCTACAATATAATTTACCTCCCAGAAGATGTTCGTGATAAATTAGATCAAGGAAGAGATTTTTTCAATGTAATTTATCCACTTATTTGTTAGTTCTCATGACAATCTTCTCTGGACCATCCGAAGAGCATGAATTTAACCACTATCATTACTTATTATTTCATTGAAGATTCTGTTAATATTTTACATGGTTATTTTTAAAGAAATTATTTTCCATTATATTTTCACTATTTTGTTTAATATTATATCGAAATGGAATGGTTATTTTACTCAGAAATGTTGTAATGGGGTTTTTAATGGAATCAATCTTCATCAGAGATAAAAAATATGATTTCAATTAATATTTCATGTGGATAAAATCCATGGATACTATACTTAATCATTATATATATGGTTTTTAAATATTATTAAAAAATGATTATAAAACCTAGTTCATTTCCATGGTATATGTTGTGATGAATGAATGAAATGTTTATGAAACCCATTTCATTCATTGGTTTTAATTTGAATAATTATTAATGATCTTATGTCACACATATGTTTCATTCAAATATTGTAATTTGTGGGACAAATATTAACCTCCAATTCATTAGTTAATTATTTATATTTCAGGAGATATAGTGGTTTGTAATGGGTAATGAAACTAGTTAAGTAAGGGATTATTTCTACTATGATATTCTTGAGATTGAATCATGAATAATAAAGTAGTTTTGGGGGTGAACACATTCCACTATGATTTCCTTGAAAATGATACTTCACTACTATGGGAAAAAATTTCTTTTAATATTTTAATTTCTTATTCTTATGTCTTCTCCAATGTTATTTTTTCATATATCAAGTTCTTTAATGCCATTATGATTCATGTATCATGAACCATCATAATTAATTATGTGACATAATATTGTGATTTATATTATAAATAAGTTGACATAAAAAGGTTATTTACTTGATAAAATAATTATATGTACATGTTATTTTCAAATATTAATTGATAAATCCCTTGTATAACATTATAGAGCATCTGATCTCACCTTTTCATACGATTGTTTTCACGGGTATTGAATAATATTGATATGTATTATATTTACATGATGAGTGATTGTTATGAAGAAATTTGTGAGAGGTTATATAGTTATTTTATGAACTATTTATTTATATTCCAAAGCGTCTAAAGGAACTATCCCTATATGATTCTATTGTAGATCATTATATTATATAGTGAGTGTCTATATTATTTTCGTAATATCTTTTTATGAAATTTATAGGTTTCTATGGTGTGTCATGTGTAAAAAGTTTTTTAACAAATTGATATATTCAATGTTAATAATATAATACAATATTGGGGGGTTATGTTGACCCCTATGAAATAAATTACATCTTTCAAATTTTGATAATATTATTAGATTAATATATATAAGAAACTCAAAATTAAACAAAAATCACAAGATGATCATTGGATTACATTGGATGTGGAATGAGATTGAAATATATGAAGAAATTAATATATATAATTTATAAATATTGATGACCCATTCTTAATTTCACATATTATTATAAGATGATATTTTTATCAAGATTCATAAGAAATAAATTCCATAAACACAAAAAACCTAATTTATATTTTAATCATTACATTATGTATTTTTATTTTAAAATTCATATATATTAGTTTTATACAAAATTCATGGAATATGACACTATATAATTTATATTGAAAACTCACCATTAGATTCATTAGTAGTAGTTTTATAGGTCTTTCTATGTTCACATGAATGTTGGTGACATTATCTATGATTGTCCCATGAATTTGAAAATTAAGTCACATGATTATCAAATATCATAATAATTTTGAAAATAATTTTTACAACATCACATTTTTCTTAATCATTTGATATTGACGAGCTTCAACTCCATTCATATATAATTTACTTTCCCAATTAATGAAATTTCTCTATTGTTTTTCCCACATTTTAAATATTTAAAATTGATTATATTTCGCATTAATCATCTTTTTTACTTTATCATTCATGATACTATGTCTTCATTATTCTTAGTGGGTTTTTTAATTCGACTATTTTCACATTGTTAATCATATTTTGTAGGAGATCGTTTAGAATAATCACGTGGTTTCTCAATTTAATTACCATTATGATGCGGTTTTTCAACAATTTAAACTCCACATTTCCCATCACACCAATGGTTCCTTATATTTCCACATACTACTAAAATAATAATTTTTAAAAATAGCAACAATCACTATAAGTGAATTAACAAAATGAATAAATGAAATTTCATCATTAAGAGGGCTAATGTTATAACACTATAATGCTAAAAAGTAGTTCTTACAACTAATGAAATATAAGACATGGTTCAATTTATATCACTATCACATTATCATATATAATTCCTTATGAAATATTGGTTACTTTGAGTTGGGATCTCTCATACTTACAAACATAATACTAAAAATATATTTTCAAAATTACTATAAAATTTCCTAAAAAAATTTAAACATATTAAGATACGAAATTTATGCACTCTAAATCCATCTCATCATTTATAAAATGATATTAATTGTTCCTATAATCATATTACCATGTATATTTATACCAAATTCATATAATCTAAATAAAATAACATTCAAAAAATTAATTTAAATCCTAAACCATTAGGAAACAATATAGTTTTATATTCCTCTAAAAATTAACTATATCAATAACCCTCAAATGATATAAAACACTAGTTAATATGCTTATGAATATAGTTACTATATATCATAATCACAAAATTTACAATATCTTCTTTATAAATATAACATATCACCTATAAATCCCATGCTCATTAATTTCTATCCTTTATTATTCATCAAAATAAATAAACCCTTTAGTACGACATAATCAAGAATTTATAAAACCTAAAATGTATCCATACGTCAACATTATGTTATCAATTAGTTAAAAAAATTATTTAACCAAGTCCAGAAATCAGATTTCAAGGATATTTACATAATTATATAAATATTCCCAAACCAATAACTCATAACAACTAAAGAACAATCATTAAATATTTCACATATTACTCAATAATATTTAGAATATTCAAAAATTTAATCATAAAATATTACTTCATTAATAAATATTTATAATAGTTTCATGAATTAATATCCATTATGATAAAAAATTAATTACCATAGGTAAGAATATAAAACCATCCTTCTTCATCATCATTTAATAAAATTGATAAGCATTTATATATATCATCTTCTAATGTTATAAGTCACATTGATTTATAGTTATATAGGTTTCTCAACATCCTCTTCATGATCATGATTAAACCAAATACATAAACCTATATTCATATGATATTATATTAAATTTTAATTTTATGACATTAATATGAACATTTCTTCTATTATGAAACATTTTTTAAAATATGATACTTTTAGATAACCCTTAGACTCTCCTTATTCAATTATTATTTTTCCATGTTCATTTTCTTATTCAATTATCTAAAAAATTATTTAACATCATTATTAAATCATTTCTATGGGTTCATATGTATAATATGAATAACCAATTTCTATCCCCCTGGAGTGTCTCTCTAAGAGACCAGCCTTATGTGCCCCCATTATGAACCATTTGAAAAATTGAGTAATTTAACAATCAATTCTTTATAGGGTGAATAAAAATTGGTTTATATGTTCCATATATATGTTCCCATTATATTTTCCAATAATTTATGTATTTATAAGAATACCCACAAATTCACTACTTTACGAAAACATCATGATGCTATCCAATACATAGTTTTATACATAGGGTTTTGAATGTATATTTCTTATCCTGATCCATGAATAAAATGATTTTATTACCAAAATAATAAGTAACATACATTTTCCAAAGGTTTATCGATACCATTGAAAATATTTCATATGTATCTTATAAAATCATTAATTATCCTCAATAAACATCATAAAATTCAAATATTACCTAAAATAACCCATTGATACGAACTTTGATTCTAATGAACCATTCTACTAAACCGAAATATTATCACAGATACATTAAAAAAATAATTGATATAAGTTGTAAAATTATTCATTTTGTCATAATTAATTAGAAAAAATTATTGAATTTATTTAATCTGATGGTTATTTTTATGTTTAGTTTATTAGTGATTAATATCAAAATATTAATTAACAAATCCCATTTTATTTGTATCAATTGGAAAATGTTATCATTATATAAAAACCATTTTAAATATTTAAAATTACATAAAATATCCCAAAAATTGATTCAAAACTATTATCCTTATAAATATTTCAAGTGTACTTCTTTTCTCTATAGTATGAGAAAATAAAAACATATTAAGGGTTGAGATAAAACACACTATAAGGTAAAAATTTAATTGATGAAATTATGCAAATAAACATGAAATATATATTACTAAGGTAATAGTTAAGTATCATGAAATCATTTTCAATCTGAAACTAAGTAAATTACTTATCAGTGAAAATAAATCCAAAAAAATGTATTAATAATACTACTCTCATATTGATGGAGTGAATAATATTTTATATAAAAATCCAAATATCAATGTCTTTTTCTAAGACACATTACGTGTCATTAAGAATATTGTAAATAAATCAAACATTCAATAATTATTCCAATAATCTATCCATTTATTGGATATTTATATACACAAAAACCCACCTTTTTGTCCCGTGAGACTTTCAATGGATTAATGGGATATATATAGTCATTCCCCCTCATGAATTGTTTATGTCAAATTCATTCACCATAATATAATGTCAACAAACAATATGTAACTAGTATTAATAATAATTATTTATATTAAAATATTAATAAACATAATATTAATTTATTTTACAACATTAATAAAATTCATAACATGATCATAACACATAATGAGAATGAAAGTGGATGGTCAAAAATTCCTATACATATCCGTGTTTGGAAAAATATATACCATATGTCAATAATTTTCTCTATATACATATAATAACATATATCTAATGTTAACATCACAAATATTTTTTTTGTAAAATTTTAGTTTAAAAATACTTCATCAATGAGTATAATGATTAAATAATATTGTAATAACATTATCATGATCCGTCCAAGGAAAGAAATTTAATGTTAATAAAACAACATTAAACAATTGATAAAAAATTTTCAAAGAGAATATGTTTTAGGAATGTAAATCACAATAAAATAATCATATAATACCACATAATAAAATAACATGGTAGAATATAACCAATATATATGAGATAGTTTAAGGGAATTAAAACCACCTAGTGGTTGAAAATTGAGTAAAAATAAACTCTAACAACTGGGGAAAACATGAATAAATTGAATCATGAATATGGAACATTATTTGGTATGTAAATCCCCTAAAATAAAATTTTATAATGTATAGAAAATTCATGAGATAAAAAATAAATATAACATTATACAAATGGAAGATGTTGTGTACCATGAAATATGAATCAAAGAATAACAAATAATACAATGATGACACTTGTGGATTTAGTGTAACATTAATAAAAAACCCATTTAAATAGTGTTCTTTTGATTTATGTAAAAATTTCGTGATTAAAAGAAAACCCTTGATATGATATAACAAATTTTCATTATATACACCTGAAAAATAAAATTAACTGCATAATAAAAAACATGTCTCAGTGAGGGTAATTTAATATGAAACCATCAAAAAAGTTTCTGGACATCCATTGACCGACTTAAACTTCATATGTCCAAAAAATATATATATAACAAAAATAATTCATAAAATTACCCATATTAATTTACATACACTCATTTTATATGTATTCACTCTCAATAGGAATTATTTAATTTTCAACACTGGTTTCTTATAGCTTTGATCATTTTAATCAGTTTTATAATAACAACATCAATGTTAAATATTCATAAAAATGTAAAAAATTACATGGTCATTTTTGATACCCATAGGTATGTGTGATAATCATTTATGAGCTTTAAAAAACTATTCCTGAGCGTTTCAGTCATTATGCTTGAAGATTGAATTAGTTAGTATCGTGTTTCACTTGGTCATGATGATCAAAGTGTTTTTTTAATTTATTAAATAATTATTTATATATCAACCTTAAAAAGAAAAAAAATCATTATAAAATCATTGATATCATATTAAACCATTAAATATTTTCTCACTGTCTCCCATAACAAAAATAAATATTCTTATTAATGTATATATTTATACTGACCAAAAGATAATATACCATGATTGATGAATGATTATGAGATATTTTTGTTGTAATATCATTATAAAAGAAGCATAATGACTGATTTTATTATTCATAAGTGTGATAAATTTAAACAAAAATGATATAGAGGTTATATTAATGGATATTAAAGTGTTACATTATTTTAATAAAAGATTATCTTTATAGGATTATTATTTTAAGAAATTATCCTTTTATAGATTTCTTATTGATCATGTCCTTAAAAGGTTATAAAATTGTACATAAGGACATTAATAATATAATAAAAATCATATATATCCTTCAATATTATTCATACATCTATCTATTTAAGGAGGTGAATGAAAATAAACACATTCTGACATAGAGGTGATTGTCCGCAAAAAAAAATTAAGACAAATTTTGTTATTAATGGATGGGTTATAAGAATAAATAAGGATAATAAGAATAATATTGTTTTATTAATTTATTTAAAAGGTTTCCATTATAATAATAATAGTTTATATTGGATAAATTTTTAAGATGATAATTAAGAAGAAAATTATGTTGTTGATAATAATTTCAATGAAGATTTGAATTTTCTTTGGAAGACTCTTGAAATTTAATGGTATTTAGAAAAGAATGAATGGACATTGGCTATTTCTCGTTGGATATGGTTCTAGAAGAATAAAATGGAATATTTTATAGAAAAACTTCTAATTAGAGGTCAACCATGAATTTGTGGAATAGTTATGCTTTTATATTTCACGAGAAGGGTAGTTGTGGTATAACCCATTACATTTCCAAAAAATTGAATGTTACTATTCAATCGTCACATGCTTCTAAATAACCAAAATTAAATATTACAATTAGTGTGGATCCAAACTGCATTAAAACTATTTATGGATAAAAAAATTTAGTTTTAGTTATTTTAAATTTTTTTAAATTTTTAACCTAATTTACTTTATCCTTGGTAATTAATTTTATCATTAGTGATTTGTTTAAATAAAAAAATTACGATTTATCTTTTTATATTAAATTAAAAATCTTATTTTACATTCGAAAATTATTTTATGAAATGAAATTTATAAATATGTGAAATGATAAATATAAAATAAATTAACATAATTGCATGAAAACTATATTTTGATAAATAATATTTTTATACTTTAAATTTATATATTAGAAATAATTACATTTAATTAATATTTTAATTTGATAAAATTATTTGTTAGGAAAAAATTATATGGTTTTGATGGAATTTCAAAAGAATATCTCACATGAAAAATATTCATTTCAATAAATGAGTAAATATAACTTTTGAATTTAAGAAACACGTTAAATAGTTATAAAAATACATGTCAAACGTTTTTGGAAATAATAAAATACATTAATGTAAAAAAATTATTCCTACAATTAATATTTTTACAATAATTTTTTTATGTCTTATATAAAGTTGTTTAAAAGTGATAAAACCATTGATCATATAATTTTTTTATAAATCTTGTATTTTTTACTAAAATCATTCTTTTAGAAAAATCAAAAAAATCAAATTTAGTTATCTTTTTTATGAGGATGTAAGAAATGATGTTTATTTTTATATATTTTATTTTTATAAATTTTATTTTTATAAATTATAAAAATAAATTTTTGAATAAAATAAGAATATATCATTAAAATTATTCATATTGAAAAAGAAAATTTCAAAATATTAATTATGATTATTCTTATTTCATATCATTTTACAACTAAATTTTTTCCAATGTATTATTAATATTAGAAATTATTTAACATTAATCATATATTTCTTGAAATAGAAACTCATATTAAATAAAAAAAAAATTTAGATAAATTATATCTAAATAATAAATTCTCTTATTAGTAATTTTATGCAATATAATTGAATATAATTAATCTTAATTGTATCCTTTATTTACATATATTTCATTAAAATGAAACTCGTATTCATTCCATCTAATTCAACATCTATTTTGTTACATTCATTCTTCAAAAAATTAATTTTATCAAAATATATCACAGTTTCATTTATGTTTGGTTTTTGTGTGGATAATGATATCCAACAAAATTTATTGCATAAAGGTAATAATATATGAGAAATTAAATGTGTTATACTATTTAGAAAATGTACCACTACTTAATGATTTTAAAATTATAAAGATTTTCTTACAATATATGTGGCCTTCATTTATTATTCTATGATATTTTATGTCTCTCCTCACCCTTATATTGTTGTTATATAGTATCATGAAAGAAACTTATTCCTTATTTTCATTTTCCCTTTCACTAATCATGAGTCCCTTCATTTTTTGGAACAAACAATAATTCATATAGCCTGCTTATTTTCATTATCATCATATCCAACTCGACTAACTAGACAACTTCATATTCTTCCCCTACAAGCATATAATCACAGTCCCATGTTCTATTCATCTCTATCTTTCATCATTACTTATTTGATTATTTAGTTTCCTTGAAAAACCTACCATGTTTGCCTCTGCACTCTTCATTATTACTCTTCTTCTTCAATGAATAAAATATTCAATTGTTTTTCAATCTAATATTTGACTCGTCAATTGTATTGTGATTTTAAATGACATTGTTATTCTTCTTAAGTACACAATCTTTTTTCACCTATGATACATCATATCAAATATCACTCACCCAAATATAAATATTAAAATATATATATATATATATATATAATTAGTTACAATTATGTATAATTTTTCACAAATTGTTATATTTTATATTTTTGTCCCTATATCCAAAATCATGGTTCATATAATCTTCTAAATTAATGTTTTGGAATGTACCACCCTTCTATTTTAAATATGAACATTATATTCGGTAACGTATGTGATACATAACATCAATATTAGAATAAAATATAACACCCCGAAAAATTATGATATATATTTTCAAACTAAATTTAATCTCTTCAATAGATTTAAATGAATGAATAATTATTTATGTTAAATTATATGGATTATTGAGTTTATCATGTGTTACACGTAATACAGAGTTTAACTTGTGTTACAAGAAACACCAATTCAAAATAAAATGTGAAAAATTATTAAATTATTATTATTTAATTTAATAGTTGTATCCTAGTCATTAAATATGAGGGTACGATTAGTACTAACTAATTAATAAATAATATTGATATTTATTAATTAGTAATTCAATAATAATCATTTAGATGAAAAAAGGTTGTTTTCTGAAAAAATGTTTTTTCTCTAAAAGTCGTAGTAGTCATTCTTTTTACACATAATGTAATTTTTTAGCAATTTTAGAAAATTTAAATGAAAAAAAAATTCATTTTTTAAATAATTATATCAAAATTATATTAGGGTGTATTTTTGGGATTTCTATGAAATATTTCATTTTTTGATAAATAATGGAAATACTGAACTATAATTCAAAACTACTTTTTCATTTAGGTAATTTATAATGTTTTATTAAATTTTGAATTTTTTAAAATAAAGTCATTTAAATAATATATGTATTAATACAATTTTTTTCATTGAAATCATTTCCATATTGAATTTCAATATAAAAAAATTATAGACTATGGATCATTTTTACTTTAAAACCCCGCTTCATCATCACATTTATCAAATAATTGTAAACTAAAATTTTACACTTCAATGATTTTTTTTTTAAAATAAAATAAATAATTTTAATTTTTTTAATTTATAATTTCTTTTATTGTAAATTTTAATTTTTAGAAATATGAATAGTAGAAGTAGTAAAAACAATTTATCACGGTTAAGGTAAAAAAACATTTACATGGGTTTAACGAAAATGATAAGGCAAAAAATTATCTATAAACTTGTCAAAAAACTTTTTTAATAGAAATAGTTGAATTATAAACATTTATTGTTTTATAATTATCCATTTGAGTCCCTTTTATCAAATGAATACACGGGGGTGCTAAATTATTTTGAAAAATACAAACTATGTCCTCTCTCCCACTTATAAATGGCCACCCCTATTAACTGTTATTTGAAACATAATAACTCATGGTATCATCCAGTACCATCCCAAATATAAATACAAATTCTTTACCATCTCCCTATAATTCTTATTTTGAGATTAAATCTATCCCAGTATGTTCTTAGTGTAAGCCTAATGATGATAATAGAATAAGAGCTAATGTTCTTTAATGAGAGTATTTATTATTATTTCATTATCCACCTCCATATAATATATTTAAAACGTTGTTATATAATAAACACAGTATTTCCCATTGAATGGGGTTTTTTATAATATTTAATGACATGTATCAACTCCACATCCATCAGATGGGATATGGAATTATAATTCCTGTTTATAACAGACAATCACCTCACAAATCGATGTCATTCGTTCTTCCTTTCCCCATTTCATAGTTGGGTATGATGATGTATATATTGTATATATATTATATTTATAACATAATTATAACTAGTGATTAATTATATCTAATATTGTTTCTTACTACCCATTCTGCAAGGGATTCGATAATTTCACTTGTGTGTTCAGAGGACTACCTCCTCAAGAAGTGATGTGATTCATCTTTCAATAATTCATTATATGGAATATAATAAGGTTAAAATTAATAATTATATATTTTATATGCTGCATAACGATGATATTAATGAAATATTTCTCCTTATTTAAAGATAATATATATCATTTTATTTCCTATATTTAAACACACTTAAAAATGATAACATCATTTGTGTATGTGTCGACTACCACCTTCACAAATAGAAGTTACCACATTTCATAACCAAACCACACGTATAAAATATATAAATAATAATTTGTTTATCATGAAAATATGATCATTATTTAAAGATAACATATTATTATCTCATTTCTATAATGATCATTAATAAATGGAAATGTCACTCATGTGTATGTACAACCATCCATCTCTATGACAGTAAAATACTTGATTTTCCATAACCATATTTCATGATTTGTTTCAAAAGAGTAATTGATTTAAAAAATTGATAATTATATATTGATTATTATTTTTGATATTATTATACTATATAATATGTGAATGAAAAAATTCATTTTTGATAATAAACGCATATGAAAACATGACAATAAAATCAAAAAACAAAAAAAAATATTCAGCGATTGTTAACTAATGGGTGATGAAATGTTATAAAAGGATAATAAATGTTATTATACATATTAATATGGTTATAGTGTAAGTTAATGACTCATTAAAATCCACTATAAAAGATTTTATATAAAATTTAACTAAAATAAAGCATCAGTTAAGGGATTTCATCTCAAATTACATTCTATTAAGACTTTTTGTTTATTATTCTCCAATTATCATTTATGTGGTGTATATAAAATCCATTAACATTTAATATAAGTATTTCATAATAATTCATTGTATTTTATGTTCCAAATTGAATTATATCAAACTACTACAAACACGGCCTTTATCAGCGATGAAAATGGCCTTTATCAGCGCTAGAAAAAGCACTGATAAAGCCAGCATAGATAAAGGGGGGTCCCCTTTATCAGCGCTCTGAAAAGCACTGATATAGGACCCCTTTATCAGTGCTAAAAAAAGAGCTGATAAAAGGGGTCTTTTATCAGTGCTTTTTTAGCGCTGATAAAGGGGTCCAATATCAGCGCTTCCTTTATCAGCGCTTTTGTTTTAGCGCTGATAAAGTACCATTTTATGAGCGCTTTTAAAAAAGCGCTGATAAAAGTTAAAAAAATTAAAAAATTAATTTTTTTAAAAAAAAAATCAAAATAAAAAAATAAAAAAATACTGGGAATTGGGTGGGCTTTTATAGCGCTTGAGCCCCCCATTTTACAGTGATTTTCTACCCCTGTACAGCACCCCACACACCCCACACACACCCTTCTACCTTTAAGAGTGCTTGTTGCTATATTCCCCCATGTGCGCCTTTATCAGTGCTAAAAAAGAGATGATAAAAGGGGTCTTTTATCAGTGCATTTTTAGCGCTGATAAAGGGGTCCAATATCAGTGCTTCCTTTATCAGCGCTTTTGTTTTAGCGCTGATAAAGGACCATTTTATGAGAGCTTTTAAAAAAGCGCTGATAAAAGTTAAAAAATTTAAAAAATTTAAATTTTTTTTAAAAAAATCAAAATAAAAAAATAAAAAAATAATGGGAATCGGGTGGGCTTTTATAGCGCTTGAGCCCCCCATTTTACAGTGATTTTCTACCCCTGTACAGCACCCCACACACCCCACACAAACCCTTCAACCTTTAAGAGTTCTTGTTGCTATATTCCCCCATATGCGCGCGCCCCTGGCTCCCACAGGATTTGAACTCGAGACCTCCCCCCTGCGTGGCCAAGCCTTTACCACTACTCTATTTTGATTTGTCTTCCAATTCATGATATCTATATATATATATATATTTAGTTATATTTATTCGTATAGTAAAATATATATATATTAATATATATATATATAGTTATTAGATTATAATATATATATAAAGTTACATTATAATATATATATAGTTATATTATAATATATATATATATAGTTATATTAATATATATATAGTAATATTAATATATATATATATAGTGATATTAATATATATCTATATCTATATATATATATATATAGTTATATTTATTCGTATAGTAATATATATTTATATTAATATATATATATATATAGTTATATGAACATATATATAGTTCTATGAATATATATATATAGTTATATTAATATATATATATAGTGATATTAATATATATACTTATAGTAATACTAATATATATACATGTATTTATATTAATATATATATAGTTATTAGATTAATATATATATATAGTTAGATTAATATATATATAGTTAGATTAATATATATATATAGTTAGATTAATATATAGGTATATAAATAATCATATATTTGAATTTTAAATAAAATGGATGTTAGTTATTATTTAGATAATGCAAATATATTTTATATGTAAATATATTATATTATTTATATTTATAATTAATTTTTTAGGTATCGATATATAAAAAATTGTACATATAGTTATATATTTGATTATAAATAGCAGTGCATTATCAAAAAGGATAAAATTTTAAATACATCATATCAATATGAATGTAATAACTTGGAATAAATTCAGTCCCCACCAAAAAAATCCAATAATACCACCTTAAATGAGGCTGAAAATCCACAAAATGTTAAAACAATTTGAGTACCCCGACAAAAAACACAGTTTTGGAGGCCTTCTGGGCTTCTTTTGGCCACGAAAAACGCTTGACCGGGCTTTCCCCGGTCACAGCGACGTAGAGCTCGTCGCAGTATTCGATTTGATATGTGGTAGAGCTCAAACGGACACCCGGATCAAAAGTTATGACCATTTGAAGTTTGAGTTGTGTTTTCAACATATTTTGGATCTTTTTTTAATTTTTTTTAATTTTTTTAATTTTATTAGTCCTCAAATTATTATTAAATTACTATTACTACATAATGATTATCAAATTATTAATTAAAAATATTTTTTTTAATTTTTTAAGAATCCATTTTCACTAAATATATTATATATATATATTAAGTATAATAAGTGTAAATGTAAATTTATACTTATCTAAAATATATTTAAAAATTATATCTTATATTTATATAACAATATAACTATATTTGTAACGCCCCGACCCCAGCTACCCAGAGTCGGTGCATTACTTCGTAACATTGGCATGATCACAAGAAAGATCAAATCCCGAAAGACCGATTGGTTTAGTAGCCTTGGAAACACTAGATATATTCATAAGTCTTACGTTACATCATAAAATGAAAAACTACTACAACAACATAATGTTTCCACAGTCCACACTATAATCCCCTCATAATATCCCTGCAGGTCATTCATAACTTACATCTTCACTTCCTGGGAAAAATAAAACATAGAAAAGGGGTGAGCTCAAATGCCCAGTAAGGATAACAATATAGCGGAAACTTTCATAAATAAGAATAAACATTTAAGGCAATGTATAACTAAAACAAAAGCCTTTTAAACTTGAACTTTCAACATGGTATGGCATAAATAAAATGAAATAATGCCATTTACTTATTCACATGGATATTCTACTAATCGAATAATCACATGCAAAAATCAATAACCACTTTCATAATGTTGGAATGCATAATTCCAGACTATCATAACCACATAGCCAAGGCCTCGTGCCAAGACTACAAATAAGATTTTGTCAAGGCCTTGTGCCAAGACAGTAGTTTGTCTCATGAGACCTTCCGATGCATCGAGGAGCTATAGCGGGCTCCACCCGTCACTTACTAAGTCCAATGCATTCCCATATGAAAAGGTTTAAACATAACATAATCATTCGTATTAAAACAAGCACACAAAATGTCAATACTTTCTCTATAAACCATGAATGGTATAAAAATAACACATCCACAGTCAAACATATCACAAAACCTTAAATACATTATGGAAGTTTTGTATCATAGTAAATCAACTTCATATAATCACAAAATCCATCAAAGGATGTTGACATAGATGAAATCAAAACTATTTGAGAGAAATATCTCTTTTTTTTTAAATCATTTAAAAGTCACACATTTATAAAGGAAGTAATTAAAAAGAGATTTTTGAATCAAAGTGTCCCATACCACTTTGAAACTTTTTAAAGGAATTAACATTTTAGAAACATTCATGTCCATATAAATAAATCCTTAAAAACCATTTTGAAAACATGGACATTAATTAAAAGGATTTAGAAAGATAAATCTTTAAAATATTTAAAATTATGATTTTGATAAAAAGTACCTTGTTTGGAAAACGATGGAAAGATTCCTTTATAAACCTCTTATTAAAAGTCAAACAATGTTATAAATGACTTTAACCCATATTCTAGTAAATAGTAAAAATGTTTTGAAATTCATTTTTAAGAAACATGGATGTGGATGATAAAGACATCCCAGTAGATTATTACGTATAAAAAACCTCGGATAATGAAGAGATTGTGAAATAACCCTTACCAGTTTGGTAACTTATGAAACATACAACCCATGAAAGAGGTATCATACAATTAATATGTAAGTACACATAAATTAGAGTGTATTACACAAAGAATATAATTATGGGCAGTATATACACCACACAAAAGGTAATAGTGGCAATATGGCATGAATCTCATGAGAATAAGGAGTGAGATGAAAACCACTTACGACGTTAATCAACTGAGTCGTATGGCCAAAAGTTAATAACCACCAAATGATTTACAGAATAACATGAATATAAATATAATCATGATAATATATATCAAATGGCAGTACACAATACACCACTTTCAATAATTTAGTGGCGAACAATGGAAATCTCACGGAATTGAAAGTGAGATAAGAAAATTCCTTACCTTGTACTTTTCCTTGGTTGGGGTAGGTTAACCTCCTGTATAATGGTGAAATAGTTGTTATTCAATTATACAAGAATCATATATATTAATATGATATCATATATGATCTTTTAACATTGATTTGTTAATAATATCTTAGAATTATCGTCATTTCGGGAGTTAACTTACTCATTTTCTTTTATATGTTTTGTTACATAAGCCATGGTTGTTGTATCTTATTCATATCCAGAATGATATCCAATCCGTAAACATCATTTTTAAATCATCAAATGATAATTATACTTGAATGGTTACGATGGAGAATGAATCTCATCGCGTTCGTGGAGACGGTAGTCCGTACGTACGCACGAACGCTACTTCCATTTAATTTTTATTTTAAAAGAATTGAATCCAAATGATACATAGGTATATTACTATTCCAGTATAATATAATATTTTATATATGTTACTTATGTTCATTAACACTATCCTTTATACGTTCCATGTGTGGTATGAATGAGTCATATCATTTTAAGGGGGCGGTAGTCCGCACTTCCTCAAATGAAATTATCGTATGTATATACAACATGAAACGAATAATGGTATGAAATAAAATGGAATTACAGAAGCTTATATATAAAATATATATCATTAATATCATATTTAATTACAGTGCCATCATAATGGCCACCATGAGAGGCGGTAAGATGTATTTGAACAATTATCGTTTCGTGAGGCGTTAGTTTTCCATCCACAGAAACATTATGTTCATCATCCATTAGATGGAGTTGTGTGTATGTGTAGTTTGAATCCTTCTTATAACAACATCCTAGTATATTGAGGATACTGGTGTTGTTACAAAAGAAAGTAAATAAAAAGATTTTGGGGGTTAGAGAAGCAAAATAAAGGAAAATAATTTAAGAGAAATCGTTACCTTTAATTTAGGTAACTCACTTTGGTTGGAACCAAAGGACTTGTTGAAATGCTTTCTGTTGGGCGGAAGAACACCCCAAGGAGGGAATGATGGCAAGAGGGGGGTGAATTGCCTTTTAAAAAAAAATTGATTAACAAATTAAAAACAAATTGAATCAAAGTAAAGATGCAGCGGAAAATAAAGAGGCAAGACACACAAAATTGATAACGGAGTTCGGCCTAAAACCTGGCCTACGTCTCCGCTCCCAACTCAACCGTTGAGAGATTCTACCACTTTCTTTTCAATGGTTTTAGCAAGAAACCCACTAGGCTTTGAGGTAGCACTAGGACCTATTACAGCTTGCTTTTAGTGGTTAAGCAAGAACCCAATGCTTTTAATGGTTAAGCAATAACCCACTAGCCTTTTTACGGGTGAAGGCTAGCTCACCGATCTCAAGCCTTTTACAAGGTAAGGCTTGTGAACCTCTTCACACCTTAGTGGTGGTGTGAGAACCCAAAGAAAAGGAGATGAGGAAAGAGTTTGGGGTTTGTAGGCACAAACCCAAATTTAAAGCTCAAAAAGAAATAAACAATAAAACCCGTATTGGAGGAAGACTTGGGCGCCAATTGGATTGGTGGAGCTGATGTAGCGTGCTTCTCCCAAGCTTCTTGATGTGCTCCTTGGATGTGGAAGTTGTTGGAGCACTTGAGGTTCCGTTGAGGAAGTCCACCGGAGGTTGGCCAATTGATGGAAAATGAGTATAGTGGCTTTGCAAGTGTTCCGGGTGGTGTCCGGGGCTTCCTCAGCCTTTATTTATAGGCTAGGAACTCATTGGGGGCCTTCGGAGCCGTTGGAGAGGCTTAGAGAGCCGTTGGGAGCCAAATGGACAGGCTGGTCAAAAGCCCAACGGCTAGTTTGACTGGCTCCACCGGCTGGCCGGTACAACTCCACCGGTTGGCCGGTGTTTGCAAAAAGACATTGGATTCCTGTCCAGGGGCCACCGGCTGACCGGTACATCTCCACCGGCTGGCCGGTGCCTTGGTAGAGAGGAAGAGTCTTGATCCAGGCTCTACCGGTCGACCGGTGAGGAGCCACCGGCTGGCCGGTGGCAAGACAGTAGCAAATACTATTTGAGCTGGGTGCCACCGGTCGACCGGTGGGAAGGTAGTAGCTTCCACTGTTTGGTCTGGATGCCACCGGCGGGCCGGTGGTGAAGCCACCGGTCGGCCGGTGGACTGAATTTCAGTCCATTTCTGCCTCTTCCTTGGTCAACTTCTTGGCAATCAAATGCCTATCAACACAAACACTTAAAACACAATGTTAGATAAAAATGAAAGTGATTGTGATCATGAAAATTAAACCTTGAGGGGTTCGAGAGGTACAACAATCTCCCCCTATTTTGATGATCACAATCACCGAAACAAACAATGTAAAATACTAAAATTGAAAGGAAATACTAAGCATGATGAAAATGATTCTCCCCCAATCAATCAAGAAATTTCTCCCCCTTTGTGATTATCAAAATAGAATGGGGCATAAAACTTGATTGAGGGAATCGATGAAAAACGAGATTTTAAATCGATTTAAAATGGTATCAATTGTTGAAAATTTTGAAAATTTTGAAATGAAAATTGAATAACAATTTGAATTGAAAGTTTTGAATCAAAACAAATTCGAAACCAACTGTTGGAATTTTAGAAATGAAAATTTGATAGAAAATATGAATTGAAAGAATTGAAACCAAGAGTTGAGTTTTGAAAAGAAAAAATTTTGAATACACAAAAAAAACTTAAAAGATCCTAACTCCCCCTAAATAAAAACAATGAATCACCGGGGAGAGGGATTTTGAAAAGAAACAATCTTAGGCCCGGAGAGACTCGCAAGAAGGGATTTTTCAATCCATACTTGCCTCATGGCGGGTCTTCTTCTATAAAATTCATCCGAAAAGAAAAAACTTTTGGGTTGACCATACCGGGCGTTTTTACAATTACACTCATAAATGAGATGCCCGGTTTTCTTGCAATAATTACAAAATTTGTAATCGGAGCTCCCCCTTACAAAAACAGTTTGAGCATGGGAGGAGGAGGCTTGCTTGGAATAGCCAAGCCCTTGGGAGGTTCTAGAAATGCGTTGGGAACCTAGCAAATTGTTCAAATTTTGTTCCCCTTGGGTGAACTTAGCAAGGGTCTCCCTAAGGTCTTTTATGGTTGATTCCATAGAATCAACATTTGGAAAATTTTGGATTTTAAGGGAGAGTTCCTCCTTCTCTTTGAGAAGTTGTTCTTTTTCGGAGGAAAGCTTTTTGAATGATTTTTTTAAAGCAACAAATTTTGAGGATAAAGTATGAAAACCATTTTCCAATTGATCTCTTGCATATTGGAGATCCTCATAAGACATATGATTGAAAGAGTTTGAATTTGAAGAACAAGAGGAGGATGAGTCGGAAGATGTTACCTCATGAAATGCCATTAGGCATTTGTTACCATTGTCGCTTGAGGAGGAGGATGATGAAGAGGAGGTGTCACTCCATGTTGCCTTGAGGACCTTCTTCTTTCCTTTTTCGTTGGCCCGTTTTTTGTTGAGTGGGCAATCGGGCTTGTAATGGCCCTTTTCGCCACACCCGTAGCATTTTACCTTTGGCTCGATTCTTGCGGTGGGTTCTTGCTTTCGCGCCTTGCGAGATTTCTTCTTCTTCTTGTGCTTCTTCATAAACTTGTGCATTTGGCGGGCGAGATTCTCCATTTCCGAGTCGCCGCTTGAAGATGAAGTAGATGAGGAAGATGAGGATGAGGAGGAGCTTACTTCTTTTTGAACCTTGAGGGCGATGTTCTTTGGAGTTTTGATAGGGGTGCCCTCCTTTTGTGCTTGCCTCCTCATCGTGATCTCGTAGGTCATTAGAGATCCGATGAGCTCCTCGACCGGCATATTTTTGACGTCCTTAGCTTCTTGGATCGCCGTCACCTTTGGTGCCCATGAGCTTGGAAGGACCCATAAGATCTTCTTGACCATCGTCTCGGCTGAAACATTATCACCAAGAGATTTCCTTCCATTGCATACGTCAGTAAAGCGAGTAAACATTTCAGAAATTGACTGATTTGGATGCATGGAAAAAGATTCAAAATCCTGTCTATACATATCTAATCTAGTATCCTTGACTTTATTAGTGCCTTCATGGGTCACTTCTAAAAGCTTCCAAATTTCATGTGCGGAGGTGCAAGTGGATACACGATTAAATTCATTTCTATCTAACCCGCAATGAAGAGCATTCATGGCTTTGCCATCAAGCTCGAAATTTCTAATGTCGGCGGGGGTCCATTTGGATTCGTCGGGGGAAGAAAGAGTGTAGCCTTGCATGACTATTTTAAAAATGGGATATCCTATGCTTCTTAAAAAAGTGGTCATGCGGGTTTTCCAATAATTGTAGTCGGTCCCATCAAAAAATGGAGCCCGACCCAAAGAGTAGCCCTCGGGGGCGAAAGAGGTAGATGCCATCAAAAACAAAGATCTTAACTTTGAAACCGGGTTAAGGAATTACTCAAAGGTCCCTCTGATACCAATTGTTGGGCGGAAGAACACCCCAAGGAGGGAATGATGGCAAGAGGGGGGGTGAATTGCCTTTTAAAAAAAAATTGATTAACAAATTAAAAACAAATTGAATCAAAGTAAAGATGCAGCGGAAAATAAAGAGGCAAGACACACAAAATTGATAACGGAGTTCGGCCTAAAACCTGGCCTACGTCTCCGCTCCCAACTCAACCGTTGAGAGATTCTACCACTTGCTTTTCAATGGTTTTAGCAAGAAACCCACTAGGCTTTGAGGTAGCACTAGGACCTATTACAGCTTACTTTTAGTGGTTAAGCAAGAACCCAATGCTTTTAATGGTTAAGCAATAACCCACTAGCCTTTTTACGGGTGAAGGCTAGCTCACCGATCTCAAGCCTTTTACAAGGTAAGGCTTGTGAACCTCTTCACACCTTAGTGGTGGTGTGAGAACCCAAAGAAAAGGAGATGAGGAAAGAGTTTGGGGTTTGTAGGCACAAACCCAAATTTAAAGCTCAAAAAGAAATAAACAATAAAACCCGTATTGGAGGAAGACTTGGGCGCCAATTGGATTGGTGGAGCTGATGTAGCGTGCTTCTCCCAAGCTTCTTGATGTGCTCCTTGGATGTGGAAGTTGTTGGAGCACTTGAGGTTCCGTTGAGGAAGTCCACCGGAGGTTGGCCAATTGATGGAAAATGAGTATAGTGGCTTTGCAAGTGTTCCGGGTGGTGTCCGGGGCTTCCTCAGCCTTTATTTATAGGCTAGGAACTCATTGGGGGCCTTCGGAGCCGTTGGAGAGGCTTAGAGAGCCGTTGGGAGCCAAATGGACAGGCTGGTCAAAAGCCCAACGGCTAGTTTGACTGGCTCCACCGGCTGGCCGGTACAACTCCACCGGTTGGCCGGTGTTTGCAAAAAGACATTGGATTCCTGTCCAGGGGCCACCGGCTGACCGGTACATCTCCACCGGCTGGCTGGTGCCTTGGTAGAGAGGAAGAGTCTTGATCCAGGCTCTACCGGTCGACCGGTGAGGAGCCACCGGCTGGCCGGTGGCAAGACAGTAGCAAATACTATTTGAGCTGGGTGCCACTGGTCGACCGGTGGCAGAGCCACCGGTCGACCGGTGGGAAGGCAGTAGCTTCCACTGTTTGGTCTGGATGCCACCGGCTGGCCGGTGGTGAAGCCACCGGTCGGCCGGTGGACTGAATTTCAGTCCATTTCTGCCTCTTCCTTGGTCAACTTCTTGGCAATCAAATGCCTATCAACACAAACACTTAAAACACAATGTTAGATAAAAATGAAAGTGATTGTGATCATGAAAATTAAACCTTGAGGGGTTCGAGAGGTACAACACTTTCTGCCTAAGGGGAAGCTTCAAGGAGGAGGAGAGGGATGTGGGGAGCTTAGTTGGGCAGTGTTTGGACGATCCAAGTGGCTTGAGAGGTGTGAGGAATGAGTAGAAGTGGTCTCCTTTTATAAGGAAGAGGAGGGGCTCTTTAGGAAAGAGTGAAAGTATTACTTTATAATATAATTATATTCGGTTTATAATGGTCCAAAAATCATTGAGGTCGAATATAAGTTGACTCATATTCTAAATAACATCATCCAATAAGAATTGGACAGGTTTTAGATAATATTTTAATTATTATAATATTATTTATTTCAATGATTTATTAATGAGGTAAACATTGCATCATTATTGTGTCATTAATAATTTAACTTATTTGATGTCTAAAAATTATAAATAAAATATCATTATGTAGGAAATCTTTTTAGATTTCTAATGAAAATTTATAATCGAAAATCCAACATGTATAACCCTATGTAAAAATTGTTCTTCTAAAAGATGTAAGCTTATGCCATTTTTATTTTTATTTTAACTTTATTAATATAATGTGTTCCTACCACATACAAGTGGCTCCAAGGGGTCCCCAAATTGACCCACGGATGCCCATGGTCGGGTATGTGTCCACCAATATGTTTAGGACACGTTTTAGGGTAATTTTGTATTATTATAATATTATTTTTTAACCCTTATTTACCGGATTTACCCTTTAACCATGGTAAATAAAATATTTACCACAGTAACTATTCAAAATGTCTAAAAATAAAAGTTACCTATTTACACAATTTGAACATCCTGATTCCAAATATGGAATCCATTTTCCTAAATTCAAAACACAGAAGTGGCAGAAATTAATTTAAAATTAATTCCCGCTGTCAAAACAAAAAGCGTGTTTTTAAGAGATAATAACTATCAAAAGATTGACACTTGTTTATGTTCGGTTTAATTGTAAAATTATGTCCAATGACCAACATTATATTAAATGGTAAAAATATATTATAAATATACTATAAAACCACTCAAATTCATAATTTATCACTATTAATTATTTTGATTAAAAAAGTTGTTTTTAATTAAAATTTAGTAATTTTCACTATTCATCAAAATATGAAAGTTATCCGAAATGTACCAAAATTTCACCTTAGGCTAAATTCGATATTACGAATCTAAAAATGAAGTCCATTTTCAAATATAAAATATATATAATTTCTAAAAGTAGGTATTACTATTCATAACGGCTAGTTTGATTGGTTGTGGTGTGTGTTAAAACTCAAGGTTGCGTACAACACACGCTACTGTATTATTCAAAGAAAGCGTACCGTGGAAGCTTGGGATGTTTCATTTTAAATTTTTTTGATGTACCCATTTAGTCAAAAAGTTTAAAATATTGTATTTAAAAAGGGTTCACTATTAAATGTTGATAAAAGTGCAATACTGAAAATGAATTTGTTCTTGCATTATATCTAAGAAACTCATAATATGGATTCTAAAATTATAAGGATTATATAAAGTTTAAAATTTATATAATACTATTCATAACCTCTTTTGAATGGTTTTTTTTTGTAAGTCATGGTGTGATTGAACTCAGTGTTGCGTGTAGTGCAAGTCATTGAATTATTTTGAAGAAATAATACACTATGAAACCTTGGGGTGTTACATTCTCCCCTCCTTCAATAAATTGCGTTCTCGCAATTTGAAATTGTTCTTCGAAAATAAAAGGTTGAAAATAGAAAATATATTTGTGGGAAAACCCACATCAGAAATTGGGTTACTAAAATTTAGTCTTAATATGAGGAAAAGAGAAATGAAAGGGTCACCAACAAATTATGATCTCGATTAGGAGAACATTGGTGGCATATAATTGGAGGAAAAACGTAAATATTTATAGGTAGTGATTGAGGTCATCAATCACAAACAAGTATAAAATTGAGGTCCTTAAATTCATCAATCTATGATGATTTGAAATACCATCCGTTCAACAAAACATAGGGTATTAGGATAACACATTTTTTACGTTTCAAAATATCTTAGTTGAAATCCCACATCGAAAAATGAATTAATGAGGCCTCTATTTAAAATAAAGAGTCTAAAGTATGAAGATTACTGAAAATAACACATACTAGGGTTCCATGTAGGAAAATATGGATATGGAAGAAAAATCTAACCATCAATTATCTGATGGAGAGTGGTAGAGAACATGGCTATGAAAAGGCCAACAATCTCAAAGCCGTAAATTACTGATGATTTAAGGTACCATCTAGGAAAACATTTTTGTTCTAAGTTGCTTTTCTTAATATTTAGGAATTTATTTATGAGAATGGCTAAGATCATAAGGAGATATACTTACTTTATAATTAGAGTTTTGTCCATTAATAAATTTCTACCACAAACCCATCTTTCACTCTAAAAGATAATAGAATGCAAAAAAATTCTATTTACACTATTCGTATAGGGTTCCAAAATAAACAAATTTATAAATCATCTACCAGATCTTTTAATAAAAACTACATTATTTAATACAGGACATCTCGTGGGCCAGTGGTAGGATATACACCCTTGTCGCCCTTCGGTTGCGGGTTCAAGTCTCGCGGCCTTGCCGGACGCGACGGGTTGCCGCCTGACCTCCGGGTTGTCCTTTTATGGCAATCCAAAATAATCCAAACTAGAACTATCCAAAATACTTCTGTCCAAACTCACAGTCCAACATTTATAAGGAAGGTAAACATAATATAGATCCTTTTTACCCCGTAATTGCATATGAATACCTTCATCATGTATTACCATATTCCTTATTGATTACATTAATGCTCCCTTATTCCATATAGAATGCTGGATATACTTTATTAATCCAAAAATGTTTTAAACCCCAACAATGATGGAATATAAAAATCATTAATCAGTTCCAAGGTAGTCAAGAATATCCAATATAATTTATCCAAAATAATCACATATTATTCCAAAAATCACTACCTCAGTATCAAGAACTATATTATGATTTATCATTCTCTCAACCATATATTTTCCAAAAATTTATCCTGCTATTGAGTCACTTTTCTTTGTTCCACACAATCTCAAGTCCTTAATGAAATAGTACTGCAGTACAATCCTTATATACTCCATAATTATTATAACTAGTACTTTGTTTATACAACACTCAATTGATATAATCAACATAATAACTCTAATCATTCCTCTTAATCTGTGGTAGTATCATAACTTGATTATTATCCAATAGCATCATTTGCGGCATAGTCTGATGATAGGGACATAGGTTCGTGTAGTTTCCAAACTCCTTGCAAATGAAGCATTGTACATTTGAAACCATTTTCTTACCCTTGCAGTCATGTACTTTGTGCCCTTTTCCTCCACACTTATAACAAACTCCCATTCCTTTCAGGCAAGTTCCAGGGTGTTTCTTTCCACAGTTACCACATATGGGAAAATTCTTCTTTTCCCTCTTCCCTTTATTCATCTTTCTCTCTTCTATCCTTTTCTTCTCTTGCTTCCCTTCAAATCCATAGGACTCAGTAAACTCTTTACTTATCTTATCAACACATGATATTATTTCTTCATATGATGATAATACATGGGAGACTATTTCTCTTATAAATTCTAGCTTAAGACCATGAAAGATATGATCCTTCCTTCTCTTTGGATCATGTGCATTTCTGGAGTTCTCATTCCTTCTACTGGGCGCCATTTCTAAACAGTGGCATAAACTAGATCAGTTTATGAATCAAAATACATAATCCCATACTTATAAAACACTTAACATAAATTGAACTATTTATGGATATAATCCATAATCATAAAAATGTTTTTTTAGGAAGTATATACTCATAATCCCTTCAAAATGATTTGTAAAGAAAATGAGAGTTATCCTAAGCATATCCCCCGGGAGTGTCGTAACCAAGAGTGCAGCAAGGCCCGTTGTCGTGCACCAGTTCCCGTTCGAGTCTAGCTCGAAGCGGTGTTTTCGGGTTTTACCCCTAGGTACATCTGTTCCAGAGCCGCCTCTACCTGTTCGTATCCAGACAGGGATGTATTGCTCGGAAAACTCACAAAATCTCTACCATACCAAAATTCTAGGAAATTCTTCTATACTAATCCTCAAAGTTCATCTTAGGTATACGTTCTCTAATCAGAGTTTATCTAAATCTAGCTTCCAAGGTTTGTACTAAACTTCCTCTGATACCAACTGTAACGCCCCGACCCCAGCTACCCAGAGTCGGTGCATTACTTCGTAACATTGGCATGATCACAAGAAAGATCAAATCCCGAAAGACCGATTGGTTTAGTAGCCTTGGAAACACTAGATATATTCATAAGTCTTACATTACATCATAAAATGAAAAACTACTACAAAAACATAATGTTTCAGCAGTCCACACTATAATCCCCTCATAATATCCCTGCAGGTCATTCATAACTTACATCTTCACTTCCTGGGAAAAATAAAACATAGAAAAGGGGTGAGCTCAAATGCCCAGTAAGGATAACAATATAGCGGAAACTTTCATAAATAAGAATACACATTTAAGGCAATGTATAACTAAAACAAAAGCCTTTTAAACTTGAACTTTCAACATGGTATGGAATAAATAAAATGAAGTAATGCCATTTACTTATTCACATGGATATTCTACTAATCGAATAATCACATGCAAAAATCAATAACCACTTTCATAATGTTGGAATGCATAATACCAGACTATCATAACCACATTGCCAAGGCCTCGTTCCAAGACTACAAATAAGATTTTGTCAAGGCCTTGTGCCAAGACACTAGTTTGTCTCATGAGACCTACCGATGCATCGAGGAGCTATAGCGGGCTCCACCCGTCACTTACTAAGTCCAATGCATTCCCATATGAAAAGGTTTAAACATAACATAATCATTCGTATTAAAACAAGCACAAAAAATGTCAATACTTTCTCTATAAACCATGAATGGTATTAAAATAACACATCCACAGTCAAACATATCACAAAACCTTAAATACATTATGGAAGTTTTGTATCATAGTAAATCAACTTCATATAATCACAAAATCTATCAAAGGATGTTGACATAGATGAAATCAAAACTATTTGAGAGAAATATCTCTTTTTTTTTAAATCATTTAAAAGTCACACATTTATAAAGGAAGTAATTAAAAAGAGATTTTTGAATCAAAGTGTCCCATACCACTTTGAAACTTTTTAAAGGAATTAACATTTTAGAAACATTCATGTCCATATAAATAAATCCTTAAAAAACATTTTGAAAACATGGACATTAATTAAAAGGATTTAGAAAGATAAATCTTTAAAACATTTAAAATTATGATTTTGATAAAGAGTACCTTGTTTGGAAAACGATGGAAAGATTCCTTTATAAACCTCTTATAAAAAGTCAAACAATGTTATAAATGACTTTAACCCATATTCTAGTAAATAGTAAAAATGTTTTGAAATTCATTTTTATGAAACATGGATGTGGATGGTAAAGACATCCCAGTAGATTATTACGTATAAACAACCTCGGATAATGAAGAGATTGTGAAATAACCCTTACCAGTTTGGTAACTTATGAAACATACAACCCATGAAAGAGGTATCATACAATGAATATGTAAGTACACATAAATTAGAGTGTATTACACAAAGAATATAATTATGGGCAGTACATACACCACACAAAAGGTAATGGTGGCAATATGGCATGAATCTCATGAGAATAAGGAGTGAGATGAAAACCCCTTACCACGTTAATCAACTGAGTCGTATGGCCAAAAGTTAATAACCACCAAATGATTTACAGAATAACATGAATATAAATATAATCATGATAATATATATCAAATGGCAGTACACAATACACCACTTTCAATAATTTAGTGGCGAACAATGGAAATCTCACGGAATTGAAAGTGAGATAAGAAAATACCTTACCTTGTACTTTTCCTTGGTTGGGGTACGTTAACCTCCTGTATAATGGTGAAATAGTTGTTATTAAATTATACAAGAATCATATATATTAATATGATATCATATATGATCTTTTAACATTGATTTGTTAATAATATCTTAGAATTATCGTCATTTCGGGTGTTAACTTACTCATTTTCTTTTATATGTTTTGTTACATAAGCCATGGTTGTTGTATCTTATTCATATCCAGAATGATATCCAGTCCTTAAACATCATTTTTAAATCATCAAATGATAATTATACTTTAATGGTTACGATGGAGAATGAATCTCATCGCGTTCGTGGAGAAGGTAGTCCATACGTACGCACGAACGCTACTTCCATTTAATTTTTATTTTAAAAGAATTGAATCCAAAAGATACATAGGTATATTACTATTCCAGTATAATATAATATTTTATATATGTTACTGAAGTTCATTAACACCATCCTTTATACGTTCTATGTGTGGTATGAATGAGTCATATCATTTTAAGGGGGCGTTAGTCCGCACTTCCGCTAATGAAATTATCGTATGTATATACAACATGAAACGAATAATGGTATGAAATAAAATGGAATTACAGAAGCTTATATATAAAATATATATCATTAATATCATATTTAATTACAGTGCCATCATAATGGCCACCATGAGAGGCGGTAAGATGTATTTGAACAATCATCGTTTCGTGAGGCGTTAGTTTGCCATCCACAGAAACATTATGTTCATCATCCATTAGATGGAGTTGTGTGTATGTGTAGTTTGAATACTTCTTATAACAACATCCTAGTATATTGAGGATACTGGTTTTGTTACAAAAGAAAGGAAATAAAAAGATTTTGGGGGTTGGAGAAGCAAAATAAAGGAAAATAATTTAAGAGAAATCGTTACCTTTAATTTAGGTAACTCACTTTGGTTGGAACCAAAGGACTTGTTGAAATGCTTTCTGCCTAAGGGGAAGTTTCAAGGAGGAGGAGAGGGATGTGGGTAGCTTAGTTGGGCAGAGTTTGGACGAGCCAAGTGGCTTGAGAGGTGTGCGGAATGAGTAGAAGTGGTCTCCTTTTATAAGGAAGAGGAGGGGCTCTTTAGGAAAGAGTGAAAGTATTACTTTATAATATAATTATATTCGTTTTATAATGGTCCAAAAATCATTGAGGTCGATGATAAGATGACTCATATTCTAAATAAAATCAACCAATAAGAATTGGACAGGTTTTAGAAAATATTTTAATTATTATAATATTATTTATTTCAGTGATTTATTAATGAGGTAAACATTGCATCATTATTGTGTCATTAATAATTTAACTTATTTGATGTCTAAAAATTATAAATAAAATATCATCATGTATTAAATCTTTTTAGCTTTCTAATGAATATTTATAATCGAATATCCAACATGTATAACCCTATGTAAAAATTGTTCTTCTAAAAGATGTAAGCTTATGCCATTTTTATTTTTATTTTAACTTTATTAATATAATGTGTCCCTTCCACATACAAGTGGCTCCAAGGGGTCCCCAAATTGACCCAAGGATGCCCATGGACGGGTATGTGTCCACCAATAAGGTTAGGACACGTTTTAGGGTAATTTTGTATTATTATAATATTATTTTTTAACCCTTATTTACCGGATTTACCCTTTAACCATGGTAAATAAAATATTTACCACAGTAACTATTGAAAATGTCTAAAAATAAAAGTTACCTATTTACACAATTTGAACATCCTGATTCCAAATATGGAATCCATTTTCCTAAATTCAATACACAGAAGTGGCAGAAATTAATTTAAAATTAATTCCCGCTGTCAAAACAAAAAGCGTGTTTTTAAGAGATAATAACTATCAAAAGATTGACACTTGTTTATGTTCGGTTTAATTGTAAAATTATGTCCAATAACCAACATTATATTAAATGGTAAAAATATATTCTAAATATACTTTAAAACCACTCAAATTCATAATTTATCACTATTAATTATTTTGATTAAAAAAGTTGTTTTAATTAAAATTTAGTAATTTTCACTATTCAGCAAAATATGAAAGTTATCCGAAATGTACCAAAATTTCACCTTAGGCTATATTCGATATTCCAAATCCAAAAATGAAGTCCATTTTCAAATATAAAATATATATAATTTCTAAAAGTAGGTATTACTATTCATAACGGCTAGTTTGATTGGTTGTGGTGTGTGTTAAAACTCAAGGTTGCGTACAACACACGCTACTGTATTATTCAAAGAAAGCGTACCGTGGAAGCTTGGGATGTTTCATTTTAAATTTTTTTGATGTCCCCATTTAGTCAAAAAGTTTAAAATATTGTATTTAAAAAGGGTTCACTATTAAAAGTTGATAAAAGTGCAATACTGAAAATGAATTTGTTCTTGCATTATATCAAAGATACTCATAATATGGATTCTAAAATTATAAGGATTATATAATGTTTAAAATTTATATAATACTATTCATAACCTCTTTTGAATGGTTTTTTTTGTAAGACATGGTGTGATTGAACTCAGTGTTGCGTGTAGTGCAAGTCATTGAATTATTTTGAAAAAATAATACACTATGAAACCTTGGGGTGTTACATTCTCTCCTCCTTCAATAAATTGAGTCCTCGCAATTTGAAATTGTTCTTCGAAAATAAAAGGTTGAAAATAGAAAATATATTTGTGGGAAAACCCACATCAGAAATTGGGTTACTAAAATTTAGTCTTAATATGAGGAAAAGAGAAATGAAAGGGTCACCACCAAATTATGATCTCGATTAGGAGAACATTGGTGGCATATAATTGGAGGAAAAACGTAAATATTTATAGGTAGTGATTGAGGTCATTAATCACAAACAAGTATAAAATTGAGGTCCTTAAATTCATCAATCTATGATGATTTGAAATACCATCTGTTCAACAAAACATAGGGTATTAGGATAACACATTTTTGACGTTTCAAAATATCTTAGTTGAAATCCCACATCGAAAAATGAATTAATGAGGCCTCTATTTAAAATAAAGAGTCTAAAGTATGAAGATTACCGAAAATAACACATACTAGAGTTCCATGTAGGAAAATATGGATATGGAAGAAAAATCTAACCATCAATTATCTGATGGAGAGTGGTAGAGAACATGGCTATGAAAAGGACAACAATCCCAAAGCCGTAAATTAGTGATGATTTAAGGTACCATCTAGGAAAACATTTTTGTTCTAAGTTGCTTTTCTTAATATTTAGGAATTTATTTATGAGATTGGATAAGATCATAAGGAGATATACTTACTTTATAATTAGAGTTTTTTCCATTAATAAATTTCTACCACAAACTCATCTTTCACTCTAAAAGATAATAGAATGTAAAAAAATTCTATTTACACTATTCGTATAGGGTTCCAAAATAAACAAATTTATAAATCATCTAAGAGATCTTTTAATAAAAACTACATTATTTAATCCAGGACATCTCGTGGGCCAGTGGTAGGATATACACCCTTGTCGCCCTTCGGTTGCGGGTTCAAGTCTCGCGGCCTTGCCGGACGCGACGGGTTGCCGCCCGACCTCCGGGTTGTCCTTTTATGGCAATCCAAAATAATCCAAACTAGAACTATCCAAAATACTTCTGTCCAAACTCACAGTCCAACATTTATAAAGAAGGTAAACATAATATAGATCCTTTTTACCCCATAATTGCATATGAATACCATCATCATGTATTACCATATTCCTTATTGATTACATTAATGCGTCCTTATTCCATATAGAATGCTGGATATACTTTATTAATCCAAAAATGTTTTAAACCCCAACAATGATGGAATATACAAATCATTAATCAGTTCCAAGGTAGTCAAGAATATCCAATATAATTTATCCAAAATAATCACATATTATTCCAAAAATCACTACCTCAGTATCAGAACTATATTATGATTTATCATTCTCTCAACCATATATTTTCCAAAAATTTATCCTGCTATTGAGTCACCTTTCTTTGTTCCACACAATCTCAAGTCCTTAATGAAATAGTACTGCAGTACAATCCTTATATAATCCATAATTATTATAACTAGTACTTTGTTGATACAACACTCAATTGATATAATCAACATAATAACTCTAATCATTCCTCTTAATCTGTGGTAGTATCATAACTTGATTATTATCCAATAACATCATTTGCGGCATAGTCTGATGACTGGGACATAGGTTCGCGTAGTGTCCAAACTCCTTGCAAATGAAGCATTGTACATTTGAAACCATTTTCTTACCCTTGCAGTCATGTACTTTGTGCCCTTTTCCTCCACACTTATAACAAACTCCCATTCCTTTCAGGCAAGTTCCAGAGTGTTTCTTTCCACAGTTACCACATATGGGAAAATTCTTCTTTTCCCTCTTCCCTTTATTCATCTTTATCTCTTCTATCCTTTTCATCTCTTGCTTCCCTTCAAATCCATAGGACTCAGTAAACTCTTTACTTATCTTATCAACACATGATATTATTTCTCCATATGATGATAATACATGGGAGACTATTTCTCTTATAAATTCTAGCTTAACACCATGAAAGATATGATCCTTCCTTCTCTTTGGATCATGTGCATTTCTGGAGTTCTCATTCCTTCTACTGGGCGCCATTTCTAAACAATGGCATAAACTAGATCAGTTTATGAATCAAAATACATAATCCCATACTTATAAAACACTTAACATAAATTGAACTATTTATGGATATAATCCATAATAATAAAAATGTTTTTTTAGGAAGTATATACTCATAATCCCTTCAAAATGATTTGTAAAGAAAATGAGAGTTATCCTAAGCATATCCCCCGGGAGTGTCGTAACCAAGAGTGCAGCAAGGCCCGTTGTCGTGCACCAGTTCCCGTTCGAGTCTAGCTCAAAGCGGTGTTTTCGGGTTTTACCCCTAGGTACATCTGTGCCAGAGCCGCCTCTACCTGTTCGTATCCAGATAGGGATGTATTGCTCGGAAAACTCACAAAATCTCTACAATACCAAAATTCTAGGAAATTATTCTATACTAATCCTCAAAGTTCATCTTAGGTATACGTTCTCCAATCAGAGTTTATCTAAATATAGCTTCCAAGGTTTGCACTAAACTTCCTCTGATACCAACTGTAACGCCCCGACCCTAGAAACCCAGAGTGGGTGCATTACTTCGTAACATTGGCATGATCACAAGAAAGATCAAATCCCGAAAGACCGATTGGTTTAGTAGCCTTGGAAACACTAGATATATTCATAAGTCTTACATTACAACATAAAATGAAAAACTACTACAACAACATAATTTTTCCACAGTCCACACTATAATCCCCTCATAATATCCCTGCAGGTCATTCATAACTTACATCTTCACTTCCTGGGAAAAATAAAACATAGAAAAGGGGTGAGCTCAAATGCCCCGTAAGGATAACAATATAGCGGAAACTTTCATAAATAAGAATAAACATTTAAGGCAATGTATAACTAAAAGAAAAGCCTTTTAAACATGAACTTTCAACATGGTATGGCATAAATAAAATGAAATAATGCCATTTACTTATTCACATGGATATTCTACTAATCGAATAATCACATGCAAAAATCAATAACCACTTTCATAATGTTGGAATGCATAATTCCAGACTATCATAACCACATAGCCAAGGCCTCGTGCCAAGACTACAAATAAGATTTTGTCAAGGCCTTGTGCCAAGACACTAGTTTGTCTCATGAGACCTACCGATGCATCGAGGAGCTATAGCGGGCTCCACCCGTCACTTACTAAGTCCAATGAATTCCCATATGAAAAGGATTAAACATAACATAATCATTCGTATTAAAACAAGCACACAAAATGTCAATACTTTCTCTATAAACCATGAATGGTATAAAAATAACACATCCACAGTCAAACATATCACAAAACCTTAAATACATTATGGAAGTTTTGTATCATAGTAAATCAACTTCATATAATCACAAAATCTATCAAAGGATGTTGACATAGATGAAATCAAAACTATTTGAGAGAAATATCTCTTTTTTTTTAAATCATTTAAAAGTCACACATTTATAAAGGAAGTAATTAAAAATAGATTTTTGAATCAAAGTGTCCCATACCACTTTGAAACTTTTTAAAGGAATTAACATTTTAGAAACATTCATGTCCATATAAATAAATCCTTAAAACCCATTTTGAAAACATGGACATTAATTAAAAGGATTTAGAAAGATAAATCTTTAAAACATTTAAAATTATGATTTTGATAAAGAGTACCTTGTTTGGAAAACGATGGAAAGATTCCTTTATAAACCTCTTATAAAAAGTCAAACAATGGTATAAATGAATTTAACCCATATTCTAGTAAATAGTAAAAATGTTTTGAAATTCATTTTTAAGAAACATGGATGTGGATGATAAAGACATCCCAGTAGATTATTACGTATAAACAACCTCGGATAATGAAGATATTGTGAAATAACCCTTACCAGTTTGGTAACTTATGAAACATACAACCCATGAAAGAGGTATCATACAATGAATATGTAAGTACACATAAATTAGAGTGTATTACACAAAGAATATAATTATGGGCAGTACATACACCACACAAAAGGTAATGGTGGCAATATGGCATGAATCTCATGAGAATAAGGAGTGAGATGAAAACCCCTTACCACGTTAATCAACTGAGTCGTATGGAGAAAAGTTAATAACCACCAAATGATTTACAGAATAACATGAATATAAATATAATCATGATAATATATATCAAATGGCAGTACACAATACAACACTTTCAATAATTTAGTGGCGAACAATGGAAATCTCACGGAATTGAAAGTGAGATAAGAAAATCCCTTACCTTGTACTTTTCCTTGGTTGGGGTAGGTTAACCTCCTGTATAATGGTGAAATAGTTGTTATTAAATTATACAAGAATCATATATATTAATATGATATCATATATGATCTTTTAACATTGATTTGTTAATAATATCTTAGAAATATCGTCATTTCGGGAGTTAACTTACTCATTTTCTTTTATATGTTTTGTTACATAAGCCATGGTTGTTGTATCTTATTCATATCCAGAATGACATCCAGTCCTTAAACATCATTTTTAAATCATCAAATGATAATTATACTTGAATGGTTACGATGGAGAATGAATCTCATCGCGTTCGTGGAGACGGTAGTCCGTACGTACGCACGAACGCTACTTCCATTTAATTTTTATTTTAAAAGAATTGAATCCAAATGATACATAGGTATATTACTATTCCAGTATAATATAATATTTTATATATGTTACTTACGTTCATTAACACCATCCTTTATACGTTCCATGTGTGGTATGAATGAGTCATATCATTTTAAGGGGGCGGTAGTCCGCACTTCCTCAAATGAAATTATCGTATGTATATACAACATGAAACGAATAATGGTATGAAATAAAATGGAATTACAGAAGCTTATATATAAAATATATATCATTAATATCATATTTAAATACAGTGCCATCATAATGGCCACCATGAGAGGCGGTAAGATGTATTTGAACAATCATCGTTTCGTGAGGCGTTAGTTTGCCATCCACAGAAACATTATGTTGATCATCCATTAGATGGAGTTGTGTGTATGTGTAGTTTTAATCCTTCTTATAACAACATCCTACTATATTGAGGATACTGGTGTTGTTACAAAAGAAAGGAAATAAAAAGATTTTGGGGGTTGGAGAAGCAAAATAAAGGAAAATAATTTAAGAGAAATCGTTACCTTTAATTTAGGTAACTCACTTTGGTTGGAACCAAAGGACTTGTTGAAATGCTTTCTGCCTAAGGGGAAGCTTCACGGAGGAGGAGAGGGATGTGGGGAGCTTAGTTGGGCAGAGTTTGGACGAGCCAAGTGGCTTGAGAGGTGTAAGAAATGAGTAGAAGTGGTCTCCTTTTATAAGGAAGAGGAGGGGATCTTTAGGAAAGAGTGAAAGTATTACTTTATAATATAATTATATTCGGTTTATAATGGTCCAAAAATCTTTGAGGTCGAAGATAAGATGACTCATATTATAAATAACATCAACCAATAATAATTGGACAGGTTTTAGATAATATTTTAATTATTATAATATTATTTATTTCAATGATTTATTAATGAGGTAAACATTGCATCATTATTGTGTCATTAATAATTTAACTTAATTGATGTCTGAAAATTATAAATAAAATATCATCATGTAGGAAATCTTTTTATATTTCTAATGAATATTTATAATCGAAAATCCAACATGTATAACCCTATGTAAAAATTGTTCTTCTAAAAGATGTAAGCTTATGCCATTTTTATTTTTATTTTAACTTTATTAATATAATGTGTCCCTACCACATACAATTGGCTCCATGGGGTCCCCAAATTGACCCAAGGATGCCCATGGTCGGGTATGTGTCCACCAATAAGGTTAGGACACGTTTTAGGGTAATTTTGTATTATTATAATATTATTTTTTAACCCTTATTTATCGGATTTACCCTTTAACCATGGTAAATAAAATATTTACCACAGTAACTATTCAAAATGTCTAAAAATAAAAGTTACCTATTTACACAATTTGAACATCCTGATTCCAAATATGGAATCCATTTTCCTAAATTCACAACACAGAAGTGGCAGAAATTAATTTAAAATTAATTCCCGCTGTCAAAACAAAAAGCGTGTTTTTAAGAGATAATAACTATCAAAAGATTGACACTTGTTTATGTTCGGTTTAATTGTAAAATTATGTCCAATGACCAACATTATATTAAATGGTAAAAATATATTCTAAATATACTTTAAAACCACTCAAATTCATAATTTATCACTATTAATTATTTTGATTAAAAAAGTTGTTTTTAATTAAAATTTAGTAATTTTCACTATTCATCAAAATATGAAAGTTATCCGAAATGTACCAAAATTTCACCTTAGGCTAAATTCGATATTCCGAATCCAAAAATGAAGTCCAGTTTCAATTATAAAATATATATAATTTCTAAAAGTAGGTATTACTATTCATAACGGCTAGTTTGATTGGTTGTGGTGTGTGTTAAAACTCAAGGTTGCGTACAACACACGCTACTGTATTATTCAAAGAAAGTGTACCGTGGAAGCTTGGGATGTTTCATTTTAAATTTTTTTGATGTCCCCATTTAGTCAAAATGTTTAAAATATTGTATTTAAAAAGGGTTCACTATTAAAAGTAGATAAAAGTGCAATACTGAAAATGAATTTGTTCTTGCATTATATCTAAGAAACTCATAATATGGATTCTAAAATTATAAGGATTATATAAAGTTTAAAATTTATATAATACTATTCATAACCTCTTTTGAATGGTTTTTTTTGTAAGTCATGGTGTGATTGAACTCAGTGTTGCGTGTAGTGCAAGTCATTGAATTATTTTGAAGAAATAATACACTATGAAACCTTGGGGTGTTACAATATTTATATATTAATATATTAATATATTAATATATTAATATATTTTTAAATTTTTTTGAAGACGACCCTTTATCAACACTTTTAGAAAAATCGCTGATAAAGGCCCCCCCTTTATCAGCGCTACTAAACAGGCACTGAAAAAGGGGGGCCCTTTATCAGCGCTAACAAAAGTGTTGATAAAGGGGGGCGCTGAGAAAAACTGTTTTTGTGGTAGTGTCATCTAATAGTATTTGAGATGGAAATTATAAACTGGTAAAAGTTATTGTACAATCTCAAATTATTTTCTTATTGTTATATTTCTCATGGAACAATCACTTAATTTTATTTATTTTTTATTGTAAATTTTATTTTTCTTAAAAATACACAAGCCTATATATTGTATATTATTTTTTCCAAAACATTTATACCATTTTGACATATAATTTTTATTTTGACAATTAGTTAAATAACTAGGATAATTTTAATAAATCATTATCATATACTCAATACCGATATTTGATAATAATGCACAACATTCATGAATTAAGTGTATTGTATGATATACGAGTAATGATTTGGATATAAAGATATGGGTGGGAATATTATATATATCAACTCGATTCATCGACATGTCTCATTAGAATAAATCATTTGGCCAAACCATATGTACTTATAACAAGTAGTTTTAAACTATCATGAGGTTAGATCTTGATAGTAGATATATTGTTTTCCAGACAAGATGTTATTGTATGAAGTAGTTTTAATCTGTCTTGTTGATAAATCATTATTCTAAAGGAATCGTGTTCCTAGAAAACATGATTCCCTATAATTAAGAATATTCATCATTGAGAATTTAGTTGTTGTTATTATTTTACATGACTTTTTAACTATTATATTATCTACAGATTAATATCATTCCTTGATTTTTGATTAAATTATATATGTTTTCAGTTATTTACCTTTCCATATTTATTCATCCAGATTTTACCATAATATTAATATTATTTCAATGTCATTTGTGTTCAATTATTTACATTTCTATGTTAATTATTATTATTTATTGTTGATATCACCTATTGTACATAATCATTGCTAAGAATTTTATATCACTGATAATTGTTTTCTATTATCAGCTTATAATGAATTTTATACTATTTGATATGAAAGGATATTATAGAGGGAATTATTTCATTCTTGAAAAAAAATTATGTCGTAATTTGTATATGAAAATATAATTCAAAAATCCAGTGTATAAATGGTTTAACATGAATACAAAAAAAAATTGTTCCGTTGGAATGTTATTCGATGTATCATATGTTATTTTAAAAATGTAGTCACCACCTATGGGTTACTAATATCGGGGTATCTATATTTTTTATCAGTGGATGTTTAATTGAAAAAATTGGAACTACATTTTGGAAAGATACAAAGTGTATTTTATAAAATAATGATAGAAATTGAAGATAAGTGTAGATGAACTTTGTAATTTTTTTGGTAATGCAGATATTATAGTGTATTCTTTAAAATAAATCCCTCTTTGGAAACTAAAAGTAGATTTGGTTCTGGAACTAATGAACATATGTGTAATTATTATGAAAAGTTCGCATTAGTCTTGAATCAATAATAGTCTCTTGTATGAAAATTGACCTTATTTTGCACCTTGTTTGACACTCATGAGGGATAATATTAAGATAATTAATTTTTTTTGTAAAAACCATTATGATGGTCTTGAAAATATAGATATCCCTAATTAATTCGTGCTTATGATAATGAGAATAACTATGCATCATTTTTTTTTAATTTTTCCTAACTGTTTCAAAATATATTGTATTATACATTCAATTTATTAATTAAATGATCTAATCCAGTGTATTAAATCATTTATAAATGGTTTCTGGAAGATGGAATCTACAAAATATCAATGATCATAATTCAATGGGTAAGAATTATCATTTTTTAGCGTTTTAAGCCACAATTTTTAAGGGAACTATTCTCTCAAAAATTATCATTATTTAAGGAAATCATATCTTATTATATGAGGATATATAGAAATTGTGTATTATTTATATGATGGGAATGAATAAAATAAGCAAACATTGGTAAAATGATAGAAAATGTATATGATTAATTCAAGGGACTTACCAAAAGTGAAAATTGTGGGAGGAAAAACCATGGCACATTTAAGATGGGGTTGAGAAATTTTTACAAGTGTTATGAGAAAAGTCGCCCTAATTGTAATTACAAGGGTAATAAAGAGGTTTCTTATGCAATGTGATTCAACTCTACAGAGATGTGGTGATACGTAAATCAAGGTCCCATGTTTCTAAGAAATATACATTAGATGAAGAAAATTGATCATGGTCAAGCATATTATTCAACAAAATACAAATAATAATGAATAATGCTCTTTTATTAGATTAAATAATGGTTTCATTTGAGAATTTAATCAATTATTTCATAGTTTTATGAATTTTGAAATGTAAAAGGATTGTACTATAATAGTTTTTCTATGTGGAATTGAATTTTTTTTAATTGTACAATTCAAAGTAATTCAGGGAAATGTTGACCATGATTTAAAACAAAATATTTAGGGAAATATGTGGCTTAATGTATTACAAATTATGATATCATTATGTTTGTATAAAGATATGAATGATTTGGATAAACTAAATTGGATAGTACGGACTACCATGTGGCAAATTAATTAATTTCCAACAATATGGTCTACAATATCAGTGATTATGTTTACATCATTTTTAGATTTAAGTAATATTTCCCAAGTTATATGTTTTAATTATGGAATAAGTAATCTTGAGTTGTTTTAATAAGGTTATTTTATAATTTATGTTATTATTATGTTTTAAGAGTATATTGAATGACTATTCTCACTTGTTTATTTTATATAGAATATGATCTCTTCACATTGTATGAGAGATTAATGATTAGTCCATTTTCTAAAATCATTAACCATATTTCTAAAGTTATAAATCTTAACCATTTATAATTCTTATATGTTTAACAATTTATGAAATAGTTTATGTATATTGTTTGATGAGGTATTAAATATTAATGTATTTCTTCTATATATGTATATTTATAACAATAAAAAAATATATACTATCCATATTATTATAAATATAACTTTAGATTGAAGGAAAAAAATATCACTATATAATATATCATATGATCTGTTAAAAGTAAATTTTAGCAATTCAGGAATAAAAAAAAATTCATTTTTCAATATTGATTTCATGGAGTAAGTGGTGGGAAAAAATTTATATAATAACAAAAAAAATATAAAATTGTCCTTATGAATTAAAAATGTTTCTATAAAGTATATTTACTTATATTATTTGATATTAAAATAATTCCACAACCTTATAAAAATGATATCAAAAAATGTTGTCCTATTACATTCATATTGGATGAATTATATGGTCTTTTTAATCAACAAAAATTTATTCTTTTGGGACCATAACATTTCATTAATCATTCACTTTCTTATGTTCATGACCAATATTACACTATAATTATTTATGTTTTTCTACCATGCATATATATTCACAAACCACCAATGTTATCCAATTAAAGATCGTAGTTATTTGTTATTCTATATAACCATTGTACAAACATTAATGTATTGTTAAGTGAATTATTTACTAACAATTTTATGATATCTAGTTCTAAACAATGGTATTTAAAAATTTAAAATTGTTGATTACCAAGATAAAATTTAAAATTTTAGGTTCAAATTTATTTAAGGAGGAGAGAATTTACCACCATGATATTTTAAAATAATAAACTTATATTTGATTACGTATGTCACACATAATACCAAAATTACAAAAAAATATAACACCCTAATACATTTTAATATATTTACTTTTAATTAAATAAAATCACTTGAATACAATTTGTTTCCAACAATTTTATGTTTATATTTAAATACACATAAAATTACTTTTTCTTGTATTACACACAACAGACGGTTTAGCTTGCTTTACAGGCAGTACCGAGATTCAACCTAATGTGAAATATTATTAAAATGTTATTGTTTAATATGATATCAATAAACTAGACATTAAATTGGATGATATTAATAGAAATAAATAAATTATGAAAAATATTCTAATATAATAATTGGAAATAAAATAATCAATTATAATAAAAATATATGTCTTCAGAAAAATTATTTTTTTCCATAAAACATTGAACAATCACAATTTATGAAAATAATTTAAATCTTATTTTTATTGAATATAGAAAATTGACATGCGATTTTTGATATTTTTAAAAAGTTTCATTTTTTTATGAATAGTGAAATGTAAAACTAATTAATTGAAAAATACATTCTCATTTAAATAATTTATATTGTTAAATTATATTTATTTTTTAAAAGTAATATTAGATAATTTCAATATAAATTAATATAATTTTTCATTTTAATCTTTTTCATATTTAATTTAGGTAAAACAACATTGTAAACTTTTGATCCTTTTCACTTTAACAATATTTTTTCTCGTCACATATAAATGATTATTTTTATGTAAACTTTTCCTAATTTTTTAATGAGTTTTTTAAAATGGATTACATATTTTGAATCAACATAATTAATAATTTATTATATCTTCAACAAAATTTTTAACCAAAATGAATAGTGAATATAGTAAAAATTATTTATCGTGTTTAAGGTAAAAGTTGATTTCTCCGGAGGTTAAACTTAAAAAATAATGGTAAAAATAGAAATATACTTGTATAAAACTATCATGCGGTCATATTTTAACCATTCATCATATAATGTTCTATAATGGTCAATTTTTTAACCTTTTGGTTTAAAGAAAACAAGGGATCAGTCAATTCATTAAGAAATACAAATTGTGTCCTCTCACCAAATTATAAAAGGCCACCCCCTCCCAAATCATCATGATACCGTTAAAAAAATATGGATCAGACAAGAGAAACCCAAATAACATAAAAAATTCCCTCACATAATCATATAATCCTTTGTTTTTTCATTAACCCAACTAATTATCCAGAAGTTTAAACCTAAGGAAGACAACTGAAAATGATGTAGAAATCTTCAACAAGAATATTTATTTTATTTCATTGTAAACATCCTTAAATTATTTTTATAACATTATAAAATAATAATCAATGTATATTAATTATATTATGATGTTGTTAAAATAATTTAATACCTAAAAAACCACCAATTCCCTTAAATGGGAAATAAAATCAATATTCATGTGTACGTCAGACAACCACCTCATGAACCGATGTCATTCATTATTCCATTTCCACAATTCATGGTTGGTTATGATAATAGATATAATGTATAAATATTATAATTATATAATACATAAAACTTTTCATGAAATATATAATATATTCCTTTTTTACTTTCCATTTTTAGGGGGTACAATAATGTTGCTCATGTGTACGAATGAGTAACTCCTCAAGAAGCGATGTGATTTATATTTCATTAACACTTTACATGGAATCTAATAAGTATATTGTTAATAATTTTATGTGATTTAAATTAAATAATAATTATATTCATGAAATATTTATCATTTTATAATGATAATGTATTTTATTTTATTTATTAAATTTTCACTCACATAAAGATCATAACAACTTACATGTACGTATAATATACATCCTTCAAGAAACCATGTGATTCTATTTTCATCACCACCCCATTTGAATAATATATATTAATAGTAATATGGTTATTATAATATTATTATCATTCCTGAATGATAAAATATTACAAATTTTCTTTCCATAACGATCACTAACAAATGGAAACACCATCTCTGTGTTTATCATTCATGAATGATAATATATTAATTACTTACATTCCATAATGATCATTAAAAAATGGAAATTCAACTTCTTCATTTGTACGACCTACCATCTTCATGATCACAACATACTTCATTTTTCATAACTACATCTCCTCATTGGTTTTAAAAGTATAATTTATAAAAAAAATATGATAATTATGTCATCATAATTATTCTGAAAATCATATAACTATATAATATTCACAAAAACTATATCATTAAAAAATAAACACTCATTATAAAACCAGCACATTATAAATAAAAACATTGAAAATAATAAATTATTATTAACGAGATGGTGATAAAATGTTATAAAAATTTAACATATTATATAATAAATATTAATATTTTAATTATTTGAGTGATTGACATCTTTAAAAACAATATATATGAGTTTAAATCTAATTCACCAAAAAGGATTTTTGATGTAAGGAATTTTGTCACAATTTACTTTCCAAAGAGAATTATATGTTATTTTGCGCTATTTCACTTTTATGGGTTGTATATATTTTCCCATGAAATTTCATATCATGATCCCATAATAATTCAGTATATTTAATGTATTAATTTTAATTAAATAAAATAAAGGTTTTTAAATTGAAAATTACCTTGTGGTAAAAGTTATTGAACAATTTCACATCCTTTTGTAACTACGAACAATGTCATGAAACAATCACGCCCTTATAATAATGATTACTTGTAAAATAAATCAATCATAAAAATAAATATTCATGTGTATATTTTATGATTATCTATAAAACCATGTACCATTTTTTATGTATGGTTCTTACTTTTCTAGTAATTTGATTAACAGGGAAAAGATTGATAAATTTATATCCATTTAAAAATATAGATATTTGAGGATAAAGAACATTGTTCATAAATTAAATCTATTATTATATATATTTGGAATTCATTGGATACGAATATTAGGGTGGGCCCATTTTTGATAGCCTCTCCACTCATCAAGGGATATCATGAGAATTTTTTTTTGGTAATACCCAATGTGTTTGAAACATGTACATTTAAACCATCTTGAGGATAGATATTGATAGTAGAGGCATTGTTGGAGAAACTAGATAGGTATGTACCCATTATTTTTAATCATTCATGATGATAAATCTTTATGGTAATTTTATCATGTTCATAGGAAACATTTTTTAAAATAAAAATGAATTTCCATTATCGAGATATAAAATTTGGTTATTATTATCCATGATATATTCATCGTGGTATTATCTACGGATGTATTTAATTTCTTAGTTTATAGATTACGTGGAATGTTTTTTTAGTTATTTTCAAATCTATATTGTTTATTCTTTATCTTTTCATGATATTCAAGTTGTTTAAATTGCATTTTTTAGTTATTTACAATTTTGTGTTGTTTTTCTTCTTTTTCCATGATAGCTTTCGTTTTACTTAAACTATAATAAGAATTTTGGGCTCAACTTTATTTTTTTCCTATCACATGAAACAATGAAGTATAGTATGTTTTATATGAATTGATATTCTATATTTAATAATGTTAATTATCATATTCAAATGAAATTTATGACTAAATAATGTGTTTAGTATCTTGAATAATACTAAAGTATTTTGTCCTTCAAGATATGATTCCTTGTATTTTATACAAATATAATAATGTTGTAATCATATCTATGTTACTTGGTTTGGGGTTACTACACTAAAGACTCCATATTAAATACAATAATGATAATAAAATCTATCACACACCTTCTACAATAATAAATATATCTAATAATATTATGTAAATATTGAATAATTTTTTGTGACTTCATCATTTTTCATAAATTTTAAATCAATCAATAATAAATTTTATTCCATTAAAACACATGTGAATATTAATTCTTCTCTAGTAAATTTCATCCTTGATCATTTACATTTAATTCATATGACAATCACCTTAAATGATTAATTCATCAATCAATATAATTATCTTCATATTTATTGGTATGTATTGAAGAATAAATGAATTTATTTTAGACTTTGAGCCTCTATCACGGTAAAAATTTCAAGGTTCTTCTCCCAAATCATGAATGAGAAGTAGCTCATATGTTATATTGATCCTTATATATTTTATAATTGAAACATAAACTAAAACCTTGCGATTAACATTTCAGGGAATGTTATTTCAATTGTAATATTTGGAATCGTTACCCTGAAATACATTTATTTATTTATTAACATAGGCATTTATTCATATTTTAGATTTATATATTAATATTTTTGTAGTCAAGATTAATTATTATACATGCCTATTAAATTGTATAAACAAATCATCATATATAGGGGAAAACTAATTTGTTGATATTACCTTAGGCATAGCATTAATAAAGATTAAAAAAATGTGGTTCACTACTTCATCAACTAGATTCCCAAACACATTATTTTCATTATACATTCTATCTAAATTCATCATTTTTTCATTTTTGAATTATCATGACGACCATTATCATGATTCCTTATTATTTCAGGATAAATATACCATTTATCAACAAATATTTATTCCCCGGTTCCATTGTCTATATCCATAAAACATTCTATATGAAACTCAATTAGGTCTTCTAACAATATAAGACATTATCACTCCTCCTTCCTTCACATAAGGTCTATTTATATCTCACTAAATCATCTATACTTATGGATGACCAATGATTTCATAAAATTCACAAAATATTTGTTCCCATCATTCCTTATAGAATGTCCACATATTCATGTACAAGTCATAATTGTTTATGTGAAGGAATCATTCCATCGATGTACACTTTATCTAATCCCATATTCGTATTTGATCCATTCCATATATTCTAGGTTCCCTAAAATCTATCTTACCTGGATTATACTCTACAAATAAGCTTCATTTAAAGAATAATTCATTCAATGGAATATCTGGTCCATGGAATATCCGATCTGTAGAAGATTATATTCATATAATATTTTATCCACAAAACATGCAATCCATAGAATCTCATATCATGTTAATCCCCCCTCCACAAAATATGTTTTCATTTAACGATACATCACATGGAATCCCTTATTCCTGTAATATCCATTATATAAAATATAATTTTCATAGAACCTTCATTCCTTTGAATATTGAATCAATGCATTTCCCCTATATGTAAGAACATTTCTACTGATTCTAATTCAATGGAATCATATTTTTCGTCCATTCTCAAACACCTAGATGAATCTTATCAAATCTTCCAACAAAACATATTCTTTAATAATTTTATACATTGGAATAAATCTATTTTTCATATAAAATATGGAATGAATCAACATGTACCACAACCAAGAGGTAATATCCAATCAAATATTACATTATATACTAATAAAAAACCATCGAATGTTCTTAATAACCAAAAAATATATTTTAATTCACTTCTATCCAATTAATATTATTTTTAAAAATAAAAAACTCACGCAATGTGGGATCTATAGTTCATAAGGATCGTTATGAAGGTATTTAATTCTCAAGATAATTGAAATCCAAGTGGGGAACCCCGAACTATATTGTGTTTACTTATTCTATTTAAAAATTATACTTCTCAGTACCTTCTCACTAATCATATGTCCATTGAGACAAGTTACCTTGATTAAAAAATTCACTTCTTCTTGGATATTATCACTTGGAAATATCATAGAACATATTCATTATATTTTTAAAAACATATCCATTGTAATAACATCCTATAATCATGCTTGATGAATTTTTATGAAGAATAAAAAATTAAATAATGATGTCATATCCTTCATAGGGAGTTATTATTTTCCAAATAACCCATTTAGTTATTATCACAATACATTTTATTCATAGGATTTAACCTTACAAGTGACATTATTTATTCTTCCACATATCCATGTTAATTTAATGTGAGTTCTAGATTTTCCAGTTGATCTAATAGAGGGAACATGTACATGGTTTATTCTGACATGTATTCCATTTTATTCATTAAAAATGAAAGATTTACCTTCATGTATTATTTAGGGAAGGAGTGATCCATATATATAGTTTCAAGTATTCATGAGTTGTTATTTCATATCCTTAAAAATTTCCTAATGATTCATATATGGATAATGTAACTCAACATTAGTCATATTGAATACCTTAAAATCCCAACTAAACATATCTGTATGAGATAATCATGTAGGGACACTGAGATGGGTGTAAATTAGGGTAACTAAAATTTACTGAGATTTTTTATTCCTTCATTTATTAACGTATTTTATTGTGTTTTTAATTACAATGTAAATACTATAATCTTAAATTTTCATTACATAGCAAGATGGTTGGTTCCCAAAATGATAATGTAACATTTTTTTTCTAATAACATTCTTAGAAAAGTTTTATTTTACAATACCTAGGGGTACGAAAATCAGTTTTTAAATGATTAATAAAAAATTCATACTGTGATATTTCCTATCTATTCACATAATATGAACTTTATTTTTGATGCTAAAATTACAATGAATGAATTTATATATATTTTTAAAAGAATAAACGATCTAAAATTACTTCTTATTGAAGAAAAAAATAAAATGTAAAATAAAAATAATGAAATCCATAAGAATTATATGAGAATAATGACGTTGTCACTAGATGGTCTTTGATCACTTTAGTTGTAATATATGGAACAATTGCATCAGATTTGGTGATCAAATAAATGTATTATTATTCACCAAATATCATGATAGAATGTGAAAAAGAAATATATATCACCATTATGTTACGTTTTAGGCATTGAGTATCTCTTGAAGGGGTAAATTGGGAACCCAATAAAAATTTATGTTTAAAATGTATTATTTTTAAATCCCCACAAATGATTATATACATCCCTATTAATCAAAAAATTTATTATGACATAGATCTTAATCATTCAAATAATTAATCTGGATATTTATTATGAATCAGATGAAAGATATATAATATTATTAGATCCTTAGAAGTCATGTTAATTTATAAAAATACTTATTGAACAAAAAGTGAGATAAATATTAAAAGTGCATATTTTGTTTATAGTAAAAACAATTTTTATTTTTAAAGTGTAAATAATGTTAAATAAAATTAAAGTATACTGTAAAAAGATTGAATATAGAAGTTTCAATATAATTTCAATACTAAGTACCCTCCTCTTAGAGATAACCCGCCATTAAGTATTTTATATATATAAACATGTTTATCCACAACCTAGATTGGTCTTTACAAATATTTACAAACATTATAGGTCACATATGTCCTCTTCCACAGTTATACATGGGTGTAAAAAATGAGCAGACCACATAAGGACCACTAACACAATTAACAATGGGAGTACATGTGAAAGAAATTATGAAAATTTATCTATGTATCATCCAGTTTAGTACATGATTCATTATGAAAGTGATAAAAATAGTGTATGAATACACACAACTAAAAATGTAATAATGATAAACAAAACTGGGAAATATAAAAGTGTGGTGTTTAGAAATGATTGGTTTGATTGAATGCAGCTTGTGACTCTTTATTTGATTCTATGGTGAATCTTCATTTGAGTTCTCTTGAATACATCTTAAGAAAACAGTGTTGTAGACCCATAGTCCCTGATGGGAGGAAAGAATCAAATTGGTATTAGATTCATCTTCATTATATGAGTGTTATCCATGATGTTGTAGTTCATCTATTCATTACTATATGTGTGTTTAGTAAGTATGACATATCAAAATTCAATTGGTCTAAATCACACAAGAATTTACATCTGAACACAATAGAGTCTTATTCTCTTTAATTTACAGAAACATGGACAATATCAGGATCCTATCTACATCCCATTCTTTCACATAAATCACAAACATCAATGTGTGAAAACAAACATTTAAGAGAGAATAATTAAAATAATAAATTTCATTAAATTATATAATGTATTAATTAGATTAAGTTTATTCAGAAATGATAATAATAAAATAGTGGTGGTGGATTAGACTAGTATTGTCTTGAAGTCTGTTGGTTTGTTGTTCTGGCGGCATGACACTGGTAGTGTCATATACAAAGAAAAATTTCAATTTATTACCTGTCTTTCGATTGGTGGTTTTTGGTCTGGATTTGATATATACACGGACAAAATTTTATGTCTTCATTATGATACTAGTTTTCTATCATCATAATGTGTCTCAAACATAGTGATATTTTTATGCAGATGGAGAGTCATAGATAATGGTCTCAAATGTGATGGTGTCTCATGTTTTGTCAAAATTTATTCTTGGCAATGACATGTTTGACACTATGTCAGCTTGGTAGTGGGTCAGTATCAATGAAATATAATCCTTTTTTGGGATAGGTGATGACTCGTACTCAGAAAATTTAACCCCCTCTCGTAGAATATTAAATACTTTCGTAAAATATAAAATTCATTAGTATTGTAAGAATCATGATTTTGTGTCAATAAAACATGGAGGTCAAAATCAACCCATTTTTGATGATCACAAATAACAATATAAAATGTATCAGAACTATAATGTATAACATAAAAGGTAAGCTCAAAAAATTAAATCATGGCATAACATCCACATTATGTTCTGATGGTATCAAAGGAAAATAATAAGTGAATAAATATAATAATCATGTAGAAAAGGTAAAAGGAGTAGAAATAAAGAGTAGCAAATATAAAATATTAAACTATATATAAAAATAGTAATTAATACCATATAGTTTTTTAATAATGTTCTCCAAATTTTTGGATTATCAAAAAGGAAAAAATTATAAGAATAATGAAAGGAAAAGTAGGAAAAACTGATGAATATCAATATAATATTTATCAAATGAATTCAAAAAATACAATCCAGAAGTTATAAAAAAAATTTCCCATCCAATACATATTTTCTAAGAAAACCAAAAAGGTTAATGATATTGTAGAGGAATAAATTGGTTATTTTGTCTTTCTATTATATTTCTCTTGATATGATATAGAGGATTCATCTCAAAGAAAAATACATGGAACACCACAGTGTAGTCCCACTATAGTCTAATGATGATCTTCAACAACAAAAACTAGACAGTGCTGCCTCATAGATTTGGAAGGAGGTATAGGGAAAGGATGTAACATTTCAGGAAGAGGTGCAAGGGGTTATCAAATAATGTATGGTCATAATGATAAATGAGGAGTGATAGGAATGGATTCTTTTGATACAACCTCTTGGAATTGAACATGAAGATAGGGATCCATGAGATTAATAAAATCCATTATAATCAAGAAATATCATTCCATTTCCCTAAATATGTCACTCTTTTCTTCCATAAACGGACACAATACTAGATTCATCTTATTTAGTAGTCTAACTTGTTCATTGAATGTCAGAGTCATAAGAGGCATTCTCAATTTTTCTACCAAATTTTTTTTGTTTGTATCTTTGAAATGATTTCTTTACATGTAAGATAAATAACAATTAATTGCCTTTGTGATAGTCTTGCGTAGAACATTCATATCCTTGTCATAATTTCTGATCATCATATGGTCATGCTCAGTACTCTACTCAAATTTTTTGTGAATTTATAATGTCATGATAGTTTCTCCACAAAATGGTCCACTAGACATAGTTATAATTTCCTCTCAATCAACTATTTATATCTAATGAAAAAAAAATTATTAGGTGTTTCGTATGTATCTGAAAAGGTATCTTTTGTACTTTTATTAATAACATCTATAAAGGAATAGAAGAAGGATTTAAACATTATAATCGAAATCTTTATAAATGCTAGTTCATCTATTATTTAATTTTTTTCTTTTTCATATTCTTAAGCATGATACAACATCTTAGGTTGTATGTGTTGAATCACCAATTCAAAGAGGTATCAAACACCATTCTCAATATTCTTGGTCAGAAGAAGATACTAACTAATCAATAGCTTATTGAACTCTGAAATTAGATTTTAACCAAAGTTATTCAAGACTCTTCTACTGACTATATTAGCTTAAACCGAAGATGGAACTTAAGAAGAATGTTCAGGAGAAGGATATCTTATAGATGATAAAATTCATGATAAATATTAAAATTATACATGATAAATCATAGACCTATTAGGATCTCTCTCATTTCAAAAATCATATCCATCATTCTTTGGTCAGCTCCTTAAAACACTGGTGTACATTCCCATTAATCTTCCATACGATCCGCCCACCGATTTGAAAATAAAACTGAGAATGATGTAGTGGATGAATGTACCACACTAGAAGGTACAAATGACACTTCCAAATATCTCTATCCATCAGAACTCAGTGAAAATAATGTATTTTCAACACAGGTTGGTTTATCCTCACTCGTTTTATCAATAGAAGGTTCCATTATCATCTGAGAATCATTATTTTTCAAAAAAAATAGTATATAATACATCCATAAAATCATAAACTGTAGAATCACCAATAAATAAACATAATATTTTCACCACTACCAAGTTCAAAAAAATATCTTCTTCTGATCTTAATGAGATACATGTTTCCCCACAGTTGAAATAAAACTCGTCATTTCCACTGTAGGGGAATCTGAAACTTCTTGGCCCAGGGAAATAGATTTATCCTCAACTACATTAAAAAAATCTTTCTGAAATATATATGCATATGGGGATTTATCCCCCCTCAACAAGTTCATCTTTCTTTTTATCTTTAGGGACACCAATCCAATAAAATATTTTTTTTTCAAAATTTTCATCAAGTGATAAAATATGTTTTGCATGCATCTCCACATCTTTCCACATAATTTGGCTAATTACACCGTTAGGTTCACAAAATTCATCATCATCATCATCACATATATTATCTTCATCCCTTTCATTTTCATTTCTTTTCTTATCTTCCTCTTTATCATTACCATTGACTTTATTCTCATCCTCATCATCATCTTCACCCACTTCAGTTGATTTATTACATTTTTTGTACTCTTCTAAAAGGACCTCAGTCACATATTCATAACTTTTAACAATATTTTTTAATTTTTAATTACTCTTAGGTGGGATAGGAGCTCTATGTGTAATGGTATAAGATTTAGGTGACAATTATAGTTCACCCCTTTCATCAACATAAGGTCCCTGTTTCCTTTATCTGCAACTACTTCTTCTTTATAATCATTAGGATATTCATCAATTTCATCTATCTCAAGACATCGATCAAGAGAATACTTTAACAAAGAAGGATGATCAAATGGGTTAAATTCATCGTAAATTTTATCACAATCTCTAACCCACTATCTCTTCTAGGGATTTTCTCTAATATTCATCATTGAAAATGTATCTCATAAAATATAGAATCCCCCATAATATTTTATAGACCCTTCAACAATAGCTACAAGGCCATGGCCTTTAACATTGTAGTAATGACCTTGGGGTTGATCAAAGAATTAGATCTTGATTAGTCTTGTTTATCTCACACATGGTAACCATGAGATATCTACATAGAATTATCTTCTAGATATATTTCATAAGATATATAAGGTAAAAATACTATTACCATAGAATTTAAAAATCACCCATTCATTGGAATAATATTTTAATTAAAAATATATAGATCATCCTACATTTTCCCTCTTTCTCAATGTATATTGGTCTTTCAGTTATGTCATTTCCTTTAAGTTCAAACAAATCCTCTTTATACAATAATAACTCAATTTATTTATGAATGGATCCTTAGTAATAATCATATATTGCTTCAAAATGATCATAAAAAAAATTATAAAAAATTTTCAATGAAAAAATTATTAAGTGTCCTTTGAAAAGAATTCTTACCCAATCATCACTATCTTGATCATAGGAAAACTCTACATGTTGAGAGAATTCACAAACCATCCTATGGTATAATAATATCTTGTTTGTTGAGAACCATTCTAAACATTCTGTGTTCTAGATCACTTTAAGTACTATAGAATTTATAGGAACATTCTCTTCGATTCAACATCCACTTCAGCTACTAAAACTATGTTGGAATGCTTAGGATTAACTACTAAAACTGGAGAAGGTACACTCAATACATTCATTTTCTTTCTAAAAGATCATGAATTGGAAGGTAGATAATCAGAAAGGCCAATTAATTCTAGGAAAAAATACATGTTTTAAAATCATGATCGTGGGTAAGGGGAAGGTTTGAAAAGTAGGATATGAAGGGATACACTGGGATGAAGAGGGAAATATACAGGAGTGTCGCACTGCGATCAAGGTGTTTTGGGAATAGACATAATTTTGTTTTTATATTTTAGGATTTATTTATCAAAAAATTGAAATCAAAATGATACTGAAAAATGAAAAATGAAAATTTTATCATGAAATAAAAATATACCATATGAAATTAAATTATAATCTCTACATAAGAAACATTGAATTTTGAAAAGGCATGAAAAAAATTGAAATGATGATCTAATACCATTTCATAACAACTAAATTTCATATAAAAAATGTGACATACCAATTTTTTATCATATAAAAAGTGTTCCATACCAATGGTGTGTCATAAAAATGGTTTTTCATACCAATGATGTGTCATGTCAATAGTGTTTCATAATATGAAATTAAAATTATCCATAATTAATCATTCTTAACTGATGTTATATATTGTTCATTATCTCATAATTCAATGTCATAGTAAATATATTAGATAACTGATGTTCTATGACAATATTCAATAGTGATATCTTCTTTTTAAAATGATCTCTCAAATAGTGATGTCTTATATCAAATTTTTTTTCATACAATTAGAAACATGACTCTTGGAAATTTCAGTTGAAATTGTGTTGGCATGGTTTAATGGGAAATGTCAGAATTTATATCCATAGTCTAGTTGAATGTTTTTTATATAAAAAAATTTCACACTGACTACATGCAACCATGTATTCATTTTTAGTATTTTATAGGGAACATATATTTTTTTCTTACTACATCATGAAATCGGAGACCTATCCAATATGTTCCATGTTCTATAATTTATTTTTCTATTTAAATTGCATCCAACAAAATGATCATCAGAATAATTCACTAAATTAAATACATGTCCTATAGCGTAAAACAAACCTAAATTAGTTGTATACATGAGATATTTAATAATATTTTAATAACAACCAAGTGTGTCTCTTTTAGGTTATCTTGAAAACGAGTACGCATACACACAGTAAACCAAATATCTGGTCAGATAGATTTCAATTATAGAATAATACAAATCATAACAATATAACGAGTTTAATCCAAATGTTTACTAGCTTCACAAAGACCTAATTTATAGGTGGTACACATAAGAATACCACTATTCATAGTGATATCCAAGTTAAAACTTTTAAAATATATTTTTTATGTTAACATTGATTTAAAATAATTAATTTTTTTTGAATGATTGAAAATCCAAGAATGAATTTGAGATCAACCGTTAAACTCATTTTAAAGTCATTTTTCAATCTTTTATAAAAAATATTACAAAGATAATTTTTTTAAGATCCAAAAATAATATCATGAACATATATTTTCACTACTAAAACATCTTTTTAAATTTTTTTTATGAAAATATTACGGTCAGCTATAAATTTTGACAAAAATTTTAAATTTAAAAACTACTTATCCTAACATATAGAGCTCTCAGAGCTTGTTTAAAACTATATAAGGCTTTAGTTAATTTGTAAAAATTATTTGGAAAACGATGATTGTGATAACAATGGGTTGCTCAACAAACAGATCCTCATCTATGGACAATTCAATAAGTCACTTTGGTTATCCATGTGATAAATATTTAAATCTAGATGATCTGTATAAGCGATCACGATTCTCATAGAGTCATGTATAGCTATAGGTAAAATTTTTCCATCATATTATATTATTTCTTCAATATTATATCATTGTTCACCATGTCTATCCTTGTTTCTTACCATATTTCATAAATCATAATCCTTGTTCTAAAACACCCATTTAGTTCCAACAGTCAAGGTGTTCTTGGGTCTATCATTATGTCCCACACTTTTTTTTCTTCCATATTGATTTAATTCTCTATGCATGGCCATTACTCAAAATTAATCATTAATAACTTCATTGATGTTCTTAGGTTCATGTTGACACCTGAAAGTATAATGTTCTAATTAAATAATTATATAATATCTTGAATTAATATATCTATTTATGTCTCCCAAAGCAACATCTAAAGGATGGTACATAACGGTTCTTACAACCCTAGAAAAAGAAGGGCTTTCCACTTCAGTATTTTCATGTTCAGTTTCTGGATGTTCTGGACATTCCTAGAGACATGATGGTTTTTCTAAGTGTATAAATATAGAGTATAAGGGGTTATAATATATATTTATAGAATAAAAAACATCCTCAAGGTTTTTAACAATCTATTAGGTTCAGGTGGATCGATCTAATCAAATTTGTCATGAACTAATTATTCTGTATTTTGGGAATTATTATTGAAAACACTGTAGTCTTTGATAGAGACTGAATTACCAATAAAAAATACCTTCATTAAATTTGTAGGAAATGTTTTCAGAATATCCTTAGTATTACTAATAAAAATATTCATCCAAAAACCCTAATTTAATTAACCTATGTTTTTTAATTATTCCATGATTCATAAGGGGTTCTTTTAAGGATATGTATTATCATGACTCTATTGATAATGTAGCAGGATATATTGATAACTTCTTCCCAAAAATAGATATGTAGATCATACTTTTTCAACAAGGTTCATGCTATCTATTATAAAGTAATATTTACCATTTTTATAAATCTATTCTCCTGAGGGATCCTATGAGAATATAAGTTATGAGTGCATCCATTTTGTGTGATGGAATACACAAAATTATTATTCTTAGACTCATTTATATGGTCATTATTTATTCTCTTAATCCTATGTCCATTATTATTTGATATAGATTTAGCATAATTGGTATAGTAATTGAATGATTCACTTTTGTAAGCTATAAAGTATTCCCCCAGTGTACCTAGAGAAATAATCTACAATAACAGAAACATAATGCTTCACATTAAGTCTAGAAACACATGAAGGTCCCAAAAAATCTATGTGAACCAACTGAAGAGGTTGAGAAGTTGACACGTTTTGTTTTGTTTTAAAAGAAACGTTTTTGCATCCCTTTCCGATAGAGTTTACATACATTATTAGTTGGGTACTCAAGATTGTGTGGATCCCTAACTAACCTTTCTCTAGTTATCACCCTATGTGAATGAATGTTGCAATAGACAAGTCTTATATTCCACCACCATGATTCATTATGAAATGAACTTAATCATTATACATTTTGAGAAAATAAAGAGTTTGAATCAACTGCACAAACATTATCTTTTCTCGATAAAGTAAAAAACAAAAATATATTTTTAATAAAAAACAAAAATATATTTTTAATAAAAAACATTTCAATAATAATACTCAAACATGAAATAAATTCCATCATCAAATAAATATAAAATACTAATCAAATTATAATTTAATCCATCAACAAATAAAACTTTAGAAATCAAAAATTATTTTTTATTATTGTTCAGTCCAAGGTTGAGGAATGTTTTCTTTACACTTTCACCAAAGGTCACATAACCACCATAAAAATTAATAAGGCTCTTTAAGAATGAATTATATCATCATATAATTCTTGAAAAACCATTTTCCATGTAAAATAGACATCTACAAAATTCCTTCAAACAACTTTCCTACAAAAAAATATTTATGCAAGAAATTACATTGGTACCCAAATAATTTTGGGTCTGGAAATTAATGTGATAACGTATTAGGGAACCCATATTTTCCTAATAGATTTCCAATAAATATATTTTTTATCTTTTTTAAATAAAAAATTTATTACATATTTGAGAAAAATATTTTACTAAAGATCATTCAGGTTTCGACTTTGGACGAATAGTTCCCTTAGTTAGATTCGTCTGTCCTCATTGGTATCCAGTTACAGTTACATACTTAGTTGAAAAATGATTACATTAAATATAATTTACCTTTTCTCTACCATTTTTTGAAATTTTATAATTCTTTCTTATTTTTCTAATTAGAATGTTTGATTTCAATATTATCTTTGAGAAGTTGATCTTTTTTCTCTTTTTCAACATATAGTTCATATTTGATTTTATTCATCAACACATGTTGTATTTTGAGATCGTTGCATATATACATTTCTTAATTACATGTATCCTATAACATGTTGAAATATTTAAGTAATTATTCTATATATATTTCCAAATCAATATGATTATTGTCATAGTTTTTATATTCACTCTTAGATGAAACTGTTGGTATATCAGGTAAAACAGATATAGTAGGTACCTTAAAAATTGTTTTCATGAAGAACATTTTTCTCAATCTAACTTATCCTCGTGTGATTTATCTGAATCCTTAAGGATATCCATAGATTAAATCCTTGTTGATTTCATGGATTTTTTAATATTCAGTCATTGTCCTCATATTTTATTTTATACTTCAGCATTGGACATCCTGATTTTGTATTTCTTTTCCTTTTACATTCATAGAATACAAATTCTTTTCAATCATCATCCTTCTTAAAATCTCTATTTCACCTTCCTTTAGAATCACATTTCTAATTGGAGTTTTCTTTATAAAAAGTATTTATCATATAAAATATTTTAAATATTCCAGGTATGTGAGACCCCTCCTCATTATTGTTTGGAGGTGATTCACTATCACTAGAACTAGATGCTTGAAATATTACTTTTCCATTTATTTTACATTCTATTAATATGCAGTTGTATTGAAGGCTACTAAAATTCATTTAGGGTCATAATCTTATTTATGGTATACTTTTAGATATTCCTTATACATCATAAGATTTCTTATCAACTCCATGACTGTAGTCTTACTAATATCACATGATTCTCTGATAGGGAAATATGTGCCTCACCATCTTTCAGGAAGACATCTCAGAAATCACATAAGTCGGTCTTTATCGGATACTAGTTCTCTATGAGAGGTCATTATGATGAAAATTTATCTAAACCTGATATACATTTCATAAATAGGTTCACAAGTGTTCATTTTAATGTTATCATAATTAGTATTATAATTATTAAGACTCATATCCTTAAAATTGTTAGTTCCCTCATGGGAAGCTGACTAAGTGTCCCATATTTCATAAGTAGTTTTACATCCAAAAATTCTATAAATCTATTCATATCCGAGTGCAGAGTAAAGTTAATTCATAGATTTTTTAGTTATTTTTGAAATATAACCTTGTGGTATCATCCCAAAATATTATAGAAGTATAATATATAACATATTTATCATCAATTGTAATTTAAATATCAAAACTCATTCTCTCTATATAAATTATCATTTGTATTTTGCATTGAGATTAATTTATACCCTTGAAAAAGGGAGCTCTATTAGTAAAACACCCTTATTAAAAAATATCCATTTAAAGAACACATTTTAGAAATGATATAAATTAATATATTTTGATTAAAAAAATAATATTTATAAATATTTGATAACATTAATACCAATGAAAATATATCAGTTGTACCAATTGTTTTTCGGAGTGACAATCACAATATGGGTGAATTGAGTACCCAAATAATATTTCTGTTAAAAATGGATTTTTTTTAAAACTCCCAAATGATTAAATGAAACCATGTTCATCGAAATATATAGCATTAAATAAACCATAGTCATTCTAATTATTTATTTAATGATTGATTAGGTCTAATATGAATAATATATAATATTACTAGATCTTATGAAATCAATTTAATATACCAATATATAGTAACAAAAAAGTAGATAAGAATTCAATGTATATATTATTTTACAATAAAAAATTAGTTGTATTGTGGAATTAATGTAAGAAAAAATTAAAGCATGCAGAAAAAAAAATTGAATACAAGAGGTTTACTATCATGTCTAGTCTAATTTCACTCTACTTGATTATCACCTAAAATTAGGAAGATTATATGAAAATCATGTTGATCCAGAACATGGATCGGGTTTTACAACAGTTTAAAAACTATCCAGGTAACACACAACCTCTTATATAGTTATATGTGGGAGTCAAAGATTAATATTACACACATGGACATATACAACTATTACTTGTAGGGTATATGTGTACGAAAAGATGAGAATATATCTATGTATCTTCAAGTTCAATAAAAGAGTCTGTGTGCTTGGGATAAAATAGAGAATGCACAAACACTAATAAAAATGTCATAAGGATAAATAGAACAGGTCAATCTAAAGGTGTAGAGTTTAGAATTGATCGATATGTTCTAATGGAACCTGTGACTCTTGATATGATTTTGTAGTGAAGATGGAGTCTATTCATATTGAAAACATCATAAGAATACAGTTTCACAGACTCGGGTTATTTTACTGGAGGAAATAAATAGAGGTTTATGAGCTTTGGCTTCCTCAGTCAACTATTCTTCAAGATGTGGCAGTTCAGATCTTCATCTCAAAATGTGATTTCATTAGGTATTAGATTTAATATTTCTATCGGCCAACATCACATGAGTATTCACATATTCTTATGAGGGGGTCTACTTCTATTTTATTAATAGTAGCATGGAGAATAAATTTATCCTCTCATGTTCCTTATACTTCACATTTGAAACTTATATCTATGAATTATATTAAATATTTATAAGAAAATAATTAAAATAATAAATGGAATTAAATATGATAATGAAGTCGTTAGATAATTTCATTCAAAAGTAATTATAGGAAAATAGCGGTGGGGTACTTTTCTAGTGGTGTATCATTGTCCAAAGAATGGTTTTATTGCAGCATTACACTGGTAGTGTCTTATAGTAATCCAAAATTACACTTTTCTATAGGTTTCTAGTTTGTTAGTGTCCAATAAATGGACATAAAATTGTGTTTATGGTATGAAAATTTTGTGGTTCATATAACGGTATCTCAAACTCTGTAATATGTCCATCCATATAGTGAGTCATGGATGATGGTATCATATGTTATGGTGTCTCAGAATTTCTCAATATTCAGCATTTGGCAGTGACATGTCTAATGGTGTCAGCTCGACGGTGTGTCAGTATCGATGGTGTCTCATCCTTATTATGGATGGGCGGTGACTCATACATAGAGAATATCACCACCTACCTCATAATATTAAATAATTACCTGAAATATGAAATTCATTTGTATTATTATAATCATTATTTTGTTATCATTAAAATAAGGAGGTTAAAAATATCCCCCTTTTCAAGATCACAAATCATGGTATCAAAGGTATCACAAATATAATTATTAGAATCCAAGGTAAGTTATCAATTGAAAATTATGACATAACATTCACATTGTGTGAAGATGGTATCAATGATAAATAATAAGAGAATAATTATAAGTATCAAGTAGAAATGGTAAATGGAAAAAAAAGAGTATCGAGGATAAAATAGAAAACACTCTATACAATAGAAATAATAAATTATATAGAGATATTCCATAGTATTCTACCCCTTATGGGGTTTTAAAAAAGGAAAACATTATCAGAATAAAGATTGGAAAAGAAGGAAAAACAAAGATGAATAATATAGTACATGTTATCAATGGTATCTAAAATGATAATAAAAAATATATTACAAATCATGTTCCATAAAACATATATTGTATAAGAAAAAAAGATTCAAGATTATGTATAGAGGTCCATTGGCATTCTTCCCTTATAATTTTATTTCTCTTGATCTGATGAAGTAGATTCAGCTTGTGGTATAATTGATAGAAAACCAGAGTGTAATCCAGTTGTAGTACGAGGATGATCTACAAAAATATCAACTGGTCGAATGATCCTCAGATCTTGGGAAGGAGGCCTAGGGAAAGGACAAAACATTACAGGATGTGGTGAAAGGGGGTCTCTGGTTACACTTAGTTTGATGAATAATATGGTATTGATAAGAATAGATTCTTGAGAAACAACCACTTGGCCATGAACATGAATAAAGGGTTCCTTGAGTTTAATAAAATCCCTTGTAATATGGCTACCACTTTTTACTGCACTAAATATGTCAACCTTTTATTCCATATACAAAATCAATAACAGAGTCATATCCTTTAGTTGTTTGACTAGTTCCTTGATGGCCGGATTCACAAAATGCATTCTCAAATTTTCTTCCAAAAAATTATTGTTTTCATCTATGAAATGATTTCTGTAAATTAGTTATATATATTACTTAATGGCATTGGTGATAGTATCATTGTTATCGTTCATATAATTGTAATACTTTTCGATCTTCATATGATCATGCTCAGTACTCTACTCTTATTTTCCGAAAATTTCCAAAGGGATGACAGGTTCTACACTAGTTGGTCCACTGGACATAGTTGAAATTTCCTATATTACAACTATTCGTATCTACTCAACATCAACTAGAAGAGGATTTTGTAAAATCTTGAAGGTGTGTGAGAGAGAAGCCTCCTATGAGGGTTCTTAATAAAATTGGGTCAAAATTTTATCAACTCTTTTTTAGAAATGAAAAATAAACACCCTTACGAGTGCTAAAAAATATCTCGTGATGCATAATCTTAATAATATATTTATATAATTAAGTATATTTATAAAAAATTATAATAAATAAATAAATATCTGTTTATAATTATAATTATAATTATAAATTAATTAATTTTTATGTATTTGTATATAATTATAAATATATTTATATTTATTTATTTATAAATTTTTATTTTAATATTAACACATATATTTATAGAATTACGTTATTAGTATTTATTGTATTTTTATTATTATTTATATAAATATATATCATGTTATAATTATATTTAGGAAAAAATAGGTATTTATTTATTTATAATTATATTTATAAATAAATATTTTTATAATTATTTCAATATATATTTAAATATTAGAGTGTATTTATAAATAATTTCATATATTTATAAATATATCAAGAACAATGTGAACCGTGGGTGAGATTGGTGATCCCGAAATTTATTGAATGTAATAACATAATGTAAATGAGGGGATGGAACACTGAAAAAAAGAGATAGAACAGTATCAAAAATATTTAAAAAAACTACCATGATAATATATGAAAAATCATCTTGTTGAATAAATTCAGTCACTGCCCCTACCTCTCAGATGTGAACCCCTAATCCATGATTTAGATTTTTTCCATGTTTTTTCATCATCGTCTTGTGGATCAAATGATTCAATTTGTGTGATAGGATCCGAAAGAGTCTATGGATATAGTTAAATAGCTATAGTTCATCTCTCTGATAAAATATGAAGATCAAAACTTCTCTAAGCATTTCTAAACTATGCAAGAAATGCATCCCCACTATTTGAACTATTTATAATATGAAGAAGACTCTAATAATTCTAACTTACCATCATTTGGTCCTTATTCAATGTTTTATTTGACGCCTACAGTTGATCATATGGGTGTTTTTATCAAACATGGGGCCACCTACTCTTGTACCTTCACGATGCAACACTTCTAAAGAAACATTATGAACTACAATCTTAGCCTCTTTTTACTTCACATCCACCATAGAGGACACTTATTTACCCATAATATCCTTATATGAAGAAAAAATCACCCTATTCTAGACTCCATGAGAGTTGTGGAATTCGATCTTCTTCTTTCGATTGTGGTTGAAATGAAGATTCCACTATAGAAATGGTAGTTTATCAACATCAAACTATACTGCAACCTCCCATTCTAAAGAATCATTTTCATTTCCATCCTCAAAATTGATCATTTCATAATTAATGAAATAAGTATCTTTTAATTTAGTACTGACATCTTTTCCTTGATAATATAAAATATCCTTCTATAGCATGACCTTCACATTATTGTGATGCACTAATTTTGATATTAAAGCCCCATCAAACAAAACCCATTATTGTGAATCGGTGATATTCACTTATTTGTTATTCCAAGACACACCCTACATCATTGAAATCATTTTACAATTATCACTAGTATATCCAAAAAACCACAAATAGAACATAACAGTATTATTTAACAATGATCCAATTTATGGTCACTACTAAATCGATTGAAGCAGAAGTTAAATATACCCTCATAATCAACTGAAAGGTAAAATCATTTATAATTTGATAAAATAATAATGGAATAAATTAATGGAAAAATGAGCTCAACCAAATCAAAAGTAAAGAGAAGTAATCGTACTGGCCTCTTTGAGTTTATTTATCAATCTTAATCAGAATTCCAAGAAGATATGTGATGTCCCAATTTTTTTTTGGTATCCAAAAGAACCAAATCACACTTTAAATTAGAATCTATACTTTGGTAATAATATTCTTGGTATTTAATGATTTAAATTCAGGATCCCAGTACTCAATTTTTAGTATTACAGCCTTGAAATTGATGGAACAATGACTCCATTATTTTGATTTGAGATCCATGGAAGGAAAAAACAACATGACAAAACCCTTTACTAGGTTAGGTGATTCTTTGTCAATCATACCCCTAAAATTCTAATAAACGCTTATTGATGTCCATTATGACCAGGAAATTATACCTATCTATAGTTAGTAGATGCACAATAATTTATTTTTTTCATTCCTCAAACTTTACATAGAAGTGATAGTGATTGGCCTCTATTAACGTAATGTTCCCTTTCTTCATGATTGAAAGGTTGGAAGCATGAAATTCATCAAACTTCCTTGCACAATCCTTTTGATGTTTGAAAACCCTTCGGTGATGGCGTCTTACCGATCCCTTCTAATTGGTGGGATAGATTCCTGATGCCCATAATAGCATGGGAATAAGAGGACATTAGGAAAACAGTGTCTCCTGCTAAATCTGATGTAGTTGAATGCTCATTTGTTAGTGCTATCATGACCCTCACCGAACAATAAGATCCCATTGAAGCAGATATAGTGGTCATCGTCATCAAATCAATGACCACACCTACAAAAGGATGAGGATGTTTCACCCCTCCGGACCAAAGAAACTATATTAGGTCGACGACTAGTAGATGAACCATAGAGCGAGCATCGTCGTCCAAGCAACCACTGCATTGGCTGCCCTTCACAACCACGTGAATGCATTTTACACCCTCATTGTCAACTAACCAGTTGCCCCTTCTTGCTGGAGAATCACCCCGACCCTATAAATATATTAATATAATTATATATATTTATAATTATAATTATAAATAATATATATTTATATATTTATTTATGATTATAATTATATATATATATATCTAATTATATATATAATAAATATTTTAATATATATATATATATTTATAAATATTTATATATATATATATATATATATTTATAAATATTTGTATATTTTTTATAAATGTATTTACATAATTATATATATTTATAAAATTAAAAGTATAATAAATATATTTATTATAATTTTATAATTATTTAACATGTTATATATATAATTATATATATATATATGTGTGTAAATAATTATAAATATATTTTTATTTCTATATTTATTTATAAATATATAAATATATATATTTATAAAATTATAGTAAATGTATTTATTCTAATTTTATAATTATATAAGTATATATATATATTTATATATAATTATAAATATATATAAATATATTTCTAATTATAAATATAATAAATATATTAATAAATATTTTTATATATTTATGAATATATTTTTATATTTATAAATATATTTACATAAATATATTCATTTATATAATTATAAATATAATAAATATATTTATTATTATTTTATAATTATTGTAAATTTATAATTAATAATATAAATATACTAATTTATTTATCATTATATATAATAATAAATATATTTATAAATATATCTATATATTTACATATATTTTCATACATGTGTATTTGATGTAGTGTGATGTTATTTAAATAGTGTACTACATCAGTAGAGATATAAAGGAGTCTCTTTTAATAACATCGCATTTTTATCCAAATTAAAACCCTTTTTGTGGGAAGGGGAGTTTCAATTTTGTTCATAATAGAAGAATATAAACATACCTTACCAAACCAAAATACATTTTCTATTTTCCAAATAAAATGACATTATGGTTATATCGGACCGTAAAAGAAAAAACAACAAGCAAGGAAGAGTGCCCAACACGATCCACCATTGGGGGCATGAGTCTTAAAAACCCCAAAACAACAAACCAAATTCTTTTTTAAGATAGATAGAGAACTCGCACATAACCTGAGAAACCAAAGACTAAAACTAAAATCGAGTATGAATTCAACCAATATCCCCCTCAAGACATGATAAATCTAATAGCCACCTTCAAACCACGCACCCCTCATGCACCTGCACAGAGACATCACACCACCCCACAATGAGAGACGATCACCAAACTACAGCACTAACATGCTGACGACACACACTACACCATCTCACAGAAGAGAAGAAGCCACTAGGAACACAACAAAACCTTTAAAGTCATAAAAAAATCCACACCAAAACATTAAAAGGTCTATTTTTTGAGATATAAATTAGGTAAAGAAATAATTATAGGATACATAGTTCTTTTCAATAGGGGATTCTAGTTTTAGATGTATCTATTTGAGATGAGTTGGAATTTCAGTACACAAATGTCAAACACATGTTGTGAATCATCTGTTGCTAACTTCCCTAGATCATATCATCCTATTCACCTCGAGTATGACTGAACATAAGGAACATCACATTGGATCCCATATCAGCCAAGGATCCCCAATAGTTGATGAACATGTTTTAATATCTACAAAAGAATATGAATATTTTGGGGGTGGGAATAATATATTTTTCAAAAATATTTAAACTATAATAGGAGTCCAATCAATGTGTTTGGAGGGTTGGCCTTTGAGTAATTTACCATTTCATTTTCAAAAGGCACCTTAAGTGAATTCTAAAACTATGGAGATATCATGATGACTATATTCCCAAACTCTATAAGGATCATAAAAGTGGGGTCCAATTCCATATTTAGGTCGTGAACCCTAATATATTTGGGGTTGATGGAATACTAGGTTCCATCCATGATTGTGATCAGTGTGCATGACCGATTGATGATGGGGAAGTATGTGGCACTGAAGATGAGGTGCCTGAGGATGGGCATTGCTGGATGGTACTAAAAAACATTGTTATATGGCCCGACAATATGAGACATGATGGAGAAGTCACTAGAAGGCGGAAAAATTATCCTGATGGTGGATTTGAATCCCTTGGGGGCTCAGTGCACCCGAACACAAAGTGTTCCACCAAATCCCCACATAGAGTCAGTGAGTCATTTGTGAACCATACAAGGTTGTGTGACCCATTCTTTTAAGAAACATGGTGCCTATATATATATATATCCCATTTTAGAATAAGTTATGGTCATCAATATCTTCATCACATATATGGGTGGCGCCTGACATGTATTGATATGATGTGTAGGTGGAGGGTGTGAGTAGTTTTTCTACATTGTAGGATAGAATGAAAATTGTCTACATGAGATTGTTTTACGTGTCCAATGAGTGATCGACCCATTGACATGTTGTGTCAATCTCCACGTTGAATGTGTATTCACAGTTGTCATATTATAAAATAAGGGAGACCTTTTAATCATCCCAACCAAATATGTAAACCACCATCCGTGGGGATTTCCATTTTTGTTGGTGCGTGACAATATGATGTACTAATTTTATGAAATGGTAGGAGGAGCCTAAGGAATTTTAATATTATAGACATGACTTCTCAATCCTCTTAAAATGTATCAATTTTTAAGGGTAGGTTATCATGCTCCTGGAAATTAAATATGACGCCTATAGGGGGTTTTAAAGAGGTAGTGACGAGATCAACGGTAAGAGAGTGAGGATTTGGTCTGTCGATGTCGGGTGCTTCGTAGAGATGACACTGAGCAGGTATTCAATGCAGCTGGTGAGATATTCATCAAAAACGCAGGATGCATCTATGGATAGTGCTCTGGTATCCTCTATTCATATCTTCAGATAATGATGTTGTTTTTGGGAGATAGGGCCACATGTGATCTTGGTGAATGAATGTTGTTGTAAGAGTCCTTGATGAACACGTGTGACCAAGAGACATTATTTTTGTTTGGGGACTAGATGGTTACATTAGATTGCATGACTATATGTACCCGAATTTCATGAGATGGAGAAGACCATGGGGTCATTATTGTATAACATAAAACATTTGAAGATTAGAAAAAATATTAATGATTAGGTTCATTATTGAATATGGAACCAAGTATAGTCCCCTCATTTATAGTTTCGATTGATTGGTTTCCCCTTCCCATGGGATTTCTATCATCTTTGAAATATACTGATGTCAAAATCATATCATTCCATGTTAACTTATAGAATTTTCCTCTACCAAAGAAGATAATTTTCATGCCATGGCCTCCATATCATTGATTAGTCATTTTAGTTCCCCAAGGAGGAGAACCCTTTCTAAAAATGTAAGAGGAAGATTCCATAAAAATGAACAATATACTTTTACAGAATAATAAAATTGAACATTCCGGATCTAATATAAAAATCCAATCGACACAGATGATTAAAAAGGAAAAAAATCATTAACCATTCATGTTGTTTGAGATATTAATGATTATTAAATTTTCTAAATTCTATGTCCATATTTCTAAATTAATTGATCTTAATCATTTGAACGGCCCATATAGTTATCCATTTATTAAATATCATATGTAGAAATGTGGAAGAGGAATCAAAGATTAATGTATAACTTCACCATATAATAATTTATTATTATTGAAAAAAATATACTATCTATATTGTTATAAATATACATAGAGCTTGATGGAATGAATTATGAATCGATTATATAGATTATGATTTATTAAAAGTAAATTTTAATGCTTCATGAATAAAAAATTAAATTTTGGATATTAATTTCTTGGAGTAATAAATGGATTGAAAATTGATCCAAGCACAACAAAATGATAAAATTTGTCATATAAATTAAAAACATATCAAGTATGTATATTTAATTATATTCATAAACAACAAAATAATTCTTCATTATTAAAAAAAAAACATTAAAAAATGTTATCATGTTACATTCATATCAATAGAATAATGTGGTCTTCTAAATCAACATGCATTTATGTTTTTGAGGGCCTTAACATTCCATTTATCCTTCAATTTCTTGTGATAAATGACCTATATTAAACTATATAATAACATATGTTTTATATAATCTGTATATCATCACATACCACAAATATTATTCTACATAGAATCCTATTTATGTGTTATTCCATATAACCTTTGTACATCATTTTTAGTCTTATTAATGAAATGGTTTATTAACACTTGTATGATTTGGGGTTTTCAAAAATGGTATTTCAAAATGTAAATCCCTTGATTACCAAGATCAAATTTAAATTTTGAGGATGAAATTTATTTAATGAATGGGGAATGTAACACCTAATTATTTGAAAATATGATAATTATATTTGATTGCGTATGTGACACACAATACCAAGATTAGAAAAAAAATAACACCCCATGAAATTATGATGTATTTATTTTTAAATAAATTCAATATCATTAATCCCTTTAATTTCAAAAAATTTTATGTTTATATTGAGGTACACATAAAATTACATTTATCATGTATTACACTCAACGCTCAGTTTAGCATTCATTACACGCATCACTGAGATAAAATGAAAAGTAAAATATTATTAAAATATTATTGTTTAATATAATTGTTATAAACGAACCATTATTTTAGAAATTAATAATATTACTGACTAACTTATGAAAATAATTGTTTTATATTTATTAGTAAAAAAATAATAATCATTTAGAAGAGAAAGAGATATTTTCTCGAAAACTATATTTTTCGAAAACATAGAATAGTCATTGTAATCACATAATTTATATCTAATTTTTGCCACTAATAAAAAAATTAAATTAAAATGTAAACTAAATTATTAAAATAATATTTTCAAACTATTTTATGGTGAATATTTCATATTTTTTAAAAAAAAATTATCTTATAATGAATAGTGAATGGAATAATGTTTAATTAAAAATAATCTTTTCTTTTAAATAATATATAATGTTAAATTACATTTTTAATTTGTTTTAAAGTAATATTAGTTCATTTATTTATCAATTAATATATTTTTGTTCATTGGAATCATTTTTATATTGAATTTAGATATAAAACATTGTAATCTTTTGAATATTTTCACTTTAAAACCCTTCTTTCTCATGACATGTGTGGGATTAATTTTAAATAAACGTATTCCAATATTTTTAAATGAAATTTGAACAATTAGTTCCATATTTTTAATGACCATAATTTATTATTTCTTATATATTCAAATTAATTTTTACTTAAATAAATGGTGAAAATAGTAAAAATTATTTACCATGGATTATGTAAAAATTAATTACCACAATTCTACCTAATCAAAGTATAGATACGTGTAATAATTGACGGTTTTCATTCATTTAACTTAATCGAGAAGATATTTTCCCCTTTATTTCTAAATTTAGTGTTGGAAGAATAAAATTTATCAATGTTCACGAAAAAATCCACTTGATTACTCAGCAGCCCTTCAGAGATGGTGTCAGTCAAATCCCTTCCAATAGGTGAAGCTGATTGTTGATGACCCACAACAGAATGAGAAGAAGTGGTTTTAGGGGATTTAGTCTCCTAAAAATTCAGATGGAGTGAATGCTCAATCGGTTGTTCTATCACGACCCTCGAGGAACGAAATGAATTCATAGAAGCAGATTTAGTCATCATCCCCATGAAATCCTCAACCGCACCAAGAAAAGACTAATGTTTCTTTCCCTATCCCAACTAATGAAACTAGATCTTGTCCATGGACAACTTATCAACAATAAAGAGTGCGTTTTTCCCAAGAAAATGTCGATCGGGCTACCCTTCACAGCCACGTGAAGGCGTCGCCCGCCTTCCTTGCCTCCCAACGGACTGACCCCTTCCAACTGGAATATCACACCAACCATAGAAATATATTTATATAATTAAATATTTTTATAAGATTATAATATTTGTATTATTTTAATTTTATAATAATTTAAATATATACACATATTTATTTATAATTATGAATATAAATATAAATATAATTATATATTTATATTTATAATTATAATTATATGTGTTTATATTTACTAATATTTAATTTTATATATTATAAATATATTGATATATATATATATATTTGTAAATATTTCAATATATATATATATATATATTCATAAATTATAAATATAATAAATATATTTATTATAATTTTATAATTATTTAAATATATATATATAATTATAATTATACATAAATATATATAATTATTTATATATAATTATAAATATATTTATTTATTAACTAATATATATATATATATAGTTATAAAATTATAATTGTTGTATTTGTTGTAATTTTATAATAAATATATATATACATATAATTTTAATTTTTAAATTGGAATATATATATATATATATATATAGTATCACTGACCCAAACAACCACCTGAACGTTGCTATTGGGTCAGGTGCCACTGAGGTTAGGTGCTCCTCCCAGAACGCGAAAGTCTACAGACATGAAATGATGGTGTAGAATGGTTTATTGTAGAGTCTATACCCACTACGAATAAATAATATACTGGTCCTAGCATAATATTAACACATGAAGTTTCAATAAATGAATCAGGAGACCCAAACCAGACCTGCAATGCAGAAGCACATAAAATATCAATAACAGTGCATGCAATATGGAAGCAATAGTAGGAGAATATAAATAGAACGTTATTCCATAAAATCACTAGTAGCCACTAAATACAAACCAAGCATGCAACCATAGAAGGTCATACATATCAAAATAAAAAAGGGAGCCCATGGATAACTAATGTATATACATATAAGAATATGAAAGTTGATAAATGAAAGAAAGATAAAAAAGTAAAACTCCAGCTAGGAATGACCTCGCAATCAATACCAATCACCATGCCAAACAATAGTATAATCCATCTCCTGAGGATGATCCCTTATCTCGGCATAATTACATAAAGTCTAAACACGTCATGAAGGGATTAGGTAGGGCATGAGATGAATTTCACTAGGATTCCCCCCAATGGTGCATACATATTATAAGTGTTTAAGCAGACATGGAACTCTTCGTAAGGTAAATCATACGATGGAATAAATAAATACAGCCTCCACTTGTGCTTAGAATCCACAAGAGAGTGTCACTTGCTTTGACCAACGCCTAAATCATTGATGTGAAGTGAGTCCTTGGCCCACGGCCCAAGGTACCCATGTAGTCACAAGTCCAGGTAAACCCATAGGTTTCATCTCAATCAAATATCCTTCCACCAAGTGCCTCCTAACACCGTGTGTTTAAAAGTACTGACATTCTGATGGAATTCCAAATAGTAGTATACCCGTCCAAATAAACCCTTCTCATAAACTCGAATCGACCCATGGCACGAAAATTGGAGGAACAAAAATATATGTCCTCATATATATATATATATATATATATATATATATATATATCTTTTCTCATGGCCTCAATCAAGGATATCCTCAACTGCGAACCGGATAGCCTGATCGATATCCACTAAAGGATAATCACCTTCCACCTGGCTTTCTACAAGAAGTACCCCCAAACAAATTTTACCAAAATTGCATCTATGGTGGGACTCTACCCACATGAGGGGTCAAAAAACTTCATCATGGAGTCAACCTGTGTTCACATTACTCAATTGGTGTTTTTTCCTTCATGGTTGAGTTTCAATCACTAGTATAAGAACCCAAGACACATCATATATCGATACTCAGGCCCCTACAACCATGTCACTCAAATATAATGGCTATTAAATCCATGAATATTGGGACTTTACCAACCCAACTGTCACACTACCTCAAACTGATATCCACGACACCCAATCCTATGATCAAAACCACACATGAAAATCAGGCCCAAGCTCGACCAATGATCATTATCACACTATCCTGATGGAAATTACATCCCAAACTCAGGTCAATAATGTCACAAATGCAATGTTATTTTCTTATGTAAATCAATCATTATATATATATAAGACATTAAATAACCTTAAACAAGAAATTCAATTTATACAATTTGAATTTCACTAGCTATCAACTACAACATAGAATCGATGTGGTCATAAATGCCTCTAATTAAATTAATCATGTTTAAACAACTTCAATATACCTATTTAAAACTAAATAAATGAATTATAAACATTTTTGAAACCCTGTAAAAAATATCACATGGAACGACAGCCCCTAGATCGACATCACTTGCAAAATCAATGTAATGGAATTACCAATGGCATCCCACAAGGCTCACATTCAAATCAATATTAAATAGCTGGTGTATCGCTCAATTCTCATCATTGCGCTAAAATTGTGAAACCTCCAAATGTCTGTGAAAACTACAAACAAGGTATAAACCACCAACCTCGTAATCATACGACTCTCCTAAATTAAGTAACAACATATAATTAATCCTAGAATTGAGTAGATCTATATAAAAAATTATTACTCTCATGGTTAGATAACTAGGCTGAGAAGATAAATTACGAATAACATATCAACATGAATTGACATATTGTGGATTGTGTTCCAACGCATCTGAAGACATTGGAATTGGGGTTCAAATGACAAATTGGGAGGAATGTATTCCTCCAGCACTGTTGGTTCTCGAAATTTGGGATCCCTACTTCCCATTATAAAAAATGAGGCTACATAATATTTTAATGAAGAAAAACAAAACACAAGGTTTGTAGTTAAATATAAATTCCATGTGTATGATTGATTTTACCATATTCTTCCAACTTCCTCCCCACACCATAAAAATCTCAGGCCGACATGAGTACACGACACGTACTAGAAAGTACAATGTGTGTATTTGACAAATCATCTATTCCTTATAGACACACATGGACATAATGTATGTAAATCACATGTATAGACATTACATGATGTGTATTATGTATTAAATGGTGTGGAACCCAAATCCTTGTTGGTTAACCATTTGGCACCCAGTACTTAGCATGTTTCCTCTTTTTCTAAAAAACAACTCGAAAAAACACTCGTACATAAAATTAATTACATGGCTATTACTAGCTTCACCTCATAATGAAATTTGTTCCCAAATATCCTGACCAAGGGAAATGAAGAAACACTCCAGAACAACTCTGGTCCAAAGCTCAAATCAATCAAGGTACAATGACCTGTTTCCATACCGATGGTCCTCATAGGATTAATCGTCACCCATGCACCACATCAGGTGCTCACATGTCTCTTCTACCACACAATCATATCCCACACCATATCAGTACCCACCTTGAGCCCATGTAACCCATCGATTAGCGAGTTCCCACATCCCATGGATTCTAAAAACAACATAGTGCCTTGATACTCAATCATAACCTCATCCTTGATGCCCTAATGCCTCATCATCTATAGTAACCAATATCTCTTGGATGCCTCGATGCCCAAGTCACCTCAAAACATGCATCAATTGATGCTCCTCATTCCAAGAACCTCATATATATTAAATCACGCACCCAAGATTGTGACAACCTACTGAACATGCATTGTTCAGCCCATATTCATGTATTCCACCTTATGCACTCAAAATAGACATGTCTCAAGGGGCCATGCCAAAAAAGGGAAAATCAAGATCTGGCCTGCAACGTACCTCTAACCATCATCGGATCACCATCCTTCTCAACCCCTTGAATCTACACAACATGAAATTGGCCTGACAGACGACTACTTGAAGATACTCCTCCTCGTGTTGATGCACCAACCACTAGCCATTGACCCCACAACTGGGTCCCACTATCTGTGCCACGTCACCTGTGTGCAGATGAACCTCGGCTACCCTCACATCGTAAAAATATTGATCTGACCCCAGATGCCACATTCTATCATATTCCTTACATTATATCTATCTGATAAGGCTGACTAAATAACCTTTCATGATTCCCAACCAGTCCACATGCATGGAACTCCTTTTGAAGCCTATCACACTGAGTCTGGAAATGACCTAGCTACCCACACTAAAGGAACACAACTGTTGAACTTCTATGAGGTGGTATTGATGATTCCATCACCCAACCACCCTACTATAACTCTTACTAACCTCATTTCCATCCTTCTAAACCATCACCTGAAGCTGCTGTAGGTCCCATGTGGGACCTATACACTAGGTTTCCAAGAAATATGAGTGTCTGATTCACCGCCTCTGAGAATGAAGACGTCCAAAAGAGGGTTAACTACACCTGTGTGACTTTTCATAATCCACATCCAAAGTTCCTCACCCTCATGGGGTCATCACTTACTATACATGGTGCCATGAGAGAAAACTCAATGAAATTACTACATGGCCCATGATGGACATGTCACCTTGCCGAAGGCTCATGAACTCATGAGCTCTCTTTTCCCTCAACATCTATAAGATTATGTGCTTAAAGAATCTATCAGCATTGTCCTTCTAGGATAGTCTCTCATGTCTGTGATCCTGAACCTACACATCCCACTAGTGCTTTTCCATTCCTCTGAGAATATATGTATCCAGGTTGACCCTCTAAACTAGAGGTATCTCATGATTCTTAAATATCATCTTCATGCTTTCTCTCTAGTTCCCAGCCACCTATAGACCACCCTCGACCAAAAAAATAGTTTATTTCATTAACAATAACTCCTTAAAAAGGTAATTCATATAGGGATCTGTTCCCAAATCACCTCTATCAATCTCTTACAGGACACGTACAAGGATAGATAAGACCTACTCATCGAGCCATGACCCAAACACTGGAAAGCCCAGTAGCGACCTACCTACACCTGATCCTGGAGATGATCATATCCCTATGTTTGTACCTAAGGCTCTTATTTTCCTAACCGTCATAGGTTTTAACCTGATTGTGCTCATGCGACACTATACCATCTCCCTCCTGACGCTACATCGAGTCATCTATGAGGAACCCACTGAAAAATATAAATTGCCAGACATCCCACATATATAAAACAATATACATATATATGTAATGAATCTAGGGAAATCAGTAAATAGGTATTGAAAAAAATACCCTTACTGTCCCCCATTACAACCATGACCCAGGGCATCATGGCCTCATGGCCACCTTACCCACCATCAATAGATCAAATTATCACAATAACATCAGGCCACGCCCTTCCTGACAATCAAAATTTCCTCCATATGATGACTGTGTCTCCCAATCTAGGTGATCAAAATTACTTCAACAATAGTACATACTTACTCCAATAAGAGTCAGGCCCTTTCACATGTCACATGCAATATTTGATAAAAATTTAATGCATTTCATATCACATTGCATAAAACTAGCTATTCTATCATATCATGGAGTTTTACATTTTCACATGGAAATTGACATATATCACATTGAATTATCACATCACAAAGAATATGTGTATATATGAAATTGTTATACCATAAAAATTTGTCAATATAATTCCAAGAAACCTTGTTTTGCCTCATCAGGCCAAACTCTAATTATCTAGTACCACACTAGGTCAAGGGTCACATATCACAACCAATCCTCATCATAAACCATGCGAGCCACCAATGTGGAAACTATATAAACTGTAATTGATGAAATTTCCAAACTACAATTTCCCACCCAAGGAAACATAGTATGTCTATTGTACCAAGGGAAATATGCAACCACGAAAATCCTAGAAACCTAGTTCCAAAAACAGTCTATCTCTATTCTACCATATACAAAATGGTAAACCAACAAGGACGAAAATGAAGTCATGATCTCATTAGAAACTAGAAAAACACTACTAAAAAAACCAAGTCATGAACTACTCATATAACACATTGTAGCATCTCTGACCTAAACAGCCATGCATAAAATGCTATCTAGATAGGTTCCATTGACCTTATGCACACCTCCCTGAACGCGAATGGTTTACAACTAGCAACGAGGGTGTAAAAAATAGTGGGGATGATATAACATCTAGTAATATATAATATACTATTTAGACAATAATATTAACACCTAAAGACGAAATAAATAACTATGTAGACTCAAACAAGACCCGCAATGTATAAGAACATACAATATCTACAACAGCTAATCAAATACAAGAACAACATTAGTGGAATGAAAGAAGAACAACATTTTATAGTATAACTTTTATCCACTAAAAAAGAACCAATAATGCATCAATAAATGTCATACATATCAATATACAATGGGTGTCCACAGACAGCCACTGTATAAACATATATAAATAACAATTCTGATAAATGTGTGAAATCTAAAAGAAATTAAAACTCTAGCTAAGCATGACCTCAAGGAACAATCCAATCCCCCTCCCAAACTATACTACGATCCAACTCTTGAGGATTATCCTTTACCTATGTATAATTCCATAAAATCTACAGGTTTCCAGAAAAGACCATGTTTTGTGTCAGACGAATCAAATCATGTTTCCACCAAATGGTTCATACCTAGTTTAAGTGTTTAAGAAGACATGAATCTCTATGTATGGTAAACAGAACGATGTAATAAATAAAAACCACCTCAACTGGTTCTTAGTAGCCAATAGGGAGTGTCACTGGCTTCGACCAATTTTAAAATCTCACAAGTGAAGAGAGTATTTTACCAATGTCCCAATGTACCCTTATAGTCAGAAGACCATGTGAACCCTTAGCTTCCACCTTAATCACATAGCACGACACCATGTGCCTCCTGACACCGTGTGTCTCAATGTACCATCATTCCAAAGGAATGCAAAACAATAGTATCACAGACTAATGGATCCCTTATGGTAATCTCATTTTATCCCATGTAATAAAATTTATATTAACATCAATGTATGTGTTAATATATATTTGGTTCAATGGCCTCAATCACGGCTAGCCTCATCCCAATCCTAATAGCCTTATTGTTATTCATTAAAGGCTCATCACCTTCCACGTATCTTTCTATGAAATGAACCCACAAACCAATATTATCTAACAAAACTATCGAGGGCCTCTACCCACATGATTGTTCAACACCACCTCCTCATAGAGTCTAGATGTGTGCACATGAATCAATTGGTGCATTGGACATCAAAGATGAGCGACAATCACTGAAATAAGAACCCAAGACACACCAGCTCTGGAACCTCATCCCTGACAACCACATCGATCAAATTCGATGGCCATCCGATCCATGTATCTCGATCCTTACCCAACATGATATTCACACAGCCCGAAACTGATATCCACGTTGCCCTATCTCATTGTCAAAACAACCCATGAAAATCCGGGCAAGCCTAACCAGTGATCAGTATCACTAAATCCCGATGGCCATTCTATACCTACCTCAGGTAAATCCAATCACAACCCAATGGGTATCAACATATATAATATCAAGCATTACACACACAGACTCACACCCACATATATATAACATTAATGAACCTTATGCATGAAATTAAATTTAAACAGTCTGAATTGAACTATATATCGGTTTTAACATTGAAACATTAAGGTCATGAATGTATCTAATTAACATAATAAAGTTTAAAATACTTCAATATACCAGTTTAACTCCTATCAAATCATTTATAGTCATTTTGGAAATCCCAACCATAATATCCCATGGGGAAGTGACCTCTAACCTGATCTCGCTTGCATAATAAATGTAAGGGAATTCTCAATGGAATCCAACAAGTCACACAGTCAATTCAATATGAAATAACATGGGTCTCTCTCAATACCTGTCATTGCGCTAAAATTATGCAACCCCCGAATGTCCATGAAAACTAAAATCAAGGTTTTCACCACCTACCTCATACTGGTTTGACTCTCATCATCCAACAATGGCCTCTAATTCGGCCTGGAATATAGTAGATCTATATGATTGGAATAAATGCTCTGGGTTCAATAACTAGGACGCGAAAAAAAATTATAATGAAAAACTCAAGGGGAATCGAGATCTTACCAATTGGGATATAATTCATCTAATGACATTCAATCGGGTTTCAGTTGACGAATCATGATGAACTTATTCCTACGGCGCTGCAGGTTGTGAACCCGATGACCCATACTTCTAATTTTAACAAAACGAGGCTACTACCTATTTTAACATGAAATATACATTGAATGTACATAAATATACACACCATGTATATGGTTTATTTTCCCATCTTCCACTGACTTTCTTTGCATTCCATAAAATGTTCATAATTACTTGAGTACACGACATGTACTGGTAAGTACACGACATGTACTTGAAAAATCCTCTCTTCCATGAAGACACCCCTATACGCCATGTATGGCCATTACAAAACTGTATATTACATTAGTTGTATGTGTGTTTACACGACGTGAAACCCTAAGCCATTTCATATATCAATTTTGAACCCAATACATGGAATGTTTTTCTCCTTTTATAAAAAAACCGAAAAAAGGATTGTACCACAATGGAAGAACCGAGTTCATATAATATATAAATGTAATTATATATATAATTAATATATTATTAAATATTTTAATATATATATAAATAATTGAATATATTTAAATATATATATATATTTAAATATTTGTATATATTTATAAATATATTTATATATTTATATATACATATTTACAACATTTTAAATAGGATAAATATATTTTTTGTTTTTTGTTTTAATTATTTAATATATATATTTATAATTATAATTATAAATATATTATTTTATATTTATATATTTTTTTATATATAAATATACATCATAAAAAAATTAGTAAATGTATTTATTCTAATATTAAAATTTATTAAATAAACATATATTTATTTATAATTAAAATTATTTATTTATATATATATATATTTCTTTATTTCTTTATAAATATATATATAATAAATATATTTGTAAATATTTATATATATTTATAAATATTTTCATATAAATGTATTTGATATAGTGGAATGTTATTTAAAGAGTATACTACATTAGTAGAGTTACAAAGGAATCGAATTTAATAACATCCGATTTTAGCAATATTAAATACCTTTTGTAGGAGGAGGAGTTTCAATTTAGTTCATAATAAAATTATATAAATAGACCTTACCAAGCAATATTATTTTTTTCTTTTAACTATTAATATCACTTCATGGTTATGTGTCAGGTGTACAAATAAAAACAACAGGCAAGGAAGCATGCCCACGGGGATCCACCATTGCTAGCATGAGAAAGAAATACCCCAGAAAAACAAACCAAATACATTTTCAGTGTAAATAGAGAACTTGCACTTAATTCGAGAACCAAACACCAAAAAGTGTCCTGATTATGAAATCAACCTTGTTCTACCTCGAGCCGTGAGAAACCTAATAATCACCATCAAACCATGCACCCCTGAATCAGTAGCACAAAGACATCACATCACACCAGCATGGGAAATGACCACGAGACTATAGCACCAAAACACATGCGATGCACACTACAAAAACACACATCCGAGAATGAGACACATGTAACACCACAAAAGAAAGAAATTCAAACAAAATCAACACCATAACATTTGATGGACTTTTTTGAAGATTTAAAAAATAGAAATAACTACTATAGGATACACCCTTCTCATCAATGGGGTATTCAATTTTTAGAGGCATATTTTTAATATGATTTGTAGTAGCATCACACTAACGTCTAACCTCATATACTAAATCGTCTATTTATTACTTCCAATGATGTTATCATCTTTTTCACTTGGATAATGAGTGAACAGAAGTCACAACACATTGTCTCTAATATCATTCATGTCTCCCCAACCGTTGATGAACATGGTGGAATCACTAGAAAGGACCAAGATTATATTGGGGATGGGATTTGAATCTTTGTTTAAATTTGTGGAATTGTAACAGGAGACAAACAATTTAATCTGTGGATTTTCATTTGGGTGATTCTCCATTCTGAAATCAAAATATAACTTAAGCGCATTATAGACAGATAGAGTAATCCAAAAAACCATAGACCCATAGTCTACAATCATCTTCAAAGAGGGGTTCAATACCATATTTTTTTCATGAACCCTAATATATTTGTGGTTGTAGTAATTCTAGAATACATCCTAGATTATGATTGGTGTGTGTGATCCACTACAAATAGGGATGTTTGTGGCGTTGAAGTTGAGGTTCCTGAGGTTGGATATTGTTGGAAGTTATTAAGAAAATACCATTTCATGGGGCTCAAAATTATGAATCATGATGGAGATGTCCCCAGAAAAAATTCCAAGGATTCTGGTGGTGAAGGTGAATCCCTTGGTGGACTCAGTGCACCCAAACAAAAAGTATTACACTAAATCCCTACTAGATGTAGAGAGTCTTTTCCAACCCATTATAGGTTGTGTGGCCCATCCTCGTAAGAAACATGGGACTTATGCATCATGATGGAACAAATTATATGGTCATAATATTCTTAATTTCATGTCTAGGAGGTGAATTACACGTAATGAAACAATGTGGGGGTGGAGGGTACGAATTGTTTTTCCAAATTGCATGATTTTTAGCACATTGTCTATGTGAGATCGATGTCGGTGTCCATGGGTAGATTAAACAATTTACATGGTATGTCAAGTTCTATGGTGAATGTGTATTAGTTTTTGTCATATTATAAATGAAGGGAGACCTTGGAATCAACTGAAATAGATATGTGAACCACCACTTGGTAAGATTTCTGGTTTTTTGCCACAAGAAAATATGATGTACATATGTCCTGGCAGACTAGGAGGACCCTGAGGAATTTTAAAATTCCAGCCATGACTACTCAATCCTCTTAATGTGTATCACATTATTTGGTGAGGTAATCATGTTCCTTGTGCATATATATGATGCCTCCTGGGATTTTTTAGAGACAATGGTGAACTTGGTGGCTTGTGAGAGAGGATCTAGTTGGTCGACTTCATTTGCTTCATGGAGATGACTTTGATAAGGTGTTTGATGCATCTAGTGAGACGTTGTGTGGTGACTCAAGATGTAGCCATGGACATTTCTTGGGTATCAGAAGTTGATGTCCTCTATGAATGAAAATTTTCTTGGCAAGATCATGAAATAGACAATCTCAGCGAAAAAAAGATAATGGATGAGAACTCGGGTCGTAGGCGTGACCTAGAGAGGTGATTTTTTCTGAGGTCTAGATGGTGACTTTTGGATAGCTTGACTATATGTACATTTATTTCAGGAGAGGTAGATGACCATGTGGTAATTATTGTATAAGAAATTTCATTTAAAAATATAATTTAATTATAATGAATGGGTTAAGTATTGAATTAGAAACCATGTGAATCCCACTCATTTTTTGTTCGGATTGACTGATTTACCCTTCCCATGGGATTTTCCTCATCTAGATAATATACACATGTCAAAACCATATAATAGAACATTAAATTCCAGAATTTTCCTATACTAGAGATGATAATTTTCATGCCACGGACTTCATATCATTGATGAGTTATTTCAGATTCCCTCCAAGGAAAACCCTCTCTAATATTTTTTAAGGAAGCAACCATAAAAATTAAATGTTTTCATTTACAGAATATGAAAATTCAACATTCCATATTTAATATGGAAAACCAATTCAACACATATGAGTAAGAAGGGAATATTCTATTAACCATTCATGTTGTTTGAGAGATTAATGATTAGTCCATTTTAAAAATCTAGTGACCACATTTCTGAAGTTATAGATCTTAATCATTAGTAAGAACCATAAGGTTAAGCATTTATTAAATATTTTATGTAGACCATTTTATGATGTATTAATTTTTATTGTATTACATCACCATATAAAGATTTATAAGTATTGGAAAACATATATTAATCATATGGTTATAAAAAGACATGATATCGTTGTAATGGCTTATCACACTTTTATATATCTAAATATAGATCAAAAGAAAATTTAAGTTCATTAGAAATAAAGACATAATTTTTGTAAATTCATTTCATGGAGTATGTAATGGATTGGAAATTTTTGGAAGAACATAAAAATGATACAGTTGGTCTTATGAAATAAAAATATATAATTTATGTATAAATTCTTCTATTCATAGACAATAAAATAATTCCTCAACTTTTGGAAAAGGATATTCAAAAATTTTATCCTATTACCCTCATATCCAATATATAATATAGTCATATAAATTATCATGAAATTTATATTTTTCAAGACCCTAAATTTCCATTGATAATTCCATTTCTAGATATAAATGACTTAAATTACCCTATATAATTATTTACATTTTTATATCATGTCCATATCTTCACTTACCACCAATTTTCTCCAACATAGAATCCTTGTTATGTGTGATTCCATATAAACATTGTACATCTTTTTCAGTATTTTTATGGGAATCGTTAAATAACACTTTTATGATGCGGGGTTTTGAAAAATGGTATCACCTAATTTGAAAACCTTGATTACCAAGATCATGTTTAAATTTTGAAGATGAAATTTATTTCAGTAGGGGCATGGAGTGTAACACCTCGATATTTTAAAATAAGAACACTATATTTGATTGTGTATGTGACACACAATACAATGAGTGGAAGATAAAATAACACCCATGAGATATTATTATATTTTTATTTTTAAATATATCAAATCCCATAAATATATTTCATTGAAATTGATGACATGTTTTTTTTGAGTTACAAAAAAAATTGAGTTGATCTTGTATTACACGCAACACTCATTTTATATTTCGTAACACGCAACACCGAGCTTAAATGAAATGAGAATCATTATTAAAGTATTATTTTATTAATATAATAGTTATTACCTAACTGTTAAATTAGAGGGTATAAGTTCTACTAACTAAATTATGAAAACTATAGTTATATACTGAATATTAATAAAATAAGAATCATTTAGAATAAAAAGAGATGTTTTATGAAAAAATATTATTTTCTAAAACATGGAATAGTCATGCTTTAAGAATATAATTCAAATCTAATTTTTACCACTGATATAAATTATTAATTTAAAAATAATCTTCGTCATTCAAATAATATTTTCAAAACTATATTATGGTGAATATTTTGAATTTTTTAAAAAATATTTTTTTTTGATGAATAGTGAAAACAAAAAGTTTTAATATTAAACTGTGATTTAATTTAAATAATTTATAATAAATTATTATATTTATAAATTTTTTTAATGTAATAATAGTTATTTCTTATTTTAGTTTATCCAATTTTGCTCATTGGTGTCATTTTAATATCAAATTCATATATAAAAACATTCTAAACATTTGAAATTTTTCACATTAAAAATATCCATTCACATCATATGCTCATGATTAATTTTAAGTATAATTATTCAAATATTTATATGAAAATTTTAAAATGGATTACATATTTTTAATTATTAAAATTTATAATTTCTTATAACTTCATCTTAATTGTTCAGAAATTGAATAGTAAAAATAGTAAAAATTAACTGTCATGGATAATGTAAAAATTAATTACAGAAATTCTACATATTCAAAAAATATAGATGCATAATAATTGCGTGTTTAAATTATTGTGACCTTACCTATGAGGGGCCATGATTGGGATCAATGGATTTAGTGTCCCCTTACATTATGATTGTGGGGTTGGAAGCGCAAAATTTGTCAATGTTCATTGGAGAATCCACATGATTCATCGACATCCATTTAAAGATGGGGTTTCACAAATCCATTATTATACATGGACTTGATTCATGATGACCCATAATAGCATTTGAGAAAGAGTTATTTTGGGAAAATAGTGTCTCACTCTGAATCTGATGGATGTGAATGCGCATTCAGATGCCCTACCGCGACCCTCAGCGAACCTGAAAATTCCGTCGAAGAATGTTTGGTTGTCGTTCCCATAAAATCAATGACCACACCTCAAAAATACCGAGGATTATTTGCCTATCATAAAGTAAGAATCTATATCTGGTCCAAAACATTATGAAGAACTATAGTGCGATGGTTCTCTCCCAAGTAATTGTCGGTCCAGATTCCCTTTATAACTTTGTGAAGGCATCTTCCACCATCGATGATTCCCGACCACCCGCCCCTTCCTGCTGGTCTATTAGACTGACCATTTAAATATACCAAAAGGGTTCAAGAGTTAAGAGAACGTACTCCTAAAAAAATTTATTCAGAAATAAAATATATATAATGAGAAGGGGAGATGATATGGACAATAAAGGGAAAGTCCCCATCCAAAAAAAATTAAAAATGGGTAGAACCAGTGTCATCCCCATAATCTGGATCAGATGTATCAATAGTATATTCCCATTATGACTACGAATTATTCTAACCGAAAATTAAATAATGCATTTCATTGAGTTTAACCAACCCCAGAATGAGATATTTCAATGAAGTCCTACTAGAATTGTCACGACCAGCACAATCATCTAATCCACATCCTCATTAATGGTTTTTCATATACTGAACTTGTTTCCATGTTTTTGATTGTTGCCAATCCACCTCAAGATTAGTGAGATTCCTATCCTTATAGTAATTAATGACCCTTTAAGCATCATTTTTTGTAGCTTTCACCCTAATATCATGATCAATCAGCTCCATTCTAACCATGACTGGAAATGGATGCATGTCTGTTAATTTTCTATATACATTCTCAGTGGATTTGGGAACACCCTGATCCAAAATTACCTCCCCTACACTCTTCTCCCACTAAAAATATCTAACCATAATTTCATTTTAATAGTTTAGTGAATGTCTATAAGAGATGTACCTCCTTCCTCTACTCTCCTAGTATAACATAGCCGTTGTGCAGAGGTCCCACAAGCTGGTTGTCTAGCCCATGAACATCCATTGCCAGGAGTCTCAAACAAATGTCCAGGTCCCTTTGTTGTGTGAAATCCTTTTGAAGTAGCAATATACAACTACATTTAGTCATCTTGAACAACATTAGGTATATTCTTAATTTTTCCATGCCCAATATTATCAATTGATGTTTCTGCAACCCAACATCGATCAAGCCCACCAACAAGGCTGGCTTAATATTTATTTTTCATCAAAAACATCATAGAATCATTCCCACACCTAGAGATGAAATCATGGACCAAAGATTTTTAATAAGTCAAAATTTTATGTCCAGTTACGTTTCATTACCGAATAAATATTGGCATTTTTTTCAAACACTATTGGATAATTAATTTCATCATCATCAGTGGAAAGTAGGAAATGATCCACCAAAGTAGAATGTGGGTCAACTTCAACCAAAAAGTGGAAATAGTGTCCGTACAATTCCATATCTGTTTCATTATAAATCATGATTGGAACTCCAATTGACATTGTGATATCATATATCATTATACAGTGCTATAAAATCCAGTTAAGACCATATAACCTTATCTAGAGTTGAACATAAGACTGACCAACTTCGAGAAGATTAACGTTCTTATCCCATTCATGGATATGAATATTACATGGTTTGAGCGAAATTGATCTAAATTCCCCTGCATGCATCTTCAACACATTAGAGGGTAGGATCATATCAAAGAATTTGTGCCCTAATGAAAAATAATTTCAAGATGAGAACCCCCAATTGTTGTGATCCATTCAGTTAAAACAAAAATATTAATTATAGTGGAACCTCATGGTAGAATAAGATGAGCTATAATAGAGTGTTCACCTGTTTTAAAACACTCTCAAATAGCAAACAGAACGTACTTTATGTGAGAATCATTGCCTTTTTCAATAGATAGAAGGAATATATTAACACCTTTAGAGAGAGAATGAGTGTTTAACGACCCCATTAGTATCCACTATATTTTCACCACCAAGGTAGTCAAACTCGGCGAGTTTAATATTCATGATTAGTAGAAAACTTGTGGTAAACTCGTGTGTAAAAATATAGAATCGGTGTAAACTCGCCCGGCTCATATGGTAGACTCGTACTGTAGACTCACGTTTTGAATACCATGTTCACCACAAGCAGCGGCTGGAACACAATGAAAATGCAGGCTCAATACCACTAGATCATCATATGCGCTAGTCGCTCTTAGAACATATTCAACATGCCTATATGAATCCAACCACCCATGGACCATAAATGATTCAGCAACTGTCATCATCAATAAAAGGATCATGGAGTGGGTTGGTAAGGATCGAAACCACAACAAAAATACGGAGACAGAACCCGCATAGACACGTCGATGAGATGAGACTACGTGGACTGACAATAGAAAACCCGCGACATCAGCCTGTGTACCATGTAACTACGTGTTGATGAGATAACCCCAGTAGAATAAACTTGTGACAGCAGCCTCAGGACCCCTCAATGATGTTCCGACAAGAAGTTGGTCCCCCATAGTGTGCAACAACAGTGATGGAAGCATCTGTAGTTCACAACGGATCGGGATAGATCCAGCGGTGGTGGTCACTATAATTCTGGAAGGTCGCAACATCATGAGTGACCTTCAGATGTTAGAGATCGCAGTGGCTGTAGTTTGTAGTGGATAGGGACCGATCCAGCGATAGTGGTCATGATAGATAGAACTCCTACATATCTGGAAGGTCGCTATGGTGAGAATGGCCTATGGTAGTTGATCGCAGTAGATCTAGAAATTTTGTGGCAACCGCAATCGCCATCAAGGTTTAGAGAGAGGCTCGCTCAAACACCATCCATCTCTTTTTCCCCCGGATATATAAATATATATATATAATTATATATATTTGTAAAATTATAATAAATGTATTATTTTAATTTTAAAAATATTTGAAAAAATACATATTTATTTATAAATATATTAACAAATATATATATTTATGTATATTCAATGATAATTATACTTATATATATTTATATATATTTCTAATTTATAATATATATATATATATGTAAATATATATATATGAATATATTTATAGAATTATAAATATAATAAATATATTAATTATTATTTTATTATTATTTTAATTTATATATATATTTTTATAATTATAATTATACATATATATAATTATATAAATATTTAGATACAATTAGAAATATATTTATATTTATTTATATAATAATTATTATATATATATATATTTATATTTATAAAATAATAATAGATGTATTTATTATAATTTTATTATATATATATATATATATTTGAATATATTTATAAATATTATATATATATATATATAAATATTTGTTTGTATTTATTAATATTTTTTTATCTTTACATGTATATTTTTATACTAATATATATTTTTATAATTATAAATATAATAAATATATTTATTATTATTTTATAGTTATTTTTTTTAAAATATATTTTTATTTATAATTATAAATATATACATATAAATATTTTTATATAGTTAATATTTTATTTAAATTTTTATATTTATTTATTAATATGTAAATATATATTTGAAAAAATAAAATAACAGTATTTTTGTCATATTAGATTTATTTAAATAAACATATACTTATTTTTTAATTATAATTATACTTATATATATAATTATATGTATATAATTAATATATTTATAACTATTTATGTATATTTAATGTATTTTCATACAGGTGAATTTGATGGATTGTGATATTATTTAAACAGTACACTACATTAGTTGAGCTATAAATGATTCTATTTTAACAACATGATTTTCTCAGCCATATTAATGAAATTTATGCATGAAGGGGAGCTTTAATTTAGTTCATAATAAAAGCATATCAGTAGACCTTACCAAACCAATTTTTTTTGTATTTTCCAAAGAGAATTACCCTATGAATTTGTGAGAATTGTACAATAAAAAACAACATGTGAAGAATAATGCTTAATGGGATCCACAATTTTAGGAATTAGAAAGACAAACAACAAACAAACTAACCAAATCCATTATGAGGGTTGATGGAGAACCCACACTTAAACTAAGAACCAAACACCAAATAGTGGTATGAGTACTAAATCAACCAAGATCTTTCTCTGGTGGTGAGAAACATAACAATGGCCATTGAACCACACACCCCTAGAATGGATGCATAGGGACATCACACCACACCACCTCGAGAGATGGTCACTAGACTATAGCACTGACTCACAGACGATGCACACTACACCACTGCACAACAAAGAACGAGCCACCAGGAACAACACAAAACACAACAAGTCAAATAAAAATCCACACTAGGATAATCCAAGGTCTTATTTTGAATATATATAAATGAAAATGAAACAATGAGAGGATGCACATTTCTCATCAATAAGGGCTTCGAGTTTTAGATGAATCTTTTTTATGTTGAGGTGGAACTGAATTGAACTAACGTTAAACCACATGTAATATATCATTTGTTCCAAACTTCCACAGATTATATTATCCTATTAACTTAGAGTTGGAGCTAATAGAAGGCCCATCACATTGTATCCCTTATCGGCCAAGTATCCCCAATGGTTGATGAACATGTTGGAATAACCACTGAAGATAAATATTAATATGGGAATGTGACTGGTATCTCTTTAAATATTTATGAAATTATAATAGGGGTCCAAAATAATAAGTGGTGCATTTAAATTTGTTTAATTTACCATTTAGAGATCAAAATCCACCTAAGCGTGTTCTTGACAGATAAAGGTAGTCTGGAGAGCATATTCCAAGAGTCTACAATGATGTTCAATGAAGGGATCAAGAGAATATTCATATTATGAACCCTACTATATGATAGGCTAATGGAATACAAGGATCCTTCCACGACTGAGATCATTGTGCAAGATCCACTACTAATCTAAAATTCTGTGGAGCCAATGCTGAGGTGTCTGAGGATGGAAATTGTTGGAAGGTTGTAAAAAAACCTTGATCCATGGATCTATGGTCAGAAACATGATGTAAATGTCACTGGCGAACATATCAATGATCATCATAGTAGAGGTTAATCCCTTGGTGGACTTATATTAGTAAAAAAACGATTCCGCCGAATCCCCACCCAACTCTAGGGAGACATTTCTAAACTATTCTAGGCTATGTGACTCATCCTCTTAAGAAATATGGTACCTGCATATATTTTAACAGTAAACAGTATGGTTGATAATGTCTTCAATGCATATCTGGGTGGTGCATGATACGTATTGATACTATGTGGAGGTGGAATATATGAACAATCTTTCCACGTTGTTGGATTGGAGACTCATTGACAATGTGAGACCATTTCCAAGGACCATGGATAGATTGACCCTTTGACGCGGTGTTCTATGCACCCTGACGATTGTGTATTTATTGACGTCATATTCTAATTGAATGGAGACCTTATAAGCGTCTGATCTAGAACTTTTAACCCCCCTCAAGGTGGATTTATAGTTTGTTAGTTCTTTAAAATATGATATATATATGGACATGAAAACAATGATGAGCTTCATGAATTTCAAAATTCTGGCCATGATAGCATGACCCTATTATTTCACATCACATTCGAAGGTTAAGTGATCTTATTCTTGGTGCATAGATATGATGCTTCTAGGGGATTTTGAAGAGGAAGCGGTGAGGTTGGTGGATAGAGAGACAGTACCTGGCCAGTCGGTGTAAGGTGATTCATGGTGATGATCGTGAGAAGGTGTTTGATGCCGCCAGTGTGACACTGTCTCATGACTCAGGATGTAGTTGGTTATGGTGATCGGGTATCAGTTGTTGATGTCCATGTCTACTGACGTTGTTCTTGGAAATATCAGTCTTAATACAATCTTAGTGGAAGAAAGCTGTTTTAGGAGACCTTGGGTCACATGAACGACCTCATAATGTTATTTGGAGCTTGTGAATGGATGGTTTCTTTTGATAGTGTGGCTATGTATATAATCATTTCTAGATGGGTGGACGACCTTAAGATCATTATGGAATAAAAAATATAATTTAAAAATTATAATCATTTTTATAATGAATAGGGTCATAATTCCATCAAACCCCAAGTCCATTCCACTCATTTTTAGTTTAGATAGACTTGTTTTTCCTTCCCATATGGTTTTTGAAGTCTGTAAAATATATGCATGTCAAAATCATATCATGACACCTTATGTTTCAAAATCATCCTCTACCAAAGATCATAATTTTCATTCCATGGCCTCCATATCATTGATGAGTCACATTAGTACTCTTAAGAGGAAAAACCTTTCTAAATATTTATGAGAAACCTACCATAAAAAACAAAAGTGTACATTTAAAAAATTATAAAATTCAATGTGGAATATTTATTACGGAAAAAACCCTTCAACACAAAAAATTAAAAAGGAAAATCCGTTAAACATTCATGTTTTTTGACAAATTAATGACTAGTCAATTTTTGAAAATTTTGTGACCATATTTCATACCATGTGGATCAAAATAATTTTTATTCCCCATAAGGTCCACCATTTATGAAATAGTTTAAAAAGAAATTTGAACAAGGTATTAATGATTAATGTATTACTTCACCTTTTGAAGATTAATAATTATTGGAAGACATATACTGACCATATTTTTATAAATATAACTGGAGATTAATGGAATGACTTACCACTATGTTATAGATCTCATGATCTGTTAAATGTTAATATTACTTCTTTATAAATAATGAATTTTATTTGGATATTAATTTCATGGAGTAAGCGATGCATTGGAATATGATCTAAGAAAAACCAAAGGTTAACATTTTTCTTCTGAATTATAAACATATCTAGTAATTATATTTCCTTATAATGTTATAATGTAAAATAATTCATCACCTTTTGGAGAAGGATGTTGAATTTTTTTATCATATTAAATTCATATCAGGTGAAGCTGGTGGTCTTTTAAATCAACATAATTTATTCTTATGAGGAATTTAATATTATATTATTCATTCACCTGCTTATGATCAATAACATATATTACTCTATATAATTAATTAAATTTTCCACCATGCCCATATCTTTACATACCACCAATGTTCTCTTACATGAAGTCCGAATTATGTGTTATTCAATATAACCTTCGTACACCCTTTTTATTTATATTAAGGGATTGTTTCATTTATTCTTTTATGAGGTTGGGTTTTTAATAATTGTATCACCAAATATCAATACTTTTATTACCAAGATCAAATTAAAATTTTGAGGATGAATTTTATTTCAGGAGGGTAGAATTTAACAACTTGAAATTATAAAATATAAACATTACATTTTATAGTGTATGTGACACATAATACAAAGATTAGAAGAAAATATAACACCCCAAGACATTAAGATACATTTATTTTTAAATAAATTCAATCACATAAATTCCTATAATTTAAGACAATGCTATGTTCATATTTAGTTACACACAAAATTGAGTTTATCGTGTTTTACACCAACACTCAGTTTTCCTTGAGTTACACAATACATCGAGTTTAAAATAAATGTAAAATATTATTAATATATAATATTTTTATATAATACTTTTAACCTAGACATTAAATTTGATGGAACGAATTGTACTAACTAAATTATGAATAAATTGATTATATAATTATTAGAAATAAAAATCATTTAAAATTAAAAGAGTTGTTTTTTGGAAAATGTTTTTTTATAAAACATTGAATAGTCATGATTTAAGCACATAATTTAAATCTAATTTTTACCACCTTAAAAAATTATAATTAATAGATAAAATCCATTACTAAAATAATATTCTCAAATCTATATTATGTTGAATATTTTTTATTTTTTAAAAAGTTTCATCTTTTAATAAATAGTGAAAAATAAAATTATTTAATTGAAAACTAACTTTTCATTTAAATAATTTTAATTATTAAATTAAATTTATAATATTTTTTATATTAGTATTTATTTATTTATATATATAAATTACTCTAATTTTTTTCATTGATATTATTTTCATTTTGCATTTAGATATAAAAACAGTGTGAACTTTTGAACTTTTTCACTTAAAAAACCAGATTTATCGTCACATATACGAAATTTATTTTTAAATAAAATGTTTACATTTTTATTAAATGAATTTTGAAATATGTATTTATCTTATTTTGAAAAATCATAATTTATAATTTCTTATATCTTCACCTTAGTTATTTACCGAAATTAATAGTGAAAAACTAAAAACTAATTACCGTAGTTAAGGTAAAAATTAATTCTCTCAATTATCCAGGTTCAAAGAAGAGATATGTTAAATGAAGGTTTTCATTCATATAACCTTATAAAGATGATCCCCTAATTGGCCTCTATGAACAAAGTGTCCCCATTCTTTCTAATTGTTAAGTTGGAAGTCTAAAATTCATCAATGATCATTGTGCATTCCACTATAATATTTGGCATCCCATTAGAGATAGTGTCCGAAGGATCCTTGATTGTAGGTGGAAATAATTCCTACTGACCCGTAAATTCCTGGTAACAATAGTTATTATAGAAAATAGTGTATAACACTGAATTCTAATGATCTGCATGCTCATTCAACTATGTTATAGCAACCCTTGAGGAGCCATAATAATCAAATAATATAGATTCGACTGTTGTCCACCTAAATTCCAGGAATGCATCAGCGAAAGATTGAGGATGGTTCAACTCTCAAATCCAAAGAAAAAAGATCAGGTCTGACACGTCTCCTCTATTTCGGGTTCTTGAATTGGAGGTGTGATTCTCTAGGTCATGTATTTCTGCACTGTCTTTTTCAGAAGGCTGATTTCCTTTCTCACACATGGTCATATGGTTCTCTTTCACATAAGCATAGGACATTACAACTTCATAAATAGACTCTTTATTTTGATCATTTATATGATAAATATTCCTTTTCACAGGTCTTTGTGAGACATTATTCTCTAAATTGGATTCTTTGGCACTCTAGAATTTTACATGGCATTGGTTCCACAATTAGTTTTCCCAACATGATGGATAAGGAAACAAAAAATGATAGGTATGGACATTCAAGAAGAATTATAGTGGATATTTATCTTTCCACCACTCTTATTGAGAATGTGACTCTTTCAACCCCATATGATGATATTAATAAAACTATAAAGAATGAAAAATTTCTCTAATTTTTTCATCTGTGTTGCTCTATTGGACATTTGGATGATAAATATATGAATAATCACAGTGAAAACATGTCGACAGGCCGACAGTTTCCTACTAACTCAAATTTTATGCCTGAATCAGAAATGGTTAAGGATAATATTGGTGCCAATGTTTCTATTTCTAAAGGATCTAACCTTCAAACTGTCGGGGTAGTGACTGCTCTTGGGGATGTTGTTGGGAAGATTGATCAACATAATGATCCTGAGGGGATTGATGAACCATACTTCCCATCATGCTATTCAAGACCCTGTATATATTGAACTATTTTTGGTGGGCTTGGTGATCAAATATTTTCAAGAGGATCCTAATATTAAGAATATGGGGGATGATAAAGAGGGAAATGATTATTTTATGAAGAAATCATGGGCTGATATTGCACATTATGTGCCTGAGAATTCCATCCAACAAAACCCCATAATTGGAATGTGTCCAATGGAGATTGTTGTCTCCCCAAATTTGAGGAATGTTTCACATAGGGAATCAACTTATTTACTCTCAATGGGGCTACCTATCATAGAGAAATCTCATTAAAATAGAGAAGTGGCGAAATAATATGGGCATCAAACTAAGACCTGGAAATGTGTTTATCACCCAAAAACCTTGGTTGAGGTCTTGGAAGAGATGATTGTGTAGGACAAGACCGTTCTAAGATCACTATAGCATAGTTTAGGCTCATGTAAAAGTACTCTGTATTGTTCGATTAGAAAATTCACAATTAGAATGGGAATCTGCTGATAATATCTTGAAGAATTATTATGGGATGATCCTTAGTCTCTTAATTTTTAGTTTTTCTTTTTGGATGTTGTAATGCCTTTGTTTTTTCACTTCCTCTCCCTTTCCCATGTTCTTTCTTTATTTTTCAATAAATTTGGTAGGAGCATGTTTTCATGGCTCCTCATCCTCTTTGAATTAAATTACAAATATAATAAATATTTTAATTATTATTTTATAATTATTAAATATATATATAATTATAATTATAATTACAAATAAATATTTGTAAATATTTATATATATATATATAAAAATATATTTATTAATATATAAATATATATACATTAAAAATTATAATAAATATATTTATTGTAATATTATACTTATTTAAATAGATATTTATTTATTTATAATTAAAATTATGTATATATATATTTATTTATAATTATACATATAATAAAGATATTTATATATATTCAGTATATTAATAAAAATTTGCATACAAGTGTATTTGATGTAGCGTGATGTAAATTAAACAGTATACTACCTTAGTAGATCTATAAAGGAGTCTCTTTTAATAAAATAATTTATTCAAAAAAATCCCTTTTTGTAGGAAGGGGAGTTTCAATTTAGATCGTAATAAATTCATATAATGTGACATTACCAAACCGAACAATTTCTGGTATTTTCCAAATAAAATAACATTATGGTTAAGTGAGAAACGTACATGAAAAAACCACAGGTTATAATGCCTGCCAAAGGGGATCCACCATAGCAGGCACAAGCCATAAATACCCCAAATAAACAAACCAAATCCATTTTTATGGTAGATAGAGTACCCACACATAAACTGAGAACCAAACACCAAGAAGTGGCCCGATTAAAAAATCAACCATGATATTCCCCAAGAAGTTAGAATCATAATAGTAAACATTAAACCGTATACCTTTGGCATGTTGTGATAGAGACATCCCACCACACCAGATTAGAAGGTGGTCACCAGTCAATAGAACTAACACAATAGCGATGCACACTGGACCACCGCATAGCCGAGCACAGGCTACCCGGAACACCAAAAAACACAACAAGTAAAAATAAAATCCAAACTATAACATTAAATGGTCTATTTTAGAGATATAAAATAGGTAAATAATCAATGAGAGGATGCACACTTCTCATAAATGGGGGATCTGAGTTTCAGTGGAATCTTTTCTAGATGAGGTGCTTCTTCATCGAACTAATGTCAATCCTCATGTACTCTGTCATATATTTCTAACATTCCATGATTCTATCATCATGTTCACATAGAGCTGGATCTAATAGAACTCACATCACATCGTCAAACATATCATCCAAGGAACCCCATTGTTTGAGGAACATTTTGGAATCACCAGAGAACAGTGATTATGTTGGGGATGAGATAGGCATATTTGTCAAATTTTGTGGAATTTTAACAGGACAGTTGTAATGTAATTAGTGTGTTGTAATTTGGGTAATTTATCATTCCACAATCAAATTCCACCATAGGCGCATTTCAGACCGATGGAGGCAGCCAAAATACCATAGTTCAAAAGTCTACAATGATCTTCAAATCGGTGTTCAAGACCATATTCTATCCCAAATGCTAATATAATTAGGGTTTATTGAATACTAGGTTTCATACAATATTATGATCAGTGTGACCAATCCACTACCAATTGGGTAGTCCATGGTGTCGAAACATATGTGCCCAGGGATATCCATTGTTGGAAGAAAATAACAAAAAACATATTCTTAGTGATCAATTTTCTTGGACACGATGGAGATGTTGTGGGAATATAGGACAAGGATCCCGGTGGTGTAAGTGAACCACATAGTGGAATCAGTTCTCTTGAACACAATGTGTTGCATTGAAGCCCCACATATAACCATGGATCCATTTTTGAACCATTCTACGATGTCTGATCAAATCTCATAAGGAAATTTGTACTAACATTCATTGTTGTGGAAAACTGTATTATTGTTGAGGTATTATTCACATATGAGGGAATCACTTGGGACATATTGATATGATGTCGAGGTGGGGGGTACAAAATATTTATCCATGTTGCATGATTAGAAGCACATTGTCCAAGTGAGATAGATACTGGTATTAAAGGAGAGATGAACCCTTTGACATGGTAATACATGCTCCAAAATGTATTTCTATTTGCATCCATAATTTAATAAGGGAATGGTGAACTTTTAATTGATCGAACCATATCCATAAACCACCCTTAATAAGGATTTATGGGCTTTTGGTGCTCGATAATATCTTATACTGATGTCCATAAAGAACAAGAGTATCCTATAGAATTTTAAAATTTCATCCATTAATTCTCCACCCTCTTACTATGTATCACTTTAGATGGATATATGATATTGTTCATGACATGTAGATATAATAACTCTATTGATTTTGAAGAGGTTGAATCAAGTTTGGTGGATGGTGGGAGAGGATCTAGCTTTTCAATGTCAAGTGATTCATGGAAATAATGGTGATAAGGAGGTTTATGTATTCGGTTCGATGTAGTGCAATGACTTGGGATGCGGCTGGTTATAGTGCTCGAGTGTCGGCAATTGTTGTCCTCGACAAATGAAATTCTTCTTAAGAATATTTTGCAATATATGATCTCACTAGGAGAAAGATATTGTAGGATACATTGAGTTATAGGAATGCCCTCAGAAAGTGATTTTTAATTGGAGATAGTCTGGTGACTTTTGACAGTGTGCCCATATGTACCCTGATTCCAAGAGGGGCGACCGACCGTTGGATCATTATTGTATAAAAAATAGAATTTAAATTTTTTAATTTGATTTATAATGAATGGGGTCATTATTAAATCTGACAACATGTCTTGGAAAACCATTTTTAGTTTGTATTGATCTAATTTCGTTCCCCATGGGATATCATTCATCTTTAAAGTACATGCATGTCAAAATAATTTCATAAATCCTTCACATCTAGAAATTTTTTTTGTACCAAAGATGATAATTTTCATTCCCTGGCCTCCCTATCATTGAGGAGTAATTTTATTACGCTTGTAAGGAAAACCCATTTTAAAAATTTATGACGAGCCTTTTATAAAGAACGAAATGTATAATGTTGAAAAGTACTAAAATTCAACATGCCATATGTAATAGGGAAAAATATTCAAAAATTATTGTTTAAAAGTGAAAAATTCATTAACAAATAATTTTTAGAGATCCATTATTATTCTATTTTAGAAATCTACTGACCATATTTCTAATGTTATGGATCATAATCATTTTTACTAACCATATGGTTAACCAATTATGAAATGGTTTATGTAGAGCTTTGGATGAGTTATTAATGATTAATGTATTAATTCACCATATGATGATTTATAATTATTGGAAAACATATACTATCTAATTTTTTTTAATATAATTAGAGTTTGAATAAATTACTTATCCCTCTATTAAATATCTTATTAACTATTAAATGTAAATTTATTACCTCAAGAATAATTGTTTTTGGATATTCATTTCCTGGAGTAAGTGATAGACTATAAATTTATCTATGTAAAACCAATGGATAAAATATTTCTTATGAACCAAAAGACAATCACGTAATTAAATTTCCTTAAATTAAAAGATATAAAAATAATTAATCTACTTTAGGAAAAGGATATTGAAAAATGTTATCCTATTATATTCAAATCTCATGAATCATATGATATTTTAAAAAAACATGAATTTATGGATTTTAGAACCTTAAAAATCCATGGACCATTCACATTATTTTGATCAATGACATATATTACACTATCTAATTATTTATGTGTTCCCATGATGTACATATCTTCACATACCACAAATTTTATCCTATTTATAATCATAGTATGGTGTTATTCTATATAACATTTTTACATCATTTTCAGTATTGATAATGGAATGTTTTATTAACACTTTTATAATGCAGGGTTTTCCAAAATGGTATCTCAAATTTTCAAAACCATGACTACCATGATCAAATTTAAATTTTGAGGATGAAATTTATTTAATGAGGATGGAATGAAAATCCTCGATATTTTAAAGTAATTACATTATATTTTAATGCATATGTGTCAACTATTGCCATGATTAGAAGAAAATATAACACTCTGATGCATTTTGATATATTTATTTTTAAATAAATCTAATCGATTCAATACATTTCATTGCACACTATGATATTTTTATATTGAGTTTAACCTAAAATACTGTTTATCACAAATTATATGCAATAGTTATTTTAACTTTTTTTACACGCAACACTGAGTTTACATAAATGTGAAATATGATTCAAATTTTATAGTTAAATATAATAGTTATAATCTAGTAGTTAAATTAGAGGGTATGAGTAGTACAAAATAAATTATGATAAATACTATTATATATTGATTTGTAGTAAATTAATTTTCTTTTTGAAGAAAAAGAGATGTTTTTTAGAAAATATTTTTGTTTCTAAAACACAAATAGTCATGGTTTAAGCACATAATTTAAATCTAATTTTTAACACTATTAGAAAATTTTAATAAAAAATTGAACAAAAATATTTAAATCATGTTTCAAAAACTATATTATGGTGAATATTTGGATTTATTTTAAAATGCTTCATTTTTGATGAATAATGAAAAAATTAATTTAAAATTTTATTTTCATTTAAAAAATTTGTATTGTTAAATTATAAATATAATTTTTTGAATGTAGTGAAATTTCATTTGTATATAAAATAAATAAATTTTTGTCATTGGAAATGTTTTCATATCAAATTGATATATTTAACCATTGTCCATGTTTAAACATTTTCACATTAAAAACCTGTTTTATCATCACATATATAGGATTAATTTTAAATAATGTTTTGCTAATTTTATTAATTGAATTTTGAAAAATTGATTCCATATTTTGAATTGGTTTAATTAATAATTTCTTATAACTTCATCATACTTTTTCTCCCAAAGCACATAATGATAATAATAAAAATAAATTATCCCAGTTAAGGTAAAAATTATGTACTGTAATTCTAATTCTTTAAAGAAGAGACATGTGTAATAATAAAGTTTTTTCATTCCTATAACCTTACCGAGAAGAAAACATGATCAGGATATATGATTTTTGTTTCCCCTTTCCATGTGATTACATAGTAAGAAGCACAAAATTTGTCAATTTTCATTGTGTAATCCACTTGATTCCTCAACAACCCTTCAAAGATTTTGTCGCACGGATCCCTTCGTGGAGGTCGAGCCGATTTTTAATGACTGATAATAGCATGGAAAAAAGATCACATAAGGAAAAATGTTTCTCCCTTAAAATCCAAAGGAGATGAATGCTCATTCAGATGCGCTACCACAACCCTCGAGGAACTAGAAGAAGCCATCGAAGCAGATTCAACTATTTTTCCCATTAAATCCATGATATCACATTCAAAAAACAAAGGATGCTTCACCTATCCAACCCAAAGAAACTAGATCTAGTCCCCCATAGGTTGATAAACCACAGAGCGAGCACCTCCACCCAAACAATCACCATCTAGGCTACCCTTCATAGCCACATGAAGGGGTCACCCACCGTCTTTGCCTCTCGAATACCCACCCCCTTCCTATTAGTGTATGATCCTTACACTATAAATATATTTATATAATTATATATATTTACAAAATTATAATAAATATATTATTATAATATTATAATTACTTTTAAAAATATATATAAATTTATTTATAAGTATAATTATAAATATATTAATCATTAAAAATATAAATATATATTATAAATAAATATAAATATATTTATATATATATTTTTATATATTATTAAATATTTTTACATTTTGTAAATATTTATATATATTTATATATATTTATAAAATTATAAACATAATAAATATATTTACTATAATTTTATAATTATATAAAAAAATATTTTTTTTATAAATATAAATATACATAAATATATATATAAATATCACTATATATTTATAAATATATATCTCCACATATATTTATTTCTTTATATATATATTAATAAAATTATAATAAATGTATTTATTTTCATTTTATAAATATATATATATTCAGAATTATAATTATTAAAAAATAAATATACATATTTCTTATTATATATATAACAAATATATTCACAAAAATTTATATATAAATATAAATTTTATAATGAATTTATAAAAATTTATATATATTAAAATATATATATATATATATATATATTTGTATATATTTTTAAATATACTTATATAATTATATATGTTTATAAAATTATAAATACAATATATAAATATATTATTATTTTTTAATTTTTTGAAATATAAATAAATATTTGTGTATCATTATAATTATAATTATATTAATTTAATAATTTATTAATATATAAAGAATAATGATTATAAAATAATAATAAATGTACTTATTGTAGTATTATAATTTTTTAAATAAATATTTTTTATTTATAAACATAATTATAGATATCAATTTATAATTATATATGAAATTAATTTATTTAAAAATATATCTAAAAATATATAAATATTTTCATCGAGGTGAATTTGATGTTTTGTGATGTTATTTAAATAGTATAACATATTATTAGAGCAATAAAGGAGTATCTTTTAATAAAATCACTTTTTTAACCATATTAAATCCCTTTTTTCAAGAAATGGAGTTACTATTTACATCATAATAAAATTATATAAATTGGATTTATCGAACTGATCAATTTTTCGTATTTTCCAAATAATATCCCTTTATGGTAAAGTGAGAACTGTTAAATAAAAACAATCGGAGAGGATGCGTGCCCATGGTGATCCACCATTTCATGCATGAGCTAGACAAACCCCAAACCAATAACCCAAATCCATTTTGAGGGTGGATGGAGAACCCGCACACAAACAACAACCCAAACACTAAAAAGCGTTCCTAGTATGAAATCAACAAAGATTCAACTCGAGCCTATGAAACATAACATCTTTTATTGAGTCGTGCACCCATGATGCACCTACACAATGACATCATGCCACACCACCTCTGGGGAAGGTCACTAGACTTCAGCACCAGTATGTCGACGATGTATACTGTACCACCAGACAGCCTAGAACGAGGAATGAAGTGCACCAAAAAACACAGTAACTCAGAATAAAATTCACACCAGAACATTAAAATGAAAAATTTTAGATATAAAAAATGTAAATAAACATTTAGAGGACACACACTTCTCATTGATGAGGGATTCGAGTTTTTGAGGCATCTTTTCAGGATGAGTAGGAGATGCATCGCACTAATGTAAAACCTCATCTACCAAGTCATTTGTTGCTGAATTTCCAATATTATATCATTATATTCGTGTGTAGTAAGATAGAATGTAGGGAACAACACATTTTTTAACATATCATCCAAGGAGCCCTAATGGTTGATGAACATGTTGGAATCATCGGCGAAGACCATGATTATGCTGGGAATGGGACTGAAATCATTGACCAAATTTATGAAATTGTAATAGCAGTTTGGTAATGTAATCTGTAAGCTGAAATTTGGGTAATTTAACATTCCACTATTATAATCCCCATTAAACACATAGTATACCAATGGAGACATCCCCAAGACCATAGTCCCACAGTCTATGATGGTATTTATATCGAGGTTCAAGACCATATTTCTATGGTGAACACAAATATATTCGAAGTTGATGGAATACCTGGTTTCTTCTATGATTGTGATTAGTTTTATTGAACCATTTCCGATATAGTAGTCTATGACACTAAATCTATGGTTCCCAAGGTTATATATTGTTGGAAGGTAGTAACAAAAAACCTTGTCAAAGGGCCCGACAGTTTGGAACTCGATGGAGATATTGCTGGTGGCTAGACCAAGGATCACGATGGAGGAGGTGAATCCCATGGTGAACTCCATGCAGCCTAACATAATGTGTTACATTGAATCCCAACCAACCCTGGGGTTTTCAGTCGCATAACAACACTCAATATTATCCCCTTATAATGCAGTACAATGGTGACCACATGGTTGTCCCACGAGGAGGTTGCAGGCCATGTTCTCAAACTATCACCTTCTAAATTTGTTTTGGATAAATGTATAAATTAAAAATCAGGATTTTTAATGGGGTAAAGAAAATAAAATTATAGATAATTTTTATTTAATAATAAATAAACATTATTGATTATTTATTTGAATAAAACCTAAATGAAAAGGACACGCTAGAGAAGTCAGTAGTAGATGAACATTGATCTTTAGACACTCCCATTATCATTGATTACAAATGTATTAAAATTAAATTATCCAACGTATACCAAACTTTATAAAGCTAAAAACAAATTTTTACCATAATCTATATTGAGGCCTCAAAATGGTTTTTCATCTCCTTATTAATATTATTCAATTTCCCAAATACCTCTGAGCAATGGAAAATAATTTAACTTATTGTTCTCAATTGGGAGACCACACCCAACTATGTTTAAACAACAAGAAATCTGTTGTACATTAATATGTTGATAAAAAAAAATGAAATGGAAGAAATTTAAAACAAGAGATAAATATACCTCCTTCCATCATGTAAATAAATTCATAGATATTTTAAAAAGGAAGAGTTTACAATAAAAAACACAAAATCAAAAGGGATATACATTCCGATATTCTCTACCAACCACTAATTTGAGTTCTATCCCATAATTTCTTGATCACATGATGGAATATTGATATTATATTTCATTTCAACATCAGAACCACACTCTATGGTCTAGGTTCCACTAGAATATCATTTATGGGAATCCTAATGGCTTAATTTATAGGAGAATCTAGTCAATATTTGGTTGTGTCCTCGTTTAATTTTCTGTATCCATCTATTGTAATGATGTTAAACATGGCCAAACAATGTTTAATTTATCATTAAATAGTAATCTTTAATCTCAATTCAATCAACTTTATAGATGAGTATCGTAAAATAGTCACATCGTGTAATATAGTTATACTACATGTTATTGTGTTTCACAACGTGAAATTATGCCACGAATTGACCTGAAACACTACTTACCTGATAGATTGACATATATTATCCTAATTAATAATTGAATCAACTTATAGATAGTTCTAGATTGTTTTATGGAATTATATTTTACATTTAAACTAAAAATTTCCGATACATTGGATATGTTCTATGAACGTTATGATTTAATTAATAAAAACATATTTTTTCCTGTATTTGTCTTATTTATTTCTAGTTTCACTCATTCAAAAAATTCATTAATGAATAAAATATCCTTTTTTATTAATCATGGAGGTTGTTCTATATATTTCATATCCAAGTGGAACCAATGAATTTTGAAATCTTTATACATATAGATGCCTATATTTATGATGTGGGGTCTGCCAGGCTGTCTAGATCCACATTCCACCAAAAAATTATTTTGGACTCTAGATGATCGAATAAAAATCTAATACAGTTGAAAAATATTTGGACCATGAATTATGGTGCCTAAAAAATAATAATTCTATTTGGATCAAAATTGGGAATGGTATAAACAAAATACTAATGCCATTAAAAATAGAAAAAATTACATAATTATGGATTTTGTAAAATTTAGCTCAAAAAATCCCTAAATTCCACAGACAATAAAATCTCACATAAAATGAAAATTTGGTTTGATTAAAAACATGGAGTTAATTAATAAAATATGTGACAATAATAGATTCATCAGTCCCCCACACTAAGCACTTAGACTCCTGGACAAGAAAGAACTCATAATAAATTAAAATTGAAAATTAAAATCATGTCAATGAAAAATATTAAATCTTAAAATCATGTAACCCAACATATAATTCCTCTTCAATAGCTTAAATTACAAATTATTCATTATGTTGAATCATTACATTTCTATTTTGTTCATTCCTCCATGCACAATTATTCCCACATCACATTTTTTCTCAACACATGATATTGATTTTGAACATAGAATTTACCATACAAATAACATCAAGTGTCACCATAGGCTTGATTTTTTTTAAATATCCACCCAATTGATTCAATGAATTGTTTCTATCATGAAGAATTAATAATGGTTGTTCTGAGGCTTGATGGTTGGTGGGTTTTCAAATGTGAGAAATTTTGAGGGACAAAGAGATGGCTTGGATCTTTGATAAAGAGAGATTTCATTATTCCTATTGTAATTTACCAATTGTATTCTGATCCTTCTTCATGGAATAAAATTATCTCAAATAAAAATTCAATATTTATGTCATGGAAAAAAAAAATTTCCCAAATTAATATTTATTGCAGTAAAATTTGTTCTAAAAAAGTCAAATTTTTTCTTATCTCTAGATTATAACATCATTAGTTCTTGGGGATATATAGAATGTCCCAACATTCTTTTCTATGAAAGATTTATAAATGTATTAACATCATCATGAACATCATTTCAGAATATTAATTTCTACCCAACATTGCACCAAATGATGTCGCACATCCCAAAGCAGCTCCCCCACTCATAATATTTACTAAAGCTAGAAATTTTCTTTCGAAGCTGGTTAGATTGGGAAACTTTCTTCTATTGTGGCTATCTAACTAGAGTTACATGTCTAATATGGTCTTACAGTGGTCAAATGAATAGGGTAAACAATAATAAAACGGATTCTCATGAAAGGGTTAATTTTAATAATAATGGAATTGCCTCAATATTTTTGAACACAGCTTTTTTAAAGCTCCTAGGCTCTAACATAGAAATGGAATATTATGGTTAAAACAAGTATTATTTGGTTCACTCAACAAGGGGGTGAATGCGAAGAAGATGTTTTTTTTCAGAATCCTCATTGGTATGTGATTTTGAGTTTTTGATAGCATATATGGAATGGAAATCAAAATTCTAAGGTCTTATCATTTATTTAACCAACTAGAATCCAGAAAAAATTAAATTTCAACAATTATTTATGTTTAGATACATCAATAATGATGGTTCTTTTTATTAACAAAAAATTTCTCCTTACAAAGGATACTAATTTGACGTTCAATGATTTTTTTATCAAAAACATTGAAATGAAAATATAGAAAATCATAATATACATAGCTTGTTCCTCCCCCACACTTATTTTGTACAATGTTCGCATTATTAACATATTGTAGGATAATTGGAATTCAAGAAGATAATTCAAGACAAAATATGTAGAATTGAATGACAGAGACTTGTTTTTATTGAGAAGTAGAATCCTTGAGCTAGCATGCAATTTGATGAAACAAGGAACCCCTTTATGAAAAACAAAAACAATCATCACAAATATATTGAATTCATATAATGAAAAATAAAATCAAAGTGAATGAAAAAATGTCTTGGTTTGAACCCCTAAGTGGCGAGTAGTATTTCACTACCCCTATTCAGGTAGTTCTAGTAGATCATCTCCAATCCAATGGTGCATGTAGTATCTTCCACATGAACCATAAAATTGAAATCTCTTTAATCTTATTCAGCTTATAAAACTTGTAGATACTCCCAAAAATATATTCCTCCCGGTTCCCCTCCAAGATGTTGGTGATCCGTTGATGTAGTAGTAGTGGGAATACAATGTAAGGGAAACATACAATAAATTTTTACTCACAGAAATCCTCTAATGGTTTTTATTTCTTAATCTGAATATGTGGATAATCTTCAAGTTTAGCCTGAAAAATTATTTCTTCTTTGAAAATCAGCTTGCTACCATCATCCACATGGATACTGGTATACTCTTCAACTAGAAACACCATTATTTATTCTCTTTAATCATTGATATCTCCTTAATTTGAAAAATAATTAGACTCATAAGTAATGTGAACTAAATCTCAACATGGATAAGTATTTTGAAAATTATTATCAATATAATCAGGAAAATTTGGATTATGAATTGAGACATCTCTCTATGGAATTTGGGATTCATGCTATGTGTGGGAGTCAAAAAACTGTGGTATTGAAAGTAGGAAGAAACTCCAATTCCTCTATATTATCTTCAAAAGTGACCAGATAAATATTTTCTTCCTTATTATCCGAAGACACATACAATATTTCCGAATTTTCAGGTTTAAAGGATATGGCTTCACATATAATTTCATTTTCAACATATTCAACCCAATTATTTTCCAAATACAATTGATTTATAAAAGACACATAAATTGGCGAATTAGTGATAATTTCATCCATGAAATTTCAAAAATGTGATTATAAATCAGCTTTTAACTCATCCAGAGATGGTTCATCAACATCAAAACTATTTTGGAAGATATTTTCATTTTCTTGATCAGATATTTGTGCTATCAATTATTTTAATTATTATAATTAATTGGGAATAATGCTAATTTTTTTTATTACTTAATGAATTTGGAATGAATTTTTTTGAATTGAAATTTTAAAAATTTCCCATGACCAGACTCTTCATATTTTTGGTTATCAGGAAAAGCATAGTGGTATTCACTATGAGAAAACATTTTTAAAGACTCTAAATTCTTGGTTAAAATCTTAAAAAGTCAAAAAAGAATAAAGAAAACTTATTCAACCTCCCCAAAAATGACCCCTAATTGATGTTGGTGTTTTCAGTCACATAACTCCTATCAACATATTCCCCTTATATTGTAGTGCATTGGTGACCATTGGGTTTTCTCATGATGAAGTTGCTACCTAGGTTTTCAAACTGTCACTTTGTTATTTGTTTTATTAAAATGTAAAAATAAATTTTCTTGATTTTGACTGGGATAAAGAAATATAAATTTTGTTGAATTTTATTGAAATAAATAATCTACAATAGCAATTAAATATTAGAATCAACCCTGGTTGAAAAGGATATGCAAAGGAATGAAACAATGGATGAACATTGATCTTCGAATACACCCATCGTTAGTTTTTTACAAATACATTACAGAAAAATTATCCAATTTATACGTCACAGAATCTAATTATAAACCTATTTTTCTCATAACCCATATTGAGACCTCAAAAAAAAATTATCTTCTTACGAATTTTATCCAATTTCCTAAAGACCTATGAGAATTTGAAACATGTTGAACTTCTAGTGCTCAATGGGAAAACCTCATCCAAAGAAGTTTAAAAAACATGCAACAAAATTTACATTAATATGTTGAATAAAATATAGGAAAAATATATGAAATTGAATAAAGAGAATGATACCTTGTTCATTTGGGTAAACAAATTCCATGATATTTTAAAAGAAAATTGTTTATAATAAAAATTCACAAACCCAAAAGGGCTCTGCCTTCCTATCTTTACTACCCAACATCACATGGTGTTTTTTCTCATCATGTCTTGATCACCTCATGGAATTTTCCTATTATATAGAATTTATACATCATCACCACACCATGTGGTCTAGGTTCTCCCATAATAACATGGAAGGGTATCCAATGGGCTAAATTTATTGGAAAATACTGGTAAGCCTCAGTTGCGTCCGCATTTAATTTTCTACATCACTCCATTGTCCTGATGTGTAACAAGGATACACAACATGTAAATTATGATTAAATAGTTAGAATGAATCATGAGATAATATTATCTAGATATGCATTTCATAAAAATTCCACATCATGTAATACAGTTACACAACATTAAATTATGGTTCACAACGTTAAATTATGTCATGAATTTTCTTACAACACTTCTTCCCCAAATTTCATCCATCTTTTATCCCCATTACTAGATGAATATTTTTATGGAATCTTCTATAGAGTTGTTATAAAAATATTATTACTTTTACCCCCTAAATTTCATATCCCTTGGAGATGTGGTTTGAATGTTATTATTTAATTAACAAATACAACTCTTTCTACCTAAGTGTTTCCTAAAATTTACCATTGTTTGAATCATTCAATGAATTCATTAAAGATTTAATTTTCCATTAATATTTATCATGGATGTGCATCGATGAGTTATATTTAATATCCAAGTAGAGTAAATTAATTTGCACATCCTTATCCAGATTTATGCTTCTATTATTGATGTGGGGTCCTCCATGTTGTCCCAATAACATTCCACAAGTCTAATTTATTTTGGCCACTAGATGGTAGAATCATAATCTATTTTAGTTGAAAAATAATTATCACAAGAATTAGGGGTATATAAAATGGAATCATACAATTTGGATCAATATTCTAATAGATATACTAAAAATAGAAAATAAATTTAAAGAAGATAAAATTACAGAATTATGGAATTTTCACAGTTTCGATAAAAACAACTCTAAATTCCAGAAAGCAGAAAATTACACATTAAATGAAAAATTGGGGGATTAATGAAATTTAATTGTAGAACAATATATGTGATTTTTTATGATCATATCCCTCAAAAATCCAGGGTGTCAATTTTGAACCATTCTAGGTTGTGTGACGCAACCTCAAATGAAACATGGTAGATACATATATTATTGTAGAAAAAGGTTTGGACATCAAAAAATTAATCTTATATATAGGAGGTTCATGACACATATTGATATTATGTTAAGGTATAGGGTTCAAACTATTTTCCCATATTTCAATTTTGGCAGCACATTGTCCTAGTGAGATCACTGCCGGTGTCCAAGGAGAGATCGATACTTTGACGCGTTGTGCTGAGCTCTATGGTGGTTGTGTATTTTGTGTCATAATAATATAAAGGAAGGGAGACATCATAATTTTACAAAACAGATCTATGAACAACACTTAATTAGGATTTATAGATTTTTGGTTCTTGACAATATGATGTACAGATGGTCGGACATACCAGGAGGGGATTGAAGAATTTAAAATTTTTTCCATGACTGCTCGATCCTCATATTGCGTATCAATTTCTATGGGTAGGTGATATTGTTCGTGGAATGTTGATATGGGACACATTAAGGTTTTTGAAGAGTAATTAGTGAGCTATGTTGTGTGTGAGAGAGGATATGGTTGGTCGGTGTTTGGTGATTCTTGGAGATTACAATGAGCAGGTGTTCATTATGGCTGGTACGACAATGTGCAATGCCTTGGCAGGTAGTTGGTGATAGTGCTCAGTTATCAGTTATTGATGTCCTCAGATAATGATGTTGTTCTTGAAATGATTGGTATAGAGATGATCTATGTGGAAGAAAACTGTTGGAGGGGACCTCAGGTTGCAGGTGTGACCTCAGATGTAATTTTTATGTGGGGAAAGGCTAGTTTCATATGACTGTGTGTCTATATGTTCCATGATTTTAAAAGGGTTGGACGAACATGGTTTCGTTATTGCATAAAAAATATCATTTACAAATTAGAATTGTTTATAAAATTAATGATGTCATTATTGCATCTGACACCAAGTCCAACCCAGTTATTATTAGTTTAGATTTACTGGTTTTTCCGTCCCATGGGATGTTTATCATCTATAACATACATGTTTGTCAAAATCAATGTGTGGCACATTAGATTCTAGAATTTTCTTCTACCAGAGGAGATAATTTTCACGCAATTTCCTCCCTATCATTGAAGATTCATTTTATGGATCATTCCATGAAAAAACATTCTCAAAATTTAGTAGTAACCTACAATAAAAATGAAATGTATAAATTTAAAAAATACTAAAATTCAACGTTCCATATTTAAAATGATAAGACAATTTTTCACAGATGATTTAAAATGGAAAACCCATCCACCATTCATGTTTTTTGATATATTAATGATTAGTTCATTTTTCATATTTAATTACCATATTTTTGATGTTATACATACTAAACATTTTTAAGGCCTATAAGGTTAACCAATTATGAAATAGTTCAAATATAACTTTGGACAAGGTATTAATGATTAATTTATTACTTCACCATATTATGATTCATAATATTTGGAAAACATATAGTAATTATATTGTTATAAATATAAAAAGCGACTGAATGAATAACTTATTAGTCTATTATAAATCTTATGATATATTAAAAATAATTTTTATTGCATTAAGAATGAAAAGTTTATTTTTGGATATTCATTTCATGGAGTAAGTAATGGATTGAAAATTGATCTAAGAAAACCCAAAGGTTAAAATTGGTTTTAGGAATTAATTACCTATCATGTAACAATATTTCCTTACATTGAAAAATCGTAAAATAATTCATAAAATTTTAGAAAAGGATATTTAAAAAATAAATTTTGTTACATTCATATTTTATGAATCATGTGGTATTTTTAATCAACATGAATTTATGGTATTGAGAACCTTAAAATTCCATTGATCAATTAATTTGTTGTAATAAATGAATTATATCACACTATATAATTATTTATGTTTTCTTACAATGTCCATATATTCCCAATCCTCCAATTTTATCCTATTTATAATCACAATTATCTGTTATTTCATATAACCACTGTAAATCATTCTTAGTCATCTTTAGGGAATGTTTTATTAACCCTTTTATGATATGGGGTGTTCGACAATGGTATCACGAAATGTCAAACCCTTTATTAAGAAGATGAAATTTAAATTTTGAGGGTGTAATTTATTAAAGGAGGGTATAATGTAATACATTGTAATTTTTAAATAAGAACATTATAAAAAATAGTGTATGTGGCACACAATACCAAGATAAGAAGAAAATATCACTCCCTGAGACATCACGATATTTTTATTTTTAAATAAATTCAATCGCATCAATACATTTCATTGAACAAAATGATATTGTCATATTGAGTTACACATGTAATTGAGGTTATCTTGTATTACATGCAAAGGTCATTTTATCTTACGTTACAGGAAATAATGACTTTAAACGAAATTTGAAATATTATTAAAATATTATTCATTTAATATACTAGTTATTATCTGGCCATTAAATTTTATGGGTATGGATAGTACTATATAATTTATGAAAGTTATGGATATTTATTGATTATTAATTCAATAAATTTCATTTAGAAGTAAAAGAGATTTTTTTAAATCTATAATATTTCTCGAAAACACAGAATAATAACACTTTAAGAACACAATTTAAATAAATTTGTAAAGAATTTTTTAAAATTTATATTTAAAAATAATCTTAATCATTTAAATCATATATTAATTACTATATGATGGGGAATAGTTTCAATTTTTTAAAAAAGATTCAATTTATGATGAATTGGGAAAAATAAAAAATTTAATTGAAATTTTCCATTTCATTTAAATAATTAATATTCGTAAATTAAAATTATTTTTTTTAAATGTAATATTAGTTAATTTATACATAAATTAATGAAATTATGTTATTTAGAATCATCTTTATATTGATTTTAGAAATAAAAACTTTCTTAACATTTTACCAATTTCACTTTAAAAAGTGGATTTCTCATAACATATACAGGATTAGTTTTTAAAAAAAATTACCATTTTTTAAAATGAGTTACAAAAAATTGATTTCATACTTTGAATCATAATAATTCATAATTTCTATTAAATTCAAATTAATTTAATGCCAATATGAATAGTGAAAATATTATAAATTAATTACCATGAGTAATGTCAAATTTGTTTTATCAAAAGGTTAAACTAAACAAATAATGGTACAAATGAGCAATAGACATGTATAAAAAATATTTTAAGGTCATATGTCATCCATTACACGAATAATTTTATTTATAATTGTTCATTATTTACACTTTTTTCTTATGAAAAATGTTGGATCACTCAATACATTTCTAAAATTAAAATTGTGTCTTCTCCCCTGATTATAAAATGCCACACCATTTCTTACCATCATCACATTGTGAAACCACTATGGTTCAGCCAATACCTATCGAAACCAATTACAAAAAAACGCTCTATTTATATTATATTCCTTATTTTGTTCATAAAACCCCCTGAGGATTCCATTAGTTCATACCGAATTAAGATACCTAAAGAAGAGGTACAGTTCTTCAACAAGTGTCTTTATTTTATATCATATTGCACCTCCTTAAATTATTTTTCAACCATAATGATATAATAAAATCAATATATAAATTATATTAGGATGTTTTTATAATATTTTAATGAACTAGTTAGACCTCTAGTTCCATCAAATGGGTTATGAAATCCTCATTCATGTCTACGACAGACTACCGCCTCAGGAACTGATGTCATTCATTCTACCATTACAATAATTCATGGTTGGAAATTATTATAGATAAAAGTATAAATATTATATTTAGATACTATTTATACCGTTTGAGTTATTTTATCATATATTACTTCTTAAAATTCCAATTTTTTTGGGATACAATAATGTTTCTCATGTGTACGACAGACTACCTACTCATAAAGCGATGTGATTTGTGTTTCACTACAACTTTATATAGATTTTAATAAATATATCGTTAAAAATTATATGTGATATAAATGAAATAACATTGAAATTAATGAAATATTTATCATTCTATATTGATAATATATATTATTTTATTTTGTATATTTTCACTCACATAATGATTATAACATCGTTCATGAATTTTTTCAATACCTGGTTCATGAAGCGATGTGACTCTATTTCAATAACCACACCACATTAGACATATATATAAAAAATTCTATGGATATTATGATATTATTATTGTTAATGAATGTTAAAATATTACATACCACATTTTTGTAAAGGTCATTAACAACTGGAATCCTAACTCATAAGTACATACATCCCACCGTATCCATGATCTCAACATACTCCATTTTTCATTAACATATTTCATAATTGGATTTAAAATTATATGTTATATAAAAATATGATAATTTTGTAATGATTATTATTCTGGATAAGACAGAACTATATAATATTCATAATAACTAAATATTTAATGAAAAACACTCCAAAGAAAACCATGCAATTAACACAAAAAACATTGAAAATAATGAATGATTATTAATGAAAGAGTGATAAAATGTTATAAAAATAATATTTATAATATTATAAAAATTAATAGATTACTTTTTGGAGTTAATATCATATTTTTAACCACTATATAAAAGGAAAACCACATTATTTTTAATGGATGTGGGAGGTAACGGATTTTGTCTCAATTTACATTCCATTGATTCATATTTGTTATTATGCACCAATTAACTTTTATGTGATGTATATAGTGACCCATGAAATTAAATTTAATGATACTATAATAATTCATGGTATTTTATCTTTTAATTTTAATTATTTCCTATAACTGTATGGTAATTGAAAATTACCATGTAATGAAAGTTATTGTTCAATTTCACAATCTTTTGTGATTATGAAGATTCTATTGAAAATTACACTTCATTGTAATAATTATTTATAGTACATTAAATTTACCCTAAATATCAATTTTCTTTTATGTTTTATATGATTTTATCTGAAACCATATACTATTTTTACGTACTTTGTTTACTTTTTCCGTGGTTTGATTAACTAGAAAAATGTTGAAAAATATATATCCTTTTATAAATACAGATATTTGATGATAAGGAAATTTTTTTATGAATTAAATATATTATTCTATATATGTGAAATTAATTGGATATGAATATATGGGTGGGGATAATTATAGATATCCCTTCGATGCATCAACATGTCTCATATGAAAAATTCAGTTGGTAATACCCTTTGCATTAGTTACTAGTTCTTTTAAAATATCTTGAGGATAAACCTTGATAGTAAATCTATAGTTAGACAATCTAGATGGATTTGTACCTAGTAGTTTTAAACATTATTTAGGAAAGATCTTCATGGTAAATACATGATGTTCTTATGAAACATTTTATCTAATAAATAATAAAATCCGATACTGAAAAATCAATTTTTTTATTATTATCCATGAAATTTTCAATATTATATTATATATGGATTCATTTCTTTATCAGTTTACTGAATATATGGAATTCTCTTTCAGTTTTTATCCCAGTTGTATTGATATTTCCGTATTTCGATGTGATATTCAAGTTATTTTAATTGAGTTTTTGTTGTTTAGTTATTTACTTGTTTGTGTCGAATGTGATTATTGACTCCTGATAGCTTCCACTGTAATTAACCATTAATGAGTCTTTCAGCTCGTAATAATTTTGTTTCCTTTCTTATGAAACCATAAATTATACTTTTCATGGCATGGAATGTTATTCTAGAGGTAATAATGTTATTCTAAAAAAATCTATGTCTTAATTTGAATATTCAAATGTAATTGAAGACTTAAATATGCATATGGTTTCCAAAAACTATTAAATTATTCATTACATAAAGATGTTATTTCTTGTATCCTTTAACAATGTAATAATGTTGAATAGGATTCATGCTACTAGGAATGGTGTAGCTACTATCAAAACACAATATTAACTACTATAATGATAATAACAATTATCAATCAAATTATCCTATAATAATAATATATTATAATATAATATTAATATTGAATAATTTATGCAACTTAATCTTTTTTTATAACTTTCACATAAATCTATAATAAAATTTCTTCCTTTAAAACACATGTGAATATTAATTCTTCTATAGTAAAATCCATAGTTGACCATATTCATTTACTCTATATGATAGTTCCCGAAAGTTATTCATTAATCACAAAATAAAAATATTTTCATATTTATTGGCATGGATTCAATAATGTAGGCCATTATTTTTTTGGAGCCTCTATCATGTTAAAAATTCAATGGTTTGTCACCCAAATCATGCATGAGAAGTAGCTCATATATACCATCGATCATTATATATGGAAGAATTAAAACATTACATAAATCATTTTGATTATCATTTCAATAAATGCCATTTTAAATAGAATAGTATTATTAATTATCATCAATGAAATTTATTCATGATTTCATGGAGTTATTTAAACAAATATGTATATTAATATATTATTATTTCTTTATGTAGATTCATTTTCAAAGATGATTGTTCAATTTTACACATAGATCTTCCTACAAATGGAAAAACTCATTTGTGAATATTCCTTTAGGTAGATAATGCATTTATATTAAAATTAATTGTTCAAAAATTCATCAACTAGTTCCCAAAACATATTATTTTCATTCTAAATTATATGTAAATTTATAATATTTCCATTTTTAAAAGATCACGATGACCAATATCACGAGGCATAATAATTTTAATATTATTGTACTATTTATCATCAAATTTGTATTCCCCAGTTCTATAGTCTTTCTACATGAATCCTTCAATGTGACACTCAAGGTAGATTATCTGATAGTGTATGACATGATCACTCCTCCTTCCATTTCATAAAGACTTTTTTGATCTCAATTAATCATCAATACCCAAAATGATAATTAATTCATTTAATTCATAGAAAGTTCATTCCCTTTATTCCTTATAGAATATCCACATATTCAGGTAAGGATACTAAAAAAAATTTTGAATGAATCATGTCATGGAAGAAAACATCACATAATCCCATATTTGTATAAGATCTATTCCACCGATTCTATGTTCCAAAAAAAATTACTTGGATTATACTCTTCAAATAATCTTTATTTAATGAATAATCCATTATAAGGAATTTATGTTCCCTGGAATATACTTTCTATAGAAGATATTATTCATATAAGATCCCCTCGATGAAACATGCATACCACAAAATCATCTATCAAGTCAATACCCCCTTCATGATAGCTCTTTTCTACTAAATATACATTATACGGAAGCTCTTATTGCTAGAGTCTTTATTCCTGAAATGATCCATGGAATCTACATTCTATTTCATATTTAATCAATGTATTCTCCCATGTATGGAAGCACCATTCCAATGATGCACATTCAATGGAATCATATTTTTTGTCCTTTATCTAACACAATGATTAATCTTATCAAATCTTCCAACAAAACATTTTCATTCTTCATATTATACTTGGAAATAACTCAATTTTTCATATAATTTTTTAAATGAAACAACCTACACCAATACATGGTTAAAAATAAAATCTAAATTTACTTAATTTAATGAGAAATAAACCTTGGGAACTTTTTAAGATCCTTAATTATATTATTCCAAATTTCCATGAAATTAAATTTTTTAATAAATAAAAAAATCACACAATGTGGGATCAACAGTTATTAGGTAACATTATGAAGGTAGAACCTTTTCAAGAATAGTTGAATCCAAATAAAATGATCATCCTAAACCTTATTTTTGTATTTATTCCCTATCTTGTATTACATTTCAATAAAATCAATAAAAACATAATTTATAAAATGAAATGATAAAATGGAATAACTATTATTTTAATAATTAATGTGGGAATACATGAACAATTATATATAAATCATTTCACATATAGTATTAATTATAAAAATAAAAATACAAATAAATTAAATAGATAGTAATGTTTATTAAAATATAGGGCTTGTGAAATATATCATCACTCCATTAAAGATAAACAACTAGGGTGTTGTTAGTAAAATTTGTAAATTTATATATATGTGGGGAGATTAAATAAATAATCTAGAAAAGACAATATAAATATAAGTCCACATTGGTGAATCCTCACATATTTTTATCCCATTTTATTATTACAGAAATACTTCCATGCCCCTCATTATTATTCAATTATCCATGGAAATTAGTTCCCTAGATAAAAATACTAACTACTTGTTTATTAGTTTCACATAAAAATATCATTAAACATATTACTTGGATTTAAACAAATATATCCTTTGTGAGGGCCTCCAATGATCATGATTCTTGCATTTTTGTTAAGAATAAAAAAATGAAAGATTTATTTTAGATCCTTCATAGAGGATGAATAGAATTCAAATATCCCATTAGGTTAATCTTATAAAAAATACGATTCATGGGATCTAACCTAACATGTGACATTGTTATATTGTTCCAGATATTAATGATAAATAACTGTGAGTATTAGGGGGCCCAATTGATCTTACATTGGGAACATATACGGGGTTTATTCTGACATAGATCCCAAATTATTCTTAAAAAATGGTAGATTTTGTGTCTTGTAGTAATTAATGAGGGGAGTGGTTAATATATAGAGCATAAAGTAATCATGATTTAATATTTCATATCCTTAAATAATTCCCATTGAATCATATATGACTAATCTAACCACACATTTAATCATAAGTAATTATTTAAAATTCTAACTAATATTATATAGATGAGATGAGCTTGCAGAGACATTGACATGGTGGTAAATTAGTGTGCCTAAATTTTAATAAGGTTATTATATCCTTCATTTGTTATAGTATTTTATTGTGGTTTGTATCACACTGATACTATTATAAATTTCCATCATCATTACTCATCTTGATGATCAGTACCAACAATGATAAACTCACATTTAGTTGTGTAATAACATTTTTAAAAACTCTTCCTTTTATAATACATGGAGGAACAGAACCTACTTTTTATAGGAGTAATAATAAATAATGACCAATAATTTCCTTTTAGAGTCACATAATATGAACATCATGTTATAATGCTACTATAACCATGAACTAACTACTATATATTTAGAAAATTATTAACTAACTATAACAAGAACTGATAGAAAGAAAAAAATAAAAATGTAAATAAAAATAATGAAATCAAGATGAATGATATGAAGATAAAGATAATGTAACTATATGATCTCCGATCTATTCAATTGTAATAGTTGGAAAATTTTTATTACCTTTTAGGATCACATCAATGGAAAAATATTCATAATAGTTCATGGTAGAGTGTACCACCGAATTATGTATCTCTAGTATGTTGAAAAATACATATGTTGTTTATTAATTATGTTCTACAGAGATCACATTCTATTATATAAATCCCATAATATTATTTATAAGATATTCTATGAGAATATAATTATGAAGTCCATATATTTCGTGAGTTATAATGTTATATTATAAAGAATAATTTCACATGTAATTATAAATAACACTATCTATATTTGAGAGATTTGGAATCCATTTGTTAGTACATAAAATAACTTCTTGAAAACAATCAGTAGGATCATTAAGAAAAATATGTATTTAAAAAATTATTACAAAATTTATATAAATTTTATAAACATGAATTGTATTTAAATATTTATATGTTACAAAATAGTGCATTGAAAAATGAATGTTTCATGTCTTATATTACAATGATTTTCCCAGAATATTTGATAAAAAATATAATTATATATTTTTTGAATAATATAACATAGTTAATAAATTATTTTTATTTTTATTATTTATAATGTTACAAATTATACTTCTTAGAAAAATTTTGTACGTTGTATATTCTATAACTAAATGTATAGAAAAAATATCTAGTAGAAGTTGTCTTACACTGATGCTATTGGATGATGAGATACTGGTTTCATTACATAGATGAAGGGAAACTAGTGGTTGATCTAGAGTTGGACATGTAGGGTACATTAAGTGACAATCTATATTAGAAGATGATAATTAAAAAACACATAAATATAAATAAACATTATATTTTATTTTATTTATAAATACTATATTTTTTGATATATATATATCATAAATATTTTATAAATATATTATTTAAAATTTCTTAATTTAATATGATGTATAATTTATATTTTAAAACTATAAAAAAAAATTAAACATATTTAAAAAACTATATGACAAAAGTTATAAAAAAATATATTATATATGTAATATAATTTATATTTCGTTATTATAAATTTGTAACATTAAAATTTACATGTAATTAATATTTAAATATTTCAAAAATTAACACTTTAAAAAATGATTACATTGTATGTGAAAATACATATTTTTAAATAAAAATTTTTATAATTTACATATTACAATTAAAACAAGTAAAATATTAATGTTAAATCATTTTGAACTATATTAAAAGAGGTGACATTATTTTTTATCCTAAAAAATATATATGTATTAATATATGTGTTCAATCACTGACAATATACCACATTTTTTAATTTATCAATCCAAATATTGAGTTAAATATTCAAAAAAGTCTCCCACTATTTGAAATTTACCATAAAAAAAAATAAAATTTTAAAATATTATAGACCTTCAATAAAATCAAATACACAATTTTTGAAAAATTGATAAATTTAATAAACACATATCAATTTAAAAAAAGTATTCATATAAGAATATTTCTAAATATTTATCCAATTTAAACATGTATTATTTATTAAAAATAAATTATTATGCTTCTAATATAACAATTTCACTCATTATTTTCTCAAATTAAATTGAATTTAATTGTTTAGTGAATATATAATCCATATAATTATTTGTAGGAATAAATTATAAAATAATATTTCCCTTATTTACGTGATCACGTCAATAATGAAGTCTGACATATATCAATTTATTTGTGTGTATTGTATAGGGTTTTAAAATTTTAAATTACTCTAGAAATATTAATAAAAATCAAAATTTTATTTAATCTAATATTAAATTCATATAATTTTGTTTAATTCAAATGATTTGAGATTAAATAAATTATAAAAATAGACTAATCCTCTATCATAGATTTCAAAACCTTTATTTTTTTTGATAAAACTCTATAAAATTAAAATTCTACCATAAAAATGAAAACTACTCGTTGTTATTTTCTAGTCAAACATATAGACTTCACAATAATAGTTGGTATAAAATATTAAAACAAATATTTATGTATTTTAATAAAATAAAAATGTACCAGTAGTTCTATTAATATATATTAACTCCCCGGACTATATCATGATTCCATTCCTTATGATTAAACTAAAATATTGCACAAATATTGGAAAAAATAATTATATCTAACCTGTATCTAGTTAAGTACAGTAAGCTCTATATCATGCCAATAGACATATTAATATAAATAGACATTCATGATTCAACTAAATATACTTTTGTATTTTTACTAATAGATTTTATTATTGAATTGAAACAATCAATAACAAACAGTTTATCATGTTCTTTATAATAAATATATTTTTTATGAAAAATACCACTATTTAATTTATTATCTATCAAACCATTAAAAAATTTAAATTCTACCATTATGAACATATCAAATTTACAAATCATTTTTTAGAAAATAAACTACATAATAAATCATTTTCTTGGCCAATTATTATATCATCAATTAAAACATGTAAAATAAAATTTTAATTTGAATCTTTTAAAAAAAAATTATGAATAACATTTTCTTTAACAAAATCATTTTTTTCAAATGAATGTATTTAATAATAGTCTTTTGGATCATTATTATGACCATATTATGAATTATTATGTTTAAATTATGAATTTGAAAATTTTAATCTTCAATTCTAGGGGGTTGTATAATATATACTACCTACAAAATTATTCCATATAAAAGTGAACTTTTATACTTCCATTCTGAATATTGTTATATCTTGAATAAATGGAAGTGCTAATAAAATTCTAATAGCATCCATCATAGAAACATGAGAGAAAGAATAATCAATGTCAACTCTATTTTCCTAGGAATAACCGTGAGAAAATAAATATGATTCTTTTTAAATATGTTTCCATCACTACGAATCTTATAATGGAAAATACATTTAGATCACATTATTTGCTTATATTTTGGTAATTCTACCAAATTACACACATTATTTCCCTCAAATTGATACAATTTAATTATACATATAGTTCATCCACTTCGAATAAACTAATAGTTAATCATATTAATAGGTATAAAATCATCAAAAAATGTATAATTATTATAATATTATAAAAAATATATTTTTTATTTCTACTATAGATTACACATTTTGATTTTCCATATCAATGGATGTTATTGTAGAGACTTATATTTATTAAGATCAGTTTGAGATGGGATATTATCCACCTAAATTCAGGTTTTAACATTTTCTAATATATTTTCTTCACCTAGATTAAAAGTATTAAAATCATCACCAACATTATTTTAATCAAAATTATTCTTATTATTTTTATTCTATATAAATTTATCTTAAACAGAACCATTGAGAACAAAATATTGAAGTTTTTTTTATGAAATTTGGTTATTTGAATATCATAAAAATACTTCTTCATTACATTTATGTTGGACTATTTAAAAATTATATTTTCTATTTCAGATAAATACATTGTAATGAAATACCTTAAAATATCAAATTTTGGGTTAAAATTATTTAAATATCCAATATAGGGTCTTGTTTAATAATTTCATAATATATAATATATATTAAACATGACAATATCTATTCAAATCTATATCATTGAAATATTTAGGCCCTATAAATTAAATATGAATTGATATATCCTACTATTTTGTTGGTATATTTCTTTTTTCAACCACACCATTTTTTGTGGAGTCATAGAGGAAGAAACATAACAATTATGATCATTTTATTCACTATATTTATGAAAATATAAATTAAAAAAGTCACCACCTCTTTTACATCTGATATAAATATTTGAATTATTTTTCTCTAATATGAATATTTTTATATAATACACATATTTGTAATCAAGTTTCATTTTAATGATATTTTAAATTAATATAGATGAATATGCTATATTATTTGAAAATTATAAATTCATATTTTAATGGTTGGGGACAAAGACTCATTTATTATTAATTCAAAGAAACAACCTCTCTAACTGGGTATAGGGAAACCCATTACATATCCCAAAGACCCAGTGGGAATTTGTCCCATTACATGGCCCGTAGGCCCAAATTTTGGCCCAAGGCCCATTCTTTGAATAGTACTACTTTAGTACCCGTATGCCGCAATACCCCCACAGTACCCGCTGCCGCTATAGTGACCTACCGCTGCTACAGTTTCCACTGTTTCTACATTGCCACCACTAAAACAGTACGCTAATGTACTTGTATTTTACTATTCTATCTATAGAATATGTGCATCATTCTGTAGTTTGTGAAATAATTTTATTTTATCGTGCCAAAGCCTCTTAATTTATATAGTATCATATAATCCTATAGAATTAAAACACATATCCTTTAATGTTTTTGTACATAAAAACAATTTATTATACATTTCCTAAAACATTTGATGAAAATAATGTAGATTTATTTTTATAATGTAAAAATATGTTATTTAAATGATGTATATTTAATCCGTCATTATTTAGTAATCATATTATTATTAAATTATTTTCAAACCAGATTCAAATAATACATTTAAAATAATAATATCTTTAGAAAAAAATATAAAACCTTTTATAGAGACCCATTATTTACATACATTGATATCACTTCAAAATTGAATTATATTTTTTTCAACGTATAACAAAACCATGAGAGGAAAATATAGGTATAGTGCCTTTAGAAACAGAGGAACAAAAAAATTGATTTAAAACAAATCCACATCGTCTACCATTTTTTTCATCATAACTAGAATCCTTTTGGAAAATCATACTTAATACCCTTCATTATTTCCTGGAGAAAAGAAACATATAAAAGAGTGATAAAAAATTCTCATTAAGGGTATGAAAATGAAATAACATTCATATCGTTTTCATAAGAACATAACAATTGAAAATCTTATCCTTCATGAAAAAGATCAAAATATAATGTCATGGGATAAATCATAAAAGTGAAATTTAATACCAATATTCATAACACAAGAAGTGAAATTTTCTTTCATACACACATAAGAATAGAAAATCATTTCATATTAGTCAAGGCTCATTTCCAAGAGCACCATAGCAGACAATGTCCATAACTGAACTAAGTTCTCTCCACGTTCCAACCCAGTATCACTGATCCAAATTAACATTTTGTTCCACCCATGTCTATATCATGAGATATAAATCATTACCCAATTAATTGTAGGGATATATAGGTCCCACCCTTCTCATAATTAAACTATTCTTACGTGTTCTACAAAATCATTAAAAAGTTCATTATTTCATAACCCAGGAAATAAAATGGGGTTCTTAAATCTTAATCCATCAGGATATAATCCATAAATGGATTTCGTAAAAATAATTTCATCATTTAAATAATAAAATAAAATTAATAACATGGACAGAAACATATACCTATGTAATATTAGATGGAAAATAGTTTTGATAACACAATTGAGCTTCATTACTTAGGAAAATATAATTTCTTTTTCGAAATTTTTTTCATTCTTCAAAATATAACACAATCATAGAAGAAATTATTTTATGTGGAAATAATTGTTTAATATTGTAGGTGATGATTCAAGGAAAATAAAATTTATGAATTATTAAAAATACATTCATATAACACAATTTAAAAAATATTTTTCTCATACTATTGTTGAAAACATCATAAAAGTACGTCATGTACTAAAAGTATGAAAGATTTCATCAAAACTATGTAGTAAAAGTAAAAATGGGTAAAAATGGTTTTAATATAAATTTAAGAATATTGAAAGATTTATGACTATATTCTTATAAAAAATTTAAATGGATGATAAATCTTCCCCCAATAAATAAATATGTATTAACAATCTTGGATAAAAATAATATTAAAAAGGTATACATTAATATAGGTATGATATAATTCATATATATATCCGAACCTCCTATATGATGATTTAAATAATGATAATTATTTATTCCAGAATAAAAATCTTTTTTATTGTAACATTTATGATTATATTTTTATCTTTTTGTTAATAACATTTCATTGTCACTCGTTATATGGGTATTAACTCCTTTATGTTCATATATATGTTTTGTGGGATAAGTTTTTTTCCTCTTTATAAATTATAGTTATACAATTTACATCATAATATTATTATAATATATATCATATTTATTATTTAAATTCATTTATATAATCATGGTTTAATGAAGATTATGTAGAATCAATCGCATCACTCCATGGAGACGGTAAGCCATATGTACGCACCAGCAACGATATCATTCCCATTATAATTGAATGGTAATAAGTTGGATGATTTATAGTATATCATAATTAGTTTCATGTTATAATAATAATATTTGTTTATTATTTATATCATTATTACCATCCATGTAAGGTGATGGTCAAAAATTTATTACACCACAACAAGGAGACGGTAAGCCATACATACGCACACACGGGGATTTTATTTTTCTTAGGATGGATAGAATGTGAAATAGGGTTGTTTAATATTTATAATGACATATAATTATATTATTGATACTTATTTTGTTACTTTATATTGAAAAAACAAAAAAGAGTATCTAGATGAAGAAATAAATTTGAAAGAATCAGTTGAAGTGATTACATCTTCCTCAATGTGACTCCTTTAAATTTCCACTTACAGCACCATAGTTGGCATTTTGAGAAGAACTGATCCTCTAGAATGTTACTATGAATGTTTCCAAGATAAATGGGTGGGGGTTGTCAAATCTAGAAGGCTCAAAATGGAGTGAGGTGGAGAGGGAGGAGGTTCTCTTTTATAATTGAGGAGAGGAGAACTTTTGAAAATTCTAAAAATATGAATTTATTATAAATGAAAATTTGACAGAAAACGGTCCAAAAATTATTTAATTCAAAGATATAATGATGTTGGTTTGAAACTTATTTTATTCAAGGGTAGCAGGATGGGGTTAGTGTACTGAGACATCTTGATCCAAACACACTAATTCCTAAGTCCTCCGTTCAGATGACTGGCAGTGAGGGGAAGAAGATGGACTTGGGGGTTAATGTAGGCAAGTGTGATTCATTGATTAGGACAAGGGATCTAAATTATTCCCCATAGGATAAAGTGAAAATCCAATTTGAAGGCCTGGAAACTCAAGAACAATCATTGTCACAAAAGGATGAGGATTCATGTGATGATAGTTTTATCTAACTCTCAGTTGACATCCAAGACTGGTTCCAAGGGAAAGGTCCCTACAACCATAGAATAAAGAAGGGGAAAAAGGAAAGCGTGACTCGGGGAAATGGATAGTGGTCCATGGGAAGAAACCCAAGGGGCACAAATATTACTATCACCTGCCAAAACCAATAGAAACTAGGTCAGACAAGAAATGTTGAAGCATGGAATGAAAAGGTCTTCAAGACGGGGAAAGTGGGGACCCAAGGAAAGAAATAAGGGTAATAGAAGAAGAGGGTGTAGAGTGTATAAGGATCATCTTCCACACAAATGAGGAGAGTCTTGAAAAAGTCCTTCGACCAACCGCCTCAAATGAAGAGATTTTAAGGATCTATGAAAGACATTTACAGACTGAGGCCATAGAGGAGTAAGAAGCGTGGATAGAAAAGCAAGACAAAATCATATCGCAAGTCTTCAACCAAAGTAGAATCACTATGGAGGAATTTATCTAGATAATTGACAGAAGGATTTCTAACCTAAAAGAAATTATCAAGAAGGATCCAGACACTAAGGTTAGTACTCTAAACTGGTAATTATATAGAGTATCTGATTCTAATAACCTTAGTCTTTTATTTAACAATTATGTGAGCTCTTTCCGCCTGTAGTATTCCTTGTGTGTGTACTTTGGTTTCCCACTTATCCTTAATGTGGGTTAATAAAAATTATAATTGGATGGTGGGGATTTTTATAAAATGTTACTTTCAGATCCAAGTGAATCCATGTGGTCCCAAAATCGTCCCAAGGATTCCCAGGGTCAAAAATATCTCATCTTATAGTATTTGGTCATGTTTTTTGAGTAGTTTTATATTATTAAATTATTATTTGTTACACTTATTTTATAGATATACCCTTTAACCATGGTAAATAAAATAATTACTCAGGTTACTATCTATAATGTCCAAAAATAAAAGGTACCTATTCACACAATTTGGATCATCTGATTCAAAATATGGAAACCATTTTTTCAAAATCAAAAAAATTTAGTTGGGGTAATTTATATAAAATTAATCCTATTGTTGAAATGAGAAAACAAGTTTTAAAAGTTAAAAAATTGTAAATGATTGAAATGTTTTCATATATGAATTCAATTTAAAATTAATTATAATAGAATAAATTATTTTAAATTGTCAAAATATATTCCATTTATCCTTTATAACCATTCAATAATATTTTTTATAAATATAAATTATCTCAATGAAAAAGTTGTTTTAAATTAATATTTTGTGTATTTTTACTATTCCTAAAAACATGAATGTTATCAGAAAAATATCATAAATTAATCCAAAATAAATTCATTAGACACAATGGAAAATAAATTTTTTATGTTTTTATATTGATATTTATAATGTGTCAAAATAATAATTTAAAATTTGTTCTCCAATCAATGGTGTAATATTATCCTTAAAAAAATTATTATATACATAAAATATGGTTTCATTAATACCCAAGGACTAAAATATTAATTGGATGAACATAAAAAATATTTTATTGAGTATATTTAACATATATCACATTAATTTAATTACCAAATGTAATTCACTAAAAAATACAAATATCTAATTGATATATTTTTTTCATAAATAATTAATAGCCAATGAATTCATAATGCATTTTCAGAAGTCAGTTATAACTATTCACACTAACCTAACGACTAGGTTGTAATAGTAATTTTATATTTAGGGCATCTCATGATTAGTTTAAACTCTCATTTGAGTTCAATGAAAGAAAAAAAGAATAAAACTTATTTAAAGAAAATATTTCATAATATCATCCTGGTGTTATATTCTACCACTTTAAACTAAATTTTCTTCTTTGAAATTCATCACTTGGAAATAAACAGTTTAGGATATATATCCCTCATTATATCCTCAAGTACCCATGTATCTTCTTTATATTTTTTGTTCTTATATAAAATGGTAACCAAGCGAGTGGTCTTGTTTTGTAGAACCGTTTTGCAACGATCTAGAATCTCTACCTGTTGTTCTTCATAAGAAATATATTGCTCTAATGGTATGACTTTTGATCTTAGTAGATGTAAAGGATCAGGTATGTACTTTATTATAATAGATACATGGAACAAATCATGAACTTGTTATATATGTGGTGGAAGATCTAATAAATAAGCTACCTTCCCAACATGATCTAGTATTTCAAAATGACCTATATACCAATGTTTCATATTTCCCTTCCTTCCTAACATCATTACTCTACTACAGGGGGATATTTTTAAGAACACATTATCATCCACTTCAAACTCTAGGTCTTTCCTTTAGTTCACAACAGAACATTTTTTTTGAATCTATTCTTATCTTATAGGTTGTCGAATAGATCAAACCTTTTCATCCATTTCATCAAAAATATCATTTTCTAATAGATTTCCTTCCACAAAATCATCCTAGAATGTTGGAGTTCTTCACTTCTTTCCATAAGGGTTTTCATAAGTATCCATCTCAATACTGAAGTGAAAAATACTATTTTAAGAAAATTCCAACAATTGTAGTTTTTGAACACAACCACCTCTAAAATTTATATAGAAATCTATCAACATGTCTTCTAGAGTTTGAATTTTCATCTCAGATAGCCTGTATTTTAGAGGATCATAAGAATTTTTGAAACTTAACTTCTTATCCAGATCATGCTGAAGACTTTGCCAGAACATCGTAGTAAACATAAAATACCAATCAAATATAATGGAAAGTGGTACTTCATTCAATCATACCACCTCTTATACATATATCTGAGAAATCTAATCAAGAGAGAAATCCTCTCTAATAGAAATTATGTGTGATGACTTCATAAGGCAATCAACTATAACCCAAATATCATTATTTAATTTAGATGTTTTCTGATTTCCGATAAATAATTCCATAGTGATGTTTTCCAACTTCCATTATTATATGGGTAATGTTTTTAACATCCTAATATACTTTTATCTCTCAGCCATAACGTACAATCAAACCAAGAATCAAGAGACATATTCAGCAACATCTCTTTTCATGGCATAAAAAAGTACTCTTTCATGTACTAATACATCAATGTTATTTTAGGGTAAATATAAAACGAAGAAATATGAGCCTCATCCAATATAACCTTATTTAATTATGTTAAGGGAAGAATATAAACCCAATTCCTGAACCTTATTAATTCATCACAATAAAGGCTAAATTTAGGAATGTTTCTCACCATCTTTTGTAACATGAAATATTCCTTATGTGACTCTTTAATATTAAATTGTATAGACAGTTGAACATTCATTTTAGAATGATAAGATTCTTCCCATACATTAAAATTTCAAGATATATCTTTTTCACATCCATAAATATTATATCTTCCCTGATCCTCATCATGGATAATCTTGCATGGTCTTTTCAACTCAAAGTGTATTCTAGCTTTTTTGTTTTTCCAAGGAGGCAATGTATTGACCAGCCATAATCATTAATCAACTCCAACCATATTATTTGGAGCATATTAATCTCCTTTTGTGGGAAAATATATTTTAAACTTTTATGATAAGTATAAATATTACATATTTCAACATAAATATAATTCATCCATATTTTTGATGTAATGATTACGGCAGCTAACTTGAAATCATGAGTTGGTTAATTTTTGTCATGGATTTTCAACTGCTGTGAGGCATAATCTATCACCATATATTTTTTAATGGGAACACACCCCATACCCTTCTTGTATTTATCATTGTGGATCGCAAACCTTTATACCCTACAAGGCAGTGTGAGAATAGTTTCACTAGCTAACCATGAATTAATCTCTTTCAAATTCTCTTTATATTATTTAGTTTAAACGAACTTAACTCCTTTACTAGTGAACATGGTGAGTGTATTAGATAAATGTGAAATATCCTTCACAAATGATAAATAAAATAATTTTATTGAAATAATTAATCTACATTAGAAATTAAATATTAGAATCAATCTGGATTGAAAAGGATAAACAAAGGAAGGAAACAGTGGATGAACTTGAATCTTTGAATACTCCCATCATTAATTTTTTAAAAATTTATTACAAAAAAATTATCCAATTTATACCTCAAAACATCTATTTATAAACCTATTTTGATCATAACCCATATTGATACCTCAATATTGAGTTTTTATCTTCTTATGAATGTTATCCAATTTCCTAAAGACCTCTGAGAAATTGAAACAAGTTGAACTTGTAGTGCTCAATTGACAGACCTCGTCCAAAGAAGATTAAACAACATACATAAAAATTTACATTAATAAGTTGAATAAAATATAGAAAAAATAGAATAAATTTAATAAAGATAATGATACCTTTTACGTTTGGGTAAACAAATTCCATGATATTTTAAAATAAAATTGTTTACAATAAAAAATCACAAACCCAAAAGGGACCCACCTTCCAATCTTCCCAACCCACCATCACATGGAGTTTTTTCTCATCATGCTTGATCACCTCATGGAAGTTTCCAATTATAAATAATTTATACATCATCACCACACCCTTTGGTTCAGGTTCACCAATAATAACATGGAAGGGTATCAATTTGGCTAAATTTGTAGGAAAATACTGTTAAGCCACAGTCACATCTGCATTTAATTTTCGGCATCACTCCATTTTCACAATGTGTAACAATGATACACAACATGTAATTTATGATTCAAAAGTTTAAATGAATCTTGAGATAATATTCTCTAGATATTCATTTCATAAAAATTCTACATCGTGTAATACAATTACATGACATGACATTATGGTTCACAACATTAAATTATGTCATGAATTGTCTTACAACACTACTTCCCAAAATTTAATCCATCTATTATCCCCATTAGTAGATGAATATTTTTATGTTCTCTTTATAGAGTTGTTATAAAAATATTTTTACTTTTACTCCCTAAATTTCAGATCCATTGGAGATGGGTTTGAATGTTATTATTTAAATATTGGAATCATTAAATGAATTCATTAATGACTAAATTTTCCATTAATATTTATTATTGTTGTACATTGATGATTTATATTTAATAAAAAAGCAGAGTCAATTAATTTGGACATCCTTATCCAGATTTATGCTTCTATTATTTATGTGGGGGCCTCCATGTTATCCCAAAAACATTCCACAAGTATAATTTATTTTGGCCACTAGATGCTAGAATCATGATCTATTTTAGTTGAAAACTAATTATCACAAAAATTTGGGGTACCTAAAATTGAATCATCCAATATGGATCATTATTTTAATGGATATACTCAAAATAAAAAATCAATTAAAAAAATAAAAAATTATCAAATTATGGAATTTTCACAGTTTAGATAAAAACATCTCTCTATTCCAAAAAGCATAAAATTTCACATTAAATGGAGAATTAGGGGATTAAAAAAAATTAATTATTCAATAATATATGTTATTTTTTATCATCATCTCCCACACAAATCCAGAGAGTCATTTTTGAACCATTCTAGGTTGTGTGACACATCCTCGAATGAAGCATGGTGCATACATATATTATTGCAGAAAAAGGATTCGATGTCAAAACATTAATCTTATATATATGAGTTTCATGAAACATATTGATATTATTTGAATTTTAAGGGTTCAAACTATTTTCCCATATTTTATTTTTGGTAGCACATTGTCCTGGTGAGATCGCTACCAGTGTCCAAGGAGAGATCAATACTTTGACGTGTTTTTCCGAGCTCTATAGTGGCTGTGCATTTTCTAACATAATATTATAAAGAAAGGGAGACATTGTAATTTTCAAAAACATATCTATGAACCAAACGTAAGTAATATTTATAGATTGTTGGTTCTTGACAATATGATGTACAAATGGCCAGACATACCAGGAGGGGTTTGAAGAATTTAAAAATGTTGTCCATGACTGCACGATCCTCATATTGTGTATCAATTTCTAAGGGTAGGTGATATTGTTCTTGAAATGTATATATGACACACATTAGGGTATTTGAATAGGAATTAGTGAGACAAGTTGTGGGTGATAGAGGATATGTCTGGTCAGTGTTTGGTGATTCATGTTGATTACAATGAGCAGGTGTTAATTATGGCCGGTAAAACATTGTGCAATGCCTTGTGATGAAGTTAGTTATAGTTCTCAGTTATCATTTATTGATGTCCTCAGATAATTATATTTTTCTTGAAATGATTGGTATGGACATGATATAAGTGGATGAAATCTATTGGATGAGACCTCAGGTCGCAGGCGTGACCTCAGATGTGATTTTTATATGGGGAATGGTTGGTGTCTTATGATTGAGTGGCTATATGTTCCATGATTTTAAGAGGTTTGGGCGAACATGGTTTCATTATTTCTTAAAAAAAATATCATTTACATATTAGAATTGTTTTTAACATTAATGAGGACATTATTGCTTCTGACACTAAGTCCAACCGAGTCATTAGTAGTTTGGATTTACTGGTTTTTCCTACCCATGGGATTTCTATCATCTATAACATATATGTATGTCAAAATCAATGTGTGACACCTTAACATTTAGACATTTATTCTTCTAGAGGAGATAATTTTCACGCCATTTCCTCCCTATCATTGATGATTCATTTTTGGGATCATAGCATGAAAACCCATTCTAAAAATTTATGAGGAAGCTACCATAAAAATTAAATGTATACGTTTACAAAATACTGAAATTAAACATTCCATATTTAAATTAATAAAACCATTTTCACAGATAATTAAAAATGAAAAACCCATCCACCATACATGTTGTTTGATATATTAATGATTTGTTCATTTTGGATATTCAGTTAAGATTTTTTTGTTGTTGTAGATACTAATAATTTTTAAGGACAATAAGGTTAACCAATTATGAAATAGTTTATTTATAAATTTGGATGTGGTATTAATGATTAATTTATTACTGCACCATATAACAATTCATAATTTATGGAAAAGATATACTAACTATATTGTTATAAATTTAACAACACACTGAATGAATAAATTATCAGTCTATTATAGATCTTATTATTTATTAAAAATAAATTTTAGTGCATTAAGAATAAAAAGATTATTCGTGGATATTCATTTCATGGAGTAAGCGATGGATTAAAATTCGATCTATGGAAACCCAAAGGTTAAAATTGGTATTAGGAATTAAAATCCTATCAAGTAACATTATGTACTTACATTGTTAAATAGTAAAATAAATCAAAAAAATTTGGAAAAGGATATTGAAAAGATGATATTTTTTGTACATTCATATTTTATGAATCATGTGGTGTTTTTAATCAACATGAATTTATGGTTTTGAGAACCTTGAAATTCCATTGATCAATCACTTTATTGTAATAAATTAATTATATCACTATATGTAATTATTTATGTTTTCTTACCATGTCTATATCTTCATAATCCTCCAATTTTATCTTATTTAAAATCACAGTTTTGTGTTCTTCCATATAACCACTGTACAACATTTTTAGTTGTCTTTAGGGAATGTTTTATTAACCCTTTTAAGATATAGGGTGTTCAAAAATTGTATCACAAAATGTCAAACCCTTTCATTGAACAAAATGATATTGTCATATTGAGTTACACATGTAATTGAGTTTATCTTGTATTACATGCAACGGTCAGTTTATCTTACGTTATAGGCAAAATGACTTTAAACGAAATTTGAAATATTATTAAAATATTATTCATTTAATATACTAGTTATTAGCTGGCCGTTAAATTTGATGGGTATGGATAGTACTATATAATTTATGAATGTTATGGATATTTATTGATTATTAATTCAATAAATTTCATTTATAAGTAAAAGAGATTTTTTTAAATCTATATTTTTATCTAAAACACGGAATAATCACACTTTAAGAACACAATTTAAATAAAATTGTAAACAATTTTTGAAAATTTAAATTTAAAAATAATCTTTATCATTTAAATCATATTTTAATAACAATATGATGGGGAATAGTTTCAATTTTTTTAAAAAGATTCTATTTTTGATGAATTGGGAAAAATAAAAAATTTAATTGAAATTTTCCATTTCAGTTAAATAATTTATATTTCTAAATTAAAATTAAATTTTTTAATGTAATATTAGTTAATTTATACATGAATTAATGAAATTATGATATTTATAATCATCTTTATATTGAATTTAGAAATAAAAACTTCCTTAACATTTGACCAATTTCACTTTAAAAAGTGGCTTTCTCATAACATATCTAGGATTAGTTTTTAAAAAAAATTACCATTTTTTAAAATGAGTTACAAAAAATTGATTTCATACTTTGAATCATAATAATTCATAATTTCTATTAAATTCAAATTAAATTAATGCAAATATGAATAGTGAAAATATTATAAATCCATTACCATGAGTAATGTCAAAATTGATTTATCAAAAGGTTAAACTAAACAAATAATGGTAAAAATGACCAATAGACATGTATAAAAACTATTTTAAGGCCATATGTCAGCCATTACACCAATAATTTTATTTATAATTGTTCATTATTTACCCTTTTTTCTTATGAAAATTGTTGGATCACTCAAGACATTTATAAAATTCAAATTGTGTCTTTTCCCCTGATTATAAAACGCCACACCCTTTCTTACCATCATCACACTGTAAAACCACTTTGGTTCAACCAAGACCTGTCGAAACCAAATACAAAAATCCCTCCATTTATATTATACTCCATATTTTGTTCATAAACACCCCTAAGGAATCCATTAGTTCATACCTAATGAAGATACCTAAAGAAGAGTTAGAGTTCTTCAACAAGTGTCTTTATTTTATTTTATTCTCCACCTCCATAAATTATTTTTCAACCATGATGATATAATAAAATAAATAATATAAATTATATTAGGATGTTTTTATAATATTTTAATGACCTATTGAGACCTCCAGTTCAATCAATTGAGTTATAAAATCCTCATTCGCGTGTATGAAAGTCTATCGACTTATGAACTGATGTCCTTCATTCCACCATTACAATAATTCATGGTTGGATATTATGATAGATATAAATTATAAATATTATTTTTAGATAATATTAATACCTTTTGAGTTATTATATCATATATTAATTTTTTAAATTCCAATTTTTTGGGGATACAATAATGTTTCTCATGTGTATGACAGACTACCTCCTCATGAAGCGATGTGATTTTTGTTTCACTACCACTTTATTTAGATTTTAATAATGATATAGTTAAAAATTATATGTGATATAAATGAAATAAATTTGATATTAATGACTTTTTTATCATTCTATATTGATAATATATATTATTTTATTTTGTACAATTTCACTCAGTTTATTATTATAACATCGTTCGTGTATGTTTGCCCTACCTGCTTCATGAAGCGATGTGACTCTATTTCCATAAACACACCACATTGAACATATATATACCAAATTGTATAGATATTATGATATTATTATTGTTCATGAAAGATAAAATATTACTTACCACATTTATGTATAGGACATTAACAACTAGAATCTTAACTCATAAGTACAAATGTCACACCGTCTCTATGATCGCAACATTCTCCATTTTTTATAAACATATTACATGATTGGATTTAAAATTATATGATATATAAAAATATGATAATTTTTTAATGATTATTATTCTGGATAAGATAAAACTATATAATATTCAGAATAACTAAATCCTTAATGAAAAACACTCAAAACAAAACCATACAATTAACACAAGAAACATTGAAAATAATGAATGATTATTAACGAACGAGTGATAAAATGTTATAAAATGATTATATATAATATTAAAAAAATTTATAGATTACTTTTTTTGTTAATAAAATATTTTTAACCACTATATAAATGGATAAAACACATTATTTGGAATGGAAGTGGAAGGTAAGATATTTTGTCTCAATTTACATTCCATTGAGTCATATTTGATATTATGCAGCAATTAACTTTTATGTGATGTATATAGCGACCCATGAAATTTAATTTCATGATAGTATAATAATTCATGGTATTTTATGGTTTACTTTTAATTTTTTCATATAAATGTATGGTAATTTAAAATTACCATGTCTTAAAAATTATTGTTCAATTTCAAATTCTTTTGTGATTATGAGCATTCTATTGAAAATTACACTTCATTGTAACAATTATTAATTGTACATTAAATTTAACCTAAATATCAATTTTCTTGAATGTTTTAAATGATTTTATCCTAAAACATATAATATTTTACGTACTTTATGTACTTATTCAGTGGTTTGATTAACTAGGAAAATTTTGAAAAATCTATATCCTATTCCTAATAGAGATATTTGATGATAAAGAAATTTTTTTATGAATTAAAAACATTATTCTATATATATGAAATTAATTGGATATGAATATATGGGTGGGGATGGTTATAGATATCCCTTCAATGCATCAACATTTCTCATATGTCAAATTCAGTTGGTAATACCCATTGCATTGGTTACTTGTTGTTTTAAAATATATTGAGGACAAACCTTGATAGTAAATATATAGTTGGAAAACCAGATGGATTTGTACCTAGTAGCTTTAAAAATTCATTAGGAAAGATCATCATGGAAAATATATTATGTTCTTATGAAACATTTTATCTAAAAAATAATAAAATCCTATACTGAAAAATCAAATTTTTTATTATTATCCATGAGATTTTCAATATTATATTATATATGGATTCTTTTCATTATTAGTTTATTGAATAGATGAAATTGTCTTTCATTTTTTATCCCATTTGTATTTATTTTTCCTTATTTTTAAATGATAGTCATGTTATTTAAAATGAGTTTATGTCTTTTGGTTATTTACTTGTTTATGTCGAATGTGATTATTGACTCATCACAGCTTCCATTGTAATTAACCCTTAACGAGTCTTTGAGATCATCATTATTTTTTTTCCTATCTCAGGAAAACATAAAGTATAATTTTCATGGAATGGAATGATATTATATAGGTAATAATGTTATTCTAAAAAAACTATGTCTTAATTTGAATATTCAAATGTAATTGAAGAATTAAATATTCATATGGTTTACAAAAACTATTAAATTATTCATTACATCAGGATGTTATTTCTTGTATCCTTTAACAATTTCATAAAGTACAAATAGGATCCATGCTACTAGGAATGGTGTAGCTACCCTCAACACACAATATTAACTACAATAATGATAAAAATAATTATCCAACAACTTATACTATAATAATCATATATTATAATATTATATTAATATTGAATAATTTATTCTAATTAATCATTTTTTATAACTTTCGCATCAATCTATAATAAAATTCCTTCCATTAAAACACATGTTAATATTAATTCTTCTCTAGTAATTTCCACTATGGACCATATTCATTTAATCTATATGACAGTTCTCGTATGTTTTTCATTAATCACTGAATGAAAATATATTCATATTTATTGGCATGGATTCAATAATGTAGGACATTATTTTTGTTTTGGAGCCTCTATCATGTTAAAAATTCAAAGGTTCGTCACCCAAATCATTCATGATAAGTAGCTCATATATACCATCGATCATTATATATGGAGGAATTAAAACATAAACTAAATAATTATGATTATCATTTCAATAAATTTCATTTTATTTAGAATATTGTGATTAATTTACATTAATTAAATTTATTCATGATTTCTTGGAGGTATTGATAAATATATGTAGATTTATATATTATTATTTCTGCATGTAGATGCATTTTCAAACATGATTGTTCAATTTTACACATAGATCGTCATACAAACGGAAAAACCCATTTGTGAATATTCCTTTAGGTAGAGAATGCATTTATTTTCAAATTCATGTTTCAAAAATTCATCAACCAATTTCCAAAACATATTATTTTCATTCTAAATTCTATATAAATTTATAATATTTCCTTTTTTAAAGGATGACGATGACCAATATCACGATGCATCATAAATTTTATATTATTGTACTATTTATCATCAAATTTGTATTCCCTAGTTCCATAGTGTTTCTCCATGAATCCTTCAGTGTGACATTCAAGGTATATTCTTCGATAGTGTATGACATGATCACTGTTGCGTCAATCTCATAAGGACTTTTTGTATCTCACTTAATCATCAATACCCAAAAATATTATTATTTCATTTAATTCACATAAGGTTCATTCCATCCATTCCTTATAGAATATCCCCATATTCAGGCAAGCATACTAATTTAATTTTGTGAAGTAATCATTTCATGGAAGAAAACTTCACATAATCTCATATTCGTATAAGAACTATTCCACCGATTCTATGTTCCAAAAAATATATATTACTTGGATTATTGTCTTCAAATAATATGTATTTAATGAATAATCCATTATAAGGAATTTATGTTCCATGGAATATAATTTCTATATAATATCTTTTTTATATAAGATCCTCTCTATGAAACATGCATACCACAAAATCATCTATCAAGTCAATACCCCCTCCATGAAATCTCTTTTCTGCTAAATATACATTATAAGGAATATCTTGTTCCTAGTTTTTCCATTCCTTAAATGATCCATAGAATCTATATTCCTTTGCATATTCAATCAATGTATTCTAACATGTATGGAAGCACCATTCCAATGATGCTAATTATATGAAATCATATTTTTCATCCTTCATCTAACACGAAGATGAATATAATCAAATCTTCCAACAAAACATTTTCATTATTTATATTATACTTGAAAATAACTCAATTTTTCATATAAATTTCGAAATGAAATAACCTACACCAAAAACATGGCAAAAAATCGAATCTAAAATTACTTATTTTAATGATAATGAAACCTTGGTAACTTACTAACAAATTTAATTATATTATTCCACATTTCCATGAAATTAAAATTTTTTAATAAACAAAAAACTCACACAATGTGGGATCAACGGTTATTAGGTAACATTTTGAAGGTAGAAATTTCTCAAGACTAGTTGAATCCAATTACAATGAATCTCCTATACCTTATTTTTTTTGTATGTATTCCCTCTTGTGTATTACATTTCAATAAAATACCCTAAAACCCATAGTTTATAAAATAAAATGATAAAATTGAATAAATATTATTTTAATAATTAATGTTGGAAAACATGAACAATAATATATAAATCATTTCACAAATATTTTTCATTACAAAAAGAAAAATACAAATAAATTAAATAGATATAAATGTTTTTTAAAATATAGGGATTGTGGAATATATCATCTTTCCATAAAAGATAAACCTCTAGGGTGTTGTTAGTTAAATAGTTAAATTAATGTATATGTGGGGAGATCAAATAAATAATCGAGAAAAGACAATAGAAATATAAGTACACAGTAGGGAATCCTCACATATTTTTTCCCATTTTTTTGTTATGGAAATACTTCTATACCCCTCATTATTATTAAATTATCCATGGAAATTGGTTCCCTTGATAAAAAAATAACTACTTCTTTATTATTTTCACATAAAAATTTCATTAAACATATTCATAGGATTTAAATAAATATATCCTTTCTGATAACCTCTAATGATCATGATTCTTTGATTTTTGGTAAGAATAAAAAAAAGAGTGATGTTAGATCCTTCATAGAGGATGATTAGAGTTCAAACATCCCATTAGGTTAATCTAATAAAAAATATGATTCGTGGGATCTAACCTAACATGTGAAATTATTATATTCATCCATATATAAATGAAATATTAAATGTGAGCGTTAGGTGGCCCAATTCATCTTACATTGGGAACATATACAAGGTTTATTCTGACATTGATCCCATATTATTCTTAAAAAATGGTATATTTAGTTTCTTGTAGAAATTGAGAATGGAGTGGTTAATATATATAGCAACAAGTAATCATGATTTAATATTTCATATCCTCAAATAATTACCATTGATTCATATATAACTAATTTAACTATACATTTAATCATATGTAATGCTTTAAAATTCTAACTAATTTTATATAGATGATATGATCATACAGAGACATTGACATGGGGGTAAATTAGTGTGCCTAAATTTTACTATGGTTTTATTATCCTTCATTTTATATAGTATTTTATTTTGGTTTGTATCACACTAATACTATTATAAATTTCCATCATCTTTACTCATCTTGATGATCGGTACTGTCAGTAATAAACTGAAATTTAGTGGTGTAATAACATGTTTAAAAACTCTTCCTTTTACAATACATGGAGGAACAAAACTGACTTTTTATAGGAGTAATAATAAATAATTACCATGAATTTTATTATATAGTCACATAATATGATCTTCATATTTTAATTCTACTATAACCATGAATGAACTACTCTATATTTAGAAAATGATTAACTAACTATAACAAAAACTGATAGAAGGAAAAAATAAAAAGGTAAATAAAAATAATGAAATCAATATGAATGATATGAAGATAAAGATAAAGTAACGGTATGGTCTCCGATCTATTTAGTTGTAATTGCTGAAAAATTTTTAGTACCATTTAAGATCACATAAATGGAATAATAGTCATTAAAGTCCATGGTCGAATGTACCACCGAATAATGTATCTCTAGTATGTTGAATAATACATATGCTGTTTATTTATTATGTTCTCTAGAGATCACATTCTATTATATTAATCCCATATTATTAATTATAAGAGATTCTATGAGCATATAATTATGATGTCCATAAATTTCATGAGTTAAAAAATTATATTATATATAATAACTTCACATTTAATTAGAAATTACACTATCAATATTTGAGAGCTTTGGATTACATTTATTAGTACATAAAATAGCATCCCGAAAACATCCAATCGGATCATTAATACAAATATGTATTTACAAAATTATTAAAAAAATTATATAAATTGTATAAACCTGATATGTATTTAAATATTAATATGTCACAAAATAGTTCACTGAAAAGTGAATGTTTCATGTCTTCACTTATAATGATTTTCCCAGAATATTTGATAAAATATATAATTATATATTTTTTAAATAATATAACACAGTAAATAATTTTTTTATATGCATTATTTATAATGATAAAAATTATACTTCTTAGAACAATATGGTAAGTTTCATATTTTATTACTAAATGTATAGAAAAAATAACTGATAGAAGTTGTGTTACATTGATGTGATCAGATGATGAGACACAGGTGTCATTCAAAAGAAGAAGGGAAGCTGGTGGTTGAGATAGAGTTGGACATGTAGGGTGCATTAAGTGAGAATCTAGATTAGAAGATGATAATTAAAAAACCCATAAATATAAATAAACATAAAATTTTATTTATAAATACTATATATATATATATATACAAAATTAATAAATTATAAATATTTTATTAAAAATTTAATAGTTTAATATGATGTATAATTTATATTTTAAAATAATAAAATTAAAAACAAATTAAACATTTTTAAAAACCTATATAATAAAATTTATCAAAAAATATATTATATATGTACCAAATTTTATATTTCATTCTTATAAATTTGTAACATTAAAATTTATATGTAATTAATATTAAAATATTTAAAAAATTAAAACCTGTAAAAAATGATTACATTGTATATAAAAATAAATATTTTTAAATAAAATTTTATAATTTACATATAACAATGAAAATAAATAAAATATTACTGTTAAATCATTTTTAATTATATTAAATGTGGGGGCATTATATTTTATCCTAAATATATATATATATGTATTAATATATGTGTTTAATCACTGATAATATACCACATTTTTTAAATTATCAAGCCAAATATTGAGTAAAATATTCAAAAAATAGTCTCCTACATTGGGAAGTTTACCATAAATATAAAAAAATATTTCTAAAATATTATAAATCTTCGATAAAATTAAATACACCGTTTTTATAAAATTGAAAAATTTCATAAACATATATCAATTAAAAAAATTATTCATGTAAGCATATTTCTAAATATTTATCCAATTTTAAAATGTATTATTTATTAAAAACAGATTATTATGCTTATAATATAACCATTTCTCTGTTTATATTCTCAAATTAAATAGAATATAATTGTTTAGTGAATATATAATCCATGTATTTCCTTGTGGAAATAAATTATAAACTAATATTTCCATTATTTACATGATCCCTTAGTTAATGAAGTCTGAAATCTATCTATTTATTTGAGTGTATTGTAGAGGGTTTTAAAATTTTAAACTACTCTAAAAATAATAATGAAAATTGAAATTTTATTTAATATAATATTAAAATCAAGAAAAATTTGTTTAATTTAAATGATTTGAGATTAAATAAACTATACCAAAAGACTAATCCTCTGTCATAGATTTTGAAACTTATAATTTTTTTGATAAAACTCTATAAAATTAAAATTCTACCACAAAAATGAAATCCACTTGTTTTTATTTTCTAGTCAAACCTATAGCCTACACAATAATAGTTGGAATAAAATATTAAAACTTATATATTTTAATTTGAATAAAATAAAAAAGTACCAGTAGTTTTATTAATATATATTAACTCCCTTGACTATATCAAGACACCATTCCTTATGATTAAACTAAAATATTGCACACATATTAAAAAAATAAATATATCTAGTCTATATCTAGTTATGTACAGTAATCTCTATATCATGACCATAGACATATTAATATAAATAATCATTCATGATTCAGGGAAATATACTTTGGTATTTTTACTAATAGATTTTATTATTGACATGAAACAATCAATAACAAACATTTTAATATTTTCTTCAAAATTCATTTATTTTTTATGAAAAATAACACCATTTAATTGATTAATTATCAAACCATTAAAAAATTTCATTTCTCCTTTTAGGCTCATATCAAATTTAAAAATCAATTTTTTAGAAAATAAACTACATACTAAATAATTTGTTGGGCCAATTATTTTATCATAAATTAAAACATGTAAATTAAAATTTTAAATTGTATCTGTTTTTAATAAAATATGAATAAAATTTTCTTAAACAAAATCATTTTTTTAAAATGTACGTATTTAAGAACCGTCTTTTGGGTCATTATTATGACCATATTATGAATTATTATGTTTAATGTATGAATTTGAAAATATTAATCTTCAATTCCAGGGGGTTGTATAACATATAATACCTACAAAATTATTCCTTAAAAAGTGAACTTTTAGACTTCCATTTTGAATAATGTGGTATCTTGAATAAATGGAAATGACAATAAAATTCTAATAATATCCATCACAGAAACATGAGAGAAATAAAAATCAAAGTCAACTTTATTTTCCTAGTAATAACATTTAGCAACTAAACATGATTTATTTTTCAAATATGTTTCCATCACTATGAATATTATAATGGAAAATACATTTAGTTCACGTTATTTGTTTATATTTTGGTAATTCTACCCATTTACACAAATAATTTCCCTCAAATTGATACAATTTCATTATACATATAATTCAACCACTTTGAATCAACTAATGGTTAATCATATAAATAGGTATAAAATTCTCAAAAATTGTATAATTATTATAAAATTATAAAAAATATTTTTTTTTATTTTTATTCCAGATTACACATTTTGTATTTCCATCTCAATGGATGTTATTGAAGAGACTTATATTTATTTGGATCTGTTTGAGATGGGATATTCTCACTCTAAATTTATGTTTTATCATTTTCTAATATATTATATTAACATACATTAAAATTATTAAAATCATCCTCAACATTTTTTGAATCAAAATTATTCTTTTTATTTTTGTTCTAAATAAATTTATCATGAACAGACACATTGGGAACAAAATATTGAATTATTTTTAAGACATTTGGTTATTATAATATCATTAAAATACTTCTTCATTACATTTATGTTGGACTATTTAAAAATTATATATTCTATTTAAGATAAATATATTCTAATGAAATACCTTAAAATATCAAATTTTGGGTTAAAATTATTTAAATATCCCTTAAGGGGTCTTATTTAATAATTTCATAATAGATAATATATATTAAACATGACAATATATATTCAAATCTACATCATATAAATATTTAGGTCCTATAAATTAAATATGCATTGATCTACCCTTCTCTATTATTTGTATATTCCTTTTTTCAACCACACCATTTTTTGTGGAGTCATAGAGGAATAAAAATAACAAATATAACAATTTTATTCATTATATTTATGAAAATAAAAATTAAAAAAATCACCAACTATTTTATATCTTATAGAAATATTTGAATTATTTTACTAAATTTGGAATATTTTTATATAATACACATATTTTTTATAAAGATTCATTTTATTGTGATTTGAAATTAATATAGATTAATATGCTATATTCATTTAATATTATAAATTAATATTTTAATGGTTAGGGATAAAGCCTCAATTATTTTTAAATCAAAGAAACGTCCACTTTATCTGGGTAGAGGGAATCCCATTACATATCCCGACAGCCCAGTGGGAATTTAGCCCATTACATGGCCCGTAGGCCAAAATTTTAGGCCCAATGCCCATTCTGTGAAGAGTACTTCTTTAGTACTCGTCTGCTAAAGTACCCCCACAGTACTTGCCACCGCTATAGTGACCTGCCGCCGCTACAGTTCCCACCATTGCTACATTGCCACCACTGCTACTGTACTCTAATGTACTTGTTTGTTACTATTCCATCTATAGAATATGTGCATCATTTTAGAGTTTATGAAATTATTTTATTTTTTCATGCCAATGCCTCTTAATTTATATAGTATCATCTTATCCTATAGAATTAAAACACATTACCATTAATGTTTTTGTACATAAAAACAATTTTTTATACATTTACTATTACATTTGATGAATATAATGTAGATTTATTTTTTTAATGTAAAAATATATCATTTAAATAATGTATATTTAATCCTTAATTATTTAGTAATCATATTCTTATTAAATTTTTTTCAAACTAGATTCAAATAATTCATTTTAAATAATAATATTTTTAGAAGAAAATATAATACCTTTTAGAGAGACCCATTATTTGCATACATTGATATCAATTAATAATTGAATTATATTTCTTTCATCATATAACAAAACCATGAGAGGACCGTATAGGTATAATGCCTTTAGAAACAGAGTAACATAAACAATTGGATTAAAAAAATCCACATCATCTACCATTTTTTTCATCATAACTAGAATCATTTTGGAATATCATACTTAATACCTGTCATTATTTCCTGGAGAAAAGATACATATAAAAGGGTGAGCACAAATTATCAGTAAGGGTAAACAAATGAAATAACATTCATATCATTTTCATAAGAACATAACAATAGAAAATCTGATCCTGTATGAAAAAGAACACAATATAATATCATGGGATAAATCAGAAAAGTGAAATGTAATACCAATATTCATAACACAAGACATGAAATTTTGTTTCATACACACATATGAATAGAAAATAATTTTATATTAGTCAAGGCTCATTTCCAAAACCACCATAGCAGACAAAGTCCATAACTGAACTAAGTTCTCTACACATTCTAACTGAATATCATTGATCCAAATTAACATTTTGTTCCACCCGTGTCTATATGAAGAGATATAAATAATTACCCAATGAATTGTAGATATATATAGGTCTCATCCATATAATAATGAAACCATTCATACGTGTGCTACAAATTCATTAAAACATTCACTATTTCATAACCCATGATATAAAATGGGGTTCTTAAACATTAATCCAACAGGACATAATCCATAAATGGATTTCATAAAAATTATTTCATTGTTTAACTTATAAAATCAAATTAATAAAATGGATAGAAACATATACTTATGTAATATTAGATGGAAAATATTTTTTATAACACAATTGAGCTTCATTCCTGAGGAAAATATACTTTTTTTTTCAAAAATGTTTTTATTCCTCAAAATATCACACAATCATAGAAGAAATGATTTTATGTGAAAATAATTGTGTAAGATTTTAGGTGATGCTTCAAGGGAAAACAATTATGAATTCTTTAAAATCCATTAATACACAACAATAAAAAAAATTCTTCTCATACTATTGTTGAAAACGTCTAAAAAGAACCTCATGTACTAAAAGTAAGAAAGATTTTTCAAAACCATGTAGTAAAAGTAAAAATGGGTAAAAATGGTTATAATATAAATTTAATAATATTAAAACATTTAAGACTATATTCTTATAAAAATGGAAATGGATGATAAATATTACCCCATTAAATAATTATGTATAAACAATCTAGGATAAAAATAGCATTAAAAAATTATCCAATAAAATAGGTACGATATACTTCATATATATATCTGAACCTCCGATATGATGATTTAAATAATGTTAATTATTTATTCCAGAATCATAATTATTTTTAGTATAACATTTATGGTCATATTTTTATCTTTTTTTTAGTAACATTTCATTGTTACTCATTATATGGGTATTAACTCCTTTATGTTCTTATATATGTTTTTTGGGATAAGTTATTTTTCCTCCTTTTAGATTATATTTATACAATTTACATCATAATATTTTTATAATATATATCATATTTATTCTTTAAATTCATTTATATAATCATGGTTTAATGACAATTATGTAGAACGAATCACATCGCACCATCGAGACGATAATCCATACGTACACACCAGCAATGATATCATTCCCATTATTGTTGAATAGTAATAAAGTGGATGGTTTATAGTATATCATAATTATTTTCATGTTATAATAATCATTCATGTTTATTATTTCCACCATTATTACCATCCATGTAAGGTGATGGTCCAAAATATATTACACAACAACATAGAGACGGTAAGCCATACGTACGCACACATGGTGATATTATTTTTCGTAGGATGGATAGAAGGTGAAATAGGGTTGTTTAATATTTATAATGACATATAATTATATTATTGATACTTATTTTGTTACATTATATTGAAACAATAAAAAAAGACTAAGTATATGAAGAAATAAATTTGAAAGAATCGGTAGAATTTATTACCTCGTCCTCGATGTGACTCCTTAAAATTCCCATTTATGGAACTATAGTTGGTATTTTGAGAAGAATAGAACCTCTAGAATGTGACTGGGAAAGATTCAATGATAATTGGGCAGGGGTTGTCCAATCTTGAAGTCTCAAAATTGAGTGAAGTGGAGAGGGAGGAGGTTATCTTTTATAATAGAGGATAAGGGAACTTTTGAAGCATGGAAAGAAAAGGTCTTCAAGACTGGGAAAGTGTGGACCCAAGAAAAGAAACAAGAGTAATAGAAGAAGAGGGTGCAGAGTGTCTGAGGATCATATTCCACTCGAATGAATAGATGCTTGAAAAAGTCCTTCAGCCAAACGCCTCAAATGAAGAGATTTTAAATATCTACGAAAGTCATTTTCAAATTGAGGCCACAGAGGAGCAACAATCGTGGATAGACAAGAAAGACCAAATCATAGCCCAAGGCTTCAACCAAGGCAGAATAATCATGGAGTAATTCATACAGATAATGGAAAGAATGATTTCTAACCTAAAAGAACTTATCAAGAAGGATCCAGACACCCAGGTTAGTACTCTGCATTTGGAATTATATAGAGCATCTCATTCTAATAACCTTAGTATTCTGTTTAACAATTATGTGATCTCTTTCCGCTCGTAGTTTTCCTTATGTGTATACTTTGGTTTCCCACTTATCCTTAATGTTCATTAATAAAAATTATAATTGCTTGGTGGGGATTCTTATAAATTGTTATTTTCACATCCAAGTGAATCCATGTGGTCCCAAAATCGTCTCAAGGATGCCCAGGGTCAAAACTATCTCATCCAATAGTATTAGGTCATGTTTTTTTGAGTTTTCTTATATTATTAATTAATTCTGTGATACCTTTATTTTACATATTTACCCTTTAACCATGGTAAATAAAATAATTACTCAAGTTAATATCTTTAATGTCCAACAATAAAATGTACTTATTCACACTATTTGGATCATTTGAGTCAAAATATGGAAACCATTTTTCCAAATTCAAAACAATTTAGTTAGAGTAATTTATTTACAATTAATCCAATTATTTAAATGAGAAAACAAGTTTTAAAGATGAAAAATTATAAAATATTGAAATGGTTTTATATATGAATTCAATGTAAAATTAATTATAATGGAAAAAATTATTTTAAATTGTAAAAATATATTCTATTTATCCTTTAAAACCATTCAAGAATATAATTTATACATATAAATTATCTCAAAGAAAAAAGTTGTTTTAAATTAATATTTCGCGTATTTTTAGTATTCATCAAAACATGAATGTTATCAGAAAAATATCATAAATTAATCCAAAATAAATTCATTAGTCCCGATTAAAAATAAAATATTTATGTTTTTATATAGGAATTATTAATGTGTCAAAATAATAATTTTACATGGGTTCTCCAATCAAAGGAGAAAAATTATCCTTTAAAAAAATATTATTATATACATAAAATATGGTTTTATTAATACCCAATGACTAAAATATTAATTGGATGAACATAAAAAATATTTTATTAAGTATATGTCACATATATAACATTAATATAATTACCAAACTTAATTCACTAAAAAAGCAAATATCTAATTGAAATATTTTTTTACATAAAAAATTAATAGCCAAATAATTCATAATGCCTTTTCATAAGTGAGTTATAACTATTCCCACTAACCTAACGACTAGGCTGTAATAGTAATTTTATATTAAGGGAATCTCACGATTCGTTTAAAATATCAATTTAGTGTAATGAAAGATACACAATCATCAAAATTATTTAAAGAAAATATTTCATAATAACATCCTGGTGTTACATTCTACCACTATAAACTGAATTTTCTTCCTTGAAATTCATCACTTGGAAATAAACAGTTGAGGATATCTATCCCTCATTATATCCTCAAGTACCCATGTATCTTCTTCATATTGTTGGTTTTTATATAAAATGGTAACCCAGTGAGTGGTATTGTTTTGTAGAATCTTTTTGCTATGATCTAGAATCTCTTTAGGTTGTTCTTCATAAGAAATATATTGCTCCAATGGTATGACTTTTTAGCCTAGTAGATGTGAAGGATCGGGTATGTACTTTATTAGGATAGATACATGGAATACATCATGAACTTGATAGAGATTTGGTGGAAGATCTAATCTGTAAGCTACCTTCCCAACATGATCTAGTATTTCAAATGGACCGATATTCCTGGGGCTCATCTTTCCCTTCTTTCCTAAAATCATTACTCTCTTATAATGGGTTATTCATAAGAACACCTTATCACCCACTTCAAACTCTAGGTCTTTTATTTAGTTCATAACATAACTTTTTTTGACTCTAAGATTCTCTTATATGTTGTCGAATAGATCAAACCTTTTTAACCATTTCATCAATAATATCAGGTCCTAATAAATTTCTGTCCACAACTTCATCCAAGAATGTTGGAGTTCTGCACTTCTTTCCATAGAGGTTTTCATAAAGATCCATTTGAATACTAAAGTGAAAACTACTATTGTAAGAAAATTCCACCAATGGTAGTTGTTGATCCCAACCACCTCTAAAATTCAAAGATAAAGTTCTCAACATTTATTCTAGAGTTTGAATTTTCATCTCAGATAGACCGTATTTTAGAGGATGATAAGAATTGTTGAAAGATAAATTTGTATCCATAGCATGCTGAATACTTCGCTAGAACTTTATAGTAACCATCAAATACCAATCAAATATAAAGGAAAGTTGTACTCCATGAAATATTACCACCTCCTTTACATATATCCGAGAAAGAAGATCAAGAGAGGAATCCACTCTAATAGCAATGATGTGTGATGACATCATAAGGCAATCAACTATAACCCAAATATCATTATTTCCATTAGATTTTTTCTGATTTCTGATGAAAAATTCCATAGTGATGTTTTCCCACTTCCATTCTTGTATGGGTAATGTTTGTAACATCCTAGTAGAATTCTATCTCTCAATCATAACGTGATATCAAACCAAGCATCAAGAGACATATTCGGCGACATCTCTTTTCAAGACATAAAAAAATTACTCTTTCATGACCTAATATATCAATGTTCTTTTAGGGTGAATATACAATGAATAAATATGAGCCTCATACAATAGAACCTTATTTAATTATGGTATGGGAAGAATAGAAACCCAATTCCTGGACCTTATTAATTCATCACAATCAAGGATACATTTAGGAATGTTTCTCAATATCTTTTGTAACATGAAATTTTCTTTTTGTGCCTCTTTAATATTCAATTATATAGACGGTTGAACATTTATTTGAGAAAGATAATATTATTACCATCCATTAAAGTTTCATTATCTAGCTTTTTCACATCCATAAATATTATATCTTTCCTGATCCTCATCATGGATAATCTAGCATGGTCTTTTCAACTCAAACATCTTCCAGATTTTTTGTTTTCCCAAAGTTGCAATGTATTGAGCATCCGTAATCATTAATCCACTCTAACCATATTATTTTGAGCATATTCATCAACCTTTGTGTGAAAATGTAATTTAAACTTTTATGATAAGTTTAAATATCACACATTTCAGCATAAATATAATGCACCCATTTTTTATTTAAAGAATACATCAACTAACTCGAAATCATGAGTTGGTTAATTTTTCTCAGGGATTTTCAACTGTTGTGAGGCATAATCTATCACCATATATTTTTTAATGGGAACAAACCCCATAATCTTCTTGGATGCATCATTGTAGATCACAAACCTTTGTACCCTACACGGCAGTGTGAGAACAGGTGCACTGGATAACCATCATTTAATCCCTTTGAAATTATCTTCACATTCTTTAGTCAAAACGAAATTAACTCCTTTACGAGTCAACATGGTGAGTGTATTAGATAAATTTCAAATATACTTCAAAAAAGATCAATAATGACCATCCAAAATAAGAAAACTTAATATCTGAGATACTGTTGATGGTCTCAACCATCTTTTAATAACCTATGGTTTTGCTGGATCTATAGATATACCATCTCTTGAGATTATATGACCCAAAAATAAAACCCTTTGAAGCCAGAATTAACACATGGTAAATTTGGTAATAGATTCTCTTTTCTCAGGGTATTAAGTAAAATTTTCACGAAATCTTAATATTCTACCTTTTTCATTGAATAGACAAGAATATCATCTATGAATTCTACCAAAACATAATCAAGATTGTCTTGAATGGCTCTATTCATTAGATCCCTGATGGTAGCATTGGAATTAGAAAGACCAAAAGGAATCATTATAAATTTGTAGTGTCCATAACTTTTATGGAATGTTGTCCTTGGTATATCCTCCTTTTTTACCCTTAAATGATTATATCTGGAACATAGACCAATCTTGGAATATTGTTGATATCTGCATAGTTATTCAAATACATCATAAATGTGTGGGAGATGATATTTGTTTTAATAGTGATCTTGTTAAGTTCTCTATAATCAATGCAGGGTCTCATTGATCCATATTTATTCATAACAAAAAACATAAGATCTCCCTATGGTGACACACTGGAGAATATTTATCCATTATCAGGATTATCTTGAAGTTGACTATTTAATTCCTACAACTTAATTAGGACCATTCTATAAGATTTATTTGAAATAGGCATATAAACTGGTATGAGTTATGTTGAAAACTCAACATCACAATTTGGTAGAAGACCTAGAAATGTATCTGAAAATAAATCATCAAACTCCTTTAAAATGCTCATATTCTTAATTGGGAGTTTATCCCAAACAATTTGAGATATATAACCATTATTCATTGGAATAAAGACCCATAAGATGGATTAAATTTATATTAGATGTTAAATTCATCCTTGCATCTATAGATGATCATATATTAATCTAGAATTTGAAATGTCACTTCACTTATTTGAAAATTGATATGAGCTTAATATAGAGAAAGTCGATCCATGCAATGAATCACATCAAATTCCACTATATTAAGGATCACTAGACTTATAGGGAGCATAATCTCACAAGATTTAATTAGAGAATAATTGTAATCTTTTGGTGTGACTATTCTACCATTTGGAGTTGTAAAAGATAACTCAACATTTCATTGATGATGTAATACAGTGATACCCATAGAAATGTTTTTGGAAATAAATGTGTTGGTGGATCCATAAAAAAATTATAGTTTAGAGTGGATGGTATGTTTACCTTTTACCACTTCAATATCATACTCCATGTCACTCATAGTAATTACATGTTACTTTCCTTTTTCTTTAACCTTATGAGTTTTTTTGACTTCATCATCATCAATAACCCCTGTATTAAGTAATTTATTGAAACAATTACCCTTTTTCCTTCACATGTAATATTGATGTGTAGGAGGTGCATTATGTATAGACTTTTCTTTATTCTCGTCATTAGACAATCTTTTTCTAATCATATCGACATTCAATTTCCTGATGAAATTCTTTTCCACTGTTAAAAAATTCACTAGTCCCTTTATGAAAATTCCATCCATGTTTTATTCTACACTATGAGCATAATAGAAAAGTCATCTTCTTTTAAGTGAGGTCATCAGATTTTGCATTAAATTCCGTTTTTCTCTTCTTATTAATCCCATATGACTGATGGGTTACTCCAATATCTATCTCAACCTTGAGAGCACATCAAACAATTTCCCCACATCTATTGAAGTCCCATATGGATAATTCCCTTTTGGAGACATGGTTTTATACCACTAAGTAATTGATCAATCTTACTATCAGGTTGAATAATCATTCTAGAAGTGTACCTTTCGTGTCTTGTAAATTATACTATGTAGGGTCCAATGGATTCATCATCCTTTTTCGTATGTTCAAGGAACTCCCTCTAAATATTTTTTCTAAGAATGCGTGGAAATAAGTTATTGAAAAATAAGTTATTGAACTCATCTCATTCTATGGACTTAATTTAATCTCCTTTACTTGTATTTTTGATAAGATTAAACCATGTAATAACATCATCTTCCAAATGATATACTACCATGATGACTTTATCATGTCAGAACATTTTAGGACTAAAAATATATTTTTAGTGGTACTGATCCATCATTAATCCACTAATATATCATAAGACCCTTTGAATAAGGTGAACATTTCCTGATGAAGGATTCAACAGAATGTTCCTCCCTCCTTTGTTCATTTGGATTTCTAACATGATTTATAGCTTGAGAATGTTGTGTGAGAATGGATACAATATTTTACATTCTATCTCTAATAAAATTTGGTTTCTTAGGGGGGTAATAATTTCATTTCCCATTGCATTCAGCATTAATGTGGTTCAGTTGGGTTCTTTCCATTGACTAAAACCAATAAAAATTGTTTGAGCAACACTAATCATAGTATGAAAATTACATAATCAAGAATAAAATTTCAATATAGGATACTTTAGGTTTTATCCTAGGTTATTCTTGGTCATTTATAAAACACTAGTATTTTGTCCTATACATAGAAAAATCCTTGGGGCTTTATAATCCTTGTTTCCAAAGGTTAACAACACCTTTCCTGTAATACATACTATAACAAACCTTTATTTTCATACATTGATATCACTTAATAATCGAAGTATATTTATTAAAACATATAACAAACCCTTGATTAGATGGTAAAGTTATAGTGAATAAAGAATATTGGAAACATAAACAATTGGTTCATAAAACATATACATTATCTCCCATTTATTTCATCATAACTTCACTCATTTTTGGCATTGCGTAATTAATACTGATCTTCATTTCATGGGGAAAAGAACCTTATAAAAGCGTGAGCCAAAATTAACATTATCTGTAAACAAATTATATAAAATTTATATCATATTCATAAGAACATAACATTTGAAAATCATATCCTTCATATAAAAGATCACAATATCATGTCATGGGATTAATTATAAATGTGCAAAGTAAAGCATATAGTCATAACATATAAACTGAAATTTGGTGAAATACAGACATAGGCATATAAAATCATTTCATATTTTTCAAGGATCATTTCCAAGATCATCATAGAAGACAAAGTCCATTACTAAAACAAGTTCTCTTTACATTCCAACCGTGTATCATTGAACCAGATTAAATTTCTGTTCCATCCATGTCAGGACCCACCTTCAACAAAAGGATGGAAGGGACAACCGATTCCCAAGCCCACCTTTCTTTAAGATGAAGTTGATATAATGCCCCCCTGAGTCCCACCTCTAGTAGGCCCTGGAGTGGCGACTAGTACCAAGGGTATAACATTTTCAAAATATGGGAGGCATTATCCTTTTTAGTTAGCCATGATTGGTAAAATGAATGAGTCATCACCAAACACCACCAAGTATAGAAAACTCAAGGTAAAAACCAAACTACATGCATGTTTTAATAATAAAAATGAACAAAGTACAAGGACTCCAAAGTAAAATACCCAACAAGAAAAGAAAAAAGTCTAAGCAGAATCAAACAGCGACCAATAGCAACTCCAACGTCCATACTAGTAAGGTCCTGCATGGCCTACGACGTCCTCCTACAAACCTGAAAGTAAACGTATGGTGAGAATACAAAGTATACATAATAGGAAAACCTAAAGCTCTCTTGCACAAGTGGGGAGACGTCCTAATGACCCGTGAGAACCAGAAGAAACATCATATATCAAGGAATCGATCAATCCAACCTCATAGGATACGCTCACCAAAAAACACAAGCAGTAAACATAATAATAGTAAAGAACAAAATTAATTGGGTACCACGCACCACCACTTCCCCCACTAGTTAGTTGCACATCCCTAATGGAAAACGTCCTAACGCTACGATGCTCTTCCTGCCTGCACACATCTAGGCATCAAAACCATCCACATCCCTACCCGCACACACCTCGGCCTCACAACCACACATCACTCCCTGCACACACCAGGGCCTCACATCTATCCATCCCTGCCCGTACACACCTGGGCCTCATCCCGAAGACACCTAGGACAACAAACCTACCCGAAGAGTCCTGGGATAACAACACACCAATCGAAACCTACCCGAAGAATCATGGGTTTATGGTCTCCTCCATCCATCATAGCCGAGGGAAGAGGGAGCATGAAGGAGAGTAACTAGGGGGAAACATCCTTCCCCATGAAATGGGGTGTCTGACACTATGTTCCCAACGTGGGTGGGGTAAAACTAAACACAAAACATATAGTTACACATATATTACCACACACAGCCCAACCTATGTCTCCCTAAACGATACAAGCATGTGCCCAAGCACTGCTGCCTCAGAAAACAAGAACACAACAAAGAGTTCCATGTTTCCCTATTCAATTTATCATTTCATAACAGTTTAGTATGTGTTAATCCCTTCACTACTGGGAAACTAACATGAACATTCACAGATGAAACACTAATAATGAAGAAAGGAAAACCATCAGGTAATTTAAGAATTCACACCCGATTATCTTGTAAAGTCACAACAACTATGGATCAAGTGAGATCCCTCAATGTTCTGGAAACAAAAAAAATCCCGAGACATAGCCCCATGTCCCAAAAATCCAGGAGACAACGGTTTCCCAACAACAGAGGATCCCACCCGAATTCGTGTCACAACAGAACAACCACACAACCTTAGATTCACAACCAGAAAAAGTATAACAACAGGGGATCCAATCCCAACCTATATCACCCTAGGAATCTAAGACCATGAAAAAAAACAACCAAACCACTACCACCAACACAAAGCAGGCCCTTGCAGGTATTTTCAGATTCAAAAGATATAACACACTCCATGGTTTCAATTACTCTGTGCTTTAACCAGAGTTATCACAGAAAAGGGTTGATCCTGGTGCTTTAAATTTATTTAACCTAGTATACGTAATTAACCAATTCCATGTTACGTTTATTTAAACACCTAGGAGAACCTAGGTTCATTAGTGCACAGAGAAAGACCACCAATGACCATGATTTTCAGTGAGCATAGTCCTATATAATTCAAAACACATATCAATATAAGAGAGTACATTAGAACATTGATTACACCACCCCGTTCATTCTTTATAAGTCTGTTCATTATCTTCATTAAGTTTGGATTCATAAATTTCCACAAAGAAAAAAGAAAACCCACCCCCGATGATGCAAATAAAAGAGAGATTAAGGAGAAAAACCCCTACTTGATTGATCAAGGATCGACGTTAAGTCCTAGCGTGGAAACAGGAAATCAGGAGTAGCAGGAACTCCACGGAACACGATCAAGGAAAACTTCGCAACAGTTGTATGACTCATCGGGAGGAAGGGTACTCTGAGTGTAGGGTGATAGAAAAAAAATAACTCAGGGAGAAGAGAAGCCTTTAGGTTATAAAGACTAAGATACATCATCCCCGAGACGGTTACGATATGGAGTTAAACTCGAAACCGTGGAAGAAGCAGTTTTGTGGGTTGACCCCGGGGCTATGCCACCCCACACATCCAACATAAAAGGTCCCTACCCTTCAGGAAGGTAAAACCTGATGCACAACTCCTTAACCAAGGAAGGATTCTTCACATGATGCGGTAGAGGCGTTTCTGAAAATGTGATTAAAGGCATCACCAAAATGCATGGTTTTTCATTTAAGGAGGGTACCTCACCAATAATTTAATTAATTACCATTAATGGGATTTAAAACATGTTTAAGGGGTCAAAAAATGGTTAACAAACCAATTAGCGCCAAAAAAAGAGGTGCTACTAGAAAACCCATGGAGGTCACCGGTAGGCTAGGTCTACTGGTAGACCAAGCTACCGGTAGGCGAAGGCCACCGTTAAGAGTCTTAAGCTTCACCGAGAAGCTGGGATGGCCTTCCAGACCACCCAGAACAGCCCAAACATCATATTTTCCCCAATTAATGGACCACAAAACCCCGGTCCATTACATCAGATACTTCTCAATCTATTCTCATCCCCGAAAATACAAGAACAAAGCATAATGGAGAAATGTGGGGTCCAAACAACCAGCCTCTAAATATACTTCTCAGGGTCAGAACCCTGAGTTGTTCGAAATCTGGAACAGAACCCCCCTAGATTTATCATCCACAAAATCCACAATAAGCACAAGGATCACACTATGCAACTCATGAGTCAGGGAGTCCCTTCTTACATGTCAGGATATTATCCGCTTACGGCAGCACTGACTCGCCCACACGGGTTTAATCGCATCCACATTAATGCGTCTTGATTAGAAATCAGTTTTTCTCATCCTCACAGATTCAGACCAAAAACAAGTAAAACAATAATTTCATATATTAAATCACTAGGTAAGACATCTCAACAAAACTCAGAACAAAAACAAAAATGAAGTCAAAACATCTATGGGTATTGAACGTGTAATTGGGCCTCCCGCTCCCAAGTGCTCTCCTCCAGGCCACCATGCCTCCACAACACATGAACCAAGGGGATGGTTCTTCCACGAAGCACTTTCTCGTTACGATCCATGATCTTGATCGGACATTCTATGAAGGTCCCATAATTTTAGACATCTAACTCTCCCCAATCAATGAAGTGGGAGTCATCATGTAGATATTGACGATGCTGGGAGACGTGAAAGATGTTGGGAACTTCCTCTAACTGAGGTGGCAATGCCATCTGATATGCCACCTCACCAACTCGTACCAACACCTCTAAAGGTCCGATGAACCTAGGGGAGAGCTTACTCCCCTTCCCAAACCTTCACTACCCACATTGAGGGGAAACCTTCAAGAACTCATGATTTCCAACCTCGAAATCAAAGGGCCTCCTCCTACGATCGGCATAAGACTTATGCCGGTCTGGGGTTGCCTTCATCCTCTCACGCACAATCTGAACCTTCTCAGTGGTTCCCTGCACCACTTCATGCCAAAGAACAACTGCTTCCCCAATCTCTATCCAGAAAATGGGTGAACGACATGAACTTCAATTCAAGGCCTCAAATGATGTCATGCCAATATTTCAGTGGAATCTATTGTTATAAGAAAACTCCACCAGAGGAAAGTGGCATACCCATGATCCCCCAAAATCCAGAACACATGCCCGCAACATGTCTTCCAACATCTGGATTGTTCGTTCTATATTCACATCTATCTGAGGGTGGAAAGCAGTTCTAAGGCATAGTAGGGTGCCAAAGGCATGCTGTAATCTCCTCCATAATTGTGAGGTAAACGCCATGTCTTGATCAGAGACAATAGATCATGGAATCCCATGCAACCACACCACCTCATCGATGTACCTCTGGGCCAAGGTGCTCACCGGGCTCAACTCCTTAATCTCCAAGAAGTGTGTTGATTTTTTCAACTGATCCACCACTACCCAGATGGAATAATATCCTCCCTAATCCGTGGGTATCCCTATGACGAATTCCATCGAGATGCCATCCCACTTCCTCTCGATAACATCTAATGGTTGAAACAACCCTCCATGAAAACGGTGCTCAACCTTCACTTGCTGACACACTAGGCACTTAGCCACAAACTCTACCACCACCCGCTTTACCCCGGGTCACCAAAATTGCCCCCTCAGGCCTTGGTACATCTTTCGGACCCCATGATGTTCCACTAAAGTCGAGCCATGGAACTCACGGAGAACACCTTTAAACATCTTCTCTAGATCTAAAATCCTTCAACGGAGAAACATCTGATTCTAACCATCCTCCGTCCATCCCTCGGGAGCATTTCCTTGATAAAAACGATCTCGCATCACTTCCCCCTCTGAGTCCCCCCACTAAGACTCTTCCACCAGCAACACTAAAAAGGAAACTACAATCATCTTAAATATAAAACATCTTTCACCATCCACCCTTACATCCAAATTCAAGGCTGCTAACTCTTCCATTTCCCTCCAAGCATCTGCAGTTTCTCAAACTACTTCCTTCGTTGATTTCCTACTTAGGGCATCAGCCAGAACATTACCATTCCCCATAGTATAAGAGATCTTGTAGTCGTTGTCTTGGAGGAACTCAACCCATCTCCACTTCCGGATGTTTAGATCCCACAGGGAAAATACATAACACAAGCTATTGTGATCTGAGAAGAAAAAAAGCGTTTTCTGATGAGATAATGCCGCTAAAAATTCAATGAGAACACCAAAGCCGCAAGCTCCAGATCGTGGGTGTCATAGGTACGTTCATGAGGACGTAAATTACTAGACACATAAGAGAACACTCTATGCTGCTGCATTAGCACACATCCCAAACCAAGGCCCAAGGCATCACAAAACACTTCAAACAACACCCCTTACTCTGGTAATCTATGTACTTTAGAACTAACCAGCTTCTCTTTTAGGTAGCCAAAAGCTTCCTGGCACTGGTTGCTCCACATGAAGGCCTGGTCCTTCGTAGTAAAAGCTGTCAATGGAGCTGCAACTCGAGAGAAGTCAGGCACAAAGCTCCGGTAATAGCATACCAAACCCAGGAAACTACGAACTTTGGCCACATTCTAGGGTTCTACCCATGACATGAATGCCTCTACCATCGACGGGTCCACTTCTATTCCATTCCGAGACACTACGTGTCCAAGGAAATTTAATTCTCACATTATGAACTTTTACTTAGACAGTTTCCCATAAAGATGGTGGTTTAGAAGGACTCCCAAAACTTCCTTAAGATGCTCAACGAGCTCTTCTTATGATCTTGAGTAGATAAGGATGTTGTCGATGAACACCACAACGAACTAGTCCAGAAACACTCAGAAGATAGAGTTCATGAGGTTCATGTACATAGCTAGTGCATTCCTAAGGCCAAAAGGTATGAACATGAACTCAAAGTGGCCATATCTTCACCTGAAATCCATATTTGAGATATCACATTCGATAAATCTCAACTAGTGGTATCCAGACCGCAGATCGATCTTAGAGAACTAACCGACTCCCCTCAGTTTGTTGAAAATATCCTTTATCCTCGGGAGAGGGTAAAGATTCTTGACTGTCACATGATTCAACCTCCGGTAGTCTATGAACTGTCGTAGGCTACCATCTACCTTCTTTACAAACAAATTTAGAGCACCCCATGGCTACACGTTGTGTCGAACAAATCCCTTATCCATTAGATAGTCAGTCTGAATCTGAAACTCCCGCAAGTCAGAAGGTGCCATCTGATAAGGATCCATCGAGATCGGGTGGGGACCAGGCTGTAATTCTATCCCAAACTCAACATCACGTTGAGGGGGTATAGTCACAACCTCATCGGGAAAGACATCAGGGAATTCTATTATGACCTTTGGATCATCCATCATTCTTGTGTCCGCCGACTCCACTGGAACCCTATCCAGCATATAAAGGAGTGGCTCCCCATGTCGACTCCCCACCTGGTAACTCCGCACCCCATAAAAAGCCACATGTCATCCATCCTCATTGGAGAATTCAATATTTCTATGATAGTAGCCGATGATGGCATGCACGGAGAATAACTATTCGATGCCTAGAATGACGTCGTATTGCTACATTTTCAATGAATGAAGGTCTTCACTGGACTGATGTGACCCAACATCAGTCTACATCCATGAAAAAAGTATGATATTCTGGTCTGACCCCCAACTGGTGTTCTCAACACTAGGGGAAAAAAGGTATCTCGGCATCCAGACCCATAACATGGGCTAATTCGGGAGTAACAAAGGAGTACGAAGATCCCGAGTCAAACAAGGTAGAAACAAGAGTGCTGAAAAAACTGATCAAACCTCGAATGACCTCTGCTCCCGCCGGAGCTACAAGTTGTGCAGCATGCAACTATCCACTCCTAGCTCTTCTGCCTCGCTGCTGTCTACCACCTCCCCAAACATGCCCTATTCGAGGTCCCTGCGGAGCACCCTGGTGTCGGTCTCCTCCCGCAAGGTCGTTCCTTGGAGGGCTAGGGTCTTGCTACTGCTACTGGAATGGCGTCGCCGGCAACAGATGCTGCTGAGGTGGGTGCTGAAACTACCCACCTCCACCATGTGATGCTGAAGTCAGACACCTGCTCGGGATGTTCCCAAAAAATCCTCAAGAGAAACACTTCTGTCCAGGCCCTATGGAAAAGGGGAGAGGGCCAGAATCTTGGGCCTGAAACTGAAGTGGCCTAACCCCTGCATGTCGAAACCTGGAAGTCCTTGTCGCTGGAGACCTACTACTGACCGCATTCCCCTTTGATGAACTCAGCTAGTTCCCTTCTCATGGTGTGCCTCCCTTCGAGTGAATTTTCCCTACTATCTCATCCTTCTTCTCTACTGCTAGGTACATCAGAAGAGTGATAGGAGTGACAACATACTTAAGATAAGGACAGAGTTTCTCCTCTAACCGTCTTTCCCGAGACTCCTCATCTGGAAAGAGATATGGGGAAAAGCGCAAGCGATATTTGAACTTGATCCCAATCTCCCTCACTTACATGCTTCCCTGCTGAAGGGAGTGCAACTGCTGTCTCTTCTAAACCTTCTTCGTATAGGAGATGAACTCCCCAAGAAATTCTTTCTCAAAACTAGCCCATGAAACCTCTGCCTCTATCTTCTCTCCCATGAAAAGCGTCCACCACTAACGCGCTTCTCCTTTCAGCTGTTTGAAGGCCAACAAAACCCAGTACTCCCTCGGAGCACTGCTCAATGAAAAGAATTTGGCTAGCTCCTCGATCCATCCCTCCGTTACTGAGTCAGAATCACTACCCTCGTACTTCTCGAGGGTTTGTCGCTGGAAGGAGCATAGAGTCCTCTGTCACAAGTCATCCTCCTTATCTCAGTCAACCCTATACTGGTAAACTTCCTCGATCTGTTGGGCTTCAACTGACCAAGTCACCTGTGGATAACATTTGGGTGCCATAGCTGCAAGGTAAGAAAAGAATGTCTAAGCCCAAGTAGCAAGGGAATTATTGTTATTATTAAATTTTTCTCCCCAAGGTGCCCCAAATCAATTAAAAACACAATCAGTATGATGCATGTACCTTCCCTAGGGTCTCTAACCAGAAATAAATGTAGTCTCACTTGGTCGTTTGATAGGCTCAAAGTCCTTGCATCAGATCACGAGGGGCCCTAAAATCCTGTGTCCTAGCCAGTCCTCCCTGGTCTATTTCTTTAACCAAGATCACCTAACATTGTTTCCCTACCATCCCATGAAATACTCAATGTGCCTAACTCTAGAATCCATCCTATCCCACAACCTCCTCTGATACCATTCTGTCATGACCCACCTTCACCAAAAGAAGGGAAGGGATACCATATTGCCAATCCCTTCCTTCTTTAAGTTGAAGGAGAGATAATGACCCAAAAGTCCCACCTGCAGTAGGCCCCGGAGTGGAGAATATCACCAAGTGTATAAAATTTTTACAATATGGTAGGAATTACCCTTTTTAGTTAACCATGATTGGGAGAAGGAATGAGTCAACACCAAACACCACCAAGTATAGAAAACTAAATGTAAAAACCAAACTACATGCACGTTTTATTAAGTTTGGTTTCATCAATTTCCACAGAGAAAAAAGCATAACCTACCCCCATGATTCACAGAATGGAGACACAAAGGAGAAAATTCCCTACTTGATTGATCAAGGATCGAAGTAATGTCCTAGCGTGGAAACTAGAAATCAGGAGTAGCATGAACTCCATGGAACGCGATCAAGGAAAAATTCACAACAGGGGTACAACTCATCAGGAGGAAGGGTACTCTGAGTGCATGGCGATAGAAAAAAAGAATGTAGGGAGAAGAGAAGCCTTTAGTTTATAAAGATTGAGATAAAACATCCCCAGGACGGTTATGATATGGAGAAAATCTCAAAACCGCAGATGAAGCGGTACCATGGGTTGATCATGCGGCTGGGTCACCCCACACGTCCAACTTAAAAGTTCCCCGCCCTTTGGGTTGGTTAAAACCGACGCACACCTCCTTAACCAAGGAAGTACTCCTCACAGGATGCGGTAGAGGCATTTCTGAAAACACAGATAAAGGCATGACCAAAACGCATGGGTTTCCATTTAAGGATGGTACCTCACCAATAATTTAATTAAATACCATTAATGGGCTTTAAAACTGGCTTAAGGGGTCAAAAAATAGTTAAATAACCAATTCATCCCAAGAAAAGAGGTGCTACTGGAAAACCCATGGAGGTCAATGGTAGGCTAGGGCTATCGGTAGACCAAGCTACCGGTAGGCCGAGGCTACTGGTAGGCCGAGCTACTGGAAGGAAGAGGCTACCGGTAGGCCGAGCTACCAGTAGGCCGAGGCCACCGGTAGGCCGAGCAATGGGTAGGTCGAGCTACCGGTAGGCCGAGCTACAGGTAGGTCGATCTACCTGTAGGCCGAGGTACTCATAGGCCAAGCTACCGGTAGATGCCACCGGTAAGGTGAGGCCACCAGTAGGCCGAGCTACTAGTATACCGAGCTACCGGTGGGCCAAGGATACTGGTAGGTCAAGGCCACCGTTAGGAGTCTTAAGCTTCACCGAGAATCTGGGATGGCCTTCGAGACAACCGAGAACACCCCAAACATCAGATTTTCACCAAGTAATGGACCCCAAAACCCTGGGCCATTACAATCCATTTTTATCTCATTAGATATAAATAATTACAAAATGTACCAGAGGGTGATATAGGGCACACCCATCTGATAATGAAACCATTAATATGTGAGCAATAAAAAAATTAAAAACATCCACTATAGCATAACCCATGAAATAAAATGTGGCTCTTAAACATCATTACAACATTACATAATCCATAAATGGATTTCATAAAAATAATTTCATCATTTAAACATTAAAATTAGGGTAATAATATTGATAGAAAGATAAACCTATGTAATCATAGAAGGAAAATATGTTTGACAAAATAGTTGAGCTTCATTCTTGAGGAAAATATCTATTCTTTTTCAAAAATATTTTCCTTCCTCAAAATATCAAAAAAAATTAGAAATAATAATTTTATGTGAATATAACCTTGTAATCTTATAGGGAATGTTTCAATTAAATAAATAACTAAGAAATTATAAAAATCCATTCATGCTATACGAGAAAAAAATAATATTCTTCTCATACTTTGTTTAGAAAAGTCAAAAAAAGTAACTCATTTGGTAAACATAAGAAAGATTCCTTCCAACCCATGTTATTAAAGTAAAAAGGAGTAAAAATGAAATTAACCACACATAGAAGAACAGTAATAATTTTATGTGAATACTCTTATAATGCATGTAAATCGATGATAAATATACCCCTAGTAAACACTTACATATAAACAATCTCGGATAAAAATGAGATTAATACATTATCTCTTAACTTAGGTCTGATATCATTCGTATGTATCTGAATCTCCTATATGATGATTTGAAATAATGTTACTTATTTATTCTGGAATCATAATAATTTTTATTATAACATTTATGATAATATTTTCATTATTTGTCAGTAACATTTCATTGTTACTCATTATTCGTTTATAACTGATTTATGTTCTTATGTAGTATTTTTCAGATAAGTTCTTTTTTCAATTTCAGGATTGAGTTATATTATTTAAAAAATTGTATTAGGATAATATATATCATATTTATTAATCAAATTCATATATATAATCATGTTATAATAAATAGTTTATAGAACGACCCACATCACACCGTGGGGACGGTAAGCCGTACATACGAACGAGCGATAATATCGTTCCCAAAATTGTTCGATGGTATTGAATTGGATGGTGTATAGTATCTCATAATTATTATCATGTTATAATAATAATAATATATAGTTATTGTTTCTACCATTATGCCTATCTTTGTAAAGTGGTTTTGAAAAAACGATTACACCACGATGTAGAGATGGTAAAACATACGTACAAACACGCAGTGATTATTTTTTTCATAGGATGGATAGAAGAGGAAATAGGGTTGTTTCATATTTATGTTAACAAATTATTATATTAGTGATACTTATGTCATTAATTTTTAATAAAACAGCTAAATAATAGGAAGTAGAAGAAGAAATAAATTTGAATGAATTGGTAGATGATATTTCCTCTTCCTCGATGTGCCTCATTTAAATATCCCCTTAGAACACTAAAGTTAGCCTTTTTAGAATACCATAACATCTATTATGTAACTAAAGAAGTTTAGGAGAGAAATTGGCAGGATTTTTTCTGATCTTGAAGGATCAAAATGGAATGAATAGAATAAGAAGGAAGTTCCCTTTAGAATACTCTCAAAATATTAATTTATTAAAAATTACTATTCGACTAAAAATAGTTCAAATATTATTTAATTCAAATATAAGATGATTTTTTTAAAATACCCATCATCCAATAATTTTTAGACATGTTTAGAATATTTCATTTTGTCTTTATCGTTTTGGTTGAACCCTTATTTTACCCTTTTTAATCTACTTTGATATCATGTTATTTACACATTGTGGGTTAATGTAATTATCATATAATGTCAAACGACCCAAAAAAATTTATTTATAAAATATTTGGACTTATATTTACCAATGAGATGGATATTATATTTTTTGGAATTTTATATCATTTAATAAACTACATTATGTTTTATGTTATGAATTTTGTCAATTTTAGACACTATTCATAATTGACCTTTTTTTTAAATCATAAAAAGGATATTCCTTCAAAACGAAGGAATTAAACCAATGATAATATGTCAATATAAATCATAAAATTCATGGATGACATCAAAATTTCCAAATTACTTTTGTTTAAAATTTTTTATATAGATTTATTTGAATGTTTCATTAATGATGAAATAAGTACATCATAATTGTGTCATAAATTAAATCATTTATATAATGTCTAAAAATTATAAAGAAAATACTATGATGTCCGAAATATTTTTAGATTTCTAATTATTATTTACAGATATGGAGATCTATTTTTTAAACCTATAATAAAATTTATGTATTAAAAGATATGTGTTTAGGTTATAAATATCTTTACTTTAAATTAATTTATATAAAATGTCATTTTTAGATCCAATTTAATACATGGGATCCCAAAATCGACCCAAGGATGACCATGGTTAGAAATATCTCAATCAATAGGATTTGGAAACGGTTTAGGGCTGTTTTATTTTATTATATTTTTTTTATTTTACCCTAATTTATTAGATTAACCCTTTAAACATGGAATATAAAATAAATTTCTGAAGTTACTATTCATAATATCCAAAAAAGGTACATACTCAAACAATTTGGACCATATGATTCGAAATATTGAATCATTTTTTTCAAATTCCAAATATAGAAGTTGTAGTAATTAATTTAAATTTAATCATGCCTTGAAATGAGAAACCGGTGTTAAAAGTTAGAACATTGAAAAATATTAAAATGTTTTTACCTATTAATTCAATGTCAAACTAATGCTAATGGAATAAATAATATTAAGTTTTATAAATAAATTCTATTTATACATTAAAACAATTAAATAATACAATCTATCCATATAAATTATCTTGGTGAAAAAATTTGTTTTTTATTTAAATTTTGTGTAATTTTACTATTCATAAAAACATGACTATTATTAGAAATATATAAGAAATTTATCCAACGTATATTTTTTTTATCTTTTATCAAAATAAAATGTTTATGATTAAATATATAAATTATTAATGTGTCAATTTAAAATGGATTCTCTAGTCTTATGTGTAAAATTAATATTTTAAAAAATGTGGTTCTTATATATATAATAGGGTTTTATTTATACCCTATGACTAAAATATCCATTGGATGAATATCAAAAATATTTTAAAAAGTTATATAAGACATATATCTCATTTATTTTGTTACCAAATGCAATTCACTCGAAAATAAAAATATCTAACTGATTTATATTTTTAATAAATAATTAATATCCCAAGAATTCATAATGAGTTTTAATAAGTTTTAATAATAATTCACATTAACCCAACAATGAGGATATAATGGTATATTTATATTAAGGGCATCTTGTGGTTCATTTAAACTCTCTATTGTGTGAAAATCAAGCTACTAATGAATAATTATTATTTAACAAATATATTTCTTTAAAACATATGGGTGTTAAGCACTTACTATGTAATTTAGTGTTGTCTCCAAATGTGACGAGGAAAACAACAAATTAATTATAAGATATATATTTAAAAGTGTCACATGTCGTATTCTGGGATCTCCCACATTCAAAATACAATGAATATATGATAATTATATGGTTTATTTTATGAAATTTTCCAATAATGAAGAATATCTTGGAACCCAAACTAACTTGGGTCTAATTAGATTAGTAAAAGAAAATTATGGAATAAGGATAAATTGAAATAATCTAACTGTTTCCCTTTTAAAAAATAAAATTTAAAAAATAAATTTCTTTAATTTGAAAAATTATTATATATATATCAATGAAAATTTATTAGCACAGTGCCTTTTCATTCTATATATAAAACATGTTTAGTATAAATAATTCATTTTAAAAATTTAAAAATCTTATTCATACTAAAAATACATATAAACTCACAAAACCAAATATATTCTAGTTAATATATGACATCGTCAAATAAATCATGTTATCACATTGTTCATTTTTTTTGAAAAAAAATTAAATATAGATTAATTATGACTGGAAACATTCTATTTAAATTCATTCAATATTTTTTAATATCTTTTAGATCAGTATAAAGAGTCTAATTCGAACTAGAGGTTGTATTTCCATTTTTCTTATTTTCTTTCTTATGTTTTATAAAACATTTTTTAATAATACTAAAGACCTCTAAAATAGAATTAAACCTTATATTTTGAACTATGTCGTTCAATTCCATAATTTCTTTATATATGTCATTTTTGTATTTCAGTTTAATCATGTCATAATCATAATTTATTTTAAATTATTCAATGTAATGAAAAGTGATATTAAAATTATAACATTCCATTATAATTTTTTCATTTTCCTTACCCACCAACATATTTTTTTTATGTTAGTATATTTTTCAATTACCCTGAAATTATAATTCCTTAATTCCTAATTTTCATGAAGAAGTTTCTTTGATTAGGAATTAACAATATCATAACATGAACATTATTCAAAATAATTTCCATTTTAATCATCAGATGACTAATTCAGATCATAATTAATAAGAGTAATTAATTGAATAAAAATTTAATCAGTGACCTCATAAATTCAACCTCTCAAATAATGGGTTTATATATTGTTCTCTCTTCTAGAATCACTAATTATTACTAAACTGTAAAATCATTCCCTTAGAATAAACAAGGATTTGCATTATTTTATCCTTTTTTCAATTTCTTTTATTCGATTCCTACGTTAAGGATCATAATCTTAGATGTTCCATTTTCCCATATATATAAAATTTTAATTAATAAACATCTATTTAATTACTAGAATTATTTTTCAATTACTATATTTTGATAATTCATTTGAACATCCTCTTGGAATCTTTTTTCATAATCTTAAAAAACATCTTACTATACTGTGATGTCTGTTGGTCACATAACATGAAGTCAGAATCTTAAGAATTATAGGTTTCATTATCATTTTAATTATAATGTATAAATTTTTTCTTTTTAGAATCCTCATCAACAATTGTTTTCAAACCAAGTTCATTATACATCACAGAGAAAATTTTTCAATCTGTGTTTTACACTATAAATATATTAATTTTGTTAGTGGAGACATTTTTTTCATGTTATTTTTTGGTATAACATGCATGATGCATGCCAGTCATTGGGCATGGAAGATGAATTTTTTTACTATGTTAAAATGTAGTAATGTGGTTGAATTAGGATGTCTCCCGAAGAAAAATGCACACAAAATAGTTTTTCCCAATAAAATGAGTGTAAAAATGTTGTGCTTATGAAAGGAAATTTGAAATTAAAATGATCGAAAAACAATGATATTAAAAAGATGACTAGTTTGGGGTTATTTTCTAAATTGTAATGCTATCCTTGTTCAATTTAATTCAATCCTCTTCTTATTTGTTGATTAAAGTCAGTTTCCACAATCGTTTCCTCTCACTTCCTTGGTGAAATTATGATGGTCACTGAAAACCTTACCAAGATCTCGGTTTTCTCAACTATTCTTCCATGTGTAAAATAGTTGTATTGAATATCCTTAATTGAAATGGAAAATACCTGATCAGGTTTTTTATCCCAAACAATCAAGAACATTTACAACACATTTTACACGTACTGACGATCATCGAGTACTTCACCACTAATCCCCGGTCTATTCCATAAAATATAAACCAGAAATTAGTGGAGGGAGATTATTATTATTTTAACATGAAAAAAATCAATAACAAAATTAATATTCAAGAATGATTGCAATAGATAATAAAATCCTTTATAATAAATTGAAAACAACATTGAAGAAGAATGAAATTTCATTCGATTATGTCTATGAACTCAATCATTACAATGTAGAAAACCAACCCTTCCCCAATCACTGAAAATTTTTACCCCGCCATTAAAAGGGTAATCGAGAAGAATGAGGAAGAAGGAGTCATTACTAATTTTTTTTAAATAAATAAATAAAATATAAATCTAAGATGTTCTCCTCCATGGTGTCCTAGAAGGAATGGGATGGAATAAGAGATGCTTTGAGATGGTGGAGCTCTCTCCTTTTATAGCCAGAATTTTTCCCCAGAATGTTCACGCGTTGTAGCCCCATTAAATGACATCTTCACACATTAAGCCCTCATTGAATGTTTTTCATAATTATTTGGGCTTGTCCCCTAAATCTATCAGTGAATTTAGACATGTATTCTGAGAGTAATGACCATTTTGTTCTGAGCATTTATTCTATCCAGTCAGACTCTCCATATCGGAATCCTATGGATTAGGGTGATTTAATGACCCCTTAAATGGCCAATTCATGCAGCATTTACTTCATTAATGATGATCCAAAACTCCGTGTTCGTATCTCCACCAATGTTCAAAACATTTGGGCCCACCATGAATTAGTAATGGACCCCACACCAAAAATTGGCAAAACTAAGAACAGTTTTCGGGATCCAACTTGTGAGCTTCTTTGGAGCTTCCATATAGTCGATTCAGCTATTGGTCCAAAAATAGTAAATGAATCCCTGGATGAATAGAATCTATAAAAGAAAAAATTTCAATTTTTATTAGTATATATAATTTTATATTTAAACTACAAATATAATTTAAAACGGTTAAAAATCTAAAATGGCCCATTTTTACTATTCACCTCAAAATAACAACAATATCATTAAAATGAAACAATTAATCTTAGAGGAACAATTTTGTGGGATTAAAAAAATTATATTCAATATAATTTAATTGAATATATTTTCTCTATCAATGCATTACACTTTATAATGAGGTTGTATTGTCTAGTACATCTCTAACTACTCTCAATATATTTGTAATGCTTGTAAACTAAAAAACATTAAGTTTACAGACTCATCATCTCCCATATTTAAATCATGGTATTCTTCTTGGATCATTCTAAGATTGTTTCCATTGTGATTACATGTCCTATATATTTCTAGTGTTATATTATAAGATAAAATACTTCTATATATACTTACTTATATCACATTACATAATTAGTTTTTTACTTTATTGATCACAACACTCATAAACAAATTGTTACATAGAAGAGTAACTATATCAAATTCGTCTTATTTATATGTTTTCACATATTCTTTATGGATCCACACTCAGTTTATTCAAGAAGGATTCAATTATACCTTTCTAGTACTCATAAACACATCAATTGAAATATGGGGTTTTATGGCATCCATTCACAAAGGTAATTAACACATTTCATCATTCACAAATAATTTTTTAATCCATTAATATTATGTATAATTTATTAAATTTAACTTAATAGTTAAAAATGAACAATTAAACGATAATATAATCAATTAGGATTGATTTTTAAATACTAATTTTTTAGACTCATTTTCAAACAAACATATGTGATATATGTTCTGTATGGATCCAACCACTAACAATGGTTTTTGGATTTATTTTTTTGGGAAATATAAAATATATGGGTGGGGGTTTAATATTATTTTAAAATAAATTATTACAAATAGAATATTGGAATTTCATTAATTAAAAATCAACTATGAGGTTTTGTGTTGAAGATTTAGTGTAGTGGAAATTAAAATATGTACCCAATATTTTTATATTACTTACATTACCCTAGAAACAAGTCCACGCATAAATATTTTTTATTCAATGTTAATATTAGTACCCACTATGTGAAACACAATTTCATGTGTGTGAAAACCTTTTTATATTATTTTCTTTTTATAATACATAGAGGAACAAACAAAAATTTTTACAGGAGTCACAACCTATTGATACCTTGATATTTATTTTGGAGTTACATCCCAAAAACATATGTTTAGATAGTATAATAACCAATATTTATCTTCATTTTTATTAGGAAGAGATTAAACTAGCTATAATGATTGGAAACTGATGAATATAAACAATAAAAAGAGAAACATAAAAAATTAAAACTAGTCAAATGATTAGAATATGAAGATGATGTCATTGGATGATCATTGGATCCCTACAACCATAAAGAATGGAATAACTGATATAAATTTTTTGAATTTATAAATGGAATAATATATATATAAGTTCATAATTGTATGTGTAGTATAATTTTATATCTCAAATATTTTGAGAAAACATTATTAAGTATATCATATAATGGTATCCCTTCATCTCATTATAATGGAATAATAATATATTATTAAGTCCCATATCATTTAGAAGAATATAATTAGAAAACAATTACAATCCACTAGTTAGATAATAGTATTACATATTGTAATGTAGTTACCTATATTTTTAAATAATGTAGTCAAAATAAGAGTGTTTTTGTGATCTTGTTTATGTATAAAATATCATCACTGACACTGCCAAAATGATTGTGGATAAAAATATGCATACAAAACATCAATAACGTAGTTATATAATTTTAATAATCTTATAGTTTATTGAAATATCCAAACTCTGAAATATATGGAATTAAAAAATGTATACATCATGTTTTTATGTATAAATTTTGTTACAGAATATATAATCCAATATTTAATTAATTTTTTTAAAAAAACATAATATGATTTAACATTTTTAAAACATATTTAAATTCATTAATTAAAGTAATAAAAATTATATTTTTCAAAAAATACAATCATTTATATATTTTATAAAAATTGATGTTGAAAAAAAAACTCTCAGTATTATAAAAATTTAAGAGGACAAAATTGAAATATTTTAAACTGATGTTATTATATATTTTTTAAACTAATTTTATTTCTAAAGGATTAATTTGATTAACTAAAAAATATAAAATTTTGATAGTATGAAAAAAACTGTACGAATAAAAATATTTAATTAGTGATAAAATGATTACCTATAGGTAGAAAGAGGTTGATACCACTACTATTTCACTAAACAAAGCTAACAAAATCCATAAAACATGTGATATACTACTACCATTGCATAAGAAGACTTATACCATTGATTTGTATCATGTGATTGTACTACATCACAAAGTGTGTTTCAACTATTGGTGCAATGTGGTGTTTCTGCTACTTTTATACGGTGCTACCTTGACACCACTGAATCAAATACTATAACCCGGTATGCTATTATAGAAAAAAGTGCTGATGAAAACAAATACAAACAAGCTACCAATATTTTTTAGTTGTGTTACCTTTATATGTTGAATAAAATACAATAGTCCCCATGGGATAATTCTATTATTTTTGAGTGAGGCTATGTAGGATCCTATACTTTTTGGAGATGTATCATGCTCATTCTTAGGTAATATTTTACCCTCATTTTTTCTGTACCTTGGTTGGGTTATTATATGTTGTTTTGGAATTTGGATGTGTTTATAATCCCATGGGGTTTTGCATGGGTTTATCACAATTAGTGAAAACCATGTTACAATCCCTAGGAAACAATGGGACCTATTTTGGAGAGATGGAAGGTGGTGTGAGGTTGGTGCACATTTTATCCAAATAGGGTGACCTCCCTCCCCAAACCATGAACCCTCCAATAGAAGGTATTTTTATAGTTGGCGGAATGTTTCTAAAACTATTAAACACATGGTTCAGATCAATTTACCCATAAATAGAGGTTTATAGTTAAGGTGCACAGTGTAGAAAACTATTCACCTCCTCCCACAAATTCATTTTCAATAGTTTTATGTCTGAAAGAGATTTATTAATAAATTTGACCCTATTTCTTAATCTCCAAATTTCCCCAACACCACCCTATGGAATTTCAATATATTTTAGAAGCTCCTAGAAGTATTCCCATTCTCATATAACCCCTTTATTAATGAGTCAATGATTCAATTAACGGACCAGCTCCTCTAAGTTTATTTTATTCATCCCCATCTAGGTCGCCATATCTCCCCTATCTCTTTCCATATGAAGAGGTATTATTTTTCCTCCATTGGATATGGTATTGATCTATGTTTTAATTTATCATATACCATAGGATCTTGATCATATGTATTGGTCCATGATCATCCAAACCATTTTGATTTCAATCATTCCATAATGATTTGTGGATTTTTGGTTGCGAACGATCTTCAGCGAACTTGAGGTAGGTGGTATAACTTTCAATTACCATGTATTCAATTATAATTTCATGTCATTATTTTTAAAATTGAAAATTGAAAATTAAGAAATTTTATTCCAATTTGAATTAATCTAATCACTCAAAAATGGGAATATAAAGTTGATGAATTAATGGGTTATACAATTGGTGGTGACCAATGAGGATTACATGTATCATTAAATTGATGATTTCTAAATTATTCCATAGTTCATAAATTAAGTTATGAAATGGGTTGAGTAACGAATTTTATAAATTTTTGATATATTGGATGGGAATATATAATCATGAGATGTGATGGTTGTGATTATGTTTTGGGATAAGGAATTCAACTATAAATGCCCATAGGGTTATAGAATACTACTTGATACCCCAAATATATGAATGTGTTTCATGTTATCCCTGAGTTTTTGTAAAGGTACTACTTCTCCAAATACCCATTAGGTTCTAGAAATCTACTCTAGGCCCCCATTGTTTGAATGTAAAACTGATATTAAATTCATAATGGAAACCCATGATGGAATGAAATGTGATATCCCATGGTGGATGTTTCAGAATCTTGCATGGTTTGAAGTATATATTTTTTGGTTCATGTTTCATCATTAACTTGTAGTTTAAATATATCTAATTGAAGGATAATAAAATTATATAACTGATTAATTTATTTATTTTACTTTATTCATTACGTAAATATATACACTATTATCGAATTGGGATAGTTTTAGACATCATTGGTAGTTGACAACAGACTTTTACTCACAACATACCCAGAAATCCTAATCGATACCCAAAGAGACTTCATTTATACAAAACATGACAAAGGAAAGAGCACTATATTTGATTGATGAGTTATGATAAATTATAGATAAGGGAACCATAAATGATATCACGACATGTTTAAGAGTTATAAACATAAACAGTCTATGTATAAATTTTTATTACTACATTTATTGGGGAAGACATATCTAACGATTTGGTGTTGATATGGTATTATTGTTTTAGAATTATCATAGGATGTTGGTATTTATTAGTTATTGTACCATTCTGGTTAATTCGTATTTTCATTGGGATGTAATTTATTGATTTCTACTATTTTGATTCTTTAATAAAGAGAGTATAGTCTTCTCACGATATATATTAGAACTGCAATACTATTTGGAATCCTAATTTTTTTTGGAGAGGTACTCCTGAGGCTACATATCCAAATGTCATAGGGAACCGACATATGGCACCTGGATTATGATTTTACAATTTGGTATCTAAGTAGTTTTATTTTATTTTCAATTTAAATACTATATAGGAATGTTATAATAGAAAATAGTAAGACTTGGGCCTTATTTATGAGCACATTCATGGTATTAGCTAACCCATACATAGGAAAGACTATGTAACTATTGTCTAATTGTTGTTAATTTTGGTTGATGTTACAATTGAATATTATTCCAACATGGGTGATTCACCTACAGTGTGAAGTTTTCATGTCTATGATATTACTCATGGACCGATATGGCACAAGAGTTGAGTATGCATTCATTAACATAGGATCTCAATGATTTTATGTGACATTATTCATTTTAGGAATGCATGGAAGATTATATTTATGGTGTGTTATTGAAATCCAATGATTTTATTTTTTAAAAAAAATTAGATTAAAAGGCTCCTAATAAGATATATAAAATTTAAATTGATGGAAAATGTGGTAAATTGAAATATATAAATGTTTTTGTAATGGTAACAATTAAAATATGAAAATGTTTTACCCAACATCAATAATGAACCAGATGAGGGATGGTTTAGGGTTGTGATAGTTCCTAGATTTTAACCATCTGGTAGGGTATGTGGGATGAATTATTATGCATTTATGTACACTAAACTCATTAAAATGTGTTAATGATGTTTTATACTTCCTAATATTTAATTTTGACATTGTAGGGACATTCCTCGATAATGGAAGATTTTTATTGGACAACAAGATGACATGACTAGAAATTTCCATCCATCAATGGAACTTAAGGGTCTCATTGTTCAGGGTGAAGGATCTATAAATTAGTTCCATTAATACATTAATTTATTTATGTAATTTATATAAAATACCTATTTAGTATTGTTTGGAGTATGTGTACCTTTACAAGAGAGTTCCCATTGTAGAATCCACCATCAATCACCGGATAGGGTGGGCCTATTGATGTTGAGTTCCAAAATGATCTTATCTTGATAATGGTTGAAATTTTAGAGACTCAGGTGGAGAAGGTATTTAGGCAGGTGACTTATATGTTATGTGATCATGTGAAGCATTTGTGGTAAATTAAGACCTGGGATGGGTGGCTAGATAATTTGAGTGGAAATACTTTCAGGATAATTTCATGGATAAATTTTACCCTATGATGCTCTGGAAGGATAGGGTATCTGAGTATGTGTGGTTAAACTATGGGAGTATATGAATGCTGGACTATGATGGTTTCTTTCCTAATTTACTATTCTTTTTTCCGGCATTGATAGGTGATGATGAATCTATGATGAAACATACTTAGGCTAAGATTAAATGTGGAATTAAGAGTATGATATAGGGACACTTTTTATACAAGGGGTGTTCTCTAGAGGATGGGAAGTATTGATTTTGTTGGGATCACTACATACTTGACATGTTAGCATTTGACATGATTTTTAGTATGAAATGTTTGGAATCGTACTAAGCAGATATCTATATTTACTATAAGGTACTAAAATTTATGTCTTTTGAGGGTAATAATAATTCTCATATTGTAGTGTGTTATATTCACTATGGGTGTGCCAGGAAAATTCATCCGCAATAATTCTAGATCACCACCAAGGTGTTAATTATTTTTATGGGCGATGGGGGTGTAAAGAATGATTTATTTTCACCATTTGAGGACTAGTTCTAAGATTTTTTTCCTAAATACAATTTAGGGATTCCACCTGAATGGGATGATGAGTTTACAATTTATCTCATTCTTAAAGACAAAATAGTTTCAATTCCACCTAATAGAAATAGACCGATCGAAGTTCAAGAAAATAAGTCAATGCTACATGATTTGATAGATAATGGATTTATCCACTCAATTAGGACTCCATTGGGTTTTCCAATCTTGTATGTTATGATGGATGGTGTGACCTTTCTTTTATATGTAGGTTAATAGATATTAAACTGGATGATATTGAAGAACTAATATCCACTACCACCTATCGATGAACTCTTCGACCAGTTGAGATGAGATTGTGTTTTCTCTATGATTAGATTGAGATCGGGGTATCATTAGTTTATTTTAACAACTTCTAATATACAACAAATAGATTTTACAAGAGGGAATGGACTCTATGAGTGATTCATGGTGAATTTTAAGCTGATTAATGCTCTAACTATATGTATGGCCTTGCAGAACTAAATCTCCCACCCATACTTGGATAGTTTTACGGTTTTCATTCAGAATGACATATTGATGCACTATAAGACATAAGGTGATCCTGACCAATTTCATGAAATTTTCCAAAGTACAGTTTGTGATAATTAGATATATGATATGAAATATATGAGTCAATTTTAGATCAATTAGGTACATTTATTACATCACGCCATATCTAAGAAAGTGTGTTACTTCACCTAGAAAAGGTAAAAGTATTGATTTAATTGGGTAATCCCATGAATTTATTTGACATTTGTAGAATTCTTGGTTTTTAGGGTTATTATTAGAGGTTCATAGATGAGTTTTCATGCTTAAAAACACTATGGTAGTGCTTGAATTAAAACGGATTTATGGTTGAATAGTATGAAGCATGTGAGTATTCTTTCCATGAGTTGAAGAAGCATTTTACTACCTCATAAATTTCGATTCTACCCATGTTGGTGAGGTGTATACTATTTTTTGATGCCTCTTGGGTTGTAAATAGATAATTATTTATGAAAGTAGATTTAGTTGGGGCTTATGGGTCATGTAATTTAAGGCCACATGCATAGAATTACACTACAAACAGTCTCAAATTGGATATACTAGTGTATACTTTGTTGTTTTCGTGGAATTATCTCATGGGTGAAAATGTTAACTATGTATACCAATCAAAATATTTTAAATTATATATTTTTGATGAAATATTTGAATCTCTAGAAGTTAAGGTGGGTTGAGTTTCTGAAGTCATTTGATTTTGAGCTATCATATATGCCCAGAAATGGAAACATTGATACTGAAACTTTGAGTAGGATGACTCAATTTCATGCAATATAGAATGATTGTTCTAAGAAAAATATTATGGTATTACTATCTAATATGGTAATTGTGGTTTATGTGGGACAATAAAAGATGATCATTCTATCAATATTAGTTGAGTCTATAATTAATAACAAGATATGAGAGAGGGAGTATTAGTATATGGACTTTATATTATTTGGGGGAATCCTTGAAAGTAGAGAGTTAACATCCTATTAGACCATATATAATGGTGATATCATATATGTCTAGAATCGTGTTTCTATTCCTACAAATATTAAATAGGAGATGAGGTCTATGGTTCATGCCTCAAAGTGGGTGGTGTATCATGCTTTGACCAAAATCTACCAACATCTACATTGATAGTATTAGTTTCTAGACCTAAAAAAAGTAGATTTTAGTTTTATTGAATTGATGATACACCTATCAATATGTAAATATAAAGAACCAAAGAACTAGTTTTTTAATAAATCAGTTTCCCTTTCCAAAAAGGATATGGGATGGAATTACAATGGATTTAGTGGTGACTCTTCCAAGGAAACCTCAGAATAATTACACTATATGGGTTATTGTGGACCTATTTATAAACGTTTTCCATATATATCATATCATAGATAAATTCATAGTGGATAAATTCGGTGACATTTGTGTTTGGGAGATAGTTCATTTTAATTGGGCAACATAGAGAAATATTTCAGGCCATGACTCGTGATTCACATGGAACATCTGACAAGGCTTACAAAAGGTCCTTGGTAAACAGGTATTTTGGAGCTCAAAGTTTCACCCATAGATAGATGGGAAGTTGTAATGTACTATACAAGTATTAGAGGACATTCTATAGTTTTTTATCCTAGATTTTAGTGGGTCTGTGTAGAAGCACTTATAACTCATTCAGTTTCCCTATATGCATATTTATTAGGTGACGATTTAGACAAAACCATATAAGGTTATATATGGTAATAAATATAGATCAATTTCTGCTAGATGGAGATAAGGGAGTCAGAGTTTTTGGTGTCATGTATTATGAAAGAGGTATTATTGAGGGTTTTGTTAATTTAAAAACAAATGGTACAACTCATTGAATCAATAATTTGTATAAAGATCAACATTGATGATCCCATGAGTTTAAGGTGGATGATCACATGTTCCTTTATATGTCTCTTAGATCAGTTCACTATTGGATTTGATTATAGGCTATGTTATAACCTAGGTTTATGATACCTTTTGAGATTATGGATTGAATTTGGCTTTTGGTAGACCAATTGGAATTTCTATAGAGGTACAATTCTATGGATGATGTTTTTCATGTTTCATAACATCAACAACATCTCCCCAACCCATATCATGTGATTTTTGTTGATATTGAGGTTATAGATACATTAAAGAATATCCAATTCATGTTATCGATTATAGTGGAAAGGTGTTGCAATGAGCGACCGTGATTATAGTTTAAGTATTGTGGAATCATTGTTGTTCTTAAGAGAAAACATTGGAGAGGGAATTATATATTATTGATCATTTACCAAACCATTTTACCTATAAATATTAGATATCATTGGGAGTATTTATATAGGGTGAGATGTTTTATTGATGGGAGGTTGTAATACCCTCGCTGTTCTAGAGAAATCTAATGATATTCTCCAGATCAACATTTACATTTATTTTGGTTATAGATTGGTTTGTTATTTATATAGGGTTTCCTTTAGTGAATTTGGAAAATTTCAGAAGAACATGTTGTTGTGGATGACTGGTTCACTGTTAGTGAAAATAATGTATCATACCCAAATAAATCGTGACACCTATTTTGGAGAGATAAGAGGTCGATCACGGTTGGTACATGGGTTTTCCATACCATGCTTCTTCTCTCCCCAATTCATGCACCCTCCAACAGAGGGTATTTTCTTGGTTTTCCATGGTTTTTAAAACCATTTTCCAATAAGGAGATCATCTGTAACCCTAAAGGTGTAGTGTGTGGTTATGGAGAACGGTATGATATTTTTCCCCTCCCCCCAAAAAACCATGTACAGAGGTTTTAATTCCCCAAAATAATTATTGAAATTTTTTTCACCCCCTAGTTTTATCCCAATTCACAGTAGTTTGACCCTATGATTATTTCATTGTTTTTCGAATCTCACTAGAGGATTCCAAGGAACATAGAAACAATTTTTTGACAAATTGAAGATCTGATTGATAGATCATCACTTATACAATATTTATTTTTTCCCCATTTGGATTCCCATATCTCACATATCACTTTCCAGATAAAAAGTGTTGAGTTTTCCTCTATTTGTGATGGTTTAGATCTATTGTGTAATGTATCTTGACCCTTTGTATATTAAACTTATGTATCTATCCCATATCATCTACTCTATTTGGTTTAGGATTGTTCCACCTCAATATCTGGATTTCAGTTTGGAAAACTTTCATAAATAATCTTGAGGAATGTTTAATAATTTTCAATTCCCACGTACATAAAAATAAAGTTGTGTATGTAACTGTGAAATTAAAAATTCCATGTTGGAAAATTGAAATGTAAATTTAATTAATCAATTGGTGAAACGTGTGATTTAGAAGATGATTTATTAATGTTTGATTCTAATTTATAGTGACCCATGAGGTGTTTTGGAATGATAAAATTGATGATTTATAAATAAGGCATGGTTTATAAATGAGTTTTAGAAATTGGTTCATTCAAAATTTATATAAATTGTTGATATATGGTTTTAGAATATAGAATAATGAGATTTGATGGTTTTGACTAAGTTGTTGAAGAGGGAATAGTACTCCAATTACTAATAGTGTTCTAGAATTCTTCTCTTGGCCACCAATATATGTTTGTATTGCATGTGATCACTGAGTTATAGAACACGGACTATTAATCCAAATACCCACAATGTCCCAAACTACTGTTCTAGGCCCCCATTATTTTAATATGAAATTACGATTAAATTCCTAATGGATTACCATGATGGAAGGAAATGTGTTCCCCCTTGGAGGAAGGTTCACAATTCAGAACCTGCCAAAGCATATACTATTAGTTCTGGATTTATTAGTAACCTGAGGTTTTATCTGTTTCATTAAAGAATAAATAAATGGGATAAATATTTACATTATATTTTTTAATTTATTCTTTATATAAATGCATACACTATTATCTATTGGATATTGTTTCATACTCTGTTGGTGGTGGTCTGTGATGTTTTACTCACACCCTACCTGATCTTCCTGATATGTTCGAGAATAGACTTCATGTATGGAAGATAATACATGGGATAGATCCTTATGTTAGATGGATGTGTTGTATGGACATGGACAAGGGAATCCAACATGATGTAGGGACCCACATGGGAGTTTTCAATGTCTATTTTGGGATTTCATTTGGAATGTGACACTTATTACAGAATGGAATATGTATTTCATTTTTTTGGATATTGTAATATCATTTTGGGATTTTCATATGATGCTGGTATTTTTTGTTATAGCATTATTCTTTTTATTGTTTATTATCAATTGGTTATCAGTTATTGATTTATAATATTGTGATGCTTTAATAATGTGTGCATTTTTTTCCCCCAATATATATTGTACCCTCATAACTAGTCAGCTGGCTCTGACCTACGAGGAGACCAACATCAGGTCACTTAACCAGCAGACAGAGGGAAGAAGCATGTGAAACCTAAGTTAGAAAAATATAATATGGTGCTACCATGTGTTTATAGTACTACTTACATAACTGATGATGGTGATTTCTACAGATGTGGATTAAAAAAAGTCAAATTATAGGAATTTATTAATTTAAAATCTATTGTAAAATGATTTAATTGTTTGATGAAAAATAGGGATAGAAGCTAATGGTAGAGATTGAGTGGCACAAGTTGTAAAGTCCAGTCGAGATGTTATGTTAACAAACATGACAGTGAGAAGCAATATTGTGTTTGGTCAAGTGTAGTGTTACAGATATTCCTCTATGGAAGAGGAACGTCAATCAATAGATGTTAACTATGGACAACGATATATCAATTTGGTGTTGTGTGGTGCTTTAGATATGCTCAATGAATAACTTGTGGGTGAATCGTGAAGAATTTTGGAAGAACACCCATGATTGAAAATTATTAAATATTGGAATATATATAATTTGTATATTTTATAAATAAATGTATATTATGTGTTATATATATATATATGAATATGATTATATATTTAGAATGATCGTAAACAATGTATTTTTAAAATATAAATTTTTAAATGATATTATATATATATATATTTCAAAACTGTAAAATTTTAAAAAAAAGTAATCCTATTTTACAAAAAATTATAATATTAATAAAAATATATATTATATGTGTTTTAAAATCCTTATTCTGTGACTAAATAAAATTTATCAAAAAAATATTTTACGAAGTATTATTAAAATATCTAAAAAACTTAAAAATATAAATAGTCATTACATTTTTTTATTATAATACCAATTAAAATTATATGCATGTGATGATAATTCACATATATAACATTAAGAATCATTTCAGAACCACATTATTTTAATTCTCAAAAAACATGTTAATAATGTTTCTAATGGTTTTTAGGTTTTATAATAGAAATTTATACTAGAATTAATTTTATGGAAAACAAATCTCTATATTGAAAAGACCTTCCATTGGAGACGATTCACCCCTAGAAAATACTCAATATTGAGGATAAGTTACTATAATAAAAGACTCAACATTTAAGACGAGTCTCCACTAGGAATGTCTCACCACTGAAAATGAGTCACTGCCAAGATCGAGTTACCGCATGAATATACATACTGTCGGAAAGGAGTCATCATTGAGGATGACCTAACATTAGTTGATTTTTTGGTGAGAATATTCCCCGTAAAAAGGATTCACAATTGTGAAGATTTACGATTGAGATGATTCAATGTTATTAATATTCAAAATTGAGATGAGTCACCATTGAGATGAGTCACTATTGAGAGGAGTAACTGTTGAGAAGAGTCACGACTAATCAAGAGTCACCACCATACCTGACCTACTTTTAGGTGGCCTACCTCCATCCTAACTAATTGATCTTTTAACTCACTGAAAGACATGAGTCACAACCAGAATAACTCACAATCTCTATTATGAGATATTTGAATTAAATATTCTTAATGACAACATTATCAAAATTATCCATGATATTTATTTAATTGTTAATATTAAACTATTACATGAAATATTAAATGATATCCATACTAAGTACAAGGATGAATAACACCCGGATGATTGTTCCACAAATGGTCTCTCTATTATGAATTCATATATATTCATAGAAGTAACCCCCTCACATGTAAGAATAGAATAAATGAATGCATTAAGTAAGAGGGAGAATATATCAACTAGTGTGATATTAATTTATGTTCTCTATAGTAAAAATTCATACATTCAATCAACATTGGAATAGTGGAGCACCTCAACCACATTATTCCCTTCAAATTGTCATACCAAGGAGAGATTATGACCCTATATTTTATTGTTATTTTGTTTTTTAGGAACGACCTGAGCTTCTCCACAAGCTATATCCAAGTAGTCTAATGCCTAAAAGAACATTAAGCCAAGAAACTATATCTTTTCTAGGTTTTTATATATTATCAATATGTTTGTTTAATTTACATTTGAGCAGTGTTTGATTGACCATATTCATTGAACATACACTGGATCCTTCAATATAATTGGATTATACAAGATATATTATTTACTCACTTTAAATTTATTTACTCATGGTTTTATAGAATATATACTTGTTGGGCCTCTGTTTTTATTGTTCTGATCATTTTTTTGGAAAATAAATCATTATTTCTATAAGGATTATAGTTTTTGAATGTTTACATAATTAGGGTTGTGGGTAAATATTATTTATATATAATCTTCATGGTAGTTGGTAATTTCCAGGTGGAGGAGATTAGGTCTCGGGTTAAGACTAATCCACTTGTTTTCATTCCACTATTTTTTTATTTGATTCATTGAATTTATTAAATGGAATTTTTTTATGCTATATGAAAAAACAATAATTTAATATTTAGGATAACTAGGGTTTATATAAGGTTCTAATGGAGTAAATTGGTTTCAAAAGATAAAATAGTTTTTATATTATTTTAACTCACCAATAATATAGATTTGTGGAATATTTTAAATGTTTATAACATATGTCAATCTATGTTTTTTGATTAACTATAATTTTGGATTATTTTCAAGATTTTACTTATACTTTTTTAACAGAAATATTTATTGGGTACTAAATTAACAACATATTGAGTTACCCACTATGAACAATGAAACTATAAATGTTTAACCAATTTTATTTATATAAAATTTGAGGATGTTGTAATTTTTCCTAATATTAATATTAACTAATTATCATAAAAATTCAAACCCTGAAAATACAGCCTCAACCCAAATCCTTTCATGACTTGAAGAAAACTAAAAAATATCACCCCCAATGGTTTTTTATATGGTCAGATCTTAATTTAAAAACCTACCCATTTTAATTTTCCACTTTTTTGGTGAAATATATTTTATCACCACTATTATTTTATATTGATCATATGTTTATTTTATATTACAAAAAAAATATGGTATAATATTATAATATTCTCTATGCTGGGTATGATCTACTTCTATTATTTGATGAATGAAATTGTTTTTATTGAAAACCATATTTTTTTAATTATACATCTAGAACTCTTGAAAAGGGGTCTACCCATTAGATATAAAATATCACTATATCAACTAGAAAAAGATTCCATTAATAAAGAAATAGATCAATGAATTTTAGGATAATATAATTAGGAATCCATTGTCATTACTCTCTTTGTATCAACCTAATCCCATTATGTGTTTTGATCATAGTGTATTTATAATTCATCAGAAGTATTAAAAAAAATATTACCCACATCGCATGCATTATCATTCCCTTATATTTCTAATAATAAAATAAAATATGAAGATATCATCAAAATTATCTTCCATATTAATAAAAGAAAGTATTATTTAAAGTTTTATTATCATGTTATTTTCTATCATTTATCTTTCAATTAATTAGTATCTTCTATAATTAATAAAATTTCTAAGATATGTATAGTTTAACACATTCTTCATAATATCTAAAATATATATATTAAAACATTCCCTGAATATTATTCTATTATTTTTATAACAGAATCTATATGATATATGGAAATAATATTTCCTCACTATAAACTCATTCAAATCAAGTCCAGTGAGTCCTTAATATATTATTTAAGACTAAAAATTGTTAATATAATATGATATTAAAAATATCATTGATTTTTATATATAATATTAAGGTATATGAGTCATTCCAAATTCTCTAGAAAACCTACAGAATATTTATGACATATAATTTTTCTTTATAATCTAATCATATTTACTCTGGCATGAATATCCATTGAAATATCTCATTGAGTAACTTTATAATTTATATGTTTTCATAAATTAATATTTTCTAATTCATCATTCTAAATTATTACACCTTCATTTATTTTCAAAATATAGGATCATTTGGTAATTTATCCTTATGTTTTCAGTTCATAACGTTGAATGATCTATATATGGTGTAAATATCATTTTGGTGAATGATTTTAAACAATGATCTATACATGGTTTATCAAACTGATTTGGATACATATGAAGTATTAATAAATATTTAAGAACACCACAATAATCCTTATAGATTACCCTAATAATCCTTTAAGTGATTAAAAATCATCCATTCATTAATGTGAATTATCCTTACATTAATCAGTGCTAACCTATGTCTTCCTCATTCACGAATTGTTGAACAACTACAATAGAAACTCAATATAATTATGTATATCAATTATTTATAATAATGATATATTATAACTATATATTCATATTATTTATTAATAGTAACATTTTGTTCCATGATATTATAATAGGATTTTTCTTGGTTCATCTCAACTAACATTCCCCTTCCATTAAAAATAGTTGAACATAAATTATATCGTAAACTACATACCATGTATATTTCATGGAATTTAATATACTTTCAGTCACAAAACACACAATTATGTATTATTATATTCAGTTTCCAATCAGTATTATGTATATTATCGGTTAACAAGTTACATCTGAAGCAAGAATAACATGATATATGTTTAATAAGGAAGACGATTTAAATGACATCGTACTGACTTATTATCCATGATGTTTTAAAATATAGATAATATTTTATATTTTAATTTAACATTGAAAAATGTTTGTGAGTACACTTCTTTGTAAAATAAATAAAACCAATGTACTAATCATGAATTCTTTTGGTATAGAGCACAATCTCTCAATACAATCATTGTACCAACCTCTATGGTGGTTCTCTATATTTTGATTTCATGATCTTATTCATTCTAATTATGTCCCATGTAATCCCCTTGCATCATTATATATCGGTTCATTGGTATTTCCAAAATCTGAGGTTAGTTGTTTTGCTAAATAGTTGGTATGATTCCTTCCATTGTTCGAAAAAAATTTATTAAATATTCCATTAAAATATATAAGAACTGTATATTCTTACAAATATTAAAAAACTCTATACTAAAAAACCTAATAATAATCCTATATAAACTCAAGAATCATCCATTATATTTATTTTTCAATATCATATTCCCAATGGATGGAATTTACAATATAGTTTTATAAACGTCACAATTTTAAACATTAAGAATCACCTTTATAAACACCTTTGTTGGGAGAAAAAATTCTTGCATTGATATCCTTAGGATTTTCACCCTCCTTCTATGATATCCATATTTATTCCATATTTTCATCAATATTGTTGAAATATTATGATCATTGAAAAAAATAAAATTCATCTCAAAGATAACTAGGTATCCCATGATTAGATCAAATTTATTATTATTTAGGTTTTTATTTATCTCATATAAAGTATAGATTTAGAGTATATCTATGGATTGGAAACTCAATATCCATACTTATAAAAAATAAAATGAATGATATAACAAAAATAATTAAAATTAAATATAAATGAGAGGAAAATAAATTGAGTAAAATTTATACATAAATGCACAAACACGATAAGAAGGAAGTAAAAGTGATAATTCAATTGGGAAAGCTTTTGAAAGAGATCATTTATTGATTTTGGAACTTATGGTGATTAGAAAAAGAGATAAAAATCTACTAACTAGATGAGATAGTACATTATGTAATTAAGTTACACAAGTGTATATTTCAAGGGGAACATATCACCTATACATTTTATTTCTAACATGAACAAAATGATGACCGATCACTTTAAATTTAGGAGGTCAATTATATGGAGGACTTATTTGATATAATTTTTATATTGTGAAAAAAAATCATTGATCCATTTAAAATAGAAGGATAAATCAAAGTAACTATATAATGAAATGTGTTCAGTCATAGTAGATGATTTGTGGAGTAAATAGAGTGATAAATTTGAGACTGAATGTTTGTAACAAAATATCAATGTATTTAAGTATTATTAAATTTTCTATATTATATCTAGACATGGTAAATGTGATTTCAATGATAGAATGGTATATGATCTAGAAATTTTGATATAAGAAAAGAAAAATAAGTATGAAGGTTATTTTAAAAATACTAAATGGGTGAGTGAATACATTCTCAAAACATCATAGGATGAGAAACTAATTAATAATAAAAAACATTATTGTGTAAGAAACCTAATTATCATATCATGAAAAAATAATATATTATTTCATCATAAATTAATAAAATGAATGATAAATTATGATATTTTAAGGATGCTATATGTGTTTAAATACCTATAATTAATAGAATATAGGGCGTATAATCATTATATAATATTTTCAATATATTAATAATGATAATGTTGTAATACATATCAAACTCCCTTTATTTTGGTAAATTATTATCTATGAAAAGGTGATTTTTCAATAAAATAAACATATTAAAATGGATAATGAAAAATTAAGAGTCTTAAAATATTAAAATTATGGTTTAGAGGTGTAAATATAGTTACAATTATAATAAAAAATAGATGAATCAATTCTTAAAATTTATAAATAAATTTTTACTTTCAGTTATATAAATTCTACAAATATTGCAATAAAAATAAGAAAACTAATTTATATAGGTTATTCAATATATTGTATTTGTTTTAATCACCAAAAATTTTATTTTTGAAAAATTAATCCATCCCATAAAAAATAAAGTATAAAAATATTGAGGAGAAGAAATCATCAAACGATGCAATGTCAATAGGTTAAAAATGAAAAAAAAAACTAATTTGATATTCGGTGGAATATCTCTGTAATGTTAATTGAAATTTATTTTTTCCAAATTTTATTTTTATGAGAACTGTCTAGGTATTAACCAAAAAAATAAATAATTTACTTCATGGAAATTGATGAATAAAAGAAATAAAACCTTTAGATTTTATAAAAAATATGATATTGGTTAGAATATTCCTAACATGTAAGAAAAAAATCTATGCTAGAAATATGTAAGTGTAAAATAGAAGGACTATGTATTTCAAAATTATCTCACGAACTATAAAATGGATGAAATAAAAAAAAATACTATATTATAATATTGTAATAGGGGAAAAAAATATTTAATAAAAATTATACAGATATATAAATTAATTGATATAAAGTTATTCTCAATTGATGAAAACCTTAAAAACATAATAGTGACATGAAAAATGATTTTGTGAAAAACACACCCATAAATACATTTTAAAATTCAATTATATCATAGTCTATTTCCAAATATTTCTTGAATGTTTTTGTGACTAATTTGGAGAATGAATGAATTATGGAGGATGAAAATTTATAAGAAAATGATCAATGTAATAAAGTATATTCACATTATGAAATTTAATTTCATAGATGTTTTAAATATATGAAAACATAATAATATAATAATTATTATGTGGAATTCGAATGTATGTTAAAAATATTTTAATGATTTTTTCACAATCCTACCATCCAAATTAGAAAAAAAATGCGATAAAGTTTTCACAAGGTGATTCATGTGCGTTGATTGCTTATGAAATGATGAATGTTTGAGAAATTATTTTTAAACCATGATAAACTAAATAAATGATAGTGTAAATTTATACAATAAATGTATATGTGCATGATTCAATAATTATTTCAAGGCTAGAAATAAGTATTTAATTAAGTTAAGAATAAAATTAAAATCGTGGTTTTATCATTAAGGAACAATGTGCCCCACCTAATTCCCATTTCATGCATGTATTACTTTTGAGGTATATTAGTAAGGATATAATGGTGAATTATGTTCTTAAGGAAATCTGAATAAAGAGAGTGATATATCAAATCTAAACAAAAAAATGGATAGATGAAATTTGAAATAACTATAGAATACATGATAAAAGATTAAATTGTTCCATTTTTTGTACTGTCAACAAGGGGTATTGTGAATAGACTCAAATGAATAGATCCACATTGATTGAGATAAGTTATATTGTCTCTTTTAGGGGAAGAGACCTATAAATGGTTTCTAAAAATCTGATATAATATTTAAATATAGCTAAAATCCTATTACTAGTGGTTCATTGAAATGGATTATTTAAAATATATATTTTCATATTTTCTTAGCCTTGGATACACAAATAACATTATATCATTTAGGGGATATTTTTTTTAATAAATCATTTGAATATAAATATTCCAGGAGGATTTATTGAAGATTGGAAATATTTTAAATTCAACTCGTTGATTTTAATGTTACAAAATTTTTTATTTAGATGTGTATAATAAATTTACGGCTAAAATGATATAATTAGAGTTTACTTAAGTAATATGTGACTAAATTTAATGGTTAAATATCTTCTATAAAAATAATTTTACATCCATTTATGAAGGTAGTATGAGGCTTTTGATCAGATAGTATAATTTTTCATTTTTATTATACAGGTTTGATGTATAAAAACCCCAATTTTCTATTACACAAATATTGGATCACATTGACGTAGTGTTTGGTAATTGATGGAAAATTTCATATAAAATAATTTAATTAAATCCTTTCAAATCTGTGATTTATTTACTATCTATAATAGGGAGATATGGAAAATATTTGTAATGAGATAAGAGGATGATCATGAGAGAAATAATGTAACCCAAATTAAGATAAATTTTATTGTTTGTATTATAAAAAACTAAAAAATATATTGGGATCAACAATATATTCCAAAAGACACAATTATTCACATGTGAACCTTTCATGTCATATATTAAATACATTTCCTCCAAAAATTCACTATAAACTAACATAAAATTGTACATTGCCAATCATAAGTGTAACACCCCGACCCCTGTTACCCAGAGTCGGTGAATTATTTTAATTCATTTTCATGATTACGAGGAATCAAGTCTTGAAGGACTGATCAATTTAGAAGTCTGGGAAAATAGATTATATACATGATCATTACATTATACATTAAAACATAACACACAACATAAATAATCCATTTAGAACCCCATTATTCCCCTATCTTAACCCTTCATATCAAACATTATACACTTCTTGAAATCTTGGGCAAAAATCATAAGAAAGGGGTGAGGTCAAATGCTCAGTAAGGGTAAATAATTTAGCGGAAGCTATACAATTTTTAGGAAACATGTGTAATAAAAAACAGCCTTCCATACATAAACGTGAACATAATATGGAGAAAATAAATCAAACCTTAGCCTATAAAAATTCAAATTGATATTAAACTAGTTGAATAATCACATGTAATAATTAACTTCATAATGAGGGAATGCCTAACACCAGACCTCATTACCACATAACCAAGGCCTCCTGCCAAGACTAAAAATATAATTTTTGTCAAGACCTTGTGCCAAGACACTAGTTTGTCTCATGAGACCAAAAAATGCATCGAGGGGCTATAGTGGGGTCCACCCGTCCCTTAATATGTCCAATTCATTCCTCATATGAAAATGTTGAAACATTACATAAACATTCATATTAAAACTAACAGATGAAATGTCAATACATCATCCATAAACCATGAAAAGTATAAAAATAACACATTCGTAGTCAAACATATCATAACTCATTCAATAAAATATGGAAGATAGTATTATAATAAATCACCCTTAATCAAGAATAATATCCAGTAAAGGATGTTGAAATAGATGAAAATGACCAGTAAAACTTTTTGAGAGGAATATCCTTTTCTATGAAATCATTTAAAAGTAACAATTTATAAAGGAAGTCATTTAAAAGATTTTTTTAATCAATGATTCCCATACCACTTTGAATCTTGTTAAAGGAATTAACATTTTAAAAAAATCATGTCCATATAAATAAATCCTTAAATCAATTTTGAAAACATGGACTCTAAAAAGATTTAGAAGAATAAATATTCAATACAATTAAAATGATGATTTAGATAAAGAGTACCATAAAAGAATAATGTTTAAATGTCTTATATTAAATATAGACATCTATAATAAATATGTCACAAAAAATTCTTACACATACACAATCTTGGATAATATTGATATTAAGGAATTAACCCTTACCTTGCACTTTCCTCTGGATGATGGTAAGTTTAACCACATGTATAATGAACATAGTATGTTATTAAATTATACCAGGACCATATTCATATTTATTATATCTTACATGATTCATTTATGACTTTATACTACCCATTTAATAATGATTTCGATGTTAAATTAACATTTCAGGTAATAATCGCTTTCTTTATCGTACGTGATTTAACTTGTTATTCTTGACCGTATCATTTGGAACATGCTTTAAATACATCTTGAATATAAAAAAGTATTTATATATAATACATATTTAGAATATAAATATGTACAATAGATAGATATATGAAATGAAAAACACCGTTTATGGAGATGGTAGGATGTACGTATGCATAAATGTTGTTTCCATTTTCATATCGTATTGAACAGAACTAAGTGAATAAGATATAAGTATGTACATACATAAATATATATATATAGTAGCATTATTATTTCACATATTACATCTTTATTAACAATATTTATATTTATAATCATTGTTGAATGGTGAACCTCGAAATGAATCGCATCACGTTGTGGGGACGGTAAGCCGTACGTACACACGAGCAACAATATCATTTCATTAATTATTAAAAGGTGTGGAATTGTATGGTATATTAATTGAATAGAAAAATTATCAATCCATTTCCATTATTTATATACATATTACTCATAATTATATCCATCTAGATAACATAGTGTTGAATTACAAAATACACCATGGCGTGGAGACAGTAAGCTATACGTACGCACACATGATGACATTATCATTGATTAGATGGATTGAATAATGTGTTTGGTTGTAAAATATTTATAATAACATAAATGTATGTATAATTCACTGATTTATTATTTTGGTATGAAAATAAATGTGAAAGATAAAGTGGATGGAAAAAAAGAACTTTGAAAGAGGTGATAAAAATAATTATCTCTTCTTTCGGTGTTTCCTTTTGTTTTGAACAAAAGGGCTCCATTGGTTGGATTTTTGTGCAAGTTATGGACTCTATATTGATGTGAGTAATGTTTTTTATGAGATTTGGGTAGGTTTTGGCTGATCCAAATAACATTTGAGTTGTAATATTGAGATAATGGGAAGTATCCTTTTTTAAGAGAGGTGAGGGTCACTTTAGGAAAAGTTTGAAATATTATTTTATTATCAAATAATTTTCAGTTTATAATGGACCCAAATTTATTTGTTTAGAATATATGATGGGAATGGGTCGAAATCCTCTAAACTAATGGGTTTTAGACATGTTTATGTTTCCATAATAACCCTATATTTTAGATTTTACTCTTAGTTAAATAGTTTAACTTTTTACCATGTACTTTTGTATTATTATAAAAAATGGTTAATAAACATACTATAAAAATAACATAGAGCCCCAAGTGGTTAATTAATGACATATGTATCATTATTTAAATCTTTTTTCGGACCATTATATTTTTAGGAAAATTATATCCTTTAAAAATATAGTATCTGTTTCAATAAATCATTTTTTAGAATTTTGACACTATTTAGTATTTGGTTTTTGTGAAGTCATTACAACATGATTACTTCAAAATAAATTCATTGAATCACCCCTGACATGTCATATTAATCAATAAAATTATTGGATGTCCTCAAAATCCTCAATTTACATTTATTTTTATATTTATAATATTATTTATTTTAATCTTTCATTGATAAAGTAATTACTGCATCATCATTGTGTCATAAAAAAATTTAATTTTTTAATCTCTAAATATTATAAATAAAATACCATTATGTATGTAATATATTTATCATTCTAATTAATATTATAGTATAATTTATATTATGTGTGTCACGAACCAGCCCGGGTCGACCCTGAACCGGTCACCCGAGCCGGTCCGCGGCAAGTCCCGAGGGGCGTTCCCGATCCCCCCGGGATGGCAACAAGTGCCGGGCATTAAAAGTTTCAATCTTTGGGAACGATTTTAGCCCAAACTAAAAACAGGATCAAAAGAATGAAAGTAAACTAAACAAACTGGCAAACACTAAAGACATAACAAAACTAAACCACGACATACCTCCACGTGACCTCGCGGGTCACCACCCAACTACAAACCAACGTCGCCCCATCACTGAGCGACTCAAGTCCGGAAAACCTGAACACAAGGAACCTGCAACTGAAGTGGTAAAAGATAGGCGTGAGCACAAAAGTACTCAGTAGGTGATCCCAACAACAAATCCCAAAGCACTGCCAGTAAATAAAGAATCTACCTATTCCAGGTTTGAACTACAATGTATAAAAGTATGCATTTACAATGTTTCACTTGAAAAACTAAACACGAGCCATTACCCTTATTCCTTTTTAAAAGTTGAATTTCTTTTCATTGATTCTAAATTCGTTTTGAACGATAAAGAAGTGTTACATTTTCAGTTTTACTACACAAGAGAAAAACACATTTTTATTTAAGAACCATTTTCGCAAAGCAACCAGTACAAGCGGTAAAGAAGAACTGAAAGTAAACAAGCAGGAAAGAAAACAAGTGCAAGTAGAAGTAAACATGCAAGGAAAAACCAAGTGCAAGTAAAAATAAACCAGAAGTTATCAGCAATAACCATGGGCACACACACACACTCACACACTCACACACACACGCACATACTCACACACGCACACACTCACACCCAAGTGGTCCCCCGTATGTCGACGGAAGGCACCATGCCAGAGATGGTAGAGCACTATGGGTAAATCCCCTAAGGTTCATCTAGCTCGCGTGGGACCCTAGAACCTCGTGTCTCGGTGAAACGTGGCTTAGAAGGCCACGACCCTCAGAAAACGTGGCTTAGAAGGCCACGACCCTCAGAACATGTGGCTTAGAAGGCCACGACCCTCAGATATCATATGTTTAGTTAGTGTTGCAAACGTCAATCCAGCTAAGTGAAACAGGGACGACACCCATCCGGCTCACTAGCACACTAGTTCTAGTCCGCCCACCTAGATACCCAGGGTTTCCCCGTGTGCTCAAACAAGCTTCACATTCACATAGTATATTTCTTCCTCATATCGCAGGCCAAACAAGATATCGCACACAAAAGTCACCATTTCCACACCCAAACAATATTTCAAAACTCACGCACGTCAGAAATACCTTTCTGAAAATATAAATGTCATTACCTAATCATTTCGCAAAAACCCCTTTTTGGAAACACTCAAACAAGAACATAAACAACTTTCACAACCCAGAAAGCATTATTTTTAATAACACAACAAGGGAAAACATCTTTCGTCAACCAAGAACCACACGTAATGTTTCAAAAAAAAAACAATTTCAAAAGGTCACACGACGTTTTCTCTAATCAAGGTTATAAGAAAACACCATTTTCCATAAACAGTACATTTACTAATTTACACATGCCAAAAACATTTCAAAACCCAATTCAACATGTCTTTCGTTAATCAGGAAGATCCATTTAGCGACATTACTATGAAATCCCACAATTGAAACCAAGAAAACACTTTTAATGAAATGCTAGAATTAAACAGTTTCCATTATCAGAAAATCACCACACTATAAAAACTACTTAATATGATTTTCTTAAATTTACTGAAATTTAATAAAAGGACAAGGAATAAATAAATTCTTAATTTAGAGGCAAGTGCATAGGGAGACCTACCTCGAATCGGAATGACGAATGACACGGCCCAAACTCCCGTTGCGAAAATGGCGCATCGAATTGCGCCGTCAAACAGATCCTAAAACAATAGACCGAAAAACGGGTTTAACGATCAGTAATAATAATATAATAGCAGTATCCAATATATAATGTTAATATCAGTATTAATATGATAACAAAAATAATATAGTCGTAACAATGACAATAACAATAATAATATAATTAGCATAATAATAATAATATATCAATAATAGCAATAATAATAATATCATAATATTAATACAATAATAATAATAGGAACAATGCCAATTTAATATAATCATAATAAATTAATAATATAATAATGATAATAATATAAAATAATGTCAACATAATAATATTAATAATAATAATATAATGACAATAGCATAATAATAATAATAATTTAATAATAATAATAAGAATATCATAACATAATAATAATAATAAATATAATATAATAATAATTAAATTAATAACAAATATATTAGTAATAATAATAATATTAATATTAATATTAATAATATGTTAGTAATCATAACAATAATAATAATAATAATATGAAATGTTAATATCAATAATAATAACAATAAAAATAAAAATAATAATAATAATATAATAATAATAATAATAAAGTAATATTAACATAATAATAATAATAATAAAATAATATTAACATAATAATAATAATAAAACAAAAATAATAATAATATAATAATAATAACATAATTATAATGTTATTAATATGATAAAAATAATTAATCGTTATAAAATTATAATTAACAAACAATCATCAATGAAAAAAAAAACATACAGCCTGGGGGGGGTTCGCGCGGGAGGCGGCGGAGCAGGGAGGCTAGGACGGCGACGCGGCAGGGAGCGGAGCGGCGGTCGGGCGCGGGCTGAAGGAGGGAGGCCAGGGCAGGGAGGTGTGTGCCGGTGCTAGGAAGGAGGGGCGCGGCGGTCGGGGTCGGCGCAAGGCGAGAGGGCGGAGCGGGCTGGGAGCAGCAGGGGAGGGCCGGAAACAGGGAGGCCGGCTCGACGGGAGGCGGAGGCGGGAGCCAGGACGGCTGGGATGGAGAACGGGGACGGCGCGGCTGGGTGCGGCCTCGGGACAGGGAGAGGGAGCAGGGAGGGCGGCGCCGGAGGGGGTGTGTGCGGGTCGGCCGAACCAGGACGGGCTCGGGACAAGGAGAGGGAGCAGGGAGGGGCAACGCGGCTGGTGCAAGGCTCAGGAGTCGGGAGGCGGGGCAGTGGGTCGGCGCTGATGGAGGGGAGGCCGGAGAAGCCGGGATGAGGCTGGGGCACCTGTGGGTGCAGCGAGACGGGAAGCGAGGCTTGGACAAGGGGGGGGGGGAGGTCGGGTCGCTGGGACGGCGACGGTGAGTGGGGAGGGATGCAGGCGGCGGCTTGGTGCGGCTGAAAGGAAGAAGGAGAGGGAGAGCTGCGCCGCGGGGCTGCTGCTGGGTGTGGCGAAGGCGGAGGGAGGCTGGAGAGAGAGAGAGGTGAGGGGGGGGGTGGCGGCTACGGGGAGGTAGCATTAGGGTTAGGTTTATACTATATATATATATATGTGTGTGATAAAAACAATAATTATAATCATAATAATAATGATAAAACATATATTATTAATAACAATAAGACTTATATCATAATAATAAAACTTATAATAATAACAAATAATAAATTAGTTAATTCAAATAATAATTATTTTTGACCAAATATTTAAAATAATAATTATAAAATAATTTAAAGATGTTACACATATACATATATTTATACATATAGATCTATACATATACATACATTATTACGCATATATGTATATAAACGTATATAAACATATATACAATAATAATAACACAAATAAAATACCAACATAAAAATTATAATATTTAAAACACCGGGTGAACACACTGTCACCCGGGCTGAACGCACGGTCACCGCTAACGATGTGGTGACCGCGCACCGGCGCGAAACCGCCAATCGCAATTAATCTTCGAAAAATTTAAATCGGGACCAAGAGAGGAGAAAAATTAATGATGTCCGCAGTCGGGGTGTGACAATTCTCCCCACCACAGACACTTTCTGCCCCCAGAAAGTCACCAGGTCACAAGTCAGCCAAAAATCCAAGTCTATGCCCAACAGTACTGAAGAAAACTGAAGTTCTCGGGGATGACCTTACTCTACACAGGTCACACCCGACCGATTCAAGAGAAAACTGGGGTTCGAGGGTGAGGGGAGAACCCGAAGGGGTTCTCCCCACCACAAGAACTCAACTAGTGCAGAAAAGTTGACCATCTAAATAGAACACCCTGGGAAAAGGGGGGGGTCGACGCGGGAACTCCCAACCAATTCAAACCAATTCTTATAGCACGATTACTACAACGCCTCTGTCGAAACCTTGAACCCACGACTAGAGTCAACAACCTTCAATACTAGGGGAAACCCACGAAAACCCTAAACCAAAACATCGAGTTAGAAACTTGGCCCACTGAAATCCATGAAACACAACCACATCTGACGAGCATTGCTAAACAAAGGTCAACCCACCGAAGAGTCAAACACACCTTTCGAAAGACACACGATTCAGAAACAACACATCCACATCAACTAGACTACTTGGATTATAATAGAACAAGTCCATGATAACCCCATGGTAAAACAATGAACATACAACAACGTCAAAACATAACAGCAGAAAAACAAGTACTAAAAGATCTTGATTGTTCCACTGCTAACACGGAGCACAAAACCTGGACCAAGGCTTCACACCCCTGGGGACTCCTGACTGTGCGGGGCTTCCCCCCGAGACTTGTGGCTGGGGCTCTGATGGCTGAAGCATCTTCTGGCTCACAGTCAGGTACTGACATTCTCCCATCACAGCTTCCTCTTCAAGAGACGCTTCTTGCAAAACTTCTCCAGATGACACAGACAACCACATCGATGACACGTCTTCGGAGGGTTGCGACAAGACGACTTTAAATGCCCAAAACGACCACACTGAAAGCATACCATCGAATGATCTAATGAACTGGAAGCTGGGACCAAAGGGGATAACTCATTGGGGACAGGTATCTCTGGCATATTTTCCACACCAGAGGAGGAACTCTTACGAACAACTGGGGATGCTGAAGCACTAACCACCCGCACACCGGAAACCAACTCAGCCAAGAAATCTTCCTCTACCAGCTTCTTGAAACAAATGTCTTTATAAGGGAGGACTCGCTCCTTGATCTCTGGACGAAGACCCCCAGTGAAAAGAGAGACCTTCATGAGTTCATGCGACGCTACATCTGGAGAAAAAGGGAATTAGTTCCTTGAAATGGTCAACATATGCCTTCACCGTCTGTTGACCTTGTTGAATATGCACAAGCTCTCCCTTTTTCTCCAGCTTCACTTCCTCAGGTACAAACCACTAGATGAAAACGACTCTAAAGACATCCCACGTCATTTCACCTTGCGTTGACGGTGGGGTAACCATCTTCCACTGGTCCAGATCTGGACCCTCGAACAATTCCATAATTGCACGAACCTTAACATTATCGGGAGTTCCCAGTATTCTAAAGACATGTTCCACTTCCTCGAGCCATTTCACTGCTTCTAACGGACCCTGATCACCATGGAGAATAGACAAAGTCTGAGGAGGACCAAAAACTGGGCATGACATATCCAAATCCTTAGATACCTTTCTGGGCGGCATTTCCTGAGCGACATATAAAACACAAGGCCAAAACCAACATCAAACCGAAGCGACATCAATAAAAGTGTCTTCATCAAAACAAGTAGCACAAGGATCAAATAAATACAACACAACCAAAAATAAAATCTAGTATTTAAAGTTCCCTTTCCATTTTAGATTTCAAAACCACCCTTTCTCAAGATCACTTTCTAAAAACCAATCCACTTTCAAACCAAAAACTTTCCAAAACCATTTTCATTTAAAACCAAATTTAGAAAACAATGTCAAGCCTTTAACTTCAAATACACACCCAGGTAATCTCATGAACCGTTGCACATGTCTTCATCCACATTCCATTCATACGTGCATCAACACACACTTTACATGCATTCTCACACATGTGCAGACGTTCACAAAGAGGACCTAAAGTTTCTCCCCAAATCATTTATAACCAATTCCAAGAAAACAACAGATTTCCAAATCAAGAGATTTCAGTTTTAAAACCCATTTCATATATTTAAAGTCCTTTAAAAGAAACCAGTCTAATTTTCAAAAACCCTTTTTTCATTTCAAACAACGTACTTACACAGACCAAAACAAAAGCAGCATCCAAATTTGCATCAACCACTGAAGTGAGAGACTAGTAGTCATGCTCAACCTGACGACATGGTAGTGAGCCATGTCTCAAGTCAGTTTCGACCTCTAGGAGGAATTCAAACCACATACTCGGACTCCACATGGGTCACTACTCCATGTGAAATCACGACGTAACGTCGTCTTGCCTCCATTGTCATCTCTCAATCCAAGACAAACCAGAAAAGACAAGGACACAATTCCAGAACTACCCCTGGTAACTCGAAGATCAGTGTGAGCAAGAGTCCGCGACGCTCTTCCCGTACCTACCCCTCGAGTTCCGACAGTCCTAATCTCCTTCTACCGGACAACCCAAATAACAAGAACCACCTCTGATACCATTTTGTCACGAACCAACCCGGGTCGACCCTGAACCGGTCACCCGAGCCGGTCCGCGGCAAGTCCCGAGGGGCGTTCCCGATCCCCCCGGGATGGCAACAAGTGCTGGGCATTAAAAGTTTCAATCGTTGGGAACGATTTTAGCCCAAACTAAAAACAGGATCAAAAGAACGAAAGTAAACTAAACAAACGGGCAAACACTAAAGACATAACAAAACTAAACCACGACATACCTCCACGTGACCTCGCGGGTCACCACCCAACTAAAAACCAACGTCGCCCCATCACTGAGAGACTCAAGTCAGGAAAACCTGAACACAAGGAACCTGCAACTGAAGTGGTAAAAGATAGGCGTGAGCACAAAAGTACTCAGTAGGTGAGCCCAACAACAAATCCCAAAGCACTGCCAGTAAATAAAGAATCTACCTATTCCAGGTTTGAACTACAATGTATAAAAGTATGCTTTTACAATGTTTCACTTGAAAAACTAAACACGAGACATTACCCTTATTCCTTTTTAAAAGTTGAATTTCTTTTCATTTATTCTAAATTCGTTCTGAACGATAAAGAAGTGTTACATTTTCAGTTTTACTACACAAGAGAAAACACATTTTTATTTAAGAACCATTTTCGCAAAGCAACCAGTACAAGCGGTAAAGAAGAACTGAAAGTAAACAAGCAGGAAAGAAAACAAGTGCAAGTAGAAGTAAACAGGCAAGGAAAAACCAAGTGCAAGTAAAAATAAACCAGAAGTTATCAGCAATAACCATGGGCACACACACACACTCACACACTCACACACACACGCACATACTCACACATGCACACACTCACACCCAAGTGGTCCCCCATATGCCGACGGAAGGCACCACGCCAGAGATGGTAGAGCACTATGGGTAAATCCCCTAAGGTTCATCTAGCTCGCGTGGGACCCTAGAACCTCGTGTCTCGGTGAAACGTGGCTTAGAAGGCCACGACCCTCAGAAAACGTGGCTTAGAAGGCCACGACCCTCAGAACACGTGGCTTAGAAGGCCACGACCCTCAGATATCATATGTTTAGTTAGTGTTGCAAACGTCAATCCAGCTAAGTGAAACAGGGACGACACCCATCCGGCTCACTAGCACACTAGTTCTAGTCCGCCCACCTAGATACCCAGGGTTTCCCCGTGTGCTCAAACAAGCTTCACATTAACATAGTATATTTCATCCTCATATCGCAGGCCAAACAAGATATCGCACACAAAAGTCACCATTTCCACACCCAAACAATATTTCAAAACTCACGCACGTCAGAAATACCTTTCTGAAAATATAAATGTCATTACCTAATCATTTCGCAAAAACTTCTTTTTGGAAACACTCAAACAAGAACATAAACAACTTTCACAACCCAGAAACCATTATTTTTAATAACACAACAAGGGAAAACATCTTTCGTCAACCAAGAACCACACGTAAAGTTTCATAAAAAAACAATTTCAAAAGGTCACACGACGTTTTCTCTAATCAAGGTTATAAGAAAACACCATTTTCCATAAACAGTACATTTACTAATTTACACATGCCAAAAACATTTCAAAACCCAATTCAACATTTCTTTCGTTACTCAGGAAGATCCATTTAGCGACATTACTATGAAATCCCACAATTGAAACCAAGAAAACACTTTTAATGAAATGCTAGAATTAAACAGTTTGCATTATCAGCAAATCACCACACTATAAAAACTACTTAATATGATTTTCTTAAATTTACTGAAATTTAATAAAAGGACAAGGAATAAATAAATTCTTAATTTAGAGGCAAGTGCATAGGGAGACCTACCTCAAATCGGAATGACGAATGACACGGCCCAAGACTCCCGTTGCGAAAATGGCGCATCGAATTGCGCCGTCAAACAGATCCTAAAACAATAGACCGAAAAACGTCTTTAACGATCAGTAATAATAATATAATAGCAGTAACCAATATATAATGTTAATATCAGTATTAATATGATAACAATAATAATATAGTCGTAACAATGACAATAACAATAACAATAATATCATATTATTAATACAATAATAATAATAGGAACAATGCCAATTTAATATAATCATAATATATTAATAATATAATAATGATAATAACATAAAATAATGTCAACATAATAATATTAATAATAATAATATAATGACAATAGAATAATAATAATAATTATTTAATAATAATAATAAGAATATCATAACATAATAATAATAATAAAAATAATATAAAAATAATTAAAATAATAACAAATATATTAGTAATAATAATAATAATAATATTAATATTAATAATATGTTAGTAATCATAACAATAATAATAATAATAATAATATGAAATGTTAATATCAATAATAATAACAATAAAACTAATAATAATAATATAATAATAATAATAATAAAGTAATATTAACATAATAATAATAATAATAAAATAATATTAACATAATAATAATAATAAAACAATAATAATAAAAATATAATAATAATAACATAATTATAATGTTATTAATATGATAAAAATAATTAATCGTTATACAATTAAAATTAACAAACAAACAAAAATTAAAATAAAATAAAATAAAATAAAATAAACTTACAGCCTGGGGGGGTTGCGCGGGAGGCGGCGGAGCAGGGAGGCCGGGACGGCGACCCGGCAGGGAGCGGAGCGGGGGTCGGGCGCGGGCTGAAGGAGGTAGGCCAGGGCAGGGAGGTGTGTGCCGATGCTAGGAAGGAGGGGCGCGGCGGTCGGGGTCGGCGCAAGGCGAGAGGGCGGAGCGGGCTGGGAGCAGCAGGGGAGGGCCGGAAACAGGGAGGCCGGCTCGACGGGAGGCGGAGGCGGGAGCCGGGACGGCTGGGATGGAGAACGGGGACGGCGCGGCTGGGTGCGACCTCGGGACAGGGAGAGGGAGCAGGGAGGGCGGCGCCGGAGGGGGTGTGTGCGGGTCGGCCGAACCAGGACGGGCTCGAGACAGGGAGAGGGAGCAGGGAGGGGCAACGCGGCTGGTGCAAGGCTCAGGAGCCGGGAGGCGGGGCAGTGGGTCGGCGCTGATGGAGGGGAGGCCGGAGAAGCCGGGATGAGGCTGCGGCGCCGGCGGGTGCAGCGAGACGGGAAGCGAGGCTTGGACAAGGGGGGGGGGGGCAGGTCGGGTCGCTGGGACGGCGACGGAGAGTGGGGAGGGATGCATGCAGCGGCTTGGTGCGACTGAAAGGAAGAAGGAGAGGGAGAGCTGTGCGGCGGGGCTGCTGCTGGGTGTGGCGAAGGCAGAGGGAGGCTGGAGAGAGAGAGAGGTGAGGGGGGGGGGGTGGCGGCTACGGGGAGGTAGCATTAGGGTTAGGTTTATACTATATATATATATATGTGTGTGATAAAAACAATAATTATAATCATAATAATAATGATAAAACATATATTATTAATAACAATAAGACTTATATCATAATATTAAAACTTATAATAATAACAAATAATAAATTAGTTAATTCAAATAATAATTATTTTTGACCAAATATTTAAAATAATAATTATAAAATAATTTAAAGATGTTACACATATACATATATTTATACATATAGATCTATACATATACATACATTATTATGCATATATGTATATAAACGTATATAAACATCTATACAATAATAATAACACAAATAAAATACCAACATAAAAATTATAATATTTAAAACACTGGGTGAACACACTGTCACCCGGGCTGAACGCACGGTCACCGCTAACGATGCGGTGACTGTGCACCGGCGCGAAACCGCCAATCGCAATTAATCTTCGAAAAATTTAAATCGGGAACAAGAGAGGAGAAAAATTATTGATGTCCGCGGTCGGGGTGTGACAATGTGTAACCCTATAATAAAAATGGTTTAGTTTTAAACGTTGAATTTAACACTTTTAACTCTTCTTTATATAAAATAATAATAAATGTATTAATCAAATAAAAGTGGATAAAATGGATATTTTTTCATTCCAATGGTTTTTTGGTTGAAATAAACTTATATAATATAATTAAGACAAGTTTTGGGGTAATTTTAATATCATTTTTACATTTAATTACCCGATTTACTTTTAACTGTGGAAAATAAAAGTCAAAAGGTTCTATTCACCAAAAATTATATTCATCTTATTGAACCAAATTTTACTTTCTGATGTCAATGATCTATCTAGGATTTTTCAAATTCAATTCACAAAATCGGTAAAATTATATTTTATGAAAATTTGCAAATGTGCCTAGAAGGTGGGTAAAAGATGTTTAAATTGTAAATAAAATTTCATACATCTTGTTTAATTATAAAATGAATAGAATTAAGTAAATTGAAAATATATAGGTATTATATATCTATTTTTAATTAAAATAAATTTAAATAAAATAAATAATTATTAAAATAAATTTTTTTAAAACAATATCAAAAAAATATCATTATTCATAAAAAATTGAATGTTTTCATAAAAATACCAAAAATTTACCATAAGAAAATATTGATATAATTAATTAAAAAATGAATTATATTTTACGAAATTAAAATTATAGACGTTTCATTAAATAATTTAAAACTAATTTTGGTTTTCAAAACCAATAAAAAGAGGATTTTTAAAAAGTAGAAATTATCAAAATATTGACATGTGTTTATGTCAGATTTAAATGTGAAATTACTTATAATGATCTAAATTATATTAAGTGATAGAAATATAATCTAATTATACTTTTAAACCATTCAAATGTATAATTTAACAATATAAATTATTTTTATTAAAAAAGTGGGTTTTAATTAAAATTTTGTATTTTTCACGATTCACCAAAATATGAAAGTTATCAAAAAAACACAAAAAATTTATCGAAAATAAATTTTTATGCCCCAATTCTAAAGAAAATGTTTATTTTGTCAAATTTAATATATATAAAAGTGAAAAATATTGTATTTAATGAGGGTTCACCATTAAATGGTGGTAAAATTACATGTTTTGAAAAACACATCCATTATTTAAAAAATTTACTTAGTTCTTATATTATGTCTAAGAAACACATAATATGGATATTAAAATTATATATAGTACATAAAAATAAAAATTAAGTTAATACTATTCATAAATTCTTTTTGAAAGGCCAGTTTGGTAAGTTTTGGTGCGCTCGAACTCGGTGTTGCGTGTTGCACAAGTTATTGAATTACTTTGAAAAGATAACATACTGTAAAATCTTGGGATGTTACATTATCCCCTCCTTCAACAAATTTTTTCCTTCAATTTGTAATTTTTCTTCAAATATAAAAGGATTAAAATATAAAATACATTTTTGGAAAACCCCCTTTTGAAATATGGGTAATTAAATTTCACCTTAATAAGAGGGAAAGTGAAATAAATAAATGACAACCAAATTAATGTTTCGAATAGGAGAACATTGTTGAAAAATATATACAAATAATTAGAGTAAAAATTTAATTAAGTATAAAAATTTATTGATGTCATCAATCACAAACATGCTTAAAATTGAGGGCCTCAAATCCATCAATCTATGATGATTTAAAATATCATCGGTTCAATAAAAAATTATGATAACAAATTTTTGGTTTTAAGATCCCTTCCATAAAGTTTAAGAATTAATTTATTCATATAATAAGAGGGAAAAATTATACTTGACAAGTATATTTTCATCCTTAAACTAATTCCAACCATAAAATCATCTTTTACTCCAAAAGATTCGAAAATTCAAAAATATTCTATTTATGCTAGTTACGTAGGGTTTTAAAAATAATGAATTTATAATTGATTTACCAGACTGTTTTTAACAACTACATTATACAAACTAGGACATCACATAGGCTAGTGGTAGGTGATGCACCCTTGTTTCCCTTTGGATGCAAGTTCAAGTCTTGCGACCATGCCGGATGTGGCGAGTTGACGTTCGACCTCTGCGTTGTCTTATTTATAACAAACCAAAAAAAATTATGAAATTATTTAACCTTTACAATAGTATCCAATATTAAACTCAATTCATTCCCACCTTTAGACTTATCCAAAATACTTCTGTCCAAGCTCCCAGTCCAAAACATATGAGGAAGGTAAACAAAATGAAGATAATTTTTTCCACATAATAACATGTGAATATCTTCATCATGTATTCATTTAAAAAAAGGTAACATCCTAAATTATCATAAAATCTTATTGATTACATTCATTCTCCCTTATTCCTTATAGAATAATCTATATAGTATTTATATCCAAATATGTTTTAAACTCTAAAAATAATGGAATAAACCTACAATTAATTTTTTTCAATGTAGTCAAGATTATCAAATTTAATTTATCCAAAGAAATTATATCTTATTCCAAAATCAATACCTCAGTATCAGAACCATATTAAGGTTTACATTTCCTTCAACCATGTGTTTTCAAAAAAGATTAAATTGATATTGATTCACTATTCATAGAACCATATAATCACAAATCTACAATGAAATAGTACTAATGTACAATATTTATTTATTTCCATAATTAATATAACCATTGCATCGTTGATGCAACACTCAAATAAAATAATTCATTAATAATAGCATAAGAACACTTGTCATTCCTCTTCATCAGTGGTAGTATCATAACATGGTTATTATCCAATAGCCTCATTTGGGGCATACTCTGATGATTTGGCCATTGATTCACATACATTCCCAACACCTTTCAGATTTAGAATCTTACATATGAAACATTTTTCATACGCTTTAAATCACGTACATGAAGTCCTTTTTCTCCAAACATATAAAAACACTCATTCCCTTCAAAAATTTACCAAGGTGATTTTTCCACAATTATCATATATGGAAAAATACTTCTTTCCCTTATTCCCTTTATCCATATTTGTCTCTACAATCCTTTTTTTCTCTGGAATCCCTTCAAACCCATAGAACTCAGATAATTATTTATATACATTATTAACACATGATACTATTTCTTCATAGGATGCGAATATGTGGGTGACTATTTCCTTTCAAAATGATGGGAAAATACCATGAATGATATGACCCTTCTTACTCTTTGTATCATATGTATTGCATGAGTTCTCATTCATTATATTGGGCACCATTTTTATACAATGGAATCCACTAGGTTAGTTTATGAATCGCAATGAATAATTCAAATATATTAAAATACCTAATGTAAATTGAAAAAGTTTATTCATATAATGTATAATAATAAAAATGTTTTTGTTTCTATTTTATTTACCAATAAATCCTTCATAATGGTTTGTAATGAATTTGTGAATTATCCTAAGAATATCCTTAGGGAGTGTCATAACCAAGAGTGAAATAAGGTCCGTCGTCGTGTACCAAGATACCCTAGGTCAAGACTGAAACTTTTTTTTTCGGAGTTTTCACTCCTAGGTATATCTATTCTAGAGCCGCCCATACCTGCTCATATCCAGATAGAGATATATTTCTTGGAAAAATAAAAAAAATCTCTACATTACCATAATTCTCGGATGTTCATCAATAACAATCTTCAATGTTTATCATAGGGTAATGTTATCATAAAAGATTTTTTGTAAATCTAGTTTCTAAGGTTATTGATAAACTTCCTCTGATACAAATTTTAATTCCTTGACCCCAGTTACACAGAGTCAGTTCATTAATTTAATATATTGACATGATTATAAGGAATCAAGTTCCGAAGGATCGATTAGTTTAGTAATCATGGAAAATATATTACATACATGAAAGTTACATTAAACATTCAAACATAAAACAAACCATAAATAATCCATTGATAACACCATTATTCCCCTAGCGTATCCCTTCATACCAAACATAATACACATATTGGAATCTTGTAAAACCAAACATATGAAAAGGGTGTGCTCAGATGTTGAGTAAGGGTAAATAAATTAGCAGAAGCTATAATCATTTAAGTTAAGATGTGTAATAAAAAAATCCTTTTAAACATAAACATGAACATAATATCGAGAAAATAAATAAAAAATTACCCTATAAACATGCACATGAATATTCAACTAGTCGAATAATCACATGTAATAATTAATTCCATAATGAGGGAATTCTGAATGTCAGACATCATTAACCCAAAGCCAAGGCCTCATGCAAAGACTAAAAATAATTTTTTTTCATGTCCTTGTTACAAGACACTAGTTTGTATCATGAGACCTAATTATGTATCAAGGGGCTATAGTAGGCCCCACCCATAACTTACTATTATCACATCATCCTTATTTGAAATTATTGTTACATAACATAAACATTCGTATAAAAAATAGAATATGAAATGTCAATACATCGACCATAACCCATGATTGGTATAAAAATAACACATCCATAGTGAAAAATATCATAACTAATTAAATAAAATATGGAATATTATATTATAATAAATTAACCTTAATCAATAATAATATCTAGTAAAAGATGTTGACATAGTTGAAAATGATCTGTAGAACTTTTTGAATGAAATGTCTCTTTTTGTGAAATAATTTGAATGTCACACATTTATAGAGGATATAATTTTTAAGATGTTTTTGTATCCAAGTTTCACATACCACTTTCAAACGATTTAAATGAAATAACATTTTAAAACAAGCATGTCCATATAAATAAATCCTTTAAACCATTTTGAAATCATGGACATTAAAAAGACTTAGATGAATAAATATTTAAAACATTAAAATTTATGTTTTAGTAAACGAGTACCTTAAAAGAATCATTTGGAAATTTATTTTATGAATCATGGACATGGATAATAAATGTTTCCCAAAAAATACTTACACATACACTAACTTGCATAATAATGAGATTGAAGAATTAACACTTACCTTGCATATTCCTTTAGTCGAGGGTACGTTTAACCTCATGTATAATGGCCATAGTATGTTATTAAATTTTACAATAACCATATTCATATTTATTATATCATACATGATTCATTTATGACTTTATACTTCCAATTTAATAATTATTTTGATGTTAAATTAACATTTTCTGTAATACTCACTTTCTTTATCATACGTGTTTTGACTTGTTATTCTTGATCGTATCATTGGGATCATGATTTAAATAATTCCAGAATATAAATCATGATATATATATATATATTTAATGTATATTTTTAATATAAATATGTTTAACAGATAGATATATGAAATGGAAAATTCCATTTATGGAGATGGTAGGCCGTACGTATTCATAAACGATGTTTCTCTTTTCATATCGTAATGAACAGAAGTAAGTGAATAAAAATATATGTAAGTAAATACATACATATATATATATATATAACCAGTATCATAATTTTGTTATATATGACATAATTATTAATATAATATATATTTATAATCATCGATGACTGGTGAACCTGGAAATGAGTCTCATCGTGTCTTAGAGACAGTATGTCGTACATACCCACGGGAGATGATATTATTTCCTTAAAGATTAAAAGGTTTGGAATTGGATGTTTTATTAATTGTAAAAATAAATTATAATTCTATTTTTATTATTTATATACATATTACTCATCATTATATCCATCCAAATAATATAATGTCGAATAAAAAATTACACCATGACGTGGAGACGGTAAGTCTTACGTACACACATGGTGACATTATCATTCATAGGATGGATAGAATAATGAGAATGGTTGTACCATATTTATAATAGCATAATAGTATGTATAAGGTACTGAATTTATTATTTTGGTTTGGAAATAACAAATAAATAGAAAGTGGAAGAAAAATTGAACTTTGAAAGAGGTGATAAAATAATTATCACTTCTTTGGGTGTTTCATTTTGATTTGGACCAAAGGGCTCCGTAGTTTAACTTCATGAACAAGGTAAGGCCTCTATGTTTATGTAAGGGATGTTGGGTGGAGATTTGGGTAGGGTTTTTCTGAGCCAAATGGAATTGGAGGTGTGATTTGGAGTGAAGGTAAAGGACCATATTATAAGAGTGTTGAGGGTCACATTAAAAAAATTGAAATATTATTTATACAATTTTTGGTTTCTAATGGTTCCAAATTTATTTATATCAATGATAAGGTGGGTAGGGGTCGAAATAATCTCATCCAATAGGTATTATACAAGTTAAGGTCACCATATTAATAGTATCTTTTATATTTAACTCTTAGTTAAATAGTTTAACTTTTATCGTGTCCTCTTATATTATTATAGTAAATGGGTAATAAACATACAATAATAATCCAATAGAACCCCAAGTGGTTCATTAATTACATATTAATCATTATATAAGACATTTGGAAGAACATTATATTTTTTTGAATATTATATCTTTTAATAATATATTATTTGTTTTGAAAACTTATTTCTATCAATTTGAGACTATTTAGTATTTGGTTTTTGTGAAAGTCGTAAAAAAATGATTACTTTGAATAAAATTCATTTAATCAACCCTATAATGTCATATTAATCTATAAAATTCGTGGATTTCATCAAAAGCCTCAATTTACATTTATTTTTATATTTATAATATCAATTATTTTAATCTTTCATTGATAATGTAAATACTACATCATCATTGTGTCATAAATAAAATTAATTAGTTAGTCTCTAAAAATTATAAGTAAATTACCATTAATTAGGAAATATTTTTATATTTCTAAGGAATATTTATAGTTGAATTTATATTATCTATATCTCTATATTAAAAATGTTTTAGTTATGAAAAATTGAATTTATCACTTTTAACTCTTCTTTAAATAAAATAATAATAAATGACCAAATATAATAAAAGTGGACCAATTGGATCATATTTTATTATTATGGTTGGTTTTGGTCGAAATATACTTATCCAATATAATTAGGACATGTTTTGGGGTAATTATAATATCATTTTTACCTTTAATTGCCCTATTTACTTTTAACTGTGGTAAATAAAAGTGAAAAGTTACTATTCACCAAAAATTATTTTCATCTTATTGAACCATATTTTTCCTACTGATTTCAACCATGTATCTCGGATTTTTAAATTCCATTCCTCAAAGCGTTAAAATTAGGTGTTATGCAAATATGCAAATGTGCCTAGAAGGTGGGAAAACGACGTTAAAAATTTATGTAAATTTTTATACATCTATTTTTATTATAAAATGACTCAAATGAATTAAATTGAACATATTTAGGTAATATATATCTATTTTGAATTAAATAAATTTAAATAAAATAAATAATTATTTAAATAAATAGTCGGTTTTAAACAATTACGTAGTGTTTTTCAGTATTCATCAAATATTGAATGTTTTCTATAAAAATACCAATAATTGACTCTAAGCTAATTTTGATATTCAAAATTAAAAAAAATTATTTTTTAAAAAATTTAAAATAAAAAAGCTTCATTAATTAATTTAATGTTAATTGTAGTTGTCAAAAGCAAAAAAGTGGGTTTTTAATAAGTATAAACTATCAAATGATTGGCATGTGTTTATGCCAAATTTAAATGTGAAATTACTTATAATGAATAACATTATTTTAAATGATAAAAATATAGTTTAATTATTCATCCAAACCATTCAAATTTATATTTTAACACTATAAATTATTTTGATTAGAAAAGTTGTTTTCAATTAAAATTTAGTATTTTTTACTATTCACCAAATTATGAATGTTATCATAAAAACACCAAAAACTTATCGAAAAAAACTTTTTAGGTATTGATTCTATAGAAAAAGTTTAGTTTGTCAAATTTAATATATAAATGTGTGAAATATTGGATTTAAAAAGGGTTCCCCATTAATAGGCGGTAAAATTACATTTTCTGAAAATTAATTCATTTATCTGAAAAATAGGATTTTTATTATATTATTTCTAAGAAAATATAATATCGATGTTAAAATTATATGGGTTATATAAAATTCAAAATTCAGTTAATACTATTCAAAACCACTTTTTTAATTTCTAGTTTATAATGTTGTGGTGCGCTCGAACTAGGTGTTGCGTATTGAGCTTGTTATTGAATTACTTTGAAAAGATTACACACTATGAAATCTTGGGGTGTTAAAATTAGCATAAATAATATAATATTACAATATAATATCAATTTTATGTATTTTTAAATTTATCACAATGAATTAATATACTAATCTAATATATTATTATTTAGAAAATGTTTATATAAGAAGACATTTAATTAAAAAAATTAAATTAAAATATTCATATATATATATATGGATTTATCACTCCCCACATTTATGTTACTCCATGTCCTCATGGAATTTAACTAAAAAATCATAAATTTAGAATTCATCTTCTTCCCATTCTTGAGCCTAGATTATTTCAATGTTAATAATTAAATATTTAATTTGAAAATGAAATTCCATGTAGACTGAATGACTATATTGAGTGAGGAGGGGTACATACTTGTATCTCTATTTTCATAATTGAGTCTCTTATAATAAAAATATGATGTTAGTTTGGACAAGACCATATTTATTAAATAAACATCATCATCTCCCAATTTTAATAAAATTACTAATTATTAGAATGAATTAAATATTTTACATGATTAAGACACAATGCATTAGCCTCCTCTGTTTAATAGCCAATTGTTATCTCATATTATATAAATTTAAAATAATATTCTAATAAATAATTGTTTTGGGAAAGTAATTATCTGAAGCCTATTCATCCTACCAATACATAGCCTCTCTATGGATAAACTCTCTCCCAATAATGATAGTGGAATGAAAAACCACAAGTTGAGATAAATTTTCATTCGAGTGCAATTTTTTTAGAAGAAAATTAATGATCTTATAATTTGATTAAGAATGATAAAATATCAAATACTCTAGTCACCATAATTATAAATGTTACCATTTTAATAATCAAAGTTAATTATTATTTGACAACTAAAGATTATTAATTAACATCGTATAGATTTATTTTTCGATTTTAATTATCTTTATCTTTCAATCATATCATAATATTCATACGAAAAATAATATGTTTAGAATAAAAAATCAATATAATTGGGTACTTCATCTTTACCCTTCTTCTTTTCTCAGTCACACATGCTTGATACAAATAACACCATAACATGATTATTATTTTATTCATTCTCATAGTTTAATCTTTTTAACTACATCAGTAATTTCTTATCTACTCAGATTAGATCACTAAATCACTCCTTTCAATTTCACTATCCAAAAATAAGGTATATATAATAATTTTAAACCACTACCACAATTATTAAATTATTATAATTATATTTTTTTGTTACCTATGATTTATCAGTGATTTACAACAAACCCAAACATGAGGGTCCCCTTCCCATTTGAAATACTACAAACTTTTATCCTTCTTATATTCAACACCAACAAGAATAATTGATATTCTATAACTCATTTAAACATTGAAAACCCAAATAGAAATCAATTTCCATTTATACATCCAAAAAATACCCACAAAAGATTCCTGATCAAAAAAACATTGTATGATCAACCTAAAATATTCAAGGACGTACAAAATAACTCATCGGGAATCACTATAATGTTATAAATTGAATATGGGAATGAATATCTAAAATGATTCATCATCAAAAAATCTATATTATTCTTGAATATCGAATAAATTAATTACACCTTCATTGATACCTCTATCATTTAGTTAAGTAAGTTGATAATTTTTATATTCATGATTTTGGGATCATATAATATTACTGTTTCATGAATAATATATTAAACCTGTTATTTTATTTAGTGAATAATAACATTTTCTATTACTTATTTTCTCCTTCCTAAATAATGAGTTTAGTAATACAAATGTTTATTTAAATATATATTTTATTATTAAATAAATTTATTCATTTTAAAAAAATGATGTTTATAATGATCCAATGAAACCCACATAGTATCACAAATTATTATTAGGATCCTTTCTCTAACATTGATATATACATGATTATGTATCTTGAAAATTTATTTTTATGTAGAAATTTTTGATACATACAAAAAAATTATTACACATACACTAGGACTAAAAAAGTGTATTCATATGAGACATGATGTTTATACAGGGTTGAAATATGGTTACATAGAAACAATATCATCTTTATGAAGTCACTAAAATAATTCATATACATATTGAACTATTGTGTTTTTAAATATCCATTAATAAATTCATGTATTCTTCAATTAACTAATAAAATAAATAAATAAATTATAAAAGTATCAAAATACTAAATCTTTTCCAAAATGCATCCATGAATTTGTTAAAAATAAATAAAGTAATCGGAATTACATAACAAATTTCTTCAATATAAATGGATCTTTAGTCCCCCATGAATTTATTGTCATCCCATTTTCAACACTATCTCATGATACCCAAAATTACCACTAATATTAATGAAATATATGATAAATAATTCAATCACATCCTATCTCATCTGAGATATATCTTTAAACTATAAAATATGATAATAAAATGTTTTTGAGAGAATAGTTTCCCTAGGGTTATGAAACATCTTCCAAGTTATACAAATGACTTTTTAAAATAATCTCTATTAACTCAACTTAAATAAATTTTCTTTTTCCAATAACCACAAAAATATATATCCAAATTATGTTCACACTTATTTAAAAATCATATCCTATATTGAAAATATAGGTAGTGATTTGACACTTTTATCTCACCCATTGGAAACATACTCAATATCATTACTAAGGTTCTGTCCACAAATTTTTAATTTAATAGGGTATGTATTAACATGTTGTTATATCCTTAATTATTAGAACCACTCATTTGATAATTCATTTGGGAAAACATCTAAAACATTATCCATGGTCATGATAAACTCATATTTCATATCTGTCTTGTCTATTTTCTCTTTAATGCAGTGATATATGTGACCAATGTTCATAGATTTATAGTTTTATTCCGGATTCAAGGAAATATATATAAAAAATTTATTTTCAGTGGAAATCCATAGTATCCTTTACATATTATATCTAGGTAATATATGTGGAACCCATATCCACACATTTTTAGTAAAATACATTAAGGGTATTGTAAACTCATCTTCAGCTATTATTAATGACCCTAAAAATTGATTATATCTATTTTATTTCACTAAAATATAACATATAGAAAAATTTCCACAGAAAATTGAATTTCTATAAAAAAAATCCCAACCCAATTATCATGTATAAAACTCTACAACATCAAAAGTGAACTAGAAATATATTGTAGGATGTATCCAATTGTTCTTTTCATGTATATGAGATCCATCACGGACTGTAACAATGTATATTCCAAGGGATAATGATTAAATTGAAGATATTTTTTTTAGAAAATAAATTTTAGATCTTGAATATATCATATATATAATGATTCAAATATATTTTCTATATACACTTAGATTTAAATAGTTCCACCCACATCGTTGATAAACATAGTTCCAATACCACTAGGACTATAAAATTAATTATAATTACCTATTCTAATACTTCGTAAAATTATTTGATTTATTTTTCATGGAATGGAAAAATATTATCCATCCCTTCATTTATTTGTAATACCAAAAAATATTTAATTTCTCACAATAAATATATCTCAAAATTAAAATTAATTTTCTTCAAAACTCCTTATAATTATAACCATTATCACTTACAAAAAATATTTCATCCTCATATACTATGATAATAGTGGTACCTACAGAAAACATGTTAACATTGATATTACAATTAACCTTATATTTTTAATTTGTTTCATTTGAAGCATCCATCAATTTTAGTATACTAGGATCGTCAATCAATATTTAATCTATATAGATATTTCTTAATCCATTATACCATGATTTTAAATTTACCAAATAAAAAACCATCATTTTTATCAATGAAAACGTGTCCTTTTATATAAAACTTTAAGGTGGATATTTTCAAATCCATTTTTAACAAAACTATGAGAATATAGAAAAAATAACTTTTCAGAGGACCCATGTCCTACCTCTAGTGAAATTGTGAATTCAAAATAAATTCTGTTGATATGAGAATACCATTTGAAAACAAAATATACTTTATTCCATTTTACAACACATATGACATTCATTTTGTTTCTGAGAAAAAACTCAGTGAAAATGATAATTTTGATCTCTGAAAATGACACTAGATCCCATGTATAACAAATTTTTATTTGATAATTATCCTCATTCATAGAATCCTTAAATTATTCCTAGTAAATTTCCTTATAAATAGATCTAGGTTATACATGTAAAATCAGTGTGGTTTTATTAAAACCCAAAAATTAATCTTATTACAAGTTGTATCATTTTGACCATTAATATTAACATAATTAACATAATTATTTATCTTTAAATTTAAATAAATCTAATTCCCAACTAAATCATCATTGCATTCCACATATATGTCAATTTCAATAAAAACCACCTCATCTATATCTACTTATATGTATTTTTTTCTATAATCTAAATGATTATTTAGATACTATATTTAATTTTTGGATGAATAAACATATCTAATTTGTAAATATTATATATTAAATTAAAATTTGAACACTATAACTTCAAATAATGATATAATATCCAAAACATTTCTCCCCTCCCATTGGAATTTTACCATAAAAGTGAACAGTCATCAGTTCATTCATTAAACATTTCCATATTTTTATTCCATATCATTATCTAAAAGATCATTCTAAATACAATAATCTAACTGAATATATAATTTTTTGGTAATAAATTTCATATCAATTCTTTATGTTCCTTAAGTCTCATTAAAATAATATTTTGAATATACATATTTTTTACAGTATATCTCTATTAAAAAGTATGAAATCTTATTTCAAAGTAGGTTGGTTCTTCCCATTTCCATAATTATCATCTTATTTCTCTCATCTTCACCATTCTATTAAGGATTTTATGGTTTTCTAATTTTTTATTTATTCTATTTGTTTCATAAGTAACTCTAAAAATCATTTGATGTAAAATCTATTTCATCATCAGGACTCATTTTTATGACATAGAAACTATTTTCACTAACAACATGTATTTTGAATGTTTTGAACATATGAAGATAAAATTAGTTTTTTAAAGAGAAAATATTTTATCATTGTCTAGTATTAAATATATTAAATTAAATAGATATTACCATTTTTATAAGTGTTCTTTCTGGGTCTAAATATATATTAGTATATGAATATAAATAGTCTAGGGGATGAATATCAAACTGCTTATGTGTACCTTAATCCATATTCCAATTTAGTCATGTTTCATAAACTAATTCTCTATTATTTTTTGATTGGGGATTTTTCTTAGCAACACGTGTTTGTTAATATTTAAGTTTTTTATAGTATATATATACAAATATCCTTCTTCGTAAATAATTCCCATCATTGGATTGATATAGCATTAATTGAATGAGTCAGAAATTTGAAATAAGTTCCCACTAGTTCTTCCCCATACCATGTTTAATCTTAAATATTTTTAGATATTGATAATCCATGTGTTATTTTGAAAAACATCCTCGTTTACATCAACAAAAAACTAAGAAAAACTATTACTTTTTTGTTTTAGTCATTTAATATTTTTTTGATTGGGTCATTTTTTCCTACATATATACTATTAAAACATATTTTATTATCATAATACTATCATTGTCAAATGTAAATGTGAAACCACCATGATTATAAATATATTTCATGATTTTTTTATCTCTAATCATTTATGAATATAAAACAATATCTAGGACCCATGGTCTTCCTATATCACTTATTTTAAATGATATATAAACATTTAATGACTTTTATTATTTATTTTACCTCAACACATGATTTTTTTATCATTATAAGAGAGTTTTATCAGGATATGTTTCATGATCTTGAATCCTGCTTCCTTCGTTACTCACATCAGCCATAATTTTACATCAAACATGTGAAACTTTTCTGGGTACGAAGACATATATAAGTTTTATTCAAAACCTAGTTTTATAGTGATACATTACGTTTAACATTAGATAAACACCCTTATGAATAATTCCATCATATATATATGGATATATTATATCATAAATTTGTAGCCTTGTGGGTAAAATAACATATAAAAAATAATACCAATGAAATTAAAACAATTGTTAAATAAATTATTCTCTTAAAAAATTGATTTCTATATTTTTGACATTCTTTTACATATATGTTCAAATCAATTTCTTTATCATTTTATTGATTCTTTAGATATTATATATTTTCCAGTGGATGTATAATAGTGTATTCCATAATCATTTATGAACTATAAATTAATAGATTTACAAATATAAACTATAGTGCTAGGGAAAACCTTTCCAACATGATCAATAGATTCAGGTATTCATATAACTAAATTTGATGTAATAATCGAGTCATCTATTATTAGAGATAAATAATCAAATTAAATAAATTGTTTTGGATTGTATAAATATTTTTAACTCGTAATTATTATTTGGATGATTTGATTCAACATTTCATATTTACTCTCTTTTTAACCCATGTTTTTCTTGATTTCCCTCCTTGATATTTTCATGTTTTTTAGTCATCAGTTTGAATTTATTGATCTTTTCATTGCGTTTATTATTTATTTTTATTGATAATTTATTTTCATAAAATATTTTAGCCTCAAATTTAATCTATTTTATAACATTATTATTTAATATTTTATTTTAATGATAGAAATATTTTGTGTGAAATCATATCATATTATTTATGTAACCTTCTTCATAACTTTACTCATCAATATTTCAGGTGGTCACTAAGATTTCTATATAAGTTGTGTTGTTTGAATAATTTTATGTTATTTTTCTTTTTATTGGAATCTACCGAATTATTCTACCACATATTTTTTGAAATCAATATCAACATATTATTTCATGGAAATAATATATTTTTCCCTAATCATGTAAACTAATTTGATCCCTCTTTATAATTTCATCTTTTAATGTTTTTCCATATGTTCATCATGATCAAAATCATTGTTTTTATTCATTATTTAAATAGACTTAAATTTTCCAATTCCATAATATTTGAAGAATATAATATTATTTTTTATTTTTTATTTCCCTTCACTATTAAAAAACTTATAGATATATGAGTCATTATTTAATTATTTTCATTTTCTATATCATCATCATCATGAAACTCTCCAGATGGTTTTAGTTATTCATAATTCAAAAATAATTTTCTAATGTATTAAAATGTCATTTCATATATCAATTTCATCATAATGTCTAGTGAATTCTTTATTTAATAGGAAATGATGAAATTGTAATGATTATCTAATGAGAGCTCATCCCTATAAATATGATAAAAAATATTATGATCTGATCTATAAGGGTTATTCTGGAAGAGATTATTTACAATACTTCAATAACACATCATTCCCCAAAACAAATATATATTTTTTAGAACTTCATTCACCGTAGTGATGTAATCAAAAATCTATTCATCCTTATATAATTATATTATAAGACCAACTTCTCTAAATTTGTACCTCAACATATTTTAATTTTTTTCCTTTCATAATTGCTTATATGTTTCTCTATAAGATTTTAAAATATATTTATTCACATCACTTTATTAGACACCATATAAATGTTATACATCAACCTATATTTCATGGATTTTAAATCAGCCACATGATTCTTTCATTAGAAGATATAAATTTTGACCTCTTTTAATGGGTAAAAATACCATTGTATCTAATTTGAGAACAATTTGATCTTAAAAAAGTTTCATTTTAGTTTTTACATACCATATATATTTATTACATAAAATTTTCCTAAACCACTACTATTGAAAAATTTTAAATTATCAATTTTCCTACTCAATAAGAGAATAAAATAGTTGAATAATAATTCTTTGATACCACATGAATACCCTAATATACTAAATGACTATAATAAGAGGAGAGGGATGAATTTGTGAAACAATATGTTTAAAATTTCCTTTAATTAAATAATTTTATTTAGTTATTTTTATCTCGAAACATATTTCTAATATATTTTATGTAATATTGTTTAAGATAAGGATCAAGATAATACCCTTCAAGAACAAAAATCGTCATATTGTATTCACTTAATTAGATACCTAAACCAATAAGTATAACTAAAATAAAATGACAATATGTAAAATTAGATAATGTGATCCTTTTGTACTTTTATCTCTTTATACTGAATAGGACAACCTACAGTCGTATAAAAGAAATAGGTTAGCTAAAATACATTATAACGAAAATATTAAGAATATAAAATGGTGATAAATAATATATGTGAGTGAAGAATTATTTCATTATAACATAATTCATTACGGATCATGAATTATCACAATGTGTAATGGAATGAGAAAACAATATCATAAAATCATGAAAACATTGAAATTTAGAAACAACATAAACTATTATATCACATGCATAGGTCAAGGATAACTACTAAGACATCATAACGTACAGTTCTTGGGTTGTCTTCCCATAAACCCTATATTGTATCTCATGTTTTAAAAATTGTACCCAATGTACTAGAGAACTATAAGGGAAAACCCTTCATATTTTTAACTTTATGTGGGTTACATCGATTATATTTTCAAATACTGTATATCATTATCTATATTCATTTATTATATATGTTTTTCTTTATATATGTAATTTCCTAATAAATATAGGATAACTATAAGTTTGTGATTACCCATGAATGACAATAGCGTTGGGTATTCCCAACATAACAGAATTATAGGTAAAATAAATGTATAATTTAGACATCATAATAGGTGAAAATAAAAGATCATCGAATGGGTAACAGAGGGAGAAATTAATTCCAACATTATTTTCCCAACATTTGGGAAATAACATAATGTTCAAAAACCAATTAAACCTATCCAATTGATAATGAAAAAAAATATTTCAAAGGAATTACATGAATGAAAATATCTAAGGAGAGAATCTATTATTCTGATAATTTGAATCTTAAGTATTGGTAAGAGGTCCATTGATCCCTAGAAACTCACTAATACAGATCTAGAAAAGAAAAATGAGATTAATTTTCCCTCCAAGGATTTGGATTTAACAATAATGGGATAATGTGTGGTTATTTATAGAAAAATGGCTGGGCTATTCTATAAATACATAATCATATATTATGGACCCTTAGTTAACAATAAATAATAAATAGTTTGCATTATAATGGTTTTCCCATGTAGTCTTACAAAGAGGAATTGTTTTTTAAATTTTTTTTTCCTTAAAACTAGATTCAATAAAATAATTTCATTCATTATGTGGATGTGAGTAATGTTCATAATAAATTATTTTTAGAATATTAATATATATTATTGGGTTTGAAAGATTAATTATATGTTAGTAAAATTAATATTATTACTTTAAGAACACATTATATATATGGAAAAAAAATTTAGTTTTGAATACCTCTATGGAATTCATTACATCAATTTTGGAAACTTTGGATATAATAATTCATCAAATATATCTATAATTTATTTAATAATTACCAAGAAAAATATTATCATAGAAACTGTTGAATAATTCAACATTGGATAATTTCAAGATCCTTATTTAAAAAAAGAAAAATATTTTATAATATAATTTCTTAAATATCAAAAAATTTCATTTTAAATAAAGGTTCCAATTCATTAAAAAATTACATTTTTTCGTGAAATAATATACAATCCAACTATTATAAAAATTAATCAATAGATTGTAAAATTATATTATAATTCATATTAAAAAAATAGATATATTTAATAATTTTTCATATTTTTTTTGTATTTATAGTAATTTAATTTAACCTAAAATCCAATTTAATTATGATGGAACCAAAATTATCCCATGGGAAATCAAACCAAACAAAAATACCAAAGAAATCCTGCCTCATAGAGCATCCTCCCAGAAAATCCTCATAATGCCCATCCTGCTCAGTGAACATTGCAAAGCAGTAAGAAACGATTCCTCTAGGGCCACCTTTGAGAAGACAACAGAGCACTCTGAGATAGTGACACACTTGAGAGAGAGCGATAAGATGTCGTGTAGCAGCTGAAGGAGAACTCAATGACTACGATGCACTATAGAGATCCCTCTATGAGGGTTGTGTAACAACTGACGGAGTGCTCTGCGAGTCTTGTGAACTTGATGGATCTACCAATGATTTAGGGGTCTAATTCCTTCGAAACTCGACTTCTGAGCTTCACACCACCTCTTTCCTATAAATACAATGCTTCCCTAAAACACAGATGACTGATACCTTGTCCTTTTTCACTCTCATCTCGCAAATCGTTAAGAAATCTCTTCTCTTCTAGGATTTGAGAAAATAAATTCTTCATTATATTTGAGAAATCTAAAAGGCCATTCCCCTTTCTCAAATTCAACACCAATTCAAGTAGGGATGCCCTTTGTGAAGGCCAAATGACATCAAAATGGAATCAGATCTTTATGGGAACTCAAATCTTTGCAAATAACTCATACTTTGTGAAGTACCATACATTCACATGTGAATCCCATGCTAAGGAACGATCATTATGCTTCATGAATTATATTTCATCTTAATGTTTTACTTTTTAAGGCACCCATGCTCGATGAAATCCTACAATACGAAAACTATTATACCTGGTGGATCACTCTTTATATGCATGTATACACCATGTCTATTCTAGAACACCCCACATCACAAAGATTAACTTGTCATGGAGTCTCTACACTTTGTTGAGAAACAGAGCATCGCAATGTCCCTTCCTATAAACCCATTTTATTCACAATCCCTACTTCCCACGCAGGGCCTCCAGTTTTGTACAAAATGATTTCAATGTCCCTTGGGCAGAGATTCAAGTTAAACATTTTCCCTCAAGATTATTTTCATAGGCACGCTAACAGCTATTTCTTCTTCACATAACCATGCTAACGTGATCCCCTAAATGGATCACTCTAAAACCCCATCTCAATATGACATTGCAGGTGCCATACCTTCATTATGGGTTAAATAGAACCACTTCTGTATGTCATAAGGGTGAGGAGTGAATCCTAATCTTCTGAGATACATGACATTAAACATCTAGGAATCATCATCCCTGATACATGACATTAAAATTTAGTCTCTCCCCAAGAAATATATGTAGGGTGCACTGCCTCATATATTTTCCAAGTGAACTAGTCTCCATGGGAGTGCGATCTTGCTCACATGGAATGAGATCCACCTTGCATGGAAGAACATATTTCTATTGTAGAGGGAAACCAACCTGGTGTGAGTCCATATCCTTTTTTTTAGGATTTATCACCCTTTCTCCTCCTCTCTTATTACATGTACAAAGACTGTAAGAGAGATGGGTATGAGGGTCTTTTTGTACACCATCCCTCTTCATTTGGGATTAATTTCCATTAACCCTCCATCATTGAGTAAGTCCCAATCTCCATCTCTATTTTGGACACTAACCACACATAAGTCCCATCACATTCCTCATAGACACGTCATTCACGAAATGATTAGCATATATTTGTTGCCTCTTGTTTCTCACTCAAGAAAGACACACCTAAGCTTATAATAAGCATCGACCATGACACCCTTTTTGGGATGCCTTAGTGTGTAATCCACATCTATCACAACTAAAATATTTGAACATTTATCTTTTACATATATAGAAAAGGTATGTAGGAATCCTTCATGATGTTCAAGCCCATAACCCATTGGTCCTGAACTCTTCACGTATGTTCACCCCCATCCTACATGACGTTAAACAATATGCCCTTTTTTCGTCTCGCATGATGCTGAAATATATTCTTATAAAGTACATGGGTTTTGATCCCTATCTCTTAAGCAAGGTACATAGGAAGCCTTCCTGAGGTTCGACCCCAAACACAGGTAAACATTGGTGTCCCCTTTACTATGACACACATCCATGGCCTGTCCCTTAGTTGTGTTTGACCAAATCTCAGGCCCTAACCACTCGTAACCCCTAGCATGTTGTCGGGTCATTGTCCTCTGCATACAAGCTAATTCAATGACCCATACTGTACTTTGCATACATCGATTCTCTTCCATGAGGATACGTTGGAAGGCTTCATGTGGTTCATAGAATGCACTCATGTCCCATACTTGTCTCTCTCTCCAGACTTTGTGCCTCGGGAAGGTCATACAACAACCTGGGGGTTCTATATCCTCCAGGTTCCATCCATGTGTCCATTCTTACAGGCCCCCTCCTCATATATCCCATCTCCCCACCGAACTATGTGGACATTGATTCGTTTCCATGTGGATACATAATAAGCCTCTTCGAGGTTCAATCCCTAGATTATCATCATCTCCACATTGATTTCATTCCATCCCTTTCATCCACTTAGATTAACCATCCATCATACATCCTAATTCTTACCTGGGATGCCACATCACGGTGGGGTCATTACATCCTTTTGGGAATATAACCCTTCATAAGCCCCACACAACCAATAACCAGCCAACCAAGGGTGTCCCTCTTGTGGTGGGCCTTTATCCATACATAATCGGCAACATGTCTCTAGGTTGTTATCCTTTATGTAAACACTGATTCATCACCATGTCGATCTATATGGGTTTTGATCACTACCATCCGCTCAAGGAACGTAGGAAACCAATTGACGTTCAATCTCATCCAAAGGTAAACCTTGGTTTTACCCTTTATTGGGTGAACTTTCTGTTATCCTCCCTTAGTGGTGTCCAGATCAACCTTCACGGTGTGATATCTTACCTCTATGGGAAAGATCACCTCAGATCCATCATAATTGGGAATTGTGTTCCATCATCAGGGGAACCTTCCTAGGGATGTAACAATCTAATTAGTCTCTATGGGATGTTATAATACATATCACTCTATATCTGAATGATGTTAAACTTATAGCTTACCTCGTGTTAAACATGAGATGCCTCCGGAAAAACTCAGAAGACATGACTTTGGTGTAACCATCTCCAGTAGATGTTAAAATCTTGGCATACCCAATATAAAACATTGGAATATTAAAAAACATTAGGGACATTACTATGGAATATATATTCCACACAATCGACATGGGATGTCTCGGGCTTCTTCCACCTCGAGAAGACCTATCATAATGAAATGAAACTCAGGATCAATAGTTTTTCTGCATCCAGACATCCTGGTGATGTCCAACAGGACAACTCCACTAAACGACGATTGATTCTATGACTTGAACCCTTGGAAGGTCTTGACAGAAGCAGTGTAATTATCCATCATCCATAAATATATTTCACATTGGAAGAGTTTCATGAACAAAACCTTAATCATTAGGGGAGACCCATACTAGGTGATGAATTCTAAGGAGGAATACCCAAAAGTATAGGCAGACATCCCATCATCCTATTTTGATTAAGGAGAAAACGTCCCAGAATAAGTGACAGATGCCCCCACCTTTAGAAAGAGGGAATTTGGGGTAATAGACAATGCGTCACAATGTGATGGTGTTCACCCCAATGAAATCATGAAAAACAGAAATGGTGAACCCAACGTGAATCTTCTCTTTAATGTGGATATTAGTAATTTTCAAGACATCAGTTGATAAGCATGTCACCAGATCCAGAAATCTGGTGCCAGGTCCCACTATGAAAATAGTGGGTCTGGTGTGACACTCGATAGAGATTAGGGTAGTTGAATGTTGGGTATCCTAGTCTATGACATTGTCATCATGAATCTATCTTACTAATCATGGGTGATGAAAAAGATCTAGGGCACTAAACATTGGTTTTCTACTAACAACACTAATTGTAGAATTTTTATTCTTTGCTGGAGCCAAGAAACTATGTCTGGAAATGGATCACCACCCACCCACCAATAATGGAGTCAGTGAAACACCTATGAGGAAATTATGTGCATCTCTATCTCTTTTGTGATGGCCTCCAAATCTATTGTAGTAGGGTGCTCACACTGTATATCACCATCTGAACCCATTCAAAGAGGGGGAAAATGCCCTTGTATGACGGTATGATGAAAAAGGGATTATCCCTACATGGGATATGGCCCATTAGGACCAAGAGTCTTATGTTCCTCACCATCGGTGTCTCCCCTAGGGCCATGTAGGGAGCCAGTACTCACCACTGTAACCAACAAAAATTTTAGGATTCTCTCCATATAATTCATTGACAACTCACTCTCGTATGTCAAGGAGGTATGGTATGAATGTGCTAGACCATCTATGATACCATTGCAGGGTCTACCAACAAGTTCCCCTACATGGCCATTTCAACACCACCACCTTGTCCCAGAGGATGAGGAGCATGTGAGATACACACCTGTACTACTAGCCCCAATCCGGTTAAACCGACACCAATGTCAGGTTCAAGCTAAGGAGGACACTCACCTAAGGGTGTAATCATCAGCATATATAGTGGCCCATTCCACTGTAGACACATAATATCAATTTCTCATTTACATTGAATTGAGAAACTTATACACTCGACCCGGATTAAGGCTTTAACCGCCCCATGGGTATGATGGGATGACTCCCTTGGTATTCGGTGAGGGTAGTAACTGTTGTGGGATATCCCTAAGAGATGGCATCCATTTTTTATGTCCTCCCCATACCACCATCAATGAGAGATAAGTCCCTACCCACTCCAAAGCTTGGCATGTAGGCGCTCTACATACCACCACTAGTTTCGGAGAAGTCCCTCCCTACTACACAAATATCCATCATATAGGTTTCTTTTACACCCATGATCCCATGTAGAGAGAAGTTCCCCCTATAAAACGTCTCCAATGTCAAGATTCTCCTTGACTTATCAAACATTAGTATGAAGGACTTCCCCATGTTATTACCATAGATGATGGTCCTTCCCATCCTGAAAATTAGAAAAGCAGAGGTTTTCCTCTCTTCATCGGCATCCAATGCAGAGGTCATCCCAGTGATCAGTTGGACCCATACAAAGGCTCCCCCTCATACCGTCACCTCCATGGGAAAGAAAATTACCCCACCAATTTCATCTTCATCTCACACTTTCTGCGATTTTATGCCCCCAAAGATGTAGATTTCCCCCAAAATCCTCCAAATGATGGAGGATTCATCAATAACTGATCATGGGTATTCTTCGGTTAACACTATAGATATGGTAAACCCATAAATGGATCCTAATGATGGGGATAACATGGTGGATCATCCCAATGTCCCCATCTAATTCCAATATCATTTAATCCATGGTTATGTGAGTCGCCGGAATGCATTGGTCAGTGCTTCCAGCCATGATGTTCATGCCACTGAGACCAGACAGAAGGCCCAGTGCAGAGCACATCACACACATCATTTACATCTCATTTCATCTAATACTCCTAAAACATAATTTTTACAAGTAGATCAGGAATATCCACCACGACTATGTTATGATCAGCCACATTATGCTATGGATATAATTAAGTTATATGGACCTCATATTGTAGCCGCTCCATGTGATTTAACTAGTGAGAAGTGAGACATTCCCAGCACCAGCCAGAACCCGCCAGTTCAACCAGCAGTTCCCATCAAACCTCATTCCATATAGTGACCTCCTATCTAGAGAAGTACATGTATGGATCAGATGTATGCTATTCTCAATATTCTATCCGACATTCCTATAATTCTCTCTATCCCTAATACTATTCTCCTATAAACATATATCTGTGAAGCCCTTACCAAGTCTTTATGAAGCCCCATCGAGTTTGAGATGGTGGCATCATCCCCATATGACTTCAATGATGAGGGATTCAATCATTTGAAATTTCCAACCAATATATCTTTCTATGGAGAAGATGAATATTCTCGTATATAGGGGAGTATTTTCCCACTGTACATCACTCGAAATTTCAATGGTGTGAAGTTTTGTTGTTTTATTTTTAACATGGGCTCTGGGATCAACCTTATCCTGTCCCAGACACTCTAAAATATGGGATAGTCTATGGCTAATTTGATTCCATATGACATGAAATTTTAAGGATATGACATGATAGAGTAGACATTTATTGGATAAATTCTCTTGAAGACCCTATTTTGTGGCATATGTGTTCCACATTATGTTCATGGTTGTCTCAAAAGACACCTCTTAAAATGAGATGATGGGTAGGCCATGCCTCCACCTGCATGAGGCAATCCCTTCTTCATATCTCTAATCCCTTATATCATCTATCAATTGTCGAGTTGTCTTACTCAATTATGATGTATCTCTCTTTGCTTTTGTGAATCCCACTAACTAGATGTTGACTATTACAACAGATAGGAAATTAAAATTCCATCTAACTTGGTTTAGCACACTACAGATACAAATGACCAATGGATAAACCTATATGATACCTATATTTTTGAAATCAACCAATTGGAGGTCATGACCCCAGATTTAGGAAAATGTTTTGTTTTATGTGGAATGAGGGGGTTGTTCATTCCCAGGATTAAGGAAGTATGGAAGATCACCTTTTATTCATATAAAAATTATGCTCAGGTGATCCATGCAGACCCCTACTCCCATAAGGTATTGGGATGTCCTCCCCATGGTAATGAAAATAAATCATACTATCTGGTTTCATTAGGATGGGATAAAATGACTCTATAGAACATGACACTATTTATTTTATATCATCACACATGGCCCCTTGGGTGAAAGGTTAGATGTGATGGGGTCGACAACATGTTTTCCATTGTTTTGTTAGTACAGGAGCTTCCTGATGAGGTGTCAACCACTGCTCAAGATGGAACCTGTGTCCCATCAGGATCTATCAACTTGGAAGAATCACCTCATACCAATGATTATCTCACCATTGATGTTGAATAATATTTTTCATATACTCATCCTGAATTTTAAGAGGGTGCCTCCACTACAATATAAGAATTAGTACAGGTGATCCTCAATAAATAGATAGATCTGAAACCAATGTTGATCAGTGCTGCTATGCCTGTCAAAAAAAATAATGATATGTGGATCTCCTAAAGCAGCGTCATGATGTATTCTATTAGAGTTATGAATATATGCATGGGCTAGATCCTTAGGTCACCATCCACCACCTCGATCTTCAACACATTGTCTCAGGTTCAAACATCCTTCCAGAATGATGTACCCTTCTCATGGACCCATGGTCAAGGCCCAGATTTATTGGATAATAAAAGGAAATATCATCAAGGAGGTATAGTACCCCAGATGGTTGGCTTGCATTATGCCTCTCATGAAGAATAATAGACATATTAGAGTCTGTATCAACTTCCGAAATCTCAACCATCACTATCTGCAAGATGATTTTCCCCTTCTTATGATAGAACTCTTGATTAATTACATTGTGGGGTTATAGGCTCTCTCCTTCCTGGATGGATATTCTAGATATAATCAAATCTTAATGTCCCATAAGGATGAAGATTATACTTCCTTCAGGGCACCACAAAGTAAAATCTTCTTCCAAGTAATTCCCTTTGGTTTAGAGAATGAAAGTGAAACCTACCAACGTGACATGAACCACATATTCAAGGAAATCATAAGATAATTGGTGGAATTGTACATAGAAAATATGTTGGTCAAATGCCACCAATTCCAGGACCATCTCTATTATCTGGATAAAATGTTCCCCTTCCTCCGTTCGCACCACCTGAAGATGAATCCCTTGAAGTGTGCCTTTTGGGTCACCTCTAGTATTTTTCTTGGATTTGTTGTGAGATACATAAAAATTGAGATCTACTTGGATAAGATCATGACCATCAATCAGATATATCATCCGAGAAACATTTTAGAGCTTCGATGATTTCAAGGCCACATTACCTAAACATGTTGATTCATCACAAATATTACTTGAAGGTGTAATCCCATTTCCCAGGTCATGAAGGTAGGTTCTAAATATAAGTGGGATGAGGAGTGAAAGACTGATTTTGAGGAAATAAAGTATTACCGGTTAAAAACTCTAGTCCTAATGACACCCATCTACAAAAATCCACATATCCATTATGTGGCCGCTCTGGAATGATCTCTCAGCACCCTTCATGACCAGAATAACAATGATGTAACTGATAGAATTTTATTCTATCTCAGCTGCATGGTCCTCAATACAGAGAGTATATATTACTCTATCGATAAGAGCTGCCTTGTGCTGGTATTCAAAGTGAAAAAATTGCAACATTACTTGTAGAACCCTGTGAGATAGGTAGTTTCTTGAATAGATCCACTGAAGTACATTCTGAACCACCCTATGTTGACAAGACAACTAGCTCGGTGGATAGTGATCCTCCAACAGTTCGACACTATCTTTTTCCCCCAGAAGGACATCAAGGGACATGCATTGGTAGAACTCCTTTCAAAACATTCAGCTACGGTATAGAAGTATCTGGATCATGATTTTCCAGATTAGGAAATCCTCTAAGTAGATCAATCCATTATATGTTGGAAATTCATCTTGATAGAGCTTCTTATATCCCCACCAGGAGAAGACTAGATGATCCCAGACTCAACAGAGTTGGTTTGGGTATCATCCCCATCACTCCTGCACAAGATATCAAACCATATTTATTTATAATTTCAGAAGGCTATATGAAAAAATGGAAGAGTAATAGGCTCTCATCACTTGTATTGAGTTGTCCCTCTAGATCGAAATTCCCCACTTGCATGCGAAAGGGGACTCTGAACTAGTCATCCAAAAGATCATAGTTAACTACATCATCAAGAAGCCAGATCTCATATTGTTGTTAGAGCATACACTTTAGTTAATGGCCCAGTTCTTTTATTGGCCAGAAGTTACTCATTTCCCTCAACCACAGAATGACTGGGTTGAAACCTTGGGTGGCCCGACCACATATCTCACAGAGCCTAACATGAATGATTAGATTATCTATGGGGTGAATCAAAGAGTAATTTCTACCATCACTCTATACAATAATGATATACCACATGTAAGCCACCTTATAGCTACTATCTCCACATCATGACCTCTAAGTCCCCCTTCCATGATGTTAAAAGTTACTCCTGACTAGAGGACCCCCTTTATCGAGTATCTCCATCACATAAATCTCTTGACAGATCGAGGTGACGTAAGAATGTCACATGGTTTGCAATGATGTTCACCTTATAGAGTGGTCCTTGTATTGAGAAGATCCTCTAAAGATGTGGTTTTTAGGGTATTATATTTCATTGCATCCAAGGATGTGTAATTTCTCAGGTCATGGAAGAAGTTCATGCTTGTTCATGCGGGGCTCATCAGATAGGGCCGAAACTCTCTCGTAAGATCCAGAGATTAGGGTATGATTGGACCACCATGATCCATGACTGTATCAAGTTTTCATTGAGGTTCCATGAATGCTAAATCCCTACTAATTTTTTGAACGGGCTGTCAAAACCTTTCTACATGACCACGTACTCATAGACTTTTGTGGTATGGGTACTCGATGTCATGGGACCATATCCACCAGTGAAAGCTCGCCCGTGCATGTTCATTATAACTCGTATAGATTTATTTTTGTAGTGGGTAGAGGCAGTTCCACTCATGTATTTAATGTCTCATTCTACAATTTTTTTTAGATCCATTATCATCATCCAATAATGATCCCCTCACGTCGTCCTCACCGATAATGACCCCAACATTTATGTAGCCAAACTGATGAAATTTTACACCAAGTACAACATATGTTATAATCATACCTCTCTCTATCATGAACAAGAAGTTTGTAAAATCAAGGCATTTACCAAAACATCTCTAACATTATGAAGACGATTATTGGTCAGAAAAGAAAGAGTTGGATGGAAAATCTCCCCAGCACTCTCTGGGATTATAGGACGACGACTTGTTATTCTACTCAGGTGACCACATATTCTCTAGAATATGTAAAATAGGTTTTCCTACCCTTCAGGATTATTTTACCTTTATTATGCATTGCCATATATAATATGTACGAACCAGAAAAGGTTGCTAAAATCTCTCTGGATGATCTGGAAGTGCACGATGTGAATAGGCATTGTGCCCTCCACAATCTAGAGAGGCATCTGAACAAGATATCTAGATCCTTTAATAAAAAGGTTCTCATTCCCATTTTCTTACATGATGACATGGTTTTGGACAAGAGAATGCTAATGATACCCATTATGAGCCATTGAATCTGGAGCCTAAATGGGAGATACCTTATATCATGCACATGTTTTAACCATATGGTCCACACACCCTAGTCACCATGGATTGTGAGCATATTACTCCTCCCACCAATTGTATGTTCATTAAGAAATATTTATATTAATATTCCCACATGACTTTTAACTATTGTGTCTTTACCACATGATGTTAAAGTGCATGGTGTATCCAGGCCGAAGGAAATAAAATTAACCATCACTCATCTCACATGGTGTTTAACAATATTACCATCCTGCATGATGTTAAATTGCCTACATTCATCCTGTAAGACATTAAACCACCACCCTCATCCCACATTATGATTAACCTCAATATTTAATGAGCTATACTACCTTTAAATATGATCTCTTAAGTCCTTGTCATATGTTATTAAACTACACAACATTTCATAACTAGTTTTTGATTGATTATCATCCTCATGGGATACATAAGAATGCTAAGAATTTTCATCAGTATCCCATCATTAGGTACCTTGACCATTTCAAACTCTTGACCCAATTTCTCATTTAGGATTGTGTAGTGTGGTAAGGATTATGAATCCTCCTTCACATCGAGATATTTTTTCCATGCCACACACATCCCCATGAGATAACCCTCCTTCATCCCCAATCCTTATTTCAAGATGTTAAAGGGCATAGGTACCACCGTTCTTTAAGGGCCCTATTTTTTTATCAGAATCATATTTCACATCAAAAAGGACCCCATAGTGGATTGGATTCACTCCACCTTGGCTCACATACCATTTTTGACAAACGTCCTAGAGGATCTCGAACACCAATATGCCAGAAGTCTCGTGTTGCGAATATGGTCAACAATCGATAATCAATTTTTTGTTCCTATTTTAGGTCACATGAGAGGGATACATTGATTTAAATTTTTAAACAATATTCCCAAATTGATATTTTCATTCCTTGGTCTCCCAAATGATGGGTTCATCGATACAAATTTCTACCCTTCTGTCCCACACACATGGAATTAAACTAGGCATCTACGGCCCGAGATCTGTTACAATAATCTATGATCCAACACATCTTCTTAACTTGATATTGAATGACATGACATCCTGATAAATACATACATATTGATTCCCATCCTCATAGGATACTTAGGAACACCCAAATATTTCATTTTTTGGTCCATCTTGGGTTCTTTTATTCTTTCACTCGGCCACATGGATGGAATGATTTTTTTGAAATATTAATGGTGTGGAATATGTGGGATTATTTCCTTATTTGATTTGGGTTATTCACCATTCCATACACATTACTATTATATATAACCCATACCCACATCCTTGTCGTATGACGTTTAACTACACGACACATCAGATGTACATTTGGATTGATTCCCATCTTCATGTGATATGTAGAAATGCTCTGGCATTTCATCCTCATGTGTACCCCAGTTTCATAGAAATCGTCAATTACTTCTATCCACTTGTCCTGTGTCTTCCTAGGGAGGTATGTGTTGTGGTGGGGGCTTATATCCTCATCAATGTTGGGGTTTCAAAAGAAATTTCATGTACCTCTCTATTGAGATCTCCCCATTACCCTTTCTTACACTTATCTTCTCAAGTCATCCACTCTAAAATTGGGCCCCTCGACCATCACTGGAAGTTCATAAACGTGCCTAGATGAACTATGGTTTGGGACCTAGAGTGTTTGTTTCTACATTGACATGTTTTCATCCATTTCCATGCTTACTGTTTCCCTTAATTTGGGTTTTCATCATGTTTCACATCTGAAAGGACCCCTAAATGGTATGGATTCTAGACCTCAGTGATCTCCTACCTTCATGGGCAAATATCTATGAGGATTTTGAATGTATAATTGACACAAGTCTCATGTTTCGAATATAGTCTGTGGTCGATGCTCATTTATTTGTTCCCATTTCAGGTCACATGATATGGATGTTATGCTTTAAAAAATATCAATAGTTATCCTCTATCATTACGATAACCACCATTAATCCTTAAATACTAGTTATGTGATTATAATCCCATTAAACGCCATCATATTTATGTGGAATTTATACACTCTTGGTGATATCCCTCGGTGTGTGTTTGAGAATTAATAGGATGAACCAACAACGTGGTGTCATTCGTGGCTCTGTGACACTTCCCCTTCCATTGTATTCTACGTGTTGCGATAATATTCTCCTCCCTTGATTCCCACACCAGGCAGAAATCACGTGGGCTTAGGGACATGGAAATGATTTACACGGGGTTGGAAGAATTTCACTTATTTGGGTCTAAGCTCTATGAATGTATACTAATACCCCCTTATTGATCACATGAAGTATAATAATACAAATTTTTAGAACTAAATATAGCTTTATTACCATATTTACGGGATACATAAGAATTCCCATTCATTTCGTCTTCAAGTCTACCTCAGGCTCCATTAATTATCTCTTCTTTTTTTTTAATTTTGTACAAGACTCTCATATGATTGTGTGGTGTGGCGTATGTGGTCATATGTCATCATTAACAATGGGTCTATAATAGTGGCACCACATACACCCCCTCATGGGATATTCATTCCTATCTTTGTCCTTACCACATGACATTAAATTGTATGGAGTTTTTATAACTACGAATAACTTGATTCACACCCTTATGGGATTTGTGTTAATGACCCAAAATTTCATAATTGGGTCTAGCACTAGGTCCTTTGTCCTTTTCTGGCCCCTTGAGATGAGGTGTCTCCCAAGTAATTTAGTGTGGTGTGGTGTGGACCTCGTCCCCATTCATGTTGGGTATGCTTTATCACGCCATGCACATTCCCCTTAGAACCTCGCTCTTCTGTGTGAATCCAATCCATATGAAAAAAATCTATACATTAAGTTCCATAATGAATTTAAACTACTATGTCTTTCTCACATGACGTTAAAACTCATGGCCTTGTCCTATTATACACCCTAAACCGTGACATTATTCTCCTGGATGCACAATGGAGAACCGAACCACATTATGGTGTCCTCACTTGAGGGTACATCATGTGTGGTATTAGTATTCCACACTTCCATTTTTCAATGCCTACAAATGGCTGGATTTTTTTGGTGATGTCCAGATTCTCCATCGAGTGTTAGTTTTTTTCAAAAAAACACATCCACCTTAATGAAAAATCATGATCCATCAAATTTCACAAATTTTGGTGCATGGGAGAGACCTGCATAATATTATTTCCCCTGAAATTGGCACCCTACTATAACAGTCTCCATAACTACATGTGGCATGATTACCATACTCATGGTATATGTAATAATTCCCAAAATTTTTGTCTTCAGGTCTAGCCCTAGGTATCTAAAATCATGCATTATTTCCAACCCCCTCGGCCAAAACTCTATTAGAATAATGTGGTGTTGTGAGGACCTCCTGGGTCCTCATTCAATTCAGGTTTCTGATAGCCATTCCATGTATTTACTTCGGGGATATTCCTTCCATTTTCTTAAATCCTTTCCGTATGATGATAAACTGTGAAAATCGTTCCATATCTATGTATGGATTGATTCCCATCCTCATGGGATATGTAGTAATGTTCAGAAAATTCATCTTTGGGCCATCCAAAATTCCACCATTAGTTCCCCAACATATGGTTTCCCCTGGGAGAATGTGATATAGCATGGAAAAATACTTTCTTAATTTACATCATGTTTTTCAACATATGCACCATGTGTCTCCCTTGTCTCTTCCCATCCTGGTCTGAGTTCTACGACCATAAACTATGTTCTTCCCAAGGGAAGAACGTATGTCTTGATTCCCCTCCTCATAAGATTCATAGTAACACATGGACGTTTAGTCTTTGGGTCCATTCCCAAGTAATAAAAAACCGTCATTCGTCCATGTGGATGACATTAGTCAACATACCCTATTCCAAGCATCATGACTTTAGAAATCGTGTGGGTTTCCATCTTTGAAGGGACCCACTTTATGGCCTGGTCTCATTTCTCATTGGCTCACTTACCATCTTAGGACAACACCTTGAAAAACCTAGATTTCCATTTTGCGATAGGTCCCGTTTTTTAACATTGTTTGTGGTCGAGCCTCATTTGTCTATCCCCATGCTTGGATAATGTGAAAAAATGTTGTATTTAGAACATGGCCAACATTTATCCTCTATTTTAATTCCCCCATCATTATGATCCAGACCTCAAGAACCATGATTCACATCATTCCCCTATTGTATATTTAAATGGAATCCCAACACACATTGTTATAACCTTCTACACATCTATGTGTGTTATTTAAGTAGGTCAGTATTATTGGGATATCATTCACCTTTCCTTCCATTGCCTCTAATGTGTGCCTCCATGTACCATGAAAATCCCATCACTACTCCTTGTTTCCCACATAGATCATGACTTACATGGGCATAGTAGTGTCAGTAGGATGTGTACTGGTGAAACCAAGCCACAGATTCCTCTCATCCCTAATGATGTTAAACTACACTCTCATAACTATGTGTGTATTGATTCTGATCCTAATGTGGTATGTTGGAACGCCGAGTATTTTTCCTCACACCCAGCAAAAATTTATCCATCTTCAGTCTGTTGACTGAATATTTCCTAGGGGAATACATGGGGTGGTATAGAATGCTTGGTCCTCATTCATGATTGGTCTAAAATATTCACACCATGTACTCCCACCTTTAGGATATTCCCTTCCACTCTCCATCATACTTTATGGCATTAAACTACATAGGTCCTCCAAAACAATGTATTGCTGGATTCCTTTCCTCATGGGATACATAGGAACACTCGAGAAATTTCCCTCAGGTCCAGCCCCATTTTAGGCCTCCTACGGTCAATGGACTAAAGAATTACACTAGGAATTCATGGTATGATGTGGACTCTTGTGGTCATCATTCTCGTCAGGATATGTACCACACAACAAATTTTTTTCTAGGTATCATCATTCTCAATTCTTAACATTAAACTACGATTCTACCCTAGATATGATTAGGATTCCCCATCATAGTTATGTAAAACTTCATCTTTCTCACCAAAGAGGTTTTCCCTCACCATTTTTGGTCTCTCACCACATTATGCTTTTTATAACTATTCAAATCGTGATTCCTTCCCTAGTAGGATATGCAGTTAAATTTTTATTTATAGTTACGAAATATAGCCATGTGATTGTAACCCCTATAAAATGGATGTCCAAGCCTCATCGCCCATTTCAGGGGCATTAATTGCCTATGTCCTCACCATAAAATGTTAAACTATGTGTCTATAATTCTTATTAAAATGACATAAAACTATAGGCCACTATAGGTTCTCACTAAAGAGATCCTTTCACAAAATTAGTTTGATCCCTGATCAGACCAATGTGCTTACCTAATGTGTTTCCATCATAGTGGCATGAATTCAACTGTGATGTACCCCATTTGAAAAACCCATCACACCACTATCCATGACTTTTGTTCCATTTATTTGGATCCTTGAACTCTTTCACATCAAAAAAACCCCCTAGACATATGGATTCATGGCATATGGATCACTTAATGTCCTGGGACAATGTTTCAGAATTCTATGGATGAAATTTCTAGTCTGGCCCCGTGTTTCAAATATGGTTAACTTCCAGAACTCTTTGGGTATCCCCATTTCAGGATAATATAATAGGGATACTGTGTTTCGAAAACAGTCAATAGTTATCCTTCATTGTCATTCCATCAGTAATGTTTTCTAAATGTTTGGTATCATGGTTCACATTTTCCACTCCCCTCTATTTAGTTTGATTCCAACTCCATTTGAGTTACCCCAATCATGTAGTAGAACACATTGGGAAAATGACAATTTGACTATTCTGAGAACTTCATTTTCTAGTCAAGAAACCATTTTTCCTCTCGAAAACCCAGAGTGGTCACTCAGACCATTGATTCCAATATATTATTTGGAAATATCATATTCTAATGTAATAACGACATGGTCATCCCTTTTTTCTCGAATCGAGTATATCCCACATGATTTTAGAGATTGATTTTTGAATATTTGACAAATATGATAGAAATTCAGCAACCAAAATAGATAATAAAACTCATGCACACAACCAACATAAACAAGAAAATCATGATAGTACATTTATGAGTTCACAGATATTACAATTCCAAGGGACTAGACTCTCCCATGGATGGGTTGACCACATCAATGGAGTTTCCCAGCTCCAAAACTATCTGGATTATAGATTCCAAGATCCACATTATTTTTTAAGCTCCCACTTCTCCTTGATGGAAATGAGGTGTAGTATATTAGTATTTATCTGGGACCAATCCTCATCAGCTCCGTTAATCACCATCTCTAGAGAATCATGGCTCATATGTTTCACTGCCTCTGCTAGCTGGGCCTTCAGTGACAATATTAGTCTTGATTGTGCATCACAGAAAGGGTAATTCTTGTTATCTTATGCCCTAAAGCATTGGATATCATGATCCTCCTCTTAGAGTCTCTTTTTGTGCATTGAAATCCTTCACTTCCATCCCACACTAAGGACTTTGTAATGTTCCAATATTTTATTTTCCATATAGTCTTGAATGAGAATATGAGGAGGCTAGGCATCCACTCCTCCAGTGCATAGTTCATGCAGCTGATAGGGAAGACTCTCCATATAGTTTATCCATTTTCTTGTGGAGATGACCAATAGAGTGCTTGATCAAATTTGAGGACTATTGAAATATGACCCTGCTTCCATCTTCATCAGAAGGAGTCTTATCTAAATACTTGGGTTCAGTGTGTTCATACTCGGGGAATAATATTTGATGATCAATGGTAGGGTCTTCCTTTGGTGTCCTATCAGAAATGTCGGGTTCTCCATCAACAAGAGAAATAGGCTCTGCATCATGAGATGGATCTTCATCGTGAGGTTCATCTTCAACAAGAACTGGTTCTTCTCAGCCATTGCCGCAACCCACAACCGTGGTAACTATAGTCTAGACATCCAAAACATCTGATTTCATCTTAATAAGGACCCCCTAGAGATATGAGCATTAGGACCCTAAGTCTTCTTCACCAATATAACACCAAACATTTGATGAATAGTTCAAAATAGAGATGAAAATGTAATCATTCGGATCAATATATAATAGCTAGGTATTCTATGAGAAAGAAGGCTTATAGATGTTGAAGGATTTATTCCATACTTGGGTCGTCATCAATGGTATCCCAGGACGTGCCCCCCAAATACATGGTCAGGAACTTGGAGGACTCTGTAAGTGCTTTCCTAGTTTCCATAGCCCTCCTTTACTCTATATTCACTATCGACCCAGATGAAGATCTTGAGCCTACATCCACAGGCACACAAGAGGTAATATCATCCCCAAGGCTCTCATAAAAATAAAAAATGTCAGTTGAGAAGCTAGTGTGAAATTGGTAAAATAATGGGGAAAAATAATAGTCCACAGGTTACATCTATGTCTTTAAAAAAATCCATCATCTCTAGTTTCCAGAAATCACCTAATATAAAGGACATCCCCCATCAGACTCATCTCCCCAATAGATATCTAGATCCTCCGGTAAAGGGAATCTCTCCCTCATCTCAACAACTGAATCTTGAGATGATATTTTCTAACCCAATAGTAATTTTACAGGCTTGTCATTGGACACAGAGTGCCCTGAGAATGCAATTAGTCATCCAGCTTGGTGATATTCCATTACCCTGTATCCAGTGACACTATAAATCTATCCTCAACATGGCCAATATCTGAAAGGTCCATTCCATGGAAGTTGATATGATCCACTATCTAGATAGAACTAAGTAATTTTTGGTGACCTCCTAATTATCCCAATCATTTAGAAAGACAACATCTAGAGGAATGTCTATGTGGCATAGATGCATCATAGGATCTTGAGTGGGAATCCTGAAAAACCATCTAGGGACCCTCCTCCCTTTATAACCATTTTCAGTTTAGACCGAATGCCCTGGAACAACCACTTCCTCACCAATTGGAGATGGCTCTGATAGTGCATTCCAAACCATTGTTGCCACGCTACCACATGCACCCATGGTCGTCATTCTTTGACCTCATCCATTGTGTTGAGGAGACACTCAGTCATTGACCCGGGGGATATTCCACATCAACATCTCCATGGAGTAGGCCAACACCTAACTCTTGGAATATTCTTTCACTAGTATGAATGAAACATTAGATGGAGGTAACTCATTTTTCTTCGTCCCATACTCCAGGGTCAATATCCGAAACATGTGACTCATTATGCAAGTTCTCTCATCATGACGCCTCCGATATGAACCTTCGGGGTAAGACCCTACATGCACTGAAATTGCTTCGCAAATCAGTGTGGGGTGTCTGGCTCACACATGGGCTCATGGACCACCATTTCCACCAAAACTCCACCAAGAAATCAAGAAGGTATAACCAATGATATATGGTATCTTAGCCTTTGTCGGTGAACTCCCCCATGGGTAGTGGAAAAGGGTGGAAGGAAACCTCATCTACATTCCAAAAGATTTTCAACATGCTCTATGGTCTTAGGATAGCTGGAAATCATACAAATACATTTAGGATGGAGGGAAGAATTTTTTACCCAAGAGGATAAATTTTTTTCGGGTACTCTTACACCCTCACTCGTGCTGCCACCCATCCATACATGAAATGGAATGTCCCACACACCTACAAAATATTATTCCACAAACTGATATTACAGAACATCTTGTATAGCTTTTCCAGTTCTGGGATCCTGAGGTTGACTTTCTACCCAGTCTCTATCAGGTATTTGATGATGAATGTACTCAGTTGTACACCTATGATCTTATCTATCACTGGTAGCATCAATCCAAATATGAGCACCGAGATAAATGAATCCAACCTAACAACTGGTTTCTACTTAGGTTTGACGCTAAACACCCATGAGTTCCAAATCATGTCCTGTAAGAGTTTCCAATACGAGTGATATTTTCGGAACTTCACTCCCTTTGGTAATGTGGGAGGCCTCACTAAGAACTTCTTATCTAATGGGTGAGTTAAATACTACATGAACCAGAGCTTGAAATGAACTTCCCTTTCTGATTTCTTTTCCTCACCCGACACTTGGACCATTATAACATTTCCAATCCTTGGAATATGCTCAGAATCTCCCCACACATTCTCTTATAGGAGGAACTCATCATACATATCCCCTAGAATGGGAATCCCATAGATCATGCGGTCTCTGAGAGGCTGATTTTGACATCCCCATGATGAAATGGAAGATGTTGGTATTGAGTGACCACCTTCTCAATAGCTCGAGCATGATAATCTGTAACTATTAAATATGGAACTGAGAAGCCCATGTTGCATCATACAGGCCCACACACCACAGATACACCCCAAACTCATCACATGTTGCGCATACTCAGTAGGCCCAGACCCAGTCATCTATGAAGTTACCACCCTCGCACATGTCCCACTTATCGCTCCATCCATTTTTCAGATTTCTCAGAGCTGCCTTTAGGATAGTGCGATATTATGGATGGGACACCACATCCTATAGTATCTTCCCACCAACATCATGGTTGTGGTGGTATATGAAGGTGCCTTAGACAAATGTACGATCGGCCCATGTATGGGGATTAGTGGCCCTAATCAAAAAATATTGGCACATGGTGCTCCTGAACTATTGGGCTAGTTCATCCATAATTGACTATGGGATGAAGGCTTTATCCCTAATACTGAAGCCATACAATGGAAATCTCTTTCATAGGGTATAGTTTTATGGACCTCCATTACAAGGATAATTAGGGATTCATGATCCAAGTGGTTTTGAATGTATTCACCAATCCTGAAGTTATCAACCATTTCCTCCCTTTTGGAAGCTGCAAAAATGACCTCTTGGAAAAATTCTTGGTTTTCTATCTCCTTTAATCAAGGATTTGGAGATTTTATCTTTTCTAATTCATGATGCTTGGTCACAGAGCACATTCATAGAGCCATCTCAGAGATATTGGCTCGCAATGTGTATGGTTTTTGAGTCAAAGATGCAATGAACGTCACAAATTAGCCGAAGATCACAATAAAATAGATTGTTGAGTAGCATTGCGTAGCATAGGTCCCCAGAGTCTGGATTTACACTGAATTATTGTAGAGTTCATGGAGATTATTGAATCAAGAGAGAATGTATAGAAATTAATAATAAAATGAGGACAATCTTACTCATGTTTCCCTCTGTTTATAAGTGAATACTATTGGGATTCATGGAAAATCGTGCACTCTGTGGAGTGCTTGACCTATTATTTACGCCCCTTATTCGTGTTTTTTCTTGATGATCTACCACAATTTTGAGAAGTACCCTTAGAATCTCATCCTCGTTACTTCTTGGATCCCATTCTGGGGGGGGGGATTTAATGGTGCCAAAAAATTTCCCATAAAACAATAAATCCCTCTTAAATTACTTGTAAGTCTTCCGCATAAAGAATCCACGAAAATCCCCTCTAGATCTATGATTGGCATAAAGCATCAGGAAAATCCTCCACTATGACCACCTCGAAGCAGTAGAAGGAGCACATCGTGACTACAACGCACATGGGAGAGTGTTATGCACTGCCACAGAGTAAATGACGGAGAACACAACAACTATGATGCACTGGATAGAGCCCTCTTCAAGTTCCATTCAACAGATCATGGAGAACTCCACGAGTCGGAGGAACATGATGGATATGCCTCAAATTTTAAGTTCCAATTCCTTCGTGACCTGATCTCTGAGCTTTTCATTTCATGTTGCCTATAAATATCATGCTGTCTGAAAACCCAGTGGACTGATCCTCTGAACGTTCACCTTCTCAGCAGTCAAATTGTGAAGCACCCTCTACACAGCAAATCATTGACAAAATGAACACTTCAGGGTATTTGAGCATTGTGAAATAGATTTCCCTTTGCTCATATTCAACCCCTCTTCAAGAAGGGATTCCCTTTACGAAGCCTAGAGGCCATCGCAATGGAAGGAGATCCCTACGGGAACTCAAGTATTATCACAGAACTTATACTTGGTGAAGTACATTCAATGAACATGGGAAACCCATGCTATGGTGGGATCACTATTCTTCACGAAGTACATCACATAACAATGCCACACATTGCAGGGAACCCATGCTCCACGTTGTCATACTTTGAGAAATCCCTTCCACTTTGTGATGAAATATTTATATGCACATATTCTCCATGCCTAGGATAGACCACTTCACATCATGAATAATACCCCTTCGTGATGTCTCTCCACTTTTTATAGAATAAGAGAATCATAAGGTCCCTTCCTATAAACCCATTTTCGTCACAAAACATACTTCTCATATATGATCCTATATGTTTGTATGAAGTGATTTCAATGTCCCTTGTGTGGTGCTTCATGTTATGTTTCTTAGCCTCATGCTTCTTCTAATGGGCATGATAATAATTATTAATCCCTCTCATATCCACTCTAACGTTAGCCCCTCAATTGATCACTCCACAACCTTGTATCCATGTGTAATTACTGATTCCTCCCCTTAACCAAGGGCTAATGTTCACCAACTATGTAAGTACCAGGGTTAGGATTGAATCCTCATTGCCCGAGTTGAAGGATGATAATATTCCAAGCATCATCATCCCCGACTCATGATGTTAAACTATAGCCTCTCCCCATGTAATATATGCCGGGTTCCTGCCTCGTACATTTTGTATTCTCCCTAGTCTCCACGGTAGTGGGATCCAACTCACATGGAATTAGATCATTATTGAATGTAATGTCATATATCCATGGGGGAGGGAAACCATCCTAGTGTAATACCCTAGATTTTTTTTGCAGGAGGTATCACCCTTGCTTCTCCTCTCTTCTTCTTTGCACAAAGACCCGAGGATTGATGGGAACATGATACTCTCGATACCTCATCCCTCTCCCTTAGGGATTTATCACTATAGGGCCTCCATCCTAGAGATATTTCCAATATTCATCTCCATTTGGTCTGCTAACCACGCTTAAGATCCATTCCATTTCTAAAAGATACATCTTTTTCAATTTGATCGTCATGTCTTGGTTTTCTCTTGTTTCTCACACTGAGCATGACTGACATGAGATTAGAGTAAGCATAAACTATGACACCCTTTTTGGGGATGCCTTAGTGTGTTATCATCATCTCTCACCATCTAACTTTTTTTCCTTTGAACTTTTTCATTTTGATGATAGGTATGCGGGAATCCTCTTTGAGGTTCAAGACCATCCCCCATCTATCCTGACCACTTCATGTCGATTCACCCCAGTCCCACATTACATTAAACTGTTGACCCTTTTGTCCAGCATGAAGCTAAATTGTATGCTTACAAACATTGTGGGTTTTGATACCTATATCCTAGGAAGGGTACATAGGAATCCTTCTTCAGGTTCAACCCCAAACACTAGTAATATTCGATGTCCCATTTTTTGGGACCCACATCCATGGATCGTCCCTTAGTGGTGTAAGACCAAATCTTCAGATGCTAACCATGCATAACCCCCAGCATGTCGTCGGGTCACTATCCATTGCATACCACCCAATTCCATTTCCCATTCTAAACTATGGTGACTTTTATTCCTTTCGACAGGGATACATGGGATGTCTCCTAATGGTTTTGGCCCAACATTCATGTCCCAGCCTAGTTTCTCCATTGATCCTTAGTGCTTCAGGATAGTCATGCACCAACCTAGGGGTTCTACTTCTTCCTAGTCCCATCCATGAATCCATTCTAATGGGATGCTCCATAGGTGTCATGTATCCCCACCAAATTACTTGGAATTTGATTCCATGCCATTATGATACATAGGAATCCTCTATGAGGGTCTTACCCGGGCTACCACGTTCCAGTGAGATCGTGCTATCCATTTGGGTAGCTAACCATTCATAAACCCCACACAATCCATAAACATCCAACCAATAGTGTCTCTTCTGTGATGGGATGTTATCCCTATGTAGGCCCCAGCATGTCTCCAGGTTGTTTTTGGTTTTGTAAACCTCGATTAGTCACCCTATCAAACTAAGTGGGTTATGATATCTGTCATATACACAGGTTACGTAGGATATCTCTTGGAGATTCACTCCTAGCCAATGGTAACACTTGGTCTTACCATTTCTTGGGTTCAAAATCCCTGATCCACCATTAGTGGTTTTTATATCAATATTTATGGTGTGATATCTTCCCTATATGGGACACATCACCTCAGATTGGTCCTCATTGGGCATTCTGGTCCATCAACTAGTAAACCTTCTTGGTGATCCCTCCAGTGGATGCACCAATATGATACACCATTATGAGATGATATGATCACTCTCATTCTATTTCCTAAAAATGTTAAAATTCCGACTTTTATCGTGTTAAACAAGACATGCTTGTGGAAAACTTTAAAAGATATTCCGTTGGAGTTACCATATCTGATAGACTTTAAACTCATAAAATACCCTCTGTTAAAAATGGTATAATGAGGAAAACCTCTGAGAAATGCCTATTTAATATAATTCCCCACAATCAAAGTGGGATTCCTCAGGCTTTTAGACCATCAAGAATCCCTATCATAAGGGGATGAATCCCAGGCGCATCAGTGTTTTAGCCTATAGACACACCAATAATGTCCAACGTGACTATATCCCCAATCAAATGATGATGCTCTAACATGACACATTTGATTTCCCTGATAGAAGTAATGTAATTTACCGGTGTTCATTTATATATTATACCAGGGAAGAGTTTCACGAACAACATCTTAATCACTAAGGGAGACCCGGACTAGGCAATGAATTCAGAGGTGGAATCCATAGAAGGAGAGACCGTCATCCCATCAACCCATTTTGGTCAAAGAGAAAACCTCCTTGAATAAGAAACATATATCTTTTTCCTTTGGAAAAAAGTAATCCATGGTAATAGCTAGCGTGTCACACCACGACAGTGCATACCCTAGTGAATACATTAGAAACAAATTCGAAATTTAATATTTTAAAAAATAAAATTATTTTTTCTCTATAACAATAAATAAATCTATAATATTCTATATATATTCATTTATATTTTAATAAATACAATAACAATTAATGTGTGGTTTTAGAAACAAATATTTCATTTCTATGTAGAAAATACACCATTATAATGAAAATGTATAAACACGAAATCTCGTTTAACAAAAAAATACACCCTAAGGGTAAAATGTGACATGGAAATACAATCATCAGGTGTTTCAACTAATAATTATCTAGATATTATATTTTCTATAGTGAACATTTTCTGAATGAATTTATAATCAAGAATCACTTATTAATAATTTTTTTAGGATTAGTCATTTGTGAACCCCATTAATGATACCTCCCTACAATGCTCTGATACATAATATTTATAATGTGTTGTTTTACTAGTTTTGTCCCTCATTAATTCCATATGAATAATTTTTTTTAATAATTTCAAAAATTATCCCCTAATTATTATAATCAATATATAACATCCATATTACCAATGCTTATAATTGTAGGAGCCTAGAACACCCAGATAGGGGATGGTTGAATTAGGGTGTCAAATTTTTCTTCTAATGTGACTAATATGGTTCCAACGTTGGTATGAAATTGTTCACTTTGCATTATGGGAATGTGCTGAAAGAAAATAATCACATGTAAATAAACGAAATATAAATGTTTACTTGGGTTGCCACTAAGGGCTAGTGGAGGTAGTATATGTTTACAACGTGACAGTCATACCAAAATCCACTAATATTCAGTGGCTTTGGAATATAAAAGTTGAGACATAGTCAATATATTCTTGGGACACTGCATTTACAATATTTTAGGGATCACACATTACATCCCTCAGAAATAAATTTTAACTCCCCCTAGCTCATGACCTTGGGTGAAGTTATACTCAGTTTATCTATATAAAGTAACATTCAGTACATTGGAATCTAAGTATTTTTACATGACATGAAAAAGACTCTTAATTCACCGTAATCTTCAGTATATGCCCCTTGAAATCGCTATTCACATAAACCTAATGTCTAGAACTACTCTTTGTAGATCTATTTTGTGAAGCTCAAAATCTTCGAGGATAAAAATACCTCTATGTAACAAACTTCCTTTGCAATGCTCACCATGACCTCCTAGATTTCCTAGTAATCATTAACATCCCATTAAATAGATGAATTAAAATCAATCAAACAATCTGGCATACAAATCCATATTTATGAAGCTTCCACTATTCAAGAAATCGAAGATATTCTTGATATTATACTATTATTTTCTTGTAAAATGAAGTAGGGGAAGCCTTATTTTAATGGGCTCAAACATTCTCGATAATCCACCACCTCTAGATGGTTTTTATGAAACCCATAAATCTCTTCACATAGATTCTTAACTCATGAAGATCTATGGAAATTTTACATTATCCCAAGGAACACCATCAACCAATTGAATACAGAGATACATTTCATAGTCACATGAATTTCTGTCAACCCATCACACCATTCATGATGATTTATTCGTGAGGCTTTGTAGCTTCAAGAATCTCAGCCTATGGAAAACGAAACCTTCAATAAAAACCATGACATTACAATATTTATGATGTTTCAAACCCCAAAATCGACCTTTCATGATCCTAGATAGGTCTTCCCATTTTTGAACCAAAAAAATTAGAAATTACTAGGATATGAATCCACATTCAATATTGTACTCATTTTATACTATAAAATCATATTCACTACAAACTCCCTCATCATCAATGTATTTATTGAGAAAAACACATATCAAACTTCTTTTCTAGAAAATAATAGCCTCAGATCAAACAATGCACCCTTTTTGTTTTTTGGAAATATATTGAAAAAATAAATAAATCACCAACCACTATCTAAATTATATACCCCCAAAACAAAAAATCCATGAATATAATTATATTTGAGCAAAGATCGATGTATAAATAAAGAGGGGGGAAATGAATTGGGTTATCTTGTTTTGGAGTTCTTAAAAATGTATTAGATAATATGCGACCATTTCACAGTAGCATTGCATGTCATGATCTATTACCTCATAAAACCTGATTTTAAAAAACTTGAAACACCACACATTTTTATCATTGAATTTCTCTATATTTTATCCATTATCACTCTTTGTAAATAAACCCTATGGTTTTCCATTTGTACTTATAAGGCACAAAACACACTCCCTATGGAATGTATCACCCTCATAACCCTTCACCAATTCCTCAAATAAATTAAAATAGTGAACCAAACTAGAGATAGGGGAACAACCGTAACCTCCTCATGCCCAAGGAGGTGGTTGAACGTCGAGGTTTAACCGAAGTTTCTCTAACACATGTCCTTCCAATAGCTTGGTTATAATGGATACCACTTGGTCATCAATTCAAATATGGTTAATTTTAATCATGAAATGTTCAAATTTTTCATTGATGATGATATTTATAATTTAAATATGTTTCATCCTAGAATGATGAACATGATTATTCTTAAGATTGTTCATGCTATTGTCGTCATAATAAATCACCATTGGTTGTTGCATATCATCACCAATATTTTCCAGTTATTTATTCATCCACAATAGATGTGTGAAATCCTACGTAATGGATATATAGTCTACTTCAGCAATACTCAAAGATGTTATTCCAAGTTTCATACTAAAACACAAAACAAAATTCATTCTAATGAAGAATTTTCCATCACTTGTGGACTTTCTATCCATAACATCCCCAGCCCAGTCATCGTCAAATAATTATCATAGTTTAATATCCATTCTTGTAGCAATTCATAATCTATATTTGTGGGAACCCTGAATATACCTCATGGATATTTTAACCACTACCATATGGTTTAACAACCAGGTCTTGGTGACAGCACATACACCCCACCATAACATGGCCTTCAGGTCCAGTCCTACCAGTTACCACCAGTTTCCCCTCTGACATGTGGTCACCTCCATAGGGTCCACTAACATGCTCAAATGGGTCATCTGACTATTGAAAACCCCCAAAACCCAAAAAATGACCTTTACAGTGTGTTTTGTCCTCACTCACAAACACCACGAACAACATCCTAGAAGGTCACCTATCCTGATCACTACTCCAAACCGATCACACTTAACTGTGGAGTTCTAATCATGTAGGCTCCCTAAAAGGAAGGTGAACCCTGTTGACAGGAGTCATATTATCGATTAATTTAACCATTTATCATTCGAGGGTGTTACATTCACCACCCATTAGAGCACAACATCTTCATTGTGGGACCTACAACTCACCGAGGCAGTTCACCACACTTAAGGATGGGTAACACCTTTGATACCAAATCAAACATCTAAGACCCACCCACCAATTTTCCCACAGACATGTTGTCCCCACCCTGGGGCCCACCCACATTCCTAAATGGGTCATCTGAATAACGACAGTCCCCACATGCCAACTCATGTCCTTTCTAGTGTGCTTTGACCTCACTCACACACACCCTGAGAAACTTCTAAAAGGTCTCCCATCTTAATCACTACTCCATTCCAAGCACACTTAACTATGGAGTTCTAATCAAACCGGACCCTGAAAAGAAAAGTGCACGTTGTTAATATAAGTCATATCATTTAGACATTTAACCCTTTATCATTATAGGGTGTTATATACGTTCTTACATTAGATTAATTTAAAAGTCCTCCACTAAAAATGTTGAAAAATATATCTATCCATATTTTAGTTATGTATACAAAGCTCTTCATGATTCTCTAGTATATGGTGTGATCCACAAAAGTCTCATACTCATGCTTTCCATGTTTTTTTTCCAATTTCAATCGGAGTCAACAATAGTTAGGAGACATGCATATTAAATTTTCTTATAAACACTTTTTCATAAAATTCATGATAAATGAATGTGTAAATCTTCTTATGAATTACCTGAATCCATAAAAAGTAATTGAGTTTTCCAATAATAGAAATTTCAATTTCTAATTTCATGTGAATGAAAAATTATTCAACTGGTCACTATCTACTTCTACCAAATTTAATATTATCAACACACAAAACCACCGTAAACTATCCTTCCTTTGAATTATTCACACAGATATTATTAAAAAAACTTTTATTTTGAATTTTTGATTCATCATATAGGCTTCAAGTCAATAATACCATGCACACGGTTCTTTTTTTAGACCATAGAGTTCCCTTTTCAATTTTTAAAAATTCATTAAATCATAAAAAATTAGAAACCCCCTGGTTGTTTAATATAGAAAAATTATTCAGGATCACAATTTTATAATTTTATTTTCACAGCCATCTGATATAATTTACATCCTATTTTAATATATATAAAATGGAAATTAAGGATTAATTGAAGTCTCTATATTGGAGAAAATGTTTCTCTAAAATAAAATCCTTAAATCTATGCATATCCATTAGAGACTAAGAATTCTTTATTTCTGATCACATTTCCATGTTCATCAAAAAAATTTAAAGATCCATTTTATTCCATTCACATTTTGATTTTCTGGTATACTAACGGTATCCCATATTTAGTTTTTGTTAATCAGATCTAGTTCTTTATTCATGGATTAATTTCACAATTCATCCTTCGTAGCTTCTTCAAATACAGATGCTTCCACAATTCATAAGAAAAAATAATATTATTAATTCCTCATTATCATTGTTTTTATGGGTGTGGTCCCACACCCAATGATGTTGGATTTATCAATACATTCCCTTTCATTCATCTATTAGGTTCAGAGGATGTTTCTGTAGACATTGGTTCCACTTCTGATTATTATTCTGAATCATAATCATCTTGTGAATCTAGAATATTTTTTAAGCCTTCCACTACTCCTACATTTTCATATGTTATATTTCCACATTCATCCTCATGTTTTATAATATCATATTTTGAATTCCATGAGGATTTTTTTGTTTTCTCTTCAATAATATTGATATCACCGCAATATAAAATTCATCCAAGATGATTATTGAAATAATTAAAGGCTTTAAACTTCATTGAATATCCAAGAAATATTCCCACATCTTTAATATCAACATACCTCATGTGATTTTGTTCATTTATTTGGATGAGACATTTACTTCTAAAATCATGAAAATAGATCAAAGATGGCTTACATACATGAAACAACTCATATGAGGTCTTAACTATAATATAGAAACCCCTGTTTTATTTTGATTAATCACTGATTCTTGAACAACCACTTTCCTATAATGGTGACAGATAATACTCTTAATTAACATAGTTGTAGCCATATAGTTCACCTGCCAATTTTCTCACTCAATAACTACATTTTTCTTTGGGGTTCTCAAAATAGAAACCTTATTGTTTATTACATGATTCACCATGAAATTTTCATATTCAATGGATGTGTATTACTCATTATTGTTATATAATAGAACTCTGAATTTATGGCTTATTTCATTCTCAGTTATTCGATGAAAACTTTTCCTGAAAATAAACATTTGTTTTTTCGTATGTATAATAATTACACCAAAAATTCTATTATAAAAATAAAAAAATGTTATATGTAACGCCCAACCCCAGTTACCCAGAGTCTATGTTTTATTATATAACATTAGAATGATACAAATAATCAGTCCCGAAATACTGATCAATTTAGTATAATTAGAAAGCAGATAATATATATGTTCAACATTACAACTTGAAACGAAATAAAACCCTAATTTATTCCATTAGAGACATCCAATCCTCATATATTATTCCTACATGTCACTCATAACTAAATTCTTCCTATCCTAGAAAAATGAAATATAATAAATTGGTGAGCTCAAATGCTCAGTAAGGGTAAGAAATGCAACAGAAGATAACATAAACATTAGGCATGGTGAATAATTAAAAACACATGCTTTTACAAAAAAATAAACATGAACACATTATGGAAGAAATATAAGGTGAGTACATAATTCCATAATAAAACACATTCTTAAATATTCTACTAGTCGAATAACCACATGAGCCATCATTATAATTTTCATAATGTGAGAATGTATAATTTCAGACATTCAGAAACAGATTGTTAAGTCCACATCCAAGACATCTAAAAATGATTTAGACCTCAACCAAAACCATATATCAAATTGGGAAATCCTTGGATAATTCCACATCTAATTGTATCATGAGACCTACCTATTCACTTAGGAGGTATAGAGAGCTCCACCGGTCACATACTAAGACCAATACATTCATCATATGAAAAGGTTGAAACATAAGATAAATATTCATATTAAAACTAGCATATGAAATGTCAATAATTTCACCATAAACCATGAATGGTATAAAAAAACATCCATATTCAAACATATCACAAACCATTAAATAAATTATGGAATATTTGTATCACAATAAATGAACTTCAAAAAAGTGTAAAATTTATCAAAGGATGTTGTCATAGATGAAATCAAAACTATTTGAGAGAAATATCTCTTTCAATTTTGATATCATTTAAGAGTCACATAATTATAAAGGAAAATAATTATTTGGAAAAATATTCTTATAAGCTTGTAAGGGATGTTTTTATGATGTTATAACTGTGTAAAATATTTGCACCCACTGTATAGGTTAAAAAAAAATTACCTTAATTTTGTCGAAAAGGTCATAAAATTACTTGTTTGTAAAATGATGGAATGATTCCTTTAAAAACATATAAGGTCAAATAAGGGTATAAATGAATTTAATACATATTATAGTAAAGAGTAAAAAAATTTAAACACATTTCAAAGAAAAAATGGATGTGCATGATAAAAAGGTCCAAGTAGATACTTACGTAATAACCACATCTGATAATAAAGAGACTGTGAAATTAACCCTTAACTTGTACTTTTCCTTAGTCGAGGGTACGTTAAACTCTTTTATAATAGTTAATTCATTGTTATTTAATAATACAAGAACCATATACGTAAATATGATATCATATATGATCTTCTAATATTTCATTGTTAATAATATTTTAGTATTATCGTCGTATCAAGTGTTAACTTATTCATTTTCATTTTTATGTTTAGTTACATAAGCCATGTTTGTTATGGATAGTACGTATTTGATTCATATATATAATGATATTATGTTATTTTAAACTATTTTTAATCATCCAATGATAATTATTCTTCAATGGTTACGATGGGGAAAAGAATCTTATCACGTTTGTGGAGATGGTAATCTGTACGTACGTACAAATGACAATATCATTATATTGATGGAGAAATTTTTTGGGATTTGATGATATATCATATATATAGAATCCTTAAAAAGTTACATATACTATTTACATTAGTTATACTCATTATTATACCCATCCAATTAATGTTTCATTTGAATAACAAACTACACCACGATGTAGAAAGAGTAAGCCGTACATACACACATATGGTGACGTTGTCATTTACGGGATGGATAGAATAATGAATATGGTTGTACCATATTTATAATAACATCACAGTATGTAGAAGGTACTGGATTTATTATTTTGGTATATAAAAAGCAAATAAAGAGGAAGTGGATGAAGAAAAGAACATGAAAGAAGTTGGAGAGATTATTACCTCTACATCAAGTGTTTCCTTTTGAGTTAATAAAAAGGGATCCTTAGGATGAAATTCTGATCAATGTAAGTCTTCTAGGTTTAAGTGAGGGAAGTTGGGAGGAGATTTGGGTAGGTTTTGGTCGAGCCAAAATGCATTGGAAGTTTAAAATTAAGAGAAGGGGAAGTGCCCTTTTATAAGAGAGGTGAGGATCACTTTGAGACAAGTTTGAAATATTATTTTATTATAAAATAATGTTCGGTTTAAAATGGATTAAAAATAAATTATTTCATGGATAAGGTGGATATGGCTTGAAAAAAATTCAACCAATTGGTTTTACAGTGCTTAATTCATCATATTAACCTTATAATTTAGATTTAACTCTTAGTTAAATAGTTTGACATTTACCATGTCACTTTGTATTTTTGTAATATATGGTTAATAAACATACTATAAAAAGCCAAAAGAACCCCAGGTGGTTCATTATTAATATATATCCTTATCCAAGTCATTTGGATGAACCTTTTATTTTTAGTAATATTATATCATTTAATAATATAATATTTGTTTTAAAAACACATTAGGTCAATTTTGACACTATTTAGTATTTTGGTTTTTTGTTAAAGTCATAAAAGCATGATTAATTAGAAAAAAACTAATTTAATCAACCATAAATTTTCATAGTAACCTACAAAATTAGTGTAATTCAACAAAAGTCTCAAATTTTATGAATTTGGATATTTATAATATCGGTTATTTTAATCTTTAATTAATAAGGTAATTACTACGTCATCATTATATCATAAATAAATTTAACTATTTAATGACTAAAAATTATAAATAAAATATTATTATGAAGTATTTTTTTTTCTAATTAATATTTATAGTTAAATTTATCTTTTGTAAAACCCTATATTAAAAATGTTTATTTACAAAAACGGGTGTTTTATACTTATAACTCTTCTTTAAATTAAATAATAATAAATGTCCTAATCTAATCCAAGTGGACCAAAAGGATAATAATTTATTCTTAAGGATGTTTTTGGTTGAATTAAAGTATTCCAATAGAATTAGGACATGTGTTAAGGTAATAATAATATCATTTTTACCTTTAATTACCCTATTTAATTTTAACTATGGTAAATAAAAGTTAAAAGTAACTATTCGGAAAAAATTAATTTCAACTTATTGAACAAAATTTTACTTATTGATTTCAACCGTGTCTCTTGGATTTTTGAAATTCAACTCATATAAGTTGTAAAATTATGTTTTATGCAAATTTGAAAATGCTCCTAGGAGGTGGGTAAATGATGTTAAAAAGTTAATTAATTTTTTTATATATCTAAACATATTATAAAATTACTTCAATGAATTACATTGAACATATATAGGTATTATGTATATTTTTTGGCCTAAAATAAATTTAAATAAAATAATTAATTATTTAAAAAAAAGTTAGTTTTAACCAATAGCGCAATTTTTTCACTATTCATAAAAAATTGAATGTTTTCAAAAAAATACCAAAAATTCACACTATAGTAATTTAGATATTAAAAATTAAAAAATGAATTCCATTTTGAAAAATAATGTTCTTAAAAATTCAAAATGTGGGCATTACTATTCATAACGTTTAGTTTGATGGGTTGTGGTGTGTTAGAATCTCGAAGTTGTGTACAATGCAAGGTATTGCATTATTCAAAGGGAAACGTAACGTTAAAGCTTTTGGTGTTTTATAATACCTCTACCCAAATGTTGGATCCTCATTTATCGAACCAAATACATATGTGTGGATTAGATCATGATTTTTTGGTTCCCTTTTCTTATTTTACTAAAATGAAATTCAGAACAACTTTACTCATATGTAATCATCACAAGTATTTTCACATTTATGATTTATTTTTGGGATATTCATGACTATATTAATCATAGATATAATTTCCATGACTTTTTGATTAGTGTGTTCGAACCTCCAATTCCATAGGATGTTTTCTTCTTTAGTTGGTCTGTAGAAAAATTTATCATTGTTATCAATTTGATTTAAGTTTCCATCTATTTTGCATTCTTTCATGAGGGAATTAACTACATTTCCTCTGATATTTCACCCCTTTTTATTGAATCTCACAATCATACCTGATTTAAAATGTTGACCCACACATTTAAGATTTTGATATTCACCTTATATATAAAGAACACCATTTTTTAAGCTATCCATTTTACAATTCTGTAATTCCACTGCCTTTGATCATAAAAGCACCATCATTGTTGGACCATACTATTATATCAACAATTTTTTTTAATTTTATTCACTTTTTCATCATTTCCCATCATATGAGATGAGAACCCACTATCAAAAATTCACATACAACTATTCTTTATGGATTTGAGATCTATTTCTAAAGTGTTGGAGTTAAAAACTTTTTTATTTTCCTACCATGAAATATTTTATTGAGTGGATGCTAATGATTTTATTTCCCATCTTCATTCCATAACCATTAGTTCATTATAATCATATTTTTATTCTTCAAGAGAAACTTGATTTTCAAGAGTTACTCAATATGGATTATGGATATTGAATTTTCTGTTATTTCTATAGGTAAAATTCCAACATTTCCTATTCCTACAATCAATAGATTTAGGGTCATTGCTAGAGTAGTGAAAAAAATAAACATAAAAACCACTTTTTATATATTATTAAAGATATTATTTCATTATCCTTTGTTGAATTCCAAGATCTTCTCAAATTAAATTTCTTCTTGAAAAATTGGATTTTGATATGTTATGGGACAGATAGCCATTGAATTGATATTTCATAACAAGGAATTTATTCTCACTTATGTTCCTCCTCACATCCCATTTATTAAGAAATGAATTCTACTAGAGATTATTTTTGGATTCATGTGGATATCTTTCGATTCTACATTTATTTTGATAATATTATTTCTTTGTTTGGAATTCTGGTGGCTTTTTGATATGTCCAACTTTCTAATTCCCATTATTTTGGCTCTTATTTCTTCCCATCATTGATGTTTCAACAGCACATCCAAATCCTATTTTTCTCATTCATGTGGATATTTGATCATTCAAAAAAATATGTACTCCTCCCGAACCATTCTTATCTCTTTCTAATAGCTCTACATATTAGAATCTTCAAAATTTCAATTTTTTATTTTATTCCTTTTATTTTGATTCATTATCAATTTTACTCATTGGAGTAATAACTTCTTCTACAAGTCATTAAATTATAATTTATTTCTCTTCTAGTATGATGGGAATGTAATTTATTACCATTGAATTCTCATAAATCATGAGACTAAACTAAAAAAGCTTCTGTGAGCGTTTAATAGTTTTTGAGTGTACCTTTTCATCATATTTCAGTCGATAATTTTCTACTTCAAGCTGAACAACAGATTCTAATGATTCTTCCAGAATATATCCCATATTTTCATTTCTGTTTATATTAATGTTAACCATACAAATCAGTATCCTCAAATTCCATCATGGGATCATCATTTCCAATCAATTGAATAACTTTTTTTTATATTTTGAAGCCTCTAAATGTTCAACTATAGCCTTCATGGAAGCTTGGTTTTCTCATTTAAACTACGTTTATTTGTAAAAAAAGTGCTTTATCATAATTTTATTCTTTATATGTAATGGCTCGGACCTCTCTGGCCCGTTCCTTTGTCGAAAAGAAGGTCATGAAGTGTTCTGGAGGGTAGAATGGACTTTTCCCACACTTTTCAGAATTTTTTGACAACACGCCGTGTACCACCTTTCTAAGTATACTCTGTGTTGAAGTCGTGTGCTTTCCACATGAAATAAATAAGTATACTCTGTGTATCCCATCCTACATGTCGTGTAGTTTCTCCCCACATACGTGTTACCCTTAAACAATGTGATGACCAGTCAACGACTATGTGCGGTGTTGAAGTCGTGTCCTTTCCACATGAAATAAATAAGTACACGTCATGTAGCCCATCCTACACACCGTGTAGTTTCTCCCCGTGTACGTGTTACCCTCAAACCATGTGTTGACCAGTCAATGAATGTGTGCCATGTTGGAAGCCACGTGGTGACCGTGTGGAATGCCCGAGTACGCGCTTTTTACTAGGAAGTACACGCCGTGTACTTTAGTATTTCTCACCTATAAAAGGAGGGGTCCTCTAATCCTTTTCAGATCATTCCTCTACTCCATATTCCTTCGAGCAGAGCCCTCCCAAGAGACTCCAAAGCTCCTTTCTTCCATAACATCTTATTCTGAGCTCTGATTTACAATCTGTCAGCAGCCATGAGATCGTAACAACGAGTCGGAACTTCTAAGCTTGGATCTGTTGTTGTCCCTTTGGACATTCCTTCCCAGCTTCAACCCGAGGAGGTTTTTTTCTGTGTTTTGACAGAAGCGACGGATGCCAACAGATGTATTCTAAAGTTGATCTGGGGGAGCACTGTGATCAGAACCTATTGAGTTAGGGATTTTACCTTCGTCTCTCTAATTTGTGATTCATGTGGGATGAGGGTCCTCTTGATTTCACGAGATATAATGTAACCAGTTTAATGAAGATAGTATATGTCTTAATGAACGGGGAAGGGAAAGTTGTTATTTTTACCATTGTTCATCCTACTATTATTCTATGAAATGAATACACTTATGCCTACAAAAAATCATGATCATTGGGGGCCTTTTCATGTGCAATTAAATGTTTCCCTATATTTCTAGACTGATTTGCGGATGGAAACCTTGTGGAATATAGAAATTGGTTAATCACGTATAGTTGGCTGATTAAATGAATATCTGGTGTGTGAAAAGGGGGTGAATTCTGGGTTATTATGAATATGATGGGAAGCGGGGATGTGGTAAATGATATTAAAGGGGAAATGATGTTTCACGAGCCTTGTTTTTTTATACGGTTGTGGAGATGTGGTTATAGTGGCAGCATGGTTGCAGTAATGGGTTATGATATTAAAAGAAAGTGAAAAGTTGATAAATGAACTGTGGGGAATGATAATAAATTAAACATGGGAACAATCAATGGGAATTGATTGATGATAAAAAGGCTGGTTTTGTTTTGCTGGTGTTCTATCTAACTTGATTTGTGGATTGCATGGTTTTTCTACGAAACGCTTGATCTGGTTTGATAATTTCTCGGTAGTTAAGGAACTAATAAAATAATACTATTGAAACATGAAAACCTAAATGGGGTTGGGATTGTTTGTTGTATTCACGCATGGTAGTAGAAGTGCTGAGGCACGTGCTCATTTTCTCTGTTTATAGGCCATAAGTTGGGTTGTGTGTTTGGTATACATATATGTATCTGTATCCTTGTGTTTTGTCACACCCCACTCATGTTGATAACCTAGTACTAAACATTCCCATTTCATGGGAGAGGGTGTTTTCCCCTTAGTCACTAGCTCCTTCCTGCTTCTTCTTCCATAATATGTGATGCCTTGAGGCGACCATACACCTAAGACTCTTCGAGTAGGTTTCGATTGGTGTGATTTTAGCCCAAGACACTTCAGGCAGGTTTATTGTTCCCAAGAATCTTTGGGATGATGCCCAGGTGTGTTCGAGTGGGGATGTGATAGTGTTTTGTGAGGCCCAAGTCGGTGCGGGCATGATATGTTGTTTGTGAGGCCCATGTGTGTGCGGGAGAGATGTGTAGCTTTTGAGGCCCAGGTTTTTGCGGGCTGGAAGAGTGTGGTAGCATCATGACGCTCTCCGTTAGGAAGAGAAACTAACTACTGTGGGGAAATGGTGCGGGGTACCCAATACTCTTGTTCTTATATACTACTACCTGTTTTTTCATGAGTGTAGCGGGTGAGGTTGGGTGGATAGAATTCCTTGCTAGGTTTTGGTTTCTTCTGTTGTTCTCACAGGACATTAGGATGTCTCCCCACCTATGCACGGGAGATATAGGTTTCCATACTGAGTATACTTGTATGCTCACCCTACATTTACATTCAGGTTTCCAGGAGGACTACCAGGGCCATGCGGGAACCTACTAGTCGGGACAGTTGGAGTTGTTGCAGTTGTTGTACTCTTCTTTCTTTTTGTATTGCACTTATGAGTTTTCTTGTACTTGTAATTTGTTTCAGGATTGTTTAAACATGCATGTGGTATTTGTTTGGATTTATTTTCATTTACTTGTTCCTTTTCTTTTGGTGTTTGAATCATCCTATTTCCCGATATTAAATAATAAAAAGGGTAATTCCTCCCATATATGTGATAACTCATACCCTTGGTGCTAATCACCACTCCAGGGCCTACTGGAGGAGGGAATCAGGGGTCATTATCTCCCTTTAACCATTTACAGCTCAGAAGGGGCATCTTTGGGGGGAGGGGGTCATGACAGAATGGTATCGAAGGTGATGGTTGAGAGACAGGATGGAGTTTGGAGTTAGACATAGTAAGTATTGCATGGGATGGTAGGGAAACATTGTTAGGTGATCTTGGTGCATGACATAGGGCAGGGAAGACTGGCTAGGACACAAGATTTTAGGGCCACCATGATCCAATGCAAGTACTCTGACCCTACCGAATGACCAAGTGAGACTAAATTTATTGTAGGGTAGAGACCCTAGGGAAGGTACATGAATCATCATGTTTGTGTTTTACTTGATTTGGGTGTTCTGGAAAAAAATTGAAATAATGTAATAAAAAGAAACTGTGAGAAATTTTCCTTGCTACATGGGCATAGGCGATCTTAATTTACCATAACTATGGCACCTGGACATCATCCCCTACTAACTCAGTCAGTTGAGGCCCAACAAATTCAGGCGGTCGATCAGTTGATGATTGACCGAGAGGAGGAAAATGATCTGTGGAAGAAGACTCTCTGTTTTTTCCAACGAAAAACCCTATAAAAGTACAAGGGTAATACTTTGGATATGGAGACAAATGGGTGGCATGAGGAGATAGGGATTAATTTTACTTTGATCTGTGCTCCGAGGGTGTACTAGGTTCCCATAGCATTTAGTTAGCAGAGAGGTGTGGTGTTTCAGTGTTGGAGGCTCTACCTCGGGGAGAGGTCAGATGTAGAGGATTCATGGGCTGACTTTTAGAAGGAGTTCCGAGAGGAATTCCATTCATCCATGATCAAGGTAGAGAAGCGGCAGGAGATACTCTCCCTCCATTAGCGGAGTATGTCAGTACGATAATTGGGGATCAAGTTCAAGGGTCTCCTACGCTTTGCTCCGGATCTCTTTCTGGATGAAGAGTCTCGGGCGAGACGTTTGTAGGAGGTGCTTCGTCCTTCGCTTCAGTATGTTTTCACCCCCTTCACCCTTGCGACATACATGGCAGTACAGAATAAGGAAGAGGTCATAGTGAGGGTGCACTCGTATGGAGGTGCACAACGATAGGGGATCCAGCCGAGTTCATCGAAGGGGAAGGTAGTCAGCAGCATGTCTCCTGCAACAGGACCTTCCAGATTCAGGCCAGTAGGGAGTAGGCCCCAGTAGTTCCAGTTCAGATATTTGGGTCCTCGTCCCTTTTTCACAAGCCCTGGACCAATGTGTTTCTCATGACGAGTTCTCAGGCACATTCAGAGTCGGTGCCCGACCCGAGCTCAATACAGTGGAGGTGGGTAGGTTCAGTGCCCGCCTCAGCAGCACCAGTTACTAGCGAGGCCCTACCAGCAGCAGTAGGACCCTACTCCTCCGAGGGTATACGTTGCAGGAGGATGTCGACCTTAGGGTGCCCCTCAGGGACCATGACTATGGCGTGGGCTGGGAGGTGTTCGACATTAGAGATGAAGAGGAGTTGGTCATGGAAAGTTGCACGCAACAGAGTTGGCAGCTCCGACAGGACCATAGGTGGTGCGAGGTACGATTTGTTTGTTTACAACTCTCGTTTATACTTTGTTCTATTCTGGAGCTTCACACTCCTTTTTTCACCCAGTCTAGCCCATGCTTTGGGTCTAGATGTAGAGAGACATTCTGTACCCCTGGTGCTAAGTACAACAGTTGAAGGTCAGACCATCGTAACTTGGGTTTTCCAGGGATGTGGACTAACGTTGGGACGACATCGATCTAGTGGGGATATTCTATTGCTATAGATTCATCCATATGATGTCATCCGAGGCATCGACTGTTTGTTTTCTGTTAGTGCCATTATCGACTGCTTCTGAAGAAGAGTCATGTTCTCTGACATGGATGGGCAGCGTGTAGCTTTTTTTAGCGAGAGGAGCTATCAGGTGGGAAGCCGGCATGTGAATCCTCCCCTTTCCTTGTTAGGTATGTTATTAGTGGTTTTAGATGATACAGAGATTATGGATGTTCTAGAGGTTGTTGGGGAGTTCCGCGATGTTTTTCATGAGGAGGTTGTGACTCTACACCCCTGATGTGACGTTGAGTTTGGGATAGACTTACACCCTGGTGCCTGTTCGATTTCGATGGCCCCTTATCAGATGGAACCTTCGAAGTTGTGGAAGTTACGGATTTAGATTGGTGATCAGATAGAGAAGGGTTTTGTTTGACCCTGCGTGTCTCCATGGGGGGCTCCATTTTTTGTGAAGAAGGGATATTATGGTCTCAGGCTATGAATAGACTACCAAAGGTTGAATCAGGTAACGATCAAGAACCGTTAACCCCTTCCAAGGATAGATTATCTCTTCGACCAGCTGAGGGGAGCATGTTGGTTTTCTAAGATTGATCTATGATCCGGATATCATCAGCTGATGGTAAAGGATAGTGACATCTCGAAGACGGATTTCAGGTGCAAGTATGGGAACATCGGGTTTGTTGTGATGTCGTTTGGAGTGACAAATGCACCAGCTATTTCATGGGTCTTATGAACTTTGTCTTCCGATAGTTTTTGGACCTGTTCATCATTGTGTTTAACAATGACATCCTGATCTACTCAAGATCAGAGGAGGAGCACGTTGATAATCTCAGGTATTTCTTGGAAGTCCTTCGACACCACCAGCATTATGGTAAATTGTCGAAGTGTAGTTCTTGATGCAAGAAGTACAATTCCTTGGGTACGTGGTGTCTCAGCATGGAGTCTTAGTGGACCCGTCGAAGGTTGAGTCAGTTGTTTCTTGGGTGGCACCCAAGAGCATGGCAGAAGATCGTAGTTTCCTGGGGTTGGAAGGTTATTATCAGATGTTCATTTTGGACTTCTCTCGAGTTTCTACTATATTAATATCTTTTACTATGAAGGACCAAGTCTTCCTACGGAGCGAGCAGTGCTAGAAAGCTTTCGACTACCTGAAGGAGATGTTGGTCAGTTCTCTAGTACTCAGATTGCCAGAGGAAGGGTTGTTGTATGAGGTGTTTTTTGATGCTTCTGGCCTAGTTTTGTGGTGCGTACTGATGGAGAAGAAGGGTGTGATCTATTATGGGTCTAAGCAGTTGTTCCCTCACGAGTGTAACTATGCCACCCATGACCTAGAGGTTGTATTAGTTGTTTTCTCACTAAATTTGTGGCGACATTACCTCTTTGGGGATCACATTTGTGTCTTCTTAGATCACTAGAGATTACGCTATATCTTCTCCTAGCATGACCTGAACTTACAACAATGGAGATGGATTGAGTTTCTCCAAGACTATGACTTCGAGATCTCTTACACAGGAGTTAAGGAAAACATTATGTCTGATTCACTAAGTAGGAAGTCGCATAAAGAAGTGGTTCAGGAATCCACTGATCCTTAGAAAGTGATGGGAGAGTTGGCTGCCTTGAACTTGGATTTCAAGGGTAGAGGGTGTTAGAGGCTGTTTGTTTTAGATGACAGTGATGTCCTCCTTGTTGCAGTAGGTGGAAGAGTCTTAGTGGGGTGACTCTGAGGCGAAAGTAATGCAGGATCATATCGATCATGGAAACGCTCATGAAGGATGGTCAGAGGACAGCCAATATCAGTTGCCTTTTCATGGACGGTTGTTTGTTCCGGAGGTGACACATGAGGTAGTTATCCATGAGTTCCATAGCCCATCCTTGGAGGTACATTCGATAGTTTCAAAAATTTACAATGTCTTGAGGGAATAGATTTATTGGCCCGGGGTGGAACAAGTAGTGGATGATTTTGTGGCTAAGTGCCCTGTTTGTCATCAAGTAAAGGCTAAACACCGTGTTCCCAGTAGGGTTTTTTCATCCTTTAGATGACCCTGAGTGGAAATGGGATGACATCTCTATGGACATCGTTACAGGACTACCCAGAGCGTAGGGTGGTTATGATGATATCTGGGTAGGGGTGGATCGACTGACAAAATCCGCTCCCATCTTAGAAATTAAGAGTCGGGCCCGGTGTGTACCTTAGCACAGAGGTATGTAGATGAGGTGGTTCATTTACATGGAGTTCCGAAGACAAATGTCTCAAATCAGGATACTCGGTTTACCTCATGAGTCTTGAGGGGGATACAAAATGCTTTTGGCACCCATATACACCTTTGCACTGCTTTCCACCCCCACACCGATGGGCAGATAGAGCAGACTATCAAGACATTGGAGGACATGCTGCGAGCATGCATTCTGGAATTCGGAGGATCATGGGTGAGACACTTGCCTTTAATATATTTTTCCTATAAAAATATATTCCACTCTACTATTGGCATGGCACCGTTTGAGGCATTTCATGGAAGACCATGTCGTTCACCCATTTATGGGTAGAGGTTTGGGAGACAGGTGCTCTTGGTCCTAAGGTAGTACAGAGCACCACAAAGAAAGTCCAGCTTGTGCGTGAGAGGATGAAAGATGCTCAAGAAAGAAATAAGTCTTATGCTGATCATTGGAGGAGGCCCTTGGAGTGCGAGGTGGGAGATCATGTGTTTTTTAAGGTTTCCTTACAACGGGGGCAGTGGAGGGTTGGGAAGGGGAGTAAGCTCTCCAGTAGGTTCATCGGACAATTCGAGGTGCTGAGGCGGGTTGTTGTGGTGGCATATCAGCTAGCCCTGCCACCTCAGTTAGAGAAGGTTCATGATGTCTTCCATGTCTCTTAGCTCCGTCAGTACTTACATGATGACTCTCACGTTATCGACTATGAAGAGTTAGATATGGTATACGACATGACCATTGAGGAATGACCAGTCAGAATTGAGGATCGTGAAGAGAAGGTGCTCCATGGATGAACCATCTCCTTGGTTCATGTGTTGTGGAGGAATGGCGGCCTTGAGGAGAGAACTTGGGAGCTGGTGGATCAGATGAATTCTCAGTACCAGAAGTTGTTTTGACATGTGTTTTGATTTTTTCTTTTGAGATTCTTTTTGATGTTATACTCTGTAACTTTGATATATGGAATGCTTGGATTGTCGGTTGTTAGAAGATTTGTTTCCTTGTTCTCTGGAAGTGTGTAACATATCCGGATGTGTGGGGAAAGAGAAAAACCTGACCCTTAATCGAGACACATTAATTCAGATGCGATTGATCCCGTGCATGTGATTCAGTGCCGACTAAAGCGAATAATATTTCAAATGGGAGAAGGAATTCCCCAAGCCATGTATTCGGGCAGTGTGTTGGTTGTACGGTGTTGGGGCAGAGTAAGTTGGAAAATTCCTAATATATGGGTGTGGGAAGACCCAATTCTTAATCGAGACACATTAATGCTGATGGGATTAAACACATGCAGGCATGTTAGTGTCGGATAAAGTGGATAATATCTCGATATAGGAGAAGGAATTCCTAAAACTTATGATTAGGGTTATTGGTTGGGTTCTTGTTATAACGAGATACCTAAGAGGTACCTTGTTGGGTTCCTTTGGGATGGTTTTGGAATTCTCGTGGACGATAATGTTTTAAGAGGTATCTGGTGTAATGTCTTGGACATCTCCGGCCCATTCCTTTGTCAAAAAGAAGGTCATGAAGTGTTCTGGACGGTAGAACAGACTTTTCCCACATTTTTCAGAATTTTTTGACGACACGCCGTGTAGTGTGAGTACACTCCATGTACCACCTTGCCGAGTATACCCCATGTTGATGTCGTCTCCTTGTCGTGTGAAATAAATAAGTACATGCTGTGTAGCCTATCCAACACGCCGTGTAGTTCTCCCTACGTACGTGTTACCCTCTAACCATGTGTTGACCAGTGAATGGTCATGTGCCATGTTGAAGTTGTGTCCTTGCCGCGTGAAATAAATAAGTGCACGCCGTGTATCCCATCCTACATTTCTTATAGTTTCTCCCTGCGTACGCGTTACCCTCAAACAGTGTGTTGACTAGTCAACGGATGTGTGCTATGTTGGAAGTCGCATGGAGACCATGTGGAATGGTCGAGTACACACTGTGTACTAGGATGTACACACCGTGGGCGTTAGTTTGTCTCGCCTATAAAATTAGGGGGGGGCTCTCCTCCTTTTCCGATCATTCCTCTCCTCCCCATTCCTTCGAGCAGAGCCCTCCTGAGAGACACCAAAGCTCTTTTCTTCCATAACTGCTTCGTCCATGCTCCGATTTACCATCGCTCAACGGCCACGAGATTGTAACAACGAGGCCGAACTTATGAGCTTGGATCTATTGTTTTCCCTTTAACCTTTCCTTACCATCTTCCACCAAAGGATATTTTTTCCAGGTTTTGACAGAATTGACAGACGCCAACAGACGACTTCTAAAGTTGATCTGGGGGAGCGTTGTGATCAGAACCTGTTGAGGTAGGGATTTTACCTTAATATCTATAATTTGTGTATCATGCGAGATGTGTGTCCTCATGATTTCACGAGACATAGTTGAACCAGTTTAATGGTAATAATAATTGGGTTAAAGAACAAAGATGGGAATGTTGTTATGTTTACCATTGTTCATCCTATTGTTATGTTGTGAATTGAATATCCTTATGCCTACTAAAAATCACGGTCTTTGGGAGCCTTTTCATTCACAATTAAATGTTTCCCTATCTTTCTAGATAGTTTTTTGGATGGAAACATTTTGGAATATAGAAATTAGTTAACCACGTAATGTTGGGTGATTAAATGAATATCTGGAACTCTTGTGTGATCACCCTGGTTGAACAAAATGGAATAATGAACATGTGGGTGTTGGTTTGATTATGTTGTGCGTGTAAAGGGGGGTGAATCCTGGGTTATTACAAATAGGATGGGAAGAGGGGCTGCGGTAAATGATATTAATGGGGAAATGATGTGGCACAAGCCTTGTTTTGTGATACGGTTGTGGAGATGTGGTTATAGTGGTAGCATGGCTGCAGTAATGGGTTGTGATATTAAAAGAAAGTAGAAAGTTGATAAATGAACTTTGGGGAATGATAATGAATTAAACACGGGAAAAATAAAATCAGTATTGATTGATGATAAAGAGGTTGGTTTTGTGTTGCGTGTGTTCTATCTTACTTGATTTGTGGTTGGCGGGCTTTTTCTAGAAAACACTTGCTTTGGTTTGATAATTTCATTATAGTTAAGTAACTAATAAACTAACACAGCTGATCCCTGAAAACCTATATGGTTTTTGGATTGTTTGTTGTATGCCGCTTCGTAGTAGAAGTGCCAAGTAATGTGCTCAGTTTCTCTGTTTAGAGGCCATAGGGTGGGCTGTGTGTTTGGTATACATATATGTATCTTTATCCTTGTGTTTTGTCAAACCCCACCCATGTTGAGCACCTAGTGCCAAACACTGCCATTTCACGGGAGATGGTGTTTTCCCCTTAGTTACTAGATCCTTTCTACTCCTTCATTTATTGGCTATGATGGATTGAGGAGACCTTACACCTAAGACTCTTTGGGTACATTTCGATTGGTGTGATTTTATCCCAAGACTCTTTGAGCTGGTTTACTGTTCCCAAGAATCTTCGGGATGAGGCGTAGGTGTATTCTGGTGGGGATGTGATTGTGGTTTGTGATGCCCAAGTGTGTGCGGCATGGATATGTGGTTTGTGAGGGATAGGTGTGTGCGGGCGGGATGTGTGGATTTTGAGGCTGAGGTGTGTGCGGGCAGGAATAGGGTGGCAGCATCAGGATGTCTGCTGTTAAAAAGAGCAGCTGGCTGGTGTGGGAAAATGGTGTGGGGTACCCAATACTCTTGTTCTTATATACTTCTACCTGTTGTTTTGTGTTTTGGTGAGTGTGGCTGGTGAGGTTGGGTGGATAGAATTTCTTGATAGGTTTTGGTTTCTTCTGTTCTTCTCAAGGGACATTAGGATGTCTCCCCACCTGTGCATGAGAGCTTTAGGTTTCCCTACAGAGTATACATGTATTCTCACACTATGTTTACTTTCAGGTTTCAGGAGGACTACCAGGGCCGTGCATGACTCTTCTAGTCAGGAAAGTTGGAGTTGTTAAAGTTGTTGTACTCTTGTTTCTTTTGGTATTGCACTTTTGAGTTTTCTTATACATGTACATTGTTTTTGAATTGTTTAAACATGCATGTGGGATTGGATTGGGTTTATTTTCATTTACTTGTTCCTTTTATTTTTTTGTTTTACTCAAACTATTTCCCGATCTTAAATAATAAAAATATTAATGCCTCCCATATTTGTGAAAACTCATAGCCTTGGTGCTAGTCGCCACTCTAGGTCCTACTGGAGGCGGAACTCGGGGGTCATTATCTCCCTTTAACCATTTCCATCTCAGAAGGGGAATCTTTGGTGGGAGGGGGTCATGACATTAAATAAGAAACACATTCTTTATAATTTATGTATTGATTCGAACTCTCCATTTTGTAAAAACTGTTTCTATGGTTTCTACATGTTTCCATCTTCACTTTCCTCATCACATAACATGTTTGGGCATTGAGAAGAATTATTCCCTACTCTACCCCATAAAAAATTGGCCAGAGAAATATATCATTCCATTATCTATATTATTCTATTAAATTTAATTTCAAAAAGAGAATAATGTTCATATTCCTCATTAAATTCATTAAAAATATTTCCAAAAATCTAATTTTTCTCCATGGATTTGAAATCAATTTTCTCTTCTCACTCAATTTAATGAATCTTCTTGTTTGAATCTCATATCATATGCCCCCAAAATACATAACAAATCATATTGATAATTAATATGTGGATCAATTTTATAAAGGGTTGAATCTATTGTTTTTTAAATAGGTGGAAGCCTTCTCTAGATTTTCATCACAATGTCAATTACATTGATGTATTCACCATGTCCTCATATTAGTCTTTACATCGGGGATTTTATTAAAAAATGTGTCTGAATTTTCAGCCAAATGTTTTATTGATCACCAAACATATTGTAAAAAACATGGACTTTCTACTCCTTCACATTAATGTTGCCTTAACATATATTTTTCTGGTATTTACCAAATATACTTGGATAATGTGCATCTAATCCAATTTAGATATATTTGATCAGATAGAGCCGTAGTAATGGAATTCAATGCTTTGGAATCTACATGAAATATTTTATTGTTCGTTTAGTCAATGATAGTCATATTTCATTAGTAACATATATCCATAGTGTCGTGGAAATTGAACTTCTATTATAAGATATATTATATGTGATCTCATTATGTACATAAAAATTAGGATTTTTATTCAATTAAAGATGTGGAATACTTTTACATTAACTGAATTCTTCATGACTATAATAAATGTATGATTTAAGTCCAGAAAACTGTATGATCTAATACCATGTGTAGGACACCAAAACACCCTGATATATGAGGGCCCAATTAGGGTGTAGAAATTTTTTCAAATGTTATGGATATTGTACCCACATTGGAATAAAACTGTTAAAATTTTATGATGGGAACAACAGAAAATGAAAAATCCCAAAAAAAAGAGACAACCCAAAAATTTTACATGGTTCACGACTAAGTGTTAACCAAAAGAGAATATGATGACAATGTGTCATTTATACCCAAATCCATTTATCCTAAATATCTATGAGTTTTTTACATAGTTAATCTATGATAATAACACTGCCTTTTCAAGATTTTAGGGATAGAAGATGGCGTTCCTCAGAACACTTATATTGACTCCCCCTAGAGCAATAGCTTGCGTAATGTCTTACTTAGTTTATCGACATAAATGGAATTTTTCATTAGATTAGAAAATAATTATTTTTCTATAACTAGTATGAGAATATATGTGAAATTTATACCTGAGTTAATGTATTTTGAAAACATTGTTCTCTTAAACTTGATGTTCAGAACATCTGATCATGATGCTCCTCCCTCAAGATCATAAGATTCACGGTGAAAACATCATTTGCTAAAAAAAAATCACGAATCGCACTGAGTCATCATGGAATTCAAAGTAATCATAAAGCACACATTACTCAAAATAATTGGCATCACTCAATACTAAACAATCTATTTTATGTTGCTCATGCTCGCATAGGATTCCAGTTTCACATAGCTCACACCCTTTATGAAATTACAGTGATTGAAAAAAAATTATGAATATTATCATGTTAAATAATGTTTTGTATCACCATATTTCCAGGAACAACCATTCAGGATACTTTACTGCCTCTACGGTGTTTTTCAAAAGAATCTAAAATCTATATTTCATGTTCCTTCACTCATGAATCTCTAAGAAAATTTCCTCTAGTAATGATGAACACCATCAACCCTTCATACACTCAATTTCGGTCATAGTCGTGGATATTACCATTAAACCATCATTCCATTCATAAGGATTTGTTCACAATTTTCAACAATTTAATGAATATTAGCCTTTAAAAAATTGAGTCATCATGAAACCCATTACATAACCATATTTTTGAAGTGTTAATCCCCAAAAAAATATTTCGCGATAATAGACTCTTCCTTCAGATTGTGTACCCAAAAATTTGGCAAACACTAGGAAATGATGCTACCTTCAATATTGAACTTATCATGTATTATAATATCACTTTCCATGGAAACTAACATACCATCCATGTGTGGATTTAGATGAAAAATAAAGAGAACCTCATTTTCATCAAAGAACTTACTTGTTTGCAACAATAATTTCCAATGGACATATAAGTTTTATAGTTCTTTTAAATTCATCAGTTTTAGTTCATTAATCTAATACAAAAATTTCTATCAGGATTCAATATTAATCATTTTAAAAAGGAATATTATGATACTAATTTTATGTTTCTTATTTATAGTGTATATTGTGAGTGTGATAATCTTATGAGATCATGATAATCTAATTTTTCTTATTCTGGTTATTTTATTTATTATTTATTTTTCAATAGTATTATTAAAACTTTTTATTAGTTTAATTGTTGACTAAATGTGATGATATAAATTATTCAAATAAATTTTAATCATTTTTTTATATTACACACCATTTATAAATATTTCCCACTTAAATATATTGAACAAAAAATATATATATTATTTTTTTGGTCAAAACATTATTTATATCTTAAGTAATTGACAAAAAAAATCATAAAATAAGGTGTAAATGAGGTATTTATATTTTATAAAAACCATTAAGTCCCATGGTTCATATATCAGAATATTATTCCACTCACGAACAATGATTATGTGTGTTTCCTTATTCCATTGAATATTGTAACTATAATTCCATATCTTTATTGGATACTCAAGGAAAGAATGATCACTATATATGTCTACCAATTATTAATTTCTTTCATGTGAGGGATATTTTTTTACTTATTCAATAATCATACATGGACCACATCCTGTACTTGTGAAAATATTTATGGGGCTTCTCATCAATATCCCACAACACGGGTGTGATCCCGAATTTCAATGTGGCCAATGTACCTAGGATATAGGTCTCTGTTATTCAAATACATCCTGAATATCTTCATGGAATATATTTAAATTAACATTATATTTCTAACAAATATCACTTGATTTTTTAATGGTTGTCAATATAACTACTGTATTAATATTTTTTGCGTTATTTTTTCTTCAATGGGATTATAATTCTCAATAATTTCTTCAATGTATTTTGGACCTAATAGTATAACATCTCTAATATCATTAAAAAATTATATAGTATAAAATTTTAATGATTAATGGTCTTCATAAGGTTCCATGTAATTTATCAAGTGACAAATATTATTATATGAGGACTCACACTGCATTAACCCATTACCTAGTTTATGGAAATATTATTCTCTTTTTTATTTAAGTTGGCATGTCAATTGGATATTGATTATATAAAACAAATTACAATATATATGGTATAAATTTTTGGGATGTATGTTTGTTTGAATTAATAGACTCCATATATTATTATGTTAATAGATTATTTGGTTGTTCCCAATGTTCATAAATCACCCAAGGTGTTTTGGGTTATCATGTAGGAATATTTAGTTTTATCTATATGTAAGAAATTTATTTTCCCTATAAGGGGAGAACATTATCTGTAATGGTTTTCAAGATTAGTTACTTAACTAGGTATAAAACATTAACTATTAGACATAGTGTTGTGTTAATATTCAATTTTTAATGAATATATGATGGGGTTTTAGAAGTATCCACGTACTGAAGATTACAAAATTTGGAAAAGGATTTTACATCATGTAACTGTCATATATATATATATATATATTTCTTTTAGGGAACTACATTGACTGACTCAATTCTATTTTTCATCGTCCTTCCTTGATCACAACCTAGGGATCTTATCCAATGATTTTGGGAGCCTTCATTTTCTCAAGATTGATTTGTTGTACAATTAATCACCACTTTGGATGTCTTGCATCTCTTACTAGGAGTAATCCCTTATGATTCTCTATTTCCTTAATCATGGTAGTGTAATTCTATTTCAATATTCATTTAGTGGATCCATTGTAATTTTTGTCCTTGGTCCATTCTAGATCTATTGTGTGATCTTGTTTTAGAGGCCAATTCCTTGTTGGTTATGGAGTGATAGGTGTGCATTCATGAGGTAAATGGTGTTTTATATTTTATGAAAATAGTTTTTGTCATTTTGAATCAATTATGATATTTTTAGATTGATTCTAAGGCCACTTTTGTTATTTTTGGTTTCTTCATTTGGGTGTCTTCCACTATGGGCATTTACCAACCATGTTTTGACATATATGGTTCTATCTCTAACATGTCTTGGTGAACTAAATTTCTATTTTCTTTAAAAAAAATTATTATATCGAATTTAATTTTCATTTTTTTTGGGGAACATGTTTTTTGATAAAATATGTTTTCCCCTCATTTCAGTAATTGTAAATCGGTTTTCATAGAATTATGAAATGGTACTATAAAATGGTTTTCATAAAATGAAATGATAAAATGGGTTGATAAAATTGTTATGGAAATAGATAATATAGGGGGAGACTGGAATTCCACTATGGATTCATCTCCACAATTTCCTCCAGTCTCCATTCATCCCCCCATTTTTCATCATTTCCATGTTTCTCCTCATTGTTTATATTCCTCTCTCCGTGACATGTTGTATTGTTGTTGTGATGTTGTTTCTAGTTTGGTTTTCACATGGTAGTGACATTGGTGGATTTGGTTGGCATTTAACATGGATGAACATCTATATTGATTCCATAGCCAAATCAAAAAATGATCTATCGTCTAGTTACTTCATTGATGTCCAATTCGGTCAGTGATAGTGGTTTATTAGAGAAATTAAGAAGTGTGTTCAACAGTTAGACTATGTTTCATGAGGATTTTCCAATATTATCATCACATTAAGATATGGTGTTCCCCATATGATGTTTGTTATTTGGGACGAATCCCAAGTTCAGAGGTTCTTGGTTCTTAGTTTTTGTTTGGAATTCCTTGCAAATGTTGTCTCAACTATTTAGATCCCTTCTCAGACACCGAATTCCTATATTTCACTCCCAATAAGATTTGTACAAGTGGAATCTAATTGGTTTTGTTGTGTGGGATTTTACAGCTGACGGTGTTATGTTCTTGGTAGGAGGTGTTCTTATCCAATGAATAAGATATGGACTTATTCTTCATTGTTGATGGTGATTTTTTTTGAGTAAATAAGGTTTCCTTATAACTTATTTATTCTTCTATGTATTAAAAATATAAAAAACAATTTCTTAATGAAAATTAACATTCTATAAGAATTATTTTCTTAGAAAATATACTTTCTCTATGAAATGTTTTATCATTACCTTGTATTTAAATGTATTATTTAATTTCTTATAAAAACTAAATCTAGCGATTTTTTTATTAAACATAAAATTTGGATCCTTATAAAAATCCTCAGAATCTTAGAGTTCATTAGCTACCGAGTCTTACTATTTTAAGAGTTTGAATTCATTGAAATTTAGACTCCAAATTTTTTAAAATTAAAACTCTAAATTCTCTGATAATCAAATTATGAATTATTTAGAATTCAGACTCTAATTTCTATGAAATTCAAATTCAGAATTCTCTAAAATTCATACTTTAAATTCTAAATAAATTATACTTCAAATTCTATGAAATTTATACTTTGAAACCCATGATATTCAAAATTTTAATTTTATAAAATTTGAACTCTGAATTTCACATAATTCAGATTATGAATTCTTTGTACAAAATAATATGAATATCAATTTCCTATAATTATTTTTCTCTTTCATTAGAATTTAATTATATGATTTCCATATAGTTTATTCATTTCTTAAAGTATTGTTTTATACTTATCAAATAATATTTTACTTAAGTTTAATTAACATAAATTTTTTTATACTTGACTAAATTTTATTACACATGATTTCATTACAACTAAATTATGTAATACAATATCTCAAACTAACCATTTCCAGAGAGACACGTGTACAGGTCCCTCCAAAATATAGGGAAAAATATTCCCATTGGAGGAGGAATCCAACCATTGGAAAACACTCCTACAAATAAGATCTCATTTTAATGAGTTAATGATATTTTATGACTACATGATGTGATTCTGTGAAGTAATTTATAGAGTGAAAAATACTCTCATTCCTTGTGAGAATTGTGAATATCTTGTTCATCTATGAAAAAATTGTTCATCTTTCTTTTTGTGACTCCAATTGTTGTTGAGTGCAATCAAGGGCTTCTGAGGATAGGATGGTATATGTTCCTACTACCTTAAGGTTAGAGGTCTTGTGGGGATTGCATTACAGACTCCTATATTCTTATCAAGGGTAACCCTAATGTATTGAGACAGACTTATTGAATGTATACAAGAAGGGACCATTGTCCAAGTTTGTGGATACCCTTCTCTTAGGGTTAAAATATTTCCTACTTGTTTACTTTTTTTTCAATTTTCATGTTTTATTTCCATTGTACTTTTTCAATAAGAAAATAAAACTTTTTTATAATTTAATATTCTCTTACTGACTTTGATAAATAATATTTTATATGATTTTTTGTAGAATACTTTCCAAATTTAATCTTTCTTAACATTCCCTACGTTTACCGAGTTTAAAATTATTTTTCCTACAATTAGACCTAGTGCCTTCCAATTATAATTTTATGTAAGAACCAAATATGTTATGTGAATTTACATTATTGAAATTTTTTAACAAAAATTTTCCTTAAGGAATAAAATGGAATGTTTTTAAACCTACAATTCACCCCCTCTTGTAGTTGATCATCTACATATTCTTTTTCTATCTACAATTTTTATCATATAAAGGCATATAGAATAATTATACTTAAATATAAGTTTTATTTCTCAATATTTTCTTCTTGCTCTAAATTTTCATTCTAAACATTCCTTGATCATGTTTTACTTAATGATTTTTATCTTTTTTTACAAACCTTTTCTACTAATGATTTTTGTGGACTTTATATTTTCTTATGAATGGATGGTATGTATGTCAGTTCTATATAAAATTTTAATCATACCAGACTACCAATTATTGAGAGTAATTATTATGAGTACCAAATAGATAGGTTAAATTGTTTTATTAACACTGGAGTGGATAACTCGGTTATGATCACTGGATATTACAAAATAACAGAAATGGAAATCATAACCTTAACTAACTAATAGAAACTAGAATATAAAATAAACTACAAGGTACACAATACCTTGTTGTGTTTTATCTGTAGGAATATTTATATATTCAAATATCTTCATGTGAAACAGAAACCTATATTTGTATGAAACTTTATGTTTCCCTCTATAGAACTTATAAAGTGATAGAAATTAGAAGAGCTATGTTAAGAGTTTTATATCATCGATTATTATTTATATAGGAGAACATTTTTATAAATTACAAAAAATATTGATGACCTTTTTTAATATTCTTGAATATATCGGAGAGAATAGTCTTGATGTTGTTTTTCTTAGGGACATGATAACCAATATCATGCCCAATGAAAGATAATGTAAAAGTATAGCTACTGATGACATCAGGAAAATTTCTAACATTGCTATTGAAGATTTATTTGGAACTCTTCTTCAGTATGAAACAATAATGAAGAGAGATGTTGATTTCAACAGAAGGAAAATAATGGTAATGGAAATTTAGATTTTATTATTACATCGAAATTCAATACCCTAGAAAGGGAAACTAAATAAAAATATAATAAATCTATTGTTTTATATGAATCATGCGATAGTGAATATTCTGAGAATGAATTATCCAATCTTGTTCGAAAAATGATCAAGATTATGGGAATGAAATTTTTTTAGTACAAATATAAGAATAATGATAGAAAGGAAAATAAATATTCGGAAGTAGCTTGTTATGAATGAAAAAGGGCTGGACATATCAGACCGGATTGTCTTATGCTTAAGAGAATATACATGAAGTAAAATAATTCTAAAAGGAACAAAAAAATTACATGAAATATATGTCTAAGTAGGCCATGGAAGATATTAACACCTGGAGTTCCATTCATAGTGAATCTTCAAATTAATCTTCAGAATATGAATCTTATGGTTTGAAGAATATTGGTCTTATAGCTAGATTACCTACATAAAATCATTATCTAATTGCTAAGGTACAAAATGCTAAATTATTATCAATTATTTATTTAAATTTTAATTTTCATAATGAATAATATTATGAATATTTGAATGAAGAAACTTCTTTATAATAAAATAAAACCTTACATTAATTTAATGAAATTTATAGATTTGATAAATTACTTTAGAATGAAAATTGTAAGTTAAAAAAGATGTTAGAGAAATAAAATTATAGAATTTCTATTTTAATAACAGATGTATCAGATAATTATGAAGATCATTATAAAAAACACTTTATTTTGAATGTGTTTCAAAAAACTATAAGGATGTTAATTTTTAAAGGGAAAACTTTTTGAGGATCATGAAAATGTTATTTATAGGAAATATGTTTTATATAATAACTTATGTTCTAAAACTAATGACTATGAGGATAAAAATTTAATCATTAAAATAAAATCAGAAATGTTTTCCTTAATGAAACTTTATTAAAATTTTACTTCTGGAAGGAAATAATTTGATAATATTTAGTCACTACATCATTCCCTTAGGAAGAGTTTTGGATTTTTTTTATACTCATTAAAACCCTATTTTTTTATATCTATTTTCCCCAAATCGTAAATTTATTCACTATGTCTAAATCTCTTGGATATTATGAAAACAATTTATTAAAATAAAACCCAATCCTTGGGTTATCCTAAAGCTTATTTTTCATAGAAAATAAGGATTCTTAATATTTTACATTACAAAATATTTAGATACATTAATGTTTATATTTAAAAAGTCTAACTCTTTTATTTTTAGGAAAATAATGGAATTACAAACACCAATATATGGTACATTTATAGTGGATGTTCTTAGACCTGGAATGGTAAAAAATAATTCTTTAAAAAGATTATCAATATGTAATGATAAAAAGTAACTTTTAGAGATAATTCTCGAGGAGAAATTTTTGGTATATGTAACTTTGTTCTTCTAGGAAATGATTTAATTTAAAATTTACTATTTGTTAAATTCCATAAGAACATCCTCATAATAATAATACAAATATGTGATTATGGTTAGCCTGTGAATTTGAGGAATCATAAATTTCTAATACAGAATTTGAAGGAAGAGTTTATTCTCCCTTCCCATATTCTTGAGAATGTTTATACTCTGAATTTAAAAGACCATAGGATCCATGAACTACCATTCCTTAATGAAAATGGAAGATCAATCATTATTATGGAATAGAATACGAGGACATTGTAACATGATAAATTTATGAAAATACTCAAACAAAAGCCTTTTTAAGGATCTACCAGAGAATAGATTTGATTCATCCATAGTTTGTGATCCTTGTCAATATAGTAAGAAACATAAGTCCTGATTTAAATAAATTAATGAAGTATAAACTTCTTATTCATTACTAATTCTACCTGTGGATATTTTTATCCAACAGAAACTAAAATTATTGGAGTAAAATAATATGTATTTGATATAGTTGTTGTATACAGTATCTGTAATGGGTCAATTTTAAAGAAAAAATTTCAAATACCTTTGTCATTTCAGTACTTTTAGACCCACGTTAAAATTTGGAAAATCGCACCATTGAAAACTACTCATAGTGACAATGTGGGTGAATTTAAAAATTCGGATTATGAAACTTTTTGTAGTAAGATTTGAATTTCTCGTAACTACTCATCTCTAAGAACTCCTCAACAGAATGGTGTTGTTAAAAGAAGAAATAGAATTATTCAATAGATCACCAGAAATATGTATAGTGAATATTATATGGATAATAACTTCTGGGGTGAATCTATTAGTACTAATTATTATATAATAAATAATATATTAATCAGACCTTTTCTTAATAAAACACCATATGCATTATGGAATGGTCGAAAACCTAATGTCTCTTACAACAATGTATTTGTATACAAGGTATTATTCTTGAATAATTAAGATAACATAAAAAAATTCCACCCAAATCCGATGAAAGAATTTTCATAGGCTATTCCACTACTTTTCATTCATATAATGTTATTTAAAAAAATATTATAAAATTAATGAAATGGTGAGTATTAAATTTGATGAAACTGACCCATTTGTTTTTAAACAACCCGGGCCTACATCCTTAGACGTTGTTTTAAAACAAATTATCATCCTTTGATGGAAGATTATTTTAATATGAAAATTTTTCAAGAAAAATTTTCTTATGTATTTACCTCAAAAAAATTCTACGTTATGTTGATGAATAGTTTTTACAAAACCCAAATTAGTTTTTTCTTAAGAATCAACACATTGATAATATCATTAGTGATGAAAATCAACCTTTGAGGACTATAAGATCATTATGAATTGAACTAGAAAGTAATGAATTTATTTTCCAATTATAACAAAGAAATCACTAATAAGCATTATGTGATTATGATTAGATTAGATCAATGAAAGAGGAAAAAATTAATTAGAAAGTAATAATGCCTCGACCTTAGTTGAAAGTCCTTATGAAACTTCTGTAATTAGAGTAAAATGGGATTTTATAAATAAATGTGGTAGAAATTTAATCATAGTACGAAATAAATAATGATTATCTGAAAAAAAAAATATAATCAAAAAGAGGGAATAAACTATGAACTACCCTACACTATAGTATCTAGACATGAAATTATTTGGATTCCACAATCCTTTACAACATTAATTAATATAAAAAATTTTAAATAGAAGGGAAGTGTACTTTCCTAAATAGATATTTTCAAGAAGATATTTATTTCAAACAACCACTTGGTTTTGAAGACACAAAATATCTTTAACATGTTTTTAAACATTACAAATATTTATATGGACTTAAATATCCCTTAGATAATGGTATGATCGACTTAATGGTATTTTGTTATAAAAAAATTATGTTAAGAGAACATCTGATCCATATCTTTTTATAAATAAAGATAAGAAAAAGGTTTTGACTATTAAAATTTATGATAATGAAATTATATTTAGATAAACTCAGCATTCATTAATAGATTCATTTGGTTATCTTATGAAATTTGATTTTTAAATGAGTTTGATGGGTTAGTTAAAAATTTTCCTTTATTTAAAAAATTTCTCAAAAAACACAAGGGACTTATATATCTCAACATAATTATATTAAACATGTTTTGAAGATGTATGTATATGAAAACAATAAAAGTATAAGTACTATAATTGGTACCTAAATTTCACTTGATCTTGATGATGTTAGGAAACCAGTAGATGAAACATAATTTAGAGGTATTACAGGATGATTATTATAATAATTATCTAGTCATATAGACATAATATTTTCATTAATCTTATGTTCGAGATATCAATCTAATATAATGGAATACCATTTAAATGTACTGGAAATAATTTTTTTGTACTTAAAGGGAACAATTGATCTTAGGGTTTTTTTCATTCTTCTGGAAATGATTTTGTTTTAATTTTTTTTTCAAATAAGACTTTTGGTGGATGTAAAATGGATAGAAACATTTCATCCAGAACATGTCATTTGTTTTGAGATTCATTAGTTTCGTTGTCAGGTAAGAAGCAAAACTTAGTATCACTTTATACTACTAAAGCTGAAAATACGGTTGTTGGATGTTGTTGTGCTTAAGTGCTATAGATGCAACACACACTCATAGACTATAGAATGAGTTGTACAAGACATATATATTTTATTATAATAAAAGTTCCATTGTACTAAGAAAAAAACTTGCACATCACTCTCATGAAAATCACATATATTTTAAGCACCACATTTATATAGATCACAAACAAAAAAGAGATATCATTCTTCAATTTATCGGAATAGAATATTAGCATGAAAACATTTTTACAAAATCATTAACATATGATAGATTTGAATATATTATAAAAACATAGGAAGGATAACCATAAGGTAATATTCCATATTAAATTTTTATTGAAACCTATTTCTTTAAATTAAATTTGTCCTTTTCATAGAGGGAGTACATTTATTATCTTTTCAAAACTGTTATATATATTTTTTAATTATCAAAAAATGATTTTTTTGATTCTCATTACAATTTTTTTTAATTTTTCGGACCTGAAGTTTTATATTCTCAAAACCTGAATTATTTAATTCTCCAGAACTGAATTTTTGAATTCTCAGAACATGAATTATTGAGTTCCCAGAACTAGAATTTTTTAATTCAAGGAACCAAAATTTTTCTTGGATCCTAATATTTCCATTCATTAATAAATATTTATGAAATATTTATTTTTTTAGGAAGAAACTTATCAATACTGATAATTATTTCTAATCAATTCCAAAGATATGTTTTCTTAACTATATCTTCATTAATGTATTTTCTTTAATTTATGGTATTTTTATAATTATTTAAGAAAAATATATTGGAATCACATACTTTAAATTTTATTCTTCCCTAAAACATCAAAAGATCAAAAACTACCAAATATTTCTTCTGCACTGATTTCAACAGTCAGATCAGATCAAGATAATATCAACCATTGGATTTATTCTAGAATTCAAAACTTCATCTCTAAGCCTATATAATGGCCCCCTAATATACATCCCATATCAGTTTTTCAAGAGTTTTCTTCACCAATGATATATCTCTATACAAATCAATCATCCAGTTTTCTCAAATTACTTTCATTCCAGATTGTAACGCCCCGACCCCAGTTGCCCAGAGTCGGTGCATTACTTCGTAAAATTGGCATGATCACAAGAAAGATCAAATCTCGAAAGACCGATTGGTTTAGTAGCCTTGGAAACACTAGATATATTCATAAGTTTTACATTACATCATAAAATGAAAAACTACTACAACAACATAATGTTTCCACAGTCCACACTATAATCCCCTCATAACATCCCTGCAGGTCATTCATAACTTACATCTTCACTTCCTGGGAAAAATAAAACATAGAAAAGGGGTGAGCTCAAATGCCCAGTAAGGATAACAATATATCGGAAACTTTTATAAATAAGAATAAACTTTTAAGGCAATGTATAACTAAAAAAAATCCTTTCAAACATGAACTTTCAACATGGTATGGCATAAATAAAATGAAATAATGCCATTTACTTATTCACATGGATATTCTACTAATCGAATAATCACATGCAAAAATCAATAACCACTTTCATAATATTGGAATGCATAATGCCAGACTATCATAACCACATAGCCAAGGCCTCGTGCCAAGACTACAAATAAGATTTTGTCAAGGCCTTGTGCCAAGACACTAGTTTGTCTCATGAGACCTACCGATGCATCGAGGAGCTATAGCGGGCTCCACCCGTCACATATTAAGTCCAATGCATTCCCATATGAAAAGGTTTAAACATAACATAAACATTCGTATTAAAACTAGCATACGAAATGTCAATACTTTCACCATAAACTATGAATGGTATAAAAATATCACATCCACAGTAAAACATATCAGAAAACCTTCAATACAATATAGAAGTTTTGTATCATAATAAATCAACTACAAATTATCTTAAAATCCATCAAAGGATGTTGACATAGATGAAATCAAACTTATTTTAAAAGAAATATCTCCTTTTATTTTGAAATAATTTAAGATCCATATAAAATAAAACATTTTCTTTGAAAATATTCTTATAAGCTAGTAAGGGAAGCTTTGAAGATTTTATAACGGCGGAAAATAGCCGCACCCGCCGTATAAGTTAAAAAAACATTCTTACCATAATTCTGTCGAAAAGGTTAAAAAGGACCTTGTTTTGAAAACGACCGAAAGATTCCTTTATAAACCACTTATAAAAGTCAAGAATGGTATAAATGAATTTAAATCATATTATAGTAAATAGTAAAAATGTTTTGAAATGCATTTTTAAGAAACATGGATGTGGATGATAAAGAGATCCCAATAGATTATTACGTATAAACAACCTTGGATAATGAAGAGGTTGTAAAGTAAACCCTTACCTTGTACTTTTCCTTGGTTGGGGTAGGTTAACCTCCTGTATAATGGTGAAATAGTTTTTATTAAATTATACAAGAATCATATATATTAATATGATATCATATATGATCTTTTAACATTGATTTGTTAATAATATCTTAGAATTATCGTCGTTTCGGGAGTTAACTTACTCATTTTCTTTTATATGTTTTGTTACATAAGCCATGGTTGTTGTATCTTATTCATATCCAGAATGATATCCAGTCCTTAAACATCATTTTTAAATCATCAAATGATAATTATACTTGAATGGATACGATGGAGAATGAATCTCATCGCGTTCGTGGAGACGGTAGTCCGTACGTACGCACGAGCGACAATATCATTCTTTTGATATTAAAATAATATATAAATGGATGTTATATCATATATACAGAATAATTAACATGTTATATTTATTATTTACATGAGTTACACATCATTATTATACCCATCCAAATAATATTATATTGAATAACAATTACACCACGACGTGGAGACGGTAAGCCGTACGTACACACGTATGGTGACATGTTATTCAAAGGGTGGATAGAATAATGAATATGATTGTACCATATTTATAATAATATCACAGTATATGTGAGATACTTGAGTTATTATTTTATAATGGTAAGAACAAAGGAAGAAGAAGTGGAAGAAGAAATGAACTTGGAGAAGGGTGGTGAAATCATTACCTCTTCTTCGGGTTCTTCCTTTTGATTTGATCAAAAGGGCTCCTTAGGATGGCTTTCTGATCAAACTAAGGCTTCTAGGTTGTAGTGAGGGATGTTGGGAGAGTATTTGGGCAGATTTTGGGCGAGCCAAAAGGCTATGAAGGTGTGAAGAAATGATAAGGAGGAGTGCCCTTTTATAAGAGGGGTGAGAGGCACCTTTGGAAAAGTTAGAAATATTAATTTATAATAAATACATATTCGGTTTCTAAAGGCTCCAAAGTTGATTATTCAAAGTTTATGGTGGGGATAGGTCGAAAACAACTCATCCAATATAATTTAGAGTGGTTTGGGTACTTATATTAACCTTATCTTTAAGTTTTAACTCTAGCTTAATTAGTTTCACTTTTACAATGTCTCTTTGTATTTTTATATAATATGGATAATAAACTTACTATATACATCCAAGCGACCCCCAAGTGGTCCATTAATGATGAACCTATCCTTATATAAGTCTCTTGGCCGAACCTTATATTTTTTTGAATTTAATATCAATTAATAATATAATATTTGTTTTAAACACTCTTTTATGTCAATTTTGACACTATTCAATAGTTGATTTTTGTGAAACTCATAACAGATTGATTACATAGAAAAAAGTCAATTAAATCAATCCTAATATATCATATTATCCTAGAAAATTAGTTTAATTCATTAAAAGTTTCATGTTATATTTTTTTGGGTATTTATAATAGCAATTATTTTAATTGTTCACTATTATAGTTATTACTGCATCATCTTTGTGTCATAAATAAAATAACTTATTTAATGTATAAAAATTATAAATAAAATATCATTATCTAGGAAATCTTTTTATCTTGCTAATGAATATTTATAATCTAAAATCCAACTTATATAACCCTATGTAACAATTGTGTTTCTAAAAGATATATGCTTGTGTCATTTTTGTATTCATTTTGACTTAATTAAAATAAAGTGTCATTATCACTTACAAGTGGATCCATGGGGTCCCAAAATTGACAAAAAGATGCCCATGGTCGACCATGTATCAACCAATAGGGTTAAGACACGTTTTAGGGTAATTTAGTATTATTATAATATTATTTTTTAACCCTTATTTACCGGATTTACCCTTAACCATGGTAAATAAAATATTTACCGCAGTAATTATTCAAAATGTCTAAAAATAAAAGTTACCTATTTACACAATTTGAACATCCTGATTCCAAATATGGAATCCATTTTCCTAAATTCAAAACACAGAAGTGGCAGAAATTAATTTAAAATTAATTCCCGCTGTCAAAACAAAAAGCGTGTTTTTAAGAGATAATAACTATCAAAAGATTGACACTTGTTTATGTTCGGTTTAATTGTAAAATTATGTCCAATGACCAACATTATATTAAATAGTAAAAATATATTCTAAATATACTTTAAAACCACTCAAATTCATAATTTATTACTATTAAATATTTTGATTAAAAAAGTTGTTTTTAATTAAAATTTAGTAATTTTCACTATTCATCAAAATATGAAAGTTATCCGAAAAGTACCAAAATTTCACCTTAGGATAAATTTGATATTCCGAATCCAAAAATGAAGTCCATTTTAAAATATAAAATATATATAACTTCAGAAAGTAGGTATTACTATTCATAACAGCTAGTTTGATTGGTTACGGTGTGTTAGAACTCGAAGTTGCGTACAACACATGCTACTGTTTTATTCAAAGGAAAGCGTATCGTGGAAGCTTGGGATGTTTCATTTTAAATTTTTGATGTCTCCATTTAGTCAAAAAGTTTAAAATATTGTATTTAAAAAGGTTTCACTATCAAAAGTTGATAAAAGTGAAATACTGAAAATGAATCTGTTCTTGCATTATGACTAAGAAACTCATAATATGGATTCTAAAATTATAAGGATTATATAAAGTTTAAAATTTAGTTAATACTATTCATGACCTCTTTTAATGGCTTTTTTTTGGTAAGTCATGGTGCAATTGAACTCAGTGTTGCGTGTAGTGCAAGTTATTGTATTATTTTGCAGAAATAACACACTATGAAATCTTGGGGTGTTACATTCTCCCCTCCTTCAATAAATTGCGTCCTCGCAATTTGAAATTGTTCTTCAAAAATAAAAGGTTGAAAGTAGAAAATATATTTCTGGGAAAACCCACATCGGAAATTGGGTTACTAAAATTTAGTCTTAATATGAGGAAAAGAGAAATCAAAGGGTCACCACCAAATTAGGATCTCGATTAGGAGAACATTGGTGGCAATTAGAGACATATAATGGAGGAAAAACGTAAATATTTATAGGTAGTGATTGAGGTCATCAATCACAAACAAGTATAAAATTGAGGTCCTTAAACTCATCAATCCATGATGATTTGAAGTACCATCGGTTCAACAAAATATATGGTATTGGGACAACACATTTTTGACATTTCAAAATATATTAGTTGAAATCCCACATCGAAAAATGAATTAATGAGGCCTCTATTTAAAATAAAGAGTGGAAAGTATGAAGATTACCGAAAATAACACATACTAGGGTTCCATGTATGAAAATATGGATATGGAAGAGAAATCTAACCATCAATTATCTGATGGAGAGTGGTAGAGAACATGGCTATGAAAAGGCCAACAATCCCAAAGCCATAAATTTGTGATGATTTAAGGTACCATCTAAGACAACATTTTTGTTCTAAGTTTCTATTATTAATGTTGAGGAATTTATTTATGAGATTGGATAAGATAATAAGGAGATATACTTACTTTATAATTAGAATTTTACCCATTAATAAATTTCTACCACAAACTCATCTTTCATTCTAAAAGATAATAGAACGTAAATTTTTTTTTCTTCTATTTATACTATTCGTACAGGGTTCCAAAATAAATGAATTATAATTCATCTACTAGATCTTTTTAAAAAAAACTACATTATTTAATTCAGGACATCTCATGGGACAGTGGTAGGTGATACACCCTTGTCGCCCTTCGGTTGCGGGTTCAAGTCTCGCAGCCTTGCCGGACGCGACGGGTTGCCGCCCGACCTCCGGGTTGTCCTTTTATGGCAATCCAAAATAATCCAAACTAGAACTATCCAAAATACTTCTGTCTAAACTCACAGTCCAACATTTATAAGGAAGGTAAACATAATATAGATCCTTTTTACCCCGTAATAGAATATGAATACCTTCATCATGTATTACCATATTCCTTATTGATTACATTCATGCTCCCTTATTCCATATAGACTGATGGATATACTTCATTAATCCAAAAATGTTTTAAACCCCAAAAATGATGGAATATACAAATCATTAATCAGTTCCAAGGTAGTCAAGAATATCCAATATAATTTATCCAAAACAATAACATATTATTCCAAAATCACTACCTCAGTATCAGAACTATATTATGATTTATCATTCTCTCAACCATATATTTTCCAAAAATTTATCCTGCTATTGAGTCACTTTTCTTTGTTCCACACAATCTCAAGTCCTTAATGAAATAGTACTGCAGTACAATCCTTATATACTCCATGATTATTGTAACAAGTACATTGTTGATACAACACACAATTGACATAATCAACATAAGAACTCTAATCATCCCTCTTCATCTGTGGTAGTATCATAACAAGATTATTATCCAATGACATCATTTGCGGCATAGTCTGATGACTGGGACATAGGTTCGTGTAGTGTCCAAACTCCTTGCAAATGAAGCATTGTACATTTGAAACCATTTTCTTACCCTTGCAGTCACGTACTTTGTGCCCTTTTCCTCCACACTTATAACAAACTCCCATTCCTTTCAGGAAAGTTCCAGGGTGTTTCTTTCCACAGTTACCACATATGGGAAAAAATTCTTCTTTTCCCTCTTACTTTTATTCATCTTTCTCTCTTCCATCCTTTTCTTCTCTTGCTTCCCTTCAAAGCCATAGGACTCAGTAAACTCTTTACTTATCTTATCAACACATGATATTATTTCTTCATATGATGATAATACATGGGAGACTATTTCTCTTATAAATTCTAGCTTAAGACCATGAAAGATATGATCCTTCCTTCTCTTTGGATCATCTGCATTTCTGGAGTTCTCATTCCTTCTACTGGGTGCAATTTCTAAACAATGGCATACACTAGATCAGTTTATGAATCAAAATACATAATCCCATACTTATAAAACACCTAACATAAATTGAACTATTTATGGATATAATCCATAATCATAAGAAGGTTTTCTTTGAGGAAGTATATACTCATAATCCCTTCAAAATTATTTATAAAGAAAATGAGAGTTATCCTAAGCATATCCCCCGGGAGTGTCGTAACCAAGAGTGCAGCAAGACCCGTTGTCGTGCACCAGTTCCCGTTCGAGTCTAGCTAAAAGCGGTGTTTTCGGGTTTTACCCCTAGGTACATCTATGCCAGAGCCACCTCTACCTGATCGTATCCAGACAGGGATGTATTGCTCAGAAAACTCACAAAATCTCTACAATACCAAAATTCTAGGAAGTTCTTCTATACTAATCTTCAAAGTTCATCTTAGGTCTACGTGCTCTAATCAGAGTTTATCTAAATCTAGCTTCCAAGGTTTGTACTAAACTTCCTCTGATACCAACTATAACGCCCCGACCCCAGTTGCCCAGAGTTGGTGCATTACTTCATAACATTGGCATGATCACAAGAAAGATCAAATCTCGAAAGACCGATTGGTTTAGTAGCCTTGGAAAAACTAGATATATTCATAAGTTTTACATTACATCATAAAATGAAAAACTACTACAACAACATAATGTTTCCACAGTCCACACTATAATCCCCTATAATATCCCTGCAGGTCATTCATAACTTACATCTTCACTTCCTGGGAAAAATAAAACATAGAAAAGGGGTGAGCTCAAATGCCCAGTAAGGATAACAATATAGCGGAAACTTTTATAAATAAGAATAAACTTTTAAGGCAATGAATAACTAAAACAAAATCCTTTCAAACATGAACTTTCAACATGGTATGGCATAAATAAAATGAAATAATGCCATTTACTTATTCACATTGATATTCTACTAATCGAATAATCACATGCAAAAATCAATAACCACTTTCATAATGTTGGAATGCATAATGCCAGACTATCATAACCACATAGCCAAGGCCTCATGCCAAGACTACAAATAATATTTTGTCAAAGCCTTGTTCCAAGACACTAGTTTGTCCCATGAGACCTACCGATGCATCGAGGAGCTATAGCGGGCTCCACCCGTCACATATTAAGTCCAATGCATTCCCATATGAAAAGGTTTAAACATAACATAAACATTCGTATTAAAACTAGCATACGAAATGTAAATACTTTCACCATAAACTATGAATGGTATAAAAATAGCACATCCATAGTCAAACATATCACAAAACCTTCAATACAATGTAGAAGTTTTGTATCATAATAAATCAACTTCAAATAATCTTAAAATCCATCAAAGGATGTTGACATAGATGAAATCAAAATTCTTTTTAAAGAAATATCTCCTTTTATTTTGAAATAATTTAAGATCCATATTAAATAAAACATTTTCCTTGAAAATATTCTTATAATCTTGTAAAGGAAGCTTTGAAAATTTTATAACGGCGGAAAATAGCCGCACCATCCGTATAAGTTAAAAAAACATTCATACCTTAATTCTGTCGAAAAGGTTAAAAAGGACCTTGTTTTGAAAACGACCGAAAGATTCCTTTATAAACCACTTATAAAAGTCAAAAAGGGTATAAATGAATTTAACTCATATTCTAGTAAATAGTAAAAATGTTTTGAAATGCATTTTTAAGAAACATGGATGTGGATGATAAAGAGATCCCAGTAGATTATTACGTATAAACAACCTTGGATAATGAAGAGGTTGTAAAGTAAACCATTACCTTGTAATTTTCCTTGGTTGGGGTAGGTTAACCTCCTGTATAATGGTGAAATAGTTGTTATTAAATTATACAAGAATCATATATATTAATATGATATCATATATGATCTTTTAACATTGATTTGTTAATAATATCTTAGAATTATCGTCGTTTCGGGAGTTAACTTACTCATTTTCTTTTATATGTTTTGTTACATAAGCCATGGTTGTTGTATCTTATTCATATCCAGAATGATATACAGTCCTTAAACATCATTTTTAAATCATCAAATGATAATTATACTTGAATGGATACGATGGAGAATGAATCTCATCGCGTTCGTGGAGACGGTAGTCCGTACGTACGCACGAGCGACAATATCATTTTTTTGATATTAAAATAATATATAAATGGATGGTATATCATATATACAGAATCATTAACATGTTATATTTATTATTTACATGAGTTACACATCATTATTATACCCATCCAAATAATATTATATTGAATAACAATTACACCACGACGTGGAGACGGTAAGCTGTACGTAGGCACGTATGGTGACATGTTATTCAAAGGGTGGATAGAATACTGAATATGATTGTACCATATTTATAATAACATCACAGTATATGTGAGATACTGGAGTTATTATTTTAGAATGGTAAGAACAAAGGAAGAAGAAGTGGAAGAAGAAATGAACTTGGAGAAGGGTGGTGAAATCATTACCTCTTCTTCGGGTTCTTCCTATTGATTTGATCAAAAGGGCTCCTTAGGTTGGCTTTCTGATCATAATAAGTCCTCTAAGTTGTAGTGAGGGATGTTGAGAGAGTATATGGGCAGAGTTTGGCCGATCCAAAAGGCTTTGAAGGTGTGAAGAAATGAGAAGGAGGAGTGCCCTTTTATAAGAGGGGTGAGGGGCACCTTTGGAAAAGTTAGAAATATTAATTTATAATAAATTCATATTCGGTTTCTAAAGGCTCCAAAGTTGATTATTCAAAGGTTAAGGTGGGGATAGGTCGAAAACAACTCAACCAATAGAATTTAGACAGGTTTGGGTACTTATAATAACCTTATCTTTATGTATTAACTCTAAGTTAATTAGTTTCACTTTTACAATGTCTCTTTGTATTTTTATATAATATGGTTAATAAACTTACTATATACATCCAAGCGACCCCCAAGTGGTCCATTAATGATAAACCTATCCTTATATAAGTCTCTTGGCCGAACCTTAGATTTTTAGGAATTTAATATCAATTAATAATATAATATTTGTTTTAAATACTATTTTATGTCAATTTTGACACTATTCAATAGTTGATTTTTGTGAAACTCATAACAGATTTATTACTTCGAACAAAGTCAATTAAATCAATCCTAATATATCATATTATCCTAGAAAATTAGATTAATTCATTAAAAGTTTCATATTATATTTTTTTGGGTATTTATAATATCAATTATTTTAATTGTTCACTATTATAGTAATTACTGCATCATCTTTGTGTCATAAATAAAATAAATTATTTAATGTCTAAAAATTATAAATAAAATATAATTATGTAGGAAATCTTTTTATCTTTCTAATGAATATTTATAATCTAAACTCCAACTTATATTACCCTATGTAACAATTGTTTTGCTAAAAGATATATACTTGTGTCATTTTTGATTCATTTTGACTTAATTAAAATAAAGTGTCATTATCACTTACAAGTGGATCCATGGGGTCCCAAAATTGACACAAAGATGCCCATGGTCGACCGTGTATCAACCAATAGGGTTAAGACACGTTTTAGGGTAATTTAGTATTATTATAATATTATTTTGTAACCCTTATTTACCGGATTTACCCTTAACCATGGTAAATAAAATATTTACCGCAGTAATTATTCAAAATGTCTAAAAATAAAAGTTACCTATTTACACAATTTTAACAACCTGATTCCAAATATGGAATCCATTTTCCTAAATTCAAAACACAGAAGTGGCAGAAATTAATTTAAAATTAATTCCCGCTGTCAAAACAAAAAGCGTGTTTTTAAGAGATAATAACTATCAAAAAATTGACACTTGTTTATGTTCAGTTTAATTGTAAAATTATGTCCAATGACCAACATTATATTAAATAGTAAAAATATATTCTAAATATACTTTAAAACCACTCAAATTCATAATTTATTACTATTAATTATTTTGATTAAAAAAGTTGTTTTTAATTAAAATTTAGTAATTTTCACTATTCATCAAAATATGAAAGTTATTCGAAAAGTACCAAAATTTCACCTTAGGCTAAATTTGATATTCCGAATCCAAAAATGAAGTCCATTTTAAAATATAAAATATATATAACTTCAAAAAGTAGGTATTACTATTCATAACAGCTAGTTTGATTGGTTATGGTGTGTTAGAACTCGAAGTTGCGTACAACACACGCTACTGTTTTATTCAAAGGAAAGCGTACCGTGGAAGCTTGGGATGTTTCATTTTAAATTTTTTGATGTATCCATTTAGTCAAAAAGTTTAAAATATTGTATTTAAAAAGGTTTCACTATCAGAAGTTGATAAAAGTGCAATACTGAAAATGAATCTGTTCTTGCATTATGACTAAGAAACTCATAATATGGATTCTAAAATTATAAGGATTATATAAAGTTTAAAATTTAGTTAATACTATTCATGACCTCTTTTAATGGCTTTTTTTTGGTAATTCATGGTGCAATTGAACTCAGTGTTGCGTGTAGTGAAAGTTATTGTATTATTTTGAAGAAATAACACACTATGAAATCTTGGGGTGTTACACAGATGTTGCTTAATGATTCCTCATAGAATCAGATGGCTTAAAACAATGAATTAAATGATTAGAAAATCTAAATATAAAGGTTGGTTTAACCAAATTTCTATCCCAATTATAATTGATTTATTACAAATAATATCAAGATGAACATATGGTAATACTTATATATAGCTACGTTGAAGAGTCAAGGTTTGGTTTATCCTGATCTTCTTATAGAATATTATTATTCTGTATTTTTTAATGAAGAATAAAGGGAACATATTTCATTTAGGAGTAATGGGAAGACCAATTCATTATCCTCCAATATTGATTATAACATTCATTCTATTCCTTATCAATGTGAATCGATATTTTTCACTCATAAGCTTCCGGAAAAATAGGGATATTTTAAGAATGAAAAGATAATTGATTTCCTTGGAATCATGGGAGAAACATCACCAAATATAAACTATCATACAATAAATTACATGTTGATAGATTTTTTTTATTGAGATTTATTATTCTGATAATTGGAGATAAGGAATCTCTTAAGAATATTGATATCATAATGATTGATAGTTGGGTGAATCATAGATAGGTGAACCTGATAAAATACATCCTTATAACCATCAGTATCATAATGAATGGAACCCTCAGGTCTCATATAATCATGTTTCCATTCATCTTGTATACGATTATTGTTCTATGTTTACAATCTTTTAAATTTCCTTGTAGTTTAAAACCCATACCATTCAGGATTATGTTGTTATGTGATTATACTCTTAATAGGATGAATGTTGTTTTCAGTATCAAGTTAGAAGAGTTTTATAATCTTATTAAAAGTGAGTTTTGTCCTTTATTCAAGAAAAGGGAGGTTGGAGAAACATACAAGAAACCCTAGAAAACGAGAAAAGGGAAGAAACCACTATTAAAAAAAAATAAACCATTCTAGAAACACAGTCAGGTCCTCCAATGCTAAAAAATCAAAAATCATTTTCTGATTTAGTAGTATAAAAGAGGATAGAGAAGAATACAAAGAAGGAGGAGGAAGATGAAAGCTTTGTTTTAGACCTTTTCTAGAAAAAGGACTTGATGATTCAAGTAGCAGATGAGATTTAAAGGCAAGAAAAGGAGAGGAAGTCGGAAAAGAAAATGTGAGACGATTATATCATCTTAGCCCATCTCAAAGATACTGAGAAAGCATCCAAAACAATCCAGGTACCAAAAGAATTCCTTCAAGAGTCAGCTCCAATAGAAACTATCGGAAATAAATTTTCAATTCCAGAACCTATAATGGAAAAATGAAATATCCCTGGAAGAGGATGAAGAAGAGAAGAAGAAATGTGAGGATAATATAAAAATGGTGGAAGAATAATATGATAAGGAAATCTGTTCAAACAATTTATTTATCAGAACATCCCAGGATGAATAAAAAAATAATATCTCAAGGGAATGATGATGATGGAAAGTATATGGATGATAAAGCTTCTGATGATGAGAGAAAAAACCATGATTTCATTCATCTTGATGATATTTAATAAGTTTATGAGAAAACAAATGTTGAGGAAGATAAAAGATTCCAAGTCTCAGATAGTGAACATAAAAATTTAAATGTTGTTGAGAATATATCCATATTTGATAAAGGAAATAAAGTTGTTGATTATTTACCCAATAAAGATGTTGTTGTGAAAGATAAGAAAGATGTTAGTAGAAAATCTAAGCAGAAATAAAAAGATATAGACAATTGTTTCCTCACAATAAAAAGAATCAGCTTCCAAATCATCATCTTTAATGGGTTAGGATTTCATGATTTAGTATTTGATGAAGTTAGTGAACACAATACCCATATTTTCTTTTGTCGAATTAGGATGCAAGTTACTTCAACTTTATTTCTTTCAGAATTCATGTTCGATAAGAATTCTCATGGAAAATGTTATCATACATGAAACGAAGTTCATGACTTTTCATAATTGTTATGATGCTCATATGAGATCATGTAAGGAAATAACCAAATGGTCTAAGATAGTGATTTATTATCTGAAAATCATCGATTATTTGCATGATTCAATAAATAATGCTTTTTAAAATTTATAAGACACAACCAAAAACAACAAAACATGTTTTTCAGATAAGCTAAAACTCAATCATGTTACTCGGATTCAAGAGGAAATAGATCCGAATGGAAATTTGAATTCAGTTGCTCTAAATCTCAAAAGAGAATGGGAACTACCAGAATTGTTAGAAGAAAAATTCAGAGAACATGAATAATTTATAAAATCTCATGATGATTTTTTCAAATCCTAAGAAGAATGAGTCAATGTTCTTGAGATGAAAAATTAGGATCTTGATCAACTGATCAAGTGATTTGAGGATGACCACAAAGAGATCAAGAATTTAAAGGAAACCATGAGAAAGTTGATGCCAAATGAAAAGAAGAATTATTGATTTTTTTCCTTACAAACAGGTCTTTTGTTGTATTCTTCTTGTAAAACTTTTTACAATCCTAATGGATTTTTGTATCATTCCATTATATTGACTTTTTTATTTATAACATTTCAACTTTTTTCATTCCTTCAATTCCTTTTTAAAAATCACAAAGGGGGAGAAAATAATGATCTGTATATTATGATTAAAAATTAAAAGAATTCTATAATAATGTGGTATATTATGTAAGGAGGAATTTAATTAATGAATATTATCCTAAGCAAGAAAAATTGACTACTCTAAAAACAACAATAATACAATTTTTAGGGATTTAAAAACATTTGGGGGCGGTAGACATTTTCATCATAAGTCATAAGTAAAGGTAGATAAGTTTTTATCTTAATAGTTTTAAAATCGAAATCATTATTTCTAAATTTTTACCAAAATTTTATTTATGATTTCCAAAAGGGGGTAGATTATTGAGTCATTAAGGTTTCCATATGACTTCCTCATTATGCTAAGCTTCAAAAATCACACACATTTTCTTTAGGAAAATTATTTTTCACTATGAACTTTTTTCTTAAGGAAAATTTCATTACCTAAATTTTTTTATCTTTACCTTGGTTTTCCATGTATTAGTTAATGTATTCTCAAAACCAAGTATAATTTTTTTTTTCTTAAATCAAAAATTCACATACTTATAAAAAACATTGTAATCTTATCATACATTTTCTACTGAGTCTTACAATTTTATAACTCTGAGTTATCTAAAATTAATACTCCAAATTCTCAGAAATTCAGACTCTGAATTCTATAGAATTAAGACTAGGAAGTCTCTGAAATTCATACACCCAATTCTAAGAAAATATAACTCTAAATTATCAGAAATTCAGACTATAATTTCATTGAAATTCAGACTATTATTTCTTCAAAATTTAGACTTCGAATTATCATAAAATTAGACCATGAATACTCTAAAATTCCAACTCTAAATTCCTTAAAATTGAGTATCTGAATTCTAAAAAATTCAGACTCTGAATTCATCATAATTAAGCGCTTTAATTCTTCATAATTAGGACTCTGAATTCCTCAAACTTCAGTCTCTGAATTCCTTATAATTCAGAATCCAAATTATTTGTAATAAAGCATCTAGATATCTATATTTTATACTATGTTTTTCAATTCCTTAATAATTTGATTAATATATTTCCTTATTGTTATTTCATTTCATTAATGTGTTGTTATATCTTTATTGTAAGATTTTGTTTTCTTTTTCTTAAATATAAGAATGTTTCTCCTACATGAATCAATTTCCATACACATGATTTTGTTACAATGATGTGATGTCATACAATCTATTCATAACTAACCATTGTTTGAGTGACATGTGTATAGGTCCCTTTGAAATTCAAGGAAAAATATTACCATTGGAGGAGAGAGCCGACCATTGGAATCAGTTCCTACAAATAATATCACATTTGAATGAGATGAAGGTATTTTTAAAAAGAGACTATATGATGTGATTATATGAAGTGATTTTTATAGAGATAAAGACTCTCGATCCTTGTGCAGACTGTGAACATATTTTTCAGTTGTGAACTACTTTTTCAACTTGATTTCAGTGACATTAATTATTACTGTTTACAATCATGGGATTTTTGGGATATGAATATAGATGCTCTAACTAAATTGATGTTTGATGGTTGTGGGGATAACACGATAGTCATCGATATTCTTATTGGGGGCTTACCCTGGTGTGAGTATGATAGAATTTATTGAATGTGTATATCAAGGGACCTTTACCCATGGTTGTTGGATATCCTTATCTTTGGGTTAAATAATTTCTTACTTTTTTACATGTTGTTGTTTCATGTTTCAAGTTTAATTTCAATTTTATTTTGTTAAATAATTAATTTATATCATTATTATTCTTTCTTGTTCTCTTACATATACTAATAAATAAATTTCAATATGCTTTAATGTATAATCTTTCCCAATGATAATCTTTCATATGCTTCCATGAGTTTTACATGTTTAAGATTAGGTTTCTTACAATTGGACCTAGGCCCTTCCAATTATTCATTAAATTAAGAACCAAATTGGGTTTGTTAATTTACCTTGTTTATCTTTTTTAATAATACATTTTCTTTTATTCATAAAATTGAATATTTTTTAACCTAAAATTCAACAGCTCTTGTATTTTATCATCTAAATATTTTATTTCAATCGAACAATTATCTGCTGGTGAATGTGAATGTCCTTGAAGTTTTTTTTTTATAAATTTTTTCTAGTGTTAATCGAGGATATTAATATTGTTCTAGTTCGTTGTTTTATGATGTAATGACAACATTATCTATTGGAAACATGATAATTTTTGACTTTTTCACCGGTGATGGTGTGAGAGGTTGATGTTTCCCTTTTTTTTCTTAAGTCACCAACACTAGCGTTGATGGTTAGTAGATGACAGTGGTGTACCAAAATGGTGACTCTGAACACATGTGACATGAACATGGATGATACAGGTGTCTTCTATATTGCTGCCTAGTGATAGGTGTTGGATATTTTGACTTTCAAATTTTATATCAGTTATTTAATTTCATAAACTACAATGTAATTCTGGATCCCGCTGTTGTTACCACTCATCCTCAAATTGGATTTTTTTAAATTAAAAAATAATGGAATTTTATCTCAAAATAGATCATATGGGAGGCCTTGCATACTTAGTTGGATTTTATAGTAATTGTTCAAAGAAGATATTGGGGTTTTTTCTTATGAGCTTCGATATGCACCCTAGGACCTTTGTTCTAGGGACTGGTTGGACCTATTGAGGGGGTTTAATTTATAGGGTTTTCTTCTTACCTTTAGACATTATGAATATATATACAAACACGATACAATAGATTTTATATGTTAGGTATTATTTTATTAGATATACTGACATAGATTGATCCTTGGTATGATGGTACCTAATCTTTTTACTGGTTTGGGAAGATTTTTGTTTGTACTGTTTTTAATGTTCTACAAGAGACTTGATATGACATGTGATACATGATTTAATTTAATTTGATATATCAATTTTTTCATATTTGTAAGGAATTCATTTAAATTAATATATCTCTTTTATTTGTAAATGTGTAAATAGGGGAAATCAAATTGTTTATCCAATCTTTTGCAAAAAACTGAAAAACTATATGTCATGAATTTTTTCATTTAATGTTTAGAAATCATGTACTATTGTTGGGATACATGATATGGAACACCTAGGTGGGACCCTACTGAGATTGGCATCTCACACCCTAAATACCTATTCGGCAATGTGAAAACCTTGGTATGTATTCAGATTACAGTAAATAGAAGGCACCTAGTGAGGAAGGGTGGGTTTCTATCATATTTTTTAGGTTGATGGATAGGGAGATAGTGTTTGTTTTACAACACTATCCTATAAAGAATACATTACTAGTAGTTTATCTTTGATTTTTTTCAATTGGACTTGTATCATCGGGATTTTATTGATATCTTTTCAATTTTAACTCTTACACTTCTCTCATTATATTCTGAAATACATACATATACTCATGTATTCTTCTAGTATGTCATTCTATGAATGAGTATACATGTCATTTTTTCTGCTTCATGTTGGTTGAAATAATTCCATCTTATTTTTATTGATGTATGGGTGTTATACTCCAACCTATGGGGATGGAGAATTCCATTTTAGTAAACAATGTTTTAGGTAACGTAACAGTTTCTGATGGTATTGAAGGAATGTTTTTCATATTATGGTAGAAAAGGTTTTCTATCCTCCAAAGTCCATGTAATGGGGATTTTTTTATACTAGAGATAAAATTGTAGGGATTTTATAGGTATATCTTATTGAGTTATTGACTATCTATTATGGTGATGATACTCAAGATATAATGGGATGTCGGTATGTGTTTATCATATTTTGGTTTTTAATAATGGTTAAAAAAAATTCTTATGGGTTTTATGGGTTCAACTAATATTATTGTATTTTCCAATCGTTTAATTTATTCCGGCGTGCAACAGTATACCTATGAGACATATTTTTTGAGTTCCTCAGGAGGGTTTAAATGATTGTATTAAAGAGAATACTCATATAGATCGTAAAATTATTGACGATATCAAGTGGTATGTTTTTCTATGCCAACTATAAAGTTCCACAAGAACAGAATACAATTTGTATGCTACAAATGACTGATGTAAGATACATATATCGATTATGGGATTTCTTTCATGAGAAGACACCATCCATTAATGTTATTAATGTACCTCAATAGCTATATAACTAGATTAAAAATATTGATCATATATTAGTCTTCCTAGATACACTTAAGGGTATAAAGGTGAAGTATGTAGTGTTCAAACTTTAATTTCCAAACAAGCGAGGGTGGGATTCTATGGTACATATGAATAGGCATACTAGATTGGAATGGAACAGTTTCATGACCATCTTAATCCAGTAATTTTTTCTAGAGTCCCTGATTATAGAGAATTCTATAGTGTTTTTATCTTTATAGAATAGAGATCATTTTTTGTCGGCATACACTAATAGGAATACAGAGCTAGTAGGATTTTCACCAGAAGTGGTAAAGAATAACCTCATGAATGATGAGATGTACATGAATGGTTTGTGATCAGATATTAGATCTCATGTTTTTATTTGAATCATTTGAACTATGTAGAGATTATGGACTAGGATATGATATATGTGATCAATATGGAAGGAATGGTAGGATATTATATTCCTTATATTCCACCCAGTGGCAGCATTAGTGGAACATTGGGGAAAAGAGGATTTTGCAGGATCATCGCCGGAGTGGTGGAGGAGGATCTTGGTATAATTCATATTTAAAACCTATATTTGTAGCTAAGGGTGTTATTTTTTTCTTTCTATTAGCATCGAAATGGAGAACATACATGATGTTCTTTTTATTCTTCTTTAATGATTTATAATAATTTTGGAAATTATGGACATGTGTAGTGTTTCTACTAGGCTATGTATACTACATGATATAGAAAGGGGTGATCATATCTAAATGATACAATAATGTTTTAGTATTGTTTAATGAATATATTAATATAACCATGGGTTATATGTGTGAACAAACTCAACATATAATATTTGTTTCTGGTGGAGGTAGATGTGGGTCATGTAACTTGTATATATAAAATCATAAATGAATATTCATACAGATTCCATTATATGATACTATTTCTTACCACTAAATTATATATAGGTATTTTGGTTCTATGATTTTAAGTATGATGAATCTCATTTCATTTTTTATGTAGTTATTGAAAAAATTTTGGAAAAAGAATGAGTAGGGATTTCTGGGCCCTTTTTATGCGATATCAATAGATGATGTTGAGTTAGTTTGGAATTTTCTTGAATTTAGAACTGGAATTTTTTAACACCATCACTAGGATAGATTTTATTATTTCTCATCTTGATATGTTTAATGTAATATTTTTAATGTAAAATTTTGTATGGCCGATGGGAGCTTGTGGGAGTTTTATGGGTAGTGGGATATGAGGGCTGGCTATGTCAGACCATCTCACCCAAATATCAGGAATTTTCATCAGTTTTAGCTTTTGATCAGGATTATATATCATTTATAGTTTATATTCCATCTGTGGTTGAAGATTTTTCTATTATTTTCCCTCAAGATATTTTATGACATCCTCTAGAGAAAGAGGTATAGTTTATAATTTACTTAGAGCTAGTTATGCATTTATTTTTGATACCATATTATTTTTTGGGACTAGCAGAGATAAAATAGATCATGAGTCAGTTGGATGATCTGTTAGAAATTAGTTTTACCCTTATTGTTTCCCCTTTGGAATCCATATTCCTTTTTTCTAAGAAAGTATATGGTTCACTATGATTCCATATGGACTATCAAATTTTTTTTTAATAGTGATGAACAAGTTTACTACTCCACACATGGATGTTTGGTTTAATCACTTAAAGAGGGAAAATTGGGTTTCAATAATTGATAATTTTCCAGTTTATAATCATCTCAATGTTTAAGAATCATCTATAAAAAATATTGATTTCAGGAGTAGGTATGGTAATTTTTAATGTCATGTGATTATTTTTGGTTAGAAAACATCTCATGTAGTTTTATTGGATTTGAGGAATAATATATTCCATCAGTATCTCAACACATTGTTTTGTATTTTTTATATATGTCATTTTGATTTATTCCAGATCAGAGAGCGATCATGAGAACCATTAATGTTTTTTTAATCCACAGAAGTATCCATTTTTATAGAAATATTTGGAAATAAAATCTCTATATCCCAAAATTGAATTTTTTAAAGGAAATGGTTTTTGATAGTTTCATATGAGTTGATCCTAAGATGGAAAAGTATATTTTTACATTGGAAAAACCATGAAATGTTTATTATATTCAAGCAAATTTTGGTCTTTCTGGATAATATCGATGGTTCTTCATGGATTTATCAACGTTGGAATCACATTTGTGTGATCTCACTAGAAAAAAGGTGAAATTTATATCATATATAAAGTGATAGTATGAATTTAATTATCTAATATGAATTGAAAAATAAAATACATTTTCTATATTACTTGGTGAAAATAAGGGAAATATTTTTTCAATGATTCTTTTTTCACTATTTTATGTGCTTATACATTATAATCATGTTGTATATTAAGTCTATCATCAGTTTTGTTAAAATGACAAGAGATGAAAACTCACGATTTTTGACTTTTTTTATTTATCCATGTGCTTATCTATTGGTAACACCAACTTATTGGGGAATGTTTCACAATCATTTTTCATAATAAGAGTCTGAGTTATAACTTTTCTCAAAAACAAATTATTCATAGATAGTGATGATGTTTGGAATACTTTCATATGTATAACATATGTATCACCTATTCAATGGGTAATTGTAAAGTTATAGCCACTCAAACCTTTTAGATTTATTATTAAATGATTTTAAGAAATGTTTTCCATAAAATACAATATAAGTAACGAAAGTTCCAGTTTATTTGGAAGACTATGTATGTAATTAGAAAAGAAGAAATTAAATTAAAACATCTTTTTATTAATATTTTTAGTGACCTTTTAACTCATGTTGAGATATTAATACTATATGGGATAACATGGGAATACATAGAGAAAATTTTTGAGTTAAAAATTAATGTAAGGGAATAAACATTGAAATGATGAAAATCATATGATATAGAGGGATACCATTTTACCCTATAAGTGATAGCTGAAGAATCAAAATATGAAAGAATAATATATAGAACATGGATTCATATTTTAATAGAATCATTGAATAGGTAGAAAAAATATAACATGACATAAATATATGTTAGGGCTAGTTTCCAAGAATATATTAGATGGTAGAAAAAGTCCCATAATGGATTAGGATTACTCCATAATCCCAAACATAATGCCTCTTAAGAAAAATAAATTACCCAATCCATTGGAGTGTTATTTTGTTTCACCCATTAAAACATATTTAAACATTTTTGTTCCATTTAAATAATCAATCATATGAAATAAACCTAAGAGTTAACCGTTGATATAAATTTTAATCGTTACCATGTCATAAGTCATAAATAGTGGGCGTGTAAGAATTCAATCGATTAAATAAGGGGTTTAAATAATAATTAGGAAATAATAAATTTTATTTAAGAATAAGTCATTAATAATGAAGTCAATGTGATGTTAAATAATAAAAAATATTTATTTATTTATTTTAGAAATGTTCCACTAAAGGTGGTTTTAAGGATAAAAAAGAGTCTTTAAATAGAGTAGAGGAATAATTTTTTTAATTAAACTAGAAATGAACTAAATTAAATTTAAATGATAAATTATTTTATTTTATAAAAAATATTATTCTTAAAATATTTTAAATATTGTACCTAAAAATTCATAATAAAAGATAATTTCCCTTTAATTAGGTTTTGTTTTCAAGAGCATTTGATAAAGAACCTTAATAACTATGTAATTACAAAATAATAAAATATGAATTTAGATAAATACATATTTGTGGTAAATATTAAAATAAAATATGATATGTATTTATGAATAATAGAGGGATAAATTTGACAAATGTTAGAGAAAGTGTAACCTAAATGACATATAAAGGTCTTGAAAATAACCCTTACCTTAACTTTGGATGGGAAATTCACTTAAGAATAATGTTCATGATAATGAAATTAAATTAATTATTTTCTTAAATTAGAACATATTACACGTTTATTTTTATTTTTATTTTATTATGTTGATTTATGGCCATTTTTATTAGTTACAAGGTGTAATTTCATCGTTCAGGGAGTGTTCATATAATGGTTTCAAAAGAATTTCACATTTTTATAATTAAATATATTCTTGTAGATTGGTAATACAACTAAATAAGTGAAATAAAATTGTATTCATAAACTTCTATAAATTTAAATGATATCATATGTCCTTTTTTCTAATACGAGGATGACTCATTTGATAGAACAATAATGAAAATTGTTTAGTTTATTCTGGAATTTTTTCCATCCACCATTAACTAGATTTTTTAATCAATATTCAGCTAATATATTAGTTTCAGATCCTGGAATAAGTTAAATTATTATTATAATTTTATTTAACTATAATAATAGTTTTATGATGAACTTTTGAGTTAGTAAGGAAATACAAAATCTCATTATACATATAGATGGTTTGTCACCATAATTTTGACTATAGTTTCATTTATTTGAATAATATGAGATGAGAAAATAGGGTTAGAAAGAAAATATTAAATTTTAAATATAACAATAAAATATATTTATGATACTACAGTAACTGTTATTTGATGGATGGGTTAGTTGAGGACAAGGTAGAAGAAGAAACTAAATTAAGAGATTTTTTGAAGAATGTTACCTCTTGAATATCATCTCTTAAAGGATACCTTTATGGACATGGAATTGGTATTTTGGTGAGACAATAAGTATGTGGATGTAGATATGGTGGGGATTAGTGTTTTGTTTTAAGATATTTTAAAATCATGAAGTCTTGGAAGGTGTGATAATAATTGGTTGTGAGGGGTTGTATTTATAAGGGAGTAGAGGGATGTTTTTTGGATTTCTATAAAGATTATATTATTATAAATTCATTTACTTTTCAAAAACATCCAAATGACCATTCATTCGATGGTAAGATAATACATGGTTTTAATATAAGAATACAATCTATTTTATACACAATTTGGTTTTATTTATCTTTATAATTTTAATATACCTTTAACCTATTTTAATTTTAACTATAGTAATATCTTTTTCAATATTAAAATTTTTCAATTGTTTTACTTACAGAGTGTCAATTGAAAAAAATATCTAATTTTTAAATTTTTTTACTTTATTAGAATCACATGGTAATTTTAAAAAAAATTCTGTATTTAAATAATTTTATAATATATTATTCTCACCAAATATCCTTATTAACAAATTTTAATATTATTTAATACCTTGACATTCAACAATATCAATACGACCATTAATATTTGAGCTAAATACATTTTTATATCCAATTATTTTAATATATGAGATTATTTTTTCACATTAATCTTGTATAATTTTTATTTTTTTAATATTTTTAATAAAATTTATTTGTTATTCTTTTTAATAAAATAGATATTACATCAAAAATGTATAAGAATTTCAGAAATTTTTCTGATTTTAAATTTTTTTAATAATTTAAAATGATAAATATATTTCATTTATAATTCTATATAATATTTAAAGAAGAAAATATATCATATTGAACTATATATTTAGAATATTAAACTTATTAAAAATATGAGTGTGAATTTTTTTCACATTCATCAAATTAAATAATGTCTAAGTAATTTTTGAGGAATGGTGTCAATTAACTAACTCAATATCAAAAATAATGTTTTATTTGTCTAATTTAATTCATTTATTAATAATTTGGATGAAAACACATATCCTTCTAACTTAATTTTAATGCAGATTAACTTGATTTACCCTTTACTAAGATGGCAAATTTAACCACAATTACGTTAAATTTTGACTATAAATAAATGGATACAATTTAATAAATTTAAAAATCATTATTTCAAATATAGAAGCCATTTTAAAATTCATTAACTTGATTATATTTAATTTAATTCAAACATAAACCGGTATAATGCATAAAATAAATTTCATAAAAATTCACTTTTAAGTATAAAAATATTTTATACTAAATTCATATAAAAAAATTATATCAAAGATCACAAATATAATAATTATAATCAAAAGGATCTAATTATAGTTTAAAACTAAACAAAATAATATTATTTACTTTATATATGTTTTTAAATAATATTAACTTTTCAATGTAAATCTGTTTTTTCACTATTCATTAAAATATCAAGCTTTTTAGAAAATTATAAAAAAATCAACCTAAGATAATTTTGAAATTAATTTTTATGAAATTAATTTTTATTTTAAAAAATTAACTTTATAAAATTGGAAATATAAAATACATTTATTTTTTCATATAAAAAAATTCATTTGTCGATGAAAAAATATTTTTGAAGCATAAAATGATGTTATTAAATATTAACTATTTATTTCATAATAATTTTAAAATTTCATAATATTTTTATGCCTATTTTTACCTACCAATTCAATGGATAGGTTATGACGTTCATGTTAGAATGTTTAAATAGTATATAATGGTTTGTTTAAACTCATTCTTGCAGGAAAGAAAAAATACGATAAAAATAAAATTATTCATAGAGAAATATTTCCTTAAAATATTTTGATGTTATATTATTCAACCAATATGAAATTTCTCCCTAAAAATTTTATCTTTCATACATAGTTGAATACATGTGAGTTTACTTCTCCTTCATCTCTTCATCTAGTTCCCATGTCACATATTCATATTTTTGGTTCATCATTAGTACTTCATCCAGGTGTGTGGTGTTGTTGTGTTGGAATTTATCTCTATGATCCAGTATCATCAATACATCCTTCTCATAAGAGATAAAAGATTCTATCTATACCACCTATAAATTCACTACATGTGTAGGATCTCATATGTACAACCTCAAGAGGGATATGTGGAATTAATAATTTATTTGACACGTAGTTGGTGGGGGTGATAGTTGATATGCCAAAACATTGATGTGATCAGGAATATGAAAGGGGATAGTGTACATAGTATATAGCTTTCCATTTATCCCAATTATCATGTTTCTATTAAATGGAGATATGCATGTGAATAACATGTTTCTAAACATAAACACTATGTCTCATTTATGAGTTTTTTTATAACACTTCTATCGACTTTGAGTTTCTTTGATGTGATACTAAATAGTATAAACATTTTCTACTCCTTTTCAACCATTTCATGTCATAACATCTTACATTATCCAAATTCATCTCATCATGAATTTTATCTCTATATATTCTCGTAATGTGCTTCAAGTAGATCCATTGTGATTATTAAGTGGAAACTATTACTATATAAGAACTCGACCAAGGAAATATTTTGATCTAATAATACTTTCAAGTCTACTGTGTATGATCTCAACATTTATCCTAGTTCATAAATGGTGAAATCATATTGTACATCACATTATAATGATAGTCTGTACTGATGTTCATCATAGTTTTTATTTCATGTGGAATTCTTTTCTAAAAGATGTTTGTAAATATCGAATCTCAATCGAATATAATCGATAATGGTACTCCATGAAAGGTCACAACTTCTCCAATATATATCCATTCAAGATAATCAAGGGATTATTTATATATAATTTTAATTAAGTGAGATATATTTTTAAGATGTTCCCTTACAACCCATATAGAATTATTTCCTAGGGATTTCTTTGGTAGTCCAGTGACAAAGACCATGGTGTTTTTTCCCATTTCTATGCAGTTATACGTAATGGTTACATCGTCCCCTTTGGATTTTTCTTCTAGATGTCAGTTTCTGACATACTATGAGATTTGATGTTTATTCATTGATTACAGTCTTCATATTTTCATATGAATAGTTATCTAGGATATCTCAATACATCTTTTTACACTCTGGCTGGAAAGAGATGTTTGATATATGTGCATAATTCAAAATTCCGTTCTTTTTCTCTGTATCTAATGGTATAAAAATCCATCACACAAATCTTATGACCAATTATCAATTTTGACCTCTAAGGATTTCCTCTTTCTCATAGCTTCCACCTTTTTCTAATTTTCCACATCATTTCATTGAGTAGCCTTTATCTTCTCTTAATGGGATGGTTGATAAATCATTTGTGAAATTAATGATGATGTACCTTACATTGTAATTCCTTGGTCAATACTTTGTATACCTAATAACATTATATTCTTCTAAATTTTCATAATTTATTGTGTTACATGGTCTTTTATTAATATTGCATCTTCCACATTAATTTTATTACTTGGATGGTAGTGAATTGACAGGTTAGAATCTCTAATGAGATTTAACCATCTTCCCTGGTTCATATTAAGATCATTATATTTCAATAAATATTCATGGATATGTTGATAAATATATATATCAAACGTCTTCCCATAGGGATAATTTCAGATATTTTCATCACAAATATCATATCTTCCTACTATAGTTCATTCATGGGATAGTTTTTCTCATTATATTTTAGGTTCCTGATACATGCGATATTACATTATCATTTCTCATAAGTAAACATCCTAATCCATTACATTATATATAATTTTATACCAAAAATAGTTATCCTATTGTGGGATGTGTGACTATTAGTGCAATGATATCCAAATTTTTTAACATTTGAAATCCTCCCTCACATTTAGTAGTTCAAACAAACCTTCCCCCCATCCCATTCATCTTGGATAGTGGGTTGGATAATCGTTATAAGTATCTCAAAAATATTTGGTAAAACCCATATAGATCTAGGAATATATGGATACCCTATATAGATATTATAATGGGAATGTCATCAATTTCCATTATTTTAGATGGGTCCAAATATATCTCTTTGATGGTGATAAAATTTCCCATGAATGATACTTCCTCCATCAATAAATCACATTTATATTTCTTTTATTATAGTTTCCCATTAACAATTTCATTAGCATAGTATTAAAACGGTCTTCATGATCATCTATTACCTTTGATTATATTTGAATATCATCTATAAAAAATACCATAGATATGTCTAGTTAATCTGTAATGGCACTATTCATTATGTTAAGGAATATTGTTGGAGAATTATTAATTCTAATTTGAATAAATAGGAACACATAGTCTCTAAATCTCGTTCAAAAGGTGGTATTGGGAAAATAGTCCTTACTCTATTTTAATTATTGATATGATGAAATATGGTCCACCTTATAGAAATACATAGCCACACATAGTTGATCAATAAATATATTTCTTCATGGCTGGGGATACATTTTATTTATCATGATATTATTAAGCTCATGATGATCACCATAGAGGTGCATTGATCTATCCTTCGTCTTGATGAAGGGAAATTAATTTTTTTCCCAAATTCTATTGAAAAAGATTCTTCAGTTCTTAAAAATCAATAGTTTCCATCATGTAAGGAGTATTTTATATTGGATGAAATTCAATTATAAGATCAACGGAGGACCCATCGTATAAGTAAAAATGAATACATTGAGATTCTTTACGGACAAAATTTTGGTAGTCCTATCCAATGGATTCTATTCAACAAATATCGTCTCCTTTGTCTCAATAATATAAGATATGTATACTAGAACATAATGAAATAATATCTGCACTTTATTTAATGATTTTGTAGGATATGCACCCTCCTCTATACACATGTACAAAATTGGACGATTCTACTTGTTGTGAATATTATTCTCACTCTCCATATAGTTTATATTGGTTTTTTATAATGATATCCAAACAATTCTCAATATATATTGAAACTTCACCAATGGACACAAGATAAGAATTCTCGGGAGGTTCAATCCATAATAACTAACCAATGAGGATTTATATGCATTAGATGAAATAATTTCCACATTTTATGTTATGAAAGGTGATTTAATTTCCATATTTTGTAGAGGCGTTTGAACAGTTCTGCTAAACATGTATGATTTGAAACAATTAATAGAGCCATAATCAAATAGTACATTCACTATTCCAGAATAAATAATTATTTTACTAATAAAAACATAATTTTTGGGATCCACCACAGAATTAGTGTTATTATATTCCATTATTTTCATCCTTAGAGGATTTTTTAATTTATCATCTCCAGTAACCTTGTATTAGTTCATTTCCACAAAAAATACGCATGTTCATTATAGAGAAATAATTAAACAACATTCATTTTGTTCATATATATTTTTTTCAATTTTTTCATCAATGTGTTTATTCATTTCGCTTAAAAAGTTATTAGCTAGGTTACCCACTTTTACCAACATGACATACCTTATTATTCCCCATAGATAGTTTCTAGGATTCCTCTTCCCACACATTTGATAAGTGGGATATTGAGTTTTCATTCCATAATGATTTTTCCCATTGGACCACCTAAGGTGAATTCCATATAACATTTTGTCTCTCCAATACCATGAAACATCCATGAAAATACAAATTGCATCTCAACATTAAGGTCACTATCAAAAATATCTTCAAAACTATAAACATCTTGAATCACCAATGTTATTCATAGACTCAATTTCATCCCACTAAAGAATAGGTCCACCATACTATCACTATTAATTAAACAAATTGAATCGTACTACACCATCCATTTTATGATATTTTATATTCTTTGACAGAATAATCATCCTTTTTCATCAGACTAAGGAACTCCCTCTCTATCTTAATGTGGATAGTTCATGGAAAATATTTATTGAAATATTTTTCTTCCATCATTCCTAATCCATATAATCAATTTTTCATATAGAATTAGTGTTTGTGATTATTTTACACCAATTATCATCTTCCCCAACAAAATTGTAAATCAATTGAATGAAATTATCTTCTTTAGATCATTGGAAGATAAAGAATATTTTCTAAATTTAATTAATAATTTGTTTCGTGATGAGGGGATCTGAATATTCATTAAATAGATGAGGCCTTTAATGCATAATGGATTTGATCTCAACATGATCTTTATTAGGATATTAATAGAGTTATATATCATTCATGTTCTCATTTATAACATGGTATAATTGAGCTTGTAATATCATGAAGACATGAAATCTTATTCTATTCAAGTTTGGAATATCATTAGGTAAATTTTCCTATTTCATGTTATATTGGTAGTTAGAATGATTTCTCATGAATACTATATGAAAAATTATGATTCTCTTTGTTTCAATCTAGGTTATTCATGGTGGTAAAATTATACATAGGGTTATTACTAAAATTTTTTAGTTCACATCCCCAAAATAAATAGACCATTATCTATCATGAACTATAACTACCCATTCCTTTTTCAAATTATATTTATTAATTTTAATCATACTGCTAAATGAAATAAAACCCATGAATCGAAATGTATAGTGATGTTGAAAGACTACATATATAATTAGAGGGAAAAAACTACAACAAAAAATACATGCCTCATGGTTAAAACTATAAAATAAAAAAATATATAACATGTAATCATATGATCAGGGAACCATATTAATGTTAACAAAACATACAACATGACATAATCATTAGTCGAGCCTATATTCTGAGACTATATTACTGGAAGGAAAAAAGTTGCACAATGGATTCTGTTTAATACATATTACTATAAATTTAATCTCATTAGACTAATAAAATGTCCAATAATTTGGAGAACTATCTAGGTGTAACTATTATAACATGTGCATGTATACATATTAAACATAATGAATCATTCATATTAAATAATCATAATTTTAATACATTGAAAGAAATGGGTTTCATAATCATGTCATAGGGAAAAACCAAAGGGTGTATAACAATGGTATACATAAATGAATGTATTTAAATCATTCTTGTAATTTAATAAATGGAATATAATAATAGATTATGAATAATTAAACCTTTATAAATTTAAATCAATAAAAATAATAGGTATGTAACCTTCTACATGTTTCACTTAACAATAATTTGATGGAAGAGAATAAATGGTCATTAAAGAGGGTAATAGAGTAATTATTTTCATAAAATAATAAATGGATTAAAATTGGTTTTCATGATAAATTATGTTATTTTATATATATATAAAAGGCTTTAAAAAATTTATGGAGTGCTCATGAAAATGAGTACGAAATAAACTATCCTTTTAATCGGGATTTCATATCATGAGTAATTGAGAATTGAACTTTAATAAACATGTAATTCCACATCATGTAAATATATACAAACATATTTTGGGTAAAAATAAACCTATAATATGATTATTATATATGAATAATTAATGGAGAAATTGGGTCAATTAAAGAGAAAACATAACCTAATTGAAAGCTGGCGGTTTGAAATAGATCACTTACCGTAGTCTGATTGCATTATGAACATGAACCTTATTTCATTGATAATCAAATTATATTCCTCATCTACTCATTTAAGAACTATATCATCATTTATTATATTTATAATTATTATATTATGTTAATTTAATTCCATTTATATGAGTTATAATATTCAATTTTTTCATTCTCGAAGTGTTTGTTTAATGGTTTCATAGTCATTTCACTTATGTATAATTGTGAATGTTCCTGTAGCATGTGAAAATGATAAATGAAGTGGAAGTAAATTGTATTAATACAATTATATATTTTTAATTTATCCCATATATCATTTTAATTTTTGATATTAGTATGATTCCTTTGATAAAATATTAACTATAATTGTTTAGTATATTTTTATTGATTTTCCATCAATAACGAACTTAATCTGTTTTATTTTATAATAAATATATAGATATATTTATAGAACTTTGAATAAGTTATAAAATAATTATTAAAAACTCATTTGAGTATAAATATATTTTTATGACCATCCTTGAAGGTGGTAAGGGAAAACAAAATTTCATAATCCATGGAGATGGATAATCGCCATAATTTTCGACAATAGTTTACTGTCATCAAATATGAGGGGATGAAAAAAAGGGATGCATAAAAAACATTTCATTGGTTATATATAATTAATGTATATATATTATTCTGGATTTAATATTCCATGATGTCTGAATTATGTGTGGATAATGAAATGATGCTAATAAATTAAGAGAGGTGGTTAAATAAACATTCTTCTTGAATATACCCTTTGGGAAGAATCCTTTAAAGGACATGGAATATATCTTTTAGTGAGACTTTAAGAACATTCATATATGTAGAATAGGGATGTTATTTTTTAGATAATATAATGAAATATTCAAGGCTTAGAAGCATTGATGAAAAAGGGATGTGAGGGGAGTTATTTATAATGGAGGAGGGGGTTATTTATGGAATTTCTCAGAAGATTAAATTATAATTAATTCGTTTTCTATCCATGTAAAAATATATTATAATGTATTAAGATCTATGATCATATATAGTTGAAATATCATCATATAATAGAACATAGGCATGTTTTGAGGTTATGTTAATCCTTTTAATTATAATTAACTCTTAGTTAACAAATTTTAATTTTAACTACAGTAACAAATTTTAAAATTTTAAATTTTTTTAAATTATTACTTACATTAATTAAATTGTTCTATAATAAAAAGTTTATAAAATTTTATAAAATATCATAATCTCATTTTATTTTTTATATTATTCATTTCAATTTTTATATTATTTACCAAATTTATTTTTAAATTTATCAAGTCATCCTATAAAATAAAAACCATATATTTTATTATATCCTAAATATAATATGGTCATCAATAAAGTTAATCAATTACAATAATTTTCTAAAATTTTATTTATTTTGATTTTTTCAATAATATTTATTTAATTTTTCCACTATTAAAACAATTATTACATCAACATTGTGTAATATTATAGGGTAGTTATTAAACACCTAAAATTGTTAAATAAATTTACATGAAGAATATAAATATTTTATGTTTCCATATAACACATATATTTGATAATATATTATATATAACCTAATAGCCAAAATATTGTACTTATCAAAAATAAGGGTGTCATATTTTGTCACATTCATGGATTTAAATAATTTCTAAGTCATTTTCATAGAAAAATGACAAATAAATTACTCAATTTATAAACATAATTGTTAAGGATCTTATTTACGTCCTCAAATCATAATTTGGATGAAATCATATAGCCTTATAACATATTTTTAATATAGATTAACCTAATTTCCCATCACTATGGAAATATATTTTCCCATGATTACTATTCATATTATCCAAAAATAAAATGGTTACTGTTGACCTCACCTGTTTTGATAATCCCAATTATGCTTTCATATACATTGATAATCTCAATCGAATGTTTTTCTATATATTAATTCTTTAAATCTTTGAACAGTATGATAATAATATTAAAATAATCCCTGAGATATGTTAATCCATGTCTATCTATGTTCATATGAGTTATGAAGTTCTTCTATCCCATTCGGATATGTATTGCATAAAACAGAAAAGTGTTAATTCACTAATCTGGGTATAGCAAATGATATAGAGATACCAGTACTCAGTCTACTAATAGGCATAGTCTACCAATAGATAGAGTCAACGATAATCTAAGGCTACCGATATGTACAGAGCTACCGACAGATAACGAGCTACCGATAGAATAGGTCTACCGATATGCATAAGTCCACTGGTAAGAAAGTATACCAATAGATTCAGTCGACCGATATTGAACACTAAGAGCTACTGATATGAGCTACCGACCGGCCTACACTGATACACAAACTGGCGACTAATATGAACTGACTGACAAAGTATATCGATACAAGTATATAGAAACTTATAGAACCAGTCTACCGAGCTACCAATTGAGTAAGTCTACCGATAGAAGGAGTTACTGATTCCTAGAGCTACCAATACCGACAAGCTATCGATGCAAGTTAAAAGAGCTACCAATGGAAGGTTCTGCTCCCCAAAAGACCACCGTACTCATTTACCAACATGAACTACTAATGATTGACCAACCAGTCAAACTCTATACTCTCAATACTATTTATTTATTAAGCTAACAGTTACTTGGGATGTTTTTAATACAGTAAATGTTATTTAATGATCTTTGTTGCCCTATCAGGGAACCGTACATAGTACCCATGAAAAAGGTAATCATTCCGATTTCTGGGAGATGAATACTATAAAAGGGAAGATAAAGACCTAGCTAAAAATTATGTGAAGTAGAGAACACCGGGTGTGCATACGACAAGCATCAAGGAACTAAGAAAGAACACAGGTGAAAAAGAAAAGGGATGAACATCATTCAAACAAGGTGAATTCATGAATGGCTATATCCATACTTCAAGAACACTAGAAAAAAATGAAGCTACTCATTTTCAAGGAGAACACAATATGCACCTTGAGTAAAGATCTACCAAAAACACTTCACACACTCAAGCTGACAAGATGGAACAAGAATCAAAGAAGAAAATGACACTCTGTTTTCTGAGCAGAAACTAGAGAAGGACTTAGAGGTTTTTTTTATCATCTAAACGAGTCCAGAGGTGCACTTCCAATCACTAAATCTTTTCTAAACTCATTATCACTTTCTTTAGAGATTATATCTTTACATTTCAAGCAGTGTGTGTGCCCTTTTTATTTTACACACACACCATCTTCTGAGCTAAACTAGAGGATTCTTAAATCCTCGCTCAAACTCCATAACATTTTGTTTCCCACTGTGAAGAGTGGTAGAGGTCGAGTAAGATCTGGATAGCCTATGTGATGTTATTTGTGTTTCCCTCGTAGAACTGTGGTAGAGGTCTTTGGACCTAGATAGTAGTGTACTATTGTTTACCCCTGATTCTGGGTGTGGATTCGTTATATAAATTGTTGATAGGATTATGTATCGGCTTGAGACTGAACCTCTGGGTTATCTCTCATGTGCATTATATTTTCAGTCCTATGCATACTATATATATTTATTTCATAATCCTCTACTATTACATTGAAATAAAAAAACTATTTTAAATCTAATTTAGTAGTTAAATTTGCAAGTATTTATACTTATTGTAAACCAGTAAGTTAGTTTCAAAAGTTAATTTAATCTTCAGATTAATTCAACTAAGACGTAATCAATATTTGAGAAATTGATTGAACATTTACACATTGTATAGATTCACTACAGTTTAACTTTGTTTTTTAAATGGTTTATTCTAAGAGATATATTTTTGAAAGGAATTTTTATTGGAACTCAATTCACCCCCCTCTTGAGTATCCACTCCGACCAACATTTTTTATCAGAGTAGTTGTTTCTTTTCCAAGATTTCAAAACAATCTTTTTTTCAACTGTGATTTTAGTTTCATCTTTAAAGATCCTAAATTTCTGTTAGTTCTAAAATGTATCTCTTTAAAACTATTTTCTAAAAACTACCTATGGATAATAGATTAGTGGGTGCTACTACTAACCTTCCACCATTCCTTAATGGAACCAACTATGCCCATTGGAAACATAAGATGAAAATTCATTTAAAAAGAATGAGTTTTGATATATGGACTGCTATAGAGTCTCATATTAAAATTCCAGAAACTGAAAGAACAACTTGGGATGAACCTACAAAGATTTCTTTTAATAATAATTTTAAAGTTATTAATTCCATGTACGGTGCTTTAGGAGATGAAGAGTTGAATAGAATATATGCTTGCAAAACTGCTTATGAAATATCGGATACTTTGGGTGTTTATTATGAAGGAACAAGTAATGTTAATAAAATGATATTAAATACTTATACTATTAAATATGACAATTTTAAAATAAAAATTGATGAACCTATTTCTAATATGTATATCGGGTTTAATGAGATAGTCAATACCATGATTTCACTTGGAAAAGTTGTTCTAGCGAAGGAACAAATTATGAGAATCTTGAGATGTCTACCAGATTGATGGAGGGACACTTCTTTTTTCAATCAGAGAGTCATGTGACATTGGAGCACTGCCTGTAAAAGAGCTTATTGGTAAATTAATGATGTATGAAGAAGAACTGAAGGTAAATAAAGGGGAAGATGATGAACCTAACAGAAAATCTGTAGCATTAAAGTATAATGCTTCTAAGATCAAAGACAAAGAGACAATGAAAATACAAACTGAAAGTTCAACCAGTGAAGATTGTGATTCAGACAGTGATGCCGAAATGGCTCAAATAGCAAGGAGATTCAAGAAGTTATATAGGAAGAAGAAATTATTCATAAAATCTAACTAAAAATGAATGTATGATAATAAGGGACATTGGAAAAACTATTGGAAGAATCCTGATAAGGAGGATGATATAGTCTGCTATGAGTGTAAAAGGAAAGGACACATCAAGGATGAATGTCCAAAACTGAAATTCAAAAAGAAATATGATTATAAGGAGAATAAGTACAAGAAAGCTATGAAATGTACATTGAGTGCTTCATAGGACATCACAAATTAATCTTAAGTTTATAATTCTGAGAATAATCATGCCAAAATGTGCTTCATGACCCACACATATGAGGTACCTCCTTCCCCTGTTCTAAATGATTATTATTCTGGAAATAACAGTGATTCAGAAAATTATTGAAATATGACTAAGGATAAAATGTTTTAATACTGCAATATGCTGGAAGAAACATGTGATGAACTTGTAGACAAATATATGTTATAAAAGAAACAACATTCTCTCACTGTCACTGCTAAATCTATCTTTGATATAGGAAAAGAAAATAATGCTCAACTATTAAAGGAAAATACTGCATTGAAAATGTCTAATGAGAAACTTAGAAGGGACTTAGAAAAGTTCACAAATGGAAAAGATAAACTTACACAAATGTTTGGAAATATAGTTTCACCTAAATACACTACTGGTTTGGGATACCAACCTGGAAAAAGATAGTTCACTAAAACCTGATTTATTCCCAAGTATGGACAAAATTTTGCTTATTCCAGTTCTGGAAATTCGTATGCTTTAACCAGTTATTTATATGGTTATAGATCAAATAAAGTTTATCTTTCAAAATATATTTATTCTATAAATTATATGAGACCCATAAGACAAATATGGGTACCTAAGGCTTTGATTAATAACATATCTAGACCCAAGAAGATCTGGGTACCAAAATCATTTCCTATCAAAACCTGTTTTTGTAGGAAACATGTTTAAAGAGTTATCACAAGAAGGTATGGTACATGGACAGTGGATGTTAAAGACACATGTGTGGAGATTATTCATGATTAAAAAGATTAATAAATGTTGATGGAGGACATGTCACCTTTGTTGATAATTCTAAAGGAAAAAATCATCGTCCTAGGCTAGATTAGTAACACTGATTAAGTTTTAATTTCTAATTTTTATTTGTTTATGGACATACATATAACCTGTTAATTATTTCTCAATTATGTGATGATGGATTTAATTTGAAATTTGAAAATGATTCCTATAATGTTTTTAATTCTATGAATGATTTATTATTTTCTTCTTTAAGAAATGAAAATTTTTATGCTGTTGATTTAAATGCTTTTGCTAAACAAAATGTTGCTTTTTTAAATGATTTTCATACAGAATATTGGTTGTGGCACAGAAGATTAGGACACTGCAACATCTATTCACTTAGAAAGCTGACTATGAAAAACTTGGTTAGAGACTTACCTAAACATTAATTCCCAAATGAAAGAGTTTTTAATCCCTTCCAAAAGGGTAAGCAACATAAAGTTTCTTTTAAATCAAAGAAAGTAGTTTCAACTTCTCACCCTCTCAAGTTGGTTCACATGGACTTGTTTGGACCTTCAATTGTATCTAGTTTAAATGGGATGCACTATGACTATGTCTTGGTAGATGAATTTTCTAGATATACTTGGGTATACTTATTATCTCTCAAAAGTGAATCTTGCTCTTACTTTGTTAAATACTCCATGTCTACAAAAAACCTTAGTGGACTTAAGATTAAAAACCTGAGAAGTGATCATGGTCATGAGTTTGAAAATCAAGTGTTTGAATCATGTTGCTCACATAATGGCTATAGTCACAACTTTTATGCTCTTAGGACACCTCAACAGAATGGTGTAGTAGAAAGAAGGAATAGAAACCTTCAAGAAATAGTTAGAACCATGCTTAATGAGTATGATCTGTCTATTTAATTTTTGGCTGAAGCTGTGAATGCATCATGTTATATTATCAATATAGTCTTAATTAGGCCAGTTCTCAATAAGACCCCATATGAGGTATAGAATAATAGAAAACCTAAAGTTAGTTACTTTAGAGTCTTTGGCTGCAATGTTTTTATTCTTAATAGAAAGGTTAATCTGGAAAAGTTTTCTCCTAAGAGTAATGATGGAATTTTTCATGGTTATTCATTAACTCAAAAAGCATATAGAGTCTTTAACAAGAGAACCAAATGTGTGGAACAATTTGTTCACATTATGTTTTATGAAACTGATCCACATGAGCCTAAAACCTCCCTTGAAAATGTTGAAGAAGATTTTAGTGTTCTGGACCTTAATGATAAATCTAAAGAACCTGCTGTCAAAATATCAAGTTCTGAACATATTCCAGAATCTACTTCTGTTGAACAAGAACATAGAGATGAAGTTGAAATTTCTATTTCTACCTTTACTAGATCAACAAGGATTCTAAAGAATCATCCTTTAGATGCTTTTTTTTGGTAATCTTGATAGAGGGACATAGACTAGAGCTTCTCTATGAAACCAGGTTGAACATCAAGACTTCCTTTCATAGCTAGAACCTAAAAATTTCAATGATTCTATCAATGATGAATTTTGGGTAATGGATATGCAAGAATAGTTAAATCAATTTGAATGAACCAAAGTCTCGGAATTAGCTGACAGACCTAAGGACACTTTAATAATAGGCACTAAATGGGTTTTTAGAAAAAAAGTTTATGAATCTCGAAACATTGTTAGAAAAAAATCGTGGCTAGCTTCACAAGGATATATTCAAGAGGAAGGTATAGATTATGAGGAAGCCTTTTCACCTGTAGCTAGATTAGAATCTATTAGGATCTTACTTTCCTATGATGCTCATCAAAATATTACGTTTTATCATATGGATGTTAAAAGTGATATTCTAAATGGTTTTATTGTCGAAGATGTTTTTGTTGAACTACCGCTTGAATTTACTAATCCTCATTTTCCAAATAATGTTTTTAAACATTTTAAATCTTTATATGGTTTAAAACAAGCTCTAAGAGCTTGTTATGATAGACTTAGAAATTTTCTAATTTCAAAAAGTTTTACTAAATGGATTGTTGATCCAACTCTTTTTTTTAAAATAATTTCTAAAGATGTTTTAATAGTTCAAATCTATGTTGATGATATTATTTTTGGATCTTCCAAACACTCTTTATGTACTAATTTTTCAAAGATTATGAAAAATGAATTTTAAATGAGTTTAATAGGAGAACTCAAATATTTTCTTGGATTTAAAGTTTTCCAAAATGGAAATGTTATTATTTTGAATAAAAGTAAATATTCCAAGGAAATTTTAAAACATTTTGGTTTGGATAGTATTAAGGAAAGTGATACTCTTATGAGTACTGTTTTTAATTTGGATGCAGATGAAACTGGGAAACCAGTGGATCAAACCAATTACAGAGGTATGATTGGAGGCTTACTTTACCTTACTTCTAGTCGACAAAATAACATGATTAGTTTGTGTATGTGTGAAATATTTCAAGATAATCCAAAAGAATCTCATTTAGATGCTATTAAATGAATTTTTATGTATCTTAAACATACTGTAAACTTAGGTTTGTTTTACCCAAAAGGATAACCCTTTGAGTTAATTAGTTATTCAAATGCTGACTTGGCTGGTTGCAAGTTGGATAGAAAAAGAACATCAAGAACATGTCATCTATTGGGAAAATCCTTAGTATCTTGGTGTAGTAAAAAAGCATAATTCTGTAGCATTGTCTACTGCCGAAGTAGAGTACATAGCTGCTGGTAATTGCTGTGCACAAATTTTGAGGATAAAACACACTCTTTTGGACTATTGATATGACTTTAAGCATGTTTCTATCAACTGTTACTACACTAGTGCAATAAACATCTCGAAGAACCCTATGTCTCACTCTAGGAACAAACACATTGATGTAAGGAACCATTTCTTGAGAGATCAATATCAAAATGGTGATATTATTATTGAGTTTATAGGTACTGAACGTCAATTATCTTATATTATAACTAATCCTTTGAGTTTGGAGAGGTTAGGTTACATTAGACATGAGTTAGGAAGGTTTAACCTAGATCGGTGGCTAATCTCACAGATGTAAAATTCTCACAGATGTGAAATTCTCACCGATGTAAAGTTGTCACCGATGTTAAATTATCAATGATGTGAAACTCTCACCGATGTGAATCCTCACCGATGCAACATCACAGATAGGTATTCTCACTAATAGACCCTACTGAAGATTGAGCTGTTTTAAACTTATGTTTTCTGCCAGAATCTGAATCATTTTGGCATTATTTTATTTCATTTATTTATTTTACTTCATTTATTTATTTTATGATTCCTAAAAGATAAAACTAAAATCCGAGATACTTTTAAATCCACTGATCCTCAAACCTTTACCCTAAAACCTTAACTCCCGAATCCTTAGAGAACCCTAAATCCCTAAAATCCGAGATGACAAAAACCAAACTCCCTTCTGTTAGAGATGTTGCTGATGACCCGAAAGAAAAGAAGAAAAAGTTTGTTCTAGAAGAAAGTGGTAGTGCTAGAAGGACAAGATCAGGAAGACGACCAGTAAATCCTCATTTGCAAAATCGAGTTATTGTTATTGAAAATGAGCTGTGTGTAGAATGATTGCTGCCTAGAAAGTCCTTAGTACTCGAAGTTCATGAAGATCAAAAATTGGTGGATTTTTTTTCGAACAACAATGGTCACTACATTACAAAGTTAGTGAAATAGTTTTACGAGATTGTAACTTTTTAGTTATCTGAGGATGAAAACTGAGTGACTTCATTTGTAAATGGAAAAGAGATATCATTTTCATCTGTTGAATGGGTTGATAGCTTAAAATTACCACATGAAGGGGTTTCTAGATATGTCTCGAGAGTCATGCCACTTACCAGTAATATTTTCAACTATGAGACTTCTTTGAAAGAGGTCACTATGGATGTAAGTCAAAGACATTTAGTTGCTGCAGAAATGGATGGAGAGAACAAATTGTTGTTCAAATTTGTTCAAAATTTATTGAAAATAAGGAGATGAGACTTTTCCAATTTGAGATATCAGGATATCTATCTCTTGAATCTATTAAGACATTTTGTAAATGTTTATTTTTGGAGATTACTGATGATCCAAATGGAAGACATGACAAGGCCGAAATCAAAGAAAAATTCCCTATTCATTGCTAAATTGATTTTTGTGATGATCAATGTAAAAGGGGTAGCTGAGTCTCAATATGAGACAGTAGTAGTAAAGAATAACTTTTGTATCACATCCACTGTGTGCAAATACATGAGGATAAATTGGAAACCTTGGAGAGGAGAATGGGTCAATGATGACCCGAAGGTATATGAAAAATTCAATCATGTGCATCATCCTTCAAGATGAAAGGATGTGAGGGATCCAGGTCTGGGACCTGATGAAGAGGAGCCAGAATACATTGAGGATTCAGAAGAGGAAGAGTCCTCTGATGATAAAGGAGGAGACCCTGACTTACCTCCTTTCCCAACTCCTTAAAATCAAGATCAACATATATCAGATAAAGAAGAATCTGTTATAGTAGATGTTGAAGGGGCTGCTGTAGAGAATGAAGAAGATGTTCATGAATGTTAAGAATATCTGTCAGCGGATTAGATCCTGATTCCAGTGATTAGACAATATTTAGTGCCTTCTACAGATGAAAATGAAGTTGACATACCCTTGACTAGTTTGGAATACCCTTCAGCTATTGGAGATAAAGAATTCATAGTGGAAGATTCTCCTGAGAAAGGAAGACCTGCTGAAAATGATGAGTATGCTTTTGTTTTACTTGATGATGCACCAATTGAGGGGGAGCATCAAACCATGTTTGGAAGTGTTACAGTGGCTGTTAATGTTGAATATTGGGCAGAAGACCTAGGTTTTATTGTCTATGGTTTAGACTATCCTGATTCTGACAATGAAGCATCTCTCAATAGACCTAAGATTACTTATGATGTTGAGACTGAGTTACTACCTGATGATGTGGTCCGAATACATGACCTGGATACTTTAACGAAAAAGCATAAGGACGGTTTTGTGGAAGAGGGAAAGAAGATGGATGTTTCTATGGTCTCTTCAGTTCAATCGATCATGACTGTCTTAGTGGTCAGTTTAGGATCTGAAATAGTACCCACTTCAGTTGCACCAATTGATATGATCACCAAGGAGGATTTGGAATCCTTGAAGGATGAGCTAAAAGAATCTTTTAATGAATCAATTTCCGGGATGAATTTTTGTTTTGATGAATAGATGATGATGTCCGAGAAGTCTTTTTAACTCTCTCTAGGTTGTAATTTGTCATCCTTCATGGAAGAAATAATGGAAGAAGTTAAGGACTGTCATGCTCAAGTTTCTAGACTTGAAGCAGATCTTGAAGCGCTAAAGGAATCTGTTGATTCTTTAGACTCTTACATGAGATCAAAATCCCAAGCAGACAAGGACCTAACCTATTTTATGTGTGTGGTAAGCCAGATGGTTTCAGTGTTCGAATGTTTTAAAACATCCATGAAAGATCATGTTAAAACCCAGGACTCTCAAGTTCAAAATCGTATCAGTGGGTTGACCAAGAACTTCAAGGAAATAGTAACCTTATCTGTTGGTTCTATTCCATCTAAACCCTCTGTGAATTTGAATCAAATTCGACCTGTGATGAAGGAGGAGCTTATTCAATCTTCAACCAGTAGCTTTGTGGAATCATCCAAGCTGATAAAAGTTGTGCTTGCTACTCGAGATTCAGCTAGAGAGATAATGAAGATAGTCCAAGACTATATGAGAGAAGCATCTACCTCTCAGAAAGAATTGAAAGATAAGGTGGACTCTTATTTCTCTATGATTTTCACCAACAATCAACTCAACAATCACTTCAAACTTCTTTTGGAAAATATGAAGTTGCCTTCTGTCAATCAAGCTTTCAGAGAACAAGTTAGAAAGCTTAGGGAATGTACTCCAACATTGGACAAATTTATGGAGAACAAGGATGAATTCATATCTTCTATAGAGAGAGGAGGAGGAATAATTATGGATTTCAGAAATCTGTTGCAGCCTTTTCTGAATGTTGATGCTAGGCTAGTGATTGTCCCTCCTACCTTACCAGCCTCTGGCTCTACTGCTTCTCCAGTTCATATAACTCCTGCGCAAGAAATTCGAAGCCTCACACCTATGACCACTCAAAGATATCCTTAGTAGAGACCAGTAATAGTTTCTATGGCTCAGCCTCCAATGATCATTTTTGGAATTCCTAAGGCCTCACCTGCAACCACTTCCCCTGAATCCTCTTCTTCTCCCAAGGGAAAATATCACATTGTGGATGTGGATTGAACAATTGTCTAAACTGTTTGATAGGAATCCATTGTATTTTGTTTATTTCATTGTACCTTATATGGAACATGAAATGAAACAAGTTTTACTCTCTTTTCTAATTATTTTTTTATTCCTCTTCTCTTTTGATTCCCACTTTTTGATTATCACAATGTGGGAGAAATATTTTACCATGCTTTTACAAAGGGGGAGAATTATTAAAGGATGAATAAATAATGGGGAGAAATTATCAAAGGGGGAGAAATTTTAATCTAAGGAAGATATATCTTGATTTTCCCCTCTGATACTGTTACATTTCATTCTCTGGTATCATTTTCTCTAACTCTCTAATGCCACAAAATCTTACTTGTGATATCATTTCATTTACTTTTATATCTTATAATGTCACATTTTTCTTCCTCCTATGATCCATTATGTTCTATAACATAGTGTTTCTCTGAGATAATTTCATTTAATGATATATCCTCTGATACAACTGCTCACTATTTTAAAATGATAATATCATAAGTTGTTATTATAAAAAGGGGGAGATTGTTGACCTCAGCTATTTTGATAATCCTAATTATGCTTTCATATATGTTGATAATCTCAATGTAATGTTTTTCTATATATTAATTCTTTAAATCTGAGATCAAGATGATAAAAATATTAAAATAATCCCTGAGACATGTTAATCCATGTTTATCTATGTTTATATGAGTTATGAAGTTCTTCTAACCCATTCAGATATGTTTTTCATAAAAAAAACAAGTGTTAAGTCACTAATATGGGTATAGATACTGAAATAGAGCTATCAGTACTCAGTCTACCGATAGACTTATTCTACCAATAGAAAGAGTCACTGATAAGCTAAGGCCACAGATATATACAGATCTACCGACAGAAAACGAGCTACCGATAGAACAGGTCTTCCGATATGTATAAGTCCACCAGTAAGAAAGTCTACTGACAGATTCAGTCTACTGATAGAGAACACTAATAGATACCAATACGAGCTACCAACCGGCCTACTGAGACACAGACTGGCGACTAATATGAGCCGACTGACACAGTCTACCGATACAAGTATAGAGCTACTAATAGAACCAGTCTACTGAGCTACCGATTGAGTAAGTCTACCGATTGAAGTAGTTACTAATACCTAGAGCTACCAATACCAACAAGCTAGTGATGCAAGTTCAAAGAGCTACCGATGGAAGGTTCTTCTACACAGAAGACCGCCGTACTCATTTACCAACAAGATCTACTAATGATTGGCCAACCAGTCAAACTCTATACTCTCAATACTATTTTTTTATTAAGCTAACGGTTACATGGGATGTTTTTAATGTAGTTAATGTTATTTAATGATCTCTATTTCCATGTCAGGGAACCGTACCTAGTACCAATGAAAAAGGTAATCATTCCCATTTGACGGAGCTGAAAGCTATAAAAGGGAAGATAAATACCTAGCTGAATATTATGTGTTGTAGAGAACATTGGGTGTGCATACGACAAGCATCAATGAACTAAGAAGGAACACTGGTGAAAAAGAAAAGGGATGAACATCATTCAAACATGGTTCATTCGTGAAAGGTTACATCCATACATAAAGAACACTGGACATACACGAAGCTACAAATTTTCAAGGAGAACACAATCTACACCTTGAGTGAAGAACTACCACAAACACTTCATTAACTCAAGTAGACAAGTTGGACCATGAATCAAAGAATAAAATGACACTCTTTTTTCTGAGCAGAAACTAGAGAAGGACTCCGAAGTTTTTCTGATCAAACAAACGAGTCCATAGATGCACTTCCAATCACTAAATATTTTCTAAACTCTTTCTCAAATTCTTTAGTGATTCTATCTTTACATTTCAGTCTATGTGTGTACCCTATTTATTTTACACACATACTGTCTCCTAATCTAAACTGGAGGATTCTTAAATCCTCACTCAAACTCTATAACTCTTTGTTTACCACTGTGGAGAGTGGTAGAGGTCGAGTAAGATACGGATAGTCTGTGTGCTATTGTTTTTGTTTCCCACGTAGAACTTTGGTAGAGGTCTTTGGACCTGGATAGTAGTGTACTGTTGTTTACCCCCGATCCAGGGTGTGGATAAATAATATAAATTCTTTAGAAGACTAAGTCTCGGCTTGAGACTAAAACATTTGGTTATCTATGCTGTGCTTTCTAGTGTATTTCATATGCATACTATATATATTTATTTTATAATCCTCTATTATTACTTTGAAATACAAAACTTTTCTAAAGATACTTTGATAGTTAACTTAACAAGTGTTTATACTTATTGTAAACTAGTAAGTTAGTTTCAAAAGTTATTTTAGTCTTCATATAAAGCCAACTGAGACCTAGTCAATCATTGAGAAACAGATTGAACATTTACACTGTATAGATTCACTACAGTTTAACTTTGTTTTTAAATTGGGGGATTTTAAGATAAATAGTTTTAATAGAAATTTTTATTGGAACTCAATTCACCCCCCTCTTGAGTATCCACTACGACCAACAGTTATATTTCCTAAATATAAATATACTGAATCCAAATTTGGAATAAATTTTTAAAAATTCCTAATAATGTAGTAAAATTATTTAATTGAAAATTATACCAAAAAAATTAAATTAAAATTAGTTTATATGAAAAATTCCATTTTATGTGAAAAATATTATTATACTAAGTTTATTCATAAAATTCATTTAAAAGACCAAAATTAAGATATTTATAAGTAAAAAACCTATATATGATTTAATAATATAAAAAATTAAATTTTATGTTTTGAATTTTTTAAATTTATATATAGATTTCAATATATATCATTTTTTCAATATTCATTAAAATTTAATAATATTTAGAAAATTTGAAAAAATTAATCCTAAGATAATTTTCACATGAGGAATTAGAAATGAAATATATTTTCAAATAAATTTTATAAATGTGTAATAATTAAATATAATTATTTTTACAATGAAATCAAAAAAAATTCTGAAGAAAACTTATTTTTGAAGAATAAAAATAACTTTATAAATAGTTTATTTTTATTTAATAATAATTAATATATTTAATGACATGGTTGTTACTATTCATAACCAATCTCGAAAACTATTTTATATAGATCATGTTAAAATATTTTAATAGTATATCATGGTTCTTTTATACTCAATGTTAAATTCAATACAAGCAACTGAAGAAATAAAAATATTCATAGAAAAATATTCCATATAAATATTGGGGTGTTACAATTTTCATTGAAGAAAATCATAGCTAAAAAGATCTATCGATATCTATTTTTTATTTTTAGGGATAATGTAACCTTATAAGGTTTTTTCTCAGTTCCATCTTGATGCTCATGATTTTTTTTCATGTATGGTTCTGGCTAGTGATTATTTATCATTATCTCCCATTGAGTCTATTACGAAGAGTCCAGAGTAAGATGATGAGTTCATAGTAAATCGATAAATACATTCTGACGGGAATACTATTTCAGGTTATTCTCTCACTTAAGATGGTATTCTCAGTTCTGGGTAACAATTTATTCTTCCATCATTTATAAAGTGTTTAGTTTTGTTGGTTGTAATATTTCATTGTGGGAAATTCATACAGACACTATGAATATGTACTATGAAATGGGACAACAATTCGGTTTGCTGGGTATGATGTGTGAAATTTCTAATTATCTATCCCAGTATTACACCCCACTAACAGATAATGATAGAGCATTTGAAACCTTGGATTATTTTTCAAAATATTCTGGTGAGAGTTAGGTAATGGGGCAAGTTATTGATTGAATTTGTTTTTTGATAACCATGCAATACATGAGGGAGGAATTATTTATGTGTGGCGATTGATCACATTACAATGTAATTAGATTTCATCCAGATCAGGGACACTGCAAACATTGATGATCTAGGTATGTTGTATGTACTTGAGATTGTGAGGTTACAAGGGGTTCCTTATGACATTGTTTTAGATATGGACCCAAGGATTACTTTGAGGTTCTAGAGGATCTTCTAACAGGTGATGGAGATTTTTGTTAGGTTGATTATAGATTATCATATATAGAAATATTATCACAAGGAGCATGTTATTCATATTTTTGTGGATATTCTCTATGTGAGTGCCATTGATTTTGGTGGATCACAGGACAACCATATAAAACTAACTGAATTTTCTACTTAACTTAGTTAGAAACCGTCTATCATAATGTCTTTTTCTAAAAATTTATATGGACACTCATTGAGATTAACCATATTTTGGGAAGTGTTGGTCAAAGAATATTCGGTTGGATTTAGTATGGTTCAGGTGACATCCGTTAGTATCTAGTATATACATCTATTTCTTGTTATAGAGAAGAGACAAAAGAAAAAATTTTAATATCAAAATTATCAAAAATTAGGGCTTTATGTAGGTGATCAGGTATTCTATAACATTTCTTCTTGGTTGCGTAACCATCATCATGGAAAATAGTGAATTTTTTTTCCAATATATTTTGGATAATTTGAGGTCACTGGTTGACTTTGGATGGTTTCTTATTGGTTAACATTGAATTTACAGTTGACTTGTATTCATGATTTTTTTCTTATATCATATATCATCAAATACCATCCTAAACACTCTCATGTTGTGATATGGTAAGAGATTGAGTATGTTCTAGATTATTTAATGGGGAATAATTTTGTAGAGATCATCGAATCTAATGTTAATGCATTTTTGGGATGATTATTCCCCTGGTCAGTGTGTTATGCATGTATATGTCATACTCTTAGGAGACAGGGGAGAATAAGTCTGTGATGATGGTGTAATTTCATCACCTTTTACTAGAAATCATTCTTTACCATGATATTCTAGGGAAAAATGACTTATGGTGGGGAGTTTGAAACACCCCGTTACACTCGTTCATGTAATTTATTTCTCTTTTCTATTTTTCCACATTAATTGGATGCACCTTGGAAATATTGATGATTAAGGAATTTATACATGAAAATTTTCCAAATGTTATGGGATTTATGATTTTTTTTAATTAATATTGTCTGGATATAATTTATTTAATGGATTTGTGGGGTTCTCCCCGAGTTTGGGGAATTACAAGGTGTTTTTTTTAATGTAAGAATCTACAGTGTTCATTGTTTACATAAAATATAATCATCATGTAATGGGTGTAGATGACCAGTAACTATTTATAGGCATAATTCATGATGTGGGTACATAGCGTGAATGATTACATTCAACATAAGTGATACACAGTAGGTAATGTTAAAATATATATTTTTTTAATAAAAGTAATTTTTTGGAATATCGGAGTCTTGAGGATTATATGATTTTTAAATTGATTAAACACGTTGAAATAGTCATAGACAAGGTGTTTTGGGCAGTACATATGCTAAATCATATTTCAATATTACAAATCCTTCCTTTTCCTCGACCAAGTGCTCCTCTCTATTGATTTCAAGAGCCTCTATTCAATACAGATTGATTCATTCAGTGAGTGATGATGGTTAAAATTGGGTTAAATCTCCCTAAGTGAGTAATCCATTAATTTTCATTTATGCTATCATTGTGGTAGTTCCATTGCATTGCAATATTGGTTTTTTTGATCCGTTATGATTTTTCTTCTTGTTCCCTTCTAGATTTGTCATGTGAACCTATTATGGGGTTTGATTCTGTGGTTGTTGTGGTTTGGTGGGAATAAAATAATGAGGTATTTATTGTTTCCACTTTTCATCAAACCCTTAATGTGAATAAATATTGAGATGTTTACATTGATTATAGTACCTCTATTCTTTTTTTTGTTTTATTCTTTGTGGTGTATTATTTATCGATGTGTGAGACCATATTTTTGAGGATCAAAGTAATATATCTAGCATGTGTTTGTAATTTTTACTTCTCTTATTATTGATAAATTCATTGATTAAATGAAATTTTCCGATATGACTTATTTGTGTGTGTGTGTGGAACTTGTTTTTTTAATAAATTTTGGGTTCCTTGGTTTTTGGAAAATTGAAATATGTATTCATGGAGTTGTTAAATGGTTTAATGAATTTTTTTTGGAATCATGAAATGATGAAATGGTTTGATGAAATGGTTTATAAAGTAGAGAAAATGAGAATCGTAAGGTATTTATATCAAAGGTATAGTAATATTTCTCGTTTACAATAGGGTTGTTTTTTCCTAGGGATTTCCTCTTCTCACTAGGCCCATTAATATAGGGACTTATTAAACCTGATGGGCTGGTCACTTTATGGGGTTTTCTTCTAATCTCTAGACTTGGTTCATTTGTATATGATTTGATGCACATTATTGATTATGTTTGGATTGATTTTTCTATCTATGTTTATGTAGTGTGATCCTTGACATAATGTTATATGTGATTTTGGCTGATTTTTCTTGCTTTTGGTTTATTATATTTTTATTGTAATAACATCAATTTTATATTAGATAAGGAATATTATATTCTTGATTTGATATATCTATTTTGGTAAATTTATATGAAATTATTTGAGACTAATTTACCTATTTTATTTGGAAATGTAATAAAGGGGTAATATAAATTGGTTCCCATTATTTTGATAAAATTTTATATACTAAATATCATCTCTTATTTTTAATAAATATTTTCAAGCATGGATTATTTTTCAGAGACATGCTATTGAACCCCTTGGTGGTACCCTATGGATCTTATTATATCACCCCCTGCATACCCCTTCAGCATTAATTAGACCCGCTTATGTCATTCGATTCCAGGAGAGGATGTGTGCTACATTGAGGCAGTTATGTTTTTTGTATGCTGGATTCAGAATATAGAAGGTGGAATGGTGTTTTTTCCCAGTATATCATATAGATAATTATTAATAGTTCTTTTGTGTTTTTACATTTTCTATTGCACATGTATATTGAAGATTATTTTATACCTTTTTAGTTGTATCACATATATCGGTCCCTTTCAATTATGACATATATATTCATATTTTATTCTAATTTTTCATTAACTACATGTTTATATATTTCATGTTGTCCATTTAGGTATGGAAAAAATTTTCCCTCTATTTTTTGATGATTCATGGGTGATAGACGTCATCCTTTGGGGATCGATAACACCATTTTTGAATGTGATAGTTCATGTTGAGTATAATTTTGAGATGGTATCTGTGTTGGGTTCATCACCCGACCAAAGGAAGATATTTATCCCATAAACCATTGAACTATATTGAGAAAAATTACAATATGTGACAAATATTTGAGAATGTAAATATATAATTTTCTTCATTGTATGTGTGATTGGTTATACTAGATCTGAAATATATTTTTTGATTACAATTAAATATTTTCCAAAAACATGATTTGAATCTCAGATTCTAATATCATAAAAGAAATGATGGAGTTCCAAAAAGAATAAACAATTAATTAAGGTATATCCTTACAGTTTAGTTGAATTTCAAATCCTACATAATATTAATTATATGAGTAGTTCTTATAAAATGGACCACCACAAAAAATATTTAATTTTTTTGTATTTTTCCCTTTACAAGTCCCATGAAAAATCCATTGTTTTTTCTCCCGTATCTAAAAAGGTGAGGGAATTGTTTTCATATTCCATTTATACGTTTTACATTATTCCATTACATATTTATATACCAAAAAAATTTGACATATAATCTAAAAGTTTGTTCATCAAATTATCCCACAAATAGTGCTCTCATAGAACATTATACATAATTATTCTCATACGATGGATGGATAATGATCAGATATGAGCATCATTCTAGAGATCCTTATTTATCTTAGTATCCCATGGTGTACATACTCATGTCCCATATATCATAACTTTATCATTATCAATATTTAATACATATATTTTCCAAATCCTCGTGATATTCTACTTCTTATATATCTCCACAACATCCTATCAATATTCCATTATATTCTATTGAAGGGAAGGTCATGCAATAATTTGAGAATGGTAAGATGATTTTTATTCGATTGTGATTCTCAAGTATATCCCTTAAATTTTAATTAATATTGTATCCCTATAAAACGATATCATGGTTAATGGTTTAAGATCATTTCCACTCAAATAATATGACCCTTTATTCTCCTTTATATGATTTTAATGTGTTGAGAAGTCTTGATCCTTGAGCAGATATAACCACCTTCAGTAGTGAAAGTTGAGATATTAAAATTTGAAAATATAATTGTGGTTCTTACGATCTATATATATGTAACACATTAATCATTAAATACAATTACATAAAATCATCTATAAAACGATTACTACATCATACTTCATATCATATATAGGATAACTACTCTGATACCCCCATTAACTTTCAAGAGGTATAGGTAATCCAATTATCATTATGCATTAGGACACAATCAAATTCCCCTATTGATACATCAATATAGATAAAATATCCATCCCCAAATATGGGTACTCTAAGTACATGTTTTCTTTTTTTCCACTTTATTTACATTTTAATGCTTTCTTCACTTTCATTGATGTTAAGAAATATCAATCATGTATATGTTATCATTGTTAGTGGGTTTTATAATAATGATATGTTCTAAAAATAAACAATAGTATATAGTTAATCTTATGGAATAATATTTCTCTATTATAGATGTTATTCTGGGTTATTCCCTAATAATATCGAAAGTTATCCCTATGATGGTGATAATAATCCCAAATAATGTAACATTCACCCTCCAAACCCCATAATTACTATACATCACACATGAATACTCTTTTATCATTGTATTCACCAAAAGATTCATGTTTTCAATATATTCCTTATTTCATTAGGTGTATAAGAGACTATTATCCATAAAGACTACCACAAATTTAATGTGGAAATATTTTAAAACTCTATTCATTAAATCCATGATGGCCGATAGATAATTATTTCTTCCAAATGGGATTATTATATACAGTAATTGTTAGAATCCTGTGTAAAATTTAGTGCAAATTATACCCCATTCCTTACCTTAAAAATATATTATATTTACAGAAGATACACCCTAGAGAAGTGCTGGTATTTGTAAATGAAATCGAATAAACCGTCAATCTCTGGCCTGGGATACATTCTCATTATCATGGTCTTATTGAGATTACGATAGATGGTGCTGAGATTCACTGACCTATACTTCTCCTGAAAAATAATATAAAATCACTCAATGTTGAATCACTATGGAATATAAACCACTTATTTGGATTCACATATAGTTATTTATTCATCTAATAATATCTAATAGTTTGAATTTTATATGGTGTTTCCGATATTGTTATTGTCACACCCATACATTTAAATATATTTTAATTTTTTTTATTTCTTGGCATCAAGGTTCTATCTTAAAGTCTCAGATAGAACAAATGGTTAAATGTTTTGAGGAATGATGTTTTCAATGGATTTCAGACTGGTGTGTTGGCATTGCATGGTTGGAGGTGGTATTTCTGTCAGCCAGGGTGCCCCTACGGTTCCCCACTATTGAAAATGATAAAATTTTATGGGAATAAAATAATACAATTGTTTACAACCTAATAATAAAAATAATAATAATATTGAGTAGATATTAATATTATTATGAAGAAACTATTAATAATATTACTATATTTTCCATTTTTTGTTAATATTATTATGATTAAATTGTTTTTAATGTCATTATGGTTTGATGTGAATGCCATATATTTTTTTTATTAATAGTATTATTTTTCAAAAAAAATGATATTAATATTTTTTTCATATTAAATGGTTGTTAAAATATTTCTTAATATTTTTTAATGATTAATTTAGTATTATGGATTTATGTATTTAAAATGAGTTATTATTATTTTGGTATAAAGATAAAAATTAATGATAGTGTTATGATTAAATTATAATAATAATAATAATTATTATTATTATTGTATTATTGTTATTATTATTAAAATTTTATTATTAGAAGATGTTGAAAAATGGAGATGAATATTTTTAAACAGGTGGTTCCCCCTACAGGAGGCAACCCCCCAGGTCTTGTTTTCTCCATGTACAGTGTACGTCCACATCATTCCAGCCCCCTCTAGCCAACCCACCCACCTATATGTTCCAACTACAACCCCTACCCCTCACCTCCCTCACCATTCCGCATTGCAGCCTGCAAACCCCCTCATCATCCGTGATCCACCCCAACACCCTCTCACACCATCACCAGCTAAACTCCCTCTATATCATTTTATCTGTCTCGTGATACCGACTCTAATGATCATACACTCCCACTAGCACAATGTAAGAACCTACCACCTATGCTCTCTCCTTCCCAATTCCCTCCGTCATTACCGACTCGAGTTATTTCGACCATTGACCTCACCTCCAGTATATTCCATTTTAGTATTTGTGATTTTATTAAATTTACTTGAACGCTAACTCATTGGATATTGTTTCACATGTTATTTTCATTGTTATTGGTGTGAAATTTGTCCGAGGGGCACTGATAGCCCATCCGTTGATGGTTTTTTCACGTCCGTAGTTGATTTCTGGTAGGCATTTTTTAAATTTCTCATTTACCACACAACCAATTTCACTTCTATATTTTAGATAATGTTTTTAAAATTTTATTTTCACAACAATATGTATCAAAAAAATTATTAATGTGTTTTCATGTTGGTTAGAGATTGTTAAAAAATAGTTTTTGAATAAGTCTTTGATTTTTATAGGTTATTCCATTAATATATATATATATATATATTATTTAATGAACCATTATTCATATTTATTTGGTTTAGAATGTTATGTAATTATGTTTTTTTGTTGTGTACTCTCTTTTTAGTGAAGTTTAATATGTGTTGAGCAATTTTGCATCACGTTAGGTGATATGAAATGCATTCTATGATGGAAACCCAAAAAGTGTCACTTAATACTGTTTTATGAAATATGAAATTATTGTATTCAACTATGAATGGAGTATAAATGTGTTTTTATGTGGCTTTGATGTTTATTTAGTCATGAAACGAAGGCTGAGTATGTTTCTTTGTTTTAATCCATGCATTAATTCGTTAAATTGTGTTGTAATTTTTCATTGTGTTCCATATAATTTTAAAAATGGTTTCTTTAAAAGTGTGAAAGTGTATTTGGTTCTTTGATGGGTCTATGTTCTATTTTGATAAATGTGGTATTAGTTTTCAAAGTGTTTGGTTATGAAATCTATTTTAAAAAGGAATTCATGTGTGATGTCGGTGAAATAGTGATGAAATCCTTTATGTTTGCCATTGTAATTTTTCACCAAATGAGTTAGTGATTTATTGAATGATGTTTGAAATGTGAATCATGGGTAAAATTTTTTTTTTTGTGTTTGGGGTAGGTTAGAAAAAATATGGTAATTTTGGGAATATGGTACTCATTTTCTAAATTATATTGGATTATTTTTGTGGTTTCCATAAATTAGTTAAAAAAATTTAAATCTTTTTGGAAATTCTCATTTTGATTTTGGGAGTGTGTTCATGGTAAATTCTTTCCATAGGAATATTTTTATTATGATTAATTAGTTGCATGATTTTTTGTATAAAAGGGATTTAGGAAAATTTTTTGGAAAATGTATTTTGGTCGTCTAAATGTTAAGGGCTTGTTTAGAGTTGAAAATGTAAAAGTGGTATTTGTGTGATTTTTTGGGAATTTTTTTTAATGTGTCAAACTAAAATCCCATTTGGAATATTTTATTGAATAACTATTTTACTAAAATTATGGAATTATTTTTTAGTAAGAATGTTTTTTTTCTAAAATCTCTTTTTGTGTTTATTATAGAAAATAAATTTTTCAGTAAAGTGAGTACCCAATCTGTGATTAAAAAATGGTTATTAAAAATGGTTTTTCTATTTGTATGGTGTGACTACCCAGTTGGATTTTATGTTGATATGATGTGAATATGTGTCACATGTATGTATATATTCATTAATGGGGCTCCTATATAGGGGAATATCCCTTTATGAGTTATCGTATGAAGTAACCATGTTTGGGGTAGGAGAGAGTGGTGACAGTTTGTAAGGTGAGTCACTCATGTGAGGATATTCCACTAACATATTATTAATATAACCCCTTGTGTTCCTGGTAATATTTTATATGATCGAGTGAGAGTTGATGATCAACACCGATTATATGGCTATGAACCCCCTAGATTTTTTGTTTGGAAAGCCAAAATTTTCAGCTATATTTGGTTTATTTTGAGAATCCAGTTGGTTATATACATAAGAGTTTCACCATATTCCGATAGGTGGTTATAAACCGAGTATACCCAAGAGTATTTTAAAAATGTTTAGGATCACCCAATGTTACACAATCCTTTTTATTTTTTGTTTACATTCCGTTGTTGTATTTTATTTCTAGCATGAACTGTTTACCTATTATACTTTAGAACACCTTTAGTATATTTTGTTTTGGGATTTTTTTATAATATGAAAAATTATTTTGGATATTGTATGTAGTGTGTGATGTCTTTTAAATGGGAAAAACAAGTTTCATATATTATAATGTGACAATACACTACTTTTAAATTTGTATCTCAAGTGTGTGCCCTTGGTTTGTTTTGGGATGGAATATTCTTGGATTCTGTGGTTCAAATTCGGAATCCCTACTAAGAATTTTAATGCGCACACATATTTTATCATTTCATTTTCAGGTTTCCTTTTCTCATTTTCTTCTTGATGAGATGCACATTATTATATAAAATTCTATCTTTAATTGTGTGGTGACATGGAAGGTCAAATAGAGGTATGTTTGGTTTCATTTTCATTCCACTAATAGTTTTTATATCATCAGTATTTATGTTTTTATTTGATCATACTTTTTTACTGAAATAATTCCCATTTTTTGTTCTTGATTCCTGATGTTGGTTTCCATTCACCTGGGGGGATCGAGAATGCCCCTCACGACATGTTGTGGAATGGCTTGAGCGACCAGTTTAGGGTCGACCTGAGATTGCTTTTGGAGAAAATGATATCAGAGGAGGCTCTTGTTTTTTGTGGTTTCCGGTAGATGGAGATTCGGAACATCAATACTCGATAGTTTGGTTTGTGAATAGCATCATCAACTCTCACACGTTCCAAACCTCGAGTTTCTATGGGTCGTTTGGAAATTAAGTCCTCAGATTGATATTTTTTATTTCATATTGAGGGAATAAAATGGTGGAGAGCTACTACACTGTTGTGATTTTTCATGGATCAGTGGCCCATGTGATAACCAAGTGTCCATTTTAAGTTCCCCAATAGATTTATCCAACCTGGTGCATGGATCACTACAATGTCACTGAGTTGTGCATATACTCTAGTCTTTCTCTCCTGTAGTTTGGTATAAGTGGTGTTTTTTCTTGTCTTTTTTGGTGTATGTGTGTTTTTAAAATTGAAAAGGATGTGGGAAATGATGATGAACTCTTTCGAAAAGGTTTTATTTTGGTAAAATTGCTTTTAAAGGAAAATGTGTTGGTTTTATAGTTTTGAAATTGATTGAAATTGGTAATGAAATGTAATGAAATTGAAGGACACATTTGTGATAGTTCATGGGATGTCATGGGTGTTTATTTAATATTAATGTAACACCTTGAGATTTTATGAGAAATATTCTTTTTAATTTCTTGGATGTATTGTGTTGTATGCTGCACCAAGATTATATTGTGCTATAAAAAACACTATTCCTGGATTGCGTTACATGTAAGAGCAACCTTCCTCGATTGCTTCTGTTGTATGCAATACTGAGTTTCACTAAACAACGATATGTTAATAAAATATAATATAAACTTGCCGTTATGAACAGTAATAACCACTTTTTGAAATTTTATAAATTTCATCTTTCAAAATGGACTTCATTTTTGGATTCAGAATATCGAAATTAGCCTAGGGTGGATTTTTTGTATTTTTTTAAAAACTTTCAATTTTTTATGAATAGTTAAAACACTGACTTATTGGTTAAAACTGAATTTTTATTTAAATAATTATTTATTTTATTTAAATTTATTTTGGGTGAAAATAGATACATAATAACAAAATAATTTCAATTTAATTCATTAGAGTCATTTTATAATAATTTTTGAAATATAAAAATTTTATTGACTTTTTACCGTCGTTTACCCACCTCCTAGGAGAATTTTCAAATTTACATAAAACATAACATTACCACTTCTGTGAGTGGAATTTCAAAATTCCAAGACACACAGTTGATATTAGTATGTAAAATGTGGTTCAATAAGATAAATATAATTTTTGGTGAATAGTAACTGTTGACTTTTATTTACCACGGTTAATAATAAAGAGGGTAATTAAGGGTAAAAATTATATTATTATTACCCTAACACTTTTCCGAATTCTATTGTATAAGTTTAATTAGACCAAAAACAACCATAGGAATAAAATATTACCCTTTAGGTCAACGTGGATTAGATTAGGACAATTATTATTATTTAATTCAAGGAAGAGTTAAAATAGTTAAAATCCAAGTTTAATATTAAAAACATTTTTAATATAGTGTTATACAAAATATAAAATCAACAATAAATATTAATTATAATGATAAAAATATTTCCTACATAAAGGTATTTATTTATATTTTTTAGACATTAAATGCCCAAGGAACAGGGCTCGGGACATTCAAGTGATTCTAGGGATTCAGAGGAATCAGTTTCCAATGAAATATCTTGGGGCTCCCATTTCCAATGGTCGTGTTAAAAAGGTATATTTTGAGAATTTGGTGAACAAAATGCTGGTCATTATTTTTATCTGGAAGAATAAATTTTTATCATTCGGTGGTCATGTTTCTTTAATCAATAGTGTCCTTGATTCTATTCCAATGCATGTGATGGCTATTATCACTCCTCTGAAAGTGGTCATTGGTTTCATGTAATAGATTATTAATGGTTTTCTATGGGATTCTAATGAAGAAGGTAGGTGCACTGGGTGTCTTGAATATTCTTGGTGAAACCTATTGAAGAGGGTGGAGTGGGTCTTAGGGATGTTATTTCTACAATGCAATCCACGCGGGGTCATCTGGCATGGGATATCATTGACGGGGGATCTCTTTGGGCCAAATTGATGAAGTTTAAATATGGGGAAAACTGGGAATATTGGAATGTCGTCAAGATTTCTATGTTAGCAAGGGATATTCACTATCATCTAGAGTTGCTTCAAGGATCTTCTCAGTGGGTTATTGGGAGAGGATATGTGAGTTTGTGGCGTGACAATTGGGTCGGAGAGAGGTTATTCTTTCTGTCATGTCCTGTACTGGAGATGAATATCAAACAGGCTACCCAATTTCCCAAGTTTATTGAATACATTCTTAATGATGAGTAGTTTACCATGTTTAGATAGATTGTGTTTTCAGAGGATGATGATATATGTTGCTTCATGGGTTGTAGCTCTGGACGCTTCAGCGGACATGTTTATCGTGGTCTCCTACGACTAGAAGCTGCTCATGATGATTGGGCCTCATTGTTGTGGAGAAAATAAGTCCCCTTTAAGATGAACTTTCTTATTTTGAGGATAGGAAATTCTTCACTTTCTACAGAGGAGAATATTCATAGATGAGTGGTGTCATTGGCATCATGGCGCTTCTGCTGTTCTCATTCCAAAGTGGAATCTGTCGCCCATTTATTCTTCAAGAGTGAATGGGTAGCTTCTCTCTTGTCTGCCATGGGGTCTTGGGGTTTTTATAATCCTGCATGCAACTCCTTCCTTGAGTTCCTGATAGGTTGGTATGAGACCACTTAAATCTCAGAGATGGAAGGGAAGGCTCAATCTATTATTTTGATTTCAACATGCTGGACGTTGTGGACGGTGTGCAACATGGCCAGGTTAGCGAATCATCCCTCAGTTTATTCTCTTCATTTAAAAATGAAATTGTTACTGTATGACTTGGGATCTCTTGTCAATGGGGGAGATGAATTCCATGTTCTATGTAAACTGCTCGGCAGATCAGTTGGTCATTCTTGTTTGTGCGGTCTGTGGATTAGTTGGAAACCTCCGGTGAATGGTCACAAGCTCAATGTAGATGTGTCCTTAATTAATGGACAAATGCGAGGTGGAGGACTCCTGTGTAATGAGAATGGTTCAGTAATGGTGGAATTTAATGCCTTTTATGGTATGGATAGCACTTTGGAAGCCGAGATGAGAGCTCTCCTCTCTTGGGTTCTTGTTTGCAACAACCTCTACATGAAGGTGGCATAAGTTGAATCTGACTCTGAACATATGTTTCGTATTCTACATGCGAATATAGTTGTTCCTTGGAATTTAATTTATTTTTCTAGGTGATGCTTGTTGGAGATTATCCATGGATGTGTGGTTCGACACGTCAATAGGGAGGCCAACATTGTGGCAAATGATTTATCGCGAGAAGGTAGCGAGCATGATCGGCTGATTATTTACTCTAGTTTGGGTTCGTTGCATGCAGTTTTTAATAATTTTAGTGTGGGGGACTCTTTGGGTCGTCATCACTTCCGACCCCCATTGTTTTGTTTGGGAAATAGGTTGTATCCATTATTATTTAATAATAAAAATTCAACTTTCAGTCAGGGTTGATTAGATGATTTTTTTTGAACTAATAATGATGTTATGAATTTATAAAAAAGAAAAATAAAAAATTGTGTCAAAATTGACATTGAAGAGTATTAAAACGAATATTATATTATAAATTAATATAATGGTCCTCCAAATCTAATGATCGGCCAAAAAACATATATAATAATATATATGACATTAGTGAACCAATTGGGGGTCGATTGGTAGTTTATATTATGTTTATTAACCTTATAGTGTAAGAATACAAGAAGACATGGTAAACGTTAAATTATTTAACTTAAAGTTATATCTAAATGATACAGTTATAATGGTAACCTAAACATGTCTAAAAACTATTGTTTGATAGGATTTCAACCCATCCCCACCCTAGCCTATAAATAAGTTACATTGTATCCATTATAAACCGAATATTAATTTATTATAAAATAATATTTTATGTTTTTCCTAAGGTGCCCCTCACCCCTCTTATAAAAGGGAACTCCACCTTCACTCTAATTTACACCTCCAAAGCCATTTTTCATAGCCAAACCCTACCCAAATACCCTATCAATTGTCCTAAATTTATCATAGAATCCTTCCTTTAGTCATAAAGCCAACCTAAGGAGCCCTTTTGATCAAATCTAAAGGATGAACTCGAGGAAGAGGTAAATATCTCACCACCTATCTCAAGTTCATTTCTTCAACCACTTCCTCCGTCTTTGTTGTTTCTATTATAAAATAATAACTCCAGTATATTATATATACTATGATGTTATGATAATAATTTTACATCCATATTAGTTATTTTATATATCTTATGAATGAAAAAGTCACCACACGTGCGTACGTACTGGTTACGGTCTCCACGTCGTGGTGTAGTTTGTTATTAAAACATTACATCATATGGATGGGTATGATAATTAGTATAAATGATATAAATAACAAATATAAAATTATTATGATTATGTATATATAATATATCATCCAATTATATATGATTTTAATATTAAAATAATGATATTTTCGCTCGTGCGTACGTACAGACTACTGTCTCCACGATGTGATGATATTCATTCTCCAAGTCCACCATTCAAGAATGATTATAAAGTATATATAATAAGTAATAATCAAACATATTACATAATAATACTACTGGATTTATATATATATATATGTCATTTACTTCCATTCAATTTGATAATGAAACGAAAACAATGTTCATGTGTACGTACGGACAACCGTCTCAATGAATGGTGTATATTGTTCCATTTATTGATCTTATATATATATTTATATTATGATTATATATTATAAATAAATCACTTGTTACATTATGGAAGTATGTAATCATGATCTAAGTATTCATATGAATAATTACAAGTCAAAACACGTATGACAAATGAAATGACTTCACCCAAAACGATGCATTAACATGGAATTGACAAATGAACATGTAATATAAAGTCGTATGTGAATCATATATGATATCATAAATATTATTATGGTTCTTCTATAAGTTAATTTTATTTCTAAACCCACTATATAGGACTCTCGGACACATACAGAAGAAATTGGACATAAGGTAAGGGATAATTTTCCAAATCTCGTTTTTATCCAAGATTTCTTATACGTATGTATCTACTGGGGTTATATTTTTCATCCATGTCCAAAAAAATGTTTTTCATATATTGTTTAATATTCATCCATGGATTTCTAAATTAATTTTTCCCCTCTTTGAATTTTACATCGTGTTATGAAAGGGATTTTTATTTTTCATACCATACGATGAACTTTTTGACTTTTCTGGAAAAAGTACCAGGAGAATGTTTTTTAACTTATACTGCATGAAAAGATTTTTACAGTTTCATAACGGCTTATTTTCATGAATCATACTCTAGAATATTTCATTATTATTTTCCACAAAGTCCTTTTCATTTAAAATTTCAGTCATTTTTTGAAAAGAAAATGAGTTTGAAGAATAAAGGATATTTTACTCAAGAATTCATTTCAAGTGTTTTGTCCAAACTATTTTCCATATAAGATGAAATTATTTAGTATGATTAGGTTTCAAGTATAATTTATCTATTATTTACCTGTTTTCATTCTTCTTATGATGAAATGATATCCATTTGTTTTATATAGATTATGTTATGAGGGGATGATGTTTATGAAACCCATTTTATTCGTTAGGTTATGATGAATGATTTATGTTTATTTTGTGCCACAAGTAAGAATGATTTCATTATGATATGGGTGGGACCAATATCTCTCTCCAATGAATTGGGTAAATTTTTATATCTCATGAGATAGACATGGTAGGAATGGAAAGTGAATCTGGTTCAGAAATACCGGGCTTGATTGGCAAGTAAACCCAGTTCAGTAATGGACATTGTCCACTATGATGGTCTTGGTAGCAATGCTTGGCTACTACTGAAATCATAACATGTTCTTAAAGGTTTTACACAATTATATTTTTTATTTTATCATGACTAATATTCCTTTATGATATATGACTTATGTGCTGCCATGATTTATGTCATTGCTCAAGATTTTGATGTTTTATGATCATGTTTTTATGTTCAAATATTTATGGATCATTTTTAAGTTATCCATGTTTACCCTTACTGAGCATTTGGGATCACTCTTTTTATGTCTTAATTTCCCCATGATTTAATGAATGGATTTAGGTAATAAAACCAATGGACAATATCTTTATGGGAGATGTTGAAGATCGTTCACCATGATTAGAAGATTATGTTCCATGTTCCCAAAGACACTAAACTAATACAGACTTTGGGAATCTATTTTTGTATTGTATGAATTATTTTGAAAAGGTAATGTAATGTCAATGTATGTCAAGTATGGGTCACTATAGTTGGTATTGGAGTGAAGGTTTAGTTAAATTTTGGAAAATATGATGTGAAAACTTTAGTGAAATCCCTAGAGATAAATCTAAGGTATATCTATGGATGTCCCTAAGGATAACTATATTTATAGTTTATAGTCCTATAATTACTGTAACGATCATATAATTATACCTAAGAAGTTATATAGGGAAGGTACTCCCCATTATTATGGTGTTTTTCTAGAATGAATTTTTCCTCTCACACTGTTCTGTTTGGGTTTTGACAATGGCTGGAACCCGAAGGAACCGTGTTGATCAATGTAATGAAAAATAAAATGATTGTCCTCCTGAATAAGCTAATGTTATGGGAGATAGAGTGAATAATTTTATTTCTATACTTACACAAGAAATGAATCATTCTAGACTTCCAAATGAGCAGAGAAGGGAACAATATTCTATTGAGTCCTTCATGTGAAAAAAAAACACCTTCTTTCAGTGGGTCTTCTGGTCCACTTGTTGCTGAACAATGGATCGATACCATTGAAAAGATATTTTACATTCTTAGATGTTTGGAACATTTAAAATTCATTTTGGCTATTTAACTTTTAGAAGGGGAACCAGACCAGTGGTGGACTCTAATTAATAATACAAGGCCCCATGATTAAATTGAATCCATGGAATGGGATGAGTTCAAGAACATGTTTTTCAATAAGTATTTCCCTCATATTCTTCCAACAAATAAGGAAGAGGAGTTCCTTGAGATTAAGCTAAAGTATGATGAACCTATTGGTATATATGAGTAGAATTTGACAAGGCATTCATGGTATGAATCTGGCTTTATCATCCAATGTGATAGTAAAGTTGATAAATTATTCAATGTCTTAAAACCAAGTCTTCGAAGGGAATTAGCTATATGAGACTTCAGTAGCTGTGAAGAAATTTTGTGTTGTGCTATCATAGTGGAATGGGAATTTGGTGTTAAAAATCCATCTCATGGTTGTGACAAGAAACGAAATATGGAGTTCAAGGAAAAATCTCAAAACTATGGTGAAAATAAGGTGAATGTTTCTTTATGCTCTAAGTGTTGAAATAAGCATGCTGGAGATTGTCTAAAAGGTACTAGAAAATGTTTCATGTGTGGAAAATAAGGTCATCGAGTAGGTGAGTGCCGATGTAATGGGAAAAAGGTAGCTAATGATGTGAATATAGAAAAGACTACAAAAAACACACCACCAACACTTCAATACTTCAAGTGAAAGGAAATGAAGAATTATGCTAACCAATGCCCTAATCGAAGGTTTAACGATGATTGACCTCAACAACCCCTTAATGCGAAGGACAAATGGATGTCACATGCGATCACTATTGGCGATGTTGAGTATGCCATTGATGTAGTGGAATGATTATGTGTTTGTGTAATGATATTCTAAAAAATTTTGTGGAATCTCATTTATAGTATTGTGGAATATTGGAATATATATGTATTTGTTTATTTTGGTTTTCAATAATTATATGGTACAGGTAACCCTGAAAAGTGATTGAAATATTTTTGAAAGTAGATGATATGCACTTAAGAAGGGATAAGGGGAAATTAATAGGTTTGATAGTATTAATGAGCTCATGACTGATAAAAGGAAAAATTGATATCATGGTTTGAGTATATAGATATTTTGGTATTTTGGTATGGGGCAATAGTTTACTTTTGGCAACATTCATGTTCTCACTAAGGTTCAATGGGTATTCATTTTTCAAGAGAGTACACGGTTAAGGTATTCACATGCTTGGAATTTGACCAACATGGTATATCTTGTGATATATGAGGGATAAATGATGGTATTCACTTGCTTGTTATATGACCTTCTAAGTAATCATTATCTTTATACTATGTTTTTGGAAAGAAGGATTTTGGATAATTCTTTAAGGTTATAATGGATTAAGTTGAACATAAGATAGTATTGTTTAATGCTAGAAACTTTGTTTTGGATTTTATTTATATAATGTTATAATATTATAGTTTAAGAAAAGGGACAACCTGCAGAATGGTCGATAACCCGTAGCACCAGACAAGGTTACGGGAATCGAACCCAAAACTGATGTGCGACAGGCCTTTATCGCCTACCACTGGCCTATAGGAAGTCCCTGATAAATATAAATTAGTTTTATTTTATTAAGAAGTATGATAGTTGAAGTATAAGTCCATTTTTTGAATTATATACACTTAATCTCACCATAAGATAGATTTATGTATATAAATTTTGCTAGCCTTATGTTTTAGACAGATGGAATGACCTATCATTCTATCGAATGATCTGCTAACACTTCAAAACAGATAAATTCAACTTCATTTCTTTAAGAGATGAAGTGGAAATTGTTCAAGGAACAAAAAACAGTGAGATTGTACCAAAATCAAGTATGTATTTCTTTTAATTATTCAATATTAGGAAAATGATCTTGAAAACAAAAAAAATATGTTGTTCTAGTTCCCTCATATTTGATGAATTAGATGCTCTTTTAGATCATCACAAATTTATGGATTTGTTATTGATGTATTATTCACATATATGTTCTCTACCACTCTTCATCTGAACATGATTGTTAGATTTCTCTACCATATCAGTATTTTCACATATGTTCTCCTATGTGGAAACCCAGTGATGAGTTAAATTGGGTAAACGTTACATTTCATACTTTACTTTTTAAAATTAAGTTTTAGTATTCATTTTTACGATGTGGGTTTCTTTGAATGAAACATTAAAGTAGTAAACCATTTATAACCCTGATGAATTTTGAGGGTGAAATTCATTTTAATGCGGGTAGAATGTAACACCTCGAGATTTTATGAGAAATACTATTTTTAATTTCATTGATATCTTGTGTTGTACGCTACACCAAGATTATCTTGTGTTATATGCAACACTATGTTAGCTTGTATTATACACAACACTATTCTGGGCTTGCGTTACACGCAAGGGAATCCTTCCTCGATAGCTTGGATTGTACGCAATATCAAGTTTCACAAAACAATGATATGTTATTAAAATATAATATAAACTAGCCGTTATGAATAGTAATAACCACTTTTTAAATTTTGTAAAATTTATCATTAAATATGGACTTCATTTTTGGATTCATCATATCAAAATTAGCCTAGTGTGAAATTTTTTTTTTCTGAAAACTTTCATTTTTTGATGAATCGTGAAAACACTAAGTTATTGGTTAAAACCGAATTTTTAATTAAATAATTATTTATTTAATTTAAATTAATTTTTGGTCAAAAAAGATACACAATAACTATATAATTTCAATGAAATTCATTGGAGTCATTTTATAATAATTTTAGATATAAAATTTTTTATTGAACATTTTACCGTTTTTTAAGAACCTCCTAGGAGAATTTGAAAATTTACATAAAACGTAATTTTACAACTTCTATGAGTGGAACATGAAAAATCCGAGAGACACAATTGAAATCTGTAAGTAAAATGTGGTTCAATAAGATAAAAATAGTTTTTGGTGAATAGTAAGGTTTTACTTTTATTTACCATGGTTAAAATTAAATAGGGTAATTAAGGGTTGAAATGATATTATTATTACACTAACACATATCAAAATTCTATTGAAAATTTGTAATTTGACCAAAAACAAACTTAGGAGTTAAAGATTACCCTTTAGGTCCACATGGATCATATTAGGGAATTTATTATTATTTAATTCAAGGTAGAGTTAAAATAATTAAAATCAAAGATTAATATCTAAAAAATATTAATATAGGTTGAAACATAAGATAAATTAGACTATAAATATTCATTATAAATATATAAATATTTCCTACATAATGGTATTTTATTTATATTTTTTAGACATTAAATAATATAATTTATTTATGACACAATGATGATGCAGTAATTACCTTATTAATAAAATATTCACATAATTAATATTATAAATACCCAAATAAATGTAATTTGAGACTTTTTATGAATATAAATAATTTTATAGGTTAATATAATATATTAGGGTTGATTATATGAATTTTGTTGAAGTAATAATACTGTTATAAATTTTAAAAAAACAAAATACCAAACAGTGTCAAAAATGACATAAAAGTTTTTTTAAAACAAATATTATTTTATTAATTTATATAATGGTCCTAAAAATATAATGTTATTCCAAAATACTTATATAATAATATATATGACATTAATAAACCATTTGGGGTTTTATTGGTGGTTTATAGTATGTTTATTAACCATATAGTGTAAGAATACAAGTAGGCGTGGTAAAAGTTAAATTATTTAACTTAGAGTTAAATCTAAATGATAAGGTTAAAATGGGGGAATAAAATTGTATAAAACATATTGGTTGAGATTATTTAGAACCATCCCCAACCTAGTTTTGAAATAAGCTACTTTGGATCCATTATAAACCGAATATGAGTTTATTATAAAATAATATTTTATGTTTTTCCTAAGGTGCCTCTCACCCCTATTATAAAAGAGCACTCCCCCTTATATCTAATTCACACCTCCAAAGCCATTTGGCTCGGCCTACTCTGCCCAAATACCCTCTCAAATGTCCTACCTTCATTCTATAGGCCTTCCTTTAGTCAAAAAGCCAACCTAAGGGGCCCTTTTGATAAAATCAAATGGATGAACCTATGGAAGAGGTAAATATCTCCCCACCTATTTAATGTTCCTTTCTTTTTCAACTTCCTCCATCATTTTTTATTACATTATAAAATAATAACTCTCACATATTATATATAATTTTATTTTATTATAAAAATTTTATAACCATATTAGTTATTTTATCCATCCAATGACTGAAAAAGTCACCACACGTGTGTACGTACGGCTTATCATCTCCACGTCGTGGTATAGTTTGTTATTCAAAAATTTCATTATTTGGATGGGTATGATAATGATTATAAATGATATAAATAATAAATATAACATTATTATGATTCTGTATATATGATATACTATCCAATTATATACAATTTTAATATCAAAAGAATGGTTTTGTCGTTTGTGCCTACGTACGGACTACTGTATCCACGATGTGATGAGATTCATTCCCTGTGTTAACCACTCAAGAGTGATTATAAAGTATATATAATAAGTAATTATAAATCTAATGAAATAATAATTCTACTTTATTTATGTATAAATATATTTATTTAATTTACTTCCATTCAATTTAATAAAGAAACAAAAACATCGTTCATGCGTACGTACGGTCTACCATCTCCATGAACGGTGTATTTCATTCCATTTATCAATAAATTATATATATTTATATGAATAATATATATTATATATAAATAATGGTTTTAATTCTGTAATTGTTTAATCATGATCTATGTAATCACATGAAAAATTACAAGTCAAAACACGTACGAGAAATGAAATGATTTTACCCAAAACGACGCATTAACATGGAATTGACAAATGAATGGGTAATATAAAGTCATAAGTGAACCATATATGATATAATAAATATTATTAGGGTTCTGTTACAAGTTAATAATATGTCTTAACCCACTATACTGCACTTTCAGACACATATGAAAGAAATTGGACATAAGGTAAGGGATAACTTTTTAAATCTCATTTTTATTCGAGATTGCTTATACGTAAGTATCTACTGAGGTTATATTTTTCATCCATGTCCAAAAAAAATTTCTCATAATTTTTTAAATATTCTTACATGTATGTTTTAAGTCATGTTTACCCCTATTTGACTGTTACAAAGTTCTATGGGAGGAAATATTTTTTACCATACGAGGAACTTTTTGACTTTTCCGACAAAAGTACGAGGAGAATTGTTTTTTAACATATAAGACATGAACAGATTTTTACGGTTTTCTAAAGCCTTATTTTGATCAATATTCCTCTACAATATTTCATAATTATTTTCAAAAAAATCATTTTGTTTTAAAATTTCATGTCATTTTGTGAAAATAAAATGATTTTGAAGAAAAAGTTTATTTTCCTCCAGAATTCGTTTCAAGTGTTTTTTCCAAACTATTTTCCATATAAGATGACATTGTTTAGTATGATTATGTTTCAAGTCTAATGTCTCTATTATTTCCATGGATTTATTCTTCTTATGATTAAATGATATCCATTCGTTTTATATGGATTATGTTATGATGGGATGATGTTAATGAAACCCATTTTATTCTTTGGTTTATGATGAATGATTTATGTTTATTTTGTGGCACAAGTAAGAATGATTTCATAATGAGATGGGTGGGACCTATATCTCCCTATAATGCATCAGGTAAAGAGTTATATATCATTATATAGACATGGATGAAATGGAATGTGAATCTGGTTCAGCAATACAGGGTTGGTAAGGCAAGTAAACCCGGTTTAGTAATGGACTTTTTCGAATATGATGGTGTTGGAAGAAATTCCTCAGCTACTATGGAAATGATAACATGTGCTTAATGGTTTTACATAATTAAATGTTATTTATCATGATTAATCTTACATTATGATCTATGACCTATGTACTACAATTATTTAGGTCATTGATCATGATTTTGATGTTTTATAATCATGTTTTTACGTTCAAATGTTTATAGTTCATTTTTAATTTCTCCATGTTTACCCTTACTGAGAATATGAGCTCATCATTTTGATGTCTTATTTTCCACAGGTTTTAAAGAACGGTTTTTGGAAAAGAAACCAAAGGGGAAGATCTTTATGGGACATGTTGAAGATCACTCACCATGATTAGAAGATTATGTTCTATGTTTCAAAGAAAGTAAACTAATACGGTCTTTGGGAGATTGTTGTTGTATTTTATTAAGTATTCCACAAAAGTAATGTAATGTCTATGTAAATCAAGTATGGGTCTCTACAATTATAGCATGATTTTTTAGTTTAATGGGGGGGGGTTTAAAGGACAGTTTTTTAATTTGTTTATATTTGTCTGGTTTTTGAGCTGTTTGTTTTTAGATATAGTATCATTCATTGATGTTGTGTTGTCATGATATTGGTTTAAGTACCATGCATTATATGTTGTTTATATTATTCCTTCCAATATTGTCCCCAAGCTTTCTGACAATTCATGCCTATTTTTGGCCCTTATTAGATGTTTCATGTCCATTATGGTGATTGGGGTCCATTAGAGGTAGGAGAGTGGCACTAAAAAGTTGATCGTGTATTTAATGTATTGGGTACTCCCGAAGGTATCAGAGTGCATGCCATTTTGGGTATGTTTTATGGTCAATGTATTGACGAATGGGAGTTATTGTCCCCATTTTCAATGAATTTTTGGATGATATGTGATGTATTTAAATCAGTCATCATCTAATGGTTCATACCTAAAGAGTCTAAGAAGATGAAAAGTGAATCACTCATACGTATTCAACAAGGCCAACAGACAGTAAAGGAATATATTAACCCATTCTAGGAACATGTGTCTGTTTCTCTGGGGGTTGTATCATAGTATTTATTTAAGATTTATCTCTTCATAAGGGTTATTCTTCTAGATATCAAGGAGCATGTCCTCTTATCTAGGGAACGTCATTTCGAGAAGCTGGTGGATGAGGCATTCCTAGATGAGTTGGTCTCTGAAGTGTAGATGGTTGGGAATCCAGTGTATCCAGTTTCTCATGAAGGTTCCCCATATGGAGAGCATGGTGTTCTATAGGGCATGTTTCTAAAGAGTTCTCAATAGTAGTCGTGGCTCCTAGTTCATCAGACCATTCAATGGTTTTCCATTACTGTGGATGTTTAGGGAACACGAAGCCATCATGTCATAGCCCTCCAAAGATGTGCCATTGATGCGGGTGTTCGGGACATATAGAGATGTTTTTAATGAAGTATCACCTATAGAAGATTCTATGATCGGACTATTCTAGTCATTGACTATGAGGAAAGATATGCTTTAGCCACAAAATCCCTAACCACAAGTCTTGGGGTGATGCTTGGGCATAGTCATGTGTTTCTCCAGGTGTGAAACCTCAGTTTGCATTTTCTATTCCATTTTGGGATTGGAACATTTAAATTAATTTTTCTGGTTTCTCTGTTGTTAATGTTTTATTGTTATTAAGTGATCATCATTTAAATGGGATAATTTTATGAACTTTTTCTTTTGTAATCCAATAATTCCGTTTGTCTGATTATGGTTTTCTGAATTGTTCCTTTTTTCCTAAAGTGTGTTTAGACCGTGTATAGGTTGATCTTGGATTTGCTGTGTTCATTTGGAGATGTAAGTGCCTATGGAATAATTGATGTTTTTAGTTATTCTTGGGTTCACTACTTGGGTTATGTTTTTCTTGGAGGTTTTTATCTAGTATTGGGGGTTTTTATCGGGTTTTAGGGTTACAATTTTTAGTATATGTGTTTTTTGATTCTAGATGTTGATGTTAGTTTGGATAAGTTGGGAGTTCCAATTTTTCCACGCCCCCTTCTTGGGGTGGTATGTTTAGGTGTTAAATTTCTTCAATTGTGTAGTTCTTATTGTGGTGAGAACCCACTCATCTTCTCTCATTCTCTTGTGTTGTGGTTTCTTTCAGTTTCAATCAGTCATGGATTATAGTTCTGTCTATCGTTCAACTAGGAGACTTTCTGGGGGAAGAAAGTGTCTATGGTGGGGAGAATTGTCACACCCTGTCTTTTAATTTTTGTTATTTTATTATTTTTCAGCTCTGGGTTCTCTCTTCATGGGTCCGGTTGAACATAAGGTTACATTTTTTTAGGGTTGATGTTTGTTGTGGGTTTCAGACTGGCGTACGGGAACCACATGGTTGGTGGTAACCGTGCGATCAATCCAGGTGCCCATGTAGTTTCCCACTATTTAAAATAATAAAATTATATAAGAATAAAATAAGAAAATTAATTAATACAAAATATTAATAATAATATTGAGTATATTATTATTATTATTATTAAGAAATTTTTAATAATATTACGACCCTTAAAAATTTTTATCAATATTATTATGATTTAATTCCTATAATTGTCATTATGGTTTGAAGTGAATTATTATTTTTAATATTAATTCATTTATTATTAACAAAATTTTCATTAATTTTTATTATTCATTTTAAATGGTTGTTAAAAATGTTAAAAATAATTTTTAATAATTAAATTAGTTTTAATATTGTTAGTTTCTAAAATGAGTTATTATTATTTTGTTATTAAAAAAACAATTAATGATAGTGTTATGATTAGATTATAATTAATAATAATAATAATAATAAATTAATTATTTATTATAGTTATTTATAATATCATTAATACTATTATATTATTAATATTTTTTGTATTAGTATTATTATAAAAAGAAAAAAATGAAAAAATTTGTTAACCTAGTGCTACCTCTTACTGGCATTGTATCTCTTACCTACACCCCCTGGCAAGATTTCTGCCTGTGCAGCATGCCTCCACAACATTCCATCCCACTCCGGGAAGCCCCCCAAATGTGGGTTCCAACTGCCGCCACTACCCCTCTCATTAACTTCCCTTCTATTCTCTAGCTTGTCGACCTCCCTCACTGTCCGCACTCCACACCTACTCCTTCTCACAACCCACAACGGCTCAAATCCCTCCCTCTCCTTTACTCTGGCTAGTGTGACCGACATCTGCGGCCTCCATCTCCCTCCAACACAACAAAAGACCATGCCTCCCACATTCTCCCCTTCCCGACGCCCCTCAGCTCGTTGGCGTGAGTTCTCTAGTCCGACGACCTCAGCTTCGGTATATTCATTTTTAACATTGGGGGTTTTATTTAATTTGGTTTATCCTTAAATCATTGGGGTTGTGTTGATGTGGTATTATCATTGTCTTTAGTGTACAATTGGTCCATTGGGTATTGTTAGCCCATCTATTTATGATTTCATTATATGTACAGTTTATTTGAGGTAGGCGTCTTCCAAATATCTCTGTTACTGCTCAACCCATTCCCCTTATGTGTATTAAATTATTTTTTTTAAAAAAATTAATTTTCATCAGAATATGCATTTAAAATGATTTATTATAATATTTTTTCATTAGAAATTATAAAAAAACTTAGTTTTTGAAGAGTGTTTGATTATGTATTGGAAATTTTGTATATATATATATATAATTCGATGAACCTTTCTACATGTATAATTGGTTTTTCATGTTCTTCAATTATGTTTTTTGGTGGGAAATCACTTTTAAATGAAGTTTAATATGTGATGACCTATTTTGTATCACGTCATGTGATATTATGTGAATTATTTATGAAAACATATATTGTGACAATTACTAGTGTTTTATTAACTGTGAAATTAATATATTAAAATGTGCATAGAGTGAAAACTATGCTTTGGTTTGGAGTTGATGTGTATTTAGTCATAAAAGATGGTTGAGTAGGTGTTGTTGTTTTATTCCATATGTTATTTCTTAAGACATGGAGTAAATTTTCATTGTGTTTTATTTAATTCTGAAAATGGTTTCATTATTCATGTGAATGTGAATTTTTTTGGATAAGTGGTGTGAGTTATGTTTTGATTGATGTGAAATTATATTTCAAAGGGTTTGGTTATGAAATTTATTTCAAAATGGAATTCGCGTGTGATGTTGGCGAAATATTGATTCAGGTCTTTATGTTTTCCTTTGTAATGTTTTCCCAAAATATTATGTGATTTATTCAATTGTGTTCGAAATGACATTCATCGGTGAAAATTTTTTCGATGTGAATTTCGGTTTGGTTTGAAAAGAAATGGTATCTTTTTTAAGATGGTTCTAATTTTCTAAACTACATTGTGTTCTTTTTGTCGATTCTAAAAATGGTTATAATTTTTTTATCTTTTGGGAAATTCTTTTTTGGCTTTTGTGTGTGTGTTCTAGGTAAATACCTAACATAAGGAGTGGTTTTTCACATTTTACTAGTTTCATGATTTCTCAGAAAAAGGGGATATTGGAAATATTGTTACAAAATTTATTTTGGTGGAGTAAATGTTATGGGACCATTTGGCATTGAAAATGTAAAAGTGTTATTTTTGTACTATTTTGGGTAATGTTTTTGGATGTATAAATCTAAATTCATGTTTAGAATATTTTATTCAACACATTTTTTCCCTAAAATGTGGGAATGATTTTTGGGTAAGAATGTGTTTTGGTAAAATTGATGTTTGTAATGATTATAGAAAAAAATTGTTTCTGTAATGGTGAGTACCCAGTCGGTGATTAAAAAATTGTTAATAAAAATAGTTTTGATGTATTTATGGCATGGCATACAAGTTGGAACATTCAATGAAATGATGTGAATATGTGTTTCAAGTATATATGTATACATTTATGTGGCACCTATATATGGGGATATACCTTTACTGGTTATCGTATGGAGTGTCTATGTTTCGGGTAGGCAAGTGCAGTGAAAAAATGTAAGGTGATTCAGGCGTAGGAGGGCCTCCCACTTTCAGAGTGTCAATATAACTACTATTGGCTCCTCGTCATCATTTAGATTATAGATTGACGGTTTCTGATCAACCACGTTTAGAGATTTTGGTACCCCCTGGATTTGTTGTTAGGACTGGCAGGCTTTGCCACTGGATTTCGTCAATTTTGGGCAGCCAGTTGGTTATATAATTAAGAGCTTCACCATACGTCGGTAGGTGGTCCCGAACCGAGTCTGTCCAGGAGTCTTATAGGGATGTTTAGGGTAACCCATTTTCACATAATAAATTATTTTTTTTTAATTTTCGTTTTACTAGTTTATTTATAGCTTGGAATGTATACCTATTCTACTTTAGCCCAGATTAACTATCTTCTATTTTGGTTTTTGTTTATAAAATAAAAAATGGTTTTAGATATTGTATGTAGCATGTGTTGAATATTAAATTTAAAAAACATTTTTCTTGCTTAAAAATGTGAAAACCCAAATTTTATATTTGTCTCTCAAACATGTGTCATTTGATTGTTTTAGTGAAGATGATTCTTGGTTCTCGAGATTCACTTTTGGAATCTCTATTATTCATTTTAATGGACACACCTATTTTAACAATTCTGTTGTAGGTCTCATTTCCCATGTTCTTCTAGATGAGTTCCTCATTATTGGAGCAAGGATGGTCATTGGTTGGGTGGTGTCCTAGAAAGTCACATGCGGGTATGTGTGGTTTTATATTTATTACACTATTAGTTTTTTTTTCTTGTCATTAATTATTAATTTGGAATATTTGTTCTTGGTTTTGGGCCAAAATTGTCATGCATGTTGGCCTTGAAGCCTCGCACTGGATTCAATCATGGGGTGATTAGGAACACCCCTCACGAAATATCACGGACCGGCTCAGGTGACTAGATCGAGGTTGACCCGGGATTGATTCATGATAGTCAGGGCTATGATATATATGTTAGATTGATAATTAAACCTCTAATGAAGTATGATTTCTAGGAAATAGTAGTTGGAAAAAATTCAATAACCTTTTATAGTGGTCATTTCATCGATGCTGATCATTCACTTGTTATTCATCATTTGATTTAGAAACCCTTTATCCCAAGGAAATAATATCTAGGATATTGATTGGGATTTAAAAGGATAACAATTCTCCTCATTAATATTTTACAAGATCATACGCTGGTAAATGATACAAAATGTGTACGAATTCTCCTCAAAATTTATAATATCTCTATACAAGTACAGTTAATAATTTCCAAAAATACTATTGAATCTATCAAAATTCATCTTGAAAAGGTTTTTGTAGGACATTCATCCCTTTAATGTAAATGGGTATGTGTCGTATACTTAATATAATATAGTTACAATGATTTCAATTTTCCCTAATAACACAATTTCCATGTTTGGAGGTGGAATTTTAATATTTATACTAAACTTTTTTGACAGAAATGAATTCATATAACCATAAATAAAATATAAGTTTTCTATTCTTAAATAATTAAATGGCATTCATTTCCTAATATTGGGTTGGTATCTACCTCAGTATTTGTGATATCACATGTTATTTCTTAGTATCTAGTATATGGAGTTTTCTGTAGGAGATCTTTGAAAACTCTTGCCTTACGTTATTTATTTTCAATGTTTTATTGTTTCCAATAGTTGAAACATTAGATAATGGGATGAAAATTTTATAAGACATTATTTTATTTGATCGCATAGGTCCAAATCATCCTCATCCTAAAACACTTTTTTATATGATGCATATTCACTAAATAGTTGAATAATTACCTTCTTACATTTAGTGAATTTCATAGAATGTTTATCATACATGTTTATATGTGGGTATCTAGACATTCTTAAAAACTTGGAATTTCTCAATTTCAATAGAAAAAAATGAACTCCAATTCGTACTTCATATCTCCAGTCTCATTAAGCCCATGAGAATAAAAAATATCCATTTAAAAATATTTATCAAATCATACAATTAACTCATACCCTAACAACTATGTATTCGTTATTTCTTATTGTATATTCGATATTAATAAACAATTTAAGCGGTGATGGAAGCATTTATTAGAAAATATTAATTTGAATTCACCATAATTCTTAGACTCAAAATATTAATTTGGATTTTTTATCATTATATTCATCTACCACATATCATATTCTCCCCTAATTAATTTACTGTGAATATGATTTTCAATTGATTAGAATATTAGAGGATAGATACTAAAACACACTGAGATTTTGTAATTTTTTCTCAAATTATTTTTTTCTTTTTGATATTATTCATTTCATATAACATTGAAGATAGTTTATTTTATATTAAAACTCTTTTTTGGTATAAATATAGGATAAAAAACATAAATTTTATATTTCTATAAATGGAACACTATGGTTATATTTTGTTACACGAAATAATGAAATTCATTTATGTATTATGTAACACACATGACCGAGGTTTAGTAAATAATAATATATTATTAAAATATGATTTAACCTAGCGATTAAATTATATTTTAGGAATAAAATTAACTAAAATATATAAATATATAGTTTTCACAAAACTTTAAATAAGATATTTAATTACATATTATTTAGAAACGAATATAAAAACCAATTGTCTATAAATGGAGTATTTTTAAAGATATCTATTATAACTATCACAAGTTATTTAAATATTAATAAAATAAAAAAATTAAAATTATTAAGTAATATTTATGTAAAATTTATTTTATATATCCAAATAAATATTTTTTATATTTATCTAATATATTTAATTGTCATATGAAAATAAAAAAAACATATTTAACAAAATAATCCTAATATTTTTATTAAGATAGTTGTACCAACTTTTTATAGAAAATGATTTTTAAATCCAAATTTAATACATGTATATACTTCAATTTTAAAAATAAACCTCTTCATTGAAAGTTATTTTTTTTATGATAAATTGTTTTGTATTTTTCTAAAATTTTTCATTTTTTAATCTGTAGTTAAAAATATAGGATTTTAATTCACAACTAATTCTTCATGTAATTTATTAATATTGTTAAATTATTTATTTTATTAGGATTAAGAGTTTAATAAGAAAATACCTTTTATGATCAATAAAATTTAGGTTATTATATTCATCTTCACAATAAAATTTGATATAAAAAATTTTCAAACGTTTGTACATTTCACTTTCAAAACCGTATTTTTCATTTTTTTTCTATGGAATTAATTTTAAATATAATCATTAAATTAATTTTAATATAATTAGTTATTATTGATTTCATATTTTGAATAATAGGATCCAACTTTTTTTAGTCCTATTTAATTTTTAGATACCATTTTAAAACAACAATGTTTTGCGATACAGGTAAAAAATGATACAGGTTAATATTAAAAGGGTAAAAGATGATAATGCCTAAAAACTTCAATATTTAAAAGTTGGATGAGGTGTGAATCTACCATAACCAACATAGAAAACAATTATTGATAGTATAATTCATTTAAATTTACTCCACCTCAATGTGGTTATGTTTAAATATAAAATAATCATAACGTTTTTCACATGAACCCACCTCCCCTCAAGTATAAATACCACCCTCACCTCCCCATATATACCCAAGAATACTTTTAGAATAAGGAACCATCCTTAAACCATACTTAATCTTGAGTTATTAAAATATTACACATTGAGGATCTTTTTAGGTTTAGAGTTTTAGAGAATTGGATCATAATACTTGAATTACATTCCACATTTAAACAAAGTGGTTACATAAAAGATAGTATTCATTTTTCCAATCAACAGAAACATATTTAAAAAAACATGGATTCTTTCTTGACACTACCTTGACACAATCATCATATCATGTACCATTACCTTGACCTGTGAAAAACGTTTCAAAAACATGGGATGAGCATAAAAATTTCAATAAGAGTTATAAAAAGTATGGAAAGGAAACATGAGTACATATATAGATAAGAATGAAATCATACTTTACCCATAAAACATAAGAACTTTAACATACCTCATAAAATCCTGAATAAATCATAGAAATCATAAGACATAAAGGTAACATGGGGAATTCATAACATTCTTACATATGGAGTAACCCTCTTGGTTACCTTTGGAATACCCATCACAGTATATTCCCGAAATCTCTTTAGATAAACCTTAACGTTTAACTCCTTCGCGTTACCCAATGCATTTTAGATCTATATCAGGCTCACCTGGCCTTAGTTTATCACGGAACCACACGTCTTCATAACGATGCCGAAGAACCATAACATAATCATAGAACATAACTTAAACATAAAGGAAAGATAACATTCCCACATTGCATAAACAATATAACATTTTAAGATATTGAAATAATGAATCCATTCTGAAAACCATTTTCAAAACCATTTAAAACATTTAATAAAGAGATTTATAAATCAAAGTGTCCCATACCACATTGAAGATTTTAATATTTTAAACCATTAAAATCTATATAAATAAATCCTTGAAACCATTTTGAAAACATGGGTTTTAATGAGAAATATTTATAAGATTAAATCATTAAAACATTTAAAAAGATATTTTAGTTAAAGGGTTTGTAACAAAATGAGAGACACTTGCATACAATAATTGAGAAATAACATTTAATCAAAAATTTATAATATCATGAGAATAAAGGGATTCATGATATAATATTCTAAAGGACAGTATATACACCATATAAAAGTGAATTTGTGCATAACAACAATAAAGTCTCAATGAAAATGTAAATTGAGATGAAATCCATTATAAATATGGTATCCTTAATTTAAGGATAAATCAATCTCATAATTATTTGCGAAAAATATAAATACACCCAATATAAGTGTATATTAAGTGTAAAATAATCAAAGGTCATTCACACATATTCAAAGGATGACAAATTCAATAACTACATGTTGAACCCAAAGAAATCGAAATTGGGTTAAAAAGTTTCCTTGACAGCCTAACGGCATCACATCAAATTTTAGAAAAAGTGTTGATGAGAGAGATAAAGGGTATCTCATCACTTGGACATAAAATTTACGGAAATAAGGATATATAAGAACATATTTCCACATAATACGATGAAAATTAAAAGACATAACAAAAGAAGACTTTTAAAAAGAGGAGGGTGAAAGGTTCCCTTACCGATTTGGGTAACTTTTGAAACATACACCCCATGGAAGAAGGACTATACAACATTGATGTGAATACTTATAAAAGAAAGTATGTTACACAAGGAGTAGAATAATGGACAGTAAATACACCACTCAAAAGGAAATATTGTCATATGTAGCATGAATCTCACGAAAACACAAAGTGAGATAAATGCCCCTTATGATATTTCGGAAGCCAAACGGCGCGAATTAAAACATCCAAAATGGATTGATGAGATAAAATAGGGTATCTCATCATATGAACATAAAAATTACAGTAAGATTAATTTAAAATAACATCCAAATCATAAGAAATATTAGCTTAAAAGGAATTACATAAAAGAGTGTACTTAAAAAGAAAGAGAGGGGTAGGATCCCTTACCTCGGATCCGACTTGACTCGATCCTTCTTTAACCACCTTAAAATTGGGTACCTCTCTTTGATTTGAGATCAAAGGCTTTCTTGGAAAGACATCATCCCAATGTGAGGATACTAGGTGTAAGATAGGGATGTGTAGAGACAAAATGAGCAGGGGTTGGCCGAGCCAAAGGCTTGAGAGGTGTGGGTAAGGTGGTAGAGGTGGGGGCCTTTTATAAGTGGAGAGGAGGGGCACTCTTGGAATGTTAGAAACTATTATTTTATTATAAAATGATTTTCGGATTTAAAAGGTCCCAAAAGGATATATTTCGTGTATAAGGTGATAAGGTTTCGAAATCGACCCATGCAATAGTTTTTTTACAAGTGTAAGTTATAGTTTTAACATTATTTTTCATTTTATTTAAATCCCTTATTAATGAGGTAATCACTGCATCATCATGATGACATAAATAATTTAATTAATTTAATGTCTAAAAATTATAAAAAAAATATCATGATGTAGGAAATCCTTTTATCTTTATAATGAATATTTAGAGTAAAAAATATGACTTGTATAACCCCATTTAATTTTTTTTAGTAAAACAACTCTTGTTTGTGACATTTTAATTTTAACTTTAAATAAAAAGGTATTTATGTCATTTTCCAACCAAAGTGGCTCCATGGGGTCCCCATGCTGACCCATGGATTGTCTTGTTCGGCCATGACTCATCCAATGAGGGTAGGACATGTTTCTAAGTCATTTCATATTGTTAAAACATTATTTTTACCTTAAACTACATTAATTACCTCTAATCGCGATTAAAACATAAAAGTTACTATTCACCAAAACATTATTTTAATCCAATTGAACCACATTTAACTTCTTAATGACAACCATGTATGTCTTATTTTTTAAATTCAAAACACAGAGTTGGTAAAATTTCATTTAAACGAAATATCAGTTTTTTTAAGTACCACTTAGTGGTTTCACTATTAATCAAAAATTGAAGTTTTCCTGAAAAATACCAAAAATTAACCCTAAGATATATTTGATATTAGGAATTCAAAAATGATGTATATTTTACAAAATTCAAAAAATATATGTCATATTAATAAATTTAATAATTAATTCCTGCTGTCCGAGCAAATAGCGTGTTTTTATGAAACAATAAGTATCAAAAGATTGACACTAGTTTAAGTCCAATTTCAAGATGAAATTATTTCCAATGACCACTATTTGATTAAATGGTAAAAATATATTTAAATTTACATTAAAACCAATTCAAAAGATAATCTAATCATATAAATAAATTAGATTAAAAAGTGGTTTTTAATTAAAATACAACATTTTTTACTATTCATTAAAAAATGAACTTTATCGGAAAAATACCAAAAATTTACACAAAGTAAATTTTGATGTCCCAATTTTAAAGAAGAATTTTATTTTGTCAAATATAACACATAAAAAAGTCAAAAAGTGGATTTAAAAGAGGTTCTCCATCAAAAGGCAGTTAATCGACCTTTTAATGAATATTAGAATGTTTACGCTTAAAATTGGATTCATTCGCATTTTTAATCCTATAACATATATTGTAAAAAGTAAAAATATTTGACATACATATATAATCATTTTGTAGTTAGTTATATTCATTCCCGCCATTACAACGACTAGGCGTTAACTACCATTTAAAATGATATTATTTTATTATTAGAGTGCAACGTAAGATTCCCAAGAAACTCGTTGTTGCATATTGGGTACGCCATCACGCATAGCCTCCCCTTTAAAGTAATAATAATATTTTATTCACAGATATGGATAAATGTGAAAATGTCATATTTTTTATTTACCTAGGGTGTTACATCCTTCCCCCATTTTGGGAGTTTCGTCCTCGCAATTTTAAAATTGGGCTGGGAAACTTCATTGAAAATCCCACATCGGAAAAAGAGTCACTAAAAAAAATCACTTTAAAATAATGAAAGAGAAGTACAATGGTCGCCCGAGTTAACCCATACTAGGATTCCATGTAGGAAAACAAGGATATGGAGAAAGAAACAAAGGGTCATGTTCTGAGGTATAGTGATAGTAAACATGTCTATGAGAAAGTTAACCATATGAAAATCGCAAACTTGTGATGGGTTAAACGGTATTCGATTCCCCAGTAGGAAAAGTTAACATACAACATTTTTGTTTTAAGTTTCTATTAATTGAGGAATTTATTTTTGAGATTAACTAAATCATAATGAAACATACTTACTTGTCACATAGACTTTCAACTTTTACTAGATTCCTTAATCATACTCATATTTTCTCCAAAAGACGAGTATTTATGAAGACTTGTTCACATTAAGAGTACTATAATCAACTTCTTGAGAATCACCTTATACAAAAAAGAGAACTATATATTTCTCATGTCTTTAGTCAAAATCCAAAACCAAAATTGTTAGCATGAGATCAAATAATACAAAAAATTATAATCCTTTATAAAAAGAAAATCTATTCTTAATCTCCAAAATTTGTCCAAAAAACCCCAATGTTCAACGAAGACCATTCAATAAACAATTTTCCATAAAATTCTTAAAATTAAACCAAAATAATATTGAAACCCAATTATTTGATGGATTTAATCAAATAGTCTTCCAAGGTACAAATTAACACTTATCTCCAAATAACATCAGTTGCTCTTAAATTCTCATATTGAAAAGTAATTAACCTGATCACATATCCTCCATGATAGGTTAATAATTTCCATAGATAACCCAATATAAACTTACTCTTGATTCCTAAAATCATATAACTAAACAGAATTAGTAAAACTAACCAGAGACTTCATGTAGTCCAGTGGTGGGCGATAAATACCAGTCGCACTTTGGTTGTGGGTTCAATTCCCGCAGCTTTGTCTGACGCGAATGGTTGTCACACGGTCTGCGTGTTGTCCTTTTTCCAAAACTATATAATTCTTAAAATATTCCCCAAAACGAGATAAAATCTTAAAAAATAATCATAACATATTTTAACCACAAGTTTATCTCATGCCTTTCATTTTCCATCATAACATATAATAACCCATAATTACCTCAAAAGTAAGGATCATATAAACTCTAATGATTAATTTTATAATTATTACCTGAACATCCACATCGATTGGTCATCTCGTACATGATGCATTACAAAACATACCATGGTTCAAGTGGTTGATCACGACTCCTTGATAGTTGGTTTAGAACAACCACGAGTTTCCACATTGAATCCCTCATTTCATCAAGTCTCTTAATCAGAGAACCACCACAGTTTCCTTCAAACCTATTGTCACTTTGGTGCCTGCTAGATCCATCCATTCGCTAAAAACAGAAATGTATGTGTGAGTATATCAACAAAACCATCATGTAATAACGAGGAAGATAAAAAATAAGATATACTTACTCATTCGCTTTGTCTAAAACATGGACTCTTTCTGAAATCCTAACCATTATGGTAATGTCACTTATGATTAAAGAATATCCTAACCTCTAAAGTTATCTAAACCTTTCTCTGATAATAACTATAAGGCCCCATCCTTAAACCATACTTAATCTTGAGTTATTACAAGATTACACAATAAAGATCTTTTCAGGTTTAGAGTTTTAGAGAATTAGATCATAAAAATTGCATTACATTCCACATTTAAACAAAGTGGTTTCATAAAAGATAGTATTTGTTTTTCCCCTCAACGGAAACATATTTAAAATAAAACATGGATTCCTTCTGGACACTTCCTTGACACTATCATCATATCATGTACCATTCCCTTGACCTGTGAAAAACATATCAAAAACATGGGATGAGAATAAAAAGCTCATTAAGGGTTATAAAAAGTATGGAAATAAAACATTAGTAAATATATAGATAAGAATGAAATCATACTTTACCCATAAAACATAAGAACATTGACATACCTCATAAAATCCTGAATAAATCATAGAAATCATAAGACATAAAGGTAACTTGATGCATTCAAAACATTCTTATGTAGGGAGTAACCCTCTTGGTTACGTTTGGAATACCCATCATGGTATATTCCCTAAATCTCTTCGGAGAAACCTGAACATTTAACTCCTTCGCGTTACCCAATGCATTGGAGAGCTATATCGGGTTCACCCACCCTTAGTTTATCACAGAACCACTCGTCTTCATAACAATTCCCAAGAACAATAACATAATCATAGCACATAACTTAAGCATAAAGGAAATATGACATTCCCACATTGCAAAAACAATATAACATTTTAAGATATTGAAATAATGAATCCATTCTAAAAACCATTTTCAAAACCATTTAAAACATTTAATAAATAGATTTCTAAATCAAAGTGTCTCATACCACATTGAAGCTTTTAAAATTTTAAACCATTAATATCCATATAAATAAATCCTTAAAACCATTTTGAAAAAATGGATATTAATGGGAAATATTTATATGATTAAATCATTAAAACATTTAAAATGATATTTTAGTTAAAGGGTATTTAACAAAATGAGAGACACTTGAATAAAATAATTGAGGAATAACATTTAATCAAAACATTATAATATCATGAGAATAAAGGGATTCATGATATAAAATTCCAAAGGATAGTATATACACCATATAAAATTTATTTGGTGCACAACGAAAATAAAGTCTCAATGGAAATGTAAATTGAGATGAAATCCATTATAAAGATGGTATCCTTAAATTAAGGATAAATCAAGCTCCTAATTATGTGAGACAAATATAAATACACCCAATATAAGTGGATATTAAGAGTAAAATAATCAAAGTTCATTAACACACATTTAAAGGATGACATATTCAATAACTACATGTTGAACCCAAAGAAATGAAAATTGGGTTATGAAGTTCCCTTGACAGCCTAACAGTGTCACATAAAATTTTAGAAAAAGAGTTGATGAGAGTGATAAAGGGTATCTCATCACATGGACATAAAATTTACGACAATATAGATTTATAAGAACATATATCCACATAATATGATGAAAATTAAAAGAAATAACATAATATGTCTTTTAAAAAGAGGAGTGTGAAAGGTTCCCTTACTGATTTGGGTAACTTTTGAAACGTACACCCCATGAAAGAAGGACTATACAACATTGATGTAAATACTAATAAAAGAAAGTATTTTACACAAGGAGTAGAATAATGGACAGTAAATACACCACTCAAAAGTAAATATTGGAAAATGTAGCATGAATCTCATGAAAACACAAAGTGAGATAAAAGCCCCTTATGAAATTTCGGTAGCCTAACAGCGCGAATTAAAACATACAAAATGGATTGATAAGAGAAAATAGGTTCTCTCATCATATGAACATAAAAAGTACAGTAAGATTAATATAAAAGAACATCTCAATCATAATAAAGATTTTCTTAAGAGGAATGACATAAAAGAGTGTACTTAAAAAGAAAGAGAGGGGTAGGATCCCTTACATCGGGTCCGACTTGACTCGATCGTTCTTTAACTTCCTTAAAATCTGGTACCTCTCTTTGATTTTAGCTCAAAGACTTCATTGGGAAGACTTCTGCCCAATGTTAGGCTTCTAGGAGTAAGAGAGGGATGTGGAGAGACAAAATGAGCAGGGTTTGGCCGAGCCAAAGGCCTGAGAGGTGTGGGTAAGGTGGTAGAGGTGGGGGCCTTTTATAAGAGGAGAGGAGGGGCACTCTTGGAAAGTTAAAAAATATTAATTTATTATAAAATTATTTTCGAATTTAAAAGGTCCCAAAAGTATATAATTCGAGGATAAGGTGATAAGGTTTCTAAATCCACCCATACAATAGGATTGGGACAAGTATAAGTTATAGTTTTAAAATTATCTTTTCATTTTATTTAAATCCCTTATTAATGAGGTAATCACTGCATCATCATGATGTCATAAATAATTTAATTTATTTAATGTCTAAAAATTATAAAAAATTATAATTATGTAGGAAATATTTTTATCTTTCTAATGAATATTTCTAGACAAAAATATGAATTTTATATCTCCATTTAAAAATTGTTTTAGTAAAACAACTCATTTTGTGACATTTTAATTTTAACTTTAAATAAAAAGTTATTTATGTCATTTTCCAACAAAAGTGGCTCCATGGGGTCCCCAAGTTGACCCATGGATTGTGTTGGTCGTCCATGACTCATCCAATGAAGGTAGGACATGTTTCTAGGTCATTTCATATTGTTAAAACATTATTTGTACCTTAAACTACACTACTTACCTCTAATCGCGATTAAAACTTAAAAGTTACTATTCACCAAAAAAATTATTTTAATCCCATTGAACCACATTTATCTTCTTAATAACATCCATTTATGTCATATTTTTGAAATTCAAAACACAGAGGTGGTAAAATTTCATTTAAACAAAAAATCTGTTTTTTTAAGTACCACTTAGTGGTTTCACTATTCATCAAAAATTGAAGTTTTTCAGAAAAATACCAAAAATTCACCATAAGCTATATTTGATATTCCGAATTAAATAATGATGTCTATTTTAAAAAATTCGAAAAATATAAGTTACATTAGTTAATTTAATAATTAATTCCCGCTGTCAGAGCAAATAGCGTGTTTATATGAAACATTAAGTATCAAATGATTTACACTAGTTTAAGTCCAATTTCAAGATGAAATTAATTCCAATGACCACTATTGAATTAAATGGTAAAAATATATTCTAATTTCACTTTAAAACCAATTCAAAAGATAATCTAATCATATAAATATATTACATTAAAAAGTGGTTTTGAATTAAAATACAACATTTTTCACTATTCATTAAAAAATGAACTTTATCGGAAAAAAAACCAAAAAATTTCACAATGTAAATTTTGATTTCTCGATTCTAAAGAAGAATTTTTTTTTCAAATATAACAAATAAAAATGTCAAAAAGTGGATTTAAAAGATGTTCTCCATCAAAAGGCGGTTAATCGACCTTTTAAAGAAGATTAGAATGTTTACGCTTAAAATTGGATTTATTCGCTTTTTTAATCCTCTAACATTTCTTGTAAAAAGTAAAAATATTTGACAAACATATATAATCATTTTGAAGTTAGTTCTGTTCATTCTCGCCATTACAACGGCTGGGTGTTAACTACCATCTAAAATAATATTATTTTATTATTAGAGTGTAACGTAAGATTCCCAAAAAACACGTTGTTGCGTATTGGGTATGCCATCGAGCATAGTGTCCCATTTAAAGCAATATTAATATTTTAGTCACAGATATGGATAAATGTGAAAATGTTATATTCTTTATTTACCAGGGTTGTTACATTTAGATCCTATAAAATCATCCCAAACCTATTCTCATAAATATACCCACTTAAAATATCTTATGTAATCACCCAAATATCAAATCCTAGGCCTCAAGGTTCTTTCATTTTTGGTGGATACTCAAGAGGTAATTTTCTCAATGTACCGCTCTTAATTTCATATCTTTTTCTACATTATCCACAACCCATTCATCAATTTTTTCATGACCCGACCCTACCCGGGCTCGAGCCGCAACTACCTCAAGCCTGCCTCCATAGGCCAGGGGATGGAGACCAGTGCCGAAGGCACAATAACTCGGGGAGGCCTTTGCCTAAGTACATACAAACACACACATAGAAAACTCAATGCAACATTGTAGAGTAAAAGTAATGACAAGAAAGTTAATGGGAAACTGCTAAATATAAACCACATTGTGCATCGACCTCTAACAGTAAAAAGTAAAATCTGAAAAGAAAAGGGGCAAAACACGCGCCCAACCAAAAAGTGCCACAACCCGAAAAAAGGTAAACAAAAAAGAAACAGCTGACGGGTCTCCCACCTGGAACCCATCCACGACTACTGCACGCAGTCCAAGCTCCCATGATCCTACGCTTCACTGAAGCCACGCTCCACCTGTCCGTCGTCTACAAGGGCACAACAAGTGCGGGCAAAGCCCAAACAGGGGTGAGTAAAAAAATACACAGTAGGATACCCCGAAGGGTCGAGGGAGCAACAAAGGAGGTACTGAAGGTTGAGCAGTAGAGGGAACAGGGAAAGTAAAGGAGTCCAACCGAGGGTGCAATAAAGAGTAATAGCACAGCAGAGAGTCCATCTCAACCCATCAAAAGGAAACAAGGTAGACTCGTCCAGACAGAAGGAGCTGGAAACGGTGAGAAGATGAACTTCTCGTCGAGTCTTCGCTACCTATAGCAGGAGAGTAGACTCATCCAACCACGAGAAGCTAGACACAGAAATCACGTGGCATACCACGCGATTCTTCGCCTATCCTGGAAGGAGAGTAGACAAAACCCAAGGAGTGGGTACCAGAACATGGTATATACATTTCCCTTTTCTCAATCAAGAAGCCTGAACATCGTCGTAAGGGGATCCCCATCCCGTAGCTTATCCCAAGAAAAGAGTATCCACATCCCAGAAGTAAACCATCGATCCCCAGCATCTCGTACGTCTGCCCCGAACCGCAAGCCAAGGGGGTCAATCACCGTGTCTCGACACTATCCTCTTTGGGAGGCACTGACTCCCCCGCACGGTTTTAGATCGCGTCGCAAGAACGCGTCTCAGTGGGGAAAGTTCCCCTCGTACTTGAGAGTTCCAGGGAAAGTCAAACCACACCTCATCACTGCCCTGCAGTCGAGAGGTCTCCTCAAAGCCAAAGTCGTTCCATCACCGACTTGTACAAACAAGGGTCCCGCTCCGGTGGTCATGGAGGAAAGCCGCAGACTAGCCTAGTAGTAAGGTCTGAGTCTGGAATTCCAACAGGTGTTCCACTGCCCAGCCCCGCTGGAGGGTAATTCATAACAAAATATCGGGTGACCCACTGCACAACCATACTGGATGGTAAACCCTAATACATCATCAGGAGAACCATTTCCCACCCCTACTGGAGGGTGAACCATAATAGTATATCAGGTGACCCATTGCCCAGCCCTGCTGGAGGGTAAACCATAACACATCATCCGGCGACCCACTTCCCAACCCCGCTGGAGGGTAGAACATAATACATCATCAGGAGACCCACTGCCCAGCCCCGCTGGAGGGTAAACCTGGAATACGTCGATAGGAGACCCACTGCCCAACCGTGCTGGAGGGTAGACCTAGAACTAGACGACGGGCAACCCACTGCCCAGCCATGCTGGAGGGTAGACCCTAAGAGGTCGTCGGGTGACCCACTGCCTAGTATCTACTGGAGGGTAGACCCTAAGTGCGTCGGGTGACCCACTGCCTAGTCTCTGCTGGAGGGTAGACCCTAAGTGCGTTGGGTGACCCACTGCCCAGTCTCTGCTGGAGGGTAAACCCTAGAAGCCGATGAGTAACCCACTGCCCAGCCCCGCTAGAGGGTAAAACTCAGAACAGCACTGGCCATCTCCACTGGAGGGTACAACACTGGCCAACCGAACACGGAGTGGGTATCGCGCAACAACCCAACTCCAGCACAACTGACCCAAACGAGTTCAGCGCCTATTCCATCTGTAGGTTTCACTAACACCGCTACCGGCCGATCCATCGAGAACAAAACCAGGGGGAGACCACTCAACCCTGCTGGTCAAACAAACGAGCACAGATGGACCCTCTAGGTTGTGAGAGGTCAAAGTACACAAAGCAGAACCCGACAAGAACGTGGGGCCCACACAACGTGTGGCCCCATCGCAACCGCAACCAAGCGCCCAAACGTTCTCAGGTATGAACAACCACATGTACCTTCAAGCATTACTTCACTCACATGGGAGTGAACACGATCACATGCCAAGGTTCCGCTACAACCACAGTAGATGAACCTCCCCCGAGGCACCTTCACATTTCCACATTTCACAAGATCGCGCAAGAGGCTCCGCACAGCCAAGAGGATCACACCGTTGTAATCCTCGCGGAAAAAACACGCGGGATTGACTACATACTAGCCTCTAACGGATATCCGACAAAAAAGGGACCAACACTGCCTCACGCCTAAATGGAATCCCGTGATCCCGAGCCTCAGCTCCGAAAACAGTCGGGCGCATCGCACCATTGTGATCCCCTCGGGAAAACACGTCAAAAGCACTGCTCACTTGAGTGCAGCGGATATCCAGAGAAAAAGATACGTTCTGGTGCCCCGCGCACGATCGGTACCACGTGGTACCCACAACCCAGTCCCGAGACTCAACGAACGGATCGCACTATTGTGATCCTCTCAAAAAAATCACACGAAATGGACTATTCACTTGTCCAAAACGGACACCTGGTGATAAGGCCGGAAATCACCGTCAACTCTTGAAACGACCCTCGCGGGGCCCGCACCATCATGCCGAATTAGAGCGAGCGGATTGCACCACTGCAATCCCCTAAGAAAAACATCCAGAAACGACTGCTCGCTTACCCCGAACGGACGTCCGATGAAAAAGTCGTGAAACGCTGCACGCAGATCGAATGAACGGGCTGTGGGTCCCACACCTTAAATCCAGTCTCAATGCCCGATACCACCCTACAAACCTCCTCCTCAGTGCCAGGGTCGCAACGCCGCTGACGGCGCTCAAAACATCCATCGGATATGTCCGCGCCGCTCAAAACAAGATTCCCGAAGAAAACGACATTTCACTTTAAGACGCGTCGTGCCTCCGTGGTCCCTCGTTTTGGGAATTAAAAATTCTCGAAACTAGCTAAAAACATTCCCCTCAATTAAAGGTCCTCGTTTCCACTGACGGCGCGCAAAACGGACGCCCGTAGCTAATGTTACGGGTGTTCAAAGGTATTATGGGAGAACCCCTCGGGCCGGACCGGCCCGGTCTGGCCAGTCCGCCCTGCTCCGGCCGGCCCACTGGGACCGCAGCCCAGCCGCCTAGGTCCGGCTCAGCCGAACCCGCGGGCCGCCACCCCGCGGCCCACTGCCTTCCTCGCGCGCGCACCGCGCGGGCGCCTCCACCGACCGGCCGACACGCCCGGTCACGTCCACGCAGAGACCCGTGTCATGCGGGTCTCTGTCTCCCCACGGGGTCGCGCGCCTGCGACCCCGGCCGCCTCCTCCCACCGGCGCCCACGACTGGCGCCCTCTGCCGGACTGCCTATGCCATCCCGCACCAGAGAGGTGACGCCTAGCCGGCCGGATGGCCGGTCGGCCTTCCGTCGCGCCCGCTGCCGCGCCGCCGTCCCGGAACCACCGTTTGCCGCCAGGAACCGCTGGAAAACCCAAATTTTGGCCGGATCTTCCCGGGACTTCCCGAGGCACCCCGGAACTCGGATTTTTTATCCGAGAATAGAGACGGAAACCATAGAACATATAATACACCTTTTCAGGCTTCGATCGATGATCGTACATCAATTCGACAGTATAAATTGGGCTCAATTATTGCGGGAATTTTAAAAAGAAAACGAAATAACTCCTACTTGCAGGGGCGTTGCCCGAAGCATCACTGGCGATCCGCCGCCGCACCATCACCTTGCCGGAGCTGCATCGATGGAGGTGCCTCACCGGAGTGCTTCGCCGGAGCTGGAGGAGAGAGGGAGGGTTTGAGTTAGAAGAAGAAGAAGAGGGGGGGGGGGGGCGTCTAAGTAGAAAAAACCCCCCGCCCGGCACGCCCCCGACTACGCTGCCGATGCAGAAAAAAATGAGGGTACCCCTATGGTAAAAACTACATCCCAAGCACAAAGACGGTATCATAATTTTAATCAGAGAATCCATTCAAAAGTTATAAAACTTAGCGCTCGAGGTCGCCAAATTACGAAAACACCCCCGGGGGCCATTTTTCACAGACGGCCCGCGCCTGCGAAACTTATACCCCTCCTAGGGTAAACGGCATGCTCCGAACTCAACAGTGCCCTCGGTTTTCCAATCCCAGCCACTGTTTAAGAGATACCCACATTTCACCCTGAAAGGAATAAATAAATAAATTAATTTATCCGTTTAACGTTCCGAAAGCGAGCGAGGGGTCCAAACATCCCTTGACGACAATTTTTATGTCGTTACTAGGGTAAAAACCCCATTCCGGACCCATCCGTACACTCGGATCTCTGATCCGGATCACCGTTTAGGATTTATCACATTTATTTTGCGTTTCCAGTGTGAACGCACTGAAAATTTTAATTCTGGCCACTCCGGGGCTCGGAATCGCACGCCGTCTGAAGGCGCTGCTCTGGAATATCATTAAAAATATTCCAAAGTCTTTCACAGTAAAAATTGGGTTCTTACATCATTCCCTCCTTCATGCTTTTCGTCCCCGAAAAGTAAAACAAGGGAGCAACACAGGGTACTAAGCCCACACCCGACTTTCTCACACCCAGAAGAACCCACGCACAACTCTATGTCACTGCACATAGACCAAAGGATTGATCTGTTCATGCAAGATCGGCCCTTGCCGATGTCGTGAACCCACTATAGACTTTGGGGTTAGGGCAAGGTGGTAGGGTACCTCGCCATCCCTTTGCACGGTCTCAAACGGCCCGAAGGACCTCGGGGGTTGCTCACCTCCCCGGACGAACCTCTACGTCGCACACCGTGACAGGAATCACCGCCCGCACCTGAAACAAGGCCCGTTGATTCCCTCCTTCAGAATATCCATATGGTGAAAGACCCAAGGATATCTGATCACGCAAGATTTCACAGTCAATGTCTCGCAACCAAGACACTCTTACATGCTTAGAGAGCGAAGGAGTCAACACCGTCGACTAAAGAGAAAAAGGCCCTATGCATATTACCTTACCAACATAGGGTTACACCAGTGCCTTGCGTCACCCTGGTAACTCCTAAAACAAGGAGCAAGGAGAAAATCATTTCGCACGCAGAGCCTAACAATTCTACTGCAAAAAGTAGAAGAGTCGCAAGGGGTACCTCTCACCATTCCATGCTCTGCAGGATCGTAGACATCCAAATCTCTCTGCTATCTGTGGTCCCAACCATCAGCTCCCGTAGCCTGACGTGGACTGCCTAGTGGTTATGGGGAGACCTCTTAATGTTGTCTCCCACCTACATATCCTCCCGCTCCTCTGTTAGAACCACCTCTATGGATACTACTCTGATCACGGCGTTGCCTCTGCCGTGGTGGCGCACCTGCTGCCTGCCCAAAGCTCTCTGCAACTCGGTCGGGCAGTCTCGTGCCAAGTTACCTCACCTGTCACAAGCATATCCCCGACTCTCTCGGGGCTGCACTGGTTCCCTCCGGCTCTACTGTGGTGTACGACCCCGCCCCTAAGTCCAGTTGTCAGTAATCCACCTGCGTCGAGGTTCAGCTTGCCGACACCCACTAGTTGCGCCAGACGTCTTGGATCCAACGTGCCTGCTACCACCACCAACACTAGAACGCGACAGGAAGCCCTCTGTCACCAGCGCCTGCTCTAGCACCCCATCATATGTGGAAATTCCCAAGGGAACTATGACAGCACAAATCTCTCGGCGGAGACCCTGCTCAAACTTCCGCGCTCAGATGTTGTCATCACGGACTAAGTCCGGGTAAAAGCGTGGACGGTCTGCGAAACTAGCCGCGTACTCAGCCACCATCATCCATCCCTGCTGAAACTGTAGGAGCTCCTGAATCCAAAAGGAGTGCAAGCAGGAGGGGAAAAGCTCCTCATGAATCAACAACTGAAAGTCACCCCACGAAAGTGACGACTCGTTAAGAAACTGAGCCACCAGACTCCACAAACGCCGAGCTGCTCCACGAAAATGGGTGGATGCCAAACACACTCTCTAATATGTCGGCGTCTGCACAATCCTGAAAAGGCTACCCACTCTCTCTAGCCAATCCTCTGCTGCCTGAGGGTATGGCTCACCACTGAACCTCATCGGTCTCTACCTCTGGAACTCACGGAGCGCGCTCAACCTACGCTCAAGCTCATCCTGCTCTGCTGAAGCTGCCCGCTGCTCAACAGGTGGGGGTGCTGCTACCGGCCCACCTGGAGAAAGGGGATCCCATGATGGGTCCTGGACTGTGGCCTCAGAGTTCACAGGGTCATCGTCACGAACCTAAGCTGGTATCCTGGCTTGCTGTCTTCGCGGAGACATCCTGAATATTATCAAGGAGTGTCGTGGTCAGATGAGAATATATGTATATACCAATAACAACGATGGGTAGAAGACTCAAGAAGGACAGTCAAATACTCGATCCTATGTGATACACAAACCAATCTTCCCTACAACAAGTGTCTCAGCATGCCGAGTCAACAAGCGGGTTATCATGGTCCTGGTTAATGGATACGTCGGCTGCCACACCATCACTGGACTCCCTGGCCTGAGAGCTTCTCTCGAGAAACGTTAACACTATTGCCCTAAATCCCAACCAATTCCTCTTTTAGGGACATCTGCACAACATCCCAAGGAACGAACCACCTCTAATACCACTTTGTCATGACCAGACCCTACCCGGACTCGATCCGCAACTACCCCAAGCCCGCCTCCATAGGCCAGGGGATGGAGACCAGCGCCGAAGGCACAATAAATCAGGGAGGCCTTTGCCTAAGTACATGTACACACACACGTAGCATACTCAATGAAACCGTACAGAGTAAAAGTAATGACAAGAAAAGTAAAGTGAAACTACTAAATATAAACCACAATGTGCATCGACATCTAATAGTACAATTTACAAGATGAAAAGAAAAGGGGAAAAACACGTGCCCAACCAAAAAGTGCCACAACCCAGCAACAGGTAAACAAAAAAGAAACAGCTGACATGTCTCCCACTTGGAACCCAGCCACGACCACCACACGCGATCCAAGCTCCCAATCTCCTATGCTCCACTGAAGCCACGATCCACCAGTCCGTTGTCTGCAAGGGCACACCAAGTGCGGGCAAAGCCCAAGCATGGGTGAGCAGCAGAGAGAACATGGAAAGTAAAGGAGTCCAACCGAGGGTGCGGTAAAGAGTAACAGCACAGCAGAGAGTCCAGCTCAACCCATCAAAAGGAAAGAAGGTAGACTCGTCCAGACACAAGGAGCTGGAAACGGTGATATGATGAACTTCTCGTCGAGTATTAGCTACCTATAGAAGGAGAGTAGACTCATCCAACCATGAGAAGTTAGACACGGAAAGCATGTGACATACCCTGTGCGTCTTCGCCTCTCCTGGAAAGAGAGTAACCAAAACCCAAGGAGTGGGTACCAGAAAAAGGTGTATACATATCCCTTTTCTCAATCAAGAATCTCGAACATCATAGTAAGGGGATCCCCGTCCCGTAGCTCAGCCCAAGAAATAATTAGCCATTTCCCAGAAGTAAACCATCGATGCCCAGCATCCCGTACGTCTGCCCTGAACTGCAAGCCAAGGGGCTCAATCCCCGCGTCTCGACACTATCCTCTTTGGGTGGTACTGACTCGCCCGCACAGTTTTAGATCGCGTCGCAAAAACTAGTCTCGGTGGGGAAAGAGCCCCTCTTACTTGAGAGTTCTAGGGAAAGTCAAACCACACCTCGTCACTGCCCTGTAGTCGAGAGGTCTCCTCAAAGCCAAAGTCGTTCCATCACCGACTCGTACAACCAAGGGTCCCGCTCTGGTGGTCACGGAGGAAAGCCACAGACTAGCCTAGGAGTAAGGACTGAGTCTGGAATTCCAACAGGTGTCCAACTTCCCAGCCCTGTTGGAGGGTAATTCATAACCAAATATCGGGTGACCCACTCCCCAGCCCTGCTGGAGGGTAAACCCTAATAGGATATCAGGCGACCCACTTCCCATCCTGCTGGAGGGTAAACCATAACACATCATCTGTCGACCCCCTGCCCATCCCCGCTGAAGGGTAGACCTTAATATATCATCAGGCGACCCACTGCCCAGCCCCACTAAAGGGTAAACCTGGAATACGTCGACATGCGACCCACTGCCCAACCGTGCTAGAGGGTAGACCTGGAACTAGATAACGGGCGACCCACTGCCCAGCCCTGCTGGAGGGTAGACCCTAAGAGGTCGTCGGGTGACCCACTGCCCAGTCTCTGCTGGAGGGTAGACCCGAAGTGCGTCGGGTGACCCACTTCCTAGTCTCTACTGGAGGGTAGACCCTAAGTGCGTCGGGTGACCCACAACCCAGTCTCTGCTGGAGGGTAAACCCTAGAAGCCGATGAGTAACCCACTGCCCAGCACCGCTGGAAGGTAAAACTCAGAATTCCCCTGGCCATATCCACTGGAGGGTATAACACTGGCCAACCGAACACGGAGTGGGTATCGCGCAACCAGCCAACTCCATCACAACTCACCCAAAGGGGTCTAGTGCCTGTTCCATCTCTAGGTGTCACTAACACCGCTACCGGCCGATCCATCGAGAATGAAACTAGGGGAGACCACTCAACCCTAATGGTCAAAAAAACGAGCACAGAGGGACCCTCTATGTCGCGAGAGGTCAAAATACGCAAAGTAGAACCCGACACGCACGTGGGGCCCACACAACGTGTGGCCCCATCGAAACCCCAACCATGCGCCCAAATGTTCTCAGGTACGGACAACCACATGTACCTTCAAGAATTACTTCACTCACATGGGGAGTGCACACGATCACACGCCAAGGGTCCTCTACAACCACAGTAGAAGAACCTCCCCCGAGGCACCTTCACATCTCCACATTTCACAAGATCGTGCAAGAGCCTCCACACAACCAAGCGGATCACACCATTGTAATCCTTGCGGAAAAAACACGCGAGATTGACTACTTACTCACCTCCAATGAATATCTGACAAAAAAGGCACCAACACCGCCTCACGCCCGAACGACGTCCCGTGATCCCTAGCCTCGGCTCCGAAAACAGTCGGGCGCATCGCACCATTGCGATCCCCTCGGTATAACACGTCAAAAGCACTACTCATTTGAGTGCAATGGATATCCAGAAGAAATGATATGTTTCGGCACCCCACGCACAAGCGGTACCATGCGGGACCCGCACCCCGGTCCCGAGACTCAATGAACGGATATCACCGTTGTGATCCTCTCGAAAAAGCACACGAAATGGACTAGTCACTTGTCCAAAACGGACACCCGGTGATAAGGCTAGAAATCACCATCAACTCCTGAAACGGCCCTCGCGGGGCCCGTACCATCACGCCGCATTAGAGAGAGTGGATTGCACCACTGCAATCCCCTCAGAAAAACATCCAGAAACGACTACTCGCACGCCCCGAACGGACGTTCGATGAAAAAGCCGTGAAACGCTGCACATAGCTCGAAAGAACGGGTCGTGGGGCCCACACCTCAAATCCAGTTTCAACGCACAGAACCACCCTGGAATCCTCCGCCTCAGTTACAGGGTCGCAACGCCGCTGACGGTGCTTAAAACGGACGTCAGATGCGTCCGCGCCGCTCAAAACAAGATTCCCGGAGAAAACAACATTTCACTTTAAGACGCGTCACGCCTCCACGGCCCCTTGTTTCGCGAATTAAAAATTCCTGAAACCAGCTCAAAAAAATTCCCCTCGACGCAAGGTCAGCGCTGCCACTGACAGCGCGCAAAACGGACGCCCGTAGCTAATGTTACGGGTGTCCGATGGTATTAGGCGAGAAACCCTCGGGCCGAACCGGCCCGGTCTGGCCGGCCCGCTCCGGCTGGCCCGCTGGGACCGCGGCCCAACCCCCTGGGTCCGGCTTAGCCAAACCGATGGGCCGCCTCACCGTGGCCCGCTTCCTGCCTTGCCCGCATGCCGCATGGGCACCTCCACCGACCGACCGACAGGGCCCGTCACGTCCACGCGGACACCCGCGTCTTGCGGGTCTCTGTCTCCCCGCGGGGTCGCGCGCCTGTGATCTCGGCCACCTCCTCTCGCCGGCGCCCATGACCGGTGCCCTCTGTTGGACCGCCTGCGCCGTCCCACACTGGCGAGGTGCCACCCAGCGGGCCGGATGGCCGACCGGCCTTCCGCCGCGCCCGCTGCCGCGCCGCCGTCAGGAACCGCCAGAAAACCAAAATTTTGGCCGGAACATCCCGGGACTGCCCCGGGCACCCCGGGACTCGGATATTTGATACGAGAAAAGCGTTTGAAACCTTATAACATATAATACACATATGAGGGCTTCGATTTATGATCGGACATCAATTCGACAGTATAAATTGGGCTCAATTATTGCTGGAATTTGAAAACGAAAACGAAATAATTCTTACTTGCAGGGGCGTTGCCCGAAGCATCACGTGCGATCCGCCGCCACGCCATCGCCTTGCCAGAGCTGCCTCGCCGGAGTGCTTTTCCGGATCTGGAGGAGAGGGGGAGGGTTTGAGTTAGAAGAAGAAGAAGAGGGTGGGGGTGCGTATAAGTAGAAACCCCCCCCCCCCCCCCCGCCCGGCACACCCCCGACTACGCTGCCGATGCAGACAAAAATGAGGGTGAACCTATGGTAAAAATGAACTCCCGAGCACAACGACAGTCTCATAATTTTAATCCAAGACTCTGTTCAAAATTTATAAAACTTAGCGGTCGAGGTCGCCAAATTACGAAAACACCCCCGGGGGCCATTTTTCACAGACGACCCGCACCCGCGAAACTTATACCCCTCCTAGGGTAAACGGCATGCTCCGAACTCAACGGTGCCATCAGTTGTCCAATCTGAGCCACTGTTTAAAAGATACCTGCGTTTCACCATGAAAGGAATAAATTAATTAATTAATTTATCCGTTTAACATTCCGAAAGCGAGCGAGGGGTCCAAACATCCCTTTCCGACAAGTTTTATGTCGTTCCTAGTGTAAACACCACATTCCGGACCCATACGTACACTCGGATCTCTGATCTGGATCACCGTTTAGGAGTTATCACATTTATTTGGCGTTTCCAGTGTGAACGCACTGAAAATTTTAATTCAAGGCACTCCGGGGCTCAGAATCGCATGCCGTCTAAAGGCGCTGCTCTGGAATATCTTCAAGAATATTCCAAAGTATTTCAGAGAGAAAACCGGGTTCTTACACATTTACTCATGATAACTAAATAATATTTTTTATAATAGAGTTTTATGTTTTTAATGGAATATATCATATCCATTTCATTTCTCACCTCCTCTTATTCATAGAAATGAAATTTTTTTCTTTGTTATGCTAGTTAGTAGCCTCCATGAATAAATTTTTTTGTTCTTTTTCCCTTATGCCTTCATGGATGGTCATAAAACTATTTTTAAGGAAAAATAATATTTTATTATTTATATGATATCCTATTTAAAATTATTGTAATTTTATATTAATCTTATATTCATTATTTTCATATTGTACTTAATCGATAACTTCTATTGGGGACGTGTAGACTACTACCTCTTCAAAACCATGTGATTCATTCACACATCACAAATAATTTATTATGGATTATTTTAGTAAAAATATATGATATTAATGAGATATTAATTATATTTTAGTGATATTACATATATATATATAAATACATTTTATTTATGTTTTTTCATTCGAAATGATAAATAAACTAAAATAACATTCACACGTGCGTACAACTTACCATCTCCACCAATAGTGTATTTAGTTTGATACTTATATATTATATATATTTTTGTAATACACATATAATAAATTTAAATTATATTTATTTCATGGTTTATAATATGGATACCTTGTTATAAATATAATGACCTATGATATAAAATATTTAATCACATGCGGAAAACAAATAAAATATTACCTAATGTGAAACCTTTACATTAGATTACTAATGAGTGGGTAATATAAAGTATTAACAAAACCATATATGATATTATATATAATAACATATTTTAGTGATATATGTATAATAAAATTATTAGTATTATTCAAGAGGTTTGTGGAAGAATTAAGATAGTCAATACATAAGGTAATGGAATTTAATTTCACTATTTATATCTGTGAGATACATGATTTTTCACCACTCAAATTTTTTCTGGGGAATATATAAATCCAATTAATTTATTATAGGCATTTTATACATATATGTTTTTCCATAAGCTTTATATTATAGTTATTTAGTATAATTTATGTTGGAAAAGGTGTTTTATGAGTATTTTATAAGATTTAAGGAAAAGAATTTGGAAATGGTTTATCAATTTATTAATATGTTACAAGGAAAAATGTTTTAAAAGTTATTTAATTAATAATTTATATTTATTAATGTGTATTTATAATGAATTTAGTTTTCAAAAGTTTTATTTGTTTTAAGATTTACTTTTCAATGGAGAAGTGCAGTTTCCCCGAGAACAGTTATTTAATGATCTTTCAAAATTATTTCCTATCTATGATTACATCCTTTGATGATTCTCAAAAACATCCTAGTAATGATCTAATGGTTACATTAATGTTCCTTTTATTAATGTTTTATTCATGATTTCATGTACATTACAAGAATTATTTATCTATCATGGGTTATGTTTTTATGATATCATATTATTTCTCATTGGTTATATTTTATATGAAATTACTATGCGATTTTTAATTTTCCAACATGTTTGGATATGGTTTAACATTTATTATACCAATTTAATTTCATGGGATATCCTATTGTTGTTTATAGCTCATAATTAAATGTCTTCATAATTTCATGATGAGATTATTGGGTCATATATCTCCCTAAAAGGCATTGGGTAATGATTTATATCTCATGAGATAGACTACGATTGTCCGAGGAGTGATCCCTGATAACTAAGATATGTATTTGAGTAAACCATGACTAGCAATAAAGTATTAGAAGTTACCTCATACTAATAATATGTTTTTGGGGGTGATCATAGACTACCATGATTGTATGAGGAGTTAAATCATGATACTGATATGGCCATGGGAGTTAACCATGACTACCAATATGGTATGAAAAGTGAACTCATGATACTAAGATGGCTATGGGAGTGAACCATGACTGCCAAGATTGTATGAGAAGTGAAGTCATTCTACCTATATGGACATGGGTGTGAACCATGACTACCAAGATGGTATGGGGAGTGACTATATAATAAAAATATTGTCTTCAAATCAATTTCATTACTACCATGGAATTCATATTATATTGTCATGTGTCAGCGAAAATTCCATCATTTATTCCTATGTTATGATTTCATAACTTAGGGTTTTTATTTCCATATGACTCAAGTATAATTAGCTATAAATATTTATGCAATGATTTATTTTTATGATATTTCAAATTTAGGGTATGATCATTTAATGTTGTGATGATTTTCTCATTCCCCTATTCTCATTTTTATGTTTACATGGGTCCATTATTTTCCCTTACTTATAATATGATATCATCCCTTTTTATGTTTAATTCCCTAAAGATAATAATATAATTATTGTTTTTATGTGTTTTAGAAGGGTTATAGTCAAGAATAATCTAGTTCGATGTAATGATGCACACATATGTATTAGTATTTATGTGTCTATGTTTCCAAAGGCAGTAGACTTATACAATATTTGGGAGTTTGTTTGTATAATTTTTTAAAGTATTTCCCAAAAGTGATGTAATTTTAATGTATATAGAGATAGGGTTGATATAGTTGGTGTAAAAGAAAAGGATTATTTTTCCTTTGGAAACTAGGATTAGAAATCCCTAGTTAGAACCATACATATATGTCTAAGGATTAGAAAAATGAGAAGGAAACTATTAGGGTAAAATACTAGAATTTTGGTAAAGGATAGAGTGAGAGGTTTCCTAGAAATACATATATATGTAGATACTACATGTGGATATTTCTTTGTAAATATGTACCTAATACTGACATCTTCGAAAATATGTTACGTGATAGACTCAGGGTTATCTAGTAAATGAAAATGGGCCTTGTTGCACACCTTCTTTGATACTCTCGGGGGATCTGCTTTAGACTTTTAAAATCTAATCCAAAAACATTATGATATATTTGAATAGAATATCACTAAGAATAACCAATAATAAAACTAAGGTGACATATATCAAATAAGTTTTCACAAGTAAGTCATCACATGTGTTACATTTCATGATTATGAAATTCCTCATTGTGATAATTGTTTCTTACTCATTTCCTCATAGTTTTAATTAATGTATGGAACCAGAAGGTACTATATTAATGTAGATTATTGTGAAAAATGTATTTTTAAGCATTAAAATATAATAATAACTACAGTGAAGGATGTTGTGATCATTCCTAATTAGTTTTAAAGGAACATGAATAATAATAGGTACCTTAAAAAACTCTCGAGCTCACCAAGGAAGATAAAGAAGAAGTCCATGGTGAGTTCGAGAAAGAGAGACCATGGAGGAATGAATATTTGTTTCAAATTTTGTCATGAATGTATAAATAATCCCATAAGATAAATTCTTAATGGGGAAAGAATATATTTTCATATTAGAAATTATGGAAAAAATCATGTCACTGAAAGGGAAAATGATGTGTTCGTTGAATGAAATCTATTAGAATACTGGCCTCCATACATCATTATCAATGGTTAAGTGTTTTAAGTGTGAATTAAACTATCATTATGGAACTCAATATTACAATATTAAATCCCATAATGTGAACCAACATGTTATTGAGAGGAATGGTAAGATTTTTATCATGAAGATATTACATATGAATTGTGAAAGGAAAGAGGTGTTGTGTAGCACTGTTAATGGAATAAAGATGAAGTATAGTAATCAAAGATTTTATGTGTTTGGAATAAAAACTTATATTATGTGAATGATTAAATATATAATAATTGTTCTATCTATACATTTAAATTAGTATTTAAATATTTATTTTTAATTTTCTCAATGGACGGGTCAAGTGATTTAATTCCAAGGTGAAATTTTGACTATGGGAAGATAACACTTAATATGTTCCTCATGTTAATAGATTTTTTTTATAAATTTATGTTGGATATGAACAAGTATGTTGGATGGTATTTAGTACCTAAAAGGATATGTTTAATAATAAGTCTATGGATGAAGGTTTAAACTTCTTGGATTTCAGGAATATGTCTAGTAACCATTGGAATAAGGAAGCATGTATTTTTTCCAAATGCATTTATGGAAAGATAGATTTTAAGAGAATATAGGACTTGTGGATTCAAATGTTCGAATGAGGAAACCAAGAGATGTTTTTATATATGTGGGATCAATGTTATACTTATTTCATGACCTTCTATACAATATTATGGATTTTTGTATTTCATAAGGGTTATAAGGTTAACCATCAACGTTTCTGTTAGTCATCATATATACTATTTAGGAATAAATGTTGTATTGATAATCCTGATTAATAATATATTATGTGATTAAACCTATTTTAATTATTCCCATATTATTTATTTTTGGGAATGAAATTAGTGTGGTTTTCGACATGGACTTCATTTATATCAGGTGACAACCAATCGTGTTTGAAATGGATGTGGGTCTTGATCCAAAGACTGAAAGATGAGAAGGATTTCACACATACCACTAGCATGTGTGATGTCTTGGTTAATAAATAATTATTTTTGATTAATAAATATTTTTTATCAATCATTATTGTTTCATTTTATGTTTAAATATTAAGTAATATTGATTTCAGAGAGACAAATAGTTGGAATTTCCTATCTTTTATGGGCCTTAAGATTCGTTAAAAGTGTATTTTAGGGATTTATGCATGAATGTAAATTTATATACATCCATTCATGAATATAATGGATTTATTATAAATTGATAAAATAAAAAACAATGTATGAAATCGTGTTTATATAAATATAGCAAGAATTACTCAACGTTTTCAAAGTGATCAAAAGTAATTATTTCCCTAATACCATAAATTTTGTTGAACTAATGGCCATTGGAATCCGAACTAATTTTTGAATTTAAGGCCATAAAATTGGCTATTATCAATAACTTATTTTTTATTGATGACCTAAATATCACTTTATAAATATTTACAAATTTATTCTGTGTCACATCTCCACTCCCATCCTATGTTCTCCTATGTGGAATCCTAGTTGTATGTTACATCGGAAAACCATTAAGATTCAAACATTCCATTTTTATGCGATGTTTTAGTGTTCATTTTAATGATTTTTTATATATAAATGAGATATTAAGTAAATAAACAAATAAAAACCTAGATGAATTTAGAGGGATAAATTTCTTTTAAGGGGAACAATATAACACCACAAGATTTTTTAAATTATATTTTTCAAATAAATTTAATCTTTTTGATATTTCTCATTTCATGTAACATTAAAAAAAGTTTATTTTATATAAAATACAATTTTTTGATTAAATTAACTAAAAAACATATTTATAGAAATGGAACTCTAATGTTATCTTGTGTTACATGTAACAAAGACTTCCCTCGATGGCATGCGCAACAAGAATGACTGAGGATTAGTGAACTATAATATATTATTAAAATATGATGTAACATAGTTATTAAAGTATATTTTATGAATATTAGTAAGTATCACATATAAATTTCAGATTTTGAAATTGTATGAAATGAAGTAATTGGTTAAAATTTATTTAGAAATGAATATAGGAACCAATTGAATATAAAAAGAGTATTTTTATAGAAAAATATTTTTATGATCATAAGGTTTTTAGTGATAATAAATTAAATTCATTAAAATTTTTATTTATTTTTAATGTGATTTATATTTTATATATAAATTTAAGATTTTTCATATCCATTTAATAGATCTTATAGGCTTAAGATATGAATAGAACAAATTTAAAACGTAAAACCCAATATTTTTATTAAAGATGTTTTACTACATTTTAATGGAGGAAAAATTTTAAAACCAAATTTGGTACATTTATATGATTATTATTTTGAATGAAAATTAAAATTTTAATGTAAGTCAAAAAAATATGTTTTGGATAATTTTTTGGTATTTTTTGGTATGGTTTTTTTATCAATAGTTAAAAATGGTGGATTTTTATTCAAAACTAATTTATCCCATTATATATTTATAATGATAAATTATATTTTTAAGTAGTTAAAAGTATAATTAAATTATATTTTTTAATTAATTAAAATTATTTCATTATAATCAATTTCACAGTTAAATAATATCTAAAAATATTTAAAACTTTTGAAATTTTTATTTTAAAAACAAACCTTTTTGTTTTGTCTGAATATTTAATTTTAAATATAATTATTTAATATATTTTAATTGAATTAGATAAAATATATTAAATATTTTGTATCATAGGGTAAAAATTATGTTTTATGGTCAATTTGTTTTTTAGTTACCATGGAAAATATTTTCTACCATGGTATTAGTGAAAAAGGAAACTTGTTTATGTTAAAAGGTAAAAGGATTAAAATACCTAAAATGATGTCATTTAATGTTTGGTTGAGGTTTTAAAAGACGATAAATATACTAATAATATTAATTTAATTACAAATTAATTTAAATTAACTTCACCTCAATGTGGTTATCTTTATATCTAATATAATTTATAATTTTATCACTTGAACCCACAACTCCTCATGTATAAATAACACCCTCACAACACATTTCTACCAAAAAACCTTGTAGAACATAAAATATCTAAAAAAATATCCTTCTCACTATACCCACTTCCAAATACTTATGGTCTCACCAAAATACCAATTCCTAGGTCCTCAAGAGTCTTTCAAGGTGGTGATATTCAATAGTGAATTTTCTCAATATATCTCTCTTAATTTATTTTATTTCCACTTTATCTTCAACTCCTTCATCCATCAATGCATGATAACTAAAAAATCATGTATATACTATATTTTTATGTTTATTATTTAATATCACATATTTGTTTTAATTTCTCACCTCATATTTTTGTAAGGAACTAAATTCTTTTCCAATTTATGCCAATTAATCTCCTTTGTGAATAATGTTTTTGTTCCATTCGCATTACTTCCTTCCTGGCTGGTCATAAAAATATTTTTATAGTAAAAAAATAATTTAATATGTATATAATAACATATTTAATATTCTGAATTTTATTTATTTAACATAACTTCTTTCTCTCCATGTTGTGGTTATATGATAACTTCTTTTGGGAATTTGTGGACTATCATCTCCTCAAAACTATGTGATTCGTTCACACATCACCTGTAATGTATTAAGAATTGTTTTAGTAAAAATATATGATATTAATGAAATATTAATTATAATATATAGATATTATATATATATATATATTCATATTTACATTAATATAATTTTTAATAATATTTTTAACATGATTATTAAAACGAAATATTATTCATATGTATGTATAGCTTACCATCTCTATAAACAATGTATTCTTTTTAATACTTCCATATTATATGTATTATAATATTTTATATATAACAAATAAAAAATATATTTTAATAATGGTTTAATTAATGTAAATCATGAAATAAATATATGAACCAATGATATAAAAAATTAAGACAAATGTGAAGAATAAAGCGAATATTACACGAAATGAATCCTTAACATAAAAAATTTAACAAGTGGGTGAAATAATGTCTTAATAAAACCACAAATTATATTATATATAATAATATGGATCTTTTATATATGTATAATAAATTTATATTTATTATATAGGAGGTTTGGAAGATTGTGAAGATTGTCAAGACAAAAGGTAATGCAATTTCATCTCACTCTTTATTTCTAAGAGATACATGCCTTATTCACTGTAATTTTTTTTGTATATACTAACCATGAATGTAGTTAATTAATATTATACTTATATCTATTGGAATAACTATTCTATGATCTTTATTTAATATAATTTATGTTGAAAAAAGGATTCCAATAGTCTTTTATACGATTTTAAGAAAATCATTTGGGAACTGGTATACAAACTTTTTTATAGGTTCCAAGGATTTTTTTTCAAAAAAAATTAATTCTTACTTTATAAGTTTTCAATTATATTTATAAATATATTTTTGTCAAAATGAATAATTTTTTAAATATAATTAATCAATGAATAAGGATAGTTTCCTCAATAAGTTTTTTTAAAATATCTTTAAAAATTATTTCCCATTTAAGATAAAATTTGTTGATGTTACTCATGACTTCCATGGTAATGATATAATGGTAAAATTCGTTTTCATTAAATGAAAATTTTGACCAATGTCATTGTCATTAAAAACCCCATTTCTCTTTCATGGTTCATGTGTTTATGAAATCAATTTTTCGTTTAAGGGTTATATTTTTTATGAAATGACTATGAGCTTATATCATTTCCCATAAGATATGATATTATTACATGTTTATGATACACATTTTAATTTCAGGGGTTATGATATTATTTTTTATGATTTTGTGGGATATATGTGAATGTTTTCATTATGATATGGGAGGGACCATTATCTCCCACCAATGCATTGGGTATCGATTTATATCTTATGAGATAGACTAATATGTTATTGGGAGTGTACCTTGACAACTAATATGTCCATGAATGTGATCCATGACTTCCAAGATGTTATGATAAGTGACCTCATGCTACTAAGATGGCCATAATATTGAACCATGAAAATGGTGATGGGATGAGGAGTGAACTCATTCTACTAATTTGGCCATGGGAGTGAACCATAACTACCAAGATGGAATGAGATGTGAACTCATGCAACTAAGAGGGCCATTAAAGTGAACCATGACTACCAAGTTGGTATGAGGAGTGAACTAATGCTACTAATATTAACATGGGTGTGAACCATTACTAATAAAATGGTATGGGTAGTGAAAAAATACTTATAATATGGTCTTGATAGCAATGTCTTGGCTACAATGGAATTCATAATATATGCTTATGTGTCTTCCACAATTCCATTTTTTATTCTTATGTTGTTCTTTCATGGATTATGTTCATTATATCCATAACATTCTTTTCTAATGAACTTATATTCATTATACATGTTTTATTTTTATTATCACTGATAATTTTGTCATTTTATTTTAATGTTATGATCACATTATAATAACCCAATGCTCATGGTTGTGTTTAAATGTATCCATTGGTTACCCTTTCTGAGATTTTGAGTTCGCCCATTTTTTTGTTTCCCTTCCCCTAGGTTATGCAGATATTTTTTATTTTTTATGTATATATTAAGGTTTCTAGTCAGTAAGAATCTAGTGGGTGGTAATGTAGCTCACTTATGTGTCAGTCTTTTTGTTTCGATGTTTCTGAAGGCACTAGACAATTATTACATTTAGGATTTTGTTTGTATAATGATTTATGTATTATGAAAATGTGATGTAATGTTAATGTGTATAAATATAGAATTTTTATAGTTTATACAAGATCCAAGAATTAGTTATCCATTGGATACTAGTATGAGAAAACCATAGTGATAACTCTAATAACATGACTATGTATAAGACTAATGATAAGTAAATGATTAGGGTAAAATAATAGAAGTTTGGTAAAGGATAGAGTTAGTGGTTTCCTAAAAATACTTCCTTGTATAGATACTTCAAGTGGATGGGTATCTTGAATTGAAATAAATAGGACTAAAAAATCTAATAATATGTTTCATGACTGACTTTGTGTAATCCGGTACATGACAATGGGCAGTACTACACACCTTGTTTGAAACTCCCGGGGTATATGCTTTGGAAATTCACAAACTCTTCATAGAACATTATGAAGTATTTCTACATAAAATGATTATTAATAATCGAGGATAAAACTATGTTTCCATATAATTAATAAGTAATCATTATTTAGATAGCCAATAAGATACTATTCAGAATAATGTAATTCCATGTTGTGATAATTTGTTTTACTAAATTAATCCAAATTTTAGTCAAACGAAGTAACAAGAAGAAAATGAATTAGCACTGGGTACGATGGAATTTTTTTTCATGAGTTTTAAAGTGTGTCGACCACAATTTTGAAGGATGTTTTCATCATCCCAAATTAGTTTTTAAGGAACCTGATCAACAACATGTACCTTAACCAACTCTCAGAGTAGCCAAGGAAGAGAAATAAGAAGTTCATTGAGAGTTAGGTTAATGGGAACATGAATATGTTTTGACTATTTAAAATAATGAAAAAATGTAAATTACATAAATGTAATAATGAAGAATTAGTTTCATGAAATGGTTGATAATATTAGCCTCCCGAAGACATCATCCAAGGTTAACAGTTTTAAGAGTGGAGTAGGAGATCATTATGCTACTCAATGTTCCATTATTAAATCTATTTTAGGGAACCAGTAAGGTGGTATGAGTAATGGTTACATTTATGTTGATAAAGAAAGTACATATTAAATTCAAAAGGAAGGAGGTATTGTGTAGTCTTGTTAATGGAATAAGGATGAAGTAGAATGATCAATGTTTTTATGTATTTCGAAAAAACAATTATGTTGTATAAATGATGAAATGTAAAAGGATTGTTCTACTTATGTTTTTCACTTAGTATTTACGTGTTTATTTCGATATTTCTCTATGGACTAGTTATGTGATTTAATGAAAATGAGAAGTTTTTACTTAGGTAAGAGTACCAGTCATATCATCCTTATCTTAAGAAAATTTTCTTTTTATTAAGATATGCAGGATACTAAAAAGTAATATTGATGTTATTGATTTCCCAAATGGATCTTTCAAAATAGAAGACTTTGGATAAGTGTTTCAATGTCTTCCATTTAAGTAATATATAAAATATCCTTTGTGATAAAAAATAATTTATGTTTTCCCAATGTTTTAATGGTAATTCAGGTTTCAAGAGAATATGTGTCGTGGATATTCACATATTCGGAATATTGTAACCAAGATCAATTTTGTGATATACAGGGGATCAATGTTAATATTATTTTGACTATTTTTAGGTTGTTTTTCATTTTCATATTTCAGATGGGGTATAAGATTAACTATTCAGGAAATGTTTATATTAATCTTCAAATAAACTATTTATGTATTATGGTTATATTGATAACACTAATAAAAGGATATTTTTTAATTAACTTTATTTCAATGATGATCCTGTTATTTATTTTGGAATTATATAAGGGTGGTTTTATAAAAATACATCATGTATGTTTGGTGATAAGCAATTAAGTACTAAATATCCATAGTTTATGAACCCATGACCGGAGGATGACAAGGGTTTCACACATACCATTTTAATATTTGATGTCATGGTTAATGTATAATTATGTTTGATGAATAAATATTAATGATGAATTAGTACAGTTACTTTTTATGTTTAATGAAAATTCATATTGATTTTAATGAAAATTTAATACTTACATTAAATGTTTTCAATTATATTTATAAATATATTTTTTTCAAAATGATTAATTTTTTAAATATAATTAATCAATGAATAAGGATAGTTTCCTCAATATGTTTTTTTAAAAGATCTTTAAAAATTATTTCCCATTTAAGATAAAATTTGTTGATGTTACTCATGACTTCCATGGTAATGATATAATGGTAAAATTCATTTTCATTAAATGAAAATTTTGACCAATGTCATTGTCATTAAAAACCCCATTTCTCTTTCATGGTTCATGTGTTTACGAAATCAATTTTTCGTTTCAGGGTTATATTTTTTATGAAATGACTATGAGCTTATATCATTTCCCATAAGTTATGATATTATTACATGTTTATGATACACATTTTAATTTCAGGGGTTATGAAATTATTGTTTATGATTTTGTGGGATATATGTGAATGTTTTCATTATGATATGGGAGGGACCATTATCTCCCACCAATGCATTGGGTATCTATTTATATCTTATGAGATAGACTAATATGTTATTGGGAGTGTACCTTGACAACTAATATGGCCATGAATGTGATCTATGACTTCCAATATGTTATGATAAGTGACCTCATGCTATTAAGATGGCCATAATAGTGAACCATGACAATGGTGATGGGATGAGGAGTGAAATCATTCTACTAATTTGGCCATGGGAGTGAACCATAACTACCAAGATGTAATGAGATGTGAACTCATACAACTAATAGGGCCATTAAAGTGAACCATTACTACCAAGATGGTATGAGGAGTGAACTAATGCTACTAATATTAACATGGGTGTGAACTATTACTAATAAAATGGTATGGGTAGTGAAAAAATACATATAATATGGTATTGATAGAAATGTATTGGCTGCAATGGAATTCATAATATATGCTTATGTGTCTTCCACAATCCCATTTTTTATTCTTATGTTGTTCTTTCATGGATTATGTTCTTTATATCCATAAGATTCTATTCTAATGAACTTATATTCATTAAACATGTTTTATTTTTATTATAATTGATAATTTTTTCATTTTATTTTAATGTTATGATCACATTATCATAACCCAATGCTCATGGTTGTGTTTAAATGTATCCATTGTTTACCCTTTCTGAGATTTTGAGTTCGCCCATGTTTTTGTTTCCCTACCCCTAGGTTATGCAGATATTTTTTATTTTTTATGTATATATTAAGGTTTCTAGTCAGTATGAATCTAGTGGGTGGTAATGTATCTCACTTATGTATCAGTCTTTTTGTTTCCATGTTTCTGAAGGCAATAGACAATTATGATATCTAGGCTTTTGTTTGTATAATGATTTATGTATTCTGAAAATGTGATGTAATGTTAAGGTTTATAAATATAGAGTTTTTATAGTTTATACAAGATCCAAGAATTAGTTATCCATTGGATACTAGTATGAGAAAACCATAGTGATAACTCTAATAACATGACTATGTATAAGACTAATGATAAGGAAATGATTAGGGTAAAATCATAGAAGTTTGGTAAAGGATAGAGTGAGTGGTTTCCTAAAAATACTTCCTTGTATAGATACTTCAAGTGGATGGGTATCATGAATTGAAATAAATAGGACTAACAAATCTAATAATATGTTTCATGACTGACTTGGGGTAATCCAGTACATGACAATGGGCAGTACTACACACCTGGTTTGAAACTCCTGGGGTATATGCTTTGGAAATTCACAAACTCTTCATAGAACATTATGAAGTATTTCTACATAAAATGTCTATTAATAATCGAGGATAAAACTATGTTTCCATATAATAAATAAGTAATCATTATTTAGATATCCAATAAGAGACTATTCAGAATAATGTAATTCCTTGTTGGGATAATTTTTTTTACTAAATTCATCCAAATTTTAGTCAAACGAAGGAAGAAGAAGAAAATGAATAAGCCCTAGGTACGAGGGAATTTTTTTTTCATGAGTTTTAATGTGCGTCGACCACAGTATTGAAGGATGTTTTCATCATCCCAAATTAGTTTTTAAGGAACCTAATCAACAACATGTACCTTAACCAACTCTCAGTGTAGCCAAGGAAGAGAAATAAGAAGTTCATTGAGAGTTAGGTTAATGGGAAGATGAATATGTTTTGACTATTTAAAATAATGAAAAAATGTAAATTACTTAAATGTAATAATGAAGAATTAGTTTAATGAAATGGTTGATAATATTAGCCTCCCGAAGACATCATCCAAGGTTAACAGTTTTAAGAGTGGAGTAGGAGATCATTATGCTACTCAATGTTCCATTATTAAATCTATTTTAGGGAACCAGTAAGGTGGTATGAGTAATGGTTACATTTATGTTGATAAAGAAAGTACATATTAAATTCAAAAGGAAGGAGGTATTGTGTAGTCTTGTTAATGGAATAAGGATGAAGTAGAATGATCAAAGTTTTTATGTATTTTAAAAAAACAATTATGTTGTATAAATGATGAAATGTAAAAGAATTGTTCTACTTATGTTTTTCACTTAGTATTTACGTGTTTATGTCGATATTTCTCTATGGACTAGTTATGTGATTTAATGAAAATGAGAAATTTTTACTTAGGGAAGAGTACCATTCATATCATCCTTATCTTAAGAAAATTTGTTTATTAAGATATGCAGGATACTAAAAATTAATATTGATGTTATTGATTTCCCAAATGGATCTTTCAAAATAGAAGACTTTGGATAAGTGTTTCAATGTCTTGGATTTAAATAATATATAAAATATCCTTTGTGATAAAAAATAATTTATGTTTTCCCAATGTTTTAATGGTAATTCAGGTTTCAAGAGAATATGTGTCTTGGATATTCACATATTCGGAATATTGTAACCAAGATCAATTTTGTGATATACAGGGGATAAATGTTAATATTATTTTGACTATTTTTAGGTTGTTTTTCATTTTCATATTTCAAATGGGGTATATGATTAACTATTCAGGAAATGTTTATATTAATCTTCAAATAAACTATTTATTTATTATGGTTATATTGATAACACTAATAAAAAGCTATTTTTTAATTAACTTTATTTCAATGATGATCCTGTTATTTATTTGGGAATTATATAAGGGTGGTTTTATAAAAATACATCATGTATGTTTGGTGATAAGAAATTAAGTACGAAATAGCCATAGTTTATGAACCCATGACCGGAGGACGACAAGGGTTTCACACACACCATTTTAATAAGTGATGTCATGGTTAATGTATAATTATGTTTGATGAATAAATATTAATGATAAATTAGTAGAGTTCCTTTTAATGTTTAATGAAAATTCATATTGATTTTAAAGAGACAAATAGTTATACTTTAAATTTTTTATGGGATTTAAGATCCGTTAAAAGTTTATTTTAGTGCATTATGTGTCAATGTTAATTTTTTGACATTAATTCTTTTAGGTAATAGATTTATTAAAAATTGGTAAGTGAAAAACCAAATTATGGGATATTTTTTATAGAAATATATCAGTTATCATTCACATGTTTTTTATTGATTACATCAATAACACCATATAAATATTTCCATTTTCCTCCATGTTCAATTTTCAATCCCAACCTATGTTCTTCTATGTGGGAACATAGTTATATATTATATTTAGTAACCATTATGATTTCATCTTATCCTTTCAAAAGGAAGATTTTTTTTCATTTTTATGATATGGGTTTCTATAAATGAAACATTACATTATTAATCCTTTGACAACCCATCCAAATTTTTAGGGTAAAAATGATATTAAGTGGGGTATAATTTAACACCACGAAATTTTAGGAATTATAATTTTTTGAATTAATTAAATCATTTTGATATTTATAATTTCATGTAACATTGAAATTAGTTTATTATATATTAAAAAACCTACTTGTATTAAATTCACAAAAAATACATAAATTTTAGTATTATTTATATGGAACTCTGTGGTTAGATTGTGTTACAAGTAACAAATAACTTCGACAATGGATTGCGTAACACACATGACTGATGTTTAGCGAACAATAATATATTATTAAAATAATATATAACATATGAATTAAATTAAAAATTATGAATACTATATACTAAAATATTTAAATATATGATTTTTAGAAAATATAAAATGATTTAATTAGTTAGCAATTATATAGAAATGAATATTTGAACAAATTTAATATAAATGGAGTGTTTTTACTATTATTATGATCATAAGTTGTTTTAATATGTAATAAATTAAATCTATTTCAATTATTAACATATTTTGATGTAAAATATATATATGTTATATATCCATGTAAATAATTTTTATATTCATATACAACTCAATATTTTTTTAAGTGGATTTACATCCTTTTAATAGAGAACCAAAATTAAATCCAATTTTTGAAACATTTATATATTTAATATGTTAAAATAAACTTCATATTTTAATAGAAACATAAAATTTATTTTAGGATAAATTTTTGACATATTTCTATAATTATTAATTTTTAATCAATAGAAAAAATATTTGATTTTAATTCAAAACTAATTTTTCATATAATTTATCTATAAGGTTAAATTATATTTTTAGTTGGTTTAAAATTTTAATTATATTATATATTTTTTAATAAATCAAAATTAGGCAACTTCTATAAATTTCACATAGAAATTAGTTAAAAAACATTTCAATATTTTTAACATTTAATTTAAAAAACAATTTTTTTGTTTTATATCTGAAATTAATTTTAAATATAATTTATCAAATTATGTGAATTTAATTAGGTAAAATAATTATTACATATTTTTAATATAAGTTTATAAATTAGGATTTAAGGTAAAATTAATATTTACTCACTATAGTAATAAAATTATTTACTGTGGTATATGTTAAAAAATGAAATAAGTTAATATTAAAATGGTAATGGATTAAAATACTTAAAAACAACAACATTTAATGGTTGAATGAGGTTTGGATCAACCCTAAATAGACTAAACAGAATTAATTGAATGCATAATTATTTTAAATAAATTACATCTCAATGTGGTTAGCTTTAAATGTAAAATATTCAATAATTTAATCAATTAAACCCACCTCTCCTCTAGTATAAATACCACTGCTAACCACACTATTTTGACCTAAAAAGCCTTGTATCTCCTAAAATATCTTCCAAAACGTATCATACTCACTCTCCCAACATCCATGTAATTGTTTTCTCAATATAATACCAAATCCATTGTCTAAAAGGGTCTTTCAAGGAGAGGATATTCAAGAGGTATTTTTTTCAATATTCCTCCGCTAATTTATCTATTTTTTCATACATTCTACTCACCTCATTCATCCATCAATGCATGAAAACTACAAAATAAAATAATATTATATAGTTTTGTTTTTAAAATTGAATATCTCAAATCCATTCTATTTATCACCTCATCTTATTCAACAAAACTAATTTATTTTCTCAATTATGCCAGTTAATCCCCTCCATTCAATACTTTTTTTTTATTTTTCCACCACCACCATCATGGATGGTCATAAAACTATATATTCTAGTAAAATAATATTTTAATATTTATATAATAAGATATTAAATATCATTGAAATGTTATATTAAATAAACCTTCATGGTTTCCATATTTTTGTTATATAATAACATTGTTTGGGGATGTATGAACTATAACTTCCTCAAAATGATGTGATTTGTTCAAAAATATGACGGAATTTATTAAGTATTGTTTTAGTAAATATATATTATATTAATGAATTATTAATTATAATATAGTGATATTATATATATATGGATATTTATATAAATTTCATTTTCATCCCATCTTTTAACATTAAAATTAAACAAAAACAACAGTGATACGTACACATGAATTACCGTCTCCATGAATTTTGTTTTCCATTTGATAATTATATAATATATGGATTATAGTAACAAAAATAAATTCAATATATAATAAATTTAATTCGTGTTTTAAATTTTATAAATCATGATATAAATATAAGGCCCAAGGATATTAAAAATTTAGACAGATGTGAAGAACAAAGTGAATACAAACCAAAGATAAATCTTGACATAAAATTGACAACAATAGGTTAATATAAATACTTAATATATTCATATATCACACTACATATATGAATAATGTTATTTTATATATTTATAATATATTTATAATTATTATACATGATTTTTTTATGAGAATTAGGAGAATAAATACATAAGGTATAAGAGTTTTACATCTCTCTTTATTTCCATGATATTAATGTCTTATTCTCCACTCACTTATTTTGTGTTATTTATAATTTGAACATGAATGTATTTTATAGCTATTAAACTTATATATATATATGATAATTTCCATTCTATGTTATTTATATGTTATAATTTATGTTCGAAAAGGGTTTTCAAGAGTCTTTTATGAGAATTCAAGGAAAACTGTTTGGAAATTGTTTATTAAAATAATAAAATATTCTATGGAAAAAAATTTTCAATTTTTTTTAAATATTCATTTATTATTTTTCAATTATATTTAGAAATAATTTATTTTTAAAAATTATTTTTTTATAAAAAACCATTTTCAAATAAAAACAATAGTTTTCTCAAGATATGTTTTTGAACAATATTTCTTAATTATCTCCCATATATGATAACATCTTTTGATGTAACTCATAAATTTACTAGGAATGATATATTTTTTAACTTTATTTTACATCTATTAATGGTTTGTTCATGATTTAATGTTCTTTAAGAAACTCTATTCTCTTTTATTCTTCATATGTTTATGAAATCTAATTTTCATTCACTGGTTATATATTTTTTGAAATGATTATGAGCCTGTATCGTTTCCTAAATGTTATGATATGATTAAAATTTTAAAATATCCCTTTCCTTTCATTGGTTATGTTATTATTTTTTATTATTTTTTCGCATATATATGTATGTTTCAATGATTATATGTGTGGGACCAATACCTCCCTCCAATTCATGGGGGAAAGAGTTATACCTCATGAGATAGAATATGATGATCTTGGGAGTGAACCTTTACTACTATGATATCCATGGGAGTGAACCATGACTACCAATATTAAATGAGAAGTTAACTCATGCTACTAATATAGACTTGGTAGTGAACCATGGCCACCATGATGGAATGGGGACTGAACTCATGCTTCTAAGATGACCATAAGAGTGAACCACGATGATCAAAATGGTATGAGGAGTGTTCTCATGCTTTATGATTGACATGGGAGTGAACCATGACTAACAAGATGGTGTGATGATTTAACCCATACTACTAATATGGTATTTTCCCCAATGTATTGGCTACTATGGAATTAGTATTTTATGTTTATGTGTCCGCCATATTTTGAAGATATTTCCTATGTTATGATTTCATGGATTACATTCAATTTGTTCTTTATTATTCATTTCCAATGAACATTTATTCTTTAAAACATTATATAGTTTAATGACCTTTGATATTAATGGGTTGGTATTTTAATGTTATGTTCTTGTTTTCATACACAAATAATAATGTTTATGTTTACATTTTCACATTATTTACCCATGATGAGCATCTAAAGTCACTGAATTTTATGTTTACTTTCCCACATGTTATGAATTTATATATTATGTATGATATTTTATAGAGTGGTTATATTCAAGAAGAATATATTTTGAGATAATTTATCTCACTTATGCATATTAGTTTGTGTTTCCATATTTTTAAATGCACTAGAATAGTACGGTCATTGAGTGTTTGTTTGTATAATGTTTTAAGTGTACTGAAAAAGTGATGTATTATAAATGTATGTCAAGAAAGGGATTTTATATTTGGTATACTAAAAATGATTATTTATCCATTGGAATTTAGGATGAGGAAACCTTACTGAAAGCTCTCACCACACATCTATGTATATGATTAGTGGGAAGGAAATGATTGGAGGGAAATACAGAAATATTGATAAAGGATAGTGTGAGTGGTTTCCTATAAGTATATCACAATCTAGATACTACAAGTTGTTTTATCTACATCACTAATTTACCTAATATTAACAACTCTGACGATATATTCCTAGCTTACCATAGGGTAATATGCTACATGATAAGGGCTCTTGATGCACCCAAAGTTTGAAACTCTCAACGGATATGCTTTGGAAATATCAAAACTATTCACGAACCATTATGTAGAATTATAGTAGAGGATTACTAGATATAACCTCGTAAAATACTAAGGTTACATAGATTAAAGAACGTGTCATATGTTATACAACATATAGGTTACTTTTCATGATTATGTGATTCATCACTGTGATAATTGTTTCTAACTCAATTAATTATGATTTTCATCAACGAAGGAAAAAAGAATGAACTAGATTAATGCTGAGTATGATGGAAAATATAATGATGAGAAGTCGGATGTGATTATCACTATAGTGAAGAATTTTGTGATCTTGAAAAATCAATTTTCATGGAACAAGATCAAGATTGTTTACCATAACCAACTCTCAGACTCACTAAGGAATAAAAATAAATTCACCATGAGTTAATATAATGGGGAATATGGAGGAAAGATGATATGGTTTCATTTGTGGTAATATTGTATAAAGAAACACATAAGTGAATGAATTAAAAGAAAAAACAAGACATTTCGACTGTGGAAAAGAAGGAAAAAAATCATGTGACTACAAGGGATCAATAAAGTATTCTATTAAAAAAATGGATGATAATATTGGCCTCCCAAAGTTGTCACCACATGTTAAGTGTTTTATGTGAAGAGGAAGTGGTCATTATGAAACTAAATGTCCCAAAATGAAATCACTTGAAGATAATCGGGAAGGGGTTTTGATTAATGGATACATTTCTAATGATGGAGATACTACATATGAAATGTTAAAATTAAGAGGTATTATGTATCCTTGACAATTTTATAATGATGATGATGAATAATTAATGTTTTTATGTGATCAGAATAAAATTTTTTTTATACTAATGATGAAATATACAAGTATTTTTATACATATGTTTTTCTCTCAGTATTTAAATGTTTATGTTGAATGTTCTTGATAGACTAGCTATGTGATTTAATGACATTGTGAAAATTTGACTATGAATAGATAACCATTAATATGTTACTTATGTTTAGGTAATTTTTTATAAGGAAATGTTGGATAGAACAAGTAAAAATGATGGTTTTGATTAACTTAAAGGATACGTTGAAAAAAATTAATATGGATGATGTTTTCATCTTCTCAGATTTAAGGAATATATTTTGTAACATTTTCAATAAAACAACATGGATGATTTCTAAAATTATTTATGGTAATTCATGTTCATGAAAATAAATTATGAGGGAATTGAAATTGTTCGAATGTGGAAACCAATATGATTTAATGATGTATGGGGGATCATTGTGAAGATTAATTAATGACCTTATTTATAGTGTTTTTTATTTTCATCTTTTAGAATGTTTATAAGTTTAACCATTCATAAAAAATTTAAGTTTAACATTAGATGAAATATTTATGTTTTAATGTTGTATTGACATGCCTAGTTAACATCCTATTTTTTGATTAACCATATTTAAAGTATGTAAATATTATTTATTTTTTAAATTATCATAGTGTGGTTTTATAAAAGGACATCATGTATGTTGGTGCACATCCAATCAAGTCCACCATAGCTGTGGGTCATGAAACCATGACAGAAGTATGATAAGGGTTTCAAACCTACCATTGGCCTAGGCGAGGTTTGGCTTAATGTGAATTTATTTTGGAGGAATAAATATTAACTATGAATCATTAGTGTAAGTTTTAATGTCTAATGATAAAGGAATATTGATTTTTTAGAGACAAAGAACAATAATTTTCATTCATTTATGGGCCTTAATATCTATTAAAAGTGTAATTTAGTTCATTACTGATCAATGTTAATTTTTTGGAAATTAATACATGAAGGTAATGGATGTATTATAAGTTTATAAAAGAATAACCAAAGTATGAAATCTTTTTTATATAAATATAAAAAAAATCTCTATACATTATGAAAGTGATCAATAATAAAGGTTTCCTTAATACATTAAACATTGTGGATCCGATGTCTCTAAAATCAGAAATGATTTATGAATTAAAGGACCTCAACATGTCTTTGATAATTCACACATTTTTGATTGATGAACTCAACCACACGCTGTAAATATTTACACCTTTCCCCCATGTGAAATCTTCACTCCCAACCTTTGTTATCATATGTGGAAACCTAGTAATATGTTACATTGGGTAACCATAATGATCCCAATTATCCCTTCGTAAGGGAAATTTTAGTGTTTATTTTTATTTTGTGGATTTATATAAATGAAACTTTAAATTATTAAAACATTGATAAACCATATAAATATAAAAAAAATTCATTTTAAAAGGGTATAATATTACACCCTGATATTATATGAATTATTTTTTTCAATTAATTTAATATTTATTATATTTTTGACTTCACGTAACATTGAAAATGAATTATTTTAAATTAAAGCACTATTATTGGATTATATTCACTAAAAAGACATTAAATGAAGATTTCTCCACATGAAACACTGATCTTGTATTTTGTTATACGTAAAAAGGGAATTTCCTCAATGGATTGAATAACACAAATGATTGAATTTTAGTGAACAATAATATATTATTAAAATATTATGTTACCTAGAAATTAAACTATATATTTGGAATATAATTAATTAATATATATTAATATATGGTTTTCAAAAATTCTCAAATTAATCAATTAGGTACAAATTATTTGTAAATGAATATAAGAACCAATTGAATATAAATATAGTATTTTTATAGAAAACTATTATATGTACATGTAAATTTCTTTATATTCATCCAAGATATTTTATAGACATAAGATAAGAAAAAAAATTAACAAATAAACTGGAATATTTTCATTAAGGTTGTTTTATGGATTTGAATGGATATACGTTTGAATATAAAATGTTTGAAACCTTTATAGAATTAATATGTCAATATATATTCTATATTTTAAATAGAAACATAAAAATAAGGTTAGGATGAATTTTTGGTATTTTTGTGTAAGTTTTCATTTTTTAATCAATAGTTAAAAATACACGATTTTAATGAAAAACTACTATCGAATTTATTTATTTATAAGAGTTAACTAAATTTATAATTGGGGTGAAATATTAAAAAATAATAATTTTTTCAATAAATCCAATATTTTTTATTTGAATTAATTTATAATTTAAATTAGATATGAAAACATTTCCTACTTTTGAGTGATTCACATTAGAAACCACAATATTCATTTTCTCTGTGGAAGTAATTTTAAATTTAATTATTCAAATTAAATGAATTAATTTAGGTGAAATATATTAAATATTTTGAATCAATATGTGAAATTTTTTTAGGTCAATTTCTGTTTTATTTACAATGGTAAAAAAATTATTTACCACGATATATGTATAAAAATGAAACATTTTAAAGTTTAAAGGGTAAAGGTTTATAATAACTAAAAAGTAAAATCTTTAATGTTTTATTGAGGTGTGTATCAACCCTAAACAACATAAATACATTAATTTAATGTATATTTGTAATAAATTAATTAAATATCATTTTGGTTAACATTAAAAATAAAATAATCAAGAATTTATTCACTTAAACCCACTTATCCTCAAGTATAAATACCACCATTCACATCCCCATTTAAACTCACAACACCATGTAGCTCATCACATATTTCCGAGAACCTATACCACATACTATACCTAATTTATGTGGATATGATATCTCTAAAATACCATGTCCAATGTCCAAAAAATTATTTCAAAGATAGATATTCAAGAGGTTATTTTCTTAAAGTACCTTTCTTAATTTTATTTATTTTTTGTACATTATACTCATCTCCTTCATCCATAAATACATGATAATTGGATAATAGTGTATATAACATAGTTTTATGTTTATAATGGGATATCTCATATACATTTCATTTCTCACCTCTTCTTATTCAATGAAATGAAATTGTTATCTATGTATTTCTAGTTAATCACCTTGGTGAATATTGTTTCTATTCTTTTTCCATTACCACCTTCATGGATGGTCATGAAAAAAAATTTATGGTCAAATAATATTTTAATATGAATATTATAAACTATTATATAATATTCACATGTTATATTAAAAATTCAATAATTATTTTCATTTTATAATTATATGATAACTTTGTTTGGGTATATGTGGACAACCACCTTCTCAAAAAGATTTGATTCATTCAAAAATCACAAGTAATGTTTTAAAGATAATTTTAGTAAACATATATATGACATTAATGAAATATTAATGATTTTTTAGTGATATTATATATATATATATGTTCTTATTTACACAGATTTCATTTACATTCATTCTTTTGACAAGACAATTAAACAGAACTAGCGTTCATATATACACATGGCATACCATATCCATGAACATGGTATTACATGTGATACATAAATATCAAATATATTATTATTATACAATATAATAAATATAAACTATATTTAAGTTGGTTTTACATTATGTAAATCATGAAATATATATAAGTACGAACGATATAACATATTAAGACACATGTAATGAACAAAGTGAATATTTACCAAAGTAAAAAAACATAACATAAAATAGTTACCTAGTAGGTGATATAAAGTCTTAATAAAACCATATATATAATAGATATAATAATATGATTTTTTTATATATGTATACTAAATTTATATTTATTATATAAGAGGCTTGTATGAGTACGAAGAGAGTCAAGACATATGGTAAGGGAATTTAATCTCATCCATTATTTTTGTGAGATATATGATATATTTACTACTCACTTATTTTTTGTGTTATATACACTTCCCATGAAATTATCTTATACCTGTTATAGATATATATATTATAATACTTGTTATACAATCATTACATAATTAAAATTATGTTTAATAATTGGTCTTCAATGGTATTTTATAAGATTTGAAGGAAAATAGTATGGAAATGGTTTTTAAAATTTCTTATATATTTGAAGAAAATAGGTTTTAAAATTTTCTAAAATATTAATTTATTAGTATCAAATTATATTTATAAATAATTTAGTTTTTAAAAGGTTTTATGTTTTGAAAATTATTTTTCAAATAAGTGCATTTTCTTAAAAAAATGTTTTCAAATGATATATAAATATTATTCCCCAACTAATATGACTTCTATTGATGTTACTCATGTATTTCCTAGTAATAATATAATGGATAATTTCTTTTTACTTGTATGAATGTTTTATTCATGAGTTCACTGTCTTCTTTAAACATATTTCTCTTTCATGGGTCATATTTTTATGAAATCTATTTTTCATTTACAAGTAATATTTTTGAGAAAATTATGTTGAGCGTGTATCATTTCCCACATATTAGGAAATTATTACTTGTTTATGATACCCATATCATTTCATGGGTGATAGTATAATTGTTTATGATTTTCTAACACAAGTTTTTTTATTTCATGACGAGATGTGTGGAAACTATATCTGTCTCTAATGAATTGTGTAATGATTTATATCACATAAGATAGAATCATATTATCTCGATAGGGACCCTTTAATAATAAGATATCAATAATAGTGATCCATGACTAATAATATAGTATGAGAAGTGATCTCATGCAATTATGTTGTCCATGGAAATGAATTGTGAGTACCGAGATGGAATGATTAGTGAACTCATGGGACTAATATTTCCATGGAGTGAAACATAAATACCATGATAGTATCAGAAGTGAACTCATGATACTAAGATGGCCATGGGAGTGAAACCTAACTACCATGATGGTATGAGTAGTGAACTCATTATACTAATATGGCCATTGGAGTTAACCATGACGACCATGATAGTATGTGGTGTGAACCCATAATACTTACATAGTATTAGCAACAATGTCTTGGCTTCTATGGAATTCATATTATATACTTATGTGTTAGCCACAATTCCATAGTATAATCTATGTTATTCTTTTCTGGATTATTTTATTTATTTTCATATGATTCATTACTAAATAACTATAAATCCTTATTATGTGATTTTTTTGGATATTTGATATGCAAGGAATGATCTTTTAAAGTAACAATCACATTCTCATGCCCCAAAGATTATTTTTATTTTTAAAATTTTCCATTTTTTACCCATACTGAGAATATGAGCTCACTAATTTTTATATTTCCATTCCCCTAGTTTATAATGATTTATATTATGTTTTATGTGTATATAAGGGGTTTTAGTCAATGATAACCTTGTTGGAGTTAATGTAGCTCACTTATGTATTAGTGTGTATGGTTTCATGTTTATAATGGCATGGGACTAGTATGGTTATTTAGAGGTTGATTGTATAATATTTTAATTATTATGAAAAAATAATGTAAAGTTAATGTAATTCAATCCTGGTCTAAGTTTACCCATACTGAATTATTTTATGTTTTTATTATTTGTTTAATTAGATATAGAATGATTATGAAATACTTGGTGGGATCCAACTGAGATAGTGTTCCAAAAACCTAACAGAAGCCTTTAGGTGTGTGTATAAATTGTCTTTCTAGTTTCTGGAAATGGGAAAGAGTCACATGAATGAATAGGGTTCTCCTTATAAAAAATCATTGTAGTTGGCAGTGAAACTAGGAATTTTTGATCCATCTATTATGAGTATATATTAGTGCTACTATCATCATTAATTTATTTGATTTCATGGATCCTTATTCATTTTTGGTTATGTACATGAATTTTTTTGGAACATTCCACTTTAATAATTTATAATAATGGTTTTTTATGGGTTCATAATTTCTATTTATATATTTGATTATTTTTTTGGGGAAATCATTCACACTTATCATTCTTGATGCATAAGCTGTAGTTGTTAGCCCATAGAGATCACAATTTCCATTAAAGCCATGTATTACAAGACTCAAGTACTAGTTCAATGGGTTATTTATGAATAATCATCACACAAATCGAGTCTTAAAAATGAATTTAATATTTGGAATCAAGAGGTCGAATTTCATAAAAAATATATATATTTTTCATTTTGAATAGTATCTATAGTAAAAAATAGTAACCACACTAGATTTTAAAATTATAATTATTGTAATAGAAACATGATAAGAAAAAAAAATTTCTTTATGCATATTATTATTAGGATTTAGAAAAATATCACTTTATCATAAAAAAAATTAGTTTAAGATCCACATTCACGTGATTGATATTTTTTAATATTTTAAATCATTTAAAATTACAAGTGTGTCACTCCCCGCACTAAAAAAGAACGAACTACCTACCCACATATTTGAAAACATTAATCCTTTATGATAAATGTATACGAACCCAAATACCTTTATAATATCACACCTAATTTCTTATAATACCTTGTATGTTCAATATAAAATCGTAAAAATTAATATGGTATAAGGAAATTGAGGTTCTCAAAAAAATTGGTATAATATTTAGGTGAGTGTTTCAAAGTTATTCATCAATATATCTCTATAAAAAATAATTTATATAGTCTATAATATTATCATAATTATATTAAGAATAATAAAATGTTATTATGATAATGGTAAAACCATTTTTCACATCTATTTATGTCTTATTGGAAATGAAAACATCACACATGTGTGTATGTGGGCTACCATCTCCCTAAAGTGATGTGTTTATTTTGTCATCAATTAATTATATGATAGTTTAAAATAATTGATCAATTAAATATATATTAATTTTATGAAAATTTTTTATTATATAAGGATAATATATAACTTATTTTCTGACCATATCACCCATTGAAAAATGATAAAATTGCTTTCACGTATGTGTTGAGTAGCACCTCCCAGAAGCAGAATGACTAATTTTTTATTTTCACCCAAAAATGATGGTAATAGGGATGGAAATAAATAATATATATTACATGTTTAAAATATATATTTAAAATTAAAGTAAAAAACATTATCCGCTTACCGTTTCTAACTTAGTAGAAAAATGAATACATTGTTCATCCATACATACAGACTACCATATCCATTACATGAATTTGTTCATTTAACAAGTCCTCAATACATGGTTATATTTAAAAGTGTCTATAGTGTATAAATATTAAAATCGTAACATATTTATTATTAATGAGTCAAGGTATCCATGTTCTCCATTACCATGGTTAACACAATGATGTAATTTTGATGTTATAAACCACATGTCCTCAAAATGACCAAATTAAACATTAAATTTGTAGTAACCAAATACATCATGTTAAAAAATAAATAAATGATAAATATTATAATTTTATGAACATGTAAAAGTAAATTAATCATATATAAAACTATTATAATTTTTTTACACATGATGTAGAGAATATAAAAAGTTATACGAGTCTTAAGGTAAGAGTTATTTCCCTTAAAATATTATTCTAAATCATTTAATAAAATTATTCATCATGTTATGGTTCTATAATTTTTTCTAGTAATTATATTATTAATTGTTTATGGTTTTGAAATTTAATATTAAACTATATTCCACCTTGATTAAAATTAATTTAAAAAAGAAATCATTTCAATGTTTTCTATACAGGTGAATTTTGTCAATTTTTACTAAAGTAAAAACTTTATATTTTTAACGTATATGGATTGACCACCATTTCATAACTCATAGTAATTTTTATTAATCTAGTTTCATATAAAATATATAATTCGTTTTAAAATTATATCATATTCCCACTCATCGGGTAAATTTTTAAGTCACTAAATTTTCAATGAAAAATTATAATTCTCCATCTAAGATTGTGATAATAAAAATTTCATTTATTATGGAATCAAAAGAGATTATACAAGGGTTTTGGATGTGTGGAAAAAGTGACCTCATAGAAATATTTTTTATTATATGGTCCACAAGAATTATGGATATTGTAATTAGATGTTAGAATAGCTCATTACTATGGGTAAACCGAATACAACTTTCTAATCCCCAAGGTAATGATTTTTTATTCCAAGGTGAAAATGAGGGAGATAATTATGTGGGATACTCTTATATAATTTACATGGATTCAATGTATTTAAAATAGGAGAAATACGAGTGACATCAAGTTATGAATATAATTCTCTCAGTTAACTATATTATTATTTTTTATGGAATATTATTTATTTTCTATGGTAAGTAAGGTTTTTAGCTGTTAAATGTGAATATTTTTTTTCACTGTAACTTTTTAATGATGATATTAGGGTTTTCATTCTGATTTATTGTTGGGTTTAACAGTTTTAATTGTGAAATGTTTTATTTTATACCATGGATGAATTCTATTTATGTTCTCGAAGATTTATTTTCAAAAAATGATAATTATCATGGTTTTGAATTCTTTATCTAGGCTAAATATATTCCATTATTTTTATATTCCATACTATAATTTATTTGATCACACCATGTTTTTTAATATTTTTCACTTGATCAAACGATGATTATGATCTTTAGAATGTTTATATGTTCTGTTCTAGGATCATCATAAAATAATTATATCTATCTTGAATGAAATGTAGATTGAATTATAAATACAAATTTTTGTGGAATAATTTTACATTGGGTAGATGATTTTATTTTTTTAGGATAACAATTTATCAAATCACTAAATCTCTAATCTTTCAAGATCATCGGAATTTAATAATGTAATATAATTCTTATTAAACTAATATTAATGGGTGGGGAATATTATTTTTCACAATTTTTCGTATTATAGTTTGGTTTATAAAATTTTAGAGGATAATAGAAAGTTAAAATTCTATTTATAGAGACAATAATATATTGTTTTTCTATATGATATTTATTTTATGTATTACTATATTTTTACACCAAATATCTATCTCTTAATAACAATATGAAACAATGAAAACATAGATATTGGAGTAGGAATCTATAAATAGGATAGCAACCTTCCAAATAATTTTAATTGAATTATTGGTGTAGAATTTTCTATAGAAATGTCAACTCATCTTAAAAAGTCTATTAATTGTGGACCTCATGAAACATAAAAACCAAATTCTTCACATTTTACAATTTATATAGTTCTTTATTTCATGAAATATCATAATCTATATTTCAATGGATACTAATAGCTGGTGAAATTTAAGGGATTGATAAATCTATTGGATAAGACAGAAGATGTTTTGGGACATTCATAACCACTAAAGAAAATATTTATATGTATAAATTTTATGGTGAATTACATTGATTTCATTCATTAATTATGAATTCTAAAAAAATTTATGATATTGATGTACTGGAGAGGAAAAACACTAGATAAAATTTTCTTGATATTTATTTTCCCAATATTATTCATCTTGGGATGGAAAGTAAAATTCATGAAATAATAAAAACTAAAAAAGCATTAATGTCCACAAATAATAAAAAGTTAACCATATTGTATATATGTGAACCCTATATTATTCATGACCATTATTTAATATTATTATTATTTAAAAGTATATGTAAATTTTTTATGAAATGTGTTTTATTTAAATGAATATAAATATTTTGTGTGTTATCTCTATTTTTATAGGAATGTTGGGATAGTTTTTTTGAATATTATGTACATCTTATAAAATGATTATGAAGAAATAGAATTGAATTGAAATGGAGAAGTATTTTATCATTATATCTAAACATAATAGTCAAAATAATGAAAATTTTAAAACAATTTTAAATTAATGTTTGAAAGGATCACAAAGGAGTTTCTAATCAATTAAACTTGATAATTTGGCTCATTACTACAAATAAAATCATTTTGATCAGAAATGTAATGGGAAACATGAGATTAATCAGTATTAAAATGTTTTAACTTCATTATGTTGGGAAATTATTTTAACACAATGTTGTAGTCCCATTATCTATGTGGGTATCACCATGATTGAAAGCACAAGATGTTTGGAAATCTCTTTTACAACTATAATGTAATATTTCATGCCTTCAAATGATGTGGTGATTGGTAAATTACATGTATATATAAATTATTTAAAAGTCTAAATTCATTTAGGATCCATGTATTATTTTAAATACGGTAAATTTTCTAGTATTATATAAAATAAACTTTAATGAATGATGTCACAACACTTGTTATGTTATCCTTAATATAGTATAATGGTAATATAAATTTATAGAAACCATACTACTATAATATATAGAAAGATTTTCATGAAAAAAATACTGTAATTCTTAATATAGATATTAAATTTATACATGGTATTGATTAGAATTTAGATATTTTTAATCAGAATGGTTGTTCATTTTTATGTTACAATGAAATCATAAAATTGATAATATATAAAAAATATATGAAACTGATAAAATATGATAGTAACAAAAAACTTGTAATTATTTTTTAATGGAATTGAACTACTCAAATTATTGATTTCACATTATTAAATGAATATATGGATGTATCTACTGATGATTATCCTTGTCGTATTCATGATTTTGAGTCTAAATTCACAATTGAGTTAATTCTATATCCTAATCTTGTTTGAAAACAAATTTATCGAATGGATTTAGTAGAAAATATAAAAATAAAAATGTAGTTAATGTAGATTCTTGATATGTGTGTCCCAAACCTTATCAGTTCACATTATGGTTCACTGGTCTCATTTATTTAATATATATATGGTTTTTTTAACATTTTCATTGATTATAATGGACTAAATAACAATACTACTGAGAATAAGTATTTATTTCCTCATATTCATAACTTTTTGATCATATATCAAGATCTGTGTATTTTTTTATGATTGAACTCATATTTGGGGATCAATAATTTATGTTAAAGGGTTAATAAATTCTAATGAATAAATTTTATGTTATATAAGGGAAATATGATTTCTTGGTTATGTTTTTTGGGTTTATAAATTCACACACTTTATATATTGATGTTATGAATAGACACATCCATGTTTTTTTGTATAATTTTCATTCGTATTTTAATTTACGAAATACTAGTTTTTATAAATGTTACGTGGAATATGTGAAAAAACTTGGAATTTATTTTCAGAATTTAATATAATAGTGGTTTTTTGAAAATATTGTGCAAGATCCCATATTATTTTAGGTATGTCTTTCTATATGTTTTTCATTTGAGATTTATAGCCCGAGTCTTGTTATATGAAAAAGTTCCTTTATTAGAGAATACGTCCTAAATTAATGGTATTCATTATCGTTTAGTTAATGGAGTCTTAATATACATGTGACTAATTGATAATATTGGTTCAGGGTTAGTTGAGAAACTTGGAAGGGGATTTTGGTTGTTTAAAAGGAAAATGGGCTAAAAAATCAACAATAGAACATTTCTACATTATTTAAAGGGTTTAAATGTCATTTATTTGTTTAATAATATTAATAAATTAAATCCAAGATGAGAGTTTTTCAGTGAATACCATTAAAAATATTTATATGACATGTAATCATGTTTCACTACATGTATAATCCTGACTAGCTATTTATAACATGTTTTGGAATTTAATTATGAAATCATTCTACTACATATCTTATATTCCTAACCTAGGGTGACCCTCCATGTGATTTTGGAGTCCCAAACCCATTTTAGGTCATGAATATTATGTGAAAAATCCCATGTAAGTCCTTTTTGTTAGGTCCATTCCATATATTCTTTCTTCTCCAATCAATAGTGGTGAAATCCTTTTTTGATTCTATTATTGTTTTTGATATTGATCATTTTGATCTAGGAAACAAATTGAAATCATATGCGTCATCTTCATCATTGGTGATTGTTGTTGGAGACATTATTGGATCATCAGTTAAAGGTATGGGGTCAAAATATTATCTCTTTTTTATTATTCTCATGTTTATGCAATTTCATGATCGGTCCAACGAATGTGTGACCAGATTTAACAATATTAAATAGAATTATTCAATGAATTAGTTTGTTTAAATTATAATAATACAATTATTATTGCTTCACATTGGGTGAGAAAACCTTTGAATATAATTTAATGGGCTAATTTATTAAAGTATGTTTTCCATTGACATGTGACATGTAACTATTTCTTGTTATAGTATCCCAATTTATATCTTATTACTTATTGATATAATTACTAATCAATTTTTAATTAATATTAAATGTAGAATATGAATTAAAAATGGTATTTTTTTATAATTAACAATTGTGATATATGATGTGATATTGTGATATCCATGATGTATTACATGGATTATGTTCCATGATGAGATACATATAAAATGGGATAGGCATAGGCACTTGCACACATACATACTACAATGATTTTAGAGGGAAGGCTCATCCATGTCCCATGATGCAATACATATAGGGATTTGGCCAAAAAATTATTTAATTCTTATAGGTCTTTGACCCAAAAACTATGATATTTATTTAGGGAATTGTACATGACATTTGTGAATATACCATGGTTATATGGGTGTGGTTGGACTAGTAATAGTTCATAATCATATATACTCTAGAAATTAATTGAATAAGGTTATATTACATTGGTTATAAGGTTGTGGTTGGTATGGATGTAAGATATTCTCAGAGATATTCTTGGACTGAGCCGATAGAGGTTGTCGTATTTATTTAATTATTGAGTTTATTAGTAAACTTGTTTATCAAATTATATCATAAAAGTCTAATTTTACTAGTTTTTTTCTCACAATGGAGCCAAAATTCAATGTTATACTCACAAACTCTTTGGTCTGCCATTTTTCACATGATAATATTTCATGGATAGAGGTTTAGACATGGTAAAATGTCCTTATTGTTGATTTCATGTTCAATTTTGGGAAGGACTTTGGAGATATTCCTTACATGGGATTCCAGACCATTGAACATGAGTCATTTATTTGATTCTTCAATTGTTTTATGGTACATTTAATTTATTTCATGTTGTTTCAATCCATCACATTATTTCATTGTTCCTTATAAATTTATTGGATTATTTAGTTGGTATTAATTGACGCTATTCACAGTGTAATAAGTATGATTTTTTTTATTATTGATGAAATGCTTTTTCTAATATCACACTTCATACTAGGGTGTATTGACCCCCAACTATATAATTATTAACTCCACTATTAGTCAAAAACCTCTGGCATTTGAGGAGGTGTGCCTATGGTATCATGAAAAACACTTTTCGACCACATGATGGTGTTATATATTTGGTGACATTACCATGTTGAATCAGAGTAGGATGTTATATTTTCTTTTCCATTACTATTTTTGAATGGTAGAATGTATACTTGGATGTGTCAGAACATGGTAATGATTGTAACGTCCCAATGTTTTTAAATAGAAATTACCTTCTTATAATTATTTCATAAAATAACATGAAAAAAAACATAATGAACTACTATGTGATAAGTTACCTTTAAACATAATCTTGTCTCTTCTGTGTTTGGAATTTTGAAAATCTGACATACACGGTTGTGCTAAAGATGATTTTTGGAGTCTAATAAAACAAAAAATAATTTTTGCGGAATAGTAACCTACCCTTATGAATAGTAACAAACCCTTATGAATAGTTATATGACCCTTATGAATAGTAAATCATACAACATAAAAGTTACCTTACCCATGAATAATTAAATAAAATTGAGACATCTTAGAAAGTGACAATTTGACCTTAGTAAACGTTTTGGTATTTTGTAAGTCATGAATAATTAATTTTAATTAATTAATTATTTTAAAAGAAAAAATATTTTTTTAAAACGTTTTCATTAATTATAAAATAAATGTCTTGTAGTTTTTAGATAATTTTAGAAGACCCTACATAATTTTTTAAAGCACTATAAAATCAGTTGTAATTTTAAAAAATGTTTTGTTTATGAAAATTATGATTTTAATTAAATATTAAATTAATCATACATAGAAAGTTATTTTTGAAAAAAAATAACATTAGTTTTGTATTATATACATCGAAAAATGTTTGGGGTAAATTTTTGGGATTTTTCTAAAATACATGAAATTTTTTATTAATAGTACAATACAGTAATTTACAAAAATAACCTAAATAAGCTAATTATAGAGTCATGTGTGATGTTCTGATGATGTAATCCCACTTGGTACGAGATCACATGATACAATTACTAATATTGGTCTTTCAAGACTCATTATTTCTTGTCTTATGGGAAATTAATAAACTAATGAATTTTATATTAAGGAAACCTCTATCCCCTCTACTATAAAAAACACCCTTCACACCCTCATTTACTCACACCTATGAAGCTCCAAGACATTTATAAACTCTTCCCAAACATCCTCCCTATCCCCCCTCCGACGTTCAAGAGCTTTTGGTCTCATTAGAAGATCAATCCTAGCTTCCATAAAGCGGATCTCATGAGGATGATTTAAGAGGTAATTTCTCTCCCTCTTCTCATTTAATTTCCTTTCAAGTTAAAGTTTATTTATTGATATCTCACACATATATTCATACAAATGATATTGTAACTCCATTAATATGCATCTATTTCAATGTTATTATGCTAATGTGATATTATATCATCCAACACTCTTTCCCACTTCCTTTTGTTTTATTAAAGAGAAAGTTTCTCGTGAGGTGTTAATTTATCAACTTCCAAAATGTCATACTTTATTCATCAATTTCTACCTTCATATATGGTCGTGTAACCATTTTTATGGTTGAAATAAATTTATTTATATGTATTATTTCCTATTTAATGTTATGGAATTCAATTATGTCCATATTACTACGTGATAAATTAAAACAATTTTGTTGTGATCAAAAAACCGCCCTAATTAACCCAAATAATTATCATTTATGTATTATATAATGATTCATCCACAAAGATGAAATATTATTCACTATATGATCATTAAATATTCTGTAATATCATTAATAACATGTAATATCAATTCTGAATGTTTACCCTTGTTCTTCCCATTCCTCAATTTAAGAATACAAGTGAACCACTCAAGAAAACCATAAAAACAAACATTCTCGAACAATGTTTTAAAACACTATAACTCAACCAAAGGCACATAAAATAACTTATTGAAACCATAATTATCCATATTAATGTACAAAAGGTTCTGGATTTATAATTAGTTAATATAATGTCATTATACAGGACATTAATGAGAAGTAAGCATTCTGATACAAGGTAAGGGGAAATTCTCGAAACCAACTTTCATCCATTGGGTTCTCCCTCTTTGACTATATTTATTTTGATATGGTTACTCATTATAGATCATTTTTTCATAATTGTATTTACTTTTCTAGTATATACTTGTTTTTCAATATTTTTTATGTCAAACAAAATGTTTTCCAAAAGAACTCTTCTTTTAAGAACACACCTTTTACTTCTCTCTCAAAGTGTAAGGTTCTTGTAACATGTATGATATTCCCTCTTTCTTTTGGGAACCCAAAATTATGAATGTGTTCTTATGAAATGTAACCCATTACTTTCCATGGGTTAGTTACATTCACTTTTGATATTTTTTCCATGTGTCAAGCATGATAATGATAATGGTATAATATGACGGGTGCACCCGAAATTATATAGTGCAATATGAATGTTTGAATGTGATGGGTGCGCCCGGAATTTTACAGTGCTCCAATGCATTGGGTAAAGTGAAGAATCTCATGTGTAAATTTGCAATGATGTGTGATCAAGATTATATCTAGGTTCAAAAGTATATGTGGTATTTAAGCACTCGGATATGATGTTTCATTTTTTATGCATTGCCACATTTCAAGTCTCTTATTAATTCTTCCTCTCATGTTCATGATTCTTTGCAAAAGTTATTAATATGCTCAACCAATTATATATTGTTCCTATCTATCCTCTTATTGGGATTCCATCTTAACCCTTTTTATGTATATCCTCAAGTGGCTATATGTACTATAGAGAGGACAAGTGCCAATAAGAAGGTAGAGAATAAGAAATTAAATAAATGTTTATGCTCGATGTAGTAATTGTTATGTATGATCCTAGTTTTCCCAAGACACTAATACATTGGATCCTCTATGTGTAATACTATTATGTTTTTTATCTCTAAAATGATGTAATATTAATGTAAGAAAAGGTTGGGTTGCTATATTTTGTATCATAGGAACGGTTTAGTTAATTTTGGAATTAGGATTAGTGAACCCTGGAGGAAACATCTAGCATGCGACTAAGTACAAATAGGCACAGAAGAATATTTACATAGGGATCCCATATATTATGATTTTAGTATAAATTTTTCAAATAAATAAGTTATTTATTCATGAAATGTTGACGTATGATTTGTTCTAACATTTTATATTTTAGAAAATGGAGGGAACCAGGAGAAATCAGGCCAACATCTCAAGCGAGGGCCAATGCACGGTTGCCCGAATGACATCCCCAATTATTTGGGAGGTGGAGTTCAGAAATTCATGGCGATTCTTACCCAATTATCTCAGGTTATGAACAAAAACCATAATAATGGGGAACATACACCTTCACTAAAGAGGGAAAAACTGGCCATCGAATTTTTTAGGTGGCAACGACCACCAACATTTAGTGGATCCTCTGATACACTAGTTTCGTAATAGTGGGTGAACTCCATGGAGAAGATCTTTTCTGAGCTTCACCATCATGAGAAGGAGAAGGTGACCCCAACCGTTTATCATCCAGATATATAAGCCGATCAATGGTTTTCTTTGATTAAGAACACCAAGACAAGGGAGGAAATTTAAGAGATCGAATGGGAAGACTTTAAGATTATGTTTCTTAAAAAGTATTACCCAAGAACACTTCTCACGAAGATGGTGAGTGAATTCATAGAGCCTAACAAAAATAAAGAGAATCTACCACAACCTATGATGAGAATTTCTCAAGGCTTGCAAGGTACGCATTAGGTTTTGTTATCAAAAATGATAGCAAAATTGATATATTCTTTAGTGTATTAAAACCACACCTTCGAATGGATCTTGCAATTTGAGACGTTGGAAGTTATGAATAAGTTGTTCTATATGTCCTCAAAGTGGGTATGGAGTATTGAGAATGGTCCCATGGCTATGGGGATAAGAAACCAAAGATGTATTTTCAAGCTGGAGGATCTAATGACAAAAGTAGGAAGAAAAATCAACTACCCACATGCGAAAAATGTGGGAAGTTGCACCATGGGAACTACCTCAAAGGGAGGGGGAAGTGATTCAGGTGTGGGAATGAAGGACACCATGCTCAAGAGTGTCTAAAAGACACAAAAAGGAAGGATAATGAAGCTGATTAATGGAGAGAACCAATCATTGTTCAATGCTAAAACTGTAGGGAGCTAGGGAACTATCCATGTCAATGAACTAAACATTGAGTTCTTGAGGGTAATCAAAGTCAGCAACCACCAAATCCAAAGGAACATGGGAAGTCTTATGCCATCACTACTGTAGTGGTGGAACATGATAATGAAGTCGTTCAAGGTACACATCCAATTCACTGAATAATGTAAAAAGTATTATTTGATTATGGTTCTACGCATTCCGTTATGTCTTTGCAATTTTGATAGAACTATAGAATCGAAGCCCCAAAACCCTGAAGTAGAGATATCTATAGAAACACGAAGTGGTGAAATCTTTACAACCCATGTGTTTGACTCTTCTCTTATTGGCATATGTGGGAAGATTCATCTGACAAATCTTGTCATACTTCCGTCAGTGGAATTTGACGCTATAATGGGAATGGATTGTCTCTCATTATATAGAGAACATATCAACTGTCGGGAAAAAGAAATATATTTTCATATTCTGAACAATCCCATGCTCCTCTACAATTTCAAGGAGGATCATGAATCTCCTTTCAAAAATCCTTCAATGGTTTGGGTGTTGATTCCCTATGAAGAAGCATACCTCACCCAAATGGTTGAGACGAAGGAATGTTCCATCCTTGAGGAAATGCCCATTGTGAAAGAATACGACGATGTATTTCCTGAAGAGTTACCCAGAATTCTCTTGGATCATGAGATAGAGTTCTCAATTGAACTCATATCCGGAGCTACTCCTATCTCGAAGTGTCCCTATAGGATGGATCCTATCGAACTGAAGGAGTTAAATTAGTAGCTGCAAGAGAATCTGTACAAATGGTTTATACGCCCTAGTGCATCACCTTGGGGTGCTCTAGTGCTCTTTGTGAAAAATAAATATGGAACAATGCGGTTGTGTATCGATTATCCGGAACTAAAAAAGATCACCATAAAGAACAATTATCCTCTTCTAATGATTGATGACTTGTTTGATCAATTAAGAGGTGTTCAATACTTCTCAAATGTGGATCTTCATTCGGGATATCATCAAGTAAAGGTGAAGAAGGAAGATATTTAGAAGAATTCCATTCATTAAAGTTATGGGCAATATGATTTTTTCGTGATGCCCTTCAGACTTACTAATGACCCTTTAATATTCATGGATTTGAACAATTGAGTCTTTAGACATTCACTCTTAAAATTTGTGGTATTTTTTATTGATGATATTCTCATTTACTCCATGACAAATGAGGAACATGAAGAACATCAAATACTTGTGTTGTCGACATTGAGGAAGGAAAAGTTGTACACCATGCTTAGCAAGTGTGACTTTTGGATGAAGCAAGTCACGTTCTTGGTACATGTGATCACAAGTGAGGGAATTTCTGTTGGTCAATCAAAGGCAATGGTGATTGAGGAATGGAATAGGCCCTCAATTGTCACAGAAATCCATAGTTTTCTAGGATTAGCTGGGTACTACCGACATTTTCTGAGAAACTTCTCACGATTTTCAAGCCTACTAAATAAGATAACAAGGAAATTGGTAAAGTATGTCTGGATGAATGAATGTGAGTGAAAGCTTCAAGGAGCTCAAGAGAAGGCTGATCACTACACATGTACTCACACTATCGAAAAGTGGAGAATGTTTTGTGATATACAGTGATGCTTCAATGAAAGGATCGGGTTGCATACTCATGAAAAATAACAATGTGATAGCCTAAGCCTCACGATAGTTGAAGATCAATGAGAAGAACTACCCGACACATGATCTTGAGCCCACAACTGTGATTTTTTTCTTGAAAATTTGGCAGTAGTACCTTTATGGTGAGAAGTGTGACATATACACCTACCATAAGATCCTAAATTATATATTCACACAAAAGGAGCTCAACATGCATCAAAGGAGATGGTTAGATCTAATCAAGGATTATGATTTCTCTATTCACTATCAACCTGGAAAGGCGAACAAGGTAGATGATGCACTATGTAGAAAAGAATCAGCTACTGTATCCATGATGTAGATTGAGAAATACCCTATCTTCGTGGATATGAAAAGAATGGATTTAGAAATCATAAGGGTGGGGGATACAACCTAACTTTCCCAAATGATTGTGAAACCATCCATCCAATAGAGGATTAAGGAAGCACAAAGGGATGATGTGGAGATACAAAAGAGGGTGAATGCAGTAAAGGAAGGGAAGCTCTAGGAGTTCCATATTGATGATGATGGTGTGATTCGGTTTGGAATGTGACTTTGTGTGCCTTTATCACCTGGGATAAAGAATGAGCTATTGGACAATACACATATCTCAACATTCTCTATCCATCCTAGGAGTACCAAGCTGTACCATGATCTCCGAGAACACTTCTGGTGTGATAACATGAAGAAGGAGATTGTCGAATATATATCAAAGTGCTTGGTATGTTAGCAAGTTAAAGCTGAGCAACAAAAGTCCAATGTTATGATGTAGTCGTTTCCTATACCCATGTGGAAATGGGAAAATGTTACTATGGAATTTGTCACCTGTCTCCCAAAGATGTCGAAGGGAAATAATGCGATATGGGTTGTGGTTGACCGACTCACCAAGACTACCCATTTTATCACTATTCTGGAAGATCTCTCACTTGAACAACATGAAATGATATATATGAAGGAAGTCGTGAGACTGCACGGTGTTCCACTATCAATTGTTTCTGACCATGATCCAAGGTTCATATCTAAATTCTGGAGGAGCCTTCAACATGCTTTGAGTAATGAATTAAAATTCAGCATGACCTATCACCCCCAAACTGATGGCCAATCTGAAAGGACTATTCAGACACTAGAAGATATGCTAGGAGCATGCTCTCTATAATTCCAAGGTATATGGGATCATCATATCCCATTTGGTGAGTTATCATATAATAATAGCTTCCACTCGATTATTCAGGTGCCTCTATATGAAGATCTGTATTGAAAGTGATGTAGAAGTCCAACCTATTGGGATGAAGTTGGAAAAATAATGATACTTGGACCTGATCTTGTGAAAGAGATGACAGATAAGGTTCAAGTCATCTAGAAAAAAATCAAATATGCTCAATGTTGAAAAAAGATCTATGCTGACAACCATCGAAGGGACTTGTAGTTCAACGTTGGAGATAAATTCTTCTTACTAATATCTCCATTGAAGAGAGTGATGTAATTTAGGAAGAAAGGGAAGCTAAGCCTAAGTTAAATTGGACCCTTTGAGATCCTTGACTGCAAAGGAGTCTTGGCCTATCATCTTGCACTTCCACTAAATATGGCTCAAGTTCAGGATGTGTTTCATGTATCACTACTGAGGAAGTACATATCAGACCCCTCACATGTACTAAACTCAGAGGTGGTTCAGCTGGAAGATGATCTATCCTATTAGGAGCAGCCAGTAAAGATTCTGGATTAGAGAGACAAGGTTCTATGAAACAAGAAAACCCATCTTTTCAATGTTTTGTGGAGGAACATATGTTTTAGGATGCATTTTGGGAACCAGAAGTGGCAATGAAGGAGAAACACCCTCACCTGTTTGTATAAAGTGAAATTTCGGGGTCGAAATTTCTTAAGGGGGGAAGAATGTAACGACCCAATGTTTTTCAATGGAAACTCCCTTCTTATAATTATTTTATAAAATAACATGAAAACAAGACATAATGAACTACTAAGTGATAAGTGACCTTTAAACATAATTTTTTCACATCTGTGTTTGGAATTTTGAAAATATGACTTACACGGTTGTGCTTAAGATGATTTTTGGAGTGTAATAAAACAAAAATATTTTTTGGTGAATAATAACCTAACCTTATGAATAGTGAAATACCCTAATGAATAGTAATATTACTCTTATGAAAATTATATCATCTAAATAAGAGTAACCTTACCCATGAAAAATTAAATAACATTAAGACATCTTAGAAAGTGACAATTTGACCTTAGTAAAACTTTTGGTATTTTGTAAGTCAAAATTAATTAATTATAATTAATTAATTAATTTAAAAGAAAAAATTTCTTTTTAAAAAATGTGCTAATTAATTATCAAATCAATGTATTATAGTTTTTAGATAATTTTATAAGACCTTACTTAATTTTTGAAAACACTATAAAATCAGTTTTATTTTTAAAAACTATTTTTAAGTAAATTATGATTTTAATTAAATATTAAATTAATCATATTTATAAAACTAGTTTTGAAACATTAACTTTATTTTTGATTCTACACATCAAAAAATGGTTGGGGTAAATTTTTGTGATTTTCATGAAATACTTGAATTTTTTATGAATAGTGAAATACCGTAATTTAAAAAAATATGGTAAATAAGCTAATTATAGAGTCATGTGTGATGTTCTGTTAAAGTAAGCCCACTTTTTTATGGATCACATGATAAAATTACTATTATTGGTCATTCAAGACTCACTATTCCTTGTCTTAGGGAAAATTAATAAAATAATTAATTTTATATTAAGGAAACCCCTCTCCGCTCCACTATAAAAACCACCCTTCACACCCTCATTTAGTCACACCTCTGAAGCTCCAAGGCATCTATAACCTCTACCCAAACATTCTCCCTATCCCCTCTTTCACGTTCAGGAGCTTATGGTCTCATCGAAAGACAAATCCTAGCTTCCTTAAGGAGGATCTCAAGAGGAATATTTTAGAGGTAATTTCCCTCCCTCTTTTCCATTAATTTCCTGTCAAGTTCAAGTTCATTTCTTGATCTCTCCCCACCTACCTTAAACCAAATGGTATTGTAACTCCATTATTACACATCTACTATAATGTTATGTTTCTAATGGGATATTATATCATCCAAACCTCTTTCCCTCTTCCTTTTAGTTTATTAAAGAGAACGTTGTTTGTGAGGTGTATATTTATCACCTTCAAGAACGAAATGATTTATTCTTCCATTTATACCTTCCGATATGGTCATGAATACATTTTAAGGATTGGACCAGAGTTGTTTATTTGTATTATCTCCTATTTAATGTTATGGAAATAACTTATGTCCATATTACTAAGTGATAAATTAAAACAAGTTCGTTGTGATAAAAAAACCGCCCAAATTAACCCAAATAATTATCATTTAATTATTATCTAATGATTCAATCACAAAGATATAATATGATTAATTATATTCTCATTAAATATCCTATAACATCATTATTAACATGTAATATCATTTATGAATTTTTACCCATTTTCTACCCATGCATCAATTTAAGAATACAAGTGAACCACCCAAGAAAACCATAAAAAACATTCTAAAATAATGTTTTAAAAATCTATAACTCATACAAAAGAATATTAACCCACTTAATGAAACCATAATGTACTATTTTAATGTAAAAAAGGTTAAGTATTTCTAAGTAATGAATATAATGTCATTATACAAGACATTAAAGAGAAGGAAGCATTCAGATACAATGTAAAGAGAAATTCTCGAACCCAACATTCATCCATCAGTTTCTCCCTATTTCACTCCATTTAATTTGATATGGTTACTCCTTAAAGATCATTTTTTCATAATTGTCTTTAATTTTATAAGATATACATGTTTTTCACTGGTTTTTATGTGAACCAAAATGTTTTCCAAAAGAACTTCTCATTTAAGAGCACACCTTTTACTTCTCTCTCAAAGTGGATGGTTCTTGTAACATGTATGATATTCCCTCTTTATTTTGGGAACCCAAAGATTATGAATGTGTTATTATGAAATTTAACCCATTATTTTCCATGGGGTAGTTATGATTACATTTGATATTTGTTCAATGTGGAAAGCATGATAATGATAATGTTATGATGTGATGGGTGCTCCCGGGATTATATAGCGCAATATGAATGTTCGAATGTGACGGGTGCGCCCAAAATTATACAGTGCTCCAATGTATTGGGTAAAGTGATGAATCTAATGAGTAAATGTGAAATGATGTTTGAACAAGATTCTATCTTTTTTCACAAGTATGTGTGTTATTTAACCACTAAGACATGATGTTTCATTTTTTATGTGTTGCTATATTTCAAGTCTCTTATAAATGATTCCTCTCATGTTCATGATTCTTTTCCTATGTTATGAATATGCTCACCCAATGTGATATAATTCTTATCTATCCTCTTACTAAGATTTTAGCTCACCCCTTTTGATGTATATCCTTAGGTGGATACATGTACTAAGGAGAGGACAAGTGCTAATAATAAGTTAGAGAAGATGAAATTAAATAAATGTTCATGCTCAATGTTATAATTGTTATGAATGGTCCATGTTATCCCAAGACACTAATCCTTTGGATCCTCTATTTTTAATACTATTATGTTGTTTATCTTTAAAATTAGTTAATAGTAATGTACAAAAAGGTTGGGTTTCTATAATGATCTTCTTCATGGGTGTAGCTAACCAATGTATGGGGGAAAATCCATGTACCAATTGATGTGAATGTTGTTTATGATGTGTGGTTGTTATAGTTGATATTATTTCACAATGTGTGATTCTCAAGTTGTGTGTGGTTAAATTTTTTTATTTTTTTATTTCTTCAAAAAAATTACTTGTATCCTGGTAAGGCATGGATTTATAATAAATATATAATAATAGTCACATAGGGATATATTGAAATTCATTGTTCATAATTGGGCTATATATATTTATTTGAATGTAATATATTATTGCATGTTCAATTATTGAATTAGATATCTATTTAGTGGAACAAATGAATTGAGTATTCATGTCATGATAAAATAATTATAAACAATATTTAGAGAGGAAAAATGTTAGTGGTTATCTATTTCAGTCAGATGTTTGGGTTGACCTTGTTGTTAACTAATTCTCTATGGTGTTTATATGTATTTTAGAGAAATTTACTCCATGTTATCATCAAACTAATCATCAAGAGAGTATAAAACAAAAACCTCTTAATGTAGCTAAACCAGATCATCCTATAGTTCATGAGGCGTAGATTTATGTTCACCTTTTTTAAATCTTCTAAGGGTTATGGGATCCAAAGAAAGGGAGAATGTTCATGAAGTTCCTTCGATGAATGGGAACACAAGAGAGTTTCAGATTCATCATATAACTGTGGTTATTGGGGAACGAGACATAGGGTAGCCAATTTCTAGATCGAGATATTGTATGAAATCATAAAGCATCTCGAAACACCCACATATATGAGGGTGAAGCATACCATGTATATGCCTCATGTACATGCCATGAGTTGTTGTGATATTCTTAAAGAAGTTTTTCAGTAGGATGAGATACCTTGGAAGTACTTAAAGATAAATTTCATGATTCTTTTATATTGAAAGTCCTCTATGGATGAAAAATACCATGAGTTCATGCATCTTCTGCATGAGGGTTTCCCAATGCTGGACTATGTTGGATGTTTTACATACATAGAGTGTTTTTCACAATATTTGGTATCTGATAAGTTCTTTACGGAGACACATTTCCAATATATACTTTATTGTAAATGATTTAAATTTAAAAAATTTGATTTCATGATGAATAATTCTCTAATCATGGAAGGGAATATGAGATAGGCCTTGACCAGTGTCCATGCTATTTCATCAAGGAAATCTGTAAGTTCATCTATGAGGGGTAAGAATAATTGTTATGTCATTATCCACAAAATTAATTGGAGGAATTTTAGTAAAGGTAGTGGGATACCATCTCATGACCATGTTTAGTTTTAGTGTTATCAGTGTTGAAATTTTGGTAAAAAGGTTCATAGTTCCCTTACCCCATATCTAAGTGTTCTATCTATAGTGGCTGGGTCATATCCAAAGGTTATGAACCTTCAACAAAAGAACAAGGATAGAGGATTAAGATAGAAACCTGATTCGGGATGGGGCTTAGCAACCCCTCACAAGGCTAGTAGCTAGAGTTTCATTGGCCACTAAGGTTGAGGAATGGGATTTGGTACCACCATGCATGAGAATTATTAAACATCAAGGTTTGTTTCTTAGGTTAGTAAGATTGGAACCTAGGGATTAAGGAAAAGTCAGTTGCATGTCATGTATACTACTATGACTAATGTGGTTGTTGGAAAGTCTACCATTAAAGTTACGATTCATGTACCATATACATAAGATTGTGTTTTTTTGATACACTAGTATCACATTACATTCTACCAAATATTATTGAAAATGGATTTGGATTAGTTGTGGGAATATTAGATGTTGTTTTAACCATTGATACACTATTGGGAGTATGATCAGAAAATATCAAACATTGCAAGGTGTATTTCCTAGAGAATGGTGGTAACAACTTCATTTTAGAACCATTCATGATAGAAATGATAGTATTAATCTTAATTACTAGTATGTATTGGTTAGTTTTATACCTATCACATATCTACTATTATAGGAGGATAGTTAACTTCTAATGCCCAGAAGGTGCCTTAATTTTTTAATAGTGTGAGTTGGATATTAGTCTTGTTATGTGGATCTAATTCTATAAAAATTGTATTATATAATGGATGAAATATTTATCCTTGACATAGAATATGGTGTAATGTAATGTGATTATTTTAAACCAATGGTATACCATTTTTGGTATATTTTCCTTGAAATTTTCTTTGGATTACATCCCATGTGGGAAATCATGTCCATGATCGAGTTAGTGCTGGGAGAAGAGACAAATTCTATCTAACATTACCCAGTAGAACTAGTAGAGAATCAAAAGTTTAAATATTTTTTATGAGATCTATATTCAAAAATATTCATATGGATGAGTATATATTCATAGTTTTCTCTATTTTTCATCTCCAAGAAGGCTAATGGATCATTGGGAGTATGTCTGGATAATGGGTGGTTGAACTGAAGGATGATGAAGAACAATTATCCTCTTCAACACATTTATAATCTTTTTTATAAATTGAGAGGTTATCAGATCATATCCAATATTAAATTGATATCATGATCTCATCATTTAAGAGTGAGAACATCGTGAATTCCTTATAATTATTTTAGGAGAAGGTATAGTTTGTAATAATTAGTAATAATTCGATTAGGGTTAACTACGGTTTTTGCGATATTCATGGAATTAATGAATAGGATATCTCATATATTATGGAATCATTTTGTGTTGGTTTTATTATTATAACATAGTGTACTACCAATTAGTATATGATCATGAATAAAAATTTGATTTCATCTTGAGTACATTAAGAGAGAGTCAGCTTTATTCCAAGAAAACTAAATCCAATTTCTGGGAAAATAATATGATATTCATGGGCCATGTCATATCAGTGGCAGGAGTGTAAGATAACCAATATGAATTCACATTAATTATATCATGGGAACAACCTAATAATGTCATAACATTTTTTATCTTTTTGCGTTTAGGAGTTTCTTACCATTTTTTTCTAATATTTATCTTGTTTGGTCACCCCAATGTCTAAGTTGACCAAGGAAGGGGTGATGTTTTTTTGGTCTCATACTGGTGAGAGATCTTTTCAAGAGATAAAATGTAGGATGATTTCACTACCTATCCTCATTTTACCTTTGATAGATAAATAATATATAGTGTACTAAGTCACATTTATATATAGACTTGGAGTAGTTCTAATGTAGGAGGATCATCTGGATTTGTATGGATCTAGGCTTCTAAGAACACATGAGAGGAATTACCATATTCACAACATGTAGTAAAAAGTAGTGGTTAATTCCCCGATATTATGGAGAAAATTTCTCATGGGTGATAGTTTTTTAGTATACACAGATGAAATGATCCTCACGTACATATTTTACCAGTGAGACTTTAAACTTTAGAAGAAGATGTCAGTCAAGTTTCTATAGTATTTTGACATTGAATGTTATTATACATCAAGAAATATAAAGTGTGTTTCCAAATATTTGATCCCAAATACATATACAAGAGAAATATTTGATTGTTATGAAGAGTGGAAAATAATGTCTCTTTTTTATACATGCATCTAAATGTTTAGGAATCTATGGGTTGAGTAGCTCTGACCTCAACATATATTATATTCATTATTTAAGACTAGATTAAGACCATGTAGTTGTCTAATCATAAGTGATCTCTTCTGAGAGAAATATTATAAGGAGGGTAGAATCCATCATGATGGTATCTCAATAGTATAAATTAACTTCTTTTCCATGGTAAAATATGCATTCTTACAGGACCGCATGAGGTTCTAATGTGGTATTTTTATGCTTCTAGATGGGTGTTGAATTCTGGATTAAAAAATATATATATTAATATTTGTAGATAATACTTTTTTACAAGAATGTATAAGGGGTGAAAATATATATGGATAAATGCTTCACTTGTTTGCAGGTGAATGCTGAGAATCAGAGGCTGGTTGGTATTTTTCAGTCATTTCCCATCCCAACATGGAAATTGGATGATGTTATGATAGAGTTTGGGATATGATTAAATATAAAAACCCATAATAATTATGTAGTATGTGTTTTTGTTAATCGACTGAATAAGTGATCACACTTATTACCTATTATAGAAACCATCAATGTTGAAGAACTATAAATTTATTATGTGTGTGCAGTAGTTCAGTTTCATGGTGTTCCAAGAGGAACACGTTCATATATGGATCCTCATTTATCATCGTGTTTCACATTACATTTCTTCTTCTATAACATATTATACTATGGGTATAGTCTCACCACTATATTATTCAAAACCACACTACTATTCAGAATCCTCTAGAGTATGTGGAGGATCCTTTGATATCCCAAATCCAACCATTTTTACAAGGTGAGAATGTTTTAGATTAGGGGACATAACATTTTGTGAATTTTAATGTTCGTTATGATAGTTTCATTCATTATGATATTTTTTACTAGAGATTGAAAAATTATTTATCCTACTAAAACCAATGTTATGGGAGAGTGGATTAAAATTATAAATTTCATTTAATTTGAATTATTGGTTAGATTATTGTAATAATTCATATTTCATGTAAATATTTTATTTATTATCTTTCCCACAATATATGGTAACTGAACACAGTGTTAAAATCATTTAAATAAATGAATGTTAGGAATCTTCATATGAAGTAAAGATAGTATGGGAAAATTAGGCAGTGATAGCCTTCTCAAAATGAAATTGTGAATTTTCTAATTATATGGATGATTATTTTAAGTTAAAAGGTTGTGTCATTATTCCAGATCAATAGGTAAATTTATATGATTAACATCATTTAAAAATAAATGAGAAAATTACCTTATGGATGATCTTGAGTTTTTATAGGTGGTTCAAAAAAATTGGATTCATATTTTATATAGGGTAAAATAAATAATATGTACTAACTATAATTATTTAAATAATACATTATATTAATTAGAGATAAACATTAGGGTGATAAGTTGGTTTCAACTGATAAAGTATTATGATTTTAGGATTCAATATAATCTAGTTAGAACGAAAAAGTTTATTGAAGGGTTGAGTAAAAATTATAATTTATCATTTAACATGTAACTTTTGGATCCTGAACCTTTGGTTATAATTTGAGTAATTTTTTCCTACAAATTATTCATATAGAAATTACCTCAATTTTTTTATTTATCAGTGGAGTCATAATTTTTAGATAGAATTATGAATCTTATAAGTAATATAGACATTTTCAATATATGGTGGTATTGTTCAAGTAGTCCATGTCTACTACATTCCTCATTGACAAAGAAGGTGTCCTGAGATATATAAAGAGGTTTGAATTTCCATGTTATTCCACATAGAAGAAGAAATTATTGATTAAATCCTATTACTCTCTATTTTTTTTGTCTTGGATGAACTGATAAGTATAGAAAACTTTTAGAATTGTATTGTTATAGGGGAATAATGAAATATATTTCTTATTTTTGTTTGAAATGTGTGGCTTAGTAATATGCTAAATATAAAAGAGAACCATGTAAGTTGATTCTTCAAAAATTTATAGGGATTTAATGTAAATTTGAAGTATATACCTGGATTTCATTATGGATTTACCAAATCCAAATGATGTTAATAATATGACTTGGGATTATGTTGATAATTTGAGTAAATCTACACATTACATTACATTTCGAGATACTACGGTTTTTGATAAGCATACTATATTTTATATTAAATAGAAGATAATATTACATGGGGTATCACTCTATACATATCTATTATATATAATCTTGATCATAATTTTACCATTTTTTTGGAATAGACTTCAAAAGTCATTGGGTATTGAATTATATTTCATTACATCTTTTTATTTTGAATTTGATAATCATTCAAAGAGAAAGATTTTGGATATAAAAGATGTTATTTAGGATTTATTATTGTCTTCTCATGGATTTTTAGAACATCATTTTCATTAGTTAAAATTAATATAATTTGAGTTTTTATTTTAATATATTTATTGAACCATTATTAAAATAAGAAGTTAAGTGTTGTCAAAAGTATTTTGTGTTGGGATGATATCAATGAATGTAATTAATTTAGACTATAATTGGTTGAAAAAATGTAGAGAAGATAAATATTATTCAGAATAATGTGAGTGTAGCTTTTATTATATAAAAGTATTATGGAGAAGAAAGAAGAAAAATCAAAATTTTCATGATATTGTTCATATTTCTCATAAAGCGTATCATTGAAATTTTTTTATTTAAGCTGGGAAAAAGGTAATGTTAATTCCTTTTTTTATTAGAACATGTTAATTACGTGAATTAATGGGAATCAAATCTTACTGATTATACTAACCTCAAATTTTATCTTATGTAGATAATGTAGTTCATTATTCTGCTCAATTTAAGAATATATGCGATATATATCATGTATTAAGACCAATGGTGGTACAATTTTAAAAAAAATATTTCATATAAATATAATTATATCCTTATTTTTTATTATAGAAAGATAGTGATATTATATAATGTTATTCACTAGACTACTATTTAAATTTTTTGTCACTTTATTAGAGAAGAAAAATGAAAATCCATAACTTATATGATGAAATATTCCCTAAGTTGTTTTTTTAAACAATAAAAGTACATGGATGAAAAGTAAAAAAGGGTGATTATTAGGAAAAATACGTCATACAATAAATAAAAATATATTATTATTAATATATATTCATTTTATCGATTCATATTCTTCATAATTTTTTAAATATGTTAATTAAATAAGGGATAAATTCATATAATGATTTTCCCATGTATTTCATGGTTTTAATTACAAAATAAATTCAATTATTATATAAATTTAATATAATAAAATGTAATTCATCTTTTATTTCATTATATAATATATATCAAAGAATAAATATTTTTTGAAAACATTGTATTTTGGTTTAATATTGAAGATATACCCATTTTTATTAAAAATATTTTTTCATTTCAAGTATATAAAAATTATCATTGTAAGAAGGATTATATTGAATATTAAATTAGTCATATTATTATTATAATTACAAAGTTCAATTAATATTAAAATGAAATAATAATGAATTTTTTATAAAATCAATTTTATGATCAAAATGATATTTCTTCTAAAATAAGTTTTCATTCCTCTTTTAAAAATTATATTAAAATTAACATTTCCTAAAATTTATATAATAAAAAGAAAATATTGTATTTTAAATTTTTCGGATTAAAAATTTTATTGTGTTCAATTACTTTTTTCTTTATTATGAATAGTAATCATATTAAATAATTATTACTATAGTAAACTATAAAACATGTTAATTAAAGTAAAAACTATGTGATATGGCCACACAGTCTCATCATAGTTCTCATTAAATGATTCAAATTTCAACCTTTTTACCCTTATTGTAGATATTTTATTTTTTTACTATTATTTTCCTGCAATTAGAAATTTATATAACATTAAAACAATGAATAATTTCAACATGTCACTCCCATCACCAATAAAAGTGAACCTCATCTCTTCCCTTTTAAACAAAATGTGTGCATTAGAGATCATCAAGATGTTTGTAACATATCATCCCAATAAACTTCCCCACTCTCTAAATTTCCTAAACTCACCTAATTATTATCATATTAAACAAAAAAGTGTAATATAATGATTTTTTTCCAATTAATACATGTAATTTTTAATCGAGTGTTTCATGTTTATTTCTTCTTCTACAACTGTAAATAAATTTATAATACATGATGAAATAAAAACACAACTACAATAAATAAATAAAATATTAGTATATTTATGTTAAAAAAATTACCTTCTTTTCCATCCTATGATAAATGAAAATAATGATCATGTGTATGTGTGGAATACCACATCAAAATATTGATATATTTCATTTTTCATTATGTGATCATATGGAACATTAAAATGTTGATAAAAAATATATATGATATTCAGAAAATAGATATAAATATTTTAATATAATATATTATTTATATTTTAAACCTACCATTTGATGGGAAAATATAATGTCGGTTGTGTGTATGTGTGTACTACCTACTCCATAAAGTGATGTCATCACTTTTTTATATCCATAATAAATTTATAGTCATAAGGAGGCTTCAAATGAAATTTTTTTTGAATTTATAACATATTAATTATTATAATAATTTCATTTAATATCTAGTTTATTTATTTTCCAAAATGAATAAATAATTAAATCATGGTTCTTTTTTATATATGAACCTTCATCTACCAAAAAATGACATGATTCAGTTTTCATGGAATCATAAGACGGTTAGTTTTAATAGTGTATTTAATATATAAATATTATAATTGTAATATTTTAATTATTCTAGAGTTAATGTAACTATAACCACTTTTACCATGATAAGCACAGTGACCTCATTTTTATTTTGTAATCTAAATATCCTGAAAAATAAATCTTGAACATAAAATTTTTAATTATTAAACAAAATCGAGAGACCAAGAAAATAATGAGATTTCAGATAATGGAATGAATAAGAAAAAATTTCACAATATTTTATAAAACTAGTATTATTTAATTAATTTCATTTTATAGAATATATTATGTTAAATGTGACTTAAGGTATGTTTGTTCCCATTAAAACGTTCTTTTAAATGTTCTAAACAATTTCTCCATCACATCCATATTCATTGAAATGTTTATAAAGAATTTCACTATTTATGAATAAATGTTTTATAAAGAGAATTATCTATTATAAAATAAAATATTTATAATGGTTTAAAATGTAATCATTTTTACATTTTCCATATGTGTTATTTTCAAAAATTGTTTTAAAAAACAAAGAAAGAATGTTTTCAACATATATGGTGTGATTTAGTTTTCATGAAATCATAGATATAATTAATTTTCATGTTTCCTTAAAATTTTGAAATGGATTTTCAAAGTAGATACCAGTCCTAACATTCATTGAATTTTTCATTTTTGTGAGTTTTAAAAGATAAATTATATTTCTCTTAATAATAATTCCAAAATGGAATGTTCATTTATTTTGGGTTTACATGATTTTTCTTCAAGGGTATTATGATAACACATTTCAATAATGAATTTTTGTGTTCATATGTTACATGGGAATTATAAATGATGAATTTTGAGCCCAATATATATCATGATGATGTGTTAGCCTAATATATCTCTCTAGTAAGTTAAGAATTTATTTAGTATTCCATGGTGAAAATGAGGTATATTACCAGGTTGGATACTTTTATTGAACGAACTCATCTTTAGTTGTTGAATCATTTTATTAAAATCCATGAATAAGGGTTATTAATATGATTCGGTATAATATTTTTATTCTTCTAACCATAATGGGTTTTTGTGGATGACTTTTTTTTCATAAAGTAAAGATCATTTATTAAAATTTACCCATGATTTTTTTCATATATATGTTTTCATGATTTTTTTGTTTATCATTAGGCATTCAAATCAAATTCAAATATTTTTATCAAGGAATGTTCTACTTTTTTAATGTGCATATAATTTATATATTTTCTAAATGTTTTATTATAAAAAATATAAACATTATTATGTTTATAATATTTTTAATTTAGTAATGGGATTATTTTAATTTTATTCCCATTATTATGTATTTTATGCACATCCAAAATTTCAAAATGTTTTTTACTGGATCAGAGGAAGAGAAGGAACTATTAAAACATATAAAATATTGTTTTGTATCATCTTATAAGAAGAAAAAGTCTTTTAATGAATCATTGGTGTAAACCAAAATACAAATTTTTTGTTTAACAAATGTACATCGTATATAAATTTTTTCTTATATATATTTATATATATCCACTATTTATAAAAATCTATATACCTTAAATATCAATCGAATTAAAATACATGAAATTAATCCTTTTAAAATTAAGCTTTTGAGTTGTTTAGATAAATTTTTATTAAACATCTAGAGAATAAATTTGGATAGTATCATAAGACCTTATCCCTAATGAAAAATAAAAAAAATTATATTATATTAATATAAATAAAAGATACCGTTAAAATATAATTTTAATATTTTATCAAAAATAAAAAAATAACCTTTTATTTTGTAAAATATTAATGATTTTTATTTAAATTTTTTGATAAATAATTTAGTTGACAAATTACAAGGTAACATTTAATACAAGCTAAAAGGAAAAGAAAATCAGGATAGTTGGAAAATATGTTGATAGAGCATACATTAAAATGGAAAATTATATTCACATGTTTGTAAGAAGTCAAAATGTAGTAAAAAATGAAACATTAGAAACAATTCAGTTTAATTTCATTTAAATAATGAAAACATTGTCAGGAAAATATTTATGAATAAATTACGTATTGAAAAAATGATGTAAAAAATTTATGAACATGTTTATGGAAGAATATAATCATCATCTAAAGAATAAATTATTTCATCATTTCGTAAAAATATTATCTATATCATTATACCAACAAGAGTATAAATGGTACTAATATATATAATCAATAGGGATAACAAGAGGATAATAAAATATAATGTCATTAAAGGAGAAGGATCATATAATTTCACACAATGAAATTTTAGAATATAAAATCATGAAATATAATGATATTTTTACTTAAAATTTTACACCATGAATCATCTTTCTTCATAATAAATCAAAATAAAATTATAACACATTTTGATTTCATGAAATCCTCAATTTTAATCATTTTTTAATAATCTGAAATCTTGTAAATCATGTTTCATATATCTCAAATCTTGTGTTTTGATGATAGGTTTATTTATTATTTAAATAACCTCTCACTAAATCCTGTTAATCATAAATCAGGTTTGATTACTGTAAACTATATTTAAATTTTTTATAATTATTTCATAAATGAATTATTAAATCTAACTCATTATGTGAATATTACTACTTATTTTTGTATAAAGATATTTGGCTAAATCTGAGAAATCGTGAGTCTTCCCCTAGTTATGGTATTCTGGAAAATTACCCAGACACTGTGACCCTGACACAGTGACCCAGACACTATAACCCATACAACGTGACCCAGACACTGTGACCCATACACTGTGACCGGTTTTATATATTATTATTTCTGTGACTGTGGTTTCATGGTACCATCACTAAGAAAAAGTTCGAAGTATGGAAAAGCACTAGACACTGTGACCCAAACACCCCATCTGTTCTATCAGTTACTGATCATTGTACAACTATTACTTCATAATTGTCTCACCGCTCAATGGAAAAGAAGAAGAAATTATTTCCTTGTGACAATATTTCCATGTGATACCGTTTCTGGACTGACTGTTACACTATGCTTGAATAATGTTTTTCATTTTCAACATAATTTCTAATGGTAATATTTGAGTCATTTACAGGAACTGACCTAATTAATGTTTATTTTTAATCATGTCCCTGACAGTACAAGGTATGAGGTGCAGAACACATGATTCATGTTGTCTTCAATATGTGAACTCAAAATTTAAAAGGAAAGATAATCCGGGTTGCAATATGAACATATAAACAAAAGTAGAGCATACATACAATCATTTTTTTGAAGAGTGAACTGATACATACAACCAGATTCAACTTATGCACCACAAAGAACTCTCAATCTAAAGTATAGACAACCATAGATCAAAATAAAACTCATCTTGGCAGTATAAACACCATGAAGAACATGAGATAGATCTAACTGGAAACTACAACACCATGCAAGTAATATTCAATTTTTCAAAAGAGGAATTCATAGTTTCATCTTCTTCATCCTACATGTATAGAGGTGAATATAATAACCCTCAGAGGGCTTTTGACATTATATCAGTATCTTTTCTCAGTTGTTCACTACTTTTATATTTCGATAAGTGTGTGTTTCTATATAAAAATATACAATTTCTCCTGCATTAAACTAAAGGATACAATATATTAATCTTCTCATATCATTTACATCTGTTTACTCCCAGAGATTCGTGTGGTGGGGGTCCTTGTGTGACCTGGTAGTTTACACCCACAAAGAATAGTGGAAGAGGTTGTGTGACCTGGATAGTCCTGTGAACTATTTTGTACCCCGATTGAGGGTGTGGATCATGTTTATCAATATAAACATCTTAGTGGTAGGTGATCACCAATTAGAGTGGATTTGGTCTCGTCTTGAAACTGAATGACTTTTTTATCTGCAGTGTCATTGAATTATTTTTTATCTAATTTACTGTATATTTCAGAAAACAATAGATTTTACATTGATAGTTAGTCTTGGATAAATGTTGTAATTGTTTTTTCTTATTAGCATAGATTAAAAAGTAATATCCATAATTCATAAATATATTACAAAGAATGAATCATATATATCAGTAGATATTTTAACTATCATAACATTACAACTATATTACCCTGATTTACTGGGTTGTATTCATTTTTTAGGGAAGATTTTGTCTAAAACTAGTTAACAAAAATTTTAATAAATACTCAATTCAACACCACCCTCTTATGTAATCTACTTTGACCAACAATTGGTATCAGAGGAGTTTTTATTCATGTTTAGCCACTATTTTTTTAAATCCATTCAACATTAATTTTAATTATACATTAATGATATATAAATTTATTTTAATTCTATATTATAGATATTTAAACATATTTCTTCTTTATGGATAATATACTAGATGGTGCGACAACAAACAGACCACAGTTCTTAAATAAAATAATTATTCCCAATGGAAAATTAAAATGAATACTCATTTAGAAAGACTAGGCATTGAAAGTTGGTCTTCAATTGTAAGTGAGTATAAGATTATTGATACTGATACATTTACATTGGGTTACCCAACCATGATTGTATACAATAATAATTTCAGTTCCATGAATTATTTATATTTCACTTGACGAGATGAGGAATTTAACCAAATTTCTACATGTAAAACCGCCCATTAAATTTGGGATACATCATCTGTTTAACATGAAGGAAAATATAGTGTGATGTAAATGGGACTCAATACATACACCTTTTAATATGATAACATTAAAATGAAGCGTGGTGTGCCTATTTTTGATATGTATCTCAGGTTCAATGAAATTGTCAACACAATGATTTCTCTTGAAAGACAAGTCACTACCAAAGAACAAATTATGAGGAATCCCAGATGCCTAATTAATATATGGAGAAGAATCTATGTCTTCATTAGAGGGTCCTGTGACATCACCAATTACCTATAAAATAAATCATTGGGGAAATAATGATTTATGAAGAGGAGTTGAATGTCAACAAGGAAGAGGAGGATGAAACCAAAAGAAAATATGTGGCATTCAAGACCACCACCTCTAGACACAAAGAATAAGGGAAACAAAAAGTTTTTGAAGAAACTTTTATTAGTGAATATTCATCTCATGCTAATTATGAGGAGATGTCTCAATTTTCTAGAAGCTTTAAGATAATTCACTAGAGGAAATTTTTTTTTTCAGAAATCCTGACTTCAAAAGAAGATATGATCAAAAGGAATGTTGGATGAAATATTGGAAAAGAAGTGACAAGTCTGAAGAGATATAATGCTAGGAATGTAGGAAAAATGGACATTTTAAGGATGACTATCCCAAGTTCAAATATAAAAATAAATATGAGTACAATGATAGAAAGTATATAAAGGAAATGAAAGCCACCTGGAGTGCTTCTGAGGAAACTTCCAGCGACATAGATTCTTCACTTGATAAACAATATAATAAATCTAATATGTGTTTCTTGACAAGCATATTTGAGGTAACAGTTAAATCTTCTTTAAATTTTTTTCATTATTATAGAGATAAAAGTGAAACTAAAAATTTGTGTAAAAAAGAAATGTTTTAGTATTGAAAGATTCATGAATGTACATATATGGAAGTAAATGTTAAATAAATTCCTTAAAAAAATAACATTGTTTTACCTCAAATATTAAATTTGAACATACTATAGATAGAGAGATAAATGATCTATTAATAAAATAAAACAATGAACTAAAGCTGTCTAATAAAAATTTGACAAAGGGCCTTGAAAGGAATAGTAATGATAAATATACCATGGTAAAAATTCTAGGTAAATAGATTTCCCCAAAATACACTATCAGTATTTTCTATCAACCTAGTCAAAGATATTTTGTAAAAAAAAATTTTTTTTATCAATATAGATTATATTTTTTTACTCCTAGTTCAGGATACCAATATACTAATTAAAATCATGATACACACTCTACTATGTCAATCCTTTCTAGACCAAATAATGTTTATTTTCCAAGGAAATTACATAATTCTTATAGGAAACCTATGAGGAAAATGTGGGTTCCTAAAGCACTAGTTACTAATAATACAGGACACAAACAAACATGAGTACCAATGTCTATTTTTATTTAACTATTTGGTAGAAAAATGGTTTAAGGTGTTCCGATATAATCTTATCGTACATGGACTGTGGGTGTTCAAGTCACATGATAAGATATTATTCATGCATCAAGAGGTTAAAAAACATTTATGGGTGACAAGTCACCTTTGGTGACAATGCCAATAGAAATATCATTGCCCTTGTCCAAATAGATAACTCTACCTAAGTCTTAATTTCCAAATAATGTTTTGTTGATGGAAATAAATATAACCTTCTTAGAATTTCACAACTATGTGATGATGGATTTCATGTTAAACATGAAAATTATGATTTCAATATTTTTAATTCTAAAAAGGAATTAGTATTTTCGAAACAGAAAAATAAAAAATGGATACTCTATTAGCATAGATTATTTAGTTTCTCAAAATTCTTTATGTTTAAGTGTATTTCATAAAAATTCTTGGCTTTGGCATAGAATACTTGGAAACTACAATATTCACTCCCTTAGAAATCTGACACGAATAAGGTTAGTCAAAGATCTACCCCAACATGACTTTCAAAATAATAAATTATGTAATCCATTTTAACAGGGAAATAAAGACAAAGTTTCCTTCATACCAAATAAAGAGGTTTCATCTTTTCAACATCTTGAGTTGGTTCACATGGATACGTTTGGAACATCTATAGTTTCTAGTTTAAATGCAAAGAACATTGTTTATGTTCATGTAGATGAGTTTTCTAGATTTTCATGGAACCTCTTTTAGGCTCACAAAAGTGAATCCTGCTCTCAATTTACCTCAATATACAAAAATAATAGGCAATATAATTGGAAAAATAATTAAATCCATAATAATTGATCATCATATTGTGTTCGAAAATAAAGAGTTTGAATCCTTTTGCTCACAAAATTTCTATTGTCATAATTTCTCTTCGCCTAGAACACCTCAACAAAACAGAGTTGTCGAAAAAAGAAATAAGGCCTTGCATGAGATTTCTAGGACCATGTTTAGTGAATGCGACATACATATTTAGTTCTAGGCAGATACACTAAATACAAAATGCTAAATTGTTGATAGATTTCTGGTAATATATATTCTTAAAAGAACTCCATATGAGTTATGAAACCATAGAAAACCCAAGTTAAGCTACTTAAATGTTTTTGGTTGAAAATCCTATATATAGAATACCAAATAAAATCAATAATTTATTTAATTAATAAGTTATGGATGAAATTTTAATGATCATTCAATCTCTATTAAAGCAAATAGAGTGCTTAACAAAAGAACTAAATGTGTTGAAGAATCTATCCATGTCATGTTTGATGAGACAAATCCACATGAGCCTAAAACCTCTCTAGAGAACCTAGAAGATGATATGTCAAATATAGGAATTAGTGATAAATCATATAACCCTCTTATAATGGAATACATGAAAACTTACCATTCTGTATATTCTACATATTCAAGTCATAATGAACCTGAACCTGTTGAAGAACCTAAAATCACTAGCCCATTTTTTCTAGAGCTGTTAGAACCAATAAGAAAAATCGATTAGATATAGATGTGGTATATTTAGATAAAATAACTTAAATTAGAGATTATCTTAAAAATCAGGATGAACATCATGTTTTCTTGTCACATCATGATCCTAAAAACATTAATGATGTTATCAATGATGAATTTTTGGTAATGGATATGCAATAAGAACTAAATTAGTTTTAAAGGAACAATATTTGGATACTTTTGATGGACCCAATGAAATTTTTACCATTGGTACTAAGTGGGTGACAAGAAATAATGTAGATTAATATGGTAATATAGTTAGAAACAAGGATAGATTGGATTCACATGGCTATAATCAAGAATAAAGAATTTACTATTAGAATTTCCTAGAACCAGTACCTAGACATGAAGCCATCAAAATCCTGATTTCTTATGATTCCCATCAGCATTTAAAACTATATCAAACAGTTGTCATGAGTTCATTCCTAAATGGGTATATATATGAGGATGTATTTGTTTTACAACCCCCTAGTTTCACAAATCCTCACATTCCAAATCAGGTATTCAATTTATCAAATTATTTTTATGGCTTAAAACAGGCTCCAAGATCCTTGTATGATACATTAAGTACTTTTCTTATATCCAATGGTTTACAAAACTTATATCATACCCAAATATTTTTATAAAATGAATTTCGAAGGACTTTTTAGTAGTTCAAATTTATATGGATGATATTATTTTTAGATCATCAAAAAATTCCTTATTTTTTGAATTTTATAAAATGATGATAAATGATTCAAAAATGAGTTTAATGGGTGAACTAAAATTCGTTCATGGATTTCAAATCATTGAAAATAAATATTGTATTATTTTAAATCAATTAAAATATTCTAAATATAATCTAAAAGGTTTTGGCTTGGATAAAAAATTTAGTGATACTTCGATGAGTATTACATGTAAGTTGGATCTTGAATAAGATGGAAAATCAATTGATAAAACCACTTACATAGGAATGATTGGAAGATTACTCTATATAACTTCAAGACGACCTGAAATTATTTTTAGTGTGTGTATGTGTGCTTTTTTCATGGAAACCCCAAGGAATATCAATTAAATGCTATTAAATTTATTTTCAAATACCTCAAGAATTCACCCAATCAAGGGATATTCTATCCTATAATACACTCATTTAAGTTGGATAGTTATTATGATGCTGATATTGGTGGTTTAAGTTATATATAAATACCACCTCTCAAACATGTCATATTATAGGTAAGTCTCTAGTGTCATGGTATAGTAAGAAACCAATCCCTGTTCATTATCCATTTCCAAATCTGAATACATAGCATCTGGTAGTTATTGTGAAAAAATTTTGTTGTTGAAACACACATTACTAGATTATACATAACAATTCAGGCATGTACCTATAAATTGTTATAATCAAAGTGCTATTAACATCTCAATAAATACTATTTCACACTCAAAAACAAAATATAATGACATCAGACATCAATTTTTGAGAGACCATTATAAAAAGGGTTATATCACATTGGAATTAATTGGAAATGATTATCATGTTGTAATATATTACCCAAACCATTAAATTTTTGAATGATAAGTTACATAATACTAGGATTAGGTATGACAAATATCAACTAGAAAATGTATTATTCTATAATCTACAGTCTCACGGATTACTCTTTCACTATTTACTATTTCATGATTTACGGTTTGACAAGACACTACCGAGAAGTTATTATCCTATGTTTATAGTCTCCCAGTTGATGTATCTTTATTACTATCTAGAACATACTATCTCAAATAATACAGTAACACGTTGTAAATACACACCGTATTGATTACACCATGAGAACATGTTCTGGTCTCACCGTGACAACCTGTTCTGGTCTCACCATAATGTCACTTATTTGTTTTATATTTATTTTATTACACTTATCATTGTGTTGATTATTATACTATTTTTATCTTGTAATTTTTCATTTGTGACGCCTGAAGTAACTAAATGATAAGAACTAATTATGTTTCCATCTTTTCTTCATTTCAGCTCTCTTCTCTCAAAACTGAAACCTTTCTCTCTCAAACTATAACACCTCCTTCACCTCATTAAATTCCCCCTCTCTTGAACCCCTCATTGAATGCCCAAAATAAAGTTCCCTTCTTCTTCAAATCCTAATAAATGTATATCTATAAATAAAGTGAAAAGAGAACCAAATGTATCGCCCAAAAGACCACTGATCCCAAACCATGTTGATAGAATAGTAGTACCAGAAAATGATATATTCCTCATGTGGTTGTTGTAATTTAAGAGTTTAGAGTTGATAGTACTAAAGTCGCTGGGATGGATTAACTGGTTCACAAAGGAGACACGCCAATTTATCCAAATATTTCTGCTCGTTTCTATTAGTTTTTCAGTTCTCATTTGATATAGAAGATGGTTTTTTTTGTGAAAAGCTAGAATAATGGAAAAAAATGCTCCTTTTCCTCGAGGTTATGGTATTCCTTATTAGGGATACCACATGAAATTATTTTTTAGAACCACCAGAGAGGTCCTCTCTTCATAGTGATATTTTTTCCTTAGAAGAAGCCTTGGGTAGCATGACTAGAAATAAATAGAATATAAGATCTATTGATGCAGAATTAGATGGTGAAACCATATTTATATTTAAGTTTATTCAAAATATAATTAGTCCATGAAAAGGATATTTTTCGACCCTCAAATATCAAGATGTATTTTTGAAAGATATTATTAATAGTAGATACAAGATTAACCAGTGAAAATATGTTATACATCATATGTTTGAGTTGATTAAGAAAAACTCAATGTACACTTTTCAGTTATAAATAAGGTTAATGTATTCTATGATATATTCTAAATGAATGGTTGGACCAGATTGAGAAGTCATCAAAGATCATGAATTCTGTATCTCAATGGTTATAGTCAAAAAAATGAAAATAAGTTGTAATCCGTGGTAAATGGTTTGGGTGGAAGATAATGAAAGGTTATATGAAATGTTTAATCCAGTTTATAATCCATCAAGACCTAAGAACATATATGATCCTGGTTTGGAACCAAGTGAAATTTTTGACTATCCTATTTATGAGTAAGAATAGGTTATTGTTGAACCAATGAAAGAAAATATTTTAGGAAAGAAGATAGTAGTCCACCTATTCCACAAGCTATTGTTGATAAGGATGTACTTGTTACTAAAAGAATATTGATTTAGAAGAAAAACCAGCTTCTGGAAGTTAATATATTGTTAGTTTAAATGAAATGTTTTTTCCCTATGATAACCTATAAGAAGAACATTCTATTTTGAAAGAACATGCAGTTGGAATTTTTTAGAGGAACAAAAAAATCCTGAAATTATACTTTATACTGAGGAAAGAATGGACCAATCCTTATAGGTGCATAGAAAATAAATGGGTGAGAGTATTCAAGATGATCATTTAGAACAATCTCAAGGAACTGAATCACTTAGTCCTTTGAGAGATTCACTTGTTGGGGGGGGGGGAATCACCCTAGCCTAGAAATATTTAATGTTCCTAACCTATTTGATCAATGAAATATGGATACATGGTATATGTTCTTGAGCTACGTTGATGTGTATGATACCCCGAATGCCACCATTAAAGGCATAGAAATATCTACTCTGTTTAAATTCAAACCATTCTCTACTTTAGAAGTTATATTTGATAAGGATGCAGAAGTTATTTTACTTCCTATTATTGAATCTTCATAGGGACCTCATTTTTTCATGACTCAATGTGATTTGAATGACTTTGGAGCAAAATTATTGGAAGGAGTTGAAAAGATCATGACTACCCAACCTGCTCCTGTAAGAAATCTATGTGATAGAGATGATGCCATACTGTTAGAGAAGGTCATATGGCAGTTTCATCCAAAAAATGCATCACGAAATTCATCAGACGATAATTGAGAATAAACAATTGAGTGATGAGGTGAATTCTCTTCAAGAAATGGTTAAAGATGTAAAAATGGTGATGTAGTCAAAACTATCCCATGTTACTCATTCTGTTGAGGATGTTAGTGGCCAGATTCCATAGCAAGTATCCTCTTCGATTAAACTGAACATGACTTCATTAACTGATAACATGGCTGAGAGAAAAGTTCTCAATCAAGGGATGTCTAAAAAAGTTCTCAATCATCTCCAGTCCCTCACTTTAGCTATTATAGCCTCTATTATATCTAGGAAATCACCTTACCACTTTCATAGTGATATACTCAGAATTGTTGTTATGGAGGAACTTCAATCAGTGTTTAGTGGTTTTGACGAGGAAAGCATATCCACTATTTACATGAATAGTGATAGTGTCCTTGATTTGGTGAGGATTCATTCAATGATTTTAAATGATAATATAAAATAAATTACTATGAATTTTTATTTCTTATTTAATAAGATTTTTTCTAAGAATTATATGATCAATCATTTCAAATTCTAGTAGAGAATTTGAAAATTCCTCCTTCCACTCAACCTTTGAAGACTCAAGTTCAAAAGATGATATATTTAACTCTTTTATTGGACATGTTCATGGATAACAATGTTGATTTTGAAAAGGAAATGTAGTATGGAGTTGATATTATTACTGACTCCATTTAGTTGTCGAAGCCTTACTTTCATGTGTAGAGCACTACTATTGTGCCTCATATAGCTGAAACTATGTGGCATGGTTTTCCTCCTTCCTCATCCACTGCAATTTCATCTACCTCAATGTATGTATCCATGGATATGAGTCACCTCAAACCTGTTATCCTTTACAAAAAAATGACATATTCTTATACCAAACCTACTTTGTAATCTTCTATTTTTGAAGGAATACCTCTTCCTTCTCTGTCTAATGGCTCACTCCCTTCTTCAACTTCTACTATTACTCATGTGGCTCTTTCTGATGTTTCATCCAGGAAAAAGGGAGGACATCTGGTGCCGAATAAAAATTAATATAGTATTTTTATAGGGATGCTTTATATTTTTTTCTTAATTTTTGTAATGACACGACGTTTTTCCCTCTAATGAAATTTGAGCTCTTGTTGTCTCATCTCTTATTCACTTTCTTTCATTATTTTTTTTCCTCATTTTTGATAATCCCAAATGATGGAGAATAACACTAAGGCCCTAATCCCTAGGGGGGGAGAACAACACACTAATAACATATATATACTTAATATGACATGATATCAACAAAACGTGGATGATTTTTGGAATTTTCATGTTTTAATCTTATTTTAATGATCCTAATTTCTATAAATCCTTGTTCATATATCTATAATATAGTATAGTCATGGTTGGTTTCATTATGATTTAAATAACCTTCAACAAAATTCTGTTAATCATAAATCATGTTTGATTATTATTAAATATATTTATCTTTTTTCTATAATGATTTATTATATGAATTATTAGGTCTATTTTATTATTTTAATGTTACTTCATATATCTGAATACAGATATTTGGATAAGTATGAGAAACCGTGAGTTTGATACCAGTTATGGTTTTCTGTCAAAGGACCCAGACATTGTGACCTAGATATCGAGACACATACATCATGACCCAGACAGTGTGACCTAGACACTATGACCTAGACACCATGACCAGTTTTAGATCATATGAAGTCTGTGACATTGGTTCCATTCTACCATAAATAAGACACCTTTCGATGTTTGGAAAAAAAACCAACACCATGATATTAACACAACATATATGATACTTGTTGCTGATCTCAATATAACTTTTGCATCATTACTATCTCACCACTCAAAAGAAACTAAGAAGATTCTATTTTGTGGTGTCACTCTTTCCAAGTGATATAGTTTCTGCATATATTGTGAAATAGTTCATTAATATGTTTTTTCATTTTCAATTTAATTTTTAACTATAATATTTGAGTTATTTGAAGGAACTGATATAATTAATGTTTCTTTGTAGACATTTCACCTGACTGTATGAGGTCTGATGTGCAGAATACATGCATCCTGTCAAATGCAACATGTGCACACTTAGTTAAAAATTAATCATTAGAGGGGTTTCAATATTAACATATACAGAGAATAAGAGCAGACATACACTATTATTTTAATAGTGTACTGATTTATGCAACACGATTCAATTGAAGAACACATGATGTACTCTCGATCAAAATTATGGACTACCTTAGATCAGAATCAAACTCATCTTCGAATTATCAACTATATGAAGATCATGAGATAGATTTTACTAAAAACCAGAGCACAAGACATGTGATACTCTGTTATTCACAGGAAGGCTGGATACTTTCACCTGCTTCGTCATACAAGTCCAGAGCTTCATATAATAACACATAGAGAACTTCTATCATTATATCATAATCTTTGGTCTATTTTGTTTTTTTATCTTTTGATCATTGTGTGTGTGTCTGTATCAAAACACATACAATATCCTACAATAAACTATAGGATACAATAAATCCATCCTATCATATCTTTTTACATTTTTTACCCCCAAAGATATGGGTTTAAGAGGTCCTTGTGTGACCTGGTTGTTTACACCCACGCTGAACAGTGGAAGAGATCATGTGACCATGACAGTCCTATTCACTATCGTTTACCCCGACTGGACTCACCTGTTTTGATAATCCCAAATCATGTTTAATTCCATGGTTATACTATATTAGTTATTTTTTCAATCTTCTTTAATATATCATCATAATGTTTATCTTGCATAAATCTATATCTTTTTCAATCTCATTGATTTCTAAATCAAGTGTTCAGTTTACATTTCTCTAATTATAAGTTCATTGTTAAGGACTTTTGGTAAGAGCCTGCCATTCAACTTCACCATTATAACTCACTTTTAAAGATCTACAGTCACTGTTGGATGCTACCAGTGCATGGTCATTGTGACAAGTCTACTGTTGATATGCTTATCAAAGTTTACAGACAAAGAGTCACTGTTACAGGTCACTGCTCTGACAAGGCTTCTGATAGAAGTCCACTGTCAGACACTTTCTCAAGTCTTCTGTTAAGAGATACACAGTTCATGTGTACTACTGGACATGTCTACCATTAGTAGAAGTATACCGCTAGACAAATCCAACTGTCGATGTAGTCCACTGTTGTTCAAGTCTACCGTTAGTAGAAGTATGCGGATAGACTTACTCCACCATTGTTGAAGTAAACTATTCAGACAGTCTACCGCTGGAAAGGTCATTGATGAAGAACTCTGATGTCAAGTGCTACTATTAGAAGCTTACTGATTGAAGTCTACCATTGATAAATCTTACCGACTGAAGCCTTTTTTTAAAGGTCTACCGTTGATCTTACCAATGAATTCCACTATTGAAGAGCTTACTGTTGAAGTCTACCGAGTGACACGCATCTGCTACCAGTCTAATGATAACCTACTCTTTACTTTTCAAATTTTATTAATACTATCATAACAGTCATTTATGGACAATTTAATTAATATGATATTATTTAATGATATTTGAAGGCATATCAAGAAACAGTACGAGTTATGAGGAAGACCACACAAGGATGAATAATTTCTCCTGTTGGCCCCTGCTAAATTAAATAATGGAAAGGTGAGCTAGAAAAAGGTTATATATATATATTTTTAGAGACCAAAAGAAAAGGATAAAAACATCTTGATATTGAGATACACACATAATGAAGACATATAAATTACCTGATATACCAATAAAGAAGAAGAGCACTCGAGCACTCATTCTAAAGATCATAGAGCTTAACAATGATCTATTAGAAGGACATTCCAAGCTGTGGTGGTGTGCTATAAAGAGTTTCTGACCTAAGAAGCTGATCATCTCTACATCTGGAACTCAGAACCCGGAAGTTGAGACACACTTTTTTAGTGGAAACTTGCAGATATGGAACAAAAATTCAAGCCCTTAATTTCAAGGAGTCCAGAACTGATCTGCTAACACATATAGTATTCTAAAATTTTCCTAATATATTTAGCTCTACTGTGTTTAGTATTTTAAATTTGTGAGTAGAGTGTCTGTTTTACACACACTGACTTTTTTGCTTGAACTGAGGGATACTAAAAATCCCCATACCAAAATCTCTTTACATTTTTTTCTCACGCATAACTGTGGAAGAAGCCTAGTGTGGCTTGGTAGTTTATTTTCCCAAATAGAACTTCGGTAGAGGTTTCCAATCCTGGAATGTTTGTGAAAACTGTTTTAAAGACTGATACATACTGTGTATCATTTTTAATATAATTTCATGGTGGAAAGTGATCACTAAGTGGAGAGGATTATGTATTGTCTTACGACTAAACATCTTATTTAAATTATAGAGCTCAACTTTTAAGTTCTCTATTTTATATTTATCCACTGCTTATATTTTCAAAGACAGAAATATATTTTTACATTCACTCTAATAGTTATTTTTTGTTAGTGTGTATATGTGATTATTTTAGTAACTTTGTTTCAAAATTTGAATTAGTACTCATACTAATTCAAATGAGTAATCAACCTTTGAGAAAACTGTTGAACAATAAATCACTTCTATCTATAGTAACATAATTAACTAAGCTATTTTAATTCTGGGGATTTTAATCCTAAAAGTTTTTTATAGAAATTTGAATTGGAACTCAATTATCCCCCCTATTGAGTATCCAATCTGACCAAAATTTGGTATCAGAGGGTTTCTGTATTCATACCATCAAACCTGTTTTTCAATAATTTAAATTTCTTTTCCACTGTGATGTTATTTGTATCGTAATGATCTCAAAATTTCTGTTATATTTAAATTTTCAGTTCTTTATCCTTTTAATTTTCTATAGATAACCTAGTTGAGGGTGATGAAACTAATAGTCCATCATTCTTTTATGGAAATAACTATGGTCATTGGAAATTGAAAATGAAAATGTATCTCGAAAGCTTAGGACCTAAAATATGGGACACAATTGAAGAACAATAAGCATTACCTGGTATTTATACGGATACATGATCTCGAGTAACTAAAACTAATTATAATAATAATTGTAAAGCAATGAATGTCTTATACTGTGCTTTGGGTGATGAATAATTCAATACAATATTTTCCTATAAGACTGGTTATGAAATTTGGGATATCTTGGCAGTCTCTCATGAAGGGACAACCAATGCTAAAGAAATGAGATGAAATAACTATATTATTAAATATGAAAATTTTAAGATGATTCCTGATGAACATATCTCTGAAATGTATCTCAGGTTAAATGAAATATTGAACACAATGAATCTTCTTGGGAAACCAGTGGATAGAAAATAACAAATCATGAGGCTGCTTAGATGCTTACCTGAATGATGGAGAGACATCTCTGTATAAATCTGAGAATCATGTGACATCAGCAAGATACCAGTAAAGGAGAAAATAGTCAAGCTAATGATGTGTGAAGAAGAGCTTAATGTGAATCAAGAAATAGAAGAAGAACCATGAAAGAAGTTAGTAGAATTTAGGACTTCATCCTCAAAAACAACGACAATGAAAAATTTCAAGTACCTATAGACAGTTCAGCAAGTGAAGACTCATATTCAGATAGTTATGAGGAGATGGCACAACTTACCAGAAGATTTAAAAGGTTCTACCGAAAGAAGAAATTCTCTCAGAAGTCATACTTCAAATGAAAGTATGATCATAAAGGACAACGGAAGAAAGACAGGAAGTTGAATGATAATACAAGTGAAATAGTATTATATGAATGTAAATGAAAAGGTCATGTGAATGCAGACTGCAGTAAGATGAAATTAAAGAGAAAATATGAGGATAAGGTAAAAGGTTATAAAAATGATATGAATGTAACTTGGAGTGCTTCAGAAGACAGTTCGAGTATATATGATGCTTCAGACTCAGAACAGAACAAACATGCCAATCTTTGCATTATGACATATACATCTGATGTAACACTTAATTCTCTTGTGGTTAATACTTATTATTCTAGGAATTAAAGTGACTCTCATAATTATTAAGAAATGACTAAAGAAGTATTATTTGAATATTGAGAAATTATTGAGGATACTTTTGATGAACTCAAGGACAAATATAAGTCATTAAGAAGACATAATGCTTTAAATGAAAATTACATGTCAAATCTGGATACAGAAAAAGATAAATTTGCTAAGCTACTAAAGGAAAATACAGAGTTAAAATTATATAATGAACAATTAAAAAAGGATCTTGAGAATATCAATGTAGGTAGGGATACCTTGACACAGTTTCTAGGAAAACATATTGCTCCAATGTATACAACTAGTCTAGGATATCATCCCAGACAGAGACAAATTAGAAAAATGAAATTTGTTCTAAAATCTGGACAGTTCTCTACTAGTTCTTGTTCCAGACCATCATTTGAGAAAACAAATTATAAAGGACCTAAAAAAGTATTTATGTCTCAAAATGTGTTTTTTGATTTTATAAAACATATAACGAAATTATGGGTTCCCAAAGTATTACTTTCTATCCTCTCTCGACCCAAGAAGATCTGAGTACCAAAATTACCCCATGCATAATCTGTTTTTCAAGGAAGTTGTTTAAAGAGTTCCTATAAGACCTTATGGTACTTGGATAGTGGATGTTCAAGACATATGACATGATACTATTCTTTCTTCAAGAGTATAATTAATGTTGATGATGGGAATGTTACCTTTGGTGATAATTCAAAAGGAAAAATAGTTGGCTAAGGACAGATTGGTGGCCCTGATACAATATTAATTTCTAAAGTACTTTTTGTTTATGGAATAAAGTAAAATTTACTTAGAATCTATCAGTTGTGTGATGATGGTTTTAATGTTAAATTTTATAATGATGCATGCAATGTTTTCAATTCTACAAATGATTTAGTTTTCACTGCTTGTAGAAATGAGAATGTATATGCTGTTGATCTAAATTACTTATCCAAAAAAAGTTTCCTGCTTAAATTCTTTTCATAAGGAATCATGGTCATGGATCAGAAGGTTAGGACACTAAAATGTGCATTCACTTAGGAATCTATCAAAGAAAATTTTATTTAAAGACTTAACTAAATTATGATTCCCACTTTACAAAGTTTGTAATCCCTGTCAAAATGGAAAACTACCCAATGGTTCTTTCAAACCAAAGAAAGAGGTTTCAACTTCTCAACCACTTGAGTTGGTTCAGATGGATTTGTTTGGACCATCAAGAGTTTCTAGTTTAAATGGGAAGCACAATGTTTATTTTCTTTTAAATGACTTTTCTATGTATACATGGGTATACTTTCAAGCTCACAAAATTGAAGCTTGCTACTATTTTATCAAATATTACATGTCTGTAGAAAATCATTATGGACATAGAATAAAGACCTTAAGAAGTGATCATGACCATGTATTTGAAAATCATGAGTTTGAATATTACTGCTCACACAATGGTTATAGTCATAACTTTTCTGCCCCTAGGTCACCTCAATAGAATGGTGTAGTTGAGAGAACAAATATGACCCTTCAAGAAATTGCAAGAACTATAATTAATGAGTATGATTTACCTGTTTATTTCTGGTATGAAGCTGAAAATACATCTTGTTATATTATCAATAGAGTTTTAATTATACCTGTCTAATAAAGACCACTTATGTGCTTTGGAACAATAGAAAGCCTAAGGTTAATTACTTAAGAGTTTTTGGTTGTAATGTCTTTATTCTTAATACTGAGGATAATATTGACAAACATTCTCCCAAAAGTGATGAAGGAATTTTCATGGGCTACACTACCTCATGTAAAGCCTGTAGAGTGTTTAATAAGAAAAACAAATGTGTGGAAGAATCATTTCCTATCAAATTCGATGAGACTGATCCACATGAGCCTAAAACCTCTCTTGAACACCTTGAGGATGATATCTCAATTCTGAACCATAATGATAAAGATAGTGAATCCCCTGTGAAATTGTCCTATTCTTGAATTTTTCCATAAACCGCACCTATTTATTCGGAACCAACATACAACAACGAGGAATATAGTTCATCATTTCCTAGAGGCATTTGGACTGTTAAGAATCATCCTCTAGATGCTGTTGTAGGTGATCTAAATAGAGGAACACAAACAAGAGCTTCTCTGAGAAACCAGGTTGTACATCAAAATTTTCGTTCATAGCATGACCCCAAAAATATTAATGATGCTATCAATGATGACTTTTTTGTAATGGATATTCAAGAAGAATTAAATTAGTTAGAAATAAACAATGTTTTAGAATATGTGGAAAGACCTAAGGACACTTTGACAATAGGAACTAAATGGGTGTTTAGGAATAAAGATGATGAGTCTAGAAATATTGTTAGAAATAAGGATAGGTTAGTTTCACAAGGATGTAGCCAGGAAGAATGAATAGACTATGAAGAGACCTTTTCACCTGTAGCTAGGTTAGTATCCATTAGGATACTACATTCTTATGCAGCTCTTCTTAATTTTAATCATTATCAAATGGATGTTAAAAGTGATTTTCTAAATGGTTATATAGTTGATGATGTGTTTGTTTAACAAACCCATGGTTTTAAAAATCCCCATTTTTTAAATCTTGTTTTAAAACTTTCTAAAGACTTATGTGGATTAAAACAATCTCCAAGAGCATGGTATGATAGGCTCGCCTCTTTTCTTATTTAAAAAGGTTTTAACAAATTGATTGCTGATCCTACCATTTTTATTACAAGAATTTCCAAATATGTTTTGGCATTACAAATTTATGTGGATGATATTATTTTTGGATCTTCTAAAAATTATTTATATATTTATTTTTCAGAAATGATGCAAAATGAGTTTGAAATGAGTTTACTGGGAGAAATCAAATTTTTACATGGATTTAATATCTTTCAAAATAAAGATGGATTTTTTTTGAATCTAAATAAATATATTAATGATCCTTTAAAACATTTCGCTTTGGATGGTAGTAAAGGAAATGACAGACCTATGAGTGCCACTTGTAAGTTGGATGCTGATGATGCTGGAGAACCAGTGGATCAAACCAACTGTAGAGGTATGATAGGGAGCCTACTCTATCTTATAGCTAGAAGACCTAATATTATGTTTAGTGTATGTATGTGTGCCCTCTTTCAAGCCAATCCAAATGTGTCTCATTTAACTACTGTTAAAAGAATTTTTAAATATCTCAAACATACACCCAACTTAGGAATATTTCATATAAAAGACAATCATTTGATTTGTTGAGTTATTCTAATGCTGATTTTGCTGGTTTCAAGTTAGAGAGAAAAAGAACCTCTAGGACATGTCACATTTTAGGCATGTCACTAGTATCATGGTGAAGTAAGAAGAAAAATTCTATTGCATTATCTACTGCTAAAGCTCAATACATAGCTGCAGGTAGTTGTTGTGCACAAATTTTTTGGATGAAACACACTTTACAAGACTATGGATATCAATTCAAACACGTCTCTATAAATTCTGACAATAAAAGTGCTATTAACATTTCCAAAAATACAGTATATCATTCTAGGACAATGCATATTGATATAAGACATCACTTTTTGAGGGATAATTATCAAAAAGGTTATATCACTCTTGAATTCATTGGCACTGAACATCAATTGGATGCTATATTCAAAAAACTATTGAATTATGAGATATTAAGTTACATCAAACATGAGTTATGTATGATTAATTTCAGTATAGGATACCTCACAGTCAAACCTCACGGAAAGGCTCCTCCCTAGTGTACCTCACCGTTGGACCTCCCTGGTGTACCTCACTGTTAGACCTCACTGATGTACCTCAGCGTTGAACCTCACTGTTACACCTCGTCGTTGAACCTCACTGTTACACCTCACCGTTGAACCTCACTGTTTGAACCTCATTTTTAGGAACCTCGCTCTAGGATACCTCACTATTTTCCTTTACCGATTATTTTTGCGGAAATCCAAACAGTTTTATTCCTATTCATTATTCCTATTTTGTTTAATTTTTAACCCCAAAATGATAAAACTAAAGCTACAAACATATCTCAATCCACTCTCTTCCTCAATTTCAAACCTTAGCTCTCAAAATCCCAAAACCCTAACTCTCTACTAAACAATAAAACCGCTTCAAACCTCCATGGCATGACCCAAGCGACCCACTATTGTCATTGAGGATGCGCTAAGGCCAAAGAGGACTCGAGCTGAGTCTAGTGGCACCAGTAGTACCCCAACGAGACCTGTAAACCCGCATCAGACAAAGAGAGAAATCGTGGCTGAGAAGGAGCTGAGTGAAGAATGGATGTTGTCGAGAATGTCATTAGTGCTGGAAGAACTAAAATCCCAAGGATGGACCAAATGCTTTTCCAACAATAATGGGCTGTACTACCTGAATCTCATGAAGGAATTCTATGAATAACTGAAGTTATAAAAGGAAGATATTGTGTATAGGATGGTATCTAGAGTCAATGGAAAAAGAGATTGATTTCATCTGCTGATTGGGCTGCCTATTTGAGAGTTCCTTCTGAAGGAATTTATGAATACTATTCTGGAGTGGCTCCTATAGACTGTGATATTTTTGGGTATGAAAAAGCACTAGAAGAACAGACTGGGAATGGAATATCAAGGAAGATCATTGCAGTTGAGATGAATGGAGAAGACAAGATATTATTTAAGTTCATTCACCATGAGATTAGTTCCAGGAGAGGGGATTTTGCAGTGCTAAAGTATCAGGGCATATTCTTGATGTTCTTGCTGAAGCATGGGGAGAAGATCAACCTATGTAGGTTGCTGATGGAACAATTTGAGGATATTACTAAGGCATGATCAATGTCCAATTCCCTATTTCATGCCAAGCTAATCTCAGTAATGCTAAAGGTAAATGGTTTGGATGGAAATAAAGAAGAGACGATAGTGGCTACGAATAGTGTTTGTATCTCCAAGGTTATTTGAAAATTCATGAAAATTATCTAGAATCTCTAGAATAAGGCATGGTTGAATGATGAAGGAAAAGTTTATTAAATGTTTGACCCTACTAATCAGCCATCCATGATAAATGAAAAGAGAGTTCCAGGCCTGAATCCTGATGATCCAGAACCAGCTTATTCAGATGATAAGGAGGAAATTGAAGGATCTATAAAATCTTAAAGAAAATACACCCCATTGATGATGGGAGTGATCCTTATTTACTTGCCAGTCCTATAAGGACAATATCTTTTGGATCACCTAGCCCTCCAAAAGAAATTCCAAGAAGAGATATTTTTCTAAAAGATAGTGATACTGAGACCAGTGAAGAAGAAGAAGTATATCAGAATATTGTTCGAGGCACCTCTGAAGAGGATGAGGCTACTGAGTTAGATCATTATTATCATGAGGAAAAAGAGGCTGGTGATAAAGATGAAGGAAATGAGGTTGTTGTCGCTAAACCTGATGATGAGAATAGCGAAGAAGAGGAGATTAGTTTGAGCCCTCTGATAGGTAATAAGATAGAACAGTGTCTGACCAAGAAGCAGAAGTGGAATTTACTACCATTGAAATAGAGGTCATTGATGACTCAGTGGAGGTTGTGACTCACCCCACTAGTGAATAAATTTATCAAATAGAGTTTGAGTCTTATAGAGTTTAAGAGGAGGTTGTGGAATTGCCCAGAGTAGAACCAGTAGAGGAGAATACTCAGGAGAAAGATCCGAGTGAGGGGGAGCATCTTAGTTCTATATTTGTTCTTCCTGACATTGAAGAATGGTCAGAATACCCTGGATACATGGTACATGGGTTGGATTGCGATGATTATGATTGTGATATGTCAAACAAAAGACATATTGTACCTGTTACATTTCCTCTAGTGGTTATCCTTCTTGAGAACATTTTCACTAAGAATGATCTGGAATCACTAAAAACTTATCTACATCTGATGTTTGATAATAGGGCCTCTGAATTGGAAAAGGAAATGTCCTTAATTCAAGATGTGATTTTCTCTGAGATGACTAGGATTCGGTCTTCCATTCAGGCCAGTTTGTACCATGATGTATCTCAATGCCAGAATCAACTCAAGGATGTGTCACAGTATGTGGAACATCTAAGATAGTCAGTGGTGACCCTGACTTCTCTAATGGATTCTAGGGACCAATCAAACAAATAAATTCACTATATCAAAAATGTGGTGCAATAGACTGTTGCAATGTTTGAAAGTTTTAAGGAATCCATGAAGCTCATGTGAAGGGCCAGTATAATGATGAGAAGAATCTCATCATTAAGTTGACCAAGACTTTTAAGGAAAATATTGATTTCAATATAACACCATTGGTTTCCTTTGTCACTAATTAAACCACCACTACACCACCTATGGACTTGTTAGCATTTAGGAAAGTGGTCAGTGAAGGGTTTTCAATGATATCTGGTGTCAGTGCACCTGTCTCTCAATCTGTGACTCAGATTATCACCACTACCAAAGATGTTAAGAAGTTAGTTATTGACTTCATGAGAGAGGTTTCCCATGACCAAAAAAGTATAAAATTATAGATTCATTACTATTATAAAATGATTTACACCAAGCATTAGATGGATTCTCATTTCATGATTTTGTTGGAAAACCACAATATTCCACCAGTCACCAGAGACTTCAAGGAACAAGTCACTCGGCTTGGCCGGTTGACTCCAGCCTTAAGGAAAATTATCAAGGACAAGGATGATTTCATCTCGGCTACGGAAAGAGGAGGAATCATTATTATGGAATTCATAAACCTACTCCTACACATTCTCCATGTGGACTGTACCCCTGTCATAATCCCTCTTTCCTTACATGCATCCCAACCCAGTGCTTCTTCCATGATGTCTCCGGCAGAGGCCATCAGAAGCCTTACTCAACTGATTCCCCAGAGAGCTACCCACTATAGAAACACAAGATCTATTGTTGTTTCCCCACCAATCATTCCTATAGCAATTCCTAAACCTTCTGATCCACCAGCTCATCCTCCATCTTCTTCTTGAAAATGGAAATAACACTTGATTGAGGATGATGTTGATTGAGTTTGTTTCTGTATTTTGATAGGGGTTATGTATTCCTTTGGGTCATGTAATTTCATTCAATTAATACAAGAATTCTATGTTATCTCAACTTGTGTTTCTTTTTTCGAATCACGAAGGGGTAGAAATGTTGTGCTAATACTAATATGATCCTATGATTTCATCACTCTTTAATGGACCTTTTTCTGCTTTTCCCTCTGATACCATGTACTCTTATTAATCTCTGATACTTGAGAATCCACAACAAAACTAAAGTTCACGTTGATCTCTATATTATATGATTATATGTGATATCAATATTTAATAAAAACTAGTATAATTTGTGACTATCAAAAAGGGGGAGACTGTTGGACTCGTATATTTTGATAATCCAAAATCATGTTTAATTCCATGGTTATAATGAATTAATCATTTTTGAAATCTTTTTTAATCTATCTTTATAATGATTATCTTTCAATAATCTATATCTTTTTCAATATCAAGGATTTTCTAAATCAAGTGTCTCAGTTTACATTTCATTAAGTATAACTTCACTCTTAAAACCTACTGGTAAGAGCCTGCCGTTCAAGGTCACTATTATAACTCAATGTTAAAGATCTACATTAACTATTGAAAGTTTCCGGTGCAAGGTCACTATTACAAGTCTACTATTGATATAATTATCAATTTTTAGATAAAAAGAGTCACCGTTACAGGTCTCTTCTATGATAAGGCTTTTGTTAGAAGTCCACTGTCAGAATCTTTCTCAAGTCTTCTATTAAGAGCTTTACAGTTCAAGTGTACCACTGGACATGTCTACTCTTAGTAGAATTCAACCGCTACACAACTCTTATTGTCGATGTAGTCCACTATTGTTCAAGTCTACTATTTCTAGATGTCTGCTGATAGATATACTCCACCGTTGATGAATTCAACTGTTGAGACAGTCTACCGCTGGAAATGTCACCGTTGAAGTAGTCTAATTTTACAGAGCTACTGTTAGAAGCTTTCTGATTGAATTCTACCATTGATCATGCTTACTGACTGAAGACTACTATTAAAGGTCTACCGTTGAGCCTACCGATGAAGTCCACTGTTGGAGAGCTTGCTGTTGAAGTATACCGAGGGGCATGCATCTGCTACCAATTTTATGATAACCTGTTATTTACTTTACCAATTTTCATAATACTATCCTAATGTTCATGTTTGGAAAATTTAATGCAACTGACATTATTTAATGATATTTTCAGGAATATCAAGAAAAAGTATGAGGTATGATGAAGAAAACACATGGATGAATAAATTCTCTTTTCGGCCCTTTCTAAATTAAATAAGGGAAAGTTGATCTTGAAAAAAGATATATATGTGTGTAGAGACCAAATGAAAAGGAGACTGAAATCCAGATATGGAGATACACACATTAAGAAGACATATACAATACCTGATATTCCAAGAAAGAAGAAGATTGCCTGAGCACCCATTCTGAAGATCCCAGATCTTCAAAAATATCTTTTGGAAGAACATTCCAAGCTCTGGTGGTGTTCTAGAAAGAGTTTCTGACCCAAGAATCCAATCATCTCTACATTTGGATGTCAAAACCTAGATGTTGTGACACTCTATTTTAGAGGCAACTTGCAGAGAAGGAACAAAACTTCATTTCCTTCATTTCATGGTGTCTAGAGATGATCTTCCAATACATAGAGCATTCAAAAAAATTCTTCCTAAAATCATTAACTCTACTATGTTTAGTATTTTACGTTTGTTAGAAGTGTTTCTGTTTTAAACACACTGACTTTTGTGCTTGAACTGAGGGATACTAAAAATCCCCATACCAAACTCTCTTTACATTTTTTCCAATGCAGAACTACGGAAGAATCCTAGTTTTAATTAGTAGTATATTTTCCCATGTAGAACTGTGGTAGAGGATTCCAAACCTAGACAGTTTTTGAAAACTATTGTAAAGCACGATACAGGTTGTGTATCATTTTTTATATAATTTCTTGGTGGAAGGTGATCACAATATCGAGAGGATTTGGTCTGGTTTAATACTGAACACTTTGTTTAAATTATTGAGTTCAACTTTTAAGTACTCTGTTTTACATTTATCCACTACTTATATTTTCAAAGACTGAAATCAGTTTTCACGTTCACTCTGATAGTTAGTCTTGGTTAGTGTGTATATGTTATTATTTTAGTAAATTTTGTTGAAAAAGTTAAATTAATACTCATACTAATTAAACAGATGAATAATCAACCTTTGAGAAACATGTTGAACAATAAATCACTTATATCTCTACTACCTTAATTAACTGGGCTCTTTTAATTTGGGGGATTTTAATACTAAAATTTTTTAAAAGAAATTTGAATTGGAACTCAATTCACCCCCCTCTTGAGTATCCACTCTGACCAACAACCCCGATCATGGGTGTGGTTTTAGTTTATTAATATATAATTTGTTGGTGGTAGGTGATCACCATGTGGAGTGGATTTGGTCTCGACTTCCAACATAACCACTTATTTTATCTGTGCTGTCTTTGAATTTAGTTTTTCTCCTTTTTACTGTATATTTTGGAAAACACTAGATTCTAATTTGATAGTTAGTCATGTATAGAAGTTATAATTGTTTTCCCATATTATAATAGCTACAAAAGTATTATCAATAATTCATATTGATATTATTGATAATTAATCAAAATTTTGAGAGGTTATTCGAATAGTACATCCATATTAACCATATTAATTTGATTAATTGGTTTGTAATCTTTTTTTATTGGGGAACCTTTTTAAAAATCATTTTAACATAAATTTTAGTAAATAATCAATTCACCACCTATTGAGTACTTTACTCCGACCAACAATATTTATTTTAAAACTATTATATATCCATATTCAAGTATATATTAATATATATCATTCCATTATAATGTCTAATTATCATATTAATAACAACTATTCATTAAAATCAATATTTGGGTAAAAAAATTCAAATTTCAATACATGTTTCAATTTGGAGGTTCAGGTTGTTACACATTAGTAAGGGTACCATCATCTCTAGAATAATAATTCCCTAATAAGTATCATATTTATTCAAAATATAAACTTTTATAACTAGTCATATAAAGTGGTTAGAAAATTATAAACAACAATACATTTTCGATACAAATGTCATTAATTACAAACAAGTGATGATTTCAATTTTCTATGCATGTAAGAAAAGAAAGCAAATAGTATTTCAACATTATTGATTACTAATTATAACAACAATAAAATATATTTTCAATATTAATATCCTTATTAAAATATTTGAAAATTTAAAATAAATAACCCCATTTACTGGTCGTGGTTATCCACATGTATACCCAAGTGACATTATTATTTTCCATCAAAAAGGATGGGGATAGAAACATTCAATTCAATTAAAATAAAAATAACATGATATAGTAAATATAATTAATCTATATTGATAATAAGACCACATTTAATTTATTGGTTTTTTAATAATAATGAAGCATAAAAAATATTTGTATGAACATATACATCTTCTTTTAGTATAGTCATTTTAAAAGAATGTTATAGTTTCGTGGATGGTCCTTTTAGGAATAAAATAAAAATAGGTCATGTATTTGATATATTAGAGTTTATTTTTTCATGTCTTGGAATAGCTAAATGTATTAGGTGGTGTGGTGATGATTGGAGATGATGTGTTTTTTAATATGTGTCTGTAGTGTCACTCTTGTAAATAATTAAAAATTAAAATAAAATAATAGTATTTTAAAGTTTATGTGGCATTAAACAAGAAAAAAATAGTTGAAAATTTATAGTTGATTCTAAATTAATGGAAAAAAAATATTTATATATTTTTTAATTTTATTTTATACATTATCATGTTATTTCAACTCATATGACTTTTAGCCTTTACATTTTTAATTATTTTTTCCCTCAATCACTTTTCTTGATGATAAAAAATGAAATTAACCTCATTATAATTTAAGAACTTTATAATTCAAAAAATATATATTTTAATTCTATATATGGAGAAAATTACTTTTAATATAAGTGTGTAAAGTACGATGTGAAGTATTTGTAGTAAAATTCATTTTAAACCATGAAATAGAAATTATTATTATTTATTTCATTGTAAATAAATTAGTTGAATTGTACCATATTTTAGGGATTATGTTATTTAAAAGTTTAATCAAAATCATAGATCATTAGTTATTTATTTAATTTATTCATATAAAAACTTTTTTCTTATTCAGCTATTTTTTACATTCAAAATATTTTAGTTTCAATTAAAACCAACTTATGACCACTAAATTAATTTTTAAATTTTTAAAAAATTTCTATTCATATATTTGTAAGTTAATTTAAAACTCACCAATACAATAGATTTATAAAAACTTTTACATTAAATTATTACATTTTAATATATTTTTTTCATTAGGGATTTGTGTTTTGTGTATATAAAAAAATCAAAGATCTGAAACATATTTCATGATAATTATATCATAAAATATTTAATTATTAGATCCCCTAGCCTATAAGGATATCCATTTTAAATTTATTCACTCATATATAAAAAATATTGAATAGTCCTATCTCATCACATCAATAGGTTCCCACATGGCTCCCCCATATTTAAGCATGTTCAGAAAGAATAAACTATTTGTGGTCATATTCCATAGAACAATAAATATTTTATATATAATATCCACTTGGTGTTCCTTATGTCAGATATTATTCTCAATTGTTTCACACTCTGAGTTATTTTTATATGATGTATTACATGCATTCTTACTTGGGTGAGACACAAGGAACACGTTATAAAACTGATATAGATTCAAAGAAAGATCCATCTAATAGAAAAATATTTTAATATGTTCATGATTTTAGAAAGGAACAATATATATAATGATTCATATTCCCTTATTCTAAATCTCATAACCTTATTCCATGAATATATTCAATAGAATAACATATCACCAACTTCTGATTATTGATATCACCATTTATATTCATCATAACTATTATAATGATACTATGGTTCCATAATTTTATATTTAGTGTTATAACAATCACATAAATTTCCTCTGCTTCCTTATATTTTAGTTACATTTTTTCTTCAACAACATCCCAAAATATTTTTATTTCAAAAAATTTTATAAAGGTATTTTTAAGGAGATAAGTGATTATATCAGTGAAGTCTATTATTTAAAAAAACTCCTTTGGTGAATGATATTAATCCCAATGAAATTTTATAATTTATTTAACATTCACTCAAATTATCATTAATTTTTTATCTTTCCTTTTCACATCACCATGTAATGTAGGATGATATAAAGTGATAATTTTCATCTCTATCTTCAATTATTGATAATCAATTGTCCAAAACTTTATGGTAATACATTTATCAAAGTAAAATGAAATAATATTTTATTCTTAGTGAAACCTTACCACTTTATTAATATATTTTATCTAAATAGGATTGAGAAATAAATATTCCCTAATTAAAAATAAATTTTATGACTTCATAAAGTTATCAACTATGAACTAAATAATATTATATAATTTTGATGTTTTGGGTAGTTCAATGAAGAAATACATGGTGATGTTTTCCAATTTTAATTATATTTTGAGTTATGGTTATATCATACCCTTAAATTTATATCTCCCAGATTTAATATGTTGTCAAACTAATAATTGAGATAAATAATTTGAGATATCTGATTTCATGTTATCCAACTAAAACCATTCTTTCACATAGAAATACATATTCTTATTTATAAGATAAATTGGGAATGATAAACATTAAGCTTCATCCAACAACTCCATTATATATATATATTTTGATTTGTGACTTAATCAGTCTTAAGAAATTATAATTTAATAAAAATTATAGTTTAAGTCAGTATAATTCCCCACATTCTTCTATGGTTTCCCATATTCATCCCAATTTATATTTAATACTCACATGGATATATGATTAAACATTTATCTATGAAAAATATGATCTTCCCATATAATCATTATTTAAAAATAAATATTTTAATATTTAATAAGTATTATATCTCTTTTAATTCTCATCATAGACATATTATCATGGTATTTTCGGCTCTGATAATCAACCACATAATTGGCCATCCATGGGTGGTAATGTATTAAGAAGTAATAATCATTAATCATTCTAAACTACCACTTTTAAAATATATTCAAATTTTTTATAATATACAATTAAATATTTTATAATTAATTTCATTTTTTTAATTTAGGAATTTTATTGTATATTTTCAAATTAATATTTTTTAACAACCTAATGAATGAAAAATTGTCTCAATTAATTCATAATATTTTGTATTTATAAATTAAAAATATAACAGAATTTTATATTTCAATGATCTATTGATCTTCTTTGATGTTTCAATATTTTTTATGTATAATGGAGTCACCATTGTGGTTACCTTTCTTGAATCCACTATGAATAAAGCCTCGATGATATACCCCATCTGAGATACATTTAATACATTCATGAGTTATGTTTTCCATCATCTTTGAATGTTTTTATTAATACTCAATGTAAAATAATTTGAAAGGAAAAAATCATCAAACTATACATCCCAAAAGAATCCATGGATATTTATCCATCTATAAATCTAATTCCATTTTACTGACTATGAGACACTATAATAAAGAAAAATTTGATTCAATATACCATGTATAAATAAATTTTTTTTTCATCCAATCATGATCCTTTTATTAACTATAAAAACTTGTTTATCATCATATGGTAAAAAATATACATGTTATATAATTTCATAATTCATTAAGTACCATTTTAATTTTTTATATAACTCCACTATTATGTTTGTTTTGATTTGAGTATCAAAATGATGCAGTGGTAATGAAAATTCATTTTTTTAACTATATTCTCAAAGGAATATGCACACATATGAACATTTATATTTTTATATCACCACTTGTTTATTTTTTCAATAATTGATATATTAATTGTGGTGAATATGAATGTGAAATAAATTCCACATGAATAATAATGGTGTGATGGTGTACTAAATATAATGAACATTCTCATCACTATTCTCTCATGATGAGTATCATGATTGAACATACAACATGTCATGAGAAAGAACTCATCCTCTAGAAATCAATGTGTTGTCGTGTATAATTATCATCTGTATATTTCTTTGAAATAATGATTATATTCTCATCATTATATTTCATTTTTCTTTGAAATATATTATTCTTAATCCTGAAATCCATGATATACACTGTTTATCAATTAAATTTTACATATATATTTATATAAAGACTTCGAACTTATTTTAATATTAAATATTTCAAAATATCATTCAATATTTCAGGATCAAGAACATAAATATTTCCATAATCCCACAAAACGGGCTTGTACAAGTTTCAATAATGTTGTATAGAGTGCTCAAATAGTAGTATATTGTGATTTTCTAAGTGTGATCATGTAGTCCTTTGATAAAGGAATCATGTACCGTGGATGATTTTCCTCAACATAGTAATTGTAATAAAATATGTAAAATTCATATATTCTTTATTTGATAATATTTTTATTATTAAGAGTCACATTTTATATTTATTTTCTGATTTTATAACATTGTATAGTTCATTATGATAATGTTGAAATATGTGGTTTGTTGAAATACATTTTTTATCATTATTTTAATGATTTTTTACTTTATGAAATTATATAATATTTATTTTTATTACAATATCAATTTTATAATTTATTATAAATTTTTCTAAATTTATTTAATGGGTTTTTATATTTTTCTATACTGGTATAAGTAGAGGAATTTCATTTTTGAAATCTATACAATGGAAATGATAATGTATTTCATTGTTATTGAAAAGTCGTATTTAATTAACTCGTGAATAATGAGGATAGAATTGGAAAAAACAATCATAGAGACTAATCACTATGTTTTTTAAGCGATTAAATTATTTTACATTTCTCTAGAAAAATAGTCTAAGGTAAATCAGTGTGATACAAAAGATGTACACAATACAATAATAATGAATTGTTAGTTTCATTCTTCAACTTCTATTTTGTTGGTTCCATCATGAAGGAACTACAATGTTTGATAAACTAATACAACATGTAATTAATGATAATTGGGATACATAAATAATGACCTATTCTTCTGATATTTAATCTTAATTTATTAATGGTTATATTGGTCATAAATTCTATTACATATATTTTCCATATGTATTGGTATATTCAATTTTCATATGAAACTATAAAAATGTCATACAACCTTTATCCATGTAAATATTTACAATGTTCTAATTTATTAACACTCATTATCCTTCCTAAAACTATGAAAATTTATATGACTAGGGATTGATTATAACAACCCTTCTCTTTATTTCTATTTATTCATGATTTATAAATAGACTTGAACATAATGAAACCTTAAAGATAAAGTGTTTTATTGTCTATTTGGGATTGTGAACAATACATGACAAATAATGACATAAAATACAACATCTTTATTATTAAATTCATTAACATGACCACCAATGTTTTTTATAGTTAAGACTACATAGGATAACCGGAGGACATACATTAGAAAAGGGTGAGCTATGAAGACATATAAATAAACACATAATAAAATGAGAAAGAAAAAACACGTTAGAAAATATTCATATGAATGGATAATGAATGGAACATGAATATAGTGATATGATAAATCATGATTATCATAATATGTAATTGTGGAAACGCCATACGACATGATATTAGCATGAGACAAGGCTCCTTGTATGTGGATTAGCATGAGGAAACCATCATTTCACATGGATTAATGTGATTAAAACCTAATTGAACATGAATTATCATGAGTAAATTTTCATTTCATATGTCATATAATTATACTAAGCTTTACCCAATGCATTGAGGTACTATCTGGGAACACCCTTGATAATCATTTCATTTTCATTTATATGTTTTCTATATAGATCATAAATCTTTGATTGATTAAAAATCATAATTTATTTCACTAAAAATTAATGTGTAATACATAAATGAATGTCCTAAATAATTAATTAAATGATAATAAAGTTGAATACCCTTGACAGATAAAAGGGTATTGAATAACATACACAATGATTTTGGCATGGAAGATCATGGTGTTATTTCAACAACAAAATAATGTCAAATAGAAATTAGTAAAATGGTTTGATGAGCGAAAATGGGTGTTTAACAATTTATACATGAAATTAACAGTAAGGGGATCATTTAACATAATATTTGAACATATGATATGGAATATAGATGTTTTATATAAAATATAATATTGAATAGAAATGAGAAGAGATAAATCTATTACAGAATTTCGACATGGTAAGAGGTGTACATGGGAGGGATTAATGATAGATGAGTATCTCATATTTAAAACATAATAAAGGATGTATGGGGGAGGTGTGAAAACATATCCCATCATATTTAATTTCTAATAAAATGGTGTAGAAATATTTGAATCATTTAAAAAAATTGAGAAATAATGGAACCCTTACTTGGATGTGTGATCCAAAAGGCTTAAGAGAGGATTAATGGGAGATTCTAGAACCATTGGAGGAATATAGGGAATATATAGCTGATTTTTTATGATCTTTACTGATTTTGAGTGGAGTGGAAATGCTTTGTGGGTGGGTTTATATAGGAAAGGAATTTGATTTCTTTATTATTTTGGTTTTTGACAGTACACAGTAAAATATTCATAACAAAAAACAATCCAATTTTTTATTCCCATAATTACAGGAAAATGGGAGTGGTATAAATTATTTTATAAGGCTAAGGGAATAAGATATTAAAATATTATCCTCTATTATGTGGAGGTGAGACATGCTCTAAAGGAAATTATTTTAAAACTGTAAAATATTTAATAAGACATGGTGGATTCACGAAAGCTTTATAAAATTAATAACACAAATATAAAAAAAATTAATTAAAGTAAAAACAAATTTTGGATTAATATAAATTTTATATTATTTATTACATCATTATTTGTCCATTATTATGTCACAAAAGACATTATATATTTATACTGTATTTAATTTTTAACTAAAAGATCGACACTCTGAGAAAATTATAAAAAATTCATCATATGGAAATTTATACATCATGATTCCAAAAATAATATTAATTAATTACATATATATAATTTTCTAAACAGATAAATTTATTATATTAATTATACAAACCAATTTTGTTTAAAAAAATTGACCTGTTTTCACAAAAATAGTTTTTAATCCATAAAAAATTACATTTAATTCACAAAAAATATATGATTATATATATTTATTAAAATAAATTTATTAATAATATTTTATTATAATATTATTTATTTAAAAAATCCATTAATATCATTTTTTAATTGAAATTAAAATTAAATATTTTGTTTTATCATATAAAAATATAATTCTTATCAAACTGATTACTTAATCATTTATAGATTAAACAAAATTAGGAAGACATATTCTAATCATTTATAATTAAAAAGAGTTATTTTATGAAAATATTTAATTATAATAAAATTTTTAATAAAACATTAGTTTAATATAATAATTTATATATTTCCGAAAAGTACTATTTTACCTGAAAAATAAATTTATCAAATTCATCATATTTTTTAATAACATTATTCTCACAACAGAATTGATAGAATAAAAATTTTATTTATAAAAAATAAATTAAACCATAATTAACTAATAACTTGTTATATAACACCTTATAACACCAGTATATGACCTAAGGGTATAGTGTGCGATGATGATACACTCTATGGGTTGCTTTAATGACATCACTCGAGTGTTGATTTCCACCAACCTGAACATCTCCCACAGAATATCTCATTAAAGCATAAAATATTTAAGGATGTCTTGTTTTTGGTCCAGAGTGACACCTAGTGACGCTACCTTTTTCCTGAGCTCCGAAAAATGGGCTTCGTATGGTACAATCATACTGGTTGAGACCATCAAATTTTCATTCTGAATTAATTTTCCATTATAATTTCTATTTAAAAAATAATAATTATAATGTTAATTTATTTATTGTATCCAATGGTCAAATTGATCATCGGTCATAATTGACCAAAGGTCACATAATGGATGAATAATAATAGTAATGCTTCAATTTATACTTCATTGGTTTTAATGAATGTGGAACAATAAGGCATACAATATTTGGAAAAAATACTATTCAGATGTTTGGGTCATTATATTCTTCCCCCCTTAAAAAAATTTTTCACCAAAAATTCATTTTACAAACTATGGTGAAAAGAGCTGAGTGTACATCTCATTCATCTTTTCAACGTGATCTTCCATGTTTCCTATTTTCATTTTCGTTATGTTGAATGGGATCATGTGTCACAATGGTACCTCCGGATATTTTCAAAATCATCTACTTCCCATACTAAGGAACACATCAAGCATCTTGGATTTTATCGATGGAAGCACCGATAAGTCATCAAAATTGTATTTATAATATGAAATTATAAAATATCTCCTTGAATATTTTTTTTATAGAATAATATTACCAATTCATCTTGAAATATCCCAATATATAAAAAATTTTATATTAGCTTAGGTAAGTCTCCAAAGACCGAAGTCAATAATTTTCTTCAATAGGCTTCTTCAAGGTCTCACAATTTTTTGGCATGTAGAAAAATATGTAGTACTTCATCATTTTGTAATAAATAGAAGAATTTGAAAAGAACATGATGGTACATACCAGACTTATCATTATAGGAAATTTGATAGACAAAAAATCTCCAACAGATAGTACTGTATCCTTGAAAGGTTTAGGTAATGCTATATGTATTTGATGAATTTTAATGTTGTTTTCACATAACTAGGATATTTTTAAATGTTTTGAATTCTTATGAGCATCACTTTAGAATAATCACTCCTAGTATTTCACAGGATGAGAGAGAATAGTTTTTCATAATCTTCCTCCTTCAATGTTTTAACTATGAAAAAGAAAAGAATATTACGGGGTTTGAATACATAGCTTATAAGAATGTAAAAAAATGAAAAAATGGACATCAAAGGATAAACATATATAGTATATAATAATATGTGATACCCTATGTTTCAATCTAGATTATCTATGATCTATTATGTAAAATATATTTTAATGGGATTTTTTGGTTCCCTTAATAATAGTTCATAATAAGATTATGAATTGGCCAAATAATATCCCCTAGGAGTGTCATAACAAGAGTTCATCAAGTCTCATTTTCATGTACCGATTCCCGTTCGAGTCTATCTAAAATAAGTGTTTTATTGTATTACCCCTAGATATATCTTTTCCAGAGATACCTCTATTTGTTCATATATAGAAAGGGATTTACTTTCATGATAACCCACCAAAATGTATGTATTATTTTATTATACTTAGTATTATCCCTATGCCTTTCACTAGTGTCTTCTAATCCTAATATCAAAAATAACTAAACATATCCTCTGATACCAACCATTATAAACCTACTCTTTATTAAAAATTTATTCATGATTTATTTCATAAAATTGTAATTAATAATTACAATAAGATAGAGAGGTTTAATGTCCTTGGGGATTATGAACATTATATGAAATCATAATACATAAAATACAACATCTTTTTTGAATACCCCATTTACATGACTACAACATCCCTTAATACTTGACACTACATGGGATAACTTGAGGAAATACATAAGAAATGGGTGAGCTATAAAGCCCTATAAATAAACATGGCATAACATGGGGAATAAAATACCTGTTATAAAATTGGAATATAAATGTATAATTAATGGAATATGAATATAAATAAATGTTAAATCATGATAATAATAACATGAAAATGTGGAATCAATATACAACATGATATTAGAACTGTACAAGGCTCATTGCACATGGATTAACATGTGTAAACCCTCATTGCACATTAATTACCATGATTAAACCCTATTTTCACATGAATTTTCATGAATAAACACCCATTTAACAAGGTCAATCGTGATACAAAACATTACCCAATGCATTCGAGAGATCTCATGGTGCACCCTTCATAATCATTTTGTTTTTATTTCCAAGTGTGCCACATAGACCACACAACGTGGATTAATTAAACATAATAATTTATATTAAGAACAATTAATTTTGAAACACTTAATGTATTTACCCTATAAATATGTACATGATCATAATGGTGAATACTTTTGATAGAGAAATTTGGTATGGTATTCACTACATGGTGATTTTGTCTTTGAAAATCATTGTGAAATTTCGACTACATTAAAAATTCAAATATAAATTTCTAAAATGGGTTGATGAGTGAAAAATGAGGTTTCTCTAATTATACATGAAATGGAAAGTAAGGCGATCATATAACATAATATCCCAACCAATTAAATGAAATTTAAATCAATAATATAAAAAAAATCTTCTATGGAAATGAGATGAGAGAAATTGCTTACAGAATTTCAGCATGTTAAAAGGTATAAATAGGAGGGATTTATGAGAGAGAAAACGAGTCGCTAATAATTAAACAAATGGTAGTATAGAGGAGTTGTGAAATCATACAAAATAATTTGTAATATAATATAATATTATGTGGCAATATTAGGAAACCTGGACAAAAATTTGGAAAAAAGGATCCCTTACATGGAAGTGTGATCCCAAAGCCTTGAAGAGGCTTCTTGGGAACTCGTGGATACTTGGGATGAGTCTATGGAATATATAGAAGAGTGTAGATGATCACAATTTAGTTTTAGTTAAGATAAATGGGATCTTTGGTTAGATAATATATGAAAAGAGGGGGATTTTAATATTATTTTGTTTTTGGACACTACATATTAAAATATTTAAATCCAGAAACCATCAATGGTAATTTCTCATGATTTCTAGTAACTGTTAGTGGTATACATTATTATATATAGATAAGGGCTGATTACATTAAATTATTATCCATTATTATGTGGTGGTGAGTCACACACTAAAGGATATTATTAGAAAATTTTAAAATGTTTAATAAGTCTTGAAGGATTAACTAAAGCATTATAAAATAAAACAAACAAATCAAAAATAAAATTATTTTAAAGGTAAAATATATATTCGACATAGTATCCATTTTATAGTATATATTTCAACATTATTAGTCTATTATGATGTAATAAAGCACACTGTATATTTATTCTATATTTAACTCTATCCAAAAAATTCCACAGTCTCAGAAAATTTAAAAAAATCACCGTAAGATAATTACAATGTCGTAATTACCAAAATAATATCAATTTTATATAAATATTTTTATAAATATTTTTATAAATATTTTAATTTATTTATTTAAAATAAATACCGATCTTTATTGAAAATTGGAGTGTTTTGATGAAAGTAAGAATTTTTTCACCTTAATAAAAATTACATTTGACATCACAAAAATAATATGATAATTTATATTTAAATGTAGTAAATTAATTTTAATATTTTATTAGAATATTTTTTATTTAAAATATCCATTCATTCATTAAATTAAATTCATTAATTTAAATTAATAATATTGTTTCTTTTTTATCGTATAAAATATCAATTTTTATCAAAATTATTGCTAAATCAATTACAGATGACAAACAACAAGGAATAGATATAATAATCATTTGTAATAAAATAGAGTGTTTTTATATCACAATATAATTATAACAAAATTATTAATAAAACCATATTTTAGTATAATAATTTATATATTTTTGAAATGTACCATTTTATGTGAAAAATCAATTTATCTAATTCATCATATTTTTATAAAAGACTATTCTAAGAACATAATGGATACTATAAGAGTTTTATTTATAAAATGGGATTACAAAATAATTAAAAAATACCTTATTTCATAACCCCTTATAACACCCTCATATGACCGAATAGTATGGTGTGCGATTATGATAATCTCTTGTGGTTTCCCAAATACCATTTGTTGATTGGTGATTTCCACCAACATGAACTTCTACCATAATTTATTTAGTTAAAGCTTAAAATATTGAATCTTAGCTTGGGATTGGACTGGTGCAAATCCTAGTGATGGTAACACCTTCCTATGCTTTGAAAAATGGTCGTCGTAGGGTATAATAAATTTTTTAGGCCAACGAATATTCATTCTGAATTAATTTTCCATTTTCATTTTTATTTATAAATAATAATTATATGTTTAAATTTTATTTTTCTTCTAGTGGTCATATAGATCGTCAATCATAATTTCTAAAAAGTCACATAATGACTAAAAACTGATAATTACATTTCAATTTATACATGTATAGTTTTAACGAATGTGACACAATAAAATATACATTTTCAAGAAACAAAATATTATTAAAAAGTTCAAGTCGTTACATCGACACCTTACTCATGATAAAAAACAAGAAAAAAAATTAATTGGAAACCTATGATAAAATTTATCATTTTATATCACATGTGTTGCAATGGTGAGACACCATTAAACATGGATGTAGAACAACCATCATTCAATCCAGGATTTTAATCCCATAAACTTATCAATTTTGAAACATCTATCAAATGGTTAAAATAGTTAACACTCAATATCAAATCATTAACTAAATCTATTGACACTCTATATCACCAAATATGTTCACACTCTATATCACCAAATATAAATTCCATTCAAATTGATCTAATTATTCCAGAAATATGTTTTCTGACATTCTTGTGAAAATATTTTTTTTATTAAATATTTTATTGATTTTATTTGATAAAATTTTGACACATTGATTCTTCTATTAATATTTAATCTATATATGGTTTTTGAGAATAAATTTTAAAATTGAATGGAAATTATATTTTTATGATTTTTAAATCACCATATTATTTTATCAAAATATTTTATGTTTATTGAATTTATACCAAATTTTTTATATACATATATTAAAGTAGTTTTTTAAAATTTTACATTTAAACTATGGAATATGGATCCCAAATTTGAAGGGTATATAATGTTAATAAATTTATTGCTATACTGAATTTGGAAGAATAGACCCCACTTTACTAATTATACAATAAAATCTACACTAAAATATATATTTGGATAAAATTTTTAGAGGGTTTAAATAATTATATTTTTTATTTAATTTAAATTGAGTGACAGTAGTTTGGTATGGGATAGAGTTTGAAAACGTAACTCAAAATTTACAGACACTTAGAGAAAGAATGATTCATGTAATATATTTATAATTTGAAACCCTGACCCTAAGACACTCTATATAAATGATAATTTCAATATTTTGGAATTTTTTTTAGGGTAATTGAACATATGACCAACTCCAATGGCTCTATTTCGTAACTTAATATTGTTTATTAAGGTTTCATTTTTTCAAATATATCTTCCATGAATGTTTTCCTCTCCCACCACTACATTGTGTTCAATTTATTTTATGAAATTAAAATATTTTAATGAATAATAAAACTACATTATTGTTATTTTTTCATGTATTTTTATTGATTTTTATTTTTGAATCTATGCGTTGGGATTATATTGGTTTATTACACCGACATCCATTTCTCATAAAATTTCTCAACATAATGATAATTCAATTCATGAGATAGAAGTTACATTTTTTGGTTGATCATAATCTTATATCCTTTATTTGTTATTATTTTCAATCAATCATCTTAATTCACGAGATTAAGGATATTAGAATCATTTTTTAATGTTAGCATACCTTATTCTTTTGACACATTGTCTGCAAGGTTGGAATTTTTAGTATCATTATACAAACAAATTAGTTTTTAAATATAATAAAAATGTGATTGATTTATAAGGTTCATATATAATATGAAACTCATGTAATTAATATTTTATTAGTGGCTATGGTGTCATAATTTTCCATTTATAATAATATATCATTTGGATAAAAATGAATATAGTGTTTGTTCCATTGGATATATTGAATGTATCATATTTTTTATTTTGTTGATATATTCAATAGATTTTGGGGATCAAAATATAGTGAAATATAATTGAATTAATTTAATCTATAAGAATAATTAATAATGAAGAATGTATTTATTGGGTTTATCAAACAATATTATTCATTTTTATGTTTTAAAAGTACCTATTTCATGTATATTTATATTCATGTAAATCACTTTCCAAAACCTCCACTATTATTTAAATTTTTAAACTATTTTAAATGATTATTTTTACAATTTAAGGAATTTTTAATTTTCTTACTCGAAATATGAGATGAAAAAGGTCATTCACTATGCTGTACTTGGTAAAAAAATAACTACTCTTTTTGGGTCAGCCGTGACATTTCTCATCAAATTGTAATCATTTATAGGGAGGAATGAGTTTTATTCAACCCCTATTTGGTTTATATTCTTGTATATTTTCATTAAAATAATAATAATATGGGGATTAATTGTTGATGAAACATCATAGATTGAAATAGATAAAAATTTATCAAAATGCATTCGATGATTTTACAAGTCTACTTACTGGGATGGTGTTTTTAATGATTTCATTAAAGACCATAAATAAAATACTTAATAACAATATCGTTAATACGTATCAAATGAACTCAGTGATATGTCAAAATATTTTTTATAATTCAATCAACCTGAGGTCATGGATCAAAAAGTGCTACATCGAATTGAGAAATACATTAAGGGGAAAATTGACACATGTATATTCATTCCTTCCCATAAAATTCTGTTATCCAACCAATGGATCTCCAAGAATATTAAGAAACTTATGATGACTAACTAAATGATGTGGTCATGAATTTGGATTCACATGATTTTTGTTTTAAAATATATTCAAATATATTCCTTAAGAAAAAATTATTTTATAGAATTATCATATATTATTTTCTTAGTATGTGATAATGATGAGGATCAATTCACCGATGTAGAGGAGTGGCTGGGGAGATAATTGAATAATGATGAAATTATAGGGATTTTTAGAGATGATTTGAATGATAAAAAATTTTATAATCATTAATATTTGACATATACATTTTTAGTGTTTATTATATGAATGTGTCAAATTATTTTCCCATTAATTAGCATAAAATTTGAAAAAATTGGAGACCAACCCTATATGTTTTAAAGGAATCCACACAAGTTTTCATTGTTGAATATGTTATAGAATAATGTATTAACAATTTCACCATGTTTCTATCTCTCCCTACTCAAACACATAGAAGTATACTTGAGGAGAACATAAACAATGAAATGGTGTACATATTATTTCATTCTTCATGCCACAAAACATTCTTATTTATTTTTTCCATTATTACGGTGGGGGAATTTTTCTCTTTTAATTGGTGTATCCTCTCTTGGTACCCACTTATTGATATATAATTATATAAAATGTGATGGTTCCATAAAAAAATTAATTAACCTTTATTTTGGGGTTGATAAACTATAAATTTTTGGCTGTATGATGTATAAATAGAACACCTTATTAGGGACAACCAAAGTTTATCATTACTTTTATTAGTTTCCTAAATATTTAACTTTTAGTGATTCAATTTTTTTAATTTTTTAGGTTGTATAATGTTTTAAATAATATCTCTTCATAAATACACCTAATAAAAAATAATCCAGGTCATATATGTCATTATTATTTAATTTCTTCCCTACACTAGTTGTCCGGGAATTATATGACATGGTATGTTTCATTTATATGTGGAGATTTATATTTTGGGAATCTTATTAAGTATTTTTCCTTTTCAGCATCAAATAATTAAATTATATATTTTCACAAAATAAAAAAAAATACATGAAAAAAGTAATGTACATGAACATTAACAATATGGAACCTATTGAGAATGCTTATCTTAATATTTCAACCAAATTTGATGCATATTAGTTATGTGATTATTTTCATCATTAGATATTATTTTTAGTGAGAATGGAAGTCATTTAATTATATTGTTTATTGTTTATTTAAAATTAATTTTAGATTTTGAAATCATTCATGGTGGCTATTTTTGGGGAAATTATTTAATTTAATGATTATGCAAATTTCATAAACTATCATGGAATATGAATATTTCTTACCTAATTTATGTTATATCCATGTTTAGTATTATTTTTCACTTGTAAACACTGTCTCTCCAAATGTTTTTTTCTCTTCTGATAAATTTTATTACTATACCATATTGAACAATATGTGTATACCTGATAACCAAAAATTAGAATCCCTAAAAATAAAATTTGAAAAAATTAAAAAAATTAAAAAAACATTTAAGGGAGTTAGGAAATGTTAGACATGTGAGGATATTAAGGTTGAGATATCAAGGTTTATCATCAAGGAAATAGTAAATGAGTGGAATTTTGAATGTGATTTCAATGGATGTGGGGATGTTATAGGTGAATAGAATTGGTTATGAATAAAAAGTATATGTGACCTAGTTATATTGGATAATGGTTGGAGAGATACATTTTAAAAGATTGACACACACACAAGGAAATCATTAAGTGGTTGAATCATAAATTTTTTAAATTGAATTAGGGTAATTGTTCTCACTGGATATTATTTGGATAAAATATTTGAGGGATTAAAATCCGGATTTTTATGTGATTGACTTTTTTTTGATATCCATTTAATGCTCATATTTTCATTAAGGATTGAAAATTTCAACATGCATCAATTTTTGGATTAAATGATATGGGTTTTTCCTATGGGTGTAAAAGGTTTTGTGTGGGGTAGATTATTATACACGATTTTTTAAATATTTTATTGATATTAGTTGATAAAAGTCCCATACATTGAATCTTATTTAATAATTTAATGTAAATATGTTCCTTCAGGTTTAATATACAAATTACATGGATATTTTTTTACCATTATAAAATAACATTATTAATGTTTTCATTACATTTTATATGTGAAGAAATTTTCTTTTAAATATTATTTCAATATTGGAATATAATTTTATACCTTTTTTATTTACATAATGGAGTCTAGATCACATATTTGAATGGTCTAAAGTGGGAATTAATGATGATTTGGACTGAACTCAGCAATATGGACCCCACATGAGTAATTAATCCCCCAAAATGATCATTATTATATGATTTTGGATGATATTTTTATATTATTTAGAGAAATATATTTACTTTATTTAGTTTTACTTGAGTGAAAATAGGTTCTCATGCTATAGGGGTCAAAATGCTTGCTCAAAATGGAGTATATTTTGGAGGAAAAATGATACATGTTCCCTTTTTATAATTCTAAATTATAACCTTCCCGAACACTATTTAAATTTTATTATCATTATTTTGGATTTTTAGTATAGGTTTGCTGATTGTGTTGCAAAAATGGGTGATTCCATTTCATGCTCTATAATTTTTTATGATGGAAGACTTTGTGAATGTATCTCTACCACAAAAGGATCTCTTACCCCTCATTTATTTTTTTGTTACCTTAACATTATAAATGTAGAATCTTATAACCTCCAACTAGACATCCTTATAATTAAATTAATGTTTTTTGTTGGTGGAAGAATTTATTATTGGGTAAAATATTGGGTTATAAATTTTTACCATTTTCTTATGCAAATTGTTTCCAAAAGGAATATTCCACCCATGTGAGAGTATTTATTTTTTTGTATAACCATATTATTACATTCATAGTTAGTTGTTTTAAATCCATTTAATCACTTTAATTCATGAAAATATTATTAATAATTTTTTTCAATGTAATGATCACTTTGGATCTTTAATATAGGTCAATGAGGATGGGATTTTTTGAATCATGACTGACAAACATTAATTTTCACATATAGTCAACTTGGGACGAAATTTTAGTGTTTATATCTAATCCATAAATAATAAAATGAACATATTTTGGTTAGATTTATTCATTTAATTTTACATTCATAATTAATTATCATTGAGTCTAAAATCAAATCAGGGCACTATGGTTGGATGTTTCAATGATATATTATTTTTTATGACCATGTTCCAGTCATTAGGGTTTAGTGTTAAAAATATATGGAATGATAATTGAATGAATATAAAAAATATGGATATTTATTTATTATAAATTAATGTATATGATATATCAACCATCAAAAAATATTTTCCTTCTCTTTCTATGTTTTTTTTCAAATAGTTTTATTTTTTATTGAAATCATTCATCAAAAACCCTATTTTGTGTACGTAATTATAATATTGTTTATTTAGTTATTTTCTCATTTTAGGGGCAATTTATTTTATTTAATCCTTAATAGAGATTACCTTGGTCTATTAAAATTATCAAATGAGTAAAAATATAAAAAATATTATCATATCACATGCAACAATATTGACACGATTAACATCAACATTAGGGCCATACGTGCATTTAGTTGAGAACCATGTGTATGTTTCCCAACAAAACTATATTTATTGAAGTTGGGATATTTGAGGACCTATAATTATTTTAATAAAAATAAACCTTTAATAAAAACTAGTGAGTGAAAATAAGTATTCAGTATTTCTTCAGTTGATTTCTAGTTAGATCATGTTTTCATCAATCGAGATCAACCATGTCATGTGAAATCTTTAAAATCAGTTATTTTTTATGTTTTCATTAAATCATTAATCAATATTCATCACATAAATTTAGTTCCATTTTCTTCTTCCTACTACAATAATAAAATATAATATTCATCTTGCGTATCTACATAATAAGCTCATCACATCAGTCTCAATGACCTTTAACCTCAATGTTATAATATGCCTTCTAATATTAACATCTCCAAACCTCCTTTGATATTCATCAATTATTTCTTATGATTATTCTTTATTCATAAATCATTATTACAAAAGTACATCTCTTGAACCCTAATATTCATTTAATCCAATATATCCAAAGTAATACTCCATCATATATTTCATAATGTATTTAAACAACACAACATTCAATCAGTTTATCATCTCAGTATTATCATTTTTAATCAATTAATCTTAAAAGCACTACAACTTTAGGGTTTCCATTAAATCTACATATATTTTTCTTAAATTATAATATTTTCTCTTATATTTTATTTTACCCATATTGTAATAGTAATTCTTAGTTTTAATTAATTTTCCATGAACTCGAGCGTGTCAAAAATTTATACATCCTCAACCCCCAAACTCCCATTTTAAAATAAATTACAAATTACTCTATTAATTATAAATATAATACACATTCATGAATGATTTTTATTTTTTTTGGAATAGATAGTGATCCTACTAAAAGGTTCAATTTATTGGATTACAATATATGATTAGTTGAAGAACTAGAAGCCACATGATTACTTGGAGAATCTATCTTATTGTGGCTTAGTCAAAATGATTATTTGGTCTCCCCGAATCTCCCAAGGGATAATAGGATGGCCATTCCCTTCTATGGGATGTTTTTTATGGTATCTATCAAAATTATTTAAATAGGACTCTACAATACCCCAAAATATTTATATATTAGTATTAATATAAATAAATAAATTCAATCTATAATAATTAAGGAAATAAAATCAGTGAAATAATTCAAAAAATCCATTATTTACATGAAAATATGAAATAATTAATGAATTAAATTTAGATTCTTAAAAATATACTATTAAAAATTTCTAATTCATAAATAAAATTGTTTTCATTATTAAAATATGTATAATATTAAATTAAGAAATATTTATCAATTAAATATAAGAAGAAAATTGTTTTCAAATGACATTGAATGATTAAAAATTTACAATAAAATGGTACTATATTTATATATATATAAACTCTCTATTTTAAATATATTTTATCAATTGAAAATCGAAAAAAGTAAACAATGTATTTTGAAAAATTTATCTATAAAGTGTTACATCACCACAAAAATTTATCTAACTCATGTTAATGGATTTTTATTTACTAAAAAATAATGGGCATTTAAAAAACTGCAGATATTTCTATTAGGATCAAAACTACATAAAACACACTAAATTAAGTGAAATTATCAAAAACATGTCATTGATGAATCATTAAATAGTTTTTTTGACTATTTCAATCACAAATATTTATGTTCATTGATAAAATTTATTATCATTAGATATTTATCCAATAAAATATCAATCAATACCCCATTTAACATGAGTGGTAGAAATGAAAAAAAATTATTCAAATATAAAATATAATAAAATAATGGTAAATTTCAATGAAACATATCTTTTTGGACATCTTCTTGATACACATTTATTACAATACCGATAAATATATTCTCGTCCATTTTTTAATGAATAATTGAAGAAAGATGATGGATATTAAAAATATGTGTCATGAAACATTAAATCCCAATTAAGTGGTTGAATAACATCGTTATTTTCATCCAAAAGTACTTAAATGAAATCAAAATCCCTATGGCCATTGGATTACTTAAAAAATGTAAATTTATTAAAGGAAGAAAATAATGGTTTATGAATGTAAATAGAAAAAACTATTTGAATACATGTGGTACTAATAGTTTATATGATCAATTTTCTTACATTACTGAAATTCACCATAAATATGATTGATTGTGTGGATTATGATATTTGATAAACCACATAATAGTTTTTCAACACCTCCTCATTAAATACATTGTTTCGTGGCACTATTTTGCTTCGTATTTACTTTACATCCCCTTTATAGTGTCAAGATCAATATAAAACTGGCGTGGAAGGATGAACAAAGGTGTTTCATATTATTTTACATGAGCACATGAAAATACCAAGAAGATTATATAGGTTATTTATATGATTTGAATATCATCCTTTTTCATGATCATGTTGAATGTCACCAATCTCTATAATAATTTCATTTTTCTCATGTATCGCTATGGGATTTAATGAAACACCTCTAACATCTCTTCAAACATGGACACCATCATTGTTTGCATCATATTCTTGGACTAAGTCATATATTACCATTTTTGAATATAAAAAATTTCTTTGAGTAAAAACATTTTGAAATTGGGATTTAAAAAATTTAAACAAAAATAAATTCATGAAATATTTTTCTACCTTTAATAATAATATAAATTAGTGATTCTCCATATAATACCCTTAATAAATCATATTAGTATGTCACATGTAGTGGATCATCACAATTTTCATTGTCTCATATCACATATATTGTGTTAAACTATTTATCATCCTTATATTTCTATGAATACAATAATTATATATTCACAACATATGTGGTGTCAGTATTGAAATGATATATAATGATACAATAAGAATGTTCAATAAAATATAAACAATACCATTAATATTTCTATTTTATTTATTATCATCATGTAGGGCTTCTAGGAACACATTTATAATCATGGGTAGTGTCTAATTAAATATTTATTCAATGGTACCTCTATTTTAGAGAATTAATTATAGAAATCATTTCATATTTTAGTTGGGTATTTTTATTTTAATTTACATGGTTTAGTATTAGTATTTCCTTTGAAAAAACATCCTACTTATATTTATAATGTGGTCTTTTAAAATAAAAATCTTTTTTATTGGAATATTTATTACATAAGGATCTTTTAATAGTTCTTAGGAAACGATTCATATATGATAGATAGTTTTTTGTTAATATTATTGATGTCTAACACTTTAACAGAAGGGAATTACATTACTTCAAAACTAATTTTTTTCTAAAGAAAAAATAAAATGATTTATTAATCTATTACAACTATTCCTTCATGTCTTACATGCCACATCTAGTTAATTTATTTATTATTATCTATAGATAAAAATTTCATTAACACACACTATTCATGTTTTAATAATGGAAATTTGTATTCATTATTATATCACTAGAATTTAAAAAAATGGTAATGAAATCATTTTTATATTAATTACTACTCCCAATAGTATAATATAGTTTCACTTTTGACATTCTATACATGCAGGGTTAATTTAAAATATTGTAAAAAACTAAAAACTCTTCAACCATTGTTTTAAAATTCCTAATTGATTTTATTTTTTATGGATACATGATATGGTAGTTTATTTTATATAGATATATTGGATATCATAGGAAATTTATTAATAAAACAATCAATGGAATATCAATCTTGGGTCCTCTAAAGTGGGTACGTTACCCACTGGAATCCTATTTTTTTATTTATGCTTCCTATGTTCAAAAAAATATAATTTTCAAATATTTATAGAATGTTTCAACAAATGAGTATGTAAAATATAGTTATAAAAATTCTATTGTCTGATAACTATGTTTAATCCTTTTGGTAGATTCCCACATCTTCTCATCACAATCATAGATTCTGAAAGCATTAATATCATTGTTATTCAATAAGAAAATAAATAACTTTGGATATATAAACATGAAATTTACATAAATGTTAATGAAAAATATAGAAGAACAACATTAAATTATTCTACATTTACTATGTGATAGAGAGAGATGTCCGCTGATAAATAATAAAATTAATACACAATGTTGTCTCTATAAATAATTTATTTTCATGTGTAGTTCAATCCACTTAAAGTAGAACTCTTAATCCATGTTTCATAGTCATATGCCTTTCTTTTTATGAATTCTCACTAATAACCCCAAAAAAAATTAAACTATATATATAACTAAATGGGACTATTGATTAATATATATTTTAATATTTCAAAAATAAATTATGGGGTAGTAATAATGAAATCATACCACACACTATATCTATTATAAAACATTAACTCCCAAATAAGATCAATCAAGTGATTTTCCACCAAAAAGTATGGTCATGTAAAACACCATCTTTCCAAATTTTGATCAATCATAAATTCAATATTAATTTTATATGTATATGAGATTATAGGGAGAGAGGATAATTAAACATCCTTAAATATGTATAAAATTTTACAAAAACCACACAAAAAAACAAATTTCATCCTAAAATGGATATTTATAGTCTATTTGATCACATCTCAGACTATATCCCACTACTAAGAAACTATCCACTGAAATAATATTTTTTATAGAAAATATTCACTTCTCCTTATTTGGTTTTTATATGGACTGCTCAATGGCCATATTCACGTGGTTTCATTAAATTCATCCAGTTTGATCTCCTCCCTTGAACTGGCTCCATTAATACTTATGAAAAATCAGTATAAGATGTGTAATAGTTTTCCCATATTTTTGTAGATAAGTGAAATTTTTATTTTTCTGATCATGTCCTAATTTTATTTTAATAATTATTTTTTATTGTTTTTTTATTATTGACATAATCATACATGAATGATAGTAGATCTATCATAGAGTCTATACTATTGTGTGCACATCATATTCAATAAATCTCATATAGTAGTTGATTCATGGAAATTAATATAACATGTGACATCTTTAATTATTTAATATATCTTAATTTATCTTATGTGGGAACCAAGTGGCTCTATTAATCTCATTCATGGAACAAGATCATGTTTTATTATTACATGGATCCATTTTAATGTTGCTACCCTGACCCCAGTAAACCAAATCCAGTGAATGAAATATTACATTGGCATAAGATTCCAAGATTCACATCTAGATGGATCAAATAGTTTACTTGTATTGGTAAAATATATATATACTTGAGTATAGAATTTCATTTTAAAAAAACAATTAATCAATAGTTTTTGTTGAGAATATCATTTTCCACTCTATCATGTTCTTAAATATTATCAAAGTAAACTTTATGGATTCATGGGAATGAAAAAAATAAACTTGATTAAAATTTCTATATTTGTGTAATGTAAATTGAAAAATATAAGTAATAAAAAAGAACAATCAATATTGAAATGTATTTCACTAAAATAACATTAAATTTAACCAAAAAAACAAAGCTATCATAAATAAATAGATAATGAAATAACATTATATATTGGTAAATAACTTAAAACACAAGTCACATAATTAATAAATACTGAATTAAATACACACATATATATAATATTTGTGAAAATATAAAGGATAAAAATAAATTAGTTTTTAATTTAGGAAAGGATTAATTTTTACGTATCATGATCGTATGCATGTTAATACATTTACTATCCATACCATTCAAAAAAATGTTTAAAACTATGGGTAGAAACTAATTTAATTATTTCTTAATAATTCATCTCATGATACTACTACAACATCGAGGGGCTATATAATTCTATAACCATATCTTGTATGTCCTAATTATTTCTCATATATCAAATACATTATGTAATCTATGAACAACGTTCCTTATCATAAAATAACTGTACTTTGTAAATAATATGGTTTTAATAATATCTCTGTGGATAAAAGTAATATTCAATTTAGAAAAAATTATATAGAAATTATATATTGTTTAATAATTAAACATATCCCTGAAAACTAAAATTGACATTGAGTGAAAATATAATGTTCTTTGGAAATTTAATAATTCAACTAAATGTTAATGAGTAAAATAGGAATTAGAAAGCGATTAGCATAACATTCATTGGTCTAAATTGTTAAAAACCATGCATAAAATGCATAAATGTAATATTTTTCCATTATATACTCATTAGTGTAATAATAAGTTGTAACAGTCATTGATTATTTGAAACACCATAAAATTATCATTTAAAAAATTCTTGAGGCAATATCCCTTTCATTTTGAAAATAACTTTTTAAAAGAAAAAATTTGACAAAAAATATTAAAATTCAATACCAATAAAATAATTATTTTATATTTTAACGGAATAATTTAATAATATTGCGATCATGATGGCAATATATTTTTTCTTTTTATACATGTTAAAAAAATAATCCTCTCACATTTTTGTAAAATTAAAATTTTATTTTTTTGAAAATGGAATGAATATTACTATGAAAAAATTACATAAAAAGTAAAAATACGGAAATTTTCATTTAATAAATCATTTATAAAGGGTTAAAATTATTATTTAAAACATTTTTTTACAAAAACCTACTATAAAATAAAAATTATTTATGACCAAATAGAATATTGGTGCCAATATTTTGTAAAAACAATTTCACAATTAAGGTTTTTACAAAATTGTACAAAATGGTACTATATCATGAAAACATCATGAATAAAAAAAATATAATCAAAATTAATTGTTTATTATCTAATGATAAAATAAGTAATTTTTATATTAAATCAAGAACGTAAAATCCTAATTAAACCAGGATTGTGAAATATTCCCTTTCAATTATCATTGAAATAAATAATTATCTAATTAATCGATTATGTGTGTCAAATATAATTACACAAATAATAAGTGGATATAACATATAATATAGTTACAATAAAATTCACACATTATCATAGAATATCAGATACAATGAATAATTAATATAACTCAATGAAAATAAATTGAGCTTTAGAATTCATTACCACGTGCTAATTTTTACGTCAATTACCCGTATATGAAATTAATTAAATTGAAACATAAATTATATATACCTATGAATGGATCATGATATTACATGTCCTAGGATAATATATACACCATGTAAAATAAATTATGTTTATTACATGATAGTATGCCTCTATAAAGGGGAATTGAGATAAAACCCATTACAAAGATCATATTATAGACGTGGGAATTTATCAATTAATTGACTATGTGTATTAATTTTAAATACATATAATAAAACTAGAGATAGAATATAAAATTATAAAAGATCATTATATATATTCCTACCAATACATAATCAATGAAGTATATGTAATACACAATGAATTGAAATTGATCCGGAAATCCCTTACAATGATCATAACAACGAAGTGATAATTAACCACTAGATTTATTATGTATATCAAATGTAAATACTCAAAATTTAATTTCATATAAATCATAATATATTAAAAATTAAATTAACAAATAATCATTGAATATCAATGACAAAAAATAAGTAATATAACCCAATGAATAGAAATTGAGTGATAAAATTAATGACAATTTGGTAATCTTTTTTCCAAACACCATTAGATAGAATAATTAAAATTGAACCTAAAAATGGGAATAATTATTAAATAATCATGATATTTCATTTATAAGTTGTAGTATATATAACAAATAAAATAAATTAAATGAATAAAATTATAATTTTTTTCAAGAAGATATATTGGTATGAAGTCCCTTACCTCACCCTTCCTATTGGTTGAAAACTATTTAACAAATTTAATAGTAGTATTAAAATGTTAGTAAATTATAATAGAATAATATTATAATTTATTATACCATATATTATCTATTAATTATATTTTATCAACTAATAATTAATAATCATTCAATAAATTCATTGTTTCGTGTATTAATTTCCATATTTTTTCATTTGTTCCTTTTCATGAATTATACAGTGTTTTTTTCCATATTATATATTTTATAATCTCCATAATAATAACAAAATAATAATAAGAAATATAAATTTAAATCACATGTTTATTATAATTCATGAAATATGGTTTTTATAAAAGGATGTATGTTACCATCATAGAGATGGTAGACCATGCGTACATATGGGAAATGTTTCCATATTTCAATGATCGTTGTCGATAATACATAATTGATATTTTAGAATTAAATAATTATTATAATATTATAAATATTTTATTATTTAATTTAGTATACTATATAAATCAACCATGTATTGTGGTGATAAAAAGATATTCACACCACTTCGTAAAGATGACAGTCCACATGTTCACAAACGATGTCATCCTCTTATATTGAGTAAAAATTAAGAAATAAAATGTTAAATATTCATTTAAAAATAAAAAATATTTCATTAATATCATAATTATTTCATATATATCACACATATTATTTAATTTTATCCTCATCACATTCCATTTAAGAATTAGGGAATGACACCTCACATCGCTTCATGAGGTGGATGTTCGTACACACAAGTGACATTATCATATCCTTTATAGAATGAATTGTAAAATTTATATATGTATAATTAAACTATATGTATAACTATAACATATATATCATATAAATGGTTTATATTAATCTTCAAATCTTACTATGATAGGTGGTGATGGAAAAAATTCGTGAAATCAATTCCCGAGGTGATAGTCTTTTGTACACTTGAATGATTATTTCATAAGTCTTTTGAAGGATGTGGGGATGGTTGTATATAATTTACACAACATAAAAATTCTAACTAAATTTTACCTCTTCTTCATGTAGACTCAATTGTATTGCCCAATATCTATCATCAGTTGGATTTATTCCAAAAATAAGGATTCGATGAATATAATAGGTACTTATTGTTTTTAATTAGCTAGTTATTATCCAATTGAAAAATGTTTTAATGGAGTGAATAAAAGAGAAAACGGGGTTCCCTTTTATAATCGAGATGAGTGGACCACATGAATGATTTTAAAGTAAAAATTGTGTATACATGTTTTATACATTCTGATAGGGTCAAAAATTTATTATACTAGAATATATGAAAAAATATTGTCCAAATTTTTCAATAAAATATATTTTAGACTATTTTAGGGATTGTTTTGACCATTATATTTCTATTTTAACCTCAGATAAATCCAATTTAACCTTGAGCGCTATAACTTTTTTTTCTATTTCAAATTTTAATTATGGAAAAAATAAAGTTAACATTTTTAGATAACACAAATAATTATTATTATAACCATGGAATATATTTTACCAAATTAAATTCCCAAAATTTTAATTTTTTCATTTTAAATTAATCTGATAGACATGATGGGAATGTATGTGTTTAATGGGAAAATGTTCAAAAGCATACAATTTTTTTCTATGAAATTTAAATAAGTTAATGATTTGATTCACCTAAATTTAATTGATTTATATTTAGTGGAAATAATTTTATATTAAATTTAAATTTATAAATATTTTAAATGAAAATGTACTTTTCAAATTAAATTCATTATTTTTCAAAATTTATTAAAAAATGAAAATTTTTCAAAAAGTCAAAAACATTAACACTAAGTTAATTATGAGATGGTGATTTCAAAAATTAATTTAATTTTTTCAAATAATTTATTAAAATTAATAAAAATTAATTTTGAAATAAATTTAAATTATATGTGTGAAACATAAGTAAACCGTCTTTTATAAAAGCATAGTTTTTTAGATAACATATTTTTCATTTAAATGATACTTATTTGATTTCAAATAAATACATAGATATAATTATCATAATTTAGTTATAAATATTCTCACCTTACAATTTAATTTCATGGTTATAACGATATACTATATCATGATCCAGTTAGACTTGGGGTTGTGTCTTCCGCAAACTATCTAATAGATGAAATATAATTAAATGTAGATCTTTGGTTGTTTAAGATCAGTGATTAATATATTATTCTATATAAAAAATTATTCCTTTAAAATATTTGTGTTCGACATTCTCCCCAAATTAGATAAAATTTTCCCCACAAATTTATCATGATCTCATTAATGAGGGGTTTGCTCTTTGAAATTTTTAAAAACCACAAATCATAAAAAGAGTTAATAAAACATTCTTTTAATAAGAGATAAAGGTAAATAAATGGTCCAATAGAGTAAAAACAGAATAAGGCTACTAGAAAGGATAGAATTAGTGGCATGTTATGTAATTAACCTGGAAGAAAACAAAAAATAATTTCAGAGAGTGATAGATTTCATTGATCACGTGATTGTAAGTGAATAATGGAAAAATAAGGACCTAAAAACATATATCTATAATGATATAAAATTTCATTTAATTTATTTAATATGAAATTTATAACATATTTTTTCCAAATAATTTTTCATAATTTTGAAGAATTATTTTACCATATAAAAATATGTGAAAATATAATTTATTTATATCTTTCTATTACACAGACACAATCTCATCTGTTTGTTATGTGGTGATAAATCACTAATTATTCCCATATATAATGACATTCATACAATGAAATCGATGAATTATTCATAATGAACAAGAATTTAATCTTAAGGGATTGTATGATATATAATATACTGAGAATTATTTTGATATATCATAAACAATTTTCTAAAAACAATATAGTTAACAAAAGTTTTCCAATATATTTTATTAATATATTAACCATAAAAGTGACACCAAATGTTCATAATTATTATTTATTTTTACAATATTCTACCTTAAAAATTGGCATATTAAGCAGAAAATCATGTTGGCTGATGGTAAGAACTAATCCATTATCATCTTCTTGTCACGGGTTCAAGCAATGAGGCCTTGTATTATGCGATCAGTAGTCACCTATAATTTGGGTAGTAATTTTTCTAAAACAGTATTAATATAATTCCAATACCGTTCGAAAATTGTGATAACCCATAGTTAATATAATATATATGATATGTAAAGCATAAATTTAACCAATAACATTAAATTTATTTCCAATAAATATAAATTAATGATTCTTTATAAAACCATTAATATTTTAAATCATTGTGTTTTATTCCACAAAACGTTTTCCAAAAGTATCATTAATCATTTAATATTTACACCACAAAAAATTGAAAGGGTTTTATAGGATTTAAAACCTATGATCAACCATAAACTCATAGAACTATGATGGTATCCATATCCCTTATGTTAAAGAAGACATATATTCTTCTGAAATGTTAAAAAATTCCTAGATGATTTATGATTCATATACTAAAAATATAATTTGTAAAAAAAATCTACAATTTAATTCATGAATTCTAATTCATAAATACGTATTAATTTTTTTTTCAACAAATTTTATTTATTAACCTTTTCTTTGACCATTAGAAATAGTAATTTACTCAGATTATTCTAGGTTCCCTACATTTTTTACAAGGAAAGTTTCATGGATCCCTAGGATGATATTTTTTTCCTTCAATTATACTATTTATTTTGTCTTTAGAAATTAATTACATTATTTCCTTATTTTATATTCATAAATCATGTTCTCTTTCCTTTGAGATACGTTCTTTTCATTCTAAGATGCATTATGTTTAAAGATGTTCATTCATTATCACTATTTATTCAAATCACTCATAATGTTTTCTGAAGAAAACATAAATTATCTGATGAATATACCCATGGAGTGTCAAAATATGTGAATAGAAATACATATTCTCACGATTTAGCTGATAATAAGGATAAGACCAATTCATCCTTTTTTGGATTTATTACCCCTAGGATCATCCATTCCAAAACCTCGTCTACTAGTTGTATCTAAATAGGGATATATTCTAATGAAAAAAAAATTATATTCCATTCAAACAAATAATACGTTCCTATATATATTTCCTAAATATTTCAATAGGGCTATGATTCATAATATTTGATTTAATAAATCATGATACCATGGTTTCTACTAAGCATGCTTCGACACCAACTATAGTGACCCCAAACGTAGTAGGCTATAGTTAGTGTCTTCTTTATAAGATTCACATAATATAAAATGAATCACATTCTGAAATAAAAATATACATTGAATCTTCTCTGAAGTCTGTAATGAAAAATAAAAATAAAAAATTCAGTAGAATACATTTATATTTATTAGAAAATAATACTTCCCCTCATATGAAAATTTAATTATAGAAACCAATTTATATCTTTATTAAAATTTCAATGTTTTCCTATATTTATTCTGAAAAGTAATTATATTGAATTTATCTTTCTATTATAAAAATTATTTCATCAACATAGTAAATAATAATTATGGTACATGCATTTATTTCCAAAACATATATGTTTCATTCAAATTTTCCTTTATAAAAAATCAACATTTACAATCAACTATAACATTTTGGGTAACTTCCTTATGGATATTTTTTCTACTAATACAATTATTTCATCAACATATATTCATTTAATACCATTTTTCATGTATGAAACCAAAATGTTTCTAAATATTCCCTTATTCCTCAAAAATTTCATTTATAATGTTTATCTTGACATTCTGCTGATAATATTAACAAAAATAATTATAGCGACTGCCAAGAACATTATGATAATTTCAATTATCTCAATGGGGGAAGTTAATAATTTAAATCCCTAAATTTTACATATGAATATCAATTACAAATAATTAAATATTTATTTATAAAAACTTATCAAACCACATTTAGTATCATTTTGTAGACCCGTTTTCCCCAAATAATATTAATTTATACTTATCATTGATCAAGTTACTAAGTGTTATGTTTCTCAATATGATCCAACTATTATTTCATTTCAACCACCATTTCATTGTATCTATCATCATATAATATTGATTAACATTTAACATTGAAAAAATGACACTATATTTTGAAATATAAAAATTATTATAGTATATATAAGAGATTTCTTGATTTCATATAATGTTTTTAGATTCGTCTTGTTTCTTTAGTTTATAAAATTTCAATGTTTCTCTACCAGTTTCACATTCCATAGAAAGTTATTCTTTAGAAATTGCAGTCACCTTTTTTTTCTCACACTCATATTAAATTTTTTTAATATCATTAGAAGTACTTAATTTAGAATCCACAACACTGTCAACATCCTTTTTTAAGGAAGCATTATTTTGAACCACATTTAAATCACGTGAATACAGTAACATTTGAAAAAAAAAATCTATTTCACCATTTATAAATTATTACATTAGATAAATATCCCATGAATAATATTTGACATGTTTTTTATATTATTTTCCAAGATCTATGATTTTGATCATTACTAATTTGGGGTTCCCAAGAATTGAAATATTTCATGGTTGTTTTTATGCTATTCCACATCACATAGTAATTGATTTAGGATTCTAGACTATACAAACAAATTTTTTTACATGGGTAGAAATAAAAATAGATTCACTATACTTAAACATAAATATTTTATTCCCATCCATTATATTTCTTCCCATTTCTACAAAACAACTATTTTTCCCTTTTTCCTCCATTTATTAGTATAATATATTTAATTATATTGATTTATGATTCCATTTTTCATCATCTCAGAATAAAAATGATTTCTTAATTAATAATTTCAATTGAATTTTCTCAACTGTAGTATATAAAAACCTATTTCACATTCAACTTCCATTCCAAAGTATCTGACCATTTCAAGATCATTATATTTTTTCTTAAATTTTTTTTTATCTAAGTAAAATCATTAATAATTGATATAAATCACAAATACTCTTTCAATAATTTCCATCTAATCATCCCACAAAGACTATAGTGTATACGTTTATAATGATTTTATATTGAATATAATAATTCATATGGAATTTAATAGTTATATTAACATTATGAAACTTTTTAAAAATATACTCACTATTTAAATTTATCTATGGTTAAATTGATACATAATAATATCTTGAATGTGTACTTATAAATTTATAGACTAGAGTGACATGTCCTAAATTCTATAAAAAAAATTCCACATCCACACTCTAGTTACAAAAGTTACAATGATCCACAATCTTAATGATATTTCACTAATTGTTTTTCCATTAGTATAACCGTTACCATAATCAACAATTATGATGATTCATGAATTTTTCCATAATATAACAAGTTTATTGTCATAAATATTTCATCTAGAACTCAATAAGTCATTATCTATGATTCCAGTTTTTAAAAAATTATTCTACTTCAGTTTTTGAGCTATAAAATTTATTATTTATATTATTTTATTTTTTAGAGAACAATAATTTTAAAAAGTGAAAACACCCCCATAATGATTCTCAAAATATTTAAATATAATTAAATATTAATTCATATGTGAGGAATAATCACTATAATGAATCCATTTTTTTCATTTTTTATACATTCAGAATTGTTTCCACAAAAACAGAACATTCATTAAAATTCTTCTCTCTAATTTTTTTTACAGCAATAGATGATTCTATAATAATACTATGTAATAATTATTATAAAAAAATAACATATGGGAAACATCTTCCATAAACATATTCCAGATAACAATAATTATTTTTTCTAGGAAAATTCAAGGAGATTATGATATTTTCATTATATCTTCATGAAACAATGGAATGTTTTACTTTTTTCTTATAATGCTTATCACCCTCATTTACAACCTAATTCCTGATGGAGACATGTTTTGCCAAAAATCATATGATATATGATCATATATAACAAAACACCATCATAATCCACTGAATTTTAGTCATCTTTAATAATAGTATCCTTCCTTGTAATAAATTTACCAATGTTAATAAAATCATTATGTTTTTTATTCCAACTTTATTATTGAAACATTCATATATTTTTTGATCTCATATTTCTTTGATATGATTTGTCACACATCTTTTGTTAATATAATCAATCCTATAGAAAAATTAAACACCATCATTATTTTTTAAATTAGATGAAATTTTACATTTATTTGTTAAGGATTTCACCAAATTCATGGTTTGAGATCTCTCAAAAATTTCAGTTTATTTACATTTTATCTGTAAATACATATAAAATTTTTATTCAACATAAATATGATGTGATCAACAAAAATATATTGTGATAATGTTTTGTAAACCTTATATTGCTTAGTATAATGTTTCTTAATGAGTTCATCCACTTTGTTTGCATATTCAAAATATTTTAGTTTGGGGATCATAATCAATAAAATATAATAGTTTTATTATTTAAATATATATTTCATTATTTATTTATAAAAACTAATTTATTTAATCATTATTATGATTTATTTCACGAGTTTTATATTATTCTCAATACATGACAGAAGTTATGATATGATTTGATATTCCCAATAGGGTTTCTTCACCTCCTTTCTCCTTACTAGTTAATGAATATCCCATTTTCATAAAATTTTTAATGAAGGATATTATTTTTATAAATAATCATCTGAAAAAAACAGTTCTCTATAGAGTCAAATTTCACCTTTTTATAAAATAAACTTTTTCAAAATATAGTGGAAATTTTCTTTCAAATGGCATTTTCTGATATTCTCTATCTATTTTTGGTATTTTTTCAACAACATAATTTTATAAGAATTTACATATTTTCCAACATTCAACAAGTAAAAATTAAAAAATAGAATTCCCCCACACTCCAAACATTTTATTGTGATATTTCCTCCATAAATATATCTACATATTTGAATGTTTATGGGGATAAGAGACAAGACCTTGTAATTCATTTCATTATCTTATACATTTAATAAATAACTAATCTTAAAATTATAGAATCTTTTATTTTTATCTATCTCATAGAGTGAAATTACTTTTAATCCTTGATCTTCTTTTTGAATAATTGATCGTTCTTTATCGAACTATTGAAAAGATAGTTATATAATTGATCATGTGATATACCACTCTAATATCATCATTCACTCTTTTCCAAATTTCCAACATTATAACATTCACTTTTTTGTTTCACTCAATGATTATGTAATGATATTCCCTTGTTTATTTGTAATATTTTCAACCCATAGAATTCACTAAATAATATTCATAATATTATATATGAAAATAATTTCAAGGATTACCATGAACATAAATTTAGTTATTGTTATAAACATTGAGAAGAAATATTTTATCAATGGTTGGAAAGATAATTAAAGTTTAATAAATAAAATTTAGATCAATTTATAAGGATAGTGCAACATTTTTTCCACCATGTAATTTTTTCAATGAAATATATCAATACCACTACTGTTGACCAAATTATGAGTTTTTATATTCATTTACTATGAATAAACCATATGATTATAATTTATAATTCGTTAGATTATTTAACAAAGGAAATTAGGTTAATTAAGGTATGAATATATATACATTCCATAATGTACATTTCTAGTCTATAAAAATTCCATAGTTGGAAGAAGTGAAAACATCATTGAACCAAATCCCAATACAATATTTCATTTATTAATTGGAATAATTTTAAAAAATTCCATTAGTTTTACTTCCCTTTCATAAAATATAGAGATAATAAATATATATGAAACATTGTAAATTTATCTCTTAAAAGGTCCCCATAATTTTCCTCTGTCCAGCTTCCATAATATTTTAATGACTATATAATACGGCCAACCTATATCCACTTAAACTACTTCTAGTGAACATCACTAAATTGTAAATGATTTTATAATATTGGTTATGTCCCCATTTATAATTATATTAGTTATTAAAATCTTCTTGAAATTGTTGTGTCGACTCTCTAAACTAATTTTTTTACCGATTCTTTGATTTAATCTATTTTAGATGCATTTCATCATCATGAATTTATACTCAATTAAAAAATAGGACATTTAATAAATAATTATAGTTTATTATTTTTAAACATGCGATCTATGTTTAAAAAAACTTTTGATATTTTAGTGTTATCCCATTTTATAGGATATCTCATTATAGTGAATGTCGGAAATAAAATTCATTTTTCCACTCACCGTAATTACAAGAAAAAATATTCCCAAAATATTTAAAATTTGGTTGTCTTTTAAAATATTTTATATATTATTTTTAAAGTTCATGAAGCATCAAAAATTATCTTATAACTTCATCCTCTTCAAAACAACCTAAACATATTATGTAAGTGAACATTCTCATAATTTGAATATATATAGATAATAATCCAATGGAATGACAGACAACACCATCATTTATAATTGATTATTTATAAAGATATATCAAATGCTCATATATATATTTTTATAATATGTTATCCCAATGATTTATTTCGAAACTCCTATTTCAAGTGAAATATTATTAAAATTAATTTTTCAAATCCAAAAACTCAACATATACACTTATATTAGTCTAGATCACTCAATATTTGTTTCCTTCATCAAATCAAAACATTGTTTTTAGAAATATCGATCTAATGACATAAATAGTTTTAGTATGATTCTTTTATATATGAATGATGTAATTATGATAGGCAATTATTAGATGGATTTGATTAAAATATTCACTTCATAGTGTTTCAAATTCAAATATAATGTCACCAGTTTTTTTTTAATTTGAAATATTAGACACAATACATGTCCAGTGAATATATCTTCCTCTATCCAATTCTACTAACTCACTAAAGATAGATGAATACTTTTTTGAAACTTATAACCTCTTAATCAAATAAAAATTTCCATTCATTGTGGATTTTTTGACTTCTATTATTTGATTATATTTTATTCAAGATTTATTTTACACTTACATGAATTCAACATTATTTATATAATTCATTAGTTTTATCATTATATCATATTTTCAATTATCCATACAAAACACATTATTTTTTTAATTCATGCTATTCTATTTAAGGAATAGTTTTATGGGGGGATGTCACTAGTGTCTCTATATCATTGTGATGATAAATATTTCTACCCTATTTTTAATCAATATTTTATTAAACATTATGTGTATAAATTAATGAATATCACGTTTTGAAAAATTTGTTCCCATAACAATGTTGTACTACTCTATCATTAGAAATACATTATCTGAATATTCAAAAACCCCCCTTTAATAAAAATAGTTTTATCATGGGTTTTTAGGATGTTTGGTAATTTTGGAATAACATAGAAATATATAACATATTTGAATTTATCATAAAAAAGATAATAAATGATATTAAATTCATCCTCTTGTAACTTCATAAAAATTATTTATAAATATTTAAAACCTTTTTTCTTGAATATTTATCAAATAAATTCATAAAATATATATATTAAAAGTAATGAAAAAATCATTATTGGAAAATAAATATTATCATAAAAAATCATTTATATTTAGTTTTGTTATTTCTTCCAATTGAAAACATAAAAACTCATGAAGTTCTATGAAAAAAATTTCCATGGTGTTTGTTCGAACAGTTTTTACAACTATGAAATTAAATAATCCTTAATAATATTTATCACTGGAACATCCTTGTGACTCCACATTTAAATTAAATGGTATTCATTGGATTCATCTATGTTCATGTTATTAATTATAATTCATGATATCCAATATTTTATACTGAAATGGGTTATGGTGTTTGAATCCTATCCCATTAGGTTTATTGTAGGGATAATACCTACATTATCCCTGGAATACACATTTTACATAGATTTTTCAATTTAATTTTCCCCCTCTAAGTGAATTTTTAAAAATTAAATATATGTTTTTAATTACTAATTAATTAAATTATCACATTTTTATTATTACTCTTAATGAAATTTTTATCTATTATTGTTCTATGAAAATGTATCCCACAAAAAGAGAATACTAGTACCTCATTTTGAATGGAACAATGAGGTTCCACAATAGTATTATTTATTATTGTTCAATGGATAGATCATATTATCGAGTGGGACATAGATGATACAGAGAATTGATGTATAGATACTCATAATATATTCAGATAACTTTTATTGATATTATCCATTGCTAATATCTATGATAGAAGTTTGTGATAACTGACATGCTGATTGAGCATCCACATTTGGAAGGTGTCATTGGATATTACTATTAGAGTATGTGTTTATTGATCCTTAGGATTTATGATTTTAAATAATGGATAAAAAATCATGTAATTCGATATATTGATGGAAACTGTGACGAAATACACTAGAAGAAATTTAGGATACATTTGGTACTTCATGAGAGATATTGAATTAATGAATAATTCTACAAAATATATATTCCATATGACACATAAATATTTTTGATATCTTAATATATTTTAATATAATAATACAACGTATATAAATCATGATAAATGTTTTTTAGTGGGGGAGATCATTTTCTATAAATTAATTGCATTAGATAACAAGAATATTGTTCGATATAACCGTTTTTCAATCCGCTTGATTTGAGATATCACAAAATTGGATTATATTAAAAAATAAATTTTCATTATAGGTTGGATGTGATTTTGAAATTAATATATTTATATTCTGATTTTGTGGAATGTTTTTATATTTTATCCTTTTAAAATATGAAGTCATTCCTAATTCCATTGATAAAGACTCATAGAGGGTGACACATGGAGAGTATCTTCAATCTAATTTATATTATAGTATTTAAATTAATAAAGATATAATAAATAATATTTATTCATTTTTCTTGATCTATATAATTTAGTCATTGGTCATTTGAAATAATTAGAGAGTAAAATGATATTATCATATATTATATTTTTCAATAACATAAGATTTAATATATTTTTCTCATAGTAATAAACAAATATGTATTTCTTAAATAGACATTATTCAAGGATCGATAAATATCGATGGGGGAGAGAAGATTGAGTTTAGTGGTATTGTTTGAAATCATATAAAGGGTATTTAAATATATTCAAGATTTGTTCCACATTCCTAGTGAATAATAATAAAAAATTATTATTATTAAATGGATATGTTTTTATTAAGAATAATAATGTAGGTAGGGGATTGTGTATTATTTTCATTTATAAACATCATATCATAAATATCTAATTATATCATATTCAATTACCTACCATTTATTGTGATAAATGGAGATAGTGATTCTCTCTAAATACCAAGAGAGATATCCCTAGACCTAAAATTTTCTCTCACTGTCTTCCTCCACTCTAAAGACTTTGGGAGAGCATCGTGATATTTTCTTTTCCATAAAAATTATTACTACAATGATAAACCATGAAAAAGAAAATAGAATTGAATCAACCATGATAGCACTAAATGATTCTATGATGTTGTTCATATATTTATCACATATGAGAATAACTGCTAGATAAATTTTATACATGGATACAATTACACAACAAAAGTACGATGAGATCTAGTTGACTATATATTCAAAAAAAGGTGAATTACAATATGATGTAATTATATACTGACTCAAAAATTATTTGTAAATAAAAAGTTACTTCCACCTCTTTTTGAGTATTTTTTTAATTGAGAATATTAATCTTATAGATTATTTTTAAATGACATTTTAATCATGTGAACAAATTATAACACATTAATTAACAATAAAATATGAGTTTTTCACATAAAAAATAGAAGCATCATATTTTCCTAGATCCTACAAATGGTATCACAATGTTCAATTATGTAATTAAAAATTATTTATTATAAAATGATTAGAATAAATTTTTTCATTTTCTTTTACATAAATTGATTTATTTGTAATATATGAATAGAATCATCTCTTCCTTTCCACACTCTAGAGAACATAAATAGTAAAAATTCAGGTTTAAAAATTAAAAATCATTCAAAAAAACCTTTCGAAGGCTCCAAAGGATCTATATTGAAAACATATAATATATGGAGTGTAATTTAAATATACAAACTTTTATATTTATTAATATATCATGATAGTTTTTGAAATATCTGACCAAATAGGGTCATTAATCTTGAACAATATGAACATTTTGTAGATGTGGATAGATTGGAACATGGATTTATGAATTACACATCACATAACCACTATACTTATTTTTATTCATTATTTTTTCATAGTGGAGAACATGTGGAATTTGAGTGATCCATTATCTAATAGCTGCCAAAGGGAGGGAGAAGATATAAATCATTGAGGCCACACTTTATATACATATTGTAAATACCATATACCTCAATCATGTCCATGGATTGAACAATAAAAGTCCCAAAGAATGTGATATAAACATGGGTAGATGATATTACATTTATTTTAATTTAGTACACTCTATATAGTCTACTATATATAGTGTGTTCAATTTTTAATTATAAAATATAAAACCAAACCTATTCACCTGTGTTTCATGTATATATTATTTGAAATATTACATGCTATATCATAGGAATAATTATAGTATAATAAATAAATTACATTATGAAATTTTTGATAATCATAAGATGTTACTACCATGTATAGTTTCACACATAAATATGTTTAGATCAAAGTATTTTTTTATATAATCATAGATGATTTGATTTATGTAAGATATGATTGAATTTTAATAAAATTTAATTTATTAGATTAATTTATGAAACATTTATTAATTATAAAATATTTTCATGTAATTAATGATTATATTTAAAATGTATGATCAATTATTTATGGAGATGATAATGATATTCGAAAAACCCTTTCTGTGTGATTTTTTTCTTTTAAATTATTAGGATTAAACTACATTGTCGGCATGTGATTCATCCCCTCATTTCTATTTTGTTCATTCTTTCATTCCCGTAGTTTCGTTAATGCAAACCCCCTTTTTCTGATCCATTGGATTCCTCAACAATGATAGAGTTAAAATATTTTGTATGTATGGAGATACAAAGTTAGTAGAGGATTATTTAGTGATGTAGTCTCGGAAAAAAAAATCAAGGTGATACATAGGAGTCATGGTGGAACATATTAACATGAATTGAGATATTGTTTATAGTGGTTTCCCCAGGGGTTTAGTGTTAGATAATTATCCACTATATACAAAAACTATTAGATGAACTCATTATAATAACATTTATATCATATATATATTAATGTAATGGTTATTTATTTATGTTATTTATTGGTGTGTAATCAAATAATAAATTAATTAACAACAATGAATGATATATTAAAATATAACTGCATTATGCGTAATTTTTTAATGAAACGCGGTTAATAAAAAATGTGAAATAAAATAAATACTAGTTGATAATTTTAATAGCTAAACTAGTATTTACACATAAGGATAAATGTCCCTAAAAAATTTTATTCCAATAGATCCTTCAACTAATTATGTTAGAAACAATTATGTTGTCTTAATTGTTTGACAAACCCAAGCATTGGTTATTTCAATTAACAATTATTTTTTATCTCCATGTTTTGGGTTGATATGTCTTGGTTTACCTAAAAGTTTGATGACCGAATTATGATATAGTGAAACTCAGGTGATGGTATTGATGAAATCAATAAAATGTAATTTCAATATTTCAGATTGCATTCAACATATCAATGATCTATTAGTTAATATTTTATGAAAGTTCCACCCACTGAAAAAAATAATAAACCCTTCCAAGGCCAATTATTTTTTATGATATGTGAATTAAATATACCTTCCACTTAAATACATAGGATACAGGATTTTAGAAAAAAAATTATGGGTGATATTGGGTTTTAATAAATAGTTGTAGACTAATGAAATTTGATTAATTTTAAAAACATCAATATATTGTTTAATTAAATTAAGCCCTAATTATATACACTTAATTTTCAAAAATGAAAAAGTAAATGACTTCTTCAAAATATCATTCATTCATACCTAAGAAGGGAAACCTTCTCAATAGCATGAATTTCAATGAATTTTATACGTTCTTTCACATTACGCTATACCACAAATGAAAATCTAATATTTTGGAAAACACACTTCCTATGTTCATTTCCATAGAGGATAAAGGGGAAGAAGTATCTATCGATTAAAAACCTGTGGATGATTATATTGATGTAAAATTCCTCATGAGATTTCCCATGACTAATAATCGCTTAATTTAATATGAGGATATTGATTCATATAACATTGTTTCTCACCTTCATGATAAGTATCAAGAGAAGAAAATATTTGGGTGGTATGGGGTCACTAATTCACTAATCATTTGAAATCATGGAGAGTTTTTTCAAGATGGGTAAAAATTAGTATAGATGATTGGCTTAATTATGGGTCTTAACATCTATGGGTTTATGATTACTAATTATCTGTAAAAAAGGTCAATTTATGTTATCACTATGAATAAACATACAAAGTTTTATTGTGAATTATAATATGAGTCATAAAAATAATACAGTAATGAATCATATTAAACATATTGATGACAAATTATAATGATATCGGGCTTGAGAAACTAGTTGAATTTATAGTGAGTATAAGGTGAAAGAAAAAATAAAATGCATTGAAGGCTCATTCCAGGACTATGGATCCAGAGAATAGTTCTTCCAATAAGATAAAGATAAAGAGGTAAATAAAGGAACATGATGTTAAGTGTTTTCCTGTAGAGTAAAGGGAAACAGTAAGAGAAATTGAACATAGTTTATAAGAATGTGGGTGACATTGGTGCAATCATTATGGATTATATTTTTAATATATCTACATGCTAGGTGTGATACTCATATTATAGTGATCATAATCTAATCCAAATAGAGTATCCTTGTATATTTAAGAAGTTATCTTGATATGAACTGATGTACATGAAATCAATTGAGTGAGGATAGTATTATTATCCATTAGAGACTACCATATCAAATTACAAATTTGAATGTTTTTAGTTTTAAATTAATTTTATTCTATTCCTACTTTTAAAAATCAATTCATTTATTTTTTTTTTGATTAGATATGGATGGATATATATTTTTTGTATATAATAGATGCTAATTTTATAAAAATATATTATGTTATGATATGGAAAAGTATTATATTATTTTTTATGTATATATTAATAAAAACCAAATATTTTCAAATTATAACCGACAAAATATACACAAATCATATGAAACCTAGTTTTGGTATCATCATCCTTGACACATAAATTAAATGAAATTTTATACATACCTTTCAAGATGGTTACACAAACTATTTTTTGCTTTTTTATATTAAAATATTCCATGATATTATATTGGAAAAAATTAACAAACCACCATTCGGCGGTCAATGTGAATTTTCTCTATTTCTTAAATATTTATTACACACTGATGGGTGAAATTATTAATTTTAATAATGAATTGAAAAGACATGGGTATATCTACATGATGAGGTATAATTAATAATACATTTATAAATACATTTAATTCAAGAATACAATTGACAATAAGGTTAGTTATAATATAGAGATACATTAATATTATTGAAGTGGGGAGTATCCTAAACATGAAATTATATAATTTCTGAAAGAGTATGATATTAAAACACAACTCGGTCCACATTATTCAACAAAATGTAATAGTGTTATTCAAAGAATGAATTGTATGTTCTTTGATGAGTTATAATCTTTGATGAGTTATTCATGCATTCCATTACCATTTTTTATATATCTTATATATGATATCATAATTACTAAAATGAATACCATAAAAAGTGGAATATAGTATTATTATTGAGTTATAGAGTGAAAAGAAACCTAGTTTATCACATGATGTTGGATGGTGTTGTAATGATCATTTTAGGGATAATTAATTATTAAAAATAGAACCCTAGTGAACAAATAATATATTTATGTAGTATCCCAATATAATAATGGGTTATTATATATAAAAACTCATATATATCTAATAATATTTTAAAGGAAATGCCTCATTTTTAATAGGGGTTATATTCAAGGAGGGTTTTGGGAGGAAAATTGACATCAATGAAGCCGATTCTTTAGATAAAAAAATTTGTAGAAGAACCAATTACACAGGTCTCTATGGAAAAGGTTATTCCAGAAGTAGAGGTACTGAATTTTACCATATGAGAGGTAAGGGAACCAAATTGATATGGCTTTTTAGTCACCAGTGATTGTGAATAATTTTTATTATACAATAATAATCATCTCTCCTATATAGAGGTAGCATAATGATAATAATTTGTATGGTAGAAAACATCTGTGAATTATAATATAAATTACATGTATAAAGACCACCTTATTTATTTCTATACTTGTTGATGTAAATACTATTGGGTGTAAATGGGTATTCACGAGAATGATAAACATTATGGAAAATTAAATTAATAAAAATAATGACTTAAGGTTGAAGGGATTAATCATTTTAAAGGCATTGACTATGAAATAATAAAAAATTAGTACACATGTATCAATCTATTAGAATTTTTTTCTATAGAATCAAATCTAGACAATTATTTTTTAAAAATTTGTGTCAAAACATATTTCTATATTTTTAACCTCCATGTTTATGTTTATATGAAAATCTAGATGGATATAAAACTCTAGTAAATTACATAAATACATAAAACTTTTACGTATCAGATGATATAATAATGAGAGCATCACAGTCATTGAAATTCAGTTCAAATAATCCATAATGGAATTTAATTTAATTAATATATAATGTTATCAATGAGTTTACAAGTATTTATGTGGTTGTATATTTTTTTATAGAAGTATATGTTCATATCATATTACTAACTTAAAATGATATACATACCTTACAAGATATTAGAGTTATGGTTGAGAAATATTTTCTCCAAGAATGACATTGGGGAATTATCCTATATTATTTTGATAATGGTCGTGAATGATAAATCCAAGTGGATATATGAGATAAATAAATCTAAATAAACTTACCAGATTCTAGAGAGATTCTATAAGGAATAATCCATGAAGGGATTGGTTTGATGGACACATGGTATTCATCCATCTATGAAAATGTTCCCATTGGTGCAAGGGAAAAGATAGTTAATAATTAAAATAATATATTATTCTATGATAGGATCTATCAAGTGTGTTATGTTATGTACAAGTTATTTTGTTTCCTATGATTTGATCTTGGTCGGTATATTTCAAGAGGATCAAGGAAAACATAATTGGATTGCAATCAATTATATCATTATGTATCAGATGTGGACTAAGGATATGTACTTTATGTGAATAAATGATTTATAGCTTGTATTCATTGGATATAAATAATATATTTTTCATATATATTGTAATTATCTAATGTCATGGAATAGATATACATATTTCCTCACTGGAGGTGATGTGAGATTGATGTGTTCTAACCACACATTTTCTCCATTTAAATATCAGTGACAGTAATTATATATTTTTATTGAAAATCAGGTAGTGTATATTGAGGTTTATGTGGTACCTAAATGGTAATAAACTATCAAATTTTAATGGGATAATTAGGAAATAATGATTCTATCTAAAGAGCTAATCTAATATCATCAGGTAAAACACATACTATGAATTGTTAATCTCTTGAAGGACTATTCATAATGATGTAAAGTCAATGTGAAAACTGTTTACAGGATTAAAACATGTTATATACCTTTAATAATGATTTACCATACTAGAGGCATGAGTATCATTTTGGCTATAGTGGACTAAATGATATTGTCTGTTGGATCTAATGCAAGATAGAGTCTGTTAGAGTCAGTTCTCTTCAACCAATATCCTTTTTACATTATTACCAATTTTTAAATACTAATGAATTTTAGTATTTAGTTATTATTTTTAATCAACATTAATATTTAATTTAATAATTTTGGACAAATATGTGTCACATTAGAAAGGAATATAAGTTCCCCACAATGATGGGAACCTAAATGTTCCATAATATTATTATTTAAAACTATTGTTCAATCAGATGATAATTTCTGATAGGACACATATTATAGAACACATAAGGGGTAAGTATATAATAATACATTGATACACAATATCATGGAGTTATACCATTTTAATAGATGAGAATAATGGTGTTAATAATTGAATAGATGGTAATAAATCCACATTTTCATTTCCATTTGTTATTTATATTTGAAAATATGTGTATTGAACCTTTGACTTTAAAATTATCAATAATGGATATTAATAATAACATATATTGATATATTTTAGAATAATATGATGACATATTATCTTAGAGTACTATGATATATTGGGTATTTAATGAGGTATATTTCATTAATGGATAATATGAAATATCATTTATCCCAACATTCAATGGATGAAAGTTGATATCTCACACCATTTGTGGAGAATGTAACTATTTATATTAATATATGGACATGGTTTTTAGTTGGTGAGTTAATTTAATAAAATTCCAATATAGAGACATTTAGGATATAGGTTTATTGAACTAGTTTTCAACCCACTTGATTTGATAAATTGTTATTAGTGATTAAAATAAAAGGTGAGCATTATTCTGATGTTAGATGTCATTACGACATTATCTTATTTATCTATGGGTGGAGTATACTTTTTCTATATGATAACCTTTTTATTTAAGGTTTTATTCCAAATTCCACATATCAAGAGGCATAAATGGTCAAACACTTTGTGTGTCTGCAATCTTAGTTAAATTCATGTATTATAATTATAAATGTTTGAAAAAAATAATATTTATTTATTTTTGACTAAATCAGTAATTTAATCATAGAACATTACAATAATAATTTGAGATAAATAAAAATAGTATTTATTTTCATGTTTGGAAAATATAATATTTATTTATTTTTCATTGATTAATTTAGTGACATTTTTTTAAATATGCATTATTAGTGGGTCAAAAATAAATGACACGTTAGAGAATACTGGGTTTAATAGTTCAGTAAGAATTTATATTGTTGTAATTTATTAATAATTTTTATTTTTTTCACATGACATGTGATTAATAATAATATTTTTATTATTAATTTTACATGGGTTTAACAAATTATATAAAAGTTCTATAATGGATTTGGGTCTTTTTTCTTAACCAAGAACCTGATAAAAATAATATCTAATTAAATAATTTTATATAACAAACCATTTATTTTTCATAACTTATAGGGGTAGATTATATAAATCAATAGAGAGAGATCACGAGATCTATTAAAAGATCATTCTTCATCCCCTTTCAATCCTTAGAGAGAGTATTACAATTTTATCCTCTTTCAAAAGAACGTCATTATTATATAAGAAACTAATTTATTTGTAACAATTATTGAACATATACCACAAAAACCCACACATGTTTATCTTATTTACATATAATGTTTTATAATTATCTTCATAATAAGGGGGTATGGAATTATAAGAAGGTATGAGCTAAAACAAATAGTAAGGGAAAATATAAAAGTGTTCCAATCATGGAATAAATGTGGTATAAATATTTTGATTATAAAAAGTAATAAAAATAATAATATAATCAACTAAAACTTATAGAATAATTTATCCACTAACAGTAATGAATACAAATATATCACATAGATTAATAATAAATAATTTTGTTGATGTAATACGCAATTCCTATTACCAAGGATGTTTGCAAGACATCTGGTTTAATTATTTAGATATACACCAAATTCCAAAACACTATTTTTATAATGATTCCTACTTATTCATTGATGGGATATACCAAATAAAGATCCAAACATCAGTTTTTTAAAACAAATATATTATTTTTATTAGATAATTAGTAAAAATAAGTATTAAACATCTATATTATTCATCCATATTAGAATAACTAGATAAAAACACTAATAAATTTTCTAATCTAATTAGAATATATTACATTATCATTACCCATTTAGGCGATGAAGGAAAATAGTTATACAACAGGTAATAATGTTTTATTAGTATTCAATAAAAATAATTTTTAGAATAATAATATAAAAATTGTTAATTGTTTTAAAATTAGTAAATTGAAAATATTTCTATATAATAATCCCTAAAAAATATCATATTTATTTTATGGAATTGTATTTTGTTACTAATTTCTTATAATCAGTTAATTTCAAGAATCTTGGTGAAAACCATTTAACAAGTGAAATAGAAAAAATTTTATTCTTAAATTAAATGTATTGGTAAAATTAAATGACTATTCACATTGGTTGATTAGGTAAGAGAAAGGAAGAGATGTATAATATCATTGATAGAAAATAAATTTACCAAATCCATCCAATGAATTATTCTAGATTGTTTATGAAGATAATATTCATAGAGTAATAACTGAAACACAATGGTTTGTCAAAATAGATGAAAAAAAAATACAGAAGAATGATTCGAATGATTCATAAAAGAATGAATCAAAAATTGAATAATTTAATACCACTAGTTAAATCCCAAAAATTAAAAAAATAAAAATATTACTGGATAAATAATGCAACAGATGTCCCCCAAGTGTATATAATATTGAATATGAAATGTAATATAGATGTGAAATAATATATGGAATTTTAGAAAACATTTTATCATTGATATAAAATACAAAATCATGTCACTATAAAAGGTATCTTTTGTAAATTTGAAGTGCATTACTTTGAAATTATATTCTATAAAAATTCATTCTATAAAAATTCATTCTTATAAATTAACGTTGAATGTGTAAAAATTATTTCTATAAGAAAATTGAAGATAAAGATAAATTATTTAATCATTAAAGGAACATTTTTATAAAATTAAAATTAATTTTTGAAAACCCACATTGTAAAAATTATAATAATACCAGATTTTTATTAAAAACTGTTTTAGAAAATTTGATTACAAAATGTCATTTAATAAAATACTTTTGTGTGATAACCCAAAATTTATGGAAAATTTTCTTCATAAAAATATATAAATCAATGAAAAGAGAATTGAGTAATCAATATCTTTTATATGAAGCATACTATATATAAAAATAAATATTTGAATATTATATTTTATTTGGAATATGTATCCCTTGAAACAAATCATATAATACAACCTAATACAATCGAGGATAGAATATTCCAAATTTAAATGAAAATATATTTATTAAAACGATCAAATATCAGTGAATAAATTTTGTTTAATAAAGAAACCGTACTCTTGAAGTACCAATTTAATCCATAGATATTTGAAGAGGAAAATTTTATTTATCTAGAATATCTAATTAAAAAGAAATAAACTATAATATAAAATTAAAAATTGCTGAAAATTACATTACATAATGAAATAGTTGGAAATAAAATTTTTTATGTCAATGAATTAGAATTGGGAGTAGAAGAACCCTTATATGTAACATAATCAATGAGCCAAGAATCATATGATAATTTGGAAATAAAAAAGAATTTTTACAAACCATAAAATAATGATGAAATAAAACACTATGTATTGATTATGTAAAATTAATAAAACATGTAATAATAGAGTTCAATAATAACAATTGTAGCATAGTTGAATAAATTTGAGTTAGTTAAAACACTCATAATATATCCTATTTGTTCTTCATATTCTCATAACATCATTGATAACAGAAAAAATCTAGTCACTATATTATGAACTAGATTATTAAATATTTACTTTCATATAAAAAAATTATAATCACATGATATAAATTTATTATTTATTATTTCCTTATGGTTACTTTAAAATTGAATCTGTGTCAAATTGTTTCATTGATTTTAGTGAATAAAGATAGAATTTTAATATTTAATTAAATTTTTAAAATATCCATTTATGAAATAAAAAATTAATTAACTTTATTAATATATAATAAAATTTCTATTTATATTCTAATATTAATACATGACATTGTACTATATCATTATTCATGTATGTAGTTAAACCAACTCAAACATGACAACACTATATAATGATGACTAATTATTGTTAAGGAAGCTTATAAAGTAATTAGAAAATAATTATTAATATTTTAGAATGATTTTATCATACTTTTAATAATATATTATATTCTTTTCATAAGGAAATTAAATCCAAATTAAAAATGAAAAATGCTAATACATGAATGTAGTTATCCAAGAAACACAGGGTTATAATTCATGTTTTTTATATTACTAGAAATTCATAAAATACATCATTTTATTAATAAAATAGCACTTTAGTATAGTAATGACATTGAGGTCATTAGATTAGAATGGTTGGAGTAGGTTTTTAGGAGATTGATTTTGAAGGAATGGTATAGAGTTAGTACCTCTCATTTTGGAACCATTATAATTCACTTTAAAGTCTCCTTGAAAATAACTTTTTTTATAATATATTCTAATCATAATATTATGAACCTGATAGAATATTCCAGGAGAATTTGTTTTTTACATTTTCAAATGTAAATTTTGAGTAATGGTAATTTCATGATGGGTTGGATATCTACCATTTTATAAGTTTATAAATTGGAACATTTAAAATGTCTTTACTTGTCAAAGATATCATTAAACTATTCAATGAAAAATTACACAAAAAATAAAAAATAAATTATTTCGGGATATATTTTTTCAATAAAAACTCAATCATGAATTTCGAATATTTTTTAAACAAAGAGATAATTATTTGTTCTTATATTTTTATATTTACTATTTTAATTGTTTTTATAGGTGTTAACAGTTTTTACCCATGAAAATAATGTTCTACTAAACATATTATATAATACATATAACCAAATATGAGTGTGATAAACATAAATATTGTATCCATTTAATCTAATTAAATTTATATTTAATATAAAATTATATTTTAATATTTCATGTTAAATATATAGAAACACTAATTTCTATATAAATATAATTTTTACAAATAAGTGTTCCTACACATATTTATTTTTAATTTACTGTTTAATGAGTGATAATAAATTTATAATTTTTTTAAAAAGTATTATAATTCCATATCTATGAAGGGCATAATTTATTTTATTATATATAAATTATATAAAATTAATTAAAAAATTATTTAAAGGTAACCGTTTTACCATTATGACGTTCATTAACATTATTCTTAGTAATCAAAATTTTTATCCCAAAAATAAAATTGAACTTATTATGTAATATTATCAGGTTGATATAAAATATAGAATGTCATGACCCACCTTCACCAAAAGGAGGTAAGGGTCAAAATATTGACAAGCCCTTCCTTTTTCATGTTGAAGGAGAGATAATGACCCCTCAAACCAGCCTTCAATAGGTCCCGGAGTGGCGACCAGCACCAAGGGTATAGAATCACTCTCTAAATGGAAGGAATTACCCTTTTTCATTTATTAGGATTAAGAGATAAGATAATAAATCCCACAACACCAAAACTAAAAGTACAAGAAAATACAAAACAACCATTCCCATATGCATGTTCCAAAAGTATATTCCATAAGGTACAAAGTGACTACAAAAGTAATGTACCAAAGAAAAAAAAAGTAACTACAACTGTCCCAAAGGTCCTGCGCTAGTATGGTCTCACGCAATCCCTGAAGTCCTCCTGGAAACCTGAAAGCAGTTTTATATACGTAGGGTGAGAATAAAAGTATACTCAGTAGGGAAAACCAAAGACAATCGTGCACAAGTGGGGGAACGTACTAGAGTCCCGTGAGAAAAAAGAGTAAACCAATCACCTAATAAGGTAAACTATCCACCCAAGCCTCACCAAGGTACACTCCCCAAATTACTCAAGCCAAGTAATATACAGAAACATCACATCGATGTTTGGTATCCCGCACAACTTTCCCACTGGTTATTGAAGACATCCTACAGATATAACCAATCCCTCCATTCTCACTGCAGTCTCACTGCCATTCCCCTCCTACACACACCTGGGCCACAACCTCAACCCAGTCCCACTGCGAAACCCCACCCTCACACACCTGGGCCACAACCTCACCGTAGTCCCACTGCCAAACCCTGCCCGCAAACACCTGGTCCACAACTATCTCACCTAACCACGCCTGGAAATACCTATGCCAGAGCAACCATCGCCATGCCCAAAGACACCTGGGCTAGAAGATCCACTGCCACACCCGAAGACACCTGGGCCTCATCCCGAAGACACTTGGGAAACCACCAGCCCACACACACCTGGGTCAACCACCACACTACCCTGCCCAATGATTCTTGGGCTAATAATGGACTTCAGGCCATCACAGCCTACCCAAAGATACTTGGTCTATCCGGGAAAGAGGTAAGAAAAGAGATAATAACCAGCCACTAATAGAAGTGTTGGGAAAAATACCCTCCCCCTGAAATGGGGGTGTTCGGCACTAAGTTCTCAACATGGGTGGGGTGAAAATAAGAAACAAAAAACTACAAGTATATGTATAGGTAACAAGCACTCACCCAAAGTTTACGTTTTTCTTTAGCCTGCATAAAGAACACATTTAGCACCCACGTTCAAGTCACAACCCAGACCAAACCAAAACCCATCTATCTCATCTTTGTTTACATGTTCAGTAATAATGTTTAAATAAGTTTCTGTAGTTACTGGGCAACTAACACCATAAGCACAAACCAAGGGAAAAAGATCCATCCAAACATCAATTTATGCATTAACACACGGTTCTATTGTAAAGCCACAACAACCAAATAAAACCCTATGTTACAGCCCCATGTCCAATATCCAGAATCCAAATGGTTTCTCAACAACAGAGGATCGCGGCCCAATTTGTGATATAATAGAGGATCCCATCCTCAATTTCACAACCAACAAGAGTATAACAATAGGGGATCCCATCCCCACCCACAACACCCAGCAATCAGCCTGTAAATGGATAGAAAGGGACAACCCACTACCATCAACACAAAGCAGGCCCATGCAGGTATTTTCAGATTTTATAGATTTAATACAGTCCATGATTTCCATTCCACTAGACTTAAAATGGGGTTATCACAGAAAGGAATTGATCCTATTTCTTTTGATTTGTTTAGCCGAATATAAGTAATTAACCAATTTACTTTCACAGCGAGTTTTCACAACCACAATAAAATTCATTTAAACATCACTAGAGGAAAGGGTTAGTTAGTTCACATAGAAAGACCACCAATAACCATGATTTTCAGTATGCTAAAGGCCGCATAATTCCAAAATCATTAGTCATGAAAGATCATAAAAACTAAGCAGCATCATCGATCACACCCCTCCCCCTTTTTTATTTAGAATCTGTTTATTATCATTATTATGGTTCGGTCCATCCAATTATTCAGAATCAAAAGCATGTCCACCCCGCATGATACACAAAAAGGGAGAGACGGAGGAGAAATTCCCTACTTATAGATCAATGATCGATGCTAAGCTTGGGCATGGAACTCCATGGATAGCGATGCGGTTCTTCAGAACGAAGGGTACTCCTAGTACATGGTGATCAAGAAAAGAAACATATGGAGAACCATTTTATTTTATAAAGGTCGAGGACGGTTGAGATATGAATTTGAAACCGCGTAAGGAGTGGGGTCGTGGGTTGACCACGTGGTTGAGACACCCCACACATTATTAAAGGGTCCCCGCCCTTTGGGGCGGTTTAAACCGACGCACACAACATTAATTAAATATTTAGTTAAACGCCATTTATGGAAATTACTGGGCTTTAAAACAATATTAAAGGGGTAAAAACATGGTTTAAAACTCGATTTGCGCAAAAAGGAGCACTACTGGAAAAAACCCATGGGGGTAGGATAGAGCCACCGGTAGCCCAGATCTACCGGTGGCTGACAACTACCGGTAGTCGAGCTACCGGTGGCTCATTGCCACAAGTAGTCAAGCCACCGGTAGGATGTCGCCACAGGTAGTCGAGAACTACCGATGGCTGACAGCAACTGGTAACCGAGCTACCGGTAGGCTGAATACACCATTAGACCGAGCTATCGGTAGGCTGTAGCTACCAGTGGACCGAGCTACCGGTAGGTCGAGCTACCGGTAGGATGCGGCTATCGGTAGTCCGAGCTACTGGTAGTCCCACTACCTATAGACTAAGGCTATAGGAAGGCTTATCGTGGGTCAAACATCACTGAGAAGCTGGAATGGCCTCCCAGACCACCCAGAACACCTCATGGATCAGATTTGTTTTACTAAGTAACGGACCGCCAAAAACACGGGACATTACATTAGATACCTCTCAAACTATTCTCGCCCTCCAGAATCAAGACAACCCATAAGAAAAGATAGGGTCTGAACAACTGCCTCTAAAGATACCTATCAGGAGTGAACCACGATGCCAACAAAAATACACCTTTTCATTAAAAACCAAGCAACATACCATGTCAGACTGTCTGGTCTGTGGGTTGGAGAGTCTCTTCCCCCGTGTCATGAAACTATCCGATTTGGGCGACACTGACTTGGTCGCACGGGTTTAATCACATCCACCTTAATGCGTCCTGATTAGGGGTCCAATCCTCTACTCCACATAGACAAGACTTTTCACACACATTCAAATAGGAAAGAAAAACCACATATTTCAAATCCAACAAGGTAAAACGATCCACTACAACAAGTATAATTAGAACAACACAAAACTCAAAACAACTCTGGGTACTGGGCACACATATGTGATTCCCTCTCCCACGTGCTCTCCTCAAGCCCACCGTGTCCCCATAACACACAATCCAAGGGAATGGTTCACCCACGAAGCACCTTCTCCTCACGATCCTCGATCATCACTAGTCTTTCCACAAAGGTCATGTCATCCTCGATGTCTAGCTCTCCCCAGTCAAGGACATGTGAATCATCGTGAAGATAATGACGGAGCTGGGACACATGGAATACGTCATGTATCCTCAGTAGCGGTAGTGGTAACTCTAGCTGATTGGCCACTTCACCGACCTGCCACAACACTTTGAAGGGTCTGATGAACCTGGAAGAATGCTTACTCCAATTTCTGAACCTCCGTTGTCCACGCCGAGGGGAGACCTTCAAGAACACGTGGTCTCAAAACCTCAAACTCCAAGGGCCTACTCCTGGTATCAGCATACAAATTCTATCGGTCCTGGGCCGCCTTCATCCTTTACCGTATAAGCTGATCCTTCTCCATCATGCTCTGCACCACCTTGGGGCCAAGGATGCCCGCCTCTCCGACTTCGGTCCAACACACAGGTGAATGGAATGGTCTCCCATACCAAGATTCGAATGGGGACATACCAATGGTAGAGTGATTTCTATTATTGTATTCAAACTCTACCAGAGGAAAGTGTCGCACTCATGATCCCCCAAAGTCCAGAATACATGCCTGTAGCATATCCTCCAACATTTGGATGGTGCACTCTGTCTACCCATCTTCCTGGGGGTGGAAAGTAGTGCTAAGGCGTAGCTGGGTACCAAAAGAATGCTGCAAACCCCTCCAGACTCGTGAGGTAAAATGTACATCCCTATCCGAGACTATAGAACTCGGGACACCAAACAACTGCACTACCTCATCTACATACTTCCGTGCTAGAGAGTCCACTGCACTCAACTCCTTAATCGCAGGGAAGTTGGCTGACTTTGTCAACCGGTCAACTACTACCCAGATGGAATCATATCACCCATGAACCTTGAGTAGTCTTGTGATGAAATCCATCAAGATGTCCTCCCATTTATACTCGAAGACATCCAGAGACTACAGTAGGCCACCAGGAACACGGTGTTCATCCTTCACCTGGTGACACACTAAGAAATTGGCCACAAACTCTGCCACTACTCGCTTTACTCCGGGCCATGATAACTGTATCCTCTGGCACTGGTACATCTTGGAAACTCATGGGTGTACCACTAGTGGTGAGTTGTGGAACTCACAAAGAACCTTGCCGCGCACGGCTTTTGGAAAAAATAGCTTTCCCTGGAAAAGCATCTGGTTTTGGCCATCCTCCGTCCATCCTTCCGGAGCATTGCTCTGGTCAACTCAATCACACATCACTTTGCACTCTGGGTCTCCCCACTGAGACTCCTACACTTTCCACATCAGTGAAGACTGTACTATCATTTGATATAGGAAACCTCTACCACTATCCATCCTCGCATCCAGGTGTAAGGCAGTCAACTCCTCCATCGCCTTCCATGCATCTGCCGACTCTCGGACTGCATCCTTCTGCGATCTCCTGCTCAAGGCATCAGCCACAACATTCCCCTTCTCTGAAGTGTAGTAAATCCCGAATGTGTAATCCTGGAGGAACTCCATCCACCTCTTATGCCGCAAGTTTAGGCCCCTTTGAGAGAAGATATACCTCAACCTTTTGTGATATTTGAAGACCACAAAGAGTTCCCTGATGAGGTAATGTCGCCATAACTTTAGCGCAAAAATTACCGCTGGAAGATCTAGGTCTTGGTTGGAATAAGTACGCTCATGAGGGAATAGCTTCCTAGACCCATATAAGATCACTCCTTGCTGCTACATCAACACACATCCGAGTCCTTGCCCTGAAGCATCACAGAACACCTCATACACCACCCCTTATTCTGGTAATCTTAGAACTACAGCTCTAACCAACTTATCCACCAGATAGCTGAAGGCTACCTTGCACTACTCACTCCACATGAAACCTGGTCCTTCTTGGTCAAGGTTGTCAAAGGTGCCACAACTCGAGAGAAGTTGGGTACGATCCTCTAGTAGTAACCTTCTATCCTGAAGAAACTACGAACCCCTGCTACGCTCTTAGGTGCTGCCCAAGAAACAACCACCACAACCTTTGAGGGGTCCACCACTACCCCTTTCTCGGACACTACGTGCCCAAGGAAGTGCACTTATCGCTTCCAGAACTTGCATTTCGACAAATTTCCATAGATCTGGTGCTATAGGAGGACCTCTAAAACCTTCCTCAGGTGCTCCACGTGATCCTATTATAATCTTGAATAGATCAGGATATCATCGATGAACACAACTATGAACCGATCCAGGTATTCCTAGAAGATGGAGTTCATAAGACCCATGAACACAGCCAGGGCGTTCGTAACACCGAAGAGCATGACCACGAATTCGATGTGACCATAACTTCACCTGAAGGTCGTCTTCGAGATGTCACTCTCATTTACCCTCAACTGGTGGTACCCAAACCACAGATCGATCTTCGAGAACCACCATGCCCCTTTCAGCTGGTCGAAATGATCTTCTATCCTCTGAAGAGGGTACTTATTGTTGATTGTTACCAGATTCAGCCTCATGTTGTCTATCCACAACATGAGACCACCATCTTTGTTCTTTGAGAACAATACTGGAGCACCCCACAACGATGCACATGGTCGAACATAACCCCTCTTCATTAGATCATCAATCTGAATCTGCAACTCTTGTAGCTCCGAAGGTGCCATCCGATACGGAGCCATCGAGATCGGATGAGCACCAGGCTGCAAGTCTATGCCAAACTCAATATCCTGTCGAGGGGGTAGAGTCGTCACCTCCTCAAGAAAGACGTCCATACACTCGAGGATGATCTATGGAACCTCCACTATTTTAGCATCTACTGACTCTACTGACAGCTCAGCTAACAAGTATAGGAGGGGTTCCTCTCACTTACTTCCCTTCTGACTGCTCCACTCGCCGGTGAAGGTAACACGTCGTTAGGCCAAGTCTGAGAACACAACCCTTCTTTGGAAGCAGTAGATGACGACACACATAGAGAACAACCAGTCGATTACTAGGATGACATCGTATGGATATATCTATAGAAGTAGTAGATCAATGACCGGCTTATGTGTCCCTATCATCAGTCTGCATCCTCGAAAAACATATAACAAGTTGGCCTGACCTCCAACAGTTGTGCTCAGCACCAGGGGAACTGGAAGTCTCTCAGCATCTAGACCAAACGCATGGGCTAGACTGGGTGCAATGAAGGATTGAGATGCTTCGGTATTGATCAAGGAATAAGAAAGAGTGCTAAAAAAACTGATCGTACCTCAAACGACCTTCAGCCATATAGGAACTGCTGCCTTCGTGGCGTGCAACTGTCCACGCCCAGCTCCTATACCTCTCGGCTGTTGGCCACCTCCCCGACCAAATCCCGGTCGAGGTCCTTGAGGATCACCATGAGGTAGGCCTCCTCCTACAACATTTCCCCTCAGAGGAGCAGGAGCTCGCTTCCCCTAATGCTGCTGTTGGAAAGACCAAGCTGGAAGCTGCTGCTTGGGAGGGTGCTGGGGATTTCATCCACTACCATACTGTACTCGGTCTGGGCACTGACTCCGGAGATGTCTATGGATCCCACAGATGAAGCACTGCGGTCCTGCGCCCAAAGGAAAAGGTATAGGACCGGGGGACCGGAACTGAAACTACTTCGGGCTGCTTCCTGGTGGTCAAAATTGAGAGGGTCCTGATGCTGTTGGCCTGGTGCTGACATCCTTCCCCTTCGATGATCCCAGCTAGATCCCCTCTTGTGACACACCCCCCAAGATCATGAATCTTCTCTACCACTTCGGCCTTCTTCTGGACCTCCAAGTACGTAGGAAGGGTAAAGGGGGTAATAACATACTGGAGGGAGGGTCGGAGAGCCTCCTTTAAATGCCTTTACTGGGACTCCTCGTCGGGAAAGAGGACTGGAGCAAAGTGGAGGAGATCCTTGAACTTGATCCCCATCTCCCTTAACGAAATACTCCCCTGCTAGAGGGAGATTAGCTCCTTCCTCTTCTCTACCTTCATTGTAGAAGAGCGGAATTTTTCCCGGAACTCCTTCTCGAAATCAGCCCATGCCACCTCGGCCTCTCTCCTCTCCCCCAGGTAAAGTATCCATCACTGACGTGCTGCTCCCTGTATCTGGCTGACGGCCAGAGGAACCTAGTACTCTATCAGATCCTGGATCAAGCCGAAGGTTATCACTAGCTCCTCATGCCAGCCCTCCATCTTCATGTCAGATGTGCTACCCTCATACCTCTCGAGGGTCTATCACTGGAAGTCCCGAAGTGTCTTCTGCCACTAGTCATCTTCCTCCTCTCGATCATCTCTCTACTGATCATCCATGGTAGTCTCTGCGGCCTCGATCGCCTGTACCACACATGGTCATCTCCCGGGTTCCATTGCTGCAAGGTAAACAAGGAATTCCTAATCCCAAGTAGTAAAGTATATTGTTCTTAAAATTTATTAAAGTTCTTATTGATTTTAATTCCCAAAACACCCTTGAAATATGAGAACACGAGTCATAATGAAGCATATACCTTTCCTAGGATCTCTAACCTGCAATCAGTGTGACCTCACTCGGTCGTTTGGTAGGTCAAGAGTCCTTGCATCAGATCACGGGGCCCCCTTAAATCCCATGTCCTAGCTAGTCTTCCCTGGCCTAATTCACACACCAAGGCCACCCAACACTTTTCCTTACCATCCCATGCAGTTCTAACTATGCCTAACTCCAGACTCCATCCTATCTCTCAACCTACATTTGATACTATTCTGTCACGACCAGAATTCACCAAAAGGAGGGAACGGTCGGAATATTTCCATGCCCATCCTCTTTCATGTTGAAGGAGAGATAATGAGCCCAGAAACCCGCCTTCAATAGGTCCCAGAGTGGTGACCAGCACCAAGGGTGTAGAATCACTCACTAAATGGAAGGAATTAACTTTTTTCTTTTATTAGGATCAGGAGAGAAGATAGTAAATCCCACAAGAACAAAACTAAAAGTACAAGAAAAGCCTAAACAACCATTCCCATATGCATGTTCCAAAAGTAAATACCAAAAGGTACAAAGTGACTAAAAGGTAAAGTACTAAAAAAAATGCAGCAATAACTGTCCCAAAGGTCCTACGCTAGTATGGTCCCGCACGATCCCCGAAGTCCTCCTGGAACCATAAAATAAGTTTTATATATGTCGGGTGAGAATACAAGTATACTCAGTTGGGAATAGAAAAGACTCTCGTGCACAAGTGGGGGAACGTACTAGTGGCCCATGAGAAAAAATAGTAAACCAAACACCTAACAAAGTTAACTATCCACCCAAACCTCACCAAGGCACACTCGCCAAATAATGCAAGACAAGTAATATAAAGTAATAACACATCGATGTTTGGGAACCCCGCACCAATTTCCCACTGGTTATTGATGAAATCCTACGCATCAAACCAATCCCTCCATTATCACCATAGTCCCACTACCATACCCCACCCACACACACATGTGCCACAACCTCACCGCAGCCCCACTGCTAAACCCTTCCCGCACACACCTGGGCCACAACGTCACCATTGTCTCACTGCCAAACCCCGCTTGCAAACACCTGGGACACAACTGTCTCATGTAACCACACCTATACCACCTAGGCTAAAACATCCACCGCCACGCCCGAAGACACCTGGGCTAGAAGATCCACTCCCACGCCCGAAGACACCTGGGCCTCATCCTGAAGACACATGGAAAACCACCTGCCCGCACACACCAGGGCCAACCACCACACTACCCTACCCGAAGATTCTTGGGCTAATAATGGACTTCAAGCCGTCACATCCTGCCCAATGATACTTGGGTTATCCGAGAAAGGGAGAAAAAGGGAGCTAATAACATTCCACTAAAAGAAGTGTTGAGAAAAACACCCTCCCCCATGAAATGGGGGTGTTGGACACTAATTTCTCAACTTGGGTGGGGCACAAATAAGAAACAGAAAACTACAAGTATATCTATAGGTAACAAGAACTCACCCAATGTTTATGTTTTTCTTCATCCTGCCTAAAGAAAACATTCAGCACCCACGTCCAAGTCACAACCCACACCAAACCAAAACCCATCTATCTCATATTTTTTTACATGTTTAGTAATAATGTTTAAATACGTTTTTGAAAATACTGGGAAACTAACACCATAAGCACAAACCAAGGGAAAAAGATCCAGCCAAATGTAAATTTAAGCATTCACACCCAGTTCTCCTGTAAAGCCACAAAAACCAAAGAAAACCCTAACTTACATCCCCATGTCCAATATCCAGGAGCCAAAAGGTTTATCAACAACATAGGATCCCACCCCAATTCGTGATATAATAGAGGGTCACATCCTCAATTTCACAACCACCAAGAGTATAACAACAGGGGATCCCATCCTCACCCACATCACCCAGCAATCATCCCGTAAATGAAAAGAAAGGGAAAACCCACTACCATCAACACGAAGCAGGCCCATGCGGGTATTTTCAGATTTAAAATATTTAACACAGTCCATGATTTCAATTCCACAGGAATTAAACCGGTGTTATCACAGAAATGGATTGATACTGGTGATTTTGATTTGTTTAACCGAATATAAGTAATTAACCAGTTTAATTTTCACTACAAGGGTTCACAACCACAATATAATTCATTTAAACATCACCAGAGGCAAGGGTTATTTAGTGAACATAGAAAGACCATCATCATTCATGATTTTTAGTAGGTGTAATCCCACACAATTCAGAAATCATTAGTCATGGAAGATCATAAAAACAAAGAAGCATCATCGATCTCACCCCTCCCCTTCATTCTTTATAATCTGTTTATTATCTTCATTAAGGTTCAGTCCATCAAATTCTACAGATTCAAAAGCCTTCCCACCCTTCATGATACACAAAACAGGAGAGATGAAGGAGAAATTCCCTACCTATTGATCAATGATCGATGCTAAGCCCGGGCGTGGAAATCCACAGATAGCGATGTAGCTCATGATGGTACATAGGAAATGAGCTCCCCATTTTTTATGCCTTTGGTGCTGATCTAAATATCTTTGACAAAGGTGGTGGGATTTGGGTATTTGTGGCTCGGGATTGACTTGGGATAATACATGATAGATTACTGTCAAAACTAGTTCAATCCTTGGTATGGTGTTTGGATTAGTCCCCCTATTAGGTTTTCATCAAGATAAAGGAAATATTTTCTGGATGTGAAGAGTTTGGCTCTCAGACCAAGGATTCTAGGGATGGTGTTGATGATTGACCTAGCCATTCAATAAATCCTTCTCTAATTATATGTTCAATTAATATAACAAAAAATTTGTTGAATGGATCAATTGTACCTGAATCATATATTTTTGAGTCTTTTACTATCAATATTTGTCCATATATCCATTATTGTTATATATAAGTGTATTCTAAAATGATAATCCTATATCTCGATCGCATTTGAGATGCCTCCTCCAAAACACACAGCCATGATTAAAAAACGAGATCATGATAATGATCTGATGAGTGATGAGGCCTCAGTTCCGGGTCCATCCTAAAATCCCCTACCTCTAGTTGGGAAAATAGTATAAGATGCACATGTTGAGTAGCATATCATTCTAGAAGTGTATTTGGAGGATGAATTCATCCTTAGGAAACTCTATGAGTTAATGAACTATAGGTTAGTGAGGTACCATGATGAGCTAGATCCTTAGGATTCATAGGTTTGGCTTGATTTAGTGATCCTACTTTTCATATGGGTGCATATCCTGAAGGATCATATGGTTAAAATTGAAAATAGTGGTATTCATAGAGGTGAAGTTGTTTCTAGTGGTACTCGTAGATGATGCACCCTTGAATAGTGTGTATTATAGGATCTAGAGACCAGGATCACAAAGGTTTTTTTTGATACAATCTCCCTTGTCAGGTGGTTGGAGTCAGTCTCTCGCATGAAAAATTTATATAAAATATTACTAGGATACCATATGATACTGATACTAATGGTGAGACCTCTCTTGGATGATTCTACATATTAGTAGAATCATGTGATGATGAAGTTTTAGCAAGGTATCACAAATTAAATGGAATAGGGTTACTCCTCCGAACAAGTTTCACACTTGTGACATGATTCAAAACAATACAAGTGTTTAAGTGTTATATTAAAGAGGATAATATCATGGTGTGGTGGTGGAGTTCCATTAAATTGAATAACGAGTAATTTAATAGGTTTTTTGTCTTCGTTGTAGGGTCTGGTTGAGCATAGCAAGCTAGGAAGGGAAAGGATGAGGTCCTAGAAGATATAGATTCTATTCAGTAGGGAAATTGAGGAGTTGAGGATGAGGCTAAAGAGTGATCCTATATTGAGACTACCAAAGGAATGTGTTGAGTTCAACATGTATTGAGAAACCATAGATGATGGTTTAATATAAATGTTGATGTATATAAAAAGAGTTATATATTATGGTATAAAGAGTTGATAAACATTGATATGAACTAAAAAACTCATGACCTTGATCTGGAAGTGGAAGTCTTTTCCATGTCGATTTTAAGGCATTAACATATGGGTGAGAGAATTTTGGATTACTCAAACAGGTAGAGTATGATGTATATTTTCACACAGTGATACCTAAACTAAAACAATGTAACTAGATAGGGTTCATGTAGAAATAATACATTTAGATATTCTGTATCATTTGTATGTGAAATATCATATCATTTTCCCTTAGTGGTAAGACCCATCCTCGTTTGGTGTAGGGGGCTTCATAGTAGTTAGATTCCCTATAGCTGAACCTAGTAGAGAATGAGAGTATAGTTTTTCTATAGTCAATGTGGTTGATTCCTCCATTTCATAGGCATGTGACATAATAATAACTTGATGAAATTAAATTTGAGGTCTTTCATGACAAGATATCCACAAGATATTCACTAGATGTGAATTTTGAATGATTGAATCAAATCATTATTTTCAGGTATAAACAGAAGACCCAATCATGATGATGGAGAAGGTGATGCAAGACTTGAATAATTCTACGCCTAATGTGAGTCCCCATGTAGGGAATATACAATGTGACCTTCAATGATAGTTTCTGTTATTCAAAATGAGATAATGTTTATCAGAGTTCATCTCTCTGTGCCTCACTTGTCAGTATGTAAAGGTTGTGAAGTATGTTCCAGCAGTTTTGTTACATCCCCTTATGATCTTGGGGTGAAAGTGCGATGAAATAACTGTGGTATTTATGATAGAGATTCCATTGATAAAGAATTATCATGATTCCATTTGGGTGACAGTTGACCAATTGAAAATTTTGGAACACTTCATTTCTCCTAGGGAGCAATGTTCTGTGGATATTTTGTGGTAGTTTTGTATATGAGATATCATTCACCTTCACAGGGTGCCACTGAAAATTTTTATGATCATGACATGTAATGTACAACATGATTGTGAAGAGGTTGTCATGAGAAAATATGTATCCAAATGAGGATGATTAAAAACTTTAACCCCAAGAACGATGGGTTAACCATGTTCATTATACATATTTTGGAGGATATGGGGGGGATCATGTTTTAGAATTTGGCCAGAGCTGGGAGGATCACATTCCCTTGGTATAGTTTTAATTAAAAAATAGCTACAAATCTACCTTCAGGAAAAAATTAGTGGACCTCTATGAGAAACCCTCTATGATAAAAAAGTTCCGTATAATGATCAGTGACACATCTCTTATGGGTAATGTTTTAGTGAAGGCAACGATGGAGAATTACATGTTATATGTGAGGGTGAGGATGGCCAAGAGTAGACAAAAATAATATGCTGATTTCTTTTATATGTCATTCAGTTTTAACAGAGTGACCATGTTTTCTCAAGAGTCCCCCCACAAAGAGGATTATGGAGGTTCGATTGAGGAGGCAAGATATCCTCGAGGTTCATCGGGATGTTCCAGATCCTCGAAAAGGATGTTGAGGTTTTTTACAGCATAGACATAGATAACTATCTAGAGAGGTTTCAATAAATATTTTATAAGACATAGATGATGTTATTCATGAAGGAAACTACTACTGTCATCTATTAGGGAATGTTAGACATCAAGGATCAACATGGGAGTACACTGGTTGGATGGACCATCCCCTTGGTTCACATTATATGGTACCACAGGATTATACAGGAGAGTTCCAGGGAGTGGGAGCGCCAGATATGGACTCAATATTCAGAGTTGTTTCTTTTTTTCTTTTCATATATGAAAATTTTAGTTGAGGGAAAAATTTAGAGACACCATTTATTCCATTTAATACATTTTAATATTTTTATATATATTTCCATAGCTTGATGATGAGACTAAATTCAATTACGAGGACCTGTTTTCCATGAATTCATTTTATAAATAAATTAAATATGTTTTTTAATACGCCGAGATAGTTTCTTCAATAAAATGGTATAAAACATTAAAAAAATTCATATCTGATATACAAGACTATGATTGAGTCCTGAATTAATTTTCAACAAGAGTCATGACCTATGATAGGTCGACATATTGAATTCATACATCTTTCTCAATAGTAGTACATTTTTCGGGTTAATCAATTATATCATTATTTAATTTAACATAATTATTTTTCTAAATATAAATAATTTTTCTAACTTCCCAGAATTATCCTCCAAATTCAGGGATATTTTTTGATAACTTCTCCTTCCTCCATTCCATAAGAAATTACATTGTATAATGATGAAATGATGTATCAGAGTATATCAGGACATAACAAATGCAAAGACGTCCTTTAATCATTATCTAGTGAGTTATTTGATGATTAATGATCCAATTTCTATATATTACTCATTAGTTATTGGTTTATTCAATTGTTGATTAAATTTATTGATATAAACGATACTTTTCATGGGTTATCACCAATTATTGTCGTTTCATGTGCCTGGGTAACGATTATAATGATTATTTAAATTTCTTTCTAACACATATAATATATTTCGTGATCATAATACATGAACGTATAGAAATGATTGTTAAACATTTTTTATTCCACAGCCACATTATTTCTTCATGTTTTTCACCGGTTGGACCCCTTGGTCACAATTTTATGATTCTGAGTGGTAGAGATCCCATTCATAGACCTGAAATCACGATCGTTTCTTGAGTGAGGGAGGGATTGTTGAATCAAGCACAGATATAGAATAATTCTAATTTGTGGATGATTTACTCGGTGATTGGTATATGAATAATTGAATATGGAAGGATTCAGTTGAACGGGGGACATGAGATCAACCTATGATGAACAACAATATTAAATTTTCAGCCATTAGATAGATTGAAACAACCAATGATGATCCGATCTTTTAATTATGTGAGAAAATGAATCCATATATGAAATAATAGGGATATATCTACTTCGTTGAGAGAGGATATGAGATTCTAAAAAAATGTGACTACTCGTCATGTATTGCGAAAAACCCACATCATGTATTTCATGGTTATAGCAGCTATGGTTTTTAGATTTTATAATGATGGAATTCCATGTAGACACCCTACACACCACATACCTCCTTCCCCATGTGGATGAATCCATTGATGGGGAACATTACATGGTACATGACATGTCCCGATGAATGCAATAATGGTCGAAACACATGAGAAACACTCTTTTTCAAGAGGCATAGTATGTATTAACATACACATGCACATAATAATTTAAATTAAAATGGGTTGGATACAAAGAAATCACCAAGAATACGAGATATAACATCAGGGGGATGGGAACACCATGTATAATTTTAACATTCCATGTAATTATACATGGTTTGGGATATTTTTACTTCTAGGGAAATGTCCATGTGGTGGATTAGTCCCACCGACCATGTGGGTCATGTCACAAGCTATGCACCCCTTATCTCTTTTTAATGAAACTCCAATCTTCCATATCTCCATATTTTGAACTCATGTTATTGGTTGAGAGTAACTTATCTAAAGATTAAATCCCTGCAGAACATGATGGTTCCCTTAGTTTTGGATTTTTTCATATGATGTATCATTTTCTAGGAACAATGCTTGGTAATGAAATTCTTGACGATGGTAATGATCAGGAGGGATCACGACATGCTTCTTATAGAGTGGTATCCCTATCAACAAGTGAAAAAGTAACCTTTAGATAAAAATTGAGTAGAACCCCAAATCATATATGACGTGGGTCCTCGATAACAAGAGTGAAACCTTCCATCATCATGGTTGTGGGTCATCTACATCTACATTCTAATTAAAACCCACTATTTGATATGGAGTGTGTCCTCAAGTAATATAGTGTAACTCCCTTTTATACAAGGGAAAGAGTCTAAAAATTATGAGTGTAACCCACTATAATATAGGGAATGCATCTTCGATTTCCATAGTGGAACCCCCATATAGTACCATGTGTGGATCCTCGACTTTTGAGTGGAACCTTGTCTAAGATAACGTCTAAGTCTTCGATGAACTGAGTGGAACCCCATAGTGCTACTAGGACGTGGGTACTCAACTAACAAGTGGAACCCCATATTTGGCAGGGTGCAGGTACTCAATGTCCATTTTCAAACACCATAGAGTATGAGGAGTGGTTTTTTTGATATCAATGTGGATCCTCCAATTGGATAAGGTGTGTGTCATAGATGACTATAAGGAACCCCTCTGGCACACTATGTGAAGAGTCCTCTACCTCCCGAGTGGAATCCCATTTTTGGATATGGTATGGTTCCTCAATGACCACAATGGAACCCCCGTGTCAAATCAGTTTGTGGTTACCCATCCTAAAGAGTGTATCACCCATTATATTTTCCACAGGTCCTCTACCTATCAAGTGGAACCCCTATCAGATATGGTGTGGGTCCTTGTGTCACTATATTAGAACTCGCATAAGCATGTGCATGTGTTCTCTTGGGATATCTAAATAGTGGAACACACCCTATACACTTGACGTTTTGTCCTATACATAGAGTTTTTACCCCCTCATATTTGAAGCACAATGTCAAGGCTTGGGCTATCACATGAATAATTTCGAGAAGATGTGTGAGATATTGGGCATCGTTGATGGAAATTTGGAACTATTGGTGACTCTACTTCCTAGGCTAAGCTATGATATGGAGATACCCATACTCTCTTGTTTTGGATTATTTTACTAATATTATATATATACATATATATATCAAGACTATTTGATTTGGTACATCACTTTCCATAATATGTGAAGATGCATGGGGTATTCCACATTCTTTTGGTGATTGTTCCTATAGCTGGATGAGTTTAATCTCATGATATAGTTGGAAATTACCTTCTGTTCAGTTCTTCTACACACCATGTTGAAAACCTTGTTGTTGGGATGAGGTTACTTCTACTCTTCGATTGGGTTGCATTATTCTATATTACTTTATCAATCTATCTCATTATAATCTACAATCTTTCTATTATTATTATCTCTCTTACTATTCCCCCTTATATTTTAGGGAATCCTAATGGGTATGTATATACTCACCCCTTAATGTGATTTACATGATTTTTTACGACATATGAAGATAAAGGGCTTGTAAAATGTTACTTCATATGAGATTAGGGATAAATGGTACTTGGTCTACAAATAGTGGTCACAAATTGGAAATTTAGAGGCATTCCCTCCTAATGTTTTACATACCTGTTTTTTCAGGTTGGGACATATTTTTGGATGGTTTTGTATTTTCCTCATTACTTTTCATTTTCAAAGCCATAATATTTTTACATTTTGAGGGTTTTCTTGAATGGAGGATCCCTTTTCTTTTGGTATTATTTACATTTACTCCCTCTATACTTCTGGATTGCAATGGTTGTTTTGGTCAATAATTTTATTTAGAAAAAAGCCTCCCAATTTTATTTATCCCATCATCATTAGTCTCATACTCTAAGCCTATGAATGTGGGCATGGGGTAGTCACCACATGAGCCCCAATTTGGTCTGGGTCATGACTTGTGTGACTACATCTAACTAAATATTATTTTTAAGTTCATTCTTCTCTTTTGGGAAAGGATTTAAAGGTCAATACACTACCATGTGATCATTCTCTATAAGCACAGATCCAAACCTAATAATTATGGAATCACTCTAAAAATTCCCTTTTTCATGATTAATTAATATGGAGATCATTTGATGTTAACTATAAAATAAACTCATCAGTAGAGGATTGGAACCAAAATATCAATAAATTTTTCACTCTCATACTATTGTATATTATCAAATCAAATGATAACACTATGAAATTAATTAAAAATCAATATTTGTAACCCAATATATATTATATGTTACGTCTGTCAAATCCATTATTCCATTTTTACAGGGACATATCATCCATAACCATATCATACACCATAATATTATTTTTTTAAAAACCATATACCTTAATAACATAACCACCCATATCAATAAGATATATTTTTAAAACATTAAATAAAGGATATGGTCAAGTATAATTTTCAATGAAATCCTATAATAAGGATCATAAAATTTTTTGTGCCATGATATTCTATGATATCATTAATGAACTCGAATAAAATGGAGTCATGGATTAAGTGAAATATCTATTTATTAATGTCCCTGAATAATACCCTAGAATTAGTAAATAAAAAATGTGTCAAAAATTACATAGATTAATCATATCATCTTATAAAATTAGTATTGGGAATGTTTTATTCCAGAACCCAATGTTTATGGTTCCATAGTCCATGATTAGTCTTTTATAATCATAATTAATAATCTATTAGATCATATAGGTCACAAATTAATGGATTTTGGTATTTATTATTGGTGGCGGAATAGTTGAGATTCATATAGTCAACACATAGGATGATAGATCTATACCCATTCATAAATATTTTGTGGTTCAAACTATTATCAAACACTTGGATGGATAAAGGGATTGGAATATGGAAAATTTATTTAAACATTAAACCCCTTTAATTATATATCAAATATTTTGAATGATGATAATGAAATCAGCTACATCTGAAACACCAAATAAATATAAAAGTAATATTTCTATTTTAGGGGTGTCCTTGGGAATTTTTCATGATGAAATTAATGAATATAGTATAACCAATGAGGAAGATAACATTCATAATTCATTAAATCAGCCTCTATATTGTTAGATGAAACCAATAAAATAAATCAACTAATCACAAAAAGAGGATGTCATAACCAAATATATCACGAGTCCCAATCACCATGGATTATAGGGTTTTTTATTCTAAATGTTGTAAAAATGTATATTAATTGTAATAAATTCATATAGGCTTTGAAAAAAATCTTCCAATCCATCATCTTAATAAATCAGATTTATCATTCATTAAAATAAATAATTTCATGTCAACTCAACTTAAGATATGAAAATAGGAAAATGAGAACACTAAAACCGTTATTCTTATTCATACCAATATGTGAAGAAATTTATATTGATATTGATCATATACTATTATATCTTTATAGATTAAACAATACAAGAATATAAAAATGATTATTCTTAACTTGTTTCAAATAAGTAAATATATATAAATGATCCAATATGGATAGTTTATTTTATATAAGCATGAATATGTCTTGATTATATAGGAATCACTTATATAGTCAGAAAATATCATTCATTAGATTCATCTTATGATGTTTAATTGATCTAAATATGTAATATCATTTACATCTACAAAAAAAATCCAATGAATTCTCTTTTACATTTTAGGAAAATTCTCCATAAATTTATAGCTATTATATTGAACATGAGATCTCAAAGGTGCTAGAATATTTATTCCACTTCTTATATAAATTTTTTATTTTCAAAATAATTATTAGTGGCCTACCTAAAAAGTATAATATAAATGTGTTAGTACACATTAATTGATAAGATATTAGCCACATTGATTTTAACGTAGAATATACATGAGAGAAGCTCTTATAACTATCACTACTAAAAAAGTCACTTTTATCAGTGCTAAAAAAACCCCTTTATCACCTCTTCTATGAGCACTTTAAAGCGTGATGCTAATAAAGGGGGTCAATTTTTTCCCCACTAAAAAATCGCTGATAAAGGTTAGTTTTATCAGTGCTAAAAATAGCGCTGATAAAAGACCCCTTTATCAGGGCTTTTTTAATCACTAATAAATCTCAAAAAAATTTAAAATTTTAAAAAATATATACATAAACCGTGGGTGGTTCGCACGCTTCCCCCAACTTCACTACGCATGTGCCCCACTCAATCACATGTTGCACCCCGGTTCTTTGTGCCCGTGTGACCCTACTACCACTAGAAGTCGAACATAGGACCTCCCCCTCTGCGCGCTGCAAATTTACCACTTAGCCATTTTGTTTTTTTCTCCAATTAAAGATATATCATGTTATATATATATATATATAGTTATATGTTTTTTTATATTAATACATATCCATATTAATATAAATTTATTTAGATATATTAATATATATATATTAATATATATATATATATATAAATTTTAATCCATATATTTAGTTTTATATTAATATATATATTTATAAGATTAATTTCGAATACATTTATAGAATATGTTTTTACGTGTGTTTATAAATAAATAAATACATACATACATATATACAACACAGATACACACACACACACACAGATATATATATATATTTTTATATTTATGAATAAATACATACAAATGTGGATGTGAAAAGTCCTAAAGAATGTCAAAATAGTTATAACATCTAATCTGGAAGTCTTTTTCAACTCCAAAACAATTCAAATCGACAAACATGAAAGGATATTCGATATGAAATTTGGTGTAGGAAAAACGGACATCCGGATCATATGTTAGATGTGTTTGAACATTATAACGACCATAACTTCTAATCCATGAGTCTGTTTCAACTCCACAATCAGTAAAATTGAAGAAAATGAAATGATATTTGATATGATATAGGGTATATATTTATAATACATTGGTATCAGAAGTTGTAGCTATTTGAATGGTAAAAAATCGTGGTACCCCAACTAAAAACTCCGTTTTGGAGGCCTTCTGGGCCTTTTTTGGACATAAAAAAACCTTGGACAGGTTCCACCAGTCCAAAGGGCAGTAGAGCATGTTACATGCTTTGATTTGATATGTTGTAGAGCTTATACAGAGTCCCATATCAAAAGTTTTAGCCATTTGAATTTTGAGTTGTGTCTTCAACATATTTTTAATCTTTATTTTATACTCATAGTGTTATTACATGACTATTGTTGGATAAAAATTAAATAATTATTAATTAAACATATTTTTTAAATCATTTTATAAGCCTCTTTTACTAAATATCATATACATTCATATTTTATTACCATTCATAATTTCTATAACATATTTAAAAAATAAATATTATATTTATATCAGTATAAATAGATTTATTTCTTAATATATTAATAAATGGTTTTTTGGGATTTTACCCTTTATCAGTCATTTTATAAAAGCACTGATAAAGAATGTCTTTATCATAGCTTTTACAGAAGAACTTATAAAGGGGGCCTTTATCAGCGATTATATAAAAGTGATGTTAAAGACCCCCCCCCCCCCTTTATCAGTGCTTCTATAAAATCGCTGATAAAGGGGGGTCTTTATCAGCGCATTTTTTAGCGCTGAAAAAGACTCCCTTTATCAGTGCTTTTAAAAAGCGATGATAAATGTGTAGCACTTCCCTTGACTTGTTTTGTAGTAGTGTATTATCGATAAGGTAAATATATTTCCAATTAATGACCTGCTACAAATGAACTTTTTAAACTCATCAATGTTTATTTTAAACCCAAATAAACCAATTTCAAACTAACATACCATAAAGGGAACATAATACATTCCCATGATTTCATATTATTCTAAAATCGCCATAACAGCATGATCAACCAAATCAAAATTGAACACCATGCTTTAATAAAATAACATGAGTTTTAATATTTGATTAATGACTGATTATTTCCTATAAATACATGATCATATCACTTCATATTTTTTTTGAAATGTATAAAATCCCAAAAAATTGATTTACCGAGTACAACACGGTATATTTTTCCTTCTTGACATAAAAAACGCCTTCCAATTTCCAGATATTTCATATTATAGAATTAATAATGAGGTCATATAACCTCAAAATCATTCCATTCTATGTTCTTGAGTAAATTTTCATAAAAAAGAACCTAAATATACATCTTATATGGAACCTCAATCATAAATGAAATTATCTATTCAATAATACAATATAGTGTTTCTATATGTTCAATGATTATTTTGATGATCTATATCTATCCCTTGTTCTATTTATGATCATTTATCCCAGGAATGCATAAGGAGATATTGAGGAGAAAATATTGATAATAAAATTTATATTGGGTTAGAAAATCACATGTTTTTCTTGTAAAAACTAGATAAATATTAAATTATGGGTCCACAAATCATATGGTTTAAACTATAGTCATAATAAAATTCTGATCAACTAGAGGATTCATATGTATAATATTAAATATAACTCCTTCTATATTGTTTTGATGAGGGTGTGTAGTGGAATTGGTGTTAAAAAACAAATAAAAAGTAAAATACTTCTAGAATTTTAATGTCAAATTAAAATAATATAAAAAGTTATCAGATAAACTCATAAATAATCCATAAATAATAAACATAAATTTGAAAAAACATAGGATGTGAAAATAAAACAAAATAACTCATCCTCAACGTTTTATAGTCTTGGTTCATGATTTACAGTTCGTGAACCTTACACATGAAATCATCTGTTTTTTGTCTCAGGTTTCCAATGAAATTAAAGTTCCATTATAAAATACATATGGGATAAATAAATATATATGTATTCAAAATATTAAATAAACATTGAACCTCATTACTCATAATAAGAAATTTTTTTCCAACTTTCTCCCATTTTAAAATAATTGATTTTAGGTAATCCTATTTCCCTTGTATCATGGCCTCCCAATTATATTTTAAATTAACTTGATTTCTTATTCAATATTTTACAAAATTAAACTAGGAAAACCTTCTCACAGGCCCTGTCAGATTGTTAAAATGCATGAAAGCAAATCCACGATCACCACAACATAGGAACCATTGTTCGGTCATCATGAACACAAATTTGGAATGATTTTTGTCGATATTAAATATGAAAAAATGATCACCCCATTACCTTATATGACCTTTCCATGTTTTGGTTAGGATTGCTTCTATTAAGAGGTTATTAAAATTGAACATTAACCATATAGGGTATAAACTAAATTAACAGTTCATAACATTATAATAACATCAAAATATTAATAAATAAATCTTAATCATAACCATAGTCGAATCTAGGCACATAGATTATAAAGATAAAAATAGAAAAAATGGGATGCGAATATGTTGAGGGGAGATATTATATAATAGTAAAGTATAATATTGAAATAACTAAAAATAATTTTCAACCATATCCATGGGACATGAGGGTAAACACCATTAATTTCACCTCCATTAATCCTCAGTCTAGGCTTTCATTTGTAATCAACACCTCCAATTATAGCCTTTCATTTATTTGTTGTGTCAATAATTATTTCTCTATATAAATAGAGGGTATATATTGTGTGCGATCATAACATGACTATTTATATTTTACCAATTATAGTCTATAAAATCATTGATAAAAAATATAAATCATTGAAGTATTATATACGCACATATATGTAACACATTATACTTTAAAAGACGAAAAATAGAAAATTTAAAACATAAAATATTGAGAATCATGAAAAAAATAATTCAATGAAATGAATTTTGATAATATATCCGTAATTATATAATATCAAAGTATTCGTCATGGGTTTATACTTAGTGAATATGATTAAGGAATCCTTAGGTTTTTACATCTCCAAAAATATTTTTGAAATAGTTTCCAAGGAGTGCAACATGCAAACCTACTGAAAACTATTGGTGAAGTGTCATATCATATGAGATAATATGAAATGTGGGAATCATATCCCATATTATCCATAACATGATATTACAACACCCTCCTAGTATACATCCCATACCACAAAGGCACTGAAAAATAAATATTTAAATGAATTGTTGTATGATATCAAGCCATGTAATATAATTAAATGTAATAAATAAATTAAAATTTTACTTAAATATAAAATAATTAATAAAATCATTGAGTCCTTTTTCCACATCCCCTAAAATAAAAACCATTGAAATATCTGAGAACCGTGATTTGTAACTTTTTTGAAATGTTTATGAGAATAAAATTATATAAATATTTATATAACAATATTAAAATATATAATCCATCCATATAAGAATAAACCAGGTGGTAAATGGGTTTTTTGAACAAATACAATCAATATAAACATAAAATTAATTTAAATATCATAAAAAATAGATCAATTTCTCATGGTACAGAACATAAAAGGTCGACCATAGGGACACCTATTGAAAATAGATTAATTCCACTAGAAATATTCTTTACCTTAGAAAAAAGAATAATTATATAGACTGAAGATAAAAATAATCTATAATACCTTGAACTATATGTAAATCCAATTAATTTATAAACCATCAGCCATAATGGATATGGGTTATGAGGAAGATGAACAGAGCTAGAAGATGATTATAAAAATAAGATGACAGGTTAAACATGGAGTGATAATTTATTTTTATAGAGAATTATATGTTTAAATCAATGCGCAGAGGGATAAGAGTTGGATTCATGTTGTGGAATAGATGGAAGATATATATGGGTGATTTTAAAGATAAATTAGAGTCTAAAAAAATAACACACTAATTTAAAACACAAATACTTAAACAACGAATTATTTGAATGGGTATGGTTCATAGTTACAAATCTCATTCATGCTACCTTTTTAAATTACATCCTCCCTATGAAATCCCTCTAAAAATTCCAAAAAAAATTAAACATATTATAAAATCACAGATAAATGTATAAATGTATTTAATACATGAATATTGTATCATAGGTTTCATGTTACTCACCTTAATACTATGTATTAATAGTAATTTATTTAAGATAACGGGATATGAAATATAATGAATTTCTTAATGCGAATAATGAGTGATGTTTGTAGAAAACTTATGAGGCATCAATATCATGCTATTTAATTTTTATATAGTTAAATCATAAGTGGACTTTAATTAAATTCTAATTGATTATTGTTAGGATTTATGTTTATGAATGTTTTAAAATTTTTTTGATTTTATGAAACTCGTTTTTTATAGACATTGATATATTATATTTGATATTTTGGAACTCATGATGGACCATTTATTATATATTTAATTTATAATAGATAATCAAAATTATATAGTGAAATAAAAACAAAAAGTATTATTTATCATTATTCAAATTTTTAATTCATTTTATAATTAGATCTGATATCTAAATGTTAGAAATATTTCATTAATTCGGGTTTAAGAATCCCATCTCACAATATAATAAGTAATATTTATATGAAATTTTTAATTATTTGTGACTTATATTTCATCATTTATAGAAAGGATCTAGTCTACCTGGTTTGTGATGATCTATATAAATTTTATTTAATTTTTCATTCATGTTATGCTTTTATTTATTAAACTAACAACTAGGTATTTTACCATATATTAAATTATAAAAAGATCCAATTTTTTTAAAAAACAATTTCACACTAGTACCTTAAAATGATGTAATAATTTATTATAACCAAATTAAATATCCTCACCCACATATTTTTAATGAACTGTATATTTTGGGGTTTAAATTCCTTATGTGATTTGATTTTATTCTTTATTTTAGTTCTTTTTATTTTCAAAAAAACTCAAAATGATAATCCATTAGTTTGAAAAAATAATAATGATGTATATATGAGAGGTTTGAGTCATTGGATGTGTCAAGCATGATTATAAGTGAGATCGAGTGAAAAAATATGGAAATGTAACTATTTAGGAGATTAAGGGAATAATTTATATGGTAACATGGTATGTCACACTATGAAAAATTGGGGTATGTTGGTTTGAAAATCCAGAATGAGTTTTCATGGTGTCAAGGAATGTTCTACACCAGGAAAGACAACCCTATTGTCTATTAATATTTTTAATATATGGGACTCTCTTTATAGACACCATGATTGATCTATCTACATTCCATTAATGATTATATGATTTTGGGTTCTTTTATGTCCTCATTTATTTCTGATAAAAAATATGTTCATTCATATATAAGAATCAATGTAATGATAACAATACACATTCATAAGTTATCTCCCAACTACATTAATTTTTTTTCATGTAAATTTTTTCTTATCTAGTGTTTTTTTTTGGTGCCAATTACCTTGAATCATAATTCAATTATCCATAAATTATGGGTATTTCATTCATAGTGGCTAAATGAGGACATGATATTTGTGTCTACAAACCATCCATTGTTATTTTTGGAAGATAATTGGAACTTACCAAATTAATACAATGTTATTTTAAATTTTTGGTGATTTTTAATGGTGGTTGGTTGTATAATGATATTTTATTCTGCCTATATGGTGTTAGAAAACTGTCACTTACATTTTTCATTCAATTATATATGGATATACAGAAGAAGTAAAAATGGTGAATAATTAGGAAGTTATTCATAATTGGGTTTAATTTTATAATTAATTGTATTTTTTTCATTATTTATCAGGTTTTCATTATTTTATATTAGAGTTTAAAAGATATGATGACATTTCTAGATAACGTGATGAGAATATTTGTAGTTCAATAATGCTTAGTGAGAATGGTAAATATATCTGTTATAGGTGTCCCCCATCAGAAAAAACCATATGATTTTTTAATAAAGGGTATAAATATGTTTCTCCATAATACATTGGTCTGAGTAGAGTTGTAGGGAACTGATGGATCCATAGAATAAACGATGAGGTATTCATTCAAAACATGACCAAGGATAAGTTCTTATATGAACAATGGATTTTTAAAATCAATTAGATATTAAACCACTAATGGGTGAGGGTACTGTAAATAATAATGAGTGTCTTTATAAATTTATTGGTTCATGATATTATATCTTGGCATATTCTTCATATATCCCAATATATTTTAAGAATGGTATGAGATTTTTGTCGTTGTTTTCATAGTGGCATCCCTTGAGAGACAAAAGGTGTTCCCTAGCATTGATTCTTAAAAGAAGTTGGGGGCATATAATTCAGATTCCTAGAATAATTTAGATAGTGTATAGACCTTCCCCACTATGTCCAGTCATGAGGTGAAAATTTGGGTTGTGTTTCCACCATATTGTGACAGATTCTGGTAGTTATCGATGAGTTGAGGCTGACGTAATTTAGGGATCCTTGGTGAATGTCCTACATGGATATTTAGGACATGATGTGATAATATAGATCATAAAAGGGATATGATATGATGTGATGATTCAGTGAGCTATGGGATGGGTCACAAATAATATTTTTTGATCCCTTTTGATAATGTGGTGGTTATTCACCATATTATGTATGATCTGGTAAGAAATTATATGATTATGTACATATAGGGTTGTTGTTATCTATCTAAATACTATTGATTTGGGGGGGGGGAAATTATTTTTAACTTATTTTTGTACATATTTTAAATTCACTAATATAATAATTGATTCATGGAATTCTATCATATTTCTTTTTTTGTTATATAATGGTTATCCATTGATGAGATGGGTGAGTCTTGGGATGTTTATATGAGTGTTATTCTAATTATTTATAGCTATGTATTGGTGAGATGGCGAGTAATGGGATAAATGAGTAACCTTCCTTTGATTTAATAAATACTTATTTAGGATGTGTGGTTGAATTACCTAGATTCAATGAGTGTATAATAGTTTTTATGGACCAATATAATGACATATCTTGCATAAAACTAATGAAAATATAGTTGGGTGTGGGGTTGGTAATGATGGAACTCAGTAACCCAATGGGCCTATATAACTCATAATGTATATTGGTGGCTAAGTTATATTAAAAAATTATATATCATGTTTATTTTTTATTTATTTTCCACATGAATAGAAAAATAAATATGATGACATATATTAAGTGTTCATTGTGAGACAAAACCTAGTCTATGCTTACACCCTCCTTGGGTAGCTCAATGCACACACACATAACTTATAATTTGTTTTTTGGGTATATTGTTTTATGTGTATTAGACCATTATGATGTAGTTTGATGGGTATGATGAGTATATGATTCAGATAAGACTTGGGTTACAATATTGGTTAATTTTAGTTTATTTTCTTTTTATTTGTTTATTTTCATTTCAGGGGTGAATTCTTTTTTTCTTTGTACAAAATCACAATTTTTTGTATAATTATCACAAATATTTTTTTTCATAAACCTATTTATTTTATAGATTTTTATTATCTAATTATTTATATTTTTCATTTGTATATTTATATATTTATATTTTGGAACATCCTTTAAACTATTATTCTATTTTGTTGCGGCAATTCAACATCCTCTTGTATAAAGGGATGCAAACTTGAGGTCTGGTAACTCTTCATCCAAGAATGAACTATTTGTGTATGGGACATAGAAGTCTGTTATCATAGGGAATGTGTGTGTTTATTATTATTTATTGAGACGGTGTCCATGTATTTTAGGAATTCAAAAGACATTGTGATTGAAGTCAACTGATTTATTCATGGTAACTTTTCTATTGGAATTTCCTAGATACTAGGGTGATGGGATGTTTTTTCTCTATTTTAATTATTCTTATTGATATTTTTGTAAAATATTAAATATTTATCGAAATGTTTTTATTGTTTTTATATTTTTCTATTTGATAGTGGAATTTATCCATATATCATATTAGGAAAATAAGACACACATGATATGTATGATCTTGTATGTGATTTTAATAATTTTTTAGATGGTGGGTTATATAGATATTATAAAAGTAAGTTCACTATGGTGGAAATACAACACCTTCTTTGATTGATGTATAAGGACACATAACCATATGGTTTTGGAATTATTTCACTCGATATGGGTTGATTTTGGTTAGAAAAACTGAGAGTTTTTTGGACTGAACATTAGATTCCGTATGGATATAGAAAATCTTATAGTATTGAGGAAATAGAAAATTTATATTATCTATTCAATTGATATGTATCACATGGAATATTTTTTAATCACGTTCATGATTTCATTAAGGATAATTGGACTCAAAAAATCTTGTTTCGAGTTTCATTTTTCTATGGATGGTGAGTAGATATCCATGGTTTTCAAACATAGATGTGATTTTCATGGAAGTTAACTTAAGACAATTTCATCGACACCCCTATGGTGGGTTATTGTGAAATTAAATCCTGGAATGGGTGAGATACGAAAATTTTTATGTGGTCCCCCAAGAGTTCACCTTGTTGTATAGAACTGAAATGGGAATGATCCTGGTCCATTAGATAATCTCAATATCCAAAGTATGGACATTCATAACTCATCGTAAAATATGTATTTTTTCTTGATTGAGTTAAATGAGAGTGTGTGATTGTTAGGATTAGTTAATACTAAGTAAGATCTTGATAAAAACATATAGGAGGCTTATAGGTGAATAACTATTTCTAGAGGAGGATAGTGTGCCTTGGTAAGGATATTAGTTTATTTCCTTGGGGTGTGAGGTCGTTAAACACTAGTTATATGTGGTTTTAAATTGGGTAGTGAATCAGTAAAATACTCTCGTGTTGGTATATTAGGAATGGTTCATGATGTAGATGGACAGATGAATATTTGTTGTTGTAGAGGAGTTTTGAGATTCTCCTTGTTTTCATGAAATATGTTTTTATTTAAATGGTGAGAAATCATTTTTCAACGATAGGTGACATCATAATTGGATTGAGTAATCATGGTATGGTTTATTTAGGGTTTTATTGTTTGATAGGTGATGTGAGGGATGATAATGTGTGTCTACAGTGGATTAAATCATATGTGGTGTTGGGAAATAATTTGGTTTCTGCTCAAAGATAATTTTATTTAAATACATATACTAGGGATAAATATCGGTTATTGATGTTTATGTTATTACTCAAGTATATATGGGATGAACACATCCTATCATTTGTTGTCATAATAGATGGATCATGGGATATGAAGGATGGTTTTTATGTTATTTTAATTTTCTATAATGATTATATTATAGGGATAAATATCATTTCAATTGCGGGTTAATGAAATTTGGGTTTGGTGGTTCGTGTTGTGGTGAATCATATTGGTAGACGTATGAGGAGAGATGAGGGGTGATGGTTTAAGTTAAGGTATATAAATATATATTATTTTGGGAATTAAAATATTTTAATTCAGATACCGAGTTGTTGGATACAATAGACAATATCAGGATTAGGTTTGTGTTGGTGTTGTTTTAGGTTCATTCATGAGGGAGTAATGATTTGAAACATGATTTAATGGGGAACTGGTTTCAGGGAATATTTTAGGGGGTAAAATGTGATTTAAAACATCATTAAGGGGTTAAAATGTGTTTTAATCCATAAATCTATGGGTGAATTACATGATGAATCATATATATGGTTCTAGATTTGATGAAAAATCATGGGAATCGAATAGAGTTAATACCAAGACTCTCAATATGTGTGGTACCTTATATGAGTTGGTTGTTAGGGGGAATGTAGAGTTGGATGGAGGTTTTTAATTATGAATGTGTTTGGAGGTTTGATCGATAATTTTGGTGAAATTTATCTAGACTTGATCGAACTGGTGTTCTATTTGAGGTTGGTCATGATAATAGGGTAACATTTTCCAGACATTCATGTGATATGTGGTTAGTAGGTCAGTGCAATGTTGTTAGTGATTTTTCAGTGCTTCATTATTATGATGGGGAGATCTATGAATTGGATTAAAGAAATTTGAGAATATACTTATGGTGGGTTGAACTAGAAGGCTCCAGTTTAAATGTATGAATGAACCAATGATTTTTTGGATAGGTGGGTAAAGGATTTCAATGTCTCTTTGTTATTATCATTTGTAATTGTTCACTCGGGTTATGGGGTATAATGTTTGAATAAAAATTTTGGATTCAGGTTAAGATTTGAAAAAAAGGAATTTTCCTATAGATTGGATGGAAATAATAGGTCGGGATATTTTATTTGATATCATTCATGTATTCTAGAGGACGAGAAGTATTATTGGGGAGATTTTATTAAAATATGTATCATTGTGTGATACAAATTCGTGAAGTAATTTCAATTGTTTTTTCAAATGATAAACATTTAATTTAATTAATTGATACTCATAAAAGAAATATAAGTGTTTAAATAGTTCTATAGGTTCTTATTATGTAAATATTTACACATAGTAATTATTATTAATCTTCGAGAGTGATCATGAGAGGATTGGGACGGACCATCAACTTATCTGGAGTAGAAATTAGTCATTTCGGGTGTGATAAGGTGTTTCGAACCATTAATAATTAGGGTTGTATGGTTTATTAATTTTTTTAATTGAAATGGTTTGACATAATTTTTCACAAAATTAAAGATCCTTAGAGAGTGTAGTAGGTCATTCATAATAGGGGTCTCACTTGGGAGACCGCCAGTTTCTCTCCCTCTTCCTACCTCTCAAAAGATTCATTTTTCCAAATCTTATCCGCTCTCAATTCTTAATACATCAATGTGGTGTTTCATATTAAATACTCATATCAGTATGGACAACTCAATTATTTCCACAGATCTCACCTTACTCCATTTTTCTGTTTCTCTATAATTTTGAGTGAACCGGGCAATGATATGATGTCATTTCGACATTATCATAGATTAATTCCCATAAGAATATGGGGATTTCATGAATAATGCAAAGAGAAGGATAATAGATATTCGTAACATGTGATTTTTCATTGTTTAAGTAGATTTTTTCCATCCCCATATTTATTTATGGTATTTTGTAAAATTAGAAAAATTTGGTTATCGATTGAGTTTAAAATTATAGTGTTTTTCAGTATGGTTTAACAGATGCACTATAGACCTTCAAGGTGTGGTTGTTTGGGGTTTTAGTTATTCAGTGACTGTTGATGAGTAATTTGTGGATAATTACTAATTTGAATGAATTGTGAAAATATTTATAAATTGTAATTAAAATTATTATATATTTTATTAGATAGGACTTTCACAGAGCATCGAAGATCCTAAATGAGTATTTATAGAGTTTCAATGAGATTTTACAGGCTTTAGAGAGTTTGGTAACTCTATTCATGGTAGTTGGCAGCAATCATGAAGAACCATTCATATATTTATTTATTTACTATTGTATACATATTTTTGAACCATACATCATGTTTTTTGGGATTGAGATATTGAGGACTAAGATATCATTACATTAGTTAATGAAGGTGGAATTGATTCCTAGACTTTTGAAAAGTGATTTGAAGAAATTTTGATGTTTGGAAGAAACCATCGAAAACTATATTAAGAAATAATTAAACTAGATATCATAAAAATTCACAATAGAGAGGTTTCGGGATGTGAGATGGGTCACATGAATTCCTTAAATGATTCCCCATATCTACTAGAGTAGTTATGATATGTTTGGTACGGGATATATGTGGTATCACTAGAGGGATGTGACATAATACATGGAATATTATTTTATAATAAATTATGGTCATGGAATTTGGACACCAAGGGTAATTTATATAGGATATGGACTACAATATCTAAATCAATTTGTAAGGATCACTATTGTTATATGGTTCCCCGTAGGGTGATGAATGAATGTTTTTATTTATGAGGGTTAAACAAGGTAGGTTAGAGAGGACAAATTAATTATTTTTTTAGGATGAGATGAGTTGTGTTATGATGTTAGATTCTAGTTGAGGGATAGTCCGAGATATACTAGAAAACTGAGCTACAAAATGTTAGGTATCTATGTTTATGTGAAACATTGTTGTGATTATGTCTATAGATTTTCATCCCATGATATATGAGATAGTGAGTAAATTATAAAAACATACTTATATAGGTCATTATTACACCATCCAGTGAATATTGAGTTAGGCGATAAATTGTGAACATCATGTCAAGAATATAGGGTTCTTAACCATCAATGAGATGTTTCAATCATGATATAAATTTAAGACGATTTTTTTGATTATATGGTTGTTTTACGTTAATGAGATGGTTGAGTTTTATAATGGTTATAATTTCCTTGTTCTGATTTTTTGTGGTTATCTATTTCTGAGATGGTTGAGTGATATGATCAATGTTTAACTATGATGTGTTTATACAGACTTTGGAAAATAATGTAGTATAACTACAATGAGTATTTAGGAATATACCATATCTTTTGAATAAAGATAACTAAATATCTTAAAGAAACCCTAATTCTGAATAGTTTTGTGTAGGTGTGTCCTAGTTATCACCAGATGACCTAATTAGTGTGTGTTGCAAATCAGGAAACATGGTGTTCTGGTCTTCATAAGAGTACTTGGTTCAATTCTTTATTTTAGCATTTATTTTTATATTTCATTCATAAATATAGGACTATGTACATTAGGGTTCTTATTGGGACCGTTCAGTACTTATTCTCACAAACTACATTGGAATCTTTGTTCACAAGACAAACTTATGTTTTCATTTTAGTTTTATATATGGGTCATGAAGTAGATTGGGTATTGTATCTTGTAATTTATGTGGATTATAGGTTTTGTATGGGGCTCAAGTTGCAAGAGATAAACCATTTTTTGTTTTTTTTTATGTTTTCATCCTATTGGATTAATATTTATATAATTTTTAAAACACCACCATTATTTATATCCATGGGTTTAGTTTTACATACAGTCTTCTTATGTCTATTATGAATGATAATTTTTTATATATCATCATTTTAGTTTAACACATTTCTATGAGAGAATAATATTCCCTATATTATTCTACGGCATCCCATAAAATTGTATCCTATTTCATATGGGGAGGTACACATCAGGTAAGGTAAATCTCTATTCCAAACCAGGTGATTTGAAATGTGGGTGTCATAATAGTTGTTCCAAAACATATTTGTATAAAAAAATTAATCGTCAGGAAATTAATTTCTACTTAATATATATATTAAAAAACCCCAAGGAATTTTTTTTCTAAACATTCAATTTATTATTAATAATAGTATATAACATATATATGATCTGTAAAATGTTTTCCATAAAAATTAATATGTTACTCTGTTTATTTTTTCAGTATGAACTGATAATACTTTACAATATAACGCCTAAATGGCCAAAACAATCATAAAACAATTAGAATATGTTTCGTCCCACTCAAGAATCAATTTCATTTAAATATATCCAGGTTTATCTATATCGTAATAAACTCTCACTTATTTTGTTAGAAAAAAACTGTCCAATTTTAATATGATGAATTTCTGTCACTTTATTTGTCTCGAAGAAAAATTCAATTAATAATATAAATCCATTTTCAAAAATCAAATCTCTCTAATCAACTACCATTTATCATGATTTCTATATTAAAAAAACCACGGATTCTCAATAATGGAATGACACACTGATTTCTTATTTCTATCTCCTAATGACTTTAAATATTCAATGGAATATTATACCATGTTATTTAAAACTATATTTTTATTGAACTTACCATTTGAAATGACCTCCATAGAGATAATCCATCTTCTTCAGGTTGAGATTTAAAATTTAGTCAAATATGCATACCTATTCAATGATTGATTGTGATATTTTTTTAAACATATTATAATTTTTTGGTAATTAATTAAAAACCACAAAGTAAGGAATTCCAATTTAAAATGGTTTTAGTTATTTAAAAATGATGTGGGAAGAGTCCCTTCATCAAGGTTTTTGATAATTCTCATGAGTTCTGTAAATATATATGAAATTTATATCATTAATTCCTAATAAATATATTTATATTTAGTTATAATAACATTTATGATATATTAAAGTGTTTAGTAAAATATTTATTATACAAATGATTTATTTTTGGTGACTTACATACTACACATATTTTATAACATGAATCCATTTTACAATTTTTTTTAAAATTTTTTTGAAAATGAAGCATATCAAAAATGAAATTTCCTTAAAACATTGGACATTATGATTTATTTTTTAAATGTATCTAAGATGTATAAAATGAGAGTAAAAATACATCTAAAACATATGAATATTTCAAAGTCATCGAATGAATCCAAACAAAATCTATCTATTTTTATATTATCCTTTTAAAATTATAGATTTATTAGTTCAATTCGTATATATATTTATAACCTAGATGTGTATTTGATTATTTCTATAAACAACATGTGCCATTAGATAATTAAGTATATTTACTACTTCTAAAGGTTCACCTCAATCATAAATAATTGTAAGAATCAATAAACTCACTAGTAAAGAGGTATACAATTAATTATCTATTTTATTTAATTAATAATATTTATTATTTGATCTTATATCAAATGATAAAGTCGTTATTTTCATATAATATAAATATAATTCTTTAATAATAAAACCCTCCCTCAGTGTAAGATATTATTTTATTTCATTTTTATTGAATTGATCTGGAATCTTTAATGATTTATTTTTCTAAAACCATTTCAAAATTTACATAAAAGTATTGGGTTACATAAAAATATAACACTATTCTAGGAAATATAAATCATTTTTATAAATATGTGGACTTCATTGATTTCACAGCATATTTTCCAGAATAACAATCCAGAAAAATGTAACATGAAAAAATTCAATATTTACATTTTTATTCCTATGTCATACATTTAACAAATAATTTAGTACTCTTTCATAGGAAATGAATTTTATTATAAATTTTTTTAGAAGATATGATTACTATAATATTTAAAGCTTTGAACATCGAATTTATAATCTTATATGAATTTTATAGAGTAATAACATCTTGGTATTCATGTTACAACAAAAAATATATATATTTTTATTCATATAAGAACTCTTATTTTATAATAAAAATTTTATTTGGAAAACATCAAATGACTAATAAATTTCATTAAAACATTAACAATAGTATACTAAAATAGATTAAATCATAACATAAGATTAAATTTCTCTTCACATATATGAATACTACATTCACTAAAAGAAACACCATCATACTTAATTCCCCAAAAAAATTCTCCTAAAATATTAACTTAAAAAAGAAATAAAAGTATTTGGAAAATAATATGAACTATGATAGTATGTGTAAGAACTCTTTTACATTGTATATTATTTTTAGACAATGATGGTGTATTTAATCATAAATATGGTCAATTTCGAATATTTTCATTGAAAATTGTGACTATTAATAAAAATAATGTAACAACCAAATATTTTAATAGAGGAACATCCAACACGATACAGAGTATGATATTTAAAACTGATAATAAAAGTGAATTTGACTCCTTATGTCATTACAATATATTTATTTTTAAATAAATTTTCTCTCTTAAGTATCTTTCAGTTCACACATCATTAGATTTTCATGAAACAAAATAATCTATTTCAATTATATTATTTAAATAAGCTCATTATAACCTAGTTTTTATGGTGGTGGTTATGAATATTAATAAAAAAATAATAAAACATTTTTTGTTTAAATAATTATTAGATAAATTCAATGGGTATATATTTATTTGAAAATAAGTCACAATCATTTGAAAGAATTTTTATAAAACTCTCTTTTTTCTAAAATATTGTTCAATGTCACTTTGAGATCAAAATTCAATAGTAATTTTTAGCCCTTTTAGTAATTTTAATTTTCAAAATAAGAATTATTTAGGAAATAAAAATTCCATAATTTCTTTTGGATTAATTGTTTTTTATTTTTGGAAAATAATAATTTCTTGAAGAATGGTGAAACTTTTTGATCTTTAATGAAAAATTAAATTAAAATTAAATAAATTTTAATGAAAATTTATATATAAATTTATTTTAAAGGTAATTTATTTAATCCATATTACATTTTAAGTATAATATTTCATTGTGACCAATTTCAGATATATCACTGTTACAAGAATGATATCATCTTTTGAAATATTTCCTTTGGAAACACTATTTTTTCGATGCATATTTGATTTTAATTTAACATTAAATTCATCCACATCCATAAATTTTATTTGAAAATTAGATTAAATATTTTATATAAGAATAATTTTTATTAACTTATATTGTCAATGTAATATTTTACTATAGTAAATAGTGAAAACATTAAACATTAATTACTATTGTAAATGTAAAAATTTCTTTATCTAGGATTAAACATAGAATATGAGGGTTAAAATGAACCATTAATTGTCCATAATTATTTTTTTTGGCTGTATATATACTATATAAACATTAATATTATAGAATAATTAATTTTGGAAGGTTTTGGAAGGAAAAATTTGTGAAAATAACTTAATCTTTTTAAATTTCAATATGTTCCCTCTCCCCCAATTTTTAAAGGCCACCCCTTCTCTTAAACTCTTCACACATCCAATAAAAATTGGTTTAGGGGATACCTGATAATGTACCTTAATTCCATCCACCCAACTGATAGGCCATTGATATATTAGGAAGTCCTAATATGAAGGATTTATGTATAAACCTATAGAGGCTCTCTGAAAAGAGGTACATTTTTAAATGTATGTATCTGAGTTATTTAATATTCCACCTCATTCAAATAATATTAAACAATGATAATAATAAAAATTACTTATAAATTGAGGTGTTATTATGTTAATTTCATAACATTTTTCTATCTCCATTTCTATCAATTGAAAAACTAAACTATCGACCATGTGCACAATAGATTACAACCTCATGCACTGATGAAATTCATTTCCCACCTCTAAAGTTCAAGGCTGGATAAAATGATGTATTTAATTTTTTTTATTTATATTACATTAATATACTTCTATAATTCGGATATAACATATACCTTATAACTAACATTTCATGGAGGGATATGATAATATTCATCACTTGTACATCGAACTACTACCTCATAAAGTGGTGTGTTTTTTTAAAATGATTTATATGGAAGGTAGTAAAACTAAAGATAATGAAAATATGTGATATTTATGACATAAAAATAATTATGTAAATATAATATTGCATATACCCTCATGCCTTATATTTTATTGGAAAACAATATGGTAGATTGTGCATGCATGTGGACTACCCCTTTTAGCTAGTGATGTGAATTGTTTTTCAAATTATATTTACATAGATATTAAAAATGATATAATTGATTAATATGAAATATATATGAATATAAATTAATAGTGTTGATATATATGTAAATTAATTTTAATTTTCTTTTCATTCCATCGATGAAGAAAAAAATCTTATCATCAAACATGTGTACATAGTGCCTACCATATCCATAATGACATTATTAAATATTATATATCAAAAATTTAAATATTACTTTTAATACACATATACATAATATATGTTATATTTTTATAGTGTTAAATTTACTTAATATTATGGAACAATGATCAATATATTTGTATCAAAATTATTGAACCAAAACATACGTGAAAAATGATGTACTTATCACCCAAAAAATGATTCAAACAAATAAATAATAATAAATATACGAACAAAGAATATTTGTAAAGAAAATATGGGATTAAATTAATGATAATGGCCATTTAATATTTTTATAATAAATATATATTTATTTTATATTATTTTGAAACATGTTTGTTGGAAATCAATACTATAGTAAGTGTTTGTCATCCCACATTTACTTCTATCATACATATATCATATTCAACACTTATTCCTTTTTATGTTGAATATATTTCCGATTATTATATGACATATCAGGAACATTATTTCAATTATTTATAACCAAAGAATAATTTGTAACTATTTTTTTCATGGATAATATGAATCAAAATGTATACATGTAGTATGGGTAAATTTTATAATCTCTTATTTATTATGGATTGTTTTTGTATAACTCTCCCTTGAGGGAATTTTTATTTATATATACATATATTAAACACTATCAACATTTCTAATATTATTATTCATGAACTTTTTAATGTAATATTACCATTATTCCTTCCTTTATCACTTAATGTTATAGAGAACATGTGTTTTTTAGAATCCAAATTTATTTGTCTCTTTGGTTGAAAATGATATCTTCATCCAAAACCATGTTTTCCCAAAAAAAAGTCGGAAAATAATCTTGAATTATGCAGATGATTTATTAAAGAAATTATAACCTATGGTTGAATTATTTAAAAGAGTTTTGAATCTAACATTCATGTATTTTTACAATCAATGAATTTTTATCTTTTACTGAAAATATGAAAGGGATCATTGTTTTAATGTGTACGACAAGTGAAGAATTTTCCTAGTCATAAACAAAAAAAATAATCATAATTTATATGTTTTAATGGTTATTTTGAAAATATTTCATCATTATTTAGTTTCTAAACTATTTAAATAGTAATAATGATATTTTCCTTAAGAATAATTTGAATTACATATTTATGGTACTTATATTAATAAATTAAATCAACCATGTATTTAACATATGATCTACATATGATAGTGTGTATCAATACCATCCTTATTATTTATATGAATATTTTAAGATCAATTTTTATGGGGATGTACAATTTTATTACTATTAAAATAATTACACATGATGGTTTATGATTATGTTTATTTATTGGGGAAAGTATTAAGATTTTTCAAGTCACTTATTAAATACAAATTTGTATGTCAATTTTGTTTCTCCAATTTCATTGAATGTTTGTATCATATAATTAATTAATTTGAATTATTAATTGATTGGTGGGGCCTGTTAGGAATAAGATGATAATGATGGTGATATTTTCATGTTTTGTCTTTTTTTTCAATGAAGATAAATCAATAAACTTTTTAAAAGTTGAAAATCATTCTAATTTTTTTTCATAATAATTGAACACACATTGTTTAATAAATTCTATCATACTGAGAAGAAGTTATTTAATTCTAATTATACTCACCTAAGGTCCAAAAATGAAGAAGATCATAAAGTGGTTCTAACAATAATTGTATTCAACATTGATCTAATAAAAAAATGATGTTGATTTAATGATCCATGAATTATCATAAATCATAAGTAAGACACAAAGATTATGATATAATATTGATGGTAGAATTAGTAAGTTAAAGAGAAAAGGGTGTTAGAGATTGTAATAATACTCCAACGAATCATAATTAGAAAGATCGTACTATGAATGATTGTACTCAGAATGATCATACCAAGAATAATCATATCATGGAAAATTTTTAATAAAGATATTGTAGTCAGGAAAATCATATTCATCCTGATTGAATTTGTGCGAATTTTTTTGATATAAAACATACTCAGGTTGAGAAGTAAAAAAAGAAGAAGTCGTAAATAATTGAATGTTACGATACATTAAAATGTTATTCTAAGGACGCTGAATATGTTATCAAATGAATTAAATTTCTTGAATTAAATCATGATATAAGAACAATAATTAATTTATTGAGGTTGATGATGTTGATACTGGTGTATCATTTTCAGTGCACCATTTTATGTAGGATGAATCATTTTCAACATAGTATGATAGAAAGGTTATTATACTATTCTGATGAAAATCATAATAACAAAAGTTGATAAAAAATTTAGTCATCCATTTAAAAGGGGTTGAGTTAATTTGTTTCTTTTTAAATAAATCATGTGTATTTAAGAATAAAATGGATGGATATAATTGAGGATATTCATATTCAAAGGGTATAGTTTTCTATAATTAGAAACAAGCATTATATTAAGCACTGTAGTTGAAAATAGAAGTCAAAATTAGATTTCTGAAAAGATAGTTGATTAGTATATGAATGATGAATATGGTTTAATAATATTCATGAAGAGTTGATAAAGTCATTGATTCATATGATATTTAAGGGAAATTTATACTTGGGTGAATTTGTTTTAGTGGGAAATATTTTTGGATTCTATGAAAATCCTCTCTTGAGTCACCTATAAAAGGTAAAATTTATTTCTAATATTTTATTGTATGATATATTTTCGAGGAGAGAATATAAAGAAGATCTGATTTTCTAGCGGGGGAATAAATTATTTTATTATATTATTTTTTATGATGTTTTTATGTTGATAAGTGAAAGAATAAGAGAAAATATTGCAATGTTGTAATCATATAATCATCATAATCTACAATCTATCATATTCTCCTTCTTAATCGTAACCGGATGATCATCATCTTATGATGGATAACCATATATGGATTTCGATATTAGGATTTTTAGACTGAGGAAGAAGATGTTATGAATTGCCTCAATCATAATTAGATATTACTATATTTTACATATGAATCATATCAGGAAGAATCATTCCTAGAAAAATTAGACTGGGAATTTGATATGAAGATTAGAAGTGGTGGAGTTTTTTCTGTACCATATTCTGAAAAATTTATATATTTTCTGTACGGGGAAGTGACTAACATAGGGAATCATACTAGGAGGAATCAGATTTGAAAAAATAAACAAGGATAATCAGACTATGTTATCCATAACAAATTACAGGGAGTACTTACCGTTTTTTGGTTATGAAATTGAAAATTTTTATTTCAATGGAATACATTTATGAAGATTATATAGAATAACATGTAACATGTTTTTGTTACAAAAACATTGGAATAACCAATTTTTCATAAGAGTGTTAACATAAACTATTGAATTTTTTACAAAATACTATATTAGTGAAAGGGTATATCATAGTATTTATAATACAAGGACTTTTCTCTAGTATACTGTGTGTTATTTGATCATTTCCTGACCATACTAAGGATATATCTATTCATATAGAATTTTTAACCCCATAAAAAATTATGTACCTATTGATGTGTGTTATTATAGTTCTTAAAAGGTATTGAAATCATTAATAGGAGTCAATGGTTGTTTCATGGAACATAAAAAATAAAATGTATCATTGATTCACCCCACACCCTCTTTGTGATAAAATTATCTAAAGTGGGATCTTTCAACTTGTGTCAAACCCAAGGTTTCCTTATATTATTATTTGCGGGTAGAGAATTTGAATAGTATGAATAGTAAATGTATTCATGTTTTTAACGGAATGAATTATCTTATCTAGAAGATAGAATATTCATTTACGTTATGTCTAGTGGATATGATTTTAAAGAAGCTGCAATATATTGGATTCCTCCTATTGATTCGGAATTTCCTCTTACAAATTTTGGTAAAATGAATTTTGTGAATGAAGGAAGGGATAAGAAATCTTTATTATGATCACATTCGAAAATTTAATACCTAAGGGTGGAAGGAGTGGCCACAAGCAAAGGTAAATGTGATAAATTGACAAACATATATAATGGAGACACAAAATTGAAAAAGAAAAAATAAAAAATATGGATATTTAATTATGAATAATTGAATATGGGTGAATTTAAATCTGTTGAGGCCTTCTTTACCAGAGTGAATGACATTTTTTTCACTATCATGTGTCTTGGTGAAAAGTTAGATGAATTGATAGTCAGTTAAATGTTCTTAAGAATCCCTCTAGATAATTTTGATGCAAAATGTTCTTCAATAACATATACAAATCCTAAAATGATATCTATTGATTAATATTACAACACTCCCATTACATATGAAATGAAAAGGGAGAAAGCTATAAAGGGGGAAAAAGTTGATACATAAATTTTTTTTAAGGTTACAAAGAATGAAATGATATTAAAGATTATTATAGAAGAAGAATTTGGTGAATCTGATTCTAAAAATTAGGTATATAAAATCATTGATGAAATTTTATCTTTTTTTATCAAAATTTCAAAATTGGTACATGTAAATACAATTGGAAACATACTTTGAAATGTTTTTAATATAGATTCATTCGGTATTTTTCATGTAAATTTCCTTATAAATCGAATAAAAATGATAATGATGGAGAATAGATAAGATAAAGATGGTCAAGGAATAAACAATGAGATAAATAAAAATAATATTCTAGAGAAAATGATATAAAATTATTCAAATCAAAACGAAAATTCATCTCATTTAGAGATGAAGAATATTATAGTGAATCTAAATTCAAAAAATCTATTGAGTATGGTGCTGAAAATACATCTATTGAAATAATGAATGATAATGAGTTTGGAATCAGTAGTTCTGAAGAGGAAGAATGTCAATATGAATTTCATTTTAAATAATATTTGAATGAACGTCTATGAATAAACAAAGGTCTTGAAAAGAAATAATTTGTTGAAAGATTATTTTTCTGTAACAACCAATCCATAATTGTTTTTTATGAGAAGGTAAAGCTTTTTAAATAGATTTATGGTTTTAAAAAATATATTCAGGATGAAAATAATCATAATGATAATTTGGAAGTGAATATGAATGAAAAAGAATAAGATTTTGAAATATTCCTACAAAAGTTATATAATGTGGAAATGAAGAATACATGCTTCAAAAAGTCTATCCCTGAAGTTTTTTAAATTTCTCATAATGATAATATGAGAAGGTTCAACAAAAGTTGAGTTCATATATTGAGATGATGCATGAAAATATTTATAAAAAGAATAAAGATATAAAATTCATGTATATGGTTTCACCCAACAATGTTGTAAATTCATAAGTCTCATAGAATCATGAGTCATAAAATGATTTGAATCATAATGAGTCAAAAAAGGGTTCCAATACTTCTAGTTCTGAAAAAATCAGAAAATAAAAGGAAGAATATATTTTATAATATAATGTTTGGTGGCTTAAAAAATATTAACATAAGGGTTAGAGAATAATATAGTTACAATTCTAGTCAGTATGAAGGTTTCAATGGAAAATACCCTTTCTATGAATACCACTGGTATTGTGGTGGATTCGAGGACATGGATAATATGTGTCGGATTTATGAACAATAATTTTATTACTCCATTTTTTATGAAACTAAAAGGTAAAGGGAGGGAAACAATTCCCTAAAATAATGAAATCTAAGTATGGTTGGTGTGAAAATATAACATATGTTTCAATAATTGGAATCTATATATGAATGATGTGAACAACCTAGATAACATTCAAAGGATGTATTTTATTGATATAGAAACAGAAACTATTCTAAAAATTCTTAGCAGTTGAAATTAAATATTCATATGAAATAAGAAAAGTCACTTATTTTTGAAACATTACTAAAGGATACAAAAGGAAAATATTATAGGATTCTTAATAGTGGGTGTTATTCTCATATGTTTGGATATTTGAAATTTTTCAAAAATGTGATATATTTTAATTAAGGATGATTGAAAATTGTAAATGATGAACCCTTTAGTGTCAAAGGTGTTGGATCAGCAATTCATTAAAAATAAAATCTAAAATACAATAATGATTTGTATGTTTATAGGATGAAACATAATTTTCATTGTGTTTCATAATTTTTTGATGAGGGTAACAATGTTATCAATAGAATATATTTTATTTTTGAAATGTGATGAAAATAAAATGTATAGTTACAATAGGTCAACAAAAAAAGGAAACATGATTCATGTCGGAAAAATACAAAACTATTATTACATGAGTATGGTGGAAGGGACAAAAATTGTGGCATAAAAGACTGAGATACATCTATCAATGAAAAATGATAAAAATATCAAAATGATATCTTTTACAAGATGTTTATAATTTTACATGAACATGCAATTGGTGTGGCACTATTTTTACTAAATGTATGATTACAAAGTTAGTGGATAATAATGGTGATAATTTCTCAAGAAAACCCCTAGAGATGATTCATTCTGAAATTTTTGGAGCAGTGAAAAAACAATAAACAATTCATGATAATTACTTCATCAAATTCATTGATTCTTTCACTCTCATCACTTATGTTCTATATATTAAACATAAGTTAGAATATTTGTAAAATTTTAAATGAGTCATAAGTATTGATTCGAAATAATGTTAGAATTTAATGAAGATGTTGAGAACTAAAAATTAGGGGAAAATAAAGAATTGAATAATTTGAATGTTATCATTGGAAGAATGGTATTTGGAATGAGTATAATTTCCCCTACACTACTCAAAAAAGGGATTTCTAAAAGAAATAATAGATTTTTAGTGGATATGTAGAGAAATATGTGACATGAATATGGTCATTCTCATTAATGTTAGTGGAAAGACTAGGGTAATATAAATTATATTTAGAACCATTGTGATGACATGCCTAATTCACATAGGACTAAATATGAAATGATTTATGTAAAAACCCAATGTTTATAATACTTATTAGTTTTCAAGATTCAATTTATTATAAATAAAAAATGTGGAAATTGTAGAATCATTCAGAAGAATAGTAAAGATGGAATATTTCATGGAAATGTTTTAGAAGGAAGATAATAAGTATGTTTCAATAATGAAATTGGAATAAATGTTGATTTAGTTGATGTGACTCCAAATAAAAAATAAGAGGAAAATAATCTTACCCAGGATTATAGAAATGGTGAGAAATAATGTTTTGAATTTTTTTTTGATAAGTATACACAAAATTTTAATCCATCATAAGATGAAGATTGATACTCATCTATTTCCAGTGATGAGGAAGATACTCAAAAATATCATTTTATGCTGAGAAATAAATAGGTTTCTCTTAATATCATTTGGTATCAACATCATAAGGTTCTAAAAATAATAACAACAAATGTTATTACAAATACATATTTTTATAAAAAAGAGGATTCGAATTATATGAATGAATATTTTAAGAATCTGAAATGGATTCATGAAATTATTAGATAATTTGATCATATTGAAAAGAATGATAAATGATAACACATACATATCCATAAAAAAAATTTTATTGCCAACAAATGTGCTTTCCATAACAAGATGAATGAATAAGATGATGTGATAAGAAATAAATAATGATTTTTTTTCCAAGGGTAATAAAAAATTTAAGGTAATAATTTTGATAAACTATTAATTTTTTTTTGAAATATTACAAATATTAAAATATTTTCTTTTTATTTCTTAACAACAAGTTTACAAAATCTTTTTAATGGACGTTAAATCTATATTTTTTAATGCTAATTTTACTGAGGAATTTTATATAGAACAACCATGGGTATTTTTTTCAGAAATATGAATTTTATTTATATATATTGAATAAGTATTTATATAGGATAAAATACTCCCTAAGATCATTGTAATCCACCATGGATACTAGATTAAGGAAAATGGATTTCAAGAAAGGAAGACATGATATAAATAATTACATTAGAGAACGTTAAGAAAATCCCATCATCATAATTTTTTATAATGATGACATTAAATTTTCATAGAATGATAAATTATATTTTTGAATGATTTTTAAAATATATGATAAAGTTATTTGAAATGTCTATGCAAGGTAAATTGAATAATTTCTTGGGTTACAATATTTACATAAAAAGAAAAGTATGATTCTTTCCCATGAAAATTATACTAATTAACATTTGAAGTGGTTTGGTATAGAATACTCAAACCCTATTTCCACACCCATTTCAAGGGGAACAGTGCTGAAAAAATATGTAGAAAGAAAATAAGTTGATTGGAATGAATTTTGAAGGATTAGTGGAGGTTTATTATATTTGACGGCCTTAAGATCTTGCATTGTTTATGATGTTACCTTCTGTACTAGACTTTAATTCATTAAAAAATTCTAATTTTTATGCATGAAAATTAATTCTTAGATACATAAGAGGCCCCAAAAATGTTAGATTCAAGTATGATTACTATGATTGTGTTACATTGTTCAGATATTCAAATGTAAATTGGTCATGAAATATTGATGGTAGTAGATCCATATCATGTGATGTTTTATTTCTGGAAAATAATTGTTTCAGTTTTCATTCATTGAAATAAAATTCAGTAACTCTCAGTATGGGTGAAGCTCACCATGTTGCATCCAATCAATACATTATTGGAACCTATGAGGAAGAATACTCAATTAGTATAATTACTTGTTTAAGTGATGTTACCATTTCTCTTGGGTTGTGATAATTGAAGTACAATCAATCTCACCAAGAATCTTGTTCAACGATATTGATAAAAAATAATGATATCAAATATCATTTAATCAAATAGAATGTGGAGAATAATTAATTGATGATGGAATATGTTCCATTATCGGAACAAGTTTCTAAAATTTCACAAAACATTTACTGAAGAAAACTTTTATTATTTGATCTTGACCATGGGCGTCCATTCTTTTACTCATCAAGGTCGAGGTACATGTTTTATTCCCCCCCTAATTTACCTTTTTATAGAGTTTTCTTTGGGAACAATTGTTTTTTCATAAATCTATCCTTTTGAATGCTAATAAAATGCGGTAGTTATGGGTAATATATGAATTCAGAATTGAATTTGGGTTAAATATTCTAACTTTTTGTTGGAGTGGTTATTAAAAATGATTTTTTATTATTAAAGAGAATCTGAAGATATGAGGAAGAAATTTGTTGAAGAGGATTTCATAATCACTATTTTTTGAAAACATAGATTTTATCTCAATGATTCCTATTTCCTACAATGAGTTAGCACACGTACACATAGAAGTTTTTATAATTAATCCATTTCATAAAGTTACAATGTTCATGGATTTTTGAAACTTGATTTAAAATAAAGTACAAAGGGATATATTTTTAAGACTAAGTGGATGATGGAGGTGATTTTTTATGAATGTTGTTTTTTGTTTTCATATAAGATAAATCAACCATACTTATAAATGATGAAAATCTTACATCATGTTTTTTTAGAAAAATATGGCTCACTTATATAATAAATTCAATCATATCGATTAGATGATGATTAATTCGGTTCAAAATCACATCGGGTTTTTAAAGGGATAATTTTTTAAAGAGGTTATAATTATAATACGATTCATCGTGGATTTAATAAAAAGTGGTGATTATTTTCAAATCATTGAATACTCATAAATAATAATTAATATGTGGAAATTTTAATGAAAACATTATGGAATAATAAATAAGTGATTGAGAAAAGGTTGCAGTATATTGTAATAATAAAATGAAATATTATACTTAGAATAATCATACATAGATATATCGTAGTCATAATGATTGTACATATAATGACTATTTACAATATATTGGTACACCGAAAGGTCATAGTCAAGAAAATCATATTCACCCTTATTTTATTTGGGAAAAATGGATTCTTGATAGATGTACTCAGGATGAGAAGGAAACAATGAATCTATAAGAAATGGGAATCTATTATACTTTACAATGTATGTTTGACGATACAAATTTTTTTCCTTAATTTATTCAAATTCATAAAGTAATTCATGTTATAATCATAAGTATTATGTTGCTAAAGTTGATTCTATTGATACTAGTCTATTATATTTAGTGCACCACCAAACTAAAGTAGAATATTTTTCAATAATGGCCAATGGAAAAGGATTTGATCTTTAGTTGATCATAATCGTAATGACATAGAATGATAAAAAATATAGACAAAAATTTAAAAGGGTTGAGATAATTCATTTAATTTTAAATTTATTAAGATAATATTTGATGAAAATTAATGATTATCGAGGGGGATATTGAAATTAAAACGCTATAGATTTCTATAATTTATACAGAGCATTGTTTCCAACTATTATAGTAGATAATCTAAATTGTAATTTTATTTTGGGAATAAAATGTTAATGAAGTGATGATGGTTTAAGTATGTTCTATATGATTCATTAACTATTTTTGAAGTCAAAATGAACCCAATAATTTTTCCAAATTGAGATTTGGGAGATTTTGGTTGAGCAAGAAATATTTTGGGATTCCCACCAAAACCTCTCATGAGACACCTATAAAAGAATAATATTAATTTATTATTTTCCTAAATAATCTAATTTTTATGAGAGAAGAGAGATAAGATATGATTTTCTAGGGAGGTAATATGTTTTCAGTATTAAGATTTTTTTGAATCTGATTGGACGGGGAGATGTGAATGAACAAGAGAGAAGATTGTACTGTTGTATTCAATAGATCATCATATTCAGGTATCTATCATATTCAACTTTTCAATAAAATTTAGTTGTTCATCATATTCAGACTGGATAATCGTAATGGGAAAATTTATATCAGGAAGAATCATACATGGTTTTCAATACTCATAGTAAAAGTGGTGACAATTTTTATCTTCAGCATTCTATAGATTTAATATATTTTCCCTACTAAGTAAAATTGGACTGGGATAATCGCACAAGAAGAATATGACTTGGACAAACATACTTGGAGAATCAGATAGAGTTTTCCTTAACAAAGTCTATGAATTTCCTACCATTTTTTGGTATGAATGTGATGATTTATTTTTCAACTAAATACATTTTTCAAAATTTTAATGAAACAAATTTAACATGTTTCATTACACTAACATGGAATTAGGCTATTTTTTCTTTGAGGGTGCACATGAACTATCATATTGTTTAAATTGTGCTACATCATTGAAATGGTATATCCGACTCATTATAATCCGTGGATTTTTTTTCTTATAGAATTTTTGGTATTGGATCATTTCCAAACCATACTAAGGATATAGATATTAAGATTTAATAGTAATCCTTGTTAATACCTTTTTCCCAATGTATGTGTGTTTGAACTATTTTTAGCATGGAATGAAATCATTAATAGGGTAAAGGGATGTTTCAAGGAAGCATAAAATGAAAAAGTATCACAATTTCACCCATGCCCTTTTACTGATACAATTATCCTGACTGGGAAATTTCAAGGCCTATTATTATAAATCCACTAGATGCATTAATAGGATTAATGAGAAAACCATGTTGGAATGATTAAATAGGTTCCAACACATTGACTTAAATTGTATTTTTAATGGATTTGACTGTATGTTTCATATGTCTATAATTATGAATTCTCCCATTGTGATTTTATTTAATTATGTGCATGTGATTATTCAATCGATAAAAATATCCAAGGATATTTTTCAAGATATTTTTATTATGTATATGTAATTATAAGATCATTATTTATTCCTTCCATATTATTCTCGTGATAATTATGGAATGGAATGTTATTTAGTTATTTACCAATCCATATTGATTATACATAATTTATTAATATCTTATATTGAACTGATACAATTACATTGCATTTGAGGAGACACATTTCCAATGATTTAGTTTACCTTGGATAAAATGATGTTTTTAATTTTGTATATGTAGTGATATAATAAGGTGAAATACCGAGTTATCAAATAAGAAACATAGTGTATTTTATGTTTTTCATTGTAATTTGAATTTCATGAATATAGTCAGTTTACCATTACTATTCAACTATTCAATCATTAATATGTGATTTCATTTTTCTTATAAAATATTAATAATGTAACAACCAACACTAGGATAAGAGGTTCATGTTTATTACCAATAAGATAATGGGTTATTATTGTTAATGGTTATGAAGATGGAATAATGTGAGTATTGATATTACAAATGAATAATCGGAAAAAAATAAAACACTAATAAATTAAAAGTCTATTAAAATAAAATTTTATGATAAATTTTTGTATTGTAAATAATATTTATAATGATGAATTAATAACATAAAAAATTAATTTATAATATTAATAAATAGTCCTATGTAATTTTTATAATGGTCACATAGTTTACTATGTCATAAAAATTGTTAATATTCAATAAGTAAGGAAATAGAATTAAAATTAAAAACTATGACATATTGAATTTTTTTTTGATAAAAAAAAAATCTTGTTTTCACTCAGAACATTAAAATTATAGTAGGGTTAATTTTTTATATTTTTTTTGAAAAAGGATGATTTTTTAGAAAAAAAGTAAAAATTACCATTTTATGTGTTCCATGATTTAATGACATCATTATGATATGAGCTTGATTAATAATTTTATTCCAAAAAAATTGTATTTTATAAAAAAATATATGAATTTAAAGATATTATTTTCAATATATAAATTTATAATATAAATTTTGGAAGAATGAAATTTTATTTATAAGTGAATTGTTTTTTGGATTTTCATCATTTAAAGGGGTTTATTAAAGAAAAATGTAGAACTGGTAAGTAATTTTACCCTAACTAACCATCACAAACTCATTCATAGGACAAATAGTTTGTCATAATTGATTTGAAAAAAATGTGAATGAATAATATAATAATATAATTAACATTTTAACCCTCAATACTATACATCCAAATATATAAATACCCATCATTTATCCCATTACTATCCACTAAAACCCATTTAATCATGATTTCTATCTCCCTGCAACTCTATAATGATCTCCCAAGTTGCTCATAGGTAGTTTAAGAGTCTCACTATATCTCTACCAAGTATCCCTCCTAGGAAATTGTTATCTTCCACAAATTTTTCAATTCAAATATTAATTTTGTATTATCAATTTTTTTGTAAATTTATTATGTTTTCATATATTATAAACATCCATATTGTTGTGACTATGACTAATTTTTATTTAAATAATTAAATTATCTCTCGTTAATCCCATGTCATGATCCATTTATCATATCCATTATGACACCAAAATCAACCATTGAGTTTCCATGATTTATTTTTATACCATTAATACCTAGACAAATTCTTATTCAATAGATTTTATTTAGAAGTATAATTTAAATATTGAGAGTATAAACCAATTTATGGAAAACACATTATATTTAAATGTATTATTTATGATATTTAAATATTATTATAGATTAATTTCTCACACATAACATCAGATATAGTAATGGTCAACCCTTGTAGTACAACAATTGAAGGGTTAATGGAGTAATTATTTGATATGTGAAGTTAATTACATCTCAGTAGTATGAATTATTAATGTATTATGATACCCACTACAAAAATCAATGAAAATAGGTTTTTTAAAAATAGAGTGAAAACATTTTGTGATATTTTTATTAAGGCCAATTATTTATTTTTTAGACACATTTCCATTTTATGAGACATGTTATTATGATCATGTTCTGATATTATGCCTCTTGTTATTATATATGTGTTCTTATGTTATTCATTTTTTTCCACCAATGATTTTGTCATAAATTTTATAGCCCTTCCTAATTAGTATTCTTACCCCTCTCACTTGATAAATATTTTTACGAAATCCTACATCATGAGATCATCATGTATGAGACCATAAAGAATCCATTAAAGATAGTTTAGGGTTTTTATGATTTACTGTTTATACCATGTATGTCTTATACTATATAACTAATTTATTTGAAACTAAACGTAAAACATTATTTCTGAGTCATTTTTGCAATATATATTCAGGTAATTATGATTACAATCATGAAATAGGATTTAGTTCGTGATTATTGTTATCAAATTATGGTTCAGTTCTTTGAGTAAATTATCAATGGAAATCCAATATTATGAACCCCATGAAAATTTTTAAATAGTGGAAAACAACCAAATTTTTTCAATTATATTTCAAGTGGTTTCCGTGAAATGAACTCTATTTATGGAAACAAGAAGTGGGTGATGAAATAAAACAATATTATCTAGGTGTAATAACAGTGAAAACATCGCATTCTGTATTAACTCGATCATCACTAGGTTATTGAAAAAGATTCATTTCTATAATACATATTTTACACTCCCTTGGGATATTATTTCATTGTAAAAATATTCTTTTTAACTGAAATGAACGGATGTATAAATTGTGTTACTCATTCAATTAAAATAAATAAATCAATAATATATATAATCCCCAAATCGTAGTCTTTATATAGACATTTTGATTAAGCTATAATTTAATTTTTAAACATAATCATTCATTCTGATAATTTATGTTTTAATTTTTTTAGTTGATGGTAATAATTCTAAATTAACCATATTATAAATTATTAGTGATAATTAATTTCATGTTTTTCATTTTTAATTTTATTAGTTCAAATATATAATTTTTCTGCTGGAATAGATGAAAAATTATAAATATTTATTATCCCTTCGAGATGAAATATAAATATTTTTATTTTGAAATAATAAATTATTTTTAATGTGTTTCAAATATTAAAAAATCATATAAGAAAATATTTTATCTATCTACCACATTTAAAGATCTATAACATTTCACTGGTGTGATAGCCTAGTCCTGCCCATGATCATGATATTGTCTGCTTTGGGCCTAGCCGACATGATCATTCTTTCCATAGGCTTTAGACCTCATGAATTTTCCAAGAAAAGGCCTCATTATTGGATAGTTATCCACACCACATTATAAATGGTTTCTCCATGCCCCCTAATTCAATATGGAATCTCTTTAATCCGCCTCCAAGTCCACAACGTCCTTGTTGGGACCTCTAATGGACACCAGCTCTAATAGCATTTGTGATGGCCCAGTCCATCCCACGATCATGATATTTTCTACATTGGGTCTATCCTACATGATTTTTTATTCCCTGGGCTCTATCCCTTAGGAATTCACTAGGAAATGTCCCCATGAAGGGAGAGGTATCCACACCACCATATATAGGGGTGTTTCTAGCTCCTCTTCCATCGATGTGGGATTTCCATAATCCACCCCATGGAGGATTATTGAAATGTCACATCAAATTAGGAGGACAACAAAGCACCCCTTTATAAGGTATTGTGGATACCTCTCCCATCATGAGGCCTTTTCCTAGGGGATACATGAGGGCCAGAGCCCCGAGGAAGAAAAACCATGCGATCTAGGCCCAAAGCAGACAATATCATGATTGGGAGCTGCAATAAGCTATTGTAAATGGTATCAAGGCCAGTTTTTATTCAATGTTCCAGTGAGGATGGTGGGCCCTTCAAAGGGGATGAGGATTATAGAAAATTAATATTGAATGAGGAGGTGGATGAAGCCCCATGTTATATGGTGGTTTGGATACCTCTAATATAATGAGGCCTCTTCTTAGTGGATGCCTACTCTCTAGATCTCAAGGAAATAAAAACCATGTGGAATGGGCCCAATGCCGAAAATATCATGATTTTGGGCTGGAAAGGACCATTAAAAATGGATAATGGTGTCTTTTTATTTGATTATGAAATATAATTTCTATAATTTCTTTCAACTATAGGAACACCATCATAGACATAACCATCTATATGTTGGAGTTATATAAATTATGATCAATGATGAAGAATAGGTCAAAAACATTAAAGAAGACCTCGATTATTCAAAATAATGGTCAAAATTACATGTTTTCAATCAAAAAATGAAAATTTGGAGGATATAGTTTTTAAGGTTGGGGGTATAATGACCTTAAAATTCTATTATGTTATTAATATAAAAACATATATTTTATATTAAAAAACTTATTATGAGCACATAAAATGACCATTTTTATTCAAAAGAACATTACTCATCATGTGTTGATATGGAATGTAAAAATTATCAATAGAAAAGGGATATACACATAAAATAATATTATATTCACTTATAGAAACTAAATAAGATTGAATTCCCCAAAAAATATTTCCTCTTCCATAATGACTATATAATGATTTTGATAAATATGAAAAAATTTAATATTATTAAAAAATGTGTAAGAACCATTGTAATTTGTGAATCATAAATTTAGATTGATGGCGTATTGATAAGACAAATTTCCTGTTGACTAAGATTGTCAAAATAGATTTATACCGTAAACTAATTATATAATTATTCATTATTTTTTGTTGTTATAAAGATTAAATTGATACCATTGAGATTACGAATCACAAATGTATTTTCTTAAATTAATAATAATATATAAATTAGTGGAAAAGTATTTTTATGATAGGTTTTTATGATTTAAATAACTATTATTTACAATAAATAATCTTATAAAGCACATTTTTTATGAAAATATAAATTTAAAATGTTCGATGTATTTTTTTGATGTAAAAAACAATTACAATGTAATAAAAACTATTAATTTCCTATAAAAAGGATTAAATTTTAGATGAAAATATAATGATATTGAGAGAAATATATTGGTAAAATAAATTTCATTGTCAGATTCAAAAAATCAGAATTAATAGAGTGTTCAGTTTTTATAATATTATAAAAAGTATTTTTTCTCATAAAAAATTAAAAATTATAATTTTATGAGTATCAAAATTATATGGAATCATTGTGATACTATCCTAGTTAAAAACCTATGATTTATTTTATCAAATATAAAATTAATTTAATAAATTCAAAAAATTAAATTAAAAAAATTAAAATTTTATATATTATATTTTGGATCAAAAAATTGGATTTCTGATATAAATTTTATTTATGGGTTAGGATTAAAAAATTTGATAGTTTTAATTTTGGAATAATTTTAATTTCAAATAACTCTCATAAATTAATAAATAATCTATGAAATTATATAGAATTGATTTCTCTCAAAAGATGAAAGTTTATATACTAAAATATTCAATATTGTAATCCTTAAAGCATCCCCTTCACAAGTACAAATACCTAATTTTTTCATATTCCCCTCCACTAAAAAACTTGTGATCATGAATATAATGAACATATCCCTCTCAAAAACCCTATTATGATGATCCTATTAATCTATGGATACCTTTTATATCTTCTATAAGAATCCTCTCTTGGTATGGGTTATCTTCATCTAATTTTCTAAATCATGTGCTTATTTTGATAATATTTTGGATTCAAAATTTATTATTTTTTACTACATTTATGATAAATCCCATCACTATGAATATGATATCATTATTGTTGAGACAATAAATTACACTCTCTTTGAGCACATTTTGATATATATTTTATGACCAATATTCCTACCAAAGTAAAACCTTTAAATATAATTCAATTTTTTATTTCACTAATACCCAACCATAATTTAATTCATGGGAATTCTTTTAGATATTTCATTTTACTACAGATTGGGTACATCTATTCATGAAATCCATTTTCCTCAGTCAAGGGTTATAAATTATATGTACTTATTATTAATTATCTATATAGAACAAATAATTCTATAAATATGAAGGGTGTGTGCGGAAGGTAATCTCATGCATTAGGTAAGGAAGTAGTATCTATATATGATATATTTATGATACCATTATAACATGGATTTGTGGTCTTTTATGATACCCTATTCAAAATCTATGATAATTTTTTTTACTACACCAAAGTGGATATATTTTTTGGATATGTTTTTGAATTTATCATGGTATTGTTATAAACACATTTATATGTTATTCCTAAAGTAATTATGTTCATGTATTGACATTATATCTTATGTTCATATATACATCTTCCTATGGTATACCTCATGTTTCAAAAATGATGTTATCATACACTTTTCCCCTTATTAGAAATGACCTCATTCCATTACATTAATAATTTATCCCTATAAATCCTATGAATTCAAAAAAATATTTAATCAGATTATAAAGAATAATTTGAATAGAGTGGAATATTTATAATATATTTATTTATAATTTTTCTATTGCATTAGATATCAGATTTTAAGAGACTAAACCTAAGAAGGTTTTTTAGAGGTATTTAAGTATTAATATTTTATGGAATTATTGTTAAAATTATTTAATAAAAGTAAAGTCATCATAATTTATATATAAATTGATTTCACATGAGCTAAACTACAATATTGTTAATAAAATATAATGATGTTATGTTATGATTTATTTATAAATTTTTATAGAAGATAAAAATTACATCGCATATCAATTTAGTAGATGATATATATGTTTAACACCTTAAATTTACATGAAATATTTTTATAATTATTTATAAAGTATAAATTTTTGAAATATTAAATTAATTTTTAGTTTGTTTATAAATTATAAAAACTATATAAATATAAATAATTTATTTAAAATTTTTATAAGTGAAAAAAATTATTTTAAATATTAAATGAATAATTTATTAATTTCATTAAATCAATCAAAATTTTTTTTCTAAGAGTGTATGAATTTAGTAAATAAATTTAAACTAAATTATTTTTAAATAATTTAAATTATTTACTTCATTAATATAAAGTTTTAATATATTAAAAAATATATAGGGTTCATATAAATTTAAGAAAAAAATATTATTTATAATAGAATTCGATATTTACTAGGTAAATAATGAAATAAAAATAATTTATATTAAAATATAAATTTCACTCTTTCATATTAATATTATATTGAATTTTTATAAAAACATGTTTAAATTTTAATTTTTTTACTATATTTTTTTAAATGAATATAACAAATTATGAAATTATAAATTTCTAAAATGCCCATTTATATTTTACTTATTAGTTATTTAAAAATATATTTTTATTATATTATGAATGGATATATGTTTTTTATTTAATTCATTAAAAGAATAATTATAAATTTCATTCGAATCATATATGTTGTCACATTAGAGGAAAAACATAATATTTAGTGTCATTAAGTAAAGGATGTGAAATGTTTTTTGTTATAAATTCAATAATTAAATTTATTATGATTTATTCATATTAACTGTTAAAATTTAGGAGAAATTATTTTTTCATATACCTATAATCTTTGGATTTTGGTACTCTAGGTTGATCATATTAAATTCCCTTTAGATTAAAATTTCTTCTAGGTAGATGGGAATGAATTCTTATCACACTATACATACTCTTGAATATATTTTAGTTTCATTTTTTTTCTAAACCTATAATTAAATGGCCACATTATGCTCTTTTATGAAGTGAATTTTGATATGTCTAGATATAATCACATTTTACATTTTTATAAATAAGATAAATCAATAATAAAATAACATATTATAAATTATTATTTTTATATCATAATAAATATGTTAATCGAATTAGTTTTAAAACTAAATCGTTAAAAAACTTATATGTATATAAAAAATTAAGATAATATAATATTAAAATATAATGACCCAATCTTGAGGTACATGGAAATTAAATTACTATTACGTAATACATAATACAAGGCATAAAAATATTCCCAAATACCATAGTAGTTTAGTGTATTTGGAAATTCAAAACACAATCATCTAACATGGTGAGCGATCATCGACATCTCCCATAAATATCTTCCCCTTTTAGTATTCATACATAAAAAATTTATTTATATCCTAGGGAAATGAAAACAAAAAAGGGTGAGATAAAATACTTAGCAAGGGTAAATATGGAGAGCATAAAACAAAAAAAATAAATTTGAATATAAAAACATGGACATAATATTTAAATAAAAAAATCTTGAGTCATAAAATAAATCATGGTAGTTCATAAGGAATAGATCATAAAAGACCATTAATCATGATAAAATAGCATTGGTATAAAAAATTAGATTTTGGAAAACAAATAAGAATATAATATTATTTTTATAGTAGTCAAGTCATTGTTTCCTGGCCCATCATAGTGTAAAAAGTCCATTACTGAAACATGTTACTAGCCATTCCAACCATGTATTACTAAACTAGTTCAACATTCCATTCTAGTCATGCCTATTCCATGAGATATGAATCATTACCCATTGCATTGGAAAGAAGATATAGGTTCCACCAATCTTATAAAGAAATCTTTATTACATTTTCCCGAAACACATAAGTCATTCATCATAGCATAACCCATGGAATAAAATGGGTTTCTTAAATATCATCCTATTAAAATAATTTAAATAAAATGATTTCGTAAACATAAATCCACCATAAAAAATAAAATAAAAACAATCATAAGGATATAAAAATAAATATTTTTCACCTTATATGAAAAATAATTTTGATAAAAAACATGAACTTAATTCATGAGGAAATGACCTTTCTTTTTCGAAAACAAGTTCTTTTCATCAAAATGATGTGAAATTTGAAGAAACAATAATTTAGTTTAAAATATGTTTTTAATAATTTATATGATGATCCATGTAAATAAAGAATTATGAAGATGTAAAAACTCATTCATGACATATAAGTAAAAAAATCATTATCCTTGTACTTTTTTCGGAAAAATGAAAAAGTACTTCGTATAGTAATCAATAGAATGATCATTCCATACCACATAGTAAAAATAAAAATGGGTAAAAAGATATAAAATATACATGTAATAATATCCAAATAACATTAAAATAAATTTGGAAAACATGGACATGGATGATAACTATGTACCCACAAAATTCTTATGAATAAACAATCTTAGGTAAAAATGAGATGGGCAATGTTATCCCCTACATTTGGTTCAATTTTTTTTTATGCGGATAATATTCTTGTAAAGTGGGTATAAAAATAACACGTAATAGAACCAAAATAATATTTATGATCTCATATATGATTTACTAATCACTTTGTATTACCAGTTAATATGTTAATTCCATGTAAAAGCAACATTTTTGGTATTAATCTCCTTATTTTTTGAATGTGTTTGGACATGTAATTCATGATATTATTAATAAGATAATGATTTATTTACGTAAAAATGTAAATATGGATTTTGATATCATATATATTCGGTATCTAAATATATATATATTTATTTATTTATTTATTTATAAATATATATATAATAGATAAAGAAATGTAATTGAATACCCCATTCATGTAGATGGTAAGTTGCACGTACGCATGAACGCAATATTTGTTTCCTTATTGAATTTAATATAAGTAAATAAATTACATATATATATATATATATATATATTCATTAGCATTATTATGTGATATATTTCATTATTATTTGTTATATATACATTACTATCATTCTTGAATGGTTGATGTGGAGAATGAATCTCATTGCGTCGTGAAGAGGGTATGTCGTATGTATGCATGAGGGACGATATGATTCCCAAAATTTATGAATGGTATTGAATTGGATGGTTAATAATATTGTATAGTTAGTATAATGTCATAAAAATAATATATATTTATTATTTACAACATTATACAAGTCCAAATAAGGTGGTGGTGAAAACATATTACACCACAACATTGAGACGGCAACTCAAACGTACGCACGTGCGGTGATTTTGTGTTTTTTGGGATGGATAGAAGGTTAAACAATGATTTTTAATATATATAATAACGTATTATTATATTAATGGTACTGATTTTAACGCTTTAAAATGAAACTAATAATGAAAAGAATGTATGAGAATAATGAAATTTGAATGAATCAGTAGAAGAGATTACCTCTTCCTCAACATTTCTCTTTTTAAATTTCCACATAGGGAACTAGAGATGATCTTTTGGGAAGACCGTAGCCTTTAGAATGTAACTAGGTATGTTCAGAAGAGAAATGGGTAGTGTTTGGCCATTCTTGATTTCTCAACATAAAGTGAATATGAGAGGGAGGAGATGCACATTTATAATATAAGAGAGGGTCACATTAGGAAACTATCAAAATATAAATTTATTATAAAATATTTTTTATTAGAAATGGTAGAAAATTAATTTAATTAAAATATGGGATGATGTCTGTCTGAATACCCATCTTACATTAATTCTTAGACATGTAATGTATATTTATTTATCCATATCATTTTGATTTAACCCTTATTTAGCCCTTTTTTATTATACAATGATATCGTGTTATTTGTGCATTTTGGGTTAATGTAACTACCATATCATGTCAAACGTCCCAAAAAATGTCATTTATAAAATATTTGGACTTTTCTTAACTATTTGGATGAATCATATATTTTTATGAATTTATAATCATTTAAAAAAATATTTTATGTTTTACATTATGAATTATATCAATTTTAGACATTCTTCATAATTAAATTTGTAACAAATTTACAAATAATTTATTTTTTTTACCAAAAGAATTAACTCAAATATAATATTACAATGTAATCCAAAAAAAAGTATTTCATAAAAAAATAATATTACATTATTTTTAATATTTATAATATTATTTATTTGAATCCACAAATTAGGAAGCAATAACTACATCATCATTGTGTCATAATTAATTTTTTATATTTAATGTCTAAAAATTATATATATAATATCATTATATATAAAAGATTTTTAGCCTTATAATTATTATTTATAGTGAATTATATTATTTATATAACATCACTTTAAAAATGAATTAGTAAAAGATACATGTTTATGATATATTTTATTTACTTTAAATTAATTCTAATAAAATGTCATTTTCACACCCAAGTGGCTCCATGGGGTCCCAAAATCGACCCCAGTATTCTCATGGTTAGAAATATATAATCTAATTGGATTGGGACATGTGTTAGGATAGTTTTATATTATTATAATTTTATTTTTAACATTATTTACCAGATTTACCCATTAACCATAGAAAATAAAATAATTACTAATGATTCTATTCATGATGTAAAAAAATTAAATGTACCTATTCACACAATTTAGACCTCTTAATACCATATATTTAATCCATTTTTCTATATTCAAAACAAAAAAAATGTTCATTAATTTATTTAAAATCAATTCCTGTTGTCAAAACCAAAAAAGCATGTTTTTTAAGAAGTAATACCTATCAAAAGATTGACATTGGTTTATGTACAATTTAAAAGAATAATTAAATCCAATGATCAAAAATGGATAAAATTATAAAAATAAAATTCAATTAAAAATAAAGAAATTTCAAATATAATCAACCTATATAAATAAATTACTTGAAAAGAAAATTTTGAATTAAAATGCAGTATTTTCAACTATTCATTTGAATTTGAATTTTATAAAAAAATACAACAAAATTCAACAAATGTCAAATTTTATTTCCCAATTCAAACGACTAAGATTATTTTTTCATAGTTAACATATTAAAGTGTCGGAAACTATATTGAAAATGGGTAAACTATTAAAAGGTAGTTAAAATTATTATTTTTAAAAATACTTCTTTTATCTGAAAAAATGATATTGTTATCATATCATGTTATAGAAAATTTGTTATATGAATGATTATTCTGTATAAAATTAAAATTTTCGTTAATACTATTCATAATAGCTAGTTTATATCCCATTAAATAATAATATTTTAATATTATATCATTTTTTAGTGAAACTTGGTATCACGTACAATGCAAGCTATCGGGGAAGGACGCTCTTGCATGTAATGCAGGACAAGTCAGTGTTACGTGTAGTGAAAGATTAATTTGGTGTTTTGTATAACATAATCCAAAAATAGATCATTTATATATAGAAACAAATATATAATCAGTGTTGTGTTAAATGAATTATATCAAAAAAACATAAAATTGTGTGAAATACTATCCAAGAATAATGTTGCGTATACAACCAGCTAATAAGGTGTGGCATATAGCTCAAGCTAATCATGGTATAATGTACAAAAAAAGACATCAATTACATTAAAATAATCTATCACATAAAATCTTGGTGTGTTACATCATACCCACATAAAATGAATTTCACCCTCAAAATTCCTTAGAATTATAAATGGTTTTCCACATGATTGTTTTTTATGGAAACCAACATAGTAATAAGGGATACTAAAACATCATTTAATAATGTAAGGTTAAATGAATAATTGTTACCCAAAGTAACTCATCACTTGAATTCCAATGAGAAGAACACTAGTGGGAATTGAAAATGTGCATATAGAAGTGAAATCAAGCCATCATGTTATGATGGATAGTGACATAGAATATGGTTTGGAGAATGTTAACTGCCACAAATCCATAAATCTATGTTGATTTTAGAGACTATATGATTCATCATATATAAAGGTAGAAGGAAAAATAATTTTCTTCAAGAACCTTTTCCTAAATTTGATAATTTTTTTAATCAAGATATATAATTAATTGATGTCAGTAAAATATCACCATTGGTCGTTCCCTGAATAATTTCCACTTCATCTCTTATTTATTGAAATGATGTTGATTTTTCATTTATGAAGTGTTAGCAGATCATGCTATAGAATGATATGTCATTCTATATGTCTCAAAAAAGGTTAGAAAATGTTATCAAATATGTATAAGGCCACCTATAATACAGTAATATTAAAAATTTCAACCTGTATATAACATATACTATCCATAAATGATAACATTAAAATCTTTCCTGAAACTGAAAATATAAAACAGTAGAAAGAGGTGAACTAAATCGACTTAACATTTGACTCCCATATCTCTGTTGGTAGTTCATGGTTTCCACATTAAAAACATTTTAATACCTTAATCACTTTTTCTCCAAAAACATCATAATAACGTGAATTGCCATAGAGCCTTAGTGACCACATGCATTTTATGAAAATTATCATTTTCCACAGACCAAAAATACCAAAAATTAAACATACTCAAACAAATATATCATGATGTTTTTATATCAATCACGACATCATTAATTAAATTGAACATCTCATTATCTCATTATCCCTTAAATATGCCCATATCATGTGATTTTTAAAAACATTTCAACAACTTTTCATAGTTACTGGTACCATATAATTATGGAAAACCACACAAGACCAATACATAGATATTCTAAAAATTCAAAAATACTATAAATGATATCACACAACACTATATTAGAATAAACACTTAATATTTCCCCCACATAATTTCTATACTCAACATTGAAGGTTCTGGGCACAACAGAAGTGTGGTTGGGATGACACCCAACTAAGATTTTCACCATGATCAATGATTATTAGAGGATCAATACACCGATGAATGCTAGTCCCCACAGAATATAATCAAAGATTTAGTTAATGAAGAAAGTGTCTTGAAACCTTATAGAGTATCTTGCACATCATGTTTATAATTAATTTAATTAATTTCATAATTCAAAATAATACTTGTATCTTTGATATTTTTTTGATGATGTTGATCATCCAGAGTGGCCCTTTTGTGTTATCTCATAGTACTTGTAAGGATATAAACTGGAGTCCCACTAGCGGTGATCCACAAGTTCTCTGATGGCCTCTGATCGACACCGCTCATTCTTCGAGTGCTAGTGCTGTGAAGCGAGTGTCTTGTTTTGGTCGTTCTTGATCACTTTTTATTTGGCCTTGAAAAACTTATTTTGTTCTTTATAGGGGAGAGAATAGGATTTGGGACAAAAACAATTTGGCTCATCAATTCTCAATTCACCAGGCGTGTGGTGCGATGTATAGAAAAATAGGCGTACTTTCCAATTTATATACATTGAATTTTAATTACAATATTTAATTACATAGAAACAATTAAATACATTCATGAACATAGAGAAAACTGGTGCATTTAATAATAATATTGCATCATTATTTATGGTGGGCCAACTTGCACTAAACAGAATTATAAATAAAATTCCACGTCACAAAATAATAGATGCATTATATTAATTTGTGTCAACTAGTTAAATAATTATTTACCGTCATGAAAATAATTATTTTACTACTCTATTGACCTTGGTCTGCTCTATCTCAACATCCATTTATTGAACATCCAAATATATAAATAAATAAATTATTCTCTTAAATAAAAATATTATTGACAAACTAGTAAATAAATATTTATAAAATGTACAATAACATAAATATATTTTATTAAATTTCTGCGATCATTTTAACTTGAATAAAATTATTCAATGTCCTTGAGAAAAATATTTATTTCATTAATTAAATTCAAATAGAATTTAACCAAGAGCACCAAAGACACTAAGTGTGTGACCCTCTATGACTCTTTCTCATTGGCATTAGGTGGGCTTGCCTAAAGTCCAATAGTACTATCTAACCATAGTACATGACACCCAAGAGAAAGAACATAATGTCGCTACAACAACATCCACATACTAATGCTCACTGTGTAATACAATCCATTTTTTTTAATATCTCATGAAGCAGATTTCAGGAGAATTTCATCAAATTTTATGCTTCATACATCGTTCTTTGACTACACGAAATAAAATCATCGTCACACCATGGCCACTGAATTTCTCGTGATGGTTATATTTCAATCATTGTGTCAAGATATCAATTTACATAAATGGAAGGGAAATTTTTTTCCTTAACTTATCTTGTAATAAAATTCCACTCATGATGCACCCAACATACCCTTCTTTCATCCAACTGTTTTCATGATGTTTTTCATCAGTAATGTAAATTTTGTAAGTCTTTAGATGTATTAATGATAGTCTTGAATTATAAGGATCATTACACATGATCGCATATAGAAATGTTTTATGACCCCAAAACATGCGGAATTCCTACTACCGGGTATGATCTCATAATTTCTTATCTTGGAGATTACCATGTTTGATCTTTATGCGATGAAGTATTGTCTGCTTATGAGTACTCATACCTGACAGTCTGGATGTTATGTGTCCCATCATTGCATGTCATCCAACCATAGAACTATATTAAAGAATATATTTATAACATTTCAAGGTACTCATCATGGCGGGGAACAACCATGACATTAACAATGCAATAAATTCTCTAAGACATTATTACTTCATATTCATGGAGAACAATGAACAATATGTAACAATACAATAAATATCAATGTAATCAATGTAAAACCAGTTTGTTCTAGAACACCAACTCATACAAACATTTACAATAGTGATCACATGTGACATTTGTTTGTCATTTTTCATTAGAGGTTGTTGATGCCGATCATCATTAACCCTTGGATTTGGGCATTGGTTATCATAATTCCCAATTTACATTCCCTTGTAGAATTTAATGTTGGTGGTGTGTTATCTATTGTATTTTTTCTATTCACATCATTTGAAACCTTTATCACATTACATAATCACTCAACTGCATGATGAAATTATTTTCCACACTTGAAAATTTTATAGTTCAATTAGTAAAATATCCATGATGCTTCTTTCCACACTTTAGGTATAAGAAGTCATTCACCTTATTTTCACCATTTATTTAGATTTTCCCTTAAACCCCATCTTTTGTTCCTTGAAAAAACTAGAAGATTGATATTTAGCACTACATTTATAAATATCCATAATTTCTGTGGAAAATGTTTTCTCTTAAATACATAGGAATTTTACAAGCTCGTGAAAATTAACTGTGCGTGATTCTGAGGCCCGGTGTGCCCGGAATCAATTTCTGATGTTTTGTTCAGGTACGTTCACTAAACGTACGAACGAGGTTTATAAATTCTAATTAAGTGCATATAATTGAAATCCGAGGGCACCATTGAACTCGAATTACTGATATTCTTTTAAGGACACTTTCACCTCAACAGTAGTGGGTCGAGAATAAAAGATAGTTTTTGGGTTTTTAGTGAAAGAATAAAATAAAAATAAAGTTGGGTAGCTTTATTTTTATTTTTTAGGCTAAAGCCTTCATGTGGAAGTTGGTGGTGGGGACCACCACACCTTAACCTCCCATGAGAGTTTAGGGTGGTGGGGCCCACCCTAACCTAACCTCCTCTTCGTGTTTATTATGGTGGGGACCACTCGGGATTTAAATCCCCTTGAAACTCCCCATTAATTGGGAGAAACCCTCAAAATTCAATAATGTGTTGGGGAGCCTCTATAACTCCCCTAACACTTAATTATGACAAATCATCTTCATTAATTCGATTAGAGAACACTTTCAATTAATTGAATAACACATTTGAATTTTGTGCCAACAATTAAATAATAGATAAACATAATCTATTATTTTGGTTTCTCATATTCAAATTGGTTGATCTATGGAGAGGGGAGAGCCTAGGGAGGAAAGAACTCGCTAATGAAGAATAATTAATGCATTCTTCCAATGAAGAAAGCTAGCGAGGAGCATATTCGACTTTCTTCATTGGAACCTACTTCAACGTAAGATTTCTTCGACTATGACTAGCCATCACACAATCTGACAATCAAGTAGAGGATTAATTTCATTTATGTACTGTGTTATTCCATTCTATAAAAATGAAGAACGATGATGTTTTTTTTGTGGGTGGGTTGTTGTGCTTCATTATTATTAATTGATTTCTATAACCCTAAACATGGAGGGCGCGAGCCAAACTAACATGGCTCTTCCACCTTCGTCAATCTCTTTTGTGATATTTTTCAGCATGGTGACTAAATGACGAGGTGATGAAGGTGACAGTCAATGATCACGCTACCCACGGTCCCCACAACATGTGCCTCCCTCGCGACACTTCGACTGAACCAGCATCCCGACCGCATGTCGGCCTCCTGGCTCCCAGTCGCCCGCCAGCCACCCAGAACCCGACCACCCTAAGGCATGTCAGCTTCCAGTCGGTGTCTCAGCTACTTGATGACCTCCCAGCTCCCTAGTCGAGCCGTCTGAGTCTTGCCCCGCATTACGTCTGGCCGAGCTGGCCTTCTGGGCTTAGCCGCCCGAGTCCCGCCCCTCGCAACGCCCTCACCGAGCCGGCCTCCGTCACTCCTTGTGGTGTTCGGGGAAAAACCGGCTCCACGCCACTGGGCTGAGCTGCCTACACCCCCCCCCCCCACTTCGGCCCAAATGGCCATCGCGGCCTGCTAGGATTGGCCCAATAGGCCGGTTTTGTCTGACCGGGTCGGATCGGACCCAGTCCTAGTACCAACCCTGTACTTTCTTTTGGCCCTATCTTTGGCACTAGACATCCATTTTACGAACCATCAGAGGCTCTGGTAATCTTGGAAAATGGTTTTCCCTTTGAGTATAGCCGAATAGAGTTTGGGTTAAAGTTATGATACGATCAGGTTGGATCGTGCACGAATCTAAACAGGACCCCACGACTAAAATCCCAATAACCCATAGAGTGGGTGTCCGATTGATGCACCATCTATTGCCTTGAGATGTCAATGAAATGACAGACCTTTGAGATTATTCTTCATGGACTTCATTATAGTTGGTGTTTTGACCAGTATCTCATGGCGCAGATCCATCCGGTGATGACCGAACAGAGTGCAGAGACCTAGTAGTTTTCTGAGACTTGTCCAATGATGACCGATTGACTCGGAGTGACTCGACTAGCCTAATGGGGAGCACCTTGGTGTCGTGGAATACCTATGTCAGAGGAGTGCCTAGGTTGTTGTGGAAGACCTACAGTACTTTACAGGATGACTACCTCATCCAGATATTAGGGGGAGCACTAGCCACAGTTGGGAGCACCTTGGTGATGCATCCGACCACAATACTCGACAGGAGGATTGAATTAGTAGTCCAAGTTTAGTGGGAAGTGCCTTAGTGTCATGACAGGCCTACTGTACTTGATAGAGGAGGATTACTCCAATAGCCATGGTTTCGATAATGTGAATAAAAATCCTAGTTGTGCTGAGTCAGTAACATTTGTGTTTACCTCATGATTGAGATAGATTACATGATTACTTAGGTATATATATGGGAATAAGTGTAGTTATCTATTGATTTCATACATTCTGGTTTATCCTTGTTGGATTTTGTGAGACCTTGATGGTCTCGAGGTCCCAACTGAGTATCATTATACTCCCCCTATACAAGCTATGCCTACACCTCATTGTGTTGTTTGTAGAAAAAAGACAACACTGACTAAGGCTGAGAGTTCCAAGAGAGGACGGTACTAAGAGGAGGACCTTACGACGATTCGGTACATGGAGGAGACTAACAGACATGGAGTACTGAGGAGGCTATCTATAACAACCCTTCTGGTAGGAATCCCAGAGGACAAACCATCATCTGATTTTACATTCTTCAGTTGTACTTGTATTTCCAGTTCCGTATAATTTATAGTTGGGCTTGTATGTCCTGCCCCTTTTACATTTCAGCACTATTTTGTTTTACAGTTTACTTAGCGTTTTGTATCCAGCTGTGTGCTCTATTGTGTGCATTTCAGGTTATAATGACAATGTCTTCCCGATTTTTTGTAATTACACCTTTGGTGCTAGTCGCCAGCCCTATGCCTATGGAAGGTGGGCTTGGGGTAGTCATGGAATAGGCCCCAAGGTATGGGTCGTGACAAATTGGTATCAGAGGAGTTTGTTATACCACAAAACATAGGACTCTTATGTTTTAGTGAAGAAATATTGTTAAGGGTATTGAGTGTGGTTTTCAGTTCAGGGAGTCCATTGTTGGTGAGGTGGCCAATTTATCCATACACCAGGATGCTGACTTTTGATTTCCAAATCTGTTCATGAAAACCCTGATTGCATGTGTGTTTTCAATAGTTTTTTTAAGTCATCTCAACCAGGAATGCACACCAAGTTTAAAATTTTTACAATGACGCATCTGTTTCTTTTAGGATTACACCCCACAGATGACCAGATTGATTCCCAAGAGCTGTATACACATATATCCCACCAAGTGATGAGTCCTCGATGCAGGGCCCTTTTCCTATGGAGGCACCAGCGGTACAACTTCCATTTGGGCCACCAATGCCACCATACCCTGCAGTAGACGATGCATGCCGCTTGAACGCGTTGCACGAGTTCTAGCGCCAGAGGCCACCCAGGTTCAAGGGAGAGATGGACCCATAGGCGGCTGAGGATTGGATGGAGGTTGTGGTGGGAGTCTTCCAACTGGTAGGGACTCCAGCATACTTCATGATGATTCTTGCTACCAGCCTTCTACAGGGAGTAGTAGGAATACAGTGTAGCTTGATTCTCTAGGTCCATGATGATATGACGATTCTCTGGGTAGTCTTAGAGACCATGTTTCGGGCAGATTTTGTCCCAGTGAATCTTCGTGCAGTGTGTGTATAGGAGCTACATCATTTGCATCAGGGTAGCATGACTGTAGCTCAGTACTCACTCGTGTTCACAAACCTCTCACGCTACTCCATCAATATGTTACGAGACTTGTTCTTTAGGGCCCAGACCTTCAAGAAAGGACTCCAGTGGGATATCAGATCTTCAGTGAACTCAATCAGCATCCCAACGCATGTAGGGGTATTATAGAGAGCCCTTCGTGTGGAGAGTTTCCCTGCTGAGCAGTCTCCAGCTGCGAGAACCACCACCAGTCGACATGTAGCAGAGTCTTCTGCAGCTAGCAGTAGACAAATGAAACAGAGGTCCAACAGGATAAGACCTACAGGTGGACATCCGCATGACTCGAGATCGGATGTGTGGGGAACCTGGAGAAGAGACATATATGATAGGATCAGGCAGAGTTTCACATGTGGTGGGCAAGTTCACATTGCTCGTGACAATCTGACTTACCATTCGGATGATCAGAAGATGTTCAAAGGATCGCCCAGGTAGAGACAAATATTCAATCGAGGTGATCCGCAGGGCGCAGGTGGACGTGGAAGAGGAGCTGGTCATGTATCTAGTGGTGGATGACATTATGAGGTGTTTCCACCACCACCACCACCAAGAGGTCCACCGCGAATACAAGGAGCAGTTGGACAAGCGAGAGATTAGCTCCAGGTTGATGAGGCTTACTATCATGGTGCTCCGGAGATGATTCAAGTTACGATCTGTTTCTACTCAACCATAGATGTAGTACTTATAGACACAGGTTCCAGTCATTCTTTCATTTCCACTTCCCTTTTTTAGAGATCGGAGATTCTGACGGAGCCGTTGGCTCAATCCTTATGACTAGAGACTCCTACGAGAGTAGATTTGATGATTACACACTGGTGTCACCAGTGCGAGATTAATGAAGGAGGTGAGAGCTTTGGCTGAGATCTTCTAGTAGCGGCGTCAAGACCATACGATGTCATCATGGATATGGACTGCTTATCTATAGTCCATTATCAGATTGACTATATTAGGCATGATGTGTAGTGTTTTCCACATGGATGGGACCATGTTTACCTTCATCGGAAATATGGGAGCCTTTGCAGCACATGATGGAATTACCTATAGGAGGGTGCAGCCGTTCACTCATCATTTGGCTTGCCTTACCCTCAGATCAGTTTATGTGGAGAGTCTTATCTATCCTATATTGGTGGACTAGTATGCGAATGTTTTCTCTGATGATGTTTCAGGTCTACCTCCTCGTAGAGAGGTGGAATTTTACATTGACTTGTACCCCAGGATGGAATCGATATCTACTCCAGCATATAGGATGGCTCCCGTGGAGCTTAGTGAGATGCGGGTACAGCTGGAGGACTTGTAGGGGAAGGGATTCATCCGGCCTAGTGTTTCTCCCTGGGAAGCCACAATATTTTTCACCAAGAACATGGATGGGAGCTTATGTCTTTGTGTCGACTACCGCACCAGAACCACATGACCGTGAAGAAAAGGTTCCCACTCCTCAGTATTGATGACCTCTTTGATCTGTTGAAGGGAGAACAGTGGTTCTCGATAGTAGACAATAGATCAGGATACCACCAGCTCAGAGATCGTGACATGGATGTGCATAATAACGCCTTCAGGTGTTGTTACGGTCACTACGTGTTCTTGTTCATTCCATTTGGTGTAACCAATGCTCCAGCAATGTTCATGGGACTCATGAACAAGATCTTTTATCCAAACATTGATAGCTTTGTTTTAGTCTTCGTCGACGACATTCTGATCTACTCGACTACTGAGGAGGAGCATGCCTACCATTTGCAGGTAGTACTGGAGAAACTAAGAGAACACCAACTTTATAGTAATCTCTCGGTGTTCCAGTTTTGGATCTGAGAGGTTCACTTTCTAAGACATGTAATATTGGACACTGGTGTTTCAGTAGATATGGTGAAGATTGAGGCGGTATATTCTTGGAATCCACCCAATAGTGTGACAGATGTACGAAGTTTTCTAGGTTTATCTAGGTATTACCAGAGATCTGTGTCTGGTTTCTCTAGAGTTCAACCACCACTATCAGCCATGATGAAGAAATGGCAACCCTTTGTGTGGTTATAGATATTTCAGTAGAGCATTCAGGAGAAGAGGTAGAGGCTGACCAGTACCCCCATCTTGAGGCTTCCATAAGAATGTGTAGGGTACATAGTCTATTGTGACGCATCAGGAACGAGACAGAGATGTGACTTGATGCAGGATTGAGTAGTGATTTCTTATAGTTCACGACAGCTGAGATAGCATGAGCATAACCATGCTACCCAGGACATAGAGTTAGCAGTAGTGGTCTTAACCTTGAAGATGTGGAGACACTCTTTGATTGGTGAGCATTTTACCAAGTACCGTAATGACAAGAGTCTCGGGTATATCTTCTCTTAGTAGGACCTAAAATTTTGACAACGATGTTGGCTTGAGTTCCTCCTGGTCTATGACTTCGAGATAGTCTATACTCATGGGTTGGGGAATGTTGTTGCAGAAGCGCTAAGCAAGCGATCTACTATACAGCTACAAGGTGAGGTGATAGAGATGTTGGTTTCCTTATAGATATCCTTTGAGGATAGATATGGAGCATCCTTTCTTTAGTATCTTAAGGTAACTCCCCCACTTCTTCTGTGAGTCAAGGAGGCGGAGCATGGGGATGCTGACTACGAGACACCATGTGCTCAAGATATCCATTGGGAAAGCGCCAGATGGATTTTATGATGGTGGGGAGCATGTCATCTTCTTTAGAGGACATACCATGGTTCGCGTGTCACCTCAGGAGGATGTTTTGGGGGATTTACACACATCCCCTATAGCGGTACATCTACGAGTGGTGAATATGTATCAGGATATCCGTCGACAGCACTAGTGGTCGGGAATGATGAAGGAAATTGCATATTTTTTCTGACGATGCCTCCCTTGTCAGTAAGTGAAGGCAGAGCATTAGGTACCAGAAGGCTTGGATCATCCTTTAAGGGTTCCATAGTGGAAGTGGGATGGGATATCCATGGATTTCGTGATATGACATCCTCGTACATCCAGAGTCCATAACTCTACTTGGGTGATCATTGACGGAATTACCACGTCATCCCACTTACTAATGATTAAAGAGAAGGGTTTAGTAGAGAGATTGGGACACCTCTTTTTGCAGGAGATTGTGATGCTACATGGAGTGCTCTCTTCTATTGTCTCTTATCATGACGCACGATTTACTTACCGACTATGGAAGGTGTAGCATGAGGCTTTCGAGATGTAGCTTTGTCTGAGCACCTCTTTCCATCCTCAGACGGATGGTCAGACTGAGAAGACCATTTTGACCTTCTTGGACATGCTACATGCTTCTGGCCTAGACTTCGGTCACAGCTCGGAGGATTACTTACCTTTGGTGGAGTTTTCATACAACAACAATTATCACTCCAACATTGGTATGACATCGTTTGAGGCGTTATACCTTTGACCTTTCAGATAACATCTATGCTAGACTGACCCAGAGGATTCATCACTCATGATACCAGAGATGGTACGAGATACCACAGAGAAGATGCAGGTCATCTAGGAGTGGATTAAGACTACACAGAGCAGACAAAATTCGTATGCTGACAGGAGACAGAGACCACTAGAGTTCGAGGATGGCGACCACATCCTTCTACGGGTCTCACCTCGACAAGGTTTATGAGATTTGGTCGAGGAGGAATGTTATCTCTGAGAATCATCGGACCTTTTCATTTCCTTAGTAGAGTTGAAGAGGTGGCATACATCTTAGCTCTTACATCTTAGTTGCACCGGGTGAACGATGTCATCCTTGTATCCCAGCTGAGGAGATATGTGCACGACCCTTATCACATCATCGAACAGGGAAATATGGATGTTGACAATGGGGTGACTTTTATAGAGGGTCCAGTGGAGATTTAGGATCCATAGGATCAGGTCCTACGTGGATTTTTGATACCTCTGGTGCATTTTCGCAGGTAGCACAGGAACCTCCAGGAGAGCACATGGTAGTGGGAGGCTCCAATGGGTGCTTAGTACCCCCACTTGTTCCCATAGTTTTAGTTGTAGCTTACGTGGATGTAAATCCCTAATGTGGGGAGAATGTATAGACATGGAATTTCCGTGGATTTTTTTTTTAAAAAATTGGAATTTTACGAGTCCGCAAAAATTGACGGTGAGTTATTCTGAGGCCCGGTGTGCCCGAATACAATTTCTAATGTTTGTTTCGTTACGTTCAGTAAACATACAAGTGGGTTTTTTTAAATTTTGAACTTGTGCTCAAAAATGAAATCTGAAGGCACTGATGAACTTGCAGCACCATTATTATCTTAAGGGGCTTTCACCTCGACAGTAGTGGGTCGAGAATAAAAGATCGTTATTGGGTTTTTAGTGAAAAAATTAAATAAAAGTAATGTTTTGTAGATTTATTTTTATTTTGTTTCTTAAAACCTCCATGTGGATGTTCGAGGTAGGTACCACCACACATTAACCCCCAATAAGAGGTTATGGTGGTGGGGCCAACCCGAACCTAACCTCCTTTTCACATTTTTTTTGGTTGGTTTCACCTAATATTTTAACCCCCTTGAAACTCCCCATTAATGGGTGGAAACCCTCAAAACATCCATTAAGTATAGGGGAGCCTCTTCAACTCCCCTAACACTTAAATATGCCAAATTCTGTTAATTAATTATTTGAGCCAACGCTTTCAATTAATTGTTAAAATCATTTTAATTTTGTGCCAACAATTAAATTATTGATAAACCTAATATATTATTTTGACATGGAATATTAAACATGGTAGAACTTTAGAGAGGAGATAACTGCGGGAGAAAAGCTCTCTCCAATGAAGAACGAATGACGTGTTCTTCCAACGAAGAACGCTGGAGAAGAGCATCTTCTACTTTCTTCCTCGGAACCACCTTCGACAAAGGACATCTTCGACTACGATGATCTAGTACACAAATCTACAATCAATTAGGTGTTTAATTTCATTTATGTGTAATGTTCTTCCATTCTTTTGAAACAAAGAATGAGTATGTTTTCCTTTTTCAGGTGGGTTGTTGTGTTTTGTTCTTATCAACAGATTTTTATCTCCCTAAAAGAGGAGGGTGCGGTCCAAACTAACATGACCCCTCTCCCCCTATCAATATATTTTGTGATATTCTTCGTCATGGAGACGAAACGACGAGGCGACGTGGGTGACAGGCAATGACTGCGCTGCCTGCGGTCTCCGCAACCCGTGTCGCCCTCATGGCACTTCGGCCGAACTAGCCTCTCGTCCGCCTGTCAGCCTCCCGGATGTTGGCCACCCACTACCCTCCCAGCCACCTGCCGGCCTCCCGGCTCCAGACCGACCACTGGTCTTTCGGCCGCCCGCCGGCCTCTCGGTTCGAAGCCGCCTGCCGACCTCCCGCCTCTCGACTGCCCACCGGCCTCCTAGCCGTCGGTCGCCCCCAACCTCCCAGCTCTTGGGACGAGCCACCAGAGTCACACCCCTCGCAGCTTCCGTCTGAGCCGTCCATTCGGGACAAGCCGCCCGAGATGCACCCCCCATGTCACCCCGTCCGAGTCGGCCTCCCGCGCCTCTCTCGGCGATCCGAGTCGAACCAGCTCCACACCACCATGCTGAGCAGCAACCCCCCCCCCCCCCCTCCGAGCCGAACCGCCCTAGCGGCCTGGTGGGCTGGGCCTAGAAGGCCAACTAGCCCAACGGGATGAGAAATACCCAACGGATCTGGCCGGGTCAACCAAAACAGGGTTGACCCTGATTGTGTCAAGCCAGGTCTGTCCGACCGGGTAGGACTGGACCTGTTCCTACTACCAACACTTTAATTTTTTTGGCCATATCTTTGTTACCATACGTATAATTGTTGAACTGTCAGCGACGCTGGTAATCATGAAATATGGAGGTCCCTTTGAGTATACCCCCCTACAGTTTGTGATACGGTTAGGTTGGATCATGCATGAATCCAGTTGGGCCCCCAGGACTAAAAGACTAATAACTCACAGATCGGGCATCCGATTGACGTGCAGTATATTGGGTTGAGACCTCTATGAAGTGACAATCCATTTAGATACATATTCATAGGAATTAGTTACAGTTGGAGTTTTGAACAATATCTTGTGTAGTGGATCCTTCCGGTGATGAGCGAGTAGAGTGCGAAGAGTTAGTAGGTGGCTGAGACTAGATGACTGCTGACCGATTGACTCGGAGTGACATGACTAGCCCAGTGGGGAGAGCCTTTTTGTCATGGTAGACCCATGCTGGATGAGCGCCTGGTTGTGTTGGAAGAACCGTGGTACTAGATGAGAGGAGTACCTCTACAGGCTATTAGGGGGAGCGCCTTGTTTTGGTGGAAGACCCACAGTGGGGAGAGCCTTTGTGACACAGCAGTCCCACGGTACTCGACATGAGGATTATCATAGAAGTCCATGGTTAGTGGGAAGAGCATTGGTGTCACGGTAGGCCCACTTTACTTGACAGATGAGGAGTCCTCTAGCAGTCATAGTTTAGATAATGTGAATAAAAATCTGGGTTGAGGTGAGTCAATATCTTTTGTGGTTACCTCATGATTGAGATAGATTACATGATATCTTATGTATATGTATGTCCATATACCTATGTGGTTTTATCTAGTGATTTATTACTTTTTGGTATATCGTTGTTGAATTTTGAGAGACCTTTAGGGTCTTGTGGTCCATACTGAGTATCATTATACTCACCCCTACACTGGCTATGCCTGCATCTCATTGTGTTGGTTGTCGACGACAGACAACGCTAACTGAGGCTGAGAGTACCAGGACTGGATGATACATGGAGGCAGACCTTATAATGAGTCGGTACATAGAGGATACTGACAGAAGTGGAGTGCTGAGGAGGCTATTTTTACATACCCTTCAAATAGGAATCCCTTAGGATGATCCAACATCAGTTTTTCCATTCATAAATTGTATTTTTATTTCATGTTCCTTGTACATTACAGTTGGCCTTGTATTTCTGGAACCTTTTACTTTTCAGAAATCATTGATTATATAGTTTTGTTAGTGTTTTGTATCCAACAGTGTGCTCTATTGTGTGTGTTATAGGTTATAAAGGCAATTCCTTCTCAGTTTTAGGAAATTACGCCTTTGGTGCTATTCGCCAGCCCCTGGCCTATGGATGGTAGGTATGGGGTAGTCACGACACGGGCCCCGGGGGATGGTTCGTGAAAAAATTATATTTCTACCTTGATGGAACAATGAAAAAATCACTTCATAGCTACTTAAGTCTCTTATTGATATTTCCCTTAGAAGACTTGGTTTTATACAACTGAAGAATCAATCTACTTTAAATTTAGGTTGGATAATAAACCCATGATCATACCATGAAAATCAGGTAAAAATTTCCTCTTATGTTACAATAGATTCATAGTCCTTTTGATTTAGCTCAAGGAACTCCTTTTCAATCTAATATAGAAGAATATGAGGGATTTACTTATTGAAATATAGGTTATTGATCATATCCCATTATATGGATTTAATTTCAACTTACTTAATTGTATTCTTAACTAGAGTCCACCACTGCTCTGTTTCACATTATAATTGATAGAAATCCAAAATGAATTTTTCATGTTATGATTAGAAAAGTAGAGAAAATATATTTTTAATGTAATTTGTCTATTTTTCAGCAAAATGTTGATCAGAAGACAAATTTATAGAACGTCGGGGTTTCCTAATAAAAAATTCAATAAAATTTTCTTCACTTTTCTGCTCATTTGGAAGTACAAGATTATTCATCGCTTCTATAAATATAGATATAAGATTTTTCATTCCATCTCTCCCATAACCTTTGGTTGTTTTGGAGAACAATCATTGGATTTCCCAGTGCATAGATCATTAACATGATTACTTAAGTTTACAACCATCGTTTAAAACCCAAAAATAATTCTATGATATGGAAAATTTCATATTAGAAAAACAACATAATAAAGAGTGATTAATTTAAATCTCTAACATTTTAGGATTAAAAATAGGTTATTCATGATCGTTACAATTGTTATCGAACTGTAATCTATAGTTATACATAACCTTAGGGACATCCTTAGACATATCTTGGAAATATATCTAAGGATCTCGTTAATGTTTTTGCATCCTAGTTTCAAAAGCATAACTATACCTTCACTTTGATAAAAACTATTATGAACAAATCGTGCTTTAGATAGAGATTACATTATATATTAAGAATACTTAATACAGGAAACAAAAAGAAACCCAACTATATTATTTTAGTGTATTTGGAAACGAGGAACATAATCTTCTAACTTGGTGAAAGATCTTCAACATATCCAATAATGATCATATGCTTTTTGTTTTCCTACCTAATACCATTCTGTATATCATTGGTAAAAGAAAAATTAAAAATGGTGAGCTAAAATTCTCTATAAGGTTAAACATGGAAAACATAAAACAAACCATAATTTTTAGAACCTAAAAAAATGGCCATTATTTTTAAACATCAGAATCATAATTCATGAAATAAATCATGGTAGGTTATACGAGATATATTGTAAAGGAACATTAATCATGATAAAATCGATAGAGTATTAAACTAGTAATTGTGGAATGAAAATAAACACATAATATGATTTCCATAGTTTCCAATGCATTGTTCCAAAGACCATCGTAGTGGGAAATGTCCATTATTGATCTAGGTTTACTTTTTGTTCCATCAATGTATTACTAAACAAGATATAATTATCATTACATTCATGTACATATCATGAGATATAAATCTTTACCCAATGCATTGGAATAAAATATAGGTCCCACCCATCCCATAATGAAATCATTCTAATATGTGCCATTAAAACATAATTCATTCATCGTACCATAACTTGTGGAATAAAATTAGTTTCTTAAACATTATTCAATAAAAATCCATATAAAATTTATCAATTTTATAAAAAAAATACACCATATGAACAATTGAATCAAACCAATTATAGGGATATAAAGATAATCATATTTCACCATAAATGGAAAATAATTTTGATAAAACACATGATCTTAATTATTGTGGAAACAAGTTTTCTTTTTTTATAATGTTTTCATTTCATCCAAATGTCATGAAATTTTAAAAGAAAATAATTTAGTTGAAAATGAACATGGAAACAAATAGAGAAAGATTAATCGAAATAAGGAATTATTAAGAATTAAAATATTGTCATTCCTTATAATTTAAAATTACATTATCCTATTACATTTTCCAGAATAGTCAAAAATTACCTTTTATGGTAAACAAAAGAAATATCCCATCAATACCATGTAGAAAATGTTAAAAGGTGGTAAAAATGACATTAAATATAAATATAATAATATTAAAAAATTTGTGACAGTTTTTAGAAAACATGGTCATGGATGATGAATATATCTCTATTAAATACTAATGAATAAACAATATTGATTAAAAATGAGATTCACAATGTTATCCCACACCTTAGGAAGAGTTTATTTATTTTGTGACTAAAACTATAGTATAGTGGGTTTAAACATATTATTAACTTATAATAATACCATAATAATAATTATGATGTCATATATGATTAAATTATTACTTTTTCTTATAGTTTCATTTGTCAATTCCATGTTAAAGCATTGTTATCGGTAACAATTGTTTTATTTATTGTATGTGTTTGGACATGTCATTCATGATATAATAAAATAGATCATGATTTACTTACGTCCAAAATGTAAAAAATGATTTATATATCATATATATTAAGTATATAAATATATATATAATTAATAGATAAATGAAATAGAATACACTGTTAATGGAGACGGTAGGCCGTACGTACACATGAACATTGTTTTCGTTTATTTGTTGAATTGAATATAAGTATGTAAATGTAAAATATATATGTATACATAAATCCAGAATCATTATTATTTCATATATTTCATAATTTTTTATTTAATATACATTATAATCATTTTTGAATGGTTTACATGGAAAATGAATCCCATCGCTTCATGGGGACAGTAATCCGTATGTACGCACAATCGACGATATCGTTCCCATCATTGTTGGATGGTATTGATTTTTATGGTTTATAATATCTCATAATTATTATAATGTTATAAAAATAAAATATAGTGATTATTTCTACCATTATACCAATCCAAAAAATGTGGTGGTGAAAAATAGATTACAGCACGACATAGAGATTGTTAGTTGTATGTACGCAGGCACGGTGAGTTCATTTTTCATAGGATGGATCTAAAGTCATATAGTGTTGCTTCATACTTATAATAAAATTTATTTATAATAGTGATAATTATTTTATTAATTTATATTGAATCAAAACATGAAGATGATGTAGAATAAGAATGAAATTTTAAAGAATTGGAAGAACTGATTACCTCTTCCTCGACGTGCCTCCTTTAAATTTCCTCTTAGGGCACTAGAAATGGTCATTTAAAAAGAGAAAAATCTCTAGAATGTATCTAAGAAGGTTTAGAAGATAAATGTTCTAGTTTTTTTATATTTTACTCTCCAAATAGTGTGAATATGGTAGGTAGGAGGGTCACTATTTTAAGAGAAGTTATTGGAACTTTAGGAAACTCTCAAAATATTAAATTATTATAAATTAAATATTGATTAAAAATGGTCAAAACATGATTAATTAAAATATAGGATGATTTTTGTATGAATAGACATCATACAATTATTTTTATAATTGTTGGTAATTTTTTTATCCTCATATTTTTGGATTAACACTAATTTTACCCTTTTAAATCTTATAGTGATGTCGCGTTATTTACACATTATGGGGTAATGTAACAACCATGTCATGTAAAAATACCCAAAATATAATTTATGACATATTTAAACATTTAATAACTGTTTGTCCGAATCATGTATGTTTAGAAATTTAGTATCATTTAATAAACATTTTTATGTTTTACGTTATGAATTATGTCAATTTTGAACACTATTTATTTTTTATTTTTCTAGAAATTTATAACAACCATATTCCTTAAAAAAAGGCATTAACTCATATCTAATATTTAATTATTATCCATAATATTCAGGAATTTAATGAATATAAAAATAAAATTATTTTAATATTTATAATATAATTTATATGAATCCATTCTTAATGAACTAATCACTACATCCTCATTGTGTCATAATAAAATTTATTTATTTAATGTCAAAAAGTTATAAACAAAATATCATGATATAGGAAATATTTTTAGATTTATAATTTATATTTATAGTTGAAGATATTAGTTATATGGCTTCACTATAAAATTTTATTAATATACAATACATGTTTATGTTATATTTCCCTTTACATTAAATCAATTCTTAAAAAATGTCCTTTTCACACGCAAATGAATCCATGGGGTCCCAAAATCATCCCAAGGATATCCATTTCCAGGCATATCTCATCCAATAGGATTAGGACATGTGGTGGTGTAGTGTAATATTATTATAATATTATTTTCTACCCTAATTTACTAGATTTACCATTTATCCATATTAAATAAAATAATTACTGAAGTTATTATTCATAATGTGAAAAAATAGATGGAATCTACTCAAACAATTTGGAACATCAAATTCCAAATATTGAATCCATTTATACAAATTCAAAACAATGGAGTTGCAGTAATTAATTTCAAATTTATTTTCATTGTCAAATCCAAAAAGCGGGATTTCTAAGAAGTAATAACTACCAAAAGATTGACATGTGTTAATGTGAAATTTAAAAGTGAAATTACATAAATTGACCAAAATTTTATTAAATGAAAAACACTTTATCCAATTAATATTTAATACCAACTAAAAATATAACATAACTACATAAATAAATTAGATGAAAATGTGTTTTTGACTTAAAATGCAGCATTTTTCACTATTCATTAAAAATTGAATTTTATCAAATTAATACCAAAAATTAAACAATAGTAATTTATTATGTCCATATTCCAAGGAATAAGTTTATTTTGTAAAATTTAACTTACTAAAGTGTTATATACTAGATTTAAAATGGGTTCACCATCAAAAGGTAGTAAAAGTATGCTTTTTTAAAAATACTTATTTTATCCAAATAAAATTGATTTTTTTCTCATATAATTTTCTAATAAATGTGTAATATTAATTTTAATGTTATATAAAATTAAAAATTTGGTTAATATTATACATAAAAACTAGTTTATATCCAATAAAATAATAATATTTTAATAATATATCATTGTATTTCCAAACTCAGCATCACGTACAAAGAAAGATATTGAGGAATGTAGATCTTGCGTGTAACACAAGACAAGTCAGTATTGCATGTAACGACATATTCCTTTGGTGTTTCATATAACATTATAAATACTTAGTTAATTTATACGTTGGAAAAAATTTATAATCAGAGTTGTGTTAAATAAATTCTATCAAATGAATTTGATGTTTTGTGTAACACAAGCCAAGAATAGTGTCATATATACTTCATGAAAATACTATGTTGCATATAGTGCAAGATAATATTGGTGTAGAATACAACACCAAAAATAAAAGACATTAAACAAATATATCTCAAAAACATAATGGTGATACATAAAATCCCCAATAAATATAATGATCCAGAGTCCCTAAAAAACATATCGATACATCAATAATTTTATAATTATAACATTAATTTTTTTAAACTCTAGGATTATAATGATTATATAATAGATTATATAGATAATATTTATCATTAGGTACTTGTATCCAATTATGAATTTATTTTTGTACATATATAACCATATATTTATGTTGGGTAGATAAAGTAATTATAATGAGATAAATCTGAATGATGGATCCAAGAATGAAGTAGTCCACTTTAGTAAAAAATAATAATATATGATATGATTGATATGGTTTCCTATTTAAATTTATTTGAAATTAAAGTAATGAAAAATAAAAACACACTCATTGTGAGAATTAAATTTTTTTCCTCCAATACATATGATGTGGAATAATGGGTCATCAGTTTATTAGGGAGATGTTGTATATTATTATTGACTATATAATTCTTATAATGTTATTATTATACTAAAATATTTTGTATTAGATTAAATATAAACATTATTAATCATTAAATTGTGATGAATATTTGTGCGTGAAAAGCTAAATAGTTCAAATTTCATGAACCACTAGGTAAATTAATTAAATATTTTCATTAAAGAAAAAATTATGTATGAATGAATCCCCTTCTTAAAAAATTGAAGTAATAATATTTATTTGAATAAATCAATTATTTTTTATAGAATAAGATGAATGAAATTGATGTATCATATTTAATTTTTTTATCCAAATAAATAATGTTTCAAAATAAATATGATAACATTTATGTGTAAAATATGATAGTTAAACTAATCTGTATCAAACTATAAAATGAAAGACATGTGATATATGATGTGAGAAGAAATATTTTTAAATAGAAAATAATTGATCAAACATAAATATGAAATCATTTACACAATATTATTTGGGTTTTTTAAGACATATAGAAGAAATAATTCTCCCTAAGGATCTATATAGATAAATATTTCAAACAAAATTCATTTTTAGATGGATTGTGATAAATTATTATAAAATAACATATTAATGATTTTGAAATTTGTTTACCTAAACACATAAATATATTTATGAAAACTGAGGAGTAAATGTATTTTATATCCTCTTAAATTTTGATGATAGAGTTGTAATTTTAATGGAAGAAAAACCTATTATCAATTAAAATATTTAGACATGGTCATTGAGTCCCACGAAAGGTGTAAGGAATAAGGGGAAATATTATAATTTTTTATTATATAAATGAACAATATAGCTGATGTTTCCAAGAATTTATTAAGGATATATAAAATTAAATATATATATATATATATATATAATGTGATCCTTTAATTACATAAATAATTATTATATTTTGATTGGTTTATACTAAAAACATTTCATTAATTTTTGGTTAACATGCATTGAAGTTCAAACTTAAATTTTGATTGCTGAAACATGATTTCATCCATAATTAAATAGGATAAGTTAGTGCTATGATGAAAATATCATAATTTATTTATTTTAGACTAATGAATATAAAAATAATAATTAATTTCTTTATTCATTTTCTCATTGGTTTTATGACAGAATTCAAATCATATGTAAAAATGAATTTTTTTTAAGAAAAAGAGATTTTCATTTTTGATGAATCAAAATCTAATATAGGGAAAATATTCTTTTTCGAATTTTATTTTCTGAAATAATATGTAATAAATTACCCCAAACCATTAGTGTCATATGTTAATAAATATAATTTTATTTTTCTGATATTTATTAAACATATGAAATTACATTTCTTTTATGGTTATTAATTTTATTTATCATTCTTAAAAAATTAATATTTTATTTTAACGTAAGTTTCTACGTGTCATAAGAATATATGATGAGTAAATATAATTTATATGGGGATAGTGGGACTATATTTAGACATATATTATTTTAAAATATATCAAATAACATTTTTTGAATGTCTAATTTAGTGTAAAAGTCACATTGCAACCTAAATTTAATTATGATTAACTTGTAAAGAAGGATAATAATGAAAATTATTACATTTAGATTTGCAACCAATTTATACCCAAATATGATTAAGTTTATTGAAATGTAAAAATATTTTAATGGTATAAATATTATAAGCATAATATGTAATTTTATACATTAAAATATGTTTACATATTATCATTAGATGTTCCTACGAAAAAATATATTATGAGGTACCAATTTGAACACAAATATTTTGAATCATAACTCTCACCATTATTTTGAAAGAAATCATATATTGTTTCCCACAAATTGATATTAGTTTAAGAATTTATCATATGGAAATATGTAGTTGGAAAACATGTTAAATGATATATAACAAATTAAACATGACCAAAAAAATATTGAAAAAAGATGATTTTAGGATATTTTAGTTGTTTATCATAAATAATAAATCATATTAGTGTTATTTTTAGTATACTTATAGTATTTTATTAATATATAATATTTTTTATGTAATGAATAATTAATTTCTTATTTATCATTATTTCATATGTCCTACAAAAATTAAATTTACCCAAGCATTATTTATATATATATATTTTATCATTTTAGATGAATATTCAATACAAATTAGAATATTACATCCATGAAAACCATAAATGGTTAGATATATAGATTATTAATATTATAATAACAATATTTCATGATCTATATTGTACATCTATCATATATAACTTCTCACATAGTACCCTTCACCAATATTTCTAGAATAAGTCCATTGTTTATTACTATGGGAAGATAAAATATAAGATTGGATGATCTCTGATACTATGAATGGTTTAACATGGGAGATATCTATTAATGATTATAAGCGAGATTAAGATAAGTTTTTGGTTACGATAACAAAATTAAATCTTATTAAATAATCCCAAAAATTTAAAATACATAAAAACGATTCATGGTAAACTTTTTTTTCATAAAAAAATACATGGTTCGAAATTGTATGGATTCAAGAATAATAAATCATCATCCATTTTATCATATTATTATCAAAATAAATATGATTATACAATAAATAGTTATCATAAACATATTTAGAGAAATCATATTTCTTGTATTATCATTAATTATTTCAACACATAGTAGGGTTTGGACAACAACATAATAACAATTCTAGATTTTACAATCATATTATACTCCCACATCAAAAGTGAAAATAATCTAATTTACCCACCCCTTTCATCGGAAAACACCCATTAAACTCTTTTGTTCATGGGATAATCACCTATGAATCATCTTGTTGTTTTTTAAATCACTTTAGTATCGTATTATGATTGGGCTAATCACTAGTTTACCCTTTTAGATCATGAAATTTAAAATCATACCAAAAAAATTGTATAAATATTAATTACCCACCAAACACATAAAAATAATCCATTAATATATATTCCTTAATAGAAAAGAAACAAGTAAAATTACTTCATATTTTATTTTACCCATGATAAATAAATTCGTTTCTTGAAACATAACTAAAAAATCATTGTTATGGGACATATAGAGAATGTAAGAACATAGAATCATGAGATCACGTCCCTGATAAATGATAAAAATCATTTAATTATATTGATATATATGAAATGTAGATTAATAAAACAATTAGAACGATCAATCAATAACAGGAATAAATATCCTTTTCATTTTATAACATTTAATTCTAAAATTTTTAAAAAATGGAAATATGTTTTTCTTTATATAATCATAGAAACCAGTAAATTAATTTTTTTAATGGAAAAAAGATATTATGAAGCTAACATATGTTATTATTGTAAAAATTAATGTAACAATTTATTTCGACATTTTTAATGAAATTAATAATATACTAAATATTTAAATACCTAGAATATCACATTATAAATTTATTAATGAAAAGAGAATAAAATAAATAATAATTTTTAAATCACATAAATGTTACTATGAATATTTATAATACTCTTCTTAATAACAAGGATATATAGAAAAATTATTCTATTCCAAGATAAGATTAATTAATTAATCATTTCAAAAAAATTATTTCATTATTTTTTAGTACTATAAAAGGAGGGGTAATTGTAATAATAATATAAAACCCCAATAACAACAATATTATTAAAACATATATGGTGTTTATGAGATTATGAATATAAAATTTTGAGCAATCGATATTGAAATATAAATAATCCTAATAAAAGTGATATTGTTACATAAACCCTTACATCTTAGAAACCATTTTAATCAAATCCACCTGAATGAAATAATGTATATTCGATTTGTAAATACACATAATTTTAATTAAAATAATCATATAATAAAATCATTATTTATATATATTTGAAACAATATATAATAATCATTAAACATTGATCCCATATGAATAAAGGGAAGTTGATATATGTAAAACCATATCTAATTACATGATATAATTAATGAAAATTTTAAACACCTACAAAATTAACATAAGTTTATGATAAATATTTATGAGAAACTTATTCATAATCATCTTACTATACATAATTATATATTTTTTAAATCATGCAATTATTAATAATTCTTCATTAAAATAAATAATTTTTTTGTTAACTATTCTCTTTTCTATTTATATTTCAGTTTGATAGTTATAGTAACATGAAAATGATTATAGTTACATATTATTAATCATTATATCAATATAAAAAATATTTTTTTTATTTTATAATGAATAAAGTTTTTACGTGATGAAAATCGAACTATGAATATATTTATAGTTATAGTAATATGAAAATGATTATAGTTATAGTAATTTGAAATTGATTATAATGAACGATATATGTAAGTGATGAAAATTAAAATCTAAGATGTAAAATTAAATACATTACTTCATTGTGTCCATAGTATGTACGTGTGCGTGAGATAAACACTCACCTTCTAATGGATGGAAATGAAATTGAAGATGGGTATAAAATTAAGACAAAAGTCAACAAAATAAATATACAAATAGAAGTGTATTAGGATAATCATGTATGATTTAGTTGTGTTGGATGATGAAATATTCATTAAATAAGTACGTTAAGAAAATTTAAACTTCTTTTGTTTCCCTCTATTGGTTTTCTCCATAATACATATCATGATAGTATTTTAGAAACAAATAAACCCAAGAATGTGTGGAGGAGAAATTGATTAGAATTTTTTATATCATGGTCGATATATAGTCATAATGTGTTCGGTAAATGTGATAATGGGAGTTTACATTTTATATGTGAGGAACGTAAGACCCTTCAAAATAAAATAAATGACAGCACAATATAAATAATGTTTTATGAAAAATAAAAAATTGACAAAAAATATAACATAAGATAATTATATAAACAAATACACTTATATAATCATATTTATACATGTTTTAATGATATTTGAATATGTATCTCTATATTTAACCCATTTAACAATTAATATGGTGATAAGATTATTACCCATGTAACTATTCATTATAGTTATAAATATATTTTAACAAATTACATAATATTCCTTATTATTATAAAAAATTTGAGTATATTTTATAATAATAAATTATTATGGGGTTCATAAAAATTTATAATATTGAAGAAAAATATTTATAATGTAATTTTTTATAAATAAAACAATCACTAACCATAAAAATTATTTTATTCTCATTCATTTCCTAGTATAAACAATCAGAATAACAACAATTTATTTTATTGAATATTTTTTCTTCACATTTCACTAAATTAATTTATCAATACATATTAATTTAATTTAGTATTATAATTTACATTTTACACATAAATAATTGTTTTTTGGAAATTGACGCTTTTTACCATCTAATAATTTTATCATTATTATTAACCATTTTATATTCTATGTATTATTGTTTTTTAATTTAAATTAAATTATAATGAATAAATAATTAATAATTAATAATTTTAATAATATACAGTAACTTTTAAATATAACATATCTAAAAAAAATTCTGTAAATAATATATTTCCTTTAAATTGAGAATAATTAATGTAAAACATTTTCTAATTAACAAATTAATTTTTTCTAGTTATGTATTATTTATATTTATTATAATATATTATTTTTTGTAAGGATGTGTTAACTTATGATCTTCACTCCATTCATCACAATATATTATACACATTAACGTTATTATAGTTAAATATATTATAATATCTCAGGTGTTACATAATACCCCTTATAAAAATTTTACACTGGAAATTCCATTACATTTAAAAAAATAAACTAGTATACTTTTGTCTCATTACATCATTTAATTATCTAATAGCTTCTTTTATGTTATCATACATACAAAAAACATTTATGAGGATACTTTTCCTATTACTAAATACTTTATCTCTTCAAATAAGAATATCAATTAATTGATCCTCATTATAATGATCATTCTACATAGATAAAAAAATTTATTTAAGTATATATTATAGATCAACTATATAATTCCATAAAAAAGTCAAATTGAAGACATCATGATTTTGGGAGGAAATTTATGTAATGGTTACATTATAATATACCCTCCAAATATGATCATTAAACACTTAGGGACATATATATCTTTGGATCAGTATACCCTTATATAAAAACAACATAATTTGTTTCATTGTATATATTTTGAAGAAATTATTATCAAGAAAACTTATTTCTATATCTCTCTTTGTATTGATAGAATAACATATCAATCAAATTCAAGATATATTGATGTTCTTTGGAATGTATCTAACTTTTATTACAATTTTTGTTGTTAGCATGGGTACCAACATAATTCATTTAATGAATTCATCCCAACGTGATGGAGTTATGCACATACTTACATAGAGGGTATCATAATGATCCAACCAAATTCTATAAAAAAATATAAATTAAAAAAAACATTAAAAGGATGGTTTTAATCACATCCACTAGTAAAATTTATAAGGGATGTTTTTAGAATATCTTCATAGGGTATTAATGGTCCTCTTAGTCTTACTATATATCCATGTATGATATGTACAGGCAAATATTATCTCCATATTCAATTATTATTGAATACTTATCCAATAATTCAATGTAAATGACTCAGCTTGATCTGATTTTTTTTATAGTGGTAATCCATTATTCATTACCACTTCCTTATTAAATATTGGGTCATGTTTTTTAACCATGAACTATTATCTAATAGTTATGAATTTTGTTCTCATTGTAAGGTATTGAACTCCAAATGAAATGTTGTTATGGTCTTTTCAAATCATGGGGGTCCCAAGTTAAAATCCATGGTGATGTATTCATACTTCCATATTGGTAAGGGTAATGGTTTAATCATTTCATTAGTGTTTTTATCTTCATTTATTACATGTTCGCACACTATGTATCAATATATATCTACTACAAATCCACATTTCATGTTGTCTGATTATAAAATTTCCTTTTTATCTCTAAAAGTATAAGTAATTTTAAGATAAACTGTGAATAATGAGGTATTTGAATTATCCAATATCTAATTATTCAATTCTCATATTAAAAGGAAGCACACATAGATTCAATATATTATCATTCAAACTAGGTCAGGATTGAACAATGAAATATTCTATACATTATTTTATAATTCCAAGTTCAAAAATATGACACATCAATATACCTAAGTATAGATTATTTAAAATTAAATTGAAAATCAATGTATGTTTTCCCTTTCATAGTGATTTCATTGTAAATATATTGAAAATAGATAAGTATTTGATATTATTTAATCCCAATCATGGATAACTGAGCATGATCTTTATGACTCGATGAATCTATTTGAATGTTAACCATTATAGGGTGGTAATGTATTGATCAATAATAATCATTAATAAAATCCAAACATACCTATTTTTGATTATTTAACTTCTTTTAATATAAACATTGGGATTTTAGGATTAGTATTTATAGTAATCCATTCAAGAAAAAGATAATTCTAGTATATTATCAGTGAAAAAATTATCCTTATTTTGTCTAAATAATTATTCAAGTAATTTCTCTATTGAGCCATAAATTATATAATTAAAGATCAAATATTTCATAAATATATATGAGAACGCATATCATTATATTCATTGATTTATCTCTAAATATTGAAAATTATGCTATATTACCAGGTACATTATGAATATGTTCACTAATAATACTTGTCTAAATATCATTGAAATGTTCATCATATTCATCTATAAAAAGGATATTGTCTCCTTTAATCATCAAATTAGTCATTTAATTTAATAGTTATGAGAAATTTACCGTAAGGAATTATTAATATTCATCTAATTTGATAAATCAGAATATATGATATATTTTGGTAGGTCTTTTCCATTATAAAATGATATCCATTTATGAAATATCCACGGATATGCCCTAGAATTTAATTATGTTACACAAGAATGATAATTTCTATGTCATTAATTAACACATTAAAATTTTTCTATACAATTTATCCTTCATAGATTAAATCAAAACAATCCTCAAATGATGTTCATGATATTAATACAACATGAAAGATATGAGAATATCATATATAAATTCTACCATTAACTGATCAACCTAATATCTAAATACTAAATTCTATATATCTATAATCATATAAAAGTAATTATAATGGACAAGTCAAATAACTAAAAATTCATTATGTCAATACCTTCTATAAAAGGTTGGATTTTCTATATCCTCAATGTTCAACCATAAATGGAATATCATGATTGAATATGAATCTTTTAATAATAAATATCTCCTTATAGTTAATAAATCATTTCATCAACATTGGGAATATGAAACATGTTGTTAATAATGTTCGTATTACGTTCCAAATTATCAATGAAAATATATATCTAGCCATTATTCTTCTAAAAAAATAAGACAGTCTTTGCGTGGTGAATCACTAGGAAATTGGAGTCTATTTTCTAGATTCCATTACTGATTCTTCTTCAATTACTACAACTAAATATGGTTTATTTTATATTTATTCCATGAAATATGTGTAGAATTAGGTTGGTTTTCTATTATAAGCCCAATATCATGATTCAAGGGATGAAAATGTAAAATTTCATGAAAAAAATTAGTATATTCTTGAACAATAGGCACATCATTAATGTTGAGTTTCTACACAACCATTTGAGTTAAATACCCCTCTTTAATAGGATGTATTTCACATATAATGGAATTAATTTTCATTATATTTTCATGTTCAAATTATCATAGATAATAAATCATAGATTGATTCAAATTACCAAATGAAAATTACATTAATTTTTAATTGATATGTGATCTATATAGGGAGATCCAATATAGGCCAAAATTTATATAAAATTCCACTATTTGTAGAATATAATGATTTTCTAGAATTACATTCCAAAAAAATCTATTATTTATAAGATATAAAAATGAGATGTAATCTCAATATTATTAAATTTTTTCATTGATAAAAAACATACAATCATTTAGGTGATGATATGATACTCATAGTAAATTAATCAAATATAAAGGGTTTAATTGAATATAAATTTAATAATTCATTTTTATTTATAAAGGGGATGATAGTTTCCCTTTAATTATTTTTTTCTTTTGTCCCACATCATAATTTGTTACATAAAATTTATTCACTTTGTTTTTTATCATTGGATGTTGTTGATGAAGATTTTCATAATTATCCCATGTATTCAAGATCTTGATGGTGTAATTTCAGAAATCATTGTTGTTATTTCCTTAGTGTTGTTGTCATATTCAGTTGAATTTTCCCATATCCATTACATTATTTTACTTAGAAAAATAACATAATTATTCATTTGACTGATAACATTTAATTATATAAAAAATTCATTTTTATATTGCCATGATAAAATATCCCATATGATTATTTGGATGATTTTTTGACATAAATAATCATTAATTTTATTTCATTTATGTGTTATATTATTTTATTTTCTATGAAGATAAATTATTCTGTTTTGTTCCAAAAAATATTATTTAACAAGCGGTTTTATGCTTCAATTTTCTATATTGAGTACTTATCAAATTATTTCATCATATCTATCGATGTACCATTTATCCATTTCCATTTATACAAATTGAGTTACATCAATAAATAATAATACAATTTTTATTTCCTAGAAGATTATAAAACCATTATAATAGATTGAATGTTCAATGAATTTTTCCTTATCAATATCAATAGATTCATCATTCATATATTCTAGTTCAATGAATTACATCTCAATTTTTGTTAAATTTTATTGAAGAATATAATTTATTGAAAATAAAATCATAAAACTATTCCCATGTAATAGTGTAAATATAATATTCATGCATCATAATAATCATTAGTGTCTATTACTGGTCTAATTAACATTAAAAATGACACAAAACAAAAACAATCAAATCGCATCCCTTAAACAATAGGGGAAATTATATTTTCGACTAAACTATTTATTTTCTTAAAATTACATGGATATTTGGAAAGACTATAAAAATGTGGATGTTTCCACATGAGGAAATCAATAGTGATTATTCCATTTATTTATATATATTGATGTAATGTAGGATTCATGTTAATTTTCATATCTTCAAAGAGTTGGGTGTGCATATAAATAAGATAATAATTTAAAACTATCATTTAATTTGGTTTCTCATAATGAAAGTCACTGAATTGGTTATCACGTTAATTTTTCAAATTATTCCTTTTGGATTTTACCTTTCCCTAAAACCAAAATGTATTATTTGAAAATCATGAATTAGTTATTACTATGGAAAATCATATAATGATCAAAATCAATGAAAATATTTCCAAATTGATTACACATTTTATTCAACCCAAGATATTAATGTTTTCAATATATATTTTTTATAGTATGTACTTATTAAATATCTTAACCTAAATATATTCAAAACCATCATAATAGACCTCATAGATTATTCTATTTAAAGGGAGAAATATCCTTGTATAGTGTCAAACAAGTTGTGTTGTATGGCCTCATAAACATTCACCAGGATAAGATCATGTTTATAACCAACCATAATTTTAAATAATATTTCAAATTTGAACATTAATTTTAGTCCGTATAATATGTTGTTTCTATCAGAAAATGGGTGTCATTTTTACAAAACCATAAAATATAAACATTAATAAAATTTGATTTTATCTGATACATAGACTTATCCAAAGTTTCTCAACAAGTTTTTCTAATCCTAGTATCCCAAAATTACAAAATCCTATATCAATACTAACCAAAGAATCCAGAGTCTCATTTACACAAATATTACATCATTTTAAACAAATAATCACTATATTTCGTATTAATACCTTCTTGATGACCATAAAGGTTTAGTTTCATTATAGTATGATGATGTAGAAGTGATATACATTTATAAACTCATTATAATGATTAATTTAAAAACTATAAATAAATATATGTTACAATTTAAATTTAAAAAATTAAAAATTACCACCAAAATTGGAATATGATTTTATTTTCAAATTCATTGAAATTTTTATTGGAATATTAAGAACCCATAAGATAACCAAGGATATGGAAATCTACTCATGTCTTAAATATTTAAAAATAAATATTTTAACACATTATTAAACAGTGTAAATAATTTCATTTTGGGAAGATTTCATTATGGTTAAATAATTATAATTGTAATGAAATTCAATGACAACGAATAATATCATTTTAAATCACATTAAACAATATAAAACTATTATAAAATAATTTTTATGAACATGGAACAAAAGAGAAAATATTCTGAGCCCAAAATAAAAAATAATATTGAGTTTTTTTAAAACATATTTGTCTTTATGTGTTCCAAATAGTTGGAAATGGAAAAACTAATTAAGACCCAAATATAAAATAATTAAAGAATAATGTATATTAATTTTATGATATAATTAACATAAAACATTAAAAATATAAATTGAAACATAAAAAATTATTTTAAATGTGTGAATATAATATAAACACAATCACCATTGGTAATCTATAAATAAGAATAACATAAAATAATGAATCATATGGGATTTATAAATACTCATTTCATTCAATAATGATATATTAAATTTTTTTCATTGGATTTATATAGAGGAAAAAAATATTAATGGTATGGAATTTATCCCAAGGAAGTAAAATTGAGACTAGGAATACATTTTCTAAAGATTAAATTTATTTTTTATGAACTGTGACATACTATATATTTCATTTACATTTATTATATATATATTCATGAAGAACACTCATACTTATCTTCCTATATATCATTCCATTATAATTATGAATCGCTATCATTTTAAAATTTCTTCTGAAATTATTTTTATGTCAACTTTTTCCTTTTCCATTCATGTTTTGGTTTTATAGTTCCCATATAATTAAAGTTATCATGGTTCCAAAAAATATAAAAATTTCAAATATATTATATCTATGAATTATATAAACTTTTCAAATAATTAATTTAATTAGGTTATGAAAAATTAATCAAATTCCTTTTTTGAGGAAGTAGTTTTTATATACACACAATTGAAGATTTAATCAAGGAATTTAATATGTATACGGTAAATAATAATTTTTATGAACATAGATAAAAAGAGAAAATATTCTCAGCCCCAAATAAAAAATAATATTGAGTTTTTTTAAAACATATTTGTCTTTATTTGTTCCAAATAGTTGGAAATGGAAAAAATAATTAAGACCCAAATATAAAATAATTGAAGAATAATGTATATTCATTTTATGATATAATTAACATAAAACATTAAAAATATAAATTGAAACATAAAAAATTATTTTAAATATGTGAATATAATATAAACACAATCAATATTGGAAATATATAAATAAGAATAAAATAAAATAATGAATCATATGGGATATATAAATACTCATTACATTCAATAATGATATATTAAATTTTTTTCATTTGATTTATATAGAGGAAAAAATATTAATGGAAGTGAATTTATCCCAAAGAAGTGAAATTGAGACTAGTAATACATTTTCTAAAGATTAAATTTATTTTTTATGAACTGTGACATACTATATATTTCATTTACATTTATTATATATATATTCATGAAGAACATTCATACTTATCTTCCTATATATCATTCCATTAAAATTATGGATCACTATCATTTTAAAATTTCTTCTGAAATTATTTTTATGTCAACTTTTTCTTTTTCCATTCATGTTTTGGTTTTATAGTTCCCATATAATTAAAGTTATCATGGTTCCAAAAAATATAAAAATTTCAAATATATTATATCTATGAATTATATACACTTTTTAAATAATTAATTTAATTAGGTTATGAAAAATTAATCAAATCCCTTTTTTGGAGGAAGTAGTTCTTATATATGTACAGGTGAAGCTTTAATCACGGAATTTAGTATGTAGAAGATAAATAATAAATTATCTTTATGAATATAGTTATATTGTTAAAATTATTATTATTATTAATTTTTTTATTATGTTATGCCTTTTAAGGTTATATTTCTGTTTTTATATCTTCCCTCTCTCCTCCTCCCATCTCCACTCCTCTCTACCTCATGCACCATAACCCCCCCCCCCCCCAATGTGAGTCCTCCATTTGTGCCCTCCCTCCAGCCATCTTATCTAGATAGCCACCCTCCGCAGGAACCCCGCAGACTTGTGCTCCCCCTACTCATGCTTCGTAACCCTCAGGTGCCCCTTGCTTGCACCCCACATCTATCATGTGGACCTCTATGGTGCTCTTTTATCCTATGATATGTAACCCACCTTTCTGTATCCCCTCCTCACATGGTCAGCCGCCTAGGCCACTCACCACTCCCCCTATTCGTCTGACGTGGGTGTGTTCTTCATCCGGGAATGTTTTTGGATTCTCTTCTTTAGTATTTTGGTTTCCAATAGTTAGGGTTTAGTTTTGAGTTTCTGATCATTACCTATGGGGTATGATATTGTTGTTTAATGTTCATCAGGTATTATTTGAGGTGCGGCTAGGGTGCAGTTGTTGAGTTGATGATTTTCTCTCCAGATTTCATGAATCTCCTTGGTCTAGGTAGGTGATTTAGTGCCTAATCATTCTTTGATAAATTTTTTATGATTTCTTGATTATTTTGGTTTGTGATATGATTTATGTGTGTTGTGCGAAATTGGTTTTTTTTAATTATTGATGAATAGTTTTTTGTAAATGGTTTATTTTCCATTTTCAAATAAATCATGTTACATGTGTAATTTCTGTTACACCAATTGGAATATTTTAATTGTTTCATTAATTTAATTATTTATACTAATGGTGAGAATTATGTTTGGAAATAGTTATGCTGTGAGGTTGATATAAAAGTGTCGTTTTTATAGCAAACCAGTTTTGTTTTTTGTGGAAAAACTCTTTACGCCGTTTTTTAATATTTGATAATGTGTTATAGTTATTTATTAAATTATTAATGTGGTGAAAGTGAGTATTTTTATATGGTTAGTCAAGATTTTAATTTTAATGTATAATATTTTTATATGGAATGCGTGGTTTTACATGTATAAAACCAAATTATGTCATTTGGTAGTGATATATAAATTTTGAAATTGGTTTTTTATATTTTGTAAGAATGAAATTTATATTTTGGTATTGACTTCAAGTGTGTTTGTTTTTAAAAGATAACCATTGGTGCATTTTTAGTGGAAAATCCTTGTGGTGTTTTGAATTTGTCTATAAATTTTCTAATATTTATAGAGTATTATGTTTAGTGAGATCCATGTTAAGAAATTATTTTGTAATTATAAGTGAATTCCAAAAAAAGATTATTAAAATGTGAAAGGGATTCCCCTCTTGTGTTAGTATAGTTATTGTGTACATTTGGTCTTAATAGAGGATTTGGATTGGGTTTTTTTTTGTAAAACCATATGGCACTTATTGAAATTAGGTTAAATTTTTTTGAATGTTTTATTTAAAGATATAAAGGGGTGAGAAACACATTTTTGAAATTGTTTGTGTGCCCATGGTGTTAAAATTGATTTTGTATGTTCGGGTGATGTGATGGGATTTTTGAAACATGATTGATCACAAGAGGGAGGACCGGGTATGTAGGTACGTGGACTATGACTGGTTTCATAGTGATCCTTTAGTGGCGTCATCCATATTTCACAATAAAAAATTGATGATGATAACACCAAAAAAACAATAATGATGAATGTGGACTACTAGTCCATTGGGGTTCCCGCTCCTAGAGGCTCTTGAACAAGAATGTTATTGTTTATGGTTACATTGAAACCAATACAAGATTTACATTGGGCCCCATAGTTACCATGATTCTTGGTTATTTCCCATGTATAGTTCATAATGATTAGATTAGACCTACCATAGGCATACATTATATTAGTTTGGTAATTTTAAAAGAAAGTTTGTTTCTTATTTAATGTTTCAACCATTATTAATTTTCTTTTTTTATAGTTTCATTCAATAAAACAATTTTCTAATTAATTTTTTACTACTTATAATTAATTTTCCCAAGAATAATTTTTGAATTTTCATTCATTATAAAGAGTTCATTGTTTACTTGTCATCTATTATTTAATGCATGGAATTTCTTATCTGGGAGGAATCCTACTAGGATTTTCCTCACAACATTTATACACATTAGACTGTATGCATACACTATTTTCTTTTGTTTCAGGCCAATAAAATACATTAGTGGTGGATGATTCATTTTCATGTGGATTTTGATGTGGATCATGGTGGTAGTGGCTTGAGGAAGTGGTTCCACTTATTGCATGGAATTTTGTATATTGTATTGTTTCCCTTATGTCATAGTATGTTTTTGGTGTATAAGAATGTTTTAAATCATTATTTATTATTGTTGTAAAGGGTGTATTGGGATGAATTTTTGAAATATTAATTTTTAGTTTTATTGTTCATTTTAATATGTTTAAATCAGTTAAAATGTTCCCACTTGATTCATTTGATACACAATCACTTCTTCCATCTAGTTGGGATTGGGAATGCCCAACAGGAATTGTCGCGGACAGGGCAGGAACTGTGTCAGATAGAGATCTGGATTGGATTGTGAAAAAATGGTATCAGAACAAGTTATGCTCTATTGAGACTTATTCCATGTGGAAGATTATGGGTAGATAGGATCTAGGATATTCATGGTTTTATGATCTGTTTATGAGTAATGTTTTTTCCCACTATAGGTCATGGAAAGACTCATGTACCTAGGGGAGTAGGGTTCTATCGTATTTATTTAGCCCTCATCGTCGCTTGTTATTTGGGAAATGCAATGGGTGTTAGGGAAATGGTCTTAGTGGACTCTCAGGGCCTAGCTAACCATATGGAGCCAGGGATGTTGTCCTAGAATATTCTCTATGAAGGTTGTGTGATTGGCATATGGCCACCAACTATATGTCAATGTCCCCAACTCTCAATAGTTTCCTCTTCCATTGTTCCTTTCCTCTTTGGTTTGAAAAAATTGAAATTTGATCATTAATTAAAATTATTGTGTTTTGGAAACATCTTTTAAATGAGAATACTGTTTTTTAATTGTAAATGATGAGTTTTTAAATTTATGAATACGGTATGAAAATAATTGGTTGAATGTCTTTGAAATTGTTGTTCAAATATGTGACCACATGCATGGGTATATATGTGAAAGGCGAATGGAAAATGGTACGATTGGATGAGTGCCTAGATTCACATGAAATGGTGCTCAGTGTGGCATGGGAACATGCATGTGTGGGGCACACGAGACACCATTGGTGATTGTACAAACCACCAACATAGTTTATATTCAAGAAAAAATTATTGTAAATGGTAATTTGGTGTTTTAATAACTACTGAATGTGTGATGTGTCTTTTTTATTTTGGGAATTGTATTTGAATGGACTTTGGATCTAAGAATTATTATTGGTTAACTTCTGTCTTGAGTTTATGTTATTATTAATAATGTAACATCTTGAGATTTTATGTGAAATAATTTTTTAATTTAATTGATGTATTGTGTTGTACGCTACACCAAGATTAGCTTGCGCTATATGCAACATCGTATTAGGTTGTAGTATACGCAAACACTATTCTAGGCTTGTGTTTTACGCCAGAGAAACCTTCCTTGATAGCATGTGTTGTGTGCAATACCGAGTTTCACTAAACGAGATATTATTATAATATTATTATGAACTAGCCATTATTAATAGTAATACCCACTTTTTGAACTTTTATACATTTTATCTTTCAAAATGGACTTAATTTATTGATTTGGAATATCGTAGTTAGCTTAGGGTGAATTTTTGGTATTTTTCTGAAAAATTTCAATTTTTAATGAATAGTGAAAAACACTGAGTTATAGTTCAAAAATGATATTTTATTTAAAAAATTATTTATCTTATTTAAATTTATTTTAGATAAAAATAGATACATAATACTTATATAAGTTCAATGTGATTCATTGGAGTCATTTGATAATAAGTTTAGATATATAAAAAAATTTGAACTTTTTACCATATTTTACCCACATCCTATGAGAATTTGCAAATTTACATAAAACATAATTTTACTGCTTCTATGAGTGTAATTTAAAAAATCCGAGAGACACGATTGATATCAGTAAGTAAAACTTAGTTCAATGAGATGAAAATAATTTTTGATGAATAGTAACTTTTAACTTTTATTTACCACGATTAAAATTAAATAGGTTAATTAAGGGTAAAAATGATATTATTATTACTCTAACACATGTCCTAACTCTATTGGAGAAGTGTAACTCAACCAAAAATAACTATATAAATAAAATATTACCCTTTTGGTCCACTTGGAATAGATTAGGACATATATTATTATTTAATTCAAAGAAGATTTAAAAGAGTTAAAATCAAAGTTTAATAACTAAAACATTTTTAATATAGTGTTATACGTAAGATAAATTAGACCATAAATATTCATTAGAAATATAAAATTATTCCCTACATAATGGTTTTTTATTTATAATTTTTAAATATTAAATAATTTTATATATTTATGACACAATGATGATGCAGTAATTACCTTAATAATGAACTTTTAACATAATTGATGTTATAAATACACAAATAAATGTAATTGGATACTTTTTATATGTTACACTAATTTAATATGTTAATATGACATATTATTATTGATTTTATTTACTTTTTTAGAACTAATAATTCTGCTATGATTTTCAGAAAAATCACTTACAAAATAGTATCAAAACTAACATAAAATTGTTTTTAAAACAAATATTATATTATTTATTGATATTCTATTCCTAAAATTATAAGGATCAGCCAAATGACATAGATAAGGTTATATATATTAATAATGAACCACTTAGGGTTTTTTTGGCTGTTTTTAGTACGTTTATTAACCATATATTGTAAAAAATTTAGAAAACACGAGAAAAGTTAAATTACATAACATAGAGTTAAATCTAAATGATATGGTTAAAATAGTAACATAAACTTGTCTAAAACATATTGGTTGAGATTATTTCGACCCATCCCCACATTAAATAAATTAATTTGGATCTTTTATAAACCGAATATGACTTCATTATAAAATAATATTTTATATTTTTCCTATGTTTCCCATCTCCTCCATTATAAAAGGGAACCTCCTCCCTCTCCTCTTTACCCCATTTTGAGCCTTCAAGATCTAAAAAAACCTTCCCATTTATATTATAAACTTCCATAGAAACATAATATTGGTATGTATATTCTTTAAATACAAGATTTACTACCCAAAGAGGAGGTTTAGAAGGGGCGCACCAAAGAATAGGTAATATCCTTTACCGATTCTTTCAAATTCATTTCTTCTTCTACGTCTTCTTAATTTTTTGTTTCATAATAAATTAATATCCTAAGTATCACTAATATACTAATATGTTATTAAAAATATGAAACAACCCTATTTAACCTTCTATCCATCCTGCATAAAACAAAATCACCGCACATGCGTACGTACGGAATACTGTCTCCACGCCATGGTGTAATCTGTATTTTACCACCACCTTACTTGGATGTGTATAATGGTATAAAGAATAACTATATATGATTATTATTAAATTATTATGATTCTGATATATTATATCATCCACTCCAATTCCATTTAATAATTATTGAGATGATATCATCGCTCGTGCGTACGTACGGATCACCGTCTCCACGACGGGATGAGATTCATTATCCATGTTAACCATTCATGAATTATTATAAACTATATATAATGAATAATAATGAAATATATGACATAATAATTCTACTATATTTATGTATATATATATATATGTAATCTACTTCCATTAAATTCAATATGGAAATGGAAACAGTGTTCATGCGTACGTACGACCTACCGTCTCCATTAATAGTGTATTGCATTTCATGTATCTATCTATTATATATATATCTATATAATAAATATATATGATATATAAATCATTTATTACTTTTTGGAAGTATGTAAATCATTATATAAGTAATAATATAAAGAACAACAAGTCCAAACACGTACGATAAATGAAACGATTTTACCAAAAATGTTGCTTTAACATTGAATTGACAAAAGAAAGGGTAATATAATGTCATATGTGAATCATATATAATATAATAAATTTTAGTATGGTTCTATAACAAGTTAATAATATCTTTAAAACGACTATACAAGAGTTTTGGACACATTCATAAGAAATTGGACCTACGGTATGGAATAATTATTCCAATCTCGTTTTTATCTGATATTCTTTATTTGAAAGTATTTACTGTGGTTATATTTATCATCCAAGTCCACGTTTTCTATAAATGGTTTCATTTATGTTTAAATTCCTTTTCACCCTTTTATTACTTTTACCACATAGTATGCATGAAATCTTTCTTTTGTTTACCATACGAGGTAATTGTTTTTGACTTTTCTGACAAAAGTACGAGAACAATGTTATTTTTAACTTATACAGCATGAATAGATTTTTATAGTTTATAACGCCTCATTTTCATGAATATTCGTCTATAATATTTCATGATTAATTTCAACAAAATCATTTTCTTTTAAAATTAAATGGAAATTTTTGAAGAGAAAATGTTTTTGAAGAAGAAAGGATATTTTTCTCACGAATTCATTTTAAGTGTTTTATTGAAACTATTTCCAATATAAAATGACATTATTTAATATGTTTATGTTTCAAGTATAATAGACCCATTATTTACATGGTTTTATTTTTTTTCTTATAATGACATGATATCCATTTTTTATATGGATTATGTTATGACGACATGAGGTATAAGAATCCCATTCTATTAAAAGGGTTATGCTATGATGTATGATTTATGATTTTGTGGGACATGAAGGAATGATTTATTTACGAGATGGGTGGGCCTATATATCCCTCCAATGCATTGGATAAATATTTATATATCATGAGATAGACATGGATGGAATGGTAAGTTAATCTGGTTCACTGATACGGGACTGGAACGTGGAGTGAACTCGATTCAATAAGGGACTTTGTCCACTAAGATGGTTTTGGAAGCAATGCCTTCGATAATATGGAAATCATATCAGGTGATTAATGGTTTTCCAAAAATTACATGTTTTATTCCCATTCTATTTTATCATGATTGATTTTTTTTATGATCTATGCCTTATGTACAGCTAAGATTTATGTCATGTTCATGTTTTTACATTCAAATGTTTATCGGTTGTTTTATGTTCTGCATGATTACCCTTACTGAGCATCTGAGCTCACCATTTTTATGTTTTCATTTCCCCAGGATATAAAGAAATGATTTAGGGAAGAAAATAAATGGTAATGATCATTATGGGATATGTTGAAGATCATTAACCACGATTAGAAGATTATGTTCTGAGTTTCCAAAGACACTAAACTATTACGGGCCTAGGGTGTTTGTTTTTGTTATGTATTAAGTATTCTGAAAAAGTAATGTAATTTCCATGCACATCAAGATTTTGGTCTCTATAGTTGGTATCCGAGAAAAGGTTTAGTTCTCCATTGGAAACTAGGATGCAAAAACATTAGTGAATTCCCAAGAGATATTTCTATGGTATGTTTATTGATGTCCCTAAGGTTAAGTATAATTATAGTTTATACTCCTAGAATTATGGTAATGATAGTATAATTAAAACAAAGATGTTAGGTATTAATGTTACTCCCCCTTTATTATATTATTTTCCCTATAATGATTTTTTCCTCACACTATTCTTTTTGGGTTTTAGATAATGGATGTAACCCAAAGGAACTGTGTTGATCAATGTAATGGAGGATGCAATGATTGTCCTCTTAAACAAAACAATGTTATGGGATATGGAGTGAAAAATATTAGTGCTCTACTTACACAAGTTATGAATCAATCTCGACATCCAAATGAGTAGTGAAAGGAGCAACATTCTGTTGAATCCTTCATGAGAAAGCGTCCACCTTCATTCAGCGGGTCTACTGATCCATTAGTTGTTGAACACTGGATCATTACAACTGAACAGATATTTTCAGTCCTGCAATTTTCTTGAACATGATATCGTCATCTTAGTACTATATCTTTTGGAAGGTGTAGTTGATCAATGGTGGAATCTTATGAAGAATATAAGGCCCCAATATTTAATTGAATCCATGGAATGGGACTAGTTTAAGAACTTGTTTTTCAATAATTACTTCCCTCATATTCATTGAACAAAGATGGAAAAGGAGTTCCTTGAGCTTAATAAAAAGGATGATTAATCAGATGGTATATACGAGGCAACTTTTACAAGGCTTGCAAGGTATGCTTCTGGATTTATCATTCAAACTGAAAGTAAAGTTGATCGATTATTCAGTGTCTTAAGACCATGTATTTGAAGGGAATTAGCTATAAGAGACTTCAGTAGAAATGAAAAAATTGTGCATTGTGCTATCAAGGTAGAATAGAAAGTTGGTGTTACATATCCATCTCATGGTTTTGACAAGAAATTATAGATGGAGTTCAAGGAGAAATCTCAGAGTAATGGTGAAAATAAGATGAATGTTACTTTATGCTTAATGTGTGGAGAGAAGCATAGTGGATATTGTATAAAAGTTACTAAAAAGGTTTTAAGTGTGGAAATGAAGGCCATAGAGTAGTTGAGTGTCTATGTAATGGTAAAAAGGTAGCTAATGATGTGAATAGAGAAAAGACTACAGAGAACACACCACCAACACTTCAATGCTACAATTTCAAGTAAATGGGGCATTATTCTAACCAATGGCCTAATCCAAGGGTTAATGGTGATCAACATCAACAACTTCTTAAGGAAAAGGACAAAGGGAAGTCACATGCGATCACTATTTGTGATTTTGAGTATTCCTATGATATGGTGGAATGATTAAGTGTTTATTTAATGGGATTTAAAAATATTGTTGTGGAATCTCATTTATAGTATCAGGGAATTTTGGAATATATGTGTATTGGATTACTAATGTTTTTCAATAATTATATGGTACTAATAACCATGAAAAGTGATTGAAATATTTTTGGAAACAAGATGATATGCGCATAATGAAGGGATAAGGATAAAATAATATGTTTGATGGTATTCATGAGCTCATGATTGATATAAGGATAAAGTGATATCATGGTTTGAGTATATAGATGTTTTGAAATTTTGGTATGTGGAAAGCGTTAACTTTTGACAGCATTCATGTTTTCACTAAAGTTCAATGGTTATTCATTTTTTCAAGAGAATACCTGATTAAGGAATGCAAATATTTGGAATGTGATCAACAAGATATATCTTATGATATACGGGCACTAAATGATTGTATTCAATACTTGGTGGACGACCTTTCTAGTAATCGTATTATTTATACTATGAGATTAGACATAACTATTTTGGATAAGCCTAAAGATTGTAATGGATTATGTTAGACAGAAGATAGTATTGTTTAAGGATAGAACTTGTTTTTCGATATTATTTCTGGCATGTTCCCACAACCGAAGTGCGACAGGCCATTATCTTCTACCACTATCCTACATGATGTCCCTGATTTGTATAAATTAGTTTTAATTTATGAAGTATAAGTCCATTTTAGAAACCATATACGATTAATCTCCGCAAAGATGGACTTCTGTATATTTAATAATGTGTGCTAATATTTTTTGTGATAGAGACAGATGGAATGACCTATCATTCTATCGCATGATCTGCTAACACTTCACGGATGACAAATTTAACTTCATTTAATTAAGAGATGAAGTGGAAATTGTTCAAGGCATGAAAAACGATGAGATTTTACCAAAATCAAGTATGTATTTCAATTAATTCAATAATTACTCAACATTAGGGAAATGATCTTGAAAACTAAAATCGTTGTCCTAGTACCCTCATACCCGATAAATCAGATGGTACCTTAGATCATCACAAATTTATGGCATTATGATTGATAGATTTTTCATATCCATGTTCTCTACCACTCTCTGTCTGATCATGATGGATAGATTTCTCTTCCATATCAATATTTTCACATACGTTCTCCTATGTGGAAACCCAGTGATGAGTTAATTTGGGTAACTGTTACATTTTGTTCTTTAGTTTTTAAAATTATGATTTGGTATTACTTTTTACGATGTGGGTTTCTATGAAAGAAACTTACAAGTAGTAAACGATTTATAACCCCGATGAATTTCGAGGGTGAAATTCATTTTAATTGGGGTAGAATGTAACACCCTGAGATTTTATGAGAAATATATTTTTAATTTAATTGTTGTCTTGTGTTGTACGCTACACCAAGATTAGATTTCACTATATTAAACACCGTATTAGATTGTAATATACGCAAAAACTATTCTAGGCTTGTGTTTCATGCCATAACAACCCTCCTCGATAGCGTGTGTTCTACCCAATACCAGGTTTCACTAAACGAGTTATTATTATAATATTTTTATGAACTAGCTGTTATGAATAGTAATACCCAATTTTTGAAATTTTATAAATTTTATCTTTCAAAATGGACTTCATTTTTGGAATCGTAAAATCGAAGTTATCTTAGGGTGAATTTTTGGTATTTTTCTAAAAACACTCAATTTTTAATGAATAGTGAAACCATCTAAGTTATAGTTTAAAAAAATTATTTATTTGAAAAATTATTTATTTTATTTAAATTTATTTTTGGTCAAAAGAGATACATAATACTTATATTAATTAAATGTAATTCATTGTAGTCATTTTATATTAATTTTAGATATATAAAATATTATTGAACTTTTTTCCATCTTTTACCCACCTCCTTGGAGAATTTTCATATTTACATAAAATATAATTTTACCACTTCTATTAGTGGAATTTCAAAAATTCGAGAGACATGGTTGATATTCGTAAGTAAAATGTGGTTCAATGAGATGAAAATAATTTTTTTGAATAATAACTTTTGACTTTTCTTTACCACGGTCAAAAGTAAATAAGATAATTAAGGGTAAAAATGATATTATTATTACCCTAAAACATGCCCTAATTCTATTGAATAAGTTTAACTCGACCAAAAATAACCTTAGGAATAAAATATGACCCTTTAGGAACACTTGGATTAGATTAGGACATATATTATTATTTAATTCCAAGAAGAGTTTAAAGAGATAAAAGAAAAGTTTATTAAATAAAAAAAATTTAATATATGGATATACATAAGATAAATTCGACCATAAATATTCATTAAAAATCTAAAATGTTTTCCTACATAATGGTATTTTATTTATAATTTTTATACATTATATAATTTTATTTATTTATGACACAATGATGTTGCAGTAATTAACTTATTAAGTAAATTTTAACATAATCGATGTTATAAATACCCCAATAAATGTAATTTGAGACTTTTTATGAAATAAACTAATTATAATGGTTAATAAGACATTTTAGTATTGATGTAATTATCTTTTTTCTAACTAATTATCCTATTATGATTTTCAGAAAAAATTAATTACCAAATAGTGTAAAAATTGACATAAAATAGTTTTTAAAACAAATATTATATTATTAATTGATATTCTATTCCTAAAAATATAAAATTCTACGACATGACTTAGATATGGTTATATATATTAATAATGAACCACTTGGTGTTCTTTTGATATTTTATATTAATTTTATTAACCATATATTGTTAGAAAACAAGAAGACACGGTAAAAGTTAAATTATTTAACTTAGAGTTAAATCTAAATTATAAGGTTAAAATAGTAATGTAAAATTGTCTAAAACCTGTTGGTTGAGGTTATTTCGACCCATCCTTACTTTAACTTCTAAATAAATCAATTTGGAGCTATTATAAACCGAATATGACTTTATTACAAAATAATATTTTATGTGTTTCCTAAGGTTCCCCTCTCCTCCCTTATAAAAGGGAACCTACTCCCTCTCCTATTTACACAATTTTGAGGTATGAAGATCAAAAAACCCTGGCCCATTTCCCTTATCAACTTTCATTGGAACATAATAGTGGTCCTGGTCTTCTTAAAAGACCAACTTTATTGCCCTAAGAGGAGGTTTAGAAGAGGCGCGTCAAAGAAGAGGTAATATCCTTTACCGATTCATTCAAATTCATTTCTTCTTCTACTTATTATTCTTTTGTTGTTTCAAAATAAAGTAATAACATAAGTATCACTCATATACTAATATTTTATTAAAAATATGAAACAACCCTATTTCACGTTCTATCCATTCTGTGGAAAATGAAATCATCACGCGTGCGTACGTACGGAATATCATCTCCACACTGTGATGTAATCTGTTTTTTACAACCACCTTACTTGGATGGGTATAATGATATAAATAATAACTATATATGATTATTATTACATGATTCTAATTATGATATATTATATCATCCACTCCAATTCCATTCAATAATCATGGGGATGATATCATCGATCGTGTGTACGTACGGATTACTGTCTCCACGATGCGATAAGATTCATTCTCCATGTTCAAAATTCAAGAATGATTATAAAGTATATATAATGAATAATAATGATATATATTACATAATAATGCTACTGGATTTATGTGTGTGTATATATATATGTCATCTAATTACTTCCATTAAATTCAATATGTAAATGAAAACAACATTAACGCGTACGTACGGCCTACCGTCTCCATGAACGGTGTATTTTGTTTCATGTAACTATATATTATATATATAATGAATATATTTGATATATGAATCATTTATTACATTCTAAAAGTCAGTAAATCATAATATAAGCAATAATATAAAGAAAAAAATCCAAACAGTTACGATAAATGAAACGATTTAACCCAAAACGCTTATTTTACATGGAATTGACAAAAGAATGGGAAATATATATTCATAAGTGAATCATATATGATTTAATAAATATTAATATAGTTCTATTACAAGTTAATAATATGTTTAAAACCACTATACAAGAGTTTTGGACACATACAGATGAAATTGGACATACGGTAATGGATAATTATTCCAATCTCGTTTTTATCTGAGATTGTATATTCATAAGTATTTACTGGGGTTATATTTATCATCCATGTCCTTGTTTTATAAAAATGGTTTCATTTATGTTTAAATTCCTTTTTACCCTTTCATGACTTATACCAAAAGGTATGTAGGGAATCATTTTTTTTACCATACGAGGTATTTTGTTTTGACATTCTAGGTAAAAGTACGAGAAGAATGTTTTTTTAACTTATACGGCGTGAACTGATTTTTACAGTTTTATAACACCTCATTTCCCTGAAGATTACTCTACAAGATTTCATGACAATATTCATCTAAATCATTTTCTTTTAAAATTTTATGGGATTTTTTGAAAAGAAAATTATTTTGAAGAAGAAAGGATATTTTCCTCAGAAATACATTTCAAGTGTTTTATCAAAACTATTTTCCATCTAAAATGACATTATTTAATATGTTTATGTTTCAAGTATAATGTCCCAATTATTTACATGGTTTCATTTTTTTCCTATGATGAAATGATATCCATTTTTTTATATGGATTATGTTATGATGGCATGATGTTTAAGAATCCCATTCTATTACATGTGTTATGCTATGATGTATGATTTATGATTTTATGGCACATGAAGGAATGATTTCATTACGAGATGGGTGGGACCTATATCTCCCTCCAATGCATTGGGTACAGATTTATATCTCATTAGAGAGACTTGGCTAGAATGGAAAGTTAATCTGTTTCATTTAATCAGGACTGGAACGAGGAGTGACCTCGATTCAGTAAGGGACTTTGTCCACTAAGATGGTCTTTGTAGCAATTACTTGGATAAAATAAGAATCATATCATTGGATTAATGGTTTTCAAAAAATTACCTATTTTATTCCCATGATATTTTATCATGATTGATGTTCCTTTATGATCTATGACTTATGAACTGCAATGATTTATGTCGTGTTCATGTTTTTACGTTCAAATGTTTATGGGTTGTTTTATGTTCTCCATGTTTACCATTACTGAGAATTTGATCTCACTCTTTTTATTTTTTCTTTTCCCCGTGATAGAAATAAAGGTTTTAAGTAAGAAGACAAAAGGGGAAGATATTTATGGGAGATGTTGAATATCATTCACAATGATTAGAAGATTATGTTATGTGTTTCCAAAGACACTAAACCATTACAGTCCTTGGGTGTTTGTTTTTTTATGTATTAAGTATTCATAAAAAGTAATGTAATGTCTATGTCAATCATGCTTTGGGTCTCTACAAGTAAGTTGTTCTGAATGTGTGTTAATAGGATTCTCATTAAATTTTCTTCATGATTCCCATATGGTGGTTTACTTTGTACGCTTAGTGTTCTCTTGTGGGGTGTCTTAGACAATGGACCAGTCTGATTAGGTGTCAGGATTCTATTCATATCGATTGCATGATCCCATAAAGGATTGAAATATATTCAAAATGCATTGTAGAGTCATCCACAAATTATAGAACATCCAGTTGATCAATGTAAGTACGTCATTCAGTTAACTTCATTTCTCTTCTATTCTGTTAAGAAGATCCTTTTCTAGAAAAAGTGTGTTTGTGTAATGTTGTAGGACTCCTTAGATCATTAAGTTTCCCGAGTGGTAAAAGTAAATGTTAGATGTTGTCAGGTATAATGGTTTGGTTTTAGATCAATGAAGATAATAATAGTGGGGAAGGTGAAAATAGTCTAACTTGTTGTTGTTGGATGTGTTGGAAGGGGAATCAGGCCTCTCACTAGGCTCAATTATGATATGGTTTGTGTTCGTCCACTAATGTGAAAAATCTGGTATGATGTCTAATTGGGTGATGCACATTCATCTTTTATGCCCTATCCATGTAAAATTTCCATGTGGGAGTGAGTGGTCTGTGGGATGTGTTGTATTTTATTTATGTTGTTGGATATTTGTGAAGTTTCTTATGGCACTAGTAGTATGAATTTTTGATCGGTTGTTTTCCATTCCTGACTACGAGTTACGAGATGATACAATTATCAGAGCACCAACCACAGGTCTTAGAGTCAAGTTGTCACATAAAAAGGAAAACATGTGGGTGGTGTGGGACAGTGGTCCAATGTTTGTCTTCAGATTGACAAATGATGAAACATTATGCTTTCTGTGAATCAATTTCATTCCATGTGGTCTCATTGGATAGAGGTGTCATGAAGACCATGTTTATTTGATACAAAACACCTGATGTATTTTATATGGTTTGTAGTTTATATCATCAGGCCCATGGGGGTGTTAGGATTTCCAAGATTCCCCTATGTTAGCTAATGTTAGGACTTCAATGTCATACCACGCTAGTCAATTAGTTCGATGGTCATTACGATGGGGATACCCACCATGGGTCTTACAAAAATATACCCTAAATTGAATCAATTTAGCCAATTTTTTGTATTTATGAGTCCATTAAGGCCACCTCAAGTGGGTATCCTAGTTTTATCTCGATTTCGAGTTACCTCTTATGGTGGATAGTCAACTCATGCTTCCACATGTTAGCAATCAAGTTTCATCGCTATTGTTGGATTTGCGGTTGGTAGACTTGTTCAAATCTATCCAACCGAAATCACCATTCTTGTGTAAACATCAGGGTCAAAGCATACCAACTGATATTGTGATGTAAGAGTTATGTTACCGTATTGAGTTAACTGATTGTTTTAGATATAGTTAATAATCCGTTTTGGGAATCTTTAAGGTTTTATGTATTGGGATATTGAATGTTCTATTGTGAGATGTTATTTATTTTGATTATAAATTAGTGGTGTCTCGGAATTTTGGTGGGGAATCACATTGTGAGGTGTATATTTTGGGTCTCATGGATTTATTTTTCAAGTTCGTTCTCTTTGTCTATAGTTTTCTTGCTTCTCTCTTTGCTTTTTCTCAAGAACCACATTGAGATAAGATGGTGTACCCGTTCATTTTTCTATATAGCCTTGTGATGGATTTCTGTGGAGGAATTCATTTATTGTGGGAGGAATTATCAAACACTTGTTTTTAATTTACCCTCATACCTAGATCTGGTCCTGTCTCGATTATTTTGCATAGGAGTCGGGTTTGACAGGGTGGAGGTTTCGAGATAGAGTCGTCGAAGTTCAGGTTTGGTCCAAGAAAAAAAATTTATGTTGGAAATTTATCAAGCTCTAAGCCAATGTGTGGGAACCACATGGTTAACAAAAGCCATGAAGTTAAACAGGTTCCAGTGTGGTCACTTATATAAAGGTAAGAAGCCACTACACGGTTCATGCATGGTTTCTTGAGCCAAGACCAATGACAGTGTGGTCTCCCTATATTAGAAATAATTAATTATTTAAAATGTGAGTAAAGAAAATAAAAAATAAATATAAATTAGGAGTAATTAAATAAAATAAAGTAATTAATGTGGAACATAAAAAATTATAATAATATTTTTATTTTTAATTATTATTATTATTATTAATTCTATCATTAATATTACTAATCTTATTGTTTTTAATGTTGAGGATTTTAATTTTATTATGCTAATATTATTGCTATATTTATTATTATAATTAATATTGTTGTATTATGTTATTTTTTAGATTTTATTTTACCCCTTTCTCCCATCCCAATCCCATCCTTCATGCACCCCCTCCTCCCCACCCCACCTCTATACCTCACACACCAGCCCCCCCCCCATGAACCTCCTCCTTGTGCTCCATCTGTCCATCATTATTATTTGGAGATCCACCCTCCACAGGCACGTAGCAGACCTACATACCCCCTAATCTCTCCCTGCAACTCTCATGTGCCCCTCAAAATTTCCCCTCTCTCTTATGAAATGTGAACAACCTTCGGGAATCACCTCTTCATGCGACTACCCTTTGAGGACTCTCACCACTACCTCTCTCCCTCCATCATGAGTTCCTTCTTCATCTGAGTAAGTATTGGACTTCTCTTCCAAAGGTTTTTTGGTTTTTTGTAGTTAGGGTATGGTTTTGGGGATCTTATTCTCACATGTGGGTTACGATATTGTTTTTTAAGGATCACCATGTGTTATTTGAGGTGTGGATAGGTTGAAGTTGTGGTGTGGATGAGTTTCACTGCAATTTTTTCGAAGCTCCTTAGTCGAGGTAGGTGATTCTGTTATTAAACATTATTTGAATAATTTATTATGCTTTCCTCATTGTTTCAATATTTGTTTTGATTAATGTTCATTGTTATTTTTTTTTTGCAAATTATTGATACACATATTATTGGAAATTATTTATATTTCCTTTGATAATGTAAGAAAGTTTTGTGTGTAAAGTTTTTTTACCAATAGGATGTCTTTTATATCTTTTTAATTGATTTGATTAATTTTACCAATGGTGGTAATTAAATTTTGACCTTCTTATAATGTTCATCATACATTAAATTGCATTTTTATATGAAATCAAGAGTGGTTTTTGTGAAAACTCTTGTTCTTGTATTTTTGAATATTTTAAAAAGTGTTAAAATGATTTATTAAATTATTTATGTGTTAAAAAATGGTATTTGATACTTTTTTACATGCATTTGGTTTTAATGTGTGGCTTATTACATGGATTTTTAGATTTTTTCAAATTTAATCCCACATTGCGTATTTTTATAGTTTTGTATAAAATTTGAAATTGATTTTTATATTAAGGGCTTTGAATTAAATTTTTGGAATGGCCTTCATGGGAATAATATTTTAAATGATAAAAGTAGGTTCATTTTTCTTTGGAAAAGCCTTATGGTGTTTTGAAAATTATTTTTAAAATTTCCTACAATTTATAGTGTTGTATGTGAAGTGTAAACCATGTCGGAAAATGCTTTGGTGATGTTTTATGAATTGAAAAAAGGTTTATTAACATGTGAAAAGGAAACCCATTATTTTATTATGATTATTGTGTATATTTGGTAGTAAAAGTGTATTTGGAATGGTTTTTTTGTTTGAAACCAAAAGGAACTTCTTCAAAAAACTTTAAATTTTTATAATTGTATATTAAATTATATAAAAGCATAAAAACATGTTTTTGATCTATTTGAATGTGGTCATTGTCATAAAATGGACTTTATATGTGGAAGTGTTGTGATATGATTTGTGAAACATGATTGATAATAAATGTAAAGCCTCAGTATCTTAGTGGGTGGACAAAAATTTGTATTCTAGTGACTCAGTTAAGGCCTCATCCCTATTTCACATAGAAATATTGGTGATAACAACACTAACTAAACTATTATGATGATTGGGGACCACTAGGACATTGGGGTTTCCTATCCTAATTGATGATTCATGAGACGACTCTTGGTTATGGTTACATGGACACTGAGATACGATGTACCTAGGGAACCATAGATATCTAGTGCATATGGTACTTACAATGTCTATTATTCAATGATTACATTTCAACCATCATCATATTGTATATTGGTTTGGTATTTTTAAAATAAAATTTGTTTATTATTTAATTTTCAACACATTAATAAGTTTTTTTCTTTATAATTGCATTCCTTGAAAATATTTTTGAATTAAAGTTATAACCTTTCTAATTTTTTCCCAAAAATAGGTCATGGAGTTTCTTTCATTACAAACTATTCTTGTTTTATTTTTCATTTAATATTTAATGCATGTAATCTCTTATCAGGGTGTAATACTAATGGGATTTTACTAACACCCGGTATACAAATTTGGGTGTATGTAGACTTTGTTGTATTTTGTTTCATGCAAAATAAAGACATGAGTGTTGATAGTTTTAGTTTATTGTGACTTTCAGTGTGGATCTGGGTGGTGGTGGCATGAGGATGTGGTTCCTCTAGTCACATTGAGTTTTTATATAGATTTTTGTTTTCCTTATGCTATTTTAAAATTATGGTTTTGTCTATACATATTAATATTTATTCATGAAAATTTTAAATTGTGTGTTTCGTTGAATTTTTTAGATCTATTTTTTATTTTATTTTTCGGTCATTTTTAATATGATTAATTTAATTAAATCATTCCCTCTTGTTCCATTGGATACTTGAGCACTTGTGCAAGCATGTGGATATCAAGAATTCCCTATGGGAATTATTGTGAACCAAATTGAATGGGGACCCATCTTGGTCCATGACATCTAATATCACAACATGTAACAAATATAATGATAAAAATATTATAATAATCCCCTTATATAATGACATGAAGTTCCATCTAGTCAATTATTGTCTTGAAACTTAATGGACTTTGATGAGTTGTTATGAATAGGATGATAATGGGATCATATAAAGATGTATGTTCCCATTATGAGGCTCAAAATAAGTTTTTTATTTTGTACCAACCACTATAATATCTTATATAGATTTTCATAAATTTTATCATTTGGTTTGCGGATTTATCTTTCATCTTAAACCCAATTAGTTGTTGTTAATATCTAATGTCATATATGAACCTTCTTACATTGATACATTACTTACACTATCCTAATATTTATGAATATCTAGTTTCAACATCGTATGATTCATATAATTTGTTAGTTTTTATAATCAATGATATATTTTAAATCTTATAATATATATGACATTTTCCCCTCAAACATGGAATATAGTAAAATATATGTACATTACCATATATATTTAATCTTATGTTCTTATCGACATAGTAGACTTACATGTGATGTTGTTATCATCAAAAAAATTATATGATATGTTTTCATATATCATACCTAGTATTTTCTCAAATAATTATAATTTATATGTATTTCTATATGATATTTTAATTCTTTGTGTTATATGGTCACTCTGTATCATATAAAATGTTTTTAGATTGTTAATTATTCTACATAAGATAAATGATGTGGAAATGGGTATAATAAGACATATTTTCTTTCTAGATCATAGAAAACCAATTTTTATATTTATTTTCACTAATACATTTCAAAATAACACCCCTCAACTTTTTGGATTATAGGATTCATAATTTTTCTCATTACATTAGTGTCCCATGGGGCCAAACGTAAATGTCGTTAAAATAATGATTTTTTTTTATGATGTGTTTCTATAAAACGTGTATAAAATTGAGATATCATCAGAAACACATGATTTCAATTATATTTGAAAAGAACATTTTATATTATTTCATAAGTTATTATATTTTATTTATGAAACACCTATACATAAATTTTTAGGTTCACGCTAAAGTATCACATTACTTTATATGAACATTATAAAATTCCAAAGGTTTATGGAAAGGGGTGATGGTTAAAGTGTTTTGTGGGAAAACATAAAATCAATAATAATGACTATATGCCAATGAAAATTGACATATACAGAAGAAAAATTCATTAGATTAGAAAACTATAAAATAAATATGATATAACAGTTGTCATGTCAAGTCATAAAATTTTCACCAATGGACACCGAATGATACATCTCAGAAAGTGTAAATAGTAATGTTGGAATTTAATAATTTAAATATGATGTGATATATATTTTTAGTTTTCCCTGATAACACATCTATCTCATAACCTCAATCATCTCAGCAACCTACAAATGGATTATATTCTTTTTTATGATCCCCAATCATGATGTATGGAAAAATTAATGATGTCAATGTAAGGAATGAGTATAAAATAAGTACTAAAATAATAAAGCATCATGACCATATGTAAACATACATATGTTGTATATCACATGATAATATATAAGTGCACAAGAAAACAAGATTCATTATTTTTGTGTGTTATCAATCACTAAATGAGCCACCATAAACCCCTAAGGTACTTGATCATGATCTATACCAAAACAATTGTGATAATAGAAGATGTCATCATGGTTCAATCACAAGGCCACCCTATATATCTATAAACTTATATAAGGAAAAAAATTTCTATTTTATAAAAGGTCCTAATTTATCGTATCTATCAGAGGGGAATCTATAAGTTTTTCATAAAAATTCAATTAACTCAGATATTCCCACATGACTTCCATTTCATAGAACATCATTGGTTCAAACATCATGTTAGACATAAAACTTCCTTGTTTCATGGCCTATCTTCTACATCATCGTTTTTCACACATTCTCCATCTATTTGGGGTATTCATTCCATAATTATATTCATCTAATTTGTTACCTAAAGAAAACCAACAATATTCCATACATTCATAGAAAAAAATGAATATCACATATAAAAACAATATAATATATCAATTATAAATATCATATTCCATGAATAGACACGCGCACATGTGAATAATTTAAAACATGGTTTCACTTAACGCACACAAATAACCAGATGTGATCAAAACTAATCATGGTTAAAAAAACACAAGGAAATAACATCAAAACATTCAAGTATTCCTATAAAATTATATATATGTTATAATTTTACTCTAGTTTTTATATCAATACCAAAATCCTTGGTCTATTGAGAAAAAAATGTCAAGATCCCAACCCCACATCGATGTATTATAAAATACATTTCCAATCAATATTAGACTCAGATCATTTCAAGGATGAGATTCTAATTACCAAGATCATGATGGATATAAAATAAACTAATAAATATCCATTATATACGTAATGAATCCATATAACTTTCCTAAATAGATTGGATCTAGCATTTATCTCAAGAGATAAAGTGGATATCTAGAATATATTGTAATAATATAGGAGGATACCAACTTTCACATTGAATATACCTGATTTAGTTTTCTATATATACAATATTTTGGAAAATAGGTAGGTAAACCACCATGAATCACTAATAGAGTTCCATGGAATGATATTACTACATTTATAGAAATTAAATAGTGTTTTTAAAAAAAAATAAGTTTAGTAAAAACCCCACATATTGTTTGGTCACCTAATTTCCCAAACCCTGACCCAGCCATAAAATGATTTATTGCCATTTAGGTGACCTACACGATTTGGACACATAGAATAGTAAATGATTTGGAAACATTCTTTTGAATCTATTTCACTATAAATTATTTCTTGTAAATGTCCCATTTTTTGATTTATCCATTTAAAAAAGTGATATTCCCATTACCATTCTCCCAATAAACTTCATACACTCTTAATTGAAGCATTATAATTTCTCCTAGTAGTGTGCCATTCATGGACTCCCTTAATGTTTTATAAAAACAAATATTGAAACCTGATTCAACTTATGAAATCAACAAAGAAATTAATTATTTGAAAAAACATAAAGATACACTGAATGTAATTTTTATGGTATGTAGAAACATTAGGATATTATTACCCACACCAAGTACTAGTCATCCTTGAGGAGTGCATGTAGAGTTCTTACTCAAAAAATGTCATGGATTGTTCACTTCATATTTATTCTTATAAATAACTACGTATAAACATCTACCCTTCCATATGACTATGAAAAGTGTGATAGCATATCCTTATCACACTTTCTCACTCTAGTGAATGATCATTACTAGGTGCACCATAAGTGATGAAATAGGCTCTAGCTCAAAATTATTACCGTCAACCACATAACCATTATTGAGAATGTACCTATGATGTAGATAAAAATGGATAAAATCATGCATATATCTATTATTTGTTGAAATATATAACTATTATGATACTATACAAATATGAATTTAAGTCATTAATGGTTGAATGAATCTTAACACTAGGATATTTTAATTCTAAAATCATCAATACACTAGTTGAGGAGTCACTGTAAGAAATTGTTTTCACGCACAGTGAACTCCAAGGGTATCCTCCACCTATTTGAATATAATTTCAATTTATTATGTATAGTGACTAACCAATTCAAACTTAATTTCACACACTTAGTCGTATCCATTAGGATGATCAACCTCATCTCGACTACCATTCTAGTATCATGTCAAAATATAGTTAAGAGATATGATCATTCATAAGGATCCTTAAAAGGATCCATTTGATTAAAAATATGGATGTTATTATTGTGTTATAATACATCCAAGTCTATGGTATAACAAAAGAGACTCACCGATGATTTGAAAAAATTATAATAACATTTCCTCCCATAGTCAGTTATTCCTTTATGATATTCTTCTAGTTCATGGATGATGGGTTATATGTTGTTTTATCTTGGTATGAAAATCATTCTGAAATCACTATGAAAACCATAACCTTATATGTGAATCTACGTCTAATATGATGACATATGGATCCCTATTAAATCACACAACATTATATACAAATAAAATTTTAATATCATCCTTATAAATGGCCTCTTGAATCGAAATGAAATCATCCACCACCATTAGATAATAATATATCAACCAAAAAGATCACAAATCATCATGTTATTGGGTAAACTTATCACAATATTCATCATCACACCATTATAAAACAATATCGTAACTGTAGTTTACTAATGGAAAAAACAATTAATCTATTGCTCAACTATTATCCAAAATTAAGAAATACATCATGAACCAAAACCGGTGATTTCTCTCTTCATATGTGAGCACAAAAAATGGTTTCGGATACCATGGTATGCCATTTTTATTCTTTATTACACTACCCAATTTAAATATTTATAATTTCTCATCATTTTCTTCCTCTAGAAAACTACTACTACTAACCTCACATAATTTGGATTTTACCATCATCATATAAAGACCATACTATGATATAATCATTACAAAAAATTATCAATCTTCCCTAGGTGCTCTATATCCTACTCTTTTATAGACATCACTCAATCCACTAGTGAGAATAGAAAAGTAAATTGATATATGTTTGGACTCGATGATCCCTAACGGAATCCACTCACCACACAACTATCAAAGTTATCATACATTAGTCTACTAGTGAAGGCAGGTCTCTTAAATCTTACATCATTTTTGTTTTTCTACAGAGATAATAAATTTTGAAATTTCCATTCACCATAGAATAATCCATCTATATTATGAAATTATACAGATATTCCACCAAAACTTCTTCCTCATATTGATATACCACTAAGAGAATATATATTTAAAGCTATTACAATCATTTTAGTTGATAAAACACACAAAATTAATGTATTATCACCATTAATTCTAGGCATGGGACACAACTTCAAAATATAATTTATAAATCAAATAGTTCGACACATTATGTCGCATAGGATGTGACCATAATATACTATATGTTCTCTCAACATTGAAAGAGATATAATCTCATCACCTGAATATTTGTAGTACATTCCATATTAAATCCATATAATTGGAAGAATCAAAACTGAAGATGACATCAATATCAACTTTCTCACTAAGAATTCATTATAAACTGATTACTCTAGTCAAACATCACTCCCTTCATGGTATGTTCTGACATCGATGATACCATAATGGGAGATGTACTACATTAAACATCTCTTGTAAGAATAATTCCCATTTTAACCCCTGATCTCAAAAAAATTATTTGGATATTTCCAAGACATCACAACCTCTACCTTCTATAGGTCAATGTAAATCCCCAACTTGGTTAATAAATTATTGAGTAAGTACACATCATTAATCCAAAAGTAGCTCTTAATTATTTAATCATAAATCCAATTCAAATTTTGTTTACTCAAAACCATGTCAAGGTTCGTTGAATTCATATTTGACGTGATTGAATATATAAGGATATCATCCCTGAATACAATTTAATATGATTAAAAAATTGAATGGAAAATCATGAGAATGAGGGTGACGAACATAGCTGGATAATTTTTCATCCAAAAATGAAGGTCAATGTACTCTTGCAGTTTTTAAAAAATCCTAAACTTTGTTATAGGAATATGATATTTTCCCGTCAAAAACTAGTTATAGCATAAATGAAGATAAAACATGGAATATCATTGATCGAAATTTGATTGGTCAAAAAGATTGTCAATCCTAGGTAGAGGGTACATGTACTTCACCAATACCTAAATCATATAAATGCATTGTATATAGATCAATAGGCTACCACACGCCTTCTTTGAAAGAAACCCTAAATCTTCACAGGAGGATTTCTATGTATGATAAACCCATTCACCTATAAATATTATAATTTTACATTTAACTCTCACATATCATCTGGTTCCATATGATATAGGGGAATCAACATCATTTATGGATTAAGAACATGTTCAATATCAATCAAAATTACTCTTTTTTAATGAATACATGTTATTTCATTATGGAAATCATATTGATAGGGATCAATGATAAGAGAATTTAAAATGGGATTTAAGTTTAATTATGTTGCGAGGGTAAAATTTATTTAAAGTGTAGTGATTGAATCAATTTGGATTATGTCTGGTCCCATCCATCATACTCTGACATCCTATATATTAGTCCATATAATCCTCTCTCCTATATTCATGGTATATTGAACATGTATCTAGTATTAGTTTAAATTCTCCATAGAACATATCAAAAAATCCATTTATATGAAAAAATTAAACTTGTCATCTCTATAATCATGAAATTCCATTGACGACCATAGAAATAAATATGAAACCCTTATAACAATAAAATATAAATTTTACAATCATTACTAATTGTTCATAAAGATTGAGAATCTCAGAAAATAACATAATTTGTAAATCTGTCACATCAAAGTCCTGAGATGATAAAAAATACTAGGAATCTCATGTGTTAAATAATGTAGTGGATTGAATAGACATATTCATAAATATACCTCTTACCATATATGGCCCCTCACTTCTAATTACTAAAACCTCCTCTATGACATATAATATAAATACCTATGTGCTAAGGGAATTCCCCTGAGCCCCAAATACATCCTAGGTAACAGAAATATAGTTTGTTACAATATTATATATAGAACATCATCTAGATCCATAGGTCCCATTCTACATTTTCCCCATATGCATATAACATATTATCTAGGGAAACCTATTGTAGAACTACTAATGATGACCCATATTTAATCATACATGGAACATGATATATGGTTTGGTAAAAAAACATGCAATAACATCCACACAATCTATATTTGAATCATTGAGATCTCACACATCTAATAAAAGGGGATGAATAATCCCTGATATATTTTTATTTCCTCCAACCACCATGCTGCATATTCTCTACCTTCCTCTTCTAATTAACAATATAGATAAACACTCTTGAATTAAATAAATATTTTATCTATCTACTGAATGGTAATGTAATTCATTTAGAATTTTCTCTTCCATAAGCTCCTCAAAATTCATATCTATCCATAAAAAATCAGCATATATTGTCGGGTCAATGCATTTATCCTAAAATCTAAACACTAAATGAATGCCAGTATTGAAGATTGTATCCTTTAACCAATAATTCCATGTAAAAAGATAATTTAATCATAATATATATTTAAAATTATCACAGTGCACTAAAACTCGAATCGTCACTTGATGATGATACATAATCTGTATGTTCAATCCATATTTTTTGTATTAAGAAAAAACTCCAAATATATAAGGTACTTTATGGTCTATAAAGTAAGATCATCATAATCTCTTGCCTAACCCATAACACCCAACCATATCTTAGAAGATCCCTAAATCATAATGGAAACAATCTTCACAATCATATCCTCTTGAGTCTCTAACATAACAATGATTTCCTGGATAATTTTAATCCAATATTTATAATTGCGAGGAACATAATTTTCTCTAAATGTTTTTAGATACTGGTACTTGAACTATCACACGTATCCTACCCTATTCATCTCTGTTTGAGTAGTTCTATTCTTAACATCTTTATGATGGGGTAGTTTTAAAGCTTAAACCATCGTATTTGGTTTGGGAGCATGCACAATTATGTCATCCAACATAGCGCATGGTGGAAATGGACTTTCCACACTAAAAGTATCATTTTTCAAACTCTGAGGATTGATTTTTATATAAATTACATGTTGAAATTTAGATTTCTATAACACATTCCTTTTATATCAATATAATTAGTTACAAATAATATTTATGGGACTCATATTTTATGAAAATCCTTTAGAAATACTATCAAATATGGTATAACAAAGTTATTTAATACCAATTCCAAACATTAGTCCTCTATAAATACACATTATCAATGATCATATATATATATATGTATTTTTATATTATAGATACATCAAAACATTCAACATTCTAATGATAGTGTTGATAAAACATAATAGAAAATAATATGTATATACTACCAAATAGGAAACATAAATCAATTAATTTAACTAATTAACTACTATATTGTAAAAATGAATATATATGTGGTGAGTTATACTACATTAGTATTTATGATGCATAAAAAACCAAATACACTAAAACTATTACAGAAATCCCAATCACGTTAACTCAAAGGTTTGTTAAACATGAGCTATCCAAGAACACAGAAACATCCCTAACCAAGTTACACAAATATTATTTCATCTCTATGTTGTCCCCTAATAACCATGAATAAATTAATGGAGACTCTAAATTTGATAACATTTTTGGAATCCCCAACCTGAATCACTAGCTCTGAGTTGAACTGCAACATGATATCTTGTGGGCTCACCATATGCAAGAGGCTTCCGACTAGAAGTGTGGGTCTCTCACTATTGTGGGAATAATATAATCTCAGTGATCTTATCCATAATTAAATGATGAAAGGTATATATAACGAAATAAAACATTTCAATGGAAAGTAATATTATTAAGATGCTCTAATATATTTAATGTCATGGAAAAAATTCAAACTAAAGGTACAAAACCTGTCGTAGGTTAAAAATTATGTATAGTATTACTTGAATATAAATATGCAATTAAGTAGATATATAGAGTGCTTTCGGATACCATTTATCTCACCTTAAACAATGCTCCACTGCAAAAAAACATATTTCCTTTTCAATTTCTCATATCCCTGGTTATGATGCTGGTATGTGTACTGAGATTCTGATGTAGTATGTGAGTATAAAACAATTAGTAGGACATCACTGTATAATTAACATAAGTTCACATGCATAACATGTAAATTAATATATAAGATAAAAATAAATATGAAAACAAAAATCAATAATGTTCCATGGAGTTGTGTGATAACCAAGATGCCACAAACCCTATATGTTCCTGCATTGAGTACATTAATGAAAAATAGTTATAAAAGAAGTCATGATCATAAATTGACAATAATTTAATGTCATATATCATTTAATATAAAAAATACTAGACAACCGTTTCTTTTATTAATGTTCATCATGCCCCAACTTCTTTATAGGTATATCGATACGGCTGCCATACCCCAACTACTACCTTGGTTCAGACCTCATTGTAATTGTATCATGACACCCATTCATTCTTGTACATAAGTATAACATAACCCAAACCTCTATTTGAGTCCATCATCTTGATCATTTCATGTTTCAAATACTCACCCTCAAATGGAAAAAAACACATTATGATTTTCCACAAATTTTATACCGAATGAAAAATCACTATAGTTCATACATTCACACACAACAGTCCATAAAATGTATAGAAAAATTATTTCATATCATTCATCATCATAATCATAATCATTAATATTTAATAATGTAAAATACACAACTTATAAAAAACAATAAACAAACTAGAAACAAACCTCACAACTGGCTTAGGTGGTGGCCTAATGTAATGAATACCAATATAACCCCCATTGATTGGATTAAACCCCAATAGTGTAAATAAATGCATTATTAAGAGAAATGTGATTTTTGGGCCTTGATCTTTCACTGCCATATATAAGAGATGATCTGCCACCTAGTTACCTTCTCACCACCTATAGACATCAAGAATGATTTTGATGAGGATGGATCTACACTTTTAAAAGATGTAGAAAATCCGCTATGGGGTTGATCTTTTTATAGGTAGGGAATTGTTAAGGATCATGTAATTAATTTCAATATGAGTAAGAGAAATATTATCTTATTCTTGAAGAGTTATCCCTATGTAATGTTCTGTGTGCTTCACCATGATAGAACTCACATGCCCATTGTAGGTTGTATAATAATGAAAGACACTCCCCCCATGGTCATAACCCCCCCCCCCCTCCATCAAGTATAACTTTTAAAATGCATGAAACATAAAAATTAGTCTTGAAACCAATAATTGTTGGTTCCATCGCACCATGTGTTCCAAAATCCTGGTACTAGAAAGATTCCCCAATGATGCACTCCCTAGTAGATGTCTCAATGACTTTACATCATTCCAATTGTTAAAACCATTGATGAAGTCAATGAGGAGGGATTTGGGTTATGGATATTATTATGAATGGAACCCCCTCTTATATGGCATTATTCCCAGCATAAAAAATATACCCACAACATACATTAATAATTATTAATAATTCCATTTTTTGAAGGCCTGTAATATATGAATCATGAAATCATTTCTCCATTAATGAGGCACTAGGAAGATCCAGTGAGGAGAGGTCAATGAAGTTTTTAGTGAACTTACACATATCCAAGGCCTATTCACCCTCAAACCAAATGTGAATAGTGTCCTCCTCCGAATATTTATTTGAGCAGTGGAATCTGAAATCAAGGTTGAAACAACATTTTCTATCATTTTTATCTGTGGAAACTGCTTGGTTTCTAATCCACCATTAGATAAAATTATGCTTCATTCGAACATATCATTATATCATGATATCTATCATATATAAGGGGTCCATATGGAAAGGATATTCATCAAAATAGTGATTTTATGGGAAATATATGATCAATTGATGAATTATACCCAGGAAATTCTGCCTATACCAGGGTTCACAAAATGTATTTTCATCCAATAGTAGTTCTAGATTCTCTCAATGAAGAGATTCCAACTCCCAAGATCATGGAATTCATGAAATACCAGAATTATTGATTAGATCACTAAATAAAATAGATTAGGTGGGGTGATAGTAACGTCGATGAATTTCATTGGGAGTGTCTATGATCGAGATCCCTAGTTGTATATGAATAAAATTAGAGGTTTTAGATAGGTTTCAAGATTAAAATAAATTTTTGGGTTAAATTCCTACCTTTTATATTTGTTCACACAGTTTTCCAAACTGTATGGAAACCATGTGAGGATTTTTGAATCATTTAAGAACCCATATGGTTTGGATTAAAGACATGGTTAACTATGAACCAACAAGGAATTCACTTCTATCCCATGACACATAATGTTTTTATAAATTCCACATGGTAAGATCCTACAGTACCCAAATAATGATTTTACAACTTTCCTCCAAAAAGATGAACAGTTACTAGGGGATTCCACATGGTTTCCCCTACCAATGTTTTAAAAATGAACCACCATGAAGGCCTACATGAACCTTCATAACCAAATAAAATATACGTGATACTTCACCCTAGAAAATAAAAACACCAAAACACCTAATGAATTTAAAAATTAAGGATTAATGTTCCATATGAACTCCGGTATGTGACAATTTACCCGTAGATAAAATTTTACTAAAATCAGGGATGCTTTATTGAATGTATCTTGGTAAGAGTTTTTTCACTAATGAAAAAACCATGTAATGAAGAATGTCAATATATTATCATTTTATATTTTGAAAAAATATATATTTTAAATATCACAATTCTATGATTTTCAAGGTAGCGAGCATGTTGTAACCTAACTCATAATACATTTTATAAAAATAAAACATAATGTAATAAATAATAATTATAAAAGAATTTAATTTAATTCAAATAATTATTTTATAATGAATAATTTCTATAATTTTCATTCATGGTTAGTATAATATTAAATGAAATTTCCAATAAGAATTTAATTTTTAAAAATATCAAATAATTTTGTATGTCGAAACAGATCATAAATAAAACATTATTGAAACATTTTAATTTATGATATATCATATGGAGAGTATAATTATATATTATAAAATTAAGAGAAATTAATGAAGAATTAATTGAAATATTGAAAAATAAAAAAATCAATTTGAATAAAAATTTTTCTTCTTATTCCTTTAACAATAAGGTTCTTAAATTTATTTACTCAACTTAAATATAAAAATAATGTTTTCTTAGTGATTCATATAACCCAGGGATAACTTTAGAGAAAGGAAAGTGTTTATTTCATCTATGGGTTGTCCTTTAACTATTTCTGAAAATATGAATGATTTAATTATAATCAGTTTTCTATTTATATCATCAATTTTATTATTTTTAAGTTAATTATATACTTATGGATATAATGAATTTAATTTAACCACATATTTGAATCAAATAATTTTATTGGGACTTTGTTTGTGATAACCTGAATACCCTTAAGGTATATAAATTATTTTTAGCATGATTTTATGAAATAAATATTTCCATTATAATTTTTATGTAATAAAAAATGGATTAATCTATTAAGTTCATTAAACTTATTATGTTATTGACATTGATATAAAAAAATAAAGAATAATGTATGGTTCATTGAATTCCATAAGTATAATTTTATCAAGAAATTAATAATATTATAAATGTTATAAAATTCTACAAGGATCATTGATAATTTTCATTCATCAATTCATTTTTTTAATCTTTATAAAATATAATAGAGGGAATTTTAACTCATTAATGGAAATTTGTATAATTAAAAAACCATATGATTAATTTTGTGACCTCTTACAAGTCACTTTGTGACTATATAGATGTAATATTTTTACTATATATGTTTCATTTTAGTCATTTTTATGTCTTTCCTATATACATGAAAAAATCATAAAGGTAATTTTTTGACATCATAAAGATCAACATAGAATTAATAATATTAATATGTGTTTTGAAAAGATCAATTATCCTCATGAAAATACCATTTAATTCTAAGATTTTTTTAATATTTTCACTCTCTGAAAATATTTTTATGATGAATTTTTTAATTTGTATGATTAATTTTGAGGCCAACTATTTGAAAAATTATAAGATTTCATAAAATATAAAAACTCTAAATGCTAATTTTATTATGGAATTTTGATGATTCCAAATATTTTTTTCATTTTTTAAAATGTGAAAAGGGCTATTTTATTTTTATGTTTAACATTATAAGGAATATAAAATATGAAGAACCCATGTTAATCATATAATTATTATTCATATGAAAATAATCATAATGGGATTCTTGTGGAACCGGTTGATGTGTTTTAACGTATTAATATGATTCATGACATGAATAAAACTAGTAAATATGTAAAATAATATTTTTGTAGTGAAGAGATGGAATCATATATCTTCATAAAACGTCTATAATTATAAAAATTAATTTATTTTATAATTATTTTTTATAGTAACTACTAATTTCAATTAACTAGGAGATTTTATTTATCATTTTAAATTATAAGTTATGAGATCATGGGCGTTTCTGGAATATCACTAAAGACAAGAGCTAAATAAGAATGAGAATATAAAGATATTTTTGGATCAAAACAATATAGTTTTATTATTTACGAAAATAATAGTGGCTGTCATTGTTCCATTTCATTGTGGTAATTATTTTGAAGATGAGTGTTAATTGTTTTTTAAAATTAAATTAATTTCAATTTATTGAAAATGTATTAATAAGGAGTGATAACTTGTGATAATTGGAATATTTATATTTTGAATATTAAAAATATTTTGAGGGAGGAAAATATAATAAAATAGATAAATAATTACTGAGTCGTTGATAGTGATTTGAAAAATAAATAGCTCAAGTATATTAGAGTTGAGATTTAGGTGATCATAGAGAACTAGTTCATCAAATTTCTCAATATGAGTTGTGATTTTTCAGAAGAACATTGCTTTTTAATATAAATCAGAGTATGATGTTTCAAAATATGTTAAAATACTCTATACATACTATCAAGAGTTCTTTTAATGGATGTTCTAAAACACTAGTTTCCAAAGTTAATTGAAATATTTTTAATTATTATTCACAAGGTCGAATACTTTTATAGATTTAATTAGAGGCTATGAAATATAATGAGATATTTTTGTAGAGGTTTGTAATGAAATAAATGGTCATAAATATATCTATTGTATTATTCTATTATTATAATGTAATATTTGTGACTTAGGGTGGATAACATATCACAGAAAGTATTGGGTGCCCTTATTGGACCCGAAACATGTAAAAATTTGATAATCCTGGTGTTATATTTTTTAGTTACATAATTTAAGGATTATATATTTTTATGAAAGGATTATATTTTAATATATAACATAGGTATTTTTTAAGTAATAAATCACAAAAAGAAAACCACTATTTATTAAAACTATATTCTCTGCAGTGAAAACCAATCCTAGAGATCGTCAAATTGCATTATAGCACCCAGGTTACACCATTAAGATCAACTATTTACGTAATATTCACTATTTAAATTCCTTTAAAAGAAGGGGTGTTCCCAAAAATTATGGTAAAATCAGTGACATACCATACCAAGATTCCACTTGATAGGTTCCCTAAGCCCAGTGGGCGACATGGCCTCATGCACATACCCTGGAATTCCAAAGGATACTACCTAGTAACGAGGGCTTAGGGTCTGTCCATGGGGATACAATGCCCTCCAAACCAATATTTAGTGAAATGGGGGGATGTAAACATAGGTTAATAGTGAAATCAATATAATTAAACTGAATTCTCATAAAAAAAAGAGAAAACAATAATAATAACTGAAACAACAAGAATAACATTAAACAATAAAACAACAGATGGTGATATGTCATGTACTAGAAAATTAGAAAGAACATACACAGGACATAAGGAAGAACATGTTCCACAATAATATAAAAGAAATAAAAGACTATCCCAAGCATCCTGAGTTCTGTCTCGATAATCTTCTATCAAGATATATAGTAAATAGAATAAAATAATGTGTTTTAAGTTCCAATTTTCCAATTATCAACACCTACAACAATGAAATATACTTCGAGTACCAACAGATCCCGAAGAGGGTGTGAGACAAATCTTAGTGGACACCAAAAATGGTGTATATGAAATTTGGACCGTGCAATTGAAATGTAAAAGTATGGAGGAGTTTATATATAAATTAAACTAGTAAAGTGTAACTAAACACCGATGTACCTTCCTTATACCTCACCTGATGTCTAAACTTGTAACCAGGTCATATATTAATCAATGAACAATTCATATTAATAGTAAAAGTGAGGCATTTCATTCACAATCATCACCTCTTGATAGTATGAATAGAGAAGGTTACAAGATGTATCAAGGAAAACATGGTCAAAGATATTTACAAGTGAAGTCCCATGGTAATAACCAAGGTAATGCAGAAATCAAGGGTTTCCTAATCGGTAATAAAGGTAGCATAGATAAGAATAAGGGTTTCATCTAATTATAATTTCCCAGTCATTCCAAATTAAGGTGCCTACGAAATTCAAGGTGATTGTCCAAGTTAAGATGTGGCTAACGAGACACAGGCCCCTAAGGACTATTACCATAGAACCTACATGCCAATGTTGAATCCAAGGAGTTTATCCAAGGCATCCAATAATTATATAAAGGCATCCTATAGTGTCATACCGAGCATCATCGTATAGAAAGGGATAAGGATATAGGTGGTTCTCATCCAATGAAATAAGTCTCCTTGAATCAGAGTGGGGTTCCTGAGGGCTCATGGAATTCCCTGATTTGAATCCAAGGTGAGTACGAGTAATTAAATTTTTATTAAATTATGTAGTCGTGTAATATCTCCTTCGGTTCAAGCCTTTCCTTTCATTAGTGTGATAAGTTCAAGTTTCATTCAATCATTTTATAATGTTATTTTTTTCTAGCCTTTCCTTTCATTAGTGTGATGAGGTCAAGTAGAAAAGAAACCATTTATTCCATTTGAGGCATATTTTATATTCACGGTTCATTATAATACCTTACATTATTGTTTTAAGGGGTGCTATAGAAATGGAACCAATAAATCATTCACATTTAATTATAAATTTGAAGAATTTATCTTAGGTGGTTGAATTGGAATGCATACATGGTACTTTACATTATGATATTCACAATATATATCAAGACATTTAATATTTAAGAGCATAAACAAAATGTGATCAAGCCATGGAACACACGAACGGTGGCACAAATGTGTCAACACACAAAACCACAATTATGGCATAACCTTACACATGGAAAGTATGTAGTTGTGGTCCTAACCACCGAAAAATAATCACATATTTGTAATGATGATGACAATACATTTATAATGACTATAAACATGGAATATAATTGTTATGAACAATACCCAATACAATCGGTGGGCCCCAAATGACATATCCAAAACCAACGAACTTTAGGGTAAGTTATATACTACCCACAATAGGATTGTACGATCAATATCTTCTGGTATTGTCCATTTATTTGTCTCAGTTTAGTGTATTTCTATGAAAATGAAAAAATCCTCACACCTCAATATCTCGATCTAGAGAAAAGGAGAAGGGGAATAGCTTAAGAGCACTTGAGTACTTTCCGTTCCACATCCAATGTGATGAACAGAAGATCAATCAGTTGTCGGGTGATGTAACATATTTATTCAAAGTATATAATTTATAAAATACCCAAATTGAATGAGAAATAGGTTAATACCACATAATCAAAGACTAGGAAAGATGGAGGTGTCATAATTTGATCATTATGGGAAAGAAGGAATTTTTTTTCTTAAAATACCATGCTCACGGTTTGTCTACACGGTTTTAAAAACCATGCACAAACCCTACATGCGTACTCTGTTAAAACGGGATCTCACATGGTTAGGCCACATTGATGTTTTCCAACCCTGTGAGGTGGATCTGTCTAAAAAACAAAATCCTCAGGGTTTACCAAACTATATGGAATTCCTACACATTGACTCTAAATTGTGTGGTAATCCTGTTTTTCATGGAATGATGCGTTATGGGCTTCGAACATTTCCTAGAAACCCTATGTCCATTTCTAACCCTTTATAAATCCATATTATGTCCAATATAAAGATTTAGACTAAAATTTAAAGGATCCATACCTGATTCAAAACCATGTTCTTACAACCCCCCCCCCCCCCCCGCCATAAAATAACTCATCGAAGAGGTCAACTTCCAATGGTGGATAATCATATCCTCCAAACTACTCTTGCCATTAAAAATTTACATCATCTTCCCAATCTCAAGTCTCTATATTACATAGTCGTGCTACCATATAACCAATACTTGAGGGAAACATTAGCCTTATAGAGCCTCGGTGCTCCAATTAAATATTCATACTGGATACTCCCCATAGGTATCATCCACATCTAAATCAACATACATTGGATAAAAAGTATGATAAAAAATCAGCATGATAATAGAAAAAATTTCAAACATGATAGACATCATGTATGGAATGGTACCTCTAAGGTAGTAGCAACTGATAGGCTACCAACCCAACTCTCATTTGAATTTCACAAGGACCTAAAAAATGAGATGATGACTTACCCACCTTAATATCCTTTTATACCCACGTTTGGGACATATCTGAAGAAGAACATGATCCCTGAATTCTATCTCAAGAGGTATTTGATGGTTATCAGCATAGGTTTTCATTTTAGATAGAATAATAGTCTTAAGCTTTCTGATTAGCTGAACATACTCTAGAGAATCCTGCAAAAAACAAGGAACTTGTAGGGATGCCTCACCTACCTCTAGCACCAGCAAGGGTGAATGATATGGCCTACCATATAAGTCAACAAAAAGATCCATCTGAAATGTCACCTGAAGGATTTAATTATAAACGAACATGATGATATGGATATTCTTCTCCCAAAAACTATCGAAATCTATAACACATGCTCGAAGCATATCCTATAGAACCTGTATTTTCTATTTTGATAGTCCATTGGTCTGAGGGTGAAATGTTTTTCATAGAATCACTTGTGATGCCATATATTTTTTCAATCCCTAATAGAAATATGATGTGAAATGAGTATCCTTATCTGAAAAAATAATACATGGAACCCCATGTCGTCTTATGTTCTCACAGATATACATTCCTCCCAGCCTATCAACTAAGAATGTTTCCTAAATAGGAATGAAGTGGAATTGTTTTTTAGTTGGTCAGTGACAACCGATATAGCATCACTAACCCTCAACAACAAAGGTAATCCGATTACCAAATACAAATCAACCACTTACCATTTCCATTATCAGTTTGGAGGCTGTTGTGACAATACTAAAGGTTTCTGGTGCTCTTCCTTCACCTTATGATAGATGAAACACAAAGTGATAGGTATTTCTATCTGACATTTCATCCCAAGTCACCAATATTGGTGTCACATTTATCGATACATCTTCGAGAGGACTAGATAAGCTTCCCACTAAGAAATGTGGGATTCCTAAATCAACTACTCTATCACATCTGTAGGAACCCATAGATGTCCACATAGATACAGTATGTCATCCCTACTCACAAACCAATCTAGATGCGGGTTATCACCTAATCTACTCTAATGGGCAACCAAGGCTTCGGGATCTGATAACTACCTAATATCCACCTTCTCAAAGACGGAAGAGGAAACTGTCAGTGACGAGAGGTAGTACTGGTTGTGACTATCATGGAACTCTTGATAAATCTCAGAAAAAAGGTCCATTAACATTCATTCATCACTGGATTCCCATACATTATGTTCTTGAGTTTTTTGACACAAGGATTCGTCAGCACATTACATTTTCCATTCATATATGCAAGCTCAAAATAAATGGATTGTAGCTATTTTACCCAACTCCACTGTTTGATGTGAATGTAACGTTGTGAAATGTAATGTTTGAGGCTCTTGTGGTCCATGTACACAAAAAAGCACTCACCCAAAAATAATGCCTCCTGTAATGTATGGAATGGAAACATGCTGCTAGCTCAAGGCCATGAGTCGAGTAATTTCACTAATGAGGCCACAACTACTGAAATCTGTATGCAACGTCTTTATCTTCAATCCACAACACGACACTTATGAAAATTCATGATGCATCACAAAAGATGGTATAAGATATACCAATCTCAAGAAGGATTAGTGTAGGTGCCAATACAAACCTCCCTTTCTCCTCCAGAAATGATTCCCCACATGCTTATGACAATGTGAACATGACACCCTTATTTGTAAGAATAGTAAAAGGTGAAGCAAGGTGAGAATATTCTTGTATGCATTTCATGTAATATCCATCCATCACTAATAATCATGATATATCAAACACATTCTTGGTATACTGACATGAAACTAAAACACTCACATTTTCAGGGTTAACAAATACTCTTAATTATGAGATAATATAACCCAATAAGTGGACTTCATCGACCCAAAAGTTGCACATAGAAATCCTAGAATAAAGTTCAATCTCTTTCAGTGTAATCAGAAGGATCATAAATTTTTTGGCATGTACGTTATGAGTGAGAGAATACAATAAGATTTCATCCACAAATATTATGACAAAAGAGTCCAAATTGGGGTGAAAATTATTTTTATAAAATCCATTAAAATGATAGGCATGTTCGAAAGACCGAACAACATAACATGGTATATATCTAGACCATAACTACTATAGAATGTTTTATGAGTTATGTATAATAGTTAGAATCACACCTGATGATAACCTGGTCTCGGGTCGATCTTAGATAATTTCTTTTCTCTTTTGGGATGACCAATGAGATCATCTATTCAAGGATGTGGATATCATTTCATGATCGTAAATGGGTTCAACCATATGTAACTCATGCATAGACATCATTTTCTCTCTTCTTTCTTGGAAAAAAGAAAGGTAGAACCCCAACATGATGTATTGGGTCAAATAAAACCTATGGGGTCCATATCCATTAACTGCCTCTTGAGATCATGAAGCTCCATAGATTCTATCCTGTAAGGATGAATACACATTGGTTTTGCTCCTAGAATAAGATAGAATGTAAAACCCACATCTCGTCCAAGATGTAAGATAGAAAAATCATCACGAAAAAAATCAGTGAAATTATCCACTACTGAAGGGAAACAATCTTTCTGTAAACCCTAATCCTCCATGAAGATATTTTCAATCTGGATGGTCACTACCCTAGAGCATGATACTCTAGTCCAACTCTACCAGCATTGACATCCCACTCGCCCTCATGAAAATAACTACATCACTATGGTGAGGTGAAAGAAACCCTATGATGATAGAAGTATACAAAAGAATGATAGTGAACCAACCAACCCATAACAAGAATAACCTCAAATCCCTTCATCTCGAGAGAAAAGAGTATCTATATGAAAGGGTAATTGCCTACTTTAAGGGGATAGTCCTTACACTTGTGTATTCCCTCTATTTGTAACCATAATGACATATCTAGTATCATTACTCCATTGTAATACCATATCTCTAGTCTGAGAGATTTAAAAATAGATACATAGATTAAAGTGTTTTACGCAACTATATTTAATAAAGAAGATACTATACTAGAATTTATAATAATAGTACCTCATACATTAGATGGTCCCACAGCCTGATCCTTAGGTATTGGTTATAGTGCATGCAACTGACCATATGCACATAACTGTTTAATAGGTGGTCTACCCAGATCCAAACTACTATATTGTGGATACATGTGATTATGGTTTGAGAAAAAAATGGTCTCAACCTCCTCCTCGGCTTGGCCTACATGTTTTATTTTAACTCCCTGCCAGACGTTTTGTAAAAGAACTCACTTTTGACGGTGGAGGTGGATCTGATCGTTTTCCACTCAAAACTGGAGGAATTGTCCTACAAAAACACTGTAAATTATAATTTGAACACAAGACGATAATACCCATGGTTATCTATCACATATGGGCTTTAAATGCCCCCTTTTTTCAAAACTCATGGCACACATTAGAGATTTCGAAACAGAAACTATAGTTGTCACCGCCCTTTTGAGAAACCTCAAGGGAACACTTCCTGCCACCAGAAACACTATGGGCCTGACGCCGCACTGATCCTTCATGTCCAGTAATATTTCCATCCCTTGGGTTATGATCAGTCCAAAGAAACGTATTGTGTATTGTAAAAAATAATGGTCAAGTGAATGACCTTGACCTGTGTACAGATGGTATATTAGAGACCATCATCAAAACATCTATCATGCGTTAGCTGCTCTTTGGATTGGAGCAGTGCAAAGTTTTGTATCTCTGTGAAACGCACTGAATAGTCCATGAATGACATTGAAATCATATTGAGATGGATAATCTCTATAGCCCAGTAATATCTCAGCATCTAAGGAATGAATTTATTAAAGATGTCTATCAAAAAATCAGCCCATAACATGCCTTGATGATAACCAGCCTCGGTAATCACATCCCACTAGCACTTGGCTGAATCGAGAAGCATGTTTTTTGGAATCTTGTCTGTATTTTTTTGAGGTGTCACTAGATACTCAATGATATTTTGGGTGTCTTCTATCCATGTTTTAACATCCTAAAAACCACCATCTTCTATGAAAGTAGGAAGAAGCTGATGCGGAAACTCCAGAGTAAGATTTGCCATCAGGGGTGCAAGATATGGATCACCATGCATGGATTGGATCAGACGTAGAAAACTATTAAAAATTTTGGAATTAGTTCCCCAATAACGTACATTAGGTTCTTCCAATAGTGGAACTTCTAGAGGTAAGACTCGAAGATTTGGGCCCACCATGTTTGGATCATGGTCATCACCACCCTCTGGGCATACGATATGATGACACTGTGGTAGCATTGATCTACAATATCCAAAAAAACTCATCAAGAAAAATCCATAGAATAAATATAGAATCACTAGAAGAATATTAACATAAGGAAACTCACTACCCAAGTTATACTAACCACACACCAAACATAGAAGGCCAGGTATAGATAAGTGCTCAAGTTTAAAATAAAATTCATTTTTCATTCAATTTTTAGGTTCACTTATTTTCCTATCATAAATATACCAACGCATGATAAGGATGTGAAACCTATTAATTATAGATTTTATGATTCACCAAATAATCGATAGTGATTTCCAATGAATCATTTACTGTACACCTATCACCATAAACAGCAAACATTTATTTATTGCGTAATTGCACAGCTCAAAAAAATACTCATCCAAACCCATGAGGTCCCATACACCTCCTTAATTGAGATTGGTAATTACTCAATATAACTGAGAGTAATACATGTAAAATAAACTATCACATAATCACTCAACAATCATAGTTATATCAAGAAATGAAAAACTGTGAAATGAACCAATATGGCATGGCAATATGCATGACAATTGAATTCTAGGTTCCTATAAGGTTGCATGTAATAATGCTCATTTCCCTCATATCATTGGGAAAAGGGTGAAAGAAAATCCTCAAAAAGTTTAATAATCATAAAAACCACAAAACATGTGTGTCACCTAATGGAGATATATAATCAAATACAATATACAAAAGCAGAAAAAAATGGAAACAAGGTTTTTTCCCTAAAATGAGCTCATAGAGAAAAAAAACGGATTATGACCAAGTCCTAAGAGTTACTAACATCCAATATAATTTCCCTAAATAGTATAGAAAGAAATTAAACCACCTATGTTACCACTTTTTTACGTTCTGAACTCAGATTTCACTTGATAGGTTCCATGAGCCTGGTGGGTCACATGGGCTCAAGCGAATCTCCCTGAACACCAGAGGCTGCTGACTACCAGCGAGGGCCTAGGGTGTGTTCATAGAGATACTATTCCCTCATTACAATATTTTATTGAAATATTCGAATGTAAATATAGGTAAATAAGAGAATAAATATTAGTAAAAGCAAGTCACATTGTAAAAAACAGACAATGGTAATAATAACGAAAACAACTCAAATAACATTCAACAACAAAAAAACATATGATGATATTTCATATACTATAGAACTATAAAACATGGATATAAAACATTAAGAATAACATGTTACACAATAGTATAATGGAAATAAAAGAATATCATAAGAATCTTGAGTTACAACTCGGTCCCCTACTATCAAGCTTCACACTAAATAGAAAGAAATCATGTGTTGAAGTCGTATGCTACTCATTTTAAACAACTGCAACCATGTAATCTACTCTAGGTATCAATGACACTTAGAGAAGGTGTTAGATAAATCTCAGTGGGCCACAACCAACATTCTCTATTACATCTGGGCTGTGTAATAGAAATGTAATAGTGTGCAGGGTTTCAAATATAAAGTAAATAAGTACAATGTAACTAAACAACCAAGTACCTTATTTATCCCTCAACTAGTGTCTAAACATGTAACCAGTGCATTTATTAATCAATTAATAATTTATATGAATAGGTTAAGTTAGGATTGTCCGGCACTAAAATCACCTCATGAAAGTATAAATAATTATGGTTCTATGATGTATTAAGGAAACCATGTTCAATGATATTTACAATCAAAGTCCCATGGTAATAAAAAAGGAGACGTAAAACTCATGTTTAAATACCCTAAATTTAAATATAATTTTTTTTAACTATATGGTGTTATTTTGAGACCACTAAATCAAATGGAAGGTGATTCTAAGGCCTGGAGTGCCTGGTATGATCCATCAAAAAAGTTTTCTGTTTAAAATAGTGTGCATGAGTAGTTTTCCTGAAAAATTTCAACAACTCTTAAACTGGGGCTTGGATTACAAATCTAAGGTCACTGTTGCATTTTGGATGGTGGTTATACCATAGGTGAATCTAAAGTTTAGTCGGAACAGAACAATATTGAAAAAACATCAAAATGTCATAACCATATTGAAAATAATAATATAAAATTAATTTATTTTTCAACTGATTATATCTCATCAACCGTGAATTTGATTAAAAATTTTATACCACCACTAAACTTTTGAGGGTATTATTTCCTTAGGAAGACCTTAACATTGGCTGGCACAGGCCTACATTGGAAGTCAGTTTTTTGGCCATAAATAAAATAATTAAAAATTATTTTTTTGTTAAAATACATAACATCTAAACAGTAACATATATTTAAAATGTGAGAGTATTGTTGTGATCTTTGGGGCATATACCCCTTAGGTGGAGCCTAAACTCAACCGATCTGGGTCGAGGGTGAGTGTTAATAATTTTTAAGCTTTTATCATCTAAGTTCTGTAAACGTACAAACATCATTTTCTATCTTTTGAAGCAGTGTTCAGATTAAAAATCCTAGTGCACCATTGAATTCGCAGCACCAAGATTTGTTTAAGGGAGGATTCTCTTTGACTGCAGTTTTTCGGGTAAAGAAGTTAATTTGGTAGACTTTTGAATGATTAATAAAATAACATGTTCTGTTATTTTATTTCTTAATCTTTTATCCAATGGAAGAGTGGTGGTGGCAGGACTGATGACATGTCAAGCCATTAATGACTTGACTATCCCTTTCTTATTACCACAGGGCTGGGCATTTGGGAGGTTCATTATTTAAATAAACCTAATTAATTATTCATACATGACACACTCTTTCTCCTCTTCTATTTTAATGGACATTGGGTAGGGGGTGTTGGACGACATCACCAAGAGATGAAGTTCTGCAAAAGTACAATGACAGTAACCACCTAGAGGATGATTCCAGATTCAGAAAGAGGGGACGAGCACCACTAAATCATGAAACCATAACAATGGGGATGGTGTATTCGTTGATCATTGAAAATGGACATGTTATCGAGGTAGGGGGTTTGTTTCTAATTTTATCTATAATTATTTCCTTTCTCATTCATGATATCATATTAAGGCGGAGGGAACGATCCAAACAAACAAGGCCTTGTCCCTCCGCCGCTTTTCTCATTTTTCGATCTTCTGGGACAGTTTCCTCAAGTAGACAGAAATGTGAATTAGGAGGCCATGTTTTGACGAAGACACCTTGGAAGATCCATAGGCACAGACAACATCAAGAATGGACCAGGAGAGCACAATCGATGGCCTACAGAAGAAAACACTAGACCACTATGTCGGCGGTCACCATTGGTGGAAGGAGGAGATACATGGAAACCTACCAAGGGTGGTAGAAGGCAGTGTCTGATGGCATGCCACGGTGGAAAAAGGCAGTCACCCCGAGCCAGTCATGTGGGACAAGTGTGTCTCCTACAGGCACCACCAGTGGTAGAAAGTAGCCGCAGATAGTGGTCTACGGTAGAAGTGGGGAAGCACGGAACTGCCGCGGCCAGAGATCCATGATAAGAAGGGGAAGACGGGCCTCGTACTGCACTGCATTGTCCGGAGCTGGTCGGTTGAATGGTGATTGTTGAATCGCGGTGGGGCCACCGGCTATTCGAAAATGCCTCACAACCGTGGGGCCAGTGGGACTCAATCGTCTGCCTTCAGGCGGACTGAGCCGACACGGGCTGGACCCGCTCAATGGGCCGAACTCACAGCCCATCAATCCAGCGCGGGTGAGATGAGCCCCAACTGATGGGTCGGGCCATCCACAGCTCAGGCCCGCGAACAAGCCAGGCCGACCCCGATGGGCCTGACCTAGTGCACCGGGCCAACCCCAAGTGGGTTGGACCCGAGTAGGGTCAGGTAGACCATGCGACCCGTTGTATCGGGCCGATATGACTGAGTCAGAAGGGGCACATACCCAACCGATACTCGAATAAAGAAACACCCTTAACTGAAAAACCAGGTTTCTGATAGACACACAGTCAATGGACTTAGGACCCCATTTGAGAAGAGGAACCTTTAGCATATTCTAGTGGCCCTAACCCAGTTGGGTCAGACTGAGGTTTAATCACCCTCCATTCACGGAAAGGGGTGTAACTAACAGACCAAGCATCTAATCGACACACCGTCTGTGGAAAAATGAGTTTTTTGTCAATCCAGTCCTTTAAAGATACACTAAATGAATTTTGATGGAGTTTACGTGCAACATGGGTTGGATTAGATATGAATCCAACAGGGACCTTTTTAAAAAAGTGCTGATACCTCACACATTGGGAATCCAATCGACGAGCCTTCTATCACATTAGATCCTTTGTGACAGGGTGGTCCATTGGGATACTTCTTTGTCAGTGTTTTTTGAAGTTTATGTATAACTGAGGGCTTGACAAGCGGATTCTATTGGAAATAGGATTTCTTAGTAGGAGAATCTTACATAAGGCTATAATGTGAATAAATAACATCAATCCTGTGTGGATTTGTTGGTGCCAAAATGATGGAAGAAAAGAAATAAGAGAAATATGTCACAACCCGACCCAACAGGGGTCGATTTGAGACTCCCCAAGCCCGCCCCCAATAGGCTAGGGGCTGGCTTCAAGCGTCGAGTAGGCTATCAAACACATGGGATGCAGTAGCCTAATGTACCTGTACACACGTACCCACATAAACCTCCATGAAACAGTGCCGAGATATAAAAAACTGAAAATAAAATTCATGCATACAACTATACCACAACCAGAGTACAACAGAAGAACAAAAGTGAAAAACAGGGCCCACCAAAAGAAAACTACAAAAAACGTGTCTGACCTGCTCTGAAGAAGGGGAACACTGCCACAAACACCCGCCAGGAATCTCCCTCGGTAGCGCACCAGTAAACACCCTGGTCAAACTCGTTCAATCAGCTTCGCCTGCTCCAAGTCCTCTTGGGACTCCATCAGAAGGCTCGTGGTCTGCACAAGACACAAACATGTGCTGGAAAATCCCGTGCAAGGGTGAGTATAAACATACTCAGTAGGCACCCCAAAAAAACCCAAAACAATAGAGAGCAACTAAAAGGCAACAGTCCGCTCATCCTAGCTAGAGGGAACCCACATGTGAGAGGAATTACTTATCGTGACCATCCTCGGCTAAGCAGAACTAGTCATCTCAACCCAGGTGTGTGCCCATACATACACCTTGAACAATCTGGATATAATCAACTCATGCAACAAGCCACATGAAGTACTGACCTCGTCACCAGAAATAGTTCACAACCATAAGGACACACTACACGATCACTGTCATCCCAGATGACATGTGCTCGGTTGATACACTCCATCAGATCCCAAGAAAACATCTCATATGCTCACCCGAGAGACCATGCTCGTCGGATACCATCACTGAGGAAACCCCGCTAAGACAACATATCAACTAAACTCCTTGGATATGGGATCGCTCTAGGGTCTTCTAGGGGATACCAGAACCCACTATGGTATACGAAGCTCACAGACAGGGGATCACTCCCAGGGTCCGCTGGTTGATACCACGACCCGATCTAGAAGACGTAGTTCTCACAGAAAGGGGATCACACCCAGGATCCACTAGGGTATACCACAACCTAATTTGGTGCTCAACAAAAGCACATCCACCATATAAGGTATCATATCCCATATAAAGGTGGTCACGACGATACCAGAACCCTATCTGGTATAACTCGCAATGTAGGGGATCGTACCAAAGATGCCGCAACCATACCGAAACCACGCGTTGTGTAGGGGATCGCATAACCAACGATACTGCAACCCTACTATAAAACACATGTTGAGTAGGGGATCATATACCCAATGATGCCACAACCCTACTGAGTACGGCCCACCACATAGGGGATCATAATCGCGATGATTCCACAACCCTGCGGGGTTAACCAGCTAGATAGGGGATTGCTGTCCGTGGATAAAAGGACACAGCGATACCGAGGACCGGATCTTGGGTAGTGATGCTAGAGGATCCCACTCCAGCCCACCGGAGGGATACCACAATTCTAACAGATTAAACATCCCATGGAGAGGATCACAGGCCTATACTAGGGTTGTAATTTCCCACTAACCCTCATATGAATGAACCAAGGGATTACCCTCAACCACTGCTGGTTCAAACGTCGTTAACCATAGTGACCCGCAACAATGTCATATTGCACACCTCCAAGGCTGATACCGATGCCATCATCACGATCCATGTGAAAAAACACGCAGGATAGGCTGCTTACTCACCCTAAACGGTCTACCGGTGGAAAATCACTATTCACTATAGCTAGACCGTTCGGGGCCCACACAACGATCCTGAAACTCATCAAAGAGATCATACCACGACAATCCTCTCAGCAAAACACATGGAATTGACTCCTTGTATGTCTGAAATGGACACCCAGTGGAATTAGAACTATTCACCAGAGCCTGCCCCGGGTGGGGCCCACACCTCGATCCTAAAACTCTTCAAACGGATCGCACCATTACGATCCTCTAGGAAAAACACAGAGGATCAACTATTCATCTACCAAAATCAGACAACTGGTGCGAAAGATGAGTTTCTCCGCAAATGCCAAAATCTGGCCTCATGGGGTCCACAACCAGTTCTCAGTCTCAACACCCAGAAACCATCTCAAAAATTCCTCCGTTCCATCAGGGTCTCAATGCCACTGACGGCACGTCATTCGGACGCTCCGGGAAGAAGTTACAACGGCCTGAAGTCGTACAATAATAAAATATTATTATTTTATACAATGTTTCTAACTCTCAGGCCACAACCCCGAACCTTTAAACCCTCAAACCCACACCGGAGGGTTTTCCTCATCCACAGGGTTGTGTCACCGTAGACGGTACATGAATCCGACTTCCGGATTGCAAGAATCCCAGGTTTAATGACCCTCGTATGACAAAAAGGGGCCGGACCGGCCGCCGCCGCCGGCCCGCCCTGGCCGGCGGCCCTCGGCCCCACCACGGGCCGCAGTGCTCCGTCGGAGTTGCGCCGCTGCACCGACGCCGCGCTGGCGCCACTGCACCGGAGCCATGCTGGCGGACCTTCCGCGGACCGTCGGGGGCACCCCGGGGGTTCGTTATGCGATATGAAAGAACAGGTGCAACACTCAGGATGTGATCTTCCCTGCAACGACCTCAAAAAAAGCAATTCGCAGCAAAAATGGGATCAGGGGATTAAAACGTAAAACTCCTACCTCATGGGCGAAACGTCGATGCTTCGGGTGCAGAATGACGCTGACCACGCCATGAAGCTCGATCCTCTGATGATTGGTGTTGAAAACAGACGATCGTAGCACGAATCGACGATGAACCAGAGGAGTTGTGGTAGTCTCCACGGCCTGTGCGTAGGAGGAAATGGGGGAGGGGGAGAGGAATTGATTTTCCTTTTTTTATTTAAAATCATCTAGTTAATGCAACACCCCTGACTTCGCACCCGACGCGGACAATGTAAGGCCTCCCCTAGGGTAAACACGACGTTCTGAACGCAAAGACGGACTCATATTTGCAATCCGATACTCCGTTCAGAAATTATTTGAGCCGATGCTCATAAATGGACTTTCCCACTTATTTATGAAAACGCCCCTGGTGGCACTTTCCACCGTAGGCCCACGCCCTCAATGTTTACACCTCTCCTAGAGTAAACGTCATGTTCCGGACACAACCGTGCACTCCGGTTCACATTCCGGGCTACAATTTTGGAGATACCACACCCCTGCCATGTGCATAGTATAAAAATACTTAATATTTTTTTAAAATTAATTATAGGCACACCGGGCCTCGGAATAGCACGCTGCCTTCTCACCTAGCTCTGGAATTAGTTGTAAAAACATTCCAAAGTCTGACAGGGCCAAAACCTGAGTCACTAAATCCTCTCCCCCCATAGAACTTTTCATCCTTGAAAATCCATAACTACAAGGAGAGAGACTGGACTCTCAACTAGGTCTCGCACACCAGCGAGTTCACCAACCAACACCCATGCCTGAACACATAAGTCGGAGGGACTCATCCACTACACCTCAACACTATCCGCTTTGGGAGGCACTTACTCGCCCGCAATGTTTTAATCGCGTCACAAAAATGTGTCTCAGTGTGGGGAGGATCCCTCTTCCTTATGCATTTTAAGCACGCCAAACAACACCCACCCAGGCTCTTACCAACACCCTACACAAAACTCGAACAAGCAACAGAAAAGATGTGTACCGCTAAACAGTGTATATCAAAACACTGTAGAAAGTAGAAAGGACACAAGGAATACCTCTATCGATCCGCGGTGCCTCTAGGTCAACAACCTCTTGGGCATGCAGCTGTCCTCGCCCTCGGCCACCAACTCCTTGAGCTTGGCATGGAACTCCTGAGGGTGGGGGTGGTGGTAACTAATACCGCCTACCACCTCCTGCTTTTGCACCAGCTCCATTGCCACATTCACCACCCTACAGACCTCCTTGCTCGAGACGCTGAATCTGCCTAGGCCGTCCATCGACCGACTCCCTCTCAGCAGCACGACGAGTCGGAAAATATCTAGCAAGATTTCCTCGACCATCGCAAGCATAACACCACCTCTGATGCGGATAACCAAAATAGGCCGGCGAGATCTGTGAGCCCTGAGCCTCAGATCCTCCATCCTGGGGTCGCCTCCTTAAATGTCAGCCACGACTGGCCCCTTGAGTCTGTCGTTGGCTACCAGATGCTGATCTGACTAACAAAGTCTCAGCTCTCGCGTGCCCAACACTAACAGGCGGGGATCAGCTTGGGTTTAAATCTCTCCACCACCAAACCTCTCTCCAACACTCCAGCAAAGGAGGGATGGCACAAGGAAACCACACCTGCCCGAATGTCCCTGCGTAGGCCCTGCTCGAAGGTCCGGGCCCTGAATTATGAGTCTTGAACCATATCTAGGGAGTAGCACGACAGGTCTATAACCCTCGTTGAGTACTCCGACACAGTCAGGCCCTCTTGCTGAAGCTATAGATGATCCTAAATCCACATTGTCGTCAACATCACCGGATAGAACTCTTCCCTAAAGATCTAATCAAACCCTGCCCCCATGAGCGTCTCCTCATCATGGGACTACGTCACTATGCTCCACCATTGCCCCTCAAAACCATGCAGAAGGCTCGCCGCTAGGAACACCATATGATCTGGAGGTGTCCTCACTATGAAAAAAACTCGAGTGACTACCTCATGCCAGTTATCAACTGCCAGGGGCTCTAGATCACCCCGAAACCTCAGATCTCACTGCCTCTGGAACTCGTACAGTGCACTCAACCTGCGTGCAACCTCGTCCAGCACTACCGACACAACCAACAACTCAACAGGTGGTGGATCAAATGTTGGACCACCGAGAGGTCCAACCTCAGAACCTGCTCCCTGGTCTATAGCCTCTGCACGGGGTGGATCATCACAACAATCCCGCTTCGGAAACCTTTCTGGCTGTTTTCGTGGAGGTATCCTAAAATGCATTCACGACACACCATAGTCAAAGAGTATATCTAGAGATATGACTCATGAAGGACATGGAAAAACCCCAAATCCTAGTCCTATATGATGCATGTACCATTATGTCTTTGAAACCAGTGTATGAATGTCCCGAGTCGAAGGAAGGTTATCAGAGTCCTGGTATATGGATACGTCAGCCGCTGCACCAATACTGGAGTCTTTGGCCTGAAAGCCGAGCTCAAAACACCCTAACACTACCTCTATGCAACCCAAACCAAACTCACAACTAGACTAGCTACTAGCTGAGATCCCAAAGGTGGAACCTGCTTTGATACCACTCTGTTACAACCTAACCCAACGAGGTTTGACCTGCGACTCCCCAAGCCCACCTCCAATAGGCCATGGGCTGGCGTCAAGTGCTGAGTAGGCTATCACACACATGGGAGTCATTAGCCTAAAGTACATGTACACACGGACCCACATACACCTCCATGAAACATTGTAGAGATATATAAAATTGAAATGAAAATTCATGCATAAAACTATCCCAAAACCATAGTACAATAGAAGTAAAAAAGGGAAAAATAGGGCCCACCAAAAGAAACCTACAAAAAAAAATGTCCAACCTGCTCTGTAGAAGGGGAACGCTGCCACAAACACCTGCCAGAAAGCTCCCTCAGCATCGCATCGGTAAACACCCCGGTTAAACTCGTTCACTTAGCACCGCCTACTCCGGGTCCTCCTAGGGCTCGGTCAAAAGGCTCGTGTTCTTCACAAGACACAAACATGTGCAGGAAAATCCCGTGCAGGGGTGAGTATAAAAATACTCCGTTGGAACCCAAAAAAACCAAAAATACAAGAGTAATTGAAAGGCAACAGTCCACTCATCCCAGCCAGAGGGAACCCATATGAGAGAGAAACTTTATCTCATGACCATCCATAGCTAAACACAACTAGTCAGCTCATCCTAGTTGTGTGCCCATACATACACCATAAAAAATCTAGATATACTCAGCTCATGCAGCAAGACACTTGAGGTACCGACCTCGTCACCAGAAACAGTTCAAAACCAGGAGAACACACTCCACGATCACTGTCATTCCAGATGACATGCGCTCGAGAGATACACTCCATCAGATCCCAAGAAAACATCTCAGATGCACACCCGAGAGACCACGCTCGTCAGATACCGTCACTGAGGAAACCCCACTAAAACAACATAACCACCAAACTCTTCGGATAGGAGATCGCTCCTAGGGTCCTCTAGTGGATACCAGAACCCACTCTGGTATCTGAAGATCACAGATAGGGGATCACTCCCAGGGTCCGCTGGGGGATAACACAACCCGATATGGCATACATAGTTCTCACAGATATGGGATCACACCCAGGATCCGCTGGGGTATAAAACAACCCGATCTGGCGATCGACAGAAGCACATCACTCAGATAGAGGATCATCGCCCACATAAAGGTGGTAACAATTATACCGAAACCCTATCTGGTGCAACTCGCGATGTAGGGGATCGAACAGACGATACCGAAACCCTACCAGAACCACGCACTGAGTAGGGGATCACATACCCAACGATACCACAACACTACTATACACATCATGCTGATTAGGGGATCATATATCTGACGATGCCACAACCCTACTGAGTACGGCCCACCGCGTAGGGGATCATAATACTGATGATGCCACAACCCTACGGGGTTACCCATCCAAATAGGGGATCGCCTCCCATGGATAAACGGTCACAGCGATACCATGAACCCGATCTAGGGTAGCGATGCTAGAGGATCCCACTCTTGCCCTCCGGAGGGATACCACAACTCTAACAGATTAAACATCCCATCGAGAGGATCAGAAGCCACTACTAGGGTTGTGATGTCATGTGAACCCTCATAGGAACGAACCAATGGAGTACCCTCAACCACTACCTGTTCAAACATCGCTAACCCAAGCGACCTATAACAACAACATACTGCGCACCTCTAAGGCTAATACCGAGGCCATCATCGCGATCCACACGGAAAAACATGAAGAATATGCTGCTTACTCGCCTGAAATGGACTACAGGTGAAAAAGAACTATTCGTCGTAGCTAGTTCGTGTGGGGCCCACAAAACGATCCTGAAACTCATCAGGCGGATCATACAATGATGATCCCTTGAGAAAAACATATGAAATTGACTAATCGTACCTCCGAAACGGACACCCGGTGGAAAAGGAAATATTCACTAGAGCCAGCCCGGGTGGGGCCCACACCTCGATCCCGAAACTCATCGAACAGATCACACCAATGCGATCCTCTCGAAAAAACACACAGTATCGACTATTCATATGCCAAAATCGGACTCCTGGTGCGAATGCTACGTTTCTCCGCAAATGCCAAAACTCGGCCTCATGGGGCCCGCACCCCATTCCCAGTCTCAACACCCAAAAACCATCTCAAAAAGTATGTCGTACCATCAAGGTATAAACGCCACTGACATCACGTCATTCAGACGCTCCGGGTAGAAGTAACAACGGCCCAAAGTCATAAAATAATAAAATATTATTATTTTATACAACGTTTCTGACTCCCGGGCCATGATCCCAAAACATTAAACCCTCGAACCCAAACTGGATGGTTCACCCCGTCCCCAGGGTCGTGTCACCGCAGACGACACTCAAATCCGAATTCCAGATTGCATGAAATAAGGGTTTAAAGACCCCCGTATGACAAAAAGGGGCCGGACCGGCCTGGACGGGCCGCCGCCGCCGGCCCGCCCTGGACGGTGGCCCCCTGCCGCGCCGTAGCCAGCGCTGCCGCACTGTAGCCGTGCCGGCGGACCTTCCGTGGACCACTGGGGGCACCCTGGTGGTCTGTTTTGCGATTCGGAAGCACTAGTGTGACCCTCGGGACGTGATCTTCCCTGCAACGACCTCAAAATGAAGCAATTCACAGAAAAACAAGTTTGGGGTATTAAAACGCAAACATCCTACCTCGCTGGCGAATCACTGAAGCTTCGGGTGCAGAACAATGCCGACAATGACCTGAAGCTCGACCCGCTGATGATTGGCATAGAAAACAGACGATCAGAGCTCGAATCAACGAAGAACCTGAGGAGGTGTGGAGGTGGCCTCCGCCTGCGCGTAGGAGGAAATGGGGGAGGGGGAGATGAATTGATTTTCCTTTTTTATTTAAAAACCTCCAGTTAACACAGCGCCCCTGACTTCGCGCCTGATGCGGACAATGTTAAGGCCACCCCTAGGGTAAACACGATGTTCTGAACACAACCGTGGAATCAGATTTGCGATCCGAGACTCCATTCAGAAGTTATTCGAGCGGATGCTCGTAAATGGAATTTTCCACTTATTTACAAAAACGCCCCTGGTGGCGCTTTCCACCGCAGGCCCATGCCTCTCTAGGGAACACGTGGTGGTCGGAACCCTAGGTCCCCATCCACGTCAGGTTTTTGTAATTACTTGGCATGAGTCCCCCGCGTTTCCTCCCACCCTTGGTCCAAAATCTACGACCCTAAACTAGGATCTCCCTATGGGAAGGGGCTAGACCCCCTATCTAATACATCTCATTGTCGAATTTAGATGCGTTTGACAAAGATCCATAAGTGTGGAATTTTCATGGGGACATTCCCCCCATTCCATGTCCATGTTTGGTGATATCTCTATTTGGATCCTAATCCTCTTCCACGTCCAAAAGGGCCCTTGGACGACATGGATTCTATGACTAAAGGCTTTACATGGATTCTAGGCCTAAGGGATCTCCTATCGTTTCGGGCAATCGTCTTTAAGGATATCAGACAGCTTTTGCGACAGGTCCTGTGTTTCGAACATAGTCAACAACCGACCCTCATTTGTTTGTCCCCAATCAAGGATAACATGATATGGATGCTGCGTTTCTACCATGGTCAACAAAAATTCTCCATCACCATGATGCCATCATTATGATATAGATTGCGAGCATCATGATTCACACATTTCCACTTCCTCGTGTTCAAGTGGAATTCCGACAAACTCAGCTCTACCTCTTTGCGCATCTAGGTTCGCTACATGGATGGTATTGAATCTTTGGCCCGACATTCACCAGGCATCCCTTCTCCCTAATATTCCCCTTCCTATGTCGGGAAAGTCCCCCATTACTTCTTGTTTCGCACATCGAGCATGACTCACGTGGGTATAGTAGTTTTGGTGGGTTGTGTACCGGCGCAACCAGGCTTCTCCTCATCCTGCATGACGTTAAATTGTGCTTCCAGAACAACGAATGGATTAATTCTCATCCTCATGGGATATGTAGAGACACCCTGGTATTTTGACTAGGGCCCAGCCCTAGGAATCATAAATCTTGTTCCTCCCACTTTCTGTCCTCCTGTCCGGACCCCTCGTAGGGAACTAAGTAACTACAATTTTTCTCCAAAAATGTTCGGGATTCCCCAAGATGTCATTGGGAAGTGACAGATCCCTCGCCAGAGAGGCCGTGTCTGAAAGGAATAATGATCCATGATGATACTGATGCACCATCTAGTGTACTTCCACCATGATGGTGTAACATCAAGAGTGTTGGATTCTGTTCAAACAAACCCCCAACCCACATTCCACGCTATGTGTGCACCTTACTCAGACCCTCATCCTCTTTTACATCTAGAAGAACCCCCTAATAGTGTGTATGCTCAGCCTATGTCCCACTGATTGTCCTGGGCCGACATTTCGGAAAACTAAGAGATAACATTTTAAGTCATGCCCCGTGTTTCGAACATGGTCAACAGTCGGCCCTCATTTGTTATACCCATTTCAGGCTAACAAAACAAGGATAATGTGTTTCAAACATGTTCAATAGTTATCCTTCATTTTCACGCCACCCCCATAGCGTTTCAGATTTCATGGTATCGTGATTCACACCATCCACTTCCCTGTGTTTGGACTAATCCCAACACCCCTGGCGTTACCGCGCTCATGCACTAGGGCACACCGGAAGAATGGATCATCATTTGTTTTATGGTCTTAATCCTCTGATCGTACCTCTCCCATGCCTTCCCAAAAGATTCAGATTGGTTTCCAAAACCTCGAATTCCCAAAGCTTGGTCAACGCATTATGTTCAGATGGAATAGCATGGTGATCACCCCTTCTTTCTCAAATTGGGCTCGACCCGCGTGACCTTAGGGACTGACCACCAGTCACTTCAGAATATAACAGATGTGTATGAAGCCAACATTGATAAAGAAACTCATCCATTCTATGACATCAAATAAATAAAAACATGAATGTACGTTTAAGAGTTTTTTATCTTTACAGCACTCAGGGCTTTATCCCTCCCGTGGACGGGTTAACCCCATCAAAAGAGAGTTGATGTTCTGCCACCCTACGACTTGTAGTGTCCAGGAATTTTTGTCGCCAGCTCAACTCTTCCTCCTCTTCAGCAGCAATGGGCTGAAATTCATCAGCATCAGCTTGGTCCTGCTCTATGTCAGCCAGAATGATATCCATTTCATCGAATGTTTTCCTCAAATTCTCTTCTGCCTCTTCCAGGTGGGCCTTCAATCGCGAGATCAGCTCCGATTGTTCGTTAAGAGAGTCCGAGTTCTCATCCACCTAGATCTGTAGCTATTGGACCTTATTTTCAGCCTCCCAAAGCTACTTGATGTTTTTCGCCTTCCTCCTCTACCAGCCTATGCTGAGTCTGCGATCATACTCCCGGATCTTCTCTACCATAAGATCTCGAATGAGCAGATGAGGGCACTGGGCATCCACCCCCCCATCACATAGTTCTTGTAGGTACGAGTGAAGTATGTCTATCTCATCCATCCATAATACCTGGGGGACTTTTCAATAAAGTTAACAATCAAATTCAATGATTTTTGGTAGACTATATCGCTGTCCTCTTCACCAGAGGTCATCACATCCCATTCTGCGCGGTTGGCAGGCTCGTATACGGGATACACCCTCAAGAAATATTCTGTGGGATCCATGTCTGGTGTTGGATCAGGTGCACATCTGGCGTTGGATCAAGCGTGGAGGGACTTGGGTTGACCGATTGATCCTCATCGTTGGACCCCAACTCAATGACCTCGGCAACGACCCCACTGGGGGTCCCACCAATGATATGGAGCGCTGCAGCTCAGATAAACAGGGTAACTATCTCAATGATTACTGGCATGCCCCTTGGAGGAAGGCCGCTAGAAATCCCGACCAACCTCGCCGTAGTGGCCAATGCTAGTCAAAGAACTATACGTGATAGAGAAGGGAATGGACGTAAGTTGGCACGATCAACATGTGGCAGTAATTAATTTAGTGGAGAGGGAATACATATATCAAACTTATGGTGCCTCTCCTGAGTAGATATCCTATGGAATCCCCTCGGTGGCCGCCCCTCCAGATGGCTCTGATCTCCTGGGACCACCGGATCCACTACTGATGTTGGATCTGTCACCGCTGCCTCACCCTCATCTGATGCAGGTCTCACCGCCATGGAAACCCCGCCACCATGAGAGGCCCTTTTCGCCTTCCGACCTCATCCTCGAGTTAGGGAAGGCCCGCCATCACCAGTTTGAATAGTTGTATGCTTCATCATTTCCCTCGGATATGTTGCCTCCCAAATTATGGAGTACTCCTTCACCAGTACGAACATGACCGGAGGCGGAGGCAATGAATTCCACAATTTCCCATCTTCCCAGGTGAACATGAGCCACAATTGCCTCATCACACACGGGTTATCCCTGTGGCACACCTCCTAGTAAACCCACAGAGTTAGTCGCGACATTCACCGAAATTGCCTCGCAAAATGGTGTGGGGTGTATGGATCATAGAGAGGCTCTCAGTTCACCCTTTCTACCAAGACTCCACTTTGAAAGGCCAGGAGATAGGCCTGGTGCTGCTCTGTCCCCCGACCGTCATCAGTGAGTACGCCCGTCAAAAATGGGAATGAGTGAATGTTAAACTCGTCCACCATCCGCACCCGGTTTAGTACCAATAGTACGGTCAATTTGGCTAGAAAAATCCTGAACGAATTCAGGATGGATGGGAGGAAGATTGACCCGGGAGGTGAGATGGGGTCGGCTATTCGTAAACAACCATGATGTGCACTGTGATCCACCCATATAGAAGATGGAAGGGCCCTCATATCTTATGCGGACTCTTCCCCTTACTAACATGCCATATCATCTTGTACAATTTTGCGAGCATCAGGATCCCCAGATTGACCCGCCCTCCTATGGACGGCATGGAGGCCGTGATAAACATGCTGGGCCACACCCCTATATCGGTATCCCTCACTGGTAGGATCCAACCACAGATAAGGGATGCAATAAATTCCACCATCCTGACTATCGGCTGCTATTCAGTATTGACACTGAAACCCCAGGTCTTCCACTCGCTATCCTCCAACAGCCGCCAATATGAGTGCTCTTTTCCTTATTGATCCCCCATAGAGCATGTTCTAGGCCTTGAGGGAAACTCTAGATCCATTAGAATGTTCAGGAAATGCATGAACCACCACATAAAGTGGACGTCTCTCACTGCTTGTTTGTCTTCCCCAGGGACCATCCCCATCAGTGCCATCGCCAGCCCCGAAATATACATTGGATCCTCCCATGCACTCATGAAGGGGATGAACTCATCATACATACCCCCCAGGATCAGGACCCCAAATTCTGATGGTCATCCCACAGACTGATGCTACCTCCCCACGGTGCCGGTGAAAAGTGTTAATCCTAGATGAGCATATGCTCAACAACTCTGTTATCAGCTATTTCGCTTGATATATGTGGAATTGGGAGGCCTAGGCCGCCTCATACAAACCCACTCTCCTCATATCGGCTCCAGACTCCTCACATGAGGTGCCTACCCTGTAGGCCCATGCCCAATCATTTGTGAAGTTGCCTCCCTGGCGCAGTCCCCACTCCTCGGACCACCCCTTCTTCCAAGCCCACATGACTACCTTCAGTATTGTTTGGTACATAGGAGTAGACTTCTTTGGCTGAAATGCCTACCCATCAATGTAGATCAAGTGGTTGTATAGGCAGTTAGAAATGATTGGTGTGTTGTCCCCCTGTGCATGACCATCAGTCGCCATAAACCATTTGTTCTGGCACGACGTGCTCTTGAACCAGCAAGATGGTTCGTCCATACTCGTTTCAGGAATGAAGACGTCATCCCTCATCTTGAAGCCATACATGGGAAGCCTCATGCACAAAAAATAATTCTTCTGGATCTCTAATAGAAGCTCCATCAATGAATTATGGTCCGAGTGGCTAGGAAACAACTCTCCAAGGCCTAGACAATTTTCCATTTCATCCCTCTGGGCGGCGTCTGCAAGCACCCCCTGGGCTGCTTCTTGATGGGTCATTTGGTTTTAAAACTCAGAAAATTTTCATCTTGGGTTGTGAAGCCTAATCGTGGAGCTTGTTCTCAAAGCGGAATCATGGATCCTGGCCTCGTCCTATAGGATCACGCTCGCAAAGAGCTGTCACGGAGTCAAAGACTCGCAGTTCGCCGCGAATCCCGATTCGTGGAGAGTAGGCCTGAAGTACACGGAGCTTCATGAATCGATAGCACAAAATGCCAAAATCCCAGAGAAGGGAAATTACAAAAGATAGTTCACCCCCCCTATTTATAGAATGTATCCATCGGTGCTTCGCGGCGTGTTCGGATGAGGACGATCTTCGCGACGCGCTCCGCCGACGCGTAGGCTATCCCCCTCGCGATCCCTCTTCACAGTCCATCTCCGCAAACGGCCAAATATTTTGGTGATCGACCCTCAAATATAGAACCTTGATTTCTCCATCGATCCATGTCTGAGGGGGGAATTTGTTGGCACCAACATGATGGAAGAAATGAAGGAAGAGAAAGCGGCCCCGCCATCGGCCTCGCAATGCCACTTTGTAGAGTCCCCCCAAGCAACGTGGCCACCGCAAAGAAAAGGAGACGATACCCTCTGCGAACACCGTTGATGTTCGTGAGCCCATCAGAAATTAGAGGAGTCGGTTCCATCCGTGAATTCCACTGACGTTCATGAGCCTTCCATGAAGAAACCCGATCCCTCTTCACGCCACGTAAGCTCTGCTTCGCGATGCCTCTTGCCTATAAATACCAGGCTCCCCCAAAGCCCAAAGAACCGAAGGAAAATATGACCATTCAACTTCATAGCTCCCAAATCACGAAGGAAACTTTTCTCTATGAATCATGAGTTTTGCGAGGTAGTTTATCTCCATGAGGTGCCTCCCCATTGTCTCGTTTTGATCCCCTCTTCCAAGAGGGATTCCTTTCACGAAGCCTAAGGGATTTCACGAAGGAAGGGGACCCCCAAGGGGACCCGGGTTGATGCGGAGTGTTTATGCTTTGCGAAACTCCCCTCATGTACACGTGATCCACATGAAAATGCAGGGTCACTTTACTTTGCGAATCACATTGCTCACGACACTTTTCTTCATGAGGTGCCCGTGCTCCGCAAGGCAGTCCTCCGTGACTACCTTTCCACTTCATGAAGCACCTCCCATTTGCACCACCACCCCATGATATGGTTAAGGCACCCCACTTCATGAAGCACACCTATTATCAAGTTCCCTCTGCCACACATAGAAATCGATCTCCGCAAGGGCCCTACCTATGGACCCCTCTTCTTGGAAATTCCTTCTCCCGTACGACCCTCCAGGTTTGCACGATGTGACTCCAATGTCCCTTGGATGATACTTCCTATTACATTGCTTTAACTAATGCCTCTTCTCATAGGCACACTAATGTATATTGATTTTTCACATAGCCATGCTAATGTGGACCCCTCGATCATTCTCTCTACGACCCCCTTTACCACAACATTTCTGGTACCTTCCCTCCCACAAACAGAAAGGGGTAACGTTTATGTATGTCCTAGGGTTCCGGAGTAAACCCACCTCATCCGAGTTGCAGGATGTTAAAAATCCGAGAACCATCATACTCAACACACGATGTTAAACTGTGACATCTGGCCATGACTCTCACGTGGGGTGCCCTCACCTAGGACATTCTCCACGCCCCGTGGTCTCCACAGGGGATGATATCCTCCTTCTGGGAGTGGTTTTTTTCCACGGGAAGGGCGGCCATCTTTGTGTAAGCCCCTATATTTTCTTGTAGGAAGCAGTACCCCTGATCCTCCTCACTTCCTTGGTGCCAAGTCTAGTGTAGGGTGTGATATGGAATGAGGCTCCGCATTTATTTAGTCCCAAGTCCCTCTCCCGCTTCTCTTTCTCGCCCATGGGCCTCCATCCGGGAGTATGTCCCAGTATCATGGGCTTCCTCAGAGCGTAATCCCCACTTCTCTTCAATTCCCACAGATTCACCATTCGCGAAGTGGTCTTGAGGCCTTTGCTACCTCTTGTTTGTCACATCGAGCACGAATCACGTGGGCTTAGAGTAAGCATCGACCATGACACCATGCTCGTCCCGCATGACGTTAAAATACATTCCAATCCAGAGGTTAGCCATTGTGACATATCCAAACTATGGGGACTTTGATACATGTCACGGAATGGTACGTAGGAAGCCGCACAAGGTTCAAGCAAAACACCTATCAGACCCCCTGTCCATCTTCATATCGGTTTGCCGACACGCCCCAACCCGAACTACGGGGACTTTGATCCTTGCCGAGGCATGGTACGTAGGGGGCCTCCATGAGGTTCATGCCCACCACCCACCTAGACCAAGGTCCTCATTCAAGTCGGTTCATCGGCACTATCCCCATCCCACATTATGCTAAACTGTACACCCAAACAATGGGGACTTTGATCCATGTCAAGGAATGGTACGTAAGAATCCTCCACGAGGATCAAGCCCACCATCCAGTTGTTCCGACACCCCATTCATGTCGTTTCAACAACCCCTCTTCCTCCTCAACTACGAGGACTTTGATCCATTTCAAGGAATGGTACGTAGGAAGCCTCCACGAGGTTATAGACCATCACCCATCGGACCCCCGGTCCATCTTCACGTCGGTTCACCGAAACCCATCCTATACTGTAGGGACTTTGATCCGTGCTAAGGCATCGTACATATAAAGCCTCACAAGGATCAAGAAATCATCCACCTAGACCAAGGTCCATCTTCCCTTCAGTTCACCGGCCTCTCACCTAAACTACGGGGACGTTGATCTCTGTCATGGAATGGTACATTGGAAGCCTCCACAAGGTTCAATCCCACCACTGAGCCGTTCTGATCTCTTTCACGTCAGATCACCAACACCCGGGCATCCTAGAGTGTAAGACCCACAAATCCATACCTGAACTATCTGGACTTTGATTCCTTGCTACGGGGATACGTAGGAAGTCTCTTCGAGGCTCAAGAAAAAAACCATCGTCCATCCAGATTCTTACCTGAACGACCACATCCCGGGGAAATCATGCCACCTCATTCCCTCCACACCATTTGGGAGGCCGCCCAAATACTGGCCCCTATATCAGTGTTCCCTCAAGGGGGTTCTTAAATCGGATCCACTCTAGCTAGTGCTCTGATCAGCCTGATCTGTCTCCACTGGATGTTAAACTTGTGGCATGCATTATGTTAAACACAGGGAGATGAGGAAAACCTCAGATACATGCATATGGCATATGATTCCCCTTTCTTGATGTGGGATTCCTCGAGCTTCTGTGCCCTCGAGAATCCCTATAATAAGAAACAAATGAAAGAAACACCAATTCCCCAGCTTCCAGACACTCCAGTTATACCTCAACATGACATCTCCCCCAACTGAAGGTTTCTGCCCTGACCAGAACCCTTGGAATTTCCTCACAGAAGTAGTGTAATTAACCGGCATTCATGGAAACATGGCATTGGGGAGAGATTCATGAACTATATCTTATTCATTAAGGGAGACCTGGATTGGGTGGAGAATTTCGAGGAGGGATCCACGAAAGGAAGAATAAACATCCAATCATCCCGTTTCAATCAAAGAGAAAATGTCCCTAAAAAAGGAGAGAATGTCACCCGCCATTGGAAAGCGGGAAGGCAGGGAAACAGAACAGCGCCGACATCCCCTGAACGTGATGGACGCACGTGCCCTGATGAAAGCGTTGGAAACAGGACCAACATATATCAATCATAAGTGGGTCAACACTTAGCAATCCATTGTGGTCAATATCTATCAATCCTGTCTGGGGCAGCACCTAGCGATGCTATGTGTGGCAGTATCTATCGATCATGTGTGGGTCAGTAGTAGAGCCTCTCGATAGAATAAGATGATCTAATTTTCCGAATAACCATCTAAACTTCTATACTTAACTTATATAACTAGTGTTAGTTGTGTATTTTATCTTTGTCTTGTTACCTTCGTGGTGTTACCTTTTTAGTGATTTTACATGCATCATGTTACCTTCATGGTGTTACCTTTGTGGTAATTTTACCTTCTTGGTGTTACCTTGGTGGTTATTTTATCTTCAAAATGTTACCTTTGTGGTGTTACCTTTGTGTCATTCTTCTCTCGTGGATCAGTTGTGGAAATGGCTTACAAGATGGATCCTTATGTTTCCCCTTGTATGAGATGAGTATATTTTGATAACTTAAGTATGTGTATAGGTATATACCTAAATAGAGTTGATGACTACTTCTCCATGCTTTTTGATTGAGATCTTCCTTTGTGGATTTTCCTTCGTGGAACTTTGGGAGATATTCTAGGGTCTCGGTGTCCCTACTGAGTATTGTAATACTCACCCCTTCACGACCACACCATGATGTGTCTTGTGAATATGATGCACAATGTTGATCAGGAATAAGGGATCCAGGATTGGACAGTGCTTAGAAGTGGACCATTTTAAGTGACATGACGCAGTAAATACTGATCAGGAGTTGTTCCGACCCATCAGGTAGGATCCTTGGTAAATGTTCCAGGGGTTTTATACTCATTCAGTTGTACTTGTACTTTTTCGATGGGCTTGTATTTCATCCCCTTTAAGTAAAATTTTTATTATATTAGTTACTTCATGGTTGATTCTGGTTTTTATCTTAGATTTTGTGTCTCTACGTGTTTAAAGGGAATGCATTCCCATTATACAGATATTCCTTTCTGGAGCTAGTCACCAACCCCTGGCCTATGGAAGGCAGGCTTGGGGCAGTCAGGGCACAGACCTCGGGGGATGGGTCATGACAAAGTGGTATTAGAGGAGTCGATTATACTAAATAATAGTGACTTTGATTTTTTCAATGGAGAAATAGTGTTAAGTGTTTTGAAAGTGCTTTTCAGTTTGGGGAGACCAGTTTTGGTGTTGCAGCCAATGTATCCATACACCAGGACCCTGAATTCTGATTTTTGACTTGGTGCATGAAAAAATTGATTATGTGTGCTTTGGAAATATTTTTACTTGGATTATTTGGAGTCATCTCACCAGGTATAACATAATTATTGATGTGCACCTATTTCTTAGTTGGATGCTGCAACATAGAAAACAAGCTAGGATTCTTGAGATAGTACATGATGATGGCCCACCGAGAGACCCTATGTGGATCAGCATTCTAGAGATCATGTTTGGATTAGCACTGAGTGATATTTTATTATCAGAAACAGATGCTACAAGTGGATCATGCATGCTGAATGAGCACATTTTCATGAGTTCCAATGACAGAGGCCTCTGAGGTTTCAGGATGAAATAGATCCCTAGGTAGCTGAGATATGGCTAAAGGCTGTGGGTTTAGTTTTCAGCCTAGTTGGGACACCGAAAGATCGGATGTTGATCCTATCTATTTTTCTTTCTTAGATCCTGACACTATGGATGGACCGCATGGTGATGAGGTTTCAATACATGGACTGTTTCCCATGATGTTACCTTTGGGTAGTGTGCCAGCTATATCAACGCATATTGTTCAGCATTTAAAATTGGTTATACCTATAGAGGACACACATCAGGATTAGTGCCTTAAACATGTTTCAAAATAAAAAAACCCTCAGGTACCAAGGCAAGCCCACCTCACAAGAGGATAACATCTATCTTTAGGAGTTGGACAAGTTTGCATGTAGACAGGAAACCATTCTATCAGATGGCGGTACTAGTACAATGTCTTCTACGTGGCTCAGCAGGATAATGAAAGGGTTAATATTACCTGATCTTTTGCATATGTGACTTTTATATAGACATGCATCAAAAAAATCCTTAAAAAGGGGGTCATTTTTGAAAAATATATTAGGGGTGAGTGTTCCCTAGAGCTTCTATAGATTCGTTAGGACGACATGTTCGTAGCTGAGTATTCATCGAGGCATACCGACCATCCCATGTACTCTATGAATACAGTACATTCAATGATTTTGGGATCAAACCTCTGAGAAAGGGGTGTTTATGGATATCCATGCTAGACCTATTCCTCTATGCATTAATAGTTATGTTAGGGCGCTAGAGGGTACTTTTGTGTTTGAATTTTATTTGGATGAGTGGATACATCTAGTGAATGTTAAAAGTGGTAATGAAGGAATCTAACTCCAGTCTCAGGTCTTGGCTGTGTAAAATGTTTTTGGAATATTAAGTGATAGGGACAGATGAATCTGCATGGAAGAAGATGTGGAAGTGGAGCTAGGAGAGTAGCATGAGCTGGTATAATTTTCGACTTGTTACTACCAACACCCCAATATGGTCCCCACCACGCTTAGGGATCAGGAGGAAAGGAGAAGGGGGTATCTGCATACGGTTGAGGAGTGTTGACCTAAGGGCTCCTGAATGATTTGAGGTATGGTCTGTTTCTACTACTAGCTACCACATTAATAGACATCGGTACCAATCTTACCATCTTATCACGAATGTTGTTCAATACCAAGATTTTCCGGTTAAATAGATCACTTGACCCATACATATAGAGATAGATTTGGGAGGAAACTCGATAATCACACTTATGCCGATGGTGTGATATTACCACTGAGGCGAGAGTTTCTATTGTAACCTTTTTGTGGCAGCATCTAGGCCTTATAATGTTAGTTTGGGGATGGACTGGACATCTATAGTTCATAATAAAATTACCTGTTTTCGGAAAAAATGATGTAATATATCTATAGAATTGGAACGGGGTTTTCCTTTGTCAGAGAAATTGAATCCCAAGAAGTATAGGAGATATCATGCATGTGTGGGTGCAATAGATCACTCTTGATTCATCCAGCCTTACCCTCATGGAAGCATGAGTTTTGAGTTTTTGGTTCTCAATAGTAGTGGCAGAGTGTGGGGACATATTTTTAAAATATGCTTCTAGGATTAACTCCCTGAAGGGAGAGGGACTTATTATTTTCCTTGGTACCATCAGAGATTTGTATCTCACTTTTCTAGGGTAGAGACACACTTTTCATCTTTGATGAAGAAGGGGGAACTTTTCCTATGGAGGGAGAAGTGTCAACAGAGCTTTGAAGTGCAACGTCCCAGACTGATGAGTGCCTTTATATCAAGTCTATCAGAATAAGGCATTTGGAATGTAGTCTACCATGCTACATCCAGTACTCGACTAGGTTTGTGCCTAATAATGGAGTGGGAAGTGATATCCTACAACTCATGGTAGTTGAGACAACCTGAGAAGAACTACACTATCCATGACATGGTGTTAGTAGTAGTGGCCATGACACTGAATATGTGGGATTAATACATGACACGTGAACAGTTAATTGTTTACTCTGAACATAAGAGTATCATGTTCATCTTACCATAGAAGAACATGAACCTCATACTTCAATGTTTTCTAGAGTTCCACCAGGATTATGACCTTGAGATAGTCTATACTCATGGGAAGGGGAACGTGGTGGCATACAAACTCAGTAGAAGGTCTAGTGTAAAACTACATAGTGATGTGTCAGAGTATCTAGTTGAGATGTGGATATCCTTCGAGGTAAATGATGGAGCATCGTACCTCTTATTTTTTACTGTAACTCCCCCAATTATTCACTGATTTCGGGAGGCACATATTGGGGACATTGACTACGAGGCCAGATGTGGTCATATATCCTCAGGATGTCTCCTAGAAGAATTTTTTTATGGTGGAGAGTATGTCGTTATCTTTAGAGGATGTACCATGGTACCAGTGATGCTTCAGGTGGACGTGTTGAAGGATTTCCATACATTTCCTTTAACGGTACATCCTGGAGTGGTGATGATGTCCCAGGATATCTGATGTCGATAGAGGTGTCCATGGATGCATAATGTAGTGGTAGAGTTTGTATCACAATGCCTCACATATCAGTAAGTGAAAACTACACTGAGCTGGAAGAAGTCATATGCCGACAAGAGATAGAGACCCTTGGAGTCCGATGACGTAGACCATGTCTTTTTATGGGTCTCACCCTGATGAGTATTGCAGAGGTTTGGATGGGGAGAAAGCCTATCTCAGAGGTCCATCATGCCTTTCTATATTCTCATTAGTGTGGGAGAAGTGGCATACCATCTATCTCTTCCCCACAGATCCACCATGTGCATAATGGTTTCCATGTGTCACAACTGAGGTTATGCATGCATAATCAACCTCACGTTATCAACTAAGGAGAGATAGACTTTAACAATTGTGACACTTTTACAGAGTACACCATGGAGATATAGGGTCATTAATACCAAGTCCTTCATGGATGTTCGGTCCCTCTAGTGTGACTTTGGTGACTGCACAAGAACCTCTAGGAGAGCACATGGGAGCGGGAGGCTAAGATTCATGATTAGTACTGTCATTTGTTGGATTTGACTTTGTTTTGGCTTTCAGGGATGTAAATACATAAGTTGGGGAGAATTTAATGTCCCAGAATTTCAGTATATTTTTTTAAATTATATGGAGTTATTTTGACACCGTGAAATCTGATAGTGCGTGATTCCGAGGCCCGTAGTGCCCGGAAGGATTCGTCGAAAAAGTGTTATGTTTAAAATAGCGCTTTTGAGTAGTTTTCCAGAAAAAGATGAATTACACATATATGGGTTCCCAAATCAGATATCCTAGGGTTCCATTCTGTTAAGGATGGCTGGTTTACCCTAAGATCAACTTATGTTTAGTCGGTGCAGGTTTTTAGTGAGAAAACCCAAAAATGGCATAACGGTAAATAAAATTATCAAATAAAATTATTTTATTTTTCGAATTCTTATAACTCATGAACCATGACTCAAATTAAATATGTGAGACCACCACTGAACCTGTGAGGGTATGATTTCCCTATGAAGACCCTAACATTGGTCGGCGTGGGCCAATAGGGTAAGTTAGTATTTTGCCGTAAATAAAATAATTAAGTAACAATTATTTTATTATTTAAATCAATAATATATAAATGGTAACTCAGATTGAAAATTCAGGAGTGTAGTTGAGTTCACTAGGGCATGTTCCCTTTATGTGGAGCCTAACCTCGACCGGCGCGGGGTCGATGGTGGATGTTATTAATTTATTTAACTTCTGTTAAGTTACTTTTAGTAAATGTAGGGGAGGCATTTTCTATCTTTCGAACCAGTGCTCGGATTAAAAATCAGATGGCACCGTTGAATTCAAAGCGCCTGGATTCAATAAAGGGGGGTTTCACATCTACCGTTGTAGGTCAGGTGAAAATGAAAATTTTGTGGACTTTTGAATGATTAATAAATTAAAATGTTTTGTTATTTTATTTATTTTTATTTTATGCAATAGACAAGGTGTGGTGGCGGGACAAACGACATGTCCAACCACTAATGACTTAAATCCTTCTTGTTGCTAACCATATTGTTAGGAATTTGGGAGTTTCATTAATTAAATGAACCTCACTAATTCATTGTGTGGGACACACTCATTATCCTCTCCTATTTATATCATGCTCGAGGAGGGCTATTGGATGACTTCACCAAGCGATGAAGCTCTAGAAAACTACTGCGACGCTAAACACCTGGAGGAAGAAGTGGGATTTAGTGAGTAGTGACAACGGAAACCAAATAATGAACCGACGACATCGGTAAAAGTGTTTCCATCGAACATCTTCAGCGAACGTCTTATCAAGGTAACATGTTTGTTTATATGTTCATCAATGATTATTTCTATTCTCCCGCCTGCTATGATATTAACATGGAGGGAATGTTCCAAACAAACAAGGTAATGACTGTCCGCCGCAAAGTTCATATTGTGTTCTTTAGGGACGGTTTCCTCAAGTTGACGACAATGCGAATTAGCGGGTCACATTTTGATGACGACACCCTGGGAGAGTAGTAGGCATATACGACACCAATAATGGACCACCAATGAACTTGTGATGGGCCATAGAAGAGACCACCAACCCACCATGTCGGGGGATGCCGGTGGGTGCTAGAGGAGACCCATGACAACTGGTTGCTGGCTGTGTAAGTAGGCGTATGATTGTGCACCACGTTGTCGAAGGCGGTCGGCCCGAGCCAGCCCCGTGGGATAAGGGAGGCACCCGAATGTGCCTCCAGTATTGAAAAGCATCTGGATGCAGTGTCACAAAGCAGCCACGACCAGTGGGCCATGACAGAATGGGAGCAGTGTAGAACAGCTACGGCCACGCGCTATGCCGTGTTGGAGGAAACTGGTCGGCCGAACGACCGCCTGTCGAATCGAGGTGGGGTAGCACCCCACCAGATGGTCAAAACGGCCCCACAACCGCAGGGTCAATGGGACAGAACTATCTACCTTCGGGCAGACAATGGCGGCGTTTCCCGAACAAGTGTGCCAGACCCACCGAGCTGGCCAGACCCACCTATAGGCCTTGCCGGACCCGCGACCTATCAGACCAGGCCGGTCCTGCGCCACATCAGGTCTGTAAGGGTGGGCCGAGTCCCACCTGGCAGGTCATGGCAACTGCGACCCAGGCCCTCAATCACGCTGGGATGAAACTAACGGCCCAGACCTAGTGAACTGGGCCGACCCCTAGTGTGTCAGATCCATGCGGGGCCTGGAAGCCCCGGGACTCATTGCGTCAGGCTTGTCTGACTTATTCGGATCGGGCTAGACCCAACTGATACTTGAATAAAGAAACGATTGTAATTTATGAACCGAGTGTATGTTAGACACGCCGTCAGTGGACTTGGTACCCATTTTTAGAATCTCTCAATTTGTCTTATTCTAGTGGTCCTAACTAAGTTGGGGCATACTGAGGTACGATCACCCTCGATTCACAGAAAGGGGTGTCACTAATAGAATGGGGGTCTGATAGACGCATTCTCTATGGCATAAGGACATTTTTTTCTAGGAAGTCCTTCATAGATACTCTAAGTAAATTTTTACGGAGTTTGACATGTGACCTAGGTTAGATTAGACAAGAATCTTACCAGTCAGTTTTTAAAAAAGTGCCCACACCTCACAGACTGGGCGTTAGATCGATGTTCCATCTGTCACATTGGGGCCCCAATAAAGGGGCAGTCCTATGGGATGGAACTTCATGGAACTTCATAGAGGTTGAGTTATGACTGATGAAAAGAGGAGTATATCCTCCCAGAATCATGCATGCGTATTAAAAAAAATCTAGTTGATGGTTGTAACATGATGAAAGAACATTGATCCTATGTGGGACAACATCTATCGATTATGTGTGGGCCAGTGCTTAGAAATCCTATGTGGGTCATTATCTATCAATCTTGTGTGGGTTAGAACCTAATGGTCCTATGTGGGTCTGAATCTATCGAACCTATATGGGTTAGTAGCAGACCCTCTCGATAGAATAATATGATATATTTTTATGAATAACCTTATGTACTTATTGTACTTATGTTATATACATAGTGGGAGCTGAGTCTTTTACCTTCATGGTGTTACCTTCATGGTGTTACCTTTGTGGAACTTTAACCTTCATGGTATCACCTTTGTGGTGTTACCATTGTGGTAATTTTACCCTCATAGTGTTACCTTTTTGTTGTTACCATTGTGGTACTTTTACCTTCGTGGTGTTACCTTTGTGGTACTTTTACCTTCTTGGTGTTACCTTTGTTGTACTTTTACCTTCTTGGTGTTACCATCATGGTGTTACCATTGGGGTATTATTCCCTAGTGGACCAGTTGTGAATATATCTTAAAAGATGGAGCCTTATTTTTTCACAAGTATGAGATGATTATATTTGGATAACTTAGGTATATATGTGGGAATATACCTATGTAGATTTGATGACAACTGATTAGTGCTTTGTGATTGAGGTCTTTCTTTGTGGGGTTTCCTTTGTGAAACTCTAGGAGACCTTCAGGGGTCTCAAGGTCTCTACTAAGTATTGTTATACTCACTACTAAATGAGCTACACATGAACCTTGTGGAATCTTGTCCAGATGACAGACATCACTGATCGAGGCTGAGTGATCAAGGAATGTATGGTGTTCAGAGGTGGGCCATTTGACGTGACGTGATGTGACGTAGTGACTATTGATTTTTAGTTATACCTACCCTTCAGGTAGGATCCTCATTATATGTTCTATGAGACTTTTTCTATTTCATTTGTACTTGTAGTTTTCAGTTGGGATGTAACACCCCAAGATTTCATAGTGTGTTAGTTCTTCAAAATAATTCAACAACTTTCACTACATGCAACACAAAGTTCAAGAACACCATGACACACCAAACAAGCCGTTCAAAAGAGGTTATGAATAGTATTAGATAAATTTTAATGTTTATATAATCCTTATAATTTTAGAATCCATATTATGAGTTTCTTAGATATAATTCAAGAACAAATTCATTTTCAGTATTGCAATTTTATCAAATTTAATAGTGAACACTTTTTAAATACTATATTTTAAACTTTTTGACTAAATGGGGACATCAAAAATTTAAAATGAAACATCCCAGGCTTCTACGGTACGCTTCTCTTTGAATAATGTGATAGCGTGTGTTGTACGCAACACCGAGTTCTAACAACCAATTAAACTAGCCGTTATGAATAGTAATAACTACTTTTTAAAATTATATATATTTTATATTTCAAAATGTACTTCATTTTTGGATTTTGAATATCTAATTTAGCCTAAGGTGAAATTTTGGTACTTTTCGGATAACTTTCATATTTTGATGAATAGTGAAAATTACAAAATTTTAATTAAAAACAACTATTTTAATCAAAATAATTAATAGTGATAAATTATGAATTTTAGTAGTTTTAAAGTATATTTAGAATATATTTTTACCATTTAATATAATGTTGGTCATTGGACATAATTTTACAATTAAACCGAACATAAACAAGTGTCAATCTTTTGATAGTTATTACCTCTTAAAAACACGCATTTTGTTTTGACAGCGGGAATTAATTTTAAATTAATTTCTGCCACTTCTGTGTTTTGAATTTAGAAAAATGGATTCCATATTTGGAATCAGGATGTACAAATTGTGTAAATAGGTAACTTTTATTTTTAGACATTTTGAATAATTACTGTGGTAAATATTTTATTTACCATGGTTAAGGGTAAATCCGGTAAATAAGGGTTAAAAAAATAATATTATAATAATACAAAATTATCCTAAAACGTGTCCTAACCTTATTGGTGGACACATACCCGACCATGAGCATCATTGGGTCAATTTGGGGACCCCTTGGAGCCACTTGTATGTGGTAGGGACACTTTATATTAATAAAGTTAAAATAAAAATAAAAATGGCATAAGCTTACATCTTTTAGAAGAACAACTTTTACACAAGGTTATACATGTTGGATTTTCGATTATAAATATTAATAAGATATCTAAAACGATTTCCTACATAATTATATTTTATTTATAATTTTTAGACATTAAATAAGTTATTTTATTTATGACACAATGATGATGCGGTAATTACTATAATAGTGAAAAATTAAAATAATTGATATTATAAATACCAAAATAAATATAATATGAAACTTTTAATGAATAAAACTAATTTTATAGGATAATATGATATATTAGGATTTATTGTATTGACTTTGTTCGAAGTAATCAATCTGTTATGAGTTTCAAAAAAAATCAACTATTGAATAGTGTCAAAATTGACATAAAAGAGTTCTTAAAACAAATATTATATTATTAATTGATATTAAATTACTAAAAATCTAAGGTTCGGCCAAGAGACTTATATGATGATAGGTTAATCATTAATGGACCACTTGGGGGTATCTTGGATGTATATAGTAAGTTTATTAACCATATTATATAAAACTACAAAGAGACATTGTAAAAGTGAAACTAATTAACTTAGAGTTAATACTTAAAGATAAGGTTAATATAAGTACCCAAACCTGTCTAACTTCTATTGGTTCAGTTGTTTTCGACCTATCCCCACCTTAACAGTTAAATAATCAACATTTGAGCCATTAGAAACCGAATATGAATTTATTATAAATTAATATTTCTAGCTTTTCCAAAGGTGCCCCTCACCCCTCTTATAAAAGGGCACTCCTCCTTCTCATTTCTTCACACCTCTAAAGCCTTTTGGTTCGGCCCAACTATGCCCAAATACTCTCCCAACATCCCTCACTACAACCTAGAGGCCTTAGTTTGATCAGAAAGCCAACCTAAGGAGCCCTTTTGATCAAATCAAAAGGAAGAACCCGAAGAAGAGGTAATGATTTCACCACCCTTTTCTAAGTTCATTTCTTCTTCCACTTCTTCTTCCTTTGTTCTTACCATTCTAAAATAATAAATCCAGTATCTCACATATACTGTGATGTTATTATAAGTATGGTACAACCATATTCAGTATTCTATCCACCCTTTGAATAACATGTTACCATACGTGCGTACGTACGGCTTACCGTCTCCACGTCGTGGTGTAATTGTTATTCAATATAATATTATTTGGATGGGTATAATAATGATGTGTAACTCATGTAAATAATAAATATAACATGTTAATGATTCTGTATATATGATATACCATTCATTTATATATTATTTTAATATCAAAAGAATGATATTGTCGCTCGTGCGTACGTACGGACTACCGTCTCCACGAACTCGATGAGATTCATTCTCCATCGTAACCATTCAAGTATAATTATCATTTGATGATTTAAAAATGATTTTTAAGGACTAGATATCATTCTGGATATGAATAAGATACAACAACCATGGCTTATGTAACAAAACATATAAATAAAATGAGTAAGTTAACACCCGAAACGACGATAATTCTAAGATATTATTAACAAATCAATGTTAAAAGATCATATATGATATCATATTAATATATATGATTCTTGTATAATTTAATAACAATTATTTCACCATTATACAGGAGGTTAACCTACCCCAACAAGGGAAAATTACAAGGTAAGGGTTTATTTCACAATCTCTTCATTATCTGAGGTTGTTTATACGTAATAATCTACTGGGATATCTTTATCATCCACATCCATGTTTCTTAAAAATGTATTTCAAAACATTTTTACTATTTACAAGAATATGGGTTAAAGTAATTTATACCCTTGTTTGACTTTTTATAAGAGGTTTATAAAGGAATCTTTCCGTCGTTTTCAAAACAAGGTCTTTTTTAACCTTTTCGACAGAATTGAAGTAAGAATGTTTTTTTAACTTATACGGCGGGTGCGGTTATTTTATGCCGTTATAAAATCTTCAAAGCTTTCCTTACAAGCTTATAAGAATATTTTCAAAGAAAATGTTTTATTTTACATGGATCTTAAATGATTTCAAAATAAAAGGAGATATTTCTTTAAAAAGAATTTTGATTTCATCTATGTCAACATCCTTTGATGGATTTTAAGATTATTTGAAGTTGATTTATTATGATACAAAACATCTATATTGTATTGAAGGTTTTTTGATATGTTTGACTATGGATGTGCTATTTTTATACCATTCATAGTTTATGGTGAAATTATTGACATTTCGTATGCTAGTTTTAATACGAATGTTTATGTTATGTTTAAACCTTTTCATATGGGAATGCATTGGACTAAATAAGTGACGGGTGGAGACCGCTATAGCTCCTCGATGCATTGGTAGGTCTCATGAGACAAACTAGTGTCTTGGCACAAGGCCTTGAAAAAATCGTATTTGTAGTCTTGGCACGAGGCCTTGGCTATGTGGTTATGATAGTCTGGAATTATGCATTCCAACATTATGAAAGTGGTTATTGATTTTTGCATGTGATTATTCGATTAGTAGAATATCCATGTGAATAAGTAAATGGCATTATTTCATTTTATTATTGCCATACCATGTTGAAAGTTCATGTTTGAAAGGCTTTTGTTTTAGTAATACATTGCCTTAAAAGTTTATTCTTATTTATGAAAGTTTCCGCTATTTTGTTATCCTTACTGGGAATTTGAGCTCACCCCTTTTATATGTTTTATTTTTCCCAGGAAGTGAAGAAGTAAATTATGAATGACCTGCAGGGATATTATGTGGGGATATGAGTGTGGATTATGGAGACATTATGTTGTTGTATTAGTTTTTTTTCATTTTATGATGTAATGTAAAACTTATGAATATATCTAGTATTTCCAAGGATACTAAACCAATCGGTCTTTCGAGATTTGATCTTTCTTGTGATCATGCCAATGTTACGAAGTAATGCACCGACTCTTGGTAGCTGGGGTCGGGGCGTTACAGTTGGTATCAGAGGAAGTTTAGTACAAACCTTGGAATCTAGATTTAGATAAACTCTGATTAGAGCACGTATACCTAAGATGAACTTTGAGGATTAGTATAGAAGAACGTCCTAGAATTTTGGAATTGTAGAGATTTTGTGAGTTTTCCGAGCAATAAATCCCTGTCTGGATACGAGCAGGTAGAGGCGGCTCTGGCACAGATGTACCTAGGGGTAAAACCCAAAAACACCGTTTTGAGCTAGACTCGAACGGGAACTGGTGCACGACAACGGGCCTTGCTGCACTCTTGGTTACGACACTCCCGGGGGATATGCTTAGGATAATTCTCATTTTCTTTACAAACCATTATGAAGGGTTTATGAGTATATACATCCTCAAAGGAGACATTTTTATGATTATGGATTATATCTATAAATAGTTCAACTTTTGTTAAGTGTTTTATAAGTATGGGATTATGTATTTTGATTCATAAACTGATCTAGTGTATTCCATTGTTTAGAAATGGCGCCCAGTAGAAGGATTGAGAATTCCAGAAATACACATGATCCAAAGAGAAGGAAGGATCATATCTTTCATGGTATTAAGCTAGAATTTATAAGAGAAATAGTCTCCCATGTATTATCATCATATGAAGAAATAATATCATGTGTTGATAAGATAAGTAAAGAGTTTACTGAGTCCTATGGCGTTGAAGGGAAGCAAGAGAAGAAAAGGATGGAAGAGAGAAAAATGGATAAAGGGAAGAGGGAAAAGAATAATTTTCCCATATGTGGTAACTGTGGAAAGAAACACCCTGGAACTTGCCTGAAAGGAATGGGAGTTTGTTATAAGTGTGGAGGAAAAGGTCACAAAGTACGTGACTGCAAGGGTAAGAAAATGGTTTCAAATGTACAATACTTCATTTGCAAGGAGTTTGGACACTACGCGAACCTATGTCCCAATCATCAGACTATGCCGCAAGTGATGTTATTGGATAATAATCAAGTTATGATACTACCACAGATGAAGAGGAATGATTAGAGTTCATATGTTGATTATGTCAATTGAGTGTTGTATCAACAATGTACTTGTTATAATAATTATGGAGTATATAAGGATAGTAATGCAGTACTATTTCATTAAGGACTTGAGATTGTGTGGAACAAAGAAAAGTGACTCAATAGCAGGATAAATTTTTGGAAAATATATGGTTGAGAGAATGATAAATCATAATATAGTTCTGATACTGAGGTAGTGATTTTGGAATAATATGTGATTGTTTTGGATAAATTATATTGGATATTCTTGACTACCTTGGAACTGATTAATGATTTGTATATTCCATCATTGTTGGGGTTTAAAACATTTTTTTTGGATTAATGAAGTATATCCAGCATTATATATGGAATAAGGGAGCATGAATGTAATCAATAAGGAATATGGTAATACATGATGAAGGTACTCATATGCTATTACGGGGTAAAAAGGATCTATATTTTGTTTTCCTTCCTTATAAATGTTGGAATGTGAGTTTGGACAGAAGTATTTTGGATAGTTCTAGTTTGGATTATTTTGGATTGCCATAAAAGGACAACCCGGAGGTCGGGCGGCAACCCGTCGCGTCCGGCAAGGCTGCGAGACTTGAACCCGCAACCGATGGGCGACAAGGGTGTATCACCTACCATTGGCCCATGAGATGTCCTGGAATAAATAATGTAGTTTTTGTTAAAAGATCATGTAGATGAATTATAAATTCGTTTATTTTGGAACCCTATACGAATAGTGTAAATAGAATTTTTTTTACATTCTATTTTCTTTTAGAGTGAAAGATGAGTTTGTGGTAGAAATTTATTAATGGATAAAACTATAATTATAATGTAAGTATATCTCCTTATGATCTTAGCCAATCTCATAAATAAATTCCTCAACATTAAGAAAAGAAACTTAGAACAAAAATGTTTTCTTAGATGGTACCTTAAAACATCACTAATTTATGGCTTTGGGATTTTTGGCCTTTTCATAGCCATGTTCTCTACCACTCTCCATTAGAGAATTGATGGTTATATTTTTTTCTTCCATATCCATATTTTCCTACATGTAACCCTAGTATGTGTTATTTTCGGTAATCTTCATACTTTTGACTCTTTATTTTAAATAGAGGCCTCATTGATTCATTTTTCGATGTGGGATTTCAACTAAGATATTTTGAAACGTCAAAATGTGTTATCCTAATACCCTATGTTTTGTTGAACCGATGGTATTTCAAATCATCATAGATTGATGAATTTAAGGACCTCAATTTTATACTTGTTTGTGATTGATGACCTCAATCACTACCTATAAATATTTACGTTTTTCCTCCAATTATATGTCTCAAATTGCCACCAATGTTCTCCTAATCGAGATCATAATTTGGTGGTGACCCTTTCATTTCTCTTTTCCTCATATTAAGACTAAATTTTAGTAACCCAATTTTCGATGTGGGGTTTCCCACAAATATATTATATATTTTCAACCTTTTATTTTCGACGAACAATTTCAAATTGCGAGGACGCAATTTATTGAAGGAGGGGAGAATGTAACACCCCAAGATTTCATAGTGTGTTAGTTCTTCAAAATAATTCAACAACTTTCACTACATGCAACACAAAGTTCACGCACACCATGACTTACCAAACAAGCCGTTCAAAAGAGGTTATGAATAGTATTAGATAAATTTTAATGTTTATATAATCCTTATAATTTTAGAATCCATATTATGAGTTTCTTAGATATAATGCAAGAACAAATTCATTTTCAGTATTGCACTTTTATCAACTTTAATAGTGAACCCTTTTTAAATACTATATTTTAAACTTTTTGACTAAATGGGGACATCAAAAATTTAAAATGAAACATCCTAGGCTTCTACGGTACGCTTCTCTTTGAATAATGTGATAGCGTGTGTTGTACGCAACACCGAGTTCAAACAACCAATTAAACTAGCCGTTATGAATAGTAATAACTACTTTTTAAATTATATATATTTTATATTTTAAAATGGACTTCATTTTTGGATTCGGAATATCTAATTTAGCCAATGGTGAAATTTTGGTACTTTTCGGATAACTTTCATATTTTGATGAATAGTGAAAATTACTAAATTTTAATTAAAAACAACTTTTTTAATCAAAATAATTAATAGTGATAAATTATTAATTTTAGTAGTTTTAAAGTATATTTAGAATATATTTTTACCATTTAATATAATGTTGGTCATTGGACATAATTTTACAATTAAACCGAACATAAACAAGTGTCAATCTTTTGATAGTTATTACCTCTTAAAAACACGCTTTTTGTTTTGACAGCGGGAATTAATTTTAAATTAATTTCTGCCACTTCTGTGTTTTGAATTTAGAAAAATGGATTCCATATTTGGAATCAGGATGTCCAAATTGTGTAAATAGGTAACTTTTATTTTTAGACATTTTGAATAATTACTGTGGTAAATATTTTATTTACCATGGTTAAGGGTAAATCCGGTAAATAAGGGTTAAAAAAATAAATTATAATAATACAAAATTACCCTAAAACGTGTCCTAACCTTATTGGTGGACACATAACCGACCATGAGCATCCTTGGGTCAATTTGGGGACCCCTTGGAGCCACTTGTATGTGGTAGGGACACTTTATATTAATAAAGTTAAAATAAAAATAAAAATGGCATAAGCTTACATCTTTTAGAAGAACAACTTTTACACAGGGTTATACATGTTGGATTTTCAATTATAAATATTAATTAGAAATCTAAAAAGATTTCCTACATAATTATATTTTATTTATAATTTGTAGACATTAAATAAGTTATTTTATTTATGACACAATGATGATGCGGTAATTACTATAATAGTGAAAAATTAAAATAATTGATATTATAAATACCAAAATAAATATACTATTAAACTTTTATGAAATTAAACTAATTTTATAGGATAATATGATATATTAGGATTGATTGGATTGACGTTTTTCGAAGTAATCAATCTGTTATGAGTTTCAAAAAAATCAACTATTGAATAGTGTCAAAATTGACATAAAAGAGTTCTTAAAACAAATATTATATTATTAATTGATATTAAATTCATAATAATCTAAGGTTCGGAAAAGAGACTTATATCATGATAGGTTAATCATTAATGGACCACTTGGGGGTCGCTTGGATGTATATAGTAAGTTTATTAACCATATTATATAAAACTACAAAGAGACATTGTAAAAATGAAACTAATTAACTTAAAGTTAATACTTAAAGATAAGGTTAATATAAGTACCCAAACCTGTCTAACTTCTATTGGTTCAGTTTTTTTCGACCTATCCCCACCTTAACATTTAAATAATCAACTTTGGATCCATTAGAAACCGAATATGAATTTATTATAAATTAATATTTCTAGCTTTTCCAAAGTGCCCCTCACCCCTCTTATAAAAGGGCACTCCTCCTTCTCATTTCTTCACACCTATAAAGCCTTTTGGTTCAGCCAAACTCTTCCCAAATACTCTCCCAACATCCCTCATTATAACCTAGAGGCCTTAGTTTGATCATAAAGCCATCCTAAGGAGCCATTTTGATCAAATCAAAAGGAAGAACCCGAAGAATAGGTAATGATTTCACCACCCTTTTCTAAGTTCATTTCATATTCCACTTCTTTTTCCTTTGTTCTTACCATTCTAAAATAATAACTCCAGTATCTCACATATACTGTGATGTTATTATAAGTATGGTACAACCATATTCAGTATTCTATCCACCCTTTGAATAACATGTTACCATACGTGCGTACGTACGGCTTACCGTCTCCACGTCGTGGTGTAATTGTTATTCAATATAATATTATTTGGATGGGTATAATAATGATGTGTAACTCATGTAAATAATAAATATAACATGTTAATGATTCTGTATATATTATATACCATTCATTTATATATTATTTTAATATCAAAAGAATGACATTGTCGCTCGTGCGTACGTACGGACTACCATCTCCACGAACGCGATGAGATTCATTCTCCATCGTAACCATTCAAGTATAATTATCATTTGATGATTTAAAAATGATTTTTAAGGACTAGATATCATTCTTGATATGAATAAGATACAACAACCATGGCTTATGTAACAAAACATATAAATAAAATGAGTAAGTTAACACCCGAAACGACGATAATTCTAAGATATTATTAACAAATCAATGTTAAAAGATCATATATGATATCATATTAATATATATGATTATTGTATAATTTAATAACAATTATTTCACCATTATACAGGAGGTTAACCTAACCCAACAAAGGAAAAGTACAAGGTAAGGGTTTATTTCCCAATCTCTTCATTATCTGAGGTTGTTTATACGTAATAATCTACTGGGATATCTTTATCATCCACATCCATGTTTCTTAAAAATGTATTTCAAAAAAAATTTACTATTTACAAGAATATGGGTTAAAGTCATTTATACCGTTGTTTGACTTTTTATAATAGGTTTATAAAGGAATCTTTCCGTCGTTTTCAAAACAAGGTCTTTTTTAACCTTTTCGACAGAATTGAAGTAAGAATGTTTTTTTTAACTTATACGGCGGGTGCGGTAATTTTACGCCGTTATAAAATCTTCAAAGCTTTCCTTACAAGCTTATAAGAATATTTTCAAAGAAAATGTTTTATTTTACATGGATCTTAAATGATTTCAAAATAAGAGATATTTCTTTAAAAAGAATTTTGATTTCATCTATGTCAACATCCTTTGATGGATTTTAAGATTATTTGAAGTTGATTTATTAGGATACAAAACTTCTATATTGTATTGAAGGTTTTGTGATATGTTTGACTATGGATGTGCTATTTTTATACCATTCATAGTTTATGGTGAAATTATTGACATTTCGTATGCTAGTTTTAATACGAATGTTTATGTTATGTTTAACCCTTTTCATATGGGAATGCATTGGACTTAATAAGTGACGGGTGGAGCCCGCTATAGCTCCTATAACAACCCACACTTTACATTCATTGTTAATACTTAAAAATTGAATCACACTTATTACAACATATGAAAAAACCACAAAGGACCGTATAGGTATAGTGTCTTTAGAAACTGGGAAACATAAACAACTGGTTCATAAATCTTCTACATTGTCTCCCATTTATTTCATCATATCTAGGGTCCCTTTTAGAATATTCTACTTAATATCCATCTTCCTGGCCTGGAGAAAAGAAAACATAAAAGGGTGAGCTCAAATGCTCAGCAAGGGCAAATAAAGGAAATAAAAATCATATCATATCTTTTTGAAAATTAAAACCTGCAAAAGAGATCATAATATCTTAACATGGAATAAATCATAGAAGTGAAAATGAGATCCCCATAATCATAAAATAAAACTTGAATCTTTGTGGCATGCACACATAATCATGGAAAATCATTTCTTGTTAGTCATGACTCATTGCCAAGACTATCTTAGTGGACAAAGTCCCTTTCTGAACCGAGTTCACTCCTCGTTTCAGTCCTGTATCACTGAACCGAAATAACCTTCCGTTCCAGCCATGTCTATCTCATGAGATATAAAATCATTACCCAATGCATTGGAGGGAGATATAGGTCCCACCCATCTTATAATGAATCCTTTCTTATGTGTGCCACATAATCATAAAACAAATATCATCGCATAACACATATAACAAAAATGGGATTCTTGAAACATCATGACATCATAAATCAATTTATATATGATAAAGGAATTCATAAACATAATTCCATCACAGCATAGTCAAACCAATGTAAAAATATGGATAGAAACAGAACCCTTTATTATCTTAGATGGAAAATAATTTTGATAAAACACTTGAATTGAATTCTTGAGGAAAATATCCTTTCTTCTTCAAAAACATTTTTCCTTTCATAACATGTCATACAACATTAAAATAAAAGAAGTTGATTAAAAATAAACTGGAAAACTTGTAAAGGAAGCTTCTTTGAAGTAATGTTTTAAAAATCCATTCATGCCGTATAAGTTAAAAAAACATTCTTCGTACTTTTGTCGGAAAAGTCAAAAAGTACCTCGTACGGAAAAACGACAAAAGATTCCTTTCATATTCATTACTAAAAACTCACCTAAGGGTAAAATTGGATTTAAACTATTTCAAGTGGATGGAAACAATATTACATATTGAGGGAACATGGATGTGGATGATAAAATACACCCCAGTAAATACTTACGAATAAACAATCTCGGATAAAAATGAGATTGTGATATTTCCATTACCTTAGGTCCGATTTGCTTTGTTCGTGTCCGAAGCTCCTGTATAGTGGTTTAAATAATGTTATTGACTTATTCCAGAATCATACATATTGATATGAGATCATATATGGTCATATTATTAGCTTCTTGTTAGTAATATTTCATTGTTACTTGTTACTCGGGTCTTTATAACTTTTTGTTCTTATGCGTGTTTTGTCGAATAAATTATTATTCTTATCTTTAGGTTATATATAATTCATTTCCAGAATGGTATTAGTGTAGTATATACCATATTCATTCATTCAATTCATTTATATAATCATTATGAAATGAAGATCATGTAGAACGAGTCGCATCACATCGTGGAGACGGTATTCCGTACGTACGCACGAGTGATGATATCGTTCCTATGATCGTGGAATTGTATTGGAGTATATATATATATTATTTCAGTATCAATATTACTTAATAATAATCATATATAGTTATTGATTACACCATTATACCCATCCTTGTAAGGTGATGGTGGAAAATAGATTACACCACGGCGTGGAGACGGTATTCCGTACGTACGCACGCGCGGTGATTTCATTTTTCTGTAGGATGGATAGAAGGTGAATTAGGGTTGTTTCATATTTATAATAACATATCAGTATGTAATTAATACTGATGTTATTACTTTATCATGAAACAGCCTAAGAAGAAGAAGTGGAAGAAGAAATAAAGATGAAAGAATTGGTAACGGTAATTATCTCTTCTTTGAAGTGCCTCTTTGAGACCTCCTCTTAGGGCACTAGAATTGGTCTTTGAGGAAGACCAGAACCTCTAGGATGTTGCTAGGGAAGTGGAGAAGGGATTTTGGCAGGGGTCGGACGAGCTTGAGTGCTCAAATTGGTGTGAGGAGGAGGGGGAGGAGGTGTCCTTTTATAAGGGAGGAGAGGGGCACCTTAGGAATATCTCAAAATATTATTTTACATTAAAGTCAAAATCGGTTTATAATGGTTCCAAAGGGTCTTATTTCGAAGCTAAAGTGGGGAGGGGTCGAAATCCTATCAACCAATAAGATTTAGACAAGTTTAGGGTATTAGTTTAACCTTATTAATTAGATTTAACTCTAAGTTAAATAATTTAACTTTTACCGTGTCTTTTTGTTTTCTTTCACTATATGGTTAATACACTTACTATAACATGCCAAACGAACCCCAAATTGAATATTATTAATAAATATATCCTTATCTAAGTCATTTGGCCGAACCTTAGATTTTTAGGAATAAAATAACAATTAATAATATAATATTTGATTTAAAAACTATTTTTTGTCAATTTTGACACTATTTGATATATGATTTTTGTGAAAGTCATAACAGAATTATATGTTCGAACCAAGTTAATTAAATCAACAATAATATATCATAGTAACCTAGAAAATTAGTGGAATTCATTAAAAGTCTCAAATTACATTTATTTTGGTGTTTATAACATCAATTATCTCAATATTTCATAAATAAGATAAAAACTGCATCATAATTGTGTCATAAATAAATTAACTTATTTAATGTCTAAAAATTATAACTAAAATACCATCATGTAGGAAATCTTTTTAGCTTTCTAATTAATATTTACAATCGAATTTATCTTATGTATAACCCCATATTAAAAATGATTTATTTATTAAACATTGATTTTAACTATTTTAACATTTCTTTAAATAAATTAATAATAAATGTCCTAATCTAATCCAAGTGGGCCTAAATGGTCATATTTTATTCCTAAGTTTGTTTTTGGTCGAATTAAACTTGTACAATAGAATTAGGACATGTGTTAGGGTAATAGTAATATCATATTTATCCTTAGTTACCCTATTTACTATTAACCGCGGTAAAAAAAAGTAAAAAGTTACTATTCACCAAAAAATTATTTTTATCCCATTGAACCACATTTTAGTCCTTGATATTATCCGTGTCTCTCGGATTTTCGAAATTCCATTCACAGAAGCGGCAAAATTAAGTTTTATGAAAAATTTAGTTTTTTTTAACTACCACTTAGTAGTTTCACTATTCATCAAAAATTGATGTTTTTCAGAACAATGCCAAAATTTCATCCTAAGCTATATTTCATATTCCGAATTCAAAAATGAAATCTATTTTACCAAATTCATAACATAGAAGTTGCATTAATTAATTTTATAATTAAATCTCGCTGTTAAAATAAATAGCGTGTTTTTAGGAAACAATGTATATCAAAAGATTGACACTTGATTATGTCTGGTTTAAATGTGAAATTACAACCAATGACCAAAATTGTATTAAATTGTAAAAATATATTCTAAATATACCTTAAAACCACTCAAATTAATAATTTAACACTATTAATTATTTCGATTAAAAAAGTTGTTTTTAATTATAATTTAGTAATTTTCACTATTCATCAGAATATGAAAGTTATCCGAAAAGTACCAAAATTTCACCTTAGGCTAAATTCGATACTCCGAATCCAAGAATGAAGTTCATTTTGAAAAATAAGATTTACAGAATTTTAAAAAGTGGTTATTACTATTCATAACGGCTAGTTTTAATAATATTTTAATAGCACATCGTTGTTTAGTGAAACTCGGTATTGTGTATTACACACGCTATCGAGGAAGGTCGCGATTGCGTGTAATGCAAGGCAAGTCAAGGATGCGTTTTGTGCAAGCTCCTTTTGGTGTAGCGTACAACACAAGACATTAGTAAAATAAAAAAGAATATTTTTCATAAAATCTTGGGCTGTTACATTCTACCCCCCTTAAAATGAATTTCGCCCTCGAAATTCGTCGGGGTTATAAATGGTTTACTATTCTAAAGTTTCTTTAATAGAAACCCACATCGTAAAAGGGAATACCAAAACTTGGCTTTAAAAACTAAAGTATGAAATGTAACGATTACCCAAATAAACTAATCACTGGGTTTCCACATAGGTGAAAATATGGATATGGAAGAGAAATCTAACAATCATGTTCTGATGGAGAGTGGTAGAGAACATGGCTATGGAAAATCCAGTAATCACAAATCCATAGATTTGTGATGATATAAGGTACCATCTGATTCATCAGGTATAAGATCACTAGGACAACATTTTTGGTTTTCAAGATCATTTTCCTAAAGTTGAAAATTTGCTTAGAATAAATACTTACTTTATTTTGGTACAATCTCACTTTTGTTCGTGCCTTGAACAATTTCTACTTCATCTCTTAAATAAATGAAGTTGAATTTGTTATTCGTGAAGTGTTAGCAGATCATGTGATAGAATGACGGGTCATTCCATCTGTCTCAAAAGGTTAGCAAAATTTATATACATAAGTCGATCTATAGTGGGATTAATCATATATAGTTCCTAAAATGGGCTTATACTTCATATATCATACTGCTTAATATAATAAAACTAGTTTCTACTAAACAGGGACTTCTTGTAGGTCAGTGGTAGGCGATAAAGGCCAGTCGCACTTCGGTTGTGGGTTCGATTCCTACAGCCTTGTCCGAAGCGATGGGCTGTCGCCCGTCCTGCAGGTTGTCCTTTTTCTAAAACTACGTTACTATAACATCCCATCAATAATATCGAAAATCTTCTATCCTTAAACAATAATAACTTATGTCCAACATAATCCAGTCTAATCTTTAGGCTTATACATAATACTGCAGTCAACGATTACCAGAGATTTAATATTGTCGTTGATCCCCACATATCATAAGATATATCATGTTGGACACATTCCAAACATTCAAAGGCCTTAATCTTGTACTCTCTTGAATACCCATTGAACCTTAGTGAAAACTTGAATGTAGTTAAAAGTTAACACTTTCCACATACCAAAATCCTCAAAATTCTATATACTCAAACCATGATAACACTTAGTCCTTATATCAATCATGAGCTCATGAATACTATCAAACAATTAATTTTCTCCTTATCCCTTCATTATGCGCATATCATCTACATTCCAAAAATATCTGAATAACCTTTCATGGATACTGGTAACATTAATCATACACTTTCAAAACACAAGGAAAGACAACAGTGTAACAATCCATAGATATCTCTTTATTCCAAAATTACACATGATAAACATGTAATCATTCCACTACATTCTCAAACCATTGACCGAGCTTCGAAAATTCTTTCATCTCACATATCATTTGTAGTCTCTTCATCATCATCCACATAAATACTACCCATATGACCATACTGATTCTCTTCATGAGTCTTTCCCTTAGGGCATTTGTTTGCATAATGCCCATACATTCCACATTTAAAACACTTAACCATTTTTGATGTCATAGCATTACCATTATCCTCATCCATGGTGTTAACTGACCCTTTTCCTTTGCACTTACTTGCTTTGTGTCCTTCTTTTCCACACCCAAAGCATCTTCCAGTTCCCTTGATACATTCTCCTTGATGCCTCTTCCCACATGATTTACATTGGGGAAATTGAACTTTCTTTCCTCTATGATCATCATGGAACTCCATCTTTCTCTTATTAGTCGAGTCAGGAAACTTAACAAATTTTACATTATTGATCATATTATGAGATTGCTGATTCGGCATAATAATGATCTTTGGACTTCCAAATCCCATTTCATTTGGTTGCTCATGAAGAATATCATTCCATTGTCCATCATATCCTCCATTATCGTGAATCATCTTGTTTCCAGCCATTTTCTAAAACCCAAAATGAATAGTGTGAGAGGCAAAAATCATGCTAGGGAAAACAACATAATAAAGGGGGAGTACCTTCAATATCTAACATCTTAGGTTTAATTCTATGATCGTTAGCATAGTTCTAGTACTATAACTTATACGTCTACTTAACCTTAGGGACATCCCTAGTCATACCGTAGAAATATCTCTAGGGATCTCACTAACGTTTTCGCATCCTAGTTTCCAAAGGTTTACTAAACCTTTCCTCTGATACCAACTATAACAACCCACACTTTACATTCATTGTTAATACTTCAGAATTGAATCACACTTATTACAACATATGACAAAACCACAAAGGACCGTATAGGTATAGTGTCTTTAGAAACTGGGAAACATAAACAACTGGTTCATAAATCTTCTACAGTGTCTCCCATTTATTTAATCATATCTTGGGTCCCTTTTAGCATATTCTACTTAATATCCATCTTCCTGGCCTGGGGAAAAGAAAACATAAAAGGGTGAGCTCAAATTCTCAGCAAGGGCAAATAAAGGAAATAAAAATCATATCATATCTTTTTGAAAATTAAAACCTGCAAAAGAGATCATAATATCTTAACATGGAATAAATCATAGAAGTGAAAATGAGATCCCCATAATCATAACATAAAACTTGAATCTTTGTGGCATGCACACATAATCATGGAAAATCATTTTTGTTAGTCATGACTCATTGCCAAGACTATCTTAGTGGACAAAGTCCCTTTCTGAACCGAGTTCACTCCTCGTTTCAGTCCTGTATCACTGAACCGAAATAACCTTCCGTTCCAGCCATGTCTATCTCATGAGATATAAAATCATTACCCAATGCATTGGAGGGAGATATAGGTCCCACCAATCTTATAATGAATCCTTTCTTATGTGTGCCACATAATCATAAACCATATATCATCGCATAACACATATAACAAAAATGGGATTCTTGAAACATCATGACATCATAAATCAATTCATATATGATAAAGGAATTCATAAACATAATTCCATCACAGCATAGTCAAACCAATGTAAAAATATGGATAGAAACATAACCCTTTATTATCTTAGATGGAAAATAATTTTGATAAAACACTTGAATTGAATTCCTGAGGAAAATATCCTTTTTTCTTCAAAAACATTTTTCCTTTCATAAAATGTCATACAACTTTAAAATAAAAGAAGTTGATTAAAAATAAACTTGAAAAATTGTAAAGGAAGCTTCTTTGAAGTAATGTTTTAAAAATCCATTCATGCCGTATAAGTTAAAAAAACATTCTTTGTACATTTGTCGGAAAAGTCAAAAAGTACCTCGTACGGAAAAACGACAAAAGATTCCTTTCATATTCTTTACTAAAAACTCACCTAAGTGTAAAATTAGATTTAAACTATTTCAAGTGGATGGAAACAATATTACATATTGAGGGAACATGGATGTGGATGATAAAATACACCCCAGTAAATACTTACGAATAAACAATCTCGGATAAAAATGAGATTGTGATATTTCCCTTACCTTAGGTCTGATTTGCTTTGTTCGTGTCCGAAGCTCCTGTATAATGGTTTAAATAATGTTATTGACTTATTCCAGAATCATACATATTGATATGAGATCATATATGGTCATATTATTAGCTTCTTGTTAGTAATATTTCATTGTTACTTGTTACTCGGGTCTTTATAACTTTTTGTTCTTATGCGTGTTTTGTCGAATAAATTATTATTCTTATCTTTAGGTTATAGATAATTCATTTCCAGAATGGTATTAGTGTAGTATATACCATATTCATTCATTCAATTCATTTATATAATCATTATGAAATGAAGATCATGTAGAACGAGTCGCATCACATCGTGGAGACGGTATTCCGTACGTACGCACGAGTGATGATATCGTTCCTATGATCGTGGAATTGTATTGGAGAATATATATATATTATTTCAGTATCAATATTACTTAATAATAATCATATATAGTTACTGATTACACCATTATACCCATCCTTGTAAGGTGATGGTGGAAAATAGATTACACCACGGCGTGGAGATGGTATTCCGTACGTACGCACGCGCGGTGATTTCATTTTTCCGTAGGATGGATAGAAGGTGAATTAGGGTTGTTTCATATTTATAATAACATATCAGTATGTAAGTAATACTGATGTTATTACTTTATCATGAAACAACCTAAGAAGAATAAGTGGAAGAAGAAATAAAGATGAAAGAATTGGTAACGGTAATTACCTCTTCTTTGAAGTGCCTCTTTGAGACCTCCTCTTAGGGCACTAGAATTGGTCTTTGAGGAAGACCAGAACCTCTAGGATGTTGCTAGGGAAGTGGAGAAGGGATTTTGGCAGGGGTTGGACGAGCTTGAGTGCTCAAATTGGTGTGAGGAGGGGGGGAGGAGGTGTCCTTTTATAAGGGAGGAGAGGGGCACCTTAGAAATATCTCAAAATATTATTTTATATTAAAGTCAAAATCGGTTTATAATGGTTCCAAAGGGTCTTATTTCGAAGCTAAAGTGGGGATGGGTAGAAATCCTATCAACCAATAAGATTTAGACAAATTTAGGGTATTAGTTTAACCTTATTAATTAGATTTAACTCTAAGTTAATTAATTTAACTTTTACCGTGTCTTTTTGTTTTCTTTCACTATATGGTTAATACACTTACTATAACATGCCAAACGAACCCCAAATTGAATAGTATTAATAAATATATCCTTATCTAAGTCATTTGGCCGATCCTTAGATTTTTAGGAATAAAATAACAATTAATAATATAATATTTGATTTAAAAACTATTTTTTGTCAATTTTGACACTATTTGATATATGATTTTTGTGAAAGTCATAACAGAATTATATGTTCGAACCAAGTTGATTAAATCAACAATAATATATCATAGTAACCTAGAAAATTAGTGGAATTCATTAAAAGTCTCAAATTACATTTATTTTTGTGTTTATAACATCAATTATCTCAATATTTCATAAATAAGATAAAAACTGCATCATAATTGTGTCATAAATAAATTAACTTATTTAATGTCTAAAAATTATAACTAAAATACCATCATGTAGGAAATCTTTTTAGATTTCTAATGAATATTTACAATCGAATTTATCTTATGTATAACCCCATATTAAAAATGATTTATTTATTAAACAAAGATTTTAACTATTTTAACCTTTCTTTAAATAAATTAATAATAAATGTCCTAATCTAATCCAAGTGGGCCTAAATGGTCATATTTTATTCCTAAGTTTGTTTTTGGTCGAATTACACTTGTCCAATAGAATTAGGATATGTGTTAGGGTAATAGTAATATCATATTTACCCTTAGTTACCCTATTTACTATTAACCGCGGTAAAAAAAAGTAAAAAGTTACTATTCACCAAAAAATTATTTTCATCCCATTGAACCACATTTTAGTCCTTGATATTAACCGTGTTTCTCGGATTTTCGAAATTCCATTCACAGAAGCGGAAAAATTAAGTTTTATGAAAAATTTAGTTTTTTTTAACTACCACTTAGTAGTTTCACTATTCATCAAAAATTGATGTTTTTCAGAACAATGCCAAAATTTCATCCTAAGCTATATTTCATATTCCGAATTCAAAAATGAAATCTATTTTACCAAATTCATAACATAGATGTTGCATTAATTAATTTTATAATTAAATCCCGCTGTTAAAATAAATAGCGTGTTTTTAGGAAACAATGTCTATCAAAAGATTGACACTTGATTATGTCTGGTTTAAATGTGAAATTACAACCAATGACCAAAATTGTATTAAATTGTAAAAATATATTCTAAATATACTTTAAAACCACTCAAATTAATAATTTAACACTATTAATTATTTCGATTAAAAAAGTTGTTTTTAATTATAATTTATTAATTTTAACTATTCATCAGAATATGAAAGTTATCCGAAAAGTTACAAAATTTCACCTTAGGCTAAATTCGATACTCCGAATCCAAGAATGAAGTTCATTTTGAAAAATAAGATTTACAGAATTTTAAAAAGTGGTTATTACTATTCATAACGGCTAGTTTTAATAATATTTTAATAGCACATCGTTGTTTAGTGAAACTCGGTATTGTGTATTACACACGCTATCGAGGAAGGTCACGATTGCGTGTAATGCAAGGCAAGTCAAGGATGCATGTTGTGCAAGCTCCTTTTGGTGTAGCGTACAACACAAGACATTAGTAAAATAAAAAAGAATATTTTTCATAAAATCTTGGGCTGTTACAGCTCCTCGATGCATCGGTAGGTCTCATGTGACAAACTAGTGTCTTGGCACAAGGCCTTGACAAAATCTTATTTGTAGTCTTGGCACGAGGCCTTGGCTATATGGTTATGATAGTTTGGCATTATGCATTCCAACATTATGAAAGTGGTTATTGATTTTTGCATGTGATTATTCGATTAGTAGAATATCCATGTGAATAAGTAAATGCCATTATTTCATTTTATTTATGCCATACCATGTTGAAAGTTCATGTTTGAAAGGCTTTTGTTTTAGTTATACATTGCCTTAAAAGTTTATTCTTATTTATGAAAGTTTCTGCTATTTTGTTATCCTTACTGGGCATTTGAGCTCACCCCTTTTATATGTTTTATTTTTCCCAGGAAGTGAAGAAGTAAATTATGAATGACCTGCAGGGATATTATGTGGGGATATGATTGTGGATTATGGAGACATTATGTTGTTGTATTAGTTTTTTTTTCATTTTATGATGTAATGTAAAACATATGAATATATCTAGTATTTCCAAGGCTACTAAACCAATCGGTCTTTCGAGATTTGATCTTTCTTGTGATCATGCCAATGTTACGAAGTAATGCACCGACTCTGGGTAGCTGGGGTCGGGGCGTTACATGGGATTATATTATAACCCCTTTACATTCAGTACACTTTTTACTACAACAGTTTACGTCATTGTTGCTTCTTATTGTGTTCTTGGATTATGTGTTTGTACTGGTTTAAAGGTAACGTATTCCTGTTATAGGGATATTCCATTCTTTTTCTAGTCTCCAGACCATGTCCTATGGAAGGTGGCCTTGGGTTAGTCATGACTTGGGCCTGGGGACGGGTCGTGACATCAAGGGTCACTAACATAGTAATAACAATAGCCTGGCTAAGGATAATAGTGTAGTCCAAGGAGCATGTCCAATGAATTCCACAATAAGGTGTCTACCAAGTCCAAAGAGTGTATCCAATATAATATGTGGATAAGTATAGACTGGGCCCTATTGGTTGTAACTATGGAACCTACATGTCAATACTGCATCCAATTGGTATATCTATGGAATCATTAAATAATATGGAGGGATCCTATGGTGTCATACTAGGCATCCAAGAATAGACAAGGGTTGGGATATAGTGGGTTCTCAACCTATAAATGTTATATCATTGAATGTGAGTGGGGTTCTTGAGTACTCATGGAATTACCTAATCAGAATCCAGGGCGATCTCAAGTAAGTCCATTCCTATTTAATTATGATGCCATGAACCGTCTACTTTAGCTCAAGCATTAACATTCATTAGTTTGATAAGGTCAAGAAGAATGAAAACTTATTAAAATGTCATTGTGTCCAATAATTTCCATTCATTAGTGTGACAAGGTCATGTAGCATGAAACCATTTATTTTATTTAAGGAATATTAGATATTTAATATTCATTTTTCTACCTTCTGTTAATGTGGTAAGGGGTTTTACGGATATGCAACCAATTACACATACAAATTTATTTATCATTTTCAATTATTTACCTAAGGTGGTACATGTGGAATGCATATATGCTACATTAAATTATGGAATTCAAAAAAAAAAATGAATCCATTTAACATAGAAAATATTAACCTTAAAGTGGTCATGCCTTGGCACTACCGAATGGTTGTGCGGACCTGTAAAAACACTAAACCAGAATTTTAGAATAAGATTAAAAATGGAAATGATGGTGTTACGGTCATAACCATCAAAAATTACTACCATATTTGTAATGAGAAATACTTGATGGGTCTAATTAATATAACATGGCATATAAATTCTATGAACGACACCTGATGAAATCGGTGGGCCCCACATAGCAAATCCAAAATCAATAAACTTTAGGGATGAGTAATAGAAAATCTATATTAGGGTTATAAGACCCTTATCCTCTAGTATTGGCCTCTGATTTGGCTATTATCAGAGTATTTGTAAGAAAATGAGAGAAATAATGAAACCCTGATATATATGTCTAGAGAAAAATAGAAGGATAAAAACTCAAGATGACTCAAGTAATTACCGTTGCACATACAACATGACAGACAGATTCTCGATCGATTATTGGGTGATGTAGATCTCTTGATTCATTGTTTAAATCTTCTATGAACCACAAATTTAAAGATAAATTTGTTAATACAGTATATGTTTGGATTAGGAAAATGGAGGTGGCATAATTAGATCATTAAGGGAAAATGAAATATTTTTCCATAAAATAAGTAATTCACTTTTTGTCCGCTTGGTTTTACAAACCATGCACAAACAATGAATGAGTACCTATGAAAAAAGTTCTCAAGCATGGTTAGGCCCCACAACTGTGCACCAACCGTGTGAGGTGGCTCTGTCCAAAAAAACACAATCCACACGGTTTTCCAAACAGTGTGCTAGGCCTATTTTTCACAAAAAGATGGTTTCCGAGCTCCGATCGTTCCCCAGAGACCCCTTATACATTTTTTATCCACTGACACATCCATATTATTTCAAAGTGAAGATTTATAAATAAATATAAAAGATCCCTACCTGAGAGAAAAACTAGGTTCTTACAAAAAATTATTATAGTTTGATAAAGAGGGTGTTTCTCTATCACATATCTCTTTTCATATAAGATACGATGTATAGAAAGTGGGTTGTCTCCCCATGAATGGAAGATAAATAATATAATTTTTAAAATAATATGTTTAATGTCTAATGTATATACCAATTTTATCACACTAAGAATTTGAAAAATAGTTTTTCTAATAAATTTAATACGTTCGATATTTATTTACCCACAACATCAGGTTTAATTGAAACATGACATACAATTAAAATATTAATATTTAATATTAATTTATCACCTAGGAGTTGGAATTATATGTATTAATAGTATTAAATATTTTTTTAAATATTGTTTATTCAGTTTTGTAATATTAATTCTTTGGTGACCAATTAATTGCAAATGAACAACTATTAAAAGCTACTGAAAATAGTATTATGAAAAAATATTTTTTTGAAACCAAACACATTCTTCCATAATAAATTAAACAAAATAATTATTTTAATTAACTTAACAAAATTTAAATAGTATATATTTAATCAAATGTTCAATATTCGTATCATTTTTTATATAAAGTTGAAAAAATTAATCTAATTTTACACATAAAAACACTTATTTTTCTCAAAGATGTTTTGATACTTTTGTAATTTAGTTTTTTTAAAAATTATCAATTATATAATATTTATATTAAAAAATGACGTAAATATTTTGATTAATAATTACATAATTATCTTAGGATATTTTTTGGATAAATTTATAATATGATTAATGCTTCGGTGTATAATGAAAAATAATGGTTCTTATTTTGAACTGTATTTTTTTAAAAATATTTTAAAAACATGAAAATTGTATTATGATGGTTTGAAAATAATAGTTTTTAAATATATTATTCTCTTAATCGGATTTCTTCATTATATTCATTTTCATATTGAATTTGTTTTTAAAATAAATTTATGCATTTGGACATTTTCACTTTGAGAACATGTTATCTAATTCATCTGAGGGATTATTTTTATATTAATTTTGTAAAATGATATCTTTTGAATTATTAAATATCTGTTCCATATTTATAATTATAATAATTTATATTTTAAAATAACTTTAATTTATGTTTTGAATATAATGAGTATAAAAAACTGTAAAATTATTTACCAGGGTTAATGTAAAATGATGTTTATTGGGAGGTTAAATTAAAATAGATAAGGGTTAAAAATGACCCAAAATATTTTCAAGACCAATTGGAAGGCCATATATCTATCATATCTATTCTAGGTTCTATTAATTTCAATTTTGGATTATTGTGGAGTGTAAAAAATAGGTGTACACCATTTTCTTTTAAAAATTAAAAAATGTGTCTCTCACTTCACTTATAAAAGGACACAACATATACCATATTATTAAAACATGTTAACCCCTTATACTCAGAATTTAGAATCCCAAATAAATCTTTAAATCCAACCTTTCAACCTTTATATTCTTTTTTTGGCCATATATCCCACCAAAGCTTCCTTTTAGAGTGAAACAAAAGAAGTTGTCTAAAGAATAAGTAATGTCCTTAATCAAGAATTGTATTTAATTTCTACATCAAACTAAATAAAATAAAATTAAACCATGATGATATAATAACCATAGTATATTACATATACTTATATTATATTATGTTACATTAATAACCAAAATTAATTTTCCTCTTCAATCAAATGGGTTATAATGTCTAGATTTTTTGGTACTATGGACTACCTCCTTATAGACTGATATTATTCTTCATCCCTCACCACCCCTCAAGGATAGATATAATGATAGATTTATTATTTTTTATATGATATTTATGATTTTTTATGTAATCACAATATCATATGTTCCTCTTTACTTTCTATGCTATGGGTATATGATAACATTATTCATGTTTACCATGGACTACTGTATCACGAAGTGATGTTATTAATATAGTAATTAAATGGTAGAAAATAAGATTGGATTTGACAAAAATATTTTATATATATGTCTTAATATTTATTCTTGAATTTATTTATATGATTTATCATTGTTTATTTATTTGTTTCTAGAAAATGGATACAATATTTAGCCGTATGCACAACAGATTATCTCTTAAAATGGTGCATTTAATTTTATAACTATATATTCTATGGGACACTATAAATATATTTAAAATTAATATATCTTATATTTATATTGTGGTTAATATTAATTATTTTATTTAACCATGGTCAAATAAAGTGTAATAATAAAATTTGAAACATTCATAAAAAAACAATGTAGTTATTTCCTAAAACATTTCCTTAACATGGAATTTTTAATAAATGTGTAATAATAGGTCATAATAAAATATTATATGGTGTAATATATATATATATATATATCCTTGTGTGTGTGTATTTTTGTGTTATATATTTAATATAGGTGGTCTGAATGTGTATGAAAGAAGACGATACTTATGTTATTGTATTCTCCACACACTTTTTACTTTTCAGTGACACATGCAATTTTCACAATTTATTTATTTTATTCTATTTATATAATTCAAAGGAAGTTATTTTATTATATTTATTTGGAAAATTATTTCGATTTACATATCCTTTTGAGGACATCACATTCATTGGGTTTACTGTTCCAAAGTTACCACATCAGTAAGAGATTTTGGTCTCAATTTTCTATATTTTAGACATATGTTATGTTATGATCCATCCATCGTATTTGTGGTGTATTTACAGACCCTTTTAAAAAATAAATTTTTTTATGATTTTTATATGCTTCTTTAAAAGTTTACAATGTTATTTATATTTAAAAAAAACATTAAAAATGATTTATGATTTTTAATAATTTCTTTCAATTTTGAATGGCCATTTTCTTCAAAAAATTCCCGAAATGACCATTCATAAATTATTTTCCAAATTAAATGAAATCATTTTATTGTATAACCCCTGAAACTAGTAGCCTTGATTAAGTGGTTAATTTAATATATTAATTCCATATACATGAAATAACATCCTGATGGATGGAACAATTTAGTAGTTTTGGAAGAATAGATACATAATTTAATATTCCATTATTGTATATATTATAAACCAAAAATATGTAATCCATTTAGGAAACCAATATTTTCCTAGATTATCCATATATATATCACTCATAAATTTTTTTTTGGAATCATGTGGAAAAATTAAACATAATAAATTGCTAACCTAAAATCCATAAAAACTATTATGAATATAATAATTAATAGTAAATAAGTAATATTAATAATGGAATGTTAAATAGATAAAACATATTCCATTTAATTATTAACCTGAACATAATTTGGACATAATAAATGATGATCAAATATTTCCACAAAAAATAATCACATGGGAAAGGAAACATAACCATATATAATATAATAATTTAATATTAACCATAAAATCAATAATTAATCTCATAATAATATAATGTATAATTCCAGACAGCTAAAACAAATCGTCGATGCCTTATCCAAGACATATATAAATAAGTGGGAAAGACCTCACCGAAAACCAATTTGGTTTTTCTCAAGAGACCTATTAATGAATCTATGGGTTATAGAAGGCCCGAACCATCATATAAAATGTACAATACATTCCTCATATAATTGGAGGAAATCATAATCTACATATAGTTTGGTATTGAAACTATATTAAAATTTTAATTATTGTTCCCCATTATGTAAACATAATCCAAAACCCTGCATTGTAATATAGTTAATGGTAATAAAAATGTTACAAACTAGTCAATTTAAATTTAATAATCAATGGAACATGTAATTATAATATATAAAACTCAATAAAGAATAATATTCAATAATGGAGGTCTATATAGATGGAAATATTTTTTTAATATCATGGAAAATTATTGAGTATAATATCAATTTTTACTTAAAAATAAATTTGTTTTAAATACATATGTAATTATAAAAGAAATTTATTTATATAAAATAAACATAAAAACACATAAAAGAATATTAAAAAAATTATGACATGAAATACAGAAATTCTATTCATGAGATATTTTTATAAAAACATTTATATTCAAAGAAGAACTTTAAAAGATGATTTTTAAATGAAATTCACTTAAAAATATCATATCATTGAAGTGAGAATTAATCAAATGGTCCAATTATGTGTATTAAATATAAATAAATTTAAAATAAGTGTAAATAAAAAATAATACTACCAAAATTAGTTTCACACATTATCTTATAATAAATTAATCATGAATTATATGTTTAACCCAATGAAGGGAAATTGAGTATAGAAATCCCATACGAAATTATAATCAGTCAAATCATATGCCCAATAAAAGTATTAAATTTGAAATGAAACATTTAAAACCATTAATATAATGAGATTAATTTTTTGTTATATCAATGTTATATATATTTGGGACATCCAATATGTTAGTGTTGATTAAGGAATATATCTTATAAAAGTAATAGTTAAATGAGAAAATCATTTCCCCACACATCCCTTTAGATTAACATTTATTAAACCATGTATAATTGTTTAAATAATATTATTAACTAAATTTTTAAAAATATATATATTTATAGTACCTTATGTGATGATTTTATAGCATAAATTATCCATTTATTAATAATATTTCATTGTTTTCATGGTTTCAGGTGTGTTTGTTTCATAGTTTCACGGTTAGTTCTTTTGATTATAATTATGGGTGTTCTAGATAAAAGGGAATACAACTCCATTAGTGAAATAAAATGGTATTAAAAAAATTAAGAGATTATAACTTTTCCTATATATAATTTTTTTTCTAACGTGAGGTTGATTCATTTGATAAAACATTAATGATAAATGTTTAGTTTATTTTTGTAGTGTTTACCAATATCATTAAATAATTTCATTTTATAAATTATTTGGACTATATATTAGATTTAGAACATTATATAGTTTATTGTACACCTATTAAAATATTATGAATCAATAATAATTTCATTATTACTATCCATTAATGTGGTAATGTAAAACAAAGAAAATAATTATTCATATATGTGATTTACCGGCATTATTGGACAATAGTATCATTTAAATGAATAAGAGGAGGTAATAAAAGGGATATATATGAGGTATTACATTTCATTCATAAAATTATATTATATAAAATAATATGGAGTTATAATTACATTTTGTATGAATGATGTTTGGATAATGTAAAATATGAAATTAAATTAAGAGAGTTGTTTTGAGAAAATTACCTCTTGAATGTCACCTCCTTGGAGGACCCATTAAGAACCTTGGATTTGGTGTTTTTATGATACCAGAATAAAATTGAAGTTTTTATAGTGATTAAGAGATGGTTTGTATGTTAATTTAGGAGATTTAGGGCTTGGTATTTGAAATGGTGTGGTGAGGGTCGTATTTATAATTGAGGAGATGTGGGTTTAAGTGATTAGATAAGGATTATTTGATGCTTAAATCCAACCCCAATGAGGTTGATTTAATTTAGAAGACATTGGATAATATTTAATGGTTTAAAGGTTGGTGAGGTTTAATAATTTCCTTAACAACCAATTTAGTTTGTCAGTTTTTATGTATTTAATCCTTTACCTTTTAACTTTATGCCTTTTCATTATTTAATATATAAGGCGGTAAATATTGTTTTTACCATGATTATAATTTTTTCATAGAATTTAAAAAGATATTTAAACATATTTTTAACACTTTTATGATAATTATTTAATACATTTTAAAAAAAATTCACATAATTGATAAAATTTAACATAAAAATAATCAAGTATACACAAAGGGAAAATATATTTTTAAGGTGAAAATGTTTAGAAGTTTTTATTTCGTTCATATCCAATGCCAACATTAAATTGATTAAAATGAACTAATTTGTATTGATATATTTATAATATATATATTTATACTTCTTCTCTAATTTAAAATATATTTTTACAATATAACATATTTATATCAAAAGCCAGTTTTCAATTAAAATGTAGTATTATTCACATTTCATCAAAAAATTAATCTTATAAAAAATTACAAAAATTCACCCAAATATGATTTTTATAAACCTAATTTTGAAATGAATTTTATTTATTCTAATATAATTTATAAAATATTCAAAATTTAGATTTAAAATAGGCCCTCCATTAAATGCAGAAAAACTACTTTTTATCAATATAGAGCTTTTAGGCTCAAAATTAGATGTATTCTAATGTTAAGCCATTCAAACTTATTGGATGAATTTAAAAAAATATTTTTTTGAATATATAAAACATATATTTCATATTATCTTTCAATAATTGTGATCAATTTAATTTATCACTAGAAATTAGAATTGTGGGCATAGAAATTGTTTTTTAATGGAAAAATTAATTTATAATCAACGGTTATTTATATTGATTTACTATTCATTTCTTACCATGAATTCATTTTATGAACATGTGTAAGCAATATTATTACAATTTTTTAATCTCATTCATTCCCACCATTCCAATGGTAGGTGACAATTATCAGAATTATACAATAATTTTTTAATAATTTTATATGTTTGGTGTTTTGTGTAATGTAAGGTATTAAATAAATTTAATTTATTTAAGAAGAGATATATTGTAAGATACTGCTATTTTCGATTCCATGGTCTTTAAAGAAAATTCTTCCTCTTAATTATAAATTGAACATATAAAATCAATGGTTGATTATTGAAAATACCTTTTTTTTAAACCCACATTGTAAATATGGTTAATAAAACATCCCCTTAATAAGAGGGAAAGGTAATTTCAATGGTCAAAAAAAAATTAGATATAGAATATGATACAATTATTGTTAATTGAAACCAAGTACAAGTATCAAAAATATAAATATCATGTTATGATGGATAATGATATAGAACATGGTCATTATAAGGTTAAATACCACAAAACAATGGACCAAATAAGTCTTAAAAGAGCATTGATATCTTAAAAAAATGTGCTAATAGTATAAAATTTTATTTCAAAATATTTCAATAATATATAGTTACTTGATTTCATCACATAAGTATAATATCACTATTTTTTTTCAATCTATCTCCACTTCAATTCATAAATAAATATATTGATATTCAAGATGAATTTATTTGCCTAAATAACATTATATAATGATCTATAAGTCATTCCTTAAACCATTAAATTCATATGAAATGAATAATGGTTATTATATGTTATCCAATATGTTAATCCATATTTTCAATTTAAATTATAATATCACCTGATCATCAAAATCCATTCCATATGCAGTTAATATTAAGACTCATACAAATAATATTCTATCCAAATTCAAAGACCAGAAATTGTGATGGAATGTCACTAAATTTATATAATAAACATAAAATTAGATTCCATATGAATATAAAGTATTTATTATTTTCACATGTCAAATATATAAATACCCTTATCAACTTAAAATTTTAATGTAAACATGACTTCTTCTTAATTCTTAAAGAATAATTATAGAAGTACAATCGATATATATTTCATGAATCTTATAATAAGAATATCATTAATAAAAAACATTTACAACATTATTCTTGAACCGAAAATCCAAAAACAATAATTATTCCCAATATAATATAGAAACAATATAATCAAGACCTTGATCCCTTAGCTTTTTTTGAGTTTTGTTCTTTTGATTCGTTGGGAATTATTTTTCATAGTTAACCATATACATATTTTTGAATCATTACACATTTAAAGATACTTTCATTCACTAGATATTGCATGCTTGGTCACCTTCTTCTGCACACTTTTTGAAAACACGTATTCCATTTAGGAAGGTACATGGGAGTTTCTTTCAACAATTAGCACATATTGGAAAATAAATATTTTTCATTTTCCCATTATATTTATGTTTCTTAGTCATTCCAATATTTTCTCTCTTTCCATTAAATTCATAAACCTATAAAATTATTTCACATTATTTATATAATACGATAGTATATCTTCATACGATGAAAAAGTTTTGGAGACCAGTTCCCTTTAAAGGGATTGAAAAAACACCTCAAATAATAAATAATAATTACTCTTTGGGTTAATTATGTAGTCCACAATAGAAGTCGATAATCTTATAATTATTGTTTCATACATAGAAACATTTTTATCCCCCTTTTGTATTGGAATCTATAATTTCATCCCCATGTCTTATCATTGTTCATGGGGGAAATATTTTTCCATAAAAGTTCTTAAAATCCATTCATTAATGATTTTATATTTACTATCTCTTGATTTTAAAGAGGCCTCATCAATTTAGAAAGTTCTCTCATTAGTTTCATGATAGTAATCAAAATAATAATAGTAAAAATCTTCCCCATTCCGTTGTCGCGATTGGACCACACTCAGAATCACAAAATCAGATAAATATATCATTGGAATATTCTCATCATCTTAATTAATAGATTCATCATTATTAATTTGATCCATAAATCCAGGAAAATCTATTGATGGAAGATAAGAAATAGAAGGCCCTTCCATAATCTACTAATTATCCTTAATAATACCATTATTTCTAATATAATTAGTTTCCTTCCATTATTCTCAGAATTCTTGACCCAAATTAGAATTTTATTTTTAATGGGTTGGGTATAAGATAAGTTCGAATTACCTATTCCATTGTTGAGTTTCCTTCATTAAGACATCTAATTCAACATGATGGAATAATTTCATGTGAAAACACAATTAATAATCTATCATCACAATTTTATTCCAAATGTATGGTTGTATTAGTTGACATATTTAAATTTCAACACAAAATCCAGCTATATAAGGCCATGATTAATTCCTTGTAGCATCTTCTATCTTCAATAATTGTCTAATTAAGAAAAAATATATAAGAGGGATTCCTATTCAAAAACATTAAATGTAATGTTAGGGAATCCTTACCATATGTTGGTGATAAGAAGCTAAAGGTTGGTGAAAAATGATTGGGACAACATCAAAACATTAATGAAATATCCACTAAAGGACCACAATCATCTCATTCAAAGATGATAACAATAATTTTCAGATGTCAATCATAAAACCCCATGTGAAGAGTTTATAATACCAATATGAATAAAGAAAATACAATTTATTCAAAAGTATTTCTAATAAATAGGATTGAGGTCCTATACTTGATGAATATTCCAACATGTATAGAACAAAAAATCAAGAGATATAAGTTATACCTCTCCATTCAATAATGAGATCGTTGAGGGACAATTATCTACAAATATTTATAGTTCAATTTGTTCCATATAAATTTAATCATTGGGAACATGAAAATATTGATAATGCCCATAAATTATATCTTTGGGGGATATAATGTTTCTATTAATATTTCTTAGTTGTTACCTTAATGGTGTTGTCTCAAGCGAGTTCATTGTAATTCTAGAAATAGGTATTGTTTCAATAAAAAATATAATAATTAAATCATATTTGAATGAAATATGTATGTATAATTATTTATAATAATTATAATAAACATATATTTAATATATTTGATTTATTAACTTGTATGATAGATGTTGAGACTTAATGTAATGGATTTACATCCCACACATCACTTTTGTGAGAAACATGGAATATTCACCACATATTTATTTTATATTATGTATATACATCCCATGAATATACATTATAATGACTATCCTAATTCTTATTTGGATTTAAATATATTTTTTAGGATCTTAATTTTTTTGGGTTTATGATTCATAAGTTTTCGAAGAGGTATGTGATTTTTGTCTCAATTTTCCTTCTTTTGGAAATATGTTATATGTAACATCTATATTATTTTATAAGGTGGATATAAATACACATTGACATGTAATATCTTGAAATTATTTAATATCATGATATTATATTTTTGAATTAATGTTACATTATCACAATACATACAATTCGATGTAATGAAGTTATAATGTTTTTTGTACTCTTTTATTTTATTAGGATAAATCCTAATTATTATTCTAATTATGAAATCATATGAAATAACACCTAACAATCTTATTTTATTTATCTCACTCTAGATATTTCTTTAGGTTATAATTTTATTATTAATTTTCCACAATTTATGTACCCAAGAGTTCAAAAGAAAATTTTTATGATAAATTGACTTTATTTTTTGAAATTAATCAATTTATTTTTTTTAAAAAATAGTTACCATTTCTTGAATTTTTATATAATGTTTTGAAATTTATCTTTATGTACTATCTAAAAAATTCCCATTTCAATTTTACCAAAAATGTGAAATTTATATTTTATAAATTTGTATTGAATGAATAGAATTTTCCCCTTCATAACTATTATATTATTTGAGGCTTCTGTTATATGTTTCATGAATATTTTCAATGAAATGGAATTTGAAAATATTTTTTTCTTTAAAAATTGTTATTTCTAATAGGAAATGTTATTTTTCCATTTATATGTTTTCAATTATATATTAATTATTCTTAAATATGTTTCTATGGTTATTTTATTATGAAAAGTATTTTTAATATATTTCATGTTTTACTTTTTTTCGAATTGTATATTCTAATTATTCAAGAAATGTCCCAATTGGTATTCCAAAATATTTTTCAATCTAGGAATAAATATTTTGATGTTACATATTCTTAATTGAAGATAATATTTAACGATTCCATCCTTATTGTTTTTCTCAATGATTACTATAAATATATATGAAATGTTTATGAAAAAAAATCACTTTTTCACGAGTTATGTTATTGTGAATTGATGAAATTTTTTTGAAATTCATCTTCATTACACATGGTATAATGTGGAGATATGATGAATTTTTTATGATATTGTGGCCTAAGAAATGTGTTTTTCATATTTAGGTGTGTGGAACATATATCTCATTCCAATACATTGGGAAAGTATTTATATTTCAAGATACAGAAATTGAAATGATGTTGATGGGATTCATCCACTTTTGGAAATAGGTGTGTCCAAATCCACTATGAGAAAGTGGTGTTTTTTATCTAAATTGGATAATAAGTTATTCTAACACTTCTTTTGAGTACTATCATATGATCATAATTTACCAGATCTTGATGTATATCCAAGGAAGATATATCCCTTTAGATTGGGTACTTTGATAATACAACCGAGTTTAGGATGAGTCATAGCAGTTTGAGGCTTATGTACATGCTCAATTAGTATAGATTTTAATAGATATATTTTCACCTCCTTTATAAGTGAACTCATGGATATATTCCATCGTAGAGGTATGCCAATAATATAATAGTTTTATATGAGGTATAAATCCTTTTAATTTCTATCTTACTATTAATTTAGGATCTTTTATGGATGCCTAATGTGGTAATAGATGTTCTAGAGGTTTTTGGGGAATGTTTAGATCTTGGAACCCCCATAGATAGAAGAAAAAACCTGGCCTCATAGTTTTTAGAAAACATACAACATAGCTTGCATAGTTTTTCCTAATTGTGTGGGATGTTTCAGAGGGAAATATAGGGTGTACTATCTTCCATAACTATGCAACTAGGTTTGAACACCCATGTAAGTGGTTTCTATTATATAACAGAGAAATATAGTATTATTGGCACATGTTTTCTTAGGATTTATGGACTAATTGTTTGGTGACCCTTTTTAGTCGGTGAGAGGTTCATGGTTAGTGAATGGTTTGGAAAACTATGCAGCCAAACCATGCAACCATGTAATTATTGGGATAACTTACCACTTTTACCCTAAAAACAATCAAAATTACCCTATTATCTTAATATATACATCCAGTGGAAGAGGCCCTCTTTTGTTATTTTAGAGCTCCCACCATAGAATAATAAATGTTCTTGGATGTATTCAACTTCCAAACTCCAATTCGATCATCATTTGTCTCATTAGATTTCTCTAGGGAATCTCTTCAGTCCTTAGGATCAGTTCGTCATCTGTATTTCTCTTGAAAAATATATTTATATTAAGGATCATATGCCCTATTTTTTGGGTCCTGATTATTTCTTCTATTTTCTTCTGATGATGACCAATATAAAGGCCAATACTGGATAAATAGGTCATTGTAGGCTTGAGCATGGTGTTTTTTGACTCATCCCACAATGTCTTAGAGTATCAAAAACAATTATTGTTGGTTGATTTATAATGTGACTCGGTGGTTTTTATTAAATACATATACCAATCATATAATCATTTAACTCATTTTGTATCCCCTTCCATATATGACCATTACTTTTATGGATGATATTACATAAACACCAACCGCCTTATCTATTGTGTATCATCTTTTATGTCTTTTTAAAATGTGAAGGGTCTACCTATTATATTGTTTAGGTGTTCTAGACTTGGACTTAATAAAGTTAAGTGTTGTAATTAACTAAATGAATTTTTAAAATATAACACATGTATAGTTATCACATGACCCTTCTAATGTTTGTGGTCAAAATAAAAAATGATCCTTTAAATTGTTAAATCAAAAGTACATTATAGACATCACTTGGACATGACTTATATAAACTGGTAATTGGTTCTATCTTACCATTTACCATGTTATGATTAATAAAATTAAATTTAATAACAATACAAAATTATGATAACTAATGGAATTGGATTCATGTCCCATTTATCCTTGTCACCTATTATGAATACCAAATGAATGAAACTACTGAATTATCAATGGTAATGAGTAATACATGGCCTAAATTAAAAAATGATATATGTATATGGTGTGTATTTAATCTGGTTATTTTACATATATATAATAATAGGATACATGATCCTTGTTTTTATTCGTGAGGGAATTCCTTATGCTCTTTGAATATTTTATTTCAATTTAGGGAGTTGGTTTCTAAGTGAGATACCCAACTAGGAACAAAGTCTTTGTATCTGAGTGGATTCTCATAAAATATCAAATGATCCTTTCATTACCTTTGAGATATTATGATTCCTTGTGGAAACAATTTTGATCTATCATGATGTCTTCAAATACGTAGTGCCTTGGCTTCAACCAATTGGGCCCAGTCATGCTTAGCTCATGAATACCTTGGATGAGATCCTTGAACTTTGTATGAAAATTTTACACTGTAATGGCTTGGGAGTAAGTATTTGGATTACACATAGACCCCTTTTCCCAGACTAAATATTATTGTTATGAGTTTTTTGACCTCTGAGGTTAAGGATTATTTAGTTTTAACATTTGATCATCTTCATTAATTATCATAAATATATGAGTATTTATTTACAACTTGGATCATATAACATTGTTTCTTTAATATATAGTATGGTTTTAATTTATAATAAAAAGGATCATAATTATTTAAATGATTACATGTTCAGACACCGGCTAAGGCTGAAGTTGGTGTGGTATGTTTACATTAATATACTATCTTAACTTCCGTACAAACCTAAACACTATTTTAGTTTATATTCACATACAAGATTTTTATAGCCATCATTAGTGGTGGACTACTGAGATTTATCTCAAACAATATCTATTATATTGTTGGTACCCTAGAACATTATATGTATGTTTGTGTTGGTAAAGGGAAGCAACCCAAATTGTAAACCTAACATGGTTTTTTGAATTATGATTTATTATGGAAGCAGATAACAAAGACAGTGGATGGGATGGTAGATAGATTTTAGTTTATTTTGTATTTTTTTATAGAATGTATTTTCTACATAATTGAATCTATGTATGATGGCCTTATATAGACATAAAATTATATCATTATATTTTTTATGATATTGTTCAGCTTAAGAGTTGATTACCACTTATGAATGTTTATGATTATCTCACATTACAAACTCAATATTAATTATTATTTTTCCATGGATTACCAATATATTATACATCTATGATCCAGTATGACATGAGGGATTAATCATCTAATTGAAACACCCTAGGCCCCCAATTCCAGTCAACACCCTCTAGAGGATAAAGAAAGACTCTTGAAGCCTTGTGGTCCATCGAATCGAGGCACCTTTGAGTGAAACCCAAGTAGGGATGCCACAAATTAGTATCAGATGTGCTTTATTTTATTTCCATATATCATTTGGAAAATCAATATAATATATCATTAAAATTAAGGATGTTGGTTATAAGTCATTTGTGTGAGTATCTAACGCACAATGGGGTGTGTGTTATGAAAACCGCAATATGCGCTACATGAATATTATATGAAAATTAGTTCACAAAATACTCATAACTTGCATGAGGATCATTATTTTATATAGACTCATTGATTTTTGATATATGATGAAAGATAATCTTTCAATAATGGGGTTTTATTTGAGGATGATATTAGATATGATAATGATAAGGGTGTTATATGGATGACACAAAATGATGGTGGTGATGGTTGTACCACATCAGAGTTTTTAGTAATTATGATTAGAAGGATTTGGTAAAATAATTTCAAATATAAACTCTATAACATTATTATTATTGTATAGATAATTTCATTATAGAATAAGATCACTGGATGAATTTAGATAAGTTCAGATCAGTTCACAATAGAGGATACTATGAAAGGGAAATGTTTTACAAGGGAGGTTTTTTTAAAGGAGACAATAGTGGAGAGGGAGGATTTGGTGAAGAAGAATATATTTTCATGGGTTTATTTTTGTGAAGGATATAGTTTGTAAATATAATCATAAAAAGGATTATACGTGATTCATTTGAATGTAATGAAAAATGGGTCCACGAAGTAGAGGTAGTCCAAGAAAAATTAGACGTTCACGAGGTAGTAGCCATCTATGAAGAATATTTGGTACGTAAAAAAAGGGTTTCTATGAAACACGTGTGGTATAATGGTCATGGTATTTAACAGAGGATGAAAGATAGTTCATAGAGGGTGAATTAAAATTCACTAATGAACTAAAATAGTTCATGAAAGCAATGCCTAAAATCTAATATAATATGGAAAATTGTATTTCATCTACTGGGTGAAAATAATATTTTATGACCCACTTATTTATTTGTGAAAAAATTATGAGGTGATTTACAACAACAAGAGATTCTTGTGGAGGAGTAGTGAGAACAATTTATTTGAGAGATAAGTGAGTATTTAAATTGTGATTGGTAGTAAACATTGTGGGATAGTGAGTCTACACTAAACATTATATTGGAATTGATGCTACACATAGAAGTGATCTATCCCGAACCTTATTTTGGTAGTGGTTCGTAGTGAATTTGGTACATCAGAATATTGATGTTATATTATCCTTGGATGTTTCCCCGTGAGGGCTAAACATGTAAAAAAAATTCATTATGAAAGTTTTAAGTTATTTTTATAAATATCTATGGTATAGGGAGATAATAACATATTGATTAAGAATGAAATTTTTTAAGGAGTATTATTATTAATCTATCACACCCAGATTCACCTCCTAGGGTATTTAACCTAGTTAGGATAATAATTTGTTTCTTATGGAAATGTTAATTTAAGTGTTTCAATAGAGTTTATCCTTTATAAAATAATTCAGGTCCTCTATGTAAAAAATTTCCAACAATGGATTAATCAGATGTTACATTATTTCTGATTGTAAAGATTTAAATATTGATTCCAAATGAATTAATGATATAGGGGAGATTAGTAAAATTAAATCCATATAATGGTGATGGAATCTATGACACCACATGATCGATGTGAAATGTTTCTAAAAATTTACTACATAAAATAAAATGATTGAGATTTACAGATGTATGTTCAATGAAATAAGTACAAAGATCTTATAATAGACCCTAATGAGTATGTTGATGCATTATTTTGTTGGGAAAAATTACATGTTGAATACAAGAATGGTTTTACATATATTATTTAATATGTAATCATTTCCAAGAGTATCATGAGAATAATTCCACTTTGGTTCAATACTAATGTTCTTGTATCAGAAGATAGACATCCAATGTTGCTAACATAGGATTTCTCATAGAATAATCTCGTTAAATACAGAATGAGAAATAATGATAATGAGTTATTAGAAAAGGGGATATCTAAAGAAGTGAATTTCAAGGCCATGAATAAGATCAAAATTAAATATGGGATGGAAGAAGAAGATATAAAATATGTGATTTTATTCCATACCTCAAATTCATATAGAGGTAAATGAATATTCACATAGAAACTCCCATTTTCATGATTTTGATGATGAAATATTTGACATTTTTTTACAAGGATACCTATGAAAATTTAAGAAGATGTTGAGGAAGAAGTTTAAATTCTTATGAAGAATTATTTAGCCTATGTGAAATATTTGAAATTTTTTATAATAAATTTCCTCAAAAAGAAAAATCTCATTACCCAAAAAATTGATAATTTCAATGAAAATGATATTTAAGATATTGAGAACTATATATATCACCGATAAAATGATCTAGTGGATATTTTTGGTATCTCCTATAAAAAGGAGTAAAGAAACAACAATGAGGAATAAGTAATCGGATGATTTGATGGGCGTGATGAATTAGAATCCACTCTTGAAGAGATAGATATAATGACAAACAAAATGGTGAAATCCAACAGGGTGGTTCATGATATTGTACATTATATGAAATATTAGGATGAAGAGAAAATCAAAATTATTTAATTATATAGAAAATTTAAATGGATGTTGAGTACAAGCCCAGTGATGAGGCACAAAAAAATTTGATCGATAGTTTAAATAACACCACAAAAGATCAAATAAAATTAATTAATGAACATTAATAAGAATTAATAGGTATGAAGAAAGAAGTTATGGACCAAGAATAAATATTCACTCCTAGTATGATATAATAAAATAAGATCATTAAAGTAATTGAAATAAAAATATTATAGCATGGAGGTCCAACAAAAAAGTAGTAACAATCTAATTTAAATGATAACCAAGCTATGGGCCTTGATCAAAATCATAAATGATTAATGGTTGAACTCAGACCCAAAAAATAAACTCTATGTTTAAATATTGATTAGGGTACAAATAAAAGCCCAAATTTTCAAAGAACATACTGGAAAACTAGTGGTGAATTTGTTACACAAAGGAATACACCTCGCATTAGAAGCGATTTTTTGGGAAATATGGAACAATCTGAAAAATTATTCTCTATATCAAAGATTTAACAAATGGTATAAGGCTAATAGAGGAATCCACATATAGCATAATATTCCAAGACATAATCTGATGGTCACTATTTTATGGTTGGAGGATTTAGACACATGTAATGTTATTTCTCACCAATAATTCATAGAAATGTGTCGAATAATGAAGAATGTGGTAATAAAAATAAGCTCAATGCATTATTAAATGATATGAGAAATGAAAACTCAATTTTTTAAATCAATAAGATGAAAATGGTCTATTAGACAGCCAATTCAATATTTTTGTATTTTTAAATAATCACTTTTACGGATGAGTGAGATCCTCACAAAATTTTAAACACCAAATACAAAATTCAAACAAAAGCACCTACCAACCACATTCAAGCAACACCAATGATTCAAATTTCAAAAATACACAATATCAATAAAATTAGGAAAACGTCAATGCCTTGGGCTATAAACTGCCTAGTGCCATGCACCCGGACTATCACCTTCCCCAAGCTGTATCATCCATCGACCACTACACCGTAACCACCGTCACCAAAGAGAAAATTACACAAAAATGAAAACACATAAGAACATGGAACCACCAACAAGTGAATAGCTTCATACTACCACCTCGACTTGGGATTTAAATAGCATGCAAAAATAGAATGAAAGAAATCATCACCGTCATCAGGAAGAGTTACCAAATAAACCCCGTAAGCAGACAATTCCATACCATGTATGATGAAAAAAACATGGATTATAAGAAAATAGATGAACATATAGTGTTTATAGAGATATCCTATAATTCATTAGGTCAGTATGCATTATGGATTATTAATAGAGGATTTACATTCTGTATGATTGGTAATAAGGATATTGTTACAAGCATAAAATATTAAATGGAAGGTATTGAATTTTTTTTAAATGACCAACGCCGAAGGATTTTTGGATCAAGAAAATCCCAAGGAGAAAGGTAAACATAAAACCATAGTGATTGAATTGGTGGAAACATATTTAATTGGATCTATCTATACGAGATCCATTTAATGGTTATGGTATTAAATAATTTATAGTTATTATTTTAGAAGCATGGAATGGGTATTTTTCATTTTCCACAAGTACGATTTGTTTAGTTAAATAAAATATTATTAGAGAGGATCTAAAATGATGCTCGGATAGATGATTCATAAGTTTCATATTGATAATGGTATGAAATTCACAAAAATTCATGTGTAAAAGTTTATTGAGAAATACTAGATAATGAATTAAGTTTCATCAATAAGAACATCTCAATAAAATGGAGTGGATGAGAGGGTAAATCAGATCATTAACAACACAGACAGTACAATGCTTATCAAAAAGGACATACTAGATAATTTTCTAATTGAATTACACATGACATCTATCTACATATCTAACTGAGCTCTTTTGTTTTCGAAGGAATAATAGACTGCATATTATTTGTGGTACGAAAAGATTCCATCATTGAAATAAATTCAAATCTATTGAAGTAATAGTTTTATTATCAACAAGTAGGATCACATACAATTTGAGGGGCGTTGAGATTTGGGGATATTTTATGAATATTATAGTTTGATAAAATCATATAATTTTTTCAACAAGAAGCATGGAAATTTCATTGAATGAAATTATTTCACAATAGTTTAGAGTGAATGGAATCAACAACAAATCAATGAATATTTCCAAGATGAATGTGATAAAGAGGTAATAACCTCAAGAGGGTTTAAGTGGAAGAAATTAACTCAAAATAGGATACTAAATATGAATAAGAGAATGTAAACTCTATACCATCATGAAAACTGAAGAGTCAAGAAAAAATTTACAGATAAATCATCATTGATCATCATCCAGTTCCATTTTTAACACGATCGATAAATTCATTAAAGAATTGATACTTTTTATATTATTTAGAGACAAAATACATTGTTGAAGAAACATGTTATCAGAATTTTGTCTATGATATTAATGATGATCTTGACCTAATTTAGAAGAATTAGACATGGGATATTGTTTCAAGACCAACAAATAATAATGTTAGAGGGGAAAAAGGATCTTTCATAATATGATTAATGTATATGGGACAATGATTAAAAATAAATCACTATTAGTGATTAAAGGATACTCCTTGATAATGGGTATTGATATTGATTAAACATATTTAGCTATTTCAAGTATAACAAAAGTCAAAATATTCTTGGCCATTTTATTGTAATTATGGACCATTGTTTTCCATATAGATTTCATGTTAGTGTTATGGAATGGGGATCTAGAAGAAGAGGTTTATAAAGATCATCAAGATGGTTTTCTAATTCATGAATATGAGATCGTATTATATTTTTTTAATATGGAACTATATAAGTCAAATCAAGCACATATGTAATTGTATTCAAGACTTGTCTGTTTTAGAAGAATATCAGTGTTCATTATGGTGGGGTTGATTACAGTCATTATGGAAAAAATGATAGTAATCGAAGGATGATGGTGCTGGTGTATACTGGTGATATAATACTTGGTGGATCAGATGAAGAACAAGTAAAACATTTCTCAAAATTCATCATAGGTGAATTCTAAATGATAATTATTTGGGAACTAAAATTTTCTCTTCTTTATAGGTGACACAAAGAATGAATGTCATATTCATTTTCCAATAAAAATATACCATGAGGGTTTTCATAATATTTGGAATGGATTATTTCATTTATATGATGACTCTAGTGGATACCTAGATGAAAATATCATACGATAATTAAAAAATGTATTTAATGAAACAAAATATAATAAAATCATTGGTAGTCAATTTTACGTGATAGTGATAAGACCTAATATTGTTGATCCCATATGACATGTAGTAAGGAATCAATGTTATCCCAAATAATGAAAAATACATGAATAAAAAAATATAATTCTATGAATCAAGGTAAAAATGTATTTCATTGTGTTATACAATGATAACTCTTATTAACAATTATTGGGATATATCGATGTAGATTATGACAGATCAATAGATGATATAAACTAAATATCATTGAGTGATTTATATCATATAAGACTGTGTATTTCATGTCCAAGAAATAAAAATTATCTAAATTTATTAAGAAAATTTGATGATAAATATATTTCATCTACTCAGGATTCCACACAATTATTATTGATGAAGTAGTAGCTTGATTATAGGAGAGTTGTAGTGATTTCTCCTATCAAAATCCATTTAGATAATTCGGATGCTGTAAATATTAACAAAAATATATTCTACCACTCATTGGAAATGAACATTGAAATAAAGAATCATTTTTTCATGGAGAAGGTGTAGAAAGGGATTGGGATGTTGAAGTATGTGCCAATAGAACTATAGGTTGCAAGAATTCTAAAAAAGCTGATACTAAAAGATGAATTTGAACATCATCGACAGGGTCTTGATATTCATTCAAATCCTTACACCTGAAAAATAGTGGATATACAAACTAATCTCACTAATTCATGATATGGTTTTCCCAAATGTTCCAATCTATGTTCTTTTTTATGTTTCAAACAATAACAAAGTAACCTTTGGGATCGTTGGAAAAGGAGGGAGTGTGTATAAAAGGGGTCAAAATATCAAAATAAAGATGGGGAAGAGATGTTGATAAGTGTAGTCTCAAAATAGTAGAATTTTTAAATCTAGTGATGTTAATGATGATCGAACAATAGTTATATATCATGATAGATGGGGTTCATGATGAAAGTAGTATAGTGTTTTGGAATAAAGTGATCCATTAATGATTTTTTAATAATAATCATTCCTCTCATACCCATCAATAATCATATAGGAATAAAGTGTGTGTTGTGTAAATAATTTATCACAATCTGAATTCCAAGAAGGTAAATGTTGTAGAATCATGAAGAATATTTAATTATGTATCAAATTGTGAATAATATTCAACAAACTCTAAGTGGGGGATTGTAGGGGAAAAATACATTTATGCTCGATATTGTTGTTTTTGTATTTATTGTGTTTCCTGAACAATATAGATGAATACATTCTAGAATGGTTGGTGTTATAGTAGTAGATGAATTTAATGTGGCCCTATTTCCTAGTGGTTTTCAAATTTTCAGGCCTCAAAATGGGGAGTATTTCTTCAGGGAAAGGAATGATTTCAAAATATCACTTGAACATTGCAGACCACAATAGTGTTTGTAGACAAAAAACGAGGTTCTAGGACCACAATGGAGCTCAACGTATTCTATATGAATAATGTTAATTTATCCTTCCTCAAAGGGCTCTATGCTATGTTATCTAAAATGTGTGTTACGTGAACTACATTGAAAAATTAGTTCACAGAGGCCCATCATTCATTAGTGGATCATCCTTTCTCGATAGAGGAGGTGATTTTTGGATTCTATAATGTGTTATCATTTAAAGATGAAATCATCCAATGTAAAGTAAAATGGATCTATGTGAACCACATATCATGTTCGAATTAAGGGTTATACTACATTATAGTTTTTTGTAATTTGGATAATCAGGCATTGAAAATATATTACCAAATATAAATACCCCTAATCATTTCATGAGGGAAGAAAAAATTTTATTAGTGAATATCATCACTAGAATAATATGGATAAGTCTTATGTAGTTCAAAAATTAGTATTCATAAAAATAGAAGATTTTCATAGAGGATGATTCCATGAAGGATAAGTTTTTTTTGAAGGATCATTCAATGGAGGAAAATATCTTTGTAATGGAGTAATTCTGGGATTGAGATAGTTCACAATGACTCTTCACAAAATGATTATACTATGTTCAATATATCATAATGAATAAGGGGTCCATGAAGTAGAGATTTTCCATGAAGCATCTAAGGTTCATGAGGCATCAACCATACATGATGTAGAGGTTGTCCACAACGAAAAGATTTTCCAATAAGCACTCACATCACACTGTGAAAGGTAGTTCATAGAGGATTCAAGACAATGCGAAGAGGGTGAAGAAAGTTCTTGATGGACCAGAAATAGTTTCTGAATGAAATTTACACAAAATAACAATATTCAGAAAAGTGGATTTCATCTACCAGTTGAAAGCATGGATTTATGAGACAGTCATATATGTGTAGAAAAATTCTGATGTGATTTCGAACAACTTGAGATTATTATTAAGGAGATATGAGAATACATCAATTGAGAGAGTTGTGAGAATTCAAATTTTAATTGGTTATAAACCATGAGGAATAGTGAGTACATTCTAAAAATGGTATCAGCAGAGATCCTGGTCATAGAAGTGATCTATAACTACCCATTTTTTATATGTAAACCTTATTGAAATTTTTACGTCAAAACATTGTCATTGTATGGTACTTGAAGGTATCCAAGTGAGGGTGATAAAAGTAACATTTTTTTAAATCATTCTTTCATTCATTTATTTAAATAAATTTCTATGGGAAAAGGAGATAGGAATGTTTTTTTACAAAGAAACATGAACCGAAGGGGATGTTTTTTATAGACCTGTCATACCGTAATTCACCCCACCTCCTAATGGAATTTTACAATGTTGGCCTAAAACAAAAACTAATTGTAAATCATGAAATATAAAATGATATGGTTTCACATAAATGAAGAGGGATAATGTTATAGACCACTCACCTACTTGAACCACTATATGTTAAATACAAATACTTACTGATACCCTGACCTTCTAATCAGGTAGATTGAGTATTTTACCTAGGGAAATGAGTTATTTTATTTTTGATATGATCCCTATAGTTATTATATTTATTTTTAAATCATTATATGATGATTGTTCTTTTAATTTATAGGGTTATTCAACCATGAAATCATCAAATCATGTGTTGGTAAGGTGGTGAATACCACAATCATGATATGGGTGTCCTTGAGTCAACAATCGTACATAAGAATTGTCCCTTGATGCACTTACTATTATACTCAGACTATGAAATGATGACCATAATAAATATAGTTTCATATATCTAATGTAGTTCATGATGTTTATATAATCCCAACACAAAACATATATTATCTAACACATGAGTTCAAGATGCATCAACCTCCCACCTTGGGGAATGGTGGTCCATAGGATGTTTAGTCTTGTATTGAATATATTATTTCTATTGTTGAGAATTTTGGTACCCCTAATGAGTGGAGTTCGACCTATATGATGCTTTATTGATCCAGGATTTGGTTGGATGTAATTACAAATAATGGTTATCATCTAGGCATGGTATGATGATTTTTACACTCCCTTTTGTGATTACATTTTCCATAAAAACTTAGATGTAACCAAACAAGATATTTTATTCACCTAAATCAGGGTGTTATGCCCATTATGGAGTATTCATCATTAGTTACCATGTTTAAACACATTTATCTACCTATAGAAAGTGGTGATTAATTTTGAGTTTTATTTTTTGTGGATGGGATCATGAATTCCATCCTCTCATATGTGATTCTATTTTTATTACCTATATTTTTTGAGATCCTTAATCTAGATCTTATCAGTACATAAAAACCAAAGAGAATCAAATTGTACCTAGGAAAAATGTTACTATCGAGGTAAGTCAATAGTTCATCCATTAGTATGAACTTTACCCATTAGTTTTCTCTTCAGATTAGTTTAATCGAGTGTATTTTCATGATAATGTCACTTATATGGCACCAATTTGGATGATAGGGGGATCTAAAGCCTTATTTTTATAGAGACGCATTGTAGTGTCTTTCTTACAGATGTATGGGACATCCATAGAATTTTTTTTAGAAATTTAAACTTTATTATAGTGGAAGAGGAACTTCACTAGCTCAACCTTCTTGGGTAGGATTAGTTGTGCCGCATCATGTAGGGACTTAGAGTAGCACCAACATGGCAGGCCATGGAAGCGATAAAGGCTTCGGTTTCCAGATATCTAATTTTCAGTACCATTAGAGCAGGTCTTCTGAGGGTAGTCTAGCAATAGAAAAAGGACATGGATTATGTCATTTGAATTATTTACAAACAATACCTAATGTTTAGAGTGCATGACCTTATACAGAATGAGATACAATTCACGTTGCCTCCATTATTTTATCTTATTGGTTTTAATATAGGTTACTCACAATCCCTTATCTCTTTATGGATGATAAAAAGTACCAAGATTCAAATTTAGTACTTATGTGTTTTGATGACCTTAGAAACTCCTTTGGGGGTGTACTTTGAGGGAATACGCCAATTTAGTGAATTAACAATGAGGTAGGTAGTTAGCTATTCCTGTGGGACCTCTTTTTCCATATGATGATGGGTATCACATTCATCCCCGTAGGGTTATTGGTATCTCAATAACAATGACTGGAATTTATAGGTCGTTAGAGATGGACTAGAGAATCATGCACTTGGTGGAGTGACCACTAGGATTTATATTCTCAACAAGGATTATCAAAGAATACATATGTAATATTTAATACCTGTAATATATAATATTCTTGGAATATTTCTTGATTAATTTTCTATCTTTCCTCTTGAGTGAGTGGTAGAGTTTTCAATCGATATTGATCTAGGGCAATCACCAGTGTCTTTTCCTCCATATAGGATAATAATTACTACAATATGAGAGATCAAGAGTTAGATTTAGAATATTTATTCTGACGGTTTTATCTAACATAGTACAAACTCATGGGGTCCATCCATGTTTTATTCCAAAGAGGATATGACTCATATGATATTTATAGATTATCAATGGTTGAGTCATCTTACAATGAAGAAGTGATATCCATTTCCTCAAATTTATGATCTCTTTAACCAGCTCTGAGGAGCTAGGTTATTCATAATGATTGATATGATATCGGTCTATTATATGGTGTGATTCCATCCTTATAATATACCACTTATGTCATTATGATGGTGGTATTGTTTATATGAACATCTTTTTATACAATTAAAACTTAGAAATTCACCTTCCATTTTCATGGATTTGATGAATAATATTTTTCACCCATATCAAGACACGTTTTAGGGTATTTCTGGACAACATATCGGTATATTATCATACTCATAACATCCATGATAAACATATTGATATTATTTTTAGTACACTACTAGAAAATTATTTATATTCTAATATTGCTAACTTTCACTAATGGATAAATATTTTTACCTCTTGAGTTATATTATCCTAGAATAAGAAGTATATTATAATCCATATAATGTGACAACTATGGTTTCATAGTATATTCCAAAGAATTTTTTTCATATATGTTTTTTATTAGTGATGTATGATTATAATAATCATTTCATACATGAAATCTCAAACATTTATTCACTATTTACTAGTCTTACAATGAAGGTTGTATAGTTCATGTGGTCAGAACCGTAGGAGAAGGCCTTTCATGAGATGAAATGAAGGCTTACATTAACACTAATTCTAGTGTTTATAGGGATAGTAAGTGGTTATAATGGGTTTTAATACATTAGAAATCTACCTGGGAGAAGTTATAATGAAGTATGATATAGTAATTGCACACGAGCCTCACCTATGGAGACCACATGATAGTAATTACCTGATGCATGACCTCGAGTTGGAAGATATTTTCCTTGACTTATGTTACTGGAGACACTATCTATTGAGGTATAAATTCATGGACCATACGGACAATAGGAGATTCAAATATATTTTTACAAAACATGACATGAATCTCAGACAGGTAATATGCAACCAATAATTCATTATATTGAATTTGAGCATGCCTATACACAATGAATGGGCAACATTATAGCAGATGAATTGAGCCAAATGACTCAAGAGTATTTCATATAGAAAAATGTGATGATATGAAATTGATTTCCCTCTTTTCTAATCTTCATCAAGAGTTTCATGATAGTCATGTGTGTTATTTTATTTATCCCTTAGATTTTACCTCTTCACTCCCTGACAGGGTTATGAGCTTGTAGTTTCTATATATGGAATTATAAGTCCTATGAGAAATTATTTTTGGCGAGAACCCACTTCTTTATTGGTTTGGTGATGGATATTACATCATATATGTACATGATAATTCTTAGGTTCCTATAGAAATGATTATGAAAATGATTTGAGATTCCTACACTTCTAAGTTGGAATCACGTCTAGGAATGTCCAAAATCAATCCAGATATGTGGTACTAGTTTTGGTGGTCTAGGTTTAAAATCCGAAAATTGGATTTATCAACATGTGTTTTACATGTCATCATGTGATGTTGGATCACTAGTAGCCATAATTGTTTTAAAATATTTTTCCAATACCGAAATAAAAAGGGGTACTGATTCTAAAGATTTTTTATTCGGCTAACTAATGTCTCCTCGAATTAGTGACATTGTTTGGATGGTCTTTGATCAATTGAAAATGTATCCCACTTCCTTCCAATCTCAGATACATTCTACGTTGATGAGATGGGAAGATAATATCTTAGTTCCCAATGATAATTAGAGTGGAATCCATATCATCGGGAGATATATTGGTGGTTAATGTTTATTTTTGAACTCGTGTATATGTGTTATAAACACATCCATTCATTGTGTGTAGTAATAGATGGATCTTCGGATATAGAGAATTATTTTTTTGATTTTTTTGAATTTTATATAATGATATTATTATAGTGATAAATATCATATCAGTTGTGGGGTAATAAAATTACAGTCAGGTGGTTTTTGTTGTGATAAAACTTATTGGTAGATGGATGAGGTGACACTGGGTGTGGTGGTTTGAGGTAAGATCCATAGATATATTGTTTTTTGAGAATTACCATATTTAAATTCTGATGCAATGTTACTGGATTCAATGTGTATCATACGTATCCGGGTTTTATTTGTTGTGGTTTTTGGTTAATTTATATGGTGATTCATGCTATGTAACATGGTTCATGGGGATATCCAATTTCATCGCATGTTTAGGGTCAAACTATTATTTTAGTTATCTTTTAGGGGGGATAAAACCCCATTCATTCCATGATTCTGGGGGTGAATCATTTAATGTATCATATAGATAGTTCTAGCAGAAATGAAAAATCATGGTAATCCAAAATATTTAGACCATGACTCTAAAATGATGGGGACCATATATTTGTCAGTAACCAGGGGAAATGTTGAGTTTGATGATGATTTTTCATTGGGAACATGTCAATGGTTGTGATTGAGAATATAGTGAAGATTCATCTAGAGGAGGACAACTGAGGTTCTGTTTGAGGATGTTCATGATGAGAGGGTGACATATTTTGGTGTTTTAGTTGTGACATAGTTAAAAGGTTAGTGGACTGATGTGAGTTTATTTTCAGAGGGTAATTCTTATGTAGGGGTGATCATTGAATTAGAGTTAGTAAATGTGATTAGGTACTTATGATTTAGAGAAATAGAATTATTTTTTTATAAGTATAATGGAATAAAGGTGTCTCTAGAGATTTGGGATATGGTGAGAACCATATCATTATAAACATCAATATTAATTCTTTTCATTGGGTTATGAAGTTTCCAATTTCAGAACGAAATTATGGATTCATATATAGAGTTGAAAAATTGAATTTTATTAGTGAATGTATTAAAAAATTGGTAGAGTAATTTGATTTTAGGTTTTTTATGGATTCTAAATGACGATAAGTGTTGTGGTGGGAAGTTTGTATACCACAAACCAACCCGGGTTGACCCTGAACCGGTCAGCTGAGCTATCCCACGACATGGCCCAAGGGGCATTCTGGATCCCCACATGCTTGCAACTAGTGCAAGGCATCAAAAGTTTACAGGTGGGAACAATTTGGCATAAAAGAAAATAAACTAATCAGCAGAAAATAAATAGAACAAAAGAAAATAAGAAAAGAACAACCAACAACGCTACGAACCTGACCACGAACAAAACTCCATGTGACCCCATGGGTCACTCTCCAGTACCACAACCAACGTTGCCAAAAGTGTAGAACTGAAGCTGGAACCTGCAACAGAACTAAAAACAAGAAATCACTATAGGAGTGAGTATTAAAAATCAGTAGGTGTGCCCAATATATATTCCCAATTCACTACCTTTAAAATAAAAGAAACACCATTTCATGTTTGAACTACAATTTATTAAATTACGTTTTTCTACATGTTAATCAAAAACAATGTACAATTCATTTCCCCTATTCATTTCTCAAAAAGCCAAGTCATTCTTTTAGTGAGACATGAGAATTTTTTTCAAAGGGGAAGTGATATTTACATTTTCAATTGGCACAAAATGTATAAAACACCTTTATTTGAAAACAGTTTTCATAAACATCTTTAGAACCACACATCACTTTCTAGAAAAAACACTACAGATGAAAACAATACAGTAGTTACACAATAAGGGCAATGAAAAGAAAATATATACAAGTACTATATTCATTACAACATGTAACTGAAATCCAACATACATGGGTGAACCTAGGAGATCATGAATAATCTAGAAGACACCAATACATGATAAAGCATCCTCTTTGACATGTCACACATGATGAAATCAAAATAACCAAAACGCTCGACCATCCTTTCTCAGGCAGGATGAGGAAAACTCTCATAGCAATAAACCCAATATATCCACCTACTATGGGCCGCTGGTCAGTACAGTAACCTACCAGTGCAGCAATCATTCTTAGAATATTCTCTCAGTATGCCAGATTCCCATTTATCAAGTGTTTGTAAAGGTGGTGTGCCAACGATGCCAGTCGAGAATCCAATCACATACATATATATTTAATAATAATGCACAAAAGGCATCACCCCGAGCCACTCCATGGGACAACCTCTTTCCTTTAGACTACTCAAGTAACCGGGAGCCTGTAAGCACGACCTACCAAATAATCAATTGCATCCAAGGCATGAGAGTTATCATAGGACGGTTTTTAATAATTTTTTTTCATCATTTTCCATAAAGCTCCAAACAGGAATTAAATAAATTTCACAATCACCACTTCGAAAAGAACCAAAACACTTGTTCATGAATTAGAATAAATCATTTATCATTAAAACTAGAACTACAATTGAAATTCTGTGAATTATGTTTAAAAGCCTAACTGGCATTATTTCACTACTGGGTGTTTGTTCATCAAGAAAATATTTCAAGTTTCATGTATAAAATAAATGGATCTTTTACACCAAATAATCATTTAAAAATTAATTTTCTTATATTAAAAAAAATTATCTTACATTATCTCAAATTTATTAAAATTAATAAAATATTTAATTTGAACAATTAGTGTGCAAAAACAGGAACAAATAATGTAACATAAAATTTTAAAAGTATTGCAATGGGAACCTACCTCAACTTGCAGCTCGAACGTGACAACACGACAACACGACACACCTCACACAGGCGCACATGCACACATAAGAAGACGATCACATGAGCATGGAAAAACCTTTCCAACACGCTGCAACCACAAAGATAACTAAAATGCATAAACACAAACTCAAAACAATTCAAATGAAAAACGGAACAAACACCACCTAGACATGCTTTCAAAACACAAATCGTACCATCTACATTACTTACTAAACTTCTTTAGAACCCACAAAGTGTTTTCAAAAACTAGACAACACTAAAATAACTCACTAAACATTCTAAAGAGCCAAAAAAACTCATTTAATAAAACACTTTAGTGCACAACCTGAAAAAATCATACAGTACATTCAAAACTAACTTTAATAGAATGCGAGGCAGAACACTTTTTCAAACCCAGACTTGCAACATTCAAATAATTTAGTAAATAATTTAAAAGTTTATAAATCAGGTTTTATAAGTATACTATAGCGTTACACATATGAAGCCAGCTCAAAAGACCTTCTTTCCATCATACACATGAATTTTCAAATCTGCAATCCATTCATTATAAACATACCAAAAAATCACCATTTCATAAAAAATCACTTTTCAGTTTACACACCCCAAAAACTGTTCAAAAATAACTTTTTTGACTTTCTGCACATCGATGATAAACCAAAACACAAACCAAAAAGATTTTGAAATATAAATAAACAATTCAGCATGGTTGTTCACATGATACATGCACATACCGTATATACATGTCAACTGTAATTAAAAACATGATATGAATCAAAAAAAATTAATTAATATATATGATAATCTAATTTAAGATGAAAATTAATTCATAAAAAATGGTTAAATGCATAACCACCTACCTAAAATGTGGATGGACCTCCTGAAGCCGGTGCGAAACCCTGTTCGCACCACAACAACACCGATGGAGTGAAAATGAAACACATCCTCGCTTGGAGGGAGTAAAACACCCCGAAATGATCCAAAATTCCTAAGACACTAAGAAAATTAGTGACATACCATCTCAGGATTTAGGGTCCGACCAAAATGATGAAAACCAAAAAAAATAATGAAACCAACACCACGGTCGGAGCGGGGAGGACACCCGCAAGGTAGGGGTAGGCTGGCCAAGTTGCGCGTGCTGGAAGGAGTGCTGGAGGGCCGCTCGTCAATGGATGGGAGATCAGAGGCAGGATGAGTGTCGGTTCATGGAAGGGAGAGGAGGGATGCAAGATCTGGAACGTGACATGACAGCGGAGTTGGGGCACGTTGAGGAGAGGAAGCTGGAGGGAAGGGTGACATCTGCTGGAGTCGGTAGTAGAGGAGCTGAAGGAACGGCTCGTGCAGGAGAAGGCCGAAATGGGGGGGCTCGTGCAAAAGGAAAAAAAGAAAACGGGGAAGGGGGTTGCAGCCTATGGTGCAGAACAAGCAGAATGGGGGGGGGTATTAGGGTTTGATTATTTTTTCATTTTGATAAAATAACAATAGAAATAACTATATAACTAATAATAATGATAATAATCATATTATTAATAACAATAATAATTTAAATAATAATATTAAAAATAAATAATAAAAATATAAGACCAAAAATAATAATAATAGTAATAATAATATAAATAATAATAATGGAACTATTATAATAATAAAAATAACCATAAAGGTTATTATAATAAAAATGATGATAACAAAAATAATAAAAATAAAAATAATAACAATAATAACACCTTATTGATATTAACATTTTCAATTATATAAAGACATTATTATTATTGAAATTTAACCATTTAACCCACTTTATTTACATAATATTTGTCTATTTCAATCGTTAGATACTTGCACGGACACCCGACTAATGACGCGACTACCGCCTGCGGTGTGGTGACCACACATGTGTTTGAAACCCACGAAAGATATTAAATGACAAAAATTTGAATCTAGGATCCATCATGGACCTTGGAATGAGGACCCGAAGCCAAGTAAAACTAAAATAAAAATTAATTAAAAAGTCGGGGTGTGACAATTCCTCCCACCACAGACACTTTCTGCCCCCAGAATGTCTCCCAGCCAAACAATAGATAAAATAAGAGACCATGCCCTGTTGAAACTAAAAGAAACCACAATATATGAAAATGGGAGAATAGGGGTGTGTTCTCCCCACCACAAGAATTCAACTAGTGCATAAATTTAACACTCAAATATACCACCTCAGGATGGGGGGTCGACGTGGGAACTCCCAATCGTTCTAAACTAAGTTCTAAAGCATGGACAAAAAACACCTCCACTAAAACCTAGAACTCTCAACCCTGGCCAAATGCTCCCAACACAAGGGGAAAACCTTCAAGAGGAACCTACCCTAAGCAGTGAACCTGAGCACAACCACAAACACACACTCTTTCATAGGTACTTACATCTCCAAACGAACACCTCTAAACAATGAATGACCAATACAAGGGTCAATCACACTCTTAAGAAAAACACACAACCCAGAATAGCCTAACCCGAAAAACAAAACTGTTGAGATTACAATAGAGCATGTCATTCAGAAATCCTCGAAAAAACAATGAACTTTAAACAACATAAAAACTTTAATAGAATAAGATTAAGAACAGAAATACTTTAAATGTTGCACTGCCAATACAGAACACAAATCCCAAATCGGGGCTTCACGCACACGACAACTCCTGACTATGCGCGAGCTTTACCCCAAGACCCGTGGCTGGGGCTCTGATGGCCGAAGCATATTCTACCTCATAGTCAGGCACTAGAATTCCTCTGGTCACAATGTCTTCTTCAGGCAATGATTCCTACAAAACTTCTCCATGTGACCCAGACAACTGCAATGACGTCACATCTACAGAGGGATTTAACATGACGTCTTCATGTGCCCGAACCGGAAACACTGGTGGTACACCACTGAAAGGTCCCATCAACTGGAAGCCATAACCACTAAAGAGGAAACTTTAGCAACCAGTTCCTCTAGACACCCTTCTCGCCAAATGGGAACCTTTGCAAGCGACTAGATACACTGGGTTCTTGACAATCTGCACTTTAAATACCCACTCAGCTAAGAATGACTCATCTACCAGTTTCTCAAAACAATGGCCCTTCCAAGGGGGGACCTAAACTATGATCTCTTTACAAATACCCCCGATGAAGAGAAAAGTCTTCATAAAATTAATTAACCCTACCTCTAGAGAAATGGACACAATTTCCTTGAAATGGTCAGCATATGCCTTCACCATCCGTTGTCCTTGTTGAATACGAACAAACTCTCCCCTTTTCATCGCCTTCACTTCTTTAGTTATAAAAAATCGGACGAAGACAGATTTAATGACATCCCATGTCATCCCAACTTTCACTGATAGTGGGGAGAGCAACCCCCATATATCCAGAGATGGACCTTCAAACAGTCCCAAAACAAAAATCACTCTGATAGCTTCGGGAGTTCCCAACATCTTAAAAGCACACTAGACCTATTCAAAGCAAATAACTACCTTTAACAAACCCTGATCACTGTAAAGGATAGGAAATTTCCAAGAAGGACCAAGGACTGTGAATGACTTATCAGAAACTATAAGGACCTTTCTAGGTAGCATTTTATGAACATCATATAAAACACTAAACCAAAAATGATATCTAATCAAGGCAATATAATTTAAAGCATCATCATCCAAAAACAACCGGCTCAAAAACGAACAACCAAATGAAAAAAGAAACCAAAATTATTATTTTTTCAACCCCCATTTTTTATTTTAGATTTCAAATATTCCTTATTTTAAGGCCATTTTCCAAATAATAAACATACTTTTCAAACCAATTTCAATTTCCCAAAAGACATTTTACTTTTTATAAGCCAATTTAGAAAACAAAGTCATGAATTTAATTCAAAACACACCCAGGTAATCCCATGAACCGATTCACATGTCTTCATCCACATTCATTCATACGCACCAAACCACACCTTCCACGAATCCTCTCACATGAGAAAACGTTCATAAGGAGTACTTGAGGTTTCACCCCAAACTATTATCAACAAATTTTCAAGGAAACACCTGTTTTCCAAACCAAAATATTTCAATTTTTAAACTCATTTCATAAATTTAATGTCATTTAAAATAAATTAGTCCCATTTCCAAAAACCCTTTTTCATTTCCAAAAACGAACTTACACCAACCAGAACGAAAACGACACTCAACTTCCATCAAACCACTAGAGTGAGGGACTAGCGGTCACACTTAACCTGGAGACATGGTAGTGGGCCATGCCCCAAGTAATATTCAACAACTAGGAGGAATTCAAACCATGTACCCGGACTCCAAATGGGTCCATACTCCATGTGAGATCACGATGTAACATCGGCTTACCTCCATTGTCATCCCCCAATCCAAAACAAACTAGAATAAAAAAAATACTCAATTCCAAAACTATCCCTGGCGACTCGAGGTGCGGAACGGGATATGGTTCATGACGTTCTTCCCATACCTACCTCTCAAGTCCAGACAATCTTATTCTCTATCTACAAGACATCCCAAATAACACGGGCCTCCTCTGATACCATTTTGTCACGAACCAAACCAGGTCGACCCTGAACCGGTCACCCGAGATGGCCCGTGACATGGCCCGAGGGGCATTCTTAATCCCCACAGGCTGGAAACTACTGTCGGGCATTAAAATATAACAGGAGGGAATGATTTGGACCAAAATAAAATAAACTAAGTAGTGGAAAATAAATAAAACAAAAGAAAATGTGTAAAGAACAACCAAAAATTCTACTAACCCGACCACTACCAAAACTCCATGTGACCCCGTGGATCACTCTCCAATTCCACAGCCAATGTCGCTCAAGGATAACAACTGAAGCTGGAACCTGCAACAAAACAAAAAACAGGAAAACACTATAGGCGTGAGTATTTAAACTCATTAGGCGTGCCCAATATATATTCCCAATGCACTACCTTTAAAATAAAAGAAACACCATTTCAAGTTTTAACTACAATTTATAAAATTAAGGTTTTCTATATGTTACTCAAAAACAATGTACGAATCTTTGCCCGTATTGATTTCTCAAAAACCCATGTCATTATTTTTGGGAGAAATTAGCATTTTCTCAATGTAGAAGTGATATTTACATTTCCAATTTTGACAAAAATTATAAAACACATTTCCTTGAAAATTTGTTTTAGAAACCACATTAAAACCACAAATCACTTTCTAGTAAAAATAGTACACATGAAAATGCTACAGTAGTTACACAATAAGCGAAATGAGAAGAAAATATATAGGAGTACCATATTCATCATAATAAGTAACAGAAAGCCAACAAACATGGGTGAACATAGGAGATCAAGAATAATCCAGAAGACCCAAATACAAGAGAAATCATCCTCATTGACATGTCACACACGATGAAATAAAAACGCCCATAATGCTCAACCATTCATTCTCATGCAGGCCAAGGAAAAATCCCATAGTAATAAACCCAATATATCCACCTACTATGGGCCACTAGTCAGTACCATAACCTACCAGTACAGCAATCATTCATAGAATATTCTCTCAACATGCCAAATTCCCATGTCTCAAGTGTCTGGAATGGGGGTGAGCCAACGATTCCAGCCAAGCATCCAATCACATACATATATATATATATATATATTTATAATAATGCAAAAAGGCATCACCTTGAGCCACTCCATGGGACAACCTATTTCCTTTAAAATACTCAAGTACCCGGGATCCTCTAAGCGTGACCTCCCAAATAATCAAATGCAACCAAGGTAGGAGAGTTATCAAAGGAGGGTTTTTATCAAATAATATTCATCGTTTTCCATAAAGTTCCAAATAGGAATTAAATACATTTCAAAATCACCACTTTGAAAAGAACCAAAATGATTGTTCATGCTTGAGAAGAAATCATTTATAATTAAAAATAGAACTACAATTGAAATTCCATGAATTATGTTTTAAATCCAAACTAGAATTCTTTCACTACTGGGAGTATGTTCATCAAGAAAATTTTTCAAGTGAAATGTATAAAATAAAAGACTCTTTTTACACCAAACAAACATTTAAAAAATAATTGTCTTATATTAAAAAATAATCATCTTACAATATATCACATTTATTAAAATTAATAAAAATTTAATTTTAACAATTAGTGTGCACAAGCAGCAAGAAATAATGTAACATAAATTTCTAAAAGCAGTGCAATGGAAACCTACCTCAACTCGCAGCTCGAACACGATAACATGACAAAGCGACATTCCTCGTACAGGCAAAAGAAAGCACAGGTTGAAGATCGCATGAGGGTAGAAAAAACATTCCAATGTGCTGCAACCGCAAAGATAACTAAAACGCATAAAAGCATGCTCAAAAAAACTCAAACCAAAAATCTACAAAAACACCACCTTTACATTCATTCAAAACACAACTCGTACCATCTAAATTATTTACTAAACATATTTACAACCAACAAAGTGTTTACAAAAACAATAAAACACCAAAATATCTCACTAAACATTCTAAGGAGCCAACAAAATATTTTAATAAAAAACTTTAGTGCACAACCTGACAAAAGCTTATGGTACAATGAAAACTACCTTTAAAAGAATGGGCAGATCAACACTTTTTAAAACCCATACATTCAGCATTCATATAATTTAGTAAATAATTTAAAATTTTATAAATCTGGTTTGAGAAGTATAGCATAGCGTTACAGACACAATCTAGCTCAAACTCCCTTCTTTCCATCATACACACCAATTTTCAAATCCGCAAGCCAAACATTACAAACATACCTGAAAATCACCATTTTTCATAAAAAATCACTTTTCAGTTTACACACATCAAAACCTGTTCAAAATAATATTTTATTTCTCTCTGCACATTGATGCTAAACCAACATAGAAACTGTAAATTTTTTGAAATGAAAATAAACAATTCATCATGGTTGTTCACAGAAAACATGCACATACAATTTATAAATGTCAACTACAATTAAAAAAATGATCCACCCTAAAAAAATAATTAATATATATTGTAAACTAATTTAAGAAGAATATTAATTCATCAAAAAATGGTTAAATGCATAAATACCTTACTCAAACATGGATGGACCTCCCGAAGACGATGTGAAGCCTTGTTCTCCCCACAACAGCACTGATGGAGTGCAAATGAATCACAACCTCAACATGAGGGAGGAATACACCATGAAACGATCTGAAATTCTGAAGACCATATGAAAACAAGTCACATAACAACTAGGGATTTAGGGTCCATCCAAAATGAAGAAAACTAAAAAACATAACGAAACAAACACCACAGCTATAGCAGGGAGGACGCTGGCAAGGTAGGGGTAGGCTGGCCAAGTTGCACGTGCCGGAAGGAGTGCTGGAGGGCTGCTTGTCGATGGAGGGGAGACCAGAGGCTGGCTATGGGTTGGTTCACAAAAGGGAGAGGTGGGATGCTTGAGCTGGAATGTGACAGGATGCTGGTGTCAGGGCGTGTTGAGGAGAGGAAGCAGGAGGGATGGGCGGTGTCTGCTAGAGCCGGAAGCAGAGTAGCTGAAGGAACGACTCACGTATGAGAAGGCCAGGGGGGGTCACACAGAAGCAAAAAAATAGAAAATGTGGAAGGGGGTTGCATCCTTCAGCATGGAACAAGCTGAATGGGGGAGGGGGTGTCTGGGTATAAGGGTTTTATTAGTTTTTTTCATATTAATAAAATAACAATAATACTAGTAATAAAACTAATAATAATGATAATAATCATAATAATAATTACAATAATAATATAAATAATAATATAAATAATAAATAATAAAAATATCAGACCAAAAATAATAATAATAGTAATAATAATATAAATAATAATAATTGAACAATAATAATAATAAAAAGAACCATAAAGGTTATAATAATAAAAATTATAATAACAAAAATAATAACAATAATAACAACTTATTGATATTAAAATTTGCAACTATTTAAAAACATTATTTTTATTGAATTTTGACCATTTATCCCACTTTATTTACATAAGCTTTGTTTATTGTAATTAGTTGATACTTGCATGGACACCCAACTAACGATGCAACTACCGCCTTCTCTGTGGTGACCGTGCATGGGATTGAAACCCATGAAAGATATTAAATGAAAAAAAAACAATCTTGGACCCATCATTGACCTTGGCACGAGGAACGAGAGCCAAGTAATAATAAAATAAAAATTAATTAAAATGTTGGGGTGTGACATTGTAACATCCCACATAAATGTGTGTTATAAATTCTTTATAAAATTCTAATTTTTTCATATATAATGGGAATTTTATTTTATGAATCAATACACTGAGTGAAATGATTAGTATTTAAACACTACTATATTTTTTTGTTGAGTCTTGATAGAGTATATTTTTTGATTGTTTTCGACTGTGAGTTATGAGAGGATTGGGATTAAACTGAATCTTCTCTGGAGTTATAAGTAGTAATTCACAATGGGATAAGATGTGTCACACTATGAATAATCTAGGATGGATTGTTACTTGATGGCGGTTTTAGTTTTCATGGTGTGATTTTATTTTTAACATAATTTATGATTGTCATATTGTGTATCATGTGTATTATAGTTGGGGCTCAATTTGGAGACCTCTCATTTCACCCCCTCATCATACCTCTCAACTATTTCTCCTTTTCAAATATCCCCTGCTCTTAGTTCCCACAAGGTCGATGTGATGCTAACTATTATGGACTCAAATTAGTATGTATAACCCAATTAAGGCCATATATCTATCCTTACACATTTTTTTTGTTTCTCTAAAAACAATTGTGTATTGTGCTAGGATTTTGTGTTTTTTCTACTAGACCACGGTAGAATTGACTAAGAATGATGGGGATTTCATGAACGTTGATAAAAGGATGACCTATGCTGATTTAAATATGTCGTTCATCATTATTTTCATATTGGATTTTTACTCCCCTTATTTATTTAGGTTATTTGGTAAAATTTGATAAATTTGGTTTGTGTTCGAGTGTCAAATTATGATGTTTTGGTTTGTATGGTTTTACAGATGTGTTATGGACCTTTCGGGGGTTGTTTTAGAAGGATACATAAAATGTGGTGATTCTCGATTATTGAGTAGGATATTATTAATAATTATGAAAATTCAAAAATTATTTATAAAATTTAATTATTATTTACATTTTTTATTTTAATGGAGAATATTTCTTATTGAATATATGATCTCAGATGAAGATATGTAGTGTTTCAAGGAGATTTTCAAGGTATTATAGAGAATGGTAACACTATTTACGGATGGTGGACCCATTAATAAATAACAATAAATAAATATTTTTTTTTGGATTTTCGTATCCATAGATCATGGGTTTTAGGAGAGATATTGATGAAAAATATTTCTTTAAATTATATAATTATGATGGCTATGATCCCCATGCATGAGATTAGTGATTCGAAGAAATTTGGTTTTTATTAGATATGGACCCCAAATTCTAAATCAATTGTTTTGGTGAACCTTCAATATATGGTTTCCCCTTAGGGTTATGGATATTGGCTGTTACTTTTGAGGTTTAAGTGAGGGAGTTGAGGGAGGCTTGTATGTTTCTTTTTAGGTTGAGATGAGATGTGTTATGATGTGATATTCTAGTTGAGGTATAGTATGGGATATACAAAACATGTGGGCTATATGATGGGATATGTCAATGGTATTTTGAAACATCATTATGATTATGTTGTAGATATTCATCCCATGATAATAGTGTTAGTAGGTAAATTATATACCCTTATTTATATTAGTTAATAGTTAACCATCTAGATAAGATTGAGTTTTGGGATATATTGTGATATGTTTGTTCTAAATACAGGGTGGTTATCTATCAGTGGGATGGTGTATTCATGTAATGGATATTTGAATATTTTTATGTTTTTAGGGTGGGTGTCCATTGAATAAATGGTTGAACTTTTGAGGTTTTTATGATATTTTTTCTGATTATGTACGGTTTTAGATTTTTGAGATATTTGAGTGATATAATGAATGTGTATCCATTATATGTTTTATGTAGAAATAAAAAAACTAGTGGAGCCACAATGAGTATTTGGGTACATACCATAACGTTTTGATAAATATTATGGGATGTCTAGAATTTTACTGATTCAAAAATGTTTTTTGGGGTTACCTATAAAACTTAACGACATGATCGGTGTTTTTTTCACATCTGGTGGAATAGTGTCCTTGTTAACACAAGATGACTTGGTGTGATTTTTTATTCAAAAATTTCTTTTTCACTTTCATAAAAAAATATATGAAATGTACATTTGGGGTTCTTATTAAGACCCTTTTGTATTTTTTTGACAATAAATACATGGTAATATTAGTGTACGATCATTATTTATTTTATTATATTGAGTTTTAGGTATGAGGACTACAGTGGATTGGGATAATTTATATTGGTATTTTTGTGGAGTTTTGGATTTCATTGAGGCTCCAGTTGCAAGAGAGAAATAGTCATTTATATTAAATGTTTTTTTCATTTGGTATTCCTAGTGGATGAATATTTATATACTTTTAAAACATCACCATTTTTAATTTTTAGTTTTAGTATTCTTATGTCCATAATGCATGTGAATTTTTTAGTTATCCTTATTTTAGATGAAGTAATTAATTTGATAGAATAATCTACCATCGAATAATCTATGATCTTTCCATTAATTAATATCCATTCATATGAAAAGAGTTTCAACTCAAGCACCGTAAACCTCCATATCAAACTCAATGATTTGAAATGTGGGTATAACAATATTGGTTCTTAAAAGTTTCAGAAAGAAAAATGTATCATTCGAGAAATTTATTTCTAAGTTAATTTTTCCCTATTCCAAAAAATATCAAGGAAAGTTTGGGATGAAAATTAAATTTATTTATAACATAAAAATAAAATATTTATATGATAGGTAACTTGTTTTTATAAATATTTAATATTCTATTTTTTTAATTTCCCACCACTAAATGACATGCCTATGAATTAAAAAGTATAAATGGGTAACTGAATTCATCATAAAATTTAAAATATTTTGGTCCCACTCAATAAAAAATAGAAATAGAATCGTGATTTTCTACATTATAATGAACTCTCACATAGTTTGTTGGAAAACACAGTGTATAATTTTCATAAAATAAATATCCATAACATAATTTCATTAGAAAATATCTATCTTAAGAATATATATCCATGTAAAACTAAAACCCTAAATTCCAACGACATATAACATGATTTCCATATTTAATAAAAAACATGGGTTTTCAATAATGGCATGACTTAATTATTTGGTTTTTCTTATTCCTGAAAAGAGTAATTATTCAATGGAATCATAAACCATGTTATTTTATATTAAATTATTATTGATATTAATATTTTTATTGACCCAACATGAGATAAGAAATGTACCTCAAGTTAAGATGTAATTTTTAGTGAAATATACATACTCACTCATGAAATGATTATGATAATATTAGTTGTTAAAAACATACTATAATGTTTTTAGAAATTAATTAAAAATAAAATTTTATGGAATGTCATATTTAAACGATTTGGTTTATTTAAAATATGATGTGCTGAAAGGCTCGTAATCATTTTTTATGTACATTAATGAGTACTGTGAATATTTATAAAATATATATCCTTAATTCCACATAAATATATTTTAATTTAATTATATTATAATTTTCAATATAATAAAAAGTTTGGTGAAATATTTAACTGGAAAATGATTTATTTGTGGTTAGTTAGATATTAATTTTTTTTCTTGGATTAATTGTTCAATTTTCAATATTCTTTAAGATAATGATCTATATAATAAATTAATTTTTTTAGCATTTTACATTATGATTTAGTTTTGAAATGTATTCTAGAAGTCTATAGTTGGAGTTTGAATTCATTTAAGATGTTTAGATTTTTCAAACTCATCAAATGAATCCATACCAAATCTTTATATTTCTATCGTCTCCCAATAAAATGATAGTTTTATTTTTCAATTAAGATAATATAATTCTTACATATATGTTTTCTAGATAATTCCTATAACCCACTTGTTCCATTAGGTAATAGAGTATATTAACTACTTATTACGGGTCACTGGAATCACTGTGTGATGGTAAGAATCGATATACTCACTAGTAAAGAGGTATACAATTAATTAGATAGAAGAAGATAAGGAAGGGGCCTAGGAGGTCCCTGATGTTGTTTTATAAAATTTCATCTTTATTCTAAATTAGGGGTTGCCAACATGTAATTTCCCTAATTTTTCAACTTCAATCATCTGTTGGGACATGAGGTACCAGAAATTACTCTTCGAGTGGGTATGATTGATGTCAACAAGGGATACAATTTTGTGTCTATGGTGGTGGGATACATTGACATTAAATGATATAGTAGATCTGTTACGGTCGAATCTTTGATAGTGGTTGTGGGTGATGTGAATGGAGGAGAGGCCTCTGATAGTCCTCAATTGGCCGATATGGGAATCAATGGGACTCGATCAAGGGTGTCTAGACTGGTGGAAACCATAAGATCTAAAAATATATCTAATTATGATGGGGAAAGTAAGTTTAGATCTATTGTGGTGGCATCTGAGAGGAGTAGATATGTATTTGAGAGAGTCATTAGTAGATCATGGGGTTTTATGATGGCGAAGACTTGTAAAATAGTGAGGATGAGACATAGCATTCCATTAAGGGGATAGAGGTGAAGACTAGGGAGTAAAGGTCCTCACCAAAATTTTACATTGAATCTAGAAGAATACACTTTACACACACTAAGGATGTTATTACAAATCATATTGGGAAGAATGGTGGTACTTTTCATGTGCTTTCTACTAAATATGGTAGTTTTGATCGATTTATGATTTTCAATTTCTCTATCATTACTTGGATTTTAATTCATGTTAGTGGAAAAACATGGAATATTGATGAATTAGTTAAAAATATTTCCTATGTATGGAATTATATAGATTGGAAATCTATACCCATGTTTAGGGTATTCTTCCACATCATCATTCCATTGAGAGAATTGAAGTGAAGAGCTATGGGGATCATATGAATTAAATTACTGATGGGTATGACCTACTTTTAAGAAAAAATATTTTTGGTTTAACCCATTTTCATTAAATAATACTCGAACACATGTCTGGGTTAAAATTAACCATATTAACTACATTTTATGGAATCCCAGGATTATTTTTGATATTTTCACCACAGTCTATATTCCACTGAATATAAAAAGATCCATTTTGGGTTCCATGTTAAGTTATTTATCTACTGTACTATTAGAGGTTCTCTTTGGTATGTGATTAATTAATAATATAGTTTTGTACTCATTAGATGATGACATCCTTATTTAAGAGGAATATGAATGGAATCCTTATTCTTTTGGTAACAATCAAATAATTGGACTTGTCAAAGATGCATTCCATTAACATATGGGTTACTCCAACTTCTCATTAAAGGGGAATCTTGAAACATCTTGGAGGAAGAAATTGGTGGTGAAAAAAAAGGTGGATCATGGTGGTGGAAGAAGTTCCTTTGATAAGAAATATGTGTCTGGGGTTGTGGCTAACGATTTGAAGGGACATCCCCCCTCTTCGATGATGAGTCATGGCCCTCAGATTATTATTGGAATAGGAATCCAAAATATTAGCATGGATTATAGTCCTTCAAGAAGTAATCATCATGGTAGTATGGTGTAGAAAAAATATAATTGTCATGTCTTGTTTGAGAATGTGTAGGTGGACGCAAATATAACTGATCTAGGTGGGGATGGTATTCAATGTGTCGTGGAAGCAGTTGATAATTATGAGACTCATATGGATATTTCGTATAATATCAATGCACAATTTAATTTGGTGAAAGGATACATGAAACTATAGGATTGTAATACTCTAACACTACTGGATGACGATTTCAATGAAATTGACACTCAACAACATTTTTATTTCCATTTGTTAATTCTAAAATATTTTTCTTTTTTCTAGGATATATGAGGCATGGGGAAACATATGTGCTGATGAATGGGTGAATGAAAAAGCCTGATGAAGGCATAATATAGTGGTGGTCATGGAAATTTTAATGATGTAATTATATATTGAAATGAAAATGTTACTAGAAAATATGGAATCACAATTTCTCCTTCAAAGTGATGTCCATAGAGTGACTATTCTAACCTACCACAGACTGTGTCTTCCATATCTTCTTATAATATTTCAAATATGGCCAATACAGAAATCCTCAAGATCTTTTATCAATGAAAAAAATTAATCTTATTGGGATACTTCTAATGATTTATGATTGTGGAGATAGAATGTATTATTATGATCTTTAACTATTTTTTGGATAAGATAAATCCCGTTTTTATTACCCCACCCATCTCTTTCCTTTACATTTCCTTTATTTTTAATTAATTTTTAAAATAATTCCTTATGGATTTAATTTTTTGGAATAAAAATCATTATTATTTCATCTATTTAAAATAATTATTTATTAGATGTTATTGAAATGATTCTTGTGGTTATTTTTATATAATATATAAGAATTTTCTTCTAAAAAACAACAAATGGTTTAGGTGCTTATTTTATTTCATTTGTATTAAATTGTTATGTAATATTTGAAATTTGGATATTTAGAAATAATGATATAATATTAATAAAAATGGAGTCTTCTGTACAAACAAGTGAAACTATTCAATGGAATATTATCAATTTTGTTGAATATGATTAGTTTAATGATATCAGGCCATATTTTTCATTATAATTATCATGAATAATGTTTCAAGAAAACATTAAATTTTAATATTAGTATTTATGTGTCACACATTTTAAATAAAATAATGTGTTTCTCATAATATATGAATTTTAATATAAAAATCCATTATGTGGATGATAAGTTCAAGGTCATGTTTCAAAGCAATGACCATGGAATTAATTTCCTAAAAATAATTTCATATAGAAATATCATCTTTGGTATTCATGTTACAATATAAAAATTATTTTATTAATATGAGAAGTAGTATTTTATAATAACTATTTTGTTAAGAGGATTTCCAACGACAAATACATTTCATTATAAGATTAAAAATATTCTATAAATATGAACTAAATTAACTCAAATCATTAATGATATATTAACATATATGAATACTAAATTCACTAAATTAAAACCAATAACTTTGAATTCCCAAATAAATACATCTCATGAAATATTACCTATAAAAAAAGAAATAGATTCATCTGAAAAATGAATTGAATTATTAAAGTATATGTATGAATTTTGGTATATATTAAATTATCAAGTGATAATGATGGTGCGTACAATTGAAAATATGTATATTGTCTAATATAACTATTCGGTATTGTGACCATTAATAAATAATGTAACACCCCATGATTTTAACAGAGGAAAATCATGCACGATAAGATGTATAACTTGTAAAAATGATCATAGAAGTGAATGTAACACCCTAACATTTTCAATATAATTATTTTAGAATAAAATATTTCTCTTAAATATCTTTCGATGAACAAAACATCAGGTTTTAAGGAAACATGATACTCAATAAAAATATATAAATATATTCATGGTCATTATTACATAAATTTTATATTGGTGGGTATTAATTATAACATATAAATTAGTGAAATTATATGCTATACACTTTTATTAAATAAATTCAATGGATATATATTAATTTGAAAAAAATTACAACCCTTTAAATTTAAATTTTTTTTGATAAATTATATTTTTCCAAAAGGCAGTTAACTGATGTTTTTTTCACACTATTTAAAAGTAATTTTTAGGAGTCCAAGAAAGATAATTTTTCAAAATAAGCATTAATTTTGAATTCTATATGACATATTTACCATATGGTGAATTGTATAATTTTTTTTAAAATATTAAATTTTTATGAATAGTATGAATGATGATTTTTATTGAAGACGGTCATTTAATTAAAATATTTTTCTATGATAAGTTATGTTTTATATTTGTTTTAATGTAGAATTTTTGAACAATATTAATTTTTTAACAATATTGGTTATTAGAACCAATTTAATAAGTAAATGTGATTTAAAAAATCAACTTTTGAATATTTTTCATTGGAAAAACGTTCTTTCAACACATCAATGGGTTTAATTTTACCTTAAATTAATACAATTCTTAGGATTGAAGTTAGAAAATAGATTCAGTATTTTTAATTAGAAAATTTTTTATTATGAGATATTATCATCTTATTTTTTCAACACTATTATTTTTGATAGTAGTAAAACATAATTTAATTGGTAGTAGTTAAAATTAGTTTACCGAGGCTAGAAAATAATAATATAATGGTTAAAAATGAAACTAAACATTTAAAATACACATTTTATTCCAAAATATAAACCATATATTATTTTAGTTTGGAAATGATTCATTTTGGAGGCTATTGTAATTAGATAAATGTGGTTATCACTTAATATTTTGATTAATTCCATTTATATGCTCTCCCCCACTTTTAAAAGGCCACCCCTTCTCTTCATCTCATCACTCTTCCAATAACCATGGGTTCATGAAAACCATTAAAAAATAAGTTTATTCTATTGACACATCTAATATGTCTTAGATACATTAATAATCCCTCTTGTGAATGACTAATATATGAACATAAAGAGACTCTTTGAAGAAGAGGTAAAATTCATAAATTTCCATATTTGTGTTAATTATTCATCTACATCCATCAAATTGTCATAAACAGTGATAACAGAATAAAACAAATATACCTTATTAAATACCATTTCATAGGGAAATACTTCAGTATTTCCCGTGTGTATGTCAGAATACCGCCTTGTTAAGTGATGTGATTAATTTTTTATTAATCATTAAATAGAAGGTGGTAAATTCAATGGCAAAATATATATGTTTTAATGATGACATAAAAATAATTAATGAATTATAATACGGCATCTATATTTATACATTCTATTTTTTTTGGAAAACAATAAAGTCATTTGTGAACACATGTGGACTATCACCATTATGATTGAATGTGAACTATTTTACATATTATTTTTACATGGATATTAATAAATATTTAATTTAATATTATTACAACTATGTAAGAAAAAATAATTTTTTTAGAAAGTTTGATTATTTTTATTTTTCTTTTGTTCCACTCATTAAGAAAAATTGAATCGTTGTTCATTCATATAAAGTTCATTCAGTCTCCATGATTGATATATTTATATTTATATATCTGCTATTTAGAAATAACTATAAGTACACATATAATGAAAATATATGATATTTATATAGTGATAAAAATTACATTGATTATTGAACCATAATCAACAAAAAAGTATCAAAATTACTTTAAAAATATATAAGAAAAAATAAAGAAATTATCACAAAAAATAGTGCTTGGGGCAATGAAATGATAATAAATATATGATAAAAGACAATATTTAAATCAAATATTGGATTAACTGAATGATATTTTTTATTTTTTACATTTTTATAAAACCTGTATTTTTTATATATAATGATCCAATATGTACGAAGGAAATTATAACTATGGTAATATTTTTCATCACACATTTACTTATGTGAAACATGTATCATATCCAACACTTATTCAATTTTATGGTTTATAGATTACACATTATTATATGTTATATCAGTAATATATTTCTATTAATTTTTATTAATTCATTATTTTATTTTATGTATTTCATGGAGAATATGATTGAAATTATACCTAAGTTTTAGGTGTTTGTTTCAAAATCTCCTCATGATTGAATATTGTTTTCGATTAACTCCCCCTTGGGGGAATTACCTAATATATATTTCATACCCTAAATTAATTTCTTTATCCACTTTTAATTAATTCAGTTTTTATTGAAATACTATAATTATTAATTCATTTAGTACTTAAAATGATGGATAAATTTTTTTTTACAAAAATCTATATTCATTTTTCAATTTGGTGATACTTGATTATTTCTTCCAAAACCACCTTTAAATTTTTTTTAGGACTATAAAAATGAATTATTAATACATTTTTACCCATTATTGAATTATGGAAAAAAAATTTAAATGAATTTTCAGGTCCATTTCCAAACAAATCGTTCATGGATTTTACAAAAATGTAAAGAAAATTTTTGTTTTAACATGTACATCATGTGTGTAATTTCCTCTATCAAAACTGATCAATAATTTAAATTATATATCAAATATTTAAATAGTTATTTTAAAAAATTATTATCAAAATATTTTCTGAATATATATTTTCAAAACAATTTTTCAAGTGAAATTGATATTTTCCTCATGAATATCTTAAATTAAATATTTCTAGTACATGTACTAATCAATGAAATAAACCTATTATGAACTTATAATCCAATGAGGATATTTTGTACTGATATGAAACATATTATATATATTTATTTTTTATTATTAGTATTTTTGTAGATGTCCAATTTTATTTCCATTCAATATATTACTTTGGATTGTTTATGATTATGTTTATTGATTGAGGATATATATAATTATGTTGTGAAAGGATGTGAAAATATGTTTTAAAATTCCCTCATTATTCATTCCGCCATTTTGAGATGATTAAATTATGTCCATGTGATTATTCAATTAGATAGAATATCCATTGAAATGTTTTTTGATCATTTAATTATGTATATGGAATAATTTTACCTTTTTTTATTTATTCGATATAATGCTCAATTTTGTGATTAAATTAAAGTGATTTAGTTATTTACCATTACATATTGTTTATATATTATTTATTCATAACTTATATTGAAATGAGAACCTTACATAGAATTTTAGCAAATGCCATTATTACGATCTATTTTCCCAAGGATACCATAATATATTTTATAATTTATATGTAGGTATATAATAAGTGGAAATATAGCATTCTCAAATGAGAAACATAGATATTTTAGGTTTTTAATTGTAATTTTAATATCATGGATATATTTTCTTTGCCAAGACAACTAAAAAATCTAGTCTTTTAGATGTGATTCCTTGTATTATTTACCAATTAATTAATGTGAAAACTGACACTATGCTATAAGGGTTGGGGTCATTACCAATAAGATATACGGACATTAATATTATTTTATATGAAGAATAAAAGTTTCAACGATTAAGATTACAAAGGAATAATCAAAAAATAATTTAGACTACAATATATTTAAAATATATTATAATAATATTTAGGATAAATTGGCAATTTTTAAATAAAATTTATTATCATGATTTAAGAATATTAACAAATTGTTAGTTATAATTTAAATAAAAAATCCAATTTAATTTTTATAATTATCTCATTGGTTAATATATCATAAAAATCAATAATATTATATAAATAAATAATTATATTTGAATGTAAACCTTATCATAAGTAGATAATTATTTTGATAAAATAAATATCAATTTTGTACTAATAACAGTAGAATTAACATATGGTGAATTTTTGATTATTCTATAAAAAAATTGAATTTTGGGCGAAAAAGTATAATTACTATTTTATGAGTACCATGATTTTATAAAATCATTACATTATAAAAATGATAAAATATTTTATGAGAAATTGAATAAAATAAATATATTTAAAAAGTGTAAATATTAATTTAAAAATTTTATTTTCAATATATAAATTTATTTTTTACATTTTAGAAGCAAAAAAATTAGAATATTCAGAGACCTATTTCTTTTTTGGATTCTATTCATTCAATGGATTCAATGGAAGGAAAATTTAGAAATTTAAGTATTTTAACATCAAATATGTCTCACTCTTTAATTCATACGAATTTTTTTAATAACTGATTTCAACAACATGTGTATAAATAATATTTTAACCCTATAAAATATACCTAAAATAGTACAACTATCCTTGGTTTATCCTATTAATATCCACCCAAAACTATTTCATCATGATTTATATCACTTTATAACAATATAATGACCTCTGAAGGAGATCATTGGGTATTGAGGAGTCTCTATCTATCTCTAAAAAGTATCCTTCTAGGGAAAGTTTTCCCATCCTCAATTTTATCAATTCAAGTATTCATTTTGTATCATCCTTTTTTTTCGAAATTTATTATTTTTTATGTACTATAAAAACCCCCATTTTTTATATGATTTATTTTTTATAATATACTTCCTTTATATCACATTAAACCCATATCATGATCCCTTTTTCATACTGATTATGTTTTATAAATCAACCATCGATTTTAAATGATATATTTTTACTCCATTAATATGCAAGATAATTGTCATTCAAGGGTATCCAATTAGATGTATAAATAAACCATTGATAGTCTACATCACATTATAAATACTGAATTACTTACATAAGGGTTATAAAAGATATTTAATTATTATTCTTGATTTATGTGACACAAAATACATCATACAAAAGAATGTGGCACCCTGATTGAACCACGATGCAATGTGGAATTATGAAATTATTAAAGATGTGATGATCATAATACATTATACACATGACATGATAATGTATTATAAAACCCAAATAAAAATTCTTCATAATATGTTCTATGAAAAAATAGTGAAACAATTTAGTGATATTTTAATGATTGGGCCATGTTTATATTGAAAACACCTTTTCATTTAATGAAACATGTTATTATGGATAGGTATTGATGTTATTCCTTATATTATTAATTGAATTTTATTTTGTTATGCAACATATTTCAAAAATGAGGTTATCTTAAATATAATATCCCTTACCCTTTATTATTCTTACCTTTCTCAATTATAAATATTGCCAAAAAATCATGTGTTGTGCGATGACCAAGGATGAGATATTAAATAATCAATTTAGGGGAGTTTAAGGTTTGAATTTGATTACTTGTATGTACAATGTACGTCTCATACTATGTAAAAGGTTTCTATGAATCTAAACCTAAAACATCCATTCAGAGTTATTTATGAAATATATTTTTATGAAATTATTATGAGAATCATCAAATACATTATGGGTCTCCATTATTTTTATCATAGGATGGTTTTTTAATTTGTAGATTTTAGGACTAAAAAACACATATTATGAACCAGATGAATAATTAAAAATAGATGAAAAATATAGTTTTTTAATTGTAGATATAGTTGTTTCCATGAATTTTCATCTTTGAATGGAAAGAACATGTGAATGTTCGGCTTCCACAATTGTACAAAGTTGTAATAACCATGAAAACATTTCACTTTGTATAAACTCAATCATCATCTGGTTCATGAAAAATATTTATTTCTGTATACCATAATTGACTCTCTATTTGGATATTCATTCATTATCAAAATATTTTTATGAGTCTATAAGAAATTATTTATAGAAATTGTATCTCATTCGCTTAAAATAATTAAATGAATGAAGAATATAATCTAATAGTCCTAATAAAAAAATTTACTTTGTGATAATGCTCTAATTTTTATTTATTTTTTTCATAATTATCCATTCTTGTAATTTATGAGTTATCTTTTCTTTAGATTATTAACTAAAAAGAAATTAAAATTATTTTTTGACATAACTATTTTTATTTTTTACACTTTTTATTTCAAAAGATTGAATATAATTTTTCAAATATAATGAAAGAAACATTATACAAAATTTATATCCATTCAAACTTATTAATCTGCCTTATTTTTTCAAAATCCTATTCAAATGATTTTTAATGTATTTCAAATATCCAAATCTCATATAAGAATCTATTTTATCTATCCAACACCTTTTCTATATCTCCAAAATTTCTATCGATAATTGTGTATTTTTAGTTCATTATAGAAATATCAATTTTATAATCGCTTTAAACTTGGTAAACACCACCATGGACACAACCATTTCGTTATCGGAGTAATGGAATTCATACAGTAGGATGAATAACATTAAAAAACATTAAAAAAGACCATGATTAATATATATAATACTATCAATTAAATGTTTTAAATAAATAAACGAATATTATTATGATATAAATTTTGTTTATATTGGGGATATAATGACATGAAAATTCAATTGTGTTATTAATATAAATTCATTTATTTAATAATAAAGTATTTGTAACGAGAAAATAGAGTGACTATTATATTTAATAAAAATATTACCCATCATGGGTAGATATATACTACTACAATGAAAAAATGAAGGGATATACACATAAAATAATATTACATTCACTAGAAGAAACTATATAGCATTAAATTACACAAAAACTTTTCTCCACCCACAATAACAATATAAGAAATGATAATAAATCTGAAAAAATTATAATTATGAAATAATTTGTAAGAAATATTATAATTATTAACTAATAAAGTTATATTAATGTTGTATTCATAGTAATATATGATTAATTTCTATTATTTTCAAGTGATATTGTGAAAATTATCTAATAAGATAATTATTTATTATAATTGTTGTTTATGAATATTCGATATCGAGAACATGAATATTATGAAAGAAGATTAAAAAAAATATTTTGGAAACTATAACTATATTTAGATTGTTTGAAAAATAATTATTATAAAATTTCTAAGATTCAAATAATAGTTATTTTCATGAAATAATCCAATAAACCATTTTTTAAATGATAATATAAATTTAAAAGGATCAATTTAATTTTTATGATGGTTATACACATTACAATTTCATAAAAATAATTAATTTAAATTAAATTATTGTTTTCTAGATGAAAAAAATTATTATATTTATAGAATTATTTTCACAAAATTAATTTCTTTTTGGACTTAAAAATTCATAATTAACATAGGGTAAATGTTTTAGAATATTTTGAAATGTTTCTATATTTGGTTAAAAATTAAAAAAATATCACTTAATGGGTAAAAATATTTATGATGTGATCATGGTTAATATAGTTAATAAATATTCTATTAAATTAAAATTAAATTTATGTGTAATAAAATTGAATTAATATATTTATTTTTAATTTATAATTTTGTACATTACATTTTGGTACCAAAAATGGGATTTTGGATATAAAATTTATTTTGGGATTTGGTTAAATTTTTTTGGATAAGTTGAGTAAAAATTTAAATTTTGGAAGGTTCTTAATTTCATATAACTTTAATTATATTATTAAAAATCTATAAAATTTATTATAATTAATTTATCTGATGAGATTACTTTAAATATAATACAATATTCATTATTTTAACCCTTAAAATACCCCTTTAAAAGTAAAAATATCAACCTTTCTCACATTCCCCTCTAAAAAAAATTTGATCATGAATTTATTATACCTCACCCAATAAATATCCCTAACAAGTTGTTTAAATTCCTATATGGAGTCTATTGATATAAATTATAAACATCCTTTCATGGTATGGGTTCACATCATCTTATTTTTCAATTTAAGTGCTTCTTTTGGATACGACTTTTGATTCTCAATTTATTAATTTTTACAGTGTTTATATACACTCCCATTGCTATGAATGTGATATATTTATTATTGAGGTAATTAAATTCATTAAAATTAAACTCATTTTAATATCCCTTTCTCAAAATAATTTTCCTACCGATTTAAATTATTTATTTTTGATTCAATATTTAATATATCATGAATTCCAAACCCAATTTCATTCGTGGAAATTCTAACATATATATCATTTTACTACAGATTGGGGACATCCATTTGTGAAATAAATGTTACCTAGTTGTGGATTATAAATTATATTTACTTATGATTCAAGATCTATGTTCCATCCATAATGATAGGCATATGAAGGGTAAGTGTTGATAACACTCTAATGAATTATGTATATAAGTAATATATATATATATATATATATATGAAAAGTTCATGATAAAACTATACCATACATAGTTAATTTTTTACAATACCTCGGTCAAAATACTATATAATATTATTCACTAGCCCTTAGTGATTATATTTCTAGATATGTTTATCAATGTATCATGTTAATTTTATAAACATGTTTCCATGTTATACCAAACATTATTATATCCATGTATTAATGTTATGCTTTATGTTCTTATATATATGTTATTATGTTATGCCTCATGTTTCACCAATGATGTTCTCATACATTGTTTACCGCTTATTAGTCATTATTCTCTATTAATTATGTGAATAATTCTTCCCTTAAAATCATATGGATTCTGATAATATTTAATTGGATAGTGATGAATCCTTTCAAGGGGGTACAAACATTAAAATTTAATTTCATTCCATTGTATGTATTCCACTACATTATTATTTAATAATGAAAAAAGATTAACAAAAATTGTCATTCCATCACTTTTTGAAACATTTCATGAATTACATTAAAACCCACCCAAAGTGATATTACCTCATAGTAATTATACATAACAACATAACTAAATAACCTAGGGAAGGTAAACCTAACTAATTGTTGAGCATAAATTCTCATTAAGGGTAAATAAATGGAATTAGTAATGATATAATGAACTTAATCATATGATAACATGATCATGATCTTTATAAGATCATTCCATATATATCAAAGATCAAAAACATGAATCATGGTATTAATATTGGTAGTTCATAAGACCTAAATCATATTAAAATAACAAAAATAATACCTAAAATCTTGACATTTGATTAAGGCATGGAATTATGGCATGCATAAAATAATATTAAAACCCTATCTCAAAGATTACATCCATGACAATCGTAACATGTTAGGCTTGGGAAAACCACCTGTGTACCAACTAAGGTCTTAGAATTCCCACCCATATACCAAATTGTTTCATACATAGGATTCCCTCCCATGTACCCTATTGTTTTGTGATTTGGATTCCCTCATATGTACCCTCCTTTTGTGGGATTAGGATGAACACAGATGTACGCTGTGGTTGTGGGCTTTGGGTGACATCTCGTATATCATTTTGAGCTCATAGATCATTTATCATTACCTGATGAATTGGAGGGAGATATATATAACAATCATATAATAGAGAAATAATACATATGTGTGATACAATAACATAAATTCATTCATCATATCAAATCCCATAAAATAATATGGATATCATATAAATAATTCTATCATAATATAACCCATGGAATGAATTGGGTTTTATAATTATCATTCATCTATAAACATAAACCATTTAAATAAATAATAACAGTATAAGAATTTGACTATATCCTCAGAAAAATATAACTAATATCTAATAATGTTGTCTAAGATGGAAAATAATTTTGTGAGATCACTTGAAAACAATTATTGAGGTAAATATCCTTACTGATTTAATAATCTTTTCATTACTTAAAATATCATACAATTTTAGAAGAAAAAATATTATTTGAAAACAAAAATGTAAAATTATAAATGAATTTTCATGTATTTAAGTCATCATGATAGAAAAAAATTTCTTCATGCCATATAAGTTATGAAAAAAATTCCGTTCATTCCTTTGTTGAAATGTCTCAAAGTACCTTTTTTAGAAAATGAAAAAAATGATTTCATTAAATCAATTTTATTAAAATTAAAAAAGGGTAAAATTGAAATTAAACATATATATGAGTGTATAAATACCATTTTATGAAATATTTTTTATAAAACATGGACTTGGATGAAAAATATTCCCCAACTGAGACTAAAAACAAAACAATCCCAAATATTGATGAGATTGTGAAATAAATACTCATCACTATATAATCAGTACCATCATATTAAACATAAATTAAATAAAAAAAGAGAATATTAAAATATCATAATCTTATAGATAATACTCAAAAAGGAATTCATGGTCAGTATATACACTTCTTATATAAAACAAATAGTGTATAAGGAATATGACTCATATATATAATTGGGTAGCTAGAAATCCCATACTGTTAGAGGAACATTAGAATCATATACACAGTGAAACAATAAAACGAATTAATTCATTGAATATAATTTAATAAAATAAATCAATCATATTAGATGTAATAGGTTAGTATATATACTGCACAAAATAAGAAAGTGGTGAATATGGCATATACCAAACGGAAAAAAGTGAGATGAAATTTACATACCATAAGTATTGAAATCTTTCAGACACATTAAAACCACCATTATAATAAATATAGGTATATTATTCATAGACCACATAATCATAGTAATATATATATTCCATATATTATGTACTTGTGACATAATATTACCAGTTTATGGATAATTTTTTTTAATTTTACGCTTCATGTAATATCAATAGTGTTTTTCATTTATTTATGAAATTTTATACTTGTTACTATTAAATGGATCACTATTTTTTCAACTACATAATTATAATTATGATATAAATATCATATACATGTTATCAGAATATATTTATATATAGTAGTTTATAAAATTTAAATCTAGAAACTAAAATACATTTTCCACAGAAATGGTAGTATATACATATGCATGAATGATGTTTTTATTTTCTTATCTAGATAAATTAATAGAAATTATATTATATTTTATTTTAAAACAATCATATTTATTTCATACATAACATATATATTTTTATAATTCGTCTGAATTTTCATCCATGTGAAATATAGGTTAATAGTGAATCACATCATATCGTGGAAATGGTAAGCCATATGTACGCATGAGCGACATTATCATTTTCCAATAATATTATATGGATGGTAAAAATGTTTATATGATCTTAAAATAAAAGAGGATAATTATATCATAAATATATAATATAAATACTAAACACATCATAATTATCACTCATAAAATATTGTAATGGAATATGAATTATATCACTACATAATGATGGGTTGTTGTGGGTACACAGGAGTGATACTTTAAATTTTTTAATGGTAAATTGGATTTATAATGTTATTTTCATACTAATTATAACATTTTGGAAAATATATTATGATTAAGTTATTATTTTATTCTATATGTCATATATTTAGAGGTATTATAAACGAGTAGAAAAAAAAGATTGATTGGTTAGAGAGATTACCACTTCTTTAGAATGGCTCTATTAGATAATCACTAAAGGAATCTGAATTTGGTCATTTAAGAATACCGAAACCTCTAGATTTTTATTAGCTCAATGTGGTGTGAAAAAGAGAGGGAGGAGGTTACCTTTTATAGTAGAGGTGAGGGAAACTTTTTGAATTAAAGAATATAATAATTTACAATAAATTCAGCATCAGTATAAATATCCCCACAAATAACATGAATTATATGATAACATGAGATAATTTTGTTATCTCATTAACAAATAAATTTTAGACAGGTTTTGATGTAATATTAAACATTATCTTTTTTATTAACCCTTAGTTAACTTATTTTGATTCTAACTATACCAAAAATAATAATAATGTTAAGAGAATGTAATTTTTACCTATAAAGTGTAAATTGGGTACTAAATGGTAAATTTATTATATTATAAATCATATCTTATGTCTTTTTCCATATTGAATTTTATTATAAATTTTAAAAAATTTAATAATGTATTACTTTCAAAAAATACCCTTAATGTCAATCATGACATTATTCGTTGTTTATCTTTTTAAAAATATAATCACAACCAGATATAATAAAAAATTATATTTTTAAATAATCTAAATAATGTCAAATTAATCCATAAAACTCATTTATTTAATTATTTTTATCAAATTATATTTATTTTAATATTTTTAATATCATTTATTTAATTTTTTGATTAATTAATTGATCAAGGTATTATCATTCTATTAAAATTTATGGATTTATTATTTCCTGAACATGGAAAATAAATTACCTTGTTAATAAAAAAATGTTATATTTAATGATAATATTTTTATACTAATTTCATTATGTAATATCTTATATTATAAATGTTTTATTTATTGAATATATGAGTATGGCATCTTCATCTTTTCCTTAAATAAAATATAATAAATGTATTACTCTGAATCAAGTGGCATAAAAATCAAATAATTTTAGAAAAAATATTTTTTTGGTCATAACACAATAATAAAGTGAAATTAATACATGTTTTCGAGTAATTTTCTATTATTTATAAAAATATTCTTTTTTCCCTTTATTAATTGATTTATCATTTCTCGTTTTAATAAAAAATTATGACAATAAAAATTCATGATGTAAAAAAATAAAATAAAACTATTCAAATAATTTTTAACCTCCCATTCGAAATATATAATCTATTTATCAAAATTCAAAAACAGAAGTTTTAGTAATTTTTTTAAAATAAATCATGTTGATGGTGTTATAAAATAGGTAATTAAAGATAAAACATAAAAAATATTAAAGCATTTCTATATCTAAATTCCATGTAAAATTAACTACAATGACCAATTTTAGATTAAATGATAAAAAATAATCTTATTATACCTTAAATCCAATCAAAAATATAATATAATAATATAAATTATTGCAATTAAATTTTTTTTACATATATATTTGTATTGTTCACTATTCATAAAAATAAGAAACTGATCAAAAAAATACAAAACATTCAGCAGAAGTAATTTTTTATATTATTATTTAAAATAAGAAGTTTATTTTTTCATTAAAAACATAAAAATGTCAAAATTTTGATATAAAAATTTTTCTCCGTTAAATTGATGTATAATTAATCTTTTAAAAAATATAGTGTTTTATTCGTAAAACTAGGCTTTTTCAAATCTTGTGTCTATAAAATATATTAGATGAATAAAAAAATATTTTATTAAATATATAATATACATATTTCATTAATATAATTAACTAATTGTTATTAATTTAATGTATTAATACATGACAAATACTATTATTATAAATAATAAGATTTCCTTTATATTCAATTTGTCTAATGTGTTTGTTTTTATGTAATTAGTAACCGTTAAATTTATCTTATAAACCCTATAGATTCTTCATATAGTAAATATTATTCATAATATATAACATAACATGTGGGGTATATCATATTATATAAAATAATAACATTTTAATAATATATTATTGTTTTGTAAAAATCAACATTGCATGAAATAAAATCCATCAATATAACACAATATTACGAGATACAAAAATCAAAGCAAAATTCTACATATACCTGTGATAAAACATAGTTGTTTCAGATAAAAAAACCTATAATAACTATTATGTGAATTTAAAACTTTCAAAAAGATTAAATTAACTAGAAAAAAATATTTCAAAATCTATAAGCATGTTAAATTCTACCACCCTTTAAAGAAATTTCACCCTCAAATATTTTATGTTTTATCAATAGTTTAATAATTAATTGTTCCTTTCATAGAATGCCACATCATAAAATTTAATTATAAAATATCACTTAAAAATTTAATATTGGAAAAAAATGATTACCCAATGTAATTCATAATTAGGTTTATATATTGAAGAATGTATGTGAATATGGTGGAAAACTATAAATAACCATAGAGCTTGATAAAGATCACTAATCAGATGAAAATGTGAGATCTAGAGAAAGTAAACAATTAAAAAACAATATACTAAAGATGAGTTAAAGAGGTCATTTATATCATTAATGATGACAATAATATGATTGAATTTTATTTCAAGAACATTTTCCTAAGGTTTTATAATTTTTATGAGAGGATATACTTGATTTTAGGATAATATCACCCTTCATTGTACCTTGATCAATTTTTACAAAATGGAAAATTTTCTTCCCAAATAGATTGTAGATAATGAGATCCATAAACATTTTGATCGGTCTTTACATCTCTCTTTATCACAGAAAATGTTACCACATGTTATCCAATATGCATAAACCCTCATATTTTGAGATAATAATTTAATCTCTAAAACCACATCCATCTTTTAATTTAAACCATTCAAAATATAGTTAACCCCATAAGCCTTATAAAAGATAAAAGTAAAAAAAATATAATGAAGTGAATTATATCATCATAACATTTATCCCCCATGTATTATAGGGTATCTATTGGTTGTCACATTACAAAAATGTCAATACCATTATCATGTATTTTTGAGACATGGTAATAACCAAAATTACTACAAATTATTTTCAAAAATAAGAATGATTCATTATTCTACTGATTATCTGATATATTAAATAAATAGAATAAGTTTTAAACATCATCTATGATTACATAAAATAAATTGTCAACAAATATTTTTTTTCTGACATAAGTAATAAAATCCAATTTACATTACGCAAATTAACCATCTCTTAATCCAATCTAAACACAATTTTTTATACATATTAAACACATTAATGGTTACCTACCGTTAGTCAAATTATCTCTTTTCTATGTCTTCATCCATATTCTACATTTCATTTACAATCCTTGGTGAAACAATTGTACATTAAATAGTTATATATTTCATGATTGGAATAACATAATCCTTTAATTCCAAAATATTTACACTTAAATAAAAAAATTATTCTTAAACCATTACATTGGATTCATCAACATATTACTTGACAACTCATTCTTATAATATAAAATAATAATAATTCCTTATATTTATTCAACATCAATCTAATCGTGATTCTTATATTTAATATAAAAAATATTAGAAGAACATTACATACATTTCATGTTTCATTTGTTGTCTCTTTATCATTAGTAATATAACCATTAATCATGGACCATCCAAATTCTATTCATGAGATTTCCACTTATAGAATTTATATTCATCATTCCCATACATTCCACATCTGAAACATTTAATGTTAACATATTTCCATTTTGATACAACTATTGAACAAAACCTTAAATCATACGGTGAGAAACACTTGTGATAAAAATGCCCACATAATCATGAAACAATACATAGAGGATGTCTAAATCATGAAACCTAATTTTTAATCGATAAAAACATTATTTTATTAGATTTTATTCATAACCTTATTCTATTAAACTAGATCATTATAGATCATAAAGAGATTGTAAATTTCCAAACCATATACCCCATAAGTGTCAAACCAGGTGCATATCATGTCCATTTGTCTTATATCGAGTTAGGAACAAGACAAACATGTAACAACTATTCATAGTGGTTACCCTTTGGTACATCTATGCCAGATCCCCTTGCACGTAAGCTATCTAGAGTGTTATTTAATTCTAGGAAACCACTCACTCAATCCATTACCAAAATTTTAGGACAATTACTGAAACAATAACGCATCCTTATACAAAAACATAGAGACATCCATACAAATATGTATATAAATATCCATAGGTATCTCAATTTTTTTTATCATCCTATTTTCAAAAGGATGACTAACCATTTTCTCTAATAAAACCTATATTAACAAAAAAATAACATATATTTACATTGTGACATTTTTAAGAACATTTCATACATTATACAAACACATTCCCAAAGACATTATTATTTATGTTCCTTTATAAACATAGATGAAATAATTATAACTTAGTGAAATATCTTTAATTTATTCCAAAAATTTATTAATTCTTACTAATACTAATAAAAAACATTCCTTTATAACCTAGGGAAGAGAATTGTAATAAAATAATGAGCTCAAATGATTAATAATGTCAAATAAAGGAAATAAATAATCTTATCATGAATAGAAGGGTATGATAACGAGATCATGATCATTAGAATATCATACCCTGCATATCAATGAACAAAAAAATTGAATCATGGAATAAATATTAGATGATCGTAAGACATAGATATTATTAAAATAAAAAACATAACACCTGAAATCATAACCTAGGAATAAGACATTGAATTATTTCATGCACATAAAACTATAAAAATCACATGGCATGGCTCCCTTCCATGTCTTAGTAGCCTGATATGTTTGATATAACAACCTATGTACCTATTATGGGCTTAGAATTCCCTTTAGTGTAACCTATTCTTTTGGTCTTGGGATTCCCTCTAGTGTACACTCATCTGTTGGGCTAGGTGTTCCCTCTATTTACCATCTTATTTTAGTCTTAGGATGACCTCATGTGTACTCTATTATTGTGGGCTTTATATGACCTCTCATGTACAAATTTGAGATCATAGATCCTTTATCATTAACCAATGCGTTTGAAGAAGAAATAGGTACAACCCATATCATTATGAAATCAAACAAATTTGTTTAAAAAATAATATAAAATAATTCATCATATCATATAACTTAGAATAAAATGGATTTCATTAACATCATTAAATCATAATATAAATGATAAAAATGAATGAGTTTCCTAAATATAATTCCATCATAAACAAAAACCATTTATAGAATGAATAATAATTCTATCATTGAATCATATCACAAGTGAAACATATGTAAAACAATATAATGTTATCCTAGATGGAATTTTTTTTTGAGAAATAATAAGAATACAATTTTTGAGGTAAATAACCATTCTACTTTTTAAAATTTTACTTCTTATAAAATTTTAATCAATTTAAAAAAATTCATCAAAAATAATATTTTAATATTGTGAAGTAATAATCAATGAATTATAGTGTCATTATAAAAGAATGTTTTATTCATTCCATATAAGAAAAAAAAATTCATTTCATACATTTCTTGAAAATCCAAAAATAGGTTGTTTTGAAAATGAAAAACCAGTCATTCAAACAGTGTAAGAAAGTAAAGTAATGGGTAAAAATTACATTAATATCCCTAAAATAATATTAAATATTTGGAAAAAAATTCATAAAACATGTACATGTAAGGGAAATATTCTTCAAAAATGTCTTCAAACGAAACAACACCAAATATTTAAAGGGTTTTGGAATAAATACTCATCCTATTATAATAAGAAGAATCATATTACTCATGAATGAAAGTAAATTATAATAATATTATAATATATATTCATCTGGTTAAAACTCATTAAATAAATTCAGGTTTATTATATAAACCATGTATAAGAAACAAATAATATTTAAGGTATGTGTCCAATCGAAATAAAAGTGAGATGAGAAATCCATTACTACTTGTGTCATTTTATAATCATGAAACCCTCCAAATAACAACAACATTAAATAATTAAAAATGATTAAGTAAATGAATTTATTTATATAAAATGTCATAGTTATGAATATACACAACAATAATGAAGCGAGTTGTGAATATGAAATATATCTCACATAAATAAAAAGTGAGATCAAAATCGCTTACCTTAAGTCTTGACATATTTCACATATGTTAAAACCTCTTGTATAGTAAATATATGTTTATTATATAACATCCAAACTATCATAGTAATATATATATATATATATATATATATTTTCCATATATGATTTACTTGTGATGTAATATTAATCATTTCTTAATACATTCTTGTTAATGTTACGCTTTGGTTAATATCTATTAGGTTTTTGTTCATGTTTTGACTTGTTATCCTTGGTCCTCATAAAAAAAATTATATAAAATTCTAAAAAATTATAATCATGTATTTAATATTATATATATATTCATTATAAATTTTTTCATATTTAGTCATATTTATTAATAAAAGTAATTGATTAAAAATAAAATAAATGATCATGAAGATGGATGACCGTATGTTCGCATTAATCATGCTTTGATTTTTTTATCGGGTAAAAATAAAGGATAGTATATGATATATTATCATTAAAGAATAATTTTATTTCGTATATTACATTTAAATTCAAAAAACTCGTCTAAATTATTAACCACAGGAAATATAGGTGACTAATGAATCACATCACATCATAGTGATGGTAAAGTAATGTATGCAGGAGCGACGTTATAATTTTTCAAAAATATTTAATAAATTGTAAAAGAGGAAGAAATAATATTATCATTATATGATTATTATTATAACATAAATATTAAATATAAATATTAAATCCATCATAATAATCACTCATAAAAGAGGTGGTGGAAAATTAAATGGATCGCTTTGTGGAGATGGTAAGTCGTACGTACACACCAGTGATAATTTCATTTTTTGGATTGATGGGAAACTTGAATATAATGGTGTCTTCATAATAATATAAAACTATTATATTATTTATTATGATTAAATATCTATTTTATGATATATATTACAGATTTATAGGTGGTATATAAGTGTACAAAAAGGGACTACTCAGTTAGAGTGATTACCACTGATTTGGAATGTCTCTTTTAGATATTCACTAAAGGACTATAGAGAAGGTCATTTTGGTAGAAATGTACCACAAAATGGGACCAGTGATGTTGATAAGGGAAATGGTTACGGGTTAGTCGATCAAGAAGACTGAATATGGGGGGAATATGTGAGGTATTTGGATCCCTTTTATAATTTCATTGAGGAGAAATATTAAAATTCTAAGAAAATAATTTATATTAAATTCAAATCAATAAAAATAACTCTAAAATGACATGTATTAGAATATAATACGACATAATGTTGTAATATCATCATCTAAAATATTTTGAGATATATTTTTATGTAATTTTAAACTTTATATTTTTTATAAACCATCAGTTAACCTATTTTAATTTTATCTATGCTAACAATGTTTATAATGTTAAGAAAATGTATTTTTTAAATATAAATTTTAAATTCAACAATAAAATGTAAATTTATGTTATTATATACCATATTTCATCCCCTATTCCTTATTTACTATTTTATGATATTTAAATCCTATAATAAATTATTACTTTCATAAAATATCATTAGGGTCATTTTTTACAATATTCTTTTTTTGTCTTTTTAAAAATATCGTAACAATATGATGTATTTTAGAAAACTATATTAACTCATCCCTAGAATGTCGCAGTTGTCTAGAAATGTTTTTGATGACATTATTTATGTCAAATTTTATTAATTAAAATATTTTTAATATCATTTAATTGGTATTTAAAATAATTAAATGAATATCCCATCATATTTTTATAAGCCATTGACGTATTTATTTATTTCATATAGATTTAAAAAATTACCTAGATTATGGAGAAAAATTTATCCTTTAAATGACTATTTATAGTATAATTCATCTACTATATATCACTATATTAAAAATTATTTTGTTATCTTAAATATGAGTTTGATATCTTTATATTTTCTTAAATAAGATATAAAGGTTCACTACTCCCATCCAAGAAGATTAAGAAGGTTTTTTTGGAAAAATAATGACTATATTTGAAAACGCAGATCAAATTTAATCAGGTTATGTTTAAGGTAATTTTATATTATTTATAATATATTTTTTCCCTTTATTACTAGATTTACATTTTACCGTGTTAATAAAAAAGTAATAAAGTTATTATTATTAATGGACCAAAAATAAAGAAACAATTTACATAATTTGGAAACTCTGATACCAATTAATAAATCCATTTTATCAAAATTAAAAACACATAAGTTACAAATAATTAATTTAAAATTATTCACGTTGATGGGGTAAACAAAATAATTTATTAAAGTGAAAACATGCAAAATTTTGAAATGTTTTTATATCTAATCATAATATAAAATTAATTCCTATTAAATATAATATATTAAACATGAAACAAATAATCTAGTCATAATATAAAACCAATCAAAAATATAATTTCACACTATAAATTATTTCGATGATAAAATAAGTTTTCAATAAACAATGAATATTTTCAAAATTCATTAATACATGAAACATATCTGAAAAATACCAAAAAATAAAAAAGTTAAATTTATTTATTTATAATTAAAATTATATATTTATTATTTTCATATAAGACCTATAAAAGTCCGATAAATTTGATTTAAAATGGGTTATCCATTAAAAGTCAGTAAAATTACCCTTTTGAATAATATAGGTTGTTATGCGTAAAATTTGGATTTTTATTTTCTTATTTATATAAAATATATTTGTATAAATACCAGAAAAAAATTATTTAAGATGTAAATAATTTATGTCATTAAAATAATTCGCTAATTATAATTAATTGAATATATAAAGAAAAAAAATTTGGAGCATAAAAATAAACATATTTCATTTATAATCAATTTGCATATATTTATCAACTATTTGTAATTTGTAACCAATAAATTCAACTTATAAAATATTAATTTTCATATGTTGGTTAAAATTAGTCATAATCTCCGACTTAACAATTAGGTTATAACTTATTACATTAAATAATAATATTTTATTAATATACTACGGTTCGGTAAAACTAGGATTTCCATGTAACTCAAGCTATAAAGAGACCTCAACACTATGTGTAACAAAATAAAAGAATAGTGTTTCATATAATCTAGAAAAATGTTTAGTTTTCTTTGAGAAAACTATATTCATTATTATGTTATTTGAAATATATCGAAAAGTTTTATTTAACTCAAAAGAAAATTCACAAAATACCAAGGTGTTACATAATTTATACTACCATAAACCTAAGATGGTCTATTATATGTATATATTTAATAAATTTTCAAGTATGTATTGTTAAAATATTTTAATAAAAGTTGGGTAATCAAAATTCATCTACAAATTGTTTTTAGATGTGTGTAACTACATTAGTTTTAATAAAATATTGATAATGTTTTCTTATAATATATTAAGAATTTTAAATAGATATTAAAATTATCCACTTTTAAATTTAGTGGATGGGATATATGATAAACGAATTGGATTGGAAAAAAATATGTTAATAATTTTACTATTCATATTTTATGTTAAAATTATAGATTAACTTCAAGAGTGTTAATAAATTATAAAAATTTTATAAATTTAGAAATGTGATGTTTTTTAAGAATTTTTTATAAATGAAAATATTAATAATTATAAGCAAATTAATATTTAAGTAACTTATTTAATTCAACAAAAAATCATTTTATAATATTATATAAATGGATTAAATAAATATAAAATATTTTTTTTTAAATAATGTATATTGTATAAATTATTAATATTAAGAGTTAAGATATTACGGAACATTTTTTGGTTAATACCTAATATAGAACATTATATTATTCATAATTTAATTCATATATTAACTAAGTAAATAATAAAATATGAAGAATTTATATTAAAATAAAATTTTGTTTTTTGTATTTATATGTTATTAAATTTCCATAAAAGCATATCACAATTATTATTTTATTATTTTCTCTATGAAATGGTTGTAAAATATTATAAAAATCTATATTTTTATGACAATCATTTATTTTTTACTTGTAATTTTTGTATTTATATTTTTTGTTATTTTGAAAGGATATATGTTTTATTATTAATTTCATTCAAATACTTATTATAAATTTCATTCAATTTATATATGGTGTCACATTCAAGAAACAATATACGATTTAGTTTCAGTCAATAAGGAATGTGATATTTTTTAGTTATAAAATAAAGAATAAAGTATAATTAGGATTTATTTGTACTAAGTGTTAAAATTTAATAAAAGTTATGGCTTAATTTATGTATAATCTATGTATTGTGGTATGGTTGGTTGAACATCCTATTCACCTAGGAGCTAAGGATTTGTTCTAAAGATATGGGAATGGATTCCTATCACACCATACATACTCATAAATATAATATAATTCCATTTTTTTTCTAAACCATTATAAAAATGGAAACTTGTAGCTAATTAATGAGATTAATTTTGAAATCTGTAGATATAATGACGTTATATATTTTTTTATGTAACGTAAATCAATAATCAAATAAATTATTTTATATTTATTTTTTGATAATATATAAATTAATTTAATTGAATTATTTTCAATAAAAAATCAATTAAAAAAATTCATATTTATAATAAATAAAAAGATCTAATACAATAAGATATAAATATTCTATTATGATAAAATGTTCTTGTATCCTAAAATTTTTAAATACAAGTCGATTCCGAAATAATTTTCTAATTATAACTATAAATTTAGGCACATATAGATTATAATGTGTCATTATTATATTATATAGATACCCTAAAAATTGAGGTAACTGTATAAATTGTTAATTTATTCTATTACATAACTAACCATGCATTGTAGTTGGGTAGATGATTCATATATATAAAGATAAATCCAAATTATAGATCCTTGAATAGATTTTCCCACTATAGTAAAAAATAATTATATATGATATGATTGATAAGGGTTTCTATGTAAATTTATGCAAAATTAGAGTAATTATAGAAGTAAACCAACTCATTGTAAAAATTATATTTTCTACCCCTAATAGATATGATATAAAATAATGGTTTGTAATTTTATTGGGATCACAATGAGTATAATTATTCACAAAATACATGTAAAATGGTAGTATTATAATAAAATATTATGTTACAAATTAAATATAATCATTATTAAATGTGAAATAGTGTGTTATAGTTGGAATAAAAATCAAAATAGTTTTAATTTATTAAAAAACTACGTATTTTTTATAATTGATTTTAATAAGGATAAATAATATGAATTAATGAATCCCCTTCTTGGAAAAATGACTTGTAATATTATTTTTAATAAGATATTGATTATTGTATATTATAAAAGAATAATTTAATTAATCTATAACTTTAATTATTTTACCCAAGGTAGCTATTTTTGCAAAGAAACATGATAAATTTTTTGTGTTAATGATGTCAGAAAACCTAAACTCTATCGAACTATAAAATGAACGGCACGAGATATATGATTTTATAGGGTAGATTATTACAGAAAAAATAATCAATAAAACTTCAATAGAAACTCATGTTATCAAAATCATTGGTGGTGTTAGAAACATATATAGGAATGAATTGCATTCAATGATAGATCTATATATAGATTTCATTTTATAAACATTTTTACAAGGATTGTGTTAATTTAATATAAATCAAAATATGAATCATTTTCATAATACATTACCTAACCAAAGAAATATATTGAAAATATATAAGAAGTAAATGAATTATATATACCCCTAATGTGTGATGATAGTGTTATAATGTTTATTCTAGATAAAAAAATTTATTATTAAATATATTAGTTATACATTGTCATTGAATCCCTCAAAATGTTATTAGAATATGGAGAAGTATTATGAATTTTATTATAATAAAATTAAATAGAGCTCTAATGTAATGTTTTAATTCCATACATATTATTCATATATTTTTAAAGATGTATACTAATAAAATATCATTAAAATTGTAACTTAATATGCAATGACAATCAAAATTAAATTTGGATTGATGACACATTATTTCCTCAATAATTAAATTGAATGATTTAGTGTTATGATAGAAATAATATAACATATTTCCTAAGGAATTTTGAATATACAAATCATAAAATAATTAGTCTATTTATTATTATTTTAGTTATAAATGAGAGTCGACATCATAAATAAAAAATAAAATTTTCTTAAAAAAATGATAATTTATATATATGTTATTTCATATCTAGGGAAGAAGTTAGTTTTCATTGTTATTTTATGAGATTGGATGTAATGATTTCCCACCAACGATTAGTACCATATTTTAATAAATATTATTTTACATTTATGATATTAATTTATGCATAATAAATTTTATTTCAGTTATTGCTAATGTGAATATTATTCTTATCATTCTTAAAAAATATTATTTTATTTTAACTAATGTTTTTGCGTGTTATATAAAAATATTTTGAGTAAATATTTTTTATATGGGGATAGTGGGATTATATTCAGTCATATATAAGTTTAAAATATATCAAATATTGTATAGTGATAGTATTATTAAAACTAAAAGTCACTTTACAACCTAATTTTATTTAAGTTCAACTAGTAAAGAAGGATCATTTCAAAAAGTATTATATTTATAAATATAAATGATTTGTATCAAAAAATGTTTAATTTTAATGAAATATTTAAATATTATTATAGTATATATATTAAATTGTTTATATTAAATTTCAAACATTAAAATATGATTACATATTAACATTCAATGTTAGAAGGGAAAAATTATTATAATATACAAATATTGAACACAATTATTGTGAATCATAAATCATACCATTATAAAAAAAATAAATCATAGATTTTTTCCAATAATGGATATTAGTTAATGGATTTATTATATGTAAATATGTAGATATTAAAAATGATACATGATATTTATCAAATATAACATGAAAAAATATAGTAAACATAATTTTTTTAGTCCATTTAATTTTTGTTATTATAAATATTTAGTCTTTTTTTAGAATAGTGAGTATTCTTATAGTAGTTTAATAATATATAAAATTTATCATTTTGTAAAAAATTAATTTATGGTTTTTTATTATTTATATGTTTTAAAAAATTAAATTCCTTTAAGAATTAATTTCATATATATTACATCATTTTGTATGAATATTCAATAAAACTCATAATAATATAGGCATGAAAATCATAAATGATTAGTGAATCTGAATAATAAATACAAAAGAAATATATTTCATGAAATATATTCAATGTATCCCACTATGTTCATCTAAAATAGTACCCTTCACCGAAATTTATAATATATGTAATTTTTTTATCGGTGGAAATTGAAATTTAAGAAAGGAGACCTCAAATATTTTGTTTGGGGTAACATGGGAGATAACTATAAATGATTTTAAGTGATAATAAGAAATGTTTATTGGTTTTGATAACATTGCCAAATCATCATAGAATATAGAAAGAAATTATAATACACAAAAAATTAGTCAATGAATAAGTCTTTATCATAATAAAAAACATTGGTAGAAATAGTGTGGGTTCATCGATAATTAATCATCATCCTTTTGATCATATCATATGAATAATAAATATTATTCTAGAAGAAATTTTTTCTCATAAACACATGTATATAAATACTAGGCCAGGTATGATAATTAACAAATTCAACACATACTAGAGCTTGGATAAATACATATCTAACCTTTTGTTCTCGTGTTGACTACTAATATTCCAACATTAGAATGGATAATCATCCAATGTACTCCCTTTTTCATGTAATAACATTCATTAACCCTTTGGGTCTTGGGATAATCACTTATATACCCACATGACCCTGTGATAATCAATTTACGACCCTATTGATATTTGGATAATCACTACTGCACCATTTTAGATCATGATATTTAAAACAATATGAAATTCATTGGAGAAATATGATAGACCCACCAATAAAATTATATTAAACCATTATTATATATTCCATAATAGAAAAAAAATTAAATTTGTTGATATTTTAATTTACCAATGAGAAATTAATATGTTTTTTGAAAGACTATTAATATATAATCAACATAATCCACATAGAAAAATAATGTACATGAAATAAGGAGATCATATCACTATATAAGGATAAAAATACATTAATTATGTTTATATAGATAAAATATATATTAATAAAATAATTATAATGATCCTTCAAAAACATGGATAAATATCATTTTCAATTTGTAACATTTAAAGAAAATCCTTCAAAGACATGGGAATATGATTTTCATTGTAAACCCATGGAAACATATAAATGAATTTTTATAACTACTAAAGGATATAATGTAGATAAAATATGGAATGAATAATCCTTAAACATTAAATAATTTGTTATTTTAGAAATATAAATCACATTATTTAAAAAAATATCTCTTATGATTATAGTTTCAGAGAATTGGGACAAGCTATTACATAGTAAACCCATATTTTACACATGGAAATTATACCCAGTATAAACTTTTCCAAAAAACAAAAATATTTAAAATAAATTTTTTTTATTATGCTTATATATCGTTATATTATTTCATTTATATCAACCTTGAACTAACTCTTCCTTAATCGGTTTAAAAAAGTTTGAAACATTGAACGAACACAATATCTAAATAAGAAACTCAAAATAAATAAACTCTTAGCCTAATGGAAACAAGTAAATAATTTTAATAAAAAATACATTTTTATCCTGAAAATGAGATCATAATTTCAAAAATACCATTATCTTACAATTTTAAAATCAAATTATTATCATTAAAACTCACTAGAAAGAATATAGTACACAAGTAGGTAACTTGCGACAATGCACATTTGGAATGATCATGTTATTTAATTCCATACATGTCACTCTTACAAATGAAATTTTTATACAAATGACTTTCGTATATGTTAGTATTACATATTTAATAGCCATATGATGAACTTCCATACCCAATGCATTGGACTTTATAACATAACCACCCGTCTTTGGATTATCATGAATCCATGTGTGAAATGTCTAATTTAAATTATATAATAATAACACATAAAAATAAAAAACATTAATCTTGTGACTTATTAAATTTCATTTTAACTCATAGGAATATATTTCATTTAATAGAAATAATAAAACAATTTTCAAGAAGATCATTTTATACATTTTAAAAGATATTTTTAAATAAAATTGTTCCCTAAAACATTGAATCATTTGAAGGAAACTAAAAAACACCATGTTTAAAGATTAATGTTTATATAAATAAATACATAAATACCATTTTGAGAACATTCACATGAAAGGAATTGATTTTTAGGAATAAATATTTTAAACATTTTAAACAATGTTATAGTTAATGAGTCCCTTAACTATTGAGAGATGGTTGAATAAAAATATTTAAGGAATAACATTAAACAAAATCAAATATCCTAAGAATATATTAATTCATGAAAATATGTGTCAATTTTTTTATATAAATATTATATGATAATAAAGGTTCATATTATCTTGATATGCCTCTATGAAAGGAGATATAGACGAAGTACCTTACATTGATTCTGATTAATCACATATATCCTTTTTCATTAGAAATAATAATCTTATCATATTAATTTACCTGATCGATAAATGAGAGAGACAACTGTGAGACCTTTGTTTTCTATCGGACAACACCAACACAGCTGCGATGCAATCACAGCTAGAAAATGCGAGTGTTGGAGGATGATGAATTCATTATTTATGACAATCCCGAAAATGTTATTTATTTCCAATACCCATGAACACAAACAAAGTCCTCTTCCCATTTAATTAAAAAAAAGCACCCCCTGGACAGTATCCCCCCTCTACACACACACATCCCTTGCACCCGTTTCACACCCCTTTCCCCTTGATGGACCCCCTAGGACAACATCCCCACCAGCCCCATGTTGGACCCCCTGGACAACCCCCCCTGCTTGACCCCCCTGGGCAACACCCCCCATACTGGACCCCCTGGATAGTTCCCCCTACTGGATACCCCTGTACCACCCCTGAAGGCAAAAACTGTGATTAGTGAGTCTTAACATTGACCAAAAGACTCATGGAATACAATCACTGCGAACAGATGTGAGGTGTCGTCCTAGAGAAGGACCAAATGACGACATTACTGCGATGTGACCGTGGCGTGTTGGCCAGGTCCAGCGACATATGTGGGGCAACATCATTCGGTCAGGATGGAAGGGAGCAAGAGGAGGTGGGGCAACATTCTGGACTTCACCCCACTGGTATAAATTGTGATTATTTATTCTCAACATTGATCAAAATACTCATGGAATACGGTCACTGCAAACTGTTGTGGTGTGTCGTACTGAATCAGGGCCAAATCACAGCATGACCGCGGCGTGACCGCGGTTTGTTGGCCCAGTTCAGAGACATCTGCGGGGAAACATATTCTGTCATAGAGAAAAGGGAGTAGGAGGAGGTGGGTCAACATTCCGATCATCACCCCTCTAGTAGAAATTGTGATTTTTCAGTCTCAACATTGGTCACAAGACTAATGGAATACTATCACTGCGAATCGCTAAGGGTGTTGACCTGGAGCAGGGCCAAATCACGAAATTACGGTGGTGTGGCCACAACATGACCACATCATGACCGCGACATGTTGGCCCAGTCCAGTGAAATCCATGGGGCAACATATTCCGTCCAGGAGTGAAGGGAGCGGGAGGTGGTAGGGCAACATTTCGACCGTCACCCCACTGGCAGATGATAGAACAGATCAACAATTTTATATGCTATAATGAGGAATCGACAGAGAAGTTTGTAGCGAGTGAAACAATGACACAATTTCTAAAGGTAAACAAGATGACAAAAATAAATCATACACCCAAAACAAACCATTTACAAATTTATTCAAATTTCCTAAACATGGAAATTTTATTTATAATATTCAAATCTTTAAAAGAAGAGTGTCATGGTCAGGGCATATGCATACTCGGGAAATGTCATTTGAGTTAAACAAGTATGATAAGCCAATTTATATTTTCCAAAGAAAACAAAAACTAACTATCCACAAAACAAACTCCAACAAGAGGAATATGAAAGACTTAAACCAAATCTAAACATGATACAACTAACTATCACTAATCGTTGGTTTTTAAGATAGTGCAACTCCATTGGAGGGGATTTATTATAAAATCATGGAATTGATTTATCACACAATTCATTTAATTATATTTAATATTTATTCTAAAACTCATTTATCAAAAATCAAATGCAATAATTTAAGCAACTAGATCAACATAACTATCACTGTGAGTTTTTGCCGATAATGCACCTCCGTTGGAGGGATTTAATTATAAAAACATGACTTTATTTATCAAATTAAATAATAATATTAAAGAAAACTTATTAAATATATTAAATTCAATATAATTAAGAATAATTAAGATGTAATTTAAATTAAATTTAATGCATTCTTGAATTAAAGAGTCTAGAAGAGGGATCATTCCTCAATATGGAACCAAACCGTCCACTTCGGCTATTGGAGATTTCTATCTAAAAGTTGCTACTCCCCCATTGGGTATACAAAACTTCACACAGATGAAAATACACCTTGCCCCTATACACACACCAACTTTTCCATGAGCATGTGCAAAGGGATCCTTGCACATATGCTAATATGCATATACAAGTATCTAATCAACTGAGTATGCATTTATATATATATATATATATAAATGGGAACACATAGCCCCATATGTGCATAATCACTGTCATGGTTGACTGTACACGTCAAGTAGGAACCCACATACATATAATTTCTTACCAATGCACACGCAGGTGTGTCACCCTTAACATGGCTACTCGAAACCAATGAGCATGGATCAACGCACTACACAAAGGATACTAGGAACACAAAAACACATAATGTATGCTACATAACTAGTGAAAAACCAAACAACGTAATGAAATCCTTATATCTATTGGGAGAAACAAATCCACCCGAACCAAAATAAAATCATCCAATTCCATACTAAAAACTTAATATAGACTCAAAAACACTGAAATCCCCAAATACATGTCGTACGAGACAAGTAATAACCATATAATCTTACCTCAGATCAAAGCCGGTGGACTGAATCAATCTGAACCCCATTTACCCCCATTCGCAGAATATAATTACCTTTTGTCCACAAAAGAAGTAAAATACCTAAGTGTACAATGCGATAGAGAAAAAAAATTAAAACTAAACTAAAACATACCTGTCTCCGGTGACTATAAGCGTCACCACCCAACATATAAGAACCACAAAGACACATGGGTCAAATCAGGTTCCTACAAGAAAGGGAGAAATAGATCCATGTTTCCAAATGATGCTATAAAATAGTGCATTCCTCTTAATTAACAATTATTATTAATGTTAATGGTATAAAATTAGTTTCTCTCGAGTTTTAGCTTAATTTGGTTTTCTTAGATACAAGTTTTTATCCCACCTGATAATAAAAGTTTACTAAAGGACATAATATCTAATCAAATATAATATGTCATAACATAAAATCGATCTACACCTATGAATAACGATAAACATGATATGAAATAATGTTTGATCATATATTCTGATGAGTTATAAAAGGATAAACCAAAAAAATGAAAAACATTGAGAGTTATCTAATTTCACAAATGATTATGAAATTTTTAAACAATAATAAACATGTGAAAGAATAGAAAACCATGTTTCCACAACATAAATGTTTAGAATGTGAGAAATAAGAAAGTGAAAAAAAATCAAACACTTTTGAGCCACAAAGAAAAATGATATAGTGTTGAGAAAATAGTTTAATAATATAGAAGCTGACAAACCCACCTTATTTACATTATTGTTGATATAAAACAAAACTAGAATTGAAATGTCACATACAGATCCCCAAGATAGTTGGTTCCAAGGATACAAGAGTGACAACGTATATGTTAGAGGCTATCGACCAATAGTGACTGTATAATTATGGTACAATAGAGATTATATAACATTATAAAAATAGTATCATATCACTATACAGTAAGTACATAAAAAAGAATATGTAGCATATATGAATGACATAGAATAAAATGATAACAATAACTGATATAGAGAAAAATATCATCAGAAAAAAACAATTGTGATGGTGCAAAGAAATCCATCCAAAACCCCAACTGCTAAAAAATCCCAATGTTAACAAGATCATTAAGATACAAACTAAGATAATCCTTAGCTATAGGAAATAAAATCTGAAATAAAGGATCTCTTTTCTAACTCCTCTTTAACACTAGAATAACCCCTTTGGGGACACATTAACCAGAATAGAGATCATGGCACTACACAGGTTAGAACATATCAAATCAATGAACCTCTATGAAAAAACATTCATTTTTAGAATAGAAAAAATGAAAATCCATTTTATTGTATAAAAATATTTTGATATATCAGTAATCAAGGACATATTACCATTCTTTACCTTCCTCTTCATGATATTCAAAAATGGATAAGTATTGTAGAATAACTTCTGAATGTTCCTCCCAAGGAAAAACCCATCCTGATTTGTCAAAATAAAACCCTTAGCAATCTCACCCATCATGTGCATCATGATTAATCTAATGACCTTTGGTATAGAAAACCCAATAGAAATAGTCCTAAATCCATTATTCATGCAGCCTCATCCAGAAACTGGCCTTCCCCTAACCCCTAAACCAGCCCCACTAACCCCCACCCATACACCAGCCCCCCTAACCCCCCTACCCCACCCCTCACCCACAAATATCCCCTAACCCCCTCCCCCACCTCCCCCACCTCCCCCAATAGTGCACCATCACCAATAAAATATTCAAAACAATAGTTCAACATAGATATTATTCTGTAAATAGATGATAGTTTTATGAATACTTTAATAATACCAATAGTGAAATGTATTAAAATATAATTAAATCTATACAAATTGATTCAAATATATAAACTCACAAGAACAATACATTACATGGAATAGATTCATTTAAAAATTATAGAAGCTTACCATGCTGAAAAAAACTAAAATAACAATTTTGATTGACTCAAAATCAAAAATAATGATTAGTATGAGAAAAATATATCCAATTTTCTATCTTGTAATACATTGATGGTGTATCTATACTAGGCTTAGTAACCATCCACAATTTTAAATTCAACCATGATATATTTATCAAAATAGGATAAAAATTCCAAAACATCCATCATATTGATGTGTGGACAAGTTTTTTCCTCATGCCATAAAATAGTGTTAAAACCCCTCAGAATCACCCAAATATATGAACACTAAGAAACTACCCCTTCAAGATTATCCAAAATATCTATTGTTTTTGTGTATGAGTTATATGAATGAACAAAATATGGGCAGCTTAAAATTCATGGGATACCAATGTAAAATAAGAAGTATTGTAGAATTTCAGTACATGAATTTAGACGGCTACTGTCATACATTAAAATATAGATATTCTCATAGTCATTCTAACTTTCTTTTTGTGATAAATAAGAATATCCAAGGGATGACCATTTAATGTAACTCCATTTTTTAAACTTCAAATTAGGTTTATCTAAACTAATCATCATGTGTTTTTTGGTCTTAAAAAAATATCCCATGGATGTGATTTTCGGAGAGTTCCAATGACCTTGAAAATTACAAAAGAGAATCTTCATTTATGAAGGGATTTCATAAATATTGTTTTAGAGAACACAAGGAAAATAGATAAATGAAATATAATTGAAACACTTTTATCAATGACCATAACCAATTGAGCAAGATGATCCGGCTATACCTGGGCAATCATGTTCCAAATTTCCCTTAAACATTAAATCATGGCACTGAGATCCATCTACATCCTAGATAGACCCCCACCCCTCATTGACAGCCCCCCCTGGACAGCTCCCCGTCCCTCTTGGAAAGCCCCCCTGCCCCATCTTAGACAACACCCCCTCCAAACCACCCATGGATATCCCCCCTAGACAACCCCTTGGATCTCCCCGTCCCTCCTAGATAGCCCCCCCCCCTACAAACCCCCATGGATAGCCCCCCTCTTGGATAACCCCCCCCCCCACACCTCCTGGACCGTAACCCCCCCAACAGTCAGCATGTTTTACCATAAGTAAGAATATTTTCAATAACCATCATAAACATATTCAGTTAAATAACAACATATTGAAAATTATTCAACAGTTTAAGCACAAACACTCAACAAGCATAACAACCTAACATCAATTATTTCAAGAGTTCCAATAAGTGGCAACATGAATGAATAGTTATAAATAATTGAAAACCAAATTAAGTACTCCCCTGTAATGATATGATGCAGTTTTCATCTTTTTAATGAGACAACCACCCTTTATTATTATTCACTCAAGCTGGATATTTTCATTGAAGTACCTAAAAAGATAAAAAATCAATATCAGATTACCTTAACTCTATTTCTCATTAGAAAACATTAAATAATCTGAAATGACATTGTAAATTACTGAGTTTCAAAGGACATATTCAAGAAGACACCCCCTATTTCTTGGACAGACCCCCACCCACACACCCCCTCCCTGGACAGACCACCCCTCCACACACCCATGGGCAGTCCACACAACCATGTATAGACCCCCCTTCATGACATACCCCCTACCCTCCCCCTCTATACAAACACCATCCCTCCTAGACACCACGTGGATAGCCCCCCATCCCCCTTAAACAACCACATCCCTCCAAGATAGCCCCACCGACCTATCCTTTCGAGACAGACCCCCCCTCCTGGACACCCCCCTCTCCTTCCTGGAAATGCCCCCTCCTTGATAGAACCCATGGACAACCCCCCATCCCACCGGGACACCCCTCTGGATAGACAAAATCATCATTTGAATTGAAAAGATTCAAAAGTGTCTTTTACAATTTTATTACAATCCTCTACAGTGTTTTATGAATTATTGAATCTAAAAGGAAGAATAGGTTTTTTGTCTCTAGACATGTGGATCACCCATATTGGCAATGATCAGAATTAATCCTAGGTAAAGTAATACTAGAGGTGGTATTCTGGTTATCGAGAGCATTGATGTTTTTGAATCTGTATCAAGATTAATTACAAACATTCTATTATGTTGCCTTCTATACCAGGTATTCTTAGACCCAACCAGATTAATTTCAACTACGTTATTATCAACAATATAGCGATGAAAATATTTAATCGAAGTGTTTGAGTTTTAGGGCCCTAGCTTTTCACTAGTTCTAAGGATAACATTGAAATCGCCGTTAATGACTCAGGGAACTTCAATAGTGTTGTTATGGGAGGATATATTGTTCCACAAGGATTTTCTATCTTGATATTTATTGTAGGCATAAACAAAAGTATGACAGAAAGTTTTATCATGCAAGTTTATTTCACTTGTCAAAGACTGAGAATCATCATTAACAATATTAATTTTTTCTATATAGATATGTGCAAAGACCTATATAGAATCACAGATGTTATTATTTGAATTTTCCTGTAAAAGTATAACTATATTTTTCAAGACTGTTAAATCTAGAAGAAAAAATTACTTTAGGTTAAGAGAAAGCAAAATGCATCGGCTTATGAGTAAAATGAGAATTTTTTATTTTTGTGGTGGTGTAAGGGTTAGAAATACCCTGATAGTTCCAATATAAAATAATCATTTATACTTACATTTAGGGATTGGCACCTTTTTTTTACCTCGAGAATTTTTTTTGTGCTTGGATTTTCTTAAATTCTTATTAGAATTCTCTTTAGGTGTCACTGCAATTTTTCCCTAGAAAGTCGTTGAAGGGTTAGGAGAGATATGAATATTTTTCATAACTATTGATACCCCTTCTTGGTGCATTTGTTTTATTTTCCTTCTATACCACTATCCATTCTGTTTCTGTTTTTATGTGATCAGATTCCACAGATTGGACACCCAGTTTCTGTGTGGTGAATTCAGCAATAACAAGGGTTGCTAGTTGTATGTGTTTGTTGTAGTTCCAGACCTTCGTCATCATCTTGAATGTGTTTTGTTTTTCTAATATCATCAATCTGTTTATTTTAAACTGGACTTTGATCTACTGCTTTTTCCAAAATCTCATCACTGTGTGAAGGTGAGGAGAGTTGATGCAGTTTTTCACTATCAGTAGTCCCAGCATAGGTGTCATGGATAACAATGTCTAGGTGCTTGGAATCCTCTATTCCGCATTCATCTTTCAAATCTATAATTATGTTTATAGTTCCTTATATAGTGATAATTATTATCTTACTGGCATTCTAATTATCTAGGTGGTTACTATCCTCTTTCACATTATCAGTCCATGTTGTATAATATCGTTGATTATTGGATTTCATTGTTGATGTCCCCCCATCAATACATGCATTAGATATAGACACAGAAACATCAGTAGTAGGATGGGTGTCCAGTGTAGTCTGTTATATGGCTTTAGAGGTAGTAGAATATTGGAATCCATTGAGAGTACCTGATGTAGCATAAATCTGAGAATCATGTCTATATATATCAGTTTGTGTGGCCTCACCCTCTTTCTGTTCTTTCTGCTGGATAGTATGCAAGACCATATTAGCAATTTATCCAGAAAATTCCTACTCTTCAGCGTCTAGTTCCTTATTTTAAATCATTTCATCCCATGATTGATTAAGAGGGTGATTTTATGAGGATGAATCACTATTTATCTCCTCCAAATCTCATGTTTTTTCATGCTTTTATCATATTTCTCAAAGATAGTTTTTTTATCCTTCCTATTTTCTCTAACCTCAGTACAATACTTTTATGTATGAGGTTGGATATTGTGAGAGTCCTATATTAAATAAAATATTTAAGAACATTATGTGAACCTCTTTCATTCATTTTATTGAGGTTATTACTATTGATAGAAGGAATTGTATCCTGATAATTGTTTCACTAAGGCGATTGGACATTACATATTATCAAAATTAGTTGATCCAGGTATATTGACATATACAATTATTTTCTAAAATACATTATGTGTAAATGATAAAATAAGAGACTATAAGATCACGGAGGAATATTAAATATTATCCTATGGTAGATTAATCTTTCATTACGTGTGTAATCTTAAAAAACACATGGGCGATAAAAGAAGAATACAGAAAGCTAATATGGAGCATCACTAGTTAGGCATTCCTCAAACATAAACTCCTCATCAAATATGTATCGATACGGTTTCATCGTAAAGGAAACCACCAATTCTCCACATTTAAAAATTGTCCAAAACCATCTCTTAAATGGAAAGTCACTTCTCTATAAATTACATCACCTAAAACACATCACAATCTGCCTCAAAAAACCTCCAAACCCCACAATCATCAATAGAGGAAGACGCAGCAACAAGTATAGGGAAAAAATGGTCAATAGGAAATCACAACAATCTTTAAAGAAAACAAATAAAATACAACATTTAGATTTTGGGAAGAGACTTGTGTGAGTGAAACCACCGACTACCACCCTAGGAATAGTACACACACCAACCATAAAATCACCAAAAAACCAAAAATCCAAAAAACCTTCTCATTTGAAGAACCAATAGAATCACTATTAGAATTAGACCAAGGAACTAAAAAGACAATAAGTACTCATCCAAAGAAAAACAGAGCTACAACCTCATGCATCAATCCAAGTAGTACATAAGACATATTAAATAGAAAATAAGTTCTTTCCATGGAATTTCCTTGAAACTAAAATCATGATGTCGCTTGAATTATTCAACCATCATCATGAAAATACTCTTGCATATTTTTAGGTAAGTATATGCACATATTTCACTAAATATGTATCTTTTAAAAACTATTTAGTCTTTATCTTCCTTCTAATCATCTAATTCATCAGTCACATCATCATTATATTGATATGCATCCTATAGTGTAGGGTCTTCCTCTTGAATATTGGTAGTATAGTCTATGTTTCCTTCATCAGGGGATACTATTGGATGCTCAGTAACCATTGTCTGTGGTAGAATCACAATTTTACTTTTCTGAGAGACCCCTGAAGATCTAGTAACAATTGTTTTTTAGAAGTTAGATTAATCTTTACATCTATGAGTCTTATTTTAGCTCAGAGTAATGTATCCATCCGAATTAATCATTTGTTTTTTTCTTTTCCTTGAACTCGACTTTATATAGTCTTCCCCAATCATATAAGCTTGCTCATAATCATCATGTGTGGGTTCACTAGTATCGGATTAGGAATTCATATACTCTTCATGCAAAGATTCAGAGACATATGTGATAGCGAGTTTGTCTTGATATTTGGGGAATTACTTATCCTTTTCAATAGGATGAGCACTTTGAGCATTGTCCACCACTTTAGATAATTCATTGTTAGGGGGTGAGAGTTAAATGGTCCAGTAATGATCTGATCAACATCCTTATGAAAAATACTAATCATATTATCTATCCATTACTCTAGTATAAATCATAAGTAGAAATATGGTATCACATTTACACACATATATTTTTCATTAACTACAATATTAATAACTACATAAACTTCAATAATATATATTGAATGAATCCATAATAATAATACAACAATCAATAACAAATCCAATTTTTACATTTCAAAAAATCCAATTATCACACATTGTCAAACATTCCACTCCAAACTCTCAGGGGTTCATCTATCTCCCCATTAGATTTAGAAGAAAATATCCCATAGAATCCATCTACATTTTCAATCCCCCTTTAATTCTGAATTAAATTCATTTTATTTGTCCATGTACTTCTACTACACCTTGACTTCTAAATTCCATGTGAAAATATCTATTTTTTACTTTAAATTCCGCCCCACATGTCAATAGATTTTTTTCATCATTTCATTATACAAATTATACAAATTATACCAATTATAAATATTTTCATGTTGATTTTTGAAATACAAAATTATTTAGTAATAAAACTATTTAAATAAATTTTATAAAAATATTTTCATCAATATATTGAATGATATACTAGGATGAATAAACAATAAAAAGATGAGTTGTCACCAAATTCACTATTCCAACTAAGGAAGCTCTTAGTGTAGGAAACAAGAGTCTTAGTTGACACATACATGGTTTTCTATGTAACACACTATGTCTAATAAATTTATATCATCCCTCATATTTTAATTTAATGAATCATATTATCTTCTAAATTCACATCAAGCTTACAGGAAGAAAAAATATTAAATCAAAAATTGTTAATGATATATCATTTTAGACATTATTTATAACACTTGTTAAATTCAACAAGATATTTTTTTTTATATTCAAGGAAATTTGGGATATCATAGACTCATTTAATTATATATAATAACTAAACAACCTTTGTAACATCGACTCCAATTCCATATTGATTACAACATTATTTACTTTAAATGTTTTTCATTTTTGGGGACACTAATTATGGAGTATCTCCTTTTTTTAATATAATATAATAACCAAAAATAGGAAATAACTGATACAATATATTAGAATATGGATATGTATAACCATAATTTATCCTTAATATAGCCCCATTTGATTCTCTTCACATAGTGGATTTAGTCCACATTCAACATAGCATACAACAACTTTTTATATGTATAAATGATCATGATAAAAAATATTAAATCATATTTTTCATCTAACATAATATTGAACCCAAACGAGGAATTTCATTATCAATTTTTGTAAAAAAAATAAACCATTCATAAATATTCAATACTAAAACTAAAATATACCTGAAATACTATAAATATTAATTTCTTCATGAAATTATTAGCTTAATGTTTAATCAGATTCCATATTTATTTAATGTTATTTTGAGCATAATTACGCCAAATATTATGCATCCCACTAAGTCCTACCCCACTTTAGATATGTTATTATACATTAATGTTTATGGGGTGGGTGTACCTTCTATATGTTTCATTTTAATGAGGATGGTGATTCATCAACGAACACTAATTTCCCTTTACCATTCACATTGGAGTTTAGCTTTATTTATTAAATAGTTTAAATGGAATCAAATTACATTTCAACTATTTTAGGATTATTCTCTCATACTCAACGCAATTCAAAACCTTACCTACCATGGGATATTTTACCAAAATTTATTTCTCCTTTTAAAATAGGAAGGAATTACTCTCTCCAAATATTCAACATAAAATATTTTTCCTTATACAAATTATTATATTCCTTGACAGTAACCATTCTTTTACAGGACTCTTCCACATGAGACTTCCCTATTTTTGTAATATATAAATTACTCCCATTCTTCCAATAAATTTTCTTTTCTCTGTAAGTGGTCTACCATTTAGAGATAGTTTTGGAGATTGTATTCATACCAGTTTTAATATATAAGCATTCCATGTGATAGTTCTGAAATATTTTATATAATGGGAATGATTTATCATTATGTTCATACTGATATAAAATTTCAATTACAGAAGAAATATCACAAAATTTCAACTTGAGGATTGGATGGTATTGTATGAAACAATGGTATGATGGCCATACCATGTATGTTATGGTTAACAACCATATTTAATTCATCCCATGAAGAATACAAAACTTGAGTGAGTTGATCTAAATCTTTCATAGATGGATTTTATTAACCCCAAATTATATATATATTCAAGAGTAAGGGAGATATAAACAACCATCATCTGAAATTCAAATCATAGTACAACCTTAAAATCAGATCATTGATGAAGTAATATTGTATAAAATACCATGGAGGGCTGCACAACGTAGACTGGAAGAGTCGAAGAGGAGGCCGTCACAGTGAAAGAGGTTGTCGGGGAGGAGGGATCCATGGTGGGAGAGGCCTCCGGGAAGGAGGGTGGCCCTATGACAGAGTTCGTTGGGGAGGAGGGAATCGTAGTGAGAGAGTTTATCCATGAGGAGGGTGCTGAGGTGAGAGGGTTCGTTTAGGAGGAGGGCGCAGCGATGAGGATCGGTCGGGGAGGGAGAAGTCATCGGGTAGGATTAGTCGTGTTGGAAGAGTAGTGTGAGGTGAGTAGCGAATTGGGGGAGGATGAGCCTGATACATAATATGGTAAAAAAGTGATGGATGAGGTATAACCATGATGGCTTAATTAAACTGTGGCAATTCGAAATATATAGCTAAAGTTGAATAAAACCATGGAAATAGGTCCGTGGCTATAGATTTAATTTTTCTTTTTGACTATTAACATAAAAATTCTATTCTGGATGAAATTTTTCATTCAAAATGTTTTTTCATACATGAATATAGGTAAGACGATAATGTAAACAACGAAAAAACACTTTGAAATAATGAAATTGAATCTCTTAACCCATCAAAAGGCCATGAATGAACCTACTATGTTTATATTAAATCAATTAAATGTATAGTACATTCTATAATAATTAATTTATGAACCTATATTTTATTATTCAGGTCATTAAGGACAAGTGTGGGACACCATCAGACATAAGGAAGGGTTTCTACTCGAACTTCGATTTTAATTTGAGTTACTCTTATTTTCTACTTACATCAATTTAATTATTGTTCATTCAAATTTAATCATCATATATTATGTGATAATTTGTTATATTTTTGTTTCAACTAGAATACTTATTTCATATAAGGGGATTTATATATTTATAATGGATGTTTCAAAATTTATTCCTGAAATACAATCCCAATTCAATAGAATTTTACAAAATCATACCTATTTTTAGTGGAACTCTATACTGTTTTTATGGAAACCATTATCATTATAAACTAACTCATTTTATTTTGAAGATAATATATGACATCACTTCTAGTTTTAAATAATGATTTTATGAAAATAACTCTTCTTTTCAATGTAAAAGAGTATTTATCCCAAGAATTACTCTATGATTTTAAAAGTGTATCTTCACCCATTTCATAAATATTGTAAACTATTATATATTACTAGGATTAATATTTTATGATATCATCTACAATATATAATTTAATTCTTTATTATTATTTTTACTATGGATATGTTACCTTAAAACCATTCACCCATTTACTATAAATGGTTAGTGTTTATGCTTAATGTATGGGGAGGGTTATTTACATTTCAAATATTAGTTTTAATATGAATTTATATGTTCTTGAGGATTATCGTAATTATTATGAGGAATTAATTAGATATTTTAAGGGTCTGGTGGGGCCCACTATATCTTCGTGGTGCCTTGGTATGTCTTGTGAGACAAACTATGTCATGACACGGGGCCTTGATGGAATTTTTATTTATTGTTTTGGAATGATGCCTTAATAGAATGGTTATAATATCTAGTATTATTCAATCCTTTATTATAAAAATATTATTGAGTTTTAATGTGGTTATTAAACTATTAGAATACCCATGATTATGTGTTATTGGAGCATTATTTATCAACTCGTATTCAATCCATAATATGTAAAAGTTTATTTTTAAATCCTTGTGGTTTTATTTATTCACCATGCCTATTATTTATTTTTTTGGTATCTTATTTCCTATTTCATACCATTACTGATCGTTTGACCTCTCTCCTTTCTTATGTTTCGTTTTCCGAGGACATTAAGTGGTATATTATGAATGACGTGCAAAAGTAACCTAGGAGTTGTGGTTGTTTTCAAAAGAGTTTCTATGTTTTATTTCATTTCATGTTGTAAACATGATCTTATGTATGTATCTTGTTTCAAAATCTTCTTATCTACTAATCCAATGAGATGTTTATTCCTTTTTTATATGCCAATGTAATAAAATTAGGAATTGGATTCGGACTACTAGGGTCAGGTCATTAAAATTAATGTTGAATATGACACTATTCGTTACATGAATTTTTAAAAATATCATATAAATTAGATATATTGTAACCAACTACTTTAACTCATCAAATACATATAAAATTCATCCATAAAATTTTTGGATATAAATTATTATATCATGTTACATTTATTTTAATATTTTTATAGCATTTATTTGATTATTCTATTAATTAAAATAATATTGCATCATCATTGTGTCATAATTTAGTTTATTAATATTATCACTAAATGTTATAAATAAATTACCATTTTGTATATAAAGATTTTTTTTTCAGAATACAGTTTTTGTTGAATATATTCCTTTTATGACAACTTATTAACAATATTTCTTTTATTTGAAACAAAAGTATGACAAGATTGGGTCTCTTTTGAATGTTATATTTTAATGGTTGTATTCTCATCAAAAAGCCATATATTGTCTCATTTCAAATCCTTTAATTATTTTCATTGAAATATAATGACCTAAACTATGTTAAATAATAAAAAAATTTTCTAATTCTACATTAAATATAATTAGGAATATTATATATCCTTATAAATTATTTAAGCAAGAAAGCTATTTTAAATTAAAATGCAGTATTATTTTTAAACTATTCATTAAAAAATGAATCATATCTAAAAAAATACAATAAATTAAAATAAATTAAATTTTGATACAATTATTTCAAAAAATAAGTTTATTTTTACAAATTTAATTTCTAAAAGTTTAATAATTTATATTTAAACCATGTGCACTATCAAAAGGTGGAAAAATTATTTTTTAGAAAAATGCATCTTTTATATTTGTAATTGGATTTGTTTTATATCATGTCCTAAAAATACATAAAATTACTGTTCAAAATCATATTCAATATATTACATAGGTATCACATTAATATAATATAACATATGTGATTAAGTTTTTTCATAGACACACTTTTCCAAATTCTATTTGTTTTTTTAAAAAAATGATTTCCTTTTATTTTCATATGGTTTTTCTTTAATATATAAATAACCATTATAAAACAATTAACAATATATAAATCTGCAAACCTTTTTTTCATAATTCATTTAATCCTATTCAGACTTGTTATTCTAAAAACTATTTCATAATTGTATCTTTTGAATAATAGTATTTAGTTGTTCATGTAATGCCCCCAAATCTGGACCTATCTCACGGGGATTGAAAAGGTTTGTTACGATACCTCAAGGGTGACTCCATAAACGCCAGAGGATTTTTAATAGTAGTGAGGTAGTGTATAGTATAGTTCGGTGATCATACCCCCTTAGTATAAAGTGTCATTTAGAATAAACAATCCATATTAAAAAAATAATTAGAGTAAAACAATGCAGAAGACAAAAATAAAAGAACCCTAAATTGTGAAATTTATAACAAAGAAAAATGTAACGACATTTTTGAATACAACTAAATGTTAGGATGGAATAATATAAGAAAAAAACTTTTAGACTCAAATAAAATACTCAATGTCCCAGGTCTCTAAACCGATAATGGTCTCATCTACAATATCCAGCCCATCAGCCAACAAAGCAGTCAACAGAATGGTCCAAATCCATTGTCCAAACCTGAATCCATGAAGTCTTATCGGGTGAGAAATACTATCCTGAATAGGGTGTGAGTAAAAAATTATAGGTCGACAAATCCTTGTCCAAAAAACCAATATGATAGAAATGTATGGAATAAAGAAATAAAAATGTGTATTAATTTATTCAACTAATAAATAAATAAATAAACCATATTTACTTCCATTTTGGAATGTATCTAAGAAATTCTTACAACTATTACATCAAATAAATTATAACCAATGTAAATAACCTACTTCAAAAATTTTCCAAAATATCTCTAAGAACTTCTTACAAATATTCCTACACAACCATACTACATGGTATTAGAAACAGACAATTTGGGACAAATGCCTATAATAATTACAACAATGTGATGGGAATATCTACCTCTCTATAATAATTACAACATGGACTAGGCCAAGCCTACTAACTATTTTAATTATAACATATACATGTTTTTGTTCCTCAACCAATCCCTTTATATAATTATCTCATCATATAACACAATTCAAATAAAACAGCATGGATATGAAAATATCACATCAAATATATTAGGGGTCAATAAATATAATTACAATTATTCATTTATATTACTCATGGAATTCTATATTGATCTGATTAACAATTTAATTTATAAGTAGTGAGCCCCAATTTTGAGATTCTATAACAAGATATCAATCTAGGTCACAGGTTTTGATAAAAATTCTTGAAGACATTAGCCAATTTCAAATATATTTGAATATAAATAAATTCAATGCATAATCTCATTAAATAAAATATTAATTTTTGGCTGAACACCACATTGGTTTGACCATGAAATTGCATAAAGATGACAATAATAAGACCACAAGGTTGATATTTAGACCATCTACCTTAAACAAATGATCCAAAAACACATTTAATGACCGACCCCCACATGTAAAATGGTGATCATGGTTTGAAGGAGGTTCTTAGATTAGGTTTAATCATGAATAAAACCACAATGTAATTGTGTAATGGTTTACATCACAACAGGAAGAAGAATAATGAAGAGATAATAGATTATGACCAAAGTAAATTACATGGGATTTATAAACTTAATGGGATGTCCAAAAATGGTGTTGGAATTCTAAAATAGCCTAGAGTATTCCTTAGGGTTGAGAGAGAAGAATTTGTAACATATTCGATATAAAAACACCATAGTTGTTTTCTTGAATTTATTTTATTAAATATCAAGAAAAATAACATGAAGTGTGATCCCTTTACATGGAGTGAAAATTTTACACAGCTTGTGTTTTTTATCCTATCATCCATTTAAAGCTTCTCAACATACCAGGAAACCATTTAACACTTAATCAAATTTATACAAACACTATATTTATTCAATAAAAACAAACATCCCTAAAACATATATAATTTTCTGCAACAATGGTTCTTCATCTCTGAACAAAAATTAGAAACCAAGGATCAAATGAAAAATCTCAGAGAGAAAAGTACCTAGAAAAGAATGGGATCTCACAACCTCCCCACTATATTATAACTCATCCCAGAGCTACCAAAAACATCACAATGAGATCTCAATGAAAAATTCTAGACAATATGTTTCTATATCAAACTCCATTTGTCATGTATCCTCTTAATCGCTCCCAACGTGTCACTACACTCAATCCAATGCTATAGTCTGACCCCAAAGACGTTTTTCACAACAATTCACAACCTGTATAAGATGCTCATCAATTGAAGCCTCATAAAAAAGAATGAAGTCTGCTTGGACTATTATATGAGATGGTTCTGTATGGTATCTTTGTAGAGACCCAAAGCCTGACGTACATGGACATTACATTACTTTTGCGGAATACTTAGTACATAAAAAAAACACACACAAGGATCGTAGTAGTTTAGTGTCTTTGGAAACTCAGAACGTAATCTTCTAATCGTGGTGAAAGATCATCAATATCTCCCATAATGATCTTCCATTTTTTACATAAAACCTTTCTTTATATCCTGGGGAAAAGAAAACATAAAAGGGTGAGCTCAAATGCTGAGTAAGGGTAAGAAAAAGAAAAAATCAATCACATCATATTCATAAGAACATAACTTTTGGAAATCTTAACCTGCAAAAGAGAGCATAATTTCATATCATGGGATAAATCATAGTAGTGAAATAAAATCCCAATAAGCATAACTTAAAACATGAAACTTTGTGGCATATACACATAATCATAGAGAATCATTTCTTGTTAGTCAAGACTACCTTAGTGGACAAAGTCCCTTTCTGAATCAAGTAACCCTCGTTTCAGTCCTGTTTCACTGAACCGGTATAACCTACTATTTCAGCCATGTCTATCTCATGAGATATAAAATCTTTACCCAATGCATTCGAGGGAGATATAGGTCCCACCCATCTTATAATGATATCATTCTTATGTGTGCTACAAAATCATAAATCATACATCATTTCATAACCCATTTAATACAAATGGGAATTTTAAATATCATGACATAATAAAACAATTTATATAAGATAAAGGAATTCATAAAAATAATTCCATCACAACATAATCAAATAAATGTAATAATAGGGATAAAAACAAAACCCTTTATTATCTTATATGGAAAATAATTTTGATAAAACACTTGAACTCCATTCTTGAGGAAAATATCCTTTCTTCTTCAAAAACAATTTTCCTTTCTTAACATGTCATACAACTTTAAACTAAAACAAGTTGATTAAAAATAAACTTGAAAACTTGTAAAGGAATCTTCTAGGAAATAATTTTTTGGAAATCCATTCATGTCGTATAAGTTAAAAGAACATTCTTCGTACTTTTGTCGGAAAAGTCAAAAAGTACCTCGTATGAAAAATGGCAAAAGATTCCTTCCATATTCTTTACTAAAAACTCACCGAAGGTTAAAATTGGATTTAAAATATTGTAAGTGGATGGAAACAATATTACATATTAAGGGAACATGGATAAAATACACCCCAGTAAATGCCAAAGTAAAAACAATCTCGGATAAAAATGAGATTGTGATATTTTCCCTTACCTTAGGTCCCATTTGCTTCCTAAGTGTCCGAACCTCCTCTTCTTTGAAGCACCTTTTTGAGACCTCCACTTAGGGCACTAAAATTGGTCTTTGAGGAAGACCGGAACCTCTAGGATGTTAATAGGGAAGTGGAGAAGAGAATTTGGCAGGGGTTGGCCGAGCTTGGAGGCTCAAAGTTGTGTGAGGAGGAAGGGGAGGAGGTGCCCTTTTATAAGGGAGGAGAGGGGCAACTTAGGAATTCTTAAAAATATTAATTTATAATAAATCTAACCCCACTTAAAAACCTCCAAAAATGACTCATATTCGAAGATTATATGATCTAGGGTTGTAACCTCATCAACCAATCAAATTTAGACATGTTTGGATCTTATTTTAATCCTTATCATTTTGATTTATCCTTATTTAATCTATTTAAGTTTATTTGTGGTAATAAAATTCTAAATTTTAAATTATAACAAATAATTACTAATTTGTTGTGAATTTTCCATAATTGTTTACTTTATAACATTATAGACCATATAAATATAATTTTATAATTTTTAAATATTTTTGTGATTTTTAAACAATTTTATAATATGTTATTTTTGTAAAATAACAACAGTGTCAATTTTGACACTATTCATTTATTTGAATTTAAATCAACTATATACAAAAGATATGTTCGACTAAAATCTTTAATATATTAATAAAAGGTCATATGTATCTATAAAATTAGTGTATCACATTAAATAGTTCATATAATATTTATTTTATTATTTTTAAAACCATTTATTTGGTTTATCTCTTAATAAAATAATTACTACATCATTTTTGTATAATTATTTAATATACATATTTGTTGTATAAAAATTTAAAATAAAATCCTATGATGAAGATAAATATATTACCTTTCACAATTATACTTTTACTCAAATTTATCATCTTAAAATAACAATATTTAAATTTTTATATTTATTAAATTATGAAGGTGACAACTTTGGCATCATTTAAAATAAAATAATATAAGTGCCATAATAGCTTGTATAAGACTCCAAATGGTCAAATATTCGAGCATTGGATGATTATAGTTTCCATTTACATGAACAATAAGTTTTGGTCAGGTTTTTGTGCCTTTTATGTTCACTATTAGTTTAATAAAAACTATATTCTTGATTTTTCACTAGATAAATAATTTCTGCATCACTATTGTGTCACAATTAATGGTAATTATTTAATCCCAAAAAATTTTAAATAAATTTTCATGATGTAGATAATTTTGTTAGCTTTCTGGAGACTAATCATGTTTGATGTTTTATGATGTTTATCACTAAGTTAAAATTATTATACTTATAAGATTGAAGAAAGTGACATGTTGTCACTTTCTTTGGTTTTAATAATAATTAAATTATTTTCATGGTCAAAAGTCCATAAAATGAATCTAATCCAACCCTTAGTTGATATGGGTTTACTTTTAGCCATAAAATATAATTTTGGCATCTGTTAGGGTAATTTTATAATATTATATTTACCCTTAATTACCTGATTTACCTTTAACTATGGTAAATAAAATTTACCGTAGTTACTATTCATAATTCCCAAAAATTAAAAGTTGCCTATTAACATAATTTGGACCCACTGATTCCAAATATGGAATCCATTTTTTAAAATTCAATACACAGATGTTGCAGAAATTAAATTAAAATTAATCCCGTTGTCGAATAAAAACGGGTTTTTGTTTAAAATATTGCAAAAGATTGAATTGATTTAACCTACGAATTCAAGGTAAAATCAATGGTAATGACATAAATTATATTAAATGGTAAAAATATATTCTATTTATACTTTAAAACCATTAAATATTATAATTTAACCACATAAGATATTATGATGAAAATAGATGTTTTTAATTAAAATATAGTGTGTTTTTACTATTCATTAAAATATGAAAGTTATCGGAAAAATATCAAAACTTTATCTAATGTAAATTTTTACATCCTGATTCAAAAAACGAATTTTATTTTGTCAAATTTAACATATAAAAATGTTAAAAACTAGATTTAAAGTGGGTGCGTCATCAAAAGGCGACAAAACTGCATTTTTTTAAAAATACTTATTTTACCAGAAAAATTTATTTTGTTCTTATACCATGTTCTAGAAAATGTGTAAGATGAATAATAATGTTATAAAATTCAAAATTTAGTTAATACTATTCATAACGGCTAGTTCATGACAATATTATAATAATATATCATTGTTTATTAAAACCCGGTATTGCGTACAACACACGCTATCGAGGAAGGTCGCGATTGGGTGTAATGCAAGCCAAGTCAGGGTTGCGTGTTGTGAAAGAATCCTTCATTGTTTCGTATAACATAATCCAACCACATTTCATTTATACATTTAATATATATATATATATATACTCAATGTTGAGTAGAATAACTATTATCAAAATTGTGTGTAACACGGTCCAAGACTAGTGTTGCGTATACTGTAAGCTAATACGGTGTTGCGTATAGCACAAGGTAATCTTGGTGTAGAATAAAACACAAGATAATAATGAAATTAAAAAGAATATTTTTCATAAAATATCGGGGTGTTACATTCTACCCCCCTTAAAATGAATTTCGCCCTCGAAATTCATCGGGGTTATAAATGGTTTACTATTCGAAAGTTTCTTTAATAGAAACCCACATCTTAAAAAGGAATACCAAAACTTATCTTTAAAAACTAAAGTATAAAACGTAATGCTTACCCAAGTTAACTAATCACTGGGTATCCACATAGGAGAACATAGGTGAAAATATGGACATGGAAGAGAAATCTAACCATCATGTTCTGATGGAGAGTGGTAGAGGACATGGCTATGGAAAAAGCCAACAATCAAAAATCCATAAATTTGTGACGATCTAAGGTACCATCTGATTAATCAGATATAAGAGCACTAGGAAAACATTTTTGGTTTTCAAGAACGTTTCCCTAAAGTTGAAGAATTTGAATTAGAATAAATACTTACTTTATTTTGGTACAATCTCACTGTTGTTCGTGCCTTGAACAATTTCCACTTCATCTCTTAAATAAATGAAGTTGAATTTGTTATTCGTGAAGTGTTAGCAGATCATGTGATAGAATGATGGGTCATTCCATCTCTTTCAAACAAAAGGTTAGCAAAAGTTATAAGTCCATATTATGGTTAATCGTATATGGTTCCAAAAATGAACTTATACTTCATATATCATACCGCTTAATAAAATAAAACTAGTTTCTACTAAACAGGGACTTCCTGTAGGCCAGTGGTAGGCGATAAAGGCCAGTCGCATTTCGGTTGTGGGTTCGATTCCCACAGCCTTGTCCGACGCGATGGGTTGTCGCCTATCTTGCAGGTTGTCCTTTTTCTAAAGCTATATTACTATAACATCCCATCAATAATATCGAAAAACGTTTTATCCTAACTTATGTCCAACATAATCCATTATAATCTTTAGGCTTATCTAAATTATTTTGGCACAAGATCATAGTATAAAGAAAATGATTACTTGAAATGTCACATAATAATCATGTGAATTCCATAATTTATCCCCCATATATCATAAGATATATTTTGTTGGTCAAATTACAAACATGTGAATACCTTAATCATGTATTCTCTTGAAGAATGAATATCCATTGAACCTTAGTGAAATCATGAATGTAGTTAAAAGTTAACTCTTTCCACATACCAAAATCCTCAAAATTCTATATACTCAAACCATGATATCACATAGTCCTTATATAAATCATGAGCTCATGAATACAATCAAACATCTCATTATCATCTTATCCCTTCATTATGCGCATATCATCTACATTCCAAAAATATCTGAATAACCTTTCATGGATACTGGTACCATTAATCATACACTTTCAAAACTCAAGGAAAGACAACAGTGTAACAATCCTTATATGTCTCTTTATTCCATAGTACCATGAGATTACTTATACAACATTACACATGATAAACATGTAATCATTCCACTACATTCTTAAACCATTGACCGAGCTTCAACAATTCTTTCATCTCACATATCATTTGTAGTCTCTTTATCATCATCAACATAAATACTACCCATACGACCATACTGATTCTCTTCATGAGACTTTCCCTTAGGGAATTGGTTTGCATAATTCCCATACATTCCACATTTAAAACATTTAACCATTGCTGATGTCGTAGTAATACCATTATCCTCGTCCCTGGTGTTAACTGAACCTTTTCCTTTTCACTTACTGGCTTTGTGTCCTTCTTTTCCACACCCGAAGCATCATCCAGTTCCTTTGAAACATTCTCCTTGATGCCTCTTTCCACATGATTTACATAGGTGAAATTGAACTTTCTTTCCTCTATGATCATCATGAAACTCCATCATTCTCTTATTAGCCGAGTCAGGAAACTTACCAAATTTTACTTTATTGATCATATTATGAGATTGCTGATTCGGCATAATAATGATGTTTGGACTTTTAAATCCCATTTAATTTGGTTTCTCATGAATAATATCATTCCATTGTCCATAATATCCTCCATTATCGTGAATCATCTAGTTTCCAGCCATTTTCTAAAACCCAAAAAGAATAATGTGAGAGGAAAAAATCATAATAAAGGGGAAGTAACTTCAATATCTAATATCTTTGGTTTAATCTAATATCGTTACCATAGTTCTAGGACTATATCCTATACGTATACTTATCCTTAGAGACATCCCTAGACATACCTTAGAAATATCTCTAGGGATCTCACTAAAGTTTTCGCATCCTAGTTTCCAAAGGTTGACTAAACCATTCCTCTGATACCAACTGTAGAGACCCAAAGCCTGACGTACATGGACATTACATTACTTTTGCGGAATACTTAGTACATAACAAAAACACACACACAAGGATCGTAATAGTTTAGTGTCTTTGGAAACTCAGAATGTAATCTTCTAATCGTGGTGAAAGATCATCAATATCTCCGATAAAGATCTTCCATTTTTTACCTAAAACATTTATTTATATCCTGGGGAAAAGAAAACATAAAAGGGTGAGCTCAAATGCTCAGTAAGGGTAAGCAAAAGAAAAAATCAATCACATCATATTCATAAGAACATAACTTTTGGAAATCTTAACCTGCAAAAGAGAGCATAATTTCATATCATGGGATAAATCATAGTAGTGAAATAAAATACCAATAATCATAACTTAAAACATGAAACTTTGTGGCATATACACATAATCATAGAGAATAATTTCTTGTTAGTCAAGACTCATTGCCAAGACTACCTTAGTGGACAAAGTCCCTTTCTGAATCGAGTAACCCTCGTTTCAGTCCTGTTTCACTGAACCGGTATAACCTACCATTTCATCCATGTCTATCTCGTGAGATATAAAATCTTTACCCAATGCATTGGAGGGAGATATAGGTCCCACCCATCTTATAATGATACCATTCTTATGTGTGCCACAAAATCATAAATCATACATCATTTCATAACCCATGTAATACAAATGTGAATTTTAAATATCATGACATCATAAAACAATTTATATAAGATAAAGGAATTCATACAAATAATTCCATCACAACATAATCAAATAAATGTAATAATAGGGATAAAAACAAAACCCTTTATTATCGTAGATGGAAAATAATTTTGATAAAACACTTGAACTCCATTCTTGAGGAAAATATCCTTTCTTCTTCTTTTCTTTCTTAACATGTCATACAACTTTAAACTAAAAGAAGTTGATTAAAAATAAACTTGAAAACTTGTAAAGGAAGCTTCTAGGAAATAATGTTTTAAAAATCCATTCTTGTCATATAAGTTAAAAAAAACATTCTTCGTACTTTTGTCGAAAAAGTCAAAAAGTACCTCGTACGAAAAATGACAAAAGATTCCTTCCATATTCTTTACTAAAAACTCACCGAAGGTTAAAATTGGATTTAAAATATTGTAAGTGGATGGAAACAATATTACATATTGAGGGAACATGGATAAAATACACCACAGTAAATGCCAAAGTAAAAACAATCTCGGATAAAAATGAGATTGTGATATTTTCCCTTACCTTAGGTCCGACTTGCTTCGTAAGTGTCCGAACCTCCTCTTCTTTGAAGCACCTTTTTGAGACATCCACTTAGGTCACTAAAATTGGTCTTTGAGGAAGACCAAAACCTCTAGGATGTTGATAGGGAAGTGGAGAAGAGAATTTGGCATGGGTTGGCCGAGCTTGAAGGCTCAAAGTTGTGTGAGGAGGAAGGGGTGGAGGTGCCCTTTTATAAGGGAGGAGAGGGGAACCTTAGGAATTCTTAACAATATTAATTTATAATAAATCTAACCCCACTTAAAAACATCCAAAAATGACTCATATTCGAAGATTATATGATCTAGGGTTGTAATCCCATCAACCAATCAAATTTAGACATGTTTGGATCTTATTTTAAACCTTATCATTTTGATTTATCCTTATTTAATCTATTTAAGTTTATTTGTGGTAATAAAATTCTAAATTTTAAATTATAAAAAATAATTACTTATTTGTTGTTAATTTTCCATAATTGTTTACTTTATAACATTATATACCATATAAATATAAATTTATAATATTTAAATATTTTTGTGATTTTTAAACAATTTTATAATATGTTATTTTTGTAAAATATCAACAGTGTCAATTTTGACACTATTCATTTATTTGAATTTAAATAAAATATATACAGAAGAAATGTTCGAACTAAAAGATTTAATATATTAATACAATGTCATATGTATCTATAAAATTAGTGTATCACATTAAATAGTTCATATAATATTTATTTTATTATTTTTAAAACCATTTATTTGGTTTATCTCTTAATAAAATAATTACTACATCATTTTTGTATAATTATTTAATATACATATTTGTTGTATAAAAATTTAAAATAAAATCTTATGATGAATATAAATATATTACCTTTCACAATAATACTTTTACTCAAATTTATCATCTTAAAATAACAATATTTAAATTTTAATATTTATTAAATTATGAAGGTGACAACTTTTGCATCATTTAAAATAAAATAATATAAGTGTCATAATAGCTTGTATAAGACTCCAAATGGTCAAATATTCGACCATTGGATGATTATAGTTTCCATTTAGATGAAAAATAAGTTTTGGTCAGGGTTTTGTGCCTTTTATGGTCACTATTAGTTTAATAAAAACTATATTCTTGATTTTTCACTAGATAAATAATTTCTGTATCACTATTGTGTCACAATTAATGATAATTATTTAATCCCAAAAAATTCTAAATAAATTCTAATGATGTAGATAATTTTGTTAGCTTTCTGGAGAGTATTCATGTTCGAAGTTTTATGATTTTTATCACTATGTTAAAATTATTATACTTATAAGATTTAAGAAAGTGACATGTAGTCACTTTCTTTGGTTTTAATAATAATTAAACTATTTTCATGGTCAAAAGTCCATAAAATGAATCTAATCCGACCCTTAGTTGATATGGGTTTACTTTTAGCCATCAAATATAATTTTGTCATGTGTTAGGGTAATTTTATAATATTATATTTACCCTTAATCACCCGATTTACCTTTAACTATGGTAAATAAAATTTACCGTAGTTACTATTCATAATTCCAAAAAATAAAAAGTAGCCTATTAACATAATTTGGACCCACTGATTAATTTTTTAAAATTCAATACACAGATGTTGCAGAAATTAAATTAAAATTAATCCTGTTGTCGAATAAAAACGGGTTTTTGTTTAAAATATTACAAAAGATTGAATTGATTTAACCTACGAATTCAAGGTAAAATCAATGCAAATGACATAAATTATATTAAATGGTAAAAATATATTCTATTTATACTTTAAAACCATTCAATATTATAATTTAACCACATAAGATATTATGATGAAAACAGTTGTTTTTAATTAAAATATAGCGTGTTTTTACTATTCATTAAAATATGAAAGTTATCGGAAAAATATCAAAACATTATCTAATGTAAATTTTTACATCTTTATTCAAAAGAAGAATTTTATTTTGTCAAATTGAACATATAAACATGTTAAAAACTAGATTTAAAGTGGGTGCGCCATCAAAAGGCGGCAAAAATGCATTTTTTGAAAAATACATATTTTACCCAAAAAATTTATTTTGTTCTTATACCATGTTCTAGAAAATGTGTAAGATGAATAATAATGTTATAAAATTCAAAATTTAGTTAATACTATTCATAATGGCTAGTTCATGACAATATTATAATAATATATCATTGTTTATTAAAACCCGGTATTGCGTACAACACACGCTATCGAGGAAGGTTGTGATTGCGTGTAATGTAAGACAAGGCAGGGTTGCGTGTTGTGAAAGAATCCTTCGTTGTTTCGTATAACATAATCCAACCACATTTTATTTATACATTTAATATATATATATATATATATATATATACTCAATGTTGCGTAGAATAACTATTATCAAAATTGTGTGTAACACGGTCCAAGACTAGTGTTGCGTATACTGCAAGCTAATACGGTGTTGGGTATAGCGCAAGGTAATCTTGGTGTAGAATAAAACACAAGATATTAATGAAATTAAAAAGAATATTTTTCATAAAATCTCGGGGTGTTACAATCTTCACATCTGATACATGTGGAAGACATATTTCAGGACATTGTAGCACTCTGGAAGTGATAAACGGTGTGCCCTTGGACTGAACCATACCACTATATTAAATGGTCTAACAAAAATAGGGTGTGGCTTTCCCTGTTCCCTGATATGGTGATGCCCCAACCTAAGATACACCTGAAGAAAAACATAATGGACAAATTAAAACTCTAAAGGATGTCTCTGATGATGATCATATGAATTCCACTTTCTCTACACAGTCTTCAACTTTTGTCTGATCAACTAAACTTCTTCATATGGGTCCTACACGAGACAAGTCCCAACAAGTGTTGAATCACATGTCTCAAGACAACTAAGAGATGAATACAATGGAATGACATAAAATCATCAAAAGGCTAAATCTAGATCAATTCAATTATTATATTATTATGTGGAAACACCATGATTTCTATATCTTTCTATTATGAACTACCAAAATCCAAAACATGGACATCAAGAATATCCTCCAAAACAACGAGAGTCTAGTTAGATTCAACATCTTTATATGGGTGATAGGTTATGAATAAAATAACTTACAATATATGGGATTTGTAAATACTATTCCAGAAACACAATGTGAAATGATGATCTCTATCTAAATGATACTCCTTGGAAAACCGTTAAACCAAACTACTCCATGAATACAATTATTTCTATAATAGTCAACTCTAATTGTTTCCTTGATATGAATGAAGTGGACTACCTTAGTTAGTTGTTCTATAAAAAATCACACAACAACATTCTTACAGGTTATCAAGGGTAATCTTGTCACAATTTCAATTGTTAAATCATCCCATTTCTACTCAAGGATATGTCAAGGCTGCAAAATACCTACTTGACTTTGATGCTTGACATTAACCTTATGAAATGTGATGCATTAATCCACGATGATAAAAAAATAATTCTACATTCTTGACCACTTGTGTTATCTATGGAGATCATTAAATATATATTTTAATCTATGATTTAATGCCTATCTAGAAGTATTAAGCTTCTTCATTTGTCCTCATTGAAGCTTGTAATAAAACATACTCGACTAAGAAAAATAAGTGAATTTACATTTCCTAGAGACAATCTGGAAGGAATCTCCCCATTATATAATTATTCTATAATAGATGAACCCTCTATATCATATATTTTCCCAATCATAATTTGTTTCAAAAGCATGATTATAACTGATTTAGATGTCAGAGCTACTTGTCCCTACGATTCATGGTTATTGATATGCATGCCTCCAAATAGATCCATTATCCCCCACGTATCACAAGACTCACGTTATGCCTCCATATGTGTCATTCAGCTCAGTGAATTAGCAATAAAATTTCCCTTTCCTGGTTTATAATCTATTTCATAGTCAAAAGACTGTATGTACTTGACCCACAACCTCTATTGAAGGTTATGGTCTGGCTCATAAAAGATGTACCTGATGATTTAATGATTTATGTATACCACAAACCTCTCACCCCATGATAGAGTGTCTCCAACATCTCATGGAATGTACCACTAATGTTAACTCAAGATTAGGATTAAGTCAATTCCTCTCATGTAGTCTCAGCTTCATTGAGATATCACAAAATACATGATCCTATTGCATTAGAACTACTACGAGATCAACTCTAGATACATCACAATTCATAGTATATGATTTAACTAGCATAAGAAATGTGAGGATAGTTTATCAGGTTAGAATTCCTATCATCTCTTGAAATTATTTTTCATTATCATGAATCCAATAAAACCTCACCCTTTTTTTGGTTGGCCAAGATATTGATACATACAAATGTGAGAAATCTTGGATAAAACACAAGTAATAACCTATTAAACAATGAAAAATCCATATTTGGAATATGTTTTTGGGCTTCGCCCAAGCTATCACAGTTTTGAATTACTATGCATCAATTGAAAATATTACCTATGAGATGGTGTGACCCAATATGTGAACATTATTTTTTCAGAAACAACATATAGTTAGCTTGGCATAAATCTGATTCTCTCCCAATGTACTCAAGACAATGTCATGTTTTTTTGGCATGATCAATGGTTAAATGGGGTTAAAATAAGATAACATCATTTAAAACATCCACAAACTGATCCATAAAAGGTTGAAAATTCCAATTCACTATGTCCATAAATACATCAGGTGCATTACTCAGCCCAAACGACATCACTGTGAATTCATACAAGCCATACAAGCAACTAAATGTATTTGGATGCATGTATATCATTATAACTATTAACGGATTATATCATTCTATAAATTCAATCATGGAGATGATATTATCAAATCTATATTTTTGAGAAGATCATCAATGTGTTGAAGAGGATATCAGTTTTTGATTGTCTACGGTTTCAACCTCCAATTATCGACACACAAGCACAAAGAACCATCATCCGTTTTGGAAAATAGAACTTGGAAACCCCATAGATATATATTCGTCTATACGAATGATTTTTATTCGATATCATCTAACTAAACATTCAACTCTTGAAGCACTACTGGCACCATTCAATAAGTCTAGATAGAAATTGGTGCTACTCTCATCACATACTCAATCATGCACTCAATCTCTCTCTTGCGTGGTCATCCATATAACAAATAATAGAAAATATCCTAAATATTTTCTACCATTATATGAAATTAATCATGCTTTATTCCACCATTTTCAGATGATGACTAGAAATATGATCCATTAAACAATTCAATCTGTATAGAATAATCTCGCATGACCAGCATGAAGATTCCACTCACCCTGATGGGAATAGTTTCTTCCATATAACGATATGAATGTAACTCTCTTCAAATAATAGTTGATATGAGATATGTATATGAATATAAAATCCATACCAAGAATCAAATCAAATCTTACCATTTTAGGATTTCACGGTTCTGAAATGAAATAGACACCACCAATCACCAGAGAACACACCTGTCAACATTTGATACTTTCAGACCGAAATCCCAATAGTGTTTCAAATATTATAACACAATCCAGTGTATCAATAACCAAACACAAACTTTTCACAAAAATATATGATATAAAATATTGAAATGCCCCTATATCAAAATAAACACTATCTAATGTAGTTGATTCAGGAATCAAACCTCTAATAGTAGAAGATTATGTATCCACATTAGCTATAGTAGTTCTCATAATGTAAAACAGAATTATCCCTTTAATCTGGGCTCTAGTTTGACTACCCTATGTTATATCCCTATATTGGTATTTTTTTCTCATCCACTGGGGTACCACATTCTGTACCTCAAATTGAATAGAATGTGGAAATCTATCTTCTAGCAGGTCGAGGTGTAGTTATACCCCTTCCTAATTCTGGGGTTTGTTTTGATTATTATCCACAAGTATGATATGGAATGATTGAACAAAATATACGAAAAAATTCTAGTCTCTCATAGATGAGATACTAGACAATAGGGTATGGACATTGTTGGTTCTTGTGAAAAAAAATTCCTCACCGATTGCATTGAAATAGAACACATTCTAGATATGATTTTTCACTACTCTAACCTCTCTTCACACTACTACTTTGGGAGAGACATTCATACAATCATTTCATACCTCTCAAAGAATAACTTGAAAATTTTCATGTTGAAATATCATGTACTCTATTAAGAGACACTTTTAGATTCTTATCCATGATGAGTGAATGATTCATCATGTCTTCAACCATTCTTAAAGGTAAAATTTTCACCTACGACATGATCTCATCATGGAGACCATCTTATAAATGTCTCTTATTGGAGATCTCATCATCTACCAAGGATATGACAATTTTATATTGGATGGTAAAATATCCAACATAATCCAGCACTAATAAACCCTGCAATTTTTGATTCAGTAACTCACATGTTTTTTTATCACTTAGGGTCTCTTGATAGGAATGCCTCCAGAACATTTCTCTATGTCATTCTGTGATAGTTCAATTTTCTACATAACTTCTTCCAAAATATCCCAAAAATACAAGGTATGTCCAAGAATCCTATAAAATTAAGGCTTAAACCTCCTTTCCATTGGTGTCTTGATATTCATGAAAATTCTATGGAATTAATCAATCTAGAAATATAACTCTTGGGGTCTCCCTTACCCAGTAAACATAGGTAGATTTCGAATTTGAAACTCTTGTGTAAGCATAGACATAGAAAGAATAGTTGAACTGCAACATTTTCCATAGATCGCATAAACCACACGATGATATCATGTTTTTGAACATCCATATGTTCCTTGGAATGTATATGATTTTCAGGTTTATCCAATTTAGAAGCATGCTAATTTCCACTCTCTTAATGCTCAAGTCAATGATGATGAAGAGTAATTTTATCTATTTGAAAAATAAACACCTTACGTAACTTGCAAGTGTCAAGGTCAACCTAATGGATAATTTCACACATAGCCACTAACTATTGGTATCCTTATAAATTGATTACATGTTCATTATCAAGACATGAATACACACTTTATTTCTCTATTGAAACATGAATCTCACATTATAGTTTAACAAGAAAGAATATATCGCATGAAGGAATATATTCCCCTATTATGAAAAATTCGTATATATAGATCCTATCTGTCTATTATGATGCATGTATTTTAACCTCACATATTACCGAGCCATGAATAAAAATATCAATAAAAAATGAAATCATAAAATAATAACCCTCACATAATATGTGAGTCATTCAAGGTGAAATAACAACAACAACTGTAACAAGAACAACACACAAACAATAATCTCATCCATGGGTACTTAGATTTTCCCCCAAAATGCGTTAGATATTCCCATACACAAGATCATTACCATGTCATAAGTTATCCAATAATCTATTATACATTTCCCAAATAGTAATGGGAATGAAAAGAAACCCACATCTCTGATGGAAATTTGGTACATCCCAAAATCTTGCACTCTATCGCGTGGGATGAAAATTTTTGTTATGGGGCTCCAACCACACCTCCATGTACACCAAATGCTATGAACCAGAACCAATGGTGTAGATAGTATACTGGGTGGACTTTACCCCCATGGTATGAAGTGTAAATTGAAAGAAAGAATTCACATTAAAATATAAATAAATAAAGGAAAAAATGTAAAAGATAACAATAAATTCCAACTGAATAATTAAATATATTATAAAGAAAAATGTAATGATATTCTATACTGTAAATAAATTTCATGACCTATTAATATAAGAAAAATACAAGAAGACTAAATGTACCAGGTCTTTAACCCCATTTTGGTCCCATCTCGAAAATCCATCCCATCAACTGACCTCCCATTAATATAAATATTATGGTCATCATCTAAAGACTATCCTAAAATAGGATCATCCAATGAACAATTACCCTTCCTCATTGCATGATATAGATCTGAAATGTATATATACATTACTCATTCCCCTATTTAGAATTGGTATATTAATTTGTACATGTTTCAAATCCACGATCCCCATAAGAATCCACTAGCCACTAAGATATGAAAGTTATCATACATCATTTCTCATGCTAAATGTATTATCATAAATCCTACATCTTTTTCAATTTCTGACTATGTGTATATAAAATGAAATTACAATTTACCAGATCATAATACATCTTGATGAAAAATTTCTAAATATACTGCATTAAAAATATCTTCCTCATATCGATAATCTACTAAGAGAATATATATTTAATGCTATTTTGTCTTCTCTGATGATAAAACTCACACCATAATGCTATTGTCACCATAACATCATGGGATTGGAAATATATTCAAACTCTGGGACACATATTAGTTTTTCAAACACATTTGGTCACATATGATGTGAATATAAGTTACTAACCAATCTCCATGCATTAACAGACCTCCAAAAACATCAACTAATGCATTATAGTACCCAACATATAAATCCTTGTGACATGATGAATCAAAACTATAAGTATCATCAATATATACTTTCTGAAAAGGAAGGAATATTCAAACTGATTAGACCACTAATACATCACCACCTTTTTGCTCAGTTTTGACATCAATGATACCATAATGAAAGATATACTAGATAAAACATTTATAATACCTTTCATTCCCAATGAAGATCATTATATAAAAAACAATCATGGGATATTCCCTGAATAGATAATATATATAGGGATACATGATTGATTCGGTTTTTAGGGCCAAATTTACTAATAGTGTGGTGAAAACAACAATTTGTCTTTGTAATTGTCCCATCCTTCCTTCTCTAACATCCCATATACCATTCAAAATGAACCTCTCTCCCCTAGGCATGGTAAATGATAAATTTCTCTATTAATAGTTAATATGATCTCCAAAACATCTCAAATACTATTGATTGAATATCATATAAAAACTATTCATCCCTATGATCATTACATTCTAAGGATGACCATAAATATCAACAAATTCAAAACCCTTAGGAGAATAAAATAGACAGTTTACATTCATTCTTAAGGGTAAATCATGATTTAGAATCTCAAAATAGAACATAATTTGTAAATCTATAAAATCAATGACATGAAAAGATATATAATATTTGGAATATCTTATGTAAAATAATTTAGCGGATAGAATATATGTATTCACAATTATACCACTTACCATTGATGTACCATCTACTCTAATGACTACAGCCTTCTCTGATTCATACAACGTGAACGACTCATATCTAAGGGAATTCCACTTTGGCTCATAGTGTTCCTATGAAAATGAAGTATCTGTGGATACAATATGAAACATTTAACCCCATCTATGTCCATATTTCACAGTCTACATCATCCCTATAAACCTGTGATATTTTTTTAACAAATCCCTTATGAAGAACTACCTATGATGACACATATTAACACATAGATGAAAAATCATCTATGGTTTGGGAGAAAATAATTATATAAATACATGTCGGTATATAGTTAAAACAATGGGATCACACAACTTAGATAGATGGGGATGAATAATCCTTGACCTATTTTGATTTCTTCCAAAAACCTTTTATATCTCCCATACCTTCCACTTATAATTAAAAATAGAGATGAACACTACACCATCAGATAAATAGATTATCAATCTCGGTAATGATAAAGTAAACCATATAGATTTTTTTTCCTTTAGACCATTTTTTGAAATTTGAGTCCATCCATAGTACATCAACATTAGTTGTTAGGTCAATGCCTATGTCTTGATGTCCATACACCAAATTAATTTACTTATAGGTATTTCTATCCTTGAACAACCCATTCCAAGAAAAAAAGTTAATTTAATTATAATATATATTTAAAATTAGTAGAATAAACATAAATAAAAACCATCTATTAATGACGATCATCAATCTATATGCTTGATCCACCTTTACTGTATCATGAAACAAATCATATAAGAGAAGTTCAATAATGGAATCCAATTTAATACCGTTGTAATTTTAAACTAAACCTAAAACCACCACCATATGTTGGAAGACCTATAAATATTATTGGGGTCCTTATGTACAAATATATATTCATGAGCCTTATCCATAAAAAATACTCCCATGATAATGTCAATCTAGTTCAATGAATTATGAGGACAAACAGTTTCCTAAAATGTTTGTAGGTACTAGAGCTTGAAGTCTCACACATATCCTACCATCATTTTATCCACTTCAGTATGCGTAATCTTAAAAAAAATAATGGATACAGAAAATTTAAAGCATAATCCACCAGAGAAGGTTTTTGAGCATGTATATGTGTGACATCATACATAGTCAATGGTAGAAATTGATTGTCCACACTAGAAATAGAATTCTTGTACATTGATGATTAATTTTTCTTGAATATCCAAATTAACATTTAGATCACCTATAACACTTTCTTGTTATAAAAACTATGTTATTTTAAAAACAAACATATGAAATCCTACTGTAAGAACTAACTTAAAAAATACCAAAAAATAATGTATAACTCAGTTAGTTCTTCCCAATGCTCAACCCTAGTCTTCTGTAAATGTACATTATCCATGACCATATATATATATATATTTTATAACAACATGAAAAATTAATAATTTCTAATGCTATTATAGATATATCATAAAATAAAATAATATCGATATACCATAAAATAAGAAACACTAGTTATTTCATTTAATTAAATAACTATCATATTGTAAACATCATGAATATATATGTGAGAATTTAACCTAAAATAGAATCTATGATGAATAAAATACCTAAAAAATAAAATTGTAACATCAATCCCATTAACAGTAACTCAAAATCCTCTTATAGAAGAGATATCCAAGGACATGGAAACTCTCATATCCATATTCCACACTGATTATCCCATTTATATAATGTCTCTACATAACAAACAAAAAATTAAAGGATTCTCTACCTCTAATAACTTTTTGTGAAACCCTAAACCAAATCACTATAACTGATATGAAGCTTCACATGGCCTCTTGTGTGCCTCTTCCAATGAAAGTGGTTGTCCACTAGAAGTCAGGGTCTATGACTATTTTGGGAATATTATACCCTACATGATTTTATCAACAATCCAATGAAAATAAACAAATACATAACCAAATAATACATTATAGTGTGAAATGATATAATCATGATTCTTTAAAACATTTCATGTATGTGAATACAATGTAAAATGAATGGGACCCAAAATTTGATAGGTTAAAATGCTTAAAAATAAAAATAGAACAAAAAAATATGATACAATAGTTGTCTAGAGTTTTTACTGAAACCATGTATGCCACCCTTCTATATTATCCTTTTCAATCTACCATCATGACACGTAAATTTCTCAAATATCTGATTTTGTAGTATGTATGTGCAATGAGATTATAATGTAGTATGTGAGTATACATCTTATAGTACACCATCAAGGTTTTTTAAATAATTTCAAAATCATAATATTTAAATTACAAGATAATAGAAAAATGAACAACTTAAAAAATCAATAATGATCCCTGAAAATGTGTCCTTGTAACGACCCAAAGTTTCATTAATGGAAAATCCCTCTTGATCCAGTTAAATGTTTCTTTATGAAAAATGTTTTTATAAGATGTAAACTTCTTTAAGTTTTACGTTAAGATTTGTGACCGTTACTTTTATAGCCGTTGAACAGTGATCATCTGGGTAGTTTAAATATAAGTATTTAACGAACCAATTTTCTACTCAGACAAAGGAAGCGATGGCCTCATCCAGTAGAATTTCCCCTTACGAAGCCCATTTGTCGGAGCTCGGAAAGGAGGTGGCGTCTTTGGGCTTTTCCCTTGACCAATCCCAAGATGAGCTTCATCAAGTCAAGCTCGAACGTGATCGTCTACGGGAAAAATGGAAGTTGATAGAGATTACCACTCGAGCGATGTTATCCGAGCAACCCCAAGAGTCTGTCACCATCGCACACCTTACCCTTAGGTCTTATGCGGCTATTTTAAGGGGTTATGTAACAAATAAGTAGCACCATGTTCATGTACATTATTTTTGTATATAATAATGAATATAATTTCTAGTCATTTTTGATGCATTGTAATTAGTTTTTAAAGTACAAATGATGTTTTTAGTTATTATTTAATTAAGAATTATATTTTATTAAATTAAAGGATTTTTGAATTAAATAATATTTTAATAAAATATTATTATTAATATTAAATTAATTTTTATTAAATATAAATGATCTTATAATTTTATGAATGCAATTAAAATTTTTATTAATGTTTGAAAGCCATTTCTGTCAAAACCCGTGAATTTTTTATAAATGTCGGTTTTTATTTTAAAAGTGAAAATTCACATATTTAGAAAATTATTTAGATAAAATAAATATTATTTTTGGAATCAGGACGTCGAAATTATCCAACGGTGAATTTTTCATAATTTTTTGAGACAGTCAAATTTTTGGGTAAAAATTAAATACCATTTAAATATATAATGTGTTTTATGACATCATAATGACCCAATGGTGATGTAATAAAATACCATAATCCTTATGTTAGGACAATATGTGTTTTATCAATAAAATAATGAGGTTTTGGGTTTGTTTGACTCACTTTTCAAAGCATTAATGGAGCCCTCAAGACTTATTCAACACTTTGCCTTTTTAGATTAATTTCCATGGGAGTGTGACTCACCTCCACATAAGCAACCCTAATTTTTTAATAAGTTAGGACCTTGTCCTTGTAAAATCTTGTTTTCCTCTTCCCTTTTCCAGAAACCATGGGCAAATACCATGGGATGGTTTGTGGTTTGGATTATTTTAATATAAGGGGTCCCAAACCTAAATAATAAAGAATTCTCTCACCTTTCCTATATAAACCCACCCAAGCTCCCACTTCCTCCTCACCCACAGCCCTTGAAGTTCGTCCAAACTCTGCCCTACTCTCTCTAGAATCCTCTAAATGTGACCCAAGCTCCCAAGAAGCCTCTCACAAGCCTCTCTCTAGCCTTTGGAAGCACACTTCCAAGTAAGGGTTTTTCTTCCTTTCTCATTTTTGTCAATTTTCTTTAAGTTGTATTGCCCTTTTAATTTAATTTATGAATGTTGGGGTATGGTTTCGAACCTCTCCCATACTGACCTCTTATTGTTTGAATGATGGGAGACCCCTTTCTCTCTCATTAAATGCCTCCCATGTACACCCGTTACTATGCCGAAATTCCGAAAGGAACCTTTTTCTCCTCTTCTATATTCAAGCAATACTTTTGTATCATGAATCTAAATTCCTTTTCAATTGTTGGGACATGTATCTATATGACCTCATTACTGTCAATTACATGTAAATATGATGAGGAACCCCTTTCTCTCTCATCAGCCTTTTTTTATGAATTCTTATGTCACGCCGTTACGCTGCCGAAATCACACCGATTTTCTAAGCCAATATCATTGTGTAGTGAATACCATGCCCATTTCTCCATCAAGGGTATTCACCTTTATGCACGTTTACTTATTGATTGTAAAGTTTCATGTATGAATTCCACATTCCTTTATCGTGGAATAAATGATTATGTTTTATGAATCCATGTTTTATGATCCATGTGGCACACTTATGCATGAAATGAAATGTTTAAGAAGGGTGCGCCCTTTATAGCGCTCCAATGCATTGGGTAAAGTATAGTATCATGATACGTCATGTGCAATGAGTGTTGACTCATGCTAATTCAAGTGCAACGAGGGTTTACTCGTGCTTCAAGTGCAATGAGGGTTTACTCATGCTCCATGTGCAATGAGCCTTGGCTCATGCTAATTCAATGTTAAGTGTTGTTGCCACATTTCCATGTTATGATTATCATGCTTTATCATGCCTTTATGTTCATGTCTCTCTTATGCTCTATTGATATGCCTATTGCCTAACATGTATTGTACTCCTCATGTTATTCATTGTGTACTCCCTTACTGGGCTTTATAGCTCCCCCTTTTCTTATGCATGTCCTCAGGTTATCCCATGCAATGCTAAGTACGAAGGAATGTAGTGGTCATGTAAAGTAAGTTTTCAATAAGGATGTTGTATTTCATGTTAAAAGTTTTTATGTAATGATCCTAAGCCCCAAAGACACTAAACCTCTCGATCTTCATTGTTGTATCAAGTGAAGTTTTATGTAATAAAGCATGTTTAAGTTGTAATAAAAAGCAGGGTTGTCATAGTTGGTATCAAAGGATAGGTTTAGTTATTTTTGGGATTAGGAAACCCTAGTAAAGCCTTAGATACAAGACTAAGCATAATAAAAACATCCCTAAGTTTTGGTAAATACTAAGTAAGTGTTTTATCAAACAAATACATCCCTGTCTGGATACGAGCAGGTAGAGGCGGCTCTAGCACAGATGTATCCTAGGGGTAAAACCCGAAAACACCGCTTTGAGCTAGACTCGAACGGGAACTGTTGCACGACAACGGGCCTTGCTGCACTCTTGGTTACGACACTCCCGGGGGATATGTTTTGATAAATTCACAATCTTAGTATGAACCCTTATTAAGGGAAAAATGCCCCTAAGAATATATGTTAGAAGGAAGATCATGAAAAGCCTGGATTGAATCCTATAGACTCATGAGTTGAAGAGATTAATGTTTATTTATAAGTCATAAACTTTTGTCTTTGGATTAACCTTTATGTGTTACCCCTAACTTTCCTTTTATTCCAGCCAATGGCCGGTAATAGGAGAACTCAGGCTAACAACTGTTGTGAAGATCAATGTGATGATTGTACTTATGAGATGCCCAATCCAATGGGAGCGGGAATCGCGAACTTTTTCACGCTTCTCTCTCAGCTAACTCAAGTTTTGAATAGAAACACTGGTCAAGAGGAACGTTCAACCCCCCCTAAGAAAGAACAAGTCGCTATTGAAAGCTTCATGAGACAAAGGCCTCCTACTTTTAGTGGATCATCCGATCCCACGATTGCTGAACAATGGATCAACTCCATTGAAAAGATATTCTCCATCCTCCAATGCTCTGAAAAAGAGAAGGTTCTCCTGGCGGCTTATCGTATGGAGGGTGAAGCTGATCAATGGTGGACGTTGATCAAAAATACGAAGCCTGAGGAGGAGATCGAGGCTTTGGAATGGAAGGCATTCCGGAAGATGTTTTTCGATAAATATTTTCCACGCACCCTCCGTCTTAAGATGGAAAGGGACTTCCTTTCCCTCAAGCAGAAAGATGAGGAATCTGTGGGAGCGTACGAGGCAAACTTCACAAGGCTTGCATGATACGCTTCCGGCTTTGTCGTTACCCCCGAATGCAAGGTTGACCGCTTCTTTGGTGGGCTGAAGCCTAGCTTGCGGAAGGCATTAGCGATCCGTGACTTCGACAGCTATGAGGAAATTGTCCGATGTGCCCTCAAGGTTGAAATGGAGATCGTAGAATCACAGGGGTATCATGGGGACAAGAAGCGGAAGGTGGACTTCAATGCTGGTGGTCCGATGGATAAATCCAAAGGCGCTAAGAAATTCCAGCACCCCACTTGCCAAAAGTGTGGAAAGAAGCACCCTGGAAATTGCCTTAGGGGGACAAGAAAATGCTTCAAGTGTGGAAGAGAAGGGCACCTAGCTGTTAACTGTCAGCAAGAAGGACCTGCGGCTGCGACGGATGGGAGGAACGCTCCGTTCGAACCTCAACGCTTTGTTCAATGCTTCAAATTCAAAGAACCGGGTCATTTTGCGAATCAGTGCCCTAATCCAAGGGTTATCGGAGGCAATCAACAACCTCCAAGACAGCAAGGAAGAGCTTTTGCCATCACTTCTGCCGAAGTGAACCCCGACAACGAAGTGGTGACAGGTACGCTAGTTATTCATTCAAGAATAGCGAACGTACTTTTTGATTCAGGTTCTACGCATTCTTTTATATCTCAAAAGTTTAGTAGAATAATCCCTGCACCACCACAAATCATGGAAGTAAAGATGTCAGTGAGTACGGCAAATGGGGAAATCATTGCATCCCATGAGTATAAGTCCTCCCCTGTTATAATCTGTGGATTGAATTTCCCAGCGAACCTCGTCATACTCCCTTTGGTGGAATTTGATGCAATTCTTGGCATGGATTGGCTTTCCTTATATAGAGCCAACATAAATTGTCGGGAGAGGGAAATCACACTCCATATGGAGAATCGACCCCCGATTCTTTACAAGTGTCAGGAGGAAGATGAATCTCCTTTAGCTCCATCATCTCAAGCATGGATATTACTACCTTATGAGCACGCATATCTGGCTCAGATGATTGAGTCCAAGGAAGAAACCACCCTTGAAGAAATGCCTATTGTGAGGGAATTCGCTGAAGTATTTCCCGAGAAACTTCCTGGTCTTCCTCCAAGAAGAGATGTTGAATTCTCATTTGAACTTATACCTGGGGTGCTACCAATATCCAAGACTCCATATAGAATGGCTGTGGTTGAGCTTGAAGAACTGAAGAAACAACTACAGGAGAATCTGGATAAAGGGTTTATACGCCCAAGTGCATCACCATGGGGTGCACCAGTCCTCTTCGTCAAGAAGAAGGATGGGTCATTGCGGCTTTGCATCGATTATCGTGAACTTAACAAAATCACGATAAAGAACAAGAATCCTCTCCCAAGAATCGATTACTTGTTTGATCAGCTGCGTGGAGCACAATACTTCTCCAAGGGCGACTTGCGGTCGGGATATTATCAAGTAAGGGTGAAGAAGGAAGATATCCCCAAGACTGCTTTTCGTACAAGGTACGGGCACTATGAATTCATAGTAATGCCTTTTGGACTCACCAATGCTCCAGCAATATTCATGGACTTGATGAATAGAGTCTTTAGAGATTACCTAGATAAATTTGTGGTAGTCTTTATAGATGATATTCTAATATACTCCAAAACCAAGGAGGACCATGAGGAGCATTTAAGAACTGTACTAGAGACTTTGCGCAAGGAGAAGCTCTATGCCAAGTACAGCAAGTGTGAGTTCTGGTTGAAGGAGGTCTCATTCTTGGGCCATATCATCACAAGCAATGGGATATCTGTGGACCCCTCCAAAACAGATGCAATTGAGGGATGGCCGAGGCCAACATCGGTAACTGATATCCGTAGCTTCTTGGGGTTAGCTGGATATTATCGACGATTTGTGAGAAACTTCTCACGATTGTCCAACCCTCTTACCAAGCTAACTCGAAAGGGAGTAAAGTTTGCTTGGAGTGATGAATGCGAAGAAAGCTTCAAGGAGTTGAAAAGAAGGCTTATCACTGCACCTGTGGTCACTTTACCCACAAGTGGGGAGCTTTTTGTGGTATTCAGTGATGCTTCGAAGAAGGGCTTAGGATGTGTGCTGATGCAGAATGATAAAGTGATATCCTATGCCTCAAGACAGTTGAAAATCCATGAGCGAAACTATCCAACGCATGATCTGGAGTTGGCGGCGGTGATCTTTGCCTTGAAAATCTGGCGGCATTATCTCTATGGAGAGAAATGTGAGATATATACTGACCACAAGAGTCTTAAATATATATTCACACAGAAAGAGCTTAATATGCGCCAGAGAAGATGGATAGAGCTCATAAAGTATTATGACTGTTCAATACATTACCACCCTGGGAAGGAGAACAAGGTAGTGGATGCCCTAAGTAGAAAGGATCCAGCAATTCTATCAATGATGAGAATTGAGAAGGATCCAATCTTCTTAGACTTGATGAAGATGGACGTGGGAATCATAAAGAAGGGAACATAATCAATCCTTTCACAAATGATTGCTCAACCATCTCTTTTGGAAAGATTAAAGGATGCTCAAAAGGATGATGCGAGAATCCAAAAAAAAGTGGAAGCTATCAAAAAGGGAAAATCCTCAGAGTTTAATGTTAATGAAGAAGGAATTGTGCTGTTTGGGAAAAGACTATGTGTCCCATCAAGTTCGGAGCTGATGAAGGAACCTTTGGATGATGCACATAGTTCAAATTTCTCTATTCACCCAGGGAGCACAAAGATGTATCGAGATCTCCGAGAAAACTTTTGGTGGGATAATATGAAGAAGGAGATCGCCGAATATATAGCAAAGTGCCTGGTGTGTCAGCAAGTGAAGGCAGAGAGGCAGAAGTCTAAGGGGATGATGCAACCATTTCCCATACCAGAATGGAAATGGGAGAACATCACCATGGACTTCGTCACTGGACTTCCAAGGACATCCAAAAGCAACAATGCAATCTGGGTTATTGTGGATCGTCTTACAAAGACTGCACACTTCATTGCTATTCGAGAGGATTTCTCTTTGGATCAACTGGCACAGATATATATCAGGGAAGTGGTACGGTTGCATGGAGTACCACTATCTATTGTGTCGGACCGAGATCCAAGATTTACCTCTATGTTTTGGAAGAGTCTTCAACATGCTCTGAATACTGAACTGAACTTCAGTACGGCCTATCATCCTCAAACTGATGGCCAATCCGAGCGGACAATCCAAACACTTGAGGATATGTTGAGAGCGTGCTCAATGGACTTTAAAGGAGGATGGGATCAACATCTTCCTCTAGTTGAGTTCTCTTATAATAATAGTTTCCACTCGAGCATCCAAATGGCACCATATGAAGCCCTATATGGGAAAAGGTGCAGAACACCGGCATGTTGGGATGAGGTCGGTGAACGTAAGATGCTTGGACCAGAAATGGTCGAAGAAATGGTAGAGAAGGTGAAAACCATTCAGCAGCATATCAAGGTAGCCCAAAGTCGACAGAAGAGTTATGCAGATAATCGTCGACGAGACCTTGAGTTTAAAGTCGGAGACATGGTGTTTTTACGCATATCTCCGTGGAAGAAGGTCATGAGGTTTGGAAAGAAAGGGAAGTTAAGTCCAAGGTACATCGGCCCCTTTGAGATTCTTGATCGTGTTGGGGATGTGGCCTATCAACTAGCACTTCCACCTACTATGGCCAAGGTGCATGATGTCTTCCATGTATCCCTCTTAAGGAAGTACATACCAGACCCTTCACATGTACTCTCTTCCGAGATGGTACAATTAGAAGACGATCTTTCTTATGAGGAGCAACCAGTGAAGATCTTAGATCATAGAGAAAAAGTTCTACGAAATAAGACAATGCCCCTCGTCAAGGTGTTGTGGAGAAACCACAAGTTTTAAGAAGCAACTTGGGAGTCGGAGGATATGATGAAGCTAAGTTACCCACATTTGTTTTAGTGTGGGAAAAGGAAAATTTCGAGGGCGAAATTTCTTAATGGGGGAATGTTGTAACGACCCAAAGTTTCATTAATGGAAAATCCCTCTTGATCCAGTTAAATGTTTCTTTATGAAAAATGTTTTTATAAGATGTCAAATTCTTTAAGTTTTACATTAAGATTTGTGACCGTTACTTTTATAGCCGTTGAACAGTGATCATCTGGGTAGTTTAAATATAAGTCTTTAACGAACCAATTTTCTACTCAGACAAAGGAAGCGATGGCCTCATCCAGTAGAATTTCCCCTTACGAAGCCCATTTGTCGGAGCTCGGAAAGGAGGTGGCGTCTTTGGGCTTTGCCCTTGACCAAGCCCAAACTGAGCTTCATCAAGTCAAGCTCGAACGTGATCGTCTACGGGAAAAATGGAAGTTGATAGAGATTACCACTCGAGCGATGTTATCCGAGAAACCCCAAGAGTCTGTCACCATCGCACACCTTACCCTTAGGTCTTATGAGGCTATTTTAAGGGGTTATATAACAAATAAGTAGCACCATGTTCATGTACATTATTTTTGTATATAATAATGAATATAATTTCTAGTCATTTTTGATGCATTGTAATTAGTTTTTAAAGTACAAATGATGTTTTTAGTTATTATTTAATTAAGAATTATATTTTATTAAATTAAAGGATTTTTGAATTAAATAATATTTTAATAAAATATTATTATTAATATTAAATTAATTTTTATTAAATATAAATGATCTTATAATTTTATGAATGCAATTAAAATTTTTATTATGGTTTGAAAGCCATTTCTGTCAAAACCCGTGAATTTTTTATAAATGTCGGTTTTTATTTTAAAAGTGAAAATTCACATATTTAGAAAATTATTTAGATAAAATAAATATTATTTTTGGAATCAGGGCGTCGAAATTATCCAACGGTGAATTTTTCATAATTATCTGAGACAGTCAAATTTTTGGGTAAAAATTAAATACCATTTAAATATATAATGTGTTTTATGACATCATAATGACCCAATGGTGATGTAATAAAATACCATAATCCTTATTTTCGGCCAATATGTGTTTTATCAATAAAATAATGAGGTTTTGGGTTTGTTTGACTCACTTTTCAAAGCATTAATGGAGCCCTCAAGACTTATTCAACACTTTGCCTTTTTAAATTAATTTCCATGGGAGTGTGACTCACCTCCACATAAGCAACCCTAATTTTTTAATATGTTAGGACCTTGGCCTTGTAAAATATTGTTTTCCTCTTCCCTTTTCCAGAAACCATGGGCAAATACCATGGGATGGTTTGTGGTTTGGATTATTTTAATATAAGGGTCCCAAACCTAAATAATAAAGAATTCTCTCACCTTTCCTATATAAACCCACCCAAGCTCCCACTTCCTCCTCACCCAAAGCCCTTGAAGTTCGTCCAAACTCTGCCCTACTCTCTCTAGAATCCTCTAAAGGTTCCCCAATCTCCCAAGAAGCCTCTCACAAGCCTCTCTCTAGCCTTTGGAAGCACACTTCCAAGTAAGGGTTTTTCTTCCTTTCTCATTTTTTTCAATTTTCATTAAGTTGTATTGCCCTTTTAATTTAATTTATGAATGTTGGGGTATGGTTTCAAACCTCTCCCATACTGCCCTATTATTGTTTGAATGATGGGAGACCCATTTCTCTCTCATTAAATTCCTCCCATGTACACCCGTTACTATGCCGAAATTCCGAAAGGAACCTTTTTCTCCTCTTCTATATTCAAGCAATACTTTTGTATCATGAATCTAAATTCCTTTTCAATTGTTGGGACATATATCTATATGACCTCATTACTGTCCATTACATGTAAATATGATGAGGAACCCCTTTCTCTCTCATCATCCTTTTTTTATAAATTCTTATGTCACGCCGTTACGCTGCCGAAATCACACCGATTTTCTAAGCCAATATCATTGTGTAGTGAATACCATGCCCATTTCTCCATCAAGGGTATTCACCTTTATGCACGTTTACTTATTGATTGTAAAGTTTCATTTATGAATTACACATTCCTTTATCGTGGAATAAATGATTATGTTTTATGAATCCATGTTTTATGATCCATGTGGCACACTTATGCATGAAATGAAATGTTTAAGAAGGGTGCGCCCTTTATAGCGCTCCAATGCATTGGGTAAAGTATAGTATCATGATACGTCATGTGCAATGAGTGTTGACTCATGCTAATTCAAGTGCAACGAGGGTTTTCTCGTGCTTCAAGTGCAATGAGGGTTTACTCATGCTCCATGTGCAATGAGCCTTGGCTCATGCTAATTCAATGTTAAGTGTTGTTTCCACATTTCCATGTTATGATTATCATGCTTTATCATGTCTTTATGTTCATGTCTCTCTTATGCTCTATTGATATTCCTATTGCCTAACATGTATTGTACTCCTCATGTTTTTCATTGTGTACTCCCTTACTGAGCTTTATAGCTCACCCTTTTCTTATGCATGTCCTCAGGTTATCCCATGCAATGCTAAGTACGAAGGAATATAGTGGTCATGTAAAAGAAGTTTTCAATAAGGATGTTGTATTTCATGTTTAAAGTTTTTATGTAATGATCCTAAGCCCCAAAGACACTAAACCTCTCGATCTTCTTTGTTGTATCAAGTGAAGTTTTATGTAATAAAGCATGTTTAAGTTGTAATAAAAAGCAGGGTTGTCATAGTCCTAACCAAGATTTTATAAACCATAGTTATTCATATATAGAGAACATGATTAAAATGGTCATTAAATATGTCCTGATCATTTGTTGAAAAAATAGTCATGTAATATATCATTTATTAGAGAAATGTTTAAAGGGTCCTAGGTCTGATAAAATGTCATCATTCCTCATCTTCTTCAAAGGTATGTCAACAAGGTCTCCATACCCATACCTATACTTTATGTCAGACCACAAGGTCATTGTATCCTTCCATTAACATAGGCTCATTCAATACTGCATCATAACCCAACCCTATGTATGTTTTCATCATATTAATTGCCTCAAGATTCACATACTCCCCCTATAAGGGATAAATAATTCATATTGACTTTCCTCTCATTTTTTACCAGATGAAAAACACTAATATTCTTAAATTCCCAAAACAAAATCCATAATACATAAAGAAAAATCCATGGACACCTTGTATGAATATAATTTTCCCCACACATACACAGACAAGTGATCAAAATCAATGATGGCCTCAAGATATACATTGGAACGCACATGTGATCAATATTAATCATGGGTCTCAATCATTGAAGAACATATCATCATTTAATATTATAAATCCAATATTAGGGATATATAATGAAATGTGGTTCAAAACAATATCTTTCTTATGGGGAAATATAATATGATTTGAAGAATGATACCCATATCTTTCCCCTAAAAAATATTCACAATATGGATTTTTTATATGTGGTAGATCCATATCCTCTCATTGGGGAGATTTACTTTCACTATATCTAGGAATAGATCTAATAAAAAACCAAAAATTCTTGTTTATAACAATAAATATTCTTTATATTTATCATTAATTTCATTTATATATGATTTATATCAAGTGATAAAGGGGAAAATAGGATTTTATTATGAACAAAGTATGGAACAACCTGTTACCATGGATCAGCATGAGGAAATGCTCTATATCTAATTGACATTGAGTATTGGGGAGTGTAACCACTATGACATTCCAATGGAATTACTATAATATATATCCATAGTAGTATAAGAATAACTGAGTGGTTTTAGATAGGTTTCAAGATAAAATTGATTTTTTTTCAAAATTAATACACATTATAGGGTTTGGTCACACTATTTCTAAAACTATCCGGAAACTAGGTGAGGATTTCTAAATCTTCTAAGAACCCATATAGTTGGCAATAAAGATTGGTTAACTATATGAAACAATGGATTCAACATCATTCCAAAAACACACTATTTTCATAGAAATTATACACCGTTGGATTTATTGGAATTCAATCTATTCTTTTACCACTGTCCTTCTCCCAAAAAAGGTTAATAGTTTCTAGGAGATGATACAAGGTTTACCCTTCCAATTTTTAAAACATAAACCACAATGAGGGTCTCTATGAACCCAATTGAATAAATAAAAGATACTTGATAATTCACTCCAGATAATATTAACTCCAAAACACCTAATGAAATTCTAAATATAAGTTTTTAGGTTCCATATTAACACATATATATCACAATGAATCTTTATTTAATGGTTCCAAAAATTCTGCAAAGCCTTATTGACCGTGGTAAATTAAAATTTTTTCCCACTACTGAAAAAACATATAATAAAGAGAGTAAATATATCATGGTTTTTTTTATAAAAACATGATGCTATAAAAGTCATCATTCTATGGTATTAAAGGTAGTGAGCATGTTGTAAAATAACTCATGATATTTTTTTTGGAATTTACAATTAATGTAATATTTTTTTATTTCAACATGTATGAGTGAAATATTCAGGTATCCATTACTGAGGATCTGTGGGATATTATAGGTAAGAAATACCAGATTTTTCTTTTAGGATTCAATGAATGGGAGATAAAATTAGAGGAATATTTTAAAACATGGAAAAATATGGTTGATCATATTTAAGCTAATTTACATGTCGAGCCTGATATCAAGTGAACTTTGTGGAATTTGTGTTATTTAGAGTAGTGGATTGTAACATCATAAGATATGTATTTCATGACTTTGTCAATTATTTTTTTGGATAGTTTTTAAGTCAAGGTCCAATTCTGTTTCTCACATATTCATCAAGGTGATTAAAAAATTACTTTTCAATCTGTAACATTTTTCTATTATGATATCATGTAATGATATTAATGTAATATTATTATATGGTTTAAATTATATCATTTCAATTCGTGGTTAGTATAATGTTCTAAGGAATTTATAATTGGGTTTCCATTTTAAAAAAGATTAAATAATTCATTGTGACTAACCATGTCATAAATCAAATATTTGTGAAACATTTGACAGTATGATAGATCATATAAGGAGTATCATAAAATATTATAAAACAATGAAATATTAAAAGTGAATAAATTTCATTATTGAACAAAAAAACTTCATATTCAATAAATATTTTTTTTATCATATTCCTATAACACCAAGTATATTTAAATTTTTTAACTAAATAGAATAATTAACTTCATGTTTTTAGTGATTTATATAACCCATGGATATATCTAGAGGAAGGAGAGTGTTTATTTCATATATGGGATATCTATAAATGTTTATATAAAATAAGAAAGTTATAAACAGTTTTTTATTCTCATACATGAATTTTTTTAAGATACAAATTTTATTATTGACATCATTTCGTTATTTCAACCATGTTTTTGAATCAAATACTTGTTTTGAGACAATGTTTATTGTAACATCAGAACTATTTAGTGATAATATTGATGTCTTATAGTGATTTGTAGAAATAAGTAAATCCATTATTTCCGTTAAATAGTGGAAAGGGATGGTTATATAAATATCATTCAACCTTATGAGGTGATATATATATATTTATATTTATAAATTCAGTATAGTTCATTGAATTCTGTACGTTTTTTTTACCTCCAAAATAAAAAATTAATATTGTTATAATGAATATACAAGGATCATTTCAATTTATATTTGATAAATTCATTTTATTAAAGAACATTAAATTCTATAAGATTTATTTTGTATCATAAAAGAAATATTTCTATGAAAAATACCACAAGATTAATTTTTAACATATTATAGGTATCTTTTTTACTTTATGAAACTAATATTTGGATCATATATGTTTTATTTTTAGTTATTTAAAATATCATTTCTATGTAAAGGATAATTTATAAATGGTATTATTTTAATTCTTAACGAGTAACTAAAAATTTATAATATTTATCTTTGATTTCAATGGGTCAATTATTCTCCTGAAAATAATCTAGTTTTCTAAAAACTATCAAAGAAATGGACTCTCTCTGAGGATATTGATGATGAATTATTTACATTATAATAGGAATTTTGAGGACACATATTTGAAAAAATATGTGATTTAATTAAATAAATAAACACTATATGATAATTATGGAATGAAAAATTGATGTTTCTTAATCTTCTGTTCAGTAATTAAGACATCACAAATGGTATTTTCTATTCATTATGAAATTTATATATAAAATGAATTGGATGATGTTGTGTTTATAATAAAATCATTATTCATTTGAAAATAATTTTACTAAGATTCATGTTGAACCATTTTAAGTGATTCAATATAATGACACGAGTCATGATATGAATTAAACTAATAATTGTGTCATGGAAAACGATTTTAGTAAAGGGTTGAAATTAAATAACTTTGTACAAAATTTTGAATTACGAAAATTAATATATTTCAGAATTATTATATATAGTGACCGCTAACAAAAATTAATGATGATAATTATAAAATCATTTTAATTGATAATAATAAAGTTAAGGGATTTTTTTTGGAATATCATTAGAGATAGTGGATAAATTAGAATGATTATATAATTTTCTTTAGGGAGAGAACCAGTGTAATCAGTTGATTGAGTAATGTAAAAGTATATTTCATTAATCTATTTAATTTTTGTAATTCTATAGAATGTGATTAGTAATTTTTATTTAAAATATATTTAATCTTTAAATTGTGAAAATGTATGAATAAATAGTGATGTATAGTGATAAGTGGACTATTTTATTGTTTCTTTGAAAAATATATGGAGTGAAGTTAAGATATTAAAATAGATATAGAATATAACAGTCCGAGAGAGAAAGAGTTGGAAACATCAAGAGATAAAGTATATAAGAGTTGTGATTTTGGAAAAGATAGAGAATCATTTCATCAAACTATTCTGTATGAATTGTGAAAGATCAACTGAACATAGCTCATTAATATAAACGGAGGATGATGTTCCAAAATATGTGAAAAAATTGGATATTAATTATCATGTAGCCATTTAATGGAAGATAAACATCACTGGTTTCCAATATAAATTGAAATTGTATTAAACATTATAACTAGGATAAAATAAATTTATAGATTATAATGATACGTTCTGAAAGATAATGATATTTTCAATAGAAGTTTGTAATTTAAAATTTTATCATGTTGATAACTATTGTATTCCCCAACAATTATAATGTAAAATTTGTAACGAATGGTAGATAACAAATTATAAAAAGTATTAGGTACACTTAATGGGAAAGAAAAATGTAAAAATTTATTATTCCTTACGTTATTTTCTTTTCTAGTTACATCCTATAATGATTATATTATTTCATGAGAGTATTAGATTTTAATATATCACATAGGTTAATTTTCAAATACTAAATCACAAAAAGAAACTACAATTTATTAAACCTCCCTTCTTTGTGGTACATCCCAATCCTAATGAACAACAAATGGTATTAGACCATCCAAGTTAAACCTATAAGATCAAAATTTTACCTAATATAAGGAATTAAAATTAATTGAAAATAAGTGGTGTACCAACATATGACATAAAGAATTTTAAAACCAATATATGACTTATCATAGAAGATATGATGTAGAAACAATGGGATTTCCACCCATTAAATTAAAAACTATGATTTTTTTGAAATAATATGATTAATTATATATAGAAATAATAATTGTATCAATATGAGATTTTGTGAATTATATATTTCTTCTAATAAATTTAATCATATTTATATTTTATTACCCTTAACACTGAGTTTAAAAGAAACATGACATATTATTAAATTATTATTATATAAAATGATTGTTATATACTAGATTTTGGAATGAAATGTATTAATATTATTAACTGAATTATTAAAAATATGGTTTATTCATGTTTGTAAAATTAATTCTTATGTGACCAATTACTTGTAAATTAAAAAATACATTTTAAAAAATAAAAATCATTTGGTATAAAACTATTTTTATTTAAAAAAACAAATTTTACTAAAATAAGTTTTTAAAACAACTTTTTTTAAATAAAATAATGAAACATATATTGTATATATTCAAAAAAAAATTTAACATTCATCTTATGTTTTTATATAAAATAAAAAAAAATTAATTTTATATATAAAAAATATATTTTCTAAATAGAAGTATTTTCAATTTTGGAACACGATTTAAAATAAATTCATGGAAATGATAATAAATTTATTTTTAAAAAATGTTCATTTTTGAAATTGAACTTTCATAATTATCTTTGGATGAATATCTAAGAAATTCATTATAATATTAACAGTTCAATTAATAATGAAAAATACTTGTTATTATTGTAAAATGTCATTTATTCTGATGATTTTTAAAAATAAACGTTATTTTATGATTGGATTCAAAAAAAGTGACGAATTATTTTTCTATTAATAAATTAATTTTCATTGGAATCATTTTCATATTGAAGTTTAATATAAAAATATTTTATGATTTAGAGAATTTTCTATTTGATTACCAACTTTTTCAGTGCGTCTAAGGGAAAAATTTTAAATTAAAAATTTCCACTTAACTGGTCGAAATTATTAAAAATTGGTCCTATATTTATAATTGAAATAATTAATATTTTATAATTTTAATAGGTTCTAAAATGGCCAATTTTGGAGAATTTTGGAAAGTAAAAAATTTGACCACCCCATTTTCTTTTAAAAAACAAATACTGTGTCACCCACCTAACTTATAAAAGGCCACCCCAAATTCAATCATATTCAGAAATCCAAAACCCATAAATTCAGACATTACCTACTTATATAAAAAAATAAAATTTCTCCTGTTAAGCTATAATAATTTTTTCCTATAATTCCACCAAATAATATTTTTTGCGAAAACCAAAAGAACATGTCTGAGGAAGAGGTAATGCCCCGATTCATGAATTTTACATTATTTCTTAATCTACCTCATTGAATTCATATTAATTATATATGATATAATAAAATCAATATATTACATATACTAAAATTTTATTAGGTTACTTAATTACGAATTTTTTTATCCTTTTTAATCAAATGGGTTGTGAAATTGTGATTTCTGTCTACGGTGGACTATATCCTTACAAACTAATATTATTTTTTTTCTATCAACACGGATATATGATGTATATAATGGATGATTTATTGATTCTATATTATATTTATAAAATTTATTTATTATGTAATATTTATATTATATATTCCATCTTACATAATCTTATTTCTGTATATGATAACATCATTCATGTGTATGGAGATCAACTGCCCCACGAAGCAATGTGATTCATTCATGCATTACATGGATGGTAATAAGAAAGGGTTCAATTAACATATTTATTATATATATATGAAAAAAATTATTATTTAAGGAGAACATATTATTTAAAATTCCCTATTTCATTTTTTGGGAAAATGGAAACAACATTCATGCGTATATACAACCTATTATAACAAGGGAAAATATATTTAATATTCTATTTTTACCTACTAAAAAGAAATAAAAATACATTTATATATAATATATATGATATTTATTTCATTCATAATAATAATTATATGTGGAACCATTATGTTTATCAAAAATAAAAATTCTTACGTACACAAAAAAACAATGTAGTTATTAACTGAAATGTGTATTGAACATGGAATTGTTAATAAATGAGTTATAAAAGGTTATAGGTGAATCATATATGATAATATATTCCTATATATATTTAATATATTTAAAATAAATATATATCAACTATATAGGTGGTATTAATGTGTATGAAAGAAGTTGAGACAGATTGTAAGGTATTCCTATCTCAATTTTTACTTCTATGAGACACATGAAACATTCAACAATTATTTATTTTATGTGGTTTATATAATTCAAATAAATGTATTTTATGATGATTCATATATTTTTTTAATATACATATCCATTTTGGTATATAAATTTGATAGGGCTTACGGTTCAAAAGTTACAAATGCAGTACAAGATTGTTTTTCAATTTTCCTTCATCGAGATATATGTTATGTTATAAACCTATAAAACTTTTTTGGGGTGTATATAAAATATTATTTAAATGTAATATAATGAATCTATTTTATATATTTATATTATATTATAAATTTATCACTAATCATCATGGGGATTACAATCTAATGTTACAAAAGTTGTAATGGTTGTAAGTTAACATCCCATAATTTATCCAAATTCATCATGATTATGCTCCCAATGATAAAATAATAAAATATATCTCTCAGGAACACATGAATTTAATTCTAATATTGATATTTATAGAGAAAATAATTCCATTATTTGAACAATTTTTTTATACTCAAATGTTTAAAATATTCTTTTAAGAAAAATTTTATTTATTACTAACCTCGATTGATAACCCATTATTTTTATGGAAAACCATGTTATCTATAAATATATTCAAAAACATTTTTAGAATTGATTAAAAAAAATAATTGAAATATTCAAAAATGTTTTTCTTTTTATAAATTTTATTAAAATAGTTCATTGATTTTTTTCCAAATGACACCACTTTTTATTTTACTATAAATGATAATGGAATTTTTTTTTATATGAAAAGGATGAAAAAATTTTCTTATGTGATGTAAAGTACTTGATTTAATTATTTAATTATAAATTTTCTAGGTTATTTTCTATTAAAATTATTTTCAAAATGTTTTATTTACTAAAAAATTTTTTCAAAGGGGAATTAGTTTATAAGCCAGAAATGATTTTATTATTTTTAAAGATACCTTCATATGTTTCCAATGTTATTTTACATGAAATGGATAATGAAATATTTTTATGATTACTTTTTTCAATATAGAAAATCTATTTTCCTGAATAAATGTTTATGTTTCATTTAAAATTAATTTTACATATTGGATGACAACTTTTAATTGTAATTCCCACAACTCAAGTAGCATAGTGTCATAATGAAAATTTAAGATGGCGCCACACTCTCTAGGGAGCTCTCGAGCTCTTGGATCTACATTTTTCTTCTCCTACGGTTCTCCCCAGTGGTACTGTCTTCTACTCTGCTATCCCTGATTCTCTATTCACTCTACTCACCTCGCTAGGATTATATCTCTCTAGGACCTCATCTCCTTCTCTCTCACTAGATTTGATCACCTCACCATGATTAAAATTCACCAGATTTGTGATGACTCCAACCGCCTTTCTTCACTCTGGCCTGAAGCTCTACCACTCCTCTCTAGGTCGGACATGGAGTGCTGGGTACACAGAGGCTTTGGGAAAGTTTTTTGTCATTTGACCATCCTCTCAACTTATCTATTCTTCTTCATTTAGGGATTCATACCCTTGTCTCATTCTAGGGTTTCATATCCTGACATCACTTTCCTTGTTATAGTCCATCCATGGTTCATTCTAGGGTCAAATATTGTTACTTCATTATTAGCCTTGGTAGTTTTGGGTTGTCTTCAGTTAATGGGTTTTTTTTTGTTTTACTATTTTGATGTTAGTATTGTATGTATATTTTGTGATGATTTTGGGTTGAGCTTGTGTTATGAAGAGGATGGAAGCGGCGAATGAGCTCTCTTCCATGATGTAGGAAGGAATCAATGAATTCAATTAATTGGCGGTTATGTGGTTTGGGGCTAGTGTCGTGGATGCATCACTGGGCTGCATAAAGAGATCGATATCATTGTTTCCTTTTATAGGGTTTTTATTTAGGTTTTTGTTTCCCTAGTTCGTGGTCTCCCGGCCGGAGATGTGGATTTTCTCCAGTGACTGAGAAGTTAATGTTATTCTAGAGATGGTGGTTAGTGTGTTGTACTTTCTCTAGCGACGATGAGGATGAGTTTTATTCTAGAATTGATGATGATGAATGTAGGTAGGGATGTTACTGATGGTGCTTGCGTGATGCGGGCTACCTCATAGTCTAAAAATCCGTTTTAAATTTTGAATTTTGAAAGTTCATATTTTTTGAGGTGTTTAGAATTTTTTATATTGTTGCGGAGAATCATGTTGCGGTCATTAATGGTATTTTATTGGTTGGTTTTGTACTATTTTACATTGTCTTTGGTTCACAATTACATCTTTAAAAGAGTTATTAGAAAATAAAAATATAGATTGGTGGTGCTAGTAGCCTAGAGTCAGTGGTTACATTATTGCTTTGGTATAATATATAAAGTATCAAATATAGAACGATAAATTATTTTAATTGGTTTTTGAACATGATATATAATTTAACATTAAAATACTATATATAATATAAAAAACATAGGTAATCCTTTTAGGACACCATATCTCTCCTAGTTTATGCATTCATATCAGATATAATATTTTTTTTGTCATCCTACTGAATAATTAATCATAAGAAAGAGTTGTGGTCAAATGATATATAATGTTTAATAATAGATGACAAAATCATAAATAATTAATAATAGTTATGAAAATGTAAATTACTAAAACACATTCCATTTAATCAATAACTTGAACATAATATGAACATAATAAAAGATGTTAGAATAATAACACATAATTAATTACATGATCACGGAAAATTCTCCATGATATTATAATAAGAACCAAATCATATGAAAATTAATAAATAATCTCAAAATGATGTAATTCATAATTTTGGAAATATAAAACATACCTTCAGGTCCTAGGCTGAAAATTTTGAATTTAAATGGGTAATGCCTCAACAAAAACCCAATTTAGTTTGTCTAAAGAGATATATTGATCCATTAAGGGTATATAGAAGTACTTTCATCTCAAATAAAACGTAAAATATATTTCTTATATAATTGGGGTGAATCGTACTCAAAATATACATTTTTATTTAAACTAGAACCAAAAAATTAATTAACTTTCCCCATTATGTACACATAATCATAAACCATCCTAGTAGTATGGTTAATAGTATCAAAATATTAAAAACCAAAAAATAACCATTTAATAAAATATGAAATTTGGAACCATAAAATATCCATCTCAATTAGTCATAAGAATCAAAAAAGGATATATAAATAGATTAAAATAATTTATTAAGATAATTGACAAAATTTGTGAGGATGATACCTGTTTTAACTGTAAAATATTTTCTTATTTAAAATGCTACATAATTATAAAGTAAAATATTTTTTCTAAAAAAGACATTTTAAAATTTAAAGTATGATTCCATTCATTAAATTTAAATTAATGAGGTAAATTCCATTAATTCCATATATGTTAAAAATAATTTTTGATATATGAACTTTAAGAGGTGATTTTAAAAGAAGGTCCCTTACAAATATTATATCATTGAAGTGAGAATAAATAAAATGATCAAATTATATGTATTCACTATAAACACGAATAAAATTCTAAATAAAACATAATATAAAAAATATTCAATTCTCCCAAATTCTCATTACGACAGAACCTTGAAATAGAAGTTTAAACCAATGAATGGAAATTAACATAAGAAATCACTTACCACTATGTAATCTGTCAAATCGTATTCCCATTAAAGTAGTCATTCTCTAATGAAACATATAATACCATGAATACAAAGATATTAATTCTATAATATATCATAATTATTTATATTCAAAATACACATGATATAAGTGGTGATTAAGGAATATATCTCATAAAAGAAAAGGTGAAATAAGACAACCAATACCCCACACTACCCTTTAGTGTGGAATTATATAAACTCCTTCAAATGGAATGAAGAATATTATTAACTCATTATAGAACTATATTTCTTTTTATAATACCTTATTTTATGATGGTAAAACATAAATTACCCTTTCATTAATATTTTTTACTATTTTCATGGATTTAGGTTCATTCGTTTCAAGGATTCAGGATCGGTTCTCTTGAGTATAATAATAGAACTTCTAGTTAAAAGTGAATATAAATATAGTAGTTTAATAAATAATTATTAATGAAATTATATGAGGGTAAATAGTCCCATTTATCTTTTTATTTTCTAACATGATGATGATTCATTTGATAAAATGTTATTGATAAATGGTTACTTTACTATGGCAGTTTTTATAAATATCAAATATTTGTATAATTTTATTTAATATTATATCTAGATATTATCTCAAGAACAATATATAGGTTATTATAAACCTATTAAAATCTTATTCAACTATAATAATAATATTATGACTATTAATTATAAAGGTATTGGAAAATGAACAAAGTCGTTATTCATGGAGGAGATTACCAAACATAATTGTTTATTAGTTTCATGTCATTCAATAATTTCATATTATAAAAATAAAAAATAAAAAATATTCTCTTAAAATAATAAAATTACATAGTATACATGAATATTGATGTATTATTCCTTTATGGATGAAGGAGGTGAGGGGACAATAAGAGAATAAATGGAAATAAAAGAGCTATTTTAAAAAAATTACCACTCAAATATCACATCCTTTGAGGACACCTTGAGGACCATATATTTTCTATTTTAGTGAGACCACATGTATATGGACATGGTATTAGTTAGGTGGAAACATGTGGAATTTATACATGAGGAGAGGTGGGTTTAGGTGATTAAATAATAATAATTTTTTTTAAATCCAACCACACTGAGGTGGCATTAAATAATTTTATTTCAGAAGATAATAAATGTTTTAATTTCTATATATGGTCAATAAATACACCCAATAACAATTTATATTTAATGTTTCGAGTTATTTTAATATTTTAACATCTATTTTTGACTCTTTTCATTCTTTTACATATATTGCTGTATATAATTTTTCTACAATGATGTTTTTTCTATATAAAAATAAAAATAAACTTATGAACTAATTTTCAACATTTAATTACAAATAAGTAATCCTTTTACCCAAAATCCATTAATATAATTATAAAATTTATGTTTAAAATTAGTCTAGTAGACACAATAGGCAAACATGTTTTTAATGTAAAAATGTTTTAATGTTTTAATTGTTTTTATATCCAATTCCAATGTTTAGTTTTTTTCTAATAACCTAAATTTTATTTGTCTATATATAATTTATCTACTTTAACTTTAATAATAATTTTATATATAATTTAACATTATAAAATATATATATGAAAAGTATGTTTTCAATTAAAATGCAATATTTATCTATTTTCATCAAAAAATCAAACTTATCAAATAAATATAAAACAATATCCATAAGAAATTTTTTAAATCCATATTTAAAAAAGTAATTATATTTTTTCCAAAAAAAATTATAAAAAAAATGTAAAATTAATTTTGAAAATATGTGTGTGATAAAAAGGAATAAAAACTACTATTTAGAAAAATATTGATTTTGTGCTTAAAATTGGATATATTCGTATCTTAATCCTATTAAACATATTGGATGACTTTAAAATATATTTATTTGAATATATTAAATATATATTTCATTATGATATTTCAATGATAGTGACTAATTTAATTTATTACAACAAAATACAATTATGGGTATAAAATAATTTTTTTATAAAAAAACACATTATATTCAATTTTTTTAAATTACTAATTAGTTGGAGACTAATAAATTATTATTTTTAAATATTTTTACATATTATTTTCATAATTTAGCTAATATCATTCATTCCCACCATTTAAACATCTAGGTGATAACTATAACAACTAAATAATAATATTTCAATAGTTTTTTAATCTTAGTGTTATGTATAACATAAGATATAGTTGAAACTAAATTTATTTAAGAAGATGTAGACTTTAAAATAATGGGGTATTACATTCTACCCTCCATTAATAATAGTTCCTATAATTTGAATATTAACTTAAAAAATCAATGTTTAATACTTGAAAATACGTTCTTAGAAGAAGCCACTATGTAAATTGGGTCAATAAAACATCCACTTAATAAAACTTAATGGGAAATGAAATTGATACCACAAAACTAAGATTTTTACTAGGATAAAATTATTGTAAAGTAAAAACATGGACATAGAACTGAAATAATATTTTTATGTTTTTATGGAGAAGGAAATAGAACATTATAATTAGATGGTTAATAACCAAAAATCATAGACTAAAAATGTCAAAAAATGTAATGGGTATAATAAAAAATGGTAATATTATAATATTTAATTTCAAAATCCATTTAAAATATATAAATATGTTATTTAATATCATAATCATAATATTACTCTTTTATTGTTCTTTTATTTATATCCCCTTCACTTCATAAACCAATATTTGGATATTAAATATTAATTTAAATTTTGGAAGAACTTTTTAAAAATCTCCATAAGTCATTGTGTTAGAATTAAATCATTTTTTTAAAAAAAATTGTTACTACAAGTTATCCAAAATGATTAATCTTGTAATTGAACGAATTGTATGCATAAAAACCTATCATTTTCATACTGATAGGGATTTACAAGCCATTAAATGATGTTAAAGGATATATAATCATCACATGGTGGATTTTGTGAAATCGGTTCACAAAAAGAAAGGTTACAAATATTTATATCATACACAAAATATAATAATTAAAAACTATGATTTTATAAAACTATATATGTATTTGGTGTACATGGAATTTGATAATTTACACAACATGAAATGGGGTTATACACCCTGTAATTATCAATAAATGGAATTTTATATATGTTGTTCAGATAATTTTTCTACATGAATTGTATGTCTCCCTCATACAACCCATAGCCTTACATAAGATATTGTTGGAGTTTTTAGGGCCTCTTCTCATTTCATGGCATTCATTTGGTGGTTGAATGTGATGATGGTTGTAGAGAATCTCTTCGGACTAGTTGTATTCAGATATTCCCCATATCTCTCTTTATTCCTTCTTTTAGTTTGATAGATCACCTTGGGATATATGGATACAAACTCCATGTTGATGAATAATGTTTCTAGGTTTATTTACTTGTAATTTTATTCCATATTCTATCATTGGAATGTCTTGTTGGATGCATTGTGATTCCCTGAATAAGGTTGGTGGTTATATTTTAGATTTTTGGTATAAATAAATCATTTATTTAATAGATTTCTTTATATCCCTTTTAATTGATTTGCGAAAACCAAATTTTATGTGAAATTGATATGGAAAGGATTTTGGATAATCCCGAAATTCCAATGGAATTGAAATTTATGGTGTGTTTTTAAATGGTTGAGAATTATGAAATGATTTTAAAATTGATTTTTTAAAATATATTACATTGAATTTTTGAGAAATCAAACAATTTTCTAAATTTTAGAAACACGTGAATTGATAAATGACTCATGTTTTTTTGTGAATTAAAATTTTGAGATGGGAAATTGGTCAATTACATTTTAAATAACGATTGATGTAAAATGAACTAATTTTAATTTTATTATTTATTTATAGATAACATGAGAGTCTAGTTAGTTGTTTATTTATTTGGGACAAGGATTTTTTTATGGTAATTCAAAAGAAATGGATTCATGATGAAAAATTAACCAAAATTTTTTTTTGAATATCTTATGCTCATCAGGATTATGATGAGATCCATTCGACCTAATATTGAGGGGTGTGTGTGCACATGTTATCTATGATCGTAGATTTGATATGTTGGCGGATCTTATATATAGAATATATCGTAATATATGGAAGTTAGACATCATTATCATTTTAACTATTTTGATTATAAATTCGAATGATTATTAAATAATATTACTCATGCCTAGTGATTTATATAAACTGATTTATGTGAAATTTTTATTTAATCCACTGTGAAATTTTTTTCAATCAAATTGAAATTAAAGAGTGATTTGTTTTGAATATGAAAATATACATCCACATGATTTTTGATGAAAAGTGATTGCATGATTTTTTTTATTAATGGAATCATATTATGGAACACATTGTGAGACCACAATGTGGTTTTTAACACACAACCAAATGTTTTCCTTTGGGTATTTGTATATTTAATTCCACCAGGATAAATTAAAGAGAATGTGACTCTTAGTGGTGGAAATATTTCTTGACTATTTGGGCTTGGAGTGTTGATATCTTCATGTTGTTCTAGTTTCGTCTTTTCAGTTTCTGGTACTTTGATGATGTACTGCTTAGGTTTGAATATACCTATTTTTTTCTAGCGCATCCTCTTTAAAGTGATTTGATCATACTGATATGTATCTTTATCTTATACTAGTTTTCTAGAATATTCATTCCATCATTTTTATTTCATGATTCTTGTGTCGAGTTTAATTCCCATGGGGGTCATAAAATTCCTTCGAGATGTGTTGTAATTTTTTCATGTGTCAAGGTACGAGTGTATTCCGACAAGATTGTGTGAATGAGGCATTAATGGTGTTGGATGGGAATCATTCTATGATTCAAGTATATATTTGAGAAATCATGTCCAAAAATAGGAGGTAGTAAAATGTATGTTACTAGCCATATCCCATCACAATGAGACACTGTGTTAGGTTAGGGAAATTCATCATGAGGATTAATTCTCGTTTTTCCAAAATTTTGATTTAGAGTGCCTATAAGAGGCCATTTGACATTAAATCATGATGTTTTAGAGTGGAAGTTAATCAATGTTTCTTTTCACTAAATAATTATATCATGATTCATTGGATCTAGCTAAGGATATGGGGATTTTCAAACTCCAATAGGCCGATAAGACCATGAAAGAGTATGCAAACAAATTTTCTGAAAATTTTCAATTTTCACATTAAAATATATCAAATGAAAAGAAGATGAATTAATAGTTTGAGATGGGAATAAACTATCATTGTAATTTTAAAAATTTATTTTTGAATAAATCTTATTATGATAACATGATGAATATGGTGTTGATGATCAAACATGACCTAACTAAAATTTTAGGGTTAATGGGAGTTTATTTTTATCCAAGTGGAAGTTATGTGAGTTCCCATAAATTATAGATGTATAGAGATGAGTATTATTTTTGATTTCAATATTGGGGATATTTTAAACCACATGTATTTCATATTGGATACCCTTTGAATTTCTTCTCTTATGGAAATCATGGGCATTCAAAACAGGTTTTCCTTGAGGAACCCAAGAAATGTGGTTTTTGTGGTCATTTAAATCACTTTCAGGTATAACATTATATCTTAAATTCTTTTCATAACGGCATGGTATAATGAAGAAAAATCCACACTATGGTGAATTAAATCATTAAATATCTAAGGGTTTATAGATATAGGAATATTAAATGATGTTTCTTAACACAGAGGAAGTGTCTCTCGAGGAAGTATATTTTTTAGTGACAATAAGAGGTTCCATCATTATATAATCATCATTAGTGACTTATGTATTTGATTTTAGTGCATCTCACACATTCATATCGACTCCTTTTCTTAATATAATAAATATTTATATAGTTAATTTATCTTATGTGATTGATACTACAAAACCACTAAGAAAAAAGATGGAGAAAAAGTATATTTTATCCTACATATGTGTTTTGTGTACTAGATATTGATATTAAATGTATCATTATTATTCTTGACATGAGACCTCATGATGGAATCATTGGGATTTATTGGCACATTTCCAATCATTCTTAAATTCATTTTTATTTTCAATGATTCTCGATTACAATGCCTAATGAGGTGGGTCATATTATTCCGAGAGAATGGTATTTAGGGATTAGTAGTGCCATGCCATATTATCGAGAGTTTGGGAAAGTGATATAAATGTTTTTTTATCTAAAGATGAAAATTTGATCAATTTTTTCTGTCCAATGGTTTTTGATTTTCCCAAAAAAATCCTTCCATCCACAATTATTTTCACTAGTAATTGATTTAGGGTTTTCTGTTTATATAGTTCATGGTTTAAACTAGTACATATTCCTTCTTACAACATGGAACCAGCTAAAATTAATTAGTTGGAGACTCAATTGGAAAATCTAGTATATAAATTATTTATATGTCTGAGTGTGTCACCAAAACACTTGTTTTCTTTCCTATAAAATATAATGGGTCACTTTAACTATGTTTCATTTTTAAGAAAATCAATCAAGTCATTGTAATGAACATGTATATGTTTCCATGGATGGATGATCTATTTGAAAAATTGTAAGGGGATATATGGTTTTGGAATATTCAACAACGGTCATGTTTTTAACAATTGAAAATAATATAATCGTATATTCATAAAACCACTTTATAATGTAGGTATGAAAATTATAAGTACCTTTTATCCCATTTGGTCTAACCAATGCTCTTATATTCATTATTAAAAATGATGAATAGTACTTTCAATGATTATCTAGATACGTTAATGGTGGTATTTGTGGATGAATTCCCAGTTTACTATATGTCCATGGTGGATCACATGAGTCATATGAGATAAATTTTGGAATTTCTATGGAATCATCGATTTTATGACAAGATTTAAAAATGAGATTTTTGGATTTAGGAAGTGATGTTCATGGGAAACATGACATGTAATTTCATCTGATCTTGAGAAGGTGAAATCTATTATAACTAAGGAGAAACTATGTATTGTTTTAATGATTCGATGTTTCTTGGGATTAGACGGATATTATCATTGGTTCGTAAATTATTCCCCAATGTTGAATTATTAGATTATTGTTACCACTAGGAAGGGAGTGAAGTTTCCTTGGGATGTGATATTTTAGTTCTATTCTCTTGATCTGAAATTTAGTTTTACTTCTACACTAGTGTTGACTCTTATAGAGGTTGTACTAGGCTATGTGGTCTTAAGTGATGCATCATGTTTGGGTTTGGGAAGTGTTATTATGAAATATGATCATGTAGATTAGAATGGATCGTTGTATATTAGGCTACACAAGAATGATTATCTAACCCATGAACATGAACATGCAGTAGTGACACATGTTCTTAAGAGTTTGTATAATTAAATTTTCCAAAAAAGGTTTTACATATATTATATTCACAGGATATTTAGTTATATCTTCTATTATATTTTTTTGAATATTCACCTACGGATTGTGATGGAGAACCTGTAAACAATTGATTTTCACATCACCTAAACACTGCGGAATAAGAATTTTTATTTCTTATTCCTTATGTGCAATTATTCAAACCCAGGATTTGTAAGACTCGTTGAATGAGTGTATCTTGATAGATATTTTTCCACTTTTTATACAGAAGTTTGGGAAATATGGGTTGAGGTTATCTTGGAGAGTGTTTCGGTCATATCAGATATTCTTTAGTTTATTCATCATGTATTGTAACTTGATTGTGAATTACATATCATTAGAGACACTCTTTTTGATTGGGAGATGTTCCTAAATGTTATTCCTCAATATATGATATTCTAAGGTTTTAGACTCTTTTTGTCCTGTATTTAGCGATTAATAAATATTTGATGGGGTATTTCCATAATTCCAAATTTGGTTTTCAACCAGGAACCACAAAAATGTTCTAATTAAATGTAGTGTTGATTCTTTCAATCAGGTTTGATTTGGGTAAATTTAGATTTTTTTCTTTCATTGTTATATTTTCCAGCAGGTCAAGGCCAATCTTGAGATACCTTTAGGTTTAATTCAACAAGAACAACTGAATACATAGATATGGGATGAGATTTTCATGGTATTTTTCTTTGGTTATCAAGTACCCCAAAAAATAATAATGTGATATGCATTGTGATTTATAGGTCGAACAAATCTGATAACATTAAAATCATTAATGATATAACTAAATAAAAGGATCTAAGAATTCCTTATATGAGAGAGGTTGTTCATTTTGACGTAGTTCTATCTACTATATTCTCTCGTAGAGGTCCCTGATATACTTCTTATTTTTAAAGAGGCCTTTTGGTGTAACTTGTATATCATCTGTATTTATGCACAACATTCCATCCATATATAGAGGGATATATAGATAGAGATATAAATATTTATAAGGATATGATTCGTGAATGCGTTCATGATTTTGGTGGAGCTTTATATAACCATTTGAGACTGGATGAGTTTACATATTACAATATTTACTAGTATGTGATTATAATGGCTAATTTTCAGGCCTTGGAAGGACAATCTAGTATAAACACCATAGTTTTGGTTAGCGAATGGAAAATGTTCATTAGTTAGAATGATCATGTTTTAAGAGATTATTGTAATGTTTAAGTTGATTCATCAAATAATTTCAATGTCATAGAGTTGTTATAAATCTTCTTCTGATCATTATCATCGACCATTAGAATTTTTGGTTGGGCTCATGTGTTCATGAAATATTCACCACATTTGCTCATGGATATATTAGTAGGCAAGGGAACATTGTCCTTTGTTTTTTGGGACCTTATGAGGTTGTATACCTGATGGGGAAATTGTATTACTTTTTAGAACTTCCACTATAATTGACATCAATAAATGACGTCTTCAATTTATCTCAGCTACAAAAAATATGTTTTTGATCCATATCATGTTTGAGATGAAATTATATTGATATTCATCTTGATTTTACCATAACTAAGCATGGAGATAGTATTGCTGATTTTAAGAGAATGGTACATTGTAGAAAGAATATACATTTGCTTCATGTGATATTAAAGCATGGTTCTAAATCTCATGAATAATGGGATGGTGATGAATTGAAAAGAGAATAGTTGATATAAATTTTTATATTGAAGATTCTTGAATCACTTTCAAGGGAAAATTTTTTTTTATGGTGGGTAGATTCTAATTCCCCAATACCATTATTTCATATATGTTTTAACCATTTTCATGGTTTTCCTTTTTTATTTGTGGAATAATGCCATGTTAGAATTGAGAGAATACCTATAATGGAGATATAGATGATTTCATGAAATTTTCATCCTAAAAGCATCTTATTTTTAATAAATATTTGGATTTACATGTTGTGCAATGATGTTACATGACATGTAAACATATCATGGATGATTATATAGAATTAGTACACGATTTAAAAGGTTACAAGTTGTTTACATCTTATATACTGTGTAATAATTATAAATCATATTTTTATAAAATTTGATTCCTTTTTGGAATATATTTATTCCAACAATTTTAAAAACATGATTCAGTGTTAAAAACTATATAATTATTAGGATAAGAGATTTTAAGTCAGGTAATCGGGTGATATTTGTTTTCACATGACCAAAAACCCTCCCTCGAGTGACAAAGATCCTTCCTTTGGTAGTTTTTTTCATTTTTAGGACATCCTACCATTTTGGATCATATGTTTAGAGATTGGTCATCGGGATATTTGTAGTGCATATATCTAGGTAAGCAATTGTCATGTATCTCCCATAATTGCCTCTATTCTTTCATGGTGTTTGATGTATCTTCTTAGGGTTGATGGAACTAACCATTGTGTTGATCAATATTGTTTCTAGGATGAGTTCCTAGATCTTATTTTCATATATCCTTTATTGAAGATTCATGTGGTGGGATTTTGATTCTATATAAACTCTATGTGGTTCATTTTTAGAATCTCCATATAATTAAATCATTGATTTTTTTATATTGATTTAAATTCATCTTTTGAACCCTAATTACATGTTAATTGGGAATAAAATTGATATTATATGAAATTTTGGAAAACCCACAATTCTAATGGAATTTGAATTTGGGGCATTTTTTGAAATTTATGGAATGTGAATTTTCATTTTGAAAAAAAATTGGGGAATTTAATTATTATTTATAATTGATGTGAAATGATAATATTTTAAATTTTTTTATTGACTGACACAGTAAATGAAAGCCTTGGTAGTTAGTGGGTTATTTTAAAAAAACATGATATGTTCGTAAATTCATAGTAATGGATTGTTGAATAAGACTATAACAAAAACCAATTTTTCTGGATCATATCCTATATGGGATTTTGATGAGATGTATTTTTCATTAGCCAAGGGGATTTTTGTACACATTTTTTTAACTATTTCTAATACGAGATGTGTGAGGATCCAATAAGTGTGAACTTTTTTACAATAGGTACGATTACCATGGTGCTCATTATGACCAGTTTGATTGAATATTCATTGATTATTTTATTTCCTTACTCATCTCATTAAATTTTTATATAATATATTGTATAAAATATATATATAATCAATGATAATCATATTTATATAAAATTGAAATGAAAACATTTTTTTAATATGAAAATATGCTTCCACTATTATTGTGATTTCTATTGAAAGAAGGATTTTTATGGAATCATGTTATGGAACACATGGTTAGACCCAAGTAGGGTTTTTACCTCATCTCTACATTTGAATATATTCTACCATGTATGAGTAAATAGAATTCACATCAAGGAGGTGGTGGTTATTCTAGAACTATTTTCCATGGAGTGTTATTACCGTTGAGATGTTTGAGTGTGATCATATTTGTTTTTCATATGTCGATAATGTACTATTTTTTCTGATATACCTATTTGATATCTATTACTTTCTCCATGATTAATTTTCAGTATGTTTATATGTAACTTTATCTTCTCAAGTGTTTGTGGAAAATTCATTCATAATATTATATTGCATGGTTCCATGTGACATTTTACAACATGTGAGGATTGGTAACACTAATTAAAATTTATCACATGAAATATATGCTATATCAATGGTTTATAACCATATATTTAGGTCTAAAAAATCTGGCTATAGGGAATAGCCATGGTTTTGGGAACCATCTATCCTATTTGAATGGCAATATGGCCATGTCTATATCTATAGTTCCCCACATAGAAGTACGCCTATAGCCACAGTTGGAAACCATTACAATAAGAAATTCATTTAAATATATAGACTGGTCTTAAACCATTTATCTATACCTACATGAATGGTTTACACCATCGGGGTATAGAAATAGACACTATTTCAATCTACCCCTCTAGATTATTCCACTGAAATCTATTTCCACAATGTTAATCTCGAGCATTAGGCAAATAAATATAGTTCCACCCATGGAAGTAGGTTTCAGGACACAGTTTTCAAACATGTCTATAGCCATCACTTTCTGTAAAATTATTAGAATACATACTTCCAAACTTTACAATCATGGTTATATCATATTTTATATAAAAATACCGTGTATATAGCATCCTACCACACCATACACCCAAAACTGCACCCTAAACCTGATTAGAACCCACATATGTCAAAAAATAAGAAAAATGTAACCAGTTATAGCTACTTTTTTGTTTTCTTTTGTTGAAAAGTATATTTTATGTATTCTTAAAAGTCATAATGGGTCAATGAATAGTTTGGGAATTGTTCGAGTAATAACAAAGGCAATTGAGGAAATTATGCCCCCTAGAAAAGAAACATGTTGAAATGTTCTTTCCTAAAATAGTATTAATGTATTATGTGAAGTGAATATGGAAAATTACTACCCATAAAAAATATTTTAATTTCATATGTGTTATAATGAATATGTATGAATAGTACTAGAGAATATGAAAACCAGGCCAAGAAATAAAGAGATATGATATGGCGGTTATAATACATGGATTAGTTTTTAATTGAAAAAACCCCTACGTATAATGAGGACTAGAGAAATGTGTAATTTTAAATTTATGGTTTAATATTATGGTATTAAATAAAGAAATATAAGAGGGATAAATATTCATATTATATGTCACATATCATATATAGTTTAAAAAATTATAATGTCTTCTATATAATTATTTTATTTCACAATATATGTTATACAAAAAAATTAATGGATAGAAAATAGTGGTGGAATATAAAATATATTTTCATAATCCCTATTTGAAATTTAATGGGTGAAAATGGGTGTTTATATTTGGTGTGTAGAACAAAGGAATGATTAGATAAATTTTTAATATGGGGTTACCTTTCTCCTGTATAAAATTTAAGGGACGGAAATGATGATTTTGAGAATTGGGATGAGAATCATGATTTAATAATAAATAATTATTTAGTTTGGGATGAAAATATGCATCTATTTTTGATAATTAAATTGATTAATATGCACCTTAAGGTACTAAAATTTAAAGTAGTTCTGATACAAATGAAAATGTTTAAATACTACGCTGGATGTCCATATTAAAGGATTTGGAAAATAATTTAAAATATATGAAACATAACATTTCAAAGAGCCACAATAAATTTTCATAGAACATACACATTATAAAATAATGAAATTTTTTTTCTAAAATAGTAGATAAATTATGAAATTAAAAATTAAGGGTTATAAATAGGGAACCTACCTCAACCTAGTGGCATGCTAATTTTGATGACGACAACTCAAATCTTCTGATTTTTTCTACATGATTTCATAATAACCTAAGGACACAATGTTCATTAATCATGAAAATATTAGAATTTTATAGTGGTGGAAGGGTATGATAATGAATACTTCCATGCTTGAAACCTTCATAGTGTCATACATATTACATAAAATCCATTTTTCTACAACTTCTTTAACTCATATACTTTATATCATTCATATTACAATAACACACAACACCATAAATTTCATATTATAGTTATATAATAACACCTACAACTAAAAAAATTTCGGCTGAGGTTCATTTTACATCTTCACACTATCACTAATCTCCTTAAAAAAACTAAAAGATATAAGGTTATAGTGGTGTTAGAGGATTGAATAAAAGTTGTGGTAAACACTAAATTCTCATTAGTTGATGCATTATAGATCAAGAAGTAATCAATATTCATTGTAGTGGGATCAAGGTATAAAATATCTCAGCTATTCAATGTCCTTCAAAATAAACTATAATGGGGATATGGATCATTTGAAATTTATAAACAAATGTTGATAGAGGAGGGATAATGATGGAGGAGTAATAACATGGAATGATTAGGGAAAAGTGGGGTATTTTAATGGATGAAGGTAGTGGGTATATTTATGGATTATATGGATGGGGGATGTTATATAGTTATTACGGTATGAGGTGTAATAGATGGATGGACATAATATAAATGGAGTGATTGATAGATCGTATTATAATTCTCTATCAATTACTTCAATTCATCCCAGAATACTATTTAAATAATTGATCTAAGTTTAAATGTCGTGTGGACTTGGTAGTTGATAAATTTGTATCTTTAGTTTTTTTGATGGTTTGGAATATGAGGTAACTATGGAATAGACCTTATAAGACTCATCCTTCTAGTTGATGTGATTTCACTCAACATTCCATATGAACCACATTCTTTTCGTCTTCTACAAGACCAATATAAGAAATAATGGATAATAAATAAAATATATATTTTCAATTGTCACATGTTATATATATGGAACAAATGATCTTAGGTTATTCTCCAAATGGAAAAAAAGACACCCATGATTTTACTGTTAGACTTCTCTCAGTGGACATTGAAATATAATTTAAACATTCTAATGATGTTAATATCTCTCAAACTATAAATGATAGAAAAAAAGAATAAATAACTATCTCATTGAGACCTATGAATCATTGAAATAAATGAAATAGTTTATAATGTATTAATAAATAATATTTGTTACGGAGTTCATCAATTGTGTTCTATTTATATTTTATGTATCATGCATGTTCTTTGGGTCTACTATATGGCTAGACCAATCTTACTGCATGTGTACTCTGATGGGATTTAGATTCACCACAAAATATTATTAAATTTATGAAAATTTATGGTAGTAAAAACAAATTACAACTATAATTTCTACCACTAATAGATTTTTTTTGACCCATCCTAAACTCGAAATTATCAAGGGTAAGCTCAATATTTGATAAAAACTCTAACGTCAACTATTTCTGGCCTCCTCAAAAAAATGGATAAGTTTCTCTAAATACATATTATATAGTTCCCTATGGTGTTATTTTAGAAGTCATTTTACTACATATACCACATAACCAAGGTTTTATTTATTGGCCACCTTCACATTATTTGAATCCCATGCATGTCTTGATGAATGACGTTTGGGATGAATAAGTAATGATATAGGTGGAAGTAGTGTAAAGAATCACTAAAAGATTAGTATTGGGAATAATAATTAGTATGGATAATGTATTTAAAATTCAATGGGTATAGGATGTTCTTTAGGATAGATGGGGTTGTGGTTGTGTAGGCATTGTCTTACAATACATTATGTGATTAACTAGTGGAATCTGGGTTTGTGGGGTTTGAAGGTACTTTTAATTTATAAGGGTTGTTGAATTTTTTCTATGATCCATAGATGGTAAAGAGTAAATGATTAGATAGGGGTTTGGAAAGCGTTTCTGAAATGTATTTGTGTTTGAGAATTGGGTTAATTGTTTGAGAGGATATTGAGAGTTTTGGGGTTTTAGTTGTGATATAAGGTATTAAATGGATGTGGATAGATTCCATGAAGGATATTAATCAACTCATGTAGATTTTTTAGTAGTTAACTAGTTGATTCACGGTCATAGAGGTTGATTTGTGTGATGATTTTTTGTCTTGGATGTGGAATTGCTTTATCCAATCATCTTTTATAGAGAAATATATAATCGATGGATCATGGAAAATTCACCAAAGGAAATAAATTGTGTCCTCATCATTTCCCATTGGGTTCCAAGAATGTTAATCACCATCATAAGATCATCATCATATCAAAACTTTTTTGTATAATGGCATTGTTAACATATTAATCAATATAACATAGGGGATATAAAACCCAATCCTGGTACTCTATTATTATATGGAATATCCAGCATTCTTGAATCCTAAGTGACATGTATTTGTCACTCATCAACCAATCATGGATTAAATTATTATTATTAAAATAAACTATCACTAATTAATTAATATAGGGTAAACTTTAGATACCATGTTATGATATATAATATATAGTAAAGTGAATGGATTAAATATCCCACTTCATTAATGGAAACATTAACCCTTTGATCTATTTAAATTCCATACATATTAAAATAGACTCAATCACATTTCATCCTCATTTATTATATAGACTACTGAACATAACCATTTTCATCATAATTTCATTTTATTACATGAAAAACATAGAAGAATCACATTATTCTTACATTCTACCTCGAAAAAGGTGGTAGTTATTATAAAAGAAGGATATAAGGATGAAAATGGTGATGAAATCCTTAAAGATTCTTAGGGGACGCACCAAAGATATGATTTTTTAGTCTCTACGTTATCTGTAGTATACTTGGTTGATATACTATCCACACCAATTGACGATTTCAGGTCTAATGGGGTGAAAGAGTGTGCTTGAGAGGAGAACCCTACTATAAATGCCAAAATTTTGACTCCTATAGTTTTAGAAAATGATTTTTAGATGATATATGGTGAGGAAAAATGGATGTTCAGACTCATCAAGAGATGATGAATTAGAATATTTAATATGTATGAAATAAATATTTTGAGTATCATTTAGAAATAATTTTTTTTGCGTAGTCCAACTGTTGATCTTGTTAAAAATAAAATGGATTTACTAGGGATTTGAGGGTTTGGTTGGGGATATTACAATAATAAAAAATAATTATTTAGTTTTAGTTGGAAAATATCCCTTATTGGGTTATTAATGAATGTGAAGAAGACACACTGTCTCTTAAATGCAATAATAGTTGTTTAGATACAAATGAATTGGATTATATACTGAGATGTAATTCCATGTTAAAGGCCTTAGGAGATCATTAAAAATAGGTGAAAATACCATTTCAATGATCCAAAACCAATTTTAATAGAATATACACATCATATAATAATGAAAAAATGTTTTAAAAACAATCTAGAAACTATGACATTCAAATTAGAAGGTTTGGAATAGAGAACATACCTTAATCTCAAGGAAAACTACTTTTGATGATGGCATCTCATATATTACTTTATTTTTTCTGGAATGCATATTCACATTAACACACACTCACAAATATATATATATATAGACACCCATACCATATGTATATATTTTTACATCCATGTATGCACAATGGGGTCCTTAGATATATGATTATAAGTTCATATACCAATGTACACTTACATATGTATTCATTTTCTATATATATATATATACAAACACTATGCACCAATATATATATATATATTCATACTTCCATGAGTTAATATATATATTTAGGGTACAATATATATTTATATGCCTACCTATGCATACACATGTATGTCACCTTCATCAATGCCGGCTCGAATTCACCTTAACGATATCCAAAACAGATTTCAAAAATATAGGGATATCAAAAATAAAAAATTCTGTAATTATAATTATTCCAATGAAAAAAATTGGATAAAACATACAAGAATCAAATTTCAAACTCAGTATCTTTAATGATGCATGTTATAACTATCCCATCATAAAAACCCACCTAAAATGAAATAATCATAAAAAAAGTGAGATATAATGTCTTCTAATAATTATGTGTTTTGGGTTTCAATTTTATGTTGTAAAAGATTAGAAATGAGGACATAATTACCATATATCTTGTGAATATTAATATAATAAATGATTAAATAAAAGGTGTTGTTTAAAAAAATATTTATGTGTTAAGATATTTTCAGTATTTAAATAATATCTTGAAAATATTTGTGGGAATTGGAAGAAGATCTTGATTTATTGAGTTTAAAGAAGATAATTACATTAATTATTGATTTATCTTAAAATAATTATTATTTTTTCTATTTAACAATAACAAATTTATACTCTTTTTTGAACCAGGTAATCTTTTTTGCATCTATTTTAATTTTACTATTTTCCACTTTTTTTAATATATGTGGTTGATTTTATTGAAATCATGTGTGTGAATTTTTCCATAATAGAGGATATTATAGTGAATCATTATTCCTAATTATATTTCTATAAGATGTTAAAAATTATAGTGGTTTTAATTACATAGTTAACACCCATTGGTGTGTGAAATATTCTGGTGAACTTAATTTTTTTCATCCTTTGTATTCAAGAAAACCCCTCCACGACAACTAAACTGAATAACACCTTAGAACGAATTCTATCAAGCTCATTGTTTATGATATATCTCCCCACCTAAAAAACATGGTGACTCGATTGTTGTATTAAAACATTATTTCATTGGTTTTACAATAGGATTCTTTATAAGATGAAATGAATGTTTGAGGGAAAAAATAATACATGAAATATGCATGGAAATACATTGAATATACACATATATAAATTATATAGATAGTTTAGTTTTTCCTTAAAGAATAATGAAAAATAATGTATATGTTAATTATAATAAAAATTGAAAATATACTTGAATTGAAAAAAAACTACAGAACCCAAAAATAGTATATATAAATGCATTCTTAGTGATAACTAACAAATAAAATAATTGGGTGTAAAAATTTCTATAATTTAGTTAAAAGAATTCATAAATGTAACTGATACATATATGGTGATGAATATTATATAAATAATTATTAGATAGAGATAATACAATAGATATTAATATAATATGTTTTAAATAAAATGATGTTTATCGGTTAGAAAAAGTGAAAGACATTCCTTATGACGTTGAAAATTTGGAATATATCAGGTTAAAAGAATATAGTGGTCGAGAAAAAACCTCATATAATTTAATGTATCGGATGTACCAAAAACAATTTCAATTTTAGTTATTAAATCTTTAATCTCATATATATTTAAACGGAATCATTGAACTATATAAAAGTACATGTTAGAGTAGAATAATTCTTTCACACCCTTGTTAATCATCTACGAAATTGTCATTATATTAAAGGATATTGGGAATTGAAATTGTTATTTGATATGTTGTTAATGATCTCATTAGGTGTAAAATACAATTATCATATTCAGTAATGTAAATATAAAACATATTATAAATAAATAAACTTAAAAACCTGGATAAATTATATTTAAAATTCTAAAATAATAATTTTTAAATTAGATTTTAAATAATAAATTAAATTTTTTAAATTATATTGTACTATGATTGAAAGTTAAAGATTTATTTTTTCAAACACATTAAAGGTAAAAGTGAGAAAACAAATGTTCAACTACAAAAGAATATAACATATCCCTTAAAACAAAATTATTTTATACTATTGTTAGTCTCCCTAAACATTTTTCAAAATATTGAGTTTACCTAAGTCTTTGGTTCATCCATTATTAGATCTTCAAACTATTAGGCCAGATTATCCCAGGACTGGATGTACTACTCAAGGATGATCTTACCATTGTTGAATCCCCCAATAAATATTTGATCATATTTTCATATCTATGTTTATTTCTCCTCACTAACAGTCACCTGTTATTACCTCCCCTTCATTTTGGCACCTTCTTCATCAAAGTCATTGTGTAGCAGAACTTGTTCAACAACTTCATATTTTAAAATCAAGAGAAAGTCCGAATATTGTTCACACACACAACCATACTTAAAGAAGAAAAAATATTGTTTTTCATATTCTTGGAATTTAACTTCAATGATGATCATTTATACATTGGAGGTGTTAAATATGAATAATTATCCCCTTTACATATTTTCCCCTTGTCACCGCTTCAGCTCGAGTGTTCCACTATTGAAAAAAAATCCATCTTCACTGGTCTCCATCTCACAGACTTCATCATTGTCCTAGAACAGTTCTAGATGATCTATATTAATACAATCCATTTCAATAACATCAAAAAAGCTACTCATTTTAACCGAAGTCTGAGTAACTAGGTCACCACCCCCTGTTTTTCTAGATTTGGTTTGATGAGATCTGTCCTGGACAGACCCCTACAATCCTTCCTTAGAAAACACACCACTACCAACCTTATATGATCATATTTTTATCTGTATTCTATTTCATCCTTGTTATGAGTTTTTGAAATCATAAAAAAAAATTCTAATAATGAAAATAAAATTATTAATTGTAGTGTAGTTAGATATTTTAGCCATTATTTTTTAATGTTCAATCCCTACTATATTGATTTAGATTATCTATATATATATATATCACGCTTCTATTAGATAAATCTATTATGTATTTAGAAATTCATATAAATACTTTTTACTTAAAGCTTTGGAGAAAATTTATCAATAAGAAATAAATTAACCATTCAGTTTTCAAAACTAAATAGAAGAATGTGACACAATATAAAGATAAATATAAGAAAACATATTTGAACGTGAAAAAATAGATTTCAATATGTTCTGACTAGGTCTGTTAATAATTAAATTGAATTTTATAAAAGTTTTATGATACTTATGTTGTGAAACATTCATAATGAAGATTAAATATATAAAATAATTGTGATTAATATTTCTTGATAGAAGTACATGTACACTTACATTATTTATAAAATGTAAACATTATAATAATAGAAATATATGTTAAATCAAATTCATGTTTTATTTTAAATGATCTCATGTTATTTTTATCAATTATTTAATAGTTTGAAAAATAAATGACAAAATCATGGTAATTGAACATAATTCTTCTAAAATCATTCGGTAAACCTATCACAATGATACTATTTTAATGACACATAAAGAATAATAATGTGGAATTAGTTTAGATAGGTTACTTAATCATTGTATATAATTCAAGACACCAAAATTCAACTTCAGAATTTCACACATATATTTATGGGAAAATTAAATAATATAAAAATATTTTTAGAACTCAAATATTGAGTATTATAGGATTCAATTAGTCCAGAATACAAGTGAATAAGCGAATAATTAAATAAAATTGAGGGAAATTTTTTTTATTTCAATACCATGAAAATAATAAATGTAAAATAGTACTGATAAAATGAAATTGGTCTTTGTTAAATTATATATAATATCATTGAAAAATCAAACTATTTAATTGAACTTAAATGGTTATGAAATATGTTGTTGTATTTCTAATGAACAACACCAATTTTTATTGAAAATAATGATATTAAAAAATAAAACAGATAAAATAGTAATAAAAAATGAAACTATTGAAGTGGAACAAATATATGTAACATCAAATATAATTTAAATATGTATTATTTAATATTTTAAAATAATAAAAGAAACTAAAATTTAAATCTTTATATATTTTATCATAACAAAGAATAAACACATTCTATATTTGATCATAAAAGTAATCCTAAAAAAGTATTTGGAAGAAAGATAACTTTAATGGAAACTCCCCTCATGTTGTCTAAAATATGTTCCATAGTATCTTACTATGAAATTTTATTCATAATAAAAGTGAATTTTCAATATGAATCACAATAAACTCCAAACTGATGTTTAATGACTTACAATAAGTGATACTCATAATGTGACAGCTCAATTCCAAAGTAACATGCAATAAGATTTCCCAAGAATGACATATAATTATAAGTAAAAATGATATAATGTCATCACATGACTTAAAATAAAAACATATATTTTATTTTTTATTTAAATTGTGTAATGAAGCTATAAAATATTGAAATACTATACAAAATCCAAATTTATGGTTCATCGAAATTCCAAAAACATTAACCATAAAAAATAATGGGAAACAATCCTTTTTCACAATAAACTAAAATGTGTAGTAATCATTACTACATCTTCCCAAAAACATTCTCTCGAATAAATAAATTATGATATAGGATTAATAATTATGGATTTATTAAGTTGGTGTAACTTCAATAAAATGATAATGATCGGACGAATTGTCATTAATTGAACCTAAAAATTGTATTTTGTTGAATATTATTAGTGAGAATGAAAATTATATAATAGGTAATGATGATAGAAACATTAATATGAATAAACTTTACCATGATGAATACATTTGGAAAACAATATCTTGTTGAAGTGAACACAATCCCACATGAATACATGGGTGAAATTAGATATCGATATAAAATAATACAACAAAGGAAGAACCCATTGGACTTTCTATGTAACTGATTCCCTAATTACAACTATTTTTTGACAATATTAATGTTTATCATGAATTTTTTTAAATATTAGTAGCAATCACTATTTCACAAACATTAAATAATTTGATAACATGACATGGTCAATAAGATATTCAAAGGAAATTTTACTCCATCCAACAAAAAAATACAGTACATCGGACTCCATTATGTACAATTTTTAATTTATATATAATATAATGTTTTTTATGTTAATTGGGCATGAATATATATTCCATTTAATTCAAGTGTGTTCGAATGACAGTGTTATTTCTGAAACATCACAATAAAACATATTTCTGTAAAATTCCACTTGTCTAAAGAAATATGTTTAATTGAAATATTCTTTAATATTAAGAAATGAATCATAATTTTTTTCATAATTTTGAATATCAGTTGATTTCAGCTGATATAATTAAATCATTAAAAGTCCCGACCTAATTGAGAATTCTTACAATGTGTTAGTACATGATATATAACAAACTAAAGAAACTAAAATATTTTATGTCATTAAATATTTTAGAATCCATCATTTTCATAATTAATGAAAAATTGAGATATATAGGTCCATGAAGATTCATTCCTAATAAAATATATTTGTAAACATTGGGTGAATTCATGACATGGTTATAAAAACGGTGGAAAATATCTCAAATTTTACAATCTCAAGTGAAAGGAAATCTTATTTATTTATGTTTATTAATTGAAATTAATTCACAATTCTATTATGTCAAAACATTATATGATGAGGAATAAAGAACACTAAAACAGTTTAATTTTTATGGAGTTATTTTCATTAAAAATTCACAAAACATGTTGCAATTTCTTAGGATAATTAACTCATGCATTTGATGAACATAAACGTTAAAAATATTATATTATATTGGCATGCAAGAATAGATTATGTTCTTGACTGAACAAGTTCATCCCTATGATATCTAAGATACAAGATAATATAAATTAATGGACATATTGTTTTTTTAAACTATGGAGTTGAAATCATATGGGTCGATTGAGGGCGATTTGGGGGAAGATTAACATAACTTGATTAATGGTGGATTCAAATTGATAACTTTAAGACAGTTATTCTTGACATCAAAAATAATAGACACTAATGGGTTCATCAAACTAAATGATATTCAGACAAAAAATAAAATAAATCATTAACAATGAAAAAATTCAAAACAACTAAACTCTATCCTGGATAAATATGACTATTAATATGATCTAAAATATAATCAAATAAAACATACCCAATGAAAATTTTAGAGTTTATGGTTATAGAATAAAATAATTCTTACACTATAGAAAAAGTAAAAGAGAGGTTGTGTGGCCACATTAGAGGACAATAGTCATAGGGAGTTAGGGTGTGTGATTTGATGGATGGGCATGAAAGGTGGTGTGTTCATGTTAGATTAAATTGAGTGGTGGAAAGATTTGTTAGATGAAAAGGGTCCTGTTTAGGTGGTGGGGGTGCATCTATGCTAGACGGGTATGGAGGTGGGGAGGTTGTGTTCGCAGGGTGTTGGGTTGGTTATACTAGAGTCCCATCAATGGGGAGGTGGGGAGGTTGAGTCAGCAGAAAGGTGGGGAAGCCACATCAGAGTTTCATCAATGGGTAGGTTAGATGGATTCAATTTGATGGGAATAATTGGGGTCAGAGGGAGAGGAAGAATAACTAGACAGAGGATGGGAAGGAGGAATCTTGATGGGTGGGATGGGATGAATTTTTTTGTAGGGAGTGAGGGGGGAGGAATCTTAATGAATCATTAGGAATCAGGAGAGAAGGATGAAGATGAATCATAAGAGAGGGAGGAAAAATCAAGAGGGAGAAGGGATGGGGAGGTTTGTGATTTAGGGGATACCATAATACCATTACCATATTTTTCTCATGGATTAAGGGTATAGACATGGTTTTTATAAATAAAGGATATAAATCAATCGATATTGGAAAAATTTATAATAGTTATTATTATTATCGGTTCTTGTATCAGGGTACCAGTGTATTCTTGAAGGTTTCTGTTAGGGACTCACCAATGAGGAGAAGGATATAGTTCATTAGGATTTTGGGTTATAGAGACCTTGGAGGAAAGAAGATTTTTTCCCATATTTTGATAATTTTAGAGAATAACTTGAATGAATATATAAATGGGAATGTGGGATGTTTTTATTTTTGAGAAGGACCCAAAGTAGATAATTTAAAGGAAACGAATAACAATTTAGTTAATTCAATGGATGATAATAACAGTCACACTAAGATATCATCTATCGTTATATGATTCGATTGTGGAAAGTGTATAAATTATGAAAATCAATGTTCTAATGAGAGACATCATAAAGATAATTAAAATGGTGGTATGATTAGTGGTTATACTTTAATTAATTATTATATTACAAATGAAATAGAAATTGTATGGGATGTTCAAATAGTATTTCCTACGTTAAGTATGGGAATCGTTACTTAATTGAGGATGATTAATTTTATGAAATTTTTAATATTTTATATTCATAAAAAAGAGATAATAAGGAATATTATGATGAATCCTAGTTAGTGTTTTGATAAGTGGGGTGATTGAATTTTTTATATATTGGAATTAAAAAATTATGTAATATGAATCAAGAAATATATAATGATTTTTTAATATATATGTTTTTATTATGAATTTTCAAAAATATTATTAATGGTGCTATTGACCGATAAAATTTATTTATTGGAAATGTGATATTTTGATTAGGGGAAGATAACTGTTAATATTTTCCTACTATTTTAAAAATGGTTTCTTGATTGAATAATGATATACTTGATATTAATAATTTTAGTTTAATGTGATGATGACCATGGAACTAATTCACAAATGTATTTCAAATTAAATCATTGTTGGATTTATCGAATATATTCAATAAATTGGGTTCTTATTCATGTAATAATGAATTTTTTATGTATAAATTATGGTTTTGGAGTAGTTATAGTTATTATCATGATTTAAAAGAATATATGCCTATGTTATTCACAAATTTGGTATATGAAAATATAGATAAACATTCAATGATTTGGGGGATTAATGTTATGATTTTTTTAAGAAATCTAGTGACCTACATTATATATTCTTAATTTTAGAAGTTTTATATAGTTTACTACTTCTGTAATGGTTTAGGTTGAATTTTTTTTGGGGTGTTAGAGATTAATGACTTATTTTAAAATATTATTATTTTTCCATAAATTTTTATAACCTTTTTAATTTCAATAACAAAAAATGATTAAATGAATGACTTATAATTCTTTTGTGGATATTTTTTAGTTCATTAGACAAGAAAAATTCATCTCTTTGAATAAGAGATAATTTTTGATTGATCTACACATGACAAAAGGATGATTTTTTTTCTAATAAAATGGAATAAAATAAAGTATGTATAGCTTTTCATGAAAATTAAACAATATTAGGATAAGGATATTCAAATAAAATATGGTCCTATAATCATCATTTTTATCTTATCAGTGAAATGTATCACACCACATTGGTTTATTTCTTTTTGGTTGATAACTTTTTATATAACATGTTGTACATCACTCTGATTCAATATGTGTGTGTTATTTTGGCATATTACCTACAATTTTTCACTAACCACCTATGTTATTCTATTTGGAAACCATGTATGTGTTATTCCATGTGACCATCACACATCTGTTTATCTATTTTTCTAAAATAATTTTGATTAACCCGTTTTACGATATAGGTTTCCATTATTGGATTTTCATTGTATAATATTTTTCCTAACAGTCACAAGATAAATTAATGGAACAATGTTTATTTTAAGGGGAATAATGTAAAACCTCAATATATTGAAAAATATAGTTTTTCAAGATGTAATCTTTTCGATAAATTTTGGAACTGGAAAAACCGTGTTTAAATGAAATAGTGGATACAATTAAAATATTATTATTTCATATGGTAGTTATCACCTTACAATATGAATAGTGTGTATGACTTAGAATGAATAAAAATATTATGGTGTACCTGTATATTGAATTAATTCTTTGTCAAAAAGTTATATAAAAATGATAATAAATATTTTTTGAAAATTAATTAAATGTTTTTCTAAAAAACAAATTTTAATGAAAAAATTAATTTTAACTAAATAAATAAATCCTATTTTGTGGAATGGTTTTCTTTAATTATATGTATTGTAAATTTAATAAAAAAAAATTTATTATTAATATAGTTTTTTATAGTCAAGAGATATATAAAAATCCAATATTATGATTAAACCCATATTTTTATAAAAAGTAGTGTTTTTCCATTTCCATAATTAAATTAAAACATGTTTTTAAAACTATTACATTACTAATCAGATAAAAATATTTCATTTTTGAAATATTCATATAAAAAATAACTTTGGGTTAATTATTTACCATTTTTTTATAATGTATATTTTTCAATAAATATTTAATAATACTTGTTTATATTAATAACATTTATTTAATTTAATGCTTTTAAAAATATAATAATTCCATTACTATATTTTTCAAATAAATATTATTTCAATTATATATCTATTAATACATTCCTTGTAATTGGAATCCTTTTCATATTGATTTTTGATACAAAAGTTTTTTAATCATTTGAATATTTTTTCATTGAAAACCTACTTTTTGGTAAAGTCTCTAGGAATAATTTTAAATTAAAATTTTCCAATTAAGATTTTTTTTAGAAAAATGGTATTCATTTCCGAAATCAGAATAATTTATATTATCTAATATTGTAAACTATATTTTCCATAAAATTAATTGTAAAAAATTTAAAAATTCTTACCACGATTATAGTAATTATGGGTCTATAGGGAGTTAATTAAAAAGTAAAGGTCTAAAAATAACCCCAAAAATATGAAAATACCATTTGATAGACATTTTTATAGCTAGTATATTCAAAGATACCTAATGAATCGTTCTATATCTTTGTGACATGAGAAAAATGTGGGAACACATTTTTCATTTCAAAAATTACAACTGTTCCACTCACATCACATATAAAATTCCACCCCCTCTTCTATCGTATTAGCAAATTAATATAAAAATTCAAAAAATAACTACCAGAATAAATATATTAATTAAATAACTTAAATATTTTTTTATTTTTATTTAAATTCTTCCCCACAACTCCTTTCAATGTAAAAAAAATGTTGTTAGAAGAAGTCGTAATGTCTCTAATCATGCATTTTAATTTATATCTTTCTCCACATATTTAAAATAATGTAAAAAATTGAATATATATTATCCCTAGTATATTAAATATAATTATATTTTTTTTTGTTAAATTGGACACATAAATCATTTTAATGTTCCATCAAATGGGCTACAAAATCATCATTCATGTGTACACAATTCCTCTTGCTCACGAACCAATGTTATTTTTTTGTTAACACCACTCATCGCAAGATATAATGATGAATTTTTAGTATATGTCATATTTTTATATTATTATTCATCTAGAATCAGGATATAACATTTTTATTTTAACATTAAATTCCATTGTAATGTGATTACGTCGTTGTTTTGTACGGTGGACTACTACCTCCTGAAGTGACGTGATTCATTCATACTTAAATAGAATGTAATACATATGATTTTAATGAAAATATAATATATATTTGAAATTAAAATCATTATAGAATGTTAATATATTAATTTCATTTCATTCTATCCTATAATCATGAAAATATAAAAGAAATGATCATGTATACGTATGGATTATCATCTCCTTGGATGGTGCATTTAATTTTTTATGTCTATCACTTTTAGATCAATATAAAAATATGTATAGTGAATATATATTATATTAATATCTTTAATAGTATTATAGAGATGATTTAACCATGATCATTGTTGCAGAAAAATAAATAAAAACCCAAAACCTACATGAAAACAAGCATGTCTTTTTTCAAAACATGACATTAACATTGAATTATTAGTAAATAGATACTAAAATGCCATATTTGTTTTGGATAAATGGGTGATATAAATTTTTCACCCAAATAATAACCCTCAAAATTTTATTCAAAAAACAAAGTGTTATAGTGAATATATTAGGTGAAATGGGTTTACACTAACAAGAAACAACATAAGATTACATATATAAAAGTCCTCAATCCCAAATCAGTGAAGAAAAAACATGAGAAAGGATTCTATCGGGATCTTGACCCATCGAATAAAAAATATATATAGCAAAAGATGTCACATAAATTTATTTAGTTATATATAAATTTTTAGATAATCTATTATAGAAACACTAACGTAATGATTGACTTTCAATTTCATGAAAAATAGACCCCGCCATGATAAAAAATAAATCCTTCATGAAAAGACTTAGAGAAATCAAAACCAAGAGCTCTTAAATATTTATCAATTTATTAAAACAACTAAATTGAATGTATCCACTCTATGTAAATTATATATGATAAATAACCATTGAAGAATAATCATTAATGAATAAAATCAATGATGAAGGAAGATGTGAATCATACAATTACTCTTGTCATCCAAAATTCACCATGGAATAAACAACTATGAATAAAACCTACATAACTAGAGAGGAAAAAACTATGAAGGGAGAGAAAATGAATCATTGCATCCCTAAAAACTCAATCATCAAATATTTCTAGATCCATGCATTGAAATTAAATAAATAAATTGACCCAATGAAGATATTTAATCGCAATTAACAGTAGAAAAAATTAAATTTTATCCAAAACAGTCAATTCTTAGGTATCTAATAATGTCAGTTGCATAAAAATATGAACAATTATGAAAATACCAATTCTAAGGACAAAAAAACTATATTTAAAATATTCCGTTAACTCAACATTGAAACAAAAACATTTTCAATTTGAATTATACTCATTGTCATGACAAAAAAAAGACATTAAAAATAGCCTGATTGAAGAAACCATAATGAAGACTTAAATTCAAAACCAATATCAAGGTCAAACTATTCTCAAATATATTGAACCAGATCAATAATGTGTAACAAAAAATAACAAAAAATTTAATTTGTTTTGAATTGTAATAAACAAAAACATTCTTCAAAGTGATCACTATTATATTCATTCCAAGATAAAATCCACTAGACATTGGAAACTCAAAAACACTAAAATAATATATCATTATAAATTTGATATCCATGTATTGAATGATAACCAAATTACATGTAATAAGAATAAAATTATGAGGGTCCAATAAATAATCCATAAAATAATTAAAGTCACCCATTCTATAGATAAAAAATATTCTAATAAATAAAGTCCCATCATTGCTAGAGAATGAACCCATGGTAACAAAATATCCACAGAAAACAATAGGACTGGTAAAAATGATTATCCTTAAGAAAGTAAAACTTCTAAAATAAAAAAGTACAATATAATAAAAATTATTTCTTTTTTCATAGCTCAAAATATGGTCTAGAAACAAGGATATAAATGAAATGGGGGTGAATTTTCTCATAACAAATACATTTAATAAGAGGCTCTACCAATCTATTCATTCTCCCATCCATATGAAATGCAATTGAAAATTGACGAAAAAATCATATCAAATAGTAAAAATAATCATAAAAACTCATTAAGAATAAAACATTCGATAAAAGAAGGAAGTTATCAACATAAAATTATTGGAAAGGAGACATCAAAAAATTGAAAATGAAAATAGAATCATTTCAATGGAATGACTCTAATGTAAAATTCAGGACATAAATCAAATTATACTTCCAAATTTATTAAAATTATCAATAAAATTAAATGGTATTTCTCCACATGAACTTAAACATAATTTTATTTTTGGAATACAATTTATCTTTTTCATCCATCAAAGTGTCTAGTTATCCAACCACACTCTTCATAATATGAATGAAATACCTCCCTATAGGGTCCAAATATTCAATATTATTTTTATCATTCCAGATTTATTCAAACAAAGATGTATGTTTTGCATCCACTGGTTGTGGGGAATTGGATCATTTTTCATTCAAATATGTCGATATAAATATAGTAAAAAATATTCTATCATGGTTTGAGTAATCATTAAATTTTAGAGTCTTCTTGGGATTCATGGTAATAAAACCATCTGACACAACTGTTGGTTTTTTACATTTCCAATAACTTGACATGAAAAATTCAATCTCAATATGGAAGTGGATTTCATCAGTATCATGATAGGAATCACAATAATCATTTTTTATATCTTACTCCTCCCTTTTTGGTTATTGATCATCTCTTGTAATCAAAAAATAAGTTAATATAGTCGTGTGAATATTATCTTTATCTTCATTGATAGATTCAATGTTATAAACGGCATCAAAAAGTGAAGAAAGTAATCTTGAGGAATATGAGAAATATAAGGCCCCACCATAATTTACTCAGTATCCATAACAACCCTATAATTTCCAAATTAATCAGTGGCCTTTCTTCTATGCACACCATTTTTTAACCAAAATGAAATTTTATTTTATTAGGTGAGCATGATATGGCCTCAACAATAAATATTTTATAGAGTGTCCTGTTTTGAACATTTACTTAAATGGGATGGAATATTTTCATTGAAAATAATTTTAATAATCCAATATCATCATTTTTAATTCAAATTTCTTGTGGAGGAAATTGATATATTTTAATTTCTGCACAAATTAAACCTATAGAAGGTAGATATAAATTATTTGAATTAGCATCATGATTCAAGGGATATCCAATTAAGAAATAAATTGAAAAAATGGCTTCATAACTATAAAAATAAACTTTAAGAATAGGTAACCCAAACTATATATGGGTGATATGAGGCTCATTGTCCATGAAAAAATATGGGTACCATTTCAAAACATTTATAGAACATTCACTAAAGGGCCACAAGCATCTCATCCAAGGATGATAGTAATAATTTTCATACATGAATCAAGAAACCAAATGTTAATATATTAAAACACCAAAAAATGAATGTAAATCCAATGTCTTACAATATATTTTTAAGGAAAAGGATTGGCAGTTTATGATTGATGAACTTTCCAACTATTAAAAAAGTATATCTAAATAAAGATGTTCTACCTCCTTATTTGAGAAAGATATAAGTGAGAGACCTATATATAAAAATAATTTTGGTACAGTTCACATAAAAATATTAGAATAATTTTATACATGAAAATGTTGATCTCTTATAGAAATTAAATGAACATGGAATCAACAACATTTAATACTGTTTATGGGTTGTTTTTCAGAGGATGTTTTCTTGAATGAGTTCATCCTCATTCAAGATGTAGATGTTTATTGGTATAAAATATTTTCTTAATTAAATCAAATATTTTTTAATATTTTTATGATTAATACTTTAATATATCTATAATAAACATATATTTAATATAGATGAAGGTTTATCAAGTATGATGGAAGTCAAGACTTAATGAAATTGATTTGCGTCTCACTTTTCACTTTTATGAGTCGTGTGTCTTATTGATCACTTATTTATTTTATATTGTTAATAAAAACACCTTTAAATTATTTTATGATTATTTTATAGAATATAATTTGTATTTAAATGTCCGTCTATGGATTAAAATTTAATTGTGTTTACAGTTCATATGTTACCCATGCGATTTGGGATTTTGGCTTCAATTTACCGTATTTAGAAAATTTATTTTATTATACTCCTTTATTATTTTATGAGGTGTATATACATACCATTTTAAATGTAATATCAAGAATTTTTTAATTATTATGATATTCTATTATTAATTTAATGTTACTCTTTCATAGGGATAATGATTCAATTTTACCCAATGGAAATGATTTTATTTTACAATACCATCTTATTTATGGATTGTTCTTGATTAGTAATCCAGTAATGAATTAAAATGACTTACATATTAGGTAACTCATGTCATTTATTATCATTTTATTATTTCAATAGAATTCATATTTTTCATTCATTTTCATCACATTATGTATTGAGGAGCTCAAGATAATATTTTTATGAAATATGGTCATTATTTTAGCAATCTAAAATTGTAATATAAATAATATTTTTACCAATGTTTTAATTTTTTCAATTTTTTTTAAATGAATATTGATGTTGTTCTCTAAAAATTCCCATTTTTATTTTACAAATACTATAAAAAGAATATATATATATATATATTCGCATGTACAATATGAATGGAATTTATTTCTCTCATACCAATTATTTTATTTAAAGAATCATATATATGTTTTCAAGGATATATTCAATGAAAAGGATTTCAAAAATTATTTATTTCATAAAAAATATTTTGTTTCGAAAGAAATATTTATTTTCCAAAAGAATTCATGTAAATTATTTTTTAATTATTAAATTATATGTTACAATGGTTTTTTCAAATATAACATTGATTTTGTTATATGTTTTAAAATAATTCTTTCAAAGTGGGAAATCTATTTTATTAACAAAATCTCCAAGTGATCATTTGAAATCATTTTCCATCTAGGATGACATCTATTTATGTTACATACACTTTATTGGGGATAATATTGAATCATACCACCCTAATTCATTATCTCAATGGTCAATGTTAGTGTTGAAAAAATGATTAAGGAACTAATCAGTTTTTCTTGGGTTATACTTCTGTGAAATAGTGAATTCTTTATGATACCCAAAAACATTACATTTTTTATAATATGATCATATGGTTGGTGTTTTATTATATTATTGTGCACAAAAAATATATTTTTCATAATGTGATGTGTGCAACCTATATTTTACTTTAATGAATTTTGTAAATATTTATATCTAATGAGTAAAAAAGGGAATCATGTTGATGGTAATTATCAACTGTTGGAAATAGGTGTGTACAAATCAAATTTTTTAGAAAGGTGATTTCTAATATAAAATGGGACACATGAGATATTGATTATTCTTTTTAAGAATATTCATACACTCATTATTGAACAGTACAAAGTGGATATATGAGGCTAGTCTATACCATTATCATGGGTGTTTGCCAACATGGATGTGTAAAAAATTAGACATGTATGTGGAAGGATTATGTAGGTGCTCTATGGATGGATTTATTCTCATACCTATTTTATCCTACCATAGAAGAAAACTAGTGGATGAGTTCAATATGTGGGCAGAGGGACTGTAACAACACAATTTTTTTATGAGTTATGGATCCTTTTAATATTGGTCTAGTTATTTTTTTTGGATATTTTATAGATGAATAATGCGGTCACTAATGATATGGAGTACAATGGTGTTTAGGGATTGTTCAGAGCATGGAACCCTAGTTTGTGGAAGAAACCAATGTGTTGAATGGTTAGTAATGTTCATGTAATGAAACCCACACATTTTTTTAAAATCATTTGTGGTGTTTTCTAGGGGAAAAAGGTCGCATGATTTTCTATAATAGTGTTTGTAGGTCCGCAGGCACACATATGTGGTGACTAATCTATAGAAGAGTCATATAGAATGGTTGGAAAATAGTTTCTCAAACCAAATTTCCTAACCATGTGGGGGACCCGCTTATTTTGTTTGATATTCATGGTTAGAGAATGGGTTGGCCAACTATGAAAAAAAGTGAAACCCCATAATTCCTGAAATAATTTACCATTTTACTTTCAAAATATATTAAAATTACCTCTCTTCTACTACTATTTGTTTATATTGGTAGAGTCTCTATGTTATTCTATTAGATATCTCACCTCATAATATCATATGAATGTCGATATGTTCAATGTATGAACTCCAATTTGATCACTGACTGTCTTATTGGATTCCTCCAGGTAATATATTAAGTCCTTATTATTACTTCATCATTTTTAATCCTCTTAAGAGTGTTATTTTAATATAATATCATATTCTTTGTTTTTATGTTGTTGATCTATTCTTCCATTTTCTTTTAATACAGTAAAAACTAATGGACAATACTATATGATGATAGTTTTATAGGCTTGATGTTGGTGTTCTATGAGACATTCCACAATGTCTTATATTTTCATAAACTATTCTAGTTGTGGGCACGCCGATATCACTAGTTGTTTCTTATTTAATAAATATTTCATGCTTATAATAATTGAACTCATGCTCTAGATCCATTTATATATTTTATCATTACATTTTTGGAGGTTATGACCTCAACATCGACCACATTTTTTGAATTATTAACCTATGATAGATCTAATTGTTCTACCATTCAGTTGATTTAGATAGGGCCTTAATAAAGCTTGGGGTTTTAATAATATAAATAAATTATTAATGTCTAGAAATGTATAGTTATCAATTGAACCTTCTAAGGAATGTGTTCAAAATAAATAATGATCTATTAAAATGTATAATGGTATGGACATTATAGAAATCACTTTTCCCTAATTTATATATGATTGGTAATTAGTTTCATGTCCCTATTTACCATGTTATTATTAATAAAAATAAACATAATGGACCTACTAAAAGATTATGATTTGTTTAATTCGTTGCAAGTACTATTTAGCCATGTCACATAGTATAAAAATAAAAGGAAGAAACCTGATAAATTTACAAATGGAATGAGTATTACATGGCCCTAATAAAAAAATTATATATGCATAAGGTGCCTATTTTATATGGGCCTCTTTATATTTATTGGAATAGTTACACTTGATCCAGCCTTAGATTATTAAAGGAATTCATTGAGAACACAGAGGATTCCATTTTTAGTCACGTTACTACTTTCCAAAGGGGATACCCACCATGGTATATGGTCCTTATATACTAGTTTATGCCCGACATTACTAAATTGTACTCTTTCACTAACTTTTGAATATTAGGATGCCTTGGACACACCTTATAAATCCATCATGGTGTATTTGGACATGTGGCGCCATGGATTTACCCCATTGGTCCCTATCATGCTTAGGTAATTCTTACCAAGGATGAGATCCATGGACTCTATTATAATTGATCATAGTTTAATACAATGGTAGTTTCCCCTTATATTTCACATAGAACCCTTTTCCCAGATTGGATGTTATTACTATGTTTTGGTTGACCCCTGAGGTATAATATTACTTATTTGTTTTTTTGGATAATCTTTCATTACTATCATCATTATAGGATGAATTGGTTTCAAATTGGATCATATTACATTGTTTTTATCTTATATAGTGTGGTTGAAACATTTTCTAAACTTGTAAGTAATTATTTAAATGAGTACATGTTTAGACCCCAGCTGAGGCTGAAATATGTTTGATTTGTTTACATTACTATAATATATTTACATTCGTATATTCATGCACACCATTTTAGTTTATATTAACTGACTGTATTTGTATAAAAATCATTTATGGTGTCCTACTGAGATATATCTAACACCCTATATTGGATTCTATTAGTTCCAATAAAGATTGTATATATTTAGTGGTTGATAAGGGGAATCGTTTCAAATTGTACACCTAACAAGATTTCTCATATTTGTATGGATCATTGTTGAAGATAATCAAGAAAAATATTAGGATGATGGATAGGTTTTTGGATTATTTTTTATTAAATTATATTTAATGTATTATCAACTAGATGACATGAATGTTTTCCTTCCTTAAAAATACATAATATTATATCATTATATTTTTTGTATGACAATGTTCAAAATATGAGTTGAATACTATTAAGATATTTTTATGATTATATTCAACTAATATCTTTTTATTTATTAATATTCTTCGAAAATTTATGTATTTATTATATCATTATGATCCATTCATACATGAGAGATTAGTCACTCCATAAACACACCCTTGCCCCCATGACTAATTGGTTGTCTCTAGTGTATGAGCAGACATGATTGAGATCTTGTGCCATACTGGCTTAGGGAAATATTTAGTAGAACCTAGGTTTGGATGTCCCAATTTGGTATTAGAGATGCTTTATTATATTTTCACTCATTAATTAGGAAATATATAATATGTATTAGGAGAATTCTGGAACATGGTTATAATCGGTTCCAGGAAGTAGGTAACCCACATTTAGGTTCATTACTAGGTTTCCTAGGAATGGTAAATTAATGTTTTTAATTTTTAATTACTATTGATACACATTAAATGATGGTTTATTCACATTAAATGTGACAATTGTTATGAATTATGGGAAGTTACCTTGGCATGGTATTGTAATGAAATTTTTTCATGCATCATTATATTATGCTAGAATTCACATGTCACATATATTACATTCTATATATGTTAATTCCATTGATTTTATTTAATATTTTCATGTTATTGTTGAGTTATATATGGTTTTTATTTATATATGTACTACTAATATCTACAACATGTAAATAAAAATTATTATTTCTAGTCTTATACTCATTCTAATTAGTGTTTTCCATTATATGATAATAGTGTAATATTAAATTGGATGATTATACCTCGATTAGCTTCGTAACCCCTTTTAATTGAGGTTCTATTTGGTTGTGATTGAGTGACTACCCACTTTAATTTATGAGGTTTTTGGGACCATGTAAATTGGAATGGGAAATAAATGGAAATGAGATATTTTATAAATCACATAATATTCTGAAACATGATGTAATGGGGTTTGCGTGAAATTAAATGTGTATCACATTCATTTATAATGTGTATGGTTTTTTATAAGCTTGGAATGATGACTCATTTAATCAAGCCATATTGTATATAAAAAATAAAACACCAAATATAGGGAAAGTCCTCCATAGGAATTGTCCTCAAGATTTTTGAGTGATTGTATTTGTTGAGAAAGCCATACGACCTTGTTCTGGTAGTGTTGGTGATGTCGAATCACATGATTTTAAGGTGTAATAGTTTTCTAGTGTTTTCCATGTTTTTGGGGACCAAAATCAAGATTTTTTTATGGAAATGGAATGATTTTTAATAGAAGATTCACTATACAAACCTGTATGGATGTTCATACACATTAATGAAGTTTAACGTTTTTCAGATAAAAATAGTGACTATTCTTTCTGAATAGGGATTTGTGCTATACAGACTGCAAAGTAAACATCATGATCCACATAATAAAATAGGTTAGTGGGAGTATCATCATTTGTAAGAAGCTCATAATTCACAATAGTATTGTTTTTTTGTAGAGGCAAGGATTTATGGTTTTCATAATAGTGTTTCATTTTAAGATGACATCGACCGCCACATAGTATAAGGGTGTTATTCAGATAATTTAACAATTCTTTGGTTAAGGATGTATCGCATCAGAGATATTGGTAATTATTATTTAAGGGGTTTGAGGATGAATATTAATATAAAAATTCCATTAATCAAATCCTAATTAAATATAAAATTGAGTTATATAATATCTTTATAGGGAGAATTCATGTATCGTTGAAGTAGTTTTCAATAGAGGATTCCATGAAGTTGAATTGTTTTATGAGGGTTGATTCTAAGATGGAGAAGAGCTTTGTGAGGGAGTTTTTGATGATAGAGAAGTGTTTCACAATGGAACAATAACATAAAAGAGACAGTTCATGAAGACAGCTCTAGGAAGGGGTTTTTGGGGTTCATTTTCTCAAAAAAAAATTGGGGTAACGATGTAGAGGTGTTTCATGATGCATCAAAGGTTTGATAGGCATCTAGAATATTTGTGTTAGATGTGGTCCATAAATTAATGTTATTTCACAATGAACTCATGCCACATACTGCATTCCATTTATTGAGGATGCATGATAGTTCATAGTGGGTTCATGAAAGATCATGAAGTTACTAAAGTAGTTCATGAAAGCAATTTTTGAAACCTAATTTTATATGAAAAAAGTGAATTTCATCTACTCGGTGAAAAAAAGACTTCATGGAAAAGCCTTATATGTGTGAAAAAAATTTGAGGAGATTTAGAACAAATGTGATTATTCTGTAGGAGGGGTGATCACATAACATTTGATAGAGTAGTGAGGTTACAAATGGATATTGGTTGTAAATCTGGAAGGAAAGTTAGTCCCCTGATAACATCGTTAGGGTATTGAGCCTACAGATATATGTGATCGAGCACGACACTTATTTTTGTAGTGATTTTTAATGTATTTTATGCATCGGATATTATTGTTTTTTACTCCTTGGGAGTTTCCCATTTATAGTGAACCAAGTAAGAATGATTTGTCTTGTCCATACGTTCATCTCTGATAAAAAAATTATCTGGTAAATTTAGAGAATAATGATTTATTTAACAATGAAAAATGTTCCAAATGAAAATTTTATATCTATAATACTTCGATTCATGACCCCTCTCATTGCACATAACCATTGATGGATTACAATTAGAATATGAGGAAAACGATAATTTTAGTGTTTCATTATAAGAGGACTTAATTTAGGTGGTTGGTCATAGATGGATTTGGATCATCTATGGAAACATTTTTCTATTGTTGAAATGTTTGATGTAGCATGATTTCTAATCATTAGGAATGGTTTTCCTTACTGCATCAATGAATAGAATTTTTACCAGTATCAACAAATGTGAATTATCAGAAGACGATTGAATAGAATTGGATAATAACACCAAAGGAATCAATTCCATATGGGGAGAGTAGTCTATGTAAATATATATATAATGGTTATTTCATCTAAGTGAACACATTTTATGGTGGGGAATGTTTAAAAATAATTATGAGGGTGAAATAATTGTCAGATGAGTATATCATTAGGTTATGTGGACCTAATTTAAGGCTCTATGAATGAATCCTAATGGGAGTATAGATTCATTAATTTATTATGTGAATGTTATCGTAGAATACATGCATGGCCTCAGAGAAATTATTAATGATGTAAATATTGTAAATAAATACATAAGACGAATTGCACCTTAGTTCAATCGGATGGATTCTGTATTAGAACATACAAATCCAAATGATCTAACATTTGATATATTTTACATTATACTTATTTTATAGGAGATGAGAAATGATGATAATGATTTTATGTTAAAATGGATGTCAGAAGAAGTGGAATTCATGGACACGAGGAATCATATTGTTAAAGATGTGTTGGATAAAGGACAGAGTAAATTATGTGATGCATTTCCCATCACCAAATCTACAGATAGGAAAATTAATGTTCAATGTGAAACTCTAACTTTCATGATTTTGAAAAGGAATGGTTGTACAACATGTAACAAGGTTCTCCAATTAGATTAATCAGGACGATGAGGATGATGTTGAAATTCCCATGATGAATTCATTAGCCTATTTCAAAGGTAATAAAATTTTAAATTAAATTCAATCAAAAATTAGAATCACCTTATATAATAAAATTATAGTTCCTAAGAAACTATAAATTATGAGATATAGAACTACAATGATAATGGAAAAAATTATTTGGTGTAAATTTTTGGTAACTCCCTAAAAATGGATGAAAATTACAATAATGGATATGAACTAAAAGGAAGAGTTGATATGTGTGATAAATAAGAAGAAAACCATGAGTATTTTTATGCTTGGATATATAAAAAAATTAAAGACAACATTATGGTTAGTGATTAAAATATATCTATGTAATTATATGAATATGAGAAGTTTTTTTTGGAGGAATAAATCGAATATATTTAGTATTTAATTCGAGACAACAGTGAAACAATTGGTCCATAAAATCTCAAATGAAAGGAATAGAAAAATGTGATCGATGGTTTGAATAACAACAAGAACGATGAAATAAAAAATATTGAAGAACATGAAGAGGATGTCTTTCTCCGTTGATGAAATGTTAAGGATCATTTAAATGTCATGACACCTAGTATGAAATCTAGAAAGAGGATCATTCATGTGTTAAAAAATAACTCAGTGAAGAGCATAGGTCCATTTAAAAAGATAAAAAATCCATTCAAAAGATAATGCTCGTATGGGGAATGATGAAAAATAGAAATTATTAATGATATAAATTAGACCAAAACACCCACATCGTAATTAATGATTGATTTGGGTATGAATAAGAACTTGTATATTCAATGAACCTAGTTAAATACTAGAATTTCAATAATGAATAACAACATTGGACCATACATTAGATGATATTGTTGTGGAATGACGGGACAAAAAATATATATGATTTATATCCAAGAGGTACCAAAGATCACAAGATCAATAGAGTAATCCATTAAATGTTAAATATTATAGGAAATCATTTCATGGTCGTTGTTTCTATTGTGGAGTATTTAGACACATGTAACGATATTTCTTATGAAAAAATCCAATAAATGTGCTGAAGATGACTGAATGTGGTCATAAGAAATAGATCAAAGCATCAACAAATGAGCTGCAAATAAAAAATAAATTATATATTTATAGGATGAATATGGTCCATTTTACTCAAAGGAAAATCTAGATTAAAAATCCATAAGATGTATGAAAACATAAATATGGATCAAAATTAAATTAAATGAATTTATAGTGGTTGTAGAGATCCCTCTTAAAGAATAAGATTGTTCTGGTGTATGGGTCCTTGATAGTGGATACACATCCAATATTTCAGGTAATCGGGATCTTGTTACATGTATAAAATATGGAAATATAGGTGTTATAGAATTTTGAAATGATGAAGTCCTGATGATTATTAGATTTGTAAAATAAAAAATATTGGTGAAATGAAATGAGAGGTGCTAAATACAATGTTTTTGAAGGACTATGTAATGACATTCTTATTGATAATAAACTTTTTGACTTGGGGAGTTATATAAATTTTAATAAGGATATGGGTATCACCAAGGAAGGTATGGTGTATATTATCTAGAGGGAAAAATGATGAAGTGGAATCTCTACATCGTATGTGCAGAAGAAGATATGTTCTTTTTAACCAGAGTGGAAGAAATCAGGTTATGATATAAAGGACATGGAAATCTATGCCAACGATCTCTGAAGGATCTATTAAAATATGATGAATCTACAAATCTTCCAAATATAACACATGATCATACTCATACATGTGATTCATGTCAATGAGGGAAGATCATCAGAAACATTCATAAGAAAGAATATAAAATGTCAACCAAATTTCTTAACTTAGTGCATGATGATGTATCTGGACCTATCTCACTATCATCCATCAGTGGTAATAGGGATTATGGTTTATTCATTGATGATTTTAGTAGGATGTAATGAGTATTTATCATTTCCCACATGTTTGAAGAGATCAGTTGTATAAAACAACATCGGAGGGATTCTCAAAGTATTCATAGACATAATATTCAATAGTTTTATACTAGTAATGGTATGGAATTAGGAATTACTCAATTAGAATACTATCTTAAGAAACATGAGATATTGAATCATATTTCATTATTAAGAACACGTTAAAAAATTTAGTGGTTTAGAAGAGAAATTAGATCATCAACAACATATCCAGAACAATTCTTATTGAAAAGGTAATACCAAATAAATTTTTTAAGGATGTATTCATGTCATTTATCAAAATTTCTAAATGGGCTATTTTGTACCTGTAGGAATAAAATACTCGGTATAATATGAATTAAAAAAATAATTCAACCTTGAAATACATTCTACTGATTGAAATTGAGTGTATAATTCATAACAATGAAAAAATAAGACATTTGACTCGTTTAGGGATGAGGGGATATTTATTAGATATATTGGAAAATGAAAAGAATATAAATTCTCCAACAAGCGTCTTAGATTGGTATTTAAAATTAATGATGTAACTGTAGTAGATAATAATCAAAATCAAATCAAACAAAATGAATAGTTACCTAATTAAATTGATGAATATATAAGAACTTCATTATAAGTTGAAGTAAAAAAAATAATTTAGAATAATATATTGATGATGATCTAGATGAATTTAAATCTATATATGTACAAAAACCATAGAGCCATACCAAAATTTATAGGTGAAACATCATTTCCAACCAGGTAGTTCCAGTTTAAACATGAAGAATGAAGTCATTACAATATATATTTTTCCTATATTTGGTAGATCATAAAACTTTTGATTACGAAGATAATGTTGAAAATTATACTTACGTTATAAATGAATAGTTTGAAAAAATTTAAATGAATCAGACAAGGTATATTATTTCGAGACCAAAAAATAAAATTTTCATTGTGACTAAATGGGTCTTTTGTAACCATATAGATAAATAGTAAACAATTATTCAAAAAAATCATGACTAGTATAAAAAGGGTTCTCCTAGATATAGGGTATTTATTTTGATGAAATATTTTCACCTATTGCGAGGCTAGAGACAATATGATTATTCATGGCTACAAAAGTTCAATGAAGGATAAATGTTTTCCAAATGGATGTGAAGTCATCATTTTTGAATGGGGTTCCATAAGAATAAATTTATATTTAGTAGAAATATGGTTTTCTCTTTAAAGGAGATGAAAACAATGTCTATCAAATGAATATGGTTCTATTTTGGTAAAAGAAATAATGAATAGAATGGTATTCAAGAATAGATCCATCTTTGAAGAAGATTAAACTTCATTGTGGTGGAGTTGATTGTAGTCATTATATCATCAATGAAATTAATTAATGGATTTTTGTCCTGTTGTATGATAATGAATAATATGGGGTGTATCAAAATATTAATATTTAAATTAGTTCATAATATTCCTGAATATTGAATTGAAATCTCAATGGGTGTAGATTTAACATGTCTCCTTGGTTTATAGGTTACTCAAGGAAAGGATGAAAAATTCATTTCTGAATCAAAATATTCCAATGATGTTTTTAGAATATTTGTAATGGATAATTACAAAAAGATGACGAATCATGTGAATACAAGGATAAAACTACCATAATATGTGGAAGGCAATGAATTTAATGTCACAAAATATCATAAATCAATATGTAATCATTTGTAAATGAAAATGAGAAGACCAAATTTGTTTTATCCACATGCTATGTAGTAAAATATCAATATAATACAAAATAAATCCAATTACATGTACTATTAGTAATATTTATATATATCAATGGCACGGTGGATTATGGTTTATTATATAATGAAAAATCTCATTAAGAGAAATTCGGAAATACAGATGCAGATTAGGATAGATCGGTAAATGATGGAAATCAATTCAGGTGGTGTAATATATCTTGGTGGATTTTCTATTATAAGTTTAATTAGGAAAAAAGATTTAATTTCATTTATAACCATATAAGATAAATATATTTTGGTTACTGAATATTCCACACAATTATTGTGGATAAAGATGCACCTTGATGATATTTGATTTGTAGTGAAGTCTAGGATTATAATCCATAAATATAATTCAAGTGTTATGAATCATAGAAAAAACAATCCCATCACTCAAGAACAGATAACATTGAAAAAAAGTTTCATTTTATAATGGATAAGTAGTAACAATTGATTTTGGTGTTGGATTACGTGCCTACCATACTATAGGATGTAGACATTATGAAAAAGATGTTACCAAAAAATCTTTTGAACATCATCAACTAGAATATAGTGTTTAGTTAAAACTGTACACATGAAAATGTGTGGTTGTAAGACCCCCACTCAATGAGATATGATGTGTTTTAACCTATTGTAATAATTTGTGTTTTTTACCTTTTTTCATACCAGGATGAAGTTTTTATCTAGTTTGTTAACAACGGGTGAAAATTCATTCTATAATAGTGAAGAAAATGTCTTAATTAATATAGGGGGAGACGATGGTAATGGGATCAGTGAATTTGGGGTATTTTTCAATTTTGTGATGCAAAATATGATCGATAATTGTTTATATATCATGATAGAGTTGGTTATTGGTGAAAGTAGTTTACTGTTTTGCAAATGAAAAGATACATTGTTGAAAATTTTATACTACTATTGTTTCTCATGTGAGCATGAATAATTTGGGATTATAGTGGATTTTGAGTTAAAATTTGATTTATATCTTAATCATAAGAAGTAATTTTTGGTATAAAATAAAGAAGAATTAATGATGTATCAAATTTTAATAAGTTTTCAACTAACCAAAATGGGGATATTATTGGGAGAAAACCCTGTACGATCTATATTTTTGTTTTTTGAGTGATTTTATTTGTTGAAAAATATATATGGACATGTTCTATATAGATTGTGTGGTAAAAGTAAATTCATTTCAGAATGTGTAGTTTCACATTGTTTTCTAAGTCTATTTTCCTCAAAACAAAGAGTTTTTGTGGGTAATGGAAATATTTCAACACATCAAATGCACTATGTAGACCACAATTCAGTTATTGAACCACAAATTAGATCTTCAGAATACAAAGGATCTAAAAACATTCTAGTTCAATGTAGGGAATTAATATAGTCCAAAAGGTCTATATGATATGTGATCCATAATGTGAACTACATTAATAAACTAGATAAATCAAATTATGAGAAGCTCATCAGTCATCAGAGGCTCATAGTTTGTGGATAGAGGTGGAGATTTATGCCTTCCCTAAATGATATTTTATTTAATGAAATACTTTATCTTAGTAAAGTATAAGGGAACTAAAAATACTACCTATAAACATCGTGGTGAAGGCTATACCTCATCAATGATTTATGTTACATTGATTCTGGGGGTTTTTGGATCTATTTTCATATATAAAGACCACAAATAAGATCATTAAGAAATATATATTTTAATTAATGAATATCATCACTTAATGAATTTGGTTAAGTCTAAATTAGTACATAAGGGAGGATTCTACAAAGGAGAAGAGTTCCATGTGGGAGGATTCTCTAAATGAGAAGATTTTCATGAGGGAGGATTCAGTGAAGGGGATTTGGTTTTCATATGATAAATTTTTTGGTAGGGGATAGTTAAATATGATATTTTCTGGAAGGAGTTTATAGGGATCATAATATTATAATGAAAAAGATGTCTGTAAAGTATAGGTGGTCCATGAAGCATAATATGTTCATAAAGAATCAACCCTTTATAAATCAGAGGGGTCAACTATGAATTTTTTTACATGAAACAATTATGCTATGTGGTGTATGGTAGTTCACGGATGATGCAAGAAAATTATCATATGGTCTAAGGATGTTTATGAAGGGACTAATATAGTTTCCAAAAGATATTTATGAAAAATAACACATTGTAAACAATGTGTATTTCATCTACCAGGTGAAATCATGACCTCATGGAACACTCTTATATGTGTGAAATAATTATAAGGTGATTAAAAACAACAATAGATTTTTCTTGAATATTTTTAGAACACATCAATTATGATAGAATTGATCATTCAAATTGTGATTGGTTATAAACCATGAAGTGAAGTGAGTCTATTCCAAACATTGTAAGCATAGTGATCCTCTACATAGAAGATATGTAGCCCAAAAATATATTGGTACCAAGCATTATAAGATTTGGAATATTGACATGCTTCTGTTGTATGATACTTGTACATAGCCCAATGTGGGTGAACAATTAACAATTGATGTGTCTCATTCATTATTTCATTTCAATTCATTAATTTCAATAGGAAAGGGAGAGAATAATGTTTTTTAAAATGAAAAAACATTTGAGGGGTATTTTTTTAATCTATCATAACATGATTCAACCCCCCAAAAATATCAAACCTTGGGGGGATAAAAAAATAAAAATATATAATTTTTTACATAAAAATTTAAATGACTGAAATCAATGATGTGAAATAGTGTTATTGAACCATGACCTTCTAGAACCCTTATAAAGAAAATCCAAACACGTACTAATACCATGGACTTCTAAGTGGGTTATTGTGGTAGTTTACTTTTGGCAGTGAGCCCCTTTCTATGTGATGTACTTCATTTAGTGATTATATTTATTTATAAATATTGATATGCGTTCTGTTCATGTAACATTTATATTTATTCCACAATCATTCCATCAAGTCATAAACTAGGAATGTGGCGATTAACACACTATAAAAATGGTGGGATGTGAGCCTCAAGTCATACAGTTAGTAGTTTCGGAAGAGGCAATGTATGTTATACCCGAACCGAGCACTGACACTTAGCTTCGAGAGAGTTTCCAATGTTTCAATCAATCAATGATGGTTTGTCTAAAACCTGTACACACTATGGATGATCAGACTTGTGAGTTCACGTAGTAGTATCCAACCATCTTCTTGGGGGATAGTGTTCCAAATGTTGTGGATTATTGGGTCAAGACTATTAATTAAATATTTTATCATATGCAGACATATACAGAGAATAGGCCACCCACATGATGCGTGATTTCGACCGGAACTAGTGAAATGTGGTTACCTTGGATTTTAGTCATCGAAAAATGTTCTAGAATGATTTTAATGTTTCCTTTCGTGGAATATTTTCCCTCAAATGATGAGAGTTGACCGAACCGGAGATTTTATACACATGATAAGAGTTTTATGCCCATCGTAAAACATTTAACGTGATTTACTATGTTTCAATTTGTTTCACCACCTCTATCTCTTGATGATCAAACATGAGTGGTATGTTTTGAGGATGAGATCTTGAATTCCATCCACTCACAAGTGAATTTAATTTTTTTACCTAACATATTTGAGATCCTTAAAAAGTATAATATCACTATGTGTAACCTAATATAAGCCAATATTTCTGGAATTGTGAATATATTTCAATGGAAGGGTATTAGTTATTAAGATATTAGGAAGTTTAGCCTTTAGGTTTCTCCTCAATCTAGTGGAATCCAACGAATCCACACTAGAAGAACTGTTATATGACATAATTTTGGATGGTAGGAAAATCTTAAGACAGATTTTTATAGAGACCCATTATAGTGTCCTTATTTTGGTTATATGTGACATCATTAAATATTTCATCAGAACATTACATCATATTACAGTGGATGATTCTCTCCACTATCTCCACCTTCAGTAGTAGGATCAGTTTGGTCATGTCAGTGGGGGGGGGGGGTTAGAGTAGTAAATAACAGATAGTACAGGGATGAGATTATGACTATGGTACCTGATCTATTGATTTTTAGTTCCACCAAACCGTAGCATCCAAATGTTTTCGAGCTATTACAAAAGATAGTGTATTAAGAAGGTTACATGGTTTATTACCGATACCTGTGGATCAGATTGTAGGAATATATACAAAATGAGGTATTATTATATTTTACTTGACTATTGTATCCAATTTATTTGATATTGGTGCCTAAAATTCAATTATCTCTTTGCTAACTATAGAATGTCTTAGGACGGAAATTCAGTAATTCTACGGACTAATGACCTTGTACACACTGTTGGGAGTGTTGTTTGATGGCATATTCCAATGCAGAGACTAACCCTTAATTTAGGTAATTTTACCATATTGTGGGACCTTCATTACATGAAATGAGAGATTTTGATTTCATTAATGTAATGGGATTGATGGTCCCCCATCACACCTATGAGGGCTATGATCACCATGGTGTATCATTTACTTCATTAGAGGGAAAAAGTTATATCCACAAGCTTGAGTGGAGTGTCTAGGTTAGTTTAGTTAGATCAGATCATCATTGTCTAGGTGAAGGGAGTATACATATTTCTAGTTGTTTCATGGATGATTACAGAATAAATTTGGAATGTTTAAATCCAATAGATGATCATTTTAATGATGAATTTCATGATGATTTTATCTCCTACCACTTCATAGAGTGGTAGAGCATTCAATTTCTCTCAATCCATTTGATGCGCTAGTGACTATTCCACCATGTTGGATGGAATATACTAAGATCCATGAGTTTAAAAGATTGGTGGATGATCTATATTCTAATGGTTTTATCACACCCAATAATTCCTCTCGGTGTTCCCCCATGATTTTTTCTACATGGGTGGATGGGACTCCTAGGCTATGCATGGAATGAAAATGGTGGTACTAGCTTATGGTAATGAACTGATATACATTTTCTCAAATAAATGGTATCCTTGACCCCCTCCAGGGAGCCAAGGTATTCTTAAATATCGAACTAAGATAATTTGATCATCACATGAAAGTTAGAACTTTAGATATACCACACAATACCTTATGATGTTTGTATATTTTATATGAGTATATTTTTCTTCCATTTGTTATTATTAATTCAGCTTACATTTTCATGGATTTGATGAATATGGTTCCCCCCCTATCCATACTCTTTTGTTATTGTATCTATGAACTATATCTCAGTATATTTTCATACTCATAGTGGTCGTGATGAACATATTAAGATTATTCTTACTACATATATATAGAATAATTTATATGCGATAATCATTATGTTTGACTTCTAGATTAATAAAGTTCACCTCTTAGGACCAACTATCTCGAAATCAAGAGTATATGTTGACCTAGAAATGTGAGTATGGTGGTTTCTTATAAGACACCGAAGAGAAGGTTTTTTATATATAATTTTTTATTAGTGTTGGATGACTATAAAATGATTTACATACATTTCTTATAACACCATTATCCCCCTATTACTACTCATATAATAATGTGTGTGAATTCACTGCGGACAAAATTGTATGAGAAATCCTTTCAGATGAAGAAATTATGGCTTACCTCAACATTGATTATGATTCTTCCAGATCCTAGAAGAGCCTACATGTAGTTTTTCAATACATTATGCATTGACCTGGGTGTATTTATAATGTTGAATGATAGATTCGTTTCATACGGGTCTCGTTAGTTGAGTCTATATGAGAATAATTACCCAATGTAATACCATGATCTATTAGCTTTTGTTTATTCTTTACGTTGCTGGAGACATTATATATTGGGATATAAATTCATGGTGAATATGGACCACATGATAATCCAATGAATATTTATATAACGTTACATGATTCATAGATAGTGTGTATATGTAAAAAACATCATTCATTTTATTTTCCTCATTCCTATATGACTTGAATGGGCCTCAATGTTGTAGAAGAGATAAGATGTGAGACATGGGAATTGGTCACACATGAATATGTGATGGCTATAAATTGATTTCCCTTTATTAGGATCTTTATCTAGAGTTTCATGAGAGTCATGAGTTGATTTTTATTATTTCCTAGAATGTTACCTCTCATCTCATTGATAGGATGAATAACCAGATGTTTCAATATCCAAATGTCTTGGTCCTAGAGGAATTTATTTTGGGACGAAATCCATCTTTAGATTGGTCAGATGATTGAGATCGCATCCTATATATTCATGGGAATTTCTGGGATGCATTAAACACAAGATAGTAACTACGGTGACATTCCCATAGTTCTTAGTCGGTATCTCAACTATAAATCTCAACAATATTTTGAGATATGTGATTCTGGTATTGGTGGCACGGGATAAAAAATTAGATAACATGTATTATCAAGAGGTGTTACACATGTTAGTAGGTGAAAGTAGATCACCAGTAGTCATTAGGCTTGTTAGATCCATTTCATATCCTGGAATAAAGGGGATTTTCTAGGTATTTTTATTTTTTCTTACAGTGGTTTCCTCAATGTTGTGACATAGTTTGTGTTGTATTTGATCAACTAAAAAAGTATCCATCTTATTTCCCATCCAGAAGATTTTATCAATTATGAAGCTTAGAAGTGTATTTTTTTTTGAGATCATAAGACTACATTACTTCTCTCATACTATCATTTCAGATAGTGAAACATGTTTTACATTTAGATTATGGTAGGGGTGACTGATGATTATCGGTTCAGTGGTGCTCTTTGGAAAATCATTTCACCCTGATACTAAGGGAATGTTACAATTGATGATATAGGTTTTAGAGGAAATTATAAGAGAAATAATCCTTGATTTTAGTTGTACATGAGAGAAACATATTCCCATCATTTATTTTTTCTGTAATAAAATATTTTAGGTTCCAATACAGATGGTTACATACGAGCCTTCCTATGGATGGTTTTCTCTTTAACCCCTTGATTGTGGTTGGATAAGTGGTGCTAATTGGTCCTCATCTCATTCATGTAACTTTGTAGTAGGTTTGGAGGATCATGGAACATATATCAGATACTCAGTCATGAAATAAATCTTATGTCTTTCTTCATCGATAGCCTCTAGAATTTGAGGTTGCAAATGATGTTTTCATAAGGGTATAACCCACACAAGAGAATATGCAAAATTAATAGAAAGGGATGCTTTCACCAAGTTATTTAGTGACATTTGATATTTGGGATAGAGTCATGACGTTATCAAAGAGGATGTTATTACCTTATAGGAAACATAACATACCTAAAATATTCAACGTTTCATAGATTCACTATTAGCATGTTAACCCATCTCATATATTTTTTCCGGATGATGTGGTGTTTTATATTAATTATTTTTTTAGGAATATATTATTCTATTCATTTATCGGAGCACAAAGTCTCTTCCAATATGGTATGACCCCTTAGAATGGGTGTTATGAAAGAACAACAATGTAGATGATGAGAAAACAGAGTAGAAGGTATAAATATATTCTCAGTGTAAGGACTCATTCTCAAAAATATTTTCACTACACTTGTTAGAGAACATAAAGAGATGTTATTGCAACACTGTGAAATTCTAAAGCAATTTTTTTCGATAGTGCATATAAAACACATCACTATGTGTGTAAGTGAATATAATATCACAATACTATACATTATATTTACTAGTTTCATTAAATTAAATACATTATATCACTTTTAATGCATCTAACACTATGTTCTCTTACCTTAAACCTAAGAAAGTCCTTCCCCAGTAGCTTGGGTTGCATGAAAGATTGACCTTCCTTGACCAATTTTATTACACGCAATACCGAGTTTCCCCATGTAACAATTTATGATGGAGGGGAATCATGAGCACTGAAAAGAATTTCAATATATTTAATAATCCTTATAGAATAAAGTTCCCATACATGGTTTTTCCTCATTTCATAAGAATCTCTCACCTCGATTGTGAAAATGTACAAAGAATCTATCTTTTATTTGGTTCACCAAATATGAAACGGGGGCCGTGAAATGTGTCCAAAGTTGTGGGAGATTCTAAAACAAATCGATATTGTATATCAATGACGGAATCCTCATTTACAGTGGTTTTGATAGATGGAAATCGAGGCTACTCCTCCAATGATCCTCTACTAGCTGATGTAGGAATTTATGAGCCTAGATCTATGGTGGTCATGCCAGGTGAGACCATCACATATACTTTCATGATGGCTGATAGGTATGATTTATGTGGATCTATGGTGGCGGTGGCTGGGAGGACTCTACCTATAGTATAGAGTGGATAGAATGAACAGTTTTTTTCATGATGGGTATGGCCATGGATAATGGTGAGGATGTGACATGACATGCTGCGATTGGGATGGAATAGAAGAATATTGCCAAAATATCCTCACCAGAAGTTGATAGGGACTCCAATAAAAGGAATTTCATACATATTAAGGATATTTTTCCAAATCAGATTGTAAAGATGGGTGATACTAATCATGTGGTTTATAAAAAAGTTGACATTTCTAATAGATTTCAGATTTCAAAGATCTATAACACTGCAAGGATTTTTATATCTACTGGTGGAAAATATTGAAATATTAATTATTGTTTTCTAAATTTCGCCTATGTATGGAAATATTTGAATTGAAAAAGTATACCCATGGGCAGGGCCATCTTCAAATTATTTTTTCCATTGAGGGATGTAAAGTGGGAGGTTGGGGGATTAGGTCAATTTATTTTTAACTATTTATGATCTTATTTCTCGAATGAGATTTTATGTTTAATATATTTTCATTATGAAATTCCCACGTCAATGTTTGGATTAAAATTTTCAATCTTAACTAGATTTTATTTAATCCCAATATTCTTTTGGATATTTCATATCCTATCTATATTCTAATAAATATGTATAGAGCCACAACGGATCCCATGTTCTGGAATTTTTCTTGGGTAATAGTGGAGGTTGAATTATGTTCCCAATTAACTATATAGTACTATCATCATTGCTTTTTGAAATAACTCTTAATGTATAAAACGAAATACTTTCTCATTTTTTTGGACTATCATGAAATTGGGCATGACAAAGATACAATGCATAAAAATTTGGTTCTCACATATAGATCTATAAAAGTGCATCATGAGATATCTTTAAAGAAGAAATATAATGGGTAGAATAAGTTGGATAATTGTGGTGGAAGATAAATTAAGGGGCATCATCCTAATATTACTATTAGAATGGGTACCCAAAACAATGCTAGTTAGGATGAATGCTTGTATCACGGTCAAATGGTGTAGTAGACAGATTATTGTTCTTTCATTATTGATAATGTTAAAGTGGATACATATATGACTAAACATGGTGGTGATGGTAAGAAACATGATATGGAATCTACTGATAATTCTCCGACTCATCATTATTTTTCATAGGATATCCATACGATGTCTCATTTGTAGCAAGGATGGATACATCTGGTGGCTTATAATCTTCCAACCATGTAGGATGATTATTTCCATCAAATTGATACTCAAAAGCTTGTTGATTTTCACCATTAAATTTTGAAAATCATTTCTTTTTCTAGGATATTAGAGAAGTGGGGAAATGTATCTACTAATGAATGCATGAATAGCACCCCCTAAAGCCATCGGGTAGTGATAATCATAACTATTTTAAATATGTAATAATATATGGTAAGGAAAATGTGATTTATAGTGTGTGATTCACTCCTAATACTTTTAAGGGAACTCTATAAAGGGATTATTCTAACCTACCACATACTGTGTCTACCAAATCTTCTTCCAAGTTGTCAAAGATAGCCAGTGAATAAATCCTCAACATCTTCAATAAATGTAAGTCTCAATATGAGTTGGAAACTGCATATGATTATTATTATGGAAATGAAAAGTCATGTTATGATTTTTAACTTATTTTTCTATTTTTTAATGAGATAAAATCTTACTCATTTACCACATCCATATCTTTCAAGGACTTTTACCATTATTTAATATATGTTTAGAAGCTTTTATATGGATGATCTTGTTTGTTCAATACAATAAGTTATAAAAAAGTCATTAGGTAAGTGGTGGTGAATATTATTACCAAAATTTTGAATAATTATGGTTTATATAAATATAAAATGAATTTAATGGTTACCAATTAATGAGAAACATAAATAAAAACCAATATTATTTAAAACAAATATTATTATTTTCCACATTCTAAATGAGTTTCTCATAACACTAAAAATTAATTAAAATTATTTAATGATTTTAATTAAATATATATGTTATAAATTCCGTCAAATATTTTAGATATCTATCCATTTTGGTTTTATATTAACAAGATAATAACAAACCCTATTTGACACCTAAGAACCTATATTTTTATAAACATAATTGTATAACCTGTTATGAGATAAAACATTTTAAATATTAATTTTTAAACATTAATTGATTTAATATTCCACAATAATCTTCATAATTGAAATATAAACATAAACATTATGTTAGGTTTATTATTTTGAATTTTTTGGAAATATATCATTGTCTAATAAATAGTTAAAACTACATAAATTTATTTGAAAACTAAATTTTTTTAAGAAAATTATGTGGATTATTTATATTTTAATGGGTTTTTGTGCTTAATAATATCAAATTATTAACAATTTTTCCAATTTATGTCAATGGAATCTATTATACTTTGAAATTGACTATATAAACAAAAAAATCGTTTGGATGTTTTTACTTCAAAAACCAGCATTGATATCTAGTTAGTGGAACTAAATTTAAATTAATTTTTAACACATCTATGATTGTAATTTATAAAACATGATTACATATTTATAATAATAAAAATTTATCTTTTCTAATAATACAAAATTTTTTACCAAAAAAATTACTGAAGGTGAGTAAAATTAATTACCGCTATTATGGTTAAATTAAGATTTATTAGAGACATGACCTTAACCATAATACCCAAAATGAAAAATAAACATATCCATGAGATATTAGTTGTCAATATTTAGACCTTATAATATCTTGTATCTAATGTTTTACATTATTGTATCCACATTCTACATGAAAATCATGAAAATAATTCCATTTTACGAATCTTACAATGGTACCACTCCTCTTTCACTTTAAATGCCACCACTTCTCCTAATTACTCACACATGTCAATCCAATTGGGTTCAAATAATATCTTCCCAAATATATTCAAAAAATAACTCCCATCGAAATTGTATTATTCATTTGGGTTTAAATACTTATATGTAATCATTTTTGTATACACTAAAAGGATTTACCAGATTTTAAGGTAATGCATTCCAACTATCAGTTTTATTTCATTTGATCTCCATCACCTAAAATATTCTTCTTAATTGGTCATATAAAATCACCATTATCCTAAATATACTATATTTTTGTTATTAAGGGGTCAACATAAACTAAGACACACTTCTATCTAATGGGTATGACCCTTATTGTTTCGATGTACAAGGAACTAATTCCTCAAAAAATGATGATAGGTAATTTTTTCATTACAAAGATTAATTGTAGGAGACTATGATGAAAAATATATTTATATATGATATATATTTAATTTATTATGTATTTATACCTATTTTATCATTTTATAACATATATATTTAATACATTCCATTTTTTATTTATATTATAACATTGTTTAAAGAGATGTGAACTACCAGTCCATCATAATGATATGATTTGTACTCAAAATACATTGAACATATTAAAGATAATATTAATAAAAATATATGAAATATATTACATGAATATGATACTATAATTATAATATAATCTTATATTCATTTAATTTACATATCATTAATTTTAAAAAGAAAATTAATTGATGGCGGCATTCATGCATACGTATGGACTACGTTATCCAAGAGTGGTGGATATAATTTATTATCACCACACATTATAAATTATTATAGATACATATCAACTGAATATATATTCAATTAATTTAATTTTTTACATTTTTCATATGATGTAACCCTAATATATTTAATAATAACAAAATATAACAGGTTAAAACATACATGGGAAGACATGATAACTAACACCTAAAATACATAAAATAATAAAAGAGTGTTAACAAAAGGGTAATAAACTATTTTTTGAAGTTAATATATGATATAATAAACATTATTATGGTTTTGTTATACATTAGAAACATATTTTTAACCAATATATAGTATTATAAATACAAAACATCAGAATGGAATGTTAATGTATGTGATTGCGTCTCAATTTACATTCTATTGAGAATTATTTTGTACGCTATAAGTTTCTTTTATTTGGTGTATATAAATCCGTTTTACAAGACATATCGTGCATATAAATACTCTCATGATATTAAATTAATTTTATTTTATTCATATATGAGTTTTAGGATTTAAAGTATTTCAATGTGCTATGGGACACATTGGAATGGTTATAGATTATTTTACTCATAAATAACATTAATGACAATTTAAATTAATTTTTATTGTAGGAAATTATATGAAATTATTTAAATATAAGCCTTTAATTTTTAATCCAATGGTTTTTCATGACATTTTCATGTATAAATATCAAATTTTTACTCTTTGGTACTCAAAAAATTTTAGAAAATTCATTTTAGAGAACCCAACATTATTTCCCTCTTTATTTTGAGTACTTGTTTTTTTATAAAACCCTCCATTTATTATGATTTTTTAAAAAAATTAAAATTATTTATTAATAAAGGTCTTACACTTTTTTTCTTATAGAAATTTTTTCAATGGAAAATTTTTGTCGCCTTCCAAACAAGTCATTTTTCTAACCTTTAATCATCCAAATGAAATGATCATTTTTACATCATAAAGCATGTACAGATTCACCCACCATCCATTTATTGAAGAATTTTTTATTTATTTTTTTATGATGGTGATGTCTTGGTCAAAAGACCAATGAAAAAATATATATAATTATGAGAAACATGTTTACAGAAGTCTGAAAGAGAGAAATTTATTACAGTCTTTTTCTTGAAGCAGGGTGAGATCTGATGGGAGATCATCCATCCATGCAGTAAAAGAATTAACTATTTTACTTTCAATCCATTCCACCGCCATATTTTCCTTGTGGAAAACATGAGTGATAATATTATTGATCCCCATCATATGTTATAGGCATGTCATCCATCTTGTTATGACAGGACACCCCAGGACAACCACCCATTGTCGAAGTGCTTGGACGATGTTAGTTGAGTCACTTACGATCCATATTTTATTCAATATTTTTGTTTTATTATACAGGAAAAAAATAATGATGATGAATATATCTAGTTCTAAGGTGGGTTTGAATCCACACAAACCATATTATCATCCCAAAATAATAACTTTTTGATTTTTTCACACATCAACAAAAATTGTAAGCCCAGGATTTCCTCTTTAGACACCATCCAAAGTTATATTAATCCATAATTGGAGAGGGGGTTTCTAGAATAAATCTAACATAATAATTATTTTAATAAATGGTCCTTTTATTCTAATCAAATGAATAATAATAAAATCCAAAATGTTGTTGTGGCAGGTACTTATTTCCATCACTCCAACTTCCATGACAGAAATGAGGATATTCACTATAGCTGCACAAAGATTATAAGTATTATAGTTGTGAGTGATATAATTTCTCTCGTACAAAATTCCATGAAATAGTTCTACCACAACATTAATAATATGATGATGAAACTGAGTGGATAAATCCATAGTAGTGCTTCTTTAGTGATGAATTCAAATAGAGTTCAAATCATTCCATCTGTGATAAAAAATGTCAAATATTTATTTCCATCACACAGATGAAGTAGAAAAATATAAGTACCACTTTTTTTTGATTACACATACAAAATTTGGAAACAAACTTAATACCAAGAAGTTGAATAAAACATTCAGTGGAAATTCTATAGGTGTAAATCCTACAGACCAGAGTGAACCTGGATGGTTTAAATCAGTGTTTGATGAATTTTATGATCCAAGAAAATTATTGTATTTCATTTTCGAAATATTATTGTTGTTAATTTTTGTGTTTAAGATACCATTATGAGAAGTTTCCCAAATCTAAAAAACATCATTTTTGATGAAAGGGTAGTTGGAAATAATATTTCTAATCTCGTTATTTAAATCAATATATGTTGAGTGAAAGCAGTCATTTATAGAGATATTAATATCAGTACATAAATTCATAGAATCAGTCACAGTTAAAAGAGGGTTACCATTCCGGTTATGTAACCAAAATATCAATGATTACTCCTTATTAAAAATCAACATAGGGTGAGACATTATTCTTGAAAACGGGTTCATTATGGAAGTCCAAATTGAAGTGACCATGTGAAATTTGTTTCTTTGTCTATGCATTTTATAAAATCTACCTATAAAGAAATTCAAGGCTATTGATTTATTGTTAATATGGTACCATGTGAGTTTTTCTTGAAGGGTTTCCTTAAATAGGGAGAGGTTATTTATACTAAGGTCACCATTTTGAAGGGGTTTCCAACAAATTTTATTTCAAATAAAAATTATTTTCAAAATATTTTTATAATAAAACTATATTATCAAAATTCTATGTTTTAAAATATTGTTTTATAGTATTTATATTAATAAATGAAAATAACCATTATTTTTACTCAAGATGGTAAATTTTTTATTGATTCCATAATATTTCATCCACTATATAGTTTTTTATCTGGCCAGGGATGGTATTAACATTCACACCTTAAATTCATTTGTTTTCATACTTTATTTTTTTTATCATAAGTAGTAAATGATCATTGAGTTTACCCTAAATTATATATTTCATTAACCTTGGATATTAATATTTCCTAAACAATATACATCATTACATATGGTTCCAACATTGAGAGTATTTATTTATTTGGGAAAATATTGATAATTTTGTTTTATTTATTCAATAAACAGATTCTATAAGTAATATTTTTTATTAATTAAATAAATTCTCAATATAATGAATGCTTTTGAAATTTAATGATGACCGGATCTGAAATTTTTTATAGATTATCGATGCATTGATGGCATCTATCAAGAAAAGAAAATTATACTAATTAAATGGATTTCTATCTGTAGTTTAAATATTTATAGATGATGGATCATGCAAGAAGAGGTTTTTATATGCTTGAGACATGACTCCAATAATAAATATTTTCTTTCATTTTGATTCATTATTATTCATAAATGCGATTTTTCATCAACATATCTATGTACACATTTTATTTTAGTTCTTTTATTATATGAATGTGTTTGAGTTTCTTATATTTTAATGTTGATTTCTACTTATCCAGTTATTTTACTGGTAGGTATTTCTAGTTATTACCTTACCATATTGATTGTGCAATACCATTATGTTTATTGAATTCATTTCTTGTAGGCTCAGTTATTTACCATTCTATATTGACAATCCTTATTAATTCATTATTTCTTCCGTAATATTTATCTCATACTATGAATTTGATCACACCCTTATTATGTTTCATTCCCTGTGAATCCCTTAGGTGTACTATGAATGCTATGTAGAGATATAGCATATGTATTATAGTAATCCTCAATGATTTTTATTTATAAAGAATAAAAAATAATTTTATAATTAATATATTAATTTATAATATAGGACTCATTTATGTATTTGTTTTACCAAGACAACTAAACTATTAGTTCTTCAGGATTTAATTCCTTGAAATCTTTCTAATTTAATTGGAAGAATACATCGGCTCCAGGGTATCACGGGTCTAGGTTCTATTGTTGGTATCAAAGGAAGTTTGCAGATAACATGGGAACTAGATTTAGGAAAACATAGGTTGGATAATATAACCCTAACATAGAATTTTAGGATAATTATAGGATATTTCCTACAATTTTGTAAAGGTAATGATTATGCAAGTATTCCTAGAAATACATCACTGTCCATAATATATAAGTGCATGTGGTTCTAGAACATATGCACATTAGAGTAATAACTCCGGCAAAGTGATTCAATATTGACACGGGGTAACTATGCACAATAAAATGGGCCTAAAAATGTACATAGATTTAATTTTCTGAGGAACATGCATAGGATAATTCACATCATACTTATAGACCATTGTGATGGACTTGAACAAATGAAGAAAATAAATAGCCTAGGTTAAACCTAAGGTGGATTAGATTAGAGATAATAATTCATGATTTAAAAATCCAATAGATGATATTGTGGTTTAACCTTTGAGAAAATAAGGATCTATTTTGATGATTTATTTTTTAAATTAAATAATCAAATTGTATTAGAATTTTTCCCATGGTATTTTGGCTATGAAAATCATGAAACGCCCTAGGACTAAGCTTGATATCATAAGCATATTTTTAAAGTGAAAAGGTAATTTTAGGAATAATTCCTTTACATTTTATTAATTTAATATTAAAGGTATTGATAACCATTAGGGTTTATATGATTTGAAAAGGCAGTATACAAATAGAAAAATAATTTCGTTAGACATTATAAAAAAAGGGTTATATTGAAAACCTTAGTTAAGGGATATTTAATGATTCAATTTCAAGGATTTCTATTAGATTTATTTCGGTAATTACAATAATATGGTATCAGAAAAGGAAAACATGTATGCTAGGTTAAAAAATATCATTTTTAGTAAGGCCATGTGTCTTAAACCCTTGACCTTAGGATGTTAGGGGATTCATGCCATTTAATGGCCTGTACAATGTCTGGGTAAATGTTTTATTGTTTTTAGTTTAAAAATAGGACAAATCATTGTAAATGTTGAACCAATAGTATCATAATTGAAAATTAGTGATTAATATATTGAAAATATTTGTTTTAGAATATATTTAATGATATGTAGTTGGACTTTAATCTTTTTTATGCCATATAATCCTTTAAATTTTTCTTTTAGTGCTTCAAGAATAAAAAAATCATCACTGGTAGTTTATTTAAAGGTGTAAATGGGTGAATTATATTTTGAGTGAAGCACAACCAAATGTAAGGATTGTTCATATGAAATTTAAACATATAATGTAATAATATTCAATATATATTTTTCAGCAAAATAATTAACCAACACTAGGAAAATGGCATAAAAATAAAATGTTGTTATAATATCTTAATTTATATTGAACAGATGGTATTTTAAATAATTAATTATTAATGTATTTGAGGTGCTAAATATTCCATTTATTTTTCAATTATTTTTGATTTGATGACCTCATTCACTCACAAAAAATATATTCTAATTTCTTATAAGTATAGATCTCTAATTTCAATAATTTTATCATACATATAAACCTATATACATGGTAGTCTCTATGACCTTTAGACATTAAATTTTCTCTTTTCTAGAAAATTTTTTACGAACCCATTCGTAATGTGGGATTTTGATACAGTAAATTTCAAAAAATATGCTACCAAGATCGAGTTCAAATTGTGATGATAAAATTTAATTAAGTTGGGGAAAATGTAACACCCTAAAATTCTAAAGTACAACATTTTATTTGATAGCATGTCTGAAATACATCACCAAGCATGTAAGGGAATATAATATATGTATAATCTACTATATATTTACTATATTAAATAAATTAGATACACTATATATCTTCTAATTAATGAAACATTGAGTTAGATTTAATTATATAGAAGATATACCTTCCTCGATACCTTGTGACACACACAACTGAGACCTTCTTTGATAGTAATTGTTACATTAAATACTGGGTTTCATCAAATAAAAATGTACCATTAAAATAATATTATTCAATATAATATGACATAACCTAACCTTTATGTTCGTTGTTATGAATATTAATAAATAATTGATTAAAATTTATGGGTTATATAAATATAAATATAATTCGTTTTTTACCAATGAATGAGAAATGAAAATAATAACCAAATGGATATGAAAAGAAAAATTATTATATTTATACATTCAAAAGAGTTTACTCCAAATATAAATAATTAATTAAAAATATATAAATTTTTAATGAAATATATATGATATATATTCTACAAATATTTTTTATATACATTCATTAAGGGTGATATTCCAACGTTAAGAATAAATCTGATTTCCCACATAAAAACATATATTTTTATAAAGAAACTTTTTCTCCTTTTAATTGCACATCCATTTTAAATATTAATTTTCAATTATTAATGTAATAAAAATGTAAAAATAAATATCATAATTAAATTATAAACAAAAAATATTATCTTAGGTTGATTTTTTGATATTTTTTGGAAACATGTCATTTTTTCATGAATAGTTAAAAATAATTAATTGTAGATAAAATCTTTTATTTCATCTAATTTATTTTTATGGTGAAAATCAATATTTAATTTTTTTTATTCCTAATTATATTAATATTTTATCAATTATTCAAATTTAGTTCATCTAACCAATTTTCACTTTGAAATTGATAATAAAAAAAATTGTTGACTTTTGGATGTTTTGACCATAAAAACATGCTTTGTCATCCCTTCTCAGGGATTAAATTTACATTAATTTCTCCACTTATTTGATTTAAAATTTCAATAATGATTCTATATTTTGAATCAAAATAATTTATAAGGTATGATAATAAAAAATATGTTTTTACCAAATATAATAGTAAAAGTGATTAAAATTAATTACAATGTTTACGGATAAATTATGCATAATAAGAGACTAAACCTATACCTTGGGAGACAAAAATATCTATAAACATTTCCAAGAGATAATGGATTGAAATATTTAGAATATACCCTATCTGGATCGAAATGGATATGTTATTGGATTTAATTTCAAAATTAAAATGTTATAATAATTTCTTTTTTCAAAATATTATTAGAGCATCACTCATCCTTTACTTTAAAAGTGCACCACTTGTACAGAATTCTCGCACCTCTCAAAACACATCATATCATTCAAAATATAAATAAATAATTCCAAAAAATAATCCCCCCACCGTTGACCTTAATAGATCTTTTTGGGTATAAATACTTTGTATAAATCCCTTTGGTATACAAAAAAGGACTTACCTTATTTTCAGGTAATGATTTCCAAGGATCACGTTTCATTTATATTATACTCCAGCTTCTAAAATATTTTTCTTCCAAGTTCATATAAGAACACAAGTGTCCTCAATATATTGTTATGTTTTTTTTATTAAGTGTTAAACCTACACTAACACCAACATCCATTAAATTTGTAATCAATGTATCATTTCAGTCTTCGACGAACTACTGCGTCATGAAATGATGATTATTTATTTTTTCATTACCAACATTCATGATTTGAAATTATGATGGACTCTATATTTATATATTATATATCTGATATTTATAATTTAATTATAAAATTTTAATAATTTTATAAAACACATATTTAATACATTCCATTTTACGTTAATATGATAACATTCTTTAAGGATGCGTGGACTGCCACCCCCTAAAGCATTATGATTCATTAACACTAAACATTGAAAGTATTAAGAATATTTTCATTAAAAATATAAGAAATATATTCCATCAATTGGGTAATATAAATATAATATACATGTATAAACATGTCATTTTCTTTTCATTATTTAAAAATATGACGATGAAAAGAAGGTAGAGTTCATGCGTACGTATAGACTATAGTCTCCATGAATAGTGTATTTAATTTCGTATCTCCAAAAATTAAAGATTATTCTATATAAATTTATAATAGATATATATGACATTAAAATAGGAGTTTAAATTTATATATGGTTAAACTGTGATATATTTAATAAGAACAAAAAATAACAATTTAAAACATTCTTGAGAAATCTAGAACTTAACAACTATAATAATGAGATAGTGTTAATAAAATAGTAATAAAATATTTTAAGAAGTTAATATGATATTATAAAGATTTTTATTATTATATTCTAAGTTAGTATCATATTTTTAACCACTATAAAGGTCTATATATACCATTCAACAAAAAAGAAGGTTATGGTAAGGGATTTCATATCAATTGATAGTCAGTTAAGGATTATCTCTTGCTGTCCACCTAGATTAGTTATTATAGTTTATATAATCCCCTTTTTATTGATATATCATTAATATATATACTCTAATTATATTATCACTTTAATTTAATTTTACTCCATCATGAGGTTTGTGATGGAAAATGTTTCAATGTGGTATGGGAAACTTTGAAATGTTTAATGATTTTTTTCATCAACAATAACCGTAATGATTTTAAAATTGTATTTATATATGAGGAAATTATATGAAGTTTTTTGAATAAAACATTAATTTTATATCATGTAGATATTCAGGATCATTTTATATTATTAGTTCCATTTTTCCACATTTGGTACTAAAAATGTTTTATATTTTTTTTTTAAAACTCGAATGTATTTCTCTATTTAGTTATAATAACATGTTATTTAAATTATGTTCTGTTAAAATAATTTCAAAAAATTTATTTCAATTATTTTGTAAATAAATTATTAACCTTTTTTCTTTTACATATATTGTATATGGAATCATCTCTTATATGTTTGACCAAGTCATTTTTCAAACCATTGAAAAGGAAATGGTAATGCTCTTCTTACCTCATACGGCATGTATGGATTCACCAGTCATCATTTCATTGAAGATTAATTTTTATTTTTAAAAGTATACATTTTAAATTAAATATTTAATATTTTATTTCCAATGAAATGTGTTTTGAAATGTTTTTCATAATAAAGTGATGTTTTCGTCAATAATGTTCTATAAAAAGAACGTTTAATAGTATTTCTATTTTTCATTGAAAACAACACATATATTTACTCCACATAGGATATGTTTTATTGATACCATCCAATTTCATCCTCAATATGGTTTCTGATTTATTTTTCCCAAGATAGTATTCACATTCACCTACTTGGTTCATTTGTTTTTCTCCAATAAATATTCGATCTCCAATGATCCCTAAACATGGAATTCCCAAAAAGTATACCTTTCATTGGTAATGGATATCACTATTTCCTAAATTGTATCCATCTTAACATATGGTGTCTAGTTTGATAGTATTTGATTATGTAAGGAAATATAAAAATATTTATTCTCTTTTCAAAACATATTTTTGGTAATATGTATTTTTGTTAATTAATTCACTCTCTCGATAAAAAAAATTCATTTTAAATGAAATGATGGGTGGAGCCTGGATGTTATATAGCTCCACAATTTATTAATAGATTCAAATGTGACAAATAAGTTGGACAAAATAAACTTCATTCAATACGTAGATTTAAAGTGTCTAAAGGATGGATCTTGATTATAGTGGTTATCATGTTCTTGAGACATAACATATAATGATTATGAATTTACATTATTTTCATTCATTATTATTCATCCATGAAATTTTTCATCCACATATCTATAGATACATTTCGTGTCAATTCATTTATTTAATGGAATTTTTTAGTGTCATACAAATCTACATTGATTTCTATTAATATAGTTATTTTAATGGAATGTGTTTCCAATTATTACCATTCCATATTTTTCATTCACATATATTATATTTATTAACTACATGGAATTTGTGTTCTATTATTTATCTTTCTATATTGATTATTCTCATTGATTCATTATTTCATTCAATAAATTTTGACCATTGTGAGAATTTCATCTCTCAATTATTTTGTTTATTTCAAAATTAATCCAGGAAGTGTACAATGAAGGATATGAAAGGGATATAAAAGATGTAATTAAGTTATCCTCAATGTTATTAATTTATAAATTTTTTTTGAGATCACCATTTTTGTGTTTAGTTCTCTATATTTTTACGATAACACAACTCTCGACATTATTCATACATTTTCAATCATATATTTTAATAAATATTGGTTTATTATAAAAAAATATTTTAGAAATATAATAATATATATCAAGCAATGTATGATTTACTTATGTCTTTTTAATTCCTTTATATTAAAAATTTCTTTATTAAAATCACATTTTGGTTAATAACTAATTTTTTACATAAATGTTTTTATTTTTAATTTTTAGTTCATTTTATTTTAACAGGGATACATAATTAACATAAATTAAACCCTCATATGAATAAAATATATTATCCTTGTATATATATTTATCACAATCGATAAAATTTAGATATAGAATATGAATAACCCAATTCATGGAGATAGTAGTCCAGATCTCTAAATATACATTATATCCATTTACATGATGAATGGAATGAATGTAATGTGAATAACACACCATATACCATAATTAATGAATAGTTTTTTATGTCATATATATCATATATATTCATACATCAATTCTTTTTACCATATATGTTATTAAAAACTAAGAAACAAATCACACTGCATTGTGGATGCTGTAGAGTACACATACGCATGAGTGTCATTATAATTTTACAATAGATTCAAAGATATGAATATATAAGAGATATTAAAATTACAAGTTTATAAATTTGTAAATTATATCAAATAAAAACATTAAATCCATCAATGTCTTCATTATTAAGAGGAAATATTATAAATCAAATTACATCAGTTTGTGTGATGGTAGTCCATCGTATACATGTTCAACAGATTAGTTTCCCATCAATTACAATATGAGAAGGAAATATGTTATTCCATTTAGATTATAAGATCTATTTATATTAAATATAGGTATATTATTATATCATAATTTTTCAAATAATATCTTATTGAAGTGGGGGGAGCTAAAAATAAAAAACATGTAGTTCTGAATGATACATCTTCTTTAGAAAACCACCTTATGTTTTCACGAAAGGAATTAATAGGATGGATTAATAATTAAAAATATATCTCCTATGAAATGGGGATATAATTTTGTAATATATGATTTCAAGGATTTTATGATCCAAAATCATTTTTATGTGTGGAGAGAAGAGGATATAGGCTTTCTTTATTATCTGGGGGAGAGTACACACTTCGTTGTTTTGAAAATAAAAATTTACAAAACATTTTATACATGGCATAAGAATCCAAAATTTATTATTATATAATATTAATAGATGTGAGGTCAATAGTCTTCCTTTAAATATCAATTGTACATGTTTTTATATAATTTTAACCCTTCCCTTTTCAGTTTAACCCCATGGTAAACCATTTTAAACCTCAACTCCAATAATGTTTAGGTACAAAATCTATTATTAATTATGAAAAAAATTAAATATTCCATTTTATATAATATTAATTTTGATAATTAAATATGTTGAATATGATTTTTCAAATTCGATTCGCATTTTTCAAAGAATTTAATTAATTATTAGACACATAGATTCGATAAAATGTCATTTTTAAAGAAAAGGTTTTAATATATCTAAAATGTTCTTATAAATATTCAAAATCAATTTGGTTACAATATTATAAATTTATTTAATCATAATATTATTGAATAAAATTTTCTTTTAATCCATTTTAGAAAATATTTTATTCTTAATTTTTATAAATGAAAAGTTATCATTCAGAATTATTTTTATTAATCACTATTCCTTGAAACATTACATCATTAATTAAATATTAATTAATTTATACTAAGATAATTTTGGGTTTTTTTATTAAAAAATTAATTTAATATCTTGAGATTAATTTTCTAAATGTGTAAAAAAACTAATTTTAAAATTTTATTAGAAAAAAAGGGATAAATACGATTTTTGAAAAAAAGATTATTGTATTAATATACATAACAAAAAATTAAGTAAATTTTCCATTTTTTTTATTTTCATATAACTATTATACAAAATTTCATAATTTTCATCATTTTTGTATTATCCTCTAATTCCATGATTTTTTTAAAATCATAATGGGATTATTTTGATACCAGGATCTAAGACAGTACATAATTCCAAGGACAGGAGTGGCCAGAATGAATTTTTAAACTATTTTTAAGGTTCATTAAAAAAAACTTATGAGAGGGTTTTCAAACTTTTAAACTGGTTCCCTGATCAAAATTCTGAGGGCTCTATTGAACTCATAGTGTTGGGATTCACCTAAAAAGGGCCTAACATTGTCCGACATGGGTCAACAGAGGAAAGTATTATTTTTTCCATAAATAAAATAATTAAGTTACAATTATTTTATTTTCAAATCCATGTAACTCATAAATGGAAACATGGATTGGATATCAGAGCATGCTGTTTAGCTCGTAAGGGTGTGTTTCCCTTAGGTATAGCTTAACCTCGACCGGCACATATTGAGGATGAAAGATAGTTTTCAAATGTTTTAAGAAAAAAAAATAGACTTAAGTTGATTACTTTATTCAACAACTATTTTGCTGAAACATAGAGATCTGCCAGCAATTTCATTCCATAAATGAAACAAAGTAATTAATATTTAACTAAACTGTAAAAACATGACAACTAAGCTTATAGAAACGCTGTGATGTGTTTCTCTTTTAAAAAGATAATGGGATGGGACAAATAGATCATGATATGGAATTCCTATGATGAACGACATAAGAATACTCTCCAATGACCAATGTTGGTGAATAAGAAAGTGACGATGATACCCTTAAAGAATGAATATGGGAACAAAGATCGATGAACACCAACGACTATGAACGGATCATGAATCCCCATAGATGGATCACTACAAGCAATGACCATTCCATCAAAACTAAGAATCTCTATGTAGGGTTAATCTGATTGAGAATTTTTAATTCCATGTTCTTCTTTATAAAACAATGAATGAGGATCAACCAATGAACATGTTTATCTGTGATTATGTTGTTTTTATGAGAGGGTGTTTTATCTCAGAGATTGGATTGGGCTATTTGTTGATGGAACATTAATATACTCTTCCAATTTTTCAAAAACACTAACATAGTGGGTATGGATAGAGATAAACAATTCATGGGCCCCTCTGTCATGGGTGTTCTGGTATTCTTCATGGCTCAACGTTCAGATCGACTGTGATGACATGTGGCAACACCTCATGCTGTGTGCGCTGCAGTAGAGGAGGCCACTCACAAGCAGTAGTTGGAAGTGTGGATCAACAATAGTTGTAGGGAACCACCTTATCCCAGGAGGCCAAGACCATTAGTGCATGGTGTTATAGGACCACAATGTCATCATGGTGTTGCACCGGGAAGAGGAGTCCATTGCCATTGGGCCACCACCGAGCAAGGGGCGGTGCACATGTGGCGGTAAGGCAGCCCGCGACATTGATCGCGGGTGGTGGGATGGGCCTTCGGCAGCGGCAGGCGACAACTGCTTCGACACTATGGAACTAAGTAGTGTCATGCAGGAAATTGGGTCATAGTGAAACCATACCACGATAGGTGGGCCACGTGGCATCCCATGGGGTGGTCACATGGTGCATTCACATTGTTGACTACGACCAGACATGATAACCACTGCAGCGTTCATTTGTGTCGAGTTGGTTTTCTCTTTTCAACTAGGTTGTAGGTGGTGGGCCGCCCCAGGTGGCCTAGAAGATTGGGCCTAACTACCCAGTGGGACGGGTCGGATCTCAGCCGATTCATACCTTGGTCAGATCAAGAGACACCAGGTAGGGTTGGGTCCAGTCGATCCAACCGAGTTGGATGGGAGAAGACCCATCCAATAATTTTTTTTCAGAAATTGGTCATCCCACTAAAACCCTATGCCTGATTGATGAGCCTGTAGTGGCGTTGGAACCCTTGCATTTAGGTGGATACTTTTCTATATTCTAAGGAGGCTTTCATTGAAGTTAGGATACAATGAATGTCTTGAGGAGTGGATTCTCAATGTATCAAGTTCACTACGTACGTAAATCATGCAACTAGGTAATACTCGAATATTACCGATGATCTGTTCTATGTGACCCTACAGATCTAGAGGATAAGTGGATATTTGTGAACCATCTACAAGAGTCTTTTTTTGAACCATCTACAAGCGGCTCTGCGTGAACCAACTATAAGAATCCCTATGTCGACCAACTATAAGTGGTCGTGTGTGGACCAGCTTTGATTGCCTAAGTGGAGGGAAGCTATATGTGACCTGGAAGTCCCACGGTGGGGAATAACTCTATGTGACCTAGAAGACCCAAAGTTTTCATTAAGGATAGGTACCTTAGTACTCCATGTGGTTCATTTTTACAAACAATAGTCTTTACTTCCATATATTAGATTATAACTGTGTAACCTAACAGTACCTTGTCTATTCATTATGTTGATGACTTTACATTTTGTTTCGGGATCCCAACCTATTATTGTGTTACTCAACCCTTCATGTTCTCTACCGATATGTTTTTTGTCTATCGCATATGAAAGGAGCCTCAATAGAGACCTTGGTGTCCAGAGACTAGGCAGTGTCTAGTGAGATAAAACAGAAAAGATGCACTTATACAACTTCCAGCAGCAACTCCATGCCTACCATTCAGGTGGGGTTATCCTGCGGACAAGTTTTCATTGAACTTTTTTACTTAACTATTTTCAGCATGTTCTTTGTCAGGTCTATATTCATTCCCATTTGACTTATAGCTTTTAACTTTACTCAGTTTTTGTTTAGTGGCATGCTTGTTTTCCATTCAATCTTTATCGGACGTGGTTTTGTCTGTGCGTGTGTATAGGTACTTAGAAAAATTCTTCCAACTCATGAAATAATTCAATTCATTCTAGTTGCAAACCCATGGCCATAGGGAGGTCGACATAGGTTAGTCATAGAATGGGCCATAAGGGATGGTTCGAGACAAATTGGTATTATAGGTGTTCAGTTATACCTCAATGATCAGTTTTCTATTATTTTTATTTTTAGGAAACATTGTTAAAAGTTCCAAGTTAAAATTTTAGTTTTGGGGAGTCTAATGATTGCATGGTGGTCAATAAATCCATAAAATATGACCTTTAATTATTGTTTTTTACTCATTAAATTACACCACTAGTTGTATATATCATATAATAATTGAGTGTTTCCTCGTGTTCTACTTGAATCATAGTCAGCTCACCAAGTAAAATCTATTGAATGTGGCACATATTAATATATTTCATTTTTCCTCCACACAGAAATCCATCCATGACTCAGATGTGTGACTGTGAGGACGTCCCTCCTAGAGATGAAGACTCTGTTAAGGGACCAATGCTAGAGATGGCCCGGCCGTGTGGTGATCTAGTGTTACAATCACATGTTGACCAGCAGTTACTTCCATCGCTATAGGTAGAGGACACACACCAGTTCAGTTCCTTGTATGAGTCCAAGAGGTAGATACCTCTGAGGTTCTTGGGTGAGACTTGCCTCCAAATGAATGAGGATTGGATTGATGTGGTTACAGGAGTCTTCTGACTAGCGAGGACACCTCTGGACGAGATGGTGATCTTATTTGTGATCATTCATTAAGCCCTAACAGGGAGATGGTCAATCTTGATTATCAAGACACATGATGAGGTGACCCTCACCTGAACAGAATATGAGATCCTGATCGGAGAGGAGTTCTTCTTAGCGATGTTGTGTTCTATGCGCATATACGAGCTACTACACCTACATGAATGTTGACGGAAATTGGAATACTACTGAGATATACTTATCATGATTTCTTGCTACTCTACAGACCTGGTACAAGACCAATTCTTCATGGATGGATCCTTTGGGAAATGACTGAACTGGGAGATCAGGGAATCCCTGACGTCTCTCTGTATCCCTAAATAGGGTGGCATACCAGAGAGATCCCTCCATGTAGAGAGTTTCCTAGCAGAGAAAGCGCTGATAGCAAGAGCCACCAGTAGACATCAGGTGATAGATTCTTCAATGGTGGGTTGTTGGAAACAGACATGGGGACCCAAGAAGGTTGGGCCTTTCATTGGATGACCCTGTGACATAGGGACGTTATCACGGGTATCCCATAGTAGAGTGAGTTGGCATGGGGCATGTTGGGCTTCTCTTGTAGTGGGAAGGGACACATGGCTCGCGACTTCCCAACCCACATCACATAATATCGGTGAATGGTTGAAGGGAAAATGAGGCAACAGAATAGGATCGAGTGAGGTGGCCCTTAGGTTGTCGAACATGGATGGGGAGCGGCCAAAGCAGCTGGTGGTGGATGAAGTTTTGGGTTTCTACAACCACTTCCACCTGGTGGTCTACCATGGGATCTGAGAGCTGGTGGACAGGGGGAATCCTTTAGAAAATGCAGCCCTTTGAACACGATGCTTCAGATGTTATTATATGTATGATATATGTCTTATCAGCTATAATTATAGTTATTATAGACAAAGGTTCCATTCACTCTTTCTTTACCACAGACCGTGATCGGATCATGGAGTAATGGTGGAACTGTTGGCTCGATCCTTGCGATTAGAGACTCCTACGTGAGGGGATTAGATGATTACACACTATTTCAGTAGTGTGATCATACTCTTGGAGGAAGATGCTTCAGGTGAGATCTCCTTGTATCGGTTTTGCGTCCTTACGACATAATCTTGTGTATTGACTAGTTATCAAAAGTCCATGATCATATCTACTGTTTTAGGTGAAAAATGCATTGTATCCATGGTGATGGGACTAGGTTCCGTTTTACCAGTGAATGGGGGTCCTGGTAGCACAGGAAGAACATTATTGAAGAAGGTTGGAACCAATCTCTCACCAGTTGGCTATCCGCACCTTTAATGTGGTAGATGAGCATACTCCTCAGTTCCTTGTAGTATTGGATGTGTATGAGGATTTCTACCCTTAGAATGTTTTAGGATTACCTCCTCATAGTTTGGTCGACTACTAAAATGACATGTACCCTAGGAAGACACTAATATGTACACCTTCATATCAGATGGCACTTATAGATCTCCATCGAGAAAAGGGTGACATTAGAGGGCTTATAAATGAAGGGTTTCGTAAGGCATAGTGTTTTACCATGGGCAGCCCCTGTGTTGTTTTCCAAATAGACATATGGAATCTTCAGTCTATATGTTGACTATCAGAACCTAAATCAGGAGACCTTGAATAATAAATACCCACTACTAAGAATTGATGACCTCTTCAATCAACTGAAGGGAGAGTGGTGGTTCTAAAATATTTACCCAAGTTCTACATATCATCAGCATTACTTATGATATAATGATTTACTTAAGATAGGATTTAGATGTTGGTGTGGCCACTTTGAGTTTCTGGGGACACTATTCATTGGGACAAGTTCCCCAGCAGTGTTCATGGGATTCATAAATAGGATTTTATAATCTTATCTTGATAGGTTTTCTTGGTCCTCATTGTTGACATCATAGTGTACTCAGCATCAAAGAGGACCACACGACACACCTATGGATAGTGTTGTATAAGCTCCGAGATCACCAACATTATGGGAAGCTATCAATGTTCAAGATAAAGATATAGATGTTATACATTATAGGACATGTCATCTCATAGGATATATATGTTGTGGATTTAGTGAAGATAGTGGAAATTCTTGCTTTGGGCCACCAAGGAGTGTGACTAAGGTGTGAAGTTTCTTTTGGTTGGATGGATTTTACCTGTCATTTGTTCATGAATTCTCCAGAGTAGAATCACCCATATTGACATTGACATGGAAGGGAAAACCCTTCACATGGTTAGAGAATTTCTAAGAGAATTTCCAGGAGATGAGGCAGAGACTGACAAGTTCACCAATCATGAAGCTACCAAAGGAAGTAGTTGGATATGTAGTTATTTACGATGCATCTAGTATCAGACTGGGTAATGTCCTGAGGAAGGGGAAAGTAATGATTTAGTATGTTTTGTGATAGTTGAGGCAAAATTAGTAGAACTAGACGACCCAAGACATTGAGAAAGAATTATTATTCATCGCTCTAAAGACAAGGAGACACTACTTGTTGGGTGAGTGGTTTACGGTCTAGTCCTACAACAAAAGTCTCAGGTATATCTACTCCCAGAAAGACATGAACATGAGGTAGCGGTGATGTCTATAGTTCCTCTAGAACATTGACTTCGAGATAGTATGTACTCTTGGGTTGGAATACATGGTTGTAGACATACTTAGCAGAAGATCTGTGTTGCAGTTTTTGAGTGAGGTGTCATAGCTATTGGTCAGGATGCAGATATTCCTCATGGATGATGGTAGAACAACATACCTTCAATCGATTTTTATCACTCCATTACTCTTATAACATTTTAGGGAGGCCCATCGTGGATATTTAAACTATGAAGCCAGACATTCTAGGTTTTAACCAGGACAAGATATTTATATCTTTTTCGAAAGGTGGGGAACATTCATCCTTTTCAATGGGTGCATAGTACATTGCGAGAGGAGGTTTGGAGGGATTTCCATACCTCCCACTTGTTGGTACAACGTTTAGTGGAAAAGATGTACTAGGATATTCGACATCATTACTAGTGTCATGGGATGAAGAATGTGGTGGAAGAGTTCATTTCACGGTTCCACACCTATCAACAACTGAAGGTTGAGCATCAGGTTCATGTATTATTGGCCCAACCACTTGAGGATCTGAAGTGGAAGTGGGATGAAATTTCAATGGACATCAGGACAGTATTAAAAAACACATTCTGGGGACATGATACTATCTATGTGATCATTGAATGACTCAACAAGTTATCTCACTTCAAACACCTTCGAGAGCAGGGTTCAATAGAGAGCATGGGACACCTCTATGTGTAGGAGATAGTTCGTCTCCAAGGAGTTTCATCTATGATATCCCCATATCGTGACACATGCTTTACATCCCAGTTGAGGAAGGTATTTCAAGAGGCTTTAGTCACTCATCTACACTAGAGAACGACTTTCCATCCCCAGACTGATGGTCAGACGAAGATGATTATTTAGGTGTAAGAGGACATTCTTTCGTTATTGTATCAAGGATTTTGGTCACAGTTAGGATGACCACCTACCACAGGTGGAGTTTGCGTACAACAACATCAACCACTCCACCATTGGAATAGAATTGTTTAAGTAAATATATGGGTGGATTTTTAGATAACCTCTATGCCAGAAAGACCTACGGAAGTCAATAACCATGGCTCAAAAAGTTGGTACGGTCTACCACTAAGAAGGTGAAAATCATCCAGGAGCAGAAGAGGACTGAAAAGACTAGGAAAAAATCTTATACTGATAGCAGGTAAACTCCCTTAGAGTTCGAGGAGGGAGATCATGTGTTCTTTTAGGTCTCACCCGGATTGGGATTGCGAAAATTTGGTTAGGGTGGCTTGTTATATCTAAGATTTATCGTCCCTTTCGAGATTATAAGAAAAGTTATACGGGTATCATACCACCTATCTCATCATCCACAAATGCATTGGGGCATGATGTTTTCCACGTGTAGTTGTTGAAGAGGTACATGCATGATCCATCTCTTTTCATCAACTTGTGAGAGATAAAAACTGATGATGATGCAATTTTGGTAGTGTTCCAGGTATAGATAGGTGATCACTAAGTTTAGGTCCACTATGGGCGATCGATTCCTCTGGTGCGCTTTCATTGGCAGCACGAGAATCTCTATTAGAGTACAAGGGATTGGGTTGATTTGATTCATGTTTATTACCCCTTTCTATTTGATTATCCCTTGTTTTTTATTACGTTAACGTTAAGAGTAATGTAATACCCCATAATTCCATTAATTTTTTTAAAAAATTAAATGCTGTTATTTTGAGACTAAGCGCTTAGAAGACATGATTTTTTGAGGCCTGTAATGGCCAAAATACATTTTTTAACTACTTTTAGTGTTCTATAAATAAATCTGTGAGCTAGTTTTTAAAACATTTAATCTATAAACCAGATAAAAAATCTAAATACACAATTAAAATTAGTTGTTCGGGATTCACTTAGAAACAACCTTACATATACTGCCACAATTCAATGTTGGAAAATATTTTTTTGCTATAAATAAAATATTTAGTTAATAATTATTTTATTTTCAAATATTTTTAACCCTTAAATAGTAAATTGGATTTAAAATATGAGGGTATCGTTGAGGTCGTAAGGTTGTGTTTCTCTTAATAAGAGCTTAACCTCGGCTGTCATGGGTTGAGGGTGAAATAGAGTTTTTAGACAATTTAAGAAAAATATAATTAACTGAAAAATTATTCTTTATTCAAAAAAATCACTACAATTCATTGACGATATGATTGTTTTATTATATAAATGAAATAGTGTGACGACTAATTAACTGAAGTGTAACAGGAACGATGCTTCTAAAATTAAATAGCATAACAAAGAAAAAAATTATGGTAATATAAATAATGTGACATGATTCTGTTCTAATGAGATAATGGTGTTATAAAAATAGATCTAGAACTAGAATTAATTTGATGAATGATGAAGGAATCCTCTATGATGATTAAAGATAGGGAATCGAATAGTGGTGATGACAGTCTTGAAGAACGGATCCCAGAAAGAAGGTCGAAGAACACCAATAGCTTCAAATGGATTGTCAATCCCCGCAGACAGACCACCAACAGAAATGATCATTCAACCTGATCAATGCTTTTCCATGTAGGGGTTTATCTATTTGAGAATTTTGAACGATGTTTTCATCAATATAAACAACAAAAGTGGATCAACCCATGAACTTTTTAATCTGTGGGTAACATGTTCTTGTGGGAGGGAGTTTAATCTCAGGGATTTCTTAGGTTATTGGTTACTAGAACCGTAATCTACTCTTCCCATATTTCAATAACAATGATGCCAAGGGTATGAGATGACAAGAAAATTCCCCCACCCCCGCCTTAGGGTTTCATCTATTCTTTTTGGCTAAGCCATCAGATCGATGGTGATGGCATGTGCCACACCGAGTGAAGGTGGTCGTGGTTATCAAATTGTAGCGTTGAAAGTGGTGGCATGCACAAAAGAATGTTCATGAAGAAAGGAGTGTCATGGAATTTATTTAGGTCAGTGGGAAGGGCCGCCAGTAATGGGCGGTGGTGGAAACATTGGCGACACAACACTGATCTACTTCACGTAGGCCGAACAGCCTCAGTCTATCCAGAGCATGGTAGGTGGGATCCGTGGTTACCTATTGGATGGCCACAAAAAGCATTATCCATATTGATAAGGTTTAGAAGTTGAGACATTCACCGAGTCCTTATATAGAATACCATATTTCTCAAAGAGGGTTGTGATTTTAGAGGCGAGCAGCCCCGGGAAGCCCAGTAGATCAGGCCCCCCCACCCCGCAGGATGGGTCGGATCTTGGTCTTGTCATACACGACCATCCCATTTTTTGAAAACAATTATAACTCACAAACTGTACACCTGATTGAAGATCTATTTTTGTCCTTGGAACCCTCATTATAAGGCAGATATTTTTCAATATTCTAATGTGACATTCATTGATGTTGAGATATGACAAATGGCTTGGGTCGTGGATTCTCCCAGAATTAAAAACACTATATACATGAATCATGTGGTTGGATGAGACATGAATATTACTGACGAGTGGTAATAAGTGTACCATAAGGACTAGATGATAAGCGGCTCTATGTGAACCGGTTACAAGAATCTTTGCGTGAACCATCTACAAGCGGGTTTGTCTGAACCCACTATAAGCGGTCATATGTGGACTAGCTATAAGAGACTCTATCTGGACCAGCTATGATAGCCTAAGTGGGGACTAACATTGTCTGACATGAAAGAACCATGGTAGGGTGTGGCTCTATGTGACATAGAATACCCACGATACAACATATGGATTAGTAACACATAAGTCCAAGGTGTTCAGTGTTACAATTGATAGTCATCCATTCCATACATTAGATTATACAAGCGTGAGATGAAAGTACATTGTGTATAATTTCTTTTTTAGTTATTCCCTTATGTTCCGGGACACTAAAGATTATTGTTTTTCTCACCCCTATATGGACTCTACTGGCACATGTCGTGTATGGTGAAAAAGATAAGAAAATCCACAAATATCATGTTGGCATGAGACCAAGCAGTTTTCAGTGACATATGATATGCAGTACATATTTTTATAGCTTCTAGCAGCCAATCCTTACTTACCCTTCATGTGGGGATCACATAAGGATGAATTTTCATAGAAATTTTGTACTTACCTATTTTCATTTTATCATTTTTGGGTTTCTATTATGGCATATTTGAGTTACAGCTTGTAACTTTACTCAGTGGCTTTTTAGTGGCATGCATGTTTTCCTATATATCATTTTGAGATGTGTTTGTGTTTTCATGTGTGTATAGGTTCTAAGGAAAATTCCACCCACTCATAGGATAATCACATTGGTGTTTGTCGCCAGCCCCGAGCATTTGGGAGGTGGGATTGGGGATTTCATGTCACGGGCCCCAAGTGACTTGTCGTGGAAATTTCTATTCATACAATCATTTTTATCAACATGGTTATAATGGACATATTTAAATAATTATAAAAATTTTCTTCTATATCCAAATAAATATTATTGTTTTGTGTAATGAAACATATTGAAATTAAATATGTTTGAAAAAGTCATAAAATCGTTGGTGTAAAAGACATTTATTAGGAATGATTTATAATTTACTTGTTTTTAATGATTTATTGATTTCATTGTAAATATTTAATCAAGGGAAACATTTATGGGGTAGAGTTTTGGGGTATTGTTTTTATATTGAGGAGTGATATTAAGTTTCATTGAAATTAAATAAATTTATAAGGTGATTATTATTATATAGATGTATAGGGAGGAATAAATGTTTTTAAGGAAATATAAAGGTAAATATTGGGTAAAAATAAAGTATGGTAAAATAAATAGTTATATACACCATATAAAGATGAATTTGTTTTATGGGATTTGTGGTAGTGTGAAATGATTTAATAAATGCATGGTATGTTTTATAGTGTATTCTAATAAATAGTCTTATTAAATCCACTGAGTAATATTTTTTTTCAAATTTTGTAATAGCTCAATCATTTCAGTCATTCCATGTGAAATCCTTTCTATTGTAATTTATAAATAGTTTTAGCATGATTACATCCTCTAAAAATGTAGAATGAATGTAAGTCACTCCCTATTATTTCATTATTAATACTCTTGGTCATTTTAGACATTGGTGTTTTTTCAAATTATTTTTGTGTGGGGGTTTCACCAAGTAACATAAGAATTATATTGATGTCCATGGACATTACAAATAGTGGTTTAGATAATTAATATAATTTTTATTTCAAATAGTTTGTGGAGGAATTAATTTTTGATTATTGAAAAATAACCATTCATTTTCTTCAAATTAATTTTCATTTTATTTGAATTTATTTACAAACCAATATTGGGGATTTTTTTAGGATGGTATAAAATATGATTTATAAAAAATAAATTACCAAATGATGGATGCTAATATTATATAGAAGATATATATCTTGTCATTAATGATATAGTTTTATAAATATTGTTAGATCCAATGTTTCCAAGTAAAATAAATGATTATAATTTATTTAAAATTATTCATAAATTTGAATAAAAATTTTTAATAAGTGAATTTAGATTATGTGAAAAACCAAATCAAAATAATTATTTTCTATGTGTTTTTCCCATGAAATTAGGATTCATATTGATTTATTTTGTGAATTATATTAAATACTAAATTTAAAATATTTGATATTTTATTACTATTATGATTAATTATGTGTATGATATGTATGGAAATCAGTTTTTGTTAAAAATTTATATATTTTTTATGATAGTACTATCATATGTGTTAGGGAAATGGTTGTTATATCTAGTTGATTATGAGTTGTTGAGTGTCCTAATTATGATTGGGGAATAAACGAATAATAAGGTTATAATGTTTGAAGAAGATACCCAATGGAGAAAGGAGTTATACATTCAATGTTTAATTGATCTTAAGAAACATGAGTGGGATCGTGAGTATATGGATTTGACCATAGTGTCATTATAGATTGTTTTGTTGGTATTTTTTTGTAAAATTAGTATTATTTTTCATAAATGATGTAACTTTATTTTAATATAACAACTATCATGGGTGGGGAATGGTTTCATAAATAAATTCGAAATATATGGATTTAACATGGATGGGGTTCATGGGATGTTATAAGTTATACACAAATGTGTACATATAGTATACCCCAATATGTGTGTGATGTAATGTCCTAGAACACATATCTAATATGATGTTAAACATTACCTAAATCAAGCATCTTATTATGATATAGGTCTCCAACACTTCATGATGTCCTTATCCATTCAATAGGGATATTATTTCCCAAAAATAGGTTCATACATAAAAAAATAATTAACTTTATAATCATAGTATGCATAAAAATAAAAATAATGCTTTTAAAAATGTAAATGGTTTCATATAGACCAAATGTCATAAAAGGAACCCACTTCATTCCCATACAGGCAATACCAAATATATAAAGATAAAAATACAAAAAATAAAATACAACACCCTCTTATTATCCAATTTTTATAACATATCCTTTTCTCTAAAACCCATTGTCAATGTCAATCTTAATCCACAACAAATCCTATGCTCAAAATCAATGAAAACATAGTTTTCACATCTATGTCAGGGTTCTCATAAATGTTGTAAAAATATATATCATATTAGGGCCTCAGATTGTACCCATTTTATACTCTATCATTTATTTTTATACATGAGGAAAATAAAAATTTCATACAAGAACATCAGATATTATATGCTAACTAGGGCACCAAGGCTTTTATACAACCAGAAACAATTTTCAAACCAAGTAACCATGACACCCAATCATACCTATATTAGATCCTTGATGGAAAAAAATAATTCCCCCAACATGGAATTTTACAATTCTCATTGTAACCACATCTAATACATTCTTTGATGACTTGTGGTAGAGAATCATCCATTCCTTAACCACTACACCCTTGGAGTAGCACCTTGTACCAAGAATCTTGACTGACCCTATTGTTGGGAATGTCTCACGTGTAGGGCTCGACCTCTAAATTCTCACTCAAGTTGGGTTATATATAACTAGTTCAAAATAACATGATAATCCAAGACCTATAACAATCATGGATGATCTAACATCAAATATCCCATATCATATCATTTTGAACTCCTTCTTAATCAAGGTAATCCTCTCACACATTTTCATGTTATAAATCCCATGTTAGGGACTTCACCTCACTCATAGAAGTCCTTCCAGTGTTATCTCACTCATACAAAGGGTAAAACATGTATATAATAAAACATTTTCACCCATGGTTGGCTGGGAAATCAAATACATTTCATGGACTCTGGTTCAATATAGTAGTACCACCCATGCTATCCAGTAAATAGTGAAAAGATCAATCAATCACCCCCACATAATCACTGAGATTTGTGTCCTGATATATACATGGAAGTGAAATATCAAATAATATTGTAGCATAACACAGAACTCATCAAATCTAGAAATGTAATTTCGTTATCCTTTCTCATCAAAACACATATTCCCTTTTCAAGTAGAGTAATAATTAGGATTTTATACACCCATATCTTTCTACTCATGTAAATACCATTCATTAAAAAACCCCATCATTGACATCACATCCCATAATCTCCAATGAAAATATATTTTAATGTCTGAGTCCACATATTTATCCAAACCCCATTATTTTTCCGCTACCCATTTTATATAGTCTATCCTAATTTTTCTTTCACAAATCCCTTTTGAAACACAATACCATTTCTAACCCAGTTCCCAGAGTATTCACATGGGCCACATTAGAAATCTCTCAAAGGAGATATCTTGTCCTGTCACCCAATGGAAAAACACCACAGTACAGCCTTGTCTCATCCCAAAAGACTCATCTTTTCATGTTTTTTCATAATTTATCAACCCACCCTTAAGAGTTAATCTTTCAAAAAACATGAATGAATGAATTTCTCACCCTTTATTCTAGGCTTAATCAACATTCTCATTCTTGAATATACATAAGAGTACACCCCATGAATACCAGAATCTTCCCTCATATTCTAATCCCAAAATAATTCCTTATGTATACTACACTGTCACTCCCAAACCTTCTTGATATAAACTCTAGCTTATCGAAAAACACTCAAAGTTCTATAAAAATATTTCATGAGAATACGACGTAGAAAATGATTTGATATCTTCTACCCAATACCCTATTTTTCAATATCATTCATCCTTTTCCATTAAATTTCAAACAAGAAAGAACACCCATACATAAAAAATCTCATGACGTTATTTTAAAGGAAGCACTTGTGATGCTCCAGACCCATACTCCATGATCTAATTCCATAATCATATAATTTACATACATTATTTGATAACAATTATATATTGTTGAAGATTACTATCCCATAATTACATAAAATACATATAAAATTTTATTTTATATATTCTCATGTCCTATTATTTTTATAGAATTATAGATTATTGAAGAAAATAAAATAAAAAACATTATATTTCATAACTAAATGATATTTTTTCCACTAAAATAAACTACTTATTATAATGTATACCTTAAAAATATCCTAACATTTCTATACATATGCTAGACATTTGGATATATAATATGTAATAAGATCCTTTATATTATTGAGAAATGAAAACGTAATTTGGGGCGAGCTCAAATTCCTTGTACGGGGAATAATACAACTAGAAACAAATCAAATAAGATAAAATATATACTTTAGTATGAATAATTAAAAATTAAAATTGTATGATAAAATGATAATAATTACCTAATATATCAATGGGTATCAATAGAAATAAAAATATAACATTGAAAATAAATAAATTTTATATATAATTGAATTGAATAAAAATGAATATTTTATTCATTACCATATTATAAGAAGTTAGGATATAAAATATCCAAATATTACCTTCTAGAAAATATCGAATTCTAGGAATACGTAACCCAAAATACCAAAAAAAAAGTTCAATTGAGACCAACCATTGCATCTATGTTATAGATAATGTTGGGACACAAGCTTACATTAATTGATTATAATGTATTTAAATAATCAGAAAATAAATAAAACGCATAATATATCGTTCTAATAATCACCCATATTGGAATTAAAAAAATGGGACACTAATAAATTTTCCAATGTTAATAAAATTTATAAATGTATCAAATATAATTTAGATATATATGTATTATTAAAACAATTTGTAGTAAAAATTTAAAGAATCGACCCGGTTGAAATAAATTCATATGGAAATCCTAATAATTTCTCATGGTTAATAAATAAAATAATATGATCATAAACAATTGATGGAGGTTTAAACCATTCAATGTAAAATTTATCATAAAATTCCAAAATTGCAAAAAAAAATTGATTTTTAATACTTTATACCATGTTAATAAAAGGGATTAAACAATCAAAACTCATCCAAAGAAAGATGATAGATAATAAATCAAGAAAATAGTTGTGATTAATATTTAATCATATATAATAATACATTTCATATTCCATCAAATGAATTATGGATAATGGATATGAAATAATATATCCACATTTTTATAAACAAATCCTAGATGGATGTTGACAATGATTAAAAACAACCTTGAAAAAAACTATTTTGAATGATATCACATAAGAAGGGATTAAGAATTGAATTTTCTGATACCATGAGATCAATCACCCAAGATATATATATATATATATATATATATATATATATTAATATAAATTATGAAAAATGAACCCCATTATAGTATATCAATTTTATTATTATATGAATAATAGAATTGAATACATAAAATATTTTTTAGAAAATTCATGTAACATTTTTATAAGTGAAAAAATACAGGTCCAGTTAAAAAACATTTTAAAATGGATTAAGTGAAAAAAATTAAAATAAAATAATATTAAAATTAGTATATAATAATTTACTTTTTTAAATGAACAAATATATTCCTAAAAATGTGTTGTGGACATTGAACACATTTTTTAAAGGGAAATCACTTAAGACATTTTTATATACCATTATATAGAACCGATACTATAAAAAGAGTAGAATAACATTATTATTATTCAATTTTTTTTTCCAAAAGTTGATTATGAAATTGGATATAATAAGATATTTGGGAGGAATAATCATCTAATAGAATATAAAATTTTGAGAAATATAATTATAAATAAGGAATTAAATTTGACTAATAATAACCATTATAGGAAATATAATCCAACAAGTGGGAAATATTTTTCAAAGGGAACATGTGGTAGGAATTTATATTACAAGAAAATAATGGGAAAATACCACATAAAATATCATTGTGTAGACTGTATGAAATTATTATAAAATAATTTCAAAAGAATAATCATATCCCAATTAATTATTATTGAGTTGATAGAAATCAATATAGTAGAGTAATCAATTGAATCAATATCAACCTAATTAAGGGATTATTATTTGCTTTATTATATATCATTTAATTAAAAAAATAAGAAAAAAAATATATTTTTGGGATGTAAATTAACCATTCAATAGTGTCTTGGTGATAAAAAAGTGTCATGTATCAACAAATATGAATTGGGACCAAGAAAATCCTTATCATTATGCAAATTTTGAATATAAAACACTTTAAAATTGAGGTGTTATAACTAAATGTTAAATAGAATTATTAAAAGGTATATAATGATTTTATATCTAAAATGGGGAGTATATGAATTACATAAATAAAATTAAATTAACAATTCTAAATTGGTATTAAATATAAGAAATTGAGATAAAAACCCTTACCATGTTCTATATTGATTTTGGGAATTCCCATAACTAATTGAATATTCAGATTATGATTATTTTAAACCTTTATAAAATAGAAATTATTAAATATATAATTTTTTAGGAAACTTTATTTTTATATGATATTAAATCATTATATATAATTTTCGTCTGTTTTCAGGAAAATTAATTTAATGTAATCTTATTTTAGTAATTTTTCTCATCTAAGATTATATTATAATAAAAATAAAAATAAAACTATATTTATTATATAACCAAAATATAATAATTAATTTTTTATTAGGATAAATTAAATTTTTTATTTAAGTTCATTTATCATCCATGATAACATTTTAGATCATTGATCAAGTATGTGGATAAGCATACCTCAAAAAAAATTTATATTTTGATAGGTGTCTATAGATAGTGATATGTATAATATCATTGAATAATAATAATAATAATGTTTTTTTTAATTTTTTTACTATTTTTTTATAAAGAAATATATTTGATATGAAATTAAATAAAAGCTTACTTTGTGGAGGGTATAATCCACACAATGGATTGTAAACATTATTTTTTTCGAGGGAAATAGAAATAAATAAATAATTATTTTTCATATTATATAATAACAAGTAAGTATATAATTGATAAAAATATTAATATATTAAATATTTTGGGTTAGTGTTTTTAGATATTTTTTAACAAGGAATTGTATGTTATAGGTAATTATAACATTATTTCCATGAAATTTCTATAGAAGTTCAACATATATTTGAAGGGATTTGGATTAATAATGAATTGAAAATGATTATTGAAATGTTATAGGATTAAAGGTAGATAATAATATATGTTTCTAAGTATGGTGGTATATGGAATATGTATGGAATTAATGGTTGGAAATAACACCTTTGAAAGTGATGAAAAGGGATCTTTTGGGAACCCACACTAATTTTCAATCATAAAATTACACTATTCAAGTATCAAAGACTCATAAAACTATGAATAATTTATTTTGCGATTATATTGGGTCGTTAAAGATTCAACCAAGAATTTAAACATTTTTTAAAACATGAACACAAATAATTTGTTCTTATGATTTTTACTTTTATGTTTATTTGTTTTTTCATTGATAACTAGTTTTTTACTATATTTATAAATCATATAAAATTTAAGTGTAAATTATACCATTTTAAATATAGTAAATTGTTTTTAATGAAACAATTTTTTAAAAAATTATGTATTCATATTCTTATTTACCATCTATAACCAATTTTATGTATATTATGATAATAATTTTTTTTAGGAATAATATAATATTAATCATTAAATATATATTAATGGTATTTATTTGATAAAAATTTCCTAATATTGATAATAAAATTCTTTGAAAAAAATAGTTTTCTATTATCAGTGTCATTAATATTAATCATAGTTATCATAATATTATGGAAAATATTTAAATTCCAATTATTAAATAATATGATCTTGTTTATCTATGATATAAAATAAATTAAAATATATTTTTTTAAATGGTTGGGGTCAAAGCCTCAATTTATTATTTTAATGAAAATACCTCTTTAGACTAGGTAGAGGGTGACCCATTACAAAGCATGGAGGCCAAAGCCCAAGTGGCCTGAATAAAAGGCTTGAATGTCCATTTTATTGGTCCAAAGGACCCCTCGGTGAACAATACCGGTACAGTACCCACACTGCTATGGTCCCTGCTACAGTTCTTCTGTCGCTACAGTTCTGTTTCCGCTATAGTACCTGCTACAGCCCTCCACTACTATAGTTATTTGATACAGAACTTCTAGAGTACCAGGAAATTCTCCCCTTCCCGGATTTGATCCTGGATATTTTGGATGCCAAGCAGGAGCATGTGTATCGATGGTACATGCTCTTTGGATTTAATAGATTTAATTACTATATCTGTTGAAATTTAATTGTTAATATAAAAGAAGAAAAAAATTACTTTTTCAATAAAATGTCACTTTTTCTAGAATGGAATACATGGGTTTTGTAAAAACAAATTTATAATATTTATAATATTTTATATATATATAAAAATATTAATTTTATATAAAAATATTTCAAAAAAACTGCGTCGTTTTTTTATTATTATAATGTGATAAATGTGATTGTATATTGCAAAATCATTTCTTTTCTGTGAATCTCCAAATAAAAATAATATTAGAGAAATGCATTCATTTCAACACATTGTAATAATTTTATTATAAATTCAAAAAAATGATGTTATTTTATCCAAATTTAAAATTGTAAAATTTGTAAATTCATATTATTAAAAGAAAAATTATATGTTATAATTAAAAACCATTGTTATTAGAAAATGATAATATAAAATATTAAAAGTTTTTATTCTCATTTATAATATTTTAGAAACTATATTCTTGTTAAGCAATTAAAAATAACAAAAATAATTTTTCATTATTAATTATAAATTTTTGAAAATTGAAATTCATATCATATAAAAATTCAGTTTTTGGAAAAATACTTTTCAAAAAATCACCATACTCGTATTTTTATGTAAAAAATTAAATTTCATTCATATTAAAATTTTCTGTTAATTTATTCTAAAAATTATTTTCTAAATAGTTTTACCATAATCAATTCACCTAATTAGATGGATAGGATTTAACTATTATACATAAATATATTTATTTTATCTAAATATATCTCAATTTCAATTATGGTTGGTGTTGGTTGTAAACAATTAAATGAAAAAACTCATTCATTTTAATGAAGTATTATATTTAATTATTTAGGTGTTCAATTCTAAACCATTAAATAAATTTCATTCTTACTGTTTAATTTTTTTTACTTATTACAGGATGTAGTGGATTTTTTTCATTACATATTCATCATTTGGTATAATACCTCAAAGAAGACATCTACCTTAGCCATATAGGCTAGATTAAGTTAGTGATCATTCATAAAAAATAATTTATAATTCCTAAAATCAGGGACACAAATATTTATATACCCTAATCATACATTCTATAAAATATACCTTTCTTAAAACTACCATAATCTACTAGACTTTATAAACAATGATACCATGTTTTCTTTAATAAATTAACATTATCCTTATCCCTCAAATGATTTTAACCAATAGTTTATAAGGTTACACAGTAATCAATTCATATCATAATCCTAAAAATTGGATAATAATATCCAAAAATGTCATGGGTAATGTTTTCATTAAATCAATAATCAATTTCAGGGCTGTGAATAAAATCAAATTCAAAATATCAAAATAAATAAACCTTTTATTACCTCAATATCAAGAATATTTAAAAATAAATATTTAAACATTAATCAATCATGTGCTCATGAATAGTAATCCCAAATAGACCCTTGGTATAAATTAATATTTTTTGGTTACTGATTCATTTTAATATATGTTTCTCGACTATTAAAATATAACTACATAAGAAATATTCATAGATAGTTCACATAATTTTCATATCATTTAGAATGTACTGCAATATCATTGATAAATATCAATCACTATAGATAATCGACATGATTTTAAATAAAATAATAAATCTAAATTCATTAGGTTTCAATACAAAACACACCTTTTTCATCATAATGGGTATATATTAAAATCATCAAATATTCAAGTATGATCCTATTTTCTATTATTATAAATAGATGTTTCTAGATACATTCCATTATAAAAATAATATTTCTAATCATATTTAAACAATATATTGATACCGAATGTGTTAAGATTATTTCAAATATCTAAATATGAAAAATTCATTTTTAATATTCCATCCCCTATTACATGTTCATTTTAAAAAATAAGAAAATTTGGGATCATTCTATGACTCACATAGATCAATAAATTGTTTTCCAAATTATTTATTATTGTGTTATAAACATTATAAAGCAATTTGGATGTAATTATATGCTTAACAATCTCACAAAGACATATATAAATGGTTTTTAGTAATGTTTTCTTATATTAATAAAAAATAAATTTTTTAACATTTCTTAACAATTAAATAACAGAGCATCTCAAAGAGATGTCTATAACATTTAATTTATGTTCGAACATAAGATATCTACACAATAAATATCTTAAGAAAAATTATAATATATAATGTTATCTTAAATAGGATTTGATACCAACTATGACATCGTGGACCCACACTCCTAGATCTAATTCCATAAAATCATACATTTCATACTGTCATTGATATCATTTTAAGATTCCTAGAAATAACTATGCAGTTATTATGTGAAATAAGGAAAAAAATGTAATACTACCATTACTGATACATTTTATGTATATATAACTAGTTAATTATGAGAATAATAAACTAAAAAAATCCCATGTCTGTATCATTTGAAGGAAATATTTTATAATAAAAGAAAGTACTTAATCCGCAACAAATCAAAAAAATCAAAATTATTCAAACAAAAAATTATAAAATATATAATATTTATAATACATTTCTTTACAACATAGGGAAATAGAGACAAAAAAGTGTTGAGATTAATCAATCAATAATTAAAAACATAAAATTGAGGTAAATCATTACATAAACATGGAATAAGTTAATTGAAAATTAAAATAAATAATCATAATACCCAAAAAAATGAAATTATATATAAATATATCTATTAATTAAAAATAAAAAAATAGATTACATGGAAAAAATTAAATTCCTTTTAGTTATTAAATTAAAACATTCTGAATTTAAATTCCTTACCACAATCTAAGAAAAATTAATCATAGATTTCTTGATCATACAAATAGGGAAATATAATATTCATCAGAGGTATACATCAAAATACAAAGATGTTTTTGACTAATGATACCTACATATTCATTTAGAGTTTATATAATGTTTTTACACTAAAATCAATTTTTTAGGTCCATGGAAGTCATTGTATGTGAAAATTTATGGACAATTTATAGTCAACTTTTCAATGATCATATGTATTAGAATAACTACATGTGAATTTAAAATAATTTTAATCATGTAACTAAAACTGATAAAATGATACTTACCCTGCTAAAAAAATAACATGGATGGTTAAACAATGCATACTCAACATTCCAATAATCATATTTATTAGAAAACAATATAGCTAACACCAATACATTTACCCATGTCAAAACATTGGATAACATAATCATAACACACCTGGAAAAATAAATTTGAGGTTTAAAAAATACATTTTATACATGATTATAATAAAATTTATTGGAATTAAAATATATGGAATGTGAAAACTTTTACCCTTGTCAATAATAAGGTTAACATGATAATAACACATCTAAATAAAGAAGTTGTGTGGTCAGACTACACAATAGTATTTATGAATAATTCATCAAATATAAATGAACAATAAATAAACTATTTTCTTAATTATTGTGGATAGTTAAGTAATTATATATCCCTTATGTAACATGGGAAACTTATAAGTGTATAAACATGATTTTAAAATAATTATTTGAATTTAATCATGGTTGATGGGATTGTGAATCATATTTTTAAAACATTGAGTTCAAACCGAATATGTGTGTGTCTGTGTGTGTTTATGTGTTCTTGTGTTTGAGGATAAATAGTTAAATATGAAGCCCATTTTGGTAAATTGTTTTGAATATGATAATGAAAATCAAAGAGAAAGAACAAAATAATATTTATAATATATTTAAAGTTTCTATCATAGTTGAAAATGCAAGAGGTCAATTTTGAATGTAATATTCAAGGGGGTATAATGAAAACATTTCAATGAAAATAATTTTTTAATTTATCTCTAATAATAGATACATTTACAATTATATATTGGTTTCCCAAAGAAATGGGATCTTGATTATAGTATACATGAATTTTAAAGGGAAACCCATTTAAAAAATATTAATACACAATAGGTTTAATCCTAAATTTTAAAAAGAGTTGTGAAAACATTTTTCTGGTAAAACATTAATTTCAAAAATATTATTATAAAATAATATATTATTATATATTAAATTGTAATAATAAGTGGATAAAAGAACAAATTCCATGATAAAACAATATAAATCAATCGAGGACATTTGAGTTACTAATAAACCTTAAAAACAACAAATCCCAAGATGTTAGATATATTTTTCAAATTGTTTATGTTGTATGAATTTATATTCTAAAAAATGATATAATACAACATAATATAATCAAATATAATCATGTACTAAACTAATAAAATTTTAGTTTATGTGAATGATTATAAATCAATAAACGAATGTTTTGTAACAAAAAATCATTTCAATTGGGGAAAAATTGAATCAATTGAAATATAAAGAAGTGAATAGGTGTTTTATACGTTCATATTAGCAAATATATAATTATACTAAAAAATCATTGGTGAATATGTACACTATATAATGAAAACATTGTTTTGAAAATGTATTATGATTCAATGAATCAGATATGGGTCCATGAATCCCCTTTTAAAATAAAAAACATTCAAACAATTAGCCATAGAAAAGGTTAATTGTAAATAAAGAGAATATTCTTTTAATAAAATATATTTTACAATATGATATCTGAAATAGGAATTATATACACTAAAAAAATAAAATTAGGTTTATATCACCAAACATGAATCAATGAGTTGAATTTTCGATGAAAACCCTAATCTTGTTCTAGATTCATTCTGTGCATATACCAAACATAAAAAATAATGGAAAAATATTATTATTTATCATATTATAAACTTTAATTTTATATATTAAATTTAACATGACTAATTTATTATCATATTTTTATAATTTATTATAATTTTTTGTCAATGCATTAAAATAAAATTGGTGTCGACATATTTTTTTAATTCTAGCGATAGATGATGATATTTTATAAATATGATAAATTCATAACATGAAAAATACAAAATAAATAACTCATAATTATGTAAATATTTACATAAAATAAAATAATTATTTATGTTCCCTTAGTCTTACATGCCGAAGTTTTAAGGCATTGTTCAAGTGTGTTTTTAATGTAACCCAAATACGAACAAGTTATATCTTGATGGGTTAGTATTATTAATAAAAGGTATAATATCATTATTACATAAGATTAATGATATTATTGATAATTATTTTTGGGGAATCATATTTTATGTGTTTTTAAAATATAAATAAAATTAATCTGAAAAATAATAAAAAGTTATATTGTATAAGTTGTACTCCCCACGGCACACATATAACATTAATTAGTTCTTATACGTCGATTAAAATGATTAAATAGAGATGTTTAAATTAATATATAGAAACTTCTATATAATTATTATACAGTTTTTATGATATTATCACGGTTATTATAGGTTTTTTAAGAGTTACATTAAGAATAATTTGTCATCGGTATGTAATACTCTCTTTGGTATCGTGAATTTCACCGATAAGTCTCTACAAAAATTAAAGTATTAGTCTATTTAATTTAGGAAGTAGGAATATTAATATTATATAGTATTAATTTATGATATAAATGGAATTGTTTCATAAATTAATTAAATGGAATATGTACGCAATTATGTGTTGTAATTCCAACCATTTATAATTGATAAGAATGTTACATTCGAGAAAACAATTACTTTTCAATGAGATTACTAACCCATTCAATGGTTTTTGACTCAAAAAATATAAAATAATTTTTTTTGGAGTTTTTTGGTTGCTAAATCCTTGAAAAAGAATTTATAGATATGATTTAAAAATGTTTACAATTTTTTATTCTTATGTTTTTATATTTTATATTTGGTTTTTTACCATGGTAACATTCTTTTAACAAAATAATATATATTTAACTAAAATTTTATGATAAAACCAATTACAGAATTATTTGTCAAGAATAATTTTAATATCCATTTAAACGAACTCAAATTATATGTTATGATATTAACTTTCAAATAACAAAATTTTATATAAATAAAAATAGTTTTTATAGAAAAATTGTGTTTTAGAGATTCTGTGTTCTCAACATGTACTAGAATTTGTTACTGATTAAATGGATGTAAATATAATTACATATCTTTATATAAATAATAATAGATAATTTATTTCAAATTTATAAATTTTATTTATTAGATATAAAAAACAAAAGTATTTATAAGATCATTCCTTTGAATTTATATTTTACCATTATCATTGTCTCGAACGTTTATATTAGTAATAAACATTGTGTGGCTACAATTTAAATTTATCTCATTAAATATAATTATAATGTTGTTATAAAATATTACATCTGTTTTTATATATTAAATTTTTATAAGTGGTGGATATAAATTAATAATATTAGGAAATAAATGACTTTTCTAAAAAAAAAATAATACATATGTTTTTAAAATGGAATACATGGGTTTCATTAAAATAAAATAGTATTTTAAAATGAATAATTTTAATGATAAATAAATAAATTTATTTATAAATATAGTTCATAAATATTTATTTCATTATTTTAATATTATAATGTCATAAAAGTGACAATTATTAATGAATTTTAAAATTTTTTAATATCCCCTCAGAAATAAATTCTCTTAGAAAAATATAAAAAATTATATTAGTATAAAAGGTTATTATGAAAAAAAAATTAATGTCCATTTTTAACAAATAAATATTTTAAAATTTTTAAAATCAATTTTTTTTAAAAAATCTTAAGTTATAATAAAAACCCTTTTTAGAAAATATAATTCTCCATAATTATCTATTATTATTACAAGTTTATATCATTTACCTTCAATATTGATTTTATCTAATAATTAGTATAAAATATAAAATATTGTAATTAATCATAAGATTTCGAAATATTGCTGACTACCTAATAAATATGATATTTTTATAAACATTCCATTCTAAAAAATAATCATATGAGTTCTTTTGTGTAAATTAATTGAGTATCTTTCATATAAAAATTTTCCAATAATTATTTTCATATATATATTTAAAAAATCTATAATAATTATTGATTACCTTTAATAAAATTGATAATATTTAATTATCATACTTAAATATTAATATTTTCTTATACAAAATCATGGTTTCATTTAACATTGGTTTTGTGTGTAGATGAAGATATCAAAAACTTTTGGATGATTTAATAAAATTTATATAATAAAATCTTGGGTTTGTTACCCAAAATACATCAAAAAATGTGTTATCATCCTCATAAATATCCATTGAGCATCATTTTTATTATTTATCCTTATCTAATATTGAATCACTGTCTGAGATGCATGCATCATCACAACACCCAAAATACTTGAAACCATATATATATTCATCCCCACGGGTCCTCCTCTAGAACATGTTTTTGAATTCCACATCATGATTATAATATTTCACCAACCTCCAAAGAAACACAAAAAATACCCAATATAATATAATTGTGTAATTAATGACATGAAATGGGACCAATTATAGGGAGAAAAAATGAATCGGATACCTCGAATCAACATTGAATGAAACAAATAATCATCCCCTATAATGGGGTATTTATGGATGGATGTAATAAAGGATGGTATGTAGATAATGTATTATTTTGAGCACCCTTCTCCCTGTAAAAATGTAACTCACCTCCCAATAATTGACTAACTAAAAATGTATAAAATAACTCACATACTCTTCATTTACATCGTGAATATGTTTTCTATACCTTGTGTATACTACAAGTCATAAATTTCATTTCATAAACCCCTTGTTCATGGCCTTAAATTTTCATGTAGATGAAAACACCCTCAGCCATCCAGATTCACACTATAAACCATCTTTCATTATGTGAATGGTTTCATAAAATTCACTTACGTTACATGAATATCTGATTGATATCCTGAAAAACCTATGAAAACGTTTACCCTAGTAAAAGACTATTAATTGTGTATATGGGTCATTCAAAATATCCTTCATAAATATAAATAAATTTCCATGATGTGAATGGAAACAATAACTAGAATTTGTGCACTTGGGTAACACTACAGTTTTGAAAACCCCAAAAAACCATTCATTCCTTCATAAACATCAAAAAACACATCCTAAGGCTGATAAAAAACTTATATCCTGATCTGAATCTAAATTTAGGATCCAATCATCATCTTTGAAGTATATACTTGAATTAAGTTTTAAATATAATGACATAAAAAACCATGTTTCCTTGAAAATTCCACCAACAATGGGGCTTATTTTCATCCAAAATAATTACTTAATAATCATAACACATCCAAAATAAACAAATATCATCAATTAACCTGTAAATATATATATGTTCCACATATAAATTCCTAAAATTATTTTACATCAAATATCCTACTAGAAATCTAGGACCAATGAAATTCCCTAAAAAAATATCTATTATGATCCATAGACCACCTATATTTTGTCATTCATGCTAATATTGGGTTGATTTATATCATGAAACAAAATATTATAAGAAAATATACCTTTTAAACAATCTATGAATGTCTATTCTCAAAAAATCATGGTTTTACTATCATCTAAATAACAACTACCTTATCCCGAGGCATTTACCCCCACAATTATCATTAGAACACCCAAACACCCACACCATATTATATATAGAACTCATTGTGTAATTACACTGTTATATCACCATCCATGTACTTCAATTTTCCTGATCCCAATAATGAAAAAATAAATATTATAACCAAACAACACTTGAGTCAAAATTATTGATGTAATCATACATGCCTCTCAGTACAAAAGAGGATGACATCTAAAAATGCAGGAATAAATTTGAAGTGCGGAGAATATTCCGTAATTAATAAAATATAATCAACATGAAGATACATAATATATAACAACCCCGAGTAACAATCAAAAGTTAAAATGAAGATACTAAAATTATATTATCTCCAATTTCATACTAATAAATTAATTATTCTTCTCATATATAAATCATAACTAGAGTATATATGGTATAGAACATGGGTAAAATATAAATTAAAATACTATGGATTCCATTATTGTACTAGTACTATCTCATTTATGCAAAGCTAAACTATATTTCATTGGATCGTTTCCATTACCTTGATCCCGGATCATGGTGAATTCATGAAAATTGTGATACCAATTCAAGGGGTGAGTAATAAAAAACAGAAATAACCAACTAATTCACCTTAACATAAGGTCCCAATTATAATAAGTATATTCCTTGGTAAAAAAACAAGTGAAAACATCAAAAATCATTTGTTGATCATTTCTGTGATACCCATTCCATCATTGTCCATTTCATACCATCTTTTTCTCTATGTTAGAAAGAATGTCAAAAAATTATATCAAAGTATATTATGACATAACCCCAAGGATTTTTATCATGCATATTTGATATTAAAAGTTATCTTGTGAGATCAGTCCATGGAACTATGTCATCATGCTTCCATAACAGGTAATGATTCCATAAAATTAAACCACATCATAGTCATAGGTCATGCCCCAAGAACTCATGTACTATTTTATCCATATTTCTGGAAATGTTTTATCATACCCCCCCCCCCCTCAATGTCACTACTATGAGTATGGCCTCAAGGAAATTTTCTCATAAACTATAATTATGACTATGTCATCCGTGGGCACAAGTAGTCAACACTCAAAATCTAAATGATAATCATATATGTATGGTCTACATGTTCTATGTACTAGTGTAATATCTCTAATAGAAAGGTAATTACATATTACATGGAGGAGTATATAATGGAAGAACATAATATGTAATCATGAGAATCGATATAGACATACATGTTTATGTGATATAAATCAACCAGGGTAACAAGTTACAAGAGAACACTCATGGAATCAGGTATTCTGTAAGGGTATCATAGTTTACATTCATAAATTCACAATAAATTATTATCATGTTTGGTTATAAATGAAATTCTGATTAATTTATCATATCTTGGAAATATGAGTTTAATGGGGCCCTATTAGAAAATAACATCATACCATTTAATTATTTTATTATTTACCCTGAATCTTATTGAGAGTGATATAAAAGAAACAAACCATCTCGAACTAGACTAATCCCACACAACATTAATCCCATTAACTAATTCCAACTCAAACATTTAAATTCCTTATAACAATATTCCAAAATATTCGTAGTCTAATTAAGGGGTCAGCATTATCACACATCTCATGATATTCTAATTATTTCTTAATTAGGATTGAATAATAGAAGGCTAAAACAGACTAGATTATACATTTTTCTATAAATTATCATATATTTAATCATTCCATTGCATTGGAATCTATATTTCTAGAAACCTAATTGGGGATCTATGTTTAATCTCTCTAGAATGAGGTAAGAATTAAAGAAAAGTCGATGAATGCAAGATCATGGATAACATACCTTAATTTTTGATCATCAAAACACATATATACACTATAATTGATATTGGGAGGGTATAAATTCTCAAGGTAATTGTTGTAAAATATCCACAGTATAAAGTTCCACATATACAAGAATGGATGGGTCAAAATAGGTGACCATTGGACGTTTAAATTGATTTTTGGATAACTCAAAATTGTATTCAATATTTGGTTGCATGATTTTCCAAATCATGAACCAATAATGTTTTGATTATTGTAATACACACAAGTTTTTTATAAAATAGTAGGTTTGATATCATATATGACTTGCAACATAAAAATTAAATAAACTTTAAATTATTAGTATCTAACCAAAATAGTTATAACCAAGCCCTCATATTAGTGGGTGTGAAAATAAGTAAATAATTTTAGAAGTGTATTAAATATTCATAATGAATATAAATTTATTGATAAATACATATTTAACAATAAATCATATTTTCAAAAAACCTTTTTTTACAACAAAAATACATTTTCATTAAAAATGAATTCCATTAATTTTTTTTGAGAGAAAGACGTAATTAATTTTTGGTAATTTTATTAATTATTAATTTAAAAATGATATAATATGATAAATCATAATATAAAAATTATCTATGGATTGGGTTTCTGTTGATAATCTTATGGAATATTTTATTTTTTAACAAATAGTGTATTTTTTTGATATTTTTATAAAATTCCATTTTAAATTTATGTATTTAAAAAATAAAAAATTATTTTGAATTATTTCTTAAATTATATTACTAAATAATAATTAAACATAATAAATTAAATTTTATTGAAATAAAAATTATAATTTAATTTCATATAAAAATATATATACAAAAACATTTATTTCCGAAAAACCATTTTTCCACAAAATTTCTTGGTTTAGTAAAATTGTAAATTACCCAACTACTATGATATTAATTTGATAAAATATATTCAATATTTTAATTCTAATTTTTTTATTAGGTATTGTTTCCAACATAATGCTTTTTCATAATGAAATATTGAAAATATGTTAATATGGTTACAGTCAAAATGGGTTTATCGAGGGTTCATGTAAATAGATAAGTGTAAAATATACCTAACATAATTTTATATGTCTGTTTCGAAATTCAAATTTAAACCAAATATAATCCAAAATTCATAAAAAATTAATTATTGATCAATTTTTTTTTGAGAAATAAATTAATATATTTACATTATCTATAAATTTCTAAGTGCTTCCTCTCCCACACATATAAATGAAAAAACCCCAATCCTCTACCCTATACAAATAATGAGTAAAATGGTTTACCTTTTACCTATAAAAGACATTATTAACATACCAAACCTCATCACGTATTCCTTATTGTGATTAAAAATTCTTCATAGTAAGGCTATATGTATAATACTAAAGTTGTTTTTCAGAGTAGAGGTATAGTTCATAATTGGGAAGTTATATTTTATTTCTTCCTCTCCCTCAATAAAATATTATTTAAGAATTATTAAATATAAAAAAACATATCTTCTATATAAATATATTTTTTATGTTAATTTGGTATCTTATATCAATATCCTTACTTCGTCAAATGGGAAATGAAACCATCGTTCATGTGTTTGGAGAAATATCGCATCATGAATGGATATAATTAATTTTCCATCACAAAATATCTCATCTAGATAAAATGATATATTTAAAATATATATATAGATATATATATATGATATTATTGAAATAATTTTATTTCTATAATAATATTATATCATCTTATTTTTGACCTTTTTTACATATTGTAAAATGATAATGTCATTGTTGTGTTAGGGTGGATTGCCACATCCACGATGTGATAATGTTTTTTTTCATCTATGTAACACATTGATTGTACATATATGGATATTTAAATATAATAGAAAAATAATATGATATAACACTAATTATATAATGATAATGTTATATAATCCTTATTTTAATCATTCCCTTTGAAAAAAGAGAATATTAATCATGCACATGTATGAATTGATGTATGTATGGTTGTAACATAAAGTATTCATTTTATAAATTGATTTCATTGAATGATTTGAGATTATAAAAAATATAAAAAATAAAAATTATTTCATGATCATTATTCTGGAAATGGTAGTATAATGACCAAATTTAATATGTCTGGAATACTGCATATGCTTTGAAATTATGAACTAAACATCCTCAAAACACATTACATGGTCTTAACTAATTTTTTATTTAAATATTTAATTAAAAAATTAAATAAATGTTTATGTGATAAATGATTAATATATAACGTTTTATAGTGTCTGAAAATTGGTTCCCTCTTTTGTAACTGAACCAGGTTTTCGATAACGTCTCTAGCACGTCTCTGGTATTTCCAGAGTCTTTTTAAAAGAAACAAGTCTCTATGTTGTGTTCATAGGGAGACTATACCCACTATTATTAGGGGATAACAATGGATAATTTCATATATATCAGTAGAAGTAATGAGATAATAATAAATATATAAAAATCATAATTATATCATCTTGATAAAGAAGATCACAGATGTCATTAATAAAAACTGATAATGTGATGATAATATTCAAAAAGAGGTGTATGTGAGTTATATATTAACATGAATACACAACATGAGATTCATAAAGTTAAAAAGGGAACATGATAACTCAAATTATATCAAAAGAATTAGCTCAATATATTTTTCATGCAAGTCATGTATTCAAACATTCATAGGCTGACCATTAGATTTATTAAATAATAACAACAGAGATGTATATTTGAGTACCAATTGAAGGCTTGAATAGGGTGTGAGATAGACTCAGTATTATCTCAACAACAACATATATTATGTTTCATCCATTGGATATAAAATTAAACTATGAATATATTAAAATTCTCTGATGAAAGGAAAATTATATTTTATTCGGCTCTGGTTTCTTTGGGACACTGGTCGGACCCTACATACTTAGGCCTTACCCAGAATACCTCCGAACATGTGTTACAATATATATATATAGGTATATGCACATAGGAAATTTATTATAGATATGTATTTATATATAGGAACTCTATATGTGGTAATATATATATATATATTGATATATAGATACATATTACCTTTTTTACCTAAGGTGTAACTCAAGAATCAATGAATAGTCAAAATAGTATCTTGCTATATATAAGGGTACTAGCATCATAATTAAATAATGTATACGGATTTAAAAAAAATCATCACAATGAGATAAGTGAATCCACATCCCCATAACAGTACACGCGAACAAAAAACTTCGTGTTCAATGTTAAATATATTATATGATATTTCATGCCCTTCCTCACATGTCAATGGAGCGTGAAGCATCGTGTCTGATGATAAAATTTATCATGTCTCAACATCCATTATACCAGGGTGAGATATAATAATAATAATAAATTATTTATATAGTAATTTAATATAATATATTATATTATTTAAAACCATTTAACATTTTATTAGCCAATGGAATAATCGACTATTTATATAAAGTATTGTGAAATTGTTCTACCATTCACATCAATTTAATTATGCTATAAAATTTCAAATTTATTCACAATACAGATGCAAATAGTTGGTGGTTTGATCACATAATAAATTCCATGGTGAATGAGTTTTAAAAAAACCTATTAGGGAGTAAAACTTGTCGAAAGTGATGTCATACAATAATGAAAATGTTGTAAAGAGAATTGCGAGCAAAAATGAAAATATAAATTATTGAAGATTATAAGTTTAAAAAATGCTTGAAATTTATTGAGTGAAATATCATGGTGCATTGAATGTAGATATGATACCATATAGAAATAATAAATCATATTTTTTATTGTTATAGATGACTCATAACATGTTATCATCTTCGAGTTATAGATATAGAAGAAGGAATTGGTAAAATAGATAAAAGTCCATAAAATAGAGCATATTATCAAACCTATATAAATAATTTAAGATGGAGAAATAAATAAATAAATAATGGTATATCATTGAAGATTATACCTAATTATATCCAATGAAATTTATGGATTAAGATTCCAATATTTTACAAATTTATTCATCTAGAGGTTATGGTTGAAGTCTTTTTGAGCTCTCAAGTGTAGAGAAGGATTTTTGGAGGAATAGAAATGTTTTTAGATTATAAAAAAATTGGAAAAATTAAAATTACCCCAATTTTTATCTAGGTTAAAATTATGTCCAAATTCGTTTTCCAACAATTCCATCAAACTTTGTAACACCCCATGATTTTTAAAATAACAACATTATACTCAATAGCATATATAGAACACAACTCCGAGCCTAAATGACCCTTGAAATATATTACCATTATAAACTATACATTAAATTAGAAATATTTAATTATGTTAACAGCATAATCAGATATTTATATAAATTTACTATTCTATATATTTTTTTGAAAAATTCTTATTAAATACGAAAAACATTTCTATTAAAGAAATTTTATTCTTCACAAATATATTTTCTTCCTAAATGATTCTTATTCATATTTTTTAGAAAATATTATAAATAATATCTATATACTACAAGACATATATTTTATCACATTAACATCTTTTTTTAATTAGAATTTTAACATTATCATAAGATGAATATTTGAGATTTTTTAGAAAAAATTTATTTTTCTCAGGATGGAAAAATATACTAGTTTCTTATAAAACTATCATTTTAATTCAATTAATTATTTAACTTATTAAAAAGAACCAACATTAATTGATATTGCATTAAATTTAAATAGTTATTTTTAAAATTTAATATAATTAATCACTTTTGATTTTTATTTATTCTAGATTGTAATATATTTTTATTTTTGTGTTTAAAAACATATTTTTCTAAAAATTGTTTTGATGTTCTTATTGTTTAACAAAATTAGTTTATTAATATATAATTAAATGATAAATAATGTAAATTAATTTATTATATTTTATATATAAATATATAAATTAAAATTTATTTAATGATAATTACTAGTAATAATGTTAATATAAAATATTCTTATGCCTGATAGTGAAATTTTGTAAAAAAATGTATTTTCATTACGTCTACGAGTTTTATATTAAATAAATGTATATGAATTTTTTTAATTGAATATGTAAAAATTGATAACTTATTTTTATCAAAATTATTACATTATAAGTTCAACATTATTTTCATTCATAATATATATTTAAATTAGTAACAATATTTTCCTTTTAAAGGGAAACATGTTTCATATAGGTTAAACTAAAATGATATGACTTAAAATGACCTAAAATCATAATAATAATCTAATTGATTGAAAAAGTTTGACCATATATTGAATTGTGAAATTATTTCCTTGTTTCTGAGAAAATTTTGATTTTCACTTTTTTTATCAAACATTACGTGTGTGTCTTCTCCCCCACATAGATATAGCCACAACATATCTTCTAATATTAAAAAAATCAAATCCATTTGGTTCATTCAAGACCATGATAAACCCTCTACACTTCCATACCCAGACTATATACCTAATTTTTTTTATCATAAAGACATATTATGAAGGATTTTCTTTCAAACCAAAGAAGGTGGTATGAAGAAGAGATGTCATTCTTAATAAACAACTTTCATAATATTTATTATTTAAAAAAAATTAAATATTATTAATTTATTATTATCTAAAAACAAATTTAAATCTCATATACTAATTTAATGTTATAATAATGTAATATCCAAAATTCATATCCTCTTCCATAAAATTGGTAGCAAAACCTTTATTCATTTCTTTGACAGTCTACCACCTCGAGAACTGATGTATTTCATTTTTTATCATCAACACTAACATCTTATTATAATAATTGATTTAAAGTATATATATATACTTTTTAACATGTATTTACATATTTGACTATTATATAACATATAAAATATTACATTATATTCTGGGGTGTATATGTTAACATTATTGGTGTGTACATCGGACAACTTCCTCACAAAGGGATGTGATTTTTTTGTCACAAAAAAATTAATTTATATGTAATAAGGAGAAATATAATAAATATATGGGATATTTATTTATATTAAATTACATTTATATTCAAGAAATAATTTTCATTCTTAAATAGAAATAAAAAATTTTCTTTCTTTCCATTCCACTAACTAAAAATTGATAACTTTGTTCACCCATACATGTGGACTACCTTCATTATAAACCAATATGATTATTTTTAATCACCACATAAAATGTATGATATACATATATAATTAATTTTTTATTTATTAAATTATTATATTTCTATAAGTATAAATTATAAATTAACTTTTTTCTATCATTGGTAAAAATAAATGTTACTCATGTGTACGTATGACGTATCCTCCCGAGAATTTTATCATAGTTATTTTTATAAAATTATTGATTGGTTTAAATGGATTTATTGATACATAAAATGATTAATATCACATGATTATAATTCTAGGGATGAAGGAATAAAGTCCCCTTTGACAACTGCCAACATATTGAATCTATTTTATAAATATAGACACAACATCATCAAAACAATATAAGTAGATTTAAATGATTAAATAATAATATACGAAATTAAAATAAATAAATCTAATTATTTAACTATATGGTATTAACAATATAAATCTTCTTAAGATAATTTTTACACGCACACACATATATATATATATATTTATTATAATGTTAATAAAGGACAAATAAGGAAATTCTAGACTCTAGGTAATTGTTTCCCATTTCAATTTTATTTCTATGAGGCGTAATTTATATAGACAAATTATTTATATTTTTTGTGTATATACTACCAATGAATTTATTTTTTTATTCATTTTCATAAAAATTATTTGGATTTATAAATCCATATTAGTTTCTTTATTTGATGAGGTTTTGATCCAAATATTACATTAATAGTATGTGATTTCTTTATAATTATACTTCATCAAGGAATATTGTATTATAATTCACCGATTATATTTTATGAGGTCTATATAAAAATACTTGACATATAATTTCATGAATCATTCATAACTCATGATATTTTAATTTTGAATTTTAGTTGATTATTTTATGGGGAATTGATTTTAATGATACAAAGTGGAAAATGGTTCCTTATGTCAATTTTTTTGTTATAACTCTTAATTATTGAATCTGTTATGAAATAAATATCAATGAATTGATATATTATTTGGTTAATTCTATATTTATAGTTTTTCATTTTATATTTTTATTTACTTCACATAATATATCAATTTATTATTTCTCAATTGTATTATATGATCTTGGTAGCAGTTATTATTCTAATATACCCTTTCATTAGGATTTAGGTTTGGGATAAAAAACCTTTATAATTTTATGTGGTGTATATACCAAAAGTTTTACATGTAATATCATGAGTCTCCTTATTTTCATGATATTTAATTTATTATTTTTATTTTATTCTTTAATGGTGATTATGATTGAAATTCTACTAGAGTGGAAAAGGAGTTATGTAAAAATATCTATTATTTTTAGGATTAATTATGATCGACGTACCATTTGATTAAATTTCATACTATTCATTATAAAACCACATATAAATCCATATCTTCATTCAATTAATATGATTTTCTTGATTTATTTCCATTTCAACAATTCTGGTTTATAAAAACATCTATAAATTCTTCAATAAGTGATATTGATCGTGTACCATCATTTATATTGGTAATAATTCTCTTCGACATCAATGTTTTCAAAAAATATTACAAAACATTCATTTACAAAAATAAATTATTTCCTACAAATTTATTACGAGGTCTTTTCCATTATTTTAAAAGGTAATAAAAAAATTATTAATGATTTCAAAATAGATAACTTTTTACCCCAATATAAAATTATTCAAAAGGAAGTTTATTTTTAATACTTACATATTGAATTATATTTCCTTCAATTATGATGATTATATTTTTTATGAATATTCATTGTAATGTTTCAATAGTTATTCTAAAAAAAGTCACAATAATTTGTAAATTTTTAGTTTTTTAAATTTATTATTAATGTGAAAAATATTTTTTCCTCAAGAATGATTTTAATGATATTTAAATGTTAAATTCATTCCTGAACATCAATACCCATTGATATTACATATGCTTCATTAGAATATTTTAACATTATACCACCCTTATTCATTCCTTATATGGATTATGATTTTTTAAGAGATTTTCATCGTACCAACTTCTTTTCTATTGGTAAATATTTTTATGAAATAAATAATAGATGTTTCAATGAGTGTTTTAATGAATTCAAAGTTCTCTAAAGAAAATTTAAGTTATAGGTCATTGGAAAATTTTATGATGATGGATTTTTCTTTTATAAACCAAGGATGGGTGGTTCTAATATAAACCATATGTAAGTTGTTCCATTATAAAACATGAATGGTTGGTTCCATTATTAAACAAGGAAAAATGGTTATGATATAATTAAATAATAGTGGGTCTATGTTAAACATTTGATGCATTGGGTATATATATGGATGTTAAGGTTATCCTATTTGAATGTGTGAATTTACAAGTGATATAGAAATTATGTCTCATGTTAACGATATGTTTATATTTGTCTTAATTGGGTTAGTATGGAAATTATATGATTTTTTAAGCTATGTAATGATTTTATGATAAAAGAAAATTATTTTCTAATTATTATTTTGGAATAGTTGTGGGATTTAATAGTTTCTTTAAGATCAATATTAATAGAAATTGGATCATTATTATTGAATCATTTAACTTTTTTATATATTATGTATTTTTGAAATAATACATAATTAAATATTGGGGTATTATTGGTTATGATTTATCTTATGTTATACTCGTGTACTTTTTTTATGTTGTCATGTCATTATTCACTTCATATGCTCAATAATGAAGTTCAATTATTAATGATTATGTTCTCAATTTTTGAGAATATTAGCTTTCCATAATAATGTTTCCTTTTCCATTGGTAATAAAGAATGCTGTAAAGTGTTATGTTCTTATAAATACTTCTAATGAGAATATTTTTTTGGATAAAATTAGTACTTAAAATTAATATAAAATTTTGTGTATAGTATTAAGTATAATATCATGCTATCTGGGTTATTATTTATGTTATAGTTTTTATGAATACTATAAAACTCTAATCCTAAATGCTCATTGGGAATGCAAGTGATCAAAAATTTCAATATTTTTTTATATGTTTCATTTTGAAAAAAAATAAGTCATTATCATCGACATCAAATCCAAAAATGTAATTAATATTTTTCAAGCAGCGGACCTATGTGTGGTGGATCAGGAATGATATATATAATATCAGAGCTGGGTGTAGAAAATATATGAGATTATTGTGAATTTATATGTATTTATATTAAAATTTATCAACTCCATAATATTTCTAGAGGATTAATTTTGATAATAAGTTCATGGACATATAAACCAATTTTGGGGTTTTAAGTGATGATGTATTAAAGTGATTAAGTGAATCATGGGATTCATTTTATGAGGATGAAGTGTTTTTAATTATTTGGATTAATGTAAATTATTTCATTATATATAATGGAACATGTTTTAATGTATTTATTACCCTTACGTTTATATTATATTGTATATTTAGTTAATTATGGGGACACGTATTTTAATGTATTGATGACCATGGGTTTAAAATTTTATTCATGGAATATGTGACTAATGTTATTCTAGAGGAGGATATTTATATTATACAAATTTTAAGAATAAATATATGATTAAACAAATAAAGATAAATCAAAATATTTAACAGTATCACTATTGATTGGATTTGGGATGTAGGGTAATTTATTTATGTAATTATTTAGTATGGACATTGATTAATATTGATGAATTTTATAGATTAGTGTATCATTTACTCATAGAGAGGTTAATTTATTTTGATAATTTACTTAACATTTTCAATAAATTTGGGTTATATTTATGGTTTAGAAAAATGAGGAATGATTTTTATACCTTTTATTGTTATTTTCTTTTTAAACTTTTGTTTTATTAATTCAAGCATGAAAAACTCACCATCAATACTCATTGTTTGGAGAAAAAGATGAGGTTTTTGTGGAAGGTGATAAATTGATGATATTATTCTCATTATGTATGTATATTTACTTATGTCATTCATATATATGGTTATGTAATTCCTCTACATTGGATAAACATTATTAAACAAAAAAATTTCAACTTCCAATAATTACCAATGAAATTGGTGGTATTTTTAATACATCTGTGTTTTATGGTTTTGTGGTTATTGTTATTATCCTAATCATTCACATTACTGTGATCAATTTTCTCTCTCATTATCTGTCATTATTTGGGAATAATTTTTTACCATGTCAATATCTACACATACAAATTATTTTTTCATACATGGAAACTATTAATGGTTAATTATAGGTGACTATCATACATAAATATCTCACATTTTAAGAGATTTTTTAAACCCATTTAACAAAATGGGACTCTAGAATGGTAATTTGGTGTGGTAAAAAAATTTCATTACCAACTTAAAGGTTCCAAATTCAAGGAAACAATTTTTTAAAGTGGTGATCATGTAACACTGAGTTATTTTTAAAAGATTAATAATTTCTTTGATAATGTATATTACAGACCACACCAAGCTAATACAACTTAGAATATATATGAAAATTATAACCATGACATTAAATTGGTAGGTACGAATTTTATTAACTACATTAATATATATATATATATATCTATATATTTTATAATACATATAAATTTATTGAAAAATACCTGGTAAATAATTGATCAATTTCTAGTAATGTAATATTATTCTTTAAAAATATGTTTTCGTTATATATTAATTTTATTGATTTATGTGAGAAAATATTATTTTTAATTAATTTATATTATAATAAATTTTGACGATAAACAAATATTTTTTAGAATTATCATTTCAAAATTAACTTTTGGAGAAAATTTTGGATTTATACACAAAATATTAATTTTTTAAGGACTGGTGAAAAATACAGAATTTTGAAAACCTATAATTTTATTTCTGTAAATTATGAAAATTAAAACACAAAAATGATTTATATTTTATTTAATATAACATAAATAATATTTATTTATGTTTAATAAAACTAATTATATATTAATATAAATTATAATAAATTTTAATATAATATTATTTTTGGGTTTAAAATAAATTTTTCATAAAATTATTTCAAAGAGAATAATTATCTAGTAAATTAATTAATTAAAATATATTTAATGAATTAAAAAATTAAAATGATATTTTTAGATTATACATATCAATATGAATTTAAATCAATTTTTTTATTAATATTAATTTAATTAATATACAATTATTTTATTCTTTAAAAATAAAATCCTTAAAATACATTATCCTCACATCTGTGCGTTTTATTTTTAATTAAATACTCCAATATAATCAGAATTGGATCTTGTAAAATGGAATACATATTTTTAATATGAATAACTTATATTATATAATAAGTTCAACTATGTTTTGTTTCATAATGAATTGAGAGATATGTAAAAATAACATCCCACAGTTAAGGTGAAAACAAGTTTAATAGCGATTGAACTAAAAAGATAAGGGTTAAAATAACATAAAAAGATGTATAAAATATATTTTCATTCCAAATATAGTCCTAATATCTTATAATTATCTAAAATGTTTCAATTTTTTATCATATTGGCATAATGAAAAAGTGGGTATTAGTTTTTTGTCTAAATCATTCCTAGTGTATAACATATATATATAATGTATTATATGAACTTCATAACCTAAATCCATATCATCTTCCATCAAATGGGAAACAAAACCATCATTCTTGTGAACATAAGACTACCACCTCATTAAATATGATATCACATAGACTTATTCTATGGGGGATATAGTAATGTCACTAATGTGTCGGGTGGACTACAACATCGTGAAGCGATATAATTCATTTTTACTAATTCTTTACATGTAAGATAATAAAAAACATATTTAATATATATATTTGATATATATATATATATATTATCATTGTTATATGAATGCTATAACATGGATTTTCTAAATATAATACATAATGTTTTTCCCTTTTCCAATCAATAAAAAATAATAATTTCACTCATGCATATGTGTGGATGATATATATATATAAATAAGAAATATCATATTTATGATATGATGATCATTATATAATGATAAAATAATACATAACTTTTTTCCATCATTGAAAAATAGAAATGTTTCACATGTATTCGTATAGCCTATCACCTCTATGATTGTAACATAATTTATTTTTTCATAACAATATTTAATGATTGGTTATAAAATATTAATTTATGTATAAAACATTGAATTTCATTTTAATTATTATTATTTAAATGATAGAACAACGACCACATTGTCCATGTTCAATATACCAATGTTGTTTTGAAAATATGGATTGAATATCCTCAAAACACCTGATGTGGACTAAACTGATAAAATATTTAAATATTATATTAATATAAATGAAATAAATGATTTATGTATAATTTATTAAACATTTAAGATTGTATTAATTAAAAATAATATATTTTTATAATCCATTACATAAAATAAATACAAGTAAGATCTTAAGTCAAGGTATGGGTTTCTCTTCTCGCTATTATTTCTATAAAGAAAATTCAATATTTACCACTTATTTATATTTTCTTATAATTCCAATGAATTTATTTTATGATTTATTTCATATTTTTTTGAATTTTTAAAACATATATAGGTATCTATTTCAGGAGGTCTCGATCTATTTATTATAAATGTAGTAAGGTATTTTATCTTAATTTTCATTCATTAATGAAACTTTTATGGTTATGAACATATTTACATTAATATGGTGTATATGTTTACTTTTTATGTGTCATATCATTATTATTTAATACTTCATGTAATTTTGTATATAAATATAAATTATTTCATACAAAGGTATTTCATTTAAACTTTACCATTTGGTAAAAGGGTTTCATTATAAAATTACCTTTTGTTGGTTTATATCTCTTCTTCATTGACTCAAATATGACATGATTATATGTGAGTTTATTTATAAAATGTTTTATTACCTATTTACAATATTATTTTTGTTTTTAAATATTTGGTACACATAATCACTTAATTAAATAATTCTCAATTCAATTATATGAACTTTTTAAGGTTTATTTGTCTCGAATCCAATTTCATTAGGATGTACATTTATTATATGCTCTTGTCTATTTTTATTTATTGTATATAAATCTCATTTTACATTATATATCAGGAATATCTTTAGGTTCATCATATTTAGTATATTATTTGATGTTATTATATGATGGGTATTATTATTAAAAAATTACCAAACTCAAAAAGTCTTTATGTTACAATCATTATTCATTTCAAGAATTTTTAGATTCTTGGTTTCCTTTGAGTAAAGGATATGATTTTATTTTTTTACTCAAATATTTTATTCTATTTTGGTATTCAATTTTTTTTTTATTTGATATTAATTTACACTCTTATTCATTACAGGAAAATCAAGGTAGTCTCTTGTAAATGATATTGATATTATACCGTCTTTTTGATCTGGAATATTTCTCTTCAAAAACTATGTTTTATAAAAAACATTATGAAATGTTCTTTAAAAAATATTTATTATTTAATAAATCTATTTTAAATTATCAGTGAAATTATTTTATATTATTTTAAAATAATTTATTTTTCATTTTTATGAATCGTTCACTTGTGACTCCCTTTAGAAAATGTTTGAAAAGAATGACTTCTGTTTACATTAACATCATAGAATTATTTTTCTTATGTCATGACCATTATTTGGTGTTATCATTAATTTATAATTATCTAATGAAATTTTCAATTAAATGTATTTTCACAATATTTTTAGAATTTTATGTTTCTAAAAAAGAATTAAAATTGAAAATTTTTTCTTCCACATGAATTTTATTAATAATCCATTAATGGTATTTCAATTCATCGATCTCAAGAATTTTTTATTTTAATTATTCTCAGCATGTATATTATGAAATTATACATCCTTTATTATTTTTGTATATGTATTATGATTATTTCAATATATTATCATCAAACCTGTTTCATTTCTATGGGATAATGATGTAAGGAAATCCATAATGGATGTTTTATTGATTTTTTATGATGAAATTTATGATTTATATATATTATTTATAACATAGTTCATAAATATTTATTATTATGATGGGTAGTTCCTTTATAAACTAAGTATGAGTGGTAATATTATAAGTGATGTACAGATGGTTACATTATTATCCAAGTATTCATTGTTCTATTGTAAACCTTGTAAGGATGGTTACATTATAACCAATGATAGTTGGGTCAATGAAATCCTTCCCATGAATTGGTTATAGATTTTGAATGTATTGTTATTTTATTTTTATGAGTGATTTGATAATGATTTTTTATGATTCCAACATATTTTTATCTTTTCTTTCTGTCGGTTTTTATTTAAATCCTAATATTTTTCAACTTATGATAATGAGTTTATATTTTTTGATATGTATTTAGAAATTATTATGGGTGAAAATATAATGTTTTGAATTATTACCTTAGATGAATATTAACATCACATGGCTCATTATTATTGAACCCAATTACTCATTACATTTTTAAATACTTATTTCATTTTCCATGATAAATAATATGGGTATTTATGGTTATTATTAGTGTTATGTTACAATCATGCGCATTGTTTTTTCATTACCTTATTCACATCTTATTCTCATTAATGAGGTTCAATTGTAATTTATTATGTTCATCCTTATTGAAAATCTTATATTATTTATCTTACTTTTTCTCTATGTTATCATGAATTATGTTTTATTATTTATGTCTATAAATGTTTCTAATGTGAATAATGTTTTTGGAGACGTTAATTACATGATATAGAAGATGAAAATATGATAATGGTAAGTTGTATACTCTCAAAAATTATTTTTTATTACTTATGTATGAGTTATTTTCTAATTATCTAAACTTTAAACCTAAATGTTCTTTGGTTATGTATGTGATATAATATTTCCACTTTAAAATTTTTTTTATGGAATAAAAATGGGTCATGAGCATCGGTATCAATTTTAAAATTGAAATAATTATTCTGTTAGCACTGAATCAATGAGTTCTCATTCTAGGATTTTGTAAATTTCCTATGTCGAATTACATGTGAAGGATATTCACATTATTCATTAAAACCATGGAAAACCTATATTCTTCTCTATAGCACCTTAGACAGTTTTATCAAAGTGACATACCATAGGGGCATGATTTAATGAAACCATATGTGTGGTATTTTTTCTTAAAAAACAAAAGCCACATGTTAAAAATCAGACCCATAAACACTTGAAATGTCCCTTAATATCATAGAAACACCCATAAGGATAAAAAGAAAGGATTAATATATTTACTCATATTTTTAAAAAAGGTAAAATCCATAATAAACAATAAAATCACTTGTCTATTGATATTAATGTGGTTATGAAGGTAAAGAGTTATTCAAGGGATTATGTTTCTCATTTAGAGCCTATAGCTCCAAATACTGGAATGAAGTATGGTGTTTCATCATTAACACATGGCTTGTATTGACCAGGAGACTCGCCCATCTGGTTGGTGTAGTAAATAATAGTCTGAAACACAAATAGTTGGAACTATTCCAATCAGGCTGCATGACAGTGTGGGACTCTCTTATTGGATGTAAGTGGATGCTTGATTTGTTTAAATGGTGTGCCCTAGGATGCATCATTTTTGCAACATAACTAGTTCTGATACATTGTTTAGGATTATATATTTCCTAACAATCCTTGTATACTCTTACCCTCATATAACATGTTAGAATATTATTTTACCCAACATTAATATCATTTTCTATCTTTTTTTCCTCTTCACCCATGTGTCGCACCTCTCCCTAATTAGAGTCATCCCTTTATTCCTCTAATATATAATTTTAGATATGTTATTTTTCTACATTATTATTCTTCAATCACTGACTATGATAGATATCAAACTCTATTATCCTCATTCTACATCTTTTCTTTCTTAAGATACCTCCATGAATTCGACGCTATATTATTTCTATTTAATATGCAATATTTTTAGGGACTGTTTTTTTATTTAATACCTTCTACATAGAATCTAAATTTAAGAACAGAATATGTATATTCATCCAACCTATGATATGTGGTATTGATATTTTATCATAATGTCTCATTTCATTTTATGGTCTGTCATTGTTACATGCATCATGCCCTTATAGAAATTCCACTAAAAAATACAAATAATTCAATGAATGTGTATCAATTTGTTTGATGTATATTTATAAATCTAAATTATATTTCAAAGGATGTACACATTAATGAAATCCTCTTATTAAATTATTCCATTATAATGTATTATGAGTCATATTAATATTATAAAAATTGAACCACTACTTAATGTTTGTTGAGTTGACCATTCAAAATTGAAATGTAATACGAATTAAACCATAGGAGAAATGTAGGCCATGAGAATAATCCATTATAAATATTTTTCTTAATTTAATTAAATCATATGAATTAAATTATTTGTGTTTGATTAAATTGAGTTTTTTGATGGAACGAGTAAAATGTTATCCAATACCATTCTTCATGTCATGTTGAGGGTTGTACCAGTGTTATAACTCAGAATTCCTTGGATAGATTCATTAATCAAAAAAGAGGAAAAATATAAATCAGTTATAAAACCATGAGAGTGATACATTAGTTCAATATAAAACACAATGGATGGGCTCACCAGGTTGATGTATTAATGCTTACCACAAGTGATACATGATTCCCTAGTGGACTTCCTCAGATAGGCATACTAAGAACTATTACCATACTATTCCATGAGTGATGAATGGTTCCCAATATTGAATACCATGGGTAGACATAGGTACTTAATCATTATACCATTCCACTAGTGATAAATTGAACCTTATATGGATTCCTTGGATAGAATCGTATGGATTTTGGTTTTTAGAGAACCTGTATTGAGTGATACCTTGGATCCTTATTTAGAACACCTTTTAAAAGCCCATAATAAAAATTATTTATATATTATAAAAGCATACTATTAGAAAAAGAACAATATTGTGTTATGTTTATGATTTACAATTTATATTTATGGTGGCCTAGTTATATCTTCATTATCATATCCTTCAAGTGTTTTGAAACTTTATATAAGTATGTACGAACGCCATGGGCATACTCCTCTTGTCCAGAATAATACTACACATCTTTATATATGAATATATGATTTAATATATATATATATATATATATGTTTAATATTTTTAGATATTAATTATTATATATAAATATATAATCAGACTGATATCTATCGATAGACATACAACTTTTTCTAAAGCATGTTGTGTCGTTTGGATATCCTGTGAGCAACCGTGTTTGATGTGATATATATATTGATTTATTTAAATTTATTATTACATATAAAATTCTTATCTTATATGAATATACTATATTATTCTAAAAATCAATGGTTGTTTCCTACTGATTGTATATCACTACATATTCTGTTAGCCAGTTAGTACCCAAACAGATCTTATGGATGCAGGAAAATAAAATGGGAAGCATCGAATTATTGATTCTTGATTGTATACATATTGTGGATTATATGTGAAGAGGTCCGAGAGTATGCTTGTGATTCTTATGGATATAATTTTTATCCATTTATAATTTCTTATAAAATAAGGTATATTCATGTAGACATGTTCCCTTTTTGTATTACACATTACAAGCGCATTATTCTATATATGAAATTGATAATTATCTATCTTTTTATTATATCGAGATGAGTTATTATTATTTTTCTTGTTATTTATTATAGTATTTTATTCATTTCACCATTGTGTTCCACTATAATACACTCTAACCGTGAGGGTATATTCATTCCATAATACTACCATATACCCCTATATTTAGTTTTAATCCCCTATTATATAAGGAGGATTTCATGAGGCCGTGAGGACAATTTATTTTAGTCACATATATATAAACTTGGTATGGGACACTAAAAGTGTAATGGGAGGATCTTTTCCATTATTAATTCTTTTTTGGTATTATTCTAGAGATTAGAAATTTGTTATAATTCAGAGTTGATAATGTTAGATAGTGTTTCTAAACAATACATAGGGGAAATACAAATTTCTTGGGTTGGGGTATTGCTATTTTAGGATGTTCCAATTACAATTATACTAATATTTCCATTTAGTGATGAAAATGAGTAATGATGTTTTATAGTATTAGGATTTTTTCTTTTACCATTGTCCTAATGTGGAAATAATATATAATATCACACATAAATATAAGAACAATATGATACACATATCATGCATATTATATTCTATATTTATATTGTTGTAAGCTTTTCCTACCCCATATTATTATTTACATGTTTTTTTATTTGAAAATGTGCTACTTTTTCTCATATGGATTATATAATTTGAGTAATTAATGAGTCGGTATGACCAAAATTTTTTCCACATATATCATAACGGTGGTACCTTAATTTATCAATAATTCCATGTTTGAGATATAGAATAGTAGTTCTACATGATGAAATGTTAGATGGTTTTTATGGCATGGATGCTAATTGATATTTATAAGGAATAAACTTATATAAATTTAGAATTGTAACTCAATTAATCAAATATTTTTTATATCCATTTAAATCATGATATTGAATGTATAGTTTAGGTCATAGTTACCTGACATGAAAATTACAACTTATAAATCATATGAGAGAATAAAATTTGATTGGTGACTCATCTAATTGTACTGTCATTTCAGTATCCATCCTAATTATATGAATATATCTATATTAAAATTTAAAAATTAAACTTGTTTACTCTAAAATGAGGGTTCCAATTAAAAATTAAATGGGGGTTTTCCTCTATATCGTCAAATTGATAATCTATATAATGGGACCACTGCTACGTAATTTGAGACAGTGGCCTTGACCTGGCCTTAGTAGTGGGAATTATGATGTTTATCTTGTGACATATATGATATTTTTGTATCACCTTGACCTATATTTAGGAGAAAGAATAAATGCATTAAATGTTCCCTATGAAGTCATATAAAATCCTATTATATTATATTTTCTCCATTATACTGATAAATCTTATTTGAGGCATGTGTTAAGAAATCGTTGAACTGTGTTCCATATCATCCTCATTTCATGCACCATGAATATGGAAATTATAATACTATAAAGTTGGTGGGTCTTTAGACAATGATATTTCTTCATATGATTCCAACAGATTCACCTCCTTCTATCCCTCATTTGGGTGAAGATACTCAATTTTGGGAGAACATCCTACACTTCATGAAGATTTTAAAGAGAGATTAATGACATAAACCTACTATGGAAGAGTTGGTGCAAGAATTACATCTACAAAATCATACCACATTCTAAAGGGATGGTGGTCCTTGGAATGAAAAATCATATCTAGAGTCTATGTTATCAATATTCGATAATATGGAGACACATCCATGGTATATGATCAATATCGTAACATATACACATCATGATTCTACTAAGCATTGGAAGGATATTATCCCAAATTCTGATCAACATTAGGTAATTTTAGGGGTGAAATTCCAGACATTATTCTTATGACTACTACAACCCAAATATTTGGATAAAGGATCACAATGGTGAATTTATTCACATATTGTAGGGTTATATATATGTGATTGAGTATTTGGATAATTTCACTGAGCATTAGTTCATGGTACTAACCCTTTCTTACGAGGAGTCGATGACAGCGTGATGAAATGAGGATAAGATTGTGTACCCCATATAAACATAGGTAAAGGTATTCTATTAAACCATCGATTCTAATATAGAGAAATAGGCCCTCATCACTGAATAAAACCAAAGGTGAGATGGGGGTGTTTGTTAGGTTGGTTCAATATCATAATATAGAGGTGGTTCATTAAGGGGAAGGAATCACCTCTTCTAGTATGCTTGTTGGGAAATAATTAGTTAGATGGCAGACAAAAATAGTTATTTGTTGTGTCACCAATGTGATAGGGAGAGGAATGAATCACCCAATGGCTGAAAAATAGTTTTTAGTGTTGAAATTTTGGTGGTATGGACCAACATCTACATTGTTTCCAAATATTCATTCTATTTACTATTCATATATAGTTTATAACAACTCCTCATTTGAGTATAGGACTAGTAGCTCAATAGAAATTATGAATCTAGACTACAAATAGCCAATCACTCTTAGGATATTGGTGTGGACAAGGTAGCCATACATCAGATATACAATGCCAATAGAGAATACCTTCTTAAGATAGTTTGGTTTGATCTTAAAGATACAGATCTAGCAATATCTATGTTGTGAAGCACACTCTCTAGGGGTAGAGTTCAGTTATTTTTATAGTTATACGTAATATCCTAGAATCCCTTTCCTTGGTTTCTCTCTTATTTGATATAGGTGGTTCACATACCTCCATTTTTATAGTAATTTTTGAATTTGAGTTGTAAAAATCGAATTATTTCTATGGTATAATGACTCTCAAAAAACAATTTGGGCTTCAAAATGAACATTTACGATTTGCAAGGGGTGATACCTTGGTATTGGTATTTAGAAATACTTATATTATAAAATTTCATCGAGATGATTGGTTTTAATATAACAATTGAGATACACGGGTCAGTATCCTATCATGCCTACATTGATTTTTATCACCCAAGGGTGACCTTCACATCACATGAGGGTAGTACTTATACTTATAGTGGAGAACTTCATGTATTGTAAAATCAAACTGGGCAAGAGCTTCATGTATAGGGTTGTGTTGAAATCAATGTTTTTAGTTTTTATATACGTGACTAGGGAATGTGACATAAAAAATGGTTTCTATATGTGGATAATTTTGGGCATGACTTTCTTTAAAAAATTTGTTGGTTACCACTTTTGAGATAAGTAAAGATTAATATTATGATGGTTTCAGGTGTGGAACTACCATCTATTCCTTCTTTCAAGATGGAACCTACTTATCTTTTAAAACATAAGAAGTTTCTAGAGGATTTTAACGTGAATAGTTTTATATGAACCAATTGTTTTCATGGACCTAATGAATCAAGGCTTCCACCCATTTCTAGATTCTTTTTGTTGTAACATTCATGGAAGATATCTTGGTGTATTTTATTAAATTAAATGATGATTACCAAAATTTTTAGATCATGTTTAATTCCCTATCATTACACCATATTTAAGATAATATACCCAAATGGAACTTTTAGATCAATATGTAACACTTCATGAACCACATTATCTAAAATGAAAAGGTATTTGTTGGCCATAATAATGTAATAATTATTGTTTCTTGGTATCCAACCAGTATTTTCATTTACATGCATAGTTTAATTGGGATATAAGGCTACTACATGAATTTTATCCAAATCATTTCACTCATATAAATGATTATCTTGTGCATTAATAAAAAGGTTTTTCTATTTTTATGCTATGACTCAAGTGAGACATAATTTCAGGAGTTCATTGGATGACAGAATTTTGTACTGATACATTTTTTTAGATCCATTATGAAGGAATATATATTTATCATCATGCATTACAAATCATTCGAGGAGATGTATCGATGTGTAGATGTCGAACATTATAATAAGGGTCTAAATAATGTGACTGAAAGAGAAAGATTACCCTACCCATGACCTCAATCTGGATGTTTTTCATCATGATTTACTCTTATGGAGGCATTATCTTATTTTTGGATGCTTCAAAATTATGGAGGACCACACAATATTCAAATAAACTTCAACAAATAGATATTTGTTTCTCTAGTAGTGAATATGGGTAGATTTCATATAGACATTCGACATTAATGTTTATTATACACCCAAACAAATGAAGTAGATAATTACGAAATCCTAGTGATAGAAACATTGTTGTGTCCAAGAGGCCAATATTGAGTCGAAGTTGATAGACCTATTTCCTAAGATTCCCTTAGAGGTTCATCAATATCCTGGGTGGCCTATTTTAAAATCATTGTTAGTAACAAACTCCCCTTTGGAATGAGCAAGGATGAGAAATCATTTAGTTCCTGAGGGAATATTCATCATCGAAAGTGTCTCCAGTGATATCCCACCATCAGGTTAGGATGTTGATGAAAATAAAATCGATCAATTTCACAACCATTTCTGGGAGCCTACAGGCATATGGGAAGAATTTATGTGCGAATATCACGTATCTTTTTGTATAGTGGTCCCTATTATTACCATTATTTATTGAGATATACATCATCTATTTAGGTAGCTAGGAATATAGATGAATATTTTAGTTTGTATCACATGGTTGTCCATCAGTCTTCCAGTTAAAGTAGATCACTAGTGGCCTACTGGATTTATAAGTAATTGGTATATTCTAGAGTGTAAATGCGATGATGTCACCATGGATTTTGTAATGGGTTTTCTTATATCTATTTTAAGGAGTGATGAGTTATGGGTTATCATGGATAGGTTGTCGTAGGGCATTTATTTTCATCCTATACAGTGACCATTAATTTAGATGAGATAGGGATTATTGACATTCTAGATATTGTACACCATCATGGTGATCCATGTTCTATCGTATCAGATAGAGATTCTCGATTTATTTAATTGTTTGGTAAGGGTTTGATGAAATCCCTATGTTTACTGGTTCTTATGAGGAAAAAATAACACACTCAGTCCAATTGATAGTTTTCCCATATGATATAGGAGTTAGAGGAAATTCTATATGTATGTGTCTCTTACATTAGAGGTTCTTAAGAAAAAAAAAAGCAATTTTTTTAGTTTTTTAGTAGAAGTAGATTTTGGGAAACTATTCAGATGGGTCTGTATGAGTACCCATTTTGTAGATCATTTTTTATCATTAAAATGGTTTACGATAGGTGATGTAGTGCTACATGGACCTTATATCGATCAAGAGACTTCAGAATATGCATAGAATATTCAGAAGTGTATAGATACATATCATCTAAGTTAGAATTATTAGAATGTTCTTCATTTTCAACCTCTATATTTTGAGGAGGGGCATCATGTCTATATACAAGTTTATCCTAGTTTTGTTCATAGAAGGATTCAAAGACCTGGAGATATATCTCATTGTTACATCAGTCCATTAATGATCTTAGATTGAGTCAGGCTGGTATCCCATTAATGACCTTTACCTTAGAGATAACTGAACATGCAAAATGACTTCCTTGTATCACATATCTACCGTTATTTTTCGGAATCGTCTCTTTCTATACATACAAAGAATATTGATCTATAAGTTGATGAGTAATTAAAAGAGACTATTATATGTCTATTTGATCATAGCATCAAGTCTCTCTTAGGAATGTAAAATATTATTGTACAAGTTATAAGGAAACACATATAAGCACTAGATAATCCCTAGGAGGGAGAGGCTAACGTACATGATCAGTGTTGGAAATAATCCTCATATTATGTTTAATATCCCTTGAAAGGGGATCTCAGATATGATGTTTTTTAAAGAGGGTTTTTTATCTTTCCATTTTATCCAAATAGGTATAGATACTAAATTTCAATTATATAACTTTTTATTTTATGATATTAATGACCTTAAGAAGAAAAGGTGTTTTTTGAGAATTTTATGGACTTGTAAATATCCTGGAGCCCCAAATTTTGGAATGAAAAACCGACCCACACTATTTGAACTTTCTTAGGGAAAACTATGGTACAAAATAGTGTGTGGGATAAAATAATCTACATTATGGTTCATGATTTGTTTTACCAATTACATGAGGGTTAATGGTTAGGCTAGGATCTCCTAATGTTGGAAGGGGCAACACATTTATTCCAAGTTGTGTGCCCAAGTATGCTGTATTAGTTATATTTAACCAGTGTAGATGCATAATATTGGAGAATTATTTGGAAAATGTATCCAAACCAAACATCACTAAAAAAATGATTATCCACCAACATCATTTATGATTTATCCCTTATTTTCCCTCCTATCTCATGGGAAACACCAGTCTATACAATAGGGGGGTTACCCAAATGGATTAATGGACTTAATTATTTATTTATTTCCAGATAATAAACCATTTATGGGGTGAAGTGGAACCCTAACATGACCCATAGGCTAAAGTAACATGTCACATAAACAACACAATACATTACATTAAACTCACAATACCCTTCACAGACTTGAATAAAACCATCCCCAAAATCTTCCTCTTCATGGGGCATAGATTCACAAATTGCATGGCAGATCAGATAACATTTCCACATGAATAGAAACATGGTGCCTGATCCTAATGGATGTTTTCATAACCTCTCATTCTTTCAATCTGGTTAGCTCTACTTTTGGTTTTTCTAAATTTTCCCTAAAACATCATCTGGGCGTCTTCTGAGGTGGTTTACCTGAGATTATTCATGGTCTTTTTTTGGGACCAAAATCTGTATTCCCCAATGTACATTGGTGGCCAAAAGTCCATTATATCCTGAAGGCCTTGTAGAGCGAAGGCATGTGCTGGACTGAAGGCCCTAAGTCATGTTGGCACAAACCGATGGCATGAAGGACTAAATCAGATGAATAGTGTCTGATGCTAAAATAATGAATAGTACGTATTCCAGTAACTACTATAGAACTGATACAGTAACCTGAAAATTCACCCCCACTAAGAATTTATACTATTTCTGTTGAATTCCAGGCCAGTTCCTCTACCACATTGGTACATTCTCATTAACACCCTATATCATGGGAACTTTCCAACTTCCTCTAACCTAGGATTTGAGCTAGTTTCTTCATATGTTTTCATATTCCTTAACAATTATTTGTGTTGGATAGAAAATGTGGTTTAACTCATCATATAAAAATCAATTTTGGTGTGAAAAAATGTAAATAAATATCATATAATTATAATTATTTTCAATTTCGCTACTTTGACATTAAATATGAAGATGATATTGGATGAGGGTTTATATACTATACTAATTTAGGTGGTATCATTCATTTATCATAATGTTTCATTTAGTTATAATCTATGGTGTTGGTCCCCACAGTAGACCCTTTTGGTGATTCCTCAAAAATATAATATCAATTAAATGAAATTATATTAAATTATTTGATATATAACTAGAATGAAAAACATAACATGATTGTATATACTCTTATATGGAATCCACCCATTAGTTCATTCCCTTATTAATGTATTATGAGCCTTATTATTAATCATCAGACAAAAAAACCAGTTATTTTGTGTTGATTTGGCTTTGGTAATTAAAATTTAATTTAATCTAAACTGAATAGGGATCGTTATCCATGTACCAAGGACCTAATTATACTTATGTTAATTTATGTAGATCTTATGAATTCAATTTTATAGGATTTATTTTATTGATTTTTCTAATGTAATGAGTTTAATTTTATCCATAACCATCCCCCATGTCAAGCCATGGGTGATAGAATGGATCTAATTCAACATTATTTGGAAAGACTCATTGAGATTAGTGAAAAATAAATTTATAAATGAATTACATTATGTATAGAGTTATACATGAGTTAATTTTAGAACACTATGTTTGGGATCATGGGGAAAATGGATTTATTCATCAGGTGAGTGATACATGTTTCCCAAGTGGATTACCTTGGATTGGATAAGTATTCACTGTTACCATATTATTCCTTGTGCGATAGTTTGTTCTTTATGTGGAATACCATAGATAGAGTTTCTGTTTTATTTCTTAGAATATTCCATGAGTGATAATGGGATCCTTATAAGGACACATTGGATGGAATCCCATGATTGCCACTCAACAAGATGGATCGACCCTAACGGTCACTTGAGTCGGTCTGTGACATGGCCCAAAGGGTGTTCCCGATCCCCACGGGCTGTAAACTAGTGTCGGGCATCAAAATAAACTAGTTGAGAACGATTTAGGCCCCAAAAAGGTGAATAAACATAAACTAAACAAGTAGATAAATAACAGGAAATCAAAAAACAAATTGGATACGGAGAAAAGGAATCACAGAAGCGACATGACATACCTTAGGTGACCTCTTGGGTCACCTAAGAATGTAAACCACACCCAAACCAAAAAAAATCCAATGCTGAGACCTACAACTAAAAAGTAAAGTAGGCATGAGCATCGATATTCTCAGTAGGAATGCCAAAATATAACCACGTCGAATTCCCACTCCTTTATTAAGAAATCCAATTATTCCAGTTTGAAAATAAGATATAATAAAATAATTTTTTCCCTTCTTTTGAAATTCAAGTAATGCGTTTTCATTTTCATGTAAATCATTTCACTGCCACTACATGTTCAAAATAGGTTCCAAGCACTCATTAACGTTTGAAAATGAACAGAAACCAGTTTGGATTAAAATATGGTTTCCACAAACAAGAAATCAAGTAAGAAACAACTGAAAAGAAAGCTACATGACAAGCAGCATGTCACAAATGAGCACCATGGGTAATCTTTATAGTAATCTAGAACAAGTGGAAACCTAGAGACCTCGTACCTCGGTGAAACGTGGCTTAAAAAGCACGACACTCAGAAATAACATGTCTTAGAAGACCATGACCCTCATAAGACATGTCTTAGAAGACCAAGACCCTCATAAATTACTATGTTTAGTTTGTGTTGTTGTTTCAAACCTTCTAGACAAACCGGGACGAACCCCTGTCGTGTCATCTAGAATACTAGTCCTGGTCACCCACCTAGATACCCATGTTTCCTCTTCGTTCTATATTTCAATTTGTGGTGAGTTTTCTTTATCAGGCACATATATATGTACATAACACTTCCCTTATCTAATACTCATTCAACCTCTCACCACTGGTCTCCCACCTTAAGCGCTTTCCACCTGTTTACATCACACAACCATGCACAAGCCATTGCACTATGAATGTTTCACAGTCAACACATTAACACATGAATCACATTATTCAAATTAAGGGGAATGTCTCAAGAGTGGTTTTCCATTTTCACAAACCAATCTCAAAGTGCCAAAATGGGCCTCATCTCTTTTGAAGGAGTATTCGTTATTTAGAACACGTAAAGGTACTATATATTTAAAACAAGAATAAGGCCACAGTTAAAATAAAGAAATACTTCTAAAGAGATATAACCATCCTTTAATGTTGTGTTCACCCAAAGACCCATTTTTAAAATCACTTTGGGACCCCTTTTTAAAAGTAATTCATGTTGTTATGCATTCATAACAAAATCGAACGAATGGCCACACATCTTTTAGAAATACCCATTTCATGTTCAACCCCTATGAAACAAATTTTTATAAACCACAACCATATATATATAGGGAATATTAATTTCACATAAAAATCTAGGAAAAACTTTTAAATAAACATCATGAAAAAATGGAAATTCTATTTAAAGATTAGGGCATAGGGGACCTACCTAAAACTTGTCGCAATTTGTTGACGACCACTCGAACTGACCCTACACACTTCCATGCACATGAATTTATATACATATATATAAATACCCCTAGATGCATTTCATATATTCCCCGCTCTATGAGGGAATATGTACAAAGTGGGAATTTATAAGTATATGTCGTACCTTATGCATATATGTGTAGGGTCCCTCAACACCTGCGGCCCAAAACCATTGAAGCAGGCCCAAAACACTACACATATAATTTAATAAAACAATTAAACACTTAAAAAATATATAAAACATTGGAATATAACACACCAAGGGTCTCCAAAAATAATACACCAATTTATTATAACATAAGATTCAATCACATAAACCATAATTTCCATATGCAACAGGAGACCTCAACAAAAGAAACCAATATCGCATCCCAAGGGCTAGCAGGGCCTTCAAGCATTTCATAAACATTTGGAAATCCATTTCTAAACAAATCTGAAATTTCATACACCTTTCCAAAGGAAGGAATAAGCATGATCAACCGTACCCACATAAATCCAAGGAAACTCCATTTCCATTTTATAAAACAAAAAACCCTTTTTAAATTAAAGAAACCCATCAAACACAAAGACATCCACGCTAAAACCCATTTAGCCTAAAGTCCAAAAATCAAATGCATTTCACAAGGAAAACATTTATTGTAATTTTTATCAAACATAAGTAATGGATAAAATCCCATTTCAAAACTAAGTTCCATTTTGCAAAGAAATCCATCATTTCAAATAAATGTGAAAACACAATTTCAAATCATTTATGGTCACATCTCAATTTAAAACAAAATTCCCATTAAAATATTTAATATAACCATATAAAATTTTTATAAAGAAAATGCAAGAGGTATCATATGGCTTTTAACACAAAAGCCCACTCAAAATCTTCTACTAAGGCCAAACGCATACCAATAACATGACTAAACAGAATTTACAGTGCTTACAGAACATAAAAAAACATTAATATAAGACTAAACATGGGTTTTCCTCATGAACATACTTCATTACATATGAACATTCCACTAAACAAACCAAACACATGATAAAATTCACAAAAACCAAATTTTCAAAAAAAAAATAATTTAAAGAGAATCAAAAATTAATTAAAAAATAAAATTAATTCATTAAATTAAATTTAAATGCAGAACCACCTACCATTGGTGTGGAAAGCCCAAAATATTGAAGAAAAACTACAACAATTCCCCAAATGTGTTGCAAACAACATCAAATAAACACTAAATCAAAAAACTGAATAAAAATAACATAGAAAATCATACCCTGAGCAAAACAAACTCTAATTGAAAATGCTAAACAAAGCGGAAGAGAGCGTACCATTGAAAATCGGGCTATGTTGAGGCCACCGAAAAGAGTTGTGCGCCAAAGGGAGTTCACTGGAGGGGATACAGAACAACATCGAGAGGTCGCTGGAGAGTATGTCAAAGAACGAGGGGTGATGCAAGGCTGGGCACAGATAGAAGGGGTGGAACATAGGTGGTCGGTGGTCCCATGTGTGGTCATCGGAGCTTCTCACCAAAAGGAGAAGGGGGAGGTTTCATTGGGAGGAGGCAGGGTAGGGTTCGACGTCTCAAGGGGGAGAAGCAGCGTGGCGCGAGGGAGGGGAGGCTGCATGACACCCAGAGAAGATGACCAAGAGGGGGAGAAATAAAGGGAGAGAAAAAAATGGAAATAAAAAAAATATTAATAAATATTGATAATATTAATACTCATAATAACTTAATAATAATTATAATAATCTTAATATTAAGCTAATAAACATAGTACACTTAACAAAATTCATAAAATGTTAATAATAATAATAACCTTATATTAACAAACATGGGGGATATAATAATAATAATAATGATAATAGTAATAATAATAATAATAATAATAAACATTTTTATAATTATTAAAATACATCATTAAAAGTCAATTTATTTATTTGTCTTGAACATGAGGTAGGCCGCACGGTGACCGAGGGAAATCCATGCATCATTGAGTATTCCTGCACATGCACCTATCACAGTCAATGGAAAAGCATATATTCATCAAATAAATGTAAACAACTCAAACAGTCTTGGCCCACAACTCGATAGAAAGTTTCAATGTTTGATAAAATAATACAATAATATTATTTTAAATGTTCGGGTGTGAAAATTCTCCCCACCATATAAACATTCTTCCCCCCAGAGAGACACCCATCCATACGAGGAAACAATCTCGAGTTCGAAACTGAATAAAGCCAACAAAACACGAACTCGGTGTGACTTTTCACTCCAGTAGTCACACCCGACCTACTCTAAGGGAAACTACAAAAAGAAGATCCATCCAGAAACAAGGAGGGTTCTCCCCACAACAATAAAATACTATCACAACCAATACTGTGACACTCATCATGGGATAACTTTGGAACTATTAACTTGATCCAAGGGGAAACCACCACACAGAGTAATCCTCGAAGAAGGAATGACAAGATTCATGGTGGGTCTCCCCATAATTTAAGAACTGACCAGATTTAGCCAATTAGAACAAACCTATACAGGCCCAACACAACCTGACCTATAAACTCTCTACATAAACCAGACCCCACCACATGGGGTCATTGACGAAAGGCCCCAAAATGAATAGTGGACCAAACACCTATTCATTTTTGACCAAGATGCATCTGTCTTCAAAACGAGCACATCTGGAAACAAGATCGTGTCACCAATGGAGCTATCCACACGAGGGAGATAATCATCTTGAGACTCACATCCATAAAGACACAACAATCAAATCTCATATTTGAGGAATCAAAAAAAACTAGAATTACAATAAGATGAGATTACCACTCCTTCTTACAACCAAAGTGAGGTATTCAATGAACAAAGACCACAACGAGAAAAAGAGACCTTTATGCCTCTTATAACAAAACAAAATGTTCAAAGACGAGAGGGATACAATAATGAAATTTAGACCATCCCCATTTCATAACTGGATTCATAAATTAGACCAAGGTGCCCCACACCCAACAATTCCTCATAGCATGAAAAGCCTCACTCCAAGACCTATGGTTGGGGCTCTGATTTCTTGAAGCATCTGCTTCCCCATAGTCAGGTGATGACATCCTCCTGTCGAGAATCCTTATGAAGATTCCGTTATAGTAACCTCTCTATATTTCCCAAACATCTATAATGACGACATGTCATCGAAGGATGATGACAATGAGGATTAAAGTACCCAAACCGACCACACTAGAGGTAATCCAGAGAAGGGCCTGACTTGTAGAAGATAAAATTGACAAGAAGACTTGTATGAGACATGTTTCTCTGGTTCACTATGCTCACCGGATGGGGAACCTTCCTGATCACAAAAAATAATCGGTCCTAGAACCTTGGATGAATACACAACAAAAATGAATATTTAACTGATTCTATGATGCTACATCTGGAGGAAAGAGAATCAACCCCTTGAAATGCCCAACGTAAGCCTTCACTATCCGTTGGCCTTGCGGGACACTCACGAACTCTTCCACTTTGCTAGCTTTCACATTATTAGGAATAAACCATTTGACAAAATTGGTCTTAAACACCTTCAAAGACACCCCATCATGCAACCATGCGGGGATTTACTCCCACACCAAACCAATGTTGAACCCTCAAATGAACTCGAATCAGCTCGGACTCACATAGATTTGGGAGTTTCCAATAACCTGAAAACACCCACGATTTCAGCAAGCCATTATGCTACCTCTGATAGATCACGATCACCACAGAAGATGGAAAACAACTGAAAACAATTCAATTCCACCACTCGGCTAAGAGTCTGGGTAGAACCACCAATTATAAGAGACTCCCAAGAAACCTCTGGGACCTTTCTGGGAAGCATACTCAAAAACAAGAGGCAAAAATCCGTATTAAAAATTCACCATAAATCACAATTCCCCACCTCAATCACAAACTAAAGCTCAAACTCAAATAACTATTCCAACTACAATTCTATAATACAAATCCAATAGCCTATGAAAAAGAATGTCAAACATGAAAATAGAACACTAACAAACTACATACTTTTCAAAAAAATTAAATTCCCTTTTTGTAAACCAGTTTTTAGAAAACAAAAAAACTTATGTACACACCATTGGTATCCCATGAAGTATCACATATACATGTACCCCTTTGCTATCTAATGCACCCATCCACACATACCACCAATTATCCCTGTGCCACATGTGCACCTCTATATATGTGGTCCCTCATAAGAATACCAAGGGTCAATTCAAGAATCATTTCATTTTTAAAACATATCATTCAGCATAAATCACGAATTCCCAACCAATTTGAAAATGTAAGTTATCATTAACGGAATACATTTCCTATTTTAATTTTTTTTTTCAATTCACATTATAAAAATTGATACAGAGATCCCAAAACAACTTCCTAAACACCTCCAATTTTACCTTTTGAAACTGCATATTCGTTAAAAGAAAACAATTTCCATTTCAAAACAATTTTTTCTAGTCTAAAACCACATTACCATTTAAAAACACTTTCAAAAAAATACATTTTTATTTTTTAGATCTACTCACACCAACCAAAATGAAGGTCAAACATAAATCACATCAAAATTTCAAAAAACAAGGAACTAGTGGCTATGCCAACCCGGTAACATGGCTTAGCATACCATGATCCGAGCGAGCATTAACCATGAGAAGCGTCTTAAACAATGCAACCAGGTTGTACATGGGTAGCTACTCCATGAAACCCCACCACGAAACACTGGCTCCCTTCATTTGTCATCCCTCATCCACATAGACCAATCCATAAAAGAAAATTCAAATCCCGAACTACCCCTGGAAACTCAAGTATTAGGACGGTAAAGGGTTCATTACGTCCTTGCCACACCTACCTCTCAAGTTCCGAAACACCAAATCACCAAAATACCTGACACCCCAAATAAAAATGGTCTCCTCTGATACCATTTTGTCATGAACCATTTCGGATCGACCCTAAACTGGTCGCCCGAGCCAGTTTGTGACATGGCCCGAAGGGCGTTCCTGATCCCCATGGGTAGGCAACTAGTGTCGGGCATCAAAATAAACCGTTTGTGAATGATTTTGTCCCATAACAAAGACGAATAATCATAAACAAAATAAGAATATAAATAAAGGGAAATAAACCAAACTACTTGGAAGTGGAAAAAGGAATCAAATATGGTATGTGACATACCTCAGGTGACCCCGTGAGTCACTGCGGAATGTAAACCACACCCACTACCAAAATCAATCCAACGTTGAACCCTACCACTGAAAAGTAAAGTACGCATGAGCACTAAGATTCTCATTAGGAATGCCAAAATATAACCATGTCCTATACACTTTCCTTTATTAAGAAATCCAATTATGCCAGTTTGAAAATAATATATAATAAAATAATGTTTTTCCTTATTTTCAAATTCATCTAATGATTTTACATTTTCAAGTCATGCATTTCACTCCCAATACATTTTCAAATAGGTTCTAAGAATGCATTAACGTTTCCAAATGAAAAGAAACCAGTTTTGATGAAAATATGGTTTTCACAAATAAGACATCAATTAAGAAACATCGAAAATGAATTTTGCATCAGAAGAAACATTTTACAAATGACCACCATGGGTAATCCCTATAGGTAGCTATAACAAGTGGGAAACTAGATACCTCGTATCTCAGTGAAACGTGTCTTAGAAACCACGACCCTCAAAAAACGTCGCTTAAAAGACTACGACCCTCAGAAAACTTGTCTTAGAAGACCACGAACCTTAGAAATTCATATGTTTAGATAGTGTTGTTGCATCAAACCTGCTAGAAAAATCTATAAAAACCCATTTCATGTCATCTAGCATACTAGTCTTGGTCACCCAACTAGATACATAGGATTCCCCATCATTCTCTATTTCAATTGGTGGTTAGTTTTCTTTATCGAGCACACATATATGTACATAACACATTCCTTCTCTAAAACGCATTTAACCTCTCATCACTGATCTCCCTCCTTAAGCGCTTTCCCCCTTTTTACATCACACAACCTCGCAAAAGCCTTTGTACTAGGCACATATCACAAACCAACCATTACCACTTGCATCTCATATTTCAAATTAAGGGGAATGTCTCAACAGGGGTTTTCCATTTTTTCAAACCAATCTCAAAGTGTCAAACAAGCCTCATCACTTTAGAAATAGTATTTTTCATTTTAAAACACGTAAAGGTACAATATATTTAAACAAGCATAAAATGAAACATAAAATGAAGTAATACTTTTAAGGAGATCAAACCATTGTTTAGTCTTGTGTTCACACCAAGAGCCATTTTGAAAATCACTTTGGAAATCCTTTTTAAAAATAATGCATTTCGTTACGCTTTCATAACAAAATAGAATGAAAGGCCACACGTCTTTCGGAAATAACCATTTCATGCTCAACCCCTATGAAACCACATTTTAAGAACCAAAAACATATATATATATATATATAGTGCATATGGATTTCACAAAAAAAAACAAGGAAATACTTTTAATGAATCATTATGCAAAAATGTAAATTTTAATTAAGGATTAGTGCATAGGGGACCAACCTCAAACTTGTCGTTATTTGTCGACGACCACTCGAACTGACCCTAAGCACTTCCATGAACATGCATTTATACACATATATATAAATAAACTTAGCTGAATTTCACATATTCCCCACTCCATGAGGGAATATTTTCAAAGAGGGAATCTATAAGTATAGTTCTTACCTTACGCATGTACATGTAGGGTCCCTCAACACCCGCGACCCAATACCATAGAACCAAGGAAAAATTCATTACACATATAATTTAATAAAACAATTAAACACCTAAACAGCCTATAAAACATTTCAAAATAACACACCAAGGGTCTCCACAAATAACACACCCATTTATTATAACATAAGATTCAATCAGATAAACTGTAATCGCCATCTACAACAGGAGAGCTCAACAAGGAAAATAAACATCACATCCCAAGGTCCAACCGAACCTTCACGCAATTTATAAAAATTTGGAAATCCATCTCTAAAAAAATATGAAATTTCATACACCGTTTCAAAGGAAGTCATAAGCATGTTCAACCCTACCCACATAAATCCAAGGAAACTCCTTTTCTATTTTATAAAACCAAACACCCTTTTAAAATTAATGAAACCCATCAAACACAATGACAACCCACACTAAAACCCATTTGGCCTATTGTCTAATAATGAAATGTGTTTCACAATGAAAACATTTATTGGCATTTTTATCAAACATGCATAATGGATAAAACCCCATTTCAAAACCAAGTTCTATTTTCCAAATCAATCCACCATTTTAAAAAATAGTGAAAACCCCATTTCAAATCATTTGAGGTCACACCTCAATTTAAAACCCAATTCCCATTAAAATATTTAATAAACCACATAGAAATTTTATGAAGCAACTCCAAGAGGTATCAAAAGGCTTTGAACACAAAATCCTACTCAAAATCTTCTTCTAAGGCCAAACGCACACCAATAGCATGACTAAACAGAAATTGCAGCACTTGCGAAACATAATAAAACACTAATAGAAGACAAAACATGGGTTTTCCTCACGAAAAAAATTCATTCCATATGAACAAGACAATGAAAAAACCCAAAACATGAGAAAATTCACGAAAACCAAAATTTCACAAAACGAATAATTTAAAGAGCATGATAAATTAATTAAACAAGAAAAATAATTCACTAAATTAAATTTAAATGCAGAACCACCAACCATTGGTGTCGAAAGCCCCAATTTTCGAATAAAAACTCCAATCGTGCACTAAACGTGTCGCAAACAACATCGAATATGCCATTAATCAAGAAACCTAACAAAAATAACATAGAAAATCAAACCCCAATCAAAAGAAACTCTAACTGAAAACCCTACTAAAAGAGGAATAGATCTTACTGGAGAAAATCGCGCAACAGGGAGGCCACTGAAAAGAGTTGCACACCAAAGGGAGTTCACCAGAGGGGATGTTGTACACCAAAGAGAGGTTGTTCGATAGTACATACGAGAACGAGGGGCGGGGCAAAACTGTGCACTGGTAGAAGGGGTGGCACATAGGTTGTCGGGGTTCTCATGCATGGTCGTGAGAGATTCTCACCGGATGGATAAGGGGGCGGTTTCAAGGGAAGGTGGCAGGGTAGGGTACAACGGCTCCAGGGGGAGAACCAGTGCGACGCAAGGGAGGGGAGGCTGGATGACACCCAGGGATGAAGAGCAAGTGGGGGAGATAAAAATGGAGATAAATAAAAGGAATAAAAGAAAAGAAAAGATAATAAATAAAACATTAATAAATAATGATAATATTAATATTCATAATAACTTTATATTAATTATAATAAACTTAATATGTTGTCAAGAAACATTGTACACATTACAAAATTCATAGAATTTTAATAATAATAAAATTATAATAATAACCTTATATTAATAAACATGGTGAACATAATAATAATAATAATTACCATTATTATACTTATTAAAATACACCATTAAAACTCATTTTATTTATTTTTCTTGAACATGAGGTAGGACACACGGTGACCCGAGCAAATCTGTGTGGATTTGAGTACGCACTGCCCATACACCAGTTGTTGTCAAGGGAAAAGCATTCATTCATCAAAAAAATGTAAAAAATTTAAACAGGCTTGGCCTCCAACTCGATATAATGTTTCAAAGTCTAATAAAATAATCCAATAATATTATTTTAAAAGTTTGGGTGTGACACTGATGTTTTATTTTTATATAGGATACTGGGTGTGTTAATTGGGTACCTAATATAGAACACCTTGGTGGGGACATGATTTCTTATTCATTGGAAAATAATTATGCATCCTCCAAGATAAGTAATATTCATGGGTTTGGGTCTTTCTTTTTTCCTGACTTTTATGATGGCCCACATATATATACATACCCATATTACATTAGAGTTCTGAACCCCCATATAACTATATACAGATTCCATAGTCTTACACCTCACGTCCAGATTATTACCATATTTATATGCACATATATTTCTATATGTATATTATATATATATATATTCCCTTCTATATATAAATATACATGCAAGGTGTCATATATTCTTATGTATCCGAATTAGTCAGAAGTAGGTAGTGTCGGTCTGGAATCCTATGATGAACCTAGTATGAAGTGATTTATTTATTAATTAATTATATTATTATAATTATTTCCTAAAAAAATAACACAAAAAATTCATATACATGATCTTTCTAGATATAATATTTGATGTATGACTATGTAAATCTCATACTCTGTTTCAGGCACTGGTGTGTAATAGAGAAGTTCATATAGATGTAGATAGGGACTAATGGGAAATTCTAACTATCGATGATTCACTATTTTATTAGGATGGAGTAAAAGATAAAATTACTGATCTTATATTTATGATATTAGTGGAGATTATTTTTTTTCCTTTTTTAATTTTTATATATCATGATGTATGTGCTTGTAACCCTTTTCAATATTTATATCGCATGACATTAGCATCATTCTGTATGGGACCCTGAGTCCTCTCCACATGTTTATTTTATTTGGATGAATTATTATTCCTACTATGTTAAATTATATTTATTTCCTATTCTTATCATAATTTTATACCTCTATTATACAATTTTTTCTTTTCTAGGACCCTATCAAGAAATAAAATTTGTTTATGTACTAATCGGATGCCCAAACTGGGTGTAAAAGTTACTCAAAAGGACACCACCAATAGTGTCCAAAATTATATTATTTGTTCTTATAAAATGGTTTTTTTATTATATAATAATGTAACTCAGAAATCTAAATTGTATGTTAGTTGACTATATTTCCTAAAGAACATAAGGTGGACACTATTGGTTTCAAACTACGAAGGGATACCTCAAAAAATTGATCACCAAATATGTTTGTGTGTGTGTGTGTTTGTGTGTATATATATGTATGTATATATATGAAATGTGTATGTATTAACATATATAGACATATTTATTGAAACGTAGTGCTACCCATTACTCGAGGCATAACACAAGCGTCTATGCATAATCATATGATTTTCAGGATTCTGATCATCGTATTATCCCTAGAATTTAATCAGGGATAATGATGTCATCAATTTCAACAACATAATGAGTGATGAAAATCATTTAGTGACCTAGGTTTATTATAAATGGTTACTACATCATTTTTTAGGAATATTCAATATAATACTAAAATACATGCCTGAGGACTGTAATGTTTTATTCTATTTTGAAACATGGACTCCAAATATTTTATCCTGGTAAATGTTCTCCTAAATTTCTCATTATGATCTAGAAATTTAGTATGTATACCTAAAACCATTCTTCATATCCAGGGGAAAATAATCTTAAGAAAGGTGTGAGTTTATTTTAACAATAAGGGTAAATAAGGAAATGTGTAAGCATAACATGAACAAATGGAATGGTACTTGAGAATGACATTTTAAGATCATACACTACACATAATGGATCATAAAAATATTTTCATTTCATAATACATGAATGAAAAGAAAATAATAAAAATAATCCAACAAAGTATAAAATATTACTATAATATGGCATTGTGGAAAAAATATATGTATATAAAAACCTTATGTCAAGGTGGCATACCTTGTCTTTTGTGACATGTTATACTTGAGTTAATAATCTATGTACCTGCTTCGGGCATGGGATTCTCTCCCATGTACCCTCTTGTTTCGGTCATGGAATTTCCTCCCACGTACCCTCTTGTTTTGAGCATGGGATGTCCTCCAGTTTTCCCTCTCGATTCAGTCATGGGGTGTCCTTTCATGTACCCTCTTGTTTTGGGCTTGGGATTTCATCTTGTGAACACTCTTTTTTTCACCATGGGATTTCCTCCAATATGGCATCTTGTTTCAGGAATGGGATATCCTCCCGTGTACCAAATTATTTTAGTCTTGTGCTATCCACTCAATTACACTATTTGTTTCTTGGGATGTGCTCCCATGTACTCTTTGAGATCGTAAAATATTTATCATTTCCCAATTATTTGAGGGAGATCATGGCCCCACCCATCTCATAATGAAATCATACAGTCATGGGAAATAAAAAATTCATCATATAATGACCCATGAAAGGAGTTGGGTTTTATAAACAAAAAAAAATTAAAATCCATGAAATGAAATGGGTATCATTTAAATTTAATCACATCATGTCCTATAGAAAATATATAGGTTTCATTAAAATGTCATCGAATTATGACAAGTGAAAATAAGTTGGTTTCTAAAGAATATTACATGTATAAGAGAAAGAGGAGTCATAAGCATTATACATTCAAAACATAAAAAAATAAAGAAATAATATTAGTGAATCCATTGTATTATATTCTATAAGGTCTTTTCTAACGTCAATGGACATCATATTTTATTGAGAATAATATGGAATGATATTTTGAAAAACAATATTAATGTAAATCTCCTTTATTCTTCGGAAACACATATTTTAAACATTAAACCTTTTGAAACCCATTTCATTTGTAAATACAATGATAACATTTATAGATGTGAAGAAAATATTTTTGGAACCTTATTCCTTGATGCCATATTAAATAATCTTGAAAATTTTTGGAAAAACGTTTTATTTAAAACCCTATAAAGGAATATTTAATACATTTTAGAAATTTTTTGAATTGAAAATACATTTCAAATTATATAAAGGAAACTATAAAAACAATAAACATTTTTTAAAACATTTTTCCATGAATTTTTTTAAGGACAATTTGAAAACTGTTCTGAATTTTTTTACACATGATTTTTGTAATAAAGTGGATTTTCAACCGAGAAGAATAATAGAGTTATATTTAACTAAAAAATTTATCAATCATATTAAGTAATAATTAGTTATAAAATGGTACTAATACATGTTAATTTATTGAATAAACCTAGTATAAGTAATCTAATGATTGTTAATGAGATATTTATCATATTATTTCATAAAAAAACATAATAATTATCAATCTCAAAGGGTGATGAGACTGTTTCAATCAACTACCACCACTAAGTAACATGGGATCAGAAAATAAATGTATGAAAAGGAAATTGTATAAAGCTTAAAATATAATTTAAAGAAGGAAATTCATTATATGAAATGTAAAATGGAATTATATACACCACATTAATAATTTTGGTTCATATAATACTTGATATTCCATGAACTAAAATTTAGACAAATATTTTTTACTAATACAGTATCTTTGGAAATATATACCCAATAAAATAAAGATCATATAATTGATATTTAAATATACATAAATTTATGTATAATAATCATGTAACACATCTATGGTATGTACACACACTACAGAAATTGAATGGGTGGTGAATAAATCATGTATGTCATGAAAATAAAAAGTGAGATAAAATGACCTTAGCTTTTGTCTTCAATATTCTTGTACTTGTAAGAATGACCTATATAATAAATATATGTTTATTATAAATCTTTTATAGAAACATATTATTATATCTATTATTATGTGTTGTATTATTATTACTTTATATAAATATCTTTTCAACTATTTTATGTTACGGTTTCACTTTGGATAATATCCACTTTTCTTTTCACATGTGTGTTAATATGTAATATATATGGTCATTATACTTATTTAATGATTCTTAGAAAGTGAAAAATTATATAAATATAATTTATATCCATTATATTTTAATTATAACAGTATTATAGAATATATAATCATTAAATAGAGTATATCATTCATGTAGATGGTTGGCCACATGTATGATTGAACGCAACATCCGTTTTATTAACATATTAAAAAAATAAATTAAATGAAATATATGTATATAATTATATATTATAAATTTATTATAATTATTAATTTATATATATTATATAATTTTAGTAAATCTATCATTTATATTTTTCCTCCAGTGTGTGAATGAATCATATCTCTTTGAGGGGGTAGCAGTCCACACTTCCTCAAATAAAATTATCATATTTACACAAAATGAAAAGTATATAGACATGTGTTTAAAAATGAATAAATAAAATTAAATACATAATATATATAGTATATGAAATATATAATCAAATTTTCGATCATAATTCAACAATTATAGGAAATAATGTAACATTGAATATTCATTGTTTAATGAGATTGTGGTTTACTGTACACGTAAACAATATGTTTGGTAACCATTTTATGGATGTGTGTGTATGTTTAGGTTGTTATATTATCAAAAAATAATCCCAATATATTGATGATATAATTGTTTTTATACTACCATGGAATAAAGATAGTGTAGGTGGTGGATAACAAAAATAAAAGCATTGAGCATGAAAAAAACTTTTATCTCTTAATCAGGAAACTCCTATTGGTTTATGAAAAAAAGGAATCCTTGGATTAATTTACTACAAAGGAGATTATCTAGGATGAAGTAATGGATGTTGGGAGATTTCTTTTTTGGTGCTTGGATGATACAATATGGCTTGATAGGTGTGAGGAAGGGCTAGAGTTCCTGCTTTTTTATTGGTGAGTGGGAGTGGCACACTTGTAAATACCAAAATGTATTCAATAATGGGAGGACTACTTTACCTAGTGTGACTAAAAAATTGAATAATAATTGTGTAATTTTTATATATGGAAAATAAAATACAAACAATAAAAATATTTCCATTTTTATAATTTGGTTAATGAATTTCTATGATTCCCCAATTTTATTATTTTAGTTTTTAAGGAATCTAGTTTTATATACAATGTAATTTGAAATTTAAGAATAACATAAAGTGATAGTTATTATATAATGTACATCCATAGAATTATAATAATATACATAAATTAAAAAATAAAAATATTATGTTTTTTGCAAATTAACATTTAAAACAAGAGCATGTGATACGAAAAACAATGCTTAAACCGAGATCATGTTATAAATGTATTTACAATCTATGGGTCAATATGTATCGTCCCGGTTCCAGGTGCCACAAAACAGGTGTCCCGAACTCGGTTCGCCACGTGACCTCAGGCGCATTTCCCCAAATACCAGAGGCTACCGACTAGCAGCGAGGTCCCAGGTCTGATAGTGGGGAAACTATGCCTTCATTTGTCAATGTGTAGCCCAGCGGAATACAGAATAAAACATACATCAAACAGCGGAAGTAGTAAACCATACAAAACTAAAATAAACAATAGCAATGGATATAACCAACAGTATATAAATGATGATGCTACATGTCTCATGTTCTAAGAAAACAGCAAGAACATGTTATACATCAATACAGTACAACCAAAAATCAAAGTACAATAAAACAATGAAAAACAGCTGGCAGCGGCATCACGTGGCTAGGCTCGGTCCCATTCCCTCCTACTCCTCAGTAGCATTCATGTACCTGTATAGATACTCTTTCCCCTATCTACACCTGCAGCAACATAATCAGTTTGGGCTGAAAAGTGTGACCCAAACTGGGTTTGAAAAATATATCTCAGTAGGAACCCACAAAAGGCACGTGCCCAACTGCATGTAAGAATGAAACAACAGTGTGCAATAGTAAAATGAAATAAAGTAATCAAAACAGAAATGTAACTAACTTAACAATTAAATTGTAATTTTATTATTCGTTCAATCCATTAAATATTAGATATAGCCACAATGTATTTCTATGTAAACAGTCCACTTCCTTAGACAAGCAAAACCTTACCCTCAGGTAAGCAGAATCCAACCCGCAGGTACATCCCTCAGGCATAACAGAATTTTCCCTCAGGTGTAGGAAGTGTCGCCCTCAGGCACAGAAGTCGATCCCTCAGGCACAAAAGGTTTCCCTTAGGTGAAATAACTAAATCCCTTAGGCTAAACAATGCAGTTCCCACAAGCTAATCACAACAACACCCTCAAGACAAATATGTAACCGGGCCATGACCAACAGTTACACAATTAGTAAATACCAATTCATTTCAACTAAATTCTACAATTACTACTTTAAAGGCATACCCTCAGGTATCCTGGCCAAATGGCTAAATAGTCGAACACACCCCCGGGTGGTCCCATATCCAAGAAACTATCCCAACCAGCATTTTAATATCATAATTAAATACCTAATCAATTCTAGGTGTTTAATTTAGCAACGACCTCAGCCACATGACACCCCAACATGGGTTCGTAGCACAACAACGAACAAAACACACATCAGTTGGAAAACAATACACCAAACCACATACCTTATATGCCAACGAGCGGTATACCCCAACGTTGTCTCCAGAAACACCTATGAATGGTGTGGATCTGATGAAGAACAAAATCCACTTAAACTTAAATAACCCCCGTTAGGAGACGAATTGGTAAGAAACACGCTAGGAGAAGAGAGGGCTTACCCGTGGGGTTCCAATTAGATCGCCCAAGGTGGAATCAGATTCCAGAGAAACGCCTAGTGGATATTCGAAGGTTCGGGCGTCCCTCCCAAGCTCCCTCTTCAGTTCTAAGCCTTCCCTATGAACTAGGAGGATACTGCCCGATTTTAGCAAAAACAAAAAGCACACGGTGTGTACTTCCAAGTATACTGTGTGTACTCCCTTCATTAAACTGTTCCTATGGCGGCACCGCCATACTGTTCATCCGTCGACATAAGAACCCGACATGTACTCTTGAGTACACGGCGTATACTGTCACCCAGCTGGCGGCTACTCCACCACCTTACTGGTTTGTCATGCCGACTGACTACACGGCGTGTACAAGACCACTACACGGCATGTAGTCGGTTCCTACACCATTGGTCGACAACATGGAAACACGCCCAATGTACTCTTCCCTACACAGCCAGAAGTACACGGTGTGTGGAAAATGTACACGGTGTGTACATCCAAAATTTAAGAAATTTCCCATTTTCCTTATATTCTAAAAAACACATAAGGAAAATAGAATGGAAGAAACATGTGCCTCAAAAATAAGAACCGGGTTCTTACAAACTTCCCCCCTTATACCAATTCATCCCCGAATTTCCCTTCCAAGGGTGGTGAAAATAGAGCTGTGAACAGCTCCGGCCACCGAGCACGTTTGTCAACCTCCCACTCCCAAGTCACGTCCTGCACGCGGCCATGCTTCCATAGCACCCGTATGAGAGGAATTGACTGGCCTCAAATAACCTTCATGCTCCTATCAACGATACGAATCAGATGCTCCTCAAAGGACGCATCTGCCTCCAGATCATCCTCCTCTGATTGAAAGGTGTGAGATGGGTCTGAATGATAGAGGTGCAACTGAGATACATGGAAGACGTATTGCATGGCTCGGTACCTCTGATGTAACAACAACCAATAAGCAACCATCCCGACCCTCTCCAGAATCCTTAATGGACCCACATACCTCGTTGAATGTTTACCCTATTTTCTGATCCTCTTGTCTCCCAGCCTTGGCGAAACATGCATGAAAACCTGATCACCGACCATGAACTCCAAAGGTCATCTACAACGATCAGCATATGACTTCTGATGAGACTATGCGGTGTCCATCCGCTTCTGAATCAACTGGACCTGTTCAGAAGTCTCCTGCATGATACGTGGTCCCAAAAAAGCTGCCTCACCAGCCTCTAACAATAATAAAGGTGATCGGAACGACCTACCATATAATGCCTCGTATGGTGCCATTTCAATAGTCTCTTGGAAGCTATTGTTATAGGAAAACTCTACTAAGGGTATATTCATTTCCCAAGATCCCCCAAAGTCTAGGACGCATGCTCGCAGCATGTCCTCAAGCATCTGTATAGTACGCTCTGACTGTCCATCTATCTGAGGTTGGTATGTTGTGCTCAGAAGCACCTGTGTACCCAGTGCCCTCTAAAAACTCTGCCACAAATGCGACATAAAGCCGGCGTCCCTATTTTAAATTATATAACGAGGGACCCCATGAAGTTGTATGATCTCTTTTATACACAGCCTTCTGATCTCGTCAACATCGATGGTCTCCTTGATCGGCAAGAATTGTTCTACATTCATTAGTGTTTCTACAAAAACCCCTAAAACATCATTTCCTCGAGGTGACCTCAGCAAACCAGTCACGATATCCATCACTACATCATCCCATTTCCATTTCGGAATGGGTTACTGCTATAACAGTCCAATCTAAAGCATGAAACTCTCACATCATATCCTCGCGTATATCCCCTGGAACCCACACTCATCCATGGAAATACAGAACCTCATCATCGCCTATCATCCAACCAGGAGGATGTTCCTCACTTGCCACTGACTCCCGTAGAACTAGGCCTTATGAATCAGATAGTTGTCTCATCCTCACTTTGTTCAGGAGGGTAGATGTCACAGATAAAGAGGAAAGATAAATTTTCCCCTGAATGTCGTGCACCTCTAGATGCATCTCAGAAAACAAAGCCATGAGCTTCCACTCACCACTGGCCTCCTGCACTGCCAGTATCTGATTCTTCCTGCTCAGTGCATCAGCTACTTCATTACATTTACCAGGTGTATAGGAAATATCAAAATTGAAGTAATGTAGGTATTCGACCAACCTTCACTGCCTCAGATTCAAGTCACGCTGAGTAAAGATATAATTGAGGCTTTTGTGGTTGGTGAAAACGACAAAATGCTCCCCCAATAGATAATGTCTCCAATAGTGCAACTCATGAACAACTGAATCCAACTAAAGATCATGTGTCGGGTAATTCCTCTCATGTGGCCTCAACTACCGAGACCCATATGCAACTACTCAATCGCCCTGCATCAACACTTCCCCCAGCCCAAAACCTGATGCATAACAGTAAACTGTATAGATCTTCCCCTGCTTTGGGAGTATCAGAATTGGTGCTGATGTCAACCTTCCCTTCAGGTCCGGAAAAGCTATCTCGCATGCTTCTGACCAAACGAACTTCACACCCTTCTTAGTCAGACCTGTCAACGATGCTGCTAAGTAAGAGAAGTCATGTTTGAAATGTCTATAGTAACCAGCCAGCCCTAAGAAACTATGTATTTCGAACACGTTCTTAGGATAATCCCAAGAAACCACAACTCTCACATTCTCTAGTTATACTGAATCTCATCCCTCAGAGATGATATGACCCACGAAGTGAATTTGGTCCATCCAAAAGTGGCACTTTTAGAGCATAGAATATAGATAATGCTCCTTCAGTGTACTCAATACGATCTCAAGATGGGTGTCATGGTAGTGTCGAGTGTGATAGCACACCAAGATATCGTCCAAGAGTACTACCACAAAAGAATCATGATACAGATGGAACAAACAATTCCTCAGAGCCTTGAAAAATGTTGGTGCGTTCGTGAGTCTCAACGGCATAACTGTATACTCATATAGACCATACCTTCTCCTGAAAGCTATGAGAGCTATATCAGATGCTCTAACGCGCAGCTGATGATATCTTGATCTCATGTCAATCTTCGAGAACACTCATGCGACACGAAGCTGATCAAAACGGTCATCAATCCTAGGTAAGGTATATCGGTTCTTAGCAGTCAACTTGTTCATATTCCGATAATCCACGCAAAGTCTAAGGGGAAAGTCCACCTTATTTGCAAAAAGTACCGGCAAACCCCAAGGAGAAGTACTGGGTCGGATAAATCCCTTTTCCTGTAACTCCTCTAACTGCCTCTTGAGCTCCTACAACTCAGGTTTTGCCATCCTATATGGAGGAATGGACACCGGTGCTGCTCCTGGCATAAGATCAATGGAGAAATCCACCTCTCTCTATGGAGGTAGACCCGAAAAGTTGTCCAGGAAGAAATCCCTGAAACGATCAACAACAGGAGAGAAATCTGCCTGACAAGTCCCGTGGTCATCCAGATATAAGCTCGCAATCTGGGATGTGACTTCACCTAGCCCACGATGCTCAGGTCCATATCTACTTGTCTGAACATCACATTATCCCTTGTATAGAAACTCTCCGCCCTCTGGTGACGTGAAACACACCCTGCGACGATAGTAGTCTACAAAGGCCCGAAAGGGAACCAACCATTCCATCCCAAGAATGACATCATAAGTTGTCATCTCTATGACATAGAGTTCCCAGAGAAAGTGACACCCACCAACCTCATGGGGGAACTCCTTGCACTGATGCACACCAGTTGTTCTAGTCCCCAACGGAGTGTCTAGCATCATGATATCAGAAGAAGGAGAATCACAGAGCACGAGGCTCTCTACAAAGGGTACATATTAGAAACTATGTGTAGAACCAGTATAAAAAAGTACTAAAGATAAGATAGAAGATACTAAAATAGTACTTCTGGATGTAGAAGTTTTGGGATCCATCTCCTGCTGGGTCTATTGCAATCCATATGCCTGCCCAGTGACACGGCCCTGCAACACAGCCTGGAAACCTTGGGCTGTCCTGCCCTACTACCTCTAAGATCCTGGTGTCTGGCTACCATGCCCATGACCACCATCTCTTCCTGCACGCCCTGATGTATTCTAGTTCCCAGACTAGTAAGAAGCTGCTAGTCCTGTTCCCACATGTGGAGTCTACACAAAACCCCTCTCACTATCCATCGGTGTAAACACCCTGCAAAAGCATTGCAGATGACCCATCATGTCGCAAAATCGGCACTCCACTAGATCATGTGGACACTATGGCATCTTGTGCCCCTCTCTACCACACTGGTAGCACCTGATCGGGCCACCTGAAGAAGCAACTTGGTTGGTACTACCACCCTGAGAGAATTCTATTTGTCTCTTCCTCTTGCCAGTAGAAACAGTACCAGTAACTGGTGTGGAACCGACCTGGCCCACACCACTAGATTCCCACAGGTTCCTCTCTGAAATAAGTGCCTGATTTACAATAGCATGGACAATAGGAAAACTGAGAACATTTACCAGCGCTCAGATGTCATAACCAAGACCATCCTCAAAACGTCTGGCCCTTAACTTCTCGTCACCCACTAGCATGGGTGAAAAGCACTGAAGCTCAGTAAAGCGAGAAGAATAGTCCATCACCGACATAGCGCCCAGCTACAGATTCGTGAACTCTCGAGCTCTATCTGCCGTCTGCGTCTCTGGGAAGGAAAATTCATACAAGACTGCCTGAATATCTTCCCACTCCATGTTCATGTGATGCTCTGACTGGGTAGTAACATCCCACCACCTCTAGGAGGAATCACACAGCATGTATGTTGCGAGCTTGACCCTCTACCCGGGAGGCATCTCAAGATGCTAAAGAATTGTCTGCATAAACCCCAACCAAGACTTCATAGCCTATGGTCTGCCATCCTCTGAAAACCTGGGCAGATGATGCTGCTGGAAGATACGTGTCAGCTCATCCATAGATGTGGTAGCATGTGGTGCTCCCTGAATGTTCTGAATAAACCACATAAAGCCCTCACGGAACTGCGCCTCCGCACCATTGTCCGGTATAGAAACCGGTTCCGCATCTGGCTCTACTGGAGGATCAACTGGTATCCCATGGCCAGCCATCTCTGGAGTATATTCGTCGCTACTCTCCTTGTGAACAACGCGCGGTCATCTAGGCGGCATGACACTAAAAGGTCGAAAGCATGCCTTAGATTCAAGACTATTAACGCTGAAACGAAGAAACCACAAAGGGAACAAGAATAAGAAGGTATTTCAAAATATACAAAACAAGACTACCCGATGTGTATACTGACTACACAGTGTGTACTTGACTTCCCTTCCCCTTCCCGGGTCCTTCGACACGGCTAAGCCGCACGGCTCCCGTTAAACAAAACTACACAGCATGTACATAATATACACAGTGTGTATGGTTTTATTTTCCAACTTCTTGTGTCGTTTGTGACACAGATGACTACCTAGATTAAAACCACATGGCATTTTACTCTCGTACACAGCGTGTACACCACCTCGTTTCCCAGCCACACGGCTAAGTCCACACGGTCCTTCCTTGGACAAGACTACATGGTGTGTCCCCAAAGGTACACAGCGTGTTCAAGGAATGGTGACATCGACTCGTGTTGTTAGTTACACGACCAAGTCCCCAGGTCACACTACTCTGCGTGTTCATCATTGAAACAGCGTGTTATGTAAAGGAGTTCACCATCCCGTGTTGTTAGTTACATGGCCAGACTTTGGGTCAAAACTACACGGCATGTATATCTGGTACATGGCGTGTTTTACAAAAGCTCTTCCCTACCCCATGTCACCGCCCAGACGGTTTGTGACATGGGAAGATACTATATGGTGTGTATTCAGACTACACAGAGTGTACTCAAAATGTTTATTTTGCTTTCCGAATAGAAGGCCATACATGGCGTGTTTAAAATACTACACGGATTGTATACTGTGTTACCGGACAGTATGGCTCAGAAAAATACCTAGAACCAAAAAAATACTGAAAAACAAAACCTAAGCATCATATTCTGACACGTGAGGGCCCATACTCCCCACAAATCAATGTTTGACATCTTATATGTGTTATAACAAAATAATCAGTCAATGATCCACCAATTTCGAGTCAATGGGGGCCCATACTCCCCAAAAATCAACGTTTGGAATCCATTCTATGAACATTTCACACAAAAATCACCCAATCAAATAGAAGGTTGTTTATCAGTGCAGCTATCACAACAACATTCTTTTCTAGTAGAACAACTATCACAACAACATGAAATTTTTATAATACACCTACATGGCATGGAAACTATGCATGGCATGTGATTCTAGCATGTGCCTAAATGATGCATGAGATCACATACCCTCATCTCATCAGGTTTCCACTAAATAGAACCCATAAATAAAATATAATAGCACAATTCAAGTGTGTCACCCAACGGTGAAATCATATCCAATATAAATTGCAAAATCAGTAATTTTCAAAATACAAGGTAGACTGGATTTTCCCAGTACTCAGGTTAGCTACGTCCGAGCAAAGCTTATTACCAATTACCATTCATCCTATCCATGAATAAGGATCCAAATAGTATGTCAAAGAAAAGAACCCCTCTGATACCACATTATAATGTCCCAGTTCCGTGTTCCACGCAACGGGTGCCCCAAACCTTGTTCTCCACGTGACCTCAAACACATTTCCCCAAACGCCAGAGGCTACCTACTAGTAGAGAGGGCCTAGGTCTGATAGTGGGGAAACTATGCCCTCATTTATCAATGTATAGCGCAGCGGAATACAGAATAAAACATACATCAAACAGCGGATGTAGTAAACCATACACAACTGAAATAAACAACAATAGTGGATATAACCAAGAGTAGATAAATGATGATGCTATATGTCACAAATTTTATGAAAACAGCCAGAACATGTAATACATCAATACAGTACAACCAAAAGAAGAGTACAAAAAACAAAGCAAAACAGCTGGTAGCGGCATCGCGAGCCTAGGCTCGGTCCCAAGCCATCATACTCCTCAGCAGCAATCATGTACCTGTTTTGGGACTCTTTCCCTTATCTACACCTGCAGAAACGTAATCTGTTTGGCTCGAAAAGCGTGACCCAAAAAGGGTGTGGGAAATATATCTCAGTAGGCACCCACCAAAGGCCCATGCCCAACTGCGTGTAAGCATGCCACAATAATGTGCAATAGTAAAATGCAATAAAGTAAGAAGTACTGAAAAGTAACTAACATAACAATTAAATTGCATTTTATTATTAGTTTAACCCATTAAGTATTAGAAATCACCACACTTCATTTCTAAGTAAACAGTCCACATCCTCAGACATGAAAAACCTTACCCTCAGGTAAGTAGAATCCAACCCGCATATATAGCCCTCAGGCGTAACAGAATTTTCCCTCAAGCGTAGTAAGTGTCTCCCTCAGGCACAGAAGTCAAGACCTCGGGCATGAAAGGTTTCCCTCATGTGAAATAACTACAGCCCTCCGGCTAAACAGTGCAGTGCCCATAGGCTAATCACAAAAACCCCGTATGGACAAACAGGTAATCGGGCAATGGTCAATAGGTAAACAATCAGTAACAAGAAATTCCTCTCAAGGCAATTCTACAATTACTTCTTTAAAGGCATACCCTCGGGTATCCTGGCCAAACGGCTAAATAGTGTAACACACCCCCGAGTGGTCCCAGATCCATGAAACGATCCCAACCAGCATTTTAATATCATAATTAAATACCTAATCAATTATAGGTGTTTAATATAACAACGACCTCAGCCACACGACACCCCAACATGGGTTCGTGGCACAAAAACGCACAAAACACCCACCAGTTGGAAAACTAAACACAAACCCACCTACCATATACGCCAACGAGTGGTATACCCGAATGTCCACTCCAGAAACACCTATGAATGGCGTAGATCTGACAAAGAACAAAACCCTCTTAACCTAAAATAACTCTCATTCGGAGATGAAATTGTAAGCAACACGCTAGGAGAAGAGAGGGATTACCCGTGTGGTTCCAACGAGATCGCCCGAGGCGGAATCCGATTCCAGACGAACACCCAGCGGATCTTCAAAGGTTATATTATCCCTCCCGAGATCCCTCTTCCATTCTAAGCCTTTCATGTGAACAGGGGAGGCTACCGCCCGATTTAAGAAAAAAACAATGTACACGGAGTGTTCGTCCAAGTACACAGCGTGTAGTCCCTTTATTTAATTGTTCCTATGGCGACACCGCCATACTATTCATCCATGGACAAGAGTACACGACATGTACTCCCAGGTACACAGTGTGTACTGTCACCTAGCTGGTAGCTACTCCACCGCCTTACATTGTTGGCCTACTGACTGAGTACATGACGTGTACAAGACCACTACACAGCGTGTAGTCAGTTCCAACACCCTTTGTAACCGACATGGAAACACGCCCCGTTTACTCATCCCTACACGGCCAGAAGTACATGGTGTGTGGGAAACGTACACGATGTGTACTTCAAAAATTGAGTATTTTTCTTCATTTTCCTTCTATTCTCAAAAACACGTAAGGAAAAGAGAAAGGAAGAAACTCGTACCTCAAAAATAAGAACCGGGTTCTTACAAAATATATAAATAATAAAAGATGAATTGGTACATTAATTGATTATATTTAATATTTTATAATTTGGATGAAAATATTGTTTTTATTAATTTAAAATCATTTAATAAAATATCATTTATTGGAAAATAACAATAATTTCAATTTAACATTATTTATTTAATTTTAATTTTAAAATATGAATATAATATTTGAATTCCCAAACATTATGTTTAATTTTATGAAAAATTATATATTAATCATAAAAATTAATTAAATATTATTGGTCGGAATGGACACCCAAGAGGGGGTGAATTGAGTTCCAATTAAAATTTCTGTTAAAAAGATCTGTAATAAAATCCCCCAAGTTGAAGAACAAGTTAAACTATATTGAATTTTTAATACAGCAAAGGGTCAGTTAGGTTCTCAATAGATTTATTATTTATCAGTTAATCTAATCTGAATATTAATTAGCTTTTGATGAAAACCTAATGCTTTAAAATAAATATAAACACTTTCTATTTTTACTATCAATGTGACTTTAAAACAATTTAATAATTCATAGTAATTAGTAGGAGAAAATTAAATAAGTTAAAACCAAAAATAAGTAGGCATGGTAGTTCAAACCAATAGGGTCACTCTCAAGACGAAACTTAGTCCTCCCAAATAGTTTATATAAATTATGATATACACCCTCGATCGGGGTAAACAACAGTATAGAGACTGTCCAGGTACTAAGACCTCTACCACAGTTCTTCATAGGAAAAAAAACAACAGCACACAGGCTGTGTAGGCCACACTAGACCTCTTCCACAATTCACAGTGGGATACAATAAGATGTATGTATTTTGGAGTGAGTATTTAATATCCCCCAGTTCTGCCCAGGAGTCAGTGTTTAAATACAACACACGATGCTCAAAAAGTAAATTAATGAACCACAATAAGGAAAAACAGATAGGGATGAGTTTAGAGTGATCTATTTTTTACGAGTGGAGCTCCGTACTCCTTGTTTCGATGCAAATGATGCTCTGAGTCTTTCTCAGGTTTTTGTCAAGAAAAACATCGTGTTGTGGTTCTTGTTCCTTCACTTCCAGTGTAAGTGTTCATCTTGATAATTAGAGTGTTCTTTGTAACACTTCAGCTTCTTCTTTTGAACTTTTGTTCTTAATGAGTATGAGTGTTCTTCATGTTCCTCGGGTGTTCTAATTTTCATGCATGTGTGTATCTTCTTGTATATGTCTCGTGTTTCCTCTATTGAAAAGTCCACCTTCTTACTACAGCTTGATCTTCCTTATATTCCACGAGATCTTAAAATTGGATTGATTACATTTTCATAGGTACAAGGTATGGTTCCCTAACATGCCAATAACTATCATTAAATAACATTAATTGCAATAAAAAAATCAAATATGATTGTTGGAATTAAATAAAAGTTAATATAAATTCAAACAGATTTTATGACTGTCGGTGAGTCATGAAATTGGTAGGTCATTTAATTAGCATCGGTATCAGTAGGTTCTTTTATCATCATCGGTATCGGTCAGTACTCATCGGTATCGGTAGGTCCTTTTAGCATCATCGGTAATGTTAGTTCATTTGATCAGCATCAGTATCATTAGTTCTCATTGATGCGACCGTTCTCATCGGTGAGACCGTTCTCATAGGTGCAGCCGTTCTCATCAGTTTGACAGATCTCATCGATGTGACCGTTCTCATTAGTGTGACCGTTCTCATCGGTGGGACTGTTGCTATCGGTGCGACTGTTGTCATCGGTGCAACCATTCACATCGGTGTGACCGTTCTCATTAGTGCGACCAGATTTATAACTAATGGTGAGTCAAGCGATATAAAATCATCACAAAGTGTCTGTTTAACCCAAAACACTTCTAGGTCAATAGAAAGCCATAAATTAACATAGATAAACATAGGTGGACATGATTTTAACATATATAAACACATTTAGAATAAATTTAACAAAATACTAAATTAACATAAATAAAACAATGATTTTTGATTATTAAAAGAAACATCTCAAAGTGAGTTGAACAATATCCCCCTTTTTGATAATCACAAATCAGCGGCATAAAAGAATAGGTAAGATGGTATGAAATTCAGTATGATCCCCCTATATAAAAAGAATATATTCCAAAAGTAATCAGATCATAAAAAAGATTAGAATATCAAACAGAGCTTATATAAATGTCTCCCCCTTAGACATATATATGAAACGATTCGATGGTCCCCCTTATATATATATATAAGAAAGGATTCTAGATATATATTCTAACCCATATAATATGATTCCATTATCCCCCTTTGGGATTATCATAAAGAATATGAGATTGATGTTAAGAAAAGTAGAAGATTCCATTAAAAATAACATCTGAAAGAAAATGTACAATAAGCAGATATAAGCAAAAAGTACAGGAATATAAACCCTATCAAACATAACAGACACAACTGTTTCTTTGGGTGAAAAGGAGAATTACCTTTATTATTTGGAGGAATGGATGGACCAGAGGGTGCTTTAGTGGAAGGTAGATCTGGCCAGATGGAGAGAGGAGGTAGCACAGCTCGAGCTGGTAGCACGGTGGGGGATAATGTTACATGTTGAGGAGTAGAAGATTATTCTGAAGGTGGCTACTGGATGATTGGTCAGATAATTAATAGAGCTTGAGAGACTGATATCTAATCAGGAGAAACATTTGTTGGACTGAGATTCTCTGCAGTAGAAAGAACATTTTCCTTCAGTAGCACATGAAGATATGGTTTGACCAGATTGATAAAATCTTGAATTACTTCACCACCATATTTCATGGCCTTCTCAAAGTCATCCTTTTTCTACATGAAACTCTTCAGAGTAGGAGTAAAATCCTTCAACTATTGAACTTGAGCCTTAAAGGCATGAGTGACTATAGGAAGCCTCAAATTCTCATCCAAGACACTAAATTGAGGGTTAAAATCATGATTGGTATAAATGTTAGAAATGTATTGATCCACTTTCTCTTTGATCACTTTCTGATCCTTAGTAGCATTAGATGAATACAACTACACCATCTTGTGAATATGATCACTATTGTCTTTCATATTTTTCAAAGAGTCCAAATCCAAAATCTGCCCAACAACTGCCAAATATTCCTTCATAACATCCTTTAGGGTATTGATCTCATGAATAGTGATCTTGGTCACTTTGGAGGTGCTAGCCTGAGCGAAAATCTGAGTTATCTCATCCTTCAACTTTCTCAAATCAGATTTCTTCAGGTGTTCTATCAAATTTCTCAAAACATCCATCATACAAGTGATGGTATATCTAAATTCACCTGAAAAGGACACTAAGAAACTAATTAAATCCTTGAGCATTTGATTCAGAGAGGTAATATGCCTGCCTATCATCTCACCAGTATTGCATAGGTCCGGCTTAATGAAACTTACCACTCTTTGAGTTAAAGCATCCATTGCAGCCAAAAATAGATTCAAAGGAGCATGAGCATGTGCAATAGACAATTCCTCATTCATAGTCTCTCTAACTTCATGAAACAACTCAAATTTAAATCTGTCAAAATAAGTTTGTGCAACTAAAGGATCAGGTCTTGATTGTGAAACTGAAGGGCCAGGTATATCTACTATCACTTGTATATACTCAACAACTAATCGTTCCTTAACTGAATCTCTCACTCTTAAAAGATCCACTTCTTCTTCCTCTTCATTTGAATAATTTAAACCCAGAACCGCAAGACCTGGGTGTTCTTACAATGCAGCTTTTCATGAAGGATACAAAGGTTTCATAGACCTAGAATTTCCAAAATTTTCATTAGAGACTTCCCCATCCACATCAATCACTGAATGTACTATCCTTTCAGCCTTGGGAACAGGTTCTTGTTTAATTAGTTGGGGATGAGGGTCAAATTGGATCACATTTCATCCATCTACTGGTCGAGTACTTGCATCATCATCATCATCACTATTGTCATCATCACTGCTATCATCACCATCACCACCCTCATCACCATCATTGTTGACCGATTTTTCATTTGAACTGTCTTTATTGTTGGACTCATACTGCTTAGAATTTGATCCTTCAGTTTCAGCTTCTTCTTCATCACCTAGAAGAGGTTCTGTCTCTGGTAACTTGATAGGTGGACTAGCAGGTCCAAATTCCATTCTTCTTTTCTTAGGACTTACTATATCAGGATCACTCCTGTCATCATGAGGTTACTTAGGTTCCTTTTCAGTATCCACAACATCATCAGTTATGGCTTCCCCTGCTTATCCTTGCAGGACTCTCCAGTGTCCTTTGGAGATTCTGTCTCCTCTTCCTATTTAGAATAAACGACATCCTCATCTGATTTTAAACTGGGATCTCTCATCCCCTTTGGTCTCTTAGGATTATCAGAAGGATTAAAGGAGTCATACAAATTATCTTCATCAACAATCCATGCCTTCTTCCATGGATTCCAGTTGATTTTCATTCTTTTTATGGTATCATTGTTAATAAAAAATATAATACTGGATGAGATAAACTCATATCCATCTTCAACGTAGCCCAATAAATTTAGCATGGCAGATATTTTCTTTGAATAGAACATGGTTGTATCCTTCTTAGAAGGAATTACCATCTCAGCAATGTGAACAGTAAAATTTCTACACAAGTTGATATTTTCACAATTCAACAATAAAAAATAACAAGAAAACATATTGATACTTAACGATAGAAAAATCACCTTTTCTGGGATAGATTTGGTGCTTAATAAACTTAAACAAAATCCTAATTTCTCCATCCAACTCAGTAGCTGTTATTCTTCTAGATTCAAACTTTCCATTCATCATCTCTAGAGCAAGCTCATAAGAAAATATTTAGTGGCCAAAGGGATATTACCATTGTAATCCTCATATATACTATTATGTGGAACTCCAAATAAGTCAGTCCATTGCTTTGATGGAAAAGCTACCTTTTCCTTTTTGATCACTAAAGTAAATCTCGCAGCTTCTGCTCTATCCAATACAATAATTATGTTCAGATAAAACACTTTCACTAGCTTTGGGTAGCAGACTTGGTTATTATCACAAAACCACTCTTTCCATCCTTGCATCTCTAAAACATTTAAAAGAGAAAACTTACTGGATTACACCCAATCAGATCATACTTCCTTTTCGGTAGTAACCACCTATAACTCCAACTTTGGGTTCATAGACCTTTGAGTCGTGCTGCTCGATTCTCCTCGAGCGCATTACACAATAGAGGAACCTTCATATTCCTTGCTTTGAAGCTTTTGCTTTTCCATTATGATGTTCAATAGGATTGAGATGTTGGAAATGATTGAAAGGTTCAGGATTTATAAAATGTAAGGTTAGGCGGCATATGGAAGGTCAATAGTCATTAGTAATAGTCATGGGTCATTATTTTTATCAGTTAGGGTTATAATAATAATAATAATAAACAATAATAATGATTTTGTAAAACAACTTCTTTTTGAGAAATTCTAACAGTTTCATATACTATAATACTCAAATTGTAGCTTAGATCAGTTTCACAGATCGGTTTCACATATCAATTTCACATATCTATCATACCCAACTCTTGTTTAATTAAATTCAACCTTTCTGAGGCTAACGGCTTGGTAAAAATATCAGCTAATTGATGTTTGGAGTCAATAAATTCCCGAGAAATATCACCCTTTTGATAATGATCTCTCAAAAAGTGATGTCTGACATCAATGTTCTTGGTCTTAGAGTGAGACACAGGATTATTAGAGATGTTAATTTCACTAGTGGTTGGACAATTTATAGAAACATTTATAAATTGATATCAATAGTCCAACAGAGTGTGTTTCATACACAAAATCTATGCACAACAACTACCAGCAGCAATGTATTCTGCTTCGACAGTAGATAATGCAACATAGTTTTGTTTCTTACTACACCAAGATACCACAAACTTTTCCAAAAGATGAAATGTTCAAGATTTTCTCTTCCTATCTAACTTTCAACTAGAAAATTCAGCATCTGAATAACCCATTAAGTCAAAGGATTGTTCTTTTAGATAAAACAAACCTAAAATTGGTAGTGTTTTTAGGATATTTGACAATCCTTTTAACAGATAGAAAATGATATTCTTTAGGATGGGATTGAAATCTTGCACACATACATACACTAAGAATGATATCTAGTCGACTAGAGGTAAGGTAATGTAATCTTCCAATCATACCTCTATAGTTTGTTTGATCAACTTGTTTCCCAGTTTCATCATCATCTGACTTATAGGTGGTACTCATTGGTGTGTCCCTTCCCTTATTACTATCCAAACCAAATCATTTTAAAATATCCTTTGTATATTTACATTGATTTGAAATAATTCCATGATTTTTTTGAAAAATTTGAAATCTAAGAAAATACTTAGGTTCTCCCATTAACCTCATTTCAAATTCATTTTGCATAATTTTTTAAAAATCAGTTCATAAAGAATGTTTATAGGATTCCAAGATAATATCATCAACATCGATTTGTACAATCAATATATCATTAGAAATTATTTTAATAATAAGAGTAGGATTAGAAATCCCTTTTGTAAAACCTTTTGAAATAAGAAAATTTTATAGTCTATCATACCATGCTCTTGGAGCCTGTGTTAAGCTATATAAAGCTTTATAAAGTTTAAAGACATGATTTTGAAAATGAGAATTTTTAAAACTAGGAGGTTGTTCTACAAAAACATATTCAATTATAAAACCATTTAGAAATGCACTTTTGACAACCATTTTATTTAACTTGAGATTCAGATGAGAAGCATATGCAAGTATAATCCTAATAGACTATAATCTAGCTATAAGTGAAAAGGTTTCCTCATAGTCTATTCTTTCCTCTTAACTATAACCTTGTGTAACTAGTCTTTCTTTATTTATAACTATATTTCCAAACTCATCAACTTTATTTCTAAAAACCCATTTATTGTCTATGGTCAAAGTGTCCTTAGGTCTGTCGACCAATTCCCATACGTTGTTTCTTTCAAATTGAATTAGTTATTCCTACATAGCCATTTCCAAAAATTTATCATTGATTACATCATTGATATTTTTAGGTTCTAACTATGAATGAAAAGCTTGATTTTCAACCTGATTTCTTAGAGATGCTATAGTCTATGTCCGTCTATCAAGATTACCAACAACATCATCTAAAGGATGATTCATTAGAATCCTAGTAGATCTAGTAAAGTAGGACTAGAAATTTCAGGTTCACCATGAGAAGATTATGGAATATTTCTAAAAGTGGTTGTCTTTATAACAGGTTTATTGATTTTATCACTAAGGTTCAGAACAGGCAAATCATATTTATAATTTTCAAGTGAAGGTTTAGGTTCATGTGGATCAGTTTCATCAAATTTGATGTGAACAGATTCTTTTACACAATTTGTTCTCTTATTAATCACTCTATAGGCTTTCCTAGTAATTGAATATCCTAAAAATATTCCTTCAACACTCTTGGATGAAAATTTGTCTATTTTATTCTCTGTATTAAGAATAAATACATTGCAACCAAAGACTCTGATGTAACTAATTTTAGGCTTTCTTTTATTCCACGATTTATAAGGGGTCTTCTTAAGAATAGGTCTAATAAAAACTCTATTTATAATATAAAAATCTATATTGATAGCTTCAGCCCAAAAAAAAATAAGTAGATCATATTCATTTAGTATAGTTCTTGCAATTTCTTGAAGGGTTCAATTTCTTCTTTCTACTACAACATTCAGGAGTGGTGTCCTAAGGGTAGAGAAATTGTGATTATAGCAATTGTGTGAGCTATAAGATTCAAACTTATGATTTTCAAACTCACGACCTTGGTCACTTCTCGGGGTCTTAATCTTAAGTCCACTAAGGTTTTATAAATACCTGGAATATTTAATAATGTAAGAACAAGCTTCACTTTTTTGGGATCAAAAGTATACCCAAGTATATCTAGAAAATTCGTCTAATAAGACATAAAGATAGTGCTTCCCATTTAAACTAGAAACTCTAGATGGTCCAAAAAAGTCTATGTGGACCAACTCGAGAGTTTGAGAAGTTGAAACTTCATTCTTTGATTTAAAAGAAAATTTATGTTTCTTTCCCTTTTAATATGGATTACAAACTTTGTCTGATGGGAATTTTAGTTTGGGTAGGTCTCTAACTAAGTTCTTCCTAGTCAGTTTTCTAAGTGATTTTATATTTCAATGTCCTAATCTTCGGTTCCACATCCAAGAATCTTTATGAAAATCATTTAAACAAGTAACTTTTTGTTTTGCTAAAGAATTTAAATCTACTGCATAAGCATTTTCATTTCTCAAAACAGAAAATAATAAAACATTTTTAGAATAAAAAACATTACGGGAATGATTTTCAAATTTATCATTGAAACCATCATCTCACAACTAAGAAATACTTAACAGGTTATATTTACGTCCATCAAAAAATAAGACTTTGTAAATTAAAATTGAATCAGTGTTTCCAATATTGCCTAAGCCGATGATCTTTCCATTAGATTTATCACCAATGGTGACATTCCACCCCCCCCATCAACATTGATTAAACTCCTTAAGAACGATTAATGTCTAGTCATATGCATTGAAAATCCACTATCCAAGTACCATACCTTCATATGGGATGTTTTCAATAAAGTCTCCTACAAAACAGGTTTATACTTAAAATGATTTTGGTACCCAGATTTTCATGGGTCCAGACATGTTATCAATCAAAGCTTTCTGTTCCCATATTTGTCTTACGGGTCTCAAATAATTTACTGAATCAATAGATTTTGAATGATAAATTTTTGTGATCTATAACCGATTGAATAACTAGATGAAGAATATGAATTTCTAGAACAATAACTTGCATCATTCATTCCAGATTTATGAATTAATCTACTTTTAGTAATCTGTCTCTTTCCAGGTTGATAGCCTATACCAGTGGTGTATTTTGGTGCCACCTATTTAACTAACTATTGAGTTAGAGTATTAATTCCATTCTTGAATTTTTCTAAGACCTTAATTAATTTCTCATTAGACAATTTCAGATCAGTATTTTCCTTATGTAATTGAGAATTATTTTCCATTTCTATATCAAAATCCAATTTAATAGAGTTGGTCAAATCATGCTCTTTATTTACGGTTTTATACTCGTTCTTAAGCTCATTACAAGTAAATTCTAGCATATTAAAATATTCAAACAAATCTTCACTAGAAATATTTTCAGATTCAGAATCAGAATCAACATTAGAATAATATGAATTTAAATCATGAGTATCCAATGTCACCTCAGATGTGTCTGTCATAAAACACATGTTAGCTTTTTGAGACTTTTCATCCTGAGATGAGTCAGCATCACTTGAACTGTCTTCCGAAGCACTCAAAGTTTCTTTCATAGCATTCTTGTACTTATTGTCCTTATAGTCATATTTCATCATGAATTTTATATTTGGAAGGCCATCTTTCACATGTCCTTTCTTTTTGCACTCATAGAAGAAAATTTCATCACTTTTATCAAACTTTTTCCATTCCTTCTTCCAATGACCTTTGTTGTCATATTTTCCTTTTTAATTTGATTTTTTGAATATTTTCTTCTTCCTATAGAACTTCTTGAACCTTCTGGCGATCTGAGCCATTTCAACATCACTGTCAGAATCTGAACATTCACTTGTTGAGATTTCAGTAGGTATGTAAACATTCTCCTTATCCTTGATATTTGATGCAGTAGACTTAAAAGACACTGAATTATTGTTTACTTAATCATATTCTTCCATGTTTGCCTTCATTTGTTCATCATACATCATTATCTTTCCAATAAGCTCCTTAACAGGAAAAGCACTGATATCACATGATTATGTAATTGAAAATGATGTGCCCCTCCACTTGTTTGGTAGACATTTCAGTATCCTCATTATCTTCTCCTTTGCAGGAACAAATTTTCCACGTGAGCTCATAGTGTTGACAATCTCATTGAACCTGAGATACATATAAGAACTAGGTTCATCAGAATTCATTTTGAAATTATCATATTTAATAATATAGGTGTTCAGTCTTATTTATTTAACATTGGTTGTTCCCTTATGGGAAATAGCCCAAGTTTCCCAAAATTCATAAGTAGTTTTACAGGAAGATATGAGATTAAATTCTTCATCTCCTAAAGCACAATACAGGGTATTCATTGCTTTACAATTATAATTGTATTATATTTTAGTAGGTTCATCCCAAGTAGTTCTATTATATTCTAGAATCTTCTACTGGGTTTCTATAGCAGTCCAGATATAAAATCCCATACTTTCTAAATGAATTTTCATTTTTAGCTTCCACTAGGCATAATTTGTACCATTAATGAATGATGGTCTATTTCTAGCAGAACCTTATATTATATTGTATATATTTAGATTTTAGAAAATATATTTAATGAGATAAAATTTAAAACTAATAGAAATTTAAGATCTTTAAGATACAACTAAAATCACGGTTGAAAACTTTTCACAAACAGAGTAGTTTTGAAAACTTTTAAACAACAAAGAACCTTCCTCTGATACCAAATGTTGGCCAGAGTGGACATTCAAGAGGGGGGTGAATTGAGTTCCAATTAAAATTTATGTTAAAAATATCTGTAATAAAATCCCTCAATTTAAAGAAAATGTTAAACTGTAGTGAATTTGTAATAAATAAAAGGGTTAGTTAGGTTCTCAAGAGATTGATTTGTTCTCAGTTAATCTAATATAATGATTAATTAACTTTTGAAGTTAACCTAATAATTAACAATAAATACAAACACCTACTAGTTTAACAATAAAATTAACTTTAAAAAAAATTATATTTTAAAGTAATTAGCAACAGAATATTCAATATAGGTTAAAACCAAAATAAGTAGGCATGACAGTTCTAACCAAGAGGTTTAGTCTCAAGACGATACTTAGTCCTCTCAAACGGTTTATATAAATTTTTATCCACACCCTGGATCGGGGTAAACAACATTATAGAGACTGTCCGGGTACTAAGACCTCTACCACAGTTCTTCATGGGAAAGAAAAAAAACAGTACACAGGCGGTCCAGGTCACACTTGACCTCATCCACAATTCTCTGTGGGACACAATAAGATGTAAGCCGTTTGGAATGAGGATTTAGTATCCTCCAGTTCAGCTGAGGATTTATTGTATAAATACAACACACGCTGCTAAAAAAGTAAATGAATGAAACACAATAGAGTTATACAGATAAAGATGAGTTTAGAGTGCTCTATGTGTTACGAGTGGAGCTCTGGACTCCTTGGATTGATGCAAATTAATCTCTTATTATTTCTCTTGTTTTTGTCAATAAAAACAGAGTGTAGTAGTTCTTGTTCCTTCACATCTAGTGTAAGTGTTCAGCTTGAGAATGAGAGTGTTATTTTCACCACATCATCTTCTACTTTTGAAATTCTATTCTTGTTGAGTATGAGTGTCATTCAAGTTCCTCATGTGTTAGTAATTTCATGTACATGTGTATCTTCTTGTATGTTTGTCGTGTTTTCTCCATTGAAAAGTCCACTTTCTTACTGCAGCTCGATCTTCCTTATATTCCATGAGCTCCGGTAATAGGGATGATTACCTTTTCATAGGTACAAGGTAAAGTTCCCTGACATACCAACAACTATTATTAAATAACATTAATTGCATTAAAAACAGAAAATATGACCATTGTAATTAAATAATAGTTAATAGAAATTCAAATAGATTTTATGACTGTCGGTGAGTCATGAGATCGGTAGGTCATTTGGTCAGCATCAGTATTGGTAGGTTCTTTGATCATCATCAGTATCAGTCGGTCCTCGTCGGTATGGGTAGGTCGTTTGAAAAGAATCTATATTGGTAGGTCCTTTGATCATCATCAGTATCGGTAGTTCTCATTGATGTGATCGTTTCCATCGGTGCGACCGTTCTCATCGTTGTGACCATTCTCATCGGTGTGACCGTTCACATCAGTGTGACCGTTCACATCGATGCAACCATTATCATCAGTGTGACTGTTCTCATCGGTGCGACTGTTGTCATTGGTGAAACTGTTCTCATCGGTGCGACCGTTCACATCGGTGCAACCGTTCACATCGGTGCAACTGGAATTATAAGTAAGGTTGAGTCAAGAGATATGAAATCTTCACAAAGTTTCTGTTTAACCCACCACACTTCTAGGTCAATAGTAATCCATTAATTAACATATATAAATATATATAGAGAAGATTTAAACATATATAAACACATTTAGAACAAATTAAAAAAATACTAAATTAACATAAATAAAACAATTATTTGTGATTATTCCAATAACCATCTCACAGAGAGTTCAACAAAGACTATAATTCAATAAATTCAAATCACATTTAATATTTATAGTACCTTTTATTTTTGTATATTATTAACTAAATAATCACTACGTTGGTGTTTTCTAATCCTTTAATGTAACTAAATCATCTCTAAATATTATTGATCAATTATTAGGATAAAAAACTCATTTATCATTAAAAAGAATATATATAAATGAAAAAATGTGTTTTTCATACCTCAATATTTTATAAATGTTAAAGGTTTGGAAGTTTCCCTTTTTTTCTTTACCCTAACTTATCCTTTTAAATAGGGAGATTCCATTTATTAATATCACAATAACTCATGAAATTAAAATCAAAAGGGTATGTGGTTGAATTATTGGTAGCTAATTAACATTGTAATGGTGTCTAGGTCATTCTGGTAGCACAACAAGATTTTTAGGAATTATTATTTTTCAAATTAATTTATATTATTGATATTCTTCGATTAATGTTACACTAGAAATTGTAATATATATATATGTATATATATATATATATGAAAACACTAAAAAAACATTCCATTCACATGACACCGACTTGGATTTCACTATACTCAAAATTAATAAGGATTTATTTAAAATAAATTTACATATTTCTTTCTTCTACAAGAAATACGAACTTGGGTTTCACTACATACAAAACCAACATGGCTTGCACTACCCACAATACTAACATGGCATATTTTCCATGTGAAGCATATGCTTCTACGAAACATCATTTTATTGTAATAATTATATAAATGAGATGATTATAACTTATCCATGAAACATAGTTATATTAATATTAAAAATTAATTCTCATATAATATTTATAAATTTTCTTCTATAGATAAAACATATTTTAAATGAAAGATATGATTTCTGGTAAAGTACACTATGTTTAAAAACATTATTTTCTTGAATGAACCATTTAAAATAACAAAATTGTTTTTATACACATTTAGGAATTTAATATGATAAAACATACAATATTTTTGACTTTATAAAGTTCAAATTCTCTTTGAGTAATGTTTTGTGATTTTTTTGAGAAACTCCATTTTTTATTAATAGTGAAAAATACTACTTTTTAGTTTCAAAATGCCTTTTCTTATAAATAATAATTATTTTTACACTATATTTTAAATGTGTTTCAAGTTTATATTAGTCTTATAAAATATATATTTATCAATTTAACGTCATTATAATAAATTTCACTTCTAAATAGAATATAACAACATAATAAACATTTAAATTTATTTCTACTTTTAAAAAACCTAATTTGGCATCGTCTGCGGGATTAGCATAAATCATTATTTTCTCAGATATATGTATTTAATTCATAATAAATAATATATACATTTTAATATGTATAAAATTTTATATTATAATAATATCATATTAATTTTTGACCAAAAATATTAGTAAAAGTGATTAAAATTAACCATAGGGGTCAACATCATATTAAGCTCAATTATGGACTAGACCATAATATTAGGGTCCCAAATGAACAATTCACCTCTACAAACCACATTTTTTGGCCATATGACGGCAATAAACCATCATTTATTTATTTAGGATGATTTTTATTGAATTTTTATTTTAGAGCATGTGAACACCTAACTTGTTTTCAAAAATCCCAACTAAGTCATTTTCCTTCTCTATAAAATCATACCACCTCTCCCACATCCTCACACCACTCAAACCTATTAATTATATTCATTATCTACAAAATAAAATTACCAAAAATTATAACTTAATTTTAAAAGCCTTTCTTTGGTCATAATGGAATCTGGGGAATCCTTTTTCAGTAAATAAAAGGTGTTCCAATATTAAGAGGCAACATCTTCTATCAAGTAATTTGTTTCATTTTCATTATCCACCCACTAAACATTATTTTTAAAATATTATATATAAAAAATATTCTCATCATTCTAGTAATTTTTATGCTAGGTTCTCAACCAACAGTTCCACAAACCTCAATCTAATAGATTAATAAAATATTATTTATGTATATAGAGAACTAGTGCCTCAATAAACGACGATTATTCAATTTTCCTTACCACCTCTCATAGTGGAAATTATGATCGAAACTATATTTATATATGTTATATATTATATTTATTATTTATTTAATATTCTTAATTCCTTTATTACACAAAAAATCGTTTTGTAATCTCTATTTTGTGTTAATATGATGATTTCATTTGAGGAAGTGTGGACTAACACCCCTCAAAGTGATATGGTTGTTCACACACTAGATGGATTGTATTAAATAAGGTTTTAGTGAATATTACTTATATATTTAGTATAATAAATATACATTTTTAATGATACATATATATATAGATAATTATCTTTTAAGTTATTTCATTCAACAAAACTACTAAACGGAAATATCATTAATGTGTACGTACGACCTACCATCTCAAGGAATAGTGTATTCAATTTCATACATATATATTATATATTTTATTATAATACAAATATAATTTATAAAACTAATATTTATACCATGTTTTACATTCTATAATTTATGATATAAGTATAAGGACCAAAGATATAATAAATTAAGACAGATGTGAAAAACAAAGTTAATATTACCTGAAGCATAACCTTAACTTGAAATTGCTATCAAGAGGGTAATATAATATAATAATAAATCCATATTTAGTATTATATATAATAAATTTTTTATTTAAGAGTTTTATAACAAATTTATATTTATTATACAAAAGTATTGAATGAGTTTGATGTGAGTAAAGACACAAGTAATGTGGATTTCATCATACATTTTATTTCCCTGAGATACATGCTTTATTCTGTGAAAAATCCATTTATGTGGTGTAAATACTACCCATGGGTGTAATATATTATAACTATATTTAAATTTTTTGGTTATTTACTTATCCATTCTATGACCATTATTTCATGGGGTTTACATTTCAAAAGATACCAAATTGAAAAAATAGTTGTGTCATAATTTTTCTTCTTTGAGACTTTATTTTATTATATTCATAAATATGTTTTATAGTGAGTATAATTATATTTTACATGATATATCATGAATATACATGATTTTTTATATTTTAATCCTCATTTAATTTACATTTTTGATATGGAGAGCATGATCCCAGGTTACAAAGTTATAAGAATTTATTGAGACAATCACATATATTTTCATTATTTTTTATTATTATACTTCATTTGATGAAATCAAATGATAAATATATACATATTTTCATGAATTCTCAGGCCCTATGGTTATAAATTCTAAAATCATGTAATTTTTCATATTTACCCTCATTGGAACATATAATAGTTAAAACATTATTTTTATGGAATCCCAACTTTACCCTCTCTTCATTTGAAAAACAAGGTTCTATAAAAATAGATTCCATATATATTATAATAATATCCTATGATAATTAAAATACATTTTCACCATTTTATCCTTAAAAAAATTAAAATTAATCCTCATATCTATTTTCAGGTGAGGCATTTTTCTAAACATTTACACTACAAATGGACTGTTCATTTTACCTCTAATGACTTGTATAGATTTAATCACCATCAATATTTTGATTCTTTCACTTCATGTTAAATGGTTAATTTTTAAGAAATATTTTTTAAAATATATTTTTTCAGAAATGTTTTTAAAAATGTTTTCAATTTCCCTTTATGTTTTTTCAAAGAATAACATTTCTAAAATGTTTTTAAATATTTCTTTATATCTTTAATGTTTTATTTAATGAGAATGGTTTTAAAAAAGTTTTAAGTTTAAAATAGACTCTTAAAATATGGGAAGATATATATGTAAATAAATGTTTTCAAAATATCATTCCAAATTATTTTCCATCTAAGATGATGTCTTTTGATGTTACTCAAGAATTTATAGGAAATTATGAAAATGTTACATTAAGATTCTTTCTTGAATGGTTAACGTTTTGAAGGAATTATTCTTATCAAAACCATTTATATTCCCTGAGTTTTATTCCATTAAAACACACATTATTTCATGGTTTATGCTTTCATGATGTGATTTTGAAAAATATATCATTTAATAGGTTATGATGTGATAAAATTTTATGATACTCATTACATTTCATAAGAAATGATTTTATTTTTATAAAACCTATATCATTTAGTGGTTCATGATATATTGAAACTTTTAAAAAAATAGAAAAGGTATGAATGATTTTATTATGAGTTTAGTGGTACCTATATCTCCCTCCAATGGATTGGGTAAATACGGAGGAATCAGGAGTATAAATGTTATGTGTTAGCCAAATTACATATTCACAATGTATGCATGGACCGGGTTGTGTTTCCATATGTTTATATCTTAACCAGATTACCTGTTCACAATGTTATGAGTGAACCTTATTAAATGTTAATAGTGTTATTCACAGACGTGGTTTCATATCCATAAGTTCATTCTTGAACCTGATTACACATTCACAATGTTATCTGTGAACCCGATTACATGTTCACAATGTTATGAGTCAACATTATTACATGATCACAATGTTATGAATGGACATGGATGCATGTCCATATGTTTATTTGTGATCCTGATTACTTGTTCAAAATGTTAAGAGTGAACCTAATTCTATGTTCAAAAATTTATGCATGGACATAGTGTCATGTATATAAGGTTATCTCTGAACCTCATTAAATGTTTCCAATGTTATGCATGGTCCTGGTTGCATGTCCTTAAGTTGATGTGGGGGGGGGGGGGGGGGGTTCATGTCCTTAATATAATTAATGAACGCGTTTCTACTTATACATGTTCATAATGTTATAAAAAATGAGCATGGATAAAATTCCACGCAATATTTAAATTTTATGATATCATGATTTACGATACAAATCTTTTTATGATATATGTATTATGAACTACCATTCTTGATTATAGTCTCTAATATGCAGGGTATGATCCTGAATTTTTTTTCTCAACTTCCAAACCCTTTTGTTCACATTATGCTAACATGTTTCCTTTATTTACCCTTACTGAGAATCTGAGCTCATACTTTTCTAATGATTCCTTTCTCCAGGTTATGAAGAATGTTTTTAGGTAGAGGTAATAAAGGTAAAGATCATTATGGGAGATGTTTTAGATCCATCACCAGTATAAAATATTTCATTTTCATGATTCCAAGGACACTATTCAATTATGGTCTTTAGGAACGTAATTTTGAATTGTAATAAGTATCAATATAAATTGAAGTAATATCAATGTATTATAACCTTGAATCTCTATAATTGGAATCAAAGGAAAGGTTTATTCAACCTTAAGAAACTATGATGGTAAAAAAGTTCTCCTAACCCTCTGTATATTTCTACAGATATGTTTGAAAATTACTCTAAGTATAAGGATGATTCAAAAATAAGAAAAATGTCTTGGAATTTTGGTAAAAGATAGAGTGAGTGGTTTCCCACCAATAAATCCATATCTAGATACAAAAAGTGGATGCGAATTTGAAAAATATGTACTTATGGGTGACAACTCTGACAAGATGTCCTCAGTCTGACTTGGTGTAATCTGGTACATGGAAATGGGCATTAATAAACACCAGGTTTGACACTCTGTAGGGATATGATTTTAGAATTAATGTACTCTTCCTAAGTCATCATGGAATATTTTTATATAATTTTTCTATGAAAACCATTTGATACAGATAAGGATTCATAGATTAAAGAAATGTTTTCACACTATAGAAATCATATGAGTTACTTTTCATCATTATTATTTTCCTCTTGTTGATAACAATTTCTTACTCTATGATTTTGGTTTTAGGCAATGGATTAAACCCAATGGAACCATGTTAATGGTGATGGTGATGGAATATAAAATGAATGTCCACCTAAAGATCAAAATGATTTTGGGGATAGAATTCAAAAAATGATTTCTAGACTCTACCATATTTCTCAATATTTGAAACATTTTGAGTTTCTATACAATAAAATGGGGGAACAATGTTCTATTAATTCCTTTATTAGTCATCATCCACCTTCTATGAGCAGGTCAACCGATCCACTTGTTTCTAAACACTGTATTAGTACGAATGAAAATATATTCTCTTTTCTCATGCCTCTAGATGTGGAGGAAGTCATTCTATCTGTTTATTTTCCTGAATGTGAAGCATACCAATGGTAGACTCTAATTGAGATTATGAGTAAGTAAGATGAAATAGAGACCTTATATTTGGATGAGTTAATGATTATATTCATCAAAAAGTAATTTCCATTTTTTCTTCATATGAAGATAAGAAATGATTTTATTTGGTTGAATGAAAAGTATGATTAATAGTTCGGTACCTAAAAGGATAATTTCACAAGGCTTGAATGTTGAGCTACTATTATTACCATCAAACCAAAAATTAATGTTGATAGGCTCTTGGGTGTTTTAAAGCAAATTCCCATAATGGTGTTGGAAATGAGAGACTTTATTTTCTACTATGAGATATGGTGGTGTGCATAATTGTTGAAATAAAGGTTGTATTACTTATTAATATCATGTTTTTAATAAGAATATAATGATATAATTGATTGTGGAATCTAAAATTCATAGAGAGAAGAAAAAATTTTAATCTCTTACATGCCAAAATTGTTGGAAATAATACATAGGAGAGTTCCTAAAAGGAATAATAATATTTTTCAAGTGTGGTAAGCTTGGCCATTTAGGAATAGAATGTCGAAATGGTGAGAAGAGGACACACAATGAAATTAGAGGAGAGAAAGATCAACATAATGGACCACCCAGACATTAGTGCTACAAGTGTAAGGAATTTAGGAACAATGTGAAACAATATCCCAATACAAGGACTAATATTAATGATAATACATTGAAACCCATAATGAAAAAGAACAAAGGGAAATCTTATGAGATCAAAATGGATGAATTTAACCAATATAATTATGAATTACATATCCTTGCACACTTTAGTTTAGAAGTTCATGTTTGGTTTTTTATAACTAATCCATATGATAATCTTATTGTTCATACAATAGTGAAGTTTCATATCATTATATCCCACTACTGTATTTTAGAAAAATAGAATTACATTTAATTTTTTCATAGTGCATAGATGTATGAATGTATTCAATTGAAATATTATTGGTATAAGTTAAGATCATATTTAATGAATTAAAGTTAAATTATATTTTTTTAAGGGTTATAAGGTTATCTATTTATGGAATTTATAGTTCAACATTAATTATTATTTGAGATTAATGAATTATCTCACCACATGAGGACTTATGAATAATGGGTACCCAATTTTTTATGTGGCTAAAGGACGATAGGTTGGGTGTCTTATCATGGACCATATTATCATTTAGTACTTCAGTAATAAAAAAGTATCCTCCCTTTTTGGAGAAATAGAGGAAGTTGATCAAGAAACAAAAAAGGGTGAGGATATCTAAAAGACATGAAATATTATATTTTCATGAAAATTACTTAACATTTTGGAAAAGGATCTAGATACAAAATGTTATACTAATACCTATGTTTGCAATGAATTAGATGGTCCCTTAGTTCATCACATATTTATGGATTTCTAGTTGTTAACTTTCTCCTGATTTTTTTATATAACTCTCCATTACAAAATGATTGTTATATTTTCCTTAAATTTACAAGTTTTTACTCCAAAATATTTTATCATCTGTGGAAAGCTAGTAATATGTTACATTTGGAAACAATTTTGTTTCCAACTATCCCTTTTAAGGGAAGTTTTAGTATTCATTTTTATGATTTGTATTTCTATTAATGAATATTTCAAGTATTAATGATTTGGTAACCTAGATAAATATCAAGAGAGAGTTTTTTCCAAGGGTTATATAATGAAACACCCTGAGATTTTGTGAATTTATTTGAATTAATTTATATTTTTGATATTTTCATTTCACATGACACTAAAAATAGTTGTTTATATATATATATATAATAAAACACAGTGTAAAACATTCCATTCACATTAAATAAACATATATTGTTATACACGCAATACCAAATTGGTTTTCACAACACAAAATACTAACATGGCTTGCACTTCACACAATACTGACTGGGATTGTGTTATCTGCAACGAACACTTGGTGTATGTTATACGCAACATAGATGTTTCTACAAAACATCATTTTTTAGTTATGATTATTAAAATTATATAGTTTTAACATATATTTTAAAAATAGTTTTTTAACATTAATAAATAATATTCAAATAATATTTATGTTTTTTTATTCTGATAAAACATATTTGTAGTGAATGATATAATTTTTGATAAAGGCCTTTTCTGTTTAAAAATGATTTTTTTCTCAAATGAATCAATTTTAAAAATAAAATTATTTTTTTACACATATATAACTTCAATATTAAAAAATAAACATAATTTTTGAATTTATAATGTCCTAATTTTCTTAGGGTGAATTTTTGGTATTTTTCTGGGAAACATCATTTTTTGATGAATAGTGAAAATACTAATTTTTAGTTCAAATATATTATTTTTAAATATTTTTTCTGTTAAAATAAACTCTTAAATTGGTTTAATTTAAAATATGATCAATAATAAATCTAATAGAATATTTATGGTCATTATATTCAATTTCACTTGGAAATCGAATATAAACACATAATGAAATATTTAACTTATTTCTACTTAATAAAACCCATAATTTCATCCTGGTCGTGGGATTAGTATAAATTTTAATTTTTTCATTTTATGAATTGAATTTAAAAAAACTAAAATACACTATTTTAATCATTATAATATTTATAGTCTAATAATATTAACATAATTTTTGATGAATATTTTTAGAAAAAGCGATTAATATTAATGACATCGGTTAAAGAAAAATTGAACTTAATTAGGGACCAAACCATAATATTAATAGTGAAAAAGACTTTTACACTTGTTCCAAACTCATATTATGGAAATAGTTCATCCATAAACCTACCATTATTCAATTTTGTTGGTTTTTATGACTTCTATTTTGGTAAGAACATGTATACACCAACCTTTTTTCCAAAAAATCCATTTGAGTCTTTTCCCTTCCTTATAAAAGGCCACAACCTCTCCCACATCCTCACACCTATAAAACATAATATTTCAAATCATGATTTACTGAAGACACTTCCTATAAATTTTTCCTTACTCTTATAATCAATACCTTGGGAATAAGTTAATCCATGGAAGCCTTTTCGCACAAAATAAATGGAGTAACCTGGTTAAGAGGTAACGTCTTCCCTCAAGTACATTATTTTATTTTCATTTTCCACCCCTCCACTTTATATTCCCATTATTGTATAAAAAACCATTATCATAAATATTATAGTATTTTTATTATGATATTTTCTCATTCAATACTTATACACATCTCCATCTAATTGGTAACAAATATATTGTTTATGTGTATAGAAAACTACCTCCTCACTAAATGATGATTGTTCATTTTTCCATTAAAACCTCTAATAGTAGACATTAAGATGTAAACACAATTTATATATGTTATATATTATATTTATTATGTATTTAAGCTTTATTATTCAGTTTGTACGACACTTAAGTTTTTTTACTTTCCATATTATGTTAGTACGTTAATTTTGTTTGGGAAAGTGAGCACGACCTCCCCTCAAAGCGATGTGATTAGTTCATACAATAAATTGACTATATTAAGGATTGTTTTAGTGAATATATATGATATATATTTTATATATTATTGTATAGATATATTTTAATAATTTTATATATACATATATATACATATATGTCTTTTACTTTCATTTTTTCAACATTGGAATTAAATAGAAATAGCATACATGTGTACATATGACCTACCGTCTCCATAAACGGTGTATTCAATTTCATACATATATATTATATATATTATTATAATACAAATATAATTTATATACATGGTATTTATATAATGATTTTGAATTCATGAAATTTTGATATATGTATAAGGACAAAATATATAACAAATTAAGACAAATGTGAAAAAATATATATTATTACCCAAATCATAACATTAACTTGAAATTGATAAAAAAATTGTCTAATTTAAAGTCATAATAAATCCATATATAGTATTACATATAATAATAATGATCTGTAAAATATGTATAGTAAATGTTTATTTATTATACTGGTAGTTTGAATTAGTACTACGAGAGTAAAGACACTAGGTATGGGGATTTCTTCTCACTTTTTATTTCTGTTAGTTACAAGATTTTTTCACCACTCATTCCAATTATGTGGTGTGCATACTGCCCATGTATTTAATCAATTGATCTTATAGTCAGAGTTACAGATATTTATATATCCACTGTATAAACATTATTACATGGTATTTACAATTCAAAATATTCCAAAATGGTAAAATTGTACTGTTTCAAATTTATTTTCATGATAGTAATGTTTTGTTATATACCAAATTTTTTTGGAGGTTATTATTCTTCCATTTTACATGCTATATCATGAAACACCATGTTACATTATATTGTATGACTCTTTTAATTTTTTTTTCTTTCATAGAGATCATGATCTAAAGTTACTAATTTATTTGTTTTTAAGACAATCTCTTCACTTTTCTATATTTTTTATGTTCATGGATAATTTGATTAACTCTTTAGATCCATCTCTTAATATGGTCATGAATTTTCTTCCCCTATGATTATTCACTCTATTCTTATGTATTGGTACTATATTTCTACTCTTTGGTACATATGATATTTAGAGATGCATTTTAAGAAATCCAAACATTATAGACTCTTCTATCAAAAAAATATATTCTCTAAAAAGGGTTTCCATATATATTATACATATCTCCTATAATAATTAAAATACATTTATACCCATTTTCACTTTCACCATTTCTTTCAATATAACCTTCTTATCACTTTCCAAATGTGTCATTTTTTGAAAAAAAATTCCCTTCAAAATCATTGTTCATTTTAACTCATATTACATGTATAGATTTATCCACTATCAATCCATTGTATATTTCATTTAATTTTTAAAGGTTAATTTTTAAGAAAATGTTCTTAAATTATATTTTCAAAGAAATGGTTTTCAAAACATTTTCAATTTCTCCTTATATTTTTCTAGTGAAAACATTTTCCTCAATGTTTTCGAATATTTCTTTATAAGCATTAATGTTTTTATCTATGAAAATGGTTTTCAAAAGAATTTATGTTTTAAAGATTATTTTAAAATATGAAATGATATCTATATTAATAAATGTTTTCAAAATCACCTTCTGGTTATTTCCCACCTATGATGACATATATTAATGTTACTCAATCCATTATAAAAAATTATTCATAGGTTCCCAATATATTCTGTCTTTAATGGTTAATATTCTTATGGAATAACTCTTATTAAACCCATTTTGATTCCAATGGATATATGCTTTTGAAACCCCCTTATTTTCATGGGTTATGATTTCATGGAGTTATTATAAAACCTACCACTTTTAATATGTTGTAATGTGATGAAATGTTAGTGACAACCAATTCATTTTATGGATTATGATTTGATGTTTATAAGACCTAAAAATTTTATGGTTCATGAAATGTTGAATGATTATTTATCATATGAAACATGTATGAATGATTTTATTTTGAGATGGGTGAGACCAATATCCCACTTCAATGAATTTTTTAATGATGGAGGACTCTTCAGTATAAATTTTATGTGTGAGACAAATTACATGTTCCCAATGTATTCAGTGAATAGGTTACATTTCCATAAACTTATGCATAAACCGGATTACATGTTCACAATGTTAAGAGTGATCTATATTAAATGTTCCCAATGTTATGGAGAGAATTTTTTTCATGTCCACAGGTTTATATGTGAACCTGATTTCATGTTAACAATTATATGAATGAACATGATTACATTTTCACAATGTTATGAGTGAATCTTATTATATGTTCACAGTTTTTTTAGGGACCTGGTTTCAAGTCTATATGATTATTGTTGAATGTTATTACTTACTCACAATGTTAAGAATACACATGATTAAATGTTTATAGAATTATGAATAGACCGGGTGTCATGTACATAAGGTTATGTGTGAACGTGATTACACATTCACAATGTTATTCAACGGCTTGGTTTCATATCCATATGTTGATGGGAAGGCTTGATTTCATGTCATTAACATAATTAGGGAACCTTTTTCTATATACACATATTCACAATAATATAAAAACAATTTCATGCCATATATTTTATGTTGTATTCCTATTTTTAGCTTTCATGACTTACACTCTTAATCCTTTTATGATCTATGTATTATCAACATAAAATCATGATTATGATCTATAATATAAAGGGAATAATCTTAAAATTTTGTGATGAAGTTCCATACCCTTTTGTTCATGTAATGCTTTCACATTTCCTTTTTCTACCCTTTCTGAGTATCTGAGCTCACCCCTTTGTATATTTTCTTTCCCATTTTATGATGAATGGTTTTAGGTAGAATTACTGAAGGTGTAATTCTTAATGGGAGACTACAAAGGACTTTCACTAGGATATAATATCTTCTTTCTATATTTCTAAAGACCCTAAACTATTACGGTACTAAGGGATGTATTTTTGTAACATACTTAGTATTCATCTAAAATTATGAAATATACATAAATGTTATGAATGGGTATCAATAGATGGTATCAATGGTTTGGTCTAGTCAGCCTTTGGAAACTAGGATGAGAAAATCGTACTGAGATCCCCAGGTATATTTATAAGGATATATCAAGGGATGTATCTAAGGATAAGTATAAGGATTATTAAACATATAGAAAAATTTATTGTAATTTTGGTGAAGGATATTGTGAGTGGCTTCCCATCAATAAATCTATATCTGGATACTAAAAGTGTATGTGGATCTGGCATAGATGTACATAGGGTTTACAACTCTGAAAATATGTACATATTCTGACTCTAGGTAATCTAGTACATGATAATAGCCCTTATTTCACACTTAGTTTGACACTCTCGAGGGATATGCTTTGGAAATTCACATACTCTTCATGAAAAATCATGAAGTATTTAAATAAATTTTGTTTATGAATAACCTATTATAATCTTATGTATTCATAGATTAAGTAATTTCTCATACTTTAGACATCATATATATAAATATTCAGGATAATTTTGTTTTTCATTATGATAATTGTTTCTTACTCTATTCATTTGGTTTAATCCAATGCATGAAACCCAAATAAACCTCGTTAATTGTGATTTCGATGGAAAATGATATTAATTTCCCCAGAATATCCAAACGTTATAGGGGAGTAACAGAAAAACATGTTTTTATACTCTCACAACTTCCTCAATCGATGAATCATTCTAAGTTTCCAAGTGAACAAATAATGGAACAATGTTTTTTTGAGTCAATAATGAGGAATATTCCTCTTTATTTTAGTGGGTCATCTGATCCACTTTTTCTAAACATAAGATCAATAAAACTGAAAATATATTCTTCATTTTCAAGTGTTTGTATCAATGGAAAGAAATTTTGGATGTTTATAGGCGAGAAGGTGAAGTAGACTACTGATGGACTCTAATAAAGTGTGTGATGAATAAATATGAAATTTAATCCATTGATTGAGATGAGTTTACAAACATATTATTTTATAAGTACATGATTCATGTTTTTCTTATGAATATGGAAAAAGAGTTTCTTGAGTTGATGAAAAAGGACCATAAATCTTTCTGTAAGAATATTTTTTCCCTCATGTATGAATCCTTTATATTTTGGTTTAATTACTTGTTTTTCCCTTATTTGTATTACTAAATAGATACTAATGGTTATATCTGTCTATGAGGCTTGGTCATAGCTTAGAACACACATTTTTATGGGGAAACACCGAATAGTGCATGGTTTGTAGTTAACCATGCAAGAAAGCCACATCGATATATCAAACTATATAGGTTGTTTCTTTTTGGAAATATCCTTATCGCTTTGTTGGAACAAATATTCCCTAACTGTGCAGCCTAACCATGTGAGTTCCCCTTTTTCCTAGGTACTCATTCATGGTTTTCCCACATTTTTTTGAACTGTAAAGACAAACCGTGCAGTGTTTGTTTTATGGGTTATTTTACTATTTTACACTTAATGAACTAATTTATCCCCCTCCATCCTCCTAACATAAATTCCTTTGAAATTAACTTATTTATATCTCTTTTTTATCTCTTTGATAGCCTAAGGTTGGGATTGAATGATCTCAATCATCCATGATATGATGGAATTTTTTTATCTATATTGAGTGGGAAATAGTTAGTACTGATGTTCATTTGAGCATCTCTTCTTCTTTCTCGTTGTCGACTTAGTTATCGAGGTGTGAGTTGGTTTCATATTTTATTATATCTCTTATATTATATGATGAATTAGAGGCTGATATTTAAGGATATGATCATAAAACCATATAGTGGGTGGTCTATAACTTATCACTCATGTTTGTTGATTTTGGAATTTGTCATGTGGGGGCCACCAATGTAACACCCCAAGATTTCATAGTGTGTTATTTCTTCAAAATAATTCAATAACTTGCACTACACGCAACACTGAGTTCAATCACACCATGACTTACAAAAAAAAGCCATTCAAAAGAGGTTATGAATAGTATTATCTAAATATTAAACTTTATATAATCCTTATAATTTTAGAATCCATATTATGAGTTTCTTAGATATAATGCAAGAACAAATTCATTTTCAGTATTGCACTTTTATCAACTTTTAATACTGAACCCTTTTTAAATACAATATTTTAAACTTTTTGACTAAACGGGGACATCAATAATTTAAAATGAAACATCCCACGCTTCCACGGTACACTTTCTTTGAATAATACAGTAGCGTGTGTTGTACGCAACTTCGAGTTCTAACACACCGTAACCAATCAAACTAGCTGTTATGAATAGTAATACCTACTTTTTGAAGTTATATATATTTTATATTTTAAAATGGACTTCATTTTTGGATTCGTAATATCAAATTTAGCCTATGGTGAAATTTTGGTACTTTTCGGATAACTTTCATATTTTGATGAATAGTGAAAATTACTAAATTTTAATTAAAAACAACTTTTTTAATCAAAATAATTAATAGTAATTAATTATGAATTTGATTGGTTTTAAAGTATATTTAGAATATATTTTTACTATTTAATATAATGTTGGTCATTGACATAATTTTACAATTAAACCGAACATAAACAAGTGTCAATCTTTTGATAGTTATTATCTCTTAAAAACACGCTTTTTGTTTTGACAGCGGGAATTAATTTTAAATTAATTTCTGCCACTTATGTGTTTTGAATTTAGGAAAATGGATTCCATATTTGGAATCAGGATGTTCAAATTTTGTAAATAGGTAACTTTTATTTTAAGACATTTTGAATAATTAATGCGGTAAATATTTTATTTACCATGGTTAAGGGTAAATCCGGTAAATAAGGGTTAAAAAATAATATTATAATAATACTAAATTACCCTAAAACGTATCTTAACCCTATTGGTTGATACATGGTCGACCATGGGCATCTGTGTGTCAATTTTGGGACCCCATGGATCCACTTGTAAGTGATAATGACACTTTATTTTAATTAAGTTAAAATGAATACAAAAATGACACAAGCATATATCTTTTAGAAAAACAATTGTTATAGAGGGTTATATAAGTTGGCTTTTAGATTATAAATATTCATTAGAAATATAAAAAGATTTCCTACATAATGATATTTTATTTATAATTTTTAGACATTAAATATTTTATTTTATTTATGACACAATGATGATGCAGTAATTACTATAATAGTGAAAAATTAAAATAATTGATATTATAAATACCCAAATAAATATAATATGAAACTTATAATGAATTAAACTAATTTTCTAGGATAATATGACATATTAGGATTGATTTAATTGACTTTTTTCGAAGTAATAAATCTTTTATGAGTTTTACAAAAATCAACTATTGAATAATGTCAAAATTGACATAAAAGAGTTCTTAAAACAAATATTATATTATTAATTGATATTAAATTCCTAAAAATCTAAGGTTCGGCCAAGAGACTTATTTCATGATAGGTTCATCATTAATGGACCACTTGTGGGTCGCTTGGATGTATATAGTAAGTTTATTAACCATATTATATAAAAATACATAGAGACATTGTAAAAGTGAAACTAATTAACTTAGAGTTAATACTTAATGATAAGGTTAATATAAGTACCCAAACCTGTCTAAATTCTATTTGTTGAGTGGTTTTAGACCTATCCCCACCTTAACCTTTGAATAATCAACTTTGGAGCCATTAGAAATCGAATATGAATTTATTATAAATTAATATTTCTAGCTTTTCCAAAGGTGCCCCTCACCCCTCTTATAAAAGGGCACTCCTCCTTCTCATTTCTTCACACCTTAAAATCCTTTTGGTTCGGCCAAACTCTGCCCCAATACTCTCCCAACATCCCTCACTACATCCTAGAGGCCTTAGTTTGATCAGAAAGCCATCCTAAGGAGCCCTTTTGATCAAATCAAAAGGAAGAACCCGAAGAAGAGGTAATGCTTTCACCACCCTTCTCCAAGTTCATTTCTTCTTCCACTTCTTCATCCTTTGTTCTTACCATTCTAAAATAATAACTCCAGTATCTCACATATACTGTGATGTTATTATAAATATGGTACAATCATATTCAGTATTCTATCCACCCTTTGAATAACATGTCACCATACGTGCGTACTTACGGCTTACCGTCTCCACGTCGTGGTGTAATTGTTATTCAATATAATATTATTTGGATGAGTATAATAATGATGTGTAACTCATGTAAATAATAAATATAACATGTTAATGATTCTGTATATATGATATACCATCCATTTATATATTATTTTAATATCAAAAGAATGATATTGTCGCTCGTGCGTACGTACGGACTACCGTCTCCACGAACGCGATGAGATTCATTCTCCATCGTATCCATTCAAGTATAATTATCATTTGATAATTTAAAAATGATGTTTAAGGACTGGATATCATTCTGGATATGAATAAGATACAACAACCATGGATTATGTAACAAAACATATAAAAGAAAATGAGTAAGTTAACTCCCGAAACAACGATAATTCTAAGATATTATTAACAAATCAATGTTAAAAGATCATATATGATATCATATTAATATATATGATTCTTGTATAATTTAATAACAACTATTTCACCATTATACAGGAGGATAACCTACCCCAACCATGGAAAAGTACAAGGTAAGGGATTTTCTTGTCTCACTTTCAATTCCGTGATATTTCCATTGTTCGCCACTAAATTATTGAAAGTGGTGTATTGTGTACTGCCATTTGAAATATATTATCATTATTATATTTATATTCATGTTATTCTGTAAATAATTTGGTGGTTATTAACTTTTGGCCATACGACTCGGTTGATTAACGTGGTAAGGGGTTTTCATCTCACTCCTTATTCTCATGAGATTCATTCCATATTGCCACCATTACCTTTTGTGTGGTGTATGTACTGCCCATAATTATATTCTTTGTGTAATACACTCTAATTTATGTGTACTTACATATTCATTGTATGATACCTCTTTCATGGGTTGTATGTTTCATAAATTACCAAACTGGTAAGGGTTATTTCACAATCTCTTCATTATCTGAGGTTGTTTATACGTAATAATCTACGGGGATCTCTTTATCATCCACATCAATGTTTCTTAAAAATGTATTTTCAAACATTTTTATTATTTACAAGAATATGGGTTAAAGTCATTTATACCCTTGTTTGACTTTTTATAAGAGGAATCTTTCCGTCGTTTTCAAAACAAGGTCCTTTTTAACCTTTTCGACAGAATTAAGGTAAGAATGTTTTTTAACTTATACGGCGGGTGCGGTTATTTTACGCCGTTATAAAATCTTCAAAGATTTCCTTACAAGCTTATAAGATTATTTTCAAAGAAAATTTTTTATTTTATATGGATCTTAAATGATTTCAAAATAAAAGGAGATATTTCTTTAAAAAGAATTTTGATTTCATCTATGTCAACATCCTTTGATGAATTTTATGATTATTTGAAGTTGATTTATTATGATACAAAACTTCTATATTGTATTTAAGGTTTTGTGATATGTTTGACTGTGGATGTGCTATTTTTATACCATTCATAGTTTATGGTGAAAGTATTGACATTTTGTATGCTAGTTCCAATAAAATGTTTATGTTATATTTCAACCTTTACTTCATATGAATGTGTTGGACAAGTATGTTCCAGGTTGGGGACTGGTTAAAGTAAGCCCTCCAGGTTGGGGACTGGTTAAAGTAAGCCCTCCAGGTTGGGGACTGGTAAAAGTAAGCCCTCCAGGTTAGGGACTGGTAAACGTAAGCCCTCCGGTTTGGTCTCCGGTTATTAGAGGCACTCCGGGTTGGTGTCCGGTTATTAGAGGCACTCCGGGTTGGTGTCCGGTTATTAGAGGCACTCTGGGTTGGTGTCCGGTTATTAGAGGCACTCCGGGTTGGGTTCCGGTTACAGTTAGCCCCAAGGTCTTGGGACGAGGCCTTGAAAAGTAATTAAAGTTTAGCATTATGCATTCCATCATTATGAAAGTGCTTATTGATTTTTCATGTGATTATTCGATTAGTAGAATAACCATGTGAATAAGTAAATGGCATTATTTCATTTCATTTATGCCATACTATGTTGAAAGTTCAAGTTTTAAAGGATTTTGTTTTAGTTATACATTGCCTTAAATGTTTATTCTTATTTATGAAAGTTTCCGCTATATTGTTATCCTTACTGGGCATTTTAGCTCACTCCTTTTCTATGTTTTATTTTTCCCAGGAAGTGAAGAAGTAAATTATGAATGACCTGCAGGGATATTATGTGGGGATATGAGTGTGGATTATGGATACAATATGTTGTTGTAGTAGTTTTTCGTTTAATGATGTAATATAAACCTTATGAATATATCTAGTGTTTCCAAGGCTACTAAACCAATCGGTCTTTCGAGATTTGATCTTTCTTGTGATCATGCCAATGTTACGAAGTAATGCACCGACTCTGGGAAGCTGGGGTCGGGGCGTTACAGTTGGTATCAGAGGAAGTTTAGTACAATAATTGGAAGCTAGATTTTGATAAAATCTGAATAGAGCACGTAGACCTAAGATGAACTTTGAGGATTAGTATAGAAGAAATTCCTAGAATTTTGGTATTGTAGAGATTTTGTGAGTTTTCCGAGCAATAAATCCCTGTCTGGATACGAGCAGGTAGAGGCGGCTCTGGCACAGATGTACCTAGGGGTAAAACCCGAAAACACCGCTTTGAGCTAGACTCGAACGGGAACTGGTGCACGACAACGGGCCTTGCTGCACTCTTGGTTACGACACTCCCGGGGGATATGCTTAGGATAACTCTCATTTTCTTTACAAATCATTATGAAGGGTTTATGAGTATATACTTCCTCAAAGAAAACATTTTTATGATTATGGATTATATCCATAAATAGTTCAATTTATGTTAAGTGTTTTATAAGTATGGGATTATGTGTTTTGATTCATAAACTGATCTAGTTTATGCCATGGTATAGAAATGGTGCCCAGTAGAAGGAATGAGAACTCCAGAAATACACATGATTAAAAGAGAAGGAATGATCATATCTTTCATGGTCTTAAGCTAGAATTTATAATAGAAATAGTCTCCCATGTATTATCATCATATGAAGAAATAATATCATGTGTTGATAAGATATGTAAAGAGTTTACTGAGTCCTATGGCTTTGAAGGGAAGCAAGAGAAGAAAAGGATGGAAGAGAGAAAGATGGATAAAGGGAAGAGGGAAAAGAATAATTTTCCCATATGTGGTAACTGTGGAAAGAAACACCCTGGAACTTGCCTGAAAGGAATGGGAGTTTGTTATAAGTGTGGAGGAAAAGGGCACAAAGTACGTGACTACAAGGATAAGAAAATGGTTTTAAATGTACAATGCTTCATTTGCAAGGAGTTTGGACACTACGCGAACCTATGTCCCAGTCATCAGACTATGCCGCAAATGATGCTATTGGATAATAATCAAGTTATGATACTACCACAGATGAAGAGGAATGATTAGAGTTCTTATGTTGATTATGTCAATTGAGTGTTGTATCAACAATGTACTTGTTATAATAATTATGGAGTATATAAGGATTGTACTGCAGTACTATTTCATTAAGGACTTGAGATTATGTGGAACAAAGAAAAGTGACTCAATAGGAGGATAAATTTTTGGAAAATATATGGTTGAGAGAATGATAAATCATAATATAGTTCTGATACTGAAGTAGTGATTTTGGAATAATATGTGATTGTTTTGGATAAATTATATTGGATATTCTTGACTACCTTGGAACTAATTGATGATTTGTATATTCCATCATTGTTGGGGTTTAAAACATTTTTGGATTAATGAAGTATATCTGGCATTCTATATGGAATAAGGGAGCATGAATGTAATCAATAAGGAATATGGTAATACATGATGAAGGTATTCATATGCTATTACGGGGTAAAAGGATCTATATTATGTTTACCTTCCTTATGAATGTTGGACTGTGAGTATGGACAGAAGTATTTTGGATAGTTCTAGTTTGGATTATTTTGGATTTCCATAAAAGGACAACTCGGAGGTCGGGCGGCAACCCGTCGCGTCCGGAAAGGCTGCGAGACTTGAACCCGCAACCAAAGGGCGACAAGGGTGTATCACCTACCACTATCCCACGAGATGTCATGGATTAAATAAAGTAGTTTTTTAAAAGATCTGGTAGATGAATTATAAATTCGTTTATATTTGAACCCTCTATGAATAGTATAAATAGAATTTTTTTTACAAGTGAATGATGAGTTTTGGTAGAAATTTATTAATGGATAAAACTCTAATTATAAACTAAGTATATCTCCTTATGATCTTAGCCAATCTCATAAATAAATTCCTCATCATTAATAAAAGGAACTTAGAACAAAAATGTTGTCCTAGATGGTACCTTAAATCATCACTAATTTATGGCTTTGGGATTGTTGGCCTTTTCATAGCCATGTTCTCTACCACTCTCCATCAGATAATTGATGGCTAGATTTTTCTTCCATATCCATATTTTCTTACATGGAACCCTAGTATGTGTTATTTTCGGTAATCTTCATACTTTCTACTCTTTATTTTAAATAAAGGCCTCATTAATTCATTTTTCTATGTGGGATTTCAACTAAGATATTTTGAAACGTCAAAAATGTGTTATCCCAATACCCTATATTTTGTTGAACCGATGGTACTTCAAATAATCATAGATTGATGAGTTTAAGGACCTCAATTTTATACTTTTTGTGATTGATGACCTCAATCACTACCTATAAATATTTAAGTTTTTCCTCCAATTATATGTCTCTAATTTCCACCAATGTTCTCCTAATCAAGATCATAATTTGGTGGTGACCCTTTCATTTCTCTTTTCCTCATATTAAGACTAAATTTTAGTAACCCAATTTCCGATGTGGGTTTTCCCACAAATATATTTTCTATTTTCAACCTTTTATTTTCGAAGAACAATTTCAAATTGCGAGGACGCAATTTATTGAAGGAGGGGAGAATGTAACACCCCAAGATTTCATAGTGTGTTATTTCTTCAAAATAATTCAATAACTTGCACTACACGCAACACTGAGTTCAATCACACCATGACTTACAAAAAAATCCATTCAAAAGAGGTTATGAATAGTATTATCTAAATTTTAAACTTTATATAATCCTTATAATTTTAGAATCCATATTATGAGTTTCTTAGATATAATGCAAGAACAAATTCATTTTCAGTATTGCACTTTTATCAACTTTTAATAGTGAACCCTTTTTAAATACAATATTTTAAACTTTTTGACTAAATGGGGACATCAAAAATTTAAAATGAAACATCCCAAGCTTCCACGGTACACTTTCTTTGAATAATACCATATCGTGTGTTGTACGCAACTTCGAGTTCTAACACACCGTAACCAATCAAACTAGCTGTTATGAATAGTAATACCTACTTTTTGAAGTTATATATATTATATATTTTAAAATGGACTTCATTTTTGGATTTGGAATATCAAATTTAGCCTAAGGTGAAATTTTGGTACTTTTCGGATAACTTTCATATTTTGATGAATAGTGAAAATTATTAAATTTTAATTAAAAACAACTTTTTTAATCAAAATAATTAATAGTAATAAATTATGAATTTGAGTGGTTTTAAAGTATATTTAGAATATATTTTTACTATTTAATATAATGTTTGTCATTGGACATAATTTTACAATTAAACCGAACATAAACAAGTGTCAATCTTTTGATAGTTATTATCTCTTAAAAACACGCTTTTTGTTTTGACAGCGGGAATTAATTTTAAATTAATTTCTGCCACTTCTGTGTTTTGAATTTAGGAAAATAGATTCCATATTTGGAATCAGGATGTTCAAATTGTGTAAATAGGTAACTTTTATTTTTAGACATTTTGAATAATTACTGCGGTAAATATTTTATTTACCATGGTTAAGGGTAAATCCGGTAAATAAGGGTTAAAAAATAATATTATAATAATACAAAATTACCCTACAACGTGTCTTAACCCTATTGGTTGATACATGGTCGACCATGGGCATCTTTTTGTCAATTTTGGGACCCCATGGATCCACTTGTAAGTGATAATGACACTTTATTTTAATTAAGTTAAAATGAATACAAAAATGACACAAGCATATATCTTTTAGAAAAACAATTGTTACACAGGGTTATATAAGGTGGATTTTAGATTATAAATATTCATTAGAAAGCTAAAACGATTTCCTACATAATGATAGTTTATTTATAATTTTTAGACATTAAATAATTTATTTTATTTATGACACAATGATGATGCAGTAATTACTATAATAGTGAAAAATTAAAATAATTGATATTATAAATACCCAAATAAATATAATATGAAACTTTTAATGAATTAAACTAATTTTCTAGGATATTATGATATATTAGGATTGATTTAATTGACCTTTTTCGAAGTAATAAATCTGTTATGAGTTTCACAAAAATCAACTATTGAATAGTGTCAAAATTGACATAAAAGAGTTCTTAAAACAAATATTATATTATTAATTGATATTAAATTCGTAAAAATCTAAGGTTCGGACAAGAGACTTATTACAGGATAGTTTCATCATTAATGGACCACTTGTGGGTCGATTGGATGTATATAGTAAGTTTATTAACCATATTATATAAAAATACAAAGAGACATTGTAAAAGTGATACTAATTAACTTAGAGTTAATACTTAAAGATATGGTTAATATAAGTACCCAAACCTGTCTAAATTATATTGGTTGAGTGGTTTTAGACCTATCCCCACCTTAACCTTTGAATAATCAACTTTGGAGCCATTAGAAACCGAATATGAATTTATTATAAATTAATATTTCTAGCTTTTCCAAAGGTGCCCCTCACCCCTCTTATAAAAGGTCACTCCTCCTTCTCATTTCTTCACACCTTAAAAGCCTTTTGGTTCGGCCAAACTCTGCCCAAATACTCTCCCAACATCCCTCACTACAACCTAGAGGCCTTATTTTGATTAGAAATCCAACCTAAGGAGCCCTTTTGATCAAATCAAAAGGAAGAACCCGAAGAAGAGGTAATGATTTCACCACCCTTCTCCAAGTTCATTTCTTCTTCCACTTCTTCTTCCTTTGTTCTTACCATTCTAAAATAATAACTCCAGTATCTCACATATACATTGATGTTATTATAAATATGGTACAATCATATTCAGTATTCTATCCACCCTTTGAATAACATGTCACCATACGTGCGTACGTACGGCTTACCGTCTCCACGTCGTGGTGTAATTGTTATTCAATATAATATTATTTGGATGGGTATAATAATGATGTGTAACTCATGTAAATAATAAATATAACATGTTAATGATTCTGTATATATGATATACCATCCATTTATATATTATTTTAATATCAAAAGAATGATATTGTCGCTCGTGCATACGTACGGACTACCGTCTCCACGAACGCGATGAGATTCATTCTCCATCGTATCCATTCAAGTATAATTATCATTTGATGATTTAAAAATGATGTTTAAGGACTGGATATCATTATGGATATGAATAAGATACACGAACCATGTCTTATGTAACAAAACATATAAAAGAAAATGAGTAAGTTAACTCCCGAAACAACGATAATTCTAAGATATTATTAACAAATCAATGTTAAAAGATCATATATGATATCATATTAATATATATGATTCTTGTATAATTTAATAAAAACTATTTCACCATTATACAGGAGGTTAACCTACCCCAACCAAGGAAAAGTACAAGGTCAGGGATTTTCTTGTCCCACTTTCAATTCCGTGAGATTTCCATTGTTCGCCACTAAATTATTGAAAGTGGTGTATTGTGTACTGCCATTTGATATATATTATCATGATTCTATTTATATTCATGTTATTCTGAAAATCATTTTGTGGTTATTAACTTTTGGCCATACGACTTAGTTTATTAACGTGGTAAGGGGTTTTCATCTCACTCCTTATTCTCGTGAGATTCATGCCATATTGCCACCATTACCTTTTGTGTGGTGTATGTACTGCCCATAATTATATTCTTTGTGTAATACACTCTAATTTATGTGTACTTACATATTCATTGTATGATACCTCTTTCATGGGTTGTATGTTTCATAAATTTCCAAACTGGTAAGGGTTATTTCACAATCTCTTCATTATCTGAGGTTGTTTATACGTAATAATCTACTGGGATCTCTTTATCATCCACATCCATGTTTCTTCAAAATGTATTTTCAAACATTTTTATTATTTACAAGAATATGGGTTAAAGTCATTTATACCCTTGTTTGACTTTTTATAAGAGGAATCTTTCCGTCGTTTTCAAAACAAGGTCCTTTTTAACCTTTTCGACAGAATTAAGGTAAGAATGTTTTTTAACTTATACGGCGGGTGCGGTTATTTTACGCCGTTATAAAATCTTCAAAGATTTCCTTACAAGCTTATAAGATTATTTTCAAAGAAAATGTTTTATTTTATATGGATCTTAAATGATTTCAAAATAAAAGGAGATATTTCTTTAAAAAGAATTTTGATTTCATCTATGTCAACATCCTTTGATGAATTATAAGATTATTTGAAGTTGATTTATTATGATACAAAACTTCTATATTGTATTAAAGGTTTTGTGATATGTTTGACTGTGGATGTGATATTTTTATACCATTCATAGTTTATGGTGAAAGTATTGACATTTCGTATGCTAGTTCCAATAAGAATGTTTATGTTATATTTCAACCTTTACTTCATATGAATTTGTTGGACAAGTATGTTCCAGGTTGGGGACTGGTTAAAGTAAGCCCTCCAGGTTGGGGACTGGTTAAAGTAAGCCCTCCAGGTTGGGGACTGGTAATAGTAAGCGCTCCAGGTATGGGACTGGTAAAAGTAAGCCCTCCGGTTTGGTCTCCGGTTATTAGAGGCACTCCGGGTTGGTGTCCAGTTATTAGAGGCACTCCGGGTTGGTGTCCGGTTATTAGAGGCACTACGGGTTGGTGTCCGGTTATTAGAGGCACTCCGGGTTGGGTTCCGGTTACAGTTAGCCCCAAGGTCTTCGGACGAGGCCTTGAAAAGTAATTAAAGTTTAGCATTATGCATTCCATCATTATGAAAGTGGTTATTGATTTTTCATGTGATTATTCGATTAGTAGAATAACCATGTGAATAAGTAAATGGCATTATTTCATTTCATTTATGCCATACTATATTGAATGTTCAAGTTTTAAAGGCTTTTGTTTTAGTTATACATTGCCTTAAATGTTTATTCTTATTTATGAAAGTTTCAGCTATATTGTTATCCTTACTGGGAATTTGAGCTCACCCCTTTTCTATGTTTTATTTTTCCCAGGAAGTGAAGAAGTAAATTATGAATGACCTGCAGGGATATGAGTGTGGATTATGGAGACAATATGTTGTTGTAGGAGTTTTTCGTTTAATGATGTAATGTAAACCTTATGAATATATCTAGTGTTTCCAAGGCTACTAAACCAATCGGTCTTTCGAGATTTGATCTTTCTTGTGATCATGCCAATGTTACGAAGTAATGCACCGACTCTGGGCAGCTGGGGTCGGGGCGTTACAACCAATTTCATCGAGTATTTTTTGATGAATTTATATTCCCTAATTATAATCATTAGAGCCATATGGTTATTGTCTTCAAAAATATGTTCATAGATTTCATTGGTTCTTCCCACAACTCCATCCACCCCTTGTAGGATGTTATACCGTAATTGGGTTTTTAGTATTTGACATGTTTGAGATGTTGTTGGTGTATGAACTTGCATGACCCTCCTAAGGGTGATATTTTATATGTTTAATGGATTTTTTATATATTGAATTTCACAATAGGAATTACCATGTATCCTCACCAATTGACCCACCTATGGTAAGATCTTTAATTTCTTAATTAAACGTGGAATGGGAATTGACAGGTATACTAGGTATCTAACTTTTCCCTCAATGTAATTGGATAATAGTTTTCTTGTCTATAGCCACACATAACACATTAATGGAAGGTATTGGAATGATCCTTGATTATTTAATAAGATTATATAGATTAAATGAATTGTTTCATGATACTTGGCCTTGTCACACTAACGAATAGAAGATCATGACTTAAATGGATTTACTGATTAATTATGGATTGATTGAAGGTTTTTATGCTGCATGGACTATTCACACAAGTGAATGGAAAGACATTAACTAATTGAAATTATATATTACTTCAATATCAAATAAGAGTGGATTGACTCGAGCTCGCCTTGGATTATTATCAATGAATGACTTCAGCACTCAGGAACCCCATTCTGATTCAAGGATAAAACTTTATTAGCTTTAAACCCACCTATATCCCGATCCTTATATATTCTTGGATGCAACGTATGACACTATAGGTTCCCTCACATAGTATTAATAGATGCCTAAATACACTCCTTGGATCAGATATTGATACGTAGGTTCCATGGTTAAATATTATAGGGCCCAATCACTGTTTAGCCCCAATTTATCTTTGATGATCCCATTGGATTTTGTGCTCATATTATTGTGGAATTATTTGGAATATACTCCTTAGAAGTCAATATTCTCCTTAGTTAGTCTGTATTCATCACTGATTTGGTGACCCTTGAGGTCTATTTGTCCTTGGCTATTACCTTGGAACTTCATTACTGAATGTCATTACAGGTTTCCTCATTACATCTTATAACCATAAATATTTCTTATATGTGTATTATTTAAAAATTGGTTTCAATTAAATAACAAACTAGTTATATTTTCATACCCCAGCTAAGTGTTGAAGAATGTGTCAGGAAAATTAGATACGTTGTAGAATTTTACATTATATATGCATAATTGAACACTATTACATTTCTATTACATGGGTTGGAGGTTATAGACACTATTGTTTGTGGCCAACAAAGATTTTTCTCACACCTTATCCTGGTGACGTTTTGTACCTGTAATAGATTACAAGGTTACACGTGTTGAAAAAGGGAAGTGTAAAACATAAAATATTTTATTGCATGCTGTTTAGGGTAGATATTTAGAGTAAATTATTCAGCTAGAGCTTGGGATTCATGTGGTTGTATTTTTATTTCAATTATAATTTTATGGAATTTTTTCCCTACTTTTTTATATTCATTTATAGTTTATTGTAACATGAAATATCATCATCAGTTGTTGTATGTATTTACAGCTATTGTAGTTATTGTTATTACTGTCTACGTTTTCTCATTGTTCCTTCTCTTTACTTTAGTTAGTTATGTTCTTTACATTAGTTTATAGTAATCTGATGTGATACACTTTTGGTAATGAGGGAATAGTCTCCCCACATACACTCCTTAGGCCCTTAATTCTAGTCAGATCTCATTTTCATTTAAGGAGATACTCTTTAGGGCATGTGGCCCACCAAGCTCGGTGGCCCTATTTAGTGGCATCAATGTCTAGGATTTCAAAATGTGGTATCAAAAGAACATTTTTTTTTCTTACTTTAATATTTGGATCTAATAATCTAGGGATTAAGGATGCTATGGTACATGTTCATATACCATGCTTGGGTGTCATGAAACCAGTTTCAGGTTAAAAAAAATTTCCAACATATAATTGGTGTTATATATTTCATATTATAGTTGATATTATTTCATCATATTGTGACACACATGATATGTTGAGGTTATCATTATTATTATGTTTGAGTATTTTTTCACCATTTCTTTGTTGATTTGAGGACAATGATCATTGTTACATGCTTCATCGTAGGTGCATTGAATATTCATGTCATGCATATTTCCATTCCATATAGATGCATTTTACTGCTTTTCATTTCATTATATGCCTCTGATTGTTGTCTGATATTGGGATAGTTAGATTCATCTTATATTACTCTTGGTTACTATTGAATGATTTACTATCTCAACTCATGAGATGTATGTGACCTCATGGGTTAGGATGTGTAATGTGTCGAGTCGGTCCATTATGATATAAATTAATGGGTGTCATTTACAATGATAAAGTGTTTGTGCACTAATTCATTGGGAATGACTATCCATTATAAGGTGAAACATTACTTAATATGAAATAGTTTCATTTCCTTATCCCTTTTTTCATGTTTATGAGATGTAATAGAGTGAAAATTGTAATTAAATGTAAAATTAAATGGAAATTATGTTTGATAACATACCAATACTTGTATGTCTAAGAAGGTATTTGGGGTATTATATTGTCGGTAGTGAGTTTTCCTTGTTTTTCTTTAGTATTTGTGTTATCCTTCTACTTAATCTTTTTCTTAGGTCTGTGCTTGTCAATTTTTTACCAATGCTTCCATGAAATCCTTGTATCATATGCCATGATGGTGGTGACGATCATTCTTTAGACGTTGTGGGCCTTGAGCCTCCAACCTGACTTTCAGCATTTCCACATGGAGAACCACCCACTATACATAAATTGGGAACTGAATTCCATGTTTTTTTATAGTTTATAAAACTGATTTAGTCCCTTCATGGGGCTCCATAGCTTGAACTTATGATGAATGATCTGACTCCTGAGTTCCTGCAGTAGTATCCCCTGACACTCTTATGGGATGACATTTCATATGTTGGTGAGTATGGGATATATTACACCTTATCTATCATTGAGAATCCGGATAAACATTTATAGATAATCTTCAAATATTCTACTTACATGTTATATGATTCAGCCAAGCGTTGGTGGGATGTGATTACCAAGGCTGGCCGTCGTCAGGTAACGGTATAGGTTGATTTTTTGGATTCCATCTAGTATTAGTTCATTCCTCGGACTATGAGATCTAGAAAAGACAGAGAGTTCATGCATATCGAGTAGAGTTATATGTCAGTTATAGAATATTCATCCATATTCAAAGAGTTATAGTATTTTTCACTATTTTTATCTAGTGATAAGCTTTTGTGTGCTGGATATTTTGAGGAGAAACGCTAGTATGCCATCTATAAACAGGTGAATGACTTTTCCATTCCATGTTTTAATTAAATATTCAATGAAGATCTTATCACTGAGTAAAACATAAGGGATGGAAACTGAAACATGTATAGGGGACCAGTGCTACATCTGTCCATTAGTTATTTTGGTGGAAATAAATGTTCCTTGAGGTTTCTCTACTTGGAAGTGAAAAACAGAGTGCCTCATTCAAAACTCAATAGTGTGTCATCAGTATCAAGGATGGGGGAACCTAAATCTTCATTTTGATAGAGACCTAATGTAGTGTCGGTTTGGTGGCCATATGGTTCATCTTTATATATTTGGTTGGAACATTCCACCATCTCTTAATTGAAAAGGATAAGTTATAGCTCTACCATTAGGTGGTGTTCTTTTGCATCTTATCAGGCTGGGATTTGGAATAACATCATCCAGAATGGGATGTAATGAGTTCGTGGTTATGGTAGTCATCCCCATGATCACTAGTATTTCTAGTAGAGTAGTTATGAGAATGATAGTACATTTGTTACATAAAGTCATGGATGAAGCCAATTTCATGCACTATAGTCGATACCTGAGGATCAGATAGTGGGACCATCTACAATACCATGTACTATTCTTGTGACATTATCTTTATTATATTTATTATTTTATATAGTTTATTTGAACATTTTTATCTATCTATCTATCATGGAAATTATCATACATGATATACAATATTAATATGGTGTAATGAATCTATATGCTACAATAGGAGTACTGACATAGGACATATTCCTGTGTTGGGACTGTCCCCTCAAGGTAGGAAATTAACCTTTCTAATATAACCTCTTAATTCATGAGATTATAGGTTTTGATTTCATTCTCTAGATGGATAGGTGGGTTCTATATCATTATTTTTTAGATTCATATTGCCACAAGGTATATTTTACATCACTAGATAGAAGCAGATATCTACATAAGATTTAGAGGGAGGTCCAGGCTAGTAGAGTAGTACCAGAGCATCATGGGATAGATGTAGTTACCAAAAAGATAGAAAATACATTCATAAAAGATCTTTTTGTATTTCAATATGTTTTCCCTCCTATATTGAACCATTTAACAGATGTATTTTCTGATTATTATTATATATTAAATTATCATAGAAAGAAAGAGTTTACAGTCATGCTTGTTCCAGGAGACGCTTTAGTGTCTATTCCACTATATAGGATGGCACCTATAGAGCTTCAGGAACTCAAGGGGCAGTTAGAGGTCTTAGAGGCCAATGTATTTTGATGGCCCAATACATTCTCATGGGTTTCTCCATTTCATTCCACCATGATGTTGGATGGAAATTTACATCTATGTATAGATTACAAATGGTTGAACCAACATACATTTAAGAACCTGTATCCACTACCTCAAATAGATGATCTATTTGAACAGCTCTGAGATGATAACGTCTCCTCTATGATCGACATGATATCAGGCTATCACCATGTGTGATTCAGGCTATCATAAAAACCTGATATATAATTCTATAGCCGGTATGGTTTGTATGAGTATATTTATGTCATTCAGTCTTATGATAGCACCCACCATTTTAATGGATTTTATTATTGTGGCGTTCCACACATATTTTTTATGGTATTTGTGGAGTTAATATTGGTGTATTGTCACAGTCATAGATATGAGGATAATAATCATGAGATTCTTTTGAGTACACTAAGAGAGCATCAGCATTAAACCTAACTTTCTATGTTTTTCTTCTAGATTGATAAAGTTCACAAATTAGGTCATATTATCTCATAATTATGTGTGTCTATTGACCCAAAAAAGGTTAGTGTTATAGTTTCCTGGGAGCATCCCAAGAATGTGTTTGATATACAATGATTCTTCTAGTTGGATGGATATTATAGAAATTTCATTTAGGACTTCTTATAAAACACTATTTTGTTGAATATTTTATTGATAATAAATAAAATAATTTCCTCACATTTTGTTAAATATGATTATTTATAAAATATTTGGGATTTGATCATTCATTTGAAAATTTGGTGAAAATTCCAGTTTTACACTTAATAGTTCACTGTAGTATTTCGATGATAAATAATTTTATATTTATTATTTGAATTTTAAATTTTGTACGAGTCTTCCCAACGTAATGTTCTACAACTTTCATTCAGGACACTAGAGCTAAATAGTGCATTGGGATTGCGTAAATGGGCCATTAATCCAATAGTGGGCTGGACTCAGCAGAATTGACATGGGTTATGTATTTGGGCCATATGTTCTTCATCAGATCTTTGATTGAGCCAAACTATTGAGGAAAGATCATGGACATGATTTGGCACAAATCATACTTCTGGAAGTCCGGTCACATCACGCGTTTTGGAGGTCAAATGGGCGGTGAAATTTGGAATAAAATATTTGGCCGAATTTACACATTCACACTTGAATCCACTTGTAACCTCTCCTCCCCTCCCCTCTATAAATTTGAGTTTTTCTCCTTTGGAGGTGTTGGGATGTGATATGGTAAGTTTAGGGAAGAGGATAAGTGGATCCACTCTAATTATCCAACCATTTCAATAGGGGTAGCTCTTGAAGCCAGGATCCCTTCGACGAAGCCTTCTTCTTCTCCTTCATGTTGTAATGAATTTGTTTGTGTTATAAAATTCTTTGTTGTTCTTTTATTTCATCTCTTTTCTTCGGTTTTTTTAATTTATTCTTCTATAAATATTCCTCTTTGGTCTGGAATTCTTGAGTAGAATCGTTGTTGGGTTATACCCATTATAAACCTTTGCACATGAAAAACGCTTCTATGATGATTACACCACCCATGGAAGAGTAGTTATTTTTAGTAATCGATCGACCTCTATCCTTTTTCCTTCATTTATTTTGAATCAATGAGCTAATGTAATTCAGGTAATATGATCTCTGAATTGTGTTTTTAAATTACATGAAACTAAGCAATCAATTGAACAATTAACACAAAAACACGCGAGGTCGGGATTTTGTGTAAATTGTGAGAGCGTAATCGTAATCGGTAATATAAGACCACACGAGATAAATATTTAGAGTTCAAATATAATACCTAAACACAATTCATCCTCATTTACAGAATGGATATGTGCTCTAATTAACCCCTGACCATAAGATATCCTTAGAACAGCAATCAAATCAGCGTGCTGCGATTGCGTGTTCCCAAGAAAGCCAAGGGTTTATGTAATTTCATCTTTGTGGTTAAGTTAACTCTCGTAGGGTTCGAGGGAAAAAAATCAGGGGATAATAATTAATTGGATATTGATTTAAATGATAATGATTAATAAGTGAATTAAGAGGTAGAGTTAGAATGATTATGCCTTTTAAAAAAGATTTCAAAAAACATCATCTTGTTGTGTCATTTTAATCGAAATTCATTTCAAAACTAATAACAAAAATATATATATACAATCTTCTTCCAGAAAACTTCTTCTAGATTCATAATATATAAAAAAACACAATCCTTTAAAGTAGTATTTTTATTTTATTCTCTTTTATTTTATTTTTAGAATACCTTTAAGAAGTTGTTGAATTCGCTTCCTCTTTTGAGAGACGACCTTGGTCAGCCACTCTACTACACCTAAGTACCCAAAAACCACATTAATCATTTGAGGGCACCCACGACAGCACCCTATCAAATGGGAATGGTTGCCGGGGAGGCAAGTAATTATTTCAACCAATTAGAGTTATTTATTTTGATTTACATTTTAATTCCCTTCCTCTCTTCTTTCTTCCGTCTTTACCCAATCTGATTTTTTCCTTCATCTTTTATTTCCTTCTACTTCTTTTTGGACCATCAAATCAAACTTCTAATTTTTATTTTACTACGGTCCACTCTCCAACTTCTCATGTTTCATTTATTGATGACATGAACTAATCCTAAAGATCTCTTAGATCTTGACCATGAGATTGAACGTAGCCTTAGGGCTCGAATCAGACATTCTCAGTCTACGGGATGTTTCAATATTCAACCATATGGTGAATTCCTATCTTCTGGAAACATTGAAATTGGAAGCAATTCAAATTCAAACTTCAAAGAGGAACCAATGGTTCGAAATAATGGAAATGAACTTAATAGAACAATTTGAGAATTGGATGCACCTGATATTAACTATCATCCAAATTTTATTGCATACCCAAATCTCGAATCAGACTTTGAACTGAAATCTGGGTTAATTCACATACTTCAAAAGTTTCATGGCCTCCCTGGTGAGGATCCTATGAAACATTTGAAATAATTTAATGTGGTTTGCTCAACCTTCAAACCAAGAAATTTATCTAAAGACCAAATCAAATTAAAAGCATTCCCATTCTCACTTGATGGAGCTAGAAAAGATTGGCTGTATTATTTTCAACCTGAAGATGTAACATGTTGGAATGATTTGAAACATATTTTCTTGGAAAGATTTTTTCCAGCATTAGGGACAACATCCATTTGAAATGAGATATCGGGGTCAAGCAAGCCCATGGGGGGTCAATGTATGAGTACTGGGAGCGATTCAAGAATTTGTGTGCAAGCTGCCCACATCACCAAATCAGTGAGCAACTCCTCATCCAATACTTCTACAAAGGACTCACACCCATGGAGAGGAGCATGGTTGATGTTGTAGTTGGAGGAGCATTGGTGGACAAGACACCAGCAGCCGCACGTGAATTGAGCGACAAGATGGCCCAAAACTCCCAACAATTTGGTGATCGAGGTACACCACATATCAGGGGAGTACATCATGTATTTCCTTCTTCTCTTGAGAGTCATTTGATTGATACCATGTTAGATGAATTTTCAACTATGGTGAGGAAAATTTCTTTGGCACAAAATACATCTCTACCCCCTCCTTCAAGGCCTTGTGGAATTTGCACTGAGACAATCCACCCAACTGACTGTTTCCCATAACTACAACAGACAGAGGATTGTGCAGCAGTATTCCCAGGGAGACCATTTCAGCAGAAACAAAAACCATATCCCCAAAAGAAGTTTGATTCATTTGCTCCAACATACAACTATGGGTGTAAAGATCAACCGAACATGAGGTATGGCTCTGGACAACAACAAAGGCCACCTTTTCAACCAAACTTCAAGCAGCCTCCACCTTACCAATAGGGTTTCCAACAACCCCAAAAGAGATTTGAAGCTCAACCATCAACAAGTCAGCAACAAGGGAATCCTACACCAAAGGTAGATTCTAATACTGATTATATTTTGAAGAAAATTGTTCTTAATCAACAGAATGAGCTGAAGAGTCATAGTTTGGAGCTGAGGGAGTTGAAGACTCAAATGATCCGGATTCCCACCGCCCTACATGAACTTGTAAGTAAGAATTCTAGAAATCTACCTTCCCAACACACTCCAAATCCAAAGGGGAATATTAGTTCCATCACATTGAGAAGTAGGAAGTAAATGAACAATACATATGTACCTACCATTCCTCCGGGATTCACCTCAACTCTAGAGAAGCCGCATTACAAACCAACTGATGAGAAATCCAAGGAGAAAGATAAAGGTAAGAAAAGTATTGATGAGGTTACTCCTAAACCCCTTCCTTTTCCAAATAGGGTTGTTCAAACCAAGAATATGGCTGAATAAGCAATGAAAAATGAAGTTTTGGACACATTCAAGCATGTGGAGATCAACATTCCACTACTTGAAGCCATTAAGAAAATCCCAAGGTATGCCAAATTCTTAAAAGAACTCTGCACCAATAGAAGAGGGATCAAGATAAATGAGAGGATCAAACTTGGAATGAATGTCTCAGCACTCATTTCACCAACTCTAGCAATTCCAACAACGTGCAAGGATCTAGGGACATTCACCATCCCATGTACCATAGGGGAGTAGCACTTCTCTGATGCTCTTTGTGATTTAGAAGCTTCAATAAATGTGATGCCTCACTCTGTATTCATGTCCTTGCAGGTTGTTGAGTTGAAGCCAACAAGAGTAGTGGTGCAATTGGCAAATAGAGCCATGGAATATCCAGCGGGAGTCCTTGAGGATGTACTTGTCTGGGTAAGAGACATGATCATTCCAGCAAACTTCTATGTGCTTAACATGGAGGATGATCAGGTAAGTTCTCATGCCCCCATTATATTAGGTATGCCCTTACTCAAAACTACAAAAACTATGATAAATGTCAATGAGGGTACACTTTCCATGGAATTTGGAGATAAAGTTTTGATATTTAATGTTATGGATTCCATGAAGTCCCCTCAAAGGACCATTCTGCATTTTTTATCTACCATTTTGAACCACCAAGTAAAAACACCATGGAATTGGATTGTCCTATGAATAGAATGATTACGAGTATTGGTTATAGTTTGATGTCTAAGAGTAATTCTACACCCGTTTTTAAGGAACAAGACTCTCTAAGATTTGATTTTGAAATGGAATCATAATCTGATTTTGATCATATGGACTCTAATTATGACATGGCTGTTGAGTACATTGATGGATTTGATGCATTATTTTCTAATTGTGATGATTATTATTTTGATACTAATTTTCATTGTGCAGATATGTTCGTTGCATCAATTTATCCATCTATACATCACCCCCTACATTGGAACTCAAGCCACTTCCCCCAAATCTTAAATATGCATACCTGCTGAGTGGTGATAGATTACCTGTTATCATTGCTAACAATCTCTTTTGAACATGAAGAAATTTTTTTGAATATTTTGAGAGATAACATTAGGGTACTTGGTTTTTCATTGGTAGACATATGAGGTATTAGCCCATCCATTTTCATGCATAGTATTCTCTTGGAGGATGGGGCTAAACCGGTGAGGCAACCACATAGGGGACTCAATCCAACCCTTCTAGAGGTTGTTAAAAAAGTGGTGGAAAAATTTCTCGAGGAAGGTATAATTTACCCTATTTTTGAATCACAATGGGTTAGCCCCGTCTAGGTTTCACCTAAGAAAACTGGTGTTTCTGTTGTTAAAAATGAGAAAGATGAATTAGTTCCAATGAGGGTACAAAACAGTTGGCATTTGTGTATTGATTATAAGAAACTAAATCATTCCACTCACAAGGACCATTTCCCCCTCCCATTTATTGATCAAATGCATGAGAGACAAGCTGGGAAGACACACTATTGTTTCTTGGATGGATTTTATAGATATTTTTAGGTTCTTAAAGATCCATAGGATCAAGAGAAGACTACATTCACATGTCCCTTGTCCACATTTGCCTACAATAGGATGCCATTTGGACTTTCCAATGCCCCATGTACCTTCTAGAGATGCATGGTGAGTATATTTTCTTGATTTTATTGAGACCTGCATGGAGGTATTTATGGATGATTTTACAGTGTATGGGTCTTCATTTTATGAATGTCTAATTAGTTTGGGAAAGGTGTTTAATCGTTGTATTGAAAAGAATCTGGTCCTGAAATTTGAAAATTGTCATTTCATGGTAGATCATGGCATTGTCTTAGGGAATGTAGTGTCAAAACATGGGATAGAGGTTGATAGAACAAAGGTAGATATTATTTCATCCTTACCATATCCTTCATGTGTGCGTAATGTTAGATCATTCCTAGGGCATTCAGAATTTTATCGGCGCTTCATCAAAGAATTTAGTAAGATTTCTCTTCCTATGTCAAGACTACTTCAAATGGATTCTGATTTTGTGTTTGATGTTTCTTGCTGGAATTCAATTGTTGAGCTAAAACAATGTCTGACCACTCCACCTATCACACATCCCCCACGGTGGGAAATTCCTTTTGAGCATATGTGTGACGCCTCCAACTTCGCGGTTGGAGCTGTCTTATCTCACAGGGTGGAAGGACATCCACATGTGATTGCCTATACATCAAGGATATTGGATTAATCCCAATAAAACTACACTACCACAGAAAAGGAGTTTCTTGCTGTCATATTTTCTTTAGATAAATTTTGTTCATATTTATTAGGCTCTAAAGTAGTTTTTTTTACCATGCAGCTCTGAGGTACCTCTTGAAGAAGCCAGATACAAAGCCACGACTTATTCATTGGATGCTCCTTCTTTAAGAGTTTGACATCGAGATAAATTACAAGAAGGGTTCAGAGAATTTGGTGGCGGACCACATGAGTAGGCTTACTCACACACTATAGGATGACACCTTGGACCAGGTACCACTTCGGGACACTTTCCCCGATGAGAATCTCTATACCATCTCAGGTGTGCATCCTTGGTATGCTGATTTAGTTAATTACATTGTTTCCTCTAAAATACCAGAAAATTTGAAGAAGTATCAAGTCCAAAAATTAAAAAGTGAGTCTAGGTATTATGTTTGGGATGAACCTTACCTCTGGCGCATGTGTAGTGACCTTGTCATTAGGAGGTGTGTTACCGATCACGAGTTTGAGTCTGTTTTGCATTTCTGTCATACACTTTCTTGTAGTGGACACTTTGGACCCCAACAGACAGCTAGGAAGGTTTTGGACTCTGCATTATATTGTCCTAGCTTGTTCCATGATGCCCATGTGTTTTGTAAGTCATGCTCTCGTTGCCAACACACTGGGAATATTTCTAGGAGACATGAGATGCCACAACAACCCATAATATTCTGTGAGATTTTTGATGTATGGGGCATTGATTTTATGGGTCCTTTTCCTAGTTCATTTGGATTTTTGTATATTTTGGTTGCTGTTGATTATATGAGTAAATGGGTGGTGGCCAAGGCCCCCAGGACTAACAATTCTCATGTTGTTTTGGACTTTGTCAAAGAACAGATTTTTTGCAAGTTTGGAGTACCAAAGGCCATCATCAGTGACCAAGGGACACCCTTTGCAATAGGAATTTTTCGTTCCTCCTTCGGAAGTATGGGGTGACACACAAAACATCAACAACATACCACCCCAAAAAAATGTCCAGGTTGAGGTTTCAAATCGTGAGTTGAAACAAATATTAGAGAAAATAGTGCAGCCAAATAGGAAGGATTAGAGAAAGCGCTTGGATGATGCATTGTGGGCTTATAAGACAGCGTACAAAACATCCATTGGTATGTCCCCATTTAGGATTGTTTTTGGGAAAGCATGTCATCTCGCAGTGGAAGTCCAGCATCGGGCATATTGGGCTATACAGAAATGCAACATGGATTTGGCCCAAGCTGGAATTCAAAGGAAGTTGCAAATTCAAGAGCTTGAGGAGATTCGACTGTCATCAAATGAGAACTCAACGCTATACAAGGAACGATCAAAAGCAGCTCATGACAAAATGAGCCAAAAAAGGGAGTTTTATGTTAAAGAGAATGTCCTTTTCTATAGTTCATGACTGAATCTAATTCCTTGTAAGTTGCGTTCCAGATGGTTAGGTCCTTATATTGTGACTAATTGTTTTCCTTATAGTGTAGTGGAGATCACACAAGAGGACACTGGAAGGATATTTACGGTCAATGGGCAACATTTGAAGAGATACATTGAGGGACTTCTTACTGATGCAGTGGATTTTATCACGCTGCATGACCCCATCATCACTTGAGCACATCAGGTTGTTCCTAACCCTTTCACTTTTATATTATTTTTCCTATTTAAAAATTTTTCATTTCATGTTCATATATCATCCCATGGGTTCACATTGAGGAAAATATAATATTTTATGTGTGGGGGAGGGAACCTTTTAGTTTAGTAATTTGAATTTCTTTCCTCTTAAAAAAAACAAAAAACAAATTGTGTGTTTTTCAAATTTTGTGTGTTTTTTTTACAATTTTCTGTGTGTTTTTTAAACTTTTGAGCTGAAATGATTCCCATCACCATTTTTAAATCCATATAAATAAGTGAAACAATTTACCCCTTGAAACTAAGCTTAAATGAATGTTGAAATGACTTTGTTTCAAGTTCAAATATTTAGTAATTTCATGGAATGTACACCGAATTTTGAATCCCATGCCACATCTCACTGTCTTTATATTTGAAATAACTTTCCTATGAGGATTCTGAACCATTATTTTCATATTCTTTACATTCACCTCACTTCTTGAGAGAACCAGACCATGCTTTATTTAACCAGAATTTTATTTATTCCTGTCAAAACATGAGGGTTTGATGTACTTATGTTTAAATGATTGAGGCATTTGTTTCGTATTAAAGCCCCTATTTCAAAGAATCCTTTTTTATAATGGCGTACCGTGAATATTAAATCCTTGTAGCCATTATAATCCATGCACAACCTATTAGGTTATCCACATTAGAAGCCAATTTTCCCTATCCAACCAACTCTTGAAGTGGAATTGCATAATCTAGTTGAGCCAAAGTGTGGGGGAAGCTATGTTGTGTTGTGATACCACATTCTGTGAAACATTTTGTGGAAAATTAAATTATGAAGAGATGTGTTTGCTGCTAAAGAAATTCATTATAGTGAATGCTGTGCCTTTTCTGGAGCTTTCAAGACAAGTGAAGTTGTGCCTTTTCTAGAGCTTCTTATTGAGGTGGAAAGTTGTGCCCATCTGGATCATTCAAGAAAATAATGTTTGAGAAGATTGAAATTTTTGATGCTGAAATGATGAATGGTGAAAAACTTTCATGACTTTTCATGATGATGGAGCTGAATTTACAATATGGGGATTGAGGAGAAGACCATATTTATGTGAAAATTAGATTAATGAAATTTTGCTTCAAAAAGTGTCAAGCCCTCCTCATTCAGCCTCAGAATTTTTCACATCTAAATCCTACCAACCGAAAGCCGCAAAAAAACCCTAGAATGTCCTCATGATAAACATATGTCCTTGAATCACATTGTGTAGCGATGTAGGAATCTATCAAGCCTATGGCGACCCTTGTATGCGTTTGGATGAGAAAGACATTGCAAAAAAATGACATTTGTGTGATAAGAGAGAATTCAAGTGAGGTAAGTGTTTTGTGCACGGGAGGATACATAAAGTGGAAATATATTCAATTATATAAAGGAAGAACTTGAAATAATTGTTTTTTATGAGGCATGATATCATTTGTTTCTTGGTGTGTAATTGTATGATCTCAAGGATATGTGTTTTTGAATTGGTTTTGATTTGATATTGATGTTTACTTGACATGAGGTTTTGCCCGGGAGTGCAAAAGGGTAAGTGTGGGGGAGTTGATAAAACACTATTTTGTTCAATATTTTATTGATAATAAATGAAATAATTTCCTCACATTGTGTTAAATATGTTTATTTATAAAATATTTGGGATTTGATCATTCATTTGAAAATTTGGTGAAAATTCCAGTTTTACCCTTAATAGTGCACTGTAGTATTTCGAAGATAAATATTTTTCTTTTTATTATTTTAATTTGAAATTTTGTAACAGTCTTCCTAACTTAATGTTCTACATCTTTTATGCAGGACACTATAGCTAAATAGTGCATTGAGATGGAGTAAATGGGCCATTAATCCAATGGTGGGATGGACTCGGTAGAATGGACATGGGTTCTGTATTTGGGCCATATGTTCTTCAGCAGAGCTTTTATGGAGCCCAAATTTTTGAGGAAATCTCTAAGACATGATTTTTCACATATCATCCTTCTGGATGGCTGGTCAATTCATGCGTGTTTGCGGTCAAATGGGTGGTGAAAGTTGGAATAATATATTTGGACGAATTTCCACATTCACACTTAAAACCACTTGTAACCTCTCCTCCCCTCCCCTCTATAAATTGGAGTTTTTCTCATTTGAAGGGTTTAGTACATGCTTTGGGACGTTTAGGGAAGAGGAGAAGTGGATCCACTCCAATTATCCAACCATTTCAATAAGGGTAGCTCTTGAAGCAAGGATCCCTTCGGCGAAGCCTTCTTCTTCTCCTTCATGTTGTATAGTTTTTGTTTGTGTAATAAACATCTTTGTTCTTCTTTTATTTCTTCTCTTTTCTTCTGTTTTGTTTAAATTTATTCTTCTCTTAATCTTACTCTTTGGTCTGGAATTATTGTGTAGAAGCGTTATTGGGTTATACCCATTATAAATCTTTCCACATGTAAAACGCTTCTACGATGATTACACCGCCCATGGAAGAGTAGTTCTTTTTAGTAATCAATCGACCTCTATCCTTTTGCATTCAGTTATTTTGAATCAATGAGCTACTATAATTCACATAATATGATCCATGAATTTTGTTTTTAAATTACAGGAAACTAAGCAAGAAATTGAACAATTAACACAAAAACACGTGAGGTCGGGATTTTGTGTAAATTGTGAAAGCGTAATCTTAATCGGTAATACAAGACCACACGGGATAAATTTTTAGAGTTAAAATATAATCCCTAAACACAATTCATCCCCATTTACAGAATGGATATGTCCTCTAATTAACCACTTACCATAATCTATCCTCAGAACAACAATCAAAGCAGGGTGTTGTGATTGTGTGTTCCGAAGCTAGCCTAGGGTTTAAGTAATTTCATCTTTGTGGTTGAGTTAACTCTCATAGGGTTCGAGGGATAAAAAATTAGGGGATCATAATTAAGTGGATATTTATTTAAATTATAATGATTAATATGTGAATTAAGAGGTAGAGTTAGATCAATTAGGCCTTTTAAAATATATTTCTAAAAAAACATCTTCTTGTTGTGTCATTTTAATCGAAATTCATTTCAAAATAAAAAAAAATATATATATATACAATATTTTTCCAGAAAACTTCTTCTAGATTCATAAACTATAAAAAAACCCCAATCCTTTAAAGTTGTGTTTTTAATTTATTCTGTTTTATTTTATTTTTAGAATACCTTTAATAAGTTGTTAAATTCACATCCTTCTTTGAGAGACGACCTTGGTCAGCCACTCTATTGCACCTATGTACCCCAAAATCAAATTAATCATTTGAGGGCGCCCATGACAGCCCCCTATCAAATTCCCAAGACTTTATTCACCATTAAATAGACTTATAAGGAATGGGGTTATGTTCCTGTAGTCAAATCATGTGATAAATACTTTTATGAGATGAATGGTAGGCTTGTCTTGGTATTTATTAATGTTCTTCCTGATCTCGGAAAATGTTATACCATCTTTTTGATGCATCATTAATCAGCCTAGGTGAAGTATTGATTCAATAGGATAGGTTCTTTGCATATGGATCTTAGCATTTTGAGGCCTCATGAGAGAAATTACCCAATACATGATCTTGAGATAGTGGTAGTTTTATTTGGATTACGTTGATGGAAATGATATTTTTTAGGTAATAACTTTGTGGTTTACATGGACCAAAATATCCTCATATATATCTTTACATAGCGTGACTTGAACCACATACATCATATATGGGTCGAATATATTCAATCCATATATTTTGATCTTACCTATATTCCTAGTAACGGAAATGTGGATGCATATTCACTGAGTTGGAAAACATAAACACAGGTCATATGGGATGATAATGATGATTGGAAGTTAGTATACCTCTTCTATAACATGCATATCAAGTTTCACAATAGCCACAAGCAATATTAACTCCCATCATTAATATTTATCTTACTCCCTCCTTAATAAAGTGACGGGTAGAAAATTCTCAGATAATGAAGGCTTGGTTATCTTTGACAGTATATCAATAAATAAACAACCTCTAGATTGGAATGTTGATAGATAATACATCATGCATTTTCATGGATGTGTCTATGTTCCAATATATATGAGAAAGGAGTTGATATGTGATTCCCATGATTCCTATTGTGAATATCATCCTAATATCCACAGGATTTATATAGATATGTGATTCTAGTATTGGTGGACTAGGATGAAGCCTCAAATAGATGGCATTCTCCATAGGTGTTCCACATCTCGGTAAGTGAGGGAGGATCACCAAGGACCTACAGGCTTGTTATATCCACATCCAGTCCTAGAAAGGAAATAGTAATATTTTCTCATGAACATTATAGTCAGTTTTCTGATGTAACCTAGATGTTGTGATTCTATATGGTTTATCATTAAAAATCTTAAAAAGTGTCTCACTTCATTTTTATTCGGTAGTCCTTCCCAATTTATTAGATATGAAGACTGTAGGTATGTAAAATTATAAAACTACAAGGGGTGTCTTGTACTATTGATTCAGATAAGGACCCTCATTTTACATCATAGTTCCAGCATGTGTTGTTGAAGTCTGTGAGAACACTGGTGCTACTAATAAAATCTTTTCACCCTCAAACCAATGTATAATCCGATGATACTATCCATGTTTTAGAGTATATGCTAGGAGCACATGTCCTTCATTTTAGATGTTCATGGGAGAAGAAGAATCGTCCCATTGAGTGCATCTGTAATAATGGATTTCAAGTAACAATTCAGATGAATACTTATGAGGACTTATATAGAAGGCCTTTTCAATCATCACTATTATAGCAAGAGATAAGTGAGGAAATAATACTAGGTCCTCCCATCATTAAATGGAATTTTGAGAAGGATCAACTGATTGGAATGCTTATAACTTTTGACCAGTCTAAAAAAATCTTACGATGATTTACATCGATGACCTCTAGAGTTCGACGTCAGAGATTGTATATTCTTGTGGGTATCAACTAGGCTATGGAATAATTGGATTTGAATGTAAGGGAATTTATCACCTCATTATGTATGTTCATTTGAGATTTTATAGAGAGTCAGGTTGGTAGCTTATAAATTGCTTCTACCTCAGAGGAATCATTCCATGCACAAAATCATCCATATTTCACAGCTTTACTGGTATCTTTTAGACCCATATCGTTCCTTTGATCCCATGGAATTTGAGTTAGATATTGATGTAACATTTGTGAATTTTCCAATACACAACATTGACTGCAGCACGAAGGCTCTCCGATGCGGGTATGCCCTTCTAGAATGAGTGCTATGGAGGCACATCTGTGTGCAAGATGACGAATGTGAGAGGGAAAATGGCATACATGCCCAGGGGACAAAGTTTTTCTTATACAATATTCCTCCACCATTGGACGATGAACTCGGGGATGAGTTCATTTAATGGTATAATACTATTAGAACCTGATTTTTCACATTGGTATGAATCCATTATATTTCAATTTAATTATTATTTTCTTACCTAAAATTTATTCCTAATGTGTTAGTGATGGTTTAGAGGGTGTTCGGTGGTTGTTCAGAGCCTGGAACACAAATTGTGTCTAAGAAAACAAGGCATAGTGTACCGTTTGTAGAAAACCGTGTGGGAAGGTCACACAGTTAGATCAAACAATGGAGGTGGTGTCTTTTTGGATAAATCCTTATCACACAGATGGCACACAATTTCCATAATAGTCCATCTTAATCATTCCAGTGCCCCTTTTTCATAGGTAATCATTTATGGTTTGCACAATGTTTTTCAAACTATGCAGACAAACTGTGTGTCAGATATTTTATACGTAATTACACTATTTTTCTCACAATGGTCTAATAAATAACCCCCGTAAAACCTAATACAAATTACTACAAAATTTACCTATTTTTATCTAATCTTGGATCTCTTTGATGTCCTAAGGTAGGCAATGAATGATCTTGTTCATACGGGATCTGATTAGGCTTTTGTCTGTCATGTTTGATGCGCCATGGTAATTACTCGATTATATTTGAGCCTTTCTTCTTTTCTCTTGATCTCGACCTAGTTTTCAAGGTCTGATAATTTGTCCTTTATTATTATATATACCATATTATGATATAAAATATAGGTTAATATCCTAGGATACTGATTTTATAAGTATATGGTGGGTGATCTGTAACACATCCCTCAACTTTGTGTATTTTGGATATTTTCTTGTGCAGTACACCGATTCCATCATGTGTCGTTTATTGATTTTTTTTATCAATTTTTTTTTCATTCCAAATGTATGGTTATTCTATTTAAAAATATATGATTTTTATTTGGTTTCTATTCCCACAAATCCATCCATCTCACAGAAGATTTTATTCCATAATTGTGTTGTTATTATTTGACATATTTCAACCAATAAACAGGTGTGACTTTTCATGACCCTACTAATGGTAATAGTTTCAATATTAAAATGATTGATTTATATTTTAATTTTCATTATGTAATGTACAATTTATTTTCACCACTTTACCCCCTAATGTATGTTCTTCAATTGGACAATTAAATGTGAAATGGGATATGAAAGGTATACAAAGTACATCACTTGGTCTTATATGCACAAGAATACTAGGTTGCATATCTAACAAACCCCTTACCATATTAATGGAAGTTAGAAGAATGAATTGTTATTATTGAATATTAATTAAAGGGTTAAATGAATGGTTTCACGCTACATTTCTTAGACACACTAATAAATGGAATGTTTTGATCCAAATGTACTTATTGTTTAATTTTTACTTGATAAAATTGTTGAATGTTACTGGGCCTATTGACACTAATGAATGGAAAACATTGAACCAATTTAAATAATATATAACTTAATTATCAAATAATAGGGGAATTCCTCAAAATATTGTTGGACTGTTATTGGAGTATTCCTTGAAAACTCAGGAACCACATTCTGATTCAAGGCTACGCCTTTGTTAGGATGAAACCCAACTAGATCACGATCCATTTATATTCATGGAAGCATGGTATGGAACTATATATCCCTCACATTATATTAATATATTCATTATATAGGGTCATTTGATCCAGTTTTGTAAGGCCAGTTACATGGTTACATACCATAGAAACCTATCACTACTTTTCCTTGATTACCTTGGATGATCACCTTGGATTTGGTAAGAAACTTATTTTGGAATTAGATGGAATATTATCCTTCGAGTACCCTCTTAACCTTATTCAAGATTAATTTATCACTAATTATGAGACTCTTTAGTTATTAATTTCCTTGGTTATTACTTTGTAACTTCATTGTTGAATATTATTACCGGTTTCCTGGTTACAGCTTGGAACCTTCAGTATTTGTTAAATGTTACTTATTTATAAACTTAAAACAAGAACTACTTACATGTTCATACACAAGTCATGGGATAAAATACGTACTTGGTAATTTAGTTACATTAAAATATTTTACTTTATATATTCATGATTTCACACTGTTACATTTCCATTACACGGGTTGGAGGTTATAAACATCAATTGTGGTGGCCCACTAAGATATATCTTACACCCTATCTAGGTGTCGTTTGTTATCCAGAGTAGATTACGTGGTTGCAGGTGATAAGAAATGGAATTGTAGGTCTTTGAACACTATATTTCTATCTTCTTATAATGGATATTGGAAGTACATGGATGACCCAGAGCTTAACATACTTTGTGTAGTCTTTTGATTTCTTTTATAATTTTGTAGAACATGCTCTTCCTACTTTCTTGTATCAATGATTTCTAGTTTTCTAGGTACATTTAACATCATCATCAGTTGTTATATGTTATTACAATTGTATTAGTTATTTTTATTTTTTATCTATTTATTCATTTTGCTTTCTATTTACCTATGATGATTCCACTATTAACCTCAATTTATACATATCCACCACAATACGCATTTTTAATGAGGTAATAGCCTCTACACAGACAAAACCCTAGACCCTCACATCTAGTAAGAAGCCTGTGGTGTTTGGGGAGATGTGCATGAGGCCATGTGGCCCACCAGGCTCAAGGTGCCAATTATGTTGAATCTGGGTCAGGGAAGTCACACTGTTAGTTCCTATGAGCATAATTTCCAATGACATGCAAGGTTCTCTTCTTGTATTATCATCCAACCCAAATGTAAAGATGATAGCTTCTTCACTGTCTTAGAAAACACTCAATAAGGCATTATCCATAAGATACAGTAGTGACAATGAATATATTATTCTTTTTTATATATAAGTTGAAATGTAGGTTAGTGTTACTTATCAATATCATGGTATTATCAAGAAGAGGAGGATGGAGTTCATATGGGAATCTAAAACCCATGGGTTGACGAAAAATTTCAAACTCTTACTTTCCAAAATTGTGGGAAAGAGAACATATGAGTGTTCATAAATGGAACAAGAAATTTTTCCCATATAGGAATCCTAGAAACTAAGAAAAAGAATGATGAAGTGATGAGAAGAGGAAATTCAATGAACTTAGTGGAGAGAATGCACATAAAAATGACCCACCCACAATTTATTACTTTCAGTGAATCAAGTTAGAGAATTATGAGAATTAATTCCCTAATCCAAGGACAAATTTAAATGATAAGTCATTAAAACCTCTAAATACAAAAGAAAAAAAAGAAATCTTAAACAATTATAATGGATGGTGTGAACCATGATAATTACGAATTACCTATCCTACCCACATTAGTTGGGATGTTCATGTTTAATTTTGTATGAATAATACATATGATAGACTTATTTTTCATAATTTAGTGATGTTTTATGTAATTATATCCCTCTAAATAAATTTTGGAAAAATTAAATCAAATTTTATGTTATTTTAGTGCATGGATAAATCCATGTATTCAATAAAAATGTTCTTTGAATAAGTTATGATCATATTATTGGAAGGAAGGGTTAATTATATTTCGGAAGGGTTATATGGATATCAATATATGTAAAGTTTAAGTCAAAATTTAAATTATGTTTTTTTAGAATAATCTATTATCTAACCATGTGAGTACTTATGCATATTGGATAACCTATATTTTTATGGAAATAGAATATATTTAGGCTATATTATCATGGATCACATGATCTTTTAGTAATTCTAAAATGATAAAGTATCCTTCATTTATTGAAAAAGACCTGAAGTTGATAAAGGAAAAAAATGGTGAGGCTATCCCAAAACCATGAAAATATATATTTTCATGAAAAATCATTAACATTATCAAAAAAGATCTTGATACACAAAATGATAACCTAGTACCTTTGTTTCTGATAAATATGATATTCCCTTAGTTTATCACAAATTTCTTGATTTATTATTATTAGCTTTATCCTAAATGTTTTCTTTACCACTATCCATCAGCACATGATAGTTATAATTTTCTTCCATTAACATGTTTTCACTTCAACATATTTTCTTCTTTGTGGAAACTAGTTATTTGTTACTTTGGGTAGCCGTTTTGTTTCATGTTTCCCTTTTAAGAGATGTTTTATAATTCATTTTTACAATGTAGGTATATATGAATGAAACATTAAAGAATTCAACCTTTTCTAACCCAAAAAAATCGTGACGGTGAAATTAAATTTAAGGGGGGTATAATATAACACCCAAAGATATTTTAATTTTTTTTTCTAATTAATTTATCATTTTCATATTTTTCGTTCCAAACGACTACAGAAATAGTTATAGATATATATATATATATATTAAAAAACTAAATCAGATATTCCATTAAAATAGAAGTGACTTGGATTGTTATATAATAACTATAATCTTGGCTGGTTCTACACATAATATCGACTTTCTTTGCGGTACATCCAACACACACATGGTGTATGTTACAAGAAACATAGACGTTTCAAAGAAAAATAATTTTTTTTATTTAAATGAGATAATTATAATGTATCCATTAAACATGGTTATGAGAATATAAATACATAATTTTAATATATTATATACAATCATTTTATATAGATAAAACATATTGTTATCGAAATAAATGATTTTTGGAAAATTCCTTTTATATTTTAAAACATTGTTTTTTCAAATGTACTGCTTTAAATAATAAAATTTATTTTAGTCACATTAAAAACATATTTTGATAAAATAATATTCATTTTTTAATATATAATTTCTAAATTTACTTATGATGATTTTTTTTGGAATTTCACTATGAAACTTCATTTTTTTATGAATAGTGAAAATCCTATTTTTTAATTAAAAATTACCTCTTTTAATAATTATTAATTTGAAATTATATTTTAAGTTCATTTTAAGGTAAAATTATATAAATTATAAATCTATTAATATATTTATGTTCACTAGAATCAATTTCACTTTTAAATCAAATATAAAAACTTAATACACTTTTGACACTCGTTCTACTTTAAAATCATGTAGTTCTGTTATATCTCTAAGATTTGCATTATTTTAGTTTTCCCACTTCTGTGAATTTTATATATAAAAATAACATAAAAATTTGTAATCATTATAATATTTATAGTCTAATAAGATAAAATTATATATTTTGTATGAAATATTATTAAAACGGATTAAAATTAATCACAATGGTTACAGACAAATTAAGCTGAATTAGGGACTAGTCCATAATATTGGTGAACCAGTTGACCATTCCATTTATCAAAAACACATTATATGGTCATATTTCTTCAATTAAACTTATATTATTTTTTTATATTGGTTTTTATGACCTTTTTGTATGAACATGTCTACACCTAACATGTTTTCAAAAAATGAAGCGAGTCATTTTTCTTCCCTAAAAAGGTCACCACCTCTCCTACATCCTAACACATCTAAAAAATATTATGATTCGAAATTATCTACCAATTTTAATTACAAAAAATAATCCCTTATTCCAATAATCATTCCCATGTGCAGAAGGCATGCCGAGGAAGCCTTTTGGCACAATCCAAAAGTAGTTAACCAATTAAGAGGTAACGTCTTCTCTCATGGCCTTTCTTTTATTTTCTTTCATCACCCCTCCACTTTATTTTTGAATTATTTAATAAAAACACTAGTATAATCAATATATTATGATTTTTATGATAATTTATCATCATGCACTTATACACACCTCAATCTAATTAATACCAAACAAACTATTTATGTGTACGATGAACTATCACCTTACTAAACAATGATTGTTTAATTTTCATTACCATCTCTCACGGTAGATATTATGATGGAAACTATATATATATATATATTTAATATATTATATTTATTTTTCATTTAATATAATGTATTAATTTATTACAACACAAATCTTTTTTTACATTCTATTTTGTGTTAATATAAAAATTTGTACTGAGGATGTGTGGACTACTGCTCCCTTAATGTGATATGATTCATTCATACACTACATGGATTGTATTAAGGATGGTTTTAGTTAATATATATCATGTGTATATATATTATATCATAAATTTTATTTACTAATCACATATATATACATATATATGAATATATTAATTTTACTTTCTTTCTTTCATCAAGACAATTACACAGAAATTGTGTTCATACATATGTATGGCCTACCATCTCCATGAAGGTTGTATTCAGTTTCAAACTTATAATTTTATATATTATTATAATTAAAATATATAATGTATATAAATTATATTTATATCATTTATTAAATTTGATAAATCATTATATAATTATAAGGACCAACGATATAACAACTGAAGACACATGAAAAAAACAACGCGAATATTAAATAAATTGTAACCTCATCATGAAATTGGTAACAATAGGGTATTATATAGTTTTAATAAATCCATATTTGGTATTACATATAATAATATGGTTTTGAAAATATTAATGATAAATTTAAATTTATTACATTCGAGTTTTGAATGAGTACAATGAGAGTAAAAACAGAAGCTAAGGGGATTTCTTCTCAATTTTTATTTCCTTGAGACACATGCTTTATTCAGCACCCAGTACATTTATACACTGTGTATAATGCCCATGTATGTAATTAATTATTCTTATATTTATATTTATATGGAATTAGATATCCATTTAATGACCTTTATATCATGGGTTTTATGATTCCAAAGTTACCGAACCTGTAAAATAGTTTTCTATCAAATTTCCTTCTTTGAGACTAATTTTTTATTATACAGCTAAATTTGTTTTGTGGTGAGTATAAATAGATTTTAAATGATATATAATTAATATAAGTCTTTTCTAGACATTTTATTCTTTAACTATTTTTTATTTCTTACATGTAGATAATGATCCCATGTTACTAAGTAATAAGTGTGTATTGATTCAATCTCATCTCTTTTCAATCTTTTTTGGATGATGATTCTATTGATGGAATATTATGATACATATCTTAATAAGTTCATGAATTTTACTATCCTATGGTAATTCATTCTATACTCAGGTATGGGTACCATATTTATAATCAGTAGTACATAAATTTGTTAAGAAGCTCTTTAAGAAAGCCTGTCATTAGCCTCACATTGATCAGAAATCCATTTTCTCTAAAATGGGATTTCATGTATATATTAATAATAATATATGATCATTAAATGAAATTTTTATCCATTTTTTCCTTTCACCATTTCTTTGAAAGGAATATTTTTATCTCTTTACAAATAAGACATTTTTAACCTTTTTACTGTGTAACAAGAATATTATTTTACCATGTATGACATGTACATATGTATCCTCTATCAATACATTGAATATTTCTATTCAGGATTAAATCTATATATTTAATATATAAATTAAAATAAATTTTAAAAGAAATTTTTTTCATGACGTTTTCAAGATCCTTTTATTTGTTTTTAAGGAAACATTTTTTCAAAACAATTTCAATCTCTTTTTAAATGTTTTTAATGAAAATTGTTTTAAAAAATTTCCAAAATCCTTTTAATTGTTTTTAATGAATAAAATTCAATGATTTTTAAATATCCTTTTATAATTTTTTAAGGAAAATATTTTTCAATTTTTTTTCACGCTCCTTTTATATGTTTTTACAGAAAATGGTTTTCAATATTTTTTCATGATCTCATTATTTATTTCCAATATAATGATTTCCTAAAGTGTTTCATAGATTTATTTATAATATATTATTTTTATTTTAAAAAAATGGTTTTCAATATGTTTTATGTTTTAAATATAATTTTCAAATAATAAAAGATATTTACCTCATGAAAAGTTTTCAAAATCACCTTCCATGTAATTTTCCATCTAAGAAGACATCTGTTGATGTTACTCAAGACCTTATTGGAAACTGTCTAATCGTTCCATTAATATTATTCTTTTAATGGTAAATGTTTTGCTGGAATGACACTTATGACACCCATTTCTATTCTTTTAGTTTTATTCTATAGAAACCCACTTCTTTTTAAGGGTTATTATTTTATAAAGTTCTTATAAAACCTCTATTTTTTCATATGATATGATGTGATTAAATGTTTATTATACATATTACATTTCTATGATTATTATTTTATGTTTATAAAACCTATCACTTTTTATGGGTCTTGATATGATGAGAGATCTATTATATTATATAACATGTATGATGGATTTTATTATGAAATGGGTGGACTTATATCTCCCTCCAATTAATTGGGTAAGATTGATGACTGGTGAGTATAAATTCTATGTGGGATCCTGATTACATGTTCACAATATATTCATGGACCTTGTTGTATAGAAATGGTTGCATGGACCTGGTTGCATGTCCATAAGATTATGTGTGAAACTCATTACTTTTTCAAAACTTTATGAGTGAACCTTATTAATTATTCACAATGTTGTGTATGGTACTAGATTAATGTACATAAGGTATTTCATGAAACTGATTACTTGTTCACAATTATATGCAGGAACCTGAATACACATTCACAGTCTTATGATTCAACCTTATTATGTGTTCCCAATTTTATACACGGACCTAGTTTCATGCCCATAAGTTTATGTCTGAACCTAATTACATGTTCATAATTATAAGAGTGAACTAGATTATATGTTCATAATGTTATTCATGGACCCAGTTACATGTACATTATGTTATTTCAGAACATGATTACATTTTTACAATGTTTTGTATGGGCCTGGTTGTATTTTCATAAGTTGATATGGGTTCCTAATTTAAGGTTCCAAACTTAATTAGTTAACATGTTTTACTAATACCTATTTATAATGTTATAAACAAATTTTCGTGAAAATAATTCCATGTCTTATTCCTATTTTATACTTTCATGACTTATGACTTTAATCCTTTTATTATATATGACTTATAAACTACCAATCATGATTATATTTTCTAATGCGTTTTTTATGATTTTCAAATAATTTTCTAATGTTTCATACACTTTTTTTCACATTATGATTATGAATTTTCATCATATACCCTTAATGAAAATATGAGATAACCACTTTATTATGTTTCTTTTCCTCAAATTATAATGAATCTTATTATGTATAAGTAATAAAGGTGGTTATCTTTTTAAGATATATTTAGGATGCTTCACCAGGATATAATATTTTATTTTTATGCTTCCAATGTAACTAAACAATTATAATACTTAGGCATGTATTTTTGCAATGTTCTGAGTAATCCTCTAAATACTTTTGTTATACAAGTTTATTAATTGTATGTCTCCATAATTTTGGTCCTTATAGTTAAGGGTTATTTCTCAATTATTATTTATATTACCTTAATTGTTGTGATTAATTTTAATTGCTTTCACTAATATTTTTTTTCAAAAATTATGTTGGTATTATTAGACACAAAATATTTTATTGATTATAACTATTTATCTCTGATTCATAAAATTCAAATCACCGAATTGGGATAATTATGTGTTATGCTAATCCCACAAATGTGGTGATAAATCATGTTTTTAATGCAAAATGATCAAATGTTTTATAAGTGTTTATATATAATTTCACTATAAAATTGAATACTATGTCATACATTGTAAATATAACCAATCCAATTTAACATATAAATTAAAAATAATAAACTAACAATATTTTAATTTATAAACCTATTTAAAATATAAATTAACAATAAGTATCATTTAAAAGAAATAGATGTTTTTAAATAAAATACAATATTTTTCACTATACACCATCAAATGAAATTTCTCAGAAAAATCCCAAAAAATCACCGAAACCTAATTTGGAAATTATGAATTAAAAAACAATGTTTATTTTTAATTCTAAAATTAACTAATGTTTTAGAATTTTGTTTTAAATAAAATCTCAATTAAAATCCATTATAACTCAGTCTTTAATTTAATGTAAGACAACCTCGATGTTCGGTGTAGATAATGATAAAATTTATGTTACATGTATTACAATATTAACATGTTGAATATAATGATATACATACATGGTACATTAATATAAAATTAAAAAAATTTAGTGTTTCATGAAATGAAAAATATCAATATTATTAAATTAATTTAAAAAAAATTAATTTACAAAATCCTGGGTTGTTACAAAGCATCATGTCCAAAAACCGTGAGGGTAAACTGAATCACTATATCCAATATTCAGTAAATGGTGTTACAAGGAGTTACCATCACGAATTTTCAATGGATCATGAAAATTATTTTCCAATTCTATTTTTAACCATGTCTCAACATCCATTACAAATTGGTCAGATATAATAATAATAATTCATCAAGTATGTAGTTATTTGTCAGAATCCTCTATATGGGTTCCAATTGTTTAATAATCAATTATCATTGGGTGTAATACACTATAAATATAATGGAATGTGACATGGTTATACCATTCAATTACATTTAATAATGCATTGGCTTTTCAATTTAATTCACATGAAGATTATACATATAGGGAGGGTTAGTCATATAATAAATTCCATTGTCAAATAATTCCATATGCACACCTCATGTTGTGTAACTTGTTGAAAGCGACATTTCCCAAAAATGATAAGAGTGTATATTATATTTCTATCGTGATTAATGATTTATATTTCTAAATTTATAGTTTTTATTAAATTTGAGTAATTTACATTGTTGCAGCCTTACGATGATGAAATATAGTAATTTGACATTATTGATAAATATTAGACCTCCAATATTATATCGGTATACGACTCCTCACATAGTATCATCATCATATTTAATCTAAAATGGATGGAATAGGAGAATTAGACATTATTATTTAATATAGAACATATTATCTAACTAGGAAATTATATTTTTGAAGGTGATATATATGGGGAATTGATGGAATCCATTGGAAGATATTACCACTAGATATCCAACAAAAATAATGATAAATGATTTTGAGACCCGATGAAGAATCTATTCAAATTCCTATGGTACATTAATTTTTGAGATCTCAAAAATATTGGTGGATTCATTTGGTGAAGAAGATATGTAATGAAAAAGTTTTTTTGAAAGTGTAATTTTCTTAGTTTTAAATAGGTATCACCAATTGGATACACATTTTTTCCAAACCTTATGCTATCTCTGAGGTCTTACTACCTATGTGGCACTACACACGTGAGATTGGAACACTATTTTGGAAAAAAAAAATTGAATTTTGTGCCCCCTACAAATACCCTCTATAACACTCCATATTTTTTTGAAAAACCTTCCATACATATGTCCACCGTTTAAAAATTAATTTTCTCGTAGTTATTTCTCATTAAAGTTAGATATCGAGTCTTCGAATGAGCCTCAAGAACTCTTGAAAACTCCCTTAATCTCTTTGGCACTTCAATAAGTACAAAAATATAGTTCCAAACATAAATTATAAATTTATGTACCTCAAAATAATATCTATGATGTACAAAAGTTTTATTATTAAAATTAATTTATATAATTTTATTAAACTATTGTTAAAAGCCATATGATAATTATTGGACTTATGGTAGGGGATTTCATGTCAATATGTTTTCATAGGGGAATCATGTAATGTTACAAAAATAATATATTTTAAATTGTTTATAAATTTTCCAATTTATATGTTATATAATTTATCCTTAATAATTCTGTAAATATTTTGTTTCAACTTCAAATATTTTATCTATATGGATTCAACATTAATGTTACCATATGAAATTAGGATACCTTACTTAAATTAATTTAATCTTTTTATAACTATACTTCATGGGTTTTTTATAATCATATTATGTTTTAACTGATATATAAAATATTTGATTCTATTTTTAGTCTTGGATTATATAGATTTATACATTTTAATATAATCACTTCATGAATTAATTATTTCTTCAAATATTATGATCTTTGATAAGAATTTTATTTCCTCAAAATATTTTTCTAGAGACATGGTTCTTATCCTATATCTTAATTTCATTGAATGGTTTAAATTTTTCCCTATGAATTAATTTTGAAATATTTTTTCTTTTCATTTATTTATTTTAATTATCTATATCTTGTAATTTCATTCAATGAATATTGATTTTAAAAGATAAAAATACCTAAAATTATTTATGTTTGAATCTCCTTTTTATAAATACTTTTTATTTATATTGTTACTTTTGGAAAATATTATGCTAATATTGTATTTTAACATATATCTATTATACTAAATTTTTTATTAATATGTTTTAATTGATTAATTTTTATTTTAACCCATATTTCTGTAAAAAAAATAAAAAAAATTATATTTTCAATTGATATCCATCATATATCATTTTTTAGATTAGGTATATTTCACATACTTATATATGCTGTATAAAATTTGTTCATTAATGTACTTTAAAAAACCTAAATTATTTTATAACCTTGTTTTATAGATAATATACATTATTATAAATGTTTCTAAATGGAAATATCATTATATTTTTTGTATGTCAAAATTTTTAATCCCCGTAGAAAAATTTAAAAATAATGTTTATTTTTGATATTTTTGAAAAAAAAACATTTTTACTCCATCAAAACCATTATTATATCTAAAGGATGCATTATTGTTATCCAAGGTTATTTGAAAAAAAAATTGATTTTTAAATTATTTTAATGAATTTTGAGATTATTAATAACTTTTCAATTTTGAGTGGGTAATTTCATCATGAATGTTTGTAATGATATTTTTATAATATTTCCATTGATTAATAAAAATAAGAACTCATTTATTTATTATCCATTAATGCTATATTTTAATTACATAATTACTATTATCTCTTTCAAGGTTTTAAGAATATTTCAATTATTTTTCCATAGAACACATTTCATTTCTAGGGTTTAATCATTATATTAAAAGATAACGGTTATTTTCTATTTTAATATGAAATAATTCATGTGTTATATTTATGTTATAGTCTCAAATAATGTTATGATGATGAGTGAGCCTGATATAGCTCATGATGATGGGGTAGCATTATATAGAACTCTAATGAATTGGGTGAAGATATGAAGGTAATAATTTATAGGTCATTACTAGGAGATTATGAGAATTTCCAAGGTATGTTATACCATTTTTTAGTGTTATTAAAAGTGTTATAAGAAAATTTTATTCCAAGTTAAATCTAGTTCTTTTTATTCTCTAATAGTTTTATAATTGATCATTTTCTTAAGGATTGATTTTATTTGTGTCATTTTTTCACATACATAACTCATGTCTTATGTTAAAGAATTATACCATGATTTATGTTTTGTGGGTATTGAATTCACTTTTGTTATGACCATGAAAATATATTATATTATCATAATATTATTCAAATATTATGTTCACTATTGAAATTTACTTATTAATACTTATGTATATATTGAATGATATATAGAGATAACCATTTTTATGATTCCTTTTCCCATGGTTGTGATGAATATTTTTAGTTTTTCATCCCTAGTATGCTTACTATATGTGAAAAAATATAGTAGTATATAGTGAGGAGTTTTATAAGCTAGTTGTTTATATATTAAAACTATTTATTAAATTTTTTTACGAATTCTATAAAATTACCATCCTATGTGGCCATTGGGAAAATATGTGATCCAATATTTTGGTTTTACTTTATATATTTTGAGGTGTTAAATATGGATTATATTTAACATTATAAAAGTCTAAAAATTAAATATTGGGTTTTAGAAAGAGATTTGGCAGTGTGGGTTTACGGTTTTTATAGCTTCTATTAATGAAAATGTTTAGATTACATTGTTGATTATAAATTTTTAATTTGAAGGTAACATAGGTGTCATGTATAATGATTGGAGTTTATGAATTTCATTTTTATAATAGTATAAATGGCATCAACACCTCTTTATGGATTTATGTTGTGGTATATTAAAGTGATTATTGATATCTTGGTAATAAATTTGGGTTTAGGTATTTGAATCCATTAGGATTAACATAATACATTATTTTTCATTAATACTATATCACTTTAGGGATGTCAACTAAAAGGTATGAGAATACCATTGAGGTTAGAAATACAATTAATGTTGTGTTTATTAATGACATATGGATAATTATTTATGTAATTATATAAGATGAACCATTTGTTTTGTTGTAAAAATTTTTATTTAAAATGTACTATTTATTATTATTATGGATTTTGGAATATAGATATTATCATACCTTATAAGAACCATCTCAGTTTTTTTTCAAATATATAGATAGGCATGAATTTTTTATGCTTTTGAAGGTTATCTGATCCATTGGAATTTGATTTTAACACTTCATTCATGAAAAATTTATCTTTAATACTCATCATTTGGTGACATATATGTGATTATGGTGTAAATATAATAAAAAGTAATATTATACATTTCATGTGAGTATATTTCCTTATTCTCATATAATCTATATGGTACTCAAAATTTTCAAATATTTGTTAAGTTAGAAGATGTAAAAAAATTTGGATATTACCTTCATTTATTATTAATCCATAGTCTCATTCACAAGTCAATGATATATGGTTTTGTGGATACCAAATTTCTTAGGATCAATCAATTTATTGTGATCAATATTATCTATCACTCTCCATCCTTATTTGAAAAATCATTTTCCCCATTTACTAATTTATTTTCACTTCACCCTAATTTTTTCATATATAAAAACCTAATTATATGTAATGAAAAATTCCATTAATATTTACATTTTCCTTTTTTCAAGTTGATGTTTTATTAAACCACATTATAATGAGGAATTTCATTAAACGTTTACTCAAACTTGAAACCCTATATTACTGAGATCATGTTAATATTGTGAGTAAAATTTACGTAAATATTGGAATAACGTAATACTACCCTGATTTTTTAAAAAGTTTAGTTTTTATAGAATATAAAGCACACAACACGAGGACTAAACAATCCCAAAAATGTTTTTATTTTAATATGATTGTTATAACCTTACCATATAATTGGTTTTTATAAATAGAAGTATCTAAATTATGAAAAAAGAATGATCCTAATGAATAAAATATATATTCATAAATTAATATAAAAATCGATAAAATTTTATAAAAGTCATGTAATGGCTTAAGATACATTTTTTATAAATTATTTTCATTATTTTTAAGGACTGAATATTATAATAAATGTCTATAAATTTTAGAAAAAAGACAACATAAAAAATATATTTTCTTGAAATACATAGGTCAAAATTATCTTATGATGTGTTTTCTATAATGTTCTTAAAATATTTTTTAATGAATAGTGAAGGATAATAGTTTTTTATAAAACTGACTATTCTTTTAATGTATTTACAGTAAGACATTCTATTTCGAATTTGTTTTAAAATTTATCATGTTACTTCTTATTAAACATAACATAATAACCATTATTGGAGTCATCATTATACTCTAATTAGGTATTTGAATATTTTTAAACTTCAAATACATATTTTTTTTTAAAAAAGATTTCTTTTCATGTTTTGTAGGATAATATTTAAATTAAATTATGTAATATATTTTAATTTCCATTCATGAGTTGAGTTATATATTAGGATTATTCATAATTAGTATTATAAAATAAACTTATCTTAATGTTTTTTTATTAATAATACTAAATAGTGTTAAAAAATTATTATACTTAAGATTAATGAAGGTTTTTTGAGGGTTAAACTAAATAGATAACTTTTTTAGGGATATAAAAACTTGTCTAAACGATATTGGACAGAATTATTTAGGTCATATATACTATAATATTAAACAAACTAATCATTGTGGTTCCATTTTGATTGATTATGACTTTAATATATTTTAATCTTTTTATAAATTCAATGTGTTTGATTTACCCAATTTATTAGTGGACACAAACTATCGTCTCTTATCCCTATATAAATATCCATTTGGATCAGCCAAAAGCTAACAAAATTACTTCCCTATAACTATATCCTTGTATTAGAAGAAATGGTTTAATGTGACAACCAACCAATGATAACAATACTTATAAAACAATACATGTTGTTAGTAGAAGAGTAATTGTTTTTAAAAATTAAATTTCATTTAATTTATTCTTATACATTCATAAAATATTATTAAATCATGATTAGATAATGAAAATATTATCCTTTATACGTTTATATGTTTCTATAGTATATAAATAACCAATATATTTCCTCAAAATCGATTAGATTTGAAATAAACTATCATTAATGATTTTGATAAACATTTGTCTCTTGATCCTTTGACATTTTTTTCCACTGACCGCCTCTCAAGGATTATTATAATGATAGATTTAATGTATATATTTATCAATATTTTGTTCAATAAATATTTATTAATTTATAAATATAATATTTCCAATATTTTCTTACCTTTATATCCATTTAAATATTATAACATCATTTTTAATAGACCAAACCATTATTGTCCATTCCATTATTAAAATCTATTCGTTGAGGTATATTGGAAGGTCAAGGTGACATATTCTAGAACATTGTAAAAATTCTAGTTTTTCAGGTTTTCTAAATGTAAGCTGTTGAGGGTAGGTCATGATGGTGTGTTTAAGCACCAACTCGTACTAGTATCTCATAACGGTGACTCATAATAGTGACTCACACTGGTATCTCACAATGGTGACACACACTGGTAGGTCGTGACAGTGAGTCAGGACTTGTGAGTTGGAAAAGTCGATTATGACTGGTGAGTCAAGAGTAGTAAGTTGGAAAGTGGGATAGGATTGGTGAGTAAGGATGGGGAGTTGAAATGGTGGTTCTTAAAATGGTGAGTAACACTTGTGACTCTTATTGGTATAATATTGAATGGTGACTCGCACCGGGGACTCACACCAGTGACTCACAATTATGAGTCATCTAACGGGGAGTCATTTACAATAATTATTCATTTTCTAGTTTTTTTAGTTTTATCCTTTGGATGTATTTGATAATATTAGAAGTGTATTATTCCATATATAAGTTTTTTAGAATCTGTTTCAAGGGATATGAATATTATCCTTAAATCCCAAAGAGTTTGGGGGTTTTAATTTGTCAATTTGCGTGGGGTTTTTTTTTTGTGATTCGGCTGTAATGGAAATTCAAAACAGTATCATATTTCATGAGTCTTGTATCTAATCAATCTAAGACATGGGACTTACAATAACTCATTCCTTATACATTATTTTGGCATGAGGCACCTAGAATATTTCTTTCTCGAGGATTCATGTAACTTTTTTGTACACAATGAATCATGTTTTCCCTAACGTTTCTTCCTACTATTTTAACACCCCATGTTTTAGTTCAACTAGGAATTATTGATCTATCTTAGATATAATTCATTATAAAATAGGTGATTTTTATCCATTGTGTGGTCTATTCATGTGAGAATAACATCGTTGACATTTCTAGGTAAGGTATTCTTTTCCTCTTTCTTTATATATTCTTAATCATAGTGTTAGCATGATTTATCACATGGAATCATAATGGAATTGACCAAATAATCATTTTATCTAGATTACATAATTGATTATATAAAATTGTTGTTTATTTTAATCAGGCTAAAATTTTTCCTCTTAATTTTTTTGAAATTTTGTTATATACAACTCGCATGGTGTTCATGTTGTTCATGATGAAAATAAGTAAATAATGTAAATCTGAAATTAATTGATAATTAATTGTCTAAAAGGAAATGAGGAATCATTGATGAATATGGTTTTAGTTTTCCTAATTTGAGGTTACATTTATTGATGAAAATATGTATGTCTAACATGAATTGTTTGATGGACCTAAATCATGGTGATTATTTTTTATACAGAAATTAAAGGAATGATAAATTCATTTTTTAATTAATTTTTTGTAGTTTTAATTGGTTATTTCGTTGGTTTCTCATAGTTGGAAACTATGGATAATTAATCTGTTAATTCATGATGGAATAAAGAAAGGGATTTTTGATAAATGATAATGTATTTTTGGTCTTTAGTTTCCCCCTTGCTTGTAAGGGCTATGTACATTGCTTTATATCCATAATAGATTGATGAATGAAAATGATGAATGCCTTGTTTTGGGGACCCATTATCTTTGTGTCTTGCTTTATTATTTCTTGCTACTTGTGATGAGTTGTAAGCCTGAGATGAATGTTCATGTTGGGTTATTGTGGTATGTTGGGGGGGAGGCATGGATGTTTTTGTGAGCTTGAGATGGATGATCCTAGAGGGACGTTATTGTATATGTGTCTAGGAGGCCTTGTTTTTGTGGTAATAGTTTATTCCTAGAGTGATGAGATGCATTGGGATAGGAATGTGACTGTCGGGGTTGAAACTGAGGATGACTAAACAAGTTGATGTTGGGACAACCTGATGATATGAATGCTGGATTCTCATTTAAACGGGTTTAAGATTTTTTATTTTTGATCTAATTACTCTATTTCCATGATGGGAAAGGATTTTTGGGGGGTATTCCACATTTTTTTATTGTTTAGATTATTTTAGTTGGATGAGTTCATTCCCCTTCTATTGCTGGAGAAGACTCGATGTGTAGTTTATCTTCTCACTATGTTGATCCCCTATGAAAATACGTTGTTGCACATTTTCTTTCCTGAGACAAATTGATGTTTTGGGTCATGTGAATTTATTATTAGCATATTATGTTTCCCTACAATATATATTAGTTTTTAAGTTAATGAATTTATTTAAATGAAAAAATGTTTAACTCATGGGGTTGGATCTTGATAGGATTCAATGTTGAGGTTATAATTCTAAGAACCCATGCGATGGGTTGCTTATGCCAAGACGGTATAGATCTCTATTGAAATGGTGATGAATTAGAAAGTAAAAAATGTTAATTGTTAATAATTGTCTAATGATTTTATTAATTTAAAGTAGAACTGATAAATAGGAATAAATTAATTTAATGTAGCAATTTAAATGGTCATGTTATTATATGATATATAGTTTTAGTTGTGTAAGTTGGGGGGTCCAATATATATTAGATTCATTTTTTCTTAGGCTACTTTACCTAAAGATTTGTTGTAAGAAATATTATATCATGTATGTTTTATGTTTCTATACACTACTCCACCCTGTCAATTAGGGAAACTCATATGCAATGCATTTTTCGCCCTGGTGGTTTGTTTTCCCCAATAGGTTGGATTACTAAGTACCCCGTTTTTTCCCACTCTCTTCTCTTTCTAGTTACTTGTGATACAATGCACAGTGGTTAGTTTTCCACATATATGTATGTATAGGGACATAATTTCTTGACGTTATTTCACCCATTTGTAGTGAAGATATATTTTCTATGGGATATTATAGGTATAACGAGTGTAGGATGTGATGTCTTGGGGATTATTACTAAGTGTCTGGGATTTTATGGATTGAGGTATAATACTTGATGTATGATACATGTTATATATGTTATGGATGCCTTTGGGAAATCCCTAGTTACTTTTGGTTGTGGGGACATGTGTCGCACAAGGTGCATGTTGCGATGCCTATTCCATGTGTTTCCATGATGGCTTACTTATAGAGAGAGATGCTCATGACGTGCCACCTTGGGGAAAAGTGGTAAACTAGTGTAGAAGTGGTAGTGCGATACCCTTTATTTTGGTAATTATATTATATGTTTTTGTAAATGATACATGTTGAGAGTATCATTTGTGAGGCTGGGAACTTAGTATACCTTCATTTGTGATGAGTTAGTTTCACTTGTTGTTAACTTTTTTCAGCATTCTTTCCTTACTTCTTCATGAGTGGCTTCGAGGAGGATCCTATAGATTATACTCTTATACTCTCCTGACGTTTATATAAACTACTTTTCTGTTCAATTTTATCTTGTTATAGATCAGACCAGTTACAACTCGATTGGTTTTTGGTAGGATATGATTGGTCTTTATATTCATTGTTGTATTTACTTTCCTTTGTGGTATTTGTATTTTTCCCATTTTATTTGTAGTAGTTATTGTATGAAATTAAATATGTGTATATGGGTTTTCATTTATATTATAGTTTTATCAGAATATTGTTTTTGTCTATATTATCTCTATCTCTTTCACATGTGTTCCTTTAGAGTGAAATTCCTCCCATTGGTGTGTTAACTATACCCTCAGTGCTAGTCTCTAATTGTGGGCCTACAAGAGGCTGGACTCAGTTATCACTTCCCATTTCTAACCCAAAAGGGTTACACTTTTTGGGAAGGGGGTTTCACAGAGTGGAATCAAATTTCAGGTTGGGGGATATAATAGAGTTTGGATTTGGGAATGAGTGGCATTATAGGGGATGGTAGGGAAACAATTTCATCTACATTTAGCACCCACTATAAAAATGGTAGGCTAGCAGAGACATAGGTATTTAGGGCCCCATGTGATCTGATGCAAGAACCTTCAATCGTACAATGGTTAATAAATGATGTGATACTTGTTGGAGGGTAGAGTCCTAGGAAAGGATCGTTCAGGATTCATCATCGAACATACGTTTAAATTGGGTATACCTTAAGATAGGTAAACAAAAAATGAATAAAAGAATAAAATTAATGAATGATAGATACATCCATATTCTAGGTTTGGGATATCTACCTATTTTTTCTTTTGTAGTTATGTCTCTTATTAAACATCCTCATAAAGATCGCATGGAATATTTCCATCTGGTTATGTCTTCAGATCAGCACAAAAAAGGTTGACGATGTTGAAACATAAGGGGAGACACTTTGAGAGTTTAATTGTGAGAGTATGCTGAAGTAGAAGGGGTCTGTTTCAAATGTAGTCATTGAAGACTATTTGGAGGATGTTGGGATAGCTTGTAGTTTGATCTATTCTCAGATGGAGAAATGAGTGTCATTGGTTGTGATGATTTTTTTGGGAATTGGGGATGTGGTGGTTATTGTTCCTCATGAATTTTTAGTAGTCAAAAGACACATGGGAGATGTTTTGAGACCAGTCCAGGGCTGATTTCCTTTCATTGACTGAAAACACAGGTAGTCACCATAAGCTATTTACCCTTCTGAAAGGAAGCTCTAATGTGTGAGAGTTATATATTTTATTTAGTAACCTTCTCTAATAATATTCAAACCTATTTCCAAATGAGGAGGGCATGGAAATTCATTTAGATTAGGCTTTGTTTCCAGAGATCTCACGTTAGGTCACCCCATTTATGTTGAAAATATGTCTCGAGGTACTGTAAAGGTTGGATGTCATCGAGAGGATGTTCTCCAGAACCATATCATCATGAGAGGTTAGTTGAACGGATTCATAATGAAGCAGATTTAAAGTCTTCTGATCCTTGTTTTTAGGGAAAATAGTTTTATATCAGGTGGGGGGAGGTCCCATCATTCATTATCTAGTTTCATCATGGGCAGGGTCTCCTATACCTATTCCAAGGGATTATATGTTTTTTTTCAATAGAGGTTGTGGAAAAAATTTTGGTGGTTCTATCCCTTTATGAGATGTCAGTATGCACTAGTTGTTCTACTTTAGGTTCCTCAGTTGAGCCAATTTTAGATGAGGAAGAAACAATAGGTTGCTTTAGTTTGGGATCAGCTGAGGGTATATGGGGAAGGTAGAGGACTGCCCTAGGATGCTTCCCATCCTTATAGAGAATATCACATCAATGTAGGTGGTCACCAGTAGGGTAATAGAGGTCATGTGTTGGGTCATGGTCAACTTCATGCTATGTTGATTCCAGTGTCTAATGAGCCAGACATCATTCAAGGTACCCTTTTCTTATTTTCTACATAGATGCATGTTTTGTTTCATCCATGGGAGATGAATTCCTTCATATAAACTCCCCTTTTTCAGGATTTGGGACATGATTTATAGATACTTCTAGGGCCCTTGGCATTTACTATGCCAGTTAGAGGTCGTGAAAATATGTTTGAAGTATGTATAGACTCTGAGACGGTGCGGGGGAACCACCACATTAGTATAGATTTCCTGTGTTTAGGGATACACCCATGTCATATCATTCATGGAATGGATTTTTTATATTCAATTAATTATATCATTTAATTATTCAAATGTTTTTTTATGTTCATCGATGATTATGGAGAGTCGTAGTGTTTTTTAGTGGGTGATACTCTCATGTGGGTTAGATTCATGTTTCTTCTTTATCATCCTTGATAGCGGAGTTTATGTTGATCTAATCATATTTTCTGATATATGAGTATACTAGGGTCATGGAAGAGTACATTGATGTCTTTCCAGAGGATGTGTTAGTGTTATCTTCTCGACAAGAGATCAAGTTAGGGATTGAGCTACTGCAAGAAATGTTTTTTATCCCATTGTAACTATATAGGATATAACCTTATGAGTTGTGAGAGATTACTATAAAGCATGATGGTATGTTGTGGTGCATTTTATTTTTCAAAGCATGTCCCCATATGGTGAACAAGTTTTGTTTTTGATGAAGGATGATGGTAGTTTCTGTTTGTGTATCGATTATCATTGCGTAAACTATGTGACAACGAATAATCAGTATCCTCTTCAAAGGATTGATGATTTATTTTATCATTTTAAGGGAGAAATCTTGTTATCAAATAATTTTTTAGGGTCAAGGAATTATTATATGAATGTGAAGGATTATTATATCCAAAAACTATTTCTGTAGTTGTCATTGCCATTACATACTTGTTGTGATGTCATTCGGTGTGATGAATGCTCTAGTTGATTTCATGTGGTTAATGATCACCATTTTCCAGGAGTTCCTAGATAACATGATGGTGGATTTCAGCAATGATATCCTTTTTATATCCAATTCTGAGGAGGATGATGTAGAGAACTTTTTTTCCATTTGGGATTTCTTCGGCATCAAAAGATGTTAGTGATGTTGTTGAAGTGAGAGTTTTGGGATAGAGAAGATTGTTTCATGTGGTATGTTGTATCCTATAAGGGAGTATTTTTGATCCATTGAAGGTAGAAGAAGCTGTGACATTGGATTCATCCATGATAGTGGAAGAGGTGTGAGGATTATTTGGTCATCCAGGCTATTACCAGAGGTTTATAGTAAATTTCTCCCAGGTTGCGACTCTTCTAACATTGTTGACAAGAATGGACCATGAATTTTTGTGGAAAAATAATTGTCATTATGTTTTTGAGTATCTAAAATAGAAGTTGGTCATTACTCCACATCATTTTCTATCATCATATGAAGTTCAGTTTGAGGGTTTCTATAATTTTTCATGTATGGGGTTTGGTTTTGTTTGGATGTATAAGAGATTAGTTGTTTCTTGAGGGTATTTTTAGTCGCATCCCTATGAACGTAACTATTCCACTAATGATATCTATTTGTTGTTGGTGGTGATTTCCCTAGTGTTATGGAGAGATTACCTCATTGGTGAGCGTTTTTTTGGTATTCATTGATCATAGGAACCTATGGTATGTTTACTTCGAGTGTGAGTTGATCTTGTGTTAGAATTAGTGTATAGAATTATAACAAGATTATGACGTCAAATATTTTAATACACCTTGATAGGGGAATGTTGTAGCCAATTCTCTGAGAAGGAAGTCACATGGTGACTCATTGAAGGAATCCGTTGATTCAATGAGAGTGATGTAATAATATTCAACATTACATCTAGTTATTTGAGAAGTTGGGGGAAGAGTTTTTCTTTTTTAGATGACGGTGCAGTAATCTATGGTGCAGTAGGTGGAGGAATCAATGTTCACGGATCATGAGGTTGAGGTATGGAGGGATTGAGTTGTTTTTGGAAAGTCGTCAAATGGTTGGTTTGAAGATAAACAACACCATGTGTTGTTTCATGGGAAAATTTTCATTCCCCTAGCGATGCATGAAATTATTCTTAGAGAGTTCCATAGATTTCCTCTAGCAGTACATCCTATGATGGAAAAGATGTGTTGAGTATTGATTAGTAGGTTTTCATGGCTGATGATGAAGCATGCAGTTACAGAAATTCTGTCACGATTTTTGGTCTACTAGAGTGTAAAGTTAATTCCCCATGTTCCCGAAGGTTTTCTCAAGCCATTAAATATTCCTCAGTGGAAGTGGTAGGACATCAAAATGGATGGTTTTAGCATTTTATATCGATCTATGGGAGGATATGGTTATATATGGGTATTAGTGAATCATTTGATGAAATCAAACAAATTTAGAGCGATGAAGGAGTCAAGATTAGTGGTGTTTTGGAGGTTATATCTAAATGATGTTGTGAAAATATACAGATTACATGGGATAATCATTTCTAATCTTGATCCTCATTTTAACTTCGGGATGTGGAGTGGTCCCCATCATACTTTTGGTTCTTAAATATTCCATTAAATTTATTATCAACCATAGATATACTTTCATATAGAGAATACTATCCAGATTCATGAAGACATGTGGTGCTCTTATGTCCTAGATTTTGGAGGTTCTTTGACAAGGACCCTTCCCTTGGTAGAATTTCTTTAAAATGTTTTTTTACTTCACCATCATTATGGAAAAAAATTAATATTTTTATGGACGACCATTCCTTTCTACTTTGTGATGGACTGGGGTCTCGGAGTTAGTAATTCTTTCACCAAAACTAGTAAAAAATATGACAGAGATGGTTCAATTTATTTTGGAGAGGGAGAAATCAACACAAGATCATGAGAAATCGTATTCTGATCATAGGAGGATACAAATGGTGTTCAGTGTTTGGGATCATTTGTTTTTATTGTGACTCCCTGTCATGGGATGTGATGGTTTGGTTGTGGGAGAAAGCTTTCATCTAGGATTGTTGGTACTTTCGAGGTGTCATGTCATGTTGGAATCAAGGAATATCAGATATAACTTCCACAGATGATGTTATTGATACATGATGTTTCCCATGTATCATAACACATTGATTATATTCATGAAAACACCCACATCATTTTTTGAGATGTATTGTTTTTTTATTATGTTGTGACGCACGAGGAGTGGCCTATGAAGATCTAGGACAGTCGGGAGAAGGTGTTCTATGGGAATGATATACCCATCGTTCACAGATTGTGGTAGCATTATGGTGTGGATGAGAGTACCTGGGAACATTATTCAATGTTACACACTCACTACCCTAGACTGTTTGATGTCTAGCTCTTCTTTTGTAATGATGTTAGTTTGGTAGTCATAGACACATTTTGTTTGTGAAATGGATTTCTCTTTTTTTCTTATGGTGGAATAATATATATTTTTATATAAATTTTCCAAAAGATAGTGTTGATGAGTTGCTTTTAGTTCATTATTCATTTCAAATTTTCCCTTTGATGAATAAGTTTAGCTCCAGTGGTGGTGATATCCTTGAGAAGTATCTCATGGGGTGGCTATTCAAACAACATCTTTTTTCCCTCAATGGATTGGTTTTTTATTCTAGGGGAAAATAAAAGTTTGATACGTATATTATTTAATTTCCTTGAACTCTCTGATCTATTACTTTGTGAAAATATAATGTTTTAGGTGTTTAGGGCGATCAAGGAAACTCATTCTAACACATTACAAAAATAATCTATATTTTGGTTTCACCAATGGTATGTTGCTGATAGTAGGTCATGATGGTGAGTCTCAATGGTTAGCTGCACCAATAGATCAAAATGGCGTGTTTCAACATTGAATCGAACTAGTAGATCACAATGGTGACTCACACTAGTAGGTCATGGTGGTGAGTCAGGACCGGTGAGCCAGAATGGTGGGACAAGACCGGTGATTCAGGATGGTGATTTTCAATAGTTTCTTGTCGAATAGTGAACCATTGTGTGGTATTTTCTCATGAAAATAACTTCTATGTCCATTATATGTAGTGGATTCATCACATCAATATTTATTGACATGAAAAAATAGTGTTAGCATGAATTATACACTTGAATCACAATGGAATTGACCTAATAATCATTTTAAAAAGATTAATGAATTGATCGTATAACAATGTTGTTTCATTGTACTATGATAATGTTTTGCCTATATATTTTATAGATAGTTTGATATCTACACCTTTATTGGATAACATGTTGTTCTTGACAGAAATCAGTAATGAACATAAAGCTATAATTAATTGATAATTAATTGGATAAATGATAAAGAGGTGTATTTAATGAATATTGATGTTGTTGTTGTAATTTTATGTTAATGAAATTTATGCAAGTATGCTTGTTTTACATTTATTGGATGATTATCCTGCATCATGTGGATGAATATTTATTAAGTAATTAATGTCATGTTGAATAATTGTTTGATTAATCACTGATAACTATGATCGGTTTTTTCTTAGGTTACCCATTTTTTGGAACCTATGGATAATGAATCAGTTATTTAAAGATGGAATAATCAAATTATTTTTTAATAAAATACAATGTACTTTTTGGTCATGAGTTTCAAGATTTCTTGTAATTGCCAAGTGCCATTCCTGAGAGCTATGATTTCTTCTGAAAGAGAAGGTTGAATGTATTATTTTGAGGGCCCAGTTTCTATGTTTCATGCTAGATTGTTACTTGCTTCTTTTTATGTGTTAGAGCCTGAGATTACTGAGCCTGGAGGTCTGTTGTGGTATATGGGGAGGGGAGGCCCAGATGTGACATGATCTTGAGTTGTCCAGTACTAGAGGGTTGTTGTGATATGTGGTTTAGATAGGCCCATTGTTTTGCAGTATTGGATGCCTAGAGTAGGAAGATGCATCATGATATGCATGTCAATGTCGGGGATGACTCCTAGGATGATAAAATAGTTTGAATCTAGGTTTACCTTTTGGAAATAAAATATGGAATATTTTTGAACTTTTTTTTTGATTGTTTATTTTGGATCTAATTACTCTCTTTTCAAGAGGGGTGATTGACACTTGAGTTATGCCACGTGATTTTTTTTGTTAATATTCTCTTGGTTTTATGAGTACTCTCTCATAATGTGGATCAATAAGACTCAATGTTTCATTTATATACTCATCATGTAGAGCCCCTTTACTTGGAAGTGGTCACTTCTTTTGTTTATCGAGGTGGATGTATGTACTTGTTCATGTACCATATTTGGTAGAATATGATTTTTCTCTAAGAGAACCTGGTAAAATGGAAAGTAATGGTGTTAAATAATTGAATAAATTTTTTTCCCATGGGGTTGGATATTTCTAAGATACAATGATGAGGTAATAATTTTGACAATATATGGGTTCTTTTACTCATAACCATAGGGAATAGATATTTTTTGAAATGGTGAGGAATTGTATTGTGAAAAATGTTAATGGGTAATTAATGGTTAAATAATTAGTTAACATAATTTAAAATTTATAAAAATTAATAATTTAATTTAATGTATCTCTTTAATTTTTTTTCTGATTATAGAATATCTAGTCTAAGAATTGGTATTCGGGAGTCAAAGAGGCCTTAGCTGCAGTTGATTCAGAAACAAGGTTTCCCCTAGTATGGGTTTGAGCTATATTATGCCATGTACGTTTTAACTTTATATATACTACTCCACCCTATCGGATAGAGAAACTGACACCCAGGGTATTCAGATTCCTAGGGGTGTTTTCCCTATCATCCAGGTGGGATGATTGATGGATGACTAAACCATTTTTCTCCTCTCTCTTATCACGTTAGTTACTTGTGCTGGTATACATGTCAGTTAGTTTTCCCCATATGAGTGGGTAATTGGTCGTAATGACTTTCGGTTATTTCACAGATGTGTATTCTAGATGTACATTCTTATGGGATACTATAGCTATAATAATTGTAGGTTGTGATGGCTTGAGGATCCCTACTCATTGTATGGGATTTAATGGATTGTGGTATAATACCTAATTTATGATACATGTTTTACCGACTATGCCAACTTCTGGGAACTACTTAGTTACTTTTGGTTATGTGGATGTGTGTTCCACCAGGTGAATGTTGTGATTCTCATACATGTGTTTTCAAGACAACATAATTTTGGAGAAAGATGATTATGACTTGCATTGTTTTGAAAAAGTGAAAAGCTAGTTTGGAAGTCGTATCAGGATACCCTTGATATTCTTTGTTATGTTATATTCTCTTGCATGTGATACTTGGTTAGAGTATCCATGGTGAGGCTGGAAACATAGTATACATATTTTACTGAAAAGTTAATTTCACATGTTGTTTACATTACATTACATTTTTTCCTAATTTTTTAATGACAGGTTCTATGGAGTCTCCTAGGGAGTATACTATTATACTCACCCAATATTTATATAAACAGTTTTTAGATTATTTTGAGAAAGTTGTAGGTCAATCAGGTTACTACTATATCAGGGTTTTACATGAGGTATTTGGGTTTCGTGGTCATTTCCATCAATAATTTTCTCTTTTTGTACTTTCAGTGTTTCATATTCAACTATAGTATTTATTTCACGACATTAAATATGTGTACGTGGGTTTTCGTTTATTTTTAGTTTCAAAAAGAGTTTGTTTGTGTCTTTCATGTCTCTCTCTATTTCTCCTGTATTATCTTATAGGGTAATGCCTCCAATCAATGTGTTTACTATACTATAGGTGGTAGTCACCAACCTAGGGCTTATTGGAGGGCAGACATAGGTTTCCCTATATTTCTTCTCCCATTTCCATCAGACAAGGGATACCGTTTATTGTTTGGGGGTCAGGACATAAATCATGCATATATATGGATTACCACAAACATTAAGAGATGTAATTCATTTTTCATGATCATATCACATGAATATATTATATACATATAATAATATATAAATAGATAATAAAATATTAATTATATAACCGTATTTAATAAAGATAAATTTATACTTACCTTATTTACCTCATGTAATTTTCCAAATGTAAATTTTAGTCATGTAAATGTATATCTTCCCATGTCAATTATTTGAACATAAATAATTTTTAACAGCCATATTCTATATATATTTTTAAAATTATAATCAATATAATAAAAATGAAAATTATTTTATGGTTACTATTTTGGATGTACAATAATAATGACCTTTTTATCCATGACCATTACAACAATGCTATTCTAAATTATGTTTCAATGATCCACAAAATACCAGAAGTGGAAATAACTAATAATGAAAGTAAATATTTCAATAAAAAATAAAATAAATTGTTTAATGTTAAGGGATAAATACATGTAATGGTAATTGAGAAATAAAATAATTTATTTATATTTATAATATATGTGTTAAACTATATGCATATCAAGTCTGGAGTTGAAGTAACATATTTGTTTCTCAATTTTTATTCATTGAGGAATATATAAATGATAGGAATCTAATTTATCTTATATGGTGTATATGATAATCCATTTACATGTTATATTAGAACCCTTCATAGTTGAAATTATTTTATAATTAAATTAATATTATTTCATCCAAAGTAGTTTGACATGAATTTTATCAAGTGGCATGTGGTTTTTTAACTCAATTTTCATTCACTGGGTTACAACTCTTCTTCATTAAAATTATTATACAATGATTATATGTGATATAATATATAAGTTTTTAAATATATATTTAAAAAAATATCTAGAATTAAATATTTTTACATAATCACATTTTCTATTACATATATCAAAAACATATAAAATTTTTTCAAGGGTTTTCCTTGGGTGGATGTCATTTTCTTGAGACATTTTCAAATCTAGTACAATTGTTTTTGAATGGTTTACTCAATGAACCATGAATGAAGCTTAATATTTATTCATGTAATTAAAACAATTTCTAAATCTAAATCATATTATCTCTTACAATGAATTCTAATTTTGAATGTTACCAACATCGTAAAGGTTTTACGTTACAATCCCTTTTTTTTGTTCGAGAGTGATTAGGTTCAATGATGATTTTTGGGAAATAATATGATCATTTTTTTCTTAAACCAAAAATATATTTTTATAATGGATTTTCTTAATATGTATTAATCTTTTAATTTCTATTTTATCCACTATTATTTAGTGAAACATTAATAATATTGTTTTATGTGATATTCAACTTCTCTATTTTTTTTATCAAGAATAATTCCTCCCCATATCCATGTTTAAAAAATAAAATCCATGAATTATTTATATACATAAATGAAACCATAATTTTCATTTAAATTAATGTGTATCTTATATGAAAAAGTTATAAAAGTAAATATCTCATCATTTTCTATAGCAGAAACTATTTACACTCCTTACAAAAGTTTGAAATGAGGATTTATTTTAATCGTCTACACCATAACTGGATTTTCCCTCCATCATGACCATTTTTGGAAGATCCCATTTTTTATACTGTTAATTTCAATGAAATGCATTTTCAATCATTTTTTGTGATTTTGTTTTAAAAAAAATTGATTTTCAAATAGAAAATTTTTTTTCCTCAAAAATTATTTAATTAATTTGTTTTCATATTTATATTAATAAAAAACAAAAAACTATTATTTTACTTCATATATATATGTGTTATATTAAAATGATACCAAATTATTATTTAAATTCATTGGTTGTTATTGTTTCAAATGTATTTCCATTGAAACCAATTCATTTCCATGGGTAAATCAGGTTATGAATGATCAGCGATTTTTATTATACTAAAAAATAAAATATTTTTTGTAATATGTGTATATTATGGTTCATGGAAATTTTTTATAATGACAGGTGATCATAATATATCTCATGATCATGGGTGAGCCCATATATATATATCCAACTTATTAAGTAATGTTACAGATCTTATCTGTTATAGGTTTATCCAAATATATTTTCATAGCATAACTGGTTGGTAATTCAATTTGTACAAATGAATACAATTGTTATATGAAAATGTACATCCCTGTTACGATGTAATTTTCCTTATTCGTGCATCATGTTGTAATTGATCTATTTCTAAAGTATTTATTTCACATGGCTCATGATTTGTTAAATACATGACTCTTGTCTTTTACTTAATATTTACACCTTGACCTATGTTTTTATGGGCCTAAATTTTATTATTTTATCATATAAAATATTATTATATAATCATACATTATTATCATCTTATTCTCAAGGATGAAATTCATTTTTTATAGAATATGTTTACCCTTACTGATAATTTGAGCTCAAACTTAATATTATTCATTTTCCTCCTATTTTGAATAATGTTTTTAATTTCTGTGTTACAATGTATGTTAATAGATGTAAATAAATTAGTTTCATTTAGAGTTTATTGTTATGGACTTTTAATTTATGTATACATTTTTTTCTATACTATGTTTTCAAAAAAATATTAAATAATAATACTAAAAGGATCTTCGGTATTTTTTTGATCCAATAATTTTGTTTGATCGTATATAATTATAAGGGGTGAAATTGGTCAAGGATTATTAGTATCAATAAAATAAATGTAAAGTATAAATTTTAGCACCATATCAATTAGTGCAGGTTTGCGGTTTCAATACATAATACATATTCCGGGAACACTCTTATTTTTGTCATATAGTTTTTCAAACAATGAGCCAAAATATATATTTTTCACTAGAACAGGTCACAAAGTTGGTAAATTGAGGATTTATATTTTGAGATATAGTGTGCGTTAGTAGTGCTCCACACAAAGATTATATCTACTAGATTCCTAATTTTGTGGAGGATCAATGTGGTGTAGGAAAATTGGGAACAAACCATGATCCAAAAAAGGGGAATTCAAAACACTCTAAAAAAACCATAATTCCCTAGAACTCAATGAAATATATATAAATATTTAATTATTTTAATAAAGGACTAAATCAACTCAAAATTAATGTAATGAATCCAAGGACATTACAATATCCTACTATAAAGACTTCTCATCACCTAGAAGTCACTATATGAATGATTCTAGAATATTATATGCTACTATGGATGAATATCATACTCTAAATTCCATTTTCCAAATTGATCAACACATGTATCCAAATGATCTAGAAATGTTATACTAACTTACCCCCACAATTTTATCTCATTTTAATCTAAAATTTTCACTTTATATTCCATTCAATATCTTGTAGGACCCAGATTAATATATTCACTGTATATTACATGTTCTCAATTGAATATTTTCTTCCATATATAAGATACATGAATCACAACATTTATATCATAGTAAAAGATAAGATGTTATATAAGGTAATATAGATTAGAGATATGATAATAAATCTAAAATGTCCCAAAAATTGTACAATATTCATTCCAATCATGTGTAAACATTGATTCCCTAATCTAGTAGTGACCTATATAATAGATTTTTCATCAAAATAAATATCCAAATTTCATATCCTGAAGTTGTAATTTGATTTCTCCCACATCTACATGGTGTTTATCAATTTAATTCTTAGAAGATATATAATAGAGGTCTATTTTATCAAGATCACCCTCAGAAAATCTACCTTACCTGCATCTTTCCAACATAATGCTTAACAATAAATCCAATAAAATATATCCTTCAAATGATCCATCTGAATAAAGTATTAAATGATACTATCTAGGTGAATTAATCCAAAGAATGGTCGTAATTTTATTCACTACTAAAATCCATGATGCATGCTCTCAACATGCCCTCAAATACCTTTATCTTCTTGTTAAATTTACCATCAGTCGAAAAAATAAATATTGTACTAAGTCATGTAATTATTCCCTTATAATTATAAATTCCCACTAAAACTATGATATAAAACATGAATCTCTATTAGATGAAATTATATAGGGGGACCTCATGTAGGCAAATAATCTTATATACATACATAATTCCGAACTCATTCATTTTATGATTCTCATGAATTAACATGAATGTAGAATATTTGAACAGCTAATAAAATCTCACCCAGAAAACATCATGATTCACTGGGTTTTGAGGTTAAACCATTATGACTCCCATTACCATGTCATCCAACATCTACATCACCACCATATGTTTGTTTTAAAAACCACCAAGACATTAATTCCCAACCCCAAACATCTAGTACATATAAAATCATGATAAAAAACATTGATGCCCCTATTTATACCAAGACATTAGAACACACATTGAATATCATGGTATGCCTTAGATGACCCAAACTGCATTTCTCATTTTTAAACATTACTGTCTATTATAAATTCATCTATGTTTGATTCATGCACTATAATATATTTATATACATTGATAATGTCATCTCTATCTACTGATAATCCTAAAATTTTGTTAATTCCAACTAGTCTTTTTCATATTACAAAACAACAATTAATAAATTATAAAGAAGTGAATTTATATCAAGACTCTTTGGTCTTTATATGTATCTGAAATCCAATATACTATAATACAAGTGAAAATAAATTCCTTGGGATATTGATTATCAGCATGATTATGTATGTCCATATTTTTCTTATATAGATAATCACCAATGAAATTACATAATTTTGGAGAACTATCCTTATAAATATTTAATTCATATAAATAATAATCCAAAAACCTCTACCGCATATTGATATCCTACTAAGAAAATATATATTAATGAATTTTTTGTCTGTACAAACACTTATCATCTCAAAAAAAAGATAATGTATCCAACACATAATGGAATTAACCACATATTCCAATTGAATTTTTGTGGAAAATAGATCCTCTCATGAGGTAGTAGCTGATGTGACCCTTATGAGAATAACATATATATTAGTGTGGGGATATTTTTGTCCCAAAACATGAGGCATCACATTACACTGCAAATTCAATCCCAGTATGTAGAAGAATAAAAATTGGAGTTGTTACCAAACAACTCATTATCTAAAAAATGGATACTCACAATGATCAAACTATTGAAATGTCACCTTCTTTTCTGGAATCCCCATAATTCATTCTGATAAGTGATAGAATACCATAATAAAAAACAAAGGTTACATCTTTCTTAATGACACTATTTTTCTAGAAATCATTCAAAGGTAGAGTATAATATAACACCACATAATTTTTCTGTAATTTGACAAAAATTCATTACTAAGAGACCACGTGTCCAATAAAACATACCCCTAGAATAAACTAGATGAACTTATAAAATTAGTATAATTCCAATTCACTTGAAGTTTAATTTATATGGGTTTTAGGTGTCCATCTTGTTACTCAAAAGTATATAAATTAATGAGGATATTGTTAATTGAGAAAATGATAAATGTGTCTAGATATGGGTGACATATAATGTTTGTGAGATCCATAAACACTAATGGGGTCTCATCAAACTCAATGTAATGAATATTTACCCATAAAAGTTATATCTTCTCATTAAAAAAATTATGTATTACATCATCTCTTTTCTAAATTTTTTTATAGCATGAATGAATATCCACATTAGAGAACCACTGGGATCACCAGAACTAATAAAAAAGATCATCATTCCAAAAAAAGGATACATGTTCATTTATGACACATAATACACCATTAAAGAGTCCATATATAATCATATACTATAATAATCCTTAGTAAAATACAACATATGATCAATGAACAAATATTTTCTCAATTTCATTAAACACTTTATTATTACGTCCTCCAGATGAAAATTGAGATATCCCAAAAAAGTTGGTGCCATATGAAAAAGATGAATCAAAATAAATTGTTCTCTAGTCATGCATTATTTCTCAATCTATAATTACTATTCATTAGTAATACATTCTATGTCTTCTATAATTATTAATTGATAGAGATCAACAATAGGAGGAAATAAAGTGGACCTAGAATCTAGTTCTTCGTTGATAGCTAAGAATATGATACATTGGAAATTACGTGTCAAATTTTGCAGAAATGTTGACCCAAATTTTTGGCTTCAATATCCCACTTTAAGATCATTAAAAACATCCCTCCCATTGGTGTAAATATTGGGTACATATAATTGATAATAGTTGATGTGATAATGAACCAAGGTCATCCAGTCTGTCCCAATTATAGAATACAAACTCATCATTTTGAGGATGATTATATCCAACATATTTTCATAATTAATAACATCTATTAGACAAATTTTACATCATTAAATATTATTTAATTATTCAATAAGTTTCTTTATACAAAAAAAAAATCAGAATATCACTTAACAAGTTATTTTGTTGCAACAATAACATGCGGATATATAAGAAACTGTGAAGATCATATAACCATAATAATTTCATAAATATTAGAGGTGATCAATACTATAAATAAAATGGAAAATGATCCCACTGAATATTTAGATAAAAACTAGCCCACCATAGTCGCTATAATTTTCTCAGCTCTAGGACATTAATCGTAAGATGCATGACATACCTGAGGCGATGTCATATCTGGAATATGAGCATGCTACCTAGGACCTTAGACAGATCCCGATGCTCAAGATTAGGCATTGTATTAATTCATATAGAAACCAGAACTCTTTAATATTGAGTAGACCTGTTACAAATTTTCAACCATTCCAACCAATAAAAACATTTTCTATGGTGGTATAAGAATCTATGACAATGTCTATAGTTCCCATAGTTCAAATTATAATGAACTACAACCGATATGGATAAAAAAAATACTCTTTTCAACCTAAATAATAAATCCTATCTATGTATCCCTCATAATCAAATTTTTATAATTAGACATGATTCTAAATATGATAGTTTGAGGTTCATCCACCTGACTACCAATAGATAGAGGTATACCAAATGATTAATCCTCCTCCATGTCCTTAAAAACTGTCAATGATTATCAATAAAACTCTAGGAATGTCATTATGTTTAAAATCCTAACATTTAATATAATTTTTCATTGAATACCAATGTCAATATTATTTTTCTTTGGTGAATCACTCCCATGAAATAGTTAAAAAAATTAAGTAGTTATATGAAATGAGTTGTGTGTTTAGATATCTTCATGGACCCCTAATAAAGAGCCATGAATTCTTGAAAATGATCAATATTTAGCATGTGAGGGATAAATTTCCAAAAAACTATGTTTTCAAGGACCTTCCATTTAGTACCCACACATTTTCATACTTTCACAATTTAATCTCATTATCACATAGAACGCCCTTGAATCATGAATTTTACTACCTTGACCTGAGGGTCCTTCGATGCCTTGATAGAGCCAAATATTCCCTTTACCATGATTATCCAGTCATAAAAATATTATTGTCCCCCACTTCCCTTAGAAGATGGAAATTTATAGAACTATATAACATGGTAATAGTCTAAAAATGTATATTATAAACCTCCACCATGGGAAGGTTCAATCAACATTATTATATGATGATGTTGTTCCAATTGTTGAACCATTGGAGGGTGTGTTGGAGGAGGTTGTGGGGAATCTTCATCTATATCCTCTGGTGATACTGGTTTATCCTCCCTAGTGGGGGAATCCATGAATCTTTGTAGAAGAATTTGTTTTAATGGAAAATGCCTAACTATATAAGAAATAATATTAAGCACTTAATAGTTAAAAATAATGGATTTCTTGATGAAGTCATATCATATGAGATACCAGCACATAATGTGTAAAATTCCTAGTTCTAAACAATGATCATTCCTAGATTCTATACCTATATTTTAATAAAACATATATATATACAAAATATAACAACATATACATGTTTAAATAATTATTAACAGCATAGAAATAACACTATATTAATATCATATATATATATATATGAATACATAACACATGTCTATCCAGAAAAGATATAAAAAATAATGGAATTTCAATAAATAAATACTATGTGGAATACAACTGGTATATGTTTATTAATATATTTATTCATATGATGTGTTATCCTTTGTGATGAATCATTATTTTTAACACACACATGGAAAAACAATTAACAATAATCCCATCCTTGATTACATATAGGATCATTACACATGAGATGATTATGTAGATGGAAACTTCCCTACCTGATTTCTATATAGACTATGCCGAAATGACTATGAATAAAATAATGGACACTAGATGTTATACCATATTTTATTTCAAAAACCTATATTTTCATAAACATTAAACATATATAGATGCTGTAAGATTTAGTTTGAGGGTCTATATATGAAGTGATTCGTCATAAAATAAACATCATCGTAAGGTTTTACAATATATCTGTAAAAAAAGTTATTAGTAGTTTATGGATCAATGTGGAATACATGAAAATAATATAGGTGGGAATATAAAATAAGATTTAATGTCCCATAATTGAGGATCCCAATAATCATTTGCGAGGAGCCCATTGGTTCTCCAAGTCTAATCTTTATTCAGGATTCCATCAATTGTATGTCAAAGATAAAGATATACCTAATGTAATTTTCATATGTATATATTCCTTGTATGAGTACCACTTTATTAAATTAATTTTCATTAATTACCTAGTAGTGTTTATGGTTCTTGTGATTCAGAACCTATACTAATATATGTACTCTATTATCATGGTCATTCTTGACGATATCATTATATATTCTAGTAATTCTATGTTATATTTCACAAACCTATACAACATATTGATTCAACTAAAAGTTCATTATAATTATGATACGATTATATGTGTATCTTTTTAATTTAAGAGGTACAACTGTTTGGTCATGTGATCTCCATGTCAATAATCTTGGTGGACCATTCGAATGTAAAAGTGGTGATGTCTTTGACATCCACTTAGGAAGATAAAATTTTCATAAATATTGTGTTATACCTCAATTATTATAATACAAACCATGTTTTATTTTATGGTTAATTTTATTATCTTTATTTTCTAAACGTTTTATTTTTGTTTGAAAAATGGCTTCATATTGGAATTTACTTTTTTTATTTTTATTCTATATTTTGGACATTACATTTTCTACTCTAATTGAAATTATTTAAATAATTTTTTCAGGATTAATTATATCATGGGTTTCATTTTATTCTTCAAGGACAAATTCTTGATAAATAATTTGGAGGCCCACATATATATCAAAATTTAGGCCTTGAAATCAATGAATTGATCTAGAATCTATTGATGAATAATTTATATCTCAAAAAGGGAAATCCAGATGGATCTTAAGTTATACATATAGTTCATAAAGGAACTAATTATAATCATTTTTATACTTGGAAAAGTGATATTCAAGTTTTTTCATCTCTATTATGGCATTCGAACTTCTAGTATGGGAATAAGAAAATTCACATGGGAAAAATTAATTTCTATGATTAAATCATTTATAAATCATACAAACGGTGTCCAATAAATCTCAATGTTTCCAGGTACATGGGGAAGAAAAATAGGAACAACATTCATGAATACACCATTCTAATATTAGAACATGTAAAATTTCAAAAAGGATCTGAAACCCACATGAAATAATTTAAACTCAATAGTTATAACCACTTTTCGTAATAAATTCACATCCCCTCTCATTTTATAAATGAAATAACATTAGGGGGATATATTGGAGTTTTTTTTCTATAATGGTTTTTTATAATTTCATTATATATTAATGTATCTTTATTCTTATTATTCTATCTATTTTATTTCGTTTTTAATTTTTTCAATTTCTCCAACCATACGACTTATATATGAATGCGTTTTGAGAGATAAAACTCAATATTTTTTTGTGGAAATTGGTTTTATTTGAGTTTATTTACCCATAATAGATTATTATTCCATATTTTAATAATTTAGTAGTCATTAAAAATATTTTGGTAATCAGTCACCCCACATTGTAAAATATTGACTTCTTCCTGCTTATTCTATTATTTTCCATCACCTTGATGAAACATTTGGACAATAGGTAGAGTTTTGATTGGGTATATATGGGGAATATATTACTAATATATTAAGTTGTATTGGGGTTATGTAATACCATTGGAATGATATATTTTAAAGTGATAGTCTGTGGGATTTTTATTGAATTAAACATTGATATGTATTTTTAATAACAAAGATAACACAACTTTGAATCCCCAAGAAAATTGTTTTTCTTATACTAAAATAATTATATATTTTATTTTTTTTTATTTTTTTAAATGATTTTTTTAACATTTAAATTATATTAAATTCAATTTTTTCATAAATCCACTATCTATATTAGAATATAACTTAGTTTTATATTAGTTATTATATAATAGTGAAAATAGACAATTATATTTGTAGTGAGCGACCTCCTAGTAATCGAACCTATGGTGTGAAAATATGGTGTATTATTAAGTAAATATGAATTCAATTTAATATTGGTTCTAAAAACATTTATCATCAAATTGGTACTATTTCTAGGGAGTTCAGGACCTCACATTCTCTTTTTTCCTTAAAAACAACAAAAAATCAAAAATTTCAAAAACTTATAAAAATATATTTCTTACATATCATTGATTCTTTAGGTCATGGATTAATATACTAATTTTTAATAGTCATGGACTAGTATTTATTGTCTTATATCAGAAGAGAAATTCATCTTTCAAATGGAACAATATGCCATGATGATTCAAGAAAATTTCAAAATTCTCAAAAAAACAACCATGTTAGTTGTATCATCGACTGCCGAATTTGAATAAGTAAAAGTTATAAGGATTGATTGAAAATAAATAAAAATGTGGTGATTTATAATAGTGTTCTACCTTAATTTGATTTTGAATAAATTGATATAGTATTTAAGGTTCAACTTGATGATCCAATCAGAACTTATTGACCATTTCATGAAGAGGTTCTAGAAGATGTTATGCCAACTGATAAAACTATGGGAGATGAACTTGATTTAGAATAACATTGGTTAGAGTTTATTGAAAACAAAAATTTATGTAATTCTACCACATTTAAAAAATAATTATCATATCCTCCTGAACTCTACCAAGATTTTATCAAAGAATATTCCCCTATAAAGAATGAATTACCAGAATTCATTCTATAAGAGATCATGCTTTATGATGACCCAATTGAAGTGGAATATTTATTATATTATTATTCATTTCATAATCATATTCATGTTGAATTATTTTCTTAATTCCCATATTCTTAGTTTTCTAAAATATATTCACATGAGATAAACATGGATGTGGAAGATAAGGATGCCACACTCATAATTTTTAGTAAACAAAGGGGACCTATTCATCTTTACTCCGATGATAACCAATCTGTACTACACTGTAAAAGGGTAGGTTCTATTATACTCTATCCATGGGATGCTCCATGACCACTAAAATATTAAGAGAATTATAAAAAAGATGTGGTTTTTTATAAAATAAATCCTACCCACTTTTGTATTGGGGTTAAACCACTACAAATTCCTGACCGGGGGCAGTAAAAACCTTGCACCAACATGGGGGGTCTAAACCATGTTCTATCATATTTTACTATCCTCATTATTTATATTTATTTTCATTAATATTTAACTTATTTAATGATTTATATATTTAATGTGGAAGTATTTTATAGCTTAACTCATGGATTCCACTGAATAATAATGGTAGTCTCTAGATGTTTTTCTCATTAATTTTTCTGTCCCTTTTAATGGTATAAATGTTTATGTGCCGTTCAAAGTTGTTTTTGTGTGATTTTATATTTTTCATCCATGTTTATATGATCTTTTAATAATAAATAATGTTATTATAATTTTTAAATTATCTATTTATTTTTATAAAATTCTAATAATTTTGGAAATAATCAATTTTAATTGATTGTAGACATGATAAATTCATCATTGAATTTTATTTTCATGTATTTTTGTGTGTTTAACTATTTATTTAGATCAATTCCCACAAAACACTGACTAAAAATATTTTTATGGTCCCATGAAGTATTCTAAACCATTTTCACATATTATTCCAAATGCCCACACATTGTGGGGGAAGTGTGGATTTTTAGTGAGAACCAATACTTTTTATTTTCATATTTCAAAGCATTGAACTTCATAGATTGTTATTGATATGTTTGAGGCACATCATTAGTGAGCCACTGTATACAATATAACTACCCATACATATATCCTTCTTTAAACCATAAATTCCATGAATAATTTTATATGTTTATGCCACATTAAAATAATATTTTCTTTACCAACCGATACTCTGGGATTTTTTTCATGGATATTTCATGTTTAAGATTGTGGGAAGATCATTTTATGTGCATTATTATTGGGACATGTTTCATTTTTGGGTGGGTTGATGTGTGTTTAAACAATTTTAGAAGTAGATAATGATATAATTGGTCTTGAGATATCATTTGATTATAATTTATTTTTTTAATTAGTTCTCATTCAAAAAAATAGACAAAAGAAAAAAATAGAGATGAGATTGAATTTGTCATTATACATTATTTTATAATTCATGTACCTCTCAATAATAAATGGAAATAAATTTCATTACTTAATTATATTAAATCTTTTCACATCCTCTATGGAAAAAATATTGACTTCTTCCATTATTGAAGATAAAAAAGAAATGAAAAAGGAGGTAGAATTTGGATTATATCATTCATTATAATCATTATATGGATATTGTACCATGTCACAAAAATTGGTCTGGTTTTTTTTAAATTTTCAATGGGGTTGAGTGATGTTAATCTAGTTTTTCAATTTATTATTCATTCATTATACTTAAGGGTCCCACGATCTTTTTTAGGCCTTTAAATATTTAACTATTTTTTCACCAAACCGATGCCAGAAAATTATACAAGGGAAATTCTTCACGATTGAAAATATTTTCATTTATCATTATTTGAAGAAATGAGAATTTTAACAAGCCTATTGTTGTACATTAATTTTCCAAGAATGATAAGCACAACATATTAAATTTCAAATTTGTAATGGCCAGGACCTCTCCCATCCATTCCTTTGTGAAAATGTGGGTCTAGAGGTGTTTCAGGAAATCAAGGTGACTTTGAGGTGCATTTGAGTTCTTTTTTTAAGAAAACTGGAAGTCTTGTAGCTTTCTCATTGTTGGCGAATGGTTTGTTAAACGTGCGGCCAAGCCGTGTGTAGCTGGCCTTGATGGCAGTAGAGACCACACGGGAGGCACACAGTTTGTTTAAACCATGCCAAAAAACCGTGCGAGCTGAGTGGATAAGGAAGTGGTGACCACACAGTTAGCGCACAGTTTTTCTACCCGTGCGAGTAGGTCGTGCGGGCCCTTAATGTTAGATCCAAAATTTTGGGATCTTGACAATCTAGCCTTTATCTTGCTCGTTTAAGCCCCTAATCGGCCATAACTCGGGATTACCATCCATTGGAGGTAGAAGAGCCTCTCCAAAGCATTTTGGAGGTGATCTGGAGGCTTCACTTTCCAAATCAAAGAAGGTTCCTCAATTTATGTGATCTTTCTTGTTGGTTTCTTAGACCATCTCAGAATTACTCCTCTCTTCACTCTGTATCTTAGATCTATGCCCGTTATGGGTAGATCGTTGTGTGTAGATGTACTTTATGATGATTATTGGTCTTGATCTTTCTAGGAGGAGATATCTAAGGCGGGGTTTTGAAGAATCGACCTGTGTTTCTTGAGCGTTCCTCGACTGTTGTGGTTTCCATAAAAAACCTTTGAGGTAGGGATTTTACCTTCGTCTCTCTAATTTGTGAATCAGGAGGGATGTGCATCCTCTAGCTTTCATGAGACAATGTTGAAGCAGTTTAATGAAGATAATAACTGTCTTAATGACTGGGGATGGGGAATGTTGTTATGTTTATCATTTTTATCCTCTTGTTATGTTGTGAATTGAGTAAGCTTATGCCTACTGAAAATCATGTTCGGTGGGGGCCTTTGGTTGTGTAATTAAATGTTTCCCTATCTTTCTAGACGGTTTTCTGGATGAAAACATAGAGTAATATGGGAATTGGTTAATCATGTATAGTTGGATGATTAAATGAATATCTGGAACCCTTATCTGATCACCCTGGTTGAACCGAATTTAATAAAAAAAATGTGGGTGTTCATTTGGTTTTATTTTCATTTACTTGTTCCTTTTTCTTTTGGTGTTTGACTCATCCTATTTCCCGATTATAAATAATGAAAATGGTAATTCCTCCCATATTTTTGAAAACGCATTCCCATGGTACTAGTCGCCACTCCGGGGCCTACTGGAGGTGGGACTCGGGGGTCATTATCCCCCTTTCACCATTGCCAGCTCAGGAGGGCCATTATTGGTGGAAGGGGGTCATGATAGAATGGTATCTGAGGAGATGGTGGAGAGAAAGGATGGAGTCTGAAGTTAGGCCCAATAAGGATTTCATGGGATGGTAGGGAAACAGTGTTAGGTGATCTTAGTGCATTACATAGGCAAGGGAAGGCTGGCTAGGACACAGGATTTTAGGTCCCCCCATGATCCGATGCAAGGACAATGAGCCTACCAAACGACCAAGTTAGACTACATTGATTTCAGGGTAGATATCCTAGTGAAGGTATATGCATCATCATGTTTTTGTTTTACCTGATTTGGGGTGTTATGGGAAAGAAATTGAAATAAAGTGATAAAATGAAAACTTGAGAAATTTCCTTACCACTTTGGATTAGGTGATCATTGTTTACCGTACAGCTATGGAACCTGGACGTCGTTCCTGGGTGACTTATAAAATCAAGGCCCACAGATTCAGGCGGTCGATCAGTTGAGGATTGTCATAGAAGAGGAAGATGATTAGTGCAGAAGACTCTCTGTTCTTTCCAACGACAAACCCTCAAGAAGTATGAGGGTAATAATTCAGATATGGAGATGGAGGGGTGGCTTGAGGAGATAGGGATCACTTTTAATTTGATCCCTGCTCCGAGGGTGTAATGGGTTACCCAAGCTGTCAGTTAGCTAAGAGGTGTGGTGTGTCAGTGGTGGATGCTCTACCTCGGGGAAAGGTCAAGGGAAGAGGTTCTATGGGCTGACTTTGAGAAGGAGTTCTGAGGGGTATTCCTTTCTTCCATGTTCAAGGCTGAGAAGAGCCATGAGTTACTCTCCCTCCAGTAGGGAAGTATTTCAGTATGATAATTGGTGATTAAGTTCATGGATCTCAAATGATTTGCTCCAGATCTCATTCCGGATTAGATGTCTTGGGCGAGATGTTTAGAGGAGGCGCTTCGTCCTTCGCTCTAGTATGACATTACCCCCTTCACCCGTATGACGTACTTGGAAGTACAAAAGAATGTAGAGGTTGTAGGAAGGATGAACTCGTAGGGAGGTGCACCACGGGAGGGGATACATCTGAGTTCGTCGAAGGGGAAGGCAGTCAGTAGCTGGTCTCCTACGATAGGACCTTCCAGATTCAGGCCAGCAGGGGAAGGCCCCAGCTGTTCCAGTTCAGACCTTCAGGTCCTCCTCCTTTTTTCACGAGCCCGGAACCATAGTGTTTCCCTTGTGGAGGTTTCAAGCACATTCATATTCGGTGCCCAACCCGTGCTATATACGGTGGAGGTGATCAGGTTTATCACCTGCCTCAGCAGCAGCAGTTGCTGGCGAGGCCCTTACAGCATCAGCAGGACCCTGCTCCTCCGAGGACAGACTTTGCACCAAGAGGCCGACCTTAGGGCAATCCTCAGGGACCTCGACCAGGGCTTAGTCGGGGAAAGGTCAATATTGAAGAGGCAGAGGAGCTGGGCGTAGATAGTTGCAAGCAATAGAGTGGTTAGCTCCGACAAGGCCATAGGTGGGGCGAGGTACAATTTTTTTGTTCAACACTCTCATTTCTACTTTTTTCGATTCAGGTGCTTCACACTCCTTTGTTGCACCCAGTCTAGCCCATTCATTGGGTCTAAATGTAGAGAGACCTTCCAAACCCCTGGTGCTCAGTACACCAGTTGGAGGTCAGACCAACGTATCTTGTGTTTTCTGGGGAAGTTGGCTGATGTTGGGACTACATAGATCTAGTGGGAATCTTCTTATGCTACAGATGCAGCCATATGATGTCATCCTAGGAATCGACTCGTTTTTTTCTGTTAGTTCCATTATCGACTGCTTCCGAAGATGAGTCGTGTTCTCTGACTTGGATGGAAAGCGGGTAGTTTTTGTTGGAGATAGGACCTATCAGATGGGAAGCCGACATGTGAAGCCTCTCCTTTCCTTGTTAGACGGGTTATCATTGGATACAACTGATATGGAGATGATGGATTTCCCAGATGTTGTTGGGGGAGTTCCTTGATGTTTTTTCCGAGTAGGTTGTCAATCTACCTCCCCCCCCCCGACGTGACGTTGAGTTCGGGATATACTTACAGCCTGGTGCCCATTCAATTTCAATGGCCCCTTATCGGATGGCACCTTTGGAGTTGCGAGAGTTTCAGATTTAGATTGACAATCTTATGGAGAAGGGGTTTGTTCAACCCAGTGTGTCACCATGGGGTGCTCTAGTTTTGTTCGTGAAGAAAAAAAATAGTGGTCTCAGGCAATTCATAGACTAACGAAGGATGAATTAGGTAACGGTCAAGAATTGTTACCCCCTTCCAAGTATAGATGATCTCTTTGACCAGCTAAGGGGAGAAGGTTGATTTTCTAAGATTGATCTAAGATTTGGATATCATCAACTGGGGGTAAAAGACTGCGACATCTCAAATATGGATTTCAAGTGCAGGTATGGGCACTTCAAGTTTCTATTGATGCCGTTTGGAGTTACAAATGCACCAGCTATGTTCATGGGACTTATGAACATTGTCTTTCAAGAGTTTCTAGACAAGTTCGTTGTTGTGTTTATCGACAACATACTGATCTACTCAAGATCAGCGGAGGAGCACGTTGAGCATCTCAGGGCCATCTTGGAAGTCCTTCAACACCACCAGCTTTATGGGAAATTGACGAAGTGTACGTTATTGATGCAAGAAGTACACTTCATTGGGCATGTGGTGTCTCAGCATGGAGTTTCAGTTGACCCATCGAAGGTGGAGGCATTTGTTTCTTGGGTGGCACCCAAGAGCATGGTAGAAGTTCATAGTTTCCTGGGGTTGGAAGGTTATTATCGGAGATTCGTTTCAGACTTATATCGAGTTTCTACTCCATTAACATCTTTGACTAGGAAGAACCAGGTCATCCTATGGAGCGGCCAGTGCTAGAAAGCTTTCAACTACCTGAAGTAGAAGTTGGTCAGTGCTCTAGTTCTCATGTTTCCAGAGGAAGGGTTGTTGTATGAGGTGTTTTCTGATGCTTCTATCCTTGGTTTGGGGTGCCTGCTGATGTAGAAGAAGGGTGTGATCTTTTATGGGTCTAGCCAGTTGTGCCCTCATGAGCATAACTATGCCACCCATGACCTAGAGCGTGATGAATTAGTGTTCATACTGAAGTTTTGGAGACATTACCTTTTTGTGGAGCGCTTTGTGGTCTTCTCAGATCACAAGAGCATGCGGTATATCTTCTCCCAGCATGACCCGAACTTATGACAGTGGAGATGGGTCGAGTTTCTCCAAGACTATGAAATTGGGATCTCTTACACTGAAGGTAACGTAAATTTTTTGGCTGATGCCCTGAGCAGGATTTTGCATAAGGAAGTGGTTTGGGAATCCACAAATGCTTAGAAGGCGATGGGAGATTTGTATTCTTTTCACTTGGATGCAAGAGTAGAGGGTGTTGGAGGTGGTTTGTTTTAGATGATGGTTCAGTCCACCTTGTTGCAGTAGGTGGAAGAGTCTCAGTGGGGAGACTCTGAGGAGGAAGTAATGCGGGATCATGTCGATCAGGGGAATGCTCTAGAAGGATGGTCAGAGGAAAACTGACATCAAATGCTTTTCCATGGAAGGTTGTTTGTTCCGGAGGTGATGCATGAGGGAGTTCTTCATTAGTTCCATAGTTCAGCCATGGAAGTGCACCCAGGGGTATCAAAAATGTACCGAGGCTTGAGGGAACAGTTTTTGTGGCCCGTAGTGAAACAGACAGTGGTAGAGTTTGTGGATAAGTTCTTAATGTGTCCACAAGTAAAGGCTAAACATCGTGTTCCCAATGCTTTGTTTCATCCTTTATATGTCCCCAACTAGATATGGGATGACATCTCAATGGACTTCGTCAAAGGACTACCCAGACCTTAGGGTTGTTAGGATGGTATTTGGGTAGTGGTGGATCGGCTGACGAAATCAGATCACTTCTTAGAAATTAAGGAGTTAGGCCTGGTGAGTACCTTATGATAGAGGTACATAGATGAGGTGGTGCGTTTTCATGGAGTTTCATATACTATCATCTCAGATCGAGATACTCAGTTTACTTCATGAGTCTGGAGGGGGTTACAACATGCTTTTGGCACCCAGCTACCACTTATCACTACTTTCCACCCCCAGACTGATGGGTAGAAAGAGAGGAATATCCATACGTTGGAGGACATGCTACGATTATACATTATGGATTTCAGATGATCATGGGTGTGACACTTGCCTTTAGTAGAGTTTTCCTACAACAAAAGATTCCAATCTACTATTGGCATGGCACTGTTTAAGTCATTGTACAGAAGACCATGTCGTTCAACCATTTGATGTGCATAGGTCGGTGAGATAGGTGCTCTTGGACCTGAGGTATTATTGAGCACCACAGAGAAAGTTTATCTTCTACGTGAAAGGATGTAAGCGGCTCAAGAATGACAGAAGTCTTATGCTGATCGTCAGAGGAGGCCCTTGAAGATCAAGGTGGGAGATCATGTGTTCTTGAAGGTTTCCCCTCGACGGGGGAAGTGGAGGTTTCAGAAGGGGATTAAGCTCTCCCCTAGGTTCATCAGACTTTTTGAGGTACTATGGCGAGTCGGCGAGGTGGCATATCAGATGGCCCTGCCATCGCAGTTAGAGAAGGTTCATGACGTCATCCACGTCTCCCAGCTTCATCGGTACTTACACGACGACTCTCATGTTATCAACTGGGGAGATCTAGATATGGGAGACGATGAGACCTTCAAGTAAAGACCAGTCAAAATTAAGGATTGTGAAGATAAGGTGCTCCGTGGATGAACCATCACCTTGATTCGTGTGTTGTGGAGGCATGGCAGCCTTGTGGAGAGCACTAGGGAGCATGAGGATAAGATGCATGCTCAGTACCCAGAGTTGTTTTGACTCATGTTTTTCTTTGTTCTTCTGAGCTTTGTTTTGATGTTATATATTGTACCATTGATTTATGGAATACATGGCTTGTCGGTTGGAAGAATTTTTGTTTCCTTGTTCTCTGGAAGTGTGTTACATGTCTGGATGTGTGGGGAGGGGGAAAACCTGATCCTTAATCGAGACGCATTATTGCGTATGCGATTGAACCCGTGTGGGTGAGACAGTTCCTCCTAAAGCGAATAATATCTCGACATGGGAGAGGGAATTCCCCAATCCAGGTGTTCAGGCAGTGTGTTGGTTGTACGGTGTTGGGGGTAGTGTAAGGTTGAAAATACTAAAATATGGAAGTGGGAAGACCTAATTCGTAATCGAGATGCATTAATGCAGATTAGATTAAGCCCGTGTAGGCGAGTCAATGCCGCCTAATTTGGATAATATCTCAAAATAGGAGAAGGAATTCCTAAAACACATGATTAGGGTTGTTTGTTGGATTCCTTTTATAATGAGAGCCCTATGAGGTATCTTGTTGGGTCCCTCTGGGTTGGGTTTTGAATTCCCAGGGATGAATATTTTTTAAGAGGTATCAAATGTAATGTCCCAGACCACTCCTGTCCATTCCATTGTGAAAATGTTGGGCTAGAGGTGTTTCGTAAAATCATGTTGACTTGGAGGCACGTTTGGTTGGTTTTTTTAAGAAAACTGGAAGTCCTGTAGCTTTCACATGGTTGGCACATGATTTGTTAAACTGTGTGGCCAAGCGGTGTGTAGCTAGCCTTGATAGCAGTAGAGACCACAACAGAGGTGCACGGTTTGTCTAAACCGTGCTGAAAAACCATGTGAGATGAGTGGATAATGCAGTGGTGACTGCACAGTTAGCGCACGGTTTGTCTAACTGTGCGACTAGGCCATACAGACACTTAATGTTGGATCCTAATTTTAGGATCTTGACCGTTTAGCCTTTATCATGCTCGTTTAAGCCCATAATCAGCCATAACTCGGGATTACCCTTCCGTGGAGGTAGAAGAACATCTCCCAAGAATTTTGGAGGTGATCTAGAGGCTTCTATTTGCAAATCAAAGCCAGTTCCTCAAGGTATGTGATCACTCTTGTTGGGTTCTTAAATCTTCTCAGATCTACTCCTTATCTTGCCTCATTATTTTAGATCTACACCCATTATGGGTAGATCAAAGTGTGAGGATGTCATTTATGATGATTCATGGGCTTGATCTTGCTAGGATAAGAGATCTATGGTCGGGTTTTGGAGAATCGACTCGGGTTTCTTGAGCGTTCTTCGACCATTGTGGTTTCCGTCAAAAACCTTTGTGGTTGGGATTTTACCTTCGTCGCTCTAATTTGTGCATCATACAGGATGGGTGTCCTCTTGCTTTCACGAGACATAGTTGAACTAGTTTAATGAAGATAAAACTAGCTTAAAGAACGAGGATGGGGAATGTTGTTATGTTTATCATTGTTATCCTCTAGTTATGTTGTGAATTGAATAGGCTTATGCATACTGAAAATCACAGTCATTGGGGGCCTTTTCATGCGCAATTGAATGTTTCGCTATCATTCTAGACCGTTTTGTGGATGGAAGATTTGTGGAATATGGGAATTGGTTAATCACATAAAGTTGTCTGATAAAATGAATATCTGAAACCCTTATGTGATCACCCCGGTTGAACCGAATGGAATAATGAAAATGTGGGTGTTGGTTTGGGTTTATTTTCATTAACTTGTTCCTTTTTCTTTTTCTGTTTGAGTCATCCTATTTCCCAATTATAAATAATAAAAATGGTAATGCCTCTCTTATTTGTGAAAACTCATACCCTTGGTGCTAGTCGCTACTATGAGGCCTACTGGAGGCGGGACTCGGGTGTCATTATCTCCCATTCACCATTACCGGCTCAGGAGGGGCATCTTTGGTGGAAAGGGGTCGTGACATCTTTAGTAAAGAGCGAAGTGATATTCAATGTGAGGTAGTTTGTTATTATCCTATGTAGGGATATATATAGTGTTGAATTAATATTGATGTAATGAATAAAAAATTAATCAATTTTTTTCATAGTATATAAATCATTGAATTTTTCTTTGGAAAAGATAATTGACATTTTTTGGATTTTGGATTGTTTTGTGGATTCTGATTTAGATATTTAAGGATTGCCTGAGAGTGAAACAGTTATATGTGGGGAGTGATAAAGCAAATATTTTAAAACATTTTGTAATTTAATTAAATTTTTATATTTCGAAAATGTATTATATTATTAATAAAATGTCTTTTTAGGTTTTTATTGAAATTTGAACTTAGTTTCAAAAAGTGGACTTATTTTAGAATTTATATTTTTTATTTTTATAAAATATTTCAACTATAATATTTTATTATATGATTGAAATTATGAAACTAATTTTTTTATGATTCATGAAATCATGGGATTTGTTTAATTCTGGTGTACCTATATCTTAATCCATCATTTGGATGGCCAGAATCAGCTCACAATTTACGCCTCTAAAACAATGCATTGATCCAGAGACTTGTAAATATTATGCTATATCTCAAATAAGGATGAACAGTGGATATAAAATACACAATGGTGATGTAGAAGTAATTATCAAAAAATATAAAGATGAACATTAGAGGTTCTATTTATTTCATGGTCATTATGGCGTGGGAACTTACTGCATGGGAATATAAAGAGTTATATAGATAGAATTAATTGATTAGAGTATAGTTGACATAACTTCTACATAATATGGATAATGAATATATGATATTGTTGGTGCATGTGGGATAAAATGGTGAAAGAAATTAAAAAATAATATATTCTAATATTCTTCTTTTTAATTTATTAAATATGATCAAACGTTTGAAGGATAGAATTGGATCGAAAAATTCAAACCAATCCTCTCTATAAATTAGTATCTCCTCTACCATTACATAGGATAACCAGTGTAGGAGGATAAGGTGGAGTATTTTTGAATTAATATATATTTTTATTTTCAATATATATATATATATATTTATCTTTATTATTTTTTTATCCATTTTATTTAATTTTTATTTTTTGTAATCAACATGTTTGAGGAGAGCTAACCCTCATAGTTGTTTGATGGAGAAGTGGTGTTTGTGGAGTTTATTTTCGTTTAATGTTTTATTATATATTTTTTAAAAAATAACTACTGATTAAAATATTTTTAGTTAGTGGTCTCTTCAAATTCTCTACTATTTTCTTCTTCCACATAGTTAAGAAATTTTCCTTCTTGTTGATATCAAATTCACTCAAATGGTGGAATTTGGATTGGGTATTGATGTGGACTAGATTACTCATACATGAATAGGCATCAATTTAGTGTAATACCATTCGAATGATATGTTTTATAGTGAATATTATTTTTCTATTAATTAAATTAAACATTGATATATATATATATATTGAATAACAAGGATAGCACAACCACAAAAACCAAAGAAAAATTGTTTTATTCAGCTATCTTTATTTGCAGTTTCTTTAATTTACTTGTTTTTTCATTTTCATTATCACATACATTTTATTTAATTTATTTTCATAATCAGTACCCCCATATATATTACTAAATTATTTATTTCAATATTAGTTTTTTTATAATAGTGAAAATACAAAAATATGTCAGTTTTGAGCGGCCACCTTGTGATCAACCCTATGGTGTGCCACTATAGATAAATCACCAGTAAAAAAGAATTTAATTAAATTTTTTATAATGATAAAACTATATAATAAAATTTCCATTTTTAATGGAGGTCAAGAGATCACCCAAACTGTTTTTGGGAAAAAAACCAAAAATTTTAAAAATTTCAAAAACAACATAAAAACATGTTTTCTTATATATCATTCTTTATTTGGGTAATGGATTACATTCGTGATTTTTCATATCAATATCAATGTACTTATTTTTCAAGAAGTTAATATAGATTTATGTTTCATATGGTTCAACATTCAATGATGATTCAAGATAATTTGAAAATACATTACAAATCAAGCAAGTTAGTTCCATCACTGGCTATCAAATTTGAAGAATTAAATGTTTTTTTGGATGGAATAGTAAAAATGGTATGATGAAGCGAATGTAAAGTATATTGAAACTAAATTTTATGTTGGAGATCCTAAGGGATACCAAAAGTTAAAAATTTAAGATCCAATTGCCTATATTTGGCTATTTCGTGAAGAGGTTCTTGAATATGTCATTCCATATTATAAACTTTTCTGAGCACAACATGATTTGGAAGTATATTTGCTATATTTCCTTGAAAACCAAAATTATTATGATCCTACCATATTTATTTAAAAATAAATAAACTATTCTATACCTCTATAATTTTTTGGAATACAAAGGCCCCCCTGTTATGATAGAATTCCCATTGGCCTTGCATGAAGAGATCATGTTTCAATATATTCTACCTGAAGGAGAATATTAATTATTTATTATTTACGTACAAATGATATTCAAGTTGAATTATTTTATAACATCCATATTTCATATTTTTATAATACATATTCTCTTTATTATTCACATTATATTGATATTAATGAGTCCATATAAGTAATGGTAGTAAAAAAAGAGGACACATTCTTCCTCCTTACCACGCTATCTAGTATCTAACACAATGCAAAAGGGTGATCTTTAAGCACTGTCCATGGTTTTCTTTTTTTCCATTTAAATATTAAGAGATTTGAAAGAAATAAAATTTTAGGGTTTCTTAGTAGGAAAATCTACCCACCTTCGGATTTGGATAAACAAATAAAATTTCCTGACTATGGGAAGTTAAAACATATCACCCACATGGGGGGACACAACATTTTCTATCCTATTTTACAATCATATTTATTTTAATATATTTTTCTTGTGATTGAATTATTTCCAACAATATTGGATAAAAGTGGTATTATATAGTATCTTAAATCATGGAGTCCACTAAAAATAATAGGAGGTTCTATTTTCCTTCTCGTTAGTTTTTTCATACTTAATTTTATGTTTTTACTGAAATAAGGGGAATTAAAATTTATGTGGGGTGTCATGTCAACTGAATTCATTGTTTTTGTGTGAATTTTTTATATTTTTAGGATAATTGAAAATTAATGAAATTTTTTATCATTTTTTAAATGTTAATTTTTTTAGATAATCAAAATTCTTTTTGAAAAAAGGTATTTTAAATTATTGTTGTTATGACAAATATTTCATTTTATTGTAACGATTTTTGACTGATTTTCTAAATCGTTAACATTGAAACTCAAACCGAATATATTTTTGTAGTCCTATGACATATTTTTAAACATTTGTAAATATTATTTTATACACATACTTTCTTGTGGGAAGAATGGATTTTTTTGTGGGAACTAAAACTTATTATTTTTCACTTTTATATATTTGGACATCATGGAATTTTTTTTATATGACTGAGGCACAAATTTGGAAAGCAACATTTTCAAATTTTACGTACCCTTAAATATATCCCTCATTATCCCTTGGATTCCATTAAAATATTTATAGGTGTGAGACACATTAAGATATGTTTTCCCTTAAATACCCGCACATTTGATACTTTTTTTTACCGATATTTCACGTTTGAGTGTGTGGGAATTTTTTTCAAGTATGTTCAATTTTTCAGTTTTTTGATGGGTGTTTCAAAATATTAGGTAGTGGACAATGATATAATTAGGTTTAGGCAATAATTTCATTATTTATTATATGTTTCATCTGTTTCTTCATAAAAGAAATATGAAACAATAAAAAAACTATTGAAGAAAGAGAGATGGGAAATAATTTTTCATTGTATAATACTTTTTTGACTCATTTATCTCTTAAAAATAAAGGAAATAAATTTTCATTATTCATTTAATTCCATTTTTTCTCATCAACCAAGTAAATAAAAATTAATTTAAAAAAATTTTGTGTCTTTTCAGAGCATCGTAAAAGAAAAGATCGAAAAGAGATAAAACGATGATAATTTGGATGATATTATTCCTTATAATCATTTCATAAATCGTGTAACATTTCACAAAAAATGGTATGATGATCATTTTAATTTTTTCAATGGGGATTTAGTATGGTTCGTCCTATTTTTTATCATGATTATTCATGTATTGTACATAAGAGTCCAACCTCCTCTTCTCAGACTTATGTTTTTCAATTATTTTTTTTCACAAACACTATGCCAATGAGTAAAAATAGAAAAATACATAATGATTTTATGTTTTTTAATTACTCATTCTATGAGGAAATGATAATAGACTGAATAATATGTTGATAGATTCATTTTCCATGTATGATCATAACTCCATATTCAATATCTCTTGTGTGAAGAGTGACATAAAATTCAATGTGAGGTTGGTTGTCATTGGGCCATGGATAAATTTATGTGGATGGATGAATTTAAATGTGATGACTAATATTTTTTTATAAATTTAATTCATATAGGAGACATGTTGGGGTTTATTTTTTAGGAAAAGATCATTTATGGATTCAGATTTTGGATTATTGTGTGGATTTTGATTTAGACATATGATGGATTCCCCAGAGTGAAACAGTTGTGTGTGATGGAGAGATGAAGACGATATTTTTTGGAATTTTTTATGATAATATTATATTTAGTATTTATCCAAAGTATTATTTTATATGAAATTTTCCCATTCTTAGGTTTTTTTGGTATATTGAGCATAGTTACAAAAATAGCCTCATTTTGTAATTTTTCTAATTTATTTTAATTCTATATTTTATAAATACAATTTTACAAACTATTTAAAAATTTAACTTTTTTTATGTTTTAAATAATGGGGTATTTCTAATTCTACTGTGACCATATCTTAATTCATCGTTGGAGGCCCAAAATCATCTCACAATTCATGCCTTGAAGGTTTTTCACATATATGGACTCTTGTAAATATTAGATTATATATCAAATAGGTCCTGCCATATAGATCTAAAATTAAACAAGGATCATTAAAATGATTTAATAAAAAAAATATAAACTTGGTCAAATTAGATTTTTATTTTCTTCAGGGTATTTATGGAACAAGAACATCCTGTAAGGGAATACAAAGCGTAACCTGTATAGAATAAATTCATCATTGTAAATCATACATAATTCCTAAATATTATGGCCAACGAATAAAATATTTTGTGCTTACTATATGGAGATAGTGTCTATCAACCATACTAAATATACCCTTCCCAAATTAATATTTTTAATATGCTGAAATGGTTTGGACATCTGGCCAATAGATTTAGATCCAAAATTTATCAACCCATTTTGGTATAAATTTTCATCTAGTCTACCATTAAAATTGATATACATTTGAGATTGTATAAGGTGGGTTATTTATTATGTAATAGTTTTTTATATTTTAAATATATATAATAGTTTCTCTTTCTTCTTCTTTAAATTATATTATTCTTTTATTTTTTTTGTTTCTCTCGCCGTACTTCTTTTATCTAAATGTTTTTGGGAGATAACACTCACTATTGTTCGAATGGATAAGTTTTGGTGTTTTAGTTTATTTACATTTAATGATTTATCATTTCTATTATATGAATTTATTAGTGGTCAAAATGAGTTTGGTAAGAGTTCTACCCCCTTTTTATGTTATTTTCTTCTTACTCCTCGTTCAATAAATTTTTTCCTCATTGATATCTAATTCATTCAAATGTTAGAGTGTGGATTGGGTAATTTTGTGGAAGTGATTACTACTACAGAAATATGTATCAACGTTGGGTAATAACATTATACTTAGAGGGTGTAGAGTTCTAGGTTTTGAACTCTAAAATTAATAAAACATTGTATATATTTTGAATTACTAGTATAACAACACCATGAAACCTATAGAATAGTGGATTTATTATGATATCATAATTATTACTTTTATTTATTTTCATTGTGTTTTGAATTTTTATTATTATATATTTTTTATTAAATATATTTTATTAATCAAAATCCCTCCATCTCTAATATTATATATCATTGTTTAATGTTAGTTTGTTTATAATTTTGATAATAGAAAAATATGTGTGTTGTGAATTCCATCTTTATGATCAACAAAAGGGTGTGCGAGTATGGTGCATTCTTAGGTAAATAATTATTTAATTGGAATTTTTTTCATGAAATATAATTATCATAAATTTAAAGCCATTTTTAATTATTCTAAAATATTGTGCATGATGTTTTTCATAAGAAACCAAAAAAATATTAAAAATCTAAAAACCCTTAATATGAGTTTTCTTACATATCATTATTTATATAGGTCATAGATTACTTTAGTGACTTTTAATATTTATTTTACTTAATTTTCTATAAAGGAAGGGATATTGATTTTTTATATGGAAGAATATGTGGTGGTAATTCATGAAAATTTATAAATTCTAAAAGAAAAAAGAAAGCTTGTTTCATCACTAGCATATGATGTTAATGAAGTAAATTATATATAGATGGAACAGAAACAAATAAATGTTTATGAGAATTAAAATATTTTTCAACTTATATTTCATGTTGGTGAACTTGATGGAGACTTTATGTTTCAAATTGAAGATCTACTCCTCTCTCTTTGGTCATTTATTGAAGATACGCCTAACTATGTAATTCAAACAGATATAATTACGGGATAAAAACATGACTTTGAAAAACATTAACTAGCTTCTTTTAAAGACCAAAAGGTATGCAATCCTCCCAAATTATTATAATAATAATTTTATCCCATACACTTATCATTTTTTGGAATAAAATATTCTCCTACTAATATTGAATTCCCAGTGGCCTTGCTTATGGAGAACGTTATTCAAACTGACCAACATGAATGGGACGATTTATTTACTGGTACTTCATGTTTTAACGATATTTACAAGAAATTATTTTATGAATTAATCATTACATAATTTCATAATGAATAATCATGTGAGAAACCCTTGTATATTTACATTGAAGTGGCCATAATAGTAGGGGTATTAAACAAAAAGGTCACATTCTTACTCCTTCCCATGCAATCCAATCTGTACCCTATTTCAAAAGAAGCAATTGTTACAATCTATCATTTGGTTCTTCCATAAACATTTCTAAATTAACAGAACTAGACGAAATAAAATTCTGTGTCTTCTAATAATGAAACCCTACCCACTATATATTGATTTTAAGCCACTGCAATTGTCTAACTATGGGTAGGAAAAACTATCATGCACACGGGGGATCCAAACCCTGTTTTATCCTCAATTCCCATCATCTTTATTTTTATTTATTTTTCTTATAGTATTATATATTTCATGATTTTTAGGATGAATTTGGAATAGATAAGATCATATCTCATGGATTCCACGAACAAATGTTGTCGTGTTGTATTATTTCACTCTTTAATTTTTTACATACATTATTACTCAGTTTTGAGCTTAAATGAGGGGTAGTAAAATTAATGAGTGGGAGAGTTTTAACATTCCGTGTTGTCTTTGCGATATTTTTTCACATTTTAAGGATAATTTATCTTTAATGAAAATTATTATCAATTTTATAACATCAATAAAATTTTCAAAAAATAAAATAATTTTTAAAAAATACATTTTAAATGATTTTTGGTGTGGTAACATTTCCCTTGAATTGTATTTTCAATAATTTATATGAGTCTGAATGATTTTGTTAATCCATTAACATTAATGACTAACTAAAAATATTTTTCCATTCTTGTGAGGTATTATAATCCATTTTAAAACATTTTTCATAATACCCATACATTCTTGGGGTAGTCTTGGATTTTCTGTGAGAACCATAAACATTTAATTTTTATCATTCAAATCATTGGAATTAATGGATTTTTTTTGCATGATAAAGGTAGATATTTGGATAACCATATTTTAACATGACACATACCTGTAAATATATGCTTTATTGTCCTTTAGTTCCTATGAAATTCATTATAGTTTTAAAGCACATTAAAATACAATTTTCTTTAACTACCCACAGACTTGGTATTTTATCATGGATATATCAAGTTTATGTTTGTGGTATCATCCTTTCAAGTGAATTAATTATAATATATTTCATTTTTTTGGTAGTGGGAGGTGTTTTTCAACATTTTGGGTAGTGTACAATGATAAAATTTGTTATTAGACGTCATTTAATTGTTTATTATTTGATTAATTTAGCTATCATTCAAAAAAATGAAACAAATCAATGAAAATTATAAAAATTATAGTTGAGCTTGACTTTTTCAATGTACTTTGTTTTATGAATAATTTCCCAGTATGAAATAATTTGAATAATTTACATTCCTTTATTATATTCAATTTTCTACTCATCATCTAAAAAAAATATAAAAAAGTAGGAACATGTAGATGATATCATTCATTTTAATCATTTCATGGATCTTGTCACTTATCACCAAAAAGTTGGTTGTGTTGTCATTTATATTTTAATATGGAATTGAGTGATGTTAATTATGTTATTTCAAATGATTTTTCAAGAATATTACATAATAGTATAACCATTTATTTTCACCCATATATTTTTAAATAATTTTTCCCACAAACCCGAAGCCTCATAATAAACATGAAAAAAGACCTCATGGTTTAAAATATTTTCATTTCTAACACTATTGAGAAATGTTAATTTTTACAGCCCTATGGTGATAAATGAATTTTTAAGTATGATCATTTATCCATATTAAATTTCTCTTGAGTAAAGCTTGACAAACAATTCAATGTGAGGTAGGTTATGATTATTCTGTTAATATATTTTGGACTTTGAATGAATTTAAATGTTATTAATGAACATTTAAGTAAAAAAATCATATGAGATTCATGTTCTTTTTTTAAAAGATCAATGATTTCTTCTTCATTTCTTTTCTATCTATTATTTATATTTTAAGTTTTTATTAAAATATATTTTTTTATTTTTATTTTTAAAATAAAATCCCCCATATATATTACTATATAATTTAGTTTTATATCCTTTAGTTTATTATAGTAAAAATGTAGAAAAATATATGTAGTGAGTGGACTGCTACTATTCAACCATTTTGTGTGCCACTATGGTACATTCATAGGTAAATATTGATTTAATTTGATAGTGGTTAATGAAAAACTATTTTCATCATCAATCCTCAAAATTTGGTCGCATATATTCACTCATGTAAACTTGTGATTATATATTGATGAGGGCTAGCCTAATGTATCTGAAATTAAATATGGATATGCAGAAGAAATTATTAAAAAAAACATTGCGAAATGTGGACACGTGAGATTATTCTATTTTCACAGTCATTATAGAATTGGAATTTTCTTCCATAGAATATGAAGAGTCACCTATACCAAATTAATTAATCCGAGTAAATATTCCATAAACCATACATACTATGTACAATGAATCTCAAATTTTATGGGCGCATATGAGAGGAAATGTGGAATGAAATTCTATAATAAACCCTTCTCAAATTATAAATTTTTTTATTTCAAAAAATATTGAACATCTTGTTCATATAATTGGATCCAAACATTCTCACCTCTTGTCTATATAAATTACAACCCCCCCCCCCTACAAAGGATATCCATTTCAAGAGGATAGAGTGCATTATTTCTGATGTAATGGTACATTTTATTGTCAATATATATATATTAGTGTACATTTCTATTATTATTTATATTTTATATTGTTTCTCACACTATAGTTCATTTATATATGGGTTTTAGTAGAGCTAAACCTCACTTTTGATCGAGGGGGTATGTGGTGCGGTTTCAGTTTATTTCCCTTTAATGTTTTATTATTTTGTATACAAAGAATTTTTTGTGGTAAAATTATTGTTTTGAGAGGTCTGACCACTTTATTTACTACATTATTCGTTCTCCCCTCTCAATAATTTTCATCTCATTAATATATAATTCATTAAAATGGTTGAGATTGGATTAGGTATTTATGTGTAAGATATTACTCCAATATAAAAATGTATTAGTGTTAGGTAATACAATTCGAATGATATGGTGTACGATTATAGATCATTATCACTAAATTAAATAAAACAACGATATATATGTGGAATAACAAACATAAAAACACCATGAAACGTAGAGAGAAATTCATTTCATCAGAAATATTATAGGTGTAATTTCATTATTATTATTTTTATATTTATTATCATAGATATTTTGAAAAATATATTTTCATGATGGATGTACCACCTGAGATTTTTATGAGATATTTTTTTTAAGTTATCATTAAAGGAATCTTTCACTACATGCAAAAATATCTTGGCTATATTTACACGAAATCGTGACCTTCCTAGATAGCTTGCGTTTTACACAATTCCAAGTTTCACTAAACAATGATATGCTATTAAAATATTATTACAACTAGCCATTATGGAAAGTAATACCAACTTTTTGAAATTTTATAAATTTTATCTTTCAAAATAGACTTCATTTTTGGATTTGAAATATCAAAATTATCCTAGGGTGAATTTTTGGTATTTTTCTGAAAACATTCAATTTGTGATGAATAGTGAAAACACTAGGTTACTATTTAAAACCGACTTTTTATTTTAATAATTATCTATTTTATTTAAATTTATTTTAGGTAAAAATTGATACATAATACCTATATAAGTTCAAAGTAATGCACTGGAGTAAATTTATAATAATTTTAGTTATATAAATTTTTTTTTGAACATTTCACCGTCTTTTACCCCCCTCCTAGGAGAGTTTGAAAATTTACATAAAACATAATTTTACCGCTTCTGTGAGTGGAATTTTGAAAATCCGAGAGACACGGTTAACATCAAGGAGTAAAATGTGGTTCAATAAGATAAAAATAATTTTTGGTGAATAGTATATTTTTTCTTTTATTTACCACGGTTAAAAGTAAATTGGGAAATTAACGGTAAAAATGGTTTTATTATTACACTAACACATGTCATAATTCTATTGGATAAGTTTAATTTTACCAAAAACATCCTTAGGAATAAAATATTACCATTTAGGTCCACATGGATTAGATTAGGACATTCAATATAATTTTATATAAAGAAGAGTTAAAATAGATAAAATCAAAGTTTAATAACTAAAACATTTTTAATACAAGGTTATAAATGAGATAAATTCGGCTATAAATATTCATTATAAAGCTAAAAATATTTCCTACATAATTATATTTTATTTATAATTTTCATACTTTATATAAGTTAATTTATTTATGAAACAATGATGATTTAGTAATTACCTTATTAAGGAAATATTAATATAATTGATATTATAAATACCAAAATAAATTTAATTTGAGGCTTTTCATGAATTTAAATAATTTTATATGTTAATATGACATATTAGAATTGATTTAATTAAATTTTTCCGAACTAATCATGCTGTTTTGATTTTCAAAAAAATCAATTACCAATTAGTGTCAAAATTGACATAAAATAGTTTTTAAAACAAATATTATATTATTAATTTCTTTTCCCTCAAAATATATGGTTCAACGAAATGACTTATATAAGGTTATATATATTAATAATGAACCACTTGGGGATCATTTGGCTTGTTAATGTATGTTTATTAACCATATAGTGTAAGAAAATAAGAAGACACTGTAAAAGTTAAATTATTTACCTTAGAGTTAAATATAAATGATAAGGTTAAAATAGTTACCTAAACATGTCTAAAATCTATTGGTTGAGAGGATTTCGACCCATTCCCACCTTTTGCTTCGAAATAAACCAGTTTGGATCTATTAAAAACCGAATATAACTTTATTATAAAATAATATTTTAAGTTTTTTCTAAAGTGCCCCTCTCCTCCCTTATAAAAGGGCACCTCCTCCCCCTCCTCCTCACACCACATTGAGCCTTAATGATCAGCCAGACCCTGTCAATTTCTATTCTCAACTTCCCTAGAAACAATATTAGAGGTCTTGGTCTTCTTCAAAGAGCATCTTTTGTGCCCAAACAGGAGCTTAAGAAGTGGCGCTTCAAAGAAGAGGTAATGTCTGTTACTGATTCATTAACCTTTATTTCTTCTTCTAAGTACTCTTATATAGTTGTTTCAGTATAATGTAATAATATTAGTATCAATAATATACTGATATGCTATTTTATATATTAAACAACCCTATTTCACCTTCTATCCATCGTACGGAAAACGAAATCACCGCACGTGCGTACGTACGGAACACCGTCTCCACACCGTGGTGTAATATGTTTTCCCCCACCACCATACATGAATGGGTATAATGGTGTAAATAATAAAAATATATGATTATTGTAATGTGATATTGATTCTGAAATAGTATACATACACTTCAATACAATTCCACAATCATTATATCGATATCATCACTTGTGCGTACGTATGGCCTACCGTCTCCTTGATGTGATGCGACTCGTTCTACATGATCTTCAATGCATAATGATTATATAAATTAATTGAATGAATAAATATGATATATATTACACTAATACCATTCGGGAAATGAGTTGTCTATAACCTAAAAAAAGAAAAATAATTTATTCGACAAAACACGAATAATAACAAAAAGCAATAAACACCCGAATAACAAGTAGCAATGAAATATTACTAATAAGAAGCTAAAAATATGACCATATAACATATCATAAAAATGAGTAAAATTATTTAATAAGTCAATAAGATTATTTAAATCATTATACAGGAGGTCTGGACACGTACGAAGCAAATCAGACCTAAGGTAAGGGAAAATCTGGCAATCTTAATTTTTATCGAAGATTGTTTATACATCAGTATTTACTGTCGCATATTTATCATCCACAACCATGTTTCTTCAATATTTAATATTATTTATATCCTCCTAAAATATTTTAAATCCAATATTACTAAATGTTGAGCTTTTATTAAATGTTATGAAAGGAATCTTTTGTCATTTTTAGTACGAGGTACTTTTTAAATTTTCCGGCCAAAGTACGAGGAGAATGTTTTTTTAACATATACGGCACGAAGGGATTGTTATGATTTCATAGAACATTATTTCAATGAATCTTCCATTACATGTTATCATGTCTATTTTTAATCAACTTCTTTTAGTTTAAAATTTTATGACATGTTAAGAAAGTAAAATGTTTTTTTTAAGTAGAAATGATATTTTCCTCAAGAATGGAGTTCAAGTGTTTTATCAAAATTATATTCCATTTAAGATAATATAGGGTTCTATTTCTATCCCTATTTTTACATTGATTTGATTATGTTATGATGGAATTAATTTTATGAGGTCCTTTTATATGGATTATATTATGATGGCATGATGTTTAAAAATCCTATTTTTATTACATGGGTTATGATATGATTTATGATTTTGTGGCACACATAAGAATTGTTTCATTATGAGATGGGTGGGACCTATATCTCCCTCCAACGTATTGGGTAATGATTTATATCTCATGAGAGAGACATGGCTGGAATGACAGGTTTGTCTAGTTCATGAATATAGGACTGAAACGAGGAGTGAACTCGGTTCAGAAATGGACATTGTTCGGTAAGATATTCTTGGAAATGAGTATTGACTACTAAGAAATGATTCTCTATGATTATGTGTGTATGACACAATGATTCACAATTTATTTTATGATTATTGGGATTACATTTCATCACTCTGATTCATCCCATGTTATGAAATTATGATCTCTTTTGCATGTTATGATTTCCAAAATGATATTTCTTATAAATTTAATGTGATTGATATTTCTTTTGTTTACCCTTACTGAGCATTTGAGTTCACTATTTTGTAAGTTTTATTTTCCCCAGTTCAGGAAGAAGGGTATTAAGTAAGATATTCCGAAACAGACTCTAGATATGATAAAATAAAAGGGAGATAGTGTAGATGATTTGTGAACCAGTTATTCAGGTTTCCCAGTTTCTAAAGACACTATACCTATACGGTCCATTCATGGTTTTGTTATATGTTGTAATAAGTGTACTTAAATTTTGAATAAATAACAATGTATGTAAAGTATTGGTCTTTATAATGGAGATAGAGGAGGTTCAGGTATGGGGGATGAACTCTGATGGAGGTTATGTTTCATTTTAGGGTTTTTGGTTAAGCCTCATCCAAAGTTCTTTGGATCTGATCTCTTGACAGGTGGAGAGGAAGCATCTCAGAGGGATGATGATTTCAAGATCGGGAAATGAGGTGCACACCATTCTAAAATGGAAAATTAGGTGAGGTATGCACATTTGATTCCTCCTAGGACTTAGAGTGACGATAAAGGGACTAGGGATAGTGTGATATTGTTCATAGATTATTGATCTCATCAAGATATGATTTTTCATGTGTCTTATACTAGGAGGGATTCCACTGCGCACTGTGATGTTTCTAGTTTAGTTGATATGAGTGTTCAAAAATTTGGAGATTTTTGAAATAATTATGATATGTTGTGGGAGTATGTTGTGGTAAATATTGTTGGGTAAAGGTAAAAACTACTTAATGGTAATCGATTACCACATCTAGATATGAAATGGATGGGGTTCTGCCAAAAACCCACGAGAGCATCATCTTCGGATGGAACATCCTGTAAGATTCCAAATATATACATTGATTACCAAAGTCATCCACTAGATACATAAAAATGATCCTCCTTTGTTATTAATCATAGGAATGAATATGTTGTTCATGATGAGTCCAATTCTGATGCTTTCTTACCTAAAATTCCTAGGGGATAAAACTTCTTAATTTTGCATGTTATTGTTCCAAAAGGTGTGACACCTCGGAGGATAGAGGATATGAGCCACAAGATCTTGTTTTTTTAGGGTTTCTTTAATTTGAGAAGTATTTCTCTTATCCTAGGTTTTTTCCACTACATATTTTAGTACGAGGACTGGAGATCCCTAGCATGGGTTGTTGGTCCCTTATTATTAGAGCCTATGATGGTTCTTCTTCATGAATGGTCCATGAATTTAAATGTGATTCCAATCAAGAATAACTTTTCATAGGTATATGTGATAATTCTTTGTCTCAATTATACTTTGTGGCACCCAAAAAAAATTCTAAAAATTTCATCTGCAATTGTAGTCCCAATTTGTTTGGATAAGGAAACATGATTTCACATGTTTGTACATTTTTTAAGGATAATGATTTAAAATGATATTAGTTATATCCTTGTAGATAATGTTATTTTTTCTACAACTTATGATGAAATTAAAATAAAGATCTAGTATAAAATTTGTACATATTATTCTTATATATGTAATTTTGGTGCGAAATTATCTCAAATTTTAAGTAAGATTTGTGAATTATGTGGAATTAAGGGGCACTATTCCATAAATCGTCCTGCTAAAAGGGAATACAGGTCTGATTTCTTTGAAGCATTGTAAGTTTGATGATTTTTCCAAACATTGTATGAAGACAATGGCTTCGAGAACTGATGAACATACATCAGGTTTAGAAGATGTGGTACCAATGTAGCATGGATAATCCTCTTTTTCTATCGAAGTTGATGATATAGAGACACATGTATTGCATTACTCTAATCTTTATTGTGCTATGGTGATTGGAGTGGGGATAATTCATGAAGAAAATTTTACTAGTGTTCCTAATACTAGGAATGAGGAACCGGTTTATAGAATTATTGATGGTATTCCCATGTGCATCATTGAGCATGGAGTTATATATGAACATGCCCATTTTGGGTAGGTTGAAGATAATAATATTCATGTTGTTCCTAGTTTCTCTCTTCCAATTTATTAGTTATTCTTTACTATGAAACCATTAGATGCTGACTTTTATGAGCATCATAGAAAGGATGATTGTCTTGGGAAATATTTGATGAAGTGTGTGGATATTTAGAAGGACCGAAATGTCTTTAGATTATCCGGATTGTCTGGAAAAATGGGTTAATATTTTGGATGATGAATGTGGTAAGGGAAAAATTATGGTTCCGTTGTACACCACTCATCTTTGATATATGATTTTTAGTAATCCAATATCATTTAAGGGTGTTGGTTTATGTGGAATGGTAATGATAGTAATCATTATAGGTATTTCTATGGTTCCCTCTAAAATAAGGCCAATGAAATTCTATTCCATTATACCATGGAGTGTGTCTACTAGGTCATTTTCCAAGTACACAAAAGCTCAACTCACCCCAGTGGAGGAAAATTCCAAGGAAAGGATCCTTGGGACTATTAGTCAAATAAACTCATAATCATAATTGGATACTATAGATGAAAATAATGATTATATTTATGATGGTTATTATAAAAATTGTACATATTTCCTTGACATATAGTTTTCTTATCTTGATGAGGGCTTAGATCATTGTATGACCCTATCTGTTATCTTTCTTGTCGGTTATTTTTTCTCAGCTTAAGGAAATGTCCCGGAGATATAGATTCTGACGCGATATTTTTCCTATATTTTCATAATCAAAACCTCCCATCTATATAATTATATATGATAGTCCAATATTAGTTAGGTTATAATTGCGTAAATAGAAATATATGTGTGTTTTCAGAATCCTTCTTATGATCAACATTGTGGTGTTCCACTATAGTGATATTTTAGTCAAATAGAAATTTAATTGAATAGTTGTCCACAAGAAAAAATTAACATCATTTTGTAGTTGTTTTCACAGAGGCTATGATCTTATGTGTGCTTCTTTTAATTAAATAATTTAATAAATTCAACAACATAAAAAAATATTTATTACACATCATTGTTTCTTTTTGTCATAGATTAGTTTCGTGATTTTTCATATGGATAGAATAATATTAACATCTATAGTATGGAAAAGAGATTTATTTACCACATGGAAAAATATGCAGTGATGATTCAATATAATTTAACAAATTATTTAAAACAATGAATTTTTTTGTGTCTATAACTACTGAAGTTGAATAATTAAATGTTCAATGGAATAAATGGAATCAAATAAATGTTGAGGAGAATTAATACCATTCTTAATGATGTCATGGTAGCTTATACAATTATCGGAGCACAACATGACATGAAAAAAAAATTTTTATATTTATTTGAAGAAAAAATGTGATTGATATTATATTTTTTTGAATAAGAATATAATACTAAATACCTCTCACTTTATTTAGAACAACATTATTCCCCTATTAAGATATAATTTATAGTGGCCTTTTCAGAAGAGATAATGTTTCATGATGACCTATTTGAAGGATATGATTGTGTTATTTATTTTCCAAATTTTAGTCAGAATAAAATAAAATTATTTTCTAACATCCACTTTTCTAATTTTTTAATGAATAAGATATTTAAGTCGAAGATACCACACATGTATTGTGAATAAACAAATAGGAATCATTCTCCCTCTTTCCCCTACTATCCAATATATACCACATTGCAAATAAGTAAGATCTATTGTACTCTATCCATGCATCCCTCAAGAACCAATTAAAGTTGAATAGAACTGGAAGAAATAAAATTTTGTTATTTCAATGTGTGAAATACTACCAACTATTGGATTGTGGTAAAAATAATGCATCTTCAAGACTTGTAGAATTAATAACATGTCACCCAAAAGGGGGTCCACACCCTGTCCAATCCTATTTTCCATTACTGTTTATTTTTATTTATTTGTCTTGTTTTTGTAATTTAGATTTTCAGGGATCAAAGTGGAAGTATCTCAGATTTTTAATGATAAATTACACACACACAAAAATTAGTTTGGGTTTTTCCTCCCCTTTAGTTTCTAGGTTATTATTTTTAATTTTTATTGAGTTAAAATGAAGGGAAGTAATATTTTAGTGTAGGGAGAGTTTCAACCTGCATAGTTTTTTTCAATGATTTTCATTTTTTAAAATAATATTTATAGGACCCCAGATATTTAATTTATATTTTTATCTTTTTTCAAAATTTAATTGGTTCTGAATTTTTTTTTGAATATATGATTTTTTAATGATTATTGATGTGAGAAACTTCTCCTTGAATTTGATTTTAAATACCTTTATAGGTTAGATAATGTTTTAATTATTTTTCATGTAAAACACATATTGAAAGTATTTTTTTTATTTTTAGGTATTATTATACATTTTACTATATTTTTGTTAATACCCACACATTCTGGAGGGATGCTTATATTTATTTTGAGAACTAGATCGTGTGATTTTTCTCTTTCGAACCATTTGTCTTCATGTAACGTTCTGACATGATTGAGCACCATATTTTCCTTGAATCATTTTAACATGATACATATATTATTTTCTATGCATAATTATCCCACATTTTACATGAATTTCTTAATAGTTTAATGCCACATGACATCAAATTTCTATTTAGAAACCCTCAATTTTGGTATTATTACAGGATATTTCAATATTGACTTTGTGGGATGGGCCTTTCTAATAATTTATTGGGATGTGTTTCTTTTTAGGTGGTGTGAGGAATGTGTTATCATTTTGGGTAGTTGATATTGAGATAATTTGTCTTGATCAATCACATAATTATTCAATAATTGATTCATCAAGTTATCCGTCAAAAAATATGTACAAAAAATTAAATGAAAAAATATATAAAACAAAAAATATATATATGTTCTTGAATATTTCATTTTACATTAATTTAATAATCTAATCACTCTAAAAAATAAATGGGTTGATTTTTAATCCTTCATTGTACTAAATTTCCATCTCATCCTCCATGAAAAAATCCAAAATGATATACTTGTTCCATTTTGGATCCGAAAAAAAGTAAATTATTTTGGATGATATGAATCATTTTGATCATTTCATGGCTCATGTTTCATTCCCGAAAAATGATATTAGTCTTTTGATTTTAATTTTAAATGATTAATTAGCAAGATTTATCCTCTTTTCCAATTGATTATTCATGCATTGTACTTGTGAGACCGACATATTATTTTTTACCTTAAATTCAACAATAATTTATTCCACCAAACCAAATAACACATAATTAACCTGTAAAAATACCTCATAATGGAAAATATTTTAATTTATTTAACTATTGTCTAATAATAGTTTTCAAAAGCCTAAGTTGATTCATTCATTCCATATGTGGGACCATAAATTCATATTAGATTAATCTTGTGTGAAGAGTGCTTTAAAATTCAATGTGATGTTGGTTTGGATTTGGCCATTGATGGATTTATATGGTTGAATGTATTTAAATGCGATGATTGAAAATTAATGGAATTTTTTCTTTTGAATATACAAGATGTAATTTTGTATTTGGAAATGATCATGATTGTTTTATTTCTATATTTTTCTTTTTTCATTGTGTTTTTCATTTTCATTATCATATATACTATATTAAATGTATTCTCATAAACAAAACCCCCAGTTATATTACTATATAATTTAGTTTTTATATGATATCTTATAATAATTTCAATATAAAAATATATGTGGTGTGTGTGTGGACTCCTTATGATCAACCCTAGGGTGTGACACTATGGTGAATTATTATTTAAATAATAATTCAACTCGGATGTGGTTCCTGATAAACTGATATCATCATCAGGATGAGAAATCTATGTAAATATTTGGTCTCCTGTAAATATTTTCTTATATATTGAAGATTTATATCCCAATGAATCTAAAACTAATCATGGATATGTAAAACTGATTAATGAACAACTTTGTTAAATGTGTGCACATAAGATTCAACTATATTCAAGGACATTATGGCATGAGATCATTTTTCCTGGGGATAAAAAGAGTACCCAATACCAAATTAATTTCGTAGAGTAAATAATACATAGAACTTACATATTGTTCCCCATGAGTCTATAATATTGTTGGTGAACATCGAAGATAAAGGGGACAAACATTCAAGAATTTATAATTCAAAAATTTGATTCCTTAATGTGTAAAAAAAGGCTCAAACATCAGGCAGACAGAATTGGAGAAAAAATTTCTTGTTTCTTTTCTCTAAAAATTACATATTTTATCCCTTTGAAAAGGATATACATTTCTTGGGGATAATCTGATCTATCATTATTTCTATAGTAAATTCTATTTTCAAAATATATATTAATGAATCTTTCTTCTTATTTTTTCCATTTTCGATTATTTGATGTTTTGTGTTTCTCTTATTGTACTTCTTTTATATTCCTGTTTGTAGAGAGCTAGCACTCACTTTTGTTCTATTGGGAAGAGGTGGTTTTATTTAGTACCCTTTATTATTTATCATGTTTTTCTTATAAAAATTCATTATTGTTTCAAATTATTTTGGTTATATGATTCCCCACTTTGTATTATATTTTTTTTATTCCTCTTCATTCTATAATTTTTCTTCTTGTTAATATCTAATTAATTCAAACAGTAGAGTTTGGATTGTATATTGTTGTTAAAAATATAACTCGTATATGAATAGGTATCAGTGTAGAGTAATTCTACTCAAATAAGAGTGGTTATAATGATAGTTCTCGATCTCTACAATAAATAAAACATTGATATATATTTTTAATAATAAGGATAATGTCTCTATAAAACCTCGACAAAAATTGTTTTATTCTGACAAATAAATTTTGTGACTTTTATTTATTTGAATTTTTTATAATATTTATTATATTATATATTTTATAAAATTAATTTTCATAATAAAGTTATCCCATATATATTATAATGTTATTTATTTTTATTTAATTTGTTTATAATACTGATAATACAAAAATATGTGTGTTGGATGCAGCCTCCTCGTGATTGACCCAAGGGTATGCCACTGTGGTTCATTCTGGGGAATATATAAATTAAATTTAATAATTGGTCATGAAAAATATTATTATCGATTGTCTATCATTTTCGGGTAGGCTAAGAGGTCACACACAATGCTTTTCATAAAAGAAAGTAAAATAATTAAAATGCCTTCAAAATATTTCTTGCATATCATTATGTCTTATGGTCATGGATTAATTTAGTTATATTTTATATTCCATGACTAATTATGAATTTTCTATAAGAGATGAAAGATCTATGTTTCGAATGTAAAAATATTTTTGGATGATTCCAGATAATTTCATAATTCTAAAAAATTAATGAAATCTAGTTTTATAACTATATTTCATATTTTATGAAATAGAACTTATATGGATGGAATGGAAATAAATAAAATATATAATGAACCATACTTTACATATTAATATTACTTCAACATTAAATAATTTTTATTACATAACATAACAATAATAATGCCAGGACCATATAGGCTCGGTGTCTCTAGAAATCGTGAAACATAAACAACTGGTTTGTAAAACATCCTCATCATCTCTTACTTATTTCATCATAACTAGAATCATTTTTGATATATCTTAATTAAAACCCTTCTACATTACCTAGGGAAAAGAAACATATGAAATAATGATCTGAATTGACCAGTAAGGGTCAGAAAAAGAAATATCAATCATATCAAAATCATAACAACAAAACATTTGAAAATCATAACCTACATATAAAAGATCATAATATGATGTCATGAGATAAACCATAAAATATAAATAAAATCCCAATATTTATAACATAAGACATGAAGTTTTGTTTCATTTTCATATAAGAATAGAAAATCATTTTACCTTAGTCAAGGTTCATTGTTGAGACCATCATTGCAGACAAAGTGTATTACCCAACTGAGTTTACTCCACATTCAAACCCTATATTGTTGATGCAGATTTACATTCCATTCCAGTCATGTATATATATTCAATTATATATCTTTACCGAATTTAATGGAGGTATATATGTGTCCTACCCATCTCATAATGAAACCATTCTTACGTGTTCTACAAAAATATAAAAACATTCACTATAGAATAACCCATGAAATAAAATGGGTTTATTATAAAACATTCCATTAAAATTGATATAAAACAAATGGATTTTCCAATTAACACAAAATAAAATCATAGTAATAATAGGTATAAAAATATAATGCTATATATATAGTGTCATCTTAGATAGAAAATAATTTTGGGAAAACATTATAAATTTATTATTGAGGAAAATATACTTTTTCCTGATAAAATGTTTTCCTTTCACATAATAAAAAATAAAATAGAATAATTCATTTTATTTGAAAATAAACATTTAAGAATGTTTTGTAGGATTCATTGAAATCATGTATTATGAAATCATAAAAATTTGTTCATGACGTACAAGTTAAAAAAACATTCTTCTCATACATTTTCTAGAAAAGTCAAAAGTACCTCGTACTGAAAATGACCAAAGATTCAATTAATACAGTTTAATAAATATTCTCCAATTGTTACTATTATCAAGGGATATAATAATAATTTTAAATAAATATTTAGGAAACACAAACGTTGATGATAAATATTACCCTTGTAAATATTTACCAATAAACAGTCTCGGATAAAAATGTGATTTGAAATGTTTTCCCTTACCTCAAGTATGGTATCCTTCATATGTATCCAAACCACATATATAATTATTTAAATAATGTTATTTACTTACTCAATAATCATAATAATTTTTTTTACCATATATTGTTATATTATAATTTGTTTGTTAGGGACATTTCATTGTCACTCGTTATTCTGATATTGATTGCTTTATGATCTTATGTAATTTTTTTTAGATAAGTTCATGCTCCACTTCAAAGGTTATCGTAAAATAATTTACAGAATGATATTATTATAATATATATTAAATTATCTCATTAAATTCATTTATATAATCATTGATTAATGAGGATTACGTAGAATGATTCGCATCACATTGTGGAGACAGTTGGTCGTATGTATGCACGAGCAATGATATAATTCCAAAAGTTATTGAATGGTATTAAAGTGGATGATGTATGACATTTCATAATTATTATAATGTTATAATAATTATAGATAATTATTTTATCCATTTTTATACACATCCTTGTATGTTGGTGGTGGAAAATAGGTTACACCACTGCGTGGAGATGATAAGTCATACGTACGCATGTACATTGATTTCATTTTTCATAAGATAGATAGAAAGAGAAATATGGTTGTTTCATAATTATAATAACATATAAATATATGACTGATATAGATTCTATTACATTACAATGAAAACACAAATTTGGAGAAATTATAAGAATAATTAATTTTTAAAGAATCAGAAGAAGAGCTTACCACTTTCTTGACAAGCTTCCTCTAAATCTCTTAATGGAGCACTAGAGTTGGTCTTTGAAGATAGCCATAACCTATAGAATTAAAATCGCTAAGTTTATAAGGAAAATGTGTAAAGTATTTTAGTTATTGAAGGATATAAATGTAGTGAATAGATGAAAGAGGAATTTTCTTTTTATAATTGAGGACATGAGAACTTTTGGAAACTCCATAAATAATAATATTAAATAAAATCAATACATACCCAAAAACCTCATAAAGGACCCAATATATAGTATGAGATTATATAGGGTTTTAATATTTGGAACTAATAAATTTTTGACAAGCTATTTGTCAATTTAAACAATATCTTTTTAATTTAAACTTAGTTATTCTATATTATTTTAATTATGTTAATAAAATTGAAAATATTTAATGGTTATAAATATTTACTTATATGGTGTTAATTGATTATAAATTTATAGGGTATGAGATTTTAGATCATATAAATTTAAATTTGTAAATTTTAAATATTTTAATGATTTTTAAACTATAAAATGAAATGTTATATTTATAAAATATCAATTGTGTAAATTTTGAAACTATTATTTTATTTGAATTTAAAAAAATCAACATATAAGATAAAATAGAACCAAAATATTAAATAAACTACTAACATGTTGTATTCACCTAGAAAATTATTGAAGTAGATTAATTAGTTCATTGGATATTAATTTTAATATTTTTTAAAAAAATTATTTTTTATATATTTTAAGAAAATAATTTTTACATTACAATCGTATCATCATTAATGGTAATTATTTATTCTATAAAAATTATAAATAAATTTCTATTATGTAGGTACATATTTTATATTTCCATAGACTATATATAGTCTATAGTATCTCCCAATTATTCAAATATTAAAATTAATATACTTATATAAAATGAGATTGTGACATTTGGTCACATATATTAATTTTAATTGCATTTATGTCATATTCATAGATAAGTGGCCATTAAGTGATCCCATTTCTAACAATAGATAATAATGGTCGAATTTAGTCATACAATATGATTTGTACAGGTGTTATGGTAATTTTATAATATTAATGTTGTCTTTAATTAACTAATTTACCTTGAACCATAGAAATACAAATAATTTCCAAAGTTATATTCATAATGCCCAAAAATAAAAGGATTCTATTATAATAATTTTGACATACCGATTCAAAATATGGAGTCTATTTTTCAAAATTCAAAACACATATGTTTCACTAATTAATTTAAAATCATTTTCATTGTTGGAAAGTTGAAACATTACAAAAGATTGAAATGTTATACATATGAATTCAATGTAAAATTAATTATAAATACATAAGTTATATTTATTGACATTGAAATATTACCTTTATACATTAAATCCATTAAATATTATAATTTAACTATATAAACTATCTCGATGAAAAAAAATTCTACATAAATTTACGTTGTTATTACTATTCCTCAAAACATGAATGTTATGAGGATATATCAGAAATTCAACCAATGTAAATTATTGTATCCCTCTTAAAAATATTTAAGGTTTCATATAAACATTATGAAAGTGTTATAATCTTCATTTAAAAATCATTCCTGCGTTCAAAGGTGTAGGATTGCCTTTTTTTTTAAAAAAAAGTTGGTTTTTATACAAAAAATAGGGTTTATTCACAACCTCGGAATAAAAAATATTTTATTATGTATATCTATATCATTAATTTCATTACCAAAATTAATTTTATCAACAATAAAAATATATAATTTATATTTTTCATAAATAAATGGTAGTTAAATAATTCACAATGCATTTTCATAATTTAGTTATAATTAATCCCTCCAACCTAACGGCTATGATGTAATGTTTTTTTAAAATAAGGGTGTATATGGGTTCTATTAATTAAATGATTGCATGAAAATAAATTTATTGAATAATAAAAAATATTTATTGAAAATGATTCATAAAAAACATTATGGGTGTTACATTCCACCCCCATAAACTGAATTTTTCCCTCAAAATTAATCACTTGGAAACAAACAGATGAGGATACCTCATCCTCATCATATCATCAATATCCCTTGTAGCTTATTCAAATTGGTGGTTCATCCATAAAACATTAACCACGCGAGTGGTATTGTTTCATAGATCTTTTTCATTGTGATCCATAATCTCTATCAGTTGTTTTTCATAAGAAATGTCTTGTTCGAGCTGTATGACATCTATGTTTATTACATGTGAGGGATCAAATATGTACTTTCTCAAGAAATATACATAGAAAACATCACTAACAGGAGAGAGAATTGGTGGAAGCACCAATCAGTAAGCTGACATTCATATATATTCCATAATTTCAAAGGACTAATATAACTTGGGATCAACTTTCCCTTTATTCCAAATCTCATAACTCTTATCCAAGGAGATATTTATAGAATCAACATATCACCCTCATAAAACTCTTATTATTTCTTCATTTTCAGCATAACTGTTTTGTCGAATTTAAGATTCTTATATGTGTTGTTGAATAGATCTTTCCTTTTCTACCATTTTATTAATAAAATCAGGTCCAAATTTCTTTCTTTCCCCAAATTCATCCCATCATGTTCGAGTTATGCACTCATTATTATAGAGGGCTTCATAACGATATATCTTAATACTGAAGTGGATTTTATTATTCTAATAAAATTACACCATGGTAGGTGTTTATCCCAATCACCTTTTAAATACAAGAGCGTGCACTAAATATGTCTTCTAGAGAATGAATTTTCCTCTTAGACTAACCATCTGTTTTAAGATAATAAGAATTATTGAATCATTACTCAATATTCAAAGCATGATTAAGATTTCTCTATAACATTTTGGTAAACCTCAGATCTTGATCGAATATAATGGAAAGTGGGACTCCATGGAATCTTACCACTGATTTTACATATATCCTAGAAAGCCGATCAAACTAAAATTCCTCTATAATTGAAATTAATTGTGCTGATATCATAAGGTGATCATATATAACCCATATTGTATTATTTACATTAGATGACATGGGAATTCTAATGACAATGTATGTAGTTATGTTTTCCAATTTCCATTATAGAATGGGTAATTCTTATAACATACCCTAAGACTTATGTCTCTTAGACATAACTTGATGACAAGCCAAACATCAAAATATTTATTCTGTGACATCTCCTTTCATTCAAACCAACCAAAAGTATTCTTTCATGTCCCTATAAATCATTGTGCTTATAGGGTTAGTATATAATGAAGAACTATGAGCCTCATACTATAGTTCATTCTTTAATTCTGGTATGGTAGGAATACATACCTGGTTCCTGAAACTTATTAGTTCATCACAATAAAGGATTAATTCAGGAAAATTTATCATCTTATTTTATAACTCTAGATCTTCTATTTATGCCCCCTAAACCTTCACTTGTATATAAGAATAGACATTAATTTGAGAAATTTATGATTTATCCCCTTCTATTATAATTTCTAGGTCCATCCTCTGAAAATCCATAAATATTGGATTTTTTGTGATCCTCATTATGGATAATCTAGCATGGTATTTTTGAATCAAAGCATCTTCCATATTATTAACATTCTCAGGGTGGTAACATATTGACAAGACATAAACATTAATCAACTCCCACCATTTTTTTGGTGTATATTCAACAATGATTTTGTTAAAATATTCACTAAACTTGTATGATAATCATAAATATCACACCTTTCACCAAAAAGATAATGCCTCCATATCTTTAATTCAATGATTACTATAGTTAACTACAAATCATGTGTTGGTTAATTTTTCTCATGAACTTACAACTATTGTAAGGAATAAGATACCACCATATCATTTTGCATGTGAAAACATCCCATCCCCTTCTTGGATTCATTACTATAGATCACAATCACTTCTCCTTTTCAAGGCAGTGTGAGTACAGGTGCACTAGCTAACCTTCTTTTTATCACTTTGAAATTCTATTCACATTCCTTTTTCCAAATTAACATAACTCCTTTCTAAGTCAAATTTGTGAGTGGATTAGATAATTGGGAAAAATACTTCCAAAATGTTGATAATGTCCATACAAACCAATAATACATCTGATCTCAATTATCATCAGTTGTCTCAACTATCAATCAATATCCACTGTTTTTGTTGGATCCACAAATATCCTCTCTCTTGAAATTATGTTACCCAAAAATGAAACATTATGAAGCCAAAAGTCACACTTGGTAAATTTGGAATAAATATTGTCATTAATCAAGGTCTTTAGTACAATTATCAAGTGATCTTCATGTGCTTACTTTCTCTTTGAATAGGAAATAATATCTTTTATAATGACAACCAAAAAATGATCATGATAGTCTTTAAATACTCTATTCATTAGATCCATGAAGATATCAGGAGAATTTTTAAAACCAAAATGCATCACTATAAATTCATAGTATCCATACCTTGTACATAAAGATGTCTTCCGTATATCCATTTTTTTACACATAATTAATGATATCTTAATCAAAGATCAATCTTGGAAATTTATTGAGCTTGGTGTAGCTGGACAAATAAGTCATCAATGTGTAGAAGAGGATATTTTTTCATGATATTGACCTTGTTTAGTTCTCGATAATCAATGAAAAGTATCATTTATCAATCATTTTTCTTAACAAATACAACAGGTGATCCCATGGTGAATCACAAGGCTGTATGAAACCCTTATCAATATTCACTTGGCGTTGCTTCTCCAATTCCTACAACACAATAAGGTCTATTCTATAAAGAGTTAATAAAATAAGAATAGCACCCAATATGAGTTCTATTGAAAACTCATCTTCACGATTTGGTGGAAGACCTGGAAATTCTTCCAGAAGTACATCATCAAACACTCGTACAATGGATGCATTCTTAATCATGGGTTTCTCCCAATCCTTTTTACAAAAATAAATATCATTTATAGAAATCAAGACACATAATATAGAGGAAATATCTACTGGAAGGTTATATTCATGCTTGCATCGATAGATGATGACATATTGATCTGGAATATGAAATGTTCTTTCCCTTCATTGGAAACAAATATTAGCTCCATATAGATAAATCTAATCCATACCATGTGTTAAATCAAATTCTCTTATACGAAGGATCCCAAAATGTGTAGGAAGAACATTCCCACAAATTCAACTGGAGATGAATTATAAAATTTTTATGTGACTGTCATTCCATTAAAAGTTTTAATAACTAACTCAACATCAAATTGGTGAGGTAATATGGTGATACCCTTGGAAAATTATTTAGAAATAAAAGTGTTGGTGGATCCAGAATCAAATAAAACATTTCTTACATTAGAGTGGACGATAAGTGTACCTTCACCACCTCATTATCGTATTCCATGTTGCTGATAGTGATTGTATGTGAAATTCGTGTGTCTTTGGAAATAAGAGATTGTTGACATTGATCATCATTAACAACCATTGGATTAGGGAATTCATTGGTATAATTCCCCATTTACTTTCACTTGTATCATTTCATTGTTGGAGGTTTGTTGTATATAGATTTTTCACAATTCACATCATTAGACATATTTGTTGCATCACTTTGGTATTCAACAACCCTATGAACTTCTATTACACACTTAAAATATTTAATAATCCCCTTAATACTATTCCCTTCATGTTTCATTCCACACATTGAGCATAAGGGAAAACTAATATTATTTTTAGTGTGGTCTTTAGATTTTCTGTTTAATTCCATTTTTCTCATCTTATCAAACCCATACGACTGATGGGTTACTCCAATATTCATCTCAAATACAAGGGAACACTGATCAATTTCCTCGTAGTTATTGATGTCCATCATGGTTAATTCTCATTAGAGGCTTGGTTTTAATCCACTAATTAATTGATCAATTTTACTCTCAGGATGGATAATAATTTCATAATCTTGCCTCACAATTCATGTAAAATTTTCTTCATTTGTACCAACCGATTCGTAATCTTTTATTTTAAGTTCATGGAACCCCTTATACATCATTATATGAATAATAAAAGGAATGTAAATGTTGAAAAATAAGTTCTTATACTCTTACCATTCTATGGACTCAATTTCATCTCCATGGCTCATATTATTGACAAGATTCCACCATTGATCATATTTACCATTAAAACATATACTGTTACGATTAAATTATTTTATTCATATCATTGTAGGACATAAAATATTTTTTCAGTGGTACTAATCCATAGTTCATCTAGTAATGGATCAGAAGACCCGTTGAGTAAAGGTGGTCACTCCCTTATGAAGGATTGAATAGAATGTAGCTTCCTCTTATTCTCATTTGGATGAATTGTATGATTCATAATTTGAGAAATTATTTTGAGAATGGCTACATGATTTTTAATTCCAACTCAGATATCATTTGGTTGATCAAAGGGATAATAATTTCATTTCCTGTCGCATTCAGAAATAACATGGTTCCTTTGGGATCAATCAATTAACTAAAACCAAGAAAAATATTGTGATCAAAACTAATCATAATTGTACAAGCACATAATAAATAATAAAATTTAAATTTAGGGCTCTTTATGTTTTATCCTAGGTTATTCATGGTCATTTATAAAACAATATAATTGTATCCTATAAATAAACATATCATTAGAGGTCTTATTAAGTATTTCCCACCCATTTTTTGCAAAGGATAACTACATATTTTCTCTGATACCATATTTAGAAACACATAGTTTACATGTAGATATTAATTCATCTTTGAAGAATATTTATTACATTACATAACAAAAACCACCCTAAGACCATATAAGTTTAGTGTCCCTAGAAAATGGGAAACATAAACAGCTGGTTCTTAAAACATCCATGTTGTATCCCAATTATTTCTTCATATCTTGAATCTTTTTTGACATATCACACTTAAAACCCTTCTTTATGACCTTAGAAAAAAAAACATATGTATGGGTGAGCTCAAATTCCCAGTACGGGTAAACAAAGAAAATATCAATCAAATAATAATCATAAGAACATTACATTTGTGAATCTTATCATGTATATAAAAGATCATAGTATCATGTCATGAGATAAATAATAAAAGTAAAATGAAATCCCAATAGTCATAACATAAGACATGAAATTTCATGGAAAACACACAAAATCATAAATAATCATTTTATATCAGTCAAGGCTCATTTCTCCGACAATCATAGCAGACAAAGTTCATTACTAAACTGAGTTCACTCCTTGTTACAACACTGTATTACTGATCTTGATTTACTTTTCATTAAATTCATTTATATCTCATGAGATATAAATAATTTACCAATTAATTGGAGGAAGATATAGTTCCCACCGTCTTATAATGGAACAATTCTTACATGCTCCATAAAAACAAAAAAACATTCACCATAGAATTATTAATTAAATAAAATGGGATTATTAAACATTGTACCATAATAATTTTTATAAAAAATTGATTTCATAAATAACACATAATAAAATAATTTTAATAATAAGGTTATAAATATAATACTATTTAAATAGTTACATCATATATTTAAATTAAATTTGACAAAACACTTGAAATTATTTCCTGACGAAAATAACCATTATTCTTCAGAAATGCTTTCTATACTCAAAATTCAACACAATTTTTGAAGAAATAATTTTATGAGGAAATAACTTTGTAATAATGTAAGTTAATATTCATGAAAATAATAAATTGTAAAATGGTAAAAATACAATCACGCTGTATACATTAAAATACAGGTTTCTCGTACTTTTGCCAAAAAAGTCAAAACTACCTCGCAATGAAAACGAAAAAAGATTCCATTCAAACCATTTATTAAGAATTCTATAGTGGATAAAATTATAGATAGATTTAATGAATATTATTAAATACATATTTATGAAACATGGATGTGGATTAAAAATATACCCCAGTAAATACGTAAGAATAATCAATCAGAAATGAAAATTATATTTTCAAATATATCCCTTACCTTAGGTAGGATATATTTCATTTATATCTAAGTCTCCCGTATAATGATTTAAATAATTATATTCACTCAATCCAGAATCATAATCATTTTTATGATATCATATATGATTATATTATCATCCTTTTGTCAGTAACATTTCTTTGTCACTCGTTATTCGGATATTGACTATTTTATGATCTTATGTAATATTTATCGGATAAGTTCAGGTTCCACTTATGAGGTTATTGTTAAATCATATATAGAATTATATTATTATAGTATATATAATATTTATTCATTCAATTAATGTATATAATAATATTTTAATGAAGATAATTTATAATGAATCACATCCCATCATTGAACTGGTAGGTCACATGTACGCACGAGCGACGATATCATTCCCAAAATTATTGAATGGTATTGAATTGGATGGTGTATGATATTTAAGAATTATTATTATGTTATAATAATATATTTATATATATATTATTTACATAATTATACCCATCCATGTAATGTGGTGGTGAAAAACATATTACACCATGAAGTGGAGACAGTAAGTCTTACGTACACATGCGCGGTGAATTCATTTTTTATAGGATGAATACGAAGGTATAATGTGGTTGTTTTATATTTATAATAAAATAACATTATATGAGTTATACTAATGTTATTACTTTACAAGGAAACAACTAATAAAGAGGAAGTATAAGAAGAATGTTTTTTGAAAGAATCAGTAGAATAGATTACCTCTTCCTTGATGTTCTTCCTCTAAATCTCTTATTAAAGCACTAGATTTGGACTTTGAAGATGAAAAGAACCTATATAATGAAAATATGGAAGTTGAGTATGAAATATGGTATGGAATGGATGAGAATTAAGGTGAAAAATTAAGCAAAGATCTGACGGTGGATGTTCAATTTTATAATTGATATGAGGGGCTCTTTTGGAAACTCAATAATTAATAATTTATAATAAAATCAAAAAGTACTAAAAACATCTAAAATTCCCTAATTTTAAAAATGAAATTAGATAGGGTTGTTATATCATCAAATAATAAATTTTCTCAAAGTTATTTTTTCAATTTAAACCATATTTATTTAATTGACTCTTAGTTACTCTATTTAATTTTAAATGGTGTCGTACCATTCTTAATATTTTATTGTTATAAATATTTCCTTATATGTTGTAAATTGGAAATAAATGGATATTTTATGAAATCATTGATCTTATAATTATCACTTTTTTATATTTAAATATATTTTTTTATTTTTAAATAATTTAATAAAATGTTGTTTTTATAAAATATTAATAGTGTCAGTTTTGACATTATTCAATTGTTGGACTTAAAAAAATCCACACATAAGTTACATTATAAAAAATATTAAATATACTCCATATATTACATAGTCACCTATAAAATTAGTACATAACAATAATTAGTTCATATGATATTTCTTTTAATATTTTTAGTATAATTTATTTCATATTTCTATAAATAAAATAATTTTTACATCTATATTGTGTCATAATTAATGTTAACTATTTATTCTATAAATATAAAAAATATATTAATATGATGTAGATAATTATTTTATCTTTTTTAGATACTATATATAGTCAATATAATCTTTTAGTTATCCATATATTAAAATTAATATTCTTGTAAATAATTAGGCGGTGCCATTTTTTCACATTAAATAGTTTTTATTACATTCATGTAATTACCATAGGTAAGTGGCCATTAAGTGATAAAAATTAGAAATATTTATTATAAGGAAATAATTTATTCATAAAATTTAATTTTTACTAGGGTTAAAGTAATTTTATAATATTATGATTATCTTTAATTACCATATTTACCTTTAAACATGGTAATAAAAATAATTACCAAAGTTCGTATTCATAATTCCCAAAAATAAAAGTAGACTATTATCTTAATTTTGACCTACTGATTCTAAATATGGAACAATTTTTAAAATTTCAAAATACATATTATTTATTAATTAATTTAAAATCAATCTCAATGTCGGAATGAGAGTATGGGGTTTTAAAAAAACATAAAACATTGCAAAAGATTAATTTTTTTTACATATGAATTCAATGTAAAATTAATTCTTATTACATAATTTATATTTAATGATAAATATATATTCTAGTTAAACTTTAAAACCATTAAATTTTCTAGTTTAACTATATATATTATCTCAATGAAAAAAAAAATTCACTTAACATTTAGTGTGTTTTTCCCATTCATCAAAAAATGAATGCTATAAAAAATATCAGAAATCTAAACAAATTTAATTTTTATTTCCTTCTTTAAAATAATATGTTTATGTTGTCATATAAATATTATTATCTTGTCAGAATCATAATTTAAAAGGGGATCACCATTCAAAGGCCTGGGATTACCATTTTTTAAAAAGTATTTTTTAATACAAAAAATAGGTTTTATTCTCACAAAATAAAAAATTATTTTATTAAGTATATATATATATCATTAATTTCAATAAAAATATTAATCCACACAAAAATTAAAATATTATATTTTTAATAAATAATTGATATCTAAATAATTCAAATGCATTTTTATAAGTTAGTTAAAATTATTCTCATTAACATAATAACTAGGCTATAACAGTAATTTTATATTATGGGAATCTCGTAGTTTGTGAAAACACAAAATTCCATGGAACACATTCTACAAAAGAATAAAAAATATTTGATGAAAATTATTGATTAGAAAACTTTTTGGGTGTTACACAATATAATTTGAATTTAAGTAATGTTGCACATAAATTTGAAATTGAAGAACCTAAGGGATACTTGAATGGTAAACATGAAGATCCACTCATCTCTCATTGTTAATTTTTTGAAGAGGTTTATAAAGATTTCCTTACATCTAATACAATTTTTGGAGAACAAAGTGATTTAGAGAAAACCTGGTTAGGTTTTATTGAATAACAATTTTATGTGAACCTACCATTTTTTTAAAAGAATAATCACCTCTTTTATATCCATCTCATTCTTTATAAGACAAAGACTCATTAGTTAATAAAAAGTCACATTGGTATTTTCTATAGAGATTATGAATAAATATGATCTACATGAATAGAAATATTTCATTATTGAATCATCATGTTTTAATCATATTAAAGTGTAGTTATTTTTTTAATTCCAATTTGATCAATTTTCCCATATAGAATCACTAGAAAAATTCTTTTATTTTTGATGTTGAAGAGGAAAATCAAGTTGGGGGAGTAAAAAAATTGGACCCATTCTTCCTTCTTCCATCAATATCTAATATTTACATCATTGAAAATAGATTAGAGATATTTTACTCTATCCAAGGGTTCTTCCATGAACACTGAAAGATAAGAGAACTAGAAGAAATAAAATTTGGTGGTTTCTATGGAATAAACCATACATACCATTGGATTAAGGTTAATGCACTGAAACATCCTGACTATGAGTATTAAAACCATGTCACCTGCATGGGGATTCCAAATTAAAATCAATACAATGTCCCCATCCATTTTGATTTTTTATTTTTCTTATGCTTTTAATTATTTCATTTTTATAGGTTTAAATTTGTAGTACCTAGGTGCTTAAATAATATGTGGCACTTAAAAATAATTATAGGTGGTATCTTTCTTTCTATTATTTTTTTCACATATTCTTTTTATTTTTTAAGGTACATTTATTGTCTGTAATCTTTTATGTGTGTGGGGGGGGGAGTATCAACCTACTTAGTTTTTTTAATGATTTATTTTTGTTATATTTTTAGAATCCCTGAGCTTTAGTTATGATTCTTATCATTTTAACACATTAATTGATTTAGATAAAATTGGAATGGTTTTTGAAAAAATAGATTTTTATTTATGGTTGATGTGAGAACATTTTTCTGCAATTGGATTTTTAATAATTTTTTTAGATTGACTAATTTTTGAAATCCATTCCCATGAATCACTAATTAAGAATATTTTTCCTGCTTTATGAGGTATTGTAAATCATTTTTACATATTCTTCATAGTACCTAAACCTTCTTGAGGATACATTGATTTTTTTTTGGATCCATAACATTTTATTATTCTCATTCAATGTTTTGTACTTTATGAAATGTTTTTGACATGATTGAGGAACATCATTATGTATCCATATTTTTAAATGATAAATAACCTTACATATTTCCTACTTTATCCCTTATATTCTATAAATTTATTTACAATTTATTACACATTACATGATGAATTTTTCTTACCCACCCATACTTTTGGTATTTTTTCATGGATATTTATTGTTTGGGTGTCTGGGAAGGGCCATTAATCTGTGTTCATTATGATGTGATTCTTTTTTTGGTGGTGTGAGGTGTGTATGACAATTTAAGTAGTGGATAATGATAAAATTATACTTTATCCTCATTTCAATGATATTTTTTTCTTTCATCATGTTCTCCTTCAATAGAAATAAATGAAAATAAAAATAAAAAATAGAGATTGGTTTTAATTTTTCAATTCAATTTATTTGGTAACTCATATAAATACAAAATATAATGGGAATGATTTGTAATTATTAAATTCTACTCAATTTTCATTTCACACTCCATTAAGAAAAATAAAACAAAATAAATTTTTGCATTTTTAGAGATATAAAAAACCGTAATAAAAAGAAAAAAACTGGATAATTTGGAATATATCATTCATAGTAATCATTTATTAGATCATGTTACATGGAAACAAAATGGGTGGTGCTCTGTATCATAATTTCATGGTGGTTTATCATGGTTAATCTTGTGTTTTCCCTTGATTATTCATGAATAATACTTAAAATTATATCATCCCATTTTAAGTCATAAAAAATCAATCATTTTTTTACTAATCATAATCTAGAGTATTAACCATGGAAAAGACTTCATGATTGAAAATATTTTCATTTCTCATGCTGTAATTAAAAGAAAATTCTCATAATAATATGGTGATATAATTATTTTCCATGTATGATTATAACTCCATATTCAATATCTCTTGAGTGAAGTGTGGAATAAAATTTAACGCGATGTAGGATGTGATTGGTAAATTGATGTATTTTTTAGGTTGATTTAATTTATATGTGATGGATGAAAATTTAATGGAATTGCTTTTAAAATAATATACATGATGTAATTTGTTTTTGGAAAAATTATTAATGTTTACTCTGTTATAATAATTCTGTGCATTTTGATTTTGATATATGACGATTGGCTAAGAGTGAAATGGTTACGTTTGGAGGAGTAGAGAAGTTAATATTTTAATATAATTTCTACTATAAATAAATGTTTATGACCCAACAAAAGTATTATTTTATGTTAAATGGTCATATTTTGAGGTTTTTTTATTTTTAGCATCATTGCAACAGGCATAATTTTTTAATTCAGTTATTTTATTTTATTTATTTATTTTCCTATAAATTTTACTAAATTGGTTCAAATTTTGAAATTCCATGGTAGGATTATTGACATCATGGGTTTCATTTAATTATTCTAGTCCCAATGCTTAATAAATCATTTAGAGGCGCAAAATGTACTCAAAATTTAGTCCATGATATCTGTGAAAAAATTCAGAATCATGTATATATTATCTTATATCTCAATGAGTATTAGAATAATAAAATTGAAATTGGACATATAGATGTAGAATTAATTGATTGGAAAATTTTATTATGGTTTATATGTTAGATTATACAATTTTCATGGTCATTATGGAATTAGAACATATTGTATGAGAAGATAAAGATTCACTTGTTTATAATTAAATTCTCAGGGTAAATTTTCCATAACCCATAAATACTATGTCCAATTAATATATAGTTTTTGGTAGAATGAGGGAAAAAATGCAAAATAGATTTCAAGAATACACTAATCCCAAATATAGCCATTTATTATGTCAAAAGTCTTGATAATATGGATAAAATAATTAGAGCCAACAAATTTCACCCCATTTCTCTATAAATTATCATCACATATCCCTTTACAAAATTTTTCCAATTCATTGGGATAAGGTGGATTATTTTTTATATAATAGTTATTTATATTTTCCATATTTATTTTAGTGTAGATTTTTCTTTCTTCTGTCCATTTTCATCTATGTTTTTGGTTTTTCTCCCACCATATATATTTTATCACCAGGTTTGTGGAAAAACCCCTCACATATTTTCTATGGAGTAAGGCTTGGTGTTTGAGTTTATTGATTTTTACTGTTTTATTATGTGTTATACTAGGAATTCAATAGTGGTTGAAATTATTGTGGTGGGTAGTCTCCCCACTATCTTATCTATTTTGTATTTCCCTTTATTCAATAATTTTATTTTAAATTCATATTAAATTCTTTCAAATGGTTGAGTTTGTATTGTGTATTGATGCGGAAGATATTAATCCTACATGCAAAGGTCTTAGTGTAGGGTAATACCATTTGAATTAGAAGGTTTGGAGTGATAGATCAGGATATGTACATTGAATAAAACATTGATATATATATTTTGAATTATAATAATAACACCATTATGAAACCATGAAGAATATGGTTTTTGACAACTATTTTTTTCTTTTCTTTTTCTTCATTATAATATATATTACATTACTGATATATTCATAATCCAAACCACCTATATATATTACTATATAAGTTATTTTAATATTAGTTATTTCCTAATAGTGATAATAGAAACATATGTTTGTTGTGAGAAACCTCCTTTTGATCAACTATAGGGTGTGATAATTTTTAGAATTCTTATGTAAATAATAATTTAATTGAATAATGATTCCTAAAAACTATGATAATCACCCCCCTAATTTTTTTGAGATCATGCAATTCCTCATGTTATCTGGACACAATCAATGTATTTTATATGAGTTCTCTCTCTTATAATTATTAATAATAGAGATCAACAATAATTGGGTGATGTTTTAATGTACTAATTAATATGATATACCATGTCTTGAGATGAATAGTATGTTAATGGAAACTTTATTTTTTATTCCTCAAGATCTCTATAACTAATACACATTATACTGTAATGCATCATTTCATGGGATAGGATTGTTACTAGTGAAGATATTTCATGTAGTTACTTACGGTTTAGTTTTGCTATTACCCCATGAGTGGAACTAATTGATTCATAAATGGGAGTTGGATGTTGTGGTCCACAACATGATGTGTTGGTGTTGTTATCTTTTAAAGTAGAAGATTTTGGTTTATATAACCCTGCTAATCTGATGCTATATATTCTCTCATTAGGATATCAATATGATGATGAATCATTGAGAATGGTATAAGTATTAATTATAATTTTATATTGTGTATGATATAATAGAATGAAATTATATTGCATATTATCTTTATAGGAAAACAATAATGATAATGGTGCTCAGTGAGAAGACATATCTAAAGTAATAGAGTAGTATGATTTTGACAGAGGAAATGATTTCATAGTAATATGATTATTGATAAGTAATTACATGTATTACCATGGTTATTAAAACATTTTTAGAAGAACTGGTAGAAAATGGCCATGACTCAGATCCCAATGGTGTAGTAATATGAAAAGGTCGTCTTGGAGCATAGATAATTATTGGATGGTTGGTAGGAAATGATTATATGATCAGTATAATTTCATATATTTTTATAGAAGTGTCCTTGAGAGTGGATCTTATGATAAACTCACATGTGTAAAAATGATCAAAGAAACTCAGGTTAAAAAAGATATACAATGATAATTAATGTTAGTTATTATTTCCTTTTATGAAGAGGGACACCGATTATATTTTTTAATGACTCCATTCCCACTAGTGTGTAAAGCCCAAGAATGAACATGTTATTTCTTCATACAGATCTTGTGTATATGTGTATGTGGAGAAACATGACGATGGACCACATGACAATATTACATCATAACCATATATTTCATGATGTGGTGTGGGGGATATTCGATTAGTTAATGAATGTTTTTCATTTATTCCCAATCAAAGAGAGTAATTCTACGGATAATCTTTGAAATATAAATGTTTATGATATTTACTATTTCATGAGGTTCCATCAATAATTTTACTTAACAGGTTCATATGCTTTATTTATATATTATTATATGTATTTTTAAGGATTAGCCTCCTCATCTAAAACTAAGTATATTATATTTTCTATAGAATGATAAAAATTTACAAAGGAAAATATATATATTCAATGATATAGTGTGGTTATGTTTCCTATATTTCAATGGACTATTGAATTATCACCTCATCATGGTTGAATATTCATACAATAATTGAATCAAGGATTATATTTAGAGAGATTTTTTTGGGATCTTTATGAATGGTTTTGTTGTTTACAACTATAATGGAATTATGTAGGTGAGGCATTACTTGTATTTATATACATAGTAAAATAGAACATTAATAGGGAGTATCTAATAAGTATGTCTTTGGCCACAACTTACATTATAATGTTATCATATTTTGTTTGTAGGATATTAACTATGGTGTTCTCTGTTTGAAATAGAGTTTATCTGTGGGAGATGACTCATTTTAGGGATAATAAATTGATCAAGAAATTGAGGACATATTCATGCTTTTTAGAGTTTTTTGATATTATTGGGAATATTGTAATTGGGGAATAACAATGACAGATTGTTTTTGTTGTTGATGTATGCATGATGTGTTTTATGTGTCCCAACTCTGATGGAACTTGATCGATGTAACACATGTAATCGACTATGAGAATTTTGAGATAGAGGATATCTCGATATATAAAAAAATCTCATGGAAGATAATATATCTGAGATTGATGGCATTAATGGGGGGATATTAATCTCTTATAAATACTCATTCTAAATGGATTAATTTAGGAGGATTCCTGGGGTATGAGTCTAATATCCAAGACCAGTGGCCCGAGTTATTTGATAAAGATGCCTAGTGATGCTTCATGGGGATGATTAGTTCTTAGAGAGCTATATTATAGTGAAATGTAAATTTTTAGTCTTTATATATATAATAATTTCATTAATTTGATTCATATTTTTATGAAAATTAAATTTTTGAGATTGTGTCCAAAGTTTTATTGTTTGTTTTAGAGTGTTTTATAAGACATTGAAGATAATGTTTGGAGAACAATTTTCCATAAACCATGATTATATACTAGGAATCCATTAATATTGTGTAATAATAACTTGAAATTGATCATTATTAAGAACCATGGTTTATCATGCCAGGAGGAATCAACTTATAAACTATAAAACATTATACTATTTCCAAAAGAATAGATAGATCCCAGATTAAAAATCAGTGTGACCTAACCAGAAGGGTTCTAAAAGTGGATATAAGCCTCACAAGATTAGAGATATTTTTGGAATAAAATCTATGCATGATTTATTTATCAAAAAAATTACAATTATCTGGAATAATATAGCTATTTAGAATTGTTCACCCTTTTCTATGTAGTAAAATCAAATCTAGAGACTCAAAAATAATTTATTATTGAATTCATTCCATACCAAAAATGATTCTAGCTGATCCATGTGTTTAAATTTTCATGAATTATGGTATTTTATCACCAAACCATTATTCTTTAAGAATATTTTGGATCTTCCCTTCATCACATCATATGAATCATAGATCAATAATTTCATTGAAAAATATATGTATTTTTAATAACATATGATGAAAAAATCATGAATCATTTCTAGAAACGCGTTCAATATAGTTAATCTATGAAATTAATTTGACTAATGTAAATTATAGAAGTGTTGGAGGATCATGAAATATATGTTAATTTTGATACAATAACATACACATAAAATATTTTAGCATTATGTTATAGAGCTTTCATGATTTTAGTTGGGATAACTTGTTGGGAATATTAGTGTAATAGTTAAATATTTTTAGAGCTCATGAATGATTTTGGTATCACCGTTAATGGGATTTAGATGTTTAAATCAACAATATATTGGTAGGAAGTTCCATTCCATTTAGATCCTATGTATACTCTTGTTTCATGGATATAATATATGCATTGAAATTTTTGGTTTTACCTTGTTTTATATTTATAATATATGTGTGTTTATGTGTAGTATTAACGTAACAAATTATACTCATATATGATTCTAAATTCAATGATAATTTTATTTTTAGTTTTTTCCAAGGATTATGTTGATCACATGAACATTTATGTTTCAAATGGTTATCATAATGACATGATATGTTTTTATATTTTATGATCATAATTGTAATATGTAATTAAATACCCATTGGAGTTATTTAATTATTACTAGAACTATATAGACTATTGTGATAGGGGTATCTCTAAGACGGTGATTTTGCATAACATTCAACAATGACATTGTTTGACCTTGTCACAAGTTAGGGAATAAATTCATTGAGGCTAGACTAATAGTAGTGGTATTGTGGGTGATATAGACTTGTCTCCTGACTGAAGGTATATAAAATATAGAAAATAATTTAATAATGGCATGTGGATGATATATTTATTTCGGTCATGATTCTAGACATCTGATGGAACGTTAATGTGATGAACCAATTTCTCGATACGATTTGATGGCTTGTGACTATAGAAAGACATGTTGACCAGCATTGTGGAATTCTCATGACAAATTCTAAAATCCTTTTCTATTTTTGTTCTAAAATGTATCCAATGATGATATGAGAGGGACCTATGGTGAATTTTATAAGATAATATTTCTCAATATATGAATATTGATATTTACTAATGATTTAACATTTTCTATGGAATACACATGTTATAAATTTTCACTCGTGGTATGAAAGAATTAGTGGTCAGTTGGATTTATTACTCACACCCTAAAAATGAATCTTGATGCACATAAAAATTACCTCGTATGGGATCCAAGTAAGGGAAAATATCCACAGGTAGAGATTTTTTGCGTGGATCAGGTATCATATAGCTATAATGGGAAAAACACTAGTAAATTGCTTGATGTTTCTTACTTATAATACAAAACCTTATATACTCTTCTTTGGATTTCCAAATTTGGAGCCTTGTATAGTTATATGTATGGAACGAATGAAATTTTATTACATTTTGTATCTTTTATCTTCTTAATTATACTCCTTGTTAGTTTTTTTTAATTTTTATGTAGTTTTACTATGACTTATGATCGTATAGTCTCCCCACTACAACTATTGAATGTCTCTACTAGTCAATAGACTCAATCATATAGGGAGGAACACATGAGGTGTTATTGTGTCTCTAGTCAGGTGATGTCAAGGAAAACACTATGTTGGGTTGTTATAATCTCACATAAATCATGTAAATACCTAAATCTAACTCACTCTTAAATCATACAAAAATCATCCTAAACATGATTCTAATAGACTTAATCTACTATATATTAAAATTTACCAAAAAATTAATGTATCACTAAGAGGCGGATAGGGTGAATCAAATACATCTTTTTATTTTACCATACCTTGATTGAAAAACAACCTTCACCTCCTATGAATTATTTACCACTTCACTGAAAAAAAAACATTCACACATTCATATGAAATAAATCATTTATATGTTTCACTAATCATTAAGAGTATTAATTCATTAGACTGGTTTGGAAGTAATAAAATATCATGCAGTCTAGTAGAAAAAATCATTCTGTGTGGACACAACAGATAGGAAATACCCTTACACTAGTGTCGTACAATCATCAATAGAATAGTGCATGTTATACTACTAGCTTGAATGATGTAAAATAATTTTTTAATAATTTAAGAAATCATGACCATTCAGTTCCAAAAATTTCATCTTGGTACTTCAACAATATCCACTTTTATATTCTTTAATACCCAAATCTTCACTTTCCACCAGAACCACATGTATAAAAAAATTGGACTTTGTATGAAAACTCATTCTGTGGGATTTTTCTGATTCTCTAGTCAGATTATTCAAACTTAAAAAAATGAAAAATACTCCAACTAATTTTTTGACCACTTATTCTTTTCCTAGGAAGTTAGTATGATTAAACCATCATATCTCAAAAAATATGATCACATCCATTCTCTTACACTACTTCTTTATGGAAATGTATCTTAATAAAAATCTTTTTAAAAAACCTATTTAGTTAAAAAAAATCAGAAATATTTCTCTCTACCTTATGTGAATAATGTATTTTTAGAAATTATGTTGTACTTATACATCTATTTAATGGTGTTATATATTGAGATATCATGTGAGTATGTATACTATATAATACCAAATATAGGATTAAACGGTATAATAGATATGATACCGATTTTAGTATCAAACTATGATGTAGGTACTCAAATACAAAAGGGGGTGAATTGTATAATATCAAAAATTGTGTTGGAACTTTTAAAGATGATTATGTTTAACATTGTTAAATAAGGTAATTCACAAATCCTCTAGTTCTACACACTTGGTTGAATCAAGAAATATGATTTTGAGAAAGCAATTTTTTAAAATTGATTCTAGAAATGAAAGATAATGAATCTTTAAAAACATATGATTCTACCTTAAAGAATATAGAGTCTAACTAAATCAGAGTACAAATATAAGGAAGTATTAGATAGTTATACATTCCTCAACAAAACAAATGCAGCGGAAAACATGTTACAAAACATGTAAGAAGCAGTAAATCATTTAACCCAATGATAAGGGTATCCAACAACATTGGATAAAGGTCCCTTGATTTATACATTCAAGAAAGTTTGACTTACCCACAACAGGGTAATCCCTCAATACGAAGATCTGAGTCTGTCTTGCTATCCCTGCATTCCCTCAACTTGAAGGTAGTCGGTACCTCTGTCGTCCTCAGCAAGGAAGCCCTCAACTAAAAGGTAGTCGGAACCTCTATCTTCCTATCCCTAGAAGCCCTCGATTGTACACAAAAACAATCGGAGTCTCACAATGAAAAACTGAACAAGAAGTTCAGTATGTAACAAGAAATGAATGTCCCTCTCTAGAAATCACTTCAACAAAATATAATATCTAGAGTCTTAGAATAGTTATGAATTCTTTTAAATGTGCTCCTATTTATAGACACAGATTAAAAGGTCGGGTACCTCCTCCAACAGTCATATTTTTCCTTGAATTTTGGAGGGACCTGTACACATGTCACTCAATCAATGGTTATTGAGTAACTAAATGCACGACATCGTTTTATAACAAAACAAGTGTAAGCATAACTATGTAGATGGGGTTTGTCTTAGTGGTAAGCACCCCATAATCATAAATGAAAAATGGGGGTTCAAAACCCATTGAGCACAGGTAGTGTAGCAGTACTGTAGCAGTATTGTAGTAGCGGTGACACTATTCATCATAGGGTACTGTAGCGGCGGCGGGACAACGTAGCGGCGGCGGTACTATGCGGGTACTGTAGCAGACGGGTTACTATTCACAGAATGTGAATTGGGCCATATATTTGGGCCTACGGGCAATGTAATGGGCTACAAGCCCACTAGTACTTCAGGATATGTAATGGGTTTCCCTCTACCCAGTTAAAATAGGTCTTTGCTTTGATTTAATAATAAAAATGAGGCTTCGGGGCCAACCTTTATAAAAAAGCGTAAGAATAACTAAAATCTTATATTCAGAATGTATGAAAACGAATGTTCGGAGTCTAACCAAAAATGAATTCGGAGTATATAATACTAGGATATTCAGTTTCTGTTTTCTAGAAATTTGGAACCTGAAATCTATAAAATTCTGGAGTATGATTTTCAAAAAAAAATTTGGAATCTGGATTCACATGAATTCAGAACTAGAACATACAATGTTCCGAGTCAGAGTTCAAGAGAATTCATATTCAGAACTCCGAGGAGTTCAGAGTCTATATTCAGAGAACTCTAAGTCAGAACATAGAAAAGTTCTTAACCAGAATTCGTATTCGGAATTCAGAGTCAGAACTCAGAAAGTTTGTAACCAGAATTCATATTCAGAACTAAGAGTCATAATTCATAATCAGCATTTGTAATAAGAATTCATAATCAAAATTCATAATCAAAATTCATAATTAGAATTTGTAATCTGAATTCGTAATCAGAATTCGTAATCAGAATTCATGGTTAGAATTGTAATCAGAATTCGTAATCAGTATTCGTAATTAGAATTCGTAATCAGAATTTTCTAATCAGAATTCGTAATCAGAATTCGTAATCAGAATTCTGAGAATTCAGATTCTATAATGGAATGCTTCATATATAAGTATTTATCGGATTTCGAGGTTTTGGTTTTAAACTGAACTTATAGTTAGAAAAATTATGATATGAACAATGAAATCATGGTAAGGATAAATTTTATTGGGGAAGGAAATTTTTCCTTATATAAGTAAAACACAAGGTAAAAAAATATTTTTCAGATAAGGTGTTTGTGATTTTAAAAACAAGAGGAATAGTAAAGTCATAAGGAAACCTTAAAGACTCAGTCAATCACCCCAATTATGAAGGACTTGAAAATTTATAAGGAAAACCTTATTGACTCAATAATATCCCCCTTTTTGGAAAGCACAAACATCTTTACGAAAAAGAATATAAGGACATAGAAAAAATTTTCTAGACATTGAAATAAAGCTTATCTCCCTTTGTTCATGGTCAATGATGAATACGACTAACTCCCCGTTAGGATTTGGAACACTAAGGATAGTATTCTAGATTTATGGAATGAGAATTTTCTTTATCTTGAGTGTGGAAATCTTCGTAATAGAAAACTCCATCTTAGATAAACTCCCCCTAACTTAGGGATACTTCCTCTTTGCATAATTTTTTTTCCTTCTCCCCCTTTGTGATTTTCAAAAAGAGTTTGAGGGAATAGAAAAAAAATATGGTACCTTAAATATTAGTACAAATATATAAACAAAACAAACAACAAAAATTTCATTAAGATTGGATGATTTTTTACGAGGAAAAATAGATATAATAAAAGATCAGATTTGGATCTATTTTTCTTCTTTTTTCCTAGGGAGCCAGCTTCTTCACGATGGTTTTCATCTTTTTTATCTCTTTGTGATCCTCCATTGATTTCTTCTCTAAGGATTTGATCCTATCATCTTCAGCCGTTAGAGCCACTTCCTGAACCTTCATCCAGTCATCTTTTTTTATTGACTTCTTTTCAATCTTGATCTGAATATCCTTTTCTATTTTCCAACTTTGGAAAACAAAATTCAACTTCCCATTCATATCATTGACCTTCAGAATATGAGTATTTTGTTCACTATTTAGTTTTTCCTCAAATCTATTTGTCAGATCCTTGATTTTTCAATCTTGAATATCAAAATATTCCTTAACATCATCTTGAAAGTCATCAAGCTCTCTCAAATCTACAACTTCATTCTTCAACCAGCTCATCATTTTCTTGCAAGATTTTTTGCAGGCTTCATAGTTGATAAGGAAATTCTTTTTTTCAGCCTCAATCTTTATGGACTTATCCATTACCATGGATATAGAGTCTGATTTCTGATTCATGCTATGCTAGAGCATCTGGCATCTGGAGTCAATTGATGGAATGATCGGAATGGGGTCCACTAGATTTTTTAGGGACTGAATGACAAAATCATGTCCTAGAGCTGATGACTCATAGTCTGACACTCTGCTAGGATGTGGTTCTTCCTATAGCTCGACAATCTTCCTCTTAGAGGATCCACCATCTTCTTTCTTCCTTAATGAAAGTTTGGTTGGTGTTTCAACAACCACTTGTTTGCCTTTGTGGGTTTTCAGAATAGCTTCTTTATCTAATGGCTCATGCTCACTCTCAGAAAAATGAACATTCCTATCTTCATCAATTTTTTCTTTCTCAGCTCAAATATCAATATCCTCAGGATGAATAATGTGATGATTATAACTATCTTCCTCATATAATTTCTTCACTTCCGGTTGATCCTTCACATCAACTCCAGGAGTAGGATGATTCAAAGAACCGAGATGAGAACTCTGGATTGGCATTTTTTCAGAATCACATTATTTATCATGATAATATTCAAAATTATTTATCAGATCATCAGTGTGAAAACTAATTTCATCCTTTCATTCTATTCTTTCAGAGATTATATATATTCAGAAACTTCCTCTTGAACCTTTTCCAGAGTCATAAACTTTTTCCCCAGTGTCTCATGTAATGGTTCAACTAAGAAGGATTTCGATACTGAATTGTTCTCTAATGATACATCAGTATCCTTCAAAAGAGATTGCATAATCTCTACCTCTGAAATCTTCTTCTTAATCTACTTCTCTTTGGATTGTTTCTCAAGCTCTTCAGCAGCTTTCTCATTCGATGCTTTGGCCTCTGCAGGATCTAGGAAAAATTGTGGCTCCCCTTCTATCTGATTCTTTTTATCCTCCCTAAATTTGGAAACAACTTCATCTAGATAATCATTCTGCTTCATAGGCTTTGGAGGTGCGGTTTGAGCATACATATCTTTAGAGGTTTCACCTTCAGCTTCTACTTCCATCAATTTTATTTTCTTTCTAGATTTCTTAGATGGTTCAGCATCTTCATCGATTTTCATAACAACTTCTGCTTCTTCCACTAGAATATCATAAAACTCTCCTAACTCCATAGAAAAACCAACATTAATTATTTTCAATGTGTCGTCACTAACTAACTTTACATTGCAATTCCACGGCTTGGAACTGCATGAAATCTTGAAGGACTCAAGACACTGAACTATCAGCTTAGAGAGTAGGGTAGGATACATGATTATATGTGCTCTCAGATTCCCATTCTTGATATTCTCTCTCGTAATGCGAATATGCCTCATTAGATTGATTTTCCATAGATTTACCAAGAAATCCACGATATACACATCACATTTCTTAGGAATGTATTTGTCACCCTTTCTTGTTATGATAAAACCATGAACCCATAACTCTAGGTTCCGATTGCTGGTATCCAAGGGAGCAATTATTGGGGTTGTGAAATCTGTAAGTTCAAGAAATTTCTTAGCCTTCACTTTTACAAATCTTCCTTGAAGATCTGACAGCTTGTTGGAACAAAATTTTGATTCTCCCTCATAGGATTTCCCTACCAAGCTAGCATCTTTGGTGTATGAAAGTGCATATGTTTTTCTGTAACTCTTGAAGGAAAATTTTTCTCTACAATATTCCATGAAAAAATAGGTTGATTCATAAAACACAATGAGGAGATCCAGATACACAATTTATTGAGCCCTTGGATTAGAAATGGATACACGCTCACATTCATTAAGCTTGATATTCTAGGAGATAATAAAGTCATATTTGCTGAAGAAGTTAAGATGTACTCACCTCTCTCTGTATATCCATCACTCAAAAATCGGCATGATAGTATACATCTCTTTTCATGGGAACTTCACCAGACATTATAAATTATTCACAAATGAAAGGTTCGGAAGGGGATTTTGTAGAGGGGCCGAACTTCGGCATGCAAGAGCTTGAAAACCCGATGTGGGACAACCATCGGTGGTCCCCTTTTTATAGGCGTTTTATGTGATGGTTCATTTTCCTATCTCAATCCAATGGTTGAGAATTATCCTGATCACATCTGATGGTGAAATGATAGCCACATGGAAAATTTGGTAGGATCCGATCTTTTGAGGTATTTTAAAGTAAAACTTTCAGATTTAAGGAAACTTGAATCAGACAAATTCTAAAAAACAAAAGAAACTACCTACAAGTAAAAGGTCATTATGAAACCTCAAGAAAGTATCGTACCATTCAGATTTCTAGGAAGATTATTCGTATTGAGGAAAAATCTTACTAAAGAACGTTAGATTCTAAAAAACATGATAACGAAAAAAAACCCAAATAATTTCATTAAAAAAATTCAAACATAAAAAATTTTCATTAGGAAATTTTCAAGTAAAAAAATGGTCATTACGAAAATTTCTTGTACGAATATCATTATTAAGAAAATGTCAAGTACAAAAATTTTCATTATGAAAATCATGAAAAGTTTCATTACGAAAAATATGAAAAACCTCATTATAAAAAAAATGAAAAACATCATTATGAACAACATGAAAAACTTCATTACGAAAAACATGAAAAACTTTTTTACGAAAAATATTAAAAACTTCATTCCGATAAACATGAAAAAAGTCATTCTGAAAAATATTAAAAACATCATTCCGAAAAATATAAAAAACTTCATTACGAAAAATATGAAAAAATTCATTTCAAAAAACATGAAAAACATCATTAAATGTACTCCCCCTATGAAAATAACTTTATTATTGTAAGGAGATTTATTTCAATAGAAATTTAACAAGGTGGATTAGCATATAGTTATCATTCCTAATCTTTTTTTTAATTTAATCAATCCTATCAGAGGGTAATGATTTTGTAAAAATATCAGCAAGTTTATCTTTCATTCCGATAAATTGAATAATGATATCTCTTTTTTTGTGATCGTTAAGAATGTGATGTCTATTATCTATGTGTTTTTCATGAGTGTGATGTGCATGGTTTTTACTAAGGGAAATGGAACTTGTATTATCACACAAAATTTTTGTTTTGGTAAAACACATACCATAGTATGTGAGTGTGTGTTGCATCCATAACAATTAGGCACAACAACATCCAACTACTACATATTCAACTCCAGCAATGGAAAGTGCTACTGAGTATTGTTTCTTGAAAAACCAAGAAACTAATGAATCTACTAGGAAATGAAAAGTTCTGGATGTACTCTTTCTACCCATTCTACATCCACCAGATTTAGTATCTGAAAAAAAATTTAAAACAAAATAATTTTCTGAAGTATAGAAGAGTCCTAAATCCATTGTTCCCTTTAAATAGTGAAAAATTATTTTCACTACCTTTAATTTTTATTCCTACAGATTGGATTGATATCTTGCACATAAGAATATTGAAAACATTAATTCTGGATGACTAGCTGTCAAGTAAAGTAAAATTTTATCATTCCTCTAAAAGTTGTTTGATCTACTCGATTCCCAGCTTCATCAAGATCAAGTGTGTTTATGGTACCAATAAGAGTACTTATAATCTTAGTGTTTTCATATCCATACTTTTTATGAAGATATTTAATATACTTATGTTTGGATATATATACTCATTCTGGTTTTTGAGAAATTTGAAAACAAAGAAAAAATATTATCTCACCCAACATACTCATTTAAAACTATGATTTTATTAGATCCACAAAGGAATCGGCTAAAGATGGCTGAGTTGAACCAAATATAATGTCATCCACATAAATTTAAACAATCAATAAATTTTTCTTATATTTATTTAAAAAAATTGTTGGATCTGCATTTCCCTAAACATAATTATTATGAAGAAAAAATAATGTAATTCTATCATACCAAGCTCAAGGGTCTTTCTTAAATCCATACAAAGATTTGGTATGTCTAAAAAGATGATCAGGGTGTTTTGTATCTTCAAAACTAGGAGGTTTTTCAACAAAAACTTCCTCTTGAACATAACCTTTAAGAAAAGCACATTTCACATCCATTTGAAAAAGTTTGAAATTGAAGAATGTTCCAGAGGCATGTAAAATACAAATAGATTCGAGTCTAGCTATTGGAGAATATGTTTATTTATATTCTATTCCCTTTTGATGATTATAGCCATTTGAAACTAATATAACATTACTTCATAATATGATTCAATTTTCATCAAACTTATTTCTGAAGACCCATTTTACTCCAATAACAAAAGTTTCCATAGCTCTTTCATCCACGGTCCAAATGTTATTCTTTTCGAATTTGTTTATCTCATCTTGCATAGATTTTATCCAATCATCATCACATGATTCTTCATACGTTATTTTTGGTTCTAATTGGGAAAATAATTTTAGATGTTCAACTTCATTTAATAAGAAACTTCTAGCCCTTACAGGTTGATTTAAATCACCAATGATGTTATCACTAGGATAATTCTTAAGAAACAACTGATTTGGGTTTTGTAAAACCTGTTCAATAACATAGTGGAAAAAATCCTCATGGTTAAATGTTTCAGAAGTATCTTCTTTGACATTTTCCTTATCAGAAGGATCTTCTAACACGGGTTTATAATAACTTTTTTAAAACACATCTGATGATGTAGGTTGGGGTTATTTAAAAACAAAAGGACCAGTTTCATCATATTTCACATGCACTGTCTCTTCAATAGTACAATTGTTTCTATTAAATAAACTATAAGCCTTAGAAGTTTTGGAGTAGCCTAGTAATATTCCTTCATCATATTTATGTGTGAATTTGGGTAGATTATCTTTATTATTAAAAATTAATAAATTGAAACCAAAAACATTGTAGTAGGAAATCTAGGATTTCTACCATTCCATAACTCATAAAAAGTTTTATTAAGAAAAGGTCTAATAAAAACTCAATTTATAGTATAAAAATAAGTACTTACAGCTTTCCCCAAAAAAATATTTGGTTACAGAATAATCACTCAACATGGTTTTGGTTATCTTTTGAAGAATTCTATTTCTTCATTCATTAACACCAATCTGTTGAGGTGTTCTAGGTGCTGAAAAGTTATGAGTAATTCCTTTTCTACTACAAAAATATTCGAAATCATAATTTTGAAATTCTCCTCCATGATCACTATGAATAGTTTTAATGGAAGGATTTTTCTCATTCATAAATTTGGTTCTAAAACATTTGAAATACGAAAAAGCTACAGACTTCTTTGCTAGAAAATAGACCCATGTATAACTAGTGTAATAATCAACTAGAACAAATACATAGTACTTTCCCCCAATAGTTTTAGTTTGTGTAGGACCAAAAGGATCCATATGCACAAACTGTAATGCAACAGTAGTTGAGATTTCGCCGACTGATTTAAAACTTGATTTATTTTTATTTCCATATTGACAAGGGACACAATCTTTTGAAGAATCAAATATATGCTCTAGTAGATCCTTAACTATAATTTCGTAGAAAGTTTTTATATGTTCCTAAGGTTATAGTGACCTAAAATTATATTCCCTAACCATGAATGTTCTTCTATTGCACTAAGGCAAGGTGAATCTTGGATTCTAAGGTATTCTATGTTTAGTGTGTAAACATTCTCTTGTCTGTGGGAAGAAAGAGTAAACTCTTCCTTGGAATTGTGTACTAAGCACTTTTCATTCCTAAAATTCACAAAGGAGCCTTCATCAAATAATTAACTTATGATAATGTCTCTATTCTTAAGAACGATAACAAATTAAACATTTGAAATCAATGTTTTTCAAAGAAAAACGATGTTAAATATACCAATAATGTCTCCCTGATCATTATCTCTAAAAGCTGCTTTTCCACCTTTCGTCTTTAGAATTTTTTCAAAGTAGTTTTTGTTACCATTCATATATTGGGAACATCCTATATCCATGTACAATGTATTGATTTTGGTACCTTCTATATATTCTTGAAAATAATAAAAATTTAAATTATTGAAATCCAACCTTTCTTGGATCCGGAAATTTTCGAAAGAAAAATTTTAGGCAACCACATCCTTTTAGAAATATAGGCTCTATGAAATTCTAAATAATGAGTTTTGTTTAAGGAACAACATTTTTCCCAGTGTCCACCACACTAGCACTTAGTGGAAAATGTATAAAATTGCGGAACATAATAATTGTTACTAAAAATAGGTTTAGAACTAGTATAACCAAAGCCAAAAATATTCCTTAGAGGTTGAATTTGGGAATACATTTTATCAAAATTTTCATTTCCTAAGGTAATGGTTTACAAACACTTCCTCAAGGAAAATATTTCTGATTTTAGTTTAATAAGAAACTAATTGCCTTCCAAAGCATTTGATTTTGAACTAGAGTTAGGATCGAAAATAGTTTTCTTAGAATTTACATTTTCTAGATCTTTAGAATGTTTATTCTTCTTAAAACATACGTCCTCAAGATCTTTTTAAATACTTTCAAAATCAATATTTTTCTTATAAATATATTTACAATGATCTGATATTTCTTTAGTAAGAATAGTATTCATAGAATTTTTCATATCATGTTTTTCCATGAGTTTTGGGTTCTCAATCTCAAAGAGTGTGGTAAACCTAGACACTCATTCATAGGAATGTAAAGTATTATCTTCATCATAAAAGGATTCATCATCAGAAGATTCATAATATTTATTTTCATTAAATTAAATGATATTTTTCTCATATATTACATATGATTCATAATCTTAAAATTCATCTGAAGAGTCTCCCCAATTTGCACTATAGGTGTCATTGGATTTCAATACATTCTTAGCATTAGCCCTGTAATACTTTTTTCTGTTTCTCTTAGATTCCTTTTGCTTTCTTTCTTTTCACTTTAACATAGGACAATCAGGACTTAAATGCCCATCTCTCTTGAATTCATAGCACGTGACATCTGTATCATTCTTGTCTTTTATATCCTTCTTCTTGTATTTGGATTGAATGTTTCTCTATCCATCGATCTTGTTCATCATTCAAGAATTATTTTCTAATTCATTTTCCAAGGATTCACTTCCACTAGATTTGGATTGGATAAAAACTTTCTTAGATTTGGATCTGGTAACTCTCTTAGGAGTCTTGGATTTCATATACTTAGACGTTGTTGTAAAAGAAACACTTCCATTCCCGTTATTCTTCATAACATGGTCAGCTTCTCCCTTCATTCTAGTCTCATGATGAAGAAGAGCTCCAAAGAGTTCATCAAGAGTAATCTGAGTAACCATTCTGTTCTAATCAATAGTAGTCCTCTTGGATTCCCACTCATTGGGCATGATGTATATGATCTTATCAACAAGAGCATCATCATCTAATCCCTTTTCAACCATTTATTGTAAACTATTTCCATTAGTCATGAATAATTTTTGGACCATAGACATGGGTTCTATATAAGGAATGTTAAAACCATGATATTCAGCTCTAAGCATAACTCTTCTTGTTTCAATTACTTTGGAAGTACCAAAGTGAGTAACTTCATGTTTCTTCCATATACTATTTGCTACATCACAAGGTGAAATTTGGAAATATATATTTTTATTCATTGAACAAATTAAAGTATTGTGTACCTTATAATTCGGTTGATATTCATGATTTTCGTGATTGTTGAAGGTACTAATTTACTTGTCAGGGATTTTATATCCTCTAGTAAGCATAACCAAATTATCTACACTAGTGTTGATAATGAAAGTCTTTAAATGATCTCTCCAATACTCATAATCATTTCAATCAAAAATAGGTTGGTCTTGTTGTATTGACATTGTCTACGGAACCGACATTGATTCCTGACATCTTAATGAAAAAAAATTTCTTTCCGCCCAAAACATTTTAAACGAAAAAGTTTTTAAACAAAGAAAATATTCCTAAGAAAGTAAAATAAAGAACAAGAGTACCTCTAAGCAAAAAAATTAGTCCGAACTATATGAATCCAAAAAATTTATTTCGGAAAATTATGAGATGAATTGTCTTCTAAATATATTCGAGAGATTAATTCAGATTGAACCAAAATTCTGAATCCAATTATTAGATTAGTTCTGGATTTAAGGCCATCTCCTCTGTTACCAATTTTTGAGATGGTATGTGAGTATGATATACTCTATAATAACAAATGTATGATCGAAAAATATAATTGATATGATACTGATTGTAGTATCAAACTATGATGCAGATACTCAAATACAAGAGGAGTTGGTGAATTGTATAATTTTAAAAATTCCTTTGTAACTTTTAAATATGATTATGTTTAACATGGTTAAACAAGGTAATTCACAAAACCCGTAGTTCTACACATTTGATTAAATCAGGAAATATGATTACGAGAAAGAAATTTCAGAGAAGTGATTCCGGAAATGAAGCTTAATAAAAGTTTAAAAAATAAAGATTCTACCTTAAAACATATAGAATCTAACTAAATCAAATTACAAATGTAAGGAGGTATAAGATAGTTATACTTTTTTCAACAATAAAAATCAAGCAGAAAACTTATAACAAAACAAGTAATAAGTAGTAAATCTTTTAACCCAATGATAAGTGTATCCAATAACCATGGATAATGGTCACTTGATTTATTATACCAAGAAACTATGTCTTACCCACACTAGGGAAGCCCTCGATACGGAGATCGGATTCTGTCTTGATATCCCTACAAGATCTCAACTTCATGGTATTCAGAACCTCTGTCTTACTCATCAAGGATGCCCTAAAATCCAAGGTAGTCAGAACCTATGTCTTAATATCCCTGGAAGCCCTCGATAGTACACAACAATAATCAGAGTCACACAAGGAAAAACTGAAGAAGCAGTTCCGTATGCACAATATAATGAAAGTCTCTCTATAGAAATCACTTCAACATCATGTAATCTCTAGAGTCTTAGAACAGTTATTAACTCTTAGAAATGAGATCTTATTTATATCCATGACTTCAACGGTTGACTCCCTCCTCCAACGATCATATAGTTTCTTGAATTTCAGAGGGACCTGTACACGTGTCACTCAAACAACAGTTAGTGAGTAATTGAAAGAACAACATCGTTTTATATGAAAACAAGTTTAATCATAACTAAAATTTGATATTTGGAATGTGAGAAAATGAATGTTCAGATTCTTCCCAAAAATGAATTCGGATTCTATAATACAAAGATATTCATATTCTGTTTTCTAGGAATTCGGAACATGAACTCTATAGAATTCCAGAGTTTGATTTTCAAGAAAAATTGGAATCTGGATTAACAAATAATTTGGAACCAGAACATACAATGTTTGGATTCAGAGTTCATGAGAATTCGGAGTAAGAACTCATAGGAGTTCGGAGTCTATATTCGTAGAACTCAGATTCAGAACATAGAAAAGTTCATAACCATATTTTCTATTCAGAATTCGGAGTCAGAACTCAGAAAGTTCGTAACCAGAATTCGTATTCAAAATTTGGAGTTAGAATTCATAATCAGAATTCGTAATCAGAATTTTTAATCAGAATTCAAAATCAGAATTTGTAATCAAAATTCATAATCAGAATTCATGCTCTGAATTCATAATCAGAATTCGTAATCAGAATTTGTATTCAGAATTCATAATCAGAATTCTGATAATTCGGATTTTAAAACAGAATGATTCATATCTAAATATTTATATGATTATGAGGTTTTGGTTTCAAACTGAATTTTATACATAGAAAAAGTATGATATGAATAATTAAAACAAGGTAAGGATAAATTTCCTTAGGGAAGGAAATTTTTCCTTATAAAATTAAAACACTGGGTAAAAAAATTTCCTTGAGATAAGGTGTTTGTGATTTTCAAAAAAAGAAAATGGTAAAGTCATAAGGAAACCTTAATGACTAAATCAATCGCCCCAATTCTTAAGGAATGGAAAATTCATAAGGAAACCCTTATTGAATCAACATTATTGAAATGGAATTTGATAGAATCTAATTTCACTATCCATATCAATAATATTTCTATAAACATGAAATTTTCATACATCATGACTTCATCGTTGATGGCATCATTGATTCTTAAATCATCTAGATTCTTCCCGAATCATCTTCAATCTTATCACAAAATTTTCCTTCTTCAAGCATACAATAAAATCTCTAATATGATTCAAATGTCATTCTGATACTATTCATTATTATGATGAAAAAAATGTAAAACTGGAGACAAAAATTATAAGGATCAGTACAACTGATAAAAATTTTCCATAATCATTATTGCAACATCAATATACATTATTAGCATTACTTTGGATTCCTCACACCAATAAATCTTTTCAATCGTTATGTAAATTCAATGACATTTTACATCATGATCATTTTTTCAGCTATTCTTTCACAAAACACTTTCCAACTTCAAAATATTCAAGGGACCTTCAATGAAACCTCAGTTGATTCAAAAAATTTCCCCTTTTCTTTATTTTGTTCAATGAGTCTTATGATGTATGATCCTATATCTGATGAAGTCCAATGTATGAAATGTTATTATTGATAGAATGCATCTAATGGATCAGTCTCTAATTATTTTCTGGGTATCAGTGTCAAGACCAGTCTAATTTGTCTCAACCTAATTTAAAACTAATGTTCCAAAGGAACTAATACCGAATAAGAAGGGGGGATGAATACATTTTCATTTTTACAATATTGAAGAAATATATAAACATAATCTCTTCAACCTGGTATGTTTCATTTCCTTATCATCTTTTCTTAAATACTCATTCATGATAATGTTGGAAATAATGTAAAGAATGCAAGATTTACATGGTTCGACCTCAATGTGAGATCCTACATCTTTTCCATAACCACACCCATGGGTGTTTGAAAATAAAATATTATGAATAAGTGAATAAAACTTGTGAAGAATTACATTGAAACATTCTATAACTTGATATGAATGATTATACTGACTCCCATTATATTACAAAGTTCTCGTAGAAGAAACATTGAGCCTATAAAAGTATAAATACAATGATTAATTTTCTCAAAACAAATTTATAGGTCTGATTACCCAGAATCTGAGGGATCTTAGACTGATGAACACAATCAATATGAATCAGTAAAATCCAATAAATATTATTATTCCTTTCACAAAATGCACTCCTCAAACTCTACTTAAATTCTTAGTCTGATCTTGCTCAGTCTGGTAAACAAAACAATCTTATATCTAACCTTCTTATACTATCTTTATTAGAAAATGACTCTAAATCAAATTATTTTACACTTCTCCTTTTTAACACATTTGATTATGTTCTAAAAGAATTTTTTTTATTCTTATATTTATATGAATATCATAATATAATGGAGGGAAACTAAAAAACGCTTCCTTCTAACCCAAATTCAAAAATAATGAGAATATATGCATATATAAATTTCATGTTTGACCACATAAAATCATCTCAAATATTATGTAATGTTTTTTATTGTTATTCGTAATCAGGCTTCTCAAACATCCTAAATTTTATTCAGTATTATGGATCGTTCTCAATTAATTATTATGAAACATCCTTAGTTATCTATAATGAACATTTCTTATCACATTCTAAATTGAAATTCCTCATCAGAGTTATCCCATTTCAATTTACTTATCAGAGTCCTTCAAATTGAATTTCCTCCACATAGTCAATCTGATTGTCATTTCCCTTTTAGAGTTAGACTAATTACCATTTTATCAGAGTATGTCTGAATGAATTTCATCATCATTGTTAGTTTAATTGAATTTTCTCTTCACAGTCAGTTTGATAATTGTTACTTCTCAATTTCAGTATGACTGAATAATAATATAAATGTTATTATCATTACCATGGAAACACTACTCTGAAAATTTAAAATTATTAAAACCACATCATCAAGAACTCATTTAGACATCTGAAACCATCATTTTATGGTACTTCTGGATCTGATGAAAACATTTCTTGATTCCAAAAACTAATACAATATTTATGATTCTTCAATTTATTGAAATGATTTTATCATGAGATATTTCATGATTTATGAGAAGATAGATATTGTAAAATAATCATCTCAATTAACATTATATTTTTAAATAACATTATAACTTCTAAAACCACTTTATCTTTTCATCCACTTTTGTATAATTCTGAATTCCCCACTCCACATATTTTGAAATATAATCCAATACTGAGACAGATGAATATCTCACATCATGTCAATGGATCTGATTCTGAGGGAGAATCTAATTGAAAACATTGAAGAATATTAATCATCCATATTCTATAAACATTCTATGTATGGTGCTTCTCAGTCTGATCCTTTTTTTCCAGAAAAAACATTTCCTTAAAAAAATTGTTTCCCCCTCTATGGTTTGGTTAATAAATTATGAAGCGGTCACCTATTATTCTAGAATATTCCAATAAAAAATATAGATTTTAAAAAATTAAAAAAATTTATGATAGTACATCATAGAATTTATTCAATATCCCCCTTTGGGATTATGGAGAACACACATTAACAAGTTTTTCAACTCTCAAGAAATTTTTTACCACTCAAATTTTGAATATAACTCAAGGATTTTATATTTTAGAAAAACATATACTTTCTCCAAATATATTGTTGGAAAATCACACTACTTGATAATGTAATGTTTTGGAATAAATTTTATCCCACTATGACAACCAAATTTTTTAGTCATGATATGATAAAATCCTCTTTATTTAATCTTTTAGTCTTAATTTTTTTTCTACGCTTTTTTGTTTTATATCCCACATTATATGATAACCAAAACATTATATTCATTAATTAAATACAAATAAAAAATTAGTATAAATTTAAAAAGATGTTAATTTATCTCCCCCTTTGTCAACATAATCCAAATCATAATGGGATGATTATTTATTAAATTTACGACTTATTTGGAGGAGATTAAACATGAATTTGTAGCCTCAAATCAAAAAACATTTATTTTGGAATTTCATTATTGAATTTATCATCCATTTGATACATATTTTAGATATATTATAGAAAAAACATCTAGTAGAAAATTTTACTTTTATAAGGTAAAACATTATCAATTTGTTTTATATTGAATGTTGGACAATATTTTTAGAATGATAAATTTCACTTTGATTAACAAAAATATCTTTAGTGGCCTATAATATTTTGCATTCAAATCATCAAGCTAAAAATTAATCCAAAAAATTTGAGTATAAAACTAAGTAGAAATAATATATTTTGATTCTAGTGTGCTTAATTTTACTAAACTGTGTTTCATAATAGTCAACAAACACTAAATTCACCAAATAAAATATTTCATCATGAGGTTGATTTTCTATCATTACAATCTCAAGCCAAATCGTCATCAGTATAGCCATGAAACATCATCTGAAAATTTACTTCGTATAATAACCCATGTAAATTTTTTTCTTTTAAAATATATTAGAATTATATTTTTTCAATCATATTAGATTCTTTCATATTACATTTTATGTTTCCAAGGATCATGTGGTAACACTAAGATGTGGGAGAATCTCATGTAACCAATTTTACTGAATGATTTTTGGTCATTTAATTCATCCATATTCCACCCATTAGGATGAGTGGATCGTGTATGAACTGCATAATGGAAATGATACATTGAACATGTTATTTTTACATGGTTTAGTACTAAGACCTACATCCTTTTTGTGATTGTTTGACCCCCAAACATGGATTATCCACTATAATATTTTTATTAATTATAATGATTAAAGGGATAAGCTGGTTATGAAACCTAGTAATCGATCTACTAGTTTATTTTGGTTATACCCCCATAAATCCAACACTTATACCTCTGTTGGTTAGGCACCCAAATTGTTCGACTAATTAGACCACCTAGTATATATCTCAACCGTCTTCCACACCTGTTTAGTCACCCTAATCACAAAATCATTCATATTCATAAATTTGATCCATATATAGGATGATCAGTAGATTCCCCTCCATGATATTGTTGGATCAGACTAGATCATGTACAATTCAAATACCTTTTATGTAATGTTGTACTCTTTTAGATAAACTATGATAATTGAATACAATCAGATGTATCATTACAACATTGCTTGGGAAAACATTACTTCTTGTACTGAAGACCTAGCCTCACTAAAAACATAAAAATTAGACAAAAACATTATTATGAATCACTGATAAAAAAACACATCCAGCTTCAATCTCAAATTACTGCACACTAAATATTCAATATTAATTTCATTTTCATTTTTTCACTCATCATTCATAAACACAAATTCATGGATGTCTTCCATTGTTCATGAATTATTTCATATCAATGAAAACATCCTTATTCCAAATACATTTCATGTTCATTTAAATATTTATTTATTTCATGAAAACATTCACGCAATATATTCAATCTCAATGAATGTAAGTTTCTCTAATATTCTTCACAGATATACAATGAGAACTTATTTTTAATGCATTCACTGCATGTATCATGCAATGACTTCATAAAGAACATACACTAAAAATATTCTCAATGTTTTTACAGACTATGTGTATGTACATTGTTCATTTAATCGCCTTATTTTTGTAATATATATTGATATATTTATCTAGAAAATTTTATCACAATAAAAGAATTAAAATAGCACTATACCTTTACACTACTTATTTGAATACAATACATTTACAAATTATATCGTTGTTTAGTTCCCAAAAAAACGTCACTAAATAGAATGTGGTACCCTCATTCAATATTTAAAACATATGATACTTCTTGTAATAGTAAAAATAATATATGATTTTCAAAATATGTTCGCGTGAGTGTATATGATATATATAGTCCAATTCGTGCAACAGTTTACTAAGATTCAATGTATGGGATCTTGGTTCATCATGCAAGCCATAAAAATTTCAAATTCCATAGTATATTCATGGATCATCAATCTTCTTGAAGCACTAAATGTGTAAAATTAACATATTGAGTACTCATGGGATTCTTCACCTTCACACAAACAATGATAGAGCAGAACAATACCTTGTGTGATCTAACAAAGATCACTGAATAGAACTTCACTGAAAAATTACATACTCTCAATCAAAAAACAATTAGCATAGAATATACTATTTATAGGCATCATACATTGTCATGGAACATTATAGACTCACAAAGGCCATCTTAGAATTAATATATAGAGTCACAGCTCGAAGAAGACATCCGTGAATAAAATCTCCTTCAATGATGAGAAGAATCATATCAAAAAAACATATTCTAGAGATGATGAGATTAGTTATCCCATTGATTGAAGTATGAAATTTGATCAATTGATCACATGGTTGTGGTTCTACTTAGTTGTTCAGATGGCTCAAAAAATTCAATGAATAGATTAGGTATCCCTGATTCTTTCCATGTTTTTTAAAATAGATTATCACATCAACAATCAGGATAGGTCTACTCAACAATCGGACTTTAAGATCTATTATCTACAATCCCACATAGAAATTCATATCCCTCATATGAATCCTTATATAAAAACCCACAAAATACATATTCTATAATAATCCTCTCCCTCCTCTGGTACCACCCCATACCAGTTCCGGCAGGTGCGCTCCTCTTCCCACCTCCACCGTGGTGCTTCCCCATACAGTGGTGCTCTCCCGCTGCTCTACCTCACGTAGTCACCCTTTTACTAGTCATATACTCATGATGGAAAGAATGGGTTGATCTTATCCACCCATATAGTTGTGTTCATCTCCCCTAGATACTTTTGTGGTGTTGAATGAATTTTTATATATAAACCATTAAAATCAAATCAAAATTCTACATGAACAACAAATTCAAATCATCTAGAATAACCATATGAAAAATATGATATTTCAATTATTCAAATCGTTGTTGTAAAAAATTAAATCCATTTGGACATGTCATGAAATTTAGTAATGGCTCTTCAATCATACCAATTTAAAAATCATTAAATATTTTTATTCTTAACAAATTGAAAACAAGTTAGACTTCAGAAAATCAATAGACCGCTTCAATCTCTCCATTTTGATTTGTTTTCAAAACTGAATTGTCAATAAAATTCAATGATATATTCTCCCCCTTATTTATAATAAATACCATGTTATGAACATGGGACGGAATTATCATTATGAAAAGTAAAATGTTGAAAATATATCTTCTCTTATGAGACGTAATGTCTTATTTACTTCTAAGAAAGATGGAATCACTACTAGCTTAGAAAATATCTAAAATTAATCATCCTTATGTTTGTGTGAGAAATTATCTATGTAGAAAAAAGTGTGAACAAATTTTACATCAATGGTGTCATTACACTTTCATCACATGATACTTGTCACTAAAACCTCTTTTTAGAGGTTGTTCTAATGATTTACATCAATTATTTTGAACACATCTCCACAAACAGATTAGAATCATTAAAGTGCATGAATGTATTTCCCCTTTTTCCATCAAGTAATAAATCAATCTATTTTTAAAAATTTATGATTTATTATAATGAAAATAATATTTTTTAACCAACAAACTTCAATTGTGATAAGCTTAAATTTCTAAATATTTAACATTATGAATTATCATCTTCATATCTCATCAAAACATTCAGTACTCATAAGACATTAATTAAGATAGAAATATTTTATTGGTGGTCTTGTGTGATCTATCTTAAGAGACACACTCAATATTCCTCCATTAAAATTTAATTTCATGGAAAATTCCTAGAATCATCAATTGTTATATGTACGTTTTCTAGGAAACAACATTAAGACAATAATCAGCCACGATGGAAACCAATTAACTGTCTGATATTCACATCATTAATAAAATTCAGGTCCCCTTTGAATATATTCATCATGTTCAATTACTTAAATGGAAAAAAATAAAAAAATATATGGTAATAAGGTTCCTCTTCAACACTAGTTAATTTGAGATACTCAGTTGAGAGTTTTTTCTGAACCCATCAATATTTTAGATGAACAATGATTCTTCATATTCGCTAGAAATGCAGTTTTATTTCTCTTTTCTTTCTCCATCTTTCTTGCCACATCCAACAATTCTACCCATATGGTGAAAAATATTTTAGAACATACTTTATCATCACACATTTTGTAGACTTATTTATCTCAACATTTGAAGTCATGTGCTCTATTCCATTGTTCATCAATAATTATTTTCGACTAGATAACAATGATAAATAATTTTTACTTGAATTTCCAGATATGTTCCACCTATCACAAAAAACATTATAATTTAACAAGTCTTCAATTTTAGGAAAATTTTTATATTATTCGATAGTAATATCATTCACTTCATTAATCATGTCTTTTTCATCTAAATTTATTATATATTGGATTTCATAATGTTTTCTTTATTAAGGATTTTTATGGACAATTAATATTGATCCAAGATGCACCCTTTTTTTCATAATAAAATCATTTGTTTTTTGTGAGACACTCTTCACATCATCCATCACACACATCATGGGAGTTATTTGTTTAACCAATTTATTCTTACGTTCATAACCCATGGTTGACCTGTCAACTTCATCTCTTACCTACTTCAATTTCTATTGTGGTCTTCTATTCCCATTAGTAAATTATTTGTCCATGATTGGTGCATAACATCACTCATCATAGTAGTGGCCACATCTATTGTAATTATCACATAAAAATTCATAGTAATCATATCTACTCCTGATAAAAAAATTCTATTTTTTATGAATTCCACTTCTATTTTTCGAGTTTGAAATCTTATACAACTCTTCTCCCCTAAATCCATGAATTTTTTAATTTTCATACACTGACATATTATTACCAAAAATTATTTAATTATTCCCAAACTACCAAGAACACCAATTGTAGCTAACGAATCTTCATTTTTATTCAGTTTCAAAATTGTTCTATCTTTGAAATTTTGTTTCTTATGGGTATCACATTTCATCTTAGGTTCATTTATTTGGGGAAAAAATTACAAACTTATTCAGATTCAACTTTAATAATCTTTTAGTTTCATGAGTATTTTTTTCACCCATGTTTTTTTAGTTTTAAATTTTGAATCTGCACTAGTCAACAGGACAACATTAGTGCACAAAAATTTATTAGTACCAATTGTTATCTTCTTCAATGAGCCAATGTATACTTATATTTAGATAATATCAAGAACTTTTTTCCATTAGTTTGATTCTTTTCAGAAATAGGGTTATTATCAGATGAATTCTTGGAAATAATTCATTTATTAGAATTTTGGGATGTTTTATATTGTGTCTCATCCATATTTATCAATTTCATTTAATGTAAAATATATTTTAGGTTGATATAAACATTATCATAATAAACTAATTTCATGCCCAATTCCCACTGAATCTTTATCTTCTCAATCTCTTCTTCATGAATGTAATTTTCCTTTAGTAACAAATTATCTAGCTCCTTGATTCATTACGATTTATCATTCAATTGGTTATATTTGAAATTCAGAGAAATACTAGGTATCCATTTATGATCATGGATAACATCTATAAATCCATCTTGATAAAATTATTTCTCATAAAATTTACATACCAATTCTTCAATAGCATCATAATATCTTTCATTGGAAAGATATATTTTTTCTTTAATTTCTTATAAATGTCTTGTGTGACACTTGTAAATGAAAAAAAAAATTAGTTAATGCATCTTCCATTCCATCTTCCTATTCTTCTAGTAGTACATTTCCATCCTAGAGTTCCTTAAAAACTATGGTAACACATGCGACCACTTATTTTTTATGTTTATTTAGTTTTTTTTCTAATTTTAGAATTGATCATAACATTATCACTGCTTGAACATGATTCATCAATATATTTCACTGAAAAATTTACGATCAGAGTGAAATTAGATACCAATTTATTTTCATTTATCTTTGAATTATTCTTTAGATTATTTCCACTCTTTTCTATTTTTTCACTAATATTACTGAAACTTCAACATTTATAACATCATGAGTTGATATTTGATTTACCATATGAATACATTCTAAATTTTATTCAAACTCAAATCTGAAAATCATATACACATGACAAAAAAAATTGGACAAGAAGAGTATATCCAATCACAGGTGGCATGTTCTCTAATACCAATTGAAGTGTGTAAGGGTTGTGTAGTCACACTATTGGGGTGAATCTATTGTGACTAATTTTACTAGATTATTTTCAACTTTTATTTAGAAACTAGATCACTTGTTAGGATGATGGGATCATACGTGAAACGTAGAATGTAAATGAGACACAATCTAAACTATTTTTATATGGTTTGGTACTAACACCAACATCCATGACATGTTGGTTAGACCCCCCCAAGATATATTATCCACTATAATTATTTTATCATTTACCACGATTCAAGATGAAACTAATTATACACACTAGTAATAGATTGTCCTGTTGATTCTAGTTATACCCACCCCCCAGTAATCCAACTCTTATTCCTCATTTTGTTAGACCCCCCAACGGTTTGACTGGTTCGACCCCCAGTCTCTCTCGAGAGCTTCTTCAGCAACTGGTTAAAACACCTAGTAACAACAACCTTCTTCATTAAAATTATGATCCAAAGATAGAATGATTTGTTGATCCATATCCATGATAATGGTGGTCTTGCTCAGATAAAATCTGATCACTGAATATAATCATATATCTTAGTACAACAATACTTTGGTAGACATTTATTCTTCTTCTGGATACTCAGCCACACTAATCAGTAAAAACATGGGCACATAAATCCTCATGAATCACTGATAGTACGATTGATTCTACTACATACTCGAATTACTACACTATAAATATGAAATATAAATTTCATGTAAACTTTTTTACACTTCATGCATAAAAAAATGAATAGATGTCTTCCTTTATGCCTGAATAATTTCATGTTCATTTATTTGGGATTATGAGAATGACATTTAATGTGAATCTAAATATTTATTTATTTCATTCACACTTGGACATACAATCATCACTCTAAATGTATGTAAGTTTATTTATTCTCCTTCGCACATATATTGTTAGAAATTGTTTTCAATGTATTCCCTTCATATATCATGAATATAATTATCCAATAAAAACCCTTAACAAATTCTCATTCATTGAAAAAACCATGTGTATATACAGAATTAAGGTCATCGCCTTCATTGTGTAAAATTTGTGGAACTTTTTATCTTCCCAAATGTCTCACACTACAATATTGAAAACAGAACTATATCTCCTTACTTATTCTTCTCATACAATACCTGATGTCATTATATATTTTTTCAGTTCTTGAAAACCATAAATAAATAGTATGTGGTGTCCTCATTCAATTTTTTAAAAATAGGCCCTTTTCTGTAGCATTACAAACAATATAAAGTTCATAAAATCTATCAACACAAGTGTATTTGATATATACATTGTCCTTTGTAAAATAGTTCACTAAGATTCAAAGAACGGTATCTTGGTTCATCACACAAGACTAGAAGATTTCATGACCCCAATAGCTTCATGGAACATCATTCTTTACAACGCACTGCAATTGTGAAAAGATGATTTTGTGTACTAATGGGATTCTTCTCCTTCTCCAAAAAATATAGTGTGGAACTCCACCCTACACAATCTAGAGAAGATCAGTGAATATAAAAACAATGAAAAATAAGATCATGTCAGAATAAATAAAAAATGAACAAAGAATTTGGTATTTCTAGGCATTGAACATTATCCCAAAACAATATAGAATCATGATGGCTAGCTTCAGATCGATGGATAGTCATCATATCTCAGATAAAACATCATTTAACTGTAGCTCCTTCGATGATGAACATAAGCACCTCAAAAAAGACTTTTTGGAGAATATGAACTCAGTAATCCCATCAAATGACTTATGAAATTAAATCAATAGATCCCATAGATGTGGTTCAGGTTGGATGATCAGATATCTCATAACATTCAAAGAACATATCAATTAAGCCTAAATAATTCCATGATTTTTAAAATTCATAAATAGATCAATGGTCAAGATAAATTAACTGAATGATCGGATGGATATAATCCATTATATAAAATCCCACATTTAAATTCATATCCATCCGCTAATTCCATGTATAAAAAATAGTGGTAGAAATATTCTAGATTACTCCTCTCTCTCCTATGGTACTGTATTGTCCCGGTTCTTGGGGGTGCACTCATATTCCCACATTCATAGTCATGCTTCCCTACACGGTGGGGCTCTGCTGCTTCTCTGCATTATGTAGGCACCCTTGTAAAACTATACTACTCATGTTGGTTGGCTAGGGTTAAACTCATCCACCCATATTAATGTGTATTTCTACCCTAGTTTTCTTCTTTGTGTTGGATTAATTTTTATATACACGCCTTTCCAAATTACACATGACCAAAAAATTAAAATCATCCAACATAACCATATGAAAAATATTATATTTCATTTATTCCAATCATTGTTGTAAATAATGTGAATCCATTTTCAAATTTCATAAAACTTAGGAACAACTCTTCAAACATCACAATTTAAATATCGTTGACTTTTCATCTTCTTAATATATTGTAAACAAGTCCAACTTCACCACATCACTTGACCACGTCAATACTGATACCTTTCACTCAATGTATTAGTATAAAAAATATCAAGCCTTGATGCCGTTAGGTATTGTATATGTCCTATAATATTACAAAATTATTTTTGATTCACACATTTTCCAAAATAACATTTACTCAACATCATCCCCACTAAAATTGGATTAAAAAATTATTTGAATTCTTACATTCCAATATATTTTTAAGAATTACATAGTATACTTTTATTGACATAGAAAATGTATTTTTCATTTTATTAGATGTTCAGTCTTGTAAGAATATTAATGCTGCTAAAATTGATTACTTATAGTTTATTTTCATATTATTATAAAATTATTTGAAAATATATAATATATCCTAGGAAAAATTTATATCATCCCCACATACAATTATAATTAGAGTTTACAACTTAAAATCTGTTACATATAAGGTTCTATAAATTATTCCATTAGATAGACTAAACAATATCATACAATTATCATGTTTATAATTTCTTTTACGTATAGCTTTTTTGAACACAGACAAATCATTATCCAATTTTAAAAAACCATCCTCATCATGTACAATCCCACAATGTTGTTTGTAAGAAACTGGTTCTTCTTTGGGGTATAGATTCCTTATTTTCCATCAATTCCCACTTTAATTGTTAGATATGGCTTAATATGAATTCTCATTGAGGTCCCGGAGGTTTCGAGGGTGTTTGGGGCTAGTCTAGGTCCCAAAACCCATGTTTTTGGATGAAACTACCTAGAACACTGTTAGTAAAAACCATGCAGGGTAGGCCCCATGGTTTGTAAAAACACTGTGAGGCTGAGCAGTGGGGTCTACCAACCACACAGTTTGAGTAAACCATGTGAGAGAAGGCACATGGTCGTGAAACTAGCTATTCCTTCTCATAAGAATTTGATAGTGGCTTATCAGTAGGTTTGTGTGTTGTTAGTAAGCCATGTGGATAAACTGTGCAGTATTCCCAAAGCCTAAATGGGCTTATGAATGACTTGTGCACGATTTTCTAAATTGTGACCATGTACCATGTGGTCCAATAAATACAGAATTTTAAAATTTATAATTTAATTAAAATTATTTTTATTTATCCTATTTGAGATCCATCCTCCCTCATAGAAATGGAATACTAAGAATGATCTCAACCTTGTCTATTCATGAATTCATGGTTGTTTCTCTACAAAATATCAATTTAGAAGGTTGTTTGTATCATTGCATCCATAATGATAATTTAAAAATTCATTTTTAATTATATGTATTTCATTCGTCCATCGTCCACAATATTTGGATTTGGGATCATATGCCATATTTTGACATTATTAATGTTTTCTTCATATTTCTCCTAATCTAGAATAAATCTGGAGCTGATACTGAATGAGCTATGTAGAACTGACCTATGTAAGGTGGTTTCTTGCATTTCGCTCTAAGTAAGTCCATTTATATATGTCGTAATGTTGGGTTCCCATTTTTGGGTGTATCTTTAAAATGAAATTGAACCCTAAAATTTTAATTCCAATTCTGGTTGATTAAAGGACATTGTTCATGTTTTATATAGGTAAAATACCAGGATTATAAATCACCCCTTTTGTTTTGTTTAATAAATAGGACTATTATGGATTTATCCTTGGACACCCATAGGTGTGCCTTTTTCCCCATGACCTGGGATTTTGAGAAATTAATTTTATATGAATGTAATTGAAATTATAATGAATTTGAATTGATTAAGTTATAGGGGTGGGAGCAGTGACCATGACCCTTGTCCTTTTTCTTGATTATCTTGTTTTATTTTATGTTAATCTTTAATGATGGAATTATCTTGTATTACATTGTTTATGTGATTCAAAGGATACCTATACCATATATTGGTTGTTTTATATTAATACACTTTTAGAATAATTTTCACAAAAGACATAAATGTTGTTTAAGAGAAGTGATTTCATGATAGCCGTGAGAGGCTTCATATATTAAATATCCTCATGCGAGTAATTGAAATGCCATTCCTTATGAGGTTAGAGAAAAAATGAGACATCTTTTTGGTGAGTTATATTTTTATGTCATTGTTTTTTATCATGGCATGTTAAATGAAATTGAACAAATGATATTGAATGGATTAAAATGTTATGAGCATTTTGTGATACGTGGATTCATATTAGAATGCTTAAGATGGACTCAATTACAATATTCCTTTCTTACTCCATAAGTGATACATGGATACAAATGACGGATTACATGGATGGATTTATTAAGGAAAGGATTATATGAAACGTGATTCATGGAGTCTGATGATAATTCCATGGACAGAGTCAAATGGAATTTGACTATATATTCCATGGGTGATACTCAGGTTCCCTTAGTCGATTACCAAAGATGGACTCATTTGGATGTGATGTTATACCACACCTATAGTGATCCAAGATTCCTAAAAGGTTCAACATGGATGAGATTGTAGGGTGTTGAATGATACTTCACACATGTTGATACTGGAGTCTCAAATTTGGAATTTAAAGGATGGGATATGGTTATGAATTTAATTTTAAATGGATTGACTATTATGACATGTCATCTAAGAAAAATAATGGATTATCTCTAGAATTATACATTTTCAGATGGTATATTTATGCATCTTCAATTCATGAGACTATACGAGGGATTTCGTTCTTGTACCAGGTCTCGATTCATATAAAATTCAATAATAATGAATTATTATATGCTTTTGATCAAATATAATATATATTAAAAGGGTACCTACAAATAACAGTTTTTATTTTCGAGTATTTCCTTGGTCACTACATTAATCAATTCAAAATTACATTTATATATATTAAATGATTGGACGGAACCTGACCAAGGGTGGTTGCCTACTTGGATTTGATGTCACACCCTATTTGGGTAACCCTTTACGACCCAAATAGACTACTTGATTGCATGTAATGAAAGGATAAAGAACCCTCTTTTTGTTATGGGATTTGATGCATAGGAGAAAGAGAAAATGGGACCATGCTGAGGAGTTAGAGGTTACTTGGATAAATTTGTATTATTCAGTACTATTGTTATTAGTATTGTATATCTACTATTTATTCCATTTTTGGTGGTTTTTTAGAATCATATGACATGTAAAATAATTTTGGATATTATATATTTGTTTATTTATTTCATTATTAGACTATTTAATTCTATCATTATATTTTACTACATCAACTACTTGTATGATATTTCTATTGTGTTTCACTCTGGTGTTGAGGGAATAGTCTCCCCACATACTCACCTTCGACCCTCTGTTAGTCGGTAACCTCTAGCATTTGGGGAGATGCACTTGTGGTCCTATGGCCAACTAGGATCAGAGAACTGTTGAGTGGAATTTAGGTTTGGGATGTTAAAAAGTGGTATCAGATAATATTTTATTGTTTTCATTACAATTTAGTGACAATATAATGGATGAGGAAGGAAATGGAATATCTAACCCGCGTAAAGGGAAATCAGAAATACCTCGAATTAAATTATTGTTTTTAATTTTTAGTAATAGTTTATTTGATTCCACCATTGGGAGATGAACATGTATTGTGCTATTATATTTGATTTGGTTTTGGTTCTATTATCTTTAAATGCTATGAGATTTGGGCATTCTATATCATGCATCATTTTTTTCACTCTCTATAAATACATGCCAGGAATTTTATTCAATGACATTTAGAGAGTATAACTTATTCCATGATGTTGTGATAGATGGGGAGATAAATATTCCTTCTATTGTGAGATATGTATTGGGATACATTATGGTATGGATCAGATGGATGTTAATCATTGGTCCCTATGGAGCGCGGTCCCACATGGATAAGAATTTGGAAGACTATGGTTCAACATTATAATTTTTTTTGATATAATTGGGAATAATCATGATTTAAAATTGAATTTGGGAATGAATATGTGAGCTCAATTAGAAAAAAAAATTCATGCAAATTGAAATGTAAACATATGTATCTTTTAGAGGAGAACTTTACTGGACCCGGCCTTAGTATTGGGTTGTTAGTAGTGTCCCTATTTTATATCTGTTTTGTTCATTGCCCAAACCTGAATCATGAAGTAGTAAGAGGGATGTGTTCCTCTATATTAATGGATTTACCTATTCTTCCAAAATTACCATGCTTTTTTGAGTGGCTATCCTTGATAATGTTCATGATCTGAGGGGTGTTTTTAGCATTGTAAATCCATTACCCCATTACAATCTCCAGTGATATTCCAAGAGGGTGGCAATGATCATACTCCAAAGGTAGTAGTTTGTGGGATACCAATGAATACCCTAGTCCTGACAGCTATGGAAACATCTGTTATACCATACACACGTACTAAGGCATAGTTCTATGAAGGCTTTATATGGTTCATTCATACTGTTTAACGAGCACAGTGACCTGCCTCTCTTTGGAATTATTCATGCATGTGTTCTAGAAGCATAATGCACCCACGTTTTCATGGGATGTTAGAAAATATCTTGTATATTCATTTCATGAGGACATGATGTATATCTTCTAGAAATTAAATACACCTCATAAGAAGAGGGTAAATAATACTGCGTATATGATAGATGATTCCAACAAGAGGAGGCGGGATGTTATCAAACTGAGGATTATCCTCAAAATATGGCATGGATAGCATTTAATGTGGCCAAATATGATTATTTATATCTCAATATGCTACAGTATGATAGATCCTATGTTTTTGGGCATCTGGGGTAGGGCACATTAAAAGGGATTGACTAATCTACTATTTTCACTATAATCTAGTGCTTTTCCCCTATTCTAATGGGTGATAATAGTTCAAGAGTTATAAGATTTTAATATGGTATTGGGTACAAAATCTAATTTTAGTTAATTATCTTATGAATGACTACAGTATCACGGATATTGAGTCAGGTTCGGATCATACAATGTAACATGAGAGAATATGGAGGTACGAGCCAGGGAAGTTCGACACCTTGTTTTGGTACTACATCAACTAGTAGTAGGAATAATCATCTTGATCTTCCACATGGTGATATTATTAGTAAGACCATATCTTTAAGTATATAAGTGAGATGATACCAATGTGGTAAGACTTGACCTGTGAGGACACATTATATAAGATACCTAGTCAAGTGTCGATCTTATAGAAGTATTGGAATAAATAGTGATTCTCCGAAATGTTTCCACTAGAAACCAGGGAGATATGGTCCTCATTGACTCCACATATAGGTGTATGGTCAGTAACATCTCAACAGAAAATGAGTTGGGGTATATAATTCCATTGAGTCCAAGGTGTTGGTCAGGGCCAAATTAGTCATACCCCATTTTTATAGGGATAGCAGGGTGGATCACCATCGTTTAGCCAGGAAAAGCCATAGGGTTGTGGTATAGGATAAAAATACGAAATGAAATAGGACCATGAGGGGAACAATCCTGGGCCATCAAAATTCGTAGGTATTATTCTAGACTCCTCCATTTTATATTTTTAACTTTCTGATATCAGAGATTCATATTGATTTAAATTTGTGCCAGCTGTGGAGTTCCATGGTCTTTTTGTTTTTACTTTTGATGTCGTTAAGGCTATAGACCCTCAATTTGGAATCAAAATGGAAGGTATGCATCAGTGCAGGGAGTGCAGCCTTGATATTTGTGGATGTCACTTTGTGGGAACCTCTTTGTACTCTAGATGATATACTTTAATATCATACTCAGTATGTACTAGTTTGTTCCATTTCATGGTGACATTTATTTCTAGGGATGTACGGTGAGATTATGTCACCAGAGGGTGGAATGTTTCTTCACAAAGGTGAATGGGAGTTCTAGGTGATTCAAGATGGACCTAAGTATCATGTGATGGGTAGGATGAAAACCCAGAGTGTGAGTTTGTATTATGATGACCAGGGAACTATTTTTATTTATTTCCCTCCTTTAGTTGATTATTTTAAGTATGTTTTCCTAAATGAATTTTTACTATTACCACTTGTATAAGAGGTATAGTTCCCTATGGATCTAGTTACAAGAGATGAAATGGTATCTATTTAACCTTATAGAAGGGTTATGATGGAGTTTCAGGAGCACAAGGGGTAGCTAGAAGATTTATAGAAATAGCGGTTCATCCAACATAGTACTTCTCTGTGGGTTTTAGTGATCCTTTTTTTGTGAAAAGGGAAAACGGTACCCTCATGATTTTTGTGGGTTAGCAGAAATTGAACCAACTTATGATTAAAAATTGATATAATCTACCACATATTTATGATTGTTTAGACTATGTAAAAGTATATCAGGTCTTATCAATGATTTTTTCTAGATCTGGTTATCATTATGTCTTTTTTAGACCATCAGACATAACTCGCATAGCCTTTCTTAGAAGTTCAAGTCTATATGTGTATTTGGTTATGTCATTCGGTCTCACAAACACACTAATGGTCTTCATGGCACCGATCAACCGAGTTTTCAATCCTTATCGTTATTCATTTGTAGTGATTTTTGTGGATGAAATCTTGTAATATTTTCATAATCAAATGAAAATTCCAAACAACATGAGATCAATTTGAGTACACCAAGAAAGAATTAGTTATATGATAATATTACAAATATACACCTATAGATGTATTAGATTCTCTTCTTAGGTCACATAATCTCAGAGATAAGAGAATTAGTGGAGCCATAGATGGTGAGAGTGTTAGTTTTGTGGTATTATCCCAATAATTCATTTGAGGTATATAAATTCTTAGATCTAGCTGGTTAGTACTGGTCTTTCATACATGACTTCTTACACTCAGCAGTGACACTAATGTTACTGATTAAGAAGTGTATAATGTCACAATGGATTGATTCTTATGAGACGACATTTCAAGAGCTGAAAAGAACATTGAATTCATCACCGATACTAATTTTTATAATTCCTATTAAGAGTTACACTATGTACTATGATGCCTATAGTATCGGGATATGATAATGTCTGATGTAGGGTGATATAGTAGTGGCGTACAGGTCTTAGTAGTTGTGCCACATAAGAGGAATTATGTGCTGCATGATCTCGATCTAAATTTCCTTGTTCATAGTTGGTGTTATTTGCTACACTATTTAAATAGAGACTATTTTTTGGTGTATATAGACCACAAATGTCTCACATATATCTTTACGCAACATGATCAGTATCATAGGAAACAATTATGGGTGGAATACCTATATTATTTTTTAATTCAATCAAGCCTACATTCCTGGAAAGGGAAATATAGTTTCTGATGTATTGAGAATGTGGACTCTGATACAGGTAGTGTAGTAGGGTTTTAGTGAGTGTCATCTCATGGATCTGTTCTCTAAGATGATGTTGGAGTTTCTTGACAATCATGGAAAGATGTACCATTCATCTTTAGATGTTACATCAATCCTATTTGAAATTGCAAGGATAAGGAAGCTATCAGACTTAAGATGCCATTCTCTATGGGATAGTGTCACAAGTGAGGACCCTCCTCCAGGATGGACCCTAGGAGATGATGAGATACTTTGAGTACATGGGGATGAAAGGGTCTTCACAGACATGTTAATCGAGATTTGGCATGATTTTCAAGATTTTTCTTGGGAAGTGTAGCTATGAGCCACCAAGATTTATCATGATTTATATCATCACTATTGGTAGTCAGGTATTAAAATATATGTAGATATTTATTTCTTGTTGTGTTACACCTATCAGTAGGTGAAGGCGGAACACCAATGACCATCAATACATTTACAATTTATAGTTATTCCCAAGTGGAAATGGAATGATGTCACATGGAATTCAAGAATATTTTATGAGGTCACCTTGAGGGAATGATATTCTATGGTTTTTTCTTGATATCCTCACAAATGATTCTCATTTACAACTGATCAAGTATGTATTCAGTTATGATATGCTTAAGAGATTGTATATCCATGAGATAATATGACACCACAGGGTCAAACATTCTATTGTTTTAGATTGGAATGCCTAGTTTACTTCCTAATTCTAGAAAGGACTACAGAGGGAATTGGGTACACAGGTGGTTTTAATCATATATTACCATAATCAAACATATGTCTTCTAGGATCACATGATTCATGTGCTTGAGGACATGTTTCATGCATGCATCCTAGATTATGTGGGCTCTTGGAAGTGGAAAATACCCAAGGATGAATTTTACACAAAAAATAGAATTCAATATACTATTCAGATGGAGCCATAGAAATCTATGTATAGTATTCCATTCAAATCACTCATGTGTTGGTTAGATATCGGATAGTCTATTATAAAGGGACCAAATTTTGGTCCGGAGACCACAGAGCTGGTGAAACTATTTTAGAAGCGGATGTATACTACATAGAGTCTCCAAAAATCATATACCTATCACTATAGAGGAATTATAGAGTTTGAGATTGGGTAATAGGTTTTATAAAGTGTTTCACTGAGGTTAGGACATAATAGGATTAAGAGAAAAGGTAAAATTTCACCATGGTATGTTGGGATGATTGAGATTATAGAGAGAGTGGGGCCGGTAGCCTATCGGTTGCATCTACCTTAGAGGTATTGTGTTATGAATGAAGTCTTCCGTGTTTATGAGCTTCTAAATTACTATTCCAATCTATATCATGATTTTAAGGATGATAAGGTTGACTTATTGGGATATATTTTCTTTGTGGAGCATCCTATTTTTTTTGTCGATCGTAGCATAATGGTTGTCTAAGGTAGGTATTTTCCATTAGTATAGGTGTTATGGAAGCATGAATGAATACATGATGAGACTTGGGAGTGGGAAGCTGATGTATGATTATTGTAGCTAGAGTTATTAATATACCATTCTTCACCACCCTTGTGAACGCATTTCGAGGATGAATTTATATAAGGGGGTTTTTTAGAACCTGGTTTTTCAATTAGGTACCAATTTATTTTCCTCCAAAATATTTCTATTTAATTTCTTATATATGTTCAAATATGAATTTAAATAGATTTCATGGATGTTTTAGGGGTGTCTAGGGCTAGTTTGAATCTTGGAACACAATTTTTGGGTCAAAATGTCTAGGAGCACAGTCTGTACAAACCGTGTGAGGATAGATAGTAGGGATATACATGATGCCATGTTTGAGAAAATAATATTACAGGAACCACACTCTCGTACATCCAGGTTTAATTTTTTAATAAAAATTGACAGTCTCTTATCAAATGATTTTATTTAGTAAACCATTTGGTTAAACTATGTGTTATACCCCAATCCTACATGAATAAATGCGTTGTTTTCTCACAGTTTTCTAAATCGTGTGCATAACCCATGTGGACCTTTAATTTAAAGGACATTATAATTTTTATTTTAATTAAAATTATTAAAATTAATCCTAATTGAGATCTTCCCTCTAGCACAACAAAGGGAACCTAAGAAATCTATCAAACGAATTTTTCATGGATTCATGTTGGTTTCTCCATATGATATCCTTTTAGAATGTAGTTTTCCTCATCAGATCTATAAAGGTATGATCTATATTCCTTTTCAGTCATATATCATTATTCTTTCCAATGTATGTGCTATTTTCATTTAGGATCATATTACTTATTTTCATGTTCTCCATCCATTTATTAGATTTATTCTAATCTAGGTAAAATCATGATTTGATACTTGATGATATATTTAGAATGTACCTAAGGTAGGTAGTCTCATTCCTTTCATTAAAAGTTAGGACCTTTATAAATATCATTATTCCATGCACCCATTTTATGGGCGTCGCTTAAAAATGAAAGTGAACAGTAGATTTTTCCGTTCTTTTATTTGTGATTAAATAGAATTGTTGATGTTTTATATATGATGAATACATCGAGTATGAATCACACCTTGGGTGTTGTTTACTAATTAGGCCTTTGATGGATTTAACCTTGGACACCCTTAGGTGTGCCTTTTCTCCCATGAAACGAGATGCCGAATAATGAATTATCTATGGGTTGAATTTCAATTTTAATGAATTATAATTAAAAAAATTAAAGGCAATGTATGACTGAGTAAGACGCTTGGACACTATATTAATTAGTTTTTTTTGCAGCTTTTGTTGAATGTAAATTCTTCAATTTCCTTGTTTTACATTGAACATGTTAGTCAAATGGTTCATATAAAATATGTTTATTGTTTAAGCTTAATTTCATTTTATAATGATTTTACCACATGAGATAAATGATGTTTAATCCATTTAATAGACTGATAGACATAAGAATCATGATATATTGAATATTTCAATGCGAGTAATTGAATATCCAAGCCTTGTGAGGTTTTCCAAAGTAGGAGACACCATTCAGGTGAGTTGTAGTAGGATGTAATCAGTTTTGACCTTATAATGTTCAATAAAATTAAATAAATGATAATGAATTAATTAAATGGTTATGATAGTTGGGTGATACGTGGATTCAAATTATAATTCTATAGACGGAATCCATTTCCATGATCCATACATATGTCATGGGTGATACATGGACCCAAATTAGGGATTCCATGAACAGAATCATTGAAGAAATACTTATATAGAAAGTGAAATAATCATTCTTATGAGAATGTCATGGTTGGAATCCAAGTTAATTTTACTATTTATTCCATGTGTGATACTCAAGATACCTTAGTGGACCACCGAGGATGGACTTGATTGGAAGTGATGTTATACCTCACATAGACCAACACCAAGTTTTTTATAGGTTCTCTAGGGAAGTATTCTAGGGTGCTGGATGATATTAAACCTGGAGCGATACTTGAATTAAAAATTATGAATTTCATGGATGGGATTCAGTTATGGAATGAATTATAAATGGAAATCGAATTGTTATGTATCTTTTAATCCAATGAAAAATCTTGGATTCATTATTGACGTTCACCTTTTTGATGATTTTTTTTAGGCATCTTCTATGCATGATAATATATAGGGAATGTTGGGTTTTTGTTGGATCTTGATACTTGAAAAATTAAATAAGAAGGAATTGTTAATTGATATAGATTAAAATTAATATATATTAAATTATTTCCATAATATAACTTTTTTACTTTAGAGTACTTCCTTAGTTACTGCTTTACTCATTTCACACTACATGTCAGATATATTCACTTACTGATTCGAACCTGAAGTTGGGTGGTTGCCTTCTGGTATTTTATATCACATCCTATTCTGGTAACCTTTTTTGAACATAAAAGACTATATAATTGTAGGTAATTATTAGGTAATTCCCCCGCCTTCAACTACATGATTTTCTGCTTAGGAGGAGGATATCATGGGACCAAGATGAGGATTTTGATGCTACTGAGATACTTTTGGGATATTTTACCCTTTTGTAATACGTATTTTACATCAACCTTTTTTTATTATTTTATATATTTTACAGAAAAATATTACATGTAATATCATTTTGGGTATGATATTTCTTCTACAATTGTTTTATTCAAATTAGTATTACACTATTTACTTATGTTTGTATGGTTTACTACTTATGAAACTTGTTTGATATTTCCACTATGATACACTCTGGTATTGATGGAATTGTTTCCAAATAGACTATCCTAGGAACTCTCTCTTAATAAGATTACTCCAGAATTTGGGTAGATATGATTGAGGCCTTGTGGCCAATTGGGCTCAAAGCATTGTTGATTGGAATCTAAATTCAAGACGTTACACTTGTCAATGTAATATTCTTAATTAATTTCCCCATTGATAAATTCTTACATTACATAAATATGATACCACTATAATTTCAATGATAATACACAACTAAAAACATTTTAATAACTTAAAAGCTTTTAATGGATGATGTGGTTTCATCAAAATCCACACATTCCACCTTTGAATAATATTTACAAACAATCTTATCTTCGTTTATTGAATATTATCCATGTTCATTAAACATGTTTCTATAAAAAGATATTGATAAAATATTTAACTTTGGGAAGTGTAACAAGTTCCCATATGTTATTTTTCTCAATTTCATCTAACTCTTCATTAATAGAAATCGCCCATTTATTTTTTTGAATAGATTTTGAAATTGGTTTTGATTCAAATTTTGAGATGATTGATGTTTTATTTTCTAATATCATCATTGTTCTATATTGAACTAAATTGTAATGGTTCATATGAATATATTTTGTATAAAAATATTTTCTTTATGAATAAATTTTAGATTTTCTCTTCCAACATTACATTCCACATCACATGAGTCATCTGTATCTTCTTTCATATTACTTTTCTCACATTCAACATCATTAGAAACATTTGTTTTTTCATTATAAACAATCCCATTATTATTTTAAATGGATTTGGATTATCAATAACTATAAAATCATATGGTTCCACCAACTTTTAAAAAACATATAAACATTTTAACTTCATTCATTGGGAGAATAAACCAAAAAAGATCCATCCTTGACATTATAATCAATATTTCCTAGATAATTATTTTTTTAATGTAACTAAAAATAAAATTCTAAATAATTTTATGTGATTGAATGAAGGATTTTTGTTACACCACATTTCAAAATATTTCATGTTGGATTACATCCTTAACAAACATATGTTATGAACATGTAAAACAGCCCTCATTACTTCTATCTAGTAAAACATTTAATTGATGTATTTAACTAACATGTTTCCGACCATTTCAACTAAAACCCTATTCATTAATTCTAATAATCAATTTTAGTGTGGGTATATGGATAATTGTACTGATTTTCAATACCATCATTTCTAGTATATGTTTCAAAAGTATTTCTTGTAAACATTATTCTATTATTTGTTCACAACTTCTTCATATAATCCCCCAATTTAATTCCCAACTACTTTTATATGGACTCTAAACATTTCTATTGCCACTAACTTGTGATTTGTTGACATTTTTATTTCAATATAAGCTAAATATTCAATAAAATTGATAAATTAAAAATATCATTTTTTTTTGTGTCTCATCAACTCGTATAAATCAATGTGAATAAGTTCATGAGGTCTCACAAACATAATCTAAACTCTCTTATGACTTTTATTCATCGTCGTACCTTTCTGAAATGTTACACAGACATCAGATTCTCTTTTTATCCATTATGGAATGTTTTGAACAACATCAAATTTAGAATGTTTTTACATTTTTATCATTCCAAGGTGGATAATTCTTCGATGTGACAACTTATTTTCATATTAATCACTTAAGTAACATGAGTTGTTAAATTCTCTTATTTGGAAGAGATTCTCACTGGTTCATTGTCCATTTATGATAACATTTCCATATATCATAATTATGATTAAATAATAATAGTTTTTTAAGATAAATTATTTTACTTCATCACAATGGTGAATTAAACTAAGTATATTAACTTTTAGTTCATCATAAAACAAGACATCCTTAGATTTCTGCTTTTCAGCTTCAATCTCAACCATTCGGATTCCTATAATTTTATTGAATAATTATTCCAATAGGCAACAACACTTCCATCATGATTATCAACATGTTTCAATAATTTTAATTTGCCTTTCATGTGTGAAGAAAAACCATTATCAAGTACTCATGGTTTTTTCATTTTATATTCATTCAATAGAGTCTCAACAACAATTCATCTTTCTTCAATTTTCTTATTTTCTATATCCTTTTCATTTCATTCATTAAAAAAATTTATTTAATATTGAGTCATACATTATTCATAAATATTAAAAAAAATCATATCTTTCACAAACTTCTTCTATATAGTCAAAACGATTCTTCATTGGAAAATTTATATCTTCCCGATAATTCGATTCTTCAATTTTTTAATGTTAAGAATGTTACTCATTCTACTTTAAATATTTCTCCAACTATAGTCAAACCATATTCTATAAAGATTCATTTTTTCAAATAATTATAATCCATATCCCAACAGATTCCAAAACACTAAAAACCATAAAATTGTGATTTTCATTAAAATTAAAATCATGCTATATAGAAATTTGGTTGAGGTTGACAACTTCTTCCAACTATGACCATTTTTGGATATGGTTCATTTTTCCTCTTGAGTGATTTTTCATATTTTGTAGATAAAATATATTTCCCACATTTTTTTCCAATAATGATTTCAAAACACTGTTGACGCTCCTTTCCATCAAAAAATTCAAATGACTAGAAAAGGGAAATACCTTCATCCAATGTGATTCATCCTTTGAAGAAACATAAAAAATAGTCAAATTCAGGAACAAGGATAAGTTTCAACATGGGTCGCGCAAGTTTTATAATGGTTTCACAAGTATACTTGCGCGCCGCCTAGTGGTCCCACAAGTGACTTGCGCGCCCTATCTGAATTTCTCCCAGGGTCTTCACTAACCTATAAATACACCATGTGGGACCCCCCATTTGAAGGACGAAAAATTCTAGAACCTCAGATTTGATCTCCCAGTGCCCTAGTCTCTTCATAAAGCTTCCGAACACTTTTAAGGTAATTTTTTACCTAGAACAGAAGATCTTAAGAGGGGGGGGGGAGTCCTATGTGTTGAAACTCATCAACACTTGCGCGCCTAGGTTGCCAGCCCTTAAGGGAAATGGACACACTTGTGCGCCGCATTACCCCTTCAACATAACTTGTGTGCCTCTCTTCTGGAAGTCTCTAGGGTTATTATTAAAGACTTGATCCAAGTCTCGCCAAATTTTTACCCTAATGATTGTCCGTTGCACAAGTACCCATGTGTCGCGCAGGTACACCTGCACGACCTGGACTTGTGTGTCACCTTTTTCTTTGGGTGCCCCTCATGCGTATTTTACCTCTCTATTGATTATCCACCTATCCTTTTCAATATTAATCCTTCAGAACACACTCCAAAATAATTCATGGAATGAATTCTTTGCTGGCTTCCTTATCTGAAAGGAATTATATGGAACATATCTTAAAACCTAGTGATTTAAATATCCTCATGTAACTAAGGTCAGAGATTTCATTCATTAAACCTAATCATTTAAGATGAGAGAATCCTTAACATGGGCCTCCATTTATGGAGTAAGAACCACTCTAAGTCCTCATTAATATTTGGCATCCTCCTTAGGAGTAATCCCCAATTCCTCATTAATTTTGTCATCCTCTTTAGGAGTAAGCCCCAAGTTCCTTAACATTGGCTTCCTTTTCAGGAGTAAGCCCCAGTCTCAAATATGGGAATCCTCCTTAAGAGTAAGACCCAAGTCACTTAGTTTTTTAAATAACTTTCAACTATGCCTCCTTTTCAAGAGTAATACCCTGTCTTAATTTACCTTAACCAATCTTAATTTACTTTTGATCTGGGTTTCCTTATCAGGAGTAAAACCCAATCATAAAGTCCCCTCCTAATTGGGAATCTTCCTCAGGAGTAAGCCCCAAGATAGAGTATCCAAATCTTCATGAAGTACATATACCTTTATGGACCTTGTTCCTGGGTTACTTCCCTGATGTAAATCCTAATATTCATCTATTTGGGATTTCATACATATATAATCCCCACATCATTTCATATTTTGTGGGACAATTGTCTGGTTTAACCAATACCTCTGGTTTCTCACACCGATCATGACTCGCGTGATTTTAGAGTGTAAAAGTAATCATGAAATCCTTCTTGGAGCCATAAATCATGAATAAACATCATTATCCCTCACTCAAACTACATGGGTTTTGATTACTTTTCTAAATAAAGGATACGTGGTTATCCCATTACGGGTATGATCCCAACACTGAAATAATCCATGTCCTTCTGAATGACAATAAACTTCAAGTGACCCATTTAATGGCTTTAAAACCAGTATGGTCATCATAATGAAGAATATACTTTTATGTATTAAAGGATACCATTGACTAATAATATCTAACAAATACATATGATTCTCTATCAATGAATAACCTATAATACATATAAAATATTTTTTAATCTCCTACATATCAATCATTAATATTCAGATATAAAGGAAAGCTCGTTATATACTTGGTAATATAATAATGATTCATGAACATAACTTAAATCTATAATGATTGTCCTAGAGTAGACAATAATTCTCCTAAAAAAGGTGTGATGAGTCTGACCTCCCATCCTCTCAACCAATGCAAATTCCTAAGCCTCATCAGTCCACAACTAAAGAGTTCATACCTTCGGAAAGTATGTCCAAATGGATATGGAATAATTGGATGTTTCCAGTTCTATGAATAATCCTGTTAGAAACTGCTTGGAAAGTTTAAACCTTAAATCAATGAGGTCATACCCATTTCCAGAGGAAACAAAAAATGGTGAACCCAACTTGAATCCTTAACCATGTTAAAATGATGTTTTTTTATTTGTTCGGACACTATTTAAAATTCAATGAGAGGGCCAACACGACAATCAGTAACATATGTGTTCATCCTAAAGATGTAGTGGTCGAAAATATCTTGATTATGACTGTTATGTCAAAAATTCACTCTTTTCCAAGATATTCTACATTACAAGAATGTATTTTCATAATTTCAATGTTGTGAATACTTCTGTTGTGAAGGCCTCTACTGCTACTCCTGTTGGATCGTCGTCCGCTATGAGGACGAAATAACCTACTCAAAGTATTCAACAATGGGTATCAAATGCACTGGCTGAGGAGTACCGTCAAAATGGTACTATTTTGACTCTAGAGGCTACTCGACAAGCCCTCCAAGTCAATAATTCACCCTGGTCATCCAGACTGCGATGACCAGCGATCAAAAAGTATGTGGGGATAACTACCGTCTCCAACTGTTTCAGATCATTATCCCCAGAATGAAATCACCATTCTCTCCCGTATTCTTGGGTGGTGAATGTATAGGACCCTCAAGGCCTTATCTGAAAGAGAGAGGAGTCCTTCACGAGGGATCCCATCATGAATCGCCGCCAGACTCGTGCGGTAGTGAACCCTCAACATAATGAGGGTTTCGTCTCCAGGAGTTCGTCTTAGGTTCCTCAAACTCGAACAGGCAAGAAAAGCCACCAGAGGTGATGACCGGTTAACAATGAGTAGGTTTTGATCTCTTCCATTTCCAGAGAAGTCCACCAACCTAACTTCCTGGCAAGAAATGAGTGGGAACACACACCCATCTGTTTTAATTCTGCTGTCCAGCTGACTCGTCTGGCAGCAGCACACCAATCCCGCCCCGCAATTCCAGCAGAGTACTATAGATAAGAACATACACCTATTTATAAATCATCAGCTGGTTAGAAAACTTGTCTGACTACATATAATGAAGCCCACCAACCCAATGTGTTGACAACTTGTAAACATGTACACACACGTTCTTACACTCATCAATCTTTCCAGTAGCCTCGTCTGTCAGTATTAAAGGAAGTTCATCAACCACGTTCGGTGGAGTGCAATCAGCAGGCACATACACCTGCTGGTATTGATCAAGCCTACCAAAACTCTCATTTGGTAGCATTCAGAGAAGTCAGTCGGAAAGCTCTGATGATAAATAGGAGGCATACTCAACTCTCTTTCCCCACACATAAGTACTATCAGAATTCACTGGCAGGAAAAGGATGACACGAGCAGGGACACACACCTACTCCATGAACTGAATAGACATATATCCCTGTTCCAGTATCTGAAGTCACCAAGCATATTTTGTCAATGGTGAAAGAGAATAATCAAATCCATACTCATATTATGGATGCCTTCCAGGATATTATAACAACTTCAAAAGCATCACATGGGAAGAAATGAAAATCAATCCATACCAGTGGAGTGACATATCAACAGTTCACTTCTTAACAGAAAAAAAACATTTATTCCAGTCCAAGAGGGTTGTGGGGCATACTCCCCCATATTATATAGACAGCCACGTCAGGCACATACACCTGATTTGAGTATAGATAATCAGCCTAACCTGATCATTTCTCCTGAGCAAGCACATACACCTGCCCATAATGACCACTTTCGTCAACAACTAGTTCTGAAGGTGATTATAAATGTGTCTATGAAGAAGACCCGCCCAACACAGTCAAGTAATCAAGGGCCAATCTGTAATATGGCCTTACTCGATGCTGGAGTCCTTGATACAATCAGACAATTATCTGTTGCAACTCAATATTCTACTCTCTCAATTCCCAATAGTGGGAACATTAATTCTGATGGTCTGCATTAGATACTTCCTCATAAAGGCTTGATTCATGACAATTCGGTCAATCTCGAAGTTTCATCTTTAGTTGAGAGCCACAAGAACCCTCTGTGTGGCCAAAAGATCAAGGAGAAAAATGATTCATCTTTTTCTATAACCCACCATGGTTTTCCTCCCCATGATGATGAATTTAGTTGTGAAAGTCCTCTCTGCAATAGTGATTCACATTGCTTGGAAAATTCTCCAATAGACAATGTAGTGATGAGAAATCCCTCTTATCTTGAGGAACTTGAAAATGTGAAGCCAGTCATGTCTGATACTTTACAATTAGCAGGTGAAATACTTTCTCAACCAGCAGATACCCCAGAGTGTAGGTTATTCTCTAAACCACCCCTAAATCATGAATCTTTTAGTTTGATCAGTGATTTCATTACCAATATTGTTGAATCCAATGAAGAAACAAGGAATCACCAGCTCTTGTCAATTCAGGTAGAATAATCTTCATTGGATGATAAAGAGGAAGTTCTGAATATTAGAAAACAACTGGAAAATGGTGATGTTCTAGTTATGTTTTGGCCTTTGGCTGATTTTCAGTATAACATTCCAGATATGTTGATGGAAGATGGAATTCATGATATTCGTCTCAAAATATTGGAAAATCATTGTGAGTTCCAAAAAAAATATTATCTTATGATGAATATGAAAATCTAGTTAATATAATAGAAGGGTTACAACACAAAATTGATTTGGTTTCTCTCTCAGTTTCTTGATATCCAAAGGCTAAAAATCAACAGATATCCCTTCAGCATTCATGCCTTCGAACACTAAGAAGATTGCACCAGTTAATTTCTGATGTCTCATATGTTATTCATATCAAGAGATGGGTTGTTCATGGAGAGCTACTTTTCACTGTACTCTCCAGTCAGCAATGCCCGCCAAAAATTGTATCATGCAATGTTATTGACCATGGCCGGGCATAGTCAATGGGTCTTGTTTGTAATCAAAAGTTTTCCCAAGAACATGCCTCAACTAGTTCCTCTCAAAATCAAGAATATAGAAAAGATTATGTTGAATTACTCTTGGATCAAACAAACTAGAATATTTAATAAGCCTCTCGTTTGGAGCAAGCACGTCAACAAGTGATGGAAGTGTCAGAAATCATCCAATGGACTTTTGAGCCAAGTGATAAAACTAGATGTAGGTTGATGCATCCAGCTAATTGACGGACTAAATTCCATATGATCAGAAGAGAATTCAAGACGGTCTCAGATATAGCATGTCAAGAACCACCCCAGCATGCCAAACTGGGGACTCTTTTAACCCAACCCTTGGAATCAACAAATAGGATTCGAGGAATTGAGCAGGAACAACCCCAGTCCACCAGACTGGGGATTTTTCAAATCCTCAATCCCTCCCTCATAGAAATTCAGTCTTCTCTCGATTGGGGAAAATCCTAAAGAGGATCGAAGAACCAAATTATCAGTATATTCCCTCCAAATTACAGTTCATCAAGAAGTTCCTAAGGGATCAAATCAACAAAATGTAATGTCTCATCAGGGAAATGGAAGAAGGCAATATCGCAGAAATGCCGATAGTAGAGATGCAATGCATTTTTCATCAATCAAGGCCATCAATTCCATTGCTTCTGATCCACCAGATGAGGATCACTCAGAGGGATCAGATGATGATGTTCTTGCTCAAGAAGTTGTACGCACAGACAAAAATGAAGAAGGTGTGCGTACACAAAATCAAATGGTTACTCAAAGCCTAAGTAATCCTTCAAGTAACCCACTTTACCCTCTCCGAAAGGTGTCCAACAAGGGGAAAGGAAATAATTAAGTTCCATACCCTTCCTCTGGGGAAGGCCAATCGCTCTCATTAGAGCAATGAGTTTCATAACAAGAGGAAGAAATGAAGTATTTGAGGAGGTTGAATACAGAACTACTTCAGGATAGTCTTCCTCCTAAGCGTGCTGGAGTCAGTCATCCAAGGGATTTTTTTGTGGCTACTGAGATGGATCAGGAATATAATCCTCTACTAGTACACCCTCACAAGTCTAATCTTATGGGTCAAGTGCAACAACAATCGGCAGTGCTGCCATTGGTTACAGTACCAGCTACCACATCTGTACCAGCTCCAGTCATTACACCTCTTCAGGTCCAAGCTCAACCGGATGTTTCTCAAAAGTTAATAGCTACTATTGAGTCATTAACATCTTGGTTGGAATCTATGGAGGGAAAGGGTGCTCAAATTCAACCTGAAAAGAGACATTACCCTAAATGGGTTGATGCAATTTCTCCCCCATAAAACTTTTTGAGTACTAAATTCTCAATATTTAATGGTTAGGGAGACCCAGAGCAGCACTTAACAAAATTTTTTCTTGTTTTTATCCTATGATGGGAACCCCTCATCAATAGGAATCAGTTAAGCTCGGGTATTTTGTACAGTCATTACAAGGGCCTGCTTTTTTCTGGTACACAAGCTTGCAATCCCAGTCAATTACCGGATGGGAGGATCTCTGCCTAAGATTTCTTCTTCAGTTCAGCTCAACGTTGCCAAAGAAAACAATATTTGATATTACAAAATATAAGAAAAGGCATAATGAAAGGGTATCATATTTCATTGCTTGCTAGAAGGGATTAACATATTCCCAATGCATAGCACTCCCCCAAGAGGAATTGTTGCCAATCTATGTGGAAATTTTATGTGATGAGTTGTGCACACCGCTGATCCCTATGAAATGAATAGGAGGGTTTCGAGACCTTACATCTATCACTCAACAGATTGAAGACTCTCTTATAAAGACTAAGGATAAAGCTCGTGTAATTTCGTCATCTCCAAAAATGAGAATGGGTATAGCAGAGACAGTAACAATTATGTTTAAACAAGCACCTGTACATGCTTCTACTTCAAGGCCTTCAACTTCTCAAAGGGATCCGCTTCCTGAGCATAAAAAACAGAGGTCGTTTCGTCAAGACAATCAAAGAGATCAAAGACCGAAAAAATTCAAGGATCTGAAGAAAAAACCATACTCTTTACGAAATGAACAAGTTCCTATTTACTTTATTTGAGATTTGGAAAATTATTTGGTTCAATTGCCAAGGCCCAAGAGGCCGAATAAGTAATGAGATGAAGATCGTCCCAATTATTGCCCATTTCATCAGATGTTGGGAAATCACATTCAAGAGTGTTTTGTCTTCAAAGAACTCCTGCAAAAAATGGTTGACTTGTGACAAGTCAAACTGAAAGTTTCTTCAGCTCAGGTAGCATGTGTTACTACTACAGATCCAGAAGAGGAGGGTGAGTGGTAAGAAGTCAAGAACAAATATCCGCAAAAATATCAGGATTAGATGGTCAGAATAATGATCAACTGAACTCATGCCATTTTGTAAACACAATTGAAGAAACCAATTGTGTGTTCTTCCATGAATGCTGCAAAAAAACCCTCTTCATTAGAGGTAAAATACTCAAAGAAACGGCATGATTCAAAGAGTGAAGAAGAATAATAAGAAGATGAGCATGTGTCAAAGCCCGTGTTGTCTTTGAGTCTGGAAGATTTTATGCCATCTAATTCGATGCCACGGGAACCGCCCCACCAAATGGTACAACCCTAACAGGCTAATCGGGCAGAGTCTTCATCAGATGAAGAGTAATTCTTCATTTTGGTTAATATGATTCACTTAATAGATCTTTATTCTAGTCCTATTTTCGATTTTGATGAGCCCGAGTTCCATGTAGAAAACAGAGGAATCAGAGGAAGTTCCAGAGGCTCAGGATTCAGGGGATGACGTGGATCTTTCAGAGGCCACTATTCCAATTCTACCCCTGCTAGAACTGTGTATGTGGTAGAAACTCGTGGTAGATCCCTTCAATGAGCTCAACAAGAACAATAATGTTCTTTCACACAATGAAGACTCATCCCTAGAAAGATTATTCTAGAAGATCGGTTAAAGGTTCCAAATTCTTCCTCTCAGCAAGTAAATAGAGCTAATCGGTCTAAAAATCCACAGACAGGAGTGTTACTGACCCCTATCCCGGAACAAGATTCATCAACTTCCAAAGCATCTAATTCTAAGGTACCAGTGAAACCACATGTTCCTGTTGGGAAATGCAGACCTTTGGATCAAAAGTATGATGTATTTAAACTCTCGGCCCATGTACTAGACAAGTTATCAATTCTGGATCCCTTGAATTTGTCAAAGGATATTTGGGATGCACTCATCGAGGCTTTGTCAAGTCCTCAGGAGTTGGAATCTGAAATTGGTGTGGCTGAAGCCTACCATGTTGAGAAAAATCCTGCAAAATTCCATGTAGTGATATCATTCACAAATGAAGATGAATATGATTTCGTGCATGGACATATCAGACCTTTATACTTATATGAATGGTCAATGGTGTAGACATCCGAAGCGTCTTTATTGATAATGGTTCGGGTGTCAACCTCATCCCCATTCATACACTTCGTCAATTGGGCCTCACAAAATCTGATTTATCACTTTCTACTTTGATGTTACAAGGATATGATAAAAACGAACAAGAACCACTGGGTGAGATTACACTCAGAACTCAGTTTGGAGATCTTGTATCCAATTCAGATTTCATGTTTGTTGATCAAGATTCAGCTTTCTATATCTTGCTTGGTGTACCCTGGCTACATCAGCATGCGGCTATCCCTTTGACAAACCATCAATGTCTCAAATATTGTTTCTATGGTAAAATTGGTAAATTGTATGGTGATAAATCCCCATTCAAGACTTGTGAATCTCAATACATTGAGACAGAATTTTCTCACATGAAGGGAACATAGGAATCCACAACAAGGGAGATTACCAATGTTAATGCTCCATTTGGTTTGGAAAAGATTCCAGTAAACCCATTTACACATGTGAGTACAGATTATGTGTTTCCTATCAGTCAAATTGATAGGATTGACTTAAATCAAAATACTCTTATGGAATATTCCATAATGACAATTACGACAATCAAGCCAGTCAACTAGGGATAAATTGGCGATTCACCAAGCAATGATGAAATCTCAAATGGGGATTCCTTCATTTCATCTGCTGAAATTGGGAAAATCTATACTTTGCCAATTAGGTCATAGAAAGTTATAGAAATGTCAGAGGTAAATGGTGATGTCAATTCTCAATCCATCACCTCCTTTTTATTTCCCAAAGAAGACCTTTAATCATCAATCGAGATAGAAATGGAAGCTTCTTCTTCAAGATGTTCAAATTTTAACATCTCTTCTGATCATGAAAATTCTACTTCAACATCTACTCTACATGTAGAAACTGAAGAAATAACACATGTTGAAGCAGAAGAAGAAGATCTCATGGATGTTCCTCCATCATTTGAAGAGCGTATCTCTACCACCGTGGATGAACTCAGAGAAATAAATATGGGTACAAAAGAAGATCCACGCCCCACTTTAATTAGTGCGTCCATGAATCTTGAAGAGAAAGAGATGTATATTTCCCTTCTAATGAAAAATCGAGATATATTTTCTTGGATCTATACAGAGATTCCAGGGCTTGATCCTAATGTTGCCACTCATCGTTTGGGTTTTCCATAAGAACATCGAGGATTCAAACAAGCCGCTAGAATAACACACCCAAAATATGCTTCCAAAATTAAAGGTTAGGTGGATAACCTTATCGAAGCTATCTTTGTCAGAAAAGTTAAATATCTGAAATGGTTGGCTAATATTGTCCTAGTGAAAAAGAAAAATGGCAAAATTAGAGTTTTCATTGATTTCAGAGACCTTAATCGGTATTGTCCTAAGGATTATTTTCCAGTACCAATTACAGAACACTTATTTGATGCAAAAACTGGCTGTGAAGCACTTTCCTTGATTGATGGATATTCTAGATATAATCAATTCCAAATGGCTCCAGAAGATGAAGAATCTATAGCCTTCAGAGCCCCTCAGGGTGGGTTTTTCTATCAGGTAATGCCCTTTGTCTTGAAGAATGTAGGCACAAATTATCAGCGTTCCATGAATCGTATCTTCAAACCCTTTTTAGGGAAGTTTGTTGAATGTTATGTGGATGATTTGGTGGTTAAATCCAAACAATGTTCTAATCACTTGGCTGATTTTGAAATCATATTCCACAATCATCAGCAACATAATTTGAAGACGAACCCCGTAAAATGTGATTTTGGGGTAACCTCAGGAAAAAATTTGGGCTTCGTCGTACACCATCGTGGTATCAAGGTCGACCCTGATAAGAAAACGTCAATCCTTGGTATGTCACATTCTATAAATTTAATGTAATTTAGAGGAATTCAAGGAAACTTCTCCTATAGTTGGTGTTTCATCGCCAATTTGGCAGGAAAAAGTTTACCCTTCACCAAATTTATGAAGAAGGGAGTCACTAACAAGTGGACTGAAGAATGTCAAGAAGCATTCGATATTCTCAAGAAGTATCTCTTGAGCCACCTGTGTTAATGACACCTGTTGAAGGAAGGCCAGTTATCCTCTATGTGATAGCTCTAGAGCAATCAATGGGGGCCTTTCTTGATCAGAAGAATGATGTTGGTAATGAAAAGAGCCTCTACTATCTCAGTCGGACTATGCGTGAAGCAACAACATGATATTAAAGTATTGAGAAGCACTACCTAGCATTAATATTTATAGTTGAGATGTTAAGACACTACCTGAACATCACAAGGTCCAATTGGTATATCGTAATAACCCGCTCAAATTCATCCTTAGTCGTCCAATTCTTACAGGACGACTGGAAAGGAGGGCAATTATTTTGCAGCTATTTGACATTCAGTATGTGTCTCAGAAGGCTATAAAGGTCCATGCTCTAGATGATTTCCTTGCTGAACACCCTTCAGTGGAAGACACATCTTTAGATATTGAACTCCCTGATGAGGAAGTCTTCTCGATTCAAGAATGTATTCAAACATGGGAAATGTACTTCGACGGTGCTTCCAGAAGTCCAACAAGGAGGAAAATGGAGAATCCTAAATTCAACAAAGTTGGGTTAGGAGTTGTGCTAGTTTCTCTAGAAAATGCGGTGTTACCCTATTCCTTTTCCTTATTGGGAGGCAGTACAAATAATGAAGTAGAATACCATTCTCTCATCGCAGGCTTGGAGTTGGCACTTCAATAACAAGTGAATCACTTAAAGGTGAAAGGTGATTCAGACCTGGTAATCAAACAAGTCAATGAGGAATACACAATTAGAAAAGAAGAATAAATACCTTTGTATGATTACATTAACGAGTTAATGGCGGAGTTTCATTCCGAACAGAAGTTTTTTATGTCCCAAGATCACAAAAATGTCCAAGTTGATGCACTGGCTAATATAGCCACATCTCTGGAAGATCCAAATTTAGATAAGAAAACCATCAATGTTTCCCACCGTCGTACAATTTCACCTTATGCTCATGCCAGAACAGAGGAAATCAATGAAATTAGTCCCATCTCTGAACCATATGGTCATAATACAGGATGGATGACACCTATTAGGGAATACCTTCAAAATGGAACACTTCCACCTGATAGAGTCGGGAAAGAACAAGTCTAGAGACGTGTGGTCAATTTCACTCATTATGATAGCCCAGATCACATAGAGAAAGTTCTATACAAAAAGGGTTTTGATGGAGTTCTCTTCATATGCATTTATGTTGAAGAGACAATGGATATCATGAAAGAAGTGCATGCAGGAGTCTGTGGTGCCCATCAGTCTGGACATAGACTATCTGATCAAATTTGTAGTCTCAAATACTTTTGGCCTTAAATGATACAAGATCATGTTGATTTCACAATGAAGTGTCATTTATGCCAAGTACATTCCAACTTTATTCATGAACCCTCAGAGTTGCTTCATACAACTAAATACTCGTGGCCATTTTCCACATGGGGAATGGATATAGTTGGACCTTATCCTTCGGCTACATCCAAGCAGTTGATGTATATTCTTACTACTATTGAATTATTTTCCTAATGTGAAGAGGAAATACCTCTCAAAGAAGTTAGTTCTAAATGCATTGTTAGCTTTATCAAGTCTAACATCATTTCCAGATTTGGTGTCCCTCACACCATATTGGTGGACAATGGAACCAACTTCTGTTAATCCCAGGTGAGGAAGTTGTATCCAAAATAAAACATCAAATCCAATCATTCCTCTTGGTATCATGCAGTGGACAATGGCCAGATAAAAGCATTCAACAAGACTCTGTCAAATATACTTCAAAAGTTGGTGGATAAAGATAAGAAGTCATGGCCTAAAAAACTCTTTCATGCATTATGGGCTTATCGAACCACCACCCACACTGCAACACGATCAACTCTATATTCATTGGTATATGGAACAGAAGCAGTCTTTCCAATTGAGGTTTAACTACCCCCACTCAGAGTATCCATTTGTGATTAGTCATCTACAGATGAACAATCTCGAAAGCGATTGGGTGAATTAGAAAGGTTAGATGATAAATGATTGTGCACCCTGCACCAATTGGAAATCTATCAGAATTGAATAGCACGAGATTTCAATAAAAAAGTTCATCATCGTTCATTCGTACCAGGAGAATTGGTATTAGTTCTCAGAACTCAAATGATACCTGGAAAGAAACCTCCCAACCTTGAGCCAAAATGGGAAGGACCTTATTCAATACATAAGGTATACTCCAATGGAGCTTATTCTTTAATCTCAATGGATGGAGAACTCATCACTACTCCAACCAATGCCATATTTCTGAAGAAATATATTGTATGAACACAAAATACACCAAGGGTCCGTGAATACAACTTTAAACTATTGGAACATACGTCCAACATGACATTAAAATGTGACGTCCTAACTACATGATGTTAAACTTTACAGAAGTCCCTTACGTCCAGCAAGACGTTAAATTGTATAACCAAGGGTCCATGCATACGACCTTAAACTATTTCCATTTCTCTCATCCAGCAAGATGTTAAACTAAATCATCATCTTTGGTCCATGCATATGACCTTAAACTATTAACATTTTCATCCAACATGACATTAAACGGTGTCCCTTTCATCATCTTATACGACATTAAACTATACAGTTATGGTCCATGCATATGACCTTAAACTATTCTCACCATCGTCCAACATGACACAAAATTCTATCGTCCCTTTTTATCCAACATGACGTTAAACTGTTAAAATGTCCCTAATTCATCCAATATGTTGTTAAACTATGTCCTCTTTTGTCCTTACTACATGACGTTAAACTGGACAATCCCCCATTTATCCAACATGACGTTAAACTGTATTTTCATCATCATGTTAGCTATTGGACACTAAACTGTATATCACCCTAATGGGTTATACATGATGTAAAACTGTATTTTCTCCCTGCTACATGACACTAAACTATGCAACACTGATAGTCCTAACTGCAAGACTTTAAACTGCATAGTCCCTTTATATGTCCTACATGACATTAAACTGTGCATCGTTAATGTTGTTTCCACCTCTTATTTCTCACACTGAGTATAACTCAAATGAGATTAAAGAAAACTTCAACCATAACACCCTCTCTGTTCTGCTAACCTTGCGTAAGTCCCAACACCATTTTTTTGGTCGTTGTCCCCAAGAACAACTTGATCACTAATTTATTATTTAATTGAACTACGCAGACTATGATCATTGCCTTCCCGGTTGGGTACGTAGGCAACCTCCCATGGTTCAAGCCCAATACCAATCTCTTCACATCGGTTCACCTCCATCTCGTACGATGTTGATTCATGAATCCACCCCCAGAATCAATCTCTTCACATTGGTTCATCTTTGTCCTCGCTACATGATGTTAAACTGTACAACACTTTTGTCCTATATTACAATGAACTACCACATTCTTTTTTCACTCTCACCTGGGAGGGAATAATTATTTACATTGATCTCAAATCATGTTATCTTCTAAAGACTACGTGCATACATGGAAATACCTGAACCTTTTATCTTGGGTCAAACCATCATTTCACTAAAGTCCCCTCTTCACCCTTCATAGGTACAAACCAAATCTTTATAGAGGGTATTTCAAGAGCTATAGGCTGCTTGATTTCCATCCTTATAGGATACATAGGAACGTTCGAGTGTCCCTTGAATCCATCCCCAAGTCTTTGGGTCTAACCCCAAATTCCACTTTTAGTCCCCTAGTTGAAAAGACCCTGTGAAAACACACACAGTGTATTCATTATTATGGTCCGAGTTCTATAACCCTAAACTAAGATTTCATATACTCTCGTCCCACATGATGTTAAACTGTATTTCAAGAACTATGTATGGATTGATTCCTATCCTTATGGGATACTTAGTGAAGACCAACATTTCAATTCAGGACCCAACCACAACATGATTATTGTTAGCATTGGTCTATGTATCTCTACATGAATTGAACAAATTCCCATTTTATGTGTCATACTCCTAACCTTGAATACTTCCAAATCTTCATAACACTTTTCTTGACTTCTGGTTACAAAATGTCGAATTTTTCAGTGTTCTTTTTCCTAACCATGCACATGTGCCCTTGGGCGGCCTTGCATAAATATTCTACATAACAAATGTGTCAACCTAAAGATGTTATTATTTGACTCTACAACCAATTCCCATAGGCAACCCTGCATAAATCAACCACCTAGCGGGTTTGTAAAATAGTGGTAACTTCATTCTTGGGAAGAAAATATCTTTTGTCCTTAGTTTTATTAATAACAATATGTAGGGATCCACAAAAAATGGCCATCCTTAACAGATCTTCCCCATAATCTTTTTCATGATCTGAATGTATTCTAGTCTATGTTTTATATTTTCCTTCCCTAAGTTTGGGTCAGCACTTCGTAGGAGTGACATTCATCAAGTTTTTAGAAAATCTTGTTTGGAAATATCTTTTCCATATTCAAGTACCTATCTCTATATAGACAACTCTATGCTTTGGAAAATTTGAATCTCCATAAACTTCCACTGGCTTTTTTAGTAGTAGAAAAGTAAATTTCTGAGTGTTCTTTTGCCTAACTATTCAGCACGTGCCCTTAGGCGGCCTTGCATAAACAGTCTACATAACAGACTTGTCACCCAAAAGATGATATTATTTGACAATGCAGCCAATGCCCTTAGGTGGCACTGCATAATTCATCCCCCTAATGGGTTTGTTAAATAATTGTAACTTCATTCTTGGGAACTGCCTTTTCTAATGACTTTTAGGCCATTTTCATGTCATTCCTCAGATTCAAAATTTCAAAAGTCATAGAATAAACGTTTTCCATCATACTTGAGTGTGGTAAAATGTTTTCAGATTAGTTTTCAAGGAATTGTGTTAATTTTAACCCATTCGGTCAAAGCTATTTAGACCTTAAACATTATCCTTTTTATGTACAACATGCATGACTTTAAACTCCCAATAACCACAAAGACACCAAGTTTCCCTTTTTTCCTTAGATTCAAATCCTCTTTTCTCTCCGGATCCAACTCTGAGGGGGGAATTTTGTTGATGCTCCATTCCGTCACAATGTCTAATGACTAAAAAAAAGGAAATACCATAATCCAATGTGATTCATTCTTTGAAGAAACATAAAAAATCGACAAAGGCATGAACATGGATAAGTTTCAACATGGGTCATGCATGTTTTATCATGGTTACCCAAGTATAATTGTGTTCTTCCTAGTGGTTGCGTAGTTGACTTACATACCCTATCTGAATTTCTCCCAGGGACTTTACTAGCCAATAAATACCTTCGGTGGGCCCCCCATTTTAATGATGAAAAATTCCAGAACCTCAGATTTAGATCATGGTTCCCTAGTCTCTTCTTAAACCATCCGAACACTTCTAAGGTAATTTTTTGCCTAGAATGGAAGATCATAAGAGGGGGGGAAAAATGTTGAAACTCATCAAAAATTGCACGCCTAGGTGGCCATCCCTTAAGGAAAATAGCCACACAAGCGCACCTCCTTACCCCATCAACATAACTTGTGATCCTCTCTTTTGAAGTCTCTAGAGTTATTATTAAAGTCCCGATCCAAGTCTCACAATTTTCTACCGTAAGGATTGACCGTCGCGCAAGTACCCATGTGTCGTGCAGGTACACCTGCCCGACCAGGACTTGTGCTCCCACACAGGACTTGCATGCCACCTTTTTTTGGGTGCCCCTCCTTCCAATTTCACATCTCCTATGTTTATCCACCTATCCTTTTCAATATTAATCCTTCAGAACTCTCTCTAAAATCATTCATGGCATGCTTTCTTTGTTCGATTCCTTATCTGAAAGGAATTCTGTGGAACATCTCTTAAAACCTAGTGATTTACATATCCTCATGGCACTAAGGTCAGAAATTTCATCCATTCAACTTAATCGTTTACAATTAGAGAATCCTTAACCAGGGCCTTCTTTTCAAGAGTAAGCCCAGTCCATGTCCTCGTTAATATTGGGCATCCTCTATAGGAGTAAGCCTCAGGTCTTCATTAATTTGGGCATCTTCATTAGGAGTAAGCCCCAAGTTCTTTAACCTGGTCTTCCTTTTCAGGAGTAATCCCCAAGTCAACTAATATGGGCTTCCTCCTCAGGAGTAATCCCCAATCACAATTCCCTTAACCTGTGCTTCCTTTTCAGGAGTAAGACACTGTCTCAAATATGGGAATCCTCATTAGGGGTAAGCCCAATGTCCCTTAATTTTATAAATCCCTTTCACCTGGGCCTCCATCCCCGGAGTAAGCCCCTATCTTAATTTCTCTTAACCAGTCTTAATTTACTTTTGATATGGGTTTCCTTCTCAGGAGTAAAACCCGATCATAAAGTCCCCTCCTAATTTGGGCATCTTCCTCAGGATTAAGCCCCATTTTAGAGTATCCAAATCTCTATGAAGTACATATACCATTATGGACTTTGTTCCTATGTTTCTTCCCTGAAGTAAATCATAATCTTCATCTATTAGGGATGTTATACATACATAATCCTGACATCATTTCATCTTTCATGGAAGAATTGTCTGGATTCACCAATACCTCTTGTTTCTCACACCTAGCATGACTCACGTGAGCTTATAGTGTAAAAGTAATCATGACATCTTTCTTAGAGCCATCAATAATGCATAAACATCATAATCCCTCACTCGAACTACATGGGTTCTGATTCCTTTTCTAAATAAAGGATATGTAGGTATCCCATCTGCAGGTACAATCCCAACTCTTAAATAATCCATGTCTTTCTGAATGATAATAAACTTCAAGTGCCCCACTGAGTGACTTTAGAACCAGTATGGAAATCATAAGGACCAATAGACTTTTATGTATTAAAGGATACAATTGACTAAGAATCTATAACAAATACATATGATTCTCTATCAATGAAGAACCTCAAATACATATAAAAGATTCTCTAAATATCCTACATATCAATCATTTATTGTCAAATCTAATGTAAAGATCATTTTATACTTGGTAATGTAATAAGGATTCACGAACATAACTTAAATCTATAAATAGAGTCCCGGAGTAGACAATAATTCCCCTCAAAAAGGTGTGATGAGTCCGACCTCCCATCCTCTCGACCAATGAAAATTCCAATGCCTCATCAGTCCACAACTAATGACTGTGTACCTTTGGAAAGTAGGTCCAAATGGATATGGAATCATTTGATGTTTCCGGTTCTAAGAATAAACTTGTTGAAACCGTTTTGAATGTTTGAACCTTAAATCAATGAGGTCAACCCCATTTCCATAGGAAAATACACTTTTTTGGAACCTAAAATGTTTGAAAAATCATATGAAACATTATTTCATGTGGGTGATGATTTTAGATAATTCTTTATTTTATATCTCTCATCAGCTTTAGAATTATCAGATTTTACTTGGGATTAGTTTTTTAATGTTTTCACTCATATTTATTATGGTATTTTAGACATCAAGTATTTTATATTGATACTCATTATCTTTAACTTACTTGAAAACCATCTTATTACTGTGATCTTAAACCACCTTTCCTTATTTATAAACTGTATTTTAGTAACTTAATATCTCCTAGATGTATTTTTTTGACAACTTCCTTCTCCCCAAAAATTTCATTTCTACTATCATTATTTATTATTATGGTTTCATTACTAAGATATCTATTTTTCTTTAGTCACACAACATGTTCTTTTCTGAGTTGATATTCACTATAAGATTATAAATCTCCTTAATCTTAATCACTCTCTAAGGAATATTTGACATTCTCGAATTTTGAAAATAATTTTAAAAAAAATTTCCGAGCATTCATCCTCTAAGGAGTTCTGTTTTGTTGAGTTGGATTTATCTTTCCTACTCATCATACTTATTTTTTATCATGTGAATATCTTCTTGTATTTGTTGGATGAATTTTCATCTTTATATGTTTTTTCCACTTATTCCATTGAGGTTTTTCATTAGAATCATCTCGATAATCTCAAACATTCTTCTTTAGATGATAATAGAAAAGAGTCCAATTCAACCATACTCAAACTATTTGAGGGTAATTTTATGTTCATAATTTCCTCTTCCACTTTGAAGGTTATTAAAAATAATAGATATAATTTTTAATTAAAGTCATCACCCTATTTATCTTCAATGTCACAATTATTAAAATCATCAACATTATAAATTTTCAATTTTATCATAACTTCACAATCCATTTCATTTTTAATATGCTTTTGAAAATTTTATATTTTATCATTTCATATGAAATAAGAATATTATGAACCTCATCCATAGATAAATAATATTTATCTTATAAATACAAAATTTTAGAATCAAACCCATCTGAAATGTTTCTCTTATTTTTCCTCACAAATTCTGATTCTTCTATGACATCTCTAAATCCTATTATATTTTAAAAAAACATTTACTTTGTAAAATTATTCATTAATAATTTCATTATCTCTAGGTCTTATGTATTCATACATAATACGCTAAACTTATAGCTTGGATTATTTTACATTATTATTCTATTTAAAAATACTTTTCATTTGTCCCACATAATTTTTGATGTTTTGGTCCTCATCACCTACAAATAAATTTTTTTTATAAAGACATAAGAATATCATTTATTTCTTTTCCATCAACTTTGATATTTCTATTTTCATCAAAAGACATTAGGGAATCCTTCTCAATATATAGAAAAAAATATAGCAGCATTATGAACTTCTTGGAAATGATATAAGAAAAAAAGAATCATCCTATTTTTCAATACATAATAATTGTTTCCATAATATGTAGGAATTCCACTACTATTGGTTGTAATTATATTATCTGTGACATGTAATCTACTAGAAAAAAGTTTCTCTGATACAAGATGATGTTCCAAAGGATAGAATACCAACTGGGAAAGGGGAAGTTCAACATGTTTTTCTCTTTTTATATGTCTTGAGAAATTAATAAAATTATCCCCTATAACATATTAATTTAAATTACATTTTCATATTTTAATAAATAATCATGAGTGAAAATGTATAAAATAATGTAAATAATGCATGATTTACAAGGTTCGACCATAGTGTGAGAACTTATATCCACTTCATAGCAACACATTTGGGTCTATCGAACATCCATATAATTAATATAGGATGAAAACATGTTTAAACTCCCATTAGAAACCTTTTATCCGCCGATATTAATGAATATACTGAATATCATCAATTTAAAATATTTTAATAAAAAAATTATGCCACACAAAAAATTAAAAATACATTTTCAATATGACCCAAATAATATTATGGGTATGTTAAACCTGAGTTTGATGGCATTCAGTGTGATGAAAACAGAGTAATTGAATCAGTCTAATTAAATAAATATAATTCTCTCTTTCTGAATGTAGACTTCTAAAACACAACTCAAATTCTTAGTCTGACCATGCTCTTCTCAATAATTATTAGTTTAGTAAAAAATAAATTATTTGTCCATCCTTGTAATGAGATCTAATTCTAGAAAGATATATGAATCAAATTTGTTAGTGTTAAGCCTCTCTCACACACATCAGAAGTTTCCAAAGTATAAAAAATGAAATTTGCTTATATTTGTAGGTATACGAGAATAATAAAAAATTTAATGTAAACAACTCTACCACCATACTCAAATTCAAAATCTCTAATATCTTTTTATAATGGAATATCATGTTTTACCACTTGAATAATTCAAAAATTGTTTGGAAAATTATTGAGTCTTCTTAGTAAACATCCTTCTTGAACATCAAAAAGTTTCATAAGAATTATGGATATTCCTCATTTAATTGTGATGGAACTTTCTAACATCATTACGATGAAACTTACTCATAAAATTGTGATAAAACATCATTTTCCCCTTTCGAATTGAATTTCTTCATCAAAGACTTATTAAATTTCCTTCTCAATGTCAGGAATATTGAATTTCCTTCTAATATTCAGTCCTACAGATTTTCCTCCTCAGATTTAGTCTAAATGGATTTTATTAATAGAGTCAATCAGATTGAATTTTCTCCTCAGAGTATGTCCAATTGAATTTTATTCTCATAGTTAGTCTGGTTTAATTTCCTTCTCATAGTCAGTCTGATAGAAACCTCAAAATTAAGGAATTCTCATTATGATGAAAAATACATTCTTCTAAACTAAAATTATTCAAACCACATCACATATTACTCATTTAGTATTCTTAAAATTACTATGTGTGGTACTTAGGGAACTAATGAAAACATTTTCTTGATTCATGGAATCGATATAAATATTATGATTCTTCTATTTCATAGAAATATTTTATCATAATAATTATCATGATTAGGATAAAATCATGATTAGAAAATTAACATATAACTTATGGATAGAATATTATATAATGGTTTAACTCCTAAAACCACTATATAATTTTATACACTTCACCATCATTTTAACTTTCCCATTACACAACTTTTGAGTTTATAACCAACATCGATCCTGATGAAACATGAACTTCATGTTGATGGATTAGAGAATGATGGGGCATCTGGTTAATATATTTATATAAAATCTAGCTCTCATCTACCTCACACATTTATTTATTTCTTCTTAGTCCTATACATTGTGTCTGGAAATCAAATTCCCAAAAAACAAAACATTTATATCCTCTTGACGATGGGTTCAAACATTCAGTAATGTAACATCTTGGATTTGGATGCCACTCAACTAGTTCCCCATACCCAGTTGGTCACACGACCTCATGATCATTTCCCCAGACACCAGAGGCTACTGTCATGCAGTGTGGGCCTAGGGTGAGAAAGTTGATAAACTATTCCCTCATTGGTAGAGTTTAACACATCATAATAAATAATAAAACAATAGAGGAAGCAAAAAATTTCATACATCTAAAATAAAAAGAAGAAGACTAATAAGATAGATAACCAAGAATAATTCCATACAAACGATGGTGCATCATGTTATATTCTAAGGAAACATCCAAAATATGTATATTGCATGAATCTAAAATATATGATCCAAAAGAAAAAAAATAAACAATGGACTAATAATCTTTGCAGGACTCAGATCATTCCCATGCTCTCTAGATCCTAAAAAACATCTCAAGTAATTATATAAGGACACTTTCCCTTATCGAATCCTACTAGAGTATAATCTATTTGGGACCAAAAGCATTACCCAAACAAGGTGTGAGAAGAAAATACTAGTTAGAAACCATCCGAGATCTATTCCTATATTTCAGTGAGTATAGGAAACAAGTATTTTAAAAAATGTTAATGTAGAATACATGGAAGTACTCAAAATTAAACAATCATACATGTCATGTTTTCCATTTTCATTCATTATGTTTTGGTCAACCATTCATTTAAATTGAATTATATTATTATTGATATCTAGCCTAAGCCTGTCTATCCCCTATACAAATAATTCTCAATAGATACCTTAGATGGATATCTATGAAACAAATGTGCAGACCGAATCCTATCTTAGGATTTGTCTTGGAAAACACATCATAATTTATTCCATTTCAAAATTATAATCAACATCTTGTTTTTAAGAATATAAAAACCCCACCCATAGGCATAACAATCCTTTCCCACGAGCATATAAAATTCCCACCCAGAGGTTTAAAAAATTCTCACCCATAGGCATAAAATATCCTCACTCGCAGTCATAATAAATCATCATCCACAGTCATAAATAATCCTCATCCATTATCATAATAAATCATCATGGTCAAGCCCAGTTTATTATTATTTCAGCATAAAATATGACACATGAAAATTACACTATTACATGTCAAATATAATAAAAAGTCATGTGGTAATCATATGAAACAAGACATAAGTAGACTAACCTATCATAAGGTTTAAGAAATTATACTCACATGGGAAGCTCATATCCTAAGGCTTATATGTAATCTAACAACTACAAGGCATAAAAAATATACACACATGGGAAGTTTATGTATAATAAGAAAACATGTGAATTAAACCACCACAATGCATAAGATATTTTCATCTCAAATGGGAAATATTTAATTAACAAATTTCATTTTAAAGAACCACAAAAGGGATATAAAGGCATTCATATAGGCATCAATGCCAAATTTGGAAAACAATGGTCTTCCAAAAGAAACATACCCACAAGAAGGCCCTTAATCAATCCAGAAAACTCAAACATGATTAAAATAATTTAATTCATGACCTAATCATCCATAGGAGACAACAACGGTCAAATTTATTTCACCAATACACTCAAATAATTGGTGAATGACACTATAGAACATATAAACAACTAGAAATTGAGCGAAAGGCACAAGACCACCACCTAGTTTTGGTAAGACTCTCCACATCTAGTCTCAACCTTTAATTTATGATATGTTAGCATAGATACTCAAAAAGATGATAAATTATATGCATTAAATAACTTTTTCTTGGGAAAACACTAAAATAATGGCTTAAGAATAATTGGGAGCTTACCAATTTGGCTTAAACGAAACCGATGGTGAAGGAATCAAGGCTAGTATGCTCAATCAAGAAGGGATTTGATTTTTTTTCACTTCATGGTCATCAACCCGAGAGATCCCCTATTCATTTTCTCAAAAATGATGCTACATCAAAATTTAACGAATAAAAAATGTACGTAGAATGTACATCGGATAACCTGATGTGTTAGTATTGTTTATGGCCACAACATAACATGAACATGTACATGGATTACATGGTGTCTAGATATTCATACATGATTCCTACTTATAAGTACATGATGTGTAGTTTCTAGTCACATTGTGTAACAGGCATACATCAATCCCTTGACATCTTTCCCCCAATTTTCTTAATAATAAACTGAATATGAAAGATCATTACTTAGAAAGAAGAAATGGGTTCTTAAAAACTCCCCACATAAATCAATTCATCCATGAATTTCCATTCCAAGGGTGATGAATAAATATCTGAGAACAAATTTGACCAATGTGATCATACATCAGCCTCCATCTCGCAAATCACGTCCTATACTAGGTCATGTTTCCATGGCACCCATAAAACATGAAGATATTAGTCACCCAGAATATTATTTCTATGATCCAAAAAATGAATTGTATTCTCCTAAAATAATGAATTTCTTAAAACTGTACTTCTTTAAGAAAAAATTTGTGAGACAGATCCAAAAGGTAATGTTGTAACTGAGGAATGTGGAAGACCTTTTTCATGGCTTGGCACATTTGGGGTAACATCAATTGATAGGAAACCAGATAGACCCTTCTTATAATCTCAAACATCCTGAAATATCTCAGTGAAAGCTTACCTTGCCTCCTGATTTACTTGCACTGAAACCTCGGTGCAACACGTAAGAAAACTCAATCGCCGACCTTGAACTCCATAGGTCATCTGTGATGATCGACAGAAGATTTATGAAAATACATTGTAGTATCCCTCCACATCAAAATATACTGGACCATTTCAGAAGTCTCATGCATGAGAAATGGTCCCATTACAGATGTCTCGCCCATCTTCTTGTAGCACATTGGAGTCAAACATGGACTACCATACAAATCCTCATAAGTATCTATCTCAATAGTCACCTAGAAACTGTTATTTTAGGTAAATTAAACTACAGGATTATGATTCTCCAAAGAACCCCCAAAGTCTAGGATGCATGGTTACAGCTTTTCCTACAACACCTATATCGTATACTCTAACTTTCCATCATTATGAGGGTGGTATATTATGCTCAAAAGCACCTATGTACCCATATCACTATAAAAACTCTACCAGAAATGTTTTATAAATAAGTTTTCCATTTATACAATGATAGAATTAGTAAACCCATGATGTTATACCACCTCATGAATATACAACATCCCATGCTCAACAACACCAAAGGTCTCCTTGATTGGAAAGAAGTGAGAAACCTTTGTAAGTCTGTCATCCACCACCCACACAAAATTATTATGTTTGGGTGACCCTAGTAACCCATTCAAGAAATCAATCATGAAATCATATCATTCCCACTCTAGAATACGTATCTATTTTAAAAAGATCATCTGGCCACTGATTTTTTTCCTTCACCTGCTAATAAGTGGAACACCTTGTAACAAAACTAGCCACGTATATCTTCATACATGACCACGAGTACTGACGACCCATGTCACGGTATTTATTTGTAACATTGGGATGAACATTCCAAGTTCAAGCATGAAGCACCCGCATCAAATCGACATGTTTGTCCACTGGATCCCAGACATGTTTTTGGATATGAAATATATCATCATCACATACCATCCAACCAAGAGGTGGATCCTCAGCGGATACACTCTCCTTCTAGACTATTCCCCCATAATCTGATATTTGTCACATCCTCACTCTGTCCAAGAGGGTATATGTCAAAAATAATGAAGAATGTAATGTTTTCTCATGATTGATGTGCACCACCTAGTGCATCTTAGGGAACAATGATATAAGCTTCCACTTTCTACTGGCCTCCTACACTACCAATATCTGAGTCTTCATGCTTAATGAATCATCCACTATATTTCCCTTCCCAGGACTATAGGTAATCTCAATATGAAAAGAATGAAGTTATTTCACCCACTATTAATATCTCATGATTTGTTCACCTTGATTAAAATGTAGTTGTGACTTTTGTGGTCCGTGTGAACCACACAACACTCCTCCAAAATGTAATGTATCAATCATTATAAGGAATGAAAAACTACAGCTAACTCTAGACCATCCATTAGATAGTTCCTATAATGTGGAATCAACTTTCGATACCCATACACAACAACCCAATCCCCCTGAATATGATTTTTTGTCAACTCGATACCAAATGTGTCACAGTACATAGTGTAAATCCAAGCCAACAATAGTATAATCAGTATCAGGGCTAACGTTAATCTAGATTTTAGCTTCTAAAATTCAATCATGTAATAATCTGGCCCCACGTACTTCACACCTTTCTTTTTCTTGCATTTCATCGGTGCTTCTAATCCTCAAATTTCATGTATGAAAATTCAATAGTAACCAGCCAACCCCAAAAACATTCTTACCTAAAATACATTATTAGGCTACTCCTAGGTAAAAAATTCTCTTACATTATCTGGTTCCATTGATACCATTATCCTTGAGATGACATGTTCGAGAATGTGAATTTTATCCATCTAGAAGTGTAGTTTTTTGAGCATATCTTGTAACTAATGCTCACTCATTGTATTCAAAATTACCTCATGATGGTTTGAATGGTCATGTTGATTTTGATAATACACCAAGATATCATCCACAAAAACCACAACAAAAGAATCCCCATAAGGGGGGAACCCTCGGTTCATTACCACCATGAATCCTACTAGCATGTTCGTGAGACCAAAAAACATAATCATAGAATCATATAGACCATACCTACTATCAAATGTGGTACATGGTATGTCTGCAGGTCGATCCCGTACCTGGTGTTAACCGGATCTCAAATCGAACTTAATGACATCCCAAGATTCTTAGAGATGATAGAAGACATCATATATCTATAAAAATGAATATCAATTTTTATCTATTGGTTGGTTTAGTTTCCAATATTCTATTCATATTCGGAGGGTATTGTCAGCCTTCTTCCCATAAAGGATTGAAAACCCCCATAGAAAAGTAATTGGTTAGATAAGCCCATGTAACTCTAAATCTTAGAGCTTCATATTGAACTCTTGCATCTCAGTCGTAGCCATCCTATAAAAAGGAATGTATGCTAGTGAAACTCCTTGTACAATCTCAATAGAGAACTTTTCTTATCTTACTAGAGGAAAGCACAAAAAGTAATCCGGGAAGACATCCCCGAAACAATCAACCACTAGAGGTAAATACATCCGATGTGTTCCCTATTCACTCATATATAATCTAGATTTTCATATTGTCATCCCACTCAACCCACAATGCTTGGGTCCATCTCATCTTTCTTTGACATCCCACTCTCCCTTGAATAAAAATGATCTACCTTTTGGTTATGTGAAATTATCATGATGGAGATTGTAATCAACCATGTATTGAAAAAATAACTAGTCCATTATATGTAAAACATTAAATCATGTCATCTATACGAAATAGAGATCACAAATAATGTGACACCCAAAAACCTCAATGGGGAACTCCTTGAACAAACACACACATGATGCCCTTATCCCTAACATAGTGCCAGGTTTCATAACATCATTAGATGAGAAAACACATAGCTTAAGGCTCTCTAAAAAGGGCACAGATATAAAACTATGTGAAGCCACTGTTTCAAATAGTGTAGAAGATAAAAGGGAGGTGACTATAATAGTACCTCTGATAGTAGAAGATTAGGGATACTTCTCCTACTTGGTCTATTGCATTGCATACTTTGAACCTGTACCATGGCCTAAGATACTACCTGACTACCTTGAGATGACCTGCCTTACTATCACTAAGATTCTAGGGTATGACTACAATGACAACAACCACCACCATGGCCTAAATGGCACTACGTATTTCAATTCCATTGCTGGTGAGAACATTCTAAACCTGCTATTGAACATAGAGTCTATGCATAACCTATCTCACTAGTTTTTATTGGAATTCCCTACAGAAAAATTGTAGATGGCCCATTTATCCATAATATCAGCACTGAACTTGGTCCATCAGACACTATGATCTCATAAGCCCAGCTCTACCACAATGGTATAACCTCTCCTGGCTAATGAAAGAAACATTTATACTACTCATACCGCCACAAGAAAGATTCATATGATGCTTCTTGCTCCCGATCTAGACACTACCAAATATCGATACAGAACCACCTTGGTTTTCACCTCATGATTCCAAAAGATTATTCTTGGTAATCAGTTCCTGATTCACAATGGAATATTAAAACGATAACCTGAAAATGTTCACCTATGATCGAATGTCGTACATGTGTCCATCCCCAAATATCATAGCTTTATATTTCTCATCACCCATTAGAATAGATTTGAATATTTTAAGTTAAGTTTAATGAGATGATAAGTCCATCATTACATAGTTCCCTACTCCAGATTCTTGAAAACCCAGGCTCTATTGGACCTTAGCGTATCGTGAAAATAGTAGTCATAGAAGACCATTTGAAAATATCTTCATGTGATTTCCCAATGATGCTCTATCTGAGGTATAATATCCAACCACCTATTGGATGAATCACACAATATATATGTCATGAGATTAACCCTCCTCATTAGAGGTGTCTTGAGATGATTTAAGATGGAAAGCATGGACTCTTTCCATGAATCTATAGTTTGTGGTCCTCCATCCCCTGATAACAGAGGCATATGTTACTTTTGGAAAACTCATGTTAGTTCTTGCTTAGATGTGGCAGGATCAGGTACACTCTAGAAGGTCTGTATAAACCTCATGGAGCCTTCACAAAATTTTACATCTGCCTCTATGTCCGGTATAACAGCTCGTGCTGCAACAGGAGCATTTATAAGATCCTCTAGTATCCCATGGCCTATTACTTATATGGTATGATCATTCCCACTCTCCATCCATATTACTGGATGTCATCAAGGTGTCATTTCAGAATAAATTCCAGCACATACACCTCTGTACAAGATTATTCATCAAGGTACGCATTTAAATAGTGAAAAAACAAAATAGGAGATGAAAAGATTAAAATGTTCACAAAAGTTGGGTACACATCATGTACAACCAAAACACGGTTTGTCCCATTAAACTCCAACATGGCTATGTAAATCTACCTACCATGGACATGTAAACTTCCTAGGTACATTGTATGTAAGACTAAAACATGGCATATAATCTCTAGTATTCCCTCATGGACAAGTACTTTTACAAGGCCAGAGACACATGGGTCTACCTAGCTAAAAATACATGGTCTGTACATAAGGTACACAACATCTTCTGGTCAAAACACAATAACTCAGGTTTTATCTCACACAACCTGTAAAATGGTAATTTATCACATAGTGTGTACTCAAAGTACATGGTTTGTACTTGAAAATGTTCTTTTTTTTCAAATAGAATAATGCAAGGAAAGTGTTCCTAGGACTACACACTGTTTTGTCTAGGATTCCACAATGTAAGCCTCAGAAACTTCCTCGAAACCCATGTTTTTTCAAAATACTAAAATAGTGTTCCAAATTACGATATATGGTTCCCATAATTCCTACCAATAAAATCATGTGATTCACATAGAGCACATAACAACACAATATATACCCCATGGCTGAAATGTGGTCCACCCAATTCAGATCAAAGAGGGAGCATACTCCTTAAAGACCAATGTTTGGTATATATCCAATTCAATAATAACATGTAAAAATAAACTTAACATAATAGCATGTACATCTACCACAACAACATGAAATCAGTAATTCTCTCTAAATGGAATGGTAAGAATGCATGATATGTGATTTCTAACAAGTGCCAATGTGATGCATGAGATGGAATACCCTAATCTGATCATGTTTCAACAAAATATAACCAAAATATTATCAATAATAACATCACAAAATGAGTGCATCACTGAATGGTGTAATGGAATCAATTGTAACAAATCAAAATCAAAAATTCACATATGAATATGTGGAAATTTATCTTTTCTCGGTAAGTAGGGTAACTACACAGGGGCACAACTAATTACAAAATCTCATTTCTTTCCTATCCAAGTATAATGTCACTAAATAGTATGAAAAACTACAAACATACCCATATGATACCACTTGGTAGCATCTTAGATCTGGATACCAGTCAACTGGTGCCCCGTTCCCCATTTTCCATATGTCCTCTTTTGTATTTTCACAAATTTCAGAGGATGTTAACTAGTAGGGAGGTCCTAGGGTGTTATAGTAGGGAAACTATGAACTCAATGGATGATTGTAACATAGTGGAATAAATAATAATAAAAAAGTAGAAGTATTAAACAACGTACATATGAAATAAGTAACAGAAGACCGATGAGATAAATAACCAAGCATCATTCCATAGAAAAGATGATGTGTAATGTTATGTTCTACAAAAATGGAAAAAACATGTTCATTATAGGAATCCACAATATATGTTCTAAAATAAAAAATCAAGGAAAATAAGAATCATTATAAGCCTCAGCAAGGTCCCATGATCTCTAGATCCTAATCTCAAGTACCTATAGAAGGAAAATTTCCCTTATCGGATCCTATAACAATATCATATATTTTGGACCAAATTCATGAACCAAAAATGGTGTGAGAAATAAATCTCAGTAGGCATCCTCCCACAAGCTATACCTATCTGTCCGGGATTATATGAAACAAGTAGTGTACAATACAGAAAATCGGTATACTAGGAAGTACTCAATTGTAAACAATAATACATGTCCCTTTTTCAATTATAAATCATTGAGTTATGTTCAAGAATTAAAATTATATTGATTATACATATCTTGAGACCTAGACTAAGTTCATCAATAACATGTATAATAAATTCTCAATAGATATATGAGAAGGATATCTAAATAAATAATGTTAATATTTAATTCAATCTTGTGATTTTTCATCTACAACACATCATAAGTTAATCCATTTTGAAATTCAAATAAACATCTCACCCACTTGTTTTGAAAATCCCCACCTATAGGAATAAAAATCATTTCCCACAGTCATAAAAAATTCTCACCTGCATGCAGAAAAAATCATTGCAGGAAGGTATAATAATTCTTCACATGAAAGCATTAGAAATCAACATCCATAGGAATAATAAATAATTAGGGTCAAGTCCATTATATAACCATTTTAATATAAAAGACGACACATGAAAACTTTACTAATACATGGTTATCCTAATAACAACTCACGTAGGAATCATCAAAAACAAGAAACAAGTGAATTAATCTATCACAGTGCTTATGTGACTATACTCACATGGTCAGTTCATATCACAATCCTAATATGTAATCAAACAATTATAAGGATTAAACAAATATACTCACATGGGAAGTTTAAGTATAATATGAAAACATGTAAATTAAACTATCATGAGGTTTAAAAAAAATTCATCTCACATTGGAAATGTTCAATTAAAAAATTTCATTTTGAAAAACCCCAAATTTTGAATCAAAGGCTTTCCCATAAGCATCATAGTCCATATGGACAAATAATGGTCATTCAAGGGAAACATGTCCACATGGTGGCCCTTAATCAAACCAAAAAGCTCAATCACACTTAAATTAATTTAACTCATGACCTAATTATCATTAGGAAACAACAACTGTCAATTTCTATTCAAGGATACACCTGAACTATGGGATAAAGACACTATGTCACATATAAAAAACCTCAACATTAACCAAAAGGCACAAGACCACCTACCGCACTGTAGTAAGAATTCCTTAATCTATCCTCAACCTAAAATTCATGCTAGAATAACATAGATCTAAAAAATGATGATAAACGAACAACATTAAATAAATTCATTGAGAGAAAAAATAATGACGAATGGCTGAAATAGAATTGAGATCTTATTGATTGGGTTAAAATGCAACTAAGGTTGAAGGTATCATGGTTCTGACGATCATTCTGGAAGGGATCGATGGTTTGGTGATGCTTGTTCATCAACCAAAAATATTCCCTATCTATTTTCACAAAAACTATGGTACTGCCCAATTAAAGTAATAAAAAAGTACATAGTATATACTTGATACTACACATCGTGTTCGTATAGTTTTTTTCTGGACCATTACACGGATGTGTACCAAGATTTCAAGGAAGGTAGCGTTCCGTACACAACATGTACATATAAGTACATGGTGTTTAGTTCCCAGTCATGTCATGAAACATGCATGCATCCATCCCTTAACCTATTTCCCCCTACTTTCTTAAATATAAATTGAAAAGGAAATATATGAACATTAAAATAAGAACTAGGTACTTAAAATCAAATTTCACCTATTTTTCAAAAACACTATTTTACAAAATATTAGTTTGATCAAATAAAAAACATCTTTATGAAATAAAATTAAAATTATTTTTAAAAATAATCTTATTTCTGAATAATAATTATTGAATACATTATTTGTATATCATCTGATTGATTGGTCTCTAATACCCTCAGTATTATTAGTCCAAACAACATAACAAATTGTTTCTTCCTATGATAGAATTTTTCATATAATTATTTTTGTATACAAATAAATTTCCATGGATCAGTGTCTGAACTCCACTAATGGATCGGTGGATCTTCTCATTGGATGGACTAGTTTCTACAACATCTTTCTTCAAAAACACATTACCTGATAAATGATATTTTGGATGGGTTTTTTGGTAGGTCAGATATCAAATGATTTGGCTCATCTACGGGATCCTTTGATTAAAACTTCCAAAAAAACTTATGAATTTATTAACTCCTCTCTCTCACATATTCATTCATGTATCATGAAGTCTTCATAATGATAAGAACATTAGAATCCCTATATACTCATCTAACAAAAATAACCTTTTCAAATAAGTTCTTTCACAAATCTTGGATATATTCCACAAAAAATTATGATATTTAAATACTAAAAAATAGAAAATAATAATTAAATTTCATTATTAAAAAACGTTAAATAGACCCATATTTAATGAAAATGAAGCACTCTGATCGAAAACATCATTCCAGAAACAATGTGAATCTAATAAACAATTATAACTAGAAAAAGAATTCAGAATATAAATATAATGTCAATGATATTTAGTTTTAAAAATGTGTCTAATATTTTGAGTATGATGCCCCATATTTATGATCATCAATACATAGAATGTGAATTTATTTAACATAATGAAAAGTAAATTAAAAACCAAATTGCAGAAACATCTTCCAGTATCTGAAAACCATCTTCCAGCCAACTTGGCCCTACAAATCTCCACATTATATTTTGATACTCTGAAAGACAAATAATTGTAGTAAAAAAGAATCATTGACAACAGAACCATGTTATTTAAGAGAAGTGTATTATGAGACATAGTTATGATAATTTAAAACCATTAAAACTTTCCAACACTTCATAAAAATTATTCTTGAATGATTACTATGACCCATTCAAAAAAATTATTGATTAGTTAAAATATTTCATTTTTATGATCAGATCTTACCCAAAAATCAACCTTAATACATTGGTTCTTAAAATCTTTACCACATGCCAAGGGATATATTTATGAAATATCATTTTTATCTCACATGAAAACACTATCTGAAAACTAGATAATAGTGGAAAAATAAACACATACCTCATACATATAAAGAAGGAGTTTTGTAGCCCATGATTAATCTCATTTCATAAAAATAATCATTCGGTATTGGATATATGAAAATGTTATCATCTTGTTCAGTTATAGGAACATACTCTAGATTTAGTTCATTATTCTCCATATGCTATTTGGTGAAGTGATAATTGATATAAATATGTTTTTAATGATAATGTTTCACAAAATTTAATTATAATATCAATATAAGTTTTATTATCACAAATTCAAAGTAGATGTGACTCCAATTCAACTAGTAACTCTTCAAACTGAGTCTACATCCGAATATGTTGTGTTGTAGATTGAGTGAATAAAGCATACTTAGATTCATCTATTCCTAGAGTAACATAATATTGTTTCATCGTATTCCAACATACATATCATGCCCCTAGAAATATAACTCCACTTTTTTTGGATCTTATATCATCTATACTTAATTTTTATTCAACATCTCTTTGAAAAAAAAGAAATCAATTATTCCTAATCTAACAAACCTAATTCTGAAATATATTGTTCCTTTGATATATCTTATAGGAATTTCTGCATAAAATAGATTTGATTAATTTATACAAAGTTGGTATATTTAATATAGGGTAAAATCACACAAAATATCTATCCTTGAGGCATTTAGATATAAAAAACTCCCAAAAATCTTCAAAAACTATTTATAATTAAATTCATTACCTTATCTACATTTTTTCAACAAGGTTAGATCTAATATTAGTGTGAAAACAAGATTAAAATTTTCCATTCTAAACATCTTAACAAGTTACTTACCTTTATATTCATGAAAAATAAAATAAAATGTTTTATTTTGTGATATTTTTAACCTCAGAATGTATTTTATTTCAACATGAATGGAAATTTGAAACATATTCTTCAATTCCATAGAAAAAATTTAACATGTTATTTCATCATTCCAAAAAAATATAATTTCATAAAAATATACAATAATAATATGGGAGACCTCAAGAAATTATTTGATGTAGATATTACTATGGACCCTTCCATTCTTTATGTTAAAATTTCTTAATAAAGTATCTCATTTTTTATTCCATTCCCTTTGAGCTTTATTTCTACCATACATATGTTTCATTAATATTCATGCATAAATTCCAACCTTCCTAAAAAAAACAACATGGATATTCAATATAAACTTCTCTATAATGTAATCCATTAAAAAATTATAACTTCACATCCATCTAAAATATTATATAACAATTTTCTACAATAAATGAAATAAATATTCAGATTGTTTCAAATCATGAAATTAGATAAAAACGATCATCATAATATACAACTTAAATCAATGTGTAGACATTAAAAACCAGTATTTATTTATTTCTTATCAATTCATTATATTAATTTAAATTGTTCCAGAACACACACTATTTCAAAATTATATTTCTGTCATTCGGTTTAGGTTTGAGTTCCCAAATATAATTCTTATCATTGTGATCTAACACTTCATTTATGGAATGAATTGATTCAAGATTCTAATTATTTTTACTAACTTTTAGGGTTTCATTTACGTCTTCTAACTCTATGGAAGCTCTAATTATTTGTATTTTAGTTTTCTAGGAAGCAAGGGTTGATTTTTGGATCAATTGTGTTGTCAGCTACATATATACATTATATGGGTCTTAAAGAATAATAGTAATTTTCATGTTTTAGTTTCATATAATTATTGATATGTCTTAATTATAAGTAAAATATTATAAAATATGTATCCTAGAATGAATTCATCATAGTTGGATCATTATAAATTTTATGTGTTGTAAATTATGTTTTTCGTTATAGATATTTCATTTATTTTCATTTTAAGCTAATTTTATGTTTTAAATATTATAGGTTTTATAATGTTCTCATATATTGTGGTTTTCTAAAACTAATCGGGGTATTTTTAAATGAGTAAATTCCTCTGTTTACACAATTTTTATAATCAGTAGTAGAAAAATATGATCTGTGTGTTCCCATACATATGTTCATTCATTACCCTTTTGGAATAAATTATATTATAAGTATGTATAGATATTTTTTAGTATACTTCTTATAATTGTGATGTTTAAAATTGAATACAAGATGATTTATTGGTTCAATTTTCACCTTATTATTTATGCTTAATACTTATAGGGGATGTCATGGGTGATTATATTTGACTTATTTTTGGTAGAACATATATTTATTCTTTGAATGAAATGTGTTCCCTGCATTTTTTATGGATACAACTTCTTGGAGCCTGAATTATTTTATTTTAATATTCCATAGCATATAAACTAATGTTCTGGATATTTTTTTGAGTAGTTTGTTAATTTATTAGTTTTATCTATATATTTTTTATTAAAGTGGTTAGTTAATCTCATTTGTAGTCTCCGTAGAAAATAATATGTTAATTTAACCAACTATTTATATAAATTATTGTTTTATACATAATAGAAATTAGAATAATATTTATAGATGGACATTGGTATTTTTAAATCATTCTTTTTTTTATTTTTATTAATATTACATGGGAATATTAATATGTAAAAAAAGGTTTACCAAACTAAAAATATCATTTTCTTATTAATGATTTAGAAATATATATTGTTTTAAAATTTTCATGTAAAAATTCTTTGAACGATGATTGGGTGAATGGTATTCTTCTTTATTTTTCTAGAGTATAATATTTTTATCATCCTAGGTTGGTATAATTTTAGATTATTTCCAAAAGATTTATTTTTGAATATGATATGGAACTATTACACTAATATTTCATTATTAAATTACATTCTATTATATACCATTAACAGTATAAATTATATTTAAATAGAACTAATATAAAAGATATGATGGCTTTATATTATTAATTTAAAATTTAAATATCAAATATATCTTATTTATCTCATTATTCAACATTTCCATTTATTTATGGGATTTCCACCTATTGGGATGATCATTATTTTTTAATTATCTCATGCCAATTGGTTTTTAAATTTATCTATTTATTTTCTAATAGTAATTAACTATTCAAAGGGGATTGAAAACTATTAATTTATTTAAAATTTGAGTCTATTATTTTAGAGGAATTTTTTAGGAATTCATGGTAGTTAGAATTTAATCTTTTTTATGTTTTTTAGACCTTTATGTTCATATTTTCTTTAGGTGTTTTAAAAAGGTAAAATTTTGGTCTTAAAAAATGGGTTCTAAATTACAGTTGACATCATTTAAAGAGGGGTATCTTCCATTAAAATTTGATTTCATTTAAGAAGTAAGATTTATATATATCATTCCATGTAAATTTTGATAAATTATTTTCGAATAACAATTGAAATTTAGTTTTCGAATGGTGTGAAAATGGATTTGATTTTGAATCTCTTTATGAAAGCTCGATTTAGGCATTAATAAGAATGTTTTTATAAATGCGTGATACCCTCTTGATCCATGTGGGACTATAGTTATGCCCAAGGAAACATGTGATCCGTGGATGGGATGGTTTTTATTTATGCATCATTTTATGTTTCCTAATGATTTTATGATTTTTCTCTTACTTCAATTTTATATAATACTATCAATGATTGATTTTCTTTTTTTAAATTGACTTTATTAGTACTTTTATGAGTCTTCTTAAAACAATATGGTTTGTGTTATTTTTACTTCCATATAATTATTTTCCTAATTAGAAATACTTATGTGATATAAATTTTATAAAAACGTGCATGCACATTGTTATATATATGGAAAAAAGATGGATAACATTTCTTAGGAACACACATCAGTATGCAAATGGTTTGGAGTATTTTTTAGATTTTTCAATTCCCAATCGATTTGTTTATGGTAGAATAATATTTACATTTCTTGAAATATAAATTAGGAATACTTTTTAAAATATATTAGTTTTATGAGAACATTACAATGAATCAATTCCTTAAATCTATATTTTTGTTGGATTTAGCATAGAGAATCGAACGTTACATAAGGTTTGAGAAATAATGTACATTAATAGAATGGGATAGTAACAAAATAATTAATGGAAAATGAAATTAAATACCTTATAAATGATGAATTTTTAATAGAAATACAACAACTTAATCATAAAAAAACATATCAAAATAACTAGTTGAGAGTGTTACTAATAGAAATGTTAAATGTTGTGTTTTTTGGACTATAGGAAAACGAGATCAAGATTGTAACATATCATTGGATCCTACTACTGATTCACTATTTACTAATATTTGTTAGGACTTCAATGACATGAAAAAAGGCGTTTCATGGTGTAGGTGATGATGAAAATCAACAGATACATGGTTGCTGTTTGAAATATTTAAAACATTCTTTTTTCATATTGCTGTACAACATCAAATACATTTGTTGAATTAAAAATAAGGTTATGTCCATGATATTGTAATTTTTTAGTGAAATTTCTGAATTTAATATCCATTTATCATTTAAGGATATATAAAAAAATTAATAACTTTGTCTCAATTATTGAAAAATACATGTTTTCTCAATGATTGTATGCTTTATTGGGTAGAGTATTCATGAAGAAAATATTGAATGAAGATTTATTCTTCTATATGGTAGTCAATGGGTGATTTTGGATGTCTAAATCAGCTTAATACTATAAAGAATAAGAAAATAAAACACCTCTAAAGGTACTTAATTAGATCATTTTAAATCCTTCATTTCAAGGATTATTCAAGTCATTGAAAATCAAACAACAAAAGAATTATAATTCTTTAGATAATAATAATGATGGGTTAATGCAACATCAAAGATAATCAATATCATGGAATAAATATGATTCAATAAATCCATATTTATAATATTATCCAAATAATGTATGGTTGGGATTGTATATCGATGGATTTAACCCATTTTGGACATTGAGCACTAGTTAGATCATTTGGCCTGTTGTTTTGATCCCATACAATCAACCTATGTGGATGGGTATAAAAATAACATATTTTATCATTTTGATGCTTATTCATGAAAAAAGTACATGTAAATGATATTGATGTATACATGCAGCTAGTAATATAATAATTAATGGATTTTTGGATAAAAGGTGTCTAGATATATGCTGCATCTTCTAGAAAATTATTCAAAATAAAAGTTTGTGAAATGTGGATCATTAGAGACATCAATTGGATTGGGAATTTTGTTAGATAGAACAATTAAATGTGTTTGGATTGTCCTATTTTTAACTCTTTTATTGAGCCTGAATAAAAAAATCATAGTAAAAATAGTACTTATTGTGTCATTGAATATTTCTCGATACATATCATATATTATTGTTGATAAAGTATAAAATCAATAATGGGTAAATTGAGAAAATCTAGGTTAAAATTACGTACAAATGAAATAATTCTTCACCAAAATTTTTATGTGATAAATTCAATTTTATTGTTATCATATTACTTTTGATATGTGGTTATTTAATTGGTATATCTAAAATAAAATGAAATAAATTATTTTTATTCAATGAAGTTAAAAAAATATCTATCTTTTGTTTAAATATAACTTATGTGTTTACATATGGATAAAAAGTTCTTATGAAGGAATGATAATAGTAAATTTTTATAAATAAATTACAAACATGATGGTAATTTATCTATATTCTTTAATTTTTATAGAATTACCTTAAATTCTTACATAATGCAAAAAAGTATTTCTACAATTAATGAAAAAATAAAATAAATTATTTTGAAATTTTTTAGAGTTATATAATTTGAATTTGTTGAAGTGATCCAAAAAACGTATAGGTTTATTATAAAAATAAGTGTTTTGTTCAAATATTATATTCTAATTAGACCATTGTCTTAATTAAATTTAAGTCAATTTAAATGATTAGTGTCAAAATCGTAAATAATGTTATTTATAGAAAATAATATTTTATTATATTTTTTAAAAATATTGAAATAAGTAAAGGTGGATATTGTAAGTTCTAAAATGTAATTAAAATTATTTATGATCTAATTTTCACATTATAATTTATAATTACAATGATTTTATATTAAAAATGTTGTTACCATAGCCAAATTTTAAATTGATCAACTAAGGATTATTCGAAATGATAATATTTAAAATGATTGAAAACATTATCAAATTTCTACTTTTTAATTGGATTAAAACCAAATAAAAACTTATACTCAATTATGTGATCATTTGGTGTCCTTTTTCCTAATAATTAATTTATTCTCATTTAATATAATCATTTGAGGAATTCTAAATTTCTCTATAATTTAATTATAAAAGTGCACATCTTCCCTCACTTTAATACCACACATTTATAGTTATAGATAATCCATTCACTTCTAATTTTTCTCATAAATATAAATTTAAACATTTAAGAGCTTCTACTATTCCCCAAAGACCATCCCTTGAGCCATTTATACGAGATCTAAAGTATTCTTTTAAAAGAAGATGTAATCAGCTAAACCAATCACATTCTTTTCAACTATAAATTACTTCTATAAATTATTTGTCATTATTCATAAAATAATATTTCAGTATCCTATATATTATTGAATTTTATTATGATTATTAAAAAACAATTATTCACTATCAATATCATCAAACCTGATATTAATGTTTAGCTCATGCGTACATACGACTTACCCTCCCCATGTAGCGATAAAATTCATTTTTCACCAAAACATTCTATGTATTATTATTATGATTATTTTAATGATAATATAAGATATTTCTAAAATAATTATACTTATGGGATTACAATATCATATATACCTACATAAAATCAAGTCCTTTGAGAAATGATAATTTTGTCTATGTGTATGTATGGACTACGACATCTACGAAGTTATGGGATTATTTTATCAATAATATATTACATGGATGGTATTTAAGAACAATTTAATGAATATATATGATATATAATACAAAATAATGATACTAAAAAGGTAAATTAATATTTTTCATTATTTTATTCCATCTTTTGAAAAATAAAAATTGCATTCATGTGTACATATGACCTACATTTTCCATGATTATTTTAATTAGGGTTTTCCATACATTTATAAACGACTTTAAAAAAGAATAAAATGAACATGTATTATATTTATATAATTTTTATCATTATTTATTCGATGTAACAATGATCACGTTATAAGGGCCAAAACTATTGAACTACAAAATTCATGAAAAATGATGTAGATATCACTCGGGTCATTCGTTTTAAAAAATAACTGCTAAAAAATTGGAGATAAAACATCATAATTAAATCATATATGGTTTGATATATTTTATTATGATTTTGTAATATATTTTATATAAATATATATTAATTATAAATGGAAATCAAATATATATAAATTATGTTAGATATATGGTAAGGAATTTTCATCTCACATCTGTTCATATAGAACACATTCCATATTCATAAATTAATTATTTTGTTTTGTGTATTTACTTACCATGAATGTATTTGTGAAATTTTATAAAAATTTCATGGGGATTTATGTTTTGAATTAAACCCATTTTTTATATAGGGTTGACGATTCAAATGTTTCCAAAGTGATAATGGATTTACATTATAACATCATTATTTATCATGATTATTTATGAATAAGGTTACAATGATCACATATTATTATTAATATTTAAATATAACCATTTATTTTATTACACATTGGTTATTTTTGGAAAATAAAAATTTTTGTTTCATTTTCCCCAGCTTTTGTAATCAACAGATTGAAAATATATTTTACGGTAAATCTACATCATTACTTTGCTCAGTTAGGAAAAAATTATTCATTATCATTTTTTTCAAAAAATTTATTTTACGATGGTTTTAAATACTATATAATGATTTTTTATGTCATGAATTCCCATTGTTTACTTTTTAAAATCTATTTTAAAATGAGTTTTTGTGTTGTTTTTTAAATAAGGTACATTGTTGATTTTCTAACACAATTATGGATTAACATTTTTATATTATATAAAATGAATGACATTTCCAATTATCATTACTTATTTTTTAGTCATAGATACATTTAATGTTTTCCAGTATTATTTGTACTCAAAATATATCCATTATATTATCATTAATTTTTAAATAAATTATTTAAAATTTAAAGGTTATTATTTTGTGAAATGTATTAATGTATTTTCAATGAAATTAATATTCATCAAAGATAAAAACACTTTATTTTAGTTTGGATTTAGTGGGGATTTTATCAAATGATACCATACTTATTATTTATCTATATGGTTTTTTAATATTATTAAAAAATGATTATAAAACCCATTTCTTTTCCATGGTTTATGTTGTTATGAATGAATTTAATGTTTTTAAAACCCATTTTGGTAATGGGTTATAATTTGATGATTTAGTAATGATATGGTGTCACACATATTATCGATTCTAATTTTTTATGGGTGTGAACAATATATACCTCCAATACATTAGTTAATTACATATATTTTAGAAGATAAACATGTTTTGAATTGGGAGTGAACCATGTTTAGTAAGGGAATATGTCTACTATGGTAATATTGGAAGTGAATCATGACTATTAAGAGTATTTAGGTGGTTAACCCTTTCCACTATGATATCCTTGGAAATGAGACTTTGCAAATATGGAAATGAATTTATTTTATTATTTTTAAATCAAATATTATGTCTTCTACCAATGTTATTGTCTTATATATCATGATCAAAAATTCTTTTATGAGTCTTGTAATTGGAGCTATCCTGATTAATGACATGATATATGATTATGATTTATAATACAAAGGGTATGATTTAAAAACGTTTTTCTCTTGATCACATAATATTATGTAAATGTTATTCTCCAATTAAAATTGATAACTCCCTTATTTAACCGTACTATGCATCTAATATCACCATTTATTAAGACTAATTTCTCTAGGTTCAGAAGAAAATTACTATGTATGATACTTATTTTAAGGGTGATAGTTATGATGAAATTATAGAGATGTGAATTATTTATCTTATGAACTATTTATTTATATGTCCAAGTATCCAAAAGCACAATCCCCATATTATTCAAGTTTGGATCATTATATTATTCAATGAGTGTCTGTATATTTATATGTATATATGTGTGTAAAATTTATGTGTTTATGTGGTGTTTCAAATGTAGAAAAATATTTAATAAATTTATATATTCAATGTAAATCATATAATACAATTTTTTGGAGTTACAATAACCCTTTTTAAATAAATTACATTTTCCCAATTTGGCTCATATGATTTGTGTAATTTCTAAATGTAACTCAAAATTAACAATAAATCACTAGATATGGATGGGTTAATTTTTGATGTGCAATGAGATGGAAATATATTATGTAAATATTATATGTAATATAAAAAAATTTATGACACATTTATAGTGTCACATATTCTTTTACTAAGATATTTTTTTCCATATCAATAAGCAAAAACTCCCAAAAAACGAAAAAATTGATTTCTGTTATAATCATGCCAATATGTATTTTTAATTAAAAATTCATAAATTGTGGTTTCTGAAAAAAAAAATGGAATATGACACTATATAATTTAAAATGAAAACTCACTATTAGATTACTTAGTAATAGTTTCATATGATTTGCCATGTTCACATGGTTGTTCATAAATATCTCAATCATTGTCCCATGTATTCTAACTTTGAGTCACATGGTTCCTATATATTATACAAATGAAGAAAACAATTTTTATAGAATCATGTTTTTCCTTAATCGTTTGAGGTTGATGACCTTCAAATTGAGTCATATAGAATTTAACTATCCTTTTAGGGAATTTATTCAAATTGTTTCACTCAATTTTTAAATATCAAATATTGAATATTTTCCCCTTAATCAGTTTTTTTTCACATTATCTTTTATTGGACTACATCATTTTTTCTCTATAATAGGATTTAGAATTCGATTATGCTCACATTGTTAATCATATTTCGTAGAAGCTGGTTTAAAATAATCACAAGCTTTCTCACTCAATCTCCCATTATGATGGGTTTTTCATTAGGGTATACTACACACTTTCCTTCACATCCATGGTTCTTTATATTACCCTATACTATAAAAACCACAAGTTTTAACATGATCTACAACCATTATAATTGAATTATATTATATAAAATATGAAATATTATCCTTATGATTCATAACTATATAACACTATCGTGTTAACCAGTAGTTCTTATAACTAAAGTTATATCATACTTGGTTCTATCTATATCACTCTCACATTATTATAAATCATTCCCTATTAAATATTGGTGACATTTATTTGGTTTCTCTCATACCTATAAACCTAATACATAAAATAGATTTTCAAAATTACTATAAAATATCATTATCTGTTTTAAACTCGTTATAAATTGTAATATATAATCTCTAAATACATCATATTGTTTTTAAAATTATATTAATTATTTCTATAATTATATTCCCAAGAATGTGTATAAACTATTTATATAATCTAAATAAAATTCATTTAGAAAAATTAATTTAAATTCAAATTCATTAAGAAACAATAATGTTTACATTCTTCAAAAAATAACTCTATTCATAACCCTAAAATTATATTAGTGACTATTTCATAAGGTGATGAACTTTGTCACTGTATATTTTAATCCAAAATTTACATGATCTTCATGAAAAATTTCATGAATCAAATATCAATCCCATTCTCCCAAATCACTATCGAACATTGTACTTCAAAGTAAACAAACCATTTAATACCAAAAATATAATGAATGTATGAAACCAAAAAGTTTTCAATACCTGAATATTTGTTTATAGATCGATTATAACAATTAATTTAACCATGTAATGAAATTATATTTCATGGGTATTTATATAACTAAATATTTATTTCCAAACCATTAATGGATAAATAAAATAGAACAAGCATTAAATGTTTCACATAATCCTCAAAAATATTTACAATATATAAAAATTTAATTGAGAAATATCAATCGCTAATTAATATTTATGATAATTTCATAAATTGATTTCAATTATGATATAAAATTAACTACCTTAAGTAAGACTATTAACCTCACCTTCTTCTTTCATTGTAGGCATTTAATAAAAAATTTAAACATTTATGTGTACCACCTTGTAATGTTTTAACTCACGTTGATTTCTAGGAATATTGGTTTCTCATCATCATCTTAATGATCATGATTAAAACAAACATTAAAACCAAAATTCTTATGATAACATAAAAAATTTTATTTTGAAGATATCCATCTGAACATTTCATCCATTATGACACCTTTTTTAAAATATGATAGGTTTAGATCACCCTAAAATTATACTTATTCAATTATTGGTTTTTCAAAGTCATTTTCCTATGATACTCTCTAACCATATTACCTAACATCATTATTAAATCCTTTTTAATAGTTTTTAAGGATAATTTGATTATTAAATGTATATTCACGAGGAATGTCTTTCCAGGAGATCGATCTTAGGTCCACATATTGTACATCATAGTGAAAATTGTGTTATTTATCAATCAACCATTTTAGTGTGATTACACCTTGGTGTATATATTCCATAGGTATGTGCCCATTACTATTTCCAAACATGAGTGTATTTCTAGTAAAACCTGTATAATATCTACTTTACCAAAACATCAAGATGATATACAATAAAAATATTTAGACATAGTGTTTTTAATGTATATTCCTTATCCTGATCCATAGAAAAGTGTTTTATTAACATAATAATAAATCAAAAACTTTTCCCATAGGCTTATCTATACTATTGAACCTTTTTCATAAGTAACTTATAAAACCTTATATTATTCTCAACAATCATACTAAACCCTAAATTTACCTAAATAATTCCATTGATACCTATTGTGATATATATGACCCATACTAGCAAACCTAATTCCCATAACACGTAATTTACAGACCATCATTGATAGAATCTATAAAAATCATCATACTTTCATCCTTAATTATAAAATATTTCTGAATCTATTTAATATGATGGATATTTTTTGATTTAGTTTATTATTCAGTAATAAATTAATTTTAACTGATAAATCACATTTTAATTGTTTCTAATGAAAACTTTTCCCATTATATAAAAAACATCATTAATAATTACAATTTCTCAAAATATCCATCAAATTAATTAACACTTATTATCCTTTTAAATATTTTATTTCTACAAATTTTCTCCATTATATGAAAAAATGGAAAAATAATAAAGGATTAGATCAAATTCTCCGCATGGAAAACACATAACTGGTGAAATTGTGGCCTAAATATAGCATATATATTATGGAATGAATAGTTAAGTATCATGAATCCATTTTCAACATGAAAATAAGTACATTACATATCAATGAAAATAAATCAAAACATAGATATTAATAATACTAATATTATACTAATGTTGTTAATAATATTTGAAATCAAAAACCTTCTATCAAGGAATTTTTCTAAGACACATTACTTATTATCAAGTCTATAGTCAATAAATTATACTTACATAGACTTATTATAAGACACATTCCTTTTATAAGAATTGTAATACATCAAAACACAGCTTTATTTATGCCATGAGATGTTTTAATGCATTAATGGGATATATAATGTTGGGACCTACTCATGAATTATATATTTCTAATTCATTCACCATAAGATAATGTCAATAAACAATATGTAACTGAAACTCAAAATAATAATACATAATAAAATAATATTATATATAATATTAATATAGTTCCCAATATTAATATAATATGTTACATGATCATAACACATCCTAAGAAGGAATGTTGATGGTCAAACAAACAAATAGGTATCCGTGTTGGCAAAAAATATACTCTATATCAATACTTTTATCTATATGAATATAATATCATATATTCTATGTTAACACCACTAATATTATGTATGTAAAATTTGAGTGTAAAAAATTATAGAAGAATGATTAGACAAATAATATAATATTTTGAATAACTTTATCATGATCCACCTGAGGAAATAATGTTGGTGTTTAATAAATAATACAAACCAACAATTGAGATTTTTTTTCTAAGGGATTATGTGATTGGAGTATATATCCTAATAAAATGATCTTATAACACCACATAATATGATAAATGGGTATAATTTATTCAATACATATGATACAATTCAAGGGAATAACAGTAACCAAGTGAATGAAAATTTAGTTAAATGAAACACTAACAACTATGGGTAACATAAATCAATAGAAAAATGAATATGGAATATGATTTGGAAAGTAAATCACATCATATAAAATTTAATAAATTATAGAAAATTCATGGGATATTAAATCAATAGAACATCATATTAGTGGAATATGTTGTGTATCATCAAATATTACTCAAATAGTTTTAATTGACAGAATAAAAATACTTGTGGATTTAGTGATGATTTAATCAAAACCTATTAAAACATTTTTCTGTAATTGAAATTAGTATTTAATTATTAAAAGGAAATTCAAGATATGATATCTCAAACATTCAATATATACACCAGATATATAAAATTTGGTTTATACAATGAAACATATCTCAAAGAGGGAAATTTGAGATGAAGCCATCAAATATATTTTTGGGAATCCATCGACATACTTTGACCTCATATGTCACAAACATATCTATATAAATTAAATAAAACACAATATTACTCAATTCGATTTACATTCATTATTTTCATAAGTATATATTCTCATCATGAATTCTTATAATATTCCACATTTTGGGCTTTTAGTTTTGATCATTTTCTATTGTTTTATAATAGCAACATCAATCTTCAATCTTCAAAAAAATTAAATAATTGCATGTTCATTATGGGTACATATAAGGATGTGTCATAATAATTTACTATGTTCTAAAATCTATTCATAATTGTTTCATTCATTTTCTTTGAAGAGGAAATTTATTAGTATCATGTTTCTTTGATTCAATATGATTAGAGTGCATTTTTAATTAATAAAATAAATATTGATATATTATCCCCAAAAACAAAAAAATCATTAAAATATAATTAATATCATACTACACCATTAAATAATTTCTCATAGTCTCCCACGACATAAATAAATAGTATTATTCAAATATGTGGTTATACCAACCAAAAGATAATCTACCAAGATTAATGTATTAATATTAGATAATTTAGTTGTAATATCATTATACAAGAAGCATATTGATATTTTTTAGTTTTCATAAGTGTGATAAAGATAAATTATACGGATAGAGTATAAATTAATTGATATGAAAGTCCAAAATTTTTTGAATAAATTATTGTCTTCTTCACATGATTATTTTAGAAAATTAACCCACTATAGATTGATTATGTATCATATCCTTAAAAGGATATAAAATTTTACATAACATATCATTAATTATGTAATAAAAAACAAATTTATACTTTATTATTGTTTATAGATCCAACCATGCAATGAGGTGAATGAAAAAATGAACCACATTTTGTCATGGAGGTGATAGTCCTCAAAATACACGAACAATGATTTTGTTTTTATTAATGAATGGTTTATATAAATAAATAATAAAACTAATATTAATATAGTTTCATTAATTTAAATAAATTTATTCATATATAATTATAATAGTGTTTTTCTGGATAAATGTAAAGATGAAAATTAAGATTAAATCTTTTTATTGATAATATTTTTGATAAAGACTTATTTTTTTAGAAAACTCTCAAAATTTTATTGGAGCTAGCTATCTATGATAAGTCAGGGGATAATTTTCTTAGGATATGGTTCCATAAGAATAAAATAGAATATTTTAAGGGATAAATCTGAATGGTAGGTGATTCATAAAATGGTGTAAGTTTAATACTATTATAAGTGAAGGGAAGGGTAGTTGTGAGAGAGCCCTTAACATTTAAAAAAATGAATGTGAGTATTCAATCATAAAATGACACTAAATAATAAAAATTAAAGAGTACAATGAGTGTTGATCCAAACTACCACAAAACTACATGATGGGAAAAATTTGAGCTTCAATGATTTTTAAAATGTCTTAAATTTTAACCTAATTTACTTTTACAATGGTAATTAATGTTAAATTTAGTAAATTCATACTAAAAAATATAATGATTTAACTTTTATATAAATTTACAATTATTATTTAACAATTTGAAATTCTTTTATCAAATAACATTTCTAAATATTTGAAATTACAAATTTAAAATAAATTCACTTAATTGAATAAAAACTATTATTTTGAAAATTAAGATTTTCAAGCATTAAATGTATGTATAATGTAAAATTACATTGAATTTGTATTTTAATAAATTAAATTTATTTATTATAAAATAAATTATGAGGTTTTGAAGGAATATCAAAACAAAATCCATAGTAAATAATACTTCATTTCAAGAAAATACTAAAAACAATTTCTAATTTTAAGCAACAAATAAATTAATTATAAAAAACATGTCAGAGGTTTTTTGAAATCATTAAATACATTAAATTAATAATTTTATACCTAAAATTAATATGTTATTAATTATCGTAATTTGGAATCATATATACAATGGTTTCAAATTGATAAAATCATCGATGTCATAATTTTTTGTAAATCCTTCATTTTTTTACTAAAATCATTCTTTTTTGAAAAATAAAACAAAATAAAAATAGTTAATTTTTATAAGATGGTTTAAAAATTATGTTCATTTTTATTAAATTTCTTTTTGAGAATTTTAGAAATCAATTTTTGGATAAAAAGAATAATGTATAATCATTAACTATTTTTATTGGAAAAGGAACTTTTCAAATATTAACATTGATTATTATTATTTCATTTAATTATACAAAAAATTAATTCCAAAATATTATTAATATAAAACATAATTTTACGTTAATCATATGTTTCGGGAAATATAAATTTATATTGTATAAAATATTTTTTAGATACATAACTTTCTAAATTATAAAATATATTGTTAGTAATTTTTTGTAAACTAATTGAATTTAAATAATCTTAACAGTATCCTCTTTTTACAAATATTTCATAAAGAATTTAATTTTATTCATTACTTTTTATTCAACAGTTAGTTTTTAATAGTCAATATTAATATTTTATATTTTATCGAAATAAATCATGATTTAATTTATTTTTGCTATTGTGTGTGGATAAAGCTACAAATAAATATTATATGAAGGTAATCATATATTATAAATTTCTGTTTTATATTATATAGAAAATTTAATAATTGTTCATTTTCTTTAAAGAACATCTTATTTTTTCCAATATATATGAATTTAGTTTTTTATTATGTGATACTTTAGGTTTCTCCTCCTCCTATTATTATTATATAGAAGCATTAAAGAACCTTATTCCTTCATTTATTATTAATATTCATTGACCATGAATCCCTTTATTTTTGGAACAAACAGGACTTCTTAGAGCCTACTAGTTTTCATGAACATCATGTCCATCATGGCCAACTATATTAATTTTTATTCTTCCTATACAAGAAGATATTTATAGTCATATATTCTGTTCATATCTCTCTTTCTTTATTCCCTCTTTGATTATTTAGTTTCCTTGAAAACCTACCATGAATGCATCTACAATCTTAATTCTTACTCTTCTTCATTAGTGAAAAAATGTATTACGATTTCAATTTACATAGTTATTCTTATTAATTATACTAATTGTTTCCACCATTGAGGCAACATGTAAAATATCAATCTCTATAATATAATTTTTGATAAATAAGAATATATATTTATAAATATCTAAACTTTTGAGTAGTTTTTTACACATTATTATCTAGTATATTTTAGTCTACTAGATCCAAAATCGTGGTTCATATCATGTTCTCAATTAATGTTTCAGAATTTAACACCGATATATTTTAAAATAATAACATTGTATTCGGTAGCATGTGTGACATGAAACACCATGATTATAAGAAAATATAAAACCCCATGAAATTATTATATATTTAATTTAAAATAAATTCAATCTCTAAAATATATTTCAATGAGTCCAATAATTATATTATATTGCATTATATAAAAAAATTAGTTTATTTTTTGTTACATACAACAAATAGTTTATCTTGGGTTACACGGAACACCAAGTTAAGTGAAAATGTGAAATATTATTAAGTTATTATTACTAAATTTAATATTTGTAACCTATTAATTCAAATTAAGGGTATTTGTAGTACTAAATTTTTAATAAAAAAATTGTTATTTATTAGTTGTAAATTAAATAAGTTCATTTAAAAGAAAAAGATTTGTTTTAAAAAAAATTTATTCTCTAATAGTCAGATTGGTTATGATTTTACGACATAAATTAAAATATGTTTTTACCAATTTTAGATGATTAATAAGAAAAAATATAATTCATTTTCGAAATAACCATTTCAATAATTATATTTTTGTGAATTTGTGGGATTTTTATGAAATGTTTCATTTTTTGATAAATAATAAAAATACAGAATTTTAATTGAAAACTGATTTTTCATTTAAATATGTTATAGTGTTAAATTATATTATTAATTTTTTATGAAATTAAAATTATCTAAATAACATATATAAATTAATCTAATATATGTCATTTTATTCATTTCCATATTTAATTTAGATGTAAAAGCATTGTAAATTTTGGATTATTTTCACTTTAAAACACCTTTTTTCATCACTTTTGTGGAATTAATTTTAAATAATATTTTACCACATATATGAATTGAATTTTGAGAAAACAATTACATATTCATAATTTAAAAAATTAATAATTTCTTATATGGTAAAAATAATTTTTTACCAGTACGAATAGTGAAAACAGTAAAAAAAAAATTTCATGGTTCAGGTAATAATTGATTTACAAAGGGATAAACAAAAATTATATGGGTAGAAATGACCTATAAATTTATCTATAATGATTTTTATAGACATATTTAAAACATAAAAATTTATTTTTTGATATTGGTCCATTTGGGACCCTTTTAACATATGAAAAATGTGGTGGCACTAAATTGTTTTGAAATATTCCAAGTGTGTCCTATATCCCACTTATAAAGGGTCACCCTATCCACTCATATTTCCAACTTAATAAATCTTTTTTCATCAAATACCTACACAAATGATATTAAATATTCCCTACCCTTTTCCTATATGACATAGTTTCAGATGACTTTTTGCCCAGTAATTTCTTAGTGCAACCCTAAGGAGGATAACCAAAGATGTGGTAATGTTCTTCAATGAGTGTCTTCTTTTTATTTTATCATCCACCTATATAAAATAATTTTAAATAATTATTATATAATAAAAACTATATATTATATATATTTTTATTTTTTATAAAATTTAATGACCTATATCCACCTCCACTTCTATCATATGGGTTATGAAATTATCATTCAGGTGAATGGCGGACTACTACCTCGTGAATCAATGTAATTCTTTCTTCTATTTTCCCATTTCACAGTTTCATATAAAGATTTATATAATTTATATATATTATATTTGTAACATATTAACAACTTTTAATTCATTATATCCTGTATTATTTTTTTACTACCCATTCCATAGGGGATTCGATAATGCCACTCGTGTGTTTGGCAGACTACCACCTCACTAAGTGATCTGATTTGTCTTTCAGTAACAGTAAATATGGAATTTAATAAGGTAAGGTTAATAATTATTTGTGATATAAATTGAATAATTATTATATTCATGAAATATTTATCGTTATTTGAATTTAATATATTTACTTTTATTTCTTACCTTTTCACACACTAAATGATGATAATAAAATTCATGTATGTGTGGACTACCACCTACAGAAAGATATGTTACCTCATTTCATCATCAAAACATGCAGAATATATATATATATATAATAATGTTGTTGTTATGATACCATGATCATTAATTAAACAAAAAATATTACTTTCCCCATTTCCATAATGATCCATAAAAAATTGAAATCTTACTCAAGTGTATATCTGACGTACCATCTCGATGATCGTAACAAACCCAAATTTCATTAATCATACATCAAGACTGGTTTAAAAAGAATAATTGTTTTAAAAATATGATAAAAATTTCGGGATTATTATTTTCTAGATGACATAACTATATAATATTTGAATGAACTAGATTATTTATGATAAAACACGCATATAGACAATAAACACCCAAAACAATAAAAATAATCAATTATTGTTATATAATTGGTGATAAAATGTTATAAAATAATCATATATGATATTTTAAATATTAATATGGTTCTGGTATATGATAATGACTTTTTAAAACCACTATAAAGGATTTTAAATAACATTTTACATATAAGAAGCTAGGGGTAAGGTATTTCACCTCAAATTAAATTATATTATGACTTATTGTTTATTAATCACCATTTCACTTTTACGTGGTGTATATACCTCCCATTAACACGTAATATATGTTTTAATTAATAAATCATGGTATTATAAATATCATTTTGAATTATTTTATCTTAGAGTATTTGACATGAAAATTATCATGTTGTATAAGTTATCGTATAATCTCACATTATTTTGTGATAGTTAACATTACTATGAAACAATAACTTTATTTTTATTAATTTTTTATTTTAAATTACATTTATCTTAATAAAAAAATCCTATATATTTTAAATATTATTTCCTTAATATTATACTATTTTAAAATATGATGTTTACTGCGATAGTCAGTTGATTAACTAGGAAAATATTAATAAATCATTATCCTAAAATCAATATAGATATTGGATGATAAGACACATTTTTAATAAATTAAGTCTACTATATGATATATATGTAAATATTACGATATAAATATTTTTTTGGTATCCTTATAGATACCACACTGATTCATCGACATGTATCATGAGACAAAATTTGATTGCCAGACCATATGCGCTTATAACAAGTAGTTTTAAACAATATTGAGGGATGATATTGACTATAGAGGTATTATTTTCAAGAATCAATAATATTATACTAAGGAGATTTAAACTATATTTTGGTTAAATAATTATGGTAAAGTATCATCTTCTTTTGGAATATGATTACCTATAAATAATAATTTTTTTCATTGAAAATTAATTTGTTGTTATTATTATCCATGATATTTTCACTATGATATTATATGTAGATTAATTTCATTGTCAAATTATTTATTAAATTATATCTTTTCAGTTTTTAAACTTTCTATGTTTATTCTTCTCTATCATAGCATAATGATAAAATTATTTTAATGGTATGTGTGTTAAATTATTTAAATTTCAAACTTCATTATTCTTAATTAGTCATGATAACTTCTATTCTACATAACCGTATAATTGAATTTCAGACCACCCATACTCTTTCCATTCATAGGAACCCATGAATTGTATTATGTTTGATATAAAATGATATTATATATGGAATAATTTTATTCTCAAAATAAAGATTTTAATTTTTATATTCAAATATAATTATAGATTCATGTATGTATTTTTTATAATAAGGTTTCAATAAAACATGTTCCTTTAGGATATGATTCATTAATTTTTTTTAATAAAGTATTCATAGACTTGGGATTAATAAGATTGAGGTATCTACAGATTGTATCAACAGATTATTATTAGAATCCTTACGAAGTAGATTTATTAAAGATAAATGCTAGGTGTTATGAAATGATGATATGAATTAAGGATAAGTATATATGAACTTCCTAATTTTTTGGTAATGAAGAGATTATGGGTTTTTCCATGAAAGACATTTCTCTATAGATACTAAAATTTTATTTGGTTCTGGAACTAATTCACATATGTGTAATAAATATGAAAATGGAGCACTGGGTGTGACCGAATCATCACCCGGTGCATGGAAATTTGCCTTGCTATAAACCTGGTTTAAATCTCATGAGGTATAATTTTAATATAATTAACATTTTCCTTATAAAAAATTATTATGGATTTAAAAAAAGTGATATCCCCAATGAATCCTTATTTAGGATAATGAGATTAAATATGTATAAGTTTTTTAATTTCTGCTAATTGTTTCACAATATTTTGGATTATACATTATGTTTTATAATGATATGATATAATCCGGTTTATCAAATCATTCTTAAATGATTCCTAGAAGAATGAATGGAAAAAATATCAATGAACACTATTCGTTGGGTAAGAATTTTTATTTCATTGATGGTTTTAAGCCAATGTTTTGATGGGATCTAGTTTCCCAATAAATTTCATAATTTTGGGACACCGAATAATTTATTAAAAGGATTGATATATAATATTAATAATTTCTATGATGGGAAGAAATAAAATAAGAGGACAATGGTAAGATGATTGATGATGGGGAGGATTAACTGAATGAAACTCCAAAAAGTGATAATTGTGGGAAGAAACTCCATGGTACGTTCATTAAGGGGATTATATTTTGAGTAACGTGTTAAGAGAAAAGGTTTCATTCCTGTGATTACATGGGAAATAAAAAAATTCTAATGCACAATGATTCAACTCTATGTAGATGTGGTACTATGTAAATTAATGTCCCAAGTGTCAATGAAATATACCTATGATAAAGATAATGGATCCTGGATAACCATATTATTCTACCATCAAAAAGTGGAATGAATAATGTTCATTTTTTTTATTAAATAATTTTTATATTTGTATATGTTGTCAACGAATTCCTTGGATTATTAATTATAAAATGTAAATCGATTATACTGTAGTAGTATTTTTCTCTAAGGATTTCAAACAATTTTTTGCAATTCCAATAAAAGTGAATTGGTAGAATGTTTTCCATGTTGTAAAAATCATTTTTATGGAAATATAAGGATTAATATATTACAAATTAAGAGATATTTATGTTGGGATAAATATAATAATGATTTTTTTAAAGTAAATTGGATTGTACAAACTACCTTATAACTGATAAATGATTTTCCAACAATATAGTATATTCAATCAATGATGGAGTTTATAGAATTTTTATATTTAAGGAATATACCCAATGGTTTATGTAATAATTATATATTAGGGAATTTTTAATTCTTTTGATAAGGTTATTTGGTAATTTAGGTTATTACCAAGTTTCAAGGTATTTCTAGATGACCGTATTCAAATATTTGGTATATGAAAAATATGTGCAACTTCATGTTGTTTGAGAGATTAATGATTAGTCTATATTGGAAATTTAGTGACCATATTTCCAATTTTTTAGAAATTATTAATTTTTAATGCCCACAAGGATTACCATTTATGAAATAGTATATATATAACTATGGATGTGGTCTTAATGATTATTTTATTACATCACTATATGAATATTTATAATTATTAGAAAATATATACTTACCATATTTTTATAAATATTAATATAAGTAGATGGAATGAAATATCGCTCTATTATAGAACATATAATCTATTATACATAAATTTTAGTTGTAACATCCCAAGTAAGTAATTAATAATATATATAGTTATCTATGTCTATTGATGAATAAGATAGTGTTTTAGAGGCTTAAAATGAGAATAAATCCAATCTTAATCATGGAATACACTAATATTTTTAAAAGATTGTTTTACTTCCTTTTGATGGAAAACCATTTTTAAATCAAAATTTTGACAATTTTATAAGATCTATTTGTAAAAATAAACGTATTATTTATGATTGGGACATTGAAATTTACATTGGATAAATAATTGGTATTTTTCTGACAATGTTCATTTTTTAATGAATAGTGAAAAACACTGCATTTTACATAAAATGGCTTTTTCATATAATTGAATTATATGGTTAGATTATCATTTTAATTTTTCTTAAAGTCTAATTTGAATATATTTTTACCATTTAATCTAATGGTGGTCATTAGGATTAATTTCACTTTGTAATTGGTCATAAACTAATGAAAAACTTTTCATAGATATTGTTTCAAAAAACCCTCTATTTGTTTTGACAATGGGAATTATTTTTAAATTAATTATTGAAATTTCTTTGTTTGGAATTTGGTAAAATGGATTACATATTTGGAATTAGAACGTCCAAATTATGTAATCAAGATTCTTTTGTATTTTGACATTATGAATAGTAAGGATGGTAATTATCTTTAATTATCTTGATTAATTAGTAATCGAAAGTTAAGGATAATAAAATAATATCATAATAATAAAAAATGACACCAACATGTATCCTAATACTACTGGTTGTGTCATGGACGACCATGGTATGCCTTGTGCCAATCTTGGGGACCCCATGGAATCACTTTTGTGTGATAATGACTTGTTATCTTTTTATTTTTAAAGAAAGTTAAATATAACAAAGTATGTATCACCTGAGTAAAAAAAATTTAATTTTGACTAAATAAATGATATATTGGAATATAAACAGTCATTTGAAATATAAATATATTTCCTACATCATAGTATATTTTTTATAATGTTTATACTTTAAATAAATTAAATTATTTATGACATCATGATGATGCAGCGATTACCTCATTATTTAACGATTTAAATAAAATGAAAAGGTAATGTTAAAACTATAACATAAACTTGTCAAAAACCTATTGGATGAGTATATTTCGAACCCTTATCACCTTATCCTCAAAATACATCAATTTGGGACCTTTATAATCCGAAACGCATTTGAAAATAATGTAACCTTGTATAACATTCCAAGAGTGCCCCTCCTCTCCTCTTATAAAAGTTTTCCATCTATACCTACATACCCACACCTCTATAGCCTTTGGGTAGGCCAAGATCTACTCATTTTGTCTCTCCACATACTTCTACTCATCATAGAAGCCTTAAATTATGCAGGAAGATCTTGAAGAAACCCTTTTGGTTCAACCCAAAGGGAGTTTCCCGATTCAAAGGTAAAGTATTCTCTGATGCTCTTTTGTTTTATTTTTCTTTTCCAACCCCCTAAACTCTTTTTATTCATTTTTTTTAACAAAACCAGTATCTTACATATTCTATGTTGTTGTTATAAGAAGGATTCTAGCTACACTTACACACACCTATATCTAATGGTTAATGAGCATACTGTTTCCGTGGATGGTGAATATCTACCTCACGAAACGATGATTGCTCAATATTCTTATAACACCTTCAAGGGTGGACATTAAGATGTCACTATATTTATATATGATATATTATATGTTTATTTTTTCCTCATGCTTTTGTATTTTACATTTATGTTATACCTTTATGGTTTCCATTATGGGTAAACGCGATATCTTCATTTTATGAAGTGTGGACTACCTCCCTCTCAAATAGATTTGATTCGTTAATGCCATATGTGGGACATATAAAAGATGTATTTAATGATATTATATATGATATTATACTAGAATTATAATATACCATTATTTCATTATGATTCCATTCCATAAAATATGAAATAGAAATGAAAGTAGTGTTCATGCGTACATACGGCTTACCGTCTCCATGAACGGTGCATTTCATTTCTTACCTCTAAATGTTATGTAAAATTATAAATGCATGTATATACTGGATATATATGATATATATGATATCTAAATCATGAAAATAACTCTAGATATAATGGATACATGTTGAAGTTGTAATTATAAACAGATTATTTTTGACTCAAGTACCAATGATCATTAAAACGACCATTATTAACTTAAATAATTACATAGTGTTCATGAAATTTTAATAAGTGATATAAAAGGAATAATGAACATGAAAAAGGTTATTAATCAAGTATAAATTAACTCAAGTTTATTATTCATGAACGTAAATAATGATCGAGTCAAGTCAGATACGAGGTAAGGGACTTCGTCTCAATCTTCATTCATTTAGGCATATTTTGTTTTACAAACAACCATCTTTTATACGTTGTATAAACCCCTTTGAATTTTACATTTATCCAAATGGAATCTTCTTTATATGAATCATTTTACTAAATGAAAAAAGGGAACGTTTTTGTCGTACGTATGCAGCGACAACAACTTCTCTACCACCGTGACCAGTATTTGAGTTTCGGCTTCCTCTACAAGCCATAACCTTTTTGAATAAAAAATCAATACCATGTTTTACTTTTCTTTTATTTTGGTATTGAAAATGGTTTTCATAATGTTTTTATATCAATGTGTTTTATTGATATCTTGTGATTGAAAAGTGGGAATGTTATGTTTCCTTTATGCATGTTTTATGTAATACGATTATGTTATGGTTCTTGGGCATCGTTATGAAGACGGGTGGTTCCATGATAAACTAATGGCGGGTGATCCCGATATAGCTCTCCAATGCATTGGGTAATACGAAGGAGTTAAACATTATGGTTTCTCCAAAGAGAATTAGGGAATATACTATGATGGGTATTCCAAACGTAACCAAGAGGGTTACACCCTATGTAAGAATGTTATGAATGCCTCAACATACCTTTATGTCTTGTGATTTATATGATTTATTCATGATTTGATGAGGTATGTTAAAGTGCTTATGTTTTATGGGTAAAGTATGACTTCATTCTTATGTATATATGTACTCTTGTTTCCTTTCCATATTTTTATAACCCTTACTGAGCTTTTTATTCTCATCCCATGTTTTTGAAATGTTTTTCATAGGTCAAGGGAATGGTACATGATATGATGATAGTGTCAAGGAAGTTTCAAGAAAGAATCCATGTTTTATTTTAAATATGTTTCTTTTGATGGGAAAAACGAATACTATCTTTTATGTAACCACATTTTTTAAATGTGGAATGTAATGCTTGTTTTATGATCTAATTCTCTAAAACTGTAATACTGAAAAGATCTTCAAGGTGTCTTCTTGAAATATCTCCAGATTAAGTAATGATTAAGGTTGGGGCCTTATAGTTGGTAACAGAGGTCGGTTTAGATAACATTAAGAGTTAGAAATATATTAAATGATTATCCAAAAATATTTTTTTATGGTCAAATTAAAATCATATAGCATTTGAAGATTACCATGTTGCTTTATCTAAGACGTGTTTGTCTAGAATGGTTTTCCGCATAGGAAATAGTGAAGCAGTGCTAGGAAGGCATACATAAGGAAATAACCATCCGAATCAGCATCCTGAGATGGTCGAAATTGGAACTGGACAGTTTTTTTCAGTAATGGCGCAGTTGACTCAAGCGATAAATTGTGGCGGTATCCATGCACGAGATCAGCCAGATCAACCACAGAGGAACATGTCATTGGTAGAACATTTCATGAGGCAACATCCCCCATCATTCAGAGGATCATCTGACCGTATGCTATCTAAAGGGTGGATTAAAGCACTGGAGAAGATTTTCGATGTCATGGGGTGTACATACAATCAAAAGGTTAGTCTTGCTATTTTCCGTTTGGAGGGTGAAGCAGATCAGTGGTGGTCGATGGTTAAAAATATCAGGGACGCTGATGATATTGTGCTCTCGACTGGGATGAATTCCAAGGTATGATTATTGAGAAGTATTTTCCTAAGACTGTTCCACTTAGGATGGAAAAAAATTCCTAGAATTGAGGCAAGAGGAAGACTCAGTGCCTTCTTATGAAGAAATTTTCACTCAATTGGCATGGTATGCTCCAAATTTTATCCAAGACCTTGAAAGTAAAATCAATCGTTTTTACTAAGGATTAAAGCCAAAATATTGAAGGGCTTTAGCTTCTCGTGAGTTCAAAAGTTATTAAAAGCTTGTTCGATGTGCTGATAAGGTGGAAATGGAGTTTTCCAATGATCAAGTGTTCTATAAAAACCAGCAGAAGAAGAGACCGAGGTGGCAGGAGAAGGTAAAGAATTTGTCAAAAAAAGGTCTGACGGTAAGAAAACTATGATTAAATTTTGTGATAAATGTGGTAAAAGGAATGCTGGGAAATGTATTCTGAATTCCGGAAAGTGCTACCGATGCGGTAAGATGGAACATAAGGCTCCTGATTACACTGAAAAAAATCATGGTGATGCTAAGACCAAATTTGATTTACAGTTAGTGAAATGTTTTAAGTGCAATGAGATGGGTCACTATGCAAACGAGTGTCCAAAAAAGAGCTCGAGTGATGGGAAGAAGTTAGACTACAAGCAAAAAGAGGTGGTGAAATCCTTTGCAACTACTTCAGCAGATGTTGGGCCATCAAATGAAGTGGTATCAGGTACTTTGTTTGTTTTTTCAGATTATGCAAGTTTGTTGTTTGATTTGGGGTTTACACATTCTTTCATCTCTGAAAACTTTTCTAGTACAATGAGAATACCATCTCAAGAAATGACTCATGAACATGTGGTAAAACACCTGGGGGAAATATAGAGGAAAAAAGAATTTATAAGAATCTTCCAATCCTTATCCGTGGAAAGAACCTACATGAAAACCTAATTGTTTTACCTCTTGTAGAGTTTGATGTTATCCTGGGTCTGGATTGGCTCTCTATTTACCATGCTAAGATTTACTATAGAGCTAAAGAAGTTTCTTTTCAGAAATACTTTCATTTTGTGTACAAGAATGAACCCTTACTGTTGATAACATATCAAGAGGCCGAGAAACTTTTAAAAGATGGAAATGAATGTTACCTTTCACATATCACTAAAAACAAGGGAACTGTTCAGATTAATGATGTGCTAGTGGTAAATGAGTATTTTGATGTTTTTCCTGGTGAGTTGCCTAGAATAATACTAGATCGGGAAGTTAAATTTACTGTTGACTTAGTTCCTGATGCTAAGCCAATTTCAAAACCCCTTTATCCAATGTCTCAAACTGAACTTTTATAGATGAAGGAGAAATTGAAAGATTTATTAGAGAATGGCTTCATTCGACCTAGCACATCACCATGGGGTTCTCCTATTTTATTTTTTAAAAACAAAGATGGTTCTATGAGACTTTGAATTGATTATAGAGCCTTGAATAAAATCACTGTTAAGAACAAATATCCTTTTCCTCATATCGATGATTTTTCTGATCAGCTCAAGGGAGCTCAGTGTTTTTCAAAGATTGATTAGAGTTCGGGGTACCATCAGCTAAAGGTAAAGGAAGCAGATGTTCCAAAGACCACGTTTCGTACAAGATATGGCCATTATGAATTTTTATTAATGCCTTTTGGGCTAACCAATGAACCTGCTGTATTCATTGACTTAATGAATAGAATTTTCCATGAGTTCTTGGATATGTTTTTGGTTGTTTTCCTTGATGATATTTTGGTGTTTTCTAAAATTAATGAGGAGCATGAAAGAAATTTAAGGTTTATCTTGCAAACCATAAAAGAAAATAAATTGTATGGGAAATTCATCATGTGTGAGTTTTGGTTGAAACAAATTTATTTCCTTGGTCACATTGTTTCTAAAGATGTGATAATTGTGGATCCTGCAAAAACATAGGTTGTTGGAGATTGGCAAAGGCCCACAAATATAACTGAGATTTTTAGCTTCCTTGGTATGGCAGGATATTATCGAAGGTTTATTAGAAATATTTCATGGTTATATAGTCCAATGACTAAGCTAACTTGGAAGGGTGTTATGTTTATCTAGACAAAAGAATGTGATGATTGTTTTCAGGAACTAAAAAGAAGATTGGTGAATGCTCCCCTTTTGGCACTACCTTCCAGGTATGGGGAGTTTGTTATCTACAGTGATGATTCAATGAAAGGTCTTTGATGTGTCCTAATGCAGAATTATCAGGTAATTTTTTATGCTTCATGTTAGTTGAAAATTGATGAGGTAAATTATCCTACATATGATTTGGAATTAGCTGCTATTGTTTTCGCCTTAAAAATTTGGGGGTATCATTTGTATGGAGTAAAGTTTGAAATATATACCAATTACAAAAGTTTAAAGTATATATTCACTCAGAAATAATTGAACATGAGACGGTGGAGATAGCTATAATTAATCAAGGATTATGAATTTACAATTCATTACCTTTCGGGAAAAGAAAATAAAGTGGATGATGCTTTGAGTCGAAAAAGTAATGCTTTATTAACAATGTTGCATTTGGAATGTGATCCTTTGGTTAAGGATTTCATAAACTTTGGAATAAAAGTTGTTAGTGCAGGATGTCATTCTGTTTTGTTTCAGGTATTAGTGAAATCTTCTCTATCAGACAGAATCAAGCAAGCACAGAAGCAAGACAGTGAGTTGTAGAAAAAGGTAGAGCTGGTTCAGAAAGGTAAGTTGCCTGAATTAAACATTGATAATGTTTGTGTTTTGAGATTTGGGAACAGATTGTGTGTGCCTTGGGATTCACAATTGAAAAGTGAGTTGTTATGTGAAGCTCATAGTTCTATGTTTTCAGTCCATTCAGGTAGTACTAAGATGTATAGAGATCTTCGGAAGTATTTCTGGAGGGAAGGAATGAAAAGGGATATTGCTGATTTTACTATGAAGTGTTTGACTTGTCAACAGGTAAAAGAAGAGCGGAAGTTACAGAAAATGATTCTTCAGCCTTTAGCAGTACCATAGTGGAAATGGGAGAAAATATCAATGGAATTCGTTGTGGGATTTCCAAAAACACCTCGAGGTAATAATGCAATCTGTATTATTGTTGATCACTTGACTAAATATGCTCATTTCCTTGCTATACGAGATAATTTTTCCCTAGACCAACATTCTCGTTTGTATCTTAAAGAGATTGTCAAGTTACATGGAGTTCCACTCTCCATTGCATCTGATCGTGATCCTAGGTTTGCTTCTAACTTTTGAAAAGGCCTTCAGAAGTCATTGGGTACTAAATTAAATTTTAGTTCAACTTTTAATTCTCAATCAGATGGGCACTCAAAAAGAACGATTCAGACTTTGGAGGATATGCTACGTGCTTGTTCGATGGATTATCAGGAAATTTGGGACCAACATCTTTCGTTGGTTGAATTTTCATATAATAATAGTTTTCATTCCAGTATACATATGGAACCATTTGAGGCGTTATATGGTAAGCGATGTCGAACTCTGGCTTTTTGGGATGAAGTGGGTGAAAGGAAGTTGATGGGAACATAATTGGTAGAAGAGATGGCAGAAAAAGTTTAGTAGATACAGAGACACATAAAAAAATCTCAAAGTAGGCAGAAGAGTTATGTAGACAATAGGAGGAAGTATCTCTTTTTTGAGGTAGGTGATCATGTCTTCCTCAAAGTATCACTATGGAAAAGTGTGATGCAATATGGTAAGAAAGGAAAGCTGATTCCAAGGTTCATTAGACCATATAAAATTTTGGAGAGAGTTGTATTAGTTTCATACCGAGTGGCTTTACCTCCGATTTTATCTCAGGTACGCAATTTTATTCATTTTTCAATGTTAAGGAAGTACATGCCAGATCCATCTCATGTTTTGAGTCCATAGGTAGTTCAATTGGAAGAGAATCTATCTTATGAGGAACAAACCGTCCAGATTCTTGACCACAGGGAGAAAGTGTTGTGGAATAAGGTGATTCATCAAGTAAAGGTTTTGTGGAAAAACCATATGGTTGAAGAGGCAACGTGGGAATCTAAAAATCCTATGAGGGATAAATACCCCCATTTATTTGATAAGTAAATAATTTACGGGGACGCAATTTTTTAAACGGTGTAAGGATGTAACATCCCATATAAGTAATAAATAATAGATATAGTTATCTATGTCTATTTATGAATAAGATAGTGTTTTAGAGGCTTAAAATGAGAATATATCCAATCATAAACATTGAATACACTAATATTTTTAAAAGATTGTTTTACTACCTTTTGATGGAAAACCATTTCAAAATAAAACTTTTGACAATTTTATAAGATATATATGTCAAAAAAAACATATTCTTTATGATTGGTACATTGAAATTTACATTGGATTATTTTTTGGTATTTTTCTGAGAATGTTCATTTTTTAATGAATAGTGAAAAATACTGCATTTTACATCAAAACTGCTATTTCATCTAATTTAATTATATGGTTTGATTATCATTTTGATTGGTATTAAAGTGTAATTTGAATATATTTGTACCACTTAATCCAATGGTGTTTATTAGGATTAATTTCTCTTTGGAATTGGGCATAAACTAATGCAAAACTTTTCATATATATTGTTTCAAAAAAACCCTCTATTTGATTTGACAACGGGAATTATTTTTAAATTAATTATTGAAATTTCTGTGTTTGGAATCTGTTAAAATGGATTAAATATTTGGAATCATAATTTCCAAATTATGTAATCAAGACTCTCTTTTTTGGACATTATGAATAGTAATGACGGTAATTAACATTAATTATCTTGATTAATTAGTAATCGGGTAGTTAAGTTTAATAAAATAATATCATAATAATAACACATGACCCCAAAATGTGTCCTAATACTACGGGATGTTTCATGACCGACTATGGGATGCGTTGTGCCAAACTTGGGGACCCTATGGAATCACTTTTGCGTGATAATGACTTTTTATCTTTTTATTTTTAAAGAAAGTTAAATATAACAATGTATGTATCACCTAAGTAAAACATTTATAATTTTGTCTACAAAAATGATCTATTGGACTATAAATAGTAATTTGAAGGCTAAAACGATTTCCTACATCATAGTATTTGTTTTATAATTTTTATACTTTATATAAGTTAAATTATTTATGACATCATGATGATGCAGCGATTACCTCATTATTTAATGATTTAAATAAAATGAATACTTAATGTTAAAACTATAACATAAACTGGTCAAAAAAATATTGGATGAGTATATTTGTAACCATTATCACTTTATCCTCAATATACATCAATTTGGGACCTTTAAAACCCTAAAATCATTTGAAAATAAAGTAACCTTTTATAACTTTCCAAGAGTGCCCCTCCTCTTCTCTTATAAAAGGCCCCCACCGCTACCTACTTACACACACCTCTCAAGCCTTTGGATAGTCCAATATCTACTCATTGTGTCTCTACACATCCCTATCCTCATTTTAGAAGCCTTTTAGTAGGCAGTAAGCTCTTCAAGAAACCCTTTTGGTTCAAACCAAAGGGAGTTACCTGATTCAAAGGTAAAGTCTTCTCTAATGCTCTTTTGTTTTATTTTGCTTCTCCAACCCCCTAAACTCTTTTTATTCATTTATTTTGTAACAAAACCAGTATATTCCATATACTAGTATGTTGTTATAATATGGATTCGAGCTACACTTACACACACCTACATCTAATGGTTAATGAGCATACGGTTTCCGTGGATGGTGAATTTCTGCCTCACGAAATGTTGATTGTTCAATATTCCTCTAACCCTATCAAAGGTGGCCATTAAAATGTCACTATATTTATATATGATATATAATCTGTTTATGTTTACCTTATTCTTCTGTATTTTTCATTTATGTCATAACGTTAAGGATTCCATTATGGGTAAACGCGATATCTTCATTTTAAGAAGTGTGGACTACCGCCCCTGAAAGTGATTTGATTCGTTAATGCCATATGTGGGATGTATAAAGGATGGAGTTAATGATATTATATATGATATTATACTATAATTATGATATACCTTTATTTCATTATGATTCAATTCGATAATGTATGCAATAAAAATGAAAGTAGTGTTCATGTGTACGTACGGCTTACCGTCTCCATGAACGGTGTATTTCATTTCTTACCGCTAAATGTTATGTAATATTATAAATTCATGTATATAATGGATATATATGATATATATGATATCTAAATCATGAAAATAACTCTGTATATAATGCATACATGAAAAAATTGTAATTATAAACAGTTTATTTTTGACTCAAGTACCAATGATCGTTAAAACGACCGTTATTAACTTAAATAATTACATAGTGTTTATGACATGGTAATAAATGATATAAAAGGAATAATGAACATGAAAAAGGTTCTTAAGAAAATAGAAATTAACTCATGTTTATTATTCAGGAGATTAACGAATGATCTAGTGAAGTCGGATACGAGGTAAGGGGCTTCATCTCAATCTCCATTCATTGAGGAATATTTTGTTTTATACACAACCATCGTTAATACGGTGTATAAACCCCTTTGAATTTTACGTTTATCCAAAATGAATCTTTTTTATACGAAGTGTTTTACTAAACGACAAAAGGGAATGTTTTTGTCGTACGTATGTGGCGACAATAACTTCTCTGCCATCGTGACCATTATTTGAGTTTCGGCTTCCTCTACAAGCCATAAGCTTTTTTGAATAAACAATAGATACAATGTTTTACTTTTCTATTATTTTGTAATTGAAAATGGTTTTGATAATGTTTTTTATATCAATGAGTTTTATTGATATCATGTGATTGAAAAGTGGAAATGGTATGTTTCCTTTATAATGTTTTATGTGATACAATTATGTTATGGTTCTTGGTAATTGTTATGAAGACGGGTGGTTCCGTGATAAACTAAGGGCGGGTGAGCCCGATATAGCTCTCCAATGCATTGGGTAACGTGAAGGAGTTAAAAGTTAAGGTTTTTCCGAAGATATTTAGGGAATATATAGTGATGGGTACTCCAAACATAACCAAGAGGGTTACTCTCTACGTAAGAATGTTATGAATGCCTCAAGTTACCTTTATGTCTTGTGATTTCTATGATTTATTCATGATTTGATGAGGTACGTTAAAGTGCTTATGTTTTATGGGTAAATTATTATTTTATTCTTATGTATATATGTACTCATGTTTCCTTTCCATAATTTTATAACCCTAACTGTGCTTTTTATGCTCATCGCATGTTTTTGAAATTTTTTTCATAGGTCAAGGGAATGTTACATGATATGATGATAGTGTCAAGGAACTGTCTAGAAAGAATCCATGTTTTATTTTAAATTTGTTTCTGCTGATGGAAAAAATGAGTACTATCTTTTATGTATCCACTTAGTTTAAATGTGGAATGTAATGAAAGTATTATGATCTAATTATCTAAAACTCTAAACATGAAAATATAATCAAGGTGTCTTCTTGAAATATCTCAAGATTACATAATGTTTAAGGCTGGGGCCTTATATTAGTTCTTCAGGAATAAAAAAATCATTTTTGGATATTAACATCTTGGAGTTAGTGAGGGGTTTGAAACTGATATAAGAAAAAAAATGATAAAACTAGTATTATGGATTAAATAGATACCAAGTATGTATTTTTAATTTTATTATTAGACATTAAATGAATCAATCAACATTATAAAAAAGATATTGATAAAATGTTTTCATATTACATTCAATGTTGAGGAATCATTCGGTCTTTTAAATCAACATGAATTTGTTGTTTTTAAGATTATAAAATTCCATTGATCGTTCACTTTAATTTTAACTATAACCTATATTAATTTGTAAAATTATTTATGTTTTTCTACTATCTGTATATCTTTTTATACCACCAATGATCTTCTTCTAATAATCCTAGTTATGTGTTATTCCATATAACATTTGTGCATCCTTTTCAGTTTTATTAAGGGAATATTTATTAACCCTTTAATGATGTGTGGTTTTCAATAATGGTATTTCCAAATGTCAATCCCTTGGTTAACAAGATTATATTTTTATTTCTTATATGAAATTTATTGGAGTTGTGAATTTAACACATCGATTTTTAAAAATAAGATCATTTTATTTGATTGTGTGTGACACACAATACCATTATTAGAAAAAGAAACTAACACTCTGAGACATTAAAATATATTTATTTTTAAATAATTTAAATCACATAAATACTTTTAATTTCAAACAATTTTTTATTTATATTTAGTTACAAATAAAATTGATTTTATCTTGTATTACACAAAACACTATGTTTATCTTGTGTTACATGCAACACCGAGTTTATATGAAATGTAAAATATTATTAATAAAATATTATTTAATATAATAAAAATAACGTAAACATTATATTTATGGGAAAGAATAGTAATAACTAAACTATGGAAATAATGGTCATATATTAAATAGTAATAATACATGATGCATTTAGAAAAATAATGTTTTCTCAAAATTTATTTTTTTCTAAAACACAGATTAGTTAGGATTTAGCACAAAATATAAATCAATTTTCTACCAATTTTAGAAGATTTAAACTAAAAACCATTATTGAATTATTATTTTCATAAATATCTAAGGGTGACTATTTTGGATTTTGGAAAAAGTTTTATTTTTTTAATAGTGAAAAAATAATAATTGAAGACGTCCTTTTCATTTAGATAATTTATATTGCTAAATTATGTTTATAATTTTTTTAATGTAATATTAGTTCATTTCTAAATCAATTAATACAATTTATTTAATTTTAATACTTTTCTTATTGAATTTAGATATAATTCATTGTAGATTCTCCATTTTGACTTTAAAAAATTGTTTTCTTGTCACATATGCGGGATTAATTTTAAATAAAATCATCCCAATTTTATTAAATTAATTTTAAAAAATGGATTCTATATTTTGAATCAAAATAATTTATAATTTATTATCACTTAAACATATTTTTTTCCAATATTAATAGTTAAAATAATAAACAATATTAACCATAGTTAAGGTAAAAATTGATTTACCTAGATGTAAAACTAAAACAATTATGGTTAAAATGACCAATAAACTTGTCTAAAAACAATTTTATATTAATATTTCAACAATTACAGCTATAAATTTAGATAATTTTTCAATTTATACCCTTGTGTCTTAAGTAAAATGTGTGATAACTTAATTATTTACAAAAATAGAAAGTGTGTCCTCCCCCCCAATTATAAAAGACCACCCCTCCCATATATTCTTCACATTAACAAAACACTATGGATTAGTGAATACCTTAACAAATAACTTCTAAAATTGCCTCAAATTATCATAGAATAATTATTTTTGTCATATATCCACCTAAAATGCATTATTTAAAACCTAATAAAGTTATCTGAATAAGAGGTGGAGTTCTTCAATAAACATCATTATTTTATTTTTTTATACACCTCATATATTATTTTTAAACCATTATTATATAATAAACAAATTATATTATATATATTAGGATGTGGTTAGAATTTTTAAATGACCTATAAAGACCTCCAACTTCTTTCGATGGGTTACAAAATCATTATTCATTTGTATCGAGGTGTACTGCCACATGAACTGATGTCATTCATTCTTCCATTATAACATTTTAATGATGGGTATGATGAAGTATAAAAGTATATATATAATAATTATATAATATTCATAAAAATTCATTTATTATATAATATTTTCAATTTTACATTCCATTCTTTAGGAGGTACAGTAATGTGTCTCATGTGTACGATAGACTATCTCCTTGTGAAGTGATGTGATTCGTGTTTCACTAACACATTATATGGAATGTAATAAATAAATATATAATAATTATATGTGATATAAATTAAATAATTATGATATAAACGACATAATTATCATTCTAAAATGATAAAATATATTATTTTATTTATTACACTTTCACTCACGTGAAGATTATAACATAGTTCATGTACGTGTAGACTATATCCTTCAAGAAGCGATGTGATTCTATTTTCATCACCACACCACATGGAACATATATATATATATATTATTGTAATTATGATATTATTATCATTCTTTAAAGATAAAATATTACTTAAATCATTTCCATAATTATAACTGAGAAATGGAAATTCCATTCATGCGTATGTACGACCCACCATCTCTCTGATCGCAACATACTTCATTTTTCATAACCATATTCCGTGATTGGTTTTCAAAGTTTAATTTATAAAAAAATATTGTAACTATTTCATGATTATTATTATACATATTATATGACTATATAATATGCACAAGAACAATATCTTTAATGAAAAACACTCATAATAAAACTAGTCAATTAACAAACAAAACATTGAAAATAATGAAATAGTATTAACGAATGGGTGTTAAATGTTATAAAAAATCATATATGATATTATAAATATGAATATGGTTATTATTATAGTTATTTACATATTTAAAAAGACTATATATGTGGTTCAATCACATTCACCCAAAATGAGGTGTGTTGTAAGGGATTTCGTCTCAATTTACTTTCCATTAAGACTTATTTGTTATTGTGAACCATCTAACTTTTATGTGATTTATATGATACCCCTTGAAATTTAATATCATTTTTCCATAATAATTTAAGTTATTTAAAGTTTTAATTTGAATTATTTTATTCAAATTGATTTTAATTTAAAATTACCAAGTCGTAAATGTTTTTGTACAATTTCACATTATTTTCTGACTACAATCATTTTCTTGAAATAGCCACTTACTTATAATAATTACTAATTTTAAATTAAATTTATATTAAATATAAATATACTACTATGTTTTATAGTTTTATCTTTTAAACAATATACCATTTTTAATAAATTTTTATACTTTCTAGTGATTCGATTAACTCAGAAGATGATGATAAATCTATATCCTTTTCTCAATAAAAAATTTTAATGATAAGAAATGTTATTCATGAATTAAATCTATTATACTATATACTTCATATTTGTTGGATATAAATATATGGGAGGCACCCATTATATATATCTTATTAAGGAATCAATGAGTCTCATGAGACAAATTCAGTTAGTAAAATATTAATGTTTGTAACTAGTACTTTTAAACTATCTTGTTGATAAATCTTCATAGTAAAGGTATATTTGAAAAAAACTAGATAGTTTTATAATATGTGGTTTTAAATATTATTAATGATATATCCTGATGGTAATGGTATCATGTTCTTAAGAAACAATTTATCAAATATATAAGAATTTCAGTCATTTATAATTCAATTTTAATTATTATTATCAATGATATTTTCACTATTATATTATCAATGGATTCAATTAAATATTAGTTAATTCAGTACATGGAATTTTTTTAGTTATATAGCTAGATATATTTATTCTTCCTTATATTTTAAAGATTTTCAGTTTTTTAAATTGATATTTATTTCTTATTTAATGTTTCTGTGTTGATTTTTTGTATTGTTTCAGGATAGCTTGTATTGTACATAACCCTTAATGAGAGTTTGATCTTAGACTTATTTTGTTTCCTATCTCATGAAACCATGAATTTTAGTTTTTTTTGATATTAAAGGATGATTTAAAGGTTATAATATTAATTTTCATAACAAAATGTAATTAAAGACATAGGTATGTATCTAGTTTCCCAAGCCTTCTAAACTATTTGGTCCTTTGGGATGGGATTCCTAGTATCTTATGAAAATGTAATAATGTAGTATTTGGCTCTGAGTTACTGGGGTTAGGGTTGTTGCACTGAATACTCAGTATTAACTACCATAATGATAAAAAATATTATCACACAACTTCTCCTATAATAAACATATATAATATTATTAATTTATTATAAAATAATTTATGTGAATTTATCATTTTTCATAACATTTACATCAATTTGTACTAAATTTTCTTCCTATGAAAAACAAGTGAATATTAATTATTCCATATTAAATTACATCCTTTACCATCTTTATTTTAGTCATATGATAATTCCTATAAATTATTCATTCATGGCTCAATGAAATTATCTTTATATATATTGGAATTTGTTATGGAATGTATGAAATTTGTGTGGCCTTAGAGCATCCATCATGGTAAAAATCCCAAGGTTATTCTCCCAAATCATTCATGAGAAGAATATCATATATAACATCGATCCTTATAAATAGTAGAATTAAATCATAAACTAAAACCTTGTGATTATCATTTCAATGAATGTTATTTTGCATAGAATATTATGAAACATTATCCTCAAATAGCTTTACACATGAATTCCCATAGGTATAGATTTATATTTATTTATTAATATATTATGATTTGTGTGTGTAGATTAATATCCATACATGATTATTCAATTCTATACCCAAATCTTCTTACAAATGAAAAAACTCATATGTGGGTATTTCTTTAGGTGTAGTATGCTTGAAGATTCACATATCTGGATCAATAATTCATCAAATAGCTTTCAAAACATATTATTTTCATAATAGAATCTGTATAAATTTATCACCTTTTCATTTTTCAAGGATCATGATGGCCAATATCATGATGAGTTATTAATTAAAGATAATTTTTCCATTTATAATTAAATTTTTTTTCTTGAGGTTTACAGTCTATCTCTATAAAACCATCCATGTGAGACTCAGCTTTCTCCTATAACATTTTAAAATATTTTCACTCATCCTTCATTCACATAAGGTCTTTCTAAATATGATGCAGTCGTCAATACTCATTAAAGAATAATGATTTCATTGAATTCACATAATATCCATTCCCATCATTCTTATAGAATATCCATATATTCATGTAAGGATCATAATTTTATCTACGAATGAATTCTGTCATGGATGCAGACTTCACCTAATCCCATATTCATAGAAGATCCAATACACATATTCTATTTTTCAAAAAACCTATTATCCATGGATTCTAATCTTCAAATAATCTTTATTTAATGAATAATCTATTAGGAAGGTATGAAATATTATAAATTACTCTATACCAATATTATGATCTAAAAAGTGCTGAAAAGCACAATATACAAGAGGGGGTGAATTTTATACCTTAAAAATTTCTTAAGGAAATCATGTATAAGAAAAATTCACAACTCCTCTAATACAAAATCACCTTCTCAGAGAAATAAAAAGTTCTTAATTCTAAATATTAAGAAATGTTTCTTATAAAGAAATTCTACCACATGGTGTATAAAATTTCTAACAACCAGAGATACATGTAAGAAAGTTTATAAAAGATGAAAACATCCTTACCCTTATAAAGCACCAAAAATTTACAATATTCTTCCCAAAGAGTAGAGTATCCAACAACCATGGATAATGTTCCTTTGGTTTAAACATTAAAGAATTTATGTCTTAACCAAACCCATGGTAACCCTCAATCCTTAAATCGATATCTATCTTGCTATCCCCGCAAGCCCTTGATTTGTAAGGAAATTGGCACCTCTGACTTCACAACCCGAAGTCACTGAATTTAAAGAGTCCACAACTCTTCATGAAGAAAATATGCACGAAGCAAAGTTTGACCAAATCATTAAATCTTTCTTCATGAAGCTTGAGAGTTTATAAGATCCTCTCACTCTAGAGAAATTCTCTTTTAGAGATATGAAACTATAAATGAAAACATGTAAATTTGGGATCTTTTCGACTCATAAACTCGTCAAATCATCTGGATCTCGTCATCTGAGGTCCTATTTATAGATTTAAAAATTATACCAATCGGTTCTGCTCCAACGGTCATATTTCCTTAAATTTCAGAGGGACCTGGACACATGGAAAACATAAAATGGTTAGTTTATAACAGAAACAATGACATTGATTTATATAACTAACCATGAATATAATGTTATCAAACCTTATGTGTAAGGAACATGGAATATGATAAAATTGGAATGATATGACATAAAATATAAGATTCAAAATTCTAGTAAAAGATGGCATTGAATAATAAATTCCAGAATTGTATAATTCGTAATGGGTTTTTATAAAAATAATATAATTATTCCAGTATCGTGGTTTTCGGTATTGGTATGAAAAATATGTCTTAAGGAACTTTTGTACCAATAACCAGAAAGTAAAAGTTTAAAAAAATTAAGAAACCGAAAAACAAGAAATCTCAGAATATGGAAAATATATTTTAAAGTGAAAGGAAAATATATTTTTAAGTGTAAGGAAGATATATATTGAACAGTAAAAAGAATATATTTTGAAGTGTAAGGAAAATATATTTTGAAGTGTAAGGAAAATATATTTTTTAATTGTAAGGAAAATATATTTTGAAGTGTAAGGAAAATATATTTTTGAAGCGTATGGAAAATATATTTTGAAGTGTAAGGAAAATATATTTTTGAAGTGTAAGGAAAATATATATTTAATTGTATGGAAAATATATTTTTAAGTGTAAGGAAAATATATTTTTGAAGTGTAAGGAAAATATATTTTGAATTGTAAGAAAAATATATTTTTGAAGTGTAATGAAAATATATTTTGATATTTAAGGAAAATATATTTTGAAGTGTATGGAAAATATATTTTTGAAGTGTAAGGAAATTATATTTTTGAAGTGTAAGGAAAATAAATTTTGAAGTGTAAGGAAAATATATTTTTGAAGTGTAAGGAAAACATGTTTTTGAATAAGGTGATTGTTATTTTCAAACCAAAATCTTATGGAATGAAGAAGTTTTATAGACCTATCAAAATCTCCTTTTTTGGAAAGACCAATAAAAACATCAATAAAAAAATTTGACAATGAAATGAAATAAATTCATAGATGTAACACCCCGTCCCTAGTTACCCAGAGTCAATGCATTATTATATAACATTGGAATTATACAAGGAAATATTGTCCTGAAAGACCGATCAGTTTAGTAGCCTTGGAAATACTATATACATTCATAAGATCAAAATTACAACTTGAAAAGAAAAACTACAACAACATCTTGTCTCCATAGAACACACTCATATCCCACTCATATTATCCCTGCAAGTCAATCATAAAATACATCTTCACATCCTGGGAGAAAAGAGAAAATAGAAAGGGGTGAGCTCAGATCCCGAGTAAGGATAAAAATATAGCGGAAACTTTCATAAAAACCATTAACGTTTAAGGAAATGTATAACTAAAACAAAATCCTTTTAAACTTGAACTTCAACATAATATGGCAGAAATAAAATGAAATAATTCCATTTACTTATTCACATGGATATTCTATTAATTGAATAATCACATGAAATATCAATAACCACATTCATAATGATGGAATGCAAAATTCCAGACTATCATAACCACATAGTCAAGGCCTTGGGCCAAGACTACATATACTATTTTGTCAAGGCCTTGTTCTAAGACACAAGTTTTTCTAATGAGACCTACCAATTCATCGAGAAGCTATAGAGGGCTCCACATGTCACTTACTAAGTCCAATGCATTCATCATTTGAAAATATTGAAACATAACATAAACATTCGTATTAAAAAAAGCATACAAAATGTCTATACTTTATCCACAAACCATGAATGGTATAAAAATTTCACATCCATAGTCAACCACAACTCATTAAACACAATATAGAGGACTGTATTGTAACATATTAACCTCAATAAATAATAATAATGTATATTGACATAGATGAAAATAATATTCAATAATATTTGAGAGAAGTATCCCCCTTTTTCTTGAAAACATTTAAAAGTCACACTATTTGTAAAGAAGCCATTTAAAAACAGATTTTTGAATCAAAGTGTCCCTTACCACTTTAAAACATTTAAAAGGAATTTTAATTTTAAAAAATTAATGTCCATATAAATAAATCCTTAAAAAAAATTTTAAAACATGTACATTAATGAGAAATATTTAGAAGATTAAATATTTGAAACATTTAGGAATTATATTTTAGTTAAAGTATCCAACCAAAGGAGAGACACTTGAAGAAAAATAATTGAGGTAATCAAAACTTTGTAATATCATGAGAATAAATTGATTCATGATATACTATGTCAAAGTACATTACATACACCATATAAAAGTGATTTCTTTTATAACAACAAAGAAGTCTCAATAGAATGTAAATTGAGATGAAATCTCAAATAAAGACTGTATCCTTATGTTAAGGATAAATCAAAAACATAATTATGTGTGAAATATATAAATACACTAAATATGATTGGATATTCAGTGTAAATAAATCATAGGACATTCACACATATTCTTGTAAAAACAACATCAATGAATTGGATGTTTAAATCAATAAATTGAGATTGAGTTAAAATTACTCTTATCAAGTTCATATCGATGAGTTGAGAATTTGTCAATGGAGTGATTATGTGTATAAAAAGTATATCCACAAAAAGGGGAGTGGAAATTATGACATAATTAAATTAATAGTTATTCAACACATAATCATGGAGTAAAATAAACAATGAAGTATGCATAAATCCGAATAAGTGGAAATTGACATTTCAAATACCCTTATCGATTTGGTAACATATGAAACATAATCCCATGAAAGAAGGATCATTCAATTATGATGTAAATATCCATAAATTAAATTATATTACACAATAAATACAATAATAGGTACTAAACACACCACATGCAATAAATATGTGGTGAACAATGGAAATCTCACGGAATTTAATGTGAGATAAGAAACCCATTACCTCATTTCCAAATTGTCTTGTGTGTTCCATGTTCTTCCTGAATAAAAAAAATAAGTTAATTTATAATTGATTAAGAACACTTTTCAATTTTATTATTCATATTATATCACTTATTACCTTTCTATAATAATTAGTTAATTATTTGAGTTCATATTGAATATTTTATTGATTTTCGGAAATTTAGTCAAAAATGAACTTGTTATAATTACAATTTTTCCATGTCGTCAAAATTTAATTATCTCTAGAATGATATAAATGATTTATATATCATATAAATATTATATATCCATTCTATATATCTATTTATAACATTACCTAACATTTGGAGATAAGAAATGAAATGAACCTTTCATGTAGACGGTAAGTCGTACGTATGCATGAACGCTACTTTCATTTCTATTTTTTATTTTAATGAAATTAAAACATAATGATACATAGGTATATTATAATTCTAGTATAATGTCATATTATATATGTTTTACATAATTCAATTAACTCTACCCTTTATACATTCAATGAATATCATGAATGAAACATATCACCTTGAGGGGCGGTAGTCCACACTTCCTCAAATGAAATTATTGTGGTCACACATATTGCAAAGAATATTGCTGTGTTTTTAAATGAAAATTACAGAATAATAGATAAAACATAAACATAATATACTTAATATATAAATACAGTGTCATCATAATGGCCACCATAAGAGGCAGTAGGAGATAATCAAATATTCATCGTTTCGTGAGGTGTTAGTTTTCCATAAAAAGAAACATTATGTTCTTCACCCATTAGATGGAGGTGTGTGTAAGTGTAGCACAAAAATTTATTATGAAAACATCATAGAATATTTAATATACTGGTGTTGTTAATAAATAATGGAATAAAAAAGAGTTCATGTTGTTGGAGAATTAAAGTAAAAGAAATGAATTTAAGAGAAACTGTTACCTTTAATTTGGGTAACTCCCATTGAATTGAACCAAAAGTACTTATTGAAGTTCCTTATGCCTAAGGTAATGCTTCTAGGTGGAGGAGAGGGACATAGGTAGCTTAATTGGTCAGAGGTTGGACGAGCCAAAAGTCTTGAGAGGTGTGAAAAATTGGTTGTAAGTGGTCTCTTTTTATAATGGAGAAGAAGGGCTCTTTAGGAAAGTGTGATACTATTATTTTATTATAAACATATCTTCATTTTCAAAAGGTCAAAAACACATTAAATTAAAATATAAGATGAATAATATTAGAAATAAAATAATCCATTAAGAATTTTACATGTTTTGGATAATATTTTAATCATTATAATATTATTTATTTAAATCATTTATTAATGAGGTAAACACTACATCATTATTGTGTCATAACTAATTTAATTTATTTGATGATTAAAAATTATAAAAAAATACCATGATATATGAAATAGTTTTAGTTTTCCAATGAATATTTATAGTCTAAAATATAACTTATATTACCTTATATAATAATTAGTTTACTAAAAGATATTTGTTTGTGTCATTTTTGTCTTTACTTTAAATTAATTAATCTAAATAGTCATTATCACTATGAAATGGCCCCATGGAGTCCCAAAATCGACCCAAGGATTCCCATGGATGGTCATGACTCATAAAATAAGGTTAGGACAAGTGTTAAGGTAATTTTTTATGATTATAATATACCTTTTACCTTGAATTACCCTATTTAACTTTAACTGCGGTAAATAAAAGTCAAAAGTTACTATTCACCAAAAATTATTTTCATCATATTTAACCAAATTTTATTTTTTGATATTAACTGTATCTCTCGTATTTTTGAAATTCAACTCATAGAACAGGTAAAATTTCATTTAAATGTAAAATCACCTGTTTAACTACTACTAAGTCATTTCACTATTCATCAAAAATTGATGTTTTTCATAAAATTACCCAAAATTATGCCTAAGCTTTATTTGAAATTAGGAATTAAAAATTGATGTATATTTTCTCAAATTCAAAACATAATAGTGGCATTAATTAATTTAAAATTAATTCCCGTTGTTAAATCAAATAGCATGTTTTTAAGAAGTAATAACTATCAAAATATTGACACTTATTTATGTCCAATTTCAATGTGAAATTAATTTCAATGGCCAAAATTGGATTAAATGGTAAAAATATATTCTAATTACACTTTAAAAAACTAAAAAGATAATATATTTATATAAATAAATTATATTAAATCACAGTTTTTAATCAAAATAAAATATTTTTCACTATTCATAAAAATAATGAATTTTGTTAGAAAAATACAGGAATTTTACCCAAAGTAGATTTTGATGTACCTATTATAAAGAAAAATTTTATTTTGTCAAATATAACATATAAAAATGACTAAAACGATATATAAAGAGGGTTATCCAGCCAAAGTAGGTAAATCGGCCCTTTAATGAATATTAGAGTATTTATGCTTAAAATCGAATTCCTTTATTATTTTAATCCTCTGACTTTAATTGGAAAATGTAACATCATTTAACAAACTTATATAATAATATATTAGTTATGTCTACTCATTTACACCAATACAATGGCTCTACATTATGTACCATTTAAAATAATAATATTATTTTATTAGTGTGCACCGTATGATTTCAAAGAAACATGTTTTTGTGTATCCGATAAGCCATCGAACATCGAATCTCCTTTAAATTAAAATTAAAATTTAATTAAAAAATATTAAAAAATATGAAAATGTATTATTATTTATTTACCCATGATGTTACATCCTTACCCCCTTTTGGGATATATGTCCTCACAATTTTAAAATTGGGCTCGAAAAATTCATTAAAATCCCCACATCGGAAAAGGATTCAATAAAACTATCACATGATCCACAAAAGATAAAAAATATATTTACCTTGCCATTAAGGAATAACCACCAAAGAAATGGTTAGTACAAGATCATATAATCCCCAAAAAGGATACTCCTTTAGAGAAATAAATACTAATCTTAATTTCTAAAATTAAACCAACAATACCCAATGTTCAATAAATACTATTCAATAACCAATTTTTCTTAAAATCCATCAATATAGTCTTTACAATTTTTGAAACCCAAAACATAGAATAAATTGATTACACATTCTTCCATGTTAAATTGTATATCCAAATGACATAAACGACTCTTAAATTCATATACTTAAAAGTAATTAACCTAATAACATATTCTCTATTATAGGTTAATCATTTCCATAAATAACCAAAATAACTATAAATACAGAATAAAAACGTGGATAGAAATCCACCATTACTCCTAAAATGAAATCCCATAGTATTCTATTTTCCTTGGGCATATAGTGTTCCCAACAAATTGAACATCTTCCAAATAACATTTATCACTTAGTCACCAAATAATTTTCCTATACTAAGGGTAATCATTTGATAAGACATAACATCCAAAATAAACTTTTTATTGATAAATAAAATCATTTAACTAAAAATAATTAGTCACACTATCGAGGGACTTTACATAGTCCAGTGGTACGCGATAAATCTCAATAACACTCCGGTTGTGGGTTCGATTGCCACGTCTTTGTCTGACGTGATGGGTTGTCACACGGTCTTCCTGTTGTCGTTTTTCAAAAACTAAATTTTATAACATTACCAAAATAGGATAAATTCATCAAAATAACCATAACATAATTTAACCACAAATGTTATCACATTACTTGAATTTTCATCCAAAAATATAATAACTTTTAATTTCCTCAAACTCAATGATCATATAAAACCAAATGGATATTAATAACTATATCCACAAAAGAAAAGTTAATTCTTCCTCAAATTTCATTTTCACATGACAATCTGCAGGGTTACAGACATAAGAGATAATTATTCCAATGTAATCCCATCATCAAGGAGTACTAGAACTTTTAAAGATTTCTCCATCCATTTATTTCTACATAGCTTCTTCTTTGACCATGAAAATATCCTATAGAATAGGGAGTTCACTCTGTTAATGGTCAGGTCCCCTACATTTACGGAAAATGATTGTAAATGTATTCTTGGGACCATTTTTATTTTCCTCCATAGTACTCTTTCTTTTCCCTCAATAATTCTTCACTTTATGTCCTTCATTCCCACACGTAAAGCATTTTATTGTTTCATTGAGACACTTTCCTAGGTGTATCATTCCACATTTCCTACATGATGGAAATTGAGGATTCTTTTCTCCATGGTCTCCACTGATATATCTCTTATCATTCATCACCTTTCTCTTCTTGGTTGAGTTCTGGAGTTGGTTAATATATATGTTATTGATCATATTTTGGGAAAACTGATTTGACAGGAACACAATATCTTTAATGCCTGTGAACAATCCATTTTTTTCTCATTTTCGCCATTGTTCTGACCTTGTACATCATTCTCAAATTTTCTATGACTTATTTGGAATCCTTCCATTGACTAGAACCAGAAAACATTGTGTGAGTAAGAATATTCATAAAATTATTTAGAAAATATCATCAAACCGTATTTTCAATCAAAAACACCCTAGTATTAACCAAGGTTATTTATTCTCATCTTTTATTAGAATCCTTCAAATCATTTTGTAAAGAAAATGTAAATTATCCAAACCATATCCCCCAGGAGTGTCGCAACCAAGAGTGCAGAAAGGCTCGTTGTCGTGCACCAGTTCCCGTTTGAGTCAAGCTCGAAGTGGTGTTTTCATGTTTAACCCCTAGGTACATCAATGTCAAAGCCGCCTCTACCTACTCGTATCCAGACATGGATGTATTGTATGGAAAACTCAAAAACTCTCTACTATACCAATATTTTAGGAAGGTCATCTATACTAATTCTCAAAGTCTATCTTAGGGATATGTGCTCTAATCATAACTTATCAAAATATAACTTCCATAGTTTGTACTAATTATCCTCTGATACCAACTATAACGCCCCGTCCCCAGTTACCCAGAGTTGCTGCATTATTACATAACATTGGAATGATATAACTAAATCATGTCCCAAAAGACTGATCAGATTAGTATCCTTGGAAATACTAGTACATTCACAATGTCAACATTAAAACTTGAAAAGAAAAACTACAACAACATCTTGTCTCCATAGACCACAATCATATCCCCCTCATACTATCCCTACAAGTCGTTCATAAAATACTTTTTTACATCCTGGGAGAAAATAAAACATTGAAAGGGGTGACCTCAGAAGCCCAGTAAGGATAACAATATAGCAGAAACATTCATAAATAAGAATAATCATTTAAGGAAATGTATTACTAAAACAAAGTCCATTTAAACTTGAACATCAGCATAATATGGAAAAAATAAAATGAAAAAAATCCATTTACTTATTCACATGGATATTCTACTAATCAATTAATCACATGCAATATCATTAACCACTTTCATAATGATGGAATGCACAATTCCAGACTATCATAACCACATAGTTAAGGCCTTGTGCCAAGAATACAGATAATATTTTGTCAAGGACTTTGGTGAAGACACTAGTTTCTCTCATGAGACCTACCAATGCATTGAGGAGCTATAGTGGGCTCCCCCCATCACTTACTATGTCCAATACATTCCTCATATGAAAATATTGAAACATAAAATAATCATTCTTATTAAAACTAGCATATGAAATGTCAATACATTATCCAAAAACCATGAATGGTATTAAAATAACACATCCATAGTCATACAGAACTCATTAAACACAATATGGAAGATTTTATTGAAACAGATTCACCTCAATAGAGAATAATGAATGATATGGACAAAGAAGAAAATAATCTTCAAAACTATTTGAGATAAGTATCCCACTTTTTCTTGAAAACATTCAAATGTCACACTATTTGTCAAGCAGCCATTTAAAAAGTAGATTTTTGAATCAAAGTGTCCCATACTTCTTTGAAACTTTTAAAAGGAAATTTAATTTTAAAACATTTATGTACATATAAATAATCCATAAAACCAGTTTTAAAACACATACATTAGTGAGAAATATTTATAAGAATAAATCTTTAAAACATTTAGGAATGATATTTTAGTTAGAGTTTCTAACCAAAAGATAGACACTTGAATACATATAATTGAGGTAATAAAAACATTTTAATATCTTGAGAATAAAGTTATTCATGATATACTACGTCAAAGTACATTATATACATCATAAAAAAGTGATTTGGTGTATAACAACAATGAAGTCTCAATGGAATGTAAATTGAGATGAAATATCTTATAAAAATTGTATGGTTAGGTCAAGGATAAATCATCGACATAATTATGTGTGAAATATATAAATACACTCAATATGATTGGATATTCAGTGTAAATAAATCAGAGGACATTCACACATATTCTTGTAAAAACAACACCAATGAATTGAATGTTTAACTCAATAAATGGAGATTGAGTTATAATTACTCTTATCATGTTCATATCGATGACTTGAGATTTTATCAATGGTGTGATTTTGGTTATCAAATTATATCCATAGAAAGGGGAGTGGAAATTATGACATAAGAAAATTAATCGTTATTCCACCCATAATCATGGCTTAAAATAATCAATTAAGTATGTGAAGAATTGGTTTTAAGTGGTCCCTTTTAATAAGGGAGAGGTGGGGCTCTATAGGAAAGTGTGAAACTATTATTTTATTATGAACTTATATTAGGTTTCAAATGGTCTGAAACACATTAAAGTCGAATATATGTTGAATAATATTCGAAATAAAATCATAATATCATAATTGGACATGTTTTTGATAATATTTTAATCATTATAATCTTATTTATTTAAATCATTTATTAATGAGGTAAACACTACATCATTATTGTGTCATAACTAATTTAATTTATTTGATGTCTAAAAATTCTACAAAAATTCTATGATATAGAAAATCTTTTTATATTTCCAATTAATACATATAGTCTAAATATAACTTATATAACCAAATGTAAAAATTAATTTACTATAATATATTGTTTTGTGTCATTTTTGTCTTTAATATAAATTAATTTATCTTATGGGTCATTATCACTCTAAAGTTGCTTCATGGGGTCCCAAAATTGACCCAAGGATACCAATTCTCGTCCATGATTCATCCAATAAGGATAAGACAAATGTTAATGTTATTTTGTATTGTTATAATATACTTTTTACTTTGAATTACCCTATTTAACTTTAACCACGATAAATAAAAGTCAAAAGTTACTATTCACCAAAAATTATTTTCATCATATTGAACAACATTTTACTTTTTGATATTAACTGTGTCTATTGGATTTTTGAAATTAAACTCACAAAAGCGGTAAAATTTAATTTAAATGTAATAGTCACCTTTTTAACTCCTACTAAGTGGTTTTATTATTCATCAAAAATTGAAGTTTTCATAAAAATACCCAAAATTAAGCAAATGATTTATTTCAAATTCCAAATTCAAAAATGATGTCTATTTTTACAAAATTCAAAACAAAAAAGTGGAATTAATTAATTTAAAATTAATTCCTGTTTTTAAATCAATTAGCGTGTTTTTAAGAAATAATAACTATCAAAAGATTGACACTTGTTTATGTCCAATTTCAAAGTGAAATTAATTTCAATGACCAACATTGGATTAAATGGTAAAAATATATTCTAATTACACATTAAAAAAATTATAAAGATAATAAATCCATATAAATAAATTATATAAAAACATAGTTTTGAATTAAAATACAGTATTTTTCACTATTCATAAAAAATGATTTTTATCAGAAAAATAACAAAAATTTAACCAAAGTAGATTAATATGTCCTGATTCTAAATAAGAATTTATTTTTTCACATATAACATATAAAAATGACCAAAACTATATTTATAGAGGGTTCTCCATCCGAAGGTAGTAAATATCCCCCTTAATGAATATTAGAGTATTTATGCTTAAAATCGAATTCCTTTTGTTATTTTAAGCTGATAACCTTTAGTGGATAAATGTAAAAACATTTAACAAACATATATAATCATATTTTTGTTAGTTGTACTCATTTTCACCAATACAATGGCTCGGTGTTAAGTTCCATTTAAAATAATAATATTCTATTATTAGGGTGCAACGTAAGATTTCAAAGAAAAATGTTGTTGTGTATCGGGTAAGTCATCGAACATAGAATCCTCTATAAAATAAAATTAACTTTTAATTCAAAAATATTAATAAATATGAAAATTTATTATTCATTATTTACCAAGAATGATACATTTGATTTAGGAATACTTATCCCCCCCTTAAGTGTATGACATAAGGTAAACTATTATTCCCTTTTTAGAAGATATTAGAGTACGAAAATATCCCCCTTAGATATATATTCTTCTACTTAGAGAGAATCCTCTTTAGATGTAGCACTCTTTCTTATATATGAATGTTATGAAATTTATTTTTCCTTAAATTTTAATCTAAGGATATTTTTTTTTATAAATTTTTCTTCCTTTAACTTCTCCCTTTGATAGAATTCTCCCCCTATGTGATTTTCAAAAAGAAATGGAGAGGGACCTGTATGGTTAGATAGAAATATACATGAGAAAAAATATAAAATATTTGCATGGAATTTTTCATAAGTATTTTTGTAAAAGAAAATACAACAAAAATTATGCATGGTATAATAAATGTATCAACCCTCCTTCTTCAATAAATTTTTTTTTCACCACGTACTTAACCTTTTTCACCTCCTTGTGATCTTTTTGAAGATTTTTTATCACAGAATCTTGCTCAACTACCTTCTTCTCCTTATGATAAATCTGGAATTCTTGAGACTGATTCTTATCTTCTATAAAGTTGATCATGTCTTCTTGTGAATCTGATTTCTTCTCAAGAACAACAGATATTGATTTCTGAAAATTGACAACTTCATATACTGTATTCATTTTATCAAGATGGTTTCCCCATCATTTTTCCTCGTATGTGAGTCACTTTAAAATTTCTATGAGAATGAAGTCCAAACATTGGTCAACTCATTTGATACATCAGTGAATTATCCATTTGTTGATTCCTTGAAGTGCGATAATTGTAGAGTTTTATCTGATAAGGATCGGGTCTGGCTCATCACATTCTGACATGAATCTTTTTGGGCTTTGTAATCAATGAGAATATTATTATGATCTTCTTCACATTTCACCACCATGTCCATCATCATAGATGTTGAATCCGTATATTGATTTAAGGTGTTCTACATAATTTGACACTAAGAATTTATGTTAGCATGTACCAGAATTGTACTTACTAATTTCCTTAACAAACTTTTTACAAACCCATCACCCATAGATGACAAGGACTAAGAGTCAGATTCTTCTTTATTGACCTTCAGAGTATAGGTCTGTAGATTCTAAAGGTTTTGAGGAGAGTCAACATTATAAGGGGCAACCATAATGGCCTTCCCATTATCAATTTTAGCACCGGAGAGGGTTTGGAACCCTTAGGGACTTACTCATTTTCTATTGTTTTATCATCTCTGTATTCTTCTTAAACATTATCCTCTTCATCATCTTCTTCAATTTTGGTATCACTATTTTTGGATTCATGAATATTATCTTCATTTCCAGTTACATAAATATCTTCTTCAACCACTTCTACTTCTTCAACTTCAATCTCAACTTCTTCTTCTTCTTCCTCGGTAGAAACTCCTGGTGTTGAAACATACTCATTAACATGTCTAATAAAATCATCTTCTTCTTCTTTAATAAAATCATCCTCTTCCTATTATTTTTCAAGTGTTTCTAGAAGCGGTTCTGGTATCACTAGGCATTAATTTTCCTTTCTAGGTTCCGGAGTGACATCCGGTATAGGTAGCTTCTTAGAGGACTTTTCTACAACCTTCAGCAAGGATTTTATAATCTATTTCTCAGTTCCCTTCCTTTTCTTATGCTTCTCTTTAGATTATTTTTCTAAAACATACCCTGTTTGAATCTTTAAAGGCTTTTCCTCTACCAGATTCAACACAAATATGGGATCCCCTTTCAAACTATGTTCAGTTAATTTCTTCCATCCAGAAACAATATCATCAGATTAATCCTTCAATTTCCTTATCACTGGTGGAGATGAAGTCTGACCTACTGAGATAGGATCGGCATGAAAAGCCTCATCTTAATTTTTCTTCTTCTGAACAATTTTGAAGATTCTGGTACTAAGTTTTTCCGTGCTACTTTATATGATTCGAGAATGGATTCTTTCAATGCCGGCTTCTGAACTTCTAGAGTCACGACTTATTCATACTTTTTGGAGTCTGGATTGAAAGAATGATTCATTATCTTCAGAGTATCTTCACTTAGTAACATGATATTACAGTACATCAAAGCAGACTTGCATAAAATTTTCATTTCAGCTAAAACATTAACAACTATCCTTGAGATAGTGGCTGAATACATAAGAATTTGACAGTTGATGGTACCAGCTTTCACTGAATTAATTGTGAGTAAAATATACTTCACAAAATTACCCATCCTGAGGTTGATGAGAAAGTCTAAAAAAAATGTCACATGTCTTTAAGAAATCGTTATATCCTTTACATGTAATAAAGAACCCCTTCATTCATAATGCTACAAACAAGTGGTCCACTGATAAATGTACATGCTTTGGAGTCTTAACTCCCTTGATGTTGAGACTTTCTAAAGCGTGGTTCTTCTCGATAGAACCTTCCTTATCCAAAATTTTATAAGAACTGATTAGGGATTCTTCTTAATAGGAAATCTTCAAGAAGTTGACCACCTTTCAACAAGTAACAGTGTAATACTTTTCATATTCCTTAAATCTAAAATATTCTTTTCCATCATTTTCAATGAAATTGAAAGAATCATAAAATTTTATGACTAGTTCCAGATATACATGATCATGAACCTTGTCATTTTATATAAAAATACTATCCCTATTATTTCATTTAATAATACGAGAGATGAGATAATAATACTACTTGAATAAGTCTGAACAAACAAGTCTCTCTTGAAATATCATCTTGTCTTTATTCTCCTTAACTACCATCTGATCAGAACTGCGTGACATTCGGATATGTAAGAAATATCTGATGAAATCTAGAATGACAAACTCTGAAGCAGTAGAAATTAGACTTTAAGGCTTAAGAAATTGTTGTTGTCCTAATGAAGTTGGGTAGACCTTATATAGACAAACTATGAACTTTCATCTTCCATAAGGAATCAAAAAGCTGTGATTTTCTAAAAAATATATAATGGTTGAGGATGGTAAAAAAATATCTCCATACCGAAATTTTGAGGTTTTTGAAAACTAAAAATTGGATCTAAATGAAATATTAAAAATTTATTAATATAAGGAAATACAAACAAATATAACTATAAAAAATAATTAGGGTTACGAAAGTGTACCTTTATGGAATCTATGAAGAAATTATCTGTATTGAGAGAGAGAAAAAAATTCATGGGGTTAAAAACTAGAAACAGAGAATTTGACTCCATGAATTTCAACTCAGGAAATATGGATTCTGAGAATTTTGATTCGAGGATTTTTTTAAAACAAACACCAGGGGGAAACCATCTTAATTCTGAAATTCACTAATTCCTTAAAAACAAAAAAAATGATAACAAGAATTTTAAAAAAATTCAAATATATGTTCTCCTGGTGAATTTATGATTAATTTAATGTTAGGAGATGGGTAAACAAGAAGCAGATATAAATGACTATCTTAAATATATAATTCCTAGCTTTTCTTTAATGTATTTAAATTTATAAGATGATTATGGTTTTGGAAATATATCAGCAAGTTGATCTTGAGTTCTGATGAATTTATGAATTATATCTCCATTGAGACTAAACACTTGCCATTCCTAAAATTCACAATGTATCCTTCATCACATAATTAATTTACTCTTATAAGGTTTTTCTTAATACCATTAACATATAAAACATTGGAAATTAAATCTTTTCCAAGAAGAATGATATTACCTATACCGATAATCTCTCCTTGAGAATTATCCACCAAGGTTACTTTTCCACCTTTCATTTTTACAATCTTATGGAAATAACTTTTTTTACCAGTCACATGACAAGAAAACCCACTATCTATATAATAGATATTATTAGTACATTCTTTTTTTTCCTGTAAATACAAAAGTTATATTTTTGGAATCCAAGAGGGTTTGAATCCGGAGTTAGAAAATATAATTTTAGAAACTCACATTTGTTTTGAAAAATAGGCCTTATGGAAACCTCAAGATTGAATTATATTTATGTAACATATTTTCCTCCAATTTCCTCTACTTTGACATTTTGTACAGAAGGGGCATTGAATGGAATAAAATAAGTATTTTTGAAAATAGGTTTTCTATTAGTATAACCAACTCCAGTAGTATTTTCGTGAGGTCTGATTAGCGAATACATCGTGTCCAAATTTTATTTACTAGATGTAAAGTTTTCAAGAAGTTTTTTAAGGGAAAATATTTCATATTTTACTCTTATGGATAAATTCATATCCTCATGAATTATTTCCTTACAGTTAGATTTTTCCTCAAAACCATTTATTTTGGAAAATAGAATTTTTAAGATCATTAAAATGTTATTAATTTTAATAATTTACTTCATTAATGTATTTAGAAAGTTTTTCAAGGAACTCATCCTTATCATCAATATCTCTAGTGAGGTCTAAAATCCCTTTTGTAAGAACTCCTTATCTATTATTTTCCTGGTCTAGTTTCTTAGAAAATTTACAATTTTTTGCTTCAAACAACATTGAAAATTTAGATACTTCTTCATAAAAAGGTATTTCTTAATTATCTAATGATTAAGTATCTTAATCAGAAGTAATAACTTCAGGATAATAATCCATATCAAGAGATAAATTTGTTTAAACATCTGCATAGCGTACCTTGGCCAAAATACAAGTATTTGGGAATGAAGTATTAGCAAATATTCCAATATTTTTCTATGCTAATAATTCATATTAAGAAGATTCACTTTCAGAAGAGTATCCACAACTATCACTCCAAGTGTCATTTTTATTAAGACTTTTCTTGTGCATAATACATTATAACTTCTTCTTGTTTCTCTCTAAATTGCTTTCCTTCTTATCCTTCTTTTTTAAAAGAGGGAAATCAGGCTTCATATGGAATTTTCTTCAACAATCATAACAGGTAACTTCCCCATATTTCTTTTCATTATAGTCTCCATTCTTGAACTTATTTTTGTATTTCTTCTAAGCTACTATCTCTTTCAATCTCTGAGCAAGATTAGCTAACTCATTCTATTATTTTTTAGTATCACTAGATTCTGACTGAATAGAAACAGTCATTGACTTTGATCTAGTAACCCTTTCTGAAGTATTGGATTTTTTATTATTATAAGTCATTGTGAAAGAAACACTTCCATTTTCATTATTTTTTTAATATTATCGACATCTCTCTACATTATGGTCTTGTGCTGTAGAATAGTTCCAAAAAGATCATCTATAGAAATCTGGGTGACATTCCTATTCTCATTATTTTTTGTCCTCTTGGATTCCCATTCATTTGGAATGATTTCTGTGATCTTTTCAACTATTATTTCATCATCGAGAAATTTTTCTCCCTTATATTGTAAGCTATTCATAATAGTCATGAACTATTGCTGAACATTTCTTATGGGTTCTCAATAAGGAATGTTGAAGCCATGATACTCAGCTCTCAAAATAGATTTTCTTCTCTCTATAACATTAGATGTTTCAAAATGTGTAACTTCCAATTTCATCCAGATACTATTTTCATCTTCACATGAAGATATTTGACTATATATGTTCCTGGTCATGGAACATAGCAATGTATTTCTGACTCTGAAATTTTCTTGATATTCAGATTTCTCTTGATTCCTAAAAGCTCTCAGTTCCTTTTCAGGAATCTTATATTCTCTTTCTAGAATTAGATAGTTATCAACTCCTATATTAATAATTAATGTCTTCATCCTAGCTCTCTAGTACTCATAATCGTTTCCATAAAAAATAGGGGGTCTGGTAAGATTTAAATTGTCCTAAGAACCAATATGAATGGATCTTGCCATAATGAAAATATACATTTCTTCAATAAAAAATATTAGTAGTTGAGATTAAATAAAATATTATGTTCTTAAAGAAAAAAATTAAATTGAAAATCAACGAAAAATAAGAACTACATTATATCTAAGAAAAATATGAATATGAATTTGTGTGTCCGAAATTCTGATTCCAAAAATATGAAGAAATTGATGATTTCTCTTCTGAATCTAATCGTGAGATTAATTCAGATTTAACCTCCTTTAGTACCAATTTTTAGGAAGGTAAGGATTTTGATATATTACTCTATAACAATATTAGGATCACAAAAGTGATGAAAAACACAGTATACAAGAGGGGGTGAATTTTATACTTTAAATTTTTATTAATGAAATCATGTATAAGAAATATTCACAATACCTCTAAAAATAAATCACCTTCTCCGAGAAATATAATGTTCTTAAGTATAATGCTTAAGAAACATTTCATTCAAAGAAATTGTACCACAAGGCATATATAATTTTTTTCAAGTAGTGATAAAAGTTATAAAGTTTATGCAAAAATAAAACATCTTAACTCTTATAAAGTATCGAAAATTTAAAATCTTATTTTATCTCAATGTGTAGGGTATCCAACATCCTTGGATAAAGTTCCCTTGTTTTATTCTTTCAAGAGAGTCTGTCTTACCCAAACCCAGGGTATTCCCTCAATCCTAAGATCAGTATATGTCTTGCTATCCCTGCAAGCCCTCAATTTGTAAGGAAATCAGCACCTATGAATTCACAACCCAATGTCACTGATTTTAATGAAATCACACCTCTGCACAAAGCAAATCTGCACAATGAAAATTTTGAAGAATTCGTTTAAATTTTCTGCACGAAGCTTGATAGTTTATAAGATCTTATCACCCATGATAAATTAACTTTTAGAGAGATGAAACTCTAAATGGATACATGTGAAATTTTGATCTTGTAAACTCATCCACTCGTTAACTCATCAACTAGTCATCTCATCTGGATCTTATCATATGAGGATCTTTTTATAGCTTTCAAAATTCTACCGGTCGGTTCCAATCCGACGACGATATTTCATAAAATATTTGAGGGACCTAGACATGTGGAAAACATACAATGGTTATTTTATAATAGAAACAATGACATAGTTTTATATAACTAACCTTGAATATAATTTTCTTACAACTTAACTATAAAGAAATTGGAATTTGATAAAATTGGAATGATATGAGAGAAAATATAAGATTTAGAAATCATTGAAAATAATGATTTGAATAATAAATTCCTGAATTGCAAAATTAGAAATTGGATTTCATAAAAATAGTATAATGATTTCAGTATCATGATTTTTGGTTTCAGTATGAAAAATATGCCTTAAGGAACATCAACACTGATAAACACAAAGTCGATGTTTAAGAACATTTGAAATAGAAAAGCTGAATAGCTAAACAAAAGGAAATTTTATTTTGATGTTTAAGGAAAATAAATTTTTAAGTGTAAGGAAAATATATTTTGAAGTGTAAAGAAAATATATTTTTAAGTGTAAGGAAAAATTATTTTCAAGTGTAAGGAAAATAAATTTCGAAGAGTAAGAAAAATATATTTTTGAAGTGTAAGGAAAACATATTTTGAAGTGTATTGAAAATATATTTTGAAATGTAAGGAAAATATATTTTGAAGTGTAAGGAAAATATATTTTTAAAGTGTATGGAAAATATATTTTCAATTGTAAGGAAAATATATTTTGTAGTGTAAAGAAAATATATTTTTGAAGTGTAAGGAAAATATATTTTGAAGTGTAAGGAAAATGTATTTTTGAAATGTATGGAAAATATATTTTGATGTGTAAAGAAAATATATATTGAATTGTAAGGAAAATATATTTTTTATGTTTAAGGATAAAATATTTTTGAAGTGTAAGGAAAATATATTATGAAGTTTAGTGAAATTATTTTTTTGAAGTGTAAGGAAAATATATTTTTGAAGAAGGTTATTTTAATTTTCAAAACAAAAGATTAAGGAATGGAGAAGTCATATAGACTTAATATAATATATGATGAGGAATCTATGTTCCATGGAATATTCTTTATATATAATATTTTCATCATAGAATATACTCTCCCTAAGACATCCATTCCACAAAATCTCATGTCATTTCAATCCCCCTCAACAAAATCTATTTTCTATTGAATATCCTTTATAGGGAAACTCAGCTTCCTAGAATCTCTATTCTGTAAAAGTTAATTTCCATAAAATCTAAATTACCTTGAATATTCTATCAATTCATTCTCCCTTATATGGAGGTACCTTTCTGTTGATCCTGACTCTATGGAATCATATTTTTATACTTAATCATACCCATGGATGAAGCTTCTCAAATATTCCAACACATCATTTTATTTATTCAAATCATCCAGGTAAATAACACTATTTTTCATATAAAATATGACATGAAACAACATGTACCACAGCTAAGATGTAACATTTAATAAAGAATTATTTAATATAATGAAAAAAAATCATTGGATACTTCTTATGAATTACAAATATATTATTATTCACATCCAATAAATTGAAAATACATTCAAAAATAAAAAAACACATGAAATTTGGGATAAACAGTTTTTAGGGATCATTATGAAGGAAGAACATTCTCATAATTAGTTTAATCTAATTACAATGATGCTCCAACACCATATTTCAGGACCATATTCCTTCTCCTATATGAAATTTCAAAACTATACCCACAATAAAAAAAATTATATTGAATGAAATGATAAAATGGTATATTTATTATTTTAAAAATTAATGTAAGAATACATGAATAAAAATATATAAGTCATTTTATACACATTATTCATAATAAAAATGAAAATAAAAAATACAAGTAAAATATAAAAAATGTTTTTTAAAATTTCGGGATCAAGGAATATATCATATCTCACTAACGATAGCCCACTACTGTGATGTTGGTTCAATAAGTAAATTAATATATTTTTGGGGAAGAATAATAAATAATACAAAAAAAGATAATGGTAATACAAATCCCTAGTGGGGAACCCCAACATATATAGGGTTCCTCTATTCAATTTAAAAAAACTATTTCCTCGTTCTTCCTCGTTAATCATCTTTTAATTGAAATTAGTTCCCTCGAAAAAAGTCACTTATTCTAGGAAAGTTTCACTTGGAAATATCATTGAACATATTAATTATATTTTAACAAACACATATATTGTAAGAACCTCTCATTATCATGCTTTATTCATTTTTACGAATAATTTAAAATTAAAGCATGATGTTAAATCCTTCATTGATAATTATTAGCATTAAAAAAATCCATTAAGTTAATATTAGAGTACATTTTATTCGTATGATTCCACTTAACATGTCAAATTTTTTATTCCTCCATGTATCCATGTTATTTAATGTTAGTGCTAGGTGGACCAATTGATCTTATATAGGGAACATGTACATGTTTTATTCTGACATAGATCCCATTTTATTCTTACAAAATGAATTATTTATTCTCAGGAAGAATTTGGGGAGGGAGTGATTCAAATATATAGATTCAAGTATTCAATAGTTAATATTTCATATCCTCAAAAAAATTTCTAATGATTCATATATAACTAATTTAACTAAAAATTTAATCATATATAATGACTCAAATTCCCAACTAATATTATATATGTGAGATAATAATGTTGGACCACTTAGCTAGGGGTAAACCAGTGTACCTAATTTTTACAATGTTATTTTCTTTTAGTTATTAATGAATTTTATTTTGATTTGGATCACAAAGATACTATTATACACTTCAGTTATCTTAAATCAACAACAATATTGGCACAAATATGATAAAAACATATTTAGTTTCTTAATAGCATGCTTAGAAACACTTCAATTTACAATAGATGGAGGTAAATAATCACTTTTTGTAGGATTAATGGTAAATTATAACCCTGAAATTTTTTATAGATTCACATAATATAAAATTCATTTTTTATGCTATGATAAACATGAATGAACTGATATATATTTAACAAAGCATAAACTGACAACAATGACTACTGATATATACAAAAAATAAAAAGACAAATAAAAATAATTAAATCCATAATTATTATATGAATTTAAAGATGCATTAACTAGATGGTCTTCAATCAATTTATATTTAATAAATGGAACTATTGTAGTATCTTTTGTGATCACATCAATGGAAATGTAGTCCCAAAGATTATGATAGAATTTTCAATAGAATTATGTATCTCTATTATGTTTTGTTGGTTATAGTGAGTATCTAAAGAGAGGGGTAAATTGAGATCCCAATAAAAATTTATGTTTAAAATGGATTATTTTGAAATATTCCAAATGTTTAAATACATCCCAATTAACCATAATCTATATTATGAGATATATCTTAATCACAATAATTATTTATCTAAATATTGATTATTTCTTGGAAGTATAATATATAATGTTATTATATCCATTGAAATCAATTCACATGATCAAAATAATATATGAAAATTAATTGAGATAAACTATCAATGTATATATTTTGTTTATAGTAAAAACAATTTTTAGTTTTAAAGAGGAAATAAAGTAAAAAAATAAAGAATAGAGTGAAAAGATTTAATACAAGAGGTTTTGTATCAAGTAGATACATAGTCCTCTCCACTTGGTGATCACCTACCACCAAATATTTTACAAAAATATACAAGTTTTTCTATATCCTATATTGGGTTATAAAATAGTTTAGAAACTTTCCAGGTCACACATGTATCTTAAATTGTTATATGTGGGAGTAAAAGATGAACTAAACACAATATTACCTCTAGTACTATTATTTGTGGGAATATAGGTGTAACAAAATATAAGAATATATCTATGTATCTTCAAATTCAGTACAAGAGTCATTGTGTGTAGCACCCCCGGTTATGATTTTTTATGTTTTTAAAGTGCATGGGATGAGTTGAGAAGAGTTTGGGAGAGTTAAAAATGGTTTTCAATAAGTTTTTAGGCTTTTTCTTGGGAGCACAGTTTGAGAAAGGTTAGGGGAAACCATGTGAGTTATCCAAGAATCTGTGTAAGGGGAGGCAGTAGGCTTCAAACGACCTATGCATGGTTTGTCGAACTGTGTGAGGAAAATGTGCAGACCCCTCCTCTTGAGATAGTGGCATGCGCATGGTTTGTGCATGGTTTGTCAACCCGTGCAGACTAACCATGTGAGCAATTAATGGAAGCGTTTTTTAATTTGGGCACCATCAGGATTGACCTATTTCACTCCCAATATTCTTTCACTCATGCATCACATAGGATTTTGGGTTCTCAGAGGTTGAAGGTTCTCTCCCACTCATTTTTAATGAAATTAAAACCGGTTTCTTGTTGTTTTGAAGGTGGATTCTCCTGAGTTAGTCTCTCCACTTGGTTCCATTATGGTTTCCTCAAGATCGTTATCTCCCTCTCTCTATCGACAGACTAGATCTACATTTTTTTCATGTAGATATAGTGTTGGGTTTTCCCTGGGTGATGATTTTATGTCTTGTGGATGATAGGGAATGAGATCTAAGAGCGGTTTTTATGAAGTGTTTTCCCAGATTGGGGTGTGGTTGCTTGTGGGTCGATTTCGCTGGAACCCTAAAGGTAGGTGGATTCTATCATGATTAAACATGGTTTGAACGAGTGATTTTTCATTACAATTAAATTGTTTTCTTGAAATTAATTTTGATAATGATGCAAAAATATTGTTGGAAATCCATTTTTTGATGATTTGGGGGATTTTGGGGAAAATGGGTTATTGTTGTTAAACGGGCTTTATTATGTGATTTTAAATTATTGATTTTAAAATATTTAGTGGCTGAAAAAAATGGTTGGTGAAAAATGGTTTTCAATAAATATGTCTAATTGAAATGTTGTTTGGAATGGATAACAATTAAATGGTGTTTTCAATAAATGGGTGATTTTTTGAAGTGAATTGACATGTGTTGAAAATGGTTATGTGTGTATTGTACGGCCTTGGTGCTTTGTGGTTGTTGGTTGTTGGAGTTTTATGGATTGTGTTGGTTGTGTGGATGTGGGTGGGAAGTCTCGCTGTAAAAGGTGATAGATATTGGGCGAAAGAACCACCATTATGGGTACTGGTCAGGAAGTATCGCTTGTTGAGAATGGGATGAATGGGATGTGAAAAAGTCCCACCGTTTTGGTTTTCTTGTTGTGCATTACTTCGTAGGATGGAAATTGTTTTGCTAATGTTAAATGGTGAGATGGCTTATGGAATGAATGTTTGGATATTCCTTGGGTGATTGGTTTGGTTGAGGTGTCTTGTTAAGAGTTTGTTTGGATCATGGTATTGGTTTCACATGTGATTATTTTATATAAACTACTTTATATAAATGTGCTAATAGTTTTATCAAAGTGGTGTGTATATGAAAGTCATTTGAGGAAAACCTACAGACTATTCGTACTCACCCCCTTATTTGACACTTTGGTGCTTTTGAAAATGTTGTATTTTGGGATACATGTAAAGGAAAAACATCTCATTGATAGTGGTTCATGGTGATTCATATGATATGTGGTGGTGAATGGAACATGGAGCTTAGTGTAGAGCCGTGGAGTGTTTATTGGATTATTTTGGGTCTTTTGATTAGTCATCTGCATAATACTCTGATATTGTATTAGTTTTATTGGTTTGTGGGTTGTATTGTGGAATAGTGTATTTCCCTTTTGGTAATATATTATTTGGTTGTCTTTTTGACATGCATGATGTAGTATTTTGATAGTGGATCGTTTGGTTGGATGGTTTTGTCTCAAGGGAAAATCACTCCCCAATCGTTTCTTGAAGCCCTCGGCATTTATTTCTAGCCTTTAATGCCTTGAGAATTTCACATAAGGCCAAGTTTCCCTCACCGTCTCTAGAAACCAATGAGGTTGGGGAGTGGTGTTACATTGTGTGTGTTATAAAATAGTGTATTCATATACACTACTAAAAATAAAAAAAATAAGAAGACTAGTGAAATATAAATATGTGGTGTTTTGAAATGATTTTTTATTTTCAATGATTCTTTTGTCACATAATTTGATTCTGCGGTGAAGAGTTAGTCATATTATCTGAAAAACATCACATGAATAGAGTGTCACATACTCGTGTTCATTGACTGGTGGAAAGTACCATATGTGTATGAGCTTAAGCTTCCTGAATCGAGTGTTATCCAATATGTGGCAATTTAACATTTCATATCTATATGTGTGTTATGTATGTATGATCTCTCATATTTCTGTCATTATACTTAATTCTATTATTAATATATGTTCTTTATGGAGTATTCTTCCCTTTTATCATCAATATCCATGATAATATGTTGATCCTTTGTCCTTCCTCATATTGCATGTCGGACAATTACATAATTGTGTTCATTAAACATTTAATATATAATAATTAAAATAATAAATAGAATTAATTTAAATAATGTACCCTTAGAATAAATTTATACAAAAACAGCTATAAGAAAATTGTATTGGTGGATTTGTCTGGAGGTTTCTCGATGTCTGGTGGAATGTTATTCTGACGTCATGATAGTAGTGGTGTCTTAGACTTAGATGAAATTTCACATTGTTGGTTTTGTTTAAACTACTGTTGCCAAGTTTTGTAGAGCCTTATACTTGTCCAAAATTTTGTGTTGGGTTCTCAGGGGATGAAGGTTCACTCCCACTCATTTTTAATGCGATTTAAATGGAGTTCTTGGTGTTTTTAATGTGGTTTCGCATGGGTACGTCTCTCCTCTTGGTTTCTTTGTGGTTTCCCCTAGAACTTCATCTCCCTCTCTCTCTCTCGGTTTTCTAGAACTACATCTGTTTCATGTAGATCTAGTGTTATGGTTTCCTTTTGTGTTGATTTTAAGGATTTTGGATAAAAGTGAAGGAGATCTAGACTGGTTTTGTGATGCATTTTCCCGGATTGGTGTGTGGTTGCTTGTGAGTTGATTTCCACGAAACCCTAAAGGTAGGTGGATTCTCTATTGACTCCACCTGGTTAGAACGAGTGGTTTTTTTTATAAAGAAATTATTTTCATGAAATTAATTGTGATAATTATGTTCAAATCTTGTAGGAAATCCATTTGGTGTGGATTTGGGGGGAAAATGAGTTATTGTTGCTAAAGGGGGTTTATTATGTGATTTTAAAATGTTGCTTTTAAAATTGTTAATGACTGAAAATTGGATGATGAAAAATTGTTTTCAATAAAAATGTTTAATTGATATGTTGTTAGGCATGGAAAACAATTAATGGGGTTTTTCAATAAATTTGATATTTGTTGAAGTGAATTGGAATGTGTTGGAAATGGTTGTGTACGTATTGTACGGACATGGTGCATTTTGATTGTTGGTTGGTTGAGTGTTATAAATCGTGTTGGTGGGGTGGAAGTGGGCAGGAAGTCTCACTATAAAAGGTGATGGATAGTGGTCGGAATAACCACAATTATGGGTAGTGGTTGGAAAGTAACTATAGTTGAGAATTGGGAGAACGGGATGGGCGGAAGTCCCATTGATTTGGTTGTCTTGTGTTGCATTTCTTTGTAGGATGGAAGTTATTGTGCTAATGGTAAATAGTTTGACAGAATATGGAATGATTGGCTGGCTTTCCATTGGGTTCTTGGTTTGGGTGAGGTGGATTGTTAAGATTATGTTTGGCTCATGGTATCAGTTTAACATGTTATTATTTTATATAAACTTATTTATATAAATGTGCTAAAAGTTTTATCCTAGTGGTGTTTTTAGGGATGTCATTTGGGGAAAACCTATTGAGTATTAGTACTCACCCTCTGCTTTGGACCATTGGTATTTTTTTAGATGTCATATTTCGGGATATAGGTAAAGGTAAAACAACTCATTATTAGTGGTTCATGGTGATGCTAGGGATATGTGGTCGTTCTTGGAGCATAGAGCTTGGTGTGGAGTCGTGGAGTGTGTCTTGGCTTATTTTGGGACTCTTTTTAGTCTTCTGTATATTACTATGATATTGTGTTGGTTATATTGATTTGTGGGTTGTATAGTGGAATAGTGTAGTTCCTTTTGGTAATGTATGAGTTAGTTGTCTTGTTGACACCCATCATGTTGTTTTTTGATAGTGGATAATTTGGTTGTTTCGTTTTGTCTCAAGGGAAAATTGTTCCTCAATCATTTCTGGAAGCCCTCAACATTTATTTTCAGCCTATGGCACGTTGGGAGCATCAGTTAAGGCCAAGAAACCATCACCACCTCATAAAGCCAATGAGGTAGGGGTGGAGTTTTACAAGTGGTATCATCTTGTTTGGTCCTTTGGAGTTGATTCTTGGAATTGGAGTTGATTCTTGGATTTGGAGTTGACATTCGTTGTGGTATATTCCGTGAGTCGGGATGGTATCAAGGCGTAGGAATGTTAGAACGTGGAATTTATAGTATAAAAGGACATAGATAATCCTTTTATACTGAACTTTATTTTACCAGGGAGTTCGTCCCATAAGTGTTTTGAAGACACTTATAGTCATTGGCAATCTCATTGTCATTAGTGTAGCCATTAAGACGTGCATGGGATATATGGTAGAAATGACTTCACTCTCTGCTGCATATTTCATTAGTCATAATTACTTCTGGGCATAATTGAGGAATGGTTTTTTAAATGTGTGAAATTGTAATGTGAATAAATTTGGTATTTTGAAAATGTTATGGTTTTCAAAAATGGTGAAACATGGAAAATATGGAAATGTGGAGAGCCTCATTGTGATAGTGTTGTGTCATGCAATTTGAAATGGGAATTATTGATTTCTATAAAAGTGAGAACCATGGTTGTTAGTTTTCTATTTATAGAAATGGCATCAGGTAGGATTCTTAGAGACCAACCAGATGTGGCTAATGAGAACGTGGTTGCACCTTAGCCCCAATTAAACCAGAAGATAGTCCATAACATAGTGCAGGATTTCCAATCTGTGAGAAGTGTGAATATATAGAATGCTCCAAAGCCTGTTGATTCTACGGATCAATTTAAAAATTAGGATCCACCTGTCTTTAGGTGTGATTTAAACATAAAAAGGGTAGAGGCGTGGCTGTCCAAAATGAACACAATTTTCAAATTCTTGGGGACACCGGTAGAGTTTAAAGTAATGAAAGAAATGTATAAGTTGGAGGATCTTGATATTTAGTGGTTGGAGTTTTTAGTCCAAGTGGGGACAGACCAGAGTATGATGTTGGAAGGCTTTGAAGAATTTTTATAAAAATATATACCCACATACATTTAGAATTTAGCGCACAACTAATTTCTTCTGTCTGAAGAAAGAGAATATGTAAGTGATGGAGTATGCAGCTATGTTTATGACCTTGGGGTGGTTTTCACCCGAGGTGGTGGGTAGCACATCGTTGAAGGAAAGGATCATTGAAGCGGGTTTAAGGCAAGATATCGATTCAAAAATATTAGTGATGTGTATGGGTGATTACACATAGATGGTGAATCGAGCATCGGTGGCCGAGCAGGATCTGTTGGGAGCATCTGGTGGAAGAATAATGGTGGTAACCATGGGGAATAGTGGGAACTCTAATGACGTGTTCATGTGGAGGAGGGACACTTATTCCCAGGTATGAGTATGGCACATAATCTGATGGTAGGATCGGTAAATCTTCCTCAAAATCCCTAGAGCAAACTAGGTTGTTTTTAGTGTGGCTCTGTGGAACACATCAAGCGGTACTGTATAAAACAATATCGAGCATGTCATAATTGCAAGAAGATGAGGAATCTTCAAAACTATTGTCGGAATTTTCTAAGGGTGGGCGCATGTGACACTCCTCAGAGATCGCAGATGTCATATGCTTCGACGGGACGAGGATAGCAGCATACCCCTCATCAGTAGAGTAAAGTCAGTCATGATGATTATCGAAACACCATAACTCCTCAGCATGGAAATAAAGAGCAGAGTGTGGAAAACAAGGAGTTGTTCGGAGCCAAGAAGGTTGTTGTGGATGATCATTTGGGACCATCCACGGTGTAAGGTACTATTAGTTTAAATTCTACCTTTATGAAAGTGTTATTTGATATAGGTTCTTCACAATCTTTTATTGTTTCACGTGTGGTTGAGTTGTTGGGTTTAAGGGTATAAATTATGCCTTCAGTATTGAAACATCAAATTCCTCTAGGACGAAGAGAATGTAGATCCTTCTTATGTGGAACATGTTATATTATTGAGGTCGAGGTTGAGCTAATGTGGAATTTCTCAGTGCATGATATGGATGGGTATGATATAATCCTGGGAATGGATCGGATGGTGGTGTTTAAGGCCCAAATTTACTGTAATGTGTGAATAATGGATTTTATGACACATTATGGCGTTATACATCTCTTAAGAGCAGAGGGAAATGAAAGGTAGGGAGAAATGAGTTTGTTGGCACTATTAGTGGTCAAATTTTCATATCAGCTGGCGGGGTTGTCTTTGGAATTAGTATAGGGTGTAGAGAAGAGTGTTCTTCTGGTAGTGGTGCATCAGTTCATGGATTTGTTTTCCTGAATAATTCTCTGGGTTACCTCTCGTAAGAGATGTGGATTTTACGATTGATCTTCTTTTGGGGACTAGTTCTATATCACTTCTGTCTTACCAAATATAACCTATTGAATAAAAAAAATTTAAATTCCAATTGGAAGAGTTAATAAACAAAGGGTTTGTCCATCCTAGCACGTCTCTGTGGGTAGTTCCGGTGTTGTTGGTGAAAAAGGTGGATGAAACTCTGAGGATCTGTGTAAATTATCGTAGACGTAACCAATTTACATTAAAGAACAGATATCTTCTTCCACGAATTTTTGATTTGTTCGACAAGTTGATGGAAGCCAAGTGGTTCTTTATGATTATCCTGAGGTCTGGATATCATCAATTGTGGGTGAGGAAGGACAGTATTACTAAAATAGTTTTGAGAAGTAGATATTTCCATTATGAATATGTGGTTATGCCCTTTAGTCTAACAAATGCACCAGTGGTGTTCATGGCATTGATGAACTAGATATTTCAAGGTTATCATGATCCATTTGTTGTATTGTTTGATGATGATACAATGGTTTATTTGAAAACAAGGGTTGATCATGATAAAAACTTGATGATCATGTTGAGGATCTTGAAGGATCATCGGTTGTATGCCAAATTTTCAAACTGTGGATTTTGGTAATTGGAAGTCTGTTTTCATGGCCATGTGATTTCTGGAACAAGTGTTTTTGTAGATCTGAAAAAGATAGAGGTTGTTCTCAAATTGAATCCACAAAGAATGTTTTCAAGATACGAATATTACTTGGTTTAGCTAGGTATTATCAACATTTTTTTTGTGATTTTTCAAGATTGGCTTCGATGATGACAGCTTTGAAAACGAATAATGTCCCATTTCAATGGGATTGGTAGTTTCATAAATGTTTTGGAGAGCTAAAGGGTCTCCTTACATCATCACCAATCTTGGATTTTCCAGAACCTGGAAAAGGGTACATAGTGTATTGTGATGCATCAGGATCAGGGTTGGGGTGCGTTCTCTTAAAAGGGAATCATGTGGTTGTGTATGGCTGATGAACGTTAAGGGTGAATGAGAAGAACTACCCAACTCATGATTTTTAATTGTAAGAAGTGGTCCATGATTTAATATTGTGGCTTCATTATCTCTTTGGTGATAAATTCACAGTATATATAGATCATAAGATCTGGAATCACCTTTTCTCATGAAGGGATTTGAACATGAGGTAGAAGAGACAGATGGAATATCTCCAGATGTTTTATTTTGACCTAATTTAAAAACTAGATAAGGAAAACTCGGTGGAAGATGAATAAAGTGGAAAATCATTTTCTCATGTGGTGAAACAGACATCAGACCAGTGGCAGTAGATGATGGTTATAGCTAACATTTAGTTGTAATGTGAGGATCAAGGCCATAGAGTGGTATTAATTACGGTTTTGTTGATTCTTGACTTGGATGGCCTTGATATAGAGGCACATATATCTGATTATGAGTGTGTGACCATGAAGACGAAACTCAATGGTGGGGAGACCACTGTGGTTTGGAAACCGAATGTATATTCAATTTTGTATTTTCGAGATCCGATAGTTGTGCCAGTTTCATTTCTAGAGGATCCTCTCCAGGCGTATCATCAATACAGGTGGGATGTTTATCCTGGAATTCAGAAAATGTATAAATCATTGAATGTAAAGTTCTTCTGGTCTGGTATGAAAAGAAGAGTGGATAAGTTTTTTTCAAGATTCTTGACTTCCCAGCATGTCAAGGAAGAGAATCAGAGGCCAGCGAGAATGTTGCAATATTTACCAATCCCTATTTAGAAGTGGGAGAAAATAGTGATGGATTTTATTACATGTCTCCCAAGAATGGTCAGAAAGCACGATGTCATATTGGTGATAGTGCATCAGCTAATGAAGTCGTCCCATTTCATTCCAATTCGTGAATCTCATACGGTGGAGGATCTGTCCAAAATCTATATCCGAGAGGTGGTAAAAAAGGAATGTTGTTTTAGTTTCGATCATATCTAATAGATATTTGAGGTTTACATCTAGTTCTAGAAATCCTTACAACAATCCCTTGGAACTAAGTTGACCATGAGTACGGTGTATCACCCTCAGACGGATGGTGAATCTGAATGGAAGATAGATACTTTGGAGGATATGTTGTGGGATTGTGTCATGGGTTTTGCTGGCTATTGGGAGGAGCACTTCTCATTGGTTGAGTTCTTGTGCAATAACAGTTATCAATAATCCATACATATATCTCTGTTTGAAGCATTGTATGGGTGGTCATGTCGTTCTCTACTATGCTGGGTGGAAACTGGTGAGTCATCGATGGTTGGACCGAGGCTTTTCCAAGAGACTACAGAGAAGATCAAGTTAACCAAGAAGATAATGGATATGGAAAAAAAGACTTCAGACATTGTATGTGGATCATCATAAAATTTTGTTCTCATTCAAGGTGAGTGATCATGTTTTCTTGAAGATATCTCTTAGGATGGGAAATCATCAGTTTTGGAAGTATGGAATGTTATCTCCGATGTATATTGGACCTTTTGAAATTCATCAGTGGGTAGGTGAGGTGTCTTATCATTTAGATTTTCCTCCTAGGATCAGTGCGGTGCACAATGGGTTTCATGTGTCACAGTCAAAAAATTATCTGTCGGATCTGGGACATGTTATATGATGGGATCGTGTTGAGTTAGATTCAGATGCTTTGTTGGTGCACATGCTAGTGTGGATATGTGGGTAGGAAAGAGAAGGATTTTGGGGGTAACAACATCGGTCTGTTTTGGGTTTTGTGGGAGCATGGACAGATCTAAGAGGATACATGGGTGCAGGAGAAAGAGATGTTCGAGCAATGGCCCGAGCTCTTTCGGCAAAGGGTGGGTTCACTACATTCTGAAGACAAAAATTCCAATGGTGGGGATAATTTAGCACTCCCGATATGGGGTATGATGCCATTTTTTATGCTTTTTTAGGTTTTTAATTTTTATGGGATGAGTTGAGAAGAGGTTTGGAGAGTTTGGAATGGTTTGGAATATGTTTGGATGCATTTCTTAGGAAGCACGGTTCAAGCACAGTTAGTGGAAACCATGCGGGTTCTCCAGGAAGCTGTGTAGGGGGAGGCAGTAGGCTTCACACGACCTGTTCATGGTTTACCATACCATGTGGGGGCAACCGTATGGACCCTCCTCTCGATATAGTGTCTTGCGAATGGTTTGTGCATGGTTTTTCAAACCGTGTAGAGTAACCATGTGACCATTTAATGGATCGGTTTTTTAATTAGAGCTCGTTCGGGCTTAACTTATTTTACTCCCAATATTCTCCTAATCAAGCCTCACTCAGGATTTTAGGTTATCAGAGTTTGAAGGTGATATCCCACTAATTTTGGAAGCAATTCGAAGTGGTTTCATGGTGTTTTGAAGGCGGTTTCACCCGTGTATGTCTCTCCTCTTGGTTTCTTTGTGGATTCCTCTACATCTTCATCACCCTCTATATATCTCTCGGTTTTCAAGATCAACAATCATTGCATGTAGATAAATTGTTTGGGTTTCCTTTGGTGTTTATTTTAATGATTATAGAAGATAATGAAGTAGATCTAGAGTGGTTTTTGTGAATCGTTTTCCCAGATTTGGGTGCGGTTTCTTGTGTGTGGATTTTGCTGGATCCCTGAAGGTAGGTGGCTTCTCTCCTGACTCCACTTGGTTAGAATGAGTGGTTTTTTGTTATAATTAAATTTTTTTCTTGAAATTAATTTTGATAATGATGTGAAAATCATGTTGGAAATCCATTTGTTCATGATTTGGGGGATTTTGGGGAAAATGGGTTATTGTTCCTAAAGGGGCTTTATTATGTAATTTTAAAATGATGATTTTAAAATCGATGTCGATGAAAAAAATATGGTTGATGAAAAATTGTTTTCAATAAATATGTATAATTTAATTTTTGTTTGGAATGGAAAACAATTAAAGGGTGTTTTCACGAAATGGGGTATTTATTTAAGTGAATTGGCATCTTCTGAAATTGGTTGTGTTTGTATTATACAGTCAGGGTGCTTTGTGTTTGTTAGTTGGTAGAGTGTTATGGATTGCATTGGTAGTGTGGAAGTGGGATGGAAGTCTCTCTGTAAATGTTGAGGGATAGTGGACAGAAGAACCACTACTATGGGTACCAGTCGGGATGTACTGCTAGTTGAGAATGAGGTGAATGTGATGGGTGGAAGTCCCACCATATTTTTTTTTTCTTGTTGTCCATTTATTTGCAAGAATGAAATTTTTGTGATAATGTTAAATGGTGAGATGGATTATGGAATGATTGTTTGTCTTTACCTTGGGTGCTTTATTTGGCTGAGGTTTCTTGGTAAGAGTATGTTTGGTTCATGTTATTGGTTTCAGTTGTGATTATTTTATATAAACTACTTTATATAAATGTGCTAATAGTACTGTCCTAGTGGTGTGTGTAGGAAATTCATTTGGGGTAAACCTACTGAGTATTATTACTCACCCCTCTCTTTGGCACATTAAAGATTTTGAAAATGTCATATTTCGGGATACAGGTAAAGGTATAACATCTCATTGCTAGTGGTTCATGGTGATTCTTCGGATATATGGTGGTTCTTGGAGCATGGTTCTTAGTGTAAGTCATGGAGTTTGTCATGGATTATTTTGGGACTTTATTTAGTCTTCCGCATAATACTATGATATTGTGTTGGTTGTGTTGGTTTGTGGGTTGTATTGTGGAATAGTGATGTTTCTTTTTGGTAATGTATGATTTGGTTGTCTTGTTGACATGCATCATTTGTTTTTTTTGATAGGGGATCGTTTGGTTGGCTGGTTTTTTCTCAAGGGAAAGTCGTTTCCCAATCGTTTCATAAAGACCTCGACATTTATTTCCATCCTTTGGCACCTTAGGAACGTCGCTTAAGGAAAATTAACCCTCACCTCCTCCTCAATCAAATGAGGATGGGGTGGGGTGTTACATTTTGTGTGTGATAAAATAGTGTATTCATACACACTACTCAAAATGTATAAATGATATGTAGACTAGTGAAATAAAAATATATGGTGTTTAGAAATGCTCGGTTTGTTTCAATGAATCTTTTGTCACATAATTTGATTCTACGGTGATTAATGAGTCATGATATTTTGAAAACATCCCAGAACAGAGTGTCACATACTCATGTTCATTTAATGGTGGAAAGTAGAATATGAGTATGAAATTCAGCTTCCAGAATCGATCGTTATCCACTATGTTTCAATTCATCTTTTCACCTATATATGTGTGTTTGTTAAGTATGAGCTCTCATCTTTCTATCATTATACTTTATGCGATTATTATTATATTTGCATTAGGGAGAATTCTTCTCAATTATCTTGTGTAGCCCTGATAATATCTTGATCCTTTATGCTTCCTCATATTGTATGTCTAAAAATTACATCACTGTGTTCTTTAAACATTTAAAAGAAAATAATTAAAATAATAAAAGGAATTAAATTCAATAATGTGCCATTAAAATAAATTTATTCAAAAATAAATATAAGAAAATAGTAGTGGTGGATTAGTATGGAGGTGTCTCGATGTCTGGTAGAATTTTGTTCTGAAGTCATGACACTGGTCTTGTCTTAGACTTAACAAAAATTTCACATTGTTGGTTGTGTTTCAACTAGCATTGTCTCATCTGGTAGTGTCTTAAACATGTACAAAATTTTGTGTTCGTAGTATGAAACTGTTTTTGTGTTATCTAATGGTTTTTCAGGACTTAGTGAGATTTCCATGCTGACCGTGATTCATAGACAATGGTCTCATAGTCGATGGTGTCTCAGACATTGGTAAAATCCAGTGTTGGTAGTGACATGTATGATAATGTGTAATCTCGGCAGTGAGTTAGTTTTGATGATGTCATATCCTTAGTAGGTATTGGTGGTGACTCGTACATATACAATTTCATCACCACTCTTATAATATTAAAAAATTACTAACAATATTTAATTCATTAGTATTATTAGAATCATGATTTTTTAATCATTAAAAAAGGAGGGAAACAACATCCCCCTTTTTTGTTGTCCACAAATAATAGCTTCAATGTTATAACAAGTATAAAACAAAACATCAAAGGTAAGATAGAAAATAAAAATCATTTCATATCATTCATAATATGTGGAGTAGGTATCAATGTTAAATAATAAGAGAATAAATTTGATAATCACGTAATAAAAGTTGAAGGAGTAAAAACAAATATTATCAAATATAACATAGAAATAACACTATATAAAATATTAATAAATTCCATAGAAATTTTATATAGTTTAATATTCCTTTTTGTATTATCAAAAAGTTAAATATTAGTATAATATAGATCGGAAAAATAGGGGAGAAGAAACATAATAAAATAATAGTTATCTAAGGCATCCAAAACAATTAACAAAAAGTTATTACAAACCAAGTTCCATGAAATATATATTGTCCAATCCAAAAAAATGGTTCATGATGACAAATAGGTGTCCATTGATTATTTTCACTTATCTTTGAATTTCTCTTGATATGATGTTTCACATTCAACTCATGTTGGAATAGATGGAACCCTAGAGTGATGTCCAAATATAGTCTGAGGATGTTCTTAAATAATAATAACTGGCTAGAGCTATCTCAAATATTTGGAAGGAGGTATAGGGAAAGGTTGGAACATTATTGGAAAAGGTGAAAGGGGAACCCTATTGATGCATGGTTTAAAGGATAACCGAGGATTGATAGGAAAGTTTTCTTGACCACCAGTCACTTGGACGAGAACATGAAGACAAGGATCCCTAAGATTAATAAAATCAATTATACTCTGGTCACCTATTTCTATTTTACTAAATAAGTCTCCTTTTTCTTCTGTAAACCAACTCAATGCTAGATTAATCTCTTTTATATGTCGGACTTGTTCCATGAAATCTTGTTTCATATATGGTTTTATAAAAGTTTCTCCAAAAAATTTAATTTTTTTATCAATTGAATGCTTTATGAAAATCCAAGAGAGATAATAAATAATGTAAATAGTGATAGTCATGTGGTCAAACTTCATGTCCATGTTATAATTACTAATCATCATATGACCATCCTTAGTAATCTACTAAAATTTGACGAGAATTTACAAAGGCATGATAGTTTCTCCACTAGATTGTACACTAGACATAGTTGAAATTCCCACTAAAACCACTATTCTGATCTAATAAACAGCAACTGTAGTAGGTTTTTTGGTTGTATCTAAAGTGGTATCTCCCAAAATTTAAAGAATAACATCCATATAAATAGTAATGGAGATGTTAACTTTGTAATAAAAGACATTATAGATTCTATCTGAAGCCTTATTTTCTTATTTTATATCTCAAATTATTCAACATGATACATCATTTTACATTTTATTTGTTGAATAAGCAATTCAAAAAACATCTCAAACATAATTCTATATAAGCTTGGTCAGAAGAGAATACTGACTTCTGAACAAATTTTTAACGAATGAAATTTTATTTTCCATAAAGTCATTCAAGTCACATCTTGTGTCTATATCTTATTGAATAGAAGGAGGAGATGGAGTACTAGGTTTATGAGCAGGAGCACTAAAAAAATAAAAAATTTCTAATAAACCTTCAAATTTTACATGTTTACTCATAGATACCTTAAGATCTCCCCAATTTTGAACCTTAGGTCCACCATTCATTAGTGGAACACTTATAGAAAATGGATTACTTTTCCGAATCATCTTCTATATGACCAATGCATCGTTAGGTAATGAAACCCAAGACATAGGAAGTGGTAGATGGTACCACACCAGTAGATACAACAAACACATCCATAAACTTCTATCCATATGAACTCTTTCAAACTAAGGGGAGTTCAAAAATGGAGAGTTTATCTTCTATCTATTTATCAACATGAGGTGCCACTATCATCTACGAATCATCCTTTTATCCAACAATAGTATATTTTAATTCCATATGATTTTCAATTGTAAGGTCATCAATATCCAAAACATCAATATTTCTACCTCTTCCATTCTCAGAAGACTAAATCTCCTATGATATTACACAAGTACATTTTTGTTCCATAATAGAAATAACAGTCATCTATTCAACAATGTGATAATTTAAAATGTATGACCCATGGAAACAGATCTGGCCTCAACTCTATTAACCACTATAGCTTCCTGAAATTTCTCTACAAATTGGGATTTCTCACCCTGAGCTAGTGATTCTTTCTATATTAGATTTGGGTCCGTAAATTTAGTAAATTTTTGTTTTTCAAAAGATTCACCAAGTGAAGAATGAAGTCATGCACGAGTCGCCACATCCATACTCTTAATATTGGAACATGAACCATTAGGGCTAGAGTCATCATCATCATTATCACTTCAACCATCTACATACCTTTCATTTTCATTTCTATTTTTATCTTTTTCTTTATTATCACAATTACCTTCATTATCATCCTCCTCATCATCATCATCCTCTTTAATAGATTTAGAAATATTATATAGATCTTATCTAAACACCACATTCTCATCTTCATCATTATTCATATGATTTTTTCCTTTTTTTTAATCCACCTTGGTGGGCATCGTGGTCCACATGTAATGGGAGAAGATTTTTGTGAAAATTCAAGATCACTCCCTTCATAAATAGAAGGTTCCCTTTCTTCTTCTTTTGAAATAAATTCTTCTATATTATGATCAGGATATTAAAAAATGTATTCAATATCAACACATGGATCAAGAGCATCCCTAAGAAAAATATGATTTTCAACCAAGTTAATATTAGTGTAAATTTTATCACTTCTCCAAAGCAATATCTCTTCTAGGGTTCCAGAAAATCATCATCCCTAAATAATTATATCTTGAAATAAAAAAACCACCACAATCTATAATAGATTATTCAAACTTAGTAACTAGGTACATGGACATTAATAAGATATAAATGAACTTGGGTTAGGTCATGGAATTGAATAATGAGTATATACTGATCATCTCACACATGTGCACCCTGGGATATCTTTATAAATTTATCTTATGACCCTATTTCATATGATATAGATGTTAAAAATATTGGTACCTTAGAGTTGAAAAATCACCATTTATAGTGAATATAATTTGAAATTAATACATAAAGAGAATAAAAAATTATTTCTCATGATATGAGTCAAAATGTCTTTTTCTTAATGTCATATCATGTCATTTCTAACAAATACTCTTCAAAAAAACTGCTCATTATCTTCAATAATAGTTCCTTAGTAATCGTGATATATTATCTCATGGGGTACATATAATCATTTATTCCAATTTTTCAATGAAAACTATTTTGAGTGTCCTTTGACATTAATTCATACCCAATTAGAACCATCTTGAGAAATGGAAAACTCTACACATTGATAGATTTCATAAACCATTTTAGGGTAGAAATGGGCTTATGTTTGATTAGAACCACTCTAACCATCCATGGTTATTGAGTACACTGAGTTATAAATGATTTATAGACACATATAATTCTATTTAACTACTATTTCAGATAGTAAAACTATTTTGGTGAGCTTAGGGTTTACTACAACATCTAGATATTGTTGACTTAATTTATTCTTCAACTATGAAGAATATCTTCATTTAGAAGGTGAAGACACAGAAGCTCACTTCATTTTAGGCATGCTTAATAGTTCAGAATGCTCTATTGAGGATAAGAAGAAGGTTTGAAAAGTATGATAATAAGGGTTACACCATGCTCGAGAGATAAAGATATGACATTATCATGCTGGGATCGAGGTGTTTTGGGAATAGACATAATTTCATATTTATCATTTAAGATTTGGGTATCGAAAAATCAAAATCAAAATCATACTAAAAATTTGAAATTTAAATTCTTATCATGAAAAAATATGAATCTAGATTTGAAATATAAATATATCATATGATCTTAAACCATAGGTTCAACTTCATAAATAGATCAAAAATTAATGGCATGAAAAAGATATGACATGATAATATAACTTTTTTTCACCACAATGGCGTGTAATAAAAATATTGTTTCATACCAATTGTGTTTCATACCAATGGTTTTTCATACCATACAATTGAACATACCAAAATTAATCATTCCTAAATCATTTATGATATTGCTGAATCTATCAGAATAAAAAGTCATAATTAATATATCATCTATCTGATGTTTTGTACAGATAAATTCAAGATTTCTATTTTATTTTATGAAATTTATCTTTGAAAAATTGAAGTCTTATATCAATATTTATTGTAAAAAAATGAGCAACTAGATTACTGAAAATGTTAATGGAACTATTTTTAACACAGTTTAATAGGAAATGTTGGAATTGATATCCATTGTCTTGTAGAGTGTGTTTCATATGAAAAATGTGTTCACAGAAACTACATGTAGCTATGTATTCATCTTCAATTTTTAATAGAGAAACAAAATTTAATTTCTTATTAAACCATGAAATTATATTCTTTTTAAAAAAATGAAATTTTCTTGGGGATATATTTTCATTTAACTTTCATCCAACAAAACCATCATTAAAATAACTCACTAAATCAATTAGATGTACTTATGGGTAAAAATTAAAATATGGTTGTCTAAATGAGGTATTTGAATGTTATTTGAACAAAAATAAAGTGCGACTCTCTTGGTTTTTCTTTAATATGATAACACATACACACATAAATCCTAATATCTGGTTGACTATATATCAATTAGAGAATAATACCAATCATACTCCTATTACTGGTCTAACCCACTGGTTTTCTAACTCAATCAAGATCTAATTTATAGTTTGTACTCATAGGAGTATCAGTACTCTTAATGTTTTCTATGATAATTCATTTTAAAATATATTTTACATATTAACATTAACATAAAATAATTTCTTCTTTGTTTTGAAAGATTTGAAATACAATAAATAATTTTACTTCACCCATTAAACTCATTTAAACTCATTTAAGATCGTTTTATAAAAATAAGTAAAAAAGATAATTATATGTTAATCCCAAAATAATATAATCAATATATATTTTTAATACTAAAACATATTTTGAAATAATATTTATGAAAATATCACAGTTAGCTATCCCTTTTAACAAACCTTTTGAACTAATAAAATTAATGAGTCTATCATAAAATTCTCTTACAGCATGTTTTAAACTATATAATGATTTAGTTAATTAAGAAACATGATTTATAAAATGGTTATTTTGATAAATATGGGGTTGTTTAACAAATACATCCACAACAATAAAACAATTCAAGAAGGAAATTTTGTCATCCCTTTAATAATTATTAAAATATAGATGAGCAGCATAAGCGTCCAAGATTATTAGGGACTAAAGTTTAGCTATAGGTGATTATATTTCTTCATAGTCTGTTCCTTATTAATTTAAATAGACTTGTGCACAAAGTCTATCCTTGTTGGTAACTATAATTCCTAACTCAAAGACCATTTTCCTAAACACCCATTTAGTATCAATTCTCATGGATTTCTTGTGTCTATCATCATGTTCTGACACATTGTTTTATTCAAATTGATTTAATTTTTCATGCATGTCCATTACTCAGAATTCATCAATAATAGGTTCACTGATGTTCTTAGGTTCAATTTGTGACAAGAAAGCTTGATGTTCTACCTAATTTCATATAGAAGATCTAGTATGAGTAACTCTATTTAGGTCACCCCCAATATAATTTAAATGCTGTTACATAATGGTTCTAACCGTTCTAGAAAATGAAGAGCAGGTCACATCTATATTTTCATATTTAGGTTGAATATGTTCTAGAAATTAGTCAGACCTAGATGAATATTCTAACTATGTGACAGTATATTCTCGGAGTTTTGAATTTATATATATAGAAGAGAAATCAACCACATGGTTTTCTTGAGAGGACTTAGGTTGATGTGGATTTGTCTTATAAAATTTGACATGGAATTATTGTTCCATAGTTAAAAGCATCTTATTGAAAACTGTAATCTCATTTAGAGAGGTTGAAAAACCAATAAAAATTCATTCATCACTTTTAGAGGAAAATTTTTCCTGATTATACTTATTAATAAGAATAAAAAAATTTCAACCCAAAACATGAAATTAATTATCCTTGGGTTTTATATTATTCCAAATTTACTAAGGGGTATTTTTACGTATAAGTGTAATCATAATTTTATTGACAATGTAGTAGGTTGTATTGATATCTTCTGCAAAAATATAGATAGGTAGATTATACTCCTTCTACATGGTTCTGGAAATCTCATGTGAAGTTATATTTTTATATTTTTTAACTCTATTATGTTGAGGAGTCATTGGATCCTTTATTTTATGAGTGTAAAAAAATAAGAAGAAATATACCAAATCTTGATTCTCAAACTCACAGCCACGATCACTACTTATGGTCTTAATAATATTCCATTATGATTTTAAATAGATTTATCATACATGTTCATGTATGATAATGTTAAACTATTGTGAGATAGAAATTATACCCATGTATACCTAAAGAAGTCATCTACCAAAACATAAACACAATGCTTCCCATTAGGACTATAATATCTAGATGGTTAAAATATACACATGTGAACCAACTGAAGAGGTTGAGAAGTTGACACCTTTTTCATTGTTTTAAAATAAATTTTTCCCCCTTTCTGGTAGGGGTTACAAGCATTATTAGTTGGGAACTCATGATAAGTTATATACCTAACAAACCATTTTCTAGTTATCTTTTAAATTGGGTGATTTTTGCAATGTATTATTATTCTATTCCAAAGCATATATTCTTTGTGAAAGTAACCTAAACATGAAACATTTTGAGAAACTAACGAGATATAATCCTCAGTATAAACATTATCATTTCTCAAAGCAGCAAAAACTTTAATATTTTTTTAATAAAAAATTTCAAGAATAATTCTCAAAATTTACATAGATTCCATCATCACATAACTATAAAATACTGATCATATTATCGTTTAGTCCATAAACAAATAATACTTTTGAAATCAAAACTAAATTTTTGTATCGATATGGACAAGGCTGATGATTTTTTCGTTTTTCATTTTTAGAAAAGGTGAAATTATCAAAATATAAATTAATAAGGATATTTAATCATAAATAATATCCTCTCATATTCCTATGACTAATATTTTCAATATACCATAGTCCTCTAAAGGAGAAATTCAAAATGTTTTCCAGCAAAACAAAAAATTTGAAAGATATATATTTGGTACCCAACTCTATTTGGGTCTAGATATATTAGTAATAAATGATTTGGGAACCTGATTTTTACTAATAATTTCCCAGTAAATATATTATAATCTTTTCGAAATAAAATATTTATTAGGTCTCTAAGAAAAATAGTTTACAGGTGAACTTTCAGGTTTCGATATTAGAAAAAATGTACTCTTAGTTATTTTCCTCTGTCATGGTTGGTTTCAAATTCTAGTTACATATTTAGGTGAAACTTAATTACCTTAAATCTATGTATTCTTTTATATAACTTTTTTTAAAAATAAAGGTCCTCAGGTTTCTCATTATAAAATATGAGTTTAGTATAATCTTTTAGAATTTGATCATTTTTCTCTTTTTCAACAGATAGTTCAAAAAAAATTTAGTTGTCAAAAAATGTTGTATTTCAGAATTTTTATATATATACATTAATTCATTACATTTATCCTTTATCATATTTCATGATTAAAATAATTATTCTATATACATTTCATCATCACTATGTTAATATTCATAATTTCCAAAATCATGCATAGATGACTCTATAAGTACAGTAGGTAAAGAAAATATAGTAGGTATTTAAGAAAGTTTTGTCTGGAAGAAAATTTTTATCTATCTATATTCTCTTCATGTGATGAATTTGAATCACTGGAGCTATCCACAAAATCACTCCATGTGGCTTTCATTGATTTTTTGTATCTTCTATCCTTTTCGTCAAATATTTTTTATACTTCATCTTTTGACAGTCTGATTTTATATGTCCTTTACAATTACATTCATATAAGATAACTTCATTTTAATAATCTTCCTTCTTCCAAAATCTCTTCCACCTTCCTTTAGAATTATATTTCCCTTTAGAGTTAGGCAATCTGGAAAAAATGTTTTTCCTATAAATTTTCATAAATCTTCTAGCTTTGTAAGACATCTCATCATCATTGTCTCTATGTGATTCACTATCACTAGATTTAGTAGTATGAACTTTTTCCTTTTCCTTTTCATTTATATTCTATTTAGATTTAATATTATAATAGTCCTCTAATATTCATTTAGTTTCATCATCTTATTCATATTTTACTTTTTGATCTTCATCATACATCATAATTTAACCTATCAGCACTTTTACGGACATCATACTAATATAATATGATTTATTGATGGAGACTGATGTGCCCCTCCATATTTCAAGCATACATCTTAGAAAACTCATAATAGATACCTTATCGGATACTAGTTTTAAAAGATAGATCACTGTGGAAACAAATTTTCTTAAACATGAGATACATGTCAAAAACAGGGTCAGCATGCTTCATTATAATGTTATGATACATAATAGTATATGTATTAAGACACATGTCCTTAACATTGGTAGTTCTCTCATTATATAGAGACAAAGTGTCCAAAATTTAATAGTAGTATTAAACGAATAATTTTTTTAAACTCTTCATAACGTAGTGTAGAGTAAAGGGCATTCATAGATTTATAGTTATTATTAGAATAACACTTTTTGGTAACATACCAAGCGCTTATATCAATATATGGTATAAGTTATTCATCTTCAATTTCTGACCAAATATCTAAACACTTGATCTATATATGCATTCCCATTTTGATTTTCCATTTAGAATAATTTATACCATTAAAAAAAGGAGTTCTGTTATTACAATAAAATTATTGATGATTCTCTATTTATATAACTAAATTTTGAAAAGATATAAACTAATATATTTTTAGTAAAAATAAAATCGCAATTAGAAATATTTGAAAACATTAATACCAAAGAAAATATATCAATTGATGAAACAATTTGGCCAGAGTGAGAATCTCAAGAAGGGGTGAATTGAGTACCCAATTAAAAATTACGTTTAAAATGGATTATTATGAAATCCCACAAATGTTTAAATACAACCCACATTATCAAAATATATAATATGATATAGGTAATAATCATTAAAAATATTTTTCTAAAGATTGATTGGGTCTTGGATGAATCATATATAATATTATTAGATCCTTTGAAATCAATTTACTAGATTAAAATATAATTTGAAAAAAATTGAGATAAATATCACTGTATATATTTTGTATAAAGTAAAAATAATTTTAATATTTAAAGTGAAAATAATATAATAAAAATTAAAACGCATAGAATAAATATTTAATACAATAGGTTAAGTCTAATGTTGAGACTTATTCCTCTCCACTCATTGATCACTTGACACCAAGAAATTTATATAAATAAAAAAGTTGATACACAGCCTATATAAAGTTTTACAATAGATTATATATTCTAAAGGTAACAGAAGACCTCTTCCGTAGTTATATGTGGGGTTAAAAAAGAACATCCCATAATGGGACATCTACCACTATTATTTATGTGGGTACATGTGAAAAAAATTCAGAAGTTGTCTATCTATCTACTAGTTCTGTATTAGAGTAAATGTCTATGTTATAAAACAGAGTATGCACACAACTACTCAAAATGTAATAAAGATAAATATAATAGAGAAATAAAAAGGAATAGTGTTTTTAATTCTATATCCTATTATAATGAATCTTGTGACTCTTTATTTGATTCTTTAGTAAAGCTTGAGTCGAATTCTCTTGAAAAATTTACAAGAAAAGAGTGTCACAAACTCGTTTTCATTGACATGAGGAAGAAAAAATATGTGTATGAGCTTTGGATTCCTCGGTCGAGTGTTCTTAAATAATTAATAGTTCATACCATCATATCAATATGTGTGTTCAATAAGTTGTCTCTCTCATATTTCTATTGGTCTACTTCACATGAGTATTCACAAACATACAGGAGGTAGTATACTTCTCTTTTATCAACAATAATACGGAACATGTCTAGATCATCTCGGATTCCTTGAAATGAACATCTGAAACATTCATCAAAGAATTATGTCAAAAGTTTATGTGGAAATCACTAAAATAATAAATGGAATTAAATTTGATAATGTAGTTGTTAATACAAATTGTTCCAAAATAAATATAAGAACATAGTGGTGGTGTATTTTTCTTTTGGTGTTTCAAAGGTTGGTAATATTTTTTTTGGTAGCATGACACAGGTAGTGTCTTAGACATAACTAAAATTTCAATTTGCTTGTGGTGTCTCAACTAGAGGTGTTTGGTCTAGTGGTCTCTTTTATTTGGACGAAATATTTTACTGGAGGTATGAAACTAGGTATGTGTTATATAACGGTGTCCCAAACATTGCAACTTGACTATGCTGAAAATTAGTCATGTGCAATGGTCTCATATGCGAAGGTGTCACAGACTTTTTTAAAAAAATCATGTCGGTGACATGTCTGATGGTATGAAAGCTCACCAGTGAGTCAATCTCAATGGTGTCTTATCTTAGTTTTGCATTATTTCCTATAACCTTTAAACATACTTTTTTGTCTTATTTAGGAAATGTATTATTAACCCTTTTATAATGTGGAATTTTCAACAATGGTATCACCAAATGTGAAACCCTTGATTACCAAGATTAAATTTAAATTTCGAAGATGAAATTTATTTAACGATGGGGGAATGTTACAACTCAATATTTTAAAATAAAATTATTATATTATATTGTGTATGTGACCCACAATACTAGGATTAGAAGAAAATATAACACCCCAAGAAATTATGATTTATTTATTTTTAAATAAATTAAATATCTTCAATGGATTTCATTGCCCACAGTGTTATGTTTATATTGAGTTACACATAAAATTTTTGTTATCTTGTATTATACATGACACTCATTTTAACATGTATTATATGCAACCACGACCAAAAAAGAAATATGAAATATGAAATAATATTAAAATATTATTGTTTTTTATAATAGTTATAACCTAGTCATTAAATTAGGGGGTATGAATAGTACTGACTAAATTTTGAAAATAATGATTATAATTTTATTAGTAATAAAATAAGAATCATTTAGAATAAAAAGAGATATTTTCTAAAAGAACAATATTTTCTAAAGCCTATAATAGTCACGCATTAAGCACATAATTTAAATCAAATTTATTCCACTAAATGAAAATTAAAATTATATATAAACCCAATTATTGAAAAAAAATATTCAACACTATCTTATGGTGAATATTTTTAAAAATATTTAAATGATTATTTATTTATTAATAGTTAAATAAGAATTCTAATTGAAAAAGCCTTTTCATTTAAATAATTTATATAGTTAGATTATATATCTAATTTATGTTTACATAATAGATGTTTATTTATATATAAATTAATCCAATTTTGGTAATTTGAACCATTTTTATATTGAATTTAGATATAGAAACCTTGAAAAGGATCAAAAATTATCACATTAAAAACCTTCTTTCCTATAAAATATTTATATTTAATTTTAAATAAAAATTTTCTGATTTTTTTAAATGAAAATTTAAAAATATAATCAATGTTTTGAATCATCATAATATTTAATATCTTAGAACTTAAAATTCATTTTTACCAACATGAATAGTGAAATAGTAAAAATAATTACCGTAGTTAAGGTAAAAATTAATTACTACAATTATCTTTATTCAATGAAAAGAGATGAAAAATAATTGAGTATTTTCATTCCTAAAAGCTTACAGAGAAGAGAATGTGATTAGTCTCAATGAACAGAATGTCTCATTTATTTTTGATTGTAGGGTTGGAAGCATAAAATTTGTCAATGATCATTACAGAATCCACATGATTACTCAGCAACCCTTCATAGATGGTGTCGCGTGGATCCCTTCATGTAGGTGAAATTTATTCTGGATTACCCATAACAGCATGGAAAAAAGGTCTTAGAGGAAACAGTGTCTTCAGAAGAATCCAAAGGATCCGAACACACATTCAATATCACATTACAACTTTAGGAACCAGAAGATGTCATCGAAGTAGATTAAGTCGTCGTCCCCATATAATCGATGACTGAACTTATAAAAGACAAAGGATACTTCACATATCCCAACCGTAGATACTAGATCTAGTCCACAACCGGTTGATAAACCATAAAGTGGGTGTCTCCATCCAAGCTACCACCGATGAGGCATCCCTTCACAGCGACGTGAAGGTGGTTCCCACCTTCCTTACCTCCCCACCACCATCCCCTTCTCACAGGCATATCCCCCAACTATATAAATATATTTATAGAATTATATAAAGTTATAAAATTATAATAAATGAATTATTATAATGTAGTAATTATTTAAATATTTATATAATTTTAATTTTAATTATAAATATATTTTTTATGTATTTATAATTATAATTATATATATACTTATATTAATATTATTATTTATTTATTTATAATTGCATATATTTAAAATATATATATATGTATATATTTATGAATACTTCCATATATATATATTTGCAGATATTTATAAAAATATAAATATAATAAATTAATTAACTATTATTTTATAAATATTTTAATATATATATTTATAATTATAATTATTCATAAAAATCTATTTAAATATTTATATATAATTATATATATATTGATATAAAAATATATATAGTTTTAGAATTTTAATAAATTTATTTGTTATAATTTTATAATTATATATATATATAATTATAATTATTTATTTAAAATTATAATTTTAATTAAGTTCATACTTATATATATTTTCAATCATATATATAATTAATATATTTATAAGTATTTCAAATATATATATATATATAATTTATTATATTGAAAAATATTTTTATATATAAATATAAAAATATATAAAAATATTTATAATTATGTGTAAATATTTATGAAAACATTTATATAATTAAATATATTTATAAAATTATAAATATTATAAATATACTTATTAATATTTTATAATTTCTTAAAATATGTAATATTTATGATGATAATTATAAATAAATATAAATAAATATTTGTATATAATTATAAATATGTTTATTTATATCTATTTATTTATTAATATATAAATATATATATTTGTAAAATTATATTAAATATTTTTATTATAATATTAAAATTATTTAAGTAAACATACATTTATTTATGATTATAATTATATATATATATACAATAAATATATTTATAAATATGTATAAATATTTATAAATATTTTCATATAGATGTATTTGATGTAGGGTGATGTTATTTAAACAGTATACTATATTAGTAGAACTATAAATGAGTCTCTTTTAATAAATTTACTTTTTTGCTATATTAAATCACTTTTGGGGGGAAAGAGAACTTTAATTTAGTTCATAATAAAGGCATATAAACTGGCTATACCAAACAAAATTATTTTTTTGTATTTTCCATATTAAATCGCTTGTTGGTTAAGTGAGAACCATACAAGGAAAACAAAAGGCGAATAAGCATTCCCAATGGGATCCACCATTGTAAGAGCGAGCTAGATAGACCCAAAACAAAAAAACCAAATCCATTTTGAGCATTGATGAAGAAACCGCACATAAAATGAGAACTGAACACAAAAAAGTGTTCTGAGTATGAAATCAACCAAGATCTGCATCGGGCCATGTGAAACATAACATCTGCCTTTGAACTGCTCACCCATGGTGTGCATGTACAGAAAAATCACCCACACCAACTCAAGAGACGTCATCAGACTGTAGCACCAACAAGTAGGCGATGCACACTACACCACCGCATAGCCGAGAATGAGCCACCATGAACAACACAAAACACATCCGGTAAAATGAAAATCCACACCAAAATCATTGATGGTATTTTTTGTAGATATAAAAAATAAAAAACACCAAGAGGGTTCAAACTTCTCATCAATAGGGGATTGGAGTTTTAGAGGTATCTTTTTAGTATGAGGTGGAGCTGCATCACCATAACATAAAACCCAATGTACTACACCATCTATTTCTAACTTCTAAAGTTGTTATCATCCAATTCACATAGTGTATAAGTGAATAAAAGACACATCGCAATATCTCTAATATTGGTCAAGTCTCCCCAATGGTTGATGAACATGTTGGAATCACCGGTGAAGACCATAATTATGTTTGGGATGGTACTAAAATCTTATAAAAATAACAAATTTTAATATGAGTCCAAAAATGTAATCAGTGAGTTCACCTTTGGTTAATTTACTATGTCGTGATCAAAATCCACCATAAGTGCATTAATGACTAATGGAAGTCACCAAAACAAGATAGACCCAGAGTCTATAATGATCTTTAAAGAATGTTTCAATACCATATTTCTGTCATGAACCCTAATAGATTCAATGTTGAAGGAATATTGTTCTCCATCCATGGATGGGATCGGTGTGCACGATCCACTATCGACAGGGGAGTCCGTAGCGCCAATGCAGAGGTGCCTGAGGTTGGTTATTGTTGGAAGGTAGTAAAAAAACCTTATAATATGGAATTATAGTATGGGACACAATGGAGATGTCACTAGTGGATAAAAAATGTATCTCAGTGGTGGGGGTGAATTTCTTGGTGGACTCAGTGCACCCAAACACAGAGTGTTCCACTAAATCCCCTAGAAGTTCTAGGGAGTCAATTCCAAACCATCCCCAGTTGCATGACCCATCCTCATATGACATGAGGGATCTACATTTCATGTTATAGAAAAAATTATGGTCCTCATTGTATTCATCACATATTCAAGTGGCACATGACATGTATTGATATGATGTAGATGTCGAGGGTATGAAAGTTTTTTCTACATTATAGGATTATAATCACATTGTCCTTTTATATTTCTTTCGATGTCTAAGGAGTGATCAACCCTTTAACTTGGATTGTCGAGGTCCATGGTTACTTTTTATTCACTATTTTCTTATTCTAAAGAAATAAATACCTTGTAGTGGTCCGAACTAGATTTGTGAACCTCCATCATGGAAAATTTCATATTTTTGGCGCTTGACAATATGACGTATAGTTGGAATAGCAGGCTAGGAGGAGCCTAAGGAATTGTAAAATTCAATCCATGACTACATGATCCTATTATTTTGTATCACTTTCGAAGGATAAGTTATCATGGTCATGGTGTGTATATATGACGCATCCACGGGATTTTGAAGAGGTAGTGGGAATATTGATGGTTGGAAATAAGGGATCAGGTTGATAAATTTGAGGTGCTACGTGGCGATGCCAGTGGAAAGGTGTTTGATGTAGTCAGAGTGATGATGTGTGATTACTCAATATGAGGTGATGGATAGTTCTCAGTTGTCATTAATTAATGTTCTAGGAGAATGAGAAATAGAGATATCATCCTGCATAAGATCTCTGCTGAATGAAGCTATTGGATGAGTCCTACAGTCCAAGGCTTGTCCTAAGGATTTGATTTTTGTCTGGGGATAGGCTGATGACTTTTGATAGTGTGACTATATGTACTATAATTTCAGGTGGTACGGACGACCTTGGGATCATTATTGTATTACTAATACTATTTAAAAATTAAAATTGTTTTTATAAATAATGAGGTCATTATTTCTTCCAACACCAAGTACATAACACTCAATTTTAGTTAGGATTGACTAGTTTTCACTTCCCATGGGATATCATTCATCTATAAAATATGTGTGTGTCTAAATCATAAAATGGGACATTAACTAACAGAATTTTCCACTACTAGAGATAATAATTTTCACACCATTGCATCCATATCATTGAGGAGTCATTTTAGTTCCCCTAGTAAGAAACCCCTATTTGAAAATTTTTTTGGACCCTGCAAAAAAATTGAAAACAATACATATAAATAATATTAAAATTCAACATGTCAGACATAATATGGAAAAAATATTTAACACAGATGAAAAAAGATGTAAAAATATATTAACCATTCATGTTGTTTTAGAGATTAATGATTAATCCATTTTGGAAATTTACTGTCCACATTTCTATTTTTTCGATTTTAATCATTTGTAAGGACCATAAGTTCAACCATTTATTAAATACTTTATGTTGATTTTTGGATGACTTTTTAATGAATTCTATATTACTTTACCACATGAAGATTAATATTTTTAGGAAAACATATACTACCATATTATTATAAATATAACCATAGATCAAAGGAATGACTTATCACTCTATTATAGATCTTCTGATCTATTAAAAGTAAATTTTAGTGATTTTGGAATAAAAAATTAATTTTTGGATATTCATTTCATGGAATAAGAAATAGATTAGAAATTGATCTAAGCACAAGAAACTGCTAAAATTCATATAATAAATAAAAAAAGTATCATGTAAGTATATTTTTTTTATATTCATGGATTGTAAAATAATTCATCAACTTGAGGAAAAGGATCTTGATAAAATCTTATCATATTACATTCATATCTGATCAATCATATGGCCTTTTAAATCAATAAGAATTTATGTTTTTGAGGACATTAACATTCTATTGATCACTCACATGCTTGGGATCAATCACCAATTTTATTCAATATGACTAATTATATATTTCTATCATTTCCATATCTTCTCTTACCACCAATATTCTCTTACATAGAATCCTCGTAATATGTTATTCCATATACCCTTTGTACATCCTTTTTTTGTCACATTAAGGAAATGTTTTATTAACTATTCTATGATGTGGGGTTTTCAAAAATGGTACCAAAAAATTTCAAACCCTTGATTACCGAGATCAATTTTAAATTTTGGGGAGGAAATTTAATTAAGGAGGGGTAATGTAACAACTTAATATGTTAAGATAAGAACATTAATGTTTATTGTGTATGTGACACATAATACCAAGAGTAAAAGAAAATATAACACCCTGAGACTTTATGATATATATTTTTTAAAATAAATTTAATTGATTAAATGCCTTTAATTTCACACAATTCAATTTTCATATTAAGATAAAACAAATAATTTAGTGTATCTTGTATTACACGCAACACTTAGTTTAGCATGTGTTACATGCAATGCAAAACTTAAATGAAATGTCAAATACTAATAAAATATTGATGTTTAATATAATATTTATAACCTAATAGTTAAATTTTATTTTATGAATATTACATACTAAATTATGAAAACTATGGTCACATATTGAATAGTAATAAAATACGAATCGTTTAGAGGAAAAATAGAAATTTTTGAAAAAGAAATTTTTTTCTAAAAGATCGAGTAATCACGTATAAAGAAGATATTTTAAATATAATTTTTAGCACTTGTAGAAAATTTAAATTTAAAAATACACTCCATGACTAGAATATTATATTCAATACAATCTTATGTTAAATATTATGAATTATTTAATGAAACATTAATTTTTCTATAAATAGTGAAAAAAATTTATTGAAAAATGTTTTTCCATTTAAATAATTTATATTGAAAAATTATATTTCTAATTTATCATAACGTAATGTTATTTAATTTAAATATTAATTATTCCAATATTGGTGGTTGGAATCATTTTTGTATTGAATTTAGATATAAAAACATTATAAACATTTGAACTTTTTCACTTTAAAAACCATCTATCCCGTCAAATGTAAGGGATTAATTTTAAATACAAATTTTCAAAAATAATTTAAAATGAAAAATGAATATTTTGTATTATATTTTGAATCATCATAAGTTATAATTTCTTATAACTGAAAATTAATTTATATATAATTGAATAGAAAAAAGAAAAAAAATTAATTACTCTAGTTGAGGTAAAAATTAATTAAGGCAATTATCCCTATTCAAATAAGATAGACACACTATAATTAGGTGTTTTAATTCGTGTTACCTTTCCACGAAGAGACCATGATTGTACTATATGAATGTAGTGTCTCTTTTATTGTTGATTGTAGGTTTGGAAGTGCAATGTTTATCGAAGTTCATTAAAAAATCCACTTGATTCCTCGACAACCCTTTATAGATTATGTCGCAAGGATCCATTATTATATGTGGAGTTGATTCTTGATGACCCATAAAAGCATGGGGAAATGACTTATTAGAGTAAATAATGTCTGTCATTGAATCAAAAGGAGTTTAACTCTCATACGGCTATAGTACCATGACCCTAAGGGAACCAAAAGAATCCATCAAAGAAGATTTGCTCATTGTCCCCATGAAATCTAAGACAACATTTGCAAAATATGGAGTATTATTCACCTATCCTGAATAAAGTATCTATATTTGGTCCACGATCAGTTGATGAACAATAGAGTGAGCATCATCGACCAAGCAACCATTGGTCTGGCTGCCCTTTATAGCCACATGAAGGCATCACCTACCTTACATACCTCCTGACCATCCACCCCCATCCTGTTGGCATATCACCATGACTATATATATATATTTTTAGCTATATATATTTATAAACATATAATAAATGTTTTTAATCTTATAATTATATAAATATATATTTATTTATTAATAGTTATAATTATAAATAAATATATTTATTTATTTATAATTATAATTGTATATGTTTAAATATATTGATTTATTTATCGTTTCATATTATATATATATATATTTATATATTAATAAATAAATATTTATTTATTTATTTATATAATAAATTATAAATATAATAAATATATAAATTATATTTTTATATTTATTTTTATATTTATAATTATAATTATACATTTTTATTTATTTATTTATATTTACATATATATATTAATAAATATATTTATTTATAATTAGTTATTTATTAATATATAAAAATATATATTTATAAAATTATAATAAATGTATATATTGTAATTTTATAATTATATATAAATATGTATTTGGAATTATAATTACAAATAAGTATATATATATATTTGTTTTTAATTATAAATATAATTAATTTATTTATAAGTATTTAAATATATATAAATATTTAAATATATTTATAAACATTTCTATATATATATATTTGTTTATATTTATAAATGTTTCAATAACTTTATAAATATATTTATAAAATAATATATATTTATAAAATTATAAATATAATAAATATATTCATTATTATTTTATAATTATTTCAAATTTATATATATATAGAATTATAAGTAAGTATATATTTTTAGAGTTTACAATAAATGTATTTATTGTAATATTGAATTTATTTAAATAAACATACATTTATTTATAACTATAATTATATATACAATTATATATATATATAATAAATATATGTATAAATATTTCTATAATTTTTTCAATATTTTCATACAGATATATTTGATTTAGTGTGATGTTATTTAAATAGTATACTACATTAGAATAGCTATAAAAGTGTCTCTCTTAATAACCTCACATTTTTATCCATAATAAATCGATTTTTGGGGGATATTTATTTTTCAATTTAGATCATAATAAAATCATATAAATAGAAGATACCCAACCAAAATATTTTTTTATTTTCCAAATAAAATGACTTTCTGGTTTAGTGAGAACCATACAAGGAAAAAAACAGGTGAGGAAGCATATCCACTGGGATCCACCTTTGTAGGAACGATCCATAAAGACACAAAATAAAAATCCAAATCCATTTTGATGGTAGATGGGGAACCTGCACATAAACTGAGAAACAAACACCCAAAAGTGGTATTAGTACTAAATCAACCAAGATCCACCTCAGGTGTTGAGAAACCAAAAAACCAGCTTTGAACTATGCACCCCTGGCGCACCGACACATTTTGGTTACACAACACCACCTCCGGAGATGATCACCAAACTTCATCATTGTTGCACTAGAAATGCATACCTTACCAACGCACAACAGAGAACATGCCACCAGGAACACCATAGCACAATCTAAGTCAAAAGAAAATCCACACCAGAACATTTGAAGGCATTTATATATATATATAAAGATAAAGAAACAATGAGAGGATGTAGACTTCTCATTAATGGGGGATTCAAGTTTTAGAGGCATCTTTTTATGATGAGGTGTAGTTAAATGGCACTGACATCAAACCACATATACTGTATTATCTACTACTAACATCCCAAGATTCTACCATCATGTTCACTTAGTGTAGGATTGAATAGAAGGAAGATCACATTGTATCCCATACCATCCAAGTCTCCACAACAATTGATGAACATGTTATAATCACCATTTATGATCAAGATAATGCAAGACATGGGACTCATATAGCTGTCCAAATATATAAAATCAAAATATGATTCAAACAATGTAATTATCGGGTTTTCCATTTGGTAATTTACCATTCACGCTCAAAATATACCTTAAGCATGTTGTAGAGAAATAGAGGAAACCATGATACCATAGTCCTAGATTCTCTAATGTCAATCATATAGGGTTTCAAGATTATATATATATTGAAAACCATAATAGATGTGAGGATGAAGAAGTACTAAGCTCCATGCATGATTGAGATATTTATGTGATATCCAAAACCCATAGGGATGTCTGTGGTGCTAATGTTGAGTTGCCCAAGGTTGTCCATTGTTGGAAGGAAGTAAAAAAACATGACGTAGGGATTCATGGTCAGGGACATGGTGGAGATATCACTGGCCGTCAAACCGTGGATCCCGGTGATGGAGGTGAATCCCTTGGTGGAATCGTTGCTCCCAAATACAAATTGTTCCACTAAATCTCCACCTATTTCAAGGGAGGCATTTATGAACCATTCTAGCCTATGGGACACATCTTCATAAGAAACATGGTACCTACATATGTCATTTCGGAAAATGGTATGGTTTTCACTGTCTCCAATACATATCGGGGTGCCACATAATGCATATTGATATGATATGAATGTGGATGGCCCAGATTATTTTTCCATGTTGAAGGATTGGATACAGATTTTCAAGTTGAGAATATTGTCGATGTCCAAGGAGAGATCAAACCATTGATATAGTGTGTCGATCTCCATAGTGACTATGTATTCACTAATGTCAGAATCTAAATGAAGGGAGACATTGTAATCATCAATACTGGATATTTGAACCACCCTCAAGGAGGATTTCTGGTTTTTTAGTTCATCACATTATGATATACAAATACTTAATAAGACAAGGAGGAGATTCTGGAATTGTTTTGTTTCCATGACTGCTTGATCAAAATACTGCATACCACATTAGAATGTAAGTTGATTTTATTCTTTGTGCATAGATATGCTACCTCTATGGGATTTTGAAGAGGAAGTGATGGATTTTTTTGGTCGGTGGTAGAGTATATAGATGGTTGGTGTTGGGTGATTCATAAAGATGACCATGATCATGTTTTTGATGCAACTGGTGAGACATTGTGTGATTAATTGGGATTTGGTTAGTGATGGTACTTGAGTATTGTTTTTTATGCCCTTTGTGAATCAATTTATTCTTCGTGAGATCAGTGCAGAGATGATCATGGTAGAAGAATGTTATTAGAGGAGACAACAAGTTTTAGGCATGACCTCGGGAAGTGATTTTCCTCAGGGGACATGCTTCTATCTTTTTACACCATCGATGTATGTACCACGATTTATGGAGGGGAGACCAACCATGGGATCATTATTAAACCAAAAAACATAATATAAAAATTAATATCATTTTTATAATGAATGGGATCATTATTTCATCCAAAAATAAGTCCATGCCACTAGTTTTTAGTTTGGATTGACTGGTTTTCCCATCCCATGGGTTGTTTGTCATTTGTAAAATATAAGCATGTCATAATCAAAGCATGACACGTTAAATTCCACCATATTCCTATAACAAAGATGAAATTTTTTACTCCACAGACTCCCTATCATTGATGTGTCATCTTATTAATCCTTGGAGGAGAAACCTTTCTAAAAATTTATGATAAACGTAGCATAAAAATAAAATGTATACATTTATAGAAATATAGAATTCAATGAGCCATATTTTTTTATAGAAAACACATTCAGCACAGACAATTTAAAAAGGAAAAATATATTTAATATTCATGTTGTGAAGAGATTAATATTTAGTCCATTTAATAAATCCAGCATCCATATTTCTAATGTTATGGATTTTAATCATATCTATGTCCCATAAGGATAACTACATATAAAATAGCTTAAGTGTAACTTTAGACAAGATGTAAATGATTAATGTATTACTTCACCATAAGAATATTAATAATTATTGGAAACCATATACTATCCATACTATTTTAAATATAACTAGACATTAATGTCATAAATTATAAATCTATTATATATTGTATGATATGTTAAAATTATACATTGGTCATTTAAGAATAAAAAAATTATTTTTGGATATTCCTTTTATGGAGTATGAAATTGATTATAAATTGATCTAGGAAAAAACAAAGGATAATATCAGTCTTATGAATAAAAAACCATTCAAGTGTTTTTATTTCCTTGTATTAATATAAAGTAAAAGAATTCCTCAACATTAAGACAATGAACTTGATAAAATTATATCCTATTTCATTCATATATGATGAATGATATGGTCATTTAAATCAACACAAATTTGTAGTTTTTAGGTCCTTAAAATGACATTGATCATTAACTTGCTTGTGATCAATGACCTATATTACTCAATATAATTATTTACATTAGTCTACCATGTGCCTATTTTCAAATACAATCAATGTTCTCTTACCTAAAATCTTAGTTATGTGATATTCTCTATAACATTTTTACATCATTTTTAGTCTTATTCAGGAAATGTTTTATTAATCCATTTAAGATGTTGGGTTGTGAACAACAGATTTGAAAAATATCACACCCTTGATTACAAATTTAAAATTTAACTTCTGAGGATAAATTTATTCAATGAATGGAGAATCTAACACCGCGATATTTTAAAATAAAAACATTATATTTCATTTCCTATGTGACACACAATACCAAGATTAGAAGAAAATATAACAACCTGAGACATTACAATATATTTATTATTAAATAAATTCACTCTCTTAAATCCCTTTAATTGCACACAATGATATGTTTATACTGAGTTACACATAAAATTGTTTTAATATTGTATTACACACCACACTTAATTTATCTTTAGTTACACAAAACATTGATATTAAATTAAATATAAAATATTATTATCATATTTGATTAATATAATAGTTATAACCAAGATGTTAAATTAGAGGGTATGAATTGTAGTATGTAAATTATTAAAAATATGGTTATATATTAATTAGTAATAAAATATTAATCATTTAGATGAAAGAGATATATTTTTTAAAAAACTATATTATTTTAAAGCACACAACAATCATGCATTAAGCACATAATTTAAATCTAATTTTAATCAATTTTACGAAATTTAAATAATAAATATACTCCACCATTGAAATCATATTTTCAATATAATATTATGGTGAATATTTCAGAAAAATATAAAAACATTTCATTGTTTATTAATAGTGAAAAAAATTGAAAACTACCTTTTAAATTAAATAATTTATATTATTAAATTATATTTATAAAGCGTTTAAAAGTAATATTAGTTCATTTATATATCAATTAATTCTATTTTGGTCATTTAAATCATTTTTATATTGAAAATAGATATAAAAAAAATTTAATTACTTTATCATTTTCAAATTAAAAACATATATTCTCGTCTCATATGTAGGGTTAATTTTAAATAAATTTTTACAATTTTTTAAAAATGGATTTCATATTTTGAATCAGCATAATTTATAATTTCTTATATATTCAACATAATGTTTTACCAAAATAAAAGTGAAAATAATAAAAAAAATTATCGTGGTTATGTTAGAAAATAATTTATGCAATTATCCATGGTCAATGAAGAGATATGTAAAATAATGGAGCATTTTCATTCATATATCCTTACCGATAGGAGACCATGATTGACCTCATTGAATGCAATGTCCCATTTCTTTCTTATTATAGGGTTGGAAGCAGAAAATTCATCAAAGTTCATTACGCAATTCACTTGATTCCTGAGTAGCCCTTCATGGATGGTGTCACACTAATCCCTTGTTGAGGGTGGTGAAGATTCCTAATAACCCTTAATAGCTTGGGAAAAAGAGGGAAAAGGGAAAATAGTGTTTCCTACAGAATCTAAAGGAGCTAAGTGCACATTCGATTGTGCGATCGCGACCCTCATGGAATAAGAAGAACCCATCGAAGTAGATTATGTCGGTGTCCCATGAAATCCATGACTAAACTTGAAAAAGACTGAGGATGATTCACATATCCCTACAAAATAAACTAGATGTGGTCCACAACCAGTTGATGAACCATAGAGTGAGTTCTGCCCAATGTAAACGCCGGTCAGGCTTCCCCCCACAACCACAAGAAGGTTTTACCTTCCCTCATAGCCTCCCAACCACCTACTCTCTTCGTACAAGCATATGACCCTGACCCTATAAATATATTTATATAATTATACATATTATTAAAATAATAATAATTTTATTATTGTAATTTTATAATTATTTACTTATTTACTTATTTATAATTTTATTATTTATTTAATTATTTATTCCTAATTATATATATTATAAATATATTTATAAATAATTATATATATATATATATATGTTTATATTTTTAAATATTTCTATGTATATGTAAATATTTGTAAATATTTGTATATATTTATATGATAATATATATTTATAAAATTATTAATATAATAAATATATTTATTATAATTTTATAATTATATAAATAAATAAATGTATTTATTATAATTTTATAATTATATAAATATATAAATATATTTATTATAATTTTATAATTTTATAAATATATAAATATATTTATTATAATTTTATAATTATATAAATATATAAATATATTTATTACAATTTTATAAATAAATAAATAAATATTTATTTTCATTTTATAAATAAATAAATAAATAAATATTTATTTGTTTATTTATAATTATTATTATTCACATATATATTTATATAATTATAAATATATTTATATTTATTTATTAATTTATTAATATATAGTTATATATATTGATAAAATTATAATTAATTAATTTATTGTAATTTTATAATTATATATATATATATATATTTCAAATTACATATAAAAATATGTATTTATATATATATATATTTATTTATTTATAAATACTTTTATACAATTATATATATTTATAAATTTATAAATATAATAAATATATATTTTAATATTTTTAAATTATTTAATATGTATGTATATATTTATAAATACAATTATAAAGATATATTTATATATTTTAATAATTTCTAGAAATATATTTACATATTTATTTATTTATTTATATATAAATATTTATTTTTGAAAAATTATAATAAATGTATTTATTGTAATCTTATAAATATATAAATAAATAAATATTTATTTATAATTATAATTATATATGTATATATATATATTAATTTATAAATATATATATAATAAATATATTTTTAAATAATTCTATATATTTATAAATATTTGCATACATGTGTATTTGATGTAGTGTGAAGTAATTTAAATAGTATACTGCCTTAGTAGAGCTATAAAGGTGTCTCTTTTAATAAAATCATTTTTATATCAATTTCAAATCCCCTCTTTGTGGGAAGGGGAGTTTTAATTTAGTTAATAATAAAATCATATAAAGAGACATTACCATGCGAAACTATTTATTGTATATTCTAAATAAAATCACATTATGTTTAAGTGATAACTGTACAAGGAATAAAATGGGTGAGGAATTATAGCCAAGGGGATCCAACATTGAAGGCATGATCCATACATACCCGAAACAAACAAATAAAATTTATATTAGGGGATATGTAGAACATACACATAAACCGAGAACCAAACACTAAAAGTGTCCTCAGTACGAAATCAACCAAGATCCACCTCGGGCCATGATAAACCTAACAGTCACCTTTGAACCGCACTCCTTTGATGCGTTGTAACATAGACATCACACCACACCACCTTGGAAGATTGTCACAGGACTACCGCACTGGCATACCAGTGATGCACACTGCACCACCACACAGGCGAGAACGGGCCACCAGGAACACCAGAAAACACTGCAAGTCAAAACAAATCCATACTAGAACATTGAAAAGTCTATTTTAATATATATAAAGGTATAGAAACAATGAGAGGAAATACACTACTTATCAAAGGGGGCTTCGAGTTTTAGAGTCATATTTTTTGGAACGAGGTTGAGCTACATTGAACTAAAGTCAAACCTCATGTATTGCGTCATCTGTGGTAGAATTCCCATGATGTTATCATCTTGTTCCCTTGGAGTTGGAGTGAAAAGAAGGCACATCACATTATCTTTCAAATTATCCAAGGATCCCATCTTTTTTATGATCATCTTGGAATCACCATGGAAGACCAAGAATGTGTCGGGTATTGGACTTCTATCTCATTCAAAAAATTGAAATTGTAATAGGATTACAGTAATGTAATCGTCTGGATGGAATTTGGCTATTTTACCATTCCAGGATAAAAATTTACAATAAGAACATTGTAGACTAATAGGGGTAGCATTGAGACCATAGTCCCAGAGTCTACAATGATCATCAACATTGAGTTTATAACTAGATTTCTGTCCCAAACCCTAACAGATTTGAGGTTGATGGAATACCATGTTTCATCCATGATTGTGAACGGCGTGCACGATCAACTGCTAATAGGGTAGCCAGAGGCACAAAAGATGAGGTTCCAAAATCATTTTATTATTGGAAGGTTGTAATAAAAACTCATGCCATATGGATCGATGGTCTGGGACATGATGGACTTGTCGTTGGCATGTAGGATAATGATCCCGGTAGCTGGGGTGAATCCCTTAGTTGACTTTGTGCACCTGAACACAATGTGTTTCACCGAATCCCCACCAAGTTCTAGGGAGTCATTTCTAATCCGTTGTAGGCTCTTTTATCCATAATCAGAAAAAAAATATATAATACCCACACATATAATTGTGGCAAATGGTATGGTTGTCATTGTATTAAACAAATATTTGGGCGGCGCATGACACATACTGATGCAATGTGGATTTAGGGGTATGAACAATTTATCCATGTAACATGATTAGAAGAACACTATTCTGGTGAGTTCATTATCAATTTCTAAGGAGATATTGAACCTATGATGCAGTGTGTCAAGCTCTATGGTGACTTTTTATTCATTTTTTTCTTTTTTTAATGGAAGGGAGACCTTGGAATCGTCTAAATCAAATCTACAAACCAAAAATAGGCAGGATTCTTGGTTTGTTGGTTCTTGAAAATATCATGTACAGATGGCCAGGAAGAGCAGGAGGGACCTGAGGGATAGTAAAATTTCATCCATGACTCCTCGATCCTCTTACTACATAAAAATTTTGAAGGGAAGATTATATTGTTCATGGCACATAGATATGATGCCTCTAGGGGATTTTGAAGAGGTATAATTGAGCTTGGTGTCAGGTGGGAAAGGATCTTGCTAGTCAGTATCAATTGATTCATGGAAATAAATGTGAGAAAGCACACAATTTGGCCAGTTCAATGTTGTGTGATGACTCAAGGTGTGGTCGGTGACGGTACTCAGGTGTCAGTCATTGATGTCCTCAAAAAAGGATTTTTTTTCTTGGAAGGATCAGAAGAGAGATGATTTTGGCAGAAGAAATATGTTGTAGGAGACATTGGGTGATAAGAGTGACCTCAGGATGTTCTATTTATTTGGGGATAGGCTGCTGAATTTTGACCGCATGGCTATATGTGTTGTGATTTCAAGAGGGGAGGTCAACCTTGGGTTCATTACTTCATAACAAATATCATTTAAAATTTATAACTATCTTTATCAAGATTATGGTAATTATTTCAACTGAAACCAAGTCAAGGTCACTCATTTTTAGTTCGGGTTGGCTTGTTTTACCTACCCATAGGATTTCATTCATCTGGAATATATTTTCATTCCAAAATCATATCATCGTGACTTATCTTCAAGCATTTTATTCAACCATGGATGATAATTTTCAGGTCGTGGATTCCCTATTATTGAGGAGACATTTACTGATCCTAGTAGGAAAACCCTTTCTATAAATGTTTTAGCAACCTTCCAAAAAAATTAAATGTATACATTTACAGAATACTAAAATTCAATGTTCTAGATTTAAAATTTAAAAAACCATTCAGAATAGATGGGTACAAAAGGAAGAAAATTTTACCATTCTTGTTGTTTGAGAGATTAGTTATTAGTGCATTTTGGAAATTTGTTGATCATATTTCTAATGTTTTGGATCATTATCATTTGTATGAACCATATGGTTAACCATTTACGAAATGGTTTAGGTAGACCTTTGGATAAGGTATTAAAAATTAAATTATTACTTCACCGTATGATGATTTATAATTATTTGAAAATATATACTAACCATATTGTTATAAATATAACTATATATTAAAGGAAAGAGATATAACTGCTTTATAGATATTATAATCTGTTAATAGAAAATTTTAGTGCTTCAAGAATAAGAAATATATTTTTTGATATTCATTTCATAGAGTAAGTGATGGATTAAAAATTGATCTAAGAAAACCAAAAGGATAAAATTTGACTTATGAATTAAAAATGTAGCAAGTAAGTATGTCTCCTTATATTATAAGATACTAAAATAATTCCTCAACATTAAGAAAAGGATATTGATGAAATGTAATCATATTTCATTCATTTCTGATGAATTACATAACCATTTATGAAAAAAAATTATTATTTTTAGGACACTAACATTCATTGATCGTTGACTTTCTTGTGATCAATGACCAATATTACTAAATATAATTATTTATGATTTCATATGATGTCTATATAATCACATAGCACAAATAGTCTCCAATAGAGAATCATAGTTATGTGTTATTCCATACAGCCTTTGTACATCCTTTTCAGTCTTATAAAGGGAATGTTTTATTAACCATTTCATGATGTTGGGTTTTCAACAATAGTACCAAAAAATGTATAAAACTTGATTAAAAAAATAACAATTGATTTTTATGATGAAATTTATTTTTTATGGGAGAATGTAACACCTATATATTTTAAAATATGAACATTATATTTATTACACATGCGACACACAATACCAATATAAGATGGAAATATAACACCCCGAGGAATTTAGTTGTATTTATTTTTAAATAAATTTAATCACTTCAATCCCATTCATTACACAAAATTCATTGTTAATATTTTTTTACACATAAAATCTTGTTTATCTTATATTACACAAAAAACATAGTTTAGTTTGCGTTACATGCAACACCAAGTTTAAATGAAATGTGAAATATTATTTAAATATTATTATTTTAATAATATTTATAAAATATACGTTAAATGGTAGGGTATGAATAGTACTAACTAAATTATGAAAACTATTTTTATATATTTAATAGTAATAAAATCAGAGTCATTTAGAAGAAAAAGATATTTTTTCTGAAAAAACTATTTTTTCTAAAACACATAATATTGGATATTTAAGCACATATTTTAAATATACTTTTTTACCTTTATTGGAAAATTAAAATTAACAATTAAACTCCATTTCAAAAGTCATATTTTAAAAACTATCTTATGGTGATTATTATTTGTTTTTTTAAAAAGTTTCATTTTTTGTGAATATTTTTTTTAAAAAATAATTGATGTTTTTTCATTTAAGTAATTTATATTGTAAAATTATATATTTTTTAATTTTTTTTAAACTAATATTTGTTAATTTATATATCAATTAATCCAATTTTGTTCATTGAAATCATTTTCATTCTGAATTTAGATATAAAAACTCTGTAAAATTTTGAACATTTTTACTTTAAAACCCTATTTCTCACTACTTATACATGATTAATAGTAAATAATTTTTTGTAATTTTTTTAAATGAATTTTGAAAAATAGATTCCATATTTTGAATTAACATAATTTATAATTTTGTATAACTTTTATTTAATTTTCTTATCAAAATGAATAGTGAAAATAGTAAAAGTCAATTACTATGGTTAAGGATGAAATTAATTATCACAACTCTCCCTGTTCAAAGAAGTGAGATGCACTATAATTAACTAGTTGCATTCATGTAATCTTTCTGAGTAGAAGACATGATTTTTTTCTATGAACACACTATCCCCTTTCATTTTGATTATAGGGTAGGAAGCGTGAAATTCTATAATGATCATTATGTAATCCACTTAATTCCTAATCAACCCTTAAGAGATGGTGTCACAAAGATCCCTTCTTATAGGTAAATGTGATTATTAATGTTCAATAACAGCATGGGAAAAACTTGTCTTAGGGAAAATAGTGTCTCTCACTGAATTTGAAGGAGCTGAACATTAATTCAGCTGCTCTACTGCAACCCTTAGGGAACCAGAAGAATCCATCAACGTAGATTCGGTCATCATCTGTATGAAATCCACAAATTCACCGATAAAATACGATGGATTATTTACTTATCCTGACCGAAGAATCAAGATCTCGCCCATGCCTAATTGATGAACCACAGAGTGAGCACCGCTGCCCAAGCAACCGCCAGTCAGGCTGCCCTTCATAGCCATGTGGAGGTGCCGCCCACCCTCCAAGCCTCCCGACCGCTCACCAACTTCCCGCGGGTGTATCACCACAACCCTACAAATATATTTATAAAATTATATGTATTTATTAAATTATAATATATTTATTATGGTAGTTTAATAATTATTTAAATAAATATATATAAATTTATTATTCACTATAAGTATAAATATATATATATGTTTATAAATATAATTATATATATAATTTAATTTATTTATAATTATATGTATTATAAATATTTATATATATGTATATATTTATATAAATATAAATATATATTTATATATTTAGAATTATTTGTATATATAAATATATATTTGTATATATTTATTAATATTTTACTATATTTATAAATATATTTATAAAATTATATATATTTGTAAAATATATAATAAAATATTTTATAATAATTTTATAATTATTAAAATATAATAATTTAATCATTTATAATTATAATTATACAGAAATATACATATTAACATTTTGATATAATTACAAATATAAATATATTAATTAATTTATTAATATATGAATAAATATTGATAAAATTATAATAAATGTATTTATTGTAATTTTATAAATATATATATATATATTATTAGAATAAAAAATATAAATATATATATTTTTTATTTATAATTATATATATAAAAAAATATTCATAAAAACTACTCAATATTTATAAATATTTGAATATATTTATAAATAACTCTCTATACATATATAAAAATTTGTATATATTTATAAATATATGTAAGTATTTATAAATATATTTATAAAATTATATATATTTATTAAATTATAAATGTAATAAATTTATATATTATTATTTTTTAATTATTTATAAAAATAAGTATATATTTTTGTAAAATAATAAATATATTTTTATTTATTTATTTATATATTAATATATAGATAAAAATATTTATTTTTGAAATTATAATAAATGGATTTATTGTATTATTATAAATATTTATATATATATATAATAAATATATTTATAAATATTTCTACATATTTATAAATATTTGCATACATGTGTATTTGATGTACTGTGATGTTATTTAAACACTATAATCCATTAGTAGAGCTTTAATGGAGTCACTGTTAATAGAATCAATTTTTTAGCAATATTAAATCAAATTTTTTCAAGAAGAGGATTTCTAATTTAGTTCATAATAAATGAATTTAAATAGACCTTTCCAAATCGAACTATTTTTTGTATTATCTAAATAAATTCACTTTGTGGTTATGTTAGAATCGTACAATTAAAAAACATGTGAGGAAGCGTGACCAAGGGGTGCCATGATTTCATGCATGAGCCAAACAACCCCCAACAGACAAACCCACATCCATTTTTATGGGTGATGGAGAACCCACACATAAACTGTGAACCATACACAAAAAAGTTGCTCGATTATGAAATCTACCAAGATCCGCCTTAGGTTGTGAGAAACAAAAAAACTACCTTCGAACAGTGCACCGATGACTAGCCTGCACAAAGACATCACACCACACCATCTCAAGCAATAGTCATTGGACTGCAGCAACGAAACAATGATGATGCACACTTCACTACCGTACAACATATAATAGGCCACCAGGAACAGCACAAATCACAAAAACTCAAAAAAAAATCCACAATAAAAAATTTGATGATCTATTTTTGGAGATAATGAAGGTATGGAAACAATGATATGATGTTCACTATTCACTGAGAGGGGTTTCGAGTTTTAGGAGATTCTTTTCAAGATTTTGTAGAGATACATCACCATAATGTAAAACATCATGTACTACATCATCTGTTTTGGATATCACATGGATTTATTATCCTAGTCAAATGGAGTAGGAGATTATTTAAGGAGAATCACATTCTCTCTCATATCAGCCAAGGCTCCCCAATTGATGATGAACAGGATAGAATCATCAATGAAGAACTATGGTTATTCCGGGGAGGGTACTTGTATCTTGTCCAAAAATTTGGGAATTTTAATAAGAGCCAATTAATGTAATTAGTGGTGTGGCCTTTGGGTAATTTACAATTCTGAAATTATAATCCACCTTAAGTGCATTGTATACCAATAGAGGATGCCTGGAGACTATAGTCCCCAATTCTACAATGATCTTTAAGTCGGCGGTCAAGCCCATATTTATATCCCAAACTCTAATAGATTCTAGGTTGATGGAATATTGGGGTTTTTCGATGATTATGATTGGGTGCATGGTCCATTACCAATATAGATGTTTATGGCATTGAATTTTAGATTTCCATGGTTGGCCATTGTTGGAAGCTAGTAATAAAACCTTGTCGTAGGGCCGGATGGTATGGGACATGATTGAGATGTCATGGGTGGACAGACCAACGATTCTGATGGTGGGGGTGAATCCCTTAGTTGACTCAGTGCACCAGAACACAATGTGTTCCACTAAATCTCCACCGACCCTAGGGTTTCTAGTTGCATAACTGCAATCAATATTTTTCCCTTACAATGTAGTACAATAGTGACCACATGGTTATCTCATGAAATGGTTGTAGTCTACGTTGTCAAACTGTCACATTTTTTATTTTTTTAATTTTAAAATTAGAAATGTAGATTTGAAATGGGATAAAAAAATTAAATTCAATACAATCTGAATGAAATAATAAATCCACTCTATCAATTAACTATTAGAAAAAAACGAACCAGAAAAGTACAATCTATATAATCCATCATTGGATAAACTTTGATCTTTGGACACTCCCATTATCATTGTTTATAAATATATTAAAATTAAATTGAACAAATTATACCTAAATACCTCAAGGAATAAACCTATTTTTATCTAAACCATATATATAACAGAAAAATGTGTTTTTATCCACATACGAGTGTGATCTGATTTCCCAAAGACCACCGAGCAATCGAAACTAACCGAACATGTTGTACTCAATGGGGAGACCTCACCCAAAGAAGTTTAAACAACAAGAAAACTATTTTACCTTAAATATTTAAAAAAGAATAAAATATCATAAAAATAAAACAAGGGTGAAATATACCTCATTTTTTCATGCAATATAATTCGAGGATAATTTAAAAGGAACGATTTTACAATAAAAGAAACACAATCATAAAAGGTATTTTCCTTCTGATCATCACTAACCACCACCTCTAAGTGTTATATCCTATAATGTCTTGATCACCTTAGGGAATTATCATCTTTTATAGAATTTCTACATCAAAACAACATCTTATGGCCTAGGTTCAACCAGACTATCATATAAGTGTGTCTGAGGGACTTAATTTATAGGAAAACCATGTTAATCCTCAGCTACGTCTGAATTTAATTTTCTACATCCCATCATCATCATGATGTGTAACAAGATCAAACTTTAAGTAATTTCTTAGAAAAAAAGTCATTATGAATCCTGGTGTAAAATTCATTGTATAATCTTATCAAAAAATGTCATATCGTGTAATACACTTACCCAATGTATAATTGTGTTTCAAACCGTGAAATTGTGTCACCACTTTTCCTACAGTAACACAACCCTGAAATTTTCCATCTATTCTCCCCAATACTGTAAAAATATCCTTATGTATGTTTCTACAAAGATGTTTGAAATTAAATTTTATATTTACCCTCACAATTTGATATCCATTGGATATGATCTGTGAATTTTTTGGTTTAATTACCAAATAAAACTTTTTCTACATGAATGTTTTATATTTTTTATTCATTTGACTCATTCAGTGAATTTATTAATGATTGAATTTTTAATTAATAATTATCAATGATAATTTTCAATGAGTTATATTTCATATGATAGTAGAATCAATGGATTTTTACATATCTATCTGGATTTATGCCTCTATTTGTAATGTGGGGTTCACCATGCTATCCAGAAAAACATTCACCAAAGACTGATTTATTTGGGTCACTAGATGCTCAAATCAAGCTCTGGTCCAGTTGAAAATATTTACACTCTAAATAAGGGGTTACTAAAAAAATGGATAGTTCTATTTATATCAAAATTTAATATTATATACCCAAATAAAAAATCCATTAAAAACAGATAATATTCTAGAATAATGGTATTTTCACAGTTTAGCTCAAAACATCCCTAGATACAAAAAACATTACAATTTCACAAAAAAATGAAAAATGGGTGGGACTAGAAACATTGAATTACTGTATAAAATATGTGAAAATATTAGCTTCATCAATCCCCCAAACTTTTCACTTGGACTTTTGGACAGGTGATTACTCCTAATAAATTAACATTGATAATTAAAAACAAGTTAATAAAAATATTCTCTTTTAAAATAAAATAACCTATATTATCAGGTCTATTAAAAACAATCAATTCCAAATTATTCATTATGTTCATTAATTGTATTACAATTTCATTCGTTCCTCCATGGACAATTATGCCTACCTCAATTTTTTTCTCACAAATTATTTTTATTTTGAACAAAGTTTTTCTCAACCAAATAACTGCCAGGATCACCATAGGCATGGCAAATTTCTTATTCTCCAGCCAATTGAGTTATTGAATTGTTTCTATCATGAAGAATCGAAAATGGTTGTTGGGTTTCCTAATGTGAAAAATTATAAGGAATAAAGAGATTGCTTGACTCATTTTTGAATCAGAATTTGATGATTCCATGCTTCACATAAATATTGTCTTCTCACTACTACAATAATGGCCTATATCAGCTCTCAAAATGGGATTTAATAGCGCTACAAAAGCATTGTAAAGCTCAATGCTTATATAGGGGGGGGTACATTTTATCAGCGCTCCGAAAAGCCCTGATAAAGGCCCCTTTTATCAGTGCTAAGAAAGCGCTGATAAAAGACCCCTTTATCAGCCCTTTCTTTTAGTCCGAATAAAAGGGGCCCTTATCAGCACTTTTAAAAAGTGCAGATAATGGTCAAAAAAATAAATAATAATAATAATTAAGGGAGATATTTTAACAGAGCTCGACCCCCCCCCCTCTTTATCAGCACTAGGAGGTCTCCTGTGCGCTGCCTTTCCCGTGTATCCTCACACGTGCACACTGCTTTGCTACCACCTGAACTGAAACTCAAGACCTCCCCCCTTTCGCGGTTACACCTTTACAACTAGGCCATTTCGTTTTGTTATTTATTTAAGGATATATATATATAGTTATATTTATTCATATATTGATATAGATTTATGTTAATATAAATATATTTATTCATATATTAGTATATATAGATATAATCATTCGTATATTAGTATATGTTTTTATTTATTTATATATATATATTTAGTTATAATTTTTTATTCGTATATTTATTTTATATTAATATATACTTATAAGATTAGTTTTATATAAATTTATGAAAAAATATGTTTTTTATATGTGTTTATAAATAAATGAATACATATATACATATATATATACAACACACACACACACACAGACATGTATATATTTACGAACAAAAACATATATATGTGTATTTGAAAGCCATAAAATGTTAAAATGATCATAACATATAATCTAGAAGCCTATTTCAACTCTACAACCAGTCAAATCGTAGAAAATTAATCAATATTCAATATGATATGTGGTACATTGCTAATGGAAATTTGGATTAGTAGTTATACCTATTTGAATGTTAACAAAATCGGTGTATCCCGAATAAAAACTCATTTTTGGAGGCCTTCTAGGACTTTTATGGCATCACAAAATGTTACATAGGATTTTCCTAAGTCACTACCTCATAGATCTCATCACAAGCTTTGATTTGATATGCTTTAGAGCTCAAACAGACACTCGGATCAAAAGATATGGACATTTGAAGTTTGAGATACATTTTCAACATGTTTTAGATTTTTTATTAATTGTTTTGATTTTTTGTGTCTTCAAATTGTTATTAAATTATTTTTAATCTATAAAAATTAGTAAATTATTAATTAATAATATTAATTTTAAATATTTTAAATCCATTTTCACTAAATTTATTATATATTAAATATAATAGTCTATTTATACTTATCTAAAACATATTTAAAAAATATATATTATATTTATATATGAATAAATATGCTTATATAACAAGAATATATTTTTCATTATTTTTTTTTGAAATAAAAATTTTATTAGCGCTGATAAAGCCCCCCTTTATCATCGCTCATAAAATAAGCACTGATAAAGCGGTCCCCTTTATCAGCGGGTTTTTTAGCACTGATAAAGGGGTAGCGCTTTCCTTGCCTATTTTTGTAGTAGTGTCTCATCTTTCTTCACGACATAAAATCATCATTGAGACATCTTCAAAATTTCTTTCGTGGGAAAAAATTTTCTACAAATTAGTATTAATGAATGAATAATTTATTCTCAATAATTTCTGTTTTTTTTCAAAAATATATATATGTATATAATCAGTTCTTTGGTAGATCTAGAAAGGAATGAATCTGTTTCCAATGAAAGATCTAGATGGGCACAACATTTAGTAATGTATTTTTATCATCAATAAAGTCTCTTTAGAATATTAATTTCCACTAGAAATAGCACAAAATATTGTAGCACATCACCAATCATCCACCCTGCTTATGTTTTATTAAAATCATACAATATTCATAAAGAGTGTGATAGATAGGGAAATTGGATTGAAATTTTTCTATCTAACAGGTATTATATGTATACTAAGGGATTAAAATGGTCAGATGTATAGGGTTGTCAAGAATAAAAGGGTACCTCATGACTTAAGGGATTTCATCCATAATCGAATTTCATCAATCATTTTGAACTCAACTTCTTTGAAGATTATATGTTTAGAATGAGAAATGGAATGATCTAGTTAAATAAATAATTATTTGGTTCACTCAAATAGAGGGTGAATATGCTGGAGATGGAAAAATTGTTTCTGAATCTCTGTGGGCAAGTGATCGTCTATATTTGATAGCATTCAAATAATGGAATTCAAAATTCAATGGTCTTTCATGAACTTCCACACCTTGAATCTATATAAAACCACATTTTAGCATTCATTTATGTTTATCTCTTATAATAAAGATGGTTTTTTTAGTAGGAAAAAATTTTAAATTCATAAAGGATATTATATTGAAGCTCAAAAGTATTTTTTGACATAAAATTCTAATTGTAAACACACAAAACCCTAATCTACGTATCTTGTCCCCCCCATTTATTTTTCGAATAATTTCTTCATTGTTCAAATATTCTATGTGAATTTTAATTCAAGAAGATAATACATGACAAAAAGAGTTTAAAGGAATGACACAACCTGGTTATTATTGTGAAATAGCATCCCTAAGATAGCCTCGCAGATGATTGAACTTGGAAACCTAAATGAAAAACAGAACAAATAATCAAATAATTATTGAATGTAAGAAAAAAAATTAAAATAAATAGAATGGAAAATATTTTGGGTTTGAACACCCATGTGGGTTCAAGGATTTCACCCCCATGGAAGGTAATTCCATTATATCATCCCCAATCCAAAGGTGGGTGTAGTTTCATCCTTAGGAACCAGAAAAATGATATATATCTAATCTTTTTTAGAAAACAACACTTGAGAAGATACTAAAAATATACATTTTTCGGTTCCCCTCCATTAAATTATTTTTCTGTTGATGTAGTAGAAGTGGGAATGAAATATAAAGGAATCTTCCCATGAATTTTTCCTCAAAAAAATCATCCATGTGTTTTCGAATCTTACTATGAACATCTAGTTCATTGTTAGGATTCACTTTAAAAATTATTTCTTTTTTGGAAATCAGTTTGGTAAAACAATCAATGTGTGTACTACTGTACTCTTCAACCAGACATCTATTCTTTCTTATATTTCAAACATCATATAATCTTCATCTGAAAAAACATTCCACTCAAAATTAATGTAAATTAAATCTACACAGTGAGAAGTAGTTATAATATTAATATCCAAATAATCATGATAAATTCGATCAACAATTGAGACATCTTCCTATTGTATTTGGGGTTCGACATCTATATGGGACTCAAATACAATTGTATTGAATGTATTCAGATTCTCTAGTTCCTTCATGTGATCATAAAATAGGATGGGATCAATCTTCTTGTCACGACCCGTCCTCGGGACCCGTGCCGTGACTACCCCAAGCCCGCCTTCCATAGGCCAGGGGCTGGTGACTAGCACCAAAGGCGTAAAATCCCGATAACTGGGAAGGCATTGCCTTTATAAAGAAAACAAGCACCACAGAGTACAAGCGGAAGAAAAAAACACTAAGTACAAAAAGAAGAGCTGAAAAGAAAAAGGGGCCGGAAATACAAGCCCAACTGTAAAGTACAACTCGAAAGGGAAAATAGCGACTGAAAAGTAAAGCTGCTACGCTGAGATGTCCACTGGAAATCCCACCTGAAGGGTGGGTACAGATAGCTCCTCTGCTCTCCGGGTCCCGCCATCCGCTCCGAGTATGTCCCGCCCAGTGGTCCACCTCCGGGTACCGCCTCGTCGTATAGTCCACCTCCAGGTACCGTCAAGTCCTCGAACCTTCGGCTTCTGTCAGCTCTGTCCGTCGTCTGCAACCAACACAACGAGGTGCGGGCATAGCCCATGCAGGGGTGAGTATAACGATACTCAGTAGGGACCCCGAGACCCTCAAGGTCTCACTAAAACCAACAAGGATAACCACAAGAAGATCACAACAGATAAACTCTACTTAGGTATATGCCCATACATATACCTAAGTTATCAAGTAACCCATCTCAATCATGAGGAAACACAAAGGTCAAAAGTCTCAGCTCAAACCAGGATTTTCATTATCGAAACCATAACTGCTGAAGAGCTCCATCTCTAGAGTGTACAGTGGTCCTGTCACGACTCCGAGGTACTGCTCACTAACCTAAGACTACTGAGGTACTCCTCCTGTCGAGTACTGCGGGTTTGCGGCCAACTACCTGGCGCTCCGTCCGCTGAGGGTCTGTCGCCAAATACCGGGCGCTCGCCCAAATAGCCTACTGAGGTACTCCTCCTGTCGAGTACCGCGGGTTTGCTGCCATCTACCTGGCGCTCCGTCCGCCGTGGGTCTGCCGTCAAATATCGGGCGCTCCGTCCACTGGGCTAGTCGACTCACTCCAAGTCGAGTCGGTCAAGCAGTCGTCAGGTCTCAGCTGGCTACACGGTCTCCGTACTCTGCACGCTCGTCTCCGGGAGGGTCCTCTCCACGAGCTACTGGTCGATACTCCAAGTATCTCAAAGTCCCATGAAGAAGTATCTCAAAAGTCCGTCTCGTCACAGGGGTCTCAACGCAACAGACGGCGCGTCGATCGGACGCCCGGTCTGTGAGTTATTAGCCTTTTCGTCCCAGGGGCCCGGTTGGTTTCGAGTGCGAACCAATCCTGGCCATATCTCAACTGTACCTCTAACTCCCATAGGGTATACTCATAGGGACCGTTACTAAACGTAAACGCCAACGCCGCTGACGGTTCGTCAAACGGACGTCCTGTCTGAAAGATATTAGCTTTCCCGTTCCAGGGGCCCGGTTGGATTTCGAGTACAATCCAACCCGGCCATACTCCGACTGTATCCAAAACTCGGGCGGAGTATGTCAAAAGTTCCGTCTCACTAAAAGGAACACAACGCGACTGACGGTACGTCAATCGGACGTTCGTAGCTCAAGATATGAGCGTTTCCGCTCCGAAGGCCCGGTTGGTTTCGTGAACGAACCAACCCGGCCGAACTCAAAGTAACCCGAAACCTTGAGTGAGATATACTGAAACGATCGTCTCGATCCAAGGATCGCGTTGCCGCAGACGGTTCGTCGTTCGGAGGTCCGAGGCTCATGTTATGAGCCAAAAACCAAATCTGGTTCGAAACGGGGGGGTCCGGGTCCGGGCCGACCCGGCCCGACCCCCCCCCCCCCTGGGCGGTGCGGCGGCCGGCGGCGGCGGCGGCGGCGGGCCGCGGCGGGCCGCGGCGAGGCTGCGCACGCGGGGGCTAAGCCCCGCGGTTTTCATCAGGCGGCGCGGCTATGCCGCACCGTTTTTTCTTAAGAAACGCCCCCCCCACGTGGGGGGCCTACTGTGCGGAACCGGGGGGCCGGCTGCCCCCCCCCCCCCCCTCCCTTCTAAGAACCGCCCCCCCTCATTAAGAGGGGGGTTTTGAAGAGCCGGCCGGGGGATTAATTCCCCCGGTTTTCCGCTATCCGGCCGGCCAGCTGGCCGGCCGGTTTTCTCCAACGGGACCGGAAATTCCGGTCCCCACTTCGGCTTCCGACGCCGGTGGCCCGGCCGCCGGTGTTCTCTTCCGCCGCGGCCCGGAACCGGCCGCGGTCTCCTCGTTCCGCCGCGGCCCGGAACCGGCCGCGGCGTTCGTCGTCCGGCGCGGTGCGACGGCACCGCGCCCCTCCGCCGCACTTTAATTTCTTTCAACGCGGCGCGACGGCGTCGCGTTCTTGATGTTTCTTCCATGGTGTGCGCGCGACGGCGTTGCGTAAAATAAAAGCACGATCAACCGCGTGGTGCGACGGCACCACGCCACTTGCTTCCACCCGCAAGAACAAACAAGATCGTTGGAGGGGGTTTGGCCGTGTTCGTGCGGTCCGGCCCCCTCACGTTAAAATAATAACGCAACTTTAATTAATCAACATCCACACGTTAGTCATACGAACCACGAGCAAGAATGAGATAATTAAATATTAAATCAACATCCCCTACCTCGGGTATAAGTTCGAGGATTTGACTATGTCCGCGGAAGTCGACGTCGCGGAGATCGGGCGTCGCGGTAGTCGTTCGTCAATTCCGTTGACGAAGAGATACGTCCGATGAAGCACGTCGTTGGCGAATCCTTGTACGCCGACGAAGGTTGTCCGAGGAAGGTGCGGTGTTCTCTCTCGTTGACACCGAAGACGAAGAAGAGCGGAGTGGCGTTCTTCTTCGGAACTTGAGCGTTCTACGTCAAGTCTTGAGGAAAGCCAAATAAAAAGGAAACAACGAACTCAAGAACCCTTACCTTGATAGTCGCACGTTGACGGAGTCGTGGAATATCGGTGTCGATTCCTTTGACGTCGGAGGAAGAGTCGTTGTCGATGGCGTTCGTCGCGGAAAAGATGATGCGGAAGAAGTACGTCATGTCGCGGATATGGCGTCGCGGGAAGACCGTGTTCTTCGGCGAAGAAGTTCTTCGTTGAAGAACGGCGTTCTTCGTGTTCTTCGTCAAGTTGAAGAAGAAGAAGAAAAGCTTACAAAGCTCTCAAGAAAACCTCCCAAGGTGGTAAAAGAAACTCCTAGAATAATATAAGCTTTAACTTATATTATTTCATAACTTAACCACAAGAATTTCAAAGGTTTGAAATTCAAAAAGGGTTTAACTCCCTTAATTAATTAAGTAACTTAAGTTGACAACATTAAAAGAAAAGAGTTAAAGGGGAGGTTTTGAGAGAATTTGAGGAGTTGGGGTTCGTGTGGACCCCACCTCACTTAATCCTTCCAAGGGAGGTTAAGTGGATGTGGGTCCCACTCCCAACTCCCTTTGGTAGGACTTAACTTACAAAAAAATAAAATAAAAAGAATTCACACTTTTTATTCAACTTTTTTATAAATCTCCCAAAAACTAACTTTTAACCCGAAACAAACGCAACTCCCGAAAAGGTCTCTTTAAGCGAATATTGGCGCTGCGAGTTCATCGGTGCCCTCGGATTTCAATTCCGAGCACCGGATCAAAAGTTAGGAAATCCCGCTCGTTCGTTCACTGAACGTACCCGAGCCAAACTTCGGAAATTAATTCCGGGCACTCCGGGCCTCGGAATCAGGTGCCGTCTGAAACCGCGCTCTTGTAAAATTCTAAAGAAAATTAAGAAAAAATTTTCCTTGAATTTTACGGGTCTTTACATTACTCCCACCTCAGGGATTTACGTCCCCGTAAAGCTACATAAAAAACTAGGGAAACAAAAGAGGGTACTGAGCACGCATCTGAGCCTCCCGCTCCCATGTGCTCTCCTGGAGATTCCTGTTCCGCCATCTGTTGCGCACAAGAGGAATCGATCGTCCATGTAGGACCCGCTCCTGTCGATCCTCTATCTCCACCGGGACCTCCGTAAAAGTCGCCCCATCGTCAAGGATGTGCGTCGGGTCGTGCACGTATCTCCTCAGCTGAGACACGTGGAAGACGCCGTGCACCCGGTGCAACTGAGGTGGTAGAGCCAGGCGATAAGCCACCTCTCCTATCCTACTGAGGACATGGAAAGGCCCGATTAAGCGTGGAGACAACTTTCCGCCTCGGCCAAATCTCTGAATACCACGTCGAGGTGAAACCCGCAAGAAGACGTGGTCACCATCCTCGAACTTTAGTGGCCTCCGCCTCCTGTCAGCGTATGACTTCTGTCGGCTCTGTGTTGTTCTCATCCGCTCCTGGATGACATGGACCTCCTCTGACGTGGCCCGGACCATCTCTGGTCCCATAAGAGCTGCGAGATTTCTTCTTTGCCGATAAGAGAAACCTGGTCTCATCCCCTGGATGAACCACATTCTTTGCCTAAAACAGTCAATCCTAACATGGATGATACTAATCCATACCAAGGATGACGTCGTAAGGCCTCGACGCTACTACTAAGAGATCCAACCGTTACTCTCGCCTCCAAGGGTTGAGTCACACTGTCGGCATCAGTGTGTGGTAACTGGGTCTCCTCCAGTAGATGTCTCACAAGTGAGGGTCAAGTCAACAGTCAACTGGAACCTCTTAGTAACATCACAAAAGAGGACAGGAATGAAAACATCACAAAGCATGCGTCTTTTATTATTGCAGCTCATAATACAAGACGATACACAAAAGCAACATCAACATGGAACTAGAAGTACAAGAGACGTATCCACTAGTTCCGCTCCTATCCACCTGCTTTACTGTTGCTCAAACATTTGTCGCTGCCTCAACCTCGGTGGCTCCCTCCAAGCCTGCGGATCGAGGAGTCGGACAGTCACGTGCCAGGTGACCCTTTCCGCCACAGGAGTAACATTGTCTGTTTCTGGCACGCCTGGCTCTGACCCCACCTCGGGTGCCCCGCACCACCGGTCCTAAAACCCGAGATCGCCCAACTGCTGGTCTGGTCCTCCTGGACCTCTGCATCATCTGTCTACTGCCCACAGATGACTCGGCTTCTGATCGAAAAACACGCGGTAAAGGCAGAATCTCCTGTACACGCTCGGGGTGTAGAGATACTGGCACAAACTCCACCCTGAAGAAGGTCTCGAAGTCTTCCCATGCGAAGTCCATCTCATCGCAAAACTGAAACAAGTGGCTCCACCACCTACTTGCTGCTGCCTGAAGGAGGCTGGTAGCAAAGATCACCATGAAGTCTGCCGGCGTCCCCACTAGCCTGAAGACTCTCACCACAGCCTCCAGCCAAACCTCAGCCGCCTGCGGGTCCGTCTCTCCCCGGAACCTGGGTGGCCTCTGGCGCTGGAACTCGTGCAGCGCGCTCAAGCGTCGTGCATCGCCTACTGCTGGGGCTGGTGGCATCGGTGGCCCAACGTATGGTAGTACCGCTGGTGCCTCCGCTGGTGCCTCAACTGCAAGAGGTCCCTGTACCGAAGCCTCGTCGCTCGACAGACTGTCAGCACGCTCATCCCTCCAGGCTCTAGCTGATCATCTGAGAAAAGACATCCTGAAAGAAACAACGTAACACGATCAAACGATTATACCTGGTGAGCTGACCTGGTTTGAGCTGTTTTAAGGGGAAAAAAACCTTTGAAAACACACACGCAATCAGTGTTTTCGTGCACAAAGTCGGAAATCAGTTGTCAGGGTCCTGGTGTATGGATACGTCGGCCGCCCGCACCAACACTGGACTCCCTGAACTGAAAACCACACTCGGTACTCTCAACACTATTGCTTCACAGAAAGAAACATCAGAGTTATAAGTTCTGCGGTAGAACCGAACTCCTCTGATACCAATTTGTCACGACCCGTCCTCGGGACCCGTGCCGTGACTACCCCAAGCCCGCCTTCCATAGGCCAGGGGCTGGCGACTAGCACCAAAGGCGTAAAATCCCGATAACTGGGAAGGCATTGCCTTTATAAAGAAAACAAGCACCACAGAGTACAAGCGGAAGAAAAAAAACACTAAGTACAAAAAGAAGAGCTGAAAAGAAAAAGGGGCCGGAAATACAAGCCCAACTGTAAAGTACAACTCGAAAGGGAAAACAACGACTGAAAAGTAAAGCTGCTACGCTGAGATGTCCACTAGAAATCCCACCTGAAGGGTGGGTACAGATAGCTCCTCTGCTCTCCGGGTCCCGCCATCCGCTCCGAGTATGTCCCGCCCAGTGGTCCACCTCCGGGTACCGCCTCGTCGTATAGTCCACCTCCAGGTACCGTCAAGTCCTCGAACCTTCGGCTTCTGTCAGCTCTGTCCGTCGTCTGCAACCAACACAACGAGGTGCGGGCATAGCCCGTGCAGGGGTGAGTATAACGATACTCAGTAGGGACCCCGAGACCCTCAAGGTCTCACTAAAACCAACAAGGATAACCACAAGAAGATCACAACAGATAAACTCTACTTAGGTATATGCCCATACATATACCTAAGTTATCAAGTAACCCATCTCAATCATGAGGAAACACAAAGGTCAAAAGTCTCAGCTCAAACCAGGATTTTCATTATCGAAACCATAACTGCTGAAGAGCTCCATCTCTAGAGTGTACAGTGGTCCTGTCACGACTCCGAGGTACTGCTCACTAACCTAAGACTGCTGAGGTACTCCTCCTGTCGAGTACTGCGGGTTTGCGGCCAACTACCTGGCGCTCCGTCCGCTGAGGGTCTGTCGCCAAATACCGGGCGCTCGCCCAAATAGCCTACTGAGGTACTCCTCCTGTCGAGTACCGTGGGTTTGCTGCCATCTACCTGGCGCTCCGTCCGCCGTGGGTCTGCCGTCAAATATCGGGCGCTCCGTCCACTGGGCTAGTCGACTCACTCCAAGTCGAGTCGGTCAAGCAGTCGTCAGGTCTCAGCCGGCTACACGGTCTCCGTACTCTGCACGCTCGTCTCCGGGAGGGTCCTCTCCACGAGCTACTGGTCGATACTCCAAGTATCTCAAAGTCCCATGAAGAAGTATCTCAAAAGTCCGTCTCGTCACAGGGGTCTCAACGCAACAGACGGCGCGTCGATCGGACGCCCGGTCTGTGAGTTATTAGCCTTTTCGTCCCAGGGGCCCGGTTGGTTTCGAGTGCGAACCAATCCCGGCCGTATCTCAACTGTACCCCGAACTCCCATAGGGTATACTCATAGGGACCGTTACTAAACGTAAACACCAACGCCGCTGACGGTTCGTCAAACGGACGTCCTGTCTGAAAGATATTAGCTTTCCCGTTCCAGGGGCCCGGTTGGATTTCGAGTACAATCCAACCCGGCCATACTCCGACTGTATCCAAAACTCGGGCGGAGTATGTCAAAAGTTCCGTCTCACTAAAAGGAACACAACGCGACTGACGGTACGTCAATCGGACGTTCGTAGCTCAAGATATGAGCGTTTCCGCTCCGAAGGCCCGGTTGGTTTCGTGAACGAACCAACCCGGCTGAACACAAAGTAACCCGAAACCTTGAGTGCGATATACCGAAACGATCGTCTCGATCCAAGGATCGCGTTGCCGCAGACAGTTCGTCGTTCGGAGGTCCGAGGATCAAGTTATGAGCCAAAAACCAAATCTGGTTCGAAACGGGGGGGTCCGGGTCCGGGCCGACCCGGCCCGACCCCCCCCCCCCCCCCCCTGGGCGGTGCGGCGGCCGGCGGCGGCGGCGGCGGTGGGCCGCGGCGAGGCTGCGCACGCGGGGGCTAAGCCCCGCGGTTTTCATCAGGCGGCGCGGCTATGCCGCACCGTTTTTTCTTAAGAAACGCCCCCCCCCCCCCCCCCCACGTGGGGGGCCTACTGTGCGGAACCGGGGGGCCGGCTGCCCCCCCCCCCCCCCCCTCCCTTCTAAGAACCGCCCCCCCTCATTAAGAGGGGGGTTTTGAAGAGCCGACCGGGGGATTAATTCCCCCGGTTTTCCGCTATCCGGCCGGCCAGCTGGTCGGCCGGTTTTCTCCAACGGGACCGGAAATTCCGGTCCCCACTTCGGCTTCCGACGCCGGTGGCCCGGCCGCCGGTGTTCTCTTCCGCCGCGGCCCGGAACCGGCCGCGGTCTCCTCGTTCCGCCGCGGCCCGGAACCGGCCGCGGCGTTCGTCGTCCGGCGCGGTGCGACGACACCGCGCCCCTCCGCCGCACTTTAATTTCTTTCAACGCGGCGCGACGGCGTCGCGTTCTTGATGTTTCTTCCATGGTGTGCGCGCGACGGCGTTGCGTAAAATAAAAGCACGATCAACCGCGTGGTGCGACGGCACCACGCCACTTGCTTCCACCCGCAAGAACAAACAAGATCGTTGGAGGGGGTTTGGCCGTGTTCGTGCGGTCCGGCCCCCTCACGTTAAAATAATAACGCAACTTTAATTAATCAACATCCACACGTTAGTCATACGAACCACTAGCAAGAATGAGATAATTAAATATTAAATCAACATCCCCTACCTCGGGTATAAGTTCGAGGATTTGACTATGTCCGCGGAAGTCGACGTCGCGGAGATCGGGCGTCGCGGTAGTCGTTCGTCAATTCCGTTGACGAAGAGATACGTCCGATGAAGCACGTCGTTGGCGAATCCTTGTACGCCGACGAAGGTTGTCCGAGGAAGGTGCGGTGTTCTCTCTCGTTGACACCGAAGACGAAGAAGAGCGGAGTGGCGTTCTTCGTCGGAACTTGAGCGTTCTACATCAAGTCTTGAGGAAAGCCAAATAAAAAGGAAACAACGAACTCAAGAACCCTTACCTTGATAGTCGCACGTTGACGGAGTCGTGGAATATCGGTGTCGATTCCTTTGACGTCGGAGGAAGAGTCGTTGTCGATGGCGTTCGTCGCGGAAAAGATGATGCGGAAGAAGTACGTCATGTCGCGGATATGGCGTCGCGGGAAGACCGTGTTCTTCGGCGAAGAAGTTCTTCGTTGAAGAACGGCGTTCTTCGTGTTCTTCGTCAAGTTGAAGAAGAAGAAGAAAAGCTTACAAAGCTCTCAAGAAAACCTCCCAAGGTGGTAAAAGAAACTCCTAGAATAATATAAGCTTTAACTTATATTATTTCATAACTTAACCACAAGAATTTCAAAGGTTTGAAATTCAAAAAGGGTTTAACTCCCTTAATTAATTAAGTAACTTAAGTTGACAACATTAAAAGAAAAGAGTTAAAGGGGAGGTTTTGAGAGAATTTGAGGAGTTGGGGTTCGTGTGGACCCCACCTCACTTAATCCTTCCAAGGGAGGTTAAGTGGATGTGGGTCCCACTCCCAACTCCCTTTGGTAGGACTTAACTTACAAAAAAATAAAATAAAAAGAATTCACACTTTTTATTCAACTTTTTTATAAATCTCCCAAAAACTAACTTTTAACCCGAAACAAACGCAACTCCCGAAAAGGTCTCTTTAAGAGAATATTGGCGCTGCGAGTTCATCGGTGCCCTCGGATTTCAATTCCGAGCACCGGATCAAAAGTTAGGAAATCCCGCTCGTTCGTTCACTGAACGTACCCGAGCCAAACTTCGGAAATTAATTCCGGGCACTCCGGGCCTCGGAATCAGGTGCCGTCTGAAACCGCGCTCTTGTAAAATTCTAAAGAAAATTAAGAAAAAATTTTCCTTGAATTTTACGGGTCTTTACATTACTCCCACCTCAGGGATTTACGTCCCCGTAAAGCTACATCAAAAACTAGGGAAACAAAAGAGGGTACTGAGCACGCATCTGAGCCTCCCGCTCCCATGTGCTCTCCTGGAGATTCCTGTTCCGCCATCTGTTGCGCACAAGAGGAATCGATCGTCCATGTAGGACCCGCTCCTGTCGATCCTCTATCTCCACCGGGACCTCCGTAAAAGTCGCCCCATCGTCAAGGATGTGCGTCGGGTCGTGCACGTATCTCCTCAGCTGAGACACGTGGAAGACGCCGTGCACCCGGTGCAACTGAGGTGGTAGAGCCAGGCGATAAGCCACCTCTCCTATCCTACTGAGGACATGGAAAGGCCCGATGAAGCGTGGAGACAACTTTCCGCCTCGGCCAAATCTCTGAATACCACGTCGAGGTGAAACCCGCAAGAAGACGTGGTCACCATCCTCGAACTTTAGTGGCCTCCGCCTCCTGTCAGCGTATGACTTCTTTCGGCTCTGTGTTGTTCTCATCCGCTCCTGGATGACATGGACCTCCTCTGACGTGGCCCGGACCATCTCTGGTCCCATAAGAGCTGCGAGATTTCTTCTTTGCCGATAAGAGAAACCTGGTCTCATCCCCTGGATGAACCACATTCTTTGCCTAAAACAGTCAATCCTAACATGGATGATACTAATCCATACCAAGGATGACGTCGTAAGGCCTCGACGCTACTACTAAGAGATCCAACCGTTACTCTCGCCTCCAAGGGTTGAGTCACACTGTCGGCATCAGTGTGTGGTAACTGGGTCTCCTCCAGTAGATGTCTCACAAGTGAGGGTCAAGTCAACAGTCAACTGGAACCTCTTAGTAACATCACAAAAGAGGACAGGAATGAAAACATCACAAAGCATGCGTCTTTTATTATTGCAGCTCATAATACAAGACGATACACAAAAGCAACATCAACATGGAACTAGAAGTACAAGAGACGTATCCACTAGTTCCGCTCCTATCCACCTGCTTTACTGTTGCTCAAACATTTGTCGCTGCCTCAACCTCGGTGGCTCCCTCCAAGCCTGCGGATCGAGGAGTCGGACAGTCACGTGCCAGGTGACCCTTTCCGCCACAGGAGTAACATTGTCTGTTTCTGGCACGCCTGGCTCTGACCCCACCTCGGGTGCCCCGCACCACCGGTCCTAAAACCCGAGATCGCCCAACTGCTGGTCTGGTCCTCCTGGACCTCTGCATCATCTGTCTACTGCCCACAGATGACTCGGCTTCTGATCGAAAAACACGCGGTAAAGGCAGAATCTCCTGTACACGCTCGGGGTGTAGAGATACTGGCACAAACTCCACCCTGAAGAAGGTCTCGAAGTCTTCCCATGCGAAGTCCATCTCATCGCAAAACTGAAACAAGTGGCTCCACCACCTACCTGCTGCTGCCTGAAGGAGGCTGGTAGCAAAGATCACCATGAAGTCTGCCGGCGTCCCCACTAGCCTGAAGACTCTCACCACAGCCTCCAGCCAAACCTCAGCCGCCTGTGGGTCCGTCTCTCCCCGGAACCTGGGTGGCCTCTGGCGCTGGAACTCGTGCAGCGCGCTCAAGCGTCGTGCATCGCCTACTGCTGGGGCTGGTGGCATCGGTGGCCCAACGTATGGTAGTACCGCTGGTGCCTCCGCTGGTGCCTCAACTGCAAGAGGTCCCTGTACCGAAGCCTCGTCGCTCGACAGACTGTCAGCACGCTCATCCCTCCATGCTCTAGCTGATCATCTGAGAAAAGACATCCTGAAAGAAACAACGTAACACGATCAAACGATTATACCTGGTGAGCTGACCTGGTTTGAGCTGTTTTAAGGGGAAAAAAACCTTTGAAAACACACACGCAATCAATGTTTTCGTGCACAAAGTCGGAAATCAGTTGTCAGGGTCCTGGTGTATGGATACGTCGGCCGCCCGCACCAACACTGGACTCCCTGAACTGAAAACCACACTCGGTACTCTCAACACTATTGCTTCACAGAAAGAAACATCAGAGTTATAAGTTCTGCGGTAGAACCGAACTCCTCTGATACCAATTTGTCACGACCCGTCCTCGGGACCCGTGCCGTGACTACCCCAAGCCCGCCTTCCATAGGCCAGGGGCTGGCGACTAGCACCAAAGGCGTAAAATCCCGATAAATGGGAAGGCATTGCCTTTATAAAGAAAACAAGCACCACAGAGTACAAGCGGAAGAAAAAAAACACTAAGTACAAAAAGAAGAGCTGAAAAGAAAAAGGGGCCGGAAATACAAGCCCAAATGTAAAGTACAACTCGAAAGGGAAAACAACGACTGAAAAGTAAAGCTGCTACGATGAGATGTCCACTAGAAATCCCACCTGAAGGGTGGGTACAGATAGCTCCTCTGCTCTCCGGGTCCCGCCATCCGCTCCGAGTATGTCCCGCCCAGTGGTCCACCTCCGGGTACCGCCTCGTCGTATAGTCCACCTCCAGGTACCGTCAAGTCCTCGAACCTTCGGCTTCTGTCAGCTCTGTCCGTCGTCTGCAACCAACACAACGAGGTGCGGGCATAGCCCGTGCAGGGGTGAGTATAACGATACTCAGTAGGGACCCCGAGACCCTCAAGGTCTCACTAAAACCAACAAGGATAACCACAAGAAGATCACAACAGATAAACTCTACTTAGGTATATGCCCATACATATACCTAAGTTATCAAGTAACCCATCTCAATCATGAGGAAACACAAAGGTCAAAAGTCTCAGCTCAAACCAGGATTTTCATTATCGAAACCATAACTGCTGAAGAGCTCCATCTCTAGAGTGTACAGTGGTCCTATCACGACTCCGAGGTACTGCTCACTAACCTAAGACTGCTGAGGTACTCCTCCTGTCGAGTACTGCGGGTTTGCGGCCAACTACCTGGCGCTCCGTCCGCTGAGGGTCTGTCGCCAAATACCGGGCGCTCGCCCAAATAGCCTACTGAGGTACTCCTCCTGTCGAGTACCGCGGGTTTGCTGCCATCTACCTGGCGCTCCGTCCGCCGTGGGTTTGCCGTCAAATATCGGGCGCTCCGTCCACTGGGCTAGTCGACTCACTCCAAGTCGAGTCGGTCAAGCAGTCGTCAGGTCTCAGCCGGCTACACGGTCTCCGTACTCTGCACGCTCGTCTCCGGGAGGGTCCTCTCCACGAGCTACTGGTCGATACTCCAAGTATCTCAAAGTCCCATGAAGAAGTATCTCAAAAGTCCGTCTCGTCACAGGGGTCTCAACGCAACAGACGGCGCGTCGATCGGACGCCCGGTCTGTGAGTTATTAGCCTTTTCGTCCCAGGGGCCCGGTTGGTTTCGAGTGCGAACCAATCCCGGCCGTATCTCAACTGTACCCCGAACTCCCATAGGGTATACTCATAGGGACCGTTACTAAACGTAAACACCAACGTCGCTGACGGTTCGTCAAACGGACGTCCTGTCTGAAAGATATTAGCTTTCCCGTTCCAGGGGCCCGGTTGGATTTCGAGTACAATCCAACCCGGCCATACTCCGACTGTATCCAAAACTCGGGCGGAGTATGTCAAAAGTTCCGTCTCACTAAAAGGAACACAACGCGACTGACGGTACGTCAATCGGACGTTCGGAGGTCCGAGGCTCAAGTTATGAGCCAAAAACCAAATCTGGTTCGAAACGGGGGGGTCCGGGTCCGGGCCGACCCGGCCCGACCCCCCCCCCCCCACCCCTGGGCGGCGCGGTGGCCGGCGCCGGCGGGCGGCGGCGGTGCGGCGGCCGGCGGCGGCGGGCGGCGGCGGGCGGCGCGGCGGCGGCGGCGGCGGCGGGCCGCGGCGAGGCTGCGCACGCGGGGGCTAAGCCCCGCGGTTTTCATCAGGCGGCGCGGCTATGCCGCGCCGTTTTTTCTTAAGAAACGCCCCCCCCACGTGGGGGGCCTGCTGTGCGGAACCGGGGGGCCGGCTGCCCCCCCCCCCCCTCCCTTCTAAGAACCGCCCCCCCTCATTAAGAGGGGGGTTTTGAAGAGCCGGCCGGGGGATTAATTCCCCCGGTTTTCCGCTATCCGGACGGCCAGCTGGTCGGCCGGTTTTCTCCAACGGGACCGGAAATTCCGGTCCCCACTTCGGCTTCCGACGCCGGCGGCCCGGCCGCCGGTGTTCTCTTCCGCCGCGGCCCGGAACCGGCCGCGGTCTCCTCGTTCCTCCGCGGCCCGGAACCGGCCGCGGCGTTCGTCGTCTGGCGCGGTGCGACGGCACCGCGCCCCTCCGCCGCACTTTAATTTCTTTCAACGCGGCGCGACGGCGTCGCGTTCTTGATGTTTCTTCCATGGTGTGCGCGCGACGGCGTTGCGTAAAATAAAAGCACGATCAACCGCGTGGTGCGACGGCACCACGCCACTTGCTTCCACCCGCAAGAACAAACAAGATCGTTGGAGGGGGTTTGGCCGTGTTTGTGCGGTCCGGCCCCCTCACGTTAAAATAATAACACAACTTTAATTAATCAACATCCACACGTTAGTCATACGAACCACGAGCAAGAATGAGATAATTAAATATTAAATCAACATCCCCTACCTCGGGTATAAGTTCGAGGATTTGACTATGTCCGCGGAAGTCGACGTCGCGGAGATCGGGCGTCGCGGTAGTCGTTCGTCAATTCCGTTGACGAAGAGATACGTCCGATGAAGCACGTCGTTGGCGAATCCTTGTACGCCGACGAAGGTTGTCCGAGGAAGGTGCGGTGTTCTCTCTCGTTGACACCGAAGACGAAGAAGAGCGGAGCGGTGTTCTTCGTCGGAACATGAGCGTTCTACGTCAAGTCTTGAGGAAAGCCAAATAAAAAGGAAATAACGAACTCAAGAACCCTTACCTTGATAGTCGCACGTTGACGGAGTCGTGGAATATCGGTGTCGATTCCTTTGACATCGGAGGAAGAGTCATTGTCGATGGCGTTCGTCGCGGAAAAGATGATGCGGAAGAAGTACGTCACGTCGCGGATATGGCGTCGCGGGAAGACCGTGTTCTTCGGCGAAGAAGTTCTTCGTTGAAGAACGGCGTTCTTCGTGTTCTTCGTCAAGTTGAAGAAGAAGAAGAAAAGCTTCCAAAGCTCTCAAGAAAACCTCCCAAGGTGGTAAAAGAAACTCCTAGAATAATATAAGCTTTAACTTATATTATTTCATAACTTAACCACAAGAATTTCAAAGGTTTGAAATTCAAAAAGGGTTTAACTCCCTTAATTAATTAACTTAAGTTGACAACATTAAAAGAAAAGAGTTAAAGGGGAGGTTTTGAGAGAATTTGAGGAGTTGGGGTTCGTGTGGACCCCACCTCACTTAATCCTTCCAAGGGAGGTTAAGTGGATGTGGGTCCCACTCCCAACTCCCTTTGGTAGGACTTAACTTACAAAAAAATAAAATAAAAAGAATTCACAATTTTTATTCAACTTTTTTATAAATCTCCCAAAAACTAACTTTTAACCCGAAACAAACGCAACTCCCGAAAAGGTCTCTTTAAGCGAATATTGGCGCTGCGAGTTCATCGGTGCCCTCGGATTTCAATTCCGAGCACCGGATCAAAAGTTAGGAAATCCCGCTCGTTCGTTCACTGAACGTACCCGAGCCAAACTTCGGAAATTAATTCCGGGCACTCCGGGCCTCGGAATCAGGTGCCGTCTGAAACCGCGCTCTTGTAAAATTCTAAAGAAAATTAAGAAAAAAATTTCCTTGAATTTTACGGGTCTTTACACTTCTCTTCTTAATTATCCAAAGACTCTTACATTGATTTAGAATTTTCAGTTTCAATAGATAGAGATTCAAATAGAATTTAATTTTAAAATAATTCAACCCAATTATTTTAAAAACATTTTATTTCCAAAATAAACCTATATTGCTGAATTAGTTACTGTTTATTTCATGAAATTTGAAAATTTTAATATCAAATCAATTTTTTACCCATCCACACATGGTTCATCAACATCAAAACTGGTTGGGATGATATTTGTCATTTTTTTGAGCATATTTTTTATGCATTTAATTCAGTCAAATTCATTAATTTATAGGAAGGAATTCTCATTTTTTATGTTATTTAATTATTTTTGAAAGTATTTTGTTGGAATTGAAATTTTAAAAATTTATCATTACTAGAGAACTCATATTTTCTAAAATCATGCTAATCTTAGGAGTAGTCACAATCAAATCCCATTTTATTAAAGACTATAAATTAGGGGTTAAAATCGTAAATAATTAAAAACATATAAAACCATCTAAGAAATAGTAATAAATTTATTCTTGGTTTTTTTATCACGTAACTCCAGTCAATATATTTACCTTATAATGCAGTACAGTGGGGACTACAGGGTTGTCTCATGAGAAGGTTTCAAGCTAAGTTGGAAAATTTTCACCTTGTTAAATTATTTTTGTTAAATTTTAAAATTAGAAACAATGATTTGAAATTGTTTAAAAAAATTATATAACAGAATATATAAATGAAATAAAAAAGCCTATTTAGAAATTAAATATTATAGGTAAACCGGATATAAAATGGAATGCTAATTAAGGCAGTGGTGGAGGAATTTTGATCTTCAGACACTCACCTTATCATTTTTTTACTAACATATTACAATTAAATTTTCCAATTTATACCTCAAAACTGTAATTTATATAACTATTTGAACCATAAGCCATGTCAAGACCTCAAAAATGAGTTTTTATTCATTTAGGAATATCATCCTATTTCCAAAAACCTCCAAGCAATCAAAACTAGTGAAACTTGTTGTGCTCAATGGGGAGACCTCTCCTGAAAATGATTAAACAAAAAGACAAATATTTTACATTTATAAGTTGATAAAATACTGAAAAAAAATTGAGGAAATTAGAATCAAGAGATAAATAGACATCTGTACTTCATTAAAAAAAATTACAAAATAATTTAATAAAAAATAGTTTACAATAAAAATCAAATACTAAAATGGGATCTACCTTCCGATCATCACTTCCCATCACCAATTTGAGTTGTATCCCATTGTATATTGATAAACTCATTTAATTATCCTATTATATAGAATTAATACAACATATCCAAACCCTCTAGTCTAGGTTCCCTAAGATGACCTTGGAAGGGTGATTGGGGGGCTTAATTTATAGGAAACTCCCATTAAGGCTCAACAGCATCCGTATTTAATTTCATGCATCCCATTATCAACATGATGTGTAAAAAGGTTACATTATGGGTAATTTCTCATTATACAGTCAACATGAATCTAAGAAAAATAATCTCTATAGACTCTTATCAAAAAATATATTGTCAAGTAATACATTTTCACGACATGTAATTGGGTTTCAGGATGCGAAATTATGTCATGACTTGTCCTGTAGCTCTTCTTCCCTAAAATATTTCCATATTGTATACAAATTAATGGATTAATTTACTTATACAAAAATATATAGAGTTGTTCCAAAGTACAATTTACATTTATCATCCAAATTTCAAATCCATTGGTTATTAGACGTGAATGTTATGATTTAATTACCAAATACATATTTTTCTACCGGAATATTTATTAATTTTTTTCAATGTTCTAATCATTCAATGAATTCAGTAATGAACTAATTTTTCTACGAAATTTATTATGGATGAAATTATATGAATTATATTTAACATACAAGTGGAATCAATGAATTTGGAAATATTTATCTGGATTTATGCCACTATTACTGATGTGGGGTCTACAATGCTATCTAAAACAACATTCCACAAAAATAATTCATTTGGGAATCCAGATGCTCAAATTAAACTCTTGTTTAGTTGAAAAATATTTATCCCGTGAATTTGGGGTTTTTAAAAAATAATCATTTTAAATAGAACATAATTGAAAAAGATAAACTTGAAATACAAAAACCATTAAAAATTGAAAAAATTCCCAAATTATGTAATTTTCACAATTTAGCTCAAAACAACCCAAAATAGAAAAAACATTGAAATTTCACATAAAATGAAATATTTTTGGGATTAAAAACATTATATTAGAGAACAAAATATGTGATAATCATAGCTTCTTTACCCACCTAGAGCCAGTGAGTAATTTTTATACCATTCTAGGCTTTGTTACACATCGTCATAAGAAACATAATACCTACATATGTTGTGGAAGAAAATGGTGTGACTTTATCTATTTCTATCACATCTCTAGGTGTAGTATGAAATTTATTGATACGGTTTGTATGTGAAGTGTGCGAACAATTTTTCCAAATTTTAGTATTGGCATCACATTTTCCAAGTGTGATTCCTTCCAGTGTCTAAGGAGAGATGAACCCTTTGACGTGTTTTTCCAAGCTCCACAGTGACTGTGCATTGGCGTCTATTATATTCCAAAGAAGGGATATTTTGGATTTTCCTGAACTGGATTTGTGAAACACCCTTAGGGAGTATTTCTAGTTTTTGGGTGCTTCACAATATGATGTGTAAATGTCCAGAAAAACTATGAGAAGAATTGAGGAATTGTAAAATTTCATCCATGATTGCTCGATCCTATTATTTTGTATCACCTTACAAGGGAGGTTTATCTTGATCCTACCACATATAAATGACTCTTCTGGGCCTTTTGAAGATGCAAGGATGAGCTTGGTAGATAGAGAGAGAGAGAGGATCCAGCTGGTCAGTGTTATGTGATTTATGGAGATGTACATGTCATTGAGTTCTATGCAGCTGGTGTGACATTGTGTGATGAATCGGGATGCAGTCAGTAATGATTCTCAAGAACAGTTCATTTATGTATTGGATAATGACATAATTGTTCGGTTATATTGGGCCAGAGAGAATCTAAATGGAGGAAAGTTGTTTGGGGAGACATTGGGTCACATGTGTGAACTTGTGACATGTTTTTTATTTTGGATCAGGGTGGTAAATATGGACCTTCTGCCTATGTGTACCATGATTTCATGTGGGTCCACCAAACATGGGTTCATTATTGCTTAAAAATATCATTTATAAATTGTAATTGTTTTTATAATGAATGGGTCCATTATTGCATCTGACACCAAGTCGAGGCCACTCGTTTTTAGTTTGGATTTACTGGTTTCCCATTCCCATGGGTTGTATATCATCTATAAAATATACTAATGTAAAAATCATAGCTTGACACATTAACATAAATCATTTTCCTCTACTAGAGAAGAAAAATTTCATGCCATTTCCTCCCTATCATTGAAGAAACGTTTTAGTGCTCGTTGGAGGAAACCCCATTCTAAAAATTTATGATGAACAAACCAAAAAAATTAAAATGTATACATTTCAAAAATACTAAAATTCAATGTGCCATAGTTAATATAGAAAAAAAATTATATATAGGTTATTAAAAATGGATAAATCTATTAACCATTCATATTGTTTGAGAGATTTATATTAGTCCATTTTTCAAATTTCAGTGACCATATTTATAAATTAGTAGATCATAATAATTTTTATAGTGTAAAAGGAAACCATTTATGATATATTTTATAAAGGACATTGATCAAGGTTTTAATGATTAATGGATTACATCACCATATTAATAGTTATAATTATTGGAAAAAATATACTAACCATGTTGTTATAAATAAAACTAGAGATCTAAGGAATAACTTATCACTCTATTATAGATCTTATGATTAGTTAAAAGTAATATTTTTTGATTCATGGATAAAAAAAATTATTTTTGGATATTCGTTTCATATAGTAAGCAATGGATAAAAAATTGATCTCTGAAAAACCAAAGGATAAAATCGGTCTTGTGAATTAAATGCATATCTTGTAAGTATATTTCATTATAGTTTTTGAAAGTCAAGTAATTTATCAAAATTAGGAAAAGGATCATGGAAAAAATTTATCCTATAACATTCATATCTGATGAATCAAATGGTAATTTAAATCAAAACAAATTTATGGTTATAAAGACATTACCATTCCATTTATCATTCACTTGGTTGTGATAGATTAGTTATATTACACTATATATTTATTTACATTATTCTTCTATGTCCATATCTTCACATACCACCAATTTTCTCTAATTTAGATTCATAGTTATGTGTTTTTCCATATGACCTTTCTATATCCTTCACAGTCTCATTAAATGAATTTTTTATTAACCCTTTAATGATGTGGGGGTTTCAAAAAAGGTTTCATCAAATTTAAATACATTTATTACAAATATCAAATTAATATTTTGGGAATGAAATTTATTTAAGGATGGGAGAATGTAACACCTTGATATTTTAAAATAAGAACATTATATTTGATTATGTATGTGACTCACAATGCCAATTAGAAGAAAATATAACACCCTCATACATTAGGATATTTTTATTTTTAAATAAATTCCATCATTTCAATCCCTTTCATTACTCAAAATGATATGTTTATATTTAGTTGCACATAAAATTGAGTTTATCTTGTATTACATGTAGTACTCAGTTTAGTTTGTTGTTACTCGCAACATATAGTTTAAACAAAATGTGAAGTATTATTAAATTATTATTGTCTAATATAACAGTTATAACCTACCTGTTAAATTTTAGGGTATGAATAATAATAACTAAATTATTATAACTCTGGTTATTTTGATTAGTAATAAAATATGAGTCATTTAGAAGGAAAATAGATGTTCTATGAAAAACTATGTTTTTCTAAAACAAAGAATAATCACCCTTTGAGAACATAATTTAAATCAAATTTTAAACAATAATATAAATATAATATTGAAATCGTGTTTTCAAAACTATTTGATGGTGAATATATTGTATTTTTTTAATTGTCTCATTTTTTTATGAATAGTTAAAAATAAAAAAAATGCAAGCTGCCTTTTCATTTAAATAATTTATATTGTTAAATTATATTTCTAATTTTATTCAAAGTAATAGAAGTAAATTTAATTTTCAATTATTCAAATTTTGGTCATTGGAATCATTTTCTTATTGAATGTAGATAAAAAAAGACTGTAAATGGTTGGATATTTTTGCATTAAAAACTTATTTTCTCATCACATATGAGGGATACGTTTTTTTAAAAAAAAATTACAAATTTTTTGAATGATTTTTTAAATTTTTTTTTTCATATTTTTAATAATAATAATTTATTATTTATTATAACTTTATCATTATTGTTTATCAATATTAATAATGAATATAGTAAAAATTAATTATCACAGTGATGATAAAACATTATTTACTCGGCGGTTAAACTAAAACGGTAATAGTAAATATTACCAATAAAAATGTATAATAACTATTTTATTGTCATATGTATACCATTAAATATAGAATGTTTAATAATGGTCCATTTTTTCCCTTGGGAGTAAATAAAAATGATGTATCACCCATCACTTTTAAAATAGACAATGTGTGTCATCTCCCCCAATTATAAAAGGCTATGCCCTCTCCTATCTTCACCACTCTCACAAGACAATATGGTTTAGAGAATAACTACCCAAATAAGTATCCAAATTCCATCTCATATGAATAAAATCATTATTTTGGTCATAAAACCCACTGAGAAATCCATTAGTTCAAACTTATGGAAGATGCCCAAAGAAGTGGTAGAGTTCTTTAACAAGTGTCTTTATTTTATTTAATTATACACCTAATCAAATTCATTTTATACAATTATTATATAATAAACTCAATATATTACATATATTACGATGGTTTTATAATAATTAAATTACCTATAGATAACTCCAATTCCATCAAACGTGTTTCAAAATCATCATTTATGTTTATGGTAGACTGTCGCCTCATGAACTGATGTCATTCAGTCATCCATAACCATAATTTAAAGCTACGTATGATGACAGATATAAATTTTATATATTATATTTATAACTTTAGAGTCATTATATAATGTAATATTTTTTATATTTCCATTCTTTATTGGATACAAGAATGTATCTCATGTGTACGATAGACTACCTCCTCACAAAATGATTTGATTTGTGTTTCAACAGCAAATTATTTGGAATATAATAAGGATATGGTAAATAATTATATGGGATATATATGAAATAATTATGATATTCATGACATATTTATCATTATATACATATATTTTATTTTATTTTATTTTATAAATGTTCACTCACATAAGGATTATAACATCATTCGTGGAAGTTTGGACTACATCCTTCAAGAAGTTATGTGATTATACATTCATCACAACAACATATGGAACAAATATATAAGTAATTATATTTTTATTACTATATTATTATCATTCATGAAATATAAAATATCTCCTACCACCTTTCCATAATGATCATTAACAAAAGGAAACATTGCTCATGCGTATGTACGACCTACCGTCTCCATGATCACAACATACATCATTTTTCATAACCATATTTGAAGATTAGTTTTAAAAGTATAATTTAAATAAAAATATGATAATTATATGATAATTATTATTAATTATATGATAGAACTATATAATATTCATAGGAACTGGATCTTTATTGAAAAAAATCATAATAAAAAAAGGGAATTACCACCCAAAACATTGAAAATAATGAATGATTATAAGTGAAAAAATGATAAAATTTAATAAAAGGTTAATATATAATATTATAAATATTATTATGGTGATTTTTAGGGTTAAGAACATCTTTAAACCAACTATATATGATGAAAAATTATGTTCTCCAAAATTGAATCATGAGGTAAGGGATTTCATCTCTACTTACATTCCATTGAGATGTATCTGTTATTATTTACCAATTATCTTTAATGTAATGTACATACTACCCCATGAAATTTAATTTAATAATTTCAGAATAATTCATGGTATTTTAAATTTTTTATTTGGTTCATATAAATGGGTTTTAATTAGAAAAATTTATGTAGTAAAAGTTATTGAACAATTTCATATTCTTTTGTGATTAAGAACATTCTCTTTAAAAAGGCAATTCCTTGAATACTTATTAATTGTACATTAAATTTATCTTAAATATATATATTCTTGTATATTTTATATGATTATCTCCAAAACCATATACAATTTTTGTGTATATTGTTTACTTTCCTGGTGGTTTTATTAACTAGAAAAATGTTGGTAAATCTATATCACATTCTCAATACAGATATTTGATGACAAGGAAAATTGATAATGAATTAAATATATTATTAAATATATGTGAAATTGATTGGATTTTAATATATTGGTGGGGGGAATTATAAATATTCCCTCAATGCATCAACAACACTCATGAGATAAATTCATTTGGTAATACCCTGTGCATTTGTAAGTAGTGGTTTCAAACTATCTTGAGGAATGATCCTGATAGTATAAGTATTGATGTGAATACCCATTGGGTTTTTACCCATTTGTTTTAAATATTATTGATGATAGATCTTCATGGTAAAGGTATCATGTTTCGAGGAATCATTTTATCCAACAAATAATAATATTTTTCATTTAAAATTCAATTTTTGTTATTTTTTCCTAGGAGATTTTCACAATGATATTATCTATGGATTCATTTAATTATTAGTTTGTTGTATTCATGTAATGTTTTTCATTTATCTTCCAAGATATATAGATTTACCTTATTTTTTCATAAAAGTAATGTTATTTAAATTGCATTTGTGTTTAGTAATTGGCTTTTTTGTAACAATAGTCCTTATCGATTCACGATTGATTCTGTTGTACTTAACCCTTAATAATAATTTGAGTTCAGACTTATTTTATTTTCTATCCCAGGAAACCATGAAGTGTATTATGTTAGATATGGAAGTATATTCTAGAGGGAATAATTTTATTCATGAAAAAAATATGTTGATGTTTTTTATATTAAAATATAATTAAAGGCATAAGTATATATTTGTTTTACTAATAATACAAAAATATTCAATTCTATTCAAAGTGATTCCTTATATATTTTGACAACGTATTATTTTAGTAGTTGAATCCATGTAACAAGGGTTAGGGGGGGGGGAAATATTCAATACTTGTTATTAACTACTATAATGATAATAAAAATGTATCATGTGACTTCTACTATAATAACCATATATAATAATATTATATTAATATAGAAAAATTGATGTGAATTCATCATTTTTTTGAAACATCTACATCAATATATAATAGCTTTTTTCATTTAAAACACATGTAAATATTAATTATTCTTCTGTGAATTTCATCCTTGACCATATCCATTTACTACTGATGAAAATCCCTAAAAATTACTCATTTACCACTAAATGAAATTATCTTCATACTTATTGGCAAGGATTCATGAATTTATGACATTAGTACGATCTTGGAGACTCCATCGTGGTAAAAATCCCAAGGTTATTCTCCCAAATCAGGTAGGACAAGTATCTCATATATACCATAGATCCTTATATATGTACGAAATAAAACATTAACTATATATTTGTAATTATCCTTTCACTGAATATCATTTTAATTTAAATATTAAAAATCATTATCCACAATGAAATTTATTTTGGAATTCCCATAGGTATATATTTATATTTTTAGATTTATAAATTAATATTTTTATGCAGAATCATTTTTAAACATGATTGTTTAATTGTAATAACAGATATTCCCACAGAGAGAATAACTTATATGTGGATATTCCCTTAGGTTGGTCAGGCTTGTAGATTCACTTATGTGGTTCACTACATTGTCAACTAGTTCCCCAAACATATTTTTTTCATTCTCCATTATATCAAAATTTATCATATTTTAATTTTGAAAGGATCGTGATGGCCAATATCATGATTTATCATTATATGAAGATCATTGTACCATTTATCATCAAATATTTATTCCCTAGTTTTGCATTCTATCTCCATAAACCCTTCCATGTGACACTCAAGTTAGATCTGCTAATAGTGTAAGACACGATCACTCCTCCTTTTGTAACATGCAGTCTTTATGGCTCTCCCTGAATCATCAATAGTCAGGGAAGATCAATGATTTCATATAGCTCACATAATTTTATTTCAATTCATTCCTTATAAAACATACACATAATAGTGTAAGGGTCCTAATTTTTTTTGTAATTGAATCATGTCATGGATACACACATCACATAATTCCATATTCATAGAAGATAGATTCGACAAATTTTATTATCCTCAAAATCTATTTTCCGTGGATTTCACTCTTCAACGAAGCTTAATTTAATGAATAATACATTCCAAGTAATCTATGTTCCATGTTATATCCTTTATATATAATATTAGATTCATAGAAGATCCTCTCCACAAAACATACATACCATGGAGTCTTATATCCAGTTGATCCCCCATCTATGGAATTTATTTTCCACTTAAGATCCATTATAATAAATATGTAGTTCCTAGAACCTCCATTCCATATAATATACATAGAATATCCATCCAATTGAGTATTCAATAAACATATTATCCCATATAAGGAATAACATTTCCACTGACACTCAATATATAGAATCATATTTTTCATCTTTTGGCCAACACCTGGATGAGTCTTTTCAAGTCTTCAAACAGAAATTTTTTTTTCTCCATATTATCCATGGAAATAACTTAATTTTTCATATAAAATAATACATTAAATAACCTATACCCCAACCAAGATGTAATATCCAATATAAAATTACTTAATATAGCAAGAAAAGAACCTTGAGAACTTCTTAACAACCTTAAATATATTATTATTCACTTACATGAAATTGAAATTAATTTAAAAAAAATAAAAAACTCACACAATATTGGATCAGTATTTCTTAGGGACCGTTATTATCATAGAACCTTCTCAAGATAAGTTTAATCCAATTATAGTGATTCTTCAAAATCTTATTTCCTGTGTTGATTCCTTATCTTGCATGAAATTTCAATACTATAAGAACACCAAAACATAATATATATAACTAAATGATAAAAAAAATAATTATTATTTTAAAAATTAATATAATAATATAATAATAAGAATATATAAATCATTTCATAAATATTATTCATTATAAAAATGAAAATATAAAATAAATTATTTAGATAGAAATGTTTTTTAAAATATAGGGCTTGTGCAATATATCATCTCTGCACTAATGATAAACCACTAGTCTGTTGTTAGTTTAATAGGGAAATTGATGTATCTATGCAGAGAACAAATAAATAATACCAAAAAGATAATAGCAATACAAGTCCTCATAGGGGAACCCTCTCCTATATTTGATTCTATTAATCTAGTTAAATAAAATACTTTCATGTCCCTCCTGAATAATCATTCATCCATGGAAATTAGTTCCCCTAATAAACAAACTAAATTCTTCTTTTATAGTTACACATAGAAATATCATTGATCAATTTAGTTATATTTAAACAAAGATATCCTTTGTCATAATCTCTCTTGATCGTGCTTCATTAATTTTTATGAAGAATAAAAAAATGAAATCATGATGTTAGATACTTCATAGAGGATGATTTTCATTCAAGAGTACCATTGATTTAATCTCATAATATATTTTTTTCATGTGATTTAACCTAACTTGAGACATTATTTATTATTTTATAAATCCATGTTAATATAATGTGAGATCTAGGTGGCCCAATTGATCTAACATACGGAATATGTACATGGTTTATTCTGACATATATCCCATTTTATTATAAAAAATGACAGATTTATCCCCATGTGGATTTTTCAAAGGGAGTGATTCATATATATGGAATCAAGTATTCAGGAGTTATTATTTCACAACCTCAATGAATTCCCCATGATTCGTATACGAATAATGTAACACCACATTTAATCATATGAAATTCATCAAATTTCAAACATATATTATATTGATGAGATGATCATGAAGGGACAATGATATGGGGTAAATTATTATACATAAATATTATATAGTTTTTCCTTCCTTAATATATTATATTATTTTAGTGTGGTTTGGATCTCTATGATACTATTATACACTCAAGTTTTCTTTTACTCAGTAAGATGATTATTACCCATAATGTTAAAATCACATTTAGTAGTGCAATAACATTTTTAATAACTCTTCCTTTTACAATACATGGATCCACAACCATGACTAAAATGATAACAACCATGAATGAAATGATATATATTTGAAGTCAGTTAATATGAACTTTTTTTTGATGATACAACAACTATGATTATAATGATATATATTTGAATATTATAATCCAACTATAATAACTACTGAAAGAAGCGAAAACAAAAAATACAGATAAACATAATTAATCCATAAAAATGATATGAAGGTAAATAAGATGTCATCGGATGATCTTCAATAAATTTAGATATAATGTCTGGAACAGTTGGAGTATCTTTTATGATCACATCAATGAAACAGTAGTCCAAAAAGTAAATGATCAAATGTGCAACAAAATTATGTATCACTAGTCTGTTGAATATAACATATGGTGTTTATATATTGTGTTCTCCTGAGATCACATTATATTATATTAATCCCATATCATTAATTCTATTATATTTTAGGAAAATATAATTAAGAAATCTCTACATTCCATGAGTTTGAGAATAATAATACATATAATAATTTTGTAACATTTTTTTTTGAAATAACGCATTCAATATCAGAGAGCATAGGAACCCTTTTATTATTATATAAAATAGCTTCAAGAAAACATCCAATATGATTGTTAATATAAATATTTAATTTAAAACAAATAATAATGTTATATAATTTGAATAAACATGCAATGCATTTAAATATCAATATTTCACAAAATACAACATTGAAAATTGGATGTTGCATGTATGCACATGTAATGATTATTTTTTCCTAAGAAACCAGGTTGAACATCAAGCGTTTTATTTCACAACTTGAACCCAAAAATCATAATAATGCTATCAATGATGAATTTTCGGTAATGGATATGCAAGAAGAACTAAATTAGTTCAAAAGAAACAAAGTTTGTGGATTAGTGGAAAGACCCAAGGACAGCTTGACCATAGGCACTAAATGGCTGCTTAGGAACAAAGTAGATGATTCTGGGAATATAGTTAGAAAAAAAGCTTGATTAGATGCACAAGGATATATCCAAGATGAAGCTATAGACTATAAGGAAACCTTTGAAACTGTAGCCAAATTAAAAGCCATTATGATCTTACTTGCCTATGCTACTCATCTGAATTTCAAGTTATTTCAAATCGCGATCAAAAGTGATTTTCTAAATGGTTTTATTGTTGAAGATGTTTTTGTTGACCAACCACGTAGATTTACTAATGCAAATTTTCAAAATCAAGTTTATAAACTTTCTAAAACTTTATATGGTCTAAAACAAGATCCAAGAGCATGGTATGGTAGAATTTTTAATTTTCTTATTTCAAAATGTTTTACTAAAGGGATTAATGATCCAACTCTTTTTATTAAAATAATTTATAAAGGTGTTTTAATTGTACAAATCTATGTCGATGATATTATTTTTGGTTCTTCCAAACACTATTTATGTACTGATTTTTCAAAAAGTATGCAAAATGAGTTTGAAATGATTTTATTGGGAGAACATAAATATTTTCTTGGATTTCAAGTGTTCCAAAATGAAAATGATATTATTCTGGATCAATATAAATATAAAAAGGATCTCTTAAAATGTTTTTCATTGGATAGTATTAAGGAAAGTTAAACTCCTATGAGTACATCTTGTAAATTGGATGAAAATGAAACTGGGAAACCGGTGGATCAAACCAATTACAGAGGTATGATTGGAAACATACATTACCTTACTCCTAGTCGAGTAGATATTATGTTTAGTGTGTGTATGTGTGAAATATTTCAAGCTAATCCAAAATAATCTCATTTACTTGTTGTTAAATACATTTTTAAGAATCTTAAACATACAGTAAACATTGGATTTTTACCCAAAAAGACAACCCATTGAGTTTATAAGTTATTCAGATGCTGATTTTGCTGGTTGCATGTTGGATAGAAAAAGAACATTGGGAACATGTCACCTATTGGGAAAATCATTAATATCTTGGTGAAGTAAAAAAGAATATTTTTGTAGCATTATCCACTACCAAAGCAGGGTACATAGCTGCTGGTAGTTGTTGTGCACAAATTCTGTGGATGAAACACACTCTTTTGGACTATGGATATGAATTTAAGCACGTTACATCAAATGTGACAACACTAGTGCAATACATATCTCGTAGAACCCTGTTTCTCACTCTAGGACCAAACACATTGATGTAAGGAACCATATCTTAAGAGATAATTACCCAACGGGTGATATAATTTTTGAGTTTATAGGTGATGAACATAAATTAGCTGATATTTTCACTAAACCATTGAGTTCAGAAAGGTTATGTTCTATTAGACATGAGTTATGTATGTTTGACCTTAATCAGTAGCTATCCTAACCGATATAAAATTCTCACCGATGTAAAATCCTCACCGATATAAAATTCTCACCGATGTGAAATTCTCACCGATGTAAAATTCTCACCGATAGAAATTCTCACTGATGTGTGCTCAGTTTTAAAACATTTGTCTCCCGCCAGAATCTGAATCATTTTTTACTTTATTTTGTTTTTTTATTTTATGATTTCTAAATGATTAAACTAAATTCGGATCTACTTCTAAATCCACCGAGCCTCAAACCTTAACCCTCAAACCTTATCTCCTGAATCCATATAGAACCCTAAATACATCGAACCAGGCATGGAAAAAACCAAACTTTCTACCTTCAGAGATGACTAGAATGAGCCGAAAACAAACAAGCAGAGGACTGAGAAAGAAGCAAGTGGTAGTGGTAGTGTTGCTAGAACTAGGTCGGGGAGATGACTAGTGAATCCTCATCTACAAAATCGAGTTATTGTGACTAAAAAGGAGCTATGTGTAGAATGGCTACTACCTAGAAAATACTTAGTGCTCGAAATACATGAAGATCAAAAATGGGTAGAGTGTTTTTCGAACAACAATGGTCCATATTTTACAATGTTAGTGAAACCGTTTTACGATTTTGTAAACTTTGAGAAATCAGAGAATGAAAATCGAGTAACCTATTTTGTGAATAGAAAGGAGATGTTGTTTTCATCTATTGAGTGGGATGAGTGCTTAAAAGTCCCACATGAAGGTGTATCTGGTAATGTATCGAGAGCCATGACACCTACCAGTGATATTTTCGATTATGATACTAATTTGGAAGAGCTGACTGGTGATGGAAGTAAAAGAAAAGTAGTTCCTATAAAAATGGATGGAGAGAACAGGCTGCTGTTCAAATTCATTCAATATGTCTTCATATCGAGGAGAGGAGATTTTTCCAATTTGAGATATTAGGATATCAATCTCCTGAACATCTTAAGACATTGTTTAATGTTAAATTTGTGTTTATTGCTGATGATCCAAATGGAAGACATGACAAGGATGAAATCAACGACAAATGCCCTATTGTTTGCTAAATTGATCTTTTTGATGATTAAAGTAAAATGGATAGATGAGTCTCAAGATGCGATAGTAGTAGTTAAGAATAACTTTTGAATCACATCCACAGTGTGAAAATACATGGGGATAAATTAGAACCCATTGATAGGAGAATGGGTCAATGATGACCAAAAGTTATATGATAAATTCAATCTTGTGGATCATCCTTCAAGACCAAAGGATGTGAGGGATCTAGGTCTGGGACCTGATGAAGAGGAGCCAGAATACAATGATGATTTAGAAGATGGAGAGTCCTCTACTGATAAAGGTGGAGTCCCTGACATAACTCCTAGCCCAACTCTTGAAAATCATGATCAACAGAAATCAGATAAGGACGAAAATGAACTTGACATTCCGTTGCCTATTTTGGAAAACCCTCCAGCTATTGCAGAAGAAGAACTGATAGTGGAAGATTCTCCTCAGGATGAAAGACATGTTGAGAATGTTGCTCAGAATGCTGTTATCCTAATTGAGGATGCACCAGTTGAGGGGGAGCATAAAACCAATGTTGGAAGTGTTAAAGTGGATGGTGTAATTAAAGATTGGGAAGAAGACCCTGGTTTTAGAGTATGTGGTTTAGATTCTTCTGATTCATATAATAAAGAATATCATAATAGACCTCAGATTACTTATGATTTCGATTCTGAGTTATTGCCTGAAGATGTGGTCAGAATGCATGACCTAGATACTTTAAAGAAAAAGCATAAAGACAGTTTTGTGTAAAAAGTAAAGAAGATGGTGGTTTCTCTGGTATCTTCAGTTCAATCGAATATGACTGACTCAGTGGTCAGTTTAGCATCTTTAAGAGTACCCACTGCAGTTGTACCTGCCGATATGATCACAAGGGCTGATCTGGAGTCCATGAAGGATGAGCTGAAAGAATCTTTTAATGCCTCAGTTCCTGAGATGAAGCACAGTTTTGCAGAAGAGATGAGTATGTTGGAAAGATCAATTGAACTCTCTCAAGGTTGTAATTTGTCATCTTTTATGGGTGAAATAGTTGAAGAAGTTAATGAATGTCAGGCTCAAGTTTCTAGACATTAACCAGATCTTGAATCATTAAATAAATTTGTTATATCTTTGAAATCTTATATGAACTCAAAATCCCAAGAGGACAAGGACTTAGCCTATGTCAAGAGTGTGGTAAGCCGGATGGTTTCAGTGTTTGAAGGTTTCAAAACTATTATGAAAGATCATATTAAAACCGTAGATTCCAAAGTTCAAAATCATATCAGTGGGTTCACCAAAAGCTTCAAAGAGACTATATCTTTCTCTGTTGGTTCTCTTGCATCCAAACCATCTGTGGATTTGAATTTGTTTAGATCTACGATGAAGGATGAGCTTGTTCAAGCTTCAACCAGTGGTTCTGTGGAATCATCCGAGCTGAGCAGTGTTTTTCTTTCTACCATATATTTAACTAGAGAGATAATGAAGATAGTCCATGAATACATGAGAGACGCATAATCCTCTCAGAAAGAAGTGAAATATAAGGTGGACTCCTATTTCTCTAATATTTTCACCAAAAATCAACTCAACAATCACATCAAACTTCTGTTGGAAAATATGAAGCTTCCTACTATCAATCAAGCTTTCAGATAACAAGTTAGCATGCTAAAGGAATTGACTCTAGCATTGGACAAGTTTATGGAGAAAAAGGATAAATTAATATACACTATGGAGAGAGGAAGAAGAATAATTATGGATTTCAGAAATCTGATGCTGCCTTTTCTACATGTTGATTCTAGGCCAGTAATTGTCCCTCCTACTTTGCCTGCCTCTACCTCTACTGCTTCTCCAGTTTAGATGACTCCTGCCCAAGCAATTCAATGCCTCACACCTATGATCAAACAACAGACTCCTCAGTACATACCAGGATTAGTTTCTATGGCTCATCCTCCTTTAATCATTTCCATAATTCCTAATCCCTCACCTTCTTCCACTTCACCTGAATCCTCTTCTACTCCCAAATGAAAATGTCATATTGAGGATGTGGATTGAAAACTGGCAAGAATGTTCGATAGGATTTCACTGTACTTTGTTTTATGTCTCTGTTTCTTTTTAAAATATCTAATACAATTGGATTGCCTTCCTATCTCATTGTGCTATTTTCTTTCTCATGTTTTCGCAGTTTTTGATTATCATAAAGGGGGAGAAATATTTTTCCAAGATTTTACAAAGGGGGAGAAATATTCTCTAAGTATCAATGAGGGAGAAATATTCACCCATGGCAGAGATATTAATGAGAGGTGGAGAAATGGTATCTAAGGAAAAGCTATCATGCTTTACTCCTCTGATACTGTTACATTTTATCCTCATATACTATTTTCTCTAACTCTCTGATGCCACTAAACTTTACTTTTGATATCAGTTCATTTAATTTTTTCTCTGATGCTATCAAATTATCTTCCACCTATGATCCTTTATGTTATATAACATAATGTTTCTCTGAGTTAATTTCATTTAATGATATATCCTCTGATACAACTGCTCATTATTTTAAAACTATAATTTTATAAGCTGTGATTATCAAAAAGGGGGAGATTGTTGACCACACCTGTTTTGATAATCCCAATTATGCTTTCAAATACAATGATAATCTCAATCTAATATTTTCAATATTTTAATTCTTTCAATCTATTCTCAAGATGATAATAATATTAAAATAATCCCTGAGATATGTTAATCATTGTTTATCCATGGTTATATAAGTTCTGAAAAAATTCTAACACAATCGGATGGGTTTTACATAAAAATAGAGAAGTCTAAGCTACTGATCTTCACATAGCTACTGATAAAGAGCTACTGGTACTCAGTCTACCGATAGACATAGTCTACCGATAGAAAGAGTCACTGATAATCTAAGGTCACCGTTATAAATAGGTTTACCAGTAAGCAGACAGTCTACCGATAGAACATACGAGCTAAAGATGTGAATATCTACTAGTAGTTACTGATAGAGTAAGCCAACTGATATGAGTACTGACAATCCCAAACCAGAGCTACCGATATGAGGAAGCCTACTGATAGAACCAGTATACCGAGTTACTGACTAACAAACATACCAGAGTTACCAACAGACAAGAGATACCGATAGACATATGTCTACCAATAGAGCCAGTTCACATAGTTACCGATATATCGAGCTACCGATAGCTCATGAGCTACTGATGGAACAAGATCTACTGATGGAGAGACTGTTATATTAATATACTGATGCAAGAGTAAGAGAAACCGATTGAAGATCATACAACACCGTGCACGTTAACCAACGCAAGCTACTAATGATTGACCAACCAGTCAAACACAATACTCTATACTATCAATACTATTTTTTTATTATGTTAACGACTACATTTTATGTTTTTAATGTAGTTAATGTTATTTAATGATCTCTGTTTCCATGTTAGGGAACCGTACCTAGTACCCATGAAAAAAGTAGTTATTCTTTTCTACATAAGATGAAAGCTATAAAGGGACAGATAAAAAGGATCGTGCAACAAATTTTTTTTGAAAGGGAGAGAATCAAGGCACTAAGAAGACACATGAAGGGTAAAAGATCCAAGAGCTGAACATCATTAAAATGTGGATCATTTTTCACTAGTCAACATCCATACTCCAAGAATCATAGACATACACGAAGAAACTTATTCTATAAGAGAACACAAGAATCATCTTGAGTGAAGAACTACAACAAGAATTTCATGCACTCAGGCTGCTAAATTGGACTGAGAACCAAGGAAGAAAATGACACTCAATTTTCTGAACAAGAAACCAGAGAAGGACTCAGAGGCTTTTCTGATAAACCAAATGAGTCAAAAGCTGCCCTGGTAATCACTAAAGCATTTCTAAACTCAATCATATTTATCTTAGTGATCCTTTTTATTTACATTTCGAGCAGTGTGTGTACCATATTTATTCTACACACATACTAACTCTTGTACTACGATGTATGATTATTAAATCCTCACTCAAAATTTATAACCATTTGTATCCCACTGTGGATAGTGGTAGATGTCGAGTAAGACCTGAACATCCTGTGTGCTGTTATTTGTTTTTTCCACGAAGAACTGTGGTAGAGGTCTTTGGACCTAGATAGTAGTGTACCGTTGTTTACCCCAGATCCAGGGTGTGGATCAATTTATATAAATTGTTGAGAGGACTAAGTCTCCGCTTGTGACTGACCCTATTGGTTATTTTTTCTGTTCATTTTAATTTAATTCTATAATTATACTATATATTAATTTCATATTCCACTTCTATTACTTTGAAATACAAAACTATTTTATTGCTACTTTGATAGTTAAATTAGAAAGTGTTTATACTTATTGTAAACTAGTATGTTAGTTTCAAAAGTTAATTTAATATTCAGATTAAGTCAACTGAGACCTAATCAATCATTGAGAAACTGATTGAACATTTACACTCTGTATAGATTCACTACAGTTTAAATTTGTTTTTAATTTAGGGGATTTTAAGAGAAATAATTTTAATAGATATTTTTATTAGAACTCAATTCACCCCCCCTCTTGAGTATCCACTCCGACCAACAATATTAATACCATATCATTAATTCTATTATATTTTAGGAAAATATTATTAATAAATCTCTTCATTCCACGAGTTTGAGAATAATAATACATAGAATAATTTTGTTACATTTGTTTTGAAATAACACTTTCAATATCAAAGAGCTTTGGAACACTTTTATTATTATTCTATAAAATAGCTTCATGAAAACATCCAATAGGATTGTTGATATAAATATGTATTTTAAGACAAATAGTAATGTTATATAACTTGAATAAACATGCAATGCATTTAAATATTAATATTTCACAAAATACAAGATTAAAAAATAAATGTTTCATGTATGCACATGTAATTTCTTTTTCTAATAATATTTTACAAAACATATAGTTATATTTCTTGAAAATAAAATAACATAGTAAACAAAAAAATATTTTATTTGAATTATTGAAAATAATAACAATTGTATGTCTTATAAAAATGGATTAATTTACACATTTTAAAACTAACAATATAGAAAAAAACATGCCTTAGTATTGTTGCACTGATGCTCTCAGATAATCAGCTATAGGTGTCATGCCAAACCTGGAAAGAAACTAGTGGTTGATCTAGAGTGAGACACATAGTGTATAATATGGAAGAAAATAAATAAGGAAGATTCCAATACAGAAGAATATATATATATATACTGTATATTTTATAGGAAATTATTATATTTTCATACACATATATAACATAAATATATTATAACATTTCTATTTTAAAATTATTAATTTAAAAATATATAAAATTTCTATTCTAAAACTATAAAATTCGACACAAATAAAACATATTTAAAAAATAATATGATAAATAATATAAAAATATTTGTACAAAAATTTAAATTTTCTAATTATAAAATTGTAACATTAAACTTTATAATAAATTAATATTAAAATATTTACAAAATTGACACATGTAATAAATAATTACATCGTATATGACAATAATTCTTTTAAAATCAAAAAACATGATAATTTAAATATATCAATTTAAAAAATATTTAAATATAAAATTTTAATCATTTTGAATAATATTATATTTGGAGAAATTTTAGTTTATCAATCAATATCAATGTACCCCAATTTTTATATTATCAAGCCTAAAATTTAGTAAAAAAAATTCAAAAACATTGTCACCCCTTTTAAAATTTATAAATAATCAAAATTAATTATCTTTCTAAAATATTATCCGTCTTAAAAAAATATCAATTACACAATATTTAAAAAAACAAAAACAATAATAATAAACATATATTTATTAAAAATAGTATTCTTGTAAGCATATATCTAAATATTTATCTAATTTAAACAAGTAGTAATTATTAAAAAAACTATCATGCATATAATATATCTATTTTAATCATTATATTATAAAATTAGGAAAAATATAATTGTTCAATTAATATATAATCTAGGTGTCTTTTAGTGGGAATAAATATTAATGTAATATCTCCCTTATTTAAATGATCTATTAAGAATTGAAATCTAATATCTATTTTTTTATTTGAGAGTGTTAGAGAGGTTTTTAAAAATTGAAATTACTTTATAATTTTAAAATAAAATTGAAATTTTATTAAATATAATATTATAATCACATAAAATTTGTTTAATCAAAATGATTTGATATAAAAAACTAGGAAAATATACTCATCCTGAGTCGTAGATCGAGAAATTGATAGTTGTTTCACAAAACATTATAATATTAAAATTCTACCATGGAAATTAATCATACTAGTTGTTCTTTTCCAGTCAAGTCTATAACCTCCATAATCATAGAGAGAATAAAATATTATTTCAAAGATATTTTGATTGAATAAAAAAAAAGTACTAGTAGTTATATTTAAATATCTAATAACCCCTTAACTATATTAAGACACCATTCCTTAGGATTAAACTAAAATATTTCTAGAAAATAGAACATAATTCTATATAGTCTAGATGTAGTCATGTATAGTAATCTCTATATCATTCTAATATTCATATTAATATAAAAATATATTAAATATTATGCTAAATATATATATTTATGTTTAGTAATAGATGTTTTCATGGACATAAAAGAATCAATACCAAGAATTTTATCATGTTCTTCAGAATAAATTTCTTTTTCATGAAAATAACACTTTTTAATTGATTAATTATGAAACCAAGAAATTTTTTTTATTCCCCTATTATGCTCATATCAAATTCACATGTCATGTATTTACAAAATTCACTACATCATATATTATTCTCTAGTACAAATTTTATATCATCAATATACATTTTTAATTTACAAATATACTTTGAATTTTCATTAAAAATAAGGTAGGAATAAGTTTTTATTTAATATAATCATTCTGTTATAAAAACCTGTATGTATTTCTCAGAAATCTCAAGGATCATTATTATAACCATATAAAGTAGTATTATGTTTAAAGGATGAATTTTAAAATTTTCATTTCAATTTATATGGGTTTACATAACATATACTACCTGATAAATTATTCCATATAAAAATGAACTTATATACTTCATTTGGAATAATTTGATAATTTGAATAAAATAAAAGGATAATAACATCCAAATAACTTCCATAATAGAGACAAGATAAAAATAATAATCAATTTCAACTCCATTTTCCTAGGAATAAACATGATCAAGTAATATTGCTTTTTTTTAATATGTTTCTAACATCATGAAGCTTATAATGAAAAATCCATTTAGTTCAAATTATTAGTTTAAAATTTGGTAATTATACCAAATTCCACACATTATTTATCTCTAACTGATTCAATTACTTATAAATATAAATAATCAAATTTTAATCAATTAATGAATAATCTATATTAATAGGTATAAAATCATCATCAAATGTAATATCAATGTTGTAATGTAAAAGACATTTTTTATTTTTATACCACATTCATCATTTCCAATTACATTCTCAATTAATAATATTTAAGAGACTTAGATTCATTGGGATCAGTTTGAGAAGACATATTCTCCCCATTAATTGATGTTTTATCATTTTATCATGTATTATCATCACCAAGATTAAATTTATTGAAATCATCGTCATGATTATATGAATCAAAATTCATCTAATTATTGTTATTATTAATAAATTTAACATGCAATTTCTCTTCGAATTTTTTTCATATTGAATTATTTACAAGACTTAATATTATTAGTATATTATAAAAATTATACATCATTAGTTTTATAATTCAATATTTTAAAATTATATTTCTTGTTTAAGATAAATACATTGTATCCAAATACAATAAAATATCCAATTTTGTGTCAAAATGCATAAAATATTTTGTAAGGTGCCTTATTTAAAAATTCTATGACAAATACTATATTTTAAACATGAAAATATATATTAAAATATACATCATATAAATATTTCGGCACTATAAATTCAATATTCACTGACTTATCCCTATATTTTATTTTATTATTATTTATTTCGACCACACCATTTTATTGTGGATTCCCAATGGAAGAAAAATAAGGATTGAGAATATTTTCCCTAAATATTTATCAAAAATTAAATTAAAATATTCATAACCTCTATAAAATTTTCTAGTGATAAATAAATTGTTTGTTAAAATATAGGACATGTTTATAAAAAATTGAAATCACATACTTTTTTTATATTGATTGGAAATAAATACAAAATAATTTAATATTATAAATACATTGTTAATTCCTTCAAAAGTTCTTGGTTTTATATGACCAAAAACATTATGATGTAATAATTTAATAAATCTTATTATACTTACAACATTTTATTAATTAAATCTTTTCTATAATACTTACCCTTTAAAAATATATACACATAAATTACATGTATGTTTCTATTCAAACTATAGAACATGTGCATCATTTCCCAATTTTTTCAATATTTTATGTTTTAATGTCAAAGCCTCATATTTCATAGAAAATCATCTTCTCTTATAGCATTAAAACAATTACCTTTTAATTTGTTTTTTAAATATATATTAATTTTTTATACATTTCCATTTTTATTTGAAAAAAATAAAGTAACTTTTTTTTCAAAACAAAATATTGATCATTTTAAATAAGCTCACTTAATCCATCATTATATAGATATGAAATTATTTTTATATTGTTTTAAAATCTTATTCATATATTAAATTTGAAATAATATTAGATTTATAAAAATAATACTCTCTATTACCTCTAATATGTAATTAGTGTTCTATAAAAATGTGACAATTCCACCATCACAAGAATGATAACATATATTTTTATAAATATCACATATCATGTTCCTAGAGCAACCATTGTCTCAATACAATGAATCTTTGATACTTATATGGTATATGTTATGAAATTATTCACTCAAGAAAAATGTCATAATACTCATAATAAATTTATTTCAATTATATAAGTAAATGAACATTATAAAATTAAGAAAAATTTAAAACATCTTATTCTTATCCTTTAAAAAATAAAAACATATAAAAAAATTTCTCTTCAAGGGTAAATAATTATATAAATATAAAATAAAAATCACAGGTATTGTTCTATTTCATTTTATATTTAGAACATGGTTTAATATAAATAATTTTTTTTGAACATTTACCAAATTTATTCTTAGTGAAAAAAATTTATAAACTTTTAAAATAAATACATTCTAGTTAAAATCTGGAATCATTATATACATTTTTTTATCATATGGTTAATTTTTTTAAACATATGTAAATATAGTTTCTTTATGATTTCAAAAATCTTTCTTAAATTTAATTCCATAACTTAGAATAGCTTTTATATCATTATAAAGATTCTCATTTGAACCAAAGGCTATATTTCTACATTTATTGTTTTATTTCTTATGTTTTATAAAATAATTATTCACATTAATAAATACCACTAAATTGGGATTAAACATTATATTATGATCTCTATCATTAAATTCTAGAATTCCTTTAAGTATGTCATTTTCTTTATTTAGTTTCAACATGTTTGAATCATAATTAAATAGAAATTCTTCATTGTAAGAAACACTACTACTTAAATATTAACATTCCATTTTAAGTTTCTTACTTCCTTTAACCAACATCTTATTTTTTAATGTCCATGTAGTTTTCGATCCTAACACTATGATTCCTTAATTCCTACTTTTTATTAAGCATTGTTTTTGGATTTAAAATTAAATAAATCATAATAATAACATTATTCAAAATCATTTTCTTTTTCTTTTTTAAATAATTCATTTTGATCAACAATAGATGGTTTAATTAAAAGAATGAAAATATAATCACAAAACTCATAATCTGTACATACCTTATCATGATATAATATCTCAATCTCAATTCTAGAAGCACTAATCTGGACTAAATTGGCTAATCATTGCCACCCAATAAACAGGGACTTCCATTCGTTTTTTTTTCATTTTTTGTCTTTTATTCATTGGATCCCTAAGTTTAAGACCATCATCCTAGATGTTCCATTTCTACCCTTACAATTAATTTATCAATTAACAAACATCCCTTTAATTACTAGAATTTTATTTCATGTACCCCATTTTGATAATTCTTTTGAACTTCCACTTGAAACATTTTTTCATAATCCTAAAAAACATCTTACTAAAGTGTGCCATATATTTTTCACATTTCATGAAATCATATCCATAATAGTTAGAGTATTAATTTTAATTATAATTAAAATCTATAAATTTTAACTTGTTATATCCCTTATCAACAATTTATTTCAACTCAAATGTATTGTACATCATGGAATAAATTATTTCATTTAAGTTGTATTATTTAAAAATATGAAATTTGACATTGGCCACATTCTTTTTATTAATGTTTTTGGAATAACATAAACAACTCTGTCAACTAATGTTTTAGATTATACTACACCACAAAATAATTACAAGATATTATTAATGATTCAAAACCAGTGGAACATCAGGTGTACAAACTCATATTCTACCATATTTAAATCCTGAAATTCATCTAAGATCGTTCCAAGCTTGTTTATTTTATTATTAAATGTATTACATATGTATAGTGTTTTCTTATATGATGAAATATTCCTATATATACTTTTTCATATAACACTATAAATAAAATGTTTTTACTTTATAAATAATAGTATACATTAAATAATTGTTACCTACAAGAGTCTCTATATCAAATTCAGTTAATTTATATGTTTTATCCCCAATTTATTAAGGATCCATGCTCTTTTATTTCAGGTAGGATTCAATTAAATCATTCCAGTACTCGTAGTCAATTCTATTTAAATATTTGGGCTTTTTTTTCTTACATGAAAAATTTGAGTTCACACATTCCATCATTAGAAAATAATTTGTTATTCCATGGATTTTAGTTCTAATATAATCAATTTATCTTATTATTTAAAAATAAATATTAAACCTATAATATCTATAATCACGTATGATTTTTCAAATACTAATTACTTAGACACATTTTAAAACACACTATTATAATAATTTTCATTAGTGTTTCGTTATGATTTAGAACCCAACATCATCTATTTTGATGGTATACTAACCATGATTCCCATTTATTTGGATTGGTCAGTGAATAAAATGATTATCTTGATTAAAAACAAAATAATATAATTAATAATAAAGGGAAACATAAAAAATAAAATCCATTAAAATGATCAAAAGATAAATATGTTGTCACTGGATAATTATTGATCACTACAACATTAAGGGATGGAATATTTTAATTATATTTTTTGATTGTATCAATGGAATTATAGTTACATATTTTCATTATTGTACGTGTAGTAGAATTTTTTATAACCAATATTCTGAAAAACCATTATGAAGTATATCATATCATTTTATCCCTTCATCTCATTATAATGGAATAATAACAAATTATTATATCCAATATCATCTAGATGAATCTAATTAACCAATAATTAAAAGCCATTGGTTTGATAGTAATAATGTATATAGTAGTGTAGGTACCTATATTATGAAATAACATAGTCAATATCAAAGTGTTTTGGTTATCTTTTTTTCATTAATAAAATATCATCACAAATAGTACCAATAAATTTTTTAAGAAAATATGTTTTAAAAAATTTTATAATATAGTTATATCCATTGAATAATCTTATAGGGTATTGAAATATCAAAATTCCACCAAATTGGGCATTACAATATTTATACATCGTGTTTTTATGTATATAAAATTTCCATTAGAATATTTAATAAAATTTTAAATTAATTATTTATGCTAATATAATAATAAAAATTTAAAAAAACTTTTATATTCTTTAATTAACATAATAAAAAAAATATTTTTAAACAAAGTAAAATCAATTTTATATTTAAAAATTATTGATATTGAATAAATAAATGAGGGTATTATAATATTTTGAACTAAAATTATTAAAATATTTTAATCTTATTGTATTATATTTCATAAAAACTGTTTGGATTTATTCAAAAATATAAATTGATGATATCATCAAAAAATTGGTGGTATATGGTGATTTAATTTGTGGTAGCAGTATTACCTGACGATAGAAAGCGATTGATACCACAATGACTTTACTAAATAAAAAGCTACTATAAATCCATAAAACGTAGGATCTAATACTACAGTTCCATAAATAAACATATACCATTGATTTTGAGAATGTAATGGTACTAACATTAAATGGAGGGTTTCAAATACAATTGCAATTTCGTGTTACTACTTCTTTTATATGGTGTTAAAGTGATGTCTTTGAATAAACTAATATAACATGGTCTACTATTGTGGAGGTCAGTGCTAATGATACCAATGAAAAAAAAGCTACCAATATCATTTAGTGTTATTAACTCAATATGTTGAAGAAACTACCATTGACCACATGGGAGCCTTCAATTATTTCTGAGTGAGGACGTGTAAGATCCTAGACATTCAAGAGATGTATCGTTCTCTTTTTCAAGTACACTTTTTCCCATGTTTTGGTTATAACATGGTTGAGTTTTCTATATGGGGTTGCTCTAGGTTATGTTGGATAAATATAGAAGCTTATGGGGTTATGAATAGTTGTATCATAGTTAGTGAAAACCATGTTACATATCCTAGGAAACTGTAGGCCCTGTTTTTGAGAGACAGAAGGTGGTGTGTAGTAGGTGCACAATCTATCCAAATCATGAGGCCTCCCCCCCAGACCATGAACCCTCAAATATAAGTTATTTCTAAAGTTGGTGCATAGTTTTTCAAACCATGCACCACTTAGAAGAAATTTTCTAACACCAAAGGAGAGGCGCACAGTTTGGAAATCCATAGTCCTCCTCTAATAAAATCATTTTCAAGGGTTTTATGTCCCCAAATAATTTTTTAAAATTTTTATCCCCGAGATATATACCCAAACCCCCAGTTCTACCCAATGAAATATCCATATATTTTGGAAGCACTTGGGAGGATTCCATGGCTCTTAGGACCCCATTCTTAACGTGTCAAAGATCTGATTAATGGACCAAATCTTCTAAGGTACATATTTTCTTCCCAATTTAGTTTTCCTCATCTCCCATCTCTATTTCACATTAAAGAGGTATGTTCTTCCTCTGCGGGTGATGGTTTTGATCCATGTTTTGGTTGGTCATGTCACATTGGATCTTGATCATATGTATTGGTCCTAGAACATCCACAAAATGTTGATTTTGATCTCTCCACATAAATTTTGGCATTTCATTTCAGATAACATTCTTCAATGACCATGAGATTGGTGGTCTAATTGTAAATTACCATATTCATGGTTATAATTTCATTTTTTTATTGTGAAATTTCAAATTCCAAATTGTGAAATATCAATCTAATATGAATTAACCAGTTCATTCAACAGGGGATTATGAAGTTGACTGATTAATGGGTAATAAAATTGGTGGCGACCAATGAGGTGTATCGATATCATTAAATCGTTGATTTATAAATAATTCCATAGTTGATAAATGAAGTTATGAAAATATTTGAATAATAAATTATAGTTATTGTTGATATATGGATTGTAAATATGGAATCATGAGATGTGGTGATTTTGACTGACTTTTGGGAGAAGGAATACTGCTCCAAATTCCCCTAGGGTTCAAGAATACTTCTTGAGTCCCCTAATATATGTATGTATTTCATGTGCTCACTGAGTTGTGGGATAGGGACTAGTACTCCAAATACCCATGGGGTGCCATAATGATACTCTAGTCCCCCATTGATTGAATTTGAAACTGATATTAAATTAATTTTGGAAAACCACAATGGAATGAAATGTGATATCCATTGGTTGATGGATCAAACTCAAAAATATAATAAACTAGTTATTGTTGGTTCAACTGTCACCGTGAACTCGAGGGGGGGGGGGTTATGTGGTTAATTAAAGTAAAATTAAATTTAAAAACTGGTAAATTTATTTGTTTACATTATTCTTTATACAACTACATACACTATTATATACTGTATATTGTTTTAGATGTCATTGGTAGAGGACTGCTGAGTTTTACTCACACCATAGTTAGGCTTCCTGATCGGTACCCAAATTGACGTCATGTGTACTAGAAATGATAAATTAAAGAGTAATATATTTTATGGATGAATTTTGATGAAGCATGTATAAGGGATCCAAAAATGATTCCAGGAACCATTTTGGGGTGTCAGTGTATTTATTTTGGGTTTACATTTGGAATTCAATACTTACTATTAAAATAAAAATTTAATTATTTCGTTTGAATATTGTTTTTTTTATTTTGGGATTTTCATAAGATGTTAGTATTTATTGTTTATATTATTATTCTAGTCAATTCTTATTACTGTTTTAATATTATTTATTGATTTCTACTATTATGATGCTTTAATAAAGATTTTATAGTCTCTTCATCTTATATATTAAATCCTAACTACTAGTTAGATGCATAATGTTTTTGGGGAGGTGAACCTAAGGACATGTAACCAACCGACTCTTTGCACCGACATGTAGAACCCAGTTCGGGGTGTTACAATGTGTTATCTAAGTGGTTTTTTTTCAATTTCTAAACTATTTAAGGAACTTATACCGAACACAATGATGGCTTGGGCCTTGGTTATAATCCCATGCATTGGATTAGCTAACCCATGTCTGGGGAGAAAACCATTCCACCATTGTGGGATTTTTGTTAATGATTTTCAATGTTACAATTGAATATTATTACCCCATGGGTGATTCACTTATTGTGTGATGTTATTTTTTTACTCAATTCCTAGTATGGCATGAGAGTTTAGTAAGTATGAATTAATTTAGACACTCAAGTATTTTATGTGACATGAATACTATTAGGAATGAATAGTGAAATAGATTTCAGTTGATTTGTGTAACACCCCAATATTTCATAGTAAGTTATAATCTTTAATGTAATTTAATAGCCTGTGCTACACGCAACACTGAGTTCGAGCGCACTATGACATACCAATCTAGCTGTTCAAAAAATGGTTATGAATAATATTAACTGAATTTTGAATTTAATATACCTTATATAATTTTAGATTTCATATTATGTGTTTTTTATACATAATATAAGAAAAAATTCATTTTTCATATAAAAGAATTATTTATCAAAAAATTCAATTTTACCACATTTTAATGGAAACCCCTTTCTTAAATACAATATTTGACACTTTTATATATTCAATTTAATTAAATTAAATTGTTTTTTAGAATCAGGACATAAATATTTATTTTGGATAAATTTTTGGTACTTTTCTAATAACTATCATATTTTGATGAATACTGAAAAATACTTAATTTTAATTGAAAAATGAAATTTTAGTCAGAATAATTAGTATTGTTAAATTATGCATTTGAATGGTTTGGAAGTATAATTAGATTATATTTCTATCATTTAATAAAAATTAGGTAATTTTATGTAATTTCACATTTAAACTGGATATAAACAAGTGTCAATATTTTGATAGTTATTATTTCTTAAATACATGATTTTTGTCTTGAAAACATGAATTAATATTAAATTAATTTCATCCAATTCTGTTTTTTAATATGGAATAATAGATTCCATATTTGAAATCAAGAGGCCCAATTTTTTAAAATATTTAACTTATATACTTATACATTATGAATAATTTCTTCTGTAATTATTTTATTTACCATGGTTAAACGGTAATTTCGGTAAATAAGGGTACAAAATAATATTATAATAATATTAAATTACCCAAAAATGTGTCTTATTACTATTTTTAGATACATTTCCGACCATGGGAATCTTTGGGTCTATTTTGGGACCACATTGATTCACTTTAGAGTGATAATGACCCTTTGTATTAATTAATTTAAAGTAATGACAAAAATCACTTAAACATATATCTTTTCGAAAAATTGATTTTAACTAGGGTTATATAAGTTATCATTTAACCAATAAATACTCATCAGAAATATAAAAATATTGCCTAAATAATTTTATTTTATTTATAATTTTTATACATTAAATAATTAAATTTGTTTATTACAAAATGATGATGTAGTAATTACCATATTAATGAAAGAATCAAATAGATGGTATCTTAAATATTAAAATAAATATAATATAAATGTATTTATGATATCCATGAATTTTCAAGGTGAGTATGACATGTTAGGGTTTATTCAATGTATTTTTTTTAATTAATATTGTTTTTATGACTTTCATAAAATCCAAATACTAATTAGTTTCAAAATTTACATAAATGAGTTTTTAAAACAAATATTATATTATTAAATTATATAATATTCCTAAAAAACTAAAGATCAGACAAAAGACATAGATAAGGTTATATATATTAATAATAAACTACTTGGGGTTCTCTTGTCTTGTTATAGTACTTTTATTAACCATATAATTTAAAAATACCAAAAGACATGGTAAATGTGAAACTATTAAACTAAGAGTTAAATCTAAAATATAAGGAAAATATGGTGACCTAAAACTAGGTAAAACCTTTTGGATGAGAGGTTTTCGACCCATCCAAACCTTACCCTCTAAATAAATAATTTTCCAATCATTATAAACTGTAAATTATTTTATTATAATATAATATTTCAATATTTTCTTAACGTGACCCTCACCTCTCTTATAAAAGGGTACTTATCCTTCTCATAATTTCACACCTCCAAATCCATTTGGCTCGGCCAAACCATGACCAAATATTCTCCCAAATTTACTCCCTTCATCCTAGACACCAACCTTTGGTTAGAAATCCAAACTATAGAGCCCTTTTGATCAAATCAAAGGAAGATCCCGAAGAAGTTGTCCATATTTCATAACCTCTTTCATGTTCTTTTCTTCATCCAGTTCATCTTTTTTTGTTGTTTCCATTGTAAAATAATAACTCCAGTATCATCAATATACTGTGATTTTATGATAAAAATGGTATAACAATATTCATTATTTTATCCATCATATGAATGACAAGGTCCCCATACCTCTGTACGTACTGTTTACAGTCACCAAGTCATGGTGTAGTTTGTTATTCAAACACTTAATTATTTGGATGGGTTGAATAATGAGTATAACTAATTTAAATAATAAATATAAAATTTTAATTATTCTGTGTATATTATATACCTTCCAATTACATATTCTTTCACCTTCAATATAATTATATTTGTCGCTCATGCGTACGGACGGATTACCGTCTCCACGAAAGTGATGTGATTCATTCCCCATCATAATCATTAATGAATAATTATAATTTTAGGATTAAAAACAATGATCAATAAAATAATATAATTCTTTATATGAATAAAATATATCCTATCCGTAACAAATCAGGCTTACGTAGTCGAGCATATAAAGGAAAACAGATCGGTTAACACCCAAAATGATGATACTACTAAAATATTATTAACAATGAAATATTGTTGGATCATATATGATATCAGATTAATGTATATAGTTATTTTATAATTTAATAAAAGTTATTTTACTATTATATAGGAGGTTAATATACCCTCGACCAAGGAAAAGTACAAGGTAAGGTGTTTCTTATCTCAATTTTATTCTCGTGATATTTCCTTTGTTCACCACGTATTTATTTCTTGTGGTGTATTGTGTACTGACATGTGATATATATTATGATGATTACCTTTATATTCATGGTATTATTTGATTCATTTTGGGTTTATTAACATTTGGTCATGTGAATCGATTGATTACAACATGGTCAGGGGTTTTCATCTCACTTCTTATTACCATGAGATTTATGCTATATTGCCACTATTTCCTTTGGTGTGGTGTATTTACTACCCAGGAATGTATTCATTGTTTAATATACTTTAATTTTTCATTAGTTAGATCTTCATTTTATAATACTTATTTCATGGGGTGTATGTTTCTTATGTTACAAAATTAGTAAGGTAATTTCAATTTTCAATTTCCACTCATTGGTCTTTACACATACTTCATTGATTACATTACTCCATGATTATGTGTGAAATCACTATTTGTTTAATTATATAGTAATTTACACTCCTCTTTGTGTGGATATACCTTTTATTGATATAATCACTCCATTGATAAATTCTCAAGTCATCGATATAAACTTGATAAGAGCAATTTAACTCAATTTCTATTCATTGAGTTAAATAGCCAAGTCATTGGTTTTGTTTTTATGAGAATATGTGTGAATGTACTATGATTGATTTACACTGAATATCCAATCATATTGAGTGTATTTATATTTTTCACACATAATTATGTCATTTATTTATCCTTAACCAAAATATGCAGTCTTTATAAAGGAATTCATCTCAATATACATTCCATTGATAATTCGTTGTTGTAATGAGCCAATTCACTTTAATTTGGTGTATATAATGAACTTTTACATAGTATATCATGAATCCCTTTATTCTCAGTATATTATAAAAGTTTTATTACCAAAATTATTTGTATTGAAGCGTCTCTAATTTGGTTAGGATCTCTAACTAAAATATCATCTTAAATGTTTTAAAATTTATTTTTCTAAATATTTATCATTAATTCTCATATTTTAAAAATTGATATAAGGTTTTATTTATATGGACATTAATGTTGTAAAATTAAAATTTATTTTAAAAGATTAAATGTTGTATTGGACACTTTGGTTAAAAAATAATATAAATAGCTTCTTGATAAATAGTTATACTTTTAAATGTTTTCCTATAAAGGATTTTTATATCTATGATTTTTACTGATCATTTTCAACTATGTCAACATCCTTTAGGGATTATTATTCTTGATCAAGGTTGATTTATTATGATACAAATATTTCTTACTGTATTGAATGTTTTTTGATATTTTTTACTGTGGATGTGTTATTTTAATACCATTCATGTTTTATGGATAAAGTATTAACATTTCGTATATTAGTTTTAATACGAATGTCTATGTTATGTTTAAACTTTTTTATATGAGGAATGAATTTGAATTAGTAAGTGATGGGTGGAGCCCGCTATGGCTCCTAGATGCATCATTAGGTCTCATAAGACAAACTAGTTCTTGGAACGAGGCCTTGACAAAATCTTATTTGTAGTCCTAGCACAAGCCCTTGACTATGTTGTTATGAGGTTTGGCATTATGCATTCATTCATTATGAAATTGGCTGTTGATATTACATGTGATCATTCGACTAGTAGAATATCCATGTGAATAAGTAAATGTAATTAGTTGATTTAACTTTTCCATATTATGCTGAATTTTAAGTTTAAAAGTCTTCTGTTCTAGTCTTACAAATTTCCTTAAATTTTTCCTCTTATTTATGACAGTTTCTTCTATATTGATATCCTTACTGAGTATCTGAACTCACCCCTTTTTTATGTTTTATTTTTCCACGGATTCAATGAAGTATATTATGATTAACCTACAAGAATAGTCTAAGGGATATAATAGTGTTCAAAGGGGCCCCAAAGTTTCTTTTTTATTTCATGATTTAATGTAAAACTTATGTTTGTATCCAGTACATCTAGGACTAGTAAACTTATTGGCCTTATGGGAAATGAATCTATAGTGACCCAATTTCTGGTCTAATAACACATTAAAATATTTCTAAGAATATTTACAGAGTTGGGGGCTGATACGGCGTGAAATTCTGAGGCCCAGTGCGTCCGGAATTAATTTTATAAAAATGTTAAGTGTTTTTATATTACGCACATGCGGTTAACTAAATAAAACAGTATATCTCTTAAATGTTTTATCGGATCAGAAATCTGAGGCAACGGTTGGATCTGGAACATAGTGTTTTCCCTAGGAGAGACATAAAATAAGTTGGCATAGGATGTTCGGACCCCTCGCTCGTTAGTGGTGTATTAAATGGCTAAATTAAATTATTTATTTATTCAATTAATAGCTCAAACTAGAATATATCTAGAATAGGGACTCAGATGAAACATCTGAGGCCACCAATGAGCTCAGAACATAAGTTTTACCCTAGGAAATGTATAAACTTTGTCCGCATTGTGTGTTTGACATATGCGCCATCACGGGAGAATAATTAAATAATTAAATAATTTTTTATTTAGTTATTTAATTTATATCTTTTAACCTATCGATAGGTTATAAATTATTCATTTATAGGGGTTTGGCCTCATAATTAATTTTTTCCAACAATGGTAAACCCTCACTTCCTCTCCTCTCCTCCTCTCCTCATTGATGAACGACGAACGAAGAACAATGAATCCTTGAGTCCAAGCGAATTGAAGAACGACGAAAGCAACATCATCTTCTCATCGTTGTGAAAATTTGATCCTCGTCAATGGATAATGGATTTTGATGAATGAAATCTCCACCAACGATTGATCCAAACCTAAGGTAGTATTTATCTATGTTGATTCTTTAATTCAATTTAATTTCTCATGATGAACGCGAATAAAATAAATTAATTTGTGGATCGATAATCAATTGATTGAATTAATTTTTCTTATTATTTATCTTGGATTTTGGATTCTTGAGGCATGATAAATATTTAATTTCCAATTCCACATGTTCTTGATTCTCTAAAACAATTCCCAAACTAACACGGCTATCGATCTGAACTTTGACTGTGATCTTTCCTTATTCATTGTTCGGGAATTCTTCACGTGTTCTTCATCGGAAAATTATTAAGCCCGCCAAGAACTCAATGCTTTGTTGAGCGCGGAATGCGGGCATGGAGATGTTGACACGAGGATAAAGGAACCACAATCATCTCTTTTTTCCAATTCAAATCGAAGCCGGTATGACGTGCGGAAGGATCCCATGACGCGGGTCTGATGAGGGTTCCAGCGGTTCAAGGCAGCATTTCGGTGATAAGATCGATCAGACGAGAGGCGCAGGTGTCTGTAGGTGGCGGGTGCCCAAGACCTTTGGCGGGTTGGGTTTCTTCAGTGGCAGAATTTTTTTGGGTTGAGGGTGCGTGATTTTGGGAACGATTTTTTTTAGATCATGAGGAAATCATGGAAGAATGAGTGAAGATTCGAGAGAGAAAATGTGAGAATGAAATTGGAAAATGATAATAATAAATCAATAAAGCCAACCAGGTGGGGCATGTAGGCATGGAGAAGGAAAACGGGGAGGCACCATTTTGGTGGTGAATGGGAATTAAAGGAATTAAATTAAATAAAATATAATAATAATATAATAATGTTATTATTATTTTCATTTGGAAAACCTTATTTTGATGGTATCTTCTTCGTGCGGCCTCGGTTTCACGAACAGTCAGTGGCAGTGCAACCCTGGCTTCAAGATGGAATTTATAAGTCCAATATTGGATGTCTTTTTATGGTTTTCATTTCAGGAAATCGGAACTCTCTTGAATTAATAGATTTAATATTTTTATTAATTCTTTGACCCTCCATAACTCAGGCGTGCAGCGTCAGATTGGCTTCCCATCAGTGGTGATATAATCCAGTCATTAATATGGTCAATTAAAGTCTAATGTTGGAAAATAAATACTGGTCTGTGACTCGGGTCTACGAAACACTGAATAATAATAATATTATTATTATTACAGGATATTGAATTTGACATATCTCCCACATACGGTGTCGGAATGGTGAACCTTCTGTGACGTTGAGACCCTGAAATTAAGATGGATGTTTCAAGACCAATTATAGATATTTATGTTCAGGTTGAGGCATGTTCCCCATGAGGCTAGGTTCGTGCTTTTTGCGGTGAAATGCAACATTTTCACCGGCTGTCCATTTTGGACAAATTGGTAGTCTATCTCATGTTTTTTATGTATGGATCACAATGGTGTGGCCAGTTTGGTTAACCAGTGTCCTTTGAGGTACGACCGGGTTGTATCAAACCTCAATCCAACCGGGCCCTCGGTACTAAAATTCCTATAACTTACAGACTAGGCATCTGATTGACGCACCATCTATCGTGTTACAACCCCTATGACATGGTGGTCCTTTAGGTTTCTCCCTCGTGGAACTTCATGGCAGTTGTGGTATGACTGATAACTTGAGGAGCAGAACCCGGGTGTTTATTTTTGGGAGAGTTGGGATGACTACTCCCTTGATTACTCAAAGCGCGGGTTTTCCTTACTCCTCTGATCTAGTAGAGATGGGACTCCCCACCTCATGAGTGCGGGTTCGTTTTCCTCTATGATGGTCTCTCTATCATTGGAGTCGATACTCCACCACATGGCCCGACCAGGCCGGTTTCATGGGTCACCTTATGTTCCTATTACACGGGCAGTACCCGGAGTCAAGGAACACGGCGTGTGTTCCTACTACACACCGTGTAACTTGTTTTACATAGCTTGATCCATTTTTCTTTTGTGACATGGACTAGATTTATTAGGGTTTGTACCCTTGGTCTTTCCCCTAAAGGTTTTTTTGTATCATTTCCTATTTACAGAAGTATGATCCCTTTAGCAAGACCTCCTGAATATATTTGTTGGAATCCCCTATGTGAGACTTGGAGTCGGATCCTCTATTCCTTCTTGGTTCCCTAGGTAGAGTTATTGGTATCGACGTACCAAACTTTACCCAGGCACTAATCCTCTACATAGTGGTTTAGTTAAGACTGAGTTGTTGGAATCACCCCATAGCTATTGGTTGTGATCCTCATCTGAACATCATATTCTTAAGCACTTGTGGAGTGAGTTATCCCAGAACGAGTGTTTCATGTCTCTCTCTTCAGACCTAGGAGTGTGTTCTCCCTGTTACGAGTACATTGTGGAAATATTTGTACTGGATCCCTTGCGTGGGTTTTTAGTTGTGTAACTTTTCTCCAGACTAGAGGTCTGAGTTATGAGTATATCTGGTTTCCCTAGGTATATGTATGGTCATATACCAAGTGTGATATGTGAGATGAAGATCCCCTTACTCATTCTTTTGTGTTTCTTTGAGCGATCATATCTATTATTGGCTGGAGTTTTACTCTTTTTGTTCAATCTTGTTGTTCCTAGTTCTCTCTTACTGCTCTCCTCTTCAGTACATCTCTTGTTTCTCCCCCGAGCCTTCGGGGCATCATGCTGAGTATTCTTATACTAACCCCTGCTTGGGATTTTCCCACATTTGGTGTGCCCTTGCAGACGATGAACAGGTTGATCGTGACATCAGAAGAGCTTCGGGATACGGGGTGCTCGGACCGCGTGCGGTGGTCGTATCTTGGGATTCAGGAGTGAGACTCTTCCAGCTGTTTTACTTTTTCACCTCTTGCCGGGTTGTGGCACATTTCTAGTTGGGTGTGTATTTTCTCCCCTTTCCCTTTCATCTTTACCTTTCTTGTACTTGTTCTGTTAGAGTTTGATGAATTTTTGTTTGGTTCCCTTTTTATAGTAGTGTGGAACCTTGCATTCTTCTTTTTCTATGAACTTTTTCATTGAGTTAGCTGCGTGTGTGTGTACAAGTTCTTAGTAAATGGCCTCACTAAGTTTTTTGTGCCTTCGGTGCTAGTCGCCAGCCCCTGTCCAATGGAGGCAGTCTTGGAGTAATTGCGGCTCGAGCCCTGGTACAGGTCCGGTCGTGACATATTCCTTGTATCATGCCAATGTTATGTAATAATGGACTAATTCTGGGTAACTGTGGTCAGTGCATTACTGTTGGTATTAGAGGAAGGTTAGTACAATCCTTGAAAGATCGATTTAGAAAAAAAACCCTGATTTGGAAACAATACAATAAGATATACATTAAGGATTATTATATAGGAACATCCAAAAAATTTGGTAATATAAATATTATGTGGGTTCTCCAAACAATACATCAGGGTCTAAATACGAGTAGGTAGAGGAGGATTTGGAACAGTGGTACCTAGGAGTGAAAACTCTGACAAGGAGTGTTGGGCTTGACCCGAGGTATCCTAGTACAAGACAATGGGCCTTGTCACACTCTCCGTTACGACACTCTTGATGGCTATGCATAGGATAATTCACATTTTCTTTACAAACTAATTTGAAGGATTTTAATATAAGATGATAATAAAAATCCTTGGTTAATACTATGGTTTTTTAGATTTAAAATTAGGTGTTATGATATTCTAAATATGATTTTATGACTCGCACTATACTTTCTGGGTTTTTCAATGGCTGGATTCTAAGGAGGTCATAGTAACATTGAACATGATGTACAAGGTGGGCACGATAGTGGTAATGAGAAACAAAACTTAATATTTATAGGTGTAAATGATTTCATGGTCATTCCTAATTATCTTTCCAAAAATATGATCAATAACATATATATTAACCAACTTCCAGACTCAACAAATGAGAGAAAGGTGGTCAATGATAAGAGCTCCAGTAGTGGAGACCATGGTGAAAAGAATGATAAATTTCCATCAAGAAGGAAATGTGGAAGGATAAACCAATGAAATTGTCTCTATGAACAAATTAATGATTTTTTTGGTAAAGAATGACATAAAGTAAATAATTTCAAAATAAAAAATGAAGTTTCATATAGAAGAAAAAAAAATGATCACAAGAATCCATTTATAGTCATGTGTTGTAAATGTAGGGGACATGGGCATTACGAGATTTAAATCTATGTTTTTAGGATAACCTCTTGTTCAAGGAAGAACCTATGTATAAATAATTGTAAGGATTTATTTTTAAAATTGTTAGTGCACTTTTTTTATGGGATTACATTAGAAGACTTTTCTCTTGTATGTGTAACCCTGCAGTTTCTTATGTGAACATGATATTTTTAGAAGAATTATACTTTCTATTGTTGATATAGTTAAAAATAACCATTTGGGTTTATATGATCCTTAAATTTTAGGCAATTACATGTTATTAAATTGTTGGATTAAAATGCTAGGTATGAGATAATATTTTTTGGTGAAATTATGTTATGTTTAATTTAAAATTTTTTCTCATTTTTCAATTGTTATAAAATATTGTTTTTCAAAATGGAAACACTCGGACTGTGTGACAACCAATCGTGTTATAAAAAGATATTGGAATTGATCCCACAACTACCGTGTGATTGGGATTTATCACTTACAACTAGACTACGTGAAGTCCCTGGTTAGTGTGATTAATTATGTTTTAGTTAAATGATTTTATTGATCAGTAATAATTTGATTTGGGATCTTATGACTTATCAAATATAAATCCTTAGTATAAGAAAATTATTTGGTTATTAAGTGATAAAAGTTATTTTGGAAGATGTTCGCTCTGTTGAAAACATTATATGCCTAAGGAAAATACAATACTATGTGATTTAATTTGAGGAGTAATGGTGGATTTTTTATCTCTGTTGTTATTGCGGATTTAGAGCGATTTGGGTTATTTATGGAAATTATTAACCTGTCATATAGAATATGTGATTAGGTTAATTACTTTTAAGTATGTGACTTTCATGGTAGTCGATGTTATTTGGAGATACAATTTAACATGGAAGACTACGTAATAAAATTCTTCTATGTTTTGGGTTTTAATATTTTTTTGGATTATATTGAATGATTTTAAGTAAAATTGTTTATTTAATGGTATTTATTGAACATTGGGTATTGTTGGATTAATTTTAGAAATTAAGAATAGTGTAAATTCTCTAAAGGATTATCCATTTTGGGGATCATCTGATCGTGTACTAACCATTTTGGTTTTCGTTATTCTCAAAATACAAGGTAAATATATATTTTATCCTTTGTAGATTATGTGATAATCTAAAACATGATTTGAGCACTTTAGGTGTGATCTAGTCATCTTGAATACTCATCGTTTGAAAAAATATGACTTAGTGGTAGAAATTTATTAAGGAATAAAACTCCACTTAAAAAGTAAGTATATCTCTTTATGTTGTTTTTAAATATCATAAATAAATTCCTCAAATTTATGACATGGGAGTTAAAACAAATAATTTTTTCCATTTAGTTTTCCTACTGGGAAATGAATGATCTTTTATCACATTTCAAGTTTTTAGTTTTCATGTTGTTAACATTCTCCAGATAATGTTTTATATCACTCTCCATCAAAACATGACACTTATTTTATCATCCATATCTGTGTTTCCTACATGTAATCCTAGTTTGGGTTATCTTGGGTGACCATTGTACTTCTCTATAATTATTTTAAAGTGATAGTTTTATTGACTCTTTTTCTGATTTGGGACTTCCAATGATGTTCCTAAGCCCAATTTTAAAATTTTTAGGACACAATTACCAAAATGGGTGAAGAATTTAACACCCCATGATTTCATAGTAAGTTATTTTCTTTAAATTAATTCAATATCTTATGTTACATGCAACACTGAGTTTGAGTGCACCACGACTTATCAAACAAGCCCTTCACAAAGCGGTTATGAATAATATTAACTAAATTTTGAATTTAATATACTCCAAATTATTTTAGAATCCATATTATGGGTTTCTTAGATATAATATAAGAACAAATTCATTTTTTCAGATAAAAAAAGTATTTCTAATAAAATGAAATTTTATGACCTTAGAATGGAAAAACATTTTTTAAAACCAATATTTGGAACTTTTATATTTTCAATTTAATGAATTTTAATTCTTATTTATAATCAAGACATTAAAAAATTAATTTGGATAAAAGTTTTGTACTTTTCTGATAACTATCATATTTTGATGAATACTGAAAAATACTAAAGTTTAATTGAAAATTGATTTTCTAATTGAAACAATTTATAGTGTTAATTTATGGATTTGAATGGTTTGAAATTATTATTAGATTATATTTTTATTATTTAATACAATTTAGGTCATTGTATGTAATTTCACATTTAAACTGGACATAAACTAGTGTCAATATTTTTATAGTTATTATTTATTAAAAACACGCTTTTTGACAATAAGAATTAAATTTAAATTAATTTCTGCCACTTATATGTTTTGAATTTAGAAGAATGGATTCTATATTTTTAATCAGGAAGTCCAAATTGTGTAAATATATTACTTTTATTTTTAGACATTGTGAATAATTACATCGGAAAATATTTTATTTACTATGGTTAAAAGGTAAATTTGTTAAATAAGGGTAATAAATGATATCATAATAATATTAAATTTACCTAACACATGTCCTATTTCTATTGGTAGACACATGTCCGACCATGGGAATCCTTGGGTAGATTTAAGGACCCAATGGAGCCACTTGAAAGTTATAGTGGCACTTAATATTAATTAATATAAAGTAAAGACAAAAATGAAAAAAACATGTATCTTTTAGTAAAACATTTTTTAAATGGGGTTATATAAGTTATTATTTAGACTATAAGTATTAATTACAAATATAAAAATAATTCCTAAATAATTTTATTTTATTTATAATTTTTATACATTATATATTTATAAATATTTAGGACACAATGATGATGCAGTAATTACATTATTAATGAAGGAATCAAATAAATGGTATTATAAATATTAAAATAAATATAATTTCAAAGTTTTTATAACATCCACAAATTTAAAAGGTAAATATTACATTTCAGTGTTTATTCAATGTATTTTTTTTATTTAATCATGTTTTGATGATTTTCACAAAAACCAAATAATAAATAGTGTCAAAATTGATATAAATTAGTTTTAAAAAAAATATTATATTATTAAATTATATAATATTCCAAAAAATATAAGGATCTGACAAAGGACATAGTTAAGATTATATATATTAATAATGGACCACTTGGTTTTCTCTTGCATTTTTGTAGTATGTTTATTAAGAAAATAATATAAAATAACAAAAAGATATGGTAAATGTCAAACTATTTAACAAAGACTTAAATCTAAACGATAAGGTTAATATGGTGACCTAAACTTGTCTAAACCATATTTTTTGGAGTTTATAGACCCATACCCACCTTATACAATAAATAAATCATTTTTGAGCCATTATAAAACGAAAATTATTTTATTATAAAATGATATTTCAATATTTTCTTAAACTGACCCTGACCTCTATTATAAAAGGGTACTTCCCCTTCTCTTAATTTCACACCTCCAAAGCCATTTTTCTTAGCCATTCCCTACCAAAATAACCTCCCAAATTTCCTTCCATAATTATATAGGCCTTCCTTTAGTCATAAATCCAACCCAAGTATCCCTCTTGATCAAATCAAACGGACGAACCTGAAGAAGAGGTTTATATTTCACCACCTATTTCATGTTCTTTTCCTCTCCCACATCCTCTTTTTTGTTGTTTCATTTATAAAATTATAAATCCAGTATCTTATATATACTTTTATTTTATTATGAAAATTTTACAACCATATTCATTATTCTATCCATCGTATGAATGAAAAAGTCATCATATGTGCGTACGTACGGCTTACAGTCTCCACGCAGTGGTGTAGTTTGTTATTCAAACAATTAGTTTTTTAGATGGGTATAATAATGAGTATAAATAATGTAAATAAAGAATATAACCTGTATATTATTCTTTATATATGATATAAAATCCAATTACATATTATATCAACATCAATATAATGATATTGTCACTCGTGCATACGTACGGAGTACCGTCTCCATGAATGCAATGAGATTCATTCCCCATCGTAATAATTCAAGAATAATTATCATTTTAAGATTAAAAATAATGATTAAGAACTTAATTAAAATCTAGATATTAAAAAAATATATCTTATACATAACAAACATGGTATACGTAACTGAGCATATAAATGAAAACAGATCAATTAACACCCAGAACGATGATACAACTAAAATATTATTAACAAATCCATATTAGAGGATCACATATGATATCATATTTATGTATATATTTATTGAATAATTTTATAAAAAGGATGTAACTATTATACAGGAGGTTAATGTACCCTCAACCAAGGAAAAGTACAAGGTAAGGGGTTTCTTATCTCACTTTTATTCCCATGAGATTTTCATTGTTCGCCACTTATATATTGCATGAGGTGTATTTTTTACTGCCATTTGATATATACTTTCGTGATTATTCTTATATTAAAGGCATTTTGTGTTTTATTTGGTGGTTATTAACTTTTGTCTGTGTGACTCGATTGAATACAACATGATAAGAGGTTTTCTTCTCACTTCTTATTCCTGTGAAATTCATGCAATATTTCCACTATTTTATTTTGTGTGATGTATGTACTTTCTATGATTGTATTATTTTTTTTAATATTATTTAATTTATGGGTATTTACATCTTCACTGTATAATACTTCTTTCATGGGGTTTATGATACTTAAGTTACGAAATTTTTAACAGAATTTCAAATTTCAATTTCCACTCATTAGGCTTTTCCCATACTTCATTGATTACATTACCCCATGATTATGTGTAAAATCACTATTTATTAACATATTTAGTAATTTAAAATCACTTTTTTTATATACTTTTTATACATATAATCACTCCATTGATAAATTCTTAATTCATTGAAATAAACTTGATAAGAGTAATTTTAACCCAATTTCTATTCATTGAGTTAATCATCCAAGTCATTGGTGTTTTTTTACAAGAATATGTTTGAATGTACTATGATTTATTTACACTAAATATATAATCATATTGACTGTGTTAATATTTTTCACACATAATTATGTCATTTATTTATCCTTAACCTAATGATACAGTCTTTTTAATTGAATTCATCTCAATTTACATTCCATTGAGACTTATTTGTTGTTAGGCACAAATTCAATTTTATTTGTTGTATATAATGTACATTGAAAAAGTATATCATTAATCCTTCTATTATCATGATATTATAATGTTTTTATTACCTCAATTATTTGTATTCAAACGTCTCTTATTTGGTTAGAAACTCTAACTAAAATATCATCTTAAATGTTTTAAAATTTTATCCTTAAAAATATTTCTCATTAATTCCAATGTTTCAAAATGGTTTTAAGGTTTTATTAATATGGACATTAATGTTTTAAATTTGAAATTTATTTTAAAAGATTCAAAGTGGTATGATACACTTTTGTTCAAAAATTTATTTTAAACTGCTTCTTAGTAAATAGTGATACTTTTATAATTTTTAATGAAAAAGGGTTATTTCTCTCAAAGATTTTTACTGGCCATTTTCAACTATGTCCACATCCCTTATGAGATATTATTGTCGATCATGTTGTATTTATTATTATAAAAAATATTTAATAATGTATTGATGATTTTGTGATATGTTTAATAGTGGATGTATTATTTTTATACCATTCATGGTTTATAGATAAATTATTGATCTTTTATATGGTAGTTTTAATATGAATGTTTATGTTATGTTTAATCCTTTTCATATGAGGAATGCATTAGACTTAGTATGTGATAGGTGGATCCCACTATAGCTCCTCGATGCATCAGTTGGAATCATGATACAAACTAGTGTCCTAGAACAAGGCCATGAAAAAATCTTATTTGTATTCTTGGCACAAGGGCTTGACTATCTAGTTATAATGTCTGGAATTATGCATTCCATCATTATGAAAATAGCTATTGATATTACATGTTATTATTCGACAATTAGAATATCCATTTGAATAAGTATATGGAATTATTTGATTTATATTTTCCATATTATGCAGAAGAATAAGTTAAAAAGTCTTGTGTTCTATACTAATACATTTCCTTAAATGATTACTATTATTTATAACAGTTTTTACTATATTGTTATCCTTAGTGAGCATCTGATCTCACCCCTTTATTATGTTTTATTTTTTCCAGGATTCAATGAAGTATATTATGATTAACCTGAATGAATAGTATAAGGGATATAATAGTGTTCAAAAGGGGCACCATGTTGTTTTTTTATTTCAGGATGTAATGTGAAACTTATATATGTATCTAGTACTTCCATGTCTACTTAACTAATCAGTATTTCAGTACATTATTCCTTGTATTATTCCAATGTTATATAAGAATGCACCAATGCTGGGTAACTGGGGTAAGGGCGTTACAATCGGTTTAAATTAAATGCAATTATTTTTTTAGTAAAATGACATAAAAAGGTTCCAAATTAGAAATATACATATTCAAATGATTCTAAATGTGGTAAATTGAAATGGATAAATTTTTGTGTAATAAAAAACATTGAAATATAAAAATGTTTTACCCTATATAAGTAATGAATCATATGAGGTATTGTTGATGGTAGTGATAGTTTTCAATTTTTATCACTTTCCAGTGTGTAAGTGATCACTTGTTATGAATTTATGTGAATAATACTCATTAAAATACGTAAATTATGTTTTATATTTCTTAATATTTGGGTTTCACATTTTAGAGATATTACCCTACACTGTAACTTTTTAATAGGACAATAGGAGGACATGGATGGAAATATTCCTATGACAACGAGACCAAAGGGTCTGATAGATTAGGGTAATGTATCCAAAAAAGAAGTACCGTGAGAACATTACATTCTTAATGAAATTTATGGAAACAGAACCAGGGAGGGTTGTGAGGAGTATGTGTTACTTGACATGAGATTTCTAGATGTAGAACCCTCAACATTCACTAGATAAGGTGGACCTAATGAAGATAATATCTAGATTGAGTCTATCTAGATTATCCTTGACCATTTAAGGACTCATGAAGAGAATATATTTTGGTTATAGACTAATATGTCATGTGATCAAATGAATCATTTTTGGTAAATTGACACTCAGGATGAGTGGATAGAAAATTGGTTTGGAAAGTCTTATTGGATAATTTCATGCATCACTTTTACCCATTGATTATCATATATGAGAGGGAATCTGAGTTTATGTGGTTGAACCAGGGAATTATGTCCATGATGAACTATATTGGCCACTTCATTAATTAATAGTTCTTTTTTCTAGTATTGGAAGGATATGAGGAAACTACGACGAAAGGTTTTACTAATGGGATTAAATGTGAGAATAATTATCAGAATAATATCTTTATTTTGATGAAGTTTTTGGAGGTGGTAAATCCTGCATCATTTCAAACGGGGCCTAAAGGAGAATTCTATTAGAATGAAGGTTTTTTCTACTGTATGACTAAGTGATATGTATTCTGAGAGTATAAAGCATTCATTATGAGATTCTCAACCATGGAAATAGAAAAAAGGGTGTCCAAGGGAATTTATAAGTTACTCATAGAAGGAACTGAATTTATTTCCACCAGTGTGGTAGGTCACCTCATTCGTAGCCACAATCTCTAGAAACTGGTGGAGTGTTGATCTTGTGGTATGATGGGTAAAATGAAATGTTTTATTGCATAAATCCACGACTGATAGTAAATTATTGATGAACTAGATGGATTTAGATTCTTGGAAGGGTGTATTCAACCCCATATCAGTTAGGCAATTGGAGTTATTCTATATGTGGAGGTAGAGATGGTGGATGTGGTACATTAGAGAAACAACACTAGTATTATTAGAGTTGTGTATCTATGGTAACTCAGACTACAATATAATGAAAAGGGCCAGGAAATTTTCATAGAGGTTAGCCTTCACTTGTGGATATCTAGGATGTTCCAACGGTATTCATATGTACTATTCATGTAGATTATATATTTTCTAGTTCCTTATTTGATAGAAGATCCTCTCAATATTTTATATCTTCTAATAATCTAAATGTTTTGAGTCTAGTGATGGGTTTAAGGAGTTAGATAATGTTGATTGACAAACCATTAGGAGTACAGTAGGGGAATCTATTAATTAATGGGGGAATATCTCAAAGTTAGATAGAATTATATATGTTAGTATATTTACATACTTGTCATGCCAGGATTTGACTTGATTTTGGGTATGGACATGTTAGTATCATATTGATCCCATATCAATTTTTATCATAGGATAGTGAGATTTATATGTCTTTATATTAATAGTAAAAGTCATCACGGAGTGTGGGATAATAAATATGGTAATGCAAGGACAATTCATTCACAACTACGACAGATCACCATCGAGGTTACAGAATTTTTATAGATGATGGGGTGTGAAGCAAGACATATTTTCACCCATAGTGGACCAGTTAAATGAATATTTCTTCTTCATGAATTCCTAGGGATTAAACCAAAGTGGGATTTTTATTTTCCAATGGATCTCATTCTTGTAGCTGAAATGTTTTCTTTCCTACCTATAGAATGGGACCAATAAAGTTTCAAGAACATATGTCACATCTATAAGATTTTATTGATGAGGAATTTATCCACATGATTACGCCTCCTTGGAGTTATCAAGTCTTTTATTCTAGGAAGTCTAATGGTACATTTCATTTATTTGTTGATTAACATAATTATACCTAGATGATAGTGATGAACCGATATCCACGTCCATGTATCGACGACCTCTTTGACCTGTTGATAGGATATTGTGTTATCTCTAGGTTTGGCTTGAGATCAGGGTATCATTATTTTAGATTTTTACATTCAAATATACAACAGATATATTTGGCAATAATTTATGGCCTCTATGAGTGAATATTAATACCGTTAGGGATGATGAATGCTCTAGATGTATTTATTTCTGGGATGATCTAAATCTTACACTCATAATTGGATTGGTTTTTGCTTTTTTATGACATGTTGTTACACTGAAAGACATATGGTGATCCATAAAAATATCATGACATCATCTTGAGTAAACTAAGAGAGAATTGGATATATTAAAGGAATAATATGTGTCAATTTAGAATTTACTAGGTACATTTCATAGGTAAAATCATCTCTAAGAAGGTGTTTCAGTCAAACCATAGAAGTTGGAAGTTGTGTTTAATGGAAGGATTCCAAGAATGTATTTGAAATTTGTAGCATTCATGGATTGGTTGGATATTATTGGACGTCATTGATGAATTTTCATAATATAAAACAATATAGTAGGACTTGACAAATAAGGGAGTTTTTTTTATATGGTTTAAAGAATATGATGATTCATTCAATGAGTTGGAGAAGTATTTTACTTCCACACAAATATTAATCATCCTCAAGTTAGGTTTAGAGTATACAATGTTTTTTTATGAATCTTGGGTCAAAGGAGGAATGGTGTTTATGTAGAGAGATTATGTTTTGGCATATAGTTCATGTCAGGTAAGTCCACAGGAGAAGAATTACCCTATGCACAATCTATTGTTTGATATAGTGGATTATTCCTAGAAGTATTGGTGACATTATCTGATGGGTGAAAAGATTGCTATGTATATCAGTAAATATATTTTAAGGTATAGGTTTCTATTGATATATTTGAATATCTATTAGTGGAGGGGGGTTAGGTTTATCCAGTCGTTTGATTTTTATCCATCATATATGACCAGAAATGGAAATTATGTTCCTAAAACATTGAGAAAGAAGACACAAACTCAGGAAATTTATGAGTATAATTCTTAGTGGAATATGATGGCCTTACAATACAAAATGGATATTTTGGTTAATTTGGTCCTAGAAAAGATAACCCATATATTACATAATGATTAGTCTGCAATTATGAGTCGGATCATTGAAATGGAGTATTAGGATATTGAGTGTTTGGACTTTAAGGGATTCCTTGAAGGTAGAGAGTTAACATCCCATTTCACTACAAATGAAAATGAGATCATCTATGTCTATAACCATGTTATTATTCTAAAAATTATTCCATAGAAGATTATTTCTATGTTTCATCCATTGAAGTAGGTGTTATATACTATTTTGATAAAAATTCACCATGATCTACATCGATAGTATCAGTGTCTAGGCCTGAAAAAGAGATATATGGATTCATTACATGATTATACACTTTTCAATAGGTGAACACAATGAATCAATGACCTAGTGGTATAATATATGTATCTCCTATTCTAAAATGGATATAGCATGACATTACCATGGATTTCATAGTGATTATTCCATGGGCACATTATAATAATGACAATATATGTGTTATTATGTACGTATTGATAAAATTATCCCATTTCATGCATATCCATGAAAATTTCATAGTGGAGTATTTGGGGAACATGTTAATTTAGGAGATACTTCATCTGCATGGGGTGACATAGTGCATAGTTTCTATTCGTGACCCATGATTCACATAGCACTTCTAGTCAGGCTTACAGAAGGTTTTTGGTACATAGGTATTAATGAGTACGAAGTTTCACCCAAGAATAGTTGGGATGTTGGAATGTAATATGTATTTATTAGAGGATATTCTATAGTCATGTATCCTAGAGTTTGGTGGGTCTTGGTAGAAGCACCTAGAACATGTTGAGTTTTCCTATAAGAATATTTATTTGGTATCTATTCAGATAGAACCATGTGATGTTTTTTATAGTAGGTCATCCATTTATCTTTATGTTATAAGGAGGTAGTTATGTTAGAGGTGTTGGGATCGAGTATTGTGTACGATACATTAGAAAGGGTCCAATAAATTTGAAAATGTATGGCAACAGCTCATAGAATCTTGAATTCGTATATCAATTAAAGTTGATGACCCCATGAGTTTAAAGTGGTAGATATTTTGTTCCATTGTAAATTTCATATATTAGGTCACTATAGGATTTGATGATAGGGAATGTCGACACCCAGTATTGTTATACACTTTGAGATTGTGGCGAGAATTGGTATTTTTGCATACTAATTGGATCTTTTATAGATTAATAGTTCTATAAACAGTGTTTTTCATGTTTGATAACATAATAATTATCTCCCCGGCTAAAATCAGGTTATTGATGTTGATTATGTTGAGAATGAGATGATAAATCCATTAAGAAGCATCGAATTATTGTTAAGGATCATGGTTAGAATGTTTTATGAGGAAATATCTTAGAGATATCTTGAGTATAGTGGAAACATGGTTGTATTTAAAAGATTACATGAGATAGGTAAGTAAATCAGATGGCTCAGTGGCCTGACCTCTTTACATTGGAATATTAGATATTTTTGTGAGTACAGATCGAGGATGAACTATTTTATGGAGGAGAGATTGTAACATCCTATCCTTTCTTGAGATATTTTGTGTTCATTTTTAGGTCCTATTATACATTAATTTGGGTTATATATTTGTCGGGTTTTTATATGGTGTTGTTTTAGTTTAATTTGATGATATTTGGATGCACATGTGGGTGTGAATTTTTGATTCATGGTTAGGGAAAATAATACAACTTACCCAAGTAAATGTTTCTCTATATTTTGGAGATATAGGAGGTGGAACAAGGTTAGTGCATGGTTTGTCCATACCGTGCAGCTTACCTCCCCAAACCATGCACCCCCAATAGAGTGTATTTTCTTTGTTGTCCCACAGTTTTCCAAACCATGCACCACTTAAGAGATCTTGTGTAACCCTTATGTTGAAGTGTATGATTAAGGATAAATGTTTTTAAAATTGTTCCACTCCTCACAAGAAATCATGCACATAGGTTTTAATTCCGTACTAAAATATTAAAATTTTCGAAAACCCCCAATATTAAACCCAAATCAACCTAGCTTGACCCTTAAAAAAATTAATTATATTTTGAATATCCCTGGAGGATTCTATGCTCTTTGAACCCATTTATTCATGAATGAAGGATTCGATTAAAGGGTCATCTCCTATACAGTTTGTATTTTATATCCCATTTGGTTTCACTTATCTCCCTTAACTCTTCCTAGATGTAGGGGGTTGATTTTTCATCTTTTTATGATGATTTAGATCTAGTTTGTAATAGATCATGTCCCATTGTAACTTGAACTTATGTATTGGTCCCATATCATCCAATCTATTATGATTTTAACCTTTCTTCATCAATTTGGAGGATTTAGTTTGGATAATGTTCATCAACATCCCAGAGGTAGGTTTTCTAATTTTCAAATCCCATAGTATTAAATAAAATTTGGTGTATGTAATTTTGAAATTCCAATTAGTACATTAGAAATTAATTTGTAATTGGAATTAATCAATTATTGAAACATGGAGTTATAATGTTGACTTATTAATGGGTGATGAAATTGATAACAACCCATGGGGTATTTTTATATGATTAAATTTCTGATTTATAAATTATTTGTGGTTCAAAAATGAATTTATGAAATGGTTTGATTGAAAAATTAAATAAATAGTTGATATATGGGTTTAGAATATGGAATCGTGGGATCTGATGGTTGTGAATAAGTTGTTGTAGAGGGACTGATACTCCTATTACCAATAGATTTCTAGACTTCTGCTCTAGGACTCCAATATATATATGTATTTCAAGTGATCATTAAGTGTTGGAATAAGGACTACTACTCCATATACCCACGAGGATCTAGACTACTACTCTTGACCACCATTTTTTTAATGTGAACATAAGAATAAATGACCAATATATACCCATGTTGGAATTAAATTTGTTATATCTTAGAGGATGGTTTAGACTCTACAATGCGCCAAAGAATATATAATTGGTTAGGGAGTTATCATGATCTCAAGGGTCTATGTGGTTAATTAAAAAATTAGTAAATGTGAAAAATGTTGACTTTATCATTGTAGTTTATTCTTTATACCACTTCATGCACTGTTATTGATAAGATATGGTTTCATACACTGTTGGAGGTGGCCTATGGAGTTTGACTCACACCATACCCATGATTCTTGATCAGTACTAAATTGGACTTCATTTATTCAAGATAGAACATGGGGAAGATCCCTATGTTAGATGGATGAGTTAGGATGGAGCATGGATGAGGGAATAAGACTTGATTTTTGGACCCACTTTGTAGTTTAAAATCTCTATTTTGGGTTTTAATTTTTCACTTGACACTTATTATGGCATGAAATAATTACTTCTTCTGAATAGATATTGTTTTATGGTTTTGGGATTATCATATGATGCTCGTATTTATTGGTTATAGAATTATTATTTTTATTATTTCTTATCATTGGATATCCTTTATTGATTTTTCCTATGAGGTTGATCTGATAAAGAGGGTATAGTCTCCCTATAATATTTATTAGACCCTCTCTACTTGTTAGTCGAACATGGAATATGAGGAGGCCTGCCTTAGCTCACATAACTGACTGACACAGGTCACATGCATGTGGCACCCCGGTTTGGTCGTTATAGAATGGTGCTTCCATGAGTGAGTATTACTGTTACCATAACTAAAGAAGGTATTGTCTACAACTATGGATTAGAACAACGTCACATTACACTAATTTAATAATATATAATCTGTGAGAAGATGAGTTTCTAATGTCTTGCCAAATAGGGATGGAATCTTATGGTTGAGATAGTGTCACAGATAAATTTAATGCCAGTCCATATTCTATGTAAGGAAATATGAAGGATTGAAACAATGTTGTGTGTGGTCTGGTGTAGTGTTACAGATATTCTTTTATGGAAGAGGAAGGTAAATTTGGAATATGATAAAGGAATAATATTGTCTAGAAAATTGGTGTTGTGTGGTGCTTCTGATATGGTCAAGGGATAACGTACTAGTGAATCTTAAAGGTTATTGTAAGAAAACCCATCAATAAATATTATTAAATAGTATCACGCACGCCCATATATATTTTATATTTTTTAAATCAATATTATATAATACATTATATATATTTAATGATAATAAATAATTTATTTTTTAAATATAAATTTTAAAATATATTAAATATATATTTTTAAACTACAAAATTAGAAATAAATTAATCCTATTTTAGGAAAAAAATTAATATATAAAAAAATATATATAATATATGCTCTAAAATATTTATTCAATGGATAAATAAAATTTTTGAGTAAAATATTTTCAAAATTATTATTAAAAAATATAAATATATAAAAAATATAAAAGTGATTATATAATATATAAAAATACCTCTTAAGACAATATACAAGGGATTCTAATTTACATATATAAATTAAATAGATTTGAAATTTGTTGGACCCTATTTGTTTTAATTCCCACAAATTATGTTAATTATGTTTTTAATGGTTTTTATGTTTTATGACTAGAATTTATAATATAATGCATTTTAGATAAAAAAATTCTATGTATTGAAAAGACAATTAATGATGTGTCACTTCTAGAAAATGAATCACTATTATGGATGATTCACTACCAAAAAAGACTCATCATTGAATATGAGTCTCCGATAGGAATGTCTCACCGCTAGAAAATATTCACAATCAATATCGTGTCACTTAAAGATTGTACTTACCACTATAAAGGAATCATTGTTGATGATGACCTACTTTCAGATGAGTCAATATTTATATGAGTAACTGTAAAGTGGATTCATAGTTGAGACTATTAACTATTGAGATGAGTCACCATTTAGAAGACTTTGTATTGATATGGGTCAGAGCTAAGTCATACCACTATTGAGATGAGTCAATGTTGAGAGGAGTAAACACTAAGATGAGTCACCGCTAAACATGAGTTAAAACCACACCTTACATTCTATCATATGACCTACCACCAGCCTGACTCATGGTTATCTTGGATCACCACTATACATGTGTCACGACCATAATAAAAAATAATTTCTTTTTTTAGATTTTTGAATAATATGTTTCTAATGTCTATATTATAAAAATTAATGTTGAGGATTAATTAAATGGGTAATCATAAACTATTGGATGTAATATCAAATGATGTCATAAATAAGTACTATGATATAGAATACCCAAATTATTGTTCCTCTATGGGTGTCTCTATTCGGAATTGATGTATAAAAGAATTAAACCTCATGTATGTAAGAGTGTAAAAAATTTATGCATTCCGTATAGTGTGAATATATTACCAAGTGTGACATTATTTGATGTTCATTACAATAAACATACTAACCTACAATCAACTATGAAAGTGTGGAGCACCTCAAACATATTATTTCCTTAAAATTGTATTGACAAAGAGATATTATGGAACTATAATATATTTTACTATTTAAAGATATTACTTGATCTTCTCTCTAAGATATATCGATGTAGGGTCAAGATTAAGTGAACATGAAACAACAAGACTTTATATTTTATTAAAAATTTATACTTTCACTCTCTATTTGTTTCATTTATATTTGAGAAGTGTGAGGTTTAACATATTTATGGAATGAATACTGTACTCATAACTATAAATGGAAGGCATAAGATATCTTATTAACTATCATTAAATTTGTTTACATGTGGGGTTAAAAAATAGTTACTTGTGTGGCCTATGATTTTTTTGATCCCATGGTTTTTATAGAAGAGGTTTCTAAATAGTTTAGAAATCATATAGTTGTTGTATGTTTACCTAATAATTGTTTTTTAGAAATATAATTTATTTATCGTCTTCATGGTAGCAGGTAATTTCCTCATGGAGGAGATTAGGTCCTGGCGTGAGACTAATCATATTGTTTTAATTCTGCTATTTCTTTTGTTTTATTTTATTTCAATTTACTAAAATAAATTTGTTTTAAACAATAATAAATAAACATTATTTTGATATTTAGTGTTAACTAGTGTTCATATAAGGTTTTTATTGAGAAAATTGATTTCAGAAGATAAAATAGCTTTCATATTAATTTAACTAAGAAAAAATAACGAATTTATGAATATTTTAAAAGATGATAATAGATATAGATATATTTTTTTGATTAACAGGGATGTTTTAATTATTTATGGGATTTTAATTAATATTGTTTTAATAGATATTTTTATTGGGTACTCAATTCACCATCCACTCTAGATACTCACTCTGACTAATAGAAACATAAAAGTTTAACAAATTTTATTTATATAAAATTTTATGAAGTTTTAATTTATCATAACAGTAATTGTAACGTATTATCATATTAGTTAAAACTTGAAAATATGGAATCACCCTGTAAAAATTCATGTATTGAAGAAAAAGAAAAACTATCATCACCCAAATTTGTTTATATGGTTCGATCTCAATATGACATCCTACTACATTTTATAGTCCGCTTGTGTGGAGAAATACATTTTATTACCACGATTATGTTATATTTATTATATGTGCAATTGATATTTAAAAAATTGGATAGTATTATCCAATTCAATATTGTGGGTATGATCCCCTTATATTCTATGATGAATTGAATTGTTAATATTGTAAGGAATAGTTTATCAATGATCCTTCTGGAACTCTTAAAAAGGTTTTACCCTTTATATTTAGAAATTCCTCTATATTAACTAGAATGAGTTATCACTCACAATTAAATAGATCAATGATTTTCATGATAATATAATTAGGAATCCATTTTCATCTCTCTTGGTTTAGCAACCAAATCTCACTATGGGTTTTTATCATAGGGTCTTTATAAATAATTAATATTCCTGACACATATATTATTCAGATCACATGCAATATAATTCCCTTATTTTGACAATCATCAAAAGTGTTATGAAGATATCATCAGAATTCATTTCTTCTTTGATACAAGATATGTTATTTGATATTTTAGAATCATGTTATTTTAATTCATTTATCCATCAATTTATTAGTTTCTTCTAAATAAACCAAATTTCCAAGCACTATATTGTTCCACACGTTCTTCACAATCACAAAAATATATATATTAACAAATATCATTAATATTATTCCCTTTTTATTGTGGAAACTCCAATATATATATAAATAACATTTCCTCAATATAAACTCATTCTAATCATGTCAATGGTGTCATTTAACAGTTCATTAAGACTCAAAATTGTTAATATAATGCGATATTAAATATTTCATTGATTATTCTCTAAGATATTTATGAATTTGAGTCACTCCACAATATCTATAAAAACCTATATAATATTCTTGTAATATAGTATTTATTTATAATATAATCATATTTACCCTATACTGAACATTAATTCATATATATTATTGAAAAACATTATATATTTATATGTTTGTATAAATTACTATTTTATTTTGAATCATTTTAAATAATTCCACCTCCATTGGTTTTCATAATATAGGATCATTTTGGTAATTTATCCATATGATGTTTGATCATAATGTTGAATTATCCAAATATGATGTCATGATCTATTTGGTAAATAATTTTCTAAAATGATCCTAAAATTGATTATCGAAATGAATTGGATCATTATGAATTCCATAGAAATATATTCCAACACCAGAATCATCTTTATGGATTACTCTAATTCTATTTATAGTGATTGAAATGATTCCATTCAGTGTTGTGAATTATCCTTCCATTTATCAGTGTCAACCTGTGTCGTCACCATTCTTCATTTTTGAACTACTATAAATTAAACTCAAAATCATTATGTATATCAATTATTTATAATTATGATATATTGGACATCTATATTCATATTATTAAATAATAATAAAATTTTCATCCATTATCTTATTATAGTCTTTATCTTGGGTCATCTCGAATAATTAACCTTCCATTACAATTAGGTGACACCAAATTATATCACAAACTACCTAATTTGTATATTTCTTGTAATTGAATATATTATCTATTCACAAACAACACAATCATGTATTTTTATATTCAGTGCCAGGTTAGTGTTCCATAGGTTCTCGGTTAGGAAGGCACATTTGAAGAAAGTATAACATGATATATGTTTCATAAGGAAGATGATGTAAATAAAATCATACATAATTATTATCATGGATGTTTTAAATGAAGAAATATGAGTTTATTTATAAATTCAATATTGAAAAAGTGTTGGTGAGTACATTGGTTTATCAAAAAAATCACACCAATTGAATAATCTTGAATTCTTCTAATATAGACCAATTTTCATAACAACAATCATCCTGTCACCCTCTATGGTGGTGTCATTACATTACATTTTAGGATGTTATTCCTTCTTATTCTAACCCATGGATTCCCCTTACATCCTTATATAGTGGTTCATAAAAATATCCAAACTTATATCTTAGTATTTTGGCTACTCAGGTTGTGTGATTACTTTTAGTATTGGAAAATATTCTACTAAATATTCATTACCAATATACAAGAACTCTCTATAGTAACAAATAGTAACAAAATTTAAACTAAGAAACTAAATAATCATCCGACATTAAATAACAACTCGTCCATTATATATATTTGTAAACATAATCTCTCTCATCCAAGTATATTACAATATATTTTTATAAAAATTATGATTTTAATCAAAATGAAAGATCATTATAAACATATGTCATGGGAGGAAAAACCCTTTCACTATCATGATTAATGTTTCAACATCCTTCTATGATATCCATTAAAATTCCATATTTTGGTCAATCATGGTGAAATTTCCTATTCATTGAAAAAAATAACTTCATAGTTAACTAGGTAACCCATTATTAGAACTAATTTATTATTATAGTTGTTTTTATATATCTCATATTAAGTTCATATTAAGAGTAGATTCATTGATGGGGAACTCAATATCCATACATATAAAAAATAAAATGAATGATTTAATTAAAAAATTTAAATTATTTATAAAAGAGGGGAAAATAAATTGAGTAATGTTTCAAAATAAATGTATTAAACAATCTAATAAATAAGTTTATGTGGTAGTCAATTTGGGAAAGCTATTGAAAAAAAAACATTTGTTGATTTGGTTATCATTGTGATTTGGAATATAAAAACCATACTCTATATTTCACACTTTAAAATAATTTATTACATAAAACATTTACATGATACAACATTAAATATCAAGATATCTAGTGTATTTGGGGATTAGAAACATTACATAAAAACATAAAACATGAAATACACATTTTTATTGACAACCGATTTTACATGACCACACACATTTCATCGTACACGACATTTCATGTGATAACATAAAAAAATTAATAAGAAAAGGGTGATATATAAATCCCAATAAAAGAGTAAACAAGGCATAATATGAAAAATATAGTAAATGTTAGGAAATAGGCATATCAATAGAGCATAAGATAAACATGAACATAAATGCATGATATAACATGATTATCATAACATGGAAATATTGCAACAACACTTAACCTGGTATTATAATATTCCAAGGATCATTGCACATGGAGATTGATTAAACCCAAGTTGAAATTTAATTATAATATGTAATCCTTCATTTCACTTGATGTGTTCTGATACTAATTTTTACCAAATGTGTTGGACTACTATCCAGGTGCACTCTTCTTAATCATTTTATTTCATCTGTATGTGTGCCACATGGATCATATAATGGAGATTCATTATACATAATCGTTCATTCCATGATAAAGGAATGTGTAATTAATAAATGAAACTCTATAATAAATAAGTAAAATTTCATAAAGTTGAATACACTTGATAGAGAAATGGGCATGGTATTCAATACACAGGGACTTTGGATTGTAAAATCGTGGTGCAATTTTAGCATCATAACAGCATGAGTTAAAAATTAATAAAAAAGGTTTATGAGAGAGAAAGTTGTGCCTCATCATATGTACATGAAATGGACATTAAGGGGTCATATAGATGCATTACCAAAAATATGTAATGAAATTTAGATTCATTATACAAAATAATTGGATGAATTTAAATGATAAGAGGATAATTCCTTACAGAATTTATGCATGTTAACGTGTGTACATGGGAGGAATTAATGAGGGAGAAATATGTATCTAATAATTAACACAAAATGAGTGAATTATGGGGGAGGTGATAAATCATACCCCTATCATTTTCAATTGAAAATATAAGGTTATATAAACTAAAATAAACTAGGAAAAAAATGAGAGAGGAATAAATCCCATACATGGAAGTGTGATCCAAAAGGCTTGGGAGAGGCTTGAGATAGGCTTCTGGGGATATTCGGGTTCCTTAGAAGGATTCTAAAAATAGGAGGGTAGAGGTTTTTCGAGCCCCAAAGGACTTGAGTGAAGATGAATAGGGTATTGGTTGGTTTATATAGGATTAGAGAGTGAATTCATTATTATTTATGTTCGAGACACCACACATTAAACTAATCAAAAACAAAAACCAACACGTGGTTTTAAACCATGTTTTTATCCAAAGAGAAGTAGAAAAAAATATTTTATATTTCCAATGTCGGATATTCATAAAATATTTGGCTTTTATATGTGGAGGTGAGTCACACTCTCAAGGAAATCATTTTAAAGACTTAAAATGTTTTATAAGTCTTGTAGGGTCCACTAAAGATTTCATAAATAAATCAAACAAACCTTAATCACATTATTTTATTGTTCAAAAATATATTTCTAGAACATCACTTTTATTAAATTTTATTAAATCACTATTAGGTCATTATGATATCATAAAACACATTATATAATAAAATGGTATTTAATTTCTACAAAAAAACTCGACTATCTCAGAATATTATGAAAAATTCACCATAAGATAATTTTGATGTCTTGATTCCAAAAAAATAATTTTAATTTTTTCAACATAATTTTATAAATATGTGAATTTTTACTTTTAAAATAAAAACTAACATTTATAAAAAAATCATTGGTGTTGACTAAATTAGATTTCGATCGTTAATAAATATTACAATAGTATTCTTAAAAATTATACGATGATTTATATTTATTAAAAAGTAATTTATTAATAATATTTTATTAAATATTATTTAATTAAAAAATAAATTAATTCATAAAAACATATTGTATAATTGAATATTAACTGAAAACACTATTTGTGCTTCAAACCCCATTTAAAGAGTAACAATAAAAATGAATGTATATTATTTAAAAAAAATATTGAACATAATCATAGTGATAATGTCATGCTATATAACCCATTATAACACCCACATAAGACCTAAGGGTACGGTACACGATAGTGAAAAACTATTGGTGTGGCTCAAATAACATCTCTTAGGTGGTAATCTCTATCAATTTCCACTTATTATGTAGGAGGTTCTGTTTGAGCTCAATGTGTTGAAGCTCTGCTTGGGCTTGGTGATGATTGAATCCTAATGATGCCACATCCATTCCGAGCTTCAAAAATTGGGCTTCTTACTGAGAAATTATACTAGATGAGTCCATCACATCTTTTGTATGAGTAAATTGGATTTCTTAAAACCATACATTTATTCTAATAATATGATCACTTTTGAACCACTATATTAGCAACGGTAAAAATTCATAATGGTATTTTGAAATCAAAAACCATAAAACCAAAAAGTACATATGTTATATAACCAGTTTATATAATAATAAATGTAATTAGATCAAGATAAATTTCCATTAATAAATGTGTTGGTTGTAATAATATTACCCCCTTAAGAAATTTCTCCCTCAAAATTTACATTTTCCAAAATAAAATAGATGTGGGTAACTCATCTACAATACTTCCTCAGATTACAATGTTGCTTCTTCAAACATATTGTTTCTCGACAACACTTTCACGAGGGACATTGTCTTATTTCATAGAACTTTTTCCCTACAATATAAGATCTTCACCGGCTTTTCTTCATAGGATTTTTAATTCTCCAATGGTACCACCTCTGGTTTGAATACATGAAATGGGTCAGGTATGTACTTCCTCAAGGGTTATACAAAGAATATATCATGTACCTGATATTGGATTGGTTGGAGTGCTAGTCGATAGTACACTACTCAAATGCGATCAAGGATCTCAAAAGGGCCGATGTACCTTAGACTAAGCTTTCCATTCTTCCCAGAACTCATAACTCATTTATACAGTGATATGTGGAAGAATACCATGTCTCCAACATCAAACTCTAGGACTCATTGATTACTATTAGCATATCTCTTTTGGCTACTCTGAGTAGATTTAATGTCTTGTTGGATTGTCTTTACCTTCTCCACCATTTCCTCAACCATTTTTGGACCAAGGAGTTTTTCCTCCCTAACATCATCCCAATATGATGGTGTTATGAACCTCTTCCCATAAAGGTCTTCATAAGAATCCATTTGTATGCTTGAGAGGAAATTTTTTTTATAAGATAAATCAACTAGAGGAAGATTTTGATCCCATCCTCCTTTGAATTCCATTAAGAATTCTCTCAACATGTCCTCAAGTGTTTTGATAATAAATACAGATTGGTCATCAGTGTGAGGATGATAAGTCATACTGATGTTTTGATTAGTATTAAGAGAATATAGAGAAATAATTTAGAAAATATAGGTGAATCTTGGATCTCAATCAGATAAAATCGATATTTGTACTCCATGAAGCCATACCACATCTTTGATGTATTTCTGTGATAGATGATTCAATGAGAAATCCTCCTAAATTGCAATGAAGTGTGCAGTATTTGTAAGCTGATCCCCAACAACCTAGATAGAATTGTTTCCTTTTAATGTCATTGGAATCCTGGTAACAAAGTTCATGGTGACGTTTTCCCATTTCCATGTTGGTATGGTTAATGGTTTCATATATCCTTAGACATATTCCTCTTAGCCTTCACTTGTTGACATATCAGGCACATTGATGTATACTCAGTGATCTCCATCATCATGTTATTCTACTAATAAATCCCTCAAATATCATGATATATCTTTCTGTTTCCTGGGTGAATGGATAAATTTGAACTTCGTGCATCATCCAAAAGTTCATTATTTAACTTATGATTTGATGTAACACATAGTATTGACACAAATCTTGCAATTACATCTTCATTTACATTTACCTCCAAGGATTTCCCTTCTCTGATAGTTTCCACTTTCTTCTGATTTCCCACATCATCTTTTAGAGAATACATTAACCTTTACAAGATATAGTACTGAGCAATAATTTTTGAAAGGATTTACAGCGTTCTCTTCTTTACGATTCCCATGTCTATCTATATCAAATCTATGAAGATTGGATCCTTTAAAATTCACATCATTGATATAATTTCTAGGGCTTTTTTACTTATAGCATCTTCCACCTTGTTCGCCTTCCCAAAGTGGTACTGGATTGAGTAGTTATAGTCTTTGATCAGCTCTATCCATTTTTGTTTGTGCATATTCAACACTTTATAGGTGAATATATAAATGAGAAATTTTTGTTCCATGTATATTTCACAGTTATCCCCAAATAGGTAATACAACTAAATTTTCAAAGTAAAGATTACTACAGCCATCTTAAGATCTTATGGTGGATAGTTTTTCTCATGAACTATCAATTTTCTTGAATCATAGGCAATGAATTTTCTATTTTTCATCAACACATAACCCTGGACCTTCTTCAAAGCATCAATAAATACCCCAAAATGTTATCCACCGGTGGTTAGTTTGAGAATGAGCGTAGTGATAAGCCTACTTTTTAGATTCTTGAAACTATCTTCGAATTCATCAATCAAATAAAAATATACTCCCTTCCGAGTTAACTTGGTAAGAGGGTTTGACAATAGTGTGAAATTTCTCACAAATCAGCGATAAGGTCCACATATCCCTAGGAAGCTACAAATATCTGTTACCGATGCTGGATTTGGACATCCCATAATTGCAGATATCTTAGAGGGATCAATATATAACCCATTTCATGTAATGATATGACCCAAAAATGATACCTTCTTCAACCAGAACTCACACTTTATTTACTTTTCATAGATCATTACCTTTTGAAAGGTCTCAAGTACAATGCTTAGATACTCTTCATGATCTTCCTTGGTTTTGGAGTATATTAGAATATAATCTATAAATAATACCACAAATTTTTCAATGTAATCTCAAATTACTATATTATTCAAGTCCATGAAAATTTTTGGAGCATTAGTGAGTCTGAAAGACAACATATTGAATTCATAGATATCGTACGTTGTATGAAAATCAATGTTGGGGATATCGTGCTTCTTCACCCTTACATGGTAATATCCGGATCACAAATCCACCATGGAGAAGTATTGTACTCTATGTAATTGATCAAACAGGTAATCGATTTGTGGAATATGATACTTGTTCATTATCATGATTTTTTTAGGCTCACAATAATCAATAAAAAGGCATATTGACCCATCCTTCTTCCTGATGAAGAAGACTTGTGCATCCCAGGGTGAATCACCTGGATGTATAAACCCTTTATGAAGAATATCTTGTAGTTGTCTCTTCACCTCTTCAAGTTCCACAACATCCATTTTATATGGAGTCTTTATATTGGCAACACCCCAAGTATAAGATCAATTGATAATTCAATATCTCTTATAGGAGTAAGACCAAGAAATTCATTGGGAACCACGTTAGTGAATTACCAAACAATATGAATTTCCTCAGGGGTGGTTTCTTCATTAGACATAATCAATTTATCAAGATATGCATGTTCATAGGGGTGTAATATCCACCCTTGGGATGATGGTTCTGAAAAAGATTCATCCTCCTCATTTCAATTGTACAGATTCAGGGGGTCAATTCCCTATATAATGATTGATTTCCCTTTCATGGAAATATATGGTTGCTCTATATAAGGAATTCCATTCCATGCCATGAATTGAATCAAAATACACCAAGGGTAGTATGACGAGGTTCGTTTGGAAGTTCAATAAACAATTTATGATAAGGGAGGAGTTATATTAATGGGATTCAATGATTTCCCCATTTGTCATTCTAATAGACATATTAAATTCCATGATTTTTGGTGGGATTGAGATTGTTCTACTAAACATTTGGGATATAAAAGAATGCATAGAACCAGAATAAAAATTATATTCTCTATTATTGAATGAATAAATATTGTACCTGTCATCACTTCATTGTCGGGGTTCAGTTCGGCGACTGTGATGGAAAAATCTTTCCCTTTATGCACTAGCGTTCTTTGGATGCCTCCGAAATCCCTTGGATTGGGGAACTGGTTTTCAAATATCCCTTATTCATTGCAGTTGAAGAAATGAACAACACTTTGAGGGTCGAACAGAGAGTTCCACTCATCTCTCATAGCCACAGCTTATTCTTTTCAGTAGTTAGTGGCTAGGTTCCCATATCTTCAACACCATTGGGAAGTGGGGTGCTAGATTTTCTTACCATCATTTGATTTATCCATCAGACCACCAGAATTGAGGACCACGTTACTCTACTTATCACCATGCTACCCCTGATATTCTTTCATCACCATTTCATCTTTTAAGGCACATCAGATAATTACCTCATAGCTCTCGATGTCACGGATCTCCAGGGCTTTCTGTAGTCTTGGATTTAGCCCACCAAATAAGATCTCAACCTTTCATATAAGGTTAATGACAATGCTAGAGGCAGATTGTTAAAGCCTTGTGAAGTTTTCCTCATACGATTTGATGGATTCTTTACATTTTCGGATGAGGTCAAGGAAGTCCACTTCCATCTTAATTCAGAGGGTGTGCGGAAAATATTTATCAGAAAACATTTTATGGAAGTCCTTTCATTCCAACACCTTTATATCTTCCTTAGGATTCTTATTTTTGATCAATGTCCCCCATTGATCTGTATAACCTTTCTTAAGATAAGAAGCCACAATAACCTTCTCTTGTTCAGAACACTAAATAATGGATAATAACTTTCTAATGGATTGGATCAATTTCTTGGCAATTGAAGTACCAGATGATCCATTAAAAGTAAGAGTTATTTGTCTCATGAAGCCCTCGATTGCAACTAGTTCTTTCTGAGGGGGTTGAATGTTCCTCTTGACCCATGTTTCTATTCAAAACATGAGTTAAATGAGAGATTATCATGAAAAAAATTTTTATTCCCTCTCCCATAGGATTATTCATCTCATTATAATAGTATTCATATTGGTCATTACATCAGTTGTTAACCTGTTTATTTATATTACTGTCCATTGGTTTTAGGGGTACCAAAAAAGGGTAATCCAAAGAGAAAAATAAATGACTTATAAATTACTTGTATTTCCTTAATTTATGAATTTATAGACTTCAATCTAAGGTATACATGATCAACTTCCCAGCATATATTCTTAGGGTAATTATTTTATTCCCATAATAATGGTTCAAACTATGATCATTAATTTACCACATCATATCCCCCGGGAGTGTTGTAACTATGAGTGCAGAATGGCCCATTCTCGTGCAACAGATCCCCTTTAAGTGTAGCTCAATGAGGTTTTTTTGTGTTTTACCCCTAGATATATCTTTTCAAGAGCCTCCTCTACCTTCTCGTACCAAGACAAGGTTGTATTTTTTTAATAAACCACATACTCAATACTCATCAATGTTTATGGAAGTTTTTTTATACTTAGTCTTATCCCTCGGGATTTCACTAGTGTTTTCTATTCCAAATACCACAAATAACTAAACTTATCCAATGATACCAACTATAAAAACCTTTCTCTTTATTTCACACTTAAACATAATATATTATATAAAACCTTCACTTGATAAAACATATAATATCAAGATATCTTGTGTATTTTGGGATTTGGAGCATTACATAACAAATTAAAATATGAAATACACATCTTTATTGAAAACATCTTTTACATGACCACACACATTCCTTCGTACTCAGAATTGCATGGGATAAACTCTGACATACATAAGAAAAGGGTGAGCTAAAAATACTTATAAAGGAGTAATCAAGGAAAATATTTAAGAATATATTACATGTTACACAATAGTCATATTAATGGAGCATAAGAGAAACATAAACCTAAAGTCAAGATATAGCATGATTATCATGACAAGGAAATGTGGAAACAACACATAACATGGTATTAGCATGAGACAAGGATCATTGAGCATGGAGAATGAGTAAACCCTCATTTCACTTGATGTATCATTATACAAATATTTACCCAATTCATTGTACCGCTATTAGGGTGCACCCTTCTTAATCATTTCATTTCATACATAAGTGTGCCACATATATCATATATCATGGATTTAATAAACATAATCCATTTATTTCATGATAATGGATTGTGGAATTAATTTATGAAACTATATAATAAATAAGTAAATTTTCATAAAGGTGAATACACTTGATAGAGAAATGGGAATGATATTCACTGCACAATGACTTTGGCATGGAAATTCGTAGTGCAAATTCGATTGCATAATGGTGTGACATAAGAATTCATAAAAATAGTTCATGGTAGAGAAATTGGTGTCTCATAATATGTACATGAAATTTTCAATAAGTGGGTTATATAGGTACATGTCCCAACATATTTAATAGAATTTATATTCTTAATACAAAATAATTGCTTGAATGTAAATTAGAAGAGTGAAATTCCATATAGAATTTCATCATGGTAGTAGGTGTACATAGGAGGCATAAACTAGAGATAAAATGGTATTGTATAATTGAAACATAATGAGGAAATTATGGGGGAGGTGATACATCATACCCCAACATTATAAATTTAAATAAAATGTTTATAGCAACATAAAAAACATGGACCAAAATAAGATATGAAGAAATCCCTTTCTTAGAAGTGTGATCCCAAATGCTTGGAAAAGGATTGAGAGATGATTATTGGGATATTGGGGTGAATTGGGAGTATTATACATATAATATGGTAGAGGCTGGTGTAAATCCAAAGGTTTTGAATGAAGAGGACGTGTGAGATTGGTGGGGTTAAATAGGAAAAGAGAGGAAAATATTTATTATTTAGGTTTTGGACACCATACATTAAACTAATCCAAACCATGAACCCATCCATGTTTTTTTCATATGGGTTTTTCCAAATGGGAGTATAAAACATTATTTTATAAGGTTCATGGACTAACTTCTTAATATATTAGTCTTTCTTAGGTGGAGGTGATTCACACTCTCAAAAAAATCATTTTAAAAAGTTAAATTGTTTTATAAGTCTTGGAGGATCCACTAATGATTTGTAAAATAAATAAAATAGACCTAAAATTACACTATTTTAATGGTAAAACATATATTGGAATAACAGACCATTTATATAATTTTATTACATCACAATTAGGACATTATGATGTCACAAAACACATTATATAATTAAACGGTATTTAATTTCTACCCAGAAATTCGATTGTTTCAGAAAATTATGAAACATTAACCATTATATAATTTTGATTTCCTGATTCCAAAAATAATATTAATTTTATTTAAATAATTTTATAAATCTTTGACTGTTTAATTTTAAAATATAAACTGACTTTTATCGAAAATTCATGGGTTTTGAAAAAAATAGCCTTCAAACGTTAATAACAATTTCAACTGTATTGATAAATATTATACAATAAATTATATTTAATAAAATTTAATTTATTAATAAATTTTATATAAAATATAATTAAAATAAAAATCTATTAATTCATAAAAATAGATTTTTTAATTGACTATTAAATAAAAATTCTATTTGTTCTTTAAAACCGATTTAAAATGTAATAATAAAAAATGAATGTATATTATTTGAAAAAATAATGCACATAATAATAGTGATAAGGTTTTGTTACATAAAACCTTATAAAACCACATAATACCTAAGTGTAAGGTGCACGATGGTGACAGACTCTTGGGGTGGAATGGATAACATCACTTAGGTGGTAATCTCTATCAACTTCCACTTCACCCGTAGGCGGTTCAGTTTGAGATTAATGTGTTGATGCTTGACTTGGGGTTGGTCAAGAGAGAATCCAAATGAAGCCAAATCCTTTACGAGCACCTTTAAATGGTATTCGTATGGAGTAATTTTACTAGATGAGGCAATCACATCCTTTTTCTGAGTAAATTGCATTTGTTAAATTCCTATATTTATACTAATTGTGTCATCACTTTTCAATCACTGTATTATTAATGTTAACAATTATAAATGGTATTTTGAAATCAAAAATTATAGAACCATATAAGTTCATATTTTATATAACCATTTTATATAATAATACGTTTAATTAGATCAAGAGGAATTTTAATTAATAAATGTTTGGGTCGTTACATGAAGCGGAAAGAAGAATATACTGATCAAGTTGAGAATCTATACTATGTGATTAATCGATACATGTAGAATTTTTTGGGGGAATTTGTAACAAATTTTTTTGATTTAATCCAAGAACTACAGGTCGACAGAAAAAAATTAAATTATAGAGTTTAGTGAAATAGAGGAATCTTTGAATATAATTTTTCTATTGTGAAAAAACAATCATTGAACCATTTAAAATAAAATGATAAGTAAATGTACCTAAATAAATAAATGTCTTCCCACATTGTAGATGTTTTATAGATTGAATATAGTGAGAAATTTGAAACTATTAATTCTTTTTAACAAAGTATCAATTTATTGATGTATTATCGGATTTTTTATTATATATATACCTGGTAAACATGAGGTGAATGATAGAAAAGTCAAATATCTTAAAAAGTTGATGTAAGTCCTGAATCATTTATATGAATATTATAATCAAAATTGTAAATTGGAGAGTGAACAAAGACTCAAAATTTTATAACAGGGGAAAACTATTAATAATATAATGTTTAATGGGTATGAAATCAAATAATCATATCTAGAAAAATAAGAAATTATTTCATAAGAAACTAATAAAAGAGATGAATAATTGATTAGTTCTAAGGATTTTATTTATGTTTAAATACCACATATCACTAGAATATAGTGAATGTAATAATCATATAATATTTTTACTTTATGAATTAGTATAATGGTGAAATCCATATCAATCTCCATTGATTGTTCTAAATTTGTATCCATGAAAAGGTTATTTTTTGGTTAAAAAAATATATTAAAATGTATAATGAAAAATGAAGTGGCTTCAAATATTACACATTGTGTTGAGGGAAGTAAATTTGTTGAATATTATACAAAACATTAGATGAATAAATTCATAAATTTTATAAAAACCATGTACTTTCAGTTCTAGAAATATTAATGAGCATAGAGTAAAAATAATATAACTAATTTATGTTGCTTATTACAAGAATTATATTAGTTTAATAAACCTAAACATTATTTTTTTAATATAATTTATCCCATAAAATATAAATAATGAAAATACTTAGGGGAATAAATCATCAAATTATTTAATATCAATAAACTAAAAAACTAAATATTCTTTGATATTGGATGGAATATTTTTGAAATATAAACTCAATGTTATTATTATGAAGTAATGTTTTTATGAGATCCTTCCAGGTATTCCACTAAAATACTTAAATGATTTGGAACATGGGAATTGATGAATAAGGGTAATAAAGCCTTTATATTTTAGAAGAAACATTATAGTAACTATAATATTCCTAATAAATAAGAAACAATTCACGTTACAAATCTATATGTTGAAAAAATAAGGAGTATATATTTAAAAATTATCTAATGAAGTAAAAAATTGGTGATGATGAAAAAATGAATAGTTTTCTATTAATTTCATAGGGAATAAAATATAATTTCATAAAAAATCCATATATATATATATATATATATATTAATGCACATAAAATGATTCTTAATTGAGGAAAACCACAAAAATGTAAAAGTGGAGAAAAAAAATTGGTTTTTTGAAAAACACAACTATGAAGCTGTATTGAAATTCCACACTATCATATCCTGTTTCCAAAGATTTCTTGATTGTTTTGGAAACCAATTAGGACAAATAATTAATTATGGTGGGTTAAATTTTATAAGAAAAATATTAATGTCAAGAAGTAAATTCACATTTTGAAATTTAATATCATATAGGATTTCAACAATTTAAAACATAAGAAATTCGTATGTATTATGTGGAATGCATAATGTGTTTTTAAAAGATTCTAATGATTGTTTCGCAATCCTACCATCCAAATTAGAAGAAAAAATAAGATGAAAATTACACTAAGTGACGCATGTAATATAATGGTTTATGATATCATGAATTTTTGAAACAATTATTTTGAAACAATGATTAACTCCCTGAATCCAAATGTAAAAATAAAATTTCAATGTATATTTTCATGAATAAAAAAACAATCATGGCAGGAAAGAATTAAGTATCCCGGTAATGAATAAATTTTCAAACATGATATTCTGATTAAGTAACAATGTGTCTCACCTAGTACTATTTTCACATGTGTTTTAATTTTGAGGCATATACGTAAGGATATAATGGTGAATCTTTTTATTGGAGAGACAAAAATAATATTAGTAATATATCAAAAATAAAAAAATAGAGAAAAGAAATATAAAATAACTATTTGAGACCTGATCAAATATTAATTTAATCCATTTCAGTGTACTATAAACATGGGGTATCATGAAACCAATAAAATGAATAGATCCACATTTATCAAGAAAAGTTATATTTTCTATTTTAGGGTGAGAAAAATAGAAATGGTTTTTTTGAAGAAGATATAATATTTATATATAGTTAAAATCTTATTTCTAGAATCTTCTTTGAAATGGATTAATTAAAATATATGGATTCATATTTTTATAAACATGGATACCTCAATAATATTATATCATTAATGAGAGAAATTTATTTAATCAAAGAATTGAATAATTAATGTGAGGGGGTATTTAGGGATGATTGTTAATATTTAAAATTCACCCCTTATATTTGATGATTACTGGATTTTTTTAGATGTGTATTAGAAATTCATGGTTATAATATTTTAATTATATTTATATTGAAAAATAGAAACTTTTGACTCAATTAAATTTTTGAATATATTCCCTAAAATACATCTACATCCAATTAGAAAGGTATTAGGTGGCTTAATATCAAGTCGTATAATATTCACATTTTTAATGTACAGTTTTGAGGACTAATAAATACCCAATTATCTATTACCCCATGAACAGATCACATTGATGTAGTCTATAATAATTTATAGAACATTTCATAAGAATGAAGAGATTAAATTCTATATAATTAATTCTGTATTTATTATCAATAAAATGGAGAGAATAAAAATATTGGTAATTAAGTGGGTGGATAGAAATGAGATAAATAGTCTAAAAAATAAAAATATCATTTTTAGTTTGTATTAAAACAAAAACAAATAAAACAAAACAAATATTGGGATCAATAATAGATTGAAAAAGACAAAATTAGTCACATGGGAACCATTATAGTCATATATTGAAAACATTTCCTCCTAAAAGTTCATGAAAACTAACATCAAAGTATATTTCCTTTATTTTTAGTATAAAACATATAATAAAACAATCTAATATCACATTTTATGATTTTAAGAGTTTATCTCAAAAAATTAATATAATAAATAAAATAATATTTGTTATAAATTTTTTAATATATGAATATAATTAATTAAAAATAATAGTTCGTATATTTATATAAATATATATATATATTTATTTATTTGTCACCCCCACTCTTATTTTACTCCATTTCCTCATAGATTTATAATAAAAAAAATATATACATTTAGAATTTATCTTATTCCCATTCCCAAGCCTAGTTTATTCAAATTTTATTCATTAAATATTTATTCTGAAAATGAAGTTCCCTATGGACCGAAGGACTACACTATGTGTGGTGGGGTGAATCATCATGTCTCCATTTTCATTATTTTTCCCTTCTAATAAACATATGTTGCCAATTTTTACATGAACCACTTGAGTAGATAAAAGTCATCATCACCAAAATTTAATCAAATTATTGATGATCAAAACACTTAATATTTTTTACATGATTATGCAAAAATTCATTATCCAGCTCCTTTTTCAGCCATTTTTATCTCATATTATAAATTTTCAAAATATATTATAACAAATAAAATCACTTTGGCCAATAATTATAGGAATCATATTCTTCCAACCAATACAAAACCACCCCAGAGATATAATTTCTATGAACAATGATATTTAAATATAAAACCACAAGTTCATATAGATGTTCATTTGAGTGAAATTTAATTAGAAAACCATTAATGATCTTACTCTTGGGTTTTGAAATATAAAATCTCAAATAATCGACTCAACTTATTCCTAAAAGTTATATTTTTAATATTCAAAGTGAATGAATCCTTAATAGTTTAGTTTTATCAATTCCGTGTATATAGATTTATTTTTTGATTTTATTTATCTTCATATCTTAATCAAATCTATATTTATTTAGGAAAAATAATATTTTCAAAATAATAAATATTTTAATATAGGTACTTCTTATTATTCCTTCTACTTTACTCAGTCGCAAATTCTTGATATATATTATATAGTAACAACGTCTTTATATTATTCTTTTTCATAGTTTTAAATTTTTATCCTCCTTGATAATTTATTATTTCCTCATAATATAGCATTAAATTTCTATATTAATTTTTACTATCCAAAAATAGTTTATGAAGAAAAAATTTAAACCAAAACCCCAATTATTAAATAATTTTAATTATATATTTGGTTCCCTATGATTTATCATTGATTTCCAATAAACCCCAACATGAGGTTCCACTATCCATTTGAATGACACTAAAATATAATCCAACTCATATTAAACATCAAAAAGAAGCGTTGAAATCATATAACTCATTAAATATAACACAATAAAAAAATAAATCCCTTCACATTTAAAAATCATGAAAAATATTCAACATAACATTCAAGATCAAACTAATTTTTCACGCTCAACAAACAAATAATCGAGGCCTCCCCACAAAACTCTAAATTAATCACTATAATGGTGTAAATTGACTATTGTAATGAACATATGATATTATTGATCATCACAAAATCTATATTATTATAGAAAATATAATAAATTCATTAAATATTCATTAAGACCTTTCTAATTAAGTTGTTTTCGTTGATAAAGTTTGTATTTTTATTTTATTTTGGAACCATAGAATATTAATTTTTTATAATAATATTTTAAATGTGATATTTTATTCATTGGATATTATCTTTTTTATATCCTTATTTTTTTAATGAAAATGAGTTTGTGAATACAAATATTTATTAAAATAACTATTGAATTATTCTAGAAATTAATTCTATGGTGGAACATTTATGTCTATAATGATACAAAGATACCAACATAGAATAAAGAATTATCTTAATTATCCTCACTAAAACATTGATATATTCATGAATATGTATCTTTCAAATTAATGTTTAAACATTAATGTTTTATACATATATAAACATGATCACACTTACTCAAGGTAGAATGATGTTTATGAATATGAAACATGATATTTATACAAGGTAGAATAATTGTTACATAGAAACAAAATTTTCCTTATGAAAAATAATATAATAATTCATACACATAAAGAATCATTCCATTTTTCAAATCGTGTTAAAAATTGTTGAATTCTTCATTTAACTACTAATATACATCAAAACATTTCATAAAAGTATCAAAAATGTAAATATAATCCAAAAATATGAATGAATATTTTGAAAATAAATAAAATAATCAGAATTACATAAACATTCTATTCAATATAAATGGATATTTAATACCCCCCCTTGAATTTTTTATCATCCCATTTTCAATACTGTCTCAAGATACTCAAAAAAATAAATAATTGTAATTAAATAAATCATAAATAATAAAATATAATCATATCACAACTAAGATATATCTTGACTCCACCAACTATAATAATCTAATGTATTTGGGGAATTTCATTCCTCATGGTTATGAATCTTCTTCCAAGTTATACAACTGAATGATCCTTATAATCTCCAATAATTCAACTAAAATAAAATACTCGTTTGTAATGACAAAATAAATGTATATCAAAATTAATTTCACACACCTTTGGAAAACAAATCATACATTGAAAAATTGGTACTAATTTGACATTTTTTTCCTCACCCATTGGAAACATAATCTAGATCCACATAAAGGTTTTATACATGCATTTTATATTTGAGAGACTAAGGATGATAATTATGTTATAGTCTTAATTCATGGAACCACTCATTCAATAATTTATTTTTGAAAGCATCTGAAACTTTTTCCATGGAGTGGATAAACTCATGTATCACATATATCATGAATATTTTCTCTTTTGTATAGTGATATATGTGATCAATTTTTATAGATTATAATGTTATACTGGATTCCTAGAAATATATATAACACTTTTATTGTCAGGGGAAATCCATAGTGAACTCTAAATATTATATCTAAATCATATATTTTGAACCTAAATCCTTATGTTTTTATTATAATAATGTGTGGGTATTGTGTACTCATCTTAAACTATAATTAACGACACTAATAATTGATTATTTCTATTTCATTACACTCAACTCTAACATATTAAAAATGTTTCACTCGATGTGGACTTTCTATCTGAAAAATATTTATCCCAATTATCATATAAAAAACATAAAAACATTAAAAATGAACTATATTTATACAGTAGAGTGTATCATAGTCATATGTTAATGTATCTATGAATAATCGGGGCCTATATCATCTGATATTCGATTGGATTACAATGAAATTAAGGACTCAATTTTATGAATACCCAATTTGAGATATAGAATAGATTAGATATATAAGGATTATAAGAAATTTTATATGTTCCCATTAATTTAAATAGTTTCATCCAAATATTTGATCAACTTAATTCCTATATATTTAGGAGTGAAATATCCTATATAATCCTCTATTCAAAAAATATTTGAAAATATTTGAAATAATTTTATTTGGATGGAAAAATACGGTCACACCCTATAATGATTTGTAATCCCAAAAAAATTATTTCATTTCAAAAAATATATATATCAACAAAAATGATAATAAATTTTCTATAAAACACCTCACAATTATTCTCATTATCACATATACTATAAAAAAGAGTATGTATCGAAAACACCCTCACATTGATTTTATTATTAAATTTATGTTTTAATATTTTTCCCTCACAAAAATCCATCCATGTAAGTATACTAAGATATTAAAAATATATTTAATATATATATATATATATATATATATATATGTGAATCCTTTATACAATGATACGATATTTACCGAGAAAAATACCAACAATTTTATAATGAAAACTACTTCTTTAATATTAATATTTAAGAAGGATGATTTCACATCCATTTTAAAAAACCAATGAGAATAAAGTAAAAAACAACTTTATAAAGGATTAATTTACATTGACTAGTGAAAATGAGGCACAAAATAAATTCCATTGATATAATAATTCCCTATGAAAACAAAACAGACATTACTTTATTTGACAATAACAATCACATTCATCTTATATCTTAGAAAAACTCATTGATAATGATATGTTTTACCACAGAAATCGATACCAAATCCCATGTATAATTATTTTATATTTTCTAAAGATCCTCACTCATAGTATTATTACAATTCTCCTAGTCAATTTCCTCATAAACAGATCATGGTTATACATGTAAAATAACTGTTGTTTTATTAGAATCTTACCCTTATTCTTAATGCACAATTGAATCATTTGACCATTAATATTATCATATTTCACAAGTTAACTTAAACTCAATTTATCTAACTATGATCCTCAGATACTACTTCATTACAAGTAACATCTATGTAAATATCATCCAAAACATCCTCATCACTAACTAGTTTTATGTATTTTTTTCTAGAATCAATATTATTCTTATATATTCTAGATATAAATTCAACCTCATTAAACACATATAATTTGTTAATATTTTCTATGAAATTAAAATTTGAACACAATAACTTGTTAGTTTGATATTTTCTCCAAAACATTAAACCACTCCCATTGTAATTATATCAAAAAAATGAACACTCTTCAGTTCATTCATCAAACATTTCCATATTTTTATTCCATATCATTATGTAGAAGAGAATTATAAATACCATAATGTAAATGAATGTTTTATTCTTTTGGTAATACATTTAATATGATTTCTTGTGTGTCTAAAGTCTCACTCAAACCATATTTTTAATATACATAGTTTTACCCAAATTCTTCAACAAAAAAGTATCAAAATCATGTTTTTGACTAGGTTGGTTCTTTAATTCCGTAATTTTCATCTTTGTTTTCTAATCCTCAACATAATATTTAGGAGTTTATGGTATTCTATATTCATTATTTATTTTATATTTTATACGTAAGTCTCAAAATCATTGGACGTAAAATTCTTTTCTTCTTAATACCAAATCATAATGACATAGAAACTATGTTCATTTTAAACATGTATTATGAATGTTTTTGCGTTTTGAAGAAAACAAATTTTTTTCAAAGAGATAATATTTTATCATAATGTAGTCATTAATATATAAAATTAAATAGATATTAAACCTATTAAAATGGTTCTTCCAAGGTCTAAAACTATCTTAGTATATGAATATAAATAGTCTTGGGGATGACAATCAATCATCTCATCTATACCTTACAACATATTTCCTTTTTTCATGTGTCATAAACTAATGCTATATCCTTTTTGGATTGGGCATATCTCTCATTAATTCATGTTGGTTAATATTTAAATTTTTTATAGTCTGGATGGACAACTATTCTTTCCTATAAATCACTTCCATCATTATCATTAATATATAATTAATTTAGTGGGTCACCAATTTGAATTAGGATCCCACATGGGCCTCTATATACCAAGTTAAATAATTAATTCTTTTAGATATTGATAATTCATGTGTTATTTTGAAATAACACCCTCATTTACTTCATTACATAATTGAATAATAATAAGAATATTATTTTAGTCCTTTTAAAAAATATTATTGATTCCTTTTGAATATATATCTACTATTATAACACATTTTATTATCATAAAATTATCATTGTAAAATGTTAATTTCAAACAATATTGATAATAAAAATATTTCAGGATTTTGGTATCTCCAAACATGTGTGATGATAAAACACTATCTAAGATCCATGGTATTCCCCTCTCACATGTTTTTAATGATTCATAATCATTGAATGAATTCTACTGATGATTTTACCTCAGTGTATATTTATTTTTTATCATTTTAAGATACTTTTCTGGGGATATTTTTCCTGATAATGTAGCACTATTCATCCATTACTCACATCCTCCATAATTCATCATGAAGCATGTAATTATTTTTTTAGTATGAAGACTTATTGAAGATTCATTTATAATCTAATTATTTAGATATACATTACATTTAACTTCAAATCAACTCTCTTATGACTAATTTATTATTCTATATTTGGACATATTATATCTTCATGTGTGTGTCTGGTTGATAAAATACCATTTTACAAATTTTAGAACATAATTTAAAACATCTATTAAATATATAATTCTCCAAGGAAAATTTATTTCTATATTTTTTATATTCTAGTACATATCTAATCAAATATGTCTTCATATCATGTGGTTAATGTTTCATGAATTCTACATTTTCTAGTGGATGTATAAAGTAGTTTCCATTAATCTTTTAGAAACCACAAATTTAAATATTTTTAAATAGACCGTATAGTGATAGAGAAGACATATTATACATTATAAATAAATTCAGGTATTCATATAACTAAGAATAATGTTATATTATACTCATTTATTATAGGATATTAATACCCATAATCAATATATTTTTTAGGGAATATATAAATAATTTTCATCCAAAATAGTATTATGATGTTTTGATTCAATATTCACATTTACACTCATTTTAAATGTGGGTTTTCATCAAATTCCATCTTGAAATTTTCATGTTCTACAGTCATCATTTAGAATTTCTTGATCTATTCATTGTGTTTATTCTCTCTTTCAATCAATAAATTATTTTCATAAAATTTAATTGCATCCAATTTTATATACATTATAACTTTCTTTTTCAACATGGTATTTCTATGAGGACAATAATTTATCTCAAATACCATAATTTCCCCCCAGTAACTCTCTTCAGAAAATTACTTTTCAATAATTAAGGTGGTTATTATGTCTACTATTAAAGTAGTGATTTTTTTATTATTTTTAGGTTATTATTATACATATTATAATAAAGAAAATGATTATTCATACTATTATTTTGTGATCTAGATACACATTTTCCTTCATGAAAATAATTTATTTTTCCTTAACCATGTACACTACTATGATATATTTTTATAATTTTATTTTATAACGTTTTTCATTATGGTCTTCTAGATCAGAGTAACAAGTTTCATTTAATACATAATTAAAATTAATGTTTTCAATTCCTCCACATTTAATGAATTAAAGATTATTTTCCATTTTTTATGTCCCTTTCCATTAAAAATTTTATAGATATAGGAGAAAATATTAAATTATTATCATTATCCATATCATCATAATCATTAATATCTCTTACTAGTTTCAATTTTTCTTGATTCAACATTAATATTACTTTGTATTAAAATTTCATTTAATAACTCTGTTTCATCATATTGGCTACTGAATTAATCATTTCATACGAAATTATGATGTTGTAAATCTTATATAATGAGATTTCATCCCGTTGAATATGATTAAAAAATTTATTATCAGATATATTATTGTTTTTTCAAATGAGATTCATTACTAGAGTTGAATAATCAATCATTCTCAAAAACCACTATTATTTCTCTGAACCACATTCACTATAGTGTAGTAATAATAAGTGGATGTATCCTTATCAATCATTATATCATAAAACCTAATCTCCAAATTTGTAGCTCTAGTTATTTCATATTTATATTCCCTTCATAATTTGATTCATTTTTATCTACAGTCTTTTAAATGATATTTAGTCACATCACTTTTTCAAACACCATCTAAATGATAATACTTAAACATTGAATTGATTTCTTTTAAATCAACCAAATCATTAATTTCATTAGTAAATATTGTTTTTTACCTATTTAAATAGGTAAAAATAAAACTGTCACTAAATTGATAACAGTATGGAATTACGAAAAAATGAATCATTTTATGTTTCCATACTAAATATTTTCATTACATAAAATGGGTTTACACCTATTATATTCTCAAATTTGAAATTATAAATTTTCTAACTCAATACGATAATAGTATAGAGGGAACATTATTCATTGATACCACATGAATGTCCTAGTAGACATAATGACAATATTAAGATGAAAGATGTGAATTAGTGAAAAAAATTTAACTTTTCTTCCATTAACTATAATCATGTGGTTAGTTTGGACAAAAAAACCATATTTATAATATGTTTTATATAATAATTTTTAATATAAGGATTAAGATAAAAATAATAAGGAAAAAACCCTACCTATTTTCTTCAACAAATTATATACAAAAACCATTAAAAATAAATAAAATACAATAATATTATTTAAATTTTCATAACGTGGTCCAAGATTCCTTTATACTTTTTATACTTAAAAGGGTAATATACCAAAATATAAAAAAAATGGGTGAACTATATAATTGGTACAGAAAAATTAATATCATAATATGATTATAAGTAATATATGTTCATCAATAATGATATAATTTTTACATAATGAGGTTTGTGTCATGAATTCTCACATAGTGGCATGAAATGAGAAAATATATCATAAAATCATGATATCATCAAAATTTGGAAACAACATGAATCGTGACATCACATGCATAATTCGATGATAATCAACAAGACATAATAACATAGTGTTCTTGGGTTGTCTTCCCATGCACCATATATGGTATCACATGAGCTGAAAATAATGCCTAATCTATTAGAGAAGTATCAAGGAGCACCTTCACATGTCTAAAATTATGTGTGTCATATATATTTTATAATAAGATAATGTATATATTAATTTCAATTCATTGATTACGAAATGTTTTCTTCATATGTCTAATTTAAAAATAAATATAGGATACATATATGTTTTTTAATACCCTTGAATGAAAATAGGGTCCGGTATTCACAATGTAAATGTATTTCATGGAAAAAAGGATGCTTTAAAAATAATTATAGTTGAAAATAAGGGGTGAATAATTGGATAAATGACAAAGAAATATTGACACATATTATTTTGGAAACATTTGGGAAATAAGAAAATGGTTAGAAACAAAATAAACACATCAAATTGATAATGAAAAATAAAATTTCAAAGGTAGTATATAAATGGAAATGTGAAGGGTGATAATCCATTATTTTAATAGATTGAATACTATGTATTGGTAAGAGATCCTTAGATCCCCATAAACTCGTTAGGATGGATTTAGAAAAGTAAAATGAGATGAAATTTTCCCTCAAGGGATTTAGAGTTAACAATAATGGGATAATGGCATGGAATTTATAGTAATATAGAGGGGTCTGTCTATAAATAAAACAACCAATTCTTTGGGCACTCAGATAATAAAAAATAAAAAATCAATGGAATTATAATGGTTTTACACATGAAAGATTATAATGAGGAGTGTTTTTAAAAAATATATTATTTAAAGAACTAAACTCTTTAAAATAACATAATTCATGATGTGGATGTGATTCATGTTAATAATGAATTATTTTAAAAATAGTTACATATATAAATATATTTGTAAGATTAATTATAGGGTTTTATTATTAGTCATAGTTCTTTAAGAAGACATTATATGTATGGAAAAAATATTCATGACTACATATATGGAATTAAATACATCGTTTTTGGAATCATTTGAAATAATAATACCTAAAATATATCTATATCATATTTATGTTTTTACTTGAAAACTATACTATCATATAAACTCCAAAATAATTCCCCATTGGATAATTTCAACATACAAATTTCAAAAATGAATATTATATTATCAATATAATTTTATAAATATAAAAATGTTTACTATTAAATAAATGTTTCAATTCATTAACCAATTATATTTTTCATGACATAATATAAATTATAAAAAGTATAAAAATTAATCATGAGATTATAACATTTTATTATAATTTATTTTTAGAAAATAAATATTTATAAAACGTTTTTTTAAAAATAATTTTTATTAAAAGTCATTGAATTTACCATATATTCATATTTAATTTACAATTTCATACTTCAAGAAATAAACCCAAATATCAATCTATCATATTAAATATATATTTTATTTAGTAAAATAATAATGAATATTTGACTGATGAAATAAAAATTTTATTTCTAAGAAAAAAATACACAATTATTATGAAAATGTATTGATACATAATCTCATGTTACAATGACAAACACACTAAGGTTATAGTGTCAGATGGTGATACTTTCATCGGGTGTGGCTACTAATAATGATATAGCTGTCATATCTTTTAAAGTGACCATTTTTTGAAGGAAATTCTAATCAAGAATAACTTATTAAATCTATTCTTAGGTCCATTCATATATGAGCCCCGTTTATGCTACCTCTATACTAAACTCCTAAAAATTATCCTTATAATTCATGGTAATACTAGTTTTTTCTCTTGTTTCTTCTATATGAGTAAATTGTTTTTCATTATTACCCTAAATAATCACTAATTATTATAATCAAATTATAACATCTATATTACTAATGCTCATAATTATAAGACCTTGGAAACCCTGAGAGGGGAGGGGTGATTTATGTTTTCAACAATTTCTTCTAAAGTCACTAATCTTTTTACCACATTGGTATAAAACTATTAATCCTATCTAGTGAAAACATTATGAAAAATTAAAAAAATCACATGAAAAGAAACAAAATAAAAAATTTACTTGTTTCATTACATAGGGTTAGTGAATGCATTATAGGTCGATATAGTGTCAATAATACCAAAATAAACTAATATTCACTAGTTGTGGAATACAAAAGTAAAGAAATAGTCACTCGATACTGCAAAAACTACGTTTAGAAGATTTTGTGTATATCACACTACATCTCACGAAACAGTTCCATAGACTCCTCCTACATCACTACCTAGGGTTATGTCTTACTCAGTTTATCGACATAAATGACTCTTAATTATATTGGAATTTATGTATTTTTTCCTAAATAGCATAAGGAACTTCTTTCATTATATACCTGATTTGATACACATTGAGATAAATTTTCACATAAACATAATTTTATGATCAATTGTTCATGGATCCCCTTCATGAAGATCAAATTCATCAGGGAGAAAACTTCCTCTACTGAATAAACTGCCCTTGTGATGCTCAAAAAGAATTCCAAGATTTCCTAGTCATTTTGAATCACCCATTACTCAGAAGCAAGGAATCATTCAAAAATAAACTATTATTTTCACCATGCTCAATCAATCATAGAAATCTCGATTGGAAAATCTCCAACCATTTGGGAAATCATAAAGATTCTATATTTTATTAGATTATTTTCTTATCAAATGAATTGGGAGTTACCTAATATTTATAGGTTTGACCTTTTGTGATACTCCACCACCTCTAGTATATTTTTCATGAAACTCAAAAATATTTTCAATAATATCATTCACTTGTTAATCACTAGAGAAATATATCATTTTCCCAAAGCATACCCTCAACAAATCTCTTACTCAAATTCCTATTGTAGTTGTGAGTTTTACCATCAACCCATTGTTCCATTAACGATGAATCATTAATGATGCTCCACAACATTAAAATAATAATCCTTCTAAAAAGAGTGTCGTCATTAATCCCATTATATTACCATAGTTATGAAGATTCAAATTCATAAAAACCAATTGAAAATCCTAGAATCTTCCTTATGATTTATTTCCCCCAAATTTTCCAAAAACATTGAAATTATTCCACCGTGAATACTATAAACATGCTCTATTGTAAGATAAATTTCCTTGAAAACACCATGATCATCCATGTGTGGATTGACAACCAAAAAAATCAAAATCCCTTTCTATAAAATGATATATTTTGTTCAAACAATCTCTCAATTTTAGTTTGGGAGAAATCTATAGAAAAATTCAATAAAGCACTAGACACTTACAAAACCTGATACATGAGAAACCAAAAAAATCCAACAATCTAATTATTTATGGAGAAGCTTGGTGTATAAATGAAGATGCATTGAATTAATTGGTTTATCGTGTTTTGTAATACTTAAATACGTCAAAGATAATATCTTATTGACTTAAAGAAGCATTTCATGCCCTAAAATGTAACCTCATAACACCTGATGTTCAAAAACCTATAACCCCACAGTTTTATAAAATTGAATTTATCCATAATTTATCTATTCTACCCCTTTAGAAATAAACCCCAAGGACCATCATTTTAACTTGTAGAGATCAACACACACTCCCCTTGGAATGTATCTGCCTCATAAATCAGCATCACATCCAAAAACATATTAAAATAGCGAACACAATTGGAGAGAGGCGAACAACTATAACATCCTCCTGAACTAGGTGGTGGATGAACACTGAGGTTCGACTGATGATTCTCTAACACATGTATTGCCAATCGATTAGTTATAAAGTCAACCATGTGGTCATCAGTTCCAACATGATCCTTTTTATTCAGGAATTCTTCATCTTTTTTAATAAATTAAAATCGGATATCAATCTGTTTTATTCCAGAATGATGAACATGATTCATCTTAAGATTGATTATTCTCATGTTATCATAGTGAATCATCATTGGTTGTTTCATCTCATAATAAATATCAGTAAATTGTTTCTTCATTCAGAATAGTTGATTGAAATCATTTGTAATAGATATAAACCCTGCATCAATAGTACTAAGAGAAGTATTTTCATTTTTCTCACTCATCCAAACCAAAAAAAAATTCCAGTAAAGAATGTTACACCACTTGTGGATATTACTTCCATCACATCTCCAGCCTAGTAAGCATTATAAAAAGATGATAGTTCGTTATATGTTCTTTCCGCAATGTATAATCCATAATTTTGAGTATGTTGAATATATATCATTATACTTTAAACTTACACCACATTCTATTCCATATGATAACCATAAAATAGGTCCAATAATAATTTTTATAAGACAATATATGGAAATAATATAGTTAAGTATAATAGCATTATATTGATTCTTTTATGCATAGTGGGATCCACATAATTATCATCCTTATGATTTATAGGTTTTCCCTCAACCAGAATCGGAGTCGAAATAGTTTTGGATCCATGCATATCAAATATCTTTAGAAAAAAATTTATATCATTTTCCTATGAAATGAAAGTGTAATTCTTCTTCTGAATAACCTTAATCCCTAACAAGAATGTGACTTCACCAATCATCGACATTTCATATTCTAGTTTCTTGTGATTGAAAAATTATTCGACTAATCATATCTTACTTCTTCCAAATATTATATAATCAACGTACAAAACCACCACAAACTGATCTACATTTGAATTATTTACAAAGAGAATATGATCGAAAACTCTACTTTTTAATTTTTTTCCTTCAGATTAGATTCTAGTTGATAATACCATGAACATGGTTCCTTATTTAGACCATAGACTTCCTTCTAAATCCAATAACCTTCATTTTATCATTTTCAACTAGAAAACCCACCGGTTGTTCAATTTAGACATCTAATTCAAGAAAACCATTTGAGAATTATATTTTGACAGCCTTATGAAATAAAATTATCAATTAACATAGTAATGATAAGACTCATTGACTCCAGCAACATTATTGAACAAAATGATTCTTTAATATAAATAAATTCATTATTTGAAAATCCTTTACAGACTACCCTTACTTTATTTTGGATAACATTTCCATGCACATATTTTTTTTTAAATGATTCATTTTATTTCAATAACATTTTGATTTTTTGTTCTATTAACAGGATCCCATGTCTGGTACTTTTTAATCATATCTAGCTCTTAATTAATTAATTTAACCCATGATTCATTCTACATAGCTTCTTCAAATGAGGCTGGCTCCACAATTTATAGAAAGATATATTGTGCATCATTCCTCATTCTCCTTGTTTGTGTGGATGAGGTCCAATCCCAAATGATGTTGGATTGATCAATTTATTCTCTTCTATTTATCCTTTTAGGTTGATAAGAAGATTTTTTAGCCATGAGTTATTCTTTTGATTATTCTTCTGAATGATTATAATTTTTTTCACCCAACAATTCATTTCACACCTTTCCCTACTTCTAAATTTTCATATGTTTCATGTCCAGTTTCACACTCATATTTTTTTATATTATCATAGAAATTACTAATGAAATTTGTTGTTTTATCTTCAATTATCTTGACATCACCACTTTTCAAAATTATTCCAGGACAATTATTGAAATATTAATAGGTTTCGATCTTCATTGAATATCCATGTAATATTCTATCATTTGTAGCATCCCCAAACATACCCTAATTACTTTCATTATTTCATAAGAAACATTTACTTCTAGAAACATAAAAATACTTCAAATAGGGATTCCATCCAATACACAACGCATATCAGGTCTTGATTTATTTTATAGAAATCCCTATTCAATTTTTATTATACACGACTTTTTGAGAAACCTCTTTCTTATGTTGGTGATAGATATTACTCTCAATCAGTATAATTTTTTTGATATTGTTCACCTGTCAGTTTCAATGCTCAAAATATCCATTTTTCTATGGGGTTATACCAATATCCACCTCATGGTTTACAATAAGTTTCTCCAAGTATTTTTCAAATTCAATGGATGTGTATTCCCTTCAATTTTTAGATCATATATCTTTGATTTTATGGCCTATGTCATTCTTAGTTATTTGATGATAACTTTCCATGAAATCAAGCACTTGTTTTTTGCAATGTATAATAATTACAAAAGTCATTATAATATAATAATCAATAAAAATAATTATGAACCACTCTCTATTTGTTCTAGCCACATTTATAAGACCCAATACATATATTTGGATGAGATCAAGATGATTTGATGACCTTTTCTTCTTTCGTAGATATTAACTACCGAACAACTTTACTCATATGAAATTATCACAAGTCTTTTGCCATTCATTATTTATATTGGGGATATCAATGACTATATTCATCATATATATCTTTTCCATTCCTTTTTTTATTAATGTGACCCAAACTACGATTCAATAAACTTTTTCATTATTCAATTAGAAATTAGAGAAGTTTCTCATTATTATCAACATGATATAAGTTTCCATCTGTTTGGAATCCTATAATGAGAGAATTACTTGTATTTCCTCTGAATGTGCACCCCTTTTGATTGAATGTCACTATGAGTTCTGATTAACATAGCTGACTCACACTTCAATGATTTTGACATAAATATTCCACTTAAAGAACAATATTTTTCATAAGCTTGTGATTTTCAAGATTGTTAATCCCACATTTTTTATCATTAATGCACAATAATTGATGAACCTTACTGTTTTATCAACCATCTTCATAACATTCTTAAATAAGTCTTCATTTCCCACCATATGATATGGGCACCCACTGTCAAGAAACTAGGTACTACTATTCTTTGTGGCCATTAGTGAAATGTCATCAAGGTTGTAAATATAAATTTTGTTAATTCCCTTCTATGAAATATTTTATTGATTGGATGCTAATGTTGGACTTGCACATATCTATTCCAAGTGAACTGGATAATCATAATCATTTTGTACTTCTAGTTGAGAAAAATTATTTTCAATAGTAACTCCATCTTGATAACATATATTGACTTTTCTCTGAGATCAATAGGTAACATTCCTACATATCCTCTACCTGCAATCAATTTTTTCCCATAGTTAGGGTAGTGAAAAAATTATCCAAAAAACAGTTATTCTATAAGATGAAGGATATGATTTCATTCTTCTTTGTTGGATTACTACATATTTTCCAATAAAATACCTCCTTAACTCTTTAGAGTATGACATGGTATGTCCATAAAAGGAAATGTATTATCACTTATATTTCTCCTCATATCCCCTTCCTTCGTAAAAGAATTTGACTTGTGATCATTTCTCTATACATGTTGATATTTTTATGTTATTCTTTCATTTTGATTAGAGGGGTTCTCTTTTGGAACACTTATGTCTTTGTGATATGTATAAATTTCTTCTCCAAAATATTTTGGATCATATTTTATCCAACATTTTATTTTTCAGCATCAAATGAAATTCCACTTTTCCCATACATGTGGATCATTGGTAAATAAAACCCATCTATACTCTTTCAGAACTAGTATTATTAGAATTATTGAAATTTCAATTTATTCTTTGTTTCCTTTTAATTTGATTCAGTTTCATGTTTACTCCTTATAGTAACAACATATTCTTCAAGCCCCTCAATTCTTTTATATTTCTCCTCTCGTATAAATGTAAATTCTTTTGTGGGATTTGATTTCTCTTGAATCATGATATTAAATTTCATTACCTCTTCTGAGCATCTAATTTTTCATAGTGTTCTTTTGAAGCTAATTTGAGATGATAAATTTCTTCTTTAAGATGATCAACATACTTTGAGGAATCATCTTGAATAGATATCATATTTATATCTTGGTTTCTTTTATTTTTCATACTTACCAATTAGCATCCCCATCTTCCAACATGAGATCAACATCACAAATAAAATAATTATCTTTAGATTTATCTTTCTAAGGGTCTTAATTTTCCTATATACCCATCAGGGAATATTGGGTTCAAAATTAAAACTATGGTTATTCATCATCAAAAAATTCAGTATCATCTCATTATTTTTTAAAGATGAATATCTTTCTCTATAATTTATTTCTGGATTTGAACTCTCCCTTTTAGGAAAACCATTATAGAGGTTTCTGCATGTTTCTTGTTTCACGTTATTCATGATAGAACATATATGATCATCGATAGAAAATATTCCCTACTAAACCCTGTTGAAGACAAGCCATAGAAATAAATCCTTCAAATATCACTTTATTTTATTGAATTTCACTAAAAAAAATATAAATAACTTCATGTTTATAATAAACTTAATCAATAATATCTTTGGAAATTTAAAGTTTCTCATTTTATTTGAAATCCATTTACTTGATTGAACTATTTTTTGCATCTTCTAGTAATACTATCATATCATATTCAACATACTACTCATCACATCTTCTATAGAATGTTTATATTGATCTCTTTTCTCCAGGGATGAATCTTTGTGATTGTAGAGAGCTATAATACTTCTCAATATTTTCTTCATAATGTAAATTTAATTGATTTATTCACCATTTACAAGTATTACTCTAATAAATTTAAGGATTTTATTAAAAAATGTATCTGTATTTTCATCATTGTGTATTTTCAGATCATCAAACGTATTGTGCTAAACTTGATGTTTCTCCCCCTTCACTTAGTTTTCACCATAATATTTTTTTATATTTCCGATATAGAATTAGCTAATGAGGAATTCATCACCTTCACATATATTTTTTCAGATAGATCTGTATTAAGGGAATTATAGGCTTTGGCATCTGCATTAAGCATTTTTTTTGTCATTCCAGTCACAGATAGTCATGTTGCATCAGTGACTTGTATCCTAGGTGTAGTGGAAAAAATAAAATAAATTTCAATAGATCATAGATGTTATATCATATTGTTCATACAAATATGGAAGTTTATTCAATCAATGAGTGGAATCCAATGACATTAACTGAATTCTCTATGATTAAAACAGAGGGAAAATTTAACTCCTACAACCCATTGGCTTTGATACCTCTTGTAGGACACCAGAACACCCTGAGAGGGGAGGGGTGAATCATGGTGTCATATTTTTCATTTAATGTGATATATATTGTTCTCACATTGGCATGATAAAGTTAAACCTAATTGATAATAATATACAGTAAATAAAAATCACACGAAAAAAGAAAACAGAATAATTTATCTTGGATCACCCTTAAGAGCTAGTCAAGGAGAATACGCCAACAATGTGTCATTTTTAATAAAATTCACTAATATTCACCATTTATAGGATACATAAGTTCATAAATAGTCACTCTATTCTATTAACACTACCTTTAAAAGATTTTACTGATAGAAAATTGCATCCCTCAAAATACTTCTATTGACTCCCCCAAGCTCACTATCTGGGGTGAAGTCTTACACAATTTATAGATATATAGGTTACTTCAATATATTGGAATAGAATCTTTGTCCCTTACTTTAATGAGAATATATGTGCATCGAATACCTGAGTAGATGTACTTTGAAATCATTGTTCACTTAAACCTAAGGATTAGAATGACTGTTTGTGGAACTCCATCATGAAGCTCAAAATCATCATGAAGAAAACTGATTTCACAAAACAAACTATCTTTATTAAGCTTATTGAATCATCATAGAATTGAAATTACACAAAATCTTTGGCATCACATGAGACTAAACTATCCATTTTTCAATAATCAAGATTCTGTAGGATGCTATATTTTCAATGTTTACACCCTTCTGGAAATTAGAGTGATTCCAGATTTCCCCAAATTATTTTCCTATCAAATGAAAAAGTGGTAGCCTAATATTTAAAGGCATGAACATTTTTATTCTCCACCACCTCTATCATATTTTTTTTTATGAAACTCAAACATCTATTTTCCAAGTTCATTCACTTGTAAAGATCCATGGATAAGTCATGTAGTCATTATGAACACCATAAACTCATCATGTACTCAGATGTCTACCCTTGATACAAAGATTACCATCAAAACATCACGCCATTTATGATTTCTTAATTTTCAATTTTACACATCATCATAAATCATAAATGATTCAAAACTCAGAAATCTTAAAACCCATTGCATTACCAAATTTTTGAAATTTTAAACCCTAAAAACACCCTTTCAGGTTACAAGACTCTTTCTCTTGATTTTTGAGCCCCAAATTTTCTAAAACACTGGGAAATGATTCGACCTTCATTACTATACTTAGCTTGTACTATAACATCACCTTCCGTGGAAACTCTTTGATCATCCAATTTTGTATTGACAATAAACATAAACCCGGCCACTTTTCCTAAAAATAATATCCTTGGTTCCAAAAATAATTCCCAATGGTCATTTAGGATTTTTAGTTTCTATAAATTTATCCTTTTAAATTAACTCATCTACTAGATCAATTCATATCATAGTTCAAAATTAATCATTTTATAAATTAATATTATGCTAATGTTTAAATTTTTTATAGTGTTGTTTCTATGTGATATAATCATATAAAACGGAGTTAATAAAAATTTTAATTTTCTAGATAATTTTTTTAATTATCATCCAATTTTATTATCATGAATTTTTTCCCATTTATTTTTTGAAAAAATTTCATGATATAAATTAATAAAATAAATTCTTATCATAGTGTTTTATACTAATCAACATTACAAAATATTTCCCACATACATATATAAAAGGAAAATTATATTTATAACTTTTTTTGTGTTAAAAATTATTCATCTACTATGAAATTCACACAAAAAATATATTTCATAAAATTATGTGAAAAAATTACGTAGCTATATTTTATAACATCCTATAAATCCCATTTTTCGTATTTCAATAAATTATTCCATAGAATAACATTGACTAGGTGTGTTTCCTTGTTCCATTTAATATTATAACTACATTTCAATATCTTTATTGGATACTCCTCTTAATAATTATCATTTTATAGCTCTACCAGTTTTTTATTTTTTCAGGTAAGGGATATTGTATTTACTTCCTCAATAAAGATACAAGGAACATATCATGTACCTATGTCAATTTTTGTTGGACTTCACATTGATAACCCACTACAATGATGTGATCAATAATCTCAAAGTGTATATTGAACCTAGAACATAGGTCTCCCTTACTCCCAAACATCATGGATATCATATAGGTATATATATGAATGAAAATTATATCTCTAACCTATAACTCAAGGTTTAATTGATGGTTATCAGCATAACTCCCCTATTGAATTTGAATTTCGTTTTTTTTCTAAAATGACCTTATAATTGTTAATCATTTATAATATGTCTTATGGACATAATATTATCACTTCTACAATATAAACCCAACATGATATAGTGTATCATTTTTATCAATATAGGGTTTTATAAGAATCCATCTAATTCATGAAGTGATAATTATTACTATATGAGAAATTGAACTACTACAACCAAATAACTTTTTTAGGAAATTTCCTCATATTTGATAGTATTCTTCATTAATTTTGTGTGTCTGGAGACCGCGGATAATGAAGAAAAAATTTCAATAAAAATTATCTAAATATTATTGATGTATATTTTTTAATTAATGGTTTCTAGATTTAAATATGATAATGAATTTTTGGTGTTTATCCAAATTTTAGAGAACAACCAAGGTGTATGGATTTTTCATCTAAGAATTATCAGTTTTCACTATTTCTAGGAAATTGATATTCCCTATTATGGGAGTACATGATGTGTAATGGTTTCTATCTTATTTCTTGATCACGGTACACAACATGAATGATTACACACTTTTTAATGTTAAAGGATACATTTTAATAAAAAGAAGATGATTTTTTTCTGTATCTGAGTATCGAGGATTAAACGATATGTAAATGTATTATACATCTTGTAAATTTCATAGATAGATAATTTATGGAACTAATTCAAATCACTTGATTTTATTATTCAAATCCTCCCTTACCTGTTACCTAGGGATATTATCATGTTATATAAGTTGAATTTGTTTGATCTGGATTGATTCGTTCTACAGTTTATCATTGTTACAGTTGAGTTAAATATCTCTCGATGAGTAATCCATTTTTATTCTCTACTTCCCTAATCAGGGTATCATTGTTTCATTACATTATTGTTTGTGTTTATCCATTCTAATGTTTCCTCGTGTTTAATTCTTGACCTATTGTGTGATATTATTCTAAGGTCCAATTCCTAGTTGGTTGTGGTAAGGAATGTGTGTGTTCATGAGATACATGTTGTTTATTAATTTTTCATAACCTTTTTTTAATGTGAATAAATTATGATATGTGTATATTGATTCTGGGGAGTCTTTTTTAATTTTGTTTTTTTCCTTGGGGTGTATTCTATTGTGTGTGTGTGTGTGACTTATGTTTTGGCATAGGTGGTTATATCTCTAGCCTATCATGGTGAACTACATTGCTCTTTTTTTGTAAAATTGTATTATTATATCAAATTGAATGATATAAATAATTTTTTTTTGTTTATGTTGAACAATAATTTTTATAAAATATGGTTTCCCCCAAGTTTTGGTAAATGAAAATGTGTTTTTGAAGATTTATTAAATGTTTATAAGAAATGTTTTTTATAATATTAAATGATAAAATGGTTTGATAAAATGGTTTTAAAAAAAGAGAAAATGGGTGGAGACTGGTGCACCACTCTAGATTCGTCTCCCCCTTTTCTTACCTCCTCACATCATCCCCGAATTTTTCTTCATTTCCCTATTTCTTTTCATTTTACCCTTGTCCTATTTCGATTCCTAGTTTTATGGTTCCAATGATTCTATTTATGGTGTGGTTTTCATAAGGTGGTGACTTCAATGGCTGGGGTTGATATCTATTGTGAATGTGCTTTATAGTCAATGCCTTATCCAATTCAAAAATTACTCTTTATTATAATTCCCTTATCAGTCTTCCATCAGTTAGTAATGGTAGTTTCATAGAGGCTTTGAGATGTGTGTTCAACTGGTCAATGATGATCTAGGAGGATCATCCAATATTGTCTTCACTTCGTGGTATGGGGTCCCTTATATGATTTTTTCTCTATGAAATAAATCCCAAGTTTATATTTTTTTTTCTTGTTTTTGTTTTTCATTCCTAATTCAGGTCATCTCAGCCACTCAAATCCTTTCTCTAACCCTGTGTTCCACTACTCATATGCTAGTCAGTTTTGGAGTGGTGGTATCAATGTAGTTTTTCTATGTGGTATTTGGGGGCTGATGGTGTTCTTTGTGTGGATGGAGTCATTATTCTCCATTTAAGACATTATGGGATTCAACCACTTCATTGATGGAGATTTTCAATAGGGTAATGAAATCATCATTGATGATTTTTACTTTAGGATTTACATATTTTTTTTAGTGTTAATTGGTGATATTTTTATTGTTTTGGTTTGATGTTTTATGTTGGAACAATGGTGTTCAATGGTGGTGGAATGAAAATTTGAGATTTAGTCATCAACGACGATGTTGACAGTTAAATATTATTTTTTCCATTTTATTTGATGATGTCATCGAAACTAGTGGTGATGGTTTAGTGACTCTATGATGGTGAATATAGGAGAGAAAACCTCATCTGAGGCGTGTGTTCCCTATATTAAGTCCTTGAGTTCGGTGTGGGAAATTTTAAATATAAAATTTCATATCTATTTTTTAATTTTTTATTCCACTATATTTACCACTCATCCTCAAAGAATATTTTTTTTAATAAAATAATGGAATTTTCATTCAAAATATAGCACATGGGAAACCAAGAGTACTTAGGTGGAAGTATTATAATTGGTTAAATCTGATGGTGGGGGGTTTTCTCTTAGGGATTCTACATGCTCCCAAAGTCCATTTTTCTATAATCCAATAATACATTTTTAGCTATAATTTTCTTAACTATCCTGAAATATTGTGTTACATGATGTGCTGTTACCTATGAATTTTTCCAATTTAAGAAGATTTTAGTTTGTACTGTTTTGATTATAAAACATCATATTTTATATGATATTTCATAAATGATATAATTTTATTTGGTATTTATATATATATATATTAAATTAATTTAAATTAATTACCTGTTATATTTGGAATATTGGAAAAAGTGGAAATTAAATTATTTTTCCATTATTTTGGTAAAAATGGTTAATCTCTATGTCATAAATTGTTTTATTTAATGATTAAAATACATGGATCATTGTTCAATAACATGATATGGTTCACATGGGTGGGACCCTACTAAGTCTGTTAGCACAAAACCTACATACAACATCGGCGTTGTGTAGGCACGGTTATATCCTTTGATTCAGGTAAAGGGTAGGCACCACAGGTATACGGGGAGGTTTTTTATTAGCTAGTTTATATGGTTGGATAATTATATTGTGAGTGTTTTCTAATACTATCATATGTTGAATATTGGGGCAGCCATTAGATTTGTTGTCTATTTCTTTTGGACTGGTATCTTATAGATTTTTTTTCTACATTTTAATTTTTATTTCATTCGTTGTTCTCTTTCTACTATGATATATATATATATATATTAATGAATTATTTTAGTATTTTATTATATTCATGAGTATATATGTCATGTTGTCTGCTTTAGGTTGGGTGAAATCATTCCCTCTATTTGTTATTGATTTGTAGGTGTTATACTCTGACCTTTTGGGATTGGGAACACCCTTTGGGTACAAGAATTTTTGGGTCAGGTACTAGTTTATGAGGGTATTCAGGTCAGGTTTGTTATAGATTGGTATCAATAGTTGTATATCCTCAATATTACTTATCATGGGGCTTTTGGTTGACTGTAAATAAGATTTTTTGAACATGGGAGGTATATTATAGTGAGTTCCTGGCCACCTATTACAGTGATGAGACACAAGATACCATGAGACGTTGGGATGTGTTTCTCTTATTTTTCTCTTAATGTTACTTTTTTTTATTATTGGTTTTCTAGCTAGAACTAAGCTTATTATTTGTCCTGATCATTTCATCTATTTTGGTGTGCATTAGTATACCTCTACGACGAGGCATTGAGTTTTTCATGGAGGTGAAAATGATTCTCCCCGGTGTAATCATCATATGGATAATAAAATTATTGAGGATATCATTTGGGAATTTTTTTATATCTAATATAATGTATCCCATTCCAAGAATGTAGTTTTTAAGCTACAACCGAAATATGTATGAGACATAGTTTATCATGGTATTTCTTTAATGAGAATATATTATCCATTTATATTATGAAAAAACCTTAATATGCGGAGAAATGTCTTAAAAATATTGATTAGAAAATTACTTTTCTAGATACATCTATGGGTATCAAGGTGAAGTGGTTTGTGTTCATACTTGAGCTTCCCAAAAAGTTGTGGTGGGATTCCATGGTACTAGTATATAGGAATGATAGCTTGGAATGTAAGGGTTTCATGAATATCTTATTCTAGTATATTTTTCTAGTGTCACGGACAATAGAAAATTAATAACAATCATTATCTTTTAAGCAGGGAGATCATTCATTTTTTACGTGGACTAATTGATTTGGGGATCTAGTACGATTTTTACCCAAGGTTGTAAAGAATAGCCATATGAATACTTATATGTTCTTTCTGTGTTTGAGATTGGATATTAGATTGCATATGTTTATTCTGAATCCTTTAACATATGAAAATATAGTGGAAAAGGCAATTATAGAAGTGATAAAAATAGAAGGCATGGTTGGATATTCTTCTTCTTATCCTCCATCTAGTGGTATCTTTAGTGGAAAATTAGGGGAAATAGGATGATAATAGATCATCATAGGAGTAGTGGATGTGGTTCTTGGTAACATCCTAGTTCAAACCCTATATATGAAGCTAGGGGTCTACCTCTAACTTTGTTTCAGTGTGGCATGGTCAAATAGACATGGAATTATTTTTCTTATCCTCCATTTATTTGTATCAATTTCGGAAATTAGGGAAATCTGTAGTGTTGCTAATAGGATATGTATACTCCATGATATAGCCATGGGACGTCATATCAAAAATCTAAAATGGAATTTTCAGATTCTTTAATGACTATAGGGATCCATCCACATGCATTAGGATTGATGTAACTACACATACTGGATGTGTTTCTGGTGGAGGTAGATGATGGACCTTCAATTGGGATAGGTAAAATCTTTATTGAAATTTCCATAGGGGATTCCTTATCTGATACTAGTGCTTCCCACTAGATTATATCAATATTTTTTATTGATATATTTATAATTCCAACTGATCTCATGTATTTTTTATGGAGTTGGTTACAAATCCCAAGAAAAGGAAAGATCATGGGTTTTAGTGTCCATCTTATGTGATATAGATAGATGATGTGGAGTTAGTTTGGTGTTTTGTTGTTTTTTAAAATGATTTGTTTATGTCATAATTGAGATGAATTTTCTTGTTTCTCATCTTGATATGTCTGATTGTAATAATTGGAATGTCTCACTTATTGTGGTTGATAAGAGCTTGTGCGTGTTTTAGAGAGCGTGGGATATGAGTTCTGGCTATGAAGGACTATCTCACCCAATGCTCAAGAGTTTTTTTTGTCTATTTTAGAATTTGATATCGATGATATCTATTCTGTAGTTGATCCTCCTAGTATGGTTCAAGATTTTCCTATTTTTTTCCTAGATTATTTTTAAGACATCCTCCATAGAGGGAGGTATAGTCTGTGATTGGCCTAGTACTAGGTAGGCTCTCAATTTTGATAAAATCTTATTCTATGGCACTGGAAGAGCTAAAATATCTCAATATTCAATTGGACGATCTGGGGGAAAAGAATTTTTTTCTCCCTACTGTTTCACCTTGGAAATCCCTAGTGAAATTTTCTGTGAAGGTAGATTGTTCGCTTTGATTCTCCGTAGACTATCAAATATTGAAATGGGTAAAAATTAATAACTAGTATACTTTTCCTGATGTGGATTATTATTCTAATCACATAAAGGGGAAATTTTGTTTTAAATGATTTATATTTTTATAGGTTATCATCATCCTATAGTTTGGGTATCTAATATATAGAAGATGACATTTTATAGTATGTATGATCATTTTGAATATCTTTTGATGCTGTTTATTTAGAAAAATTATCCTTTAGTTTTAATGTATTTGATGTATCATAGATTCCGTCATTATCTCAACAATTTTCCAGTAGTGTTCATGGATGTTATTTTGATTTATCAATGATTAGATTGAAATCATGGGGACCATTTTATTTTAAATTTTATAATCCTTAAAAGTCTCCATTTATTTAGAAATATTTCAAAATTAAATTTCTAGATGCAAGAAGGGAATTATTTACGGAATTTGGTTTTTGATAATGGATTACCAATTGATCCATATAAGGTAAAATCTATTTTTATAATTGAAAATTCATAAAATTTAAATTATATTTGGAAAAATTGTTGGATTTCATGATAATGTTGATGGTTCTTCATGGATTTTTCAAAGTTGGATTCACCACTGAGTGATCTCACCAAGAAAATGGTAAAATTAATATAGGATTTAAAGTTTTTTTCAATATTAGATGAGAAAAAATGTCACGAACCAACTCGGGTCAACCTTAGACCAGTCACCTGATCTAGTCTATGCCATGGCGTGAAGGGCGTTATTGATCCCCATTGGATTGAAACTAGTTTCAGGCTTCCAAATTTAACCATTGGGAATGAGTGTTCCCATGAACAAAATATAAACATATAAACAAAACTAAAGGTACAAATGAAAACTAACAACAGAAAAAAAATCTGAACATACCTCTGTGTGACCTTCTAGGTCACTACCCAACTCAAACTCATGCCTGCTCCAACACTAAGCAGCTAAATTAGGAACTTGAACAAGAACTGAACCTGTAACTAATATAATATGGTAGGTGTGAGCACCGAGATCCTTATTAGGGATGCCAAATATAACCATGGAATCCATGTAATCCATTTTCCAAAACACTCCAATGACTCATGTTTGAAATAAAAATATAAAAGTATGGTATTCACATTTTAAAATAAGCAACATGTTTTCCTATTTAAAAACCCAAAAAACACTACATACCATTTCGAAACCATTTTTCATTTTATAAATAACATACAAAAAAGAATATATCAATGGTAGGTTAGAGTAAAATAAGTAAAAACTGAAAACTAAAAATAAACTATTGAAACAAATATTAAACAAGTGATTTAAAAAATCTTGTAACCATTGGTGATCCTAAACATCTTGAGAAGACCCCTAGACATAATCGGTTCGGAACCACCTATCGGCGTATGGTGAAGCAACTAATTCTATAACAAACTATCCTTCTTATAACTGACCAATATAGTGGAAAATCCCAAATTTCCTAACAACTAATCTTGGGTCTACCAACCCATCTAATCGGGGTTGATCATAAACCGTCACTCGATCATTTAAAAGATACCCAAAAACCCATGGTGTTTATAATAATACCATATAAGTAAAAAGTCTCTCGCATGAATGACTCGTATCACTGCACTTTCCTTCCCCAAACACATATGCTTCCTATGCATTCACCCATAAAGGGTTACCCTAGACAAAAGCAAACCCAAATACACATTCAATCATTTAACATTAAAAAAGTTCCAACAGGGATGTCACACCATTCATCATTTAAACCATTTCATAAAATTTTCAAAGTTTCCAACCAAGCATTAACATTTTCCGAATCACATTATTTTTTAAAATAAGCACAAAACATCACTTTTAAATGTATAATTCCATGAGAGCCTTTATGATTATGCACCCATATACATTTAACAAAGCAGTTCCAAATCATTTTTAAAACCATTACCATGTAAACAAAGAAAAAAGGGCCATTGAACCATTTAAAACCAAATGTCTCCCAAAATTCCCCATTGTTAAAAATTTAAAAAACAAAAAAAATCAATTTAAATCAAAATTAAACATCATTACACAATTTTATAAATAAAATATCTATTTTAGAAGGAAAATAATTGGAGAGAGAAGTGAAAACATTTGAGAAATCAAAATTCATGTGTAAAATCTTTTTTAAGTGTCATATTCACTAGAATGCCAACCCATTTATGCACTTAGTGCACCCATGGATGTGAGAATGTCCAATAAAACACTTTGACGATCTATAATAATACCCAAAATATTTTTATAGAAATATCAATTCCCTTAAAACCAATACAATTGAAACATCCCTCATAAAAATTTCAAAAACCCAAAGGATCTTTCCAAAACATTTCAAAATAAATAATCTAGTCACAAATAGAACCAAAATCACCCTCAATGATCCAATTCATGTTTTATCCAATAAAATATATATAACCAAGTATAAAGAATACAGAAATGGATCAATTTCATGTTTATAAAAAAATAAAATTATTAATCACTTCAAAAGCACCGATGCAAAAACATTACCAATGAATCATTTTAAAATACATTTTTAACAATTGTAAACAACATAAAAACACCATAATAAGTTAACTATAACACTTATGGAGGTAAAAATAATGTTTAAAAATTAATCCAATGTTTTCAAGAATTATTGGTTTTCAATGGAAAGGAAAATCATGGAATCAACTACCTCAAGGTTGAGCGCGGACACAACTATTCTTCAAAAAATTGTAAAAAATTCCCCAACTGACCAATCTGCACACCCAAAACACTAGAAAAACACCACAGTTACTGAATGAGGCATTATGGTTTCGATAAATAGACAAAAACCCTCAATACTATGAAATTAACAGAAGGTAAGGTTGTCGGACATGGTGGAGTGGCTAAACCCGAAAACAGTGCATACAGGGGTTCAGTTTTGCAGCTGTTGGATGGAATAGGGATGTCTAGGACATGAGGGTCGGGAGCGGGCTGGTCGTGGATGGAGGTATAAGGATTTCGGGGGAGGAAAGCTGGATTTTCAGGACATGGAGTCCTGTTTGAATGCGGAACACCGGAGTGAGCTGGGCTAGTTGGAAAGTCAGAGGCGGGGATGAAGGTGTTAGTTTGACTACTAGAGTATGAGGGGTGAGATGGTAGGCACCTAAGGGGACGAGGCGGTCGAGGTGAAGGTTGGTGAGGTGAAGGTTGGCGAGGTGAGGGCAGCGGCGGTAGGTAGGCATGGACCTGGGTTGGGGCACGTAGTGCTTAATAGCGAAGGGGTGGGGGCAGCTGGTTTGCAAACAAGGAAGGGGGGTGATGAGAATTAGGGTTTTTTCATTTTATTATAATAATAATATAACAGATGTAATAATAATAATATCATTAATAACATTAATATTCATAATAATAATAATAAAATAACAATTCAATATTATTATTATTATTATCAAACATTCATTTAAATTTTTTAAATTTTATTCTGATTATTTATATTATTCTGAAAACTGGGTCACTGTGTGGTCATTTTACAACATAATAAACCATGTGCAATTTGCTTACCTCAACTCAGACCACTTCATAATTTTCACAAGAACAAGCGGTGATCGCGTGGCCACCCCTTACTGGGTGGTGACCATGCACGGGTCTAACCCCCACTAAAAATATTAAATGACAAAAAATATAATTCGGGACCTAGCCCAGACCTAAGCGCGAGAACCTAGAGAAAGGAATTAATAAAATAAATAATAATTTAAAAATGTGGGTATGAATATTCTCCCCACCACAGACACTTCCTGTCCCCATAAAGTCACTCAGCTGAATAAGAAAAAAACTAATAATCCATGCCTGATTGAAAGCAAAAGAAACCAAAATACAAGAGAATGGGAGAACGTTGGAGGATCTCCCCACCACAAGAACTCAACTAAAGTGGAAAATTAATGCACATATAAACAACCTCAGAAAGTGAGGGGCTGACACGGGAACTCCCAACAGACCTAAACTAACTTCTATAGCATGAGAAAACATAACCTCAGCTGAAACTAGGAACTCTTGACCAAAAACCAAACTCCCAACATTAGATAAAAAGATTCAAATAGAATGTAATCATAGTCATAAACCTAAGCATTACTACTATCATTGACTCCTCTATAGGAACATACATCCCCAAATGAACACTAATAAACCAAGATCGACCCAGATAGGGGCCAAACACACCTTTAAGATAAACACACGAGTTGAAAAACAATAATCATACAAATAGAACAATTGAATTACAACAGAATGAGTACATCATAACTTCAAAAGGAAACAATTAACTCACAAAAATTACAAAACATTAACAACAACAAAAACAACAACCTGAAGACGTTAAACGTTTCCCCTCCAACACAGAACACGAAATCCACGCCTAGACTATATACACCCAACAACTCCTTACTGTGCGTGAGATTCACCACAAGTCCAGTGGCTAGGGCTCTAATGGCTAAAGCATACTTTGCCTCATAGTCAGGAACTGTAATTTCTATAATCACATCTTCATATTTAGTTTATAATTCCCACAAAACTTCTCTAGATGACCTAAACTCCAATAATGATGGCACGTCTTCGGAGGGATGAGACATGATGGCTTCATGTTCCCTAACTGGAAACACTGGTGGTACACCACTGAACGGTCCGATGAAATAGAATCTAGAACCATTGAATTGTACTCTTTATATATAAGTTCCTCCCAAACACCCTTCTCGCAAGATGGGGGACCGTTTTAAGAAACCAGATATGCTAGATTTCCAACCATCTGCGCTCCAGAGGCCAACTCAGCTTAAAACACTTCATCCCCCAACATCTCAAAAAGATGGTCTCATGAATGGAGGACATGTTCCATGATCTTTGGAATAACTCCCCAAATGAAGAGAGAAGTCTCCATCAAATCATGTGACGCTACCTCCAGAGAAAAGGACACAAGCTCCTCGAATTGGTCAACATATGTCTTCACTGTCTGTTGGCCTTGTTGAATATACATGAGCTATTCCCTTTTCTTCGTCTTCACCTCTTAGGCTATAAACCATCGGATGAAGAAGGATTTAAATTCATCCCGCATCATCCCAACTTGCGGTGATGGCGGGGTGAACAACTCCCATTCATCCCGAACTGAACCTCCAAACAAACCAAAAACCACATGCACTTTGAAGACTTCGGGAGTTCCCAATACCCTAAAGACTTGTTCGACCTCTCCAATCCACTCTTCTTATTCTAATGGACCACGATCACCATGAAGGATAGGCAATTATCGAGAAGGACTAAAACGTGGTATGAATATAAAAAAAACTGGGTACCATTTTGGTTATCAATTTATAAACAACATATATAAAACACATATCTAAACCCAATATCAAGCCGAAGCAACATCAAGGAAAACACTTTCATCCAAAACAACCAGATCAAAAGAATCAATAAAATAAAAATACAACTCAAAAAATAATTTTTCATTTTAATTTTCAAAACCACATTCTTTCAAGGCCACCTTCCAAAAATCAAAACCCGTTTTTAAACAAAATTCAATTTCCAAAAATAATTTTTCCTTTCTAAAATCACTTTATAAAAATAGGGTTTATCCTTTAAATATAAGAACACACCTTAGTAATCCCATGAACCGTTTCACTTTTCTTCATCCCCTTTCATCCATATACACCATCACACAATCCCCATACATCCCTTCACAAGTGCAAACATTTATAAAGAGTACTCGATGTTGTACCAAAACCATTTCTCTACCAATTCCAAGTAAACACCAGGTTTTTTAGAGCAAGAGCTATTATCTTTAAAACACATTTCAAAAATTTAAATGAATTTAAATTAAATCATTCTCATTTAAAAAACTCGTTTTCATTTTATAAAGAGCACTTACACTAACCAGAACAAAGAAGACACCCAATTTACATCAAACTAACGAAGGTAAGGACTAGTAGTTATGCTTATCTTGGTGACATAGTAGTGGGATATGCCCGAATTAAGCGTCAATGACTATGAGGAACTTAAACCATGTAAATAAACTCCACATGAGTCACTACTCCATGTGAAATCGCAATGTAACAACGGCTATCCTCTGTTGTTATCCCTCAATCTAAAACAAACTAAAATGAGACATGGACTGAATTACCAAACTACCCCTTGGAGACTCGAGGATTGGAACGGGTGAGGGTTCATGGAGTCCTTCCCTTACCTATCTCTTAAGTCTCGATAGTCCTAATATCCATAAATTATACACCACAAATAACACAAACCTCCCTCCGATACAATTTTGTCATGAACCAACCCGTGTCGGCCATCGAACTGTCAACCGAGTCGGTTCACAGCATAGACATAAAGGCATTACCGATCTCCACGGGCTAGAAACCAGTGTCAGCCATAAAAATTTAACTATTGGGTTTGATTTGTCTGATTAACAAAAGATAAACAGATAAAAAATGGATGATAAAAATAAAAACTAGTAGTGGAATGAAAATAAAACTGAGCATACCTCCTTGTGATCATTTAGGTCACCACCCAACTCAAACTCAAGCCTTATCCAACAAAAATTAGATGAACTAGGAACCTGAATAAGAACTGAACCTGCAAGTGAAATAATATGATAGGCATGATCATCTAGGTGCTCAGAATGGATCCTAAATGTAACCACAAAATCCAAGTATTCGCTTTTCAAAATCAGTCAAATGACACAAGTTTTAAATACAAATATAAAATTATGATTTTCAAATCATAAAATAAGAAACATTTTTTTCACACTTAAAAACCCAAAAATGCTACATACCATTTCGAAACCATTTTTCATTTTATAAATAAAATCCAAAATAGAATATAACAAATATGATTTAGAGTAAAAAAAGAAAAAAAATGAAAACAAAAAATAAACTAGTGAAACAGATAGTAAATAAGCAATGTAAATAATCCAGTAACTATGGGTGATGATAAAAATCCCAAGAAGAACTCTGCACATTCTTAGTTCAGAACCACTTGCTAGAGTATGGTGAATCTCCTATGTCTATAACCACCTTGTAGGCCTATAGCTGACCAATACAGTGGAAAATTCAACATGGCCAAACAACCAACCCATCTAATCAGTTTTGATCAGAAACTATCACTCGATCATATAAATGACACCCAGGAACCCATGGTGGTTATAATAATACTTTGTAAGTAGATATTCCCTCGCACGCATGACTGATCTCACTACACTTTCTTCCCCCAAACACGTATTCTTCTTGTGCGTTCATCCATAAAGGGTTACCCTAGACTGGAGTGCCTCCAAATACACAATCAATAATTTAACATTAACAAAGTACCTACCAGGCTGTCACACCAATCAATATTTTAACCATTTTATAAAATGATCAAATTTTCCAACAAGTCATTCACATTTTCTAAATCAGATTATTTTCTAAAATAAACACAAAACATCACCTTTAATTGTACAAGGAAAAATATTACTTTAAGATTATGCACCCAAATACATTTACCAAAGTAGTTCCAAATCATTTCTAAAACCATTTCCATGTATACAAATAAAAATGGGAAATTAAATCATTTGAAACCAACTATGTCCTAAAATGACACACAATTCAAATTTTAAATAATAAAAATAATTAAATTTAAAGACACATTAAATATAAGTACACATTTTAGAAATAAAAGATCAATTTTAGAATAAAAATAATTAGAGAGATTAGTGAAAACATTTGAGAAATCAAGGTTCATGTGTAACATCCTTTTTAAGTTTCATTTTCACCTGAATTTCCATCCATGTCTGCACCTAGTGCACCCTTGGATGTGCGAACATCCAATGAATCCATTTTAAGATCCTTAAGAATACCAAAAAACATTTTTCCAGAAATACCACTTCCCTTTAAACCAAAACAATTGCAACATCTATAAAAACAATTCAAAAACCCGAAGGACCTTCCCAAAACATTTCACCATAAGTAATGAAGACATAATCAGACTCCCCAATCACCGTCATTGCTCTTATACTTGTTTCAACAAATAAAATATATAAAACCATGACCAAAATATACAAAACTGGCTCCATTTCATTTTTATAAAACAAAAATAATTTTATTATACACTTCCAAGGAACCAATGCACAAACATAACCAAGGAATCCATTTAAATGCAATTTTTTCACAATTTTAACAAAAAAACCCAATAAGTTAACTATAACACTTATGTAGGTGGAAATCATGTTTAAATAATAATCCAAAGTGTTCAAGCATTAATGGTTTGTATTGGAATGAAAAATCATGGAAACACCTACCTTAAGGTTGACCGCAGACGCGACTGAGCTTCGACGTAAGGTAAAATAATCCCTCGTGGACCAATATCCACACCCAAAACAACCTAAAAAACACACCAGTTACAAATTGAGAAATTAAGGATTCAATAAATTAACAAAAAAAACTCAAAACAAAATAATTTACCGAAGTCATGGTTTTCAACGGGGTGGAGAGGCAGATTGCCCGAAAACAGTGCGTGTAGGGGTTCTCCTTTATCGCTTCTTATCAGAAAAGGGTCAGCTAGGATGTGTGTGTTGGGATTAGCCCTGTCTAGGTTGGAAGTGGATGGATGTGGGAGGAGGCCAGCTAGATGGTCGAGGAGTGGCAGCCTTCTGGAAGGCAGAAGGCTTGAGTCGGTTGGCGCTGGTTGACGGGTCGGAGGCGCACGGTGAGGGTGCTAGGTCGAGTGCCGTAGCAGGAGGGGAGAGGTGGCAAGGACCTGTAGAGATAAGGAGTCCAGGGTGATAGGAGGCTAGTTGAGGTCTATATTGGTCAGGAGGCGAGGGCTTGGGCAAGGTCACATAACACGAAACAACGAAGTGGAGGGGCGGCTGGTTTGCGAATGGGGAAGGGGTGACGAGAATTAGGGTATTTTTCATTTTATTATAATAATAATATAACAACAACAACAATAATAATAATATCATTAATAAAATTAATAATAATAATAATAATAATAAAACAATATTATTATTATTATCGAATATTCTTTTAAAAAATTTGGATTTTAATCCGTTTATTTTTCTAATTCTGAATATTGGGTCACTTCTCACCTGTCACATGGCCTAATAAACCACAAGTAAGTTGTGTGATTCATCTCCAACCACTTGGGAATTCCATAAACACCTAGGGAGATCACGTGGCTACCTCCCACCTTGTGGTGACTTCGTATGGGTTCAAAACCCGTATAAAATTATTAAACGACCAAATTTTTAATCCGGGACCTAGCCCAGACCTTATTGTGAGAACCCAGATCCATGAATTAATAAAATAAAGTTTATTTTAATAATTCAGATCTGATATTAAATTACATCTAACATATACTTCTATATTGATATTTCATGAGCCTGGTAAGGGTTATAAGATTTTTAGTGATGCTTTTGGAACTATTTTTGGGTTTGTTCTTATACATTATGATCATGTTGTATCTTATATATGTCATAATTTTTTGACACTTAAAATCGTTACCCCACCCATTATTTAGGGCTTTTTGTAGTTATGCATGTATTTATGTACTAGTATCCCAATCTTTTTGGGGAATGGTTCACCATCTTTTCTGACCATAAGAGTGTGAGTAATAAAATTTCTCAAAAAGTAATTAATCTCATATAGAAATTATGCGTGGAATACCTTCAAACTATTAACATATATATCACATACATCCTATGGAATGGTAATGTTATGGAGACCCATAGACTTTTTACAAATTATTGCATGATTTTAAGGAAAATTGTCCATAAAATACAAGCCAAGGGTAAGAAAATTCTAGTGTCTTTGGAAGAATATGTACATAATTAGAAAACTTGAAACAAAAATAAATCATGGTTTTATTAATCTTCATAATGAACTACTAACACCCTTTGAGATCATACTAATTTAGTTGATAACCTGGGGAATATAACCAAAAATGATTTGTGCTAAAAATTCCAATAAGGTAATAAACAAGGAAATGAACCAAAGAACATGATTTAGTGGGATAACATGATAAAATAAATGGAAAAATCATGAATAAGAATATGAAATAATAACATAAATAACATGGAATCATATGATAATGAAGACATAGTAAAGAGGATGAAATATATAACATGACATAAATATAATTCAAGGATAAACTCCCGCGACAATATTAGATGATGGAAAATGTCCCATAATGGATTTGGTTTACTCCATAATACCATAAATAATGTATCATGAGTATAAAAAATTTCCCAATGATTTGGATTGAAATTTTGGTTCACCCATAAAAACAAGTTCACACATATGTGTTCCACATAAATAATCAATCATAATAAATAAACATAAGAGCTGACAATGGATATAAATTTTCTTCATAATCATGTCATTAAGAATAACCTAAGGGAATATAATAATAGAATCAATGAAAAACGGGATTTAAATCATAATTATACATTAATTAAAGAAATATAATAATATACCATGAGTAATAAAGTCTTAGATATGTGAAATTATTAAAAATAATGGACTGGTAACTTTAGTAATGTGCCACATAAGGTGGTTTTTAAGCAAATAACAAAGATTAATTAGATTTGATAAAAGAACAATTTCTTACATGAAAATATAAATGAAACAAAATATATTTCAACGATAAATTTATTGATTTTATAAAAAAATTAGACTTAAACAATTTTAATGACTATTCCTAAAATTGGGTATGAAAAGGGATGTTCTCATTAATCGTGTTTTCTTTTCAAGAGGAATTGACAAGGAAATTTAAAAATATGTAATTCCAAACAAATTAAATATAAATTGAGATACATAGATATTTTTGTTAAATATAAAAATAAAATAGTACAAGTATATGTTATGAGTACAGGGATAAATTTTGGAAAATAGAGAGAAAAGACAACCTAAATGAAATATGGATGTTTTGGAGAGATCCCTTACCATATGTCTAAATGTTTTATTCACATGCAATTAATGTCCAGGAAAATGAAATTATATAAATTAATTTCTTAGTTTTGAATGTACTTAACATTAATTGGAATTATTATAAGTTTATTTTGTTAATTTTTGTCCATTTTTAGTAGTTATAATTTTTAAATTTTTCATTCTAGGAGTGTTTATTTAATTGTTTCTTAGTCATTTCACATGTGTATAATTATAGATGTTCATGTTTAATGGTAATACTATTAGATAGGTAAAATGAAATGGTATTCATAAACTTCCATGAATTTAAATAACCCCATATGTCCTTTTATTTTCTACAAAAAAGATGATTCATTTGATAAAACAATAATGGAAAATGTTATGTTTATTTTTGCTTTTTTCCATCAATCATGAAATAGTTTTGTTTTATTTAAAATTATGACTATATATTAGTTAAATAACATGGAATTAATTATAATATAATTATTAAAATCCTATTTAACTATAATCATAGTTTTATGAAGAGCCTTTAAGTTAGTAAGGAAAAAAATCTCAATTTCCATGGAGATGGTTAATCTTTATAAATAAAGTAATGGTTTCCGTTCATTGAATAAGATGAGATGAGAAAATAGGGTTTGAATAAATATATTAAATTATAAATATAAAAATAAAATATATGCATGATACTGGAATTAATATTCTTTTATGGATTTATGAGGTGAGGAGAAGGTAGAAGAAGAAAATAAATTATGAGAGTTGTTGAAGATAGTTACCTCTTGAATATCACCTCTTGAAGGACCACATTAAGAACATGTAATTGGTCTGTTTTTGAGAATAGAAGTAAATGTACTTGGATATAGTGGTTATTAGAGTTTTTTTTAGATATTTTAAAATCAAAATTTCTTTGAAGGTATAAATATAAGGGGTTGTGAGAGGTGATATTTATAAGGGAGGATGGGGTTGTTTTAGAATTTCCCAAATTAGTATTTATAATAAATTTATTATCATTCCAAATACCTCTAAATGACCATTGATTCTATAGGAAGATAATATATTGTTGTAATATCGTCAAGCAATCTATTTTATACACGTTTTTCTATTATTTATCCATATCAGTTTGATTTACCATTAACATATTTTAATTTTAACTATTTCACCATCTTTTTCAATATTAAAAGGTTATAATTATTTTACTTATATGGTATCAATGAGGCCATAATATCCGATTTTTAAAATCTTAAACCATATCGTAATCACAAGGTATTTTAAAAAAAATTAACATTTTTAAATAATTTTATAATATATTAAACTCATAAAATATCATTATTATCATTTTTTCATACTATTCAGTACTTTTACTTTATGAAATATATAAATAATGATTAAAATAAAAAAAATATTTCATTTTATCTTAAAAAAATGTAATCTATATTATTCTATGAATATATTAATCTTCAATAATTTTCATTATTGAAATATTTTTAATAACATTTATTTCATATTTCCTCTAATAAATTAATTAATCCATGATCATTGTATAATTATTTAGGGAAATTAATTTATACTAAATTTTTTAAATAAAAATACAAGAAAAAAATAATACATTTATATTTCTATATAATATTTATCACTGAATATATAATTTGATTATCTTTATATTAAACATATTAGAAATAAGAGAGTGACATTCTCTCACTTTCATTGATTTTTATATTATATAAGTATTTTTCAAGGAAGGGTGTCCATTAAATAAAAAAATATAAAACAATATGTTTTATTGGAGTAATTTAATTCATCCAATAATAATTTGGATGGAAACTTAAATCCTGGTAACTTATTATTGATCTAGATTATTCTGATTTACCCTTTACTGAGATGAAAATTTTTACCTTGATTACTATTCATATTTATAAAAATAAAATTGAACTATTTAAATAATTTAAAACAAATAATTTTAAAATATGGAATCCATTTCTCTAAATTAATAACATTGGTTAGATTTAATTTATTTTAATTATAAATTAGTAAAATTTAAAAAAATTCAGGGAAATTCCTTTCAAATTATAAAAGGTTTTTACTATAAAATCATGTAACAAATCATTTCAAAGAGAAAAATAGAATATTTATTTTAAAAAGGAACTAATTAATGTTTAAAACTAATCAAAGATAGAATTTGATTTTTTGAATGTTTTAAGATACTATGCAGTGCTCAGTATAAATCAATATTTTTCACTATTAAGTAAAATATCAAACATTTTAGATCATTCAAATAAAATCATTCTAAGATAATATTTAAATTATAATTAAAAAAATTATTTTGGAAAACTAATTTTCTAAATGTTTAAAAATTAAATATATTTATTTTATAAAAAAAATCATTTTTTCAAAGAAAACATATTTTTAAAGAATAAAATAAAATTATTAAAAATTTAGTGTTTATTTAAAATGAATTAATATATATTATAATATGATTATTCTTATTTATACCCTCCAATTCAATGTCTAGGTTATTTCTGTCATGTTTAAATATTTAAATAGTATATCATGGATTGTTTAAACTTAGTGTTGCATGAATCACAATCTCAAAAAAATAATTATTCAAGGAGAAATATTTCCCAAAAATATTAGGATGCTACGTTAATCCCTCATATCAAATTTCACACTCAAAATTTCATTTTACATACTTAAGTAAAAATAGTTGACTGTACTTCTCATTTATCGCTTCCTCTAGTTCCCACGTCACATCTTCATATTTTTGATTCTTCTAGATTACTTTAACATGGTGTGTGGTGTAGTTATGTTGAACATTATCACTTTGATCTAAAATCTTCATTGGATCCTCCTCATAAGAGAGATCATTTTATAGCTCTAATACCTCTAAATTATATACATTTTAAGAATCTGATATGTACATCCTTGAGAGGTATACATGGATGCATAATTTATTTGTTACATAGTTGGTGCGATTGATAGTCAATATACCACGAATTTGATGTGATCAAGAATATCAAAGCTGCAAATGTACCAGGTACATATATTTTCCTTAATCCCAAATCACATTACTCTATTCCATGGATATAGGTGAAGGAATACCATTTCTCTAACCTCAAAAAGCGTGCCACAACTATTATTATATGTATAACTCTTCTATTGACATTGGGCTACTTTGATATGATGAAAAATAGTATTAAAATTTTCTAATGTTTCTTCAAACAATTAAAGTCATAGAATCTTATGTTGTCCTACATTATCCCATCATGAATGTGATCTACATCTAATCTCGTAGAGTGTTTCATATAGATCCATTAAGATGTTATAGTGGAAACTATTACTATAAGAGAACTCTACTAGAAAAATATGCTAGTCCGATCCACCTATGAAATCCATTGAGTTTTCTCTAAACATTTCATATAGTGTCTAAATTTTCTACACAGATTGGCCATCAGTTTGATAGGGATATTCTGTAATGAAGTTCAGCTAAGAGTTTATTTCATGTCTAATACATTTCTAGAACATGGATGTAAATCTTAGATCTCAATCAGATACAATCGATAAGAGTACACCATGCATCGTCACCACTTCTCCAATTTATAACCACACAAGATAATAGTGTGATTAGTCCTTTCTAATTTCAATTAAGTGATATATATTTTCAATTTGATCCACACAAACCCTTATATAATCATTTCATATGTATGTATTTTTAAGTATATAGAGAAATCCTAAAATGATTTTTCCCTATTTCAAGTTAGGTGTAGGTAATGGTTACATCATCCCACTATATTTTTTTCTTCCAGATGTCCTTTTCTGACATACTAATATCTTTGATTCATTTTCATATATTTCCATTTTAATATTTTCTCACCAATATTTCTCTTGGAGATCTTCATACATTATTGTACACCCTGGGTGGATGTATAAGGTTGAGATATACCCGTCCTTAAAAATATATGTAATAAACCTATCATTTTTTTCAGGTATGGATTTGATTTTTGGTTTTATTGAGGAAACTGAAAGGGAAAGAAATTTTCTATGTATATGCCGTGTACTTATGAGTACATATCATGTACCTCGGTACTGCATAAAACTGTGTATTGGCTTTGTAACGACTCAGTACATTAATATTTGGGTGACCAAGAGGACAACTTAAATTAGTGGCCAATTATGTCTACCACACGACATGTACATTTAATGTAAATGTTGTGTATTTTTTTATAAATCAATGTGGGTCACTTATAATGCGGATAAACAACTTCTTCTTCCCTCAGTTCATAGAGGACTATGATAGAATGACTGAAGAACATTGAACCCCTCCCAATTATATGTCTAAGCTCTGATTGAGCCTTTGTTAGGTGCATTGTAATACCATATGTGAATTCTCAAAACCCCTTGAGCATTTATTCATGATTCATTATCTATCACGAGTTATTCAATGTTGGGGTTTTCACCTTTTTATAGTTCTATGCAATTTTAGGTCAATTCAAGGGCCGATAATCAAGTATATCGATCCTGAGACATCAAATTTAGGTCTTTTGTGTCTTTAATTGTTTTTATTTGGATTATATATTCTAGAAGTTATGAATACCCACGTTTGGGATATTTTGTATTTTGGAATTTAACCATATTTATCACCTCTGATGGTTTTTTAATTGATAAATGGTAGCTCCTTATGTATAATGTTGTATACCTTGTTTATGGGACGACCTTTGGGATCATTCCCCTTGATTTATTTTTTATGGAATTTTTTGTATAGGAATTATGTTTGGCTTTCCTCGTTTCCACGCCTTGTTTTATAAGGATGTAGTTACTGAATATATGAGATTTCTGTGATATAAATTTTGGAAGTCTGAAAAAGTGGAATTTGACTATGATATCTTCTTGATATAGGTTCATTTATGTATATTTTTAATATTATGTTGACCTAGGGGTATTTACTAGGATATCTACCAGGGGGTCCTTGACTCGGGGGTTTTAGACAAAGGGAGCTTCCCAGGTGGTCATTATGATTTATTGATCCAATGTTTACTAAGGGGGTATTGATCATGAGAGCTACCCAGGTGGTATTTTGTAAATTATTAGTGCTGAATTATACTAAAGGTGTTAGACTATGATAGATTCCCATATGTTTGTTTTTAAATGAATTTTCTTTTGTTAGACCAGGGGGTTAGTCTATGAGAACATTCCAAAAGGGTCACTATTGAAAAATTGAATGACTGGGAAGAGTCTATCAAGCCAAAGAACAAGCTTGGACTCGGCCTTACTTGATTGATCAGATGGACTTTTGATGCATTTCTTTTCATACTATTACATAGGGGGATATAAAGCATAGGTTAGATCCCAAGGTTACATGGTTCAGTGGATTGAATGATAAATAAAAATGAATGTAATTGAAGAATGTAGGATTTTTTAATTTTGATTAATTTTATAGTTTATTTCTTTATTTTACCTTTTACCAGCTATATATATTCATTGATATTTAGGCATGTTTATTTTGATGGTTTTCTACTGGGATTCATCTTACACCCTTTTTGTGTCATGGTTTGGACCCAAAGAGATTATATTATTGTAGGTATAGATAATAGAATGCACCATTCTTCATTAGGTACATGATTATTGATAGAGTTTGAGAGAATGAGACCAAGCAGAGGCTTGTGATGCTCTTGGAGGTTACTTTATTTTTTGTAATTTGTATTGTGTATTGTATTTCCATCATTGTGACTTGTTTGGCAGATTTCTGAGACACATGGGACATGAATCATTTATATAAATGCTTTAGTTAATTCATACAATCATCCTTCCTCTTTTAACTTCTATTTTATGGTATTACTGCTTCCGCAATTTTTTACTATTTTTTCTCCCTAGTGTATAATCTAAAAATGAGGGCTCATTTTCCCCATTATCACACATTGGCCCTCGATGCTAGTTGGCAGCCTCTCATATTTGGGGAAATTCCCTTGAGGTCATGTGACCAACATGTTTTGGGGAACCTTTTGACAGCACCTAGATCCAGGATTTCACATATTGATATTAAAGGGGATTTTATTTCTGTTGTGCCTTACTATTTGGATCCTATAGGCAAGGATAGGAAGGAACATGTAGGAACTAAAAAGTTTTGTTTGAGATTAGCTAACTCGTGTACATGGAAAATCCATGAAACCATGAATAATTAAAATTTTCTAGATTTTCAATTGTTACAGTGGATTTGATCTCACTTTTTGGTGATTCACTTGTTTTGTGATGTTTTCATTGATATTATTGTGGTTTTATTCTGTTCGAACCCAATTATATAAGGATATTCCATCTCCTGTATCATATAGGAACTTGATAAAGATTACATTTCATGCATTATTTTCATTCCATGTACGATTCATTACTAATTTCATGTTTTTGGTATAGATGTAGTTATAGATATGCATGCGGTTGAGAAATATGTCATGATCAAAATAACTTCTATTTTAATGTGGTATAGAAAAATTAAAATTTTCATTTGGATGGATGCCATTATTTTATCCTTGAGGTGTTGTGGTCCTTCTTTGATTGGAATTTGTTGGATCATTATTTAAGTCTAATTATATTATTCCAATTTATGATATGAATAAGGATTCCAAACATTGGTTCGTGAAGAGTATGGGCTCCCATGGATCAAAACATGGAATGACATGGAAATATTTTTACTTTTACGGGTTCTAGAAAATTTTGAGAGTCTTATTATTCAATAACTCAGACAACATGGTGTGTGATGTTATGAACACATTCCATGTGTTCTTCTATTTTGTATGAGCTGAATCACCTTGAGTACACTCCCGGTACCATATGTACCTATACTGTACCATCTGTACACACAGTGTAGTTGATTACTGTGTGACCGGCTGTGTGAGCAGAGACACAGGGATGATAAATGTCTGAAGGAAAATGACGTGTACTGGGAGAAAATTCCATGATAAATTCAATCGTATATATAGATGTTTCACTAACAACATGGTTGGATTGGACTTTTATGTGAACTTCGTGTCAAGGGTGGACACGACGAATAGTGCTACACCAGGAGAACCGTATGATTGATCAGTTTTTAAGTACATGGGTTGGAAGGTATATTCAAGTACACACTGTGTCCCATGAGGAACATGTTGTTTGTATGGGGTGATACATGACCGGGTTGGTAGAGGTACAGGCCCAAGTTATATCATAATGGTACACACTGTGTAGTGGTTTTACACGTCATGTAACCCTCTTTTGTAAAATTTAAATTCTTTATTTAGTATGTTCTATTCATTCAATTCTTAATTTCATTACTTTATAATCATGAAATGGGGTGTCTGTTTCTCCTTGCAGAGTCATGCCTCCAAGACCTCCTTTAGTTGTATGCTAGGTACATGGCAGTGATCAGATATCAGAAATCGTTGATCATGGACTACCAGAAGATCCTCCTTCCATGCTCATTTTTGAACGTACTATTATACCGAATTCATGTGGTTATTGATAGTTTTATGAAGGTTTAATGATGATGATGGAGACTTTTTAGGGATCATGACATCTTACCTAATCTATTGAAAATATGATGCAGGTGTTCCAACATCAGCATCCTCCCAATTTTTCAGGTACTAGAGGACCACAGGCTATAAGGTCGGGGTTGGAGGCCATTATTTCTATCTTCAAGCATTTAAAGATGCCTCCGGAGAGGAGGTTGATGCTCTCAACTTAAATGCTATGTGATTCCAACAATATATGGTGGGATTTTATATCATAGGTGGGAAATCATTGGGATATGGGTTGGGAATAGTTTTAGAGAACCTTCAATGATAACTTCTACCCTGAGATGTTAACGGCCGATCGAGCCTAGGATTTCATGAATATTGCAATGGGATCTCATTCGGTGATAGATTATTATTTTCCCTTTACATGGCTTTAGTGCATCACACCTGTTCTGGGGGTGACGTGTGATCACTGGCTAGGCGGTTGGGGATGGTCTCAGGTACGACATCCAATCGCATGTAAATGTCTTGAAGATGACTTTGGTGACTGCTATAGTGAATCATGTGATAATTACCTAGTTCATTTATAGAGATTTTGGATCTATGATCTAGGGTGGTTAAACATATAGGGTTGGTACTCTTTCAAGTGACAGTAGGAAGCATCGCAGGGAGATTTTGTGGTATCATTCTTCAGGTATCCCAATGTTGTGTTACCAGTGTGGGAAGAATGGGCATATGCGGCCACATCACCCAAAGGACCTAGTCGACTGTCAATCTTGTGGCAAGATGGGACACATTCAGTGTTTTTTCATGATGTTTTCAACCAAACCAATTGAGAGTGGATCTTTTATGACTCCACATAAAGGATAAGGAAAACTAGTATCTCATCAGTTAGGGAATTGGTGTTTGTCATGCCAAGGATGTGATTATGGTCGTGGTGGCCAGATGATAGGTTCACAACGACAGTAGGGTGGACCAGCTTAGGGTAGCCAGGTTGGGTCATAGGGCCACAGTATTATTCATACTTTTGTGATGAGGTAGACCTAGCAGGAGTAGGATCTTGGACCCTCTATGGTTATAATTATGATTCTAGTTGCCTTATTTTTATATTCTTATATTTTTTTGTACAGGGGATTCCCATATTTGTTGTTATGGAGAGACATGGCCTCTGTATCATTACTTCTGATTATGTTATGATGCTAGTAACACTATAGTGAATAAGTATGGGTATTTTACGTCAGTTCAAGGAATTCCCTCTTAAGGTTGGTGGGTGTCACGTTTTGTGGGACCTTTTTTTGATAGAGATGATTGGATTCTATGTCATTCTTAGAATGGACTGATTTTTTCCTTTATAGGCCTTCATTAACTTCTATCGTCAAACGGTGAGTTCAAATCAAAAGAGGATAGATCTTTTCTACACAAGGGTAAATGGGATGTTTTTTAAAGTAGAGTGGGACTTGAGCATCATGGGTTGGGAGGAGTTACAACCCAGATTTCTAATTTTATTTTGGATGACCATGGAACTTCATATTTAGGCTTTCCCCCTGTTGTGCATCTTTTTAGATATATCGTTCTAGACAAATTTTCAGGTTTACCTTGGGAGTGGGAAGTTTATTTCTCTATTAAGATCATTCCATGAGTAGAACTGGTGACCATTCCTCCTTTTAGGATGGCTACAACAGAGTTACATGACCTTAAGAAAAAGTTAGAGGAGTTGTAGGGAATGGGTTTCATCTAACCCAACACTTCTCCTTAGAGTTTTCTGGTTCTTTTTGTAAAGAAGGTCGATAGTACACTCAAAATTTGTGTTGATTAATAGAAGATGAAGTAGTTAACGATCAATAACTGAAATCCCTTTTCAATGATTGATGATCTCTTTGATCATATTTGAGTAGCTCGGGTATTCTTGAAGATTGAATTTAGATCCGGTTATCCTCAGTTTGATGTTAGACCATCAGATATTCCACTTATAAACAATCAGATTAGGAATGGTTTGTACGAGTATTTTGTTATGCCATTTCGTCTCATGAACGTATATGCATTTTAAATGGAACAAATGAACCAAGTGTACCATAATTACATGGATTCTCTTGTCACAAACTTCATGGATGATATCTTGGTGTACTCTTATACTCAACATGACCATGAAATCCATCTTGACATCGTATTGAGTACACTAAGAGCGCATCAATTATTTGATAAGATCACAAAATTCCACTTTTAGATGGACCAAATTCACTTTTTTGGTTCATGTAATATCAAAGATAGGAGTGTCAGTAGGCCTAGAGAAATTGAGAGCGGTATATTTATGGGAGCATCTAAAGAACATATTTTGAGATATTTAGTTCTATAGGGTTTTCTAGCCACTAAATGTGATTTATTTTTGACTTTTCATGCTTAACGGCTCCAATGAAGGACCGGAATAAGAAGGGTGAAAAGTAACTGTGGATAGATTCCTATGATTCATCCTTTCAGAAGATGAAAGGGAAATGGAATTTAGAACTGATACTGATTTTTATAGAGCCGGGAAAGAGTTACACCATTTATCTGTGATGCATTAGGTATCAGACTAGAAGCATTTCTTATGTAGGGTGGAAAATTTGTTCTTTTTTGGGTCTCTGATGTTAATTCCACATGAGAGTAATTACCCAATTCCCGATCTCGAGTTACCTGCAGTTTTTCATTATTTGAGATTTTGGATACATTTTCTTTTCGGAGATATTTTTTTGGAAAAAACTAACCACAAAATCCTCAATTATATATTTACAAAGCAGGATTAGAATTTGAGATGGTGATGTTTGGTAGAGTACATTCACTATTCCTACAATAAGATTTCTTAAATGCCTATTAAAGGAAACATAATGGTTGATAGATTTATAAGTAGGAGTCAGATACAGGCCATTTAGGAGTCTAGCAGTGACTGGAAGCTTATGTCTCTATTCTCTTAGATGCATTTGGAGGTGCATGACAGATAGGGGTAGACATTTCATTCTTCATAGCTATTAACTATACTAATCTATATTGAGTGTGAATAATAACGATATTAGATTTTGAAGGAATAGACCTAAGGGATAGTGTGTCAGGTGAGGAACCTACTCCTAAGTGGACCATAGTATAGGATGATGATTTACGTTTTCATGGGTGTTAATCGGTGTCAGCATACATATGTGGGGATATTTTGCGAGATTTTCATGCCTCAGAATGGGAAGTTCATCCTGGTGTCACCAAGATGCATCAAGAACTACATCATTATTATTGATGGCCAGACATGAAGAAGGATTTAGGTGGTTTGTGCCTTTCATCGTTGTCATTGGAATATATATTATAAAATTGTCGTAAACCCATGTTTGGTGCATTACGTGTTTTGGAAATTAACCATGTTTTTCGCATGCTATGGTTATTTAATTGATAAAGGTTAGTTGCTAAGTATAATTTTACATTCCGTATTTATGAGACACCCCATGGGTGGGATTCCCTTTAATGATTGTTTATGGATTTTTGGTATAGGATGCATATTAGGCTTTCCTTGTTTCCATGACTTGTTTTAATAGGATGAAGTTACTAATTATGTGAGATTCATGTGATATGAATTTTTGATGTTTGAATAAGGGTAATTTTACTATTATAAATTTTTGAGGTAGGGTCAATTATGTATATTTTACTGGTATATTGACCCAGGGGTATTGCTAGTGAGAGCTATCAGGATGTCATTGACCAGGGGGTTTTAGACTGTGAGAGATTCTCAGTTGGTCGTTTATAATTTATAGATCCTATGTTGACCATGAGGGTATTGATTGTGAGAGGTGACAAGGTGGTTCACTGTAAATAATTTGTGCTGAGTTAGACCAAAGGGGTTAGACCGTGAGGGATTCCTAGAGGGTTGTTATTAAATGAATTGTTTTTATGATAGACCAAGGGGATTGGAATGTGAGAACATTCTCAAAGGGTCATTTTGAATAATTAAATGTTTGTGACGAGTCTATAAAGTCAAAGAAAAGCTTTGACTCGGTCTTACTTGATTGTTTAGATATTATTTTGAGAAATCTATTTTGTTACTATTACACGGGAGGATATAGATCTTATGCTGGATCCTAAGGAAACATGGTCCAATGTATTGACGAATAAATGTAAATGAAGGAAATAGATAAATTTAGGATTGTTTAATTTTATGTACTTCCTAGTTTATTGAATCATTTTCCCTCTTAAAATCTATATATATTAAATGACAGTTAGGTAGAGATCTTTTGGTTGTTTTCTACTGGGATTCGTCTCACACCCTATTTGGGTTTTTCTTTTGGACAAAAAATGAATATATGATGTAGGTATTGAAAAGGGCATGTTCCCTTCTTCATCAGGTACTTGATTTTTGTTGGAGCTAGAGAGAATGGAACCAAGCTGAGGCATGCGATGATATTGGAGATTACTTTATTTTTTGTATTTCAGTTTCCTTATTTTATTCCCACATTGTATTGTTTTGGATTCATTACTAAACACAAGTGGAATTTATCATATATATATATAATCTAGTTGCTTCATAATATCAGTCATATACTGTTTAATTCTATTGTAAGGTAATAAATATTTTAGTATTGTTTACTGTCTTTGTTACTCTATGTATACTTTTCCAATGAGGGAATAGTTTCCCCGATATCACACTTTGGCCATCAGTGCTAGTCAGTAGCCTCTAGAGTTTGGTGAAATGCACTTGAGGTCATGAGACCAACCGGGTTCAGGGAAACTATTGGAAGAGAATCAGTGACCTGAATGGATTTTACAACAGTTTCCCATTCCATATTGGAAGTGGAATGATGTCATGATGGATTTTGTGATGGTTTCACTAAGGTCTCCTAGAGGGATTGATGTCATATGGGTTTTTATTAATATACTCACAAAGTGTTCACATTTCCTGTCGATCAAGGAAACATTCAATGTGGATAATCATGGAAGGTTAAACATACAAGAGATTGTACATTTTTATGGGGTTAAACAATCTATCATTTCATACAGGGATTCTCAGTTTACTTATATTGTCTCAAAGGGACTATATATGGATTTGGGAGCACAGGTAGTTCTGAGAACAACTTTCCATCCCTAGACAGATGGTCATCCTAAGTTCACAATTTTGGTTTTGGATGACATTCTTTGAGAGTGCGTCATAGATTTTGAGGGATCTTGGGAGAGACACATACCCCGGTGGGCTTTTACTACACTAATAGGTTTTAGGAAATGATTCAGGTGAAACTTTATCTAGATTTGTATGGAAGTCCATGACGATCACCTCTATGTTGTCTAGAGGTAGCTATGCACAGACGTTATATTGTCAATGAGATCACTTATTATGTGGATTTAATTTAGAAGAGGATGGTTACTACATAGTATCAGCACAAATACATTGCTGATCGATAGAGATTAACTCTAGAGTGCAATATTGGAGATCAGGTATTTATATGTGTCACAATGATCTTGGGAAACAAGGACTATTTGGAGATAGGGTAAGCTTGCATTGTGGTACGTCGGGCCGCCTGAGGTTTGTGAGAGATTCAGCATGGTTTCATATCTGTGTATGTTACCTCAGAGGTACTGGTCTATACATTATGTCTTTCATTTTTCCTGGATACAATATTATTTTTCATACATGTCTCCTTTCTTTTAACTTGATGAGGTCGAGTTGGAAGTGGATGCATCCTTTGAGGTGAACTCTAGTCGGATTTTAGATCACAATACAAAGGTTCTCCATGGCATTTTTGTTCCTCTGGTACATGTGTTATGGCAGCATGAGACTTTAGAGAGGGAGGCTGACATAGAATCACAGTGTCTAGAGTTGTTTGAAGTTCCTTATTGAAAACCCTTGGAAGAGAAATTCTTGGATGAATTTATTTAGTGGAGAAGTTTGTAAGAACCCAAATTTTTATTTCATGTATGGATTTTGATTTTGAGTTGTTTTGAGGGAAAAAGGAAGGAATTGATATTTTCTAAGTACACATCGGGTACTTATGAGTACATAGAATGTACCCATGTACTAAATACAAATGGGTACTAGACATGTAATGGCTGAGTACATGGACATGTAGGTGACCTGAAAGACTGTTTAAGGTGTGGTCCAGCTAAGGAGACTACACAGTGTGTACATTTAATGAACAACCAATTTATTATTCATTTTATTTGTTAAATAAGATAGGGGTCGTGTCTTATTCCCATAAAAATCTTCTTCTCCTCTCGGTTCATATTGGAGAGTGACAGAACAACCAAAGAACTTATAACCCCTCCCAATTATAATTTTGATCTCTGATTGAGATGTCATCATGTGCATTTGAATCTAGGCAGTGAGTTATAAAAATCCCTAGAGCTGTTCTTCCTAGTTGTTTCTCTCTCCTGAGTTTTTCAAGGTTTGTCATTTTTCACCATTGTAGATCTAGGCCATTATCGGCTGATTCAAGGGCCAATGTTCATGTATATGTATCGTGAGACATAGAGGTAGGTGTTTTGTTCCATTTTTTGTTCGTCTTCAGATTATATAAACTATAGGTGTCATATACCCACGTTTGGAATATTGAGTATTTGGGAAATTAAGCCTATTTACCACCTTCTATGGTTATTTAACAAATAAAGGGTAGTTTCTTATGAATATCGTTATATAAATTGTTTACAGAAAACCACATGGGTTCATTTACCTTGATTGATTGTTTATGTATTTCCTGTTCTAGGATTCATGTTAGACATGACTTGTTTCCAAGCCTGATTTTATTAGGATGGAGTTACCGATTATAGGAGATTCCTGTGATATGCATTGTAGAAGATCGACTAAGGGGTGTTTGACTATGAGAGCTTCCCTATGTCTGGTCATTTGTGTATATATTACTATTATATTAACTCAGGGGAATTGACTGTGAGAGCTATCAGGTGGTCATCGACTGGGGGGGGGGGGTTTAGACCATGATAGCTACCCAAGGGGTCATTTATAATTTATCTATCCTATATTGACAAAGTGGTTATAGATTATGAGATATTCCCAAGTGGTGGTTTTTTTAATGATTATTACAGAGTTAGACAAAATGGTTTAGACCATGAGAGCTTCCCAGAGGGTTGATATTAAATGAATTATTGTTATGTTATACTAGGATGATTCGACTTCCAGGACATTCCCAATGGGTATTTATTTAATAATTGAATTATTTTGATGAGTTTTTCAAGCCAAATGACAATATGAATTCTATCTTACATGATTATTTAGGTGGTCTTTTGATACATCAATTGTATTAATATTACACAAGGGAGATGTAGATCTTAGGATAGATCCCAAGGATATATGTTTCAATAGATTGAATAATAAATGTAAATGACTGTAATTGAAAAATGTAGGATTGATTACTTTTGACTACTTACTAGTTTATTTCCTTATTTTTCCTATTACCTACTATATATATTCAATCATAGTTAGGCACATATCTTTTTGTGGTTTCTTGATAGGATTCATCTCATACCCTATTTGGTTCAGGCTTTTAGACTCAGGAAGATTATATGATTGTAGGTATAGATAAGGTCATGCTCCCTTCTTCATTAAGTACATGATTACTGTTTGAGTTGGAGAGCATTGAACCAACATGAGGCCTGCAATGTTGTTGGTGTTTACTTTCATTTCTATACTTTACTTCCTATATTATATTTCCAGCATTGTTACTTTTTTTGATGCTTTCCTAGATACATGTGACAAGCATAATTTATATATATGGTTCAGTTGTTTCATACTATCAGCCTTTCACTATTTACATCTGGTGTATGGTATTACAGATTCCACTATTTTTCACATTTTATTTTCGATAATGTCTCATAATTTCCTCATAATTTGTAATAAATTTTTTTTTCGAGACAATGAAATTTGACCACATGTGATTCCGAGGCCTGAAGTGCCCAGAATGATCAATTGAAAAATGATAAGATTTCAATAGCGCATGTGATTAGTTTTCCTAAAAATGTGAATAACACTTAAAAGGGTTCCTAGATTAGAAATATTAGGGTACCATTGCATTTAGGATGGAAGGTTTACCCTAGGCATGACTTAAGTTTAGTCGGTGTAGGCCTCTAGTGAGAAAATCCAAAAATGGCATAACCGTCAATAAAATTATTATTTTTTAAATGCTTATAACTCATGAATAGTGACTCAGATTAAAAATATGAGACCACTATTGATCATGTGAGGGTACAACTTCGATTGGAAGATCATAACATTGGTCAGCGTGGGCCAACAGTGGATGTTAGTTTTTGGTCATAAATAAAATAATTAATTAAAAATTATTTTACAGTTAAATCCTTATATCTTATAAATGGTAACACATATTGAAAATACAAGTGTACTGTTGAGTTCATGGGGTCATGTTCCCCTTGGGTGGATCCTACCATCAACCAGTGTGGGTCGAGGGTGAATGTTAATTATTTGTGATCTTATTTAATGTACGTTCCGTAAACGTGCGAGTGGGTTTTTCTATCATTTTAACCAGTGCACAGTTTAAAAAGATGGGGGCACCATAGAATTTACAGTGCTATGATTTAATTAGGTGAACATAAATTTGATTTCAAAGGGTTAGACATAAAAGTTAAATTTTATACTTTTTATAAAAATAATTAAATAATTATATATTTTATTTTATTTCTCACTTCAACAGTTGAGCAAAGGCCGGTGAAATCGTATGGTTAATATAAGAATTAAATGGGGTCATTTAATAAATCATTTCATCTATTACGTAACAAAAATGCTTGTTTAATTAATGTTTCATTAATTAAGGTTCCATAATGAGTGATATTAGTGACTACAATGTGGAGGTGGTTTCTTATTATTTAATCAATCCTTTGGAGAACAATTTAGAAATCGTGGGGAAACCTATAAAGAAGAGATAAAAACATTCATATTCAATGAAGAATGGCGAATGAATCAAAATTGTTGTAGAAATAAATCGGACGGTCGACGAGCGGTGACTAACATCGAATGGAAATGATCGTGGAATTTATTCCTTTATCTGTAATGGATTCCACTGAATCCAGCTATGTGTTTTAATTGTTTTATGTGTTTAAAATGCTCCTCCTTCCTCTTCATGAATAATATAAAGAACGTCGATCAACTAACCAACAGGTTGATCTGTGATTCTTTCTTTACTGAGGGAGGTTATTTTGGGATTCATTTGGGGGATTTCATTCTTCCAAATGGTTATTGATGCTCTCCCCATGTTAAAACACTATCATGGAGAGCACATGACAACCCAAATAATGCCTGAACCCTTGCCATCCTTTTATCTATGTGTTCTTTGTCCATGACTAGGAAACAGGGTGTAAAGACAAATAAAATGGTTTTTTAGTGATGGTTGAAACCTGGGAGGCCCGTAGGATCATATAGAAAAGAAAACGGACCACCAGAGCATCTCCAATGGCCCACAGAAGCAACTACTAGCACGACACCCCCAACACGTCAATGCCTGCACAGGCGACTGCCGGCTGTAGTCAGATCATCTTAGACACATGGAGATGGATGTTCCTGCAGAAAATATGATAAAATGAGTTCTGGCCAGCTGGGTCACAACATGTGGAAGGCGTGGCACTGACACACCGCACGGGGGAAAGGAAGTGGCCTGCTCGAGCCACATGACAGGACAAAATGGCCAGTTCCAGCCAGTCATTTTGGAAGGACGGGTGGTGCCCTGCTAGCCCTGCCAGCTGGGAGAACCATCCAACATGTTAGCCTGTTTTCTAGGTAGGATAGAACAACATGCTGGTCGTGCCAATCCCCTTCTAGACTCAGACCCGACCTTTTCAGTTTCACTAAAAATTATATATCTTACAAACTATGTATCTATTTGAAATGTCTTCTATGGAGTTTGAACCCTTTGGATGGATCATTCATTTTAAGATACTCCACTTCTTTTTTGGAAGATTTAGGTGTATGGAAGGGTTGGATCAGAATCAAATCCAACCGATCCCTATTAACCTTTTTTGCCTATAACTTACAGATTGGGCGTCTGATTGGCTCATTGTCTGTCACATTGGAACCCTTACGATAATGCAATCATTTTAGTTACTTTATAGTGGGAAATCGTGGTGGTGGAGGTATGAATAATAGTATGAGGAGAAGTACCTTTGTAACTCATGCGCACCGAGTGAGGAGATCTTGTGCCTTGTTGTCAAGTGAAGAGCAACACCCCATGGATCTATATGAGTGAAAACATACATGGATCGGTAGCAATGTGACTCTCCATGGATCATCATTAGAGTTTACCATTGTGTATCGGAATGAGTGAGACCCTCCATGGATGGGTAATAGTGAAAACCTCTACGGATTGGTAATAGTTTGACCCTTTGTAAATTGTCAATAGAACTACCCATTGTGGATCAGCAGTATAGAAACCCTACGTGGATCAACAACGGAACCTGTCAATAGAATAAAATGATATATATCAACACTAATCATCTTTATTCATGTTCTCTATGTTTTATACCTGGTTTGAGTTGTATTTTACTTTTTTTCATGTGATTGAGATCATGATTTTTTCTTTATCCCTTATGGGATTCATAAAGACCTTCAGAGGTCTCGAGGTTCCTACTGAGTATTGTTATACTCAACCCTACATGAGAATCTCCTGAACCAAGTTGTTTCTTATGTAGAAGACTGACAGTTTGATAGGGATTTGGGGAGTCATGGCTAGATAGTGCTCGAAGGTAATTGATAGACATGGGGAGCGACAATGATGAATGATGATGAGCTATACCTACCCATCATGTAGGATCCTTGGTGGATGATCACTATAGATTTTTTTTTCCTTTTGGTGTATTGATTTTTCAATTGGTCTTGTATATTGAACCCTTTTTACTTTCAGTACTTACCTTTAAATTCTATTGTGGTACTTAGTTCTAATTGTACTAATTCATTTCCATCACGTTTAATTGTATGCAGTGTGCCCCATTTGTGTCGGTACTGGTTTAAAGTAATTATCTTCACCTTTTAGGTTTCTCCTTTTCAGTGCTAGTCACTAGCCCCTGTCCTATGGAACGAAGGATTGGGATAGTCACAGCATAGGCCCAAGTAGACGGTGTCTGAAAAAGTGGTATCAATGGGTTGTTGGTTCTACCAGAAGAACTAAGACTTTCTATTTTCAAGGGGGGAAGTAGTTTTAGGTGTCCTGAGTTTGGATTTCATTCTAGGTAGTCAAGTGTTGGTGAAAAGGATTATGTATCCATACATCGAGACCCTGAATTCTATTTCTTTTGCTCGGTACACCAAATCACTAGTTTCATGTGTTTTGAAAATGATGTTCTCTTGATCTCTTCTGATTCATCTAACCTGGTATAACTTATTGACCTTGGTTCATCTTGAATATCTTTCATGATACCTCAACACATACAACCATCCATGGTTTCAATGTGTAACCACGAGGATGGTTCATAGAGTGATGAGTATTCTTTATAAGTACTGTTTTCCAAGATATTTCCTTAGGGCGGTGTCCCAGAAATACCACTACATGTTGGGCAGCAGTTAATATCGACACAACCAGTTAAGGACACAACAAGGCTCAGTGCCTTTCATTAGTTTCAATGACAGATACACCTCAATTTCTGAGGAGAGCTTGACTCACAGGCATCTAATGAATGACATGAGTTAGTGATCGATTTTCCATCATGCTAGGGAACCATTAGATCAGATGATGGTCCTAGTAGTGACCATTATAGGTGGCTTATTAGGGTGATGGAAGGGTTTAGATTACCCTTATCTTATGATGAGGTGACTTTTTTGTGGAAAGATCTTGAGAAAAATTCTCATATGAGGGGTCTCTCTCCATTAAAAGATAAGGTGTATGTATACCCAATAGTTTCTATATCTTTGGAAGGATGACATTTCAGTATCAGTGTACTCGTCGAGGTGTATCATCCATTCCATGTACTCAATGAGTATGACATGACCAGTGCTTCAAGGATCAGACCTCCATGCGATATGTTTTTAGGGACATCTGAGCAAGTGCTATTACTTTGTGCTTCAATGCATATGTTAGGGTGATAGAGAGAAATTTTGTGGTTGAAATTTTTTTTGATGAGCAGATTCATCCATTGAATGTCAGTAGTGGGAATGTAGAAAACCAACGTTAGTATTAGAGACATGGATGTGTAAAATGTTTCAGGAAGATGAAGTGATATTGTAAAATGGATCTGAAGGTCAGTAGATGTGGAAGTGGACCTAATATAGTATTCGGAGGTGGTAAAAATTTCAACATGTTACAAAAAACACCCCAATGTGGTCCCCACTAGGCATAGGGAGCTGAAGGACAGAGGAAGGGAGAGGATGCATCGATCCCAGGAGTAAGACCCAAGGGATGCATGAATTATTTGAGGTTCAATATGTGTCTACTACTCGATTCTATATTAATCGAAATAGGTGCGAATCATCCCTTCTTGTCAAAAATCATTTACAAGGCCTAGAGTTTTCAGTTAACCTATTGACTTGACCGTTACATCTTGAGATACCTATGGGAGGAGACTCGATAATAACACTTAGGATGACGGTGTGATCTAACCCTTATGGTGATAGTTTAGGTTGGAACCTCTTTGGGGAAGTGTTGAGCCCTTACGATGTTAGTTTGGGTATGGACTGTTCATCCATAGTTCATGCTCAGATTGACTATTTTAAGAAGAACGATGGGGTATATCTATAACATTGGAATGGGGTTTTCCTTCATTGGGAAAAGGAATCCCAGACAGCACAGGATAAACTCATCCATAAGAGGGCGTAGCTAATCACTCTTGAGTCGGCCAACCATAACCTCATGGAAGTAGGTGTTTTTAGTTTTCAGTCCCCAACTGTAGAATCAATGTTCTGGAACATCCTATCAAAAATGAATTCTATGATTAACTCCCTACAGAGAGATGGAATTCTACATTAGTTTGTACCTATGGATGGAACTAATATCTACAACTACATGTCAGATGGATCTTGTGGATCTATGAGGTCTGAGTGTATAGTTGGGGGCTTTCAGTGGAAGTTCATATTTAGACCTAGTGTTCGAGGTTATGTGTGGATTATCAATGCTTTTACCAAGTGTTCATGGATAATGAGACCCCACTACCAAAGGTTCTATGGGAATATAAATCAGTTAAAAATGGTTATTTATTTGCATGGATTGAAAGGTGCATGTAGGACATACAGTAGTTGAGATAGTGGTGATAGGTTGAGTTCCTCTAGGACTATGACTTTGAGATAGTCTATACTATTAAGGAGGGGAATGTGGTGGTAGATTCACATAGCAAGATGTCTGTCTTACATCCGCTGAGTGAGGTGCTAGAGAAGCTAGCCATGATACAGATATCCTTCATGGATAGTGATGGTGCATCTTACCTCTTGTCATTATTTTTCACTCCCCCACTCTTACAGCAAGTTATGGAGGTTCATCTTGTGGATGTTGACTAGTGGCTTAAGATGTCTAATATCCTCAAGACTTTCTACTGATGGATTTTTCATTGGTGTGGAGAACATCATCCTACATATAGGATGCACCATAGTACTAGTGACTTTATAGGAGGAGGATTTGAGGGGGTTCTATACATCCCCTTTGTGGTACATCCTAGTGTTGTAAGGATGTAACAGGACCTCCGACGTTAGTACTGGTGGACGGGGAGAAGAAAGTAACAATTGAGTAGATTTCATGATTCCTCATTTTTCAGAAAGTGAAATATGAGAATCAGGTTCTCACATTCTTGAGAACATATTTTATCCCAAGATAGATGGAAAGAAGTAGCAGACCATACAGACACTTGAATACATGCTTCATGCTAGCATCCCTGATTTTGGCCATAGTTGGGAGGAACACCTTCTACTGGTGGAGTTCCCATACAACAAGAGTTATCACTCCACCATTATCATGGGACCGTTTGAGGCCTTGTACAAGTGACTATATAGATCACTTATATACTAGAATTATCAAGGGTAGTCGGCACTGATGGGTCCAGAGTTGGTACGTGATACCACTAAGAAGGTACAGATCATCCAAGAGTGGATGATGAATGCACATAGTAGGAAAAAGTCTGATGTGGATAGGATAAAGAGACACTTGGAGTTCGGGGAGATATAAAATATCCTCTTACGAGTCTCACCCAGATGGTGATTGTGGATATTTAACTGGGGTGGAAAGCTATATTTGAGTCTCATCAGAAATTTTTTAGATCCTCAGTAGTGTTGGAAAGGTGGTGTATCTCCTAGTTATTCCCCCATAGATGTATCGGGTGCATGATGTTTTTCAAATATCTTATTTGATGAGGTACATGCATGATCCATCTCACTTCATTGATTGAGATGATCAGTAAAATGACAATGGGGTGAGGTTTTCAGAGTTCCCAGTGGATATAGAGGATTGAAAATAGAAGGTCTTTCTTGGGAAGTCGACTCCTTTAGTATTCGTTCAGTGCCAGCATGAGAATCTATAAGAGAGCACAAGGTACAGAGAGGCTCAGATTCATGCTTAGTCCCCCCCACACATTTAATTTTCCTTTTTTTGGTTTTCTTATATACAAATCCCCATGGTGTGGATAATAAAATGTCCTAGAATTTGTGGATAATTTATTTATGTCTATTTATTTTGAGACCTACAAATTTGACGACACGTGATTACGAGGCCCAGAGTGCTTGGAATGATCCGTTGAATGTTTTTAATCATTAAATAGTGTGTGTGAGAAATTATTGAAAAAAATTAGAATAACTCTTAAATGGGAACCTAGATTAGATATCTGAGGGAACCGTTGTGCTCAAGATGGTAGTTTTACCCTAGGTGTAAATTATGTTTAGTCAGCACATGCCTCCAATGAGAAAACCCAAAAATGGAAGAACCATAAATAAAATAATTAAATAAAATACATAAATAAAATTAATTTATTTTTCAATTAATTATAACTCATGAACGTTTAAATGCATTAAAAACTTGAGACCACCGTTATGCTTGTGAGGGTATGCCTTCTTTAGGAAGATCCTAACATTTAACGGTGCATGCCAACATTGAAAGATAGTTTTTTTTCATAAATAAAATAATTAAGTAACAATTATTTTATTTTTAAATCTTTTAAATTCTAAATGGTAACCTGGAATGAAATTCTTAGAGTATTGTTGAGTTCGTGGGGGTTTGTTCCCCTTAGCCAGATCTTAACCTCGACCAGCGTGGGCGGACGGTAATGGGTAATTATTTATGATATTTTTTAAGGTAAATTTAGTAAATGTGATAGTGAGTTTTTCTATCATTTGAACTCATAAACTGATTGAAAATCCAAGGGAATCGTTGAATTTTCAGTGTCGGGATTCTCTAAGACAATGCTTAACTTCAACTGGAAAGGGTTAGAGGAAAATATTAAATTGTAGAAATTTTTTGAAAAACAAATTTATGTTATTTTATATCTCACCTAAACCATTTAGAGATGGTTGGAAAAACCATAGCATTATGATAATCATTAAATGAGGGTCATTTAATGAATCGTTTCATTTATTGTGTAACCACAATGCAGGTTTAATTAATGGTTCATTAATTGAGGTGCATTAATGAGACACATTAATTAGAACAATGTGGATGTGGTTTCTTTTTTATTTAATCCATATGTTGGAGAACGGATTGGAAATCATGGTAAAACCTCTATAGAAGCCCCCAAAAACTTTCCTCTTTAATGAAAAATTTTGATCAAACAAAGGTCATTGGAGGATTCGATCCCGAGATCAACATGTGGCGATGAACATAGAACAACAAAAAATGTGGAATTCTTTCCTTCATCTGTAATAGATTCCAAAAAATCTATGTCGGTGGTATAATATTTTTTTTATAATACTCCTCTTTCATGTTCATGAATAATATGTAGAACGCGGACCAACAGACCAAAGGGCTGATCCACATTTCTTCCTTTACTACGAGTGGTTGTAGTGGTATTCGTTTTGGGGATTTCCTTATTTCAAATGATGATTGATGCTCTCCCACATGTTGAACCACTAATTCATATGGTGTGGTCTAATCCAAACAAGGCATGGACCCCACACTATTCTTGGTTTATGTGTGTTCATTACACGTGACCGGGCAGCGTGGCGTCAAGACGAATCTAAGGGCTTTACAGTGAAGGCAGCAACCCGGGAGGCTCGTCGGCATAGACGAGAAGGAATACAATCCACCAGAGCTTCTCTGGTGTCCTACGGAAGCAACCTCTGGTGCGAAACCACTAGTTCTGGTGACCGGCGACAAGAGCCGCAGCCATCTGGGCCGCAGTGGGTGGAAGGCGTGGCACCGATGAGCCATATGGGGGAAACGGTGTGGCCATATTGGATGGACACAACTACTAGCTCTTGCGTGTTGTTTCAGAAGGAGGGGTGGTGCCCCACCAGTGTCAACAGTTGGGAGAATGGGCCTCCATGCACGTCGGGTTTTCCAAGTGGGCCTGACCCCTACCGGACCCGGACACAATCGACCCTATTTCACTAAAACTGATTAATACCACAAACCGATCGTTTGTTTGGCGCACCATCTAAGGATTGGATACCCTTGGTATGGGGAAGCCCTTTTGAGATACTCCACATGCATTTTGGTATATGTTTGAGTGTTTTGGGTTGGATCGGACTCGAATTCGACCAGGCCCTATTTACCTTTTTTTCATATAACTTATAGATCTTGTGTTTGATTGACGTGTCATCTATCATGTTGGAACCCTTAAGACAAGGTGGTACATTGGGTTAGTTCTTCCTGAAACATTGTGGCATTTGAGTTATGACTATTATTATAAAGTGTAGAACTTCTAAAATTCAAGCACACAACGTGAGGAAATTCTATGGCTATTTGTCAAGTGAAGAGAGACCCTCCTTGGATCAACATGAGAATGATCGTCTGTGGATCAGAAGTAGTACGACCTTACATGGATCAGCAATAGAGAGACCCTATGTGTATTTACATGAGATTGACCCTTCATGGATCCATAGTATTCCTAATTTATGTGGATCGGTAGTAGTGTGACTCTATGTGAATAGGCAATAGAGAAACCCTTTTTGGATCACCAGTATAGCGACCCTTCGTGGATCATAAAAAAAACCTCTCAGCTTAATAAAATAATATAGCTCAAGACTAATCATCTTTATTCATGTTATTTATGTTTTATACCTAGTGTGATCTTTCTTTTACATTGTGTCTTGTGATTGAGATCATGCTTTTGGTTTAATCCCTTGTGAGATTTTGAGATGCCTTCGAAAGACTTATGGTACCTACTGAGTATTGCTATACTCACCCCTATACGGGCTTCGCCTGTACCATATTATGACATGTGTTGATGACAGATAACTTGTCTGTTATTTGGGGAGCCAAGTCTTGATTGTGGTCGGAGGTTATTGATATACATAGTGATTTTTAGGGATAACAGATGATGAGTTTTACCTACCGTTCATATAAGATCATTGGATGGTGATATTTGGAGCTTGTTTTTCTTTTTGCTGTATTACTCTTACAATTGGGCTTGTATACTGACCCCTTATTAATTTCATTAAATAGTTTTACTCTCCATTGTGGTACTTAGTGGTTGTTTTACTACATCGTTTCCATCATGTTTTACTTTTATGCAGTGTGCCTTATCTGTGTGTGTACCTGTTTAAAGGTAATGTCTTCCCTTTTTGGGTATCACCTTTCCCTTACTAGACACCATCCAGTGGCCTATGGAAGGACGGATTAGGGTGGTCATGGCACAGGCCCAAGGGGATAGTTTATGACATTTTCCATTATGTATATTCTAGAAATGAGGCGTTAGTTTCCCCATTATCACATTATGTCCCTCACTGCTAGTCGGCAACCTCTAGTGATTCGGGAAATGCTATTGAGGTAATGTGAAAAACTGGGTTCATGGAACCTTATGGCGGTACCCTTATCTGGGAAATTACAATATCCCTCTTTTTATTAGGATCTAATTGTACACATAGTCATGGTCCAACTCTTATGACCACTACATTATAAATTTTGATCTCTAATGATTTCATGTTTCTTATAGCTTCCACCTTTTTCTTAATTTTTATATAATTTCCTTGAGTATCCTATATCTTCTCAAAATGGATGGTTGATAATTCATTTCTGAATGAAATTACAATTTACCTTCCTTTATAATTCATAGGTCAATATTTTTTAATTTAAAAAATATTACATCCTTCTCAATTTTCATCATCGCTAATGTCACATGTTACTTCACACTTATATAATCTTCTACTTTATTATCTTTACTATGATGGTTGTAAATTGATATTTCATAATCATTAATGAGTTTTAACAATATTCACTAAATAATATAGAGAACGTTATATGTTAATATATAATTTAGGGTCTAATGATCAGTATATGTCTCGCATTTCTCCCAATAAGGGTAATTCCACAATATTTTCAATGAAAATATAATAACTTCCAACTATAGTTCATGCATGGAATATTTTTTCTAATTCAATTTTAGTTACCTTTCATATTAGGATATTACATTATCATTTTTCATGGTTACGCATCGTAATACCTTATTTGAGGCATCATTGTATACCATAAGGAGGTCTCTCATGTGGGAAGTGTGACTATTGGTGCAGTGATAAGCATCTTTTAAAACTCCTTAAAGTTTCCATAAAATTCAGTAGACCAAAAAATTATTACCACTTATAAGTCATATTGGATAGTGGGTTTCATAATCATTAGATATTTCTTACAAATATTCGGTAATACCCTACAATTACCAAGAAAATATGGATCTCCATTAAGATACTTGTCTTGTCCAGTCCTCAACGTCAATTATTTTAGAAGGGTCCACATATATCTCTTTTTGGTGATATGATTTTACATGAATGATACTTCATACATGTAAGACACACATTTACATTACGTTTCATATTGTTTCTCCATTCACAAAGTCGTTATCATAGTATTAAAATTATTTTAATGCTCAACCTTTCTCTTAGAGTACAATAAAGTATCATCTATAAAGACTACCACATATTTTTCAATGTATTCTTTAATGACACTATTCATTATGTCAATGAATATTCTTAGAGAATTATTTAATCCAATTATAATATCTATGAACTTATAGTCTCCAAAACTCATTCAAAAGGAATAATTGGGAAAATCAACCTTACTCTATTTTAATTAGTGATATCGGGACATAAGTTCCACCATAGAGAAATGAATAGCCCCAAATAGTTGATCAAAAAAATTATCCATTCATGGTTGGGGATACTTTATATTTATAATTATTTTGTTGAGATCCGAATAATCATCGTAGAGGTGCATTGATCTATCAATATTCTCTATGAAAAGGATCGTAATACCCCATAAAGAAGCACTCAGTCGTATAAAAAACTTTTCCAAATTATCTTGAAGCATATTCATTAGTTCTTCTAACTAAATTGTGTCCATTTGGTAACATTTATCTAATATGGGAAGATATCTAGGTATAATATCAATAGTGGACTCAACATCTTGGTAAAAAGGGAGACCATGATTCTTTAGGGGGAAATTTTTTGTAGTCCCTTAAATTGGTATTATCTTCATCCAATATCATGTTAATTTTCTCTATCATTTGAGAAAGGCTTACTACCTCATAATGAAATAATATCCATACTTGAGTTAATTATTCTTAAGGATATTCATCCTTCATCCATACAATTGTAAATAATTGGAGGATTCCTCCTGATGTGATAAGTATTCCAACTCCCACAATAGTTGATATTAGATTTTTATAATTATAGATAATCAATTTCTAATATAGAATAAAACTCCACGAATGGATATAAAATGAGAATTTCTGGGAGATTCAATCCAAAATCACAAAACTGGGGAGGAGATGTATATTATAAATGAAATAATTTCCCTATTTTATAATCCCACAAATAATAAACTTCCATATTTTATGGGCATGTTTGTATAATTATACTAAACTTGGAATGTATAAAATAAGGCATATAAACATAATTAAATAGTGTATTCAATATTTTTGAATAAATAAAGAGTATACCAATCACCAAATCATTTTATGGATCCACCTAGGATGTATGATGGAATATTTCCTTCTTTTCATCTTTTGAGGTTTTTTTCATTGATAGTCTCAAATAACACTAGTCCTATGGAATTTCCTATAATAATTACCATGTTAATTAAAGTTAATATACTACAAAACATGTATCTTTTTTATATAAACACTCTTTTCAACTTCATTATTAATGGGTTTAATCATTTCACTCTGAAAGTTATTATCCTGGTGCCCTTCTTTACCAATCTTGAAGCACATTTATGTTCCCCTAAGGAAGTTTCTATGATGCCTCTACCCACACAATTGACAGGTGGTATTTATGGATTTCCTTCCTCCATGATATTTTCCTATTGGCCCACCTGATGGGAATTATATCTTACATTTCATGTTTCTAGAACCATGATAAAACGAAGAATAACTGGTCACCATCTACACATTAAGGGAACAACGAACATTCTCTACAATACAATCAACATCTCAAATCAACATTGACTTTCATAGACTCGGTTTCAAACAACTAAATAATTGTTCCACTTAACATTCACTACAAATGAAAATAATGGAAGAATATTTTAGTATCCTTATAATTTACTCCTTACATGATTTGATATACTCCTATTCATTTTTCCTTAGACTGAATAAATCTCTCTTGATCATTAGACGAAGAATTCAAGGAAAATATTTGTTGAAAAATATTTTCTTTATTCCTTCCCAATCCATTGAATCAATTTTCTTTATAGACATTTTTTTATTATTTTCCACAACTAATCATATTCCCTATCAAAATTATTCACTTATAGAATACCATTCTCTTCTTCCGAGCACAGGAACCTAAAATATATTTTCTAAACATAGTTCATCATTTGTTCTGTGATGGGGGGATCTGAAGATTCAATAAAGATATGATGCCTTTGTTACATAATGGATTTGATCTCTACTTAATCATTCTTAGAATATGGATAATGTTCCATATGATTAATTCCCTCGTTCATAAAATGATATAGTTGAAATAGTACTATTAGGACGTTATCAGATCATATTCCCTTTAGTTTTGGAATAACATTAGGGAACCTTCTAAATTTATTATTGGATTTGTTGTTACAAAGAGTTCTCATTTTTCAACCATTAATTAAAAAATGAAATAAAAATAAGGGGGATTGAATAATTAGATAATGATCATATTAAAATGAAACAGTGAAAATTGAAGGATAATCATCAAAATGAAAACAATATTCAAACTCTTGATTCCCTAAGATTCAATCTAGGTTATTCATAGTGGTAAATTTATCCATAGGGTTGTTATTAAATTTTTTTGTTCTTCATCCCAAAAAATTAAGATATTATGCTCTATTATCAACTATAACAATCCATTCCTATTTCACATACTATTAAATAATTTTAATCACAAATATATCTTATATATAATCCATGAATCTAAAAGTCTAGTGAATTTGAAAGACTACATACATAATTAGAAAACATGAAACTAAAATAAGAAATATGTTTATTAATCTTTATAATGATGTCCAAACTCCATTTGAGATATGACAACTACATGGGATAACTTGTGGAACACAAAGACCAAATGGATGAGATAAAAAAGAACAATAAGGGAATAAGCATAGAAATGAATCATAACACATGAGTAAGACAGAATTACATGACAACATAAAATTCATGCCTCATGGTTAAGCATAAAAAATCATAACATACATAACATTGAAACATATTATCATGGAAATATAGTAAATTAGATGAAACATATTACATGTCATTATCATTAGTCGAGCCTAAATTCCAAGGCAATATGAAGCGGTGGAAAATTACCATAATGGATTGGGTTTAATACCTATTACCATACATAACATATAATGAGACTAAAATAATATATAATATATCAGACTAGAATATAGTTGTACCAAGTATAACATGTGCATGCATAAATATTTAACATAAATAATTAGTTGTATGAAATAATCATAGGTGTTATTCATGGAATGAAATGAGTATTGTAATCATGTAATAAAGAAAACCCAAAGGGTGTATACCAATGGTATCCATGAAAGAATGGATTTAAATTAATCTTTAAAAATTATAAATTTAATATATGAATTGATTATGTGTAATTAATTATTTCTAAAGTTAAATCATCCAAAATAAAATCTATGTAACTTTGTAAATCTTTCACTTATTTGTGGTTTTAAGGAAGTTTAGAAATAGTCCCTAAAGAAGATAAATGAATAACTATTTTCATAAAAACATATATGGATTAAAAATATTAATGATAAATTAAGTGATTTTATAAAAAAATAGGATTCTTAAAATATTTTATGGGGTGTTCATGGAAATTGGTAAGAAAAGATAAGTTCCCTTTAATCTGGTTTACATGTTGAGAGGAATAAAGAATTGAACCTTAAGAAAAATGTAATTCCCCATTAAATAAATATTAATTGAGTTAATACATATTTTAGGTAAATATAAACATCTCAAATAATAATTATATAATAATAATTAATGGAAAAATTTAGGAAATAATAGATAAAGTAAACCCCAAAAGAAAGTATGATGTTTCTGATAGATCACCTACCTTATGCTTGAATGCATTATGAACATGAAATTGATTTCATTGATTTTAAATTAATATCATTGAAAACATCAATAAAATACTTTTTACTCATGTATTTAATTTATTATAATTTTATCAATTTTATTTATATCTGTTACGATGAGTTATAATATTCAATTGTGTCATTCAGAGAGTGTTTGTTCATGGTTTCATGGTCATTTCACTTAAGTATTATTATATAAGTTTTATCAAATGTAAATAATGCTACAGAATTGGAATGAAATGGTATTCATACACTTAAACATGTTTAAATGATCCCATATATCATTCAATTTTTTGAATAGTGGGTGATTTATTTGATAAAACATTTATGATAATTGTTTAGTTATGTTTTGTGGGTTTTATATCCTTCTCAAAATTGATTCTTATTATTTAATATTATGTCTATATTTTTGGTACATAACATTTAATATGTCTTAAAATAACTATTTAAATCTGATGTAACAATAATTATAGTTTGATGACCATCCTTGAAGATAGTGATGAAAAAATATCAATATCCTTCAAGATGGATAATCGAGATAATTTTATACAGTGGTTTCCTTTCATTGAATAATTGGAAATGAGAAAAAATGAACAGGTAGAAATTATTTACCAATGATTAAAAAATTCTAGTATATATATTAATATATATTTTTTATGGAATGATGTATGAATGATGTTTGGATAATGTAGAAGAAGAAAATAAATTAATAGAGTTGGTTAGAGAATGTTTCTTCTTGAATATATCCTCCATGGAGGATCCCTTTAGGGACATGAAATTGGTATTTTGGTGAGACCATAATAAATTGAACAAGTGGATAAGGGTTATTATAGTTTTTTTATAATATTAATAATTGTTCAGGGCATCTAAGGATATATGATATGGGGTTCTGAGGGGTGGTATTTATGAGGGAGGAGAGAGGTATTTTTGGAATTTCTCAAATGATTGAATTATAATAAATTCATTTTCAATCCATATAAAACAAAATAAACAAGTATACATCAATAATAAATCATAAATTTGTAATAAACTCAACTAATATATTTTAGAGATGTTTTGATGTTATTTTAAACTGTATCAGTTTGATTAACTCTTAGTTATCCTATTTTAATTTTCACTACAACAGAAACTTTTATAATATTAATTTTTTTTACTTATTTCTTATATTTATTCAGTTGGAATATAATAACCAATTAATGAAATTTTGTAAAATATCATAATTATATTTAATTTTTAAAAAAATTATTATCTTTAAATAATTGATAATATATTATTATCATAAAAAACCATTATTTGCAATTTTGATACTATTAACAACTATAACTTTTAAATATACCAAGAAAAACTATAAAATTAAAACAAACTATCATATAATATCCTAAATATGTCATATCCATCTATAAAGTCCATTTATTACATTAATATTAAAAATTGTAATTATTTTTTTTATTTTTAATAAAGAATATATGTTTCAAATAATAACACTATTATTAAATTAGTATTGTGTAAGAATATAGGATAATTATTTAACTCATAAAACATTTAAATAAATTACCCAGATTAATATAAGTCGTTAATATTTAGAAATAATACTTATAGTCGATAATATCTTTGCCATAACCAAATATTAAATATATTATACGTATTAAAAATAATAGTGTCACATTTTGTAACTTTCGTTGATTTAGAAGAGTAAAATTTCATTTTCATGGAAACATGTTAATTAAATAACTCAACTTATAACCTATTGTTTTAGGGTTTAATTTAAATCCTCTGAATATAATTTGGTTTAAAAATTTTGGTCGAATCACATATTTCTAATACAGATTAACCTAATTAACCCTATATGGAGATGATAAATTTTACCATGATTACTATTCATATTGACAAAAAATAAAAGGGATTAATTCACAGAATATATAAATACTAAATCCAAATATGGAATAAATTTTTGAAAAATTATAAAAAATAATTGGAAGAATTTAATTTAATATTACTCCATCAAAACATAATGAAAATAAATTTTATGAAAAATTCTATTTTAGGTATTAAATGATTTTATATTATATTCATTTATAAATTTCATTTTAATGAACAAAATTAGAATATTTATAATAAAAATGAAATAATTAGATACTAAAAAATAAAAAATATATTGTTATATTTGAAATGTTTTAAATAAATATACAATTTTCAATAAAGATAATTATTTTTCACTATTCATTAAATTTTCAAACATTTTAGAAAATTTTCAAAAAATAATCCGAATATAATAATGAAAATTTTAATTCAAAATTTAGGTTTATTCTATAAAATTAATTCTATATAGTGTAAAAATAAATATATTATTTTTCTCAATGATATCAAAAAAAATTATTCGTGAAAACATTTTTTTGAGGAATAAATATTACTTTATAAATTTTTTTATTTATTTATTAAGTTTTAATAGTTTTAATAATAAGGTTATTTATATTCATACCCACAAGCTCAATTACTATTTTATAATAATCATGTTAAAATATTTTAAAATTATATCATGGTTCTTTTAAACTTGATGTTACAGGCAACACAAGCTGTTGGGGAAATAAAAATATCCAAAGATTAATATTTCATAAAAATATTAGGGTGTTACAAATCTGTGAGAAGAAAATATTATCTAGAAATTTTAATAGATATATATTTTTGGAATTTAATGATGAACGAGCCCTTGTAGGGATTTTTTGCTTAATTGCATCTTGATGCTCAGGAGTATGTTTCATTTATGGTTCTGGTCAGTGTTCAGTTATTATTATCTCTCATTGAGTCTATAATGAAGATTTCCTAGAAAAATGAATATTTAATTAGAATTAAATAAGTAATATATGATGTGCAGACTATTTTTGTGTTATTCCCTCACTTTAGATGGTATAATTAGTTCTAGTGATCAGGTTTTTTTCCATCATCTATGAAGTGTTCAGTTTTTTGGATTTTATTAGTCATTTATAGGACATTAAAATATAAACTATGAATATGTAGTATGAAATGAGATAGAGATTCTGGTGGCTGGGTATGAAGTGTGACATTACTGATTATGTGTCCCGCTGTTACATATTTTAATGAATAAATATTGAGCATCTGAAACCTTGAGAATATTTATCAGCCTCTTCTGGTGTTAGTTTTGAAATGGTAGGAGGTATCCATGGAATTTATTTTTGGATACCCATGGACTACATGAGGTGGTAATTTTATTTCGGTGTGGATTGATTAGTTTGCAATGTCATCTCAATTCATCCGAGTCAGTTATATTTCTATATCTGAAGATATATGTAAGTTGTATGTGCAATATAATGTGAGGTTGCATGGGGTTCATTAGGAATTTGTTTCAGATAGGGATATAAGTTTTATGCAGGAGTTATAGAGGAGTCTCCAAGAGTTTATGGAGATTCATTTTAGGTCTCTAATAGATTACTATCTATCAATATATGACCAGAAGGAGCGTTCTATTCATATTTTTTAGGATATGTGTTGTTCATGTGTCATGAATTTTGGTGGATCATGGGACAACCATATGATACAGGATTATTTTTCATATATAAAATGTTTTAAAATATCCATCAGAATTAATACATTAAAGGATTCTTATGGTATCTCATGTATATTACCAATCTTTTCGGATGAAGTGGTCCAAGCTTGTTTAGTTGGACTGAGTTTGGTTCAGGTGAAAATAGAAAGGATTAAGTATATACATATGTGGATGGATATAGCATAGATTTGAAATAAATATTATGAATATCAACAGTATCAACATTTGGGGTTTTCTGTATGTGGTCGAGTATTCTTCTGTGACTCCCCATGGTTGGTTCACCATCGTATTGCAAAAAAGGGAATGTTGGTTCCAAGATATTATGGAGTGTTTGAGTTGACTGAGAGGATTGGGTAAGGTTCTTATCGTTTAATAATTCATGTTATCTTGATAGGTATTCATGATTTTTTCCACATTTGGTAGCTCAGTAAATACAATCCTTACCAGTCTGATGTTCTAATATTGTAAGACATTGAGTTAGAGATAGATTATTCTATGGGGGAGATTCTAGTTGAGTTTATTGACTCTCAAGTGAATGTATTTTGTGGGAAGCTAATTTCATTGGTCAATGTGTTATGGAGGTATAGATTATATTATCAGAAGGCATTACAGAAAGAGTCTGTGATGAGTGTTAAATGGCATCACCTATTTACTAGACTTCATTTTTCTACATGTCATCCCAGGTACATAATGTATTATAGTGTGATGATTGTATCATCCCATTACTCTCATTAAGTTAATTTCTATATCTTTTTTACCTTTTTAATTGGGTACATCTTTGAACTCCTGATGAAGGTGAAAATTTTCAATGAAAATTGGAATAAGTGATAGGATTTTTTTTATTAATAGAATTCATGTATAATTTTTTTAATTGATTTTTGGGGTTCTTACTGAGTTCGTAGAATACATGAAGTTTTTTTCATGTAAGAAACTACAATTTTAACGTTCTATAGAAAATTTAAGCACAATTAATAGTTGTACATGACCTATAATGGTTTTTATGATTAATTATGGATTTGGGTACATAGTGTGAATGATTATTTTCCCTATAAGTGTTACAAAATGGTTAATGTTAAAATTTATATTATTAATAAAAATATGATTGGGTTGTTATATCTGATTAATTCGGGTAACATGATTTTTAAATGGATTACACATTATGTAACTATCATAGACAGGTAATTTTTGGTCTTTCATAATCTAAATATTATTTCATTCTTATAAATCCTTCATTTCTCTCGACCAAGGTCTCTTATCTGTTGTATTTAAGAGCCTCAATTTGACCTGCATTGATTTATTTTGTGATTTATCACTATTGCAGTTGGGTTGCATATCATTAAGTGAGTAAGCCTTTCTTCTTATTTGATTACCTCATTGGGGTAGTTTAATTTCACTGCACTATTGTTTTTTTGATATGTTGTTATATTTCTACTTATTCCCCTATAGATTAGATGTGTGATCTTTTTCAAGAGGATGAATCCTTGGATGTTGTGGTGTGATGGGTGTGTGTTCATGAGGTATTTTTTGTTACTTCTTTTCATCTGAAAATTAATATGAATAAATTTGGAGATGTTTTGATTGATTATAGAACATTAATTATTGTTCTAGGTTTCTTCCTTATAGTGGATTCTATTGTGGGTGTGTGAGACATATGTTTTGAGGTACATGGTTCTATATCTAGCTTATTTTTGTGATTTTAACTTCTATTATTTTAGATTAACAATTTTATTTTATGAAATTCCATGATATGACTTATTTGTGTCTATGTAGAATTGTTTTTTTTATAAAATTTGTTTTTATATGGGTTTGGGTAAATGGAATGTGTTTTTAAACGAATATTAAATGTTTTTATGATTTGGTTTTCATGTCATGAAATGATGAAATTGTTTGATTAAATTTTTTATAAAATTGAGAACATGGGAATCCTTGGTATTTATATAGAATGTATAGTAATATATCTTTTCTAATTTTGGGTATTTTTTCATGTTGATTTCCTCTTCTTCATAGGCCTATTGTTTTTGGGACTTGTTAGACGTAATATGGGTAAAATTATAAGTTCTTATTCTGATCTCTAGACTAAATTCATATGCATGGGAACATGATGTGTGCGATTTTCTATGTTAGGTGTGAGTTTCCATGCTATCTTGATGTAGTGTGATCCTTTCTATGATGTTAGATGTGGTGTAGTTCAATTTTTACTACTTTTTATTTATTCTATATTGATTTTACTACCATGTATTTTATATTAGATGAGACATGTTATTTTATTTGATTATATATATATGTTTTGGAAAATTTATATGAAATGATTTGAAATAGATTTACTTATTTTATTTGTAATTGTAGATAAAGGGGAAGGTTAATTGTTTTCCATTGATTTGATAAAAATTGTTAAACTATATATCATGCCTTTTTTTCTTTAAATTTCGGAATGATTATATTATTTTTCAGAGACATGATATGAAACACATGGGTGGTAACCTAATGAGCATGTTAGATCACACCCTACAAACCCCTTCAGTGGTAAGTAGACCTGATTATTTATCTCAGTTCTAGGAATGGAAATGCTCTACATTGATTCTTTGATATTTTATGTCAACTGGTTTAGGAATTTGGAAGTTGAAATGGTTTGGGGTTTCCCGTTATATCATATAGATAATGTTAGAGGATTTTTTTCCATTTTTATTGGACAAGTCTCTTGGATATTTATTTATACATTTTTTGTTATGTATCTTATATTGTTCTCTTTCTATTATGATATATATCTATATTCATATTTTATTTTTATTTTTTAGTCAATACATGTGTATATATGTCATGTTTTCTGTTTCAGGTTTGGAGAAATATTTGTCTATATTTTATTGTTTATACCTGGGTGACAGACACCATCCTGTGGGGATCGAGAACTCTATTTAGGTACGTGATCGTTTAGGTTGAGTACTAGTTTTAGACGATATATAGGTTGGGTTCATCACATGATCTAATGATTATTTTGATCCCATCCACCTTTTAATTATATTGATAAATATCCCAATATATCCAAGATCTTCTAGAATTTAAATTTAGATTTTCAGGCAGTGTATGTGTGAGAGGTCTTACTAAATCCCAAATATATTTTTCAAATAAGTTTGATTGTTTTGCAAAAATATCATTCAAATATCCAACGCCAATATCATACAAGAAATAGTGGAGTTTAATAAATCATCACCACTTATCTAAGTTAAATCATTATTAGTTGATTTCATATGAAATCCTACTAAATAGTAATGATATGAGTATTACATACAAGATTTTCCACCACAAGACATATATAATTGTTTCAATTGGTTTCCATTAGAAGGATCGTGAAAAAAAATCATTTTTTCTCCAGTATCCAAAAATTTTATACAAAAATATTTCATGTATATTCTTAAAAATTATACTTCATATTTTCCCACTAGTAGACCTCTTAGATAACTCTATACATCTTTGTACTCCTATAGTGTATGAAGAATGTTTAGATATGAGAATCATTCAAAAGCTCCTTATTTATCTCATTATCCCATGGTATACATGGTAATGTCCAAAATATCAAAACTAGTTCACTATCAACATATAATAATTATAATCTCCCAATCCTCATGATATACAGCTTTTTATATATATCTGCAACATCATACCGATCGTCCCTTATCTTTTATAGAAGGGAATGTCGACTAATAATTTGAGAATGGTAAGATGATTTTTCATCAATTTTGATTCTCATGTCCATAAAGTACATTTCAATGAATATTGTATCCCTATTAAACCATGTCTTGGATAATGGTTTAAGATACATTCTACTAAAATAGTATAACACTCTCTCTGACTTCGTAGGATTGTAATGGGTTGAACTTTCATAATCCTTGATCATTTCTAACCACCATCACTAGTGAATGTTTATCTATTATAATTTGAATATATTTGAAGTTTTTATGCTATATATATATAACACCATTCTCGTTAAATAGAATTACTTCAAATCGTCAATAAAAATATTACTATAGTATACTTGATATTATACATTAGCCAATTCATCCAATAACCCTATCAGATTTCAAGAGGCATAGGTAATCCCTTTATCATTACGCATGATGAAAAAACCTAATATCTATATTCATATATCATTTTAGATAAAAAATCCTTAATGAAATAATGTCATTCTGAGTATATGTGTAGTTATTTTCCTCTTTATTTACTTTGTAATGATTTATTCACTATCATATAGGTAAAACCAACTTCAATCCTATCTATGTTTGCTTGGATAGTGGGTTTTATAATCAAGGTATGTTTCACAAAAATAAACAATGTATGTAGTTCATCCTATGAATCTATATATCTCTATTAATGATTTTATTATTGGTCATCCCATAATCAGAATGGTTTTTATAAGATCCATAAATATCATTATATTGGTGATAACATGTCTAAATAATGTACCATTTTCTATAAAAAAAATACACATTTACTATACATCACATATTATTCCACCTTTATCAATGGGTTCACTAGGGTATTCAATTGTTCCTTATATTCCTTATTTCTTTTGGATTATAAGAGAATTTTATCCATAACGACTACTACAAATTTAATCTAGTAATCTTTAAAGACTGTACTCATTAAATGCATTATGACTATTGGATAATTAGTGTGTCAAAATAGAATTACTATCTACACTGAGTGTTAACATCTTGAATGAAAATTACTCCCAGTAATACTCCATTCCTCACCATAATAATAGAGTATCTTGACCAAAGATACACCTTGGAGAAGTAATAGGATCGACATAGCTAAACCAACAATCCATCAATTTGGGTAATGAGATACATCATCATTTTCCGGGTCTTATTGAGTTTACGATAGTAGTTTATGAGTTTCATTGAACTATCATCTTCAAGAAAAAGATAATATGGGAACCCCATGGTGAATCAATTTGGTGTGTAAACCCTTTATCTGGATTCTCTTGTAGTTACATCTTCATCTCATAAAATTTAATAGTTTGAAATTTATATGGAGTTTCATATGTTGTTATGTCTCTAGTATATAAGATAGATTTAGAATTAACACTCCCATCTAGTAAGAATAATTGGAAACATTTGGAGGAATAAAACAACCTAATCTACTATAGTGGACATGTCATCAAATATAACCTTTTCCTTGTTAATTATCAGTTGATTTAGATACACTTTCTCATAGGAAAATATAATCCTAGATTTAGATTGGGATTTAAAAGGTTAATAATACTCCTTATTACGAATTTATAGGATCAAAGGATGATTAATGATATTGAAAGATTTTTCATTCTCTTATAATTTTACACTATCTTTAAACAAGAACTATTAATCAATTCCTAAAATACCATGGAATCCATCAAACTATATTATGAGAATGTTTTCTGGGAGATTCATCCCATAAAAAATAACTGTGGAGCATTTATATTTTTGAGATAAAATAATTTACATTCTTTATATTTTAACCAATAACTCAATTTCCATTTTTTGAGGAAAAATCTAAATATATTGATATAAAATAAATCATATAACTATAATAAAAATATTATTTTAATATTTCTGAGTAATTAAATAGAACTCACATCATAATATTATGGTTAGGATTGATCTCATCAATTGTTATATCACTTTTTATTCCTTGATATATCATATATGGTGTTTTTTTTGTAGGTGATCTTTTAAATACCATGGCTTAGGGAATTCATTTTTATAGTGTTCTTATTCCCCATAGTTAAAACATTGGATTATGGGACGATAATTAAACAAAACCTTATTTTATTATTTTTCATTAATTGGAATCTTCCTCTCTATTCAACAGTAGTTAACATGGTGACTCTTCATTCCATAGTTGAAGCATCACCTTCATCAATTCGGGGAATTATTTTGAAACATCTTTTGATAGGTTTCAAATCTATGTAACAAGAATTTATTACCACTCTATAATTTGTCAATTTCAACACAAAAAAATAAACTCTATTCCCTAATTCATATCTATAGTTTTATTATGCTCTTGAGAGTAAAAAAATCTATATTTTAAAATATAGGCATTGTCATAAAATTTCCTCGTATCATTTAAATTATTTATAAATTATTTATTTTTTTATATTCTTCATTAATAAAATATTTAAGTTGTGATGAGAATATTTAGTGAAAAATATTTTCTTAAATTCATCATAATTTATTGAATTAAAATGATAATTGGGATTTTTAATCAAGATTTTCATCTAACACTTATCATATTCACTTCCTAAGTGATATATAGTGTATATTAACTTCTATTGGTCACAATATTAGAGGATAGAGAGTGTATTATCATTGGAGTTAATTAATTGATCTATAATTAAGGGTTCTTAAGATCTTAAAAACTTTAGAGTTATTTATTATGTAAATTCCCCAACCACTGCTTTTCATTCATATAGGAAAGTGTTTATTACATCTAATCCAAGATATTATAAAAAACATAAAAAAATTAATAATGATGTTGCATAAAGTCCTCGATTATTTCTCACATTAGGATTGAAATCTCATTTTGAATCATCACATTTCCCATGATATTTTTTTGACACATTTCCTCACATTTCTAACATTTTTCTAAAAAAATAAAATGTTTGGGATAATGATACCTAATTTAGTAATAATATATAATGAAAATATTTCTATCTTAGAAATAATAACATGTATACCATAACTTATGAATCACTGTTTTTCATCTAGGTTATATAAGTTTTATTTCATATAAAATAACATGATATTAAAATTCCTCATAATGGATAATATATATAGAAACCTCGACCCTAGAATCCACGATCTGGGGTCTTACTATGTTACATTACAATAATATTTATGGAATTACATATCGAAGAACTGAATAGTTAATTAGTATTCTTAAAATATATAAATAATTGGGTTATACATTACATTTTAATGCACAAATTACAACATATTTTGTTTTCATTTTGAGAATAACATTATACTCTCTAGTATATAATTTAATATAAATCCTAGTAAACATAATGGGTTTTTATTAGAAAAAAAAATAATGGGGAGTTTAAATGATCAATAACGGTTATGTACAATGGATTCTATCATAAATTAATAATCATAATCAACATTGACAGTTAAATAACTGAAAAAATATATATTTTTAAAAAACATGACTATAATTGTAAGATAAGGAATGCTTAATATGAAAAGTTAAATAATAGAGAACACATTATATTTAATGAAATATCTATGAATAAAATTCATCCATGTATTATATCATCGAGAAAATATCATGTATAAAAATAACTAAATTTTAAATCAAGAGAATTTTTAATTATCGAATGTCATGTTTCCCGAGAACATGATATATTTACATAAAAATCAATCTGTAAAAAATTTTAAAAACTTATATGTAAATCCACGCATAATTTTCATAAAGACATATTATAATACACTTACTATAAAGATATATCCATATTATAGTTTAAAACTATATGATTTATAATACTAAGGGTTTCTAGCCAACTAATTTTGTCTTATGGAACCACTAATGGATCGTGGGGATTGCATTACCTTCCCCCAACTCTGGGTTGAATATCCAAATCATTAATTATATATATAATTATTTATTTAATACATAATCAAGGTTACTTATATTTAAAACTCATTATTGAGTAAAGGATACATATTTATTAATACTAGCCAGGTTAGTCAAATAACAATATAAGTAAACACTATATTTCGAAATGTAATAGAGCTTAAAAAATAAATAGATCTATGTTAAGTAATATTTCAATATATAGTAAATTTAAAGTACAAAAGATATTTAATAATTTAATAAAGAGTTAATAACTACAAAAAATAATAAAATATATGAATTTCAATACATTCCATGTAAAAATAATCCTCAATTATCCACGGTTAGAATAAGGATGGTATCAAAATAAAAAAAATTAGAGTCATAATAATGTTTTTTTGGTATTTGATTAGTATAAATACCAAACAAATATAATTAAAAAATTATTTAGGAAAATATCTATTTCATTTTAAATTGTTTTTTGAAATCCTATTCTTTTAAAATAGCTTTTAAAATAAATTTTATTTAAATAAGTCTCATAATAATTCAAAGGATGTTTCAAATAAATTGTTGTCCGGATGGTTGATAATTTTGTACATGCTTTAAAATTAAATATTAACATTCATTTTTAACCTTAAAAAGGATAATAAAGTGAATTTTTAAGAAAATTCTAGGAAGATTCACTTTAAATATTCGATAAAATACTAATGACAATTATTTGGAAAAGGACATAATTTTCCATTAAAAACATTTTGTAAAGCGTATAAATGGCTAGAAATTCCTTTGATAAATACATTTGAAAAGGATAATTCATTTTTATTGAAAAAAACATTATTGTGGAAGAAAACTTATTTTCTACTAAAGAGAGAAATGATGTTATATTTTATTAAAAAAATCTAAAATATTGCAATTTTAAAATAGTGGGAAAATAATACTATTAGTTGTAAATATAATGAATAAATTTTGGAGAATAAATTTAAATAACATTATTAGTAAATTATAAATCAATTTTCTTCAACTAATATGCATGGGTATGAAATCTCTATTATAATGTGATTGTGAAATAAACACTTAAATTGATCACAACATTCATATGAGGATTAATAAATGAATTGATTATGGGTTTCATATATAAATCCATATAGACAAGTTTAAATAAAACATAATATTTTAACATTATAATCAATGAGATTTATTTTTAACCCAATTAAGGGAAATTAAGTAAATAAATCACATACCATACACTTCCTTTTGGTTCAACATGATCTATTAACCTCTTTAGTGGTTTTAAACATGAATTTAACTTATTATAAAAACCTATTAATATTTATAATATCATATATATTATCCTTGTATAACATCTCCTCATCCATTAATTAATAATAATTCATTATTTTTATTATTCCATTTGTTAATTGATTTGTTTTCTCATGCGTGTTTCTGCGTGAAATATCTAGTTCTTATGCATATTATATAGTCATAATATATAATGAATAATACTAATTACATACTTTTCTATTTTTACATCAGTTTTACTTTCAAACACACTCATTAATGATATTTATAAAAAAAATTATATTGCGATCACAGAGATAGTAGGACATACATATGAATGAGTAACATTTCCATTTTTTCACTAACTATTCTAGAAAGTCAGTATGTAATATATTAATTTATATAATGATAATGATATAATATATAAAATATTATATATATTTAAATTTTATATCATTTTTGGGGTGACAAATATAGAGTCATATCTCTTTGTGAAGGTGGCGGTCCACTCCTACACAAACAATTTTATTGTCTTTACCTAAGAAAAAAGTAAAGAAATAAAATGACATATATTATATTAAAACATGATAAAAACTTAATTAATTTAATAATTATTTCATGAATAACATATATATTAACTAAATTATATTTCTACATTCATGTGAAGAATTAGTGAATGAAAAATCACATCGATTCGTGTGGCAGTGGTCTTTCATACACAAGAAGGAGACTATATTAACCCATATGGAATGGATGGTAAAACTTTTTATATGGTATCATAACTGTATACGAATAGATATGTTGAATATATCATATTTTTACTATTTTTATATTATTATAACAATTCATTAATGTTGTTAATGGAACAAAAAATTTCTTTTATTCCCAATGTTTTAGTGGACCATACACACAAATGATGATTTCGTAACCCATTTGATGGAAGTGCGGATTATTTTTTGTCATTACCTTGTTATAAAAACATACTAGTATATGGAATATAATAATTTTATTGTTTCATCATTGTTTAATAATAATTTAATGAGGTATTGAAAAATGTATCATAGATACATTATTGATGAACAATACCTCTTCTTCAGGTGTCCTCCTTAAGATTTTACTAACACCATAAAAGGATGAATTTCATCCAAAACTAATTCTTCAATGATGAGGGTATAGAATTTAAGAAATAATTTTGGAAGGTATTGGTGAAACCATAGGTTTTTTGAAGGTGTGTAGAATATATGGGAGGGGATGTCCTTTTATAAGTGGGGTAGAGAACACACTTGGTATTTTTGAAATAAACTGTGTGTTACCATATTATTCATTAACTAAAAGTGAAAAATGTTGAAAATTATAGAAAATTACAATTTTAATGGTCTAAATATGTCCATATAATTGTTTTTGTAAAAGGTTTTTGGTCATTTATACCTTTATCTTTTTAATTTAGCCCCCTCGTGAAATATTTTTTACCTTGACCATGGTAATAATTTTTTACTACATTCACTATTTATTTTGGTCAAAAATCAATTTTACCATATTATAAATTATAAAAATTTCTTATTCAAAACATGGAAACAATTTTAAAAATTATAATTTTTATAAGTCTCATAATTTAATTAAAAACTAACCCCATATATGTGATGAGAAAACAAGTTTTTTATGTGTAATTTTTCATAAGATTACAAATTTTGTTTCTATTAAAATTCAATATAAAAATTATTATAATTACCTAAATTTCATTAAATGATATATAATTGAACAAATTTTACAAAATTAATAATTCAAAATATTATTTATCAATATAAATTATTAAAATAAAAAATAAAATTTCAAATATATTTTTTGTATTATAACTATTCATCAAAAAATGAAAGATTCTAGAAAAATTAAAAAAATTCACCCTAAGATAATTTTGATAATGATATATCCAAAATCAATCTTATTGTTTCATAAATTGTTTTAAATTTGGTACAATTTAATTAGAAATTATGTGTGTTAATCACTAATAATCTATCTTTTAGAAAATAAAGATTTTCCTAAAAACAAGTTCTATTAAATGATAATTAATTTATTACTAATCAATAGATAATTAATAAACATGTGTGAAATAGATATTTTGAAAGGTTATATAATCATATTCATTCCCTCCTTTATAATGTCTATGTTATAAATATTATAGTAAAATATAATTTTAAACGTTTATTTTTTTCGAAAAACCTAATTTTGTGTGTAACACAATATATCGAACAAAGTAATAATTGCATGTAAAAATGATAACATAGTATTGTGTGTAACATATTATTTCCAATAAAATATTTATCATTTATAGTTCTCATGGTGTTACCTTTTCAACACATTAAATAAATCACATCCTTGCAATATAAACATGATCTTGTTAATCAAGGTTTCACTATTTGAAAATACCATTCATTAAGAATCCACATTATAAAATTGTTAGTAAAATATCCTATTGATAAGATATATAGAGAAGTAAAAAATTCATATGGAATAACAAAAAATAAGGTTTCTATGTAGGTTATCATTGGTGGAAAGTGAATATGTGGACATAGAACAAGATATTTATTATTTTGAGAGAGTGATGGTGGTCATTGACCAGAATATGTTGAATAATAAATGGGAAGTTAAGGGGATCAAAGGCATAAATCTATGATAATTGTTCAGATAATTTTATTCATCTGATATGAATGTAATAGGAAAAAAAATTTATTTCAATATCATTTTCCTAATATTTGTGTATTCTTTTACTCACTAATAATATATGGAAATACACATACTTGACATATTTCGATAAATACAATTTTATACTTCTGATAAGATTTGAATTCTTAATGCATGAAATGAATATATAAAATGATATTTTTATGCCAAGAGCACTAAATGATTCTTTAAATAGATCATAATATCCATAAAATAATGACAATTCCTTCCATATTTCTCTAAATGTTTTCCTAAAACAATATGGTTTTAACAAATTATCTATAAAATTATTCTTTGAAACTAAGAAGTAACATTATCGGTTCATTATTATTATTTATGTTTCATATCATTTAACAAATAAATTTTTAACAAGGACATCACATAAGCTCATTGTAGGTGAAAAACCCTTATCATTCTTCGTTCATGAGTTCAAGCACCACGACATTACATGATTTAATGGGTTGTTAACCAGCATACAATTAGCATTTTTTTTAATTATATTCACAAAAAATTACCAAAATAATATGCTGATATACTTGAAATAAAGACAAGTCATTAAATAACCTTCTAATTAAGGTTTTCAATACATGTTAATTTTTTAATGTATAATAATATTATTTGACTATTATCATGATGTTATTAATGATCATTTCAACCCTAAATATTATAAATTAATTTAATATTTTTTCTATAAAATGTAAAGGCATCATTCATAAAATAAATTTTCAACTAAATCGTGTTCTAATCCAAGGGGTTGTATTTTCATAAATTTCTTCTAAAGTAACCTTAACCTTGTGACATTATTACCACAATATTTTTATTTAAATGATTTGTTTATGATTTTCAAATTTTGATCAATCATAAACACATAAACATGATAGTTTCGATAACACTATTTTAATGAATACACATATTCATCTAAAATTTAACACAATACATTGATGTTTCATATTTTTTTATAAAAAAATACCTTTTGTGAAATACATGAACAATTTAATTATTGAATCACAATTCATTAATATTTAATACATTTTATTTCGATATAATTCCTTAAGTGGAATAGTTATTAACCATCATATGGGGGAATTGATTCAAATATTTCCCAGGTTGTCCATATTTAATACATTGAGCAATAACTGGATCCTTATGATGAGATTTATTTCCTTCAATCAAACTCTCCATTTTTCCTCAAATATTCTTTTATTTATGTCATTTATTTACACATATAAATCATTCTCAAAATTTAGTGAGACCGATTCATGGGTGTCACATTACACATCTAACAAATGATGGAAATAGATCCATCTTTTATCCATAGTCTCCATCACTCGAGTTCTTAAAAGATTCCATATTTTAATTATTTGGTGATACCATGAGTAGATTAATTTATGGGTTGTTAATAATATTTCACAAAATTTTTTTAAGAATAAATGTGATATATTTCTCTCCAATAAATTTTCCATTTGGTTTCTCATTGTCACAATAGTGACCTTCATGTTTAATGTTTACACGATTCCTTTAAATTATAATCATTGACAAAAACCAAAAAACATAGTGTGAGAAACAAAAATCATAGTGACAAAAAAATATAATCATTATAGATAATGAAAAAATATTTTCCATTATATACACCATAGTCTTAAACCCATTCATTCATTATTATCATCTATTAAAATAATTCATAATAATTTTTAATGAAATTATCAATTATCCGGAACATATCCCCCAAGAGTGTCAACCCATGGGTGAAATTCTGCCCTTTAATGTATACTGGGTAATGCTTGAGTAATGACTGATGCACCTTTATTGGAGTAATTATTCCTAGGTACAATTATTCGAGAACCACTTCCACATTTAGTATATATAAATGTATGTTTCTCTAGAAAAAACTACAAAATATCTACCTTAAAAAATCATTATGATGTTATTATACACTTTTCCTTAATATCTATCATAGGTTTATGATCCCTATTAAATTTTATCCTAAATCTTGTTCCTCAGGATTCTAGAGAACTCCCTATGATTTCAAAAATAGTGACCCCGACCCTAGTATCTTGGAGCTAGTGTCTTGTAACATTAGATTGGCATAAGATACATGGTGTCACATCATAAATGACTGAATATTTTTGTATTGTAGTAAAAATAGGTAAATACTCAAGTCCTAAATTATATATGAATACAAAACGTACAACATAATTGTTTTTTGGGTATAATAACAATATTAACTCCAGTATATCATTGAATATTAAATGTATTACACTTCATGGATTCTTAGGGAAGGGGAAAATAAGGGTGAGCTCAAATTCTGAGTAAGGGTTATATACATAAGAAGATAAAATCAATAATAATAATAATAATAATTAATAGGAAAATATAAAAAACAAAAAAAAATGACATTTAAATAAAATTAATATCCTAAAAATATAAAGAATATTAAATATGGCATGATAATCAAAATGAACACATTCAATTTAATAAAAAATATGAGAATTAGATGCATCTACAGATTATATCATAATGAAAAAAATCATGGATATAAATAATTGAATTATTAACAAAGGTAATGATTGGTAATTGGATTTCATGTTTCCTAAGAACATGATACCTTTACCATCATGATCTATCATCAAGAAAATTTAAAAAATATTGCGTATGAACCCAACTGATTTGTTTCAAGACTTTTTAGAATAAACATAATATAAAGATATATCCTCTTGATAGTATATAACTGTATGGTCACAAATGTCAATGGCTTGTGGTCACCTGATTTTGTATCATGAAATTATAGATACATAGAGGGAATTTCTTTAACAAGTCCCCAACATGTGTTTTACTTGTATTAAGAATTCCTAACATATTGAATAATTATTTATTTCAAAAAGAATGTGTCTTATCATTATACATTCAAATTGAGTAAAGAATACAGATTTATCAATATTTCCCATATTAATCAAGTATCCATCTAATTAAAAAGGGTATGTAAGAATTTTATATGACTTTGGAAATAAACAAATCAAGGATAAATAATAATGAAATTAAGGGGAATTTTAATGTCCAAAAGAATGTTATTAATTAAATAAAATGCTAATTCCTACAAAAATGAATCATAGATGTGAATCTCAATACATTCCATGGTCAAAATAATCATAAACCATCCGGAGTATGAATATCTATGGTATCAACATATACCAATTTGATTAATAAAAAGGGTTATTCTGATTGAATAATTTAAATACCATAAAAATAAATTTGAAAACATTATTTAATAAAATATCCTTTTCATTTTGAAAATCGTTTTGAAAAAAATTTCCTTTAAAAATAAGTATTAAAACATAATCCTTAAAAAGTTCCATGACTAAATGAAAATGAATATTAAAATAAATGATGATAGTTGGTAATTCCAAAAATTCCTTAAAATTAAAGAAAAAGAACATTCACTTTTAACTATTAAAATTATAGGAATGTTCTATGTTCAAAAAATAAAAATAAGATTCCAATAACATTTTCAATTAAATATGAACAAAATATGTTTTAAAAATGAAATAATGTTAATTTGAAAACATTTTTAAAGGGTATAAATGGGTGAAAACTAATTTTATAAATCATTTTAAAATGTTTAAACATTTTTATTAATATTTTTGGAACAAATGGTTTTGGATGAAAACATATTTCTGATCAAAGAGATAAATAATGTCTTATTTTATTATAGTCATTTTCTTGAATATTTTAAGCAGAAAATAGTGGAAATTTCTCAATTACTCAAATATATCATGAATAACTAGTGTAGAATAAAATTTTATGGTTTCATTATTAAATGGATAATTAATTTCCTTTAACTGATATTAAAGAATAAACAACGTCGATTAGAATGAGATTGTGAATGAAACCCTTCAAATGATCATAAAATTTATAAGAGAATTACTAAATGAATATATTTTGTTTATCGAATATAAATACTCCTAAAATAATTGTAAATACAACATATTATAATCAAAATTCATTACACATATAATTTTAGCATGATACACCAATGGGGTAGATGTTTAACCTAATGAGTGTAAATTGATATAAGAAACACATTTTCTTACATTTATTTTTGGTTGAACATGATTTAATCCATTGTATTGTTTTTTTCAAAATTTTATAAACTTATTCCAAAACTATAATAATATTTTCATATTATATATTATCCTTTTATAACATCTTATCAACCATTCATTAATAATATTTAATTATATTTAACATTTCTTGTGTTAATTTTCTTTATTTCCCAACTGTGGTTCATCTTGAAATATCTAGTTATTATGGATATTATATAGTTATTTCTTATCTATGACTAAAATCATGAAATAATTATCATAATTTTACATAACTTTTACCTTTAAAATCATTCAGGAATGATGGTTCAGAAATATTAAGTGTCTTACAATAATTAAGATGGTAGACCATATATAAGCATGTGTAACATTTCTATTGTTCAAAGATTATTATTGAATAAAGGAAATTAATATTTTAAATTAAAAAAATTATAATGATACCACTTATAATATATTATATACACATATATGTCAACCATGTTGTGTGTTGATGAAAAAATAATCACATCACTTCAAGATGGTGGTAGTCCAGACATACATCAACGATGTTACTATCTATACATGAGTGAAAATAAAAGAATTAAAATGATATGTATTATCCTCATATAATGATAAATATTTCATTAATAATATAATTATTTCATATATATCACATTAAATTACTAACATTGTCATTATCATCTTCCATGTGAAGTGTTTGTGAATGATGAATCACATCACATTGCGAGGAGGTAGTCTAGTTTACACATGAGTTTTATTAACAAATATTTCATTTAATGTAAAATTATTTCATATATATCACATAAAATGATTAACATTATCATTTTAACTTTCCATCTAAAGAAATATTAAATATGAATTGCATTGCTTTGTGGGGCAGTAGTCCAGTGTACACATGAGTACCATTATCGAATCATTTACGTAATGGAATAAAAAATGATATATATTATACAATGACTCAAGAGGTAATTTTTTTAATAAAAATAATATATATATATTTATATATATTTATATATCATCCCAATAAATCGTGAAAGGTTGTAATAGAAAATCTAACAACATATGTTTAGAAGGTGGGATTCCAACATACAGACGAATGTTGATTTTATAACTCATTTGGTGGATGTGGAGGAAATTTTATGTCTTTAACCTTTTAGAAAAATATAAAATTATAATTAATATTTTAATTTTAAAATTTAATCATGGTTTAATTATAATTCATGGAGGTGGAGAAATAAGTAACATAAAGACTCTCAATGAAGAACATTACCTATTCTTCATGTATCCCCCTTGGTATTTCTCCAAAGCCCTAAATGGTTGGATCAATTCAGTAAAATAATTGTCCTAGTATTATATGAGGTAAGTTTTTAAGTTATTTTTCCAGGTATTGTATGAACCATTGATGTCTGATGGTGTGACTAATGTTTGAGATTTCTGACCATTTAAATATAGAGAGAGGACACACTTTTTAATTTTTTAACAGAATTTAGTGCCGCCGCATTTTTTAAATTATAAAGGGTCCAAAATGAGAAATTATCAAATCATATAGGTTTAATGGTCTAAATATTTCCATAATACATATTTTTGTTCATTTTATAGGTCATTTATACACTTATATTTTTTGTTTAACCCCTTGGTAATTATATTGGTACCTTAACTGATGTAATGAATTTTTACTGCATTCACTCTTCATTTTTGTTAAAAATTATCTTTCTCATATTTTAAATTATTACTTTTTATGATTAAAAATTTTGAATTGATTTTTATAAATTTAATTCACATTATTGAAATATTTTAATTTGAAACTAATCACGCAGGCATGACAAAGATGAGGGTTCTAAAGATAAAATGTTTAATAGTTTCTAACTTTTTTGTTTCCAAATTCAATATTAAATTTATTAAAATGAACTAAATTGAAATAATTGATATATAATTGAACAAAATTTACATTAACACTAATTTATAAAATAGTTAATAATTATAAATTATTTAATTAAAAGAAATATTATATTGAACTTCTATATTTTTAACTATTCATAAAAAATGAAATTCATTAGAAAAATAACAACCATTCACCATATGATAGTTTAGATAATAATATTTTTAAAACAAATGTTATTTATTATATATTCATTCTATATATAGTAAAAATTATTTTAAAATTATGTGTAAAAGCGCTACTAATATGTCTTTTAGAATAAATAATGTTTTTTATAATATTACATTTTCATTAAATGATAATTATTTTATTAGTAATAAAAACATAATTTATAAAAATTATAAATGTATATATAGTCATAAGTTATTTATCTGAATTAATTCCCTCATTATAATGGTAATGTGATAACTATCATATTAACTGATGATATTAATAGCATAATGTTGTTCTGTAAAACTCGGTCTTGCATGTAGCACAAGCTATCAAAGAAATTCATTGTTGCATGTAATGCAAGGTAACTCAGTATTGCATGAAATATATTCTTTCTAATAAAATATTATTCTTTTATAATTATTTTGGTGTTAAAATATATATCACATGAATATACCAATACATATTCCTAATAATGTCAAACTACATGTATAGAATGGCCCACTCCTTGTGGCCATGGCCATGATTAAGTTTATATCCAACTAGTAGTTTTTGAGGATATTATCCATTGGGGAAGTTTTCCCAAATAAAACATCTTAATGTTTCATCCAAACATGGATTCCCTTTCTTAGAGACTATATACTCTATAAATTAATTTTTTTTATAATTTCTATATTTAGACATTTCCAAAGTGTTTTACCTCGTCCGTTATAATACAAAACCTCAAAAATAAATATACTTTTCTCTAGTAATAGCTATAACAATTTATATATATAATATATTTTATTTAATGATTTCTATGACTATAATCATTTATATAAAATAATTGAAAATTTATAGTCTTAGTGTCTTTAGGAATTAAAAATTATTATATATTAATACAAAATAGAACAAAAAAATCATTACTTAAAACTCTCTAATGTTATTCGAGTTTCATTTGAAATCATAATAGTGAACTAGAAAAATTATCTAAATCAAAAAGGAAGGGGGAGATATAAATCCTAATTAGAAAAAAAATAATAACATGAAGTTAAAAAATACTTGTGCTTTAATAGTTATACCAAGATAACATACATAATTAAGAATCATATATAATAACTTTAAGTTATGTCTTAGAAAAAACATAATAAAATCATTATTTCAATGGAATGTAGATGAAAAACAAAATTCAATAATCATAAGAATAAGTAATGGATAAACACTATGAAATCAAAATATAGTTTTCATCAGATGGACACTTATGTACAATACATGGAATCTCATGAGATGATATAATTACTTAATGCATTAGATTTCTATAAAGGAGAACCCTTATTATGAAAAATATTACCCATCCCACATCGATCATAAAATATAAGAACATATTTCACCATTTCAAATATCATGATTAATTAATTCTTAGTCCATGAACTGAATTCCACAATCTATGAATGAATGAAATATCAAGGTGATTTCCCATGAATTAAAATAGGTGTTTTCCCTGGTAACCCAATTTTATGGAATTAAAAATCATTGGATAATTTTAAAAATATAATTAATTTATAAAAACATTTAATGGAAGTGATAAATGATTGAGGAATGTATTGTATCATTATTTAGGAAAAACTTATATATTAAAAGAATATTCATAAACATTAAAAAAAATAATCAATGGGAATTAAAAAAGAATATTACAGAATAAGTTATTTAATGTAAAAGAGGAGAGGGAGAATCTATTAACTGGAGAGGCTTCATCTTAATGATTTAAAATATATCCAAAGAATAGTAGAAACTATATTGGAGGTATTTAAACAGGTGAAATGATATAAACATTATAATTTGAGGATTTAGAGTGAAGAGTGGTATTATAATGGGTTGGTATTATTGAAAAAGAGTGTGTATTATTTACTTATTTATATGCATAGGCTTTTGAAATTTAATTAATATAAAATACAAAAAAAATTGGTCTTCCCAATTTTTTTTAAATTTTATTTTACATGGGATAGTGTTTTTCAATAGTTTATTATTTTAAAAAATAAATTCCCTAAAATATTGTTATTCATGATGTGGAAGCGTGTAATGTTCATAAATAAGTGTTTCTAAATTCTTATAATATTTTTGAAGTTATTAATAATTCATTATTACTTTATATAATTATTATTATTACTTCAAATACATGTAATTTTAAATTTCAAAAATTATTTTTATGTCTATAATGCCTTTATGGTATTTGTCATTTTGGGATAGTATGATGTCATAATATATGAAGTATATTTATATTGTATTTAATTTTTCCTAAATAATTTTATGATTTTATAAAAATTTGGAAAACTCTCCATTAGAAAAAAAAATTGTATTTTTTTAAAGAGTATAATTATTTTATGTAAATAAATTTCTAATAATTATAATTTTATAATTTAAATAAAACCCATATATTATGAAAAATATTTGCTCTGTGATACAATCATCATTTTGGCCCATATAAAATTTAATTGAGACATTTTAAAATTAGATTATCATTGATATCCAAAAAAATTATTATATTATTTTATGAAAATAAATATTATTTAAAATAATTTAACTTTTCAAAAAATTACATTCAATTTGAAATAAGATATTTTTAAAAATTAATTTTGTTATTATATCTAAAATTATATATATCAAATTCATTATATATTTTTGTCTATTTTTTAAATAAAATAATAATGAATAATTTATTGAATAATCCTGTATTTCTTTTATAAAAATAAAATGACACCATTTTATTGTTATAGTATATATATTAACCCCTTATTACAATGCAATGCTACCAAACTGTAATATTTTTGGTTGTGGTACTTTCCTAGGGAGACCCAGAGAACATTGACCTAATTATCATCTCTATATGCACAACCCTTTCTTAAACATTGCATTAATCTACCTGTACTTTTTTGATGAAATGATTGAGATTGGTCATGTATGAACTATGTGCTAGTACGTCCCACCCAAAATCTGATAAATGAAATATTCACATAATGAATCTAAAAGTTAGGTTAATTTCATACCTCTTATACATCAATAATGTATCATAATTACAATAAATATATGATGATGCTAAACATAACATTTTAAAAGAAATATTAAAATGGTTTTCATTCCCAACATTCATAATTCCCAACATTAATATTTGTTTCATAAATTCTATAAATTTTACAAATTTTATTCATTTTTATTTTATTAAAAAATAATCTTAATGTTCAATATTCATCATTTTAAAAATGAATATAATATTACTAATGTTATGCTTTGTTTTTTTTTTCAGTTTTCACAGGAGTTTGATGATCCCAAGATATAGAAATGATATACTTTTATTATCCCAGTTATTTTATTTTCTTATATTTTTCCAAAATGTAATATTTTATATTTTTATGGGATTAATTTTTTACTAAAGTTAATGTTCTTAATTAATATAATAAAGCATTATAATTCTATTTTATTCTATAATACATTACTATATTTAAAATAAATATATATATATATCAGAATATATATAATTTTTTATATGGTTATAATTATGGAATATCCCTCTCATATAGATTAAACTCAGTTATACTTGATTGTTATGAAACTAATTAATAGGAAAGAGCATAGTATTTTTCAATGTTCAGTAATAATTTGGGATCATACTCATCTCCCCAAGTTCTTTTTATCAATTTCAACATTTCATCAAATTATATCTTATTATCAGTATATATGTTCAGGTATTTTATTATCAGGATCTCATTATTCCATGTAATATATTTAATCCCATATGATCGACTAACTCTCACTAGTAAAAATGAAATAAATCACTACCAGATATGGGAGAACACCCTTTGAGTTTATATGGGTGAAGAAACAAATGAATGATCTTCCACAACAACTCTGTAATATAATATATAGAATACATTAATCACTGTCACTGGAAATTGATGAATTAGAATCTACTAGGTTAATAAAGAATAAACAACTTAGTCTACTCAACACACATCATTCAAAAACCATTGGGTACCGACTTAAGTCTGTTTTGATAACTCAATACCATATGCTAAGGGAAAATTGTAATTATAAATCAAATGATCGTATTATTTAAGAACTTCTTATCCTTTCTTATTCCTTAATAATTTTTTCTTGATTTCAATACAGTGAAATATAAAATGATTATTATTTTATTCGTTATCTATCCAAAAAATATTCATCCTCATATATATTTCCATGTCGCCTTATTTAAGACATTAAATTTATTCTCTCTTTATTAGGGTAATAAAAATAAATACTAATACTTATTTTAACCTGCTATCCGAAAATCATAATTTGTAAATTTATATTATTGGTTAGCTAAATTTTTAACGATTTGTATTCAAATCATTCATGTGGGTATTCTTCCCATTTAAAATACTTTAATTCTATATTTTTTATAATCACTTTCACAAACAAGAATTTTCAAACATCTTGTAACTCAATGCTATTGTGGAATATATTTCTCATTCATAAATAAATCTGTTTGAAATCTTATGAATAAATAAACCTAGAAATTATTTGAAAAAGTATTATACATTATAAAAATATTTACATTATATTAACTATAAATAAAATATTATTATTGATATTAATATCTAATTAATTTATAAAATTATATTGACAATAAAGAACTATTTTTAAATATTTTTCATTAAACAATATTATTTTAATAACTATTTTATTTAAATAAAATAATATCATTTTGAGAAATTATTTTCAACAAAGGCATAAAAACAATTCATTCTTTATTAATTGGTTATAAATAAAAATAAAATCATTCGATAGTAAAAAAATATATATTTCTCGAAAAATGCATTTATACATTCTTTATATGATTATCTTAAAAATTAAATTTATCACTATGGATAAATTAATTTTATATATTGGGAAGGTAATTTATACAATAAAATAATTTAACATTAATTTATTAGTTTTTAAATAGGAAAGGAATAATAATAATATCTGTTTTATGCTTGAAATGCTTTTTTCTAATAATTATTTTCATTGCGTATTTTATGATAATTTTAAAATGAATTTCTTCACTTATATGAATTTAATTTTTAAAAATATTACTAATATTTATAATCTTATTGTGTTGATTTAATTATTATTTCACCTTCTATTGGGTGATAATTAATTTTAACTATTGTATGAATTTGTTACATTTAATAAGTAAAAAATGGATAACCATAGTGTTATACTAAATGATTAGGTCTATAATATCACTCAACAAGTCCAAAAATTATTTTTTTAATATATTTAGAGAATAAATTATATTATCATAAATTGTTATACGATTTTATTCCAATTTCAACTGAATGTTACTTTAATATATTTTATTATTTTAGGTTTTTCAACATATTCATTACACCTCACATATTAATGGAGGTCCCCTTACCTTCCCTAAATACCACCATTTAAACTCTCTATAATGTCATTTAGTAGATAAAATAGATTCTTATCTTCTTTCCCAATGTCACATAACTTACTCCCTTTACAAAAGTCAAACCATTGAACAATTAAGGTGTATTCTAAAGGAGGTTTGTCAAAGAATAGTAATTATCATTACAAGTCTATTTGATGTTTAATTCTTCATTAACCACATTAAAATATAATATAAACATATTAAGATGAAGAAATATAGATAATAACGATATATGAATTTATTTTATGTATATAGTACATTCAATTTTATAGTCTCTCCATCATATGAGAAATAATACCACTTGTTGTGCATATGTGTTGACTGCTACATCCACGTAGTGATGTGATATATTTATCATGTATATATTAATTCCTTATCATGTGGATGAATTTAATGAAACAAATTTATATTTATTATATTATTAGGATTATTTAATATTAAATTATTATCTATCTTTATTTATTTCCATTTAGAAAATTAAATCCTTACCCATGTGAATATATAGAATATGGTTTCCATGATGTGATGTAATTCATTTTAACCACCACCTAATATGACTGAAGAAAAAAACAGTATCTAGTGAATAAATATGATATATAAAACTTCATTAAGATTATTTATATAATTAAACCGTGATAAAGTTGTGGGGACTTAAACTATTTTACCAAAACAAGAATGTATAATGAACCTGTTTTCACCAGAATATTTTTTCTTTCATAAAATGATTATCAATAATTTGCTAATTGGAAATTATAAGAGAATGTGATAACCTATAAAAATTATGAATCTTATTCTTTAATATATTCATAATAAAAATAATATTTTTATATAGAGTCTTATGAAAGCATATGATGAATTACAAGACATCAGGTAAGAGTTTTTGTTATAATCTCATTTCTTCTCATGACCCTAAATGTTAGCTATCCATAAATATTAATTATATGAGACTTATAATTTTTACACTATATAATATATTATCATATGGTTTTTAATATAAATTTCATGTATTTGTACCATTTTACTCTCTTTGTTACTTAACATGATCTCTATAATGTTTTATGAAGAGAGGACCATATTTTCTATTTAGTCTATAGTTAATTTCTTTTGTAGCAATATTCTATAAAATGTTATTATAAATGTTACATTAACTATTAAAATTTTTATTTTATGTGATTTTCAACTATATTTAACTCTATTTTATATGTTTTAAAAATTTATCTTCTTTTTTTTCAAACTTTTTACATTTTTTACAACATGTAGGAAAGAAATATTTGTGTTATTATTTTTGGGATAACAAATTATACACTACCCTTTCAATTCATTACATGTAGTCTTAATTTGTAGGATCACATGATTATTTTCAATTAAAATATTCTTCTAAATATTTTCAGAATTTTTAATTTTATGGATACTGAAGATTAACAATTTTTAAATAAATGATCAAATAATCAATTAAAAATATTTTTCATATAAATCAACACCAATTGATGTATCTTATTCTGCACCAAGGATACGATTTAATGATACCATCATTGTTTTTTATCTACATATTTAATGAAATGTGATTCCAAAATACTTCCAAAAGAATTTTCTTTTTTATGTGTCGTGCAATGAGAAATTGGTGAATATTTTTAATATCTTATGACATGTATATGTGTAATTTTATTTGTATTAATGATGGAAAAATGAAATCATTCCAATGAATTGGTTAATTATTGATATCATAAGGGATAATGTGGACATGAATGAAGGCTAATAATAGTTTTATAAGGAAATTGATTAAATAAGATTTTATTTGGAGAGAACCTTGAGTAAAAAAATTAATTAATTAGAGTGAACCTAATGCAGTATGGGAGTTTTTACATGATAATAGTCTTAAAAGTGATCCTTGAATAAATAAATGATATTTTATGATAATATTGTCCCTTATTTTCTATATAATATTCTTTTAATATGATATTTATCATGGATAATTACTAATTGATGATGATCCCTTGCTCTGATGACTCTTAACATTTAAAATGTTAATTATTTATGAAAAGAATGATGATTTAAGATATATGAATGATTTTATAAAAACATAATAATTTATTGTCATTCACTCATAAAAAAATTATATTTTAAATATTTCGTATGATAATTGATTGATATATCTCATTATTACCTCCACTATGTATCGAAGATAACACACTCTTATTATTCCATTCTCCCTGTGTTAGGAACACCGATATTATGTAATGAACGACCATAATGGGAAACAATAGAGAAGAACATTGTGGGAGATTTTTATGATAAATCATTGAATTTTATTATTTTGTATCTTTTCTCTAATTAAATTAAACCATTATTATTATAGGGATTATATTATTTTGTAATGAATTAAATATTCATATACGGTGATGATATATTTATATATGATATTATAGGGCCACCTATCTACACAAGCTCATTCAAACTCCAAAAAAATTAAAAAATAACTTCCGCTCTTCCTTTACGAAGAACACATAAAATTTATTTTCTTTTCTAAGTATATTTTGAAAACATTTATTTAATGAACTTAATTATTAAAAACTAACTCATCTTGAATCATAGAAATAATTTCATGTTATTAAAGTCATGGTGGATAGAAAATTATAAACACATTTATCATAATCATTATTATTTAAAATATATTAAATAAATTTTAGATCTACATAGATGTCCCACATTTAGTATATCATGTTTTTGATACTTGATCTCCATGATGTTGGGATCATATAATCCTCATGTTTCTTAAATGAATGTTTAAATATGCTTTTTATCTTTGAATGAATTATATTTTAAGGCAACCCAAATATTAAATCATTATATATATATATATTCAATAAATCTCATAATATCACATTCAATAAAATTATAATGGATTTTTTTCAACAGAGACTATATTAAAAATCATTATAATTCCAAACTTATCCCACAAAAAATTTCATATCACATAGTAAAATACTTGGACATACACTAACAAACCAAAATTAATAACCTAGGGAAAAAACATATTAATGTGCGATCTCAGATGATATGTAATGGTAATAATAATAGATATATATATATATATGATCTTAATAGATAATAATATAATAATATCTTTTTGATAACATGACCAAAATCTATGATTTTAAAATCTAATCAGTCAAAGATAATTAATCATGAATAATGTCACATGTCCGTGAAAAAATAATATACCTAATTCAAAATTTAATAGAATCACTAATAATCAATATTGATCCATGATAACATATAATTAGTAGAAGAAAATGTTTTTGGAATGAAATATAATTGTGAAATCATTTTTTAGTCAAGGATTGTTTTTAATAGTATCATTGGGGATTTAGTTAACACCTTATTCAATCATTAAATTAGTCAAGGTTAACACCCAAGACAATCAAAATTGAGTAACACCCTTTCCAAACTTGGTTGAATCCAAATTTTACTCCATATAAAATCACGATATATTAATCATTAACCAATTATTTTAAAGTCTATATAAATCCATTCCATGATTTCAAAAAATAAATATCATACATTTGAGTTACATAAGATTATAAAAAAATAATAGTTTCATTAAAACATAAATCATGAAAAGTAAATTATTTTCATAAAAATTTCATCATTTTCTTAAAGAATAACTCATAGGAAGAAATAAGTTTAATAAATATTTCATTTTAACTTAATGAGATTGTGAGGAGGAAACTTGTTTGATTGAATCATATATAAATCATCATCATCATCAAAAGAAATACGATTATAACCTAGATGGTCCTAGATTTTAATCAATATTATTATTTATATGAATACATTTCATGTACTAACCTTCATTAGAGTATTATAAATTATTTTATTAAAAATGGAAAATTTGAATTTATGTAAAATAAATTCTATATATATCAAAGATTTTTTAAAATTTTAAATTAAATATTTTATAAATTTAATAATATAAAATGAACTTTACTATTTATATAATCATATAATAATTTCTCATGAATAATTAATTTTATTTCTTTAAAAAGATTAATTTTTTAGTGAATATTGAAAAATAAAAATAAAAATAAAAATAAAAATTTCTTTTTTTAGAAGATACATTCTATTTATAAATAGTTTTAAATAGAAATAAGTCTCCACTGATAAAAAAATAATCAATATAATTCCATATTAATCATCATAATAGTTGACTTTTGTATAAAATCACTTTTATGATTAAAAGTGATTTTTATAATAAATTGGTTTATATCCATTTTCATATTTATTTTAAATTTAATGTTAACCATATATAAAAATATTGACTTTCCAGTATTGTTCTTAGCTTCATTAATAATTTTGTTTTTACCGTAATTCATTTCTATATTTAATTAGTCTATTTTTTGAGACTTTTTTATGTTTTTATATGTTTTTGGTCATATTCATAGTTTTCCCATGCTTAGGGAAAGTTGTGTAGGTCTACCTATAACACTGTTCATTTTTTGTTGGATTCCCAAATGAGGGGGCACAATTTAGTGGATTCTTTTTCTAAACAAGAATAATTCCCTTAAAACAATCTCACATGTGAAATAGGGTTTCCAAAATATTGAAAAATTGTTCATTAAATAATATATCCAAACCATGATTCTCTACTAGAAGCTCGAAGAGTAGGGAATGATTGGTTTATAGTTTCTCAAACCATAAAAAAATCATGTGATTTGAATTACATAATCCAAATTAGTATTTTATGACCCAAAACTAATCTATTTTCAAATATTATTCTTCTATTGGAGAAGTACCTCGACGATGGAGAACTATATAATTAATTTTGGAGATTCCTTACCAACTGTTCATTAATTTATATAGACCCTTGGGTGGTGAATCTAAATATTCAATGTTAATTTTCAATTATTGGTTTAATCATTTTTCTACTATGTTATCTTTTAACTCCTTAAACAGAACCTTAAATTGTGGTGTTAATGCATGATATATGGGTTGAATCCTAATATAATTAGAATTATTATTGATCAATCATGGTTTTCAGATTTATTTTCTATAACATTATATTTGATCTATCATTCTTAATTCCCCACTTTATTTTTTCTATCCCTTAAACTATATGATTGTGGATCCCTTTTGACGTGACAGTCAATACTATCAAATTTGTTTTATTATTTAATCATATCGACTTTATCGATGGAAACTATCGTGTGTTCATTTAATGAAAATGTATTTTTAAATAATTTACAAATAATTATTTGATATTATTGATAAATAATTTCAATTGGTATGGTGTGTAATAAAACCTATTTTCAAATTGATTTTGAAATAATCTATTGATACAGATAAATTTATTTTTAATTGAAATGACTGATATCAAGAACTATTTTGAAAATGATTCATGAGAAATTAATGCACTAAATTTTTTATGGATTTATAATGAAATTGATTTTTTAAAGGGTTTAGTTTTAAAAATATCATTTGAAAATATTTTCTATAATTAAATAGAATTTTAAAAATGTTATTTGGAAATTATTGAATGATGAATGATGAAATTGCCTTGAGATGAATGATTTTACACTTGATTGATTTCTTTGAAGCACATAGGATGCTGGGGAGAATGTTGGGTTGTCTCTGAAAAATATTATAGGAATTTATTAGCTATTTGAAGAAATATATTGTTAAATAAATTGAAAAGGAAACTATTATGAGATAAGGTTGTTTATAAATTGGGATGGGCACCAAATTACAAAAAAAATGGATCTAGGTAACTGTTCATTTGGGGATAAATATTTCATTATGTGTTTGAGTATCCTTGGGGATTAATCTAACTAACCCAAGGGTATAAAATTATGCTTAACAACTCTAATTTTATTTATTCATACCAATGTTTATAAAAATATTTAATCATTCTTATTTTGATCAAGATTCATATTCATAAAGGTTTTGATTGAAATTATTATATGATGACTATTTAATAAAATTAATTGATATTATTTGAAAATAAATATTTATTCTAAATTTTTAAATGGATTACTAAACAATGATTTATTTAAAAAAATTATTATTTGGTTAATAAGTTGTAGACAGGGAATGAAATACATGGTGAGATCCTACTGAGACACTGTTCCTAAAACCATACCCAATCCTCTGGGTGTGTGTATACATTCTTTTTCTAGGTCCTAGAAAATGAAAAGAATTTCATGATGGAAGAAGATGTTCTTGATAATAAACCATTGTAATTGCTAGTGAAACTATGAATTTTTTATCCATCCATTATGAGGATATCTTATTGGTGATGTCATCATTGGTTTTTGTAATTTTTTGGATTATTGTTCTATCTTCGGTTATGTCAATTCCTTTGTATTGTATATTCTTCTTAAATAATTATAAATTCTGACTTTTTATGGGTTCTTAATTTATATCTATAAATTATATTTTTTCTCATTATGGTGATGTCATTCACATTGATAGTTCTTAATGCAGAATCATAATTAGCTAGTCCATGGGGATCATGAATTCCCTTAAGTTCATGTCGTGGAAAACTCATGTACATGTTTAATAGGTTATTTATGATTTATCATGATATAAAATGAGTCTTCAAAAATGGAATTGATACTTGGAATCAATAAATCCAATTTTCAAAATAAAGACAACATTATTTTTATCACTATGAATAGTAACCCTAGTAAAAACAGTTACCACAATAAAGTGTAAAAAATAAATAATTATGTAAATGAAATATAATAATATAATAAAATAAAATATTTATTCATATTATTATTTTAGTATTTATAATCTTATCTCTTTTTCTTTAAAATTTTTTATTTTTTGTTCCTCATTCACGTGATTAATATTTTTATTAATTAAGAACATTGAAAATTTATAAGTGTGTAAATACCTTCAGTGATATAGAGGTACCAACCCTCATCACCAATTCAAAAAAATTGGACTTTTGAGATGAAGGAATAACAACCCAGATACCATTATAATATCCAATTCCATTTCTTTTAAGACATTGTATGACCAATAAAAATCATAAAAATTCAATTGGGTTAAGGAAAGAGCGGTTTTCTAAATATTTGGTATATTATTTAGCTGTGTGTTTCTTGTTTATTTGTCATTATAACTCCCTTAAATTTTACTTATATAATATGAAATAAAAAAAAATTGGTTTTTTAAAAATACTAATATTTTATTATGATTATGGTAAAACCATTTTTCATATCCATTTCCATTTTATTGGAAAAGAAAACATCTCACATATGTGAATGTGGACTACCATCTCCATGAAGTGATTGATTCTTTTTTCATCAATGAATTATATGTCTATTTAAAATGATTGATCAATTCAATATATATTAATTTTAGGAAAATAATTTTTATTCTCTAATGATAATATATTACTTATAAATTTGACTATATCATCTATTGGAAAATGTTAACAACGCTTTCATGTATGTGTAGAGTACCTTTTCAATGACGCAAAATGAATAATTTTACATTTCCACACATAGGGGATGGTCATATAGATGGAAATAAAGAATATATATTGTATGTAAAACATTTATATTGAAAATGAAAATATAAAACATTATCCACTTAATTTCATTTCAACCTAGTAGAAAAATGAGAACATTGTTCATTCATACATACAGACTACTGTTTCCAATATATGAATTGCTTCATTTAATAACACCTCTAAATAATATTGGAGTCAGAATTATATATATTTTATAAATAAAAAAATCATAACATATTTATTATTCAAGAGTTAATGGATCCACACAGTCCTTTACTATGATAAACACAAAATTTTTTTGAGGTTTTTCACCAAATGTCCCTAAAACGACCAATTTGAACAAAACATTTTTAGTAACAAAATATAATGTGGTAAAAAATGAATAAATGAGAAATATAATCATTTTATTAACATGAAAAACGATATTAATCAAGTATAAAACTATTATAATTTTTTTATAAATGATATAGATAATGTAAAAAAGATATACGATACTTAAAGTAATATGGTTTCCCTTTAAAAAAAATTTCTAGATCATTTAACAACATTCTTTTTCATATCAGGGTTCTTTAATTTTTTTTCTAATAATTTTATTATTTATAATTCATGATTTTGAAATTTATTATTAATCTATATTTTACTTTCAATATTTTTATTTAAAAATGAATCTTTTTAATATTGACAGTTTTTCACAATTTGAAAATATTATTTTTTAACATATATGGATTGACCACCATTTCCTAAATCATATCATTAAACATTATCCATTTTCATATAAAACATAAAATTTATTTTAAAATTATATCATATTATCACTGATATAGTAGTTTTTAAATTTTCTAAATTTCTATTGAAAAAGTAGAATTCTTCATTTGATTATGTGAAAATGAATAGTTCTTTGTTTATGAATACAAAAGAAATTTTACCTGTGTTTTTGTGCAAAAAATGTTACTACATATGAACTTTTTTTATACGGTACTCGATAATTATAGATTTTGAAATAATAGGTTGGTATAACTCATGAATTTTGGTAAACATGATATAGATTTCCAATCCACATGGTAATGATTTTTTGATTTTTAAAATGGGGGAGATGATTGTGTGGGTTACTCTTGTATAATTTACATAGATTATATTTATTTGAAATGGGTTAAATACAATTTAAACAATTTATCGAAGATGATGCTCAATGTTAATTATTTTATTGTTTTATTAATTTATTTTTATCAAAAACATTTTATTTCATATGGTAAGGAATTTTTGTGAACTTTTAAATGAGAAATGTTTTTTCAACAATTTTTCAAGGATTATATCATTGTTTTATTTTTTATTTCTAAAAAGTATTAATGGTTTTATTTGTGATATGTTTTATTTAAAAATGTGGAAAAATTCTATTTATGTTCTCAATAATTTATTGTGAAAAACATAATAATTGTCATGATTTTTCATTCTTTCATTAGGCTAAATATATTCCACTACTTTTATTAACTGCAATATAATTTTTGTGCTCATACCATGCTATCAAATGCATTCCCAAAGATCAAAAAATGATTAGGAAATACCAATACATTATATATTCTTCTATTGATTCATCTTAAAATAATCATATCTATCTTGAATGAAATAGATATTTAATGACAAATCTTTATTTTTGTGAAATAAATTTACACTGTGTAAATAATTATATTTTGTTATGTTAATAATTTATTAATTCTCTAAATCTCTAATACATGGATATCCTGGGAATTTAAAAATGTAAAATCACTCCTATTAAATTTATATTAATGGGTGGTTAATATGATAATTCACAATTGTTGTTATCGGAGTCTAGTTTATAAAATTTTATTTGATAATAGAATGTTATAATATTCTTTATAAAGACTCTAATATATGATTTTAAACATGATATTTATTTTATTTATTTTCATATTTCTAAACCTAATCTCTATCTATTCATAATAGTATTAAACAATTGAAATATGGTATTTTGAGTAGGAATTCTTAAAGGTGATGGTAACCTTGAAAACCATTTTCTTTTAATGATTCATGTAGAATTTTCAATGGAAATATCAACTCATCTAAGAAAGGATATTAATGGAGGCACCCATAAAAAATAAAAACCCAAATTTTCCTAGATGACCATGTATATAGTGGAGGATTTCATGAAATATAATAATCCATATTTCAATGGATCTTTATAGTTAGTGGAATCTAAGGGATTGATAAATCCATTATGGAAGATAAGTAATGTTTTGCGACATACATTACCTCTAAGTAAAATACCTATATATACAGGTTTTAAGTAAATGTCAGTTAATATTGTTCTTTAATTAAGAATGATATAGGGACGTATCTGATTGATGTCCCAATGTGGAAAACCATTAGATAAATTTTCTAGGATATTTTTTTTCCTAAAATTTTTAATATGGTATGGAAAATAAAATATCAAGAATTAATCAAAAATGATAAAGTCTTAATTTACACTTATAAATAATATTTCACCATATTTTTAAGATGTGAACCTTATATTGTCCATGAACATTTATTTAATATTTTTATAATTTAAATAGTTATTAATATATGTTTATGAAATGTTTTAGACTCTATTGAATTTAAATTTTATGAGGACGTTCTCTATTATTATGGGAAATTTGAGATAGAGTTTTCTAAAAATTATATACATCATAAAAAAGATATTAAGAAGAAATAAATTTGGAATTAAGGGGAGAATTTTTTTATCATGATATATAAATATAATCATAGAAATATTCATTATTTAATAATATAAATTTAAATAAATGTTTTAAACTATAACATAAGTGTTTCCAATATAGTAAAACCGGTCATTTGGATCGTTACTCAAAATAAAATCATTCTGATTTGAAATTTATTGGGAAACATGAGATTTAGTGAGTAGTAATATTTTTTAATTTCATTGAGTTAGGAAATTGTAAGAACACATTAGGTAACTAAGTATCTCTATGTGGTAATCATCATGATTAGAAATAGAAAATAGTTGAAAGTACTTTTTTAACTACAATGCAAGATGTGATGCCTTCAAATGAAGTGGTGGCTGGTAAATTACAAATATATATAAATTAGTCCAATTTCTAGATTGAATTAATATCCATGTATTCTTTTATATAAAGTAAGTTTTCATGTAAAATGGAAAATCCATTTTATTTAATGATCTCATAACTCTTGGTAAAATCTCATTGGTGTAGTGTGAAAGTAAAATTAATTTATAGAAATTATACTATTATCATATATATAATAGGTTTTCTTGAAAAACATATTATAATTCCCATTATAGATATTAAATTTATTATGTGTATTGATTGGATTTCAATTATTCATACTCCAAGAGGTTTTTAGTTTGTTTGTTTCAATGAATTCGTGACATTGATAATATATCAAAAGGATGGAAAACAGAAAAAATATTGAAGTAATACATATATTGTAAATATTTTTAAAAGGAAATAAATCATTAAAATTAGTAGTTTAATGGTTGTAAATTAATTTATGGATGTATTTAATAATGATTTTACTTTTTTAATTCATGATTGGGAGGCTGAATTTAATATTCAATTGAATCCTGATTCTAGTATAGTATACAAACAAATTTATCAAATGGATTTATTAGAACTTAAAGAAATTAATATTTCATTAAAATATATTCTTAATAAGTTATTCATCAAACTTATATGTTTACATTATGGTGCAATGTTCTTATTAATGAAAAAGATCCATGGCTCTATTATCCTTTTCATTGATTATAGAGAAATCAATAACAAAACTATTAAGAATAAGTATGTATTTCCCCCTATTGATGACTTCTTTGATCATATATATGTTTATAATTATTTTTTATGATTGATATCATCTTTGGGGATAACCAGTTAAAGGTGAAGGAGAAATAAATTTTGAGGATGAAATTATATATTACATTAGGGAATTGTGAGTTTTTTGGTTATGTTATTTGGGTTTAGGAATAAACACACTATATTGTTAGATGTTATTATTAAGGTCTTGTGTGAGTTTTGCATAAATTTTCATATATTTCAATTAATTAGGTAATGGTTTTTATAAAAGTTATGTTGAATTTGTTAAAAACCTAGTAATTGATTTTAATGCATTAAAATAAGAATGGTTTTCTACAAAATTTAGTTTAAGATCCCATAATTTTGTAGTTATATCTTTATATATGTTTTTTGTTTTATCCTTAGTGGTAATGACTTTTTGGAAGATGAAGAGAAATTTTTGGATGAAATGAATTATTTATCTTAGAGTTATGTGTGTTTCAGTTAATGTAGTCCTCTTATACATGTGACTAAGTTTTAATATGGGTTCTTGGTATGTTAAAACTCTTTAATCAGGATTATTTTGTGTAATAAGATAATGGGCTGAAAAATAAACTGTACACAATTTTCAAATCATGTAAAGGGATTAAATTTCATGTAATTTTATGAGAGTTTGAATAAAATAATTCTAAGGTTACCGGTTTTTCAAAGAATACCATTAATAATTTTACATGACATGTAATCATGTTACACGATGTTCAAAATTTACAACCATCTATTTTAAACATGTAGTGATGATAAATTCTGATATGTTTCAGTTGTATATCGTATCCTATTGATCTAGGGTGACCCTATAAGTTATTTTGGAGTCCCAAAACCCCCTTAGATATCTCATTTATGTTATAAATACTTGGTAAGTCCATTTTGTTGGGTTTTTTCATTCTATTATTTCTTCTCAAATCTATTACAGTGAAATTATATGTCTTATTGCATTATTCATTTTGATCAGATCATTTTTTATCAAAGAACCACTTTAAAAATTTCTACACAATCATCCTCATGGTTTTTGGCTATTGGCTGCATTAGTGGATCATTATTTAAAAGTAGGGGTCTAAATATTAACCCTATTGTTTGACTATTATCACGTTTATGCAATATCATGATCACGCTATGGAATGTGTGCCCAAATTGAACAATATTAAATAGTATAACTCCATTAATTAATTTTTTTAAATTATCATCTTAAATTGATTATATCTACCCATTGGGTGACAAAACCATTGAATATAATTTAATTGTCTATTGGATTAATGTATATTTCTCATTGACATATGATCTATGGTGATTTCTTATTATAGGATCCCTAAATTATGTCTTATTCCTTATTAATATAATTTCCAATCAATTTTGAATTAAATTTCAATGTGGAATAAGATAGAATAATGGTAATTCACATAATTAACCATTGAGATATATGATGTGATATAGTGATATCCATGCTATATAAAAAGAATTATGCTCCATGCTGATATTATTATATAATGGGATAGGCCTATGAACATTAACAATATATATGTTGCAATTATTATTGAGGACGGACTCGGTCAAGTCCCATTATGTAATGGATATAAGTCTTTGAATAATAAATGATGTAATGTTTATAGGGTTTTGACCCTGAAATGTAGAAATTATGATAAGGATTTAAACTAGAAATGATGTAATTATTATATATATTTGACCGCTATTGTTGTGAATATACAATTGTTATATGGGTTTGGTTGGCCTAGTCATAATACATTCTCCTAGATACTCTGGAATAGCACTAGATAATGTTATTTTACTTTTTTTATATGGTTTTGGATGACATGGTCGTAATATTTTCTCCAAGATATTCTATCATAGAGCTGAATCATGATGTTATATTTATTTTATAATTTATTTAATTAATACACTTGTTTATGAATTTATATCATACACTTCTTATCAGACGTTTTTTTCGTCATAGTGGTGTCAACCTATTGAGTTATACTCAAATAATATTTTGGCTTCCATTTGGTACTTGAGTAGATTTAGTGGATGCAAAATCAGACAATGGTAAATGTCCTTCATGTTGATTCATTGTTCGATTTAGGGATGGAATATGGTGATGGGACCGAACTATGGTTTATGACCTATAACATTGAATTTTCTAGTGTTTTCGTGTATTGTTTTAGCATGTTGTATAGTTCTATTCCATTAGATCATTGCATTGTTACTTATCTACTTATTAGATAAGTTGGTTTGTTTTTTTGATGTCATCATCAATGTCTTCACTATGATTTTTTTATTCATATATTGTTTCATTTTTTTGACATTTCATTCTAGTGGGTATAGTCTACCCAAAAACTATTCACACCCACCACATCTATTTGGCAACCTCTATCATACGAGGAGGTTATCTTGATGTCTCATAATCAACCCTTTCTAGCCACATGAGAGAGTGTCAGATTGGGGGACATTACAAGATTGTATCAGATCATCATGTTCTATTTTTTATTTACTATTTGGGAATGGTAGAATGGAGACTAGGATGTGTCAGAACATGGTAATGAGCATATGCATGGCAGTAGATAACCCAAGTACAAGGAAAATTCGGAGTAAATGTGGATGGGATTGTTTTTTGTGTTATGTGGTTGTTACAGTTGATGTTATTTCACCATGGGTGGTTCACATGTTGTGTGGGGTAATTTTTTTATGATGTTACTATTTCATTATTTTTGTACTTGTGGATCATTATAGTGAGAGTTGATAATACATTAATCATAATAGGCACATAGGGATATATTGACATTCATTTTTCATGAAAGGGGAATATCTATTTTATCAATATAATATATTCATGCAAATTGTACTATAAAATGAGATATCTTTTTAACTGATTAAATTAAATGAGTTGTCATGTGATACCAAAAAACATATAAGACATTTCTATAGAGATAAAGAGTTATTGGTTCTCTACTGTAGTCATATGATAGGATTGGTACTTTTATTAAAAAGTTCACTAAGGTGTGAATTTGTCTTCTAGAGAAAATACATCACTTTCATCATTCAATTGAGCATCAGGAGAGTGGGAATCAGAATGCCCCAAACGTAGATAATCCAATGCTTCTAATGTTACATGAGGAGCTTATTTATGTTCATCTTCATAACATCATCCCAAGGGTTTTGTGATCCATGGAAAGGTATAATGTTTATATAGTTATTTCGATGTTGAGATGACAAGAGAGTTTCACCTTCAACATCATCCAATTTTTACAGGGGAAGGGGGACACAAGGCATCTAATTTATGGATAGATTCAGTCAAGGAAATCATCAAATATATTTAAAACCCCAAAAATATAAGGGGGAATCATTCTATGTATATGTCTCATGGTATTAACAAGTGTTGTTAGCATATTATGGAAAAGGATGTAAAGAATGATGATCTATCTTGGAAGGACTTCAAGATGATGTTCCCAATCCATTTCTATCTTGTGAAATTGAGGGATGAAAAATACAATAAGTCCATTCATCTTGAGAAAAAGGGTTTTTTAGTGTTGGAAGATTCTGGATGTTTTACTGACCTGCAGTGCTTTTCTCCATCTTTGGTAGCTGATAATATCTCTAGGGAGAGATGTTCCTATTATGGACTTCATTATAAATTTTTTCCATCTAAAAAATTTTTATGTAGTAATGAATCATAAACTTATCCTGAAATGGAATTTGAAAGACTCCTTAAGTAGTGGTAAATCTATTTCAGTAGGGAAATCTGAAAGTTCATATTTGACTGGTATGAAGAACCATTATCATAGTTTCTACCAAAGTAATAGTGGTAAGATAATTCAAGGTAGTGTACTACCTTCATAAGACCATGTTTAGTTCAAATGATATCATTCTTGCATGTTTAGCCCCAAACACCCACATTGTCCATACCATGTAACCGAGAGTCATAATATGGTAGGTTGTGTCATCTTTAGTGGTTCAGTGTGGAACATCCAGAAAAGAATAGTGATAGAAGATCATGATATGCACCAGAGTGAGGAAGTGTCCCAACTACCCCTCAAACGGCTAGTGTTAGAATTTCCCCAAGCTATTCAGGCCAAGGCATGGGACGTGGTACCCCCATGCTTGAAAAATAGTACCATAAATGTATTTCACCCATAGTAGTCAGTCTAGAGCTCTAGATAAAGGGAAAAGTCAGTTCCGTGTCATGAATACTACGATGACCAATATTGATGCATGACTATCTACCGTCAGAGTTATGATTCTTGTATCATCTACCATAGCTATTGTTTTTCATGATATAAGAGAATAAAATTATTTTCTATCCACACTTTTTAAAAATGGGTTGATCTTGTATGTGGGATGTTTATATCGGGTTTTAACCATTGATAAACTAATGGGAGGTTGGTCAGAAAATATCAAACATTGCAAGGTGTGTTCTCTAGAGAATGGTGGTAACTGCTTCTTTTGGAAACTATTCATTCTATAAATGATACCCATTGACAAAATTTTTTGAATGTATCGGTTAGTTATATACCAGTTTCATATTGAATTTAGTAGTAGGAGAGTTAACATTTTATCTCCAAAATGAGGATGATAATATCACTAGGGTGAGTGGGATCTTCAGGCTGATTGCGCAGGAATTAATTGATTGATGATTGGATTTTCTCATAGCTAAAATAGTATGTCTTTATTTAGATAATTTTGAAATTTAGTATACTTTTCATCCTCCAATGGTAGACGATTTTCAATATGTTTTCCCTAATGAGTTCTATGGATTACTTCCTGAACGAGAAATTGATTTCATAATTGATTTGGTGCCGAGAGCAGAAATAGTTTATATTCTTCCATACTAAATAGTACCACCAGAGCTTTAGGATTTGAATGTTCTATTGGATTATCTATAAAATAAAGGATTCATATATCTGAGTACATATCCTTGGGGTTATAAAATTCTCTTCTATAATAAGGATAATGGATCTTTGCACTTATATGTTTATTATGGGAGGTTGAACTGAATAATGATCAATAACTATTATCCTCTTCCATTCATTAATGGACTTATTGATTATTTCATTGGTTTCTAGGATCTTCTCTAAGATTTAATTGAAATCAATATATTATTAGTTAAGAGAGAGACCATTGAACATACCATAGATTTATTTTAGGAGTGTTTATGGTTTGTATGAATTCATAATGATGGAATTTGGGTTGACTATTGCATTTTCAATATCCATGGAATTAATGAATAGGATATTTCATCAATTTCATTATTAGTTTGTGGTGGGGTTTTTATGATATATTAGTCTAATTTGAGTTATTAATCAATCATACCAAACTTTTTGACATCATCTAGAGTATATTGAGAGGGTATCGACTATATGCCAAGATAATTAAATGTTTTTTATGGATAAATAATGTACATTTCATAGGTCATGTCATCTTAGAGGTAGGATTATTAGTTGAAACATAGAAATTAATACCAATGATATGTTGGGAAAAAACCTAAAACTTCTTTACACTTTGGAGCATTATGGGTATAACAAGTTACTACAGGTGTTTTGTCCAATATTTCTCTGATTTTGCATCATAAGTGTCTGGGATAACCAAGAAAGAGGTGACATTTGTTTGGTCTAAAACTTATGAGATATCTTTTCAATTTATGAAAGGTAGGCTTACCTGACCACCTATAAACACTATACCTATAAGGGATAAACAAATAATGTGTACTATAACACAATAGAGTTAGACTTGGAGAAGTTCTAACACATGACAATAATCTAGTTGGTTATGGATCTAGGCATCTGAGACTATAGGAGAATAATATCCAGATCATGATTTGGAGTCAGAATATGTGGTATGTTACTTTAGATTTTGGGGACACTATCTCTTGGGTGAGAGGTTTTTTGTATACACAGATAGCAAGATCATCAAGTAAAACTTTTATCAGCAAGACATGAACCTTCAGTAGAGGAGGTTTGTCAAGTTTATATAATCATTTAACATAGAATTATATTATACACTAGTCAAGAGATATATTGTTTCTGATTCTTTGATAAAAAATACACAGAATGTGGCAGTACATTATTCTTGTGATGTGTGGCGTTTAATGTTCCTTTTGTAGACAAGCATCTAGATTTTTTGGAATCTCACGAGTGATTAGCTATAAATTCAACATCTATTATACTTGTTCTTTTGGACAAGATTAAGACTGATAATTTTTCTAATCCAAAGGCCCAAGTTCTGAGAGGAAAATTATACGGATCGTATACTACATCACGATGGCCTCTAAACAGTGTAAATTATATTCTTTTCAATGGATGAATATTGATTTCTACAATAATTTTTTAGGTTCTAACGATGGAGTTTCATGCTTCTAAATGAGTGGTGAATCTTTCGTTAACAAATGTGTATTATAATCATCAAAGTTAGTATTGGTTTCCAATAATGAACATGGATGTATAAAGATTCATGGATAGATTCTCCACTTTTTAGTAGGAGAAATTCATGCATCATATGCCAAGTAGGCTTTTGTAGTCTTTACCGATCCCTAAGTAGAAATGGGATGATGTCACAATGGATTTTTTGACATATTTACCCATAAAGACCCGTAATGACGATGTTTTATGGGTTTTTTTATCAAATGAATAAGTTATCTCACTTATTACCTGTTAGATAAACCTTCATAGTTGAAGACCTGTGAAATATTTTTGTGCGTGAGTTTTTTCGGTTGCACGACATTCCAAGGAGTATCATTTTTTACAAAGATCCTCATTTCACACTGAGTTTTGGTCATGTTCTTTAGAAATCCCATGGATCATGAGTTATTTTAAGAATATCCTATCATCCATATACTGATGGAAAATGTGAGTGCGCTATTCTACTTCTAAAGCATATGCTATGAACATGTGGTTGGAATTTTCTGATTCATGGTAGAAACATATGGCACTAATGGAGTTTTCATATAACTATAGATTATAAGAATTGATCCAAATGAAAAAATTTGATGATTTTTATGGAAAAATATTCCATTATCAAAATTTTTTCCAAGAGTAAGGTGAGTAATCACTTTTTGGGCCTCACCATGTACAAGATACATCTGATTAGGTTCAGTTGATTAGACATCTGTTGGTGGCTATGAAGAGAAAGAAAAACCATACAATAACCATCGGAGAAGACCACTAGAATTTGATGTTGGTAATAATTTTTTCCTATTTGTGTTTCCATGTTTGGGGTAGAAATTTTATAGAAATAAAGGAATGTGAACCCCTAGTTTTGTTAGTTATTTTCAAAAAAGTGGCAACAGTCGGTCTAGTGGCTTACTGTTTAGCCTTTCCATAACACTACAATGTTGTGCATGACTTGTTCTATGTGTCTCAATAGAAAAGATATCATCCAAACCCTTCCCATGTGATTTAAGTATAATAAATCGATTTTTGTGATGATGTTTCCTTTGAGTAGAAGCTGATATGAGTTTTGGATCATTGGGAAAAATATCTTTGTGTTAGAATATTTTGTTCGTTTGAGTGATGTGGAAGCATGTGGGAGTTCAAGATGAGACCAGGGAGAGGGAGTTTGATATGAAATAATAGTATCCAAATGTTTTCATTGGGACCTCATAGTGATTCTTGGAGAACCTCTAGAATATGTTTTTATATGTTAGTGAGGTTGTAAGATCCTATCTTTTTTCAAGTATGTCATTCTATATGTTTTTTTTGAGTCTTGGTGGTTGAGACTTGTTCGGAGATAGAGATACAATGTGGGAGAAAGAGACCTATTTTCTTGGGATGCATGCTTGTTTACGTTAGGGAAAGATAGGTATAAATAGGAGTAAATTTTCATATGGGTTCTTGGTATAATAAAAATCATTAATGGATATTTCTGTTGTTTAAAAGGAAAATGCACTTAAAAATAAACTACACAAAATTTAAAAATCATATTAACTGATTACACATTATGTAATTCGTTGAGGGTTTTAATAAAATAAATTTGAGGTGATGGGATTTCGGTTAATACCATTATATACATTTACATAATGTGTAATAATGTTACACGATGCATAAATTTCTCACTTGTTTTTTTAACTTGATGTGCATATGAATTGTGATATGTTTTGATTGAATATATTCTCTTCTAAACCTAGTTTGACCATGAATGTGATTTTAGAGTTCCCAAACCCCTTAGGTACATATCTTTTATTTATAAATCCATGGTATGAATTTTTTGTCAGTTTTCTTCCTTTTATTCTTTCTTCTAAAATTAATTACAGTGAAATCATCAGGCCAATTGTGCTATTGGTTTTGATCATGATCAAATTTGATCTAGGAACCTTTTTGTAATCATCCACACCTTCTTAATAATGGAAAATGGTCTTTGGAAGCATTTTTTATCATTTTCAAGAGGTAGGGGTCAAAATATTAACCATGTGGTTTAAATATTGGCACGTTTATGTAATATCATGATTTATTCTATGAATATCCACCAAAACTGAATAATATTAAATAGAGTTGTTCATTGAATTCATTTTTTAATTAGAATCTGACCAAGAATATTTCTACCCCTTGGTTGTGAAGACCATTTAATATAATTTAATTTTCTAATCTATTAAAGTATGTTTTGTATTGAAATGTTTCCGAGTGAGATTTATTATTACAAGATCCCTAAATTGTGGATTATTTCTTATCGATATAAGTGTTAATAAATTGTGAATTTAATTTAAAAGTCCAATATAAAATAATAATGAAAATTAACATAATTAACCATTGCGAAATATGATGTGATATTATCATATCCATCTTATGTGATATGTATTGTTTTCTTTGTCAGGATTCTTATATAACATGTTAGGTCTAGGAACTTGAACACATATATGCTATAATGAACATAATGAGAAATATTGTCCTAGTCATTTTTTATAATGATATAGGGATTTGACCAGAAAATATTGTAATTCTTATAGATCTTTATCCTAGAAATCTTGTATTTATTATAGGGATTTTATTTGAAAATTCAATAACTCTTATAGAGATTTGACCTGGAATGTTGTGACTATACCTTGGTTATATGTTTATGTTTGGCATGGTTGTAAGATATTTTCATAGATATTAGGGCATGGTGAAAAAGGTGGTTATTTTACCATGGTTATATGGTTGTGGTTGGCATAGTTTTAAGACATGATCAGATATATTTTGGCACATAACCGAACCAAGTCATTTTATTTTTTTATTGTTGAATTAATTATTACACTAATTTATCACATTATTGCATACACATCTTATTATGCATGTTTTGTTTAGACATGATCGATATGACATACTAAGTTATAATCATACAAAATTCATGATATCTTTTGAATCTAGAATAGATTTCAGGGATGTATGTTCAAGAACGATAAAATTACATCGTTATTGATTTATTTTTTGTTATTGGGCCAGATTTTGGAGATGGGAATGACATGGGGTTTGTGACCTAGAAATTTGTTCCTTTTCATTGAGTTTGGTATTATTTTCTTGTATTTTTATAATATTTTATACATTTATATTCTAACAAGTAATTACATTTCTCTTTTTCTATTTATTGGATTACTATGTATGTTTTATTGATGTCTTCTGAAATACATTTTCTCTAATTTTGTCTGTTTATTTGTGGTTTTTTTCTTTTACTATGGTCCATGACACTTCATACCAAGGGGTATAGTCTCCCTACTATACTATTCACACCCCCACTACTAGTCAGAATCCTCTAGAGTAACGAGAAGCATCCTTGAGGTCTCATAACCAACCCTTTCCTACCAGGCGAGAGAGTTCCAAGTTGGGAGATGATACATTTAGTAAATGTGAATTTTGGTTGTGAAAGTATCATTCCTTGGGAAACATTTTCCTATATAGGAAAAAATATTAATCATACTAAAACCATTGTTGTGGTAGAGTGGTTTAGACTTACAAATTTTATTTGAATTTTAAGGATTTATTAGATTATTGGGATAAATTAGATTTTTAAAAATCTTTTATTGATTATATTCCCTAGAAAATATAATAATTTAAATGGTGTTAAAATCATCTAAATAAATGAATGTGAGGAATGATTCTATGAATTTAAAATAGGTTTGGCTAATTCGACAGTGATAGAATTCTCATTAATGAATTTTTTATTTTTTATTTATAGGGATGATTATTTTAATATACATTGTTTTGTCTTCATGTTATATAATCATGTTCTATTATATGATTCAAAACATTTGAAAACCTATAAGAAAATAACTGTATGGATTATCTTTAGTTTGAAGTGGTGGTTTATAAAAAATTGGTTGGATATTTTTTATATGGTAAAATTTATAATATGTATTAACTATAAATGTTTAAATTAGACATTAACTTAGTTTGAAATAAACATGAGGTAGATAAGTTGGTTTCATCATATAAAGTCGGATAATTTCATGATTCACTATCATCAAGGTAAAAAAAATTATTTTTGATGAGTTGAGACAAAATATTAATTTATCATTAACTGTGTTACTTTTGGATAATGATACATTATTTATGATTTGGTAAATGTTTCCCTTGAAATTATTTATAAATTATTTTTATCTATTTTATTTTAGTTGTTAGTGCAGTAGTAATTGTTAGATAGAATTATGAATACTGGTATATAATGTTGTGATTTTCAAAAAATGGTGGTATTTTTCAAGTAGTGTAAGTCTCCTAAATGCATCATTTACAAAAAAAGGGGTTATGAGATAAAGAAAGAGGTAGTTATTTCTAAGTGATTCTCTATTAAATAATAAATTATTGATTACATTTTATTACTCCCTATTTCTTATTTTTCCTGGTTGTACTAAAAATTATTGAGAACTTTTGGAATTTTATTTTTTCAGGGAAATAAAGAAAAATATTTCTAATTTTAGCTTCTGATGTCTAGCTTAGTGATAGGTTTAATATAAAATAAAACCTTATAATTTGATTCTTCAACAATTTATAGGGATTTAATATAAATTTTAAAACATATCCATTGATTTTATATTGGGATGTCCAAATCAACATAAAGGAAATAATTTGATTTGGGATCTTATTAATTATTTTTCTAAATCTACACATTTTATCAATTTTTAGATACTTTGGTTTTTTATAAACATACTATACTATATCTTAAAGAGAAAATAATATTAAATGGGGTATTTATTTATCTATTATATCTGATCTTGATCTTATTTACACTTATTTTATTAGAATGGACTTCAAAAGTCATTGGGTATTGAATTAATTTTCATTAAATCCTTTATCCATAGTTTGATAGGAATTTAGAGTGATATATGTTGACTATAGAATATATTATTTTGTCTTAGTAATTAGTTTATCAAGAATTTTTCGATCCCCATTTTCATTTGTGAAATATTCTTATAATATTAGTTTCTATTAAAATGTACATATGAATCCTATTTTTAAATGAGATGAAAAATGGTGTCAAAAATATTTTATGTTGGGATGATTTAAGTTAATGGAATACATTAAGACTATAACTTGTTGAATAAATTATAGAGATGAAAAAATATGATTCATCACCATGTCAAGGTATATTTTAGTGGATAAATGTTTTTGGGGGAAAATAAAGAAATTCCTTTCTTTTAAGGAAGGTGTTCATAATTATCTTAATGTGTATCCTTTGAAATGTTTTACACAACATGGAAAAATGGGAATGTTAACTAAATTATATATTGGAACATGATTATTTCATAAATAAGTGGGGTTTGTATCTTATTGATTATACAAACCTCAAATTGTAACTTCTCTATATAGATTTTTTTCATGATTCAATTCAATGGAAATATATACAAGATATATATCATGTTTTAAGCCTATAGGGGAAAAAATTAAAGAAAATAATTATTATATATAAAATTATGTCCATATATGTTTCTTAGAGTGATAAGGTACTATGAAATAATGTGATTAACTAGGTTACTATTTAATTGATGTGTCACATTATTATAGAATCAACATGGAAATCATAAATATCTATGCTAGAAAATTCCTTTATTTTTTAACTTAAGAAATACAATTACAAGGATGAACAGTATTAAAAGGTTGTTTATGGGACAACATAGGTAATAATAGAAAAAAATCAATATTATTTTTATAATATATTATTATTATGCATTTATATTCACTATAATTTTATAAAAAACTATTAAAGAAGGGATACATTCATATAACTAATGTTTTTCCCTGTATTTCATGGTTTTAAATAAAAATTAAACTGAATTATTTTTAAAATCTAATATAATAAAAAACGAATTATGTTTATTTAATTATATAATATTTATTTAAGGATGGAATTTTTGGAAAACATTTCATTTTTTGTAAAAAATGAGAAAACACAATTTTTATTAAAACTATCATGTCATTTCAAGTATTTAAAAAATATCATTACAACATGGATTGGTTTTAATTATAAATTAGTCATATTTTTAAAAAAATAATCATTTTAAATTAATAATAATCTTAATTAAACATGAATTTGGAATAAAATAAATTTCATGTTCAATATGAGATTTCTTCTAAAACATTTTTTCATTCATATTTTCAAAATTTTATTAAAATTAACATATGAAAAAAAAATTAAAAAATTAAAAATTAATTTCATATTTTAAATCAATAGGCATAAATACTTTAATATATTCAATTTCATTCGACGTAATTATGAGTTTTAATCATAGTAAACTATTATTACCACATTAAAGTGTAAAACATGTTAATTAAGGTAAAAACTAAGTCATATAGACACATAATCTCAATATAGTTGTTAATAAATGATGAAAATTTCAACCTTCTTAAACTTACTATTGATATTTTATTTATTATAGATAAATTATCATGATTATAAATTTAAATAGTTTCAAAAAAATGAATAATTTCCAACATGTCACTCCCCTCACCAAAAAAGGGAACCCCCTCTATTCCCTTATTCACATACATTAAGCATCTTAGATCAGCAAGATTTTCTTAAAATATATTCCCAATATACATCTCCAATCTCAATATGTCATAGGATCACCCAAATACCATCATATGAAAAAATAATGTGTAACCCAATTGATTGTTTTCAAATAATGTGTAATATTTAATTGAGTGTTTCTTGTTTATTTTATCTTCTACAATAATATAATATTAATTTTACATGATGATATAATTACACAGCTATATTAAATATACATAAATTCTAAAATTTTAATGTTACTTGTTTCCATTAGTTTTTCCATTGTATGAGAAATGAAAACATGGCTCATACCTATGTGTGTTTTAGCACCTTAAAATTAAGATATGTTTCATTTTTCATTACGTGATCATATGGTACCTTAAAATGATTGATAATATATATATATATATATATTATATTTAAGAATTAAATATTATTACTTAATGATAATATATTTCATACTTTCTACCCCTACTATTTTTTGGGAAACTATAACATTGGCCATGTGTATGTGTGAACTACAACCTCAACGAATCGAATTGATCGTTTTTCATTTCAAAAAAAAATTGATTGTCATGAGGAGAGTTATAATGAAATATTATGGAATTTATAACATATTTATTAATATAAATTTTTTAAATATTATCTAATTCATTTATTTTCAACTCAGTAATAATATTGAAAACATGGTTCTTTTATATATATGAACCATTGTCTCCACAAACGAAATGATAAATTTTTCATTACTGAATAAGGTAGTAAGTTTTAATAGTGTATATAATAAATAAATAATATAATTGTAATATTTTTATGATTTTGATGTTAATGGGACTATAACCCCATTTACCTTTATAAACAAACTGATATTATTTTTATGTTATAAACCAATCATCTTAAAAAAAATAAAACATTAACATTAAAATTTTATTAAATAAATAAAACCCATAAACCAATAAAATAAATATATTAATGATAATGGTGTGAAAAATAATAAATTTATTAATATTTTATATAACTACTATAATTTAATTAAATTTGGTTTATATAATATACAATATTAGAAGAGACTTAAGGTATGGATTTACCCTATAAAAATTTATTTCAAATCTTTTGAATATTATATCCTTCATATCTATGTTCATTAAAATGTTTAAATTATTTTATTATTTGTGACTCAATGGTTTATAAAGGTAATTTTTTATGTTACTTTAAAATATTTACAATCGTTAAGAAACTAATAATTTTCAATATTTTCCAGGTGGTTTATTTTAATTAATTTTTTTACAGAAATTTAAAAAGAATGTTTTCAATATATATGGTGTGATGGACTTTTCCTAGAATCATAAACACTATTTATTTTTATGTTTCCTTTAATATTTGAAATGTTGTTTATAATTAGATCTCATTCATATAAATCATATAATTTTTCATTTTATGAGTCTTTGTAGAAAAATTTTATTTCTCCTAATAGTAATGCCCAAATGTAAAGTTCCATGCTTATGGGTTCAAATGATTTTTGTCAAGGGTTTTGTTATGACAAGGTTAAATGTTGAAAATATGTTGTTCATTATATGGTACATTAGAATTATAGATGATGAAATGTTAGATTGATATAGATCATGATGCTTTGTAGGCCAAATATAGATTTCTAAAAGGTTGGGAATTGATGTAGTCTTCAATCGTGAAAAATGTGTTAGATAACTAGGTTGGTTACTTGAATATAACGAACTCATATTTGTTTATTGTATCATTGTATTAACACCCATGGGTGTAAGTTAATAATATTATTTTCTAGAATATCTTTATTATTCTTCCAATTATGGGTATTTATGGATATATTTTTATTTCATAAAACAAAGAACATTTATGAACATTTAATGGTCTATTTTCATCAAACAAGTTTTTTTAGGATTATTTTTTTCATTTATCTTTCAAATTAGATTAAAATACCTTCATTGAGGAATTTTTTATTTTTTTATAATGCATAATTTGTATATATTTTATAATTTGTTTATTACAAAAAATGAAAGCATTGTTTTTTTAATATTTTTACAATAGAAATGGTATTATATTATTTTTACGTCCATTACTAAGCATTTTGGTATAACCCACATTTCCAAATTTTTCCATTGGATCAAAGGATATGAATTATCTAATAGAAATTCTAAACTTCCTATTTTGGTTCATTTTAGAAAAATAAATAGTGTTTTAATGAAAAATCAGTATGAACATAAATACATATATTTATGGAATATATGTACATATTGTTGAATTTTTCTCTTTGTTATATATATATATTCCGAATATTAGAAATCTCTAAACTTAAAATATCAAGAGTATAAAAAAACCTAAAATCATTCATTTTGGAATCATGTTTGTGTGTTGTATAGTTAATTGGTAATAAAAATTATGAAGAATAATATTGGATGGTATCATAAGACCATATCCCCAATGAAAAATAAAAACACATAAAATGATGTTGATAAAGATAAAAAATAACAATAAAATATAATTTGAAAATTTCTTTGAAAACCATAAAAGTATATTTTTATTTTGTAAAAATTTAAATAGAAAATTTTCAAATTTTTGGAAAAATATCTTCATTGAATTTTAAAAAAAACATTAAATTGAATATTCAATGAAAATGATAGTAATGATTGTTAAAAATATGTTCATATCATATACAGTAAAAGTAAAAATTCCATTTAGATATTTTTAGGAAGTCAAAATATAGTCATTAATAAAAAAATTAAAAACTATTAATTTAAAAAAAATTAATTTAAATGTATTAAGAAAATATTTATTAATAAATTAAGTATAGATAAAAACAACTCTAATTTTGTTATGAGCGTTTTTATGGAATAAGACTATCATCTCTCAAAGAATAAATGGTAACTTCTCTTCATAAATATATTTTTTTGATCATTATAAGTACCAAAAATAGGATTATGGTATTAATACATAACATTTATAAGAATATCTATATGATAATAAAATATAATGGGATTAAATGATAAGGATCATATAATATCTGACAAGGTATTTTCAGAATATACAATCATAAAATAAAAAAGATATTTTAAAATAAAATATTATGCCAAGTCACATATTTAATCATAATAAATCAAAGGACTTTTAAAACACATTTATATTTATTTTAATTCTATTATAGATCAATATTATTGTAAATATTACTATATATCATTCCCTTGTAATTGTATAATTATCATATTTAATTAAATTCATCATTAAAATCGTTATTCAGGTGAAAACTAGCCGGTTCTCTGTACTTGTTTCAATTTGATGGTTTGGGTATTTACAACTAGGTTATAGTTTGATCATCCCTAGAATAATAATCCTCTTATAATTATCATATATTATCAATATATACACATCTATAACTATTCAAATAAAGTGGTGAGAAAAAACAAAGCACCTGACATTATCAAGAAAGCTGTTAGTATTAATAAATAAGTGATGATTTAAATTTATTATGGATTTAATGTAAGAAATATAAATAGTAATTGAAAATATATATTCCTAATTATACCAAAAATATCATATATTTTCATTATATATATAGTTATTTTATTCTATGTAAATTTAAAATAAATCACATCATTTCATAGAGGTGGTTATCCACACATATACACGAGCAACATTATTATTTTCCAATTTATGGGAATGAGATAGAATATTCAAACACCAATAAGATAAAAAAATCATGATATAATAAATATACTTATTACATCTTGATAATAAGGCCACATTAAATTTTTATGTGGTTCAAGAAAAATAAAACATGGAAAAGATTAGTATGAACATATAAATCTTCTTTTTGTGTCCACTTATAAAAAGAACCATGTGGTTTTCTTGATGTATCTTTTAGGAATACAATAACAATAAATTCATGGATTTGATAGTCTGTAGAGTGTTTTTTTCTTTTCATGGTTGAGATAAATGTATCAGGTGGTGTGGTAATGATAAGAGTTTAGGTGTGCTTTAATAAGTCTAGGTAGTTTTACTCGCATCAATAATTAAAAAATTAAAGTATGATAAATTCATATAAAATTATATATTAATTCAATTAAAATAAAATTAGTTGATAATATATGGTTGATTCTAAATTCTCACATCCAATTAGATTTATATACATTTTATGTCATTTTAACCCTTATCACACTAGTTTAACACATTATTATACCTTTTAACCATTACTGTATTAATGATTTTTTTCCCTGATAACTATTTTAGATGAAAAAATATAAAATTAACCATATTATATTTTTAGAAAATTCTGTTTAAAAATATGAAAAAAATAATATATTTTAATTCTGTAAGTGGGGAAAATTACTTTTAATATAATGTGTGAAATGTTATGTAAATTTTTTGTACTAAAATAAAATTTTAAGTATATAATATAATTTTTTATTATTACGTTAATAGAAAATAAGAATGTAGTCATTTTTTCATATTTTTTATTTATATTACTTAAAAAAGTAATTAAAATCCTAGATCATTGGTGATTAATTTAATTTATTAATTTAAATAAATTTTTTTTATACAACTAATTCTTTTAGAAAAGTATCTATATCTTATATTAAAATGATTTTATTTTCAATTAAACAAAATTGATAACCAATAAATACATTTTCAAATGTGTATAATTAGTTTTCAATACATTAGATAGTTCTTTTCAAACCCACTAATCCAATAGATATATGATAACTTTTACATTTTGTTATCATATTGCAATCGATTATTTTTTTTTCATTAGGGATCGGTGTTGTGTGTAAATAATGAAATGAATGATATAAAACATTGATAAATATATTTATATCATTAAATATTTGAGTATTATATCCCCCTTAAATATAATGATATTATATTTTAAATTCATTTAGTTATATATATAAAATATAGAATTCTCTTACTTTATCACATCCTCAGCTACCCACATAGCTTCCCAAAAATTTTTGGTGTTCCAAAACAAATTCACAATGTAAGTGGTCTTATTCCGTATAAAATTCACTCTTTTCTCTATAAACTAAACTTTTTTTCTTTATAAGAGATATCATTATCATGTGTCTTGACCTATGAGTTAGGTTTATATGAAGTATTAGGTGTGTTCTTCCTCTGTTGAGACCAAAGGAACACATTATAAACATTATAGAAATTCATAGAATTATCCATGTGATAGGAAACATTCCTAAAATCATAAGGGTTTTATAAGAGAATGATATATATAAAAATTAAGCTTTCCCTTTCTCTAAATCTCATTACATTCTTCCAATAATATATTCATAGGAATACCTTATTCCAACAATATAATTCTAGTTATCACCAATGATTTTCAATAAGACATTTATATCAATAACAAGGTTTAATAATTATATATTGAATGTTCCATCCCTAACATAAATTTATTATTATATATTAATTTTTAGTTACATTCATTATCCAAATTCATCCCAGAAATTTTTTGTTTCACTACCTACCATAAAGGGCTTCATAAGAAGGCAAGTTCATGTTTCAGTGAAATATATTATTTTTAGAAAACTCCTCATGTGAATAAAATTTATACCAATCACATTATAAATAAATTTAATATTATAATAACATATAATAAATGGTTTAAATATTCTATTCACATCAACATATATTTTAGGATTAGATATAGTGATAATTTTCATCTTTTTATTCAATTCATGATGAATACTTATCCAAAACCTTATGGTGAGAAATTGATCGTAATAAATTTTAACAAAATGTTATAGTAAAATAAACCACACCACATAATTAATGTATATTCTATAAGTATGATTAAGAAATATATATTGCTTGATTATAGTGAAATTTTATGACTTTATACAATTATCAACAATAACCTAAATAATATTACTGAATTTTAATGTTTTGGGGAGATCAATGATGAAATAAAAAGTGATGTTTTTCCATTTCCATTATAGTTTTTGTAATGGCTATAATATCTCCTTAAACCAACATATGTCCTCCATAACATGATTTTATACTAATAATTTAGATACATACTTTGAATTATCTCAAATAATTTTATCCTATTAGAAACACACATTCACATCTCTATAAATATTCTTAATGAGAGGATGAATAGGTAATGATGAACAATAAGCTTCATCTAAAAACTCCATTATCAATGAATTTATAAATGTGAGATATAATCATTTTTAGGACCTTATAATTATATATAAGTGATGATTTAGATCAGCATCATTCCTTAAATTCTTCTATTTTTCCCATCTTCCCCCAATTCCTCTTCAATACTTACATAGAAGGGTGGTTAAACATTTATTTGTAAAAGGTATCATCTAACCATTTCCTAATTATTTAAAAATCCATATTTTAAAATTATATATTTATTATATCCCTTTCATTCCTCATCAAAGACATACTTATATTGTATTTATGACTTTGAGAATCAACCACCTTGTTGGCCATCAGAGGGTGGTAATGTATTGAGTAGTCATAATCATTAATCTTTCTCAACCATCTATTTCTGAATATATTCAACACTTCATATTTTAAAATATATATAAATATTTTAAAATTAATATCATTTTTTTGGATTTTGAGTTTTATTGTATTAGATTAAATTTTAATTTTTTTAACAACATAATGAACTATATATCATAAAAATTAATTTTAATTGTGGTGTTTTTACTAATTGAAAATACCATAATATTTTATATTTTGATGATCTATTGATCTTATGTGATATATAAATATTCTATTTAAATATTTTTTAAGTATCATGGATGTTACATTTCATGAAACCACCGGGAATGACGCCTCAATTAGATTTCCCCTATGAGATAATTTTAATTCTTCCATGTGTTTTTCTTCAATCGTCCATGCATTTTTTATATTTCCTCATTGAAAAAGTATTTTCAAGGAAAAATCATGAAACTATACATCTAAGAAAAATCAATGGATACTCATCCATCTACAAGCCCCCTTCCATTTTACTGACCCTAAGAAACTACAATACACCATTATTCAATTCAACCTACCATGAATAACGACCATAGAAAATGTTTTCATCCAATCATGATCCATATCTTAACTAGAAACACATGTTTTTCATCCTATAATAAAAAATTATACATGTCCTTTAATCTCATAATCCTTGAAGTACCATTTTAATTTTTTTTATACAACTCCAATATTAGGATTGTTTTTGTTTGAGGACCACAATGATGAAGGGATAAAAAATATTCAGTTGTTTTACTATACACTAATTGGAATATGTTCTCCTATGAAAATTTCTATTTTTATTCCACCACTCATTTATTAGTTCTGGAATGAAGATATTAATTTTGGTGAATGGTAATGTGTAAAAATACCTCATTAATATGAGTGATGGGATATTATAATAAATATGATGAAAATTCTCAACAATGTTCTCCCATGATTAGTATCTTTCTCGAACATACAACATATCATGAGCTCAATCCCATCCTCTATAATTTAATTTGTCCTCATGATAATTAGCATCAAAATATAATTTTGAAATAATGTTTATATAAAAATAAAAATAATTATATTTATTTTATTTTTCATAACTAATTTTTATTGTCCTCAAAGCCGTGATATACAATATTTATGAATTAAAATTTTCAAATCAATCTATAAATATTTTGGGACCTTCTTTGAATATTAAATATATACATAATATAATTATATATTTTATGATCTAAATATTAAATATTTCTATATTCCCATATATGTGACATGTGTGAGTCACACTATATCAACATGAAGTGCTCAAATCAATGTATATAGTGATGATCTAATTATGCACTTAGAGCCAACTGATGAAAGAGTCCTTCACCATGGAATATTTTCCTCAACATACTGATTATAATAAAAGAATTAAAATTTATATATTGATTACTTTTTCATATTATTTTCTAAAAGTCATAATTATATATTTATTTTATTAATCTATAACATCATATAGTTATTTATGATAATATTGCAACTTTTTTTTAAAATACACTATTTTATCATCGGTTTTTTTATTTTTAATTGATGAAATTATATAATACTTAATTTTATTACATAATAAAATTTATAATAAAGTATAATTGATCAGAAATGTATTATATGTGTTTTTATATTGTTCCATGCTATCATAAGAGATTTAATTTTGTGTGTGATATATAAACAATGGAAATGATAATATATTTCTGCATTGTTATTTTTAATTAACTGATAGAGAATGGGAATAAAATTTCAAGACACATTATTATTGAGTAATCATTGAGGTTTGGAAGATAATTATTTATTTTATCTTTGTCTCTAATTAAAGGCCAAGGTAAATCGCTGTGATAACCAAGAGGTACACAGTAGAATAAGATTAAAGTGTTTATTTCATACTTCCACTTCTATTTTTTTGGTTCCTTCATGAAGGAACATCAATGTTTGATCAACTAGTGTAGATGTGATCAATGATAAATGTGATTTATCAAAATTCGCATCTTCTTCTCATGATTATTATTCATTTATTAATGGTTTTCTTGGTTGTAACATCTTTAACATATATATTTTATTAGTATTAATTTATTCTATTCCCATGTGAAACTATGAACATTTCATACAACCATTATGCATGTCTAAATTTATATATTTCTTATTTAGTAACACTCATTATAATTCCTATAACTAAGATAAATTCTATGACCATGGATAGAAACCATATTCATTATACAAAACATAAAATGTACTTTATTTGGAAACCTAGGTTCAAATTCATCATTAGATTTTACAGGTGTGATCATGGTCAGACACCTATAAACATGCATGAAAAACAACAATAATTTAAACAATGATTGGAATCCCATATCCTTAATAATTTTGAAACATATAACAAATATTAAACGAGTTGACACCAAATATTAAACAATCAGCTAAATCTGAATATGAATTCCCCAACATGAATATATTCACACTCTAGCATACTGAATACAGCTACCATTCAAATTAATCTTGAGGTTCTCGTATTAGGTTTTCTAAATATCTTGTGAAAAAAATGTTTTTATTTAATATTTTATTGATATTAAATGATACAATTTCCAAACATTTATGCTTATTTAATGATTTAATGAAAATATGTGTTTTGAGACTGAATTGGAAAACGAAATGAAAATTATATTTTTACCATTTTTAATTCCCCATAGTAATTTTATCAAAATATTTTATGACTATATAATTTGTACTAAACATATCATGTACTTATTTTAAAACATTGTTTCAAAATTTTACATTAATACCATAAAATATAGATCTTTGATTTGAATGGTATATAATGGGAATTAAGGTAGGGATAGACTCAATTTGGAATAATCGAGCCCACATATATAATTAGACCATAAAATCAATATTAAAATATTGATTTGGATGAAACTTTGAGAGGTTTTAAATAATTTTATATTGAAAATTTAATTAAAATGGAGTGACAATAGTTTTGTAAGGGATAGGTTTTTAAAACAAAAGTCAAAATATAGAAATTTTTTGAGCCAAAATAATGCACGTAATCTATTTAAAATTTGAAACTCTAACCCTCACACACTATATATAAAACATAATTTTATACTTTTAAAGTATTTTTTGTGGATAATGGAATGTATGTCCAAATTCTCTAGTTAAATTTCACTACAAAATATTTTTTAATAAGGTTTAATTTTATCATGGATATCTCTCATAAAGGTTCTTCTATCCCACCACTACATTGTGCTAAATTTATTTTGTGAATTTAAAATATATTAATCAGAAATAAAAATCATTTGTTATTCTTTTTTCTTATATTTATATTTTTTTATTTTCAAATATATGTATTGGGATGATATTGGTTTATTAAACTGAGATTAATTACTCAGGAAATTCCTATACATGATGATAATCCCACCCATGGTATAATAATTCATTTTTTTGGATGATCTTAATATTTCTTCCTTGATTAGTTATTTTTATCAATTAATAATTTTAATTAATTCTATTAAGTATAATGGAATCATTTTTTAATTTTAATATCCCTCATTTGACTGAAACATTGTCCATGAGGCCATAATTTTCAGAATCATGATAGAAACACATTATTTTTCAAATATATTCAATAAGGGATTGATTTAAAGGGTTCATATCTAATCCAAAAAACACATGAAATTATTATTTCATTAGTGGTGGTGGTGTCATAATTTTCTCTTCATAATAAGATATATGTTGGGAAATAATAATAATAGGGTTTTGTAGTTGGATTTCATCAAGTCATCATACACTTAGTGGTGGGTTTTTATTCTATAGGGTTTATGGAGCACAAACTAGTCAAAAATAATTGGATTAATGTGGTATATAATAAATATTATTAATTAAATATGAATTTCATGTATTTATTGACCAACATTATTCATTTTTGTGTTTTAAATGTAAATTTTTGTTTTTTGTTTCATTGTTTCTGGAAATCACTCAGCCAAAACGCCCACTTTTATTTACATTTATGAACTATATTCACTGATTTTTTTTAAAATTATGATATTTTTAATTTTCTTACTCTAAAATAGAGATGACCTTGTCTATTCACTATGTTTTACTTAGTAAAAAGTCAAAAATATTTTGGGATCACCTACGAAAATACTTATCAAATTGGAATCATTTCTAGGGACGAATCAGTTTTATTCAACCCCTATTAGGGTGATATTCTTGTATATTTTTTGCAAAATGATAAAAAAAATGGAATTCATTATTTATGAAACAATTTACAGTTAAATATATGAATAATTATCAAAAAAATTTAAAAGTTTTTACATGTCTAATCATTGGGATGATGTTTTCAACAATTTCATTGGATAACTCAAATAAAATTACTAGTGACAATATCAAAACCATGATATTTTTTTACACACATAAGATAATTTATTTCATCAAATCATAGGTTGATACAACATGGATGATCTAAAGGTATAGTGTATTTGGGGCTTATTAACATTACATAATAGCTTGAAATATAAAACACAACATATTTATTAGAAACTTTTTTTACATGACCTTCATACATATCATTGTTTGGTATAACTTGAGAACATGCATAAGAAAAGGGTGAGCTATAAAGCCCAGTAACGGAATAAACATGGGATAAAATGGGAAATATAATACATGTTAGACAATAGGAATATCAATGGAGCACAATAAAATCATAAACATAAAGGCTTGATGAATACTGAAAATCATAACATGGAAATGTGGAAACAACACTTAACATGGAATTATCACGAGCCAAGGCTCATTGCACATGGAGCATGATTAAATCCTTATTTCACATGAAACATGATTAAATACATATTTCACATGAATTATCATTATTAAACACCCATTTCACATGACATATCATGATACTATACTTTACCCAATGCATTGGAGCGCTATACGGGTGCACCCTTCTTAAACATTTCATTTCATTCATAAGTGTGCCACATGGATCATATAACATGGATTCATAAAACATCATCATTTATTCCATGATAAAGGAATGTGGAATAAATACATGAAAATACATAATAAATAAATATATGTGCATAAAGGTGAATCCACATGATAGAGAAATGGTCATGGTATTCACTACACAATGTCATTGTGTTGGAAAAACAGTGAAATTTCGGTAGTGTAACGTCGTGACGTAAGAATTCATAAAAAATGGTTGATGAGAGATAAAGTGGTGTCCCATTATTTTTAGATGAAATGTAATGTAAGGAGGTTATATAGATACATGTCCCACCAATTTTAAGGGAATTTAGAGTCATGATACAATAGAATTTCTTGAATTTAAAAGAGAAGAGAGAAATTCCTTTCGGAATTCCATTATAGTAACAAGTGTTCATGGGAGGAATTTAACGAAATAGAAATGGGTCTCCCATCATTAAAACATAAATAAGGCAGTATGGGGGAGGTTTGGAACCATACCCCAACATTTATAATTGAAATTAAATTAGAATAACAATTTAAAGAATATTGGACAAAATTAAGAAAATATGGAGAAAACCTTTACTTGGAAGTGCGCATCCAAATTATTGAGAGAGTAATGGGAGAGGCTTATTTGGAGCTTGGTGAACCATGGGAAAATTCTAGATAAAGGAGGTCATATGTTGGACAAACTTTGAAGGCTTTTAGTGTGGAGGAAGTCAGAGTTTCGGTGGGTTTATATAGAAAAGGTGAGTAAATTTTTTATTATTTAGAATTGGGACCCTCAGATTAAACTAATCCAAAACAAAAACCATAACATGGTTTTTGCCCATGTTTTTTGGAAAATGGAAGTGGAAAACAATATTTTATAAGTCCAAAGTCCTAATTTCTTAAAATAATGGGGTTGCTTATGTGGAGGTGTGTCACACTCACAAGGAAAAAAATTTAAAAAGGAAAAATGTTTTATAAGTCTTGAAGGGTCCATTAATGCTTTGTAAAATAAGTCAAACAAACCAAAAATCACTTTATTATAATGTTAAAAAATATATCTACCAAACATATATCTTATAGTAATTTATTACATCACTATTGGGTCATTATGATGTCATAAAACACATTATATATTTAATCGTTATTTAATTTTTACCCAAAAAATTGACTATCTTAGAAAATTTTGAAAAATTCACCATTGGATATTTTTGACTTATTGATTACAAAAATAATATTTATTTTATCTAAATAATTTGATAAATATTTTAATTTTCACTTTTAAAATAAAAACGGACATTTATCGAAAATTCACTGGTTTTGACAAAAATGCCTTTCAAACCTTAATAAAAATTATGATTGCATTAATAAAATTATATGTTCATTTATATTTAATAATAATTAATTTAATAAAAATAATAATATTTTATTAAAATATTATTTAATTAAAAAATCCATTAAGTAATCAATATATATTTCTTATTTGAATATTAACAAAAAATAATATTTGTGATATAAAAAATATTTACAAGTTAACAATAATAAAATGAAAGTATATTAATTATTATATACCAAAATAATATACACAACCATTGTGATAATGTTGTGTTACATAATTCCTTATAACACCCACATAATACCAAATATTATGGTGTGTGATGGTGACAAACTATTGGGGTGGCTTGGATAACATTGCTCGGGTGGTAATTTATATCAACTTCTATTTATCTCAAAGGAGGTCTCGCTCGAGATTAACATATTCAAGCTCGGATTGCAATTGGTCAAGAGTGAAGCCTAATGATTCTACATCTGTTCTGAGCTCTGAAAAATGGTCTTCATATGGGGCATGTCTACTAGATGAGGTCATCACTTCCTTTTTCTTAGTAAATTGCATTTTTTAAATCCCTATATGTATACTAATAATGTGATCAATGATCAATGGATAAATTATAAACGGTCACAATTCTACAAATAAAACCAAAGAAGATGACATTTTATATAAAAAGTTTACATAATGACACATTTAGTTAGATCAAGAGGGATTTCTATTAAAGAAGGTTTGGGTCATTATAATCTTCCCCCCTTAAAAAATTTCTCCCTCGAAATTTTCTTTTCCCACACTAAAACAGATGTGGGTAATTCTACTTCATCATCTCCTCTAATTCCCACATCTCTTCTTCAAACTTGGGGTTTCACCACAATACCTTGACAAGGGGAATTGTCTTGTTTCGAAGAACTTTTCTCTATGATCTAATATCTTCACAGTTTTCTCCTCATAATAAATACCATCCAATAACTATACCACCTCTGAAAAGAGTACATGTAAATGGTCTATTATGTACTTATTTAATATGGATACATTAAGGAAATCATGTAACTTGTCCATGGTAGGTTGAAGTGCTAGTTGATAGGCCACATCCCTGACACGATCAAGAATCTCGAAGGGGCTGATGTACCTTGGGATTAACATTCCTTTATTTCCAAACCTCGTGAACGTCTTCCATGGATATATGCGTAGAAATACCATGTCTCCAACTTTAACCTCAATGTCTAATCGATGGTTATCTGCATAAATCATCTGTAAACTCTAGGATGCATTGATATGCTACTGAATGGTTTTCACCTTCTCCACCATTTCTTCGACCATTTCTTGTCCAAGCAGCATACACTCACCGAACTCATCGCAAAACGTTGGTGTTCTTCACCTTTTCCCATAAAGGTATTCATATGGTTCCATTTCGATTCTTAAGTGGAAACTGTTATTATAAGATAACTCAAACAGAGGAAGATGTTAATCCCATCCTCCATTAAATTCCATTAAGCACACTCTCAACATGTCCTCAAGTGTTTGGTTAGTCCGCTCGTATTGGCCATCGGTTTAAGGATGATAGGTCGTACTAAATTTTATTTTAGTATTCATAGCATGATGAAGACTCTTCTAAAACATACAGGTGAATCTTGGATCTCAATTGGACACAATAGATAGTGGTAGTCCATACATCTTTACCACTTCCCTGATCCCTGATATATATTTGTACAAGTTGATCCAATGGGAAATCCTCATGAACAACAATGAAGTGTGCTGCTTTTGTAAAACGATCCACAATAACCCTGATTGCATTGTTGCCTTTGGATTTATTTGTAAGTCTGGTGACAAAGTCCATGGTTATGTTTTTCCATTTCCATTCTGGTATGGGCAATGGTTGCCTTATCCCCTTATACTTTTTCTACTTTTCCTTCACTTTCTGACACACCAAGAACTTTGATGTATATTCAGTGATCGTCTTCTTCATATTATCCCACTAATAATTCTCTTAGAGATCTCGATATATATTTGTGTTACCTGGGTGAATAAAGAAATTTAAACTATGAGCATCATCCAAAAGTTCCTTCTTCAGTACCGGACATTTTGGAACATATAGTCTTTTCTCAAATCTCACAATTTCTTCTTCATTAACATTAAACTCTGAGGATTTCCCTTTTTTGTTAGCTACCAATTTTTCTTGAATTCCCACATCATCCTTTTGAGCATCTGTTATCCTTTCCAAAAGTGATGGTTGTGCAATAATTTGTGAAAGGATTGATGATTTTCCCTTATTTATGACTCCCATGTCCATCTTTATCAAATCTGAGAATATTGGATTCTTTTCAATTATCATTAATTATATATTATTCGGGTCCTTTCTACTTAGGGAATCTTCCACCTTGTTCACATTCCCAGGGTGGTAATGGATTGAGATGTCATAGTCTTTGATAAGCTCTCACCATCTTCATTATCGCATGTTCAACTCTTTCTATGTGAATATATACTTTAGGCTTTTTTGGTCCGTATATATTCGACACTTCTCTCCATAGAGAAATGCCATCAAATTTTCAAAGAAAAGATCACTACATCCAACACATGGTCATTTTTTGGATAGTTATATTCATTATCTTTCAATGGCCTTGAATCATAGTCAATGACTTTGTCATTTTTCATCAACACGCATCCTAGGCCCTTCTTCAAAGAATCACTGAATACCTCAAAAAGTTATCTACTTGTGGGTAATGTGAGCATCGACATAGTGATATGACACCTTTTAAACTCCTTGAATATTTCTTCACATTCATAACTCTAGGAAAACTTTACTTCCTTCTGAGTTATCTTGGTAAGAGGGTTGGACAATCAGGATAAATTTCTCACAAATCGTCGATAATATCTAGATAATTATAAAAAGCTATGGATATTCATTACAGATGTTGGCCTCAGACATCCCTCAATTGCATCTATTTTGGAGGTATCCATAGATATCCCATTGGTTATGATGATATGGCCCAAGAATGAGACCTCATTCACCCAAAACACACACTTACTGTACTTTTCATAGAGCTTCTCCTTCTGCAAGGTCTCTAGTAATGTTTTTAGTGGCTTCTCATGATCCACCTTGGTTTTGGAGTATATCAGAATATTATCAATAAATACTACCACAAATTTGTCAAGATAATCTATAAAGACTCTATTCATCATGTCCATGAATATTTTTGGATCAATAGTGAGTCTGAAAGGCATTACTATGAATTCATAGTGCCCGTATCTTGTATGAAAAGCAGTCTAGGGGATATCTTCCTTCATCACCGTTACATGATAATATCTCAAACGCAAATCCACCATGAAGAATTATTGTGCTCCACACAGCTGATCGAATAAGTCATCAATACGTTGGAGAGGTTAATTTTTCTTTATCATGATTTTTTAAGATCACAATAATCGATGCAAAGGCGCATTGACCCATCCTTCTTCTTGATGAAGAGGACTGGTGCACCCCATGGTAAAGAACATGGGCGTATAATCCCTTTATCCAGATTCTCCTATTGTTTATTCTTCAGCTACTTAGCCTCCAAAACAACCATTCTATATAGTGTCTTAGATATTGACAATTCCCCAGCTATAAGATCAATTGATAATTCAACATATCTTCTAGGAGGAAGACCTGAAAATTCCTCAGGAAAGACTTCATCAAATTCCCTCACAATAGGCATGTCATCTTGAATGGTTACTTACTTAGACTCAATAATCTGATCTAGATACGCATGCTCAGAGGGTATTAATATCCACACTAGAGATGATGAAGCTAAATAAGTTTCAGGTTCCTCATTGTACTTGTAAATAATCGGGGGTTGATTCTCCACAGAGAGAGTGATTTCCTTCTCATGAAAATTAATGTTGGCTCTATATAAGATAATCCAATCCATGCCAAGAATTACATCAAATTCTACCAAAAAAAGTATGATGAGGTTTTCCGGGAAGATTAATCCACATATTATTACAGGAGAGGAGTTATATTCATGGGATGCAATTATTTCCCCATTTTTCGCACTGACTGATATGTTTACTTCAATGATTTTTGGTGGTTATGGGATTGTTCTACTAAACGTTTGAGATATAAAAGAAGGCGTAGAACCGGAATCAAAAAGTATAATCACTATTATTGAATGAATAACTAGCATACCTTTCACCACATCATTTTCGGGGTTCACTTTGGTAGTAGTGATGGAAAAATCTATCCCTTGATGTCATGGAGGATGTTGGTTTTCTCTGAAAACCCATGGCTTAGGGAACTAATTTTCAAGATTCCATGGTTATTTGTAGTTGTATCAATGAAAAATGTATTGAGGTTCAAACGTAGAATCCATATCCTCTATTGTAGCCGCAATTTTTTATTTTCGGAAGTTAACAGCTATGTGCCCTTCTCTTCCACACCTAAATTATTTCCTCGTCCCCTTCACGCAATTTTCATGGGGATTCTTTCCACACCTTTGGCAAGTGGGGTGCTAGATATTCTTAGCACCATTGGATTTATCCATCGGTCCACTATCATTTTAAGTCCACCTTATGATTCTTATCCCCATGATACCCCTGAGATTCTCTGATCTCCATTTCGACTTTGAGGGCATTTTATAAAATTTCCTCATAGTTTTCGAAGTCTCGGATCGCAAGGGCCTTCCGTCGGCTAGGCTTTAGCCCACCAATGAAGCATTCAACCTTGAATTCGGGGGTAACGACAAAGACGGAAGCTTATCATGCATTCCTTGTGAAGGTTGTCTCATATGCTCCAACAGATTCATCGTATTTTTTATTGAGGGAAAGAAGGTCCCTTTCCATCTTATGCCAGAGGGTGGGCGGAAAATATTTATCAAAAAACATCATTTGGAAATCCTTTCATTCCAACACCTTGATCTCCTCCTCAGGCTTTGTATTTTTTATCAATGTCCACCATTGATTAGATTCACCCTCCATACGATAAGCATCATAGAGAACCTTCTGTTGTTCAAAACATTGAAGGATGGAGAATATATTTTCAATGGAGTTGATCCATTGTTCATTGATTGAGGGATCAGATGATCCATTAAAAGTATGAGGCATTTGTCTCATGAATCTCTCGAAAGTGACTTCTTCATTCTTAGGGGGGTGGGGGTTGAACATTCCACGTGACCAATGTTTCTATTCAAATATTTAGTTAGTTGAGAGAGAAGCTTGACAAAGTTCATGATTCCCACTCCCATTGGATTGGGAATCTCATTAGTACAATCATCGCATTGATATTCACATCAGTTGTTAGCTCGAGTGCTCATATTAATGACCATTATCTGGAATAAAAGGAAAGTTAGGGGTAACACAAAAAGGGTAATACAAAGAAAAATGGATGATATTTCTAATAATTTTATTTCCTTAACTTAGGAATCTATAGGCTTCAGTCTATGTTATCCATGATCTACTTTCTAACATATATTCATAGGGAATTTTTTTGTCCCTTAATAACAGTTCATACTAATCTTATGAATTTACAAAAGAATATCCCCCAAGAGTGTCTTAACTAAGCATGCAGCATGGACCATTTTCCTGCACAAGTTCTCATTCGATTCTAACTCAAAGTGGCGTTTTCAGGTTTTATCCCCATGATACATTTGATCGAGAGCCACCTTTACCTACTCGTATCCCAACAGGGATGCATTTCCTTGATAAACCACTTAATCAATACTCGTCAAACCTTAGGGATGTTTTTATTATATATATTCTGGTGTCTAAGGCTTTTACTAGGGTTTTTTAATCCTAATCCCAAAAATAACTAAGCCTATCCTCTGATACCAACTATAAAAACCCTAATCTTTTATTACACACTTAACATATTTTATTACATAAAATAATCACCCGATACAACCTGGAATATTGAGAAGTGTAGTTTCTTTGGGGATTAGGAACATTACATAAAAACATGAAACATAAAACACAACATCTTTATTTGAATCTTTTTTACATGACCATCATACTAAGCATTGCAAGGGATAATCTAAGGACATGAATTAGAAAATTGTGATCAATAAAGCCCAGTAAGGGAATAGACATGGGATAAAATGAGGAATACAATAAATGTTATACAATAGGCATATCAGTGGACCAAAATAGAAGCATAAACATAAAGGAATGATAAATCATGATAATCATAACATAGAAATGTGGCAACAACACTTAACATTGAATTATCATGAGCCAAGGCCCATTGCACATGGAGAATTAGTAAATCATCATTGCACATGAAGCACGAGTAAAACCTCATTTAAATAGAATTATCATGAGTATACCCCAGTTGTAAATGACATATCATGATACAATACTTTACCCAATGCAATGGAGTGCTATAAGGGCACACCCTTCTTAAACATTTCATTCCACGAATAAGTGTGCCACATAGATCATATAACATGGATTCATAAAACAACATCATTTATTCCACAAATAAAATGAATGTGTAATACATACATGAAACTCATTATAAAATATGTAAATTTTCATAAACTCAAAGACCCTTGCTAGAGAAATGGGCATGGTATTCACTACACAATGACATTGGCTTGGAAAAACAGTGCAATTTCGGTAGAGTAACAACGCGACGTAAGAATTCATAAAAAATGGTTGATATGAGGGAAATGGGTGTCTCATAATATTTACATGAAATATACAGTAAGGGGGTCATATAAATAAAAATCCCAACAATTTTAATGAAATTTAGAGTCATGATTCAAAATAATTTCTTGAATGTAAAAGAGGAGAGAGAAATTCCTTACGGAATTTTGGCATAGTAACGGGTGTACATGGGAGGCATTTGATGAGAGAGAATGGGGTATCCCATTATTAAAACATAAATAGGGAATTATGGGGGAGGTTCAAAACCATACCCCAACATTTATAATTGAAATTAAAAGGTCATAACAATTTAATGAATAATGGACAAAAATGAGAAAGGAAGAAAAAACCCTTACTTAGAATTGTGCTTCCAAAGGCATGAGAGAGGAATTATAGAGGCTTCATCAGAGCTTGGGGCACCATGGGAGGATTCTAGAGAGAGGAGAAAAGAGTTTGGAAGAACACCAAAATCGTTGAGTGAGGAGGAAGTGGGAGCTTAGGTGAGTTTATATAGGAAAAGTGAGGGAATTCTTTATTATTTAGGTTTGGGACCCTCACATTAAACTAATCCAAACCACAAACCAGCCCATGTATTCTAGAAAAGGGAAGTGGAAAAAAATATTTTATAAGGCTAATGTACGAATATCTTATAATAATGGGTTTTTTTATGTGGAGGTGAGTCACACTCCAAAGGAAAACAATTTAAAAAGACAAGATGTTTCATAAGCTTTGAATAATCTATTAATGCTTTGTAAACTAAGTCAAACAAACCCAAAATCTCATTATTATAATGTTAAAACATATATTGGCCGAAAATAAAGATTATATTATTATATAACATCACTATTGGGTCATTATGATGTCATAAAACACATTATATATTTAAATTGTATTTAATTTTTACACAACAAATTGATTGTCTCAAAAAATTATGAAAAATTCACCATTGGATAATTTGAACATCCTGATTCCAGAAATAATATTTATTTTATCTAATTATTTTTATAGATATTCTATTTCTTACTTTTAAAAAAAATGACATTTATCGAAAATTCACGGGTTTTGAACAAAATGGCTTTCAAACCTTAATAAAAAATTCGATTGCATTCATAAAATTATACAATAATTTATATTTAATAAAAATTAATTTTAGAATAATAATAATATTTATTAAAATATTATTTAATTTAATAATATTTTAATTCATCAAAATATATTTTTTAGTTGAATATTAAATAAAAACACTCTTTTTTCTTTAAAAACTATTTACAGGGTACAATAATAAAATGAAAGTATATTAATTATTATATAAAAAACTAATGTACATAACCATAGTGTTAAGGTCTTGATAGTCAACCCCTTATAACACTTGAAAATGATTGAAGAGTAAGGTGTGCGATAGTGACAGTCTTTTGGGGTGGCTCAAATAACATTGTTCAGGTGGTAATCTCTTTCAACATCCATTTCTCTCGTAGGTGGTCCCGCTCGAGCTTAACATATTCAATCTCGACTTGGGTATGTTCAAAAGCGACGCCTAATGATGCCACCTCCTTTATAAGCTGTGAAAAATGGGCTTCATAAGGGGCACGTCAACTGGATGAGGCCATCTCTTCTTTTTTCTGAGTTAATTGGATTTGTTAAAGCCCTATATTTATACTAATCACGTGATCACTATTCAATGACTATATTAGAAATGGTCACAATTCATAACATAAAACAAAATAATTTGAAATTTTATATAAACATTTTAAATAAATATACATTTAATTAGATCAAGTGTGATTTCTATTAATGAATTTTCGGGTCATTATATACAATATCTTGGATCCTTACTAGTGAACTCACTGGCATGTCACAATAATTTTTTAATTGAATCATCATGTGGTCATGGAAGAAAATATATCTACCTATAATTGAAAAATACATTGAAGAGGTGGTTTCTTCATGAATTGTCCTTCTCTCCCACATCATTAATTCATTATACCAATTGATCTCCAAGAAGTTCAACTAAATTATGTTGACCAACTAAAGTGAGAGTAATTAACATTGGATTTACTTGATTTTAGTTTTAAAATAATGTAAAATATACTTCATTACACAGAATGTTTTTATAATTAGATCATATCCTTCCCCAGGTATGTGATGATAAAGAGGATATAATGAACACCATGGAGGATAAGTTAGAGAGAAGATCCAACCAAGATGAAATTATAGGTGTTTTGAAATATGACTTGAATACTAAACAAATGTTGGTTATCATAATTATTTGAATTATTTTGTTTTTTAATATTTATCAAATGACAGGGATAAATTAGATTCCCAATGTTTTTAATATAAAGTAATCCCTTTTGAGAATAAACCATGATGTTTTCAAGGACACTTTATAATATTTTATGGTTGAAGAAGTAATGGAAGAAGAGTTTGATAAGTCCATTGTGCTTTTATATCCCCATATTCATACACATTAACATATACTTGGGGATGACACTATAAATATTGACATGGATTACACCTTCTATAATTCTTCTCCCTGTAACACTTACTTATTTTCTTTTCTTATACTTGGGGTGGGAACATTTTTCTATTTTAATGGGGATATCCACTCTTGGTACCCACTTATGGATATATAATGAAATAGAATGTGGTGGTTCCTTCAAAAATTAAAAATAATAAACCTATAATTGGGAGATGATCAGATGTAAATTTATGGCTATATGAAGTATAAATAAAACACCGCTTAGGGGAAAACAGAAGTTTATCTTTACTTTTAATGGTTACATTTTTTCATTAATTTTTATTGATTCTATTTATTTAACTTTAAACAGTGGTATAATGTGTTAAATATACTCTTTTCATAAATATTCCTAATAAAAAATAAACATGGTCATATATATATATATTTATTTTTCTATTAATTACCTACAATATTTTTCCTTGATTTATTCCATGTGTGAAGTTTTATTTATGTTTGTGGGGTTATATTTTGGGTTCCTTATTACGTATTTTTCTTTTTCTACTTTAATTATTTAAATTATTATTGTCTTCAAATATAAAAAAAGGAATGAAAAAATGAATTCCACATGAACATTAATTATACAGAACTTATTGAGAATTTTTGTTTTTATTCAACATTATTAGATGCATATTAGGTTTGGGAATGTTTCCATCATTGATTATTGATTTTGGTAAAAATGGAAGATGTTCATTTATATGAATGATTTTATATTTACAATTTTTTGGAGATTTTGAAATCATTCACGGTGACCCTTTTATAGGGAAATTGATTACTTTAATCATTCTAAACACTTTATAAATAATCATGACATATGATTATCTCTTACTCAATTGAAGATATATCCATGTTTTGTAATATTTTTTAGTTGTTAATGTTGTCACTCCCAATGTTTTTTCTCCTCCGATCAATTCCATTATTATACTAGATTGACCAATACATGCCTACCTGATATCCACCAATTATAATCCCTAAAAATAAATTTCAAAAATAATTTAAAATATTAAAAAATAAAAAAAAATTTGATGGGAGTGATTAAATGTAAAACATGTGGCCTTATAAAGGGTGGAAGATTAATTTTTATCATCAAGTAAATATAAAATGAGTGGAATTTGGAATGTGATTTTAAATTTTGTGGGGAAGGAATTGTTTAATAAAAATGGTTAAGAAAAAAAAATTTCTTGTCCTGAAAATATTTGACAATGGGTGGAGAGACAATATTTAAATGATTGTCAAACACACATAGGAAATTTGTGGAAAGGTAGTCTTATAAGATGTTTCCACCTAATTAGGGTCATTTATATCACTAAATATTGCTTTAATATAATATATAGGGCATAAAAGTTCAGGTTTTATTTTTATTTACTTGTTTTTAGTATTCCATGCAATGCTAATATTTTCATTAGGGTTTGAGAAATTTCATCATGCATCATTATTCGTATTCCATGATATGTGGTTTTTATCACGAGTGTAAATGGGTTTGTGTGGGGTAGTTTATTAGAAATTATTTTTTAGAATACATTACTGATATTAGTTGATAAAATTTCTCCATATTGAACATTATTTGGTAATTTAATGTAAATATGTGTTTTGATTCTAAATATGGATGTTGCATGGACATTTTTTTACCATATAAAACTAACTTATTAATGTATTTAGACTATTTTATATGTGTAAAATTAAAATTTAAAATATTATTTTCACATTAAAATATAATTTTATACATTTTTAATTTATAATATGGAATGTAGATCAAATATTTGAATGGTCTATAGTTGGAGTTAATTGAGGGTTGGGCTGAATTCAGTAGAATGGACCACACCTCACTAATTAATTCATAAAATATTCAATAATATATGAATTTTGATGGAATTTTTATAGAATCTTAATAAATATATTAATATAATTTAGATTTAATTAATTTATAATAGGTTATTATGGTATAGTTCTCGAAAATAAATCTCAAAATGGAGTAACTTTTGGAGGTATAATGATACATGTTCTCTTTTTATGATTCCAAATCATAACATTCCTAAACTCTATTTCAATTATAATATCATTAAATAAGAGGTTTAATATAGGTTTTGGGATTCTATGGCCAAAATGGGTGTTTTCATTTCTCTCTCTATAATTTTCATTAAGGAAGACTTTGTGAAATGATCTCTTCCTAGAAGGTGATCCTCTCCCAATTCTACATTTTTCTACCTTTATTTTCTTCATTTAAAATCATAGAATCCCCAACCATACATCCATATTATAATATTTTTGTATTTTTGTATTATTTCTTGGTTGAAGAATATATTATTGGGTATAATATTGGGTTTTAACTTTTTAAACTTTTTTCTAATGTAAATCGTCTCCACGATGAATATTCCACCCATGTGAGAGTAGTTATTTGTTTGTATGATCATATTACTAACAACTTATTTAGTTGTATTGAATCCATGTAATAACTTTAACTCTATAAATTATTTTTAATGAAATGGGGGTTTAATGTTATGATCACTCAAGAGATTTAGTATTTGAAAATGAGGATGGGTATTTATGAATCATGACATCTGAACATTAATTTTCAAATATAGTCAACTGGGGATAATTTTGTAGTATTTATATATAATAATAAAAAAAATAGATAATTATATTTAGGTTATTTTTATTTTCCTATTATTCTATTTAGAATTAATTATCATTTGTTCTACAATCAAAAAAGGGTGTTATGATTGGATGTTTCGAAGTTAGATTATGGTTTTTGGTCATGTTTTCTTCTATAAGGTTCACTACTAAAAATATAGGGAATGATAATTGAATAAATTAAAAAATTGGGGATAATTATTGGTGATAAATTAAGGGGTAGTATAGATCAACCATGATAATTTATTTTTATCTTCACATTCTATTTTTTCTAATTTTTTTAAATTAATCAACCAAAATCTTGTTTTGTGTGCCGATTTATCATATATTTTCATGGTTTATTTTCTCATTTATGGGGAAATTTAACTCACTTAATAATTAATATATATGTCACAAGTATTACACTATTCTCTATGTAGTAAAAATATAAAAAATATTTTTAGAGAAGAAGAAAAAATGCTGACTAGTTTAACAACAGTTGTAGGGCCTTACATTCATTTAGTTGAGAACGATGTGTGTGTTGACCCAAAATAAAATATTTGATAAAATGGTAATATTTTAGGCACTTTAATTATCTTAATAAACATATAAATTTAATAAAAACACATAGAGTAAAATAAATTCTTTAAAATTGTTTCAGTCGATCTCTAAGTAGGTCATGTTTTCATTAATCGAGATCTATCATGTCATATGAAATAATCAACCTCAGTTGTTTTTATATTCATAATAAATAATTAATAAACATTATTCACCAAAATTCAGTTCCACATTCTCCGTCATACTACATTAGTTTTATCCCAACATCATCTTGAGAAACTAAATAATAAACTCATCACTTAAGTCTCACTGACCTTTATCCTTAATGTCCTAATATGACTTATAATTTATACATCACTAAAACTCACATAGCATCAATGCATGGTTTTCTATGTTTGTTCTTTACTCATAAATAATTCATAAAACATTAAATCTCTTGAACGATGAAATTCATTTCATCCAATAAACCCAAAGTAACAAAGCACCAGATATTTTAAAATGTATTCGACCAACACGACATTCAGTCATGTTATCATCTTAGCATTATCAATTTTGATCTATTTACACTAAATGCACTCCAAAAATGGGTTTTTATGAACTCTACATTGATTCTTATTAAATGGGTATATTTGATATTATATTGCCTTTTACTCATCATAGAATATAAATTTCTAGTTTTAATTTATTTATGATGAACTCAAGCTTCTCAAAGATTTATACATCCTCAACCCCTAACTCTCACATTCAAATATATTCCCAATTAATCATGTAATTGTCTATATAATACCCATCCATGATTGATTTTAATTTTTTGGGAATGGTTTGTGATCCTACCACAATGTTGAATTGATTGGAATACTATATATGGTGACAAGCATAGTTGGAATCCACATGTGTAGTTAGAGAATCAATCACATTGTTTCATAAATTGTTATATTATATTATCTTACCACATCTCATAAGGGATAATGGACTGACCATGCCCATTTCTTGGATTTTATATCATTGAAGCTCTCATAATCATCCAAATATGACTTTAAACTATTCTAAAACACAGATATATTATTATTTATATAAATAAATCAATTACATTGAACAAAAATCAAGGAAATAAAATCAATGATAATATTAATAAAATACATTATTTATATGAAAATATATAAATATAATGAACTAAATATATATACTGGCATTTATATTGAAAAAGTATACTAATTTAAAAATTACAATTTATATGTTCGTAAAATATATTGAAAATTAAATTAGAACAATTTTTAAATTAAATATAAAAACATAATGTTTTAGAATAATATTCAATGAATGAAAATTTACAGAAAAAATATACTATATATATAGTAACTCTCCATTTTAAATATATTTTTACAATTAAAAATAGATAAAATTCAACAATGTGATGTGGTAAAATGTATCTACAAAGAGTTATATCATTACAAAAATTTCTGCAATTTTTGTTTAGGGATTTTATTTTACTCAAAAATAATTATCTTTTTATAAACTCTAGATATTTCTTTTTGTATCGAAACTACATATATAACACAAATTTTAATGAAATAATTTTTTTTATCTATGGATCATTTAATTTAGCATTTTTTAGATTTCCAGTCACCAAAAAAAATTTCATTGATTAATTTTATAATAATTAGATAGTAATCCAATTAAATAAAAATCAATTACACATTTAAATTAAATTGGGGGAGATTAAAAGAAATTTTATTCAAATGAAAAAAAATAAAACAAGGAAAACACATAATAAAACAAAACTAGTCGGACCTCTCCATGATACATATTTAGGACGACTCTGATAATGATATTCTTAATTCATTTTTCAATGAATAATTGAAGAAATATAATAGCTATTAAGAAACGTGGTATAAAAAATTTAATCATAATTAAGTGGTTGAATAACATATTTATTTTCAACCCAATGGACTTTATTGATATCCAAATCACATTATCCCTTAACATTTTATAGAAAAATCATTACAAAAAATAAAAATCGGTTAAACTAAAAGAAATGGTTTCTTATAAATTGAAATTTATTTTTTTAAATCATAGAGGTAGTTATAGTTTATATGGTCCATAGATTTATATTACATAATTTCACCCTAAACATGATAAATGATGTAGTTTATTTTATTGGATAAACCACATATTAGTTTTTCGATAACTCATTACAAAATACTTTATTTCTAGGTACTATTTTTTCATATTACTTTTGTGTCACCTTTGTAGTGTCAAGATCAAGATAAAATATGGGTTGAGTGATTTAAAAATGTGCTTCATATTCTTTTACATGAATACATTGAAATCAAAATAAATATATATAGGTTACTTATAGGATTGGAATAACATAATTTTTTTGTGATCATGTTGTACATCATCAATTTCCATAATAATGTCATTTTTCTCTTATATCCCAATTGGATATACATGAAACTCCTCTAAACTATCTTCAAATGTGGCCACCTTCCTTATTGGATATTCTTCTTCCACAAATTCTTATATAATAAATTTTTAATAAAAATTAGAAATCAAGAAAAAAATTATGGGATATGTATTTAAGTATTTTAAATAGAAATGAATTATTGATAGAGTTATTTCTGTTAATAATAACTAAAAATAATAATTCTTTATATAATTATCATAGTTAATCAGTCGTTCTTGTCTCATACAGTGGATCATCACTATTTTATTTATATCCAATAAAATATATTGTTATATACTCTTTATCATCCTATAATTACAATAAACAAACTAATTTTACATTCACAACAAATGGGTTGTTAGTATTCAAATGATATACAATGATACGATAAGAAATTTAAATAAACTAAGAACTATCCCATTTATTTTTATTGAATTGTTTTGTCATTATCATCATACTAGACCTCTAGGAACACATTTATAGGTGTGGGTAGTGTCTTATAAAATATTTATTCAATGATACCTCTATTTTAGAGTATTTATTATGAAAAACATGCCTGATTTAAGTTGGGTCCTTTTGATTTAATTTACATGTAGAAAAAAACATCCCCTTTATATATATAATGTAATTTTTTCCATTAAAACCCAATTCTATTGGATTATTTTTTATATATTGATATTTTGGTAGGTCATAAGTAATTTTTCATATATTATAGAGAAATTTTTATTTAATATTCACGATTTCCTCTTATTTAACATAAGGGAAATACAATACTTAAAATATCTTTTTTTCTTAACTACTCTTAAAAGGATTTATTGATATTGTAAAACTTCAAATTCCTTTATTACATAACACTCCTAGTGTTTTCAACATCATTTACTTTAGATAAAACATTAGATTATACACTCTATTCATGATGGTATAATGAAAATGTGTATTTATTATCATGTCCCTTTTTTCAAAATATAAATAACTCTAATGAAATGGTTTGGGGGGGAATTACTACTCCAAATAGTATGCTCTAGCATCAATATATTCATTCTATACATGGGTGTTAATTTATAATATAGTAAACAAGTGTAAACTCTTTAAACATTATTTTAATATTCCTATATGATTTTATTTTTACATGACACGTGACATGTTAGTTTATTTTCTATAGATATATTTAATATCATGGAAAATGTATTTATAAAATAAAATAATCAATGGAGTATCAAGATAGGGACCATGATAATAGGGAAAACAATTTGTGCTAGTAAAGGTCCAATTAATTTAACAAATAAATACTTGTAGAAGACAATATAGGTATTACTAATTTCATTTCACATGGAACTAGAAAATCAATCACCAGAATCCATTTTTTTGTGTTTCAAATGTTCTAAAAGTGAAACTATAAAATATTTCAAGGATGTTTCAACAAATATGTAATGAAAATAAAGATATAAATATTCTAGTATAAGAGATCATGGTGTGATCCTTTTGGTATATTTCTACTTTATCTCATTACTACATTTTCTTTGGAAGGCACAATTATAACTGTTATTATATAAGGAATTCCAAATACTTGGATCTATAAACAAGAAATTTATTTTAATGTTAAAGACTAATACAGAATTATTGTATTTAATTATTCCACATTCACTATGTGAAAGAGGGAGATATCTAGTAATCAATAAGAAACCCAAATGTACTAATCAGTATCTATATGTAAACTCCCCTCGAGGGTAGTTCAATCTACTTATAGTAACACTCTTAATCCTTATTTCTCATTCATATGAATTCTATTTAATGAAAGTTTTCTAATCATCCCATAAAAATAAACTATATATAGAACTATATGGGAAGATATATTAATATATTTTTTAAAATTTCATGAATAAATAATTCGACAGTAATAAAAAATCATTTCCCACAATTCATTTATTATTACACATTAATATTAAAATAAAATAAATTGAGTTATTTTTTCCACTAAAAACTTTGTTTCAAAGGAAATATCAACTATCGAATACTTTATCAATCATCAATGTGGTATTAATTCTCTGTGTATATAACATTTTATGGATATTAGAAAAATAAATACCCCAAAATATGAATAAAAATCTAATGAAACTCCCTAAAAACAATTTTTATCCTAAAATGGAACTCCCTGGTTTATTTGAACACATTCCCCCTAGTCCCAATACACTGTGAATCTCTCTATGTAAATAATATTTTTTAGTGAAAATATTTTATTCTCATTATTTGGTTTCCACGTTGCTAGATCAATGGATATCTTTATAGGGTTTTAGTGAAATTAAATTTTTTAATCTTATCCCATAAACAAGATCCATATATCTTCAAAACAATCAGTAGAAAATTTGAAATGGTTTTTCTGAATTTGGGTAGATGAGTGAATTTGAGAATTTTAGTTTTTGATCTCCTTCTAATTCAATTTTAATAATTATTATTTTATTATTCTTTAGTATTCACATAATCAGACATGGATGATGGTAGATTTATCATAGAGTCGAGATTCGTGTGCACATAATCTTAAGTTAATCTCATATAGAAGTTACTTTATGGGAATTAATCAAAATAGTTAGATCATTAATTCTTCAATATATACAAATTTATTTGATGTGAGAACCATGTTTCTCCATTAATCTCATTCAAGGAAAAACATCATGTTTTATTCAAATGTGGATCCATTTTAATTTGGCGACCTTGAACCTAGTAAACCAAGGCCAGTGTATGCACAATTAAATTTGTATAATATATAAGGAATCATATCATGATAGATCAAATTATTTACTAGTATTGGTAAAATATATACATACATGAGTCTTGCATTAAATTTGAAATCAAAATTTTCAAAAAAAAAAATTATTTAGAATAACAGTATTTCCTCTATTATGTCGTTCCATATTATCATAGTACACTTCAAGGATTCCTTGGAATGGAAAAAAATACAGTTGATCAGAAATACTCATTAACTATTATATAAATTGAAATATATCAAGAATAAATTATTTTTAATGAATATTTAAATGTAATTAACAAAAATATTCTATAATTTAATCAACAAGCACAACTATCATAGATAGATAAGGAAACATTAATATAGAAATGTAAATAACTGAAAAAACATGTCACTTAATAAATATACATAGAATTAAATACACCCAGATATATTATCATTGTGAAAATATTATGGATAAAAATAATTTATTTGTTAATGTTGGGAATTATTAATTATCGAACGCCATGATCTCATGCATCTTGACACATCTACCCCAAGACCTTTCACATGAAGGGTTAAAACTATAGGTAAAAACCCATTTAATGCTAGCTTACTAATTCACCTCATTAGAATACTAATTTATATAGGGGATAAATAATTCAAGACCCATATATCATTGTATGTCTAAATAATTACTCAAAATATAAAATAATTTATTTAATCCTAGAACAGTGTTCATTATCATCAAATACATATACCACGTAAATAATATGGGTTTATTAATATCTCGTCATATAAAAATAATGTTAAATTTATAAAACTATATATAGAAATGATATATGGTTTAATCAAAAAACATATCCATCAAAAATAATATGAATATTTCGGGGAAATGTAATGTGCCCAGTGAAGTGAAAAATTCACAGGAATGCTAATGGCTACGAAATGAATTATGAAATAAAATATCAATACATTCAATGGTGAAAATTATAATAAATGATATATATAAATAATAAGGATAGTATTAATCCATCATATACCCATTGTAATAATAATAAATGGTTGTTGTGATGATTATAAATAACATAAAATGATAGTTTAAACGATTCTTGAGGAAAAAGCCTTTTATTTTTTAAAATTACTTTTTAAAACATAAATTTGAAAAAAATAATTAAAATTAAATTCAATGAAAACAAAAATTGAATCATAAAAATTAATCATTATAATGTTTTAGTGGTAATGATGGAAATAATATTTGTTAATTCATACCTATTAAAAAATATTCCTCTCACTTTTTTAGTAAAATTCCAAATAGAATTATTTTCAAAATAGAATTAATATAACATTGAATAAATTTCATAGCAAGTATAAATTGGAAAATATTTCATTAAAAAATTATTTATAAGGGGCTAAAATAAGATTTATAAACTTTTTTATAAAACATATGTCTAAAATAAAAAGGATTTTCGTGTGAATAGAATAATTGTGTAAAAGTTTTGTAAACATAATTTCAAAATTAGTTTAAGTAAAAAAGATAAATAAATGGAATTTTTAAATGAAATTATAATTAAATAACCATATTATAATAAAAATTAATTGTTTATTATGCAATGATCCAATAATTATTTTAAATATAAACTCAAGCAGCAACAATCCTGATGGAAATGGGTTTGTTAAATAAACCCTTTTAACGATCATACGTAAAAGATAATTAACCCGTGAATCAAATATATTAATCAAATATAAGTAAAATTAAAATAATTTGATATAAAACTTCATACATTGAAAATTAAATACATACACATTTTTATAATATCAAATTCAATGAAGAAGAAATATAGCCTAATAAAAAAAATTGAGTTATGGAATTTTTACCACATGGTAATTTTCAATTCAATTCCCCATAGATAAAATTAATTAGAGAGAAACTTAAGGTATCTTGGAACAATAATAAATCATTATATTACAACTCAATAAAGTATTATATAAACCATTTAAAATAAATTAGGTTCATAATGACACAATATGCCTCAACAAAGGGAAATTTAGATAAAATTCATTACAAAGATCATATCATCGAAGTGGGGGATTAATCAGTAAATTTACTATGTGTATAAATCATAAATAAATGTAATACAAGTAAAAATACAATATAAATTTATAAATGTTCATTATAGACACAATATTACCATTACATAATAAATGAAGTTGAAGTTTTACCCAATTAATGGAAATTGATTTAAGAAATCCCTTACAAAGGGCATAACAATAAATATAAAATTAACCAATGATTTGATTTTGTATATAAAATGTAAACTAATAAATTAATATTATATAAATCATAATATATTCATTATTAATTTAAAACATAATCATGGAATATTGATGTCAACAGAGAAGTAATATAACCCAACGAAAAAAATCGAGTCATAAAATTCCTAACCATTTGTAAATTTTCTAGCCAAATACCCTTGGATGAAATAAATCAAATCAAAAAATAAAATATGAATAATTATCAGCAAATAATTATATTGCATGTACATGTGGTAGTATGTTCACCAAATAAAATAAATTCAATGAATAAATAATAATATGCCTCAATAAAGAGAAATTGAGATGAAGTCCCTTACATCACCCTTCTTTTTTGTTAAACATTATTCAAACTCTATTATAATTTTTTTAAACATGTTACTAACTTATTAAATAACCATATTAAAATTTATAATATCATGTATCATCCATTAATTAAATATTATCAATTGATCATAAATAATCATTCATTTTACTAATTGTTTCGTGTGAGAATTTCCTTGTTTTCTCTTTTTTTCTTTATCATGAAAGTTGCAGTTTTTGTGAATATTATCTTTTCCATACTATCCATAATAATTATAATTAAATAATTATAATATTTAAATATAAATAATATTTTTATTATAATTCATGAAATATAGTTTTAGAAAATTATGTATGTTACCATCAAGGATATCGTACATCATACGTATGCATGGGTAATGATTATTTTTCCAATGATCATTATGGATTATAGGTAAGTGATATTTTTCATAAAATAATGGTGATAATTTTATAAATGTTATATTATTTAATTAAATATACTATATATTTAATCTTTGTTGTGTGGAAATGAAATGTTAGTCATGCCACATTGTGAAGGCGACGGTGCACATGTACACAAACATTGTTACTATCATTGTGTGAGTAAAAAGATAAGAAATAAAATTTTATATTTTAATTATTAAAAGATAAATATTTAATTAATATCATAATTATTTCTTTTCTATAACATAAATTATTCAATTATATCTATATCACCTTTAACACTAGAATTAGTGAAAGACGTGTCACATCGCTTCACGAGGCAGATGTTTGTACGCATGAGGGGCATTACCATATCCTCTATGGAATGGAATGTAAATTATATATATATATATATAATGACACCAATTATATAATAATATTACAAATAACTTATTTATTCTTCATATCCATACTCATTTCACACTGTGAGATGTGTTGAAGGGAAACCAAATGAAATTGATTCGCGAGGCGGTAGTCATATGTACACATGATGATTATTTTCTAACACATTTTCGTTGGTGTGGATGGTTTTATGTTATTTATATAACATAAAAATATCTAAATATATGTAATATATGTAATATTATTAATTTATTATATAAAAAAATTTAATAATAATTTCAGGATCTTATAGATGAAAAAAATGAAAACACGAGTTAAAAAAAATTACTACTCTTTTAGGTAACCTCAATAGAATTGCACCAAAATCCATTATAGGATTCATTTAATATAAGAAAAAGGATTATAATAAGATAGTAATGAATTAAAGTTTTTATTTGGGTATTTATTTTCTAATTCAAAATGGTTTAATGGTTTCACTAAAAGAGGAGAGGGGGTTCCCTTTTGTAAGTGATTTGAGTGTCACACTAAAACTATTTCAAAGGAAAATTTTATATCTATGTTTTAAACATTCTAAAAGGGTCCAAAATGTATTATAATATAACATAAAACAATATAAGATCTAAATATTTAGTGAAATATAATTTATTAAAGTGTATTCATCATTTCATCCCATATATTTATAGTTTAACCCTGATAAATCATGTTTTCCCTTAACTGCTATAAAGAATTTTTTCTATTTTTATTATTAATTATAGTAAAAAATAAATACTACCTTATTAAATAATTTAAATTATTATTTTTAGATACATTTAATATAATTTTAAAAATTAAATTCACAGAATATGAATATTTTAATATATAATTATTCTCATAAAAAAGATGAGAAAATGGATGTTTAATGAGAAAATGATCAAAAACCTAGAAGGGTGTTATATCAAAATTCACGATAAAAATGATTAGAATGACCGAAATATAATTATTTAATATTTAATTTAAATAATTTTAATTTAAAAATAATTTCAACTATAGTTTAAATTTATAAATAGTTTTAATGAAATTATAGTTTCTAAATAAAATTTAGTATTTTTCACTATTCATCAAAAGATGAATAATTTCATAAAAAACCAAAAATTTAAAAATAAATTATTATGATATGATGATTTTAAAAATAAATTTTATTGTTTCGAATAAATTTTTTAAATTTTCTAAAAATAACATTTAAATTTATTTTAAATTATGTGTACAAAAATTTGTTGAACCGTCTTTTAGAAAAAAAGATTTTTTTTAAATAACATATTTTTCCATTTAAATTATTCTTATTTTATTTATAATAAAAATATATCCATTATTTTCTTATATTAGTTATATTTCTTCACACCTTATTATTTAATTTCCTTATTATAATTGTATAATATATTATGATTTGTCTAGACTTGGGGTTCCATGTTCCGCTATATATCAAATAGATTATACATAATGAAATATAGTTCATGGGAAATTTATGTTTGGGGTTTCATGTCACATGATCTATCAAAAAAATGTTATTCGTTTAAAATATATAGGTTTTACATTCTCTCCACATTAAATATATTTTTCCTCGTAATTTAATCTTGATCTCATTAGTTAATGGTTGATATTTGAAAATTCTATTTTTGAAAACACACATCATATAAAGAGTTATTAAAACATCCCTTAATAAGAGATAATGGAAAATAATAATCCCATATAGAAAAACACATATATAGGTTTCTATAAAATGAAAATTAGTGACATGTAATGTTATGAACATGGAATATAATTATAAATAATTATAGAGAGTGATAGATTCCATTGATCAAAATAATGTCAATGAATAATGGAAATTTATAATCCTAAAAAATATATCTATATGATGATATAAAATTTCATTTAATTTACTGAATATGATTTAAATAGTATTTTTTTAAATATATTTCTTAATTTTGAGTAATTATTTTATTGTCTAACAATATTTGAAAATATACTTATATCATATGTTTCTATTAAACAAACACAATCTCATCCTTTGGTTGTGTGATGATTAATTTCCAATTCATCCCATACAACACGAAATGTATACCAAAAAATTGATCCATTATTCATAATGCACTAACATGTAATCTTAACATATCGTATGATATATAAAATAGTGACAAGTCTTTCTATATGCCTCAAACTTTTTCCCAAAACCAATATTGTTTACAGAAGTGGTCCAATATAATTAATTAATATCTAAACCTTAAAAGTAACACAATGGAGCATAATTAATATTTATTTTTTAAACAGGTTTTCTAAAAAGATTAAAAACTAACCAAAAAATCATGTTGTTCAGTTGTAGGTGCTAATACATTATCATATTTCAGTTATGGGTTCAAGCCATGCATCCTTGCTAAATCTGATAGGTTGTCACCCATATTTTATGTAATTTTTTTGAAAACACTATTAATATGATTCATATACAATTCCTAATTTTTGATGAACCATGGTGAATAAAAAATATATGACTAGTAAACCATAAAGGTTACCAATAATATTAAATATTTTCTAACAAAATATAAATGCATTCTTATTTAAATAAAATTTCATATTTAAACCAATGGGATGTGTTACCATAAATGTTTTACAAAAGTATCCTTAATTATGTAATATTCATACTAAATAAATTTACAAAATGGTTGTATATGATTTCACAATTGTGATCAACCTTAAACTAATAAATCCATGATGGTATCCATAACTCTTATTTTAATAATGAAATATATACTTATGATATTTCACATAATTCTGAAATGATTTGTGATTCATATAAGAAAAATATCATTGTTAAAATAATTCTTCAACAAAATTATTTAATGAGAGTTCATAAATACTTCATCCATATTAAGTAAACATATTTTATTTTTAGTTTAGGGTTTAACATTTTGGAATGGTAATTTACTCAGATAATCCCCAAGTTCCCAAAATTTATGGCAATAAACATTAAATTGATCTCTATGGTGAGATTTATTTTCTTCAACCACAGTCATCATTTTTTTCATAGAAATGAATTTATTTATGACCCTATTTTTCATTTATAAGACATGTTATAATTACATTGAGAAACTTTCTTTTCAATCTAAGACACGATATGTTTATCTAAGGTCATTCATTGTCACCATCTATTCAAATAACTCATAATGGTTTCTAAAGAACATATGAATTATCCTAATAATATCCTCTAGTAAATTTAAACCAGGTGAATTGTAAGGCATGTTCTCATGCTCCAGGTAATGATCAGATCAATAATAATTTACCATGTTTTGAGTTATTACCCCGGGGAACATTTCTTCTAAAACCACACCCACTATTAGTGTCCAAATAGGGATTTATTTTAATGAAATAATAATATAATATTATCATTTACAAAACATTTGGATATTATTATATACTATGTATTAATGTTTATAATTGGGTTATGATGAATAATATTTTATTTACTAAATCTACATCCAAGAATTTCTACAAAATATCCTTTGATAACAAATATAGTGACTACGACCCCAGTATCTCATAACTTGTGTCTTCTTTGTGAAATTCACATAATATTCAAGGAATCACATCCCAAAATAGAAATAGGAGTTGTAACATCCTTAATGTCTTCAATGAAAAAATTTCTTAAAAATTATTTATAAAACAATTCTTTTTTAGTAAATATTCCATATCCTCTATCAGAAATTTAATTTTATAAACCTATTTATTTCTCTGAGTACAAAAATTTCAAATATTTTTTATATTAATTCAGAAAAATAATTATGAGGATTTTATCTATCACTTGTAAAACTTATTTCATCAACATAATCAATAATAATTAGTTTTAATTTGTACATTTTCTTCACATTAATGTTTTATTAAACTATTCCTTAAGAAAAATTATAAATTTCCAATCATCTATCACATTTTGAGTACCAACCTCATTGAGCTTTTTTCAACCCATACAATGATTCCATAAAAATATATTTCATTAATGAATTTTTTTTTATATAATACCGAAGTTTTTCTCAATATAATCTTATTCATCAATAATTTGAAATATGATAGCTGGCGTGACTTCCATCATATAAGCTTTAAAAAAATTGTAGCGACTACCAAGAAAATTAGAATAATTTTTGTTCTCACAATGGTGAAAATGAATCGATAAAATCTTCAAATTTTTCATATGAATATACTTTTCAAAAAAATCATGATTTGTTTATAAAAACTTCTACATTTTTATTTATCTTATTTCTGAACACCCACTTTTTCAAAAATAATATTAGTTTATACTTGTTAGGGATCAAGTTCGTAGATGTTATTCTTCTCTATCTGAACCAACTCTTATTTCATATCATCCACCCATACATTCTGTTCATATTAATCTAATACTAATTACAAATAAAACCTTGAATAAAGTAATGTTTTATTTTGAAATATAAACATTATTATATTCAATATAAGAGATTTTTGATTTATAATAATTTTTCAGATTAATATTTTTTTAGGTTATAAAATTTCAATTTTTTCTACCAGTTTCACATTCCTTACTACATGGTTCTTCTTATAGTTAAGTCACATATTTTTTCCCACATTAATATTCTCTTTTCATAATATCATTATAAGTCATTAATATATCTTCCATAACACTTTCAATAACCTTTGTTAAGGAAGTGGTATTTCCCACAACATTCATATCACATGAATCAACCAACTTTTATAATCATTCATTTCATCATTTATAACTTATTATATAATTGAAAATTCCCTAAATTTTATTTATTAAGATGTTTCAACATATTTTCCCTAATATAGCTTTTTGATAATTAGTAATCAAGGACTCCGAAAAATATTGATATTTTTCAACGATGATTTTCTTATTAGTCCACATCTCTTAGTTTGTAATGTTGGATTCTAGCTATAATAAACAACTATTTTTTACATGTGTATTTGTACTAATATATTCAACCTAATATAATATAAAATGTTTTCTCATCCATTATATTTCTTAAACATTCAACAAAATAAATATTTTTCCTTTCTATTTATCAATATTTATTGTTATATATTTATGATTCATTATTTCTTCAAATAGGATTAACAATCATTTTTATATACTTGTTTTGATTAAATTTTCCTAGTAATAGTACATGAATATGAATCTCTTGGTCAAATTCCCTTCTGAAGAATCAGAACATTTCTTCAACCTCATATTTTTGCTTCATATAAAAATATGGTTTTTCGAGGGAAATAATCAATAAAGTGATAAATCACAAATACCCTTTAATTTAATGACAACTTATGTAACACCCCAGGTAAATAAAGAATATGACATTTTTATATTTATCCCTATTTGTGAATAAAATTATAATATTAATCTAAAGGGAACTTTATTCTCGATGGCTTACCCAATATGGAACAACGAGTTCCTTTGAAATTGTACGTTGCACTCTAATAATAAAATAATATTATATTAAATGGTAGTTAACGCCTAGCCATTGTAATGGAGGGAATGAACAGAACTAACTAAAAAATGATTATATATTTTTTTCAAATATTTTTACTCTTTACAATAAATGTTAGAGGATTAAAAATGCGATTGAATCCAATTTTAAGCATAAACATTCTAATATTCATTAAAAGGTCGATTAACCGCCTTTTAATGGAGAACCTCTTTTAAATCCGCTTTTTTAAAATTTTATGTTTTATATTTGACAAAATGTAATTATTATTTAGAATCGGGACATCAAAATTTACATTGTGTAAATTTGATGAATTTTTCCGATAAAGTTCATTTTTTAATGAATAGTGAAAAATGTTGTATTTTAATTCAAAACCTCTTTTTAATCTAATTTATTTATATGATTAGATTATCTTTTGAATTGGTTTTAAAGTTAAATTAGAATATATTTTTACCATTTAATCCAATAGTGGTCGTTGGTATTATTTTCACTTTGAAATTGGATTTAAACTAGTGTCAATCTTTTGATACTTATTGTTTCATAAAAACACGCTATTTCCTATGACAGCGGGAATTAATTATTAAATTAATTAATGTAACATATATGTTTCGCATTTTGTAATATTGACATAATTTTTGAATTCATAATATCAAATATAGCTTAGGGTGAAGTTTTGGTATATTTCTGAAAAACATCAATTTTTGATGAATAGTGAAACCACTAAGTGGTACTTAAAAACTGATTTTTCGTTTAAATGAAATTTTACCACCTCTGTGTTTTGAATTTAAAAAATCCGACATACATGGATGTCATTATGAAGTAAAATTTCGTTCAATGAGATTAGAATAATTTATTGGTGAATAATAACTTTTATCTTTTTAATCGCGATTAGAGGTAATTAGTGTTGTTTAAGGAAAAAATAATGTTTTAATAATATGTGATGAGCTTGACACATATCGTACCCTTATTTTATTTGTCATGGAAGACCAAGAAAATCCATGGGTCAACTTGGGGACCCCATGGAGCCACTTTGGAAGGAAAATGATATTAATATCTTTTTATTTAATGTAAAAGTAAAAATGACACAAACATGAGTTGTTTTACTAAGTCAATTATTAAATGGGGTTATACAAGTCACATTTTTTACTATAAATAGTCATTGGAGATATAAAAATATTTCCTACATCATAGTATTTTGTTTATAATTTTTAGACAGTAAATAAATTAAATTATTTATGGCACCATGATGATGCAGCGATTACCTCATTATTTAACGATTTAAATAAAATGAAAAGATAATGTAAAATATAAGACCTACAATTGTCCAAAACCTATTGTATGGGTATATTTAGAACCCTTATCACCTTATCGTCGAATTATATCAATGTGGGACCTTTTAAATTCGAAACTCATTTCAAAATAATGTAACATTTCTTTACTTTCCAAGAGTGCCCCTCCTATCCTCTTATAAAAGGCCCCCACCTCTACCACCTTACCCACACTTCAAAAGCCTTTGGCTCGGCTAAACCCTGCCCATTGAATCTCTCCAAATCCCTATCTTCATCATTGAAGCCTCACTTTGGGCATAATCATTTCCAAGGAAGCCATTGAGATTAACTCAAAGAGAGTTACCCGTTTTAAAGGTAGAGTTTTCTCTTGTGTTCTTAAGTTTTATTTTTCTTCTCCAACCCCCAAAACTGTTTTTATTATTTTCTTTTGTAACAACACAAGTATATTCAATACACTAGGATGTTTTTATGTCATGGATTCGCGCTACACTTACACACACCTTCGTCTAATGGTTAAAGAATATACTATTTCTGTTCTGCATCATGAAACTATGATTGTTAAATATTCTTTTAACACCATTAAAGGTGGCCATTATGATGTCACTGTATTTTATATATGATATATATTGTATTTAGGTTTACTATATTCTTCTTTATTTTATATTTAAAAAATACCTTTATTCTTTTCATGTTGTGAAAATGTGATAATTTCATGAGGAACTGTGGACTACCGCCCCCTCGAATTGATGTGACTCGTACATGCAATACATGGAATATATAAAGAATGAAATTAATGAATATATGTGACCTCTATAACATATATATTATAGTGGAATTATAAAATATATATATATATATCATTTATTTTTAATTCCATTAATATGACAAAAAAATGAATGTAGTGTTCATGCGTAAGTACGGCCTACCGTCTCCATGAACGGTGCTTTTCGTTTTTTATCCCCAAATGATATGGAATAGTATAAAATGAATATGTACTTTATATATATGATATTTTAATAATTAATACTATTCTGAAATTATTTACTTATGACTACATGGGAAATCATTTTTCAAACAAGTTCATTTTTGACTCATGTACCGAACATCGGCAAAAACATCTGATATGAACTGACATTATTAAACAATTATTATAAAATTATAATATGTGATATGAACTGAATAATAAGATTTAAAGGATGTCATTAGGCAATTATAAATTGACCAAAGTTTATTATTCAGGAATATAAAGAAACGAACAAGACAAGTCGAACTTGAGGTAAGGGACCCTACCCCTCTCTTTCTTTTTAAGTACACTCTATTATGTCATTCATTTTAAGATCATCTTTCTTATTATTGGGATGTTATTTTATATTATTATTACTGTAAATTTTATGTTCATATGATTAGAGACCCTACTTTCTCTCATCAATCAATTTTGGATGTTTTGAGTGGCGCCGTTAGGCTGCCAAATTTTTGTAAGAGATCTGACCTCTCTCTTTCTTTTTAAGTACTCTCATTTATGTCACTTCTTTTAAGCTCCACATTGTAATGATGGGGGATGTTATTTTATATTCCTATTGATGTAAATTGTATTTTAATATGATGAGAGTCCCTATTTTATCTCATCAATCCATTTTTGGATGTTTTAAGTGGCGTCGTTAGGCTGCTGAGTTTTTGTATGGGATTTTTCATCTCACTTTTATCCCCGTGAAATTTATGCTACATTTTCCAGCATTTACTTTCGGTGGTATATGTACTCCCCATTATTCTAATATATGTGTAATATACTCTCGTATATGATTATTTACATCAATGTTGTATTGTCCTTCTTTCTGGGATGTATGTTTCGAAAGATACCCAAGTCGGAAAGGGAACCATTCACCTTCCTATTTTTAAAACACTTCTTTTGTTGGGTCTTTTAATTTACATATTGTAATGTTGGAATATGTTCTTCTATATCCTTATTGATGTAAATTTTATGTCTATGTGAGGACATACCCCTTTTATCTCTCATCAACTCATTTTCTGAAATTTAATGTGACATCGTTAGGCTATCGAATTTTACCAAGGGAACTTCTAAACCCAATTTCGATTTCTTTGGGTTCAACATGTAGTTATTAAATATGTCATCCTTTGAATATGTGTGAATGATCTTTGATTTTTTTACACTAAATATCCACTTATATTGGGTGTATTTATATTTTTCACACATAATTATGAGATTGATTTATCCTTAATTTAAAGATACCTTCTTTACAGGGGATTTCATCTCATTTTACATTTCTATTAAGACTTCATTGTTGTTATGCACCAATTCACTCTTATATAGTGTATATACGGTCCTTTGGAATATTATATCATTAATTCATTAAATCTCACGATATTATAACTTTCTGATTAAATTTTATTCCTCAATTATTGTTTTCATGTGTCTCTTATTTTGTTAAAAACCCTTTAACTAAAATATCGTTTTAAATGTTTTAATGATTTATTCTTATAAATATTTCTCATTAATATCCATGTTTTCAAAATGTGTTTAAGGATTTATTTATATGGAAATTAATGGTTTAAAATGTTAAAAGCGTCAAAGTGGTGTGAGACACTTTGATTCAAAGATCTCTTTATTAAATATTTTAAATGGTTTTGAAAATGGTTTTTAGAATGGATTCATTATTTCAATATCTTAAAATGTTATATTTTTATTGCAATGTGGGAATGTTATATTTCCTTTATGCTTAAGTTATGTTCTATGATTATGTTATGGTTCTTGGGAATTGTTTATGAAGACAGGTGGTTCCGTGATAAACTAAGTGCGGGTGAGCCCGATAAAGCTCTCTAATGCATTGGGTAAGGTGAAGGAGTTAAACGTTAAGGTTTCTCTGAAGAGATTTAGGGAATATAATATGATGGGTATTCCAAACGTAACCAAGAGGGTTAATCCCAACATTAGAATGTTATGAATGCCTCAAGTTTCCTTTATGTCTTATGATTTATATGATTTATTCATGATTTGATGAGGTATGTTAAAGTGCATATGTTTTATGAGTAGAGTATGATTTCATTGATTCTTGTGTATAAATGTACTCATGTTTCCTTTCCATATTTTTATATCCCTTACTGATCTTTTTATGCTCATCGCATGTTTTTGAAATGTTTTTCATGGGTCAAGGGAAGGGTACATGATAAGATGATAGTGTCAAGGAAGTGTCAAGAAATAATCCATGTTTTGTTTTAAATATGTTTCCATTGATGGGAAAAAATGAATACTATCTTTTATGTGACGACTTTGTTTAAATGTGAAATGTAATGTATGTTTTGTGATCTATTTCTCTAAAACTCTAAACCTGAAAAGATCCTCAATGTGTAATCTTGTAATAACTCAAGATTAAGTAAGATTTAAGGCTGGGGCCTTGTAGTTGGTATCAGATGTCGGTTTAGACAACATTAGGGGTTAGGAGTTTTTGTTAGACACATGATTAGTCCCTATGTCTATTTATTTCAGTTAAATACGTATTTTATAACTTTTTTCAGGTCAAGTAAAGTCGGTTACGAATGGAAGGAGAAGGATCTTAAACGACATTCCTATCTCTTCCTGATGACATGCTGGCAATAATTATTACAAAGTCGTGTTCAGATGATTGTGAATCTTTTTCTAGCATACAACTCACTTGCAAGCAGTTGTTTGAGATATCAAACACCTCTACTATACCTCGTTATCATCGTGGATCATGTGTTGTTTTTATACAAATACTATTTTCACAATATTCTCATATATTCCAGAAAGGTAAATATTATCAAGATATTTTCAAATATTTTACCTTATCACAAGAATATGAAGCATATTATGATTTTAAAAATGGTGCATAGGAATGAGACCCTAGCGCAACCTATTTAAATTTTCTTTTAAAATATTGACTCTTATCACATACTTATAGTATTTTAAAAGAAACAATAATAGAAATTTTCAACTCAAATTCTCTCCGACTATTTTATAGAAATCATGTTCTATGAGATGTATTGGAATTATATGTAATGCATGATTATTTTCCAAAACTGTTTTTCTGTGAACACCCATATGACCCATGTTGTACAAGATGTATTTGGATGGAGGAATCAAATGATATTGAAGGATCTCTAAATCATTGTTGTAATGAATGGGACTTATACCTACGTGTGGAAGATGACGATGAAACCGAGTGGACGCCATGATCAAGGTATGATGTTATTTATTTTGGGAATCATTTTATTTTATCTTATGTTGGAGAAATAAGACTTCAAGAATTAAGATGTTGAGATCGTAACAAATTTGGATGAAAATGAGAGGCACAAGGAAACTATTGAGGTTAAAACATGTTCGGGTTATTTTTTGTAGTTTTATAAAAAGGAAAACACGCAGACCGTGTGACAACCTGTCGCGTCGGACAAAGCTATGGAAATCGAATCCACAACCAAAGTGCGACTGGTATTTATCGCCTACCACTGGACTATGTGAAGTCCCTGGTTATTATGACTTATTCTTTTTAGTTATATGATTTTCTGAAGTAAGAGTAAGTTGATTTTGGGTTATCTATTAAAATTATTAACCTATCATGGAGGATATGTGATTAGGTTAATTACTTTTCAATATGATACTTTAAGAGAAACTGATGTTATTTAGAGATAAGTGTTAATTTTTACCTTGGAAGACTATGTGATTAAATCCATCAAATATTTGGGTTTCAATCATAGTTTGTTTTACTTTGAATAATTTTATGGATAAATTTTTTATCGAATTGTCTTTGTTGAACTTTGGGTTTTGTTGGAAAAATTTTGGAGATTAAGAATAGATTTTTTATCCTTTTTGTGTATTATCTAATCTCATACTAACCTTTTAGGATTTAGTTTTGGTTAAGGTCTAAATACATGAAAAATATATAGTTCTCTTTTGTGGATTAGGTAATTCTATAGAAGTAAATTATAGTACACTTAGTGTGAACAAGTCTTCCTAAATACTCATCATTTGGGGAAAGTATGAGTTTGTATAGGAAATCTAGTAAAATTTGAAAGTCAACATGATAAGTAAATTTGTTTCCTTAAGATCAAAAATAAATTCCTCAATGAAAAGTAACTTAAAACAACAATTTTGTCTATTAAATTTTCCTACTGGGGAATCGAATACAATTTAACCCACCACAAATTTGTGATTTTCTTGTGATTAACTTTTTCCTAAACATGTTTTCTATCAATATCCCTCAGAACATGACCCTTTGTTTTTCTTACATATCCATGTTTTCCTAAATGAAATTCTAGTTTGGGTTAACTCGGGTGACCTTTGTAATTCTCTTTCTTTCTTTTAAAGAGATTGTTTTACCGACTCTTGTTCTGATGTGGGACTTTCAATGATGTTTCTGAGCCCAATTTTAAAATTGCGAGGACGCAATTCCCAAAAAGAGGGAAGGATGTAACAACCTAGGTAAATAATGAATATAAAAGTTTTATATTTATCCCTATTTGTGAATAAGTGGTTAATATTAAGTTAAATGTAACTCTATTCTCGATGGCTTACCCAATACGCAACGAGTTGCTTTGAAATCTTACGTTGCACTCTAACAATAAAATAATATCATTTTAAATGGTAGTTAACTCCTAACCGTTGTAATGGAGGGAATGAACAGAACTAACTACAAAATTATTATATATTTTTGTAAAATACTTTTCTTATTTACAATAAATTTTAGACGATTAAAAATGCGAATTAATCCAATTTTAATCATAAACATTCTAATATTCTTTAAAAGGTCGATTAACCGCCTTTTCATGGGGAACCTCTTTTAAATCCACTTCTTGAAAATTTTATGTGTTATATTTGACAAAATTAAATTCTTATTTACAATCGGGACATCAAAATTTAATTTGTGTAAATTTTTGGTATTTTTCCGATAAAGTTCATTTTTAATGAATAGTGAAAAATGTTGTACTTTAATTCAAAACCTCGTTTTAATCTAATTTATTTATATGATTATATTATCATTTGAATTGTTTTTAATGTTCGATTAGAATATATTTTTAACATTTAATCCAATAATGGTCGTTCGAATTAATTTCACTTTGAAATTGGACTTAAACATGTTTCAATCTTTTGATACATATTGTTTCATAAAAACACGCTATTTGCATTGACTGCGGGAATTAATTATTAAATTAATTAATGTAACTTATATGTTTTTAATTTTTCAATATAGAAAACATTTTTGAATTTATAATATCAAATATATCTTAGGGTGAAGTATTGGTATTTTTCTGAAAAACATCAATTTTTTTTGAATAGTGAAACCACAAAGTGGTACTTAAAAAACTGATTTTTTGTTTAAATGAAATTTTACCACCCCTGTGTTTTGAATTTCAAAAATCCGACATACATGGTTGTCTTTAAGAAGTAAAATGTGGTTCAATGGGATTAAAATAATTTTTTGGTGAATAGTTACTTTTAAGTTTTTAATCGCGATTAAAGGTAATTAGTATAGTTTAAGGTAAAAATAATGTTTTAATAATATGAGATGAGCTTGAAACATATCCTACCCTTATAGGATGTGTCATGGACGACCAATAAAATCCATGGGTCATCTTGGGGACCCCATGGAGCCACTCTGGAAGGAAAATGATATTAATATCTTTTTATTTATTGTAAAAGTAAAAATGACACAAATATGAGTTGTTTTAATAAATCAATTTTTAAATGGGGTTATACAAGTCAGATTTTTGACAATAAATAGTAATTGGAAATATAAAAAGATTTCATACATCATAATATTTTGTTTATAATTTTTAGACATTAAATAAATTAAATTATTTATGACATCATAATGATGCAGCGATTACCTCATTATCTAACGATTTAAATAAAATGAAAAGATAATGTAAAATCTAAGACCTAAACCTGTCAAAAACCAATTGGATAGGTATATTTAGAACCCTTCTCACCTTATCCTAGAATTATATCAATGTGGGACCTTTTAAATCCGAATCTCATTTTAAAATAAAGTAACATTTTTTTTGCGTTCCAAGAGTGCCCCTCCTCTCATCTTATAAAAGGCCCCCACCTCTACCACCTTACCCACACTTCCAAAGCCTTTGGATTGGAAAACCCCTGCCCATTACATATCTCCACATCCCTATATTCATCATTGAAGCCTCACATTGGGTAGAATAATTTCCAAGGAATCCTTTGAGCTTAAATCAAAGAGAGTTACCCGTTTTAAAGGTAACGTTTTCTCTTGTGTTCTTACGTTTTATTTTGCTTCTACAACCAACTAAACTCTTTTTATTATTTTCTTTTGTAACAACACCAGTATATTAAATATACTAGGATGTTTTTATGTGAAGGATTCTATCTACACTTACACACACCTTCGTCTAATGGTTAAAGAACATAATGTTTCAGTGGTTGGCGATTTTCTGCCTCACGAAACGAGGATTGTTAAATATTCTTTTAACACCATTAAAGGTGGCCATTATCATGTCACTATATTTTATATATTATGTATATGGTATTTATGTTTACTATATGATTCTGTATTTTATATTTAAAAAATACATTTATTTTTTTCATGTTGTGCAAATGCGATAATTTCATATGAGTAAGTGTGGACTACCGCCCCTCAAGTGATGTGACTCGTACATGCCATACATGGAATGTAAAAAGAATGAAATTAATGAACATATTTGACCTATATAACATATATATTATACTGAAATTATAATATATATATATATATATATCATTTATTTTTAATTCTATTAATATGACAAAAAAAATGAAAGTAGCGTTCATGCGTACGTACGGCCTACCGTCTCCATGAACGGTGCTTTTCGTTTTTATCCCTAAATGATATGGAATAGTATAAAATGAATATGTAATGGATATATATGATATTTTAATCATTAATACTATACCGGAACTTATTTACTTATAACTTCATGGGCAATCATTTTTCAAAGAAGTTCATTTTTTACTCATGTACCAAACATCGGCAAAAACATCTGATATGAACTAACATTATTAAACAATTATTATAACATTATAATATGTGATATAAACTGAATAATAATATTTAAAGGAGTTCCTTAGGAAATTATAAATTGACCAAAGTTTATTATTCAGGAATATAAAGAAACGAACAAGACAAGCCAGATTTGAGGTAAGGGACCCTACCCCTCTCTTTCTTTTTAAGTACACTCTATTATGTCATTCCTTTTAAGCTCATCTTTCTTATGATTGGGAGGTTGTTTTATATTAATCTTACTATAAATTTTAATTTCATATGAAGAGAGACCCTAATTTTTCTAATCAATCAATTTTGGATGTTTTGAGGGGCGCCGTTAGGCTGTCAAATTTTTGTAAGAGAATCGACCTCTCTCTTTCTTTTTAAGTACTCTTCATTATGTCACTTCATTTAAGCTCCACATTGTAATGTTAGGGGATGTTATTTTATATTCCTCTTGATGTACATTTTATTTTAATATTATGAGAGACCCTATTTGATCTCATCATTCCATTTTTGGAAGTTTTAAGTGGCGTCATTAGGATGATGAGTTTTTGTAAGGGATTTTTCATCTCACTTTTATCCACGTGAGATTTATGATACATTTGCCACCATTTCCTTTGGGTGGTATATTTACTGCCCATTATTCTAAAATTTGTGTAATATACTTTCCTTTATGAGTATTTACATCAATTTTGTATTGTCCTTCTTTCATTGGGTGTATGTTTCGAATGATACCCAAGTCGGTAAGGGAACCTTTAACCTTCCTCTCTTTCAAAGAATTATTTTGTTGGGTCTTTTAATTGATATATTTTAATGTTGGAATATGTTCTTATATATACTTATTGATGTAAATTTTATGTCCATGTGAGGATATACCCTTTTTATCTCTCATCAACTCATTTTCTGAATTTTAATGTGACACCGTTAGGCTGTCAAATATTACCAAGGAAACTTCTTAACCCAATTTAAATTTCTTTGGGTTCAACATGTAGTTATTGAATATGTCATCCTTTGAATATGTGTGAATGATCTTTGATTTTTATACACTTAATATCCACTAATATTGGGTGTATTTATATTTTTCACACATAATTATGAGATTGATTTATCCTTAATTTAAGGATACATTATTTACAGGGGATTTCATCTCATTTTACATTTCTATTGAGACTTCATTGTTTTTATGCACCAATTCACTCTTATATGGTGTATATAATATCCTTTGGAATATTATATCATGAATTCCTTTAATCTCATGATATTATAAATTTCTGATTATATTTTATTCCTCAATTATTGTATTCAAGTGTCTCTCATTTTGTTAAAAACCCATTATCTAAAATATCGTTTTAAATGTTTTAATGAGTTATTCTTATAAATATTTCTCGTTAATATCCATGTTTTCAAAAAGGTTTTAAGGATTAATTTATATAGATATTAATGGTTTAAAATGATAAAATCTTCAAAGTGGTATGGGATACTTTGATTCAAAGATCTCTTTATTAAATGTTTTAAATGGTTTTGAAAATAGTTTTTATAATGGATTCATTATTTCAATATCTTAAAATGTTATATTGTTATTGAAATGTGGGAATGTTATATTTCCTTTATGCTTAAGTTATGTGCTATGATTATGTTATGGTTCTTGGGAATTGTTTATGAAGATGGGTGGTTCCGTGATAAACTAATGGCGGGTGAGCCTGATATAGCTCTCCAATGCATTGGTTAATGCGAAGAAGTTAAACGTTAAGGTTTCTCCGAAGAGATTTAGGGAATATACTGTGATGGGTATTCCAAACGTATCCAAGAGGGTTACTCCCTACGTAAGAATGTTATGAATGCCTCAAGTTACCTTTATGTATTATGGTTTCTATGATTTATTCATGATTTGATGAGGTATGTTAAAGTGCTTATATAGTATGAGTAGAGTATGATTTCATTGATTCTCGTGTATACATGTACTCATGTTTCCTGTCCATATTTTTATATCCTTTACTGAGCTTTTTATTCTCATTGGATGTTTTTGAAATGTTTTTCACAGGTTAAGGGAAGGGTACATGATATGATGATAGTGTCATGGAAGTGTCAAGAAAGAATCCATGTTTTATTTTAAATATGTTTCCGTTGATGGGAAAAAATGAATACTATATTTTATGTGACCACTTTGTTTAAATGTCGAATGTAATGAAAGTTTTAAAATATAATTTTCTAAAACTCTAAACTTGAAAACATCCTCAATGTGTAATCTTGTAATAACTCAAGATTACGTAAGGTTTAAGGCTGGAGCCTTATAATATAAAATCCCATGAAAATCGGTGCATAATATAAAAATTATTGTGTATTTAATTTTACATTCATATAGTATTTAAAAGTCATCTACCATTATAAAAAGTTGTAAAAATAACATTACTATTCTTATTTATCAATGAAAAAATTCTTACATAATCATCTTTGGAAACTGTAATTTTCATTTTATGGCCAAGATGAACATGTAATGAATTAAATAACATTTTTTAACATTAACACTATAGTAAAAAGAGTTACAATGATCACAAATCTGAATTAAATTTTCCCATATTCGTTTTTCCCCTAGTAACATCATAACCATAATCCACACATCTAAGGATTCATGACTTTTTATATAATAAAACTACATTTTTGTCACAAAAAATTAATCTAAAAATAACTATGTTGTGTTTTATCGCACCAATTTATATAAAATTATTCTACTTCACCTTCTAATCATTAAACTTTATTGATCATATTGATCTAATTTTTAGAGAAATATCATTTCCAAAAATAAAAATCCTCCCACCATGATTTTAAACATCTTTCATTATCTTAACATTACCTTTAATATGTGAGGAAAAACCACTATAATGAATCCAAATTTTTTCATTTTTCATAAATTTAGATTTATCTTAAAAATAAAGGATCATTCATTAACTCTCTTCTCTATGGCTTCATTTTATTTTCTGATAATAAAAGTTTCTCGCATAATATTTTTGTAAACATTATTATAAAAAATGACCTTATTGGCCACATATTTTACATGAATATTCTATATATCACAAATTATTTTTCATGTGAATCATTCTACGATCTTGTTATATTTCATTTATATTTTCATGAAATATAAGAATGATTATCTTTTCTCATATAATGTTTCTCACCCTAAATTACTGTTTAATTCTAGAGAGAGAAATGTTATACCAAAAATTATAATATTTTTTCACATGTATAACACAAATCCAATAATTTCCACTAAATCTTGGTAATTTATAAAAATATTATCTTTCATTTTAATTAATTTACCAAATTTCATAAAATCATTATGTTTTTTATTCCTCTTTGTATGGGGAAAAATTCATATTGATGTTGATCTCAAATTTTGTTTATCTGATTGTTTCTCTCATCCTTTATCAATACAATCATTGCCAAAAAAATTAAAAATAGTCATTATTACTAAAATTAGATGAACTTTTACATTTAGTGGATATATATTTGACCAGATTCCAGGTGCGAGATCTCTTAACAGTTTGAGTAGATTTAACATATATCTCTAGATCCCTATAAAATTAAATTAATCATTGTTATGATATGATTAACATAAAAATGTTTTTGATTGGGTTTTATAAACATCTTCTTTTTATTATAATATTTCCTAATGAGACAATCCACAATCATTCTCTCTTCATCATCTTTTAGTTTGAGGTTCCTGATCCTCAGAATATAATCATATTCTTATTTTAGGATATATCTCATTCCATAATTATACTTTAAATTTAATTTATTTATCATTGTTATTTATTTCATTAGTTTAATGTTTTTCTTGATATGTGACAATATTTATGATATGAGTTGATATTCCCGATAGGTTTCTTGAACTAATTCATAATTATTATTGCATGAATATCCAATATTTCTCAATATTTTCAATGAAGGATCTAATTTTTTTGTAAACATTCATCTTCTAAAAAATTGTTGTCTATATAGTATGATTTCACCTTTTTATAAAATATACTTACTCTATATCTAGAGAATTTTTTTTACAAATGGTGTGCTCATGATATTCCATGTATTTTTTCCACTTCTTAAACCACCTTATTTTTCCACAATATATTTCATATTTTACAAACATTTTACATGAGAAAATTCATAGAAAATTTTACAATTCCTCCACACTCAAAAAACTTTAGTTGTATTTTCCATCCACACATTTATCTAAATATTTTTTAATTTATAGATATATTATAGATAGCCTTGACATTCATTTCATTTTACCCTCCATATACTAAATCGTTTATGTCAAAAATATCAAAATCCTTGATTTTTATATTTCTCATTGCTTAAATTTATTTTTCATCATTGGCCATCCTTCTGAATGTTGGAGCTTTTATCATCCCATATTCAAAAAGATGGTTATATAATTGATCATGTGATGATTCATATTTATCTTCTAAGGATAAGATATAATATTTTAAACAATCTTGTAGGTTTCTCATGAGTTTCATGATAAACAGTAGAATCTACCAAATATACTAAAATCGAATGATATTAAAAAAACAACATTAAATCAAGTAAATTAATAAAAAAAATATTTATTCATATACCATTCTTATATCTTCAAATATTCTTCACTAGGTTTGTAACCTTTCATCCTTCACTTTGGTTTTTCCCTAAAGTATTATTCCATGATAGACTTATATTTATTTGGAAATTTTACAACCCATATATTAATAAAATGATATAAGGAACGAACTATATGAAATCCCATCAACATCAATGTTTTTCTTGTCAATAAAAAATCATTGGATCATTTTTCAAAAATGTTGGAAACACAATTACTCAGGAGTAAATACAATTTATCACAAATGATATTAGATTGTGTATCATTTTTTCCAACAATTATATTTTTTCCTTGAAATGAATGAATACCTATAATATTGACTAAATTGGGATTTACCATGATAATAATTTAATAATAGAACCCCCTATGATACCAATTTATAATCCTTATGACTAAAAAACCAATGGTATGAGGTTAATTTGTGTCTGAACATATATCTTTTATATAATGAATTATTCTAGTCTATGGATATTCTCTAATAATATTAATTGAATACATTATTAAACCAAATCCGAGTATAATACTTCATTTCTTGATTGGAAGTATTATACTAAATACAATTAGATTATACTCTTTTTTACAATAAATATACAATAAATATATATATGAAACTTTGTAAATTCATGTCCTAAAAGGTTCACCCAAGTTTTCTCCCTCAAGTTTCCATAGTCATTTAATGACCATACTATGTGCCCTGCCTACTTTCAGCTGAACTATTTCTGGTGAAACTCAATAAAGTATTCATGATTTTATAATCTTGTTTATCCCCTATGTTCGAATAAATCTAAATATGAAACTCTTCTTGAAATTTTTTCCTGATTCTCTAAAATTCAATACATTATCTGATGCTTTGATGGAATATATTTTAGGTAAATTTCATTATCATAAATTTATTATCAATTGAAAACTCATAATTTCAATAAATCTTTAGTGTTTATTCTTTTCAAGTATGTGAACTGCATTCCCAACAAAATTTTATAAGATAGTTTCACCCGCTTTTCTAGGTTATCCCATTTTAGTGAAGTTCAGAAATTTATTTCATTTTACGAGTCACTAAAATTTAAAAAAAAAATTATTTCCACATACTTTTAAATTTGTTTGAAATTTATAAACTCTTATAGAGTATTCTTGAATGTTTTTGAAACATCATGAATTATCATTTAACTACAAACTCCTTAAAACATAATAAACAATGAATTTTATATAACTCACTCATACTTTGAATTTATATAGATAATAATCTCATGTAAAAAACAAAATATCACCATTTAATAATGGGTATTTATAAAGATTTATCAAATTTACCTAAATATTAGTTTTTATGATGTTCGTCTGATGAATTATATTAAAATTCCACTTTCTAGTGAAATGTTTCTAAAATTACCATTTTAATAAGAAAAACACCACTTAGAAACTTTTCCTTTTCTACCTGACTCAATATTCATGTCATACCTTATCTTAAAACAATATTTTTAAAAATATATATTTAAATACAGAATTAGTTTCTACCTAGTGATGGTCTTTGTGATTGGTGGTGTTTTAATTGAAATTCATGTTATGGAATTAATTAAAAGACTCATTAAATAAAATTTTATCATCAAACTTAATTATAAAATATATTTTTTAATTTGATAAATTAAGCACACATCATGTCCGGTGAGCATATTTTCGTCTACCCATTTCTATTAACCCACTAAAGATGGAAGAATACATTTTTGAAACTTCTAATGACATAAGTCACATGAAATTTCATTTTTATTTTGTTATTATTGGATTTCCTTTATTAGTTTTTATTGGACTACACTTTTACTTCATATTTACATGAATTAACTATTTTTCATTTCATTCATCAGTATTACCATTATATCTCTTTTTCGATTTTTCACACAAAAGTCTATATTATTTTTAAATTCAATATACGTAATATTTTTTGGTTGTATCCATCTAGTGTTTCCAAATATATTTACATAAAAATATTTCTATCATATTTTTAAATCATCATATTTTTTTAAAATTGTAGCTGTGAAAATTAATAAAAATCACCTTTTGAAAAACAAGAACCTATAAAAAAGTTATATTACTCTGACATTAGAAATAATTAATCTGAAGACTTAAAATATACACATTATACAAATAGTTAATCATGATATTTGTATGATGTTTGGTACTTTAGGAATGACCTAGAATTATTTTAATTATTATAATGTTTCAAAGTAAAGATAGTAAAACATTTTAAATTCCTCCCCTAGATACATTATAATAAAAATTTACTAACTACATTTTAAAACCTTTTTTCTCACCTATTTATCAAATACATGTTGAGTCAATAAAGTTTTCCTTAAGAATTTTCTATTCTTTCTTGTTTTGAAAATCACAAACACCATATCTTTAAGAAAATTGCTTTTATAAGAAAATTTTCTTTTGTAAGGAAAATCACTTTTATAAGAAAAATTATCCTTATCATATATTCATCCATATTTTTCTTAAGTATAAAATTCGGATTCATTTCTATTTTCTCGGAATTGTTTGAAACATTGATATGAAGAAGTCTGTTTTAGGATCCGAATTCTGGACAAGAACTGTAATAATGTTTCACTCCGAAATCCATATGAGAACTGTAATAAAGTTTCATTCCGAACTATGGATATGAACTCTAATTAAGATCTAAATCAGATTCAGGATGCGAATCCTTATGAACTTTGACAATGAATTCTCATTACGAATTCTGATGATGAATTCTCATTACGAATTCTGATGATGAATTCTCATTACGAATTCTGATGATGAATTCTCATTACGAATTCTGATGATGAATTCTCATTATGAAACCTGATGATGAATTCTCATTACGAATTCAGATGATGAATTCTCATTCAGAATTCTCATTCCGAATTCATCTATTAAACAGAATCTGATCATCTTTGTTTTATACACTCTGAATTTATTTAGACTCCGAAAGTTATTTTGGTTAGAATCCGAACATTCATTTTTCTTACGCTTTTATAATTTTTCTACTCATTAATATATATTTATCACTCCGAACATTCACTCTGAATCATCACTCTAACCTTTTTAGTTAAGACTTAAAACGATGTCGTACATTCTGTTACACTTGTTTTGTTATAAAATGATGTCGTCTATTCTGTTATGAACTAACTATTGGTTATGTTACACAAGTAAATGTCCCTCCGATTTTTATGGAAAATATGACCGTTGGAAAGGAGGCTGACCTTACCTATAAATACGATCTCACTTGAAAGAGCTCAGTGCTGAAAGGATAAATGATCTTCGACTCATGTGATTATATGCTTGAAGTGATTTCTAGAGAGAGAGTCTCTTATTAACTCTCAAGGCTTCATGCGACTTCGAATGTTGGTGATTACATTCGAGGACTTCCGGGGATAGGAAGACAGAGGTTTCCAACACCTTGAAGTTGAGGGCCTCCTTGCTGTGGAAGACAGAGGTGACCAACTACCTTGAAGTTGAGGGCTTACGGGGATAGAAAGACAGAGACTCCGATCTTCATATAAAGGGCTTACTCGGGTGTGGGTAAGACAGACTTGTTTAAAAGTATAAATCAAGGGACCTTTATCCAAAGTTGTTGGATACCCTTCTCTTTGGGATAAAAGACTTATATCTTGTTACTTGTAGTTTTACTACATGTTTATTTCTGCTGCATTTTGTATTATAAAGAAATTATAACTTCCTTATACTTACTTACTTGTACTCTGTTTCATTTAGATTCTATACGCTTTATGGTAGAATCTCGTATTGTAATCTTTTGTTAAGTTTCAATTTCTGGAACCATATTTTCGGAACCTACTTTCGGAATCTCTTTCCAAGTTTTCATTTGGTATTAGAGGTGTTGTGAATTTTCTTAGTTTAACTTTGTTAAACTTAGCCCTTTCCTTTGCTTAAGGAAACCATTTTTATTCATAACTAACATTAAAAGTTCCAAAGGAATTTTTAAAGTATACAATTCACCCCCCCTCTTGTAAATTGAGCATCTACATCATTATTTAGATCCTACAATTGGTATCAGAGGAAGGTCTCTGGAATACTTGTACTCACATATAAGTTTTTGTTTCTCACTTTCCCATTCCGAACTTTCCCATTCCGAAATTTCCCATTCTGAACATTGTTATTACGAATCGTTTCTACTAATATGTTTGTGTGCCGAAGGTAATTATATGTATGGCAGGAATTAATGTTGGTTCTATTGATATTATAAATCCTACAAGACCACCAATCTTTGATGGAAATGACTATGAGTACTAGATAGATCGAATAAAGACTTTTTTTATCAATACTGGAGTAGATAACTTTGTTATTCTTACTGGAGATTATAAAATTCCTGACAAGGAAGTTAGAACTTTTACTAACCAGGAAAATCAAGAGTATCAACTAAATTATAACGCACACAATACTCTACATTGTTCAATGACCAGAAATATATATAGCCAAATTTCTTCTTGTGAAGCAGCTAATTGTATCTGGAAAAGTTAGAGGTTACACACTTTGGAACTTCTACGGTGATTGAGACTAGGAGAGCTATGCTTAGAGCTGAATATCATGGCTTCAATTTTCCTTATGGAGAACCAATTTGTAAAGTTCAACAGATATTTATGACTATCGTCAAAAGTCTACAGTCTATGGGAGAAAATGGCTTAGATGATGAAGCTCTTGTGGATAAGATAATTGATATCATGCCCAGTGAGTGGGAATCCAAAAGAACTGCTATAGATGAGAACAGGAAGGTCACTCAAATTTCTCTTGATGAGTTATTTGGAACTCTTCTCCAACATGAAACCAGAATGAATAGAGATGCGGAAAACATAAAAAAGGAAAATGGAAATGGTACTGTTGCTTTTACAACAACATCAAATCATATAAAAGCTAAGACTCCTTATAGAGTAACCAGATCCAAGTCTAAGAAGATGGTTTTTCAGTCAGATTCTAGTGAGAGTGAAATATCAGAAAATGAATAAGCAAATCTTGCTCGAAGGATGAAAAAGATAGCTGGCCAGAGAAATTTCCAATCCAAGTATAAGAAAAAGGAAAGGAAAGATAAGAAAGATGGAGAAGTTAATTGTTATGAATGCAAGAGAGCTGGACATATTAGACCAGATTTCCCTTTGCTTGAAAAGAAAGAAAGGAAATAAAGGCATTCAGACAGGAACAAAAAGAAGTATTATAAATCCAAAGCTAAGAATGTTTTGAAAACTTATGATACCTGGAGTGCCAGTGGTGGTGATTCTTCAGATGAATCTTCTGATTACGAATCTTCAGAACAGAAGAATCTTGGTCTTATAGCTAGATTACCTATTGATAATCATTTTTTTATGGCTAAGGTAAGAAATGTTGAATCATTGACCAATGTTTCGTTAAATTCTAATGATAGTATGTATTATAACTCTTCTAATGAAGAATCCTCTTCTGATGAAGAAAATACATTAACTACTTATGAAGAAGTCTCTAGGATTGCTGAACGTCTTGAGATTGAGAATTCTAAACTCAATAAGAAACTTGATAAGGAAAACTCTAGGAATTCTATTCTTAAAAAAGAAATATCAGATCGTTCTAAAGATCTTAATAGGAAAAATGCTGATTTTGAAAGTATTTCAAAAAATCTTGAGAAAGTATGTTCTGAGAAGAAAAAACTATCTAAAGAATTAGAAAACGTAATTTCTAAGAAAAATATTATTGAGCTTAGCTCTAGTTCTAAAACTAATGATTTTGAGGATAAAAACTTGGTTATAAAACTCAAGTCCGAAATTTTTTCCTTAAAGAAGTGTTTATCAAACTTTACCCATGGTAAGGAAAATTTTGATAAAATTTATTCCCAAATATGACCTTTAAGAAATAAATCCAGATTTGGTTATACCCATGCAAAACCAATTTTCAGTAACAATTATTTTGTTCCTCCAAATGCTCCATTTTGTACCAAGTGTCAATGTGGTGGTCACTAGGAAAATAATTGTTCCTTAAACAAAACCCAATCTCTAGGATTTCACAAAGCTTATTTTTCTAAGAAGATGTGGGTACCTAAAATTCTATTATCTAGAAATCTCAGATCCGAGAAAGTTTGGATACCAAAAGTCTAATTCTATTCTTGATTTTAGTAAACTAAAGAGAGTACCAACAACAATACATGGTACATGGATAGTAGATGTTCCCGGAACATTACTGGTAACAAAAGCTATTTGAAAAGATTATCAAAACAAAAGGAGGAATGGTAATTTTCGGAGATAATGCTAAGGGAGAGATTTTTGGTATTGGTAATATTGTTCTTTTGCATAAAACCTTGATTTAAAATGTTCTTTTTTATAAGGGTTTAAGTCCAACCTCATTAGCATAATTCAATTATGTGATTAAGGTTACCTTGTGAATTTTACGAATGATAAGTGCTTAGTTCACAATTACAAGGAAGAATTTATTCTCTCAGCCAATAGGCAAGAGAATATTTACACCTTGAACCTAGAAGACCTTAGAAGCCTTGATTTACCTTGCCTAAGTGAAATGGAAGATCATTCCTGGTTATGTCATAGAAGACTAGGTCACTATGACCTTAGGATCCTATGTAAACTCTCTAAGAAGAAACTAGTTAAGGATCTACCGGAGCTTAGATTTTATTCATCTACAGTTTGTGATCCTTGTCAATATGGAATGAAACATAAATCAAGTTTTAAATCAATCGGTGAAGTCTCAACAACAGATGCATTATAGTTAGTGCACATGGATCTTTTTGGTCCAACACAAACTGGAAGTATTGGAGGAAAATAATATGTGTTTGTTCTAGTTGATGATTACACTATATTTACTTGGATCTATTTTCTAGCAAAGAAGTCTGAAGATTTTTCTTATTTCAAAAGTTATAGATCTCAAGTTAAAAATGAGAAAAACCTTCCATTGAAAAATATTCATAGTGAACATGGAGGAGAATTTCAAAATTCTGATTTTGAAACCTTTTGTAGTAAAAAAGTTATTACTCACAATTTTTCAGCACCTAGAACTCCTCAACAAAATGGTGTAGTTGAGAGAATAAATAGAATTCTTCAACAGATAACTAGAACCATGTTGAGTGAATATTATATAGCTAGAAATTTCTGGGTTGAAGCTGTAAGTACTGCTTGCTATTCTATAAATCAAGTTTTGATTAGACCTTTTCTTTATAAAACTCTTTATGAGTTATGGAATGGAAGAACACCAAGACTATCCTACTTCAAGGTTTTTGGTTGCAAAGTATTCATTTTGAATACTAAAGATAACTTACATAAATTTGCACCAAAATCTGATGAAGGAATTTTCTTAGGTTATTCCACAACTTCTAAGGCTTATAGAGTTTTTAATAAAAATACTTGTACTGTTGAAGAAACAGTACATGTAAAATTTGATGAGTCTGATCCTTTTGTTTTTAAACCATCCCATCCTACATCCTCGGATGTGTTTTAAAAAACTGATTATCAACCTTTGATAGAAGGATCTTCTGATAAGGATATTGTTCAAGAAGATATTCCTGAAACATTTACCCCAGACGACTTTCTACCCTATGTAGATGAACATGCTTTTCAAAACCCAAATCAGGCGTTTCTTAAGAATCATCCCAGTGATAGTATCATTGGTGATGTAAATCAACCTGTAAGGACTAGAAGTTCCGTAAGGAAAGAATTAGAACATCTAGCATTTCTTTTCCAATTAGAACCTAAAACCACTGATGATGATTTAGGTGATGATGATTGGATCAAAGCCATGCAAGATGAACTAAATGAATTCGAAAGGAATAATGTCTGGACCTTGGTTGAAAGACCTAAGGAAACTTCTGTTATTGGAGTAAAATGGGTTTTCAGAAATAAATGTGATGAAAATGGAGTCATAGTAAGAAATAACGATAGAATTGTTGCTAAAGGCTATAATCAGCAAGAGGGAATTAGACTATGAAGAATCCTATGCTCTAGTAGCTAGACTAGAATCTATCCGTATTCTACATGCCTTTGCAGCATTCTTTAATTTCAAACTTTTCCAAATGGATGTGACATGTGCTTTTCATGACGGTTATGTTCAAGAGGATGTTTTTGTTGAACAAACTACTAGAAGTGAAGATACAAAACATCCTGATTATGTTTTTAGACTTACCAACGCATTGTATGGCCTTAAACAAGCTCCACGAGCATGGTATGATAGACTCACAAGATTTTTGCTTCAAAATAAATATGTTAAGGGAAATGCAGATCCAACCCTTTTTATAAAGAAATATAAGAAAAATGTTTTGATTGTTCAAATTTATGTTGATGACATCATATTTGGTTCAACTCAGCAATCTATGACCGACTCTTTTGCAAGTCTAATGAAATCTGAGTTTGAAATGTGTATGATGGGTGAATTAACATTTTTCCTTGGTTTTCAAATTTTTCAAAAACCAGAAGGAACATACATATATCAACATATTTATATTAAAGATATTCTTAAAAAATATGGTTATGACAACACTAAGAGTATAAGTACTCCTATTTGTACCTCAAACTCTTTAGATCTTGATGAAGCTGGGAAACTAGTAGATCAAACATCTTTTAGAGGTATGATAGAGAGCCTACTATACATAACAGCTAGTCGACCAGACTTAATGTTTTCAGTATGCTTATGTGCATGATATCAATCCAATCCTAAGGAATCTCACTTAAATACAGTAAAAATAATTTTTCGCTACCTTAAGGGAACCATTGATCTAGGATTATTTTATACTTATGGAAATGATGTTATCCTAAAAAGATTTTCTGATGCTGACTTTGGTGGATGTAGAATGGATAGAAAAAGTACATCCAGAACTTGTCATTTCTTAGGAGATTCATTGGTTTCTTGGTCCTGCAAGAAGAAACATTCTGTAGCACTCTCCACTGCTGAAGCTGAATATGTAGCAGCTGGAAGTTGTTGTGCTCAAGTGTTATGGATGCAACACACACTCAAAGACTATGGCTTGAGTTTTACTAAAACTCAAATTTTGTGTGATAACACAAGTTCCATTTCCCTTAGTAAGAACCCTTCACATCACTCCCATGCAAAACACATAGATATTAGGCATCACTTTATTAGGGATCACAGACTTAAAGGATATATTATTCTTTAATTTATCGGGACCCAAGATCAACTTGCTGATATTTTCATAAAATCTTTGCCTTTTCATAGATTTGAATATATTAAACAGAAGTTAGGAATGATAACCGTAAGGTAATCTTTCTTAATTAACATTCTGTTAAAAAAAGTCTATTTACAGCAATAAACCTTTTTTCATAGGCGGAGTACACTTGATTGTTAGATTAAAAAAGTTTTTCAAAATTTGTTTTCAAACTTTTCGGAACTAAATTTCCGGAATGGAATTTCTGGAACTAAAATTTCCAGAATGGATATGTTCATGTAGAAAACTTCTGGAATCAAAGACTTCATATTGAACACTTCTAGAATGGAAAATTTCGTACTGGTGTTTTCATAACGGGATTTTCGTACCGAATATTTTAAAATAAGTTTTTCATTTTCAAAATTTTTAATGAAATTTTCGTACTGAGTTTTTCTTAATGAGTTTTTTTTTATAGTGAGTTTTCCGAATTTTGTCTTTTCGTAATAAAGTTTTTTTTCGTAGTTTTTGTAAGAATGTTACCAATTATGAATAATCATCCTAAGCCAATCTGAAAGGTATGACTTCCTTACTCAGGTTTTCGTAGTCATATTTTAATTGCTGGAATTTTCATATATTTTGTTTCAGATTATAATTTTCTCAATTCATTGTTTTAATAAAAACCTCAGAAGATCGGATTCAAGAGAATTTGTTTTAGACCGTCAGATCTGATCTTATCTTGTCACAACCGTTCGATCAACCGTGGAAGGTGAACCGTTTTCTCGTTGCCTATATAAAGGGGACCCCAAACGGTTGTCCCACATTGGTTTTCAAGCTCCAGTGTCGCAATTCTCTTCCTCTCTATTTTAAGACCATTCCGAACCTCAGCATTTTCCGTTCCAAACTTCTCAGAGGTCTTCAGATCTGAATATACGTGGAAACAGCTTCTCAAGACATGTCTTCTTCTAAGCCAATTTCGAAGTGGTTAGTATATAGAGAGAGGTTGGTTCATCCGGATTTCTTCAACAAGTATGACTCTCTTATTTCCAAGAATATTAAGCAAAATGGTTGGGAAGATGTTGCGATGTCAATACCCAGGAATCAAGATGAAGTGTATTCAGATTTGCTTATAGATTTTTATGAGACAGTCTCTTTTCTTAAGGAAGATGGAAGACAAAATTTGTCTTTTAAGTCTTATGGTAAGAATTATAATCTTTCATATGCCAAGGTAGCCAGCTTGGTAGGGCTGAATAATGAAGGTGAAGCTGAATTTATATCTCATGTGTTGCCGGATTCAAAGGGTAGCTTCGACAAGGAAAAAGCATTAGAAACTCTCGGACTGGCAGATGACAAGGCTCCGAAGATTTCTTTTATATCTACAAATTTCTGGATTCTAGAGTTATGGGTACAAGGCCTTATCATACCGAGGATGGGTGATAAAGATAGCGTAAAGAAGAGTGAGATCTACATCCTAGATTTTCTAATAAATCTGAGGACGTTTAATTTGATGAAGCACTTTCTTATCACTCTTAAGAATGTGAAGAAAGGAAATCTGAGAGCTCAGATTATAATGTATCCAGCAATTCTCTCGAATTAGATAGTTCGGTGCCTTGAGTCATTCAAGGAGGATTGCAAGTCTAAGCCAAGATTTTGCAAGATTATGCTGGAGAGTGATGTTACACTTAAAAGAATGGATGTAGCTTTTGACAAGAAGACTGGTCGGTTTGTTGATTCACCTTCTCAAGAAGAAACAGTTCCGAAAGTTGCTGATTTGGAATCCTCTAAGCCGGTAAGGAAGAGAAAGTTGAAAGAAGTTGAAGTAGAAGCAGAGAATCCCATGTCTAAGGAAGTTCATTCCGCACCTCCAAAACCAAAAAATAAGAAAGCTTACCCAGATGAGGTTGTTGCTAAATGGAGGGAGAAGAAAGAGAAGAGAGTGCAAGGAGAGCCTCAGTTTGGCTTGGACCCTGCAGAGGCTAAGGCCTTGAAGGAAAGAACTGCGGATGAGCTAGAAAAACAAGCAAAAGAAAAGAAGCTAAAGAAGAAGATGACTGAAGCAGAGGTAGCTCAGGCATTGTTGATGTTCAATGGGATGGTTTCAGAAAATATTCATATTCCAAGATCCTTTTCCTTGGACTCTCTTCCTGAGACTCCAGGAAGATATTTCGTTGCTCCGGAAGAAGCTGTTGCTAAGACTGCTGAGGAAGTACATCAAGTTGATCATGTGGAAGAAGAAGAAGCTGTTGCTAAAGGAAGTGGTGAAACCGGTGATGTTTTAAAACAAGTAGATGATTATAAGGGGACTCCTTCCGACCATTTGTCGCTCCAAACCTCAGAAGCTGAGTCTTCTAAGCTAGTCACTCCAGCAATGGAAGAAGAGAAAGGAGAAGCATAAGTGTCTTATCATGTAGAGGAAGAACAACTTCTACAATATATTTCTCAAATGGAGAATATAGAGGTTGGTGCTTAGAAAGTTCCTGATTAGGAAGACAATATTGTTCATGTTTATGATAGTGAAAAGAAAACTCTAGAACAGAATTCTATTCTGAAAACAGGCAAGGGAAAGTAGATTCTTGTTGATACTCGAAGCTCAGTAGTGGTGAAGAGAATGGAAGTTGGTAGTTATTCAAAGAGAAAGCTTCACCAAGTTGAAGAAGAAACTTCTCCATGCAGAGTCTCGGATTCAGAGTCATCTTCGTTGGGGCAAGATTTTGTTATTCAGTCTTTAAAGAAGCTGGTGGGTTCCATTCCGACCTTCTCAAGCATTGATTCAAGATGCCAAATGCTCCAACATGATTTGAATCAGAAATCAGACTCTGTATCTATGGTTATGGACAAGTGTGTTGAAATAGAGGCTCGGTTAAAAACGTTCTTTGTTGGCTATGAAGCCCACAAATGATCTTGCAAGAGGATGACTAGCTGGTCGAGGAAGACTGTAGAAGAAATGAGGCTCTTTGATAAATTTCAAGATAATTTTAAGGATGCGTTTGAGACTGAGGACAAGATGATTAATGAGCTTACTTCTTCCTTTGAAGAGATGATGACAGATGAAAAGAACATCCCAATTCATGAAGTCAGAGATCTGAATGGGAAGTTGTCCTCCGTCTCTCAAAAGTGGAAGTTTCAAAGGGATCATCATATTGAGTTTGAAGAAAATATGAAGGCTCTGGAAGAAAAGCATAAAGCCTAGGAAGAAAAAATATAAAGCTCAGTAAGAAAATATTGAAGCTCAATCTGCAAGAATAGTGGTCTTAGAGAAGCAAGCTGAAGAATATCATAAAGACTTAATGAAGATAAAGACTATTCTAAAAGGTCTCATGGCGAAGGATAAAGATCCCAAATAGACAGATCTGGTCTTTTTTTGTACCTTAACTCTTTTGTTGTTGAAATTTTCAAACATAATAGAAATTGTGCTTTTCCATTTTTTTTTGTTACTACTAATTTTTCAGGTACATGGTTATATTTTCCATTCCCTCGAATTATTTTTGAAAATCACAAAGGGGGAGAAGGAAAAGATCCTTAAGAAAAAAAACTCTAAAAGAGCTTATCTAAGGGGGAGTGTTTCATTAAATAAGACTTTCTTATTCGTAATGAAATGTCACTCCGGAAATCTAGAATATGATCCTCATAGTTTCAAAGCATCCATAAGAAAAGGGAGATAAGCCTTAATGTTTTCTTTATTCTAAGGAATTCTTTTTCGTAAGGATGTTTGTGCTTTCCAAAAAGGGGGAGATTGTTGAGTCAATAAGTTTTTACTTATGACTTTTCCATTCCTTCTTGTTTTGAAATTCACAAAAACCTTATCTTTAAGAAAATTGCTTTTATAAGAAAAAATTGCTTTTATAAGGAAAATCGCTTTTATAAGAAAAATTATCCTTATCATATTTTCATCCATATTTATCTTCAGTATAAAATTCGGAATCATTTATATTTTCTCGGAATTGTTTGAAACATAGATATGAAGAATTCTGTTTTAGGATCCGAATTCTGGAAAAGAATTGTAGTAAAGTTTCACTCAGAAATCTAGATGAGAACTGTAATATAGTTTCATTCCGAACTCCAGATACGAACTCTAATTAAGTTCTACATCAGATTCAGGATGTGAATCCTTATAAAGTTTGACAATTAATTCTTATTACATATTCTGATGATGAATTCTCATTACGAATTCTGATGATGAATTCTCATTACGAATTCTGATGATGAATTCTCATTATGAAACCTGATGATGAATTCTCATTACGAATTCAGATGACGAATTCTCATTCCAAATTCTCATTCTGAATTCATCTATTAAACAGAATCTGATCATCATTGTTTTATACACTCTAAATTTATTTAGACTCCGAAAATTATTTTGGTTAGACTCCGAACTTTCATTTTCCTTACGCTTTTATAATTTGTCTACTCATTAATATATTTTTTTCACTCCGAACTTTCACTCCGAATCTTCACTCTGAACTTTTTAGTTAACACTACAAGAAACCTGACTTTTCCCAACGCTTCTATACCAACTGTTTGTAAAAACCATTGGCATAGGTCCTTTTTCCCAACGGTTTGGCTAAACCATTGGGAAATCCCACTTTGTTGCCACTTTTCCCAACGGTTTTGGCAAACCGTTGGGAAAAGACCACTTTGTGGACACCATTCCCAATGGTTTGTCCAAAACTTTGAGAAAGGTCCCCTAGAAATCAACCTCCATCTCAAAATGAATTCCAATTCTCAGGACCTATACCAACGGTTGTCAAAACTGTTGGTATAGGTCCTTATAATTTTTATCATATCTTCTTACCGAGAACATTATATAAATCAATATTTAAAATAATTATGAAAATACATATATATTTTTATGTAATTATGTTCACAAAAGTCATGTTCGGTTAGTGGTTAAGTTGTTCAATGAAAAACTAGGGGTCCTGGGATCAAATCCCAGTGAATGTTTTTTTTGAAATACATATACCAACGGTTCCATAACCGTTGGAATATATTTTCATATTACTTATACCAACGGTTTCCAAAACCGTTGGTAGAGGTCTATACCAACGTTTTTCGCAAAACCGTTGGTATAGACCTATCCCAATGGCTTACTTGGATATGGTTCTCCAAACCGTTGGTATAAGCTATACCAATGGTTTGGAGGCCTATACCAACACTTCCAAACCATTGGAATATGTTAGTTTTCCAGTCGTGTAAGACATAAAACGATGTCGTACATTCTTTTACACTTGTTTTGTTATAAAATTATGTCTTCTATTATGTTATGAACTAACCGTTGGTAAAGTTACACGTGTACAGGTCCCTCCGACTTTTATGGTAAATATGACCGTTGGAAAGGTGGCCGACCATACCTATAAATAGGATCTCACTTGAAAGAGCTCAGTGCTGAAAGGCTGACTGATCTTCAACTCATGTGATTACATGCTTGAAGTGATTTCTAGAGAGAGGCTCTTATTAACTCTCAAGGCTTCATGCGACTCTGAATGTCGGTGTTTACATTCGAGGACTTCCGGGGATATGAAGACAGAGGTTTCCAACACCTTGAAGTTCAGGGCTTCCTTGCTGAGGAAAACAGAGGTGACCAACTACCTTGAAGTTGAGGGCTTGCGGGGATAGCAAGACAGAGACTCTGATCTTCGTATCAAGGGCTTACCCGGGTGTGGGTAAGACAGACTTGCTTGAAATTATAAATCAAGGGACCTTTATCCAACGTTGTTGGATACCCTTCTCTTTGGGTTAAAAAACTTATATCTAGTTACTTATAGTTTTACTACTTGTTTATTTCCACTACATTTTGTATTATATGGAATGTATAACATTCATATACTTCCATACTTGTACTCTATTTCATTTAGATTCTATATGCTTTAAGGTAGAATCTCATATTGTAATCTTTTGTTAAGTTTCAATTTCTGGAACCATATTTCAAGAACCTACTTTCGGAATCTCTTTCCAAGTTTTCATTTGGTATTAGAGGTGTTGTGAATTTTCATAGTTTAACATTTTAAACGTAGCCCTTTCCTTTGCTTAAGGAAACCATAGTTATTCATAACTAACTTTAAAAGTTCCAACGGAATTTTTAAAGTATATAATTCACCCCCCTCTTTTAAATTGAGCATCTACATTATTATTTCAATCCTACAATACATTACTAAAATATGTATATACACAAAAAAAATACCAGGGAAAAAATGATGATCATAAAATATTTTACTATATTTAGTTGCATTATATCCTCCTTTTCAGAATATATATCTTCACATCCATCCATGAAATCCTTTTCCTTAGTGTTTCTTAATGCATTTTTTACCCACTTAAAATTAAATAATGTTTCATTAATCATCTTTATCACATGACCATCATTGTGACTCCACATTTATTTTACATAGTGTATTTAGGGATTCCACTATGTTCATTTTGTTGATCAAAATTCATGATTGAGAGTATTTTATAATGAAATTAGTTTTGACATAAAATTCATTTCCGATTATATTTGTTTGGGAAAATATCTACATTATCGAAGGAATGAAAATTTTACTTAGATTATTTAATTTTATTTTATTCCCTATATCTTAAGTTTTTACTAATTAACCAAATGATTTGAACTATTAATTAATTTTCTTATCACCACATTATTATTCAAATTAATGATATTTTAATCTAATAAATAATGATGAATATATATCCCACTAAAATGGATTAGGAGTTCCCTACTATAATGATCACCTAGAGGTTCCAAAATAGTATTCTTGAATATTTTTCAATGGGTACAACATATTATCTAATGGGTCACAAATGTTAGATGGAATTATGGTTAGTAGTCTCGTAATATATTGAGATAACTTTTAACAGTGTTCTCTATTGGTAATATCTTACATAGAATGTTGTGAGAACTACACTAATAATTTAAAATCCATATTTGAATGTGTCATTAGATGTTACTATTTGTGAAAGTGTGTATAGATTCATAATAATTATGATTATCAATAATGGATATAATGCCTCATGTACTTTGATATATTGATGGAAGTTGTGATGACATATTCCGGCTATATGGTAGGATAAATTTGTAATTTCATGAGTGATATTGTATTAATGTATAATAAAAGAATATATTTATTCCATGTTTCCCTTAATAAATTTTGATATCGTAAGATCTTTGATTTTAAAAAAACTTTGTATATTAATCCATGGACATGGTTTTCAGTTTGTTAGAAAGTTTCCATGAATTTATAAAAATAGAGACAGATATTCTCTCTAAATATTTACATAGAGATCATGAGATCTAAAATTTTCCCTCTCTTCCACGTCTCTCATGTCTTTTAAAGAGCATAAATAGTTATTCCTCTATCAAAATTAATACTATAGTGTTAAAACATGAATAAGGAAAGTTATTAGCACTGACCATGCTAAAACCCCATGATTGTATGATGACGTCCATATATTGTGTTTCATATGTGAATCACTATTAGAGAAATTATAAACTTGTATCCTCTAGCATAATGAAGGTACGATGAGATTTAGCTAACTATATCTTCAAAAAAAGTGAATTAAAATCAGAGTTAATTATATACCTACTCATAAATTGTTTTTAAATAAACAAGATAATATCATCCTCTTATAGATGTAATTTCCTAATCGAGTCTACTAATATTATGGATTATTTGGACATGAAATATTAATTATTTGATGAAATTATAACAAATAATTTAATACTCTAACATGATTTGGTCATAGAAATAATGTATGCATCCTCATTACCTAGATCATACTACTGGTATCATAGATGTCAAATGATTAATTTATAATTATTTATTATTCGATTATTAGATGAATTTTATCATGTTTTCTTTTACTTATATTGATTCATTTTTAATATATGAATAGAATACTCTCTTCCTTTCTAAATTCTTCATAACATAACAAGTAATAATTTCATGTTTAAAATTTAATAGTAATTTTTGGAAAACCATAGGATGGTTCCTTAGGCTCTTTATTTAAAAAAATAGAATATATGGAGTGTGATTTTGATATACATACCTATAATTTATTTTGTTTTTTCTATATATCATGATAATTTTAGAATAATCTAACTAAATGGAGTCTAGTCTCTATAAAAATAAGATTAGCGTGTAGATAAGGATAGATCGGATCATGGCCTGATGCATTACACATCATAAAACCATTATAAATATATATTCTCAATATTTTCTCACAGAATATAACATGATATTTTCAAGTGAACCATGTACCAAATACATAATAAGGGGGTGAATATGTGAAACACTGAGAATATGGTCATTATATTCTTAGTAAAAACCATGTACCTCAAACATGTCCATAGATGGGAACATTCCCAGTTCAAAGAAATGTGTTATAGACATGGTTAAAATATAATACATTTTGATTAATTGAATACACTATTTATAGTCAACTATATATAGTTGTATGGTTTTTCATGGGAGAGAAATTAAATATATAATAAAACCTATGCACATGTGTTTGATGTGTATTTTATTTGAAATTTCACATTTATATCATAGGATTGATAATGATATTTTAAATAAATTCCATTATTAATTTTTTTAACATCACAAGATATTGCCTCCATGTACATTTGCTTGAATTAATATGTTAAAATGAATATATTTTTGTTTAAAATTATATATAATAGTATGTTAGGGATGTTTAAATGGAATTATAATAAAATTTAGTTAAGTGAATTCATAATTATAGATCATTTTGAAGTAAGTAATAATTATATTGAAAATATATGATCTTTTCTTGATGGGAATGATATTGTTATTTGGTCAACCCTCTGTATGTGATTGGTTTATTTTAATTTACTAGGACTAAACTAAAATTTTAGTATGAAAGTCATCCCCTCATTTATATTATGTATGTTCTTACATTCCTATAGTTTTTTGAATGGAAACTAACCCAATGGATCCCCCAAAAATGAGAGGGTAAAAATATTTTGTATGTATGGAGCTCCAATGTTAGCAGAAGAAGTTCGAGTCATGTAGTCAAATTCAAACAAATCGAGGGGATACATAGGATACATGGTGTAATATTCTAACATGGACTAAGCTACAGTTCACAGTGTTTTACCCTATAGATGAGTTTTAGTTTATTATACTCAAGATAAACTAACTATTACCAAATATCTTTATAATCCCTCTTATGTTTTATATCTATTAAATTAATGGATAATTATTTATGTTATTCAATTTTATATAATAGATTAATAAATGAATTAACATTCATGTAAGATGTATTAAAATGTAACCATATTATGCATATTTTTTTAATCAGACATGGTTAATCACAAAATTAAAATAAACTTAATTTTATTATATAAGGTGAAAAGATAAAATATTATTTACACATGAGGATAAATTTCCCTAAAAAAATAATATTCCAATATATCCTTCCAATAATTATGTTAGAAAAAATATTATTTTTCAAATATCATTACCATGCCATGTTTGAGTTCTTTTTAATTATGGATGGATTTTTAACACCATTTTTTGGGATGAATTGACTTTATTTACAAAAAATGTTGACTACCAAAGTAGGACCTGGGGAAAACGAGGTGAAAGTGTTGATGAAATTATAAAAAAAGAATTTGGATTTGGGGGTCCATTCAAAATATCAATGATCTATGTGTTAATATTTTTGGAATGATACACCAACTAAAAATACTTGAGATATCATGTTAGGACCATTTTTTGGTTATGGGAAGTGAAATATGAATCTTTTCCACTATAATATCTAAGATAAAAGATATTCTAAAATTAGTTGTGAGGGATATTGGGTTATGATAAATAGATGCATATTAATGATATTTGATTAATTTTAAATCCAATAATCTATGTAATTATTAAAATAAGTACTAATTATATACTATTAATTCTAGGAAATAAAAAATGATTTCTTCAAAATCACTGTGATCTATACTTGAGTATGGTAACCATCTCACTCACATTAACATCAATGAATTGTACATGAAAATACACATTATACTTCACCATGAAAGGAAATTTTACATTATATAAAACACACTTCTTGAGTTCATTTAAAAATAGTATAAAGTGGAATAAGTATCTCTTGATTAAAAACATGTGTATGATGTTGTGGATGTAAAATTAATCATATTATACCATATGTCCAATGAACGAAAAACTTAATATAAGGATATTGATTCCATTGACATTATTTATCACCATCATCATCCCTATAAAGAGGAAGAAATATTTGGGTGGTATGGGATCAATAATTCACTCATCATGTGAAATCATGGAGAGACAGTTCAAACTGGGGAACATCTAGTCCAAATGATCGGATAAATTCAGGGCTTGTATATATAAGTGGTTAAGATTCCCGATGAGCTGCAAAAAAATATATTTATATTATCACTATGCATAAACATTCATATAATTATTATGAATAATAAAATAAGTAATTATAATAATACACTACAGAATCATCTTACACTTATTCATAAAATATGATAAAGACATGGGGTTAGAGAAACTAGTTGTATTTATAGTGAGTAAGAGGTTAAAGAATATGGAAAATTTATTGAAAACTCATTCTAGTGTTATAGATCTAGAAACATTTCTTCCATGAATACAAAGGTATAGAGGTAAATAGAGGAACAATATGTGTAATGTTTGTCATGTGGAAATAATGGAAATTGTAACAGAAATTTCACCCTGGTAAAAAGAAAGGGCATGATTTTTGTGGATTATTTAATGATTATAATATATTTATATCTACATGTTGGGTATTATACAAATCCTACAGTTCTCATAATTGAATCCAAATAGATTAACCATTTATATTTTAAATTATCTCTAGATAGGACCTGTATCTATAGGCTGCCAGTATATTGGGGATAGCTTTCCTAAACATTATAGACTATCATCTCACATCACTGATAGGAATTATTTTAGTTCTAAATCATTTTTATTCTATACCTGCTATTACAAATTACATCATTTATGTTTCTAATTATAAATGGATGGATATATTTTTTGTTTTGTAAATAATATATGCTACTATAATAAAAATATCTTATATTATGATAAGAAAAATAATATATAGTTACTTATGAAATTATTTATTAAATGAAAATTTTTCAAATGATAACAAATAAAATACACACACATTATATAAAAACAATTAATGGTATCATTGTCTTGGTCACGCAAATGGGATGAATTTTATATTACCATTTAAGATGTCTACTTAGAGTCTTTTGAGATTAATTAAATGAAATGATGTTATGATTTCATATTTGGAATGATGAATAAAAAACTATTCAGTGGTCTAGGTAAATGGTCCATATATTTTATATTTTTCATACACACTAATCTGTGCAAGCCATTTCAGATAGAGCTTGAGGGTGGGTTTTCATAATTTCTTAATTTTACTTATGACTTGACAAAATATGGTTATACCTACATTATGAGGAATATTTCAGAAAACATTTATAAATACATAGATTTAAATAATAACATTTACAATTAGAATATTTATAACGTAAAATATATTGATTATATGGTGTTTGGAAATATCCTAACCAAGACATTATTGAATTTAAAAAGGAGTATGAGAATATATCTCAACATAGTCCACATTATACAACCCATTGTAATAGTGTTAGTCAATGGATGAATCATACCTTATTTGAAATAGTATAATCGGAGATGATTCCTTCAATCAAATCATTACCATTTTGGGTATATATATTATAGTTGAAATTATACATACTAAAATGATTGCCAAAAAAGTGTAACATTGTATTCCCTTTGAGTTATAGAATGGAAATAAACATGTTTTGTCGCATTCTCTTAGATGGTGATGCAATGATCTTGTTAGGGATTGATAGTGAAACAAACTATAAACCTAATGCAAAAAGTATATCTTTATATAGTATCACATGAAAATAATACGATATTATCGATAAAACCCCATATACATGAAAGTAAATTTAAAAATACATGAATTATTTATTTATAAGGGGGATATATTCAAGGTGGATTTTTGGAGAAATATAGATTTCAATGAAGTTGATACTCAAGATATAGTATATTTGGTAGAGGAACCGATTACATTAGTCCACATAGAAGTGGTTATTCGTTGAAAATAATTATTGTATTAGAGCATAAGGGAGAAAAGGAAACAAAATATATATTTTTTTCTAGTCATCGATGATTATGAATAATTATTAGATTATAATAATGATGTTTTCTCCTATATGGTGAAATCACAAATCTGTGAATTTGTATTTTGGAAAGAATCCATGAATTCTAATATATATTAAATGTATACAAACCACATTTTTTTATTTCAATACCATTTTTTGTAAATACTATTTGGTGAAAATAGTTATTCAAGACAATTATTAACATGAAGGTAAAGTAAATTAATAAAAATAATGGCAATTAGCTAAAGGGGTCAAACAATTTCAGGGCATTGAATATGAAAAAATATTTTCTACAGTACACAAGTATAATTTTATTTGAATTTTTATTTCCATAAAAACTTACCATGGGTATTATATTTTTAAAATTCAGTTCAAAACATAATTCCATAATGGGAACCTCCAAGTGTATGTGTATATAAAAAAACTAGAAGGTTTTACAACACTAAGAAATTCCATAAAGATAGAAAATTTGTATCGATCAATATATATCTTAATGACAACATATGAGTCCTAGATTATTCAGTTCCAATAATCATTAAAATATTTTTATTTCATTATGAAATAATGTTATTGATGATTTTATATCAATTTAATTGGGATTAAATTATTTTCATAATAGTATATGATAATAACATATTACTAAATTAAAATGATATTCTAACCATACAAGAGGTTAAGGAAAGGTTGGGAAACTGCTTCCCTGTGAAGGAAATTAGTGAATTAACTTACATTATAGGGATCATGATCATACATGATAAAACCAAGTGACTATATGAGATAAATCAATGTAAATAAATTGACCAAATACTATAAAGGTTCTGTAAGAATAATCCATGAAGGGATTGGTTCTAGTGGCACATGGTACTCATCCTTCTAGGAAAATGTGTCACTTGGAACAAGAAGAAATAGAGGTAATATGTAATATAATATAATCTTCTATGATATTATCTATCATGTCTGTTATTTAATGTAGAAGGAATGATGGTTCTTATGTTTTTACCATGGTCGGTCGATTTCATGAAGATCTAAGAAAACAAAATTTGACCGTATTCAATTCAATCCTTAAGTATCATATGTGATCTAAGGATATGTTCTTGATGTATAAAGGATATTTTTTCTAGACATAATTGGATAGAAATATTATATATTTCAGATATATTATAATGATATAATGTCATAGCCTAGATATATATGTTTTCTTTAGTTGATGAGCTATGAGCTAGATTTGTTCTAACCACCTATTTTCACCAATTCAATAGCACAAACACCAATTATATATTATTATTAAATAGGGGGTATCTTCAATAGATATCTATGTCATACCTATATGTTAAGACACTATCTCACATTACTAATATAACAATGCAGTAGTGGCACTATCTAAATATTTGAACTAACATCATTGGATAAAAAATGTAAAATGAGTGTTTTATCTCTTAAAGGACTATTTTAAATGATGTTAAGTTATTGTGATAATAATATCCATGATTAAAACATGGAATACACCTTTACTAATGATTTAACAATGTATAGGCATGTGTATCGAATGGGATATAGTGGAAAAGGTGGTATGTTAGAGTTGGTTCTATAAAACCAAATTCTTTTTTACATTATTGTGTATTTTTAAATAATAATGAATTTTATTATTTCATCTTTATTTTAACCCAAAATTAATTTTTAATGTGATAATTTTTTAAGAACATATGTCGCGTTAGAATGGTATAGAAGTTTCCTACTATGATGAGAACCTAGAGGATTCATGACATTATTCTTGAATATTATTCTACAAACACAAGCTATTTTCTGATGATGCACATATTTTACAAGAATATAGTTGTAAGAGGTTCATAATACATTTATACACCTTTTCATGGTGTTATCACATGGTAATAATGAGATTGGAAGTTATGGAAACTAACTCGATATTAGGAAATCATTATTTCAATTTTCATTTGGTTATTTATATTTTAATATATGTATATTGATCAATATAAATTAATAATATAAATAATGTATAGTAATAGTCATATATTTTGATGAATTTAAAAAAATGAAATATTCTCACACAGAAGTATGATATATTGGGTATTTCATGAGTGATATTTCATTAATGGATAATGCAAAAATTCATTTATCCCTTCTTTAAATTGAACTAATTTTATATCTCTAGCACTCTGAGGAGAATAGAAATATCCAAATCAATCCATTGATAGGTTTTTTAGTTAGTGAGTTCATTTAAAAAAAATTCAATGATAGGGAAATTTAGAATATATGTTAATGGCACTAGCATGTTACCTGCTTTATTTGAGGTATTGTGATAAGTAATTAAAATAAAAAGTGAATATTTTCCATTGGTTGGATGTCATAACGACATTAACTTCTTTCTATATGGGTTACATAGAATGTTTCTATATGATAAAAATTTTATTTTGGTGGTTATTACCAATTCCATAGAGAATGTGGTATAAATGGTCACACAGTAATTGTATTTGCAATCTTAGTTAAATTCTAGTATTTTATTTATAAATTCTTAAAAAATAATATATATTTTTTATGGATCCTTTTAATTTAATCATATAGAATTAAAAATAATAAGTGATTTAGTAGTAATAATATTTTTCTTCATTTTTTGAAACTGTTATATTCATTTTATTTATTCTTGAGTAATAAAGTGAAATTTAATATTAAATATTTATTATTAGTGGGTCAAAACAATTTATGAGGGAGAGTAGACTGAATTTAAAAGTTTAGTTAGAAATTATATTGATGGTATTTATTTATAATTTCAATGTGTTTGGCATGACATGATATTAATAATAATATTTTGATTATTAAATTTATATTTTTCAATTAAGAATATAAATGTTTTGTAAGGGAATTGTCTTTTATTTCCCAGATCAAAAACTAATATAACAAATATCTAATTATATCACATTTTATAACCAACCATTTGGTTTTCACAAAATATTTATAGAGACTCTATTAATCCCCATAGGGGATAAAGATATCAATAAAAAGATCACCCTTCCTCCATTATCAATCATTAGAGAAAGAATTAATATTTTATCCTCATTCAAAAAGATTATTGTTGAAATCACCCATGAACAATGCATGAAATTAGGATAAACATTTATATCACTTGAAAATTATACCGTGAAATTCATAAGTTTATATTAATGTGTAGATCACCATAAGATTTATTCTACACTTATATTCTATAACTCAATAATGGTATTATGATATCATGTTTAATATATCATCAATAAAAACTGAATGAAAAGTTGAGGTAATTTTATATCATCTCATAAATTGATTATAAATTACATGTAAAGATCCTCCTCTCCTTTTCTATAATTTTAATATAGTTAGTAACAAATACTATTTTTGTATGTCAATTGATAATCAATTTAAAAAATGATTACATGTAAATTAATACTAAACAATTATCTCTTCATTCAATCAAATGATTCGCTTTTTGTGCCATGAACCATCACCTTTGATCAATATCCATTACTAAAAACAAATTGATTTAATCACAAGTAATGAATAATGAACTCCACAATATATTTATGATAAATTCAACATAAAAAATATATTATTGTTCAAATTTTCATGTAAACATGCATTTAATTTCAGTAAGTTCTATACGACTCATGAATTATCCATTATTTATTTATTTAGGGTTCTTTAAACATTTAAAACCATAAAAATATGTGTTGAAAATATTTTTATTGTCTATTAAAATATTTTAAACCTGAAAATCAATGAAATTTGTACTCCCATAATTACAACATAGTTATCTTCCAAAAAATCACATATAGATATATATATATATATTTTAACTTATGAATATTTACATTTTAATATATGTAATACATGTTCATTCTAATTTATTGTTTTCAATCAAATATAATTAAATATTTCATAATGATATGTATAAATAATTGTTTTAATGAAATAATTTACCCATGGAGTGTAAAATATGGTGTGTTGTTAGGCCACCTTATAATTCATTATCAGATAACTGAGTGAATACGCAATCAATGAATTTTTCATTTATTATCCATTCATATATCTATTGCATATCTTATATGAACATGATTAAAGATAGGTATTCAATTTATATGAGAAAAACATAATCTTCACCTTAATAAAATTTTACTTAATACATTATACTACGTTTTCTCTTTTATACTTATCCTATGGTTTTCACTAATGTTCTCTAATACAAATCCAAAAACATTAAATTTTATATTAAAATAACATATAAAGTTTTCTATACCATTAATATTATGGTATACCTTATCTTCTTAATTCCAAATTAACATTAAATAAATAACTGATAACATCCCAATCAATGATGTTATTTGAATCCAACATTGAAAAAAACTATAAATATTCAAATCCTCATTCTAAAATCTATAAGAAAAACAAATTCATCATATATTGGCTTTGATACGAACTATATATCTCGAGACAGAACTATCCCATAATTATATTTATTAATGACAACATTTGATTATAAAAATTATTAATACATTTTTGTTTTAGTCATTTAAATAAATAGGAAAAAACATAAATTAATAAACCCCATGCATTTAAAAATAAATATAAATTTTTCAATTATATAAGAAAATAATTTATCTTTAATCATTTATTATTATATCCAACATCAACCCAAACCTATTTTTCTTCTATTAATAAAATTTATTATAACTATTTTCATATCATGTGTGATGGAACTATAATATTAAATGAGATAAAATCATTAGTAATGGAAAATATAAAAGTGAGGCAATCTTAGAAAAAAATGGTATAAATATTATGGATAAAATAATTAATAAAAATAATACAATAATCAACTGAAACTGATAAAATACTATATCCACCAATAGTAATGAAAATAAATATATCACATAGATCAAAAATAAAAAAAAAATTATTAGTGGAAGTCATAATGATAGTCATCAAAGAAGTAAGAAAGACATCTAGTCGAATTGGGTAGATATATACCAATTACCAAAAAATGTTTTTATAATGATAAATACTTATTAATCAAGGTTTTATAGAAAAGAAATATCCACACATCAGTTATTTAATCCTAATTTATTCATCATTTGAGATAATGAGTAAAAAATAATTAACCATGTTATCTATTTACCATACATATTAGAATAACTACATATAAAACACCAATAAATTTTCTTATAAAAATAAAATATATTACAATATCATAACCCATTAAGGGGATGAAGGATGATATTTTTACAACAAATATTAAACTTTTATCTGTAATAAAAAAATTAATATTAAAAAAATACCATTTTCATTGTTTTAGAATTAATAAATTGGAAATATTTCTATATAAGAATCTCCAAAACAAACCTCATATAGATTAAAGGGAATTTTTTTGTTAGTAATTACTTATAATCCATTATTTTTTATAATCTTGTCAAAAAAACCTCAATCAATAAAATGGGAAATAGTTTATTTATAAAGTAAATGCATTGATAAAAATAAATGACAATTAACATTTGATGTTTAGGTAATCGAAAGTAATATATGGACCATATATTTGGTAGAGAATAAATTCATATAATCCTTCTAATTAATTAGGGTGGATGGTTTAAGAAGAAAATATTTACATATTAGTAATGGAAACTCAAAACCTTGTCGTTTAGGTGAGACATAAATACAAAAGAATGATTTCAATTATTCAAAAAAGAAGGGATCAAAAATGAGTAATTCTATACCAAAAAATCACTCCCCTGAAATTTTAAAAAATTAAGAAATTAGTAAATAAATTATTAAACCAATATCCTTTTAGGGTGTGTAATTTTTAATATGAAATGTAAAATATATGTGAAAACATATAGGCACATTTAGAAAACATTTTAACCTTGATGTAATATATAAACATACAAGTAACACTCAAAAGTGTATTTTGGAATGGTGAAGGGTATTAGTTGGTAATTTCTTCTATAAAAAAGTCTCTTTTATAAATGATACTTGAAAATAACAAATAAAATTCTATAGGTAATTTAATGAAAAAAATAATAATTGATTATGAAAGGAACATTTTAAACCATTGCAATTATATTTTTTGAAAACCCACATTGTAAAAATAATTATAATACCAATTTTTCATTATAAACTGTTTTACAATATTGTATTATACCATGTCATATAATAAAATATTTTGGTGTGATAACCCAGCATAAAAGAAAACATTTCATGATAAAACATTATATCTTAAAGAAATGAGATTTGAGTTTTCAATATTTCTTATAGGAAACATAATCAATAAGGTAATAAATATTTGAAAAAAAAATTTTTATTTGGAATATAAATCCATAGAAAAAAACGATATAATACAAACTAATAAAAATAAAGATTTAATATAACCAATTTAAATGAGAATATTTTTAATAGAACAATCAAATCTTAGTAGATGGAGGTTTTTTTACCCAACATCCTTACTATTGGGGTAACAGTTGAATCCACAGACATTTGAATAGTGGAATATGATTTCTATAGAATATTTAACTAAATTGAAATAAACTATAATAAAAATTTATCTACATGAAAAGGATATTATATAAGGAAATCATGGGAAATGAATATATTATATGTCAATGAATTACAATTGGGAGAAACTAAACCCTTATAAGTAATATGAACAATGAGGGGAGAAGCATTTGATAATTTGTTAATAAAAAAATTATTACACACTAGAAAATAATGAAAAAATAAAACATATTGTATTCATTTTGTAAACTAAATTAAACATGTAATAATAATGTTCAAAAAGAATTATTATTACTTAATGAAAAAACTAAGTTAGGTCAAACCCTCACATTGTACCTTATTTATTTGGAACATATGGATAACTTAATGTATAAAAAAAACTTTTTTAGTTACCATATTATTAAAAATATTCTAATATATTTACATTTATTTTTAAAATTTATTATTATTTGATATAAATTTATTATATATTTTTTCCTTGTGTTTTCGTTAACATTGAATTTTTGTGAGATTTTTTCAGTCATTTTAGTGAATAAAGATCAAATATTAATATAAAATTTAATTATTAATATAACTGTTCAAGAACCAAATAAATATTTATTTTTTAATTAATTTCTAATAAAATTTTTATTTAAGTTCCAATAGTCATTCATGATAGTGTATTATATCATTATTCATGTAGGTGGTTAAACCAAGTGAAATATGAACACACTATATCATGATGACTAATTATGGTTATGGATGAGTATAAAGTCATTATTACATACAAATTATGATTTTAGTATGATTTTATCATATTTTGAATCAAATTTTATGATCTTTTATTAAGGAAATAAAATCATGATTAAAATTTAAAAACATTAATTTGTGAAGGTGGTTTTATACACAACACATGCATAACATTATTATGTTTTTCTTTGTGGGTGGAAATGGATATCATGGGTTTTTGATTTAATAAAATAAAACTTTAGTATATTAATGATATTGAGGTTATTATATTACCATGGTTGGGGATGGTTTTTAAGAGATTTATTTATAAGGAATTTTAAGGAGGAAGTAATACTCATTTTGTAACCATTACCATTCTCTTGAATGTATACTTGAAAATAAATGAGTTATGATCACTTATGTTGGCCATGATAATACGAACATGATTAAATATTTCATGAGAATAATTTTTTTAAGTTTTCAAGATGAAATTTAAAGGGATGGATATTTCATGATAGGGTGGATATCTCCAATTTTATAAGTAGAGAAAATGGAACTTTTAAAAACTATTTACTTTTCAATAATATCATTACACTACTCAAAAAAATATTACAGAAAAAATAAATAATATTTTATTTTTGGATATATTTGGTCAATGAATACAAAAAAATTAATTTATAAACATCTTTTAAACTTATATAAAATCATTTGTTCTTATATTTTTACATTTACTAGTTTTTTAATTTTTATATGGGTTAATAGTTTTTACCCATGTAAGATATGTTTTAATAAACAAATAAAATAATCCATATAACAAAATTTTAGTGTCATGTAAATAAAATTAATATCCATTTAATCTAATTTAATTTATAATTAATATAAAATTATATTTTAATTTCGTATGTTAAATATATAAAAATTCTATTTGTTATAGAAATATTGTTTTTAATATTATGTGTTCTTACACATATTTAGCATTAACTTCCCATTGATAGAGTGATAATATATTTACGTATGTTTTTAAAGGATATTACAATTCCACATCTGTAAAGGGATTAGTTTATTTTATTTGGTAAAAATTATATAAAATTAATGAAACTTATTTAAAAGTAACAGTTTTACCATTATCATGGTCATTAACATTATTTTTAGTAATAATAATTTTAATCCCCCAAATATAATTTAACTTATTATGTAATATTATCATGTGGATATAAAATATCAAATTCTTTTTTTATAGATATAATTTATAAAATTAATGAAAACTAATTTTTAATATAAGTCAATAAAAAATTCGATAAAAATATTAATTATGCTTCAAAAATATTACACCCTAGTTTAATAAATTCATCATAGTAATTTTAAAAATATTTATTTTATTTCATAAATATTTATTTTTATATAGAATAGGTTATATAAATTTAAAGACATTATTTTAATACGATAATGATATAAATTCAATGGTTCTAAAAATAAAATTATTTTTACACTATTTAATATAATATAATTTAGTTTAGTAAAATTACAAAAAAATATTATTTTGTTAATATAGACATGTTGTATAAAATTTGATGTTTATTTTTTAAAATTTAAATTATAAAATCTGATAGTTAAACATTTAAATAAAAATATAAAAATATAATGAAATTTGATTTCATATTAAAATAAACTATTAATAATAATAACTATTCATATTCAAAATTCTTATGAATTACTAAAACAATGGTTAAAATATGTTATTAGTATCAAAAATTTATTTTAGCAATTACATATTTAGTTTAGAAAAAATGAAAACATAGTAAGAATTTTTTTTATTATTCATATATTTTCGTGTATATATCCATATTATTAATTTTCTTGCAATGCAAATTTAATTTATAAATTACTTATAATAAATAATGGGATTTATTGATTTACATATATTTATCAATTTGTTAAATTCAATTTTTACCCACCATTTCTAATATAATAATTTAATGATATGTAATGTTTCAGGGTTCATTTTGGTATATAGTTGAATGTGAATAAACTATAGAATACATTAGGTCTTTAAAAGAAAATATTATTTGAAATACAAGGGTGTTATAGTGTCCTAACATAAAAAAATATTCCTAACAATTTTAATTATCACTTCCTAATGAAATTATATAAGTGTATCTAAAGTATAGAACAACTCAAGATATATTTTCAAATGAGGTTACAAAATTAATTCTATTTTCTATCTAGGAAACTCGTATTTCTTACACATTGTGTTTACCAAACTCTTCATTTTCCCTCTGTAGGTATTACCTCTATTTCGTCCATTTTGACAGATAAAAAATATTCTAGTTCATTAAAGTCATTTTCTAAGATGTTTCTTCCCAGATTTTTAAAATACCTAAAATTAAATCTTATTTCATTCATGATAACATTCATAGGAATTTACAAGAGACTCCACCATTCTCATATGTACTGTATCTGCCGATTCAAATACATTCACGATAAAAATCATAATTCAAGGTAGAATTTTTTTTATAATAAAAATACTTCTAAATTTGTCTCTTTTCCCATTATAATTCATGTAGGAAAATATCAACAGTGTCTATGAAATACATATTTCACACAGTTTCTACAAACATTAGACATTACTAAAACAAAAAGGAGTCAATTTTGAGTGATGAATGAAAAAACAATAAGATAATTAATAAAAATTCAACACCAAGATGTTTTAATCTTCAAAATTATCATATAAGATTTTATTTCATTTAAGTTAAATTTATATCTCTCTTGGTTCAACATATATGTCTTTCATATTTTATATTTAATCCTCATTATCCATTTAAATAATATTCCAAAATTAAGATTAAATTTCATAAAATATTATACTCCTGAAACTAATTTAAATATATTCTCCCAAAAAATCTATTTTCCCAGTATCCATAATATTACATTCTAATTAATATAGGCCTTATCATATGGATCTATACATTTTAATATATGTTAATCATAATAATTCCTTTAGTGTTTTCATTAACCAATATATTTAAATCCTTCACAGAATATTATAAATATAAATTTATTATCCAAGGAATAATCTAAGGTTGTTTAAATATATATTAACCAATACATTTTCTTTAACTAGGTTTTTCTTTGGTCTCACTATCATTTTGCATGTGATTATTGATTTAATACCCAATCTTCCCATTTTGCGGTATTACCCCCACAAATTTTTTTTGAGACTATATTAATAGATAGGATCTCGATATGGATGTAATTTCAAGGAAAAATACACAATATTAACCAAAACATATAGATTATAACCTATATTTGGAAGTCCCTCTTAGAATTGTCTCTCATGTTTTCGATACAATTGACTTATCCCAATACATAAAATATTAAATAATAAATCAATGGACTAAGAGATTATCTTTATATTTTATATTATGATAAATGATAATTCATCTCACTATAATTACATTTAAATACTTAACTAATAATATATTAATTTCTAATATTATCAAAAACCCTCTTCGATATAAACTATAAAACATAAACCCCACAATATCAGTTTTGGTGCTTAAAAACATACTTTCCATACATGCATCGATACTAACTGTAGGTTTTCAGATATAAATTTCAAATAATTTCATGAGATAAATAAATATTTCGTTGAATATTTTTTAATAAATATTTATCATTATATATTAATAGAAATAAGATAAATGATAAACTAATAATGACCATGTATTACTCAACTAATGAAAATTTTCATATACTATATTTTAATCAACATAATCCATAATAATTCCTAATAATATCACAAAAATTTCTGCACATTTTATCCTTCTTAACTTATCATGTGTAATAATTGTCTTTATAAACATGGTAAATGGAAACATAATAAAGGGTGATCTCAAAAACTCAGTAATGGGAAATGTAAAAATGATGAAATCCTAGAAAAAACATTATATAAATGTTTTATAAGAAATTTTAAATTATCAAAATGCCATAATCAACTAAAACTAATAGAATAATATATCCATGGATATTGTTATGTATAAATAATTAACAATTTTTAGAAATAAATTAATTTTTGGTTATGGAATGCATAATATCAATGATTCTGGGTTTATAACCAAGAATCAACCAAGTCATTATTTTTCCCTCATGGTCATATCCATAAATGTTTTCTAGATTGGGAATGTTTAGAACATATCACCAAACATGTATTTATCATCAGACCTAACAATTAATTAGGGGTATATATAATATTGCACCCTACCCATCACTTTTTTAAGACCAATGCTTACAACATTTGAGATAATTATTGAACAATATATAATCATATTTCCAAACAATTATTCACATTAGAATAATAACATACAGTATGACTATAATTTTCTCCATGATAATAAGATTTATAAAATAATCATAAACTATCAAAATAAATAATTTTTTTAAATACACAATCAATATTAGTTGACAATTAATAAAAAAACATATATGAATAAAAAATATGTGTGTTTTTAATAATTCAACCTTCAGTAAATAAAATAAATTTATAAGTATTATTTCCACAAAATTAGACGTTATATTGTAATGGTTATATGGTTAATTTAATAATTTCCTAGATCAATCTATGCATAGAATCATAGTGAAAAACATTTAATAAATGAAATTGAAAAAAAGTTACTCACAATGATGTGGGATTTATGAAATGATAATATTATTCGTAGGGGATTTTTTACAAATAGAATGGTTGTGATGATCATACATTTGATAGAGAAGAAAATTACATAACACATGAAATTAATGATGTTCGATGCTTTTGAAGGAAAATATCATAATATTAGCAAAGTAAATATATAATGATATACAAATAATTTAAAAAATAGAAATAAAAATAATAGTTTGACTGATATCACATAATAAGGGATCAATAATAAATTGTTTGATGTAGATAATTAAATCACCCATATTATAAATAATTATATTTATTGGTGGAAAATTTATGAAACATAAATACCATTATTTTAAATCCTTTTGAATATGAAATGTAAAATTGAGTTGAAAACCTGAAATGACTTTTAGAAAAATAATTAACAACGATGTAATATATAAATTTAAATTTCACATTCAAAAGAAACTTTTTAAAATGTCACATGACTTATTTATAAAAAATTATATTTTTAAAAACAATATCAAATAATATATCCTTGAAAATGAAATAAATTCTTTTCTAGGAAATGTGGATCTAAATATAAATCATTTCATTATGCAAGTAATATTTCTAATAGTATGTAATTACCTATGTTGAGAACTAAAATTTTAAAATGTGTAATAAAACAAAATTTGTATTGAAACATAATTTTAGAAACATGGACAATAAACTACAATATAATAAAATATTAGTTTTAGAGAACCCAATCATTGAAAAACAATATTCATGGTAAGATATTATAACTCAAATAATATAGATTAGATCTATCAATATACCTTACAAGAAACATACTAAATAACGTAAGGAATATTTGACAAGGTTTTTTATGTTATAAATTTACATCCAAATAAATCAATTATAAAAAATTTAATTATACAGTAAATGATATAATTTACTCGATATTTTTGAAATATGTTTAATAAAATGATCATAATTAAATGAATGAAATATATGTTAGCAAAAATACATAATACTGGGACAACAATTGAAATTATATACATTTTTAAAATTGTATATTATTTATCATAGCATATAGTATGAAATAAAAACTATGATATAAAATACATCCATGGAAAATAAATACTCCATACAAAGAACTCATTATCCACAGAATGTATTATGTCTCAATGAATCAAAATTGAGGAAACTAAAATTTTTATATGTAACACAATATTTTAGGTAAGAATAATTTGATAATGTGGTTATAATAAATAATTCTAAAATACATAAAAAACTGAGGAGATAAAATAAAAATTAATAATTTTGATGAATAAATAAAACAAGGAATACTATGGTCATATAAGAATGTCTCCAACTAAATATAATATAATTAAGTTAGTGAAAACCCTTACATTGGTCCTAATTCATTACATTCATGTCCCAAGAATCCTAAACAATAAGAATAAAATAATTATATACCTTCTTCCAAACATTATTCTTTAATATATAGATTAATATATACCATTAAATATCATAAAATATTTATTAAATTTATTTTTTTTCAATTGATTGTATAAAAATTAAATTGGTATCACCTTATTTCACTGATTTTATCCATTGAGGATTATATTATCATAATAAATTACAAATTTAATATAACCATTATAGAATAAAATATTTGTTTTCTTATTACATTATAATAACATTAGTATTAAAATATTTTATGACATTTTCATATATGCAACACTTGGAGTTTAGTTGAATCTATGGTATAAATGTACAACATTTTATAACATTTATCTCTTTTACCACTTAAAAATGATGGAAACATTATTATAATATTATCTTTTTCTTATTCGAGCGAGAGCACCCTGTACTGTCATGAACGTCCTCTGAGCCCTAGAGCCTCCATTTGTTTGCCTAATCGGCCGTTGTTGATTTTGCTGGGACCGCAGCGGTGAGCTATTCCTTCTTCTTTAGTTTCATTCCTTAATTTTCCCTCTTTCTCAAGATATTGTGGGATGAATTTTTTTGGGAATTTTCGTAGATCTATTCCGTTATAAGGAGAATCAAGCCTCGTGTTCAGAGTATATTGATCTCCTAGCATCAATGTAGGTGGTTTGTGCCTTACCTTTATAATTCATTGAGTTTTATGTGAAAATAACACAAATACCCATGCACTGGGTATTTCGTGTTTATCATTTTGCCCCTGTTCTGTTCCTGCCCTACCTGTATGCTTGTGTAGAGGTAATTTGATCATGTCAAAGGATAATTTCTATTCTTGAATGTTGTTCCCATGCCTTGTTCTGTTTAAGACCCCTGAGTCTTGTTTATCCCTTGGTTGTTGTGCACATTTCCAAGCCCTGTGACCGTAGGATGGAGTGATATTCTTGACGTGTATGCTATGTTGTAGACAAGTTATCTATGTAGCTCTATAGGTGAAATTTGGTTAGCCAAGTATCTCTATAGGGGTACTTTGTCCTTATAGCATTATTATGAACTAACTGGCACGGGACTGTGAGAACCTGGTGCTATAGACTATAAGGGATAGAGCGAGTGAGCTTCCCAGGGAGTCTTGGATATTATAGAGTACAAGAGGGTAGACCAAGTGAGTTTCCTCAGAGAGAGCCCTGGTTATTATAGACTCTAGGGGATAGATCGAGTGAGCTTCCCATAGAGTCGTGGATATTATAGTCTACAGGAGGGTAGACTGAGTGACCTTCCTCAAAGAGTCTTTACTTTGTTTGAATTTCCTTTAATCCTTTCTAGGGTAGATAAGTAAATAACTGAGAGTGCTTCCTTGGAGAGTCTGTGATTGACTGGAAACTATGGGAGGAATTGACAGAGTGAGCTTCCTCAGATAGTATCTTGACCTTCGGGCTATAAGAGGGTTACACTGTGTGATCTTCCTCAGAGATTCATTGACTACCCTAGACTATAAGGGGAATTGACCGAGTGAGATTCCCCAGAGAGTCTTATAATTTCGAATGACCACACCAGACGGGTTAGGCTAAGCTCACTACCCATAGGGTTGTTGGTACATCTTGGATAGGACCAGAGGGGTTGGCTATGAGTACTTCCCAGAGGGGTTCCTATTTTGGTTAGCTGTATGCTTTTCTGCTACTTGTTGTTCTATAGATTGATTATGGTTGTATATCATCCAATTACTGCATACTATTTACAGCCTGTTGTTTACTGTATCTGTTACTTCTTACTGTACTTTTATCTGCTATATGATCATTGACTATAAGGCATATATCTTCAAGTGGTTTCCTAATAGGATATAGTCTCACACCATATTTGGGTGATGCTTTTGGGTCTAAACAGACTATGTTGTTGCAGGTATAGACAAGGGCAATTTCCCTCCAACTTCTGGTACTTGATTACTTTGTAGTATGAGAGAATGGGGCCAAGCCGAGGCTAGGGATGCTGAAGAGTTCCTTATTTTTCATTCCTTCGTACTTTTTTTTAGTATTGTATTCAGCATTGTGACATGTTTTCCTGATTTCCAAGACATATGTATCGTCCATCATTTTATATATACATGTGTGCTCCAGTTGTTTATTATTTAGTCTTCTATTGTTTACTTGTGCATTTTTGTTGGATATTTACTACTTCTATTGTTTCATGTTTTGTTTATTTTCGCTATGTACTCTGCCAATGAGGGCATAGTATCCCCACTATCACACCCAAGGCCCTCGCTGCTAGTTTACAGCCTCTGGCATTTTGGGAAATGCGCTTGAGGTCATGTGACCAACCAGGTATGGGGCGCCTCAGGTGGCTTCCGGAACTGGGACGTTACAAAGTGGTATCAGAGGGATTATATTCTCTTGATTTACTATTTGTATCCTTTATCGAGGGATAGGAAGGATTCCATACTTGGTAATAATCTGTGCACAGAAGTATCTATCCCATTTACAGGGAAAACCAATCTACCTCAGTTATTGCAGTTTTCTAGTTTTGAGAATTTACGGTTGATATGATTTCACCTAGAGTGATTTACAATCCTTGTGTTGTTATTGTTGTTTCTATTGCGGTTTTATTTATGTTGCAACCCGATGAGATGATGGTATTATTTCTCATTCATCATATAGGAAATTATTAGAAATCGCATTCCTTGCATTCTTTCCATGCCATCTAGGGTGCACTAGTGATTTCAGGTTGTTGTGATAGACTTTGTGTAGATTATGCTTGATATTGTGATAGATGCTTTTCTAGAATCCCTATAGTTTGATAAATAAATTGGTTGTATTGTGCCTTGATTAAATGAATGCCATATTTTGGTTCTTGAGGTGTTATGGGCCCTCATGAATCAAAACATGGTGGATCATTGGATTTTTTTTCTTTGTATATGTTATGTAGAATATTCCAAGATTTGGTTCATGGGGAGTATGGGCCCTCAAGGATTGGGATTTGGCACCTTCATGTTTTTGTTAGTGTTTTATGGGATTCGGTGCAGTTTCTGAGCTACTTCCTGGAAAAACCCATAATACACGGCGTGTACATAACTACCAGCCATGTTGTTTTAAACTATGTCACTAACTGTGTGACTAGAAACACAGGGAGGTGAAAACTTTTTCATAAACACGCCATGTAAAATAGTTACACACCGTGTAGTAGTGAGCCGTGTACCCAACCATGTCTCTAACAACACGGGTTGGGGGAGCTCGTGCATAACACACTATGTTTGGAATGAACATGCCGTGTAGTCTTGTTCTGGGTACCCGGCCGTGTCACGAACAACACGGGTCACTATTATCTCTCCTATACATGTCGTCTTTGTTTGGAACACACTAGTTAAGGGTCATCCATGTAGTTGGCCATGGAACTAACAACATGGGACATCGAAGACTTGTCTAATACACGTCGTGTCCTTAATGAACATGTCGTGTAGTCTAGGGTTAAAAGAGCCATGTGAGTTAGCCATGTAAAGAGGCTTGGGAAATCGAATGGAGATCTAGTACACGCCGTGTGTGGGGACTACACACCGTGTATTCTGGTTTGTTACATGACCAAGGTGGAAGAAGTACACGCCCTTGGTGAATGGCCTTAAGGAAAATGTTGTTTAGTTTTGTACACGCCGTGTAGTTGTGTTTTGTAAACTTGTTTGTTCTTTTCTCCGGTTCCCATTTTGTGCTCTTGTGTTCTGAGTCTATTTTTATCATGATCTAAGGTGTGATTTTCATCTTTCAGAGTTATGCCTCCGAGACTTCCTCCAGTTGTTCATCAGCTTCAAGATGGTGATCAGACACCAGATATGGCCATTTAGGGATCTCTTGCAGATCCTCCTGTAGATCCTCCTGATGTGCCATCATCGGCACCAGTAGATATACCCGTTGTAGGCACTGATGCACAGTTCAGGGAGGTCTTTTTGAGGATGACGCATACCTTTCAGGGAGCACTGCCTCTAGCCCCGTCGACGACTGAATTGACACGGGTTTTCCAGCAGAAGCATCGTCCTATTTTCTCATGGGACGGAGGACCCCAAGTTGTAGAGTCGTGGTTAGAGGGCATGCTGACGATCTTTGAGAAACCGGAGATACCTCCAGAGAAAAGGGTGAAGCTTTCTACTTACATGCTCTGAGACACCACTAGGAGGTGGTGGGAGGTGATCTCACAGTCAGGGCGCCAGCAGAGTATGACTTGTGATGAGTTTCAGCACATCTTCTACGATGTTTTCTATCTGGAGACCTTGAGGGCTGACTGAGCCCTGTCGTTTATGAGTGTAGAGCAGGGTACTCTTTCTGTTATGGAGTACTCAACTAGTTTTACTGATCTGCAGTGCTTTACGATGATTCTAGTAGGTGATTAGTTGTTCCTTGATAGGATGTATGAACATGGTCTTAGGAAGTAGATTTGTTCCCAGGTTAATATATTCAGGTTGACTTCGATATCCTTGATCATCAACCAGGCACTGATCACTGTCCACATTCTGAGAGATTTTGGGTCAGTGAGTCAGGGTGGTTCGACATCCAGAGTCAGTGTTCCTCCTAATGATAGCAAGATGTTCCGCAGAGAGACTGATCGAGGAGATTAGTGAAGGGGGAATGTATCTTCAGGTAGCCAGGTTATATGCTACCAGTGTGGTCGGAGTGGGAATACATGGCCTTAGTGTCAGAGAGACCCGATGGAGTGCCGATATTGTGGAAAGATGGGCCATCTCCAGCACTTTTGTCAGATCTTCTCACCTATGGCTGGTGGAAGAGGTTCCTCTATGACCCCGCATTCTAGAGATGTATCGCTAGTTTCTCACCAGTCTTGGAACTGATGTTTTTCCGACCGTTCAGGCCGAGGTGGAGGTCGCAGCCATGGTGGTCATTCTCCAGGTTACCAGTGACAGTAGAGTAGATCAGCTCAATGTGGTCAGCCAGGGGCGTAGGGCTACGGTACATGCCAAACATTCCCTGTACAACAAACCCATCTGGAGCAGGATCCTGAACATTCTACAGTTCGAGGTACGATCTTAGTAGCCTCCATTTTATCATCAACTCTTTTCGATACAAGTGCTTCGCATAGTTTTATCTCTATTTCTGTGGTGGAGAGCCTTGGGCTCTATATCTTTTCATCTGCCGACATGTTGACTCTTCACACACTGTTGGGAATGAGGACCTCTAGAAAATGTCAGTGCAGAGAGTTCCCTCTTGAGGTTGCAGGGTTTCTCTTCGTATGGGACCTTTATGTCATATGGATGACTGGCTATGATTTCATTCTCGTTATGGACTGGTTATTTCCCTTCCAGGAAGTCTTCGATTTATATCACCGCAGGATGAGTTTCATATCACCAGAGGGCGGATCCTTCCTTTATAGAGGCGAGTGGGATGACTAGGCGGGTAGAGATGGACTAGAGAATCATGGGCTAGGAGGAGTTACAACCCAGATTTCCAGTCTTTATCTGGATAACCAGGGGACTTCACTGTTATACTTTCCTCCAGTGGTGGATCATTTTTGGTATGTATTTCTAGAGTACTTTTCAGGTTTTCCTCTATAGCATGAGGTAGTTTTCTCGATTGTGCTCGTTCTAGGAGGGGAACTGTTGTCCATTCCTCCTTATAAGATGGCCACACCTGAGTTTCAGGAGGTCAAGAAGCAGTTGGAGGAGTTTCAGGCAAAGGGTTTCATCAGACCATGTACTTCTCCTTGAGGTGCGCATGTTCTGTTTATGAAGAAGGAAGACGAAACCCTTAGGCTTTGCGTGGATTATCGGAAACTTAACCAGTTGACGTTCAAGAACCAATATCCCTTACCAAGGATCGATGAATTCTTTGATCATCTTTGAGGAGCTCCAGTGTTCTAGAAGATCGACTTGAGGTCTGATAATCATCAGTTGCATGTTAGACCATCAGATATACCTCTTACAGCCTTCAGGGGAAGGTATGGTCTATACGAGAATACGTTCATCTCGTTCGGTCTCACAAATGCGACAACAGTTTTCATGGCACTGATGAACCGAGTGTTCCATCCATACATGGCCTCTTTCGTGGTGGTTTTCATAGATGATATCTTGTTGTACTCTCACACTCGACACGACCATGCTACCCATCTTGATATCATTTTGAGTACACTGAGATAGCATCAGTTATATGCTAAGCTCTTCAAATGACACTTTTGAATGGATCAGATTCACTTCGTGGGTCCTGTTATCTCATATGCAGGAGTATCAGTTGACCCAGAGAAAATGAGAGCGGTAGTTTCCCGGGAGCAGCCGAAGATCTTCTTTGAGGATCGGAGTTTTCTAAAGCTGGATGGATTCTATAGACACTTTATCCCAGACTTTTCACGCATTGCAGCATCGCTAACAGGTTTGACCAAGAAAGGGGTGAAGTTCTTATGGTTATATTCTTGTGAGACAGCCTATCAGGAGATGAAAGGGAGATTGACATCGGCACCGATACTAGTCTTTCCAGAGCTGGGAAAGAACTATACAGTCTACTGTGATGCATCAAGTGTCATATGGGGAGATGATACGGGGATTTCATTCATTAGTTTGGTCAGTTCATCCTGGAATCACCAAGATGTATCAGGATATTCACCACCAATACTGGTGGCCCAGTATGAAGAGAGATATTGCTGGTTTTGTTATGAGATGTTCTACTTGTCATTAGGTTAATGCAGAGCATCAGTGACCGGAAGGTCTTTTACAACAGTTACCCTTTCCCAAGTAGAAGTGGAATGATGTCGCGATGGACTTCGTGACCGGGTTACAGAGGTCACCTCAAGAATGTGGTGTTGTTTGGTTTGTCGTTGATAGGATTATGAAGGTTTCTAACTTCTTTTCGATCAAGGGGACCTTCAGTGTTGATGAGATGGGATGGTTGTACCTCCGATAGATTGTACTCCTATATGGAGTTCCACACTCCATTGTTTCAGACAGGGATGCATGTATTACTTCTCAGTTCTGGCAGGGGAATTAGAAGGATTTTGGTACACAGGTACTTTTGAGTACATCATACTATCCCCAGAATGATGGAATGTTCTAGCGTATGATACAGGTGCTTGAGGATATTCTCCGAGCTTGCATTCTAGACTTTTGTGGTTCTTTGGAGAAGCATATTCCGCTGGTGGAGTTCTCTTATAACAACTATTTTTAGGTGACTATTCATATGGCACCCTACGAGGCTCTGTACGGTAGGTCATTCCAATCACCTTTGTGCTGGCTGGAGGTAGGAGAGGCATATTTTCTAGGAATATGTCATGTTTAGGAGACCTCATAGCAGATAGAGTTGATTCAGAAGAGGATGGATACAACCCATTCCCGAGATAAATCTTATGCTAATCAGCGGAGACGACCTCTGGAGTTTGAGGTTGGGGATCAGGTTTTTCTGGGTGTCACACTGAGGTTGTGACACAAGAGGATTCGGAGATAGGGTATGCTTTCACTACGGTACGTCGATCCGTTTGAGGTGTTGGAGAGAGTTGAGGTAGTTGCCTATCAGTTGCAGTTACCTCAGAAGTACCGGGCTACGCACGACGTTTTCCACGTTTCTCAGATCCGACGTTACTTTTTGGACCCATCTCATGACTTTCAACCCGAGGAGGTTGAGCATGAAGTGGATGCATCATTTGAGGATCATCCTATCTAGTTGTTCAACCGCAGTACAAAGGTTCTCTATGGATGGTATGTTCCTCTAGTACGGGTGCTATGGCAGCACAGGCGAGTATAAGACGAGACCCTGGAGAGGGAGGCTGATGTACGATCACAGTGGCTAGAGCTGTTCGAGGTTTCGTCTTCTACACCTCGCAAGGGATATTCGGTGACGAATTTCATTAAGGGGGAAGTTTGTAAGAACCCAGATCTTCGTTTCAGGTATGATTTTCCTTTTCTGGTTATTTTTTAGAAAAAGAGGAAAATATGGGAATTTTAAATGTACACGCCTTGTACTTTAAAGGTACATTCCGTTTACTTCGAGGTTGCGACAGGCCCTGTGCTGGTTGTGTCCGGGCCACACACATGGTGTGTAGGGGCGATATGGAGGCTGCTTAAAGAAGAGTATGGAAAGGCCGAGTACACGCTATGTACCCCAGAAGTACATGCTTTGTACTTTATCTTTTTAATTAATCAGGTCGGGGTCGTTCCTAATCGACACAAAAGTCTTCTTCTTCATGTTCATCAACCGAGAGTGCCTCGTACAACAACGAACATCCTCTGAGACCCCGATCCTTCGTATGTTTTCCAAATCGACCACCGTCTATTGCGTTGGGACCGCAGTGGTGAGCTCTTCCTTCGTCTTGAGTTTCATTCCATTATTTTCCCCCCTTTCTCAAGATATCATGGGTTGATCATTTTGTGCATTTTCATGGATCTACACCATTATAAGGAGAATCAATCCTCGTGGTGAAAGTATATTGATCTCCTAGCATCAAGGTAGGTGGTTTGTGCCTTACCTTTAGATGTCTTTGAGTTTTATGTGCAAATTCTACCAATACCCATGAACAGGGTATTGTGTGATTACCTTTTTTCTGCTATTGTGTTCATTCCATGCATGTGTGCTTATGTAGAGGTAATTTTATCATGTATGAGGATAATTGATATTCGTGGATGTTTTTCCCATGCCTTGTTCTGTTTAGGAACCCTAGGTCTTCTTTAGCCCTTGGTTGTTGTGCTCGTTTCCATGCCTTGTGACTGTAGGATGGAGTGATAATCTTGACATGTTTGTTATGCTATAGACTGGTTAGCCATGTAGCTTTATAGGTAAACATTGGTTAGCCAAGTATATCTATTGGTGTACTTTGCCCTTATAGTATTATTATGCATTGACTGGCACGAGAATGTGAGAACCTAGTGCTATAGACTATAAGGGATAAACCGAATGAGCTTCCCAGAGAGTCTTGGATATTATAGACTACATGAGGGTAGGCCGAGTGAGCTTCCCCATAGAGATTCTTGGTTATTATAGACTACAGGGGATAGACCGAGTGAGCTTCCCAGAAATTCTTGGATATTATAAACTACAGGAGGGTAGATCGAGTGAGCTTCCTCGGAGAGTATTTACTTTGTTTGAATTTCATTAAAACCATTCCAGGCTAGAGATGAATTGAATGAGAGTGCTTCCTTAGAGAGTCAGTGATAATCCAGAAACATTGGGATGAATTGACTGAGTGAGCTTCCTCAGAGTGTTTCTGGAGCTTGGGCCTATAAGAGGGTTAAACCGCGTGATCTTACTAAGAGAGTACTTGACTACCCTAGACTATAAAGGGAATTGACCAAGTGAGTTTCTCCAGAGAGTCTTATAATTTCACATGACCAAACCAGAGGGGTTAGGCTGAGCACACTACCCAAAGGGTTGTTGTTACTTATTGGATAGGACAAGAGGGGTTGGCTTGAGTACTTCCTATAAGGGTTCCTGTTTTGGTTAGCTGTTTTCTTTTTTGTTTCTTGTTGTTCTGTGGATTGATTACTGTTGTATATCATTCTATTACTTCTTTCTATTTACTACCTACTATTTACTATTACTGTTACTGCTTACTGTACTTTTACCTACCATATGCTCACTGAATGTAAGGCGCAGATCTTTGGATGGTTTCTTAATAGGATTTACTCTCACACCCAGTTTGGGTCATGATTTTGGGCCCAAACAGACTATGTTGTTGCAGGTATAGCCAATGGAAAGCACCATTCAACTTCTCGTACATGATTTCTTTGGATCGGGAGAGCATGGGACCAAGCCGAGGCTTGTGATGCTGATGAGTTGCTTATTTTTATTTCTTTCGTACTTTGATTTAGTATTTTATTCAGCATTGTAAATTCTTTGGCTGCTTTCCTAGACATATGTATTGTTCATCATTTTTTATATAGATGTGTGCTATAGTTGTTTATTGTTTAGTCTTCCACTGTTTACTTGTGCATTATTGTTGGATATTTACATCTTCTGCTATTGCATGTTTTGTTTATTTCCATTGTGTACTCTGCCAATGAGGGTATAGTTTCACACTATCACACCTAAGGCCCTCGCTGCTAGTGGGAAGCCTCTGGCATTTTGGGAAATGTGCATGGGGCCATGTGACAAACCGGGTATGGGGTGCCACTGGGTGGCTTCCGGAACTAGGACATTACACAATATCCTTTTCAATGGTCCAAAAATAATTCTTTCTTATCTCATTAAAATTTCTATTTCCTTATCAACTCATTCTAGTCGAAATCTTATTATGATAAAATTATCATTAAAGTGGAATTCCCATTACGATGGAATTCTAATTAAAATGGAACTTACATAATAAAACTTTTTAATTATTCAACATTCACCACCATTTATTCAAAATCTTTTATCATGAATTTTTTCATGATTTATGAGAAGTTTAAGATCAGCAGATCATTGTCTGACATCGTTTATAATGATTCAAAAACATTCTAACACCTGACTTCACTTTCATCAAAGAACATCTTAAATATTATTAAATCTTCATAACTCATAAAATTATTTCCTTCTCTAGTTATAGAAAATTAAAAACTTCTAATAATTAATAAATTATTTATTTGATTCTTCTACATCTGATAGTCTAAATCCATTGTTTAAGAACATTGGACTAATTCTTTGAGTCTATAAAAAACAATGATTTTATACCCCTTTATCATTGGATTCAATCATTTCAAAACATTAAAATTTCTTACAATGAACATTACAATGGGTTGGGTCTAATTTATGAAGAACCAAAAAATTATTATACAAAAATCATAGTTGTCAAAAAATACAAAAGCCTTTTATAAAACAATTTATCACAAAGGTTCTTCATTTAAACTTTATTTACAAAAAAATATGGTATATCATTAAATAATGTTAACTTCTTATTTTAACATATTTATGGTATTTTAAAATGATCATATTTTGATGAAAATTGAGTGAAAACTATAAAGTTCACTTCATTTCATGGAGACACAATATGCGTCTTCTCAATATTTGCCAACATAACATCCAATTTTTGAAATATCATACAGAGAATGTTTTTATAATCATCAATAATAATAATTATATATTTATTATCCTTCTTCGTTTATTCAAATTAATCTTCATACATTTTATCTTTATTTTGGAAACAAAGATTAAAGTTCCTTGATATTCAAGATTTTTACATCTAATTGAAAATCCATGTCAAAAATGTAATTTTTCAAATTTTCATGAAGGGTATGGATATCATATTCTACTGTATATTTTACTAAATATTTCTCTTATTCTATTTTGTTGCATTTTTATTCTACATTTTAGGAACTTATTTCAGGATCCAGCATTCTGTTCTTAAATGTTTAAATTTTTTCTCATAGGTTTATACATTCTATAAATATTTCTTGTAAAGTTATCTGGAACTTTTTTTAATTCACATCAACCTAAGTGATGTCATGCTATATTATATCAAATATGAAATAGATAATATTGAGGAATTAATTGGTAAAACCGTTACTTATACCCATAAAGAGATTAGTTGAAATATTAACTTACATGTGATCTCATACAATAGTTTATAGATCTTATTAATTGGGATATTTTATAAAAGTGTTTGCAAATACCTAAGGGTAAGATAACATTATTTATTCACATGAGGTAGGAATGTTTTCCTTCTTATTGGTGGAAAAAATATCCACCTTCTATTTAAATTACATTAATTATCTATCATCATTATTAACATGACAAAGAAAATATAATATTTTCAATTATTTAGGTATGAGGTATAACTTATTCGTCATTATTTTCTAGCTCATTCACATGTTCATCACAGTCTTCGAACATGTAAAATTTTAATCAAATGAAATATAATCTTCATAAAAAATTATTTTAATCATTATAATAGGAATGCAATTAATATATATATATAATAACCTAATATATTCATTGTAGTTATTCCTTTAGTAGTAAACCTTAGATCTGATTCCACTTGAGAAGATGCCTTTAGTATGTATATAGCACCGTGAGGGAGGGGTGAATCAGTGGTGGGAATTTTATTTCCTTTTATAATATTTCTCCTATTTACTAATTACGCCTTTTGGGGTCATTATTATTTAATTCTATTTTCAATATTTTATAAAAGTATATTGATGTATGGAAAATCAAAACACGATATTACAAGGTTCATTACTCAATAAGAGTTGACATTCCTTGTCACATATGGTGATGAATTTTACACAGATCATCCACTATAATATGTTATAAAATAAGTTGGTTTGGAAATAATATAATGCTCAGTAAATTTTTTATTCTATACACATTATAAGAGGGGATAGAAGGAATCATGGATCTCTCGACTGGTGATGAATTTTTTCAACTTGCATATCCTCACATGGTACATTATACATCCATTTGGAAAAAATATTCACCTTATTCATAGTGTACTTTGTAATACCAAAAAAATATACCCCCTTGATACATCTGTTATATTCTTTGAGGTTTCATTATTCTACACTTTATTATTTTCTTACATGTATATTAGTATACAAGTACCAATTATTCTTCTTCACAACATCAAAATAAATGCTTCACTTCTTATTTGATTAGAAGAATGTTCTTCCAATTCATCCAAACTCTTAACCTTGTTTTTTTATACCACATGATTATAAGAACTTTTTTATGTAATTTTCAAATCCTTTATTCACTATTCTCTATGAAATTATAATAAATTGATCATTGGGAAAACCCTATCTCTTATTTAGTCTCACTGATCTAAAAATTAATATAGACTAAAATATCAAACTTATCCAATAAAAAATATAAAAAATTATTGATTTTTTAGTTCTTTTCAAATTGAAATTGAATATTATACAGACACTAATTACACCACTTTTTATATATCATATTATATAATTCATAGATTTTAATTCTTCATAGATTTTTAACTAAAATCCCACATGAACATTATTTCTTTTATTATTATAAATATAATTTTGTTCATGGTTCATTCTTGAATTATCATGTTCTTATTAACATACATGAAAACATCATGAAACCATGTAAATGATATCTCCGTTATCATTCACATTAAGGTTATTCTTTTCATCAAACCTATTCTCATAAGTTAAAATACACATGGCAACATACTTATTTTTTTAATAAATTCTAATTTATGAAAATTATCTCTTATTTGTGTATATTATAATATTTGAATTTCATATTCTTCACAAAACCAATGGGATAATTAACTTCATGAAACTAAGAGATTTTACATAGAGAAATGATTTAAAATTTTCTATAATATAGAGTAAATAAACTATGTATTATCTTATTATTCTTCACATAACAATATAAGTGTTCAATGATTAGATAATTACATAGAAATTCTTCAAATTAATGAATGTGAATAATTATTTATCATGTAGTCAAGTTTCCTATAGACATTTCTTCAGGAAAATAAGATTGTGGAAAATATGTTTCCTCAAGAAGTCAAATTTATCATTGTAAATACTTATTCTTCATGTAAGTGTAAGCTCAAAAATATAATATCTGCAAAAAAATCAGTTCTCATGAAAAAACGTAAATGATAGAAATTGTCTTTGATAGGGAGAATCAAGTTTTATCTATGATTTCCCCCTACCATATCTCATGCATTCATCCACCTTGAATCTTCAAATCATGACATATCATGACTGTATTTGAATCGCCACTTCATATTCCATGTCATGATATTAAAAAAATATTATAATTTTTAAAACATCACATGATATTAAAATATATTTCATGAAAAATAATTGTGTCTTCATGTAGATTTCTTTTTCATTCCTGGAAAAAATAACATGTGCTTTTTGGGATCAATATAAAGCACTCACACAACCTGAAACAATCTAATCATCATCATATTCATTTAGTAGTTTTATTTTCATAGATCAAATGGTTGTAAATAAAAAGGAGTTACTTTTTAAATTCTAATGATATAGAGATTTTTTTCATCTATGGATTTTATGAGAATGAAACTATTTTGACAAACAGAAGCATCAACATCGAAATTGGGTTTTCGGAGGTTGAAGACAACATCATAATCTATCATAAAAATCTATATTGATTTAATAGAATGACTATGTTATGAATTTAAATATTTAAAAAGAGAAATGTACCTTATTTTATCCCATCCCACAAAAAAACTTATGATCATTTTTTTTCTATAGTATTAAAAAAATCACTGGTTGTTGGAGCCTTCACTAGGGTTCGGCACCATGAAAACCATTCCCAAATTCCATTACTAGTTCACACCACATCTATGTTGTATGCATGAGAATCTCCATGCCTGATCTACACTTTCCATTTTCATACATTTTTTCACACCTATATGAATTATTTCTCCACCTACTCATAACATTATAGATAGTTTTCCTGGTTAGCTCTCCAATGTTGTATATCTTTTTATGAAATCTCAGGGAATCATCTGTTCTAGATGGTTAGATATGGATGTAAATTATTATTTGATTATCTTCCATTTTATATTCTCAGTAAATGTATAATGTATAAAATTTACAATAAGACATAAATTCCTCCCATAATAAATATTATCTTCTCCAAACATCTTCAATTATAATGTAGATGTTTCTCAATTTACGTCATTATTATTTATGATCTAACTCAAAAAATATATTCTTTCAAATAAATATTTCTATGGTCTTTCACTTTATTCATTATATATACAATATAAAAAACTAAAAAATATTCTGGAATTAATGAAGACCAATTTTTCAATCACCAGACATAAATTCATAGTCCGTAAGGAAGCCACATGAATTAACAAGATTTTAGTAATTATTTACTTTACTTCTTAATTTAATCATCCATGCTATATCAACCTTCTTACTGGGACTGGATACTTCCTCTGAACATTACACCAAATTATTATTTATAACTTATTTCCCATATTGCCAAAAATAAAACAATTCTATCTCATTGAAACCCATATAAAACCAATGAAATTCATTGACAAAAAATACAACTTGCACAAAAATTGGGATAAACATTTAAGTTCTTATAGTCATCAAAGATAGATTTTTATAAAATTTTCTATATATTGGTTAGACTAATGCAAAACATTAACATGTTGTATCTCAATTGAATATAATGGTTATAAAAGTTTATAACATCATTACATCGTATTAATAATGATATTTTTTTATATATTTTTTGGGAGTTTTTTTATTGGTTTGGATAAATTAATAAAATCAAGTTGGTAAAAAGAAAAATTTCACTTCTTGGATGTGGTACTCTTCACAACTCATGATTAATTTTTTTTCTAAGTGTATGGAAATTGAAAAAAGTAAAATGTTACAATTTGTAAGTATTCTACTGATTCAAATATCATTACATTAACATTATTATAATTGGTTTTGGAAGTGAAATATTAGGTATAAGTAGTAAGGATTGTTTTATACTAACATTGGTACCTTGATTTTTCTCTAGAAGGACTCCTTGGAAATAAAGAGATTAATATAACTTATGAGGACAAGGGGATGATGTAATTTAAGTTAGTTTCCAGAAGGATAAAAATTGAAATGTTTTTATGATATTTTAAGGAATATGTGTGGACATAACAGGTGAATGTTTCCACTTTTATAAGTATATAAAATCCAAAATTCTAGGATACAATTAAATTTCGATGATATCATTAAATTATTCCATGATTAATGGCTCAAATAGCGAAAAGAAATGGATTTTGGGGTGAAATTGGGTCGATAAATGTTCAACTAAAAAATTATAAATATGTTTTAATCATGTTATAATTAGTAATTTTTTATATTTTTTACATTTACCATATTTAATTTTTTATTAGGGTTACTAGTTTTTACCCATGTAACTTATGTATTAAAAAAATATAATGTAACCCCTCGAATAACAATTAGGTTTCTTAAACTAATGTTTATCGCCATTTAATATAATTATTTTTCTAATTTATATAATATTACCATTTTAATTATAAAATTTAATATATAGAGAAATTATATTGAAGAACAATGTTTTATTAAACATTTAGTGTTCATAATAATATTTAGTATTGATTAATCATTTAACAAGGGATAATATATCTATGTATATTTGTTAACATATTTAAATTCCACATATTAAAAGTGCATAATTTATTTAATTAGATAAAAATATCACAATATTAATAAATTGATTCATTAAAATTAAAAAATTTAACAATAATATGTTCATTAACATTAATCATATTAATCATACATCTATTCCTAAAAAATTAAATTTATTAAATAATTTGACAATTTTTTCAATAATATGAAATCTATTTTAGTAGAATTAATTTCTATATATTATTCAATATAATGATTAATATATGTGTTTAAGAATAGTTTTTCTAGTAAAATATTACTCAGGTTTCCAAAACATTAAAAATGGGTTTAAAAAATAAAAAATATTATTTGTAAATAATTTTTTACATTGTAAAAATATTAATTTATATAAAAAGGTTTCGAAAACATTTTATTCAATCATGTATTATAATAATTTCGAAAAAATAGGGTTTTAGAAATATCCAAATATTTTAGCAATTCAACTAAAAATAAACTATTTGAGAAAAATTCCAAATTTCATCTTTATCTAATATTGACATAATTAATATAAAAATAAAATTTATTTTTCAAATTAAAATTTAAAAATTTTATAATTTAAATTTCAAATAAAAATATAAAAATATAATAAAATATATTTCATTTTAAAATAACCATTTAAAAATTTCAATTATTCATAGTGTTGTTTATATTCATTTAATAATAATATTTGTGTTAAAGTATTATTAATATTAAAAATATTTTTTCTAACCATAATATTTTTAGTGAGTGAAAATTTAAAAAAAATCAATTTAAAAAGGTAATATTTTAATGAATATATTAGTCTTATAAATTATTTATCAACACAATTTTAATGTATCAATGGCTTAGAATTGATAGTAAACTTATATATTAATATATATTTCATATTTATGATACATATATTATTTTACACTAATTATTAGGATAGATGTTTAAGGTTATATAATATTCAATGATTCATTCGTATTTGGTGTTACATGGGATGCATGTTATTGATAAAATTAGGTAATTAATGGAAATTACTTTTTATAATCAGGGGGTTTTACTAAAATAGGTAAACAAATAAGTGGAAATATCATCACAACACCAAAACATCAAATTAAATCAAAACCTCCCTTTGAACACAACCGTTTTAGAAACCATGACCATAAATGATCCTAATAATCCAAAAATAAAAAATTATGGCATATGGGGTTGATGAGGTGAAATACACTAGATTAGTATAAAAACCGCCAAATGAAAAAATTGATGATTCCCATGTCTATGTGAAATTAGGGTAATTTCCCTTCATGTGACCTCCACTAGACCATAATTTAAGCTATCATAAGAAACCACCACCTCCATGTGCATCCTTTCCTCTACATGTTTCAATCCAAATAATTTCAGTATACAACATAAATAACGATGTATAGTGTTCACATAATAAGACTAATATAATTTCATCAATGGCCCAGTATAAACCATTTACAAAATAATGGAATTTATGTCTATTTGAAATAATCATATAAAGATGTCACTTCATGATTTTAGAAAAAAAATAAAAAATTATAATATAAATATTTATTATTGTGAATAAAATAATATATGGATATGAATATTTGATAATGATCACCAATATAAAAAAATTTCAACAGTAATTCATCTGGTAGGTATACTGAGGGGATATGGTTGTGGATTTATATGATTTATACACAACCTTTATAATTCTATAAATAGGTTCCTCATTGAAAACCATGTCAACCTAGTGAAATACATATATTGATCATCATATCCCATGGATGGATATCCATATGATGTGTGATGTCCCATATTATCCACATTAGTTAATACTATCACTAGCCCTGAATTCCTCCCTTAGACAAATAACTCACCCTTGATGTTTTAAAATATTTTAGATTTCATTTCCAACAGTCCCATATAAATCCAATAATTAATATATTTATGAACATACATAATTTTAATGTTTTTAATAAATTTTAAATCTCCATTACCCACATACCATGAAGTGAATAACATTAAATACATTTTGAAGCTTGTGTATAAATTTTAATTAAAACCTTATTGGAATCAAATTAAAACAATAATTCTATAACTATTTAAACTCATACATATTATCTATTTGAAAATAATAAATGGGATAATATATTTTACAAAAATACAAAAAATAATATAAAAATTATACATCTTAATATGCCATTAATGAATCCCATGAACTCATTTTTCAAGATGTAGATGATTTTATATAGGTCTGCCTAATAAAAATAAATTGAATCCACTAGAAAATTTAGTTCTCCACTATAATATGGATAATTATAACTGATGAAAAAAAATGGAAGGTAGCTACTAAAATAACTATAAATAAATCCCAAATAATATAAAAACCCTAGGACACCATAGATACTAGAGGAGATATGGATGGATAAAGTGGTAAGAAGGTAAAGAAGTGATATGATGTTATAAACATAGATGGGGAGATCATAAATAGTGTTAGATAAAGTATAATATGACTCAATTATGATTTTGTATTGGAGAGGGATTCAACATGATGGATTAGAAAAGGAGATCTATAGGTGTTGAGGATTCAAAATAAGAGGATTATAAAAATTTAAAGTAATTAGAAAAATTAAAAATGATTTATATATCATGGGTAAAGTGAATATGTAAGTATTCCATTCTTTCTACCAATGAATCTTACTTCCTCCCTATTAAAACCATTAAAAATTTATAAAATATACCATTATCTCAATATATTATTTGAATAATAAATAATAAATTTTAATACCAAAAAATGACTTCTAGGATATTATAATTCCTCCCACTAAATCACTTTATTCCTTTAAAATTTTATTATAGTGCTCATTTACCTATGAATTAAAATTTTTATTTATCTCATATATAATATTTTAATTCACATTTTTTTAGTCATTCCAATTATTGATACAATAGAACACAAGAGATATGAAAATTATTTTCCCTTTAAGCTATTTATTCTATAAATAAATACTGAAGATTTCAGACTCTACCATAGAGACATCAGATACTATTTCCTTCTCCCACCATTTATGTAAATTATAGGGATCCAAATTATACTCCATTAACTAAGACTTGTAGAAGATATTATGGATTTTAGACATCTATTAAAGCATTTAATGTTAATGAAATACATTTTATTCCACTAAATAATTATAAAATATCAAAAAATCAATATCATTAGCTTCAATTATCTTAAAGTTCACTGGTGACACAAATATGGTAAAATTTTGGAAAATACTATGTCTCCAATAGAAATATCTATTTATATGTGAAGAATTTAATCATATGAATTTAATAGATAATGATATATTACTAATAAATTTTTCATATGTTTAATATTCTCTACCATCAATTGAATAATTATCATCCCCACTAATGATTCTTCACCAAACTCTATCTAATATAGTGGAGACTGACATAACCAATAACATAAAGTTTCAAATTGAACCATCCTCTCAGATGATTGATAGTTTTAATTATAATAAGTTGTATTAATAACAATTTTATATCCCATGAACCTTTTTTTATTACCATAAAGAATGATTCATATCCTTAAATCACGTGAAATTTTATAAAAAATCATAAAATTTATATTTTGAGATAGCATGTGTTAAAAACATCACCAAGTTTAAATGAACTATAATGAAATAGTTGTGGAGAATAGTTTCGTTTGGATAGATATCTTTAACCCATAAAATAAACAATTAATATTACTCCTTGGGTTACATATTTTTTCAAAAATATGACATGGTAATATTGTATTGTCAGTTTCATATATAAAAACATTATCATCCTAATTTTTTCTCAAACTAAAATATTATATCCCATTTTATAGAAGTCTATGAGGGAAATATTTTTCCTTAAAAAGTTATTAAAATTATTTTAATTAAATGCTATTTATTTCCTCATCCTACTGAGTGTTTTGATTCAATAGAAACTATTGATCCACATCACTATAGATATGATAAATTATAGGATAATTCATGGGTTCTCTCAAATGAAGTGTGATTCTTTGGGTACATGGGTGCAGTAGAGTGGTTGCCGAAGGACGTCTCTCAAAAGAAGAAGTAAATTAAAAAAACTTATTAAAGTTATTCTAAAAATAAATTAAAAGAGAATAAATACAATAATTAAAAATTATGAGTGGTTTTTTAACATTTATAAAAGAAGAATAAGTATAATGGATGAAGATTGCATTTTTATTTTTGAAATGATACTTGATTAATAAAACACAATAAGAATATGGTTCTTTAAAAAATAGTTTTAAAGGAATAATCAATATAACTATACCTCTTCTCTCAATTATTTATCATTATAATTTAAATTAATATCCACTTAATTATAATCCCATACTTTTTTAACCCTTGAACCCTATAGGGAGTTAACTTAACCACAATGAAAAAATTACTTAAACCCTAGGATAGCTTCAGAACATGCAATCATAGCACCCTACTTTTATTGATGTTATTAAGTTATATTATTGTCTGTGGTTAATTATAGCGCATATAAACTCTATAAATGATGAATAATTGAGTTTGTGGGTTATATTTTAATTCAAAAAATTTATCCCTTATGGTCTTGTATTACTGATTAAGATCGCACTTTCACAATTTGAACAAAAATCTTGACCTCACATGTTTTTGTGTTAATTGATCAATTTCTTTCTTAGTATCATTTGAATTGAAAAATATTTTAATAGATCATATTAATTAAATTATATTATCTCATTGATAGAAAATAAATTAATTAAAAAGGTAAGAGTTAGATCGATTACTATGAAAACTACTCCTCTACGTGATGCGTAGTCATCGTAGAAATAGATTTTCATTTTCAAAGATTTAAAAAGGGTATAACCCAATATAATTTCTACAATTGAATTATAGAAATTTTTGTAAGATTAATATAATAATAAATTTTAACAAATAAAAATAAAAAATAAGAAATAAAATATGAACAATTAATTTTATTATGAAAATGAAAACATTACTACATATAGAAGAAGATTAAGGCTTCAATTAGAAGATCCTTACTTCAAGATAAACACCACTTAAAATGGATGGATAATTTGAGTAAAACCAATTATCATATTCCTTAAATCTTTTAATTAATTTCCCAACTCATCCAAATTATATAAATACCAATTTATAGATTGGATGGGAGGCTAGGATTCAAGTTGATTCAAGTGGAAATTTTGCTAATGTTTTATTCCATGTTGCCCTGCCTGTTTGTCCTTAAAAACGCATGAAACAACTTTCTATATAAAATTATTTTTTGTGAGAAATATGGTAATAGATCTCCTCTCCAAATTTTATCCCAATCAAAGAACAGATGTAGAAGTCTTGGCCTAGTTATATAACCAATGTCCAATCTGAAGAGTCTATCCCATGATTGACTTTGTGGCCTATTTTCACCAGCCAAATGCATGAATTAACTCATATTACATGAATAAAAGTTGTAGAAAATTAAGTCATAAACATAGTTAAAAAATATTAACTTCATATACCACATATAAAAATATTTATGTTTGAAATTCAATAGTTTATTATAAAGGGTAAAACAATAATTTTCACAAAATTTTCAAATGAATGATCTAATCCCAAATAGTCAATAAAAAAATATATTTAACACAATTTGGGGAAATGTTTACATTTATTATCAATAAAATAATCAATAAAATTTTGGTTTCTCAACTCCCCCACACATACCCTTTTTTACTCTTGGGAAAAACATCATATCATATATTCGAAAAAAATATTGTGAAAAAATATTCATATTCAAATTTCTCAATCCACAATAAAAATATAAGAAATTTAAGAATCTCATAAAAAGAAAATATCAATAAATATTAAATTCATTGTCTCATAAATTCTGTAAAAAACTAGTGATATTCAGAACACTGATCATATGGAAAAAAGTCATGGGTATATCATGCCACTAATTCTCCACGTGTGTGTGTTCCAGCCATTTTATGCTCATAAATCCACCCTTTATTCAGTATATTCAGGTCAAGTAAAAAAAATCTTCTTTCCTTGTTAAATTCAAAAGATATTTTCTACATTCCTTTACAATATAATTTGAAGACCCGCTCAATTAAGCATTCCGAAATGTGAAGAATTAATATTCCGTCCTAGATATCCCCTTATGTTGTATATTTTATCACTCCCCTTATTTTCTTAAGATTAACTTGGAACAAATATCGTACTCAACTCTCAACCCATGTTTGATCTCCTCATGACACTAATTTTTATAGTAATAATAAGATCAACAGTCGATAAAGAGTGGTTTTGACCATTCCAAGACACAAACCATATTTATTTTGGGGGCATACAATAGTTGGGAAACAGGTATACATGCATATGTCAATTAGGTATTGTAATGAAACTGATTGGAAGAGAAACAAACATATGGATCAACCAATGATTTGTTTTACCTAACACGACTATAACTTCAGTTGAGTATGAAAATTTTCACAATTCATGGTTGAGTGAAAATTTGTGTGGAGAAATCAATGAAACAATTTACCATAAAAAAATATGACAAATAATGATGTCAAAATTTAAAAGGTTTTATAATGATAAAATCATTCATATCATCAGCAACTTTAATTTTTATAAAAATAAACCCTTGATGATTAAATATTACTCATGATTTTAATTCTTCAAATTAATTTTGAAAACCTAAATTTTTTATATGTTCTGCATGATAATGTTATATGACATATTTTTTATTATTCATTTTGTCTTGTTTTTTTATGTTTGTTTTTTGAAAATTGTAACTCAAAAAATAATAGAAAATACACAAAAAATAAAAAAAATTAAAATCCTAAATATTTACCCCAAAATTTTGTCCCATACACCACACATAAAGTATTTCATTTTCCTCAATGTGAACCTATGAGATGATAGATGAACATGAAATGTATAATTTTAGATGGGACAAAGAATATAAATTTGAAGGGGTTAGGAACATCCTGATATGCTCAAGTGATGATGGGGTTATGCAGTGTGATTAAATACACTACATGGGAGGGAAGTCGCTCAATGTATTTCTTCAAAGGTTTCCCATTGACTGTAAAGATCCTTCTAGTATCCTCGTGTATGATATCCATTGCACCATAATAAAAAACATCGGATACAATATAAGGACCTAACCATCTGGAACACAATGTACTAGGCATCATCTTTAGTCATGAACTATAGAGTATGAATTTCGCTCTAACATGAAACTCCCTTTTTGTATCATTATATTATGAGATAATTTTTATCATTCCGTGTAGATCCTTGAGTTCTCATATGAATATAATCGAATCTCTTCATGATCTTGAATTTACTGCTTTTGATGAATTCAAACTTGGGCCAAATCCATGTTTCAATTATTTAAATCCCAATAAGTCTAATTCTCGTCCTCCACAGGTAGATGACAGGATTTCCCAAAAAAAATCTAAAATGGGGACATATCTATGGGAATTATTAATGCCATCCAATAATCCCAAAGTTCATCATCCAAGAACATTCACTAATCCTTCCTATTTAGCTGCACGGTTTTCTCCAAAAAAATGAAACCCACAATTTGAAACCCCACCATGAAAATTTCTTTGGGGTTGGTATGGTGTTTATGTTTACTGTATCTCCCCATAATTATGATGGAGGGAAGCCAAATCCTAATTGCATAAGTTTTTCCCTTGCTCACTAATGATAGCCTTTGGTACTCTAAACTTACAAAAAATGTGTGTCTTGAAAAAGTCCAATACAACATGAGAATCATCAGTCTTAGTGGCCTTAGCCTCCACCCATTTTCTCACATAATCAATTGAAAAAAAAATATACAGAAAATAAAATGAACTAATAAAATAACCCATAAAATCAATCTCCCATACATCAAAAATTTCACAGCATAATATGGGTTGCTGAGGCATCTCATGTCTCCTAAAAATGTTCCTAGTGTGTTGGAAATGAGGGCATGACATAAAAAACACATGGGGACCATGGAATATTCTAGTCCAATATAATCTAGAGTCTATGAAATTCTTAGGTATTTCTTGGTGTCCAAAGTTTCCTTCGTATGAAATTTTATTGCAGAAATACAGAATAGACTCAAACTCATGAGCAGGAACACACCTCATAATAAAATAATCACTATACATGTGCCAATGGTATGGATTATCCCACACATAATACTGAGACTCACATTTTAATTTTTCAACATGATTCTTATTTAAATTTGTAAGGATTTCAGATGAAACAAGTTAGTTCACTAAATCATCATACCAAGGATGTGTACCTAGGATGGAATACAGATTCTAATCGGGGAAAGTGCCTGAAGGGGTACCTGGTCCAAGGTTTCAGCCTCTATCATGTGAGTAAGACTAATCTTTTGATCTTCCACCTGGTTTTTGGACCCCTTCCTTCCCTTTATTTCAATATCAAATTCTTGAATAAAGTGTATCCATCGGATAAGTCTAGACTTTGCGTCTAGATTCTTCAATAGGGACATCAGAGTTTAATGGTCAAAAAAACAATAACTTTAGAGCCCAATAAATATGAATGGAATTTATCTAAAAAAATATAACATTAAGAAACATAAATTTGGTGGTTGTATAGTTTGATTGAGCTGAATCTAGTGTCCTCGATGTATATGAAATCACACATGAATGTCCCTCCACCCTATGAGATTAGACAGCTCTAATCACAATGTTGGATGAATCAAACATATGCTCAAAATGAATGTCCCATTGGGGGGATGTATAATTGGTGGTGTGTTCAGATAGTTCATGAGCTAATCAAATGCTACGTAGCATGAATCATCAATAAAAAAATCAGAATCCTTTTGATGTAATTATGGCAAAGGAAGAGATATCATACTGAAATATTTGATAAAGCATCGATAAAAGCCTAAATTCCCTATGAAAGATCAAATATCACAAGCACATGAAGGATATGGTAAGGATAAAATAATGTCTATCAAAGATCAATCAACCTCTATCTCATGTTTTGACACTACATGTACTTAGACAATCCCATTCTCTACCATGAAATTACACTTTTCAAAGTTATATGAAATATTCATATCAATCAAAGATTCAACACCTTTATCAAACTAAATAGATGTTAATAAAATAAGGATCCATACACTGTAAAATAATCCATAAATACCTCCATGCAAGTATCAATAAAATCAGAAAAAATTCTCACCATGCATCCCTGGAAGGTACATGGGGCATTGAAAAGTTCAAATAGAATCCTTCAGTAGACAAACATACATAATGGACAAGTGAATGTTGTCTTCTCCTGATCCTTTAGAGCAATAGGAACAGGAAAATATCCACAAAATAAATCCATGAAACAATAGTGTGTCTTCCCAGCTAGTCTCTAAGGCATTTGATCAATAAATGGGATGGATAAATGGTCCTTTTGAGTCGAATGGTTTGGTTTCCTATAGTCAATACACACTCACTATCAATTTCTCTCCCTCATTGGAACTAACTCCTATTTATCATTTTGTACAACTATAACATCCCTTTTCTTAGGCATAACCTGAATAGGACATACCCTCAATGAATCATAATTGGATAAATTATACCTTCCTCAAGAAATTTTTCATATTCTATTTAGAATACATCTAGAAGAGTTGGATTCAGTCTCTTTTGTGGCTACCTAACTGGTTTATCCCTATCCTCAAAAATAATCCAATGCATGGAAAATGGTGGGGTTAATACCTGATATGTCACCCAAGTTCCACCTGATTACCCTGATGTTATCCCATGAACCTTTTTTATTACCATAAAGAATGATTCATATCCTTTAATAACGTGAAATTTTATAAAAAAATCATAAAATTTATATTTTGAGATAGCATGTGTTAAACACATCACCATGTTTAAATTAACTATAATGAAATAGTTGTGGAGACTAGTTTCGTTTGGATATATATCTTTAACCCATAAAATAAACAGTTAATATTACTCCTTGGGTTTTATATTTTTTCAAAAATATAACATGGTAATATTTTATTGTCAGTTTCATATATAAAAACATCATCATCCTCATTTTTTCTCAAACTAAAAAATTATATCCCATTTTATTGAAGGCTGTGAGGGAAATATTTTTCCTTAAAAATTTATTAAAATTATTTTAATTAAATGCTATTTATTTCCTCATCCTACTGAGTGTTTTGATTCAATAGAAACTATTGATCTGCATCACTATAGATATGATAAATTAAAGGAGAATTCGTGGGTTCTTTCAAATGAAGTGTGATTCTTTGGGTACATGGGTGCAGTAGAGTGGTTGTCGAAGGACGTCTCTCAAAAGAAGAAGTAAATTAAAAAAAACTTATTAAAGTTATTCTAAAAATAAATTAAAAGAGAATAAATACAATAATTAAAGATTATGAGTGGTTTTTTAACATTTATAAAAGAAGAATAAGTATTATGGAAGAAGATTGCATTTTAATTTTTTAAATGATACTTGATTAATAAAACACAATAAGAAGATGGTTCTTTAAAAAATAGTTTGAAAGGAATAATCAATATAACTATACCTCTTCTCTCAATTATTTATCATTATAATTTAAATTAATATCCACTTAATTATAATCCCATACTTTTTTAACCCTTGAACCCTATAGGGCGTTAACTTAACCACAACGAAAAAATTACTTATACCCTATGATAGCTTCAGAACATGGAATCATAGCACCCTACTTTTATTGATGTTATTAAGTTATATTATTGTCTGTGGTTAATTATAGCGCATATAAACTCTATAAATGATGAATAATTGAGTTTGGGTATTATATTTTCACTCAAAAAATTTATCCCTTATGGTCTTGTATTACTGATTAAGATCGCACTCTCACAATTTGAACAAAAATCATGACCTCACATGTTTTTGTGTTAATTGATCAATTTCTTTCTTAGTATCATTTAAATTGAAAAATATTTTAATAGATCATATTAATTAAATTATATTATCTCATTGATAGAAAATAAATTAATGAAAAAGGTAAGAGTTAGATCGATTACTATGAAAACTACTCCTCCACGTGATGCGTAGTCATCGTAGAAATAGATTTTCATTTCCAAAGATTTAAAAAGGGTATAACCCAATATAATTTCTACAATTTATTTATAGAAAATTTTGTAAGATTAATAGAATAATAAATTTTAACCAATAAAAATAAAAAATAAGAAATAAAATATGAACAATTATTTTTATTATGAAAATGAAAACATTACAACATAAAGAAGAAGAATAAGGCTTCAATGAGAAGATCCTTGCTTCAAGATATACACATGTTAAAATGGATGGATAATTTGAGTGAAACCAATTATCATATTCCTTAAATCTTTTAAGTAATTTCCTAACTCATCTAAATTATATAAATACCATTTTATAGATTGGATGGGAGGCTAGGATTCAAGTTGATTCAAGTGGAACTTTTTCTAGATGTTTTATTCCATGTTGCCCTTCCTGTTTGTCCTTAAAAACGAATGCAAAAACATTCTATATAAAATTATTTTTTGTGAGAAGTATGGTAATAGATCTCCTCTCCAAATTTTATCCCAATCCAAGAACAGATGTAGAAGTTTTGGCCTAGTTATATAACCAATGTCCAATCTGACGAGTCTATCCCATGATTGACTTTATGGCCTATTTTCACCAGCCAAATGAATGAATTAACTAATATTACATGAATAAAAGTTGTAGAAAATTAAGTCATAAACATAGTTAAAAAATATTAAATCATATACCACATATAAAAATATTTATGTTTGAAATTCAATAGTTTATTTTAAAGGGTAAAACTATAATTTTCACAAAATTTTCAAATGAATGATCTAATCCCAAATAGTCAATAAAAAATATATTTAACAAAATGTGGGGAAATTTTTACATTTATTATCAATAAAATAATCAATAAAATTTTGGTTTTTCAACTCCCCCACACATACCCTTTTTCACTGTTGGGAAAAACTTCATATCATATATTCGAAAAAAATATTGTGAAAAAAATATTCCTATTAAAATTTCTCAATCCACAATAAAAATATAAGAAATTTAAGAATCTCATAAAAAGAAAATATCAATAAATATTAAATTCATTGTCTCATAAATTCTGTAAAAAACTAGTGATATTCATAACACTGATCATATGGAAAAAAGTCATGGGTCTATCATGCCACTAATTCTCCACGTGTGTGTGTTCCAGCCATTTTATGCTCATAAATCCACCCTTTATTCAGTATATTCAGGTCAAGTAAAAAATTATTCATTCCTAGTTAAATTCAAAAGATATTTTCTACATTCCTTTACAATATAATTTCAAGACCCACTCAATTAAGCATTCCGAAATGTGAAGAATTAATATTCCGTCCTAGATATCCCCTTATGTTGTACATTTTATCACTCCCCTTATTTTCTTAAGATTAACTTGGAACAAATATCGCACTCAACTCTCAACCAATGTTTTATCTCCTCATGACACTAATTTTTATAGTAATAATAAGATCAACGGTCGATGAAGAGTGGTTTTTACCATTACAATACACAAACCATATTTATTTTGGGGGCATACAATAGTTGGGAAACAGGTACCCATGCATATGTCAATTATGTATTGTAATGAAACTGATTGGAAGAGAAACAAACATATGGATCAACCAATGATTTTTTTTACCTAACATGACTATAACTTCAGTTGAGTAGGAAAATTTTCACAATTCATGGTTGAGTGAAAATTTTTGTGGTGAAATCAATGACACAATTTACCATAAAAAATATGACCAATAATGATGTCAAAATTTAAAAGGTTTTATAATGATAAAACCATTCATATCATCAGCAACTTCAATTTTTATAAAAATAAAACCTTGATGATAAAATCTTACTCATGATTTTAATTCTTCCAATTAATTTTGAAAACATGAATTTTTTATATGTTCTGCATGATAATGTTATATGACATATTTTTTATTATTCATTTTGTCTTGTTTTTTTTTATGTTTTTTTGGAAAACTGTAACCCAATAAATAATAGAAAATACACAAAAAATAAAAAAAATTAAATTCCTAAATATTTACCCCAAAATATTTTCCGATACACCACACATAAAGTATTTCATTTTCCTCAATGTGAACCTATGAGATAATAGATGAACATGAAATGTATAATTTTAGATGGGACAAAGAATCTAAATTTTAAGGGGTTAGGAACATCCTAATATGCTCAAGTGATGATGGGGTCATGCAGTGTGATTAAATACACTACATGGGTGGGAAGTCGCTCAATGTATTTCTTCAAAGTTTTCCCATTGACTGTAAAGATCCTTCTAGTATCCTCGTGTATGATATCCATTTCACCATAATAATAAAAAATGGATACAATATAAGGACCTAACCATCTGGAACGCAATGTACTAGGCATCATCTTTAGTCATGAAGTATAGAGTATGAATTTCGCTTTAACATGAAACTCCCTTTTTGTATCATTATATTATGAGATAATTTTGATCATTCCTTATAGAGCCTTGTTTTCTCATATCAATATAATCGAATCTCTTCATGATCATGAATTTACTGCTTTTGATGAATTCAAACTTGGGCCAAATCCATGTTTCAATTTTTTATATCCCAATAAGTCTAATGCTCGTCCTCCACAGGTAGATGACAGGATTTCCCAAAAAAATCTAAAATGGGGACATATATATGGGAATTATTAATGCCATCCAATAATCCCAAAGTTCATCATCCAAGAACATTCACTAATCCTTCCTATTCGGCTGCACGGTTTTCTCCAAAAAAATTCAACTCACGATTTGAAACCCCACCATGAAAATTTGTTTGGGGTTGGTATGGTGTTTATGTTTACTGTGTCTCCCCATAATTATGAAGGGGGGAAGCCAAATCATAATTGCATAAGTTTTTCCCTTGCTCACTAATGATATCCTTTGGTACTCTAAACTTACAAAAATGTGTGTCTTGAAAAAGTCCAATACAACATGAGAATCATCAGTCCTAGTGGCCTTAGCCTCCACCCATTTTCTCACATAATCAATTGAAACCAAAAAATACAGAAAATAAAATGAACTAATAAAATAACCCATAAAATCAATATCCCATACATCAAAAATTTCATAGCATAATATGGGTTGCTGAGGCATCTCATGTCTCCTAAAAATGTTCCTAGTGTGTTGGAAATGAGAGCATGACATAAAAAACACATGGGGACCATGGAATATTCTAGGCCAATATAATCCAGAGTCTAAGACATTCTTAGGTATTTCTTGGGGTCCAAAGTGTCCTTCGTATGAAATTTTATTGCAGAAATACAGAATAGACTCAATCTCATGAGTAGGAACACACCTCATAATAAAATAATCACTATACATGTGCCAAAGGTATGGATTATCCCACACATAATACTGAGACTCACATTTTAATTTTTCAACATGATTCATATTTAAATTTGTAGGGATTTCAGATGAAACAAGTTAGTTCACTAAATCATCATACCAAGGATGTGTACCTAGGATGGAATAAAGATTCTAATCAGGGAAAGAGTCACGAAGGGGTACCTGGTCCAAGGTTTCAGCCTCTATCATGTGAGTAAGACTAATATTGGGATCTTCCACCTGGTTTTCTGACCCCTTCTTTCCCTTTATTTCAATATCGAATTCTTGAATAAAGTGTATCCATCGGATAAGTCTAGGATTTGCGTCTAGATTCTTCAATAGGTACATCAGAGTTTAATGGTCAAAAAACAATAACTTTAGAGCCCAATAAATATGAATTGAATTTATCTAAAAAAATATAACAGTAAGAAACATAAATTTGGTGGTTGTATAGTTTGATTGAGCTGAATCTAGTGTCCTCAATGTATATGAAATCACACATGAATGTCCATCCACCCTATGAGATTAGACAGCTCTAATAAAAATGTTGGATGAATCAAACATATGCTCAAAATGAATGTCCCATTGGGGGGATGTATAATTGGTGTAGTGTTTAGATAGTTCATGAGCTAATCAAATGCTACGTAGCATGAATCATCAATAAAAAATCAGAATCCTTTTGAAGTATTTATGGCAAAGGAAGAGATATCATACTGAAATATTTGATGAAGCATCGATAAAATCCTAAATTCCCAAAGAAAGATCAAATATCACAAGCATATGAAGGATATGGTAAGGATAAAATAATGTCTATCAAAGATCAATCAACCTCTATCTCATGTTTTGACACTACATGTACTTAGACAATCCCATTCTCTACCATGAAATTACACTTTTCAAAGTTATATAAAATATTAATATCAATCCAAGATTCAACACCTTTATCAAACTAAATAGATGTTAATAAAATAAGGATCCATACACTGTAAAATAATCCATAAATACCTCCATGCAAGTATCAATAAAATCAGAAAAAATTATCACCATTGATCCCTGGAAGGTACATGGGGCATTGAAAAGTTCAAATGGAATCCTTCAGTAGACAAACATACATAATGGACAAGTGAATGTTATCTTCTCCTGATCCTTTAGAGCAATAGGAACTGGAAAATATCAACAAAATACATCCATGAAACAATAGTGTGTCTTCCCAGCTAGTCTCTCAGGCATTTGATTAATAAATGGGATGGATAAATTGTCCTTGTGAGTCGAATGGTTTGGTTTCCTATAATCAATACATACTCACTAACTATTTCTTGCCCTCATTGGAACTAACTCCTATTTATCATTTTGTACAACTATAACATCCCTTTTCTTAGGCATAACCTGAATAGGACATACCCTCAATGAATCATAATTGGATAAATTATACCTACCTCAAGAAATTTTTCATATTCTATTTAGAAAACATCTAGAAGAGTTGGATTCAGTCTCCTTTGTGGCTACCTAACTGGTTTATCCCTATCCTCAAAAATAATCCAATGCATGGAAAATTGTGGGGTTAATACCTAATATGTCACCCAAGGTCCACCTGATTACCCGGATGTTATCCCTCAAAATATTCAAAATATTTTCTTCATGTTCAAAAGTGATATTATTAGAAATGATAACTGGTAACCTCTCACCACTCAATAAGTATTAGTATTTGAGATTATGTGGTAATGGCTTGAGATCCAATGAAGGGTGTGATGTATGGATTGAAACATTTAAGGAACTAAAACATCTTCCCAAATAACATCAATATAAAAATAAAAAACATCAAAATTAGAGAATAATTCATCAAATCCATTATCATGCTCAATAACCATCTCATAATCATGTTGAACATGTTCAAATTCAGAATATGAATCCATTTCAAAATCAAATCTAGGAGAGTCTTTTAAATTATAAATAGGTGTGGAAGTACACTAAGACATAAAACTAGAACGAATGCTAGTAATCTCCCTAAGAATAGGATAATAAAAATCCATTGGGTTTTTAATTGGTGGTTCAAATGGGAGATAAAAAATGTAGAATGGTACTATGAAGGGTAATTCATGGAATCCATATTATTAAATATCACAAATTCGTCTCCAAAATCCATTTAAATTGTACCCTAATGGAAATTTATGATTTTTTTTTGAAATTTTGAGGAAGGTTCTACCTATGATAATTGGAGCACATGATCTTACTTGATCTCCCTCCATTTAAAGAATTTATAAATCTGACGGAAAGATCATGTCTCTTACCTATCCATGTATATCCTCAAGTAATCCCACTGGATATGTTGTAGTACTATTTTCCTACTCCACCAAAACTCTTTTCAGGTTCAACTCACCAACCTGTAAAGAAGAAAAAACATAGTGAGGAATTATATTTATGGAAGCTCCAAAATCACAAAGAGCATAAAAAAATTTCAACTACCATATGGTTCTTGGGATAGTGAATATCTAGGGATCCTTGAACTTTGTTGGAATTGCTAGAGTTTGTGTAATGAGTGTGGAAAAATTCCTTCAAATATTGATCCTATCATTTAACTTAAGCCCTCTTAGATTGGTAGAAATTTCTTTTAATAGTTTTTTCATACATTTTTATTCAATTGACAGCATAAATTATAGGTATGTTGATCTCCACATTCTTTAATGTGTCCAAAACCTTTTTTTACATCATATCTTTAGCCATCTTCTTGGTCTGAACAACCCTGTTTGGAAAAAGAAAGGTTTTAGGAGGAATATCATTGATATTTTTCTAACCTTTTTCATTATCTTTTGGATCATCATTAGTTGTTCTTGTATGGTCCTTCTCCAAAGTTTAGGTGAATCCTGTTGGAATGGTAGGTGGAGAATCATTATTTTTTTCTTCCCTCTTCAATGTGATGGCACAGACATTCTCCTTTTGATTTGGAGAAGGTTGTGAAGGTATATTTCTAGTATTATTAATTACCAGTTCATGGAGGGTGGTGGAAATCATGCTCATTTTTTTCTTCAACTCTCTCAACTACGAACCTTAACTCTTCAACTCATTCTGTTGATTAAGAAAACATTATTTCAAATTATCAGCAGTATTAGGATTTTCCATTGCTTGAGAAGACCCTTGTTGTTTTCATACTGATTCTTGGGATTCAAATCTCTTTTGGGGTTTTTAGAAACCATGATGGTAGGGTGGAGGATGATGATGGTTTTTTTAAGGGGTGGCTTTATTGTTTTCCTGAGGCATACCTCTTGTCTGATTGATCCTTACACCCTTGGTTTTATATTGGTGCAAAGGAATCAAACATATTTTGTGGATATAGTATTTATTGGTACTGATATGGTCTCCGAAGAAGAACTGATGCATAATATTCTGTTTCTTGTATTTGGGGGAAGCAATCAGTTGGGTGGCATGTCTTAGTGAAAATTCCACAAGGCCTTGAAGGATGGGATTGGAATGTCTTTTGTGCCAATGAAATATATCACACCATAGTTGTCAATTCATCCAACATAGTATCAATTAAATTATTTTCAGGAGAAGAAGAACTTACATGATGTACTCCCCAAAAATGTGGTGTACCTTGATCACTAAAATGCTGCGAGTTTTGTGCCATCTTGTTAATCAATGAACGTGAGGATAGATTTTTTTTCACCAATTCTCTACCAACTATGGCATCCACCATGATTCTCTCCGTAGGTTTTATTCCTTCATAAAATTATTTTATTAAAATAAGCTCACTAATTAAATGATGAGGGCATATTACACACAACTTCTTAAATCTCTCCCAATACTCAAACATTGACCCTTTATGTGCCTGCTTGATCCCTAAGATATTTTTTTAATGGATGTGATCCTTGATTCTAGAAAAAAAATTTACATGAAATGATGTTTTAAATAATTCCAATAAGTTACGTTATTATGTTTTAAATAATACCTCCAATCGTTCACAGCTCTATAAAGTGGGAATGGGAATGCTCTTACTTTGATTTGATCTTCATATACATTTCTGGGTTTAAGGGTTGAGAAAAACACATTAAAAATTTTATGGTGTTTATGTATATCCTCACTAGAAAGTCCATGAAATTTTGGAAGCAGGTTAATTAATCATGATTTCAGTTCAATTTCTGATTCACGATTTCGGTATGCAATGCAATTTGATTGATAGTTAATATCAGGTGTAGCAAATTCTATAATTCTTTTATTAAGTTCATTTCCATTATTTTCAGCCACTGGTTCATTTTTTAGGTTTGATATATAATTTTTTCCAATTTCAATTTTCCAGTAATGGAGTTATTCTCCAACTCGTTGAATGTTGAAACATCCTGTAGAATAAGAATGTATGATTCAAGCCCTAAGGCTGTGTTCAATATCAGGTTCAAGATATTAGAGATCTGTTGGATTAGTTTGTGTCATAAATAAAATAAAAATGAAAATAATAAATGTGGACCATAATAAAATAAGAATGAGATGTTTTGGTTGATGGCGTGAAATTATGAAGAAGAAGAAATCAAAAGAACATGAAAACATAGATTGGGTAAAAAAGGAAGAAAGAAGCGAATAAGAGAATAAAATGAGAAATAAAGTAAATACCTCTAAATATGTGAAATAATTACTTGCCTCCCTGGAAATGGCACCAATTTTAAAGGTGTTGTCATGGGAGCTCTCAAATGAAGTCTGATGTTTTTGGTACTTGGGTGCAGCAGAGTGGCAGACAAAGGTCGTCTCTCAAATGAGGATTTTAATTAAAACAAAATCTTAAATGTAATATCAAAATAAGATAAAAGATAATAAAAACACTTATTAAATATTATTAGGGGGTTGTTTTCCATTTATAGAAGAAGAATAAGTATGTTGGAAGATGATTTCATTTTTTTTATTTTTGAAATGAAACTTGGTTAATAAAACACAATAATTAGTTTGTTTTTTTAGAAAATATTTTAAAAGGAAAAATCGATATAAATCTAATTATTCACTCAATTATTTATCAATATCATTTAAATTATCATCCACTTAATTATAATCCCCAAATTTTTTAAGCCTTGAATTTTGGGCGGAGTTAACTTAACCAAAAAGATAAAATTACTTAAACCCTATGCTAGTTTCGGAACATGAAATCGTAGCACCCTGATTTGATTAAATTTTTTCGGTTAGATTCTTATAAGAGGTTAATTATAGAACATATCCACTATGTAAATAAGGATCCATTTAATCAAGGGATTATATTTTAACTCTACAAATGTATCCCTTTCGATTGATCAATTGATTAAATATATTTATTTCAATTGAAAACTCAATTAATATATAATACTATTCTAATTAATTTATCTCATTTATTTAAAAAAATTTAATTAATAAGGTAAGAAGTAGATCGATTACTAAGAAAACTAATCTTCTATGGGAGGTATAGTAATTATAGAAACGGATTGCATTTTCAATGATTTACATAGGGAATATCCCAATATTGTTTATACTCTTGAATTCCAGCCCAATTAGGATGATTATTAGCGGAATAAATTTGAACAAAATAGAAGAAAATATAATGAATAAAATAATAACAAAAAATTTTAATATGCAAATGGAAACATTAAAACATGAAGAAGAAGAAGATGGCTTTGATGAGGGGATCCTTGCTTCATGAGATACCCCTCTATCAATGTTTGGATAATTTCAGTGAGAAAAATTCAATTATGCCTTTAATTTCCTAATTCACGTCCCAACACCTCCAAATGAGAAAATCACCAATTTAAAGTGTTAAGGGGAGGCTAGGATTCAAGTGGTTTAAAGGGGGATTCATAAAAAAATATCATCCATGTTTCACCCCCTGTTTAACATTTCAAAAGCATGAACCAGCTGTTTATCTATAATTCTGATTTGTGATAAATTTTGTGCTCAATATCCTCTCCAAATTTGAGTCCAATACAAGAACAAATGTTGACATTATGGACCAAATACAAAACCAGTTTTCAATATGGAATGTCCATCCCAACCATGTCTTCATGTTCCTTTTTCAAAAACTAAATGCATGACTTAACTCATTTGTCTTGAATAAAAGTTGTAATAACCTGAGATTTTATGAGAATTATTCTTTTTAATTTCTTTAATGTCTATTGTTGTACGCTACACCATGATTATCTTGCACTATACATAACACCGTATTAGATTGAAATATACGCAACACTATTATTGGCTCATTTTACACACAATTTCAAGGTTGTTTTGTGGAAATTATTTTACGCAACATTAAGTATAGATTTTGTTTAAAGTATAAATGAAATAAGTTTTGATTATGTTATATACAACTTTGAGTGTATATATATATCTACGTATTCAATGTATAAATGAAATATGGTTGGATTCTATTATACAAAACAACAAAGGAGTCATGCACTACACGCAACCCTAACTTGGATTACATGACATGAAATCACGACCTCCTCGATAGCATGTGTAGTAAGCAATACTGAGTTTCACTAAACGAGATGTTATTATAATATTATTATGAACTAGCCATTATGAATAGTAATACCCACTTTTTTACCTTTTATAAATTTTATCATTCAAAATGGACCTCATTTTTGGATTCAGAATATCAAAATTATCCTCAGGTGAATTTTTGGTCTTTTTCTGAAAACATTAAATTTTTTATGAATAGTTACAACACTAGGTTCCTATTTAAAAACCGACTTTTTATTTAAATAATTATTTATTTTATTTAAATTTATTTTTGTTCAAAATTGATAAAAAATACCTATATATGTTCATTGTAATTCATTGGAGTCATTTTATAATAATTTTAGATATATAAAAATTTTATTGAACTTTTCACCATCTTTTACCCACCTCTTATTAGAATTTGGAAATTCACATAAAACATCATTTTACCACTTCTGTGAGTGGAATTTCGAAAATACAAGAGCCATGGTTAATATCTAGGACTAAAATGTGGTTCAATGAGATGAAAATTATTTTTGGTGAATAGTAACTTTTTACTTTTTTAACCACGGTTAAAAGTAAATAGGGTAATTAAGGGTAAAAATGATATTATTATTACCCTAACACGTGTCATAATTATATTGGATAAGTTTAATTCGACCAAAAACACCCTTAGTAATAAAATATGACCATTTAGGTCCACATGGATTAGATTAGAAAATTTATTATTAATTTATTTAAAGAAGGGTTAAAATAGTTAAAATCAATATTTAATTACTAAGATATTGTTAATATAGGGAAATACATAAGATAAATTCGACTATAAAAATTCATTAGAAATATAATAAGATTTTATATCTAATGAAATTTTATATATGATTTTTAGACATTAAATATTTTAGTTTATTTATGACACAATGATGATGAAGTAATTATCTTATTAATGAAATATTGACATAATAATCTTATAAATACCCAAATAAATATAATTTGATATTTTTTATGAATTGAACTAATTTTTTAGGTTAATATGACTTGTTAGTATGTATTTAATTAACATTTATCGAACTAATTATTCTTTTATGATTTTTACAAAAATCAATTACCAAATAGTGTCAAAATTGACATAAATCAGTTTTTAAAACAAATATTATATTAATAATTGTTATTTTATTCCTAAAAATCAATGGTTTGGCCAAATGACTTAGATAAGGTGATATATATTAATAATAAACAACTTTAGGTTCTTTTGGTTTGTTATAGTATGTTTATTAACCATATAGTTTTACAAAATAAGAAGACACGATAAAAGTAAAATTATTTAACTTGTAGTCAAATCTAAATGATAAGGTTAAAATAGAAACCTAAACTCGTCTAAATTATATTTTATGAGATTCTTTAGACTCATCCCCACCTTAGCTTCGAAATAAATCATGTTGGAGCTATTATAAACCGTATATGACTTTATTATAAAATAATATTTTGAGTTTTTCCAACGGTGCCTCTCTCATCCCTTACACAAAGGGCACCCATTCCCTCTTCTCTTCACACCATTTTGAGAATTTAATCTTAGAAAAACCCTGACCATTTCTCTTCTCCACTTCCCTATCAAAATTCTGGAGGTTCTGGTATTCTCCAAAGACCAACTCTACTTCCTTAAGAGAAGGCTTAAAGGAGGTGCGTCGAAGAAGAGGTGATATCTTCTTTTCGATTCTCTCAAGTTTCTTTCTTCTCAAACCTCTTCTTATTTAGTTGTTTAATTATAAAGTAATAAAATCAGTATCACTCATATACTGATATGTTATTATAAATATTAAACAACCCTATTTCACCTTCTATCCATCCTACGGAAAACGAAATCACCATGCATGCGTAAGTACAGAATACTGTCTCCACGTCGTGGTATAATCAGTTTTTCCACCACCACCTTACATGGATGGGTATAATGGTGTAAATAAATAAATATATATGGATATTTTAAAGTGATATTTATTTTTTAATATTATACATAAACTTCAATACAATTCCACGATCATGGAAATGATATCATCGCTCGTGCGTACGTACGGACTACCATCTCCACGAACGCGATGAGATTTATTTTCCATGATTAACCATTCAAGAATGATTATAAAGTATATATAATGAATAATAATGAAATATATGACATAATTAAGCTAATGGATTTATTTATGCATATATATATATATTTCATCTACTTACTTCCATTCAAGTCAACAATGAAAGGAAAACAGCGTTCATGTGTATGTACGGCCTACCGTCTCCATGAAAGGTGTGTTTCATTTCATTAATCTATCTATTATATATATATATATACTGAATATATATGATATATAAATCATTTTGTACATTCTGTAAGTAAGTAAATCATGATATATGTAATAATCATATCAAGAACAACAAGTCCCAACACGTACGATAAATGAAACAATTTTACCCAAAAAGCTACTTTAACATGGAATTGACAAATGAACGGGTAATATAAATACCTAAGTGAACCATATATGATATAATAACAATGAATATGATTATTTAATAAGTAAATTTCATTATTTAAATCAATATACAGGAGGATAAGATACATACAAAGAATATCTAACATAAGGTAAGGGATAACTTTTCTAATCTCGTTCTTATCCGAGATTGTTATTTGTAAGTATTTACTAAAGTTATTATTATCATCCATGCTCATGTTTTCAAAAAATGTTTTCATGTATTTATAAAGTCCTTTTTACCCATTTTTGACCTTTACTACATGGTATGTAAGGAATCATTCTTTTGTTTACGTTACGAGGTACTTTTTGACTTTTCCGGCAAAAGTAAGAGAAAAATGTTTTTTTAACTTATACGGCATGAAAGGATTTATAAGGTTTTATAAAGCCTTATTTTCCTGAAGCTTTCTCCAAAAGGATTCATGACTATTTTCAAAAAAATATCTTTCGTTTAGAAATTGCATGAGGTTTTGTGAAAAGAAATTGATTTTGAAGGAGAAAGGATATTTTCCTCCAGAATTCATTTCAAATGTTTTATCAAAACCATTTTCCATCTGAGATGAAATTATTTCATATGTGTATGGTTTGAGTAAAATGTATCTATGATTTACATGGTTTCACTTTTCTTATGATTAAATATCCATTTGTTTTATATGGATTATGTGATGATGGGATGATGTTTATGAAACCCATTTTATTCATTGGGTTATAATGAATGTTTCAAGTATATTTTGTGGAAAGTGTAAGACTGATTTCATTATGGGATGGGTGGGACCTATATCTCCCTCCAATACATTGGGTAAAGATTTATATCTCATTAGATAGACATGGCTAGAATGGTAAGTTAATCTGGTTCAGCAATACAGGACTAGAACGAGGAGTGAACTTGATTCAGAAAGAGACTTTTTCCACTAGGATGGTCTTGGCACCAATGCCTTGGCTACTATGGAAATCATATCATGATCTTAATGGTTTCAAAAATCACATGTTTTGTTACCATGATTGTTTATTATGAATACTGTTATTTTATGATCTACGCCTTGAGTACTTTCAATATTTATGTCGTTGATCATGCTTTTCATGTTTAGATTTTATTTTGAAGTTTTTGCATTCAAATTTTTATGGATTGTTTTATGTTCCTTATGCTTACCCTTACTGAGAATTTGAGCTCACCCTTTATATTTTTTCTTTTCCCTGGGATTTAATGAATGGTTTTAGGTAATAAAACAAAAGGGGAAGATCTTTATGGGAGATGTTGAAGATCTTTCACCACGATTAGAAGATTATTTTCCGAGTTTCCACAGATAGTAAACTATTATGGTCCTCGTGGGTCTGTTTTTGTTATGTATCAAGTATTCCGCAAAGGTAATGCAATTTCCATGTACGTCAAGCATCGGGTCTCTAATGTTAGTATCAGAGGAAAGGTATAGTTAACCATTGAAACTAGGATGTGAAATCGTTAGTGAGATCCCTAGATATATTTCTATGGTATGTCTAGTAATGTCCCTAAGGATAAGTATAAGTACAGGTTATAGTCCTAGAATTATGATAATGATCATGAATAACCTAGGATTAAACCTATGTTGTTAGAGATTGAATGTACTCCCCTTGATTATGTTGATTTTCTAGCATGATTTATGCCTCTCACATAATTATTTTTCGGTTTTAGAAAATGGCTGGAAACTAGAAGATTCATGTTAATGAATAATATGATGCACAATGGAATGATATTCTTCATGATCACGAAAATGAAATGGGATTTGGAAGGCAAAACATCGTTATTATGCATAATAAACAATCTCATAATATGATCAATAATCTCAATATTGGTATTTTTCCTGAGACAGCTAATAAGAGAAAGATGGAGTTTCATGATGATCATAGAGGAAGGAATGTTCAATTTCTATCATGTAAATCATGTGGGAAGAGGCATCAAGGAGAATGTTTCAAACGAACTAGAAGATGCTTTGGGTGTTGAAAAGAAGGACACACATCTAAAAAGTGAAAAGGAAAAGGTTCAGTTAATACCATGGATAAGGATAATGGTATTACTACAACATCAACAATGATAATATGTTTTAAAGGTGAAATGTATGGGCATTATGAAAACCAATTCCCTAAAGGAAAATCTCATGAAGAGAATCAGCATGGTCATATGGGTTGTATTTATGTGGATGATGATGAGGAGACTATAAATTATATATGAGATGAAATAACTGTTAAATATTGGTCTATGGTTTATAAAGGTAGTGGAATGATTGTATGTTTATCAAGAGTTATGTTGTATAGGTAATTTAATGGTACTATGGAATAAAAAACCATCTCGGGATTGTTACACTATTTTTTTTCTAAATTACTTGAAATTATATGTGGAATAGTACTGGTACCCATGAAAGGTTATTCAGATATTTTTGGAAAGAAGATGATATGCACATAATGAATGGATAAGGAGGAAATAATATGTTTGATAGTATTCATGAGCTCATGAATGATATAAGGACTACGAGATATCATGGTTTGAGTATATAGAATTTTGAGGATTTTGGTATGTGGAATGTGTTAACTTTTAACTGCATTCCTGTTTTCGATAAGGTTCAATGGGTATTCATTTTTCAAGAGAATACATGATTAAGGCCTTCGAATGTTTGGAATGTGACCAATAAGACATATCTTATGATATATGGGGATCAGCGATGGTATTAACATTCTTGTTATATAAACTCTCTGTTAATCGTTTTCACTATAATATGAGATTGGACAGCAGTTTTTGGATAACCCTAAAGATTGGAATGGATTATGTTTGACATAAGTTAGTATTCTTTAAGGGTAGAACTTTTTCAATATTATTGATGGAATGTTATAATAATGTATTTTTAGAAAAAAAAAGGACAACCTACAGGACGGGCGACAACCCGTCACGTCAGACAAGGCTGTGAGAATCAAACCCGCAACTGAAGTACGACAGGCCATTATTACCTACCACTGGGCTACAGGAAGTCCCAGGTCAGTAGAAACTAGTTTTGTTTAGTATGCAGGTTGATAGATGAAGTACAAGTCCATTTTGGAACCATATCTGATTAATCTCACCATAGATGTACTTATTTATATAACTTTGTATAACTTATGTTTGAGATAGATTGAATGACCTATCATTCTATCGCATGATCTGCTAAAACTTCGCGAAAGAAAAATTCAACTTCATTTCATAAATAGATGAAGTGGAAATTGTTCAAGGAACGAAAAAAGGTGAGATTTTACCAAAATAAAGTAAGTATTTCATCTAATTAAAATTCTTCAACTTTATGGAAATGATCTTGAAAACCAAAAATGTTGTCCTAGTGCCCTTATAACTGATGAATCAGATGTTACCCTAGATTATCACAAATTTATGGCTTTGTGATTGTTGACTTTTTCATAGTAATGTTCTCTACCACTCTCCATCAGTACATGACAGTGAGATTTCTCTTCCGTATCCATATTTTCATCTATGTTCTCCTACATGGAAACCCAGTGATTAGTTAATTTGGGTAACCGTTACGTTTCATACTTTAGTTTTTATAGATATTTTTTGGTATTCCTTTTTACGATGTGGCTTTCTATTAAAGAAACTTTCAAGTAGATAACCATTTAAAACCCTGACGAATTATGAGGGAGAAATTCATTTTAAGGTGGGTTGAATATAACAACCCATGATTTTATGAGAATTATTCTTTTTAATTTATTTGATGTATTTTGTTGTACGCTACACCAAGTTTATCTTGCACTATACGAAACACAGTATTAGTTTGCAATATACGCAACACTATTCTTGGATCATGTTACACATAATTTCATGTTTGTTTTGTGGAAATTATTTTATGCAACATTAAGTATAGATTTTGTTTAATGTATAAATAAAATAAGTTTTGATTATGTTATACGCAACAATGTGTGTATAGATATATATATATATTCAATGTATAAATGAAATATGGTTGGATTTTGTTATACACAACAACAAAAGAGTCTTGTACTACATGCACCCTAACTTGGAATACATTACATGCAATTGCGACCTTCCTCGATAGCGTGTATAGTACGCAATACCGAGTTTCACTATATGAGATATTATTATATTATTATTATGAACTAGCTGTTATGAATAGTAATATCCAATTTTTGAAATTTTATAAATTTTATCTTTCAAAATGGTATTCATTTTTGGTTTATGAATATTGAAATTATCCTAGGGTGATGTTTTGGTATTTTTCTGAAAACATTCAATTTTTGATTAATAGTGAAAACATTGGGTTACTATTTAAAAACCAAATTTTTATTTAAATAAATATTTATTTTATTTAAATTTATTTTAGGTGAAAATTGATAAAAAATACCTATATAAGTTCAATTTTTTTCATTGGAGTCATTTTATAATAATTTTAGATATATAAAAATTTTATCGAACTTTTCACCATTTTTTACCCACCTCCTAGGAGAATTTAGAAATTCACATAAAACCTTATTTTACCACTTCAATGAGTGGAATTTAGAAAATATGAGAGACATGGTTAATATCTAGGGCTAAAATGTGGTTCAATGAGATGAAAATATTTTTTTTTGTGAATAGTGTCTTTTTTCTTTGTTTTACAACGGTTAAAAGTAAATATGGTAGTTAAGGGAAAAAAATTTATTATTATCACCCTAAAACATGTCCTAATTCTATTTTATAAGTGTAATGCAACCATAAACAGCCTTGGGAATAAAATATGACCATTTAGGTCCACTTGGATAATAATAGGACATTAATTATTAATTTATTTAAAGAAGGGTTAAAATAGTTAAAATCAGTGTTTAATAACTAAGATATTTTTAATATAGGGTTATATATAAGATAAATTAAATAATAAATATTCATTAAAAATCTAAAAATATTTCATACATAAGGGAATTTTATTTATGGTTTTTAGACATTAAATAATTTATGTTATTTATGACACAATAATGATGCAATAATTATTTTATTAATGAAATATTGACATAATTAACGTTATAGATACCGAAATAAATGCAATTTGAGACTTTTAATAAATTACACTAATTTTATATGTTAATATGAAATGTTAGTATTGATTTAATTAACTTTTTTTGAACTAATCATTCTGTTATGATTTTCACAAAAATCAATTATCAAATAGTGTCAAAATTAACATAAAATACTTTTTTTTAAATATTATATTATTAATTGTTATTTAATTCCTAAAAACCAAAGTATTGTCCAAATGACTTATATATGGTTATATATATTAATAATAAACAACTTGGAGTTAGTTTTGCTTGTTGTAGTATGTTTATTAAGCTTATAGTGTAAGAAAACAAGAAGACACGGTAAAAGTAAAATTATATAACTTAAAGTTATGTCTAAATTATAAGGTTAAAATAGAAACCTAAACTTGTATAAATTATATTATATGAAATTATTTAGACCCATCCCCACCTTAACTTATAAATAATTCAATTTGGAGCTATTATAAACCGAATATGACTTTATTATAAAATAATATTTTGAGTTTTTCCAAAGGTGCCCCTCCCCTCCCTTATAAAAAGGCCACCTCATCCCTCTTCTCTTCACACCCTTTTGAGAATTGAAGCTCGGACAACAACTGAACATGTCTCTTCTCCACTTCCCTAGAAACATTCTGGAGGTTTTGGTCTTCTCAAGAGACCATCTCTTCTTCCTTAAGAGAAGGCTTAAAGGAGGTGCGTTGAAGAAGAGGTAATCTCTTCTTTTGATTCTATCATGTTTCTTTCTTCATCAACTTCTTCTTATTTAGTTGTTTCATTATAATGTAATAATATCAGTATCAATAATATACTTATATGTTATTATTAATATTAAACAACCCTATTTCACCTTCTATCCATCCTACAGAAAAAGAAATCATCACGCATGCATACATAAGGAATACTGTCTCCACGTCGTGGTGTAATCAGTTTTTCCACCACCACCATACATGGATGGGTATAATGGTGTAAATAAATAACTATATATGGTTATTGTAAACTGATGTTTATTCTTTAATATTATACATACACTTCAATAAAATTCCACGATCATGGGAATGATATCATCGCTCGTGCATACGTACAGACTACCGTCTCCACGAACGCGATGAGATTCATTTTCCAGGATTAACCATTCACGAATGATTATAAAGTATATATAATGAATAATAATGAAATATATGACATAATGAAGCTACTGGATATATTTATATATATATATATATATATTTCATCTACTTACTTCAATTCATGTCAATAAAGAAAGGAAAACAGCGTTTATGCGTACGTACAACCTACTGTTCCAAGAACGGTGTGTTTCATTTCAATTATCAATCTAATATATATATGTACTAAAAATATATGATATATAAATCAAGTTTTACATTCTGGAAGTAAGTAAATCATGATATAATTATTAATTATATCAAGATCAACAATTCCAAACACGTACGATAAATGAAATAATTTTACCCAAAACGCTACTTTCACATGGAATTGACAAATGAACGGGTAATATAAATACCTAAGTGAACCATATATTATATAATAACAACGAATATGATTATTTAATAAGTCAATGAAATTATTTAAATCATTATATAGGAGTTTCGGATACATACGAAGCATATCAGACATAAGGTAAGGAATAACTTTTCTAATCTCGTTCTTATCCGAGATTGTTATTCGTAAGTATTTACAGAGGTTATTATTATCATCCATGCCCATTTTTTCTAAAAATATTTTAATGTATTTTTAAATTCCTTTTTACCCATTTTTTACTTTTACTACATGGTATGTAAGGAATCTTTCTTTTGTTTACGTTATGAGGTACTTTTTGACTTTTCTGGAAAAAGTACGAGAAGAATGTTTTTTTAACTTATACAGAATGATAGGATTTATAAGGTTTTTTAATACCTTGTTTTCATGAAGCTTCCTCCAATATATGTCATGACTATTTTCAACAAAACATCTTTCTTTTAAAAATTACTTTTTGTTTTGTGAAAAGAAATTGATTTTGAATAAGAAAGGATATTTTCCTCAAGAATTCATTTCAAATGTTTTATCAAAACCATTTTCCATCTAAGATCACATTATTTCATATGTGTATGTTTCAAGTATAATGTCTCTATCATTTATATGGTTTCACTTTTCTTATGATGAAATATCCATTTGTTTTATATGGATAATGTGATGATGGGATGATGTTTATGAAACCCATTTTATTCATTGGGTTATGTTGAATGTTTCAAGTTTATTTTGAAGCACAAGTAAGAATGATTTCATTATAATATGGGTGGGACCTATATCTCCCTATAATTCATTTAGTAAAGATTTATATCTCATGAGATAGACATGGATGGAATGGTAAGTTAATCTGGTTCAGTAATACAGGACTGGAATGAGGAGTGAACTCAATTCAGAAAGGGACTTTGTCCACTAAGATGGTCTTGGAAGCAATGCCTTGGCTACTATAGAAATCATATCATGTTCTTAATGGTTTCCACAATCACATGTTTTATTACCATGCTAGATTATCTTGACTAATGTTCCTTTTTGATCTATGCCTTGTGTACTTCCATGATTTATGTGGTTGCTCATGATTTTGATGTTTAGATTTTATGTTCATGTTTTTTCATTCAAATGTTTATGGATTGTTTTATGTTCTCTATGCTTACCCTTAATGAGAATTTAAGATCACCCATTATATTTATTCTTTTCCCCAGGATTTAATGAAAGGTTTTAGATAAGAAAACAAAATTTGATGATCTTTATGCGAGATGTTGAAGATATTTCACCACGATTAGATGAATATTTTCCGAGTTTCCAAAGACACTAAACTATTACGGTCATTTTGTGTCTTTTTTCATTATGTATCAAGTATTCCGTAAAATTAATGTGATTTCCATGTACATCAAGCTTCGGGTCTCTACAGTTGGTATCAGAGGAAAGGTTTAGAAAACCTTTGGAAACTAAGATGCGAAAACATTAGTGAGATCCCAAGAGACACTTCTAAGGTATGTCTAGGGATGTCTCTAATGTTAAGTATAAGTATAGGTTATAGTCATATAATTATGATAACAATCATGAATAACCTAGGATTAAACCTATGATGTTAGAGATTGAAAGTACTCCCCTTGATTATGTTGTTTTTCTAGAATGATTTATGCCTCTCACACAATTCTTTTTGGGTTTTATAAAATGGCTAGAGACTAAAAGATTCATGTTAATGAAGAATATGATGGACAATGGAATGATATTCATCATGATCAAGAAAATGAAATAGGATTTGGAAGGAAAAACATCGTTATTATGCCTAATCATCAATCTCATAATATGTTCAATAATCTCAACTTTGGTAAGTATCGTGACTCAACTAATAAGAGAAATGTGGAGTTTCATGATGATCATAGAGGAAGTAATGTTCAATTTCTATCATGTCAATCATGTGGGAAGAGGTATCAAGGAGAATGTTTAAAAGGAAGGAGAAGATGCTTTGGGTGCAGAATAGAAGGACACAAATCCAGTAAGTGCAAAGGAAAAGGTTCAGTTAACACCATGGATAAGGATAATGGTATTTCTACGACATCAGCAATGGTTAGATGTTTTAAATTTGGAATTTATGGTCATTATGTAAACCAGTTCCATAAGGGAGAATCTCATAAAGAGAATCAGAATGGTCATATGGGTAGTATTTATGTGGATGATAATGAGGAGAATACAAATGATATATGAGATGAAAGAAGTGTTGAAGCTTGGTCAATGGTTTAAGATGGTAGTGGAATGATTGTATGTTTATCAAGAGTTATGTTGTATAGGTAATTTAATGGTAATATGGAATAAAGAAACATCTAAGGATTGTTACACTATTGTTGTTCCTAAGTTACTTGAAAGTATATGTTGAATGGTATTGGTAACCAAGAAAGGTTATTCAGATATTTTTGGAAAGAAGCTGATATGCACATAATGAATGGATAAGGAGGAAATAATATGTTTGATAGTATTCACGATCTCATGAATGATATAAGGACTAAGTGATATCATGGTTTTAGTATATAGAATTTTGAGGATTTTGGTATCTGGAAAGTGTTAACTTTTAACTGCATTCATGTTTTCACTAAGGTTCAATGGGTATTCATTTTTCAAGAGAATACATGATTAAGGCCTTTGAATGTTTGGAATGTGACCAACAAGACATGTCCTCTGATATATGGGGATTAACGATGGTATTAAAATTATTGTTATATAAACTCTCTCGTAATCATTTTCACTATAATATGAGATTAGACAGCAGTATTTTGGGATAACCCTAAAGATTGGAATGGATTATGTTGGACATAAGTTAGTATTGTTTACGGGTAGATCTTTTTCAATATTATTGATGGAAATTTATAATAATGTATTTTTAGAAGAAAAAAAATACAACCTACGGGATGGGAAACAACCCGTCACGTCAGACAAGGTTGTGGGAATTGAACTCACAACCGAAGTGCGACGGGCCTTTATTACCTACCACTGGCCTACAGGAAGTCCCTGGTTAGTAGAAACTATTCTATTTTATTATGCAGGTTGATATATGGAGTATAAGTCCATTTTGGAACCATATCTGATTAATCTCACTATATATGGACTTATGTATATAACTTTTGTTAACTTATGTTTGAGACAGATGGAATGACCTATCATTATATCGCATGATCTGCTAAAACTTCGCGAAAGACAAATTCAACTTCATTTCTTAAAGTGATTAAGTGGAAATTGGTCAAGGCATGAACAATGGTGAGATTTTACCAATATAAAGTAAGTATTTCTTCTAATTCAAATTCTTCAACTTTAGGGAAATGATCATGAAAACCAAAAATCTTGTCATAGTGCACTTATATCCAATGAATCAGATGTTACCCTTGATCATCACAAATTTATGGCTTAGTGATTGTTGGATTTTTCATAGCCATGTTCTCTACCACTCTCCATAAGAACATGACGGTTATATTTTTCATCCAGATACATAATTTCACCTATGTTCTCATATGTGGAAACCCAGTGATTAGTTAATTTGGGTAACCATTACGTTTCATACTTTAGTTTTTAAAAGATATGTTTTGGTATTCCTTTTTACGATGTGGGTTTATATTAAAGAAACTTTCAAGTAGAAAACCATTTATAACCCCGACGAATTTCGATGGAGAAATTCATTTTAGGGGGGTATAATGTAACAACCCAAGATTTTATGTGAATTATTCTTTTTAATTTATTTGATGTCTTTTGTTGTACGCTACACCAAGATTATCGTGCATTATACGCTACACCGTATTAGGTTGGAATATACGCAACACTATTCCAGGCTCATGTTACACACAATTTCATGTTTGTTTTGTGGAAATTATTTTACGCAACATTAAGTATAGATTTTGTTTAATGTATAAATAAAATAAGATTTGATTAAGTTATACGCAACATTGAGTGTATATATATATATATATTCAATGTATAATTGAAATATGGTTGGATTCTGTTATATGCAACAACAAAGGAGTCTTTCACTACACGCAACCCTATCTTGGATTACATTACATGCAATCGCGACCTTCCTCGATAGCGTGTGTAGTACAAAATACCGAGTTTCACTAAACGATATATTATTATAATATTATTATGAACTAGCCATTATGAATAGTAATACTCACTTTTTGAAATTTTATAAATTTTATCTTTCAAAATGGACTTCATTTTTGGATTTGTAATATCGAAATTAGCATAGGGTGATTTTTTGGTATTTTTCTAAAAACATTCAATTTTGGATGAATAGTGAAAACACTAGGTTACTATTTAAAAACCGAATTTTTATTTAAATAATTATTAATATTATCTAAATTTATTTTATGTCAAAATTGATTTAAAATACCTATATAAGTTCAATTTAATTCATTGGAGTCATTTTATAATAATTTTAGATATATAAAAATTTTATTGAACTTTTCACCTTCTTTTACCCACCACCTATGAGAATTTGGAAATTCACATAAAACATAATTTTACCGCTTCTGTGAGTATAATTTCGAAATTCCAAGAGAAATGGTTAATATCTAGGACTAAAATTTTGTTCAATGAGATGAAAATATTTTTTGGTGAATAGTAACTTTTTACTTTTTTTACCACGGTTAAAAGAAAATAGGGTAATTAAGGGTAAAAATGATATTATTATTACCCTAACACATTTTAAAATTCTATTGGATAAGTTTAATTCGACCAAAAACAACCTTAGGAATAATATATGACAATTTAGGTCCACTTGGATTAGATTAGGACATTTATTATTAATTTATTTAAAGAAGGGTTAAAATAGTTAAAATCAATGTTTAAAAAATAAAATATTTTTAATATAGGGTTATAAATATGATATATTCGACTATAAATATTCATTAGAAAGATAACAATATTTCCTACATAATAGTATTTTATTTATTATTTTTAGACATTATATAATTTACTTTATTTATGACATAATGATGATGCAATAATTATCTTATTAATGAAATATTGACATAACTAATGTTATACATTCCCAAATAAATGTAATTTGAGACTTTTTATGAATTCCAATAATTTAATAGGTTAATATTACATGTTAGTATTTATTTAATTAACTTTTTTCTAACTAATCATTCTGTTATGAGTTTCACATAATTCAATTACCAAATAGTGTCAAAATTGACATAAAATAGTTTTTAAAACAAATATTATATTATTAATTGTTATTTTATTCCTAAAAATCCCAGTTTCGGCCAAAATACATATATAAGGTTATATATATTAATAATAACTAACATGGTGTTCGTTTGTCTTGTTATAGTAAGTTTATTAACCTTATAGTGTAAGAAAACAAGAAGACAAGGTAAAAGTAAAATTATTTAACTTAAAGTTAAATCTATATGGTAAGGTTATAACAGAAACTCAAACATGTATAAATTATATTGGATGAGAGTATTTTGACCCATACCCACCTTATCTTATAAATAAATCATTTTGAAGCTATTATAAACCGAATATGACTTTATAATAATATAATATTTTGAGTTTTTCCAAAGGTGCCCCTCTCCTCCCTTATAAAAAGGGCACCCCATCTCTCTTCTCTTCATAGCCTTTTGAGCCTTGAATCCTAGAAAAATCCTACCCATTTCTATTCTAAAATTCCCTCGCAACACTATGGAGGTTCTGGTCTTCTCAAAAGACCAACTCTACTTCCTTAAGAGAAGGCTTAAAGGAGGTGTGTCGAAGAAGAGGTAATCTCTTCTTTCAATTCTCTCAAGTTTCATTTTTCTTCAACTTCTTCTTATTTAGTTGTTTCATTATAATGAAATAACATCAGTATCACTCATATAATTATATGTTATTATGAATTTTAAACAACCATAATTCACCTTCTATCCATCCTACAGAAAATGAAATCACCACGCATGCGTACATACGGAATATCATCTCCACGCCGTGGTGTAATCAGTTTTTCCACCACCACATTAAATGGATTTGTATAATTGTGTAAATAAATAACTATATATGGTTACTATAAAGTGATATTGATTATAAATATTATACATAAACTTCTATAAAATTCCATGATCATGGGAATGATATCATCGCTCGTGCGTACGTACGGACTACCGTCTCCAAGAACACGATGAGTTTCATTTTCCATGATTAACCATTCAAGAATGATTATAAAGTATATATAATGAATAATAATGAAATATATGACATAATGAAGCTAATTTATATATATATATATATATATATATATTTGTGTGTGTCATCTACTTATTTCTATTCAAGTCAATAAAGAAAGGAAAACAGTGTTCATGCGTACGTACGACCTATCGTCTCCATGAACGGTGTGTTTTATTTAATTTTTCTATCTATTATATATATATATATAATGAATATATATGATATATAAATCATGTTTTACATTATGGAAGTAATTAAATCATGATATAAGTAATAATAATATCAACAACAACAAGTCTAAACACGTATGATAAATGAAACAATTTTACCCAAAATGCTACGTAAACATGGAATTGACAAATGAATAGGTAATATAAATACCTAAGTGAACCATATATGATATAATAACAATGAATAGGATTTTTTAATAAGTCAATGACATTATTTAAATCATTATACAGGAGTTTTAGATACATACGAAGCATATCGGACATAAGGTAAGGGATAACTTTTCCAATCTCGTTCTGATCCGAGATTGTTATCCGTATGTATTTTCTGGGGTTATTATTATCATCAATGCCCATGTTTTCTAATAAAAATTCATGTAATTATAAATTCCTTTTATCTATTTTTTATTTTTACTACATGGTATGTAAGGAATCGTTCTATTGTTTAGGTTACGAGGTATTTTTTGACTTTTCCGGCAAAAGTACAAGAAGAATGTTTTTTTAACATATACGGCATGAAAGTATTTATAAAGTTTTATAAAGACATATTTTTATGAAGATTCCTCCAAAATACTTCATAACTATTTTCAAAAAAATTCTATTTCTTTTAAAAATTGCATGATGTTTTGTGAAAAGAAATTGATTTTGAAGAAAAAATGATAATTTCCTCCAGAATTCATTTCAAATGTTTTATCAAACCCATTTTCTATGTAAGATGACATTATTTCATATTTGTATGTTTCAAGTATAATTTTTCTATGATTTACGTGGTTTCAATTTCATTATGGTGACATAACCATTTGTTTTATATGGATTACGTGATGATGGGATGATGTTTATGAAATCTATTTTATTCATTGGGTTATAATGAATGTTTCAAGTTTATTTTCTGGTACAATTATGAATGATTTCATTATGAGATGGGTGGCCCCTATATCTCCCACCAATGCATTGGGTAAAGATTTATATCTCATGAGATAGGCATGGCTGGAACGGTATGTTAATCTGGTTCAGTAATACAGAAATGGAACGAGGTGTGAACTCGATTCAGAATGGGACTTTGTCCACTAAGATGGTCTTGGAAGCAATGCCTTGTATACTATGGAGATCATATCATGTGCTTAATGGTTGAAAAATTCACATGTTTAATTACCATTCTATTTTATCATGACTAATGTTCCTTTATGATCTATTCCTTGTGTACGTCCAAGATTTATGTCGTTGCTCATGATTTTGATGTTTAGATTTTATGTTCAAGTTTTTGCATTCAAATATTTATGGATTGTTTTATGTTCTCTCTTCTTACCCTTACTGAGCATTTGATCTCACCCTTTATATTTTCTCTTTTCCCCAGGATTCAGAGAAATTTTTTAGGTAAGAAAACAATAGGGGAAGATCTTTATGGGAGATTTTGAAGAAATTTCACCATGATTAGAAAATTATTTTCCGAGTTTCCAAAGACACTAAACTATTAATGTCCTTGTGTGTTTGTTTTATTTATGTATCAAGTATTACGCAAAAGTAATGTAATGTCTATGTACGTCTTGTTTCGGGTCTCTACAGTTGGTATCAGAGGAAAGGTTTAGTTAACCTTTGGAATCTAGGATGCGAAAACATTAGTGAGATCTCTAGAGACATTTCTAATGTATGTAAAGGTATGTTCCTAAGGTTAAGAATAATTATAGGTTATAGTCCTAGAATTATGATAATGATTATGAATAACCTAGGAGTAAACCTATGATGTTATAGATTGAATGTACTCCCCTTGATTATGTTGTTTTTCTAGCATGATTTATGCCTCTCACACAAATCTTTTTGGGTTTTAGAAAATGGATGGAAACTATAAGATTCATGTTAATGAAAAATATGATGGACAATGGAATGATATTAATCATGATCAAGAAAATTAAATGGGATTTGAAAGGCTAAACATCGTTATTATTCCTAATCATCAATCACATAATATGATCAATAATCTCAACTTTGGTATGTTTTATAACTCATCTAATAAGGGAAATATGGAGTTTCAAGATGATCATAGATGAAGAAAAGTTCAATATATGTCATCTAAATCATGTGGGAAGAGGCATCAAGGAGAATGTTTCAAATGAACTGGAAGATGCTTTGGGTGCGGAAAAGAAGGACACAAATCCAGTAAGTGCAAAGGAAAAGATTCAGTTAACACCATGGATAAGGATAATGGTATTTCTACGACATCAACAATTATTAGATGTTTTAAATGTGGAATGTATGGGCATTATGAAAACCAATTCCCTAAGGGAAAATCTCATGAAGAGAATCTGCATGGTCATATGGGTATTATTTATGTGGATGATGATGAGGAAACTACAAATGATATATGGGATTAAAGAAGTGCTGAAGCTTGGTCAATGGTTTAGGAAGGTAGTGGAATAATTGTATGTTTATCAAGAGTTATGTTGTATAGGTAACTTAATGGTACTATAGAATAAATAAAAATCTAAGGATTGTTACACTATTGTTTTTTCTAAAGTACTTGAAAGTATATGTTGAATGGTACTGGTAACCATGAAAGGTTATTCAGATATTTTTGGAATGAAGATGATATACACATAATGAATGGATAAGGAGTAAATAATATGTTTGATAGTATTAATGAGATCATGATTAATATAAGGACTAAGTGATATCATGGTTCGTGTATATTGAATTTTGAGGATTTTGGAATGTGGAATGTGTTAACTTTTTACTGCATTCATGTTTCCACTAAGGTTCAATGGGTATTCATTTTTCAAGAGAATACATGATTAATGCCTTCCAATGTTTGTAAGGTGACCAACCAGACATATCTTATGATATATGGGGATCAACGTTGGTATTAACATTCTTTTTATATAAACTCTATGGTAATCGGTTTCACTATAATATGAGACTGGATCACAGTAATTTGGATAACCTTAAAGACTGGAATGGATTATGTTGGACATAAGTTAGTATTGTTTAAGGCTAGAACTTTTTTGATATTATTGATGGAATGTTATAATAATGTATTTTTAGAAAAAAAAAAGGACAACCTACAGGATGGGTGGAAACCCGTCACGTCAGACAATGCTGTGGGAATCGAACCCACACCTGAAGTGCGACATGCCTTTATTACCTACCACTGGCCTACTGAAAGTCCCTGGTTATTATAAACTAGTTTTATTTTATTATGCAGGTTGATAGATGAAGTATAAGTCCATTTTGGAACCATATCTGATTAATCTCACCATAGATGGTCTTATGTATATAACTTTTGCTAACTTATGTTTGAGACAGATGGAATAACCTATCATTCTATCGCATGATCTGCTAAAACATTCCGAAAGACAAATTCAACTTCATTTCATAAAGAGATGAAGTGGAAATTGTTCAAGGCACAAACAACTGTGAGATTTTACCAAAATAAAGTAATTATTTCTTTTAATTCAAATTCTTCAACATTAGGGAAATGATCTTGAAAATCAAAAATGTTGTCCTAGTGCCCTTATATCCGACGAATCAGATGGTACCCTAGATCATCACAAAATTATGGCTTTGTTATTGTTGGATTTTTCATAGCCATGTTCTCTACCACTCTCCATCAGAACATGACGGTTATATTTCCCTTCCATATCCATATTTTCACCTAGTTCTCCTATGTGGAAACCCAGTTATTAGTTAATTTTGGTAACCGTTATGTTTCATTCATTAGTTTTTAAAGATAATTTTTTCTATTCCATTTTATGATGTGGATTTCTATTAAAGAATCTTTCAAGTAGAAAACCATTTATAACCCCGATTAATTTCGAGGGCAAAATTCATTTTAAGGGGGTATAATGTAACAACCCACGATTTTATGAGAATTATCCTTTTTAATTTCTTTGATGTCTTTTGTTGTACGCTACACCAAGATTGTCTTTCACTATACGCAACACTGTATTAGCTTGCAATATACGCAACACTATTGTTAGATCGTGTTACACACAATTTCATGTTCCTTTTGTGGAAATTATTTTATGCAACATTAAGTATAGAATTTGTTTAATATATAAATGAAATAAGTTTTGATTATGTTATACACAACATTGAGTGTATATATATATATATATTAAATGTATAATTGAAATATGGTTGGATTCTATTATACGCAACAACAAAGGAGTATTGCACTACCTGCAAACCTAACTTGGCTTACATTACACGCAATCGCGACCTTCCTCGATAGCATGTGTAGTACAAAATAGTAAGTTTCACAAAATGAGGTTTTATTATAATATTATTATGAACTAGCCGTTATGAATATTAATACCTACTTTTTGAAATTTTATAAATTTTACCTTTCAAAATGGACTTCATTTTGGGATTCTTAATATCGAAATTATCCTAGGGTGAATTTTTGGTATTTTCTGAAAACATTCAATTTTTGATGAATAGTGAAAACACTAGGTTACTATTTAAAAACCAAATTTTTATTTAAATAATTATTTATTTTATTTATATTTATTTTATGTAAAAATTGATACAAAATACTTATATAAGTTCAATGTAATTCATTGGAGTCATTTTATAATAATTTTAGATATATAAAAATTTTATTGAACTTTTCACCGTCTTTTACCCACCTCCTAGGAGAATTTGGAAATTCACATAAAAAATAATATTACCGCTTCTGTGAGAGGAATTTCACAAATCTGAGAGACACAATTATTATCTGGGACTAAAATGTGGTTCAATGTGATGAAAATAATTTTTGGTGAATAGTAACTATTTACTTATTTTACCACAGTTAAAAGTAAATACGGTAATTAAGGGTAAAAATGATATTATTATTAACCTAACACATGTCCTAATTGTATTGGATACGTTTAATTCGTCCAAAAACAACCTTAGGAATAAAATATTACCATTTAGGTCCACTTGGATTAGATTAGGACATTTATTATTAATTTAGATAAAGAATGGTTAAAATAGTTAAAATCAAAGTTTAATAACTAAAACATTTTTAATATAGGGTTATATATAAGATATATTCGACTATAAATATTCATTATAAATATAAAAAGATCTCCTAAATAAGTTTATATTATTTATGATTTTTAGACATGAAATAATTTAATTTATTTATGACAAAATGATGATGCAGTAATTATCTTATTAATGAAATATTGACATAATTAATGTTATAAATACCCAAATAAATGTAATTTAAGAATTTTTATGAATTCCACTAATTTTATAGGTTAATATTTAATTTTAGTATTTATTTAATTAAATTTTTTCGAACTAATCATTATTTTATGATTTTCACAAAAATTAATTACCAAATTGTGTCAAAATTGACATAAAATAGTTTTTAAAACAAATATTGTATTATTAAATGTTATATTTTTCATTAAAATCTAAGGTTCGACCAGATAACTTATATAAGGTTATATATATTAATAATAAAAAACCTTGGGTTTTTTAGTCTTTTTATAGTAAGGTTATTAACCTTATATTGTATGAAAACAAGAAGACATTGTAAAAGTTAAATTATTTATCTTAAAGTTAAATCTAAATGATAAGGTTAAAATAGAAATCTAAACCTGTCTAAATTATATTAGATGAGATTCATTTGACCCATCCCCACATTAGATTTTAAATAAATCAATTTGGATCTATTATAAACCGAATATGACTTTATTATAAAATAATATTTTGAGTTTTTACAAAGGTGACCCGCTCCTCCCTTATAAAAATGGAACCCCTTATCTCTTCTCTTCACACATTTTTGAGCCTTCAAACTCGGCCAAAACCTTCCAATTTCTCTTCTCCACTTCCCTAGAAACATCTTGGATGTTTTGGGCATCTCATAATACCAACTCTACTTCCTTAATAGAAGGCTTAAAGGAGGTGCGTCGAAGAAGAGGTAATCTCTTATTTCGATTCTCTCAAGTTTCTTTCTTCTTCAACTTCTTCTAATTTAGTTGTTTCATTATAATGTAATAACATCAGTATCACTCATATACAGATATGTTATTATTAATATTAAACAACCCTATTCCACCTTCTATCCATCCAATGGAAAACGAAATCACTACGCATGCCTACGTACGGAATACCGTCTCCACGCTGTGGTGTAATCAGTTTTTCCACCACCACCTTACATAGATGGGTATAATGGTGTAAATAAATAACTATATATGGTTATTTTAAAGTTATATTGATTCTTTAATATTATACATACACTTAAATACAATTCCACGATCATGGGAATGATAATATCGCTCGTGCGTATGTATGGACTACCGTCTCCACGAAGGCGATGTGATTTATTTTCCATGATTAACAATTCAAGAATGATTATAAAGTATATATAATGAATAATAATGAAATATGTGACGTAATGAAGCTACTAGATTTATGTATATATATATATATATGTCATCTACTTACTTCCATTCAAGTCAATAAAGAAATGAAAACAGTATTCATGCGTCTGTACGACCTACCGTCTCCATGAACGGTGTGTTTCATTTCATTAATCTATCTACTATATATATATATACTGAATATACATGATATATAAATTATTTTTTACATTCTGGAAGTAATTAAATCCTGATATAAGTAATAATAATATCAAGAACAACAAGTCGAAACACGTACGATAAATGAAACAATTTTACCAAAAACGCTACTTTAACATGGCATTGGAAAATGAACTGGTAATATAAATACATAAGTGAACCATATGTGATATTGTAACAATGAATATGATTCATTAATTAGTCAATGACATTATTTAAATCATTATACAGGCGGTTCGAATACATAAAAATCATATCAGATATAAGGTAAGGGATAACTTTTCCAATCTCATTCTTATCCGAGATTGTTATTCGTAAGTATTTACTGAGGTCATTGTTATCATCCATGCCCATGTTTTATAAAAAAAATTCATGTATTTTTAAAGTACTTTTTACACTGTTTTGACTTTTACTACATGGTAAGTAAGGAATATTTCTTTTTTTTATGTTACGAGGTACGTTTTGACTTTTTCGGAAAAAGTACGAGAATAATGTTTTTTTAACTTATATGGCATGAAAGGATTTATACATTATTATAAAGCCTTATTTTTATGAAGATTCCTCCAAAATATTTAATGACTATTTTCAAAAAAATCTCTTTCTATTAAAAATTGCATGATGTTTTGTGAAAAGAAATTGATTTTGAAGAAGAAAGGATATTTTCCCCAAGAATTCATTTCAAATGTTTTATCAAAACCATTTTCCATCTAAGATGACATTATTTAATATGTGTATGTTTCAAGTATAATTTCTCTATGATTTACATGGTTTTAATTTTCTTATGATAAAATAACCATTTGTATTATATTGATTATGTGATGATGGGAAGATGTTTATGAAACCCATTTTATTCATTAGGTTATGATGAATGTTTCAAGTTTATTTTGTGGCACAAGTAAGAATGATTTCATTATGAAATGGGTGCGACCTATATCTCCTTCCAATGCATTAGTTAAAGATTTATATCTCATGAGATTGACATGGCTGGAACGGTAATTTAATTCAGTTCAGTAATACATGACTGGAACGAGGAGTGAACTAAATTCAGAATGGGACTTATTCCACTAAGATAGTCTTGGAAACAATTTCTTGGCTACTATGGAAATCTTGTCATGTGCTCAATGGTTTCCACAATCACATTTTTTATTACCATGCTAGTTTATCATGACTAATGTTCCATTATGATCTATGCCTTGTGTACTTCCAAGATTTTTGTCGTTGCTCATGATTTTGATGTTTAGATTCTATGATCAAGTTTTTGTATTCATATGTTTGTGGATTATTTTATGTTCTCTATGCTAACCCTTACTGACCATTTGAGATCAGCCTTTATATGTTTTCCTTTCACCAGAATTTAAATAAAGGTTTTAGGTATGAAAACAAAAGGGGAAGATCTTTATGGGAGATGTTGAAGATCTTTCACCATGATTAGATGATTATTTTCCGAGTTTCCAAAAACACTAAACTATAACGGTCTTTGTGTGTCTGTTTTCATTATGTATCAAGTATTCCGAAAAACTAATGTAATTTCCATGTACATCAAGCTTCGGGTCTCTACAGAAGTTTTATAAAATTAAGCCATAATCATAGTTAAAAAATATTATGTAAAAATAATACATATAAAAATATTTATGTCTGAAATGATACAGTGAAGTTTAAAGTGTAAAAATGTAATTTTCATCAAATTTTCAAATGAATGATCTAATCCTAGATATTTTATAAATATACTTATTTAAAAAATTTGAGTAAATTATGTCAATTATTATGAATAAAATATTCAAAAAAAATTATTTTATCAGTAAAATAACATGATAACCTTCTCCCTTCCTATACTTCCCAAATTGAGATATATTTTCTCCAAAGAACTTTTCTACTTATTGGCTAAAAATTCATTTTTAGTCCCATTGAATGATGAATTTTGATATCACATGATGCATTATAACATTTCTTCACTATATTATGGATCATAAAACTCTATATTTGTACGGTTATTTCTCATAACATGACTCAATTTCCCTAATATAGTTATACATTATTCCTCTATATCTCTAGATTTAACATCAATAACTCTCCTAGGAGAGAAATATTTATATTGAATTAATTCATTTTTATGGTTCTAATTTAATATATTGGGTTCTGTTTCTAAATATTTTCATAAACTACATTAGATCATATCATTATGGAATGTAATGTTTAGTCTAAAAACATAGAAATAATTAACATAAAATGAAATTTCCATATGTATATAATCCCATAATAAAAAAATGGTTTCCCAAGGAAGTTATTAGATACTAATACTAAAATTACATCTTAGGGATTTGGTTCCTAATCTATGATTTCCTAAAACTAGTTCCAAAGGTTTCTATTAAACTTTTTCTGGTACCAACTGTAATGCCATAGACCCTACTAGCCAAGAGTTTTTGGTTAGATTATTTGATTTGTATAATATAAAATGAATCACATCACTAATCTAAAAAAGGATTATTATTTTTCAAAAAATATATACATAATTTAATGTTACATTAAAATATAAAATAATAAATAAAATATAGAGATATGTTGAGGAAACCAATATTCTACTAGATTATCCCTGAATATCATTTATAATAAAATTCTTAGCATACTCTTCAAAAATGAAACATATATAAGGGGTGCGATAAAAGTATTTTTAATGGTTAAGTAAAGCATAATAAATCATAAATAATAAATAATAATTATCATATTTCAAATAATTAAAATGCATTCCATTTAATCTATAACTTTAGAAAAATATGGCTGAAATAAAATATGTTCAATTAATTCCACATAAAAAATCACATGATCTAGGAAACATAAGAACAAATACTATAATATTCTAATAATCACATGGAAATAAATAAATAATCTCATTATTATGAAATTCATAATTTCGAACATCTGAAACATATCACAGAGGCCTCAGCCAATACATTTGAAAACAAATGGATAAGGACTGGATAAATACCCAATCTGGTTGTCTCATGATACCTAAAAATTCATTGAGGGGTTATAGTGGGAACTTCTAGGTGTTTTGAGAAAATTGCTTCCTAAATATCCCATATTAGAATGACCAATTAATGACCTTGGAATTAGTATTTTGGTGAGAACAGAATCAATTGTACATGTTAAAATTGATTTGGATAGTATTTGGCAGATATTTTATGAACATAAATTCTTATGTGTAGATATGGGGTGGTGAGGGTGGTATTTTACTTGAGGAGAGGTGGGATTAAGTTATAAAATAATGAATACTTTATGTTTAAAACCAACCACATTGAGGTGGAATTAATTTCCAAAAATATGGATGATCATTAATGTTTTAAAGTCTATTTTAGGTCTAAAAATACCTCTAAATTCATTTTTTATTTATTATCCATTTTAACCCTTTAAATTTTAACATTAACCCTTTTAATTATTTTACATCTACTACGTCAAATAATTTTATTCACCACAATTAATTTTTTATGTATAAAAATTAAAATTAATTTAAGACCAATTTTTTAAACTCTATGTTAAAATATTAAATCCATTTTAATAAAATAAGTTCTCATAATTTGAAAAGTTATAATTAAGATTAATCCTACATACACAATGGAAAACTATGTTTTAAAAGTGATAAAGTTCAAAAGATTGAAATATTTTCTTATCTAATTATAATGAGAAATTGATTTGAATGACCTAAATTAGATTGATTTATTTATAATTTAACTAATTATAATTTAAAAACAATATAAAATATAATTTTACATTATCAATTTTTATATAAAAATCTAGATTTCAATTAAAATTTAGTATTTTTCACATTTCAATAAAAAATGAAACTTATCAAAAAAATTCAAAAAATTCATCCTATGATAATTTTAATATATTAATTTTAAAAATTAACATTTTTTAATACTATTTATAAAATTGTCAGAATTTATATTTAAAATAATGCTTCCCTTAAATGGCAGAAAAACAACTTTTTAGAAGAATATGCCTTTTGTTTAAAATTTGATTTATTATTATCTTAATCCTATCAAAATTATTACATGAGTTTATTTTATTTTGAATATATAACTTATATATTTAATTATTATATTTCACTAGTTGTGATTAATATAATTTATTATGATAAAATACCATTTTGGGAATAAAAATAGTTTTTGAATAAAATCATGTCCTTTATATTCAATTTGTTTTTAAATTCATTTCTAATAAATTTGGAACCAATGAATTTATTTTATAAATAAGTGTAAAAATATTTTTATAACTTAGTTAATCTCATTAATTCCATACATTCCAATATCTAGGTTATATCTATCATAATTAAATAATAATATGTTAATATTTTTAAGCTCTGTGTTATGTGTAAATTATACTGTCAACGAAATTTAATTTATTTAAGAATAGACATATTGTAAAATATTGTTCTGTAACATCGATGTTACATATGATTTACTAGGGATAAGATTTAATGATGCAGTAATTAATCGTTATCTTAATTTTAAATGTTTGTATTGATGAAATGTTTATGAAACCAAATTTCTTCTCATTGGTTCTGTAATGGTGATTTGTTGAAATGTTTATAAAACCCATTTTTATTACCTAGTTATTGATATGATGATATGATGAATTTTTATGATATTTTGGCACACTTAAATATGGTTTTTATTTTGAGATGAGTGGATCCTATATCTTCCTCCAATGCATTGGGTAATGATTTATATCTAATGAGATAATAATGGGAAACCAGTCGATGGGATTAATCCACTATGGGAAATATTTGAATCCTAATCAACAATTATAAATATGTGATAATACCTTATCCATAATATTATTTGGTTTGGTGTTATACCTTGATATATGAATTTTTTTCTATAATTATTATGGTTTCACACTTATAATACATGATAGTATGGTTCATGATTAATTTATTAAGATTTATCACTCTTTTGGACCATGTATTTTAAAATGATATTGTTTTATTCCATGAAACATGTTTATGATCTATTCTAGGTTTTTTATTAACATCATTATTTATTATTTTTATGAAATACCATTATGATTATCTTACTCATAAATATGATCATAGATTGGTATCTCATATGTTTACCCTTACTGATCATTTGAGCTCAAGCTTTCTTATATTTCCTTCCCTATGTTAGAATGATTATTTTAGGTAGTTTTTTTCATAATAGGAGTTCTATGTGAGATGATTATTTTGGAGATACTGAATTTCATCCCATAAATATGAAGATGTTGTTCTTAATATCAAAATACACTAAACAATACAGTCATCGGGTGCTTGTATATCAAATTTAATGAATATTCATATAAAAAGTGTGATATTTATATATTAAAAAAGTAGGTGTATATAGTTTCATGATATGAATATTTTAGTTAACCTTTGGAAACTTCGATGAGAAAACTATAGTGATATCCTTTTTTATTTTTATAATGAAATTTCTCGGTATTCATATAAAGATGATTTAAGTAATAGTAAAATATTCTGGATTTATGGTAAAAGATAGTGAAAGTGGATTCTAAGAAATTATATCAATTTCTTGATACTAAAAGTGGATTTCACTCTCAAATATAGGTACCTAGGGTAAATAAAATATAAAAGGTCCCATATAATTGGACTTGATCATCACCTTGTGAATGAAAACGGGCTATATTTCACACCTGGTTTGGTAATCCCATAGATATTCTTTGAAAAAATTAACAAACACTTTATAAACTATCTTGAATGATTTATATAATGACCATAAATTTCCTAGGATAAACCTAAGGTTAATAGATTGAAAATAAGGCTTCATGATTTAAACATCCTATAATTATGATGTTTTGATTATGTGGTTCCACTCAATGATTATTATTCTTTACACTATACTTTTTCTGGTTTTATCTAATGGTTAGAACTGAAAGGTATTAAATCAAAATTGAATGTGATAGAAAATGTGTTGATGAGAAACCAAATGGGATGAGAAATAGAGTGAACTATATTATGAATATTCTTAATCAATTATCATGATATATAATTAAAAACATGTACCTTAAGCTACGCGTCGATAGTATCACCTCGTTAACATTCTGTCAAGTATGATTTATAATTTTATTTCATTTTTTTTGAGTAATGTTGAAAAATAATTCAGAGGACACCCATAATGGTTATGTGAGGTATGTTTTTGGAATTCTCCTCATAAAAACCAGTCAATTTTTCAGACTGATAGGGATTTATGATACATATAGTGATGTTACATGAAGTGTAATCATCTTCATGCAGATTCCTTTAAATAGGTACATATAATGAAATTTTATAAGCTATGTATATCATACACACTATGTAATAATTAAAAATCAGTTTTTAATAAATGGTGAAGGCTTTTCATTGTATACGGAATTTGAGAATTTACATAAATTGAACCAAGGATACACATCATGTAATTGTTAGGACAGTCGATTTTATGTTTGTTTCTTAGCATATTGTTTTCAATTGACCGAAATCCCTCCCTCGTGTGACTCATATCTTTCCTTAGGTGATTTTGGGAGTTTTCTAGGACCTCTTCCAATTTTTGATCATTGGTTCGGTGATAGAACATAATGTTGGTTGTAGAGGATCTATCTGGGCATGTGGTCTTCCTATATCTCCCATATCTTTCTATTTTACTCCTTGGAATCGAATAGATCACCTTGGTATTTATGGATTTAAACATCATGTTGGTGAATCATGTTTCTAGGTTGAGTTACTAGATCTTAAATTCCTTTGATTGTCTTTTATGTATCCCATCATGGGAATTGTGATTTCTTGAAAATGGTAGGTAGTTCAATTTGAAATTTTCCATACAAATAAATAATTTATATTATTAATTTTATTATTATTTGTTTTAATTTATTTTTTAAAACCCATTTTTAGTTTAATTGCGAGTGAAATTGATTTGGAATGGGTTTTTTATTGACCCCCAATTCCAATGGAATTGGAATTTAGGATATGTTTTGAAATGTATTGAAATTGTGAAAAGATTTCATGATTGATTTTATAAATTGGATTAAATTGAATTGATAATAAAACCTACAATCGGTTTTATTTAAAAAATTCATGAATTGATGAAAAAATCAACTTTTTTTAAAGTGAACTGGAAATTTGAAAAGGAAAAAAAGTCAATTTAATTTTGAGTGATGATTGATGTGAACTGAAATTATTTTCCATTTTTTATTGAATGATAGATCACATGTGAGTATGGGTAGTTAGTTGGTTATTTTGGATAATATTTCTACGATGGTAATTCCATAGAAATGGATTGATGATGAAATATCTAAATAAACCCTAATTTGGGATATATTTTCCTTAATGGGATTTTTTTAGTCCCATTCAACATGTTCCTGAGGGGAATGTGTACACATATTAACTATGATCACTAATATGAGATGTGTAATGATACTATAAATAGAAACTATCATACATTAGGGAAGAGGGACATGGTACTCATTATAACTTCCTTGATTATAAATTCCATTGATTTTGAAAATTATTTAATCATTTATAGTGTTTTGTATAAACTATTTTATGTAATAAGTTTATTTATGCCATGTTGAAATGTTTTTCCATAAAATTGAAATGAAATCATGTTTTGTTTTAAATATGAAAATATACTGGCACACGTGTTTTGATTAAATTTAAAGCATGATTTTTTTATTATGGAATCCAATTAGGAAACGCATAGTGAGACCCTATTGTGATTTCTACCTCATAAAATACATTTTCATTTGGGTGTTTTTATATATTCTTATTCCATGTCTGAGTAAAGGTAATTTTTCTCTTATAGTAGGTGTTTGTTCTTGACCCTTTGGGCATAGAGTGTAGATACCTTCAAGCTATTTGAGTATGATCATGTCTGTTTTTTGGTACTTTGATGATGTACAATTAGTTTTTTTATACCTGTTTGGTTTTTGGTACTTCCTCCATGATGATTCATTATTATACATATATGTTTATTTATCTTCTTCTATGTTTTTGTAATATTCATTCCCAAATTTATATTGAATGATTCTATGTTCTAGTTTCTCAATAATAGGGATGAATTATTAAATTAAGGATTTGTCAAGATTGGATCGTGTATTAATTTTCCTAGGTATATAGGTGGTTTTGTCAAAAAGTGGTATTAAATGTTCAGTTTATGATTATTTATTTGATTTTATTATGTAGTTGATAAATATCGTACGGTTGTAGGATGTAGTTGTGATTGATTTCTGAGCTAGCTCTCATCATAGTAAGCCTTAATTTAGTATAGGTGGGTTAAGAATGGCTTCATGTGGATTAGTTCTAGTATTTACCCAAATTTTTATTTGGATATGTTGTAATCCAAATCTTCTTTACCCATATGATGGGATTAATTTTTATGTCTCTCTTGTTTTATTGTTGATCTGAATAATCTTTTGATGCCTTCAATGATTTTTTACTTATGTTGTGTAGCATAATTCCTCCAAGAAAACATGTAAATAGGATATTATTTTAAATTGTTGATGAACCACAGTTAGAAAATACTCTTGTGAACCAGAATATGGTTGAGGTTGGTTGTGTTTGTTTTCCATGCTCTAGGAAAATAACCTTCACTCATTCTCATTCAGGATCCAATTATAGAACATTAGAGTGATGAGTCTCAAATTCAGGATTAAGATTTTCTTCACTAAAATACCCCCTTGTTTCAATGTTATAATGATATTCAACCTGTTGGGGTTTGGTTGATAATGATAGAGATTCATTTTTTGTTCATGGAATTCTATATTCATTCAAGGTGAAATGATTCACGTTCAAGATGGATGGACTGAGATGGATATGGTGTGACATTATGGTGATGGTAAAGAAGAATGAGGGTTTATAGTGGATGTACTTCAAGTTTATTTTCACTGACCTGTTCTATATATATTTTATGGTGATGGATAATGATATGAAGTTTTTCAAACTAGAATAGGCTGACAATATCGTGACAGGGAATGCGAACCAATTCACTGAAATTATAACATTTTCTGTTAATATTTTATTGAATGAAAAGATGAATCTCGATATTGGAATCCAATATGATAATAATATTTTTTATTTCATTTTGAATCTCTCTTATTATGCTGAAATGATGGATAGGGCACTAATGATCAAACTTGATATGTTTAGTAAGTCAGGGTTGACATGATTTCATTTTTTCCAAGTGATAGTTTGATGAGTTCTCATAAATATAAGAGGAATTGAGACGAGTCTCTGGTGGATCTTGACATTAGGGTTCTTCTAAACGTTATGTAGTTCTACTAATAGGCCCTTTTTCATGCTTCTAGTGTGGAAATATTGTGAATTCAAAACGTATTTTTCTCGAGGAACCCAAGATATGTGGTTTGTGTAGTCATTCAGATAACTTGAAGAAGAAATGTTATATTTATTGTAATCAATGAAGTGGCATGGTATAATCCACACCAAAACATACTAAGGTGAAATCATATATTTATATATATAAGAGGTTCTAGTTATAGGAATTCAAAACAATTCTTCTTCACACAGTGGAAGTGTCTCCATGGGAAAAATATATGAGTCCAATGATAGTGAGAGGTATCATCATTATATCTTCATATTTAGTGAGTACTTTATTTGATATTTGTTGACCTCACTCATTCATTTTAAATTGTATTTTGAATCTCTTAAATCTTATTGTTGAGGTTTTATCTTATGTTATGGACATAAATTTTAATGGCCTCAAACACACCGGTTCATTCCTTTGTTGAAGTCTAGTGGTTGAGGTGTTCTGGGTGGTCAAGGTGACTCTTTTCACGAGTTTTCCAAAATTCCAATTTTCCAATGGTAGCTCACCGAATGGTAACTCATGAATAGTGGATCACCTAACTGTAAGCCCCAGAATGGTGACTCCCTGAAAAGTCACTCGCCGAAAAGTAGCTCACTAAATGATGACTCACTGTACGATGACTCACTGTTGAGAAGCTCACTAAATGGTGACTCACCAAATGGTGACCCACTGAACAGTAGCTCACCGAAATATGACTCGAAAAACAGTGACTCACCAAGTAGTAGCTCACTAATTGGTGACTCACTGAATGGTAGCTCATCGAATGGTGAATCTCCGAATAGTAGCTCTCTGAATAGTGACTCACCAAATAGTAACTCGTGAATGGTGAATCACAAATAGTGGCTCACAGAATGGTAGATTGCCTAATGGTGACTCACTAAACGGTATCTCACTAAAGGGTGAGTCATCCAATGATGACTCTTCTAATGGTGATTTATCCAACTGTGAATCATCCAATAATGAATCATCCAACAGTGACTCGTCCAATGTTGTGTCATGAACAATGTTTCGAGTTTCCAATAGTTTCTCCCCTATGATGTTATCTTTGATGTAAAATTCATTAAATGACTTGTTTTAATTTATTTAAGTTCAATTTAATTCCAAAAAATCCTTTCTAATTTTTCCAAAGCGTCTGGGTTCCTTTACTCAGTCAATACACTTAATATTGAATAGAACTTATTTGAATTGAAAATATAAATTGTATATAAATCACTACTATAATTAGATTTTATAAATTCTGAGACACCTTCCTCCCTTATTCTTCCTTCTTATTTTTCCTTTGTATAGGATGATGAGATATCTTTTTTCCATTGGGGTTGTGCATTGTAATGTCGCCTTGGATTGTGTTTCCCTTGGAGTTTATCCTGCTTCATGTCCTCTACCTATTTTAGTTCCACAAAGAAGTGTCAATCCATCTCTGATATAAGCAATGTTCTACCTTTTCTCTTCTGAGTTCCTTGATCTGTTTCCTAATTTTTCATACATTCCATGTGATGGCATGTTATCTCCATGTTTCTAATAGATCTTTCTCGGTTGTGGTTTGGCATAGTTGAGCCACAACATCCTTGGGTGGATACAGTCATTGTGGGATATGTGATCGTGATCTATTGTATTTTATTGTTCTCATGAAAAGAACATTGTAAATCTTTTGAGGTAGTATATTCATTTATTCTCTAGTTATTTTCACGAAACCGTAGATATAGCATGATTTATCCTTTTGGATCGCAATGAAATTTACATAATAATTATTTGAACTGAATTAAATAATTGGTATCGATCAAATTTTGTGGCTTTATTCTATTATAATAGTTTTCCTCTTTATTTTCTAAATAGTGTGATATATATTACTTACATGGTTATCATTTTGTTCTTGATGGAAATTGGTAAATAATGTAAAGACTTAATTAATTGATAATTAATTGTCTTAACTGTTTATAGAGGCATGTTAATGAATCTGATTACTGTTGTAATTTGATGATAATCAAATTGATATAGATATACATGTTTAACTGAATTGGTTGTTGAACCCAAAGAATGTGGATTCTTGTTGATAAAAGTATTAAATTAAAGTTAAATTAATTTTTTAGTTAATTTTTTATGGCTTGAGATTCTTGTTTTGTAGGTTTCATATAGTTGGAACAAGTGATAATGAATTGGTTAATTCAATGTAGAAGAAGAACTAGTTGTATGAATAAAATATAATGCCTTTGTAGGGATTGAGTTGGATTATTTTTTAAAGGGAAAGTGATTTGTGATTTGTAGCCTTGAGAGCTCATTGTGTGTGAAGGTTTAATGCCTTGTTTAGGGAAAGAGCTCAGTTGATATGTTTGTTTTCAACTTCTTGTGATATGATGTGAGTCTGGATGGATTTTACAGTATGTGGGGTAGGGAGGCTCAGTCGTTACGGCAGCAATTGATGCCTAGAGTGGAGAGTTGCATTTGTTTATTCATGTGGGTGTCAAGGAGGCCACCATATATAATGTAATGGGTTGATTCCGGGCTTACCCATTGATATGAATGTTGGATGATTGATCAATCTTATATTTTTTTATCTACTTTACTTTCCCCGCTTATTGGGGAATATTATTTTTCTTACTTTCTATCCAAAATAGGTGAATACGTATGGGGTATTCTATGTGCTTTCTGTGTATAGAATCTCTTGGATGGAACGGTCTATGCCCCTTGTATAGGAGGAAAGGACTCAATGGGTAGCTCATCTACTCATTATGTTGATCCCCTTGTGTTTGGTAGCTTATAATGTTTTCCTATAATACCTAAAAATATTGAAATATGAAAATTGTAGGTTTTGTTATTAATTAATTAATTTTTTAACATATAGGGTTAGAGCTTGTTGGGATGCAATGTTGAGGTTGTGATTCTGAGAGGTTGTGGACTCGGTTTGGTAATTCCTAGAGGGAATAAATCTTTGTTGAAATGATGATGTAATGGAATGTGGAAAATGATGATAGTTAATTAATGTTTAAATAATTAATTAATGTAAAGTAAAATTATTAAAAATGGATAAATTAACTTAATATTTCTCTTTAAATGGTTGTTTCATTATAGGATATCTAGTCTTAGCAGTGTTAGCTGGGAGTCTCAGAGACATTACATGTAGTTGAGTCTGAGACTAGGTGTTTCCCATATTTTGGTTTTGAGTTATAATATATCTCATATATTTTTTGTTTCTATAGCTACTCGACCTAATTGGTTAGGGAAACTAACACCTTGGGGATTCTGAGCCCTGGGGGTGTTTTCCCAAACATATTGGTGATGGGATGAATGACTAAATACCCCCTATGACCCAAAACTCTTCTCTGGGAATATACTTATATTGGAATACCAGGTGGTTATTTTTTACCACATTTGTGTGTAGAGGGATTTAATGGCTTTTGGTTATTTCACACACATATATTCTAGATATAGATTCTTATGGACTACTATTGGTGTAACGTGTATAGGTTGTGATGTCTTGAGTATCCTCACTTAGTGTATCGGTCTTATTGGATTGAGGAATAATACCCAATGTATGATACACGCTATGTGAGCTATGGTGGATCCTAAAAACTACCTGGTTACTTTTCTCTATATGGAAGTGGTGGTTGTGTTTCATGAGGTTCATGTTGTGGTGCTTTACCCAAGTGTCTCCTGGATATCCTTTTTGAATAGAGATGCTCAGGACGTGTGATGTTCGGGAAAATCAGCAAACCAATGGGGATGTTTTAGTGGGGTACCCTTGATATTTTTTATTATATAATATTATCTTATAAGTGACACTGAGTGATAGTATCCATGGTGATGTTTGGAACAAAGTATACGATTTTATGTCATGAGTTAGTTTCAAATGTTGTTCACTATGCTTTAGAAATATTTCTTTACATATTCACAAGAGGATTAAGGGAGTATCATTCTTAGAATATTGTTTTACTCTCCCTACATTAATATAAATGATTTTTCATGTAATTTAGAGTAGCATGTATATCCAACTAGTTTTTATTAGCATGCAGGTTTTTTAGGATCTGTTCGAGCATTGTGGTCGCTATTATTTTACTTTTTTTGGGTACTTGCAGTTTTCTCGTTCAGATGTACTAGTTCTTGGATGGAATTAAATATGTGAACTTCGGATTATTTTACATTGTGTTATGAGTAGGATTTTTTTATTAATATTATATCCCTTTTTCATGTGTTTTCTTAGAGGGTAATTCCTCTGATCTGTGTGATTAATATATCCTTGGTGTATGGCACCAACTTCAGGTCTAATGGAGTTGGGAATCGGGTGTCATTTTCTCTCTTCCCCCATTTATGGACAAAGGGAGGTATAATATGAGGGGAGGGGTCATGGAAGAGGTGTATTAAAGCCATACTGAGGGATATAATGGATTTTAGAGTTAGGAACTAGTGAGGTTTAATGGGTTGGTAGGGAAATAGTGGAAACTAAGATTAGAAAGCGCTATAAAAATGGGAAACCAGGTGAGACATGAGTATTTTGGTCTCCTTATGATCTGATGAATAGACCTTCAAGATTACAGTGTCTACTAAATGAGATGATACTTGTTTCAAGGTAGAGACATGGGAATGGATCATGCATCATTATTCTTTTAACATGTGTTTGAATGTGTTGACCATGGGTTAGGATAACCTAAAATGAATAATAGAAAACAATTAATTAATGTTAAATTCTTCCATATTCAGTATTAATGAGCTCTAACTATTTTTCCTTTTTCAAGTATGGATCCAGGTCGACATCCTCATTAGGTTCACGCATCAGATATCCAATAGGTTGCACCAGCATATCTTCGCAGATTAGGGGTTGAATACGACGACACTTGGAGGAGGAAACAATGATAATTTCATCTCCATAGCCTATAGAAGTACAAGGGCTCTGTTTTAGATGCAGTCATAGAATACTGGTTGGAATATTTTGAGATAGCTTTCAGTTTGATCTATTCTTATAAGGATCCTTGGGTATATTTGGTTGTGATAATGTTTCAGGGGGAAGCGAGGCAGTGGTGGTTCTTAGTCCTCAAAGATTTTGAGAAGTTATAATTATCGTGGGAGAGTTTTTGAGAATAGTTCAGAGATGAGATTATTCCTTCAACTATTAAGGTTCCCAGTCAACATGATCTACTTACCCATTGGTAATAGAGCTTTAGTTTGGGAGATTTCATGATCCATTTCATGAACCTTTTGTGATATGATTCAGACCAATTTCTAGATTAAGTGGCCATGGATAGGACTTTCAAGGAGGCTTTGCATCCAAAGATCCAATGAAAGGTCACCCCATTTACAAAGACGACATATATCGAGGTGATAATAAGGGAATAGGCCTTCGAGATAATGTTAGACAGAATTGGATCATAAAGAGAAGGGAATCATCAGGTTTCCTCATGAAGTAGAGATTTGGTCCAGGGTTTACTTTTTTTAGGGAAGAAGAGTTTCCATTCGGTCAGGGGTTGGTCCCATCACTCAATGACTTGTTTCTCCAGTGGAAACAGTTCTCATGACTATGCTAAGGAATCATGTGAATTTTTTTCTTATAAAGGCCAAGGTCATCAGCGTCATGAGTGATCAACATTTCTGAGCAGTCAACATGTGTTAGGTGTTTCTTTCTAGGTTCCTTCAGTGAGGGAGTTCGAGCTGAGGTAGTATTAGGTTACACAATCTTTGTATTAGTAGAGAGAGGAAGGGGTAGGTATAGGATATCCCCAAGATGCTTCCCATACTCATAGAGTAGATAGAGGCCATGTAGTTGGCCATCAGTATTGTGAGAGAGGCTCTGAAGCATGATGTGTTCTTCTTCATGCATTAGTGTTACCAGGGCTAGGCAAGCCAGATGTTTTTTGAGGTACCTTTTGCTTGTTTCCTACATAGGTACATTATTTTATTGACTAATAAGTGACACAGTCTTTCATAATCCATGCCATTTTCCATTACTTGGTACTTGAGGTAGAGAGTCATCCATTTCCCTTGGTGTTTACTACACTAGTTGGAGGTCGAGTTGAATTTTTGGAAGTATAGAAACACTGTGAAGTAGTGTTAGGGAAGCACCAAACATGTGGGGTCATATGATTTCATGAAAAACCATATTATTTCATTCTCTGTATGAATTGGTTGTGTTCAGTGAGGGATATCATGGATTGCATTAGGAGGTAGGTTTTATTGTTCAATGTTGATGGATAGACAATAATGTTTGATGGTGTGCGAGACCCTCAGATGGGTCAGAGGTATTTTCTATAATCATCATCCTTGATGGATGAGTTGATGCTTAATTCATCATAGGTTAATCATTCAACATTTTTTAGGGCCATTGAAGAGTACCCTAATGAATTTATAGAGGAGTTTGTAAAATTACCCCCTGAATGAGAGATAATGTTTGGGATCTAGCTATAGTTATTCAGGTATCCTATCTCTATGTCTCTATATTATATTTAAACATTTGAGTTGCAAGAGTTGTTAATACAAATCAATGTTATATTTTGGGGAATTTTTTTCAGCCAAGCATGTCACTGTGGGGTGCACCAGTTTTTTTCATGACGACGGATGGTTGCATACTGTAGTTGTGTTTCGATTATCATCAATTGAACTAAGTGAACGTGAAGAACCTATATCCCCTTCCATAGATTGAATATTTATTCCATTAGATGAAATTTAAAATTTTTCTATCAAGGATCATTTTTTGGTCATGATATCATTATATGTGTCTAATGGATGAGGATATCCTGAAGACTACTTTATGTTGTCATCATGGACATTACATGTTCGTTGTGATGTCATTCAGTGTAATTAATTCTCAATATGTGTTCATGGGGTTAATGAGAACTGTGTTCCATGAGTTCCTATATAATTATTTGGTGGTTTTCATCAATGAAGACCTTGTGCAATCTGTTTCTGGGGATGAGCATGCATGGGCATCTGCGTGCTATTTTAGCTATTCTTCTCAGGGAGAATCTATTTGGGATGTTGTTTATGTGTGAGTTTTTTGCATGAGAAGTCTGTTTATAAGTTAATTTTATATTCCAATAGGGAGTATATGTGGATCTTTCAATGAAAGAAGTAGTTGGGTCTTCAGAATCCCTCAATACAATGGTAGAGGTGTGAATTTTCCTTGGACTTGTAGGTTACTATAGGTGGTTCATATCCAACTTCTCTTAGGTTGTGACTCCTCTAACAGTGTTGACCAGAAAGGATCAGGTATTCGTGTAGACTGACCGATGTCATGTAGGTTTTGAGTATCTAAATTAAATTTTGGTCAATGCTCTTATTCTTTGTCTTCTAGTAGAAGGTGCTCAGTTTGAGGTCTTCTATGATGCATCACATATAGGGTTAGGTTGTGTTCTGATGCAGTAGAGATCAGTCATTTCCCATGGGTCATGGATGTTTCAACCCCAGGAATGTAACTATTCCACCCATGATCTTGAGTTGGAGGTGGTAGTGTTCTCCTTGAATTGTGGAGACAGTACCTCATCTGAGAGCGTTTTGTGGTCCTCACTGATCACAAGATCCTAAAGATTGTTTTCTCTCACCATGACTATTTTTGATTAAAACCCGAAATAATTAATGACAAATATCAGGATAAGTACAAGTGAAATTCCATGAAGTAAAATTGTCCAACTAGAGATGGATAGAGTCGGATGGGCCTGAGGACGCTAGCTGATGGGTCGCGTTGTTTCCTTCCCATTTGGTAAAGGAGAAGGTGCATAAAGGGAAGAATTGGAAAAGTGAGATAATTCTCTTGATGATGATTCCAAATTACTGGATCCCACCATTACTATGGTTAATTGCATCGATTACGGTAAGGTCATCAGACTCAATAATGATATCACTCGATCTACATTCCAAGATGAGAAGCATACCAGCTAGGATGGCCATGGCCTCAGCAACTACTGGTTCCCAGAAAGCCTGATGTGGCTCATATTTTGCAGCAAAGATTTTCCCCAGATGATTTTGGGCCAGGAGGCTGAGGGCCACAAGCCCATCCTTGGGAAGAGATGCATCCATGTTAATCATAAGAATCCTTTCCGTTGGGGTATTCCAATGAGAGGAAAAGAGAGGGTAACACCTAGCATAAAATTTCCATTGTGGACTTACAGACCTCAATCCATGAAGTGGCCCGTTCAATATAGAAATCAGGGGGTTTGAGCTTAATGAAAAACAGCATTGTTATGCGTGACCAAAATAATCTAGGCCAAAGTGCAAAGACAACCTAAAACAGACTAGGAAAGAGAGGAGCACCGATGCGTCAGAAGATCGGGATGGTCAGAGGCCAATTCCAGTGAAGCTGTAGAAGTGGGGCCCTATTTAATCTAAATTTGATTAGCTCCCAAGTAGTGAATGATAGAATGCAATGGAATTTCTAGAATGTTTGGGATGAAAGGGAAAAAGGAAGTATTGTCCACCTGTCTATAAGCGATAAGGCTCATGGTTGGGAGGGAACCCGTGCAAACCATCCACCAAAATTCGTGTATTTTAGTGGGAGTGTTGAGCATCCAAATAGATTTCCATGGTTCCTTATCCCAGCCAACTTAGTGGTTTCCAAAGGCCAGACTGTAGCTAGATCTCACCGTGTATTCACTCGAGATGTCATTGATCAGGAAGAGATGGTCCGGGCCAGCGTCAGGGAACCATGGAATGCTTAGGATAATTCTTTAGTCCCTTTTGTTAAACAAACCAAGGATCTTTTCCAAACACCACCCCTATCAATGGTCGAAAAGGAGGCAGCTGAGAGTGGTGGCTTTAAGACCTGGTAGGATGGGGGATGTTGCCCACATACCTTCCTTATCGATAAGCCAGGGATCAGTCCAGATATTGACCGATGAGCCAGACCAAATCCTCCATCCCAGTACTTTTTCAAGAGCTTTTTATCCCCCCAAATGCTTCTCTAGTGGAAGCTGGGATGGGGACCAAGAGAGGAAGCATGTAAGTCCATGTGGGTAAAGTACTTGGCTCAGAGAGACCGTGCACATAGAGATGATGGACGGTTAACAAGGATCCATCCTTGCTTGTCCAATAGTGCATCATTGTAGATAATATTTTCACCAGAATCCCATCCCTCCCTCTGGTTTGGGTTTGCAGAGTTTCTCTCAGGACATCCAGTGGGGTCGATTCCTTCCATCATTCTTTCCCCACCAGAAATTGGCTGTGTGTGTGTGTATCTGGTCGACGATGACTGTCGGGAGCTTAAATTGGGACATAAAGTACCTTGGGATGGACTGGATGACAGATTTTATGAGGGTCTCTTTTCCAGCTTTAGAAATTCCATTAGGCGACCAGCCTAGAATTTTTTTTCTTGATCTTGTCCAGAATAGATGAGAAGATTTTTTTTTGGATCGTTCAATCGCCGTGGGAATCCCATGACACTTCTGATGTTTGGAAAACATATGGATATCATCTAATGCACATAGCTTATCCCACTAAGAAAGAGGCACCCCAACACTGAAATAAATTTAATATTTTCCATGATTAGTTGACTGGTCAGACTCCCTCTCATACTAATGGAGCGCTTGGATAATCACCCGACATTCATTAATTGTTGCTCTGGAAAAAAGGAGGTAGTCATCAGTGAAGAAATGATGCGACACTGGTGGGATTACACCGCAGGCCTTTGCCTCATGGATAGAATTAGAGGATTTATCCATGGAGATAAGAGTAGAAAACATGTCATCCACAAGTATGAGGAGAAAAGGGCAGAGGGGATCTCCCTGGAGAAGGCCTCAGGATGGGTGAATCCTATTGTGAGCTCACCATTGACCTTGATTCTGAAGGATATGGTAGAGATGTAGTCCATGACCATGTATGTCCATTTAGAGAAGAAACCCATTTTCAGTATAACGACATGAAGAAAGTGCCATTCTACACTATTCCAGGCCATGGTCATATCCAATTTCTAGGCCATGGTTCTTCTTTTCATGGTGTAGCATGATTTAATTTAATGGAACACTTCATGGGCCACAATCACTTTATTAGTGATCAGTCTCTTGGCCATGAAAGCTCTCTTGTTTTCATAGATAATATCAAGTTTCCATGGTCGCAACCGATTGAAAATGATGTTTGAGAAGATCTTGTAAAAGACATTGCAAAGGCTGATAGGTCTAAAATTAGGTATTTCTAATGGTTTCATAATATTGGGGATGAGGACAAGGATAGTTTCATTAATGGTGGCAGTGCTAGAATTCCCAGACCAGATATTTTGTATCATGTTGCAGATGTCAGGATTGATAATTTGGTAGTACTATTTAAAAAATAGGGTGTGGAAGCCATCCGGTCCCGAGGCCTTAGTGGGATGAAGATGTTTTAGAGACATGCATATCTTTTCACCTGTCACATCTTTGGTGAGATGCCTATTGATCTCATTGGTGATCACAGGTCTGATAAAATCATCCACCTCGGTAGACAAGAAAGGGGTTCCTATAGGGAAGAAGTTCTGGAAATAGTATGTCAAGGCCTCATGGATACCATTAGTGTTAGAACATTTTCTTCCATCATGTTGTAAGATGCAAGCAATAGAGTTTTTCCAATGCCTGGATGAAGCTTTCTGGTGAAAAACCTGGGTATTAGCATCCCACTCTTTTATGTGTTTATCCCACGCCCGCATATCACAGAACCATTCCTTGACATGTAGGGTCATGTCCATCTCTCTTTGTGTGGATCCAATATTAGAGAGATTACTATTGGATGTGGGTTGTTTGAGCAGGATGTTCAGTCTCTTTTCGAGGACACCACAGTGCGAGTCGAGGTGGGAGATTTTCTTATTACACGAAGTCCTCAGATCATATGCGACCTATAAGAGATTGTGGAAAACATCCACATGAGTGCTTTTCCAGATTGATCAAATCACCTCTTCGCATTCCTAGTCTTTTGACCAGAAGCTCTCAAACCTGAAGGGTCTGAGAAGATGTTTATTTTGTTCACCTTGTATACAATCAATGATAATTAGACAATGGTCCAAACAGGTAAGGTCCATGTGGCCGATATGAAACATGCTGAACAGATTAATCTAATCAGTAGAGCCCAAAAATCTATCAAGATTCTCAACAATGCGGGTTCCTTCAGTATTAATGTGGAACCATGTAAAAGGATTAATTGTGTACCCTAGGTCAACCAGGTCCACCCTATAGACCACATCATTGAAGTTTGACATCGAATTTGAGGGTTAGATGATTCCACCCCTCTTTTCATTATGGAACATAATCTCATTGAAATATCATATGAAGAGGATAGGGCTCAATATGTCTTTTCGCAACTTGCATAGAAGATCCCATGACTTCACCTTATCATTATGGGATGGCCATCCATAGAATCCCACAAAAGTGCAGGGTGGGTGAAAGTATGTTTGAATAGTTACTGCAACATGGTTTGAGGAGAAAGAAAAAATTTTGACCTCGATATTTTCCTTCCAAAGGAGATAGAGGCCCCCATAATTTCCTTGACTGGGCACCGAAAAGTAGCCTTGGAAGCCGCACCTTCGAGCAATATCGTTGTTGTCCTTGTTTTCCAGTTTGGTTTCGGACAGGAAAACAATATTGGGGCGACTTTGAGTGAAATTTTGCTAAATCATGTGAACCATTCGTGGGTTTCCAAGCCCACGATAGTTCCAGCATAAATAAATCATTGCTCTAGGTGGGGCTAGGTCTCACCTGCCACCACCTTTGCTTCCTCCGGACTTGTTTTTCAACTTGCCTTTTTCTATATTTTGGTGGGATTCATCCCTGATTGGAATGTTTCATTTGGTCCTTTACTGACCCCGTGTCGCATTAATGACTTATTTTGAAGTTATATTTCATTTATTTTCCATTCATGCTTTGTTTTTAAGGGTTTCCAATGGTTTTATGGAGGAATAGATGAGTTTTTATGAATTGGGCCAAACCGTGAGCCCAATTCCATATTTAAAAATAAATTTTGTTTCTTTTATAACATTTTCATTTTTTTATATTTTTCACCCATTCTAATTCTTAAATGGTCTCCTCTAACCTATTAACAACAAAATATAAATTTGGAGACTTAATATATCCATAATCATGGAGGAGTTGTGTTTTTATTTAAGAATTGGGCCATCCCGAAAGGCCATTTTCCAGTTTTAAAATGTTTCTTTAATTTTTTTATATCTTATTATTTATAATGGATTTTTCGTTGATTCTACCTCCTTCTCGACCCTAAGAAACCCAGGCGCGCTCCCATTTCCTTTCCCCCCTCCTTGTAGCTCTTTGAGATCGCAAATTAGGGATGATCTTCATAGGGTGTCTCAAATCGGCCAGATTGAAGAGGTAACTTCATCCCTTCTTAACTCTCTCAATTCTTACTCTTTTCCCTCCATTAAAGTTCCTAAATTACCTCCGAAATATTTTTCAAACAATCCATGAATTTTGGCTGTTTTAAATTTCAGAAACTATTGTTTTTGGAGCGATTAATGCAAGATACTTCAAGTAGGTGAGTCTATTTCTTTCCTCTTTCAAATTACTTAAGGTTTCTTCCCTAATTATTGAATTCTAAAATTTCCAGAAGTTAGGGTTCGTGCATAGGTTCTAAATTACTTTATTCTTGGTGAAATATTATGGATTTAGGTTTCTTTTAACTTCCTTGAGGTGCGGAGGTCGTGCGGTTGATGTATCGCCCCAATATTAGAGGGTTTCGACACATTCGGTAGGTGATTCCCTGGGTAACCATTTAATGATGAGTTACTTTTCTTGATTAAATAATTTTTCATGTTCCTTATATGCTTTTTATTATGAAAAACCCATTTTTGGTAGCAATAGTAAAGCATTTTGTATTAATGTTACATTTTTGTTTGAAGTATGCATTTTTCAAATGTATTTCTTGAGTTATCTCTTGTAGTAGTTTTGTAAAATGTGGAAGTGATTTATTAGTGGTTTAACAGGGCTGCCAATTTTGGTTGGGTAATAATATTGTGTCATGTGGGCCTAAAAATGAGGGTCTTTTAATGGGTTTTATGTGTGTAACCTTGTTATACTCTTTGAAAGTGTTTTATGGATTTGTGTGTTCTCATGGGTATCTTTTGCGATATTGTTCAATGTGATTATATAACATTTGAAAGGGGATTATTACATGTTTATTGGGATTCCAATTGTGTTTTGGTAAGATATTGGTGTGATTTTGGCTTAAAAATAGGTTTTTGAAATGGGTTTTTTGTGCAAGACATATTTGCACCACTTGGGTTCTTTTTATGAATATTGTAAATGTTTTAGTTGGTTAAACTAAGTGGGAAAAGGGTGAATATGTACTGTTTGGTATATGTGTTCACGTATTATGGGGTTTTGAGAGGTGAAGTGATGTTTTAAGATTTCAAATATTTTTATAATGTTCTATAAATTTATGTAATGTTTTATTAAATTGTGATGTTGGAACGAAACTTGTTTGTGGGCTCTTTCGTGTATGTTTACTGATAAAATAATTTTGAAGGTAAAAGGGGTGTTATGTAACAAGTGAGTGGGCTGCTATGAGAGTTGTAATATATTGGATTGTTTTTATAAAATAGTTTAATGAATTTGTGGAAGTGATAAAGAAATGTGAAAAGTGTTGTGGGCTATTTTGGTTTGAGTCGGATTTCAAAATCAATTTGAATGAAAAGTGGACTTTTGTGACTTATGTTGTATACATGTGGGATGTTTGGTGAATTTATGATATGGAAATATTATCTTCTTGTGAATATTATATTCATTTTCTTTTTGAACTTGTTTGAGCACAAAGGGAAAACCCGGATATCTAGGTGTGTGGACTTGTACAAGTATGCTAGTGAATCCATGGTGTTTGGCCTCAGTTTCACTTAGAAAGATTGACGCTTACAACTCTAACTAAATTATGATGATGATGATTGGGGACCAATAGGATATGGGTATGTACCCTACTAGTGGCTCGTGCATGAGAATGGATATTTTTTATGGTTACTCTCACCGAGATACGATGTACATGGGACTCACAACTAGGTAGTGCCTAGGGGTTATTTCCCATTTCTTGTGCTAACCAGATATTTTGTGCTTATCATCGGCATACGGTATGAGTGGCTTAAAAATTCAGTATCCTTGATATTTATTTTAAAAGTGTTTATTCTTTAAATTAACCAACTAGAAAACTGATTTTTTTTAAGCTGGATCTTTTAGAAATTGTAACTAGAAATTACATGTTTTTGAAAACATGCATGCTTTTCATCTTTGAATGATGACTGCATGGAATATCATAGTGGTGGTATCCTACTGGGAATTGTATCACATCCTACATACACCGTTGGGTGTATGTAGGCTTGGTTATTTTTTTTGTCGCAGGTTGGGTACAATTTTTTTTGTTCTAGTGGTTCGGGTTTCTAGCAGGTCCATGGTGGTGATGTCTTGTAGAGATGGCTTGAGGGATGTTCCCCATACCATGAGGGTTCTTGGGTTATTTCATTTTGGTTTTGTACCTTTGGTATAGTATTTTTTAGTTGTTTTAAGCTATGTAATTTAGTTCTGAATTTTTGTAAATGATTGTTTGGTTTGAAAAATCCAGATTCGTTTTATTAGATTCTTTTGTTGTTTTAAGTTTATAAACTCGGGTAAATCGTTCCCAATTCTCATTTTATGATACCCGGGAAGTTGTGCCAGCCCATGGGGATCGGGAACTCCCTTCAGGCCTTGTCATGGGCCAGGTTTGGCACTGTGTTTGGTGGTGACCAGATTTAGTTCGTGACACCCCGGGTTTAGGGTCTTCTGTGTGACCATCACTCTCTTCTCATTGCACCCTTTTCCACGTTTGACGGGTAATTGGGCCCAGTATTAGGGTTACTGTCATTCCGTTGGCCTCCATTTTTAGAATTCCCGATGTGTTCAATTGTGGGTGAGGGTTTGGATCTGGTGGTTTTATGTGCATCAGCATTGGCTTTGAGAAATGTTTTGGTGATTCTTTTTTCTTTGTCGCCAACATTGTTCATGTTTGAGTATATTCATTCAAGGGGTTAGGAATAACTTGATATTCTATCAGAGTGGGAGGGCCAGCATTAGGGAAATCCAATGGGCCTAGCATTAGGGCTTTTCTAGGTATGGGTTTTACCAACTAGTATGTGCCAACATGAGAGGGTCACGATCCTTTTGTTTTTTAGTCTCAGGGATGAAAGCATATTTATTTATTTTGGCACAGTGCCAAGGAACATATTGGAGGATAATGTTACCTGATCCACTCTTAGGTTTTGTGGTTCATGTTCTTTCCAGATGGCCAAGGTGACCACAGAAAAAGCAGAAGATTGGGAGTTTCTCAGCATGACATCAACATGAAACAACGTCGATGGATGGAGTTATTATAGGATTTCAATAGTAGAATTTCATATACACCTAGAAAGAGGAATGTAATAGCCGATGCACATATCCAAAAGTCATGTAGTGATAGAGTACATGAATCCAGTGATTCCTGGATAGTGATGGAAGAACATTCAGCATTACATCTAGATATGGGATAATGTAACGCCCCGACCCCAGCTACCCAGAGTCGGTGCATTACTTCGTAACATTGGCATGATCACAAGAAAGATCAAATCTCGAAAGACAGATTGGTTTAGTAGCCTTGGAAATACTAGATATATTCATAAGTTTTACATTACATCATAAAATGAAAAAAACTAATACAACAACATAATGTCTCCATAATCCACACTCATATCCCCACATAATATCCCTGCAGGTCATTCATAATTTACTTCTTCACTTCCAGGGAAAAATAAAACATATAAAAGGGGTGAGCTCAAATGCCCAGTAAGGATAACAAAATAGCGGAAACTTTCATAAATAAGAATAAACTTTTAAGGCAATGTATAAATAAAACAAAAGCCTTTCAAACATGAACTTTCAACATGGTATGGCATAAATAAAATGAAATAATGCCATTTACTTATTCACATGGATATTCTACTAATCGAATAATCACATGAAAAAATCAATAACCACTTTCATAATGTTGGAATGTATAATGCCAGACTATCATAACCACATAGCCAAGGCCTCGTGCCAAGACTACAAATAAGATTTTGTCAAGGCCTTGTGTCAAGACACTAGTTTGTCTCATGAGACCTACCAACGCATCGAGGAGCTATAGCGGGCTCCACCCGTCACATATTAAGTCCAATGCATTCCCATATGAAAAGGTTTAAACATAACATAAACATTCGTATTAAAACTAGCATATGAAATGTCAATAATTTCACCATAAAATATGAATGGTATAAAAATAGCACATCCACAGTCAAACATATCACAAAACTTTCAATACAATATAGAAGCTTTGTATTACAATAAATCAACTTCAAATAAGCGTAAAATCCATCAAAGGATGTTGACATAGATGAAATCAAAATTCTTTTTAAAGAAATATCTCTTTTTATTTTGAAATCATTTAAGATCCATATAAAATAAAACATTTTCTTTGACAATATTCTTATAAGCTTGTAAGGGAAGTTTTGAAGATTTTATAACGGCAGAAATTAGCCGCACCCGCCGTATAAAAAAAACATTCTTACCTTAATTCTGTCGAAAAGGTTAAAAAGGGACCTTGTTTTGAAAACGACGGAATGATTCCTTTATAAACCACTTATAAAAGTCAAAAAGGGTATAAATGACTTTAACTCATATTCTAGTAAATAGTAAAAATGTTTTGAAATACATTTTTAAGAAACATGGATGTGGATGATAAAGAGATCCCAGTAGATTATTACATATAAACAACCTCGGATAATGAAGAGATTGTGAAATAACCCTTACCTTGTACTTTTACTTTGTTGGGGTAGGTTAACCTCCTGTATAATGGTGAAATAATTGTTATTAAATTATACAGGAATCATATATATTAATATGATATCATATATGATCTTTTAACATTGATTTGTTAATAATATCTTAGAATTATCGTCGTTTCGGGTGTTAACTTACACATTTTATTTATATGTTTTGTTACATAAGCCATGGTTGTTGTATCTTATTCATATCCAGAATGATATCTAGTCCTTAAAAATCATTTTTAAATCATCAAATGATAATTATACTTGAATGGTTACGATGGAGAATGAATCTCATCGCGTTCGTGGAGACGGTAGTCCGTACGTATGCACGAGCGACAATATCATTCTTTTGATATTAAAATAATATATAAATGAATGGTATATCATATATACAAAATCATTAACATGTTATATTTATTATTTACATGAGTTACACATCATTATTATACCCATCCAAATAATATTATATTGAATAACAATTACACCACGACGTGGAGACGGTAAGCCGTACGTACGCACGTATGGTGACATGTTATTAAAAGAGTGGATAGAATACTGAATATGGTTGTACCATACTTATAATAACATCACAGTATATGTGAGATACTGGAGTTATTATTTTAGAATGGTAAGAACAAAGGAAGAAGAAGTGGAAGAAGAAATGAACTTAGAAAAGGGTGGTGAAATCATTAACTCTTCTTTGGGTTCTTCCTTTTGATTTGATCAAAAGGGCTCCTTAGGTTGGCTTTCTGATCAAACTAAGGCCTCTAGGTTGTAGTGAGGGATGTTGGGAGAGTATTTGGGCGGAGTTTGGCCGAACCAAAAGGCTTTAGAGGTGTGAAGAAATGAGAAGGAGGAGTGCCCTTTTATAAGAGGGGTGAGGGGCACCTTTGGAAAAGCTAGAAATATTAATTTATAATAAATTCATATTCGGTTTCTAATGGCTCCAAAGTTGATTATTTAAATTTTAAGGTGGGGATAGGTCGAAAAAAACTGAACCAATAGAAGTTAGACAGGTTTGGGTACTTATATTAACCTTATCTTTAAGTATTAACTCTAAGTTAATTAGTTTCACTTTTACAATGTCTCTTTGTAGTTTTATATAATATGGTTAATAAACTTACTATATACATCCAAGCGACCCCCCAGTGGTCCATTAATGATTAACCTATCATGATATAAGTCTCTTTGCCGAACCTTAAATTTTTAGGAATATAATATCAATTAATAATATAATATTTGTTTTAAGAACTCTTTTATGTCAATTTTGACACTATTCAATAATTGATTTTTTTGAAACTCATAACAGATTGATTACTTCTAACAAAGTCAATCCAATCAATCCTAATATATCATATTATCCTATAAAATTAGTTTAATTCATTAAAAGTTTCATATTATATTTATTTTGGTATTTATAATATCAATTATTTTAATTTTTCACTATTATAGTAATTACCGCATCATCATTGTGTCATAAATAAAATAACTTATATAATGTCTAAAAATTATAAATAAAATATCATTATGTAGGAAATATTTTTAGCTTTCTAATGAATATTTATAATCGAAAATCCAACATGTATAACCCTGTGTAAAAGTTGTTCGTCTAAAAGATGTAAGCTTATGCCATTTTTATTTTTATTTTAACTTTATTAATATAAAGAGTCCCTACCACATACAAGTGGCTCCAAGGGGTCCCCAAATTGACCCAAGGATGCTCATGGTCTGGTATGTGTCCACCAATAAGGTTAGGACACGTTTTAGGGTAATTTTGTACTATTATAATATTATTTTTTTAACCCTTATTTACCGGATTTACCCTTAACCATGGTAAATAAAATATTTACCACAGTAATTATTCAAAATGCCTAAAAATAAAAGTTAACTATTTACACAATTTGGACATCCTGATTCAAAATATGGAATCCATTTTTCTAAATTCAAAACACAGAAGTGGCATAAATTAATTTAAAATTAATTCCCGCTGTCAAAACAAAAAGCGTGTTTTTAAGAGGTAATAACTATCATAAGATTGACACTTGTTTATGTTCGGTTTAATTGTAAAATTATGTCCAATGACCAACATTATATTAAATGGTAAAAATATATTCTAAATATACTTTAAAACTACTAAAATTCATAATTTATCACTATTAATTATTTTGATTAAAAAAGTTGTTTTTAATTAAAATTTAGTAATTTTCACTATTCATCAAAATATGAAAGTTATCCGAAAAGTACCAAAATTTCACCTTAGGCTAAATTAGATATTCTGAATCCAAAAATGAAGTCCATTTTGAAATATAAAATATATATAATTTTAAAAAGTAGTTATTACTATTCATAACGGCTAGTTTAATTGGTTGTTAGAACTCGGTGTTGCGTACAACACACGCTATCACATTATTCAAAGAGAAGCGTACCGTAGAAGCCTGGGATGTTTCATTTTAAATTTTTTATGTCCCCATTTAGTCAAAAAGTTTAAAATATAGTATTTAAAAAGGGTTCACTATTAAAGTTGATAAAAGTGCAATACTGAAAATGAATTTGTTCTTGCATTATATCTAAGAAACTCATAATATGGATTCTAAAATTATAAGGATTATATAAACATTAAAATTTATCTAATACTATTCATAACCTCTTTTGAACGGCTTGTTTGGTAAGTCATGGTGTGCTTGAACTTTGTGTTGCATGTAGTGAAAGTTGTTGAATTATTTTGAAGAACTAACACACTATGAAATCATGGGGTGTTACATTCTCCCCTCCTTCAATAAATTGCGTCCTCGCAATTTGAAATTGTTCTTCGAAAATAAAAGGTTGAAAATATATAATATATTTGTGGGAAACCCCACATCGGAAATTGGGTTACTAAAATGTAGTCTTAATATGAGGAAAAGAGAAATGAAAGGGTCACCACCAAATTATGATCTCGATTAGGAGAACATTGGTGACAATTTGAGACATATAATTGGAGGAAAAACGTAAATATTTATAGGTAGTGATTGAGGTCATCAATAACAAACAAGTATAAAATTGAGGTCCTTAAATTCATCAATCTATGATGATTTGAAATACCATCGGTTCAACAAAACATAGGGTATTAGGATAACACATTTTGACGTTTCAAAATATCTTAGTTGAAATCCCACATCGAAAAATGAATCAATGAGGCCTCTATTTAAAATAAAGAGTCAAAAGTATGAAGATTACCGAAAATAACACATACTAGGGTTCCATGTAGGAAAATATGGATATTGAAGAAAAATATAACCATCAATTCTCTGATGGAGAGTGGTAGAGAACATGGCTTTGAAAAGGCCAAAAATCCCAAAGCCATAAATTAGTGATGATTTAAGGTACCATCTAGGAAAACATTTTTGTTCTAAGTTTATTTTCTTAATGTTGAGGAATTTATTTATGAGATTGGCTAAGATCATAAGGAGATATACTTACATTATAATTAGAGTTTTATCCATTAATAAATTTCTACCACAAACTCATCTTTCACTCTAAAAGATAATAGAATGTAAAAAAATTCTATTTACACTATTCGTATAGGGTTCCAAAATAAATGAATTTATAATTCATCTACATGATCTTTTAACAAAAACTACATTATTTATTCCAGGACATCTCATGGGCCAGTGGTAGGTGATACACCCTTGTCGCCCTTCGGTTGCGGGTTCAAGTCTCGCAGCCTTGCCGGACGTGACGGGTTGCCGCCCGACCTCCGGGTTGTCCTTTTATGGCAATCCAAAATAATCCAAACTAGAACTATCCAAAATACATCTGTCCAAACTCACATTCCAACATTTATAAGGAAGTAAAACAAAATATAGTTCCTTTTTACCCCGTAATAGCATATGAGTACCTTCATCATGTATTACCATATTCCTTATTGATTACATTCATGCTCCCTTATTCCATATAGAAAGCTGGATATACTTCATTAATCCAAAAAAATGTTTTAAACCCCAACAATGATGGAATATACAAATCATTAATCAGTTCCAAGGTAGTCAAGAATATCCAATACAATTTATCCAAAACAATCACATATTATTCCAAATTCACTACCTCAGTATCAGAACTATATTTTGATTTATCATTCTCTCAACCATATATTTTCCAAAAATTTATCCTGCAATTGAGTCACTTTTCTTTTTTCTACACAATCTCAAGTCCTTAATGAAATAGTACTGCAGTACTATCCTTATATACTCCATAATTATTATAACAAGTACATTGTTGATACAACACTCAATTGACATAATCAACATATGAACTCTAATCATTCCTCTTCATCTGTGGTAGTATCATAACTTGATTATTATCCAATAACATCATTTGCGGCATAGTCTGATGACTGGGACATAGGTTCGCATAGTGTCCAAACTCCTTGCAAATGAAGCATTGTACATTTGAAACCATTTTCTTACCCTTGCAGTCACGTACTTTGTGACCTTTTCCTCCACACTTATAACAAACTCCCATTCCTTTCAGGAAAGTTCCAGGGTGTTTCTTTCCACAGTTACCACAAATGGGAAAATTATTCTTTTCCCTCTTCCCTTTATCCATTTTTCTCTCTTCCATCCTTTTATTCTCTTGCTTCCCTTCAACGCCATAGGACTCAGTAAACTCTTTACTTATCTTATAAACACATGATATTATTTCATCATATGATGATAATACATGGGATACTATTTCTCTTATAAATTCTAGCTTAATACCATGAACTATATGATCCTTCCTTCTCTTTGGATCATGTGTATTTCTGGAGTTCTCATTCCTTCTACTGGGCGCTATTTCTAAACAATGGAATACACTAGATCAGTTTATGAATCAAAATACATAATCCCATACTTATAAAACACTTAACATAAATTGAACTATTTATGGATATAATCCATAATCATAAAAATGTCTCCTTTGAGGATGTATATACTCATAAACCCTTCATAATGGTTTGTAAAGACAATGATAATTATCCTAAGCATATCCCCCAGGAGTGTCGTAACCAAGAGTGCAGCAAGGCCCGTTGTCGTGCACCAGTTCCCGTTCGAGTCTAGCTCAAAGCGGTGTTTTCGGGTTTTACCCCTAGGTACATCTGTGCCAGAGCCGCCTCTACCTGCTCGTATCCAGACAGGGATTTATTGCTCGGAAAACTCTCCAAATCTATACAATACCAAAATTCTAGGAAGTTCTTCTACACTAATCCTCAAAGTTCATCTTAGGTCTACGTGCTCTAATCAGAGTTTATCTAAATCTAGCTTCCAAGGTTTGTACTAAACTTCCTCTGATACCAACTGTAACGCCCTGACCCCAGCTACCCAGAGTCGGTGCATTACTTCGTAACATTGGCATGATCACAAGAAAGATCAAATCTCGGAAGACCTATTGGTTTAGTAGCCTTGGAAATACTAGATATATTCATAAGTTTTACATTACATCATAAAATGAAAAAAACTAATACAACAACATAATGTCTCCATAATCCACACTCATATCCCCACATAATATCCCTGCAGGTCATTCAAAATTTACTTCTTCACTTCCTGGGAAAAATAAAACATATAAAAGGGGTGAGCTCAAATGCCCAGTAAGGATAACAAGATAGCGAAAACTTTCATAAATAAGAATAAACTTTTAAGGAAATGTATAACTAAAACAAAAGCCTTTCAAACATGAACTTTCAACATGGTATGGCATAAATAAAATGAAATAATGCCATTTACTTATTCACATGGATATTCTACTAATCGAATAATCACATGCAAAAATCAATAACCACTTTCATAATGTTGGAATGCATAATTCCAGACTATCATAACCACATAGCCAAGGCCTCGTGCCAAGACTACAAATAAGATTTTGTCAAGGCCTTGTGCCAAGACACTAGTTTGTCTCATGAGACCTACCGATGCATCGAGGAGCTATAGCGGGCTCCACCCGTCACATATTAAGTCCAATGCATTCCCATATGAAAAGGTTTAAACATAACATAAACATTCGTATTAAAACTAGCATACGAAATGTCAATAATTTCACCATAAACTATGAATGGTTTAAAAATAGCACATCCATAGTCAAACATATCACAAAACATTCAATACAATATAGAAGCTTTTTATTACAATAAATCAACTTCAAATAAGCGTAAAATCCATCAAAGGATGTTGACATAGATGAAATCAAAATTCTTTTTAAAGAAATATCTCTTTTTATTTTGAAATCATTTAAGATCCATATAAAATAAAACATTTTCTTTGACAATATTCTTATAAGCTTGTAAGGGATGTTTTGAAGATTTTATAACGGCGGAAATTAGCCGCACCCGCCGTATAAAAAAAACATTCTTACCTTAATTCTGTCGAAAAGGTTAAAAAGGGACCTTGTTTTGAAAACGACGGAAAGATTCCTTTATAAAACACTTATAAAAGTTAAAAAGGGTATAAATGACTTTAACTCATATTCTAGTAAATAGTGAAAATGTTTTGAAATACATTTTTAAGAAACATGGATGTGGATGATAAAGAGATCCCAGTAGATTATTACATATAAACAACCTCGGATAATGAAGAGATTGTGAAATAACCCTTACCTTGTACTTTTCCTTTGTTGGGGTAGTTTAACCTCCTGTATAATGGTGAAATAATTGTTATTAAATTATACAAAAATCATATATATTAATATGATATCATATATGATCTTTTAACATTGATTTGTTAATAATATCTTAGAATTATCGTCGTTTCGGGTGTTAACTTACACATTTAATTTATAAGTTTTGTTACATAAGACATGGTTGTTGTATCTTATTCATATAAAGAATGATATCTAGTCCTTAAAAATCATTTTTAAATCATCAAATGATAATTATACTTGAATGGTTACGATGGAGAATGAATCTCATCGCGTTCGTGGAGACGGTAGTCCGTACGTACGCACGAGCGAAAATATCATTCTTTTGATATTAAAATAATATATAAATGAATTTTATATCATATATACAGAATCATTAACATGTTATATTTATTATTTACATGAGTTACACATCATTATTATACCCATCCAAATAATATTATATTGAATAACAATTACACCACGACGTGGAGACGGTAAGCCGTACGTACGCACGTATGATGACATTTTATTCAAAGGGTGGATAGAATACTGAATATGGTTGTACCATACTTATGATAACATCACAGTATATGTGAGATACTGGAGTTATTATTTTAGAATGGTAAGAACAAAGGAAGAAGAAGTGGAAGAAGAAATGAACTTAGAAAAGGGTGGTGAAATCATTACCTCTTCTTCGGGTTCTTCCTTTTGATTTGATCAAAAGGGCTCCTTAGGTTGGCTTTATGATCAAACTAAGGCCTATAGGTTGTAGTGAGGGATGTTGGGAGAGTATTTGGGCAGAGTTTGGCCGAACCAAAAGGCTTTAGTGGTGTGAAGATATGAGAAGGAGGAGTGCCCTTTTATAAGATGGGTGAGGGGCACCTTTGGAAAAGCTAGAAATATTAATTTATAATAAATTCTTATTCGGTTTCTAATGGCTCCAAAGTTGATTATTTAAATGTTAAGGTGGGGATAGGTCGAAAACAACTGAACCAATAGAAGTTATACAGGTTTGGGTACTTATATTAACCTTATCTTTAAGTATTAACTCTAAGTTAATTAGTTTCACTTTTACAATGTCTCTTTGTAGTTTTATATAATATGGTTAATAAACTTACTATATACATCCAAGCGACCCCCAAGTGGTCCATTAATGATTAACCTATCATGATATAAGTCTCTTGGCCGAACCTTATATTTTTAGGAATTTAATATCAATTAATAATATAATATTTGTTTTAAGAACTCTTTTATGTCAATTTTGACACTATTCAATAGTTGATTTTTTTGAAACTCATAACAGATTTATTACTTCGAACAAAGTCAATCCAATCAATAATAATATATCATATTATCCTATAAAATTAGTTTAATTCATTAAAAGTTTCATATTATATTTATTTTGGTATTTATAATATCAATTATTTTAATTTTTCACAATTATAGTAATTACCGCATCATCATTGTGTCATAAATAAAATAACTTATTTAATGTCTAAAAATTATAAATAAAAGATCATTATGTAGGAAATCGTTTTAGCTTTCTAATGAATATTTATAATCTAAAATCCAACATGTATAACCCTGTGTAAAAGTTGTTCTTCTAAAAGATGTAAGCTTATGCCATTTTTATTTTTATTTTAACTTTATTAATATAAAGTGTCCCTACCACATACAAGTGGCTCCAAGGGGTACCCAAATTGACCCAAGGATGGTAATGGTCGGGTATGTGTCCACCAATAAGGTTAGGACACGTTTTAGGGTAATTTTGTATTATTATAATATTATTTTTTAACCCTTATTTACCGGATTTACCTTTAACCATGGTAAATAAAATAATTACCACAGTAATTATTCAAAATGTCTAAAAATAAAAGTTACCTATTTACACAATTTGTACATCCTGATTCCAAATATGGAATCCATTTTTCTAAATTTAAAACACAGAAGTGGCAGAAGTTAATTTAAAATTAATTCCCGCTGTCAAAACAAAAAGCGTGTTTTTAAGAGGTAATAACTATCAAAAGATTGACACGTGTTTATGTTCGGTTTAATTGTAAAATTATGTCCAATGACCAACATTATATTAAATGGTAAAAATATATTCTAAATATACTTTAAAACTACTAAAATTCATAATTTATCACTATTAATTATTTTGATTAAAAAAGTTGTTTTTAATTAAAATTTAGTAATTTTCACTATTCATCAAAATATGAAAGTTATCCGAAAAGTACCAAAATTTCACCTTAGGCTAAATTAGATATTCCGAATCCAAAAATGAAGTCCATTTTGAAATATAAAATATATATAATTTTAAAAAGTAGTTATTACTATTCATAACGGCTAGTTTAATTGGTTGTTAGAACTCGGTGTTGCGTACAACACACGCTATCACATTATTCATAGAGAAGCGTACCGTAGAAGCCTGGGATGTTTCATTTTAAATTTTTGATGTCCCCATTTAGTCAAAAAGTTTAAAATATAGTATTTAAAAAGGGTTCACTATTAAAGTTGATAAAAGTGCAATACTGAAAATGAATTTCTTCTTGCATTATATCTAAGAAACTCATAATATGGATTCTAAAATTATAAGGATTATATAAACATTAAAATTTATCTAATACTATTCATAACCTCTTTTGAACGGCTTGTTTGGTAAGTCATGGTGTGCTTGAACTTTGTGTTGCATGTAGTGAAAGTTGTTGAATTATTTTGAAGAACTAACACACTATGAAATCTTGGGGTGTTACAGATAAGTTGTGTCATGACCCGTCCTCTGGGGCCCATGCCATGACTACCCAAATCCAAACTCCCAAAGGGGAGGGGCTAGTGACTAGCACCAAAGGCATTATCCCACGAGTGGGAGGAATTTTATTGAGTACATATATGAACACACACACACACACAACCACATCCCAAAGAGCTAGAAAGGAAAATATGCAATCCACTATAAAACCACTGAGTAAAGGTATAATATTTAATTCAAATAGTCCAATATACAAACAAAAAAAAATCAAAATAGAAATTTACAAAAGATCTATGTATGTCGTCCGCAGAAGACCCCACCTAGAGGGTAGGTAAGGAGTGGATGTCAGATATTGTGAGAGTACATCCTATATGTTGTGTCTCACTGGGAACTGCCTGGTCTCAGGCTACTGATGTCTCTATCAAATCACCTATCATATACACCAGACAAAACACATCTGTGTGAATCCTGTGAAGGAGTGAGTAAAAAAAATACTCATTAGACAACCCTAAAACCAAAAAGATAAATCACAAGAAAAAAACCATGAAGTAATGTATAGTCATATCTAATCAAGTATATTCCCATACATTTACAATAAAAATCTAGATATACATGTCTCATCCACTAAGAAACATGAGGTCCCAACCTCATATCCATCATCTGGATTCTCACTGAAGGTTGAAGTCATAACACACAAACCAAGATATCACACTTCATGATCTCAGACATCTTTGGTAGAACCCATCCAAGAGATAAACTCTATATATGACATTCTTCTAGGTCCAACTCTAGTGCCTGACACTATAGGTATAGTCATCAAAATATTTTCCCAAATAGAAGAATAAGGAAACACAAGTGAAGATTCCCTCCCCTCGCCACTATGCAGAGTTGAGGGAGCACTGCTCCAGACTATCTTGTAATACCACAGTTGCTCCGGTAAAAAGTGGCCCACACCTCAGCCTTGTTGAGGGAGTACTTGCTCTTACTTAGGTATCAATCTCTTCATGTGGAGGGTCCCACTCCTTGTAGTTATGTCTTATAGTCATGGGATAACCAACTCCTATGTAGGACCTCCTACTCATTGCTACTCAGAGATGGGAGAGTACTACTCCGTATGTGAGGAGTCATGCCCTTGTTACCACAAGGGAGTACCACTCATAAAGGACCCTAACCTTATTGCGACTGAGGATTACTACTTCGTATATTGAGTACTCAAACCCTTCCCTATATGGGAGTACAACTCAATGACTAGACGACTTGCACCCTGGTACTAGGGGAGTATCGACTATGTTAGTTTATTTTCTATGGGGGACCAATACCCTAGTACGATAGGGGAGTACGAACCCCAGGCTAGAGGACCTACTCTCTAGCATGATAGGAGAGTATCAACATTCCCAGAAAAAAGAGTATGGAGTACCCGCACCCTATAATGGTAGGGGAGTAATGACTCTAATGTTAGAGAACCTTCTCAATAGTCCCACAGCGGAATACCTACTCTTCCTACATGGAAATCTCATTGAACCTACGCCCTACTCTACTAGGGGATTAATACCCCCATAGGAAACTACCAGAAGTAAATTAACCAACACCCATGATGTGGGGAGTCCTATATCTACCTAACCAGACAGACAAAGAGTCACTGCACCCAAATTCGTCACGGGAGTAACAATACTCGCATCCCTTCATGAAAACTACACTAACTCAACTAAAAGTCTACTAGTTTTGGGATGGCCTACTCTTAAAATAAATAGTTCATAATCCAACTTAATAAAAAACCCAAATATATTATCAAAAAATTAAATTCATGTCTCAAGGGTTCCAACGACATAGACAAATCATCAAACAGACGTTCCGTTTGAATGTTATGGTCGTTTCAGAAAAATGGGGGCTAGTTGGGTTCAGGTCCGACATGGCCCATTGGGCCCCAACCCAAAAAGTCTGGGCTCAGCCCAGACCGGCCCTACCAGAACCTTCCCGGCCCACTAAGGCGGGATGTTTTCTCCATCCTGGATGTGGATCTACTACATCTGTCTCACACAACACGGTGCCAACTGGTGCTACCCTGCATGGTCAATATGTCTTCTAACGTGGATCAGGTATTCTAGAATGACATGTAGCATGTCGCGGGTCCAGGTCATGGTTCCACTAGATCCATGTGTCCTCCATTATGGAAGCCACATTAATTGGCTACCACTTCTACTAACACCATGGAACACCACTGCTTTTGTGGTACGACTCCATCCCCAATCACCATTGTGCCGGCAGAACCATTCTTGGACTACCAGACACATTCTGGTGGTCTTTTATTTGATACGTAGGGTGTTTTGGAGTCCTCAGTTTTCATTCATCAAGGCATGGGGTTCAAATCACCTTTGCAATCCCTTCTTAAAGAAATTTTTCGATCTGTGGTATCTACTGCACTGCCTCGATCCATCTTTTGGCATCGTTGTTTTACCTTCTTCATGTCATATCCATTCTAGATCCATGATGTCAGATTGTTATTTCAATACCAGTTGTGTAATGACTGACCATTCATCAACCTGTGAAGAATGAAAAGAACACTGGGTAAAAGCAGATAAGTAATCCACATCAACCAAAGTGAGGAATGAACCATCATTGACATTCATCATAGCATTAATCCACTCCCTTTATAATGATTTAAAAAAATAAATATAAATATAATATAAATCATGAATAGATTATTTTCCCAATGATAATCTCGATAGAAATACATCCTGAAAGAACGAATGATCCATGGTTTAACCTATTTGGGGGATAATTTTCATTCATCATTTAAAACCTAGAATGGGGAATGAACGGAATTATACAAGACCCCTACCAAGTGAAGGTCAGTTTGTGGGAAGGATCTTTCACTGAAGGTGATCCATCCTCAAAGTTCTTCGACCTGTCATTGAAAAGAAAATATCACGAAGAGGAGTAATTATCAAGGTCACTGGTGATAATTTTTCATCTTTAATCGATCTTCATTGTAAATCATCCATAGGTTTTGAGGTTTTATCCCAACATGCCAACAACATACCCCCCTCCCGGGTCAAAAAATTAATGGTTGAAATGCCTTTTTGTTGCTATTTTATTGCAGCGCCATTACATTATTTCATTAACTAAAAATAATTATCAGTTTCATTGAGTTAATATCTTTTTTTCAATAATTTTCTTAAATCATAAAATAAGATAAAACATCAAGTTTTTTAAAATTGTAACATTCCATAAAAATTCAAAATATAAACTTTTATTGTCGACCCTAACCAGTAAATTTTAAGATCTACCTAAGGGAAAAACACCCTCATGAGCTCAATTTTACTCTTTTATTTCAAAAACGAGTTACCATTTAGGAGTTATAATTATTTTGAAATAAAAAATTCATTACTTAATTATTTTATTTATGGCCAAAAACTAACTTACATTTTTGGCATGCGCTAGCCAACGTTAGGCCCTTTCTAGGAGAATATTGATGCTCTGAGTTCAATAGTGCCCTCATATTTTTGATATGGTAACTACATTAAATGTTAGAAAAACCCATAACATGGTTATTTAATGAACCTTAAAAAAGTTAAAAAAAATAAATTCCAACCCCTCTGGGCCTTGGAATTACGTGTCGTCTTAGAGCTTGGTCTCATAATAATATCATTTAATTTTTTATAAACAATTCATGTAATTCTTGGGTATTACATTACTTCCCCCTTTTAGGGCTTTACATCTTCATAATCCAAAATAAAGGATAATCAAATAGAAATGGGTACTGAGAAAAAATTATGAGACTCTCACTCCTATGTTCTCTCTTGGAGATTCCAATTCTACTAACATACACGCACCAGAGGAATCGACTACCCATGAAGGACTTGCTCTTGTCGATCCTCTATCTCCACCATGAACTCCGAAAATGTCACCCCATCATCAATGTATAGAACACCCCATTCGATGATGTGTGATGAATCATTCACATACCTCCTCACCTACGTCACGCCGAAAACATTATGCACCTAGTGCATATATTGGGGAATATCTAGGAGGTACGCCACCTCACTGAATCTGTCATAATCTGAAAATGTACAATAAAACTTGGAGATAACATTCCGAAACTTGAACACTTCCACACTCACTAGTGGCATCCCAACTGAGTATGGATGGTTAACAACCATTCCATACTATGGAAACATCAAGGGGACTAGCTCGGCCACCATGAAACAATCACAATCATGACTCTTTTTGAGATTCTACTACGTGTTTCTTAGGCTTCCCTTATATTTTTAAGTAAAACCCTTCTTCCCCATCACGGACAGACCACATCCTTTTGCTAATATATTCAACCTAGGTAAGAATAGTTGTCTTTCATACCATGAATGATGTCGTAAGGACTTGACCCCATGTCGAAGTGATCCCAACCACAACTCTCACCTCTAAGAGTGAGGTTACACTATCAACTCTAGTGTGTGATCAATGGCTCTCGTACAACATTAGTCTCTAAGCATGAGGGTTAAGTCCATGATCCAACTGAAACCATGAAGTCTTAAACAGAACTCACGGGTAATGTAGAACAACTATAACATGTGTCTATTAAAATGGAATCCAAAAGAAAAGACACATATCATACCTCGAATATCTCCTATAGCTTCTTATTCATAAGCCAAAACTTCATGTAGACCCACGTCCTCTGGCTCCCTGATCCGGGCGCGGACCACCTGGGGGTGGTGGTGGAAAAGATGCAAGTTGCCTGCCACCTCCTGTTTCTCATCCATCTCCTCTGCCTCACCCGCTATTTTACATTACTCTTTACTCCAAGTGTTGTCTCTTACAAGAAGTTCATCAAAAATCTCACTCTCACCAGCACGTTGGGTCATAAAATCTCTAGTGAGATGCCCCCAGCCATTTCAAGTGCAACATCACATCTCTTATGGATGATATTCTCCCTGGAACTACTTTTATTCCACATACCCATGTGTCTGTGTTCAGGCATGGGTATACCTCTTATGTCGTGATCATGTCGCATGTCATCTGTTAGCTCCAACAAACACCTCTATCTTGTGATCTCTTTCATAGGTCACATATATATACTCATCCTCTTGGAAACTCTCAACCACTATGTCTCACTCCATCACCCAAGCATTGGTCAGAATGCTAATGGGTATCACTGAAACCTTGTTCTCTTGGCGTAGTTCCTACTCGATGGTTTGGGACCTAAAGTATGGGTCCCGCACCATATCCATAGAGTAGAGAGAATGATTTGTGAATCTTTCCGAGTACACATCAACCATCATGTTGTCCTACTATAGGTGCAACAACTCCTATATAGGCACAGAGCATAACATCATTGGAAGTAACTCCTCCTTGATGAGGTGTTCAATATCTATCTAGGTAAGGGTCTCATCGCCATGCATCTGAAATATAAAACTCCACAATCTCCCCTATGATACATAAAGAAGGCTCTTGGCCAAGATCGCCACATGGTTGATAGGTTCCCTCACTAGGCGGGAGACTCGCGTAACTTCCTCAAGACAATCTTTGGCCACCTGGGGGCCAGTCACACCCCTAAACATAGGAGCTCTATGTCCCTAGAACTCTTCTAGCACTGTCAACCAATGTGAATACTCTACTGGTAGTGTCGGTATCAAATATTTATGGACAAGTGGTGGTATCACTGGTGCACCACCCGGTAGGTCTATCTCCAGTACTAGTCCTTGTACGGACACCCCATCACTTGGAAAACCCTCCTCGTTGTCTCATCCTACAATCCTGACCAGAAATCTATGTGGTGGAATCTTGAAATATGCCGAGATGAACCAATGATAAATGATCATATCTTTAGAGATGACTCAATAAGGACATGGAACGAGAATATCATTATATATGATGCATGTACCATTCATTTCTCGGCGACCAGTGTCCTAATGTACAGAGTCGAAAAAGCAGGTTATCAAAATCCGAGTGAATGGATACACTATTAACAACAAAAACACTAGAACCTTTTTCCTGAGAGTCAAACGTGAAACATCTTAACAATATCTCCATACAACTCAACCCACCAAAATCACAACTCTCAGTCCAAAGGTGGAATTGGACATATGCTCTCGTACCAGTTTTTCACAGCCCATACCCTGGGGCCTATGCTGTGACTACCCCGAGCCCTCCTCCCAATGTACAGGGGATGTAGACTAGCACCGAAGGCATTGTCCCATGAGTGGGAGACATTTTTTTGAGTACTTTTACACACACACCCACACACAACCACATCCCAAATAGCTGGAAAGTAAAACATTTGTGCCATGACACCGCCATTTAGTTAAGGTATAAGATGTAAGTCAAATGGGCCAGAATTCAATCCCAAAAAAGACAAATTGAAAACAAGGAAGTACAAAAGATCATTGTAAGACAAATATAGAATACCCCACCTAAAGGGTAGGAAAATATTGAATATTAGAAGATGTGGAAGTATGTCCTACCTATCAAGTCTCCCTAGGAAATTCCTAGTCCCAGGCTGTTGAGGTCTCTATTGAAGTGTCAATCATCTTCACTAGACACAACATGTGCAGGCGAAGCCCATGCAAGGGTGAGTAAAACAATACTCAGTAGGGGACCCAGAAATCACAATGATAAATAACAAGATAAAAACCACGAAAAAATGTATAGTCATCACTACTCAGGTATATTTCCATACATATACCATTAACATCATTATATAATCATCTATTCCATTAAGAATCATGAGGTCCCAACCTCATAGCCTAAATTAGGATTCTAATAGAAGTCTCAAGTTGTAACACAAAAAATAGGATATCACACTCCATGCGCTCAATCATCTCTCGTGGAACCCATTCAAGAGATAAACTCCCTCAGGGACATTCTAGTAGCTCCAACTCTAGTTCCTAACACTAGAGGTCTAGTTATCACGGTTTTGAGCCCAATGGAGGACTAAGGAATCCCAAGTGAAAGGGTCCTCCCTGTCCACTATGCAGATTTGAAAGAGCACTGCTCCAGACTATCCGATGATACCCGTATTTCTTCTATAAGGAGAGGACCACACCTTAGTCTCGTAGACGGAGAACTTAATCTTACATAGGTATTGATCCATTCATGTAGAGGGACCCTCTCCTCAAAGTTCTGTCGTATAGTTGAGGGAGCTCCAACTCTTATGGAGGACCCACTCCCTATATCTACTCAGAGATGTGGGATTAATACTCTTTAAGTGTCGATTGTCACCCCGGTTCTAATAGGGGGGGTATTACTCATGAAGGAATCGCTCCCTGTTACGACATGGGAGTAATACCTCATATATAGAGGACCTATACCATACCATGTAGGGGAGTACTAATTAGTGACTAGAGGAAATGCCCCATAGTACTAGGGGAGTACCGACTCTTTCATTTTATTCACTACGGGGGACCTGCAGCATGGTATGATAGGGGAGTACTTACACCAAGCTAGAGTACTCACTCCCTGGAATGAAAGGGAAGTACTTGCTCTTCTGGAACAATGCATAAAATGTACCTTCACCGTAGAACGACAGGGGAGTAATGAATCCAATTTTTAAGAACATGCTCTCTAGTCCCACATGGGAGTTCCAACTCTTCCTTCACTAACATCTTTGAGAACACGTTCCCAACTCATTTAGGGGAGTAACATCCATGGAGGAAACATCATGAAGGAAACAAACACACACCCATGAGGTGGGCAGTCCCATATCTACCTAAACAGATGGATAAGGAGTACACGTGCCCTGATTCATCAAGAGAGTAACTGTCCTAGAATCTTTTCTAGATAACTACCCTGAATCTACTTAAAGTCCCCATTTATTAGGAGGGAAAACTCTTCAAATCAATAGTTAATCCTCTAACTTCCTCAAAAACTCACTTAAAGTATCTCAAAAGGATTTTCTGATCTCAATGGTCCCAACACCGCATATTGATCATCAAAATGACGCTCTATTTTAATGTTATCGGCATTTTAGAAAATGGGAGTCGATTGTGTCTAGGTCCAGTACAACCCTGTCGGACCGACTTGACCCATACCTAGTCCAACCTCACCCATTGGGCCCAGTCTAGCCCACTGGGATACCGGCATGTCCCTCCAGTACCAACCCATCCCACTACGGTGGGGCTCTTTCTCCAGCCTGGACGTGGCTCTGTCGCGCCTGCCTCGCACCACGCGTCACCAACTTGAGACCCCCCTGGTAAATATTTACGCTCATGTATTCCAAGTCTTCTGGCATGAACCACAGTTTTCCATGGGTCCAGCTCATTCAGTGGAAAAATTCACGACTCCTCTAAGCAGGAAGCCATGTTACGGGGCTGCTGCCAGAAACAGGGTGGGCCGCTAACACTAATGCATCAGTAGAACATTCTATGGACCACTAGACACACTCTGTTTGTCACTTCTTTGATCTGAATGGTGTTCCAGAGTCCTCTATTTGGGTTCTTCATCTCCAGGTGTTCAAATCTATATTTTTATCCCTATAGCCAGGAATCATTTTATCGGCGGTATCTCCTACACCATCATGATCTATATGTCGCCATCATCATCGCACCTCTGTTGTGCCATATCTGTTTCGGATCCAAGATTACATATCATTCCACCAATAATGGTTTTAAATTTAATGATCATTCCTTAACCTATGATGAACGTAACGAACACTGAGTAAAAGAGGAGAAGAAATCATCATCAAACAATTTTAGGAACAAACAGTCATCGCCATTCATCATGGCGTTGATCCACTCTACTTAAAAAGATTTAAATGGAGCAAATCAAATATTATTTAAATCATGACTGGATTAATTCCCCAAATATATTCCTTATATAAATCCCTCCTACATGAACGAATGATATTTGGGTCAACATATTCATGGGTTGATCTATGTTCCTCATTTAAAATCATGTATGGGGAAAGAATAAATTAAAACAACAACCCCTACCTAGTAAAGGTCTATTTTTGGAAGAATCCATCGCTCAAAGTGATCCATCCACAGATTTCCTTGAACTGTCATTGATAAGGTGATCTCATGAAGAGGAGAAGGAATGCCCAATGTCATTGGTAATCATTATTCATCATTTTTTATTCATCAACAGAAATCCTCCGTTGATTATGAGGGTTTCTCCCAACATTACATCAACGTACCCCCCCCCCCCCCCCATCAGAAATTTATAGGTAGAAACACATTTCATTTTTCACTGAATTATAACATCGTTACTCTATTTCATTAATGAAAAAACTTATACATTTTTCTGCATTACCAATCCATTTCACCACAACAGTTTGAAAACTCATAACAAAATAAAACATCATGTTTGTTTATTCTTAACATTCCTTAAAAAGTCTAAAAATTAACTTCTCTGCTCATCCCACGCTGGTCAAGGTTATTCTCCACCAAAGGGAAACACACCCTCATCAGCTCAATGATAATCTCATATTTCTAATATGAGTTACCATATAAGAGTTATATGTATTTGAAAATAAAATATTAGTTGCTTAATTATTTTATTTATGACCAAAAACTAACTTCCACCATTGGCTCGTGTCGGCCAACGTTAGGCCCTTTCTAGGTGAATCTCAATGCTCTGAGTTCAACAGTGCCCTCAAATTTTTGATCTGAGCACTGGTATAAAATTTAGAAAAACCCCTCACTTGATTTTTTAATGAACCTCAAAAAAAGATCAAAAATAAATTCTGACCACTTTGGGCCTCATAATTTTGTGCCATCTCATAGCTTCATCTCATAATAATCCCATTTAATTTAAAACAATCATGGAATTCAGGGGTATTACAATATGGGGAAGGTGTTTTCTCTTCCTTATAAAGATGTAGTTATCTATGGTGCAGAAGGTGGAGGAATCCTAGTTGAGTGATCTTGATGTGGAGGTCTAGAGGGACCAAGTTGTTTGTGGAGAGGCCACTAATGGTTGTTATGAGTATGAACAACACCATGTGAAATTTTAGGGAATGATTTTCATTCATTTGGAAATTCCTGAGATGGATTTCTCTTGTTTGTTGTTGAATATTGATCTCTTTTGATAGGTATCATCCCAAAGGGAGTGTTTATAATCTAGTTGTGGTGGTGATGTGGTTTCACATTGTTCCTTTTAAAAAATGGATGAGCTCCTATAGTGGAAAGATATTTGAGAATAATGTCACATGGATAGCTATCCGGAAAACACTTTTTACATTTCCTATCTAGGTTACTTTTGGATTATCAAGAGAGATGATAGTTTGAGAATTATCTGATGTAATGGCCCATAAATCTCTAGTCCATTTCATTTATGAAATCTAGTATTTGATGTGTTGTGGTAGGTCAAGGTGACTCAATTCAATAGTTTTCCAAATTTTCAGTTTTTTAATGGTAGCTCACAGAACATTGACTCATTGAATGGTGGTTCTCCAAAGAGTAACTCACTGAATGGTGAATCATTGAATGTTGAATTGTCGAATGGTAGCTCACTGAATGGTGACTCAATAAATGGTAGATCCCCAAATGGTGACTCAGTAAACGGCGACTCACTAAATAGTGACTCACTGAATGGTAACTCACCCAATGGCGATTCACCAAATGGTGACTCTCTAAATAGTAGCTTAGTGAATGGTAAATCATGAATGGTGAATCTCTGAATGATAGCTCACAGAATGGTGACTCACCAAATGGTTGCTTGCCGAATGGTAGCTCACCGAATGGTGACTCAAGAATAGTGACTCCTGAATGGTGACTCATGAATAGTCAATAACTAAATAGATTCTCACAGAATGGTAGCTCACTGAATGATGAGTCATCTAATGGTGAATCATCTAATGGTGAGTCATCCAATAGTGACTCATCCAATGGTATCATATCTATCAGTGACTTGTCTAATGGGGAGTCATGAACAGTGTTTTGAGTGTCCAATACATTCACCCCATCGATGTTATCATTGACATAAAATGCATTCAAATAATTTTTTAATGAATTTTAGTTTGATTCAAATATCATAATTCTTATATATATTTTACCAAGCATCCAGGTTACTTTAATTGGTAAAAACACATATTATTGACTAGAACCTATTTTAATGGAAAATTTAAATCATATCTAAAATGTTACACCATTTAAATTTTCAAAAGGTTGAGATACCTTCTTCCCTTATTCTCCATTTTTTTTACATGGCACGAGATGCCAAAATTTATTCCTCCCATAGGATTTATGAACTTTTTTTATCCTTGGATTGTGTTTCCCTTAGAGTTTTCTTAATAGATGTTCACCCCCTATTTTGGTGCAACCCGGAAGTGTTGAGGCATCTTCGATATAAGATATGTTTTACCTCCATTCTTATGGGATATTCAATCTATATCCTCCGTTTTTATCCTTGACATGTGATGGAAGTTGATCTCCATGTTTCTAATGGATCATTATCAGTTGTTGGTTAGCGTGGTTGTTCCATGGTGTCCTCAATTGGATACATTCGTTACAGGAGAGGAGATCTTGATATCTTGTGTTAGCCCATTCTCGTGCAAATAACATTGGAATCCTTTTGAGGTAGGGTATTTGTTTTTATCTAGTTATTTATGTGTAACCATATAGATAGCATGATTTATCCCATTGGATTTAAATGAAATTGAAATAATTATTATTTTAACTGGATTAAAGTATTGGTATCGATTGTATTTTGTTACATTATACAACGATAATAGTTTTCCTCTTGGTTTGATAGATAGTGAGATATCTATAAATTTCTTGGTTAGCTTGTTTTTCTTGATGGAAATTGGTAAAGAATGTAAATATCGAATTAATTTATAATTAATTGGATAACTGTTTAATGAGGCTTGTTAATGAATCTAGTTTCTGTTGTAATTTGATGATAATCAAATTGATGCAGATATGCACGTTTAACTGAATTGGTTGATGAACCTGACTAATGTTAATTATTTTTTAAAAAAGTATTAAATTCATGTTAAAATAATTGTTTAATTAATTTTTGATAGCTTGAGAAGCTTTTTTCATAAGTTTCTCGTAGTTGGAACCGGTGATAGAGAATCGGTTAATTCAATATGGAATAAAAACTAGTTTTATAACTAAACTAAAATACATTTTTTGGGAATACGTTTCCAGCTTGTTTTAAAGGCCAAGTCCCTTTTTCTTTGGAGTTGTGATAGGTTATTTTGTGTGAAGGATGAATGCCTTGTCTATGGTCAAAAGCCTAGTTTCTATGTTTATTTCCCTCTATTCGTGATGTGACGTGATTCTAGGATGGGTAATCCTGGATGTCTATTGCAGTATATAGGGAAGGGAGGTCAAGTTTTTGTAGCATTCAGTGATTCTTAGAGTGGCTAGATGCATCGGTTTATGAATGTGGGTGATTGGGAGGACAACAGAGATGATGGAACTAGATAAAGTATGGCTTACTCATTGATATGAAGTTAGATTCTTGTTGAATTTGTTTTTTGTTTATCTAATTTACTTTACCCACTGCTTGAGATAGAATGTTCTTCTTACTCTCCTTCCAAAATAGTTGATGACATGTGGGTAATTACACATGCTTTCAAGGTTTATATTATCTAGGATGGATAGGTCATCCCACCTACTATAGGTGGAAAAGACTTGATAGGTTTATCATCTAGTCACTATGTTGATCCCCTTGTATTTGGATTCATATAATTCAATCCTATAATTGCTAGAAATTAGGAAATATCGAAAGTGGTAGTGTTGTTAATAAATAAATTATTTTTTATCCCATGGTTTTGTATCTTGCTAGGATTTATGCTAAGGATTTCATTCTGAGAGGCTTTGGAATCAGTTTGGTTATGCCTGGAGGGAATGGATCTTTGTTCAAATGCTAATTTATTGTAATGTGGAAAATGATGATGGTTGATTAATGGATAATGAATTAATTAACCTAAATTAAAATTAATAAAAATTGATAAAGAAACTTAATATATCTATTTAAATGTTTGTGTGCTTATAAGATATCTAGTCTTATCAGTGCTAACCGGGAGTCTGAGAGACATTAGGTGTGGTTGAGTCTGAGACTAGGTGTTTCCCGTATTGTTGTTGTGGGCTATATTATATCATGTACTTGTTTTTTCTATATTCTACCCCACCCTATCGATTAGAGAAACTGACACCTCGTGCATTCTAAGACCTCGGGGTGTTTCCCTAACATCTCTTTGGGGCGATGGATGTTTGACTACCCCCTTTATCCCCACACTCTTATCTTGGTATTTACATGTACTAGTATTCATGGAGGCTATTTTTTCCTATATATGTGTCTATGGGGTGGTTGGGATGCACAAGGTGCATGTTGTAGGGATTCACCCTGGTGTCTTCCAGTTTTACTATTTGGAGAGAGATGCTCAGGATGTGTAATGTTGGGGAAAAGTGAAAAACCAATGGTTGGTTTATATCAGGTTAACCAGTATATTATATATAATAATATATTCTTTTTTATGTGGTACTTTGTTAGAGTATCCATGGTGAGGTTGGGAAATTAGTTTTCCTATTTATATGATGAGTTAGTTTCACTTGTTGTTCAATGTGCTTTAGCATGCTTTCGTTTCATTTGCATGAGAGGTGCTAGGGAGGATCCTACTAAGTATACTATTATACTCACAATATGTTTATATAATCTATTTTTTAGGTCAATTGGAGGAGGTTAGATATCAGGATGGTTACTACTAGCTTGCGGGTTTTGTAGGAGTTGTTCGTTCTATTATGGTCGATGTTGTTGTTTTTTTGTACTTTCGGTTTTTCCATTTAGTTGAAGTGATTCTTGCATGACATTGAATATGTGAAATTCAATTTTATTTACATTTCGATTTGAGTAGGGGTTCATTTTTGTCTATATTATCTCTCTCTTTTGAATCTTTTCTTTTCGAGGGTAATGACTCCCATCTGTTTTATTATTATACCTTTTGGGCTAGTCGCCAATCCAGTTCCTACTAGAGGTGGGAATCGATGTCATTATGTCTCTTCTCCCAATAATTTCTAAATAGGGGTACACATTTTGGGGAAAGTTTCATTAAATTAATAAACCACTCATAAAGAAGAGAGAGAATGGTCTCAGTTGTCATAAATATGTGTTCTCTTTATTAAAGATTGATCTTACAAGTAACATTTTGGTTCTTAACATAAAACCTCTTGATTCCATTTTTTGGATGGATTAAAACATTTCAAATGATTCCTGAATTAATTTTTATCTTCAATGCATCTCATTTATGATGCCTGATGGGGTGTGTTGTATCTTTTAGGGAGACTGAGGCCCGAGGTCGATAAGGGTCATACCTTCTTACCCAATGTTTGGGAAAATTATATCAATGTTTTATTTTTATCTAGATTACAAATCATTGGGAGATTGTCTCCCTCATGTGGTAATCTTGTTTCCCTAAGTTTTTTATTTTGACTACTATGGTTTTCCACTAGTAAGGGATGAATATTTTTCAATTTATTTGGTTTCTAGTACTCAACCATTACCTATTCTATTTTACCACATCCAACCAACTGAAATAATATATTTAAACACTCAGTTAGATAATTTGGTCAAGAAATTATTCAAATTCTATAGTGTTTCACCTTGGGAAGTTTATGTTCTCTATACTATGAAATCTAATGTGAAACTTTTCCTATTTTCAATTAAGTGAAACTCAATCATGTCATGGTAAATAAGAAGAATTTTTTTGGAACAGATTGATTATCTATTTGACCAACTGAAATGGGAGAAATGGTTATAAAAGATTTATCATCGATATGGTTAATACCAATTGAGAATAATAGAATCTAACATTCACAAAACCGCTTTTTGGATTAGGTATAGTCATTATGAGTAAATTTTCATTCCATTTTGTCTAACCAATGCTCCTACAATATTTATGGAACCCATTAATATGATTTTCCAGTAATATCTTGAGACATTCTTGGTGGTCTTTGTGGATGAAATCCCGGTTTCTTCGAACTCAAAGGAGGATCATGTGTGTAACGTGAGAGATATTCTAAAATTTATAATAAATCAAAGATTTTATGACAGGATATAGAAAATTTATTTCTATATTTGATAATTAATGTTCTTAAGAAAGGTGGTCTTGGAACATGGTATTTCAGTTGATCCGGAAATGGTTATAATTGATATGACCTTGGAGAAATCATTTAATGTTTTTCAGGATTCAAAACTTCTTGGGTGTATTTTGATATTATCATCATTTTGTAATGTATTTATCAAATTTTGATTCTTTAATGACCTCTCTTGCTTAAAAAGGAACAAAAATTTTCTGGAGATTATAAATGGTACTGCTCTCTTTATTGAGATGAAATGACATTTGAATTTTGTTCTAATATTGACTCTTCCAATGGTAGGGTAAGGCTATGTGGTATTCTGGGACACATTAGGTTTGGGTTTATGATGTGTTCTTTTTCAAGGTGATAAAGTAGTTTCTTATGCATATTGGCATATTATGAAATATGATAATAATTATCTTACCCATGAACAAGAACTTACATCAGTGATGCATGCACTTAAGCATTGTCAAAATTGCCTTTTAGAAAATGGTTTACCATGTATTCTTTCACCGTGAACATTATTTATATCTTCTGTCAAAAAGTATTTGAATCTCTACATGAGGATTTCGGTGGATTACCTACAAAATTTTGATTTCGGCATCACCTATACCATGAGGAATGGGCATGTGGTCATAGATTCCTTGAGTATGAGACTTTGTACAAAGACTATGAAAGACTCATTGAAAGAGTTGAACATGATTTGTATTATTTCTCAGTTTAATAGAGTAGTTAATCGAAGATGGTCAAAGGTTTTATTATCTAGAGTTCTATTGACCTATAAACATTTTGAGAAGATTATTCTTGAATAGTAGCTTGATGATGAATTCAAAAGCATTAGAGACTCCATTTATATTGGGGAGACAATTATTTACTGTCCATCCTCCATGAAGTGTATTTTATGTTTTCAAAATCATTTTGTTATTCCATTAACTATGAATAAATATTTAATGAGAGATTTCCATAATCTCCATTTAGTTGTGCAACCATGAACCAATAAGTTGTAATATGACATCCAGTGATGATTCCGACATTCAGATATGAGTCATGAAATTTTTGTCTTTTCCAATCAATTTTATACATGAAAATATAGATACCTTCAAATTTTCTTCATCCAATTATAGTTCATACATGGTAGGGGGATGATATTTCGATGGAATTTTGGGTTAGGTTGTCACATACCTAGAAAAAGATAAATATGATATGGATTGTGATTCATATACTGACAAGGTCGATTCACTTTATACTGATTTGTGATATACCAAAGTAGAGGAGCTATAAAATCTCTATATGTGAGATATTTTTCATTTTCATGGAGTTCCATCTACCACAGTCTCTAATAGAGATCCATGTGTTACTTCTTGTTTTTAGAGATTCCTTCTAGAGGAACTGGGATATCAGGTTCATTTGAGAATGATGTTCTATCCACAGAAGGGTTTCTAGACATATAAAGCTATACAGATACTTGAGGATATGCTTCATGCTTGTATTCTAAATTTTAGTGGATCTTGCGATGAACATTTGGGACTGTATAAGTTTATTTATAACAATAGTTACTAGTTAATGATTAGAATGTATCCTTTTGTGGAATTGTATGGCTAGTGTTTTAAATATTCATTCTGTTATTTGGAGATCAAAAAAGATATTTCGATAAATAAATCATGTATTAAGAGACAACAACAAATATTAAGTTGATTCATTATAGAATTTTGATATCACAGAGTCTGTAGCATCCCACCCTGGGATCCCCATATAGATTCCCCAAAACAGCGGGCCACAATACCTCATGTGTGCCTCCAAAAATTCTAGAGGCTTCTAACATGGTGAAAGGTAATAAGTTGGGTCCTTAGAGAGACTATGCACACATAGATCAGAGTATTCATGGAGGTAAATAAGAGGTAATGAATTTTGGAAGCAACAATATAAGTATATAGTAATGAACATATGGAAATAAATCATGAAAGAGAAATAAACAACAAGAGAAATATTAATAATAAAGTATATATAAAAAATGATAATGTTTGTTATACTATACATAATGTGAGTACATGGGGAATAGGGATATAATCATATACTGAGATCTATAAAAATATCCACAAAGGAAAAAATGAATACTACAATCAACTCAAGCATAGGCTTTGACCTATGCCCCTAGTCTCTATCTTAAAGCTGTAAATCAATCAAGCATCATAAGTCCCACGTTTTCCTTTATCCATAAATGCGAATTTAAAATCAACTTGGGTTCCAGTGGTGGACCAAGCATGGTTTGAGATACAATATCAGTAGTACAACACCAATGGTGGATAGGAGATTTGTTTCATATTATAAATAAATAATTGTGCCCCATATTAATAAATAAATAATGAAAGGAAAAAACTAAAGTAACATCAACTTGGTCTGGGCCCCTAAATAGGCACCTATTCCATACAACATGCGGTGGACTATACCAGATGTCTAAAAATTTGTAACTGTTCAAGTCATGATATGTATACATAGACTAATACAAAAGAATCAACCAAATTAGAAGAATAACCCAATCCTATGGTTTATCATGGAGGTCACATTACCATGTCATTATATAATCATTCCCTAATATAAAATAAAGTAAACACTTCTGTTCATGAAATAAATCAATACATAAAATCCATTTGTGGAGTCCCATGCTCATATAAGGATATGTAATAAAAATCCCAAGGGTCTCCACTGGATCCTCAGATAAAAACAGTTCCCCTGAGTCTATTCAAGGAAACTTATACGGTTTCCCTTTTATCACTTAATGTATGGTGACTTTGAGTTCTTACCAAGTATCTCACATAGGGGACCTGGTATCACCCAAGGCATGGAATATCCATTTTTCCAGTGGTCTCTTCCTTGGATTATCCCCTAGGTAACCATTCTCACTCACATATATAAATAAACTACACAGGGAGCCCGTACCTGGAAATCCAAAGTATCACTCTTGGCATGTTATGTAGTAACCAGATGAGTATAGTGATTCCATCCATTTTATCCCTAAATCAGGACCCATGTTTATTTTTGACCCATATTTGGTGATCCATGTCAATCAAGGAACATCAAAAGTTAAGGTATATGTATAACCATGTGACAAATAATAAACATCCATATTCGACATACTTGAAAATTGAGTCAAATGATACAATTCAACCATTAAACTCATGAATATGGAATTAAGAACAAACGTAAGCTCAATTCTCTAAGGCACAATTAGTAGAAAACATTTAATAAGCATAAAAATGTAATAAATGAATAATACAAGAGAATTATCATAGCATGTAGGTAAATAAATGAAATATGACATGAACCAAGGGTATTCCACCAACATGAAAAATAAATTAAATTTATGTCATATGGATTTCATTGTGAAACATAAAACATTATAATTTAAATATAAGGCGGGAGTAATAAATCTCAAGGACCAATATCATGGGCAACCATTTATATTTATTCAAATTTTAGATCAAGTCATTAAATTAGTATGCATCACACACATTTTAATTTAATCATTTAAAAATGGTAATTCATCCATTTAATTGGGAATACAAAAAGGGGTGGTCAAAAGCCAATATAACAACTAGCAGATGGATTTCATAATAAGGGGATATCACATTGGTCTTCGAAACCCATTTTATTTAATTTAATAAGAAACAATAGAGCATTGTAGGGAGGTTCCTGTGTGTGGTGAGATGGGGAATTATTTAGAAGCAACAGAATGAGTGGAAAGGACCTAGACCACCTAATTTGATGTTGTATCACTCCATTCATCAATTTTTTAGGAATTATTTGACATATAATTGATTAAATCAAATCATTTTTTTAAATATGCTACAAATAGGGGAAATCCATTGCACCAAAATAACACAACAGATGGAATAGGAACCTTTAAATAGATGAGTTAGAAAGAAATAACTAACTGAGGGCCTTTCATTTCTTCATACAATGAGATAAATAGACTTCATTGATAGAGATAGATCAAAACACCATGGAGATAATGGAGGAAGAACCTTTAGTGGAGGAGGAGGATAATTCCACTAAATTAAGAAGATGGAATGAAAAAAGATGTATAAATCATTAAAGTGGTGTAGATTATAATTTTACCCCCAAACACACAACACATGGTTTGGTAGTAGGGTTTGGCTAAATTGTGTTCCAAATGATAACCATTTACCGCTATAAGGGGTAACCTTTCATGGTTAGGAACATGTTTTGAATAACCATGTGAAAAACATGATAAATTGCTCCATCCAAAAATTACAGGTGGTAGAATGCTAATACAACTTGGGTTACATGGTTGCAGATGAACTATGTGGCCCTCAAGTTCCCATTGTCTTATACTGCATGATTTATGGAAACTTTGTGGGATGGGTGGCACAATTTTCTCAAACCTTGAGGCCCAATATACTTTATCCAATTTCAGGGATCTGGGCTCCAAACAATCCTTATACCCACCCAATACATTTTTAACGATTTATGAATCATTTTTAATGTTGATGAATGAAACTTGTCCAAAAAATTAACATATCACACCTTTTTAATAATTTAGTACATTATATCCTCCCCTCCTTAAAACAACTTGTCCCTGAGTTTCCTTTCCCAGGGGGGGAAAACATTGTCTGAGAAGAGTTCTGACCACTATGAATGTACATCAGTCTCCCGCTCCAAGGTCTCATCCTATACGTTTATGTTTTTCCATAGAACTTGGAATACTAAATGTAAATATCCTTATAGAATATTTGTTCTATTATCAATGATATGTATTGGATACTTCTCGATGAATATGTCTGCCTCCAGCTCGATATCCTTAGGTTCAAATGAATGGGATGGGTCCACATGATACTGTCAAAGCTGGGATATGTAGAAGAAATCATGTTGGTCATGGTACCTATAAGGTAACATCAAACAAAAGGCTATTGTCCCAACACTCTTCATTATACTGAAAGGTTTGACATATTGAGTTGATAACATTCCCTATCTCTTGATTCATCTCTGACCTAATCGAGCAGATACACGTAGAAAGACCTGATGACCCACCTCTAACTCTAGTGGTATGTGGTGAAAATGAGTAAAATATTTTTTCCTACTCGGAGTTGTAGTAATATTCTTCTAAATAAGATGGAATTAATATGATGTCTCTTACACAAGATGAGGACCCAATAGGGCTGTTAAACCTACATCTAGCTAGCAAAGAGGTGAACAAAACTATAATCCATAGGGGGCATCATACTGATCCATCTGAAATGTTTCATGAAAGTCGTTGTGGTAGGAAAACTCAACAAGAGAAATGTTGTTATACCATGAGCCTAAAAATTATGGATACATTCCAAAAGAATATCCTCTAACAAATTTATGTTCCACTCAGAATACCTTTTGGTCTGAGGGTGATATGGCATCCTCAATAGCACATGTGAACCCATTACCTTTTTTTCATCCCTTTCTAGAACATTGAAGTAAACTAAGCCTCTTGATCTAAAATGATAGAATGGGTTAAACTATGAGACCACACCATCTCTTGAATATATACCCATCCTAAATCCTCAATAGATAATGTCTCCCAAATTAGAAAAAAGTGTGTAACCTTGGTCAACCTTTTGATGATCACTCATATCACATCGCTACAACAAGGGGATACTATCAATCCTATCAAAAATTAAAAGGTGATGTCATTCCATTTCCACTCAAAAATGGATAGAGGATGTTGGAGTCCAACATTACGCTTGTACTCTTCCTTCCCCTGCTGATAGGTAGAGCACCATGTAATGAAACCTGCTATCTACTTCTTCATACATGTACACCATTACTGATCGATGATATCTCGATACATCTTTGTGAGACCAAGATGAACTACCCATAAAGAGAAATGAAATTCCTTAAACATCTCTCCTCATATATCATAGTGAACTCATATATGTTCATAGAAGGTTAATGTTTTACACCCATCAACAACCCAACCAGGGGGTGGGTAAACTCATATTTCCCACTATCACAAAATGAGGCCCTTATAATTTGAAAAATTCATCATTTAACTAGATCTAGAATAGAAGACATCAATTCCTCAACTACTAATATTGGTTCCACATGTTATTCTGGAACCTTAATATGAAACTACAACAAGAAATCCATCATCTGACACTTAATGTTAGCCATCTATACCTCTTACATCTGAGTCTTCTAGGTCAAGTAATTTGATATGACATTTCACTTTTTCAGGTGAGTAATCATGCTCAATGTTGAAGGAATGTAGGTATTCCACCCACTTACACTACCTCATATTTATGTCTCATTGTGGGGAGATGTATTTGAGATATTTTTTATCCATGTAGACAATTAATCCCACACCCAACATATAATTTCAACAATAGTAAATAAAATGAACCATGAATACTAGCTCGAGGTCATGTGATATCTAATTACCCTCATAAGGCCTTCGATGGCAGGACCCATAATTCAGACTTGATCACCCTGCATCAGAACTCCACCAAGACTGATTCCTAAAGCATCACAGAAGATTGTATAACTTCTTCCTATCTCTGGAAGGATCAGGATTTGTGGTGAGGTGTTTCTTCCCTTTATCTCTTAAAAATATGTCTCATAATATTTAGACCATGGCAATTCCACACCCTTCTTAGTCTGGTCCATAAGAGGTTATTTTTATAGGGTTAATTTCTAAATGAAAAACTGGTAATATCTAGCTATCCCTAGGAATCTACATTTGTAGAAAACAATCCTAGGATGATATCATGAAACCATGGTGTGCACCTTCTCTGGGTTAACTAATACATCGACCTCAGAAAATGACCCCAGAAATGAATCTTAATGATCCAAAAGGGGACTTTATTATTCTTTTTATATAGTTGGTTATATGTTAGTGTTTTTATCCTGTTATCAATATGATTCTCATGGTCATGTATGGTGAAAAAATACAATAATAGGTCTTCTTGGAAGACTACCACAAATGAACAACTATAATAGGAGAAAAAAGATTCATCATATTCATAATGTTTAATAGAATGTTTTCTAGACTGTTCAACATAACATGATACTCGTATAAGCTATACCAACTCTGTAATGTTTTATATGGTATATATGATGGCCTCACCTGAACATGATGTTATCCCAACATCAAATTGATCTTAAAGAAATATATCTCTCCTTAGATATGGTTGAACAAGTTATATATAGAAGTAAGTGGATACATGTTCTCCATCATATAATGGTTTAATAGATGAAAATACATTCATATTTTAAGGGTAGCATCTATATTATTGGTGAAAATGACTAGTGAACCCAATAAAAATGTGTTGGATTTAATAAACCCTCAACCTCAAGATCCTCAATCTACTTATTGAGATCCTGGATTATTGTTGGTGCCATAAAATATGGGGAAATGTGCAATGGTGCTGCACCTTCCACTATCTCTATGAATAAATTAATCTTTATTTTAGGAGTTAATCCATAGAAATCTTCAGCGATGACAACTCTAAATTGTTCCAAAACAGGAGGGAAATATTCTAACTACATTCCCTAATTGATAATAAAGAGACTCACTAAATGAGATGTCACTGTTCCCAGCCATGTACATTTAGGTCCATCTCATCTTTCCTAGATATCCCATTCTCCCTATTGTATATACATTCTCTCCTTGGGTGATGTGAAAGACCCTCTATGGTGACAGAAATCCCAATGGGCACGAGAAGGCATATACTAGTATATCCTGAGAATGACATAGAAACTGGTAATCTTGAGGATCAAGAATATAAATATTAAAAGAAACCCACCTATTTCAAGGGGAACTCATAACAATGAAATATTACCTATTTTTTGACCCCTAGAGGATTGTTGAGATATGACTCCATAAAATTTCTCGATTGCAAGACCAAGATAATACACAACCGTAACAGATGTAAAATAGTGCGATGCATATATATCAAAAAGGAAATAAACTAAAGTAAAGGCTACCTAAATAGTACCCCTAAATTTATATCGCCATGGAATCTACTCCTTGGGTGATGGATGAAGTACATACATATTTCACAAACCACTACTAGGAGAATATTCCTAACTAGCCTGATCATATCTACTCTGCTGAAAATGAAGGTACAGGGGATAACTAACTCATCCATCGACACTACTGTCTTGTCCGGATCTGTTGGTATATGATCAACTCTAATGCTATCATGTCTATCATATCCCATATCTAATAGAGGTTTTGGTACATATCCTCTCTCACTGGTCATTGGAGGAAATGAATTGCAAAAGCACCCAAGGTGACACATACTGTCATATGATCGACATTCAATTGGGTTCCACATTTATAGATTCTTATTATAGACTAACCTTACACACTTGAGATATACTATGAATTTGTCATTGTATGTCACATATCTATAACCACCCCCGTGTGCACCCTCAAAATGGTGGTTTTGATTTCTTGAAAAATTGTCTTCCTACCTCAAACCTAAACCACCCTGGTTCACATTTTCATCTTCTCTAAGATATAATTCCATAGTAAGGACTTAGTTTACTATATTAGTAATTTTCATCAACAAAAATATTTTTACTTATGATCAGATAACATTCTAAATCCCACCCTCAAAATTCGTCATTGTTTTTAACTCATCACTAGTCAGAGATTGAGTGAAAAACTGAATCTCGATGAAATGAGAAAAATATTCACGCATGATCATAGATCCATAATAAATATAAATGAAATCTATGGAGAGATCTACTCTTAGACTCTATATAATGAAGCGATCATAGATGTTTGTTAGAAATTATTCCCATAACATATCCCAATGTTGCTCAGACAGAGAAATGATGCCCCACGAATGCTTCGCAGACTCACTTAAGATATAGGTAGAGATCATGACCCTCCTCTATGGTGGAAAATCAAGATGGTAAAAGTAACATAATATTTCCTCAAACCATTATTCTACAACATGAGGTCCACCATCCCTTGAGAAGGTGGGAGGATTCTACTGTTGGATGTCACAGGTTGGCTCTTTTGTGGTCTGGGCATGTCAGAAGTCACCCTAAATAGACTACATAAACCTCAGAAAAAACTCATTGATTTTGGAATTGGTACCCAATGGATGATCAGAATAATTTTTGTCAGGTGGGACTATAGAATGTATGATTGGTGGCTTAGTTCCCAAAACAACTACAGTATGCTCATCTCCACTCTCTTGGCATACATCATGAGGACTTCATGGTGGAATATCTCTACAATTACCAAGTTCACTCCTCAAAGAAATTTATAAGAGGGGAAATAAATATAGAAAGAGATAAAATAATAGGTACAATTCATGATTATAATCGTGACACAATTGGCTGCCTACTTATAGATCCAAGAGAAGGAAAGAAGGAAAATATTATATAAGGATCATTAAGATTCAACCTGCTTCTAATTTCCAACATAAGGTTAGTGATTCAGTCTCACATATCTCACATAATGTGAAAATTTTATTTAAAAGGGTGATATTCATTTTAATTCATTCAAGTACACAATTTCTCGCTGAAAGAATGAATTATTTGGATCACCATTTCAATTTATAAGGGCACATTCACCTTTTAATTTGAAATTGGGAGTCCACTTAATCCAAATTATAACGTGTTCTTGCAAAAAAAACATTGATACATTTCTATATTTCTAAAAATTTAAAAACTACATGGCACAAAGAAATAATCACATGGGAAGTAGGAAATTCACATGGAAAAGTAAATATGGTGTGGCATAATACATGAAATTTTAATTCCTATTGTTCCTAGTATGATTCATTCTTTAAAAACTCTCTTATCTCATTAGGGAAAAAATAGTAAAAATAATCATCTCAATAATACCAATATAGTAGAATCATAAAACTAGTGTGTCACCCAATATTTAATTCATACCAAATATAAATTGAATAATCGATTACTATAATTTTCCATCCTTGATAATTTGGGATTTCAAAAAATATCGGTTAGCTAAGTCCAAGAACATGGTCAATTCCAAATTCCAATTTCCTAGTCTCCTTTTAAAACCCAAACAATATGACAAAAGAATAGAGTTCCATAATACCACCTTTTAGAATCCCACCCCAGGTTCCACTTACCATTTCCGCGAGATGGTGGACCACAATAACTAAATAATTCCTCTCTGAATGCCAATGGATTTCTACTAGTAGTCATGGACTATGGTGTGTCATTGGGGGACTATTCCTTCATAGATTAGTGTATAAAATATTGTAAATAATATATAATAAAATGCAGAAGCATAGAGAAAAATACAAAACAATATATATATTTAAATAAATCTATCATAAGAAATAGAAAACTAATAAAACCTCAATAATCAATAATAGGTGAAAAATTTTGATTTCCATAATACTATTCAAAATGTGGGTACATGGGTAACATTTATTCAGACACATAATGCAAGATGTAAACATATAAAAAAGGGAAAACTACTATTACAAGAATACCAACCATAGGATATGTCCTCTAGCCCCAATATACATCCTAAAGCGGTAAATCAATCAAGAATTGGAAGCCTCACACTTCCCTTTATCCATACATGTGTTTATAAAATTGGTTTGGGTGTCAAGGGTGTCCCAAGAAGGGTCTGATATACAATATAAATAGGTCGGTACCCTCTATATCTAGGTTAACCCATTTCATGCAATAAATAAATGACAGCGTGTCATATAAATAGTTAAATAATCCAGGAGAAAAAAGTTACAAAAATTTCGTCCAGGTCACTAATCAGGCATCTATCCCATATCACCTGCTTCGACCTAAGAGAAATGACTTAAAAAGGTACCTATGAATGTCATGATATGTATACATAAGAAAATGAAATAGAATCAATAAAAGTTGATGAATACCCCCATGATATTGCATTATCTTGGAGGTGTAATTACCATATCCTCATATAATCATCCTCTAGTATAAAATAAAGACACCACATGTGAAAAAGAAATAAATCAGTACATCAAATTCATTATTGGATTCTTGATCCTATCCGGGTTGATCTAATCATAATCACAAGGGTCGTTATAGGTTCATATGATAAAACCATTTTATTTGAGTCCATCGAGGAAAATACATATGGCGTCCCTTATATTACTCATGGTATGGTGACTCTGAATCTGTACCAAGAATCTCCCATAGGGGACCAGGTATAACCCAAGGAATGTGTTATTAATCATTCCCAAATTTTCTTCCTTAGTTTCTCCCCTAGGAAACTGGCCTCACTCATGAGTATAAATAAACCACTCGGGGACCCTATACCTCGAAATCCAAATTATCACTCTTGTCACGTCAAGTAGTAACCAACCGAGCCTACAAAGTCCATCCATTTATTCCTTAAATCAGGACCCATGTTGTCTATCGACCTAAATCATGGTATCCATATCAATCAATTCTCATCACAAGGTAAGGCATATTTATAACCACGTGCCAAAAAAATAAACATCTCAATGCCACATTCTAGACAAGGGATCCAAATAATACAATTAAACCATGAATCATGGTAATATGGCATTAAAGACAAAAGTTAGATCAAGGATCCAATGAATGATCACTAGGAAACATGAAATGAGCACAATAAAGGGAATATAAACATAAACCCAAAGAATTGACATAACATATATATAACGTAATGACATATGTAATGAAGAAAGGGTATTCAACCAACATTCATGAGAAATTAAACGTAAGGCATATGGATTTCAATGTGAAACATCAGGCATATGCATTTAAATATAAATATTGAAGCATAAATATCAAGGACCAATCTCATATAAAAACATTTATTTTAATTAAAATAATATATTTATGCATTAAATTTGGATTCATCACATTGATGGTAATTTAATCATTTAAGTAATGGGCATTTGGAAATTTAAGTGGGCACACCCAATGGGGTGGACAAAAAACAAGAGAATGTACAAGGGATTGGTTTTTATGTAATAGGTGTACACATAGGTCATGGAAACCCATTTTAATTAATTTATTAATAAGGAAAAGAGTGTCACTGAGAGGTCCAATTGCATTACTTGAATATGTGTTGTTTAAAAAGATAAGAAATGAGTGGAAATGACCTAGACTACCTAACATGATGTAGTGTCACACCACTAATTTTTTCTCACATCTTGATTTGACCTAGAATGAAATAAATGAAAGGATTTCTCCAAATCCCTAAAAATATTCAAAAGACATTGCACTAAAATGAATCAACTGATGGAATAATAACCTTGAATAAAAATAGTTCAGATGGAATACTATACAGAGCATTTTATGTTTCTTCTAATAGTAAGATAAATGGAATTCTTTTAAGGAGATATATTAAAACCCCGTGGAGAGTAAGGAGGGAGAACCCCACTAGGAAGAGGAAAAGAACCCATATAGAAGAATAAGATGGAAATAAAAAGAGTTTAAATTAATTTAAGTGGGTTAGGTTGGTAATTGTTTCCCAAAAACATTGTGAACGTTTTGGCCACACAGTCTTGCCAAACAGTGTGCCAACCATGAACCAACTGGGCTCCATTCACTACTATACGGGGCACCACACATAGTTAGAAACACGAATTTACTAACCCTATGTACACTATGTGATATCACTTTTTCTGAATATTGAAGCTGGTGACATGTTAATTCACCTCAGGTCATGTAGTTTCAGATTGACCATGTGGCCCTCAAGTTCACATTTTCTGTTAATACATTGTTTAGGGAAGTCGTGCGACCCAGCCTGCTACTTCTCATTTTGGGCTCTATGCTCAGAATAATTTCTTGTTAAACCTAATAACTCCTTTAAACATTTGTTCATCATTATTAGGTCCATTTAACGGAACTAGATCTTAAAATTAATGGTTTTTACCGTTAGATAAAGCTGGTATGTGACATAGTCTATAAAAATCTTATGCTAATTGTTTTCATTGACCATTGTAATTTTCACTTGGTGATCAAGTGTTATTGAATGTTTCAACCTATTTGGATCATCAACGACTTTGGAGTCAAGGGTTGATTTCTACACATTTTTTGGAACTTTTTCAGGATGTTGAGAATGTGGGAAAAGTGGCATACTATTTAGCACTTCAATCATTTTTGAAATCAATACATGATTTGTTCCATGTATCTCAATAATATAAAAATCTTTCTAATCCATATTTTGTTTTCAGCTGGAGGGATCTTAATGTTGATCCATATTTGATTGTGACTATGCATCGTATTAGTATTGGTGATTATAATAACAAAGTGTTATGTGTGGGGATGATAGCATTGGTTTGTGTGATATGGAATCATGGTTCTTATTACCATGATAAATGGTATCATGAGGAAATGTTGAGATATTCTTCACCTAATCAATTTTATATAGAATCTTATTAAAATATTTTCTACAAAAAAATTATGCTGGTGAGAATTTAAATCCCTATCACCATTCTTTAATGTATGATTTAACCATTATTTAGTTTTGTTTTTTCGTTTGTTGGGTAATTCTGAAGAGAAATTGGGAGAATAATTTTAATTGTTCAGTCAAATATTTATTGTAGTTATCATCAAAATAACTTTTTATTTTTTTTATACAACTACTTATTTTCAGAATGTGTACATATGTTACGTGGCATGTAATCATTTACTAAATAATGTCATGAAATGGGTACACAGTGTGCATGGTTTCAAGATATGTACATATTACATGATGTGTAATAAATAAAAATAAAATTTCAAAAAAAATTATGCCTTTTTCATATATGGAATAAATAAATTTAAACAAGATAAATTGGGGTTACAACCATGTAATTATCAAGGAAAGCGGTTTTAAGTCAGATGGTAAGATGGTTTTTCTTTTCACTAGACCTACAAACCACCCTTGTGTGACCCAAAGCCTTCCTTTGGGATTTTCTTCATTATTGAGAACCTCCTCTCATTCTAGATCATTTGTTCAGTGATTAATCATTATGTTTGTTGTAGTGAATCTCTCTAGGTAAGAAGTTTTTTTGTCTCTACCATCTCCCTCTCTATCTCTCTCTTTATCCTTGGTGTTTAATAGATCATCTTGGGATTGATGGTCCTAAAATCTGTATTGATGAAGCTTTTTTCTATTTTTATTTTCTAGATGTTTATATCATTTATCATTCATTGGTGAGTCCAATTAGTTGCCTTATGATTCCATGAAAATTATTGGTGGTTCTAATTGAGTTTTCTCATATATATAAATAATTTATTTTTATTTAGATTTATTTTAATTGTTTTTTAAACGCCACTTTGATGTGAATTGGGAAAAACTTGATATGGTATGTATTTTGGGAAAACACCAAATTCCAAAAGAATTTTAATTTGGGGAGTTTTTTTAAAATTGATGGAAATTTTGAAATGATTTTGGAATTAGTTTTTATAATGGATTAAATTGAATTTACAATATAAGATATGATTGGTTATATTTTATAATGAAATGAATTGATGAAACCCCCCTTTTAGGTTTTGAATGGGAATTGGCATTTTTAAAATCAAAATTGGGAAATTTAATTGTGAATGATTATTGATGTGAAATGAAAATATTTCACATTTTTTAATTGATTTATTGACCATATTCTAGAATTGGTATTTGGTGGGTTATTTTGGACAAACACACTAGGTTGGTAATTCCCTATAAATGGAGTGATGATTAAAAATCTAAAAAACCTAGTTCTGTTGATAATATCCCCAATGGTCATTTGATGATTCATATTCTTCAAGAGACTAAGGGACATGTGTAATCATTTTTGTTTTTCTACTGAAATGAGATGTGTGAGGATCCTATAACTAGAAACTATTGTAGCATGGAAAAGATTATCATGGTGCTCATTGTGACTATTTTGATTATAAATTCCATTAATTTTGATACTGCTTTACTCAATCCTAATTATTTTGATAGAAAATTAATAAAAAATGTTTATCTAATAAATGTTGAAAAGTTTTTTCATCAAATTGAAATAAATGAATGTGTTGTTTTAATTATTAAAATATACATCCATGCTTGTTTTTATTTAAATTAATATAATGATTTTTTATTTTAGTATCTTATTATGGAACACATGGTGAAACCCTACAAGGATTTTTAACTCTCACTCTACCTTTGAATTTTGGAATTTTTATATTATATTCCCCATGTTCAAGTAAATGGAATACACCTCATGGAATATTTTTATTATTCATGACCCTTTGAGATCATAGTTTTGTTATGTTGATGATGTTTTATTTTGATATTTTTTATTTTTTGGACATTTATGATGCATTGTTTGGATTTTGATATACCTATTTGTTTTTGGGTACTTTCTGTATGAGATGTTTTGATCATATTGATATGTAACTTTATCATCCACTTTGTTTTGTGGAAAATTGGCTCCCAATATTTTATTACATGATTCCAGGTTCAATTCATCAACCATTGGGGATTGGGAACACCCTTTAAATAATCACTACTAGAAATTCACGATATATCCATAATTTTTAACTGTGGAAACATGCCCTAAAACCATGGATATATGGAATAGCCACGGGTTGGGGAATCATGGCTTCTATTTGCATGGAAATGGGGCCACTTATATAGACATAGTTTTTGATAAATCAATACACATATATCTATGGTTTGAAACCATGGATATAAGCAATTACTAGGTAATATATAGCCATGATTTGCACTGTGGATGTATAGATAGATCCATAGTTTTAAATTGTGGATGTTTATAATTATAGTAAAATATATTCCAATGGCTACGGGTGTACAGTAATAGCCATAATTCAAACCATGGAAATAGGTTTAATTCCACGGTTTTTAATTGTGTTTATAGCCTGTACTTTCTAAGAAAATAGTAGCTCAACAACCATGGTTTACAGCCATGGCTAAATTTTAGGTTCTATAAAAAATAGCATATCTATTGTATCATGTCGCACCATTCACCCAGCACCACACCAAGAACCCGACTAAAACACATAAATGACTAATAAAAATAGATTAAATAACATATAACCTTTCATAGATAATTTTTAGTTTTTTTGTGTAAAGGTTGTTTTATATCTTCTTAATGATCTTATTAGGTCATGATAAAAATTGGAGACATGATGGGTTAAGAATAAATCTATTTAGGAATCTCTTCCCCTAGAAACATACCATGTTGTACTATTCTTTTCTACACCATTATTTGTTTTTTATATGAAGCTAAATTTGAATATTACTACATATTAAAGTGATTTTTAGTTCATATGTGTTATTATGGATATATGTAAGTAGTATTGGTGAATTGGCATACTTGGCCATGTAAAAACATGGCTTAGTTTTCATTGGAAGAATGCCTATATATAATGAGTACTGGATACATTTGAAATTTTAAATTCTTTGTTTAGGTCGATGGTATTGAATTAAATAATGGAATTGGGATAAATATTCCTAGTATAAGTAATATATTTTATCCAACTAAAAAATAGAAAATATACTCAATATTATTATTTTATTTGATAATATCAGTAAAATGAAAAAATAAAGGGATATTAAATGGCGGTGGATTCCATAATGGATTTTCATAATTCTTATTGGGAATCATAAGGGTAACAATAGATGATTACAATGGTGTGTAGAACACGAGAATGACTAGATAAAGTAGGATTCTAGAGTTTCCTTTCTCTTTTATAAAAAATAAGTGATGACACTAAGGATTTTGAGGATTGGGTTGATGAGTTGCCATTAATAAAAAATTATATAGTCTCGGATGAAAATATCCCATATTTTTTATTTTGATGAATGTGAAGAACATTCACCTTTCATTAATATAAATAAAGGTTGTTCAGATATCATTGAAAAGTTTTTGATACTGAGATATATGTCCACATTGAAGGCTTAGGTAAATAATGTAAAACAACTGATAATACCATTTCAAAGAGTCACCAAAAATTGTAATATAATATAAAAATTATATAATAACGAAAAAAAGTTTGTAAGAAAATCAATAAATTATGAAATTAAAATTAACGGTTTAGTTATACAGAACCTACATCAACCTCAAGGTGCACTGATTTTGATAAATAAAACTTGAATCTTATTTTTTCTCCACTTTCATACATTAGAACATAATTACATAAAGTTCATTATTAATTAAAATATTCTATAATTTTGTAGTGGTGGAAGGGGTGTTTAAATCTTCTATCATAGTTTAGATTCTGGTAGTATCCTCCACATTCCATAAAACAAACACTTACCAAAAGATTTCAAAAGTCATATCCTTAGCTCATATATATTACAACAACACAAAACACCCCTTAATTTCATATTATAAAGATATTATATCACATACAATAGAATTTGTTTTGGTAGAGGTTAATTTTACAATTGCACACTATAATTAACTTTTAAAAAAAACTAAAAAAGTTTATAGTGGTGGAATTGGATTCAACTGATGTTGGGGTAAACTAAATATTTTTATTTTTTGATGCCTCCTATATCAGGGGGTAATCCATGTGAATTTTAGTGGGATAAATTAATTTGATATCTAGGATATCTAATGTGTCATTAGTAGTGACACTAATAGGGATATGGAACCTTTAATATGTAAACTCGAACGGGGCTAGAGGTGGGATGATGTTGGAGGGGGAGGAAGATAGAAATATTGGGTAAAGAGTGGGCATATGAATGGATATATGTGGTGTTTATTGTTGGGGTTGATATGGATGATTTAGTGGTAATGTTTTTGAGGTAATAGGTGCACCATGTGGTGGGTCATAAGATAAATGGAGTGATAGATAGATCATGTTTTGAAGGTCTATAAAGTATTGGAATTCATCACAAAATACATATTCAATTATGGCTATGAGATTGAATGTGTTTTGGACAAGATAATATAGGCATGTCTTTAACTCAGTGGTGGTGGAGGTATGTAATATGAGGTAAATAGTGAATGGACATCATCAACCTCATCTTCCTTTTTGATGTAAGTTCACTCCTCATTCCACATGCACCACTTTCTATAATTCATCTACAATTTAAAAATATAAAAAATGGTTAATCGATGAACTATATCTTTAAAAGTGAGTAAAGTGATATATATGGCACAAAGGAACCCATGTTCTTATCTAAATGGTAAAAAAATTACAACCCATGATTGTAGCCTTTGCCTTATTTTAGTGGCCTGTAAAATATAAGTCAAAGTTCCTCACGATATTAATATTTTAAGAAATTTAGCTTATTTAGAATACAAGTAAAAATAACTGAATCCTTGATCCTAATGAATAAAACATTTAAATCCAAGATTCTATGACATATGAATATACAATCTTGAGGAGTTATTTCATAAAATATGTGATCTTAATATTGCCTTTATCATGTCTATTACTTGGGTTATATGTAAGGGTTGACCAAACTAATTTTATGTAAACTCTGATAAGATTTTGATTCACCACATTATATTCTTATGTTTAAAAAAATTTATTATTTTAAACTACAATTCCTTCATTAATGACTACTACTAAAACGTTTTACTACTTTTTACCAATCCCAAACTCAACAACATTTAGAGTAAGATTAATATTCGATAAAAACTAAAATGTTAACTCTTGTGGGAATCCTTTCAAACATGGATAATGTTCTCCAAATATATATCCTATAGAACATCTAGGATATTGTTTCCCATGTCAATTTACTACATAACCCATATAGCTATGGTTTTATTCCTATTCATCCTTCACATATATGGCTTCCAAAGCCTATCTAAATGAATGGGGATTGTGAATAATAATCAAAGATAAAGGTGGAATTATTTTAAAACCTCACTCAAGGATGAGTGAGGAGTTTCATGATGAGAATGGAAAAGGTTTTGAGAATATAGAGGGATATATTATGTTCTATAGGATAGATTGTGTGGTGGTTGTGTACGCTTGGTCTTGCGTTACTTTTTGTGTTTATGTAGTAGCGTCTTAGTTTGTTGGGGGTTGTGGTTATTTTCATTTAGAAGGGTGGTTGACTTTTTTTCTATGATCCATGGATAGTGTAAGGAGTGGAGGATTAGATAGGATTTTGTGAAGGGTTTATCATATTTTTTTGTGGTTTAGAAAGTAGTTAATGGATTTAGGGGATATTGGGAGTTTTGGGGTTTTGGTTGTGATATGAGGCAATAGAAGGGTGTGAAAAGATGTAGAGAAAGCTATGAAAAAACTATAGTACATTTTAGAGGGGTTATATGGTTGATTCAATGTCTTAGTGTTGGATTTGTGTAAGTATTGGGGGGATTAGAGGTGGAACCAAGAGTGGGAGAGGCGATGGATCCCAGGATGGAAAATATGGTTTATTTTGGGTAATGAAATACATTTAAAATGTTATGAAATGACAACATTGGCTCTGATATAATGAAATTTTGATAAAATATCCATTAATAAATTTAAAAAAAATTCTCTAAAGTGTGGCATAATGGGATGATCTATCACAGTTTCAACTTTAGCAAGGAATATTTTCACTTTATAACTTGTGGGAAGGATTATAGTATGGAGTAACCCGTTGAATGTTTTATACCATTATGTTTATCAAAATATTTATTGATTGATCATGAAATATAACACTAAACTATGATTTTTCATGGAACAATCAACCAGGGTTCCACAATGTAATATTTCAGGGTGATCTATTTACTAAAACAATAATTGTTTCCCTATTTTCCATGAAATTAAATTTTTTGGATGTGGTTGGGAATGATGCATCATTATCCATTATCCACTACCCCTGGTTGAGGTTATATGTTCTCATTATATATAGAATAGAGGAAATACCATTAATTATTATTACTCCTCTAATTAGGTGCACATTCAATTACAATATATATCCAAAATATCAATTAAGTTACAGATACAACAAGTGAGTGTAAATTATAGTAGGATATAAAAAATATTCCCCTAATCTAAACCATAATATACTATTGTATTTATATGAAAATAAATATTATTGTGATAGGTAAAATAATTAATTAATTTCATTTTCTCATATACTAACCTGGTTATCTTGAATCACAAAATTACCATGTTTGATCATAAGTGGATAAGTATAAAATTTTAATTAAGAATATACCATAGACTAAAATGGTTTAATGGTAAATAAACATGTTTATCTTTTCTATATAACAGTATGGAGTCCTTGTGACACTATCAATCTATATAAAAAATAAACTATCAATGTGTATTATTAATAGAACTAGTCTACCTAACCCATATATTGGAATGTATTTATAATTACAATATTTTTGTGTTGAATCCTTTTAGTATAAATTATTCATTATAACAAAACAACACTATAGAATTGATGGAATAAATTGGTGTATTTATTACATAGCCATTTTATCTATTCTATAAACTAACAATGGGACCCACTATAATATTGGATTATCCAATCCTATTTTATAGAGAAATATATAGGTGATAGATCATGGAAAATACCCCAAAAGAAATATATTGTATCCCCAATTTTAGCAATTGATTTCTAAGTATGTGAAGCACCATAAAAAGATCAAAATCATCTCAAAATAATGTTGTATAACAATATGATTAAGATAGTAATAAATTTAACATACGTCATATAAAACCTAACTCTAGTACTCTACTAGTATATGGAATAGCATGCATGCATGTATCCTGAATGACATATATCTAGTATATTTCATCCTATCATGGAATACATTAATAATAATAATAATAATATAAACTATCTCTCACTATGAAAATAGGATAACACTAAGATACCATGATCTGATATATACAAACAATACTAAAGTGAATGGATTAGATATCCCAATTCATATAAGAGAATATATCCCACTTTGTTCCATAAGATCTATTTAAATTCCAAAACTATTACAATAGACTCATTTCCTTATTGCCCATGGTAATTATATAGTCTATTGAACATATTAATTTTCATCATAGTTTAATTTTATTAGCTGATAAACATAAAATATTTATATTCTTCATACATTATTCCTTAACAATGATAGTATTTATTAGAAAAAAGGACATGATGAAGAAAATGATGATGAAATTCCTATAGATGCTCAGTTGAATAATCATATAGATGATTATTTTATCCATGTATTACTATTAGTAGATGAGGTAGAAAGAGTTACGCCGAATGTTGATGAAGTCATATCTAATAGGATTAAAGTGTCTTCTCATGAGGAGAAACCTACTATAAATTATGAGATTTAGGATTTAGTTGTTATAGATGATGAGTATTAGAGGATAAATGGTGACGAATAATTGATGTACGGTATCATTACGATATGATTAATGAGTATATTTAAGATGTTATAAATTAAGAGGTTGAGGTTTAAGTAAGATTAGTTTTCTTCATAGTCCAATTATATATCTTATGTAATATTTAAGGGAAGATACTAGGGATTTTTAGGTTTGGGTTGATGGGATTCCATTATTAAGGAAGAATTATTTAGTTCGGGATAAAAATATAACCTATCTTGTTTTTTATGAAAGTGAATAAGATTAACCTTCTATTAGCGGAAATTAAAGTAGTAAATATACCAATGAGTCGATCCAGATACTGAGATGGAATTCCACATTGAAGTCTTAGGGAAATCCTGTAATGAAGGTAAAAATACCATTTCGATGAACCACAACCAATTTTCATAACTTATACTCATTATATAATAATGAGAAAATATTATAACAATCAAGAAACTATGGAATTAAAATTAAATGGTTAGGCATAGGGAACACACCTCAATCATAATGTGCACTACTTTTCACGATGGAAAATAAAATCATTTTTTTCTTGAATGGATATTAATTTATATATATATATATATAAATATTTAAGTACAACTATCCCCAATTTATGTATTTTCTTGGAAAAATAAGCATAAGAATGTCTTTAGATATATGTTTATACTTTCATATACCCCATTACACTTACACATGTATTCATTTTTTCATATCTATATATGATAAAGCCTATCCCCAATATACGTATCCATTCTTCCATAAATTGATATATATATATATTAAGTGAAAACTGATATATGTATATTCCTACCTACGCATGCACATGTAATTCACCATCGACAATGATGGATCAAATCAACCTCAATGAGATGCAAACACAGTAAAAAAATATAGGGAACCCAAAAATCATAAATTCCTTAAATAAATCGACCAAAGAATAAAAATGTAAGAAACCTTACTTAAATCCAATGTGAAACTCACTATTTTTAATAGAGGTGGCTATAATTTTCCTCATCATAAGAAACCACCTGTATGGAAATAATTGGAAAATAAGTGATATATAAAATATTCTTATATATGTGTGATTAGTGTGTCAATAGTACATGATAAATGATAATAAATGAGGAAACAATAGTCATATAGATTTTGAATATTAAGATAGGAAATTAATAAATAAAATGAGTGGTTTTGTAAATTTTTATGTTTATGTGTGATGATATTTTTGGTATTTAAAGAATACATTGTAATTTACTTAGAGAATAGGAAGAAGATCACTATCTTTCACGTCTAATAAAGCTCATGATTTTTATAATTCATTAATCTTATAATGTTCCATATTTTTTCTTTTTTAATTAGAAAACATTTATATATTTGTTTGAATCATGTAATGTTTTTTCATCCAATTTTTATTTTACTGTTGTCAACTTGTTTTAAATTTTTTTTGTAATATTATTGAAATCATGTGTTTGATTTGTGACAAAATGGAGGATATTATGGTGAAGCATAATTAAAAATTCTTGTTCTCTAAGATGTGATAAATTATGGTGGTTTTAATTACATGGTGAATTTCTACTAGGGTGTGAAATATTATAGTGAACTCAAGTTTTATCATCTATTGTTTTCAGAGATCCCCCCTTCACAATTCCTAAACTATCCAACAAATAGGTGTGAATTTGATCTTTCTAGTTACCTATGAAATCACTCCCAGATAGGAAAACATGGTGTCTGGATTGTGGTATGAAAGGATGACTATAGTGGTTTTACAATAGCATGCTTAATAGTATGAAATGATTGATTGAGGGGAGGAAATAATACGTGTAATATATATGAAAATACATAAAATATAGATGATAATTATCATTTTTAGATATTTGATTTGGATTATATGAATAAATAAATATAATATATAAGGTAAATTTAATAAAATAATTATGTTCATTATTATCATAAAATATATAAAACTCCATAATAGTATATATAAACAAATTATTGGTCATAAGTAAAAAATTGTATATCACGGTGTAAAAATTTCAATAAATTAATTAATAATAGATTATAAATCTAAATTATACATACGGTGAAATGGATATTATATAAATAATCATCAGATATAGATAATACATTAAAATTTAGTATAATAAGTTCTAAATAAGATGATGTTAATTGAGAATACAAAAGGAAAAGAAGCCTTAAGATGTTGAAAATCTATAATATATCATTTTGGGAGAATAAAATGGTTTATAATGTACCTAATATAATTTAAAATATCAGATATACATGAAATAATTTTAATTGTAGTTATTTCATTGTGAATATCATATATATTTTAAGTGTATCATTTAACTATATTAAAATGAATGTATGAGTAGCAAACTTATTTTACAACCATGTTAATCATCTATGAAAGATCTATTATATGGAAGTATATTGAAAATTAAGAATCATGTATAAAATATTTTTAATTATTTGATAATAAGAACAATGTAATTTTGATATTAATATATATATATATATATATAATATTATGAAATAATAAAATTGTAAAAAAATCAAATTAGATTGTAAATACTAAAATAATGAATTTTAAATTAGATTATACTCATATTATTATTTTAGTATAGTACTATATAAAATATGTATTTTGGAAAAAATGAATAAGATATATATAAGTAACATTAAGTAAATTTTAATATGAATATACAACATCATATAATAGAATATAAATTATCCATATAAAATAAAATTAATATATTGACAATTGGATCTATAATATGATTATATAGAATATGCCCAAAAAATATTCACACAGTATATGGAACAAAAATAACTAATAATAAAGGGTATATAATATTCATTATTCTCAAGATAATGGAAAAAATGGATAATCTTACATAAACACTCATCGTACAAAATTAATAGTGTGGGTATCCCATTTCTGCAGTCATATCCATTAAATATATTAGTTGTATATGATTGTATTTGTATTTTTCTTCTCTAAAATTCATTTTATGTGTTTCTAAAATCATTAGAAATTATTCTATGAATGAAAATGAAATTTCAAATTCATGTTTAGTTAGTATTTTCAATGTTCATTTCATTCGTGTTTAAATCCCCAATATACTAATATGAATTATTAGGGTATCTCAATCTAATAAAAGTGGAATATGTTACACTTTTATCAATGTGTGGAAATATTTTTTTTGTTAAAATTCTAGATCAAATTTATCAGAAATAAATAAATAATCCATCAGTTTTTAATACTAAATAGAGTAAGGTGATATAATCTATGGATAAATATAAGACAATATATATGAACATGAATAATTGGATTTCAATATGTTTTGAAAAGTAATTCTATTAATGTATTTTAAAAGTAGGGATTTTTTAAGATTCCTATATTGTGCATTATTAATATGGAAATTTTTTTTAAAAGAATTGTGATTGTAATTTCTTAATAGATGTATGGGTACATTTCTTTTCTTTATATAAAACCAATCCTTATAAGAATAGAAATATATGTTACATCAAATATATTTTATATTTAATATGATCTCAAGCTATTTTATCATTAATTGAATATTTGTAAAAATTAATAGTAAATTAATGGGAATTGAACATATATCTTATTAAATTACTCTATAAACATAAAATATTGAAACTATTTAAATGACACTTAAAGAATAAAACTATGAAAGTATTTCACATATTTTATTTATTCATTTCATATGATGTTTATCACCAACATTCATTATGATAATTTCACACATATATATGGGAAAAGGTAATACTAGAACAATTGTTTTGGTGATGAAATGTTGAGTTTTAAAAGATCAAAGAAGTCCATAATAGTATTGAAAAAACTACTACATAATTGAAAATAAGGAAAAAATTATTTCATTATTGTGAAAATAATAGTGGTCAAATAGTATTGATAAAATAAAATTAGTAGTGGTTAAATGCTATAATTTCAATTATAATTAAAACTATACCTGTTCACATGAATAATAAAGAAATATTTGTTGTGTTTTCATTGAACTTTAGATGTTTTTATTTGAAATCATGTTCTTAATAAATTACACATATAAAATAATACTAAAAAATGAATCTATGGAACTCAGAAAAATATATTCAATATCAAATATAATTTCAAGAATTTCTAGTTAAACATTTCAAATAATAAAGTACATTTAAATTTAAAACATTCTATATTTGATCATAAAAATAATAATAAACATTATATATTTTATTATAATAGTAATCCTTAAAAAAGATATGGAAGAAAGATATCATTAATGGAAACTCCGATAATGTTGTCTAAAATCCATTCAAATTTATTTTATTAATAATTTTCATTTATACAATAAGTTAATTTTTATTAATAATCCTAAAAAACAATAAATTTATGTTAAATGAATAACCAAAATTGATACAAACAATGTGAAATATCAAATATAAAGTAACATGTGATACAACTTTCCTAATAGGACAAAACAATATAGGGAAAAAAAGGAAAACATTTGATCACAAGATTTCAAATAGAAAAAAAACATTATTTGGATTGAAATTGTGTTATGAAACAAAATAATAGAGAAATTATATAGATAATCCAAATTAAATGTTGAATAAAATTTTGAAAACATTAACCATAAAAAGTCATAGGTAACTAACCTTTTTCAAATCAATCTAAAATGTGGATTTATCATCACTGAAAAATCCCAAACCCTCTATCATATTTATAAATATTAATAAAGGAGAAACACAACAATAAGACTTTATTAGGGTGGTGTAACTTTAAAAAAGTCCTAGTGATTTAATGAATCATTATTAATTAAACCCAAAAATTTATGTAGGAAGAACATGAATATTGAGAAAGGAAATAATAGAACAGTAGATGATGATAACATCGTCAAAATGCAACATCATAAACATGATTACCACATTGAGAAATCAATATCTTGTTTAATTGAAAACATTTCCATAATAATGCATGGATGAAATAATATATTAACATAAAATAATACATCTAAGGAACATAACATCCATTGTTATATATAACAGATTACCCAAGTACAACTATTTTTTTTCAATTTGAATACTTATCATGCATGCCTTGTTATAAATAGTATCATCAATAACCATTTAAAACCCATTTAATGAATTGATATAATGACTTGGTCAAAGAGATATTAAAACGAAATTATACCCTCTCTTCCAGAATAACATAATACATAAACCTCTATTGTGTATAATTTTTATTCAAATATAATAAAAATGGTGTTTTCCAGTCAATTTTAATGGAATATACATTCCATATAATTCATGTGTTATATTGTTCTAATGTTATGTTAGTAGATATACAATCAAAAAATACCTATATAAAATTTACCTTATCTAAACAAATATGATTATTTGATAATTCCTATAATGTTTCTATACATGAAATGAAACAAAATATAGAAACCAAAATTTTATATATCATTATATCTTATAAAATACATCATTTTCAAATTTAATTCTTATGTGTGATATATAGGTGCATGAAAATCTTTTCATAATAAAAATAAATTATTAAACATAGGGTGTCTTAATTAATTAGTTATGAAAATGGGGGGAAATACCTCCTATTTCAAATCACAAGTCAAAGTAACAAATTTTTATTAATTTTTATTATTTGAAATTAACTCACTATTCTTGGTAGAGTAAACATCTTGTCAATATGAAGAAGATACACATATAAATATTTAATTTCATTTATATTTGGTTCAATAAAAATTTACAAAATAATGTACCATTCTATATGGTAATTAATTCATACATTTGGTGAACATAAGGGTAAAAAAAATTAAATTATATTTTTATGATATAAGATATGAGGTGCTTGGATGAAGAAGTTCATCACTGTGATATCTGATATACATTGGAAAATAAATTCCATGACGACAAAAATATATATTAAAGTCATTAAAATAATATCAAAAAACTGAGGGTTGTTTGGGGGAATATTAACTTAACATGACTAAGGGTGGCCTAAAATTGATACATGTAATCCAATTAATCCTAACATCTAAAATCATAGATACTTATGAGTACATACAACCTAATGAAATTTTGAAAAAAATCAATGAAATCATACCCAAAACAATAATTCAAATTAACTAAACCCTATCTTGGAAAAATATGAAAATTAAAAAGAAAATAAATGGAAACAAATTATGTCTTACCCTGTAAAAATTGTTGGGGATAAGTATTTTAAATAAACTAAACCATGCTCTATGGAAGGAATGAGAGGTAGGTGGGGTGGCCACATTAGAGGACCACAGAAGGTTTCTGACTGTGTCAGATATTCATTGATCGGTGGGGGACCTCATAGGATGAGGAGGGTAACAGTGAGGTGGGGGAATCAATTCTATGTTGGCAAGGAGGCAAGAAATCCACCTCAGTGGAGAGGTTGGTTGGCTGCATCGGAGCTGCATTGATAGGTATGTGGGGAGGCCACATCAGTTGGGTTGTGGGGAGGCCGCATCAGAGCCTTGTCAATGGGGATGTGTGTTGGATGCCTCATGAGGGGAGGAGGAAGGGGTGGAGGAGATGAAGGGATGAATTTGGGGGGGGGGGGTAGTAATCACAAGGGAGGAATGGGAGGGGAGGAATCACTTGGGATCGTGAGGGAGGGAGGGTTAGGAATATCGAGGGAGGGAGGAGTAATCATGAGGGAGGAGGAGGGTGAAGAGGAGTAAGAATGAGGGGTGGAGGTACTGCCAGGATTATCCTTTAGTCCATTAATTTATTTGGGATATAACCATATTTTTTATAATTTTTTGGATATAAATCTATGGCTATAGGTCAAATTTCATGTAGTGAATGTCAGGATCGACTCAGATATTAGGGTACCAAGGTATTCCAACTGGATTGTGACATGGTCTCACTAATTAAGAGAAGGATATAGTTTCTTGTGAGTTTGGGTTGTGGAGACCTGAGGGGAAATAAGATTGTGTTTACCATATATTGGTAATGTGAGAAGAAGAACCAAAGTGAATATCTTACATGAACAGATATATGTTTTTAGTGTGGAGAAGGACACAACACAATTATTTATATAGTAAAAATGAAAATTTTTCTTAATGAGATGAATTTGAATAATAATTTCCCTATGATATCATTAATAGTTTAAGGATTCAAATATAGAATTTATAGGAATTATGAAAATCAATGTCCTAAGGTGAATCATCCTGAAGAGAATCAATATGGTGGTATGAGTAATGGTTATACATGCAATGTTTAGGAGACAAAAAATTACATATTAATGGTATGGGAACTTCTAATAGTACTTTTTATGTTAAATGTGAGAATCATGATAAAATTGAGGTGGAGAAATGTTAATACATGATTCATATTTTATATTCTAAGAATGAGATATAATGTAATATTATGACGAAGCCTAGTTAATGTTTTGATAATGAACTAGGATGATTAAATTGTTTATATATGTGAATTTAGAAATTCAGCAATATGAATCATGGAATTTATAAATATTGTTTAGTATTATTTTTTTTATTAAGGATTTTCAAAAATAGGATGAATGGTGATGATGGAATGGAAAATTTATTTAATGTAAATGTGATATTTTTATTAACGGAAGCTAATATTTAATATTTTCCAAATGTTGAGAAAATGGTTTTTAGTTTGGATAATGAGATGATTGATATGAATAATGTAAATTGGATAGTATTGATGACCATGGAAATAATTAATCATTTTTCATAAATTTGGTTTATTTTATCATTGATGTAGTTTAAAACACTATTTTATTTATAGAGTATATTAAATTACTTGTTTTTTATTCAACGAATGATGAATTACACATGTTTTCATTAAGGTTTTATGGTAATTCGGGTTATTACCATGATTAAAGAAAATATATGACTTAGGTATTCACATAGTTGGTATCTGAAAATCAAGCGATGCATTATTATATTTGGCGGATTAATGTTAGTTTGATTTTTTTAAATTTAGTAACCTTGTTTATATATTTAGAATTTTTGATGGGTTTTAAGGTTTACTGCTTAGGGAATTGGTTATATAGAATTTAGTTTGTGGTTTTAGAGATTAATGTATTATTTCCCAATATTATGATTTATGAATAAATTTTCCTAACAATTTTATTCATTTTAAAAACATGATATATTAGGAATGACTTATCATTATTTTGTGGATATTTTTTAGTTATTCAGAACTGAAAAATTCCTATCTTAGAGTAAGAGGTGAAGAAAAATTTGATCAGTCCACAACCAAATTATGAGACTAGTCTTATGAAATGGAATAAAATAAAGTAATTATATCTTCTCATGGTAATTAACTATGATTAGGAATCAGATCTTGATATAATTTTTTCCCTATAAATTTTTTTATGATATCAATGACCTTTTTCACAACTCTCCGGTTTATTTCTTTAGGGTCATTAAATTTCTCTTGATCATGTATTCCATCACTCTAAATCAGAATTTGTGTGATTTTTTTACCCATGATGTCGATGTTTTCACTTCCCAACTATGTTATCCTATTTTCGAAACCTTTTATGTGTTATTCTATACGGCCTTCTCATATCCATTACTCTTACAAACAATATTTTTTTGAAACGTAGTTTTTTTCCTTTTTTGTAATTATTTAAAAACAAAAATATGAAACTATTAAAATATTTATTAGATAAAAAAATAGTTCATTTTTTGAAATAATCATGTAAAAATTAACTTATGGTAAATTATTTACAATTTTATGAGAATGAAAATTTTCAATGAAAATTGAAAAATACTGGTTTTTATTATGAACATTGAATTCATTTAAAAGGTTCTAAAAACATAAAAATTCAATTATTATGTTTTTAAAATAAATCTTAGTTCAGTTATATATCTATTAATAAAAAAATTCATTTGAATCATTTTTATATTTAATTTGTATATAAATTGTTTATAAGATTTTGTACATTTTTTCATTAAAACCCAACTATTTTGTCACATCTATAGGATTGATTATAAATTATGAATTTCCAATTAAATTAAGGTAATTAGAATGTAATTATTTAATATTTGATATTATAATAATTTATATTATATAATAATATCATGTATATTTTTTATCATAATTAATAGTAAAAATAACAAAAAATATTTACTGCGACTAAATTAAATATGGGTTTATAATTGGATAAATTAAAAAGATAAGGGCTAAAAATTGACCAAAACATAGAAAAAATACAAATGGATGAACATATTTAGACCTTATATATTCTTAGATACATAATTAATCATTTTTTATCCTTGTGACATGTGAAAAATGTGGTACATCATTTTCATTTCAAAAATTACAAGTGTTTCACTAACATCACTTATAAAAGGCCACCCTCTCTACTATCCTCTTCACACATTACTAATTTATTTAATCCAATAACTATCTAAATAACTTTATTACTCCCCTAATCTTATTATAAATACATTATTTTGTTCATAAAGAGATCTTATAAATCCTTTTGGTGTAAACCAAAAAAAAATTTCTAACGAAGAGATATCATCCCTAATCATGGATTTGTATTAATTTCATTACACACCAATATAAATTATTTTAAAACCATGATGATATAATATCCTAATTATATTATTTATAATTATATTATATTTTTTGAATTTTTTTACATAATTATTCTACTCTTCCATCAAATGGGTTATGAAATCATTATCCATGTGTAAGCCAGTCTATAACCTCACAAACCAATGTAATTGTTTTCAATTAGTATCTATCATCAAAAGATATAATGATGAATTTATTGTTTATATGTTATAGTTTTTATATTATTATTCTTATATAATCATTATATCACATGTTAGGTCTTAATTTACATTCCATGGGAATATTATTATGTCGCTCTTGTGTACGACGGACTACCGCCTCACGATGTGATGTGATTCATTAACTCTTTACAAGAAAGGTAATAAAATGGGGTTAAAGAGCATATGAGATATATATGAAGTAATAATTATTCTAGAAAGATAATATATTATTTACCTCTCTATGTTTATTTCTATCAGTGAAATGAAATTAAAATTGTTATTGGTATATACAGCTTACTGTCTCCTTGAATGGTACATTTAATTTTCTATACCTATATTTTATGGATCTATATAAATAAAAGAATAATGAATATATATTATAATTGTATCATATTTAATATTCTGGATATTATTTAACCCTGATCAATGTAAGGTCACAAAAACTAACTCTTAAAAACCTATACAAATAACAAAGTAGTTATTTCCTGAAACATGACTTCAACATTGAATTATTAATAAAGGGATAATAAAATGTCAGAATTATTTTTGAACAACTATAGATATAAAGTTGCATGAAACTCATATATATCAACACATTATTATGAAAAGAAATTTTTACATTGAAAACATGAGGTGAAAATGGTTTTCACCAATAAGAAACAATAAGATATCACCCACATAAAAGGAATCAAACATAAATCGGTGATGAAAAAATTAGAGAAAATATTTTATAGCGATCCTCACCCATATCTTGAAATCCTTTATACCATCAGAAGGTGTGAAATCTCATAATTTAGGTCCATATAATTTTTGACTAGAAACAATGATTACAAAAAAAATTAATCATCAAACATGCAATTTCTTAAAAAAATAATATCCCTCAAGCTCAAACGCCAAAAAAAAATCATGCATAAAACATGGGGAAATTAACAACATGAGCTCTTAAGTAGAAAATACATCATAAAAATATCTAAATTGAAAGAATACACCCCATATAGATTCTAGGAACTACATATTCCTGAAATTCAAGACATTAAATCTTTAAAAAAAGGTGAATGATGATGTGAATAGTCCAATTTTTTTTGTCATCCATAATTAACCATAGAACAAACAAACAAGAATAAATCCAACAACAATGGATAGGAAAACAAAAATAATAGTCGGAAAAATATTAGATAATCTCCAAAAAATAAATCCTATAGCATTTTCATATCCATCCCTTGAATGTCCGGTCATAATTCAACATAAAGAAGGACTATCATCACAGGTAGCAGCAGAAAAAAATCAACTTCTGACCAAAAAAATCAATTCTATGGAAGAAAATGAATTCATTTGCATAAGATTATAAAGCATACATAATATACCAGTTCTCATGCCAAAAACACTGAAATTCATTGAATCTATTTACTCAACTATGCAATAAAAAACAGCATCAATGTGAACTATGGTCAATGCTCATCTATAAAAAAATATAAAAAATATACTAAATGAAGAAAGCATCATGTAGCCTTAATGGAAAAACCCATATCTATGTCAAACTCTTCTCAATGTTATACAACCAGATAAACAACGAGTAATAACACATAAATAAAAATATAATTCATTACCAATGGTAATAAACCAACCAACAGTACTCAAAATGATCATTATTCTTTTCATTTCCATGATGAAATCCTCTAGATTGGAGTAACTCAACAACTCTAAAAGAGTCCATCCTTCTGTAATTTATAATCTATTTACAATACAACTAATTGAAGGCCATGTAAAAAAAGTAACAAATGATGAGAGGAAAATAATATCAGCCTTAAAATCATGAAATCCAAAATTTCCAATAAAAAATAGACGAACATAAAAATTCCCAATATATTCAAATAAAAACGTTGAGGAAACCAATGATCCAAAAAATGATAAGACTGGTTAAAATGAGCATCCTCAAGAGGCAAAAACTTTTTAAATCCTAAAGGTCAGCATAAAAAATGGCATCTTCTATCATACCTCCAAAAATGTCTAAAAAAATAATCTCCAATAAAAATGATTGAATTTTCTCATAACAACATCATCTAATCACAAGATCTACCAAACCCACACTTCCCCAATCTATAGTAAACTAAATTTCTAATCAATCAAAAAAATTCCTAACTGCCATAAAAGCATCTGAAAATAGCGTCAAGATAAAAATATTCAGTAGGATAAGTAACATATCAACATTTAAATTTGGTAATGGATTCTTCAAAAAATAAGAAAATGGAAATGGAATAATTTCCATGGAATGTATCTGGATTGAAAATATGGATTTTGATAAAATTATTCATCCAACATAATGAAAATTCTCTCTCTAGTTTTAAGGTAAGTCTCCATATAAACATAACCATCCTTTTATTTTTATAATAAAAATTCATCTTTCTCATCCATAAATTATTTTAGGTCTTCTCCAAAAATCATGGTAATTTTGAAGTAATCCGTCACTACAGGGTCCTCCTATTAATAATTGTGGTTATATTTTTTAATATCTTCAACTGGGGATGTAAATTCTAAGTCCACAAGTTGTGATGGATATAATAATATTTCATTACTCGAAGGATCTTATGAGATAGTAAAAAAATTTACTCAATGATGGAATAATCTCTATGTTTCAGTGTCATCCTGGGATTTGAAAAAATAAAACCATATGATTCAACCATTGGTTTTTCGCATTTTTTAGGACTTGATTTTAAGAAGTTCTCTTCATTTTGTAAATTTCCCTCATTATTTTCATGAGGGGAATCATAATAATAATAGTATAAATCCTTTTTATTCTTTTTTGGTGATTGAGAATATCCCATAATCAGAAAACTAGATAACTCAATCTTGGGAATATTCTTCTAATCTTTATTGATAGATTCAGCATTATTAACTGCATCGACAAAGACGGAAAAATCATCAAATGTAATATGAGAAATAGATTTCCAGGACATAATATACTCAGTATCCTTAACAACCCTATAATTTATTGAGGCTTCAATAGACTTGCATTTATTCTCAACATTTTCTTCCAAAATACAAATTTTAATTTTAAGGGGTGGGGGTGCATGATAAATTTTAATTCAGAAATCCATTGTGTAGTATCCATTTTAAGACATTTAATTCAATATGATGGAATATTTTCAAAGAAAGACTCATTTAAGAATCCATCATCACAATTTTTAATCCCAACTTGTGGTGGAAAAAATTGAGAAATTTAAATTTTTACACAATATCTAGTTATATAAGGCCAAGATAAATTCCTTGTAGCGGCGTCTGTATTCAAGGGTTTTCCAATTTAGTAAGAAAATAAAAATAGTTATTCAAGTTTAAATAAATGTAATGGAACGATGGGGAATCGTTACCTTATATGGGTGATGTGAGGCTAAAGGTTAGTACAAATATTTGGGGACCACTTCAAAACATTCATCGAAGATCCACTAAAGGTCCACAATCCTCTTGTTGAAAGTTGATATTAATAATTTTTTGAAGTGAATCGGAAAACCACACATTAATAGTTTAAAAGAAATACATAAATGTAAATAAATTATATTTATTCAAAGGTATTTCTAAGAAAAAGTTGTGAGGATATATTCTTAATGAATGTTCCAATATGTACAAAACACAGATCAGAATAAGTAAGTTGCACATCTTCATTAGAGAATGAGATAGTTGAGAGACTTTTATATCCAAACCGTTCTAATTAAATTATTCCACATTAATGTAATCATTTTTATAAGAAAATTTTGATCATTCCTATAAATTATATATGTGAAGGATCAGTAGCATGTGTTAGGGTTTCATAGTTGTTCTCCCGAGGGCATTCTCTGAAGTGAGTTCATCCTCATTATACACATAGGTATAGTTTATATAAAAAATTGTTACAGTTAAATCATATATTGTATGACATATTTATGTATTGTTGTTTATTATATTTATAATAAACATATATTTAATTTATAGGAGTCATGAACATGTTTGACGGAATTCGAAACATAATGTAAGGGATTTATGCCTCACTTTTCACTTTTATGAGACACATTAAATATTCACCAATAATTTATTTTATATTATGTATAGAAAACAGAAAAATGGAATTATTGATGATTATATTGAATAAAATTGGGATTTAAATATCAATTTTAGGATCTCAATTTCATTTTGTTTATGATTCATATGTTTCCAAATATGTAAGGTATTTTTGTTTCAATTTTTCTTCTTTTGGTAAATATTTTTTATTTAACACATGTATTATTTTATGAAATGTATATATAGACCCATTGACATGTAGTTTCATGATTTTATTTATTATCATGATATTATATGTTTCATTTAATTTTACTCTTTCATGGGACAAAAAATTCATGTTTTCCGGGTAGAAAGGATTTTATTTTACAATCCCATTTTTTATTTAGATAATTCATGATTATTATTATAATGATGAAATCATATGATCTACTACCCATGAAACTAATTTCATTTATTCTCAAATAGTTATTTCTAGATAATACATGTTTTCCATCAATTTTCCTCTATTTATATTCTCAAGAGTTCAAATAAATATTTTTATAAAAATTTTCCTTTATTTTTATCATTGTTAAATTGTTTTATTAATAAAATTTTTATCCATGTTTGATTTTTTACAGAATGTTATGAAATGTATCTTTATGTAGTATTACATGAATTACCATTTCAATTTTTCCAAAAATAGGAAAAGTATATTTTTTTTACATGTATGGAATTAATGGAATTTTTTATATCATAACCATTATTTTTATTGAGGCTTTCGCTATATGTTTCGAGGTTATTTTAAATGAAAATAATTTTCAAAAAAATAATTGTTTTAAAAAGTATTTTTTTTTCAAAGAGGAAATTTTATTTTTCTCATGATATTTTTTAAATTTTTTTTAATTATTCCATAATATTTTTCTATGGTTATTTTTTAAAAAATAATTTTTAATATGTTTCATCTTTCAAAAAAAAATAATGTAGAAATTATATTTTTTCAAGAATTTTTTTAAGTTATCTTTAAAATTATTTTATATCTAGGATGACATCTTTTGATGTTACATATTCTTTATTAGAGATGTAAGAATTATACCATAATTAGTATTTATCACAGTGATTAATGTTAAAATTCATGAAATGTTTATGAATTCCATAACTTTTTCAGGGGATATTCTATTTTCAAATGATGAAACATTTATAAAACCTATCTTCGTTACACATGTTATAATTTAATGATATGTTCAATGTTTTACGATATTGTGGCTCAGAAAAAATTGGTTTTCATAATGAGAAGTGTGGGACATATATCTCACTCCAATTAATTAGGTAAATATTTATACTTTGAGATATAAAATTGGGAAAGAAGTTTATAATCTTGATCCACTCTTGGAAACTGGTGTGTCCAAATCCTCAATGGGAAATTTTTTTTTCTAATATAAAATTGTAAATTGGTGATTCTAATTGTTATTTTGAGAAGTATCCTATGTAGTTCATTTACCAGAGCGTGAAGTCTATCTAAGGGTAATATATCCATTTTAAAATGGGTGTTATAGAAGAACAGTTGGGTACAGGAACATGATTCGCAGTGGGATGATGATGTACATGCTCAGTGGTTAGAGTTTCTCTTAGATAAATTTTCACTTCACTTAGAAGAGAACGTAGGGATGAGTTCCATTAATGGGGAAGACTATAAGATCCTATTTTTTCTATGAGTTATATATCCTTTTAATTTCCATTTAATTATTATTTTTGGAACTTTTATGGATTCCAAATGTGGTCACAGATGTTTTAGGGATGTCCAGGGCATGTTCAGAGCCTGGAACTCCAATTTATGGGTGAAACCACAGGGTCTCATGGTTATTTGAAATCATAAAACATATGATGCATAGTTTTTCCTCACTGTTTGTGTCATTTCAGTGGACAATGTGAGATTTACTATTTTCCTAATACTACCCATAGGTATGCACACCCAGGTAGGTGGTATGAAATATTTAGTAGAGTCATATAAAATGGTTGAAACATTGTTTCTCAAAGTGTGAAGCCAAATAGTTTGGGGACCCTCCTATGTCAGTGGGAGGATTGTGGTTGGTGAATGTTTTTTCCAATTATGCGGTCAAATCGTCTTACAATGTAATTATTGGGATGATTTACCATTTTTATCCTGAAAACTGTTAAACATTCCATTATTCTCCTAATATATATTTTTATAAGAGGAGGCTCTCTTTTATTATGTTAGAGATAACACCATATAATAACATATGTTCTTGGATATTTTCAACATCCAAACACTAATTCAATCACTATTGGTCTAATTAGATTCCTTCAGGGAAGCTCTTCAGTCCTTAGGCTTAGTTCATCCTTTGTATTCCTCGGGACAAATACATTTTGATGTAGGCTCATTTGCCCTATTTTTATGGTGTTGGTATGTTCTACCATTTTATTCTAATTCATTCCAAACTAAATGATAATAATAGATGAGTATATTTCTATAATCTTGAGCTAGGTGTTCAATGGCTCATCCCACAAAGTCTCATGGTTTCATAATCTATTTCTCTTGTGTGAATACTAGTATCACTGATAATTTATTATTAAATCCATATACCAATATTGTAATTGTTGAACTCTTTTTTGAGAGCTCATTCTATATATGATCGTCACATTGATTGTTTGTATGACATGCACATTTAACACCTTAAGTATGGTGTGACATTTTTTATGTTTTTTAACCCATGATGGGTCTACCCGTGTCACCGATCAGGTGTTCTAGACATGGCTTTTATAAAGGTATGTGTAATAATTAAATAAATGAATTTTTGATGTGTAAAACATTAATAGTTATAACAATAACCCTATAAGGTAAGTTATAAAATTAACTAATGATCCTTTTAAATGTTAAAATGAAAGTACACTATAGACATCACTTTGCCTTGACTTATATGAACTATTAATTGGTTTCATGTCCACATTTACCTTTTCATGCTTAATAAATGAAAGTGGAATAAACATACTAAATGATTCTAATTAATTGAATTTGTTGAATTTCCTATTCATCCTTGACACCTAATATGAAAACCAAGGGAAATAACCTACCGAATTATCAAATGGAATGAGTAATACATGGCCTAAATTAACTAATGGTATATGTATAAGGCCCATATTTCATATTGTATTTTTTTATCTATATAAGAATGAGAATACATGATCTAGGATGATATTCCTAAGGGAATTATTTGATAACATAGAAGATTCCATTTTGATTTATGGAGTCAATTTCTAAGGTAGATACCCACCTAGGAACATGGTTTTTGTCTCCTAGAGGTTTTTTGGAATAGCTTCCTAGGATCCATTCACTATCTTGGAGATATTAGGATGCTTGGACACACTCCTTATATCTATCAAAATGTCTTCAAATATGTAGTTCTATGGATTCAACCTATCGGTCCTAGTCATGCTTAGCTCATGCTTACATTCTATGAGATCCTTGAAATCTATTAGAACTTTTTATAGTGGAATTCCTTGGGAGTTTCCCCATGGATTACACTCAGACCACTTTTCATTGACTGTATGTTGTTATTATGAGTTTGTTTACCTCTGAGGTTAAGGATTCCATGGTTATTTCCATGGATCCTCTTTTATTATTATCATCAATATATGATTCCTTGGTTTCAACTTAGATCATATTTCATTATTTATATCAGATGTAGTATTGTTGACACTTATTATAAAAATGGACATAATGATTTTAAATTATTATATGTTTAGACACTAGTTGAGGCTGAAGTAGGTATGGTATGTTTACATTATTGTACTTTCTTTACTTCCACAAATACTTTCACACTGTTTTATTTTATATTTACATTCTATATTTTTATATGTGTATTTGGTGGTGGGATACTGAGATTTATTTCAACCCCTATCTGGTCCATTATTGGTACCCATGATAATTATATGTATGTATGTATTGGTAATGGGAAGCATCTCCCTTTATACACCTAAAATTGTTTCTGGAATTATGATGGATATGGTAGAAGATAATCAATCAATCACATGGGATGCTGGATAGATTTTTGGATTTATTTATATTCATTTTTATAGAATGTATGTTATGCTACACTTTATCCACATTTTCATACCTTATAGAGACATGAAATTATATCATTATATTTTGTATATGATACTATTCAGCTTATGAGTTAGTAACAATTAATGGATGTTTATGAATATCTTATACCACCATTTTTTTTATTCATTATTATTCTTCCACTTTTTACCGATTTATTTTACCAATGTTCTCTACTCTAAAATGAGGCATTAATCTATCCACGGACACAACCTAGTCCTTGAATGCTATTCAATAGCCTCTGTCATATGTAGAGGTGCATTTGAGGCCATGGACATCGATGCCATTCTGGGGATGGACTCGCTGGTTCCCTATCATACTTATATGGACTATTATATCCATAGGGTATCATTTGTGTCCCCAAAGGGATGAAGTTGTATCGATATGGGTGAGTGGAATTTATATCTTAGTAGAGGTAGACTAGATAATCATTCATGAGTTGGAGTGACCACCCAGTTTTCTAGTCTCGTTATGGTTTATTAGAGAATAAATCTGTAATATTTTACTCCAATAATAGATCATTTTTAGGACATATTTCAAGATTAGATTTATATATTACCTCCTTAGAGATTGGTAGATTTTATAATCGATCTCGATCTTAGAGAATCTCCAGTGTCCATTCCTCTATATAAGAAAACAACTACTGAGCTCTAAGAGATCAAGAGATAGTCGTAGAATCTTGATCCAAATGGTTTTATTTATTCTAGTACATTCTCTTAGTGTTAACCCATGCTTTTTAGCAAGATGGTGGATGTGAAACAAAGGATATTCATGTATTATCAATGTTTTAATAAGATTACAATTATGAACAAGTATCTATTTCTTAAAATATATGTTCTCTTTAACCAACTCTGAGGAGCTATAATATTTTTAATTGTCGACTTGAGATCGATATATCATCTGGTGTGTGTCAAGATTGCATATATACTATGTAGGTAATTATGAATTTGGTATTGTTTATATTAAAATCTTGTTATGATATTCATTATTACATATTCAGCATCCATTTTCATGGATTTGATGAATAGGGTTTTCCACCGATATCTAGACTCGTTTTTCATGGTATTTGTAGATGACATCTTGGTATATAATCATACTCATAGAATCGATTATAAACATCAAGATATCATTATTAATACACTAATAGAGAATTATTTATATTATAATCTTGATAAGTATCACTTCTGTATAAAAAAGGGTCACCTCTTGGGTCATATTATCTCATAATTAAGATTATATGTTGATCCAGAGAAGGTGAGAACTGTGGTTTCTGGGTAGATTCACAAGAAAGTGTTTCATATATGTTGTTTCATGGTGTTGTATTCTTATTGTAATAATTTCATACATGACATTTAAATATTTTCATCACCTCTTTATAGTATTACAGTGAAGGGTGTGAAGTTCATGTGGCCAGAAGCGTATGATAAATCCATTAAATAGATTAAATGAAGTCTTACCCTTGCACAGATTCTGATTTTTCAAGAGTCAGGAGGAGGCTACATAGTGTTTTATGATACATTAGGCTTATTTTTTGGTGTATTTATTATGAAAAATGATAGATTCATTTCACATGACTCTCACAAATTGAGACCACGTGTTAGTAATTGCCCAACGCGCGACCTCAACCTAGTAGTTGTTGTCCATAACTTATGTTGTTGGTAACACTATCTATTGGTATAGAAATCCAAGGTGTATACAATCAAAAAAGATTTATATATTATTAGTAAACATTAAATGAATCTCATAAATTTAATATGAGTGGAATACTTCATTATTTTAATTTGGATCTTGCTTATATGCCTAGAATGGGCAATATAGTAGGAGATGCGTTGAGCTAAAGGACTCAAGAACATGCCATACAAGAATATTTGATGAGTGGAAATTGACTTCCCTCCTTTGTGATCAACATATAGAGTTTCATGAGTGTCATGAGTGGATTTTTTTTAGAATTGGAATTTACCTCTTCACTCTTTAATAGGGTGATAAGAAAGGAGTTTCCATATCCTGAATGATCAGTCCTATGATAGATTATTTTTGGTGAGAACCCACTTCTGTATTTGTTTATAAATGTAGATGAAATCTTAATTGTAGATGGGCATGTTTGGGTTCCTATTGATATTTTATTATAACTAATATATATTCCTACACTTCTCAGTGGGAATCTTATCCAGGAATCTCCAAAATCAAATTAGATATTTGACACTAGTATTGGTGCCCTAGGATGAAATATCAAAAATAGGTTTTATCACCAAGTGTTTTACCTATCAGTAGGTGAAGGTGGATCACCAAAGGCCATAAATTATTTTACATTAATTTTCAGTCCTAGAATAAAATGGTATGTTGCTGCTATGGATTTTTTAGTTGTTCTACTAAGGTCTCCTCAGAGTGGTGACATTGTTTATATGGAATTTGATCAACTGAAAAAGTATCCCACTTTCTCCCTAAATGGGATACATTCTCAATTGATGTGATAGGAAGATAATATATTAGTGATGAATGATAATTGTAATGGAATTAATATGGTGGGGTGACATATTAGAGGATGATTTTTATGTTTGAGATCATGTATATCTGGGATAAACACAACTGATCATTTTGTGAGGTAATAGACGGATGTTAGGATTGGGAGAATTGTTTTTGGGATATTTTAATTATATATAATGGTGATAATATGGTGAAAATATATATATAAACTGTGGTTTAATTAAATTCTATTTAAGTGGTTTTTTTGTGGTGAAACTGACTGGTATATGGATGAGGTGACATGGGGGTGATGGTTTGAGGTAACATCCACAAATATATAGTTTTTTGGGAATTAAAATATTTTAATTTAGATGTAGAGTTATTGGATTCAATGTATAGAATAATTATCATATTTTCATTAATGTTTTTTTGGCTGATTTATGGGATTATTCGTGATTTGTAACATGGTTTATGGGGAGAAGTAGTTTCATCGCATGTTTTAGGGTCACAATCTGATTCCAGACAACATTTAGGGAGATAAACCCTTTTTAAATCCATGATGTCTGGGTGAATCATGTAATTAGTCATATAAATAGTTCTAGTTGAAATGAAAATTCATGATAATCAAATAGAGTTAGTACAATGACTATGAATATGGGTGGGACCCTATATGTATCGGTCGCTAGTGTGAATGATGAGTATGATGAAGCTTTTTCTATTGGGAACACATCAGTGGGTGTGATTCTGAATTTTGGGAAAACATGTCTGTAGGATGTCCAACATGTGTTTTATTTAAGGTTGGTCATGATGAGAGGCTAACATTTACAGGGTTTTTGGGTGAGACGTGGTTTTTAGGTCGGTGGACTGATGTGAGTGTATTTTTGAGGAGTAATTATTTTATTGGGGAGAAACGTGGATTGGAAAAAAAAATGTGAGTATAAACATATGTTTTAGATCACATGAAGGATTTAGTTTAATAGTACCATGGAAAAAAGTTTTCTTTGGAGAGGTGGAAGATTGTGAGCACCATTTCATTGTTAGCATTATTAGTAATTGTTTTCTCAGGTTCTGGAGTTTAAAATTTCACAATGAAAGTATTGTTTCATTTTTAGAGATGAAATTGGAATTTTATTAATGAGTGGATGAAAACAATAGGTGAGGTGATTTGATTTTAGTTTTTCTTTGGATTCTCAACAATTATAAGTGTTATAGATGGTAGTTTTTAACATCCCACCTAATTGTTTGTTACAAATTCTTGAAGGAATTTGATTTTTACCATATAATGGACATTTCATTTTATGAATCGATATTTGGAATGGGAAGATGGGGGTTTAAACACTTATATATGGTTTTTAGGTGATTATTGACATATTATATTTGTTGGTAGTCTTTGATATAGATCTTGGTAGGATAGGGATGGAACTGCTACTGCTCTAGAGCTAGAAGTGGTCATTTAGGGTGTGATAAGTTGTGTCACACCATGAATTTTCTATAGTGGATATTTTCTTGATGGTGTTTTTAAAATTTCATGGCGTAAAATCATTTTTCACAAAATTAATGAACCTATTATACTGTATCATTTGTTTTATAATAGGGGATCACTTGGGAGACCACCTATTTCTCCCCCTCTTATGACCTATCAAGAGTTTCAGCATTTCCAAATTTCCTATGATCTCGAACTAGATCAATGTTATGTTAATTATTATAGAATCATATTAGTATTTATAACCCAATTAGTTCCATATATCTCACCATACTCCATTTTTTGGTTTCTCTAAAATTTTGTGTGGATTGGGCTTGGATTTTATGTCATTTCCACAAGATCATGGTGGAATTGACTGAGGATGATGTAGATATAATGAACAGTGAAAAGGGATGAAGTATTATGCATAGGTTCATAAGATTACATGGGTGGGGTTTTGGAATTTAAGGCATTTCTTGATTTTTCTGAAATGGACTTGAATGAAAAAGTGATTTTGGGACTTGGTTTTTCTTGAAAAGTGGGTTTTGGTATTTTGAAAAGTGGATTTTTCCTGTGTTTTTATGTGTTTGACTCATGAGTCCGCCACCCTTGGCTTAGGGTGTTTCTTTTGGTTATTTATAAGATTTTTTGGGATTCTATGTTGGTTGTCTTAGCTCGGGGAGTCTCTTTTGATAGAGTGTTATCTTATTTCCAGTTTTGATTTCGTTTTCCATGTTCTGAATAAGCCACCAAGAAATGTCCTCAGAAGTTGTTAATGATTCATTCCCAATTATGGTTTCTATCTAGTGTTTCTTTTCTTTTGAGGAATTCATGGTTCGTTAGGGGTAGTAAAGAAGTTTGAGGGTAGTACAACATGTCTTCAGGTGGTTGGGGACTCCTGAGTCTGTTAGAGTTCGTATTGTCTTGGGTTTAGTGGAGGTTCCATCCATAGACCAATAGAGGTGTATGTCTCATTATACTTAGATTTGGGATGATGTGGGAGGTGTTAAAGTTTTTCTTCATCTAATGGATTATACCTGAGGATGTGAACATGAAAAGAGGTAAGAGCCCATCCATAGTTAACAAGGCCAGTGGTTGGTGAAGGCTTGTATTGGTCGCTTTAAGGAGTCAACATATAGAGTTCAAGTGCATGGAAAATAATATGTCTCTCTTTATTTATAAGGGTTCCACATTTTGTGAGAGGAGTGTACAAGAGGTACTTGCCTCTGAAAATTTTCTTTTTTTTAATGTCGGCTTCTACTTATTAGGACTAGTTTTTGATGTGCCACTGGTATGGCCGGTTCGGGCATTCCAAGACACCTTGTTTCATTCCTATGAAGTCTTTTCATCATTGTGTCCATTCGGTTCAATGAGGAGATTATTATAAGAAGTTGTTTAGAGGAATGAGTTCTGATCAAGAGGTGATAGTTTTTGGCTATGAGGCATTAGATGTTTCATCCATCAAAGACCCATCCTCAGGTTTTGGTTTGAATTTTGCACATAGTTAGGGTGCCATAGTCATGTGAGCCCTTTTCTTGGTCCCTTATCTTTTGTCTTGGAATAGAGACATTCAGGGTGTCTTTTTTCCTATTTTCTTACTGTTGTAAGTTCATCTTTTGTTGTGGGAGTGTGATGAACTTATTCATTCGTGATTATAGTAGTTGTGTTATTATAAATGTGGAATCTCAAATCTTTGTTTTTCGTATGTGTATTTGGCCATTGTGGGGGTTGGTCCTTGTTTTATTATAGATTGTTTATAGATTTTAGTTTGGGAGGTTTTAGCAACGTTCGAGAGATCCATGTTTTAGTGGAGTCGTTTTCTTGCTCGTACGAAGGTAGATAAATATTTTGGAATTTTAGATCAGTGTGGGGGATTCTTAGTTTTGGTAGTGTTGTTATATGGAGTTCCTTTGTTATTACCTCCTCGAGGTTGTGAGTGTTGGTTTTGAAGTTTCTGTGTTAGTCGATTTCTTGTGGTGGGAAGGACTCTCCTGTGTTCTCGCATCATTTTATGTAATAGTTTCTTCATGATCGGTCAGGTGTGACCAGTGAAGTGAAAGGTCACACGAGGTTCTTTGCCTCTCTCAGTTTTGATTAGGCATGGTCTTAGGTTTTAGTTATACTTTGTCTTGGTGACTTTCTGGGTGGAAGAAATTGTTTGTGGTGGGAGAATTGTCACACACTGACCTAGTTGATTCGTGACTTGTGAGTGAGTTATAAAACTACGTGGAAAGCACGCAGCTCAGCCCTATAAGTGGTATGTACCGGATGGCATGATTGGAGAACAGTTCACTCAACTGCATGCTTAACGACACATGAGCTGTGCGGTTTCCCGACATCCAAAATAAATAAATTTATTAATTAAATGTTAAGTGAAACTAAATAAAAATAGGATTTAATAAAAATAAAATTTTGGACAAAATTTTTTTAATATTACTAATAAAAAAATTAATATTAACATTATTATTATTATTATTATTATTCTTGCTATTTTTATTATTATTATTATTATCATTATTATTATTTTAGTTGAAATTTAAATTGTTGTAAATATTATTTTTGTGATAATAATAATTATTATTATTATCATTAGTGTAATATTATTTAAAAAATGAGAAAACCTAGGGGGTCGCGACCCCCCCCCCCCCTCATTCTCCCCCACGGTGCATAACGCCCCTCCCTTATCCTCTTTCCTGTAGCTTGAGGCACACTCTGCCTTTCCCTCCACTCTGGTCTGGCAGCCTCCACCTCTCCAATGTGACCCTGTCCGGCAGCACTCCTCCACGCTTGTGTGACCATCACCGGCGCACCCTCTCCCTCTGGTGACCACCCTCGCACTCCGACCCCTTCTTCTAGCCAGCCGACCTCTATCGCCACTTCCACATTCTTACCACCCAACCCTCATCGACCCTCATCTCCGGTGCCCTGCAGTGGTAGCGACTCCCTCAAGTGAATTTTTTTCCTTCCAACTTTTGAGGTTTTCTTAACATTGGTCAAACCCTAAACATTATGATTATTTTTTTTTCTAGTATTCCTTAGTTCTAGGGTTTCTGGTTTGTTTACAAAGGTGTATTCATCCTCCTCTAGGATATTCATCGTAATCACATTCCTTTGAGGTTAGCATTTCCATCCCTTTTCATTGCATTACAAAACATTGGTTCTTGGATGTCTTCAATTAATTTATAAATGTGTTGTGAACCTTTTTTATACTCATAGTCAGATCGATTATGGTATTTTCATGTTAGTATAATTTTTCTAAAAATGGTTTTCAAAGTGCTTCTTGGTTTATGCTAAGTGTAATTGAATTAATGCCTAGTTTTTTCGTAATAATTCTTTTTTATATGATTTTCACTTGAGGATTCTTATTCTAGTGCTTTTTTTTGTAAACATAATTTTTTGAAAATGACTCTTGAATTGAATCTTCAATTATATATATTGTGCATGTGTCCAATTTTATTTGTTAAATGTCATTTGGGTTTTAAATAGTAAAATTAGATGTTTTTTATCGTGTGAATTATATTTATAAAGTGTTTGACTTGAGTATATAGTGAAAGAGGATTTTATAAATGAGATGGTTATGTTTTCATGTGTGCTTCTTTATGGTAATTCTTGAAAGGGTTTTTAGGATTTTGAAATATGTTCGAAATTTGTTTTCAAAGGCACTAGAGATTTGAATGCATTGATAGTGGGCTTCTACAACGGGGTTTCGAGAATTGATTAATTAATGGTAAATTCATTTGAAAAATTGTTTTTCAGTGTCTCTTGGAATTTTTGGGGTGTCACTAGATGTTGAGACACCCATGGGTGCACTATGTGCACACATGGGTGTGTCATCAAGGGAAGGTGATGCTTTAAATTGGTGTTTCTCTAAAAACTTGTTTTCCTAAATTGCTCCAGTTTTCCAAATGATGTTGGTTCCTCTTGGTTAATTAATTAGAGCTTGGGTGGATCCTTAGTGGTGAGTGTACACACATTCATAGATACGTATGTGAGAGTGTTTCTATATATATATATTCCTTGCACATATTCCCCCATGGAACGGATAATACATTCAATGGATAAAGGGTATATATATGTGTGTATGAGAATTTATGTGTCTGCTAGTGTGGGAATTTTTCTTCATAATCTTCATGAGAAAAAGTGTCTCACCTTGGATTGCTTCCTTATTTGAGGTAGGATTGCCAATGAATTTTCCTTTAAATCAAATAACTATTGGTTTCTTTTATTTCGCTCCATTATTTAATGTTAGTTAATAATTTATAGTTTATTTAATAATTTATTATTGTGAAATAAAGTAATACCCTATCTGTTTTAATTTCATGAAACTGTTTTATTAAATGCACTTATTAGTTTGTCTGGAAATACCCATTTGGCCCATATAAATGTGCTTTAGAATTAATGTTGTGAATTGAACTTCATAAATGGGTTTCCAAGTGCGTTTCTGGTTTCCAAAATGGTGTGTGTGTGTGTGATTCTTTAAGAAATAGTTTGGCATGAGAAAAATCATATGAGACCTGGTTGGAACTTTTGTAAAGCTAGTTGTCTCAAGAAAACTATCCTAAGATGTGTTCCTATCTCTTTAGTTAAGTTGTATGTTATGGGGGTCTGCTATGTTGAAATCCACTATGATCAAATGGTTGAAAGGCGAGGGATATTTTCTATGGGTTTACTCAGGTGATGCATGTTCTGTGTGTGTGTGTGTGTCTTTGTTATTAGATGATCAGACGGTATTGTATGGCTCACCCTTTTGTTACACATGTTGACTTGTGATCCTAGCATAAAAATTGAATTTTCCATAAATTATTGATGCACTAGATTAGATTATGAACTGGCTAGTGGCCCATAGCAGAGATATGTTATTATTATTATTATTTCTATAGTATTGGGCCCCTCGACCAGGATAGGTAAGGCAATGGTCGGTTTTTATGGCGTTATGATGTCATCGAGTGTAGGCATGCATTCAGAATGAGTTACATGTATAGTATCTTCTAGAAAATTAACACGCTCTTAGGTTATCCCATGTATTTAGGAACTGATTTGTCTATAGAAAATGATTGTGGTGCCTTATTTTGTTAGTTATTCATGTGATATATATTCATATTTCCATTATTGTCTGGTTGCTGACCCAACTTTATTGTGTGGTCTAAACTCTTTGAGAAAGTGATGAGTTGTGTGGAAAATGTTTACAAAGAATAAATAAAAAATGTTTTTCACTTTCTTTATTCATTTTTAAGTGAAAAAAACATTATTTCTCTCTAAAATGTTAATGTATATTTCATGACCAAGAACACAATTTTAAATAAAGAAGGGGAATGAACTGTGATTTATTTTAATGAAAATGTGTGAAATCCTAGTTGTGTACAATGTATTTCAAAATTCAAATTGGTGGATCTTTTTTCAAAAGAAATGCATATGAGAATAGACTATTTGGGAACACATGCTGAGTTTTAATAGTCATTCAAACAGTTTTATCTTTTAATTTAACTTTGGTGATGTTCTTTGTTGGATTTGATCACCATAGTGAGACGTTGGTTTGATGTCGGTGGTGACCTGTGGGCTCACATGGAGTTATGTCCAATTTTTTCTATCTTCCACTAATAGATTTCTTTTTTATTGACAGTTTTTATTTATTTTATTGTCTTTAATTTATAGGAAAAATCATTCCATCCTTTTTAGATTGGATGCCCGATACTAGTTTTTGACCTGTACGGAACGGAAACGCCCCTTGGGCCATGTTGCGGGCAATCTCGGGTGGCCGGTTTATGGTCGATTCGAGTTGGTTCATGACATTGAGTACAAGGGTACATACAATAAATTTTGGATTAATATAATGGGATATCTTGAATATAACCTAATTCAGAACATTTTGGTGTTTCAGTGACCTTGTTAGTACATGGCGACCAGATGGGTGTGTGTAGCACATTAGGTGCCACGGTGGCCTAGTTATCACAAGATAACATGGTGAGATTGTTTATTTAAATGTTAATTTTTCTCTTTCAAACAAAAATATCTAATAGTGTACATTATGGGTTCTTTTTATGACCCTTTTTTGTTTATTCACACAAAATACATGGAAATATTAGTGCACGAGTATGCCTTATTTTTAATTTTTACGTTTTTGTATGTGGAATTTAGTGGATTGGGATAATGTGTCTTGAGATTTATTTGTATTTTGGGATTGATTTGAGGTTCTAGTTCCAATATAGCAACCATTTATTTTTCTTTACTTTTATTTTTGTTTATTTGGTTATCCTAGTGGATGACTAGTTATATTCTTTATAGGACATCACGATTATTTATAACATTTTTTAGTTTTACTTTGAGTTTTCTTATGTCTACTACGCATTTTAATTTTTTAGTTATCCTCATTATAGTCTAAGATATTTATATGAGGGATTAATCACCTCTATACTACTAAAATATCTCATATTAATCAGTAGGATGTGGTATACAGAGAGTTTTACCTCGGGCTAGGTGAATCTCTATGTTGGACTTAGGGATTTGAAATATGGGTGTCACAACATTGGTTCATAAAATTTTAGGAAATATACAAAGTAAATTTCAAGATATTTATTTCCAATTAAAGTTTATCTATTCAAAATAATCTCACACAATGTTTTTTTGATAAACATTCAATTTTTTTACACTATAAAATTAAAAAAATTATATGATAGTTAAAATGTTTTCCTAATCATTTAATATAATATTTTATTTAATTTCCCCCCACTAAATTATAAATCTCTAAATAATAATGTTTAAATTGATAATAAAATAATGATGCAATTGGAAATATTTTGGTCCCACTGAATAATCAAAAAAATTGAAAGATATCCCTGTTTATCTACATCATAGTCAACTCTGACATAGTTTTTTGGAAAAAATAGTGTCTAATTTTCATATAATAATTTACCATAACTCAATTTATTTAGTAAAAATCCTATTAAGAATATATAGCGTTGTAGAACTAAACCCCTACAATCAACTACTATTTAACATGATTTACATATGAAATTAAAACCATGGGTTCTCAATAATGGAATGAGACACTGATATGGGTTTTCTAGTTCCTAGTGAGTGTAATTATTCAAATGAATCATACATTGGGTTATTTCAAATTATATTATTATTGAATAAACTATTTTTAATGACCCAGCCTGGGATAATCAATGTTCGTCATGTTAAGATGAAAATTCTACTCAAATATACTTTCTCATTCATCGGATGTCTCTGATATATTTTCCTAATTTAATAAATAATATAAAATATTTTTTTAATTAATTTAAAATCTAAATGTAGGGAATATCAAATTAAATTGATTTGGGTAATTTAAAATTGGATGTGGTGAAAGGATCATAACCATGGTTTTTATGTATTTTCAGGAGTAGTGAAAATATATATGAAATTTCAAACATTAATTCCACATGAATATATTTAAATTTAGTTATAATAATTTTTTTTGATATAATATTAAGTTTACTGAAATATTTAATAGTTAAATGATTCATTTTTGACAGTAGGTATTAAAAATATTTTACAGCTTCGATTATTTTTACTCTTTTTAAATAATAGAATAATTTAATATATAATAAATTATATGTCTCTGAAACATTTTTCATTAGGATTTTGTTTTTAAATGCATCATAGAAGTATACAATATGAGTTTAAATCCATATAAAACAAATGAATCTTTCAAAATCATCAAATGAATATATACCAAATATCTCTATTTTTATCTTCCCCCATTAAAATGATAGTCCTATTAGTTCCTTGAGTAAAGATAATTCTTACATAGAAGTGTTCTAGATTATTCATTTAACCCACATGTTTCATTAGATAGTGGAGTATAAAAACTAATTACTAATGGCCACTTCCGATATTGTATAAAGGTAAGACTCAATTTCTTCAATGGTATAGAAGTATTCAATTCATTATATGAAGGGAGAAATGGAAGGGGATCAGGAGCATTAAGATAGAGTTTCATGATATTTTTGATTCCTTACAAATAAGTGTTTCCCAACATGTAATTTTATCACTTTATCTACATCACTCATCTAGATGGAGGTGAGGTACATGAAATGACTCTTCCAGCGGTTTTGATGGCTATCAACAGGGGATTGTGCTATATATCTAAGGTGGTGGGAGATTCTGACATGAACAGATCTGGTAGATCTATTATGGTAGAATGGTTTATGGTAGTTTTGGGATATGTTAAGGGATTTGATACCTCTGATGTTACTCAATTGATTAATGTGGTCACCTTAGGTCCTCATTCTATGGTGGACGGATTGGTTGATACCATCAGATCTAGCCATCTCACTATGGCTGATGGTGAGGGTAGTTGTAGATCTATAGTGGTGGAATCTGAGAGGGGTATATCTTCAGTATATATTTTGTTATATGGAGCTTAGTGTGCCGGAATATTAATGGTACTAGAAAATGGTGAGGATGAGACTCAAAATTCCATGATGGGGAGAGAGGTGACGACTAGCAAGTGAATATCCTCACCAAAAGATAACAAAGACTCTAGAATAATTAACTTTACATATATAGTGGATGTTATTCCATATCATATTATGAAAAAGAGTGATACTTATTGTGTGATTTCTAACGAAGAGGTCAGTTTTGATAGATTTAGTATTTTCATGTTCTCTATTATTTCTAGTATTGTTCTTCCTACTGGTGGAAAACATTTGAAAGTTTATGACTTAGTTCCAAATCATTCCACTATATGAATTTTTTTTGATTCAAAATGCATACCCATGGGTAGGTGATTATTCCACATAATCTTTACCTAGGAGGAACTGAAGCTCAGGACATGGAGGGTCAGATTAATTTCTTTAAAGCCTAGTATGATCTACTTTCTAGAATTGAATTTTCATGTTAACTCATTTTACTTAAAAATAATCAGGCCCAATTCTGGATTAAAATTATCTATCTTAACTGGGTTTTATGGAATCTAAGTATTCTTTATTGTATTTCCAATTATTTCATTATTCTAATCAAAATGGATAGACCCACTGAGGTTTCTATGATCAAGAATTTTTCTAGGGCCCCGGTGGAGCTGGACTTAAGCATGTGATTAATTAACAATATAGTGTTGTCATCATTGGATGATGTCATCCCTCTTATGAATTAATATGAACGACATCCTCATTTTTGTGTGTGTTGTCAAAAATATATGTATGTAAAATATACATGTCATAAAATTGTGGTTTTCTTCTACTTATATATGAAATGGAATAAAGTGAAATATTTGAGGAAGAAATTGAGTGTGTATAATAAGGTGGATCGTGGAGGTGGTATATTTTCATTTTAGAATAAACCTATATATGAGGTTGTCGCTTATGATTGTAAGGGAATGGCCCCCTATTCTATGATGGGGCATGGTCCTGAGAGTACTATTGTCATGGGAATCCAAAATTTTGGCATTGATTCTAGTCAAAAGGGATGCTCGCATCAAGTTATACTGGTGTAAAAAATAGATACTATTCCTGTCTTGGTTGAGAATGTGCAGGTGGATGCAACTGCGCCTGAACTAGGTGGGGTTGGTTTGCAACAGGTCGTGGAAGCTACTGATAATGTTCAGCCACATTTGGATATTTCATAGGATATCTCTCTAGTGTCTCATATGGGGAAACAATGCCTGAATCTTAAAAATTATAATTCCATAACCCTGTAGGATGATGACTTTAATCATATTGATACTCAATTGTATTGTAATTTCCATCAACAAATTCAGAAAAAAGAACATTATTTCCTCTTGGATATCTGAGAAGTGGGGAAACATCTCTACTAATGAAGGGGTGAATGAATGTTCCACCTAAAAGAATTATGAAGTGGGGGTATGCATCTTCTGAATATGAAATTAGATATAGCAAGGAAAAGGTGATTGATAGTTAGGGATTCACTCTTACTCCTTTAAAGAGAAGGCCACAAGGGGACTATTATAAACTACCAAGGACTATGTCTACCAAATATTCTTAAAAGGTGTCAAATATGGCCAACTTAGTAATAATTAAGATATTAAATCAAGTTAAATATCAATCTCAGTGGAAAATTGTTGATGACCTTGATTATGGAAATGAAATTTTCTATTTTCATCTTTAACTCTTTTGTCTATTTTTTCAGATAAGGGAATGTCCCTTTTTGACCCCGCCCATACTTTCCCCATACTTTTTCCTTTATTTATAATAAATTTAAAGAATATTTTATTCTATATGTACATGTTTGGTATACAATTAATTATCTATTTTATTTAATTAAAATTATTTATGATTGGATATTATTGAAAGGGTTCTATTAGTTATTTTAATATAACATCCATGCATCTAATCGATCAAAAACCAACCATTGGTACAAGTGCTTATTTTATTTCATTTGTGTTAAATTGTTATGGAATATTTCAAATTTGGTTTCTCTAAAACCATGTCATAATATGTATAAAAATGTTGTGTTCTATATAGAAAAAAATAAAAACATTCCTTGAAATAAACACTATTTTGTGGAATAGCTTTAGTTAAATGATATCAAAAACCCTTTTTTAGAATAATGATCATAAAAAATGTATCATGAAAACATTTAATGAAATGTCTCAGAATACCATGAAATTTATTTAAAAATTTTAAATTGGATTTTTGCGAGACTAGGATCTAAGAAGGCAGATAATAACAATACCTAGACTGGATGAAATGTATTTTCTAACTTTTTTTAAATTTTATTAACTAAACGTGTGAGAGAATTTTCCTATCCTTTGAACCAGTTCTTGGATCAAAAATCCAAGGGCACCGTTGAACTCAGAACGGTGGGAGTTTCCTATAAAATATTTTTAACTTAGACTAGCATAAGTCAATGGGAAAATATATTTTTTATGTTTTTTGTATAGAATGGTAAGTAAAATAATCTGGATTTATTTTATTTTGGTATGAATAAGAAATCAATACAGCATAATGGATTTCCAACCAAGCATAACCAAAATGTAGTTTCATTAATGAAACAGTGTAAAAATGCCATGTCACATTAGTAATAGAAAGGTATTTGACACCCATAAATGGTTTGAATATGATCAATCCTTGATGGGGAAGAGAGGAAATATCTGAGTCTCTAGAAGATCATCGTCGACGAATGACGAATAAAAATCACCAACAATGACAGATCAATGAATCAATGAATGGGATTAGAATCAAATGTGGATGAATGAGAAAAATATGGAGACATTTTTTATTGGTGAAATAACCTTTTAAGGTAGGGTTTGTTATTTTAATTTATCTTCCCTATTCTGGGTTTTAAATGACCAACACAGATCAACACACAAACAGTTTGACCCGTGGTTAAATCGTCCATACTAGAGGGTTTGTTTTTCGGGGTTTTAAGGGGAGATCTTCTTGGTGAATTTTTGGATAACCCTTCTAATGGTAATGAACCCGATTGACATGAACATAGATTAAGGTCCATTCAATATTTGTTTATTTTTTCATTTTTTCCCTCTATTCATCGTTTGTTATGGGCATCCCTGATTTGGCTCGTGACTCAATGCTTGGCGATCGAATGGATTTTACACAATCAATCCTTAGCGTAATGATATGAAGTTTTGGATTCAGATAGAAATGACATGTCGAAGGTGTGATGGTGGTGGTGCTGATGGGAATGAGGTTATAAGAGATATATTTCCCCTCAAATAAATTTGTGTAGGGATGGATCACAAAAAATATTGGATCCCCAAGAGATGAAGAACGTGACCCCAGGGTCTCAGAACACCCTTTGGATCAAAGAATGGACCATCGGAGTGCATCTAGTGGTCTGTGAAAGGTCCTTCTGGGCCTCCAGTGTTGGCTCTGGTGTGTCACGTGGTGGAACCAGTGGAATTCTGAACGGCAGGGCGGTTCGACAGAGCCGCGTACCGTGGTGGAGCTAGGGGTGACATCTACTCAGATACCTTGTGGAGGAAGCCACAACCCTCAACATTGGCTTGATCTGCACATGCGTTTCTTTTTCAAGTCATTCTAGAAGACTCGGTCAACTACATAGACTTGTTGGTTGGATTTGTGGAATCAGCTGGCCTTCCCTAGTACCCAATGGATGCGGCACATCCGCATCCAGTCTGGAGGAGCTGGCCCACTGAAAGGCGAGAATAATTGTAGTAGGCGGGCCGTTCCCACCCAAGCGGGCCAGGCCAAACCTGTGGCCCAGTGGGAAAGGCCCAGCTAGTCTAGGTTAGGACCATTAGTCCAGGTTGGACCCATGTCGGTTTGGGTTTGACTGGACCTAGACCCAACCGGCCCCTATTTCTCTAAAATGTTTGTCACATCTAAATGGAGCATCTGTTTGGTAAGTATTATGAGACATTGGGAACCTTGGGAATAGGAGGTCCTTTTGAAATACTCTAAGTGATGTTTTTAGAATAATATAGGAAGACCTATTGGTTTGAATTGTGGGATCTTCTGGTGCATGGAGACTTTGGATAGAACTAACATGGTTCATAGGAAGAAATTTTAGGAGGATTACTCCCTTGACAACCCAAGGTACGGGTACTCCTTACCCCTTTACTTATGTAGATACAGGATACCCTATGTCATGGATGTGATTTTGTTTCCTCTGAGTAGTTTCCTCATAATCTAACACATTTAGAGTTGATAATCCTCTACTGGGTAGGAAGTGTGTTCTCTATTATAGGATACAGTACACCCCAATCATTCTAGGGTGTGGGTCCTCTATACAATGTGATATGGTAGAGTTTGTACCCGCCCCCTTCCATTCCAGGGAGTGGTTCGTCTAGTCTGGGGTTAGTACACCCCTAAAGTAATTGGATGTGGGTCCCCCATACTGAAAAAACTGACAGAGTCGGTGCTCCCCTATTTTATCAATGTGTGGGTCCTCTAGTCACTGATTTGTGCCCCTCTACTAGGTAGGGAGTGGGTCCTCTATTGTAGGAGTTTGTACTCCCCTATAATTATAGTGTGTGGGTTCTCCTTACGCAGTTCTACGGAAAATTTGGTACTCACCTTCCATTCCAGGGAGCGGGTCCTCTATCCTGGGGTCGGTACTCCCATAACGTAATAGGGTTTGGGTCCCCCATAGTGAACAAACTGACAGAGTCAGTACTCGCCTATTTTACCAGGTTTTGGGTCCTTTATTCACTGAGTGGTACTCCCCTACTGGTTAGGGTGTAGGTCCTCTATATACAAAGTTGTATTCTCGTGTTAATTTAGTGTGAGGGTTCTTTAGAAGTAGTACTACCCTATTGGAACCAGGGTGTTGGTCTTCACTTACAGAGTCACACTCCCCCATCATCGAGTAGTGACAGGGAGCGGGTCCTCTATAGGATTTGAGGCTCTATTGACTGCAGGAGCAACTAAGGTTTCACTCTTTATTTTAGAGTAGTGATCCCTCAACTGAGCATACTGTGGAGGAGAGATCCTCTTCAGTTGGGTTTCCCTAGTCTTTCATCAGATGCAAGGCTGTGAAGACCAGAACTCCAGTGTCGGTCACTAGAGTCATACCTAGTAGAATGTTGTAATGGATAATGTTCTCTCACACGTAGCATTTGGAATGGTAGGATTGTACCTGATTCATTTCATATCTCATATGGGTTCCATTAGGGATGGTTGATATCATAGAGTGTTATCTCTTAGGTTGTGTGTTATGACTTGATCATTTGATGAAAATCTTAAAGTTGGTTGTGTGGTTGGGACCAAATGTTTTCTTAGTTTCCGAAATGAGTATATCTAGATTTTCATGGTATATGTATGGGAATATACTCAATTAGATCGGAATGTGCATTCCTTTTTGGTTTTTCTCTTATGATTAAATATTGTGGTTTTGGGTTCCCCTGCTGAGTATAATTTTACTCACCCCTTAATGGGCTTGGCCCGCATGTGTTATGTCTTATGCAGACGATCAATTCATTGATGGGGTCCCTGGAGGACCAGGACCTAATTGTTATTAGTGAGATCAGAGAGATGAGGTGCACTTCTATAGATTCATGCAAATATAATTCACCTACCGTTCAAGTAGTCTTCCTAGTGGATGATCTTTCTGGACATTGAGTTTTACTATTTTTTTGTTTTTATTTTGGTGTGCTTGTATATTAGCCCTTGTTGACACCATGTACTTTACCTTCGGTTGTACTTTTGTTGTGTTTTACTTAGTGGATTTCATCCTTGGTTTTCTTGGATTTTTCGTTCCTGTAGCTTTGGATAGTATTTTTATATATGTGTGTACAAGTACATGGAAAATGTCTCCCATTTATAGGATAATGCCTTCGGTGATAGTCGTCAGCCCTGGAATTTGAGATGTGGGCTTGGGGTAGTCATGGCATAGTCCTTGGGGATGGTTCATGACATTCTATCCAAAAAATTATTTTTTATGTATCACACATTTATCAAAAAAATAGTCATTTTTCATAATAAATTAATTTTAATATAAAAAAGAAAAATGTGGATGATAATATACATGTCATGTTTTAGGTGTGACCAATGAATTCAATGTCTAAAATGACTTTTATAGAGTAATATAATTTTTTATTCATGTTATAACATAAAAGTTATTTTATGTTATTAATATAATAACTCATATTTTATAATGACGATTTTATTAAGAGCATGTCGAAAAACTAATACATTTTATAATAACATTAAAAATATTCTATTTATAATGAATAAATGACATCAAAAAATTAATTAAATCACATCATATATATGAATACCAGGATTACTAAATGAGGAACCATAATATTTAATTCCCAAATAAATATCACTCATGAAATAATACCTATAAAAGTAAATTGATTCGTTAGGAAAATAAAATGAATTTTTTAAATTATTTTTAAGAAAATTTGAATGTAGTAGATTATATAGTGAGGATGATTGTGTATTAATCAGAAATATGGAAATTGGCCAATATAGACATTGGGAATTGCAACCATTATTAAATAATATAACACCCTGTGTTTTTAAAAGAGGAACATCATGGTCTATTCATACCCTTGCATTTATTTATTTAAATTTCAATATTGATTACACTTTACTTATTCATATATTATGTTCTAATCATACCCTTGCATTTAATTTGAGCACGCACATTTCTTACGATTTATTTTCCCTATGATACCAAGAAGTATTTTATGATTGATATGCATGGATATACTCAGGGGAAATATAGAGTTGTCAAAGTTTCCTCTTAGTTTATTTTATGTTTTTAATTTCATTTTAATTTAACGTATATATTTGGTTTACAAATATAACTAAACTATTCAGTCCTTAAGATTTAACTGCATTTAACTTATGTCAATTTATTAAAGTAAACACCTAAACCGGGCTAATAGATCTTTGTCATTAGCAATAAGATAATGGGTAATTATTATTGTTTGTTATGAAGATACAATAATGTGACTGTTGAGATTAGAAAGGAATAATCAAAAAATAATTGAAACAATAATTTATTTATATGATATTATAAGATTTTTTATTATAAATTTATAAGTTTTAAATAAAATTTATAAAGAGGAATTTATAATATTTTAAGAAATATTGATAATTTAATTTACATCCCTAAGTAATATTTATAATGGTAACACAGTTTATGATGTCATAAAAAGTGACAATATTAAATAAATAAGTAATTATATGTTAAAGTAAAAATTATCATAAATAGAGAATTAATTTTATAAAATAAATTTAATTTATGTACTCATAACCTTATAATTAAATAGGGTGCCTTTTCAATAATTGTTTTGATAAAGGTTAATTTTTGTCGAAAAAGTAAAAAATACCACTTTATGAGTAACGTGATTTTATGACACCATTAAGATAGAATAAAGACTAAAAATTTTATGAAAAAATTTATTCCACCGAAATTTTATTTAAAATGTATAATTATTAATTTAAAATTTTTATTTTCAATATATAAATTTATGCATTACATTTTGGAAACAACAAATTATATTTTTTAAATACCATTTTTTGGATTATATTCATTTAATGGGTTTTATGGAAGGATAATTTAGAATTGGTAAGTATTTTAACATCAACTAACTCTGACAATCTCATTTATAAGACAAAATATTATTAACAACATATTTCAACAACATATGAAAAACTAATATAACAATATAATCAATATTGTATCCCTTAAAACCATACCTACAAATGTATAAATGGCCACTATTTCTCCCATAACTATCCACTTAAAACCATTTCATCATGGTTTATATCTCACTATAACTTTTTAATGACCTTCCAAAGTGTTCCATGGTAATTTAGGAGTATCTATCTATCTCTAATAAATATCCTCTAACGGAAAGACTTCTCTCCCTCAATTTTTTCAATTCAAGTATTATTTTTGTATCATCCTTTTTTATAAATTTATATTTTATAAAGTATTTTAAACACCCCCATTTTTGTGACTATGATTTATTTTTATGGATATACGTCATTTGTTTCTCTCATTAAACTCATATCAATATCCATTTTCATACCTACTATATTGCGGACATCAACCATTTATTTTCCATAATGTAATTTTATGACCTTAATACCGAACCTAATTTTAATTTAGGGGTATTAATTTAGACATATAATTAAAATATTGATAGGGTACATAAATTTATATACCCAAATTTCACTACACATGGGTCAAAAAATATTTGTAATTATTATTCATGATTTATGTGACACACATAATGTCATACATAGAAATGGTACACCCTGATAGCTCCATAATTCAATGAATAAAGAAGTAATTTTTAGAGATGTGAAGTTCATTAAACAATTGTATCATGAATTGGTAATGATTTATTAAAACCTAGTCAAAATCATTGGTAATATTTTTTATGAGACAAAAGATACAATATTTAGTTACATTTTTATGAATTTATAATTTTTTTAATGTCGAAACATTTCAATTTTATGAAATATGTTATTATGGTCACGTAATGATGTTAATAATAATATTATTATTTTCATTTTATTATGTTATTCCTCATTTTTCACAAATTATGTTCTATTAAATTTTATATCCCTTACTCTTCATTATTCTTAACACTTTCATTTGATAAATATTTCTAATAAATCCTATGTTGTGAGATGATAAAGGAAGAGATATTAAAGAATCCATTTAAGAGAGTTGGACTTTTATCTATGATTTCTTGTATGTTCCATGTATGTCTCATACTTGGTACAATTTTCTATGAAACTAAACCTAAAACATCTCTTATTAGTTGTTTATGTAATATGTTGTCAAAATATTATGATTATAATACTGATATGAGATATGGGTCTCCATAATTTTTATCAAAGGATAGTTATGTTATTTGTTTAATTTAGGACAATAAAACCCATATTATGAACCCTATGTATAATTTTAAATAGTGTAAAACTTCAAATTTTTTGAATTATAAATCTAGTGGTTTCCATGAAGTTTAATCCTTGTATGGAAACTACAAGTGGATGTTCGACTTCCAAAGTTGTATGTTATTGTAATAACACTGACAAAAATTCACTTTATATTAACTCAATCATCATCTGATGCATAAAATATATTTATTTTTTACACCATATTTGAAACACCCTTTTGATATTCTTTTATTATCAAAATATTATTCTCAACCAACCAGAAAAGATTTATATAAATTGTTACTCTTTCTCTCAAAAGAATAAAATGAATGAAGTATATAATCCAATTATCATAATCTTAAAATAGACTATATGAATAAGCTCTAATTTGTAATTTTTTATCCTAATTATCCTTTATTTTAATTTATGGGCTTTATTATTTAGTTAATTTAAAGAATCGTTGATTAATTTTTTTTAATTTTATATAGATAATAATATTCATTTTTTCACTTTTCAATTGAACTGATCAAATATAATTTATCAGAGTGAATGAAAGAAATATTTTACAACATTATTATCCCTTCCAGAAGAGTTAATCACCCTTATTATTTAAAAATTATGTTCAAATGATTTTTAATGTCTTTCAAATATTCAACATTCCTACAAGAAACTATTTTAGATATCCAACACCTTTTTATTTCTCTAAAACTTATATGGACAATTGTGTCTTTTTGATTCATTTAAAAAAATGTCAATTCAATAATCTCTTTAAGCTAGCTAAAAACCACTATAGAAATAACCATTTCTATATTAGAGTAATGGAATTCATAAGGGAGGATGATGAATATATCAACAACATTAAAGAACACCCTGGTTATTTAAAATAATGGTCTAAATTACCTGTTTTCAACCAATAAATCAAAATTATGATGATATTATATTTTTAATGTGGGGATATATTGACCTGAAAATTCCGTTATGTTATCAATATAAAAACACTTATTTTATAATAAAATATTTATTATGATTACATAGAGTTACTATTTTGTTTCATAATGACATTAACCATCATGTGTTTATATGGAATACTACGGTGAGGAACAATGAAGGTATATACACATAAAATAATATTAAATTATCTAATAGAAAAACAATAGGATTTAATTCCAAAAAAATATTTCTCCTTCCAAAATTTATATAAAAATAATGATAAGATATATGAAAAACATAAAAATTATGAAATAATGTGTCATAACCTTTGTAATTATTTAATGAAAAAGATCTATTCATGGTGTATTCATAGGAAAATAAGGTTTTTGGAAAATATGGTCATCAAAGATATAGAAACATAAGTAATAAGATAATTATTTATTATTATCATTGGTTATAAAGATTTATTAAAGAAATCATTGTTAATATGAAGGAAAAATCCAAAAAATATATTCTGAAAAATGTAACTATATTTAGATTACGGGAAAAATAATTTTTTTTATATGTTTTTAAGTTTCAAATAATTTTTATTTACATGAAATAATATTATAAACACTTTATAAATGATAATATAAATAAAAAAATTCAATTTATCTTTTATGATGGCCAAACTCATTACAATGTTATAAAAAATAAAAACATTTTGATCATTAATTTCCTCAACCTTGCACTCTCAACATCAGTACGAAGGTGTTTTTTGTTCCTATATAGAGTCTATTCATATCTATTATAAGCATCCTCTCATCGAATGGGTTCTCTTCGTCCAATTTTTCAATTCAATTTATTCTTTTGAATAATAATTTCGATTCTCAATTTATTATTTTTTACAGTGTTTATATACACTTCCAATGATGTGAATGTGATGTTTTTATTATTGAGTGAATTAATTTCACTCACATTAAGCTCGTTTTTATATTAGTTTTTCAAATATATGTTCCAACCAAATTTAACCTTGATGTTACAAATAATATTTTTATGTCATAAATACTCAACCCCAATTTCATTCGACGGAATTCGTCCAGTTATACTATTTTATTTCAGATTGGGGACAACCATTTGAAAAATCCATGTTACCAACTCATGGGATATAAATGATATTTACTTATGATTCAGATCTTTTTGGTATACATAATGTTAAACATATGACGTTTGTCTGCTCATAGCACTCCAATGCATTATGTAAAGAAGTAATATCTATATATTACATGTTCGTGGTGCCATTATATCATACCTTTGTAATTTTGTATGATACATTGGTTAAAATCCTATATAATATCTTTTACTACTCCTTAGTGATTAAATATTTAGATATGTTTATGAATGTATCGTGCTAATGTTATAGACACATTTTCATGTTATGCCTAAATTTTTTTTGTTCATGTATTGATATTATTCCTTATTATCTTATATACATGTTCTTATGTTATGCCTCATTTTTCTCTAATGATTCTCTCATACAATTTTTATCCTTCATTTAAATTATTCTCACTTATTTTTATTAATAATTTTCCCATGAAATCCTATGGATTTAGATAATATTCAATAGTATAGTAATTGATCATTTAAAAAGGGTTCAATCATTATGTTTTCTTTTTTTACCATGTATGTATTCCACTGCATAGATAGTTTATAATAACCCAATATTAAAATAAATTGAAATTTCACAATTTTTGGGGAACATTTCACACATTACATTAAAAAATTACCATAGACCATATTATTTTAGTACCTTTGGAAACAAGGAATAGAAATATTCTAACTCAGTGAAAAATCTTCAATATTTTTCTCAATGATCTTACCCCTTTGTAATTCTACTAAAAACATCATTTATAATGTAGGTAAGGGAAACATAACAGATGGGTGATTTAAACTTTTCAGTAAGGTTAAATAAAAAAGATACATAAGCATATCATGAGCATAAGAGTATGATAATGTGATCATGGTCATTAAAAGATCATAACCTACATATCAAATATCATAACATGAATCATGGAATAAATAGTGGAAGTTTATAAGACATATATCATAAATAAATAAAGAACATAACCCTTGAAATAATAACATATTAATAATTCATGAAATTGTGGAATATTCATAAGAGTATAAAAACCCTGTGTCAAATATTCCTTCAAAGACCTTAGTAGCATGTTAGGCTTGTGCTAACCACTCATGTTCCTGTTTCAGTTTTGGGATTCTCTCATGTGTACCCTCTTGTTTTGGTATAAGGAATCCCTCTTGTGTACCTTCTTGTTTCAGATATGGGATGTTGTTACATCATGACCCAAGTGCCACTAAACGGTGCTCAGAGCTGGTTGGCCACATGCCATCAAGTGTGCCTCCTCGTATGCCAGAGGGTTCTGACTAGCGGTGAGGGTCTGCTAATTTAGTCTTGGAGAGACTATACCCTTTTTATCTGAATAAAACACGAATGGATGAAAACAACAATAACCAAGTGTGGAAGCGTATAAATAACCAAAAACACACCATGTCACGTGATATTCAAAATAAGGGAATATAATACTCAACTAAATGGTTAGAACATGATATTACAATGTGAATTTCATGTATCTACAATGAAACTAAATGTAATGACACAACGACTTCCAAGCGTGTCCTGAACCATTCTCGTTCAGTTTCCCATTATCTAATCCCAAACAAATACCTTTCCCAGTTCCTTTCCCTAATCCTATCATACAACAACAAAGTCTAATTGGGTACTGATCAGGTGGCCCAAATAAGGTGTGAGTACAACCCAGTAGGCCACCACCAACGGTGTCTAAAAAAAGTTTATTCAAAGTATTGTGTATGCATTTTTATAAATCAAAAACTACCATGCATAATGAAACAATTATCACGTTGTTATTTAGTTATTCATCATCACATTTGGACCAGTCTCAATTCATGTTTCCAATTTGAATCATTATTCATTATTATCATTCATTAGGTGTTTAATGTCATGTCAAGTTCCCCAAATCTCATTCATTGTAGTTATCCATGCCTAACACTCCATATCTCATTTGTTCTAGGTCATCATGCATAGAACCCCATAATCTCAAGCTTGGATAACTATTAGAGTGGAATTCCATGTCCAAGTACCAACTTATAATCGGTCTAGAACTCCATGTCTAGAACCCCAAAAATTTCATCTATTTAACAATTATTTGGTTCACAAGAATTTTCCACATCATTACATTACTAATCCAATAATTAGTTAAACATTTAAATGGCCATTAGTTAACTCAATAATTAACTAATCATAGTACCCATTAATTATTTCTTCAATTAATTAATCAATCAACACAATTCTTATTCCATTATTGATTCTTCACAATGAATTATCCATATCAAATATCAAATTGTCATAATTAATTCTCATGATCAATTATCTTTGATCAAAATTATGGCATATTATTAATTCCCAAAATTAATTATCTCACATATCCAAAAATCATTTCATAATTAATTTCCCCCAATTATTTATCTTAAGAAAATAAATTAAATATCTCAATTATAATATTTCAACCCATAACCAATCTATAAAACAAATATTTATTTAATAAACCACCCCCCTATTTATTCTATGATTCAATTATCAATTAATCACCAAGGTCATCACAAGTCAATTCAACATTCCTAATTACTCTAATTTTGGAAATATATTATCAAGGGAAGCTATAAAATCTATAAACTAACATACACATATCCTATTCACAACTATAGGAGTTCTCTTTTGACCAACTACCTTAGTTAATTGATGGATGTTACCAAATATAAATCCCCAATATCTGAGTGGCACTATGTTGTCAATCTAGCTCCGGATCGAAATCCCTAAACCAAAATTAAGAAAAAAGGCAACAAGATACTGAAAATCTAGTTCTAGATCCACGATCCTAGATTGAGATATCAACTCATTGGTTTAGTTTTATGGAAATGGTGGAGATATTACATGAAAGGATCAAGGGGTGATAAAGGAATGAACTAGGTAATAAGAGGGATGCAATCCACTTATCAAGACGAGAGTGGATCCTCAATCCGGGATTTTCATCTCAAATAATGATATTTGAATCACTTTGGAATCCCTCCAGAAGGCTTTGGGAACACCTAGAAATTTTCAACAGTGATCCAAGGTCAAAATATGGGAGTCATGGGTGTTTGGGTGATTTTAAAAATATATTTTATAATATTTAATTCTGTGTTCATGTTTTCCAAGCCAAAGGTGTATGTTTAGGGAAAACTATGCACCAACCGTGAGGACCTCTCTATCTAGGTTTTCACGGTTGGCATAGTTTGTCAAATCATGCGCAAACCATACACATCTCAATGTCCATTAGTTTTTATTTAAGAAAATCACCCAACCACTCCCCACGACACTACTCCATAACAAATGTGCTTAAAAACCTTAAAAAGATCATGAAACACATGCCTGATATGACTCTAGAAGAGGTTGGGATCTTACAATCGCTCCACCTTATAACAAATAATCCTTGAGCTGCACTCTGAAACTTCTCTAAGGTACTGATCCAAAAAATTGGGCTATTGAGCCCTCATTTATGCTTCATGTTCCCAAGTTTCCTATTGAACACTTCTATATTTCCATAATATATGAACTAATGGCACAACCATTCCCCGTAACACTTTCCCACTATGGCCCATCACACTTATCAGATGCCCCTCAAAGGACACATCTATCTCGAGGTCAAACTCTTCCAAATCAATCACATGAGAAAGTTTGGGGTGATACTATTGTAGTTTTGACAGATAAAAAACATCGTGAAAAGAGGTGAATTTCTGTGGAAGGCCTAATCTGTACGCCACCAGCCCGATTCTCTCCAGCATCGCAAACTGTCCTATAAACCTAGCTGTAAACTTGCCCTATCTATATATATCATATGGTTACCCAATATAGGCGACACCTGATGGAATAAACGATCTCCCTCTGTAAACTCTAGGGGTCATCTATGTCTATCAACATACGAATTCTTAGTCCCAACAAATCTGACTCACCCACCTCAAACAAACAAAGTGGTGATCAAAAAGGTCTACCATAAAGTGCCTCACATGGTTCCATATGTATAGTTTCATGGTAATTGTTGTTATATGAAAAATACACTAAGGCCAAGTGCTTCTCCCAAGAACCACCAAAGTCATGCACACATGCTTGCAACATATCCTATAACACTTGTATGGTGCGCTTTAACTAACCATCTATCTGTGGGTGGAAGGATATACATAACAAAACCAATATACCAAGAACCTTATAGAAGCCCTACCAAAATTGTGAAGTAAATCACTAATCATGATATAAAACTATATTTTGTGGAACCCCATGAAAACAAAATATATCTCATACATACAGTTCTTCCGACTATTCTGAGTAATGGTTTCCCTAATAGGCAATAAATGTGATACCTTCAATATTCGATCAACAATTACCCAAATATCATCATTCTTATTAAGAGTCTTTGGAAGACCAATCCCAAAATCCATAGTCATGTCATCACATTTCAATTCCAGAATAGGCAATGGCTACAATTGGCCTCCAGGTCATTGATGTTGTACCTTCACTTTCTGACAGGTGGAACATCTTGTTACAAACCCTATTATATCCTTTATCAGTCTTGGCCACCATAACTATCATCATAGGTCATGGTATATTTTTTCACCCTAACACGTACCACCTAATTTGAGGAATGAAATTCCCACATGAGTTCCTCCTACATAGTTGTAGGCACAAAAACATTATTTTCACATAGATGATCTCATCCTTATCTATTATCCAGTCTGATGTTGTCTTCCCGCCTTCAAGGCTTTCTCTTAAGGATAAACACATTAGATCCTCATAATCTATATCCATGACCTGTCTTAAGAGTCTAGACTCCACTACTACAGAAACTAGTGTTGTCCTCTCCTGGCTCTCTTGAAATACCACATGCATTTCTGACAGCAAAGTCATTATCTTCCACTCTACACTTGACTCATGTACCAACTGAGTTGTAGATTTCCTTCTAAAGGCATCACCCACACTATTCCCCTTTCCAGGTGTATATTCCAGTTCAAAATCAAAGGACTGTATATACTCTACCCATCTTCGCTGTTTAAGATTCAAGTCACACTGTGAAAAGATATACTTTATGATTGTGTTATCTGTAAAAACTGTAAACATTTAACCCAAAAGATAGTGTTTCAAACACTTAAGATAATAAACCAAAACTTCCAAATTGAGTTCATCCATAGGGTAATTCCATTCATGTGGCCTAAACTTCTAAAACCTAATAGAAAATAATTTATCCCATTGCATCAACATAGCTCTTATTCTGATCCCATAAGCATCAAAATACACCATATACTCATCACCTGTCTTAATCCTTCAACTCCTAAAATGAATTCCTGCATGATTATATCCAATCAAACTTTTTTCCATTTCTTTTTCAAACCTGAATGTGGTTCCACCAATTGGGAAAACTTCTAGATGAACCTCCTATAATAACTAGTTAATCTGGAAAAGCTTCGTATTTAAAAAATTATAGGGTTTCTCCCAGGAAATAATATCTCCACTTTTTCTGGGTCCACTTCCACACCTTCTGAGATGATATGCCCCAAAATGTGTACCCATTCAATCCAAAATTGAAATTTAGATAGCTTGGTGTATATTTTAGGCTCTCTAAGTGTATTCAAGATGATGTAATGCTGTTGGGAATGATAATCATGATTCTTGAAGTACACTAAGGTATCATCCACAAACACCACCACAAACAAATCTATGTATGAATGAAAGATCAGGTTCATAAAGGACATTAATACTACTTGAAATTTTATCAACCAGAACATAATTATGACAAACTCATCAACGGAACACATTATTCAGAAATCATTTCTTGTTATATCAGATGTTTGAACTCTCAATTGATGATACCCGGATCTCATATCTATATTTCAGTACACACAATCTCCCTTTAGTTAGTCAAACAAATCATTGATATGTGGAAGATGATATTGGTTCTTCATGGTCATTTTATTCTACTTTAGGTAATCGACATACAATTTTAAACTCTTATCATCATTCTTTGAAAACAATTCATGTGATCCCCAAGATGATGTACCTAGAAAAATAAAACCTTTATCCTCTAACTCCTCTAACTATGCTATGAGATCTTGAATCTCAGTCAGTGCCATTATGTAAGGTGGAATAGATATTGGCTCATCCCCTAGCATGAGATCAATAGTGATTTCCACATCTCTCTCAGGTGGAAACCCTGAAAAGTATTTAGTAAGTACATACTGAAAGAGTTCTAATACTTTTTCAAGTATGTCTTGTCTACCACTCCCAACATCCAGCAAAAGAATAGTAACTTGGGCTATGAGCTCTCCCATTTGCTAAGTAATTGGCCCAGATCATCCTACATTGATATCCAATTCTCCATGATGAAAATACTGGTCACCCATATGTGATACAAACGTCACTCTCCTATGGTAACAATCTATGTGATCTCAATATGCAACTAGAGAGTCCATACCCATAATCAAGTTGAAGACTGTTATATTAAGGAAATATATTTCCCAAAGAAAATGATACTCTCTCATATCTAGTGAACATTCATTGCATAAAAAGATATCCCTATACTGTGTTCCCAATAGTGTATCGATATTCATCACCCTACTTAAGGAATCCACCTCCAATATCAACCCATTAACAAGATTTGTCGATATAAAGGATTAAGAGGCACCAGTATCAAAAAAGGCATCAGCTAAAGAAGAAGCAACTAGAATAGTAACTCTCACAATCGATGGACTAGAATCACTCTCCATAAGAGTAGGCTTCACTACATGTAACTATCCTACCCTTCTTCCCTGTGGTGTCGTCTAACTCCCTTGAGTATCACCACTCTGATGATACAGGTGATCGTACCCTAAAGTAGCACGTCCACTACCTCTACTACACCTACCCATAGAGCTCCAGCTTCCAAACCTATATGGTGTAGAATACCCCCTTCCTACACTCTGGCTTTGAGTAGGTTCTTCCTCAGCACCATCTTGTCTCTACTTCCTATAGATCTTTTGTAGGTGCCCCATCTTGCCACAGAACTGGAACTCCACTGGTGGTCAAGGACAATGTGTATGATAGTGTCCCTGCTGGTGGGAAATCACAAGAGAAATATCTAGTGAAATTGTTTGTCTTAACTATCCACCCTGATGTCCACAATCCTGACTATGGTTCTCATAATGGTGCTTCCTAATCTTGGAATGCACACTCCCTGAATGTTCAGTGACAGCTACATGTCTAGTATTAGAAGCCTCCTTCAGGTTCGCCTATTAAATGATATTCTAAATAACCACTTATGAGAATTTCTGCAGCCTAAAGATATTTACCTGGGACTTAATTTCACACCTATGTCTATCATGAAATCGTTTGGACGAAGAATTATCATCTACCGCCAAAGATAGAGAAAGACATTGTAAATCTTTGAAATGTTCATCACAACACATTATAGACATACTTCCCTAGTTCATATGCATAAAATATAAAGCCATATCGTGTATAATCATCCATGGATAGGAGTGATCCGAGAACTTATCTAGAAATTCCTTCCATAACATATCATCAATATGTCTAGATCATACCTAAATTTCCCATCGGTGCTTTGCAAAACATCGTAGAATATAAGTAGCCTACATTAACCTCCTCCCATCTGAAGTCTCCAAATTTTCAAGTATTGTCTCTGTGGATTCAATATAGAATTCAACTTCCTTAGGTCCACCCTATTTAGTAAAATTGGGAGGGTGCTCCAATTGAAACTCCATTGTCAACTAACATATGATTTTTCAGAACCTTCCCTGGGTCTCTCTCTACGAATTACAGGAAATGAGAAAATTTATCTTGGAATCATTCCCCTTCCTCCACATCTTGCACCAACAGTGCCTCAATTTACCTGTCTAGAAGTTTGTTTCGAGCCATAACCCTCAGTCTCTCCCTGAAAAAGCATCATGGAGGAATATCTTTACAAATCCAAACACACATATTAGGTCTCATAATGCAACCCTATAAAATTTAATTAAGAGAAGAAACAAACACAACTCATTCCCCCCTTTATATCTCCAGATAGTCATCACTGAGGCCTTATCACTACCCCTAACCATCCTACTCCTAGGTCATGATTAACAAGGGTATATAAATTATAATTAATTTATTCAACCATTAATTAATCTCATTATCTCAAATTAATAAATTCAACAATTAATTAATTATTCATACTCATTTCATCAGTCAGGGTTCTCATTAGACACCTATTTATTCTAATTTTTCATCATTATTTCAATTTCACAACAAGGAAAAGTAGATTAAGTTCAGCAACATAACCATAACCCATTTTCCCATGAGTTCCTATACTGATGCATGTCACAACAATCCTGAGTGACAATAATCATGCATGCATACTCAAGAATAATGCCTCTTCAGGCTACAAATCAAAATTCAACAACTATCAAAACAAATTTTACATCACACCACAAGTGCATCACCCAAGGTGAAACAATATCCAACATCAACAACAAATAGAAATAACAACAATCCCACCCTGAGTAGACCAATTTTACTATGTATATGGGTTTGTAACTCCCATGCATGAGCAAATTTCCAAGCCTTGACTCTTCCTAGCCTTCTATATACCTTTCCCAACATTGAAATAAAAATGAAGAAGAATGAAAATAAAACAACTCGAATACCACTTTGTGACAACCTGGCTTGTGTTCTACTAACTCAAACCCTGATCCAGTTAGCCACATGCCCTTAGGCATGCCTCCCTGTTTTCCAGAGGGTGCCAACTTGCAGTAAGGTTCTAGTAAGTTAGTCTTAGGAAGATTGTACCCTCTTCAATCAGAATAAAACACCAACAGAATAAAATAAAAATAACCAAGTACTGATGCTTTTAGATAACCAAAATAATACCATGCCATATGATATTCAAAAAAGGGAATACAATACTCAAATGAAAGGTAAAAACGTGCTATGACAATGAAAAATCCAAGTGTCTATAATTAAACTAAAAGTAAAGACATAAGGACTCCCAAACAGGTCCCATACCACATCTGGTTCTCGTTCCCATTCTCCAATCCCAAATAGAAACCTATCCTAGGGCCTTTCCCTTCTCCTATCCTACATTAACTAAGTCTACTTAGGTTCCATTCAGGCATCCCAAATAGGGTGTGAGTACAACTCATTAGGTCACCACCAATAGTTTCTAAAACATGTCCAATCAAAATATAGTGTATGCAGTTTTATGAATAAATAAATAAAATACATAATTAATAAATTATCACATTGTCCTTTAATATTTAATAATCACATTAGGCCAAATTTCAATTCATTTTTCAATTTTAATCAAAATTAAATATTATCATTCATTAGGTGTTGAACATAATTTCAAGCACCCCAAATCTCATTCAGTTTAGGTATCCATACTTAACACTCTATATCTCAATCTATTTAGGTTTTCATGCCTAGTAATGCATAATCTCAAGCTTGTATAACTATTAGAGAGGAACGCCATGTCTGATTTCCAACTTCTAATCAGTCTAGAACACCATGTATAGTACTACAAAAATCTCATCCATTTAATAATTATTTAATTCACAAGAATTATCCACAAAATTTCATTACTAATCCCATGATTAGCTAAAAATTTCAAAGTAAATTAGTTAACTAAAAAATTAACTAAGCACATAACCCATTAATTAATTCATCAATTAATCAATCAATCAATACAATTCTCATTACATAAGTAATTCATCAAAATTAATCATCCATATCAAATCTAAAATTGTCATAATTAATTCTCAGAATTAATTATCTTTGATCCACATTATTTCATATAATTAATTATCATGATTACATATCTTACATATCCAAACATCATTTAATAATTAATTTACCCCAATTAATTAGCTTAACACAATCAATTCCATATCTTAATTAAAATATTTCATCCCATAACCAATCTCTATAACAAATATCTATCTGGACACCCCCGTTGTTCTGCAATTAAATAATCAATTAAACACCAAGATAATCACATGTCAATTCCACATTCCTAATTAAATCAATTTTAGAAATTTATTATCAAGGGAAGATAGAAAATACATAATCTAACATACATTTATATAATTCACAACTATGGTATTTTGATTGAGACCACCTAACTTGATTTATTTAAATATGTTATCCCAACAGGAATCCCCAAAATTCGAGTAGCACAATGTCATCAATCAAGCTCCAGATCTAAATACCTAAACCAATATTAAGAAAAAGGCATCAAGATCTTGAAAATATTGATCTAGATCCATGATCCTAGATCACGATATCAACTCATAGGCTTAGATCCATGGAAAAGGTGGGGATATTCTATGTAAGGATCAAGGAAACATATGGGAATGAATGGGAGAAGAAATGGGATGAAATCCACTTACCAAGAAGAGGACAGATCTTCAATCCGAGCATTCGATGTTGAAGAGCGGCGTTCGAATCATCTCGTAATCCCTCCAGAGGGCTCTAGGATCGCCCTGAATTTGACAATCCTTAGACAAGGTTGAAATATGGGGTTATTGGGGGTTCAGGTGGTTCTAAAATTAGATTTTCATATATTTATTTATACATGCACAGTAACCTGGGAAGAGGGGCCCGTTTAGTGAAAATTGTGCACTAAGCATGAAAACCTATCTGTCCAGGTTTTCACAGTTATGATGGTTTAGTCACATGGTTTTTCAAACCATGCGCCAAACGTAAATATCCCACTATCTGTTATTTTTTCTTAAAAAATCTCCCAAATTCACTCCAAGACACTAATCCAAAACATAGGTACTTAAAAACCACAAATAGTAACTGAAAACTCACCTGAGTTGACTTCAAAAAAGGTTGGTATCTAACATATACACTCTCATGAACCTTCATATTATGGCCTTAGGTTGACCACCAATGTACTCTCTTATTGTGTGATTAGGAAGACCACATGTATATCCTTTTGATCTCATAGATCATTTATCATTACCCTATGCATTGGAGGTAAATATTAGTCTCACAAATCTCATAATGAAATCATACATATGTTTTCCACAATAACATAAATCAATTTATAATATCATAAACCATGTAATAAAATGGATTTCAATAATATCATTCAATCATATTATAACCCATGAAAAGAAATGGGTTTCATAAATATCCTTCCTTAATAAACATAAACCATTAATAGAAATAATAATTATGGTTTCATTGAAGAGTATCCCTAGTAAAAAACTATTAACCTCAAATAATGTTAACTTAGATGGAAAATAGTTTTTAGAGATCACATAATAAAATTTGAGGGAAATATCCTTTTTGATTTGAAAAAAATTTCTTTTCATAAAATTTCATGAAATTTTAAAAGAAAATATTTTCTATAAGAAATGATTATAATATTGTAAATGAAGATTCAAGGAATTGAGGAATCATTATTGAAGAAAATTATGTTCATTCCATATATGTTAAAGAAAACATTCCTTTTAATATTTTTCTAAAATATTCACAATTTATCTTTTTTTGAAACTTAGAAAAAATATTTCTTTAAAACCATTTTGTAGAAATTTAAAAAATATAAAAATGACTATGAACATCCATAGAAGAATAGTATAAACATTTTTTGAAAATATTTCTAGAAAATATTGAAAATGAATAAAAATATTATCTAATAGGGACTGAAAATGAGACAATACCAAATATTTAAGAGATTGTGAAATAAATACTCATCACATGTTAATTAGTAGAATTGTATAACACATAAAATAAATATAATTATAAGGATATTAAAATATCAAAATATCCTGGATAATACATATTGAAGACATTAGTGGTCAGTATATACACCACATATATGAAACAAATATTCTATAAGTCATGTTTCCCACAGAAAGAAATGTGAGCCTAAAAATACCTAACTACTTAAGTAACTCTAGAATCACAAACCCCATGAAATAATATCATCAATTAAATATTTTAATAATTTTAAATAAAATAAATTAATGATATAACTTGTAATAGTTCATTATATACACCACATAAAAGAAGCAAGTGGTGAATATGGAATGTACCTCACGGAAATCAAAAGTGAAATTAAATTCTCTTATATTAAGTCGTGATTTCTTTCACACACGTTAAAACCAATTTTATAATAAATATATGTTCATTATGACTATACCATATAATCACAGTTATATATATATATACCATATATTACTTACTTGGGAATTAATATTAATAGTTTATTAAATATTTTTTATTAATGTTACGCTTCGTGTAATATCTGCTCTGTTTTTCATTCTTTTTTGGACTTCTTATCCTTGGTCATATTAAATAGGTCATGATTTCATCATCTCAAGAATTATAATCATGATATAAATATCATATATATATATATATATTCAATATATATTTTTATATAGTGATTCATAAAAGATAGAGGTATAAAGTAAAATATACTGTTCATGGAGACGGTAGGTAGTATGTACGTATGATTGCTATTTTAATTTTCATATCGGGTTAAAAGAAAGGAAAATATATGATATATTATCATTATAGAAACATTTTTATTTCAAATATATGTTATATATTCATAAAATCCATCCTCATTACTATCCATGTGAAATATAGGTTAATAGAGAATCACAGCACATCGTGGAGATGCTAAGCCAACGTACGCACCAGTGATGTTGTCATTCTCTCAAAATCTTAGACGGATGGAAAAAAATATATACATGATATTATCATTAAATAGGTATAATTATATCATAAATATAATATATAAATATTAAACACATCATAATTAGCACTCATAAAATATGGATATGGAAAATGAATTGTATCACTACGTGGAGATGGTAAGTCGTATGTACGCATGAGAAATACTTTTATTTTTTTGATGGGAAAAGAGAGTTATAATGGTTCGTTAAAAATGATAATAAAATTTTAAAATATTTCATATGATGAATTTATTATTTTATTTTATATATCATATATTTAGAGGTGGTATAAAAGAGTAGAGAAAGAGAATGATCTGTTAGATTGATTAACTCTTCTTCGGAATGTCTCCTTTAGATCTAATCTAAATAACAAAATATTTGGTCCATTTGGAAGACTATAACCTAAAGAATTTGATTATAGAGGTTGATAAGGTAAATAGTGAGGGTTTAGTTGAGAAACAAGGCTCAATGTGGTGTAAAAAAGTGAAAGAGGAGGTTCCCATTGATACATGAGACGAGGGGCACTTTTGGAATTTATAAAAATGATAATTTATAATAAATTCAATATAAGTACAAATACCTGAAAAAGGAAATGAACTAGATTATAATATTATAAAATGTTTTAATCTCATAATATAACCAATTTATTTATTTTTTGATATAATTTTGAACATTATATTTTTTATTAACCCTTAGTTAACCTATTTTGATTTTAACTTTTCTAACAATGTTTTTAATGTTAAGAAATTATAATTTTTAACATTTAAATTGTCAATTGGATAATAAATGGTAAATTTATTACATTTTCAACCATATATCATACGCTTTTCCTTTTTTAATACTTTTATTATTTTTCAACAACTTAATAAAGTATTACATTCATAAAATATCATTATAGTCAATATTAACACTATTCATTATTTGTCATTTTTAAAATATCATTAAAACATGATATCTTAAAAAATAATATATAAACTCATCTCTAGCATGTCATAGTAATCCATAAAATTCATGTATTTAATTAATTATATTAAATTATATTTATTTTAATATTTTAAATATCATTTATTTTGTATTTAGATTAATTAAATGATTACTGGATCATAATTGTATAAGCCTTTATGATATTTATTTATTTTATAAAAAATAAAAAATAATTAAAATGATAAATAAAAGCACTATAAAGTAAAAATAAATATTTATAGTCTGATTTAACTTCTTTATAATGATATATTATTAATGAAATATTTATTGAAAATATGAGTGTGCCATCTTTAACTTTTCCATAAATAAAATATAATAAATGTATTGATCTCAACAAAGTGGCCCAAAAAGGTAATATCTTCAGAAAAAGTATGTTTTTGGATGAAACACACTCATTAAGTGATATTATTACATGTTTTAGGGTAATTTTAAATTATTTATAATACTATTTTTTATCCTTTATTACTTGATTTATCTTTTACCATGTTGATAAAAATTTACAACATTTACTATTCATAATGGTAAAATATAAAATAAACCAATTTACATAATTTGAACTCATTGACTACAAATATTTAATCAATTTTTTCAAAATTCAAAAAACAAAAGATTCAACAATTAATTTAAAATTAATCTCGTTGACGGGGTGAGAAACAGGTTATTAAAGTAAAAACATATAAAAGATTGAAACATTTTTATATATAAATTAAATGTAAAATTAATAATAATGAATTATATTTGATTAAATGATAAAAAATAATCTATTTATACATTAAATCCAAACAAAAATATAACTCAACACTTTAAACGATTTCAATGAAAAAATTTGTTTTCAATTAAAAATTAGTATTTTTCACTATTCATCATGACATGAAATATATTAGAAAAAAATAAACCATAGTAAATATTTATATTATGATCCAAAATAATAAGATTATTTTATCTTATAAAAACAATATAATATTCCAAAATTCGATATAAAATGGGTTCTCTATTAAATGGCCGTAAAATTACTATTTTGAAAAATATAAGTTTTTATGTGTAAAATTGTGATTTTCCTTATATTATGCCTATAAAATATATTGTATAAATATAAAAAAATATTTTATTGAATATATAACAAATATATTTCATTAATATCATTCAATAATGATAATTAATTTAATTTATTAAGATAAAAAACTTTGATAACTTAAAAATAAACATATTACCTTTATATTCAATTTGTATAAATTTTTCATTTCTATGTAATCGGTAACCAATAAATTCATCTAATAAACCTTATATTTTCAAAAAATAGTTAATATTGTTCATAATCTCTAACATAACGGAATGGTTATATATTAATACATTAAATAATAACATTTTAATAATATATTATTGTTCGGTAAAACACAGCATTGCATGTAATGTAAGCTATCGAAAGAACTCCATACTGGGAGTAACACAAGGCAAGCATAATGTTTTGTATACTATAAAAAAAATATATTTTTCTAAATAAAAATATATTCAGTATTTTTTGAATTAAAAACCATCAAAAATATTAAATTGACTGGAAAAATTGTTTCACAAAATATCGGGGGGATACATTCTACCCCCTTAAAATGAATTTCACCATTTAAATTATTCTCTATTATCAATGGTTTAATACTTGAAAGTTACATTCATAGAAACACACAACATAAAAATTAATTCTAATATATCCTTTACAAAAATAATGTTCGAAACATAATGGTTACCCAAAGCCAATCATAACTAAGTTTCAATGTTAAAGAACACAGGTGATGATAGGTGAAAAGTTTAAATAATCATAGAGATAGATAAAGATAACTGATCATAATAAAACGAGTGACATAGAAAAAGTAAACAATCAAAAAAAAATAAAATAATGAAACATGTAAATGTTTATTGATATCATTAATAATGATGATAATATTAAGTAATTTTATTCAAGACCATTTTCCTAAAGTTGAATAATTCTCATAAGGGGATATGCTTGATTTTAGGAAAACATCACCCTTTGATATAAATTGATAAATATTAAAAAAGGTAAATTTTTCATTACTATAGTGTTAGTAGATCATCAGGTCCATTAATAGAATAATCATTCATTCCATGTGTCCTTATCACAATAAAATGATAGCACAAGTTATAAAATATGCATAAACCCTCATATAATGAGATAACGCTTTAATTTTTAAAACCTCATCTGAAGTTTAACATAAACCATTCCAAAAATGGTTAAACTTATAACCCTTATAGAATATAAATGTCTAAAACAATATAATGAAGTGAACTAAATCATCTTAACTTTTATCCCCCATATATCATAACATATCTCTTGGTTATCACATTCCAAACATGTTAATACTATCATAATGTATTCGTGAAACCTGGTAATAACTTAGATTTCCATAAATCCTTTTCAAAAATATGCATGATTCCATATTCCAAATATTACTCGATATATTACTTAAATACAATAAGTTTTAAACATCATCTATGATGATATAGACTACATTTTCAGTAAATCCATAATTGTTTCTAAGGTAATTATTACTATCCAATTTACTTCATCCAATTTAATTATATTTTTATCCAATATAAACACAATTCTCATAAAATCTTGATCACATTAAGGGTTACCTTCCCCTAATCAAAATATCACTTTTTTATGACTCTATAACCATTCAGCATATCCTTTTCAATACATGATGAAAAACTTATACTAAAAATACTTATGTATTTCATGATATGTATAACATAATCTTTGAATTCCAAAACATATACACTTCAATAATCCAATGTTATTTTTAAATAATTACTTAAATGTCATAAAATTAATCTATAGTAACTCTTTACTATAATATAAAATATGAATATGGTCATATGGTTCCTCAAAATCAATCTAATCATGCTTATTACATTTAATGTAAACAATACTGGAAGAAAATCCTATACAATTCACATGTCTTTGGTGGTCTCTATATATTAAGTAGTATAACCAACAACCATGGACCTTCTAGATTCTATTCATGAGATTTCCATTTAGACATTTTATTTTATTCATTCCCATACTATCTTTATCTAAAAAATTAAATGTTAACCCAGTTTCGTCAAGTTTCCATTATTAATTTAAACCGGAAAGCATATGGTGAGAAACACTTATCATAAAAAACCACATAATAATGAAAAATTTCTTATATGATGTCTAAATAATTACACATACTTTTTAATGAATTAAACATTTAGTTTATAAAATTTTATTTGTAGTCTTCTTCTATTCAAATACTATATGATCATTTATAAAGGGATTGTTAATTTATGAACCATATACCCTAGGAGTGTCAAACCAGGTGTGCATCAAGGCCTGTTTTTGTGTACCAGGTCACACTCAATTTAGGACCAGTGCACATTTTCTGATTTGTTACCCTTACGTATATATTTTTATGATCCACATCCACTTTTAGTATATAGAGAGGATAGTAATTCTAGGAAACCACACACTCTATCCATTTCAAATGTTTTATTAAATTTTCAAAAACATTAACTCATCCTTATACTTATCCTTAGATAAATCCGTATAAATATTATAGGAAAAACCCCTAGGGATCTGCATAAAGTTTTATCATCCATGTTTCCAAATGATGAAATATAATTTCCTCTCATACCATCTATAATTATGGAAGCATAACATACAATGAAATTATGTCATTTTTGTGGAACATTTCATACATTACACAAACTCATGCCCAAAGACTATATTTGTTGGAAAACCCTGACCCCAGAATCCTAGATGAGGTGAATTATTTAAATATATTGGCATGATTACAAGGAATCATGTCCCGAAGGACAGATCAGTTTAGTAGTCTTGTAAAATATATTACATACATGAAATTGACATCATAATTTCTAACATAAAACACAACATAGATAATCCTTTGATAATTCCATTATTCCCCAAGATTAACCATTTATATAATTCATAAAACACTTCTTGGAATCCTAGGAAAATAAAAAATCATATAAGATTGACCTCATATGCTTAGTAAGGATAAAAATATAATGAAATCTATCATAAATAAGCATACTTTTTTGTGGAAAGGTACAAAACTGAAACACAAGCCTTTTAAACCTAATATTTATCACAATATGGCAAGAAGAAATTAAATAATTCCATTTAAAATTATACATTGATATTCTACTAGTATAATAATCGCATTAAATATCAATAACTACTCTCATAATTATGGAATTTTTATTGTCAAACATCTGAAACATATCATTGTGGCCTAGTCCAGGAAATCTAAAAATAAATGGTTTAGGCCTCAGCCAAATCCATATCTGAAAATAAATGAGAAAGGCCTTGGCCAATTCTATATCTAGTTTGTCTCATTAGACCTACCAATGCCTCGAGGGGCTATAGAGGTCCCCTCAAATCACTTATAAAGTCAAATTCATTCCTTATATAAAAATGTAGAAACATTACATAAATATTGGTATTAAAACTAGCATACTAAGTGCCAATACTTTAAACTTAAACCATGAATGGTACAAAAATAACACATCCACATTCAAAAATATCATAGCTCATTAAATAAAAAATGGAATATTGTTTTCTAATAAATCATCCTTAATCAAGAATAATATCAAATAAAGGATGTTGACATAGATGAAAATAATCAGTAAAAATATTTGAGAGAATTATCCCTTTTTCATGAAATCATTTAAAAGTCACACAATTTATAAACTAAGTAATTTTAATGAGATTGTTGGATCAAATTTTTTCATACCACTATGAAACATTTTAAATGAATTAACATTTTAAAATAATCATGTCTATATAAATAAATCATTAAAATCATTTGGAAAACAGGGACATTAATTAAATATATTTACAAAAATAAATCTTTAAAACATTTAAAATGAAGATCTAGTTAAAGAGACCATTCCATAAAAACATAAAATATTCCTTTTGAAATAATATTTATGAAACATGGACATGGATGATATATATGTCCCAGTAAATACTTACACATAAACAATTATAGATAATAATGAGATTGAGGAATTAACCCTTACCTTAGGTCTGATACTCTCCATACATGTACAAAACTTATGTATAATGTTTTTAAACATATTATTAAATTATATCAGAATAATAATAATATTTATGATATAATAAATTACTCTTTTATGACTTTATATTACATGTTTGTTAATAATTCAATGTTAATGCAACATTTCAAGAAATAATCAATTTGTTTATCATATGTATTTTGACTTGTTATTCTTGATCGTATTACTTAAATAATGATTTAATAAATACTGTAATGTATAATATGATTTATATATCATATATATTCATAATATATATATGTATAATAGATAGATATATTTAATAGAATACACCGTTCGTGGAGATGGTAGACCATATTTATGCATGAATGTTGTTTCCATTTTCTTATCGTATCGAATGGAAACAAGTGAATGAAATATATGTACATATATATATATTATAGTAGACTTATTATTTAATATATTTAATAATTATTCATAATATATATTTTTTATCATTATTCTTGGTTGGTGAACATGGAAGATGAATCACATCGTGTCATGGAGATGGTAAACTATACATACGCATGAGTGGAGGTATCATTTCTTTATTTCCCCGTTTGACAGATGTGGAGATTGATTTAGGTGATGATATTAAAAAATAACATATCGATATATTTAGGATACTTAATTTTTTATTTATTCTATTATTAATAATATTTTATTTCTTAGGAAGAAGAAACAAAACAAAAACACTTAATGAAAAATGATACCTCTTCTTCAGACGATCACCTTTGATAAATACCTTAACATATTTATGGAGGGTGTTATTCCTAAAATAAGATATCTAAAATATATAGAGAGATTATAGGAAGTTATTTTGAAATATATCTGATGCACCAAATGGGAGTCTTGTTGTGAATAAAAGATAATAATGGGTGACCATTTATAGGAGAGGGGATGGAAATTATGAGATTTCTTCAAATTATTTAATTAGTATAAATTAATTTTCTATACCAAATGGATAATAAATGATTCATTTATAATATAGGATGATTTTTTGTCTAAAAATTTTAAGAAAATTAAAATTATATATTTTTTTACTATTTTTTAATCCTTATCTTTTTTGTTTTAACCCTTATTTAACCTTTTATATTCTTACACTGATATCATGTAATTTACACATTGAGTGTTTATATAATTACCATAAAATATGAAAATACCAAAAAAATGAGTCATTTATAAAATTTAAGTAATTTTCCCAATAATTTGGAGGAATTTGATATTTTTATAAATTTTATATCATTCAATAAAATATTATTTATTTTCAAATATCATCAATGTCACTTATTACACTATTCATATCTTGATTTTTTAAAATATCATAAAAATATGATATCTTCAAAAAAATAGCTTAAATAATAAAAATAATGATAAATTAATTTAAAAAAAATTTTTATAACATAAATTATATCAAATTATATTTATTTTAATATTTTTAACAACGTTTATTTGATTCTTCCATCAATTAAACAGTTATTTCATTATCATTGTTCCACCATTTAAGGTTATTTTATTATCACCAAAAAATATAAATCAATTACCATGATGTCAGAAAACATTTTATCATTCAAAATACTATTTATAATTGAACATATATTTTTTATTAGCCATAATAAAAATATTTCCCTTGTTAAAAACCAAAGTATGCTAAAATTGAATTTCTGTTGAATATAATATTATAAAGGTTATATTCTCATAAACAATGTCTTAAATGGTCTCAAATATGATCCTTTAATGCTTATGTATTTAAAATATTAATTAAAAATTTAGAAAAATTGCTAGGGTAATTTTATAATATTTAAAATATATTTTTTACCCTTAATAACCTGATTTACCTTGAACTGTGGTAATAATTATTTTTACTAAAGTTATTATTTATATTTTCCAAAAAAGTGACCTATTAACTAAATTTAGACCTTCTGATTGAAAATTTTGAATCAATTTCTCAAAATTTAAAACACATAAATTGTAAAAAATAATAAAATATTAATCTCATTGATGGAATGATAAAACAAATAATGTAAAAACATTCAGATGATCATTATATTTTTCTATCCAATTTCATTGTGAAATTGATTAAAATGACCAAAATTGGATTAAATGATAAAATATTGATCTAAATATACTTTAAATTAAATAAAAATTATAATTTTTCACCATAAATTATTTAGATGCAAATTTTGTTTTCAATTATAATGTAGTAATTTTCACTATTCAATAAAAAATGGATCCTTTTTAAGAAATACCAAAAACTCAACCAACATTAATTTTTATACACTTATTTCAAATAAATTTTTTAAATAGAATTTATTAATCTTTCAAAAACTAAATTTAACACATGTGTTCCTTTAAAAGGTTGTAAAATAGCTTTTTTTATAAAAAAACTTATTTTTTATTTTAAATTGGATTTGTTGTTATATCATGTATTGAAAACACATAAATTTAATGTTAAATATTACATTGAATATATATATATATATATATATTTAATATAATAAAACAATATTGATTTAATTATTTTATAATCACACTTTTTCTCATTTAAGTAGCTTTTTATAAAATGATTTCCTTTTATATTCTAAAGGGTTTTTTTCATTTATAATTAATTGGTCACCAGATATTTAATTATATATAAATGTGTAAAAAAAATTTTAATAATTCATTTAATAATTTTCTTTCATTCTATTCTAACTTCTATGATATAATGGTAACATATAAATAATAATATTTAGTTGTTCGCTTATGCTCAATGTGGTATATCATGTACGATATCAAACATAGTGTTTCCTTTTGAAAAATAATGATATTAAATTCTAACCCCATCCTTTTGTAAATTGGTTCCTCATAATTTTAACTCCGGATTATAAACTAGGTGTTTTACATTTCAATATTCCTTTATTTAAATCCCACATCAAAATAATGATAAATGGAATTTCCACATTAAAAGAAAGAAAGGGAAGTACAAAGGTCACTTAATATAACACATACTAGGTTTCCATTTTGAAAAACTTGTACAAGGAACATAAAACTAACTCTCAAATACTAATAGATAGTCATAGAAACCATAATCATTCTAATTTTAACAATTGCAAAACCATATATGTGTGATGGGTCAAAAGAACATTGATAAATTTAAAAGGATATCATTTTCTTTCAATTTCATTTTCATATAGTTGATGAATTCATTTAATTCCTGGAATAAGATCATTTGGAAAAAAACGTACTTTAAAAGTAGATTTTAATCATTTAATCAATTTTTGGTACAAAATCCTCCTTTTTATTAAATGGTGAGTATTCATGATGAATTTTTCACGCCTGAAGAACTAAAATCAACTTTTAAATAATTATATAATACAAAAAAGATTAACAATCTATTTATCCTATTGTGAAAACTTTAACAAAAAAATGGTTAAGATAATATAATCTAATTCTCCATAAATAATTAACTTTTAAATGATGAAAACTCACTTGAATCTCTCAAATTAAATAGTGATACACAAGTTCAACATAGATCAATCCACGATATTTAAAATTAATCAATGAAATATTATATACTAATTTTGAATCCCAAAAATCATAAATTTTTTATCACATAATATTCCATGAATTTTTTTATTAATTATCTCCAAATAACATCAATCTCACTTATGGTCTCATACCAAATTATGATTTCCCTAATCACATATTCTATAAAATAGGTTATTAATTTCAATAAATAAATTGAATCACCATATTTCCATAGTAAAATCATAGATTATTCCAAACTACAGTTTACTTTTACATCTCATTTAATAACCCATAGTATTATATCAAAGTTAATCATATAGTATTACAAAAATAATGAAAGTTTTCGAAATTAATCACTTAATCACCAAATAATTTCCCAATCCAAAGGTTATATATTCAATAAAACATATATTCCTAAAATAAACTTATTCTTATTCCATAAACTTGTTTATATAAAAATAAAAATCTTTAATAACATAGGAATTCGCGTATGCTAGTGGTAGTAGATGAACCCTTGTCGTCCTTCAGTTGTGGGTTTAAAATTCACGTCCTTTCCCAACGTGGTGTGTTTTCATCCATCTGAAAGGTTATCATTTTTATAAAACTACATAATTCTTATAACATTTCAAAAATATGTTAAATTCCTCAAAAATAACTATAACATGTTTTAACCTCAAGGGTTTTATAATACCTTTAATTTTTCTTCCACAAAATGTAACAAACCACAATTTCCTTAAAAATTAATGTCTCCAAAAATACCATTAGTATCATGAAAATTCTATAACATAAAGCCTCAAAAGGGGTTTCTAATACCTTGGTCATCTGATCAACGCTAAAATTATATAACCGTGAAGATATCCCAAACTCTTAAGGAAATATCCTAATATCAAAAAATTTCTAAACATTTATATGATACCAACTATAAGGATTCATCCTTAAATAGTACATCTTATAGTAGTTTTAAAAATTAAACACACATTTTTTCAAAAATAAATTTTTGGTTTAGGGTTTCATAGAATTTTAAAAGCTCTTATATAGTAAACCCATACATTACATGTGGAAAATTATACTCTGTATCAATTGTTTCTATAGAAAATTAAAATAATACTTGATTACTTATGCTAATATATTTTCACAATTTTCCGTCTATATCATCCTTGAAACAACTCTTACTTATACTCTATTAAGAACATTATAAAAAATTGGATGAGTACAATAGCATAGTAATGGACTTAAAAGAAAGAAAACAAATTTCCGCTGAAAACCTGTAAAAAGTTCCATAAAACATACGATTTAACCAAGAAAATGAGATCATCATTTCAAAAAATTCATTATCTTACCATTTGAAAATAAAATGATTTTCTTTAAATCTCATTAGGTATAATATAAAAAATAAGTAGGTAAAATAGGAAAATACTCAAATGGAATAACCATGCAATCAACATCCATACATTTCATTCTCAAAAAATGAATATATATATATATATATAAATATATTCAATACATGTTACTCTTCCAAAAGGAATATCCATATGACCAACATCCATACCCAATGCATTGTATGTTATAACATAATAGCCAATCTTTAGTTTATCATGAAAGCACCAGTCCTTGGTTTATCACATAACCACCCCTCAAACATATAAGTACCTTTATATAATTAAAGCTCATAAAATCATGAAATTCTTAACATGTCACTCTTAAAATTTCATTTTTACACTTAAGAAAACATTTCATGTTATATAAATTGTAAATCCATTTTCAATACCCATTTTATACCTTTAAAAATAGATTTTCAATAAAAGTGTCCCATTCCACTTTGATACATTTAAAGGAAACTCAGAAATTACTATTATAAAACATTAATGTAAATATAAATACAAAAAACAATTTTTAAAACATGGACATGAAAACATAAAATTTAGAATAATAAATCATTAAAATATTCAAAATGATGTTTTAGTTAAAGAGTCCCTTACCACTTGGGAAACACTTATTTAAAAATAATTAAATAATAACATTAAAAAACATTAAATACCATGATAATATATTAATACGTGATATATCATTTCAAAAGGGTTTTATATACACCTTATAGGATAATAAAGGTGCATAATATCAAGATATGCCTCAATAATAAGAGATTGGGATGAAGTCCCTTACCTTGAGTCTGATTCATCATGCATGTCCTTTTTAATACTAAATAATAAACATATGTTATTAATAAAATATATTGAGAAAAATATCATGTTAATTATTCCTTTTATATAAATTATTACCATGTTATAATTTTATTACAATTACATAATTATTTAGGTTCATGTAGAATATTTTGACAATATTCGGTGCTGAGTAAAAAATGACTTTGGTATGATTTTAATAGACAAAGTGGTCATTAGTCTATAATCTCCAAAATGATATTATTGATATAATAATAAATTTTATAATTCAATTATACTTTTAAATCTATCCATGACACACACACATATATATATATATAATGAACTACATTACAATCATGGAGATGGTGGGCCATATGTATGCATGAGTAATGTTTCCATTTTTAAATGATAATTATGGAAATAAGGTAAGTATTATATTATATTTCAAGAATTATAATAATATCAATAATATCATATTACTAATTTAAATATACTTATATATATCATCCTTGTGATGTGGTACTGAGAAAATGAATCACTTAATTTCATGGAGGTGATAGTTCACATGTACGCACAAACGACATTATCATTTATATTTTCATGGAAATTTAAGAACATAAATGATATATTATTATTTAAAATTGATAAATATGTAATTATTATCACATATAAACATTAATTTCAACATTATAACCAGTCTTGAGATGTGTTTATGGAAAACAAATTATAATGGTCTGTGAGGTGGTAGTTCCCATGGAAGTTAGTTTTACTATAAAAATAGATCTCGAATATGGGGATAGATTATAGGAATTTATTTTGGCCTATATTTACTTTCCCATATAGGTTTTTATGTTTGATGTAAATAGATTAATGGGTTCTCTTTTATTAGAGAAGGGAGGGGAACTCTTGGAATTGTTCAAATAATTAAATTAATATAATATAATCTTGTATTATAAATTGATCAAAACAAATTTATTTAGTATATAGGATTAATATCGGTCTATATAAAATCATAAAATGAAAATTAGAAATTTTTTGACTATTTTTTAATCTGTATCTTTTTGTTTTCAGCCTTATTTAACTTTTTAAATTCATACCCTGATATAATGTAATTTAAAATTTGAGGGAAAATATAATTACTATAAAATAATAAAAGGCCAAAAATTATTAATATATTAAATTTAATGACTTTTCCTAATCACTTGGATAAATTTTATATTTTTAGGAATTTTATATCATTTAATAAAATAGTATTTATTTAAAAAAAATATTTATGTCCATTTTGACATTATTCCTCACATGACTCTTTTAAAATATCAAAATAAGATCATATATTCAAACCAACTATTTTAACTCATCACATAAAAGTAAAATTAATCCATATAATTCTTGTATAACATTTATTATATCAACTTATATTTAATTTACTATATTTAATATTATTTATTTGATTCTTCCATTAATCTAGAAATTACTTCAACATCATTGTGTCACAATTTAATGTAATAATATTACCACTACAAATGATAAATAAATTACCACTATATATATTAATATTTTACCATTAAAAATAATATTTATAGTTGAACATAAACCTTATATAACAACATATTAAAAATACTTCTCTTCTTAAACCAAAAGTATGGAAAAATTGACATTCCTTTGAATATTATATTACAAAGGTTATATTTTTATCAAAAATAATATAAATGGTCTCATATTAGATAATTTAATTATTAGGTACAATAATTAATCATATAATAAAATTATTACAAATGTTAGGGTAATTTTTTGATATTCATAATATTATTTTTACCCTTTATTACTCAATTTACCCATAACCGTGGAAATATTTTTTTTACTAATGTTACTATTCATTTTTTCAAAAAAGAAAAGAGATATATTTAATAATTATGTATATTATGATTAAAAATATGGAATAAATTTTTAAAAATTAAAAATAATAAAATTTCATAAATTTATGAAAAATTATTCTCATTGATGAAATGAGAAAAAAGAGTTTTTAATGTAAAAATGATCAAAAGTTCAGAAAGTGTTTACATCTAATTTCAATGGGAAATATATTTCAACGACCTAAATTGGATTAAATAAAATATATATATATATATATACTTTAAATCTAATCACTAATATAATTTATCACTATAAATTATTTCTCTAAAAAATATGGATTTAATTAAAATATAGTTATATTTCATTATTCATTAAAAATGAATCCTATAAAAAAATACCAAAATTTCCTCCAATGTAAATTTTTATACACCCATTTAAAATAAAAATTTTCTGTCTACAAATATAATTTATAAAAGTGAAAAAAATTTAGAAATTAGTGATCCATCAAAAGGCTATAAAACTGATTTTTTAGAAAAAGACATCATTTATATTTTAAAATGGATTTGTTTTATATTTTGTCTTGAAAAGACATAAGATGAATTTTAAATATTATATTTAATATTATATATTTATAATTAACATAATCCAATAAGAGAGATTTAATTATTTTATAACCACACTTTTTCACGTTGTAATAGTTTTTAAGAAAATGATTTCCTTTTATTTTCAAAAGGGTTTTCTTTTATTTATAATTATGTTGTCAAAAAATAATTAATTATATATATAATTTTCAACCATATTTTGATAATTCATTTAATATTGTTCATACCCACCATTCTAACAAGTAATTTTATAATGGTAACTTTTAAATAACAATATTTAGTTGTTTGTGTGACGTCCCCGTATCAATTACCCTCTCACAAAGCCAGAAAAGGTTTGTTATGAGACCTCATGCACGCCACCCTAATTGCAAGAGGATTCTGAATAGTATTGGGGCTATGGATAGTATATTAGTTATACTATAACCCCTTTATATAAAGTGTTATTTAGAATAAAAAAGTTGTATTAAAACAAAAATAATCCGAGTAAAACAATGTGGTGGACAAAAATAAAAGACAACTGAATAATCAAATATATGATAAGTTAAAATGTAATGACATTATGGAGTATAACTAAATGTCATTCTAGAATAATATAATAAAAATAATTTCATAATCAATAAAAGACTCAAAGTCTTGGGTCTTGAACCACATTTCGGTCTCCTCTACAAAACCAATCCCATGAAGAAAACAAGCAGTTGATAGAAAGCACCAAATCCCTTGTCCAAACCTGCATCTATGAAGTCTGCTTAGGTGAAAAATAGTTACCTAAATAAGGAGTGAGTAATACTTCATAATTTGACACCAGAATGGATAAAAAAACCAGTATGATAGGAAGCATATACAATAAAGTGATAAATGGGTGTATTAATTTATTCAATGATTAGATAAATAAATAAACCTTCTTCGACATCATGACAGAATGTATATGAGCATCTATTACAACTATAAAATATACATCTATATAACCAAGGTTAATATCCATCTTTAGCATCACTTCTGGATAACTTTCATCATGTCTTAAAACCATTCCAACACTACTATATAACTAGGGAAAATCCAAAATAAAAAATCTAGGTCAAAGTCCTATAAGAATTACAACATGTGACTAGGCATAGCCCCCTCTCTATAAGAATTATAGCATGGATTGGGATGATCCTGATCACTTTAATAATTAAATCATATATGTGTACATGTTCATGTGCCTAGCCTGTTATATAAAAATCTCATCATATAACACAATTATAATAAAAAACATAGATATGAAAATATCACATCATATATCCCAATGATTAATTATGAGAATTACCATTATTATTTCATATTCCACATGCAATTATTGTAAAAATTAGTTAATAAATATATCAATAAGAAGAAATACATTATTTAGGGATTCTATAACAAGAAATCACCATAGGGTGCCTGTTATGCTAGAAATTACTTAAGACATTAGCTAAATAAAAATTAATTCTAAATAAAGGGAATTCATGGGATAATATCATTCAATTAACTATTAAATTATGGTTAAACACCTCATTGGTGTTACCATGACATTGCATAAACATGAAATTAATCAATCCACATGGTTGATATTTATTCCCATACATTAAAATAATGATCCAAAAATACTTTCAATGGTCGACACCCACAAGGAAGAAGGTAGAGAAAATTGTAAATAGGTTCCTAGATTGGGGTTGATCATGATGAAAAGAAACAATACTATTGGGTAAAGTCTTTCTCCACAACAGGTCAGAAAATAATGATGATATCGTAGAATCTTACCAAAGGAAATTACTAGGGATTTATCATGTTAATAGGACATCCAAAAAATGGCTTGAAACTCCAAAATTACCTAGAGGATTCCCTAGGGCCAAGAGAGAAGAAGTTGAAACCAATTGGAATTAAAATCATCCACCTAGAAATTTTAAAACATATTATTGAGCATTTAAATAGGGAATAATCTAGTTACACATCGTGTAATTATTTTTCATGGTATATGCAAAAAACCCATCTCCTAGAATTAATTTTATTCAACCCCATTACCAATTATACAACGTGTAATCCCTTATATTGGCATGTAAATGTTCTGTAGTTGATTATTGCATCCCATCATCCCTTTAATGCTCATCAACTTACCAAGAACCCATTTAACACTTAATACCATTTAGACCCAGATTCAATTTATTCAATCATAAATACATCCCTAAACATTATATTATTTTATCCAAAAATACGTTTTCACCTCCAAACAAGAATTGGAAACTAAGTATCAAATGTAAAAAACATAGTGGGAAAAGTACCTGGAAAAGAAAGGATCTCACAAACTCCCCACCTTATAAAATAACTTCCTAGAGAATACACAATTATTATAGTTAGTTCTAAATGAAAAAGTAAATCCACTGTGCTCAAATATCAAAAATTGTTTCCCTAGTTTCCTCCTAAACTCTCACATGGTGTAATTGCACTCTAACCAATGTTATAGTCTGACCCCCAAGATATTTCGCACTATGATTCAAAACTCGTATAATATCCATGAAAAAAAATCTTAATGTCTGCTACATATATCATATGTTAGTGGTTTGGATGGTATATTTGTAGCTGTGACAAATGTAATACATCATCCAAGTCACTATAGCACTCTAAAACAGCTAGACGATGTACCACTGGATCGAACCTTTCCGCTATTTAAAACGGTCCAACAAATCTGGGTGATAGCTTACCATGTTTCCTAATACAACACTACTCCAACCTAACTGATACCCATAGAAAATAATAATGACAAACCTCAAACGCCATAGGTTATCTTTGATGATCATAATTTTATTTCTTCATGCAATACATGATCACCAATTATTTTCTGATCAACTGAACATGTTCAAATGTATCCTACACAAGACTAGGCTAGACAAGTGCTGAATCACCTATCTCTAGCCAACAAATAGGTGAATAAAATTATTATCCATAAAAAGAATCAAAATGTTCCATTTTCACCAATTCGTGAAATCTATTATTACCTAGAAACACTTCGAGGTCCACATGTTTATCCCATGATCTAAAAAAATCCAAAACACATGCTCAAATCATATCCTCCAAAACATAAATATTCTACTCAAAACGACCATCATTATATGCATGATAGGTTTTGATAAAAAGAACACACAATCCCATGGATTTATGATGTCCATTCTAGAAACATGATGTGAAATGATGATCTATGTCGAAAATGATACTCATTGAAATACTGTTCCACTAAACTACTTCGAACACATCAATATTTCATATATCTTCAACTATAACAGTTTCCTTGATAGGAAAAAGGTGGACTAAGTTATTCCTTTGATCCATAACAACACATACAATGTGATTCTTATTGTCATACTTGGTAATCCTTTCAGAATTTCTATTTGGAAATCATCCAATTTCCACTCCAGGAAGTGTAAAGGCGGAAAAATCCCATCTGGCCTTTGATGCTGAACATTTTACTATTAACAAGTGAATAATCTATCCACAAATCTTTCCACCAACTTCTTCATTACCAACCACTATAAGTATTTATTATGATCATAATACATCATTGTTAAACCTGGATGTAATACCCATATAGAATAATGAAACTCTTTCATTAGCTCCTCATCCAGGCTCATAGGAATCCATACCCAACCATGGGAAAGAGGAGAATTTCCACATCCTAAAGACCGTCTAGATGGTGTTTCCCCATCATATAATTATTCTCTCATAATTGATTCATTTATATAAGATAAATACTAAATATTAATTAATTCCAAAATCATGAGTATAACTGATGTCGATTATAGAGCGACTCATCCATAAGATTCATGGATATAGAGATTCATTTCTGTAAAAAGATCCATTATAAACTACTATTTAAAAGACTCGCGTACTTACTCTTTAGTTTTCATTCATCTAAAATAATTAGAAATTACATTTTCATTTCATCGTGTTTAAGAAAATTCAATTTCAAAAGACTATAAATACATGACCCACCTCCTCTATCGAAAGTTAAGGTCTCACCGAGAAAATATGTACTTGATGTTATTATGATCTAGGTATACCACAAACCTCTCACCCATGATAGAGTGTCCCCAACATCCCAGTGTAAGTACCATTTATGATATCTCCATATCATGAGTAGGGTAATTCCTATCATGTGGTCATACATTCCTAGATCCATAATTAACCACATAGTCCTCTTTCATTAGAATTGCTCTGAGTTCAACTTTGGACGCATCACATTACACAGTATATGATTCACCTGGAATAGGTGATGTGAGGATAGGTGATGAGGTAATATTTATTATCATCTCTTGAAAAAAAATCATAAGAATCAGACCAAGAAAAATTCACCCCTTTCATGGTCATCCCAGACGTTGGTTCTTACAAATGGGAAAAATCATGTATAAAACAACAGTAATAACCTAATAAAACTAGAAAAGATCATATTTAGAAAATTTTCTTAGGTTCTTCTAAAGAAATAATGGTTATGACATTCTTTAGGTCCTCTAACACTCTATCCACTAAGATTATGTGGCCCAAGAAGTGTACTTTATTTTTCCATAAACTGCATTTAGATTTCTTGGCATAAATCTGATTCTCTCTCAATGTACTCATGACAATGAAAAAATGTTTTACATGATCAATGGTTTATTGGAAGTAAAAAAAACATAACATTGAAAAAAAATCTATAGACTGATCCACGACAAGATGAAAAGTCCTATTCATTAAGGCCATGAATACTGCAGGTCGATTTTTAATCCCAAATGGCATCAGTACAACTTCATAAAATCCATACATGATTCTAAAAAAAATTTAGGTATCTATCACAGTCTCACCTTTAAAAGATGATACCATGATATAAATTAAATCTTGGATACATTCTCATCACCTCCCAGTTGATTGAAAATGTCATCAATGCGTGTATGAGGTTATTAGTTTTTATGGCCATTTGGTTCAGCCTCTGATAGTCGGCACATAAGTGAAAAAATCCAAAACCCTTTTTGGCGAAGTGAACTATATAACCACATGGAGATAAATTTATCATTATGAAACCTTTTTATTTTATAACTATTAATAAACATTCAAATCTCAAAGCTCTGCCGGTGCTATTTGGTAATGTGAGATAGAAATTGGATCTTCTTCCAGCACCAACACAATCATGAACATGATCTCTCTCTCTAGAGGTAGTCTATAGAACTCAAAAAAGAAAAATATATAAAAATAGTATACCACTAGTTGAAAATAATCCTTCTTTATTATACCATTATATAGAAAAATACAAGAAATCAGATCTAGGAGACAATTCAATATCTATTGAATTGTCCTCCCCTGACCTTACTGATGATCCCACTCACTTTGGTTAGAATAACTGCTTCCTTATAGAGACACAAAAGCAACTCTCCTCATATAGTAGTCGATATGAGACTACTATTGGACTAACCAATCCATAGAAAGAATCAAATTTAAGACTATCATTTCAATAATTCTCGGTTCTAAAAAGAAACAATAACCACTAATATCTAGAAAAAAACCCTTGAAAATTTTGAAATTTTCAGACCGCACTCCCCACTGTGTGTCATTGGTTAAAACACCATCCAGGATTTCCACATCCAAGAAAAAACTATTCAAAAAATGTGCAGATAGAAAATAATTCAATTCTCCTATATCAAAACAAACACTAGATAAAGTAGATGATACATGAATTGTACCTCTTTTAGGGTCTCAAAAATTCAAATAAGGGAATTAAATTACTCCCACAAGTTGGGTGAAAGAAAGATATAAATGTTGGATTGAAAATTTGAGAAGAAACCATAAGAAATCAAATTTGCAAAGGAATCCAGCATGGCCATGTACCGATTGTTGGGAATGGTTTACAAAAGGCATAAAACATGAACCATCAGTATGTGGATGATCTACGACATTCTATCCCATGAGGAATTGGATAGAAAATGAAGTTATCCATGTAAAATTACCACCTGCGAACTGAAGCCTCCACAAAAAAATTTTGTTGTTGAGATCTGAGAGAGGTATGATTTGCATACCATCCCCATGAAAAATGTGGCTCATGAATTAAGAGAAGTCGATGGTGTACCTCACCTCAAGAAATCACAGTTGGCTGAGTCATATGTGGTCCAAATATTCTCCATGGGATTCCACAATAGGTGTCGTATGAATCGCTGATAGAGCTTCCCCAACACTCTATAAAAGGATAGATATAGGAACTGAAAAAGGTGGAAGAAGTGGGGAGAGAGCTATGGGATGGGTGTAAAGTGGAAAAAGAATGTAGTGGGTGTGGGGGGAATTTCTCATGCACCCAAAGCAATTCACGGGACTCTATCCCACATCTGAAATGTTTTGTGGAATTAATCCCACAAAATATTTGCCAAAAGGAGTTCAAAGAAGTCCTCACTGCAAACTGTATTCAGAAGACCCTCTACATCCAACCATCAAACATATAAAAACATTTTATAAAAATGGTTCACATGCGCCCATATGAGGACGAAGGTTCAGGGATGCCCATATATGGAAGATGGTTCATAGGAACCCATATGCGGAAGAAAGTACACGAACCACCTATGTGGAAGAGAGTTCATGACAAGTTCCTCCTCGTACCGTCGTATGCGGCCAACTCCTCCGCATACCATCATAACTGGCCATATCCTACGCTGCTAGGTCTATGCGAAAAATAGGTCAGCCCACCCTACTATACAATAGGGCCTATGCCCCTGCACCCTCACTAGAGATCAGTGCTGAGCCAGTCCCTTCGCTACCATCACTGACCCCCATTAAAAACGGAGAGTCACACCGTAAACTTTTCAGGTCGGGTCGATGACATTTTCTATTGTGACCTTATGTCGTAAAAACATATCTCCTTTAAATACCATGAGAATAGACATTCCTCATGCGCCTACTAAAAACCCTTTCACGTTCCTCTTATTTCAGGTTAACCCCGAACTCCATGGACAATCACAGCCTGAATGCTTTTTGAATTCCCAGACACATCCTTTCCATCCATAAAACTCTATGCCTCTGGTGACTCTGTATCCTCATAAACATCCACGGCCATCATAAGCGGATGGACAGTGACTTGAAGAAACCTCTTCTTGACTATACACATCATTCCTCAGAGGCTCTACATATGTTTCAAAAAAATGGTCTTCAACAAAAGGAAAATTCATCCTTAGGAGATTCCTTTCATACATAAGTATGCCTCCATGTCTTCCATGCCCCATACCATTTCTTTTGATATGATATTCCCTAGTCATGGTTTAAACATTCCTTCACTCTCATGTTCAAGGCATGTCAGAACATCCCAGCCAAATTATCCTCTAGTTAATAGTGGATCCTATAACACAGTCCAAACTCTGTGAACATAAACTATGAGTTAGCATCCTAACCACATGACATTAAACTGTATGGTAATAGTACCGACAACAAGAAATTAAATAGTTATGTCATCATCTAAGATATATTACTTTAAATTGTAGTGTAACAAGTGATTTTGGAACATCATAAACCACATCGTCCATCTGAAAAGAAGGAAAGTGTCCTAAGAACACCTCTTCTTGACAATTCACATCATGCCCTGGTGGATCTGCTTTTTTTTCCCACAAAAATGGCATGTCTGTAAGAGACAAATTCATCCTCAAGGGAGTCCTTTCCTACCATTATATGCCTCAATGGCTTCCATTCCTCATAACATTTCACCATATCTGTGATCCTAAAAAATCATGCTTTTCATGTTCCTTCCCTCTCATGCTCGAGGCATGTCGGAACATCCCAACCTGATTATCCTCCAGTTAATCAGCGTGAAAGCTATATTACATTAAACTGTGGTATACCTCACATGACATTTAAAAGAACTCCTACTAAGGAAAGTCCCCAATATTCTAAGGCCGATACACATGACCTTTAATGTGATTTTACATTGAATGGTTCTTCACTCCACACCCTCTCCAATTGTCACCTCGACCTTTACTTCCATAGGATCTCCCTCTCCCACTAGTAGGAGAGGAAGAATGTGGTTGTTTAGATCCCTCGCATCCATTGGTTTCTCACATCGAACATGACTCGTGTAGGCTTAGATATTTTTGATGATCACAACATCCACACAAATATGAACTATGAGAACTATAATTTCTAATCAAACCAGGATATGTAGGATGCCTTCTAGAAGGCCCAAGCTCAAAAGGGTGCCCATCCAAAAGGGTTTACCCAATCATGTTTCCTTCAAATGTAAATCTTCCATACATAATCCCAACATAATATGAACTATGAGAACTCTAATTCTTGATCAAACTTTGATAAGTAGGATGCCTACCTAATGGCTCGAGCTCAAAAGGGTGCGCAACCAAACGATTCCACCAATTTATAACCCCTCAATGGGAAACTTCCATGCATAATCCCCAACCAATATGAACTATGTGAGCTATGATTCCTCTCTAGGGATATGTAGGAAACCCATCATATGGGTCTAATCCCAATATTAAGTCACCTTCTGTCCCTCATAGATGATGATAAAGTCCAGAGCGCCTTATTATATGGCTCAAGTCAGCATCACCTCTGCTTAGTCAAATATATTCATGCATACGACGATCTTGCAAATCGAGGGTAGCGTGAGGACGCACTCTTTGGGAAAGAACCAAGGATTCATGAACATATAAACACAACATAAATCTATAAGATAGTCCCATAATAGGCAATAATACTCCCCCAAAATGGTGTGGTGATCCTGACCTCCCATCCTCTTGATCAATAGAGTCCTTAACTAGTGTCATTGGATAAATCATAAATTAACAAGCACCTGCCTTTGGAAAGAAGGTCCATGAATCATGGATACCAGAACCGCTGGGCATTCCTAGGACCATGAATAATCCCATTGGAGACCATATGAGGAAGTTATATCTGAGGAGGATTGATTGTACAAGTACCTGACACCATGTAATTTCCCACTGGGACTGATTGATTGTGGAATCTTCTTTTCAATATGAAAGGGGGTAAAATTTCCAGTCCTTGTGGGGTCAATGTAAACTTCTTTAAATAATAATGATGGAGAATAAGTCGAAACAAAAGGAATGGTTAATTTGACGAGAACCCTTATCTATATAAAAGGTATGGGTTATGATCCACGTATACCATTTCCACTCCACCCAATACGTGCCACCTCGGAGGCGGAAATCCTCTAACAGTAGAAATTCTTGTATCCACTTTTTCCATAGTAGTTTTCATAACATGAAACTAGATTCCCTCTTCCCAAGGATCTAGTTTGACTACCCTGATCTATATCCCTTGCTTGGTATTTTTTCCCTTTCACTAGGGTAACATGTTCTCTACCTCGACCTGAACAGCCTATGGAACTCTAGCTACTAGCCTACTGAGTTGTAATTGCATTCCCTTCTAATTTTAAGGGTTGTTATGATCCTTTTCCACTAGTTAGTTGTATAATTTTCTAATAGAACCTCTAAAGATGATTGATTATTCATCAAATTTAATAATCAACAATAGGGTAAAGAAAATATGGGATCTTGTGACCATAAATTTCACACCGATAGAACTAGCGTAAAAAATGGTCTTGAGATAGTCTTCCACTACCCTGACTGCTCTTCCGGCTACTGCTTTAGTAGAAACTATCATATCAATATTTCATACCATTATAATATGAAATGAAAATTTTTATGTTGAAATAATCTAACTACTTCTTAGGGACTCTTTTAGCTTCCCTTTCATGATGAGATCTCGATTCATCTCAACTTCAAATATTCTTAACGGTAAAACATTCACTTGTGACCAGCTCTCATAATGAAGACCTTCCTAGAAATGTCTCATCCTAAAGATATAATCAGCTACCAAGGATGGTGTAAAGTTATATAGGTCTGTAAAACATCCACCTTAATCCGAAACTGATAAACCCTCCTACATCATATGCCTGAAATCCTTAGTATCCTTATCCCTTAATGTCTCTTGGTAAAAATGGATCAGGAACATATTTCTGAATTCCTTCCAAGATAAATCATCCTTTTTCCCAACTTCTTTAATAATATCCCACAAACTCTTGGAAGAACCAAAATGCATATACATAGGAAAATTAACCCTCATATCCATAGGTTTCTCAAGATTCTTGAAGATTGTCTGGACTGACTCAATCTAGAACTCGGCTTCTGAGGGTCTCCCTTCACCATTAAACATAGGTGGTTGTTGAAGCTAAAAATATTTTTTTAGCACATACATATAAGGAATAGTTGAAATCTCTCCCTTTCCATAGATCGCATGAACCTTAAGAAGATGTAATGAATATGATCATCTATCTTCTCCTCATGAACTAAAAATGTTTCAATTTATCTTTGTTAGGAGTATATTGATTTCTGATATCCTGACACTCAAGTCCAAGATGATGAGGATACATTTTCCCTACAATAAAAATAGACACCTTAGGGAACATGCTAGTAACAAGGTGAAACTCACAATGACTTTAATAGTTAACCAATAACTCTTGGTCTCTCTAGACATGGACTATATATACTTTAGCATGACATGAAAAAACATTTTATTTTCCCAGTTAAATATTTATCTCATATTATAGTTCAATAGGCAAGTAAATATTACATGAAAAAATAGATATGATCCTAAAATGAACAATGCATGTCAATATATCACTATGTTCTTATTATGGTGCATGTATTTCCACCTCACGCCATACTAGGCCATGAGTAAAAAACACAAGAAACAATAAAATAATAAATAATGTTCACACAACATGTGAATCATTCAAGGTGAAATATCAAAAACTATAATAAGAAAAGAAGACAAAAATCAATTCTATCCCTCGGTACTCGGATTTTCCCTCATACATGGGTTTGATTATCACATGAACAAGATCATTACCAAGTCCCAAAACATACTACTATTCATTATACTTTTTCCAAATAGAAAATCAAAAGAAAAGAAAACCATATTATTTGATACCAATTTGTAGCATCCCCAAATCAGTTACTCTCTCATGTGGATGGAAATGGTTGGTTATGGGACCACAAGGATGCCTCCCTACATGCCAGAGGATTTTGACTAACAGAGGTACATGGAAAATATAGTGGGTAGACTATACCCCCATTGGATTGAAGTGTAATTTATAAGAAAAAATTCATATTAAAATTTAAATAATTGGAGTAAAATAAATTAGAAGACAACCATAAAATCCAACTAAAAAATAAAATATATAATAAGGAAATATGTAATGACATGCCAGAATGTAACTAAATATCATGGTAGAATAATATAATAAAATTACTAGAAAACAAAAATAAAAGACTCAATGTCCCAGGTCCCAATCCCCATGTTGATCCCATCTCCAAAATCTATCCAATAAACAAACAAAAAGTCATGTGTAAACTCCAAATCCCTTTTCCAAATTGCATCCATGAAGCCTGCTATGGTTCCAAACGGCGGTCTAAATTAGTTGTGGGTAAAACACAGCAGGTCGACACCACCATGTCTAAAAAACAATCTTGTATGAAATTTATGAAATAAATTGATAAATGGGTGTATTGATTTTTTTAAAAAATTGAATAAATACAACAGCATGCTTCGGCACCATTCTTTAAGGTCTCTGAGCATCTATTATAACATTCCAACCACAACCATATAAGCAAGGTAAAAATATCATTTCGTACCATGCTAGAATATATATCTGAGCTTGTCTTAAAACCATGAAAACTAAACCTTATAACCATGGTAAAGTCACAAAAAATATTGTTAAAATCTCAATAATCATTAGAGCATGGGACTGGGCATATCCTACTCTTTATAAGCATTACAGTGTGGATGAGGCTAATCCCCCTCACTATAAGAATTAGAGTATATAAATATGCAAGTGCTTGGGACTAGATAGTTAAATAAGCATCCTAGGATAAAACACAATTCATGTCAAAAAAATAGATATCATAATATCATATAATATATATCAATGATTAATTATGATAATGAACATAATTATTTTATATACCACAAGGAATTCAAGTTTCAATTGATTATCAATTATATCAATAAGAAGTAATCCACACTTTTGGGATTCTATAACAAGAAATCACCCAAGGTTGGATGTCATGATAAACATAAAATAATCCATTATCCTATTATAAATCCATTTAAAACCAAATTAATTCATGGGATAATATCATTCAATTAACTATTAAATTTTGGGTGCACACCTCATTGGTGTGACCACGATATTGCATAAACATGACAATAATCAAACCACAGGGTTGAGATTTAGACCTGCTACCTTAAACCAAATATCCAAAAACACTTTCTATGGTCAATGCCCACGAGGAAAAAGGTGTGGAGGATTAAAAATAGGTTATTATTTCAAGGTTGATGAAGATAAAACCAATAATGCAATTGGGTGATGGTTTTCACCATAACGAGTTGGATAATATCAAAGAGATGGAAGAATCTAACCAAAGAAACTTATAAGGTATGGATAGTGTGAAATAGATAGTTGAAAAGGGGTTTGGAACTCTAAAACTTCCTGTACAATTCCCTTTGTTTGAGAGAGAAAAAGCTATGGTTGATTGGAAATAAAATCAGCCACATTGCAATTTTAAAAATACTGATATATTTATGATAAAAATGGAATCAATTATATAATTATAAATAAAATTTATTATATATAAATAATTATAAATATAATTTTACTTTAAAGTAACGTGATTTAATGAGAATAATATAAAATATTTTAAATTTTGAAAATTTTCACTATTCACTGGAAAATTAATCATTTTATGAAAGTATCAAAATTTCACCTTGAGAAAACTATCATATTCTAATTTCAAAAATTATGCAAATATTGAAAAATAAAATTTCTAAACGTTCTCGAATTTAATTATAATTTCTATATAAAAAATTCAATATAATTACATTATACAAAAATTCAATTTTGAAGTATAAAATGACATTACCAAAAAATGGGTGCTTATTTTCAAAGAAATAATCATTACTTTATTATTGAATAGGAAAACTATATATTTTTTTTGTAATTATTTTTATCATATTTTTTCCTACAATTTAAGAACTATGTGATAATGTTCACATTTTAATAATAATATATTTTATAGTATATCATAATTCTATTAAAGAATGGTGTTTTTTTAATAATTCTATTGATCATATTATTATTTAAACTAAATTTCTGTGGTTCTACAACCCCCATTCAAAAATAAATTATAACCTCAAAATTTTAACTCAATCATAAAAGGATGAATATTTAAAAATTCCTTTTTTCAAACCCATATCATATAATGAAATCCATTTAAAAAAGGAACTGGGTAGTATAAGGCTAATATAGTTAACACAAAATTGGGTTCACATATAAGGATAACATTGATGGTAAGAAATAATATAGTCATAATGGAGATAGTATCATCATAGTACTTATATAGAGTGATATAGAATATGTTCATGATAATGTTTAGGACCAAACAACCATAAATCAATGAGGGGTGAAAAGACAATCAATTTATTAAGAGTGAGAGAATGATTCTTTTATAGGCAAGACAAAAAAATGAGAAAAATTAGTTTCATTATTTCTTTCTGTTTCATAGTCAAAATTTCATCCTTTGGCAGACATTCAATGATTTCCCACTTTATATATTATTCCATGAAAGTAATATTCAAGATTAATTTTTCATTCCTGACATAGTAAAATTAACTTTTAATAGACCATAAGATCCATAAATGAATGCTAATTCATTTAATTATTCACTAAATATATACTTAAAAATGAAATAGTTACCACAAGTTATCCAATATGTAAAAAAATTAAATTAATATCTAAACCCTCGAAAATCACCCTCAAAGTTCAACTTAATACATTCCATAAATTGATAACCTTAATAATCCTCTAAAATCTACCGGGAGAAACTCAAAACACAGAAATATAGAGGATTTGATCAAATATTTATCCCTAGACAATCAAAAGGAGATCATAATGTCACATACACAACATGTGAAAACCCTGATCATATATTCCCTTTAAGCATATTAATATAAATAATCGTCATAAAAACTCAATGAAAATATATATTCTTCAAAAAATAAAACAGTACTTATTCCTTAAATAAAATCATATATTATTTAACATATTCAATAAATCAAAAATTACAGTGAACATCATCAAAGATGTCATGAATAACTTATTCATTAAATAACTAATTAATTTCATGTTTACCCATACTATCTTGTTTACTTCATCAATTTCAATCATCTTTTTTCCAACTAACAATTATTAACTCAAAATTAGAAATATATTAAGAATTTTATTTCCATTAATCATGTGTTATAAAGAATATCATGTTAACAGTAAATTAATTTTCATGGTTATTGTTACCATTCAATATATGTTTTTAAACCTTAAAGAAAAACTACTATGGAAAATCATCTTATATATCCTGATTCTTATAACATTAATATCATTGGTATAACACTTATATAACATAATTATTTAATATCAATACATAAACACTTCAATGATTTTACTTAAATAATTTCCATAGCATATGTCTATCCATTGAATTATATTTATCCCCTGGATTAGGGTATTGGCTCAGGTAATGCCCATGTTCCACTCAAATAAGATATTAAACTATAAATGGTACCTTAGGATGAAATTCATATATCTCCATCAAACGTATTATTTTTCCTATAAAATTAAATTATCTATGTCCTTTTTTCTAGAAATAAAATATCTTCTCATTCCACTAAAACAATTCCATGTGTTATTATTCCAACATTCTTGACATGTTGGAAGCTGAATTTTATTCCCTTAATGAACATCATTAAACTCTATTTTTCTATTATTTGGTGTTTCAGGAAACTAAACCATGTTGATATTGGTAATCATATAATGTGATAAATTATTAGGTGTAATAACAATGCTTCATCATCTAGACCAAAAAAAATTTCTCATGAGTATGATAATTCCATTGTCCTTTAAGTTCATCGTTAACCCAATTACTTCTACTTCCGACTGTTGAAAAAACTAAAAAATCAATTAATGAAAAACAATATTCATCGTGGGAAACCGCATTATCATTAAAATAATTTATAGGATGTATAGATTATGAAAAGTAATTTTTTATTTAAGAAACCATTGGTTTAAACTAGCACATTCATAGTCATCATCTATTCAAATATTTCATAGTGGTTCATAAAGAAAATTTGTGTTAAACCTAGAATGTCCCTTCAGGAATATAAAACTAGGTTCCTAGTAAGGGAGAACTTACCATATACCATAAAGAAGTTCAATATATATTTAAACAACTCTATTGTGGGTTATTACCCCTAGATACATCTTTTCCGATACCTTTTCTTCTTCTAGTATTCATAAAGGTATTTTTTTAGAAAAACACATAATCACTATCTTATAAAAACTTTGGGATAACAATTTATACATAGATTTATCCTATAAGTTTTTTATAGGGTTATGTCCCCTATATATGGTTTCCTAAATGTACTTCCCAAGGATTATACTAAAATTTATCTAATACCAATGGTAACAAACTAAGCTCTAGAAACCCAGAGTTAGTGTCTAATTTAATAAAATGGAATAAGATAAAAGGGATCATATCACCAAGGATAAATTAGTTTAGCAGTCTTGATGAGGTATATGTAATCATGCTTCCCATTTTATATTGTAAATAAAATTTAAAAACTTATTGATAGTAAATACTTTATATAAATAGAATCATTCAAATATTCCTTCTTGAAATCCTATTCAAAGAAAAAATCAAGTGTGATCTCAAATTCTTAGTAAGTGATATGTATAGGAGAATTTATCTTGAGTAAATAAGGTATTTTTAATTTGAAAAGGAAAATAACTAAAAATACATTCCATTTAATAAATAATAATGAAAAATATGGAAGGAATAAATTTAGATCAAATAACGTCATATAAATAATCACATAATCATAAAAATTATCAATAGATTTCATTAATATTAAAATAATCACTTGGATACCAATAATTAATTTCATAATTATTGAATTCATAATGTGGGACCACTTTAACTTACAATTTAGGTCTCATTCCAAGAAATCAAACATAAATAATCATGGCCTCAACCAAATACCCAAAATATTTTTTCTCATTAGTCCTACCGATGCATCATGCGTATACGAACATTCACATCCCACACATTGCATAATATTTCTGAGAAATTTATTATATATTAAACTATAAATTTAATTCATGAACAATATTAATTATAAATAAATATACATATTGATTAATGGATATGTAAAATCAATATTTAGCTAGTTTTTCAAAAATAACATTATTTTACAAAATCATATGCTTAATTGGCATATGTTTTAGGAGATATTCATACCAATGATACAAAGAATACGAATATGTCTATTGAAAATGATCATAGGGAAGATGATTTTTCAGGGGAAAGTCAAATTTAAACAAATTAATCAATAAATGATAGATAACCCTTAATTCATTAGAAAAGTACATTTTCTTGAAAAATCAAGCTATTAAGAGAATAAAATAAAATGGAAGATGAAAATTAAAAAATGTATTCACAAAGAATTTTTAGTTAAAAAATAATAATTTGACACTTATATAGAAACCTAATTATTATAAAAATATTATGGTGGTGGGAATTCCCATTAATGTGGTATATCTTAAAAATAAACATTCCTTTTCATGTTTTGTAAGGAATTTGAAAATTACTATTTCATTAATGGAACAAAAATAGTTGGAATGAAATGGTTTGACGGGAGAGGGGTAGTATATCACTTTTATTTGGCGAATGGGGAGTCATAGTTGAATGATTCGACATCAATTTCATCATTTTTCATCATCCAAAGAAACTCCCAACATTTCCCACATCCATAACTATTTACAGACCTACCTTCCAAAGGCATGTGTCTATTTGGGTTTTCATTCCCAACAACATTTATGATATCACATTGTTCAAGAGGATGGGTGATCAGGCTCATCACACCCTTTTGGGGGAAAGTCATTCCTACTCTAGGACTCTCTTATAGATTTAAGATGTGTTAATAAATCTCTTCCTAATCCAGATATGAGACTGGTTTCCCTAACAAAATGAACAAGTGTTGAATATTTCCGTGTTTAAAGGGGTTATATTAATGATCCATTTGTATGTATCTAGGGTTATTCGTAAATTTACTATTATTTATTATAAATTGGTATCTAAATATATTTTGAGGACATATAACTTGGAACTCTTGTGTTTATAGAAATACAGGGAGGCAGTTGATGTCTCAAGGATGGGATTGAACCTTTATGAGGTGTCTTATGTATCATGTTAAAAACATAAATCATAACCCATTTAGTTTATTTGATTTGTGATGTTTGAAATCATGAAAAATGTAAATATATGAGGGAAAATAGGCATCGTATATTGAGATTTAACCTCAGGTATGCATCCTACATATTCTATTTATTATAGGAAACAGTTTCATTATAGTTGTATCACACCCTCATGACTTACCTCGAGGTGGATTCCTTTGTATGGGGGATGTCATATCATATTGATTAATAGGTATTACACACTGAGGTTTACCTAGATATTTAAAATTTATGATGTGAACAATATGATAATTAGAAATCCCTAATCTCATTTGATCTATGTTCAGTGTGAGAAACAAGGGATCAAAAGTGATCGATCTCATCGCATATCGATTTGAGAATATTTCACTAGGGTATCCCTATAACATGTTTGATATAGAGATTCGGCCTTAGGATGGAATCCTACATATCATGTTCATAGAATATATTAGGGTTATAGTAGTTCATTTGATTTCTTAGACCACTGGGGGATGATTCATGGAGATGAACCCATATGAGAGTTTGGATCCCATGGTTTTGAGTGTTAACGACATGAAGGGACTAAAACCGAAGTGGATGAACATCAGATATCGAACCATAGAAAGTCACCCTACATATTCTATTTGGATAGAAATTATAATTATCATAGTTTATTTTACTTATTGATCTGCTGATGGCTGAGAATGGATGATAAGACTATGGGATAGACATGAGATTGAGGGTTAGAGTGTTGGAGACATTGAGGGACTCACATAGAAGTGGATGCCTATCAAAGCTTGTGCCTTAGGAAGGTATCGTACATATCATATCTATACATGAATCAGTGTTCTCATAGTTTAGTTGGGGTTATGCCCGAGTATGTCCACTGAAATTGGTATTCATATCTTCGGATGTCTGCATAAAATGTTCTGATTCTCTTCTTGAAATGTTTATATTGTCTATATGGAATGTAAATGGATTTTTAAACATGTCCTGATTTCTTATAGGGCATACCAAAAGAGAATCATGTGATCTGGTTGAATTTTATAGAGGACATTGCATGGTCTGGAAGGAATGGCTGGGAGGTTGTCGTATCATCTTGTCTGAAAAATCTAGAGGTTGTCACTTGACCTAGACGACATGTCTGGAGGGTGTCTAAACACTTGGCCGACATGTCTGTAGGTTGGTGTAAGACTTGGATGACATGTCTAAAGGGCGTCTCAAGAAATATTTGACATGCTGAAAGGACTCCACAAGATGTGGGGGCATGTCCTGAAGATGATCCATGGATTGGGATATATTTATGGGGGATGTCCCAAGATCTATCTAGAAAGGTCACAAGACTTCAAAATACATGGGATAAATTCCCTCATGATTCCACATGGATTGGGAGACATGTCCAAAGGACATTTCAATATCTTCTATGAATGATTAGATAACTTCTCAAGACTTGGGTCACATACCCAGGTGATTCCACAAGACTTTATTAACATGTAAAAGGGATATATCTTGATATAAATGTGATGTCTCGAGGGTTTCACATGACATGGGAAAACTTCCCTAGCGTTCTTTCATGATCTTGGGGTGTTATGAAAATTACATGAATATTAGTGTATCTATATTTTTATAAAATTTTCATTCATTTTTATCCTTTTTTCAGTCTTTATTTCATATGGACCATAATTTTTTTTGATGAATTATCTTATTTTAGGTCTCAGGTGACACAGTATACATGAATAGCCTATTTTTTATAATCTAGATGAAGTGATAAAATCCATTCACGTTATCTTTAAAGTGAACACATGAAGCACAAATTCATTCTACATGATCCCTTTGGCCATTCCCTATATTTTACTAGGAAGATGACCATTCTGATCACATGACATGCTATTATTAGATGTTTATTTGTGCTCACATATAGCAGTCATGGTCATATATTTTTTTTAACTGAGGGGGATGGATTTATAATGTTCATTGTCACGGTTATATGCCACCTTGCATAGTATGTATCTTTAATGTTTTTACAGATTCGATGAAGGTATTTTTTTTAGAAAAATCTTTGTATGATCCTGTCATGGGACATCCATGGTGTCACATGAAAACAATAATTCTGAAAACATTATTCCATCTACATGTTTATTGGACCCCCTCAAATAAAAGTGATTTATCCTAACTACGTTTACATATAAAATGGTCTTTGATCCATTGATATAACAAGTCTGGTAGCCTTAGTGAGATCAGGATTCCCATAGAAAGGCTCTTGTGTGATTTAATATGACTTTTATATAGTCATTCTCAAGTATAAGATATCTTGTTTGAGTCCATTTTTGAGGTCGGGATGACTTTTCATGGGTCTCTCATGAGAATAAAGTGACTTTTCAAGGGGTCCACTACAAGATGAATGGTGATCACCTCAGGAGAACAACTAATTTCATGTAAAGATCATTTTATACTCTCTTCACAATAATCCTGTATCGTTCTATGCCTTTATTTTCAATTATTAAATAAGGAATGATATCATTAGATTTCATGCGACAATTGTTTAGGAAAATTAGTTTTCTTTTCCTCAATGCATCATGTGATCATTAGTCGATGTCTCAATGATTCAAGATAATTTATATGGTCAATCCCTATACTTTTTTTTTCAGAGTCACTGAGGCATCACATCCTTTAATGGACTAATTAATGTTCCTTCATTTGTTGAAGGTGACATACCAACATGTACTTATGCAGAAAGGTGTACATTCCTCTTGGGACTCTGTGGGGTCTTGTAAATCACATAAGTATAATGTATGAGATAAACATAAATCACCATCACAAGATGCATTATCCTTTCTCAACATATAGTTTATATTTTGTCTATGATGATTTTTAAGTGTATTCTAGTTGAAAAGTTTTATGATCAGAGAAACATGTCTATAAAACCCAATAATATCATCATCTATTTTTAGGATTCCTTCTCATGAATAGGAGGTCTTCTCTAAAGGGGAATCACATGATCATAAATATGTCATGTGTAGCACATGACTCATTCACATGACCTTAAAAAGGACATGAAAACGTGTGTCCTTATGAAGGTTACCTGATCCTCATTATTCAATGGGATTCCCTTCCTTTATTTTTATTAGAAAATAGTACCCATGCATTGGGAAAATTTTCCATTCTATATTTTTTTATCCTCATTTGGAGGGCATCAACAACTTCCCCCCTTAGAAGAAATGTTTTCATGGATAAGAACTCAATTCTGAGGAAATTAAATTCACACCTATGTCTTTTTGGATTCCATGAACTAGTGTCTTGGGTGAAATTTGGACATCTTGATGACCCTTTATATTTTATAGAACATTCAATAAATATGGGCGTGAGAGGATTTTCATTTAAATAGTGACCTTGACTTGTAAAATTCTTGTGATTCCTCTTATCGCATGATGCCTTCACAATACCTCATCACAAAATCCCTTTCACAATACCTTTCTAAAATTAATAATCACATGATCTATTTCGAAGAACTAATCGTAAGATTTATTTGTGAGATCTAATCATGTGTTTTTTCAGGTGACAATTTTATCTCATCACTTGTTCTAACGCATCACAAATCAAATCTTAGTAATTTTCTTGAACCATAACCCAAGTATATGAACTTGTGGATATCTTGTGAGATTCGTGCAATCTGTTGGTATGGATTAATGATTTCATGACCATTATGTGGGTTTTGTGACCACTTTAGGGTCACATAATGGTGAGTCTTATAAAAAATTATCAATCAGGAGATATTCCCTGGGTTTTGATATTTTCAAGTTCTCTATAGGTCATGTTATTTTTTAGGTTTTTTGTGGGTCATGTGATTTATGTGACACATGTCAGTTCATGCAATAAAAATTACCTTTATGGGTCATGTTATTTTCTTGATGTAATAATATTCATGAGTCTATTTTGACAGGATTTATTCTCTTATCTAATATGTTATTCTTTCTATGATATAGAGAGATTCTAATTCCTATACATCTTCCACAATGGCTAGCTAGAAGGACATGATTTCTTAGAATTATAATTCTGACCCTTAATTTCATGTTTGTTCTAAAAATGAGTTTTTTAGGAGCTTTCATTCATCTAAACTCCACAATGTTTCTTTTCACCCCAACATCCGTTACACTGATTTTCTATGTTGGAAGATATTCCCATTCAATCTTCTGACTACAATCTTCCATCATGATGGATATCAAATTCCCTAGATTATTCTAAAATGAATATTTTATAAGGTATTAATTTGTTAATGCTATATTCCCAGGGGTTTTCTAACAAGGTAGTGAACTCCCCTCAGGGTTTGTACTATTGCGATTTTTCCCTCCATCCCATTTCTCAATGTTATTCCAGAAAATTTGTATCTTCCCAAAATAAATCAAAAATTGGTTAGATCATGAAATGATACTTTAGAGATAGTGGAAATTTTCCTAATAAATGGGTGTGTCTATTCTAGGTTTTTTATGGATGCTCAAAAATTTTTGACCACATACAGTCTATTCACCGTTATGAGTTATAATTGTTTTCCTAGTTATTTATCTATCATCAGTCAAAAAGGAGTTGTTCAACTATCGGTGCCCTATTACTAATTAATTTCATCTATCCCACACTAAAGTGGGTATCAACCTCTGGTACTTTTAATTATTGGGAGGGATATCTACACTTGGGGAGATGTATGATATAATTCATCCTACCGAAGATGCATGGGATGAAACCACAAAAACTATGACCTTGGAAAGGGATGTGATTTTAATTTTTAATGAGATGTTAAGAAAGAATATAAATATATACTCATTCATATCATTTATGGAATATATCATAATTTTTTTTCCACATTAGGACTCATTCAACAACTATGATCCCCCAAATATTCCCTTCTCGACAGGTTTGTGATGATGTGGGATCATATTGGGATATCCTTGAGTTAAGAGAGTATACTACATGAGGATTATAGGTGAGACTAGAGGAATCCCTGAGTCTTAGACTAGTAGGATTCATATCCATGATTCTAAATTTATGGTTTATTCCAACCTGGGATACAAAATCATGAATCTGATATGGAACACTAGTGATGGTAGCTTGATTAGAAGAGGGGTGGATTCATAATATAGTAATATTGAATATTTCTCAACTCCTCTATATCTTGGTCCATATCTAACATGAAAGTGTACTTAATAATATTTTTATCCTTTTCATATTCTTAATCTACTAGATATGAGATAATTTCCATTGTTAACAATATCATTAAACTTTTGGGATCTTGGATGCTTCATTTCACCCTTAAATGTTCAATATGTCTAGGTCTGAGGTGATTTCGAAAGACATGGATGAGTTCATTTGCATAATAATATGTTCTGATCATTTCAAATCAATGCCTAATCCAATAGTGATCGGGCCAATTTTTTATAATGGTTGTGGATCTCTCAGTGAATGATTATACAAAATCACTCTTTGTGATGGGGTTATCATGTCCCATCAAAACAAGATTCCTATTTTTGATACATATACCCATTATTGTTTAACCCTCAAACTTGGATTAAACCATAGGGTTTCTCCTCTCCCTTCAGCTAGCATATAGGGATAATTAAATCCTAGGTGTATCCACCAATTTTTTCTTATATTGGTTCACAATGACACAATCACTGATATTATCCTCCTTCATATTTTCACTATTCTCTTTCTATATTATGATTATTACATGGTATAGGTGGAATCCTACATGGTTGGTCTATAGAATATATTTTTTTATAGGTGAACAATCCATTTGATGCACTGACCCCCTTATCTATAGCAGCAATGAATTTGATTCAAGATTCAGGTGGGCCTTCGAGGAATCTTTCTCATCCAATAGATAACCATCACATTAATGGGTATAATTTTATGGGGAAATTTTTCCTTTAATATGTGTGGATGATGATGCATAATTTTAGAGAAGGGTGCATGGGACTTCCACTCTTGCCTCTTCATCACCTCAGTTCATCATTCCCTCTTCTGAAATACCCAACCCATGAAGTTATCTAGGACCAAGTACTTCATATACTCATCAAGATTCTAATTCACCACTTGATCATTGAAACTCCCTTGATACATTTCATAAACAAGAGGAGCACCTTCTCCACAAATTTCATGAATTAGGTGTTGGAAGATTTAACTCCTGGTCGTTATATGATATCATGATAAAAATAATCCATACTTAAAAACAACTATTTGATATTGAGAAAGACCTATGTAGTTTTTGAGATGAATCCTCTATGTCCTAGACTCTCAGGTAATAATTAGAGGTTCTTGAGTAGAGAATTTATATGACCTATTATCCACAAGATTAGGTGGACCTCATGAATACATAAATAATTGAATACAAAGAATGCACATGTTTTTCTAGATATCATTTTCTTTTATCTTTATCTCTATTTGGTGACTAGTCTTAATTGAGATAAATATTTAGCTCCTTTTTGATACTATTTACCCTAAGGTAGTGGAGGAGGAGGCAGAGTGAATGGAACTTCTTCATTCCATTGACGGTTCCCTCTAGACTCTAGCTTATTTGGATAACTCATCATATCGAATCTTACTATAGTCATATCACCAATGTTTCTATTTTAATGGAATCCTTGAGGATTCTCTGAATTGTGGAAATTCCTCCTTTTTCATATTTTCAATGAATAAATTCTTTTAAATTTACATATATTTTTATAAAATTATTTTATGCATGATGTGCATGAAATTTCACTGATCGTATGTCCTGGGAATCATTAATAATACCCATAATTTGAATAATTTCAACTAAAACTAAATTTTTGGACATGAATTTTTAAATCCAAAATGTTTTTTCCAAAGAAAGTATCATGAATCCCCATGGACATGATATTCCACGTTGATGTACCTACTCTAGTTTTCTTTTTATTACAATATTTAGAAGGATAATTTGGGTAAAATCTATGTTCTGTATGTAGAATTATCTATATTTTTCTAAATTTGGTGGACTTAGAGTGTGTAGCTTGATTTTTCCTAGGAAAAAATGATGATCCCAACATGATTTATATATTTTTATTTTATATTGAACTAATTTTATTCTAAGTTATATATTGGGGAAGGTTTTCTAGGGATGGACTCATCTTTTTCTTGGGCTACACTCTTAAAGGTTTTATATCTAACATGTTTTATGACTTTTCAGTTTTTATGAGTGCCTAATATTTCCTAGATCATGAAAATTGGATTTGCAGTGAGAAGGGAGTTTATTTTTTTCAATATTAACTTTTTGGGTTCCATCCTATGAGCATTGTGACCCTTTTAGTCAGTTATTTTAAGTCATTTCAAACTATAACATTATTGAGCTTTAGTTTAAGGTTATCCATCGCATACCTTCAATAACTACATTTTAGGGTCTTCAATATTGGACCTTATTCTACTAGAAATATTCAACTCATGAATTAATGTTATATATATACTTTAACATCATGTGGTAAGAACATATGACACACAGTTTAAACACATGTGGTAAAGACAGAAATATGACATGCATTTTAACATCTTTCTGCTAAGACATTATCCATGTAGTTTAAATCATTAAGTAAGAATGTAAAAATGCTATGTAGTTTAAAATATTTCTACTCAGAAATATACCTTGCAGTTTAAATTCATGTGATAAAAATTTCGATATGCTATGAAGTTTAAAGTCGTGTTTTTAAGACAACTACCATGCAGTCTAGCGCCATATAGTAAGGATGTAAATTTTTTTTAAAATTTAAATTCTTATTTCTTGGTCATATTCCTTGTATTTTAACTTCATTTGGTAAGAACATAAATATTTGATGAAATTTAATTTATTTTTTCTAGGACATGATTGACCAATATATAGAATGGGGTAAACATTATCATGATGACCCAAAACACCCTATGTTGTTATGTTCTACCATGGTGTTGCTAAGGCTCATGAGGGTTGAAGTTCCTTTATTAAAATTAGGAGAGGTCTTTGGTAGGTAGGTGTAATCCCCCATGTGTTGATAGTATAGTCTAATGAAGGTGTCCTCAATCTTATTCAAGGGCCATAAATTATTTTTGAGATGGTATTGGTGGATGAGAAAATATTAGGGAAGTCGAGTCCACCTATATTTTCAGAATAAGGCATGAGTAATTTAAGTCCCGAAGTTTCAAAATGATTAATAAGGAATGGGGTAGACATACTTGGGATGTAACAGCCCGATATTTTATGAGATATATTATTTTTAATTTCATTGATGTCTTCTATTGTACACCTCGATTAGTTTGTACTATACGCGACAGTGTATTAGCTTGCAGTATACGAAACACTATTCTTGGAAAGTGTTATACACAATTTCAAGTTTGTTTTGTAGAAATTATTCTATGCAACATTAAGAGTAGATTTTGTTTAATGCATAAATGAAATAAGTTTTGATTATGTTATATGCAACACCAAATGGAGCTTTCACTACATGAAGCCATGACCTGGCTTTCATTACACGCAATCAAGACCTTCTTTGATAGCGTGTGTAGTACGCAATATCGACTTTCACTAAACAATGATATTCTCTTAAAATATTATTAAAAATAGATGTTATGAATTGTAATACCCAATTTTTGAAATTTTTTAAATTTTATCTTTCAAAATGGACTTCATTTTTGGATTCAGAGTATCGAAATTATCCAGGGGTGAAATTTTGGTATTTTTCTGAAAACATTCAATTTTCGATGAATAGTGAAAACACTGGGTTACTATTTAAAAACTGAATTTTTATTTAATTAATTATTTATTTTATTTATATTTATTTTAGGTCAAAATTGATACATAACACCTATATAAGTTCAATGTAATTCATTGGAGTCATTTTATAATAATTTTAGATATATAAAAATTTTATTGATCTTTTCACCGTCTTTTACCCACATCCTAGGAGAATTTGAAAATTTACATAAAACATAATTTTACCTCTTCTGTGAGTGGAATTTCAAAAATATGAGAGACACAGTTAATTTCAAAGACTAAAATTTTGTTCAATGAGATTGAAATAATTTTTGGTAAATAGTAACTTTTTACTTTTTTTTACCATGGTTAAAAGTAAATAGTGTAATTAAGGGTAAAAATGATATTATTATTACCCTAACACATGTACTGATTCTATTGGATAAGTTTAATTCGACCAAAAACAAGATTAGGAATAAAATATGACAATTTAGGCCCACTTGGATTACATTTGGACATTTAATATTTTTTTTAAAGAATAGTTAAAATAGTTAAAACCAATGTTTAATAACTAAAACATTTTTCATATAGGGTTGTACATAAGATAAATTAGACTATAAATATTCATTATAATGATAAAATTATTTCCTACATAATGGTATTTTATTTATAATTTTTAGACATTAAATAATATAATTTATTTATGACACAATGATGATGCAGTAATTATCTTATTAATGAAATATTGATATAATTTATGTTATAAATACCCAAATAAATGTAATTTGAGACTTTTGATGAATTAAACTAATTTTATAGGTTAATATGACATGTTATTATTGATTTAATTAACTTTTTTAGAACTAATCATTCTGTTATGATTTTTAAAAAAATCAATTACCAAATAGTGTCAAAATTGGCATAAAATAGTTTTTTAAAACAACATTATATTATTAATTGTTATTTTATTCCTAAAAATCTAAGTTTCATAAAAATGACTTATAAAATGTTATATATATTAATAATAAACAACTTGGGGTTATTATGTATTGTTATAGTTATTTTATTAACCATATAGTGTAAGAAAACAAGAAGACACGGTAAAAGTAAAATTATTTAACTTAAAGTTAAATCTAAATGATAAGGTTAAAATAGAAACCTAAACATGTCTAAATTCTATTGTATGAGAGTATTTAGACCCATCCCCATATTATCCTTGAAATATATCAATTTGGAGCTATTAAAAACCGAATATGACATTATAATAAAATAATAGTGTTAGTTTTTCCAAAGGTTCCCCTCTCCTCCCTTATAAAAGGGAACCTCCTCCCTCTCTTCCTCGCACCCTTTTGAGCCTTGAAGCTCGGTCAAACCCTACCCATTTATATTCTACACTTCCCTTGAAAAATTATGTAGGTTCTGGTCTTCTAAAAAGACCAACTATACTTCCATAAGAGGAAGCTAAAAGGAGGTGCGTCGAAGAAGAGGTAATCTCTTCTTCCGATTCTCTCATGTTTCTTTCTTCTTAAACATCTTCTTCTTTAGTTGTATCATTATAAAGAAAAAACATCAGTATTAATTATATACTGATATGTTCTTATAAATATGAAACAACCCTATTTTACCTTCTATCCATCCTATGGAAAATGAAATCACCGCGTGTGCGTACGTACGAAATACTGTCTCCACGCCGTGGTGTAATCTGTTTTCAACCACCACCTTACTTGGATGGGTATAATGGTGTAAATAAATAACTATATATGATTATTTTAATGTTATATTGATTCTTAAATATTATACATACACTTCAATAAAATTCCATGATCATTGGAATGGTATCATCGCTTGTGCGTACGTACGGACTACCGTCTACAAGACGCAATGAGATTCATTCTCCCTGTTAACAATTCATGAATAATTATAAAGTATATATAATAAGTAATCATGAAATTTATGACATAATAATGATACTTGATTTATGTATATATATATGTATTTAATCTACTTAATTTCATTCAATTCAATAAGGAAATAAAAATAGTGTTCATGCGTACGTACGGCCTACCATCTCCATGAACGGTGTATTTCATTCCATTTATCGATCTATCATATATATATATATATACTGAATATATATTATATATAAATCATGTTTTACATTCTTTAATTATGTAAATCATGATATAAGTAATAATATGAAGAACAAAAAGTCCAAACACGTATGATAAATAAAATGATTTTACCCAAAACGCTGCTTTAACATGGAATTTACAAAAGAACTGGTAATATAAAGTCATAAGTGAACCATTTATAACATCAAAACAATGAATATGATTCTATAATAAGTCAGTGACATTATCTAAATCATTATACAGGAGTTTCAGATACCTACGAAGCATATAATACATAAGGTAAGGGATAACTTTTCCAATCCTGTTCTTATCCGAGATTGTTATTCGTAAGTATTTACAAGGGTTCTTGTTATCATCCATGCCCGTGTTTTCTAAAAATGTTTTCATGTATTTTTAAAGTCCTTTTTACCAATTTTTTACTTTTACTACATGATATTTAATGAATCTTTCTTTTGTTTATATTACGAGGTACTTTTTGACTTTTCCGGAAAAAGTACGAGAAGAATGTTTTTTTAAACTTATATGGAATGAAAAGATTTATACGGTTTTATAAAGCCTTATTTTCGTGAATCTTCCTCCAAAATATTTCATGAAGATTTTCAAGAAAATCCCTTTCTTTTAAAAATTTCATGACGTTTTGTGAAAAGAAATTGATTTTGAAGAAGAAAAGATATTTTCCTCAAGAATTCATTTCAAATGTTTTATCAAAACCATTTTCCATCTAAGATGAAATTATTTTATATGTGTATGTTTCAAGTATAAAGTCTCTATGATTTAGATGGTTTCAATTTTCTTATTATTAAATATCCATTTGTTTTATATGGATTATGTGATGATGGGATGATGTTTATGAAACCCATTTTATTCTTTGGGTTATGATGAATGGTTCATGTTTATTTTCTGGCACAAGTAAGAATGATTTAATTATGAGATGTGTGGGACCTATATATCCCTCCAATGAATTAGGTAAAGATTTATATCTCATGAGATAGACATGGATGGAATGGTAAGTTAATCTGGTTCAGTGTTACAGGACTGGAACGAGGAGTGAACTCGATTCAGAAAGGGACTTTGTTCACTAATATGGTATTGGCAGCAATGCCTTAGCTACTCTGGAAATCATAACATGTGCTTAATGGATGCCACAATAACATGTTTTATTACCATTATATTTTATCATGACTAATGTTCCGTTATGATCTATGCCTTGTGTACTTCCATGATTTATGTCGTTGCTCATGATTTTGATGTTCAGATTTTATGTTCAAGTATTTTCATTCAAATGTTTATGGATTTGTTTTATGTTCTCTATTCTTACCCTTACTGATCATTTGAGCTCAACCTTTATATGTTTTCTTTTCCCCAGGATTTAAAGATAGGTTTTAGGTAAGAAATCAAAAGGGTAATATCTTTATGGGAGATGTTGAAGATCTTTAACCACGATTAGAAGATTATTTTCTGAGTTTCCAAAGACACTAAACTATTACGGTCCTTGTGTGTCTGTTTTCGTTATGTATCAAGTATTCCGCAAAATTAATGTAATGTCCATGTACGTCATGCTTAGGGACTCTACAGTTTGTATCAGAGGAAATTTTTAGTTATCCTTTGGAAACTAGGATGCGAAAACATTAGTGAAATCCCTAGAGATATTTCTAAGGTATGTCTAGGAGTGTCCCTAAGGTTATGTATACGTATTGGTTAGAGTCCTAGAATTACATTGATGATCCTGAATAACCTAGGGAGAACCTAAGGTTTCATGGATAAAGTATTTTTTGTTAAGCTAGACATCCCATAAGTGACCTTTTATGATTATGTGGTTACTCGTTATTTTAATTGTTTCTTACACTATGTTTTATGGTCTTAGTCAATGTAGAGAACGAGAAGGAATTCAGTTAACATTGATTCCAATGGACAAATTGGTGACTATGATCAATGAAATTTTGTAATGCCTGGAGAGAATGATATTGTGATTATTCCGAATCAGTCATCTCGATATATGATTAACAAGGTGAACATTAATTTTATTCCTAAGTCATCAAATAATAGGAATGTGGAATTTTCTGCATGTTCACATGGTGAGGAGCACAGAGAATGGAAGATTGAGATTTCTAATGAAGGGAAGAAGAACATTGAGGAATACCTCAAATGGAAGGAATGATGTTATCTATGTGGAGAAAATGGTCATAGAGTGACAGACTGTTATGGAGTCTAATGTCTTATCTATGGAGAACATGAGCATTACCCAACTCAATGCCATGACCTAAGAAGTTACTTCTAAATCGAAGAAGGACTTATTCCATGCCAATCATTGAATAGGATGGATTGAAGGGATTATGTATTGGAATTAAATAACAATGTTGTTGAGGTACCTTTATAGTATATGGATATATGTGTGTATTGGTCCATTGTGGGTTTATAAAAGAATATGGTACCGGTAACCATGAAAATTTATTGAAATATTTTTGGAAAGCGGATGATATGCGCATAATGAAGGGATAAGGAGAAAATAAAATGTTTGATAGTATTCATGAGCTCATGACTGATATAAGGACTAAATGATATCATGGATTGACTATATAGAAATTTTGGGATTTTGGTATGGGGAAAGAGTTAACTTTTGACAGCATTCATGTTTTCACTAGGGTTTAATGGGTATTCATTTTTCATGAGAATACATGATTAAGGTACTCACATGTTTGGAATGTGAGAAACAAGATATATTTTATGATATATGGGGGATAAATGATGGTATTCACGTGCTTGTTATGTGACCTTTCAAGTAATCATTTTCATTATACTATGAGCATGGACCGAAGTATTTTGGATAAGCCTAAAGATAGGAATTAATTAATTTAGACATATGATAGTATTGTTTAAGGGTAGAACTTTTTTCCTATTTTATTATAGGAATGTTATTATAATGTAATTTTAGAAAAAGGGGCAACCTTCATAATAGGCAACAACCCATCGCGTCAGACAAGGTTGTGGGAATCAAACCCACCACCGAAGTGCGACAAGCCTTTATCGCCTACCACTGGATTACAAGAAGTCACTTGTTAGTAGAAACTAGATTTACAATATTAAGAAGTATGATATATGAAGAATTAGTCTATTTTAGAAACCACATGTGATTAATCTCAGCATAGATGGACTTATGTATATTTAATATCTAGTGATAAAGGCAGATGGAATGTACTATATTTCTATCGCATGATCTGCTAACACTTCGAGAATGACAAATTCAACTTCATTTCGTTAAATAAGAGATGAAGTGGAAATTGTTCAAGGTACAAACAACGGTGAGATTATACCAAAATAAAGTAAGTATTTCTTCTAATTCAAATTCATTATCTGTAGGGAAATGATCTTGAAAACCAAAAATGTTGTCCTAGTACCCTTATATATGATGAATTAGATGGTACCATAGATCAGCACAAATTTATGGCTTTGTTATTGTTGTATTTTTTATAGCCATGTCCTCTACCACTCTTCATCAAAAGTTGATGGTTATATTTATCTTCCATATCCATAATTTCACCCATGTTGTCTTATTTGGAAACATAGTTCTGAGTTACTTTGGGTAACTATTATGATTCTAACGTCCCTTTTTAAAATCAATTTTTAGTATCCCTTTTTACAATGTGGGTTTGTATGAAAGAAACTTTCAAGTAGTAAACCCTTTATAACCCCGATGAATTTCGAGGGTGAAATTCATTTTAAGGGGGGTAGAATGTAACACCTCAAGATTTTAAGATATATATTATTTTTAATTTCTTTGATGTCTTCTATTGTACACCAAGATTAGTTTGTACTATACACAACACTGTATTAGCTTGCAGTATACAAAACGCTATTCTTGGCATGTGTTACACACAATTTCAAGTTTGTTTTGTAGAGATTATTCTATGCAACATTAAATATAGATTTTGTTTAATGCATAAATGAAATAAGTTTTGATTATGTTATACGCAACACCAAACGGAGTTTTCAATACACGCAACCCTAACATGGCTTGCATTACACGCAATCAAGAGCTTATTCGATAGCGTGTGTAGTACTCAATACCGTGTATCAATAAACAACGGTATACTATTAAAATATTGTTAAAAATAGTCGTTATGAATAGTAATACCCACTTTTTGAAATTTTGTAAATTTTATCTTTCAAAATGGACTTCATTTTTGGATTTAGAGTATCGAAATTAGCCTAGGGTGAAATTTGTGTATTTCTCTGAAAACATTCAATTTTTTATGAATAGTGAAAACACTGGGTTACTATTTAAAAACCGACTTTTTATTTAATTAATTAAATATTTTATTTATATTTATTGTAGGTCAAAATGGATACATAACACCTATATAAGTTCAATTTAATTCATTGGAGTCATTTTTTAATAATTTTAGGTATATAAAAATTTTATTGAACTTTCACCGTCTTTTACCCACCTCCTTGGAGAATTTGAAAATTTATATAAAACATAATTTTACCGCTTCTATGAGTGAAATTTTTAAAATCTGAGAGACACGGTTAATATCATGGACTAAAATTTGGTTCAATGAGATGAAAATAATTTTTGGTGAATATTAAATTTTTACTTTTTTTACCATGGTTAAAAGTAAAAAAGGTAATTAAGGGTAAAAATGATATTATCATTACCCTAACACATGTCCAAATTCGTTTGGATAAGTTTAATTTGACCAAGAACAACCTTATGTATAAACTATGACCATTTAGGGCCACTTCTAATAGATTAGGACATTTAATATTATTTTATTTAAAAAATAGTTCAAATAGTTCAAATAAATGTTTAATAACTAAAATATTTTTAATATAGAGTTATACATAAGATAAATTCAACTATAAATATTAATTAGAAAGATAAAACGATTTCCTACATAATGGTATTTTATTTATAATATTTAGACATTAAATAATTTAATTTATTTATGACACAATGATGATGTAGTAATTATCTTAATAATGAAATATTGTCATAATTGATGTTATAAATAACCAAATAAATGTAATTTGAGACTTTTTATGAATTAGACGAATTTTATAGGTTAATATGACATGTTATTATGGATTTAATTGACGTTTCTTGATCTAATAATTCTGTTATGATTTTCACAAAAATCAATTACCAAATAGTGTCAAAATTGACATAAAATAGTTTTTAAAACAAATATTATATTATAAATTGTTATTTTATTCCTAAAAATCTATGGTTCGCCCAAATGACTTAGATAAGTTTATATATATTAATAATAATAATCATGGGGTTCGTTTGTCTTGTTATAGTAAGTTAATTAACCTTATTGTGTAAGAAAACATGAAGACATGGTAAAAGTAAAATTATTTAACATAAAGTTAAATCTAAATGATATGGTTAAAATAGAAATTTAAACTTGTCTAAATTCTTTTGTATGAGATTATTTAGACCCTCCCTACCTTATCTTTGAAATAAATCAATTTGGATTTATTAAAACCCGAATATTACTTTATAATATAATAATATTTTTAGTTTTTCCAAAGGTGCCCATGTACTCCCTTATAAAAGGGAACCTCCTACCTCTCTTCCTCACACCCTTTTGAGCTTTGAAGCTCGGCCAACCCCTGCCCATTTCTCTTCTCCACATCCCTAGAAACATTCTGGAAGTTCTGGTCTTCTCAAAAGACCATCTCTACTTCCATGAGAGGAATCTTAAAGGAGGTGTGTCGAAGAAGAGGTAATCTCTTCTTCCGATTATGTCATGTTTCTTTGTTCATCAACTTATTATTATTTGGTTTTATCATTATAAAGTAATAAAATCAGTATTAATTATATACTTATATGTTATTATAAATATTAAACAACCATATTTTACCTTATATCCATCCTACGGAAAACAAAATCCCCGCGCGTGCGTACGTATGGAATACCGTCTCCACGCCGTAGTGTAATCTGTTTTCAACCACTACCTTCAATGGATGGGTATAATGGTGTAAATAAATAACTATATATTATTATTGTAATGTGATATTGATTATGAGATATTATACATACACTTCAATACAATTCCACGATCATGGGAATGGTATCATCACTCATGCGTACGTACGGACTACCATCTCCACGACGCGGTGAGATTAATTCTCCATGTTAACAATTCATGAATGATTATAAAGTATATATAATAATTAATCATGAAATATATGACATAATAATGATACTGGATTTATGTATATATATATATGTATGTCATCTACTTAATTCTATTCAATTCAATAAGGAAACGAAAACAATGTTCATGCATACGTAGGGCCTACCGTCTCCATGAATGGTGTATTTCATTCCATATATCGATATATCATATATATATGTATATACTGAATATATATTACATATAGATCATGTTTTAAATTCTTTAATTAATTAAAACATGGTATAATTAATAAAATCAATAACAACAAGTCTAAACACGTATGATAAATAAAATGATTTTACCCAAAACCCTGCTTTAACAAGGAATTTACAAAATAACGGGTAATATAAAGTCATAAGTGAACCATTTATGACATAATTAAAAGGAATATAATTCTGTAATAAGTCAATTAAATTATTTAAATCATTATACAGAAGGTTTGGATACGTAAAAATCATATCAGACCTAAGGTAAGGGATAACTTTTCCAATCTCGTTCTTATCCGAGATTGTTATTCGTAATTATTTACTCGGGTTATTGTTATCATCCATGACCATGTTTTCTAAAAAAATATCACGTATTTTTAAAGTCCTTTTTACCCATTTTTACTTTTACTACATTGTATGTAATTAATCTTTCTTTTGTTTATGTTACGATGTACTTTTTGACTTTTCCGACAAAAGTATGAGAAGAATGTTTTTTTAACTTATATGGTATGAAAGGATTTATATGGTTTTATAAAGCCTTATTTTCATGAAGCTTACTCCAAATGATTTCATGACTATTTTCAACAAAATCTCTTTCTTTTAGAAATTGCATGAAGTTTTGTGAAAAGAAATTGATTTTGAAGAAGAAAGTATATTTTCCTCAAAAATTCATTTCAAATGTTTTATCAAAACCATTTTCTATCAAAGATGGCATTATTTCAAATGTGTATATTTCAAGTATAATGTCTCTATGATTTACATGGTTTCACTTTTCTTATGAGTAAATAACCATTTTTTTATATGGATTATGTGAGGATGAGATGATGTTTATGAAACCCATTTTATTCATTGGGTTATGATGAATGTTTCAAGTTTATTTTGTGGAACAAGTAAGAATGATTTCATTATGAGATGTGTGGGACCTATATCTCCATATAATGCATTGGGTAATGATTTATATCTCATGAGATAGACATGGCTGGAATGGTATGTTAATCTGGTTCAGTGTTACGGGACTAGAACGAGGAGTGAACTCGATTCAGAAAGGGAATTTGTACACTAAGATGGTCTTGGCAGCAATGCCTTGGCTACTATGGAAATCATAACATGTTCTTAATGGATGCCACAATTACATGTTTTATTACCATGATAGTTTATCATGAAAAATATTCCTTTATGATCTATGCTTTGTGTACTTCCAGGATTTATGTTGTTGCTCATGATTTTGATGTTCAGATTTTATGTTCATGTTTTTTCATTCAAATGTTTATGGATTTGTTTATCTTCTCTATGCTTACCTATACTGAGCATTTGAGCTCACCCTTTATATGTTTTCTTTTCCCCCGTATTTAATTAACGGTTTTACCTAAGAAAACAAAAGGGGAATATCTTTATGGGAGAAGTTGAAGATATTTCACCACGATTAGAAGATTATTTTCTGAGTTTCCAAAGACACTAAACTGTTACAGACCTTGTGTGTCTGTTTTCATTATGTATCAAGTATTATGAAAAAGTAATGTAATGTCCATGTACGTCAAGCTATGGGTCTCTACATGGGATAACCCAAAACCCCATATGGATTTGAGATCAACCCCAGTATTATCATAGATCACAATTATCAGAGTTACTTTCCTACAAGGAGGATGTACCTCTAACATGTTGGTCTAAGCCCTTATATAGGAGACCACAGGAATTACAAGCATGATCATGTAAAGCTGATCCCAACTATTTTTTTGAATTCCTTGAAAGAATTTCAAAGACTCAAACATATGTAAAATGAATTTCATTATGGATAAAATAACTATTGAAGACGGTTTCTGGCACCTTATAGATTTTAAGCTTTTGGGTTGGGAGGCTCAGACCATGTACGTTTTGGTTTTGATTCATTTGGTGTGGTCCATTAAAAGGTTTAGTAATGGAGTTTTACATTCCTTCTTTGAGAAAGGGTAAAATAAATGTTGATGTAACATATATGACATTGAATACATTGGAATAGTTTGGTTATGAAGATTATAAATCATGTTCAATAGTGCTTGGGTCATGAGTAATGATATGGGACAATCATGATGGAGATATCCAAAAACAACCAAAGGTGATGGGTTCTTCCAAGGTGATTTTAGATCAAAAATAATAGAAATCCCTTCCTGAAAGTCCTTAGTGCGTCTAGTTGGTAGGTTATATCCTTTATTCATTGATATAAAGGTCATATAAGGAGATGTATTTTCCATTCCAAGGGTCATTGAAGGTTTTTGGTAACCCAATGTTCTCAAATAAAGAATTTTTATTTTTAAAAAATGCAATATTAAAGAAGGGTTTGAGTTTAATACAAGGTTTTTTTCTTCCAACTGAATACATAATTACATTGAGGAGATGTGAAAAATCATTACTCTAATTTATTTCTAGACCAGGGGTTCCATCGGGCATGACTTGACATTTACAAGAGCCATAATGTGGCCCCTATTACATTATTTCCTCATTTTTATGCTCTAATTGTTTCATAAAATTTGGAGATGAAGAGTTTAGTGGGTTTAGTATTGACTTTTAACCATTCATCCCATTGTAGGTTTTCAACATGACATGAGTTTTATATTTTCACTTGAAGATTTAGTATAAAAATCCTACTCTTTATTTAATATTTAAACATTATTTATTACATAAACTTCACTTAATACAACTCAGAAGATCAAGAGTTATAGTGTATTTGGGGCTTAATAACATTACATTAAAACATAAAACATGAAAAACACAACTTTTTTGAAAACTTATGTTACATGACCACAACATTCCATCGTACTTATAATCTCATTGGATAACCTGAGGTCACACATAAGAAAATTGTTTGCTATAAAGCCCAGTAAGGGAATAAACATTGAATAAAATGAAGAAGAAAATACATGTTAGTAAATAGACATATAAATCAAGTATAAAATAAAAATGAACATAAAGGCATGATATATCATTATATTCATAACATGGAAATGTGGAAACAACATAGAACATGATATTAGCATGATATAAGCCACATTTCACATGGATTAGCATGAGTAAACCCTCATTGCACAATAATTTCCATGAGTAAACCCTCATTGAACATGAATTATCCTGACTAAACCCTTATTGCACATGGTGTATCATGATACTAAACATTATCCAATGCATTGGAGTGCTATCAGGGTCCGCCCATCATAATCATTTTGTTTTCATTTATAAGTGTGTCACATAGATCATACAACATGGATTCATTAAACTTAATAATCTATTCTTGGAAAAATTAATGTTTAATACATACATGTAAGTATCAAATCAATACTTACATGATAATAATGGTGAATAAATTTGATAGAGAATTTGGTATGGTATTCACTTCTCGGTGATTTGGGAATGGAAAATCGTGGTGCAATTTCAGCAGTATAACGACATCAAATAGAAATTCATAAATTGGGTTGATGAGACTTAAATGGGTCTCTAATAATTTATAATTGAATTGTAAAGTAAGGGGATCTTGTAACATAATATATCAATATATGAAATAGAATTTATATGTATAATATAAACGAAATAATTGAAAGTAAATGAGAAGAGAGAAATCCCTTATAGAATTTTGGCATGGTAATAGGTGTACACTGGAGGGATTAATGAGAGATAATTGGTTATTTAATCATTAAAAAATAATAAGGTATGTATATGGGAGGTTTTAAAACATACTCCATCATTTTTAATTGAAAATAAAATGGTGTAACAATATAATGAAACTTGGAAAAATATTGAGAGATGGAGGAATCCTTACTTGGATGTGTGATCCAAAAGGCTTGTGAGAGGATTCTTGGAAGCATGATGTGCCTTGGGAGGACTATAGGGAGTAGAGAGAATATGTTGGATGAGATTAATGTTGTTCTAGTGAAGATTAATGGGTGCTTGGGTGGGTTTATATAAGAAAGGTGGCAGAATTCTTTATTATTTTGGTTTTGGACACGACACACTAAAATATTCAAAACCAAAAACCAAACAATGTTTTTGCCCAAGGTTTCTTTCCAAGGGGAGTGGTTATGTTGTATGTATAAGGGATGAAGATATTAAAGTCTAAATATTTTTTATCTGGAGGTGAGTCGTACTTTCAAGGAACCTATTTTAAAATCATAAAATATATAATATGTCCTGAAGGATTCACTAAAACATTATCAAATACAAAAAAATATAAAATAAAATTTTTTTATAGGTAAAACATATATTTAGACGAATAACTCTTCTATATTATTTTATTACATCACTATTGGGCCATTATGATGTCATAAGACACATCATATATTATACGGTATTTAATTTTTTCCCTAAAATTTTATTGTCTCTGATTATTATGAAAATTTCACCGTTGGTTAATTTCGATGTCCTGATTTAAAATTATTTTTTATTTGATTATTGAATCACTTTTAATGGAGAATTGAGAACCACCGATTCCAACATCACAACCAAAACAACAACATAAAAGAACCCAAGAAACACATGTCCTGCCTCACCCTAGCAGCTACCTCAAGATTAGGCCTTCACCAAGAATGAGTACTCCACAACCAGTCCTGTGCAAGGATGCACGGGCACAGAACCTACGGCCAGGCTATACCCTCTCAGTTTTCCACTCCATGTTCCATACAGAAGTGGTGGCCTTATGCTCTAAACTCCATCTGAAGAAAATACATGTAACAATCATCAAACAAAACACAAAAACATCTCCAGTAGCAAAAGTTGAGGGTAAGCATTCACACAGAAATAAGGAAGGTGAGAGTGGAAAACCAAGATTTACAAAGAGAAGGTTAAAGCAGCATCATTGAAGAAAAATATAATTCTTCTAGAATCCATATCCCTGACCAATTTCCAGGAAATAAATGTTACCTGAGTGAGTTTCTCGTCACTTAAAAGCACCTCCAATATAGAGGGTAGTTTATCCCAAACATCTATATACTCTTCAAGTCCGATAAACACCTTATTGATACCCCAACCAGTATCACATCTTGTTTTTCAACCCAAGAATATTGATCCTCACATAGATTCATTACAATGTCTCGACCTATCATCTTGGTTGCTTCCTCTTCCGTGGAATTGAGAAACAGAACATGTCCTGTCACCTCATCCTCTGTACACAGAAGTAGATCCAAGGAAATTTCAGGTTGGCTAGATGAGTTTTGGAATATGGCCTTGATTTCCACATTCTCGTCCATTTTCTTTTTTTTTGACCGAGTCTTCAATGGAGGTGTAAATGAGGATTATTCCTTCTTACCCTTCCTCCCCTTGTTACATATATTACTCCTCAGACTAGTTTCCCATGAAGACGTACTTCTACTTCCTTCAAAGGTCCCCTCTATACACTCCCCAATTCTACCGAGTCCATCAAATCTATTCTTTACCAGGATAGCATATTGGTTCCCTGATAAACAGCTCCCTTCCTTTGCAGCTGGATTATGGTTTTCCACATCTAGTGAAGACCCCTATCTCTCATTGTGTAGGTCCCCACTACCTCCATCTATCTCCCCACAAAATGATCTTCTAGGTTCCTCTTCAACCCCAACCACTTTCCTACCATCACTTTGAGCAGTTGTATACTGGGATAATTCCCCCTCACCTGGGTGCATGACCTCCATTTAACCTCATATTCCCCTCTGAGAGCCACCACTATCTTCACCGGATGTCTTAGTAGGAAATCCCACTACCCAGTCTACCTCATGATCCACTGTGTCCTTCTTCCCCACCACCTGTGTCAAAACATGAACTTTATCCTACTTTAGTGAGCCTCCCATGGGTTTGGATAGTTCTCCCAATTCATCTGGAATCTCTGTTGCACTCCTCCCTGATTCGAACCCATGCATAACCTCGACTGACTTGTTATAATCGCATTTCAGTTGATCTATCTCCACCTGCCGTTGAGACTGAAATTCCCAACCACTACCTCCACTGATTTTTATCTACGATGGGCCAGTTTCCACACTAAATTTATTAGATTTACCTTTCACACTAGCCTCCTTCCTGGCTGTAAACTGGATTCTCTGATGACAGACTTCCTGAAGTTGAACACCCTTACAACAGACCTCCAAAGCATGACCCAAACGACTGCATAAAGAAAAAAAGTCTATTCATCTCTCGTAGATGACCCATTGTATTCACCTATAATCCTCACCAATATTAATCTATACATAATCAAAAAGATTTTGAGATGCATCTAATTCTATGCATACCCTTGGACTTACCAGGTGACAAATAGCTTCGGTGTGGCTATTCGAGCACAACAATCTACCTACGAGATTACCTATCATGAAAATAATAGAAGGATTCTGGAAGAACAATGGAAGATTGGGAAAACATACCCAAACCGTAGTAGATGGGGAGTCTCAATTCATATGGAATTTAAATTACCATAGGAAGAGGAAGAACCAAGACCCATTGACATTATACTGAGCGCTCGACCATGCCTTGATGAGGTCTACTTCGGAATCAAATCGAAACATGATGTGGTGACTATCATGAAATCTGACAATTTCCCTTTCCTAGAGATCCCATGAGTTGAAGATAAACCTAACAAACACAAACACCGAATGTATTCTCAACTTGAAGGGAGAAAACAATGTGAGGTTTAGGAGGGAAGAGGTTTCGGAGAATTCATAGGTCGAAATTTGAAGATTAGGGTGGCCATCAATGAGATCCGAAGCATTAGGTATTAAAGAAACATTCGGGAATGGGTTGAGAAAATCAGGGTTGGAGAAGGGGCACAATTTTTTCCCTGCTCTCCCAAAGGGAAACAAATCTCCCTCCCCCACTGAGGGAGGAGGGGCTGGAGTGAGGTCTGTCGTTGTCACCAGGAGGGGGAGAGCATCCTAGGGTTGGGGTCGTCCCTTTGTCAGTATCATTTCGATGTCCTGATTCCAAAATTAATATTAATTTTATCTATATAATTTTATAAATATTTAAATTTTTTACTTTGAAAATGAAAAAAAAACATTTATTGAAAATTAATATCTTTTGGAAAATACTAGTTTTAAAACCTTAAAAAAGTTAGTTTTTTTACTTCATAAAAATTATATGATAATTAATATTTAATTAAAACAATTTAATAATAATATTTTATTAAAATATTACTTATTTCAAAAATACATTTATTCATCAAAATAGAATCCTTAAATGAATTTGAATATTAACCAAAAATATTGTTTCTTCTTTAAAAAATCATTTACAAATAAACAATAATAGAATGAAATTATATTCATTATTCTATACAAAATTAATTATAATTATAGGGTCTTGATACATATCTCTTTATTACACTAGTATATACCCTAATAGTAAGGTGCGCAATAGTAGGGATTATTTGGGGTCATTCAGTGAACATTCTTTGGGATGTGATCTCAATGATCTTGAACATCTCCCGTAAATAATTTCATTCATGCTTAAGTTGGTGGATATATTCTTGGTATTGGTATAGGGAAAATCCCATTAATTCTATATCCCTTGGAATCTCTGATAAATGGGATTCATAGGGTATGATCCTTCACATTGAGGCCATCACTTCCTTTGTATGTGCAAAAAGTATTAGATAATACCTTATATTTATACTAGTCACATGACCACTATTCAACATTTATATTATCAACTGTAAGGATACTTAATGTTCAATTAAATCCAATTGGATATAATAAAACAGAATGATTTTATGTGTTTTCTTATATCCATAAGACATTTAATTAAAATAAATTATTCATAAATGTTTGGGTCATTACAACCTTACGCCCTTAAAAATCTCACACTAGAAATTTCTTTTTCACACATTAAAACATATGAGGGTAACTATACTTCATCGCTTCCTCTAGTTCCCATGTTTCTTCTTCAAACTAGTGATTTCGCCACAACACCTTGACAAGGGAAATCTTCTTAGTTAATAGAACTTATTATCTACGATCTAACGTCTTCATCAACTTCTCCACATTAGAGAGGTCATTATACAATTGTACCACCTCTGGGTTGTGTTCATGTGATGGGTTAGGTATGTCCTTCCTCAAGAGTGATTCATGGAATACATCATATATTTGAGATAGGTTCACCAGGAGTGTTATTCAATAGGCCACTACTGTGATGAGATCAAGGATCTAAAAAGGGATAATGTACCTTAGAATAAGTTTTCCATTCTTCCAAAATCTCATAACTCTCTTACTTTGAGATATGAAGAGGAATACCATGTCTCCAACATCAAACTCTATGTCTCACTGATGATTATCAACATATATCTTTTGTCGAATCTGGGCAACATTGACGTTTCAGTGGATACTATTAGCATTCTCTACCATTTCTTTGACCATTTACAGGCCTAGAAGTTTTTCCCCAACTTAATCCCTAAATTTCATTGTTCTTCGCCTCTTCCCATAAAGGGTTTCAAAAGGAGAAATTTGGAAGCTTGAGTAAAAACTGTTTTTGTATAAGAACTCCACCAAAGAACGATATTGGTCTCATCCACCTTTGATGTCCATTGAGAAATATCTCAACATTTCCTCATGTTTCTAGGTAGTATTCTTAGATTGGCAATTAGATTGATGGTGACATGTCATTATAAAGATTAAATCAATGCTTAGAGCATAATGGAGACACTTCCAGAACATATAGGTGAATGTTAGATCCCAATTGGACATAATTGATAGTGGTACTCCATACATTCTTACCACTTATCTGATGTATATCTATTCTAGTTGATCCAGTGATAAATCCACTCGAATTACAATGAAGTGATCAGTCTTTGTAAGATGATCCATAACAACCCAGAAAGCATTGGTTCTTTTGGATGTCTTCATATGATTGGTGAAAAAGTAAATGTTGAAGTTTTCTCTTTACCATGATAGTATGGGTAATGATTTCATAATCCCCTTAGACTTATTACTTTCATCCTTAAATTTTTGACATACTAGGAACTTTTATGTATGCTCAATGGTCTCCTTCATTATGTTATCCCACCAATAGTAATCTTAGAGAACTCGATACATCTTCATGTTTCATGGGTGAATGGATAATTTTTATCTATGTGCATCATCCAAAAGTTATTTCTTTAACTCAGTATTTTATGGAACACATAGTCTTAACACAAATCCCATAATTCCTTCTTCATTAACAATGAACTCCAAGGATTTACCTTTTATGATTGGTTCCAATTTCTTTTTAATTCCTTCATATTATTTTTGAGAATCATTCAACCATTCCAAAATATATTTTTGATCAATCATTTGTGTAAGTATTTTTTATGTTCCATTATTTATGATTCCCATGTCTATCTTCATAAAATTGAAGAATAATGGACAATTTTCAATTATCATCAAGGATATAATTTTTGGGTCCTTTTTTACTTAGATCATCTTCCACCTTGTTTTATTTCCCACGATAGTAGTGTATTAGGAAGTAATAATCCTTGATAAGCTCTAACCATCTTCATTGGCGCATATTCATCTCTTTTTGTGTGAATTTATATTTGAGACTTTTTTTATCCGTATCTATTTCACACTTAACCCCAAAGAGAAAATTTATCTAGATTTTAAATGTAAAGATCACAACTTCCAACTCCATATCATGAATGGGATATTTTTTCTCATGAATTTTCAACTGGCTTATGGAATAGATAATGACCTTTTCATTCTGCATCAACACACAACCCAATACCTTCATTAAATCATCACTAAATATTATGAAAAACTCCCCACTTTTGGGTAGTTTGATCTTAGGTTATGTTATAATACTATTCTTCAACTAAATGAATCTTTCTTCACATTCACCATTCCAAGAAAACTTGAATCCCTTCTAAGTTTTCTCAGTAAGAGGGTCTGAAAATCATGAGAAATTTCTCACAAATCGACTATAGTATCCAGCTAACCCCAGGAATATTTGGATATCCATCACTAATGTTGGCCTTGGCCATCCCTAAATTTCATTTATCTTAGAAGGATCTACATATATCCCATTTCTTTTGATGACATGACCCAAGAATGATACTTTCTTTAACCAAAACACACACTTGATGTACTTTTCATAGATCTTATCCTTTCAGAAGGTCTCTAGCATAGTGGATAGATGCTCCTCATGCTGCACCTTGGTTTTGGATAATATTAGTATACATACTATAAATACTACCATAAATTTTTTGAGGTAATATCTAAACACTCTATTCATCATGTCCATGAAAAATTCTTGATAATTAGTGAGATGGAATCATTATGAACTCATAATTCTCGTACCTCATATGAAAAGTAGTCTTGGGGATATCCACATTCTTCCCCCTAACTTGTTAATATCCCAACTATATATCCACCTTGGATAATTATTGTTCTCTAAGTAGTTGATAGAAAAAGTCATAAATTCATAGAAAATGATACTTGTTCTTTATCATGATTTTCTTGTACTCACGATAACCAATGTAAAAAAACACTGACTCATCTTTATTATTGATGAAGAGGAATAGTGCACCCCATGAACATGGTCAAATAAACCCTTTATCCATATTCTCTTGAAGTTAATTTTTTAGATACACAATCTCTACAACATCCATTATGTATGGAGGCTTGGATATTGGAAACACCCCAGGTATAAGATCAATTTAGATTTCCACATCACTTCTAGGATGAAGACCATACAATTACTAAGGAAACACATCAATGAATTCCCTTACAATAGGCATGTATTCGAGGATGGTTCTTTCCTTAGACCCAATCATATGAGAATTATATGCCTGATCATTAGGTAGTAATATATATTCTTGAGATGATGGTGCTAAAGAATATTCATCGTCTTTCCCTTTTATATAATCACGGGTCAATTAACCATATAGATAATGATTTCCCTCTCATGGAAATTTATGTTGGATCTATAAAGGGAAATCCAATTCATTCCAATAATTTCATCAAATTCCACCAAAGGGAGTATGATGAGGTTCTCCATGAATTAAAATCTAAAAATTATTTTAGGGGAGGAGATATATACATAGGATGCGATAATTTCCCATTTTCCCATTTTCACCAACATCTCTACTTTCATGATTTTTAGTGGTGTTTGGATTGTTCTACTAAACTTTCAGGATATAAAATAATGTTTATAACCATGGATGACAACCCTGACATTAACTTTTTGAATATGGTTCTATTCTATTCTATATAGACTAAGGGTTGAGTACCTTTAAACTATTGAACTCATAATGGTGAATCCAATGAAATTACTGGGGTACCTTATAAATTACAATTATCTCTATAACATATGAATCTTTAGGATTTGATATAAGTTTTCCATGAGCTATATCCAAAAGTATATTCCTATGAGATTATATTTTTTGTTCACTTAATAATGCTTTGTACTAATCTTATGAATTTACTAAAGTATATCCCCAGGGAGTGTCAAACCAAGAGTGTAGTAAGGCCCATTGTCGTGCCCTGGTTTTTGTTCAATTCTAGCTGAAAATTGTGATTTTAGGTTTTACCCTTAGATTTGTTTGTGTCAAATCCATCATTACTTGTTCTTATCTAGACATGGATTTATTTTATTGATAAACCTATTACTCTATACTCACCAAAATTTAGGTATTCATTTATTATACTTCGTTTTAACCTTATGTCTTTAATTATATTCTTCTAATACTAATCCCAAAAATAACTAAACTTGTCTGTTGATACCAACTATAACAACAATGTTCTTTATTTCATATTTAAACATGATTTATTATAGAAATTTTCACTTAATACATCTCAGAATATTAATAGTTATAGTGTCTTTGAGGATTAGGAACACTACATAACAACTTAAAACATGGAATACACATCTTTATTGAAAACATATTTTATATGACCACAACATCTCTTCGTAATTGGCATTTCATGGGATAACCTAACAACATACATAAGAAAATGGTGATCTATAAAGCCCTATAAGGGAATTAACATGAAATTACATGTGGAAAAAAATTAAATGTTATTAAATAGGAGTATCTATAGAGAATAAAATAAAAATGAACATAAAGGCTTGATATCATACGATATTCATAACATGGAAAGATGGCAACAACATACAACATGATATTAGTACGAGACAAGGCTCATTGCACATGGATTAGCATGTGTAGACCCGTATTTCACCTTAATTAGAATTATTAAACCATAATTTCATACAAATTATCATGAGTAAACCCTCTTTACATAAGGCGTATCATGATACTAAACATTACCCAATACATTGAATCACTTTCAGGGTGCACCCTTCATAATCATTTCATTTTTATGTATAAGTGCACCACATAGATCATAAAACATGGATTAGTTAAACATCATAATCTATTATTAGAACATGGGATGTGTAATAAATACATGTAATTCCCCAATAAATAAGTACATGATCATAATAATGAATACCCTTGCTAGAAAAATGGCTATGGTATTCACTGCCCGATGATTTTGGCAAAGAAAATTATGGTGCAATTTCGGCAGCATAATGACGTCAAATAGAAATTTGTAAAATATATTGATGAGATTTAAATGATTTTATCATCATTTATACATGAAATTTACAGTTATGGGATAATGTAACATAATACCTCAACACATATAATGGAATTTAGATGCATAATATAATAGAAATACTTTTGTGGAAATGAGAAGAGAGAAATCTATTATGAAAATTGGGCATGGTAATGGGTGTACACAAAAGGGATTAATGAAAGATAAAGGGGAATCTAGTGATTAAAACATAATAAGGGAAGTATTTGGGAGGTTTTAAAATATACACCAACATTTTTAATTGAAAATAAAAGGGTGTAACAATATAAGGAAACATGGACATAAATTGAGAGAAATAGAATCCCTTACTTGGGTGTGTGATCCCAACGGCTTGGGAGAGGAATATTAGGAGATTGGGGAACCTTGGGATGACTATAGGGAGTATATATTACAGTTTGCATGAAATTCAAGAAGTTTTAGTGAAGAGGAATGGGTTCTTTGGTGGTTTTATATGGAAAAGGTGGGGGAATTCTTTATTATTTTGGTTTTTTACACTACACACTAAAATATTCAAAAACCAAAAATCAACCCATGGTTTTTCCAATGGATTTTTCACAAGGGTAGTTGTATATATTATTTTATAATTCTATGTTCCAAATATATTAAAATATTTCCCTTTCTTATGTGGATGTGAGTCATACTTTCATGGAAAATATTTTATAATCTTAAATTATTTAATAAGTCCTGAAGGATTCACTAAAGATTTATAAAATAAAACAAACAAAACAAAAATAAAATTATTTTAAAGGTAAAACATATATATTTATGAATATACCTTTTATATTATTTTATTACATCACTATTTGGTCATTTCTATTTTAAAATACATTATATATTTATATGGTATTTAATTTTTTCCCAAAAAATTGACTATCTTCAAAATATATAAAAATTCACCATTGGATAATTTCAACATCCATATTCCAAAATTAATATTCATTTTATCTAAATAATATTATATATATTTGAGCCTTTACTTATAAAATAAAAATTGACATTTATTGAAAATTGATGGGTTTTGGGAAAAATAGTTTTTCAATCCATAATAAAAGTTAATTTTGAAATCATAAAAATTATATAACCATTAATATTTAATAAATGTAATTTTATAATAATATTTTATTAAAATATTACTTAATTAAAAAATAAATTAATTAATCAAAATATATTACTTAATTGAATTCGAATATTAACCAAAAATACTATTTGTGCTTTAGAAAATCATTTACAATGTAAGAATAAAACAATTAAAGTATATTAATTATTATATAAAAAATTAATCATGATTCTAGGTTCTTGATATATATCCATTTATTACACCAGCATACACCCTAATAGTATGTTGTGCGATTGTGGGGATTTCATGGGGATATTCAGTGAACATGGTTAAGTTCGTGATCTCCATGAGATTGAACTTCTACCGTAAATGGTGTTTCTCATACTTAAGTTGTTGGATATCAGATTGGTATTAGTTTGGGGAAAATCATATAAATTCTATCTCCCTGGGAAGCTCTAATAAATGGGCTTCATATTCAACGATCGTACAGGTTGAGGACAACACTTCCTTTTTTTTATTCCAAAAGGATTTGTTAAAACCCTATATTTATACTAGTCATGCGGTCACTGTTCAATGGTTATATTATCAACAGTAAGGATTCTTAATGCTTGTTTTGATCAAATTGGATATAATAAAACAAAAGGAGAGAATGTGTTTTCTATATCCATATAACAATTAATTAAAATAAAGGGAATTTTATTCATAAATGTTTGGGTCGTTACATTTAGGGTTTTTCAATTGGCTTATCAAATTCTAATGTTTAAGGTTGTAAAACATTAACCAATGTGCATGCATATTAATGACATGAATGATATGAACCTAGTATGAGGGGAATTCCATAGAATATCCTAATAAGGATACATAGGTCCAACACTAATCCAACATCATTTTGATTGGGAGATAAAAATGTTGGGAATCATGGATTGACGTTTTCATGACATGAATAATAAAATGGGACAATCATATCTGCGATGGCCTAGAACATTGTAGGGTGTTGAGCTCATCTATGATGACATCAGGCTCACAAGGATGATAATTACCTTCATATGAGACAGGAAATTCTCTAGTTGGTAGGTTTAATATGTTATGAATCGATATTAGGGTCAAACAAAGAGGTCTCATTTCCTTTGAAAGGGCCATGAAATATTTTTGGCAACCTATTGTACTCAAAACATGATGTGTGATTAATGGTATAGGGGGATTAAAAGTCGACAGAAGAACCCTATAATCTGGTTGATCAAGTTCAATATCTTATGATACTTAGATAAGGTGAGATGAGGGATGAAGGGATACATGTTTAACATCATGTTGTGGGGAAGTATCTATATTGTTGTTTAATGTACTTTGAATGGGACATTTTCCTTACTGTTTAACATCATGTGATAAAGACATTTTTCTTTCCATGTAGTTTAATGTCATGCATTAAGGATGTGAGAACCAATATAAACATTTTAAGATATTTTTGGGGGGATATATAACAATGGTCTAGGAATTTAGATGTAGGGAGAATATTTTAAACATGCATAGGATTGTTTGTGGGTAGCCATATATTAATCCTCTATTAGGAAGATTTATCATGTGTGTATGAAAATAATATGTATATCTGTCTCATGTGTAGGAATAATGATCTTTTATGAATCATCCCTATTTGAAAGTGGGTTATTATATCTCATTCAATGTGAATATACTTTTTCATGTAGTTTAACATCATGAAACTAGGACATAGTTCCCAATATGAGGTCTGTTTTGGTCTCATTATTCATAATGGCTTTCTAGGTCCCCTAATCTCACAAGATCCATTCTTGGCATGAGAGACCAGGGAAAACTGGTTAGTCAACTGAGGTACATTCTATTTGGTATCAGATATCTCACTACATAGTTTCAGTCCATATGCAATTATGGGCACATTTTTATCATTTTATATCTCATAGATGAACATAGTTTTGGAGATATGGGTGTCGATATGTAGTTTTTTATTACTTGAATAATGTCATTTGTAGTTCTTGAATGAAATATACATAAACAAATCTGGATCATATGAAGGAAGGTGGACATTTTTATTTAACATTTAGGAATAGTGTTGGAGATCTTGGTGTCACTAAATATCCTATATTAATAGTAATAAAGAAACACATATTTCTTGAAGGGGGAATATTCCATGCATTCTGAACCCATACGTAGAGGGGGAATTCTTCTTGTTGGTTTTTCCAATTAAACCCATGATTTTGGATCCTACTGTCACTATGTACCCTATGATAACAAGAATCAAGTCACATGTTGTTCTTTAATGGGATACTCTCTATGCAGGTCTTCCCATGTTTAGAGGGTGCAATTGTTCCAACTTATTATTGTACATGGACACATGATTGGAAATCATGTAATCATTTTGTATCCTATGATGATACGAATCAGACCATACGTATTTGTTGAATGGGAAACTCTCCATACAGTTCTAACCCATATACATAGGGGAGATTTATCACATTAATTTTTATAGATAAACACAATATTGGTGATCCGGGAATCACTATTTAACCTATAATGATAATAATCAAGACATAAATATTTATTGAATGGGAAACCCTCCACAGAAGTCTGACTCATATGTAGAGGGGTCATTGCTCCTATAAATTATTGTATTTGGACCCAATATTTTATATATGAGCGTCACTATGTATCCTTCGATGAAAATAATCAATCTAGAAATAGTTCTTGAATAGGAAATTCTCTATTTAGTTCTACCCATACACAATTGGTGGAAGTATTCTCATTTATTGTTGATGATGGACCCAGGATTTTTGATACAGGTATCACTATGTATTCTGTAATGATAGAAATAAAACCACTCATCGATCGTAAATGGGAAACTCTCCATTCATATCATACCCAAACAATATATTGGGAATTTTTCCCACTAATTATTGCAACTTGACCCAAGTTCAGCACTGAATTCAGTATTCCATTTTACTCTTTAAAATATTTCTCGCAAGCCTCAATCCAACTGAATTTCACACCCTTCATGGTCAAGTTAGTATGTTGAAATTATTGTAATGGGATGTACTAGATGAAAATACTATATTATCCAAGTATCCCTATGAATATTCATATGTCAATCACATTCTATTTATATTCCTTAGAAACTGCATCCCTCACCTTCTCACGGTCAACTAATATGTCTACCTCAAATATGATATGACCTAAGAAGTGAACCTTACTGATCCAAAAGTATAATTTAATAATCTACATTTATATCCAGTACTCTCTTATTGTACTCAACTTGATCTCAATATGGTTGACATGGTTGAGCCTGGTGCGCGAGTACACTAAAGTTTCGTCTATGAAAACCACCACAATGTAATCCAAATATGGGTGTAAAACCTGATACATCAAAGAGATGAGGATTTATAGTGCATTCATTAGGCAAAATGGTATGACCAGATACTAGTATACGTCCTACCTAATCTAGAAAATTGTACATGGTATATTTGATTTTATCACTGGAACCTGATGATATCCCAACATCAAATTTCTCGTAAGAGAAAATAGTCGCTCCTTGGAGTTGGTCAAAGGGGTTTCCAATTCAAGGAAGTGGACACCTGTTTTTAACCATAATTTGGTTTAGTTATTATTAATCCATGTAAAATCTAAGGGAACTATCCACCATCTAGGAAAAAAATATGGGCGAACCCCCTGGTTATGTAATGGGTCAGTTAAAATCCTTATCCTCTAGATCTTCAAGCAGCATCTTGAGTTCTTGGGGGTCTATGGGTTCCATCCTATAATAAGGAATGGAAAAGGGTGTTACACCTTGTATATGTTTTATGATGATCTCAAACTCTTTCTCGTGAAGTAAGCATGAAAAAAGAATCAGGGAATTATTCCTTGAAATAATTCACAATAGGAGAGAACTCTATTAATTGCATTTCCTAATTGCTCATAAAGAGACTGTGAAAATGGTCTATCACTTCACCTATCCTGATATGATTTATCCAATCATGATCTACCTAGAAATACCATTTTACTTTATGGATATAAATTTTCCATTGGTAAATATGAATGAAACTCAGGGGGCTATAGAAATCCACTTGGGCATGATAAGGTACAAGACATGAAATACTAAGAATGACATTGAATCCAGTCATCTTGGGGATAAAGAAACTATATAAGAAATGTTACCCACCGTTCCCAATAGAGAACTCCTAGAATTGGTGTATTCCTAGTGATCTAGACCCTAGCGGTGTGTTGAGAGACATGACACCACAAAAGTACTCAATTTAAAGACCTATATTTTGACAACCACAACAAATATAAAAGTGTGTGATATACCTATATCAAAAATTAAAAAAACTAGAGTAGAGGATATCATAATATTACATTGTATAGTAGAAGGATCTGGACTCTATTCCTCAGGTGCAGGCTGAACTGCATAGATTTTTCCACAACCGCCACCCTGAGTTGTTTCCTAACTAGCCTGATCAGATTCATTCTACTATCAAGAAATCTATGTGGCATGAATTTCTCATCCAAAAATACTATTACCTATTCCTATTCAACCAGTAGAATAATAACTCACATTTTTATATGGAGTCCAAAATCATGTAACTGATAGAGGTGTTATTGTGGACCCCCTCTCACTGGATGCTTTAGTAAAAGACTACCAGGATCACTGAAGGTGACCCATCCTACCACGAACTCGATAATTGATCTGGTTTCACAAGAATTGTCGATTCTTATTGCCTATAAATCGACACTAATGATACACTATATATCTTTCAGTGCATGTCACCTTCCTAGCACAGGTCCATAATGCTCGCTCAAAACGGCACATTCAACTACCAATTGAACTATAACCCTGCCATGTATCAAAACCACCATGGTTCACATTACCATCCTCTCTATGATTTTTTTCTACAATTGGGGACCCGTTCATTGTCTCTATAATGGTATTTAAATGGAAAATGTTCACCTATGAGTGGACAACATACCCAAGATTATCCTCAAATTCCTCATATTCATTAACTCATCATTGTTCATATATGGAGATAAATGTTGGTGCTCATTGAATTGATAAGAATACTCAAGCATAGTCATAGATCCCTACTGTAGATTCATGAACTGTGTGGCACAATCCTCCCTCAGATTATAAGTGGAAATGTGATCGTAGAAGGATATCATGAAGTTTTTCCAGACCATACCCTGATGATAATCGCCCTGAGAGGTAAAACCCCTACTAATTCTTGGAAGAATAACATAAAATGTAGGTATAAATCATTTCCATATACTATAGAGGCATCTCAAAAGGATATAATATTGAAACCATAGATTCTAACAATGAATTAGTAGCATGAGATCCGTCATCCCCCTAAAAGGTGGGATGATTTTTCAAATGAATGTCCCAAGTTTGATCTTCCATAATAGGGGTATCTTGTACATCACCCTAAAAATATTGCATGAACTCGAGAAAAATATCATAGAACTGAGCATCAACAACTAGTGTAATAATAGTAGGTGGTGCCTCAACTGGTATTATAGGAGGTATCATAATTGGATCAAGGCCCACTACCTCTGGAGTATGCTCATTGCAACTCTCTTGGTATACAACACATTGTCATCATAGTTTCATAGCTCAATAATTTCCAATAACACACCTCAAATATGATTTATAATAGATAGTAAAGTAAAAAAGGAAAACTGATAATGAACGGGTGGGTACAAGGCCTCACTAAAACATGGCACATCCCTCAAACTTCTCCTAGATTTAGGTGTTTCTGATCATAAAAGGACACAAAATGATCTCAAAAGTCATAATATACATGACCTATTTCCCATTTCTAAGGTGTGGTCTGGTTCAAGGTCACATAATTCTCATATAAAGTGACAATTTTATTTTTATGGTTTTATTCATTTGAATTTACTTTTGAATTTGAATCCCTTTCTAAATAGGACAATTAGATGGATGTCCATTTACAATTTATAAGATACCATTTCCTCTAAAAATTAAAATATGGAATCCACTTAATCCAAACCATAACATGTTATATCCAATGCAACCAATGGTATATGGATCAACATTCCATGACTAACTACTTAAGGTTTCTACTATAATCTATATAGGAAAAAACTATTACATTAAGGTAGTCAAATTAGATGTTCTTTATGTTTTTCAATCATAGAAGAGAATTTGGAACTTTCTATTTATAAAAATATTGCACAACAATAGAACAGGACATACAAGTAGTGCACACAGTAAAATACATATGTTATGGAATAATTCATGATATATTAATCCTATGGTTCCTTGTATGGTGAATTCTTTGATACAACCTCATATCATTAGGATATGGTAGGATAAATCTCATAAGGTTAACAATTTTATAAAAAATATTAATGGAATAGGAAAAGTGTGTCACACATATATTAAATCCATAAAATTGTAATAGCACAAGTATAATAGAATTTACCCAACTCATGAAATTTGGGTGCCCCCTGTATGTGGGTTAGCTACTCCCAAGAATAGGCTTATTACCAAATATCAATGTCCTTGTCTCCTATCAAAAAAAAAATAAGAGAAAAAGGGAAAAAATCCTCAAATACCACTTTGTAGTATCCTACCTCAGGTTCCACATACCGGTGCACCGAGAGGGTGGTTGGATGACCTCAAGCATGCCTCCCTAAATTCCATAGGATAATGACTAGCATTGAGGGCCTAGAGTGTGTCCATTTTAATACTATTCACTCATAGTTTAGAGTGATCAAAATAGAAAATAGTAGATGGTAAATATCATAAGTGTATATAAGAAACAAATTTCCACAAAAATAAAGGAATATAAAAGAATGAAAAATAAATAACATTTATAAGATGAATAAATAATAGATATAACTGATGATCATGATCATGATGCTATAAAAATTATCAGTTTGAGGATCTAGGGAAGCATACCTATACCACATGCTATCAAAATTACAAAACGACAAAAAAAATTCTACAATAAGTATCTCGATCATAGGCCCGGTCCTCTTCCCCCTATCTCTATCCTTATGCATGAAATCAATCAAGCACAAAAAGTTACACACTTCCCTTCATCAATACCTACAATAATAATGTCTTATTGCGTACAAAAGGTGTCCCAATAAGGTTGTGAGATACAATATTAGTAGGCTACTGCCCACATCATCTAGGCCAATAAATTTCATACAACAAATAAATGAGTAGTGTTCTATATATAATTAATGTTGGGAGATGAGTAAATAAACAAAAAATAATAATTCTTCAATATGGGTTCTTTAATGGATGCTCGACCAATACCACTTTCTTTATCCTAAGTTGAATATATAAACCAAGTGATATCTATACTGGTGATGTGACAAAATTATATATTCCATCATAAGTGAAGAAACCAATGTTAGTAGACCACAAACATTTTCTTTTGATTAGCGGTCACACTTCCATTTCATCACACAAGAATGGTCATAATACATATAAGAGACATCACATGTGTACCAGAAAATAATATCTCGAATCCAATGGTAGAGTCTGGAGTGTGTCTAAAGAGATTGATACATAATATCATGGGTCCCTAGAGGAGTCTCCAATGTAACCTCTACAATCGAGTCCTTCCATGGAAATCCATAAATGCTTACCTTGTTTCACTCATGGTATGTTGAACTGTGAGTCTGTACCAAGTATCTCACATAGGGGAATCGTTTTCACCTGAGACACGGCATACACATCTTGCCAAAAAGTACATCCACAGTTTCTCCCCTAAAGAATTTGTGTCACTTATGAGTATTTATATTATTCCCAGAGAGCCTATACATGAAAAGTCATTGTATCACTACTAGTGTGTAATGAATATCCAAGACAAACATGGTCCTTCCATTCATGGTGTCCTTAATATGGGACATGTGTTCTCTCCCAACCCATACAAATTGAGGCATAGAAATCAAATAGAAACTCACAAGATATGGAATATATAATCACATGTCAAAAAATAATGGAAATATCACATGTTAACGAGCAATCCAAGCATAACATTTTATTCAATCCAATAAATATTTTCATAAAGTAATAGGTACGTAGAATTTACTAAGGACCTTAAGGAATAAGGCACATAGTATGACATATAATGTAAGCATAAAAATTTAGTATAAGGAAACAAAGAAAAAAACTTTTGGCATTTATACCACATACAAGTGGCATGGTATGAGGCAAGAGAAATTTCAAAAAACACTATGAATTTTGAACAAGGCCTATAACATGAACAATGATGTTTATTATAAAAACATCACCTGAAGTGGGTCTAGATCATGTATTAAAACTTATTTCAGTTAAAACTAGAAATTAATGTATTTAATCATTGTGAAACTCACACAAACAAGGTAGTTCACAATTTTATACAGTGTGAGAAATGGGAAAATAATTTGGTCACACCCTTAGGGGTGGCCCAAAAATGAGTCGAATGACCCATGGACGGTTTTTGTTGTAAGGTAGGGTCCTATATTACATGTAAAACTGATTTAATTAATTTATTAAACAAATGTGAAGCGTTATTGGAAGGGTATAGTGAGTGGAAAAATGGCGCATCATTTAAAAGGTGATGAAAAGAAAAATAAATACCTATAACAACTACATTGATTTTTTAGATATCCATTCATATGTTATCAAAGCTTTAAACAAGCTAAATCATGAGAAGTTGTAGAAATATTCCAATTCCCTAAAAATGGGGCATATGAGATTGAACCAAGATATCTCAGAATAGGTTTATAATAACATGAAATAAATGAGAGATAATTCATGATCTTACCTCTAGATTCTCAGTGTATCTCATGGAGAGAGAAATAGTTGACAAACAAATGAGTTTTCTTGATCAATAGATCATGAAGTATGAGGGTTGTGATGGGAGGAAGAGAGTTAATATATTGAAGAAAATGGGTAGGAAAGGGGGTTTTAAATTAAATCATTTTAGGGGAATTTTTATAAAATCAACAACACAGCAAGGGCACTTGTTTTGGAAGTACAGTTGGAAAAACCTTGCACCAACAGTGAACCAATCTAATACTTAAAAGGGTCACCCCACATAGTTATGCAGAAGTTTTATTCAACTTTGTGAAAAAATTAAAAAATCATTGTTTCCAATAAGTATGTATAACCTTCTGGCCATGCACCAAGGGTCTTATGGCCTAAGAAAAACTTTGTGGCCCCTACACCTCCACTTTCTATAACCACATGATTTAGGTAAAATGTGTGTGTCGGGAAGCATGGTTTGTACTAACCATGTGTCCATGTCTAGTTCTTTTATTTATTGGTTGTCATGACTCAAAATGAGCCCCGTAAACCCCCTAAGTCCTTCTTTACACCCTTGGGAATAATTATTAGGTCCCAATAATGAAATTTAAACTAAATACAAATGGAAAAAAATGGTTTGTAATATTGAAAAATGTTGGTATGTTACATCCTTCAAAAATCACTAATTTTTTTAAATACTTTATAAGCATTAGAAGTATCATATTATCCTATAAATATTACTTAATTATCCTTTGGATCAAAATTAACAAGGTTTTACATAGTATTGATGATATACACCTTGAATCCAAAAACATTGAAGTATCCAACTTTATGTTTTCTCTTATTTCATAATTAATATGGAATATTTTTAAAAAAGTTCTTTTTTAAAACACTATACATGATATGATAAGTTGTAAAAAAATATTCTTCACAAAAAAATGGATAGAAATACTATATTTATTTATTTATGTTCATTCTATTTCATGTTTTTTTCTATTTATTCTTTATATAATTCCATTTTTTATGTGTTCTTAGAGAAGAACATGTATGTTTAATACCCAAGTCGGAGAATAAATATTTAAATTCCTATTTCTAAAACTCTCCCCTATAATCTCTTCTTATTGAAACTACATTGAATCATTTTTTAATTTTGAAAAAAAAAATAAAATATTAAAAAAAGGAAAAGGATTAATTTTTAAATATTTGAAAATAATCATTGGTAAATCTGAAAAAACCATCAACTAGAAAAGAAATGCTACTCCCACCTAGAAGGTTACTGTTTATAGTATAATAAAAATTAATTTGGATGGTTTCAAAAGGTCTACATGTATCAAAATTGTTAATATATTTACAAGATGAATTATGTTTCTATCCTAATAGAAATGCAATTAAATTATTTTTCCGATCAAATTTATGACTGGGAAAATAAAAAACAAAATATTTTTTGGATAACTTAGTTAAATAAAATATATTAATATGTATAAGTACCATATTCTAATTATATTATTCATTAATTTTTTCATTTAAACAATTAAATTGTGTTTACATAATGAACTATGTTATAAAATATAAACATTTTCAGTTCTTGGTGCTCAAGAATTACTATATTTATCTTTAAATAAATAGCATGAATTTTTAGAAAATTCAAATAAAATTTGATCATTGAAAAGTTGAGAGATGTGTATCAAATTATATCTTAGAACATGGACAAATAAAAATTAATCATACTGATCAATTATGGAGCTCCCATAGATTTAATTCCAATTATATAGTCTTTATAATTATCTCCAAATGTGACCATTCCTTTATACACTTTTGATTGTGTAAGGATGATTGAAAATTCCCCAACCATATTCCTTAGGTCGATACTATCAATATCCCATATTTAATTTATATCCCTATGGACTTTTAACTAAAAAACATTATAAAATAGTAAGTTATTGTACACAAATTCTCTACGGCCTAGTTGTGTTAGTGTGTAGGGATCTGGGTAATAAGATCTACCTAATTTTACTAAAATTAATATAACTACCTTAAAAATAAGTTTATAATTAATGGAAGACATTATACCACACGTTTTTTCTATTTTTAATAAAAAAATCTACAATAGTGGAATTTAATTTTGCATTAAAAATAATAAAGTCTAAACATGTTGTGATTCTTATAATTGGGAATGAAATAATATCTATATAGCTTCGATTATTCACCATTTCACAACTTTCTATATTTTATATTTGATATTTTTTATTTCTTTTACATTTTTCATTTCTCCTCTTTAATTTTTGGGTAGTTAGGTCTCATGTTCCACATCTATTTGTGTTCATAACATCTAAATTCTATTATTCTATGACAATTTTTCTTGAAGTCATTGGCATACTTCTTGAATTATTTCTTATACTTATAAAACATAAAAAATAATCTAGCTAGATGGTGTAGTTCAATTCCAAAATCTAAGCATTTAGAATAATTTTGGGATACAACATCCTCCTTAGATTACATTTAATTTTTTTGACCAGTAACATTGATAGTTTTATTCTCCCTTTTTATCATTCTATCACCTCATAATTAAACTTTTATTTTAGATTAATACATACTTAGATCCCTAATGAATTCCTTGAATATTGTTTAACAAAAGTATATTTTATGATTGTAATAAATATTACATTCCACTTTGAGTGTCAGACTATAATCACTTTTAATTCTTTATCTAGTCTATGAATTGGATATCCTAGGGGGGAAACACAATTGAATATATCAGTCAATATTCTATTCATTTTAGTGATGTATTCACCATCATACAACTTAAAGATGTCAAACATTATCTTAGTATCATTATATCTTTATTTGGTGACATTTTCAATACCTTTATAAGTGAATATGACTTTTACCACATCTCATGTGTCATTTCACATTTGGATGAAAAACTAAATTCCAATGGAATAAATCCACATATATTTTCATTCATGGATCTTGAATTAACATCATATTTATATTCTTTTGTAATATCCCACTTCTCTAGTTCTATAGGAATTCCATATTGTTTGATAATATTTATAAGGGATTTAAAAAAAATATTCTTTATATATATAATCATTCTTAGTTTAAAAAATATTTAATTTTCCTAATTGAAATGTGGAACTCCAACTATTGACATACCATATTTGTGTTTATATGTAGATATATTTCATCATACATACTTATGAATCATAATTTCTAAATATAAACATAATTTTTCCAATGATCATTCCTATAATAAATATTGGTATGCCAGAATGAATGAAATATTGAAAAGGGGGTGAGTCATTTCCTTTTAAAAATCATGAAAAAATAAAACTTAATCCAACTTTGTGATTTGTAAATATGAGTAATGTTCATTTCTTTGGACATATTATGCAGTGAATCATCATAGAAGAAGAATGAAATAATTTTTATAGTTGTTATGGGAACAATGATACCATATCCCACTACACTAATGTATACTCCACAATCATCATGATTTTTATTAAACATTTCCTATTATATGGATACCTCTAAAACTATGTATAGGAAGGTAAAACCTTACAAAAATACTGGCTATGTTATAGGGGATCCTTATAACCATAGTTTACTATGAGAATCTAACAATCCACCACTACATAGTATAATAACCTGAGACATTAAGAAAATTGATGACATGTAAAAATTGAATCCTATTTTAAATCATAGTTTTAACAAAAATGATATTTTTGTAGCACATAAATAAATAATAACAGTAGAAAATCAATAATTCAGTAGATGATAAATATCTATATATCCAAAGTGCTTCTTTGATAATCACTTTCATGAAATTTAGAAAAATATTGACAATAGATACAGCAGCAGAAACATCAAGATCAAAAAACTATAGATTAAAACATTTATGTAACCATACTGTAGCTCTATAGATAACTATATAAGTCAAAAAAATTTACTTCATTTTTTAGAGAAGGTTAAATTATCATTATTCAATAAAAATATTTACTTTCTTTAGGACAAAAAAAATCTATAAAACCAACTAAAAAATTATATCATTTTAATTTAAAATAATCTAGTGAAATAATAAATTCCCTTAGAAATAATAATACTTTAATAAATTGAATAATGGTCTTTGAATCAGTCTTTAAACAAATTTCATAAAAATATTTTCTATGGTCAAACCTTTTCTTAAATCGTATAAATAATCTATAATTCAAATCACATAGATGACTGGGTCAAATGTATGGTTTCATTGCGTAGGAATAATCATTAAAAGAATGGTTTATAATGTATGTATGATTCTAAATGTAGGGTTGATGAACAATATATTAAATACAAAAACATTGGGTACATGAAAAAATTTTGTATCCCAATACTAAGGTTTGGCTACAATGTATTATTCCAAATGTAGTGATCCTTACAGGATTAGGGTCCGTGATCATAACATTCACCTTAAATGTAATAATAAGAATAGTTATTATATATTACTTTAAAATTTTCACAATACTTAATAAAAATTAAACATTATCTGATATAAAACTAAAGTAATATAAACCTAAAATTTAATTAAATAAATTCCATTATTAAAACAAATTTGGGTTTTTTGTGAGAAAAAAAGATCATTGATAAATTGCTAAAATTATTTTATTAACTTATTCCCAAAATAAATATACTGATGGGAAATAAATTATATTTTTAAGCGGAGGAAATAGTCCACTTGTACACATGAGGGATAATTTCACATCCAATTTTTTTTGAAGAGGGTGGATAATGATGGTTACTATAACATCTCGTCCAAGGTTCCACAAGCCAGTGCCCAAATTTGGTTTTTCACATGACCTCAGGCATGCCTCCCTGTATTCAAGAGGCTAAATAATATTAGTGAGGGTCTAATATGTATCATGAGGAGACTATACCCTCTATATCAAAGTATAACAACTATAGAAATAAATTACATAAATTACCAAATAAAGATAAAGATTATCTGGAATAATACCAAAACCAATAAATATTAATATCACATGATAAACCAAAATAAGGAAAAAATATCCAAAAAATGTAGTAGATTTTGTATTCCATATATGTGTCAAGTGTCAAATGAAAATAAAAAATAAAGGCAAAATGAAGTCTCCTAAGGTGGTCCCTAAATCATTTTTGGTTCCCTTAGCCACGTTCCATCCCAACTCAGTCATCTAACATAGGACTCTTTCCCTTTTCATGTCTTATAAACCTAAAGTCTCTTCTGGTAATGATTATGTAGACAGTGTAGGGTGTGAGTATAACTCAATAGGCCACCACAAACAACATCTAAAATAATATCTAGTTTATAACAGAGTATTTAATTATATAAATAATAAGATGTAATTGATGAAATAAACAATTTTTTTATTTAATTATTACATAATTAACCACATAAATTCCTTGTTTCTTGATGACACATGTACCATCAATACATGATTCATCCCACGATAGAGTGTTAACCATCACCAAATAGATAACACATTTCATTCAATAATGAGTTTACATTAATCAAATCATTCCTATTTTACATTCAAATAATGGGATCCTAGAAAAGAAGAATGGAAACCCATGTATATTCGGAGTTTTAGTACCTATCTCATAACTCATGGATCAAATATAGTGTATAAATATGTTGGGGGCCTAACGAGGTACTTTTCACCATGTTGGTATTTAGAATAGAAATCCCTATCCCACAACTTAGTCACATATATCACATCATATGGTTCATTAATTTCTAGAGATTTATCATCCATTACCAAACCCATTATTCAACCCATTTAACACTTTAATTTATTAAGGATTAATGAATTATAAATCATTAATTTAATTTTATCAGCACAAAATAAGGGTGGATACCCATTTCAAAATTCCATTAATCATCCAATTTCATTAAACCATTATTCATAAATTTCATATTCATATTATTGAAATACTATATAATCAAACCATTAACCAATTTCATAATCAAGTGTCGAATCAATTGATTAGTTCAATTTAGGATGTAATTTTCTAATGTGGTAATTTTAATTTGACAATTACATGCATGTTAGTATAATAAAGAATATGGGATTTGATAATTAAAACAACTAACTCAAGATCATTGATGAACACTCTACCAAACACAACTTTCAATTGATGTAGAATTTTTGAATTAAAAATGGAAGAAGGAATCTCGGACCAAAACCGTGGTCTGTGATCAACCCAAAAACCAACCAAAATAAAAATATTTCACAACTTTATCAGGGGAATGAGGAATAGAAGGAAGCCAAATAAAAAAGTCTAACCAAGGATTAGTCACTCAAACAGGATGTTTGAAATGGGGGAGAAGCTTCAAAAATCATATATATTATATCCTAGGATGAGTGGTGTAAATCTACACTGATGAACAATTAGATTACACCCACATGAAAATTATAAATTTACTACTCAGAAAATTCTTCAACATATAATTCAATTACATTTTGTGTAAATATTTTAAAGGGTGACACAAAAAATCTTATAATCTTGGGTGGTTTTATTTTCAATATATTATTACGTATCATGTAGTTATAGAACACTTCTTGTATTCTTTTCATGTCGTGAATCAGTTCACAGGTTTCAACCATTCACGACATGTTTTTGGTGATATTTACATTTAATTTAATACATTTTCATGGTGTTTAAATGTCTTATAATCTAATTTTCAACCAATTTTCTACTAAAAGATTTGAACCACCAACAACAACTTCTAAACAATTGAAAATCCTTGCCATCCTTTTAATAAAAAAAGAAAACTAAAAATGGAATTTACATGGAAAAGGAATAGGATATTATAGTTACATAATAAAAATAAAATTTTTGATATAGAGGGGAAATATATTTTTTTATTATGATGAATAACACTAATTTAGAGGATGTATAAGAACAAATAAATTCAAATTGGTTAGTTATGATGATTATCTCTTCTTTAGTAGTCCTTTTTAAGATCCCTTAAAATGGTCCCATAAAATGGTCTTTTATTAAGTCCAAAAGATATACATAAAAGATATATAAGTTTAAATGAAAATTGGGTAGGGTTTTGTTGAGCTATATGGCACAAAGAGGTTTCATTATTTTAGATAAGGGGTTTCCTTTTATAAGTGAGTGGAGGGATACATTTTAAAATTCAAAAAATATTTTAATATCATATATGTCTAAATCATGTAAAATGGTTCCAAAATGACATGGATTCATAGAGAATATTGATATAGTCTTAATATAGTCATAAAATTAAATTAATATATTTTTATATATCAATTTAAACCTTGTCATTTTGTTTAACCCCTTGGTTAACCAGTTTTGACATTAATTGTGATAATGGATTTATCAATATTAAAGGATTATAATTATACTTATATGGTGAAAATTGGAACATAAATATCCATGGTATAATATTTTATACACTTTATCATCCTAATATTCTTATTTGTATTTTTTTTAAAAAAATATTTTACATAAAATATTAGTAATTTTATTTTTGACATGATTTGTTTAATTTGAATTTAAAGTTATGAAGATAGTGGTGGATTTTTAATACAGTCCTTTTCATAATAAAAAGTAAATTATTATTTACTATTAAACACTTTTATAACTATAAATAATCCGATATACATTACTATTAATGTTTTTAAAATTTTTTACTTTGAGTTTTCCTCCACTTGCACGAGTACTATGTCAGTATTGTATAAGCATTTAAGGTAATTATTATAATACTAAAATTTAAAAATAAATTAATAGAATAAAAAAATGTCAAAAATAAAAATTTATTTTCATTTATATCATATAATTATCCTTATGTGAACTTATATAGTAAATTAAATGAAAGAGAATTAATTTTTGGAATTTTAATTAATTATAATAATATCAATATCATTATAAAGGAAAATCTGAAACAAAAATGCCAAATACTATAATTTGGGGTGGATATGGCCGAATTAATCCCATAAAATATTAAAAAAGTTATGGGTTGATTTTGTGGCATTATCTCATGGTTTTGACCTTGTTTTACCTAATTTTCCAATAATAATGTGACAAATATTTAACATAGTTACTATTCAAAATGAAAAAATATTTTTGGTTACTATTTTAAAAAATAAAAAATTATGATTCAAAATATGGTATTCATTTTTTAATATTCAATCTCTATATGTTTATGAAATTTATGTTAATATAAATGTGTAAAAATCCATGAAAACAGTTTTTAGAAAAAGTGTTTTTTAATACACAAAAATTAACATATATGAGAATCATAAATATTACTGATTAAAATGGAATTAATTATATTATTATAAAATCAAATGGATCATAAGAAATTAAATCTATACTATAATTTTAATATTAAATTACCACATTTTATGAAATGAAATGACCGTATTTGAAAAATCATTATTTTTTACCGTTCACTGAAAAATCAATCATTTCATAAAATCCAAAAATTTCACACTAAGATAATTTTAAAATAATTATATAAAAAATAAATTTTATAAAATAAAATATCAAATAATTTCATTAAATTATTATAATATCAATTCATAAAGTCCAGTAAAATCACTTTTAAAGAAAATATTTTTTTTTGAAGCATAAAATGAATTCAGAAAAAAATTAATTCTTATTACATATTAATTAAACTATGTGTTAGTATTGAGTATGAACATTATGAATTTATTTCATAAATTATTTAGTGATATTCATACCCACTAATTTAATTAATAGGTTATAATGGTCTTAATAAAATTATAATATTTTTATAGTATATCGCAATTCGCTTAAATCTCAATGTTTCTTTGTAAGAAGTCTATCAAGATTATTATTATTTTAACTAGATTTTATGGGTGTTTAAATATTAATGATGTATCGTATTCGATGAATGAATTAGACATTTTTAAGTTACATTAGTGCCTATAATTATGTATCCCCTCAATTCATTTTTCATGTCTCATGTGAAAAACTATAATGGGTATCTCTTGATGTATCCCAGACCATACATTGACAATGTCTTCATATGGGACATTCATGGTAAGTAAAATATCTTGGATTATTCCCTTTATGGTATGTATGATTTCACGACATTTTTCTATGACAATAAATATTAATATGTATGAAATTATTCATTTCCTTTCTATGAATATAATTTTTAATGTGCATGAATTTTTTTTCATTGTTATGTTATCCATGTATTTATTTTGTTCTAATGTTATTATTTATAAGGTACATTTATAGATTATTTACTCTTCCATATATAATATATTCAATTTAATTCTACCCTTAATTAGTGTTTTATCTCAAAAATATTATGCTTACATTTCCAAAGGTTATGGGAGATGTTGAAGACTATTTATTAAATAAGTAAATCTGTGTATAATAGGGAAATTTCCATTAGTTGGTATAGTCATTTGTTTAGTTATGTAAATGTTATTTGAAATCTTCTAAATATCTGAACCTAAAATGATCTCAGATATATATGTTACTCAATTATTTTATCAATGCTATAATTATATATCATTTAAATGGGTTCTCTTCATTTGGTATGAAATATAGTATGAAAAGATTATGTTTCCAGTACCAGATCCTTGAGTATGGGTTTAAAGAATATCTATTTCTGTCAGATCATTGATTAAATAACATCATATATTTTAATATTATTATATGAGAATAATTTAAGAGTTTTGTATACCATTAGAGGTTAATAATTTTAAGGTTGATCATAAGTTCAATGGTATTGATACCCTTGTGGGGTTTTAGGTTATTATATTCTAATGTACATAATGATTTTTAGAGAAATTTTTATGAGGGATTAATAATACAACATTTTTGAGTAAATGATTACCATTTTAGTTAGTATATGATTTGATTATAGTAAATTGTTATAATGGTATATGTTATTTTTTAGAATATAATTTTATAAAAATTAATAACCTCAATGATTGAATATTAATTCGATCTTAATGTGATTCATGTTTCTTGGAGTTGAATAATATATTTATAAGTGGAGATATTTTTATGTTTTTTTATTTTTACAAGATTGGAGAATATTTTTAATGATAATCTGTTTTCAATAATTATTGTTATAAATTTCAATTTGTCTTTATAAGAAAGTGTAATAAAATTATTCGGATTTTTTGGGTTTTTTATTTGTGATGAAAATTTTGAAGATTTCTAGGGTCTAGTTTTTTTCGAGTGATTTATGTTGAACTTTTTCTTTTACTGTTGAGTTTTTTAGATTATTTTATTATTTCTTAATATGAATGTGTATTCATATCTAGTTTTATATTAACTTATAAAAACCATTTTAGGTTAGCTATGAGAGGAATAACTTCTCATTCATTTATGGGTCTAATGATCCATTAAGTGTTTGTTTTTATGATCCAGCCATGAAAATTTTATCAAATTTATTTATCATTTATAATATTATATTTAATAGACAAGGAAAACTGATTGAAACACAATTGAAGAATGAAATTATTCTTATAGGATGTGAAGTGCCCAGGTCAGTGGAAATCACTGAGAGGGGGAGGGGTGAATCAGTGATCCCTTAAAACTTTTTACTAATTGATTCCTTATCAATTAAACCTCTATGGCTTGTTAAAGCCTCGATCCACTCTTCTTGTATCTCTCACATTTCCTCGATTGATGCAGTAAATATAAAGGCATAGGAAACAAGGATTTACAAGGTTCGGCACCAAAGGCCTACGTCCTAGCCATGTTGGTTATACACCCCAACATGGTTTATTCCATTATAATCTGTTGGTATTACAATGGTCGATACAGAGTCCCACTGTATCTCTCCTGAGTCCCACAGGAGGGTCTTTATACTGCGTCCCACAGTGTTACCAGAGTCCCACTGGCCTGCTCCAGAATCCCACTGAAGACTTCTTCCGCCCTGAGTCTCACAGGAGGCTTCTCCTGGCTCCTCGAGTCACACGAGTAGATCTTCTTCACTTTAAGCTTCTTCAAGTATCTTCAGCAGTCTGGGATAAAGACTGCTGGACTTGCTCTTCTTCTGATCACTTGTGGTGAACAGGTCTTCTCCTCTTGATTAGGATTTATCTCCTTCTTCTAAGGATGACCTGGCCTCTCTCTTCAAGAGTCTTCAACATCATCTGATAAGGTCTGTTGGTCTTGCTCAAAACTTCTGATCACTTCTGTTGATCAGGCTCTTCTCAATTACTGAAAACTCAGACAACTGATATCTCTAACTTCAGTCTGGCATCAGTCTGACTTCAGAACAACTTCATGCACTGAGTGCATGGTATCTCTTCATCCTCATGCGCTGACAGCATGGCTTCTCAATAATCTTCAAGATCCTCTGGTCTTGGTCAACTCAAATGCACACTCACTGATTTGAACTTTGATTACGTGCGCATGTGCATGCATGCATGCACTTCCCCTTTCCTCTTCTTGGTGCAGTAGACCCAAAAAGGGTGTAACACTTTAAGCACACACCAACTTCTCAAACTTCACACACTTTATTCAATTTGTCTACACAATTAGATTGTGTGTTCTACAATAGTGTGAGAGTCCTCTTCTCTTTCTTCTTAGTGTGTACACTTTAGTTTGCACACACACTAAGGCATCGACCTTCACTTTTTAAGCACACAAAAATTCTTCACTTTTCATAAACTCAAGGCTACGGCCTCTTTGTTTTCTTTTTGCACACATGTAGGCTTAGGTGTTGTCTTCACTTGGTGCACACACAAGGGCTAAGCCTTGGGCTTCCACTTTGAACACCTACTGCCCGTAGAGAGTTCTTCTCTTCACTTGGCTCACACAAAGGTATGCCCTCGGTTTCTTCTCCACTTATTCTCCATACAAGGTTGAAAGAGTGCGGCCTCTACTGTCTTCATATGCCGTGCGCAAGTCGTCAAGGTGCACAAGGGTCGCGCCAGTCCTCGGACAACCGCGAAAGTTCTTTAGCCGCAGTCGCGCAAGGTACCAAGCCGCGGGGTGCACAAGCCCTCGGGCGCGCAAGGTCACTGCCAACCGCTTGGCGCGCAAGGTGATGCGGCCATGGGTACTTCCTGCTGTGCAAGGGGTAGGCGCGCAGGGGACCCTTCTTCTTTCGCAAAAGTGTGCGCGAAAGGAACTCGGCCACGCAAGATACTTGTGTGGTGGCTTCTTCTTCACGAGGCAGAGGGCTCTCACGGGACACAAATCTTCAACAAGTAATTCAGCAAGCACAATGAGAGCCTCGAGCTCTTTTTATATAGGCAGAGGGATGCCCGGATCATCCATGTGCGATAAAAAATGAATCTCCCGAAGATTTCGGATCTTCAAGATTCATTGAAATCTTCTTTTTCTCCTCTATTCACGCGGGTTCTTTTCCTTCATTATTTTCCTCTTCATGCATGTGCATGGAAACATACGGATGCCTCTGTTTATCCCGATTCATGCAAAGCATAAACTCCACGTGGCCTCGCACCTTCGGTTTACTTCGGCCTCTTGCAAATTTCTTCTCCCGTTGCATGCATGTGTAGTTTTATGCATGAATGGATTCCTCATGGACAGACGAGCACAATGGAACCTTCAGCTCCTTCAAAGGTGGTCGGGAGCTCGAAATCCGGTGGTCGGATGGCCTCTGGTTCAGGCGACGTCACGGGTGGCCTTCGGCTGAGCTCGAGGAAGGAGACGGACGGGGAGTCGTCGGATCAGGCGGTCATATAATTTTCAACGTCCTGGATCTGAATGGGCCGCGGTGGATTAGATGTGCGGCCGAGATCTGGCGCGCGATCAATTGAGCGGCCAGGATCCGCTCCTTGAGATTTTTCCGCGTCCCACATCGAAACAGAGTGTGGTTTTTCCGCGGCTTATCAAAGATGCACTCACCACTACTCCTCAGTTGTACTTCTCCCTCCATGGTGCCGCCCCGCACCGTGTTCTCTCTGCGGGCGCACTCTTGCGCCCACCTCTGCTCCTCGCGAGCACGCTATGCACCCACTATGAACACACGGGCGCGCTCACGCTGCGTGGGCTTCATCACCGCGTGGCCTCGGGGCTTATACATGGCCCCGACCTTCTGCCTCAGGGATATGATGCCTTGGCCTGAGGGTTCCCCATGGGCGTGGTGACCTCGAGTCCCACATGAGCCTTGGGTGATGACCCTCGGCTGGCCTTCCTTGGTGGCTATTTTTTGCTACTTAAAAACACAAGTGCTTTGTTAAGAAAAACAAAGTGACAAGTGTAAATGCCAATTTCCATTCAAGCCATCTTCTAAGACATTCCCCTCATCTATTCTTCTTCTTCATTAGAATTCCTCAAATTCTCTTCAACATTTATTCATCACTTTGGAATGGAATTCCCGAAAGTTTTTCATCAACGGAGCTCCTGAATCACATAAAATCTCCAATTCTCTTTGTTGATCTAATCAGAGATCAAATTGGAACTTCTTCTAATTCACATGCACTAAGTGATAGTGCATGGACTTCATTAATCCACTTCATCCACTTAGAGATTGTGGATGGATCATCTTCAACTCCTCATGCATTGTCAATACAATGCATGTTCTTCAAACATTGTTGTGACATTGTATCCAGTTGATACAAGTTCTTGGAACTTTAAGAACAGCTCAACAATCGTCTGATTTAATGATGCTCCATCATCATTCATTCTTCAAGTGTTGTAACTTAGTATCATCTTGATACAAGTATTGAAACATTAAGATCAGTTCTACAATCGTCTGATATTCATAGAGAATGTTTCAACCACAACATCCTATGTCACTTAGTGAATCTCCTATGTGACATGCCTCTAAGTACCATGGCCATTCTCCTTCATCACCATCACCATCACATCCTTTTTCATTCACATCTTGACATTCCTTGACATCCATTCATTCCATGACAACATCATGCCTCATTGACAACAAATGCAACACAGTTCATTTCAATCTCCCCCTTTGTATTTGTTGTCAATACACTTCTTCAGCACATATGAATGGGTCAATATGTGGGCCAATATTTTCTCCCCCTTATTGGCAATCAAATGAAAAGTTGTGGTGTGGTTCTCTTCCAAAATATCTCTTCCTCCATTTGAATAGCATCTTCTTGAAATGCACTAAGAGAGGGATGATATCACATGTTCTTCTTTAGCAAAGAACCTTTAGTAAATCATCTCTAAGTCTATTTTGGCTAACCCGGTGTAGAAAACAAGAGTGATGTAACCAAGGAACTCAATGCTATCCATCATTCACTGTACATGTGAGATCATGCTTCCGGGGTTTGAAATTTTTCAGATATAACAATGAATTTGCTAAATCCTGCACAACTTCACAAAACTCATTAGAAAGTTCAGGTGCAAAGATAAAGCTTCCCCTTTCATCCATTTGACTTTAATCAATACTCCCCCTTAATTGTCATGATGAATACAATTAAGAAACAAGGGATGACAGTATGATTGGAATACCTTCACTTTTCTCAAGATGGTATTAATCTAAGAATCCGATCTTCTTCAGATTGGCTCCCCCTCAAGGGGTGCACTCCATTCTGTCCAAACCATCCTCCAGTTGAGAATGATCATCATCTTCAATTCCCTGTAATGTTAGCACATGTAAATACAAGTGATTAGGGAATAAGATGGAACCTCCTTGGTTCATCAATGTGAACAACAAGGATGAGAAGATTCTCTCAACCGAGATGTCCCATTTTCACCATTCTTCACACTTGCACATTTGATCTTCAATGATGTTTGTGCTGGTGTGGATCTCAATACATCTTCATGTGAAATCTTCTTCTTCCCTTTTGCCTTAGCAATTGCCAGAACTTCATCTTCAGCTCTTTGTAGATCTTTGGCAAGTTGCAACTGATTAGGCCATATGACTAACAATTCATTTGGAAGTGAGGCCTCAGTTTTGGAAATTCCACATGGTTCTTTTGATGCTGTTAAGATACCTTTCATAGGCAACTTATTTTCAATCAATACCTTCTGCTTCTTCTGGATTGATTGTCTTTCTGAGTCCAGTATGCTTCTATTCAGTTCCATGGCTTGTTCACAAAGATCCATGGTATGACCTTTCTTTCCACAGTAGAAGCATGTTTTCTTGGTGGTCCTTCTGGATGCATCACCCTTCTTGGATTTAGACTCCAAGGACTTCTTTTCCTTTTTCAAAACCTTCTTGGGAGCATCTTCAACTTTCTTCTTGCTTACCAAGGATTCTTTCTGAGCTAGGTTCTGTGATCTTTTCTTCTTTTGAGCTCTGGATACAGTTGGAGATTGACATGTATCTATTTGACCACTTTTGCACACATCCCAGATGTTATCAAGCAATCCAAATCTGTTAGCAGTAAACAGATGTCTCTGGACCTGTGGATGTTGCCTCTTTTCCTCTGGCTTGCTCCCCCTTGGCATGGGCCTCCTCTGTGCTTTGGCATTCAGTGGATTGTACCAACAATCCTTTTCACAATGCCCATACTTGTTACAACACCAACATTGACCCACAAATCATGACTTTTTTATTCCTTCTAATTGTAGGGTACTTGTCTTGAATTGTTGTGCTGCTTCAGGAGAGCTTTCTTTCTTCATTGTCTTCATCCATACTTGTTTGGAATTGTTCTTCCATCCTGCACTTTTAGTAGAAACACTTTTAGAAGCATGAGTACAAGATGGTATGGAGGGTACCTTCTTTTTTAAATATGTTGCCCTTTCATTAGAGGATTTCTTTCTTTTAGAATCATCCTTCGCAAAGAATACTTGAGTAGCAACATTTCTCCTTTCAGCTGACTGGGAGGCTTTGGCTTTGGGTGATTGCTGATTGTTCAATATCACCTCCAGTTCTAAGCATTTCATATCGAGGGAGTTCTTCTCATCCTCAATAGTTCTTAGCCTTCCTTCCCATTTCGCTTCCAGCTGCTTTATCTGGTCTTCATGCACCTTTTTTATTTCTAGCAATGAATTGTCCAGCTCCTTCACCCTGTTTACTTTTTCTTCAAGTTGAGAATCTCTGACATTCATTGACACTTTGTGCAATTTTTCCAGTGCATGGAAAATTTCTTTGACCATTATCATAAATAATTCATTCTCAGAAAGGATTCTTTGCAATTCTTCAGCAGTGTCTTCATATCATTCATTGCAAAGAGAAACGGTTTCATCTTTAGCCTTCACCAGCTTTCTGAGAGTGTTGGTTATGCCAACCCTTTTAACCAAACTGATCTTCCATTGTATTGGCTTCTTCTTCTAGCTGTAATTTTTCTTCTTGAATATCAAGGATGCCTGTAGCTATACACATTGCCACTTCCTTAGGGACTGTCTTCTGAAGATATTTGATTGCACTTTGAAGATCTTTCATAGTTCCAACTTCATCACAGCTAGGACAAGCTTTCTTCATCTTCTTGGCCTGTTTCTTCTTTCTATTTTTCTGAGTCTTGGCAGATATCTCCATTTGAGTCTGGTCACTCATTTCCTCAAATCTACACTTCATAAAGACTCCCTTGGATATTTTAGAGGTAACCTTCACTCTGATACCAATTGAAGTGCCTAGATCAGTGGGAATCACTGAGAGGGGGAGGGGGTGAATCAGTGATCCCTTAAAACTTTTTACTAATTGATTCCCTATCAATTAAACCTCTATGGCTGGTTAAAGCCTCGATCCACTCTTCTTGTATCTCTCACCTTTCCTCGAATGATGCAGTAAATATAAAGGCACAGGACACAAGGATTTACAAGGTTCAGCACCAAAGGCCTATGTCCTTGTCATGTTGGTTATACACCCCAACATGGTTTCTTCCATTATAATCTGTTAGTATTACAGTGGTCGACACAGAGTCCCACTGTATCTCTCCTGAGTCCAACAGGAGGGTCTTTATACTGCGTCCCACAGTGTTACCAGAGTCCCACTGGCCTGCTCCAGAATCCCACTGAAGACTTCTTCCGCCCTGAGTCTCACAGGAGGCTTCTCTGGGCTCCTCGAGTCACACGAGTAGCTCTTCTTCACTTTAAGCTTCTTCAAGTATCTTCAGCAGTCTGGCATAAAGACTGCTGGCCTTGCTCTTCTTCTGATCACTTGTGGTGAACAGGTCTTCTCGTCTTGCTCAGGATTTATCTCCTTCTTCTAAGGATGACCTGGCCTCTCTCTTCAAGAGTCTTCAACAGCCTCTGATAAGGTCTGTTGGTCTTGCTCAAAACTTCTGATCACTTCTGTTGATCAGGCTCTTCTCAATTACTGAATACTTAGACAACTGATATCTCTAACTTCAGTCTGGATTCAGTCTGACTTCAAACAACTTCATGCACTGAGTGCATGGTATCTCTTCATCCTCATGCGCTGACAGCATGGCTTCTCAATAATCTTCAAGATCCTCTAGTCTTGGTCAACTCAAATGCACACTCACTGATTTGAACTTTGATTACGTGCGCATGTGCATGCATGCATGCACTTCCCCCTTCCTCTTCTTGGTGTAGTAGACCCACAAAGGGTGTAACACTTTAAGCACACACCAACTTCTCAAACATCACACACTTTATTCAATTTGTCTACACACTTAGATTGTGTGTTCTACAATAGTGTGAGAGTCCTCTTCTCTTTCTTCTTAGTGTGTACACTTTAGATTGCACACACACTAAGGTTTCGACCTTCAATTTTTAAGCACACACAAATTCTTCACTTTGCATACACTCAAGGCTACGGCCTCTTTGTTTTCTTTTTGCACACATGCAGGCTTAGGTGTTGTCTTCACTTGGTGCACACACAAGGGCTAAGCCTTGGCCTTCCAATTTGAACACCTACTGCCCGTAGAGAGTTCTTCTCTTCACTTGGCACACACAAAGGTATGCCCTTGGGTTCTTCTCCACTACTTCTCCATGCAAGGTTGCAAGAGTGTTGCCTCTACTGTCTTCAAATTCCACGCCCAAGTCCTCAAGGTGCACAAGGGTCGCGCCAGTCCTCGGACACCCACGCAAGTTCTTTAGCCGCAGCCGCGCAAGGTACCAAGCCGCGGGGCGCACAAGCCCTCAGGCGTGCAAGGTCACTGCCAACCGCTGGGCGCGCAAGGTGCTGCGGCCATGGGTACTTCCTGCCACGCAAGGGGTAGGCGCGCAGGGGACCCTTCTTCTTTCGCAAAAGTGTGCGCGAAAGGAACTCAGCCGTGCAAGATACTTGCATGGTGGCTTCTTTTTCGCGAGGCAGAGGGCTCTCATGGGACACAAATCTTCAACAAGAACTCCAGTAAGCACAATGAGAGCCTCGAGCTCTTTTTATATAGGCATTGGGATGCCCGGATCATCCGCGTGCGATAAAACTTGAATCTCCCGAAGATTTCGGATCTTCAAGATTCTTTGAAATCTTCTTTTTCTCCTCTGTTCATGCGGGTTCTTTTCCTTCATTATTTTCCTCTTCATGCATGTGCATGGAAACATACGCATGCCTCTGTTTATCCCGATTCATGCAAAGCATAAACTCCACGTGGCCTCGCACCTTCGGTTTTCTTCAGCCTCGTGCAAATTTCTTCTCCTGTTGCATGCATGTGTATTTTTATGCATGAATGGATTCCTCATGGACAGACGAGCACAATGGAACCTTCAACTCCTTCAAAGGTGGCCGGGAGCTTGAAATCCGGTGGTCGGATGGCCTCTGGTTCAGGCGACGTCGCGGGTGGCCTTCGGCTGAGCTCGAGGAAGGAGACAAACGGAGAGCCGTCGGATCAGGTGGTCAAATAATTTTCAACGGCCTGGATCTGAATGGGTCGTGGCGGATTAGATGTGCGGCCGAGATCTGGCGCGCGATCAATCGAGCGGCCAGGATCCACTCCTCGAGATTTTTCCGCGTCGCACATCAAAACAGGGCGCGGTTTTTCCACGGCTTATCAAAGATGCACTCACCGCTACTCCTCAGTTGAACTTCTCCCTCCATGGTGCCGCCCCGCACCGTGTTCTCTCTGCGGGTGCACTCTTGCGCCCACCTCTGCTCCTCGCGGGCGCTCTATGCGCCCACTATGCACACACGGGCGCGCTCCTCGCGCTCACGCTATGCGGGCTTCATCACCGCGTGGCCTCAGGCCTTATACACGGCCCCGACCATCTACCTCATGGATATGCTGCCTTGTCCTGAGGGTTCCCCATGGGCGTGGTGACCTCGAGTCCCACATGAGCTTTGGGTGATGACCCCCAGCTAGCCTTCCTTGGTGGCTATTTTTTGCTACTTAAAAACACAAGTGCTTTGTTAAGAAAAACAAAGTGACAAGTGTAAATTCCAATTGCCATTCAAGCCATCTTCTAAGACATTCCACTCATCTATTCTTCTTCTTCATTAGAATTCCTCCAATTCTCTTCAACATTTATTCATCACATTGGAATGGAATTCCCGAAGGTTTTTCATCAACGGAGCTCCTGAATCACATAAAATCTCCAATTCTCTTTGCTGATCTAATCAGAGATCAAATTGGAACTTCTTCTAATTCACATGCACTAAGTGATAGTGCATGGACTTCATTAATCCACTTCATCCACTTAGAGATTGTGGATGGATCATCTTCAACTCCTCATGCATTGTCAATACAATGCATGGTCTTCAAACATTGTTGTGACATTAAATCCAGTTGATACAAGTTCTTGGAACTTTATGAAAAGCTCAACAATCGTATGATTTAATGATGCTCCATCATCATTCATTCTTCGAGTGTTGTAACTTAGTATCATCTTGATACAAGTATTGAAACATTAAGATCAGTTCTACAATCGTCTGATATTCATAGAGAATGTTTCAACCACAACATCCTATGTCACTTAGTGAATCTCCTAAGTTACATGCCTCTAAGTACCATGGCCATTCTCCTTCATCACCATCACCATCACATCCTTTGTCATTCACATCTTGACATTCCTTGACATCCATTCATTCCATGACAACATCATGCCTCATTGACAACAAATGCAACACAGTGCATTTCAGGATGAAATGAAAACAAGACATTTTAATTTCTCATATTTTCTATCTCATTCAAAAATAAATTCTCAAACTCCTTTAAGAGAATGATAAATCAATCAAATCTTATGTATAAAATATCACTCATCTATCAAGCTATTATTTTGGAAAACTATTCACAAGTATGAGTCATATAATGGTATATACATGGTTTTAGAAATATTTAATTAAGAAACACTATGTTTCCATAGAATTACATATAAATTTATTATCCGGATAAAATAGATATATGTGTCATGATACACTAATTTTTTAAATAAAAAATTAAAATCTTGATAACCCAACTATTTTAGGGGGATATAACACACCTAGATTTTAGTATGCATTTTCATTTAAATAAAATCAATATGTATGATAACATGTGATAGAAGAAACACTAAACACAAGAAAATAATGATTTATAACAATTAAAATTGAAATATATTACATGATAGTTAAATAGAACAAAATCGAATAAATAAATAAGTCTTTATAATCAACAAGTGTTCTATTTTACTTAAGATATTACCATTATTTATAAAAAAATTATTTTGATGAGTTGCGCATTATTGATAAATTTAATAATTTTGAGGATAATATATAGATAAAATTTATTTAGAAAATCTATAAACTATTAGAAAAATATATTAATAAAATCCAAATAATGACTAATCTTTTATTATGAATGTCAATTTAATTATTCGTGGCTAAAAATGTTTTATTTAAAATATTCTATTTTTAATATTATTTATTTTTTAGATAAAAAATTTATTTATAAATTTTATCATTTTATTTTTATGAATTTTATTTCATTTTTGGATTCTTCATAACAGAATTAAATTTGGGTGATATTTTTTAATTTTTCAGAGATATATTATTTTTAGTTGAATAATTAACTTGCCATTTTTTTCAAATACCATTCATTTTATTACTTAATATTGATAGAAGGATGAATTAAAAATATAGGAATAATTATATAAAAAAAATTAATTTATGGAGTAAAATAGTGCATTTAAATTAACATTTTTAATTTAGAAACGTATGCCTAACTTATTGGAAACCTATGTTATATTTTATTCTAATAAAATACTGGTTTTTATATTTTATTTGATTGTGAATTGACAAGGTTATATTTATTTTATGATTTTTATTAAAACTGTATAACTATCTTTAATTTATTTATAAACCAAAAATTTCATGAGGATCAACTCTATATATTATTTGGGGGTAAATTGTATTTTATGTTTAGAAAGGCATTTTTCTATGAACTGTTTTTTGTTGCGTTTTTTAACTTTATATTCAATGTACTTTTTACCAAAATTATAAATGTAATATTTTGAAGTGGATTCCATATTTATAATAATCATATTCAAATTATTTGATAAGATTTATTTCATTTCTAGATATAAAAATGAGTTATAGTGGTAAAAAAATCTCATCCTTATAAGGGTTAAATTGGTTCAAAGGGTTAAAAATATTTGATAAGTTATAAAAAATAAAAAATACGATATATATTTTTATTTTATGACTTTATTTTTAATTATCCTATCTTATATTTTAATTTGGGTTTCCATGGGGCCAAATGACCTTAAGACATACATTTATATGATATAAATATTAACGATATTTACAAAAGTGTCACCATCATATTTTTAAAAGACCCATATTATCCTCACATCTACACCCACTTTCATCATATTATTATGGCAATATTCTTTCCAAATAACATTCCATCACAAATATCCATGACCTATCGGTTTTTGTCTCACCAGAATCCCAATATAAGAAGGATTTAGGAGAGACCAAAGGTAAATATCCAAAGAAGTGGTAATTATCTTCATTTATAACTTTTAAATTTAGTTCTTCTTAAAAATCCTCCAAATATTACATATCCATATTAACATAATTCAATAATTAATTTTTTTTTGGAAAAATTCTATTTTTTGATGGGAAAAAATCATCTACCTCCTTTTCATCCATTGGAAAATCAAAATATCACTCGTGTGTGTGTGTGGGACTACAGCCTCAAAGAATAACATATTTAATTTTTCATCACCTCCAAGAAAGGATGGTTTTAAGGACTAGTTTAAATAATAAATATAGTGTATATATATATAATAACTATTGTTAAATAAATATAAAATATTGTCTACCATTATTCTTTCTCAGTCATTAGAAAATTAAAATATCCCTCTTACGTATGTAAAGACTACCCCATCCATGAATGATGTATTTAACATTACATCACTTCCTTACATGGATGGTTTTAAAAATTTATTTAATGTTAAAATATGATACTTATAACCTTATTAATATTTTTTAAAGGTTATATATATATTTTTGTTCACTTATAAAATCAATTATTTTTTTGGAATCAAAATCTCTAAAAATCAATATTTTGATAATTTTTTATAAAATAAACCCCAAAGTTATATGAAGGTAACATGGTACCACATAAATATATAAAAAAACTATACAACTAATTGAAAATTTTATAGATGGAAAAACCATGACCAATGTTCACGGATCGGAACCCCTGAATTAGAACATTCATGTGAAACAAAATAATCAAAACACAAATGTTGATTTAAATGAAAAATTGTTACTAAGTAGTTAACAATAAACTATAATTCAATGTTATTTGGTAATTTAAATTTAAATATGGTTAATATATATTTCTAATAAATAGAAATATATTATACTGAAATTTAGAGTATGTCCGACTAAACAAGAATCCAAGGTAAGAGTTTCACATCTCAAAATTACTTCTTTGACACATGTTTTTATTTACACATCAATTTAAAATATATGGTGTATGTGATAAATATTTGAAATTTAATATCATGATAAAATTTTTAATAAAATTAAATAAATTTCCATTTCACGTTTTATCATTCAATATTTTTCTATTTTATTGTTTTAAAATTTAAGAGTTATTTATCTCGACTTCAATTTCATGTGACAGGTTTCATGTTGTGCACCATGATTTATTATTTATGGTGTACTAACTTAGACATAAATATAATTTTAAATTTTATTTCATGTAATTAATTTGATTTATAAAACCATATTTTTCTCTAACTTTTGATGGATTTTTCTTTGGAAGATACCAAAGTTGTAAAGGATTATTTGACAAATTCACTTTTTATCGAGATTTTTTATTCATCAATTTCCTTTAAGATAAATTGTATTTTATTTCCCACATTAAATTTATATAATTTATTATCATAAATTTATTGATAGGTTTTTAAATTATTAATACCATTTTACCACTCTTTGGTACTCAAAATCACCAAAGAAATTTTTATAAGAAAATATGAACATATTTCTTCTTTTTGGACGGGAATCATTTTCTTTAATATCCATATTATTTATGTTGTTTCAAGAAGATTAATATATATACATTTTATATAAGGGTTTTATGTGTTAATAATTATTTTGAAGTTATTGAAAACATATTACAGGATAATAAAATTTGGTAAAATGGGAAATTTTTCATTGAAAGGGAAATACATGAGTTTTATTATATAAAAGGTTTTATTAATTATATAAAACTATAAACATAAAAACTTTTTGAGTAAATAATTTACTCCATAATTTCTTTTTATTCTTTAATTATGGATTGTTGAAATTGATTCACATGATTTTTTTCAAACCACTTTGTACATGTTATATTTTTAGAACCGTATCTATGAGTATGGGTTTGGGGATTCTATTATAATGTATCTATTTTATAGTATTATGGATAAAAATTATAGAATCAAGTTTCCACTATTCAATGACTCATTTCTAATGTTATATTTAATTTTATATGTAATGATTCTTGTTTTAATATATACTCATTATTGGATATGATTATCTTATTGTATTATCATGTACCATAATTGAGTTGTCATACCATATTCCTTATGATCCTCAATTGATATATCTTCTGTTTACCCTTACTGAGCATTTGATATCTCCACTTTTAATGTTTTCATTCCTTAGGTTTTGAAGAATATTATTATTTATAGTGTTTTAAAAACTGTTTCCTGTGAGAAGTCCCTTTCCAGGATACGTAGAAAATGTTGTAGAATAAATTTTTTATGAATATATTCTCCAATGATAATGAACCATTATGTTCCTAAGTCTCTTTTATGGTGAAATTTAATCAATATTAATGTTAAAATATATATTGGGTGTGTATGAAATAGTTGAGTTTTCTCATGTACTCCCTTGGCATTCATAGCTTTCTCTATGACATTAACTTACTCTAAAAAATTCTCCATGAAATTTAAAATTTCTTGGATAAAAATTATTATAAATAGTGGTCCCAATATACACCAAAATAAGGGGTGAAATTTTATTTCATAAAATTTATAATTTTATTATGATTAACTAGATCTTTTCATAACACAGTTAAAGATACCTAGATTATGATATGGTGATCATACATAAGTAATAATAAAATATAGTAAAAATAAAGAATCATAGACACTTTAATTATACATTATTTACCAACATTTGACTACATCGAAGTATAAAATACCAATAATATGTTATTATTCCATATAATCACTACTCTACTGGTTTTTTATTACATTATAAATCCTTTTACAAGGTCCATAACTCCTTCTTACCTTCTTCTCACAAATTTACAAGTAGGTTAGATAATGTAATTTTGATAAAGAGTTAAAACTCACTAATACAATAATAAATGGTACGAATCCATCAAAAATTGTTATATCTCCTTGATTATTTGTTATCCTATTCTAGATTGTTAATGATATACCTAGAAAATTATTACATCAAATCCTAGACATCAATGTAATGATACCCAATCACAACTTTCTCTTAAATTCAAAAAATTCTATAAATTCCACCCTAGTTCACTCTTATTTTCTTCTTCATGATATTCAAATAATAAAATAATTTTATTATATGTATTTTACATTATTTTATCTTAAATGATGAAATAAATCATATGAATGTTTTAATTAAAATTTTATATCTAGGTATTAATCAAGATCTAACTTCCTCCACTTTAAATCCATAACTTGTGTATTCTTACAATATATCTCTACTAATAAACATTATTTTTGGGAAATTTTAGCTAATTTTATAATAAAAAAATAATGAACGATTTAAAAATAAGAAAAATTTCCCAAAACCTCAATATTATTTCACAAACCATGGAATTCTCTCTTTTCAAAATTCCCATGTAGGGATCCACATTAACCTGATAATGGTATGGTACTCCAATTACTATGGAATGGTTATTATCTCGGAAAATTTCTATTCAAAATACCTTTCTCTACTCTTACCTTCCCATTGTTACTCAACTCCTGGAAACTGGATATCTAAAATTTAATCCTCTATCTAATAGTTCTTCTTAGGGTAATAATTTTTCATATGATTTTTTGTAAACCTAATACAAACTACACAATTCCCATTATAGGACTACCCATTGTTTACATTGATTTTATAATATTAATACAACATCTTTTATAGCATATTCCCAGGTATCTCTTCATTTTAATCAAAACATCAACCAAAATGCTCTTCAAAATTCTTAGAGAAACAACATTATTGAAATTTAATTATCTTCATGTTTTCAAATTTGAAAACGTAATAAACCTTACACATCAAATATCAAATCTTATATATCATCCCTTAAATAAGATCTTTTATAATTTTTAAAACACACATGGGATACACTATATATTTTACCACAACATGTATGAAACTTTTAATTTCTCATAGAACATAATTACAACTAAATGTTCATTTTAACTTTCAACTCATTGTTTCTTTTATATTTCAGGTTCTTTAATGAAAAATTATATAAAAACCCTTCATACTTAGAATAATAATAATCAAAATGACCATGTCCTGAGAAACAATGTCTATTTCTCTCCATGTACCATATCCACAAAAAAAAATTTGTATCATCACAATGTGGTAAAGTCATATACAATTCAAAGAACTCTCTTTAACACCATACATATTCCCTGATTATATCAATGGAAAAACTATTATAATCATGGTGTTATTAGTTCGAACTTCAAAAAATTATTTCTAATGAATTCTAATTAGCAATAAATCTTGCTTTTAACCCCAAGTTGGAATAGTCTATTATTACTTCATAAGGAAAAATATTCCCCAAAAATTGAGTAACCTGATCTTGATATTTCAAATACTAATAATCAATATGGATTATTTTATATGTTGTTGAGTGAGATGTCATTACACATTATATTAATTAATATTTTTTTTAGATTATATTTGTAATAAATTATTTACCCAAATGCATCTATAAAAATATTTATGATGTTTAAATACGTTATTTTAAATATGTTTTCAAAAACTAAACTAAATGGTAAGATGATGTTAAAAATATTTTGATATAATGTAATGGGAAACAATTTTGTTTATTTTAGGTAATGAACATTGTTTTGAAATTTTTAGAAGAAATGTATCATTTAGATTTCACTATAAAAAATTTCAGGTTTTTATTTATTTTATTTCATTTTATTTTTGGAGAAATTATTTATTTGAGATTATTTGCATTATTGATTACCCTCTAATCCTTAATATTGATTTATATAGAACCAAATGTTTACCATAAATTCATGTATCCAAGTTCCATATATTACTATCGTATAAGATCTTCTAAAGAGAAATTGATATTTCAAATATGTGGAAATGAAAAGGATTCTTGTGATATGCAATCATAATGACCCAAGTCCTACACTCAAAATCTCACACTGATTGGTTAGAAACAAATAATTTTTTTTTCACTCTCTCTAATACAGAGAATTAAAATATTATTATATTTAAGATAATTCTTAATGAAAATTTTTACTAAAAATATAATACACTAAACTAGTTTCTGATATGTGTACCACTTTGAAAATTTTTTAGATACCTCATAACAATCAACTATTGTTTAGTTCACTTTCAAGAGGAGGAGGTATATTGTATAAAAATCAACCATCATCCACTGTCTCCCAATATGGATAGGGAGATCTACAGCTTTTATAAAGATATTAGTAACCATATATCTATTTAATATGAAATAACTTGACTTAAATGGATTATATTGAAAATGAGTCACCTAATGTTATAATTTATAGGCAATATAATGTAGTGATTTATCAAAAATATTTCACAATTAACATATCGACTATATTTTAAAAAGTAAATAGTATTTTTTAAAAATTAATAAAATTAAATATTATTCGAAATAATATTTTTTTTCTTCATGAGAAATGTGAAATTAGACTCATAAATTATAATTTATTATCAATATACCAAGATATACTTTTAACATTGAGAAATTTCAATTTTCTCGATAGATCACTTTTTATTGGAAAATATTTGATTAAATTGGAATTAGGTTTCTTCTAAATAAAAATCTACTAAATTTTTTAAGATCCTATGATAAAATTTCAACCTAGTTAATTTGGAATATTTTATGGAATATTAAAATTAATGAAATTGTATTCTTAGGATTCCATGCTGTTTATACCATTTTACTTCAAATTTATATGGGGCTCTCTAAATCACCTACACATACAATGAAACCCAAAACACAACTGAAATTTCTATTTTTAACATTATTTTTCATTGATTAACTAAATTAAATAGAAAACTCAATTTATTATTATATTTTAAATTTTAAATACAAAATCAGTTTAATAGTGTCATATACCAGTGTAATAAAGTAGTGAATCTCTATAAAATCACACCCTCAAACCTGAATATTTTCACCCATAGGCAAATTATCATTTTAAAAAATGATGCATTAATATCATCCCTAGTTAATGAATATTGAAAATTCAATGGAAAATAAATTCATTATTATATTGTGAGAAATGAAATAAAAGTACAATTGAATCAGTATTGGTAATCTTGGAAGGTAGAGTCTTATTAACTTTATCTGAATAAAATTCATAAAGATGCATAATATTCTTCATAGAAAAGAAATCCATGGGTCAGTCATAAAACTAAATCACCACATGGGTGTGTGGAAACTATTTCATTCTAAGAATTCCAATTTCTATATGGTGAATATATTCAATTTCAAAATTCCTTATACAGGTACCCTATCCATTTATACATATTATTAAATAATTTTAATATGAACATCCTTTAATTACCACCTAATGGTTTTGAGTCCTAGTGTCTTTTTAAGCCTATGTTCCTAAAATATCAAAGCGAGACTAAAATGAAACTTAATAATTTTATTCTCGAAAAAGAGCTACAAAATTCTTTCAAACTCCTAAACCAAATGGGATAACATGGGGAATACATAGAAAAAAGTGGTGATATAAAAATCCTAGTAAATGGAAAAAAATGATAGGGAAGTATAACATGTTATTTAAAGGTTTAATAATATATCATAAAAGAGAATTCTAAAGAGTAATAACATGGGGACATAAAAGAAAGAGCATGGTATTATAAGATTTTGGTAATATAGGAAATGTGATAGAAAAATATATTGTAAAATAAACATGAGTTAAGGATAGATGCCTAGAAAATATCACATGGTAGATAAAGTATCATAATGAATTTTTTACTTCTTAATCTCATACATGATGTATCATGAGACTAAAGATTTACTCAGTACATTAGAGATCTATCTGGGCATAACCATAATAAAACTTTCACAATTAGGTTTTACAAAAAGGACATAAATCATAAGGAATAAACAAACTAATTACCCATGTAAATAAATGGGTTGCATAATCATTTCTCATATCATAATAATAGAAATTTCCAAATGAATTAATTTGGGAAATTAACATAAGGTATGTATTACCATATAAAATTAAGAGAGATTAATATATGTAAATATTTTATTAAATTATATACATAATTTATAATAAATACTTAATATCCAGGGTTATAATCATTGATGAAAATGTCCTTAAAATATTACATGGAATATTTCTTGAGGTGATTACCCTTTTAACTTTGGAATAACTTCTTAAAAATATAAAACATTACAAAACATTATAGAAAACATTTTCTTTTAAAAAAATTATTCTTATCAAGCATTATTTAAATAATTAATTGGTCATGTTGGTGGGTAATTATGTACATTCAATACATGTTAAAAACACATAGTTTTCACCATTTTAATAAGGTTTAAAGGTACCTTGTTTGCAAAATGGTAAGAATATTTATTTCAAACCATGATTTTAAAAGTTTATAAATGGGTAAAAAATTATTTAATAAATAATTTTTAGAATTTTAATTCATATTTGAAATTTTATTTAGAAAAAATGGATATGGAAGGCAAATAATTTTCGACATTATAGAGAAATAAATTCATCTTTTCTTAAAAAAAAATTTCTAAAACATTTTAAGTACCAATCCAGAATAAATAGAACTATAAAATGAAAATTTCATGAAAAATTAAAAGATAATAAAATGAAAGGTTTTCATTATATAATGATCAAATAATTTGCATCAATATAAATTTTAGGAATAAACAATGTCAATTAAAATTATATTTAAACATAAACCCTTATTGCTTTAGTAACATTGTAATCGTAACTCCCATGAATGAAGTAAATAATTTATAAATTAAAATATCATGAATTATGAATTATTCTTGATATAATACAAAAATGGGGATTATATACACGAATCAAAATAAATTAGCTATATAAAAGACATTTTTTTCAAAGAATGTTGTTTTGATACAAAACACTTAGCTCTAGTCCAGACCTATCATGTATGTCCTTTATCCCCAATATAATAAACCTATATCAATTATTTGTTTTTATACGAACCTTTTAATGTTTTAATACTTTATACATGACCATTTACATCCTTTATTTTAATGTCATATTTAATTACTTATTAAGTTATAACCATATCGGGCATTTAGAGGACGCTCAGTTCATAATTTCAAAAAAAATATAATCAATGTGTTGATTGATGTTATAGAGACCAAGACATTATATACATAGATATTGAATCATGTTTTACGAATATTTAAAGTATTATAAAATCACGTACCTAAGAAATTAAATATTTTATTACCTTTTGAAACTTGGAAACATAAAACATTGGTCCATAAGTGAGATATATCATCTCCAACTAAGTTATTCACAACTAAAAACCTTCATCGATATATAAGACATAATATATATCATCATAACCTACTGAATGGAAATACAAGAAATAGTGAGATAAGATTCATATTAAGGGTAAACAAGGGAGATATATAAGCATAACATGACAATAAGGGTATAGGAACATGAGATAAACATTTGAAAACCATACCCTTCATATCAAAGATCATGATCCTAATTCATGGATAAATATTGGCAGTTAATAAAACATGAATCATAATATAAGCAATTAAAATTATCTATAAGAGAATGAAATGGGAATAAGAAATGGATATTTGGCATACACATAAGCATAAAAAATCATTTCAATATTATTCAAGGATCATTACCAAGGTTGTCATATGGGAACATGTTCACTCCCTCAACTATCACATTAGTTAAGGTTCACTCCCATGACCATCATTATTAACAAATTCCATTTCCAAACAGACTTTAAGCCTAATTCTAATTATGTCTATCTCATTAGATATAATTCTTTACCAAATTTATTAGAGGAAGATATAGATATCACCCATCACATAATGAAAATCGTATTTATGTGTTCCCCAAAATCATAAAAATTCAACATATAATAACCTGTGAAATGAATGTTATCATAAAAATTTCATCACATCCTAAACTATGGAAAATTTGGAGGTTTCATTATCATTTCATCATAGAAAAACCCCTAAAAAAGAGGGTTTCATAAATTCATTCCTTTAAAAAATAATAATTAATAGAATGAATTTGAATGGTTTCCTTGGGCCATATCCCTAGTATGTTATAGGTAACACTAAAATATTTCATATTATACAGAAAATAATTTTAAAATATCATTTAAAACATTTATTGAGGAAAATATCATTTCTTATTTGAAAACGCTTTTTAAAAAATACAACTTTTTTGAAAATAAATTTATTGGAAAATAAAATTAAAAAATTATAAATTAAGTATCAAATAAATGATGTTGGATTTTTTTAATTCAGGTTAGACATGTTAAAATGAACATTACTTTCAAATTTTTAGTGAAATACAAATGAGAATTGTTTCAGAAAATGATATAAAATTTATTTAAAAAAATCTAAAAGTTAAATAATAGGTAAAAATTTCTTTAAAAATTTATAAAATGGTAAAAAAAATATTTAATTTTTTTATAAAATATGTTTTTGGAAGAAAACATATTTCGGACATAAGACAAAGATAAAGATGAATTTTATTAAAAACATTTTTTAAAAATTTTAAGTAACAAAGAGTGGGAAAATGGAACCATTACATGAATATATCAGGGATAAAAAAAGGATATGAAAATTAATTATAATTATTAAGATATGTATCATAATATTACAATATTTTATATTTAATCATAAAAAATCCTGATAAAAGATGATATTGTAACATAGAATCATTACCACTTTGGTAACATTGAATCATAATCCCCGTGATGAAATAGAAAAAAATAACACTTAAATTATCATGATAATGAATAAATTTTTTATATTAAATTTAAAAGGGTTTGTATATACACCATGTGAAATAATATAGGTTCATAACATGACATACATCTCAACGAAGGCTAAATGAGACAACAATCTCTTACCGCATTAATAACATCACAACTATAATCCAATTGAAAGGGATATACTCAAATATATATATATATATAGCCCAATAATTTTAAGCATAATAATCAAATAATACATTCAAGGGTAGTATATACACAACCAAAAATACACATGGGTAATATGGATTCTGTCTCATAGTAAGTAAAAGGGAGATATAAATCCCTTACCTTAAGTCATGACATCTGTAGCACACATTAAACCTAATGTATAATAAATATTAGTTTATTATAAATATATTATAGAAAAATATTCATATATATCTTAAAATATATTATTTTCCTATGATCATTTATTACCTATTTATTTACAATTTCATGTTAAATTCATGTTTTGGGTTATAACTGCTTTATTTTCTGTATATATTTTGGCTTGTTATTCTTCGTATTCTTACATAGATTATGATTTAATCCCCTAAAAAATATAATCCATGATATAATTATTATTTACATTCAATAAATATGTATTCAAAGTATCCTATAAAAATTAGTGATCAAAAATGAAATAAACCATTCATGGAGATGGGGGACATTGTATTCGAGAAAGTTGTTTCCATTTTATTGTCAGATTAAAAGAAATAAAAGTCAGATATATGTATTAAAATTAAATAATCATGTTTATATCATATATATCACATATTTTTATTAATACATTTTTTAATAAATTCCATGTAAATCATGAATGGATCACATCACTTTGTAATGTGGTAGTCTATTGTACACATGAACAATGGTATCGTATTACCATAAAATGGAAATAATGAAGGTATGTGTGATATAAAAATTATAGAATAACTATAACATCATAAAAACATATATTTAATATATAAACTATACAGATATCATTTTTCTTAACCTTGATAGGTGGTAGTTAAAAAATGATCGACATCGTCTCGTGAGGCGATAATATTCCGCAAACCCTAACGATGATTTTGTAACCCCTTTGATGGATGTGTGTGTAGTTGTAGGTATTACATTTAATATAAAAAACTAATTATATAGAAGATAATTTAGTTATTATATCTTCATGGTATAATTATTATTTAAGGATGATTATAAATATAAAAAAAATAATAACTCTTTTTAATATACTTTACCTCTTCATTGGGTATCCTCCTTAGGCTTGCACCAAAAGCCTTCCAAAGATAGATTTATGTCCAAACAAAGGCTTCTAGGATGAGGGTAGAGAAGTTTTAATGTGATTTTTTTTGGTATTTACTGAACCAAATATTTTATAGATGTGAATAAGAGAAGATATGTGGTTTCTTTTTATAATTGTGGTGAGTAAGAGACTTGTAAATTTTTTAAAGAGATAATTCCAAACAGTATTTTCAAATATAAAAAGGGTCCAAATTCATGAATTATCAGAAAATATAGGTTTAATGGTAAACAAATATACATATAATGTTTTTATATATGTGGATATGTTATTTTTAAACACTTATTTTTTGTTTAACCACTCTGTAAACCCATTTTTACCTTAACCACGGTAATTTTTATTACATTCACTATTCATTTTGATCAAAAATTAAGTTTGAATTATTAAAAATTATAAATTATGATGATTAAAAATATGGAATCCATTTTTCCATATTCTAGTTAAATATGTTCCCGAAATTAATTTAATATTAATCACATATACATGATGAGAAAGCAGGTTTTTAAAGAGAAAATGATAAAATGTTTACAATGTTTTTATAACCAATTTCAATATGAAATTGATTAAAATGAATTGAATTGGATTAATAAATTTATTATCAAAATAAATATAATTTAACACCAAATTAAAAATTATAATTTAAAATTAAAAATATATTAAACCAAAAGGTGGTTTTAATATAATATTCATTATTTTCCACTTTTCATCAAAAGTGAAACATTTCAGAAAAATAATAAAGATTCACCGAATTTTTTTTATATATTATGAATTCAAAAATGAATGTTCTTTTATCAAGTTAAATTCTTAAATGTTTAAATTATGAATTTTTTTATTGTTCACGAAAAGAAAAAAATATATTATTTCTAGAAAGTAGTATTTTTGAAACATATAAATACTTTACCAAAAATTAATTTCTTTTTTATAAATAATTTTTATTTATATAAAACCAAAATAAATAATATATAAAAAATATTTATTTATATTCATATCGATTTTTTTAATGGCTATTTTATAATAGTCTCATTTAAATAAATATATAATGGTTTTATTAAAACTCAGTGTCGCATGAAATAAACAATGAGCCAGTGTTGTATGTAGTGAATGCTTAATATAGTGTTGTGTATAATGAAATCTTAAATTGATGTAGCATGAAACTAAATCCATCAAATAAATTTATTTTATTCAATAAAAAATATCATAAAAACCAAGTTGTTACTTTCTACCCCCTTAAAATGAATTTCACCCACGAAATTTAATAGTTAGATACAAAAAATAAGGATACTTCTGTCTAATCATAACCACATGTTCCCCCATAGCATCCTCAAACTGGTGGTTTCACCATAAAACAATGACCAGGTGAGTGTTGTTGCTTTGTATAAATATCCATGTATGGTCCATAATCTCCACCGATTGTTCCTCATAAGAATTATTATCTCTAGAGGTATGACCACTATGTATAGTACATATAAAGGGTTTGGTATGTAATTTTACAAAAGTGATACACGGAACAAACCCTAAACATTATAGAGCTTTTGTGAAATTTAAATTTGATATGATTCCAAACCGATATGATCCAACATTTTTAAGTAGTTGATATGTCTAGGGATTAGTTTCCCTTTCTCCCAGAATCACATTTCCTTCTTCCATGGATAAATTATTAGATACAACTTATCAACCACTTTAAATTATTTATCATACTAGTGATTTTCAGTATAACTTTTATGTTGAATCTGAGATTCCTTGATGAGATATTAAATATCTCCAACCTTGTATAACATTTATCCATCTATCTTAGGCCCTAATATATTTATTTCGCCAATTTCATTCCATCACATTTGAGATCTAAATTTCATTCCATATAGGGCTTCATAAAGAGCCATCTAATTTCTTGATTGAAATATATTATTTTAATAAAAATCACCTCGAGGAAGCCGCTTATCCCAACCACATTTTAAATCCATGGAATAAGATCTCAATATATCCTATAGTTATTTATTTGTCCTTTTAGATTGAAAATATTCATGGGGATGATATACAGTTCTAAAATTCAACTTCATATCCTGATCTTTTTGAATAATTTTACAAAACATTAAGGTAAGATTCATATTTCAATAATATACAATGGAATGTGGTAATCCAATATAACTTACCACTTCCTTAATGTATATCCCGGAAAGATGATCTGAAGATAATTATTATCTTGTAGCAATGAAGTGTACTCATCTACTATGGATATTGACTAAAACACATATAACATTATGTATTTTATATTTTTTGGGGAGTCCAATGAAAAATACATTTTAATTTTTTACTATTTCCATTATATTATGCATAATGGATGTAACATCCCTATAGAAATTTATATTTTAGCCTTACCTTACTAGTATACCATGAAATGAGATACAAACTCTATGATGTCTCACTTAATTCCATCCCACCAAAAGTACTCATTTAAATCTTAATACGTATTCATTTCTCAAGGAAGAATAGATAATAAAGAAATATTAGATTCCTCTAATAACTAATTATTCATAACTATTATGGATGGAACACATAATTGAGTCATGAACCTTATCATTCTACAATGATCTAGGATATACTCATGATAATTTATATCCTTATTTTGTAGCTATACATCTTCCTTCTGAGCTTATTTAATCTTTCTTTAGATGGATGGTCGAGCCTCTTTAATCCTTACTTCGATATATGGTTGAAAATTTAACTAATAATGATAATATTTTCCCATAAATTCACAGTTTTTAGATCCATACATTTCAAATCTGTAAATATTGGATGTTTTTTAATCCTCATCATGGATAAACGAGAATGATCATTTCAACTCAAAGCATCTCCCACCTTGTTCTCTTTACCAGAGTGGTAATTTGTTGAGTAGTCATAATCATTAATCAGGTATAACCATATTATTTGGTGTATTTTCAAATCCTTTTATGTGAATATATACTTTAAAATTTTATGAATGGTATATATTTAATTATTTTCCCCATATAGATAATTCCCCCATATCATTAATGAATAATTCACCACAACCGACTCCAAATTTCGAGTTCAATAATTTTGTTCACGAATGTTTAGTTTTCATGTGGAATAGGATATAACCATGTCATTATATATAAAAAAACATTTAAATACCTTCTTGGATAAATCAATATAGATTAAAAACCCTATTCACAAAGGGTAATGTAAGCTTAGTTTTTTAATTAAATTTTTCTTCAGTTTTATGAAATTTTACTCACGCTCATCTTTCAATAGGAACTTATATCCCTTCCATGTTTACTTGGTAAGAGGGTAATATAGTTGTGAGAAATTATCCAAAAACCATCATAGAAATTAAAGTCTCTTGTGGCTAATGATTTTTGAAGACATGGTTTTAACCCACTAAATAATCAATCTACTATACTTTTAAGTTTTATTATAATACCATAAGTTTACTTTTAAATTCTTGTGAAATTTTTATCATAGGTACCAATATATTCATTATCCTCTTGACTTAGCTCAATGAACTCCCTATATATATTCATACAGAAAAAATGAGTAATGTAATTATTGAAAAATAAGTAATTGAACTCATGCCAATCCATAGAGTCAATTTCATTTTGTTACCTCGTATACTTGATAAGATTCCACCATTTATATTCTTCACCATCCAAATGGTAGACAACCAAAATGAATTTTTCATGTTTTGAAAACTATAGAATATGAAATTTATTCTCTTTTGTGCCAATCAATTTTTCAATAACTAGTAGATAAAAAGGACAACTGAATGAAGGTAAACATCATTTTATTAAGGACTCGGTGGAAATTATTTCCATGCTTTGTTAATTTGGAAGTCCAGCAAGATTCACATATTGTGAAATTTGTGTGAGCATAGAAATAGTATATTGTATTCCATCCCCCATAATATTTGGATTATAAGGAGTAAAATCATTTTATCTTATTTATCATTTATTAATAAATTGGTTCCTTCAGGTTCCATCCATTTAATAAAATCCAAACGCAAATTTTAAGAATTAATAATCACAATGGGGAATAATATAATCAAGAAATATCACTTATATGATTTATAAGTTATTATACCTTCAATGATATGTGACACCTTAGTTTTATAATAATCCATTAATAGTCATATTATATTTAAATAATTCATGGTGGTTAATAAATAATTTGTGAATTCCAAAAGCATATCCCCAGGGAGTGTGAAACTATGCATGTAGAAAGGCAGTTTTTGTGCACCCATTCCTATTTGATCCCATCTCAATACGGTGTTTTCTAGGTTTTAAACCCTGGTTAAATCAATTCCTGATCCACATCCACTAATAGTATCAGGAATTGGATGTAATATCATGGATACCACTCTCTCTATCCACTACCAAAAATCTAGGATGTTTTTCTATAATTTGAAATATACATATACTAATACTTATACCTGTACATAGATATCTTACTAAGGTTTTCTCACTCTAGTTTAAAATTTTTAATTAATCCTATACTCTAATACAAACAATAGTAACCCATGCTTAACATATATATACATTAGATCATTTTTTATAATTATTCAATGTATTACACAAACAGACACATAAGGACCATAATATTTTAGTGAGTTTAGAAACATAGAAACATAAAACATTGGCCCATTAGTATGATACATCCCCTCCCACTATGTTCCCCACAATAAACACCCTTATTATACATATCATATATAATACAAATATTCATAACCTATGGAAAGAAATCATAAGAAAGGGTGAGATAAAATTTTTAGTAGGGGTAAAAGGGAGATATTTAATCATAAAAAAACATAAAGTTATTGGGATGAGAACATAAAATTTTTAAAAAATACCCTACAAATAAAATATCATAATCTTGTTTCATGTAAAACTGATCAGATGTTCATATTACATGAATCATAAGAAAAAAAGAACATTTTTCATAAGAAAATTACATTGGCATAAGACATTTATTTTTGGAATACATATAAGTATACAAAATCATTTCCATTATAGTCATTTCTCACTACCAAGTCAATCATATTGGAATGGGTTTTATCCCCAACAAACCATAGTAGTTAAGTTTCACTCCCAAGTCCTTCATAGATGACAAATTCTCTTACCAAACTAAGCTCACTCTTTGTTCTAGTGCTATATATCTCATGAGATATAAATAATTACCTAATGCAATAGAGGGATATATATTTCCAATCCATAACAAAATGAAACCCATATTTATGTGTGACAAAATATCATAGACATTCATCATATCATAACCCATTAAATGAAATGGTTGTCATAAACATTTCATTATATCATAAACTATAGACAATAGATTGGTTTCATAATCATTTCATTATATAATATACCATGAAAAAAAGATTGTTTCATAAACATCATTCTATAAAAACATAAACTCATAAAAATAACATGAATGGCATCCTTTGATCATATCCCCATTAATGCATAGGTAACAATGAGATATTTCATATTAGATGGAATATAATTTGAAAATATCACTGAAACCATTTTTTGAGGAATAAATCCACTCTGATATGGAAAACAATTTTTAAAAAATAAATAATTTGAAAACATTTTTATTTAAAAATTAAACTGAAATTTTATAATGTAGTTTTTGAATAAATGATGTTATAATATTTTGTTCATGTCATATACATTATAATGAATATTCCTCTCATATTTTTAGTGAATAGAAAATGGAGATTTTGTTTGTAATTTGAAATTATGATTCCTTTAAAAAAATTATCTAAAAAGTGATTTTTGGGTAAATATATATTTTTAAAAAATAAAATGGTGATAAAAAATTCTTTTTTTTATAAAACAAGGCTTTAGAAGAAAACTTATTTTTGACCGAAGAGATAGATAGAGTTGTATTTTTATAAAAACATTTTTTTTAAAATATGCTTCAATGCGTGGAAAAATGGTAACATTGCTTCAATATATAATTATTAAACATAGAAGAATAAAATTAATGATTATTCTTGACATATGTATAATAATATTTCAACACTGGAAAATTAATCATAAAAAAATCCCGATAAATCTGGAGACTGTAACAACAAATCATTACCACTTTGGTAACAGTGAATGATATAACCCATTAAGGAATAGAATAAAATTAAAATTAAAATCTTGTGAAAATAAATAATTTAATTATATTAAATTTAAAATGGTATGTACATACACCTCATGATAAAAATATATTTTCATTACATAACATACATCTCAATGAATGAAAATTGAGAAAACAAATCCCATATCGCACTGATAACAACGAAATTAAACATATAAATACTTTACCATAGGTTAAGTACTTTTTATCTATCTATTTTATTTATATAAAATCATTGTACATTACATTTAAAATCTACTTATTACTATTCATTTCACTGAGTTTAATTATTATTTTATAAAACTACCCAATGAAGGATCTAGAATTGGATTTACGTATGTTATCATTAAATATGTGGATACATTATCTTTATGGGTATAATAGTCAAATATAAAAGGATCAGAAATTCCTCAAGTACATATTCAAAAAAAGGATCTCAATATACACCAATGAAGGTTCTTAGAGCTGATCAAGTATTACGATTGATTGTTTCATTACGTTCCTGGGAAGGCAAAAAAGTGGAAGATACTCTGAGTAGAATTGATCTAGGAACCCTATCAATGATGATTATTAAAATAAATACAAGTTTATTAGACATTCAAAGTATAGTCATGGAAATTATTAAAGTATATACAACAATTTTTCTAAAATAATTTCTCACTAATCCATTCTTGATGGGGAAAATGAGGACAAAAAAGTGATGAGGGGATATATATATAGGTAGAGAATATTTTGGAGTTGAAATTTTCTAAAGATGGTGTTGTAAGGGTTGAAAACTACATATGTGTTGCATAAATTCAATAATTTATGATCGAAATTTTTTATTATGTGTATATCTCATCATTATTTATTTCTATAGGAATCACTAAGTTGTATAGATATCTCAAAAATTCTATGTGGATAACATGATGAGGGAGATTATAGAATTTGTACATTGATGCTTGGTATACCAATAGGCCAGGTTTTAATGATATAAGGCTAATAGTATGATGAAACCTTTTCAAAATCTAGTATGGAAATGGGAAAACATAACCATGGAGTTCATAGTAGGACTCTGCATGATCATATATGGTCTATAATACCATGTGGGTGGTAGTTTATCGCCTTAGAAAAGAAAAATATTTCATTTCTATCAAGAAATATATCCCTCTTGACCAACTCACCAAGATATAAATAAGTGAAGTGGTAATATTTCATGAAGTGATAATATCCATTATATATAATATAAAATTGAGGTTTACCTCAATGTTCTATAGATTCCTTTAGTAAAGGCTTTATACAAAGCTATGTTTTAGTGCTATTTATCCCCCTTATAATTATGCTGAGTATGAAAGAACAATTAAATTTCTATTAGATATTCTGAGATCATATTAAATGGATTTCCAAGTATTTTGGGGTCAACACCTTACCCTAGTGTATTTCTCATATAACAATAGTTTCCATTATATCATTAAATTGGAACCTTATGAGGATCTATACGGAAACTACTGTTGGACTAAAACATTTTGGGATGAATAAAATTGCCGATGAGACCTGGATTTTGTGCTCAGAGATAAGGTGTTCATTCAAATATCATTGAGTAATATATTCCTGAGTTTTTCTAGTAAGTAAAATAATATTTTAAGATAAATAATCCACTTTATAAAATTATCATTTCATTATTTGTTATATTTTCGTTACATTTCTTAAAGATGAAATCGAAAATGAGTATGTATCAGATATTTTTAATGAATGGATATTAAAATCATAATTAGTGAGTTTAACATTAATTACAACATTATGAAACCAAAATCAAATAATAATTTACTTACTTATATTAGATATTATTTGTAAAGTTCTCATATGCATCCATTGTAATAAACGTAAATTTTATAAATTAATTTCCATTTTTGAATGAATAAGTTTCTTTATTTGTGTTGTAGTTATAGAAAACAGATGCACTTCATTATTTTTTTTGGAAAATTTCATCTTTTCATATTGAAAAGGCCATTATGAATCATAACCATTGAAAATATATTTGTTTAATATTGGTTATATTATTAATATATATATATATATAAAATAAATTCCAATGGATACAGATAAAAAAAGTGATGGCTCCATCCAGTAGGATCATACCATTTGAAGATCATTTATAAAAGTTTTTAAGGGGTATAAAATCACTATAATTTTACCTTAATAGTTCCTAATATTATCTTCAACAACTTAAGCAAGACATAAACCATTTATGGGAGGAGTTTAATCTCATCTAAATCACAAGCTAAACAATGTTTGTTGAACCACCCCATGAAAATATCACACTTCTGATAATTAACTGGTATAGTAATGATACTTTAATCTAGACCAAAAACATTTGATTTATTATATTTTCATTCAATGAAATATTTATTCTATTATATTATAAATTTATTAATGACCAACTTATATGTTGGAAAATTTTGGTTTTAAAGTAAAAAAACTTGAATTGTGTTTTTGGGGAATATATATTTCAAAATAATAAAATCCTTTTGTTTTTTAATAAAAAATCATTATTAAAAATTATTTATTAAATATAAAGGGTAAATAATTTTATGGTGTCAAATATTATTTTTATATGGGTCAAAAAACTGTTATTATCAAAAAACCAGTATTTATCGATAATTGTGGATTTTATATTTAAAATTTTAAATTATCATAATTAGATATTTTTTTCAAAAAATTTATTTTTTAAATCATTATATTAAAATTATCCAATGGTTACTTTTATATAATAATTTGAGACAACCAAATTTGTGGTTCAAAATTAAATTTGGTATAAATATATTGTGTGTACAATGACATCATAGTGACCCAAAAGTGATTTAATATATGAAATATAGTGTATCCAATTATAAATATATATTTACCATTTAAAATAATTTGTTTTGAGGTTATTTTATTAATTTTATAAACCCTTTATGAATCCTCCAAAACATATATTATATGTTATGTTTTTAAAATTAATTATTTATGAACATGAAAAACATCCACATAACCATGGGTAATATTTTAATTATCATAGTTATTAAACATGTGAGAAATTGAAAACAACTTCACACTGGTAGAAACCATGGGAAAACAATAGTAATGTCTATGGTTTCGAATACATTATAATATAGAGTCCAAAACATGTATTTTGAAAATAATAAATAACTCTCATATATTTTTCAATATAAACCCACCCAAAATCCCATTTTTGACTAAAAAACCATGGATCACAAAATTACTTGATTATATCCTATAATTCCATCGCAAGGTGCCCTCAATCTCTCAATAAGATCCTGCTATGATTTTTAGTAACACCTGCACAAGGTAAGGGCCTCCATCTTCACTTTATTCAAGAACCTTCATTTTCTTAAACCTTTTTATTACCCATTTCTTATGATGGAATATATTATTACATATCCATATTAGAAACATTGTTATTTCAAAGTGATTATTGACCCCATTATCTCTCATTAAATACTCATATGAATCTTTTAGTTCTGTTGTTAAGCTATTGAAATTATCTTTGGTTTTTCCTGATTTTTTTAATAGTCATCCTCATTTCCACTCAATGGTATTAACCAAGATATACTTAAAATTTCATAATTAGGTACATATATAAATTTATACCACACTCATTAATTATGGGATTACATGTGATAGAAAATGAACCTATTTTGAATTTTCTATCTATCACACTTATGCATGTACAATATATGAAAGTGACGGATGGAACCATAATTATATATTCCCCCAAATCATTTGGTAATATTTTAATATCAGTATATTCCATGAATGGTTCATGTTAGTTCATCATATTCACATTATTTTATATTTTCTTGGATTTTATCCTTGACATAAATGTATGATTCCATGTTTTAATTTTTTTCCACATTCCCATTTTTCTTTTATGTTATCATCATATATTATACATAAATGTTCATGTTTATGATTTTCACCCATTTTAGGTCGCATGGAAATTATTATTGACTAAAATATAATTCCTTATTCATTTTATGTTTCTTTTATTCTTTTATTAGGGTTTATTGATCACCCCATTCTTATTTATGTCCCTAGGTTGTCCTTTGTAGTTTTAAAAGATAAATGGAATTTTAGAGCAAGTTAATGAACTTTTAAATAATTTTTTTGTATCCTTATATTATTTTGATATGATGAGTATCTAATCTACCAAGTAAACATGGATTCATGATATTCTAGGATTGTTTTATTTGAAAATTTATGTAATAAATCATGAAAAAATGTGTTTTAAATTTATGGTTTGTCATATTTGGTATCAGAAAAAAGTATAGATATTTTGGGGATTAGGACTATAAGAATGAATTTTGGAAGGTAATAAACATAAAAAACATCCCAAAATTTTGATAATGTATATACAATGTTGTGTCCAAGAAAATACATCCTCTCTATGATAATATAAGTTGATGTGACTCTATAAGAGATGTACCTAGGGGTAAAAATCTGAAAAAACATATTGAGCTTGACTCAATCATGAAATGGCACACGAAAATGGGCCTTGATAAAAACCTATTATAAAATTATCATGGGATATGATTTGGTGTATTTAGAATCTCATTTATGAGCATTATTAAGTGAACAAAAATTCCTATAATAATCTATATTAGAAAATATATACATGGATTACTTATATTGAATCATAGAAATTCATTGGTTAATGAATATATGTCATTTACAAATTATCCCTTTAATGTTCATGGTTTCCCATTTATATGTTTAATATTTTGAATATAATCTTCCCTACTTTTCCCATTATTCATGTCAATGGACGGAAATAGGAGAAACTGATTCAAAAACTAATGTGATGGTTAATGTGATGACTGCCCAAATAAGATGCCTAACAAGATGGGATCTCAAGTAAGTAATCATGTGATTATTCCAAACCATCTATCCTAAAGCATGATTAAAAATTGGCACAGAGTTGATTCTTCAAAAACATAAAATAATAGGAGAAAAAATTCACATATACGTTCTTGTGATAAAGGTGATAAATGAAATAAGATCCAATTTTCTACATGTCAAAAATGTTTGAAGAGGTGGAAAGGGAAATTTCACAAAGGAACTATAATATATTTTTTGTTTAAAAAAATATGTCATAAACTTGATAATTTCCATAGGAAAGTTATTATTTATGTAAAAAATATGGGAGTAAGTAATGTTCAATATAAGGTACAATTAACAATTTCAAGTCATAAATGTAAAGATTTTTGGAATTATCTAATACAATGGCTAACAATCATGATGAGAACCAAAAATCACCAAGACCAAGGGAATAATGAATGTTATGCTGAGATGAATCATGATGGTTTACATATATAGAACTTATCCCCCAATTTTTTTATGTAATGTTGTATTTTAATTCATGTCATATTATTATATCATCTAAAATTTCTATAAACATCGATTCATTACAAAAAATTTATTTTCTATCATTAGAAAAAATTTCTTTGAATATTTTATCATGAATTGAATTTTTTTAGAACATACTTCTTTTAAATATTATAATTATCTCATTAGGGGAATTTGATGTTATCCTAGTAATGTATTGGTTTTCCTTATATATGGAAAAATAAATTTTTAGAAGTAATTTACCCTTGATTTATTTAATCACCCTTGGATTCTATACAAGTAAAATGATGAGGTTGAATCTCTATTGGAATCATAATCACAATCATGAAAATTATTTTTCTATGAGAAATCATATCTAGCTCAAATTGTTAATACAAAAGAAAATATCATCCTTTAAGACATGCCCATTATGTGTAATTTTCTAATGAAAATCCCAAAAAAAATTCTAGTCTTCCCCCTAAAAAAGAAGATGAGTTCTCAATAAAGCTATAACTAGAGATTTTCTAATATCCAAGATACAATATAGAATGGGTTTTTTAACATGAGGAGCTAAAGAAAAAACTACAAGAGAATTTGGATAAATGATTTATACACTCTAATTATTCAACATGGGGTGAATTGGTCCTCTTAATGAAGAAGAAGGATAGGTAAATGTTCCTTTGTGTTGATTATTGTCAGGTAAATATGATTAGCTTAAAGAATAAGTATACTTTTTTATAAATTGATAAATTTTTTGATAAGCTAAATTGATCCCAATATTTCTCTAAGGTAGATCATTGATCTTGATACTATCAAATAATGTTAAAGTAGGTGGATATCCACATGACTTATTTTCATATAAGTTATATAAACTATGAGTTCATTATGATTCCATTTATACTCTCTAAACATAATTAAATATTCATGGATTTAATAAATTTTTTCCTTAGGGATTATCTCGAGAAATTTATTGTAGTCTTTATACATGATATTCTCATTTACTCAAAATGAAAGGAGGAATGTGAGGATCATTGGAATACTATACTAAATATATTTTAGAAAGAAAATATGCTTGTGAAATAGAGTAAATAGAAATTAAGGTCAGATAAAGTGTCATGAACCTATCTTGGATTGGCCCTGAACCGGTCACCCGACCGGGTCTGCGACATGTCCCGAGGGGCATTCCAAATCCCCTCGGGATGGAAGCCAGTGTCGGGAATCAAACGTACATCCAATGGGAAAGATTTTTTCCCAAAAATAGGATCAAATAAACAAATATAACACAGAGAAAAATGAAAACTAAATCTTAAATGAATATAAATAAATAGATTTATTTACAAGGTACAACCAATAGACCAAAAAATAAAAACAAGGAAACCAAACTTCTACCTCGTGATCTCTGCATGACCTCTTTGTAACAGCCAACCTAAAAACCAAAATTGCTCCATCATTAGGTAGTTGAAGCAAGAACATGAATAAGAAATTGAACTTCTATCTGAATATATAGGATAGGTGTGACCATTAAAATTATTATTAGGGATGCCAAAATTCAACCACATGATCCAAGTGTTTCTTTACCCAAAGTTGTCCAATGACACTACATTGAAAATAAAACTATAAAAATAGAATTTTCCAAGTTTTACAGAACAACACATCTCATTTTACAAAACCAAGATCCATTGTAAAATTTGAATACCAAATTAAGGAAGAACCAAGGCATAGCTAAAAAGGAAACAGATAAATAGTATAGGCATAGAGAACTAGTATAGTAGAAATTAAACAAGAAATATAAGTAATAACCATGGTTGATTTTAAACATCCCTATAAGACCCCAGAACATAGTTAGTTAGGAACCACCTATTGGATTAACTTGAAACCACTATGTTAATAACCAACTAGTTGACCTAACATGTCCAGACTAGTGGAACATCCCTACTATCCAGTATACAACTCCAGGGGGTACAAACCCATATAATAGGGGATAGAAATCAATCATTACTAGATCAAATAAATAACTCCGAGGAACCCATGGTGGTAGTAATAATGTTTTGTATGTAGGAAGCCCTCACATGCATGACTCAACATACCTACTATTACCGCACTTGCCTACCCCAAACACAGACACCCAATAAGATAACCAATAAAGGGATATCCCTCCTATAGAGGTTACCACTAGATATATATATAAAAACATGTATTTTTCATATCTTCAAAGGTGCCAACCGGGTCATCACGTCATGTCTGTTGAAATAGTGGGTTCCCTAGAGACAATTATGTCATACTTTTGATTACCATATCATGTATATTTTAATTTATACATGAAATCATCATACCATTATAGTATAGACTTTTCTACATCCACTATTTAAATAGTAATTTCCAAATATTAATTTTTGTGTCGAGAGGTTATAGTAGATCCCAGGCTATAATAAGAACCTCGAGATACAATGACATTAATCATAAATATATGTTATTAATCATAAATATATGTTCTTATTACGTATTAATTAAAATATGTGTTAGTATTGATTAGGAACATTATGAATTTATTTCATAATTTATTTACTCATATTCATACCCAGTAATTTAATTAATAGGTTATAATTGTCTTAATAAAATTAAAATATTTTTATAGTATATCACAATTCTCTTAAATCTCAATGTTTCTTATTTATAAGTCTATCAAGATTATTATAATTTTAACTAGATTTTATGGGTGTTTAAATATTAATGATGTATATTATTTGATGAATGAATTATACATTTTTAAGTTACAATAGTGCCTATAATTATGTATCCCCTCAATTCATTTTTTATGTCTCATGTGACAAACTTTAATTAGTATCTCTTGATGTATCCCAGACCATACATTGATAATGACTTCATATGAGACATTCATGGTATGTAAAATATCTTGGATTATTCCCTTTATGGTATGTATGATTTCATGACATGTTTCTATGACAATAAATATTAATATGTTTGAAATTATTCATTTCCTTTCTATGAAGATAATTTTTAATGTGCATGTAATTTTTTTCATTGTTATGTTATCCATGTATTTATTTTGTTCTAATGTTATTATTTATAAATTACATTTATATATTATTTACTCTTCCATAGATAATATATTCAATTTAATTCTACGCTTAATTATTTTTTTATCTTAAAAATCATATGCTTCCATTTCCCAAGGTTATGGGAGATGTTGAAGAATTATTATCAAATAAGTAAATTTGTTCATAATAGGGAAATTTCCATTGGTTGGGAAAGACATTTGTTTTGTTATGTAAATGTTTTTATAAATTCTCTAAATATCTAAACCTAAAATGATCTCCGATATATAAGTTACTCAATGATTTTATCAATGCTATAATTATATGTCATTTAAATGGGTTCTCTTCATTTGGTATGAATATAGTATGAAAATATTGTGTTTTTAGCACCAGATCCTTGAGTATGGGTTTAAATAATATCTATTTGTGTTAGTTCATGGTTTATATAACTTCATATATTTTAATGTTATTATATGAGAATAATATAAGATTTTTGTATACCATTAATGGTTAATAAGTTTAAGGTTGATTATAAGTTCAATGATATTGATACCCTTGTAGGGATTTAGGTTATTATATTCTAATGTAGATAATGATATTTAGATTAATTTTTATGAGGGATTGATAATACAACATTTTTGAGTAAATGATTACCATTTTAGTTAGTATATGATTTGATTATAGTAAATTGTTATCACGATATAAGTTATTTTTTAGAATATATGTTTATAAAAATTGATAACCTTGGTGATTGAATAGTAATTTGATCTTAATGTGATTCATGTTTCTTGGGGTTGATTAATATATTTATAAGAGGAGATATTTTTATGTTTTTTTATTTTTACAAGATTAGTGAATATTTTTAATGATAATTTTTGTTTAATAATTATTTTTATATATTTCAATTTTTCTTTATAAGAATGTTTTATAACATTCTTCTGATTTTTTGGGTTTTGGATTTGGTGATAAACATTTTGAATATTTCTAGGGTCTAGTTATTTTTCGAGTTATTTATGTTGAACTTTTTCTTTTACTGTTGGGGTTTTTTAGATTATTTTATTATTTCTTCATATGAATGTGTATTCATATCTAGTATTATATTCACATACAAAAACCATTTTAGGTTAGTGATAATGAATATAAATTATCATTCATTTATGGGTCTAATGATCCATTAAGTGTTTGTTTTAATGATCCATGCATGAAAAATTTATCAAATTTATTTATCATTTATAATATTATATTAAATAGACAAGGAAAACTTATTGAAACACAATTGAAGAATGAAATTATTCTTATAGGATGAAATGAAAACAAGCCATTTTAATTTCTCATATTTTCTATCACATTAAAAAATAAATTCTCAATCTCATTTAAGAGAAAGATAAATCTATCTAATCATATGTATAAAATATCAATCATTTATCAAGCAATTATTCTGGAAAACTATTCACAAGTATGAGTCATATAATAGTATATACATGGTTTTAGAAATATTTAATTAAGAAACACTAAGTTTCCATAGAATTACATATAAATTATTTATCCTGATAAAATACATATATGTGTCAAGATACATTAATTTTTTAAATAAAAAGTTAATATCTCGATAACCCAATTCTTCTAGGGGATATAACACCCCTAGATTTTAGTATGAATTTTCATTTAAATAAAATCAATATTTATGATAACACGTGATAGAAGAAACACTAAAAACAAGAAAATAATGATTTATAACAATAAAAATTGAAATATATTTCATGATAGTTAAATAGAATAAAATTTAATAAATAAATAAGTTTTTATAATAAAAAACTGTTCAATTTTACTTAAGATATTACCATTATTTATAAAAAAAATATTTTGATGAGTTGCATATTATTGATAAATTTAATACTTTAGAGGAAAATATATAGATAAAATTTATTTAGAAAATATTGAAATTATTAGAAAAATATATTAACAAAATCCAAATAATGATTAATCTTTTATAATGAATGTCAATTTAATTGTCTGTGGCTAAAAAATGTTTTATTTAGAATATTCTATTTTTTATATTATTTATTTTTTACATAAAAAATAATTTATAAATTTTATAATTTAATTTTAATAAAATTAATTTTATTTTTGGACTCTTCATATGTGAATTAAATTTGGGTGATATCTTCAAATTTTTGAGAAATATATTATTTTTAGTTGAATAATAAACCTGACATTTTTTTCAAATACCATTCATTTTATGACATAATATTGATAGAAGGATGAATTGAAATTATATGAATAATTTTATAAACAAAAAATTAATTTATGGATTAAAATAGTGCATTTAAATTAACATTATTAATTTAGAAATATATCCCTGAATTTTTGGAAACCTATGTTATATTTTATTCTAATAAAAAACTAGTTTTCATCTTTTATTTGATTAATAATTGACATGGTTATATTTAGTTTAAAATTTTATTAAAAATTTATAACTATCCTTAATTTATTTATAAACCAAAAATTTCATGAGGATGAACTCTATATATTACTTGGGGGTAAATTGTATTTTATGTTTAGAAAGGCATTTTTCTAAGAACTGTTTTTTGATGTGTTTTTTAACTTTATATTCAATGTACTTTTTACCAAAATTATAAATGTAATATTTTAAAATGGATTCCTTATTTATAATAATCATATTTAAAATATTTGATATGATTTATTTCATTTGTAGAAATAAAAATGAGTTACAGTGGTAAAAAAATATCATCCTTATAAGGGTTAAATTGGTTCAAAGGGTTATAAATTTTTGATTAGTTATGAAATATATAAAATACTATATATATTTTTATTTTATGAGTTTATTTTTACCTATCCTATCTTATATTTTAATTTCGGTTTCCTTGGTGCCACATGACCTTAAGACATACATTTATTTGATATAAATATTAAGGATATTTACAAAATTGTCACCATAATATTTTTAAAAGACACATATTATCTTCACTTCAACACCCACTTTCATCACATTATTATGGAAATATTCTTACCAAATAACATTACATCACAAATATCTATGACCTATCGGTTTTTGTCTCACCAAAATTCCTATATAAGAAGGCTTTAGGAGAGACCAAAGGTAGATATCCAAGGAAGTGGTAATTGTATTAATTAATTACTTTTAAGTTTATTTCTTCCTAAACAACCTCCAAATATTACATATCCAAATTTAGATAATTCAATAATTATTATTTTCTTGTAAAAATTTTATTTTTTTGATTGGAAAAAATCATCTACCTCCTTTTCATCCATTGGAAAATCAAAATATCACTCGTGTGTGTGTGGGACTACAGCCTCAATGAATAACATATTTCATTTTTCATCACCTCCAAGGAAGGATGGTTTTAAGGATTGTTTTAATTGATAAATTTAATATATATATATAATAACTATTATTAAATAAATATAAATTATTGTCTACCATTATTCTTTCTCAGTCATTAGAAAATTAAAATATCCCGCTAACGTATGTATAGACTACCCCATCCATGAATGATGTATTTAACATTACATCACTTCATTACATGGATGGTTTTAAAAATGTATTTAATATTAAAATATGATACTTATAAACTTATTAATATTTTTTAATGGTTATATACATATTTTTGTTCACTTATAAAATCAATTTTTTTGGAATCAAAATTTATCAAAAAACAATATTTTTATAATTTTTAATAAAATCAACCCCAAAGTTATATGAATTTAGCATGGTACCAAATAAATATATATAAAAACTATAAAACTTATTGAAAATTTTATAGATGGAAAAACCATGACCAATGTTCAAGGATCAGAACCCATGAATTAGAACATTCGTGGGAAACAAAATAGTTAACACACAAAATTTGATTTAAACGAAATATTGTTACTTAGTAGTTAACAATAAACTATAATTAAATGGTATTTGGTAATTTAAATTTAAATATGGTTAATATATATTATTAATAAATATAAATATATTATACTTAACTTTAGAGTATGTCCGACTAAACAAGAATCCAAGGTAAGAGTTTCACATCTCAAAATTCCTTCTTTGTGACATGTTTTTATTTACACATCAATTTAAAATATATGGTGTATGTGATAAATATTTGAAATTTAATATCATGATAAATTTTATAATAAAATTAAATAAATTTCCATTTCAAGTTTTATCATTCAATATTTTTCTATTTTATTGTTATATAATCTGTAAGGGTTATTTATCTCGACTTCAATTTCATGTGACAAGTTTCATGTTGTGCACCATGATTTTTTATTTATGGTGTACTAACTTACACATAAATATAATTTTAAATTTTATTTCATGTAATTATTTTGATTTATAAAACCATATTTTTCTCTAACTTTTGATGGATTATTGTTTGAAAGATACCAAAGTTGTAAATGCTTATTTGACAAACTCAATTTTTATCGATATTTTTTATTCATTAACTTCCATTAAGATAAATTGTATTTTATTTCCCACATTAAATTTATATAATTTATTATCATAAATATATTGATAGGGTTTTAAATTATTATTTCCATTTTACCTCTCTTTGGTACTCAAAATCACCAAATAAATTTTTATAAGAAAATATGAACATATTTTTCCTTTTTGGTCGGGAATCGTTTGCTTTAATATCCATATTATTTATATTGTTTCAAGAAGATTAATATATATAAATTTTATATAAGGGTTTCCTGTTTTAATAATTCTTTTGATGTTATTTAAAACTTATCATAGGATAAAAAGATTTTGGTAAAATGGGAAAATTTTCATTGGATGGTAAATACATGAGTTTTATTATATAAAAGGTTTTCATAATTATATAAAAATCTTAACATAAAAACGTTTTGGGTAAATAATTTACTCCATAATTTCTTTTTATTCTTTCATTATGGATGGTTAAAATTGTTTCACATTATTTTTTTCAAACCACTATGTAAATGTTATATTTTTATAACCATATCTATGAGTACGGGTTTTGGGAATCTATTATAATATATATATTTTATAGTATTATGGATAAAAATTATAGAATCAAGTTTCTACTATTCAATGACTCATTTATAATGTTATTATGAATTTAATATGCAATGATTCTTGTTATAAGATCTACTCATTATTTGATATGATTATCTTACTGTATTATCATGTACCATAATTGAGTTGTCATACCATATACCTTATTATCCTCAATTTTTATGTCTTATGTTTACCCTTACTGAGAATTTGATATCTCCACTCTTAATGTTTTCATTCCATAGGTTTTGAAGAATAGTATTATGTATAATTTTTTGAAAACGGTTTCATGTGAGAAGTACCTTTGCAGGATATGGTGAAAATGTTGTAGAATAAATTTTTTATGAATATAATCTCCAAAGATAATGAACCATTATGTTCATAAGTGTCTTTTATGGTGATATTTAATTAATATTAATGTTAAAAGATATGTTGGGTGTGTATGAAATAGTTGATTTGTATCATGTACTCCCTTGGTAGTCATAGCTTTCTCTATGATAGTAACGAACTCTATCAAAATCTCCCGGAAATTTTAAATTTCATTGATACAGATTATTATAAATAGTGGTCCCACTCTACACCAAAATAAGGGGTGAATTTTGATTTCATAAAATTTATTATTTTCTTATGATTAACTATATATTTTCATAACACAGTTAAAGATACCTAGATTCTGATATGATGATCATACATAAGTAATAATAAAATATAGTAAAAATAAAGAATCATAGACACATTAATTATACATTATTTACCCACATTTGACTACATCAAAGTATAAAATACCAATAATATGTTTGTATTCCATTTAATCACTACTCCATTAGTTTTTTATTACATTCTCTATCTTTTACGAGGTCCACAACTCCTTCCTACCTTCTTCTCGCAAACTTCCCAGTAGGTTAGATAAAGTAATTTTGATAAAGAGTTAAAACTCACTAATACAATAAAAAAGGTAAGAAACCATAAAAAAGGTGATATATCCATGATTATTGGTTCTCTTATTCTAGATCGTTAATGATATACCTAAAAAATCATTTCATCAAATCTTAGTCATCAATGTAATTATACCCAATCACAACATGCCCTTAAATTCAAAAAAATCTACAAATTAACCCTAGTTCGCTCTTATTTTCTTCTTCCTGATATTCAAATATTCAAATATTTTTTTATATGTATTTTACTTAATTTTATCATAAATGATGAAATAAAACCTATGTATGTTTTAATTAAAATTTTAAATCTAGGTTTTAATCAAGATCTACCTTCCTCTACTTTAAATCCATCACTTGTGTCTTATTACAATATATCTCAACAACTAAACATTATTTTTGGGAAATTGTAGCTAATTTTATAACCAAAAAATTAATAATGGATTTAAAAATTAGAAAAATTTATCAAAACCTCAATATTCTTTCACAATCCATGGAATGTCCTCTATTCAAAATTCCCATGTAGGGAACCACATCAACCTGATAATGGTATGGTACTCCAATTACTATGGAATGGTTATTATCTAGAAAAAATTGTATTCAAAATATCTTTCTCTACTCTTACCTTCCCAATATTACTCAACTCCTAGAAACTAGATATCTATAATGTCATCCTCTATCTAATAGTTCTTCTTAAGGTAATCATTTTTCGTAATATTTTTTGTAAACCTAATACAAACTACACAATTCCAATTATAGGACTCCCCATTGTTCACATAGATTTTATAATCTTAATATAACATCTTTTATAGCATATTCCCAAGTATCTATTCATTTCAATCCAAACATCAACCAAAATGCGCTTCAAAAATTCATAAAGAAACAATATTATTACCATTTCATCATCTTCATGTTTTCAAATTTGAATACGTAAGAATCCTTACACATCAAATATCAAATCTTTTATATCATCCCTTGAATAAGGTCTTTTATAATTTTTAAAACACACATGGGATACAAAAAATATTTTACTAAAACATGTATGAATCTTTTAATTTATCATAGATAATAATTACAACTAAATGTTCATTTTAACTTTTATCTCATTGTTTCTTTTTTATTTCATTTGATTTAAGGATAAATTGCATCAAAAACCCTTCATACTCAAAATAAGAAAAATCAAAATGAACATGTCCTGAGAAACCATTTCTATTTCACTCCATGTACCATATCCACAAAAATATTTTGTTTTATCATAATGTGGTGAAGTCATATACAAATCAAAAAACTCTCTTTAACACCATACATATTCCCTGATTATATCAATGTAAAAACTATTATAATCATGGTGTTATTATTTCGACCTTCAAAAAATTATTTCTAATGAATTATAATTAGCAATAAATCATTTTTTTACCCCAAGTTGGAAAAGTCCATTATTACATCATAACGAAAAATATTCCCCAAAAATTGAGTAACATGATATTAAAATTTCAAAAACAAATAATCAATATGGATTATTTTATAAGTTATTGAATGATATTTCATTACACATTATATTAATTAATAATTTTTTTAGATTATATTTATAATATATTGAATACCCAAATGCATCTATAAAAATAATTATGAGGTTTAAATACTTTATTTTAAATATGTTTTCAAAAACCAATCTAAAAGGAAATATTATGTTAAAAATATTTTGATATAAATTAATGGGAAACAATTTTGTTTATTTTAGGTAATGAACTTTGTTTTGAAATTTTTAGAAGAAATTTATCATTTAGATATCACTATAAAAAATTTCATGTTTTTATTTCTTTTATTTTATTTTATTTTTGGATTAATTATTTATTTGAGATTATTTTCATTCTTGATTACCCTCTAATCCTTAATATTGATGTATATATAACAAAATTTGTACAATAAAATCATGTATCCATGTTCCAGATATTACTATGGTATAAGAGCTTCTAAAGGGAAATTTATATTTCAAATATGTGGAATTGAAAAGGAATCTTGTGATATCCAATCAGAAATACCCAAGTGCTACACTCAAAATCTCACACTAATTAGTTAGAAAGAAATAAAATTTTGTTCAATCTCTCTAATACAAAGAATTAAAATATGATTAAAATTAAGATAATTCTTAATGAAAATTTTCAATAACAATATAATACACTAAACTAGTATCTGATAGGTATACCACATTGAAAATGTTTTAGATACCTCATAACAATCAACTATTGTTTAGTTCACTTTCAAGAGGAGGAGGTATCTTGTATAAAAATCAACCATCATCCTTTATCTCCCTATATGGATAGGGAGATCTACATATTTTATAAAGATATTATTAACCATATATCCATTTAATATGTAATCACTTGACCTAAATGGATTAAATTGAAAATGAGGCACCTAATGTTATAATTTATAGGAAATAGAAGGTAGTGGTTTTATCAAAAAGAATTCACATTTAACTTATGGACTATATTTAGAAAATTAAATAGTATTATTTCAAAATTAAAAAACTTAAATATTATTAGAAATGATATTTAGTTTCTTCATGAAAAATATGACCTTAGACTTATAAATTAGAATTTATTATCAATATACCAAGATATACTTTTAACATTGTGAAATTTTAATTTTATAGATAGATCACTTTTTATAGGAAAATATTTGAATAAATTGGAATTATTTTTCTTCTAAATACAAATATACTAAATTTTTAATGATCCAACGATAAAATTTTGACATAGTTAATTTGGAATATTTTATGGAATACTAAAATTAATGAAAATGTATTCTTACTATTCCATGGTGTTTGGACCATTTTACTTCAAATTTATATGGGGCTCTCTAAATCACATACACATACGATGAAACCCAACACACAACTGAAATTTCTATTTTTAACATTATTTTTAATTAGTTAGCTAAATTAAATAGTAAACTCAATTTATTATTATATTTTAAATTTTAAATACAAAATCAATTTAATAGTTTCATATACCAGTGAAATAAAATAGTTAATTTCTATAAAGTCACACCCTCAAACCAGAATATTTTCACACAAAGGAAAATTATCATTTTAAAAATGAAGAATGAATATCATCCCTAGATAATGAATATTTAAAATTAAAAGGAAAATAAATTCATTATTATATTGTGAGAAATGAAATAAATGTACAATTGAATCAGTATTGGTAATATTGGAAGTGAGAGACTTGTTAACTTTATCTGAATAAAATTTATGGATATGCATAATATTCTTACTAGAAAAGAAATCCATGGGTCAACCATACAACTAAATCACCACCTGGGTGTGTGGAAACTATTTCATTCAAATAATTCCAATTTCTATATGGTGAATATATTCAATTTCAATATTCCTTATATAGATACCTAAGCCTTTTATACATATTTCAAAATAAGTTTAATATAAACATCATTTAATTACCACCCAAAGGTTGTGAGTCCTAGTGTATTTGTAAGCCTATGTTCCTAAAATATCAAAGAGAGACTAAAATAAAACTTATTAATTTTATTCTCAAAAATGAGCTACAAAATTCTTTCAAACTCACAAACCACATGGCATAACATGGGGACTACATAGGAAAAAGTAGTGATCTAAAATCCTAGTAAAAGAAAAAACATGATAGGGAAGTATAACATGTTATTCAAAGGTTTAATAATATATTATAAAAGTGAAGTCTCAAGAGTAATAACATGAGGAAATAAAACAAAGAGCATGGTATCATAATATTTTGGTAATATAGGAAATGTGGTAGAAAAATATAATATAAAATAAACATGAGTTAAGGATAGATGCCTAGAAAATATCACATGGTAGATGAAGTCTCATAATGGATTTTTTTTACTTCTTAATCTCATATTTTATGTATCAAGAAACTAAAGATTTACTCAGTACATTAGAGATCTATCTGGGCATAACCATCATAAAACATTTACAATTAGGTGTTACAAAAAGGAAATAAATCAAAAGGAATAAAAAAATAATTACTGATGGAAATAAATGGGCTGCATAATCATTTCTCATATCATAATAATGGAAATTTCCAAATGAATGAATTTGGGATATTAACATAATGTATGTATTACCATATAAAATTAAGAGAGATTAATATATATATATATTTGATTGAATTATATACATAATTTAAAATAAATACTTAATATCCAAGGATATAATCATTGATGAAAATGTCCTTAAAATATTAAATGGAATATTTCTTGAGGTGATTACCCTTTTCACTTTGGAATCAATTATTAAAAATATAAAAAATTAAAAAACATTATAGAAATAGTTATATTTTAAAGAAATTATTCTTATCAAGCATTATTTAAATAGTTAATTGGTCTTGTTTGTGTGTAATTATGTACATTCAATACATGTTAAAAAACACTTAATTTTCACCATTTTAATAAGGTTAAAAGGTACCTTGTTCACAAAATGTTAATAATATTTATTTCAAACCATGATTTTAAAAGGTCAACAATGGGTAAAAAAATATTTAATAAATAATTTTTAGAGTTTTAAATCATATTTGTAATTTTATATAGAAAAAATGCATATGGGAGGAAAATAATTTTCGACAGTATAGAGAAATAAATTCATATTTTCTTAAAAACATTTTATCAATCATTTTAAGTACCAATCTAGAAGAAATGGAACGATAAAATGATAATTTCATGAAAAATTACAAGAGAATATAATGAAAGGGTTTCATTATATGATGATCAAATAATTTGCATCAATATAAATGTCAGGAATAAACAATGTCAATTAAAATTATATTTAAACATAAACCCTTATCGCTTCAGTAACATTTGAATCGTAACCCTCATGAATGAAGTACATAAATTATAAATTAAAATATCATGAATTATGAATTATTCATGATATAATACTAAAATGGGGATTATATACTCGAATTAAAATAAATTATCTATATAAAAAAACATTTTTTCAAAGAACGGTGTTTTGAGGCGAAACAATTAGCTCTAGTCCAGACCTAGCATGTATGTCCTTTATCCCCTATATAATAAACCTATATCAATTATTTATTTTTATAAGATACTTGTATAGTTTTAATACCTTATACAAAACCATTTACACCATTTCTTTTAATGTCATATTTAATTAATTAGTAAGTTATAACCACATCGGGTGTTTAGAGGACGCTCAATTCATAATTTCAAAAAAATAATAATCAATGTGTTGATTGATTTTATAAAGTCCTACACATAATATACATAGATATTGAATCATGTTTTATGAATATTTAAATTATTATAAAATCACATACCTAAGAAATTAAATATTTTATTACTTTTGAAACATGGAATCATAAAACATTGGTCCATAAGTGAGATATATCATCACCAACTAAGTTATTCACAACTGAAAACCTTCTTAGATATATAAGACATAATATATATCTTCATAACCTAGGGAATGGAAACATAAGAAATGGTGAGATCAGATTTATAGTAAGGGTAAAAATGGATATATATAAGCATAACATGATCATAAGGGTATAGGAACATGTGATAAACATTTGAAAACCATAACCTTCATAACAACGATCATGATCTTAATTCATGGGATATATATTGAAATTTAATAAGACATGAATCAAAATATATGCAAAGACCATTATCTATAATAGAATGAAATGGGAATGAGAAATGGATATTTGGCATACATATAAAAATAAAAAATCATTTCAATATTATTCAATGCTCGTTACTAAGGTTGTCATATGGGAACAGGTGCACTCCCTCAACTATAACATTTGTTAAGTTTCACTCCCATGACCATAATTATTAACAAATTCCCTTACCAAACTGACTTTAGGCCTTATTCTAATTATTTATATCTCATTAGATATAATTCTTTACCAAATGTATTAGAGGAAGATATAGATATCACCCATCACATATTGAAAACTTTATTTATGTGTTCCCCAAAATCATAAAAATTAAACATATAATAACCTTTGAAATGAATGTTATCATAAAAATTTCATCACATCCTAAACTATGGAAAATTTTAAGGTTTCATTATCATTTCATCATAGAATAACCCCTAAAAAAGAGGGTTTCATAAATTCATGACTTTAAAAAAATAAATGATTAATAGAAAGAATGTGAGTGGTTTCCTTGGGCCATATCCACAGTAAGTTATAGGTAACACTAAAATATTTCATATTATATGGAAAATAATTTTAACAGATCATTTAAAACATTTATTGAGGAAAATATCATTTCATATTTGAAAATGATTTTTCAAAAATAAAACTTTTTTTGAAAACTTTTTTATTTGAAATTAAAATTATAAAATTATAAATTATGTACCAAATAAATGATGTTGGATTATTTAATTCAGGTTGGACATGTTAAAATGAACATTACTTTCACATTTTTAGTGAAATCCAAATGATAATTGTTTTAGAAAATGATATAAAAATTATTAAAAAAATTCTAAAAGATAAATAATAGGTAAAAATTTCTTTTAGAATTTATAAAAGGGTAAAAAAAATTAATTTTTTTTATAAAATCTGTTTTTGGAAGAAAACATATTTTTGACAGAAGACAAAGATAAAGATGAATTTTATTAAAAACATTTTTTAATAATTTTAAGTAACAAAGAGTGGGAAAATGGAACCATTACATGAATATATCATGGATAACAAAAGGATGTTAAAATTAAATATAATTCTTAAGATATGTATCATAATATTCAAATATTTTATATTTAATCATAAACAATCCTGATAAAATATGATATTGTAACATAGAATCCTTACCACTTTGGTAACATTGAATCATAATACTCGTGATGAAATAGAATAAAATGACACTTAAAATATCATCATAATGAATAAATTTTTGATAGTAAATTTCAAAGGTTTTGTATATACACCATGTGAAATAATATAGGTGTACAACTTGACATATATCTCAAAGAATGCTAAATGAGACAAAAATATCTTACCGGATTAATAACATCACAACTATAATCCAAATGAAAGGGATATACTCAAATATATATATATATCCCCATAATTTTAAGGGTAATAATAAAATAATACATTCAAGGGTAGTATATACACCACCAAAAATACACATGGCTAATATGGCTTGTGTCTCCTAGTAAGTAAAAGTGAGATATAAATCCCTTACCTTAAGTCGTGACATTTGTAGCACACATTAAACCTAACATATAATAAATATTAGTTTATTATAAATATATTATAGAAAAATATTAATATATATCTTAAATTATATTAATTTCTTATGATCATTTATTACATATTTATTAACAATTTCATGTTAAATTCCTGTTTTGGGTAATAACTTCTTTATTCTCTGTATATATTATGGCTTTTTATTCTCGGTATTCTTACATAGATTATGATTTAATCCTCTAAAAAATATAATCCATGATATAAATATTATATACAGTCAATATATATTTATTCAAAGTATCCTATAAAAATTAGGGATCAAAAATGAAATAAACCATTCACGGAGACGGGGGACATTGTATTCAAGAAAGTTGTTTCCATTTTATTGTCAGATTAAAAGAAATAAAAGTCAAATATATTTATTAAAATTAAATAATCAAGCTTATATCATATATATCACATATTTTTATTAATCCCTTTTATAATAAATTCAATTTAAAGAATGAATGGATCACATCACTTTGTATGGTGGTAGTCTACTGTACACATGAACAATGTTATCGTATTACCATAAAATGGAAATAATGAAGGTATGAGTAATATAAATATTATAGAATAACTATAACAACATAAAAACATATATTTAATATATAAACTATACACATATCATTATTCTCTACCTTGATACGTGGTAATTGAAAAATGATCATCATCATCTCGCGAGGCAGTAGTCTTCCGCAAACCCGAACGATGATTTTGTTACCCATTTGATGGATGTGTGTGTAGTTATAGGTATTACTCTTAATATAAAAAAATATTTATATAGAAGATAATTTAGTTATTATATCTTCATGGTTTAATAATTATTTAATGAGGCTTATAAAAAAACACTTTTTAATGAATGTTACCTCTTCTTTGGGTAACCTCCTTAGGCTTGTACCAAAAGCCTTCCAATGATAGATTTATGTCCAAACTAAGGCTTCTAGGATGAGGGTAGAGAAGTAAGAATGTGATTTATTTTGGTATTTACTAAACCATATATTTTATTAGATGTGAATAAGAGAGGATATGTGGTTTCTTTTTATAATTGAGGTGAGTAAGAAACTTGTAAATTTTTTAAAGAGATAATTCCAAACACTATTTTAAAATGTAAAAAGGATCCAAATTCAAAAATTATCAGAAAATATAGGTTTAATGGTAAAACAATATACATCTAATGTTTTTATATATGTGGATATGTGATTTTTAAACACTTATTTTTAGTTTCACCACTCGGTAAACCCATTTTTACCTTAACCGCAATAATTTTTTTTACAATCACTATACATTTAGATAAAAAAATAAGTTGGAATTATTAGAAATTATAAATTATGATGATTAAAAATATGGAATCCATTTTTCCATATTCTAGGTACATATGTTCGAAAAATTAATTTAATATTAATCCCATAGACATGATGAGAAAGCATGTTTTTAAAGAGAAAATGATCAAATGTTTACAATGTTTTTATAACCAATTTCAATATGAAATTGATTAAAATGAATTGAATTGGATTAATAAATTTATGATCAAACTAAATATAATTTAACACAAAATTAAAAATTATAATTAAAAATTAAAAATATATTAAACCAAAAAGGTGGTTTTAAAATAAAATTCATTATTTTCCACATTTCATCAAAAGTGAAACATTTCAGAAAAATTATAAAGATTCACCGTAAGATTTTTTTACATTATGAATTCAAAAATGAAGTTTCTTTTATCAAGTTAAATTTCTAAATGTATTAAATATTAATTTTATTATTGTTCACAAAAAGAAAAAATAAATTATTTTTAGAAAATAGTATTTTTGAAACATATAAATACTTTACCAAAAATTAATTTCTTTTTTATAAATAATTTTTTTATATAAAACCAAAATAAATAATATATAAAAATTATTTATTACTATTCATATCTCTTTTTTTAATGGCTATTTTATAAAAGTATCATTTAAATAAATATATAATGGTTTTATTAAAACTCAATGTCACATGAAATAAACAATGAGCCAGTGTTGTATGTAGTGCAAGCTTAATATAATGTTGTGTATAAAGAAATATTAACATGATGTAGCATGAAACTAAATCCATCAAATAAATTTATTTTTTTCAATAAATTATATCATAAAAACCATGTTGTTACTTTCTACCCCCCTTAAAATGAATTTCACCCTTGAAATTCAATATTTAGATACAAAAAAATGAGGATACTTCTGTCTAATCATAACCACAAGTTCCCCCATAGCATCCTCAAACTGGTGGTTTCACCATAAAACAATGACCAGGTGAGTGTTGTTGTTTTGTATAAATATCCATGTATGGTTTAAAATCTCCACCGATTGTTCCTCGTAAGAATGATTTTCTGCAAAGGTATGGCCACTGTGTATAGTACATATAAAGGGTTTGGTATGTAATTTCTCAAAAGTGATACATGGAACAAACCATGAACATTATAGAGGTTTTTTGTGATTGAAATGTGATATTCTTCTATCCCGATATGATCCAACATTTTGAAGGATTTTATATGTCAAGGGATTAGTTTCCATTTATCCAGGAATCGCATTTACTTCTTCCATGGTGATATTATTAGAAAAAACTTATCAACCACTTCAAATTATTTATCATACTAGTGATTGCCAGTATAACTTTTATGTTTAATATGAGCTTCCTTGACGAGATATTAAATGTATCAAATGTTTTATAACATTTATCCATCTATCTTAGGCCCTAATATATTTATTTCACCAATTTCATTCCCTAACATTTAAGATCTAAATTCCATTCCATATAGGGCTTCATAAAGATCCATCTAATTTCTTGATTGAAATATATTATTTCAATAAAAATGACCTCATGGAAGCTGTTTATCCCAACCACATTTTAAATCCATGGAATAAGATCTCAATATATCCTCTAGTTATTAGATTGTTCTTTTAGATTGAAAATATTCATGGGGATGATATGCAGTTCTAAAAGTCAACTTCATATCCTGATATTTTTGAATAATTTTACAAAACATTAAGGTAAGATTCATATTTCAATCGTATACAATGGAATGTGGTAATCCAATATAACTTACCACTTCCTTAATGTATATCCCAGAAATATGATCTGAAGATAAGCATTATCTTGTAGCAATGAAGTGTACTCATCTACTATGGATATTGACCAAAACCCATATAATATTATGTATTTTATATTTTTTGGGGAGTCCAATGAAAAATCCAATTTAATTTTTTACTATTTCCATTATATTATGCATAATGGATGTAACATCCCTATAGAAATTTATATTCTAGCCTTACCTTACTAGTATACCATGAAATGAGATACAAACTCCATGATGTCTCTCTTAATTCCATCCCACCAAAAGTACTCATTTAAATATTAATATGTCTTCATTCCTCTAGGAAAAATAGATAATTAATAAATATGAGATTCCCTTAATAACTACTTATTCATATCTGTTATGGATGGAACAAATAATTGATTCATAATCCTTATCATTGAACGATGATCTAGGATAAACTGATCGTAATTTATATCGTTATTTTGTAGCTATACATCTTTTTTATGAGCTTATTTAATCTTTACATAGATTGATGGTCGATCCACATTAATCCTTAATTAGATATATGGTTGAACATTTAACTAATAAAGATAATATTTTCCCCTAAATTCAGAGTTTTTAGATCCATACTTTTCAAATCTATAAATATTGGATGTTTTTTAATCCACATTATGGATAATTGAGCATGATCCTTTCAACTCAAAGCATCTCCCACCTTGTTCTCTTTACCAGGGTGGTAATTTGTTGAGCAGTCATAATCATTAATCAGATATAACCATATTGTTTGGTTCATTTTCAACTCCTTCTATGTGAATATATACTTTAAAATTTTATTAATGGTATATATTTAATTATTTTCCCCATAGAGATAATGCCTCCATATCATTATTGAAATATTTACCACAACCAACTCCAAATTTCGAGTTCAATCATTTTGTTCATAAATCGTTAGTTTTCATGTGTTATAGGCTATAACCATGTCATTATATATAAGAAAACATCTAAATACCTTCTTGGATAATTCAATATAGATTAAAAACCCATATTCACAAATGGTAATGTAAGCATTGTTTTATAAAATAAATTTTTCTTCAGTTCTATGAAATTTTACTCACCCTCATTTTCAAGAGGAACATATATCCCTTCCATGTTTACTTGGTAAGAGGATAATATAGTTGTGAGAAGTTAACCAAAAACCATCATAGAAATTAAAGTCTCTTGTGGATAATGATTTTTTAAGACATGGTTTTAACCCTCTAAATAATCAATATACTATACTTTTAAGTTTGATTATAATACCATAAGTTTAATTTTAAAGTCTTTTGAAATTTTTCTCATAGGTACCAACATATTCATTATCCACTTTACTTAGCTCAATGTACTCCCTCTCTATATTCATACAGAAAAAACAAGTAATGTAATTATTGAAATATAAGCAATTGAACTCATCCCAATCCATAGAGTCAATTTCATTTTGTTACCTCGTATTCTTGATAAGATTCCACCATTTATATTCTTCACCTTCCAAATGGTAGACATCCAAATTGAATTTTTCATGTTTTGAAAACTATAGAATAAAGAAATTTATTCTCCTTTGTACTGATCAATTATTCAATAACTATGGATCAAATGTACCACTGAAAGAAGGTAGACATCGCCTTATTAAGGACTCTGTGAAAAGTATTTCCCTACATTGTTCATTTGGAAGTCCAGCAAGATTCACATATTGTGAAATTTGAGTGAGCATAGAAATAGTATATTGAATTCCATCCCCCATAATATTTGGATTCTATGGAGTAAAATCATTTTATCGTCTTTAGAATTTAGTAGTAAAGTGGTTCCTTCAGGTTCCATCCATTTAATAAAACCAAAACACAGTGTTTAAGAATTAATAATCATAATGGGGAACAATATAATCAAGAAATATCACTTATACGATGTATAAGTTATGAAACCTTCAATGATATGTGACACCGTAGTTTTATAATAATCCATTAATAGTCATATTCTATTTAAATCATTCATGGTGGTTAATAAATAATTTGGGAATTCCAAAAGCATATCCCCAGGGAGTGTCAAACTATGCATGTAGAAGGGCAGTTTTTCTGCACCCATTCCTAATCGATCCCATCTCAATACGGTGTTTTCTAGGTTTTAACCCCTAGATAAATCAATTCATGATCCACATCCACTTATAGTATCAGCAATGGGATGTAAAATCTTGGGAACCACTCTCTCTATCCTCTACCAAAAATCTAGGATGTTTTTCTATACTATGAAATATACATATATGTATACATATACATGTACATAGATATCTAACTAAGGTTTTCACCCTCTAGTTTAAATTTTTTAATTAATCTTATACTCTGATACAAACTATTGTATCCCAGGCTTAACATATATATACATTAGATATTTTTTTATAATTATTCAATACATTACACAATCACACACATAAAGTCCATAATATTTTAGTGAGTTTGGAAACATGGAAACCTAAAACATTGGCCCATTAATGAGATACATCCTCTCCCACTATGTTCTCCACAATAAACTCCCTTCTTAGACATATCATATATAATAAAAATATTCTTATCCTAGGGAAAGGAAACATAAGAAAGGGTGAGATAAAATTTTTAGTAGTGGTAAAAGGGAGATATGTAATCATAAAATAAACATAAAGGTATGGGGATGAGAACATAAAATTTTAAAAACATACCCTAAAATTAAAATATCATAATCTTGTTTCATGTCAAAATGAGTAGATGTTCATATTACATAAGTCATAAGAAAAAAAAGAACACGTGTCATAAGAAAATGACATTGGCATAAGACATTAATTTTTGTAATACATATAAGTATAAAAAATCATTTCCATAATAGTCATTTCTCACTATCAATTCAATCATATTGGAATGGGTTTTCTCCCCAACAAATCATAGTAGTTAAGTTTCACTCCCAAGACCATCATAGTGGAAAACTTCCCATACTGAACTGAGCTCACTCTTCGTTCTAGTCCTATAAATCTCATGAGATATAAATCTTTACCTAATTCAATGGAGTTATATATATTTCCAATCCATAAAATAATGAAAACCATATTTATGTGTGCCAAAATATCATAGAAAATCATCATATCATAACCCATTAATTGAAATTTTTATCATAAACATTTCATTATATCATAACCTATAGACAATAGATAGGTTTCATAATCATTTCATTATATAATATACCATGAAAATAAGATTTTTTCATAAACATCATTCCATAAAAAACCTAAACTCATAAAAATAACATGAATGGCATCCTTTGATTATATCCCCAGTAATCAATAGGTAATAATGAGAGATTTCATATTATATGGAATACAACATGAAAATATCACTGAAAACATTTTTTGAGGAATAAATCCACTCTGATATGGAAAACACTTTTTAAAACATAAATTATTTGAAAAAATTTTTATTTTAAAATTAAACTGAAATTTTATAATGTAATTGTTGAAGAAATTATGTTATAATATTTTGTTCATGTCATATACATTATAATGAATATTCCATTCATAATTTCAGTGAAACCAAAATGAGGGTTTTTTTGTAAATTGAAATTATGATTCCATTAAAAAAATTATCTAAAATGTGAATTTTGGGTACATATCTCTTTTAAAATAATAAAATTGTGATAACAATGGTTTTCTTATAAAACAAGGCTTTAGAAGATAACATATTTTTTACCGAAGAGATAGATAGATTTAGATTTTCATAAAAAAAATTAAAAATATGTTTCAATGAGTGGAAAATTTGTAACATTTCTTCAATATATAATTATTAAACATAGAAGAATAAAATTAATGATTATTCTTGAAATATGTATAATAATATTTCAACACTAGAAATTTAATCATAAACAATCTAGATAAATCTAGAGATTGTAACAAAAAATCATTACCACTTTGGTAACAATGAATGATAAGACCCATTAAGGAATAGAATAAAATTAAAATTAAAATCTCATGAAAATAAATAAATTAATTATGTTAAATTTAAAATGGTATGTTCATACACCTCATGAAAAAATATATTTGAATGACATAACATACATATCAAATAATGAAAATTGAGAGAAAAAATCCCTTATTGTATTGATAACAATAAAATTATAAACCAATGGATTGAAAAGTGAAAATAAGTGAGTGTAGGGGATTCCCATTTATATATGAGGAGAAGTCACATTTTTTTGTAAATACCAAAACGTATTCAATAATGGGATGTCAAATTAAGAAAGTTTCCACCAAAATTTATAAACAAAATAGTGGATAAGATGTATGGATGATCCACACATATAAAAATAAAAATAAACATTTTTACCCATGTTATATTCTATACCTCTAAGGTTACCAAGTTTTACCATTTTCTTTTTTTAACACTATAACTATTTTTTTACCATTTAAACTATTAAATAAAATGAAAAATAAGTTATAAGTTATTATATAATATAATTTATCTAATTAAAAATATAAAAAACATTTTATAAAATTAAATTCACATATTTGGTTGAATTTAATTTAAAATCAAACCCATAAGTGCGACAAAAATCTATTTTTAAAAACAATGCATTTTCAAGGAAAAAATGATGTTATATTAACTTTATTGATAGAAATATTAATTATATGAATTTGAATTCACTAATAAATATATATAATATAAAAAATGTATTTAAATCGTTCCTCATTAGAAGTTTTTTTAATTAATTAAAATGGAGGAACATTATGCACTTTAATTTGTGTCCAAAAAAATGTTTATTGATGAATTAAATGTAATTAATTGGTTAATATCTTAAATAAAACTTTATTTTTTTTTAATTGAAATAAAATTAAAACATTAGTGTAAATTTAAATTAATTAATTATTTATAAAGAAATATATTTTTTAAAAAAACCATTATTTTTTTACAATTCTTTGAATAATCATTTTTTTTCAAAAACATTCCCAAATTTTACATTAAGTTATTATCGATATGATGTTTTAAAAAATGAAGTTAATTTTATAACATAGCATTTCTAAAATATTCAAAAAATTATTATAATATTCTTTGATAAAATAAAATAAAATAAAGAAAACATATTTGTGAAGTATAAAAAGGATTTACTATAAACAATTTTTTATTAATATCAATTAATAAATACATTGAGATTATAAAAATTATTTAGAGATATTTTTAATAATATTTTTATTCATATTCAAAGAACTAATTTTAATATTTAGGTTATAACATCCATGTTTAAATAATAGTATTTTAATAAGACATCATGGTCTATTTAATCTCATTTTACTATGTTGTATATGCTATCGAACAAATTGTGATTTTAAAATATTAGGGTGTTAGATTCTACCACCCTTGAAAAAATTATGTCCTTGAAATATGAACTTATGCTCAGTTTGACATTTGGAAATTACATTAGGAAAATCCAAAATCATAACAAGGGTTAATAAAAGTTCCTTTTATAAGATGGAAAGTTGAATAAGATGGTCATCTGGTATAAAACATAACTAGGTTTTTATATAGGAGAACATTTTTGGGAAAAAATGTTGGTATAGAATAAATGTTTAATTAAATTTTGAGATTCATAAAGATTAGTAATCATAAAAATGTGAATGATCATGATAATGTTGACGACCACAAAGAAATACATCTATGATGAGTTAAAAGACCAATGAATCATCGGATATAAGGGTAATAGGATATCATTTTTTTTAATATCCATTTCCTATAGTTGATGGATTCTTCACGATTAATAGAGGTAACAATATAAAATATACTTACATAATGATTTTGATTAATATTATAATTACGACATTTTTGAACATGATTGTTACCTCTATTAATTGTAAATTAATCATTCATCTTGAAGATTCCGGTAAATATGAAAAATAGAAATAAATTTAAACATTAGGTTAATCATAGCAGTTCCTGTCACATTGGTGGTTGGAATTTTTTTCTCAAATTTCATTACATTAAATAAAAGTAATAAATGAAATAAGATGATATTAAATTAATATTCAAAAAGGGAAACGTATAAACCAAGAAGGAATAACTTATAAATGATAATTATATCCTGACTTACGAGTCTCTAGGTTTCAATCTATGTTATCTATTGTAATGTTTAATTTTAGTTCAAACCTAGCAGTTTTTAAAGTCCTTCACAATAGTTTTGAAAGAATTTTTAATTCTATGGAACAAATAACTTGGGAGTGTCAAATTAGTTATGTATCCAGACTCATTTTCATTCATGAGGTGACAATAAAATCCACCTTAATATACTCTTTTATTGGTTTTTACCCCTAGGTATAATTTCTCTAGAGCCACATCTAATTGAAATATTCATAAAAGGATGTAATTTCATATAAACCACTCGTTCTAAACCTTACCAAAATTACATGTTATATTTTTTTACTTATAATTATCCTTATACTTATCCCTAGTGTTCTCACTCAATTATTCTTGTCTAAATCCCCAAAAATTACTAGAAATTTGTTTCATATCAACTATAGTGACCCAATCCTATTACACATTTTATTCCATACATTTTAGCATAAATACACTTTAATTAAAACCCAAATATTGTGGAGCCTAGTGTCTTTGTATGTCTAAGTTCATATTAAATAAACTTGGCAGTAAAATTAAACATTTTTTCTTTTATTCTCCATAATTAAAACCTAGATAACATAAAACTCCTAAAATACATCTTATAAAATTTGGAATATATATAAAAAAGGGGTGTGTTAAAGATCTTAGTGAGAGAATAAACATGATAAGGAATCTTTTCTTGTTAGTCAGATGTATAACTTGATATCATAAAAGATAAGGCTCATGAGTAATAACATGGTATCATAACATAGAGAGAATGGTATAATAACATCATAGTAACATATTAAATGTTTAATAATCATATAACATGACATAAACATGATTCAATCCAAACATACTCAAAAATGTCACATGGTGGACAAAAATCTATATTTTTCACTATTTTCTGAAAAATCAATTTTTTCTAAAGAATCCCAAAATTAACCCTATGATAATATCAATATGTTGTTTTCAAAAATGTTTTTAATTTTATAATATAAAATTTTTAAATGTAAAAAAAATTAATTAAAATATTTACTCAAAAATATTAATAAAAACATTTTTGAATAAAAGACATTTTTAAAATGTAAAATGACTTTAGTATGATTTAAGTATTTATTATTAGGTATTAATCAATAAATTGAGATTATATAAAACATTTAGATATATTTTCTATAATATATTTATTTATATTCCTATATATAATTCTAATGTGCATGTTATAACATTCATTTTTAAATGATAATATTTTAGTAATACATCATGGTTCATTTAATATGAGTATTGTGGGTTGTATATTATATAAAACATTGTGTTATTTTTAAATATAATGTTTTTACACTTTATTATTCCCACCCATTATTCCCTATATCTTTTTTAATTAAATTTCAACACCAACTCTCTTATTCATTATAGGAAGTAAAACCTTAATATATTAACCTATATATCCCATATATTAAACATTTCATGACTCCCTTCATTATTTACTATTTTTTTCATTTTATGTTTTTTTATTTATAAGGTCATTTAATAGTAAGATAAAAAGTAATCATGCATTAGTTAATCTAGTACAAAAGAAAATTTATTAGATAATGAATTAATTTTTGGAAAAAACATTTTATAATGATAAATAACATTTGGTAATGTATACAAATACCTTTAGATAAGAAGAAAAGGATCACATACTTTGGTTGTGTGAAATGATGTGTGGACATAAAAAATGACATAATAAACCCATATACTAATGACACATAATGTATTAACATATAACTGGTTATATAGAGTTACAATTGATCATATCATTGGAAGATATCGAATTTTACTAATATCACCCAATAATGTTAAATTATTTCTTAAACTCAAAATCCATCAGTGAGTTCAATTATCGTTATATGTTAAACGTACCTGAAATAAGGATTCCAGGGAATCATTTAAATAAAACAAATGATGATATGAGAATTTATTATTTGTATTCTCTTAAAAAAATTAAAAATAATAATGAAATTTTGATTAAGTAAAAACATAAAAATATCACTCAACAAGAAACATTATATAAAAATTATAAAGGTGATAAATTACCATATGATATCAATAATGTATCACCCCCACCCCCACCATGTATATTTTAGATTGGTTTCATGATAATTAAATTTATGGTATGAAGGAAGGATATAACCTTTTGAGTTTCATTGATATACAAATTCATGAATATGGAGGTCCTCCAATGGGTATTTCAGAAGGGTTTCATGGATGTGTTTCAGTTATGTCCCATTAATGATGAATTTTTATTGGGTTTATTCATTTTTAACCTATAAAACACTAAAATGATTGGCATCAGTGATAGTGTGTGAACCAAAAAAATATGAAGAAATAATACCCTGGGGAACCTTTTTCATTTAATTTCAAATGAGGACTTTCTTCCTAATATGTAACTACAAATTAAGGTTTAGGTAGTCATGGGAAGGCTCAGTTTATTCATTATAAATTTCTGAGTTTTCCAATGAATAACATTATATTTCATTCAACTCTTGAATTTGTAATTTACTGTTATCCCTAACTCACCAAATATTATAATTTCATTGTTTTATCACCCAATAGGCTGATTTCTCTATCAAAACATTAAGGTGACAACTTCATCCCAAATCAAGTTAATAGGATGAAATGTTGGTGTGAGTTATAAAGAAAGTATAGTAATCCCACAATACATTATCCAGTATAATATTCCTATCATTTTTATTATATTAGACCATTTTTATGGATTTTTAAATCTTTTTTTGATACATAATCATGGCCACTCGTATGGGGATGATAAAATATAGAAACATCATGTTCGACCCCATACCGATGAAAAATTTCTTCATTCTATGGTTGAAGAAAATAGAACCATAGACACTGATAATGAATCTATGAAATCAAACTCTATATATGAGTTTTTTTATCATAAATCATATAACTACCTTTGATCCAATAGTCCTTTTGTCTCATGCTTATATCCATTTACACAAATAATAATCTTTTAAAAGAATGTTTAAATTATCATATGAATTGTAAAATAACCTCATAAACTCTAGTCCCTAAATATAAAATGTTTCCTGGAAAACCAATGTGTATTTTGGATTTTATCTTATTTTGGAGACATTCCTTGTCATTTTATAATAAATACAAGATATAAAATATTCATTAACATCCTAAAAAAATTAGCTAAAATATTATAAAATTAAGCACCCTATGATCATCATTATAGGGACATATGTTTCCCCTAGATACAAGAGTGTGATAAGAACAATGGATGGACTGAAACCCACTATTTGGAATACTAAACCTTAGATATTTATCAATACATGTGTACTAAATTTATGGTACATTCCAAATATACCAACATGAATCATGTTCAAGGTTCTCAGAATAATTTTTTTAGAAATCATTTCAAATAAAAGAATATAGAAAATAATTTTTTAATTCCATAATACTTGGGAATAATATATTTCAATCCATATAATTGATAATTATTAAACATGTAATTTCCAAGAATACACGGGGATGATTCAATATTTGAGTATGGAAAGATCCAACTTATATAGTCATCCCCCACATTCTCTTCTCCTTTTTTATCATTAACTTAAAATTTCAATTATTTATGGGGGAAATAAAATTAATTAATGTTGGTTTGGATTATTATTTCACAATGATTTACCAGTGTGTATAATGGTCAGAATACATAATCACTTTAAAACCTAGACTATATAACATAAAATTATCCAAGAACAAAACAATGGAATGAAATTATTTTTCAATTGTTGTATAGTTTCTCTAGGAATTGTCTAATGATTGTGAGGTATTTACAATGACCTATGGATATTGATTTACAACTTATGATCAGATTACCCCAACTATATAGTTAGAATCATCACATGTAATCTGCAATGGTCAATCCAACTGAGGTGGTTATATTACTTAGGATGAAAAGTGACTCCATTATAATTTATTAAATTTTTAATTAATGTTTTTATTAATAAAAAATTCATTTTTATTTGATGTTATTGTGAGAGGGGGTGGAATATTACAAAAAAAATTAAAATGGTGATAAATTCCAACTCAAACTAATAAACACAGCACATTCCACACATTTATTAGGAATGTTAGGAAACAAATGACATCTAATTATCATTTATATACATAGATATCATCCATGGAAATGATATGTATAGTTAATATCCTTTTTTATACTATTAAATGGAATATATAATGATTTAATATAAGATTATTCTAAATTCATTGATGAATTAATAACCCATGACTAATCAAACACTCATCAAAATAGGAAGAGTGCATAATGAATTCATCTATGAATACTTCCATGAATTTTTTGAGTTTTTCAAAAAAAATAACCATGCATTGTTGGAAATTTTATGGATCATTACAAATACCAGATGACATCCTCATATATGAAAATATTCTATATGGGAAAGTGAAAGTTTTATTTTCATGTTTCTTATAGAAATAAAGATCTATAAATATCTGAAATTTCCATTTAGTAAATAGAAATTCGAATGTCCCGTTAACCTCTTGAGTATTTATTCTATGAACATTAATAATATATGATTTACCCTGGTATAATAGTATATTATATGATGGTCTACATTGTAATTACAACAATTTTTCAAATATGTTAGTGCTAATTCATTATTTGTGTTTTTGATTATTTCTAGTCATGTTTGTTGAGGAAGTTCCAACACTGGAATGACTCATTAGCTATCAATGATAGGCTAAATTATTAAAGTGCTCAATAATATTGTTACCTTATTTTAAAAATATCATGTATATTTAGGTTTAGTTTAAATTTTTCCTACCCAACTAATTTATTCTCATAGATTAATAATAAATGATGCATGAAAATTAAATGGATAATACCATGAATTTTAGTAATTTTTCATCCCATTACTTGTTTGATCTCCTAGAAAATTACAACCAATCACAATTAATTCCCTATAGGGATTGACCTATTAATGATGATAAGAATGTTATTTACATTTTCATGATATGAATATTTTAACATTTTAAGAGGCAGGATTCAGTTCCAATTCTAGTGGATTTGGATTCATGAGATTAAATGAGAAAGAGAGATGTCTTTTATATCATTAAATACTTAATGGTAACATCCTCAGATAATTAGTAATATTTTACAATATTATCCAAATTAGTTATAGTCATTGTATCCTTAATGCAAATAAATCATCCATTAATAATCATTCATGGAATTATTCATAACCATTACATATATATATATATCATTAATTATAGTTCATATAAATAATGGAATCGTAAAAATAGGATCAAAGTAGAAATGAGAATATTTTGTGGGGATAGGTAATGAATCAATAAAACCTACTAAAAGAGATGAATTATATTTTAAATAGAAATTCATGGAATAAACGATTTTAAAGTGGAAAATTTGACCTCCAAATTCCATAAATAATATAATTTATGTTCCTTAATAATCTTTTTATGGTGTTCATGAAATGACTCTCCATTATGATTTGGTAATGAAAATCCAAATTATCATTTTCTAGTTTAAGCATTTAAAAGTAAACAACAAAAATATTTTTATAAATTCATAATAATATCACCTAGAATACTAATGGAGTGTGAGGTAATCAAATTTTCTAATTGAGTAACTATTTTAGTGAGCTTCAAATCCCTGTCCAATAAGAAATAGAAAAGGAAATGTTAAATCAAATTTTTAGAGGCACCCAGATTATGAATGACATTGAAAATGAAATACTCTCCTAAGGTGAATGAAAGTGATCGATAATGATCCATGATCTTTGAATTTGAAGGTAATTTATGAGTAAATCAATGTTAAACAATTCCTCCCCTATATTAAATTTTAATTTCCTCATATCCTCTTTCAGTTTGTATAAATCTCCTTCATAAACATGTAATATAAAGGAAGTGACTTTACATTATTAATCATGGGAATATAAACATGAAATTTCATCATTGTTTCTAATATTTCATTATCATTTTAGTTAAATTTTTGTTCCCTAGGATGATTCGAATTTGGGGGAATGTAAAAGGATATTCTAGACTATGGGGTTCATAAATTGAAAATATATTTCCTATGGTGGGTCTTATCTATTGAAAAAAATTCCTCATTTCAATGGTTAGGGTTGGTTACAATTATGGTTCCTTCAAGATGGAATGACACTAATGGAGTGTTCATTTTTTTTACGTTGTTCACAACTACAAAGTGTGAAAAATTTTGTAATGACTGAAACCTTTATAAATGAAATTTTATTTTAGAATGAATGTACTTCTTTATTAGGTAATGTAGTTATAGAAAACACATACAGTAATTTTTTTTATTTTCTACCATTAAAAAATTTAGCTGATCGGTTTTAAAAACCATTAAGAATATAGACAAATGATAATATATTCATTGTATATTTACTAATAAGATTAATATATAATAAGGGTTATGATAAAGTATAATTAACATAGATTTAAAAATAAATGGCCTCGTGCAGAAGGATTATACCCTATATATCCCAATTATATGACATTTTAATGTATATGAAATCACTAGGCTTTTCCCTTGACCATTCCCAAGATAAAATTCATTAACTAGAACTCGAATAAAACCATTTATAGGAGATGTTCAAGTTTATCGAGATCACGGCTCACACCATGTTTGGCGAGCCACCCTAAGAAAGTTCTATAGTTATACACCTTACTGTTAATGTGTTTGTTGGAGTAATTAGGGGATATTTATCTAAACCCCAATAATTTTTAATAATAATTATGACTATCTCAGTTCATTATTACTTTTTAATTATAATTATGATTTGATGAAAATTTTATATTAAATTGAAGAAACCAAAATTTTACTTTTGGAAAATATATATTTTTTAAACTATTTTTAATAGATTCAAGGATTTTGAAATAAATATTACATTCATAGAATATTATTACTAAATAATTTTGATTTACATATCAATTATAAAGTAATTTAAAAAAGTCCAATGTAATCTGTATAGGGGTCAAAAAATTATTTTGGTAAAAACAATCATTTTCAAATCAATCAGGATTAATTATTAAAATAATAAATTAAAATATTTATAATAATATTATTATTAAATTATTAATTTTTTAAATTATCATATTGAAATTAAACTATTTTAATTTTTTTACATTTGTTTGAGACAGACGAATTTCGTAGTAAAAATTAAATATTGTAAAAATATAAGGTCTATATAATACCATCATAAAAGAAAAAAGTTACATAATTAATGATAAAAAAGAATTAATTACCATATATATATATATATATCTTTTAAAATAATGTATGTTGTAGTTATTTGATTAATTTTATAAACCATAATGGAATAATTCAAAAAAAAATATATTTTATAGTTTTAACATCAATTATTTATGAACATGAATCACTTCCACATAACCATGTTTGATATTTTAATATGATTGATTCTTGGAAATATAAAATATTAAAAATCTACACTATTTTATAAACCATCGGTATCAAATATTGGAAGGTTTTTTGTTTTTATTATTTTACTATATAGAGTCCAAAACCTTAGTTTAAGAATTAATAATTAATTCCTCTTAAGTTTTCTATAAATACCTAACCAATGTACCATCTATCTTCCCTAAAAACCCATTGAAAAAAAATTAACCTCCCTATATCTATCTAAATACCTCTAATGATGGTTCAAATCTCTTAAGAAACTCCTACCAAAATTTTTGAAGCACCCTCTCAAGGTATGTGGATTTCTCTTCCTCATAATTCATGAACTTTATTTGAGTTATGCCTTTTATTTCAACATTTTGATTTCGTTATTTTTTTACAAATACTCTTTCAATAATAATGATTCTCGTGTATTGTCACAAAAAATTTAACTATTATTCAATAATAATAATAAAATTATGTACACATGTTATGTTGTCAAAATTATCCCACTAATTTCCAATACAAATATTTTTGTATAACCATCCCCATATTCACCCATTGGTATTCACCTAGATGTATTTATTCATTATTTATCAATGAATCCAATGTATTTAACCCAATTTCATTAATAATTTGATTAAATTTTACAACAGTAATCCTTATGTTGTATGATCTATGTGGCACAAAAATCAATTTACATGATATGAATGTGTTGAGTGGGCCCCAAGTTATATAGCCACATAATGCATTGGGTAATGTATTTATCTCATGAAAGATTATGTATGATGCATTGAAGGTTATCTTAATCATTGTATGTTATAATCTTTCATTGGTTATCCTTGACTTGTTCTTATGATCGAATGTTTTATGTTTTGTAACATTCATATGATTCCCTAACGTTATCCTCTTATGTCACAGTTTGATATTCGAGTCCATCTTTATCACTAATTTAATGTTGCGTTTATATTCCCATTGAATAAAATGTACTAATTTAATCATTTAATTATTTTATTATTACTTTATTCGGATTTAAGGTCACCCCTTTCTTTGGAACGTCCCTAGGTTATCCCATGCATTATTAGAAGAATCTATTTAATATAAGGTCATTTTTTTGTGTTTTTAAATAAAATTGGTTTACCTATGTTTTAAGTTATTATTATATGTATCTAATTACCCAAAGAAACTAAGATTTAGTATATTTGGTGATTATATAAAGTACCTTTATTTATTCAGTCATGAATTATGGTGTATTAAGGACATGGGTTTCCAGGGTTGATATTATAGAAATTTATAGTTATTTTTAGTGATTATGATTAGAAAAGGATATTATAATCCTCTGGATTAAGGATAAAAATTATAAAACATACCTAAATTATATAACATTATTTTTGATAAGTATTATCCTCATAATCATTGACTATAAAATAAGAGGTAGATTTATATCCTCAAGTAGAAGTGCAATAATTCTATAAAGGTGTATGAGTAATGATTCACATGATTTTCACAATACAACTTTGTATTTTTCATTAACTACAAAATTAAAATTTAACGCTTACTTAGTACGTTAAATCCAAATATAAAAAGATATATATAATGTTTTTAATGAGATAGCTATTAGTAAATTATCTAATGTGTCCTCAATGTCAAAATAGAGGGTAATGAAACTCATGGGCCAAAAGATTGGAAGTGGAGAATAGATTTCAGTTCTGGTGGGTCGATGGAAAAATATTATGGTATCAATAAATTCTAACATATAAATTATCAAAATTATAGGAAGAATCATCCTAGTAATTTCCCTTATGGTACAAGTAAATTATTTAGTTTTCCGTAGTGATGGCACCAAGATAGTGAATATTAATCAGACAAACCCACCAATTTGATAGAAGAAAAGAATACTCCAGTCAACCTTCAGCCAATTGTCCAATATTTCAACTACAATGAACAAAGACACTATATGAATCAATGAAGTAATATAATTTTTACTAATTATAACTAATGATAAAAACCTCCATTGTAACAAATGATATTTTTATGAGAAATATTTTGTTTTTACGTTATCATCAAAGGAATCATTCACTACACACAACACTAGCTTGGCTTGCTTTACACGCAATCGCAACCTTCCTCGATAGCTTGCGTTGTACGTAATACCGAGTTTCACTAAACAATGATATGATATTAAAATATTATTAAAACATGACGTTATGAATATTAATACCCACTTTATGAAATTTTATAAATTTTATCTTTCAAAATAGACTTCATTTTTGGATTCGGAATATCAAAATTATACTAGGGTGAATTTTTGGTATTTTTCTAAAAACTATCAATTTTTTATGAATAGTGAAAATAATGGGTTACTATTTAAAACCGACTTTTTATTTAAATAATTATTTATTTTATTTAAATTTATTTTAGGTAAAAATATATATATAATACCTGTTTAAGTTCGAAGTAATTCCTTACAGTCATTTTATAATAAATTTAGATATATAAAAATTTTATTGAACATTTCACCGTCTTTTACCCACCTCCTAGGAGAGTTTGAAAATTTACATAAAACGTAATTTTATCGCTTATGTGAGTTGAATTTAGATAATCTGTGAGACACAGTTATAAAAAATGAGTAAAATTTGGTTAAATGAGATAAAAATATTTTTTGCTGAATAATAACTTTTTACTTTTATTTACCACGGTTAAAAGTAAATAGGGTAATTAAGGGTAAAAATGGTATTATTATTATCCTAAAACATGTCCTAATTCTATTGGATAAGTTTAATTCGACCAAAAACAACCTTAGGAATAAAATATTACCTTTTAGGTCCACTTGGATTAGATTAGGATATTTTATTTTATTTTATTTAAAGAATAGTTAAAATAGTTAAAATCAGAGTTTAATAACTAAAACATTTTTAATACAGGGTTAGAAATAAGATAAATTACACTATAAAAGTTCATTAGAAAGAAAAAAAGATTTCCTACATAATTTTATTTTTATTAAATTTTTAGACTTTAAATAATTTAATTTATTTATGAAACAATGAGGATGTAGTAATTACCTTATTAAGGAAATATTAACATAATTGATATTATAAATACCCAAATAAATGTAATTTGAAACTTTTCATGAATTAAACTAATTTTAAAGGATAATATGACATATTTATATTTATTTAAATATCTTTATTCTAATTAATCAAGCTTTTATGATTTTCACAAAAATCAATTACCAAACAGTGTCAAAATTGACATAAAATAGTTTTTAAAACAAATATTATATTATTAATTGTTATTTTATTCCTAAAAATCTAAGGTTCAGAAAAATGACTTATATGAGGTTCTATATATTAATAATGAACCACTTAGGGTTCTTTTTTCTTGTTATAGTATGCTTATTAACCCTATAGTGTATGAAAACAAGAACACATGGTAAAAGTTAAATTATTTAACTTAGAGTTAAATCTAAATGATAAGTTAAAAATTGTAACCTAAACTTGTCTAAAATATATTGGTTGAGAGTATTTCTAGCCATCACCACCTTATCTTAGAAATAAATCAGTTTGGAGCTATTAAAAACCGAATATGACTTTATTATAAAATAATATTTTATTATTTTTCTAAAGTGCCCCTCTCCTCCCTTATAAAAGGGCATCTCCTCCCTCTCCTCCTCACACCACTTTGAGAGTTCAAGCTCGGATAACCCCTTCCAATTTCTCTTCGGCGCTTCCCTAGATACATCCTAGAGGTCCTGGCCTTCTTCAAAGACCATCTTTAGTGCCCTAAGAGGAGGTTAAGATGAGGCGCTTCAAAGAAGAGGTAATGTCCGTTACCGATTCTTTAAACATTATTTCTTCATATACTTCCTCTTCATTAGTTGTTTCATTATGAAGTAATAGAATCAGTATCACTCTTATAAAAATATGTCATTATAAATATGAAACATCCCAATTTCACCTTCTTTCCATCCTATAGAAAACGAAATCACCGCGCGTGTGTACGTACGGAATCCCGTCTCCACGCCGTGGTGTAATCTATTTTCCACCACCACCTTACTTGGATGGATATAATGGTGTAAAGAATAACTATATATGATTATTGTAAATTGATATTGATTATGAAATATTATACATACACTTCAATAGAATTCCACGATCATGCGAATGATATCATCGCTCGTGCGTACGTACGACCTACCGTCTCCACGATGTGATGCAACTCGTTCTACATGATCTTCAACGCATAATGATTATATAAATGCATTGAATGAATAAATATGATATATATTACACTAATTCCAATCTGGAAATGAGGTATCTATAACCTAAAAATAAGAATAATAATTTATTCAACAAAACACGCATAAGAATGAAATGCAATAAACACCCGAATAATAAGTAGAAATGAAATATTACTAATAAGAAGCTAAGAATATGACCATATATGATATCATAGCAATGAGTACGATTCTGGAATAAGTCAATAAACTTATTTAAATCATTATACAGGAGGTTCAGACATTTACGAAGCAAATTGAACCTAATGTAAGGGAAAATCTCACAATCTCAATTTTTATCCGATATTGTTTATACTTCGGTAATTACTGGGGAATATTTATCATCCACATCCATGTTTCATCAATATGTAATATTATTTATATCCTCCTAAAATTTTTTAAATCCAATATTACTCAATGGGGAGTTTTCAATAAAAGATGTGAAAGGAATATTTTTTAATTTTTAGTACGAGGTACTTTTTGAATTTTCTGACCAAAGTACGAGATGAATGTTTTTTTAAAAATTGTATGGAATGAATGGATATTTAGGATTTCATATAACATTATTTACATGAAGCTTCCTTTAAAAGTATTGAAGTTTATTTTTAATAAACTTCTTTTATTTTAAAATTGTATGACATGTGAATAAAGTAAAATGTTTTTTTTGAAGTAGAAATGATATTTTCCTCAAGAATGGAGTTCAAGTGTTTTATCAAAATTATTTTTCATCTAAGATAATATAGGGTTATGTTTCAATCCCTATTTTTACATTGATTTGATTATGTTATGATGGAATTAATTTTATGATGTCCTTTTATATTGATTATGTTATGATGGCATGATGTTTAAGAATCCCATTTTTATTACATGGTTTATGCTATGATTTATGATTTTGTGAAACACATAAGAATGGTTTCATTATTAGATGGGTGGGACCTATATCTCGCTCAAATGCATTGGGTAAAGATTTATATCTCATGAGATAGACATAGCTGGAATGACAGGTTAATCCGGTTCAGTGATACAGGACAGAGATGAGGAGTGAACTCAGTTCAGACATGGACTTTGTCTGCTAAGATAGTCTTGGAAATGAGTCTTTACTACTAAGAAATGATTCTCTATGATTATGTGTGTATGCCACAAAGTTTCATGCTTCATGTTATGATTATTGGGATTACATTTCACTATTATGATTTATCCCATGTTATGAAATTATGATCTCTTTTGTAGGTTAAGATTTCCAAAATTATATGTTCTTATGAATATGATGTGATTGATATTTCTTTTGATTGCCCTTACTGAGAATTTAATCTCACCCTTTTGTATTTTTTCTTTTCCCCTGGTTAGGAAGAAGGGTATTAAGTAAGATATGCCAAAAGGGACTCTAGATATGATAAAATTAAAGGGAGACTGTGTAGATGATTTATGAACCAGTTGTTTATGTTTCTCAATTTCTAAAGACACTATACCTTTATGTTTCGTTCATGGTTTTGTTATACGCTGTAATAAGTGTACTTAAATTTTGAAGAAAAAACAATGTATGTAAATTATGGGTCATTATAGATGGTATTAGAGGAAAGGTATAGTCAACCGTTGGAAATTAGGTTGTGAAAGCCTTAGTAAGAACCCTAAGGATAAGTTTAAGAATAGAACACAATCATAGTGTTTTAGAAATGTCCATGAATAACCTATGATAAGACCTTAAGTGTGAAATTTTATTCATGATTATGTGGTTTTCCTATTATGATTAGTGTCTCTCACACTATGCTTATTTTTTTTAGCCAATGGGTAGAACCTGAAGGAACCGTGCTATTACTGAATGCGATGGGAAATGCAATGATTTTCCCCCTGAGCAACCAAACATTCTGGGAGATGGAATGCAAAATTTTGTAGCCATGCTCACACAACTTTCTCAAGCTATGAATCATGCAGAACTTCCAAACGATCAAAGGAATGAGAAACATTCTGTTGAATCCTTCACGAGGAAGCATCCACCATCATTCAGCAGGTCTACTGATCCATTAGATGCTGAACAATGGATCAATACTATTGAAAAGATATTTTCAATTCTTCAATGTTTTGAACATGATAAAGTCATCTTAGCAGTATATCATTTGCAAGGTGAAGCTGATCAATGGTGGAATCTAATCAAGAATACGCCGCAAAGATGTGAAATTGAGTCGATGGAAGGGGATGAGTTCAAGAACTTATTTTTCAATAAATACTTCCCTCGTATTATTCGAACAAAAATGGAGAAGGATTTTATTGAACTGAAGCAAAAGGATGATGAATCTGTTGGTACCTACGAAGCAAATTTTACAAGACTTGCAAGGAACACTTCTGGGATTATTATCCAACATGAGAGTAAAGATCTATCGATTCTTTAGTGGCTTAAAACCAAGTCATCGAAAGGCGTTATCCATAAGGGACTTCAATATCTGTGAGGAAATCGTTTGATGTGCTCTCACGGTTTAGATGGATATTTGAGTAACCCATCAGTCGTATGGGTTTGATAAGAATAGGAAAATGGAATTCAAAGGGAAATCTAAAGAGTACACTAAAAAGAATATGAGTTTTCCGTTATGCTCAAAGTGTGGAAAGAAACATGGAGGGGGTTTTTTAAAGGGGCAAGTAAATGTTTCAATTGTGTAAAATAAGGTCATCAGGCATTTGAATGCCGCAATGATGGTAAGAAGATGTCTAATGATGAGAACAAAGAAAAGGCTACGCATGGTGCACCTCCTACACTTCAATGTTACAAGTGAAAGGAAATGGGGAATTATGCCAATAAATTCCCTATTACAACGTTTGTTGATGATGATCGATGTCAATAAACTCTTAAGGCTAAAGAAAAATTAAGGTCACATGAAATTTATATCGGTGATGTGGAGTACGATAATGAAGTGGTGAAAGGTACACTTACCATACACACTAATGTAGTAAATGTTTTATTTTATTCTGTATCCACCAACTCTTTTATTTATGAATAATTTTATACGGTTATCGCCATATAATCTCAGCAGTTAGATGTTGAGTTAGTTGTGACAACCCTTAATGGCAAAACAGTCGCATCAAAAGTTTAAAATTCTTCTATGATTGAATATTGTGGGAAAGTGCTTCCGGAAAATCTTTTGATCCTTCCTATAGTGGAATTTGATGTGATTCTTGGCAAGGATTGGCTTTCTTTATAAGGAGATCATATAAATTCCCAAAGATGGGAAGTCACATTTTATATTCCAGATCAATCTCTGATCGTCTATCGATTCAAGGATGAACATAACCTTCTAATGGAAATTTCTTCCATCTTATGGGTCTTGATTCCACTAAATGAAGGTTATTTATCTCAAATTATTGGAGAGAAACTCATGATTAATAATATTCCCATTGTACGGGAGTTTGATGATGTCTTTCCAGAGAAATTGCTTGGTCTTCCACCAAATCGTGAAGTTGAGTTTTCAATAGAACTCGTACTGGGTGCTTTACCTATTTCAAAGACATCTTAAAGAATGACCCCAATTTAGTTGTAGGAATTGAAGAAGAAACTCTAAGAGAATAATGATAAGTGATTTATATGCCCTAGTATGTCACCTGGGGGAGCACCTGTTCTGTTTGTTAAGAAGAAAGATGGATCAATGAGACTCTGCATTGATTATCGAGAACTTAACAAGATCAGTATGAAGAACAAATATCATCTCCCGCACATTGATGGCTTATTTGACCAACAATGCAGAGCTAAATACAATTCCAGGATTTATCTTCATTCAGGTTATCGTCAATTAAGGGTCAAAAGGGAGGATATACCAAAGATGGCTTTCCATACAAGGTATGTACACTATGAATTTATAGTGATTCCATTTGGTCTTACTAATTCCCCTTCTATATTCATGGATCTAAAGAATAGAGTCTTTAGAGACTATCTTTATCAGTTTTTGGTAGTATTTATAGACGATATTCTTGTCTATTCAAAGTGAAAAGAATAACATGAAGATCACTTGAAAATTGTATTGAAGACCCTGACAAAGGAGAAGATTTATGCCAAATTTACCAAGTGTGAATTTTGGCTTCAAAAAGTTTCATTTTTGGGTCACATAATCTCAAAAGAGGGGATATTTGTGAATCCAGAAAAAACATAGGTTATCAAAAGATGGTCAAGACCAACAATAGTAACTGAGATCCGATGTTTTCTTGGTTTGGCTGTATATTATCGACATTTTGTGAAATATTTTTCACGATTACCTAATCCACTCACCAGGTTGACTCGAAAAGGAGTTAAGTTCATTTGGACAGAGGAGTGTGAGGAGAATTTCAATGAGTTAAAAAGAAGGTTATCCAGTGCACCTGTGCTCACACTGCCTTGTAGTGGAGAATGATTTGTGATCTACAGTGATGCATCCATGAAGGGACTGGGGTGTGTTCTCATGAAAAATGATATGGTGATATCTTATGCCTCTCGACAGTAGAAAATCCATGAGAAAAATTACCCAACTCATGATTTGGAGTTAGCTATGTTAATCATTGCATTAAAAATATGGAGGCATTATCTTTATGGTGAATGGTGTGATATTTATACTGACCATAAAAGTTTAAAGTATATTTTCACCCAAAAGGAGCTGAATATGCGCCAAAGAAGATGGTTAGAGCTTATTAAGGATTACGACTTCTCAATTCATTATCACCCTGGGAATGAAAACATGGTGGTTGATTCATTAAGTCGACAAGACCATGCTAGCTTATCCATGATGAGGATAAAAAAAGAACAAATGTTTATGGATTTACAAAGGATGGATCTTGGAATTATAACGGAAGGGGAAAAATCTTATCTTTCTCAAATGAATGCTCAACCATCTATACATGTGAAGATTAAAGAGGCACAGAAAGAAGATGAAGAGTTACAAAAGAAGGTGATAAATGTTCCTCAATTCAACCTTAATTGTGATGGGATAATAAATTTTAGGAATCGGGTTTTTGTTCCTCCCATCCCAGAATTAAAGAAGGAGCTGCTGGATGAGGCTCATAGTTCTTCATTCTCTATTCATCCTAGAACCACAAAGATGTATAGAAACCTGAAAGAGTACTTCTGGTGGGATCGCATGAAAAGATATGTTGTTGAATATGTCTATTAATGATTGGTTTTTCAGCAAGTTAAAGCTGAGAGACAGAAGTATAAGGGGATGTTACAACCATTTCCCATTCTCGAATGGAAATGGGAAAACATCACTATGAACTTTGTCACCAGACTTCCTAAAACATCCAAAGGAAATAATGATATTTGGGTCATAGTTTATCGCCTTCCAAAGTCATCACAATTCATTGCTATTAGATAGTATTTCACTCTTGATCAGCTTGCCATGATATATGTGATGGAAGTGGTATGATTGTAGGGAGTACCACTTTCCATTATATCTAATCGGGATCTGAGGTTTACCTCAATGTTTTGGCGAAGTCTTCAGCATACTCTGGATACAGAGTTGAGTTTCAACACTTCTTATCATCCTCAGACATACAGTCAGTCTGAGAGGACAATTCAAACTCTAGAAGATATGTTAAGATCTTGCTCTATGGATTTAAAAGGTGGTTGGGATAAACACCAACCTTTGGTTGAATTTTCATATAATAATATCTTTCACTCCAATATTCATATGGCTCCTTATGAAGCTCTCTATGGAAAGAAATGCAGTACTCCAACTTCCTGGGATGAAGTTGGGGAAAGAAATCTATTAGGACCAGATCCTGTTGATGAGATGGCAGAAAAGGTTAGATCTATTCAAAAACACATAAGATCAGCTCAGAGTCAACAAAAAAGTTATGCCGACAACCTATGAAATGACATAGAGTTTGATTTGGGTGATAAATTGTTTTTACGAATATCTCCTAGAAATATAGTAATGAGATTTAGAAAGAAGGGAAAGTTGAGCCCTGCGTATATCGGTCCTTTTAAAATAAAAGATCATTTTGGGAAGGTAGATTACCGATTTGCACTTCCACTGAATCTCTCTCAAGTTCATGATATGTTCCATGTATCTCTCCTAAGAATGTACATACCTGATCCTTCACATGTACTTAGCTCAGAAGTTGTACCGCTAGAGAAAGATCTTTCTTATGAAGAATAGCCGATAGAGATTCTTCATCGTAGCGAAAAAGTCCTACGGAACATGACCACTCTCTTGGTGAAAGTTTATGGAGAGACCACCAATTAGAAGAAGCTACATTGGAGCTTGAGGATATGATTTGAGAGAGTTATCCTCATCTGTTTTTTACAAAGTGAGGGAATTTCGAGGGTGAAATTCATTTTAAGGGGGGTAGAATGTAACACCTGAGATTTTTATGAGAAATATTTTGTTTTCATGTTATCATCAAAGGAATATTTAGCTATACAAAACACTATCTTGGCTTTCTTTACACGCAATCATGACCTTCCTCGATAGCTTGCGTTGTATGCAATACCGAGTTTCACTAAACAACGATGTGCTATTAAAATATTATTAAAACTATTCATTATGAATAGTAATACCCACTTTCTGAAATTTTATAAATTTTATCTTTAAAAATAGACTTCATTTTTGGATTCGTAATATCGAAATTAGCCTAGGGAGAATTTTTTTTATTTTTCTGAAAACATTCAATTTTTTATGAATAGTGAAAACAATAGGTTACTATTTAAAAACCGACTTTTTATTTAAATAATTATTTATTTTATTTAAATTTATTTTAGGTAAAAATTGATACATAATACCTATATAAGTTCAAATTAACTCATTGGAGTCATTTTATAATAATTTTAGATATATAAAAATTTTATTGAACATTTCACCATCTTTTACCCACCTCCTAGGAGAGTTTGAAAATTTAAATAAAACATAATTTTACCGCTTCTGTTAGTGGAATTTCAAAAATCCAAGAGAAACGGTTAACATCAAGGTGTAAAATTTGGTTCAACAAGATAAAAATAATTTTTTTTGAATAGTAACTTTTTACTTTTATTTACCACGGTTAAAAGTAAATATGGTAATTAAGGGTAAAAATGGTATTATTATTAGCCTAACACATGTCCAAATTCTATTAGATAAGTTTAATTCGACCAAAAACAACCATAGGAATAATATATGACCATTTAGGTCCACTTTGATTAGAATAGGACATTTAATATTATTTTATTTAAAGAAGAGTTAAAATAGTTAAAATCAAAGTTTAATAACTAAAACATTTTTAATACAGGGTTATAAAAAAGATAAACTTGACTATAAAAATTCATTATAAATACAAAATTATTTCCTAAATAATTTTATTTTATTTATAATTTTTAGTCTTTAAATAATTTATTATATTAATGACACGATGATGATGCAGTAATCACCTTATTAAGGAAATATTAACATAATTGATATTATAAATACCCTAATAAATGCAATTTGAGACTTTTCATGAATTAAAATAACTTTATAGGTTAATATTACATATTATAATTGATTTAAATAACTTTTTTATAACTAATCATGATGTTATGATTTTCACAAAAATCAATTACCAAATAGTGTCAAAATTGACATAAAATAGTTTTTTAAACAAATATTATATAATTAATTTTTATTTTATTCATAAAAATCAAAGGTTGGACCAAAGGACTTAGATAAGGTTATATATATTAATAATGAACCAATTGGGGTTATTTTGTCTTGTTATTGTATGTTTATTAACCATATAGTATAAGAAAACTAGAAGACACGGTAAAACATAAATTATTTAACATATAGTTAAATATAAATGATGAGGTTAAAATAGTAACCTAAACATGTCTAAAATCTATTGTCTGAGAGGATTTTGACCCATACCCACCTTAAATTTTAAATAAATTGGTTTTGAGCTATTAAAAACCGAATATGGATTTATTATAAAATAATATTTTATGTTTTTTATAAAGTGCCCCTCTCCTCCCTTATAAAAGGGAACCTCCTCCCTCTCCTCCTCACACCACTTTGAGCCTTCAAACTCGTCCAACCCCTCCCAATTTACCTTATACACTTCCCTAGAAACATCCTAGTGGTCATGTTCTTCTTCAAACACCATCTTTAGTTCTCTAAGAGGAGGTTAAGAAGAGGCGCTTCAAAAAGATGTAATGTCCATTACCGATTCTTTCAACTTTATTTATTCTTATACTTCCTCTTATTTAGTTGTTTCACTATGATGTAATAAAATCAGTATCACTCATATACTTATATGTTATTATAAATATTAAACAACCCTATTTCACCTTCTATCCAACCAATAGCAAATGAAATCACCGCGTGTGCGTACGTACAGAATACCGTCTCCACGCCGTGGTGTAATCTGTTTTCAACCACCACCTTACATGGATGGGTATAATGGTGTAAACAATAAATATATATGATTATTTTAAATTGTTATTTATTTTGAAATATTATACATACACTTCAATACAATTCCACGATCATGGGAACTATATCATCGCTCATGCGTATGTACGGCCTATCGTCTCCACGATGTGATGCGACTCATTCTACATGTTCTTCAATGCATAATGATTATATAAATGAATTTAATGAATATATATGATATATATGACACTAATACCATTATGTAAATGATATATCAAAAACTTAAAAAGAATAATAAGAATTTATTCGACAAAACACGCATAAGAACAAAAAGCAATAAACACCCGAATAACAAGTAGCAATGAAATATTACTAATACAAAGATAAGAATATGACCATATATGATATCATCACAATGAGTAAGATTATGGAATAATTAAATAACATTATTTAAATCATTATACAAGAGATTCAGACATGTACAAAGCAAATCAGACCTAAGGTAAGGTAAAATCTCGTAATCTCAATTTTTTCTGAGATTGTTTATACTTCGGTAATTACTAGGGCATATTTATCATCTAAATACATGTTTCATCAATATTTAATATTATTTATATCCTCCTACTATTTTCTAAATCCAATATTACTCAATGGTGAGTTTTTATAAAAATATCTGAAATGAATCTTTTGTCGTTTTTAGTACGAGGTACTTTTTGACTTTTCCGGCCAAAGTACGAGAAGATTGTTTTTTTAACTTATAAGGCATGAATGAATTTTTATGATTTCATAGAACATTATTTCCATGAAGAAAACTTTACAAGTTTTCATTTTTATTTTTAATCAACTTCTTTTAGTTTAAAATTATATGACATGTTAAGAAATTAAAATGTGTTTTTGAAGTAGAAAGGATATTTTCCTCAGGAATGGAGTTCAAGTGCTTTATCAAAATTATTTTCCATCTATGATAATATAGGGTTATATTTATATCCCTATTTTTTACATTTATTTGATTATATTATGATGGAATTAATTTTATGATGTCCTTTTATGTGGATTATGTTATGATGGCATGAGGTATAAGAATCCCATTTTTATTACATGGGTTATGCTATGATTTATGATTTTGTGGAACACATAATAATGGTTTCACCATGAAATGGGTGGGACCTATATCGCCATCTAATGCATTGGGTAAAGATTTTTATCTCATGAGATAGACATGGCTAGAATGGCAGGTTAATCTGGTTCAGTTATATAGGACTGAAACGAGGAGTGAACTCGGTTCACAAATGGACTTTGTCTGCTAAGATAGTCTTGGAAATGAGTCGTGACTACTAAGAAATGATTCTATATGATTATGTGTGTATGAAACAAAGTTTAATGTTTTATGTTATTATTATTGGGATTAAATTTTACTATTATGATTTATCACATGTTATTAAATTATGATCTCTTTTGTAGGTTACGATTTCCAAAATGATATGTTTTATGAATATGATGTGATTGATATTTCTTTTGTTTACCCTTACTGAGCATTTGAGCTCACCCTTTTCCATGTTTTCTCTTCCCCATGCCAGGAAGAAGGGTATTAAGTATGATATTCCAAAAGGGACTCTAGATATGATAAAATAAAATGGAGATAGTGTAGATGATTTATGAACCAGTTGTTTATGTTTCCTAGTTTCTAAAGACACTATACCAATAAGGTCCTTTCATGGTTTTTTTATATGTTTTAATAAGTGTACTTAAATTTTAAAGAAATAAAAATTTATGTAAATTATGGGTCGTTATATCCACGGCCTAGAGAGAAAGAGAGAGCCTATTTCATCAGAACTGTTATGGTACATTCTGAAAATGATGAGGTAAAAGTTACTCTAGTTACTTATTATTGTATATAGTAGGTACTATTTGATTATTGATCTCAACATTATTTCATTTCATGTATGTTTAGTAGATCTATTCAAAACCCACTTAAAACATATACGTTGAGATATTTGTGAAAACAAAACATGGGGAAATCATTACATCCCAATTATATAACATCTCCTTTATCCATATTTTTGAGCTGACCTTCCCAGTGAATCACTAAATACTCCCTTTATCATAATATTATACAGTTATATATATGAATTTTATTTCCTTATATTTATCCAAAATAAAGTTTTGAGAGAAGTAAATCACCCTCCATATAAGGAATCACCTTCTGATTCTATAAAAGTTAAAGGAGGGGTATGAATATTATTTTAAATCATCATCTCGATCATATATATTATTTACTTATGTGAAATAATATATATTTAAAATGAATGAGAACAAGGAAAATATCATCCTTGATGAAATTTCATTTGTAAGGGAATATATGGATGTGCTACTTGAAGAATCGTTTCATATTCCTCCCAACTATGAGGCCGTGTTCTCAATTTATCTTATAGCTAGAGCTTTGACAATATCCAAGAATCAATATTAAAGGTCCATTGTTGAATAGAAAATAATAAAATGAATTAGCTACTAGATAATATGGATAAATGTTTTATACACACATTTACTTCTCCATTGGGTCATCTAGTCCGCTTAATTAAGAAGAATGATTTGTCATAGTAACTTATTATTGATTAACATGAGCTCAACTTGATCACGATAAAGAAAAAGTATCATTATCCATGGATTGATGAATTCAATTATCAGCTACCAAGATCCCAAAAAATCTTCAAGGTGGATCTTTATTTGGTATATTAGTATGTAAATTTAAAGAAGGATTATATCCTCCCAAATCTTTTTCATGTAAGATACATTTATTTTGAGTTTAGTGTAATTCCATTTGGACTCACTAATCCTCCAACTATCTTCATAAACATAAAGGATATAGTCTTTATGGATTACCCTAGACAATTTATGGTTTTATTTCAAGATTTTATTCTTATCTACCCCAAAATAAATAATGAAATAAGGGTCACTTGAATTTTTTACTGAAGAACTTGTGAATGTAAATAGTATATTCAATGTATAGTAAATGTAATTTTTGGATGGGTTAGGTAACATTCTTATGGAATTTTTTCACAAGGAAAAGGATATATGCAGATCCCTATAAAAACGTGGAAATTCAAGGATGGACCACAAAAAAATATGTTACATAGATCCATAGTTTCCTTGAATTTTCTAGGTATTTTCATCGATTTGAGAAAAACTTATCAGGATTTTGATGTCCACTAACCAAGATAACTTGAAAGGGAGTGAATTTTTTAAGGACTGATGAATAGGAGGAGAGAATCAAAGAATTAGAAATGAGGATAATAACCACACCTATTCTAACATTACATACTTATTGGGAAGGATTTTTTATCTATATTGATGCGTCCAAAAAAAGGCTCAGGTTGTGTAGTCATACAAGATGAAAAAGTGATAGCCAATGCCTCATGTTAATTAATGATCCATGATTAAAACTACCCAATGAAGGATCTAGAATTGGATTTATGTATGTTTTCATTAAATATTTGGATACATTATCTTTATGGGTATAATAGTAAAATATAAATGGATCATAAATTCCTCAAGTACATATTCAAAAAAAGGATCTCAATAACACCAATGAAGGTTCTAAGAGCTGGTTAAGTATTACGGTTGATTGTTTCATTACGATCCTGGGAAGGAAAAAAAATGGAAGATAATCTGAGTATAATTGATCTAGGAACCCTATCCATGATGATTATAAAAAGAAATACAATGTTATTAGACATTAAAAGTATAGACATGGAAATAATTAAAGTATATACAACCACATTTCATAAATAATTTCTCAGTCATCCATTCTTGATAGGGAAAAGGAGGACGAACAAGTGATGAGGAGATATATATAAAGGTAGAAAATCTTATGGAGTTGAAATTTTCTAAACATGGTGTTGTAAGGTTTGAAAACTACATATGTGTTTCATAAATTCAATAATTTAAGAGGTAACATAATTATTATGTGCATATCTCATCATTATTTATTTCTATAGGAATCACTAAGATGTATAGATATCTAAAAAATGCTAGTGGGATAACATGATGAGGGAGATTATAGAATTTATACTTTGATGATTGGTATACCAATAGGTCAAGTTTTAATGATATAAGGCTAATAGTATGATGAAAACTATTCAAAAACTAGTATGGAAATGGGAAAACATAACCATAGAGTTCATAATAGGACTCCCCATGACATCTATGGTCTATAATACCATGTGGGTGGTAGTTGATCGCCTTAGAAAATAAAAATATTTCATTTCTATCATGAAATATATCTCTCTTGACCAATTCACCAAGATATAAATAAGATAAGTGGTAATATTTCATGAAGTGAAAATATCCATTATATCTAATCGATAATTGAGGTTTACCGCAATGTTCTATAGATTCCATTAGTAATCACTTTAATCAAAGCTATGTTATAGTTCTATTTATCACCCTTATAATTATGGTGAATATTAAATAGTAATTAAAATTCTATTAGATATTCTGAGACCATATTAAATGGATTTCTAAGGATTTTGGGATTGACACCTTCCCCTAGTGGATTTCTCATATAAAAATAGTTTCCATTATATCATTAATGTGAAACCTTATGAGTCTCTATACAGAAATTAGTGTTAGACTAAAACATATTGGGATGAATAAAATTACCGATGAGACCTGGATTTTATTCCCAGAGATAAGATGTTCATTCATATATCATTGAGTAATATATTTATGAGTTTAATTAGGAAGTAAAATCATATTTTAAGATACATCAACCACTTTATAAAATTATCATTTCATTATTTGTTATATTTGGGTTATATTTGTTAAAGATGAAATCGACAATGAGTATGTTTCGAATATTTTTAAAGAATTGATATTGGAATCATAATTAATGAGTTTAAAATTAATGATAAAATTATAAATCCAAAATCAATTAATAATTTACTTACTTATATTAGATATTATTTGTAGAGTTCTCATATGCGTCCATTGTAATGAACATAAATTTTATAAATTAAATTCCCTTTTTGAATGAATAAATTTTTTTATTTGTGTTGTAGTTATAGAAAACACATGCACTTCATTTATTTTGGAAAATTTCATCTTTTAAGATTTAAAAGACCATTATAAATCATAACCATTGATAATATATTTGTTTAATAGTTGTTATATTATTAGTATATAGATATATTGTTATAATAAATTCCAATGGATACAGATAAAAAAACTGATGGCCCAATCTAGTAGGATCATACCTTGTGAAGATCATTTATAAATTTTTTAAGGGGTATAAAATCACTAGAATTTTACCTGAATAATTCCAAATATTATATTCAACAACTAAAGCATGACTTAAACTGTTTACGGGATGAGTTCAAGCTCATCTAAATCACAAGCCAAACAATGTTTGTTGAACCACCCCATAAAAATATCACACATCCGAGAATTCACTGGTATAATAATGATACTTTTATCTAAACCCAAAAAATGTGATTTTTTATATTTTCATTCAATAAAATATTTATTATATTTATACTATTTTATTAAAAATTTATTAATGACCTACTTATATGTTGGAATTTTTTTTTTAAAATGAAAAAACTTGAATTGTGTTTTCGAGGAATATATATTTCAAAAAATTAAAATCCTTTTGTTTTTTTAATAAAAAATTATTATTAAAAATTATTTATTAAATATAAAGGATATATAATTTTATGATGTCAAATATGATTTTTATATGGGTCAGAAAACTGTTATTGTCAAAAAACCGGTATTTATCGATAAATGTGGATTTTATATTTAAAATTTAAAATTATCATAATTAGATATTTTTTTTAAAAAAAATTATTTTTTAAATAATTATATTAAAATTATCCAATGGTTACATTTTCATAATAATTTGAGACAACCAAATTTGTGGTTCAAAATTAAATATGGAATAAATATATTGTGTGTACAATGACATCATAGTGACCCAAAAGTGATGTAATATATGAAATATAGGGTATCCAATTATAAATATATATTTCCCATTTAAAATAATTTGTTTTGAGTTTATTTTATTAATTTTATAAACCCTTTATGTATCCCCCAAAACCAATATTATATGTTATGTTTTTAAAATTAATTATTTATGAACATGACTAACTTCCACATAACCATGGGTAATATTTTAATTATCATAGTTATTAAACATATGAGATTTTGAAAACAACTTCACACTGGTAGAATCCATGGGAAAACAATAGTAAGGTCTATGGTTTTGAATACATTATAATATAGAGTCCAAAAACTATATTTTGAAAATAATAAAGAACTGTCATATATTTTTCTATATAAACCCACCCAAACTCCCATTTTTCACTAAAAACCCATGGATCTCAAAATAACTTGATTATATCCTATAATTCCTTCCCAAGGTTCCCTCAATCTCTCAATAAGGTCCTCCTAAGATTTTTAGTAACACCTTCACAAGGTAAGGGCCTCCTTTTTCACTTTATTCAAGAACCTTCATTTTCTTAAGCCTTTTTTTCCCCATTTCTTATGTTGGAATAAGTTATTACATATTCATATTACTTACATTGTTATTTCAAATTGATTATTGACCACATTAACTCTCAATAAATACTCCTATGAATCATTTAGATCCGTTGTGAAGCTATTGAAATTATCTTTGGCTTTTCAGGATTTTTTTTAATAATCATCCTCATTTCCACTCAATGGTATTAACCAAGATATACTAATAATTTCTTAATTGGGTACATATATGAATTTATCCCACACTCATTAATTATGGGATTACATGTGATTGAAAATGAACCTATTTTGAATGGTCTATCTATCACACTTATGCATGTACATGATATAAATGTGACCGGTGGACCCAGAATTATATATTCCCCCAATTCATTGGGTAATATTTTAATATCATTATATTCCACGAATGTTTCATGTTGGTTCATCATATTCACATTATTTTATTTTTTCTTGGATTTTATCCTTGACATTAATGTATGATTCCATGTTTTAATTTTTTACCACATTCTCATTTTGCTTTTATGTTATCATCATATATCATAATTCAATGATCATGTTTATGATTTTAACCCATTTTAGGTCCCATTGAAATTATCATTGACTAAAACATAATTCATTATTCATTTTATGTTTCTTTTATTCCCTTATTAGGGTTTATTGATCACCCCATTCTTGTTTATGTCCCTAGGTTTTCCTTTGTAGTTTTAAAAGACAAATGGAATTTTAGAGCATGTTAAGGTAGTTTTATATAATTTTTTTGTATCCTTATATCATGTTGATATGCTGAGTATCTAATCTACCAAGTAAACTGGGAATCATGATATTCTAGGATTGTTTTATTTTAACTTTTATGCAATAAATCACGAAATAATGTGTATTAAATTTATGGTTTGTCATATTTGGTATCAGATAAATGTATAGTTATTTTGGGGATTATGATTATAAAACACTACAAAATGAATTTTGGAAAATAATAAACATCAAAAAACATCCCAAAATTTTGGTAATGTATATACTAAGTTGTGTCCACGAAAATAAATCCTCTCCTTGATAATATATGTTGATGTGACTCTATCACAGATGTACCTAGGGGTAACAACCTCAAAAAACATATTGAGCAGGACTCAATCGTGAAATGCGCACAAAAATGGGCCTTCATAAAAACCTAGTATAAAATTATCATGGGATACGATTTTGTGTATTTAAAAGCTCATTGATGACCATTATTAAGTGAACAAAAATTCCTATAATAATTTATATTAGAAAATAGAACATGGATTACCTATATGGAATCCTATAAATTCATAGGTTAATGAATATATGTCATTTACATGTTATCCCATTAATGTTCATGGTTTTCCATTTATATGTTTAAAATTTTGAATATACTCTTCCCTACTTTTCCCTTTATTCTTTTCAATGGATTGAAATTGAAGAAACCGATTCAAAAACTAATGTGATGACTTACCAAATAACATGCCTAAAAAGATGGGATCTCAAGTATGTAATCGTGTGATTATGCCAAACCATCTATCACAAAACATGATTAAAAATTGGTACATAGTTGATTCTTCAAAAACATAAAAGAATAGGAGAAAAATTCCTCATATATGTTCATGTGATAAAGGTGATAAAGGAAATAAGAACAAATTTTCTACATGTCAAAAATGTTTGAAGAGGTGGAAAGGGAAATTTCACAAAGGAACTAGAATATATTTTTTGTTTAAAAAAATATGTCATAAAGTAGCTAATTTCCACAGATAAATGAATATTTATGTAAAAAATATGGGAGTAATTAATGATAAATATAAAGTAAAATTAGCAATTTCAAGTCATAAATGTAAAGATGTTTGGAATTATCTAATACAATGGATAACAATCATGATGAGAACCAAAAATCTCCAAGTCCAAGGGAATAATGAAAGTTATGCTAAGATGAATCATGATGATTAACATATATATAACTTATCCCCAAATAAGTTTTATGTCATGTTGTATTTTAATTCATATCATATTAGTATATCATCTATGATTTTTATAAACATCGATTCATTACCTAAATTGATTTTATATCGTTAGAGAAAATTTATTTGATTATTTTTTCATGAGTTGATATTTTTTAGAACATACTTCTTTTAAATATTAAAATTCTCTCATTAAGGGAATTTGATGTTATCCTAGGTATGTATTGGTTTTCCTTATATATGGAAAAATAAATTTATAGGGGAAGTAATTAACCCTTCATTTATTTAATCACCCTTGGATTCTATACAAGTAGAAGGATGAGGGTGAATTTCTATTGGAATCATAATCACAGTCATGAAAATTATTTTTCTATGAGAAAGCATATCTTGCTCGAATTATTAATACTAAAGAAAATATCATCCTTTAAGACATTACCATTGTGTGGAATTTTCTAATGACATTCCCAAAAAAATTATAGTCTCCCCCCTAAATAAGATGATGAGTTCTCAATAAATCTATACCTATAGATTTTCTAATATTCAAGATACAATATAGAATGTTTTTTTTAACATTAGGAGCTAAAGAAAAAACTACAAGAGAATTTGGATAAATGATTTGTACACTCTAATGCTTCAACATTGGGTGAATCGGTCCTCTTAATTAAGAATAAGGATAGCTAAATGTTCCTTTGTGTTGATTATTGTCAGCTCAATAAGATTAGCTTAAAAAATAAGGATCCTCTTTTATGGATTGATAAATTTTTTGATAAGCTAAATTTATCCCAATATTTCTCTAAGTTAGATCATTGATCATGATACTATCAAATAAAGTTAAAGTAGGTGGATATCCACATGACTTATTTTCATATAAGTTATGGTCACTATGAGTTCATTGTAATGCCATTTGGACTCTCTAAAGATACATAAATATTCATGGATTTAATAAATTTTTTTATTAGGGATTATCTCGATAAATTTATTGTTGTATTTATACATGATCTTCTCATTTACTCAAAATGAAAGGAGCAATGTGATGATCATTGGAATACTATACTAAATATATTTTAGAAAGAAAATATGATTGTGAGATAGAGTAAATAGAAATTATGGTAAGATAAAGTGTCATGAACCTATCCCGGATAGACCCTGAACCTGTCACCTGACCGGGTCTGCGACATGTCCCGAGGGGCATTCCCAATCCCCTCGGGATGGAAACCAGTGTCGAGAATAAAACGTACAACCAATGGAAAATATTGTTTCCCAAAAATATGATCAAATAATCAAATATAAAACACAGAAAAATGACAACTAAATCATAAATGAATATAAATAAATAGATTTATTTACATGGTAAAACCAACAGACCAAAAACTAAAAACAAGGAAATCAAACTTCTACCTCATGATCTATGCATGACCTCTTGGTAACCGCCAACCTAAAAACCAAACTTTCTCCATCATTAGGTAGTTGAATAAATAACCTAAATATTAAATAGAACTTGTATCTGAAAATATAGGATAGGTGTGAACATTAAAATGCTTATTAGGGATGCCAAAATTGAACCACATGATCCGATTGTTTCCTTACCCAATGTAGTCCAATGACACAAGTTTCAAAATAAAACTATAAAAATAGAATTTTCCATTTTTTACAAAACATCACATCTCATTTTACAAAGCCAGGATTCGTTGTAAAATTTGAATACCAAAGAAAGGAAGAACCAAGAAAGATTTAAAAAGGAAACAAATATATAGTATAGTCATAGAAAACTAGTACAATGGAAATTAATCAAGAAATATAATTAATAACCATGGTTGATCCTAAACATCCCTATAAGACCCCTATACATACTCAGTTCGGAACCACCTATCGGCTCATCATGAAGACCCTTTGTTAATAACCAACTAGATTCCCTAACATGTCATCACTAGTGGAACATCCCTCCTATCCAATCTAAAACTCCTGGGGGTACGAACCCATATAATAGGGGATAGAAATCAATCATTACGCGATTAAATAAATGACTCCCAGGAACCCATGGTGGTAGTAATAATGTTTTGTAAGTAGGAGGCCCTCACATGCATGACTCAATATACCTACTGTTAACGCACTTGCCTACCCCAAACACTAACACCAAATAAGATAACCAATAAAGGGATATCCCTCCTATAGTGGTTACCACTAGATATATATATAAAAACATGTATTTTTGATATCTTCAAAGGTGTCAACTGGGTCATCACGTCAAGTCTGTTGAAATAGTGGGTTCACTAGAGACAATTATGTCATACTTTTGATTACTATATCATGTATATTGTTATTTATACATGACATCATCATAACATTATAGTATACACTTTTGTACATCCACTATTTAAATAGTAATGTCAAAATTTTAATTTTTGTGTCGAGAGGTTACAGTAGATCCCATGCTATAACAAGAACCTCGAGATATTATGACATTAATCATAAATATATGATCTATAATCTATATACATCTTATTTACTGGACACATTATATGTTTGAATATTAGGTTCTGGGGGCTCATAATCATTGATATTTCTTCTCGTGATGTTTGTACATCGTGATCTCTAGTAGTGAGATCATGAGGACAGACCTGCTAATAGAAACACCACATGTTTTTGGTTTCATTGGTCAATAATATTTATGGACATAGGTATTGGTCTTCTAAATTGAGACCATTACCAATTTGTATCATTTGATTGTGTACATTGATGCAAAGCAAAAACCATGTTATTGAATTCATGGCAAGGTATCTTGTGTTTGGTCCGTCATTGGTGATATGACATTTTTTGAATGGTCAATAAAAGAATTGTCACTTCTATGTTTAGGAAGTTGAATATCTCAAGCCTGGATGATCAAGATGGTGATGCCTTCATAAGTCTTCGGCCAAATTAGTCGAAAGGTAAATCCATCCTGAAAGATCAAAAAATAATAAAGTAGGTGCATCATTCTTTATGATATATTTAATAACAAAGAGATTATGGTATCCAATCAGTGTTCATAAGATTGTTTCCATTTATATGACAATCCTTATCTTTTTAGAGCCCATGATGGGTTGCTATACTTTACTCTTTGTGTGTGGATTTTATTTACTACTATTGAGATAAGGTCCTACAGTGTCACACACAATAGCATATTCAAGAATCCTTCTTATTCCGTTAAATATGTATATTGAGCATAGTGTGCCCCACAACGGGGTCAGAGTGTTGTTCAAATTATCGATCACTGATGAATTAAATTAATTAATTAATATTCAAGTTATGAATGTTTGGGATTGAATTTATATAATATATTTACAATTTTAGTAAATACAAGATAATATTAATCTAACGAATATTATTTTAATATTCAATTTTTTTAATATTATGTGGGGAAGTGAGTCAAGTTAAATGGCTCAGTTTTTTTCACATAATATATTTTATATATATTACAAGTATGTGATAAAATAATAAATAATATTGTCATATTTTAGTTCACCAAAATTATTTATTTAATATATGTTGAAATAAATGGAGGTTGAGGAACCCATCCAGACATTTATAAAATCCACTATAAATAAAGGAGGATCCTCTATCTCTCTCTTTGCTGGCCATTCATACAATTCATTCACTTTTATGGAATAAAAGATGAGAGACTCTCCCTCCTCACACTTCTTATAGAGATAATTAGTTTATCCAATAGTTCGGATCAAGATCTCCCTCATACATTGAAGGCATCTTGATGCAGTGATCTTTAGGACGTCAAAAGCATCATCAGATCACTGCACAAGCACCCACAATTTGAAGATCGACATTCCAGTGGATTTTTTATGTGTGTGGGGACAATCTAGAGGGATCATGTAATGGATAATTCAAGCAACAATCATCAACGGCGAGTTACAGTCGACCATGGATTTTAATTTAAAACATGTATGTTTTAAATTTAATTTTGTTCTCTTTATAATTTTCATGAGATCCTCAGTCCTCACCGAGACTCGGATCATCTGCGTCAACAAGTACCATCGACCTGATGATGAAAAAGTTTAAAATCCCCATCCCACCAGCTTCTACTGCGGCCCTCGGAACCTTTCAATTGTATCAGAGGGATCTAATATATTTTCTAAGCCAAATAAAATTAATTTTCATAAAATTAAGTATAGGTTCCAAAAACAATCACATTGATTCAAACCGCACGTCGATCGGATTTCGAACGGCCAAGTTATTGCCTTTTTAAATTTTTGATTGGATTGAATTTGTGGTTTGATCTCAGGTTCTAAAATTTTATTTCATCTTGCAGAATAGATCATGTTTAGATCGGTTCATTAGAAATAATTAAAATTATATGAAAATTACAAATTTAACAATTTTTTATAAATTTCTAAATAATTTTATTATTATAATTGTATAATAACAATAAATTATTATTTTATTATAGTAATTTTATTTTTATTAAATTAAGAGGCTATTACGTAGCCTTTAGAAATTTTGAATGTGGAAATTTATTAAAGGGGATAAGATACTTTACTCCTTAATTTAAAAAAATAGGGAGGAGGAAGAGACTTCAAAAGAAGTCATAAAGGAAAAAAATTAAAAGGGGTGGGAATAGGCTTTCTGGAAAAGAAAAAAATATGGAAACATAGGGGGTCCGTGTGGACCCCCTTCTTCTTCCTTAGGAAGCCATTAGAAGAAATCCTAAAACCCGCATCCTGGAGGATCCACCCTCATCCTCCTCCTCCCAACCTTCCTCGTGTAGGCCACTTCCAGCAACTCGGAGCCCTTCCCCGCTGCCTGGATGCCCTACAGTAGGCTGGACCCATGTCGTTTCCTAGCCATCACCTCCCGATCGGAGTCAGCCACACCCAATACTCCACATTGCCCTCACCAGAACTTGTCCCAGTGTTCAACTCCTACTGCACTACCCCAGTGCACTTCACCCACCATCACTTCACCTGGTGCCTCTTTCTTTGAGACAGCAGTTGCGGCCACGACAGGTCTCCTCGGTGCGCAGTAAGCTATCGCACTGCATTCCATTGGTTGAACGCCCTGTACCGGCTAAACATCCCCATCCGCATCAGCCATCTCGTGACCCATCATCCTAGCCTCCTCTCTTCGTGTTGCTTGCACATATCCCATCTATCCCAACTCTAGAGAGTGGCCGGACAAGCCGGCCTCTTCATCCTCCTGGTCTTCACCTCCTGATCCACATGGCGCGCCCTTCTGGTCAAATCTTGGTCACCCTCTGCTCCTGCCGTCATCCAGGCAAGAGCCAGCATGACCAGCCTCGCAGTTGTATGTCGCCCTCTCTTGTATCGTAGCCCACTTCAATCATCATCGCCTCCAGATCAGGCGCAGGTGCTTCGTGCATCACCGCGCTACTAGTCTAGTTCGGGGAGGTACTATTTTGCTAGCAATTTTATTTTGCAGGAAACAATTGTCCACGAAGCGGTCTAGACTGATCTTCCCCACCCGAAACGGGTTTGGACAGATTGGTCTGGCCCAATTTGGCCTCGTACAGCCTGGTATGGCCCTGCGTGGGTTTATCCATACCTGAACAAGTCATGTAGAGACGTTTCGGGGAGAAACCAATTAAAATTTATCTAAACGAATTAATATAATTTTAGTAACTAAATTAAATTAATTAAAATTAATTTTGGTTAAATAATTTTTAATAGCTGGGATATAAATTAATTTAATTTTGAAATTAAATTATATTAATTTTCTAATTTATTTTTGGCATAAAAAACTAAATTAATTAGACCACTAATGAATATTTAAATTATTTGTATTTGTTAACTCATTTAATTTAATTATGTAACCATCGTACTTGTATAATGCATTTAATTTTATCGCGCTATATTTTACACACATTATTTTCTTGAGCATCGACCCATGTATGTTGAATTTATTTAATTATTTAATTCATTATTTATTTATTTAAATCATTATTTAACTGTGTTCGATGATTGTAATAAATTTAATAGATGGTATACGCATTGTCTTTATTTTCGGTTGAAATGTATAAGGACTTGCGCTTCTAATTTACCTGATGTACATTTATACCCCTAGTCCTCCTTGCTTGCGTGTGAGTATCTTTATACATTGGACAAAAATGGTGAATGGTGTGGACCCCACCAAAATGATGCGGTGTACGTTGATCAAGACAGTGCAAGACAACATGTGGATCCCGCCAAGACGGGGCGGTACTCCACGACGTGACGTGGACCCCACCAAGACGAGGCGATATATCAGAAAAGAAGCTAACATACAAGACATGGGGAAATCTGCATCATTAGTCAAGCATCTACTCGGGTACGATGACCTTAGGTTGTTAAGATGCTCAAGACCAACCAATTAATAATTTACCTTTATGAATTTATTTATTATTTTATTCATTTATAAGCAGCGGGAGACATACATAAAATAATACGTAATAAAATGCATAAAGAAGCGACATATGTTTTTCTATTAATGTTCAGTTGTGAGTGAAATAATAAAGATGAACAGAATAATATAAAATGTATTTATTTTTTTAAGAGAAAAACCCAAATCCCTCAATGAAATATTAAGTCTCCACGGCCTTCCATCATTGAAATTTGAACAATACTGGGTGTTTGGGGTGATGTTCATGCCATAGATGAGGGTTCATATTACTACCAAGGAGTTCTTATTAGGGTGATGGGTTGACATTACTAATATTGAAGGGAAAAAATAGCTATATCTACCTTATTGTAATTTTAGAGTCAAGCATTGAGTAAATCAAGAAATAATTTTAGAAGCAGTAACTTCACTCAATAAATCAAGGAACCACGAGTTAATGAGTTTGATCAGCCAAAATCATACCTTGAACCCTTCGAGTAGTAGAGTTTCCATATCTTGTATACTATGAGGGAGGTTCAGGGATCTTTTCCACTAGAATACTCAAATGATAGAGTATTTTGATTCTAGTACAGAGGTTCCCTAAAATTGAATAAAAATAGTGTGAGACATTTAATGATTATATTAATCTGTAATGTCCCATTCAGTAATCCACATAAAAGGAACTAACCTGCTAAAGTTTATTTGTAGAGAATGTAAAGTAATAACATGATATAAATATGATAAATATTAGAAAATTTTAATGTCTAAACGAAGCACGGATTTCCAAAGTGTAATATAGGCACCTGCACACAATACTACTATATCAGAAATTCAAGGTGCTTGTGTCCCAACCTGTTAAGCCACCTCAGTAAGTGAGGGTGTAAAATTGCTTACAAGAGACTCATGAATCAAGAATATGATGGTTCTGTCATAATTCTATCATCAAAATCTGATGTTAATTATAGTTAATACATCTTTACATGGATGAAGTTACATCTAGTCCCGTATCAAAGAAGTTTACGAGGAGAAAGCTAAGAAAGATTTGAATGTGATGATTGCACTCGGTTTTTGAACGAAATTTCATAATCTTTCATGTCATCCCATTCATATAACATTTACACCCAATTTCTATATTTTTGTTTAAGGATACTAATGAATGATATGGAGTAAGCACTTCATTGCATTTAAGGTATGATTCTCCAAGTAATAAGAATATTAATGATAGCACCATATTTTGTTCTTATGGAAAATATATTAAAATAAAAAGAGAAAAGTCCAATAGAAAGTGAAACGCCAAAGGTTCATTCATAACATCTTTTAATGATGAGGTAGGTTGTTTAATAGGTTGTTATTTCCATTTCATATTTTGAAATAAATTTATGGAATTTTAAAACACAATGAACTGAAATACCAGAAAAAAGTACCCGCTTCTCATTTAGGTATATTCATCAATACATATTCTTGTTTCTAACTTACTTCTTGGGTATTGAATAAAATAACCCAATAACATACATGTACTTAAATATAGTAACCACATATGTATATAAATTTTATAATAAGTATGGTGTCTTCTCCAAGTATATAAGAATGTGTGATTCCTAAGTTAGTGGTGAGAAACACATAACTTCTAATTTCCATGTGATTGATTCAAGTTGAAAAAGTTGTTTATTATAACCAAAACATTGAAAGTGGACATCAAGAATATACTCAGCATGTTATTTAGGATCGGCACAGCTAAACACATCTGGTATTATTGGCATCTTTATTTTAGACAAAGAAACATTTTGAAATAATGGTATTCCACAAATATTTCTGGGTTAGTTCAATAATAAAGAGTGAACTATTCCAAAGGAAATCTAGAGGTAAATATACTTCATAAGATTCCTTTATGTTATTAAGTAATGTAATATTGAAGTATATGTTTGGTCAGATGATATGAGTTTCTTTGGATCGGCATGCCGAAGAATATCATGACCAAATATTCATCGATCATGATAATGTATCATAGAGTACTTCCTAAATCCATGTTACCATATCTACATCATGATATTTATGTTCCTAAGGAGGATCAATGATGAGTCTTACCTTTTAGAATTGATCAAAAAAATGTAGCGTGGAGCATTTCCTAAATGCACATTTTATACATCAATGTTATGATTTAAGTTGTATCAATGTTACAACCAGCAGTAACGTCCATTATATATCAATATGTTCTTTGAAAAGAATAGTGTAAACCCATAACCAATATTCCAACTAAAATGAAAAATGGATATCATATGAGTTATAGTATGATGAAAATCCATTATGTCATACGACATGTGTTAGGATGCTAAGAGTTTGTTAAGATATAAACTAACATGCATCAAGAGAAACACATGGTGCATCTAAGAAAATATCCTAATAGTTTCTTAGGATATTACATAAATCCCTAGGATAAAAAAGATTTATTCAATTATTAGAAAAAATTTCAATATAAGGATGCACATCTCTATTAGAGGTAGTGGGAGCTGAATTGACATGGACTTAGTCAATGCTCGAGATGAAAAAATAGTTGACATTGGAACAAGTTTCACAAGTTCATGTGTAAGAGGCATGTTCTAGTGACACATACTATGTAAGAAGAATTAAACCATGGTGATGGTTTTATATTCACTGTGGTTGGTGATAGATTATTCATTGAAAATAAAAAATCATACAAGTAAGCGGTATATGGAAATTATCTAAGATTGAAAATATCAATTAAAATTCAATAATGGATTTCATGTATCAAATTGTAATGGGTCTTATAAATTGAATACTATGGTTGGTATTCAAATGAGATGACACAATGATGGTAGAAGCCTGGTACCAATAAGGCTTGCTTGATTATACCAAGTCAGTATGCCTAAATCCATTATAATTTTACTTGTCATGGCTAAGATACGAATATAATTGTATTGGTCATTAGATGTCAATATAATCTTTCTTGGATGGGTGTTTGTAAGATGGAACCAGAGATGGATGATGACACTTTTGAATGCCAATGAAGGTTTCAAGTTACTGAAATATAGTTGTAGGTTAAATTAAGAAACAAGATATTAGAGCATTCATTTTGAATGAATATTTTCCTTGTGTCTACCAATGGTTTGTGGGAGCACCAATGTTTTCTAAGAGAAATATGTTCGGAAACATATGGAAAACATTTATTGTTCTTACTTTTAGATAAGTTCATGACAAAAATAATTCTCCAATTATTAAATTAAAGTAGAAAGCTAAGTTCTAGGAAACTGGATCTATCGAAGTAGATCTAATGGTTTCTTGGACCTAGTCAATTGTACATAAAGTTTCATTATATTGAAAAATATCAGTTGGAACAAATAAAGTTTAAAATTGTTCTCAATTTCACATGGATTAATCTCTTTAGTTTGACATGTTCATAATATGGGAAGAGATTAAAGTTGTGAGTTCAGTTCTATATGCTCTAGCGATGGATCAATCACATATGCCATGATATTTATGAGAATTTACACTGCCAAGATATTCTTTATAGTAGGTAGATATCAATTATATCTAAATGAATTTTAAGTGAAGTGGTCAGAACTATCATCTTGTACTTCGGCGAGTACATGCGATATGTGCATCGTATATGGAGAAGAATGTATACTATTTTTTTTTACACAAACTAGTAATCCTTAGATCAATTTGACCAAGTATCATAGTTAAGATAAGGAGATGAGCGAGTCAAGCTCATAAAATCTAGTGGAAGCCATATCTATAAATACCGAGTATGTTTTAGCTTCTAAGGAAGCTAAGAAGAAATTATCAAATTCAATGATTTGTTCCAATTCTTAGAATCACACTTAGTGAGAAAAGTATGATCATAATATAAATTATGACATTCTTAATAGAAAATTTTTTATGTTATGATAATAGAAAAAAGTGATATACTTGGGGATACCAATTCTTGAGAAGTTTTATTCAAGACTATGAGGTCTCATACAACATATATGTCATGCAGTTAAAATATGGTAGACCCAGCAGTTAAATCCATTACTCAGTAGAAGCATGATCTTTATCATGTGAGTAGTTAACAAGTTTGGTTAGCAAGTTGTATCTAGTTCAAGTGGGAGTGTTGAAATAGTGGGTTCCCTAGACCCAACTATATAGTATGTTTTATTATCATATCATGTATATAGTAAGTTATACATGATGTCATCTTACCATTATAATATAGACCTTTCTACGTCCAATATTTAAATGGTAATTTCCAAAGATTAATTTTCATGTCGAGAGGTTATAGAATATCCCAAGCTATAATGAGAACATCGAGATACTATGACATTAATGTTAAATATATGTTCAATAGTCTAGATACATCTTACTTATTGGACACAGTAACTATTTGAATATCATGTGCTAGGGTCTCATAATCATTGAGACTTCTTCTCATGATGTTTGTACTTGGTGATATCTAGTAGTGAGATCATGAGGAAATATTTGACAATAGAAACACCACATGTTTTTGGTGTCATTGGCCATTCCTATCTACGGACATGTGTATTGGTCTCCTAACTTGATATCATTACCAATGTGTATCATTTGATAGCATACATTGATATAAGAAAAAACCATGGTATTGAAATTGTGTAGAGGTATCTTGTGTTGGGTGCGTCGTTGGTGATATGACATTGGTTGAATGGTCAAGAAAGTATTTGTCGCTTCCAAGTTGAGAAAGTTGTATATCTCATTCCTGGTTGATCAGGATGGTGCTGCCTTTATAAGTCTTTTTCCAAAGCAGTCGAAAGGAAAATTCATCAGGATATATCAACAAATAATAATGAAATAAAAGTATGATGACACAAGTGTGCATCATGTTTTATTGGGTATTTAACAACAAAGAGCTTATAGTACACAGTCAGTGTTCATAGGTTGGTTTTCACTGCTATAAATTTTTTTTATCTTTTTAGGGGACATGATGGGTTACTAGACTCCACTCTTGGTCTGTGGATTTTATTCACTATTATTGAGATAAGGTCTTAAAGGGTCACACACAATAGCGTATTCAAGAATCCTCCTTATTCAGCTAAATAGGTATATTGAGCATGGTGGCCCCCACAATGGGTTCTGAGCATTGTTCAATTTATAGATCACCGATGAATTAAATAAATTCATTAATATTTAAGTTATGAATATTTGGGATTGAATTTATTTAATTTATTTTCAAATTTATTAAATACGAGATAATATTAATCAAACAAATATTATTTTAATATTCAAGGTTCGTTTAATATTAAGCGGGACAATGAGTCGAGTTAAATGGATCGATTTTTATCACATAATATATTTTATATATATTACAAGTATGTGATGAAGTAATAAATAATATTGACATAGTTTAGTTCATTAAAATTATTTATTTAGTGGATGTTGAAATAAACAGGGGTCAGAGAACCCAACCAGGTATTTATCAACTCCACTATAAATAAAGGAGGAGGATCTCTCTCTTTGGTGGATTTCTTACTATTCATTCACTTTCATGGAATAAAATATGAGATCCTATCTCTCCTCCCGCTTCCTAGAGAGATATGTAATTGATCCAAGTTTTTGGATCAAGATCTCCCCCGAGCATCGAAGGCATCTCGATACAGTGATCGTCGGGACATCAAAAGCATTGTCAAATCACCACGCTAGCTCCCGGAATTCAACGATTGAAATTCCAGTAAATTTTTGAAGCACTTGTGGATGATCTAGAAGAATCCTGCTATGTATTATTCAAGTGATGATCACAGAAGATGAGTTACATTTGACCGCAGATTTAGATTTGAAACGGGTATGTTTCCAATTTAATTTTGTGCTCATTACAATTTACGTAAGATCCTATGACCTCACCAGGGGTTGGATCTTCTGAGTAGACAAGTACTGTCGATACGCCAATAAAAAAATTTTAAATCCCCGGCCCACTGGATTCTGTTGTGGGCCCCAAAACCTTTCAATGTCCACATTAAAACCATTTTCTAAAAACAATTAAAACTCCAACCAGGCACACATGATTTCCAAACCACAACCTTTACTAAAAATTTAGTCAAGCACCACATTTGTATTCAAAGTTCCAAACGGGCCTTTAACTCGACATAATTTAACGCATTTGTAAAAAATTATACAAACACTACTTTTATAATTTCAATTCCAATTGATCCCTTAAACTAAACATTCACTAAAACCCACACCAAGAGCCATATAAAAACACCTTATGAAACTCCACTTTAAACCATTCTTTTAGGAACCACAAAAAAGAACTCAATACCATTTTAAAGATGATATCCATTATGGAAACCATGATTCAATGAAAACACCAATTTACAACACCATCCTCATTTGGAGGCATATCCATGTGTGCACCCAGTGCACCCATGGATTTGTCAACATCTAATGGTACATTACACATCCAAAGGTTTACTGAAATCCCATTTCCATAAAACACCATTTTCTTTTAAATTATAACTAACCATCCCCATTATTTTAGGGAATATAAAAAAATTATATTAAACCATAGAAACCTTTCCAAGTCATTGTAACATATTTTCCATGTTATAAAAATATCAAAACACTCATAATAAACCAAGTTCACAAACCAAAAAATATTATTACAACGTCATAAGGGTTTAACATTTCAAAAAAGGCCTAATTTCACTTTAGAAGAACAAATGAAAATCAAAAAAGCATCCTAGGTACCATGAACCTAGTAAAGTTACACAAAACCCATTTAAAACCTATTACTAACAAATCAAATAAATTTTAAAATAACAAAATATATTTAAAAAGGGTTCCAAGGAGGTGTGAATCAACTTATTATATTAATTTAAAATTAAAAGCACCAAATTAAAATCCATAGGAATGGAAAACCTAGAAACACCTATCTCAAACTTTGTGCAAATGTAACTATGCTTCAGTAGATGGAAGAACAACACCCCATGTACCAAATGCACACCATAAACGATGAGAAAAATGTGCAAAACACAATATAAGGTGGTAGGGATTAGTTAATTTGAGAAAAACACTAAAAATAGATAAATATACCGGATGACGATATGGTTTTCAGCAAGGGGAAATGCGGCCATGCCGGAGTAGGGATGAGATGTTGCCCAAGGGGAGTTCGGGCCATGTCGTGCAACTGCCGGATAGGGGGTTCGCGATCAGGGGTTTGTGACATAGCAAGGGAGATAGGGTTCTCCAATAGCACACTATTAAGGGAAGATCCAGCTAGAGGAATGGGGCTCGTGCTGATGGTTGCGCAGGAAGCCAAACGTGAAGGGGAGGTGTGAGGAGGAGGGTGGTAAGACAAGGTCCGGGATACTGGCTGGAGTGGGGAAAGAGGAGAGGCGCTGGGTTACTGGCTCATGTGCACAAGGGAGGACCAGGGGAAGAGATGTTTCATTCCTAAAGGATAAGTGGAGGAGGTGTGATCCCCATGGAAAGTAGGTGAATGGGGTTGTGCTATGCGTGAAACCAAAGGGGTAAAGGGGGAGGTGTGTTGCACCAAGGAAGAAGTAGAGAGGCACTAGGTTAGGATTCCTTCCCCATTTTTTCCATTTTCTTTTAATAATAATAATAATTATTAAAATAATAATAATAGGAAATATAATAATAATAATAATAATAATAATTTTATGTAATTAATTTTAAAACATTACGATATTAATAACAATTTGATAATAATTACATTAAAAAAAATTAGTGGAAATAATATTATTAACCATTTTTAATAATAATAATAATATCATTTGACCAATTATATTATTATTACTATTATTAGGTTTCATACATTTACCTCATTTTATTTTATTTCGCATTTTATCCTCATTAAATTCAATTTTTTAAAATTATGGGAATCCGCACAATTCGCTTGCGGCCAGACGCACAGCATGGCGAATCGAGCTCAAGCAGAGACACCTGCCGCTACGCACTACAAGGTCAAGTTGCATGATCATTGCACAGTTTTATAAAGGTTACAAGTCGAGCGGCTTAACTCAGACCCACTTGGACATCCGTGTCGGCACCGCACAGTTACTCTTAACATTGTGGGATGACCACACAATGGTGAAAAATCTTCTAAAACATGAAATAATAATTAAATAAATTTGAAATCATATCATGTAGGGGTGTTAAAATTCTCCCCACCATAGTCACTTTCTACCCCTATAAATTTATTAAGCCAAAAATCAACACAACTCAAGTCCATGCCCAAACCAAACCAAAGGAAACCAAGAGCCTTAGCCTATGTTTGGTTATATTTTAGTAAAAGAAAAGAAATGATTTCCGAATTCATAAAAGAAAATAAAATAAAAGAAATTGTTTTCATTCCTCTTCATTTTGTTTGGTTACAATATTTAGTAAAAGAAAAAAAATGATTGTAATTTCTCTCCATCTTGTTTGGTGATAATTTTTAAAAGAATAGAAAAGAAATGTTTTGAAAATATGACAATAATAACCCTTATTAAAAAATATAGTTCTTCAATACTCAATTATTAAAAATAAAAAATTATTATGATTTGAAATTTTATCTTTTATTTTCAAATAAATAAATATATTTATTATAAATATATATTTATAAATATATTTATTTATGTATAAATATATAAATACGCTTTCATGAATATATATATTTATTAAATAAATTTATAGCTATATAAATATTTTTATAATATATTACATATATATTTATAAATATATTTATATAAATATATTTATAAATATACATATAACAATATTAAATTTGAAATTATTCCCTAATTATTAATTCGGTTGTGTTTCGGTAATGTTCTTAAAAAATATAGCTTTTCAATACTTAATTATTTTAAATAAAAATATATTATAATTTTAAATTGAATCTCGGATTTTTATATCATGCCAATTATATAAAAATGTTATTTTGAAAAATATATTTGTAATGATTTATTTTTTTAGTTTTATATCATGTACATTATATAAACAACAATTTTTATTTTAATAAATCATTATTTTTCATGCCACCAAAATTAGCTAAACATTATTAATTAAATATTATCATTAATTCAAAATAAATATTAATTCAAAAATATTAACTCAAATTTTTTTATAATTTATTTGTATAAATTATTTTTTTAAGATAATTAAAATTATTTATAATCAAAATTAACTATAATCAAAATTATTTACAAATTACGTTTAACAAAATATTTATATACGCATGAAATAATAATTTCAATTATTAATAATCAAAAAGATGATAATTTATATATTTACTAATTCAAAAAAATATTAAATAAAATAAAACATGTATAAGGGTATAAAGGGAAATTTTAAAAAAAACATCACCGCCGTATCTCGTTTCTTTCAGAATCACCCCAATTTTGGGGTGATTGTAAATCTGCAGCGGAGGAAATTGGTTTCTCTCCATTTCTCTTGTTCACTATTTCCTTCTTCCAATCATTATCTCACCAAACAATGTAAATCCATTTCCATCCCCTCGTTTCATTTCTTTTCCCTCCAAATCATCTGTTCCAAACCAGACCATTGGGTGACCATTCCCAACACACGTCACACCTGAACAATCTGAGAAGAAACCACAGTAGGAGAATAAGGGCCTAAAACCAAAGGGTTCCCCCACCAAAAAAAATCCAATAACATAGAGGCCATAAAATTTGAGCAAACCACCTATGGGGGGAATACGGGAACTCCCAACTGATCCAAAATAACTTCCATCACATGAGTGAAACAACACCACCACTATAACTAGAATCTTTTCACACACCAATTGTGCCCTTGATATTAGGAAAAGACTCAAAATAAGAAACACCAGCCAAAGCCCTGTAATGAACTGCATCGACATCCTATGCAACTCATTAATCCCCAAACATTTCCAAGTGATCATAGCTGAAAACAACCCACACAAGGAGAGAATACACACTAAGAAAAATGAAGGGTTATAAAAGCCACATTCAGACAACTAGGACTATTTAGATTACAATGAAACAAGTTCATCACACTCTCCCATTGCAATAATGAGCTTATAATAATAGTAAAACATTAATAATATAGAAACAAGAACAATGTCTTTAAATGTTCCAATCCCAAATTAGAACACAAAATCCTCACTGAAGCTTCACACCCCTCGAGAACTCCTAGATGTGCATGAGCTTCACCCTGATACATATTGTTGGGGCCCTAATGGATGAATCATTTAATAACTCATAGTTAGTCATTTTCATCCTCTGGCCCCCAAATTCTTCTTCCTCCTGATGATTAGAACGATCACAGTGGTGATACATTTTCAAAAGGATGCAACATGATGGCTTAGAATGCCTGAACTAGCCACAATGGTGGCACACAAGAGAACGGTCTGAAAAACTAGAAACTAACACAAAAAAAAATAGATTCTTGGAGACGAGTTCCTCTATAATACACTCCTCACCAGATAGGGAACCCTTATGAAATCCAAACACCACCAACTACACCCCAGGAATGAACAACGATAAGACATCCCATCTTTACTAGTCCTGAACTAGACCGTCAAATAAACCTAATATTGTACGAACCTTAATAACCCTGGGAGTTCCCAACAACCTAATGATCCACCCAAATTCTACAAACCACACAACTGCCTCTAATGGACATTGATTACTTCAATATATATGCAACACATAAAAAGAACTGGAACTGGGCATGACTCATTGGATTCCTTGGGGAACCATTCTAAGTGGAATACTTTGAACAACATGAAAAACAAAACTGAAATTAGTGTGAATCCAAAACACAATCAAATCAACAACCCAATCCCAGGGAAATAGGCTCATAATACAAACATATACAAACACAACCAACAATTTCTTCTCCAAAAACATTAATTTCGTTTAAATTTTATAACTCAGCTATGGTAACTTATGAACTATCACATGTGAATTCATCCAACACCACTTACATCATCCATGGAAAGGTGCCCCCATGCACTCTCTGTATATCTCCATGCACATGTGGCCCTCTATAAAGAATGATAAGGTCAAAAAATCTCTTTTCCTTATCAAATCCAAACACATATCAAACTTTCCAAACCAAAACACTTATTTTTTAAAAACCCACTTCAACAATTTCAAAACAATTTGAAAGAAACCCTTATTCCATTTCAAACCCACTTTTATTTTTTAACACATACTCACATCAATAGAGATCAAAACAAAACACAAACAACAAAAAACCTCCAAAATGAGGAACTAGTGCCTATTCCTAACTCGACGACATGGTGGTGAGCCATGCCCCATATAAGGAATGACACTAAGAGTACCTTGAAACTAGAACTTGGACTCCACATGGGTCACAACCCCATGTGAGGCTGCAACATTACCTGATTCACCTCCATTGTCATCCCTCAATTCAAACAACCCAAGACCAAATAATCAAATCCCAGTCTACCCTTGGTAACTCTGTTCTTGTCACGAGTGGTGGTGATCAGGCCTCGAACTGCAACCTACCTCCTAAGCCCCATAAATATAAATATCCATCTACCAAACACCCCAAATACAAAAAACCACCCTTTGATACCATTTTTTCACAAACCAATCTTGAGTAGACCCTGAATAGGTCACCTGAGCTGGTTCGCAACATGTCCTCAGGGGCATTCCTAATCCCCCTGGGATGGAAACCGGTGCTGAGGTCAAACATACAACCAATGGGAATGATTTCAGCCCAAAACCAGGATAAAATAAACCAAATAAACAAACAAATCTTAAATAAAAATGACAAAAAATGTTAAATGAATATAAATAAATAGATTTAGTTATAGGGCATAACTAACTGACCTAAAAGTAAAATCAAGGAAACCAAACCGCTACCTCACGATCTCCATGTGACCTCTTTGTCACCACCACACTAAAAACCAAACTAGCTCCATCATTAGACAGCTGAACCAGGAACCTGAACAAGAAACTAAACCTGCATCTGAAAAGATAGGATAGGCATGATCATTAAAATGATCAATAGGGATGCCAAAATTTAACCACATAATCCAATTGTTTCCTTACCATAGTTTTCTAATGACACTAGTGTGAAAATAATACTATAAAAATATGGTTTTCCATGTTTTAAAAAATAAAAAGTATAATTTTACAAAGCCAAGATTCATTTTAAAATTTTAATACCAAAGAAAGGAAGAAACAAGGAAGAGATAAAAATAAAATAGATAAACAAAATAGACATAGAAAACTATTACAAGTTTGAGTAAACAATAAATATAAGTAATTAACATAGGATATACTAAACATCCCTAGAATCCCCCTGGACATACTCGGTTCGGAACCACCTGCCATCGTATGGTGAAGCTGCTATGTCAATAACCAACTAGCTGCCCAAACCTTACCTCGCTAGTGGAACATTCCTCATGGCCTGTCTATAACTGCAGTGGGTACTAACCAATCTAGTCAAGGATAGAAAGAAATCATTACTAAATCAATTAAAAGAAGCCCAGAAACCCGTAGTGGTAGATGTAATGTTGTGTAAGTAGGATGTCCTCGCACACGTGACTCATCTTACCTGTCATCAACACACTTTCCTACCCCAAACATAGACACCCTATAAGATAGCCCATAATGGTATATCCCTCCTATAGAGGTTCCCACTATATATATATAAACATGTATTTTTTATATCATCAATGGTGCCAATAGGGTTGTCACGTCATGTCCAAATCAAAACCATTTTCTAAAAACATTTAAAACTCCAACCAGGAAGACACGATTTCCAAACCACAACCTTTACTAAAACTTTAGGCAAACAACACCTTTATATTCAAAGTGCCTAATAGGCCTTTAAATCAACATAATTAAATGCTTTTTTAAAACATTATACAAACACCACTATTATAGTTGTAATAAAAAACAATCCCTTAAACTCAACATTTAGTAAAACCCACACCAAAAGAGAAATGGTAAGACCTTATGAAACTCCACTTTAAACCATTATTTTAGAAACCACACAAAATATATCAACACCCTTTAGAATATGAGAACAATTTTAGAAACCGAGGATTCAAGGAAAACACTAATTTAAAACACCATCTTCATTTGGAGGCACATCCATGCATGCACCTAGTGCACCTATAGATGTGTCAACATCTAATGGTACATCACACATTCAAATTGGTTTTCTCACAAATAATTTCCATAAAACACCATTTTCTTTACAATCATAACTGGCCATCGGCATTATTTTAGGGGATGAAAAACATTTCCCTTAAACCATAAAAGCCTTTCAAAATCATTTTAACATATTTTCCGATTTATAAAATTATCAAAACACACATACAAAACCAAGTTCATAAACGACAAAAATATCATTATAAAATCATAAGGATTAAAATTTTCATAAAAGTCCTAATTACACTTTAGAAGAACAAAGGAAAATCAAACAAGCATCCTAGGGACCATGAACCTAGGTAATTTACACAAAACTCATTTAAAAATTATTTTTATCAAATCAAATAAATTCTAAAATACCAAAATATATTTAACAAGGGTTTCAAGGAGGAGTGAATCAAATTAATAGAATTATTTAAAATGAAAAGATAAAAGTAAAATCCATAGGATAGGAAAACATTGAAACACCAACCTCAAACCAAGTGCAGATGCAACGATGCATCAACGGAAGGATTATCAAAGCCCCCCAGATCAAACACACACCCTAGATGACAAGAAAAACACTCAAAACACAATCAAAGGTGTTACGGTTTAGTTAATCTAATAAAAACACTAAAAATAAAGAAATATACCAGAGGAGGATATGGTGTTTGGAAAGGGTAAATGTGAACATACTGGAGAAGGGTGAAGATGCTACACAAGGGGGGCTCGGGCCACACCAGACAGTCATTGGATAGGGGGTCGCGACTAGGGGTTCATGCTAGAGTGAGGGAGGTCAGGTTCACCGGAGGCGCATTGGGAAGGGATGATCGAGCTGGAAGAATGGGGATCACACTAGTGGTCGTGCATCAAGATGAATGTGGGGAGGGAGGGATGATGAGGAGGGATGTTAGACAAGGTTTGGGCTCCTGAACGGAATGGGGAAAGAGGAGAGGCATTGGGCTGCTAGCTAGTGTACACAAGGAAAGACCAGGGGAAGTGCTACTATGTACCTTGAGGACAAGTGGAGGGGGTGTGATGAACCATGGAAACTATGGGAAGGGGGAGGTGTGATGCATGTGAAACAAAAGGGGGGAGTGGAAGGTGTGCTATGCGGATAATGAATAAGGGAGGCACTAGGTTTGGGTTCCTTCCCCCTTTTTCATTTTATTTTAATAAAAATTATTATTATTACATTAATAATAGTAGTTAATATAATAATAATAATTTTATGTATTTTATTTTAAAATATAATGATATTAATAATAATTTGATAATAATTACATTAATAACAATTTTATCGGTGATAGTATTATTAACCATTTATAATAATAATATATCATTTATAAAATAATATTATTATTACTATTATCAGGTTTTAAATATTTACCTCATTTTATTTTATTTCTGTTTTTATCCAAATTTAATTCATTTATTTAAAATTATGGGGAACCGCATGGTTCACTTGCATCCAGATGTGTAGCTTAGCGAACCGCGCTTAAATCGATCCACTCAACACTTCCCACTACATGGTAAAGATCCACACTCATTGCACAATTTTATAAACTAAGCACAAGTCGAGCTCCATAACTCAGACTCCCTTGGGTATCCATACGGGCGTCACATGGTTACTCTTAACTATGCGAGTTGACCGTGTAATGGTGAAAAGGATTCCAAAACCCAAAATAATAATTAAATAATTAAAAATAATAAATCAACCAGGTCAGGGTGTGATAGAAAGTGTCATTACTAGGTCATGTTCTCATGAGAAAAGCGATATGTATAGACCCTTCAAAATATTTTCAATTGAAGGATATCCAAGACAATCCTCTATGATAAAAATATATAGTTTACTTATATTATCTATTTACTATCATATATTTGTGAGAAACTTATCTAAATTTTTAATCCCCCTACAAAAGATAATTTAGAAACGAGAGAACTTTTTCTTGAATGCGTAGTATATAGAATGTTTAAAAGATCTAAAGAAGAGGTTAATCGCTATACATATGCTCACATTACCCACAAGTGGTGAAGGATTTTTGATCTACTATGATGCATCCAAAAAGGGATTGAGTTTGATACTCATGAAAGATGAAAAATTGATATCCTATTTTCCCTCTAAGTAAATATCAGTGAGTATAACTACCCAAATAATAATCTTGAATGGGATGTGGTGATCTTCACATTAAATATTTGTTAGAATAATCTCTATGGGGATAAGTGTGACATATGTACAAATGATAAATCCCCAAGTATATATTGACACTACATGAGATTAAAATGAACAAACATAGGTGGTTACAGATGATCGAGGTCTATGATTGTTCAATCCATTACCATCATGGAAAAGAAAAAATAGTGTAAAATGAACTGAGTAGAAAGGATCCAACAACTATATCCATGATGAAAATTGTAATGTGTCTATTCTTATTAGACATGAATAGGGAGGATATGGAAATAATAAAAGGATATTAATAATTTCTTTTCCAAATAAATTCTTAACCAACCATTCTTGATAGGATTCAGGAGGCTTATAGGGATTATTATTTACTATAGAAGAAAGTATCGAATATTCTCCAATTCAAATATGTTGAAAATAGAGTTATATGGTTTAGAACTAGGATATGATACACATAAAATCCATAACTGAAGGGTGAGATTCAAGATTATAAACATATCCCATCCTTCTATATTCATCTAAGAAGCACTAATATGTATGAAAATTTAAAAAAAATTCTTGTGGGGTAAAATAAAGAATGATATTTTGTAATTCATATCTCGATGCATGGTATGAAAAACGTCAAGGTGTAATGATATAACTCTATGTTTATAATGAAAAAAAATCTTATACAAGTAATGAAATGGAGAAAACAACCATGGATTTTTTCATAGGACTCCGCATGACATCTAAAGAAAATAATACACTCTGGGTTGTAGTTAATCACCTTAAAAGTCATTTATTTTCATTTTTATCAAGGAATATTTCTATCTTGATCAACTCCTAATGTTATACATTAGGTATGTGATAAAACATCATGGAGTTCAACTCTCTATTGTATCTACCTATGATCTAAGTTTTACCTCTATATTTCGGAGAATCGATTACCAAGTGTATCATACTGAACTGAGATTGAACAATAATTATCATCGTCAAATGGATGGTTAGTCTGAAAGGTACATTAAAACTCTGGAGAATATTCATAGATCATATTTAGTGTATTTCCAAGGATGTTGTGACCTAAAAAGTATCCTAGTAGAGATCTCATAGAACAATAGTATCCATTCTAGAATTAAAATGGCACCTTATGAGGCTCTCTATGGGAATAGATTCTAGAAAAAAAATATATAAGGATTAAGTTAGAGTGTATGTGTGTATAGTGCCTGATCGTATCCAAGAGATGGAAAATAAGGTTTAAACTATTTATCATCATTTGAAATTCACAAAAATCAGGTAGAAAATCTATAAAAAATCATCGATGAGGTATTCAAGTTGAGGTCGATGATAAAGTGTTCCTTAATGTATTTCCCTAGAAGTAGTTCATAAGGTTTGGGAAGAAGGGAAAGATTACTCTTAGATATATCATCTCATTTTAGAACCTTAGTTTCATTGGAGTGGTTTCCTATCTGATAGCACTTTCAACTTACTTATCCAAAATACATGATGTGTTGTATGTATCCCTCTTGATGAAGTACATATCAGAACCCTCACATGTACTTAATATAGAGGTGGTACCCTTGGATAATGATTTTCATATAAGGAGCAATTGGGGAAGATCCTTGATTATAGAGAAAAGGTTCTAAAAAATAAGAAAACTTAGGGTCAATGTGTTATGGTATAAAGACACATTTGAGGAACCATCAAGTGAACCATATGAGGTGGTAAAATAGAAGTACCCTAATCTATTTTAATGTAAGAAATAAAATTTCAAGGGGAAAATTTTTGAATAGTGGTAGAAAGAAACAACCCTCAATTTTATAAATGAAGTTATGTTTTTGAATGAATAAATTTCTTATTAAGTAATATAGTTATAGAATACAAAATAACTATATTGGTTATTTTAGGTGGCTATAAAATATATCTGGTCGGATTTAAAATATCATTACGTTTCATAACCATTTACAATGATGTCATTTTATAGTGACTATTAAGATTATTATAAATTAAGGATTATGATAAATTCTATACATGAAATATAAGGATGAAGAAATGGTCTATAATTACAGGATCATACCCTATGAATCCCATTTGTTAGATCTTATTTGGGAGATAAAATCACTAGGATTTCTTCTTGACCATTCCTAGACTGAAATTCACCAATTGAAACATGAATGAAACCATTTATAAGAGAGTCCCAAGGATATATAGATCATGAAAAAACCTATGTTCGTTAAACCGCCCTAAGAAAGTTTCTATATTGTATAATTTTCCCTTAGGGTTTATGCTGCTGTAATAGGTGGTTATTTATCTAGACTCTAGCAGTATGTAATAATGAATATGTTTATCTCGTTTCATTATTAATTTATATATACAATTATGATTTGATGAAAATAAAAATTTTATATGAAGAAACAAAAAATATATTTTTAGAAAAAATAAGGTATTAACACTCTTTTTGATAAATTCAAGGATTTTAAAACAAATATTACATTCATATAATGTTATTATTAAATAATATTTATTTACATATAAATGATATTATAATTTAATGAAGCACAGTGTAGTAGTTATAAGGGTAAAAAATTAATATTGTAAAAACAAGAGTTTTTTAATAAATAAGGAATCTTATTTGAAATTGAAAATTCTCATAATTAGAGAATTATTTTGATAAAATAAATATTATATTTGAAATTAGTACGTTAAAATTATCGAATAGTGAATTTTTTATAATTTTCTAAAATATTAAACTTTTTGGGTAAAAATTATTACTATTTAAATATATGGTCTATTATATGACATCATAATGGCCAAAATGAGATGTAATAAATTATATAAAAGGCACTCAAGAAAAAATATATATCTCCCCTTTAAAATAATGTATTTTTTATGTTGTTTGATTAATTTTATAAACCTTCAATGTATCCTTCAAAAAATATATTATATTTTAGGTTTTAAGATAAATTCTTTATGGACATGAGTCACTTCCACATCACCCATGATATTATTTTAATATATTCGGTTATTCTCATTATAAAATATTAAAAACCACTCCTCTTTGGTAGAATTTTTTTTTCAAAACCATGGTTTGGTTTTTGGTTTTTATTAGTTTAATATATAGAGTTCAAAACCTATGTTTATAAATTCATAAATAATTCTCATATCTTTTTCTTTAACTATCCACCCAAACTCTAACTCCAATTAATGAAAAATCCATTGATGAATATTTTCTTCTCAATAACCCTATTTAAATACCTTCCATGTTTTTAAAAATCTCTTAGGAAGATCCAATAATGATTTTATATGTACCCTTTCAAGGTAAGGGGATTCTCTCGTCCTCCTATTTAATAAAGAACATTATTTGTGTTATGCCTTTTAATTTACAATTGATTAGGTTATAGTATTCTTTTAAACGACAATTTAATTTCCTCATGATTCCTAATTAATAAGACCCCACCTTTCACTCTCATTCAACCATCCCTAAACCTTTATGTACACTCGTTATACTATCGAAATTATCCAATAATTTTCCATTCCAAACATTTGGGTTGTCTATACCCATCCCTATTTCCACTCAAGGGTTTTCACAAAGAAATTAATATCTTTCATTGATTTGGGACAATTATTTATACAAACAAAATCCTTTAATCATGGTAATTAATGTGATTATAGAAATCCTTATTTTGATTTATTAATTTGGCACAAAAATGTAGATACATGATAAGAATGTCATAGGAGGGACCATAATTATATATCACTCTAATGCATTGGGTTATTTTTTATCTCATGATATACCATGTATGGTTCAAATGAGGTTATCCTAAAAAAATTATGTTATTATTTCTTGGTGGTAATCCTTGAGATGTGTTTATGATGTCATGTTTTATATTTTTCCCATGTCCTATGTTTCCCTAATTTTATAATTTTATATCATGCTTCGATGTTCAAGTACATGATTCTCACCCCTTTTATAACACTTTGATATGACCCTTGACTATCATGTTTACTTTTATCATGTTTTTCTTTGATTATTCCCTTGTTGGGTTTTATAGCTCACCGCTTTCTTCTGTACATCACCAGGTTATCCCATGACTTATTGATGAAATATAAAGCCATGACTTAGAGTTTTAAAATAATGTTATCATACCCATGTTTCATATAATTGTTCTATATATCTAGTTACCCATAAATACAAGGAATCATGTTATTTTTAGGTTTTATTAAGTATCTTTGTGTAGTGATTCATGAATTAATGTGCACTAAAGATATGATTTGTCATAAAACTAACATTTACCTTTCACCTTGAATTGTATTTTTGTTGGAAATGATGTTTCTTGTAACACTTAACTTTGGATTTCATGCCGAAGAGGTGAGGAGTTATGACAATTGATATTTTAGGACTATTTTAAAAACGTGTGATTTTTGTTAAAATCTAAATATTTTTCAAACGTTTTTTCCATTATGTTTTATTGGATAGGCTGGTGTTTTAGATGGGTTATTAGAAAGTCCAATATAGTGGTTGAGGATTTTTGAGTTCTAGTAGAGGATGATTGTTCTTCTCTAGATGGTACCATGGCTATTGAAGTTGGTTATATTTTATATCTTTATATAGACATGGTTATCTTTCCATCCATAATATAATTGATAGTATGGATCATTCCTAATGGGTTGGATAAATTGGTTTCCATGTAATATTTCCTCATAACTCTCAGATGGGTCTCTCAGTTGCGGTAATTTTTCATAATAGTGGGCTTCAATGAAATAGGTAACACACTGAAGAATTGGATGGGGTTAGGATTTACCATGGGAAAGATAATGTTATCAGAGTATGGTGATCACTTATTCTAATTTTATGTCCACCTTATTATTAAATAATAAATTTTCACCTCAAAGACTCCTCTAATAAATATATTAGACCTCAAACCAATGTTTTTAATATTATTCATGAGGTTTTAAATGAGCATCAATGTAGTGATATAGGTCTTATACACTAGTTAAATAACTTCAACAACATCAGTAATATTATGATCATTAATAATTAAACGTTCATAAAAATATTGTATTAAAAGTTGATATCTTATTTAGTAGTCTACAAAACATGAAAAAAAATATTTAAAATTTTTAGTATTATTTATAAATTGATTCCTAATTATACAATATAATTCCTTATATTACATTTCATATTATTATAATATAGTAGGTTGTGAATTATTTTTCATTAAAAATGAATCCCATGTCCACCGAACCTTTAATTTGGGTGTTCACATAGAACAACTAGTCCATTTTAGTGTCTTCTAAAAAAATAGAAACACCCAATTTTTTACAAGTTCTAGGGAAACACCTATAGGTTTTGATATAGACCACATATTATGGAATTAAATTAAGTGGTTTTCCCCTAGTCAGTCCATGGAATTTTAGAAATAATTTAATTTGACTATATTCTAGTTCTAATTTTGGAGATTCACCTTATATTTGAATATAATTAGATTGAATATAAACTTTAGAAGAAGTTAGTTATTTTAATTTTCATTTATTATCTATGATGTTATAAAAGATAATATCAATTTCAATATCAAATCTAGATAAAGGGTTTACAAGTGTCTTGTTATGTGGGGTTCCCTCTAGAAAAGGATACCTTTGTGTGTATCGGTGTCAATGAATTAGGTATCTCTCTAGTTTAGGTTTGAAAGGGGTAGTTATCTTGAAGAAGAATGGATTATACACAAAACATGAGAAAATTAGTTAAAACATAACATTCTATACAAATTTTGAAGGGATAAAAATTAATAAATACATTTATAAAAAATGAACAGAGTTCTAATAAAAAATGAACACACCCTTAAATTATATAAATCCAATGAAATGATGTGAAAATTTGAGTCTTCTATCGTGAAACATAAAATTAAATTTTCATTTATAGTTTATTTATATTATATGGTAGACCCTTGGTTCTCTCTCAAGGATAGAAGAAGTTTTAATGAGTTCATATGAAATATTTTTTATAAAATAATACTAAAATGGGGGGTTTTAGAATAATTTAATGTAAACAAAGGTAAAATATATTTTGGATTTTGTTAAATGAAGTGTGTTTTGAGTATTTTAGAAGAATGTTTTCATTAAAAATTCACAAAAATATTTCATGTTCATAGTTTGAAAATTTTCATTTACATTTGGATTAAATCTTTTGTTGAGATTAACCAAAGTCATTATTAACCTATAAGACTTAATATTGATGCATGTAGAACCCAATCCTAACATCAAAATATTGTAGCTATGTTGTTGACCTTATGCATGGTATATGAGAATAAAATAAAATTGATATCTAAAATATTTGTAAAATAAATGGATTCCAATATTTTTTTAATCTATAAAACAAATGTTACACAGTCTAAATCTGGAGCTGGTCAGCTATAAAAAATATCATTTCAATCACTCACACCAATTAAAATAATCCAAATATGAATCAAAGTTAGATACAATTAAATAAAAAAAATTTATAGACAAAATACAACATATCAGTATGTAATATGTGTTCTGGAACTCCCTTGATAAGTGTTTGTCCCTATTACAATGACCACTCACTATTTAGCTCACTATTGAGTAGAGGATGAATCCCTTATAGAAATCTGTCTTTATCCTCACTCTCCCTATGAGAATAGGGAGAACAAAAAATTACTAGATGATGAGAAGAACTCGATAAATACATGATATAACAGAACTCCAACACCTTGGTTTTACTTATATATGGGGTATACAAAGATCCAATTTATAGGCAATGAGAGGTAGTACTTTTTTCAAATATATTTAATCATAACATATGTTTATTAGATTTAGATATGTAAAAGGTCTTATCTTAACTTTTAATAAACTTATTATTTTTTGGTAGGCCTCTTGAATATCATTCTATAAAATTTTGTGTCTATTTTGCTTCATTAATGTAAAAAATTTTCAATACACTAAGTTTTAATCTTGAATTTGATTAGTTTTAGTTTTCTTAATGGATCGCTTCCTTTAAGAAAATAGATGAAAAAATGGTTATATTTTCTTCTAAAGAGTTTTATCCCACATTTTAGGGGTCTAATAACCAAATTTAATCTCATTTGAATGGGTTTATTTTTTAAATATGAAAATCAATGCACATGCATGGTTGGGATTCTATATATATTAACACATTTTCCTTAAACTTCATCCTGGGGTCTCAAAATCAATTCCACCTATTATGAAAACACAAAAAAAGTAAATTTATTTTTAAAAATGTATATAACATAAAATAATTAAATCAAGATGAAGTGAAATTGATTGTTATAATAGGAATTTATAATAAAAAATCATTTTAATGTTGTGATATGATTTTAAGATTAAATATTTAATCATCATGCAATTAGGTGCCGAAATGGCATATGAATTTTATTTAGATATGAATTAATATCATGGTGAAAATTTTAGATTAAAATATATAATTAAGTAACAATCTAGTTTAAAATCAATGGAACATATGAATACTATTCAAAAATAAATATAAATTATTCACTTCCAATAACTAATAATCTCTATTTGGAAATATAATTTTCAATTTTAAGGAAGAAAGAGAATAATATGTTATTAATGATGAATCATAATTGGACGAACTATATCATGATTTTACTCAATAATGAATTTATTAGAAATAAATTAAGAAGATATAAAAATTAGTTAAGGGTAACATTTCTCTCAAATTAATATTGAAAAGTAGTTCACGGATCATTGAAAATAGTTTCCATACCACCTGACCAAAAAGATGACCCTCTAGAAGAATGTGAAGGGATTTAGTGATGGTACAACTCATTTTGTAAATTTTGGCAGTGGTAAAATAGTCCATCAAGTAAATTAACACCCATATGGTTCTTTCATTTTAGCACAAATGACCTAGGAGGTGATTCGTTGCTAGATGGGATAACATTGAGCAAGAGAACCCATTAAAATTAAATTTTCTAATCATTTAGGAGGTTTTTTGAAATAGTTTTGGTGTATGGAATAATGAAACACAATATAAAAACGCTAATCTTGAGTGAAAGAAGCTATACCACCTAAAATATTTTCATAATGCTCTCCTAATCTAGTGTTGGCCCTTGAATCATGCTAGAATATAAGAAATCAGAAGAAATGATCAATGCCCCAAAATAGTGAAAATAATCTCAAAACAAATATAGCATAAGATATTGAATGATATAATAGTAATATATAGAGAATAATATACATCCTACTATGTAGAATCGAATGCACCCAAAGGAGAAGGAAATAGATGTCGGGTGTGGGAGTTACGGGAAAGCATGTCTTGGATTGAGGGTAGTGCTTCACACGAGGGAGAGGGGAAGATGTGTGGGTGAATTGAGGGAGGAATAAAGGTTAAATAATTTAAAAAATTAATAGAAAAAATTTAATTTGCCTATAAAATTTGGGTTCTCATATTTTTTCCACACTTTTGACCAAATCGTGTGACATTCATTACCCAAGGAGACCCCTCGCATGGGCTAGGTGCTAGGTTTGACTAACCATGCACAAGCTGTTAAAAATGAATCTGTAAAGATAGTCTACAATCCCACACAGGCATGAAGTTGGGATCACATGGTTCTAGAAAAACCATGAATTCTCCCATTTGCACTAGGTGAATTTCATGGTTGAGTCGCACGATTAATTATAATTGTGCCCTAACCATACAACTCAGTCTTCCTCCTTTGTTTCTGATGCTCTTGGCACCGAATGAGCCCCAAACTCTCCGAAACAACTCCTTATCCATTATAGTTCATTAAAAGCATAAAACGAGAGTTTTGAATAGTAAAATAAGAGTATGTACTTCTCTGAAAAGCTAGGATATTACAAATATCATCTTTTACAATAATGTGGTATGGGAAAAATAATTCATCAGTGAGAATCCAAATTAATTACTAAATAGATAAATCGTGGCTACCTAATTGATAAATAATACATTGTGAAATGGAACTCGGGTTGTATCTATTTATTTTATGCTTTTTATTGATTGTTATGTATTATAGGCAGTGTATGGTGGCACAATATCATTAGTATTATTATTGTGGTTTTTCTCATGTTACATGTGTGAAACCATATATGTGTGCTTGTGCGAGACTAATATATAATTATATTCGATTTTTTTTTCTTACAAACCTCGCCTAAGTTGGATAACATGACTAACACTTTGTTACCCATGCCATATTTTACATAACATTCATAATGGAGAGGATAGAAATGGTTATTTACCCCCAGTATAAACAAAATGGTATTTTGAGGTGTTTTTTTGCAGTTATTTTAGAAAACGTATCTAATTTCTAAATTAGATACATTTTCATGAAATTTCACTAAATTTAAAAATACACATGTTTTTAAACATGGAAAAATTAGTGGAAATTTTTATCACTATTTTAATAAATTATTAATTATTTATAAGAATAATTTTATTAATTTACATGTATTTATAAATTCATATTTATTGACAAATATGTATTCACATACACAGAAACACAAATATGTATATATATATAAATAGATATATATTAAAATAAACATTTATAATTTTATTAATTTATATAAACATATATATATTTTTATATAAACACATACACAAATATATATATATATATATATATATAATTCTATTAATTTTCATATATATAAAAAGTAACATATATATTAATATAAAATATAAACATATATATCTATATATAATATAATAATATATATAAAAATTTACACATATATATATATATTAATATAAACATATATATACATATATATGTTAATATAAACATATATATATTTATAATTATATTAATATATATGAATTAATATTTGTCTATAAATACAATAACATATATTAAAATATAATAATATTTATATATATAAACACACACACACATAGATATGTGTATATATATAAACACATCAACACACACACACACATATATATAAACATATATATATATATACATATATCTATAAACACGCATGCACACACACATATATATAAACATTGATATATACACATATATATATATAATATGATAGTTTTTTATTACAAGATTAAATTACTAAATTTAAAAATATAATGTAATATAAAATAATAAGCATAAATCATTGTAGATGAGTGGTCTGGCCTGCAGCTACGAGTGTCCAGCTGCAGGGTTCAAGTTAGGTTAGCATTGATATTTCTGAATGGGAGAAAAGTGAAAGAATCCACATGTGTAGATGAGGTAGTGTGGCGATAAAGGGAGAAGTGCAGCACACACATGAGGTGAGAAATGTGGGGAGGGATAGAGGAGGTTATGTAGAAATACAATGGGTGAGGTATGAATGGATAAGTGTTGTGGGTGGGGTGAGGCAGGGGTGGAGGAAGGGATCAGGGCACGAGGGAGCAGGGCAGAGGCAGGTTAGGGATCCAGCATAAATGATGGATAGAGGGAGCTAGGGTAAAATATGAGGATGAATGGGAGTGAGGGAATGGGGGAATTAAAGAAAATAAAATTATTTAATGAATTATTAATTAAAATAAATCTATCAGTTTTTAGAAATGTCAACAAATGAGGTTCCATTTATTATTGTTTCTAAAAAATGTTGGTAAATCAAGTGTTACAATTTAGTGAAATTTATAAACAATATAATTTGGAGATGTTTATAAATGTCTCTAATTACCATTTTATAAAACAAAACCAAATTCGAGAAATTTAAAAATGTCAATAATTTTATGAAAGTCATTTATCAGTGTTTTCTAGAAATATTGGTAAATAAATTAGTGATATTTTATCATGGCTCTAAAGTGAAAAAAATAATTTATTTAATTTTATTATAGTACCTCTCTCCCATGATATCCATTATATATTATATTCCATATATTGTAGTGGTGGATAATGAGTTACACAGTGGGGTTATAAATGGTAGGAGAAGGGCATCATGTTAATGTCATAAGAGTTCAAGATTCCTAACTAACTTGGTTATGTAAAAAGTGATATGTGGATTGATAATAAAGAATTGATATGTGGTTGATGTCGTGAGACATGATATATAGTCGGTTCCATCATTGATTGATATGGTAGGTGTGGGATCATATGGTGTGCTCTCCTTGGGTGAGAGTAGCAAATCATTGGGTAAGTGATTATAGGGAACCTATGATTATATTCTTATTTTTATTATCCTATTATAAATTGATGATTTATTTTGTGAGTGAGCACTAGTGATGCAGTGGGACTAGTTGACCTACGTGGGTTCTAGTTAGTTCTATTGTTTATTTAGTGGAGAATGAATATGTTCCTATTACATTTTCATAATGAAACCACTACTAGAAATTGAGGATTTCCCAACGAACTTATCCCAATGGTTTTCCTTAACCATTGGGATTAGTATTTATACCAATTCAATTCTAATGGTTTTCTATAAACCATTGGGATATGCTACTTTATTCCAACATTTTTTTTAAAATAGTTGGAATAGAGATACCTTATTTTCCCAATTAATAGTGCTTCACCTTGATCCAATCCCAACTCCTAACACCTCCTCCCCTCCTCCAATTCCCATCCCTAGCACGCGGCTCCCCTCACGCTTCCACTTCTCCTCTTCTCCCCTTCTCCTCTTCTCCGATACTCAGTCCTATAATCCCTTCTCCCCTCCTCCCATATACATTCCTAGCACGTGCCTCCCCCCTCCCATCACAATCCCATCTCGAGTGATTCCTACTCATATCACAAATTGTTGAGTCTCTTTTCCATGGTTTATTTAAAATTTTATAATGTGTTTATTGCACCATTGAATGATGGTAGAATCTTAGGTCCTGACTCCTTGTAGCCCCACTCTCCTCCTTGGATCCTAACTCCCAGCACCCCCCACTCCCCTCCTCCCATCTGCACCCCTAGCACGTGCCTCCCTCCTCCCATCAGGATCCCATCCTGAGAAATTCCTCCTCCAATCATGAATTGGTGAGTTTCTCTTCCATGGATTATTTTCAATTTTTATCATGTGTTTATTGCACTATTGAGTGATGGTATAAACTCTAAATAACTGTTTATAAGATCATAAATCCATTCCCGGGTGGAAAATTGTTCCAAGATTGATTCCCACTCACTTGGAATATTTTTAGGTCTCCAATATTTTTAGAATCATAGTTAAAGTATTTCATATAAAATCTATGTAGCTATAGTAAAATGATTTTATTCCTTGTGGTAGTTTATTTTGGTGATTAAGAGTGTTGTATTTTCTTCAATAGATATGTTCTTCAATTTGGAGAATCAAGTGCTCTATTTGGGTAATATAGGTCTCTAAAATCACTCACTATACCATTAATCTGAATTCCAACCATTAGTGCCCATGATTTTAAATATGTATGAACATATATATGGCCTGTGAATTTCTAGAATGAATTTATTTTTTAGAGTAAACTATATTAATATTAAAACTATAAAATTTACAAAAATTATAATAATTTAGTATTTTTCATTAAAATATAATGATTTTTTAATTTATATATAAATTATAAACTATAAATAGTAGAATTTAAATGGTTAATATGTTCATTAAATGGTTTAAAATTTATATTTTCTTTAATGTGTAAAATATATAAATGAATATATAAATTATAAATTTTATTAACTAACATTTTATATATTAATATAGTTTACATATCAATATAGTTTACATATTAATATATAAATAATTTATATTTTTACATGTTATTAACATGTAAATAGTTCCAATTAATATTTACATATAAGCACATGAATAGATTCTCTTAATTTGGAAATTAATTTTTTAACCTATAAAGTCTAACCAACCCATTAGGAATATAATGAACCTAATATAATTAAACATAACTATGCATACCTTAACCAATCTAAATAAAATATACTAAATCAAAATTGAACCCAAATTGAATAGAAATTCCCTAAGAGACCGAAACCAACTAGAACTGAATAAAATTAAAATGAACTAATATCAATTCAAATAAATCATAATTAATATGAAGTATAAATAAACATAACTATAAATTAACTAAACATTTAAAAAACATTATAAACCATATTGTGTAAAATTTAACTACACCAAATGGAATCGAATTGAACCAAAACAAAATGAGTGGAATTTAATTGAAATGAACCAAATTGAATTTAATCAATCTTTATAAATAAGAATTGAATTATACACCACAAGACAACTATAAATTAAGTCAAACCAAAATATACAAATCAAAATTAACTTAAACAAAACTAGACCAACCAAAAATAAACCATATTTAACCAAACTAAATTGAACTAGAATATTTTATTCGTAACTAAATAAAAAAAGATGAATTGGATCTAAATGTCACAAATTAACATAAATAGTTATTACTCATACTGAGCTCACATAAAAATATTTAAACCCATATAAAATGACTAAAAATTAGTCAAATAAAAATTAATTAAAGCAATACAACATGGTCCAATATATTAATAACCTAGATTGGATTGGTTCCAAACCAACTACCTACGGTGATTCCCAGAATAGTTTTATAGTTATTTATAGTGATCTATATATTTCATAGGTCCACATTAGTAGTTTTTTTGTTAAATAATATCATAGGTTGAAGATATTTATTTTCATCCCTTTTTAACTGCCTCGCCTCCGATTATTCCACACATGGGACCACTAAGATATAGCTATGGGGATCCTGACAAACCTACTTGTTGTTGTTTCTTTTTAGGATATATTTTCCCCTATTGTGACCATTATTACCCCTTCTATAATGTGTTTTCCAATATATAATAGTGTCACAAGATCTATTATTAGCTTTCCTATTTTCTAGTACACACTCATTGGCTAGAAATAGATATCATGGTATTATATAGGGCCTGCATGTTTCCCAGTACATGCTGCTTAGCCTCTGATTCTATCACAACCTCATATTTTGTTTTTAAATTTGTTTTTTGGCCTATATATATATACATATATATATCACATTCCATGAATCTTGTACACATTTCTTATCCCATGTACATACATCATAATGAACATTATTTGGCTTGTGTATATCAATCTTCTATATCTAGAAACAAGATCAATTGAAATAGAAATCATGGAAGATTACTACTATGGAGACTCTTATTTAGTGATTTAGGATTTAAATTCAATAGAGGGAGGAATGAAGTCCCTAATTGTTCATCAAAAACCACCACTCGTTGGCCAATAATAAGTATTCAATATGAGTAGTAGGTGTTTAGTCACCAATAAATATCAGTAACCAAAAACGTTCATTGTCATTATAGATCACCACCAATGTTAAATTAATAAATATCACAAACATTATAAAATATTCACATGTGTAAAAACCAATTTGATATAATAATGTTAAAAAAATGCAATAATATTTCAAGTTTATCTTAGACAAGAGGTCCTTTATGACTCCCACCCATGCCAATGGTCTGATTCCTTCAGAATATTTTTACCTCCACTCTCTCTAAAACCTTCTTATAACAGCTTCATCTCACTTTATTCCTCATGTGGTAATCCTTAAAAAAAGTTTTGGGGCCATGAAGAACACCCTAGAAGTGTTTTTTTCTTTCTATACTATAGTTTTTCGTATAGGGACCCTTATTCCCCGACTACAATGTGCTTTATGGGTTGTAGGGGTGATAAAATATTTATCATTGGATTCTTTATTTCCCAATACACACTGTTTGGACATAATTTTAAAGCATGGTAGTCTTCTATGTCTGTGTATTTCTTAATACAAACTATTTGGATTTTGATTCCAGCATAACCTCCTATTATTCTTTAAAGTACTCTGCATGTCCTATATATGTCACATTCCACACTTATAGTACACACTTCTTTCCTTGTGTACATACATCACAATACACAATACTTGACTTGGGTATATCACTTCTGTACATTATATTGCATCACCAAATTAATATAAATAATGGTAGATTACCTTTACAGAGTCTCTAGTTCAATGATTTGGGACATGAATTAAGCAGAGGGAGGAATGGAGTATTTGTTTATTCGTCAAAAACCACTCATTGTCCAGTAATAAGCATTAAATATTAGTAGGAGGTGTTTATTAATCATTTAATATTAGTAACCAAACACATTCATCTTTATTTTAGTAACCAAATACATTCATATTCATTAAGGCCCTAGCCTGTAGGACATCCAACACATCCTACAATGTCCCGATCATGTATTCTCTATTTTCCCGCACTTCCAAGGCCCTGATAACTATAGTTGAGTTTCATAAGAAAATTTGTGACAAGATATTACTTGACCTAGATAAATTAGATATCATGATAGAGGATATGGATAAAAACATTATTTATTTAAATTCATTTTATTGATCAGTGTTCTGTGTTGTCTGGCAATTTCAAGTTACAGGTATAAGTGTTTGTTTTCAAGTGTTATGTGCAATTGTTCTATGTTGTCGGGACATTGCAAGTTTCAGTGGGATTTCATGTTCATGTAATTGTTTTTCTATAGTGGAGTTGTGAATTATAGAGTTTTATTGAATTGTTGTGTGTTATGTGAAAGTTGTCATATGGAGTTCTGCTTCTGTGTGTACAAATGATTTCCAACATCACTCAAAATTCTTAAACTTCTATAACTCAAAAGAAGACTTATGGTGTGTGGGATGCATATGTAGTGAGTGGGAAGTGGGAGATGTATATGTTATATTATGTGTGTTTGATACAAATGTAGTGAATGAGAATTGGGGGATGCATATACAATGGGGATCCATGAATTGTGATTGATACATATTCTATGTGTTGGATAAAGTGGGGGATAGAGTGGGGTAATAGGTGATTAAATTCTGAAGTTACTGGGGTATGGTATGAGGGATTCAGTGGGGTATTTGGTGATTTAATTTTGATGTTATAGGTTCATTCTATGGGGGATTAATATGTCTTTAAAGATGGAAGGGTCTATTCCAAAGGTTTTAAAACAGTTGGTATCTATCTATTCCAATAGTTTAGCTTGAATCATTGGTAAAATCACATTGCAGCCTCCTATACCAACAGTTCCATTTGAACTGTTGGTAAAATTACATTACAGCATCCTATACCAATGGTTCCATTTAAACCACTGGAAAAATAAACTACATCATTATATATACCAATGGTTATGAATTGTTTTAAAATAAATTTCATCATATTATATACCAACAGTTATGAACCGATGGTATAACTCTATTCCAATGGTTCAGATGGAATGATTGGTAAATTTATATTCTTTCCATCCTATACCAATGTTTTTCTGTAACCTTTGGTATAGTTTTTTTCCCATTGACAATGTGTAAATGGTTTCTCTAACTCTTGGGATACCCTATCCTATTGGTTTTTAGGATATCCCAATTGTTTAAAACCATTGGTATAGGTTAGGTTTCCAATAGTGAACTTGGGTAACATCTTATAGATTATACATGTTATGATATCCATACATACATACATATATAAATTATTTTTCATGTTTCTAGAAGGTCTTTGGGGGTTCGGTTGTATAATACCATCTCAAATCATTGGTTGTTGTGGTTAATTATAAAGTCTTTTCTTTTTATGTTGTTTTACCATCATAGGAATTTGTGTCTATTATATATTCATGCATGTGTGATATTAATTGTATATATGTTTGATTCATTTATATTATTTTATTGTGTTCACTCATTCTATTCATTATAACCCTAGGAGGGGTAGTAGTTTAGGGGGGTCATGACAGAATGGTATCAAAGTTAGGTTATGAAATGGTCTGGAGTTTTATGTTAGGTACTGGTGATGATTTTATTAGTTTTTAATGGAATGGACTTAGATAAACTTTTTATGTGATGGTAGAAAGATAGAATATCTATGAAATATAATTTTAGGGACTCTTGTGGCTTTACAAAATTCCTTATGCTCTCAAAATTTATTAAGAAAAGTGATATTTTTTATAGGGTAGAGAACTAGGAAAGGTAAATTCATCATACTTTCTTTAGTTTTGTTTTGAATTTGGTGGTTCTAGGAACAAATAAATTAATTAATTAAATAAATATAATTAAATACATTACTAATAGACTTCGATGATTCTATTTTCATTGTAGAGATACCAATTGGTCATTTCCCACATGTTGTATGATTCCATGAGTTTTAGTTGGATTACCCTATTGATCATCGAATGGATGATCCTAATAAAAAGGATAAATAATAACAAACAATATTTCATAACTTTTAGTGTTAGAGAATAGAAAAGTATGATGTAAGAATATATAATCTTATAATGAAGAATTAGTTGCGGGGTTTGGGTATTACTTTATCATTGATTTGAGATTGATCCATTTATGGGGTTCCCCTATAATTTAACTAGTAAATGGGAGAAACATGTTAGTGTTTGATGTTATATCCTGATGAGATGACGAAGATAGATGTATCATGGGATGTCTTCCAACAAGAGGTCATGGTTGTGTTCTTAGTGATGATATAAATGGTGGTGATGTGGTAGGACGTTCTCTCCATTCTGTATGTGAGTATGAGAATTTAGAAGTTAGGGATTATGATTATTGAGATTCTATGATTTTCCCCATACATCATTCCAAATGATGATTCTCGATCACGGTTCTTAGATGATGTCTTATGCCCCTCCATTTAATCAATATTCACCACATTTATGTTAACAATGTATTTGGATATGCATAAGATGGAAGAGGTGATGGAGAGGGTACATAAGCAGGATATAACAACCCTGTATGAGGGTCAGTATGAACATAAAAGGAGATTACCATTAGATAGAGGGGTAAAGAATCTAGGCTGTTCAAGATTTCAATTGTAAGGGATACATACATAGTTATTAGAATTAAATTTATCAATTCATAGCATTACCATTTATCTACCAGGAGATAACATTTCTAGTGATTTGGTTGTGGAGGTCATGGTCACTATTAGAGGGTGTATCCATTATCCCCATAGAGTTACTGTGGTTTTCTCATTTAGGAACACTTCCAGAATTATTTATCATTAACCTAGAGGTAGTATCAGTAATAGGTCCTTCTAGTATATGTTTAGAAACCTGTTCAATGTGAATTCTCATTTAAAAGGAGTTGTAGTTGGTAGAGGGAATCCTCAGGATGTCACCCACTATTAGGGACTAAGGATGAAGCACATATGATGAGGTAATCCATAGTAAGGAAATGGATTTGGATGAGGATAGATGAAATCATTAGAAACAGAAATTCAAGAGGCACTATAGGTCAATCTATGTCCTATCAGTGTAATATCTACATTGATTTCTAATTTTTTTGATTTTGGATCTTTTCATAACTTTGTTACACCAACCATGGATTGAGCATTGGGACAGACTGTAGAGAGTCTTTTTGTGCACATGGTATTATTTTTTCTAGTTAGATTCTATGATATATTGTTTGATACTTGCCTATAATTCAAATTGATTATGGTGAAGCATCATTCATTAAGAGATTTCATTTTTATACTATTACAACCATACAATTTCATCCATGGTATGGATTGGTTATATGCCATTCATATAGTGGTTGAATGTTTCTGGAGGAGATTTTTGTTTTCTAATCTGGGGAGGACAACATGTGGTTTTCACCATCAAGTGAGGTTTCTAGAAGGGTATTATTTGAGTTGAACCCCTACTTTCCTTGATGTTTAATTATTCGAAATAGCTTATAAGAGATCATCTAGTGGATGCCCCCTGAATTGTTGTGGGGCTTTTTAATGTTTTCCCAATTGATGTTGTGACACTACCACCTCAGTGTGATGTCAATTTTAGAATATAGTTGTGTTTGAGTGATACACTAGTTTCAATGGATCCTTGATTAATTTCTCCCTTGTAAATATATGAGTTAAATACCTAGATTGACGATTTGATATTGAAATTATTTATTACTCCTATTATGTTTCAATAGGGATGTTGAGTTTTGTTCATTAATAAAGTGTATTGTAGCCTTCAGTTGTGTATAGACTTCTAGATGTTGATTTTTGTGATGACAAGGAATCAATATCCTCCTTTGATAATTGATGATATTTTTGACTAGTTTATGGGAGTAAGTTGGTTATCTAAGATTGATATGTTGTCTATATATCATCAATTGAGGGTGCCAGAGGAATATATCCCTAATTCTACTTTATAGTGAAGTTATGGGAAGTTCCAATTCATATTCAAGTCATTTTCATTCATGAAATCACAATTTGTGTTAATGGGACCCTTAAACTCAATATTTTGTGAGTTCAAGTACCAATTCACAGTTATGTTCATTGATGATATTTTGATATAATTGAGGTTAAAGGATGAGCATCCCAGGTACCTAAGGATAATTTTTATAACTTTTTGACACCACCAGTTGTAATGGAAATTTTTCAAAATGTATGTTTTGGATGTGAGATGGGAATTTCTTTGTTCATGTGGTGAACTATCAAAAAGTGATTGTGGATATAGAAAATCCTAAGGAAGTTATTTATTAGTAAGTACCCAAGTGATTTGTATAGTTCCATAGAATTCATGGTCTCATGAGTAATTATCAAGGGTTTTTTTGATATCTCCCATATTTAATCCCCATTAACCTCCATGTATCGGAAGTACTAAGCTTTTTTTTTTTGGATTTATTAGTGCTAAAAACATTCCACTACCAGAAGGAGTAGTTTTTGAGTGACCCAATTATTTGGATTCATAAGGAATGATATTTTAGGTGTTATTTAACCCTTATTAGATGTTTTTTGGATGTATATCGATACATAAGTAGGATGTGAACTCGTATTGGTCCATGTAATTACACCACCATGAGAATTACTACTCCATCCATGATCTGGAGATAGAGAAAGTGGAATTTTCCCAAAAGTTTTGGCAACATTTACTTATTAATGAACACTTTATGGACATCACAGATCAAAAAATCTAAAGTTATATTTTTTTAATGTGACTCAAATATTTGACTACATATATTGACATAGTTCCTCTAGGACTATGACTTTGATAACTCTTATACACCATGAAATAGAAATGTCATTGCAGAAGCCTTGAGTAGAAAGTTATTGGGAGTTGTTTTAGAATTACAGGATCCCAAAAGGTGGTTATAAGAGTTATTATATTTTAATATCAAGATAAATGAGGTTGATGTCATTAGATACCTACAGATGATGATAGAACCATATTTGTTGTAGTGGTTGGAGGAGACTTATCAGGGAGACTCAGATATATAGGTGAAGTGTGACCAGATCATTCATGGCGATTCCTATGCTGGATGGTCAGAAGATGTCCAGAATTAGGTTATATTCTAAGGAAGGCTATTCATAACATTTTTTATACATGAGTAATTATGTCATGAATTTTTAAGATCACACCTATCAGTGTACCCCTAGTTTATCTAATGTGTATCATGGATTAAGGAGGTGATTTTGGTGGCTTGGAATGAAGAAGTTGGTGGTGGAGTCTATGTAATGGTGTATAGTCATCCAGTTGGTAAAGGAATAACATCATGTCCCTGCTGTTATATTGAATACATTATATGTACTTGAGTTGATTTGGGAGCACATTATTATGGATTTAATTATCAGGTTCCCTTGGGCGTGGGGGTGGTCCTATCTGGACGATTGTGGATCGACTGATGAAATTGACTAACATTTTGGAAATCTATGAGTATAGTAACAAAGATGTTCAAGAAAGATAATATATAGAAAATGTACTAAGAAATAGAAGAACACAAAGGACCATCATTTATAATAATGATCCTTATTTTATGTCATGATTACAGAGGGGATTGATTAATGACATTTGATCATAGTTATGCATTTTCACCGATTTCCACCCCAAAATGGATAGGAATAAATATCATACCATCCAAGCATTAGAGGGTATACTATGGTCATGCATCAATGATTTCAATGGATCATGGGTGGAACAAAAACCATTTTGAGTTTTCTTATAATAATATCTACCACTCATTCATCGAGATAGGCCCTTTTGAGGTATTGTGTGAGAGGCTGTGTTAATCCCCATTGAACTAGACTGTGAATGGAGAGGTTGTAGTTCTTAGTCCCTATGCTGAGTATAATGAAGAGGATTTTGGTGGATTATTAGATTATTAAAGCTATGTAGGACCTCTAGAAGTCATGTTTTGATTGATGGAGGAGACAATTGAAGCTTAAGGTCGATGATCATGTTTTACTAAAGGATTATCCTTGGTGCAGGAAGTAGAGGTTTGATCAAGGGATAAAGTTCTCACATTAGTTTTTTAGGACCTTTATAGTGATTAGGCATGTTATCAATGTGGATTATTTGTTGAAACTTTACCTGTAGCTAAACAAAGATCGTGATCTCTTTGATTTCTCAAAGATTAACTGGTACCTTCACTATTATTTCCTTTTCATATACTAGGGTGAGTTTTAAATCAGGGACAACTCAATGATTATATAATGACAAACTGAGATTATATAACATCAGGATAAGTTATTTTAAGGTAATTTTATCCCCTTGGGTCGATTCCTATTGAAAAATGGCGGCCTAGAAGAGTGTTCCTAGGAGTGAGAGTCACAGATACATGCCCAGTGCCTGGAGTTGTTTATTTTTTAATGTTTTAGAAATTTTGAAGTAAAATTATTATGATGGTTATTTTACATCTTTGAGATACTTTTTTATTTTTTGAGGAATGGTTTCATACTTGTTTGATAAGTATCACTCATGAAATTTTTTAGTGGATTATAATATTAATTGTATTCCTTTTTGGTTATTTTTTATTCTTAAGGAATAAAATTATTTGAGATGTGTCAAATATTTTGGATCAGACCCCAATAACCTATTAGATCTAGTTTTTTGGGTTTTGGGGGCCATGAGATGAGTTTTAGTAAGGAAAATGAGGATTTTTAGTTGAATCTACTACCATATGTGGTGATTCATGCTATGAATTCCCATTTCAGAGTGTGAATGATGTTTTATATAGTAGATTCATTACTTGGGAGAGTAGTTTTTTGTAATTTCATTCCATGAGTTTTTCATGGTTTATTTTTTTTAGGGAATGAGTTTTTTTGGTTGATTTTGTTATGGTTTTATCTTAGAATTCATCATAATAGGAAATATTATATTCATGACATGAAATTTATCCTGGGTTTGTGAGATTGAAAAACTTTTTTTTGAAGATGTGAACTACATTAGGTTCATGGTGGGAACTATTCATTCTTGTCATGAATATGAAAATTTATAGGGTATCTGTAAATTCTTATCTCCATCTAATATCCCTCGTTATTTTTTTGTTTTTCAAAAATAGTAGGTGATTATAAGGTAATTTTGGGATCCCTAATAGCCACTTAACTTTAAAGTACACCCATTGATTTTGAAGATTTTATATCGATGATGGATGATTTATTCATCCATTTATCTCTAATTTTATACGTGTTTGTTCAATGATTTATCATTTATATTATTTTTTAGATTTATAGGATTTTCTTTCTACAATACTGATGAGACATAGTTTTTATTCTGTTTGATTCAAGGATTCCTTATGTGGTTTTCAACCTTTGGTCCATCCCATATTTCTTTAGAAAGTCATATAAAATTTGAAATATTATTTTTAGGTAGGTTTTTTAATTATCTTTATTTTATGTTTATATATGGAATTAATGATATTGTTCTTTCTATCTAGATATTGCTATGAATTGTCATAATGAAGATAATAAATTATAATAATGAAGTTAAAGGTAATAGTGTGATGTTCTTGTAGATACCAGTTTTCATTGATATTGATTATTAATAATTCTTGGTATATTCTTATTATGGAATTATTCTTTGTAGTGTTATCTTTATTTGATAATATCCATTAAATTTATAAATACATAACGTTATTAAATGAAATGACTATGTTTAAAGTATTTATTATCTTCATGATTTATTGTTGTGGATTGGTTTCCTTAGTTGTGTGAGGATTGGTGGAATTGGTTATGTGCGTCTTGATGGACTTCATTATTTGTATCATGGTGTCCTTGGTTGTGATCAATTAAATTTACGTTGTGGTCACTTAATAGTGTCTCTCTATTAGGGGAATAATATCAGCTTATAAAATTATCTAGAAATGGTTAATGAGGTTTTCGGTTCAAATTTGAATAAACAAATAAATGGATAAAACTTTTTGGTAGAATGAACATAAAAAATTATTGGGAATGGAACCCAAGTTATGGACCTTTATATTAGGCTTCATGATTGTTATTCTAAATTATATTCATTGCATCGTGGATAGATATCAGTAGTGTTATGGTGGTATTTTTTTCATTTTTTTCCTTGTTTGAAATCATGTGTGGGGGTTGTGTGAGAATATTATATAAATATAATATCCTATGTTTTTATTACATACCCCCAACAAATCCTAATGACAATAATGACACTAGGAACCTTGGGGTGTTCTTTCCCAAACATCTTTTATGGGTATGATAGGGATGGAAGACTACCCCCACCCCTACTCTCCCTTTAGTAGCAGCATCTCATGATACGGATGGTCGATGTTTAGGTTTGTGTTGGGGATCATGTGTGGTTGGATAATGGAATGAATTTTATGACCTATGAATTAATAATAATATATATACCTTCTTATGTGTCATAGGATATGCGGTTGGTTCCACAAGATGTGATATGTGGTTAGTTTCATGAGACCTGGTATATAGTTTGTTCCAGCATTGGTGTATATGGAAGGTATATGGGTAAAAGATGTATTCTTATTGGGTGAGAGGGGAAAATTGGTGGGGAAGTGTTTTTGGGTAACCTACGATAATATTATTTTGAATATTATCTTATTAAACTTATATGTGTTATTTGGTGAGTGGGAATTGGTGAGGTTGGGAGACTTAGTTCTAGTTAGTTCTATTTTTTGTTCAATGGGGCATTAGTATACACTTTTAATATTTTAATGACAGATATTGGGTGTCATCCTACTTGGTATGTTTTATTATATCCATGTGTATATATATAAACTATTTTTTAGGTATAAAGGAAGGATTTAGGGGTGATATGGAAAATACTAGTTCAGAGCTTTTTTTATGGTTGTTTCCAAATGATATTATTTTAGTATTATTTCATATTTAGATATGCGTGCATTTGTTTCATATTAATGCATGTGGGATATGTTTTTTTATTATGTTTCATTATTTTATATTATATTATGGGTTTTTAGGGTTTTTATACATCTTACATTTTTATCCTTTTTGTTTCATTGAGGGTAATGCCTCCCATTTGAGTGTTTTATACCCTCAAAGCTATTCACCAACACATGGCCTACTAAAGGTGGGACTTGGGGTTACACCGTTTCTTCAATACTATCCTAAGAGATGTTCTAACAGAGGCATGTCATGACCAGAATGATCATCAGTATTATGGTATATTTATATAATATGTTTTTTCACTCTGAAACATTGATGTGAATGTTGAAAAATTAGTGAAACCTATCAATGCTTTCTAATGATAGTAGTGGCAATCATTGCTGTGTTTTTGTGAGAACATGATGATTAATATGGGGTGGTTAATATTGATTATTATTTCTTATTATATAAGAATTCATTTTCTTAAATCCATTTTGGTGGTATGTTACTATGTTTTATACTCACACATCATAAACAAACCTCATTGTGTGCACAAATAGTATTTTTCTTGATATATGTAATGATAAGGTACTCATGACCAATGGTGGAGTTATAGAAACATGATTATGATATATTGAAAATACCAAGATAATTATAAAGAAATTTATAAAGATTATCACGTATTATCTTATTATTTTTTGTATACCATGAACACAATTAATCTTTGAGAGAGACCACTATAACCTATGGGTATATTACATTACATTAGTTAAATTTTTTTATTACATTATGATTTGATATTGATGGGTAATATCGATTATCATTCCATATTGAAATGTTTTTTATTAGTATTATATTTATTTTTTTATGGATAGATATAATTAAGGGAAGAGTCTCTTAAAGGTACACTATTTATCCCTCATTGTTGGTCAAAAATTGTTGGTGTGCAGGGACGATCCCCTAATATCACTTTTCATCATTTCATATGTAGTTCATATTGATAAGACATAGGTCAAGACTAATTTTACAAAATGGTAATATGGTAACATTTTTGGTTGATTTATTTATTGGTTTTTTGGTAGATGATAAAAGTTTTTTGGATCTTATGATGAAAGTTTTACTTATGCCTAGATAACACTTCCATGAAATAAGTACAAGTACTAAGGAATGAGATTTTTATTGTCAGAATTTTCAAATTACTATTTTGTGATTTTATTGGAATATGATTTTTTGGGTTGTGATTTATTATTTTCTTTTGACATTACATAGAAATATATCATGTATACATACAACATACTTGGAACATAATTTCACATGAAATCACCAAGAATTTTTGTAATAGAGAAAATGTATCCTGATGAATTAAAAAACATGAAATAAATTATTCATTAATTTTTTGAATAAAGTAATTTGTGTTACATTATTTATATAAAACATTCATTGATGGACATTTTTATTTTTACCTCTTTTATAGTTATCTTTCTATGATAAAAAGATATGGTGTGGGAATGTATACAAATATGAGAAATATATGAAGGAACTATGAATAATGGATGTTGTAGGAAAAAATATAATCTAAATATTGTTTCTTCTAAATTCGATAAAAACAATAATCCTTTCAGAAGATCATCACAAATAATTTTTTACTAATTATTTATGAAAAATATTAATTTTAACTACTAGTTTTATGATTCGACAATCAACTATCATAGATCAATCCTATAATATTTTGGATCAATTTAAAAATCCATTACATCTATAATCCAAATAAGTATTACTCTTTTGATATCAACAAATATTCCATGAAAATACGATCATCTATCATGATATCTCATGTTATTTTGTGAGAGAAATAATAAATTTTAAATGTATAGTCATTCACATGGATTGAGATCTCGTTGTTTCTCACTCTATTTTTTTGTCAAATACAAATTCATTATCCTTGTTTGAAAAATCACATTACCCTAAATATAAATTTTATTTTATTTTATGTTTTTTTATTTATTTATAGTGTGAAGGATGAAAATATGTTAATAATAATTCCAAAGGTTTTAAATTTAAAATTACATGTGAAAATATGGAGAAATTATATTTCATTATAGATTTCAATCACCAATATATGAAAATGGTAGTGGTGTAGATTTACTTCATTAGAAGAAAAGGAGTTATACTATGTTCATCATGAGATGATGTATAATTTTTTAATTTTTTTAATTGACCCCAAAGGATATAGAATTCAAACATTAGAGTCAGTTAAAAAATAAACTATAAATAGACTTTAATCCTTAATGATCATTAGTATATTACATATGAGATTTATCTAACATAGAATCATGTAATTTTAAACATTACAACATCATATTATTGGGTTATATTCTAATTGTGGTTGTTTTATTTCATAGTTTCTCCACATAGAGCATCAATTTTTTGGGGATTTTATTATATGTTCTATTAGATTTATTATTTTAAATTTCTTTTACAAATGTTTCATTGAGGGATTCTATATGGATGACAGATCTTGTTCTGATTGTTGAGATTTCAGGCTATGGGTATGGAAGTATATTATTACCAAAAAATTTGATCGAAGGATTTCTTATTGAAGATTATATTTTTTATAGATAATTTATAATAAATTTATTATTAGGGTGGAGGACATAGATACCATTTGATAAATCATAGTCAAGAGATTATATTGATAGAAAATCAGAGATATCGACTAATAAGTTTATAGTTGGGGACATTTCATTGATTGGAATGGGTATACATGGATCAATTTTGTGATCCTCCTATATCATAGGATAAAATAATATACTTCCATTAGTTTCATGGTGTTTGAAGTATTATCCTTTTGTATTTGAAATATTTTAATCCTCACAATGTGAAATTTTTAAACCTTTTTGTGATTCATTTTATTTCTATTGTGTTGTTTATTTTTTCAGAAACTATATTAATTCATATAGAAGTAATCAATGTTGTGTTTATACTTTTATAATATATTATTTTTTTGGATATTTTAAATTTCAAACTTTATATAATTTTAAACTAGAGCTAGGTGAAATTTTATAATGAGTTTATATACTTAAATTCACCCCATCTTATAGTTTACACAATTTTATATTTTTTAGGAAATTTTTGGTATCAAAACCTAGATATACTTTTGAGATTGAGATTTATTTTAATATTTTATTTTTCACCAGTTTATCAAAATTTGGTCTTCAATTTTCTTACACTAAATTTATTATAGATAAAAGGAATACTTTGTCTTTAATTTGTCAGGTGATATGTCTTTTGGTTGTTTGGATAGTCTCAAATCCAAATAATCCACTGATTGTTAATCAAAATATCTATCAGTATTAGAGGGACCAGATGAAGAAAAATATAGTAGTATCGATGAAGAAAATTTTCTAATTCTTAATTAATGTTGTAAAATTATATGGAAATAATTATCAACTTTTACAATAGATAAATGAAATAATTTCAAAATGAATTTTCATGTGAGAAATAATTTTTTTTTGTTTAATTTAATGGAAAATATAGAGTTATGTTTCATAATTTATAACATCTAATGGTACATTTAAATTTTTTAAAATTAAAATTTTTGTAAATTTGAAATTATTGTAATCTAAGTGAGTTATGCTGATAGTTTACTCTCAATATTTTTTTAATTAGAGACAATTTTTATCAAATTCATCAACATATGATAAAATTCAATAACATTCAATAGTTTATTAAAGATAAAGAACTATTATATGATCATGTTATTTATAAGGTTATTAATATTTTAACAATGGAATAGTAATTAAAAAGTATGGTTATAAAGGATAAAATTAATATCATAAATTTGAGTCTAAATATTCTAATTAGAATTCATATAAATTACGACTGAAAATTGAAAAGATATGAAAAAAAAGAAAAAAGAAAATAATGTTTTATTTAAAATACTACTAGTGGTTTAAATTATAAGGAATTTAATTAAAATTATAGTACATTAATGTAATGTTGATTTGTAGAGTTAAACTAATATAAAATAGCTTAGTTCTATAGAACAATGAATAGATATATCTATAAAATGAATTTCAATAGGGATAATAAAAAAGAAAAAATTGAGAATAATGAAATGAAATATTCTTCATAAAATATCTATTATGAATGTATAAATATTGGATATATACATCCCAACTATCCTGAGTTAAAGGAAAGAGAAATAAAATCTTCAAAGAAATATTCTAAAAGAAACAATAAAAAATATTTAGAATGAAATTATACTTGAAATTTTAGGTTTTGTTAAACTACTACTAATAAATATTTAAAATATAGTGATAACAATCATAAAATTATGGGTTTTTATACCGACATTCAAGGAAATGATAAATGTTTTCATAGGTAATATGACATTGGATTCAATTATAAATTTAACACTAGATAAAAACAATCCGTAAACCTTATAATATTTTATTCATGGTGAGGATGATTAGAAAACTCTTGATGAAATGACTTTTTATATAATAATTATTTATAATATAGAGAAGATGATAAAAGAATAATATGAAAAAACTAAATTGTATTTTTCTAAACATTTTAAAAAGTATAATTAACATAAAGTTGAATCAATTGAATGGATGTAGGAGTTATTTAAGTTCATTTATTATCTAGATAAAGTGGATAATATACATGAAAAATTAAATTTTTAATTAGAATAGTGGATGTGTGTAATTGATAATATTATTTATGGTATAAAAGGGTCAAATATATTTGATTCGTCAAAATACAATCATAATTTAGTTGACCAAATAAATCAAGATTATACTTTAGATAATTAATTAAATGATTTTATCACTTATAAAAGATCAAAGTGATTTTTTAAAACAAAAATATAAAATTAAGAGTCTAAAAAAGATATTATCAAGTTTTAACACCAGAAGAAAAGATGTTGAGAAGATATATGGCCAACTAAGATCTAAGAGAACTAATTTTATAATTGGTAGTAAAAACAATATAATATAGGATTATCATTATAATTACTTTATTCCATGAAAATAAATTCTCTATATAATGTGTAAATTAAGAGAATATTGGAAGAAATATTATTATCTAAAGAGAGTTTAATCATTTGAAATAACTAGAGCATTTAATTCAATTTAACGTCAATCCTATGAACATTATATGGCCAAAAAATTGTGGGTACCAAATTGTGAAAAAGGTATAAACAACTCATGTTATATTAATAGGGATGATATTCTTGATAGATAAATAATTTTTGATCATTCCATCATTTCTAGTCTCACTCTCCTCACTAGAGGAATTATTTGGAAAGTCGATGATTTAGATCAGAAATTGGTCCCTATATGGGGTTTTTTATTGTAGATGTTTTACCATGGATTAGGGATTCTTTCATATTATTTTCCCACCAAATAATATGAATCATTAATCATGGGGGATCGGTTCCATTTTTTTGAATCCATGTATAGTATACATTTAAGAATGGTATTTTTAGTTCAATCCATTTTAAAAAAAAACATGAACATAAATATAGATTAAAATTATTAGTCTTAATTGGATCTTTTGGCACCCTAATATTTTAATAGATATGTCCTATGATGTTGTTATTCTTATATAAAATTTATAGGAACACTAAGGTTTCCAAAGATGGTCACTATGCAAGGGTCCTGGTGGAGGTTTAATTAAGTTCTTACGTGATTTATAATGTAGTCTTGTCAGTATTGGATAATGCTATCACATTAAAAGTTGAATATGAAATACTTATTGATTTCTATCCATATTTCCAAAGTATTATTCATGTCAAAGATAACTATCTCAATAATTTGGTTGGTTATTTTTGTTCATTAAATCTTTATCATGAGGATTCTTGTAGGATGGAATTAAAGAGGAAGGCAATACATAATAATGTGTTTTCTGTTAGAAATATGTAATCCCTGATTGATATGATAAATTATAATGATTGTGTTGGTTCTTAAAAAATGGTGGTGGATACATCATTGAAGTTGGGGTAGGAAAAATAGGAGGCTTTCGATAATGTCCAAATCCAAAAACTCCTAGAAAAACCAAGTGAAGGAAGAAACCATAAACCTAGAGATCATGGTTCATAGTCCACTAATCTTATTTAAGGGAATTAAAATTTAGGTAATGGTGATAAACTCTCAATGTTTTAGTATTAAATTAAAATAATATTACAAATTCATGGATTCTGTGGAAAATAGGATGATATATTGGATTATTCCCCCAAAAATCCATCCTTTATTTAATTACTATCTAAACAGGAAAAAAATTATGGATTATAGAGGATTCCAAGCCATGCAACCTGGTAAATCATAGATTATCAAAGAATTCTCATACCTAAATTCAACCATGGCTACCAGGCCTCAGGGACCTATTAACTCCGAATCATATTGGTATGATAATTATGATTATTCCTACTAATTTGATTATGATCTATGATATTTTCTTAAAATGAGGGAATTAATAATTTTATGACCCATACTATCTTCTCTTTTTATTTTCTTTATGTTTTTAATAAAATGTTACTTTCCTTTTATTTTCCAAAAAACTAAATTATATAATATTTATGATGAATGTAATAGAACAACCCAGGAAAACCCAACCATACACCCAATCTGGTCTTCACATAGTCAGTTGAAACAAAGTGAACATAAAACAGTCTTTAAAATATCCAAAACAAGAAAAAAAGTATACAATGTAGAAGAAAAATACACAAACAAAAAAGCATATAATACATGAAAAATAAATTCTAAACTAGAATGTATTCCAACTCTCCATGTGACCAACACTCACCTCCAAAACACCTCGTTGTGAAGGAAATTACAATAGGCAATGTTGACATGCTAAAAGATGTCCATCCCTTTTCATGGATCCTGAGAAAGAAAAAATGTAACTACCTAAAGGTAAATTTATTGTATCAGTAAAATTATCATTAGTATACAACCATATATTCAATACAGAATCTAATATGAATAATTCTACAGTTATATTTTTAAAACAAAAGTTGTACTAAAATACATTCGAAAAATATAAACCCATTTGTATATCATTTTCCTTTTGTTTTTTCATAGAATCCTTTTATATTCTCAAATACAAAAATATGAAAAGTTGAAGTGATAAAATAAGAAATCATATCCATGAATCATAAACTAATAATATAAACATGTATCCATGAAATGGCATAATGTGAATCTTTGTGATACAACCTCATATAAAAAACTATGTAAAATAATCCTTGTTAAAAATCATCAAGTAATAAAAATCCATAAATGAAAAAGCACACTACCTTTTTGGATTTCGAATATGGTAAAATATCTAATAAACATATAAGGAGACCTAAACTAGTTGAAATTTTGGATCTAAATTATATTGAATCCTGCCATAGTCTTTCTATATCAACAAAACAAACACTAATGGTTCCACACACACTAAGGTTTCTAATGTCTATTTACCAATAAACTCAAGGTTCCTAAAGATACAATAGTATAAAAATAAATTTTAAAACCATGCCCACCATTATTCAAAAAAAATCAAAGCTAATCCAAGTCGGTATGGTGTTGAAAAACATGTTTCTAAAACAAAGAAAAACTTTTTTCAAATAAAACCCTATGAAAAAACATTTATCATTCCTATAAATCCATTAAAACCATAAATAATGTGACTTAAATAAACAATAAAAGGGATTATATCAATAATTATTAGTGATTCATCAAACTAACTCATTATATAGAAACACCAACCTCAAAACAGTACAAACCTACATACCTTTATCAATGGTGATTGGAAACTAATAGATCAACCTTTGAAAGATAAGGCACATGGAGAAGCTATAAAGGGTCTATATAAAACACTATACGATCATGAATCCAAACTATAAACAGATCCAATGTAGTGTAAACAATATAAGGAATGGAAAACCATAGGGAAAGCTTACTTGAAGAGTCTAACTGTAACCACAACGACAATTAATCATTGAAGAAATGATCTAGAATGAACGAAGATGTCCAAAATTTCCTTAGGAGTGATCTGGGTTGGGAGAGGAATGATCTAGGGTGGAATGAAATTAAAATCACTCTTATAGAACCCTAAAATAAAAACTCCATGGGAGTTACTTGGAGTTCAATCCCATTAAATGATGTGAACTCTATGAAGGATGAAAATGTTGAAAAAATGGCACATATTTCTAAAAACCTAAATTTAGCCAATACATGACATGAACACCAAATACACTTTTTTGTAAAATTAATTCCTTGAAAACAATTCATAACATTTTCCCAATGATAATTATATTTTTTAAAACCCCTTTATAAAACATGTTATTTCCTAGAATATCGAAAACAGGTCAGTTATGCATTGAGCATTCATAACCACCTTTGACATTCATTGAACTCGGGGATAACCCTATAATGTGTTTGAAAATTGTATACCCATAATTCATTAATTAAAAAAAACATCCCTGGACTTTAGGTCATTTTTTCTAACAAAGTCTATCCATCCCTGAGAAGCTCAAAAATTCACCCAAACAAGGAAAATAAATAAATAATGAATGTGGGAGTACCTGAAATGCATAACGGTATGTTACAATCTCCCCACTATAAATGATTTCTAACCCCAGAAATACCTTAGATGTATGAAGTTGCAAAAATTGGATTCTAATATAGCCTCATCAATAATTTTATCTCCCACATCTCATGGATATCTCATTGGCACTACCATAGTACCTGGACCATAGTAATTTTTTTACCACATACTACTATCTCTCGGTGGTCTATAATTTGAAATAGAAGATCAATAGTAGTGGTGTCAACCTGAAGATTAACATCCTCCAATATGATCACATGAGAAGGATCCTTTACATAACTCATCGCCTAGGAAACATGAAACACAAAATGGATAGATGCCAAAATAGTTGATAAGTCCAACAAATGATCCACATTTCCTAGTCATCCAATGATCACAAAAGAGTCCACCAACCTCAGTGCCATTATACCCTGCCTGCCTTATCGATGATGTCCCGAGTGACGTGAAACACTAAAAAACTTATCACCAATATAAAACACCATTATCTAATGATTTTGGCCTACATAATATTTCTAATGGCTCTATATCATTATCATGATCAACCTCTTCTAGATAAATTGCACCATCTATGTCATATGTTGAACAAGACTCACCCAACCCTGGACCTCTCTCCCAACTCTTCCTAGAATAAGGGATATCTATATTTCCACTAACAAAAAGCCTCAAAGGATCTATATTAAATGAGGATTAATAACTATTATTATAGTAAAACTCCACCAGAGGAAAATTTATTACCAAAGAACCTCCCAAATCAAGCCCACAAGCATAGAGTATTTACAAAAAAACCTGGATAAGCATAATTTGTAGATGATAAGATGTGATCAATTTCAACAGGGACCCATAACCTCCTATAAAACATTATAGAACATGAATGTGAACCATAGGTCCTTATTTGATACAATGGGAGGGGGAACCCCCTGGATTCCCAAAATCTCTCAGACATGAAAGTACCCAAGATGTTCAACATTTTCCATATCCTTGATATGAAGGAAATTGACAATTTTTTGAATCAATAAATGATCACCAAAATAATGTAATTTCCACCAGTAATCCATGGAAAACCAATGATGATATCGATGGAAATCTTATCCCACTTCAATACATGATTGGGTAATAGATGTAATAAACCCCATGTCTCTCATGTTCAGCCTTAATTCTCTAACTAGTAGGAGACCACAGTGCAATATATGAAATCAATCACCTCTTCTTAATCCATAAATACTGACATCTCAAATCATGATACATATTATCAGCCCCATTTTTTATGAAACAACAATATCCATGTCCATTTTCCATCAACTTGTACCTCAAAAAGAGTGCACTACCAACTTACAAAGGTAGAAAAATGAAGCAATGGGAGACTAAGACCACTCACTCAAGGTCTCACCACTATATAATATTTTCCCCAAGCATTGGAACATGGTTTCTATCACTTTCTCGAGCCTAAATTTCTCATCAAATTATGATTCATCTTTCATCTCATCCATAAAACACCTTTCTACCATCATCTTTTACTCCTAATCTCATCTAAGAAAACAACATCATTAAAGACCACTCCTCAAATGATTCCTTCATGGATTGATTTAGTAATTTTATACTCAAAATATCAGAAACTATATTTTCTTTCCCATGGGTGTATGTAATATCAATATCAAAAGTATAAAGATACCATACCTTGATTATTTTTTGAATGTTCAGTTCCCTCAGATTAAAAATATATTTTAGGATATTATCGTCAAAATAGATAGTAAACTACTCCCTATAGATGTAGTGTCTCCACATTTTGACCACATGAATGACCAATACCTTATCATGATTGTTCCTAGGGTAGTTCTTCTAATGAATTTTGTAACTTCTGTGATACATGTGCCACAAATTATTTCCCTTGCATAAAAACACATCTCAAACCTATACGAGAATCATCAAAGAAAACATTATAACTTGAACCTTAATCTAGAAGAATAAAAACTGATTTTAATTTCAATATCACCTTAATCAACACAAAATATCTATAAAAACAATCATTTCATTCAGATATTACACCCTTATGGGTTAATTCTATTATTGGAGATGTGAACTTGAGAAAATTTGAAGAAACCACCATCAGTAACCAACCAACCACAAGAATCATTGAATATTAAACACTTTTACAGGAATCTCCAAGGATATAAAATCATGTAGCTTTTTATGATCCAATGAGATGCTCCTCTCTAAAATCACATGTCCTGGAAATTTCACTTCTTGGTTCAAAAACATGTATTCGGAAATCTTACCATGTTATAGATGTTCTTTCTTGTTTTGAAGAGTGATATACAAATAGTATATGTGCTCCTCCTCTGACTTAGAGTACATCAAAATATCATCCAAAAACAAGAAAATCAATAGAGTACAAAAACCGATGAAATATCTATTTTTTCAAATCCAAGAAAAATCATTGGAGAGTTAGTCAGACCAAATGGAAAGGAAAGAAACTGAAAATTCCCATACCAGATCCTAAATGATGTATTAGGTATATCCCCTTATCTGACACTAAATTGGTGGTACCCTATATAAATTTCAATTTTTTAAATCCAACATTCCCTATGAATCTATTTAGAAATTTCACCAATCCTTGGTAAAGGATACTAGCTTTTAAAGGTCACTCGATTAATCTTTTGGTAGTCAATACAAAGTCTGAGTGTCTCATCTTCCCTCTTAGAAATGAGAACATGCAATGACCATGATGAAACACTACGATGAATAAATTATTTATCCTCTATGTCCTCAATATATAAATTAAGTTCCACTAACTCACCATGTACCATTCAATAATATGTAAAAGACATGTTCATAGTACCAAGGAGTGGCTCAAGAGTAAAATCGACCTCTCTCTCTCTAGGAGTAAACTAGAAAAATCATTCATAAATACATCTAGGTACACATGCACCACAACATTAAGTAAACCACTGAAACAAGGTTGAACTGCATCAATAAACATCTATATCAATTAGCGCATGATTATCCTATCATAAGGAACAATAGGACCCACACTTCTTGATCTAGAGTCCCACACACCTTGAAAAATAAGGATCACTCCACCAGAAAATTAGAACAGTGTTCAATGGAGATAACAGTCTATATAGGCCTTAACATTGATCATCTAATTCATACTGATAATCATGTTGAAGATGTCAATATCTATAACTAAAAAGGTCTATACCCCCTTGAAGTTAGTTATCATCACCTGACCCATGGGGCACATCAAACCATGTTCTGATCTCTTTCACAAATGTATAGAAAGATCCAATAATAATTGAATAATATCTTAAAACAATCCAAACACGTCAAATAACATTGAAGATATAAAATAATGCGTACCACTGATATAAAAAAAATATATCACCATATAAGATGAAACAAACATTTTACCTCTAATTTTAGTCAACCAATTTTCATATTTCTATAAATCACACCCAACTATATATAAACATCTAATCTAAGTTCCTCTCTGAGCTTTCAAAGCCACATGGGCAACCCCCTTTTCCTAAGTATAGAAACCACCACCTTTTGGAGCATCAGTATGAACCATTGAACCCTTGGTGAGAGTGAATCATACACTAATGACTTAGGATATCCTATCACAAAAGTGATTTATATTATAATATTATCCAAAATTTACATGTCTTGGGAACCTCATCGCTTTTCAGATTAGTATGACTAGGCCACCCACAGTGATTACAGATGATCTAATGTTGTCCTAAATAATCTTCTAAAACTCATCCTAATGAAAACCGGATACCATTACACTTCTTTTTCTGACCAGAAGATATACCCTAGAAAAAATTTTCACCAACTAAAGCTCAACCCATACCTATTTTCCAGCTATGTATGCCTCATCCAAATATGCATTGATAACTACCTCCAAAAATATAATAAGGAACATTACATTTAACATTTACCAAATATCATGATTCAGTCCAAAATCAAACCTTTAAGACTTTAGGTACTCAATAGTGATGAGATTCGTTGTCAGATGTACCATCTAAGAAAAACTGGGGGAATACCCCATAACGGTACGCTCCCCCTACTCCAAGGTTAAAAACTCTTGGGTCTTCGCTGAATGAAATGTACTAGGTTAAAACTTTTAACAAAGTATCTTCTTAAAATAATCCAAGATATGTTCCTCAGTAAACGTATCTTTCACAATAAAGTCCCACTATCTTCTTCTTGTTCCCATGAGTAGTTATGTGGAAAACCCTACCTCATAGTCTTTAGGTGTGTTCATCAAGTTAAGATCCTCTCAATCCACTCAAGACACTCCTCGTATTCCTATTTTACCTATTCAATAAGGAAAATATGTGGATGTTCCTTAGTAAATTTAGAGTAATGATCTACCTCACGTTCTAGATTTCTAACACCCACATGACCTAGAGTCTGAATATTATGGATTACATATTCTACCAAAGAAGGGTACCTTGGAGGATTCACTTGTGCATCCTGTATTGCAACTTCCTCTATTATATATAGAAGTTTTCTACATGGTGGAATGTTCTAATAAACACAAAAAAAAAACCAATTAGAACATGATCACATTCCAAAATATTATTAGCACTTTCAGAATTGAGGAAAATGATTTAAAAGTGTAGGAATTTAAAAAAAATTGAATTTTAACAATGAAAGTCATTTTTTAAAAAGGAATAGGTATATTTAAATAAAATTCCCAAAAAATACATTCATATTAACTCAAACCCCAAGTCTAAAACATGGTGAAAATATCTAAACACCCATGTTATTCCAGGTTTATCCATAGAAGTGCGCTGGCTATGCCCCTTTTCTACAATTACAATATGAATTTAAATGGTCCTAGCTTCATTCTACCTAAGAAACGTAACCAAAATCATTCAATTTTGAAACACTTATGGTTGAGGTTCCCTCAAATACCAAATTATAATAGAACAAACCAGTTTAAACCAACCATGCATCTGAGACGTCTGTCACATGGTGAGGTGAAACAAAGATAATTGAAACAAGTATTTAATATAACCAAAACAAGACATAGAACCAGATAACAATGAACAAGAAAAAGAGAACCATACAATAAAATTCAAAACTGACTAAACAAAAAATTATGAAAACTCTCTATGTGACCAAAATATACCTCTAAAGCACCCCTATATAAAGACAATGATTAAAGGAGAAGATGACATACTACAATATGACTATCCTTTTACTTGTATCTTGTAAATAAACATCTAAAACCACCCAATTTCATAAGTAGGATGTGATCTCAAGGCCAATTAGGATACCACTACAAATTCTATGAATAGTATAATATCAATAATTTTATAGTTATAGATTTTAAAACAACAATAATTTTTCAAAATGTTTTTCATAAATCCAAACCCATTTGTAAGTAAATTTACCTTTGGTGTTTCATAAAATCAAATCAAATTCTCATGTCCAGAAATATGAAAAGTAGAAGATATAAAACAGAAAATAATATCCATAAATTATAAGGTAATGAAGTAAACACAAATCCAAGAAATACTATAATGTAAATCCAAGTGATACAATGTCATATAAATGTGATCACCAATCCAATATAAAAATAAATGTGTGATTAAAATCTATATATGGACATTAAAACTATAATATCTTCTCTATCCTGGAAGAAAAGAAGCACTAGAAATAAAAATAGACCCACACCAAGTTAAACGTTGGATTCAGTCGATATTGAGTCCTTCAACAGTCTTTCGATATCAACAAAAAAATTACTAGTGGATCCACACATAATAAGGTTTCCTGTATCTATTTCTCGATGCACCCAATGTTACCAAAGTTCCAATATTTTCAAAATACATATCAAAACTATGATCACCATTTATATATCATTTTTTAAATCCAGTCTAAACTGTTTTCATGTTTTAAAAACATATTTTTGAAACAAAAAAATCTAATTACAAATAAAACCCATTTAAAAACATTTATCATTCAAAGAAACCCTTCAAATAACAAATCACATTAAATAAATGAATAACCTAAATTAATTTAGCATAAAAAATAATAAATTCATAAAATTAAAAGATTTTATAGAAATTCCTACATCAAAATGATTTAAACCTATCTAACATCGATAACAGTTGTTGGTAACTAATAGATTGGCCTTTGAAAGACAAGTCATGTTAGGAAACTAAAAATTATCAATAGAAAACTCTATATGATCATGAATTAAAATCATAATGGGATCCAAATCAATTACCAAAATCAAAGTAATGAAGAACTAGAAAGAACTCTTACTCAGAACAGCACACCACAACCACAATGACAATCAATCCCCAAACAAATGATCTGAAAGGAATGAAGATCTCCAAAATCTCCTAGTGATAGACTTGGGTAACGAGAGGGAGGTTGCACAGTTAAATGAAATGAAAATCACTTGTATAATGACCTGACAATAAAACTCATGGGAATTAAATGGTGTGTAATCCCATTACATTATGTGAATATTACGATGGGTGAAAATTAAAAAAAATACAAAACCTGTTTATAAAAACCATATTTTTCCCATTACATGATGTGAAATCCAAATACACACTATGTAACTTCACACCCTAAACGAGATTCGTGAAATATTCCTGATAACTATTACACAGTGTTAAATCCCATTGCATGGTATTTAATTTCCAATCATACAACAAACATAAAATATCTAGTTCTACACAAAAGGTTGAAAACCACATTCGTCATTCTCTGAAGTCAAGTAGAACCATTTAAGGCCTTTGAAATATTTATACCTAGACTCCAGTAATTTAAAAAAACATATATCCTCAAAAATTAGTTCATATTCCATAAAAAAGATTTTATCCCCAAAAAACCCTGTAGACATGCCCAAACAATGGGGATGAACAAATAATGGACATATGAATGCCTAAAAAGAATAATGGGGAGTTACAATGCACTTAGATTTTAGTCCTATAGGACACTTTCTTAATGGAATAAAGTCCAAAACACATCTTCAACTTCATAAAGTGAGATATAGGTCATTGAAAGAATTCAAAAAACATTATACAAATGTCTCTATGTAATTTAATCCCTTTATTTACCACTATCTCATAAAGAGGGATGTATAATTTTGTTCTCACCATTAAAAATTCAAATATTTTTAATTTAATTACTGAGATATAATTTTATATAAACACTATATCCATGTGTTTTATTCTAATAACATTCATCTTAATAAAATGGATTGATATATCATCTAATATGAAATCAAATGGAAAATTTATATCTTGGTTATTCATTCAATATCATACCATTCCTCATTCCCCCCAAAAAAACCAAATTTTACATTAGCATAAGTTACAGACATTTTATATTTCATCTAATTATTTAAATCATGATACACAATGAAAATTATTATAATTCAACGGACCAATACACATTCTTATAGATATGAATGTCTAATGAAACATGTAAAATACAAATAACTTAGTTGTGTATTCATTCCCATGACCTACTATCTATGAGATCAGAATATGAAAACATTCATGAAATCATAAGGAAACTAGGAATATCATATATGTATTTTAAAATATATGAATATTCATTACATTTCACAATAAATCACTGCTCCAAACCCAATGGGTTAGTTTCATTGGATATAAAATAAATAAACAACTTATCATAAAAAATTTCTAACACTTCCCATATATAGTCTTCTCAAATTTAACCATTTTTTACAGATTATACATAATTCTCATATTCATAAAATGTGTAACACATCACATCTGTATTTTACATTATTCCTAGTGGATATTAAAAGTTCTTCTCATAACAGATATGTTCTGGAGGAATTTTACATTTAGAACCCCTTGGTTTTGAAGATGTTAAATATTTTGAACATATATATAATCTTAGAAATGTAATTTATAGCCGTAAACAATCACTAATATATTGATATGATAGTTTTACCAGATATTTAGTTGAGAAGTATTTTTTTATGTTTGATTCTGATCATACTCGGTTTACCATGAATTTTTCTAAACTCACCTTTATTTTCAAATATATTTCAATCACATAATTTTATGTTCAACTCAAAAATTAATTTCTCAGGAATTTTGGAACAGAAGAAAATTCATTTTTAAATGAGCATGATGGGTGAGTTTAATGTCTTCCTTACTATTAAAATTTCATAAAAACTAGAAGGAGGTATTTTAACTCTTTAAAAATAAATTTTATATTTATCTAAACATTTATGTTTCATTAATAAATCGCGTGTAAGTACTTCATTAGGAACATCTATCAAGATAGATATTAACTAATCTTGTATTCTGGTAGATAGAAAACTTGATAGAGGTATGATTAAAATATTATTATAACTAACATCTAGTTGACTGGAGATTATGTTTTCCATTTATTTATGGGTAAGATTCCAAGAGAATAAAAAGGAATCACATTTAAAAGTGATTAAGTCTATTTTCGATTATTATAAATGTACTTTAGGACTTAGTCTATTTTATTATTATATAAATTATATTATAAAAAATAGATAATCAGATGATGAATTTGGATGGTATTAGTTAGATAATAAAATAACTTATTGAGAATTTTATTTACTAAGAGAATGGTTAGATTCTTAGTTCAGTAAGAGTCAACAATTAATAGCACTCTCAATAGCTGAATGTGAATATGTGGTATCTTGAGGGTATATTGTTCAATTTTTGTGGACATCAAACAAACACGTGGACTTGGGTTTTAGTTTTACTTGAACAAAAAAATTTATTAATGAAATTTTGATATTGCTTTTTAGTAAAGAATTGTAAATCACTTGAGTTTAAATAACATATATGTAAGACACCATTTAAAATAAGATAACACAATAAAAGGATATATTGTTCTTGAGTTTACTAAAACTGATAATCATATTGCCAATATTTTCACTCAACCATTAAATTATGATATACTCAATTATATTAAATAAACATTAGGAATGATAACCTAAAAATGATATTAAATTCAATTATTATTTAACATTTCTCTGACATTGAAATGATTATTTAAAATTGTGAATAATTTTTTTTAAATCATCATACCTTTTTAGTTAAATTTTATTATATTTTAAAATTTTATTATATTTTAAAAAAATTATTTCACTTGAATTGAAACTAATGGGGGATAAATTTAATGTTTAACTTAATTAATATTTAAATAAAAATGGAATTTTTTTTCATAGGATTCCATCATTATTACAATGAAAAATAAGAAATTATAATTTGAATATTTTAAGAACAATATTTAAAATAATTAGATCAACATAATTTACCAGAAGAAAACATTAAGATAGTTCAATAAATATGAACTTGTTAATTGATTATTTATTCTTGAATTTTATCTTTCTCAACCCTATGAATTTATAGAATATTTAAGTGGGATATATGTATATTCAAGGGGGTGTATTTTTAACAAAATATTGGAAATTATTTTTCTTATTACTATGTTAAATTTTTTTATTTTCTACTTCTTATTGAAGATTAAAATGAGAGTGAAATTTCTGAAAAAAATATTTAAATTGGTATGTTTGTTTCTCAGAATAAATTTAAATATTTTTATATATGTCTTCACCTTTTTTAAAGGAGGGGAAATTTATTTATTTAAATAAAATTAGGATAATATTGTGAAATTTATTCTATTTTATTCAATTAAAAAATATCAGGGACTATTTAACTTATCTTGTTTATGAACAATGAGTTTGTTGTGAATTTTTCTTATAAAGGGTAAAAAATATATTTCATTTGAACATAAAAGGTGTATTTAATTAAATTTTATTCAGACAACAAATTTTATTGTGTGTATTGTAATTTTTAAAATAGGGATGTTGTTATGTGAATTAATCCTTCACTTCCTTTGTTTTCGTGATCAAAACACACTTAACAAGAAAATTAATTAACCTAATGTTTTGTTTTAGTTTGTTGGTTTTGAAGAATTAATTCCTGGTAAATTTAATACTAGTTAATTTAGATGAAATAATAAAAACATTATAAATAAATATTCCTATTATATTTCATTCATAATATGAATGAGAACTATTACTGTGTTGATTGACGTTATCTTAAAATAAATAATGATGACGAGTTCATCTGAAGATAGAGTTGAAGCTCTTGATTCAATTAAAAATATTCCCAAATATTTTTATATATTACCATTTATATTTTTTACAAGAACATATATAAATAGGACCACTAATTCATTGAACAATATACAAACTTTTCAAATTCAAAAAAAATGTCAGTTGATCATTTTGATATTCTACACTTGCATGTCACTAAGAAAGATTCTAATTAGGGTAAAATTTTCCTTATGAGTATTTTGTGAACAACTATCATTTTCAAGTTTATCAATATATATCTCATATCATTTTATATAGTATTCATTATTATTTTGATCATTATAAAAGAGGGATTCTGGGGATTGGAATATAAAATGTTATTCGGTCCAATTTAATCAAGGGTTCCTAGGTATATAAATACATAAGGTTAAATTATCATGCATGATCGAGGGATTCCAAGGATAACAAGGCAAATATTATTAAAATAATCTTGATTGAGGTTTTTTTCTATGGTAATTAAGATACACCTTACAGGTTTATAGTCAATGGATTTAGGTATGGAAAGATATGATACCTTGGATAAATTTTTTCAATCCACAACATACCATGGGTTAAAATTTTGGTTTGGAAGTATGATAATTTTTGGATTTTAATAATTTTAATACATACTCCCTCACATTAATTTTCTATTGACCTAGGTCTCTATGTAAACAAATAACATTCCCAATGTGGTTAGCTACCACCTCCCTCCCTTGCTTGTTTTTTGTGATTGTCGGATGCTGGAGCCGGTAGCTCTAGTGGTTTTGGGTTGTGTGTTTCCTCTTTTGGGATATTTGGAAAAGAAATCAATCAAGGATGCTATTTTTGGTCTATCTATTTATCCTATCAAAGAATATATTCCCCGAATCCTGACTATCCATACCACTCGAAGGATCTATAATAGGGTTGACGGGTGCCCTGTAGTGTATTTTATAATGGAAGAAATTAATAAGGTTAAGGATTATCATTTTATGTCTCTAGTTATACGATTTGGCCAAGAAAATCCATTTCTATATTTATTAGGATGTTCTTAAACTCATGGGGCATCAACCACCCAATGGAAGATTGAAATATTTCTAGGTTTTGTTTATATAATCATCTATTTAGTAGAGAGGAATGCATGAAATCATAGTCCAGGGTGGAGAAATGATGCAGAGATTGGATAATTTCTATTTTATAATAGTCTTGGGATGCTCACTATTGGAAGGATTTTGGTACTATAGTGGTTTGGATTGAATTTATAGGTCTCCCCTTGCACCCTTTATAATAAATCCTTCCTTAAATTGGTTGGAAATACCATGGGTATTTTATTATTCCTGGTTGAGGACACTTGATTTTTACAGGATTTATTGTCCCATTATAGCTATGTTGATTTGGATCTGGGGGTGAAGCTCCCATATCTCTTTCTGATTAGAAATGGTGAAATTTTCTCCTGGTGGAAACCATTTTTCTATCTATATCTTCTAAGTTTTTTTGTATAGTGTAATTTCTTAGGGAACTCAATAGATTTTTTTAAGAAGAAAACAATGTGTTTCAAGGTTGTTAATCTATTGGTTGGATTTTATTTTTCTAATTTTATAATTTTAGTAAATGGTTCGCATTTGTAACCGTTTTACCTGAAAAGATACTAGAACTAGGGTCGGTGCTTGCTGTTATTCTTCTTAGTTTTGGCATTGAGGATCCTTCTAGAGTTTCTTTCTTAAATTTTAAAATTTTATTACACATCATTAATAATCCCACTGATTTTTATACCCTTAAGTTGGCATTGTCTCCTAAAAATCTATTACACATGTTGGTTCATCATTTATGTTTTCTGAAGGTCTTGTTTCTAAAAATAATCCATTCATTTCACCTCGCATACTTTTTCTCTCACTTTTGGTTATTATTGGTCATAAGATAATTAATATGTAAGAATCTTCTAATTTATTATATGTATCTCTTGTTAAGTTAGTGTTGGAATGAGTGAGGGAGGAGGCAACACATAGATTATCACCGGAAAGGCCCTTGATCACATCCTTATTTCCAGAGGGGGTTATGTCATCATTATAGATGCCTCAAGATCATTTGGAAAATATGTTTATAGAATTATGAGACCTAGAAGACACTAAAAACTAGATATCCATTATAGGTGTGAGGGATGGAAGACCTTTGTGAAGGTTGGTTTATTAGTGGTTAACAATGGGTGTATCATTAGAACTAAGGTTGGGGAGGTGACTCTTTAATGCTCATCTTCTAAAATAGGTTCATAGAGAAAAGAGGGTGTCTAACCTATTTTCCAATGATTCCCATTATCAAATAGAATGATTTAGGTTTGGCACATTTTAAGGGTACATCGATTTCTTTTGAGTCATGGTGGCATCAGGCATGTATTTTTTTATTCTAGAACATAATCATGAAATTCTACACATCTCTTGCTTTTCTAAGAGTATGTGTTTTTTAATACATTCATGAAAATGAATATAACAAGAACATATGGATTTTATAGAAATAGTTAATATAACTGGATTTATGTTAGGATTTCTCTTAGTCTATTACAACCAAAATATGTACAGGGGTACCAATATTTACTTCCCCATTGTTTATGTTATCCTTGATGCTTCTGAGTGAATAGATATTTGGAAACACATATAGTCATTTCATTATGATAATTTTCCTTGGATTGTAAAAGGTTACATTAACGAGTGGTGGAGGTTTCAGATAAGATAGTCTGACTTAAAATCTTTAACAATTCCATGCAAGATTCCAAATACTTTATGGAGGAAAAATATCTTTTGAACATGGTCTTCTCTGGGAGAACATATACATGGTTCAATAACTATTAAGGATCTAGGAGAATCTGGAGTAGTCTCAATTAGTGTTCTTGTCACGAACCAACCCAGGTCAACCCTAAACCGGTCACCCGATCTAGCCTGTGACATGGCCCGAGGGGCGTTCCTGATCCCCACATGCTGGCAACTAGTGTCGGGTATCAAAATTTAACAGGTGGGAACGATTTGGCCCAAAATAAAACAAACTAAGCAGCAGAAAATAAATAGAACAAAAGAAAATAAATAAAAAACAACCAAAAATGATACTAACCTAACCACGACCAAAACTCCATTTGACCTCGTGGGTCACTCTCCAATACCACAACCAACATTGATCAAGGTGAACAACTGAGGCTGGAACCTGCAACTGGACTAAAAATAAGAAATCACTATAGACGTGAATATTAAAACTCAGTAGGTATGCCCGACTAATTCTATTTCCAAAGCACATACCATTAAACAAGGAATTTATCAATTCCAGTATTGCACTAAATTATATAAAATATGGTTTTCACACACACTTTCATTTTTAAAACAAGTAATAGTTCATTTACATTTTTAATTTAGAACAAGTTTAATGTTAGAAGAAATAGGTTCATTGCATTTTAAAACATTTTGCGAACAATTTAGTAATCCAAACTTTTGTTGTTAGTCAAATGGAAAAATCACACACAACACACAACACACAACAAGGGAAATGGAAAAAGTGGCACATAGGGGTCAACAACCGAACTCTACCTCTCAATCATCCGCCACATAAAAATAAACACTAAAAGAAACATGTGTTGAACCTAGGATATCATGAACAATCCAGAACATACTATACATGTGACTCATCTTGAAGGCATTCCCTAACTCGATGACATTATAACACCTATACTACTACCCGGTATAGCCCTCCATGGCCTAACTGAGGGGCCAAATCCCCATAATAGAAATAACTTAGTATTATCCTCTAATGGGGCCACTAGCCAGTGCGTGGTCTAAACTAGTGCAGCAATCATTCTCAGAAGATTCACTCACTATGTCGGGTTCCAATGTCAACACATATAATAAAAGAGGGGTGAATCAACAACGCCAAACAATCAGTCGCGGTGCACAAAAATCACATACATATCACGCAATCAACGCACACCCAAGATCACCCCTGAATGGGTTTTCCAAAATAATTTTTTTCAATAAAGTGCCAAATGGGCCTTCACAAATTTTAAAGCAAAACCTCATTTTACGAGAAAGCCCAAAACACTTGTTCAGAAGAAATCATTTATCTTTAAAACTAAAAGTACATTTTAAATTCTGTGAATTATGTTTAAAGGCCAAACGAGCATTATTTCAATACTATGTGACTGCTCGTCAAGGAAATGTTTCAAGTGTTCGGTATAAAATAAACGGCTCTTTTCACACCAAATAATCATTTAAAAATTTATTATCTTATATTATTTCTAACTCATTAAAAATTAATAAAACAATAAGCAATTAATAAATTATTAATCTAAAGGTAAGTGCAGTGGGGGACCTACCTCAATTTGTACCTCGAATGCAATGACACAACATGCCTCGAAAAGGCATGCAAGCACTTACAAGTCGACGATCGTAGTATCGCATTTTCCTCACCAACATGCTGCAAAAACCGCATAAACAAATAAAAACATACAAACATGGACTTTAAACGATCCAAACGAACAAAAAATGCAAAAATAACCAGCTCGACAAAGTTTGAAAATACCACATCCAAACCCATATCAAAACACAACCAAACTCTATATTTGAATCTAATCACGACCTTTAGACACACTAACCACTTCTCAAACATAATACACACCACATGATTTAAGTAATAAATCATTTGAATAATTTATAAAACTTCTGAGGTGGTGAAACCAAGGTTCAAATCAAAACATACTCAGTTTCACATAAGAAAACACTTTAAAATAAAACACACAACATCATCACACCAAAACATGACTCAACAGCTAACAAACAAACCATAAAACATTTTATAAAACAACGCACCCATTTTCACAAACAAAACATCACCTCTTTTTATAAAAACCCACTTTTCAGTTTACACACACCAAAACCAAATCAAAAATACCTTTTATGACTCTCTGAACATTGACACTAAACCTAAACACAAACTGAAAAGTTTGTGAAATGCAAATAAAAAATTATGCATGGTTGTTCACAGAAAACACGCACATACCATATATATATATCAACTTCAATTAAAAACATGATCTGCATCAAACAAACTAATTAATATATATGATAAACTTATTTAAGATGAAATTTAATTCATAAAACAATCGTTAAACACATAATGCATAGACATGCTTCTTAACAAATCAAATGCATATTAAATATCAAACAAAACCCGACTGGCAGCATGCAAACTAATAAATACACATCCTAAAATAATTAAACTCACAAATTAATTCTTAAAACAAAATTTATACACGGATACACCTACCTCGGACATTGACAGGCCACCCGAAAAAGGAGAGAAACCTCGTTCACACCGCGACCACACCTGCGGGATGCCAAAACCGCCATACACAATGAAAAATCGTACCAACTAAAACCAGATTAACCCCTGAAAAAACAAACCCTAATAGTATTTAACATATAAAACAAAGAAAAACTAATGCGGGGGGGGGGGGGGGGGGGTTAGATTGGATGTCTGAAGGGAAAGACGGCCGGAGGGCTACTGGCTGGAGGTGGGGCTCACCGGATATTGGCCAGAGGTCGCTAGAGGGGGCCGGAGACCGCTGAACAGTGGCGGGCTCACCGGAAGGGCTGGTAGAGGAGGCGCACAGTGGTGAGGTTGAGCCAAGGTGGTCGGGCCATGCGAGTGCGGGAGCTGGGAGCGCTGGATGAAGCACGGGGAGCGGCGGGGTGTGGGGTCGAAGGCGCACCGGGAAGGAGCTGGGTAGGGGGTTGTGGCGAAGGCAGGTCGGGGCAAGGGCAGGGGTGTGGGAGCCGCTAAGGCACAAGAAAGGGGAGGGGAAAAATGGCTGCTATGTAGGTAGAGTGCGAGGCCAGACGGGGCGCCGCCGGTATGAGGAGGCGGCCGAATGGGGTGTGGCCGGACTTTGGAGGCGGTGTGGCGGGCAGGACCGGGTAGAGGGGGGGCCTCGGGCGTAGAACAAGGAGAAAGGGGGAAAAGGGGGTGTGGCGCGGGATTAGGGTTATGGTTTAGTTAGTTTTTTTTTCTTTTATTTTATTATAATAATATAATACTAATAATAAAATCTGAAATAAAATAATATAAATAGTAATATAATAATAATAAAAACAATAAAAAAATACCATAATAATAATAAAAGAGAAAAATAAAATTAACAATAATAAAGATAATATTAATAAAATTTAATAACCACTCAAATAATAATTATAAAGATAATAATATATAGAATAATGATAATAAAATAATAAAAAAACAATAATAACAATAAGTAATTGCACAATGTCAAGGCCGGTTGTGCGACTACCGCCAAATTTGGGGTGACCTCGCATGGGTCTGAAATCCAGAAAGAGAGAAAAAACATTAAACATTGTCAATTTTGATCTAGAACCTAGTTAGGACTTGGAGAGAGGACCCAGTCCAAGAATTAAATAAATTAAAAATAAATTAAAAAGTTCGGGTGTGACAGTTCTACTAATATTCATGGTATTGATAAGTTTTTTCGAGAAATTCCCACCCATATTATTTAGTATTTTTTTGATTTCTCTCATCTCCTTATGGTTCTCAAGAAGGGAGATTGGAGAATAAATCAGTTCTTTTATTCCACCAACTAGATTTGGGATAATGGTTTTTAGCATAGGGTTAAAGAATCTTGAGAGAAACCAAAGAGTGTTCTTAAATGTGTTAATCTCATGAAGCGACTCTAGTATCTTTGGAAAGATTTATATGAGTGGATGTCCATAAAAAGGGATGATAACTATATTATATAAGGAGTAAAAGAGTATATTTAAATATTTTAGAACAATCTGAAAAATTATTGGAGTGATGGTAGATTTTGTATACTAGTTGAAAAAAAAATCATGGCTGATAAATTACAAGATATTGATAGGTTTTTTAGAAACAAATATATATATATTTGGCTAAGGGTGGGTTATGGGATTAATGCATACTTGCAAGAGTTTTTTAATGAAAAAATATTTACCAAACTGATCAATATAATGTTATAATATTGTTCTTTTATTTCTAATGTAGAAGAGGCAGGAAAGATGTTTGTAGAATATTTTGAGGATCTTTTGTTATGAAATAGTCGTGAAGGAAGGAAAAGTATAAAATATAGAGAGGATAATTTCATGGACTTCTTACCAATAAAGGTGTAAAATATGGATAATGATGTTTTGATGGTAGTTCCAGGGTTTGAAGAATTCATGGATATTGTGTTCATCATAAAAAAGAATAATGCCCCTATATTGATGTCTTCCTAATAGCCTTCTATGTTGATGATTGGGATATTGTCAAGACAGAATTGGGGGAGGTGTTGAAAGTCTTTTTTAGAGGTGGAGATCTAAATTGGGTTTATTGATCCTTTAAGGTTGTGTTTATCTCCAAGGTTAATTATCTTATTACTCTTAATAAACATAGAACAATATGTCTTTTTAACACTGCCTATAAAATTATTGTCATTCTTATAAATAGAAGGTTATGTAGGGTAATACCAAGAAAAATTTTGGAGGAACAACATGGGATTATTCAAGGGAGGAGAGTTCAGGGGGCTATCGGAATTGCTATGGAAATGGTAGAGGTAATTAATAACAAGACAATAGATTATAAAATTATAGTCAAAGTGGAAATGTAAAAATAACATGATAGATTGGAATAGAGATTCATTATTAATTCAACAGGGAAATTTTTATTATATGAGTGGTTATTTAACTTGGGTTTTTAATCCTACTCTTCATCATGGATTGCTAAATCTCTTTATGGGATGGGGATTTGAATTTGTCAAATTTTTCCATGGAGTTAGACATGGAGATCCCTTGTACCCAAGTCTTTTATCTTGGCTTAGGAGGTGCTTACATGTAATCTTCAACAAATATTAGAGGAGGGTATGTTCCTACCTTATAAAAACAGGTTTGGAAGTGGGATTTTATCTCATCTCATATTCGTTGATGATGTGTTATTTTTTATTAATGGTACACAATGATCATTTTTTGGGTTCAACAGTATTATGTAAAAATATGGTAAAAATATTGGTTAATTGTCAAAAAAAAGTAAGAGTAGCTTTTATATTTCCAATAAGTGCATGGGAATATGAAACAATGAAATTTTGGGTAAATTGGGAATTAAAAGATGAAAATTCCTAATGGTTTACCTTATAGAACCTATCTTTTATGGAAGTATAAAAAGGGTATTATTTTATGAAATTACTAACCACCTCATGGGAAGAATTTTCATTGGTAAAAATAGTTTTATTTTCATTAGAGGTAGGATTACAATAATTAATATTGTTTTAACCTTCATTCCAATGCATGGGACTTCCATTATAATACCACCAAAAGGGACTATTACTAACCTCAAGAATGTTATGACTTTTTTCATATGGGATGAGAACCAATATGGCATGTATGACTATGCTTATTTAAAAAAATGTATAAGCCTCTCTAGGAAGGTGGAATCAAGATTTATACAATGGAAGATTCCATATATTATATGAAACCATTGTTGGCTTGGGATGTCATTGAAGGGAACTTTCATTGGGAAATTTTATTCAAGTATAGTTGTGGGGGTGACTAAATGGATTGGATGTGACTGTCCCATAGAATGTCTAGAATAATTCATTGTATTATTGAACACATGGAGGAGCTTAAGGTGATTGATCAAGGGATTGTGGGATATGAAGATATTAACATATGGAAGGTAAACAAGTGTTGGAGATACATTGTTTTACTTGGTATTCTTATTTATGAATATATCATTCTTGAAGGATAGAACTTTCCCTCCCTTACTTGAATCCATCCATGATCCTAAAGAGAAAAAAAATATGACAGTATTAGGTTGGATGAGGAACCGATTCATTGTATTTTCTCGTGGTTGAGCTCAGGTAAATTATATGGGTGTAACTATAAGAAAATGACACTCAAAAGAAGTGGGACAGATGAATGGTTTGTGAAATTATAGTTCAATGATATACCTAATAAGATGAACTTTTTTAAGTTGATATTGATGAATCATGAACTTACTATGGATGATAATATTCAAAATAAATGAGTGTTTTTGTATTTGTGGTTCCAATGTTATACTTGATCGAAACAATAAACAATGTGGCATGTGTTTTTTCAGGGACAATGGGATCTGGGGTTATGGGACCTCATGGTGAAAGGAATGAATTTAAGAAGTGGTGGGGAGAAAATGTAGGTCATAATCGAGGCATGGATAAAATGAATTAGATAACAAGGAACATATGTGAGGGCTCATGGAATGGCTTTTGTGACAATGTGTTGGATTCTAAGGGAATCCCGAAATAAGTCACACAAGGGAAAGAAGAATTCTTCCATTTTCATCCAAGTGAGGATGAAGGTTCTAGTGGAAGAAATAGTTCTACTCTCAAAAGGTTGGAACACTTTTTGTTTCTTTGATAATTATCATTCCTAGACCATGATTAAATATGGAAGTATATAAAGGTAACCACGGTAGGTGGGTGATATGGAAATATTATATTGTGGGATTGAAACAAAATGTGAATGAATCTTATGTAGGTGATGATATTAGAGGCATAAGTCTTATTATAGATAGCTTGGTTTTAGTTCTCATGGGCTTCAACTCCTATCATGGACCAGGTAATTCCATTGGATCATAGTAAAGAACTATGGAAACTGGTATTTTGTTAAGCATGAGTCGTAATATTTAGGTTATAGAAATTGAATTAGACTCGGCTATGTTGGTCAGGATTCTAAAACATAAGAGTAATAAACCATGGGATATGGTCTATTTTGTTAGGAGTTACAAAATATTTATCAACTATTATGTTCTTGTTAGTCATGCGTGGAGGGAAGGAAACATTTTTGTCAATGCACTTATCATTCAAGGGATACTAGGAGAGTGTTGGACTATTTACACCAGTATGGGATCACTACCAAATTCATGTAAGTTGTTTGTTAAGGGTGATTCCATTGGCCTCCATCACCCCCCCCCCCCCTTGAGCTATCATTATGTATGATTTCTTATTGATAGGCTTGTTCTCTTTTTAATAAAATGAGAATTGTAAGTCACCACTGCCTCAAAATATTTTTTAAATAGTATTTTATTTTGGATTTCATGTGTGTTCCTATGTTTTTTCTATTATTTTGAATTTTTAAAAAACATAATTTTCATTATGCTTACTGATTTAGTTAGGTATAATTTTCTTTTGAATATTTTAATATAAATTTACTTTATACTTTTTACTCTAAAAAATTGTGATTAGATCAGAATATTTAATTTCATATCAACGTACTCTGTTAGGTGTATGGGAATTTTAATTCAATATTTTTACTATAGTTCACCCCTACCTTTGGTAATCATTCTTATATAAAATTAAAACGTTATCAATAAAAATTAATGTGTATATCTCTTATTTTCTAAATTCCCTAGATTACCTATCAAGTGATTACATCTCAAAAATAACTTCTTATATTTGATCTTATTTCATTTTTTCTTAGGAAACCTTTTTCCATATTGAACATCATAATACTTCATATTATCAATGAATATATTTTTTACACTATATATTTTTGGAGAAGTGGTAACATTCAATAAATATTTCATTTATTATCACCATTCATTTTTTTACCTAACGAATACTATAAAACGATTGAATTCATTACTTGTAATGATCTCTTATTTCTAAAATTATATATAAAAAACTCTTAGAATCCAAGAACATTAATCTATTTTAATAAGTTATTTTTTACATATTAAAAATCATTTAGGAACCTATTTTTATTTTTATTTGGAATACAAATAAGTTTATATGCTAATGAATTCAACCTACATCCCCATAAGGATAATAAATATTTTTGAATGACTGATAATTTATCTTTCTCTATCTAACAAAGTCATCTTTTTTTATTTAGTTAAACCATTTCACTGATGTTTATAAGGGTCATTGAGTAAGGATAATATCCCACACTCTTTTAGGTAATCAATGAATTCATGGGTAAGATATTCCTCATCTCTATTTGGTTAGTGTTTCATTATATTCATTTAGAGATGATTGGATAATTCATTTTTATATTCTTTAAATAAATAGAAGTAATATTACTTATACTTCAACAAGTATGGATATATATATATACAAAAAACAATAATAATAGTATTAAAATTTGAGAATCTACCTCATGTTTCTATTAGAAATGGTCTATAAAAATCAATCAAAAATAATTTTTGATTTATTATAGACCTTTAACATCTAACATTAAAATATTCCTATGTAATTTTACCTTATAAATAGTAAATACATACATCTATGTGTTTTAATTCAAAATTATCTAATTACCCTTCTTTATGTGACTTTTTAATAGATTTCTACTTTATTTGAGAAAGTTTAAAATACCATAGTTTGGTGTATTGTGTCTTATAAAAATTATATTCCATGTTTATTTTAAATATTATTTTTAAATTCAAATAAAAATGAAAATTATTTCAGTTTTTTATACAAAAACATATATTTTCTTAATAAAAGTGAAAAATTGAATAGAAATAAAAACCATTTCAATTTAAACATGACATTGAAATATTTTGGTTATACAATTTATGTATTATTAGTTTTAAAAAACATGGATTATACCACTTGTAAAACATAGATGGTGGTCCACTTTAGCAAATACTGTAATCCCCACTCCATGAGTACCTTAAAGATCCACTGGATCTTTTACAGTCTCTCATAATCTACTTAGTTAATGTATTTGGATATAAATGTTTAATACATAAGATATATTTAATACCCCATTTTCTGAAATTGAATGACTACATTCCATAATAAACATAATTGAATGTTCCTATTTTTCAATATATATTACTTTTTCTTCTAATTGTGTTTCTTAAAATGATAAAAAAACTGCATAATAATTAACCTTGAACAAAATCTTTTATTTTTTATATGGATGATGAATAAATGAATGTGTATGTTCTCAATTCATTAGACTTTACAATTTTATTTTCTACATTGTGGATATAAGGAATTGTTATTTTTCATATCCTTATATTTTTTATAAAATCATTATTTAACAATATGGAAACAATTTATCTCTATTTTTTATGTAAAACATAAAAAAATTAGATACAAGAGTGTTAAGATGAGAGTATGAGATCAATTAACATTTTTTGTCCATCTCAAATCCTAAAATTTAAAAACTCTAATAATACAATACAATCTCAAGCATATAAGGTCATACAAGGACTCTTTCAATTAATTTTCATGTTAAAAATATATTAATGATTTTATTTATATCATAACTAGTTTTATCTTATTAGAAATCATAGAGATAATGTATCATGGTAATGTAAAATTGGTACTATAACTACTTTTAATACTCACTATGATTTTATTAATTCATGATTCCTTGAGTATTGAATGTGTGATTTGTATAAATCTAGTAGATATATTTTCCATTCTCACTAGTTTCTTGAAGAGGCTTGGCGGGTAGAGGGGACATTATCACCTAATATTACCCTTATTCTAATTATGAAATATATAAAAATTTATACCACTCTTTGAAAAAATTATATTTTGGAAATTTTCTCGGCTGAAGAATGATCATGGAAATAGTGAATTCATGGAATTATCCAGAATTATCTACAATGAAGTTCCCATGATATATTATACAAATGAACGGGGTGTTGAATCGGTGGTAAATTTTACTCTTTCAATTCCAAAAATAAAGCATTGTGACTTTTCAAAATATAACCTATAAAATTAATATATATCACATCTTCCCAAATACAACATAAATATAAATCACCTCATGAACATAATCTTTCTTAAAAAGTCATCCTTGGTTAAGTTTACTACATAGTAATTTTATTAGGTTGAGTTTGTGACATAGATTTTATACAAAAATTAAATGTGATTACAAGTGGTATTGGAAGGTTTATTCCTTGGAACAATGGTGTTTCCCAAGACAGTTTTCTCTTGACAATGCATAAACTAGTTTCCACCAGTTTATGTTAGAGATCCTCCAATAGAGAGAATAAAATATTGAGATGAACTCCAGTATATCACTGCATAATCTTATAGAATATTCTCCATAAAATTAAAGGAATTTTATTATCATATTAATATCAGATATATTGTATACACATCAACCATATTCTTTGATTTAAATAGATGAAGATACATCCATAGCGTATATTGGTTGATCTCTCTCCTATTCATCTTATTCAAATCAATATCATTAGTTTATATCTCTTAGTTACTCTAGATTTTCTATTAATTATAGTATCAATTCACTTCTCACTCCATTAAAATCCTTTTTATTCTACATTCACATTTTATATTTCTAATAGTATCATGAATCAATCAATATTTCATAATTTTAGAATTTCTAAAAAAATTGAATTAAGTAATTATTTAATATTTTATAAACATTATTTATCCAATTAGTTCCCCCACAAAATTCTTCTTCCTATCTGTTCATCTGGGTTTATCCCCCATGATCCTTAGCATTTTTTATATAAAAACCATAGGCCTTTAAACAATTTTTCATAAAGTAATGTTATCATAAATTGGTGGTCTATACCAAAATAGAAATTTCATCATTTATCAAAAAAAAAATGTAAAATGTAAAATTCATGGCCCATCATCACAAAATTCATCTCCCCTATAAAACTCCCCTTATTACACAACATGTTATGTCCTTTCCCTAAACTATGTGATAGTACCTAAATTATTAAAACTAGATTAAGCTGTTATTACATACTTAGATAGATTCACAATGTGTACTTATTCATGATAATGTGATGATCCTCTCATTTTTCATGAATTACAATCTCAATTGATTCATTGTGATATTTAATCCATCAAGTAATTGTTTCATCATCATATAAGTTAAAATTTAAAAGTATCATTCATAACATATTTTCCATCAAAAATTATTTTTGATGCTAGCATGCTGTATAAGGAACACCAAGCCTGGAATGAAACATAGCCTCTTGAGAATTTATTATATATTTACAATTTTAAAATAAAATTAATCTATTTTATAGCTTTTAAATCATTAAATACTAATTTATCTTGCATTACATGTAACAATGACTTTCTTCGATAGCTTGCGTTATATGCAAGACCGAGTTTTATAGAATACAATTAATATTATTATTTAAAATTAAAATTATCTAGAAGTCATTAAATTAGATGTTATGACTAGAATCCATTTTTTTCATTTTATAAAAATCTGGTTTATGGGTTATCGGTAACCATACAAACATAGATCCAACATCATCAACGGCAGTCGTGGTACCCAAAAACCAGAGACCAATACACAACAACATCAATGGCAGTCATGGAACCTGAATACCAGACACAAATCCACAACATTAGCCCAATTAAAATATCAAAATACCAAAAATTCCATCACCACACAATGATCGTGAGTCACAATCAGCGAGCCACCTCGAGTCGCATCCCCCAAATCATTGTATCATCAACCGTATGTATCACCGACGAGAGCCCACCAGCCCCCGCCGCCGTAGTCGTAACCTCGAAACCCTTGAGAACAACATCCAGAGGCGTCTCCATCACGCCCTTCCCACCAAAGAGGAACCATATACCCAAATATTTTTTCTAATTGATTTTAAATTAATATAAAAACCAATTGAATATAATGGAAATGTTTTTATAAAAAACTATTTTAAGGTTCACAAATGCATTTTATCCCAAAAAATTAAACTAATAACTATTAGTGAATTATATTAATTAAATAAATATATTATATGTGAATTAAAATATTTTTGACATTAATCCAATACATTTTATAGGCATAAGATAATAACAAATCTATTTTTATGCATAAAAAGCAATATTTTTCTAAAGGTAATTTTATTTCCTTTTAATGGAACACCTATTTTAAAACTAAATTTTTGAACCCTAATAAATTTTTTATGACAAAATTAACTTTTTTATTAAATGAGGAATGTAAAAATTATATTAGACTATACTTTTTTTATTTTTCTATGAAGTATCGTTTTTTGATGAATAGTGAAAAATACTGAATTTTAATTGAAACCTGACTTTTCATCTAAATTATTTATACTGTTAAATTATTTTTTTGATTTTGTTTTAAATTATTTTTAGAAAAATTACAAATATATTAACACATTTTAGTTCATTATAATATTTTTTATAATGAATGTAGATATAAAAATTTGGTGAACTTTTCAACATTTTCACTTTAAAAACTCATTTTCCTGTCCTATCTATGGGATTAATTTTAACGTATTTTTTGGATCATATGAGATTGGAATTTAGAAAAATGGATTAAATATTTTTAATAATAATAATTTATAATTTATAATAATTTTGATATAATTTTTGACAAAAAAAATATTTGATAATGAAATTAAAATTAATTACGGTGATTAAGAGAGAAATTAACTTAACAGGGGACTAAACCATAAACATCGTGTCCAAAATGACCTATAACCACGTAATAAACCTATTTTAAATACATATTTAGACCATATACTTTATTTTATAGAATTTATTTCATTATTATAGGTATTTTATGTAAGGGAGACCCCTCAATAGTGTTTACCTTTTTATATTTACAATAATTCCACTCCTCCTCCACTATAAAAAGGCACTCCCCAATAAAACTTATTCATGACTATCAAGTCATTTTTATCATGAATAATCTTCTCAAATAATATCCTAACATCTCTCCCCTAATTATTTAAGCCTCATTATTTTCATAAATCAAACCAAGGAAGTATTTTGGTATAAACCAAAAAGAGTTAACCGAAGAAGAGGTAATGTTCTTCAATGATAATATTTGTTTTACTTATTCAATAAACCCATTAATTTAATTGTAAATAATTCTCATATAATATACTTAATATATTAAATATAATTATATGTTGTAACTTTAAGGTTAATTCCTACATCTGCACACACTTCCATCAAATGGGATATGCAATCATCATGTGTGTGTACGGAGGACTACCACCTTGAAAACCAATATCATTCGTTCTAAAATTTCCACCTTTCAAAGTTGGGAATTATTATGTATTTATTGTTTATATATGATATATATTATATTTATAATTTCTGTATTCTTATATAACTATTTTATAACACATTGCATCATTCTTCCCATTTTTTGTGAATACAATAACATTGTTTTTGGACATGTGGATTACCACCTTCTCAAAGCGATGTGATTCGTTCAAACTGTATATGGAATGTATTAAAGATGGTTTTAATAAAAATATTTGATATATAAAAAATAATATGATAATAGAAGTATAAAATACATTTATATCTTTTACTTTTCATCTATTAATAAGAAACGAAAATGAGAATTGTGTTCATGCATACGAATGGCCTACCGCCCCCATGATCAGTGTATTCCACTTCCTATAACTAAATATTATGGAATAATATAAATATATATATACTAAATATATATGATATAAATTAAATAATTATGATATTCATTACATAATTACATTTTTTATAATATACTATATTTTTTTCATCATTACCCTTTCACACACTGAAAAAGTAAAAACGTCATTCGTGGACGTGTGTGTTACCACCTCCTCGAAGCTATGTGATTCCTTTTTCATCATATGAATTATATATAAAAGTAAATATAATTAAATAATATTGTATCTTAGATATAATGATAATTATATAAATAAAAATTTACTTTTCTTCTCTCTATAATGATATCTGAAAAATGGAAACGTTAATCATGCGTTTGTATGACCTGCCATCTCCATGATTATAATGATATTTCATTTTACATAACCATATAACATGATTGGTTTTAAAATTATAATTTATGTGTAACTATTATAATTATTTCATGATTATTATTATTTATATGTTTAAAAAATAACCCCTTCTATTATATATGACCTACCAAAGTTGTTTTTGAAAAATAAAATGAATACGGTCAAGACATTCAACTTAATCTTAGTTGATTATGTAATTGTAAATAACTTATTAATATGTGAAATAAAAGTAATAATAATAATTATAAATTTTCTAAAACAATTAAATAATTAATATAAGTTTATTATCTAGGAATATAAAGACACATGTGACAATTTTATCTCAAGGTAAGTGGTTTCATCATAAATTATATTTCATTGAGACTTATTTTTTATTATTCCCCAAATCAATTTAATGTCATGTATATATAGTCTCTTTGACATGTGATATCATGATTCATTAATTCTTCATGGAATTTTAAGTATCAATCTGATTTTTTCCATCCAATATATTTTGACTTGAAAATTACCAAGTTGTAAAAGTTAATAAACAATCTCACTTTATTTTGTGATTTTTAACTTTCTCTAAAAACAATCAATTTATTGTAATAATTTTTCATTGGAAATTATATTTTTATTAAATATAAATATTCATATATTATGTATATGATTTTTTCATAAACCAAATAAAAATTTTACATATTGTTATTTACTTTGATGTTATATGACTTATTGGTGAGATATTAATAAATAAGTATCCATTACTAAATAGGGAAATTTAATAAGGATCATTGTTTATGATTTAAATTTATTATTCAATATATGAAGAATCTTTTGGACATATAGTATATGGTTTGGGGACTAGATAATTCAATCCCATTGATTCATCAGTAGTCTCATGGGATGAATTCAATTGGCAGCAAACCCTATATGTTTGTTTCCAAGCATTTTTAAACTTTCTGAAGTATAGATCTTGATTATTTATATGGAATTATTAGATCATATTTTAATAATTACATATCTATTAGGATATATCAAGTTATTTAATGGAATGTGTTATCAATTATTTATCTTTACTAGTTTATTAATATTATTGATTCATTATAGCTTTGGCTATACTTAACCCTTATTAAACATTTGTGCTCACCCTTATTTTGTTTCCTTTCCCAATGTTATGAAGTTCAATTACTATAATGAGTTTCAATTATGTAGTTTATTATATTTTTATATTTTTTATTTTTTATTTTCTATTAAAATTGTAAAAATGGGATCATGTATGTAATCTGGTTTTCCAAAACTACAAAATTTATTAGTCCTTCATGAATTGATTACTTGTAATCAAGCCAATTTCATAAAGTAAGGCACCAGCTCTGTGATTCATGAGTAAATATATTAAAGTTGGTATCATGTAATTTTTAGTATAATCCTTGTAAACTATTTTTTGGAAAACATAAATTAGGGAATATAACCTTAAGAAAAACGTTGGGGATAAGTATAGAATAACATCCCAAAGAAACCATATTTATGATAATGATATTATATATGCATAAATTTTATCAATTGATGATAATTATTTCACTAATTTTGTGATTATACATTAGGTTTCATAACAATACGATCTATTCTAGTGTATATCATCATTTTGAAATGGCATCGAAGTGAAGAAATGTGAACCTCAACAATGCACATGATCAAAAGTGTAAGATTGATCTTGTCTTTTCGGTATTAAGCAAATGTTTTTAACGGAACTAGTATCCAAAATGTTTTGATCATATGAGGAAATAGTATCATGTGATAACTAGATAAATAAAATGTTCTCTAACTATTTTGGATTTAGAGGGAATCATGATAAAAATGTGACAGTTATGGAAAAATGGTCAATGGGAAGAAGGGAAATAATGACTTTCCCACATGTGACAACTATGGAAAGAAACACCATGGTACATTCTTAAAGGGAATGAGAGTTTGTTAAAATTTTAGAGATAATGGTCACCATGATAAAGAAATAAAAGGGAAGAATAAAAAGGATATTATTGAGTGACATAACAACAAGGATATGGGGAATAATGAAAATGAATTCTCTAGGTGTCAAGAGAATGAACCTCAATATAAGCTAATAGATCATGGTCATGATTACGCGATTACCAAAAATAAAGAGGAATGATTAATGTTATTGTTTTTTTATTCAATATCTGTGTCATTTTAATATTTTATTAATGATGTATTTGTAATAAGTATTATGAAATGTATAATTATTGTACTACAATACTTTTTCATCATGGGTTTAAAAGATTCTGTTGATTGGTACTGATGACAAATGAAAATTATTTAGTGAAAAGTTGTAATTCTTGGAAAAACATGTTTGAGTAATATAAAAACCTTAATATGCTCCTAATATTTCGATAATGATGTTTAGATAACTATATGATTGATTTGGATAATGAAAATTGGATACTATAGACTACCTTTGAACTGATTAATGGTTTGTTGAAAAAATATTTTATTCCATCATTGATGGAGTCTATAAAATTTATTTATTTAAGTAATATATATAATAATAGATGTTTTACTTATGTAATAATGAATAGTGTATGTTTTCAATAAGGTTTTATGGTAATTCAAGTTATTACAAAATTTCAAGAGAATATATGATGAAGGTATTCTCATGTTTGGTATCTAAATATTAATATCCACTTCACGTTGTTTGATAATTTAATTTTATAAATTCAGTGTCATTATATAAAAAGTGACTTATCATATTGTTTTTTAAAATATAACCACTTATAAAATATTTTATATTGGACATTGGATAGGGTTTTAGAGGTTAATGTATTACTTCCCCATGTGATGCAACATGTTCTAAAAGATAAAGTATAAATAGTATAAGGAAAAATAAAATGATGAATTTTTTTATGAAATATAAATCTTTAAAGTAAGTATTTTTACTTATATTCATAGATAGTGAAATAATTTCTCAACTCTAGGAAAAGGGTCTTGAAACAAAAAAATATCCACCTATAATCATTTTTTTATGATATCAAGGACCTTTATCATACCTCTGGTCTATACCTTTATGGTCAAAAACATTCTCATGAATATGTTCTCTATAAATATCCATCATAAAATGTCAGTTAGATTTCTCTTCCATATCTAATTTTTCCCTAATATTATTCTATTCAATATCCATGTTTTTTTGTGACCTTCATATTTGCTTTTACCACTTATTAAGAAGATGTGTTATCAAACCTATTAATGCTGTGTTTTTTTCAACAATAGTATTTTCAAATATCAAAAACTATATTATCCAGATCAATTTTGAATTGTGTTGTTGAAATTTATTTATGTCAGTGAGAATGAAATACCTAAAGACTTTAGAATATTTTCCTTTTAGAATAAATTTAATTTTCTTCTTATCATGCTTTACAAACCACAACAATTATATAAAATCTCAAGAATTTATGACATAATAACTATTTGAAAATAAATTAATTTATTATATATCATTAAATTCATGAAATATTGAGTTAGAATGTGATACATGGAACAAGGTCTTTCTTTGATAGCTTGTGTTACACGTAAGACCGAGTTTTACCAAATAATATTAATATTATTATATAAAATAAAAATTATCCCTGGGAAATTAAATAAACAGTTCTAAATTGGATTAAATAACTTAATAAAATATATGTTTGAGCTCATTTCATAAAAAAAGCTATAAGCGAATATAAAATTTAGTTGAATATAAAGGAAAAGTTTTCATAAAAAACTATATTTATGATCATATGGGAATTTTATCCTAATAAATTATACTATTAAATATTATTTGATGATATTAATAATATATATATAATATCTATTCAATAAAATATTTTTTACATTAATCCAATATATTTTATAGGAATAAGATAATAAAAATCTAAATTTATGCATAAAAAGTGATATTTTTTAAAGGTGGTTTTTTATGACTTTTAATGGAACACATATTTTAAAACTAACTTTTTGTACTTAAATAAATTTTATATGAAAAAATAAACTTCATTTTTGAATTATTAAATTTCAAATCATCATAGGAGTAATTTTAAATATTTTTCCGCGAAGTTTCTTTTTTTAAAGAATAATGGAAAAAACTGAATTTTAATTGAAAACAGACTTTTATTCTAAGTACTTTATTGTATCAAATTATATTCTTATTTGGGTTTAAGGTATTTTTAGATTTATTGTACATATATTAATAAAGTTATTTCATTTGAATAATTTTTATTTTGAATTTAGATATAAAAATATAGTGAACTTTTCAAAATATTTTTACTTTAAAAAACCACATTCTGGCCCCATTAATGGGATTAATTTTAAATGAATTTCTAGCAATTATGTGACTTGAATTTGAAAAAATGTATTTTATATTTATAATAATATTTATCTATAGCTTCTAATAATTTCAACATAATTTTTTAACAAAACTATTTCTTAATGAAATTAAAATTAACTACAATAATTAAGAGAAAAACTAGCTTAACGTGGGACTAAACCTTAAACTTATGGGGGAAATGAGTTAGAAAATTTTCCATAACCTGTTTTATGGCCATATTTAGACCATATAATCTCTTTTATCGAATTTTTTTCATTATTTTAAGCACATTATGTAAGTGATACCTCTCAATAGTGTTTACCTTTTTATATTTTCACGAATGTCACTCCTCCTCCAATATAAAATGGAACTATTATCTACCACTTATTCACATTTCTGTATCCAATTGGCTCGTCCAAAACCTACCAAAATAATATCCCAAGACCATTTAACTCATCCTAGAAGCCTAAATTTGGGAATAAATCATACCAAGGAAGTCTTTTGGTATAAACTATACTAAGTTACCCAAAGAAAATGTAATGTTATTAAATGAGCTATTTTGTTTTATTTATTCCTAAAACCACTTCATTTATTTTTATATCATGATTATATAATAAACTGGGTATCCTAAAAATAATTTTTTTTGTTATGTTATTGGTATTACCTAAAAATACACAGACTTCAATCAAATTGGATATGAAATAATCATTCATGTGTATGACAGACTACTGCCTCAGAACCGATGTCATTTATTCCTCCATTTCCACCTTTCAAGGTTGATAATAATAATAGATTTGTTTTTTATCTATTATATATATATATATATATATGATATTTATGATTTATTTATTATTTTTAAATTATTTTTTAACAAATATCTTCATACATTCCATTTTCTGGGAACACGATAACGTCGTTTGTGGACGTGTAGACTACTTCCACATCAAAGCGATGTGATTCGTTCACATCATAGATGGAATGTATTAAGGTTGGTTCAAGTTAAAATAAGAATATATAAATATATATATATACAACATGGTATGACAATATAATTATAATATAAATATATATCAATTACATTTCATTCTTTTAATAGGATAATAAAATAAACATCATGTTCGTGAGTAAGAATGGGTTACTAGCTCCATAAACAGTGTATTCCATTTACTATCACTAATTATTATGTATTACTAATAATAAATATATATTGAATATATACTAAGTACATGACATAATTATGATATTAATTAAATAATTACCTTTCTGATAATATAATATATCATTTTCAACATTACCCTTTCACACACTAAAAAAGTGATAACCTCATTCATGGATGTGTAGATTACCACCTACCTAAAGCTACGTGATTTTTTTTCATTATAATAATAATATAAAAAAAATTATATAATTAAATAATATATTATTTATGATAAAATGATCATTCTATAAAGCTAAATCTTAATTTACTTCTTTCCAAAAAGATTATTGAAAAATGGAAATGTTACTCATGCGTACATATGAATTACCCTCTCCATGATTGTAACATTAGTTCATTTTTCATTACTATATTCTATAATTGATTTTAAAAGTATAATTGATTTATAAATATGATAATTATTTAATGATTATTATTCTGGATATTTTTAAATGATGACCTCTTTGACTATAGTCGACCTACCAAATTCATTTTTGACAAATAAACCAAATAAATTCAAAACATATAACTTAATCTTAATTGATTATATAATTGTATATAACCTATTAGTAGGTGAAATAAAATTAATAATAAAATTGGAAAATTTTCTCAAAAAATTAAATAACTAACATAATTTTATTATTTAGGAAGATAAAGACACACATGGACATACCCATGGTAAGAGATTTTATCTCAATTTACATTCCATTGTGAATTATTTTTTATTAGTCACCAATTCACTTATATGTGATTTAAATACTATCTCTTTGACATTTGATACCATGATTAATTAATTATTCATGTAATTTTAATTTTTGATTTGAATTATGTCATTTAATGGATTTAGACTTGAAAATTACCAATTGGTAGGATTTATTAAACAATCCCACTTTATTGTATGATTGAAAACATTATCTTAAAACAATCACTTTATTATAATCGTTTTTCATTGGACATTAAATTTTATTAAATATACATATTCATGAATTATTTATATGATTATTTCATAAACCATATTCTATTTTAGATATGGTTTTTACTTTAAAGTTTATATGGTTTATTGGTGAAATATATATTATTATATATCCTTTAAACAATACAGATATTTGATAAGGAACATTATTTATGATTTAAATTGTTTATTCAATATATGTGGAATGTTTTGGAAATATAGTGTATGGGTTGGGGACCTATTAATTCATTCCCCTCGATGCATTAGTAGTCTCATGGGATGAATTTAGTTGGTGAGAAACCCTTCACTTTTTTTCAAAAGGCTCTAAATTGTCTAGAGGATAGATCTTGACCGTAGTGCCTTATAAATGGTCTTGAAAAACATAATTTGCATTTCTACCCATATAAATAAACTATCTTATGTATAGATCTTGAAAATAAATATCTTGAGGATAGATCTTGATATTTTATATATCAAATATTATGCATTCCATCATTTTTTTTATTCCATGTGATTATTTAAATTTTTAGAATATCTATGTTTAAGTTTCATGATCTTGTGATTGTGTATATGTCATAGAGTGATAATCTTATACCCTTTCCATATTGATTATTCTCTATCCAGTTATTTAATAGCATTTGTGCTTAGTTATTTACCTTTACTTATTTATTATGATTATTTATTTTTGATAGATTCAGCTTTACTTAACCCTTACTATACATTTGAGATCACCCTTATTTTTTTCATTCCCCAGGTTACAAAGATGAATTCTTAGAATCAGTTTCAATTATATAGTTTAATAGATTTTGTTATGTATTATGTTTTATTTTCAATTCCCAATGTAAAAATGGGATCATGTATGTAATCTTGTTTTCCAAAACCGCTAAAATAATCAGTCTTTCAGGAATTTATTCCTTTTAATAATGTCTATTTAATAATTTAAGTCACTATATCTTGGATTTTGGGGTCAGGGCATTACAATATTGTCAAATATGAAGTAGTTATCATAAATAATAGTGTTTTTAATAACGATTTGTTAATAAATGGGAGATAAAAAGTTATAAGAAAATCATATATGGTATGATATATATGATTATTGTTCTTTAAAATATTTATAATATATATATATTTATTATATAGTAGGTTTATAGGTGTACTATGGAAATCAGGCCTTAGGTATGGGTTCCTCATCACACTTTTACTTCTCTGATACAAATTCCATATTTACAACTTATTTCTTTTGTGTGGTGTATATAATTTCTCTTTAATGTTTTATATCATTAATATATTTATCTTCAAGTCATTTAAAATTTCATTTGAACTTATTTATTTCATGGGATTTATGATTCAAAATTTATAAAAGTTGTAAAGTTTTATTTTCTAATCAAATCGTAATTTGGGATTGTTTATGTTTAAGTGTCACCTAGGTTAATTTTTTGAAATTTATTTCCTAAACCTAATTTTTTTATATTCCTATATATATTCATGAAGTTTTGATGAAATATTATGATTTTCCACTTATTGGTAATAAAAATGATTCATAATATGTTCTTACAAAAAGACAACATTATTTCAATTTTCAAATGAAAATGATTTTTCTTCTATAACCATGTTTTCTAAAAAAATGGTTTTAATATTATTATATAATTTTTAAAATTATTTTTTACCCATGATTTCATTTTTACACAAAAAATCAAAAGAATCTTATAATTGTTTTTTAAACGTGTTGTTATTTGACTTTTCTTACAAAAATTTGAAAGGAATATTTTTTTAACATATTCATCATGAAAAGAAATTTTCTGGAATCATAGTCACTCATTGATTTAAATATTCCATTTACTTTTTAAAAGTTTTTTAAAATAATTTTGTTTCTTAATATTATAGAAATTTTTACTTTTTAATAGTGATTTATAAAGTGAAAATGGTATTTTAATCAAGAATGTTTTTTATAATATTGTATTTTATTTCCATTCATCAATGAGAAAAATCCATTATTTTACATACACTCTACTAGAGATATGTTATAATATTATAATACCTATTATTTTTATAGATGTTTTATGATCAGTTTGACTAGGGATGTTCTATTTTGATATCATTCTCAAAAATAATATATATGGTTTATGATTATGCTTATTGGTTCGGGAAATTATTAAAATTTCATATTCATGTTTTCCAATACAAATGTTTGTATTGATTATATTTCTCACCTTTAATATGAAGAATGTATTGGACATAGTTAGTGATGGTCAAATCTCATTATATCACCTTAATGCATTGGTGGGTCTCATGAGACAAACTAGATTGGTTTTTTGGACGGTTCCTTACATATTTATATAATATGTATTATAATGAGGCCTTGAAGGTATGGTTATGATGTCCTAAATTATAAATCCCCTAATTATGATATTATTTATAAATTTCTATTTGATTATTCGAATTTTTATAATAACCATGGATATTTTTCAAAATCATGTGATTATTTATATGGAATTATTTTGATCATTATTTATTCATTCCATATTATTATTTATGTTTAATTAAATGAATAAATGTAATTTTTTTCTTATTTAACATTCCATATTTATTATACCTTATGTGTTAATTATAGATTCCATTTTACACATACCATTAATGATAATTAGAGGTCACCCCTTTCATATGTTTTATTTCCTTAGGATTCTTTGAAATTTGTTATGATTGATATACTGAGATATGACAAATGGAATAGCAGTGTTCTAAAAAACACTATATTGTATTTTATTTTTTCAATTGTAATATAATATTCATGTATATATCTAATTTCTTGAGAGTAATAAACTATTTAGTCCTTCGGGATGTGATTCTTTATATCTAGTGATAATATAATAAAGTAATCACTAACTCTAGGCTACTAGGGTTAGGGTCCTTATAGGTATATCTTGAGAAATATTTTGTGGTTGGGGAAATAAACTAAATAATACAATTAAGTTAGTGGGAGATGACGATCAATTATAGGTTTTTAGATGACAAATGTATTAGTTTGACTTTGTCCTGTGAAGATAGGAAGTCGGTGGTAACCGGAAGAACTAGTTGGGATATACTACATTAGTATAGTTTCATTATATTATGTGTGATATAAAATCCATTATAATAAACCTCCATTAATATGAATAAAAGTAAAGAATAATTCCTATATAGAGTAAGAGGCATGTCTGAACCACATAATTTTTTTTCATTTTTATACTTTCTTTATTTTTTCATTGCTTATACCATTATTTCATGTCTATGTTTAATGAAGGATTTATGTTGTGGTGCAGTGAATAGTATATGGGATTTACTTATATGTTTGGGTCATTGTAGAAAAGGTTCTCATTATGAATTTTTTTCTTATAAGAAATTTTTGGTTGTGTATTATCCAATGGATTACTATAAGGATGATGTGAATCCATCATGTGGTATTAGAGCTCAAGATTAAGGTGTTTCATAATGATCAAATCTACGTAAATGTGATTCATAACATGGTTTAGTAGCAACATTTTTTACATCTCCTTATATGAGAATATAGAGAAGAAGTTAATTATATATCTTCTTTATCATGTATGGAAGGAATGTGAGTTCAAATTTTATAATGGGGTGGGATTATATGAGAATAGATTCTATGTGGATAAGTTCCCCAAAATGAGTTTTCTGTTTTGCAAGATGGAGATAGTAAATTTCCATTTGTAAAAGGAACATGATCATTAGTTAATGAATACTAATATAGTTTAAATTAAAGGATTAGAATAATATATGATAGACAAAAAATAAAATGGGTTAATTCATGTTTCAATTTCTAAAAATGTAGTGTATAATTTCTAAGAATTAAAAAGAATATAAAAACTCATGAATACTGATAAAACACTATTTTATTGAATATTTTATTGATAATAAATGAAATAATTTCCTCACATTGTGTTAAATATGTTTATTTATAAAATATTTGGGATTTGATCATTCATTTGAAAATTTGGTGAAAATTCCATTTTTACCCTTAATAGTGTATTGTAGTATTTCGAAGATAAATATTTTTATATTTATTATTTAAATTTGAAATTTTGTAACAGTGTTCCTAACGCCAGTGTATACAACTTTAATTCATGACACTAGAGCTAAAGATTGCATTTGTATGGATTAAATGATCAATTAATCCAATTGTGGGCTGGACTCGGCAGAATAGACATGGGTTCTGTATTTGGACCATATCGTCTACATACAGGCTTGGATTGAGCCCAAATTTTGAGGAACGCTCGGGGACATGATTTGGCACAAATCCTCCTTCTGGAAGGCTGGTCACGTCACGCGTTTTGGAGGCCAAATGGGCAGTGCAAGTTGGAATAAAATATTTGGCCGAGTTTTTGATTTCACACTTAAAAAGTTATGTATCCCTATCCCTCAAAAACTCTATTTAAAGGGGGTTTTAACTCTTTGAGAGGGCTGGTCGAGGATTTTTGAAGGTGTGGCCGAAAGGGTGTCTCTTGGGAGCCCCTCCCAACTCTTGGAAGAAGTAATCCTTTGTGCAAACCTCTCTTCCAAAAAGGCTCTCCTCTCTCACCTCTTCTTTGTATTTCTTTTCTTTCATGTTTGTTTCTTGAATTTTTCTTCAAATAGTTTTCTGTGTTCATTCATATTCTTCTTATCTTAATCTTCTTAATTTGGTTGGAATCAAGAGTGGAGACAAGATTGGGTTCTACCCTTTCAATCCGTTGCTTATGAAAAACGTCTCCACGATGACTACACCACCCATGGAAGAGTAGTTCTTTTTAGTAATCGATCGACCTCTATCCTTCTTCATTCATTTATTTTGAATCAATGAGATACTGTAATTCACATATTATGATCTATTAATTGAGTTTTTAATTTAAATGAAACTAAGCAAGCAATTGAATAGTTAACACAAAACACACGAGGTCGGGAATTGTGTGAACTGTGAGAGCGCAACCTTAACCGGTAATTCAAAACCACATGGGATCAATTTGTAGAGTTCAAATATAATCCCTAAACTCAATTAATCCTCATCTCCAGAGTGGTTATGTGCCTTAATTTACCACTTACCATAAGCTAATTTTAGAGCATCAATCAAAGCAGGGTGTCGCGATTGCATGTTCCGAAGTTATCCTAAGGTTAAAATTCACTTCAATATTCGTGGTAAAGTTAATTATCGTAGGGTTCGGGATTTAACAAATTAAGGGATCATAATTAAGTGAATATTAATTTAAATGATAATTATTAATAAATTATTGAAGAGATAGAGTTAGATCGATTACTCCTTTTAAAATAGATTTCTAAAAAACATCTTCTTGTTGTGTCATTCTAATCGAAACTTCATTTCAAAATTAAAAACAAAAAAAATGCAATCTTCTTCCAGCAAACTTCTTATAGGTTCATAAACTATAAAAAAACCACCCCCATCCTTTCAAGTAGTTATTTTATTCTCTTTTATTTAATTTTTAGAATACCTCTAATAAATTGTTAAATTCACTTCCTCCTTTGAGAGACGACCTTGGTCTGCCACTCTGCTGCACCTAAGTACCCCAAATTACACTAATCATTTGAGGGAGCCCACGACAGTGCTCTTTCAAAATGGCATCGTTGCCGGGGAGGCAAGTAATTATTTCAACCAATTAGAGGTATTTATTTTATTTTACATTTTATTCTCTTCCTCTCTTCTTTCTTCCTTCTTTACCCAATCTGATTTTTCTTCTTCTTCTTTTATTTTATTCTACTTCTATTTGGACCATCAAATCAAACTTATCATTTTTATTTTACTATGGTACTCCTTATTTCTTTTCATTTTTATTTTATCTATGACACAAACTAATCCCGAAGATCTCTTAGATCTTGACCCTGAGATTGAACATAGCCTTAGGGCACGAATCAGACATTCTCAATCTACAGGAAGTTTCAATATTCAACCAGTTAGTGAATTCCTCTCTTCTGGAAACATTGAAATTGGAAGCTATTAAAATTAAAACATAAAAGAGGAACCAATGGCTGAAAACAATGGAAATGAAATTAATAGAACCATTCGAGAATTGGCTGCACCTGATATTAACTATCAACCAAATTGTATTGCATACCCAAATCTCAAATCGGACATTGAATTGAAATATGGATTAATTCACCTTCTTCCAAAGTTTCATGGCTTATGTGGTGAGGATCCCAACAAACACCTTAAGTAATTTAATGTGGTTTTCTCAACTTTAAAACCAAGAAATGTTTCTGAAGATCAAATTAAATTAAGAGCATTCCCATTCTCACTTGATGGAGCTGCAAAAGATTGGATGTATTACTTGCAACCTGAAGATGTAACATGTTGGAATGATTTGAAACGTCTTTTCTTGCAAAGAATTTTTCCAGCATCAATGACAACATCCATTAGAAAGGAGATATCGGGGATCAAGCAAGCCCAATGGGAGTCAATGTATGAGTACTGGGAGCGATTCAAGAAGTTGTGTGCAAGCTGCCCACATCACCAAATCAGTGAGCAATTACTCATCCAGTACTTCTATGAAAGACTCACACCCATGGAGAGGAGCATGGTGGATGCTACAGCTGGAGGAGCAGTGGTGGACAAGACACCAGTAGCTGCACGAGCATTGATCGACAAAATGGCCCAAAACTCCCATCAATTTGGTGATAGAAGTACACCACATGTCAGGGGAGTACATCAGGTAAGTCCTTCTTCTCATGAAAGTCATTTGATTGAAACTAAGTTGGAAGAATTGACCACTATGGTGAGGCAAATTGATTTGGCACAAAAGAAATCTCTACCCCCTCCTTCAAGGCCATGTGGCATTTGCACTGAGACAAGCCACCCAACTAACTGTTGCCCACAACTACAAGAGACAAAAGATTGTGCAGCAGTGTTCCCAGGGAGACCATTTCAGCAGCAACAACAACCATATCCCCAAAAGAAGTTTGATTCATTTTCTCCAACATACAACCAAGGGTGGAAAGATCAACCGGACATGAGGTATGGCTCTGGACAACAACAAAGGCCCCCTTTTCAACCAAACTTCCAGCAGCCTCTGCCTTACCAGTAGGGTTTCCAACAACCCCAATGGAGATTTGAAGCCCAAGAATCAACAAGACAACAACAAGGGAATCCCCCACCAAAGGTAGATTCTAATACTGATGATCTTTTGAAGAAAATTGTTCATAATCAATAGAATGAGCTGAAGAGTCAAAGTTCAGAGCTGAGGGAGTTAAAGACTCAAATGAGCCAGATTGCCACCTCCCTCCATGAACTTGTAAGTAAGAATTCCGGAAATCTACCTTCCCAACCCACTCTAAATCCAAAGGGGAATGTTAGTTCCATCACATTGAGAAGTGGGAAGAAAATGAACGATACATCTGTACCTACCATTCCACCGGGATTCACGTCAACTCCAGAGAATCCGCATTCCATACCAACTGATGAGCAATCCAAGGAGAAAGATAAAGGTAAGAAAAAGATTGATGGTGTACCTCCTAAACCCCTTCCTTTTCCAAATAGGTTTGTTCAAACCAAGAAGATGGCTGAAGAAGAAATGCAAAAGGAGGTTTTGGACACATTCAAGCGTGTGGAGATCAACATTCCTCTACTTGAATCCATTAAAAAATCCCAAGGTATGCCAAATTCTTAAAAGAACTCTGCACCAATCGAAGAGGGATCAAGGGGAATGAGAGGATCAACCTTGGAAGGAATGTCTCGGCACTCATTACACCAACTCTAGAAATGCCAACAAAGTGTAAGGATCCAGGGACATTCACCATCCCATGCACCATAGGGGAGTTGCACTTTTCTGATGAACTTTGTGATTTAGGCGCTTCTATAAATGTGATGCCTCACTCTGTATTCTCTTCCTTGCAGGTTGGTGAGTTGAAGCCAACAAGAGTAGTGGTGCAATTGGCGAATAAAGCTACGGCATATCCAGCAGGAGTCCTTGAGGATGTACTTTTCCGGGTAATAGACATGATCTTTCCAGCGGATTTCTATGTTCTTAACATGGAGGATGATCAGGTAAGTTCTCATTCCCCCATTATATTAGGTAGGCCCTTCCTCAAAACTGCAAAAACTATCATAAATGTCAATGAGGGTACACTTTACATGGAATTTGGGGATGAAGTTGTGATATTTAATGTTATGGATTCCATGAAGTATCCCTGAGAGGACCATTCTGCTTTTGTTTTCTCCCATTTTGAACCACCAAGTAAAAACATCATGGAATTGGATTGTCCTATGCTTAGGGAGATTATGAGTATTGGTTCTAGTTTGATGTCTAAGAATACTTCTACACCCATTTTTAAGGAACAAGACTCTCTAAGATTTGATTTTGAAATGGAATCATATTCTGATTTTGATCATGTGAACTCTGATTATGACATGGCTATTGAGTATGCTCATGGATTTGGTGCTTTATTCTCTGATTGTGATGATTTTTATTCTGATACTGATGTTCATTGTGCAGAAATGTCTGTTTCATCAATTTCTCCATCCATACATCACCCACCTACATTGGAACTCAAGACATTGCCCCCAAATCTCAAATATGCATACTTGCTCAGTGGTGATAGATTACCTGTCATAATTGCTAACAATATATCTTTTGAACATGAAGAAAAACTTTTGAATCTTTTGAGAGATAACATTAGGGCAATTGGTTGGACATTGGCAGACATATCCGGTATTAGCCCCTCCATTTGCATGCATAGGATTATCTTGGAGGATGGGGCTAAACCGGTGAGACAGCCACAAAGGAGACTTAATCCCACCCTCCTAGAAGTTGTTAAGAAAGAAGTTGAAAAATTACTTGAGGCGGGTATCATTTACCCTATTTCTGACTCACAATGGGTTAGCCCTGTTCAGGTTGTACCAAAGAAAACTGGTTTCACTATTATAAAAAATGAAAATGATGAGTTAGTTCTTGTGAGAGTACAAAACAGTTGGCGAGTGTGTATCGATTATAGGAAACTAAATCAATCCACTCGTAAGGACCATTTCCCACTTCCATTCATTGACCAGATGCTTGAGAGACTAGCTGGGAAGACACACTATTGTTTCTTGGATTGATTTTCTAGCTATTTTCAAGTTCCCATTGCAGTAGAGGACCAGGAGAAGACAGCATTCACCTGCCCATTTGGTACCTTTACTTACCGAAGGATGCCATTTAGACTTTGCAATGCCCCAAGTACCTTCCAGAGATGCATGCTGAGTATTTTCTCAGATTTCATTGAGACCTACATGGAGGTATTTATGGATGATTTTACAGTTTATGGGTCCTCATTTGATGAATGTCTCTCTAGTTTGGGTGATGTGTTGCATCGTTGTATTGAGAAGAATCTGGTCTTAAATTTTTAAAAATTTCATTTCATGGTCGAAAAGGGAATTGTCTTAGGTCATATAGTCTCACAAGATGGAATTGAAGTTGATAAATCTAAGGTAGACGTTATTTCATCCCTCCCATATCCTACATGTGTGCGTGATGTTCGATCATTCCTTGGGCATGCTGGATTTTATCGACGCTTTATCAGAGATTTTAGTAAGATCGCTCTACCCTTATCTCGATTTCTTCAAAAAGATATTGACTTCAATTTTGATGATTCATGCAGGGTATCATTTGATGAGCTGAAGAAGTGTCTGACCACTCCACCAATCATACATCCCCCGCGGTGGGACCTTCCATTTGAGCTTATGTGTGACGCCTCCAACTTCGCGGTTGGAGTTGTCTTATCTCAGAGGGTGGAAGGACGTTCACATGTGATTGCCTATGCATCGAGGACAATAGATTCAGCCCAATCAAATTACACAACTACGGAAAAGGAGTTTCTTGCTGTCATATTTGCTGTAGATAAATTTCGTTCATATTTATTGGGCTCTAAAGTAGTTGTTTTTTCTGACCATGCAGCTTTGAGGTTCCTCCTAAAAAAGCCTGATGCAAAGCCACGACTTATCCGTTGGATGCTCCTTCCTCAGGAATTTGATATTGAGATAAAGGACAAGAAGGGATCAGAGAATTTGGTGGAGGACCACATGAGTAGGCTTACTCACACACTAGAAGATGACACCTTGGACTGGGTACCACTTCGGGACACTTTCCCCGATGAACATCTCTATACCATCTCAGGTAAGCATCCTTGGTATGCTGATTTAGTTAATTACATTGTTGGCTCTGAAATCTCAGTAAATTTGAAGAAGCATCAAGTCCAAAAATTAAAAAGTGAGTCTAGGTATTATGTTTGGGATGATCCGTACCTCTGGCCCATGTGTAGTGACCAAGTCATTATGAGGTGTGTTCTCGATCATGAGTTTGAGTCTGTTTTGCATTTCTGTCATACACTTGCATTTGGTGGAAACATTGGACCCCAACGGACAGCTAGGAAGGTTTTAGACTCTGGATTATATTGGCCTAGCTTGTTCCATGATGCCCATTTGTTTTGTAAGTCATTCTCTTGTTGCCAACACACTGGGAACATTTCTAGGAGACCTGAGATGCCCCAACAACCCATACTATTTTGTGAGATTTTTGATGAATGGGGAATCGACTTTATGGGTCCTTTTCCTAGTTCATTTTGATTTTTGTATATTTTGGTTGCTGTTGATTATGTGAGTAAATGGGTGGAGGCCAAGGCCACCAGGACTGACAATTCTCATGTTGTTGTGGACTTTGTCAAAGCACAGATTTTTTGCAGGTTTGGAGTACCAAAGGCCATAATCAGTGACCAAGGGACACACTTTTGCAATAGGAATTTTTCTTCCCTCCTTCGAAAGTATGCGGTGACACACAAAACATCAACACCTTACCACCCCCAAACAAATGGCCAGGCTGAGGTTTCAAATCGTGAGTTGAATCAAATCTTGGAGAAAACCGTACAGCCAAATAGGAAGGATTGGAGCAAGCGCTTGGATGATTCATAGTGAGCTTATAAGACAACATACAAGACCCCCATTGGTATGTCCCCATTTCGGATTGTTTTTGGGAAATCATGTCATCTCCCTGTGGAAGTCGAGCATCGGGCATATTGGGCTATAAAGAAATGTATCATGGATTTGGCCCAAGCTGGAATTCAAAGGAAGTTGAAAATTCAAGAGCTTGAGGAGATTCGACTATCATCATATGAGAACTCAAGGCTCTACAAGGAAAGATCAAAAGCATTTCATGACAAAATGATCCAACAAAGGGAGTTTCATGTTGGAGAGAAAGTCCTTCTCTATAGTTCACGACTGAAGTTGATGCCTGGTAAGTTGCGTTCCAGATGGTTAGGTCCTTATATTGTGTCTACTGTTTTTCCTTATGGTGTAGTGGAGATCACACAAGAGGACACTGGAAGGATCTTTACAGACAATGGGAAACGTTTGAAGAGATACATTGAGGGACATCCTACTAATGCAGTGTATTTTATCACACTGCATTACCCCATCATGACTTGATCACATCAGGCTCTTCCAAACCCTTTCACTTTTATATTATTTGTCCTATTTAAAAATTCTGCATTTCATGTGCATATATCATCTCACAGGTTCACATTGAGGACAATGCAATATTTTAAGTGTGGGGGAGGGAACCTTTTAGTTTAGTAATTTCAATTGTTTTCCTGTTTAAAAAAAAATTGTGTGTTTTTCAAATTTTGTGTGTTTATTTTACAATTTTATGTGTTTTTTGAAACATTTTGAGCTAAAATGATTCTCATCACCATTTTTAAATCCATATCAATAAGTGAAACAATTTCCCCCTTGAAACTAAGCTTAAATGATTGTTGAAATGACTTTGTTTCAAGTTAAAATATTTAGTAATTTCATGAAAAGTACGCTGAATTTTGAATCCCATGCCAATCTCACTGTCTTTATATTTGAAATCACTTTCCTGTGAGGCTTCTAAACCATTATTTTCATATTCTTTACATTCACCTCACTTCTTGAGAGAACCAAATCATGCTTGATTTAACCAGAATTTGATCTATTCCTGTCAAAACTTGAGGGTTTGAGGTACGTGTGTTTAAATGATTGTGGCATTTGTTTGGTATTAAAACCCCTATTTCAAAGAATCCTTTTTTATAATGGCCTACCTTGAATATTTAATCCTTATAGCCCTTAGAATCCATGCACAACCTGTTAGGTTAAGCCACATTACAAGCTAATTTTCCCTATCCAACCAACTCTTGAAGTGAAATTGCATAATCTAGTTGAGCTTAAGTGTGGGGGAATCTGTCTTGTGTTATGCCACCACATTATGTGATACTTTGGGTGGAAAATTAAATTCTGAAGAGATGTGTTTGCTTCTAAAGAAAGTCATTATATTGAAAGCTGTGCCTTTTCTAGAGCATTCATGACAAGTGAAGCTGTGCCTTTTCTGGAGCTTCTAATTGAGGTGGAAAGTTGTGCCCATCTGGAGCTTTCATGAAAATCATGTTTGAGAAGATTGAAATTTTTTTATGCTGAAATAATGAATGGTTTAAACCTTTCATGGCATTTCATGATAATGTAGCTGAATTGATACTATGGGGATTGAAGAGAAGACTATATTTAAGTGAAAATTAGATTAATGCAATTTTGCTTCAAAAGAGTCAAGCCCTCCTCATTCAGCCTCAGAGTTTTTGACATCTCAATCCTACCAACTGAAAGCCACAGAACAACCCTGAAAAGTCCTAATGATAAACATATGTCCTTGACTCACATCGGGTAGCAATGTAGGAATCTATCAAGCCTATGGTGACCCTTGTATGAGTTTGGATGAGAAAGACATTGCAATAAAAAAACTGATATTTGAGTGATGAGAGAAAATTCAAGTGAGGTAAGTGTTTTGTGCATGGGTGGATAAATGAAGTGGAAATATATTGAATGATATAAATGGAGAACTTGAAATAAGGTTTTTTATGTGGCATGATATCATTTGATTCTTGGTTTGAAATTGATTGATCTTAAGGATATGTGTTTTAAAATTGGTTTTGATTTGATATTGATGTTTATTTGATATGAAGTTTTGCCCTTGTGTGCAAAAGGGTAAGTGTGGGGGAGTTGATAAAACACTATTTTATTGAATATTTTATTGATAATAAATGAAATAATTTCCTCACATTGTGTTAAATATGTTTATTTATAAAATATTTGGGATTTGATCATTCATTTGAAAATTTGGTGAAAATTCCAGTTTTACCCTTAATAGTGCATTGTAGTATTTCGAAGATAAATATTTTTATATTTATTATTTGAATTTGAAATTTTGTAACAGTGTTCCTAACGTCATTTTATACAACTTTAATTCAGGACACTAGAGCTAAAGAGTGCATTTGAATGAAGTAAATGATCAATTAATCCAATGGTGGGCTGGACTCGGCAGAATAGACATGGGTTCTGTATTTGGGCCATATCGTCTACATACGGGCTTGGATTGAGCCCGAATTTTGAGGAAAGCTCGGGGACATGATATGGCACAAATAATCCTTCTGGACGGCCGGTCAATCCTCGCGTTTTGGAGGTCAAATGGGTGGTGAAAGTTGGAATAAAATATTTGGCCGAGTTTTTCATTTCACACTTAAAAAGTTATGTATCCCTAGCCCTCAAAAACTCTATTTAAAGGGGGTTTTAACTCTTTGAGAGGACTGGTCGAGGATTTGGGAAGGTGTGGCCGAAAGGGTGTCTCTTGGGAGACCCTCACAACTCTTGGAAGAAGTAAGCCTTTGTGCAAACCTCTCTTCCAAAAAGGCTCTCCTCTCTCACCTCTTCTTTGTATTTCTTTTCTTTCATGTTTGTTTCTTGAATTTTTCTTCAAATAGTCTTCTGTGTTCATTCCTATTCATCTTATCGTAATCTTCTTAATTGGTATGGAATCAATAGTGGAGACAAGATTGGGTTCTACCCTTTCAATCCGTTGCTTATGCAAAACGTCTCCACGATGACTACACCACCCATGGAAGAGTAGTTCTTTTTAGTAGTCGATCGACCTCTATCCTTCTTCATTAATTTATTTTGAATCAATGAGCTACTGTAATTCAAATATTATGATCTATTAATTGAGTTTTTAATTTAAATGAAACTAAGCAAGCAATTGAATAGTTAACACAAAACACGCGAGGTCGGGAATTGTGTGAACTGTGAGAGCGCAACCTTAACCGGTAATTCAAAACCACATGGGATCAATTTGTAGAGTTCAAATATAATCCCTAAACTCAATTAATCCTCATTTACATAGTGGTTATGTGCCTTAATTTACCACTGACCATAAGCTAATTTTAGAGCATCAATCAATGCAGGGTGTCGCGATTGCATGTTCTGAAGTTATCCTAATGTTAAAATTCACTTCAATCTTCGTGGTAAAGTTAACTCTCGTAGGGTTCGGGATTTAACAAATTAAGGGATCATAATTAAGTGAATATTAATTTAAATGATAATGATTAATAAATGATTGAAGATGTAGAGTTAGATCGATTACGCCTTTTAAAATAGATTTCTAAAAAAACATCTTCTTGTTGTGTCATTCTAATAGAAACTTCATTTAAAAATTAAAAACAAAAAAAAATGCAATCTTCTTCCAGCAAACTTCTTCTAGGTTCATAAACTATAAAAAAACACCCCGATCCTTTCAAGTAGTTATTTTATTCTCTTTTATTTTATTTTTAGAATACCTCTAATAAGTTGTTAAATTCACTTCCTCCTTTGAGAGACGACCTTGGTCAGCCACTCTGATGCACCTAAGTACCCCAAATTACACTAATCATTTGAGGGTGCCCACGACAATGCTCTTTCAAATTGGCATGGTTGCCGGGGAGGCAAGTAATTATTTCAAACAATTATAGGTATTTATTTTATTTTACATTTTATTCTCTTCCTCTCTTTTTTCTTCCTTCTTTACCCAATCTGATTTTTCTTCTTCTTCTTTTTTTTCTTCTACTTCTCTTTGGACCATCAAATCAAACTTCTCATTTTTATTTTACTATGGTACACCTTCTTTCTTTTAATTTTTATTTTATCTATGACACGAACTAATCTCAAAGATCTCTTAGATCTTGACCGTGAGATTGAACGTAGCCTTAGGGCATGAATCAGACATTCTCAATCTACGGGAAGTTTCAATATTCAACCAGTTGGTGAATTCCTCTCTTCTGGAAACATTGAAATTGGAAGCAATTCAAATTCAAACATAAAAGAGGAACCAATGGCTGAAAACAATGGAAATGAACTTAATAGAACCATTCGAGAATTGGTTGCACCTGATATTAACTATCAACCAAATTGTATTGCATACCCAAATCTCGAATCGGACTTTGAATTGAAATCTGGATTAATTCACCTTCTTCCAAAGTTTCATGGCTTATCTGGTGAGGATCCCAACAAACACCTTAAGGAATTTAATGTGGTTTGCTCAACTTTAAAACCAAGAAATGTTTCTGAAGATCAAATTAAATTAAGAGCATTCCCATTCTCACTTGATGGAGCTGCAAAGGATTGGATGTATTATTTGCAACCTGAAGATGTAACATGTTGGAATGATTTGAAACATCTTTTCTTGCAAAGATTTTTTCCAGCATCAAGGACAACATCCATTCGAAAGGAGATATCGGGGATCAAGCAAGCCCAAGGGGAGTCAATGTATGAGTACTGGGAGCGATTCAAGAAGTTGTATGCAAGCTTCCCACATCACCAAATCAGTGAGCAATTACTCATCCAGTACTTCTATAAAAGACTCACACCCATGGAGAGGAGCATGGTGGATGCTGCAGCTAGAGGAGCATTGGTGGACAAGACACCAGTAGCTTCACGAGCATTGATCGACAAAATGGCCCAAAACTCCCATCAATTTGGTGATAGAGGTACACCACATGTTAGGGGAGTACATCAGGTAAGTCCTTCTTCTCTTGAAAGTCATTTGATTGATACTAAGTTGGAAAAATTGACCACTATGGTGAGGAAAATTGCTTTGGCACAAAAGACATCTCTACCCCCTCCTTCAAGGCCATGTGGCATTCGCACTGAGACAAGCCACCCAACTTACTGTTGCCCACAACTACAAGAGACAGAAGATTGTGCAGTAGTGTTCCCAGGGAGACCATTTCCGAAGCAACAACAACCATATCCCCAAAATATGTTTGATTCATTTTCTCCAACATACAACCAAGGGTGGAAAGATCAACCGGACATGAGGTATGGCTCTGGACAACAACAAAGGCCCTCTTTTCAACCAAACTTCCAGCAGCCTCCGCCTTACCAGCAGGGTTTCCAACAACCCCAAAGGAGATTTGAAGCCCAAGCATCAACAAGCCAACAACAAGGGAATCCCCCACCAAAGGTAGATTCAAATACTGATGATCTTTTGAAGAAAATTGTTCTTAATCAACAGAATGAGCTGAAGAGTCGAAGTTCAGAGCTGAGGGAGTTAAAGACTCAAATGAGCCAGATTGCCACTGCCCTCCATGAACTTGTAAGTAAGAATTCCGGAAATCTACCTTCCCAACCCACTCTAAATCCAAAGGGGAATGTTAGTTCCATCACATTGAGAAGTGGGAAGAAAATGAACGATACATCTGTACCTACCATTCCACCAGGATTCACCTCAACGCCAGAGAATCTGCATTCCATACCAACTGATGAGAAATCCTAGGAGAAAGATAAAGGTAAGAAAAAGATTTATGATGTACCTCCTAAACCCCTTCCTTTTCCAAATAGGGTTGTTCAAACCAAGAATATGGCTGAAGAAGCAATGCAAAAGGAGGTTTTGGACACATTCAAGCATGTGGAGATCAACATTCCTCTACTTGAATCCATTAAGCAAATCCCAAGGTATGCCAAATTCTTAAAAGAACTCTACACCAATCGAAGAGGGCTCAAGGGGAATGAGAGGATAAACCTTGGAAGGAATGTCTCGGCACTCATTACACCATCTCTGGCAATGCCAACAAAGTGCAAGGATCCAGGGACATTCACCATCCCTTGCACCATAGGGGAGTTTCACTTTTCTGATGCACTTTGTGATTTAGGTGCTTCCATAAATGTGATGCCTCACTCTGTATTCTCTTCCATGCAGGTTGGTGAGTTGAAGCCAACAAGAGTAGTGGTGCAATTGGCGAATAGAGCTACGGCATATCCAGCAGGATTCCTTGAGGTTGTACTTGTCCGGGTAAGAGACATGATCTTTCCAGCGGATTTCTATGTTCTTAACATGGAGGATGATCAGGTAAGTTCTCATTCCCCCATTATCTTAGGTAGGCCCTTCCTCAAAACTGCAAAAACTATCATAAATGTCAATGAGGTTACACTTTCCATGGAATTTGGGGATGAAGTTGTGATATTTAATGTTATGGATTCTATGAAGTACCCCTCAGAGGACCATTCTGCTTTTTTTATCTCCCATTTTGAACCACCATGTAAAAAAATCATGGAATTGGATTGTCCTATGCTTAGGGAGATTATGAGTATTGGTTCTAGTTTGATGTCTAAGAATACTTCTACACCCATTTTTAAGGAACAATACTCTCTACCATTTGATTTTGAAATGGAATCATATTCTGATTTTGATCATGTGAAGTCTGATTATGACATGGCTATTGAGTATGCTGATGGATTTGGTGCTTTATTCTCTGATTGTGATGATTTTTATTCTGATACTGATGTTCATTGTGCAGATATGTCTGTTGCATCAATTTCTCCATTTATACATCACCCACCTACATTGGAACTCAAGCCCTTTCCCCCAAATCTCAAATATGCATACTTGCTCAGTGGTGATAGATTACCTGTCATAATTGCTAACAATCTCTCTTTGGAACATGAAGAAAAACATTTGAATCTTTTGAGAGATAACATTAGGGAAATTGGTTGGACATTGGCAGACATATCAGGTATTAGCCCCTCCATTTGCATGCATAGGATTCTCTTGGAGGATGGGGCTAAACCGGTGAGACAGCCACAAAGGAGACTTAATCCCACCCTCCTAGAAGTTGTTAAGAAAGAAGTTGAAAAATTACTTGAGGCGGGTATCATTTACCCTATTTCTGACTCACAATGGGTTAGCCCTGTTCAGGTTGTACCAGAGAAAACTGGTTTCACTGTTATAAAAAATGAAAATGATGAGTTAGTTCCTGTGAGAGTACAAAACAGTTGGCGAGTGTGTATAGATTATAGAAAACTAAATCAATCCACTCGTAAGGACCATTTCCCACTTCCATTCATTGACCAGATGCTTGAGAGACTAGCTGGGAAGACACACTATTGATTCTTGGATGTATTTTCTGGCTATTTTCAGGTTCCCATTGCAGTAGAGGACCAGGAGAAGACAACATTCACCTGCCCATTCAGTACCTTTGCTTAACGAAGGATGCCATTTGGACTTTGCAATGCCCCAGGTACCTTCCAGAGATGCATGGTGAGTATTTTCTCAGATTTCATTGAGACCTGCATGGAGGTATTTATGGATGATTTTACAGTTTATGGGTCCTCATTTTATGAATGTCTCTCTAGTTTGGGTGATGTGTTGCATCGTTGTATTGAGAAGAATCTGGTCTTAAATTTTGAAAAATGTCATTTCATGGTCGAAAAGGGAATTGTCTTAGGTCATATAGTCTCACAACATGGCATTGAAGTTGATAAATCTAAGGTAGACGTTATTTCATCCCTCCCATATCCTACATGTGTGTGTGATGTTCGATCATTCCTTGGGCATGCTGGATTTTATCGATGCTTTATCAAAGATTTTAGTAAGATCTCTCTACCCTTATCTCGATTGCTTAAAAAGATATAGACTTCAATTTTGATGATTCATGCAGGGTATCATTTGATGAGCTGAAGAAGTGTCTGACCACTCCACCAATCATACAGCCCCCACGGTGGGACCTTCATTTGAGCTTATGTGTGATGCCTCCAACTTCGCGGTTGGAGCTGTCTTATCTCATAGGGTGGAAGGAAGTTCACATGTGATTGCCTATGCATCGAGGACACTGGATTCATCCCAATCAAATTACACAACTACGGAAAAGGAGTTTCTTGCTGTCATATTTGCTTTAGATAAATTTCGTTCATATTTATTGGGCTCTAAAGTAGTTGTTTTTTCTGACCATGCAGCTTTGAGGTACCTCCTAAAGAAGCCTGATGCAAAGCCACGACTTATCCGTTGGATGCTCCTTCCTCAGGAATTTGATATTGAGATAAAGGACAAGAAGGGATCAGAGAATTTGGTGGCGGGCCACATGAGTAGGCTTACTCACACAATAGAGGATGACACCATGGACCGGGTACCACTTCTGGACACTTTCCCCGATGAACATCTCTATACCATCTCAGGTAAGCATCCTTGGTATGCTGATTTAGTTAATTACATTGTTGGCTCTGAAATCCCAGTAAATTTGAAGAAGCATCAAGTCCAAAAATTAAAAAGTGAGTCTAGGTATTATGTGTGGGATGATCCGTACCTCTAGCGCATGTGTAGTGACCAAGTCATTAGGAGGTGTGTTCTCGATCATGAGTTTGAGTCTGTTTTGAATTTCTATCATACACTTGCTTATGGTGGACACATTAGACCCCAACGGACTGCTAGGAAGGTTTTAGACTCTGGATTATATTGTCCTAGCTTGTTCCATGATTCCCATTTGTTTTGTAAGTCATGATCTCATTGCCAACACACTGGGAACATTTCTAGGAGACATGAGATGCCCCAACAACCCATACTATTTTTTGAGATTTTTGATGTATGGGGCATCGACTTTATGGGTCCTTTTCCTAGTTCATTTGGATTTTTGTATATTTTGGTTGCTGTTGATTATGTGAGTAAATGGGTGGAGGCCAAGGCCACCAGGACTGACGATTCTCATGTTGTTGTGGACTTTGTCAAAGCACAGATTTTTTGCAGGTTTGGAGTACCAAAGGCCATCATCAGTGACCAAGGGACACTTTTTTGCAATATGAATTTTTCCCTCCTCCTTCAAAAGTATGGGGTGACACACAAAACATCAACACCATACCACCCCCAAACAAATGGCCAGGCTGAGGTTTCAAATCGTGAGTTGAAACAAATCTTGGAGAAAACCGTGCAGCCAAATAGAAAGGATTGGAGAAAGAGCTTGGATGATGCATTGTGGGCTTATAGGATAGCATACATGACCCCCATTGGTATGTCCCCATTTCGGATTGTTTTTGGGAAAGCATGTCATCTCCCCGTGGAAGTCGAGCATCGGGCATATTGGGCTATAAAGAAATGTAACATGGATTTGGCCCAAGCTGGAATTCAAAGGAAGTTGAAAATTCAAGAGCTTGAGGAGATTCGACTGTCATTATATGAGAACTCAAGGCTCTACAAGGAAAGATCAAAAGTAGCTCATGACAAAATGATCCAACAAAGGGGGTTTCATGTTGGAGAGAAAGTCCTTCTCTATAGTTCATGACTGAAGTTGATGCCCGGTAAGTTGCATTCCAGATGGTTAGGTCCTTATATTGTGTCTAATGTTTTTCCTTATGGTGCAGTGGAGATCACACAAGAGGACACTGGAAGGAGCTTTACAGTCAATGGGCAACGTTTGAAGAGATACATTGAGGGACATCCTACTGATGCAGTGGATTTTATCACACTGCATGACCCCATCATCACTTGATCACATCAGGCTGTTCCTAACCCTTTCACTTTTATATTATTTGTCCTATTTAAAAATTATGCATTTCATGTGCATATATCATCTCACTGGTTCACATTGAGGACAATGCAATATTTTAAGTGTGGGGGAGGGAACCTTTTAGTTTAGTAATTTCAATTGTTTTCCTGTTTAAAAAAACCAAAAAAAATTGTGTGTTTTTCAAATTTTGTGTGTTTATTTTATAATTTTATGTGTTTTTTGAAACATTTTGAGCTAAAATGATTCTCATCACCATTTTTAAATCCATATAAATAAGTGAAACAATTTACCCCTTGAAACTAAGCTTAAATGAATGCTGAAATGACTTTTTTTCAAGTTAAAATTTATAGTAATTTCATGAAAAGTACGCTGAATTTTGAATCCCATGCCAATCTCACTGTCTTTATATTTGAAATCACTTTCTTGTGAGGCTTCTAAACCATTATTTTCATATTCTTTACATTCACCTCACTTCTTGAGAGAACCAAACCATGCTTGATTTAACCAGAATTTGATCTATTCCTGTCAAAACTTGAGGGTTTGAGGTACTTGTGTTTAAATGATTGAGGCATTTGTTTGGTATTAAAACCCCTATTTCAAAGAATCCTTTTTTATAATGGCCTACCATGAATATTTAATCCTTGTAGCCCTTATAATCCATGCGCATCCTGTTAGGTTAAGCCACATTACAAGCTAATTTTCCCTATCCAACCAGCTCTTGAAGTGAAATTGCATAATCTAGTTGAGCTTAAGTGTGGGGGAAGCTGTCTTGTGTTATGCCACCACATTATGTGATACTTTGGGTGGATAATTAAATTCTGAAGAGATGTGTTTGCTGCTAAAGAAAGTCATTATATTGAAAGTTGTGCCTTTTCTGGAGCTTTCATGACAAGTGAAGCTGTGCCTTTTCTGGAGCTTCTAATTGAGGTGGAAAGATGTGCCCATCTGGAGCTTTCAAGAAAATCATGTTTGAGAAGATTGAAATTTTTTTATGCCGAAATGATGAATGGTGTAAACCTTTCATGACATTTCATGATGATGGAGTGGAATTGATACTATGGAGATTGAAGAGAAGACCATATTTAAGTGAAAATTATATTAATGCAATTTTGCTTCAAAAGAGTCAAGCCCTCCTCATTCAGCCTCAGAGTTTTTCGCATCTCAATCCTATCAACCGAAAGCCACAGAACAACCCTAAAAATTCCTCATGATAAACATATTACCTTGACTCAAATCGGGTAGCAATGTAGGAATCTATCAAGCCTATGGTGACCCTTGTATGAGTTTGGATGAGAAAGACATTGCAAAAAAAACTGATATTTGAGTGATGAGAGAAAATACAAGCGAGGTAAGTGTTTTGTGCATGGGTGGATAAATGAAGTGGAAATATATTGAATGATATAAATGGAGAACTTGAAATAAGGTTTTTTATGAGGCATTATATCTTTTGATTCTTGGTGTGAAATTGATTGATCTTAAGGATATGTGTTTTAAAATTTGTTTTGATTTGATATTGATGTTTACTTGATATGAGGTTTTGCCCAGGTGTGCAAAAGGGTAAGTGTGGGGGAGTTGATAAAACACTATTTTATTGAATATTTTATTGATAATAAATGAAATAATTTACTCACATTGTGTTAAATATGTTTATTTATAAAATATTTGGGATTTGATCATTCATTTGAAAATTTGGTGAAAATTCCAGTTTTACCCTTAATAGTGCATTGTAGTATTTCGAAGATAAATATTATTATGTTTATTATTTGAATTTGAAATTTTGTAACAGTGTTCCTAACGTCGTTTTTTACAACTATCATTCAGGACACTAGAGCTAAATAGTGCATTTGGATGGAGTAATGATCAACTAATCCAATGGTGGGCTGGACTCGGCAGAATGGACATGGGTTCTGTATTTGGGCCATATCGTCTACATACAGGATTGGATTGAGCCCAAATGCTGAGGAAAGCTCGGGGACATGATTTGGCACAAACCATCCTTCTGGAAGGCCGGTCAATTTACGCGTTTTGGAGGTCAAATGGGAGGTGCAAGTTGGAATAAAATATTTGGCCGAGTTTTTCATTTCACACTTAAAAAGTTATGTATCCCTAGCCCTCAGTAACTCTATTTAAAGGGGGTTTTAACTCTTTGAGAGAGCTGGCCGAGGATTTGGGAAGGTTTTTCCGAAAGGGTGTCTCTTGGGAGCCCCTCACAACTCTTGGAAGAAGTAAGCCGTTGTGCAAACCTCTTTTCCAAAAAGGCTCTCCTCTCTCACCTCTTCTTTGTATTTCTTTTCTTTCATGTTTGTTTCTTGAATTTTTCTTCAAATAGTCTTCTGTGTTCATTCCTCTTCTTCTTATATTAATCTTATTAATTGGGTTGGAATCAAGAGTGGAGACAATATTGGGTTCTACCCTTTCAATCCGATGCTTATGCAAAACGTCTCCACGATGACTACACCACCAATGGAATAGTAGTTCTTTTTAGTAATCGATCGACCTATATACTTCTTCATTCATTTATTTTGAATCAATGAGCTACTGTAATTTACATATTATGATCTATTAATTGTGTTTTTAATTTAAATGAAAGTAAGCAAGCAATTAAATAGTTAACACAAAACACGCGAGGTCGGGAATTGTGTGAACTGTGAGAGCGCAACCTTAACCGGTAATTCAAAACCACATGGGATAAATTTGTAGAGTTCAAATATAATCCCTAAACTAAATTAATCCTCATTTACAGAGTGGTTATGTGCCTTAATTTACCACTGACCATAAGCTAATTTTAGAGCATCAATCAAAGCAGGGTGTCACGATTGCATGTTTCGAAGTTATCCTAAGGTTAAAATTCACTTCAATCTTCGTGGTAAAGTTAATTCTTGTAGGGTTCGGGATTTAACAAATTAACGGATCATAATTAAGTTAATATTAATTTAAATGATAATGATTAATAAATTATTGAAGAGGTAGATTTATATCAATTACGCCTTTTAAAATAGAATTATAAAAAAACATCTTCTTGTTGTGTCATTCTAATCGAAACATCATTTCAAAATTAAAAACAAAAAAAAATTGCAATCTTCTTCCAGCAAACTTCTTCTAGGTTCATAAACTATAAAAAAACCACCCACATCCTTTCAAGTAGTTATTTTATTCTCTTTTATTTTATTTTTAGAATACCTCTAATAAGTTATTAAATTCACTTCCTCCTTTGAGAGACGACCTTGGTCAGCCACTCTGCTGCACCTAAGTACCCCAAATTACACTAATCATTTGAGGGCGTCCACGACAGCGCTCTTTCAAATTGGCGCCGTTGCCGGGGAGGCAAGTAATTATTTCAACCAATTAGAGGTATTTATTTTATTTTACATTTTATTCTCTTCCTCTCTTCTTTCTTCCTTCTTTACCCAATCTGATTTTTCTTCTTCTTCTTTTATTTTCTTCTACTTCTCATTGGACCATCAAATAAAACTTCTCATTTTTATTTTACTATGGACCACTTTCTTTCTTTTCATTTTTATTTGATCTATGACATGAACTACTCTCGAAGATCTCTTAGATCATGACCCTGAGATTGAACGTAGCCTTAGGGCACGAATCAGACATTCTCAATCTACGAGAAGTTTTAATATTCAACCAGTTGGTGAATTCCTCTCTTCTGAAAAACATTGAAATTGGAAGCTATTCAAATTCAAACATAAAAGAGGAACCAATGGCTGAAAACAATGGAAATGAACTTAATAGAACCATTCGATAATTGGCTGCACCTGATATTAACTATCAACCAAATTGTATTGCATACCCAAATCTCGAATCGGACTTTGAATTGAAATCTTGATTAATTCACCTTCTTCCAAAGTTTCATGGCTTATCTGGTGAGGATCCCAACAAACACCTTAAGGAATTTAATGTGGTTTGCTCAACATTAAAACCAAGAAATGTTTCTGAAGATCATATTAAATTAAGAGCATTCCCATTCTCACTTGATGGATCTGCAAAAGATTGGATGTATTATTTTCAACTTGAAGATGTAACATGTTGGAATGATTTGAAACGTCTTTTCTTGCAAAGATTTTTTCCAGCATCAAGGACAACATCCATTCGAAAGGAGATATCGGGGATCAAGCAAGCCCAAGGGGAGTCAATGTATGAGTACTGGGAGCGATTCAAGAAGTTGTGTGCAAGCTGCCCACATCACCAAATCAGTGAGCAATTACCCATCCAGTACTTCTATGAAAGACTCACACCCATGGAGAGGATCATGGTGGATGCTGCAGCTGGAGGAGCATTGGTGGACAAGACACCAGTAGCTGCACGAGCATTGATCGACAAAATGGCCCAAAACTCCCATCAATTTGGTGATAGAGGTACACCACATGTCAGGGGATTACATCAGGTAAGTCCTTCTTCTCTTGAAAGTCATTTGATTGATACTAAGTTGGAAGAATTGACCACTATTGTGATGCAAATTACTTTGGCACAAAAGACATCTCTACCCCCTCCTTCAAGGCCATGTGGCATTTGCACTGAGACAAGCCACCCAACTGACTGTTGCCCACAACTACAAGAGACAGAAGATTGTGCAGCAGTGTTCCCAGGGAGACCATTTCAGCAGCAACAACAACCATATCCCCAAAAGAAGTTTGATTCATTTGCTCCAACATACAACCAAGGGTGGAAAGATCAACCTGACATGAGGTATAGCTCTGGACAACAACAATGGCCCCCTTTTCAACCAAACTTTCAGCCGCCTCCGCGTTACCAGCAAGGTTTCCAACAACCCCAAAGGAGATTTGAAGCCCAAGCATCAACAAGCCAACAACAAGGGAATCCTCCTCCAAAGGTAGATTCTAATACTTATGCTATTTTGAAGAAAATTGTTCTTAATCTACAGAATGAGATGAAGAGTCAAAGTTCAGAGCTGAGGGAGTTAATGACTCAAATGATCCAAATTGCCACCTCCCTCCATGAACTTGTAAGTAAGAATTCCGGAAATCTACCTTCCCAACCCACTCCAAATCCAAAGGGGAATGTTAGTTCCATCACATTGAGAAGTGGGAAGAAAATGAACGATACATCTGTACCTACCATTCCACCGGGATTCACCTCAACTCCAGAGAATCAGCATTCTATACCAACTGATGAGAAATCCAAGGAGAAAGATAAAGGTAAGAAAAAGATTGATGATGTACATCCTAAACCCCTTCCTTTTCCAAATAGGGTTGTTCAAACCAAGAAGATGGCTGAAGAAGCAATGCAAAAGGAGGTTTTGGACACATTCAAGCGTGTGGAGATCAACATTCCTCTACTTGAAGCCATTAAGAAAATCCCAAGGTATACCAAATTCTTAAAAGAACTCTGCACCAATCGAAGAGGGCTCAAGGGGAATGAGAGGATCAACCTTGGAAGGAATGTCTTGGCACTCATTACACCAACTCTAGCAATGCCAACAAAGTGCAAGGATCCAGGGACATTCACCATCCCATGCACCATATGGGAGTTGCACTTTTCTGATGCACTTTGTGATTTAGGTGCTTCCATAAATGTGATGCCTCACTCTGTATTCTCTTCCTTGCAGGTTGGTGAGTTGAATCCAACATGAGTAGTGGTGCAATTGGCGAATAGAGCTACGGCATATCTAGCAGGAGTCCTTGAGGATGTACTTGTCCGGGTAAGAGACATTATCTTTCCAACGGATTTCTATGTTCTTAACATGGAGGATGATCAGGTAAGTTCTCATGCCCCCATTATCTTAGGTAGGCCCTTCCTCAAAACTGCAAAAACTATCATAAATGTCAATGAGGGTACACCTTCCATGGAATTTGGGGATGAAGTTGTGATATTTAATGTTATGGATTCCATGAAGTACCCCTCAGAGAACCATTCTGCTTTTGTTATCTCCCATTTTAAACCACCAAGTAAAAACATCATGGAATTGGATTGTCCTATTCTTAGGGAGATTATGAGTATTGGTTCTAGTTTGATGTCTAAGAATACTTCTACACCCATTTTTAAGGAACAAGACTCTCTAAGATTTGATTTTGAAATGGAATCATATTCAGATTTTGATCATGTGAACTCTGATTATGACATGGCTATTGAGTATGCTGATGGATTTGGTGCTTTATTCTCTGATTGTGATGATTTTTATTCTGATACTGATGTTCATTGTGCAGATATGTCTGTTGCATCAATTTCTCCATCCATACATCACCCACCTACATTGGAACTCAATCCATTGCCCACAAATCTCAAATATGCATACTTGCTCAGTGGTGATAGATTACCTGTCATAATTGCTAACAATATCTCTTTTGAACATGAAGAAAAACTTTTGAATCTTTTGAGAGATAACATTAGGGAAATTGGTTGGACATTGACAGACATATCAGGTATTAGCCCTTCCATTTTCATGCATAGGATTCTCTTGGAGGATGGGGCTAAACCGGTGAGACAGCCACAAAGGAGACTTAATCCCACCCTCCTAGAAGTTGTTAAGAAAGAAGTTGAAAAATTACTTGAGGCTGGTATCATTTACCCTATTTCTGAATCACAATGGGTTAGCCCTGTTCAGGTTGTACCAGAGAAAACTGGTTTCACTGTTATAAAAAATGAAAATGATTAGTTAGTTCCTGTGAGAGTACAAAACAGTTAGTGAGTGTGTATCGATTATAGGAAACTAAATCAATCCACTCGTAAGGACCATTTCCCACTTCCATTCATTGACCAGATGCTTGAGAGACTAGCTGGGAAGACACACTATTATTTCTTGGATGGATTTTCTGGCTATTTTCAGGTTCCCATTGCAGCAGAGGACTAGGAGAAGACAACATTCACCTGCCCATTCTGTACCTTTGCTTAACGAAGGATGCCATTTGGACTTTGCAATGCCCCAGGTACCTTCCAGAGATGCATGGTGAGTATTTTCTCAGATTTCATTGAGACCTGCATGGAGGTATTTATGGATGATTTTACAGTTTATGGGTCCTCATTTGATGAATGTCTCTCTAGTTTGGGTGATGTGTTGCATCATTGTATTGAGAAGAATCTGGTCTTAAATTTTGAAAAATGTCATTTCATGGTCGAAAAGGGAATTGTCTTAGGTCATATAGTCTCACAACATGGCATTGAAGTTGATAAATCTAAGGTAGACGTTATTTCATCCCTCCCATATCCTACATGTGTGCGTGATGTTCGATCATTCCTTGGGCATGCTGGATTTTATCGACGCTTTATCAGAGATTTTAGTAAGATCGCTCTACCCTTATCTCGATTGCTTCAAAAAGATATTGACATCAATTTTGATGATTCATGCAGGGTATCATTTGATGAGATGAAGAAGTGTCTGACCACTCCACCAATCATACAGCCCCCACGGTGGGACCTTCCATTTGAGATTATGTGTGATGCCTCCAACTTCACGGTTGGAGCTGTCTTATCTCAGAGGGTGGAAGGACGTTCACATGTGATTGCCTATGCATCGAGGACACTGGATTAATCCCAATCAAATTACAAAACTACGGAAAAGGAGTTTCTTGCTGTCATATTTGCTTTAGAAAAATTTCGTTCATATTTATTGGGCTCTAAAGTAGTTGTTTTTTCTGACCATGCAGCTTTGAGGTACCTCCTAAAGAAGCCTGATGCAAAGCCACGACTTATCTGTTGGATGCTCCTTCCTCAATAATTTGATATTGAGATAAAGGACAAGAAGGGATCAGAGAATTTGGTGGCGGACCACATGAGTAGGCTTACTCACACACTAGAGGATGACACCTTGTACCGAGTACCACTTCGGGACACTTTCCCCGATGAACATCACTATACCATCTTAGGTAAGCATCCTTGGTATGCTGATTTAGTTAATTACATTGTTGGCTCTGAAATCCCAGTAAATTTGAAGAAGCATCAAGTCCAAAAATTAAAAAGTGAGTCTAGGTATTATGTGTGGGATGATCCGTACCTCTGGCGCATGTGTAGTGACCAAGTCATTAGGAGGTGTGTTCCCGATCATGAGTTTGAGTCTGTTTTACATTTCTATCATACACTTGCTTGTGGTGGACACTTTGGACCCCAACGGACAGCTAGGAAGGTTTTAGACTCTGGATTATATTGGCCTAGCTTGTTCCGTGATTCCCATTTGTTTTGTAAGTCATGCTCTCATTGCCAACACACTGGGAACATTTCTAGGAGACATGAGATGCCCCAGAAACCCAGACTATTTTGTGAGATTTTTGATGTATGGGGCATCAACGTTATGGGTCCTTTTCCTAGTTCATTTGGATTTTTGTATATTTTGGTTGCTGTTGATTATGTGAGTAAATGGGTGGAGGCCAAGGCCACCAGGACTGACGATTCTCATGTTGTTGTGGAATTTGTCAAAGCACAGATTTTTTGCAGTTTTGGAGTACCAAAGGCCATCATCAGTGACCAAGGGACACACTTTTCCAATATGAATTTTGCCTCCCTCCTTCGAAAGTATGGGGTGACACACAAAACATCAACACCATACCACCCCCAAACAAATGGCTAGGATGAGGTTTCAAATCGTGAGTTGAAACAAATCTTGGAGAAAACCGTGTAGCCAAATAGGATGGATTGGAGCAAGCGCTTGGATGATGCATTGTGGGCTTATAGGACAGAATACAGGACCCCCATTGGTATGTCCCAATTTCAGATTGTTTTTGGGAAAGCGTGTCATCTCCCCGTGGAAGTCGAGCATCAGGCATATTGGGCTATAAAGAAATGTAACATGGATTTGGCCCAAGCTGGAATTCAAAGGAAGTTGAAAATTCAAGAGCTTGAGGAGATTCAACTGTCATCATATGAGAACTCAAGGCTCTACAAGGAAAGATCAAAAGCAGCTCATGACAAAATGATCCAACAAAGGGAGTTTCATGTTGGAGAGAAAGTCCTTCTCTATAGTTCACGACTGAAGTTGATGCCTGGTAAGTTGCGTTCCAGATGGTTAGGTCCTTATATTGTGTCTAATGTTTTTCCTTATGGTGCAGTGGAGATTACACAAGAGGACACTAGAAGGAGCTTTACAGTCAATGGGCAACGTTTGAAGAGATACATTGAGGGACATCCTACTGATGCAGTGGATTTTATCACACTGCATGACCCCATCATCACTTGATCACATCAGGCTGTTCCTAACCCTTTCACTTTTATATTATTTGTCCTATTTAAAAATTCTGCATTTCATGTGCATATATCATCTCACGGGTTCACATTGAGGACAATGCAATATTTTAAGTGTTGGGGAGGGAACCTTTTAGTTTAGTAATTTCAATTGTTTTCCTATTTAAAAAAAATGTGTGTTTTTCAAATTTTGTGTGTTTATTTTACAATTTTATGTGTTTTTGAAACATTTTGAGCTAAAATGATTCTCATCACCATTTTTAAATCCATATCAATAAGTGAAACAATTTATCCCTTGAAACTAAGCTTAAATGAATGCTGAAATGACTTTGTTTCAAGTAAAAATATTTAGTAATTTCATGTAAAGTACGCTGAATTTTGAATCCCATGCCAATCTCACTGTCTTTATATTTGAAATCACATTCCTGTGAGGCTTCTAAACCATTATTTTCATATTCTTTACATTCACCTCACTTCTTGAGAGAACCAAACCATGCTTGATTTAACCAGAATTTGATCTATTCCTGTCAAAACATGAGGGTTTGAGGTACTTGTGTTTAAATGATTGAGGCATTTGTTTGGTATTAAAACCCCTATTTCAAAGAATCCTTTTTTATAATGGCATACCTTGAATATTTAATCCTTGTATCCCGTAGAAGCCATGCACAGCCTGTTAGGTTAAGCCACATTACAAGCTAATTTTCCTTATCCAACCAACTCTTGAAGTGAAATTGCATAATCTAGTTGAGTTTAAGTGTGGGGGAAGCTGTCTTGTGTTATGCCACCACATTATGTGATAATTTGGGTGGAAAATTAAATTCTGAAGAGATGTGTTTGCTGCTAAAGAAAGTCATTATATTGAAAGCTGTGCCTTTTCTGGAGCTTTCATGACAAGTTAAGTTGTGCCTTTTCTAGAGCTTCTAATTGAGGTGGAAAGCTGTGCCCATCTGGAGCTTTCAAGAAAATAATGTTTGAGAAGATTGAAATTTTTTTATGATGAAATGATGAATGGTGTAAACCTTTCATGACATTTCATGATGATGGAGCTGAATTGATACTATGGGGATTGATGAGAAGACCATATTTAAGTGAAAATTAGATTAATGCAATTATGCTTCAAAAGAGTCAAGCCCTCCTCATTCAGCCTCAGAGTTTTTCACATCTCAATCCTACCAACCGAAAGCCACAGAACAACCCTGAAAAGTCCTCATGATAAACATATTTCCTTGACTCACATCGGGTAGTAATGTAGGAATCTATCAAGCCTATGGTGACCCTTGTATGAGTTTGGATGAGAAAGACATTGCAAAAAAAAACTGATATTTGAGTGATGAGAGAAAATTCAAGCGAGGTAACTGTTTTGTGCAAGGGTGGATAAATGAAGTGGAAATATATTGAATGATATAAATGGAGAACTTGAAATAATGTTTTTTATGAGGCATGATATCTTTTGATTCTTGGTGTGAAATTTATTGATTATAAGGATATGTGTTTTAAAATTGGTTTTGATTTGATATTGATGTTTACTTGATATGAGGTTTTGCCCTGGTGTGCAAAAGGGTATGTGTGGGGGAGTTGATAAAACACTATATTATTGAATATATTATTGATAATAAATGAAACAATTTCCTCACATTGTGTTAAATATTTTATTTATAAAATATTTGGGATTTGATCATTCATTTGAAAATTTGGTGAATATTCCAGTTTTACCATTAATAGTGTAATGTAGTATTTCGAAGATAAATATTTTTATATTTATTATTGGAATTTGAAATTTTGTAACCGTGTTCATAACTTCATTTTATACAACTTTAATTCAGGAAACTAGAGCTAAATAGTGCATTTGATAGGAGTAAATGATCAATTAATCCAATGGTGGGCTGGACCCGACAGAATAGACATGGGTTCTGTATTTGGGCCATATCCTCTACATACGGGCTTGGATGGAGCCCAAATTTTGAGGCAAGCTCTGGGACATGATTTTTCATAAATCATCCTTCTGGAAGGCCGGTCAAGTCACGCGTTTGGGATGTAAAATGGGCGGTGCAAGTTGGAATAAAATATTTGGCCAAGTTTTTCATTTCACACTTAAAAAGATATGTATCTCTAGCCCTCAAAAACTCTATTTAAAGGGGGTTTTAACTCTTTAAGAGGGCTGTTAGAGGATTTGGGAAGGTGTGGCAGAAAGTTTTTCTCTTGAGAGCCCCTCACAACTCTTGGAAGAAGTAAGCCTTTGTGCAAACCTCTCTTCCAAAAAGGCTCTCCTCTCTCACCTCTTCTTTGTATTTCTTTTCTTTCATGTTTGTTTCTTGAATTTTTTTCAAATAGTCTTCTGTGTTCATTCCTCTTCTTCTTATCTTAATATTCATAATTGGGTTGGAATCAAGAGTGGATACAAGATTGGGTTCTACACTTTCAATCCGTTGCTTATGCAAAACGTCTCCACGATGACTACACCACCCATGGAAGAGTAGTTCTTTTTAGTAATCGATCGACCTCTATCCTTCTTCATTCATTTATTTTGAATCAATGAGATACTGTAATTCACATATTATGATCTATTAATTGAGTTTTTAATTTAAATGAAACTAAGCAAGCAATTGAATAGTTAACACAAAATACGCGAGGTCGGGAATTGTGTGAACTCTGAGAGCGCAACCTTAACCGGTAATTCAAAACCACATGGGATCAATTTGTAGAGTTCAAATATAATCCCTCAACTCAATTAATCCTCATTTCCAGAGTGGTTATGTGCCTTAATATACCACTGACCATATGCTAATTTTAGAGCATCAATCAAAGCAGGGTGTCGCGATTGCATGTTCCGAAGTTATCCTAAGGTTAAAATTCACTTCAATCTTCGTGGTAAAGTTAATTCTCGTAGGGTTCGGGATTTAACAAATTAAGGGATCATAATTAAGTGAATATTAATTTAAATGATAATGATAAATAAATTATTGAAGAGGTAGAGTTAGATCGATTACGCTTTTTAAAATAGATTTCTAAAAAAACTTCTTCTTGTTATGTCATTCTAATCGAAACTTCATTTCAAAATTAAAAACAAAAAAAATGAAATCTTCTTCCAGAAAACTTCTTCTAGGTTCATTAACTATAAAAAAACCACCCCCATCCTTTCAAGTAGTTATTTTATTCTCTTTTATTTTATTTTTAGAATACCTCTAATAAGTTGTTAAATTCACTTCCTCCTTTGAGAGACGACTTTGGTCAGCCACTCAACTTCACCTAAGTACCCCAAATTACACTAATAATTTGAGGGCGCCCACGGCATCGCTCTTTCAAATACCCCCACTGATATGTATGAGAAGCCCATCATTATGAATATGGTTTTATTATTTATTAGACTATTCGATAAGATAATATTGTAAGGTATGTAGAATTATTATTAAATAAAATATATAAATTTAATTATAAATCCATTTAACTCATTGAATTTAACATTTCGAAACACGGTTAGGGCACTTAATTACACTCCTTGCTCAAAAAATCATGGGACCTGATAGTGATAATTATATGTAATTATAATAGAAAAGTATACTATAAGTTAAATTATATTAGGGAAATAATATTTAGTGCTGAAATTAATTATAATTAGATCTATAAATTTTATAGGAATACATAGTATTTTTTTGAAAATGATTAAATTCTAGTTTTCCTAGAATTCATCGATAAGGAAATGGAAAAAGAAGTCGTGGTAGGAGAAACTCGGTAGATGTTTCTCCATTTTGTTAAAAATGTTGGATAAAAGGACACATAAAGACATATTGTAGTTTATAGAGGGGTAAATATAGATATCAATTTTCTAATAGTGGTTCTTTGATTATTTTACAAAAAGATATGAGTGGCTTGATCGTAAGTGTTGGTAGTCCATTGGGGTCGAGGGTGATAATATCTCAAGATTAATTTCACTCAAAATACATGATAATAATCATGATTAAGTATACCTAAAAAGATTATATAAATGTGAATATTTTTGATAAAAAATCTCTCAATATATTAAGGAAAAGTGATTTTTCGATCTGGACAGGAAATGAAAGGATGGTGGAGTTAAAGGATGTGTGGAACATGCCAGGGTTAAGGGAAAAATTATTCTCGATGGGTGAATTAGTGAAATAAATTTATATATTACCTTCATAGATGTTTCATAGAAAATTTCACATGACTCCATGTTCACTTGAAGTGGAATGAAGGAGGGGTTGTTTTATCTCATAGGTTTTCCATAAGGAGTGATGAAATCCAAAGAGTTAAATTCTACGAAGGTTTGGCATGAAAATATTTTTCACCATTGTTAGAAAGTTCTAAAGATCCAAGTTTCTAATGGTTTTCTAAAAAAATATAATCATAGAGTACATAATGATTGAGTATTTTGTCTCTCAAAATTAGAGTAAGGTCTTCTTATAGGTGGATGGGAAAAAATCAAACCACCAAAATTTAGAGTTAGTTTATATGGATGTTTGGGGACTTTATCCAAGGTGTTATCATATAGGATCAATATTATATATTAATTCCATAAATAGTTTCACAATTAATGTGTTTGTGTGTTTTATAAAGCAAATTTTCATATTTTTCAAGACTTCCATCTATTAGAGAGCCATAATGAAGAAGTATATTGGATGTAATGATAAGTGATTACAGTCAGATAATAGTGGTGAGTATAAAAGTAGGCTATTCCAAATATTCTTATGGAATAAGAGGATTTTATTTAAGAATATCATGATAATTATTATAGAATATAACATATTTTTAGAGAGTAAAAATATTGATTTATTATACAATTATTAGAGTTTATGGATTCAAAGAGGGTTCCTTATGGTCTTTTTGGGTGGAAAAAGTAAACAAAATGACATATAAAGTAAACTACTGTCCATCATTACAAATTTTATAAAATATTTTGGGGATCTATTTTCCCATAATGATGATATAATTCAACAACTTTAGATCCTACATATAACTTTTTTATTACAATGTTGATTACATGGAATGAGATAATATCGATGCTTAGTCTCATCCATATTACTTCATTGTATATGGTGATGAAAATTTTGGTTTTTGAATTTGGGATATTGAATCTAAAGGGTCCTAAAAGGTCAAAACGTGATCTTTAATAAAGTGATCATGTGTATGGATCAGAACATAGAATAAATTTTTTATGAGATAAAAATATCATCATAAGATGATTATTAGTTATATAGACAACCATAATTTATGAATACTCTAAAAACGTTAGTGATAATATTAATAATATAAACATTATACCATCTAGTAGAGTTATTGAAAGAAGATGGTACTGCTTTTATGCTATTTACTATTCCAAATGTATCGAAGAGGTCAATGACTCCAGAACCGTGAACATTGAAAGTTAAAACTCCGGAAGTTTTTTTACTAGAGTAACAACATATATAGGTACAAATAAAGATATATAATTGGGTAATACTTATTGTGCATATGTATAGTGATATTATTCAATACTTAATTCTAATAGATGATTCATAGATATAGTTCCTAGAAGGGGAAAGGTGTTTAAAAGATAAGAACTGTGGGAGTTGTCCCTGATGAAGGAACTTGATTCCCTCTATGTATCTGAAACATGAGATCTAACAGAAAGGTCAACTCTGAATAAATTATTAAAAAATAAATGGGCTTATTGGTTGATGAAATAAAAATATTTTATAATTAGTTATAAGGATAGGCTAGTTAAATTTTTTTAATAAAGATATGGTCTACATTTCCCATAAATAATTACTAGTATATAATCATATAATAATCTAAATGGTATTAATAATGTTGATATTTTAAGAGATTAATCTAGAACAATTGGATGTGAATAAATAATTACTTCATGGGGAAAAGATGAAGAGATATTTATGGAGAATTTGAATTTTTTTAATGTTCACTAGAACTAAGAACTCATGAAATGACTAAGACATATAATTTATGGTTTGAATCAAGAACTGAGGGGTTAGAAATGGTGGTTAAATTACTTCATGGAGGATTGTATTTTTTTTTTGTGGAGGAATACATGAGATAGATATTATTAGATGTAATTTTTTATTAATGTTTTATTATCCTACTTCTCTATGTTGATGATATTCTAATTGTAGGTCAGGTGAAGGAATGTATCAATGAGTTTAAGGATGATTTTTCTATATGTTTTGAAATTATGGGTATCATTCCAATGAATCATATTTTAATTATGTGGATGATAAAGAACCTAGTTATGGTACATTATACCTAAATATGGAATATTTCATATGTAATATTTTAAAGAACTTCATTATATCAAAATAGAATCTAGTATCCACACCCCTGGTGGGATTCTTTAAGATTAATATGGTGAATCCACCATTAAGAGAAGAATAGGTTTCGTTCATTTTTAACTTACTATATGCATTATTTATCATAAGTTATATTTAAACTATGGTATATACTCTCAAAGACATTACATAAGTAGTAGCATTCATTAGTAGTTTTATATAAGACATTGGATGAGATAAATGATAGGTTTCTGAAGTGAATTATATAGTACTTGAAGCATTTTAAAATAATATCTCTTTCCTTCCAAAGTAGATGATTTGATTCAGGTTTTCATAAAATTTTATTTTTGTGGAGAATAAAAAAGTCTAAAGAGGATTTAAAAATATTTTTTACAATTTTTTTTGAAATATTATCTTTTTTTAATTTGATGCTTTAACCAATAATACATATCTTAATAATAAAGTGTTGTGTGTTTCCTTAATAGAATTCTAGAAGTACATGATATGGTTAAAAGGGTTTTAATGGATCATAGGAGAAAATCGAGTGATGGGATGCACTTTTTGACTCATAATGTTTAATTCAATTATTTAAAATTTTAATGATTCATTCAAGGTTAAATAAAATTCAATTAAAATATCATTTCATTAAGAAATTATTATAAGAATAATTGTTACATGGATGAAATTTAGAGAAAGTTCAAGATCTAGCAAACATGTTGAAAAATGAGGTTTCGAAGGATGTATCCCAACATTACTATTCCTCAGTTGCAATGTGATGACTAATATTTATGGATGGGGAACTATGTAAATGATAAATTGCAGTTTAAGGGGGAGGAAAGAATTTTATGAAATTTGAGGGAAGGATATTGTCATACAACCTGAAAAATAATCCTCAAATGGGATATTATTAGGATGGTAGTGTGAGATTATGTTTTCAGCTGAGGAAACTAAGACCATGTAAATCAAGATATCTAGTTGACTAATTTCCAATTTCAAGATGGTGATAATTTAAGTGGAAGTGGTGGAAGTTCAGATCATCATATGTCACAAGTGGGTATCATCCAAAAGGGTGCAACAGAATGTCTCACTGTGTGATCAATCATTGTATGTTATGATAAGAGGGAAACCATGCAAGAATAAAAAAAGTGGGATCATTACACTAAATGATCTTGTTTAGGTAGTGGGTGTCTTTGATCAATCAGATTCTTGTCTGTAAAGATTATATTAGGTGTATTATATACTATAAATATAGGAATGCGGTGGATACCCAAATCACTATATGGGATCTTCTATATTAATAGGACGTGATTACATTATGTAATGTATGAAAGGAATTATAAACATGTTTCTTTAATCTAAATAAAATTAAAGTAGTATTTCCCCATATTATGGGAAAAGTTCTAAACCATTTAAACTCTTTGTATAGTTCATGTTACCTAGTTTAATTTTTTATCAATACAATAGTTGGTTTTTTTTAATTTCATTTAGAGTTTGTGTGTCATGGTGAGGTGACTTTTATACAAGTTTGGATTCCATGTTCTATCCATTGTAGCACATGTTCATATTCAATGGTTTTTTAAAAGGAAATTTTAGTGGTTTATATCATTTTGGATTATAGAATGGTGGATAGGAACACAACATGCACCTTTCTTCCATCACTATCAAGAAAAAATCCATCTATTTTCTCAATAAAAACATATTTTTTTTAAATCAAAATTTAAGATAGTATATTTGACATACATTAGATAGGTATTTAGTATCTTTGAGTAGTAATAACTATACATATTATAATATCTTAAAATCATGAAATAGGTTAAAAAGTTTCTTTAAATCATATTCTTTCTAACTAATAATAACCATTTTAAATCAATATAGCCTCATTTTTTCAAATAACTCCCATTTCATTGAGTTTATTTTTTAATACTTGTTTGGTTCCAAAATAATTAAATTAAATCCAATGAATAATATCATTAATGTAATTATTCTAAATCTAATCCAAATATTAGCTGAAAATTCTATTTTTTTATCAAGATCACCATTAATAGAATTTATCCACTCAATATCCTCAAAATTCTCAATAACGTTTTTTAGCTGAACTACTGAAACAATAGAAATTTTATTTTAAATAATTATCTATATTTTGGTCGGAATTGTACATTCCTTGTTTTTAATGATATTTTATCATTCTGAATGATTCTTCAGTATTTAAGGTTCCAATTTACCATCATTAGTAGCACCATCATTAGTAGCACCATCATCATCATTTTTCTGATATGAGTAAGTATCGATATTGTCTAGTTAATTTTCAACTCCTTCTTCACATAATTTTCTAGGAATCTACATGTTTTCATACTTTTAAAATTTCAAAATTTGTTTTACTTAATTCATCAATATTGTGATTATTCCAATAATAATCACATTATAATCATCCATAATCTTTTTTTAACTTTTGTATCACCACTTATATCCTCTTATATTGGATATGTATCCCATGAATATAACTTCCTTAGTTTTTTCATTATATATTCCAATATTTGAGTTTTTAATATTCATTAAACACAAAATTTGAAATAATCTGAAGTATTTCACATTAGTTTTGAATAAATAAAATTATTCATACTACTTCCCTATAATGTTTTTTCTTTGATAATTTATGTTTAGAAAGTATAGTTCTTCTCATTTCAACCATGATTTTCATATTTCTTTTTATAACTATATTCATTTTATGAGTATATGAATACCAATATAAATGTTCAATCCCATGATTTTCAAGATATTATTCAAAATATTTACTAGTGAATTCCCTTCCATTATGAGTTCTAAACTACTTGATACGGATTCATATCTCTTTCTCAAACTATCTTTAAAAATAATTAATATCTCCCCTGAATCTGGGTTTTTCATCATGAAAATTAAATTTTTCATTCAATATAAATAATTAATAAATATAATAAAATATAGATTATCTATAATTTATTGATGTCTCATGATCCTATATAAATCATAATTATTTAATTTAGGTTTCCATATTGACCAAATTTCAACACTTTTGTGATTTCCATGAACTATTATCCCCTTTGGACATGTTTCAAAGATAACATCAATTTTTCTATTTAGTTGGGCTAGATCCATCAATAAATATTTTCTTGATATTTGACTCAAACTCTTTAAAAAAATATGGATAATTATCCCATGTTATATCTCTTTTTCATCCTTTCAACTTAGATAAAAAGAGTTTCGTGGACCACCAATCTGGAATTGGTTACCAATTTTTATTTATCCCATGGATAAAATATTACATATTTTTATTAAATGGTGATATATGTGTTTTTATTGTAGATCACTTCATTAGCATCATTAAATAGTTGGCCTACACTTAAAAAATGATTCTTATTCCCATCCAAAAAACAAAACATCTTTGGATGTTAGTTATTGGGTATTAATTTTAATTGTAGCAACTCCTCTATTTTTGAGGATTCCATTCCAAAATTTAATTACACCTACAGAATCATATTTAATGTTATTCAAGAGTTTTGTATAAATAGTAATGTTATAGGAACAAATGAAATAAATAATATATCATTTACCTTTCTTACTATATTTTGAGGAAACTTCAATAATAATTGAATTTTCCCCATTTTTTATGAATGATATTTATTTTTTCTAAATATGTAGATTATCCTAGAACATTTTATGTACTATCTTATACAAAATGACCATGTTGGTTATATATTCCATTAATTTCCTCTATAAAATTAAATTTATTTTTTAGTATCACAACTTTCTAAAATTATATTAACAACTTTCATGTTCCAAATCTTTCTAGAGTCTCTTCCTTTCTTATTAGAGTTTTTCCAACTTGATAAATGTCAACATAAAGGTAGTGAAATGTTGTACTATAATAAATATGATATTTTATAATGATTCAATCATTCTATTTTTCACCTCTACAACTTAATCTTATATATTGAGAAAATTTAATTATAAAAAACTTTTTTTTAATTTAATATATTTTCCTTCCTTATATATTGGGAATGTTACTCTATATGAAATAATCTTGGAATAACATGATGTATTAGAATATTTTTCATCACTTTTATCATCCTAAAAATTCCCAATGTTTTAATTAGAATCTATACTATGAGTAAAAAAGTATTTTTTGTCTTGTAGGAGTATATTGAACCTAATTTTTTATGTTATCTTTATTATTAGCTTGAGATGATTCATATTTAACTTCCACAACAGTTTTGAACAATTATCCCATATTTTATAGAGTACTCTCAACTTATATACACCTTAATTAATTCTTACTTAGAAATTCGTATTTAAAATAAATTTTCTCACCAAGATCTTTCATAATTTTTTCCTTCCCCTCACCCATCAACTTGTGTTTTTTAATTTCTTCAAAGTAACCAGCTTCCCTTTATAGGATATATTATTTTCTTTTATTCTAATTTACAACCTCATTATTAAATAGATTAATTTTTTTCATGACGTTAGGGCTTCACTCAAGTCAATGCTTAGGTTTGACTTTCAATATATACTACATGTTAATTATTTCAACATAATATTATTTATCTATTGTGGTATCTTTTTGTTTTCCAATATGATCAATAAAATTTCTAAACTTCAAAAAACATCTTCTTCTGATTGAATATTAGTTGTGTAGTTACCTTCCTTTTATTTTCAAATTAATTTTCTTTATTTCCTACTTAGAAATATTTTCTTACTCTCAACATATTTATTTATTCCATTAAGGTTTTAATATATATATTTTTCAAAGGAATTGTTTCTTCATCACCATCCATATACTCACCACCATTATTCTTGGGAAAATTAATTTTAAATGTTCTAATTCTACCACACATAAATCATTTTAGTGATATATTGACTTTTATATTTCCATTTCCTTTCCTATAGTTCGTTGAGATACGAATCATAATCTTATTATACTTTTCATAATCTTCTTCATATTTTTTATTTTTCATATTCCTCCATATTAACTTCCTTCATTTTTAGTTTTCACATGTATTAAAATTCAATATTCTCTTTCAGATTCATATTTAACACTAGATATTTATTTATATCATTAGAAACATATATATTATGAAATTCATTAAGAGATAAATTATATTTATCTTCTTTTAAAAGATATTAGAATCAAACCAATATAAAAATATTTTCATATATTTGTTAAAAATAATATAATATTTTTAGAGTATATTAAAACCTCTTATATTGTAGAAAATTTTATTTACCCTAGTGAAGTAATCATCTTTAGTTTCTTCATTTTCCATCCGCAAATATTAAAACATACTTCTCTAAACTAGTAGATTTTCTTACATAACTTTATTATTCCATTCAAGAATTCTTTCAATTTTATCACAAACCACCTTATTAGTTTGAGTTTACATTACCTTTTCTTTTACTTTTCTAGATTAGTAAATAATATATTCATTTCTATCCTGGTGATCCACTTTTATGCTACTCTAATAAATATAATTCATATATTCATCTTTCTCGATCGATAGAAAACATACAGTAACAATATAAACTACTTATAAGTCATGTTAAAGTATATAGGGAATCATCATATTCTTCCATACATTAAAAATATATAAAGGAAATGTTTTAATACCACTATTGTTAATATATTTTAGATTCTTTAACAGTAACAATGTACAAATAAATTAGATATAACTTCATTTTCTCTAGTAAAAAAATAATTTCATATTATTTATTATATAACTAAGTATGGGTGAATAGATATTACTTTATATAATGTCATTTTTAGAAATAATACTCTATGAATTGTTATAGTATGATACACTAAAACGATATATCAAACCTTTAATATAATTCAGTAAAAATTTAAATAATCATAAGGAATATAATATTTTTATAAGGGTTTCCCCTAATGAGGGTGATTATGGCCACATTGTGTTTGGGTCAGGTATGAGACATATATTTTCCATTATTGTAAAATGTGATTAAAAATGGAATGTTAAGGAGCCACGCTTGAACCCATGATATTTCTTAGTTTTTTTTCTCCAAAAATTTCTTTATATTGGTCCCCACCAGTTGATAATAGAAATCCACCAAAACAATGAAGAAGATCTTTAGATAAACTATTGGATATCACAACATCACAATTTTTTATTTCCTCCTTCAACATAAAGGAATTCAACATCTATATTAACATAAGATACACTACATGAACATCATCATTGATCTCAACATGACAGAGATGATAATCTAGAAATAGTAGGTTATGGTTGATCTCTCTCAACATATTCCTATTCTTATTCATCATCAAAAAATTTGGTCAGAGTATAGTACTTAATAGGGGTGAATAAAGTATCTATAATAATTTTTGTAAAATAGGTATGATTTTATGTTCCCCAATATTCAAAATTAAATTTCCCTTTTAGCCAGTAGTGAATTTATAAGAGCTTGACTGTTTGATTAATTTCTCAAAAGATTGATTCGTTATCAGTTGTATCAATTTGATAATTAATAAAACTTTTGAAACTATCATAATAATTAAATATGGTTATAAAAACAATTTAAGACAAACTATTTGAGTTTAATTCAATTTTATGAAATATGTGACAAAATAGAGTAAAACTAAAAGGTAAAAATGTAGTAGAAATAAAACAAGAGGTTCAATCTCAAGTAGAGACTTAATCTGCACTACTTGGTGATCACTTTCCACCATGCAGTTTAAATTAGAAAACAGTTTGATCCATACCCTAGATCAGGGTTCACAACAGAACACATGCTATCTATGTCATAATACCTCTACCACAGTTCTTTGTGGGTACACACTACCAGGTCACACAAGGATATATTTCACACTTATCTATGGGAGTAAACAAGTGTAAGAAGGTGTGATTGTAAGGATATCTTGTATCCTTCAGTTTGATATAGGAGATAGTGTGTGATCAATAGATAGATGAACACACTACTTAAAAGTATGTAAAAAATGCACACAACAGAGAAAATAAATATGAGAAAGGAATTAGAAGGATCTATGTTTCTTGAGATGCAACTCTGAACTCCTCAAATGTAGCTGAGATGATGTCTTAATCTTGTTGTGTATGTTGACATAAAAACATAGTGTCGTATCATGGATTCTAGCGACAGGTATGATTCTGTAGGTATATTCTTCTTCTTCTATGATATGTTGATGTATTTTTTCAATGAAATGTTCTTCTCGATTGATATTTCCCTATGTTTTATTCTTTTGTTCTTGATTTCAAAATGGTTGCATGAGAGTTTGAGATGTTCTTCAGTATGTCCCACTCTCGCAGGCATGAACCATCATACACATTCTATCTATCTTCTTTCTTTTAAAAATGATTATTATTTATGAGGGCTTAAATAGAGCATGTTCATTCCACAAGAATAGGTTCATTATACTTCTTAATATCAGCTAATAGTCCTAAAAAAGATTATAAAATATGTAAGTGTCATTAAATGACACAAATATGACCGTTAGAAATAATATTAATAAATGAATATTTAAATAGTCTATCAGTGACTCGTCTATCGGTTTCTCAATCTGTTGATGTCTCAATCTTCCAGTCCTTCCATACGTCGGTGACTCATTACATCAGTGACTTGTTTCAACGGTGAGTCCTTCCTTCGGTAGATGAGTTAGTTGATCTATTGGTGACTCATTTCAACTGACGATGAGTCCTTGTGTCAGTAGCACCATGCAACGATAGGTCACTTAGACTAACGGTAGGTCATCTGCGTTGGTGAGTCATATGCAACGGTGAGCCATATGTATTGGTGATTCATATACAATAGCGATTTTTCTGAGTTGGTGAGTTATATTCAGTGGCCAGCCGTCTGCGTCGGTGAGTCATATGCAACATTGATTTTTCTTTGTTGGTGAGTCATATGGAACGGTGAGCCATATGTTTGTCGGTGCCAGTGACTCATACATAGATAATTTTAGATGTTCTGTTTGTCTTATAGTTCATCAAAGTTAGATAATGTTGATACTCATAATTTATGCATAGATAATCAGTTATAAGTGTGTTTAGACGTAAACAAACATAAATAGTTATATTATTGAAATGATTTGATATTCAAGATAATTATTTGATATAATTTAGGATCTAATATGAGGTAAGATATATGTCAATATCTGACATGATTTGTGATAATTAAAACCATTAGAGTCAGAGATAGTGGCCAACAATATCTATGGGCCAACAATATCACCCTTTTTGATGATCACAAATCATGGAATTATTATGTACCATAAGAGAAATATTAAAGTCAATAGTCTTGTTAACAGCTCCCATAAAGATAAAACAGTGTATCATAGATAATAATTCATAAACACATAATAATGCTTAAATTCATAATAATTCTTAAGAATGTTCTCCCCTTTTAATATTGCTTAATATTATTTCTCCCCTTTTGGGATTAGAAAAAAGAGAACATGGAGCACAAGAAGAATCACATAAAGTAAGCGATTAAAAATAGGCAAGAAAGAAATGTGAGAAGACAAACATTTCCATTAATGAGGAAGGTAGAATGAATTATAATGCACCAGTCAAAAAAATTAAATCAAGTAAGAAGACCCATCAGAGAATGATCCACACTACTTATCTGGGTCAAGGGGTTCCTTACCATTGTTAGAAGGATCAATAGATGGTTCAAAAGAAGTGGTATACTATGAATCAAGAGGGTCTAAAATGATTTTTAGAGGATGTATAGGAACTTCTTCAGGTGCGGTAGAATCTAGGAAAGCCTATATTGAGAAATTATATGAGGCTGAATAGGCTCTGTAATGATGGGTCTGGTCTGAGATAAAGCCAGCGAAACCGGCATCTGATCTTGAGAAGGCACAAAACATGTAGGGATAATTGTTGAAGTAGGAGGAACCACAATGGCTTCATTTTGAACATGGATATATGGTTTAAAAATATTCATTAAATCTTAAATGATCTCACCACCATATTGAATTACCTTTTCAAAATCATCTTTGTATTCTATAAACTTGTCCAACAAGGGATTGAATTCTATCAGATTCTAAATATAATCCTTAAAATCATTTTTTACTAGGGGAAGAGTAATAATGGTGGCCAAATACTTAAACAAACTATTCATTTTATGCTTTGTGATGTGTTTGGAGAATAACTCGTTAATATTTTTGATCAGATCTTCTTGGGTGTGTGAAGAAATTATTGAATAATACTTCATATGGTCATACACCTTATCTAAAGTTTCCTCAACCTTGGCCATACTAGAAAATAAATCATGAAGTTCTTCTTTAAAAACTAAACTGACAGTAATAAGATCCCCAGATTGGGAAGCCCTAATAGGTGGAGTAGAGGTTGAAGAAAGAGAAGAAGAGGAAAGTTCCTTAACTTCTTTTTTGATCTTGGAAAAATCAGGAGCTTTAAAATGAGAAAAAAGATTCTCAAGACCTATCATGACATCATCAATTGTATTCCAGTACTTAGTGGTCAATTCACTGATTCCAGAGGTTAACATCTTCATCCCATTCCCAACCTTTGTGTTTCTTGTCAAAATTGTTTCTGCAGTTTTAATCAAATTTTTCTGAATTTCCTTTATAACTATCTTAGAAACCGAAGCAGCATTAGCTTGAGATACACTGGATGAGGTAGGAGTAAAACTAGAATCTCCATCTATCCTTACAAAATTAACCATAGATCAGATAGCTTTAATATTTTTAGTCATCTCGGTATTCTCTCTCGTGGATTCATCAATATCATATCTCATTTGATATTGTTCTTTGAGTCTTATAAAGGCACATATTTCTTTCTTGAAGTTTTCAAAATCGGCCTTAGTGACAAAGTCACTAGAAGAGATCTTAGCCACTGGTTCCCTTATAGTAGGTGAAAAAACATCATCATCTGAATATTCATAATCTAATCTCAGTGCCACATACCCAGAATTCCTCACCCATTCATCCAAAATATCAGAATCTATAGGATTAATAGTATCAAGCCTTATTCCTTCAATTTGATTCTCTTCATCATCTTGAGAAACTTTTTCTTGAGGCTCCCCCTTAGTGTCAGCTTTCTTGGTAGATTTCTCCCCCTCACTTAATGTTTATTTTCTAGGTAGCTTCTCCTTTTCTAGAGTTATTTTTCTAGTATATAAAACTTGAGAAATAGGTTTGACTGGAGAAACATTTTAATCATGAATATCACCCTCAATAGATATACAATCATTAGCTTCAATAATTTCCATTAAAACATCATCTTGATTTGCATCAGGATGGTCAGATTCACTATCACTGCCACTTTCACTACTTTCTTCATTATCATCATCTCCATCCATTTCACCACTATTTTCATCATAAACATTCTCATCTCATTCTTCACTACCTAATTCTAATCCACTTTCTCCAATACCTACTTCTTCTTCTTCGTCTTCTCTTTAACTGGATTCACTGACATATTCTATACTTCCTTCTAATTCTATTCCTTCACTTATAGTGGATTTGAGAATATGTTCATGAGAATGTAATCCCAAAGGTGGACATGGATGTCCATTAAAAACTCTCTTTGTTGGTCCAGTTGTGTCTGGGAAACTTCTATCTTCAATTGGTGATCCCACATCTCTAACAGGAGTAGTAGGCTCCTCCTCCTCATCTAAATAATAAATCACTTGATCATCTGGAACAAGTCCAGAATCCACTAGATTCATTAGTATTACTACATGATCTATGGAATTGAACTTTTCATATATTCTATCTTTATCACCAACCCATTACATTCTCCATGGGTTCTAGTTAATTTTCATTCTCTTACATATATCAAAACTTAAACAAAAACCACTACATTCACTAACTACAACATCATAGACTTCCCTTACATAGCCTTTCTCCTTTGGCATTGCTGAAATCATTCTAGAGTGGAAAAGAGAATTTGACTTACAACCAGGTTTTATCATCTCATTTATATACACCATCATATATTTGTAGAGATTACATTTAATATTTTCTGTAGAAAATATACTGCGTATACATCCTGATACATTAGAGAAGAAAAGTATCCTTTCCTGGGAAAAATTTGGTGCTGAAAAACTTAAATAACATTCTGCACTCACCATTTAATTCTGAAGAAATGGGTCTCCTATGTTTCTCATTTCCAGTTATCTCTTTCAGAGCTTTCTCATAGAAAAGAATTCACTTTTAGAAGGATAAATTCCCTAATAGTCATCAAACATTCCTTTGTGGAGAACCTTAAGACATTCAGCTCAATATATAGAAGGGAAAGAAATTATCTTCCCTTTTAAAATTTACATCACCCAAGAAACATCACTTCCTTCTAATAGAAGTCCAATATTCTTGTAAAATTCATGTACCATTTTCTGATAGAAATCTCTATCATTTTTTGAGAATTAGTCAATCCATCCTTGATCATGCAACACCTTTAACAAAAAATACTCTCTCTCTCTCTAAGATTCATTCCACCAGTAATTATTTATCTGAGGTTACAACATGGTTTTAAAAACAATGATTTATAGGAATGAAGATTTTATCAATTCACCTTTATGTTTCTTGGATGAACAAGACTCACCAACATCAACATCTCTCTTTACACGTTCCATTCTAATCAGTTCTGTCTGGAGGTCAGAGGATGAAAGGTCAGGGGTAAAGAAAGAGAGTGGTGGTCGATATAGAGTAGAGTTAATAAAGTAGAGTGGATTGATTCAAATTTATATCATTTAAGGATTTTGAAATTATTCAATCGTGAAAATTTGAATTGGGTTCAACAAAATTAAAGAAATAGCTTCATTTTGATAAAAACTTAAAACATATAAAAATATTGATTCATCGGTGTCGCCATGACAAACATTGTATAACATTAACGGTGACGGTATGACAATGGTGTTGGCATGACAATAGTGTTGGAATGACAATGGTGTTGGTATGAAAACGGTGTCGCCATGAAAATGGTGTTATCATGACATCTTCATAGAAAAATATCAAACGAATGTCAACACAGGATCTTACTGATTGATCATTCCTAACTCATGTCTGATTTAATTCATTCTTTCATAGTTCAATGGCTTAGTGAATATTTTAGCAAGCTGATATTCAGTGCCAATAAATTTTAATGTGATGTCACCTTTTTGATAATAATCTATCAAAAAGTGATTTCTTACATCAATATGTTTTTCTCTAGAATTAGAAACTGGGTTCCTAGAAATGTTAATAGAACTTGTATTTTCACAATTTACAGGTACATGTCTAAATTGATTCCCATAGTCTAGGAGAGTGTGCTTTATACATGAAATCTGAGAACAATAGCTACCAGAAGATATGTATTCAGCTTTAGGATTAGATAATGAAATAGAATTTTGTTTCTTACTATACCATGAAACCAAATACTTTCACAAAAAGTGACATGTGCCAAATGTGTTTTTTCTATCTAACTTGCATTCACCAAAATCATTATCAGAATAACTAACTATATCAAATGTTTTTCCTTTTGGGTAAATCAAACCTAAATTGATAGTATGTTTGAGGTATTTGAAAATTATTTTAATATAATTTAAGTGAGATTATTTGTGATTATCATTAAAAAAGGGACACATACACACACTAAACATTATATCTGGCCTACTAGCAGTCAAGTAGAGAAAACTTCCAATAATTCCTCTGTAAGTGGTTTGATCAACAGATTTACCATCTTCATCAAGATATAACTTACAAGTAGTACTCATTGTAGTTTCACTACATTTAATGATATAAAATAAAAATCTTTTAAAAATAAATTTTGTGTATTTACTTTGATTTAAAATGATACCTTATTTATTTTGAAAAATCTGAAATCAAAGAAGAAATTTTAGTTTACCCATTAAACTCATTTCAAATTCATTTTGAATCATTTTTGAAAACTCAATACGTAAATAATTTCTTGAAGATCCAAAAATAATATCATCAATATAGATTTTAACAACTAAAACATCTTTAGAAATTAATTTTATAAAAAGAGTAGGATCGGTAATTCGTTTTGTAAAACCTTTGGAAATAATAAAACTATATAATCTATCATACCAAGCTCTTGGATCTTGTTTTAAACCATAAAAATATTTTGTTAATTTGAAAACATGATTTTAAATATAAGGGTTTGTAAAACCAGGCGGTTGTTTACCAAAAACATCCTCAACTATATACCCATTAGGAATGCAGTTTTAAAATCCATTTGATAATGTTTGAAAATAAGATGGGTAGCATAAGAAAGTAGGATTCTTGATGGCCTCAATTCTCGCAACAGCTGTAAAAAAATCAAATTCAATCCCTTCTTCTTGACTATAACCGTCTGAAACAAATCTAGATTTTTTTCTAACTATGTTACCAGCATCATCTAATTTGTTCCTAAACACCCACTTAGTGCATATGGTCAAGGTGACTTTGGGTCTATCCACATGTTTCAAAACATTATTTATTTCAAATTGATTAAGTTCTTCTTGCATATAAATCACCCAAATTCATCTTTAATTGCATCATTGATATTTTTAGGTTCAAGATGTGATAACAAATCTTGATGTTCCACCTGATTTATAAGAGAAGTTATAGTTTGTGTCCCATTATCTAAGTGTCCAAAAATAGAATCTAAATGATGATTCTTAAGAGTTCAAGTTGGTCTAGAAAAGTAGGGGCTAGTAACTTTAGGTTCATCTATAGGTTTAGGTTCATCATGCTCAGATTCTGAAGAATTTATAGAATTGTTTGATTTAACAAATTTCTTGACAAGAGGATTAGATGATTTTTTATTTATGTCCAGGTTTGGCATATCATCTTAAAGGTTGTGTGGAGAGGTTTTAGGTTCATGTGGATCTGTTACCTCAAATTTGATATGCACAGATTCTTCCACACACTTGGTTCATTTATTAATGACTCTATAGGCTTTACTAGAGGTTGAGTAACCAAAAAATATTCCTTCATCACTCTTGGATGAATTTTTTTTGAGGTTGTACTTAGTATTAAGAATATATACTTTGCAACCAAAAACATTAAAATAACTGAATTTGGGTTTTCTATTTTTCCAAATATCATATGGTGTCTTCTTGGGGATAGGTCTCATTAAGACTCTATTAATTATGTAGCATGTTGTATTAATAGCCTTAGTCAAAATTTAAATAGGTACATCATATTCATTTAGCATTTTTCTAGATATCTCTTATAAGGTTCTACTCTTTATTTCCACAACTTGATTTTGTTGAGGTGTCCTAGGGGAAAATAATCTAGGACTATAGCCATTGGGTGATCAAAAATATTCAAAGTCTTGATTTTCAAACTCACAGCCATGATCACTTATTAATAATTTTATTCTAAGTCCACTTAGATTTTCTACTATTTTATCATACTTGGTGAAGTAAGTACATGCTTCAATTTTGTGATCTATGAAATAAGTCCATGTATACCTAGACTATCCATCTATAAGAACATAGAAATAGTGATTCCCATTTAAACTATAAACTCGAGAGGGTCTTAAAAATTCCATGTGAACCAACTCTAATGGTTTAGAGGTTGAAACTTATTTCTTTGATTTGACAGATATCTTGTGTTGTTTGCCTTTTTGACAAGGATTACAGACTTTGTTGTTTGAAAACTCAATTTTGGGTAGATCCTTGACTAGACTTTTATGGTATGATTTCTAAGAGAGTGTACATTACAGTGTCCTAATATCTTATACAAAATCCAATACTCTTTATTAAAGGCACTTAAAAACATATTGAGAAACAAAATAATCTAACTTAACAGAATATAAATTTTCATTTCTAAAAGTAGAAAATACCAATTAATTATTAGAGATGAAAACATTACAAGAATCATTTTAATATTTAACATGAAATACATCATAAAAAAATTGTGAAATACTAAGAAAATTATACTTCAATCTATAAACAAAAATTACTTTAGAAATTAAAACTGAGTCAGAGTTACCAATCTAGCATAAGCCAATTACTTTTCCTTTAGCATTGACACCCAAGGTGACATATCCGCCATCAATATTGATTAGGTTCTTGAAGCTTGAATAATATCCTATCATGTGTCTTTAACATCCACTATCCAAATACCATAAGATCTTACAGGATGTCTTCAAACAGCTTTCCGACAAAATAATCAAACAAAAATAGATTTTTGTACTAAGCCTTGTTTGGGTCCATTGACATTAGTAATCAATGCTTTAGGTACCCACATTTTCTTCATGGGTTTCCTATAAGCATTGTGTAATATTTTTTAATATAGACTCTATTTAGTCTAGAAAAAATTAAAGGTAGTATAAGATTTTCCAGAACTAGAACTAGCAGTATAATTTTAATTTTTAGGTAGAAAAATAGATTTTCTAGATTTAGATAGAAAATCTGTTTTATATTTCTTTCTCTATCTAGTCTGATATCCAATACCAAAAGTGTATTTAGAAGCTATATTTTTACCAAAAATTTGAGTAATATTATTTTTTCCATTGGTACACTTTTCTAGTTCTTTCTTAAATTTCTCATTAGACATTTTTAATTCATTATTTTCTTTGAGAAGTTGAGAGTTATTTTAATTTTTAGTAGTAAGTTCATACTTAATAGATAAAGTAAGAGCATGCTGTTTCTTTAAATATTTATACTTATCCTTTAGTTCATTACAATTGCCTTATAGCATATTACAATACTCAAACAGTTCATCATTTGTCATATATTCATGTTCATATTTATTTTCAGAATTATATTAATTGTGTATAGGAAAGTCTGAGGTTACCTCAGATCTGTTTGTCATAAAACACATGTTTTCCATATCATATGTCTCATTGTGAGATGATTATAATTCACAGGATCTATCCTCGGATGCACTTCAGGTGGCCTTCATAGCTTTCTTATACTTATTGTCTTTGTTTTCGTACTTCTTTTTGAATTTTAATTTTGGATAGTCTTCTTTGACATGTTCTCTCCTCTTGAATTCATAGAATACAGTCTCCTCTGATTTTTCATTTTTTTCTTTCCCTTTTTTCAATTTCCGTTGTTATCATACATTTTTTTGTAATTGGTATTCTTGGGTAACTTCTTCTTCCTAAATAATTTTTTGAATCTTCTGGCTAGCTGCTCCATCTCTTCATCATTATTTGATGTTGATTAATCATTACTAGATCTTTTAACATAGGATATTAAATTCTCTTTTAACTTATTCTTAGAGGTAATAGTCTTAAAGGCTATATATTTTTCCTTAGGTTAATCCTCTTCTTCTTTTTTAACTTTCATCTCTTCCTCATACATCATAGGTTTTCTAATGAGTTATTTGATAGGTATTTTGTTGATGTCATGTGATTTTCTAATATAGATATAAGTTCCTCTCTATTTATCTGGTAAGCATCTAGGAATCCTCATAATTTTTTCTTTGGCAGTAACATCTATTCCCAGTGTGACCATAGTGTTCACTATTTCATTAAACCAGAGATACATGTCAGAAATAGGCTCATAAAAATTCATTTTAAAATGATCATATTTAATATTATACATGTTAAGTCTAATTTCTTTAACACTAGAAGTTCCTTCATGTGAGATAGACAAAGTATCCCTAATTTCATGGTTTGTTTTACAGGAAGAAATTCTGTTAAATTATTCATCTCTTAAAGAATAGTATAAAGCATTCATGGATTTGATATTATTGTTATAAGTAGTATTATTTGGGTCATCCCAAGTGGTTCTAGCAGTATCATTAATCTTATATTCGTCTACAATTCAAGGCCACGTTTCAAAACTCATAATTTCTAAGTGAATTTTCATTTTAATTTTCCATTGTGCATAATTTGTTCCATTAAATAATGGAGGTCTATTGGTAGTAGGACCTTCCCGAATATTATCCATAAAAAATTTAGAATAATATTTTAAATAGATAAAAATTTAGTATTAACAGAAATTTTAAGATCATTGATATAAAACTAAAATCACAGTTTAAAAGGTTTGAAGAAGCTTTGAAACCTAAAAATTATTAACACCTCTTATACCAAATGTTGGTTGGAGTATAATACTTAATAAGGGGTGGATTGAGTATCTATATAAAATTTATTAAATAGGTATAATTTTATGTTTCCCAATATTTAAAATTTAATTTCCCTGTTAGCCGGTAGTAAATTTATAAGAGCATGACTATTTGATTAGTTTCTCAAAAGATTGATTAGTTATCAGTTTTATCAATTTATTAATTAATACAACTTTTGAAACTAATATAATAATTCCATACTATTATAAACACTTTATAATACTATGTATCATAGTTCAATTTAGTTTTATGAAATATATATTAAAACAGAGTAAAACTAAAAGGTAAAAACCCCACAGAAATAAAAATAGCGATTCAGTCTCAAGTAGAGACTTAATCCTATCCATTTATTGATCACCTACCACCAAGAAGGTTAAATTAATAAAAATAATTATCCACACCCTAAATCTAGGATCACAACAGCACACCGGTTGTCCAGGTCCCAACACCTCTACCACAGTTCTTCGTGTGTACAAAGTATCAGGTCACGCAAGGAACTCTTCTATACTTATCCATGGGATTAAACATGCAAAAGAAGGTATGATTGTAAGGATATATTATATCCTTCAGTTTGATACATGAGATAGTGTGTTCTCAATAGACAGATACACACATTGCACAAAAGTATGAAAAAATTCACACAATAAAGCATAAAAATATGAGAAATGATTTAGAGGGATTTTTGTGTCTTGAGATGCAACTCTAGACTCCTTAGATGTATCTGAGATGATGTCTGACTATTCTTCTATAATTTGACACAAAAATAGAGTGTCTTATTCTAGATTCCAACTACAGGTATGTTTCTACAGGCATATTCTTCTTCTTCTATGATATACTGAAGTAGTTTTTCAATTATATGTTCAAATCGGTTGAGATTCCCCTGTGTATTCTTCTTTTTTTCTTGATTTAATAGTGGTTTTATGAGAGTTGTAGATGTTCGTCACTATGTCTCACTCTCACAGGCGTGCACCACCTTACACGTTATCTCTATCTTATTTCATTTAAAAATGATTCTTATTTTTTAGGGATGACAAAGAGCATGTTATTTCCATGTGCATAGCTTCATTGTACTTCATATTATCTTCTAAAATACAAGAAAGGATTGTAAAATATTTCAATATCATTAAATGACACAAATATAACTATTCTAAATGATATTAATAAATATAGGTTTAAACAGTCTATCAGTGACTCGTCTGTTGGTGTCTCAATATGTCTATGTCTCAATATTTCGGTCTTGTCATGCATCAGTGACTCATTACATTGGTGACTTGTTTCAAGGGTGATTTCATCCTTCTGTCAGTGAGACAATTGATTTATCAGTGACAAATTTCAACTGGCAGTGAGTCCTTGCGTCGGTAGCACCATGCAACGATGGGTCACTTGGACTAATGGTAGGTCGTCTGCGTCGGTGAGTCATATCCAACAGTGAGTCATCTGCATCAGTGAGTCATATGCAACATTGAGTCATCTTCATCGGTGAGTCATATGCAATAGTGAGTCATCTGCATCAGTGAGTCATATGAAATGGTGATTCGTCTACATCAGGGAGTCATATGAAACAATGAGTCATTTTTCTGTTGGTGTCAGTAACTCATACTTAGATAATTTTATATGTTTTATCTATATTATAGTTCAGTGAAGTCAGAGAGTGTTAATACTCATAATTTACACATAGATAATCAGTTATAAGCGCGTTTAGACTTAAAGAGACATAAATTTTTGTATGATTGAAAGGATATGATATTCAAGATAATGCTTTGAAATAATTTTGGATCTGACATGAGGTGATATATAGGTTAATATATGACATTATTTGTGTTAATTAAAACCATTAGAGTTAGAGATAGTGGCCAACAATATATATGGGCCAATAAAAATACCTTCATTTTTTCTCTCATTGATGTTGTGAATGTATAATTCACTAAATTATCAATACACTTCACATTCAATTCATAGTATTCCTCTTTTACTTCAAATTATTTATTTTTGGGTTGTGTCATGAATTGATAATTAATACATATGTCTGAAATTTCTATAAAAACCAGTCAATCAAGGAATTGTAAAATATTATATCAACTTACCTTTTCCAATTAATTCCTTAAGAAATCATTCTTTAGTATTCATTTTTATTTGTCCACCATGTTCCTAAATATAATTTCTATAAAAACTATAGTCCATCAATCTATTTTCTCATGTGGGAATATCATCACAGTGTGGAATCTCATACCATGATGATATTTTATTCATTCATTACAAACCAACATCAAAGATAACATTCTCAGCTTATCATCATTATGGGTATATCCCTCATGAAACTCTCTTCATCACAAAGAATTACATGTACATTATCTATATGATGTTATAACATTTCAAATATCATAACCTACTATGGATAGTATTTTATCCGTTGAATGACTCATGGAATGTACATCATATCTATGGAATAAATACCCTCTTCTCAAGTTATTTATGAATCACAATATCCATTGAATAATTTTTTTATCCATAAAGAAATAGCTTTATCATTACCTTCATTAACTTATGGAGGTATATTCTACATCAACATCAACTTTGGAAAATTTTATAACTAATATATTTTTATTATCAACCATCTAACATTTAAATATTTAGAGAAATACAATACATTACCAAATTTTATATAACATCTTCTATATATGTTTAAATATCTCTTATGTGTCTCTATAAGTCCATATCATTGAAAAATATTCAATTTAACTGGTGAACCATACATAATAATTATAACATTGTGTATTTTGTTCAAGACACTTAAATACTCTAGTGAATCATAGTACTTCGAAAAATTTCATACTGAATACCTTTACATATTCACTATTATGGCTCCTAAATATTGAGAAACTACGCATACACATCATAGTGATATTTAGGAAAATTCAAATTACAGTCTCACTCAAACTAAAAAATAAACTTACATATCAAACAATTAACCATTACATATTATTGTGTCTCAAATATTTTTCCTTAATTCTAGTCAACTCTAATAACTAATTTTATGTATTCCCATTTTTACTCTCATTCATTCACTTCCCTTTCAAGAAAAAGTATCTATATAATCTGAATAACACTTATATAATATCATATGAATATTATGTATTCAGACAGTTTCATGCCTTTTCTAGATGTGTTTTTTATTTTTCCACATGCCCTTTATGTATTTTTTAGAGTTGTCATTACAATTCCCATGAAAATACAAGAGTGTCTATATGCATAGAATACTTACCATATTTTATTTCACATTTTCCAAACCATGATTTCTCTAAATAAAATAAACACATTCTTATGACTTCTCCAGTGAAAATAAGATATCTAAAAAACATTGTAAAACATTATAGGTACCTTCTTTATAGTTTCTAATAAACACCACACACATTTGAAAAACAATTAAACCCTTATACAATCTTAATGAGTTCTCAATATAAAATAAAAAAATAATATTAGTAATTTATTTGGATTGTTAATAAAATATAAAAAAATTACAATATTAATCATTTCTATATCTTATTTTTTAATAAAATTATAAAATACATCACCATTATATTTAGAATATCTCATAGAGTTTTAGGAGGGTGGTTCCAGGCATGCTCATCCTATAGTGGCTCAGGGACCCCTGAATGATGAAAAACTCATCGCAAGCTTGTTTGGGTTATCCAATCAAAAGATCAATGGGTCCTAGGGGTAATTAAACTCTAGAGTATCTCAATAATGGATAAAAAATATAGAAACTATCCAAGTATATAGGAAATAGTGGGATTAATGGCATAGAGATTTGATAAAAAATCACATTATCAAGGAGAAATTATCATAAAGAGAGCTTATATTGGATTATTCCACTATAAAGGAGAACATGGATGATATTCTAAAAAACCTAAATCAAAATATCCATTATATAACATTCATTTATTTTTGTGATCAAACCCCCTTTATTATTAATTCTTTATAATTATCAACATATCATTGAATTATTTAGTTTGGATTTCACTATAAAAGGGATAAAAATGAAAAAATGGAGAGATTTAATGATTTTTATAAGAGAGAAAATATTAATTATGTTATTATATAAAGTTTTATAATTTTACAAAATTTACACTGATTTTTTAAAATAAAATAGGATAGAGATGTAACACCCCAACCCGAATCACCAAGTTGGAGCTGGAGTACCACATTGCCTCATGAATGAATCCAAATTTGCAAGAGGATTCCAACTAGCAGTGAGGGTTTGAGTGTTTAGAATGGTGAGATAATACCCTCATTATAAAATAATAAAATCATAAATAAACACAATTTAATAAACATGTAATGTTATAAAAAATGACATGGAAACCACCTTGAGTCAAAAAAATAACCAGGGACCCCTAGAGTGGAAGGTTTATCAAGAGTTTGAGAAATATATTAAAGTAAATAAAACATTTTTTTATCCCACTAGATTTTATCCCATAATCACCTTCCAACACCATTTTTATTCTTCTAACCCCCTATTGATGCTAATTTTCCCTTCACTGGGTCACTAATTCTGAATTATGAATGTGCATTGAGATTCTCATGCAGGGTGTGGATATAGACCTAATAGGAAACCACCAATGTGTCCTTATAATAATCATATTTGAATATATGATAGTGTATATCATGATAACTTAAATGTACAGTTAAAAATACAACCACACATGTGTCGAGTATTCATGCATTAACCTAACCACCATGAACCCTGACCCATCTTGGTTTGGCACAATGTTGGTAAGGATTTGAATTCATATCAATATGGGTATGAATTTATACCATAAGTCACATAATAGTTTCGTTCCCTACACCTTCCATTATTGTCGCCATTTTCCTCCTTTAAGGGAAAGCCTCATTCCTCACCCTGATGGTGGTCGTTAACTTGAGCACTGTAAGGCCTGATCTGATGGTAATAATAATCCTCAAATGATGGAAAGCCCCACCTAACATGTTTGATATATTTAGATATTCAGATCATCGCTACTGGAGTTCTGTCATATAAGCTGATAGATGAAAGATTATGAACTTCTCTTCATGATCTACAACCATGTTAACAGACATATCCATGATCTAACTCAATCCACCAAATGAGCTATAGTTTATAGCTTTTTTCCTAAAAACACACTCCCACTCCAAGGGGTCATCTAACCAATAATGAGTATCATGTTCATCCTGATATAGATAGAATGGTTCCCTATGTTATGAAATAAAACAAGTAATATGTATCCAAGAAATTTAGAATAAGGCATATCAATAACACTTCTCAAGAAGCTACACATAAAACAAATGATCTCAAAACATGCATGGGTCTCAAGGTCTAGTCACTCACCCACAAGAAAAAACATATCATTAATGGGTTTCAAACATAAAAATCAATCATAAAAACATAATATAAAAGTACATTTATGGTAAGTAACTTCATAAGTCAATATAGAAGAAATCATCACCAAGTTTATCGTAGAAGATAATCACCTAAAATTAATCTAACTCCAAAAGTACCTAATAATCATCTCCAATGTCGCATTAATGTTCAAGAACATGGATTCCCTGAGAGTAACACTAAATGTATAAGTCAAGGGAATCACCTCGGAATAATTCTCCAATGGTTTCACCACCAATATGTCATCGAATTCCAATGATCTAAAAAATGATATATTCCCATTAACATAGATAAATCCCTTATTATATCACATGAAATATCATGTACCTAACCATAATTTCCCCAATTAATGATCATTTAAAGAGGGATGAGAGAACCTAGCTTGAATAAGAATAACTCACTAGAAAGATCTCACCAAAACAACCCAAACTAGAAGAAGAAGATGAACTGTGGCCTTAGATAAATTAATGATATGGTAGGATCAATCCAAACAAGTAAGACACATAACTCCATTAAAGCATGCATCATTTATTCCACCCTCTGTATAGAATTCTCCATAATAGTCAATCTCTCTATAAGGAGGATGTATAAATGGTTTGATTGGAGGAAAACAAGTGAAAATGGTATTAATCACTCCCCCCTACCATTTTAAGATGATTTATAGATGAAAAGTGGAATATTAATGGAGATATGAGGAAAAATAGGCCATTTATTTTTGTTTCAAATAACATGAAATAACATAAACGACCTCCACTAAGACCTGTCCATAGTAATTATATTCTTGAGAACAATATATAAAATGGGAATCCATATGATGTGATACCCAATACTGGGTTGTTTTCACCTCACCAAACCCTCTAAAATCGGTGTGGCTGGGTCACCTAGGTTGTGGCCAACATCAGCCACCCCTGAGAACCATGTCCTGGACAGGGCTTTTGCATGTTGGTTTCCCCCTTTCAAATTTTATGATAAGCCAAAGAAAGCATAAAACGACCAACACTAGGGTGTGGTGTTGGCTATTTTGAACTAAAAATCATTATAACCCACTTTAATGTTTCCAAAAACCTCTAACACTATAAGATCTCTTGATTAAACCATCATAAGGTTCAAAAACATCACTTAAAAAAGTCAGTTCTTTTATTAATGTAACTACAAAAACTGACGGTCTTATAATTTTATCCCTATAATAAATTTTTTTTCCTTGAGAATTACCTATAGATTCAACCTCAAACAACTCAGGACATTATTCTTGAAATCTATACTCATGATCCCAAGTCACCTCTTGGTCTCATCTGTGACTCCATAAGATCTATGAAATAGGTACCACCTTTCCCTATTAATCTTTCCTTCTTTATAAAATGATCTAGATTGGGAACTCCAAAAATGATTCATATGGTTCTAACTAAATTTCCTCATAGTATATAACATACATTGGATCATTCATGTACATTATAATCTGAGATATCTAGAACACATCATGAATACCTCAATTGTGTTTGGAATACCCAAACTATAATCCACTATCTCTATATTCTCAATAATATCTAGCAGTCCAAAAAACCATGGTTCAAGCCTTCCTTACTTTTGAAGATATTGTTACCCAAATGATGATTCACCCATAAGAAAACTTGGACACCCATATGAACTCCAATGGTCTCCTCTTATGGTTGGCATACAGTCTATGTCTACATAGAGTGGTGACCAACCACTTCTAGATCAACTGCACTCTATTAAAGCATCTCTCACTATGCTTGGTACCAAAAAAAACATCCTATCCCACCTCATGCTATTATAATAGAGGGAATCAAGGTCAACCATAGAGAGCCTCATATCGTTCCCTCTAGATATAATCCTAATAACTGTTATTTTAAGAAAACACCACAAGGTCTATATACTCATCCACCAATCCTATAAATTCATGGACACATGGTCAAAAAATATCCTCAGGAATATAGATTATCCTTTCAAACTATACATCCATCTGTAGGTGATAGGTCATGCTTATTCATAGCTTATTTCATAGAACCTACAATAATTCCTTCCAAAATTGTGATGTAAAATGTGTGTCTTTATAAAAAATATTTCTTAAAGAAAATTTGAGCATATATAAAATCTCATTGAATATATCATTCTTGAACCATCCATATAAAGATTCTCCCATGACAATAAGAAATTTTCTACCTTTAGTTGATCCACTACCACCCATACAATATCACAATTCATTATGGTCCTTTATAACCCGGTCAAAAAATTCATTATGACATCCTACAATTTCCACATGGCCACTAAATGTGGATAGAGTAATCCACCCTAAAATTTGTGCTCAGCCTTTACACTTTGATAGGTAAGTCATCACAAAACAAAACTTGAGAATTTGCTCTTTATACCTAGACAAAAAAACTACCATTTTATGTAATTATACATTTGGATGACTCGTGATATATTATCCATTGTGAGGAAGAGAAGTCTCTCATAATATCTTCCCCAATGTCAGTAGAAACTATAACCCTTCCATTCACATAAATCACATCATCATCACTTAAATTCCAACCTGACACTGGATCATCTCTCACCAACCATTATCATATTACAGTACACATGGAATCTAACTCATGGATGGTCTCCACCTATCCCACAATATTAGATGTTATAATCAAAGGTGTAAATATCCTTCCCCTTTATCTTTTATTGCATCCATCCTCAAATCGTCCAATAAAGACATTATACATAGCTCTTCCTCTAAAGGAAACACTCTAAGATCATGAGATCCCTACATCTTCTTACTAAGAGAATATAAAAAAAACATTACCTCTACCTGGTATATAAGACAACAAAAATTCAAACATCTAAAGATACTCTAGGACCATGTAGTTTTTTAAGAAATAATTTTATCACTAAAGAGATAATGTATCCAAGACATCATATAGTGAAGAAAGTATTCCAAATCTGGGTCATGTTTCAAGTAGTTCCACTCATAGTATCATAAATAATGTGACCCATAAGCTACTCACTTGTCATTTTATATGAACACAACTCTAAATATGATACATAAACCATAACAGTATACTATATATCCAATCCTAGCTTGTAGAAAATTAATCAATGGTTCTATCCTAGACCTCCTCAATAGATTACTATATAATTATCACACTATTAAAACCACTAAAACACCACCCCTTTATTATTTATATCTTCCATGGGAGATTAAAACCATAAGAAATACTTGATGAACACTGGTAGTTCCCTGATAATATAAGGAAACTTCTGATCTCAAATACATTCCAATGGTGATTCCAATATATAACTGCTTGCAGCTTCTTTGAGTCGATGAATATTCTAGCCTCTTATACTACATGCCCTAAGAAACAGAACTTCTAGATATAAAAGTGAAACTTTGTTATCTTATCATAAATCCTATGTTCTTGATTTTTAGAAAAGAATATATCGAGATGTCTGGAATACTTATTTATGGTCTGTAACATCTTGGATTTTCTTAATGGTTTAGATCATTGTATTTTTGTTATAATTCCTTTCTTATTCCCTTTAATTATCACTTAATTTTAGTTATGGATGTCATGGGGGTGATTGGGGATTTTGTGGAGCCTGGAGCTCAAAAATTTAATGATGCATTCGGGGATACACTATTATGATAAACAATTTAACCCAGCCCTCATGGTTTCACTAACTGTGCGAAAGTGAAGAAGAAGGGATATGGGTGATGTATGGTTTCTCTGAAACTATATGGAAGGGGTCTCATGCCCCTGGGGTGTTATAGACCCCATGGAATGTGTCATTTTTAATGACTAGAATATGGTTAGCCAAACTATGCACCTATCCCATGTGGGGTGCCACCTTAAGAATTAATGGGTGCACAGTTGGCACAAGGTTTGACCAACCATGTGGACAAACCATGCAGCCCAATGTTTGAGTGGTATTTTACAATTTTACCCTTAATGGGACTATTATTCAAAACCCCTTATTCCTCTTTATTTTTCATTGGCATGAGAACCTCCTCATATCCTGTTGCACTCTCCTAATACCTAATCAAGGGATTTATGTTTCTTCTTGTTCTGGTCTTTAAATATCTCACTATCAAATCCATAGAAAAGCTTGAGGTAGGCTCTATGGACCTCTTCCTTCTATTTTTAGTTTCACTTCTCCTCTGTTAAGAAATTTAGTTTCAATATCATTTTACCTATTTTCTTGTAATTTGATGATTTCTTTGATAACTCTCATTCTAGCTTGATTTGACAGATAAAAATGGACGAGTGGTCTTCTAAGAGGATAAGGTAGGTGGTATTTCTCTTTCCCAATAGTTTTTTTGCTTTTATAATGTGTCTTGTGGTGACACATTTCGGGTCCTTCCTACGACGCCTCTAATATGTTAAATACATTAATTTAAAAAAAATCATGTATATTGTGACCTAACCTATGGGGAAAACCATACATGAGATATTCTCCTTTTTTGATCCACCCATTTGGGTGTTCCTACCTTAAACGGTTTATTTTCCCATGCCTTGATATGTTATCTTCCATGTTTGTGTCTTTCCATTGAAATAGATTCCATAATTAATTGAATAACTTGTGATGAATCATAGGCCTTGATTTTCTCATATTAGCTTGATGCTTATGCTCATACTCTATTTCCCATGTTTATTTTCTTATTCAAGCTGTTTAATTCCAATTTTTTATTCTATGGTTTGAATTATAGAATGAAATGAATTGAGTTTAATTGGTTAAAGAATACAAATGAAATTACTTATTTTGTATTCTTATGTCTTATGAATTGTTCCTCGATCCTTTTTCCTTGCTTATATCTCATGCCTTGTGCTGATTATCGCATGTATTATATAGAAATTTCTTGGATTATATAAAATTATCGGGCTAGCTTACTTATCTTTTTGTACAAGAATGTTCTTTGATGTTATGTGATTTTGTTTTTATTCTTGACCTACTTGTGGTCCAGGTGTAAAATTGTGTCCTGACTTAAGGATTATGTGGATGGACTCTCCATGCTTGGCATGGAACTTCTTGATGTGCCAGGGGAGACACTTGGTTTGCCCTCTACGGGCTCTCTGGGAGGATTAATTTTTATCTCGAGTGAAATTGTTTTCCTAGGTGAGTATCCATGGATGGAATCATTGGCAAGAGGGTTATGTGATGCCTCAGTTGATACTCGGCCCCCTATGTGATATACCTGGTACAAAATCAGTGGTTACCATAATAAGAGTGCTATGGGGGAAACCGTTCATTGTTACCTTGGATGGAATTTTGGGTATTGGGTTTATCAGAATCTATTGTAGAGACCCTTGTGATTCATTATGGGTAGTCTTGGATAGTCACAGGATTCCATTATGGGTTTTTATGAATTTATCTCTTGGTTTACATGTGATACTATGTTTTTAATTGTGAAATCTACCAGATAGATATAAATGGGACACATTTGACATGCTCAATCAAAAGCTCAGGGTTGGTCCATACATGATCCCTTACATATGATGACCTATCTACACACATTATTAGTAATATATTGGATCCCTTGGTTTAGACATCTATCTTAGGCGAAAGTAGGTATAATTTTCATGGCTTCTATTGAATGACCGAGACCGAGTGTTATTTATTTATTTACTTGTAGGCTTTCATTCACCTACATTGGGACATTTTTCATTATATATTTCATGAAATTGTTTGATCAAGACACCATTGGTGGTGGACTACTAATATTATATCTCACACCCTACTTTGGTTTCCTTTGATACCCATGTAGACATCATTATTTCAGGTATATATAAAGGGAAGAGACTAGCTTCCAATGCTTGATTTATAGTTCTTGGAGCAGTTATCCCATGTATAGGGGAAACCCAAATTACCCGGGATGGGTAAATGATGTTTTTTATTGTGTTTATTACTATTTCATGGATCTCAACATCAGGTGACACACTTTTTTTATGATTTTCTATTGTTGATAGTATAATTATGATCCATTCTAACCTGGATCAATGATATGAGGGCATGTAAACTCATGCATCATATTAGGCACTATAGGATTTAATTTTCATGCATTATTCCATGTCATAACTAATTTTCTTCATGTATTTACTATGATGCATGTTATTTTTACAATGATTTGATTATTATATTTGTAAATGTGTTGATATCCCATGTAGGACTAATAAAAAATAACTAAAACATAAAGTGTTTCCCTTAATCTAATAATGTTTTACTATATATTTTAATGTGGACGCTTTAAGAAGTATATCATGGTGCATTGAGCCATGGAACATTAGTCAAATGGGATAGAATGTGATATGGTTAGGATTAACTAGATGATAAATTTCAATTTATAAGTTGTATATCTAACTGAACCCTTTAAAGGGATTTAACACAAGTGAATATGAAATTGAAATGAATATAACCATTAAAGTTGAATGGTCATCTTATAGGTGAAATATGAGACATTGACCCTTACCTGAATAAGTAGTGGGTTGTATGATGTGTCTCTTGAGGATTTTGTTACAATTCCTAGTACCAAGAAAATACTCATAGATCGGGCTATCTATTTTGATGCCCTTATAGGTGGGATTATACATGTCCTTTATATATATTATAAATATTATAATAGGAGTGATCTTGTAAATATTAGAGTTATTCCCCCATGATTCACTCTTTTTTATGGTAAGAAAGTGGTGATGAGCACACATATGAGTTTGTTGGCCTTGAGATGCCTGTAGAACATCTCGTAGTTCCACCTGAGGAATTACTTAAAAATGAATAAGTAAATTTAAATAAAATTCCCATATAGTCCATTAAAATTACCCCAAACCCTAAGTCTCAAACCTGGTAAAAAATATTAACCACCAATAGTACATCGAGTTCATCCATGGAAGTGGGTTGGCTATACTACTTTTTTTCACATACTATCTAAATTTGAATGGTCTTAACTCTTTTATACCCAAGAAACATAACCAAAATCCGATATTTTAATTGAATTAAGGCTGAGATACCATCTAGTACAAAATTATAATAGATCAAACTAGTTCAAACCAACCATACATTTGATTCAGCCATCACATGGTGAGGTGAAACAAAGATAATGGAAACAAGTCTTGAATATAACCAAAACAAGTAATACAAATAGATTACGATGATTATGAAAAATAGATATAAAAAACTATAGAATCCAATCTAAAACAGACTAAACCATAAAGTAGAAAAACACTCTATGTGACCAAAAGACACCTCTAAACCACACCAATATGATGAAAAATATAAAAGGATAAGATTACTGTTGGAGTTGGTGTCCTAGAACAAACTACTTTGTAATTTATTCATTAATAAATACCTTATCGCATCTTGAATGTTCTTCTACATGAAAATTCATGTGATAAGGTCCTAAGGATAGCTGTTGTATTAAAGGGTCATAGCGGACCCCTACTATGATGAGAACCTAGAAGTGTCATGAAATTGTTCATGAATATATGTTCTATGTCCAGATGATGTTATTTGAGGGACACACATAATACAGTCCATTAGGGGTGAGGACTCATAAAACATTGAGGCACCTTCTCATGGTGTGCACCCTTGGTAATATCTAGAAGGATATTATGAGAATGATACCCGCCGGTAGGAAATCCACATTTCATAGTGTCATTGGATGTTCATATTTTGCGGACGTGTGTATTGGTCGCTAGACATTAAGATTATTATTAATGGATATTACAACTCGTGTACTTAGAAGTATTGATGAAAACTATGACGACATACTATTTGCAGCAAGGTAGGATATATTTGGTGCGTCATGAGTAATACTACATTAATAGATAATGAGATAAAGGATTTTTCCCTTATGTTACATAATAGAAGTATATATCTCAGTCCCTTTGATAGAATTGATATAGCCTAAATAAATCCATGTCCATGGTAAGGAATAGATGAGTTCAATTTTGAAAAGTCATAGAAAGAATACTCGAGTACATTGGTTGATGGCACTAGCATGAAACCCACATGGTTTGAGATATCGAGAAAAAAGGATTATATTACATGGTAATCTTTCATAGGAGGTGACAAGTCATTGTGGCATTAACTTCATTCTTTATGGGATCCTTGGCGTGTTTCTAGATTCTAACCTTGGAATTAAGGCAGGCTCTTCCTAATTCCACTTAGAAAGAGGCCTAGAGGGTCACACACTAAGTGTGTCCAAGTATCTCAGTTAAATATTAATTTAACAAGTTGAATAAAGATTATTCCTGATTGTGGTTTAATTATTCAATGATGCCTGATCGCATTTATTTATACAATAGTTATTCAAGAGAATATATTGTTGGAAAAATAATATATTTATCAGTGAGTAATGCAGTGATATTAATTTGAGAAATAAATATCCATTATTCGAGGAATAATAAATATAGTGAAGGGAATAAAGAAAATGGAAAAACAAAATTACACATCATGTATATTAATATACACCCTGTGTAGTTTTTCTAGGGACATGTGAGAAATAATATTATTTATTTAATTAAATAATATTATGTGTAATATGGTGGGAGCATTTCAAGTAATAATAATAGTCAACTATTATTATTATACATGGGGTCTTACTAAGGATAAATGAAATGAATAAATTCTTTTGGGTAATTAATTCATTCTATTATTCTAAGTAATTAAAATCCCTATTATATAATTCTCATTAGCCTATCCATTTTTTTCGTTTGTGCACAACGGATTTAGATAAATATCTCAATCTAAGATAGAATTATTTTCTTCCAAGAGCATTCTCAAGCTATGAGAGAGAGATACTTCTCCACTGGATCATGGCGATCGAAGGCAGACATTGAAAGCGAAGGCCTTTCTACGCTAGTACCCAGAGATCCCTTCACCAATATCCAGAGATACGTGGAACATGTGTGGATCACCGATAGAGGAATCCTACACTTGGATTATTTGACGCAATAATGGATCACATCAGATCGTGACCGGAAACATTAACGAAGAGAGAATTCCATCAAAGTAATTCTTGTATTTTAATTAAATTAATTATAAAAAACGTATGATGATCCTCTCTATGGTTCCAGGACTCCCTTATTTTCTTTCATTATTCATTCTATTCTGAGGATCTGACATTTTATTGTTGTGATAGATCTCAGATTTAATGTCGTTAAAAAAATTAAGTTGGGTTTACCCACCAATACACTTCCCCTGTGCCTGGAACCTACAAGTGGTATCAAAGAGGTCATATAGTTGATTATAATTATTTAGTTTTTCATTTGTGATTTATGAATTTAATAATATAGGTGTTTCAATTCATGTTAATCATTCTTTAAATATGAATCTTGAGTTATATTCCTCCTCTTTCGTTTCTCGTTCACCTTACAGAACCGATTTTTTATTTTAATTTTGATTAAAATAAAACAAAGGATCTCATATAGATGTTCCAAAGCTTCCGTTCCATACAACAATAGAATACACAGCATGTATTCGGCAGTAAACACCATGTATTATAGGTTCCATGAACCGGGACGGTCCTCTAAACCGGGTTGTGTCATTGGATCATATCAATGTCTTTAAGACTCTGTTTGTTGACTAGGAATAGGTGGCACATGGTTTTCGGATTACACACCATGTCGCCCATTGAACACAGTGTGTAGTCCCTTCGGGTTTGGGTTAGACCGCGTACCCCGTACACAGCTTTCCCGGATAGAAACCATGTAATGTGGATACTACACGGTGTGTGTCCCACTGATCATGCCATGTACTCCAAAGATTTCTGAATTACATCTACACACCATCTCCATGGGTGTGTACTTCGGATGGAAAGTGAACAAAAGTACACATTCTGTAGTCAGAACTATATGTTGTGTACTCATCCCAATTACACAGATTTATTAAAATTTATTATTATATTATACAAACCCCTGATACATGTACTATAGTGTAAGCGTAAAGCTGAGGCACAACACGTTATAGGTGTTTTTGTATGTATGTGTGTGTTTAATTTAACATCTGTGTAATATTCATTTCTACTCATTGGGTAGTTATGAATGGGAATTCACTGGGTTGCCTCCAAGGTACAAGTTATGTGAAAAGATAATTTTAAATAAATTTATTTGTTTAAAATTGTAATGGAGGATAATCTCAATGGAATTCAGAAAAGTGTTTAAAATAAAAGGATTGATTAATTAAAGATAATTAATTAATTCGATCATGATTTATCTTAAACAAGAACAATTAAAGAATTGAATGCATGTTTTATTTATGCATAAATATTATTGCATGTATAGAAGAGGTGCTCTCAGGAGCTCCCTGCTCTCAAGAGCGTCATAGGGTTGGGTCATGTTGGGTGGAATCGAGGACGGAGGGGAGTACGGAGGGTCTAGCGCGGGGGTGGTTTTGGAATGTGGCAGGTCCAAGGTGGCAGGATATCATCCAGGAGTCGCTATGGTGGGAGGTTTGGCACAGACGGGAGAGGATTCGGTGGCTTCGGAGGTCTTCTGGCGTGAATCCCTTCCAGCCTGGCAGCATCACCTCGGTACCTCCAGCATTAGTGTTTCGGTCGTGACTTCAGCAGTGGAGAGGGGTGACATTATCGAGACATCTCTGACCAAACCCGAGCCGCTCCTGTATGTAATCCGAAGTTCAGTCAGGTGTCTTGGTATCAGCAGAGGTTCTGGGATTTGATTGTGTGAGCGGTAGGGTTATTAGGAAACTTTTTATTGTGGATATTATGGCCTGTGGTGTTTCTTTTTGGTGTTCTATGGTGGGGATGATGGACATTGGTGGTGGCGTGACTCCGACGGTTGGTTATCTCCAGCTATTAGTATGATGATAAGATGACGATGGAATCATTGGAGAAAGAATTGCAGTGACAATGGTGGTGCAAGAATTGCAGTGACGACGGCAGGATATGTGATGACATGCAGTAGGCGGGTGGCTCGAGGCTATCATTGGTGATGGCACAAGGTCTTGTCAGTACTTTTATTTTTAATTGTTTTGGTTATCATTCATCTTTGTGGTTTGGTTGAGATATAATTATGAGTTTTGAATTTCTAATTGTATTGTGAAATCTGGGTCTGTTGTTTCTGTTTTTGAATGTACGGTTACCACTAACCCTTAAAGCAGTTTTTAGAAAATAAAAAAATGATTTGGAGTTTATGGATAATTTTGAGATAGACTAAGACCTTTGTATCTAAATGGTTTCTTTTAATTTATTTATTTAAATTAATTTTTTTGGTCTGCAAGCCTTCTCCTCATTAATATGTAGGATCTGCATGTTCATGGTTTCTTTTATGTAAAACCCCATTTTCCCCCCACCCTCATGTGAGATAAAAGCATATGTAATGGATGGAGCTCCCAAACTAGTAGAGGTGTCTCAATTTAAGAGGCAAGGTGAAACCAATCCAATGAGATACAGAGGTGGACAGGTGGAAAGCTATAAACACGAACCTAAATGGATCAAGGTATTTCTCCCCTAGGTCTTCGGTTAGTTTATCAACCGCTAGATAAACTAACCAATAAAACAATATCATTATCGTACCATTTATTTTATTTATTTCACTTTCATGTTTTATTTATTGTGGGTGTTTTTTCACGATCACACAATTAATGAATTAAACAAGCATACAAGATGGAACTAAAATATGAACGGATTATGTCTAAATATTATCTTAGACATGGTTAATAACTTAGGTATATCCCATTTATTATTAACATGCATGAAATCAAAGATAATAAAATGGAAATTTATGTATAAGGATAAAATCCCTCAACGAACTGTTATGTCGATATAGCCTTCCGCAATCTTGGTTAGAATCGAACCATAGTTCAATGTGCTTGACCAACCCTAGTTGGGGTGCTTTCAATTATTGGGGAATTATAATTCAAGGTTTTGGGTTGACTTGACTTGGTTCACATCAAGGGTTGGCTTCCATAGTAGGACTTGGTGTAACCAAGAGGCAAAGGTTGTGGAAATCCAAATGGGTTTCGGGATTGGGGAGTCCACTCAACAGATCAAGGAGCTGCAAGATAATGAAGTTGGCATTTGGAATACCTAACTAAAAACCATCAAGTTGATTGACCAACCTTAGTTGGGGTAATGAGAAGGAAAATATGGATCCTTTCCACTAGAATATTCAGAGAATATAATATTCTAAAGTCAATGGTGAGTGCTATTGGATTTTGATAAAACAGTAGGAGACTAATAAGTATTAATTTATTTATTTATCTTAGTTTTTATCATAATAAAGTACTAAACCTTTTCTCATATTAATTTGTAAAAATATAAAGAAAAATTAATTTAAACATATCATTTTGAAGAATAATCGAGAAGGAAAACCTTCTCAGCAGTACCAATTTCCAGGAATGGCAGAGGCGTTTATGCGTTATCCTTCGCCACAAGAGAAAATTGTTTATAATGAAAGAGAAAGTTCTAGTTACAACTGGAAAAGAGGCCATTGATGAAGAACTATATCTCTATATGAAAAATATGGATGATTCCATAGATGTCCAATATTTCATGCTATCGTCCATGTCTAATGAGCTATTGACGAAACATGAAAACAAGGATGTGTATAGCAAGATGTCTCGCCTTAAAGAACTCTACAAAGAGAAGGAGAGACGGGAGAGATATGAGATCTCCAACTCTTTGTTGACAACTAATATTGGAGAGTCTGCGCCAGTTGGGACTCATGTAGTCAAGCTTATTGGCTACATTGAATGCTTGGACATCATTGGGATTAAGTTCATGGATGAGTTGGGTACAAATCTCATCCTATCATCCCTGCCCAAGAGATTTATCTATCTTTATTGTCAACTATAACATGAGAAAAATGAGAAGAGTCTATTGTAACTTATGACCTTAATTCTCCAGGTAGATAAGGACATGGGGTGTGACAAACCCACAGTCCTTATGGTGAATAAGAAAAGTAAGGACAAGGAAAAGGGGTCAAGGACTTATAAATGGTCTGAAGCACCCGAGCACCATCCCTCTAAGTAGAGGAAGATCCAATGGTAGGGTAAGGAACATGAGTCAGTATGTTTAGCATGTGGCATGAAAGTCTACTGGAAGAGGAACTGCACCCAGAAACATGGGTACAGAAAAGGTGTGTTCGTTATCAAGTGTAATATTTCCATTTCTACACATTGTATATTAGATATAGCTTGTGGGGCTCACATCTGTATTCAAATTCAAGAACCAAGTATATTTAGAAAGATCTCCAGAGGGGAGTTGGATATTCGAGCTGCTAATGGCGTGAGGCTGGCTACGTTATCCATTGACAATTACCACCTCTCATTTCTAACTGGGATGATTTTTGTTTAACCTAACTGTTATTATGTTCCAACTATTACCAAAAACATAATTTTTGTATCATGTTTGGATATGGATGGATTTTTATTCATGTTTGGAAATAAGGGTTTCTTATTTTATAAGAACAATGTATGTTGTGGTATGGTGCATTTAAATAATTGTTGTATGTATTAAATTACGAAAACCAAGTATTGTCAATCAATAATGAAATAAACTCACATGACTCAATCATCACCTAGTTGTGGCATCACCATCTCGATCATGTAAACAAGAATCCCTTGACAAGGCTCTACTAAGATAGATATTTAGAATCTACTGAGCTAAAACCCCTTGATAGATGTCATTCTTGTTTACAAGGTAAAATGACCAAGCTTCCTTTCGGTGGACAGGGTGAAAGGGCCATAGAGCTTCTAGGATTAGTGCACACAGATGTGTGTGGGCCATTACCAATAGAATCTAGAAGTGGATATTCTTGCTTCATTAATTTTACTGATGATTTGTGTTGATATGGATATGTCTACTTAATGAGGTATAATTCAGAAGCCTTAGAGAAATTTAATGAATTCAAGAATGAAGTAGAGAATCAGATTGGTAAGAAGATAAAAAATCTTCGATCAGATCAAGGTGGTGAATAACTGAACCAGGAGTTCATCAATATTCTATGGGAGTCTAGGATTCTATCTCAAATCACTCTTCTTTATACGCCAGAGTGGAATGGTGTTAGTGAAAGGAGGAACCACACCTTGTTGGACATGGTGAGGTTGAGGATGAGTCATGCAAATCTTACATTATTTTTGTTGTGGATATGAATAAAAAAATGCAGCATACAAATTAAACTGAGTACCAAATAAGGTGGAAAATGGAAGACCCTCTATGTTATGGAATAGAAAGAAACCCATATTGGTGCACACACATGTATGGGGATGTGAGGTGTTTGTTAAGGCCTTATTAGGCAACAAACTAGCACATCGGGGCATGAGGTGTATCTTTATCGGATATCATAAGGAAATGAAAGGATATTACCTATATAACAGTTCAAAAATGAAATTTATTTTTTCCAAGAAGTTTATATTTCTTGAGAGGGATCACATCCTCAAAAAGGATAGTGGTAGAAAGATTGAATTCGGCGAAGTTGATGCTCAAGATACACATGATTTGGTACAGGAAGAAGTTCTACAGGTCCCTGTGGAAGAGGTTCCAAAAACACAATTACTGTGTAGGAGCTCAAGAGAGGTAAGGGAACCGGTGATATTTGGTTTCCTAGTCGCAGATAATGGTGAATCATTATTGTTGGAAACTGATGAACCGCTATCCTACAATGAAGAAGTAGAATGTTCATAATCTACAATATGGCTAGAAGCTATGAATTATGAGATGGATTCCATGTGTTAGAACCAAGTATGGGTTCTGGTCGATGAGCCAGTTGATGTAAATCCTGTTGGATGCAAATGGGTATTCAAGACAAAACTAGACATGGAAGGTCAAGTTAGCACCTATAAGTAAGGCTAGTGGATAAAGGATTCAGAAAGCATCAAGGAATTGACTATGATGAAACCTTATCGCCGGTTTCCATGTTTAAATCCATAAGTATCATACATTCCATAGCAGCTTACCATGACTATGAGATTTGGTAGATGGATGTCAAAACAGCATTCCTTAACAGGAACCTTTAGGAAGATGTCTATATGACACAACTAAAAGGGATTGTGACACTAGGTGAAGCCAAACGGGTATGAAAGTTGTATAAATCCATTTATAGATTAAATCAAGCATCCATGTCATGGAATATTAGATTTGATGAAGCCATAAAAGAATTTGGTTTCATTAAGAATGAATTTCATCCATGTGTTTATTAGTGGTTTAATGGGAATGCGGTCGTTATCCTAGTAGTATATGTTGACGGCATATTGCTTATTGGAAATGATGTACCAGTATTATAGCCAGTTAAGGACTGGTTGAACAAGTGTTTCTCCATGAAGGACTTGGGTGAAACAGCCTACATTCTAGGGATCAAGATCATTCGTGATAGATCCAAGAGGCTTCTTGGACTGAGTCATGGTACATACATTGACCAGATACTAAATAGATTTAGTATGGAACAATCGAAGAGGGGATTGGTTCCATATTCAAATGGCTTACCTCTTTCTAAGAAAATTTGTCCGCAAACACAACAGGATAAATATTGAATGAGTAAGATCCTATATGATTCAGCTATAGGATCCATCATGTATGTTATGTTATATACCAGGCTTGATGTTTCCTATGAACTTAGCATAGTAGGAAGAAATCCAGAGGATCCCGGAGAACAACATTGGACAACTGTTATGACTATCCTTCAGTATCTGAGAAGAACTTAGGATATGTTCTTGGTGTATGGAGGAGACAAGGAGATTATCATTAGAGGGTATGTTGATGCTGGTTTTCAAATAGATCAGAATGATCTGATGTCACAATCTGGATATGTTTTCTCTCTCAATGGAAGAGCTGTGAGATGGAAGAGTTCAAAGCAACCAGTTGTCACTGATTCTACAGTGGAGTACAAATATATAGCATCTTCGGATGCAACCAAGGAAGCCATCTGGATTTGGAACATTGTCTAAGAGCATGATGTGGTGCCTAGCGGTAATGATCATGTCACATTATATTGTGATAATACTACAAAAGTGGCTCTTTCAAAAGAACCAAGGTCACATCAACAGACAAAGCACATACTCCAGAAGTATCACCTCTTGAGGGATTTTTATCAAAGGGGTGAAGTTGTAGTGAGCTGAGTGTCCCTGGAAGGGAATTTGGTAGACCCCATGACTACTATCTTAGAAGAATCATGAATATTATGTGAGAGCTAGCAGGTTAAGGGTTTTTAGCAGTTGTCTCTAGTCTAAGTGGGATACTGTTGGAGTTTGTGGCCTAGAACCAACTACATTGTACTATATTCATTAAAAATACCTTATTACATCTTAATTGTTCTTATGTGTGAAAATTCATGTGATAATGTCCTAAGGATAGTTATTGCATTAAAGGGTCATAGTGGGTCCCTTCTATGATAAGAACCTGGAAGTGTCATAACATTGTTCTTTAATACATGTTTTATGGCTGGATGATGTTATTTCAGGGACACAGATAATACAGGCCATTAGGGGTGAGGACTCTTAAAACTTGGAGGCACCTTATCATGGTGTGTTCCATTGGTAATATCGAGGAGGATATTATGATAACAAGACCCGCCATAAGGAAATCCACATTTCATGGTGTCATTGGATGTTTCTTTCTATGAATGTGTGTATTGGTCCTTAGACATTAAGATTATTATTAATGGGTATTAAAACTCATGCCCTTAGATGAATTGATGAAAATTTTGACGACACACTATTCATAGTGAGGTATGATATATTGTGTGTGTCATGAGTAATACTGCATTAATAGATAATAAAAGAATGGATTTTTCCCTTATGTTTCGTAACAGAAGTAGATATCTCAGGCTCTTTGATGGAATTGATATTGCCTAAAGAAATCTATGGCCATGGTATGGAATAGGTGACATCAATTCTTGAAATTCAAATAAAGAATAATCGAGTACATGGGTTGATGGCACTAGCATGCAACCCGCTTGATTCGAGATATTGAGACAAAGGGAATACATTACACGGTAAGCGTTCGTAGGAGGTAACACGTCATTGTGGTGTTAACTTATTTCTCTATGAGTTCCATGGCATGTTGTTAGACACTAACCTTGGAATTTAGGAAGTCTTCACCTAATGTCACTGAGAAAGATTCCTATAGGGTCACACACTAAGTGTGTCCAAGTATCTTAGTTATATATTAATTTAACATGTTGAATAAAAATTATTCCCGATTTTGGTTTAATAATTAATCAAGGATTGTTGATCGCAATTTTTTTACACTAGTTATTCGAGAGAATATATTGTAGCCAAAATAATATATTTATTAGAAACTAATGTAGTGATATTTCTTTGGGAAGTAAATATCCATTATTCAAGGTCTATTAAATATGTTGGAGGAAATAAAGGAAATAAAAAAACAAAAGTACATGCCGTGTATATTAATATATACACCGTGTAGTTTTTATGGTGACATTTGAGAAATAATATTATTTATTTAATTAAATAATATTTCTTGTAATATATTCGGTGCATGTCAAGTAATAATAATATTCAACTGTTATTATTAGAAATAGGTTATTACTGAGAATTAAATGAAATGAATAAATTCTTTCAGGTAATTAATTCATTTTATTATTCTAAATAATTAAAATCCCTATTATATAATTCTCATTAGCCTAGAAATTTTTTGGGGTTGTGCACAATGGATCTAGAAAAATATCTCAAGACAATAGATAATTCTTTTATTCCAAGAATTATCTCAAGCTACGAGAGAGAGATCCTTCTCCACCGGATCAAGGTGATCGAAGGCGGGCATCACAAGAGAAGTCTCTTCTGCGCTAGCATGCATATATCCCTTCGATGATGTCTAGAGATACATGGAGCACATGTGGATCACTGATAGTGGAATCCTACACTTGGATTCTATGTTGCAATGAAGGATCACATCATATCGTGACTGAAAACATCAACGAAGAGAGAATTACATCATAGTAATTCATGTCTTTTAATTAAATTAATTATAACCCACATATGATGATCCTCTCTATGGTTCTGGGACACCATTATTTTCTATCAATAATAATTATATTCTAAAGATCCAGAATTTTATTATCAAGACGTATCTCAGATTAAATGTCATTAATGGAAAATATTATGCTGGGTACACCCACCAACGTGCTTCCACTGCACCTGAAACCTACAATTACATACTATAAGATGACCTCCCCTTTACTTGGATCTTGAAAAAAAACATCTAAAACCACCCAATGGGATAAGTAGAATGTGAGTACCAATCCTAGTATGATACCACTATAGATTCTATACAAGGACTAATATCAAGAATTCTATTGTTCTAGATTTTAAAACAAAAAAAACAATTTTAGAATTTATTTTCATAAATCCAAATCAATTTGTAATTAATTTTCTCTTTGCTATTTTATAAAATCCTATCATGTTATAAAATCCAGAAATATGACAATTATAATTGATAAAATTGGAAATAATGTTCATACATTATAAGGTAATAAATTAAACACATATCCATGAAATACCATAGTGTGAATCCATGTGAAACAATATAATATAAATGTGAGCAACAATCCATTATAAAAATAATCATGTGATAAAAATACATAAATGAAAACACACACCATAATATGTGCTCTTACCTACAAGAAAATATGTACTAGACATAAAAAGAGACCTAAACTAGGTCTAAAATTGGTTCTAACCAGTATTTATTCCTTCTACAGTCTGCTCATATCAACAAAACAACCACTATCGATACCACACATAATAAGGTTCACTATATTAATTTCCCAACACATCAAAGTTTCCTAAAGTGAAAATATTGTCAAAACAATTTTCAAAACCATGATCAACATTTATAAATAATTTTTTAAATCTAATCCAAATTTAGTAGATATTTTAAAAATCTATTTATTAAACAACAAAATTTGTTTTCAAAGAAAAACCATTTAAAAACATTATCTTTCTAAGAAACCCTATAGAACAGAAAACACTTTAATTGAATGTACTACCCAAAGTAATTAATCATAAATGATAAATAAACTCGTTGAATTATTGAATTGTATATAAAATATTGTCAATTTTACTGGCTCGAAGGATGAAAAAAGTGGTTCTGAAGGTGGTTTCTGAGGAACAACATGGCTTTATTCAAGGTAGAAGTATTCAAGGGGTGGTGGGAATAGTTCAAGAATTGTTAGAGGATGTGAATAAGAGGGTGGTCGGGTCCAATTTGATTATTCCAGTGGACATGGAGAAGGTGTATGACAAGCTAGAAAGGATTTTCATAATCTGGGTGATGAGGAGGATGGGTTTTCATGAATGGATTTGTGATCTATGATTTCGTTGCTTCTCCTCTCTTTGGCTTACCATCTCTCTTATGGGTAATTATTTTGGGTTCTTCAAGAATGTGAGGGGTGTGTTCCAACGGGACCCCTTTTCTCCCATCATGTTCATTCTTGCACAAGAGTCTCTCTTAAATAATTTACATAGATGCTGGGTGGAATGGATAATTTTATCATATCATTCCCAAGCTTCGGATGGATCTCTATCCCATATTATGTTTTCTGGCGATAATCTCATATTTTTTAATGAAAGGAGGTTGTAACTTGTGATCTTTATGCACCTTATATTGATTTATGGTAACCTTAGTGGCCAACGGGTTAACTTTTGGAAGATCATTGTCTTTATATCAAATAAATTTCCAAGAAGAAGGATTCAAAGTATCCAAGATATTTTGGGAATACATCAGAAACAGTTACCTATGACGTATCATGGAGAAACTATTTTAAATGGTCAAGTGAAAAAGATTTTCTTTGAGGGACTCATTAAAAAAATTCTTGGGAGGGTTCTCAACTAGAATAATAGGTTTCTCTCATTTTGTGTACATGTGGCATTGCTTAATAGTGTGATTTCTTCGATACCAATTCATGTCATATCCATTATCACTCCTCCCAAATAGATTATATAAACAATGAAGAAGTTGATGAACCGTTTCCTTTTGGATTCCAACTCTTAGGGAAGAGCTCATTGATCCTCTTGGCATCTGGTGGCGAAGCCAGTGGAGGAAGGAGGAGTTGGGATCCGGGATGTCACAACTTCCATGCATTCCATTCAGGCTCATCTGGCATGGGATTTCATGGTGGGAGAATAGATGTGAGCCAAAACACTTAGAACTAAGTATGGAAAGAACTGGGAGGATTGGGATGATAGGAAACTATCCATGTTTGGGAAAACTGTGCCGTGTCAACTGGAAATTCTCCAGGGGTTCTCCCGTTGGATGGTCATACGTGGGACTATAAATTTATAGATAGACAATTGGGTGGGGGAGAATCTGTTTTTTTCGAACATCCCATGAATGAACATGCCAGTAAGAGAGGCCAGCCATCACCCCAGTCTTCTTGAATCCATCTTGATCCCGGAACAGATGAATTCTTTTAACGAAGTTGTTTTTAATGAGGATGTCGACCATTTCTTCTTTACAGAATAGAGATCTAGTTTCTTTAATGTGAAGGATTACTACCGTGTGATTTGGTATGGAGAGTTTTTCAATTAGTGGCGATAATGCTTGTGGTGTAAAGTGGTTCCCACAAAGATGAGTTTTCTGGTTTGGAGAGTGTGGAATCAGGCCATTCCAATGGAGGATAATATTCAAAAGAAGGTAATTCACCTGGCCTCACATTGATACTATTGTATTAATCCACAAATGGAGTTAGTGGTTCACCTATTTATCGTGGGTGAATTATTGGTAAGCCTTTGGTCTTTGATGGATAAATGGGGTAATTACAATGAATCATGTACTTCCATGCGGAACTTCTTTGTCAGTTGGTTTTTAGGCAGAGAACATTAGGTGATAGAATCCAAGATCTGATGCCTCATTGTTACATCAATATTCTGGACACATTGGGAGGTAAGGAACAAATCAAGAATGGAGGTTCAACCACTGATTGGCCTGCTAAAGGTGCGAATGAAGAATATTTTGCATGAGCTTGGCTCGCTGGTTAAAGGTGGAAAACAGTCCGATAGTATTTGCAGCCTTCTTAACAGACCAGTGGCTCATCCTATAGCGTAGGGTTGTTGGGTTAGATGGTATCCTCGAGAGAATGGTTTCAAACTTACTGTCGATGGGTCACTCATGAATATCTAGATGTCTGGTGGAGGCTTGGTGCTGGACAGGAATGGTTCGGTTTTGTTTTCCTATAATAGCTTCCATGGGTTGGGAAGTTCATTAGGGGAAGAAGTTAGAGCATTGCATATTGGTGTCAGGCTTTGCAAAAGAATCACATTGGTGTTTTCAGATGTGGAATCAAACTCTAAGGTTCTAATTCAGGATCTTCATGGGAAAGTTAATCTGCCTTGGTAGTTGACTTACCTTGTCCGAAGTTGTGTCTTGGAGATTCCTAATGGATGTGTGGTTCATCATATTCCAAGAGAGGCCAACTTTTCTGTTGATGACCTGTCTTGGGGGAGTATCCATGAGGAACCTTTGGTTATTTTCTCTATATTGGGGTCACTACCTCGGGCTTGTAATGATTTTGTCCATGGGGATTCCCTAGTGCTTCCTCACTTTAGACCTCCATGATTTTTATCTTTATTGTGGGGAGTCCTCTACATTGAATATTAAAAATCAATCACCGGTCGTATAGAAACACCTACCTTAAAATGGTATAAACCTATATAACCTTGAAAATGGTGAATGGAAACTAATAGATCAGCCTTTGAATGACAATGATCAATAATAAGCTGAAAAGTATCAATAGAAAATAATATCTGATCATGAATCCATACCATAAAGGCAACAAAAGAAATTTCCACAATCAATGTAGTGAAGAATCAAAATAAACTCTTACTTGGAGAGACTCACCACAACCACAATCATGATCAATTCCTGAACAAATGATCCAAAAGGAATGATTATCCCCAAAAATTCATAGTGAGTGATCTGGGCTATGAGAGGGAGGCTCTACAGTTGAATGAATTGAAAATCACTTGTATGGCACCCTAAAAATATAACGTGAAAGAATTATATGGTGTTTAATTCCATTACATGATGTGAATCCAATGATGGATGAAAATTACAAAAACAACGCATCACCTTTTTATAAAAACCATATTTTACCGACTACATGATGTGAACTATAAATACACGATGTGTATAATTCAAACCTTAAACCAGATTCATGGAATTTTTAGCATGACCATTACACGGTGTGAAATCCCTTTGCAAGGTGTGTAATCTCTAATCATACAGGAAGCACCAAATAGCTTGTTCGGCACAAAAGGCTCAAAACCAACTTCGTAATTCTCTGAACTGAGGTAGAACCTGATAAGGACATTGAAATATTTATACCTAGACTCCATTAATTTAAACAAACATACATCCTCGAACATTAGTTCATATTCTCCAGAAAGGTTTCTCCATCCCCATAAAGCCCACAAATGCACCCAAACAAGGATGATAAACAAATAATGAACATGGGAGTTCCTAAAAAGAATAACAGGGTGTTATGATGCATTTTTTGTCAGGTCCTCTGAGCCACTTTATCAATGGTAGAAGGTTCAAAACACATCTTGGATTATATATAGTGATATATAGGACATTGAAAAATTAAAAAAAAATATACTAAAGTTATTAGGTAATTTAATCCCTTTATTTATTGTTATCTCATAAAGAGAGATGTATACTTGTATTATCACCCTTAAAATTTCAAATATTTTTATTTGAATTGCCGAGAAATACTTTTATATAAACACCCTAGCCATGGATTTTAGTCTAGAAACATTTTTCTTAATCAAATGGTCAGATATATCATCCTATATGACACTGAATGGAAACTATTTCTCTTTATTATACATTCAATATCATACCATTCATCATTCCCCAAACACAACCAAATTTTTCATTAACATATATTACACAACTTTTATCTTGCATCTAATTATTTAAATCATGATACACAATGAAAATGATAAAAATTAAATGGACTAATACACATTCTTATAAATAGGAATGTCCAATGAAACATGTAAAATATAGAGACCCTATTTGTGGATTCTTCCCTATGAACTACTATCTTTGGGATCACAACATTAATGAAATCATGAGTAAACCCAAGAATTTCATATATTCATTTTAAATTATATGAATAGTAATTACATAAAACAATAAATCACACCTATTAACCTAAAGTTTCAGTGTCATTGGATATTGGATAAATAATCATCTTATCATACAACATTTTCATCATTTCCCAAAAATAGTCTTCTCACATTACACCTTTTTTTACAAGTCATACATAATACTCTTCTTCATTACCTATGTAATACATCACATCTAAATTTGAAATTATTCCCAATGGATATTAAAATTTATTTTCATAACAGATATGTTCTTGTGGAATTTTTTGTTTAACATCGCCATGTTTTGAAGATGTTAAATTTATGAAATATGTATATAAACTTAGAAAAGATCTTTATATCCTTCAACAATCACATAGATCTTGATTTGATGGTTTTAATAGATATTTAAGTGAGAAATGTTTTTGTTAAGGGTGATTATAACCATACTCTCTTTACCAAAAATGTTTCTAAACTCACCATAATTTTTAAAATTTATTTCAATCACATAATTTTTTTTCAACTCAAAAATGAATTTCTCATGTTTTTTGGAAGATAAGAAAACTGATTTTCAAATGAGCATGATGGGTTAGTTTAATGTATTCCTTAGTAATAAAATTTTATAGAAACTGGAAGGAAATATTTTAACTCTGCAAAAATACATTTGAGATTTATCTAAACATTTAGGTTTAAAAATTGCATCTTGTATAAGTACATAATTAGAAACCTTTATCAAGATACATCTTAATTAATCTAGGAATCCAGTGGATCAGAAACATGACAGTGGGAGGATTAAAAGTTTATTGTAACTAATATCTAGTCGATTGGAGATTATGTTTTCTATTTATTTATTGGTTAGATTCCATGAAAAAATTATAGAATTAAATTTAAAAGTGATTAAGTGTATTTTCCATTATTTTAAAGGTACTTCAAAATGTGGACTATTTTATTCTTCTAGAAAGGACATTATATGTAAGAGTTTATTAGATGATGACTTTTGATGTTGTTAGTTGGATAATAAAAGAAATTCAGGAGTATTTAATTTACTTGGAGAATATTTAGATTCTTAGTTCAGTAAGAATCAATAGTTGGTATAACTCTCAATAGATGAAGATGAATATGTAGTAGCTTGAAGTACTAATGTTTGTATATTGTAGACATGTCACAAACACGTGGACTTCAGGTTGAGTTTTACATGAACAAAATTTTTTATTAAAGAACTACTATTATTTCTTTTTATTAAATCTTGGTACATCACTTGTGTGTAAAAAACATAGATGTAAGACACCATTTAGAATTAGATAACACAATAAAAAAAGTAATTATTCTTTATTTTACTAGAACTGATAATCATATTTAAAATATTTTCACTCAACAATTAAATTCTGATAGAATCAAATATAATAAAATAAATTTTGGAATGCTATACTAAAAATGATATTCAATTGAATTATTCTTTATCCTATCTCTTAACATTTAAAAACTTCTCTAAAAACTAGGAATACAATTATTTTTAAATTATCCTAACTTTTTAGTTAATGTTTTTTAATGTTTAATATAAAACAAATAATCCATTTCACTAGAATTGCATATGATGGGAGATAAATTTTATGTCGAACTTAATCAATATTTTTATCAAAAGATAATTTATTTAGTTTTCCATAGGTTTCCATCATTAATACAATGGAAGATAAGAAATTAAAATTTGAATGTTTTTTAGAACAATATTCAAAAGAAGTAGATCAAATTAATTTATCAAAAGAAACATCTGGATGGTTCAATCAACATGAACTTGTTGATTGGTATTGAATTCATGAATTTTTTTCTTTCTCAACCCTACGCATTTATTAAATATTTATGTTGGGGATATGTATATTCAAGTGGGTGTGTGTTTAATGAATTGATAGAAATTATATTTTTTATTCCTCTATTTAATTTTATTATTTTTTATACTTCTTATTGAAGATTAAACAGGGAGTTAAATTTAAAAAAAAATATTTTAATTGTATCCGTTTTTTTCTTTGGATAAATTTAAGAAAATTTATATAAGTCTTTATTTTCTATAGAGGAGAAATTTTTTTTTTTAATAAAATGACGATAGTCTTGTGAAGTTGATTATCATTTCTTCAATTATTAAAGAGGGGAGGGGGGTTACATAACTTATCTTGTTTTTGAAAAATGAGTTCTTTTTGAATTATTTTATAATGGGGAAAAATATATTTCATCGGAACTTACATGGTGTGTTTCTTTAAAATTTATTCAAACATTCAATTTTCTTGTGTGTCTTGTTCTTTTTGAAGGGGGGGGGGGTTGTTGAGTCAATGACTCCATCACATTGTTTTTATTATCAAAAGAAACTTAATAAGAACATGACTTGACCTAAATTTGTGTTTTAGTTGTTTTAGTTTTGAAGAATGAATTCTTGGTAAATTTGCATCAAGAGAATTAAGTTGAGATATGAAAATATGGAGAAATAATGTTTCATGTTAGATTGAATTCACAATATAAAGGAGAACTATAATGGTGCTAATTGATATCATCAGAAGATTAATAATGATGATGAGTTCATTGGAAGATAGTGTTGAATCTCCTAATTCCATTACAACTATTACTAAAGAGTGAGGAATGAAACCATTCATATTTTTTACAACAACATCTATAAATAGGACCACTCATTTATAGATCAAGATACATACTTTGTGCAATAAAAAAATCTGCAATTGATCAATTTGATATTGTAAACTTTCACGTCATTAAGAAAGATTTTGATCAGGGTAATATTTTCCTTATTAGTGTTTTGTGTAGAACTATCATTATGAAGTTTATCAATGTAAATATCATAGAATTTTCTATGATATTCATTATGATTCTAGTCAATGTGATTGAGGGATTTCGAGGATTGGAAGATAAAGGGTTATTCGATCCTATTTGTTCGAGAGTTCTTAAGGATATGAAGACATAAATTTATATGATCATGCTTGATTAAGGGGATCCAAGGATAAGAATACTAAGCTTGTTCTAATCATCTTGATTTAGGATTTCCTGGTAAGGGAAGATAGATACACCTTCTGACATGTTTATAGTCAATGGATTCAGGGATGAGTAGACGAGATACCTTGGATCAATTTTATCAATCAACAACAAACAATGGGTTAAAATTTTGGTTTGGAAATATTATCCTTTTTGGATTTTAATAATTTCAATCCTTTTCCCTCGCATTAATTTCCTATAGACCTACGTCTTGATGGAAACAAAGAATGTGCCCCACGCAATCAGCGACCTGTCACGCCCTGCTAAATGGAGAGGAGACCCAGTGGTGAGGCTCTCTAGAATCGTATAGATATCTCTACATCTCCACCATGTTCCGGAATATTCTAGAAATCTCTGGAGTGTTGTCGAACACCCCTTGGTCCTTGAAGGGTCAGGAACATTCTAGGCCTCCATGGAAGTTTGAGGATCTCTATGGGTTATAGAATGCTCCATGTATATTCTATTAGAGTAGGCTAAAATACTCTCGAATCATGTGGAAGTGTACATATTCTAGAATATTTTAGACTTTTCCACCAAGCCCTATATAAAGGGAGTGGCTCCTCATTTGTAAAGACACACATAATTTGAGATAATTTGAGAGATTCTTTGCACATATGTCTTGAGTGCTTGTCAAGAACTTCCCTTACGATCCTTACTTTTGTTGTGAGTGTCGAAAGGATGAACTCATCTAGGATTTTTGAAAAGGAAACTTGCTGGGTTTTGCACCAGAGCTTGGGAGAAGGCCATGTCCTATGACAGTTGGTATCAGAGGTGTTCAAGGAAAGTTCTTTTTTATGGAAAGCTCGAATTTGGAGGATCCAAATATGTCCGAGAAGGAGGCCATGTCGTCTGTTCCTAGGAGGAAGGTCGTGAAGTCTTTTTAGACCATGGAGACTCTTGAGGAGCATCTCCTAAGGGTGGAGGAGTGCCTTGCTGACGTGAAGGAACGACTCGAGTATGTCGAGGGAGACGACGAGGAAGGGGAACATGGCGTCATAGGCCTAGGCGATGCGCTCTTCACTCTCCAAGACAGAGTGGCGTCATTTGAGAGTTATTCCAAGGAGAATGCTGTTGAGAAGTATTCCTTCATGGATTGGACAAAGGGGATCTTAGCACAACATGGAGATGTTATGGCCAGGTACGAACAAACTCAAGATCAACTTAAGAGGGAGTGGTCAAATTACCGTGGCGAGTTGGCTAGTGGGTTGCTTGTGCGTGACACACCAAAGATCGATGTGAAACATCCAAAACACTTCAATGGAAAGAGGGATGCCAAGGAGGTAGACAAATTCTTTTGCAAAGAGGAGAAATACATCAAGTCAATAGGCCTGATGGGGGATATGAGTCGTGTGAAGTTCGTCGTTCTTTACTTTGATGACGATGCATCTCTATCATGGAGGAAGAAGCACCAAGAGCTCAAGGATGGTGGGAACTCATTTCCATCATTGGATGAGTTCAAGAAATGGTTCTATGCTCAGTTCTTCCCTGATGAAGTGGATTGGGAAGCAAGGGAAAAGCTGTGAACTTTGAAGCATACGGGGACAATCCCAGAGTATGTTCGGGAGTATGTCTCACTAAAGCTCCAAGTACGTGGAAAGACTAATTATGATTATATGTATGATTTAATAAAAGTTCTTCAGCCATGGTCACAACAAGAGGTTCGAGGTCGACGTCCTAAGACCTTCACCGAAGCTGTTCCCATTTCTGAGTCTTTGGTGGAATACAAGAAGATGGTTGAACCCCCTACGCCCAAGAAAGAGTTCAAGGGTAAAGGTGGGGGAGACCAAGAGAGGAGGTAGAACCGAGATGCCCATGACAAGGGGAAGTCCAAGGATCACACCAAGGACTTCTCAAGGGAATTCAAGCCCCGAGGATGCTACTTTTTTGATGGGCCTCACACATGGAAGGAGTGTCCCAAGAGGAAGGCAGTCAACTCCATGTTTGAAGAGAATGAGGAAGTTCCCAAGGAGCGGAAAATGGGGACTCTATGGCTAGTCAATGCATTGGAGATGAAGAACCCACCTAAGGTCCCACCTAAGGATGGGTTGATTTATGCCATGGTGGATTTGAATGGGAAGTCCACCTATGCAATGCTCTAAATGGGAGCCACACACAACTTTGTGGCTAAAGATGAGGCGAGGAGACTTGGGCTTGTTGTGGCCAAGACGACTAGTTGCATGAAAGCCGTGAATGCCACACCTCAACCGGGGAGTGGGATTGTCCATGGAGTGACCCTTTACATCGGCGAATGGAGGGGTACTATTGATCCCACAGTGGTTCCCATGGATGACTTCAAGATAATGTTGGGGGTAGAGTTCTTCAAGAAATCCAAGGTCATACCAACACCTCACATGGAGAAAACGGTGATCATGGAGGAGTGAAGACCATGCATGGTGATGATGAAGGTATGTTTCAATCATGACTTGTCTTTACTTTCTTCCATGCAAGTGAATAAGGGTTTCATGAAGGGAGAGGAGACCTAATTGGTTTCATGAAAGGAGACGGGCTGGTGGATGACAACCATGAGTTGTCGAAGGAGGTGAAGGGCGTGCTATAGGAGTTTAGAGATGTCATGCCACCGGAGTTTCCCAAGAGACATACACCCAAGAGGGAGGTGGATCATGAAAATGAGTTGGTGTCGGGGTCGAAGCCACCATCCATGGAACCCTATCGCATGGCTCCACCTGAGTTAGAGGAGTTTAAGAGGCGGTTGAAGGAGATGTTGGATGCGGGACAAATCTAACCATCCAAGTCACCATATGGATCACCCATTCTATTCTAGAAGAAGCATGATGGCTCATTGATGATGTGCATGGACTATCGGTCATTGAACAAAGTCACAGTGAAGAACAAGTATCTTATACCATTGGTAGCAGATCTCTCTGATCAGTTGGGAAAGGCATTGGTGTTCACCAAGCTCGACTTGAGGTCAGGGTATTATCAAGTTTGCATTGCTATGGAGAATGCGCCGAAGACCGCATGCATGATATGGTACGGATCCTATGAGTTCCTTGTTATGCCATTTGGTTTGACTAACGCCCCAGTGACATTTTGCACATTGATGAAACAAGTCTTCCACCAATACTTGGATAAGTTTGTGGTAGTCTACTTGGATGACATTGTCATCTATAGTGAGACAATGGCAGATGATGTGGAGCACTTACAAACCGTGTTCAAGGTATTGAAGGAGAACGAGTTATATGTGAAGAATCAGAAGTTCTCATTTGCGAGGGATGAAGTTCTCTTCTTGGGGCACAAGATCAAAGGAGGCAAGCTCATGATGGATCATGAGAAGATCCAGGCTATCGATTAATGGGAGAGTCCAACCAAGGTTCCTGAGCTATGATCTTTCCTTGGGTTGGTGAACTACAATCAGCGATTCATTTGTGACTTCTCAAAGAAGGTGGCTCCACTCACTGACTTGCTAAAGAAGAACAAGCCATGTTGAGATGGTCATGTACCTACCTTGTGACCACTACCATTGAATACATCATAGTTTTTATCAAGCATTCCAAATCTATTTGATATAAATAGATTCTTCTAGACCTGTGGATGTTTCTTTTTCTTCTCTGTCTTTCTCCCCCCAAGAGGTAGGCCTCCATTGTGCATTTACATTATTAGGATTTTACCAACAATTTAATGCACAATTCCCAAATCTGTTACAACACCAACATTGACCCACAAATCTTGATTTCCTTGTTTCTATTGTTGGGCCTTCTTCTTAACTTGTTGTGATATTGGTGGAGAACCCCCTTCAACATTCTTCTTCCTATTCACCCCAGATATGGTGATAAGTAACTCCTCACATTTTATCATCCATACTTGTTTTGAATTTCTCTTCTAGCCTGCACTACTTGTGGAAACATTTTTAAAAACATGAGTAAAATATGGTTTGGATGGTACCTTATTCCTATCAACTGCTTGTGGCATATCATCAAATAATGTCATGATATTCTTATCACTTGTTGGAGGCTTTTCAACTATAGGTTTCTCCAGTGAGCATTTAGTTGCAACAAACACTATTTCATGAGATAGATCGTCAATTGATCTCATGATCTTCTTGTCACATGTTAAAGGTCTTTTAGCTTTATAATCCTTCAGTGAACACTAGGTACCAGTAGAAACTATTTCATTCTTTTGTAAAGGCTCAATATGAATCATCTCAAGATTGATCAACTAAGCTTCCAATTTTAGAGATTCCATATTGACGATGATCTTCTGATCTTCAATAATGATCATCTTCTCTTCACAAGTCTTCTTCAATCTCTCAACCTCATCTTCATGAAACTTTTGTCTTGTAAGAAAGAGTCAAGTCATTGTAATTTCACGGAAGTTTCTTCCAAATATACACTCTTGACCTCAGTGCTCTTCTCCAGCTCAACATCAAGTGCATGGATCTTTTCTTCTAGAGTCTTATTTGAATCCCTATTTTTTCAGTGTTTAATATGTTTGGTGAGCTTTAAACATTAAAATTTTTTTCCTTCCAATATCTTTTTCCACATTATCATCTTCTCTTCCCAGTCGAGTGATCTCAGCCTGCATACATTGAAAAATTATACAAATAGCTGCTACGCATTATTCAGGAATTTCATACAGATAAGTTCTAATTTTCTCCTAATCACTTGAGAATGATATAGACGTTTATTCCTTTCCTCAAGTAGAAACCTGATCCACCTGCTCTTTACTTTCCATGACTGATATTTATTCATTATTGGATGGGCATGGAGAACAGTAAAATTCATTTTCTTTAGAAAGGATGAAATAATTCAACTATATCTTCTCTTTATTTTTCCTATTTTCCATGGTCTTGATGGATATAGAATTTTGCTAAAGAATAACTAAATCTTCATCAATACTGCACTTCATTGTTGACTCCGGAAATAAAAATCAAATCCTCTTTTGAATAGAATTACTGTAGAGTATCCAACATACGTAAACCTCTATTTAATACGAATTGAAGGACTCTAGACCACCCTAAGTGGGAGGGGGGATGAATCAGGGTGTCAACATTTTCTATTCTTTACTGGATCTTGTTCCCACGTTGGTCTGAAATTGTTTAAACCTGTATGATAGATATGTGCAGTAATTAAAAAAAATCACACGGAGAAGGACAACCTAATGCTTTTACATGCTTCACCACTAAGGGCAATGTCCAAGGAGCAGACAACGATAGGTTTCCAGTCATACCTAATTCCACTAATCTTTACTAGTTATAGATTATAAAGAATCAGGAACAATAACTCTATCCCAAGAACAGAGCCTAAATGTTCAGGGATAGCTCATTGCTTCCCTCGGATCACTTCCGTAGACTCCCCTTGGATCACTAGCTTGGGGAGGCCTTCATTCAATTTATTGACTTGATGGTTGCTTCAATGTATTGGCATGAATGTATTTGTCTATATTTAGCATGAGACACTGCTTGCATAAAAATCTTGAATTGATGATCTTTTATATTCAGTTTTCTCTTTTAGTACAACTACTGAATGCACTAAAACTTCTTCTTCTTCTTGATAGAATCTCAAACTCCATTTATGATGTTTTTGCTTCTGTGAATTGTACCTGATTCTGGAGACTGTCACTGATCTATGTACAACGCCTCCTCCACGTAGCACGCCTACTCCGCGTACTGCGCCTGCTTTGCATATTTCCTTCGCATACCACCTTTGTGTACCGCCTCTGCGTACAACCTCCGTGTACCACCTCCGTGTAATTCCTATGCGTATTGCCTTGGCGTGCCGTTGCTTCCTTCTGTGGACTTATTTTTCAAATTCTGTGATTTATTTCGTCTCCCACATACCACTTTTTCCTACGTATAATCTCTTCCGTGGACCGCTTCTTCTAATTTCACGAACTATTTTGTCTTTTGTGTACAGCTTCGTCCTACACAAAATCTATCTCGCGTACCACTTTCAAACATATCTGATTTATTCCACAATGACGATATTTTGTTATTGAATTAGATTCCTTTTTAATGATGGGATTATCACTCTTTATATAGGCAAAATAACTCCACAAATATTTCTAATCCGTTTTACCCAAATTTTAAATGTTGGACAAACATCACTATATACTAAACTCCATCCACGTACTGTAAGTATCCACCTCATACTATGATCCTTTATCACGTACTGTTAACCTTCATCGTACTATAAGCCTGCCAATTCACGTACTGCATATCTTTCACCAATGATGAGCCATCCCGCGTACTGTTACTCCTTCCGCCGAGAACTATTTTTGGAACCGCGAACCGTCCCACATACCTTTCCCACTACATGGTACGTGACTGCGAATTGTTCCCAAACATGGTATGCGGTCAATGTTCTGAGGTACATGGATTGCTTCCTTTTTTTGATTTCCTTCTCCATTACGCATCTTGTTCACTCCTATTCATAAATCATTCCATTTCCAAAAACAAAAATAACGATTTGGAGGTCCAAAAATTTGACAAACGCTGGGAAACAACACCAACTTAAATATTTGCTTCGGCAAGAAAACCAATGCTTCTGCACTGTCATCTAGCATCTTCAACAATAAATGCATTTTATCAAAAACTCCTTCCACTGTGATATATACTCTTTGAATGGTCAGTTTTAGCATCACCAGATCATCTAAGAAAGGTACTGCAACTTCTCTGTCTTCCAGCAACATCAATCTTTCCAGTCAACCCTGAATATGACTGGCATCATCTTTTCATCATTTTATGATCATTGTTAAATCTTCAAATCTCAACATGATCCATCATGAAATTAGTCATTCCTCTTAAAGTAGGCTCTTTTATGGTGTCTTTGAACTATGAGATGATGCTTGGTCACTTTATAACTTCAAGCCCTTCAACACTCTATGAGATAGTTTCATTGTTGTAGAAAATGCCTCATTTGTGATACATGTATTTTGAACTTAATATCAGTTCAACAATCATCTGAATTAAAAACATCAATAACTTTGGATTTCATCATCATCTCTTTCTTCATTTTGATCATAATTGGCAACTATTGACAACAAATACAACCTTATACACAAAGTGGTCCCAACAGGTGTCAGCTGTGTGGAGTAATATATTATCTCATTAGAAGATCATTCGTTATATGTTATGAGAGGATATATTATAACACCCTGATATTTGAAAAGAATAACATTGTGTTTGATAGCATAAATGATATAAAACATCGAGCTTAAACAACCCGTGAAATATATTATTTAAATATGATAGTTATAACCTAATTGTTAAATTGGTAGGTATGAATAAGGGTAAAAAATTATGAAAATAATAGATTTTACACAGGAATAAAATAAATTTACAATTTATAAACTCATTTTAAATTAAAAATACTAATTATAATTATTTTAAAGTAAAATAAATGTTTTTATTAATAGACTATTTTTAGGCACACAATGTGCTTATATATTAATAAATTAAATTAAGCAATATTACTGCATAATTTTATTGAAATTTTTATATTATATATTCAATAAAATGTTTTATCATTCATATAATATTTTTCTAAGCATGTGATAAAAATAAACCCATTTTAGGCTATAAAACTTTGTTTTTTCTAAAAAAAGGTTTCGCCGTGTTTTGCGTACTTATGTTAAAATTGAATATTTTCAATTTTGGAAAATTTATTTTTAAAAAATTAACTTCATTTTTATATTATCATATCAATATTATATTAAATTTAATTTTTGAGAATTTTTTAAAAGGAATTTTTTTTTGATGAATAGTTAAAAATATAGTTTTTATTTAAAATTGTCTTTTCATTTAAAGCATTTGAAAAGTCCCATTTTTTTTAAAATTGTTTGAAAAGTAAAATTAGTTCAATAATATTGTCATTAATCCAATTTAGGTCATTATTAACATTTATATGATAAATTTATATATAAAAACATTTTTTTACAAAGGAAATGTTTTTTTGGAAAACAGTTTTTTGGTCGCGTCTGTGGATTTAATTTTCAATAAATTCCATAATTTTTTTGATTTTAACTTAGAAAAATATATTCCATATTTTTAATTCTAATAAATGATATTTTTTAATCTGGTCAACTAAATTTTTGGTCATACTGAACATTGAAAACTATAAAAATTAATTATAATAGTTATGGTTAAAATGGGTTTACTGGGGGTTAAACCAAAAGATAAGGTTTTTTTGAAATTAAACTTATAAAAATCCAATATTATGGGAATATTATGACCTTATATTATCCCATATTCAAATATATGTTCATTTAGAAGAATTTTTATTCGGAATAACTTTATCATTTTGCATTATTTGTGTAAATTTTCATGTAATTCAAAAGAAGGTCCCCTTCCCCACTTATAAAAGGTTTCCTCATATCCTCTACTATGCACACTTAAATAGCCATTTGGATAGGAAAATAAGTGCCAAATTCGAAACCTTACATACCTATCTAGGACCTATAGTCCTTTTATTGACCAAAAAACCAATCTAAAATGACTTTAGCTATAAACCAAAAGAGGTTTTCTGAAGAAGAGGTATAGTTCTTAACCATGCATTTTCATTTTATTTATTCCATAAGCTTCTTCAAATATCCATATGATATGAAAAAATAATAACAATGGTATCTAATAAATAATTTGATGTTATTATTTTAATGGAATAAACTATATTAATCTCTTCTTCCATCAAATGGGAAACAAAACAGTTGATCGTGTGTGACGAACTACCGCCTCACGAACCGATGCAATTAACTTTTCATCACCACCTATCATAGATGGATATAATTATGGTTTTAATGTATATATATATATTATATTTATGTATAATAAATATTATTTAATTATAATATCACATCAACCATTTTATCTTCTAATTTATAAGAAAACTATAATGTCACTCGCGCGTATGTGTGGACCACAGACTCCTCAAAGCAATATGAAAAATTTTTCAATTTTTTTTAAATTAATGGTAATAAGGATAGATTCAATGATTATATTGGATATATATGATATAATAATGATTCTTTAAAGGATAAATATTATTTTCCTTTTCTTTTTTTCGTCTGTTATAAAAATGAAAACAATGTTCATGCGTGCATATGACCTATCGTCTCCCTGAACGATGTAACTTATTTTTATATCTATAAATTTTATTAGATATTATAAATACCTATAAAATTAATATATATTATATTTATAACATTTTATAATTCTATATATGGTGAAACCATGATGAATGTACAGGGACTGAAACTACTAAATCAAAACATACGTGATAAGCGAAGTAGTTATCACCGAGAATATTATTTTTTATAATGAATTGTTAATAGACTGGTGATAAAAAAGTTATAATAAAATAATATATGGTATAATATATATTATTATGGTTATTTAATATAATTATAATAAATACATAATTATTATATATGTGTTTTGGGAACATATGAAGGAAATTGGAAGTGAGGTACAAGTTCCTTGTCTCACTTTAACTTTTATGAGACATATGTCAAATTCAGCACTTATTTCGTTCATGTGGTGTATATAATACCCTTTTTAAATGTTATATAATGAATCTATTTATCTTCATGATATTTATTATTTCATTTGATGTTATTTCTTTCATGGAGCTTACGATTCAGAATTTATAAAAGTGGTAGGGCTTCATTTCATAATATTGTAATTATTTAAGATTGTTTATGTTTAAGAATCCCTTGGAGGAATTGTTTGATCTATCTATATAAAAACTAATATATTCTTTTTTCCTCTATTTATTCATGAAAATTTAAATTAATAGTATAATTATCCACTCTTTGGTACTAAAAATTATTGAAAAAATGGTTTTAATAAAAGCCAATGTTATTTCACTTTTTGATCAATTTTTTTCTTCCATATCAAATTTTCATAAAAATGGTTCGATTTTTTTTTTCATATTATCCTATTATCTATTAATGTAATTTTTATCCATTATTGTATTTTTAAAAACTGTTTTAAAGGTAAATTTCCTATCATTTTCTAAATAATGTACTTTTTGGATTTTCTTACAAATGCATGAAAGGAATCTTTTTTTTAACATACTTCGCATGAAAAAAACATTCCCACCTTCATGAACCCTTTTTTATTGAAGTATAAATTATAATTTCACAAGGTTATCTTTAAATAAATTTTTTTACCTAATGTTCTCCCAATTTTTAGTTTTTCAAATTTATTTCTAATATGAAAATGATATTTTCATCCAGAGTATTTCAAAAAATCAATTTATTGTATTTCCCTCCATCAATGAGAAAACCTCTTTATTTTACTTATACTCCACTTGGGATATGTTGTGATGATATCATCCCTATTATTTATATGGATGTTTTATGATTAATTTTATTAGTGATGTACTATTTTGATACCATTCATTATATTACTCTGAATGGTTTATCATTATGTCTATTGATTGGGTAAATTATTAACATCTCATACCATAATTTTTCAATATGAATTTTTACATTTATTATGTCCCTCTTTTTCATATAAGCTACTAATTAGACTTATTAAGTGGTGGGAGAGTTCCTCTATATCCCCTCAATACATCAGTAGATCTCTTGAGAAAAACTAGCTTGTTTTTTTGATGAGGCCTTACCAATTTGTGTAAGATGTCTTGGAATAAGGCCTTGTATTTATGGTTATGATGTACCTAATTCTGAGTTCCCTTGTTATGAGATTAGTTAGTGATTTCCATGTGATTATTTTATTAGTTTTAATATCCATTAATAAGTTTCAAGTTAATGTGTTTATTTATATGGAATTATTTTGATCATCATTTATTGTTTCCATATTATTCAACATGTTCTTTTTATAGATTAAATGAAATGTGTTTTATCCATTTACCATCACATATTTATTATTCCCTATTTTTTAGGATATCTTTTATTATTAGCACACCCTTACTGATCATTTTATCTCCCCCCATTCATATGTCTCCTTCCCCCAGGATGTCAATAAATTTTTTATGATTGATATGCAGGTATATTCTAAAGGGAATAAAAATCCTCTAAAAGAAAATACTATGTAATATTTTATGTTTTCAATTGTAATATATGAATCAAGTATGTATCTAGTTTTTCAAGACTACTAAATCATTCAAACCATTTGGATGTAATTCATTGTATCTAGTGCCAATATAATAAATTAACCACCAACTTTGGCATACTAGGTCTAGGGTTTTTATAGTTGGTATCATAGGGAGGTTAGTTGAAACTTTGGTAACTAGATTTAAGAAAACATATATTAGAGAACATAACTCTTTGACTGAATTTGAGGCTAATTCTATGTATAGGATAATATCCTAATGTTTTGGTATGGAAGAGATTATATGAATTTTCTAGAAATAAATCCTTGTCTGGATACTATAAGTAGATATGTATCTGGCATAGATGTACCTTGAGGTAATAACACCAAAAATGGTGTATTGGAATTTGAATCAATCATCACCTAGTGCATGAAATCAGGATCTTCTATTCACTTATAATTACACTCCTAGGGTATTTTCTTATGTTAATTCACATTTTATTTACAAACCATCGCGACATATTTGAAAGATGACGACAATGAATGCCTTATCGCATAATGATTCACTATTCAATTCCACCCTTGCACCATTTTTATAAACTGGTTTTGTAATGAATATCTGAAATATAATAGTAAATTTAACTTCATGTTTGATTCAATCAATTAATGTTTATCACTTTTTAATAAGGCAGATTTACTTGTTTCGATGTTTACATTTTAGGAGGTGGTGATTTGAAGAGATCGTGATGGAATTCAAGCAAAACGGGCCAAACTGCACGAGAGCCCAAGCATGCATGTGGACATGAATATGTATTTTGGATAATTTGTGTATCCCGTTTGGATAAAAATATGTGTATGAATGAAAAAAAAATTGGGCTACATTTCTCTAGAATATCATGGAGCCCAATTCGTCCATTTGGATGCCCCAAATAGGCCCACAGTGTGAAGAAATTATAGACGGGCCAAATTGGACAACCCTTATTTATTTGGGCCATAACTCTGGCCTCGAAGATCCAATTGGGCCGATTAAACCTCCCTTGGACAACAGACTCGAAGGCCCGACACTACACCGAATTTCAAGTCATTTTCATGACTTTTGGTCTGCTAACAAGCGAGATAAAGATGGAGTAAAAATTATTCTTTGAATAGTCACCTAGCCCTTTAGATACTGGACCACTTTTTGTGTAATTTTTTATTTAATTTTACATAAAATAAATACTACCCCTCATTATATCAGGTGTAACGACTAGGGTTAAGTGTGAGTCGAACTTGAGAGCTCTATTCACCCATTTTATTTCTCTTCTCCATCACGTACTTCTAAACCTCTTAGTGATCAATTTAGGGGTGTACATTGTTGTAATCCCGAGCTCCATGCTTGTAATATTCATAAGGTAATTGAATTTCCAAGTATTTTGTCAATTTTTCTTCATTTATACCTTCTTAATTTGTTTTTATTCTGGTATGATCAAATAAAAATCAAAGAAACAAAAACCCTCATGCTTCCATGCGTAACCAGAATCTTGTGATGAATTGAGTGTGGTTGCCTCTTTTCTCACACCTTCCATTTCATGAGTGTTTGAATGGATTATGTAGGTTGATATATTCCAGGAGATTGAACCCATGAATATTAATGTTCTTTTATTATGTAATATTTTATCATTGACAAAAATCTGGTCATCTCATCACGTTATTGATGTGATGCCTTGATTGAGTTACGTTTTTTAAATTGATTCAAGTTTCTTGATTTTGAGCGGTCGCTGATAATCAATATTGTTGATCGATCAAATCATAGGTGGTAACCTAGTAAGAAATCATATACCATACTATTTTAAGTGTGTATAAATCAAGGAATCTATGATCCTTCCCATTCCCTTGAGAGCGATGACAGATTGATCATAAAGGGATACTTACCTGAGATGATCATGATTTCTCTTTATTGTTTCTCTCAATTAGTAGTATAGTTTCAATTTTTAATTTTAATAATAAAAACCCAAGTTTCAGAAAACCACATTCCCCTTTTTACATTCATAATCAGAACGTTATTTTTAAATTAATTATCTAAGGCTCCGTTGAGAGACGACCTGAGTTGCTGTTATGCTACAGAAATTCTAGTTAAAATTAAACATCTAATTCGACATGCTCGGCAAGACGATCAAATTTCAGCACCATTTTCAGGGATCCAATATCATTTTTTATTCTTTATTTTAATTTATTTATTTAATTTACTTCTTAATTTTTAATCCTTTCAATATCACACCCCCCATTTGATTGCTTTTGTTTTGGGTTTTTGTTATTAATTTTCATTGTTTTTGTGTGTTTTCTATCTCTCTCTCTCTCTCTTATTTTCTCTCTCTCTATATCTATAATTTTGTAGTATAAAATCATATTTTATTTCATCATTTAATTTCTTAAGTGTTTTTATTTCATTCATCTTCCATAAAAAAACAACATTAAACAATCAATCAGTCAAACTGGACATAATTGTTGCATAACAAGATCTAGTAAAGAAAAACTACTTGAATTTGACCCCGAAATTGAAAAATCGCTTAACTCAAAAATCAAGTCATCTTGATAAGGTCATTAAAGTAACAATAAGGAGTCCCTTTTGGGACCTCATGTTTTCATAAACCAATCAAAAAGTGAACTCAATCAAACTCAAGAAAACATGGCTACAAATAATCGAACATTAGAAGAACTGAAAACCCCTAATGTGGAGTACCAACCTACGTACACCCAATATCCTGAGGAAGAATCCAACTTTGATCTGAGATTAGGCCTCATCCACCTACTTCCCAAATTCCATAGTCTTCCTAGTGAGGACCCTCACAAACTTCTCATAGATTTTCACATAGTGTTCTCTACCATGAAACACCAAAATGTATCTGATGACCTAATTAAGTTTAAGACATTCCCTTTCTCCCTTGACGGTGTTGCCAAAGACTAGCTATACGATCTGACTACCAAAATTGGCAGCTAGAATGTCCTGAAATGACTCTTTCTAGAGAAGTTCTTCCCTGCCTCCTGAACTGCATCAATTAGGAAAGAAATATGTGGCATTAGGAAATCACAAGGAGAGACCCTTCATGAATACTGGGAGGGATTCAAAATACATTGCTCAAGCTGCCCCACCTCCAAATTAGTGGACAACTATTAATCCAATACTTCTATGAGGGACTTATCCCCATGGATTGTGGAATTATTGATGTTGCAGCTGGTGGTTCCCTTGTTGATAAAACTCTTTCTCTCGCTCGTGAATTAATAATCAACATGGATCAAAATGCACAACAATTTTGTACATGAGATATTGCACCCACTCGAGGAGTTCATGAGGTAAGTAATTCATCCCTAGAACAAAAGGTAGATAGTAAACTTGATGAGATGCATACCCTTCTAAGGAAATTATCTCAAGCAAACGGTAACTGACACTCTTCCTCATTTCCATTACATTGTGGTATTTATTCTAAAAATACTCATTTTTCTTACCAATTCCCACAACCTCAAGATTCACCCGAGTCTTGTGCATCCATGTTCCTAGGGTGTTTATTCAACCAAGCACCTCACTTCAAGAAAGAAAAATTCAGGCCAAATCCATCCCCTGAGTAGAAAGAACAACCCCAATTCCGACAAGTAGGAAACTCAAGCTACCCCAAGAGAATTAGTATCAAGAAGGACAAGGAATGAATACTTCTTATCCTTCACATTCTCAAAACAATCCTCCTCCCTAATCTTAACCAAGACTCAAGGATATGGTGAAGCAAATGGAAACCAAGAACCTTCAGTTCCAACAAACCACAAAATCAGCTATTCAAGACCTTCAAACTCAAGTGGGGTAATTGGATAACACCATCGATGAGCTTAAGATGAAAGGTTCTGGATAACTACTATCCTAACCCATTTCCAATTTGAAGGGAAAAAGGTAATGTATGTGTATTTACACTTTGTAGTGGTAAAGAATTTTCTCCTTCTACTAATTCTTCACAACAAGTATGTCCCCCACTCAAAAACTCTCTTTCCCAACCCAAAAATATTTCAAGTAATGAAAAATAAGACAAAAATGGAAATTAAATTATAATTGATGATTCAAATGAACAATACATTCCTCTTTCATTCCCCACAAAACTTTATAAATCTAAGATGAATTTTGATATTGATATTGATAATGAAATAATGGATACATTTAAATAATTTCATGTTAATATTCCATTATTGGATGCTGTCAAGAAAATTACCCATTATGCCAAATTTCTTAAAGAACATTACACCCATAGACAAAGGATAAAGGGGAATTAGAGTGTCAAATTGTGGAGGAATGTCTCAACCTAGATTCAACCAGAAATTCCAACCAAATTCAAGGATCCGAGCACATTTACGATACCGTGTACCATAGGGGAGACCTTTTCTTCTAATGATATTTTAGATTTAGGTGCTTCTGTGAATGTAATTCCTCACTCTGTTTTTACTTCTCTGTAGGTTGGAGAGATTTAACAAATAATCATTGTCATGCAACTTGCCAACCAGAGTACTAAACATCCAACATGAGTGATTGAGTATCTCCTTGTAAGAGTGAAGAATCTCATATTCCCGCTAATTTCTACATTATTGAGATTGAAGATACCCGAACCCAAGGAGATTATCCTCACATACTTGGGAGGCCATTCCTTAAAACTGAAAATAAGATCATTAATGTTCACAATGGTACACTTTCCATGGAGTTTGGTGTAGAAAAGGTATGTTTTAACATCCATGATGCAATGAAACACCACATTGAAGAGCACTGCACTCTATCTGTCTATTTGATGGATGTTCTCTCAAATGACACACACACACACACACACACAATTCTCTCCTCAACCCATACTATGACTCATTTTTCTATTCTTCTCCCTTAGATTATTTGAGTATTGATTTTTTTTGGGTTCTAAAAAATTTAAATTTTGTTCTTTGATTGATGAGTGTGTTCACTATGAGGTACCCATGACCATCAATGATTTTTCAAATCTCATTACCATATAATATCTTTCTATAGAGAATAAAAATGAGTAGATAGAATGTTTCATGGACCTCACTCCCCCTAAACCCCCTCCCACAATCCAAAAAACCACTGGTGTTGGAACTAAAGCAACTTCAATTAAATTTAAAATATGCATATATTGAGGGTATTGACTAATTGACCATCATTATTACCAATAACCTCTCTCCACAATAGAAATAAAAACTGATCAACATTTTAAGAGAGTGTAAAAATGCGATTGGATGGAAATTGGCTGATATTATTAGGATTAGCCCATCTATTTGTATGTACCATATAATTTTGCATGACGGGGATAAGCCTGTAAGACAATCTCAATGTCGGTTTAATCCCACTATCCATAAAGTGGTAAAATTGGAATTCAGTAAATTAATTACTATGTGGATCATTTATCCTATATCTGATAGTAAATTGGTTAGGCCAGTAAAAATTGTGCCTAAAAAAACAAGAGTAACATTTTTGTCAAATGAAAGGAATGAATTGGTTCCAACACATGTGCAAAATAGTTGGCGAGTCTGTATTGACTACAGTCGACTGAATCAATCCATGCAGGAGGACCATATTCCTTTACCTTTTTTTAGAATAATGTTAGAAAGATTCGCTGGTAGGTCCCATTATTGTTTCATTGATGGCTATTAATGTTATTTTCAAATCCATATAAACCCCAAGGATCAAGAAAAGAGAACATTTACCTATCCATTTGGCACATTTTCATACATAAGAATGTCTTTTAGTATATGTAATGCTCTTGTTACTTTTCAATGATGAATATTGAGTATTTTTTATAAGTACCTTGAGAGCTGTATGGAAGTCTTTATGAATGATTTCGTGGTATATGGTTCTTCTATTGATGATTTTTTGGAACACCTAGGTTCTGTCCTCCGCTGCTACATTAAAAAAGATCTTGTTTTAAATTATGAGAAATTCCATTTCAGGGTTTATTGAGGGATAGTTCTTGGGAATGTCATTTCAAATAATGGAATTAATTTTTTTAAATCTAAAATTGAATTAATTTTATCCCTTCCATATCTAAAATGTGTTCGTGAGGTGCGATATTTCTTGGTTCATGTTGGTTTTTACCACCGAATCATTAAAAAATTTAGTAAGATCGCACTTCCATTATTCCAGTTATTACAAAAATATTCTGAATTTTTTTGATAAAAATAGTGAGGATGCGTTCAATTTACTAAAATGAAGTCTCACATCACCTCCCATCATTCAACCACCAAGGTGGGATCTCCCCTTCGAAATTATGTGTGATGCCTCTAACTTTGAAGTTGAGGAAGTTTTATCACAAAGGGTTGAGAAGGATCCTCATGTCATTGCGTATGACTCATGTACCATTGACCATGCCCAGGTAATGTACATGACAACTGAAAAAGAACTCCTTTATATTGTGTTTTCCTTGGAAAAATTTTGTTCATATCTTCTTGGGTTAAAAGTCATTTTCTTTTCTGATCATGCTGCCCTTTATTTTCTCCTAAAGAAACCTAAAGCTAATCCCCACCTCATACAGTGGATTCTCCTCCTCTAAGAGTCTGACCATGAGATTAAAGATAAGAGGGGAGTTGAAAATTTTGTAGCTGACCACATTAGTAGAATTTTTCCACCATTGGATCACCATGTTGACTCATCCCTCCCCATTGGAGAATTTTTCCCTCATGAGAATCTTTGTGATGTTGTGGACCTTACCCCATAATATGCAGACATTGTGAATTTTCTAGTAACATCTAGGTTCCCTACTAATTTGAACACTTAAGAATACTAGATGCTTAATCATGATTATCGGGGGTACATTTGGGGTGAACCATATTTTTGGTGAATATTTGGGGACCAAGTAGTTTGTTTGTGTGTCCCTCACCATGAGTTCACCTCTTTTTTGACCTTCTACCACACTTTGACTTATGGGGGCCACTTTGGCTCTCACTGTACATCTCTGAAGGTCCGTGACATAGATATTTATTGGAAAGCATTCTATCGGGATGCCAATAGATTTTTTAAGTCATGTGGTCATTGTCAATTCACAAGGAATATCTCCAAGAGAAATGAAATGCCATAACAACTCATGTTCTTCTGTGAAATTGTTTATGCATGGGGCATTGAATTCATGGGGCCTTTTCCAAATTAATTTGACTTCATATACATATTATTGGATTTGGAATACATGTATAAATAGGTGGAAACAAAGGCTACTAGGACCGAGGACTCCAGTGTTTTTGTTGATTTTGTAAGGTCCTATATTTTTTGTAGGTCTGGCTTGCCGAGATTTATCATTAGTGATTAGGGTTTACATTTTTTTAATCGCAACATGAAAAAATTTCTTCATAAGTATGGGGTTGATCAAAAAGTCTCTACTTCATATCACACCCAATCTAACGGACAATATGAAATCTAAAATTAGGAAGTTAAGAGTATCTTGGAAAAAACTGTATAACCCAACATGAAAGATTAGAGTTTGATCTTGGATGATGAACTTTCGGCATACCATACCACTTTTAAACCCCCAATCAGAATGTCAACATATATAATTGTGTTTGGAAAGGCTTGTCACCTCCCAGTGGTGGTATAAAACTATGCATATTGGGTTATTAAACAATGTAATATGAACCTTTCAGAAGCCGGTGAGCATAGGAAGCTGTAGATTCAGGAGTTGGATGAAATTAGATGTGATACATATGAGAACTCCCAGATCTATAAAGAGAAGAAAGAGGCTATCCATGATATCATGATTCATTATCGGAAGTTCCATATTGGTGAGAAGGTCATTATGTAGAATTCTAGTCTAAAGATCCACCCATGTAAGCTTTTTTCCCGACGGCTCGGTCCTTATACTGTAACAAATGTTTACCCTTTTGGTGAAATATAGATTTTTCCTGAACAGAGCAGAAGGAGTCTTACCATCAATGGGTAGCAACTCAAACACTTCTATGAGGATTTTCCAAAGAATCTGGTGGAGGAAATCCACCTTCTAGAAGCAACATACCAGTGAAACATGCCAGGTTTTATCCTTCCTTCTCACACTATCAATTTTTATAGCAAGGACACTACACATTGTAGGTGTGTGGGGGGGTGGATATATTCCTAGGTTCATTAGGATTTTAATTTCATTTCTTTTTTCTCTTTTCTACCTTCTTTATGGTATTTTCACTTTTCCTCAACTTCCTAGTTTCATTAGGATTTTCATTGTATTTTTTTTCTTCACATTATCATCTTCTTTATAGTATTTTCACTTTTTCCCATATTCCTGGGTTCATTAGGATTTTTATTTATTTCTTCTTTATTCTCTTTTTTTCCTTCTTTATGGTATTTTCACTTCCCCTCTTATGGTCACCAAATCAGGGAACATACTAAAAATATATATTAAATTTTTTGATTCAATTTTGTTTTAATATTTTATGAAAACCTATCTCTATTATGGAATGAATATTTTTATGAATTTAACATCAGGGAGATATTTTTAGTGGATTGGTTTTCTATCAATGATATAAATGGTTGTAACTCTGTGAAACCATTGAGATGATTGATGACCCACATGTGATTAGTTTTTGGGAAAACTGTGTCACTAATATCTCCACAAATTTTTCACCAAACCACAATGTGTGAATTTTTATTACTTAATAGAAGGTAAATATATGGTAGTTTAATATTTTTCATCTTAAAATGATATTTCCATACATTCGTTCCTTATCCGATCTATTTCATTACTATACAGGACTGACCCATTCGTGTGTACCTGATATCCGACTGTTGTATGCGCTCAAAAAAATCAAAAAAAATAGGTTGCATCCTGGGAAGTTCAAAAACCACTCCTCCTCAACCGTTGATCTTATTATAACCATAACAATTAGTAACATAAGGATATCAAACAAGGGTTGAGAGATGACTATGCGATTTGTTCCAAATGAAACTTCTGAAGAAAGACAAAAATAATAAATGAGGGGAGTGACGAAATGCGCAGCATATGGGGATATCTATGCTGGGAGGTTATGGTTTGACTTCTAGGAATTATTAAGTGAGTGGGTATTGAAATATAATTGCAAAGGATGTAGGGTAGGTTCGGTGGACAAAATTATTTATGCTGAAAAATGTTAAAATAACCTATATTTATTGGATAGAAAGTGGAATGAATAGCATGGAATGAGTTTCACACACACACATGGAGAGTTAGTTCCATGGTTGAATTTTGAATTCCTTTATCAATTTGGTATCAGGAATCTATTTGAATTTCATTGTGATATGTTTTATGAGACATCTTTTTATTTTTTCACTTGGAAGAACTCCTTGGTGTGGTTTGTGTATTGATCCCTTAATTTAAAGAATTAAAATTTCATTAAATGTTAAATATTCATGATGTTCGGAATATATACATGCATCATTTTTTGGAAATGTTACTTTTCCTAGGATTTAAAATGTTAAGGTTTGGGGGTGTGATTGCATAGCGATTCACTATTCAATTCCACCCTTATATTGCTGTTTTAAACAGGTTTTGTAATGAATATTAAAAATATAATAATAAATTGAACTTCATATTTGATTAAATGAATTAATTTTTATCACTTCTTAATAGGGAAATTTTAATTTTTTTGGTGTTTACATTGTAGGAGGAGTTGATTTGGAGATCCTGTGATGGAATTCAAGCAAAACAAGCCAAACTGCGCAAGATCCCAATCATGCATGTGGACATGAATATGTAATGTGGATAATATGTGCATAAAATTGGGATTAAAATAAGTGTATGGATGACAAAATGTGGGCTAAATTTCTCTAGAATATCATGGAGCCCAATTTTTCCATTTGGATGCCCCAAATAGGCCCACAATGTGAAGAAATTCTGGGTAGGCCCGATTGGACCACCCTTCTTTATTTGGGCCATAACTCGGGACTCAGAGATCCAATTGGGCTGATTCAACCTCCCTTGGACATCTAACTCGAAGGCCCGACTGTAAACCACATTTCAAGTAATTTTAGCATCTTTTGGTCAGTCAACCAGCCAAATAATGATGGTGTAAAAATTATGCCTTGACTATTCACCTATCCCTTTAGATACTTGACCACTTTTTGTGGAAATTTTGATGTAATTCTCCATAAAATCAAAACTACAACTCAGTATCTTAGTTTTAACGACTAGGGGTAAGGTTTAATTGAACGTTATATCCCTCTTCACCCATTTTAGTTCTCTTACCCCTCATATACTTCTAATCCTCTCAGTGATCAATTTATGGGGTGTCCTTTGTTGTAATCCCGAGCTCCATGCTTGTAATATTTATAAGGTAATTGAATTTCTAGGAATGATTTCAATTTTTATTAATGTCTACCTTCTTAATTTGTGTTTATTCTGGTATGATCAAATAAAAATCAAAGGAACAATAATCCTCATGCTTCCATGCATAACCCGAATCTTGTGATGATTTGAGTATGATTTCCCCTTTTCTCACCCCTTCCCTTTCATGAGTGTGTGAATGGATTATGTCAGTTTTTGCTCCTCTGGAGCATAAACCCATGAATATTCATGTTATTTTCTTGTGGAATATTTTATCATTGACACAAATATGGTCATCTCATCATGTGGTTTATGTGATGCCTTGATTGAGTTCCTTTTTTTCATCGATTCAAGTTTGTTGATTTTGAGCGGTCGAAGATAATAAATATTTTTGATCGATTAAATATTAGGTGGTAACCTATTAAGAAATCATATACTATATTGGTTTCAATGTGTATAAATAAATTTATCAATGATCATTCCCATTCCCTTGAGAACAATGACAGATTGAACATCAAGGGACACTTAACTAGGCTGATCACAATTTCTCTATCTTTTTTCCCTCACTAAGTAGTATAGTTTCAATTTCTATTTTTAATAATCAAAACCCATGTTTTAGAAAACCCCATTACCATTTTTTACTTTCCTAATCTGAACCTTCTTTTTAAAATTAATGATCTAAAGCTCCATCGAGAGACGACCTAGGGTTACTGCTATGCTGTAGAAATTATGGTTAAATAAACACCTAATTTGAAGCCCTCGACAGGGTGATCAATGACCGAGGTTAAACATAATGTGCATTAGATTGAATTTTTTTTATTGATTTATACATCCTATTACTGATTATATGATTTTACACTATGATTATTATTTCTCACACTATAAATTTTGGTTTTAGTCAATGGATGGAACCCATAAGAATCTAATAAACATTGAATATGACGGAAAATTTCATAATTATGATAAAATAAATGGGTTTATGACTGGGGTAAATGATAATTTTATTATTCCTAACCAGTTTTCATCATATATGATTAATAACATACACCTAAACTATCATTAATACTCCACACAAAGGGAAGTATAGAGGCTTCTAAGAAATTGGGTAGTGGATACCATGGTGTAAATAAGGGTAAATCTTCTTTATTTTAGTAATATGGAAATACAAACCAAGGATAATGCTTCAAAGTAGTAGGAAAATGTTTTATGTTTTAGAAAAAGGGAATAGAGAAATGAATTCTTGATGAAAAGTAAAGAGTTTAATAGAGAAAAATAAATTTCATCCTATAGATCCATCTATAGTTATTTGGATTAAATGTGGGGAGCCTATGAATTGTTTGAGTCAATTACATATTTTGAAGGTTAACACCTAGACCGAGTAAGTATTGTTATTATGATAATAATTTATGTAAAAATGTTTAAGTATTTATGTTTTGGGATACAAGAATTATTTAAGTGAAGTGTTTTTATCAATGATATTTTGGATATAACAATCATACAACACCTAATTATTTTATTAATTTTTGGAAGAAAATATGTCTTTATATAAGTTTAACTTCTGTGTTATGGATACCAACATGAGTTTTTGAGTTTAATTATGATCATAAGTTCAATGACGTAGAAACCCCTCTTTAGGTTTTAAGTGGTGTAAGTACAAAATAATTAAGAGTATTTTGGGATACATTAATGGAAATATATCCTTTTGGATTAGTATGGGTTTTAGTAAAAAACTAATTTGGGGAATAATTAATTTATATTTTTTGAACATAATTTTAATGTTTTTGACAAACATTATGTTTAATAATATCATTGATTTTAAGGTAATAATAGTCAATTAATATTATTTGATTTTGTGAAAAAATAAGTCATATATAAAATCTTTATCATTAAGATGTCATTTGATGAATCATGTTCTTTATTAGGATTTTTATTATTTTTCTACAAAAATAATAGGAATTATATTAATACTATTCTGAAAAAATGAAATCCTGTAGATCGGATGATGGCCTATCACATTTAGAAATGATATAGGGATTAAACCAACAATCGAAGAAGGACAAGGGTGTAATTCTCACCACTTTCCAACCTGGTGAAGTAGTTAAAATTGAAGTTGTTTTAAATCAAATGGTTTGACGGATAAATATTAATTTAATTAATTTTTATATGATTTTTATGACTTTGTGGTGATTAATATTATTTTGGGAGATGTTTTATTTAGTTGAGATACATATATAACAATTAGGTTTAACATAAAAGGTTTTTTTGGGACAAATTGTATTACATTTTTGAATATGTAAACAGAAGGGTTTTATTGAAAAATACTTAAAGAGTGGGTTAAGTTAGACATTGAGTGTCACAGTCAATGTTTAGAGAAAATTTTATTATTTTGGACAAATTTTTGTTACCATTTTTTGGTAAATATTTAAAGATATACCGAAGGAAATGCCCCTCTAATGGATCTTATGATATGTTAAAAGATAATTTTAGTGCTTCAAGAATAAAAAATTCATCAGGGATATTCATTTATTGGAGTGAGAAATGAGATGGAAATTTATCAAAGCACATCCAAATAATGAAAAATTTCATGTGTAATAAAAATATATAAATTAAATATATTTATGGTGTTCTCTATCATGATTGTAAAAAAAATATATATAATTTAATAAAATGATCTTTAAATAAAAATGATATACATTTACATTTTTTTGGTGAATCAAATGGCCTTTTTATCACCTCATCAGTTTATGGTTTTGTGGCCATTTACATTTTTTGATAATTCACTTTATTGTGATCACTTATCTCTATCACTTTCTATAACTATTTATATTTTTCTTCCATACACATATTTTTTACTTCACAAAATCATTTTAAAATCGGAAACCTAGTTATTTGTTAATCTAGATGACCTTTGTACTTCCCTTTCTCTCTCATCAATAGGAGGTTTTATTAACCCTTTTAATAATGTGGGGTTTCCAAAATGTATTTTAATATAGAAAACCCTTTTTTTGAGCATATGATAAAATTTTGTGGAAGAAATTTATTGAAGTTGGGTATAATGTAACACCTCACAGTTTTCAAATAAGAACATTGTGTTCAAAAGCATATATAACACACAATACCAAGATTAAACGACCTACAATAAATATTTTTTAAATGTAGCTATTATAACCTAGTCATTAAATTAAAGGGTATGAAATAGATTTACTAGATTAGGAAAATCATATGGTTTAAACATGTATAAAATAATTTCATTAGTTATCAATTGATATTAAATATAAAAAACAATACAAATCATTTGAATGTAATAAAATTGTTTTTATGAAAACAATTGTTATGTACGCAATGTATTTATATATTAATAAATTAAATTAATATCTATTGGTTAATGAGTTTAATAAAATTTATATATTATATATTTAAAATAATTATTTTATCATTCAACAAATATTTTTCTAATCATAATATAAAAATAAAGGCATCATAATGATTAAAAATGTGTTTTATTCTTCTGAAAATCAATTATGTCATGTTTTTCACACTTATGTTACAATTTATAATTTATTTTATTAATTTAAAAAAAATTAAAATCATGTTTTAAAACATCCTGTGAAAATGATCTTTGAGTGAATTTCTGATAATTTTCTGAAAATATTAATTTTTCGATGAATAGGTAAAGAATAATTTTTTATTGAAAACATATTTTTTCATTTAAAACAATTAAAAATATAAATCTTAATTAATTTAATTTAAAAGTAAAATTATTTCAATTATATTATTAATAATTCATTTTAGGTCATTGAAATGAATTATATTTTTTAGTTTTTTATAATTTTTTGGTACTTATGAATAATTTTTTTACTGCTTTTTCATCACTTCTATGGGTTTAATTTTAAATTAAATTATACCAATTATTTGATTCGAGTTTGAAAAAATTGATTAAATATTTGATATTACCATAATTGATATTTTGTAATAAGTTTAACTTCATTTTTTTCAAATCAATTGTGAAAATAGTAAAAAATATTTACCTCAAATAAGGTTAAACCAAGTTTATCGAGGGGTCAAAACAAAATATAAGGTTAAGTTTTTCAATTGAACGTATCAAAATCCAATTATATGGACATATTTTGACTTTATATTTTACCATATTTAAATATAATTTCATTTGGAATCATTTTTCTTGGGAACGAATTTATCATTTTGTATTCGTTTTGGAAATTTCTATGTACTTTTCTATAAGGTCCCCTCCTCCACTTATAAATGGACACATACTCTCCTAAACTCTCCACACATGAATAGACCTTTGGTTTAGTAGAGAATTTACCAAATAAATACATTTCATCTTTTCCCATTACCTAGAATCCTTCTTTGGATCACAAAACAAATCTAGGAAGGCTTTAGTTATAAACCTAAAGAGGCTGTCCAAATATGAGGAATAGGTCTTTACCATGTGTTTTCATTTTATTTATTCCTTTAACAATTTAAAATAGCTTTAAACTATTCTAAAATAATAAAACCAGTATATCCCATATACAAAACTATTATTATTTCAATGTTATAACCTATATATATCTCCCCTTTCATTGAATGGGAAATGAAACCTTATATGTTGTGTATAGAGGAATACTGCCTCACGAACCAATGTAATTCATTTTCAATCACCACCTCTCATGAATGAATATAATGTTGGGTTTAACGTATATATATTATATTTAGGAAAAAATTATACTTCCTGAATTATAATATCACAGATACCTTCTTACCTTTCAATTCATTGGAAAAAAGATAATGTCACTCATGCGTATGTGTGGGCTACTGCCTTCAATAAGCGATGTGAAATGATTTTAGTTTTAATTTGAAATTAATGGTAATAAGAATATATTTAATGAATATATATATTATATATAATATAATTGTGATTATATAAATGAAAAATATTATTTACCTTTCTTTCCATTCTTCTGTCAAAAAAACGAAAACAATGTTCATGAATGTGTATGACATACTGTCTCAACGAATGATGTAAATCATTTTCTATATATAATTTTTATGGAATATTATTAAAAAATATACAATGGAAATATATGAAACTTATATAATGGTTAAAATTATAGAGATTATTTATCCCTGATCAAAGTATAAGGACCAAAACTACCTAACCAAAACATATATAATACCCTAAGACTTTATGATATTTTCCTTTTGTAAACAATTTTATTTTCTTACTAACAAGATTTATACGCAACACTAAGCGTTCAAAGGAATATAAAAACTTAAGGATTTATGATATATTTATTATTTTAAAATAAATTTATTCTATTATATAGATTTCAAAGAATAAAATACTGATTTAGATTGTGTTACATGTAACAATGACTTTCTTTGATAGCTTGTGTTACATGCATGATTGAGTTTTACAGAATTCTATCAATATTATTATTTAAAATGAAAATTATCTCTTAGCCATTAAATTAAAAGTTATGAATATTATTAACTAAATTATAAAAATATATGGTTTAATTAATTCGTTAACAATTGATTAAAAAATAATATAAAAACCAATTGTATATAAAGGAAATGTTTTTATAAAATATTGTTTTAAGGCTCAAAAAGACATTTTATCCTAATAAATTAAATTAATAACTCATTTTTAGTGATATTAATTATATATATATATATTTTATTTTAAATAAAATATTGTTTTACATTAATCCAACAGATTTTATATTCATAAGATAATAACAAATCCAATTTTATTTATAAAGAATATATTTTATAAAGGAAATTTTGCTGCATTTTAATGGAACACCTATTTAAAAATTTAATTTTGGTACTTTATTAAATTTTATATGAAAAAATAAACGTTATTTTTGAAATATAAATGTAAAAATTATATTAGGGTGATTTGTTTTGTATTTTTATGTGATGTTTCATTTCTTGATGAATAGTGATAAAATACTGAATTTTAATTGAAAACTATATTTTCATCTAAATAATTTATTGTGCTAAATTATATTTTTATTTTGTTTTAAATTATTATTATAGAAATTTAAAATATATTAACACATTTTAGGTCATTATAATATTTTTATATTGAATTTAGATATTAAATCATAGTAAACTTTTGCACATTTTCACTTTAAAAACCCAATTTCTCTCCCCATCTGTGGGATTAATTTTTAATTAATTTTTTGTGATTATTTGATTGGAATTTAGAAAAATGGATAAAATATTTATAATAATAATAATAATTTATAAACTAAAATAAATTTAACTTAAACTTTTACCAAAAATATTAGAGAAAGAAATTAAAATTAATTACAATGATTAAGAGAGAAACTAGCTTAACAGGGGACTAAACATTAAACTTCGGGTCCAAAATAACCTATAAACATGTAAAACCCTATTTTCTATACATAGTTAGACCATATACTCTCTTTTATATAATTTATATCATTATTGGAGACACATGATGTAAGCGAGACCTCTCAATAGTGTTTAACTTTTTATATTTACAAGAATGTCACTCCTCCACTTTAAAAAGGCACTCACCACTAAAAATTATTCAAAACTATAAAGGCATTTTTAAAGAACAAAATTTTCCCAAATAATATCCCAAAATCTATCACCTATTTATAGAAGCCTCACTCTAGGTATAAATCAAACCAAGTAAGTCTTTTGGTATAAACCAAAAGGAGTTACATAAAGAAGAGGTAACTTTCTTCAACATGATATTTTATTTTATTGATTCCTTAAACGCATTAAATTATTTTTATATCATGATTATATAATATCCTTATTATCTTAAATATACGTATATGTTATTATTTTAAGTGTACTACCTATACCTGTACACACTTCCATCAAATTGGACATGCAATCATCGTTCGTGGGTATGATGAACTACCACCTCGCAAACCAATTTCATTCGCTCTACCATTACCACCTTTAAAGGTTGGGAATGATAATGGATTTATTGTTAATATATTATATATATATTATATTTATAATTTATTTATTCTTATATAATTATTTAATAACACATACCTTCATACTTTCCATTTTTTGGGAATACGATAACATCGTTTCTGGACATGTAGACAACCCCCTCCTCAAAGTAATGTGATTCATTCACATTGTACATGGAATGTATTAAAAAAGGTTTAAATAAACATATTTGTTATATATAATATTATATAATACTAGAATTATAATATACACATATATCATTTACATTTTATTCTTTTAATACGTTAAGAAAATGGAAACTTTGTTCAAGCGTACGAGCGATATACCGTCTCCATGAATGATGTATTCAATTTCATACCACTAAATATTATAGATTATTATAAACACATATATAATGAATATAAATTATATAAATGAAATAATTATTATATTCATGAAATAATTACATTTCTGATAATATAATATATCATTTTCCTCATTACCCTTTCACACACTGAAAAAGTGATAACCTTATTCATGGACATGTGGATTTCTGCCTCCTCAAAGATATGTGATTCTTTTTTAATCACTTGAATTATAAATAAGTATATATGATTAAATAATATTTTATTTAATATATAATTATAATTATAGATGTAAAAATGTTATTTTCCTTCTCCCTATAGTGATCATTGAAAAATGTGAACGTTACTCATGCGTAGGTATGACCTACCAACCCCATGATCATAATGTTACTTCATTTTTATGAACATATTACGTGATTAGTTTTAAAAATCTAATTTATATATAAATATTATAATTATATCATGATTATTATTATTTATTTGTTAAAATAATCACCCCTTTGATTATATATTACCTATAAAAGTCATTTACGAAAAATAAAGTGAATATGGTCAAGGCATCTGACTTAATCTTAATTGAATAAGTAATTGTATATAACTTGTTAGATTGTGAAATAAAAGTAATAATAAGCTTGATAATAACTCCCAAACAAGTAAATAATTAATATAAGTTATTTTTCAGGAAGATAGAGACACATTAGGAAAGTCAGTCTCAAGGTAATGGATTTCATCTCAAATTACATTCTATTGAGACTTTTTTGTTATTATCAACCAATTAACTTCTATAGAGTGTATATATAGTCTCTTTGACATGTGATATTATGATTCATTAATTCTTAATGTTATTTTATGTTTCACTTATATTTTTTTTCATCCAAGGGATTTTGGCATGAAAATTAACAGGTGGTAAAATCTATTGAGCAATCTCAGTTTCTTTTGTGATTGTTAACTTTCTCTGGAAACATACACTTTATTGTAATAATTTTTCATTGGAAATTACATTTTTATTAAATATAAATATTATTGTATGATGGATATTATTATTTCCCAAACCGTGTACGATATCTATATATGGGTTTTACATTGAATGTTATAGGATTTATTGGTGAAATATTGATAAATATGTATCCATTACTCAATATTGATATTTGATAAAGAACATTGTTTATGATTTAAATTTATTAATCAATATATATAAATGTTATGGATGAATATTATATGGGTTGGGGACTAGATAATGAAATCCCCTCGATACATCAGTACTCTCACAAGACGAATTAAGTTGGCAACAAACCCTTCACATTTTTTCCACGTAGTTTTAAACTCCTTGGAGTATAGATATTGATTATTTATATAGAACTATTCAATCAGGTTTTACTATTTCAAAATTTATTATTTTTTATACAATTATTTAATTTCATGTGTGATTATTTATTTACCTTTCCTTATTTATTATGATTATTGATTCATCGTAGGTTTGGCTATAATTAACTCTTAGTGATCATTTGATCTCACCCTTATTTTGTTTCCTTTCCCTTTGTTATGAAGATGAATTATTGGAATGATATTCAAGAATTTATTTTATTATATTTGTTTATGTATTATGTTTTATTTTCTATTCCCAATGTAATAATGAGGTAATGTATATAATCTGGTTTTCCAAAACTACTAAACCGATTGGTCCTTCGGGATTTAATTCCTTGTAATCATGCCATTGTATTAAGTAAGGCACTAGATATAGGATTCTAGGGTGAAGGAGTTTTTAGTATAAACCTTAGAAACAGGATTCTAGAAAACATAGATTAGGGAACATAACCTTAAGATATAATGTTAGGATAAGTATAGAAGAACATCTAAAAGAAACCATATTTATGGAAATGAGATTTGATATGCACAAATTTTATCAATTTATGATAATTATTTAACTATTAATGGGATTATACCCAATGTTTCATAATAATATAATCTATTATAGTGTATAGTATCATTTAGAAATGGTACCCAGATGATTAAATGTGCACCATAACAATTCATGTGATCAATAGAATAAGAGTGATTATGTTTTTTATGGGATTAATCCAATGTTTCAAAGGGAACTAGTATCCAAAAATATTTCCTCATATGAGGACATAGAATCATTTGATAATGAGATAGTGAAAAATTTATCTAATTATTATGGATTTGGATGGGAACATGAGAAGAAGATGATAACTATGAAAAATGTCTAATGGGAAGAAGGGAAAGAATGATTTTACCACATGTGAAAACAATGGAAAGAAACACCCAGGTACATGCTTGAAGGGAATGAGAATTTGTTAAAAGTGTAGAGATACAGGTAACTATGATAATGAAATAAAAGGTAAGAATAAAAAGGCTACTATTCAATGTCACAATTTCAAGGAGATATGGAACTATGAAAATGAATTCCGCAAGCATCAAGAGAATACACCTCAGAAGAAACTAATGGATCATGATCAAGCATATGATATTACCAAAAACAAAGAGTAATGGTTAATGTGATTGTTTTTTGATTCAATATTAGTGTCATTTGAGTATTTTATCAATTATTTATAGGTTATAATTATTATAAAATATATAAGTATTATACTTTATTACTTTTTCATCAAGGATTTAAAAGCTTGTGATGACCAGTACTGATTACTAAGAAAAATTATTTAGTGACAAGTTGAAATTCTTTCAAAACACATGATTGAGTGAAATAAAACACTTAATTTGTTCCTAATGATTATATAATGATGTTTGTATGAAGAGATTATTGTGTTGGATAATATAAATTAGATAGTATAGACTACCTTGGAATTGATTAATGGTTTGTTGAAAAACCATTTTATTCCATCATTGATGGAGTTTAAAACATTTTTGGATTTAAGTAATATATCTAATAATCCATGGTTTTATTAAGAGTTAAGGAGTTTTTCATGTTTTTAAATAAGGTTTTATGGTAAATTATGTTATTACCAAATTTCAAGAGAATACATGATGAAGGTATTCACATGTTCGGTATTTATAGATTAAGATCCCCTTCATATTGTTTGATAAGTTCATTTTGGAAATTAATTGAACTTATTTCTGAAGTTTTCTATCATACTATTTTTTAAAATTTAACCATTTATGAATTGGTTTATGTTGAACTTAGGACAAGATTTTAGAGGTTAATATATTACTTCACTGTATGATGCAACACGTTCTAAAAGATGAAATATAAATAGTTCAAGGCATAATTAAAGGATAAGATTGTGTTTATGAAATATAAATTTATCAAGTAAAGAAATTTTCTTATATTCATAGAGAGTGAAATAATTTATAAACTCTAGGAGAAGGGTATTGAGACAATTATTTTTCCTATTATCATCATTTTTTATAATATCAGTGATCCTTTTCATACCTTTAGTTTATGAATTTTTTGTCAACATCATTATCATGAATATGTTATATTTAAATCTCCATCATAACTTGATATATATATTTCTCTCCCTTGTCCATTCTTTCACTAATTTTCTCATATTGGAAAGTCTAGTTTTATGGTGACCATCACATTTCCTTTTACCTCTTATTATGAAGATGTGTTATTACCCCTATTTACATAGTGGGGTTTTCAACAATAGTACTTTCAAATATAAAACCCTTAATTACTGAGATCATGTTCGAATTCTGATGATGAAATTTATTTATTTTTAGAATAATGTAATATGTAAATACTTTATAATATTTTCCTTTTAGAATAAATTTTATTTTTTCGCTAGAATGCTTTATACAACACACCAAGCATAGAAAGAAATATAAAATCTCGGGAATTTATTATATTTATAATATTTTAAAATAAATTTAATCTATTTTATATATTTCAATGAAAACAATAATGAGTCATCTTGCATTACATGAAACAAAGACTTTCTTTGATATCTTATACTACACACAAGGCCGAGTTTTACCAAATACTATTAATATTATAATTTAAAAAGAAAATTATCCCGAAGTAATTAAATTATGATTTATGAATAAAATTAACTGAATTATAAAAATATATGGTTGAATTAATTTCATAACTATTGAATATAAATGAATATAACACTCAATTGAATATAAAGGAAATTTTGTTATAAAAAAATATTTTTATGATCACAAATAATTTTTTTCCTAATAAATTAAATTAATCAGATTCGAGGATAATATTAATGAAATATATATATATTATATTCAATTAAATAATTTTTATATTCATATAATAGATTTTATATGCATAAGATAAGAACAAATCAAATTTTATGCATAAAAGCAATATTTTTCTAAAAAAGGTTTTGCTGCCATTTAATGACACACCTATTTTAAAACCGGTTTTTGGTACTTTAATAAATTTTATATGAAAAAATAATCTTTTATTTTTTGAAAGACTAAATATAAAAACTATATTATGTTTAATTTATGGTAATTTTCTATGATGTTTCATTTTTTGATGAATAATGGAAAATGAAGAATATTAAACGAAAACTTAATCTTCCGCTAAGTAGTTTATAATGTTAAATTATAATATTGTTGGGATTTAAAGTATTTTAAAATATATTTTAAATATATTAATAATTTTAGGTTATTTTAATAATTTTTATATAGAATTTATATATAAAAACATAGTGAACATTTGAACATTTTCACTTTAAATACCCACTTTCACGTCCTCTATGTGGGATTGATTTTAAAATAATTTCTGCCACATAAATGATTGAAATTTGGAAAAGTGGATTACATATTTGCAATCATCATTATTTATAGTTTCTAAAAATTTGAACTTATTTTTACCAAAAATATTTCTGAAAGCAATTAAAATTAACTACAATAATTAAGAGGAAAACTAGCTTAACAATGGACTAAACATAAATGTTAAGGGAAAAATTACCTTGAAACATGTAAAAAAAATATATTATTTATATATATAGACCATATACTCTAATTTATATAATTGGGATCATTATTTGAGGCTCATTATTTAGGATATACCTACCAATAGTGTTTACATTTTTATAGTTACAAGAATGCTACACCTCTACTATTAAAAGGAACTCACCCCTCCAACTTATTCACACCTCTAAAGAACTTTGGATTTTCAAAAAACTAACCAAATAAGCTCTCAAAATAATTTACCTCATCCTAAAATCAAGAATTTTGTAAGACCCCAAGATTCCATGGTACGTTTTTATTTGAATAATGCAATAGCTTGAGTTGTACGCAACTTCGAGTTATAACACACCACAACCAATCAAACTAGCCGTTATGAATACTAATACCCACTTTTTCAAATTTTATGAATTTTATTTTTTAAAATGGACTTAATTATTGGATTCATAATATCAAAATTATCTTAGGGTGAATTTTTTGTATTTTTCTGAAAACCTTCAATTTTAGAGGAATAGTGTAAAACACTGCGTTATTGTTTAAAACCAACTTTTTATTTAAATAATTATTTATTCTATTTAAATTTATTTTAAGCCAAAATATATACATAATACCTATATAAGTTCAATTTAATTCATTGGAGTCATTTTATAAAAAAATTAGAGGTATAAAATTTTATTGAATATTTTAACGTCTTTTACTTACCTTTTAGACACTTTTGCAAATTTGCATAAAACATAATTTTACCACTTCTATGAATTGAATTTCAAAAATATGAGAGACATGGTTGAAATCAGTAAGTAAAATGTGATTCAATAAGATGAAAATAATTTTTGGTGAATAATAACTTTTGACTTTTATTTACAACGTTTAAAAGTAAATAGGGAAATTAAAGGCAAAAAATGATATTATAATTACCCTAACACATGGCCTAATTGTATTGAATAAGTGTATTGAGACCAAAATCAACCATAGGAATAAAATATTATCCTTTTGGTCAACATATATTAGATCAATACATTTATTATAATTTTATTTAAAGAATAGTTAAAAGTGTTAAATTCAACGTTTAATAACTAAACTATTTTTCATATAGGGTTATGAATAAGATAATTTCGGTTATAAGTATTAATTATAAAGATAAAACTATTTCCTAAATAATGGTATTTTATTTTTAATATTTATATATTAAATAATTAAATTTAATTATGACACAATGATGATGTAGTAATTACCTTATTATTGAAAAATTAAAATAATTGATATTTTAAATATTAATATAATTTTAAATTGAGGCTTATGTTGTATTAATTTTATAGGCTAAAATAAAATGATAGTGTTTATTAAATAATTTTTTTTTGAAGTGACAAATTTGTTATGACTTTCACAAAAACCAAATACCAAATAATATCAAAATTGACATAAATGAGTTTTTAAAACAAATACTATATTATTAATTGATATATTATTTCTAAAAATACAAGGTTCGTCCAAATGACTTAGATAAGGTTATATATTTTAATAATGAACCACTTGGGATTAGATTAGATTTTTTATAGAAATTTTATTAACCATTTATTATAATAATACAAGAATACATGGTAAAAGTAAAACTATTTAACTAAGAGTTAAATCTAAAAGATAAGGTTAGTATGGTGACCTAAACCTATCTAAACACTATCGGTTGCACTTTTTTCGTCCCATATCTACCTTAGTCCCTAAATAAATCCTTTTAGAGCCATTATAAACCAAATATGATTGCATAATAAATTAATATTTTAATCTTTTCCTAAAATGACCCTCACCTCTCTTATAAAAGGGGACTTCCCCTTCTCTCAAAATCACACCTATAAAGACATTTGTCTCATCCAAACCCTACTCAAATATTATTCCAACTATAGTAAATTTAATTTATAGGCCTTACTTTGATTAGAAGCCAACCTAAGGATCCCTTTTTATCAAATCAAAAGGAAGAACCCGAAGAAGAGGTAATTACTTCATCACCTATTTCAAAGTTCCTTTCTTCTTCCACTTCACCTTTCTTTGATTCCATAATAAAATAATAAATCTAGTACCTTATATATAATATGATGTTATTATAAATATGGTACATCCATATTAATTATTATGTCCATCCTATGAATGACAAAGTCACCATACGTGCGTACGCACGACTTACCGTCTCCATGTCGTGGTGCAGTTTGTTATTCAACACTTCATTATTTAGATGAGCATAATAATGAGTATAATTGATTTAAATAATATATATAACATGTTAATAATTATTTATATATGATATAACATCCCATTATATACGATTTTACCATTAATAGAATGATAATCTCTCTCGTGCGTAGGTACAGATTACCGTCTCCACGAACGTGATAAGATTCATTCCCCATCGTAACCATTCAAGAATATTTTTTATTTTATGATTTAAAATAATCTTTAAGAACTTAATATCATTATTTATATGAATAAAATACATCCTATCCATAAAAAACATGACTTATGTAACAAAATATATAAATAAAAATGAATCACTTAACACCCAAAACAATGATAATACTGAAATATTATTAACAATGATATATTAAAAGATAATATATGATATCATAATTATGTATATAGTTATTTTATAAATTAATAACAATAATTTAACTATTATACAATAGGTTAATGTTCTATAATCCAAGTAAAAGTATAAGGTAAGGGTTAATTCTACAATCTCTTCATTATGTGAGGTTGTTTATAAGGGAGTATCTACTGGGACCTCATTATCATCCACATCCGCATCCGTGTTTCTTAAAAATATATTAATTTTTTTACTATTTATTATACTATGGGATAAAGTCATTTGTATCCTTGTTTTACTTTTTATATAATTTTTTATAAATGAATATTTCCTCCATTTTCCAAACAAGGTACTTTACGACCTTTTCGACAAAATTAAGGAAAGATTGTTTTTTAACTTATACGGAGAGTGTGGATACATTCCACCATTATAACTCATTCTAATATTCCATTAAAACATTATAAGAATATTTTAAAAATAAATGTTTTCTTTTATAATTATTTGATTTCTAAATTATTTCAAAATAGAAAGAGATATTTCTCACAAATAGTTTTTATTTCATCTATGTCAACATCCTTTGATGGATTTTACACTTGTTTGAAGTTGATTTATTATGATATAATATTCCATATTGTATTGAAGGTTTTGTGATTCGTTTGACTATAGATGCGTTATTTTTATACCATTCATGGTTCATGGTTATATTATTAACATTTTGTATGATAGTTTTAATATGAATGTTTATATTATGTTTCAACCATTTCATATGAGGAATGCATTGGACTTAGTAAGTGATGGGTGGAGCCCACTATAGCTCCTATATGCATAGTTATGTCTCATGAGACAAACTTGTGTCTCGACACACGGCCTTGAAAAAAGTATTATTTGTAGTCATCACACGAGGCCTTGACTATGTGGTTATGATGTCCAACATTATGTATTTTATCATTATCAAATTGGCTATTGATAATACATGTGATTATTCGACTAGTATAATATCCATGTGAATAAGTAAATGAAATAATTTTTTTATCTTTTGCATATTATTCTGTAGTTTAATTTTAAAAGGCTTGCGTTTTAGCCTTATACATTGCCTTAAATGTTTATGCTTATTTATGAATGTTTCTTTTATATTGTTATCCTTACTAAGCATCTGATCTCACCCCTTTATTATGTTTTATTTTTTCCAGGACGTGAAAAGTATATTATGACTAAACTATAGGGATTGGCTAAGCGAAATGAGTGCGTTCTTTAGAGACACAATGTTTTTTTTTTCAAGTCAAAATGTAATTTAAAATTTATGTATGTATCTAGTACTTCCAAAGCTACTAAACTGATCGGTCTTTCGGGACATAATTCCTTGTTCATGCCAATGTTATGTAATAATGCACCGACATTGGGTAACTGGGGTTGGGGTGTTATAATTGGTATCATAGAAAGTTTAGTACAAAACGTGGAAACTAGAATAAGAAAAAACTCTGATTAGAGAACATTGCCCTAAGATAGACTATGAGGATTAGTATAGAAGAACTTCCTAGAAATTTGGTAATGTATAGATTTTGTTTATTTTCCAAGCAATACACCCCTGTTTGGATATGAGGAGGCAGAGGCGGCTCTGGAATAGATGTACCTAGGAGTGAAAACTTCGACAAGGAGTTTCAGGCTTGACCTAGGATATCCTGGTACACGACAACGGGTCTTACTGTACATTTGGTTACGACACTCCTGGGGGATATGCTTAGGATAATTCACATTTTTTTACAAAACATTATAAAGAAATTATGAGTAAATACATCCTCAAAGAAAACATTTATTTATGATTACGGATTATATGCACAATTTGTTCAATTTATGTTAGGTATTTTACTAGTTTGGAATTATGTATTGTGATTCATAAACTAATATAGTTTATGCCATTTTCTAGAAATGGCACCTAGTAGAAGGAATAAAAACTGTATCAACAAACGTAATACATGTAGGTATTTACCTCCTACTCAAGATAATTATAGAGGTGCTGGTGATGTAACCGGTGCTAAAAAACTTATAACCATACAGGGACAACTCACTCAGGTTATGAATAATAACCTTACCCGTTTGAAGCACCCTGATCCACAATGTAGTGGATCAATTTTAGACCGCTTCATGAGGCAACAATCATCAACATTCAATGGGACTACAAATCCAATTGTTTCAGAGCAATGGATAAGTTCTTTATAGAAAATATTTCATGCTTTGGGGAGTAGCGAAAGGGAAAAAGTTTTCATGATAGTTTATCACCTCACATGAGATGAAGATCAATGGTGGTCATTAATTCAAAACACAAAGGAGGATGAAGAAGTATAAAATATGGAATAGAGAGAGTTTAAAGATTTTTTCATAGAAAAATACTTTCTTTGTGACTATCAAGCAGATATGGAAAGAAAATTTCTGAGTTTGAAGAAAAAGGAGGATGAGAATGTTGCAATGTATGAGGATAACTTTACAAGGTTAGAAAGGCATGAATTAGATTATATACATAACCTAAGGAGTAATATTGATCAATTAATAGATGGGTTAAATACATTTATCCATTGAGCATTAGTCTCACAATACTTCTCATTGTATGAATATATTGTCTCATGTGCTATCAAGACAGAAAAGAAATTCTCTAAGTCTTATGATTTTAAAGAAAAGCAAGAGAAGAAGAGATCTTCTGAACACTCTGGAAATGGAAATAAGGGGAATAATGGAAAATTTGAATTTCCATCCTGTATTAAATGTGGGAAGAAACACCCTGGTACATGCGTAAATGGAATGAGATTCTATTACAAGTGTAACACCCCGAACCTAGTTACCCAGATTTAGTGCATTATTACATAACATTGGCATGATCACAAAAGATCAAGACTCTAAAGACTGATTTGTTTAGTAGCCTTGGATGTACTAGAGACATTCATAAGGTTTACATTACATCATAAAAAGAAAAAATAAAACAACATTGTTTCCATATACCACACTCATATCCCCTCAAACTATCCCTGCAAGTCAGTCATAAAATACTTCTTTTCATCCTGAGAAAAAAATTCATAGAAAGGGGTGATCTCAGATGATCAGTTAGGATAACAATATATCATAAACGTTCATAAATAAGCATAAGCATTTAAGGCGATGTATAAGAGTAAAAACAAAAGTCCTTTAAACATGAACATCAACTTAATATGGCAAAGATAAAATCAAATAATGCAATTTACTTACTCAAATGGATATTCTACTAGTCAAATAATCACATGAAAAATCAATATCCACTTTCATAATGATGAAATGCATAATTCCATACATTCATAACCACATAATCAAGGCCTTGTGCCAAGACTAAAAATAAGATTTTGTAAAGGCCTTATGCCAAGACACTAGTTTGTCTCATGAGACCTACCGATGCATCGAGGAGCTATAGAGGGCTCCACCCATTACTTACTATGTCCAATGCATTCCCCATATGAAAAGGTTTAAACATAACATAAACATTCGTATTAAAACTGGCATATGAAATGTCAATACTTTTTCTATAAACCATGCATGGTATGAAATAATACATCCACAGTAAAACATATCACAAAACCTTCAATACAATATATAAGTATTGTATCATAATAAATCAACTTCAAATAAACTGAAAATCCATCAATGGATGTTGACATAGATGAAATCAAAACCTTTTTTGAGAAATATCTCTTTCTATTTTGAAATCATTTAAAAGTTGCGTAATTATAAAATAGAACATTTATATTTTACTATATTTTTATAAGATTTTAAGGGAAGCTTCGACGATGTTATAACAGTGGAAAATATCCCCACCCGTCATATAAGTTAAAAAAAATACATTCTTACCTTAATTTTGTTGAAAAGGTTAAAAGTACCTTGCTTGGAAAATGACGAAAAGATTCATATCAAACCATTTTTTAAAAAGTCAAACAAGGGTATCAATTAATTTATCCCATAGTCTCATAAATAGTAAAAATGTTTCAGAGTACATTTTTAGGAAACATGGATGTGGATTATAAAGACGTTCGAGTAGATAATTTCATATAAACAACCTTAGATAATGAATAGATTGTGAAATTAACCCTAACCTTGTACTTTTCCTTGGTCGAGGGTAGGTTAAACTCTTGTATAATAGTGAAATAATAGTTAATAAATTATTCAAAATCATACATATTAATATGATATCATATATGATATTTTAACATTGCTTTATTAATAATATTTTAGTATTATCGTCGTATCGAGTGTTAACTGATTCATTTTCATTTATATTCTTTGTTACGTAAGTAATGTTTGTTTGGATAGGATATATCATATTCATATTCAGAATTATATTAAGTATTTAATCATTATTTTTAATCATCTAATGAAAATAAGTCTTGAATGGATATGATGGGGAACAAATATCATCGCGTTCGTGGAGATGGTAATCCGTACATAAGCATGTGTGACAATATCATTCTTTTGATATTAAAATAATATATAATTGGATGATATATCATATATACAGAATCATTATCATGTTATATTTATTATTTACATCAATTACACATCATTATTATACCCATACAAATAATAATGTATTGAATAATAATTACACCACGACGTGGAGACGATAAGCCGTACGTATACACGTATGGTGAAATGTCATTCAAAAGATGGATAGAATAATGAATATGGTTGTAAAATATTTATAATAACATCATAGTATATAAAAGATACTGGAGTTATTATTTTAAAATGGAATCAACAAAGAAATAGGACGTGGAAGAAGAAAGGAACATGAATGAGGTGATGAAATATTTACCTATTCTTCGGGTTCTTCCTTTTGATTTGATCAAAAGGGATCCTTAGGATGGATTTATGACCAAAGTAAGGCCTCTAGTATGAAGGGAGGAAATTTGAGAGGGTATTTGGGAAGGGGATGGCTGATACAAAGGGCTTTGATTATGTGAATTATAGAGAAGGGGGAGTGCCCTTTTATAAGAGGAGTGAGGGGAAACTTAGGAAAAGCTAGAAATATTATTTTATAATAAAATAATTTTCGGTTTCTAAGGGATAAAAGGTTGATTATTTAAAGGATAAGGTGAGGATGGCTCAAAAAACACTAAACCAATATGTTTTAGACAAGTTTGGGTCAATATATTAACCTTATCTTTTAGATTTAACTTGTAGTTAAATAGTTTGACTTTTACCATGTCTCTTTGTATTTCTTTATTATATGGATAATAAACATTCCATAAACTACCAAGATAACCCCATTAGGTTCATTAATGTCATATATAATATTATTCAGGCCCATTGGCCGAACCTTATACTTTTAAGAATATTATATCAACCAATAATATTGTATTTGTTTTAAAAACTCATTTATGTCAATTTTGAGATTATTTAATAATTGATTTTTTTAAAGACATAAAAACATTATTAATTCGAAATAAATACATGTAATAAAACACTAATATGTCATAGTCACCTATAAATTTTTTTATGGCATCAAAACTTTCTAATTATATTTATCTTAGTATTTATTATATTATTTATTTGATTCTTTCATTAATAAGGAAAATATTGCATCATGATTGTGTCATAAATAAATTTAATTATTATATGTATCAAAATTATAAATAAAATACCATTATGTAGTAAATACTTATTATATTTATAATGAATATTTATAGTTGAATATATAACATTTATAACCCTATGTAAAATTTTGTTTACTAAAATATATATGCTTATGTCATTTTTGTGTTTACTTTAACTTAATTAATATAAAGTGTCATTATCACTTAAAAGTGGCTCCATGGGGTCCCAAAATCGACCCAAAGATGCCCATGGTCAGAAATGTATCATCCAATATAGTTTCAATATGTTTTAGGGTAATTTAATATTATTATAATATTTTTTTACACATATTTACTGGATTTACCCTTTAACCATTGTAAATAAAATATTTACCGAAGTAATTATTCAAAATGTCTAAAAATAAAAGTTACCTATTTACACAATTTAGACCTCTTAATTATAAATAAGGAATCCATTTTTCTAAAATCAAAACACATAAGTGACAGAAATTAATTCAAAATTAATTACCGTTGTCAAAACAAAAAGTGTGTTTTTAAGAAATAATAACTATAAAAAATTGACACTTGCTTATGTCCAGTTTAAAGATGAAATTATATCCAATGGACAACATTGGATTAAATGGTAAAAATATAATCTAATTATACTTTAAAACCACTCAACAGTATAATTTATCACTATAAACTATTTTTATTAAAAAAGTTGGTTGTAATTAAAATTTAGTATTTTTCACTATTCATAAAAAACTGAATGTTTTTAGAAAAATACCAAAAATTCACCCCAATCTAATTTCGATACTGCGAATCCAAAAATGAAGTCCATTTTGAATGATAAATTTTTGAAAATTTTAAAAAGTGGGTATTACTATTCATAAGGACTAGTTTGATTGGTTGTGGTGTGTTAGAACTCAAAGTTGCATACAACACATGCTATTGTATTATTCAAAGAGAAGCGTACCATGTAAGCTTGGAGTGTTACATTCTCTCATACTTTAAATAATTTCATCCTCGAAATTTCTAGAATATTACTGTATAAAACGACTCGGGTGGTTCTTTATCATAAGTTCCTCGGGTTCCCACATTGCCTCTTCCATCTTATGGTTTCTACATAGATCTTTTACCAGACGAGTCATCCGGTTTCTCAGCACTTGTTCTCTTGTATCAAGAATCCTGATAGGGTCTTCACAATAATACAGATTAGGTTCTAGCTCTAATTCCTTATAGGTGAGTACATGCATTAGGTCAGGAATGTATTTTCTCAACATTGATACGTGGAATACATCGTGAACTTTGGAGAGACATGGCGACATTGCCAAACGTTAAGCTACAACCCCAATTCGTTCTAGAATTTTGAAAGGTCCGATGTACTTGGGACTCAATTTTCCCATCTTACCAAAATGTATAACACCCTTCCATGGAGATACCTTCAAGAAAACATGATCTCTAACCTAAAATTCCAAATCCTTCCTTCGGTTGTCAGTATAGCTCTTCTGCCTACTTTGAGATGCCTTGATGTGGTTTTGGATTACCTTCACCTTTTTCATCGTTTCCTCTACAATTTCTAGGAATACGAGTTTTCTTTCACCAACATCATCCCAATAGGTTGGTGTGCAACATCTCTTTCCATATAATGCTTCATATGGTGCCATCTGAATACTTGAATGGAAGGAAATGTTATAGGAAAATTATACAAAAGGAAAATATTGATCCCACATACCTTGAAAGTCAAGTGAGCATGATCTCAAAATGTCTTCTAAGGTTTTAATAGAATGTTCTGATTTTCCATCAGTATGAGGGTGATAGGCAGTACTCAAATGAAGTTCAGTATACAGGTATTTCTGAAGACTTTTCTAGAATCTTGATGTAAAACGGGGATCACGATCAGAAAAAATTGATAGTGGTACTCCATGAAGTCTTACAACTTCATTAATATATAGTCATGAAAAACGTTCAACTGGTATATCCTCCCTTATAGCAAGAAAATGTGCTGACTTGTTATGAAAATAAACAATGACCCATATTATATCATTCCTTTTAGGAGTTTTTGGTAGTCCCCTGAAAAATTCCATTTTAATATAATCCCATTTCCACTCAGGTATGGGACGAGGTTGCATGAATCCTCCAGGTTGTTTCCTTCCAGCTTTCACTTATTGACAAACCATACATCTTGACACAAAATCAGCAATATACCTCTTCATGTTGTCCCTAAAAAAATGTTCCTTCAAATCTCTATACATTTTGGTGCTACCATGGTGTATAGAGAAATTGAAACTATGATCATCATCCAACAATTTCCTTTTTAGATTAGGTATATCAGGAACACAAAGTCTCTTCCAAAATTTCAAAATTCCATCTTCGTATATGAAGTCACTTAATCTCCCACCATTCATTGCTTTAATCTTCTTTTGAAACACTTTATCACTAACTTGAATAATTTTTATCCTTTCTAGTAAAGATGGTTTAGAAACCATTTGAAAAAGTATTAATTTTTTACCCTCCATGGTGATTCCCATATCCATCTTTACTAGATCCATGTATATAGGATTCTTTTCAACTCTCATCTTATTCAAAACTCTATGATCATTTCTACTCAAAGCACCTGCCACCTTATTTTCCTCCCCCGGGTGGTAGTGTATCGTGAAATCATAATCCTTGAGTAGTTCAAGCCATCATCTTTTCCTCATATTGAGTTATTTCTGTGAGAAAATGTACTTAAAACTCTTATTATTGGTATATATCTCACATTTTTCACCATAGAGACAATGTCTCCATATCTTCAAAGCAATGATTACAGCTTCTAACTCAAGATCGTTAGTAGGATAGTTTTGATCATTAATTTTAAGATGTTGTGATGAATAGGTAATAACTCTATCATTTTGCATAAGGACACAACCAAGTCCTTTCATTGATGCATCACTATAAATAACAAATCCAGTATTCCCCGATGGTAGAGTCAAGATATGATCATTGAATAATCTTCTCTTCAATTCATCAAAACATTATTCACACTATTTTGTCCAAACAAATTTAACCCCTTTGCATATGAGCTTTGTTAATTGGATAGCGAACCTGGAAAAATTCTGAAATAAACGTTGATAATAACCTGCTAAACCAATTAAACTGCATACCTTAGTTATACTCGTTGGTGTGGGCCATTCTTGGATTTCCTTTGTCTTTGAAGGATCAACAAAAATTCAATCCTTAAAGAAAATATGTACATGAAAATAAATCTCTCGATGCAAGAATTCACACTTTCTAATCTTCCCATATAATTCATGTCTTCTAAGAGTCTTCAGGGTAATGCTCAAGTGATTTTCCTGATCTTCTTAGATTTTTGAGTATACCCTGATATAATCAATAAATACCATTACAAAGTCACCGAGATATTCCTTGAAAACTCTATTCATTATATCCATGAAGATAGTGGGTGCATTAGTCAATCCAAAAGGCATTACTGTAAACTCATACTGCCCGTACCAGGTTCGAAATGTTGTCTTCAGAATGTCTTCCATCTTCATGCACAACTGATGGTATCAATATTGAAGGCCAATCTTTGAAAAGTATTGATCTCCAGGTATTTGGTTTAAAAAATCATCAATGTGAGTTAGGGGATACTTGTTCTTTATTGTTATAGCATTCATCTCCCTGTAGTCAATGCACAACCGCATAGATCCATCTTTCTTCTTAACAAAAAGGACAGAGGATCCCCATGGAGAAACACTTGGGCGAATAAATCCCTTATTACTCAATTCATCTTTTTTTTATTTAGTTCCACTAATTATACAGTTTACATTCTATAAGGGGTCTTTGATATGGGCTATGATCCCGAAATTAAATCAATGGAAAACTCAATTTCTTGTTCTGGAGGATGTCTAGGTAAATCTTCTAGAAACACATCAACATATTCTTTCACAATATGTACATCCTCTATTTTAACATTATTTTCCTCACCCATAGTTATTTGATTCTATTCCTCTCCAATAATTGAATTTAATTGATCTACTGGGGTGGATCTAGAAAAGAATTAGGTAGTGACGATTTTACTCTAAAGATAAGGTGTTCTTTATCATCATCATCAATAATAGTAACCTCTTTCTTCTTACAATATTTTTTTCATAATGGTATGATAACCAATCCATACCAAGGATTATATCAAATTCAATTATGGGTATGACGATGAGATCAGCAGATAAAGAACATTTATATTCCCTAATTGTAACTGATTAACAAAACTTTGTAGCAATGATACTTTCCTTAGGAGTTTTGACTGAAAACTCCCTTGTTAAATAAAATTGGAAATATCTAATTTTATTAGAAAACTGGGAAGATATGAAACAATGAAATGATCCAAAATAAAATAAATCATTTCTTAATCTTGAGAAAACCATTGAATTACCTGTCACCACGTCTTTCAGAGCGTCAACCTCATCAGTAGTGATAACATAAGATTGGCCTTGATCCCTTGGCCTTTTATAAGGTAATTTCCCCTAATTCTTAGGAAATTGATTTTCATAATTCCCCCTTTATGTACAATTGTAGCATTCAATATCGACAACCTATTTCTTCCCCTTGCAATCATGAGTTTGGTGTCCTTTTTCGCCACACTTGTAACAGACTCCCATTCCCTTCAGACAAGTACCTGGGTGTTTCCTCTCAAATTTACTACAGGATGGATATTAAACTTTTCCCCTATTCCCCTTATTTATATTTCCAAAGCGTTCAGTAGATCTCTTCTTCTCTTGCTTTTCTTTAATTTCATAAGACATAGAGAATTAATTTTCTGTCTGGATAACACATAAGAAAATATCTTTGTATGATGAGAAGGATTGGTATACTAATGCTCGATAGAGAAATGGTTTTAACCCATCAAAGAAACAATCAATATTACTTATTGTGTTACTTATATAATTTTCATCATGCCTTGATAACCTTGTAATGTTAGCTTCATACATTGATACATTCTCATCCTCTTTTTTACTCAGACTCATAAATTGCCTTTCCATATCTGCTCGATGGTCACGAGGAATGTATTTTTCCAAGAAAATATATTTAAACTCCCTCTATTCCATATTTGATACTTCATAATATTCCTTTTTGTTTGGAATCAATGACAACCATGGATCAGCATCTCCAGTGAGGCGGTAAACTTTCATGACAACTTTTCCCCTTTTACTACTCCCCAAGGCATGAAATATTTTTTCTAAGAAATTTATCAATTTCTCGGCTACTAGTGTATTTTCACTCCCATTGAATGTTGGTGGTTGTTGACTTGTGAAGTGATATAACATTGATCCTCTACGCTGTGGATCTGGGTGCCCTATACGGGTAAGGTTATTATTCATAACTCGATTGAGTTGTCCCAGTATGGTGATTAGTTAATCAGCACCAGTTGCATCACCATCTCCTCTAGAATTATCTTGAGAAGGAGGGTAATCCCAACATGGAGTTCATGCATTGATACAGTTTCCATTCCTTCAACTAGGTTCCATTTCTAAATAATTACATAAACTAGATTAGTTTATGAATCGAAATATATAATTCTAAACTTATAAAACACTTAACATAAATTGAACATTTTATGGATATAATACCTAACAATAAAAAATGTTTTATTTGAGGATGTATATACTCATAAACCCTTCATAATGGTTTATAAATAAAATGTGAATTATCCTAAGAATATCCCCTAGGAGTGTCATAACCAAGAGTGCAGAAAGGCCCATTGTCATTCACCAGTTCCCATTTGAGTCTAGGTCAAAGCGGTGTTTTCGGGTTTTACCCCTAGGTACATTTGTGCCAGAGCCGCCTCTACCTACTCATATCTAGACAGGGATGTATTTCATGGAAAACTCACAAAATCTCTACAATACCAAAATTCTAGGAAGTTATTCTATACTAATCTTCAATGTCTATCTTAGGGTAATGTGCTCTAATCAGAGTTTATCTAAATATAGATTCCAAGCTTTGTACTAAACTTCCACTGATACCAACTATAACGCTCGACCCTAGTTATCCAGAGTCAGTTCATTATTACATAACATTGGCATGATCACAAAAGATAAAGTCTCAAAAGATTGATTAGTTTAGTATCCTTAGAAGTACTAGATACATTCATAAGGTTTACATTACATCATAAAATAAAAAACTACAAAAACATTGTTTCCATCGAAAACACTCATATTCCCTCAGACTATCACTAAAGGTCAGTCATAAAATACTTCTTCACATCCTGGAAAAAATAAAACATAGAAAGGGGCGAGCGTAGATGCTCAGAAAGGAATAAAATATAGCGGAAACTTTCATAAATAAGAATAAAAATTTAAGAAAATGTATAAGACAAAAAAATCCATTTAAACATGTACCGTAGAATAATATGGAAACGATAAAATCAAATAATTCCACTTACTTACTCACATGGATATTCTTTTAGTCGAATAATCACATGAAATATCAATAGCCACTTTCATAATGATGGAATTCATAATGCTAGACTTTCATAACCACATAGTCAAGGCCTTGTGCCAAGAATACAAATAATATTTTCTCAACGCCTTGTTCCAAGACACTAGTTTGTCTCATGAGAGATACCAATGTATTGAGGAGCTATAGTGGGCTCCACCCATCACTTACTAAGTCCAATACATTTCCCATATGAAAAGGTTTAAACATAACATAAACATTCGTATTAAAACTGGCATACGAAATGTCAATACTTTATCCATAAACCATGAATGGTATGAAATAACACATCCACAATCAAACACATAAAAAAACATTCAATACAGTATGGATGTTTTGTATCACACTAAATCAACTTCAAATAAACTAAAAATCCATCAATGGATGTTGACATAGATGTAATCAAAACCTTTTAAGATAAATATCTCTTACTATTTTGATATCATTTAAAAGTCATGTAATTATAAAAGAAAACATTTATATTTGAAAATATTCTTATAATATTGTAAGGGAAGCTTCAACGATGTTATAATGGTGGAAAATAGCTGCACCGGCCATTAAAGTTAAAAAAATACATTCCTACCTTAATTTGGTAGAAAAGGATAAAAGTACCTTGTTTGGAAAATGACGCAATGTTTACTTTCAAGACATTTTATAAAAATTAAAACAAATGTATAAATGACTATAGCCCATAGTTTAATAAATAGTAAAAATGTTTCGGAATACATTTTTAAGAAACATTAATGTTAATGATAAAGATGTCCTAGTAGATAATTACATATAAACATCCTCAAATAATGAAGAGATTGTGAAATTAATCATTACCTTGTACATTTCCATGGTCGAGGATAGATTAAACTCATATAAAATGGAGAAATAATTTTTATTAAATTATACAAGAATCATATATGTTAATATGATATCATATATTATTTTTTAACATTTTTTTGTTAATAATATGTTAGTATTATCATCATTTCATGTGTTAACTGATACGTTTTCCTTTATATTATTTGTTACGTAAGTAATGCTTTTTATGGATAAGGTTTATCATATTCATATTCAAAATGATATTAAGTATTTAAACATTATTTTTAATCATCTATTGAAAATTAGTCTTGAATGGATATGATGGGGAACAAATCTCATCGTGTTTGTGGAGATGGTAATCTGTACATATGCACGAGCGACAATATCATTCTTTTGATATTAAAAGAATATATAATTGGATGGTATATCAAATATACAGAATCATTTTCATGTGATACTTATTATTTACATCAATTACACATCATTATTATATCCATTCAAATAATAATTTATTGAATAACAATTACACCATGACGTGGAGACGGTAAGCCGTACATACACACTTAGGATGACATGTCATTCAAAAGGTTGATAGAATAATGAATATGGTTGTACCATATTTATAATAACATCACAATATATAGAATATACTTAATTTATTATTTTATAATGGAAACAACAAATAAAGAAGAAGTGGAAGAAGAAAGGTACTTGAAAGAGGTAATGAAATATGTAACTCTTCTTTAGAATATTCTTTTTGATTTGATAAAAAGGGATCAATATATTGGCTTTCTGACCAAAGTAATTCCTCTAGGATGAAGGGAGGACATTTACCGGGTATTTGGGTAGGTTTTTCCCAATCCAAATGGCTTCTATAATGTAAATTAGAGAGAAGGGGGAGTTCCCTTTTATAAGAGGAGTGAGGGGCACCTTAGGAAAAGCTATAAATATTATTTTGTAATAAAATAATATTCGGTTTATAATGGATCCAAAGTGGATTATTTATAGGATAAAGTGAGTATGGGTTGAAAACCACTCATCCAAAAGGTTTTAGACAAGTTGGGTCACTATATTAACTTTATCTTTTATATTTATCTTTTAGTTAAATAGTTAGAATTTTACCATGTCTCTTCATATTTTTATATTATATGGATAATAAAAATACCATAAACGTCCAAGAGAACACCAATAGGTTCATTAATGTCACATATAATATTATTAATTCCGTTTGTCCGGTCCTTAGACTTTTAGAAATAATATATCAACCAATAATATTGTAATGTTTTTAAAAACTCATTTATGTCAATTTTGAGATTATTTAATAATTGATTTTTGTTAAAGTCCTAACAACATTATTACATAAAAACTAATACATTTAATAAACAATAAAATGTTATAGTAACCTATAAATTTTTTTATGGCATCAAAACATTCAAATTATATTTATTTTAGTATTTATAATATCATTTATTTGATTTTTTCATTAATAAAGAAAATACTACATCATCATTATGTCATAAATAAATATAACTATTCAATGTCTAAAAATTATAAATAAAATACCATTAAACATGAAATCGTTTTATCTTTAAAAAGAATATTTATAGTTTAAGAGATAACATGTAAAACCATATGTAAAAAATGCTTTACTAAAAGATATATGTTTATGTCATTTTTGTGTTTACTTTAACTTAATTAATATAAAGTGTCCTTATCACTTACAAGTGGCTCCATGGGGTCCTGAAATCGACTTAAAGATGTACATGGTCGAACATGTATCATCTAATATGGTTAGTACATGTGTTAGGGTAATTTAATATTATTATAATATTATTTTTTAAACCTTATTTACTGGATTTACCCTTTAACCATGGTATATAAAATATTTACCGAAATAATTATTCAAAATTTCTAAAAAAAAAGTTACCTATTAACACAATTTGGAACTCATGATTATATATATGGAATCCATTTTTCTAAATTCAAAACACAGAAGTGGTAGAAATTAATTTTAAATTAATTCCAGTTGTCAAAACGAAAAGTGTGTTTTTAAGAAATAATAACTATCAAAAGATTGACTCTTGCTTATGTCCAGTTTAAATGTGAAATTATGTCCTATGACCAACATTGGATTAAATGGTAAAAATATAATCTAATTATTCGTTAAAACCACTCAATATTATAATTTATCACTATAAATTATTTTGATTAAAAAAGTTGTTTTTAATTAAAAATTAAGTATTTTTCACTATTCATCAACAACTGAATGCTTTTAGAAAATTACCAAAAATTCACCCTAAGATAATTTTGATAATCTGAATAATAAAATAAAGTCCATTTTGAATGATAAATTTTTTAAAATTTAAAAAGTGGTTATTACTATTGATAATGCCTAGTTTAATTGGTTGTGGTGTGTTAGAACTCGAAGTTGCATACAACACATGCTATTATATTATTCAAAGAGAAGTGTAATGTGGAAGCTTGGGGTGTTAAAACAAGTGTGTTGAAAAAGCCCACCAAGCTCTTGATTTAATTGTAAAGAAAGAGGTTGTCAATGTTGAATGCTAAAATTGTAGAGAAATGGAGCATTATGAAAATGAATATCCTAAGAGCCAAGTAAAATTATCTTAAGAAAGGTCAAGGGTGAAAGGCCAAGATTATAAGATCACTACTACTAAGTTTGAAGCTCCGAATGATGTAGTGGTAGGTAATTTAATGGTTTCCTCAAATTTAACCAATGCTTTATTTGATTCTGGATCATCGCATTGTTTCATATCTTCCCAGTTTTCTAAGAAAATTATATATTTCCAATTTGATTTAACAAGGGATTTGTCAGTAAAAAATCTTAATGGAAGTATCATTGCAGCAAATTTTTGTGAATCAGTTCCCATTAGGGAATATAAATTTTCTTTATTTGATGATCTCATCATCATACCAATGATTGAATTTGATATAATCCTCAGTATGGATTGGATTTTGGACTATGATGCGAAAATTTATTTTAAGAAGAAGGTTACAATTTTCAATGATGATAAGGAGTACATTATATTTAGAGCAGAAACATCACCACCTAATTCATATCAAGATACACCCCCAGTATCTCTACTATATTCAATTATTGGGGAGGAAGAGAGTGAAATAACTATAGATGGGGAAAGGAATGTTCAAATAGAGGACATACATATTTTGCAAAAATATGTTGATGTGTTTCTAGAAGATTTACTTGGACATCCTCTAGAATGAGAAATTAAGTTTTTTATTTATTTAATTCTTGGATCAAGGCCCATATAGAAGACCCCTTATAGGATGGATACTATAGAATTAGTGTAACTAAAGAAAAAACTAGAGGAATTGAGTAATAGAGGATTTATTTTCCCTGGTGTTTCTTTATGGGGAGCCCCTATTATTTTTGTTAAGAAGATTGATGGATCTATGAGGTTGTGCACTGTCTACATGGAGATCAATGCTATAAAAATAATAAAAAAGTATCCCCTACCTCGCCTTGATAATTTATTCAAAAAAATTCATAGAGTTCTGTATTTTTCAAAGATTGACCTTCGATCTGGATATCACCAATTGTGTGTGAAGAAGGAAGACATTTATAAGACAACAATTCAGTCCAGGTATGGGCATTACAAGTTTTCAGTAATTCCTTTTGGAATAACTAATTCACCCTATGTCTTAATGGATCTATTAAATAGAGTTTTCTAGGACTATATTGATGACTTTGAAGTGGTATTTATTGATTATATCTTGGTATACTCAAAAATCTATGAAGATCATGAAAATCACTTGTGCACTATTCTAAAATCTCTTAGATGAAATGAATTATATAGGATGTTTAGCAAGTGTTAATTCTGGATTTAGGAGATTTATTTTCTTGGCTATATTGTCTTTAAAGATGGAATCTCTATTGATCCTTAAAAGATAAAGGAAATCCAAGAATGGCCAACACCGATGAGTATAAATGAGGTACGCAGTTTAAATGGTTTAGAAAGTTATTATCAGCATTTCATCCAAGAAATTTGCTCAATTGCCTAACCCATTAACCAAAATCAAACTTAAAGGGGTTAAATTTGTTTGGACAAAAGATTGTGAATAGTATTTTGAATAATTTAAGAAAATATTAGTTAATGATCCAATATTGACTCTACCATCGGGGAATGGTGGGATTGTTATTTATAGTGATGCTTCAAAGAAAGGACATGGTTGTGTCCTTATGAAGAATGATAGGGTTATTTCCTATACATCACGATAGCTAAAAATCATGATCAAAACTATCCAACTCATGATCTTGAGTTAGCAGTTGTAATCTTTTAATTGAGGATAAAGAGACACTATCTCTCTTGAAAAAAATGTGAGATATATACTGATACCAAGAGTTTGAAGTATATTTTTTCTCATAGAAATAACTAAACATGTGGCGAAGACGTTGGATTGAACTACTCAATGATTATGATTTCACTATACACTACCACCCGGGGAAGGTAAATAAGGTGTTAGTTGCTTTGAGTAGAAAGAATCATGGAGTTCTGAACAAGATGAGAGTTGAAAGGGATCCTATATTCATGGATCTAGTAAATATGGATATGGGAATAATCATGGAAGGGGAAACATCGATTCTTTTTTCAAATGGTTTACAATACATCTTTACTAGAAAGGATAAAAAGTTCTAAGACTAAGGATGAGGATTTTCAAAAGAAAATTAAAGTTGTGAATGATGGGATTTTTATTGACTTCGTATATGAAGATGGAATTTTGAAATTTGGGAAGAGACTTTGTGTTCCTGACATACCTGATCTTAAAAGGGAATTTTTGGATGATGCTTATAGCTCTAATTTCTCTATACACTCTGGTAGCACTAATATGTATAGATAATTGAAGGAAAATTTTTGGTGGGACAACATGAAGAGGGAAATTGTTTATTATATGTCAAGATGCATGATTTTTCAACAGGTTAAGGCTGGAAGACAACATCCAAGAGGAGTTATGCAACCTCTTCCCACACCTGAGTGAAAATGGGATGGTATTAAAATGGACTTTGTCATGGGACTACCAAAGAGTCATAGAAGGAATGATGCAATATGGGTCATTGTTGATCATTTTACCAAGTCATCACATTTTCATGCTATAAGAGAAGATTTACCACTTGTAAATTTATCAATACTATATATTAATGAAGTTGTAAGACTTCATGGAGTACCCATATCAATTATTTCTGATCGTGATCCCCATTTTACATCAAGATTCTGGAAAAGTGTTCAGAAGGCCCTCGATATTATACTTCGTTTGAGCACTGCCTACCACCCTCAAACTGACAGACAATTAGAACAGACTATTCAAACTATAGAAGACATGTTGAGATCTTTCTCACTTGACATTCAAGGTATGTGGGATCAGTATTCACCTATAGTATAATTTCCTATAACAATATCTTCATTTCAAGTATTCAGATGGCACCATATGAAGCGTTATACGGAAAGAGATGTCTCACACCAACTTGTTGGGATGATGTTGGTGAAAGAAAACTCGTAGGCCCATAACTTGTTGATGAAACAATACAAAAGGTGAACATTATACAAACCCACATCAAAGCATATCAAAGTAAGAAAATGTGTTATGCCAATAACTGAAAGAAATATTTGGAATTTCAATTATGAGATCATATTTTCTTGAACGTATCTTTATGGAAAGGTGTTATACAATTCGGCAAGAAGGGAAAATTATGTCCTAGGTATATTGGACATTTTGAAATTCTAGAATGAATTAGGGTTGTAGCTTATCGTTTGGCAATGCCACCAAGTTTTTCTAAAGTTCATGATGTGTTCCACGTATCACGGTTGAGAAAATAAATGCATGAACCAATGCATATACTCACCTATGATGAAATAGAACTGGGACCCGACCAGCCTTATTGTGCAGAGCCTATCGGAATTATTGATACTAGAGAACAAGTGTTGAGAAACCGGACGACTCATATGGTGAATGTTCTATGGAGAAACCATAAGATGGAAGAAGCAACATGGGAACCCGAGAAACAAATGATGAAGAAAAACCCAAACCTTTTTATGCAGTAATATTCTAGAAATTTTGAGGAATATTTTTTGTTAAGGTGGGAAAAATGTAACCCCCCATGATTCCATGATATGTTTCTCTTTAAATAATGCAATAGATTGGGTTGTACGCAACTTTTATTTCTAGCACACCACAACAAATCAAACTAGCTATTATGAATAGTAATACCCACTTTATAAATTTTATATAAATTTTAATTTTTAAAAAGGACTTAATTTTTGGTTTCATAATATCAAAATTTTCTTAGGGTGTTTTTTTGGTATTTTTCTGAAAACCATCAATTTTTGACTAATTGTGAAAAACACTGCGTTATTGTTTAAAATAAAATTTTTATTTAAATAATTATATATTTTATGTAAAAATAGATACATAATACCTATAAAAGTTCAATGTAATTAATTGGGGTCATTTTATAATAAAATTAGAGGTATAAAATTTTATTGAACATTTTAACGTCTTTTACCCACCTTATAGCACATTTTCAAATTTGTATAAAACATAATTTTATCACTTCTATGAATTGAATTTCAAAAATCTGAAAGAAATGGTTGACATCAGTAAATAAAATGTTGTTCAATAAGATGAAAATAAGTTTTGGTGAATAGTAACTTTTGACTTTTATTTACCACAGTTAAAAGTAAGTAGGATAACTAAATGTAAAAAATGATATTATAATTAACCCAACACTTGTTATAAATCTATTGGATAAGTTTATTTCCACCAAAATCAATCTCAGGAATAAAATATGATCCTTTTGGTCCACTTGGATTAGATTTGGACATTTATTATTATTTTATTTAAAGAAGAGTTAAAAAAGTAAAATTCAATGTTTAATAACTCAAATTTTTTTTAATATAGGGTTATAAATAATAAAAATTCGAATATAAATATTAATTTGAAAGCTAAAAATATTTCATAAATAATGTTATTTTATTTATATTTTTTAGACATAAAATAATTAAATTTATTTATCATACAATGATGATGGATTACTTACTTTATTATTGAATGATTAAAATAATTGGTATTATAAATATTAATATAATTATAAATTGAGACTTTTGATGTATTATAAAAATTTTATAGGTTAATATGACATGATAGAGTTGATTAAATAATTTTTTTTCGAAGTGATAAATTTGTGATAACTTTCACAAAAACCAAATACTAAATAGTGTCATAATTGACATAAAAGAGTTTTTAAAACAAAAACAATATTATTAATTGCTATAATATTCCTGAAAATATAAGGTTATTCTAAAGGTATTATATAAGGTTATATATATCAATAATGAACCACTTGGGGTTTGGTTGGATTTTTATAGTAAATGTATTATCCATTTATTATAATAATACAAGAATACAAGGTAAAAGTTAAAATATTTAACTAAGAGTCAAATCTAAAATATAAAGTTAATATGGTGACCTAAACCTATTTAAAACCTATTGGTTGAGTGGTGTTTGACCTAGCCCCACCTTATCCTCAAAATAAATTCTTTTTGAACATTATAAACTTAATATTATTGTATAATAAATTAATATTTTATGCTTTTCCTAATGTGATCCTCGCCTCTCTTATAAAAGGAAACTTCCCATTCTCTCAAAATCACACCTCAAAATCCATTTGGATTATCCAAACCCCACTAAACGATCCTCGCAACTACAATAAATTCAACCTAAAGACCTTACTTTGATCAGAAGCCAACCTAAGGAGCCTTTTTGATCAAATCAAAAGGAAGAACCCGAAGAAGAGGTAATTACTTCATCACCTATTTCAAAGTTCTTTTCTTCTTCAACTTAATCATTATTTAATTCAATACTAAAATAATAAATCCTGAACTTTATCTATAAAATTATGTTATTATAAATATGGTACAACCATATTGATTATTTTATCCATCCTATGAATGAAAAGTCACCATACGTGCGTACGGACGACTAACCATCTCGACATCGCAGTGTAGATTGTTATTCAACAATTATTTATTTGGATGGGTATAATAATTAGTAAAATTGATGTAAATAATAAATATAACATTATAATTATTCTTTATATATGGTATAACATCCAATTACATACGATTTTACCATCAACTAAATGATATTGTTTATCGTGCGTACGTACAGATTACACTCCCCACAAACACGATAAGATTCATTACGCATCATAACCATTCAAGAATAATTTTAATTTTATGATTTAAAATAATATTAAAGAACTTAATATCATTATTTATATGAATAAAATACATCCTATCCATACCATACATGACATACACAACAAAACATATAAATAAAATTAATCAGTTAACACCCAAAACAATTATACTACTAAAATATTATTAACAAATAAATATTATAAGATCATATATGATATCATATTTATGTTTATTGTTATTTTATAGTTTAATAACAATTATTTAGTTGGGGGTTGTCTTATTGGTAATCACCCAATAATCCAATATGAAAAATGTGGGTTCAAAACTCATTGGGTGCAGGTTATTGTAGCAGTGGCAGCACTGTAGCAACGACGGGCACTACAGCGGTGGCAGGGTACTTCACGGTACTGTAGCAGTGGGTACTATAGTAGTAATATTCACAAAATGGGTTTGGGAAAAAAAATTGGACCTACGGGCCATGTAATGGGCTAAATACCCCTAGGCCTTCAGGCTATGTAATGGGTCTCCCTCTACCCAGTTAAAAGAGGTCTTTGCTTTAATTTAATAATAAATGAGGCTTCAGCCCCAAACATTAAAAAAATTTAATAACAATGATTTAACTATTATAAAGGAGGTTAACATGACCTCAACCAAGAAAAAGTACAAGTTAAGGGTTAATTATACATTCTCTTCATTATCCGAGGTTGTTTATACGTGAGTGTCTACTAATAACTCTTTACCATCCACATCCGCGTTTCTTAAAAATTCCTTTAAAAACATTTTTACTATTTCTTATACTATGGGTTAAAGTAATTTATACCCTTATTTTACTTTTTATAAAATATTTATTAAGGAATATTTTCGTCGTTTTCCAAATAAGGTCCTCTACGACCTTTTCGACAAAATGAAGGAAATAATGATTTTTAACTTATACGGTGACTGTGGCTATTTTACTCCGTTATAACACCTTCGAAGTTTCCCTTAAAATATTATAATAATATTTACAATATAATTTTTTTCTTTTATTATAATGTGATTTTTAATTTATTTCAAAATAGAAAGAGATATATTTCTCAAATAGTTTTGATTTCATCTATGTCAACATCCTTTGATGGATTTTACAGTTATTTGAAGTTGATTTATTATGATACAATATTTCATATTGTATTTGAAGTTTTGTGATATGTTTGACTATGGATGTGTTATTTTTATACCATTCATTGTTTATAGTTGAAGTATTAAAATTTCATATGCTAGTTTTAATACGAATGTTTATGTTATGTTTTGACCTTTTCATATGAGGAATGCATTGGACATAGTAAGTGATGGGTGGAGCCTCCAATAACTCCTCGATGCATCGGTAGGTCTCATGAGACAAACTATTTTCTTGGCACAAGGCCTTGAAAAAAATCTTATTTGTAGTCTTGGCATTTGGCCTTCACAATATTGTTATGATGTTCGACATTATGCATTCCATCATTATGAAATTGGCTATTGATATTACATGTGATTATTTTACTAGTATAATATCCATGTGAATAAGTAAATGGAATTATTTAATTTATCTTTTCCATATTATGCTGATGTTTTTGTTTAAAAGGCTTGTATTTTAGTCTTATACATTGCCTTAAATGTTTATGATTATTTATGAATGTTTCTTCTATATTGTTATCCTTACTGAGCATCTTAGCTCACCCCTTTATTATGTTTTATTTTTCCTAGTATGTGAATAATTATATTATGACAAACATAAAAGGATAGGCTGAGGGATATGAGTGTGGTCTATGGAGACAAAATGTTTTTTTTAAATTTATAATGTAATGTTAATCTTATGTATGTATCTACTACTTCCAAGGATACTAAACTGATCAGTCTTTCAGGACATGACTCCTTGTATCATGACAATGTTATATAGTAATGCAAGAAATCTGGGTATCTAGGGTTAGGGCATTACAATTGTTTCCATAATGCTACTGAGGAAGTCTTTTGGTATAAACCAAAATAAGTTACCCGAATAAGAGGTAACATTCTTCGACGATCACTTTTGTTTTATTTATTCCTTAAAACCATTCATTTAATTTTTTATTGTGAATATATAATAAACTGTTTATATTAAATATAATTATACGTTGTTATTTTATGGGTATGACTACACATACAAACACTTCCATCAAATTGGATACGCAATAATCGTTCATGTGTACGGAAGACTACTACCCTGCAAACCGATGTCATTTGTTCTTTTATTTACACCTTTCATGGTTGGGAATAATGATGAATTTTTTTTTTATATATGATATATATGATATTTATAATTTAATTATTCTTATTTAATTATTTCATGACAAATTAATTTATTCATTCCATTTTTTAGGAACACGATAACATAGTTTGTGGCCGTGTGGTCTACCGCCTCCTCAAAGAGATGTGATTCGTTCACGCCATACATGGGATGTATTATGGAATGATTTAATTAAAATATGTGATATATTTAAAAAATATTATGAAACTATAATTATAATATACATATATATCATAAACTTGTCATTATATTAATATGATAATAAAATGGAAACAACGTTCATGCATGCGAACGACCTACCGTCTACATGAAAGACGAATTCCATTTATTATCACTGATTATTATGGACTACTATTAATACATAATATATATATATATATGATATAAATGAAATAATTATGATATTAATTAGCTAATTACCTTTCTAATAATTTAATATATAAATTTCATCATTACCCTTTCACAAACAAAAAAAGTGAAAATGTCGTTCCTGGACTTGTGGATTACCACCTCCCCAAAGCTATGTGATTCCTTTTGTACCACAATAATTCTATATAAAAGTATATATGATTAAATAATATGAAAATTAAGATATAATTATCATTCTATAAAGATAAAGGTTAATTTCTTTCATTCCATAATGATTATTGAAAAATAGAAATGCTTCTTATGCGTACATACAACCTAGCGTCTCCACGATCGTAATGTTAATTCATATTTCAAAACCATATTACATGATTGGTTTTAACAGAATAATTTATGTATAAATATGATTATTATTTCATTATTACTATTCTATATATGTTTAAATTATGACCCCTTTGACCATAGTCGACCTACCAAATTCATTTTTGAAAGATATACCAAATATGATAAAAAATCATCTTAAAAATAATTGATTTAGTAATTATATATAACCTATTAGTATGTGAAATAAAAGTAATAATAAACCTGAATAAATTTAAAAAAAAAAATTAATAACTAACATAAGTTTCTTATTTAGGAAGATAAAGACACATGTGTGAGGTAAGACTCAAGGTAAGGGATTTCGTCTCAATTTACATTCCATTGAGAATTATTTATTATTATTCACCAATTCACTTCTATGAGGTGTATATAAAATCTCTTTTATATTTTATATAATGATTCATTAATTCTTAATAGTATTTTAAGTTTCACTTCAAATTATTTAATCCAAGTTATCTTGACATGAAATTTTCCAACTGGTAAAATTTATTGAACAATCTCACTTTCTTTTGTGATTGAGAACTTTCTCTTCAAACAATAATTTTATTTTAATAAATATTCAGTAGAAATTAAATTTTTTTAAATATATATATTCATGTATTATGGATATGACTATTTCCTAAATTTTTTACAATTTTATCATACATTTTTTACTTTTAAGGTTATATGATTTATTTGGGAAATATTAATAAACATGTATCCTTTACTCAATACAGATATTTGATAAGAAATGTTATTTATAATCTTAATTTATTACTCAATATTTGAGGAATGTTTTGAATATATAGTAAATAGGATGTGTAATAGTTAATCATTCCCTTTGATGCATTGGTAGTCTCATGGGATGAATTCAGTTGGAGACAAACCCTTCACATTTGTTTCCAAGAAGTTCTAAACATCTTTGAGGATAATTATTGACTATAGTGTCTTGTAAAAGGTCTTGAAAAATATCAAAATAGTTTTTAAACATAGATATAATCTTTCTTATGGATAGATCTTTATAGTAACTATCTTGTGGATAGATCTTGATAGTTCATACATCCAATATTATGCATTCCATAATTTTTTTATTCCATCTGATTATTTGATTTGTTAGAATATGCATGGTTATGTTTAATGCTCATATTATTATTTATGTTTCATTATTTGATCATATTTTACCCTTTAAATTTTGATTATGATATATCCAGTTATTTAATGGAAAGTGTGCTTAGTTATTTAACTTTTCTTTTTTATTATGATTACTGATCCATGATAGCTTTGGCTATAATTAACCCTCACTAAGAGATTTAGATCAGCCTTATTTACCCCCCTTTACCTAGGTTATGAAGATGAATTCTTGGAATGAGTTTAAATGACATATTTTATTAGCTTTTGTTATGTATTATGTTTTATTTTCTATTACCAATGTAAAAATGGGATCATGTATAAAATCTATTTTTCCAAAACTACTAAACTATTTAGTGCTTTGGGATTTGATTCCTCTTAATAATGCTAATGTAAAAAATGTAAGATAGCATCTCTAGGATTCTGGGGTGGTGGTGTTACAACAGATGCCAGATATGAAGTAGTTCTCACCCATAATATTGTTTTTGATAAACAATTGTTAATAAATTTGAGATAAAAATTTATAATAAAATCATATATGGTATGATATATATGAGTATGTATCATTACAATATTTATAATAAATATATATTTATTATATAGGAGGTTTGGACATGTATGATGGAATTCAGAACTTAGGTATGGGTTCCTCATATTAATTTTACTTCTGTGATATATATGACAAATTTACCACTTATTACTTTTGGGTGGTGAAGATACTTACCCTTTTGTGATTTATATCATGAATATATTTACAATCATGGTATTTAATGTTTCATTTGAACTTATTTATTTCAGGGGGATTATGATTCATAATTTACAAAAGGTGTAAGGGTTTATTTTCTTATCACATTATTATTTGGTATTGTTTTTGTTTAAGTATCCCTTGGGTTATTTATTTATATTTCTATCTTAAACCAATTTTTTGTTTACTGCTATGGATATTCTTGAAATTTTCATGCAATGTTATCATTTTCCACTCATTTGTACTAAAAATGATTAAGAATATGCTACTATAAAAATCAAAATTTATTTATCCTTTTGATTGAAAATGAATTTTATTCCATATCAATGATTTCAAAAAAAAACAAAAATGTTTTTAATATTTTTCTATATTTTTTTAAATTATTCTTTACCCATGATTTTAAGGGAAACTTCATAAATTTTTTAAAAAGTTACTTTTTGACTTTTATTACACAAAATGTGAAAGGAATATTTTTTTAACATACTTAGCATGAAAAAAAATTTCTTCCCATCATAGTCTTTCATTGATTGAAAAATTCATTTAAATTTTTTCAAATTTTTTTAAATAAAAATTTTCCCTAATATTATAGAAATTTTTAGTTTCTAATAGTAATTTCCAATGTTAAAATGATATTTTCTCAAGAAAGTTTTTGATAATATTTTAATTTTATTTCCATTAATTAATGAGAAAAACCTTTATTTTACATATAATCTATGAGGGATATTTTATAGTGATACCATACTCATAATCTCTCTGGATGGTTTATGATCAATTTGATTTGGGATGTACTATTTTGATATCACTCTCAAAAATACTCTGGATGGTTTATGATTATGTTTATTGATTAGGGAAATTATTAACATTTCATATTCTGGTTTTCTAATAAAACATTTTACATTGATTATGTTTCTCACCTTTATTATAAAGAATTGATTAGACCTAGTTATTGAGGGGAGAAGCCCACTATATCCCCTCAATATATTAGGAGGTCTTATGCGAAAAAGTAGCTTGAGTTTTTGTCTGATTCCTTACATATTTATGTAATATGTCTTGGAATGAGGACCTGAAGGTATGATTATGATGTCCAAAATTATTAATTCCCACATTATGATATTATTTATCGATTTCCAAATGATTATTCAATTAATTAGAATAACCACAGATAAGTTTCAAGCTCATGTGATTATTTATATCAAATTATTTTCTGTCATAATTTTTTGATTCAATATTATTATTTATGTTTGATTTATTAAATAAATGGATTGTTTTTCTATTAGTTACCTTTCTATATTGATTATACCTTATGTGTTCAAGATATATTATAATATATTCATACCCTTAATTAGAATTAGATGTTACGCATTTCTTTTTTTCCTTTCCCCAGGATTCTATGAAATTTGTTATGATTGATATATAGGGATATGATAAATAGTATAGTTATGTTCTAAAAAAAATACTAAATTGCATTTTATGCTTTCAATTGTAATCTAATATTCAAGTACATATCTATTACCCCAATAATACTAAACTATTTGGTCCATCAGTATTTGATTCCTTATATCTAGTGCCAATGTAATAAAGTAATCACTAACTCTAGGCTACTAGGTTCATGGTACTTAGAGGCATAACTTGAGAAATCATTAGAGGTATGGGAAAATAAACTAAATAATCCAATTAATTTAGTGGGAGATGTTTATCAATCATTGTTTTTATATAATGATTATCTTAGTTTAATTTTTTCCTGTGAATATAGGAAGGTGGTGGTAACTAGAATAACTTATTGGGATATAGTATATTAGTAGGGTTACATAATATTATGTGTTATATAAAATTAATTTTAATAAACCTACATTAATATGAAAAAAAAAGTAAAGATGAATACCACTATAGAGTAAGTGTATTTTCTGAACCACATTATATTTTTGAGTCATTTTTATAATTTTTTTTATTTTCTAATCATTTATACCATTATTTATTGTCAATTTTTAATGGATTTTTCATGTTGTGGTGAGGTGAATATTATACATGATTGAATTCCATGTTCTGATTATTATAGCATAGATTCACAAATTGATTTTATCGGCTATGAAATTTTTGTGGGTATGTTATCCAATGGATTAGTTTAATGTTTATGTGGATCCATTATGTGGTATTAGAGCTCAAGGTTGAGGTATTTTAGATGATCAAACCCAAGTGAAGGTGTTTTATACCTTGGTTTAGTAGCATAATTATTTTACTTTTCCATATTAGATAACATTGAAAATAAATTGATTATATATTATATATATATATATTATGTAAGGAATAGGAGGTGAAATTTTACAATGGGATCATATTTTAGGAGACTATATTCTAAGTGGATAAGTTCCACATAATGAATTTTTGGTTTTACATAATGTAGATAACAAATTTCCATTTATATAAGGAACATAATCTCTTATTGATGGTTACCAAACTAAATGAATTGAAAGTATAATAATAAGATTTGTTTGACAATTAATAAAATGGGATGATTCATTTTTCAATTTCTTTAAATGTAGCGTATAATATCTAGGAATTTACAACAACATCAAAACTCACGAAGACCCTCGCTGAAATATATGAGAAGCCTATAGTGATGATGAATATGGTTTTATTCTTTAAGAGACTATTCAATATGATAATTTTGGGTGGTAAGTAGAATTATTATTATATAAAAGTTATAAATATTATTATAAATCTATTGGACTTAGTGAAATAAATATTTGGGAAAACGTTTTAGGCACTTTATTACTCTCCTCGCTCTACTAATCATGGGACGTGATTGTGAAGGATATGTGTAATTATAGTATAAAATTATACTAGATGTTAAATTATAATAGGGAACTAATATTGAATAATAAAATTCGTTATAATTAGATCTAGAAATTTTATAGCAATACATACTATGAAAAAGAGAGGAAACTCTTATTTTCATAGAATTCATCGGTAGGGAAATGGGAAAAAAAGCCGTGGTATGTGTAACTCAGTATATGTTTCTCCATTTTTTTGAACTTTAAGATAAAAGTAATCATAAAGACATATTTTAGTTGATATATGGAGAAATATATAAATCAATATTCTAATATTGGGTATTTTAATATTTTCCCAGAATATAGGAGTGGCTTGATCCTAAGTGTCACTATTTTATTTTTATCGAGGGTGATAATGTCTAAAGATTCATTTCACTCAAATTATGAGATAATAAGTATATGTAAGTAAAATTATAGAATGTACATAAAGGTGTATATTTTGGATAAAAAATATCTCAACATATTAAGGAAAATTGATTTTTTCAATCTGGACACGAAACATAAGGATAATAGAGTTAAAGGATGTGTGGCAAAGATCGGGGTTAAGGGAAAATTTAATCTCGATGGGTAACTTGGTGATATAGATTTCTAGACCACATTAAAATATGTTTCATATAAAATTTCACATGAATTCAAGGTCTCTGTATGTGTAATGAATGAGGGGATGTTTTTTTATCATAGGTTCATCATAAAGATACATGCATTCCCTAGAGTTAAATTCAATGAAGTTTTGGCATGAAAATATTGGTCACATTTTTTAGAAAGTGTTTTTGATCCTAGTTTCTAATGGTTTAAAAAAATAGAATCATATCGTACATAATGTGTGAGTTTTGTGTCTTTTAAAATCATTGGAAGGTTCTCTTATAGGTGTATGGATAAAAATCAAACCACCAAAAGTTAGAATAAGTTCACATGGATGTTTATGGACTGGCTCTAGGGTGTTCACATGTAGGATCACTCTTATATGTTAAGTCCTTTAATAGTTTCACACTCAAAGTGTGTGTGTAATTTATAAGGAAAAATTTCATAGTTTTCGAGACGTTCATATACTGGAGGTCCATAATGGAGAAGGATTATGGATGTAAGGATAAATGATTGCAGTTAGATAATAGTGGTGAGTTCGAATACACACTATTCCAGATATTTTGATGGAATAAGTGGATTTGATTTTATAAGACCATGATAATGATTATGGAATATGACAGAGTTTTGTAGTGTCTAAATAGAGATTTTTTGGAAAATTATTAGAGTTTATGGATTTAAATAGGGTTCCTTATGGTATTTTTGGGTTGAAATAGTAATCAAAATGACTTATAAAGTCAAATGGAGTCCATCATTAAAAATTTAATAGAATATTTTGGGGATCTATTATCCTATAATGATGATATAATTTAACCACCATAGAGCCTTAAAATCACTCAATTATAACCATGTTAATTCCAGGTATTGGGATAATTAGGAAGCTAATTCTCAAGCGTATCACTTTGTTATCTATGGTGATAAAGAGTTTGGTTTTTGAAAATGGGATATTGAATCTTGAAGAACATAATAGGTCAAAATTTATCTTTAATGAAGTGATTACGTGGGTGTATCATAACCTAGAAGAATGTTTTTATGAGATAAAAATATCATTATAAGCTAAGGAATAATTATATATACATCCAGAAGTTACAGATACTATAAAAAATAAAGTGATCATATCAGTAATAGAGACACTAGGACATCCAGTTGAGTCATCCAAAGAAGAAGGTAATGTTTTTATAGTATTTACTAGTCTAAATGTATCAAATATGTCAAAGACTATGAAACCTTGAACATCAAAATTTACAACTCTAGAAGTTTTTCTACTAGAGTTACCATATCTATAGATAAAATTTTAGAGATATCCAGAGGTAATACTTTATTTGTAGAGGTATGGTGAAAATTTTCAATACATAATTCTAATAGAAAATAAAGATATATAGTTCCCAACAGGGGAAAAGTGTTTAAATTATTGAAATAGTGTATGTTTTCCCTAAGGACTAAACTTGAATCCCTATATATATCTGAAACATGGGAGCTAATATAAAGGAATACCAACTTGAAATTATTACAAAATAAATGGGTTTATTGCTTGAATAAAGAGGAAGATTTTATAATTTGGTATAATGTTAGGCTAGTTATAAAAGTTTTTCAATAAACATATGGTGTGGATTTCTCAAATATTTAAGTGGATTCATCTAGAACTATTGAATGTGAAGAAATAATTCCTTAATGGGAAAAATATAAAGATATATATATATATATAATATTTTAATAGTATTAATGTTCATCTGAATAAATAACTTATTCACCGAATGAATCATATAATTTATAGTTTGAATAAAGCTATGGGAAATTAGATCTGGAAGTTTAATGAAATCATGATGGATTGTATGTTTTTATAGAGGAATACATGACATAGATATTATTGGAAGTAATTTGGTTATAAATGTTTTATTATCCTACTTATCTATGTCGATGACATTATAATTTCATGTTAAGTGGAGTAAATAATCTATGTGTTGAAGGATGAGTTGTTTGGATGTTTTGAAATGAAGGATCTCAGTCCAGTGAGGCATATTTTAATTATGTGGATCATAAGGATTATATGTTATGGTACATTCTACCCAACTTTTGAATATTACATCTGTAATATTTTCAAAAGGTCCATTATTACAAGAGAGAAGCTAGTATCTAAACCCATGGTGGGATTCTTCAATATTAGCATAGAGAAGCCACCATTAATAGAAAAATAGGTTTAGTATATTGTGAAGGTGATATATGCATTATTTATCATAATTTTTACATAAACTGTGGTATATACTCGTACAGACATTTAACAAGTAGTAGGTGTCATCAGTAGATATATATATAAGACCTTGTAACATAGTAATGAGAGGTTGTGAAGTGGATTATCTAGTACTTGAACAAGTTTTGAATCATATATAATTCCATTATTAATAAATTGATTGTTATATTTTCTATAAAAATTGACTTTGTTGGAGACTTAGAAACTCATAAGACAACTTAAAAAATATTTTTTCAATTTTTTTGAAATGTTTTCAATCTTAAAATCATATCCTTAATCAATAGTACATATCTCAATAAAAAAATCTAGAGTGTTTCATTATATAATTCAGTAAGGATATGATATGGATGAAAGGGTTTTATAGGATCTTACGAGAAAACAGAGTGACAAGATGCACTTTTTATTCAAAAAGATAAATTCTATTAGTTAAAACACCAATTATTCACTCTATATTAAAGAATATTTAACAAAAATAACATTTCATTAAGAAATTATTAGAGGAAGTGTTTATAGATCTATAAAGGATAAAGGGAGTTCAAAATCAAGTAGGCATGCTGAAAAATGTTGTCTCCAAGGAAGTATTCAACCATTGCTACACCTAATTTGGAATGAGATGAATATTATTTATGGTTGGGAAATATGTACATGCTAAATTTTAGTTTAAGGGGAAGGAAATGATTTTTCTGAAAGTCGATGGAAGGAAATAGTCATGAAACCTAAAAAATAACCCTCAAGTGGGATATTATTGGGATGGCCGTGTGAGATTAATTTTTCACCTAATGAAACTATGACCATACAAAGGGGGATATCTAGTGTGAAAATTTCCAATTTTGAGAAGGATATAATTGATGTGAATGTGGTGGAAGTTCCAGTATTCATATGTCACAAGTAAGTATCATCCAAAATGGTGTAGTAGATTGTCTCACTGGGTGATCACTCATTGGATGTTAAGATAAGGGGGTACCATGAAATAATATCAAAAGTGGTATTAGTTCCCTAAATTAGCAAGTTAAGGTAGTAGTTTCCTTTGATAAATCATAAATTTGTCCATAAATATTGGATTATGTGTATTATGGACAATAGGTATAGGAAGGTGGTGGTGAACAAAATCACTGGACGGTCTCTACTATATTATTAGGCTGTAATCACATTATGTAACATATGAAAGTCATTATAATAATCTTAATTTAATATAAATAAAATTAATTTAGTATTTTCCAATGTTTTAGGGTGCAATTATGAACCATTTAAACTCTTTATGTTGTTCTTGTTCACTAGTTTAATTTATAATCATTGTTACAATTTTTTTATTAGATTAATTTAGAGTTTGTGTGGCATAGTGAGGTGATTTGTGTATGAGTTTGAATTCAACGTTCCAGCCATTATAGAACATGTTCAAATTTGAAGGTTTTTTGATACCAAGAAAGTTCAAGTGGTATATATCCTAGTGGATTATAGAAATGTGGAAATAGACACAACCCACACCTTTTTTCCATCACTTTCAAGAAAAAGTACATCTATTTTCCATATATTTTTTTTGAAATTCAACATTTAATATAGTATATTTGACAGGCATTAGAAAAATATTTTAGTGTTTGTGAGAAGTAATAAATATATATATTATAACAGCTTCAAGTCGTGAAATAGGTGAAAAATTATCTTCAAATCATACTCCTAATTGAGAATAAAAATTTAAAATCAATTTGTATTTTTTTTTAAAATCCCTTCATTCTCATTGAAATTATATTTTAATACTTGCGTGGTTCCAAAAAAAAATTAAATTCAATACATAGAATAATATTCTCAGTGTAATTATTTTAAATATAATCTACCTATTATCTTCCTATATTATTTTTATAATGGTCATCATTCATAGAATTTATCCATTTAATGTTCTTAGAAGCCTCAATAACTCTTGTTCATCAACTATTGAAATAATAACAATTTGATTTTAAAGTATTATCCTTTTTTTGGTTAGAATTTTAAATTACTAGTATCTAGTGATATTTTATGGTTCTATACGATTCTTCATTCCTTGAGGTTTCAATTTCTCATCATTATCATGACCATCATAATTACTAGTCTGATATGAGTAAGTATCAGTATTGTCTAGTTCATCTTCAACTCTTTCTTGACTGAATTTTCAAAAAATCAACTTGTTTTTCTCCTTATCAATTTTTAAAATATGATTTACTAGCTTCATACATATTGGGATTATTCCAATAATCATCACATTATAACCATAAAATATTTTGTGTCACTTATATCCTCATCTGTTTGATATGTATCCTATGAATATAACTTCCTTAGTTTTTTCATTATATTTTTCCTATTTTTGAGTTTATAATATTAATTAAACACAATATTACAAATATTATGAAGTATTTAATAGTAGGTTTTGTGATACCCCACGATTTTGAAAATAAATTTAATATTGAATGCATGAAACATTGAGTATATAAAGAACACCACTTTGTTATAACCTAACCAATAAACATAATTCTTTCCCCTCTACGATTTTAATTTTAAAAAATTGATATACACGATTGCATTTAGTACGATATTTAGATTCTAATAGAATCAACTTAGTTTTTGATGAATAGAAACTTACCCTTATGAATAGTAACATACCCTTATGAATAGAAATGAATAGTAAATTGGCGAAAAAAATATAAACTTCACCCATGAATGTATAAATACAATTTAGACATCTTATAAGTGAAAAAATGACCATAGTATAAGTATTTGTATTTTTTATGTCATAAATATTTTAATTAATTTTTTTGATTAATTTAATAATTTAAAATGGAAATTTATTTTCGTAAAATGTAATCATAAATGGTTATTTTATTTTCTTATGGTTATAAGATAAATTTATGGGACCTTGATTATTTTTTCAAGGTGTTATAAAATGAGTTATAGTTTTAATGTTGTATTTTTTCAAATAAATTGTGATTTTCTATAAAAGTTAAATTAAAAATACATAGAGAATTATTTTTAAAAAATGGACTAAATTTTTGAATTCTACACGTCTAAAAATGGTTAGGGTGAATTTTTGGGATTTTTTTTGGAATACATGATTTTTTTGTGAATAGAAATACAGTTTTGTGTTTTTGGTATGTTTGATGACATCATAATGATGTAATAATTAATATAAAATTATGGTTGACTTGGTATTGTAAAATATGATATGAGGTGTCTCAAGTGTCTAATACCATGGGAAAGTTCCGTGGGAAAGCCCATGGTTTTGCAAAAACCACTAATGTGGTGTCCATTGAAATTAATAAAAAAACTCTCTCTCATTTACTATAAATTCCCAATAATTCCTTTATTTTCATTCATTCAAAACTCGTATTTCTCAAAACTATGGTAGTTTCACTTCCCTATAATTCCTCCCAATGTTTCCTCAATCCTCCAAGGCCCCAACCTTCACGTTTAGGAGTTACTTTACAAGGTAAAAAAATCTATCACCCTTCTCTTTTTCAAGAACTTTTTTGATTTTATTATCTTTTATTTTCAATTGGGTTATATTGAGATATGTCATTATATATACACCTTACTTCACATATTATGTAATAATTATTATATACCCCTTTTCTTTCATCAAAATATTTTATGAATTTTTAAGCGACGATGTTAGGCTCCCAAATTTTCATAAGAGATTTATTAACTTTTCTTTTATTTCAAGTTCCTTTATTTTATTTTCATTTCTTTACTAAACCCCTTTAATAAAAATGTTATGATAAATAAATTAAATTAAATTTACAATAATTTTGTTGTGATAATGGAATAATTCATCATCATATCTCATTTCCCCTTCTTTTATACTAGAAATTAAAACACCCTCTGAGATGTGCTAATTTATCACACTCAAGGATGAGGGGTTTTCAATTTCTTTTACCATATTAAATTCAGGCCATGAAACCATTTTTATGGTTGAACCAAACTATAATATATTTATTATAACTTCTTTAACGTTTTATAATCTTTTTGTAGACATGATATTAATTTATAAATCAAAATAAGTTCGTTGGGATCAAGAACCTCCAATTAACCCAAACAATTATCATTAAAGTTATATATAATGATTCATCTTCACTACAAATTACCAAAAAAATTTATCCCCATGTAATATTATGTTTCTCAACTAATGACATAAAACTTCTATTCTTTACAACCATTATCATTCTACATGTTTATCCATACTAGAATATAAGTAAATTGGTCATGAAAACCAAGGAAGAAAACGCTCCAAAACAAAGAAATTGAATCTCTTAACCCATCAAAAGGAATTGAATGAACCTAAAAAGGTTATAACAAATCAATTATATGTAGATGAGGTTTTGGAATCATTAATTTATGAACCTGAATTTGATTATTCAGGTCATTAAGATCAAGTGAGAAACACCATTGGACTTAAGGTATGGGTTTCCTCATCTCACATCCATTTTTTTGTGAGATCATTCTCCTCCTCCTACAATGGAACGAAGGCCTTCATCTTTTATTAATTTTTTATAATCCATATTTCAAGGGTTGAGGTGGAATGCTTACAAGTCCCATAGGCATAAGTATTACTTGGCTCGTAGGACTTAGAGGAATTCATTGCCCATAGTCTTCAAACATTACATACAACACAGACTAACTACTTGGAAATGCTCCTCCCCAGCATCTTCATCATGAAATTATCTCTCCACATTTGCATGTCTACTCTTCTAGGAATTCCTGTGCATGAATAGGATTTTCCCGATGGTAGGTTCCATAACCACTCATTCTTGAAATCCATTTAGCTTCTACCACGGTGAAATCTCCTTGCTCATCCTCTTTTTGAAGCTTGTTCCTTCTAAGTTGTCTGGTCCTAATCTGCACATAAGGTGGCCCGAAGGCCTTGAGGTGGCCCTAAGGCCTTACTAACCTGAAGGCCTAGGTGTCCCAATGGCCTTAAAGGACTCGGGGACCAAATAGGTGGCCCAAAGGCCGAAAAAGAGGAATATTCCAGGCTATTACAGTGCCAACTAGTGCCTGCTACAGTCCCACTACAGTAACTGCTACAGTAATAGCTACAGTACTACATAGTACCTTCTATAGTACTACTATAGTACCAAAAATTATCCTCCACCTAGATTTGATCCCGGGATACTTGGATGCACTTAAGGAGTCCTCACTAACTAGGCTGAGGCTCATGTGCTTGTAAGATCTTTCTTATTCACTATTATTGCATGTGTATGGTGTATGTATAATGAAAATTAATGTAACATATCATAAATATATTTATTTTAATGGTATTAAATGTATCATTTTAAGATTATAAATTTTTCTCATTCCAATCGATTGATTACAAAGTGGTAAGAGTTTTCTACCCGATCCTCCATTTTCTTTCAGGTTACTCTTTGTCTCTATTAACCCCAATTAAATTCTTATTTATTTTTATTTACTCATCATAAATTATGTTTTAATGTTATATATATGTGTAAAAACCATAAACCTTCTTTCATTTATGGGGATTTACATGTTTTAATAGGATCTTTCAAAAATCCTTCTTGATAAACAAGCCCGTTTCAAGGGAATTTATCAAATTCTTACCTATTTTCAAGGGAACTATATAATCTGTTTTTATCAACCATTACCTTTCAAAAAACAATAATTTTATTATGAAAATACTATCTTAATTAAATTCTCGTTTTATACAAATATTTTTTTTCCTAAATAACTATTCTTTTCAAAGTAAAAGAGTATTTATCTCAAGAATTACTCGATGATTTTATAAGAGTGTCTAAATAAATTTCAAAACTCTTGTTGATTCTTATGTATTATTGGGATTAATATTTAATGATATAATCTAGAATATATAATTGAATGGTTTATGATTAGTTTTACTGTGGATGTGATATCTTAAAACCATTCACCAATTTACACCGAATGGTTAGTGTCTATGATTAATGTTTGGGGAAAGTTATCTACATTTCATATGTTAGTTTCAATATGAATGGATATGTTGTTTATTTTTATCCCCATTAATATTTGGAATGAATTAGACATATTAAGTGATGGGTGGGGCCCTCTATAGCCTCTCGATGCATTGGTAGGTCTTATGAGACAAATAGATATGGACTTGGATGAGGCCTTGCCCATTTTTTTAGATACGGTTTTGGAAAAGGCCTTAATCATTTTAGATGTCTAGGATGAGGCCTTGATGGTATATTTCAGAATGTTTGGAATATAAATTTACCTCACTATGAATCTATAAATTCATAGTTCATGAAGTTATTTGACTAGTACAATACGCATGATTACGTTTTATTATAGAAATATTTACTAATCTTATATTCCTTCCATAACGGGTTCAAGTTTATTATTTTTAAAGGAATGAGTTTTCAATTTTTAACCCTGTATAATGTTTATGTTTATGATATCTTCTGCTGTATTGTTTACCCTTACTGAGTGTTTGATCTCACACCTTTCTTATCTTTCATTTTCTCAGGACATGAAGAAGTTTATTATGAATGACCTGCAGGGATAAACTTATTGTTGTGGATGTTACCAATAAAACTTATATATCATATTTTATTTAAAGTTATAATTTTGAACTTATATATGTATCTAGATTTCCAAATCTACTAAAATATTTGTTCATTCAGGATACAACATTCTTGTAATTATGCCAACGTAAAGTAATAAGGCACCGAATCTAAACAACTGGGTTCTGGTCTATATAGTCGGTATAAGAGGAAGTATAGTAGAAAACATGGAAACTAGATTTAGAAAATGTAGATTAGGTAACAAAATACTAAGATAGTATTTGAGGATAAACAGATAAGAACATCCTGAAATTTTTGGTAAGTAATAGATTATGTTAATGATTCTAGATAATAAATCTCTGTCTCGATACTAGAAGTGGATGTGGTTCTGGAACAAATATACCAATGAGTGAAAAATCTGACAAGGAGTTTTGGGAATAACCTAGGGTATCCTGGTACACAACAATGGGCATTATTGTGCACCCGATTTGACACTCATGGGGTATATTCTTAAGATAATTCACATTTTATTTACAATCCATTATGAAGGATTTAAATTTAATTTTTTACTGAATGAAACCATGTTTATGATTTTAATATTAGCTATTTATAGAATTTCAATTTATAAAATGTATTTTTATACGTTGAGATTATACATTAGGATTCATATCCTAATATAGTCGATGTGATTATTTATAAATGATGCCTATTAGAAGAAATGGAAACAACATGAACGTACATATCCCATGTTGTAATTTCTCTCATGTGCAATATAATTATGTTTGATCTAGAGCTGTGACTAGTGTGGAACAACTTATAACTATACTATGAAAACTTACTCAGGTTATGAACAATAACCTTATATGTATGGAGCATTCAGATCCAAAATGTGGATGTGCTATATTAGATCTATTTATGTGAAAACAACCTCCATAATTTAATGGGACTACAAACCCCTTTGTAGTGGAGTTGTGGATATGTTCCTTAGAAAAGATATTTCTCGCCTTGGGAAGTAACGAAAGGGAGAAGGTTTTCATGGCAGTTTATCATCTATCGGGATATGCTGATCAATGGTGGTCATTAATTCAAAACAAAAATGAGGAGGAAGAGATAGAAACATTGAATGGAGTAAATTTAATTAAATTTTCTTAGAGAAATACTTTCCACATGAACCTCGAGTGGATATGGAAAGATAGTTTTTGAATTTGTGGAAAAAAGAAGATGAGAATATTGAAACGTATGAAGATAATTTCACAAGGTTTGCAGGGCATGCTATGGAATATATATGTAATCCAAGGAGGAATATTGATTGATTCTTTGATGGACTAAATCCATTCATCTAGAAGCTGCTGGTCTGCCAAACTTTATAACTATATGAAGATATAGTCTCCTGTGATATCAAGACCTAAAATGAGTTCTCTAAGTCTTATGACTATAAAGGAATGAAATAAAAGAACAGGTTTATGAAAACTCTGGAAAAGGAAATAAAGAAATGGCGAATAAGGGAAGAGTTGAATTTCCACCCTATGATAAATATGGAAGGAAGAACCCTGGTGCCTGCTTAAAAGGAAAAGGGGTGTGCTACAAGTGTGGACAGAAAGGCCATCAAGCTGGTGATTGTAAGGGAACGAAAGAGGCTATTAATGTTAAATGCTATAATTTTAAGGAAATGGGGAACTTTTCTAAAGATTTCTCAAAGCATCGAGGAAGTGTACCTCAGAAAAGGCCTAGGGATAATCGAAAAGCTTATACAATCACAACTGCTGATATTGAAGTTCATAATAATGTGGTGGCAGGTACATTAATAATGTCCTCAAACTTATCAAATGATTTATTTGATTTTGGATCATCACATTATTTTATATCTTTCCAATTTCCAAGAAAATTAGACATGTTCAATTTGATTTAATAAAGTAGTTGTCTGTAAAAACTACTAGGGGATGTATTATTACAAAAAAAATGTGTCGATCAATTCCCCTCATAGCACATAAACATGATTTGGTTACTAACCATATCATCATACCCATAAATTTATTTGATATAATCCTTGGTATGAGTTGTCTTTCAAATTATGATTCAATGATCTATTTCAAGAAGAGGGATGTTACAATTTTTGAGACTGATGTTGAATCCTTTATCTTTAGAGTAGAAACCTCGCCAACTAATTTGCATCTAGATCCACCCCCAGTATATCTATTGAATTAAATTATTGGGGAGGAAGAGAACACAATATCTATGGGTGAGGAAAGGAATGATCAAGTAGAGGATGTGCTTATTGTGAAATAATATGTTGAAATATTTCTAGAGGATTTACCTAGACATCCTTCAGAGCAGGAAATCGAGTTTTCCAATGATTTAATTCCTAGTTCAGGGACCATATCAAAGAAAATTATAGAATGGACACTACGAAATTCGTGTAACTGAAGAAACAACTAGATTAATTGTGTGATAAAGTATTTATTCACCCTAGTGTTTCTCCATGGGGAGCACCAATTATTTTCGTTAAGAATAAATATGAATCTATGAGTTTGTTCATTGATTAGAGGTTGATCAGTGCTATACTAATAAATAAAAAGTATCACTTACCTCATATTGATGATTTATTTGATCAACTTTATAGAGCCCAATATTTTTCGAGGATTGATCATCGATCTAGATATCATCAGTTTTGTATGTGGAAGTTAGATATTCCACAAACAACATTTCAAACCAGGTATGGGAATTACGAGTTTACATTAATTCCTTTTGGACTGACTAATACACCCTCTGTCTTAATAGATATAATGAATAGGGTTTTCAAGGAATATCATGATGACTTTGTGGTGGTATTTATTGATCATATCTTGGTATACTCTAAAAGCTATGAAGATCATGAAAATCATTTGTGCACTATTCTGAATACTCTTATAAGAAATGAATTATATGGTATGTTTAATATGTGTGTATTTTGGAATCAATCAATATCCTTTCATGGCCACATTGTCTCTATGGATAGAATATCTATTGGTCCTATAAATAAAAAGGCAATGCAAGAATGGCCTACTCTAACGAACATAACTGAGGTACATAGTTTAATTGGTTTAGTAGGTTATTATCTGCATTTCATTTATAACTTCACTCGTTTAGCAATAACAATGACCAAGCTTACACATAAAGGGGTTAAGTTCATATGGACAAAAGAATGTGAGGAATGTTTTGAGGAATTGAAGAGGATATCAGTGAATTCTCCGATCCTAACACTACCATCATGGAGTTATGGGTTTGTGATCTATAGTGATTCATCAAAGAAAGGACTTGTTTGGGTCCTTATGAAGAATTATAGAGTTATTACCTATGAATCAATGCAGTTAAAAATTCATGAACAAAACTATCCTACTCATGACCTTGACTTAGATAATCTAATCTTCACTCTAAAAATATAGAGACACTATCTTTATAGTGAAAGATGTGAAATATATACAGATCACAAGAGTCTGAAATGTATCTGCTCGTAGAAAGAACTCAACATGAGGCAAATGTGATGGATTCAACTACTCAAGGATTATGATTATTCCATACACTACAACCCAAGAAAGGCAATGAAGGTAGCTGATACATTGAGCAAGAAGGACCATGGATATCTCCACAAAATGAGGACTTACAAGGATCCTTTGAACATGGATCTTGTGAGGATGGATATTGGAATTATCAAAGAAAGTGAAACATCACTAGTATTTGAAATGGTCTCCCAACTATCTTTATTAGAAATAATTAAAACTTCAAGGTCTGATGATCCGAATATTTAAAAGAAAATTAATACTGTGAAAGACGGGAAGTTGGTTGACATCGTGTGTGAAGATGGAATTCTAAAATATGAGAAGAGGATTTGTGTTCTAGCTAAACCCGAGCTAAAAAGGGAGTTACTGGATGATGCCCATAGTTCGAATTTTTCTATACATTTCGGTAGCACTAAGCTATATAGAGATTTGAAGGAAAATTTTTGGTGGGACAACATGGAGTGGGAAATTGCTGATTATGTATCAAAATGTTTAGTCTGTCAATAGTTGAAACCCAAAATAAAACATCCTAGAGGAGTCATGCAACCTATACCTATTATTACATGAAAATGGGATAACATCACCATAGATTTTGTCACTAGATTACCCAAAACTCAAAGGAAGAATGATTAAATATGGTTAATTGTGGATTGAATTAAAAAATCTTCACATTTTCTCGCTATAAGAGAGGATTTTCCACAATAGCTTCTTTCATGACTTTATATAAATGAAGTTGTAAGACTTCATGGAGAACCTCTTTCAATTGTGTCTGATTTTAATCCTTGATTTACATCAAAATTATTGAAAATTATTGAGAAATCATTGGATACTGAGATTCATTTGAGTACTACTTATCATCCTCAAACAGATGGGAAATCAGAAAGGACGATCCAAACATTAAAAGACATGTTGAGATAATGCTCACTTGATTTTCAAGTTATGTGAGATCAATATTTACCTTTTTTTGCAGTTTTATTATAATAATAGTTTACATTCAAGAAATAAAATGTCATCATATTAAGCACTGTAATGAAAGAGATGTCGTACACCAATATGTTGGGATGAAGTTGGTGAAAGGAAGCTAGTGGGGCCATAAAATGTGGAGGAAACAAAGATGAAGGTAAAGACTATATAAGTCCATATCAAAGCAGCTCAAAGTAGACAAAAAAGAAATGCTAATAATCGAAGGAAGGATTTGTAATTTCAAGTGGGAGATCATGTTTCTTCTTAAAATCATCTCCATGGAAGGGTATTATAAGATTTGGATAGAAAGGGAAACTATGCCCTAGGTAAATAGGCCCTTTTGAAGTTTTAGAGAGAATTGGAGTCATTTCATATCATTTGGCTATGACACTAAGCCTTTCTAATGTATACAATGTGTTCCATGTCTCATTACTGAGAAAGTACTTGTCAGGCCCAACACATGTCCTCACTTCTGAAGGTATAGAATTGGAACATGACCTATTTTACTGTGAAGATCCTATCCGGATTCTGGACAATAAAAAATAAGTGTTGAGGAATCAGATGACTCTTTTGGTAAATATAATTTGGAATAATCATAAAATCGAAGAGGCAACATGGGAGCCTGAGGAGCTTATGATGAAGAACAACCCAAATATTTTTTTGAGATAAAATTCTGGTAATTTTGAGGATGAAATTTTTGTAAGGAGGGGATAATGTAACACCCCATGATTTTTGAAATAAATTTAATATTGAATGCATGAAATATTGAGCCTCTAAAAAACACCAATTTTTTAAATCCTAACCAGTAAACATAATTTTTCCACCTATGTGATTTTAATTTTGAAAAATTAACATACATGGTTGCATTCAGTATGATATTTAGAGTCTGATAGAATCAACTTAGTTTTTGATTAATAGTAACATACCCTTATAAATAGTAATGAATATTAATGAATAGTAAATCAGCCAAAAAAATAGAAACTTCACCAATGAATTTATAAATACAATTTAGATATCTTATAAGTGAAAAACGATCATTGTATAAGTATTTGTATTTTTGTATGTCATAAATATTTTAATTACAATTTTATGATTAATTTAATAATTTAAAATGGAAATGTATTTTTATAAAATGTAATAATAATTTTTTATTTTATTTCCATATGGTTATAAAATAATTTTATGTAACCTTGATTAATTTTTAATGGTGTTACAAAATGAGTCATAGTTTTAATGTTGTTTTTTTCAAATAAATTATGATTTTATTTAAAAATTAAATTAAAAATATATAGAAATTTATTTTCAAAAATTTTTTTACATTTTTTGATTATACATGTCGAAAAATGGTCTGGGTGAATTTTAGGGATTTTTATGAAATACTTGAAATTTTTATGAATAGTAAAAAATACAGTTATGAGCTTTCGATATGTTTAATGACATCATAATGATGTAATAATTATTATAAAATTATGGTTGACTTGTGTATCGTAAAATATAATATGAGGTGTCCCAAATGGATAATACCATTGTAAAATACCATGGGAAAGCCCATGGTTTTTCCAAAACCACTATTGAGGTGTCATTTGAAATTAATAAGAAACTCCCTCTCATTTACTATAAATACCCAATCATTCCTTAGTTTTCAATCATTAAAAACTCATAATCCTAGAATATCTAGTATTCTTACCTCCCTATAATTCATACCAAGGTGTCCTAAAACCCCCAATGTCTCAAGCATAATGTTTCAGGAGTTACTTTACAAGGTAAGGGAATCTATCACCTCTCTCTTTTTCAAGAAATATTTTTATTTTATTCTCTTTTATTTTCAATTGGCTTAGGTTTGGATATGTCATTACATATCCCCATTAATTAAAATATTAGGTTATAATGTTTAAGTACCCCTTTTCTCCCATAAAAATATTTTATGAATTTTTAAGCGACACCGTTAAGCTGCCAAATTTTCGTAAGGGATTTCTCAACTTTTATTTTATTTTGAGTTCCTTTATTTTCTTTTATTTTTTTCCTCACCTCCTTTTATAAAAATGTTATGATAACAAAAGTAACTTAAATTTACTTTAATTTTGTTATGATAATAGAATAATTCATAATCATCACTCATTTCCCCTTCTTTTATACTAAAAATGAAAACTCCCTCTGATATGTGTTAATTTATAACATTCAATGACGACGAGTTTTTAATTTCAATTACCATATTCAATTATGGACATTAAACCATTTTGATGGTTTAACCAGAATATAATATATGTATTATAACTTATTTAAGGTTATGGACTTTTTTTAGACATGATATTAATTTAAAAATCCAAATGAGTTCGTTGTGGTCAAGAACCACCAATTAACCCAAACAATTATCATTAGTGTTTTATATAATGATTCATATTCACTCCCAATAACAAATTTTTTCTATAACCATTTAATATTATGGTTGTTCACTAATGACATAATACTTATATTCTTTAAAACCATTCTCATTCTACATGTCTATCCATACATGAATATAAGTAAACTCGTCATGACAACCAAGGAAGAAAATGCTCTCAAACAATGAAATTTAATCTATTAACCCATAAAAAGGAAATTAATGAACCTAAAAAGGTTATAATAAATCAATTAAATGTATATGAGGTTTTGGAATACATAATTTATAAACCTAAATTTGATTATTCAGGACATTAATATCAAGTGAGGAATACCTTTAGACATAAGGTAAGTGTTTCCTCATCTCACATCCATTATTTTGTAAGATCTTCTTTATTCACTACTATTACATGGGCATGGAGTATGTATAATTCCCATTTATGTAAGATATAATTAATCTTTTTATTTTAATGATATTAAATTTATCATTTTAATATTATTAATTTTGGGGAATACAGATCTATTGATTACAATGTGGTAAGGGTTTTCTACCCGAACCTTCATTTTCTTTCAGGTTACTCTTTGTCTCTCTTAAGCCCAATTAAATTATTATTTATTATTATTTACATATCATAAATTATGTTTTAATGTAATATATATGTGTTCCGACCATAATACTTATTTCTTTTATGGTGAATTACATGTTTTAAAAAGATCATTCAAAAATCCTTCCTGGTAAACAAGTTTGTTTTAAGGGAATTTCTCAAATTCTTATGTATTTTAAAGAGAACTATATATTCTTTTTTTATAAACCATTACCTTTATAAAATTAATATTTTATTATGAAAATATTATCTTACTTCAATTTTGGTTTTATACAAAGATTTTTTCCAAAAGAACTCTTCTTTTCAAGTAGAAGAGTATTTATATCAAGAATTACTTAATGATTTTATAAGTGACTTAATCTATTTAAACACTGTTCTTGATTGTTATGTATTACTGGGATTAATATTTTATTATATAATCTAACATATAAAATTTAATGGTTTATCATTAGTTTGACTATGTATGTGCTATCTGTTTACTCTTAGTGGTTTGTGTTTATGCTTAATGTTTGGGTAAAGCTATCTACATTTCATATGTTAGTTTGAATATGAATGTGTATGTTGTTCATGTTTATCCTCGTTCATATGAGGAATGCATTGGATTTAGTAAGTGATGGGTGAGTCCCTCTATATCCCCTCAATTCATTAGTAGGTATCATGAGAAAAATATATTTGGACTTGGCTGAGGTCTTGCCAATTTTTTCGATATGGTTTTGGTTGCGGCATTAATAATTTTTTGATGTCTTGGCAGAGGCCTTGAAGGTACATTTCAGAATGTTCATCATTTTCATTTACCTCACTATGGAGCTATAAATTCATAGTTCATGTAGTTATTCGAATAGTATAATACCCATGATTATGTTTTATTATGGAAATATTTACTCATATTGTATTCCTTCAATAATGTGTTCAAGTTAATTTTTTAAAAGGAATGTGTTTTAAATTATTCACCATGATTAATGTTTATGCTTATGATATCATCCACTATATTGTTTACCCTTACTGAGCATTTGATCTCATCCCTTTTTTATATTTTATTTTCTCAGGACATAACGAAGTTTATTATGAATGAAATGAAGGTATAAACTTATAGTTGTGGATGTTCCCAAAAAAACTTATATATTGTATTTCATTTCATGTTGTAATGTTGAACTCATGGATGTATCTAGATTTCCAAATATACTAAACTATTATTTACATTGGGATACGACTTTATTATAATTATGCTAATATAATGTAATTAGGAACCAACTCTGGGAAACAAGGGTTGGGTCTTTATTGGTTTTTTCTTGTATCAAATTTAATAAGAGGTAAAGTTTGATTTAGGAATAAAGAAACATTTATTTTGAATATGTACAACTATTCATACTGCTTCCCTATAATTTGTTTTTTGATAATTTATGTTTAGTAAGTATATTTATTCTCATTTCAACCATGATTTTCCATATTTCTTTATACAAATCCATTTTTTAATGAGTATATGAATCACTATATTAATATTTAATCCCATGTTTTTCAAGATATTATTCAAAATATTTACAAGTGAATTCCCTTCCATTACATGTTCTCAACTTCTTGATACAGATTCATATCTATTTCTCAGTATATATTCTATTTTTTTTAATATCTCCACTAAATTTGACTATTTATTCCTGAAAATTAAAATTTTATTACAAGTGAAGGAATGAATAAATTATATAAATTATATAAAATATCTAATGGATTGATTTATCAGGATCCCATTAAAAATCATAATTATTTAATTCTGGTTTCTAAATTGACTGAATTTCAACGCTTTTGTGAGTTCTATGAACTGTCATCCCATTTTTAAATGTTTTAAAGATAACACCCTTTTATCTATTCAGTTAGGGTAGATATTTTCGTATATATTTCATTGAGATTATACTCAAACTCCTTTGAACTATATGGGTAAGTCTCTTATGATATATATATTTTTCATCCTTGTAACATAGATAACAAGAGTTTCTTGGATCACTAATTTGGAATTTGATACCAAAATTTCTTTATCCCATGGATAAAATCACACATATTTTTATTACACTGTGATATATGTGTTTTTCTTTCAGATAACTTCATTCCCATCATTACAAAGTTGTCCTAAACCTAAAAAATGTTTCTTTTTCCCATAAAAATACCATTGGATATTAGTTTATAGGCTTCAATTTCATCTAAAACAACTGATATATTTTTTAAGGATCCCATTTCAAAGTTTAGTTACACTTACAACATTATCTTCAATTTTATTTAGGAGTTTTGTATAAATATTAATGTTATAGGAACAACTGCAATGAATAATATATAATTTACCTTTCTTACTATATTTTTAGGAAACTTTAATAATAATTGAATTTTCCTCATCTTTTTTTGAAACACATTTTTTTCTGAATAAGTAAACTATCCTATAAGAGCAGGCTTACAATATTCTATACAGTGAACTTATTAGTTACATTTTCTATTGATTTTCTCTATAAAATTAAATCTATTTTTGAGTATCATGACTTTCCAAAAGTATATTAACAACATTCAAGTTCCATATCTTTCTATAGTCTCTTTCTTTATTATTAAATTTTCTCCACCTTGATACAAGTATACATAAAGGTAGTTACATGTTTTACAAGCATGAATAGGTTTTCTTCACAATGATTCTATTGTACCATGTTTAACCTCTAAATCTTAATCTTATATATTGATAAAATTGAAGTATGAAAAAAATATTTTTTCCATTAATATATCATGCATCCATATATATTGTTCAAGTAACTCTACTTGAGACAATATTGGCTTACCGTGATGTATTAGAATATATTTCATCACTTTTCATAGCCTAATCATTCCCAATTTTGGAATTAGAAGCTATATTATGAGAAAAAAATATTTTAATTTTTATAGGGAGTAGATTTAACCTAATATTTTATGTTATCATTCTTAGTAACTTGATATAATTCCACTTTAAAATTGATAACATTTTTCATATATTCTCTCATATTTTAGAGTGTTTTCAACTTCAATACACCTTAATTAAGACTTACTTATAACTTCTTATATAAAAGAATTTTTTTCACTAAGATCTTTCACAATTTTGTCCTACCCCTCAACCATCTACTTGAGTTTTTTATTTTCTTTAATGTAACTAGATTTTCATTTTAGGATATCTTATTTTAAATAATTACTATTTAAATAATATTTCTTACATATTACATTTTTCTTTATGATTTTTGTGTTCCACTCAAGTCATGCCTTAAATTTCACTTTAAACATATACTTCATGATAAATATTTCACCTTATTATTATTTAACTATTGAGGTTTTTTTGTGTTTTCCAATATGATCCATAAAATTTATAAACATTAAAGAAAATTCTTCTTATGATTTATTATTAATTATGTAGGGAAATTCATTTTATTTTCCAAGAATTATTCTTATTTTCTATATTGGAAATGTTTTATTAATATCATAATATTTTTTTATTCCTTCAAGATATTAATAAATATCTTTTTCAAATGAATTTATTCTTCACCACAATATGTGAACTCGCCACCTTTCTTCTATGGACAATAAATTTTAAAATTCACAATTCTATTACACTTAAAACATTTTAGTATATTTCCTTTTCTAGATTTCATGAAGATAAGAATAATAATCCTCTTATACTTTTTATCATTTTCTTCATATTTTTAATTTATAGATCCCTACACAATAACTTCTTTATTTTTTAGTTTTCACGTGAATTAAAATTCCGTATCTTGATTCATCTTCATCTTTATCACTATAAGTTTATTTATATCATGAAAAACCTATAACTTATGAAATTATCAAGAGATAAATTATCTTTATCTTATTTTTTATAACATCATCAGAAAACCAATTTTCAAATATTCTCATAGATTTATTGAAAATAATACTATATTTTAGTTTGTCTTCAAACCTAATATATTGTAGATAATTTCAATAACCCTAGTTAATTATTCATCTATAGTTCCTTTATTTTCTATCCTCAAATATTTAAACATATTTATCTAAACTAGTAGTTTTTTACATGAAGTTATCATTCCATTCAAATATTCATTCATGTTTCTCACAAACCACCATATTAGTTTGAGGTTTCATTATCATTTTATGAAATTCTTTAGATAAGTAAATTATAATTTTATTTCTAGCATGGTCATGTAATTATATGTTTCTCTAATTATTAAAATTCATAGATTCATCTTTCTAAATAGATATAAAACCTACAACAGTAGTATCAAGAACTTCTAGGCCATGTTATAGTAGATATGGAATCATCATCTTCTATTATACATGATAAATTTTTCAATAAAATGTTTTAATACCACAATTTTTAATATATTTTAGATTCTATAATAGTAAAAAGTAAATATCAATTATAGAGACCCTGTTTTTCTTTGATACTAAGTTATGTTTCTAGTATATATTATAAAACTGAGTAGGAGGTGGATCAACAATACTTTTTATAATGTCATTATTATAAATAATATAGTATGAATTTTTAAAGTATGGTCAAAAAAAATGATATATTGAATCATTGATATAATTCCTTAAAAATGTAAATCATAATAATGAATATAGTACTTTTACAATTGTATCCCATAATGTGGGTTATTATGTCCTCATTGTGTTTTGATCAAGTATGAGACATATATTTTCCACTAAAGTAAAATGTGATTAAAAATGGCATAGTAAGGAGTCAACCTTGACCCTATGATGTTTCCATGTTTTTTCCAATAAAGTATTTATATTGGTCCCCACCAATTGATTATAGAAATTATACAACATAGTGATGAAGATATTCATAGAAACTATAGGATATGACAAAATCACTATACGTGATTTGCTTCTTCAACATGATTAAATTAATCATCTACATTAACATGAGACACACTATATTCACATTATCCTTCTACTCAACTTGACACAAATGATGACGAAGAAATAGTAGGTGATGGTTGATCTCTCTATTTATTCTTATTATTCTTATTCATCAAAATATAGTTAGTTAATCTCTCTTTGATGTTTTTAACGTTTAATTACAAAATGTATCAATAAAATTCACATTTAATTCATATTTTTCCTCTTTTACTACATATTATATGTTTTGGGTAGTCTCATGAAATGATAATTAATATGTAATCTCATGAAATGATAATTAATTTTTCCACGATGATCATCAATATATTTTCAATAAAAACTATAGACCTTGAATCCATTTTATCATGTGTGAATATGATCATAGTGTGGAATCTCATACCATAGATTTATTTTCTTCATTAAATACAAACAAACATAAAATATAACTTTCTTAAATTATCATCATTGTGTGTGGTTCCATCATAAAACTCTCATAATCACATATCATGACATGTCCTTTCTCTATATATTATTATAACATCTCAAATATCATATCCTACTTTGGCTGGTATTTTCCCTCTGAATGACTCATGGCATGTACTTCTTATCTATGGCATAAACATCACCTTTTTTAATTATTCATGAATCACAGTATCCATTTAATCATTTCTTCTATTAATAAATATCATTATCATTATCTAGGTTAACTTATAGAGGTATCTTCTAAATCATCTTCACCTTTAGAATTTCTTCTAACTAATATATTTTTATACATTAACCATTTAACCTTTAATTATGTAGATAAATATGAGAAATGAACAAATTTTATAGAACATCCCCTATATTTGTGTGAATATATCTTTTGTGTCTCTATATGTCCATACCGTTGAAAAATATTCACTTTAACTGGTGAAACATACATAAGAATTATAAAATTATGTATTTTTTTCAGTACCCTTAAATTATATAGTTAAGTGTAGTGTTTAGATATATTTCATACTGAATCCCTTTACACATTAACTATAATGACTCCTACCTATTGAGAAAATAAACTTTCACATAAAAGTGATCATAAAGACTTTTCCAATTATAGCCTCACTAAATCTAAAAATTAAACTAACATATCATGTAGTTGAACTTTACATATTACAGTGTCTAAAATACTTTTCCATAATTCTAGTCAACTCTCAGAACTACTTTTATATATTCTTAATACCCTGAAATTATTTCTCTCAATATATTATGAATAAAACGTATGTACTATCAAGTAACTATTATTTATTTATATAGTTTCATGACTTTTCTATATTTCTATTTGATTTTTCTTCATTCCATTTATGTATGCTTCAGATCTAGCATTATAATTCCCTTGAAAATACAAGAGTATCTATATATACAAAAAACATACCAAATTTTATTCACTATTTTTAAAGTCATGATTTCTCAAAAAAAATAAACACATTATTGGGACTTCTCCAACCACCCAAACATATCAAAACAAATTGTAAAAAATTAATAGAGTCCATCTTAATTGTTTCTAAATAACACCACTAACATTTTACAACAAATAAAACCCTTATACAATTCCACTAGGTTGTCCAGACAACAAATAAAATTTAGCAAATTTGTACTTTATTAAAATTAATAATAAAATATAAAAATTATTGAAGTATTAATAATTTATATATTTTTTTAATAACACTATAATACACCTCACCATTATATTTAGATTATTCAATAGAGTTTTAGGAGTGTGGTTTCCGGCATTCTCATCAAATGGTGGTGCAGGGACCCCTGACTGATGAAATTTTTTTTACATGCTTATTGGGAAAATAAAATCAGTATATAAAGTGATCCTTATGGTAGTTCAATTATATATGATATAACTAGGTAATAAAATATATAGAAACTATCCAAATATTGGGGAAATAGACGACTGAAGGGCATAGAGGATTGATTAAAAATTACACTTCATCAACGATTAATTAGTGTAAGGAGATTTTATATTGGACTATACCACCATAAAGGAGAACATGTATGATATTCTAACAAACCCCCAATAAAAATATCCATTATATAACATTAATTTAGTGTTGGGAGTAAAAATAATTTATTATTAATGATTTTTAATTATCAATATATCCCTAAATTATTTAGTTTGGATTTAACTATAGAAGGGGGGGAGTGGAATGGAAAAATAAAGATATTTAATCCTTTTATATAGCTGAGGAAATATATATTACATTATTATATAATGGTTTATAATTTTAGAAAGTTTTTAAAAGAAACTATGAGGGAGATGTAACACCCCAACCCGAATCACCAATTTCTAGCTGAAGTTCCACATTGACTCATGAATGCCTCCCAATTTGTAAGAGGAATTCAACTAGAAGTGAGGATTTGACTGTTTTAAATGGAGAGATAATACCATCACTATCATGTATGAAAATCATAGATAATATCACAATTAAAAATAATGGAATAACCATTTAACATTAAAAAAATTAAATGGAAACCGTCTTGAGTCATAAAAAAACTAAGGACCTCTAGATTGGACGGTCAATCCAGAGTTTGATGAAAATATTAATGTAAGTAAACATTGTTTTATACCACTATATTTTAACCCAGTAACACCTTCCAACACCATGTTTCGTCTCCTAACCCCCTATCTATGGTCCCTTTCCCTTTTCAAGGTCAATAATCATGAATTATGCGTGCGCACTGATATGCTCATGAAGAGTGTTGGTATATACTCAATAAGACACCAACAATGTGTCCTTATCATCAGTTCACTTGAATATATGATAGTTTATATCATTATAAAATAATTTTACAAGTAAAAATACAACCACACATGTGTTGAGTCATCATGTTTTAACCAAACCACTATGAACCCTGACCCTGCATGCATCAGTATGATGTTGGTAAGGATGTTAATGTCTGTCACTATGGGTACCAAGAAATTCCACAATTCTTGTAACCATTTGGTGCCTTACACCTTCCAGTCATGTCCCTATGTTTCTTATTTAAGGAAATTACCCATGCCTCACCCAGAGAGTGGTCGTTAATAGGAGAACCATAGTGATGACTCTAATTGTGATAATTATCCTCAAATTTTTGTAAGTACCACATAAAGTTTTTGACATATATAGATATTCAAATCACCCCTACATTGATTTCTCCCATATCAGCCTATATCTGAATTATTATCAACTTTTATGCATGGTATACTTTTGGGTCAGTAGACATGCCTATTATCTGACATAAACTATAAAATTAGAGCCTTTGTCTTATCAAAACACTCCCAGTCCAAGGGTTCATCTAACCAATAATGAGTATCATTTTCACCCTGATACTTTTAGAATGGTTCCCTAGGATATTAAATACCACAAGTAATACATATCCTATAAATAAATAATAAATCATATCAATAACACTTATTAATAGGATACAGACAAAACAAATGATCAAAAAACAAGCATGGGTCTCAAGGGACACTCACTCAGCCATAGGAAAACACATATCATTCATGGTTTTCAATCATAAAAATATATCATGAAAACATCATATGCAAGGACCTATATGATAAGTAACATCTTATGTAATTATATAATAAATCGTTGCTCTGTTTATTTAATAAGGTAGTCACCAAAAATCAATCAAACACCGAAGGAACTAAGAATCATCTGTAATATCACATTAAAGTTCATGAATGGGGATTCTATGAGATGAACAAGAAATATAGAAGGATAGGGAACCATCTCGGAATAATTATTTAATGAGTTTCCACCATGTTGTCGTATATTTTCAATGATTTATAAGAAAATATATTTTCCAATTAACATAGATAAATACCTCATAATATAACATGAAATATCATTTCCATAACCATAATAACTCCTTTTAATGGTCATTTATAGAGGGATGATAGAACTCAACGTGAATAAGAATAACTCACTAAAAGGATCCCACTAAAACAACCCATAATAGAATCACTAGAGGACGAGGATAAACTGAGGATTTAGATCAATCAAAAAGATGGTAGGAACAATCCAAACAAGTAAGAAACAGAAATTGAGTAATGGTTATAACATTCATTCCACTCTCTTCATAGAATTATCCTGAATAGTAAATATCTTTGAAGGGAGGATTTTTAATGGTTTAACTGGAGGAAAATAAGTGAAATGGGTATTAATCCATCCCACACACCATTTGAAGATGGTTTGAAGAAAAAACATGGATTATTGATATAGATATGAAGAATAAGTGGTCATTTATTTTGTTTCAAATTCCACACAATTGCATAAACAACCTCCACCATGACATATCCATGGTAATGATGTTCTTGAGAATAATCCTGACAACATGAATACATATGATGTGATACCTATGACCGGTATGTTTTCACCTCAGCATGCCCTCTAAAATAGATGTGGTGAGATCACCTAGGTTGAGGCCCACAATATCCACCCTTGAAAACCACATCCTGTATAGGTCTTATAAAACTTGGTTTCCCCCTTTCTCATTTTATTCTAAGCTAAACTAGGCCCAAAACGGCCTACACTAGGGTGTGGTTTTGGAAATTTTGAACTAAAACTCTTTAAAACCCACTTTAATGTTTATAAACACCTATAACACTAATCAAACCCATGATTAAGCCATCTTAAGGTTAAAAAACATTACTTGAGAAAAATTAGTTCTTACATTAACATAACAAAAAAATAAGGGTCTTGAAATTCTCCCCCTATAAGTACTTATTGACCTCGAGAGGTATATCTAGGGTCAACCTCAAAAAACTCGAGCAGTTATCCTTGAAATCCAGACACTCGATCCCATGTCACCTGAAGTCTCATATGTGACTCCATAAGATCTACACAAAAGGTACCACCTTTCCCTATTAATATTTCTTTCTTTAAACTATGATCTACACTGGGCACTCCATAAAAGATACATATAGTTATAAATTAATTTAATTATAGTGTATAACATAAATAGGACCATTCACATACATTCAATACTGAGATATCTGGATCACTTCATTATTACCTCAATAGTGTTTGGAATACCAAAATGGTAATCCATTATCGGTTTATAATACATGAAGTCTAATATGTAACACATCGACCCTAGAATCCTGAATCCGGTTCATTATTTTAGTACATTGATATGATTACATGGAATCAAGTCCCGAAGGACTGATCCATTTAGTAGTCTTTGAAAATATATTACATACATGAACGTTACATTACACATTCAAACATGAAACACAACATAAATATTTCGTTTATAAATCCATTATTCCACTTGCTTAAACCTTAATATCAAACATAATACACTTCTTATAATACTGGGAAAACAAAACATAAGAAAGGGGTGAGCTCAGATGATAGGTATGGGTAAATAATTTAGTAGAAGCTATAAAAATTTAAGGAAATATGTGTAATAAAAACAACAGTCTTTTAAACATAAACTTGATCATAATATGGATAAAATAAATTAAAAATTCTCATATAAACATGCACATGGATATTTTACTAGTTTAATAATCATATGTAATAATTAATTTCACAATGAGGGAATGCATAACGCCGGACATCATTACCTCATAGTCAAGGCCTCATGCCAAGACTACGAATAATTTTTTTGTCAAGGCATTGTGTGAAGACACTATTTTGTCTCATGAGACCTACTGATGAATCTACAGTCTATAGTGGGCCCCACATATCATTTACTAAGTCCATTTAATTCCTCATATGAAAATGTTGAAACATAACATAAACATTCATATTAAAACTAGCATACGAAATGTCAAAAATTCAACCATAAACCATGAAGGGTATAAAAATAGTACATCCATAGTCAAACATATCAGAACTCATTCAATACAATATGGAAGATTTTATTATAATAAATCAACCTTAATCAAAAATAATATCCACTAAATAAAGCTGACATAGTTGAAAATGATCAGTAAATTTTTTTGAGAGAAATATCCCATTTTTGTGAAACATTTAAAATTCACACATTTATCAATGAATTCACTTAAAATATATTTTTCAATTCAATTATCCCATACAACTCTGAAACTTTGGAAATTAATTAACATTTTAAAACAATCATGTCCATATAAATAAATCCTTAAAACCATTTTAAAAATATAGACATTAGTGAGAAATATTTAGAAGAATAAATATTTAAAACATTTAAAATGATGTTTTAGTTAAATAGTACCTTAAAAGAATCATTTTGAAATGTTTTTTTTATAAAACATGGACATGGATTAAAAATATTTCCTCAAAAATACTTATACATAACAATTCTCATATAATAATGAGATTGGGGAATTAACCCTTACCTTGCACTTTCCTTTGGTCGAGGGTACATTTAACCTCTTATATAATGAACATATTATGTTGTTAAATTATACAATAACCCTATTCATATTTATTATATCATAAATTATTCATTTATGGCTTTATACTACCCATTTAATAATGATTTCAATGTTAAATTAATATTTCGGGTAATAATCGCTTTCATTATCGTACATGTTTTAACTTGTTATTCCTGATCATATCATTTAGATAATAATTTAAATAATTCAAGAATATAAAACATAATTCATATATAATATATATTTAGAATATAAATATGTATAATATATAGATATATTAAATGGAAAACACTGTTTTTGGAGACGGTAGGCCGTACATACGCATAAATGCTGTTTCCGTTCTCATATCGTATTGAACAGAAGTAAGTGAATAAGATATATGTAAGTACATACATACATAGATAAATAAATAAATAAATATATATTCAGTAGAAATATTATGTCATATATTTCATACTTATTAACAATATATATTTTTATAATCATCATTGAATAGTGAACATGGAAATGAATCTCATTTCGTCATGGAGACGGTAAGTCATACGTACACACGAGCACTGATATCATTTTCTAAATGTTTAAAAATTGTTGAATTGGATGGTATATTAATTGTAAAGAGAAATTATTATGTTATTTTCATTATTTATATACATATTACTCATCATTATATGCATCCAAATAATATAGTTTTGAATAAAAAATTACACCACGATGTGGAGACGGTAAGACGTAGGTACACATGAATGGTGAAAATATCATTCATAGTATGGATAGAATAATGAGTATGGTTTTACCATATTTATAATAACATCATTTTATGTATAAGGTACTTGAGTTATTAATTTTTTATGGAAAAAAATGAAATATAAAGTGGAATAAGAAAATAACTTTGAATGATGTGATACAATAATTACCTCTTCATTAGGTGTTTTCTTTTGATTTGAACAAAAGGGCTCCATAAGTTGGATTTATGATGAAGGAAATGACTCTAGGATGAAGTGAGGGAATTTTAGAGGAGATTTGGGCAGGGGTTGGCTAAGCCAAATGGCTTTGGAGGTGTGATTTTGAGGGACGGTGAAGTACCCTTTTATAAGAGAGGTGGGGGTCACTTTAGAAAAAGTATGAAATATTATTTTTTTATAAAATAATTTTCGGTTTCTAATGGATAAAATTTATTTTATTTCTAATATAAGGTGGTTATTGGTTGAAGTACTCTTAGAAAATATGTTCTAGACAAGTTTAGGTCACCATATTAACCCTGCCTTTTAGCTTTAACTTTTAGTTAAATAGTTTAACTTTTACCATGTCCTCTTGTATTATTGTAATAAATGGTTAATAAACATACTATAAAAATCCAATAGAAACCAAAGTGGTTAATTAATGAAATATTTATAATTATATATTTCTTTTTTATTAACCTTATATTCTTTGGAATATTATATCATTTTATAATATAGTAATTGTTTTAAAAACTCATTTATGTCAATTTTGACACTATTTAGTACTTACTTTTTCTAAAAGTCATAACAACATGATTAATTAGAAAACAATTCATTGAATCAAACCTAACATGTCATATTAATCTATAAAATTATAGGATAGCATCAAAAACCTCAATTTACATTTATTTTTATATTTATAATATCAATTATTTTAATCTTTCATTGATAATGTAATTAGTGCATCACCATTGTGTCCTAAATAAATTTAATTTTTTAATATCTAAAAATTATAAATAAACTAAAATTATGTAGGAAATATATTTAAATTTATAATAAATATTTATATCCGAATTTATCTTATGTATAACCCTATATTAAAAATGGTTTAGTTATTAAAATTTGAATTTAACACTTTTAACTCTTTTTTAAATAAAATAATAACAAATGTCCTAATCTAATCCAAGTGGACCAAAAGGATCATATTTTATTTCTAAGGTTGTTTTTGGTTGAAATAATCGTATCCAATAGAATTTGGACATGTGTTGAAGAAATTATAATATCATTTTTACCTTTAATTACCCTATTTACTTTTAACCGTGGTAAATAAAAGTCAAAAGTTACTATTCACCAAAAATTATTTTAAACTTATGGAAACACATTTTACTTACTGATTTAAACCCTATATCTTGGATTTTTGAAATTCAATTTGCAGAAGCGGTAAAATTTGGTTTTATGCAAATTTGAAAATGTGCTTAGATGGAGGGTAAAAGACGTTAAAATTTTCAATAAACTTTTTTACATCTTATTTTATTATAAAATGACTCCAATGAATTACATTGAACTTATATTGGTATTATATATATATTTTTACTTAAAATAAATTTAAATAAAGTAAATAATTATTTTAAAAAAAGTCGGTTTTAAACAATAACGCGGTGTTTTTCACTATTCAACAAAAAATTGAATGTTTTTAGAAAAATACCAAAACTTCACCCTAATCTAAATTTGTTATTCTGAATTCAAAAATGAATTATATTTTAACAAATTAAAAACATAGAAATTTCATTAATTAATTTGAAATGAATTCCCATTGTTAAAACCAAGAAGTGGGGTTTTAAAAAGTAAAATCTATCAAAAGATTGACATGTGTTTAGGTCAAATTTAAATATAAAATTACTTTTAATGACCTAAATTGTTTTAAATGGAAAACATATAATCTAATTATACTTACAAACCATTAAAAGGAATAATTTAACAATATAATTGTTTTTATTAGAAAAGTTGTTTTCAATTAAAATTTAGTATTTTTTAGTTTTCATCAAAATTTAAAAGTTATCAGAAAAGTAGCAAAAATTTATCCAAACTAAAATTTTATGTCCCACATAAAAATAAGAATTTAATTTCATTAAATTTAAAATATATAAGTGTCAAATATTGGTTTTAAAAAAGTTTTTTCCATTAAAAGGTGGTAAAATAGAATTTTTTGAAAAATTATACTTTTATCTGAATAAAAACGAATTTGTTCTTATTTTAATCCTATGAAAAAGTTAATATGGATTCTAAAATTATATGGAGTATATAAAATTCAATATTCAGTTAATACTATTCATAATCGCTTTTGAACGGCTAGTTTAATAAGTCGTGGTGCGCTCAAAATCGTTGTTGCACGTAGCATAAGTTATTGAATTACATTAAAGATATAACTTACTACAAAATCATGGGGTATTACATTCTTTCCTCCTTTAATAAATTGCATCCTCACAATTTGAAAATTTTCTTTGAAATAAAAGGTTAAAAATAGAAAAATACCGGAAAACCCACATCTGAAATTGGGTTAATAAAATTTAGTCTTAATAAGAGGAAAATGGAAATGAAAAAGTCACCACCAAATTATGATCTCTGTTAAGAGAACATTTGTGGAAATTAAAGACACATAGTTGGAGGAAAATTTTAAATATTTATAGGGAGTTATTGAGGTCATCAATCACAAATTAGTGTAAAATTTAGGGCCTCAAAGCCATCAATCTACGATGATTTAAAATATCATCGGTTCAACAAAACATATGGTATTAGGATAAATTTTTTTTGGTTTTAAGATCCCTTTCCTAATGTTTAAGAATTAATTTATTCATAGAATTAGTGGGAAAAAATATACTTTACAAATAGAGTTTCATCCTTCAACTATGTCCCACCACATTCTCATCTTTCACTCCAAAAGATAATAGAAATAAAAAATATTCTATTTATCATAATCGTATAGGGTTTCAATAATAATGAATTTATAATTTATTTTTTATACTATTTAAGAAAAATACATTATACAAACCAGGACATCACGTAGGCCAGTGGTAGGTAATGCACCCCAGCCTCCCTTCGGTTGCGGGTTCAAGTCTCAAGACCATACTAAACGCGATAGGTTGTTGCCCGACCTCTTGGTTGTCATTTTTATAACAATCCAAAAATAATCTTAAGAAATTATTTAACATTAATAATAGTGTAAAATGTAAAACTTAATCGATTCCAGCCTTTATACTTATCCAAAATACTTCTGTCGAAACTCATAGTCCTAAATTTATTTGGAAGGGAAACACAATGAAGATCTTTTTTTCCACATAATAACATGTGAATACCTTCATCATGTATTCTTTTTAAACATGGTAACACCCTGAATTATCATAAAAACATATTGATTAAATTCATGCTCCTTTATTCCTTATAGAATACTAGATATACTAATTATATCCAAAAATGTTTTAAACTCCAACAATAATGGAATAAAAAACAATTAATTAGTTTCAACGTAATCAAGAATATGAAATATAATTTATCCAAATAAATCATATATTATTCAAAAATAACTACCCCAGTATCAGAACCATATTAAGTATTATCTTTCTTTCAACCATGTATTGTCCAAAAAGTTTAACTTCCTATTGAGTCACTTTTCATCGAACCGTATAATCTCAAATCCTCAATGAAATAGTACTACAATACAATCCTTATTTATGTCCATAATTCCTATAACCAGTACATTGTTCATACAACAATCAAATGAAATAATTATTTAATAAAAATATAATAATATTTGTCATTACTCTTCATCTATGGTAGTATCAAAACATTATTATTATCCAATAGCATCATTTGGTGCATACTCAGATGATTTGGACATTGATTCGTGTAGTGTACCAACTCATTGCAGATGAAACATTGTGCATTTGAAACCTTTTTCTTACCCTTGCGATCACGTACTCGGTGTCCTTTTTCTCTACACTTATAACAAACTCTCATTCCCTTCAAGCATTTACCAAAGTGATTCTCTCCACAATTATCACATATGGGAAAATACTTCATTCCCCTCTTTCCTATATCAATATTTCTCTCTACCATCCTTTTATTCTCTTGCTTCCCTTCAAATACATAAGACTCAGATAATTATTTACCTATATTATTATCACATGATACTATTTCTTCATATGATTAGAATACATGGGAGACTAGTTCCCTTATAAATATTGGCTTAATACCATGGAATATATTATCCTTCTTACTCTTTGGATCGTGCGTATTGCTGGAGTTCTCATTCCTTATACTGGGTACCATTTCTAAACAATGGCATACACTAGGTTAGTTTATGAATCACAATGCATAATTCCAATCTTGTAAAATACCAAACATAAATTGAAATGATTATTCATATAATATAAAATAATAAAAACATCTTTGAGGAAGTATTTAATTCAAAATTCTTCATAATGGATTTTAAAAAAGTTAATTATCCTTAGCATATCCCCTGAGAGTTTTGTAACTGAGAGAGCAGAATGTCTCGTAGTCATGTACTAGGATACCCTAGGTCAAGACCAAAACTCCTTGTTGGAGTTTTCACTCCTATGTATATATGTTCTAGAGCCTCATCTACCTGCTCGTATATATATTGGGTTTTATTTCTTGGAAAATACAAAAACTATCTACATTACCAAAATTCTAGGAAGTTATTCTATATTAATCCTCAAATTATATCTTAGAGTAAATTTCTCTAATTAGATTTTTTCTAAATATAGTTTCCTAGGATTGTACTAAACTTCCTCTGATACCAACTGTAACACCCCGACATCGGAATCCTAGATCTGGTGCATTATTTTAATACATTGGAATGATTACAAGGAATCAAGTCCCGAATGAATGATCGGTTTAGTAGTCATGGAAAATATATTACATACCTGAATGTTACATTACACATTAAAACATAAAACCCAAAAAAAAATATTTTTTTTAGAACACCAATTATCACACTAGCTTGACCCTATATATCAAACATAAAACACTTATTGGAATCCTTGGAAAACAAAAGATAATAAATGGGTGATCTCAGATGTGTAGTAAGGGTAAACAATTTAGCATAAGCTATAAAATTTTAAGGCAAGATGTGTACTAAACACAAAAACCTTTTAAACATAAACTTGAACCTAATATGGAGAAAATAAATGAAACACTACCATATAAACATACACATGGATATTCTAGTAGTCTAATAATCAAATTTAATAATTAATTTCATAATGAGGGAATGCGTAAAGCCGAAAATCATTACCACATAGTCAAGGCCTCGTGCCAAGTCTACAAATAAATTTTTTGTCAAGACCTTGTACGAAGAGACTAGTTTGTCTCATGAGACCTACTGAGGCATTGAGGGGATATAGCGGTCCCCTCCCGTTACTAATCCCACTGCATTATTCATATGAAAATGTTGAAACATATCATAAACATTCGTATTAAATCTAGCATACGAAATGACAATAATTCAACCATAAACCACGAAGGGTACAAAATTAGCACATCCACAATCAAATATATCACAACGCATTTTATACAATATGGAAGATTTTATTATAATAAATCAACCCTAATTAAGAATAATATCAAGTAAATAATGTTGACATAGACGAAAATGATCAGTAAAACTTTTTTAGAGAAGTATCCCTTTTGTGAAATCATTTAAAAGTCATGCATTTATAATGGAAGTAATTTAAATGATATTTTTGAATCAAATTATCCCATTACACTTTGAAACTTTTTAAAGGAATTAATATTTTAAAACAATGATGTCCATATAAATAAAATCCTTAAAACCATTTTGAAAACATGGACATTAATGAGAAATATTTAGAAGAATAAATATTTAAAACATTTAAAATGATGTTTTAGTTAAAGAGTACCTTAAAAGAATAATTTTAAAATGTATTTTATGAAACATGGACGTTGATAATAAATATTTCCCAGAAAATACTTACACATAAACAATCTCAGATAGTAATGAGATTGAGGAATTAACCCTTACCTTGCACTTTCCTTTGGTCAAAGGTACGTTTAACCTTATATATAATGACCATAGTATGTTATTAAATTATAAATGAACCATATTTTTATTTATTATATCATAAATGATTCATTTATGACTTCAAACTACCCATTTAATAATTATTTCCATGTTAAATTAATATTTCAGGGAATAATCGCTTTCTTTATCATACGTGTTTTAACTTGTTATTTTTGATCGTATCATTTCGATCATAATTTAAATGAATTGAGAATATAATAAATTATTTATATATAATATAGATTTAGAATATAAATATGTAAAATATATAGATATATGAAAATGAAAACCCCATTTATGGAGACGGTAGGTCGTACGTATGCAAAAACGATGTTTTCGTTCTCATATCGTATTGAAGGGAAGTAAGTGAATAAGATATATATAAGTACATATATATATATATAGAATAGAATTATTATTTCATATATTAAATAATTATTAATAATATATATTTTTATAATCATCATTGAATGTTGAACGTGGAAATGAACCTCATTGCGTCATGGAGATGGTAAGTGGTACGTACACACAAGCGACGATATAATTTTCTTAATGATTAAAAGGTACAGAATTGGATGGTATATTAATTTTAAAGAGAAATTATCATGTTATTTTCATTATTTATATACATATTACTCATCATCATATCCATACAAATAACAAAGTGTTGAATAACAAATTACACCACGGCGTGGAGATGGTAAGCCGTACGCACACACGCATGGTGACAATATCTTTCATAGGGTTGATCAAATAATGAGTATGGTTGTAACATATTTATAATAAAATCACAGTATATATAAGGTAATGGAGTTATTATATTGGTATGTAAATAAAAAAGATATAGAAATTGGAAGAAGAAATGAATTTTGAAAGAGGTGATAAAATAATTACTTCTTCTTTGGGTGTCTCCTTTTGATTTGAAAAAAAGGGCTCCTTAGGATGACTTTATGCTCAAGGTAATGCCTCTAGGTTGATGTGAGGTAATTTGGGAGGATATTTGGACCGGGTTTTTTCAGAGCCAATTGGAATTGGAGGTGTGATTTTGAGGGAAGGGGATGTACCCTTTTATAAGAGAGGTGGGGGTCACATTAGGAAAAGTTTGTAAAATTATTTTATTATAAAATAATTTTCGGTTTATAATGGCTCCATATTGATTTATTTATAATATAAGGTGGGTATGAGTATAATTACTCTTATCCAATAGGTTTTAGACATGGTTAGGTCACCATATTAACCATATCTTTTAGATTTAACTCTTAGTTAAATAGTTTAACTTTTACCATGTCCTCTTGTATTTTTATAATAAATGGTTAATAGACATACTATGAAAAAACAAGCGAACCCTAATTGGTTAATTAATGAAATATTTATCATTATATAAGTCCTTTGGGAAAAATTCATATTTTTAAGAATATTATACCATTTAATAATATTGTATTTATTTTAAAAAACTCATTTATGTCAATTTTGAAACAATTTAGTATTTGGATTTTATAAAAGTCATAACAGCCTGATTAATTGAAAGAAAATTCATTTAATAAACCCTAAAAGGTCATTTTAATTTGTAAAATTATTGTATTTTATCAAAATACTCAATTTATTTTTATTTCTATATTTATAACAACAATTATTTTAATCTTTTATTGATAATGTAATTACTACATCATTATTGTGTCCTAAGTAAAGTTAATTATTTAATATCTAAAAATTATAAATAAACTACCATTATGTATGAAATATTTTTAAATTTATAATGAATATTTATAAAAAAATTAATCTTATGTATAACTTTATATTAAAAAAGGTTTAGTTATTAAACATTGAATTTGACACTTTTAACTCTTTTTTAAATAAAATAATAATAAATGTCTTAATCTAATCCAAGTGGACCAAAAGGATCATATTTTATTTATAAGGTTGTTTTTGGTTGAAATACACTTATCCAATAGAATTTGGACATGTTTTGAGGTAATTATAATATCATTTTTACCTTTAATTACCCGATTTACTTTTAACTGTGGTAAATAAAAGTCAAAAGATACTATTCACCAAAAATTATTTTCATATTATGGAACCACACTTTACCTAATGATTAAAACCATGTATCTTGGATTTTTTAAATTTAAATCACAAAATTGGTAAAATTTCGTTTTATGCAAAATGGAAAATGTGCTTAGATGGTTGGTAAAAGAAGTTAAAATTTTTAATAAAATTTTATACATCTAATTTTATTATAAAATGACTCCAATGAATTGAATTGAAATTATATTGGTAATATATATATGTTTTTACTTAAAATAAATTTAAATAAAATTAATAATTATTTAAATAAAAATTAGGTTTTAAATAATAATTTAATTTTTTTTCAATATTCATCAAAAATTGAAAGCTTTCAGAAAAATACCAAAAATTCACCCTAATCTAATTTTAATATTCCAAATTAAAAAATGAATTCTATTTTTCCAAATTAAAAACATATAAACTTCATTAATTAATTTAAAATTTATTACCATTTTCAAAACCAAAAAGTGGGTTTTAAAAATGTTAAAACTATCAAAAGACTGACTACTGTTTGTGTCAAATTTAATTTCTAAATTACTTATAGTGACGTAAATTGTATTAAATGGTAAAAATATAATCTAATTATACTTCCAAACCATTAAAATAAATAATTTAACACTATAATTTTTTTTATTAAAAAATTTGTTTTCAATTAAAATATAGTATTTTTCAGTATTCATCAAAATATGAAAGTTATCAGAAAAGTACAAAACAATTATCCAAACTAAATTTTTATGTTTTTCTTCAAAAGAACAATTTAATTTCATTAAATTGGATACATAAAAGTGTCAAATATTGGTTTTAAGAAAGGTTTTTCCATTAAAATGTGGTAAAATTGCATTTTTTGAAAAATACTTTTTTTATCTGAAAAAAATGAATTTGTTCTTATATTATGCCTAAGAAACATATAATATGGTTTCTAAAATTATATGTAGTATATAAAATTTCAAAATTCAGTTAATACTATTCATAACTATTTTTGAACGGCTAGTTTGGTAAGTCGTGGTGCACTCGAACTCGGTGTTGCACGTAGCACAAGTTATTGAATTACTTTGAAGAGATAACGTACTATGAAATATTGGGGTGTTAAATATATTCTAAAAAACCATGGATCAAGACTTCATTACTTCCAAAGGAGTCAATGCAACAAATTTTAATTCACCCACAAGAAAACTTTGTCACGCATAGAAAAATCCTATGGAATCCTCCTATGGTTGGCATGGAATCTTTGTCTATAGAGAGTGGAAAACAACAACTTATAGATCAACTGCACTCTATATGAACTCCCATACACTAGGATTGGTCCGAAAATAGCTTCCTCACCCACCTCATGATATTATAAACGAGGTAAACAAGTTCAACCATAGGAAAACTCATAGATTTACCTCTTTATAAAATCATAATAACTATTATATCAAACTCTCTCATGCCTATATACTCATCCCATGATCATATAATGTCAGGAACATAAGATCAAATTTGATCCTTAAATATCTAGATTATCCTCTTAGACTATAAATCTATCTGCGCATGATAAGTCATTTATATTTGCAACTGATTTATTATAGCCTAATACCATCCCTTCCAAAATACTTATGCAAAAAGTGTGTATCTATCTAAAAAATTCTAAGGAAACTTTATGTATATATACAGTATCATGGAAAGTATCTTTTCTTGACCCATCCATATAAATATTCTCCCATGTCAGGAAGAAATTATCTACCTTAGCCAGCTGATCCACCACCACTCGTACAATGTCATGATTTATTAAGGTCGTTTATAACCCTATAAAAATCCATGATCAAATCCTCCCATTTCCATAGGCCCATTGGAAGTAGATGGAGAAAACCACCAGAACATTTATGCTCTACCTTTACTCTTTGGCAGGTAATCCATCACAAAAAATATCAATATATCTCTTTATACTTGAAAAAAACTACAATTTGATATCATTATACATATTTTATGAATTATGATATACTATCCACCATGATTAATATGAGTATCTCATAAGATATTCCCTGATGGAAGTAGGAACTAAAATCCTCTTATAGATATAAATTACATCATCGTCGCCGAAATAACAACCTGACACTAGATTATCTCTTTGAAAATATTCTCATATTACAGTACTCATGGAATCTAACTCATGCATGTACTTCACCTAGCCCACTAAATTATATTAGATAATAAAAGGTTCAAATATCACTTCCCATTTCTATTATATCACATCCATCCTCAGATCATCCAATAAATTCATTAGAAACAACTCTTCCTCTGAAAGACACTTTATAATATCTTGATATTCTTGTGTCTTCTTAATAAGAGAATCTAAAAAACATTACCTTTACCTGGTACATAATCCAACTCCATTTTAAACATCTAAAGATACTCTAAGACCATATAGATTTTGTAAGGAACAATTCTATCACTAATGATATAATGTATTCAAAACAATATATAGTGAACAACATCTTCCAACACTAGATCATGTTTCGAGTAGTTGAAATCATTATTTTACAACTGATGTGACCCATAAGCTGCTTCCTAGTCATTTTACATGAACAACACTACATATCCAAGACATGATCCATCATAGTATACTATATATCAAATTATATCTAATAGAAAATTTATTATTAGTGTTATCCTAAAACTACGAAATAGATTAATATATAATTATCACACTATTAAAAACAATAAAAAATCACCCATTTATTGGTTATATCTTCCATGGGGTATTAAAAACATAATAAATACTTGATGAACACCAGAAGTGCCCTACTAATACAAGAAAACTACTGATCTGAAATACATTCTAATGGTGATTCCTATATGTCACTGCTTCCACCATCTACGAGTCCATAAAAATTCTAGCCTATGATAAAACATTCCTTAAGAAACTCAAATTATAGATATAAAAGTAAAACTTTTATATATTATCATAAATCTAATATTCTAGAAGTGTACAGAAGAATATATCAAGATGTATGGAATTCTTCTTTGAGGTTTATAACATCTCATATTTTCTCAAAGTTATGTGCCATTAGTTTTCAATTTTAATTCATTTTGTTTTCCCTTTAAATTTAACCTAATGGATTATTATAGGTCATGAGGGTTTTTGGGACATATCTATATCATGAAGACCCAAAATTGGAATATATATACTTGGTTTCATGGTTTGGAGAAACTGGTCTTCCCAGCCTGCACGATTTCCTTAACCGTGCTATAGTGAGGAAGAATGAAGCTGGGTGACACACGATTGATCTGAAACCATGAATAATGGGGAACATTCCCATGTAGTGTTTCACACCCCATGGATAGTGTCATTAATCATTAATAGAACATGTTAAGCCAAATCTTGTACCTATCCCATATAGGGTTCCTCTTTAAGCAGTACGGGTTACACGGTTGGTGCACAGTTTGGCCAACCATGTTGACAAACCATGAATAGAAGTTTTTAAGGGGTATTTTAAAATTTTAGCCATAATAAAACTTTTATTTAAACCCCCTTCTTCCTAATTTTTTTTCAAAGTCATGATCACCTTCTGATATCCTATTGATCTCTTCTCCTCCCTAATCTAGGGTTTTTTCATTGCTTCTCCATCTGGTCTCCAAATCTCTCACTGTAGGATCCATGAAAAAGCTTTAGGTAAGCTCTAAGATCCTATTACTTATATTTTTAGTTTCTATTATCCTTTATTTTTCTATTTATCTTCAAGTTAATTTTTCTTATTTTTTGGTAATTTGATGGTTTCTTTGATAAGTATCCTTCTATCTTGATTCGAGGGATGAAAACAGAAGAGTGGTATTATATGAGGTTAAGTTTGGTGGTATATTTATTTACCACTAGTTTAATTGATTTTATAATGTGATCTATGGTTCTACGTGTTGGTCCCTTTCGGTGATGCCTCTATGATGTTAAATACACTAATATAAATAGTTTTATGTCTGTTGTGACCTTAGCCTCTGGTTTAAGATATTCACCTTGTTCGGATCCACCCCTTTGGGTGTGCCCACATTAAACAACATATTTTCACAAGAATTGAGATGTTAGCCTCCATGTGTGTGTTTTTGTGTGTGTTTCAATTCTAATAAAATTTATAATTAATGGAATAACGTAATGTGAATCAAAGGCCCCGAGTTTCCCATATTATCTCATTGATTATTCTCATACTCTATTTTTCATGTTTATTTTCTTATGCATGCTATTTAATTACTATTCTTCATTCAATGGTTGAACTCTCAGAATGAAATTAATTGTGATTAATTGTTTTAATGATAAAAATTCAATTCCTTATGATTTTTCTTGTGTATTATACCTTGTTACTTGATTATATCTCATGACTTGTTCTTATTACCATATGTATTATGCTGAAATTACTTGTCTTGGATAAAATTATTTGGATATCTTTATTATCTTATTATACATGAAATCAATTTGATGTTATGTGATATTGGTTGTCATTATTGACCTGATTGTGGTCAGGGAGTGAACTCATGTCCCGACTTAAGGATTCCAGGGATGAACTCATCATCATTGGCTTGGGACTACTTGATAAGCATGGGGAGACACCTGTTTCTTCTTGTACCGGATCCCCAGGTGGATTATTTTTTCTTTGGTGTGACAATGGTTCCCTAGGGGAGAAACAATGGATGTAATCAATAGAATGATGGTTATGAGACACCTCAGGTGATACTCGGTCCACTATGTGTGATACGAAGTACAAAATCAATAGTTATCATACCAAGAGTGGTATAAGGGATATCATTATGTGTTACCTTGGATGGAATTTGTGGTATTGGTTTTATCAGAAGATATTTTAGTGACCCTTGGGATTTTTTATAGATCATATTGGATGGGATCAAGATTCTATTATGGGTTTTTATGGATTACTCACATGGAATACATGTGATTTCAAGTTATCAGTTATGAAATCTTCCTAATAGTTATAAATGGGATGCATCCACCAAGCCTAATCAAAAGAGTATGGTTGGTCCATATTTTATTTTTACTTATGTTGACCTATGTACACACCTTATTATTAACATGAAAGATGTAACGCCCCGACCCCAGCTACCCAGAGTCGGTGCATTACTTCATAACATTGGCATGATCACAAAAGATCAAGTCTTGAAAGACCGATTAGTTTAGTAGCATTGGAAACACTAGATACATTCATAAGTCTTTCATTAAATCTAAAAGTAAACAAACTACAATAACATGGTCTTCATAGTCCACACTCATATCCCTTTCTAACTACCCCTGCAGGTCATTCATAAAATACTTCTTCACATCCTGGAAAAATATTAAAACATTGAAAGGGGTGAGCTCAGATGCTCAGTAAGGATAACAATATAGCAGAAGCTTTCATCAATAAACAAAAACAGTTAAGGCAATGTATAACTAAAACAAAAGCCTTTTAAACTTGAACTTCAACATAATATGGAAAAAGTAAAATGAGATCATTCCATTCACTTCTTCACATGGATATTCTACTAGTCGAATAATCACATGCAATATCAATAACCACTTTCATAATGAGGGAATGTATAATTCCAGACATTCTGAAACATTTTTTCAAGGCCTCAGCCAAGACGTATAAAATGATTAAGGCCTCGGCCAAAACAATAAATCAAATTGGGAAAGGGCCTCGGCCAATTCCACGTCTAGTTTTCTCATGAGACCTACCGATGTAATTTTTTAGAAGATACTTACGTTTAAAATTGCTCAAATATAATCCAGTGTTCTTCTGAAAACATTATGCAAGATTTTGAAAACAAAATAACTAATTCTGAGACTTCTCGACTAATTACAGGCCATGATGGGTCCATTCCCAATCCCTTCCTGTCTACCACACTCAAGAGTCGGGTTTTCTGAAAACATTTTCAAGCTTGCGTTAAATACGTATACATTTGCACTGGATTTTCATATATTGGAGAGAAATATCTCTTTTTTGAAATCATTTAAAAATCACATAATAATAAAAGAAAACCTTTTGAATAAACGTAAAAGTCAAAGGGGTTTATACACTATATAAATGAAAGTTGTGTATAAAACCAAATATGCCTCAATGAAAGGAGATTGAGACGAAGTACTTAAAAAGATCATTTTTAAAATAAAATAGATCTATTATGTGTATTCACTATAGGTACACATGAAGAAAGTAAAAATACAAAATAGGACAAAATAATATCATGACATAATTTGAAAGTAGGAGATTAACCCAAAGAATAGAAATTGGGTTAAGAAGTTCCCTTACCTCGTGTCTGACTTGACTCAACCATTCTTTAACTTCCTGAATAATAAACTAGAGTTAATATATACCTTATTAATAACCATTTTCAATTTCATTATCCTTTTTATATCACTTATTACAATTATATGAACATTATGTAATTATTTATGTTAATAACGGTCGTTTTGTCGATCTTTGGTACTTGAGTCAACAATAAACTTCTTATAATTACAAGTTGTTTATGTGGTAGAATATCCATTATATCCAGAATTATATTCATGATTTAGATGTAATATATATCATATATATCCATTATATACATTCATTTATAATATTACGTAACATTTAGAGGTAAGAAATGAAATGCATCGTTCATGTAGACGGTAAGCCGTACGTAAGAATGAACGCTACTTTAATTTCTATTTCATATTTAATGGAATGAAATCATAATGATATAAATGTATAATATAATTCCCGTATAATATATTGTATAATACCATTTACTCCATCCTTTATACATCCCACATATGGCATTAACGATTCAAATCACTTTGAGGGGGCGGTAGTCCGCACTTCCTAAAATGAAATTATCGCGTTTACCCATAATGGAAATCATAAAGTATGCCATAAATGAGAAATACATAAGCATAAGTAAAACATAAACATATTATATATAAATATAGTGACATCTTAATGGCCACCTTTGAAGGTGTTATATGAGTGTTGAACAATCATCGTTTCGTGAGGCAGAAATTCGACATCCACAGAAACCGTATGTTCTTTAACCATTAGATGTAGGTGTAGGTAAGTGTAGCTCTAATCCTTATTATAACAACATCCTAGTATATTGAGGATACTAGTGTTGTTACAAACGAAATGAATAAAAAGAGTTTATGGGGTTGGAGAAAAATAAAACAAAACAACATTAGAGAAGACATTACCTCAAAATCGGGTAACTCTTTTTGATTTGAGCCAAAGGATTCCTTGGGAAGAGTTCTGCCCAAAGTGAGGCTTCTAGGAGTAATAGGGGGAAGTTGGGAGAGTATTTTGTCAGAGTTTGGCCGAGCCAAATGGCTTGAATGTGTGAATCAGGTGGTAGAGGTGGGGGCCTTTTATAAGAGGAGAGGAGGGGCACTCTTGGAAAGTAAGGAAATTTTACATTATTATAAAATGATTTTGGGATTCTAAAGGTCCCGAAATTATATAATTCGTGGATAAGGTGATAAGGGTTCGAAATATACCTATCCAATAGTCTTTAGACAATTTTAAGCCATGGATTATACATTATATTTTCATTTTATTAAAATCGTTAAATAATGAGGTCATCGCTTCATCATAATGATGTCATAAATAATTTAATTTATTTAACGTCTAAAAATTATAAAAAAACACTATGATGTAGGAAATCGTTTTATCTTTCAAATGATTATTTATAGTCAAAAATATGACTTGTATAACCCCATGTAAAAATTATTTTAGTAAAACATTTCATGTTTGTGTCATTTTTTACTTTAACATTAAATAAAAGGTATTTATGTCATTTTAAAACTAAAGTGGCTCCATGGGGTCCCCAAGTTGACCCATGGATTGTCTTGTTCGTCCATGGCACATCCAATGAGGGTAGGACATGTGTCAAGCTCATCTCATATTATTAAAACATTATTTTTACCTTAAACTACACTAATTACCTCTAATCGCGATTAAGAACTTAAAAGTTACTATTCACCAAAAATTATATTAATCTCATTGAAACACATTTTACTTCTTAATGAAAACCATGTATGTCGGATTTTTGAAAATCAAACCACAGAAGTGTTAATATTTCATTTAAACGAAAAATCAGTTATTTAACTACCACTTAGTGGTTTCACTATTCATCAAAAATTGATGTTTTTCAGAACAATGCCAAAATTTCACCATAAGCTAAAATCGATATTCCGAACTCAAAAATGATTTCTATCTTACAGAATTACAAACATATAAGTTGCATTAATTAAATTTATAATTAATTCCCGCTGTCACAACAAATAGCGTTTTTTTAGAAACAATTTATATCAAAAGATTGGCAATTGTTTATGTCCAATTTCAATGTTTAATTAATTCTAATGACCACCATTGGATAAAATGGGAAAAATATATTCTAATTATACATTAAAACCAATAAATAGTATAATTTATCACTATAAATTATTTTGATTAAAAAAGTTGTTTTTAAGTATTTTTCACTATTCATAAAAAATTAGAAATTCTCAGAAAAATACAAAAAATTCAACATAAGAAAATTTCGATATTCCGAATCCAAAAATAATGTCCATTTTAAAATATAAAATTTCTATAGTTCTAAAAAGTGGTTATTACTATTCATAACGGCTACTTTGATTAGTCGATGTGTTTTAGAACTCGATGTTGCGTACAATGCAAGCCATTGCATTATTGAATGAGAAGCGTATCGTGGATGCTCGGGGTGTTACATTCTCCCCTCCTTCAATAAATTGCATCCTCACAATTTGATTTTTTTTTTTGAAAATAAAAGGTTGAAAATAAAAAATACCTTTGTGGAAAACCCACATCGGAAATAAGATTAATAAAATTTAGCCTGAATAAGAGGGAAAGGGAAATGAAAAAGTCACCACCCAATTATGAGCTCGATTAGATGAACATTGGTGGAAATTAGAGACATATAATTAGAGGAAAAACGTAAATATTTGTAGGGAGTGATTGAGGCCATCAATCACAATCAACTGTCAAGTTGAGGGCCTCAAAGCCTTCAATCTATGTTTATTTAAAAAATCATCAGTTCAACAAGACATAAGGTATTAGGATAACACATTTTTTTTGTTTTAATATCCCTTTACTAATGTTTAAGAATTAATTCATTCATTGAATAAGAGATTGGTATATATATATTTATGCTTTACAATTAGAGTTTCAACCATCAACTCCTCTTTCACTCAAAAAGATAATAGAACTCAAAAATATTATACTTATCCTAATTGTATAAGGTTCCAACTGTTAACACATACCATTTAGATTAGTAAAATTATTTTGTAATAACCAGGGACTTCCTGTAGGCTAGTGGTAGGAAATAAAGGCCTGTCGCACTATGGTTGTGGGTTCAATTCCTGCACCTTTGTCCGACGCGATGGGTTATGCCCCACCCTACAGGTTGTCCTTTTCCTGAAACTATAGTATTATATTATTCCAAAAATAATATTTAGAAATGTTTTAACATTAAACAATACTATCCAAAGATCAACTTAATCCATTCCAACCTTTATAGTTATCCAAAACACCTCCGTCGAGACTTTCTCTAAAAGGTCTCTAAATTCCAAAATCAATTGTAACCCCAGATTCCCCAAACAAAGTAATGTTTTTCTTATTGTCACATATTAAAAATATAATTACCTTCATCATATTAAATCCTTAATGAAAACAACATGTACTGCAGTACAATCCTTATATATATCACATTATTCTAATAACCAGAATATAGTCCATGAGTCCAAAAGCATCAATACATTAATTATTCCACTTCAACTGTAGTCACAGCATAAGATTGTCCTTGATCCCTTGGCCTTTTCTGAGGTATGTTTCCCTGACTCTTAGGACATTCATTTTCATAATGCCCCATTTCCCTACAATTGTAACATTCAACATTGATAGCCTCTTTCTTTCTCTTTCAATCACGCGTCTGGTGACCTTTTTCCCCACATTTATAACAAACTCTCATTCCTTTTAGGAAAGTAACAGGGCGATTCTTCCCACAATCATCAGATAATGGAAAATCCTTCTTTCCCTTTTTCCATTTATCTGTCTCTTGTTCCACCGTTCTCTTCTTCTCTTACTTTACTTTGTTGTCATATGACTTAGAGAATTCCTTTTATGTCTTGATAGAACACGAGAAAATATCTCCGTATGACGAGAAGGTTTGTGAGACTAATGCTTGACGGAGAAATGGTTTTAACCCATCAAAGAAATGATCAATCTTACTTCTTGGGTTACGTATATAATCTGCAACATGCCTTGCTAACCTTGTAAAGATGGCCTCATACTTTGCGACATTCTCATCCTCCTTTTGTTTCAGACTCAAAAATTGTCTTTCCATATCTGCTCGATGGTCACGAGGATAGTATTTTTCTAGAAAAAGCTCTTTGATCTCCCTCCATTCCATATTCGATACGTCATCATCTTCCTTTGTGTTTTGAATTAGCTTCCACCACTGATCGGCATCTCCAGTGAGGCGGTAAAATGCCATGAAAACCTTCTCCCTTTCGCTACTCCCCAAGGCATGGTGTATTTTCTCTAAGTAGTTTATCCATTGCTCAGCTACTAATGGATTTGTACCCCCATTAAATGTTGTCGGTTGTTGCCTCATGAAGCGGTCTAACATTGATCCTCCACGTTGTGGATCAGGGTGATCCATACGAGTAAGGTTATTATTCATAACTTGAGTGAGTTGTCCCAGTATGGTAATAAGTTGATCAGCACCAGTTGTATCTCTAGATCCACAATAATTTTCTTGAGTAGGAGGGCAATCCCTACACGGAGTGCGTGCGTTGATACGGTTTCCATTCCTTCCACTAGGCGCCATTTATATACAATGGCATAAACTAGATTAGTTTATGAATTAAAATACATAAATCCATACTTGTAAAACAGTTTACATAAATTGAACTATTTATGGATATAATCCATAATCATAAAAAGAAATGTTTTCTTTGAGGAAGTATATACTCATAACCCTTCATAGTGGTTTGTAAAGAAAATGATAATTATCCTAAGCATATCCCCCGGGAGTTTCATAACCAAGAGTGTAGCAAGGCCCATTGTCGTGCACCAGTTCCCGTTCGAGTCTGGCTCAAAGCGGTGTTTTCGGGTTTTACCCCTAGGTACATCTGTGCCAGAGCCGCCTCTACCTGCTCGTATCCAGACAGGGATGTATTGCTCGGAAAACTTACAAAATCTCTATAATACCAAAATTATAGGAAGTTCATCTATACTAATCCTCAAAGTATATCTTTGGGCTATGTGCTCTAATCAGAGTTTATCTAAATCTAGCTTCCAAGGTTAGTACTAAACTGAATCTAATACCAACTGTAACGCCCCGACCTCAACTACCCAGAATCGGTGCATTACTTCATAACATTGGCATGATCACAAAAGATCAAGTCTCGAAAGACTGATTAGTTTAGTATCCTTGGAAACACTAGATACATTCATAAGTCTTTCATTACATCAAAAAGTAAACAACCTACAATAACATGGTCTTCATAGTTCACACTCATATCCCTTTCTGACTACCCCTGCAGGTCATTCATAAAATACTTCTTCACATCCTGGAAAAATATTAAAACATTGAAAGGGGTGAGCTCAGATGCTCAGTAAGGATAACAATATAGCAGAAGCTTTCATCAATAAACAAAAACAGTTAAGGCAATGTATAACTAAAACAAAAGCCTTTTAAACTTGAACTTCAACATAATATGGAAAAAGTAAAATGAGATCATTCCATTCACTTCTTCACATGGATATTCTACAGGTCGAATAACCACATGCAATTTCAATAACCACTTTCATATTGAGGGAATGTATAATGCCATACATTCTGAAACATTTTATCAAGGCCTCGGCCATGAAGTCTAAAATTATTAAGGCCTCGGCCAAAACCATAAATCAAATTGGGAAAGGGCCTCGGCCAATTCCACGTCTAGTTATCTCATGAGACCTACCGATGTAATTTTTTAGAAGATACTTACGTTTAAAATTGCTCAAATATAATCCAGTCTTGTTCTGAAAACATTATGCAAGCTTCTGAAAACAAAATAACTAATTCTGAGACTTCTCGACTAATTACAGGCCATGATGGGTCCATGCCCAATCCCTTCCTGTCTACCACACTCGAGTGTCGGGTTTTCTGAAAACATTTTTAAGCTTGCGTTAAATATGTATACATTTTCACTGGATTTTCATATATTGGAGAGAAATATATCTTTTTTGAAATCATTTAAAAATCACAAAATTATAAAAGAAAACCTTTTGAATAAACTTAAAAGTCAAAGGGGTTTATACACTATATAAATGAAAGTTGTGTATAAAACCAAATATGCCTCGATGAAAGGAGATTGAGACGAAGTAATTAAAAAGATCATTTTTAAAATAAAATAGATCTATTATGTGTATTCACTATAGGTACACATGAAGAAGTAAAAATACAAAATAGGACATAATAATATCATGACATAATTTGAAAGTAGGATATTAACCCAAAGAATAGAAAATGGGTTAAGAAGTTCCCTTACCTCGTGTCTGACATGACTCAACCGTTCTTTAACCTCCTGAATAATAAACTAGAGTTAATATATACCTTATTAAGAACCAATTTCAATTTCATTATCCTTTTTATATCACTTATTACATTGATATGAACATTATGTAATTATTTAAGTTAATAAAGGTCGTTTTGTCGATCTTTGGTACTTGAGTCAACAATAAACTTCTTATAATTACAAGTTTTTTATGTGGTAGAATATCCATTATCTCCAGAATTATATTCATGATTTAGATGTCATATATATCATTTATATCCAGTATATACATTCATTTATAATATTACGTAACATTTAGAGGTAAGAAATGAAATGCACCGTTCATGTAGACGGTAAGCCGTACGTACGCATGAACGCTACTTTCATTTCTATTTCATATTTAATGGAATGAAATCATAATGATATAAATGTATAATATAATTCCCGTATAATATAGTGTATAATACCATTTGCTCCATCCTTTATACATCCCACATATGGCATTAACGATTCAAATCACTTTGAGGGGGCGGTAGTCTGCACTTCCTAAAATGAAATTATCGTGTTTACCCATAATGGAAATCATAAAGTATGCCATAAATGAGAAATACAGAAGCATAAGTAAAACATAAACATATTATATATAAATATAGTGACATCTTAATGGCCACCTTTGAAGGTGTTATTTGAGTGTTGAACAATCATCGTTTCGTGAGGCAGAAATTCATCATCCACAGAAACCGTATGTTCTTTAACCATTAGATGTAGGTGTGTGTAAGTGTAGCTCGAATCCTTATTATAACAACATACTAGTATATTGAGGATACTGGTTTTGTTACAAAATAAATGAATAAAACGAGTTTAGGGGGTTGGAGAAAAATAAAACAAAACAACATTAGAGAAGACATTACCTCAAAATGGGGTAACTCTTTTTGATTTGAGCCAAAGGCTTCCTTGGGAAGAGTTCTGCCAAAAGTGAGGCTTCTAGGAGTAAGAGGGGGAAGTTGGGAGAGTATTTGGGCAGAGTTTGGCCGAGCCAAATGGATTGAAAGTGTGAATGTGGTGGTATAGGTGGGGGCCTTTTATAAGAGGAGAGGAGGTGCACTCTTAGAAAGTAAGGAAATTTTACATTATTATACAATGCTTTTCGGATTATAAAGGTCCCAAAATTATATAATTCGTGGCTAAGGTGATAAGGGTTCGAAATATACCCATACAATAGTCTTTGGACAATTTTAAGCCTTGGATTGTACATTATCATTTCATTTTATTAAAATCGTTAAATAATGAGGTCATCGCTGCATCATAATAATGTCATAAATAATTTAATTTATCTAACATCTAAAAATTATAAAAAAAATACTATGATGTTGGAAATCTATTTATCTTTCCAATGAATATTTATAGTCAACAATATGACTCGTATAACCCCATGTAAAAATTGTTTTAGTAAAACATTTCATGTTTGTGTTATTTTTTACTTTAACATTAAATAAAAGGTATTTATGTCATTTTCCAACTAAAGTGGCTCCATGGGGTCCCCAAGATGACCCATGGATTGTCTTGGTATTCCATGTCACATCAAATGAGGGAAGGACATGTGTAAAGCTCATCTCATATTATTAAAACATTATTTTTATCTTAAACTACACTAATTACCTCTAATCATGATTAAGAACTTAAAAGTTACTATTCACCAAAAAATTATTTTAATCTCATTGAACAACATTTTACTTTGTAATGACAACCATGTATGTAGGATTTTTTAAAATCTCACCACATAAGTGGTAATATTTCATTTAAACGAAAAATCAGTTATTTAACTACCACTTAGTGGTTTCACTATTCATCAAAAATTGAAGTTTTTCAGAACAATGCCAAAATTTCACCCTAAGCTATAATCGATATTCCGAATTCAAAAATGATGTCTATTTTACAAAATTCCAAACATATAAGTTTCATTAATTAATTTTATAATTAATTCCTGCTGTCACAACACATAGCGTGTTTTTAAGAAACAATTTATATCAAAAGATTGGCAATTGTTTATATCCAGTTTCAATGTTAAATTAATTCTAATTACCACCATTGTATAAAATGGTAAAAATATATTCTAATTATACATTAAAACCACTAAATAGTATAATTTATCACTATAAATTATTTTTATTAAAAAAGTTGTTTTTAAGTATTTTTCACTATTAATAAAAAATTAGAAGTTCTCAGAAAAATACCAAAAATTCAACATAGGGAAATTTCGATATTACGAATCTAAAAATGAAGTCCATTTTGAAATATAAAATTTCTATAATTTTAAAAAGTGGTTATTACTATTCATAACGGCTACTTTGATTAGTTTCTGTGTTTTAGAACTCGAAGTTGCATACAATGCAAGCCATTGCATTATTGAATGAGAAGCGTATCGTGGAAGCTCGGGGTGTTACAACAGATCCCTTATTTTAGACATCTGGATTAGGAAAAAATAGGTAGAATCGTTTGGTCATCCATTGAGGGACCCTAACCAAGTTTTATTTATTTATTTACTTATTTACTTTCAATCATCTATGTTGGAACATTTTTCATTAGATATTTAATGAACTTGTTTTATCAAGACAACATTGTTGGTGGCCTACTAAGATTATTTCTCACACCCTTCATGGGACACCTTTTTTACCCAAGCCGATTTCATGATTATAGGTATAGATAAAGGGAAGTGACCATCTTATAATGATTTATTTATAGTTATAAGAGTAGCTAACCCACTTATAGGGAAAACCCAAATTACTTAGGATGGGTAAATGATGATATTTTTTGTTCTCATTACAATTTCATGGATTTCAGTGTCAGGTGATGTACTTGTTTTATGATGTTGTATTTTAAATATTAAAATTATTATTTCTTCTACCCAAGACCAATGATATAAAGATGTGTAATATCATGAATCATACTAGGAACCCATGGATTTAATTTTCATGAATTATGTCGTGCCATATCTACTTTTCTGTATGTATTTCCTATGATGCTTGTGCTTGTTGTACTGCATTGATTGTTATATCTGGAGATGTGATGACATTCCTTATAGGACTAATAAAACATAACTAAAACATAAAATTTCTACCATAACCTAATATTCCTACATTGGTTAAAGTGGGAACCCTAAGTAGAGGATCATGGTGTATTGATCCATTAACCATTGGTCGCATGAGCTGGAAAGTGATATGGTTAGGATTAAGTGGATAACACCATTTAATTTATAAGGTGTATGAGACCATATAAATTTGAAATGGTGAACCATATAATTCAACCATTTAATGGTATATACAACATAAATGAATTAATAATTAAAATGAATACAACCTTTAAAGTGAAATTGTCATCTTATAGGTGCAACATGAGACCTCTACCTTAACTCGACCAAGTATTGGGTTATATGATGTTTCTCTTGAGGCTTATGTTACCATTACTTGTACCTATACCTATCTCATAGAGTAAGATATGGATGGTGAAATTCTTTTAGGTGGAATTGTACTAGTACTTTGGTTTTCCATTTTCCTATCTATTGAGAATATTTTCCAAGGAGTGCACTTGGAAATTGTAGAGTTATTCGACCATGATGTCCTCATGCTATATTCCAAGAAAGAGGTGATGATAACACATCAATGGTAGTGGTTCCTAAGACACTTGTAGTACCTCCCATAGTTCCATGTGAGGAACCACTTTCAGATATTCTATTGGGTTTTTATGCTCAGTTTCATGATAGTTTCTTATTGTTTATGCAGTCCATTTAGGGTGACCCTAGCCTTCCTCTTATATGCCAAAGCTGACTCAAAAGTTTCAATAAAAACATCCTCCAACCATCTATGTTTATGGTAGAACTTAGGTGGTTGAGTCGTGGATATAAGCCATAGTGGCAATATTGGGCCATCTAGAGATGCCTCCAGAGTGGTGGGTCAAGATTGCAACTTATATGTTACGTGATTCCTCCAAGAATTGGTGGGATAAATTCTCTCAAGCTAAACATCATTGGGGTATGGTCCGGCAATATGTACATATATCATTCTATGATCACTTCTTTCCATATAATCTAAGATAAGATCATGCCAGGGAGTTCGTGTATCTTCGGTAGAGAACTATATCTGTGTTCAATTACTATTCTTGCTTCACTGATCTCCTACATTTTTCTCCGAGTCTGACTAGTGATTTGCTGAATACTGTGAGGCTTTTTTAGGATATTACTGTATACACTATTTGATCACTGGTAAATATATTCCAGTTCACTACCATTACATAGATGGTCAACCAAAATTTTTTTATAGAATGAAATCTAAGATAATTCAGAAATGTGAACTAGGTTGGTTTAGTTAAAGGAATGGAAACCGTTCATCTCGTAGCCAGAAGTTCCATTTTGAGGGTGCATGTGGGGGTGGTTCCATCCAGATGACATGCACTGAAATTCATGTGGAGTGTCACTAGTGTGTATGTCCAGGCAATAAGAAGCCTTAGTGCATAAGGGACCTGATCAAGTGTCGATCTTGATGTAGGATGGGTCACTTTTAGTGCTTTTGCCGATATTTTCCTCCAACATCAAGTGATATGGGATTTGTTCCAACACCACCATTAGGTATGAGATATAGGACTCTAAATTATGATGGGATTTTGTATTCTAAAATCTGATCAAGATGAGGTGGTTGTGGATATGGCCGATTAGTCATGTTTAAGAAGTTCAATATAATTATAGTGGACATTCCAAGGCTAGTCAGGCATTATCTATGTTAGAACCCTGTTCTTCTTTTTTGAGGTACGAGCTTATTCTTTTCCCTTTTCCTTAAGTGTTTTTAAGAAAATATGGAAAATGGGGAATAATCCTAAATTTTTGAACTACACGCCATGTACTTTTTCCACACGTTGTGTACTTCTGGCCGTGTGTGGGATGAGTACATGGGGCATGTAGCCTTGCCGGTGACAAAGGTTGTAGGAACCGACTACATGCTGTGTAGTGGTCCTTTACACGTCGTGTAGTCAGTCGGTAGGCCTAAAAAGTAAGGTGGTGGAAAATCCGCCAGCTGTGTGACAGTACATGTCGTGTACTCAGGAGTACATGTCGTGTACTCATGTTAGTATGTGAATAGTGCCACACTGGTGGGAAGCCATCAGGTGAACAGTTAAATGAAGGGAGTACACGCCATGTACTTTGGAAGTAAACGCCGTGTACTTTGTTTTTTCGGATTAAAACTGGAAGTAGCCTCATCATTTGCAGAGGAGGCATTTGAGTCGTTTTGGAGCAAAGGGAGGAGGTCGGACCTTTGTAGATCCGCCGAGTGTTCGTCTGGAATCCATTTCCGCTTCGGACAATCACATTGGAACCGAACGAGTAAGTACTCTCTTCTCCTAGCGTGTTGCTTAACAATTCTTCTCCTGGCATATGTTATTTATGTTTGAGTGGGTTTAATTCTTCATCAGATCTACACCGTTATTGGGAATTTCTGGAGTTGGCGTTCGGGTATAATGTTCGTTGGCGTATAAGGTAGGTGGCTTTGTGTTAATTTTACCAACTATCGTGCGTTTTGTGTGTTTTTGGGCCTCCAACCCATGTTTGGGTGTCGTGTGGCTGAGTTCGTGGCTATATTAACAGCCTAGAACTGTAAAGGTAATTCATTAATTTGTAAAAATGCTGGTTGGGATCGTTGATTGGATTCAGAACCACCCCGGGGGTGAGTTACACTGTCTAGCCATTTGGCCCGGATACCCGAGGGTATGCCTTCAAAGTAGTAATTGTTGAATTTCCTCAAGAGGAATTTCTTTTTTACTGATTATTAACATGTTGGGCATGACCCGGTTACCTGTTTGGCCCAAGGGTGTTGTTGTGATTATCCTTAGGGAACTGTGCTATTTAGCCCGAGGGCTGTTGTTATTTCGCCTGAGGGAAACCATTTGTGCCTAAGGGCTTGACTTCTGTGCCTGAGGGTGAAAATTCTTACGCCTAAGGGAAATTTCTGTTATGCCTGAGGGAAATACCTTCCGGATGGATTCTGTACAGCCTGAGGTTGTGGTTCACTATATTATCTTGAGGTCAAGATACCTATTGGCCGGAGGGCTTGGTGCTATTGAGCACAAAATAATACTAAATTAAATGGATTAAATAAATAATTAAATGGAAATATAACTGGTAAGTTAGTTACTTTTGAGTAATGCATGGTTTATTAAATTTTACTATTGCACAGTATTGTTGAATGCTTACACACAGATAACACATGCCTTTGGTGGGTGCCTACTGAGATATATTTCTCACACCCTGTTTGGGTCACGCTTTTCAGCCCAAACATATTACGTTTCTGCAGGTGTGGATAGGGGCAAGAGTCCCTATACATGTACATGACTGTTGCTGAGGAGTAGGAGGGCATGGGACCGAGCCTAGGCTCGCGATGCCGCTGCCAGCTGTTTTGCCTTGTCTTGCTGTACTCTGCTTTTCGTTGTAATGTATTGATGTATAACATGTTCTGGCTATTTTCATAGAACTTGAGATATGTAGCATCATCATTTACATACTGTTGGTTATATTCGCTGTTGTTTTCTATTTCAATTGTGTATGGTTTACTGCTTCCACTGTTGATGTATGTCTTATTCTATATTCCGCTGCGCTACACATTCACAAATGAGGGAATTGTTTCCCCACTATCAGACCTGGGCCCTCGCTGCTAGTTGGAATCCTCTGGTGTTTGGGGAAATGCGCTTGAGTTCATGTGGCGAACCGGGTTTAGGGCCCCCGTTGAGTGGCACCCGGAGCCGGGACGTTACAAAGTGGTATCAGAGGAGTTCATTCCATTGAATTACTATTTAGAGCCTTAGCCAGGGATAGGACGGACCGGTAGTTGGTATTAAGTTGTGGCCGGGTGTAGCTAACCCATGTATAGGTAAAAGCCATTCTACCTCATATTTTTGAAATTATCTCGGTTATGCAAATTTTACGGTTGAAATGTTTTCACCGTTGGGTGATACACTTGGATTGTGTTGTTTATATTTTATTTGTAGGTTCTATTTAGTCACAACTCGATGAGATGAGGGTATGCCATCTCATGAATCATTTAGGCACATGATAAAACAACATGCCATGCATAGTTTCCATGCCATGTAGAAGCATTAGAAAATTTCATGATGTTGTGATAGTTGTTGTTCTAGAAAAGCATGCTGTTGTGATAGCTGCACTGATAAAATGCATGTTGTTTGATAGGGTAATTTTTGTGCGATCTATTCATAGAATGGACACCAAACATTGGTTTTGGGGGAGTATGAGCCCCCATTTACCTCAATTTCGTGGATCATTGACTGTTTATTATTTATAACATGGATAATATGTAAAACTTTGATTTGTGGGGAGTATGGGCCCTCACGGGTCAGAATTTGAAACTTAGGTGTTGTTTTTCTGTATTTTCTGGGTTCCAGAGAAGTTTCAGAGGCATACTATCTAGAAACCTACTATACATGCAGGGTAGTATTTTTACACACGCCGTGTATGGCTGAAAGAGCACTGTCGTGGGCGCCCTCAAATGAGTAGTGTGATTTTGGGGTACTTAGGTGCACCAGAGTGGCTGACCAAGGTCGTCTCTCAAAGGAGGAAGTGAATTAAAAAAACTTTTCAGATGTTTTCTAAAAAAAATATAATAGAATTGAAACACTACTTAAAAGTATGGGGGTTGTTTATAGTCTATAAATCTAGAAGAAGTTTTCTGGAAGAAGATTTTTTTTTTGTTTTGAAATGAAGTTCGATTAAAATGGCACAACAAAAAGATGTTTTTTAGATAATATTAAAAAGGCGTAATCGATCTAACTCTACCTCTTCATTCATTTATTAATCATTATAATTTAAATAAATATCCACATAATTATGATCCCTTAATTTGTTATCCCTTGAACCCTACGAGAGTTAACTTAACCATAAAGATGAAATTACTTAAACCCAAGGCTAGCTTCCGAACACGCAATCGCAGCACCCTGCTTTGATTGTTGTTATATGGTTACCTTATGGTCATTGGTGAATTAGAGAACAAATACATTCTGGAAATGAGGATGAATTGAGTGTAGGGATTATATTTGAACTCTACAAATTTATCATGTATGGTCTTGTATTACAGATTAAAATCACGCTCTCACAATTTACACAATTCCCGACCTCGCGTGTTTTGTGTTAATTGTTCAATTGCTTTCATAGATTCTAATAATTTAAAAACACAATTCATGGATAATATTAAGTGAATTATAGTATCTCAATGATTTAAAATAATTAAATGAAGAAGGATATAGGTCGATCGATTAATAAAAAGAACTACTCTTCCATGGGCGGTGTAGTCATCGTGGAGATGTTTCGCATAAGCAAAGGATTGAAAGGGTAGAACCCAATATTGTCTCCACTCTTGATTCAAACCCAATTAAGAAGATTAAGATAAGATAAATACCTAAGAACACAGAATATTATTAGAAGAAAAATTCAAGAAACAAATATGAAATAAAATAAATACAAAGAAGAGGTGGGAGAGGAGAGCCTTTTTGAAATAGAGGTTTGCACAATGTCTTACTTCTTTCAAGAGTTGTGAGGGGCTCCCAAGAGACACCCTTTCAGATACACCTTTCCAAAGCCTCGACCATCCCTCCCAAATAGTTAAAATCCCCTTTAAATAATTTTTTTGAGGTCTAGGGTTACATAACTTTTTAAGTGTGAAATGAACAACTCGGCCAAATATTTTATTCCAAGTTGCACTGCCTATTTGACCTCCAAAAAGCATGAATTGACCGGCCTTCCAGAAGGATGATTTGTGCCAAATCATTTATCCGAGTTTCCTCAACATGTGGGCTCAATCCAATCCCAGATGAAGAAGCTATGCCCAAATACAGAACCCATGTGAATTCTGCTGAGTCTAGCCCACCATTGGATTAATGGCCCATTTACTAAATCCAAAGTCACTTTCTAGCTCTAGTATCCTGAATGAAAGTTGTAGAACCATAAGTTAGGAACACTATTACAAGATTAAAAATTCAAATTATAAATATAAAAATATTTATCTTTGAAATACTAAAGTGCACTATAAAGGGTAAAACTAGAATTTGCACCAAATTTTCAAATGAATGATCAAATCCCAAATATTTTATAAATAAACATATTTAACACAATGTTAGGAAATTATAAAATTTATTATCAATAAAATATTCAACAAAATAGTGTTTTATCAACTTCCCCACACTTACCCTTCTGCACTCCTTGGAAAAACCTCATGTCAAGTAAACATCAATATCAAATCAAAACCAATTTTAAAACACATATCATTGGGATCCATCAATTCTGCACCAAGAATAAAAAGATATAATGCCTCATAAAAAATTTTATTTCAAATTCTATATTAATATAATTCAATATATTTCCACTTCATATATCCTCCCATGCACAAAACACTTACCTCGCTTGAATTTTCTCTCATCACTCAAATATCAATTTTTTTCAATGTGTTTCTCATCCAAACTCCTACAAGGGTCACCATAGGCTTGATAGTTTCCTAAATCGCCACTCGATGTTAGTCAAGGTCATATGTTTATCATGAGGACTTTTTAGGGTTGTTCTGTGGCTTTCGGTTGGTAGGATTTACATGTGAAATATTCTGAGGGTGAATTAGGAGGGCTTGACTCTTTTTGAAGCAAAATTGCATTAATCTAATTTTCACTTAAATATGGTCTTCTACTCAATCCCCATAGTATAAATTCAGCTCTATCATCATGAAAAGTCATGAAAAGTTTACACCATTCGTCATTTCAGCATAAAAAATGTCAATCTTCTCAAAAATGGTTTTCATGAAAGCTCCAGATGGGCACAACTTTCCACCTAAATTAGAAGCTCCAGAAAATGCACAACTTCACTTGTCATGAATGCTCTAGAAAAGTCACAACATTCAATATAATGACTTCCTTCAGCATCAAACACATCTCTTTAGAATTTAATTTTCCACCCAAAGTATCACAAAATGTGGTAGCACAACACATGACACCTTCCCTCACACTTAAGCTCAACTAGATTGTGCAATTTCACTTCAAGAGTTGGTTGGATAGGGAAAATTGGCTTTTAATGTGGCCAACCTAACAGGTTGTGCATGGATTATAAGGGCTAAAAGTATTAAATGTTCAAGGTAGGCCATTATAAAAAGGATTCTTTGAAATAGGGGATTTATTACCAAACAAATGCCTCAATCATTTAAACATAATTACCTCAAACCCTCATGTTTTGAGAGAAATAAGTCAAATTAGGGTTAAATAAAGAATGGTTTGGTTCTCTCAAGAAGTGAGGTGAATGTAAATAATATGAAAATAATGGTTTAGAAGCCTCACAGGAAAGTGATTTCAAATATAAAGACAGCGAGATGTGGCATGGGATTCAAATTTCAATGTACTTTTCATTAAATTACTAAATATTTGAACTTGAAAAAAAGTCATTTTCAACATTCATTTAAGCTTAGTTTCAAGGGATAAATTTTTTCACTCATTGATATGCATTTCAAAATTGTGATGAGAATCATTTCAGCTCAAAAATTTTAAAAACACATAGAAAATTGAAAAGTAAACACACAAAATTTAAAAAACACACATTTTTTTGTTTTTTTACATCAGGAAAACAATTGAAATTACTAAACTAAAAGGTTACCTACCCCACACTTAAAATATTGTATTGTCCTCCTTGTGAACCCATGAGATTATATATGCACATGAAATGAAGAATTTTTAAATAGGACAAATAATATAAATGTGAAAGGGTTAGGAACAGCCTGATGTGATCAAGTGATGATTGGGTTATGTAGTGTGATAAAATCCACTACATTAGTAGGAAGTCCGTCAATGTATCTCTCAAAATGTTGCCCATTGACTATAAAGCTCCTTCCAGTGTCCTCTTGTGTGATCTCCACTGCACCATAAGGAAAAACATTAGATACAATATAAGGACCTAACCATTAGAAACGCAACATACCTGGCATCAGCTTCAGTCGTGAACTGTAGAGAAGGACTTTATATCCAACATGAAAATCCCTTTGTTGGATCATTATATCATGAGCTGCTTTTTATTTTTCCTTATAGATCCTTGATTTATCATATGAAGACAGTCGAATCTCCTCATGCTCTTGAATTTGCAGCTTCCTTTGGATTCTAGCTTGGGCCAAATCCATGTTGAATTTATTTATAGCCCAATTAGCCCGATGCTCAACTTCCACAGGGAGATGACACACTTTCCCAAAAACAATCCGAAATGGGGACATACCAATGGGGGTCTTGTATGCCATCATATAAGCCCACAATTCATCATCCAAGAGCTTTCTCCAATCCTTCCTATTTGGCTGCATAGTTTTCTCCAAAATTTGTTTCAACTCACGATTTGAAACCTCATAATGGTCATTTGTTTGCGGGTGGTATGGTGTTGATGTTTTGTGTGTCACCCCATACTTTCTAAGGTGGGAAGAAAAATTCATATTGAAAAAGTGTGTCCCTTGGTCACTGATGATGGCCTTTGGTACTCCAAACCTGCAGAAAATTTGAGCCTTGTCAAAATCGAATACAACATGAGAATCATCAGTCCGGGTGGCCATAGACTCCACCCATTTACTCACATAATCAAAAGAAACCAAAATATATAAAAATCAAAATAGACTGGGAAAAGGACCCATAAAATCAGTGCCCCATACATCAAAAATCTCACAGAATAGTATGGGTTGTTGGGGTATCTCATGTCTCCTAGAAATGTTCTCAGTGTGTTGGCAACGAGAGCATGACTTACAAAACACATGGGCATCATGGAATAAGCTAGGACAATATAATCCAGAGTCCAAAACATTCCTAGCTATCTGTTGGGGTCCAAAGTGTCCACCATAAGCAAGTGTATGACAAAAATGCAAAACAGACTCAAACTCATGATCTGGAACACACTTCCTATTGACTTGGTCACTACACAGCGCCAGAGGTAAGGATCATCCCACACATAAAACCTAGACTCAATTTTTAATTTTTTTACTTGATGTTTTGTTAAATTTGTAGGGATTTTAGAAGCAACAAGGTAGTTCACTAAATCAGCATACCAAGGATGCGTACCTGAGATGGAATAAAGATGCTCATCGGGAAAAGTTTCCCAAAGTGGTACCTAGTCCAAGGTGTCATCCTCTAGTGTGTGAGTAAGCCTAATCATGTGGTCTTCCACCAAATTCTCTGACCCCTTCTTGTACTTTATCTCATGGTAAAACTCTTGAAGAAGGATCATCCAACGGATAAGTCGTGGCTTTGCATCTGGATTCATTAAGAGGTACCTCAAAGCTGCATGGTCAGAAAAAAAACTACTTTAGAGCCCAATAAATACGAACAGAATTTATCTAAATAAAATATAACAGCAAGAAACTCATTTTATGTTGTGATGTAGTTTGATTGGGCAGAATCCAACATCCTTGATGCATACGAAATCACATGTGAACGTCCCTCAACCCTATGAGATAAGATAGATCTAACTGCGAAGTTGGAGGCATCACACATAATCTCAAAAGGAATCTCCCACCGTGGGGGCTGTATGATTGGTGGAGTGGTCAGACACTTATTTAGCTCATCAAATGAAATCCTATAAGAATCATGAAACACAAAATCAAGAATCCTTTTGGAGTAATCGTGACATAGGAAGAGCAATCTTACTAAAATATTTGATGAAGCACCGATAAAATTCCGCATTCCCTAGGAAAGATCTAACATCACGCACACATGAAGGATATGGTAAGGATAAAATAATGTCTATCTTAGATCTATCAACCTCTATCCCATGTTTTCAAACTACATGCCCTAAGACAATGCCATGCTCTACCATGAAATGACATTTTCAAAGTTCAGTACCAGATTATTATCAATACAATGATTCAATAACTTTCCCAAACTCTTTAGACATTCATCAAATGAGGATCCATACACTATAAAATCATCCATAAATACCTCCATTCAGGTCTCAATAAAATCAGAAAAAATACTCACCATGCATCTCTAGAAGGTACCTGGGGTGTTGCCAAGTCCAAATGGAATCCTCCAGTAGGAAAATGTTCCAAAGGGATAGGTGAATGTAGTCTTCTCACGATCCTCTAGAGCTATAGGAACCTGAAAATATCCAGAAAATCCATACAAGAAACAATAGTGTGTTTTCCCAGCTATTCTCTCAAGCATTTGATCAATAAATGGGAGGGGGAAATGGTCCTTTCGAGTGGACTGATTTAGTTTCCTTTAATCAATACACTCATGCCAACTGTGTTGCACCCTCATTGGAACTAACTCATCTTTCTCATTTTTAACAACAGTAACACCACTCTTCTTTGGCACAACCTGAATAGGACTTACCCACTATGAATATGAAATGGGAAAGATTATACCTTCCTCGAGCAATTTCTCAACTTCTTTTTTAACAACTTTTAGGAGGGTGGGATTGAGTCTCCTTTGTGGCTGTCTCACCGGTTTAGCCCCATCCTCCAAGAGAATCGTATGCATGAAAATGGAAGGGATAATACTTGATATGGCATCCAAGGTCCACCCAATCGCCTTGATGTTCTCCCTCAAAATATTCAAAATATTTTCTTCATGTTCAAAAGGGATATTGTTATAAATGATAACAGGTAATCTCTCACCACTCAATAAGTATGAGTATTTCAGATTTGGTGGAAATGGCTAGAGTTCTAATGAATGAGGGTGTAGTATGGATGGAGACATTGAAGGAATTGAAATATGTGCACAAATAGAATTAGTATCAGAATAGACATCATCAAAATTAGAGAATAAGGCATCATATCCATCAGCATACTCAACAGCCATATCATAATCAGAGTGAACATGATCAAAATCAGAATATGAATCCACATCCAAATCATATCCAAGAGAGGATTTTGTATCAGCAACATGTGTGGAAGTGCTCTGAGACATCAAACTCGAACCAATACTCATAATCTCCCTAAGCATTGGACAATCAAATTACATGGAGTTTTTATTTGGTGGTTCAAAATGGGAGATAACAAAAGTAGAATGGTCCTCTGAGGGGTACTTCATGGATTCCATGACATTAAATACCACAACTTCATCTCCAAACTCCATGGAAAGTGTACCCTCATTGACATTTATGATAGTTGTTGCAGTTTTGAGGAAGGGACTACCTAAGATAATGGGGGAATGAGAACTTACCTAATCATCCTCCATGTTAAGCACATAGAAGTCTGCTGGAAAGATCATGTCTCTTACCAGGATAAGTAAATCCACAAGAATTCCCACTGGATATGGCGTAGCTCTATTCACTAACTGCACCACTACTCTTGTTGGCTTCAACTCACCAACCTTAAAGGAAGAGAATACAGAGTGAGGCATCGCATTTATTGAAGCTCCTAAATCACAAAGAGCATCAGAGAAGTGCTACCCCCCTATAGTACATTGGATGGAGAATGTCCCAGGATCCTTGCACTTTGTTGGAAATGCTAGAGTTGGTGTAATTAGTGCTGAGACATTCCTTCCAAGGTTGATACTCTCATTTCCCTTGAGCCCTCTTCGATTGGTGCAGTGTTCTTTTAAGAATTTGGCATACCTTGGGATTTGTTTAATTGCTTCAAGTATAGTAATGTTGATCTCCACATGCTTGAATGTGTCCAAAACTTCTTTTTACATTGCCTCTTTAGCCATCTTCTTGGTTTGAACAACCCTGTTTGTAAAAGGAAGTGGTTTAGGAGGAACATCATCATTCTTTTTCTTACCTTTATCGTTCTCCTTGGATTGCTCATCAGTTGGTATGAAATGCAGCTTCTCTGGAGTAGAGGTGAATCCCAGTGGAATGGTAGGTACAGATGTATTTTTCATTTGCTTCCAACTTCTCAATGTGATGGCACTAACATTCCCCTTTAAATTTGGAGTGGGTTGGGAAGGTATATTTCCATAATTCTTAAATACAAATTCATATAGGGCAATGGAAATCTGGCTCATTTGAGTCTTCAACTCCCTCAGCTCTGAACAATGACTCTTCAGGCCATTCTTTTGATTAAGAACAATTTGATTCAAAAGATCATCAATATTAAAATCTACATTTTCTGGGGGATTCCCTTGTTGTTGGATTTTTTATGCTTGGGCTTCAAATATTCTTTGGGGTTGTTGGAAACCCTGCTGGTAAGGCGGAGGCTGCTGGAAGTTTTTTTGAAAGGTTGGCCTTTCTTGTTGTCCAGAGCCATACCTCATGTCTGATTGATCTTTCCACCCTTGGTTGTATGTTGGAGAAAATTAATCAAACTTCTTTTGGGGGTATGGTTGTTGTTGTTGCTGAAATGGTCTCCCTGGGAATACTGCTGTGCAATCCTCTGTCTCTTGTAGTTGTGGGAAACAGTCATTTGGGTGGCCTGTCTCAGTGAAAATGACACAAGGCCTTGAAGGAGGGGGTTGGGATGTCTTTTGATCCAATGCAATCTGCCTCACAATAGTGGTCAGTTCTTCCAAATTTGTATCAATCAAATGACTATCAAGAGAAGAAGGACTTACCTGATGTACTCCCCTAACATGTGGTGTACCTCGATCTCCAAATTGTTGGGAGTTTTGTGCCATCTTGTCAATAAATTCACGTGAGGCTTCTGGTGTTTTGTCCACCAATTCCCCTCCTGTTGCGGCATCCACCATGCTCCTCTCCATAGGTGTGAGTACTTTATAGAATTACTGAATGAGGAGTTTCTCACTGATTTGGTGATGTGGACAGCTTGCACACAACTTCTTAAATCTCTCATAATACTCATACATTGACTCCCCTTGTGCTTGCTTGATCCTAGAGATCTCCTTACGAATAAATGTGGTCCTCGATGCTGGAAAAAAGCTCTGCATGAAAAGATGTTTTAAATCTTTCCAACAAGTTACATCCTCAGGTTGTAAATAATACATCCAATCCTTCACAGCTCCATCAAGTGAGAATGAGAATCCTCTTAATTTGATTTGATCTTCAGAAACATTTCTTGGTTTTATGGTTGAGCAAACCACATTAAATTCCTTAATGTGTTTGTTGGGATCCTCACCAGATAAGCCATGAATCTTTGGAAGAAGGTGAATTAATCCATATTTCAATTCAAAGTCTGATTTGAGGATTGGGTATGCAATACAATTTGGTTGATAGTTAATATCTGGTGCAACCAATTATCGAATGGTTCTAATAAGCTCATTTCCATTATTTCCAGCCATTAGTTCCTCTTTTATGTTTTAAATTGAATTGTTTCCAATTTCAATGTTTCCATAAGAGAGGAATTCACCAACTGGTTGAATATTGAAACTTCTCGTAGACTGATAATGTCTAATTTAAGCCATAAGTCTACATTCAATCTCAGGTTCAAGATCTAAGAGATCTTCGGGATTATTTCATGTAATAAATCAAATAAAAATGAAAAGAATGTGAGTGGACCATAGTAAAATAAAAATTAGAAGTTGAGTTAATGGTCCAAAAAAATAGAAGAGGATGAAAAAAATAAAAACTTGAGAAAGGGGAAAGACGAATGAGAGAGGTGAAGAAAATAATAAAATGAAAAATAAAAGAAATACCTCTAAATGTTTGAATAAATTACTTGCCTACCCACCAAAATTTCCAATTTGAAAGAGCACTGTCGTGGGCCCCCTCAAATGATTGGTGTGATTTTGGGGTACTTAGGTGCAGCAGAGTGGCTAACCAAGGTCGTCTCTCAAAGGAGGAAGTGAATTAAAACAACTTTTCAAAGTTATTATAAAAATAAAAGATAATAGAATTTAAACACTGCTTAAAAGTATGGGTGTTATTTATAGTTTATAAATCTAGAATATTTTTGCTGGAAGAGGATTGTATTTTTTGTTTTTGTTTTTAGTTTTGAAATGAAGTTCGATTAAAATGGCACAACAAAAAGATGTTTTTTTAGATAATATTTAAAAAGGCGTAATCGAACTAACTCTACCTCTTCATTCAATTATTAAGCATTACATTTAAATAAATATCCACTTAATTATGATCCCCTAATTTTTTTCCCTCGAACCCTATAAGAGAGTTAACTTAACCACAAAGATTAAATTACTTAAACCCAAGGCTAGCTTCGGAACACGCAATTGCAGCACCCTTATTTGATTTTTGTTCTAAGGTTAGCTTATGGTCAGTGGTTAATTATAGCACATATAAATAATATAAATGGGGATTAATTGTGTTTAGGAATTATATTTGAACTCTGAAAATTTATCCCGTATGGTCTTGTATTGCCAATTAAGATCGCGCTCTCACAATTTACACAATTCTTGACCTCGCGTGTTTTGTGTTAATTATTCAATTGCTTGATTAGTTACTTACAATTTAAAAACACAATTACTGGATCATATTAAGTTAATTAAAGTAGCTCAATAATTTAAAATAATTAAATTAAGAAGGATAGAGGTCTATCGATTAAAAAAACTACTCTTCCATGGGCGGTGTAGTCATCGTGGAGACGTTTTGCATAAGCAAAGGATTGAAAGGGTAGAACCCAATCTTGTCTCAACTATTGATTCCAAGAAAATTAATAAGATTAATAGAAGAAGAATAGGGAAGAACATAGGAGATTATTTGATGAAAAATTCAAGAAACAAACATGATATAAAAGAAATACAAAGAAGAGGTGGGAGAGGAGATCCTTTTTGGAAGAGAGGTTTGAACAAATTCTTACTTCTTCCAAGAGTTTTAAGGGCCTCCCAAGAGACACCATTTCGGCCACACCTTCCCAAAGCCTCGACCAGCCCTCCCAAAGCGTTAAAACCCCCTTTAAATAGAGCTTTTGAGGGCTAGGGTTACATAACTTTTTAAGTGTGAATTGAAAAACTCAGCCAAATATTTTATTCCAAGTTTCACCGCATAGTTTACCTTCGAAACGCATGAATTTACCAGCATTCCAGCAGGATTATTTGTTCCAAATCATGGACCCAAGCTTTCATCAAAATTTGTGCTCAATACAAGCCCGAATGAAGAAGATATGGTCTAAATACAGAACCTATTTCCATTCTACCGAGTCCAGCCCACCATTGGATTATTGGCCCATTTACTTCATCCAATGCACTTTTTAGCTCCCTTGTCCTGAATTAAAGTTTTATAACATTAATTTAGGAACACTTTTACAAAATTTCGAATTCATGTAATAAATATAAAAATATATATATTCGAAATACAACAGTGCAATATAATGGGTAAAACTGGAATTTTCACCAAATTTTCAAATGAATGATCAAATCCCAAATATTTTATAAATAAACATCTTTAACACAATGTGAGGAAATTATATCATTTATTATAATTAAAATATTCAACAAAACAGTGTTTTATTAATGTCCTTCTGTTTGGGAAGAAAAAATAACTTTTTAAGTACACACTGTGTACTCTATGTACACGCCGTGTAGTCTCTTCCCGAGTCATAAACCGTGTGGGAGGCGACATGGGGTAGGGAAGGTCTTCGGTAAAACACGTCGTGTATCATATATACATGCTCTGTAGTTTTGACCCGGATTCCGGTCGTGTAACTAACAACACGGGTTGGTGAACTCCTGTACAGAACACGCCGTGTCAATAATGAACACGCCGTGTAGTGTGACCTGGGGACTCGGACATGTAACTAACAACACGGGTAAATGTCACCATTCCATGAACACACCATGTACCATTGGGAACATGCTTTGTAGTCTTATCCGAGGACAGACCATGTGGACTGAGCCGGGTGGCTGGGAAACGGGGTGATGTACACGCCATGTACGGGTGTAACACGCCATGTATGGGTGTAACACGCCATGTAGTTTAAAGGCGAGTAGTCGGCCGTGTCACAAGTGACACAGGAAGTTGGAAAATAACACCATACACACCGTGTAGATTAAGTACATGCCGTGTAGTTTTGTTTAATGGGAGTTGTGTGGCTTAGCCGTGTTGAAACACCCGGTCAGCGGAAGGGAAGTCAAGTACACATCGTGTACTCAGTATACACGCTGTGTAGTCTTGTTTTGAAAATTATGAGTTGCCTTCTTCCTCATGTTTCCTTTGTGGTTTCTTTGCTTCAGAATAAATAATCTTGAATCTAAGGTGTGATTTTGACCTTGTAGTTTCATGCCACCTAGACGACCGCACATTGTTCGCCAGGAGAGAAACGACGACTATACTCCGAAGATGGTGGGCCATGGGCTACCAGTTGATCCTCGAGTAGGGCCAGATGCGGCACCAGCTGCTATACCAGACACAGGCGCGGAGGCACAGTTCCTTGAAGGCTTATTACAATTCATGAAGACCTTTTAGGGAGCACCACAGGTTGCCGCATCTATGGCCGAGCTGACACGTATCTTCCAGCAGCAGCATCCGCCTACATTTTCAGGGGATGGTGGACTACAGGCTTCAGAGTCATGGTTGGGGTCGATGAAGACTATTTTCAAGCATCTTGAGATGCCTCCAGGGTGGAGGGTCAAGATCACGACATACATGCTACGTGATTCCGCAAAGAGGTGGTGGGATGTTACAACCTAGTCAGAGCATCACAGAGACATGGCGTGGGAATTAATTTAGGCAGTCTTCTATGAATTTTTCTTCCCGGAGACACTGAGGGCAGATAGAGCTTGAGAGTTCATGAATCTGCAGTAGGGCGCTATCTCAGTGATGGACTATTCTTCTCATTTTACGGAGCTTCGGCGCTTTGCACCCGTGCTGTTGGGTGATGAGACACTGAGAGCCATGCGTTTTGAGGATGGTCTTCGGCATGACATCCGAGCGCTGGTGAGTGTCTTTAGGTTGCCTATTGTACAACCCATCGTGAACCAGGCACTGATTACGGAGAGGAACCTGTGAGAATCTAGTGGTGTGGGCCGGGCGGTTCATCACAATTTACTGGTACTTTTTCTACTGGCAAGAGGAAGAGACAGGCAGACTTCTCTCAGGGCGGCAGTACCAGCCAGACAGTTTCTTCATGTGGGCCGGTCAGGTGCTACCAGTGTGGTAGAGAGGGTAACAAGAGACCGAAGTGTCAACGAGACCCAGTGGAGTGCCGAGCTTGTGGCAAGATGGGTCATCTGCAGCACTTTTGTAGGGAGTATCCACTAGTGGCTAGTGACAGGGGTTCTTTGGAGACTCCTCGTGTGGGGGAAGGACCTAGGGCTTCTTACCAGTCATGAAACTTGAATGCTTCAGGTCATGCATGTAGAGATGGTGGTCATGGTCGTGGTAGCCAGACACCAGGATCTTAGAGGCAGTAGGGCGAGACAGCTCAGGGTAGCCAGGCTGTTTCATAGGGCCACGACACTGGACAGGCTTATGCAGTGCAACAGACCTAGTAGAAGCAGGATCCCGGACCTTCTATAGTCAGAGGTACTATTTTAGTATCTTTTGTATTATCTTAAGTACTTTTTGATACAGGTGCTACGCATAGTTTTATATCTGTACCTGTTGTGGACAGCCTTGGGCTCTGTGTTTCTACTTCTTCTGATATCATGATGCTAGACACTCTGTTGGGGACTAGAACTGATGGTGTGTGTCAGTGCAAGGAGTGCCCCCTTGAGGTTTGTGGGTGTCACTTTCTTTGGGACCTCTATGTCCTAGAGATGAAGAGCTATGACATCATTCTCGGGATGGACTAGTTGGTTCCCTATCGAGCCATTGTATATTGCTATCATCGTAGGGTGCATTTCACGTGACCAGTGGGCGGAGAGTTTCTATACAAGGGCGAGTTGGATGTTCAGGAAAGTCGAGCTGGACCACAACATCATGGGTGAGGTGGAGTCATATCCTAGATTGGGAGCTTATATCTGGATGACCAGGGACCTTGTCAGACGGATTTCCCTCCAGTGGTTGATCTTTTCCAGGATGTCTTCCCGGATGACTTTTCAGGTCTTCCTCCGGAGCGAGAGGTGGATTTCTCTATTGAGCCAGTTCCAGGAGCAACACCGGTGTCCATTCCTCCTTATAGGATGGCTACACCTGAGTTGCAGGAGGTCAAGAGGCAGTTAGAGGAGTTACAGGCAAAGAGCTTTATCAGAACCAGTACTTCTCTGTGGGGATCTCCGATCCTTTTTTCGAAAAAGGCAGATGGTACCCTCAGACTTTGTGTGGATTATCGGAAGCTGAACCAGTTGACGGTTAAAAACCGATATCCCTTACCGAGTATTGATGATCTTTTTGATCAGCTTCATGGAGAACGAGTGTTCTCGAATATTGACCTGAGATTAGGATATCATCAGCTACGCATTAGACCATCTGATATACCTCTCACAGTATTCAATAGTAGGTATAGTCTATATGAGTATACGATTATGCCGTTCGGACTCACAAACACGCCTGTAGTTTTCATGGCTCTGATGAATCGTGTGTTCCATCCTTATCTGGATTATTTTGTGGTAGTATTTGTGGACGACATCTTAGTGTACTATCACACATGACACGACCATGCCACCCATCTTGAGATCGTACTGATTACACTGAGAGAGAATCAGGTGTATGCTAAGATCTCAAAGTGCCACTTTTGGATGGATCAGATTCACTTCCTGGGCCATATCATCTCAGAGGTAGGAGTTTTGGTAGACCCAGAGAAGGTGAGAGAAGTAGTTTCCTGGGAGCAGCCTAAGAACATGTTTGAGATATAGAGTTTCTTAGGGATGGATGGTTACTATAGGCTTTTATACAAGACATATCCCATTTATTAGTGCCATTGACGGGCTTGACTAAGAAGGATGTGAAGTGTGTATGGTCCGAAGTTTGCGAGGCAGCCTTTCAGGACCTGAAAGGAAGGTTGACATCAGCATCGATCCCGATACTCCCAGAGAAGGGGAAGAGCTATACAGTTTACAGTGATGCATCAGGTATTGGTCTGGGAGCAGTGTTGATGCAGGACGATAGAGTTTTTGTGTACGGGTCTCGGTAGTTGAGGCCACATGAGAGGAATTACCTGACACATGATCTCGAGTTGGCAGCAGTTGTTCATGTGTTGCGCTGTTGGAGACATTATCTATTGGGGGAGAATTTGTTGGGTTTCACCAACCAAAAAATCCTCAAGTATATCTTTACTCAGCATGACTTGAATCTGAGGCAGCGAAGGTGGGTCGAAGACCTTCAGTCCTTCGATTTTGAGATTGCCTATACACCTGGTAAAGGTAATTCAGTAGGTGATTCACCGAGTAGTACGACTTAGATACATGCAGTGCAGGAGGCCAGTGGTGAGTGGAAGATCATGGATTTGTTCTCTGAGATGAATTTGGAGGTGCATGAAATTCAGGGGAAGACATATCTTTCATCTTCAGCTACGACTTCTACCCTCCTGGATAGAGTGAGGATGAGACAACTATCTGTTTGAGAAGGCCTAGTTCTACGGGAGTAGGTGGAAAGTGATGACCCTTCTCTTGGGTGGACGATAGGCGATGATGAGGTTTTACGTTTACATGGATGAGTATTGGTTCTCGGGGATATACGCGAGGAGCTGATGTCGGAGTTTTATGCTTCAGCTTGGGCAGTTCATACTGGGGTTACCAAGATGTACCGTGATTTGAGACGTCAGTACTGGTGGCCGGGTATGAAGAGAGATGTAGTTGGTTTTGTTACGAGGTGTTCCACCTGTCAGCAGGTGAAGATGGAGCATCAGAGACCAGTTGGGCTGTTACAATAGTTACCCATTCCGGAGTGCATATGGGATGATGTCGTGATGGATTTCGTGACTGGTTTGTCGAGGTCACCTCGTGGTAATGACACCGTGTGGGTTGTTGTGGACAGACTCACAAAGGTAGTTCACTTCTTGCCAGTCAAGGAGACCTTTGGTGTTGACGATATCAGAAGGTTGTATATCTGAGATATCGTACGTCTTCATGGGGTACCTCGTTCTATACTTTCTGATAGGGATTCCCTCTTTACATCTCGTTTCTAGTAGAGTTTTCAGAGGGTGCCAGATACAAAGGTGCTTCTGAGCACAACATACCACCCTCAGACCGATGGCCAGTCAGAGTGTATGATACAGGTGCTAGAAGACATGTTGCGTGCATGTGTCCTAGATTTTGGCGGCTCTTGGGAGAAGCATATACCCTTAGTAGAGTTTGCCTATAACAATAGATTCCAGGTGAATTTTGAGATGGCACCATATGAGGCTTTATATGGTAGGTCGTTCTGATCACCTTTGTGATGGTTTGAGGAAGGTGAGGCAGCTTTACTGGGACTACAACTCGTGCAGGAGACATCTGAGCAGGTCCAGTTGATTTAGAAGCGGATGGCTACCGCGCAGTCTTGTCAAAAGTCATATGTTGATCACCACATATGACCTTTGGAGTTCATGGTCAGGGATCAGGTTTTTCTATGTGTTTCTCTGAGGCTAGGACATAAGCGGATCAAGAGACAGGGTAAACATTCACCATGATATGTGGGGCCATTTGAGATTCTAGAAAGGGTCAGGCTGGTTGCTTATCAGTTGCGGTTACCACAATGCTACCAAGCCATGCACGATATCTTCCACGTACCTCAGTTTCACCGCTATCATTCAAACTCATCTCACGTCTTTCAGCCCGAGGAGGTTGAGCTAGAGGCAGATGCGTCCTTTGAGGAGCATCTGTTTCATATCATTGACAGGAGAATGAAGGTTCTCTAAGGTCGGTCAGTTCCTCTCATATGGGTGCTATGGCACCATGGCTGAGTGCAAAATGAGACCTAGGAGTGGGAGGCCATCATACGTGTTCAGTGGCTGCCGTTGTTCACGGCTATATCTTCTCCATCCTTGTATGGGCAATTCGGGGACAAATTGTTATAAGGGGGAAGTTTGTAAGAACCATGTTCTTCTTTTTGAGGTACATGCTTCTTCTTTTCCCTTTTGCTTAAGTGTTTTTGAGAAAATATGGAAAATGGGGAATAATCTTACATTTTGGAACTACACTCCGTGTACTTTTTCCACACGCAGTGTACTTATGGTCGTGTGTGGGATGAGTACACGGGGCGTGTAGCCTTACTGGCGACAAAGGTTGTAGGAACCGACTACACGCTATGTACTGGTCCTTTACATGCCGTGTAGTCAGTCGGTAGGCCTAAATAGTATGGCAGTGGAAAAGCCGCCAGTTGGGCGACAGTACACGCTGTGTACTTAGAAGTACATGTTGTTTACTCATGTCAGCAAGTGAACAATGCCACGCTGGCGGGAAGCCGTCAGGTGAACAGTTAAATGAAGGGAGTACATGTCGTGTACTTTGGAAGTACACGTCGTGTACTTTTTTTTCGGCATAAAATAGGCAGTAGACTCCTCATTTGGAAAAGGACGCATTTTATCCGTTTTGGAGACAAGGGAGGAGGCCGAACCTTTGAAGATCCGCTGGGTGTTCGTCTGGAATCCATTTCCACTTCGGACGATCAAGTTGGAACCACACTTGTATGTCCTCTCTTCTCCTATCATGTTGCTTACCAATTCTTCTCCTAACATTAGTTATTTACATTTGAGTGGGTTTCTTTCTTCGTCAGATCTACACCATTCTTGGGTATTTCTGGAGTCGGTGTTCGGGTATAACGTTCTTTTGCGTATAAGGTAGGTGTCTTTGTGTTAATTTTTCCAACTGTCATGTGTTTTGGGCATTTTTGGGCCACGAACCCATGTTGGGGTGTCATGTGGTTGAGGTCGTGGCTATATTAACTACCTAGAACTGTAAAGTTAATTGATTAATTTGTAAAAATGCTGGTTGGGATCGTTCCATGGATCCGGAACCACCCCAGGGGTGTGTTCCATTGTTTAGCCGTTTGGCCAGGATACCCAAGGGTATGACTTTAAAGTAGTAATTCTACAATTACCTCGAGAGGAATTTCTTGTTTACTGCTTCTTTACATGTTGGGAATGGCTCTGTTACCTGTTTGTCTTGAGGGCGTTGTTGTGGTTAGACTGAGGGCACTGTGCTATTTAGCCTGGGGGATGTCGTCATTTCGCATGAGGGAAACCTTTCGTGACTGAGGGCTTGACTTATGAGCCTGAGGGTGACAATTTATATGCTTGAGGTAAATTTCTATTACGCTTGAGGGTAATAACTGTGGGTTGGATTCTGTATAGCCTGAGGGAATGGTTCACTATATTAGCCTGAGGGCAAGATACTGGTTGGCCCGAGGGCTTGGGGCTGTTGAGCACAAAATGATACTAAATTAAATGGATTAAATAAATAATTAAATGGAAATATAACTGGTAAGTTAGTTACTTTTGAGTAATACTTGGTTTATTGCATTTTACTATTTCACACTGTTGTCGCATGCTTACACACAATTGGGCACTGGCCTTTGGTGGGTGCCTACTGAGATATATTTTTCACACCCTGTTTGGGTCACACTTTTCTGCCTAAACATATTACATTTTTGCAGGTGTGGATACAGGCATGTGTCCCTATACTGGTACTTTACTGTTGCTGAGGAGTAGGAGGGAATGGGACCGAGCCTAGGCTCGTGACGCTGCTTCCAGCTATTTTTCTTTGTCTTGCTGTACTCTGCTTTTGGTTGTACTGTATTGATGTATAACATGTTCTGGATGTTTTCTTAGAACTTGAGACATGTAGCATAATCATTTACATACTGTTGGTTATATTCACTGTTGTTGGATATTTTCGTTGTGTATGGTTTACTGCTTGAGCTATTGATGTATGTTTTATTCTGTATTCCGCTACGCTACACTTTGACAAATGAGGGCATAGTTTCCCCACTATCAGACTTGGGCCCTCGCTGCTAGTCGGCAGCCTCTGTCATTTGGGGAAATGCACTTGAGGTCATGTGGAGAACCGGGTTCAGGTCACCCATTGAGTGGCACCCAGATCTGGGACGTTACAATCTATGTGATGCAGTTCCAAACATGTTTATATGGTTGAGGAGAAATGTCCATGTCCATCTATAGTTATATGTACTATTATAATAGCCTCTATATTAGTTCCTTACCTTTTTGATACCAGTGCATCACACTCTTTTATATCTTTTGCAGTTGTGGAGCATCTGGGACTTGCAATTGATTACTTCTGTGGTGTTATGTTTCTCAACACGTTGTTTGGGGTCATATTATAGTGCATACGCCAATTCTAAGAGCCATCCATTTGGGTGTGGCCACCTTAAATGGTCTATTTGACCATGACATGATATGTTAACCACTATGTTCATGTGTGTGTTTCACTTGCAATAAACACCATAATTAATTGAATTACATAAGATGAATCGTAGGCCTTGATTTTACCATCATATTTTGATTCTTATGCTCATACTCTATTTATCATATCTATTTTCTTATTAATGTTGTTTAATGCCTATGATTCGTACAATGGATGAACTTATTGATTGAAATGAATGAGTTTAATTTGATGAATGTTAAAAATTAAATGCATTATTATTTATGATTATATCTTATAACTTATTCCTTTATCATAGTTCCTTTCTTACATCTCATGCATTATTCTTATTATCATTGTCTTATATTGAAATTGCTTGTCTTAGATAAAATTCTTGGGCTAGATTTATTATCTTGTTGTACATGAAAATGATTTGATTTTATGTGACATTGGTTTATATATTTGACCTTATTGTGGGTTTAGAGAGAAATAAGGTCCCCGCTAAAGGATGTCATGAATGGACTCCCCGTTCTTCATATGGAACTACAAGACGTACTAATAACAACATTTAGATTTCCTTCAATAGGATCTCTGGGAAGATTAATTTTAATATTGAGTGACAGTAGTTCCATATGGGAGAAACAATGGATAGACTCATTGGAAAGATGGCCATTCCATGCCTTAGGTGATACTTGTTCCCCCATGTGACATACGTAGTACGGACATATAGGTTACCTTACCAAGATTGATATAATGGATACCATTATGGGTCACCTTGGATGGACATTGTGGTATTGGTTATATCATAAGCTCTTATAGTGACCCTTGGGATTCCTTATGGATAGCCTTATATGGGATTATGATTCTATTATGGGGTTTGATAGATTTGTCACTTTGTTTACATGTAATTCTATGTTATGAATATTGAAATATGCCTGATAGATATAAATACGATGAATCTTCCAATACCAATAAAACATATTGGAGTTGGTCCATACGTGATGCCTTGAATATGATGACTATGTACACACATTATTACTAATATACATGATACCTTTGTTCTGACATCTGGATTTGGTAGAAGGAGGTAGAATCAGTAAGGATTCCATTGAGGGACCCAGACTAAGTGTTATTTATTTATTTACTTATTGACTTGCTTTTAATTATGTTGGCACACTTTTCATTATATATTTCATGAACTGGTTTGATTTAGACACCATTTGTGGTGGCCTACTAGGATTATATCTCACACCCTTATTGGACCACCATTGGTTCCCAAGTAGACTTCATGATTACAAGTATAGATAAAGGGAATCATCTAGATTCTGATGTTTGATTTACATTTCTAGGATAGAGTGTGAGGGAAGATGACTGGGTATATTCCCATGATTATAGTTGTAGCAGTTGTTGGCCTTTTGGTATTTTTTATAGAATGTGGTATATTCATGTTTCCTATATTACCCACATACTCATTTTTATACATATACTTGAGCATAATAATCATATTGTATATTTTTGTTACTTAGTTTATCTGAGTTATTTATTGATCTTTCTTGATTTATTATAATTTTTCCATGGTTATCTATCTAATATTATTGCTTCTATTGTGGAGTCTTACTAGTTCGGTCATATATTGATAGTTTCTTCTGTTTCATATTTCTCTCCATATGTTTATTATTGTTCAATACTCAGACTTATGAGGGCATAGTCTCCCTATGGACACACCCTATACCCTCACTAATAGTCAGAATCCTCTAGATTTTGGGTAGGTGCGCTTGAGGTCTTTTGGCCACCATCTTGGGGAACCACTACATGACATCTGGGGCAGGATGCTACCGGGTACATGAATAGATGATTATGTCATCAATGATCTTAGTGGTGAATGAGTCGAGATATAGGTGAAATTTATTGTTCATGAGGTCCACGAACACCGTTTGGAATTCATAAAACAAAATAGAATCATTAAAAACATGTATGTCTCATACATTCTCTTAAATGGAATCTTTAGTATGTCTTCCTCCCTATCCCAAAGTAAATGGTATCTTAAATGTAGGTTAGTCTTGGAAAACCAACATGATCATCCAAAATGATCAAAAATATAATCAGTTTTCAGAAAAGGATACTAGTTCATCATCATTACCAAGTTCAATGTAATGTAATCCATGGATAGTTGAAGAGTACCATCTCCATTTTCAGTAAAAAAAATGGATCACCTGAGGGATATGTTCTTGGTCTAATAAATTTCATCAATTTCAAGTCATCAATCTGAACATTGAGTTCCTTCAACTCATCTGGATCTATATGATAAGAGGGTATATATAGAGACCCAATAATTAACACATAATATTATATTATTTTAAACATAATTAACTATCAGATTATAATCCAAGGATATAAAGTCTGGTGTTTTTGGAAGACTACGTACATAAAATTGAAAATATGGTACTAAATAAAACATTTATTTATTTATCATCCATTATGAGATGCTAACTTCTTTTGAAACCTTACATATTCATAGGATAACTTATGGATAACATGACAAATGTTATTATCTGAATGAGAAATTGAATAAACATAAGAATAATTATTAGCACAATTGTTAAAGGAATAACAGAATGATATAAAAAGGCATGGAACATGATTAAATATAATGAATCATAACATGGGATCTTATAATCACGGTTTAATAGTAATGTGGTAGTAACAAAAAAATGGATTTATCATGAGTGAAAGAACGTTGAAAATAGAGGATCTTGATTCAAGGCTAACCACCAAGATTATTTCCCATCGAGCACCAGACAAGGATAACCACCAATACCATTGCAGATAATGTCTCATGAGACTAAAAATTACCCAATACATTGGGGACCTATTTCGGAACACCCATAATCACATGTTCAGGAATATGTGTTCCACATGAATAATAATACATAAGTAATCAAACATAAACAACAATGTTACCCATGGAAATAATTGGTTATCATAATCAAGTCCTATAGCATAATAAATGGGCCTATCATAAAAGTGTCCATGAAAGAAATAAATTAAATAATACATGGAAATTAATAATAAAAAATAGGCTTCTATCATGATTATTGATGTCAAACTAAATTTATAACATGTAAAAAGAGTGTTTAAGAATGTTTATAATTAAAACATTTTGGTGCGGTTTAAGGAAAATATTAATGATCATTTAAAGCAAAAAAAAGGAATAATATTTTATATAAAACTAGCAGTGAACCAAGAATTTTTTTCATAATAAAATGAGTAATTTTTTTACAAATAATTTTGTATTAAAATATATTGTATAGTGCCCCTGAAATTGGGTAAGAATTCATAAATTTCCCTTAAACTGAGCTTACTAATCGGGATGAATTGGGTATAGAACCTTATAAAAACATATATATCCCTAAAAAGAAGGATGAATGGATAATGATAAGTGAGTTTGGAACATATAAAAAGAATTTATAAGACTTAAATATAAATAAAAGATAATTTTATTTGGTTAATAATAGAGAAAGAGTATCTTGAAGGAATAATGGAGGTTCAGGTAGAATCCCTTACCTTAAGTATAAAGGTGTTCTTCACATGATCTTAATGTCCTGGACAATAAAATTATATTCATTAATTAACAATTATGGAACCATTTATAAATTTCTTTTATTTATTATAACTATATTAGGTTCATTTATGTCCCTTTTTAATGGGTTAATTGGTTCAATTTTATCGTTTAAGAGCATTGGTTTCCTTGGTTTTAATGCCTGGTTTGCTAGTAAACATGTACAAAAGGTCATATAATGTGGGGATAATTATATAGAATTTAAATTATATGATATTAATGATAATAAATAGGTAAAATTGGTCTTACATATCATTTGGTTTCATGGAATTATGATGAATAATTAGATAAATAGTTAATGATAATCGTTTTGGTTTATTTTGGCAGTTTTCAATCACAACGAATTCATTTTGTTTTATAAATTAATATCATGTGTAAAAAATGATTAAATAAAATTAAATAAGATATAATACATATATTATAATGTTTTTCAACTATAAAAATGGTATCAAGATCGTAATTGAATGTGTATTTGAAATATGAAAGCACGTTATGTAGGAAGGTGGTAAATCAGAACCTCACAGACGACGATTTCATTCTTAAAGTAAAAGAGAGATTATAAGAGATTTGTTGAATAATTATTCCATAAAAATGATAAAATTATAGTATATTTATGATACTGAAGTTTTAATTTTACTTGGATAATGGGATGTTTGGAGAATATAATAAAATAAAAGAACTTCAAAAGGAATTGAAAGAAAATAGAAGAGGGTTTTACCTCTTGATTCCTTCTTCTTGAGAACCTCCTTAGGGGATTGGTTTTGGTTTTTTGTTATTAAAAAAATCTATTGGATGTGGGGAGGGTATTGGGAGGTTATTTGTGAAGAATTTGGACAAGCCTAAAGTCTTGAGACATGTGAGGAGAAGAGGGGGTGAGGGGTCATACTTATAGTGGAGGGGAGGGGCGTTTTCTCATTATTTAATTTATTAGTTACTTATTTTTCACAAGAAAAGAAATAGTGTTGATTCTTGATACTAAATAAAGTAATTAGATCATGTGAATTTAAAAAAATGGTGATTACATCTGATATGACATAAGGAATATTGTATTCAACTTATAATTTATAAATACCATAAATTACCATATTTCACTTCACAAAATTCAAGTATTTTTGAAAAATCCCAAAAAATCACCCTAAAATTGTTTTGACATGTAGAATTAGAAAATTATATCCATTTTATGAAAATAATTTTCTATATATTATAAATTTTAATTTTAATTAAAATCTTCATTTACTTGGAAAATTTCGATTTTAAAATTAAAAATACTTTTATATCACTTCGAAAAATAAACTAAGGTGTAATAAAATTATCTTATAATCATAAGACATTAAAATAAAAAATTATGAATACATTTTTTGACATTAAATTTTCTTTTAAATTATTAAATTAGTCATAAAATTTTAATTAAATATTCATGAATTATAAAAATACCAACACTTAATTAATATTTTTTAAAATATATATTTACTTATACTATAATATAATTATATCATATTGTCACTTATAAGATAAATAAATTTTATTTATACATTGACTGGTGAGGTTACTATTTAATTTTCCATTTTAATATTCATAAGGGTCATGTTAGTATTCTAAAGGCCAGGTTACTATTACTTTGGAATAGGTTCCTTAACTTCTAGAAAAACATTTTATTTAATTCATTAATCATTTATAATGTTTTTATTGTGTTCTTAATGTGATTTTATATGATTATAATATATTATTGGCATGTTCCTATTGCGGGGTGTTGAAAAAAATATTTAATAAGTTAAAATGTAGTATAGTGATTAACATAGGTTTTCTCCTAAGAGGAACACACAATAATCATAATGTCACCTTAAAATAAGATAACGAAGTGGTGGTTGTTTTTGAAATTGTTTGATTTTGAATAGACAAGAAAGAAACTAAAAAAATGAAGGAAAATGATGTCAAATTTATAAAACAAGTGATTGAAAAATATTATATGATATGGTGATTAGGTCAGGGTCAGTTTTCTAATTGTAATTCTATTATAGTATCCAACTCTCTTCTGCTGTGTTGATAAAGGTGAGAATCTACAATCGCTTCTTCTCACCCACTTGGTCAAATAATAATGTTGAAAAAAAACATACTAAAATCTCAGAGTGGTCTACTGTAATTCTATTTTTTTATAGAGTTGTATAGAATACCCTCAACTTACTTAGGAAATTACCCATTGGGTCTTGTTTATCCCAAAAAATCAAGAACATTCACTACTCCTCACACATGTACCAATGATCACTGAGTACTTCATAAATAAGAACTGATCTATTACATTGTATATAGACCAGATCCCAGTGGAGGGAAAAAAATTTCCTTTAAAAAATAAATAAACATAATAGAATATAAAATCAAATACAATCTTATACGATAATAAAAACTGTTATAAGAAATTGAAACCAATTTCAATGAAGGGATAAAAGGATCTTAAAAAATTATGTTAAAGACCTCATGAATTTAAAAATAAAAAAACCCTCCTTCCCTAATAACAAATAATTTTACCCCACCGTGTTAAGGGTAATTTTTAATAATGGGGAAGAATAACTCTTTACAAAGCTAACAAGAATAAAAGATAGAAAACAAAGAACCTAAATTTTTCTCCTATAGAATATGTCATCTAAAAGTTCTCTAATGTTCTTCCCACCATCCAGCCAAAAATACAAGTGCTATATTATTATAAGATGTTTTTAATAATGTTTTATATAGACCCTCAAAATTTGAATGTTTTTTGACAGGTGTAAAGAACGATATTCCCAAATCGATGAACATGACTTTTTCTATCTCATACACACTATTTGACCCTCTCCGCTTGGAAGTGCTCAAAAGATGCCTTAATGAGATCCTTAATTTATGAAATTTTATCTGACCCCTAAATTTTGTGTTCTATATCGAAAGAATATATAATAATATCATTTTAATTTCATTAATATGAGATATGTTTGATTTAATATAGTGGGGTATATTCTTTTAGCCATAAATATTTCTCTACATGATTGATTTTTTGGGCCATTTTGTCTTGAATTGGGTCTTGGTAAAGAAGAAAAAGATGAATAAAAAGATAAAGTAAATACTAAAAAACTGAATCAATTAATTTTGATTAGAATTTTAAAATTTATTCCAAAAAAATAGAATCTTTAGAAATCTATGAATTTTGCAAAATTAAGAAACTTTTCACAATTAAGCTCAAAATTCACCAAAAACACTAAAATAATGAAAATATACTTAGATTGAATAATTGGGAGGAATTAAATCATGGAAAAACATATTCAAAACAATGAAAATATTGTCTCTTTCAATTACCCCACACTTAGCACTTGTAATCTTGGACAAGTAAACATCAAAATCAAAATCAAAGAAAATTTAAAACACATATCCATGAGATCAACTATTTTAACACAATGAAATAAAAGATAACATGCCTAATAAAAAAACATTATTCCAATTTCTCAAACCATACCATTCATTATATTTCCTCTTCATTTATCCTCCCATTCACACAAGACAATTACCTAACATGCATTTCCTCTCATAACATAAATTTTAGTTTTCAGCAATACTATTCTCATCCAATAATCATGAAAGGGTCACAATAAGATTGATAAATCCCTTAATATACACTCGATGTGAGGTTAAGGAAATGTGTCTATCGTGAGGAGTTTTTGGGGTTATTATATGGTTTTCGGTTGGTAGGATTTATATATTAAAAAATATGAGGTTAAATGAGGAGGGGTTGACTCTTTTTGAAGAAAAATTTCATTATTCTAATTTTTACTCAAGTATGGTATCCTCCTCAATCCCCTTAATATAATATCATCTCCTTCATCATGAAAAATCATGGAATGTTCTCCGATTTCATCATTTCTTTAGAAAACATTTCAATATTATCAAAAATAATTTTTCTTGAAAGCTCTAGAAAAGGCACAACATTCCTCCTCCATTAGAAGCTCCAGAAAAGCACAACTTCTCTTATCATGAAAGCTTCATAAAGGGAAAAAATTTAAACAGAATTGTTTTTTATCAACAATAAAACAAATTTAACTTTTTTTTACCCAAAGTGTTTCCAAATGAGGTAGCACAATACAAGACAGCGTCCCCCACACTTAAGCTCAACTAGATCATGAAATTTCACATCAAGAGAAGGATGGATAGGTAAAATTTGTTTGTAATGTGGATAAACTAATATGATGTTCATGGATTATAAGGTATAACAGGATTAAATATTTAGGTTAGGACATTATAAAAAAAGATTTTATTGAAAAGGGTGATTTCAAACCAAATAAATGCCTCAATTTTTTAAAACAAATGTTCCACAAACCCTAATGTTTTGATAGGAATACATCAAATTATGGTTAAATCAAGGATTATTTGGTTCTCTCAAAAAGTGAGGTGAATGTATATAATATTAAAAAATGATTTATAAGCCTCATAGAAAAGATATTTCAATGATATAGAGAGTGATATGTGGTATGGGATTTAAAAATCAGAGTACTTTTCATGAAATTTCTAATGATTTGAACTAGAAACAAAGTCATTTTCAGCATTCATTTAAGCTCAGTTTCATGGAATAAATTGTTTCACTCATGTATATGGGTTTCAAAAATTCCAATGATAATCATTTCTTCTAAAAAGTATCAAAAACACAAAAAAAATTGAAAAGGAAACACACTAAAATAAAAAACGCACAATTTTTTTTAAAAATATGAAAATAAAAAACAATAAAAAATCATAAACCACAAAAGTTACCTCCCCCACACTTAAATGATGCAGTTTCTGTAATGCATTGAAATGAATCTAACATGTAATAAGATTTAAAAAATGAGGCACAATAAGCAAGGGAGTTTAAAGGAGACGTATGACCTAGTAGATTATATTGATAAAAAGGTTAGAGGAGTGTAATCTCCTCCACTAGATCTGATGGAATGGTCTCATGGAATTTATTTAGCCGATTTCCATTAATAGTGAATGGCCCTTGCACTCCATTATTCATAATCTGGTATCAAATTGAGTCTTGAGTTAAATAACAACACCATGCCTCTAGGATAAAAGTCTTTGGGTTGGATCATCTTTTCATGATCTATTCTTGTTCTTTATTTGTAAATCTTGAAATTCTCAAAATCGTTAGTTCTAATTTCTTCCTATCCTATAACTGCAATATTATCTCTTTTCTAGCACCATAAAGATCCAAATTCATCTTTCTCATAACCCAATATGCATTATGCTCTAATTTTACTGGCAGATGGAAAACTTTCCAATATATCAACCTATATGGACTCATTCCAATTGGGGTTTTGTAGGTTGTTCTATAATCCCATAATCTATCATCCAAATGATGTCTCTAATCATTCCTATTTGTATTAACAATATTTTCTAAAATACCTTTGATTTCCCTATTAAACATTTCAGCATTCCCATTAGGCCATAGATGATATGGATTTGATGTTTTAGGATGAACCCCATACGTTATCAGAAAATAATTCGTTATCTTTTTACAAAAATGAGTCCCTTGATCATTTATGATGTCTCTCGGAACTCCAAAGATAAAAAATTTGTTATCCCTGACAAAATCACAAAGAAATTTAGCATCGTCAATCCTGGTGGCTTTTACTTCCACCCATTTGAAAACATAATCAACTGCAAGCAATATATAATAATTTCCAAATGAAATTGGGAAAGGTCCCATAAAATCTATCCCCCAAACATCAAAAATTTCACAAAAAATTATTGGATTTTGGTCTATTTCTTTTCTCCTTAAAATATTTCAAGAAAACTGAATTTTTTCACACCTTTTTCAATATTTATGAGCATATTTAAAAAGGGTGGGACAATAAAGTCCATATTATAAAACCTTTCTTAATATCATCTAAGGTCCAATGTTTCCTCTAAAAGATAAATTGTTAAAAAACATAAATACATAATCAATTTCACTTTCTGGAAAACATCTTATTATCACTAGGTCATTACAAATCTTCTAAAGAAATGGATAATCACAAATGTAATATCTAGATTCAGATTAAATCTTTTGAATTTGGTTATAATTTAAATGAGACGGCACCAGATATGTTACCAGATAATTTACCATATCATCATACAACATCACTTCTCCATTTATCAAGTACAACTTCTCTCCTGGAAGGTTTTCATTCAGTGGTCCTTCTTCTGGAAGTTCAGCTTTAGCGGTGTTGGGTAGTCCACTTAAGTGATCGGCCACTTGGTTCTCATATAACTTATTGTATTTTATTTCCAGGTTAAAATCTTTCAGGAATATTATCAATCTCATTAACATTAGTTTATCAACTACTTTCTCCATAAAGTACCTAAGAGCTGCATGATCAGAAAACACAGTTACTTTAGTTCCAAGTAGATATGATCTAAATCATTATAAAGCAAATACAACTACTAAAAATGTTTTTGTTGTTGTTGTGTAGTTGAATTGGTCCGCATATAAGGTTCATGAGGCATATAAAATGACTTGTGGCCTCCCCTCAATTCACTGAAAAAGGACTTCTCAAACTTCTTGGATTGAAGCATCACAAAGTAGCTCAAATGGTTCTTCCCAATTTGGTGGATTCATAACTTGTGGTGTAATCAATATTCTCTTCAACTCATAAAAGGATTCCCTATATTCACTATTGAAATCAAAATTAGCATCTTTCAAAAGTAATCTAGATAGAGGTAGATAAATAATAATACAATCTTTGATAAAACTTATATAGAATCTTGCATGTCCTAAAAATGATCTAACATGCTTCACACAAGTTGGGCAAGGAAAAGAATTTCTGACATCAATTTTTTATTTATCAAAATCTATGATCATTTTTGAAATGACATGACCAAGTAAAATTCCTCTCTCAATAATGATACAACACTTTTCAAAATTCAAAACAAGATTTTTTTTTCACGGATTGTTTTCAATTTTTTGCATATTTTTCAAACAATGGTAAAAAGAATTTCCAAAAACTATAAAATAATCCAATAAACCCTCCAATAAATCTTCAATATGATCAGAAAAATACTTACCATGAACCTATGAAATGTACCTAGTGCATTATATTGTCCAAATGGAATATTTTTGTATAAAAAAGTGATGAAGGGACAAGTAAAGGTAGTCTTATATTGATCCTCGGGAGCAATCAGTACCTATAAATAACCTAAAATTACATCCAAAAATAAATAACGAGTTCTTCTTAACAATATCTCTAACATATAGTCATTGAAGGGGATGTGGAAATGATCTTTTCTAGTGACCCAATTCAACATCATAAAATCTATGCACACTCTCCAGCTATTCTAAACTCTTATAGGTATTAATTCATTCTTATCATTACTCATAATGGTTAGGCTAATTTTTTTGGAACTATATGGATGGGGATAACCCATTGTTAATCTGAGATGGGATAGATGATCCCAACTTCCAAGATATTCTCAATCTCTTTCTTCACAACCTCCATCAGGGTGGGGTTCAGCCTCTTTTGGGGTTTTCTGATAGTTTTAATATCTCCCTTAATAATAATTCTATGTGATCATATTTTTGGTTTAATTCCTAGTATATCACCTAAAATATACTCCATTTCATGAAAAATATCACTTAAAATATCAATCAAATATTTTTCTTGCATTTTAGACAAATTATTTGCGATTATCACTAGTACTTTCTCCACCTCTATATGGTAAATATATTTTAATTTAGTGTAAAGCGGTTTAAATTCCAAATACTACGGATGGTCAATGGATGAAATTAAGTTGAGGTTCCTCACTTACAAAGGGTGGATGTATTGCACACAAGAGATCATATCATCGTCTTTATCATTTAACAAATTAACAAACAAAGTAAATTTTACCTCTTCCTCCCATATGATATTAGAATCTCTAGGAGTTTTGGAATCCTCATGTTCAATGATTTTTTTAATGGATAAAGTCTCTCCTAAGGACAATAATTCATGGGAAGTACTTTATTCTTCAATAGGTTCAGTAGCAACATCCTGGGAGTGTTCAAAGAGGGAGTTATCATCAAATGGGTGCCTCATGGATTCAAAAAATATTGATGTGGATAGTGCTATCTCCAAACACCATAGTGACGATCCCTTCATGAAAATTGATGATGGTTTTCTCTATTTTTAAGAAATATATCCCCTAAATGGTGGGTGAGTGTGATGGGATACTATCATCTTCCATATTCAGCACGTAGAAATCAACTAGGAATAACAGATCATTGACTTTCACCAAGACATCCTCCAGAACTCCTTTTGGGAAAATTGTGGTGCTTTTAGAAATCTGTACCACCACTATTGTTGGCTTCAAGTCTCTCATATGAAAATAAGTGTATACTGAGTGAGGAAATACATTAATGCAAGCACCTATACTACACAAATTATTATCTAAATTTAAAGAACCAATGGTTCATTGAATGGAAAACATCCTTGGATATTGACATTTGGTTGGAAAATTTGGTGTGATAAGTTATGAGAAACTCATTACCAAGTTGATCCTCTAATTCCTTGAAGTATAATCTTCTTGTTTCAAAGAACCTTAAAAAATTAGCATACTTTCGAACTTCTTTGAGGGCTTCATGAAGGGGGATATTGATTTCCACTTTCTGGAAGGTGTCCAAAATTTATTTTTTAAGCGCTTCTTCCTACAACCTCTTTGATTAAATAACCATTGATGGAAATGGTGGGGGTAAGTCTTTATTGTCTCTTATTTCCTTTGAAAGGGTGTTTCTTGTCTGTTCTTCCTTGAAATATCCTTTTCCTCCTCCTCTTTCTTCTCTTCATCACAAAGAATTTTCAAGGAATTTTCAGAATTTACAACTTCATTCTCTTTTATCTTAAGTGGTCTTGTTTTAGGTTCATGGGATGGTGGTGGTGGGAGTTATTTTCCAATTAATGTTGCTATTATTCTGAAATTAACTTTTGGTTTTGGTATTGTTTTTTATAATAGTTTTCCTAGGTTTTTATTTACTAAGTCCATGATACTTTCAAACTTATTGGAAAAATATTTTTTAGTGTCTTTTAGCCCATCAATCTTAGATTTATGATGTTGGTTTTGAATTAGATGGTGTACACTGGTGGATAGATACTCATAGGGTCTCTAGAAAGTCGTTTTTAGTTTGTAAGAAGGCTGGTTATAAAATTGATTTTGTTGAAATTGTGGTGGGTTAGGGAATTGATTCTGGAATGAGGGTTGGTTTTGGAATTGATTTTTGGTATGGGGGTCTATCTTGATTCTATTTATTTAAAAATACATATTGAAAATGGTTAGGATCTATCCATACTTTATTTTACTAAAATTTCAATGGCTAAAAGGCTTATTCCCAACTTTCCATTCCCTGTATTTCAACACACTAGTCAGTGAAATGATCAGATGATGAGTATAAACCACAAACCTTAGTCTGTGATTGTTGGTCACCCACTTGTTCCAAGTCCTATAACTCACTAAAACATTTAGCACTTCAATATTATTTTATAATAATAGTGATGGATGTGAAGTTATTACATCATGAATACCACTTATTCTAGTACCTCTTGAACCAAATTGTTGTGTGTATTCATAATTTTTCTCAATCAAGCCCTTGGATTATTTTGGTGACTTTCCAATCAATGAACCTGTAGATGATACATCTAGAAGGTTTATATCATTTTATAGTAAGCCTTGATAAAATAATACAAGAAATTGATACTCCACAATTTCTTGATGTGTGCAGCTGGCACATATCCACTTAGATATCTCCCAGTACTCGTAAATAGTTTTTCCAGATGAATGTATGATAACATAGATTTCCTTTATGATGGTTGTGTTCCAAGATTTGGGGAATAATATTTGTATTAATAATCTTAACAAGTCATTAAAATCATTCATATATCTTATTTTTAAGACATTCAACCATTCTTTGGCATCTCCTTCTAATGAAAATCAGAACAAATTCCACTTTACCTGCTCCTCAGCTACTCCTTGATGTCTGAAAGTTGAGCAGACAAGCATGAACTCTTTAATATGTTTGTTTGGGTATTCACATGTCAATCCATTTATTTTTTGGAGCAATGTAATCATGTTAGGTTTCATATCATAATCATTTTGTAACATTGGCATGATAAGTTGATTTTTTTGATTAAGGAATTGTGGTGCACAAAGGTCTCTAAGTGTTTGTTTTTTATTTTAAAACATGATGATAGGATCAGAGTGAAAACTTGAAGTTTCACTTGAGTATACAAGAGAAATGTAATAAAATTTTGATTTAAAATTATGGATTCTAAGTCTATTTAACAAGTTTCTTTCAATTTTAGGATCTATGGGGGAAGGGTGAGGGTTTGTACTTCCAGTCATGCAATATAAGAAAAAAATGTTTGCACTAACTCCCTGGAAACAATGCCAAGTTTTGAAATGTTCCTATCACAAGGCGTGGGAAAAAATTATTTTCTAATTTAAAATATAGTATAGTTATTATCCTATGTTTTCTTTATTGAGGAGCTCACAACAATCATGTTGTCACCTAAATATATGAGAATGAACTAATGGTTATTTTTTAAATTATTTTATTTTCAAAAGACATGAAGGAAACTAAAAAAAGGAATAAAATTAAGATAAAATTTATAAAACAAGCGATTAAAAACTATTATATGAGATGGTGATCAGGTTAGGGTTGGTTTTCCAATTTTAATTCTATCATAGTTCAACTTATCCAATTCTATTTTGTTAAATCAATCAAGGTGAGAATTCACAATCGCTTCTTCTCACTCTCTTGTTAAAATAGTATTGTTGAGATTAAACCTTAATAAAATCTCATAATGGTCTATTCTCATTCCATTGTGTGATAGAGTTATAGGGAATACCCTCAACTGACTTAGGCAATTCTCAATTAGGTCTTGTTTATCCCAAACAATCAAGAACATCCACTACTCCTCACATACGTACTAACGATCACTGAGTACTTCACCAATAAGAACTGATCTATTCCATCATATATAAATCAGATCCTAGTGGAGGGAGAAATTTATCATTGACCAAATCAATAAACATAACAGAATCTAAAATCAAATATAATCGTATATGATAATAAAACCCGTTATAATAAATTGAAATTGATTTCACAGAAGAGAGAAAAGGATCTTAAAACATAAAGTGAATGAACTCATGAATTAAAAAACGAAAAAAAACTCCTTCCACAATCAAATATAATTTTACCCCTCTATGGTAAGGGTAATTTAAAATAACAGAGAATAATACATCATTACAAAACTAAGAAGAATTAAATATTGAAAACGAAGAACAAAAATTTTGCTCATCCAGTATCTGTCGTCCATAAGTTTTATTATGTTCTTCCCACCATCCAACCAAAATTCAAATTAATCACTTCTTATAAGGTGTTTTTAATGAAATTTTATATCAACCCTAAAAGTTTCAAAGTCTTTGGACAGGTGTAAATTAAGATATGGTTGAATTAATGAACATGAATTTTCCTGGCCGCCAAACACTATTTCACCCACTCCACGTGGAAGTGCTAAAAAGATTCCTTAATGAGATCCTTATTTTACGATATTTAATGTGAACCATTTATTTTGATTATTACAACTAAAATAGCTTTAATCACATCATTTTAAGTCTGGTAATATGAGATATTTTTTATTTAATATTGTGGGGTCCATTCTGTCAGCTAGAAATATTTTTCCACTTGATTGATTTTTTTGGGCCACTGTGTATCGAATTGGGTCTCGGTCAAGAAGACAACGATAAAGAAAAATGAGAGAGGAAATCCAACCAAAACTTAATCAATTAATTTTTATCTGAATTTTAAAATTTATTCCCAAAAATAGATGATCTAGAAAACTATGAATTTTTTAGAATAAAGCAATTTTCACAATTAATCCCAATAATCACTAAAAACCCTAAAATGGTGCAAATATACTCATATTGACTAATTGGGAAGGATTAAATAAATGAAACACATCTGAATTTTTTTTAAAATATTAACTCTATCAATTATATAATTATAATTAGGTAATTTCACTGATAAACGTTTTGGGTCCTTACCTTCTTCCCCCATATGAAATTTCACCCTCAAAATTTTGTTTTACATTCTAAGATGAAAAAATGTGTGGGCACTTTTCCTTGATCTCTTAATATGGTTCTCATGTATCCTATTTGTACGTATGGTTCCACCTTAGTACTTTGACTATGTGATTAGTCTTGTTGTGAATTACTTTATCTCTATGATCCAAGATCTTCAATGACTGCTCATCATATAAAATATCATTCTCCAAAAATACCACCTTTTAATTCAGAACATGTGAAGGATGTGGTTTGTAATTTATCAAGAGGGATACGTGGAATACATCTTGTAATTGAGTAATTTCTAGAGAACGTGTTATTCGATAGGAATTGACACCAACACGATCAAAAATCTTGAAGGGGTCGATATACATAAGACAAAACTTCCCTTTCTTCCCAAATCTCATGAGAAGTCGTAATACTTGATGAGATATAACCATATTCATTAGAACATATTAAAATAATTCTATCTGAATAAATACTTGAGACTCTTGTGATGAATATATATCTCATACTTCTCCCCATTGAGATAATGCTTCCATATTTTCAACATGAAGATCACAGTCGCCAACTCCAGATCAGGCATTGGATAGTTTTTATCATGAATTTTAAACTTCCTTGAGGAATTGGATATCACATAATCATTTTTTATCAGTACAAAGCATATTAATTTCTTGTAAGCATCATAGTACACCACAAATAGTTCTTCACTTTTCCGGAGTGTGAGTACTGGCATAGTGACAAGCCTCATTTTTTGATCCTTAAATCATTCCTCACATTCCTGAGTCCAAAAAACCTCACTCCCTTTCATTTAATCCTGGTAACTAGGTTTGAAAATCATAATAAGTTCTTCATAAATCATTGGTAATTCTTAGATAGGTCGTGAGAACAAAAGATCTCTATTACAGATATTGTCATGGCCCACTCTTCGATTGATTTGTCTTAGAAGGGTCTAAAGATATTTCCTTGCTAGTGATAACATGACCAAATAATGATATTTCCTCCATCAATGACTCTAATTTTCTTTACATTTCATATAGTTTTTACCTTCTCAAAGTCTTCAATAGAATATTCAAATTCTCCTCATGTTGCTCATTTCTGTTGGAGTATCTCAGAATATCATCAATAAAGGCTACCAAAAATTTATCAAGGTAATATCTGAAGACTCTATTTATTATGTCCATGACATTTTTGGGAGAATTATTTAGTTCAAATGGAATAATAATGAACTCATAGTGTCCATACCATCTTCTAAAGTTAGTCTTGGGAATATATTCTTTCTTCACCTTTAATTGGAAATATCTCAAATAAAAATCCACCCTAGAGAAATAAATTACCCCACGTAGATGATTGAAAAAGTCATCTATCTGAGGAAGAGGATACTAGTTATTTATCAATAATTTATTAATATCATGATAATAAATATAAAGAAGCATTTATCCATCCTTCTTCTTGATAAAGAGGATTGTTTCACCGAATGGTGATATACTTGGGTATATAAATACCTTCTCCAGATTCTCCTGTAACTACTTCTTCAGTTCTTATAGCTCATAGATGGACATTATATAATGATTTTTTTGATATAGGAAGAGATCTATAAATATTTTAAATTGAGAAATCAACATATCGATCACGTAGAAGATTTAGAAATTATCTAGGGAATAGATAAGTGTAATCCCTCCCCACAGGTATGACTTCAAGAATGATCATCTTATTTGTATCAATCATTTGAGTGAGATATTATTACTTATAATGAATTAATATCCACACATGAGATGATGATTCTGAAAACGATTCATCTTCCTCCTAACACTTGTAAATAATTGGAGGATGCTTTGTGATGCGAAGAGTGATCTCCCTTTCCCATCAATTGATTTTAGATTTTTATAAAGTTAGCCAACCCATAACCAAAATAGCATCAAACTCCACCAAAGGATGTAAGAAATGATTTTATGGGAGGTTCAATCCAGAAACATTAATTAGGGAGGATTTATGTACTTTGGAAGCAATAATTTTCTCATTAGCTATTCTCAAATATAACCCGACCTCCATATTTTGTGGTGGTTTTTGAATAGTTATACTAAACTTGAATGATATGGAAGAATGCATAGAACCAGAATCAAATAGTACATTCATTATTCTTGAATGAATAACCACCGTACCAATCACCACATCATTTTCCGGATCCACCTCAGCAGTAGTCTTAGCATATTCCCTGCCTTGTTTCCTAGGAGGTTTTTGTTGATTTCCTTTGACAACCCTAGGATTAGGGAATTGGTTTGAAAAATGTCCATGTTTCTTATAATTGAAACACTGCACTATAGTCTAAGTGTTTATTTGAAAATTACTTTCTTCTTCGACATTAGTGGAATTATTCATGTCCCTTCAACAATTTATAGCCAGATTCCCATTTCATTCACATTTAAATCATTTCATGGTTCCATTTATACTATTTCTAAGATGATTCTTCCCCCAATTTTGACAAGTGGGATATTTTATCTTCTTTACACCATGGGATTTATTTGATGATCCAACCATATTATAAACCATTTTCCACTTTTTTTTCTTGGGCCCATAAGACCACTGAGTCTCTGATCTTTATTTCAACCTTGATGGCATAATGGAAAATCTACTCATAACTTTTGAAGCCTTGAATCAAAAATTATTTCAATAGACTCATATTTAGTCCACTAAATAAGAGATCTACCTAGATTTAGGGATTCATGACAAAGCTAGAGGATTATCTTTCAAACCTTATCATGTTTGCTGTAGACACTCCGATAGACTAAAATATCTTCTACTTAAGTCTTAGGAACTCTCTTTCCATCTTGAGATGAAGAGTTCAGGGAAAATATTTTTTGAAAACATTTTCTTGAATTCCTACCAATCCATGAAATCAATTTCCTCCATGTACATTATAATTTTGATCAGTGTCCACCACAGATCAGCTTCCCCATCAAAAAAATAGAAATTCAAGCCAAATTTACATTATTCTAAGCACTAGTGGATAGAGAATATATTTTCAATGGAGTTACTACATTGTTCTGCAAGGAGGGGATTAGAAGATACACTAAACATGGGAGTCCTTTTCCATATGATGTATTCAACAACAAATTTCTCTTTACTTGTATATAGGATGTGTATGACATGATTCAAGTTATTATTAATGACTTATTCCAGCTGATCATGTACTATTAGAATGTTTAGAGAACCCATTCCCATCGTATTTGGTATATAATTAGGGAATCCATCCTAGTTTATATTATACTGTTTTTTAGAATGTGTCATCCTATTTTCTACCATTAACTAAGAAACATTAAGTTCAATTAGGGGGATTTATTACTTAGATAATTAGAATAAAAAGGAAACTTTAAACATAAAAGGATACAATCTTACAGGAAAAGTATATCCTAACATGGGATTCCAAAGGTTTCAATCGAGGTTATCCATGATCTGTGACATAAACAATATTTTTATGGGTATTTTATTTATTCCCTTAATTATGGTTTGTAATGAACTTATGAATTTACCAAAGCATATCCCCCAGGAGTGTCAAACCAGGTGCATAGTAAGACCAATTTTTATGTATCGGATTACCCTGAATTAGGCCTGAAACACCTTATAGGTGTTGTTACTCCTAGGTATATCTATGACAAAACTATGTACACCTGTAGTATCCAGAAAGGGATGTATTTTCTTGATAAACCAACTAATCTATACTTACCAAAATTTAGGGATGTTTTATTAGACTTAGTCTTATCCGTAAGGTTGTTATTAAAGTTCTCTATTCCTAATCTCAAAAAATAACTGACCTTTATCTGATACCAAATAGCGCGACCCAATACTTTAAAAATAATATTTCGTGATTTTAAACATAATTAATTATCAAATTACAATCCAATGATCTTAAAGTCTAGTGTCTTTAGAAGACTATGTACGTAAAACAGAAAAAATGGGACTAAATAAAACATTTATTTACTTATCATATATTATGATCTCATAACATAATTTGAGACCTTAAAACTTCATAAGATAACCTATGTATAGCATGAACAAAGGGATGATATTAAATCCTAGAAAGGGAATAATAATAATAATAATTCTTAAAACATGGGTTATATGGAATGGCATAATGATATAAAAAGGCATGAAACATGATTAAATATAAAGAATCATAACATGGGATATTATAATCATATATTCATAGTAATTTGGAATAAAAATAAAACATTAATTTAGTATTATTCAAGTCTCATTTCATATTGAGTATCATGAGTTAAGGATAACCATAAAGATTGTTGCACATGGAGCACGAGTCAAGGCTAACCACCAAGGTTGTTGCACATAACATCCCATGAGACTAAAAATTACCCAATGAATTTGAGCACTATATGGGTTAACCCATCATAACATGTTCATGAATATTCTTTCCATATTAATAATCATACATAAATAATCAAACATAAAATAAGGGTTACCCATGGAAAGAATTAGGTATCATAATCATGTCATAGAGCTTAATAAATGGGTGTATCATAGAAGTGTCCATGAAATAAAATAATAAAATAAGAAATGAAAATTAATAAATTAATATACTCATATATCATGACTAGTGATGTAAAAATTAAGTGGTAACATGTAATAGTAGTATTTATGAAACTTTTGAATTTAAACATTTTAATGCGGTTTAAGGAAAATATTAAAGAGAATTTAAAGAAGAAAAAAGAATTATCTTTTATATAAAACCAAACGTGTACTAATATAGTTTTCATAAAAAATTATAAATTTTAGAAAAATAATGGTGGCTTAAAATATATTATTACATGTACTTCATATTGGGTAATATTTTTTGTAATTTCACTTAAATCAGGCGTGCTTATCATGAATAATTGGGTAGAGAACCTTTTAAAAACATGTATATCCCTAAAAAATGATGAATGGATCATGATACATGATTTTTGAACATATAAACAGAATTTATAAGATTTACAAAAAAATAAAAGATAATTTCATTTCGGTAAAAAGAGGGAAAGAGTAACCCGACGGAATAATGGAGGTTCAGGTAGAATCCCTTACCTCAAGTCCAAAGGTTTTGTTTACCTATTATTAATGTCATGGATAATAAAATTATATTCACTAATTAATAATTACATAACACTTTAATAATGTATTTTATTTATTATAGCTTTATTAAGTTCATTAATGGATCTTTTTGATGGGTTAATAGGTTCAATTTCATTATTTCGGAGTTTTGGTTTCCTTGGTTTGCTTGATTGGTTTACTTACATACATGTATGAAAAGTCTTATAGAGAAAGAGGAATTATCCAAAATTGAACTTATATGTTATTAATGACCTTGAAGAGGTTAAATTTATCTCATCTATAATTTGTTTTTATGGAATTGCGATGAATCATTAGATAAATAGTTAATTATTATCATTTGGGTTTATTTTGGAGGTTTTCGATCACAATGAACTCATTTTATTTTATAAATTAATATCATTTGTAAAATATGATACTTGAAAATTAAATAGGATATATTAAATATTTTTTAATATTTTTTAAGCATAAAAATGTTTTCATGACCATCCTTGAAGGTGCAATTGAAATATGAAAGCACGTCATCCACGAAGGTGGTAAATCAGCACCTCACAGACAACATTTTCATTCTTAAAGTAAAAGACAGAGTAGAAGATATTTGATGAATAATTATTCCATAAAGATGATAAAATACCATTATATTTAAGGTAATTTAGTTTTCATGCCACTTGTACAAGGTTAAGATGAATTAAGGTAAGAAAAGAAAAGAACTAGAAAATAAATTGAAAGAAAAAGGAAGAGGGGTTTACCTCCTGATTTCTTCTTCTTCAAAACCTCTTTATGGGATTGGTTTTTTCATTTGTTAAGACCAAAATCTCCTGGATGTGGGGGAGTCTCTTGGTAGGGTATTTGAGAATAATTTTGAAAAGACCCAAGGCATTAGAGTGGCGAGGAGAAGAGGTGGTGAGGGGTGGTATTTATGGTGGAGGAGAGAGATGTTTTCAAATTATTTAATTAATTAGTTTATTATTCTGATGAAGACAATAAATAGGGTTCATTATTGAGAATAAATACGTTAATTAGATCATTTTATTTCAACCCAATGGTTCTTACATCAGTTATGACTCATGGAATGGCATATTTAACTTATAAAGTATAAATATCGTAAATTGTCGTATTTCACTATTCACAAAATTCAAGTATTTTAGAAAAATCCCTAAATTTTACTCTAACCATTTTTAGATGTGTTGAATTAAAAATGAACTCAATTTTATCAAAGTAATTTTATAAATATGAGAAATTTTAATTTTAATTAAAATAATCATTTACTTGGAAAATACAGATTTTAAAATTATAACTGCTTTTATATCACTTTGAAAAATTAATCAAGGCCTTCTAAAAATATCTTATAATAATAAGGGGTAAAAATAATAATTTAAGAATAATTTTTATGAAAATAAATTTTCTTTTAAATTATTAAATTATTCATAAAATTGTTCTTAAATATTTATACCTTAAAAAAATACGAACACTTAATTAAATTTTTTTTAAATATTTATTTATCTATATTATGATATAATTATATCATATTGTCAATTATAAGATAAATAAATTAAATTTATAATTTTATTGGTGAGGTTACTATTAAATTTTTTGGTTTAAAATTCATAATGTTCACATTACTATTCCAAAGGTCAAGTTACTATTTCTTTGGTATAGATTCCTTAACATCTAGAAATAACTTATATTTCATTCATTCATCCTTTATAATGTTTTGATTTTTTTTCTTAATATGATTTTATGTTATTATACTCTATGAAATAATTATAAGAAGGGATTTTCATTGATAAATGTTTTGGGTTGTTACAGTATCAACATGGGCTACACACCTTCTATGAGTTCTATTTCAAACTTAATCACTCTCTCAAGAGGTAGAATTGAAAATTATTCTAGAAAAAATCATGATGAAGATAAAAAACTAATTGGAATGATAAGGGGGATAACTCTTATCTTCAAGAAAGATCCAATCCTTTAACATACACTATAATATTTCTAACTGGACTCATATTTGGGCCAACTATACAACTCCTAAGTCCCTCTCCCAAGTCATTAAAAACTTTCCCCTCTTATGCGATTTAATGAATTCTAATATCAAATTCTAATCAATGTTTTAATTATATATAATAATATAGTCCATCTAAAATATCACATAGAACTAGATATATATAGGATCATGAAATCCCATAAATTCACATATCTATTGATTGCTATATGAAATCTTAAAATCATTGGAATATAGTCTACTTTTATCCCTAAGGGTAGGCCAAGATAAAGAATCTCTGAAGATATTATAAATGTTATGTTTAGTCCAACTACCAATTGAGTAGAGATAAATGAATGGGAAGATCCTTTATAAAACAAATTAGTAGATATTATAAAAGTTATCAGAACTATACATCAAACTATCAGTGGTCCCTCACTACCACCAACTTGATCCTAATACAATATAAATACATGGATTAACTTTTATCTATTACTTTTACCCTAAGTCAACAAAGTATGGGGAGTCTGCATCATCTACAAAGGTCCTCGACCTCTAACTTTCATGAGTCTCCTACAAATATTCTAAGAATAAATAAAACAAAAAATATTGAAGATGAAAAGTTGTTCCACATTGGTGGCACTCTACAGGTGGATTCCTACACATTTTAATGAAATTCCATATTTTCTTACAGTTAAAGCACCTAGTATAATGAAATCCAACAGAGGATACTGTGGAATTCCTACTCTGTCAATCAATCTTCTACCCTAATTTTCCTCCTCAGTTTTCCTCTTACTAATGCCCTAAGAGATCTCTGTAATATTGATTGAATGATCAATATCAGTTCTCTAGGAATTATATGTAAGCGTACTATATTTACTTCCTCTGTATCATTCTCGACGGATAGGGCCATATGCAACAACTTTGGATATGATTTAATATAAATGCATGTAAGATTCTTTTTGAGCATAGGATTGAGGCCAAACTCAAATTTTAATCTTGTTTGGGCCTCGTTCCCATCCAAAAGAGTGGTGAAGTATATAATCTCTATAAAATGAGAAGAATATTTTTAGATAAACCTATCTCTACTCTATAACTCCATGAACTCCAAGGAATAATATAGCTTCATCATGTCTTGAAAATATTTCTTGAGGAAAATATCCCTGAGGGTCACCAATGTATAACCCTCTTGTCTTATAACATGATTTATGAAAATATACCATTGTATTATCCTAGAAATTTAAAAGAGGCATGGTTACTAAAACAATTATTTTAGAACTTCTCCATTTTTTCTTCTAATGTAATTAAGAGTCTAAAGAGTGGTTCAAGTGCATTTGGGGAATATTCAAAGCCCTGAGCTAAATATATTAGAAGTAAAAACTAAGTCACATGATTAAAACATGGTTAGTACTAAAAATGTGACTCAACAATGTGGCTTATACAGTAAACTATAGAGAAGGGAATAATTTGTTTTAACCTTGTCACTATACACACACGTCCATGTGTAGTACTCAAGTGGGATGGAATGGGCTACACGATTTATCCAAACCATACCACCAAGGTTGTATGTTTAGTGAAATTAACCAGTAGCACCACTAGGTATAGGCACATGGTTTAGATATCTATGTGGAGAAACCATGTGCCTCATGAAAATGTTTAAAAAATATATTTTTACCTTATCTTATTTATGTATTTACCCATATTTCCCTTCTCTTTCACATGTATCTTCTACCCAACCAAATATTTGATCATGGTTATTCATCTAGTAGCAGATTCTTTCACTTACAATTTCATTGGATAGAAAATTGTAACCTCTTCATTCCTATTAATTATTTCCACGTTTATCTCTCCCTCAGGAGTTCTATTTCCCAGTGATCTAATATGACTTATTTTCATGAAATTTGTATATTTTATTGATTTCTTCCATTATCTTAGAATCTGAAGCCAATAATTTATGAGGGATCATCTACCAAACTAAGTTAGGTGGTATAGTTCTTTTCCCGAATGTCTCGATGCTTTATATAGTTTTTCATTGTTCCATGCACTATACCCTTATGGTGACACCTCTTAGATTTATAATGAAATAAATAAATGATTTTTAGATTCATAGTATAGTTTTAAAAACCCACAAATCAATGTCATAGGATGAACACATCAACATGATCCACCTTATGTGTGTTCCTTATATAAGGGCCTAAGATCCTCATGCCTTGGAATTTTATTGAACCACAAAATGTTTAGTTTTGACTTTCACCTCGTGAATGTAATGTATTTTTAATTGAACCATAGAAAAAAAGTTAGGCCATGTGTATAGAACCTTTATCTTCTTATTTTATCTTTAATAGAAAAAATTAAATAAATTGGAATATATGATTAAAATTTATTGACTGAATGGTATGTGTTTAATAATAGGTATGGCCATTCCATTACAATATGCCTAGGGTGATAAAAGAGTCTCAATTAGGGATTTATTGGATGGACTCTTCAAGATTAAAAATCAGGTAATTTAATTTAATTACAACATGTTAGCTGTGATACAAGTTTTATTTTATATAATACCTTGGATAGGAACACCAAGAAGATTCCATTACATTACCCATGAGGAATACTTGGTTCCCTAATAGATTACCTTAGACAGGCTCAGTGAGAAATGTTGTTATACCATTCCATGAGTGAAACCAAGTTTCCTATGTGTTATACCATGGATGAGTAAATATAGTTTAACCTATATACTATTCCAAGAGTGATACTTGGGTTCCTTATATATAACACCTTTGATAGTCTCCTACCATCAGGGGTTTTATAGTACACCTAGTGAAATACCTGGGTTCCAATTTATGGAACACCTTGGATATGCCCATAATTCCAATTAATTAAAAGTAAGGATGTGTATTAAAAGTCAAAGAACATATTTAGGTTCAATCCAGGATTTATAATTTATTTTAATGGTATTTTTTTATATCTCCATTATTATATTCCATGAGAGTTATGGAACCCTTTATAAGTATATACAGGATCCTTGGGTATACAACTTGGGTCATAATTGAAATGTGGTGGTGGGGGGGTCTTTATATATACACATATATGTTATCACCTATATTATGTATATGTATAAAAATTAAATATATATATATATATAAGGTCAAATATATTCAGATACATTCCAACTCAAGCTGAAGTAGTTAGTTTCAGTCAGTTATACTGTGAGGAACCCAAATAGATGTGTTTTAATTTATTTAATATTATAGACTGATCATTACTTGAACATTAATAATTTTATATGAATAGACTAGATATTTCTAGAATTAATTGGGGGTGTCATACTTATTATATGTCACACCATATTTGGGATACCTATTGGTACTTGAAAACACCTTATATATGCAGTTAGGGACAAAGGGAATCACCACGCTTGGGATGCCTTACTCACTATTCTAGGATATAGTACCCGAGCTAGGGAATGAGATTTTCAATTTGATGGTAGTGTAGACATAATTTTTTATTTTTTCTATTGTATAATATTTTCCATATGTATGTACCAAGTATCCCAGGCATTTCCCATTTTCTATAGCATTATAACATGATTGTGATTTCTGTATATGATATTGATTTAGAATTTTCCTATTTATTATATCTAGATGGTTTATATTTATGTAGTTAATTTATTATATTATTTTCAATTATCACTATTATTTTATACCATTGTGCTACACATTGATCATGAGGATATATAATCCCAATAGTATAACCATTGACCCTCTCTACTAGTTGACAACCTATAGAATATAAATATTCTTGATTGAGGCCATGTAGAAAACTGGGTCTAATTACATATAACGGAACTGGGTCTGGGACCCTAAAATGTGGTATTAGAAACCCTTTTTCATTTTTTCCTATTGTTTGGGTATTAAGCAGGGGACTAGGATTGTGTTGTAATTTTGGATTGATCTTATTCCTTGGAGTAGCTTACCCAAGTATAGGGGAAACCCAATTTAATTGGGTAGGGATATTGCTATTATAGTTTTAACTAGTTAAAATTGTAATAATTTCACTTTTTACACATGAGTTGTGATGTTTTATATTATTATGATCTTACCATTACCCTTGTCCAAATGACACAAGAATGTATCATCACATGAATCATTACATGAACATGCAGATTCAAATTCCATGCATATTTCACATCATATTTATATTATTGTGTGAATTTCCTATTGTATATTATTGGTTCATTTTTTGTTTTATTAGAAAACATGATATCAACTCTTGTATGGATAAAATAATTAGACTAATTAATGTGATTTCATCATCTTAAATTATTTTTTCCAATAAATCTTGATGGTGGCACTTTAATTAGACAATTATATCATGTTTGATCCATAAACCCCTAGTTCTATGGGATGAAACATTAGACGATTTTGATTAAAAGAATGATAATATTGTTTTATAAATCATGTAATTTGATAAATTGGGAATGGAAATTCATTTATTCAAATAATTTTATTTAACCAATTCCATCCTGATAATAGTTGTAAGGGTTAGGTCGTCGTTACAGAACATTCCAATTGTAATTTATAAAGATTATGCATTTATAACAAGGTAATGGTGACTCATCTAACTGGACTATGATATCTATATAAATATAAATGAGTATGAACTTAAATAAGTTTATATTATTAAATAAAAATGGTTATTGTTAAATGGGGATGTCAATTGGAAATTAAAGGGTGTTTTCGTCAATAAAGTTCAATTGAAACTCTATATATAGGGACCTATACTACATAATATGACACCTTTACCCTGACCCAATCATAGTAGTGGGTAGTAGAATGTTTCTATTGTGATCTATATGATATTTCTTATCACTTATACCTAGATTTAGAATCAGGCATAGGGGTGTGACTCTTATATAGGAAGACATGTACTTGTCCTATTATGATATCCATTTTCCTAACTATGTTAAATATTATCTGAGGCATGTTTTCTGAAATGGTATAGCTATGTCTCCATGAAATCATTGATTCAAGCACCAAGAATGTGGTGATGAAAATTATATAGATGTGGTTATCCCCAAGAAATTATTATTTCCTCTTGTGGTAAAACTTTAGGCACTTATTTTTATTCCTCCACTGGTGTCCAATGCCCTGTTCAAAGAAGGATTCTTATACTTCATATAGTCTTTATAGGGAACCCCACAACCTTCACCTTCTTTGGAAAATTTGGCATGATTATTTTAGTAGCAACATCCTCCCACTTTTTCTGAGGAAAGTTGTAAGAACATGTATTTTATTTGAAGTATATAACAATTTAATTTCCATTTAATTCTTTAATGTTTTCATTATTGGAGTGCCTAGTTGGTTCATGGAGGAAATAAGGGTGTATGGATCTTGAAAATATCCCAAAGACTGATATTTGGGAGGAGGAATATGGGTTTCACAGTTTATATAAATTGTGTAGCCTAGTCTTTATAATTATATACAACTGTGGGAGATAGTCTAGTGCACTGTCTAGGGAAGAACAGTTTTATGAAACTATACAACCCAGGATGCATTCCCATGTGTTTGCTGCAAAATGTTTAACAAAAAGAAAATGTATAGTTGATGCATGGTTTGTCTAACTATGCACCATGACCATGCGAGGGGTTGTTGAGGATGTTTTTTTCACATGGGTTTCACATAGTTTGGATTACCATGCTACCAAACCATGTGACCTAGTTTTAATGGGATGAAAAGTCCATTTTCCCTTGGTTCCTTTAAAAACATAAACCTTGCCCTATTTTATTATTTATGCTAGTTGTAACCCCCTCTCCCTCTCATTGAAGCTACCTTCCATGTCTATGATAGGATTTGTGATAGCTCACCCATCTAGACTCTAATCGAGCCATCATTTGTCTCACAAGATATCTAGTATTATGTCCTATATTCCTCGTTCACCTTTTGTCATATATCTTCTCTTAGATGGTGTTATTTTAGTAAAATCCCTTATGCCCCATTTTAGGGTGTTTATATATTTTCCATATTTCTTCCATTATATCCTATATTAGAAGACAACAATAAATGAGGATTCGACTACCAATCTAAGGTATGTGGCCTAATTTTTTAACTCAAAATTTTGGTGTTTATATATATATATATATATATATATTCCATTGGGACATGTGCTGGATTTTCCAAGTGTCACATATTAAAATTTATTAATTCTTAATTAAATGAACAGGCTTGACCTATATAACTCACAAGAACCGATTAATTATCGATAAAGGTTAACGACCTAGAATTTGGCCACCCCTTTGGGTGTGTTACATAAATGTATAAGAAACCACAGGTGGACTATGTAGTTTATTAACCTTTTGAGGTGTGTTATTTACCCCTTTATTGGGATGGTAAATGAAATGGTTGAAATATAGTTTGAAATGAATTAAATAAGTGGGATTGGAAGACCTTATCCATTTTACTTTATCCAATACACTTCTCTCTTAGGATTGAGATGTTATTTATATCTTTGTTCTTAATTAAGATAAATTGGAGGATTCATGTGATGCTAGGACATCTAAGACTATGCCTTATTTTGAGCCAACATATGAAGTGAGTATAATTGATTAAATAAATGTGATGGACATTGAGATATCTAAACATAAATGGTATGTTTAGTCTTTGGGCATGTGACCATTCTTATTTAGACAATGATATTTAGAGGTGAGTTCCAAATTAGGTTCACTATAGATGGACTCTTAAAGCTTGAGTAATTAAAATATTATAATGAAGTCATTTTTATGTGACTTGGGTGAAACATGGTTCTCATATAAATTCCATAGGTGGACTCATTTGGAAGCAATATTGTATGCACTTGAGTGATACTTGGCCTCCCAATTTGGGCTTCCAAGGATGAACTTAGAGGGAATATTATTATATATGCTAAGAGTGACACTTCAACTCCCTTTTTGGACTACCAAGGATGGACACAGAGGTCAGTGACTTTATACCACACTAGGATGAGATTGTAAGGTGATGGGTTGATATATTACTGGAGTGATACCTGGGTTCCAATTATAAATGTCGTGGATGGGATTAGGTTCATTTTATATATTGAATAATGTGAGGAGTATACGATGCATCTTCCAAGAAAAATCACAAGATTGGATTCAGTAGAAGCCTTAATATTTACTGATGGCCTTATTATACACATCTAATTGGATGTGATTCTTGGGGGATACTGGATAAAGGATTTGGTTCCTGGTAGTTCATTATAATTTAAATCACGAATGAAGGATTACTCAAATATATTTTGGATTAGGCCAAAATAGGTAGTATATGATATGTGATCCATGTTAACTCAGAACTATATAGGTTATTTGTTACCACACTTCGTTTATAGATTTAATATTATCTACACACTATTTATTTTATACTTACAGACTGTATAGAATTAGACACTAATGGTGGTGGCCTATAGAGTTTATCTCACACTTTTCTTGGGGTTCATGTTTGGTACCTATACATACATCATGGATTCATTTGGGGGAAACGTTAAGCATATGGTTTCCAATTATTAATTTATTGTATAATGGTTGTAAGAGATCACATGACTGAGATATGGATAGTGATGCTATCTGGATATAATATTTTAGTATTTTTTGTTCTTTTGGTATACTTGTATTCATGTGTACCTACTAAAATTTCCACTTTTATTTCAATTTTTATAGCATGCCATGATAAACATATTTTATATTACGTTGATGGACATGATTACGTAGCTATTTATATGTTTGATAATTAATCTTATGCTATTTGGTTATCTTTTATATTCTTGTTGAATTTTTATTATGATTATACCATTTTGTTTCACTGTAATCATGAGAGTATAGTTTCCCCACTATTCCACCATGGACCCTCACATCTAGTTTGAAGCCTCTAGAATATGGGGATGTTCTCTTGAGGTGAGGTGGCCAACTAGGTTTAGTTACTATTGATTGAACTAGGTCTGGGATGTTACAATGGCGGTTCTCATGCTATTGAGTCATGGATAAAGGCCATGTTATCCATCTTAGATCATTTAGAGAATCTCTAGAGAAGAGGGTCAATATCATAACCTACATGCATTATGATTCTTCTAAGAGATGGTGGGATGTGATCATCCAAGCTGATCAACATAAGGGTATGGTTTGGAAAGACTTATAGATAGCCTTCTATGATTAATTATCCCCTTAGACACTAAGAGATGACCATGTTAAGGTATATATGCTCCTATGAATTGTTTTTTTGTCTATGATGTTGTACTCTGCATGTTTCACCGAGTTTCAGTGTTTCCCATTGATACTTTCAGATGATAAGTCGATGAAAATGATATATTTTTAAGATGGTCTTACATATAAAATCTGATTGTAAATGAATTTATTTTTGTTGACCTCTATTTCATAGATAGTAAGCTAGTTACTTATCACTGAGTGGGACCTAATGGAATCTGGAAGTGTGGGGTAGGGTGGTTCAATATCAATGTAGGGAGGTCGTAAGTATAGTGCTAGGAAACATCACTTTGAGCCTACTCATGGTGGTGGATCCAGTCATATGACACACACTGATAGTTACATTGTGTATCAATAGTGTGGTTGGGTATTCCATAAGAAGACCTAGTGTATGGGGGACCCACTTGAGTGTTGATATTGTAGACGGATGGGGACCATTAATCATTTTTTCCAAACTTTCCCTCAAGTACCTAGTGTGAAGGGATCTATAATAACTCCACATTTAGGTATTGAATCAATATCTCCATATTAGGTAGGGAGCTAGACTACTACCATCTGATCAGGTTGAGGAGGCGAACATTGACAAGGTATTTAGACATTATATATATAGCACCAACAAAGCGGACCTACCAAGGTAAGTCTGCTTGTATCTCATAACTTCAGTTCTGGAATTATTTATGTAGTGTATCCTACTCCCAAGGAGAATATTCTAGGGCCTTCTATAGTTTTAGATACTATTCTAATAGCCACTACTTTATTTCCTTCCTTATTAAATATTTTCACTTCACATTGCTTCATATCTTTAGAAATAATGGAATGTTTGCATGTAAAAATATAGTACTTTTGTGGGGTGATGACTCTCCACACACCATTAGGAATCCAAACTGAGAGCATACACTGATTTAAGGGATACCACCTTGAATTAAGTGGTTATATTTTTTGGATGAGATCCCTTTCTCTATTAGATGATGATGTGCATCGACACCATACTCAAGATGGACATGTCCATACATTATCATGCTATTATTGATTTCTATCATTTAAGGGTGTCTTTCACATCAGCCATGGGAGGTTTCTATATTCCTAAGGGTGAGTGGGATGTCCCTGAAATTCAAATTGGACCCATGAACCGTGGGATAGGAAGAGTGATAGGTTGGATTCCTATTCTTGTTTTATAGATCAGTGAATGTAGATTATAGATATCCCTCTAGTAGTGGTGTTTTTTAGGGATGTCTTCCCTGATGAAATTTATTGGTTACCGCCTATGAGAGAGGTGGAGTTAACTATTGATTTAGTGCTGGGAGAGATATTAGTGTCCATTTATACTTAAAATGTGGCACCTACTAAGCTTTAAGAACATATGAAGTAACTTGAGGATTTGGAAGATAAGGGTTTCATACAACCTAGTAATTCACCATTTGGTTCATCTTTCCTATTTTCCAAGTAGGTGGATAGGAGCTGTAAACTTTTTTTTTGGATTACCACTAGTTGAATAATCTTATGATTATGAATCAGTATCCAATACCTCAAATAGATAACCTTTTCATCTAGCTTTGAGGAGAAATAATTTTCTCCAAGATTAATTTATGGTTAGGCTACTATCAAGAGTATATTAAACCATTATGAATACCACATAAAATGATTCATAGTTAATATGTCTTGAAAAAGTATCTAGTTATGTCATTCGGTCTTAAAAAAGTTCCAGTAATTTTAATGGCCCCGATGAATCAGGTTTTCCACCATTATCTAGATTCATTTGTGGAAGAATTCATGGATGGTATCTTGGTGTATTATTATACTCAACTTGACCATGAAAAAAATCTTGATATCATGTAGAATACATTAAGATAACACCATCTATATGCTAAGATCACAAAATTCCACTTTTTAATCGATAACGTTCACATCATGGGTCACATCATCAAAAACGAATGAGTCTCTACTAACCCAAAGAAGGTGAGAGATGTAGTAGCTTGGTAGTATCCCAATGAAATTTTTGACATATGTTATTTCATGGGGTTGGATGGATATTACAATCATTTAATTTGGGTGTTCTCACTAAAAAAGTTTCCTCTCATGATCTTAACAAAAAAGGTGTGACATTTTTAGAGTCTGAATCATGTGAGAGATCCTTTAAAGAGTTGAGAGGATTATTGACTTCAGCATCGATACTGATTCTATTAGAGTTAGGTATATTCTATACAGTTTATTGTGATTCATTAGGAATCAGGCTAGGAGTTATTTCGATATAGGGAGATCTAGTTGTAGTGTATGAGTCCCACCAGCTCATACCTCATGAGTGGAATCAACCTACACCAACCTTGAGTGGGAATTTGTAGATAATGACTTACTCTTTTCAAGGATATATCTATTTGGGGGATGGTTTATCATTTAAAAGTATCAAAAAAGTCTCAAATACATTTCTAAACTGCATGATTTAAATCTCAGGTAGCACAGATGAGTATAATAACTTTAGTTATTTTACTTTGAGCTTGATTGTACACCTGGAAATAGAATTGTAGTAGCCAGTTCACAATTCCCATTGAATTAGATACATTCCATTTAGAAGGATCGTAGTGGCTAGTAGTTGATGACCCACTTTTTTTGAGATACACTTGGAGGTGTAGGATCGCCAGGGGAAACCTATACTCACATAATTATATGTGATGTACTCTCTTCTAGAATGGGTAAATATGATATAGTTTTCTGATTTTGGTGGCTTAGTGTTGGGGTAGAGTGTCTTAGGTGATGATTCACCACCTAGTGGGGTTATCAACAAGTATGAGATTCTATACACTCATGGGTGTGTCTAGGTGACTATGGATATATGGGAAGAATTAATGTGGGAGTCCAATGAAATTATTTTTTAGTGAATTCAAGGCTTACCATGATGTAGCAGGACATATTAATTCAGTATTTAAATCCATGTATAAATAGGAAGATCAGAATTTTTATCTCACGGTGTTCCACCTGTGAGCTGGTGAAGGTGAGCACTAGTGGATTATTGAACTTCTAGATCCTCTATCCATTCAAGTGTTGAAATGTGAAGATTTCATCATGAATTTAATAATAGGATTGCTAATATCCCCTTAAGGCTATGATGTTATATGGGTGATCATCGAATGGTTGTCCAAGGTCACAAACTTTCTTCTTATCAAGGAGACCTTTTTAGTGGATGAAATTGTAAGGATTTATATTTGAGAGATATTATGAATTCAGAGTTTTCCCTATGCTATCATATAGAATAGAGACACTCTTTTTTCATAATGGTTTTGGAAGAGGATACATAAGGAATGAGGTTTTCAAGTTCTTCAGAGTATAGTTTACCATCCTTAGACAGATCATTGTCTGAGTGTATGATATGAGTGTTAGAGATAAATATATGAGAATGTGTCCTTTATTATGGAGGATCTAGAAAAAATCCTTCAATCATTGAGTTTTCACATAATAACATATTTTGGGAAACTATTCTGATGGATCCATACAAGGACCTAGATGGTATGTTAGTCTGTCCACCCATATTATGGTTAGAGGCAATTGAGGAAACTCTACCAGGACCTCATCTCATTCAGCATACCTTAGAACTGGTGAAAATTATTCATAATTTTACGGATATAACCTAGTCTAAGAATAAGTCTTATAGAGATCATCATCATTGGCCTTTGGAGTTTGAGGTGGTACATTGGGTCTTTCTGTGTGTTTCTCCAATATTGGGTCACAAATGTATTAGAATACCGGGAAATAAATCCCCTCATTATGTCAGGTCTTTTGAGATCATGGAGAGGTTCATGTGGGTAGACTACCAGTAAGAATTTCCTCAGAGATACTAGGGAATTTATGACATATTTTATGTATCACAACATCACAATTATTATTCTGACTCATTTAATTATTTTGATCCTATGGATATAGACCTAGAGGTAGATGAATCCTTTGAGAAGCATACTATATGTTTCATTGGTGGGAGAAAAAATTCTCTATAATGTAGTTAAATTCCTCCAGTATGGAAACTATATAAGAATGGCCATGTAAAAGTAGAAACATTGGAGTGATAGGTCGATGATAGTTCTAAATGGATGAAACTTTTCTCAGATGACGTTTTACCCCATTGGAAGGGTAGATTAGGGATGTGTTGTTTTATATATAGAAGTTTGTAATGCCCTATAATTTTTTAAGATGAATTGATACATTAAATACTATTCAAAACATCTCAATTTATTATATTGAGGTTATTAAGAGGCTAATCAGTGGTTTAGGAGTGTCCAAGGATCAATTAGAGCTTGGAGCTCCAGATTTTGGAATGGAAAATTGAAGCGTCGGGTTAGTGTATGGTTAAGGATTACCATGTGGCTCAAATATGTGGGTGAGGCATTAAACTAAAAAGAAGAATGTGGTTAGTTTTAAGCATGACACTCAGGCCGCATGGTCGTACCGGGTACTCCAATGGGCTGGAAGGGGCCACATGATTTTTCTAAACCATACACCTAGGGTTGTATGATTAATTCCATTTAACAAGTGGTTACACATGGTTTAGGTTCATGGTTTGTAAAACCATTCGGCCAAAACATGTTCCTCTTAAAAATGTGTAAAAAATTATTTTTTCCCATCTTCCCTTTTATAATTTAACCCATATTTTTCCTCATATTTCTAATGTATCATATCTTTAGATGCATGGTTCTCTCTTTCTTAATAAATACTATGATTTGATATAGATTCTTTATCTGGTCTCTAATTAATTCACCATAGATTTCAATAGATCACTAATAGTATGCTCCCTAATCCTCTTCCATATTTTCTATGTCTATCTTTCCATCATGATTGTTTTTTCTAGGTGAGATAATGTGACCAATCTTTTGGGAATTTGTCTCTTTTTCTAATTTCTCTCCTTTTACTTTGAATCTGAAGTCAATAAAGGATGAAGGTCATCTACAAAACTATGTTATGTGGTCTAGTTTATTTTCTCTAAAGTATTGATGATTTATATGGGTTTTCATTATGTCATGCATCAGATCCTTTCGATGATGCCTCCTACATGTCTTATTAAATGGATAAAATGATGTTTCCATGATTAGTAAATTTTGAGAAACCCATAAATCAACATCAGAGGATGAACACCTTGATTGTTTCCACCCATTATGTTGTGACTTCTTTAAAGGACTTAGAGCCTCATGCCTTGGAATTAAATTGAACAACAAAATAAGGTCTGTTGAATTTCCCCTTGTGAATGTAGTATATTATGAATTTAACTAATGGAAAATGGTAGGTCATGTGTATATACAATTTATATTCTTTTTTTAAATTTAATTAACTATATTAAATGAATTATACAACATGTGAAAAATATATTGTTTTAATGGTATGCTTTTAATGTTAGTTATGACTATTCCTTTACATCAAGTCAGGGTTGGTGCAAAGGTCCAAATTAGGGAAGCCTTGGATGGTCTCATTGAGCTTGACAATTAGAAATTTTAAATGAGTTGAATCACGATAGGATATATACATGGATTCTCATATAGAATCACTTGGATAAGTTCACTGGGAATATTCCATTACTTTATCTATGAGCGATGCATAGTTCCACTGTGAGTTACTTTGGATGGGCTCAATGGGAAATGTTGTTATACTATGCCATGAGTGATACCCAGTTTTGTATATGTAATAGATTTTATGGTATCATAGTTTTATACCTATATACTATGATTAGAGTGATATTTTTTCCTTATACAAAACACCTTATATAGACTCCTATAGTGGTGGGTTTTATAATGCACCTAGAGCGATTCCTAGATTCCATTTTATGAAACATCATGGATGAGCCCATGATGATAATTAATTAAAACTAAGGATGTTTCTACCAATACAAATAAAATGATTTGGTTTGTTCCATGTTTTATAATTTATTTTTATGATGTCATAGTTATCTCTCCATGCTCATATTCCATGAGAGTGATGAAACCGTTTATATGTGTGTGTGGGTTCCTTGGGTAGAAACCTCATGTCATAGTTGATATAGTGTATATATATACCTATATGACATCAAATATATGATTTATATATATAAAAATAAATTATATATACACACATATATATATATATGTGTACATACAGGATGATATCTATTCAGAGACATTCTGGCTCAGGATGAAGTATGCAGTGCCATTCGGGTGTCCTATGAGGAACCCAAATCAATGTGTTTTATTTTATATATTGTTATTCATTGATTATTTCTTACATAATACTCATTTTATATGAACATACTAGATAGTTATATATGTCATTGGTGGTGGTATACTGATTATATATCACATCCAATTCGAGCAGCCGATTGGTACCCAAACACACCTTATGGATGTAGGTAAAGACGAAGGGAAGAATCCAACATTAGATTCTTGACTTACTATCCTAGGATGGAGTGTGGAAGTAGAGGACCAAGCCTATGATTTTAATGAAAGTATATATATATTTTGGTATTTTTTTACAGTACATGCATATTCACGTACCATGTATCTCATGTACATGCCCTTTTATATATAATAATAACATGGCTATCATTTTGGTATATGATAGTGATTTATATTCAAAAAGTTTTTTAAACATGGATGGTTTATTTTTCCTATTTTTTTTTATTCTGTTGTTTAAAATACTCACTAATATTTTATATTGTTGTGTTTCACTCTGATCAAGAGGGTGTTATCTCCACACCATACCACCATAGACCCTCATTACTAGTTGGAAGCCTCTAGCATATGGGGAGAGATGCATGAGGTCATGTTTCTAACTAGGTTCAATTACTTACAATATAATTGGGCTCGAGATGCTAAACCTATCTCCCAGATAACCCTAGAATATGTAGTTCACCAACACCAATCATCAGTCCATATGAATCTAGACTATATAAAAAATTCTATCGATGTTGTCTATCCAATCCACTACATCATATGCACCTATTGTACCTTAAATTTCTATTGGATATTAGATCTAGAAATCATGATCATGATTATTCACAATATTCTAAAAGTTTCTACCTTTATGGGGAACAATATTAAATTTTTGTATGTGAATTGGATATTTATCCTAAATGACTATATCCAATTCATGAACATGTTTGGGTACATCCTCTAACACTACTGGCGGTGGTACAAGAACATTACCTATAATGATAGAATCCTAGGATACTTTTCTTGGTGGTCCCATCAAATATCTCCATGGTGGAAATTTTGAAACGCCAAAATAACTTTTAAAATTATTGAAGTTATTAATTAATTATTGATCCTAATTATTTTATGGGATCACATAAAGTTTCTCCAAATACACTACACATAACCAAATTTATATCCTTCTTAAAACTAACCATAGTCGAAGATAAGTGCATTGTACCTACACATTAGTCACAATCATATATATATATATATAATATCATGATCATGTTTAACTAATTAATGTTAAATACTGATATACACAAAATATGAGAACATAGATATATCCCAAAACAAACATTCCAGGTCAATCCAGAATAGATAGAAAGAATCAAGTAATTTATTTAAAGAACTTTTATTTTTCACACAATAAGTGTATATACACACACACATATATGACATGTGATAAAACATGACTAGCCATGTTGTATGAAAAGACCTAAAAACCTAAAATAGAAACTATACATTATACTTGGGATTATCATGAAATTGTAAAATCAAAACTATAATAGTAGTCCCAATAATTGTTACATTGAGGTCCATTACGCATGTGTTGGTCAAGAACACTTATAAATATACTAATTGATCCCCACATATCCTAATAACCATTCTATTAAACCCCTAAAACATTTGTAGTGAGAAAGGAAAAGAATACCCTCCTTTGATATAATTTTGTAACACCATAGATCAGATCACTAGGTCTGATACAGAGTTCCACATATTGTTGGATCAAAATGGATATGAAATGGAACAAATACAAGATGGGGGTGAATTTTATATTTAAAATATTTCTATTAAAACCTTTAAGTAATTTTATTTGTTTACTATAAAATAAACAAAAAAAATTCCCAAAGACTTTTATAAAAGAAAACAAATGATCAACCTGAGTCTTGGTTCGATGATATAATATGATACCACGGGATATGAAACAATTGTATTCAGATTGAATACAAATTTTAGATTAATAAAAACTATAAACTATTCCACCATACAGAATATAGAATAAATACTAAAAGTGTAAGCTGTAATTAAAAAAATTACAAAACAATTCAATTATAAAGAAGAATTAAAAGTATTATCTTTTTATTATAATAAAAAGAAGAAAATTAAAAGGTATTACAGTTATTTTCTCCCAAATATTAGGGTGTCTTTTTACCTAGGATAATTGGTTTTTCTCAATAACAATGGTAAACCCTCGGTACGATGACCAGCATATTCATCTTGTTATCCTTGAAAGCCATTGATTTTATAGGTAATCGACACCTTTGTCTTTAAAATACTCAAAATCCCATGATACGATGATCAATTGTACTGTCTACCTATCCCAAGTAGCCCTCAATAATTATCACCTAATCATAAACACAAATTAAAACAAATAAATTATTGAAATACAAAAACTAAAAATGATCCATTCATGTTTTGTAATTTCAAGTCATTCGTGTGAAGAAGATATAAGTCACACGATCTCTCTCTAGAACATGGAAGTAGCTAAAGTCATTCACTTATTATCTCTCCTTAAAATGACCTAATATTTAGAGAAATCAGGTTCTAACAGTCATATTTTCTCCAACAGTCATATTTCTCTGGAAAACACAGAGGGACTTGGACACCTGGCATTGTATTGATTATATTGAAATAGAAAACACAACATCGTTTTGATTAGTTTATAAATAAATCCACGACATCATTTTGGTTCAAAAGATAGATATATGAAAATTATAATAAGAGTATGATTGGTGTAAAAAATTTGTTTTGATAAAATAAATAAAAACATTCATGTTATAAAAATAACACATGAGTATGGTTAATATTACTTAGTGAAAAATATTAATATGATGCAAAGTGGGTACGAAGAATAATGTAAGTAGAATTGACAAAGTGATTATGATGGACATAGTGAGTACAATGATCATAGTGAGTATGATGGACCTTATAAGTATGATGGTCAGAATGAATACGATAGACATAGTGAGTACGATGGAAATAGTAATTATGATGGACATAGTGAGTACGATGTCCATAATGAATACAATGGCCATAGTGAGTATGATGAAATAAATGAGTACGATGGACATAGTGAGTATGATGAGCTAAAAACCATATCCATTGTAAGTCCTTTATTTGAGAAATGAATATAAAGATATTTGTGATTTCCAAAACAAAATTCATAAAAATCAAAATAAGACTTTTGACTTCACAATCTATCCCTTTTTGGAAAGAACAAAACACAAATTATAACTAGAATGAAATAGATATCTCCCCTAAGTTATACAAACTCTTCTGGATAATGAAATGAATACAACTAACTCTCCCCTAAGGATTGTATTAGTAGATTTTCTTTGATAACGATGTATTTAATTTGAGTACAACATTAACAATTCTCCCCCATTGTAATAATTTACCCCCTCTTTTATAAAACAGTCTCCCCCTTTGTGATTTACAAAAACAATGGGGTAATATTGAGTTTTCTAAAAAGGTTAGAGATAAAAACAATGCAAAACAGTGTAAATGAAAACAAAACCCTCATTGAATTGTAAACTGTTCATAGAATTTCAAATGACAACCATGAAAGAAAGATGTAGCAAAACATTCATTTGTTTTATCTTTTTTTTAATTTCTTAATCAACACATGGAGAATGAAATTCATCCTATTAATTTATTTCTTTTCTTTCGAGATAGAAACACCCTGAGTTTTGAGAAGCTCTTGTTGGCCTGCAAAAAATTGATACTAGTTTTTGATGGTGTGTTCTTGAATTCTGATCACTTCTTCCAGAGTATCAATCATGTGATTAATATTCTTATTTTCATCAGTCAACAATGTTTTTTTTCTTTAACAAAAATATTTCATCTTTTAATGATTAAACCATTGAAAACTTTGACTAGAAAGATTTCATCCTTTCTTACAACTCTTTACTAAAAAATCATCAGCACCTTGGGTTTTTGGAATCTGATTTAGCCTATTATTGGTTTCCTTATCATGATTATTAAATAAAATTGAACGATCATTTGAAAGCATCCTTAAGTCTTCAATTGATTACTCATGTTCATTCACTGATATTTCTATTTTGTATGACTATTTGGTCATCTTATTGCAAGCCTTCTTGTGAGCAACATAATTTTCACTCAAAACTTTTAGATCAACCTTAATCATTTTTTGACATCTCCTACTAAACCAAAATTCTTCCTTTGATTCTCTGTGATGAAATCAATCTTTCCATCTAGTCTGGGAAAGTAGGGAATAGTCTTCCCGATTAAACTTAAAACATGAACAATGTAATCACTTTTCTTCAATGAAATTGTGTGTTCTGAATTAGTATCATCATCGTATGATTCAAGTTAATTTGATCGGCTTGAGTCTTTTTCTGGTTGGTATCATTTTTCCTTTATATATTTCATTTTCAACACTTTTTAATTCTTTTTCAACTCTTTATTCTTCAATCTTGTCACTAATGACAATTACTTTCTCGGAATTAGAACTATGAGGCACTTACTTGATAGGAGATGGAATTATTTTTGATTGATTTTCTATGGATTGAACATGTGCTTGATCAGTATGATGATTCTGTTATGGAATTACTTAATTTGTTTTTGAAGAGACGATTCTTCCCTAAGTTTCATGTAACTCTAAGGATATTCTATAAGAAATTCATATTCTTCTTCTTCTTCACTTCCTTTTTGTGGAGCCGATTGAATTACATCTTGTATTATTTCATTCCCTTTTTCTTTCTTAGAAATTGTTTGTAAGATTGGTTCTTGTTGAACTTCTTCTGTCAGTTGAGCACTTATAAACTCAACACATTTTAGAATTTTTGAAACATCAAAATCTTGAGCTTTTCTTTTAAAAAGATTATTCTTCTTCTAATTAACCTGTAGAGTATCTTCTATTTTCATCTTCTCGGCTAGAGCTTCAGCTAGATCAATAATGAATTTAGGATCACCTTATTTTCTTTGTTCTTTATCCTTTATCCACTTGGCTACAACCTCTTTACTATATTTGATTTTTTATTTGGATTTGTACTGATTTGAGGATATAACTTTGAGGAGCTAAAACTGTTGGAGTATATTCTATTAGAACTAGTTCTTATTGATTTGGTGCCAATTATTCCACATCTTTGATGAAGAGTTATTACATTTCATCTAAAAAACATTCAATTTATTTATCATATTCTAACTTATCCAAGAAGCCTTCATCTCTTTCAATTATCCTTTCACTTGAATATTGCAAAACATCAATGTTTCAAGAATAATATTTTTGAGAATACTTAGATACCTGATAAGATGAGATTCAATTTATCTAGACTTCACATTCTTGATTGTTTTGAAAATACATCCCATGAGATTTAACTTTCTCATATTCACAAGACAATCTAATATAATGATGTTAGAAACCTTAATAGTTTCTCTATCCACTTTCCATAGAATTATAAACCCTTCCATCCAAAGTAAAATAAACCAGTTATCTACAAAGAGATGGTCTACTTTTATTTTCTCCTCATTTATAATAAATAGTGACGTTTTGACTCTTTTCTTATTAAACATACCAACTTCCTCTGGTAGCTTATGAGAAAGACAAAAGGAGTCACCGATAGTAGGGATATTGAGGAAATGTGATTCTTATATTAATGAAATTGAAAATTTTCTATCATACACAACAAAGTTAATAATAATATCATTATTAAAGGAAACAGTATTGTAGAATTTTCTATCTTCTTAAATAAGAATATGATCTTATGTTATGTTTTTATCGACACAAACATAGTCCCAAACTTGGAAAAAAATAATCCTTTTGATTATTGATTCGTAACTATCAAATAAATCTCGAGAGGCTAACCTTTATCTGATGAAATCCATTTTTCAGAAAGTCGTTGAAGACATATTGGTAGAAGTATTTGTAGAAGACTGATACATAAAGTTGATTGGAAAATGAAAAGATTATACTGATTCGTAAGAAGAGGAGCAAAGCTTCACCGAGAAATCCGAAGAACCGGTGTGGGTTCAAGGAGGGAGGGTTCTTCTATTTATAGGTGAAATTGGGTGACTGTTGGACTTCTAATGTTGATATTAGGAGAAAAATAATCCAATGGTAGAGAATAATATAGGGTTTTTTAAAAAAATCAAAAAAAAATTAAAAAAAATTAAAAATCACAAGAAACTGTAACACAAAAGAAAATAAATACAAAATTAAAATAGAATGTACCTGTCAAAGATATCAAGTTAGTTGTTGTTATAGGTAAAAACATAATAAAATATAGAAATGAAATAATTGAAATAATGTAAATAGAATACAATCAAACATCAAACCAATGAAAAATAAAGTTAATACGATTAGTTGTCATACCAATGGAAAAAAGTCAATACGATAAGTTGTCACGATGATGGAAAACAAAGTCATTACCATAAGTTTTTAAGGTAATGGAAAACAAATTCATTACCATTGGTTGTCAAGAAGATAGAAAACATAGTCCTTACCATTGGTTGTGATGCTGATGGAAAACAAACTCATTACCATTGGTTGTGAAGATGATGGAAAACAAATTCACTTCCATTGGTTGTCAAGACGATGGAAAAAAATTCATTAACATTGGTTGTTGAATCGATGGGAAGAATTCAAGTTGATAGTATGAGTTTTAATATGATAGGTAGAAACTAAAAAATAACAAATAAAAGGCCAAATGACAAACAAGAATAAAACAAATAATGAAACAAATAAAAATATAGTCTAAAATAACTATGGTAAGATGGAAAATATATGATAGTACTAAAGAAATAAAAAAATGAAATAAGGAGGACAAATAGATAAAACAAAAGACACATGTTCTCCCACTATGAAAATGATTGTTTTAATACAAAGAGAATTTTAAAATAAAAAATAAATGTTAATGGTTATTTATTATAATCATTCCTATCTTCTGTTCAATAAATTCACATATATTGAAAGGTAATGGTTTTGTAAAAATATCAGAAAGTTTTCCTTGCATTCCAATGAATTGTAAAATGATATCTTTTTTTTGTGTATGATCCCTAAGAAAGTGATGACTAATATCTATTTTTTTTCAGGATAGTGACGTGCATGGTTTTTAAAAAGAGAAATTAACTTGTGTTATCACACAACATTTGAGTTTTAGTAAAAATCATACCATAGACTGTGAGTGTGTGTTGCATCCACAATACTTGAGCACACCAACTTCCAACTGCTACATATTCAGTTTCAGCAGTGCAGAGTGAAACTGAGTGTGGTTTTTTTCTAAAAAATGAAACTATAGAATCTCATAGAAAAATGAAAAGTTCTAGAAGTACTCTTTCTATCCATTCTACAACCACAAATGTCATCTTCCATTTTTTTTTAATTCAAAATCATTTCCAGAAGAATAAAAAATGCCTAAATCCAATGTTCATTTTAAATATCAGAAAATCCTTTTCATAGATTTTGAATGGGATTTTTTTGGATTTCATTGATATATAGCACATAAGTATACATAAAAAATTAAGTCTGGACAACTAGCAATTAAGTATAGTAGACTTCCAATCATATATCTAAAAGTTATTTAATCAACTGGTTGTCCAGCATCATCAAGATCAGGAGTGTTTGAGGTTCCAATGAGAGTATTAATACTTTTAGTATTGTCATATCCACACTATTTGAGTAAATATTTTATATACTTATTTGAGATATATAAGTACCTTATAGTTTTTGATATAATTGAAAACCAAGAAAGAATTCTAATTCACCCATCATACTCATTTTAAACTCATAGTTCTTTATATTTGAAAATTAATTTGTTAAAGACTTTTGAGTTAATCCAAAAATTATGGCATCAACATAAATTTGAACAATAATAAGATTTTGGTTTTCTTTCTTTATAAAAAGAGTTGGATCAGCTGTTCATTTAATGTAATTATTTTGTAACAAAAATTCTATTAACCTATCATACAAATATCTAGGGTCTTTTTTAGGTCCATAAAGGGCCATGGTATGTTTGTAAACATATTTAGGATGTTTTGTATATTCAAAACTAGGGGTTTGATTTACATAGACTTCCTCCTGGACATATCTATTAAGAAAAGCACACATGACGTCCATTTCAAAGTGTTTGAATTAAATATTGCAAAAAAGGCGAATAGAATTCTAATATATTCGAGTCTTGATACTAGAGAATTATTTTCTTCATAGTCTATGCATTCTTGTTGATAATAGTCTTTAGCAACAAGTTTACCATTGTTTCTTACAATTATACCATTTCCATCGCATTTGTTTCAGAAAACCCATCTTACTCTAATAATAGATGTTTACTTAGGTTTTTCAACCAGGGTCTAGACATTATTCCTTTTGAATTCATTTAGTCCATCTTGCGTTGCCTTAATCCAATCCTCATCACATAAGGCCTCACTTAGATTTTGAGGTTCAAATTGGTATAGAAAAGAAAGATATTCTATTTCATTTCTTAAGGAGTTTTTTGTCCTTGTTGATTTACATCACCAATGATGTTATCACTGGTATGACTCCTAAGAAATAACTAATTTGGATTTTGAAAAACCATCTCATCAACATAAGGTATTTTTTCTTTAGGTGTAAATGTATTAGAAAACATTTCTTGAGTATTTAAAATGTTTGATGAATATTCTATAGTTTGATAATAAGTTTTGGAAAACACTTCTGATGAATTATATGGAGAAATTTTGAAAAACAAGGATTTATTTTATCAAACATATCATGTATTTTTTCTTCAACAACACAAGTGTTTTTATTAAAAACACTATAAGACTTAAAAGTGGTGGAATAACTTAAAAATATCCCTTCATCAGACTTGGGTGAAAATTTATAAAAGATTTGTTTTGTATTAAAAATAAATACTTTGTAACCAAATACTTTTAAGTATGAAACTTTTGGTTTTCAGCCTATCCACAACTCATAAAGAGTTTTATTATGAAAAGTTCGAATTAAAACTCGATTTATTGTATAACAAACTAGTAGCTTCAGCCCATAATTATTTTACAATTGAGTATTCACTAAACATGGTCCTTGTCATCTGTTAAAGAATTTTATTTCTTCTTTCAACAAAACCATTTTGATAAGGTTTTCTTGGTGTAGAAAATTTGTGAGTAATACCTTTTTTACCAAAAAAAAGTTTTGAAATCAGAATTTACAAATTCTCCACCATGATCACTTTAGATAGTTATCAATGGTACTTTTTTCTCATTTTTAACTTTATAAACAAAAGTTTTAAAGAAACAAAAAGCTTATGATTTTTTTGCGAGAAAATATACCCATGTGAATCTAGTATAATCATCAATTAATACAAATACATAGTACTTGCCTACAATACTACTAGTTTGTGTTGTTACAAAAAGATCCATGTTCACTAATTGTGATGCATAATTAGTTGTGACTTCACTGATTAATTTAAATCTTGAATTCTATTTCTTTCTATATTTACAAGGGTCACAAACTTTAGAAGAATCAAACCTATGTTCAGGTAGATATTTAACAAGTCCTTTCTTAGATAATTAATATAAATTTATAAGATTACAGTGTCCTAGTATTCTAATTTATAACTAGGATTGGTCTTAAATTTCAATTATACATGGTAATTCTTGGCTCATAAGGTCTTATAAGTTCAAAGTGTAAACATTATCATGCCTTTGAGAAGATAGAATTAATTCATCCTTGAAATTGTTAACTATACATTTATCATTTCTAAAATTAAAAAGGTAACCTTCATCACATAATTGACTTATTCTAATGAGGTTGTGCTTAAGACCATCAACAATCAAACTATTAGAAATTAAAATTTTCCAAGGAAAATGATATTATATATTCCAACAATGTTTCCGTATGAATTTTCTCTGAAAGTAACTTTTACTACTTTCATCGTGATAAATTTTCAATGAATTTTATGTTTTAGTCATGTGCTTGGAACATACAGTATCCATGTACCATGTATTTTTATTGTTTATTATTTTGTTTTCTTGAAACAAAAAAAATTAGACTTTTGGAATCCAAACTTGTTTTGGTCCAGAAACATTGGAAATAATTTTTTTGGAATCCACATTTTTTTTGAAAACTGAGCTTTGTGGAAACCCAAAGATTGTATTTTATATAAAGAAAAATATTTATTCCAATGACCGACACTTTGAAACTTTGTGAATAATGGGGCCTTTTTAGGAACAAAATAATTATTTTTAAAAACTATTTTTGAATGGGTGTAACCAATTCCGTGACTATTACTATGAGGTCATGTTTGAGAGTACATCTTATAAAAATTATCTTTTCCAGATGTAAAATTAGATAAGCGTTTATTCAAATAAAATATTTCAGATTTTAGCTTAATTTATAAATTCTTACCATTATTTTTACTAGTTTTATAATTGAGTTTTTCTTGTAAAACTGTTTCCTCAGAAATCATATTATAAAAATATTAAGAAACTTTGTTCTTTTTAGAATTCACTTATAAATAGTTTTAGAAAACTTTTCAATATCAAGAGTTTTAGAATCAAGATATTAAGAGAGATATTATATTTCACTTATTAGGATATCAATCCCAGTATTTTCTTTTTCAATTTTTCTAGAAACTTTACAATTTTAATTTTCTAAAAGTGTAGCAAACATAGAAACTTCTTCATAAGAAGGTAAAGAATTATAATTATCTGATGAGGTTGTTTCCTTATCAGAATAATAATCTTTATTAGGATAATTGTAACTTAAATACATTTTTAAGAGATTCATAATTTTGTACCTTGTCCATAAAGCAATGATAATGAGTTTTGGAAAAGAGACCAACATTCTTGTGATTTGAGATATCACCATTAGAAGAATATTCAAAAGAATCATATCCATTGGAAATACATGAGACATTTACTTTTAATAATTTAATTCCCTTGGAATTTCTTCTTATCCTTATCTGAATGTATTTCATTTCTATCCATTATTTTCTACATAGGACAGTCAGGTTGAATTTTTCATGTTCTTTTACATTCATATCATGTAACTTTAGAATATTTCTTATCCTTATTTCCTTTGAAAGTATTTTTATATCTGTATTGTAAATCCTTTTTTCCAACAATTTTATTCATTCTTCTATCCAAATATTCAAGATCATTCTCTGACTTCTCAGTATCACTACAATTTGATAAAATTTCAACCTTCATTTTTTTTAATTTAGTTTTCATAGGTGATTGAAATGGGGTAGGATTTGATGTAGATATGAATAATACTACAACATTAATAATTTTCACCTTATTTTCATCTCTCTTAAGTCTTCCTTAATATTACAAAAGATTTCCAATGAGATCACCAATACTAAGATTAGTAATCTTTCTAGACTCATACTGCGGTCCTCTTGGGTTCCCTTTCAGTTGGAATAATATCTATGATATTTTCAATAAGAACTTCATATTATAAATTTTTCTCTCCCATAGATTGAAGACCATTAATAATTGTCATAAATATTTGTTGAAACTTAACCATAGGTTCACCATAAGGAAATTCAAAAGCTTAATAGTCAGCTCTTAGCATAGCTCTTCTTGTTTCAATAACATTGGAAGTACCACAATGTGTAATCACCAATTTCTTCCATATACTATTTCTAGCTTCACATGAATATATTTGACTATAAATTTTCCAAGTCATAGAACATAATAAAGTATTGCGTACCTTATAGTTTAGATGATATTAAAGTTTTTCTTGAGGAGTAAAAGTCCTAATTTTTTTCCTGGGGATCTTATATTCACTAGTGTGAATAAAAAAGTTATCTACACCAATGTTTATGATAAAGTTATTCATTAAATCTCTCCAATATTCAAAAATCATTACCATAAAAAATAGATGGTCTTATAGGGTTAATATTTTCAATTAAAAAGATATTCATCATGCCTACCATCATTTAAAAACAAAATCCTTTTTTCTTAAATATAGGTTAGTGAATTTAGAAAAAAATGTAATTAATAATATTTAAAGTAGTGGAAAACCTCTTCTAATACCAATTGGTGGATCGAAATGGATATGAGATGGCACAAATACATGAGGGGTGGGGGTGAATTGTATATTTTAAAAATTTCTATTAAACCCTTTAATGAAGGTTCTTAGTTTACTATAACATAAAATAAAACAATTCACAAAGCCTCTTATAAAAGAAAAAAATGATCGGCCTGACTCTTGGTTCGATGATATAATATGATACCACAAGTTTTGAAAAAAAATTATTTGGATTGAATACAAATATTTGACTAATAAAAACTATAAATTATTTTACCATATGGTGTATATAATCAATAATAAAAGTGTAAGATGTAATTAAAACAATTAAAAAAGAATAAAAATAAAAATAAAAAATTAATTGATTCTCCTTCTATTGCAATAAGCAGAAAAAGAGTAAAAGGTTTTATAATTCTATTATCTAAAAGAGTAGGGTATCATTTTACCTAGGATAATAGGTCTGTCTCACCAACACTAGTAAGCCCTTGATATGATGATCAGCATGTCCATATTTATATACCTAAAATCCCTCGATTTTATAGGTAATCGACACCTCTATCTTTCAAAGACATGAATGTCATTAATATGATGATCGGTTGCACCGTCTGCCTACCCCCAATAGCCCTCGATCATTATCATTTGATCAGATAGACAAAGAAAAACAAAGTACTTATTGAAATACAAAAACTATGAATGATCCATTCACGTTTTGTAATTTTAAGGCTTTCCAACGATGCATAGATAAGTCACATAATCTATATCTAGAACTTGGAATTAGCTGAAGATGTTCATGTTCTTATCTCTGCTTCAAACAGCCTCCTATTTATAGGCCGTAGGTTCCAATGGTCATATTTTCTCCAATTATCATATTTCATTGGAAAACTTGGATGGACTTGGGCACCTGGCATTGTAACAATCTTATTGAAATAGAAAACATGACATTGTTTCAATTAGTTTATAAATAACTCCATGACATCATTTTGGTCAAAATGATAGATATATGAAAATGATAACAAGTGTACGATTTGTGTATAAAATTTGTTTTGATAAAATAAAAAAAATCATGAATGTTATAAAAATAACACATGAGTATGATTAGTATTACTTAGTGAAATATAATGATATGATTCAAAGTGGGTGAAATGAATAATGTAAGTACAATGGACAGAGTGAGTACGATGGACAAGGTGAGTATGATGATCATAGTGAGTATGATGTTCATAGTGAGTACGATGTTGGAATGAATATGATGGACATAGTGGGTATGATGTACATAGTGAGTATGATGGAAATAATGAGTATGATGGAAAAAATGAATAAGATGGACATAGTGAGTACAATGAACAAAATGAGAATGATGGTTATAGTGATTATGATGAATTGAAAAATATATTCAAAGTAAGTCCTTTATTTGAGAAATGAATATAAAGAGATTTGTGATTTTAAAAACAAAAGTCATAAAAATCAATATAAGACTTTTAACATAACACGTATCCTTTTTCCCCTTCCTATATATAAGAGGTTAAAGAGTATTAGTGAGGGAATTATTATCATTAACCGGTAGAATATACCCTTAGTATTGAAGAAGAAAACCATAAATAATATAAAACAATCATAGTGAAATAAGTAAGTAATTCTATAAAAAACAAATTTGAAATTACCTTGATCCATTGGAATAAATAAAAAAGGATCCCAATGTGGTAGTTCAATAAAGAGTGTGATTATGATAGTAATGTAAATAAAATAATGAATTGTCTCTATTTAGCTTGTCCCTATACTACTTACGAACACCATGTTCAATCTCTTAGCTATCTGTCTCTAATCCTTCTACCTTACTTGGGTCCCTGGTCATGAATTTAACATGATCAACAGGATTCTCTTTTAGGGTGAGAGTATAAACCTAGAAGAACACCACCAATGCATATTTTAAAAAAGTTCACAAGAATATGTGACTGTTTATAACATGATAGTGTAAATTTATAAGTAAAAAATATCCCCACCTTGGCTGAGTCGTCATATGCTAACCAAACATCCACAAACCTCATCCCCATCAGTTTTAGAAAGATTCTAGAATGGATTTCAATGTTTATCACTATGTCTCAATATTTTCCACATGTACCGACATTGGTTGTTGACATACACATTTATATCCTATCCCAATTATCTATCTTTAGGGAAATTCCTCACAGCGTACCCTAATGGTGTTCATTAATAGGAGTACCGCATGTCCCACCAAGATGGTGGTCATAATCCTCAAATGATGGTATGTACCACCTGACATGTTTTATGTATATTTATAAACACATCATCCCTACATATCTTTATACAAATCTGACCTCTAGTCTATAGATTCTCAACTACTATGCATAGTATATTCCAATATTAATAGAATAGTCTTTGATCTGACTCATACCATCAAAACAACCATTGTTTGTAGACTTTGTCATATCATCGCGCACCCCCACCAAGCAGTTATCTTACCAATATTGAGTAGCCTGGTTATAAAGATACCAGTACCATGTTTCCATAGGATATGAAATACTAAAAGCAATTTTTATCATATAAATGAATAATAAAGAATATCACGAAAATTTCTCAAGAGGATACACAAAAAACATGTTATCACATAATAGTCATGGGTATCAAGTCCCACTCACTCACCCACATACAAACAGATATCAATCATGGGTTTAATGAATAAAAACCAATCATAAAAATATCATATACATGTCTCTATATAGTATGTAACTTACTAACTCAAGATAAAATAAGATGACGCTATGGATAGATAGGATAATTTTCAATTAAAATACAATGTCACACCTAAATACACTAAAAAAATTTACAATATCAAATATTAGTTCTATAATGGAGATTATATAAGATTAACAAAAATAGACTACAAGGGACTCACCATGGAGGAATTAGACATGATGTTCACCACCGAGACATCATAAAGAACCAATGATCATTAAGGAAGGTTTTTTCCTACTAACATTGATAAATTTATCATTATATCACACAACATATAATGGACATAACCATAATAGCCTTATTATAAGATCATTTAAAGAGGGATCAGAGAACATAATGGGAATAAGAATAAAAGGATCCCACCAAAATGGACCAAACATGAAGTGATATCATAAGATGATGCGCTCATGCCTTAGATCACTCAAAGAGATGACATGGTCAATCCATGTAAGGAAGAGATAGAACTCGAGTGAAGGTCATGAGGTTCATTCCACCTTCTACCTAGAGCACACTTGAATCAGAAATCTCTTATAAATAAGGATATTTAAATGGTTTAATAAAATGAAAATGAATGAAAAGGTTATTAATTTCTCTCCCATTAAATTTGAACATGTTTTAAGAAAAAAACACATATTATTGATGAAGATATGGGAAAGAAGCTATTGTTTCGTCCATTTAATATTCCATGTGACTACAAAGATGACCAACACCACAACTTGTCCATGGTGACAATGTTCTTGAGAAAAACCCAAAAAACAGGTATCCCTATAATAATTTACCCAATCTCGGGCCATTTTCCCCTCACCAAGACCTCAAAAATGGGCATCATGGGGTCACTTAGGCCATTTCCAATATAGGCCACACCCAATCACTATGTATTATCCAATAAATTTTCTTCCTTTCCCATTTTGCATAGAGTAAAACTAGGTCTAAAATGTATTTCACCATATTAAATTCATAATACTATTGGATAATTCATGAGACCCTTTAAAATTTTAATAATAATCTCTTTGGCTAAAAGATTCATAATTCATCAACATAAGATTCATATAGATATTTCATAAGATTAATTTACCTATAAAGAAATGTTTTTGATCGAAAATTTATAAAAGGAAGGTGGTTCACTCTAAGAAACGTTAGAGTAATTTACCCTTATTAAGTATATGTTGACTTAATTTTTGGAAAAGACAATAATACACATGTATTTTTAAGATTAATATACCATTAAAAAAAGTAAATCACTACAATAAAAGGGTACAAGACTTAAAAAGAATTGATAATGAAAAATTATGTAATATAGTTATGAAAACTAAAGAAGGTCATTCTAGATATATTCTTCAATGACTAAAAAATCACAACTGAGTTCATGATTCAAGATAGAAATTGAGGTAATAATCTTTAAACCATGAATATAGAACTACATTGTAAATAATTCTAATGATAAAAAACAATTTTAAGGTCGTTCTATTATTTGAGAAGTATTTGTGATGTAATAGATGATTCCAGGTGTAACTCCTGAGAGTTTTTATGAAATATTTTCTTTAAATAATTTTAATTCTTTAATATCTTGCATTGCACGAAATTATGAGTTTAAGAAAACCAAGAGATTCCCTTATTACAAAATGTCCATTTTAACCTATCTATTAGGTTAGCGAGAATAAATATTACTAACTAATGAAAATGTATGGTGAATCCTTTAGATGCCAATTATTTATAAAATAATTATAAATCAATTATATTTTTGTATTTTTGTATTAATAAATAGAGTTAATTACAATTATTAAATTAATTTAATGAAATATATATGTCATATTTTTTATAAAATATTTTTTATTTTCGTTAAATATATATTTTTATCATAAGGTATGACTAAACCCTATTTGATGTGTAAAAACCTATATTTTTCAAAAGGGTAATTTTACACCGTTTAATGGAGAACCAAGTTTAAATTAATATTTTTTACATTAATAGTTTTTATATGACAACATGAACTTGTTATTTGGAAGAGGGATATAAATATTTACTTTGGATGAATTTTTATTATTTTTTTGATAACTTTGAAATTTTGATAAATAGTAAAAATACACTAAATTTTAATTGATTTTATTTTCATAAAAATAATTTATATGGTTAAATTATAATATCAAATGGTTTTAAAGTGTAAATAAAATATATTTTTATCATTCAATATAATTTATTTCATTATCATTAATTTTACCTTGAATTCAGATGTAAAAATATTTTAATCTTTTGCAATGTTTTAACTTTTAAAACTCATTCTCTCTTTTTGGAAATGATATTAATTTTAAATTAATTACTAAAACTAATGTGTCTTTAATTTATGAAAATTTATTTCATATTTATAATTAGTAGTTCCAAATTATGGAAATAGATTTATTTTATTTTTGGTCATTATGAACAACTACTACAGTAATTTTTATTAATATGGTAAAAAGGTAAACCATGTAATTAAGGGTAAGAATAATATTATAAAATTATCATAACATTTTTATTAATATCAATGGATGATTTTTTTTCTGACCTAAATCTTAAATGGGTCTAAATTATGTCTTTTGAATTCTACTTGGATGAGATTAGTACATTTGATTTCGTTTATTTAAAGAAAAGTTAACTATGTCTCACCCAAATTTAAATAAGTAAATAATTGTTAGATAATGTTATATAGAAGATAAATTCTATTATAGATACTCATTTGAAAGGTAAATTCATGGAAATTTATTTTTAATTTTTAGGAAATTAATAATTACCTTAAAGACTTATACATTGATGATGTAAAAATTAACTAACTAATGAGAAATCAATAAAACATTTTTTAATAAAATTATAATAACCTTAAAAATACTCAATTACTTGAAAAATATAGTTGGTCAGGTATATATTGGTCATAACCATCCAAGGGTCATGTTAGTGACACTTTGGAGCCTTATAGAACAAATTTTGACAGTTATATTATTTTATTCAAATTGATGTTAAAGTTGTCACATTCATAATCTAACAAGTATACATTTTAGATGTTGGATTATAAAAAATGTTAAATTCAACTAAAAATATCATTTTTAAATTTAGTATATTTATATTCATCAGAGTATTTTATTTTTAATTTTTATTCAACAAATTAGTATATTAAATAATTACACCAAATTCCTGTAGTAATTATTTTATTAATAGATATAACAAATAAATGTTATTAAAAGTATTAAGATAAATATAATTTGGGATAATTATTATGTATACTAAATTATATATAGGACCTTCAACTCTTAAAAATATAATAAAATAGTTATTTCTAATTTTCCATGTTATCTTAATATTTTTAAAAATCGATGAATTGAATAGTGTCAAAATTGACACTATTGTTTCTTTATCAAAATAATGTTTTATTAAATTATTTAAAAATAACAATTTTTTAAATATATAATAATTATGATATGGTAGAAATTTTTATAAGGTATTTATTTATGGTCTAATTGATGTCAAACAATTAAATATTTCACCTTTTTACAATTTAAATATTTGCTACCATGGTTAAATATTAAATAGTATATCTAAGTGTTAATTAAAATATCAAGGTATACATTGAAATAAAAAGATGTATAAAATCTATTGGTTGATTTTATTATAACCCTATCTAATATATTATTATAAATTTTGATATTTTGGAGGTTTTTTGGTAGGGTTTTATTTATTATAAATTAATATTTAGGGAGTTTCCAAAAGTGCCCCTCGCCTCAATTATAAAAGGGCACATCATCCCACACCTCATCACTTCAGTTTTAGCCTAAAATATCTTTCAACCCCTGAAATTATCTCTTATCAACTTCCCTAGTTACATTATAGAGGTTTTGGTCTTCTTCAAAGACCAACTCTAGTGCTGTAAGAGCCGATTTAGAGGAAACACGTCGAAGAAGAGGTAATCTCATCTACTGATTATTTCAAACTTATTTCATATTCTAATTATTATTAATGAGTTGTTTCATTATAAATCTATAAATCTAGAATCAATTATATAATAATATGTCATGATGATTATGAAACAATAATATTCCTCTTTATATCCATCCTATGAAAAATGAAATCACCACGCGTGCGTATGTGCGACTTACCATCTCAACACCATAGTGTAATATTTTTTTCACCACCACCTTACATGGATGGGTATAATGATGAAAATAATAACTATATATGATTACTATAACATGATATTTATTTCTAAATATCTTTCATTATCCAATTTAATATCATTAAACAATTAATGGAATGATATTGTCGCTCGTGTGTACGTACGACCTACTGTCTCCATGATGTGATGCGATTAAATCTACATGATCTTCATTAAAACCTGATTATATAAATGAATTGTGTGAATAAATATGATATATATTTAATAATATAATTCTGTAAATTATATAACTATAACTTAAGTAGAGTAAAGAGAACTTATCTGAAAAACATGCGTAAGAAAATAATGAAGTTAACACATGATGGGCGAGTTATAATGTTACTAATAATTGAATGATAATATGATAATATATGATATCATAAAAATGAATATGATTATTAAATTAGTCAATTTAATTATTTAAATCATTATACAGGAGGTTCATATATATACAACGAAAATCAGACCTAAGAGGTCAGGGATAATTTTGTAATATCATCATTATTTGAGATTATTTATACGTAAGTATTTTCTGGGGTATATTTATCATCCACATCCATGTTTTAAAAATATGAAATTTTATTTCTATTAGTATAAAATATTTTATGTTCAATTTAACCTATTGGTAAATTTTTATTAAATGGTATGAAATTAATCTTTTTTCGTTATTCAACTTGAGATACTTTTTCTAATTTTCTAGAAAAAGTATGAGGAGAATATTTTTTTATATTATAAGTCATGAAAAAAATTTTATATATTCATAGCACCTTATACCCATGAATATTACTCTACAAGATTTCAAGTTTATTTTCAAATCAATTATTTTCTTTTAAAATTAGATGTTATTTTGAGAAAATAAAATGTTTTTAAAGAAGAAAAGATATTTTCCATAAGAATTAATTTCAAATGTTTTATCATAATTATTTTCCATATAATAATAAATTTCTTAATAGGATTATTTTTCAATTATAATATCCCTATTATAATTTTGGGTTGTTTTTTTATTATAAACTTTCATTTATGAAATACATTTGTTTTATATAGATTATATTATGATGGAATGTTGTTTAAGAAAACAAATGTATTCCTTACATTATGCTATAATGAATGATTTATGTTTTTATGTAACACGTAGGAATTATTTCATTATGAGATGGTTGGAACCTATATATGCCTCCATTGTATTGGGTAGATATCTATATCTCATGATATCAACAAGTATAGAATGGGAAATGGTCTCGATTCAGTAATATAGGTTTGGAACGAGGAGTGAACTTACTTCAGTAATGGACTTTGTCTACTATGATGGAATTGTCAATGAGCCTTGAATAATATGAAATGGTTTTCTATTCTTATGTGTATTAAACATAACTTCATATATTATGTTATGATTTTTGGGATTAAATTCATTGATTCTTACGAACTATCATGATTTATCCCATGGCATGATATCATGATCTTTCATATACAAGATAAGATTTTCAGATGTTACGTTCTTATGTCTTATGATTATGATATGATTGATATATTATTTATTTACCCTTACTGATCATCTGTTCTCACCCTTTCATATGTTTCTTTTCCCCAGGCCATCAAGGTGGGTATTAAGTAATATATGTCAAAAAGGGGTCTAGTAATGATGAAATAAGTGGGAGATAATGAAGATGTCTTATGAACCAGTTGTTTATGTTCCCCATTTTCTAAAGACAATATAGCTATGCAGTCCTATTGTAGATTCGTTATATATTTTTATCAATATTATTAAACATTGAAGTAATATCAATGATTGTAAATTTTGGGTCATTATAGTTGGTATCAGAGGAAAGGTATAGTTAACCTTTGGAAACTAGGATAAGAAAACCTTAGTAAGAACCCAAAGGTTTTCAAAGTATAGGATACAATCCTATTGTATTAGAAATGGTCAAGAATAACCTAGGATAAAACATAAAGTTTCATAAATTGAAATTTATTTCCGGATTATTTAGTTTTCCCATTATGATTAGTGTTTCTCACACTATTCTTCTTGTTTTTAGTCAATGGATTGAACCTTAACGAAACACATTAATGATGAATTATACGGGTAATGAAATGATTGTCCTCCTGAGAAACCAAATGTTATGGGAGCTGGAATGAAAAATCTTGTAGCTATGATCACATAAATTTATTATGATATGAATCATGTAGTACTTCCAAATGAGAAAAGTAGGGAAGAAAATTCCGTTGAGTCCTTCATGATGCAAATTACACCTTTTTTTAGTTGGTCTTCTAATCCATTAGTTGCTGAAAAATGGATCAATACCATTGAGAATATATTTTCCAGTTCTCTAATGTGAAGAACAAGATATATTCATCTTAGAAGTATATCGTTTGGAAGGTGAAGTTGATCAATGGTGGAACCTTGTCAAGAATACTATGCAAAGAGATGAAATTGAATCCATAGAATAAGAAAATCCAATAACTTAATGTTCAATAAATACTTTCCCCATGTTCTTCAAACAATTATAGAGAAGGATTTACTTACTCTTAATAAAAAGGATGATGAATCTGTTGTTACCTATGAAGAAAATTTAAATGGCATTGAAGTTACTCTTTTGTAATTATTATCCAACCTGAGAGTAAAATTGATTGACTCTTTAGTGGATTAAAACAAATTATTTGAAGGTAATTAGCTATAAGGGACTTCAATAGCTATGAATACATCATCTGATGTACTCTCAATGTTGAGATAGATATTTGAGTAACACATAAGTCTTATGGGTTTGATAAGAATAGAAAAATGTAATTCAAGGTAGAATCTAAACAACACATATAAAAGAAGATGAGTTTTACCTTATGATAAAAGTGTGGAATGAGACATAGAGTATGTTTTCTTAAAGGGACTAGTAAATGTTTTAAGTGTGGAAAAGAAATTCATCAAGATGTTGAATGATGAAGTGATGGGAACAATATGTATAGTAATTTGAATAGAGAAAAGGCTACACAAAATGAACCTCTTACACTTTAATGATACATGTGCAATTAAATGGGTCATTATGCAATAAATTCCCTAATACAAGGGTTATTGATGATGATCGACATCAGAAAACTCTTAAGGCCAAAGAAAAAAGTCATCTCACATGTTATCACTATTAGTGATGTGGAGTATGATAATGAAGTGGTGAAAGGTACACTTACCATCCACTATAAAGTAGAAATTATATTATTTGATTCTAGATCCACCAACTCTATTATTTCTAATGATTTTTCTAAGGGTATCGTTATATTACCTCAAAAAATATATGTTGAGTTGATGATGGCAACTTATAATGGCACAATGGTCACATCAAAATTTTATAATTCTTCTCCAGTTGAAGATTGTGGGAAAGGGATTCCTATAAATATTATGATCCTTTTTATATAGTACTTTGATGTAATTCTTAGTATGGATTGGTTTATCTATATGAATATCATATAAATTTCTATGGGTAGTCACTTTTAATATTCCAGATCAATCTATTATCATCTATCAATGCACAGATGAATATAACCTTCTAGTAGAAATTTATTACATCTTATGGGTCTTGATCCTTATAAATGAAGGTTATCTATCTCAAATGGTTGGTGAGAAACTCACAATTAATAATAGAAACATTTTTAGGAGTTTGATGATGTCTTTTATGAAGAATTACCAGGTCTTCCACCAAATCGTGAAGTTGAGTTTTCAATAGAACTCATACAAGGTGTTATTCCTATATCAATGAAACCTTATAAAATGTCCCCAATTAAGTTGTAGTAATTGAAATTGAAACTCTAATATAATATTGACAAGGTGTTCATATGAACTAGAGCATAACCTTGGGGTGAACCTATCCTGTTTGTTAAGAATAAATATGGATCAGTGAGACTCTTCATTGATTATCGAGAACATAACAAGATCCTTATCAATAAAAAATATCCTCTTCCCCACATTGATGACTTATTCAACCAACTATTTGGATATCAATACATTTATAAGATTGATCTTCATTTAAGATATAATCAATTAAGGGTCAAGATGAAGGATATACCAAATACATCATTCCGTATAAGGTATGGACACTATGAATTTATAGTGATGACTTTTGGTCCTCCTAATTCCCCTACTATCATCATGGATCTAATGAATAAAGAATTGACAGACTATCTTGACTAGTTTGTGGTATTCTTTATATATGATATTCCTATTGATTAGAAAATCATGGAATAACATGAATATCCCTTGATAATTTTATTAAAAACCTTGATAAAGGATAAGATTAATGAAAAATTTACAATGTGTGAATTTTGGATTTAGAATGTTTAATTTTTGGGTCATATAATCTCAAGAGAGGGGATATCTATGGATCCATAAAAAACATGAGTTATTGAAAGTTGACCAAGACCAATAAAGGTAACTCGGATCTAATGTTTTATTAGTTTTTATAGATATTATTGATGTTTTGTGAAATAATATTCACGATTATTTAATCCACTCACAAGTTGACATGGAAAACAAGATAAGTTAATGTGGATGGAGGAATGTGAAGAGATTTTCAATGATCTAAAAAGAATGTTAGCCAATGCACCTATTCTGACACTCCCTTGTAGTGGAAAAAAGTTTGTGATCTATAGTGATGCATCGAAGAAGCGGATGGGTTGTGTTATCATGAAAAATGATATGGTGACAACTTATGCCTCACGATAATTGAAAATCCCTGAGAAAAATTACCCAACTCATGATTTGGATTTAGATGTGGTAATCATTTCACTAAAGATATAGATGCATTATCTTTATGGTGAAAGTTGTGATATTTATATTGATTATAAAAGTTTAAAAAAATTAACACAAAAGGAGATGAATATACATCAAAGTAGTTGGTCAGAGTTGATTAAAGATTATGACTGATCAATACATTACCACCCTAGGAAAGCGAAAAAGGTGGAAGATGCTTTCAGTCAAAAGGACCATGCTAGCCAATCCATGATGAGGATAACAAAATATCTTATATTTATGGATTTGAAAAGGATGGATCTTGGAATTTTAAAGGAAGTGGATAAGTATTATCTTTATCAATTGAATTTTCAACCATCTATAAAAGTGAAGATTAAGGAGGCATAGAAGGAAGATGTATAACTACAAAAAATGTCCAAAATTCTCCTAACTTCAACCATAATTATGATGGAATAATAAGTTTTATGAATATGTTTTTTATTCCTCCCATACTATAATTAAAGAAATATACATTGGACGAGGCTCATAGTTCTTCATTATCAATTCGTCCTAGATGGCCAAAGATATATAGGGACCTAAAAGAGTATTTTTTATGGGATGACATGAAAATATAGATTGACGAATATGTCACTCAGTGCATGGTTTTTCAGTAAGTAAAGTTTGAGATACAAAAGTCTAAGTGGATGTTACAACCATTACCCATATTAGAATGAAAATGGAAAAATATAACTATGGAATTTGTTGTTGGAATTTCAAAAACATCTAAAGGCTATAATGATATATGGGTTATTGTTGATCACCTTACGAAATCGGAACACTTCATTGCTATTGGAGAGGATATCGCTCTTGATCATCTTTCCATGATATATATAAAGGAAGTGGTTAGATTTCATAGAGTAACACTTTCCATTATATGTAATTGGGATCAAAGGTTTACCTAGAAGTTATGGAGAAGTCTTAAGTAAGATCTGGATATAGAGTTAAGTTTCAACACTTCTTATCATCCTCATACATATGGTCAGTATCAGAGGACAATTCAAACTCTAAAAGACTTGTTGAGAGCTTTCTGTATGTATCTAAAAGGTTGTTGGGATCAAAACATACCTTTGGTGGAATTTTATTACAATAATAGATTTAAATCTAGTATTAAGTTGGATACTTATAAAGCCCTATATATAAAGAAGTTTAGAATGTCAAATTTCATGGATGAATTTAGGGAAAGGAAGATATTAGGACCTGATGTTGTTGACGAAATGAAAGAAAAGGTAAGATCTATTCAACAACACATTAGAGCAGCTCAAAGTAAAAAAAAGTTATGCTGACAACCAAATAAAAGTCCTAGAGTTTGAACTGGGTGACAAGGTGATTCTAAAAATATCTCTCTGAAAGAGAGTAATACGATTTGAAAATAAGGGAAAGTTGAGCCCTAGGTATATCGGTCCTTTTGAAATTCAAGATCATGATGGGAAGGTAGCTTATCCGTTGGCGCTTCCAATGAATATCTCTCATGTTCATGATGTGTTCCATGTATCTCTCCTAAAAAAATATGTACCTTATCCTTGACATGTATTAAACATATAAGATATAGCACTGGAGTAATATCATTCTTAGGAAGAACATCCAATAGAGATTATGGATCATAGAAAAAAAAGTGCAAAACAAGACCACATGCATGGTTAATGTTTTGGGAAGGAACCACAAATTTAAGGATGCTACATGGTAAATTTAGGATATAATGAGGGAGGGATATCCTCATCTTTTAGTATCCAAGTGATGAATTTCGAGGGTAAAATTTAGTTTAATGGGGGTAAAATGAAACAACTGAATGTTTTTATGAAATATTTTCTTTAAATAATTTTATTTTTTTCAATAGCCTGGATTACTTGGAATCACGAGTTTAAGTGAATATCAAGACACCCTTAGTATAAAATGACCATTTTAACTTTGCTGTTAGGTTATCGGGAATAAATATAAATAACTTATGAAAATGTATGCTGAATCCTTTGGCCACAAATTATTTATAAAAAAATTATAAATCATTTACATACTTGTATTTTTGTATTAATAATTTAATTTAAATACTATTAGTAAATGAAATTAAATAAATATAAATGTTATATTCTTAATAAAATATTTTTTATATTCATCCAAAAAATATTTTTACCAGAAGGTATGAATAAAACCTATTTGATGTATAAAAACCAATATTTTTCAAAAGGGTAATTTACCACCTTTTAATAGTGAACCCATTTAAAATTAAGATTTTGACACAATAATAATTTTTATATGACAACATAAACATTTTCTTTGGAATTGGGATATAAAAAATTACTTTAGATTAAATTTTAATATTTTTCTGATATCTTTTGAATTTTTATGAATAGTAAAAATACACTAAATTTTAATTGAAAACAGTTGTTTTCAGAAAAATATTTTATATAGTTAAATTATAATATTGAAATGTTTTAAAGTGAAAATATCATTTATTTTTATCATTAAATATAATTTATATCATTATAATTAATTTAACATCGAATTCAGATATAAAAACATTTCAATATTTTACAATGTTTAAAATTTTAAAACTCGTTCTCTCTTTCCGACAACATGATAAATTGTAATTAATTACTGAAACTTATATGTTTTTAATTTTGAAAAATATATTTCATATTTGGAATCAGTAGGTAAAAATTATGTAAATAAATTTATTTTATTTTTGGGCATTAAGAAAAAAGCTTCTGCAATTTTTTATAATACAGAAAAAGGGGAAACAGTGTAATTAAGGGTAATAATACTATTATAAAAATACCCTAACAATTGTATTAATATAATTTTATGAGTGTTGTTAGACCTAAATCATCCTTGGGTTGAAATGGTGTTCTTTGGAAGAAACTTGGATAAGATTAGGACATTAATGTTATTTAATTTCATTAAAAGTTATACATGTTTCACTCAAATTTAAATAACTAAATCATTTTTGTACGTGGTTATACAGAATATAAAATCAATTATAAATTCTAATTTGAAAGATAATTTTTTTTATTTTTCATGGTACTTTATTTTTAATTTTTATTAAATAAATAATTACCTAAAGACTTATGCTTTGATGATGTAAAAATTAATTAATTAATGAGAAATCAATAAAAAAAATTTATTAAAATTATAATAAACATAAAATACCCAAAAACATGACCAAATATTAATTTTATAGTATATATAGTACATAAAAATCCATGCCTCATGTTAGTGACCATTTGGATTCTTATATAATAGATTGTGACACTTAGATTATTTTATTTAAAGTGTTGTTAAGGTTGTCACATTCTTAATCAAATAAGTATAAAATTTTTAATGTTGTATTTTATAGAAGATAGATTCTACTAAAAATATTCTTTTGAAATATAGTAGATTTATCTTCATCGGATTGTTTTATTTTTAATTTTTATTCAAAAATAATTATACTAAATAATTACACAAAATTCACGTAGTAATTATATTATTAATAGAGATAACAAATAAATGTTATTAAAGATATTAAATAAATATAATTTGGAATAATTAATAAATATAATGAATTTTATCTAATACCTTGACCTATTAGGAATATAATAAAATATTTTTTTTAAGTTAAATATTATATTAATATTTATTAAAATCAATGAATTGAATAGTGTCAAGATTGACACTATTGTTTGTTTATCATAATAATGTTTTATTAAATTATTTAAAAATAATAAAAATATCTTTAAGTTTAAAATAATTATTATATGGACTAAATTTTTTTAAGGTATTTATTTTTGGTCTAACTTAAATCAAATAGGTAAATATTTAACCCTTTTAATATTTAAATATTTTTTACCCTAGTTAATAATTAAATTGAATAACTAAGTATTAATTAAAATATTAAGGTTTAAATTGAAAGAAAAACTTGTATAAAATAGATTGTTTTATGAGATTAAAATAATATCTCATCTCATATTCAAAATTGGTACATTTATGAGGTTTTTGAAAATGGTTTAATTTTATTATAAAATATAATTTATGGAGTTTCGAAAAGTTCCTTTCACCTCAATTATAAAAGGTAACCTCCTCCCTCACATAATCCCTTCAAATTGAGTCTTCAAGATAGTCCATACCCTACCCTTTTCCCTCCTAAACTTACATTGTTACATTCTTTAGGTTCTTGTATTCTTCAAAGACCAACTCTAGTGCTCTAAGAAGAGATTTAGAGGAAGAACATCGTAGAAGATGTAATCTCCTCTACCAATTCTTTCAAATTTATTTCTTATTATACTTCCTCTTCATGAGTTGTTTCATTATAAAGTACTAACTAAATTTTAACTTATATAATAATATTTTATAATTATTATTGAACAAAAATATTCCACTCTCTATCCATCCTACAAAAAACTGAAATCACCATGCGTGCGTACGTACGACTTACAGTCTCCACACTGCGGTGTAATATGTTTTTCACCATCACCTTAATTAGATGTGTATAATGGTGTAAATAATAACAATATATAATTAATATTACATTATATTCATGTTAAAATATTATACCCCATCCACTAAAATATCATGAAACAATTAAGGGAATGATATCATCGATCATGTATAGGTACGACCAACCTTCTCCACGATGCGATGTGATTAATTCTACATAATCTTAATTAAGGAATGATTATATAAATGAATGGAATTAATAAACATGTTATATATTTTACTAATATAATTATTTAAATTATATAACTATAACCTAATAATATGAACAATAACTTATCCGACAAAACATGTATAAGAAAATAATGAATTTAACACCAGATAGATAAGTAATAATGTTACTAACAATGGGATGAAAATATTATCATATATGATATCATAAAAATGAATATGATTCTGAAATAATTAAATGAAATTATTTAAATCATTATATAGGATTCCTGGATACTTACAAAATAAATCATACCTAAAAGGTAAGGGATAATTTCGCAATCTCATTATTATCTGAGATTGTTAATGCATATGTATTTACTGGGATATATTTGTCATCAAAATCCATTTTTTAAAAATATGTAATATTATTTATATTCTATACAAAATTTTAAAGTCAATTTTACTAATTGGTGATTTTTTATTAAATGGTATGAAAGTAATCATTTGTTTTTATTCAATACAAGGTAATTTTTTGATTTTTCTGGAAATAGTACGAGGAGAATGTTTTTTAACATATATAGCATGAACATATTTTTATGTCTTCATAACACCTTATTTACATGAAAATCTCTCTACATGATTTCTTGTTTATTTTGAAATAAATTATTTTCCCATAAAATTTCACGACATTTTGACAAAAGAAAATGTTTTTGAAGAAGAAAGAATATTTTACTCAAAAATTAATTCCAATTGTTTTATCAAAATTATTTTCCATCTAAGATGATATTCGTCAACAGGGTTCTGTTTCAAGTATAATCTCCCTATTATTCATATGGTTTTATTTTTCTTATTATGAACTTCTATTTATAAAATCCATTTGTTTTATATGGATTATGTTATGATGGAATGATGTTTATGAAACCCATTTTTTCCTTGTGTTATGCTATGATGAATGATTTAAGTTTTTGTGGAACATGTAATAATGATTTCATTATGAGATGGGTGTGACCAATATCTCCCTACAATTAATTGGTTCAAGATTTATATCTCATGATATAGACATGTTGGGAATGATAAATGAATGTGGTTTAGTAATACAGGGTTGGAACAAGGAGTGAACTTAGTTCAGTAATGGACTTTTTTTCTATTATTGTATTGGAAATGAGCCTTGACTAATATGAAATTATTTTCTACGCTTATGTGTATGCCGGAAAATTTTATTTTTTATGTTAAGAGTTTTGGGATTACATTCATTGATTCTTATGATCATTCATGATTTATCCCATGGAATGATATCAGGATCTTTCATATGTAGGATAATATTTTTAAATGTTACATTCTTATATCTTGTGATTATGATATGATTGATATCTCCCTTATTTACCCTTACAGAGCATCTGAGCTCACCCTTTTATATGTTTAGTTTCCCCAGGTCATGAAGAAGGGTATTAAGTGAGATATGTCAAAAAGGTTTGTATTTATGAAAAAATAAGTGGGAGACAATGAGGATGTATTATGAACTAGTTGTTTTTTGTTTACTAGTTTCTAAATACACTATACCTATACAGTCCTATTATGGATTTATTATATTTTGTAATTAATATTCTTTAACATTTAAGTAGTATAAATGAATTTAAATTTTGGGTCGTTATACATGATTGTGATTGAGACACTATATGATTTCATGAAATGTTGAAGGGAATTAAAATTATATGGATTATATAGAGAAGAATTTTGATTTTTTAAAATATCATTTGGTGATTAATATCCTTTGTTTCACAGAATATTTGATAAAGGATTGAATGAACATTAAAATCTATAGGATTTTTTTACCAATGAAAAATATGAGAAATTAACCTGTTAATAATTAATTATATTTTTTAATTAAAATATTGAAATAATATCATCATGATTCAATTTAGGTATTAAATTGAGAACAATAAAGACAATATGTATAATTGAGAAATTGAATTTTATTCCACAAGATATCAGTGTATCTAATAGAGAAAAATATGATACATCAATTATGAAGAGTATTTGTGCATATTAAAGAAAATAAACATTGGTTTTATCTATTAAGAAGGACCTTTGAATCAAGTAAGGAGGAAGAAGAAGTCATGTGTTTTTATCACAATATAGAAGGTGTATAAAAAGTGACAAAACTATTACTGTTATGTATAATATCCTGTATAAGTACTCCCAAAATATTAAATTTCACTAAGAAAAGATCATATTGTGTCTTAGTAAAGATCAATGATGGCTTTTATGTAGAGTTTATGAATATATTCAGGTGACTGAAGACCATTTTATTCAATAAAAGGACTTATTATGGTAATGACACGACATTAAATGTTGAAGAAATATTTGATTCTTGAATTTCATTAAGTACCATTTAAGAAAATAATTTCTTGTATAAACACCTATATCAAATAATTTAGTAGAATGAAGATATTTTTATAGATAACAATATTATGAGGTAGTATTGGGAAGTGGATGATACTTCCCCAAGCGAAGTGGATGATACCTTATTGAACATCATGTGTGATTTTTTAAGAACTTGTAATGAATATAATATAATATTGATTATTTAAGACTCAATTAGATTCAAAAATATTAATGATTACGATTCATCATTTGGATATGAACCTTATAAAAATTGCCTTTTGTTTTTATTCCTTTTATATCTTTATTTCATATGGAGGTGAGTATTGAGTGCACATAAATAGATATATATATCTTATATGAGAAAATTATTTTAGTATCAATATGGGTAATAATTAAAGAATTTAAAACATAGAAAAATAAGTGTGTATTGATTCACCCTCCTCCCATCAGTTTCACTATACATCTATTGAAAACATCAATTTTTTTAGATCTAACCATGTGTCCTTTTATTAAATAAAAATTTCCCCATATCTTTTTGTAAGACTCACAAAAATTGTATATTTTAGATAAATTCATAAGCTCCTCATATATAGAACTCATTATTTATCATAGGAAAATAATAGATAGAGGTTTTGACCAAATTCTTATAGAATATAAATAAAATGGAGGTAGATAATATATAGACAAGTTTAAAATAGAAGGTGAGTTCAATGATACTTGATGTTGATCAAAGTGGTGTTTTTTTGTTTTCTTTTTTTTTAAATGTTTATTTAGAATGATTAACATCAAGTTGAGATGAGTATTAGGAGTTAAGTACTTTTAAAATAGTTAAATACCACTACTATAAAGTGAAGGATTATTTAAAAAATTCTCTTCGTGAAGACTTTTCCTATTTATTTGGGTTTATCCAGAGGTTATGTGATAAAAAACCATATCTAGTTGAAGAATATAATGTTATGAAGGAAGCATTGAAAAAAATATTTCAATGATACAAAAATGTAAAAAAACCTATTAAATCACAATATTAATATATATTACTTCTCAATGAACTGTTCTCCCAGGTTGAAGGAGAGTTTCAATGAAATGATTGTTGGAATTTTTTTTCAGATAAATAAAATTTGATACTATGTTAAAGTGTTTCTTTAACATAAAAACATAATGATTATACATTTATCATTATTCAAGAAATATTGATCGAATTATACATTGAAAAAAAGTTAATTTCATACATACTAATATTAAAGGATCTAATTGAAGGTGATATGAAGTTTTTGATGGCAGTTAAGGAAACTTTTTATTGAGATGGATGATGAAATCTCAAAAGATAGACATTTAATGATGGAACATAGATATAGAAACATTTGAATTTTTGGAAGAATAATATCAAACATGACTATGGAACTAAATATGTATCCAAAATTAAATGGTAAATGGGACTTGATAATCTGATTAAAAAATAAAAAGATGAGATAATTCAATCTTGAGTTTGAATGTTTTTTTTGTAAAAGATTAAATCGCTAGAAGGATTGGTATTATGTATGAGTTATATCGAATTTTCATGCAATTTTATACAAAAAGTACTGGTATATAAAAGACATATGTCATCTCCCTCATGGTTCTTCACAACATTCACCCTAATTTGACTTTTAATACTTAAAACCTTCATTCATATCCTTGAGAAAAGAAAACATAATTAAGGTATAGCTCAAATGCTCAGTAAGGGAAAACAAGGGAGATATTAATGACTTTTGTAGAATAAAAATAACATAAGGTTATGAGAACATGAGGTTGAAATTTTAAAACCTTAACCATCAAATCATAAATCCTAAACATGGGTCATGGAAAGAAATAATTAAGTTCATAAGACATGAATCATAAATGATTAAAATAATAGAATCTATAGAAGCATATCGTTGGAATTAGACATTAGTTTGTGGATTTCACATAAAAAATGAAATATTTTTCTGTCAAAGATGACTTATAGGACTATCAATGTGGAGAGGGTTCACTCTATATTTAAATATATGATTAGTCAAGGTTCACTCACAAGACTGTTATAGGTGATATAGTCCCTTAATGAACTGGTTCAACTCCAAATTTCATTCCTTATTATCTCATAATATATCTATCTTTACCCAATCATTTGGAGGGATATATAATTTTCGTACCACATATCACATAATTAAAACATTAATATGTGTTTTAAAAGATCATAAAATATCCATCATGTCATCATATCATAACTCATGGAAAAGAAATTGGTTTCATAAACATTTTATTATTTTATCATAACATTACCTATGAAAAAATAATAGGATTTGTAAACATCCAACTATTATAATGATAGAATATACAGAAAAATGATAAGTAGGGTATCATTTAACCATATCACTATTATGAAATAATTAAAATCAAAGGGCGTTATTAAATATGAAAAGTTCCTCTAAAATATCATTTAAATATTTCTTACATAAAAAATTTTCATTTTCAAATCACATATTTAAAATATAAATTTTTCCAAAATATTATAGAAAAACATTTATTCTAATGTAACTATGTAAATTTTTAAATAAATCTTCAATTCACTGAGCACGGACGATGGTGGGAAATTTTGTTTATGCTTTGTATGTTAAAAAAACATTTCATTCACATTTTTTTTATAAAAAGTAATGAGTAACTCATTCATAAAATCAATAGAATATTCCTTTGATGTTTTTTAGAAATAAAAAACATGGGTAAAAAAATACTTTAAAAATAATAGGATAATAGTAAAAATATTCTTAAAAACATTTAAAAAAACAAAGACACGGAAAAAATATATTCGACCAAAGAGGAAATAATGTCAGTTTTTCCTTAAAACGTTTATCCTGATCAATTCAAGTAACAAAGAGATTAAAATGGCACTATGAATTGAAATTTACATGAATAAATAGAGTGAAATAAAATAAAACGGTTTCATTATATATGAACTATAAAATTTCACACAATTGAAATTCAAGCATAATTTGTTTTGATTAAAATGATATTGAAACATAAATATCTTACCACAAGTTATACTTGCATAAAAATAAATCCAAACCCATGTATAATAAATTAAAATTGTATATAAATAAATAATATAATCATTTAAATAATAAAAATACCATATATGATCCAATTATTACATTTCAATACTCAGTTATTAACAATTCCTTATTAAAATATTGTTTCATAATGTTAATTGTTTTTGGTTTTTCATAGAAGTTTTGATTTGGAAGTTTTGATACGTGTACCTCAATCATGGTTACATCACATAATTAATATTAATAATTATATAAATTTAATTTACATTCATTATATATATATATATTTATATATTTATAATCATCCATAAATGGTAAATATAGAAGAATGATTTACACTATTCAAGGAGGTGGTTAATCGTACGTACACATGAATTCTATTTTAATTTTCTAACGAAAAGAAGGAAAAAAAGATAAAATTTAATTTATAATTTAAAATAATAATTATATTATAAATATTTTTTTAAACAATTAATCTATCCATGTAGTCAACTATGAATGATGGTTTTGGAAAATGAATTATATTTCTACGTGGAGGTGGTAGTTCACGTGTATGCACGATCGGTAATTTAACATCCCATTTGATGGAGTAGAGTGTGGATAATGGTATTTATGTAACTATAATAAAATATAAATATATTTAGGTTACTAATATTATTATTTTAATATGAATAAAACATTTTTATAGTAGGTATAGGAAAAAATAATTTAAAAGTGTTTGGGTGGGACGATTACCTCTTTTTTTGTAGACCACCTTTAGATCCCTTATTATGGAATCTTATATTTGTATTTTAATAACAAAAAGAACCCATAATTCATGGATTGTGATGTTTATTAGATAATTATTCTGGTTTTTGTTGATCTAGGAGGCTGAAGGTGGTGTGAAGAGTGCATGATAGTTGGTTTACTTTGATAGTGACGTAAAAGGAACATTTGGAATTAATTGAAATATTTAAATATAATCAATTATTATTATAGGGACAGTGGCACAAAGTGTATAAGATTATATTTCTAAGATAATATAAGGATCAAAAACATTCATTCAATTAAATTTTTAGAGGTTTTTATGTCATTTTCAATATTATCTTATGGTTTAACCCCTTCGTTAACCAATTTTAACCATAATCGAGGTAACAACATTTTCAACACTAAAGGGATATAAATTTATATATAAGGTAAAAATTATTAAAAAATATACATGGGATGAATGTTTTGAACATATCCTACAACCAATTTACTATTAAAATATTTTTATGAATTCCAATCATTAAATAATATATTATTTGACATAAAATACCTTAAAAGTGATTTTAAAAAACAATTCAAATATTTTGACTTTAATGGAAACAATATAAAAATAAATTTAGAATATAAACTTCTAAAACATCAATAATATGTTTTATTTATCTAAAAAATTTGATAAACATAATAATTTATCCAAATTTTATTACTTTTAATATTCTTAAAAACATTTATTTTATTTTTTCTATTACGTAAAAAAATATTATGTCAGTGTGCCGTATGAATTTAAGGAAATTATTCCATCACTAAAAATTAAAAATAAATAAATTATGTTCAAAATAAACTTTTAGATTCATTCATAATAACTTATTATCCATATGGGAATGTATAACTGAAATAAGAAACAAGAGAGTGAGATTTTAGAATCATTATTTACTTAAAATAATATAAAGAACTATATCAAAGGAAAAACAAAATATATTTACATATATTCAAAAAATAGATTATAATTGACAAAAAACTCATAAAATAGGCTATTTTAAACTTTTTTTAATATTTATAGGCCTTATTCTCTAGTTTTAACCTTGTTCTTCCCATTTTACCATTACTGATGTGACAAATATTTAACACTGTTAGTATTCATGATGACTAAAAATAAATGGGTAATATTCTCCAAATAAGAACCTCCTAATTAAAAATATGGATTAAATTTTTAGAGATATAATTTATATAAATAGTAGAATTTAATTTTTTTTAAATCTATAGAACTCCATGAAAAAAAGTTTTTAGAGAGATGTGTTTTTATGCATAAAAATGAACTTATACAAAAACCAAGTATAATAGTGATTCCTATGTAATAAATTATATTATATATAAATAAATTTGTTTTATGTTACTTAGAAATCAAACTCAAAACATAATGGTAATTATACATGGAAATAAATTATAGGTTTATAAAAATTAGTATTTTTCATAATTTATTGTAAAATTATTCTTCTTAGAAAAATCCAAAAAATTTATCATAAGATTATTTTTCCTTATTGACTTAAAAATGATATATTTAAAAAAATTAAAATTTATAAAAAATATAAAAATTAATTATATAATCAGTCAAAAAAATGTAATAAAATTCAATTTTGAAGAAAATATATTTTGAAGCATAAATTGACTTTATTGAAAATCAAGTAATTATTTATTTTGAATTAATCATTACATTTACACTAAATAAATCATTTGTAAATATTTTTCATAATTTTGTAAATATTATTCATTCCCACTAATATAATGGTTAGGTTATAAGTGTGTACTATATTAAGGTTCATTTAGACTTAGGGTTATGTATAAATAAAGTTATCAAACAATTCATGTTTATTTTAGAGGCAGTACATATAAAATCATAGGGTCTTGCAGATATAATTGAAAATTAACATGATATGTTCATGGATGTAGTCTTATAATGATCTTAATAAAGTATATGATCCTTGAATTTGGGAAATTTCAATTTTTTAAAGAAAAGGTTTGTGCATAAAGGATGGTCGTTTCAAGTAGATTGAAGAAGGGTTTAACACAAAAATGATAAAACAAAAAAAAATAAGTCTTTAATGATGTTGTGATAGAAAATTAATGATATAATATGGAAATTAATTATTCTAACTAAAAATTTTAGGAGTTTTGAAGACTTGTTAAATTAAAATTAATGGAATATTTTATGAAGTCTATTAATTCTTAAATCTTTGGAGGCATTGAAGGTGTTCAATCATGAAAGGGAAACTAAGAAATTCATTGAATATAGATACCATGAATCACTGAAATATTTATGAAATGGAGATTTATATATGACAGAGTTCATTAAAAACATATTTTTTGTCATTATTTGAGAATTATATAAAAATATATAGTTGAGGAGTGATTGACAATATTTTTTTAGATAAACAAAAGAGTTAAATAAGTACAGATTTCTATAGGGGGTTTCCAATATTTTAGTGAAATTTCTAAAGTGTAGAGGGTTTTAGAGTTGATAGACTGTGTTTATATATTATAATAATTTATTTTTTTGGATAATTTATTATATATATCCTATATTGAGAAAATAAATCAAATCTTAATTATTCTACTTGATCAAAGGAACAACCAAATCTTCTAATTGGTAGGAAATAGTATCTTGTTCTATCTGTAGACAAAAGGAGATTTTCAGAAGATACCTAATTTATATTCACCTCTGTTATTTAGTGGATATATGTGTAATACGATAATAACTAGACATAGTAAGGATTAGGTATCCACAATGGGATGTAACCTTGTAAAAAACTATGTTCCATGAAATTACATTTCCTATCATTTCATGCAGGTGAGGTTGGGTTATAATGTTTAGTGGATCGAAATTATTAAAAGTTAAAAAGGATAATTTCAAGTGTAATAGAAATTATAAAACATCACCATATATTCAATCCTACTTTCTCGGTTGTTCATATATTCCTAGGAACAAATATTTGTATTAGAGAAATCTAGGTTCCCATTATAATATCCTTATTTACTTGAAATAAAAAATATCAACACATTCAATAATAGAGTTTTCCCTACATTGTATGGAAAACATTATCTTGGATTTAAGTGCAATATGATACCCTATCCTCTGTTTCTTTACATATACGTGATCAATATTATGAAATTAGGATTTTCACTTTGGTATAAAGATGATCCTCTTTAATTTTATGAAAAAAGTAATATTGAGGTAGATTATAAATCTCAAAATTGTATTATTATGTCCTAATTTGAAATTGATTATATGAAATTAATGGGTCTTCAAACTGTGAAGGGTACATGGAAAAAAATGAAATTTCATTCATTGAAATGAAAAAGTAAATGAAGAGAATCTTTAGATCTATTAAATAATGTTTGATGATTTCATGATAATTTATGAAAAAAAATTAACGATTTATTCTCTATTGTGAATGAAGTGGTCAGAAAAAATAGATGATTTAGAAATATCTTGGAATATTCAAATATTGCAAAAAAAATAATCGAGTAAATTTTTAGAAGGATTGATCCTAATTCCTTTTCATTTGAAGATTGATAAAATTTATCTCTTGATGAACTATATAAAATACATATTATATATGAAATGAGGAAAGCAACAACATTCAAAAAGATGATTAATAAGGAGATATCTTTTGATTCTAAGAGGAATCTTAAAATAAAAGAACCAGAACATATGGAATTGTTCTTCAACGAATTATAAGACAAGTAACATGATGATAATGAATATAAAAGGATAATGTCACAAATATCTTGAAATTTCATGAAATTCAGAGGTAAGTACAAAGTGAAATCCACAATCAAATGTTTGTAGTGAGGATAATTAGATAATTTATAGAAAACTATATGATGAAGAAATGTGGAGAGTATGATAATGATTTTCTTGTAGAAATGTGTTAGAGGAGGAACTTGGAAAAATCTTCAAAGGAAGATAAAAAATCCATTGAAATTAATAAAATGTTCATATAAAATACAAGAAGAAGTTTATTGCGTAAATTTAGAGGTGAAGAAACTTATATGAAATATTTTTTAAGATCTTAAATTTAGGAATTTCTCAAGGAAAACACTATATATATAATTAATTGAATTTTTAAAAAGGAATGAAGAAACTATGGTGCCTAAGTGTAATATACTCTTATGAATATGTAATCTCTAGTTCATAAGGGTAAGAGATGTAACACCCAATGATTTTTACTATGTGTTTCTTCTTTTTATACTTTGATGAATAACTTGTTTCACACTGAAAAACATATTATAATTAACTTTCATATATTTTATTAAAATAAAATCACACAAAAAATTATAAATACATTATGACAATACAATATGAAAAACTATTAAGATAATTTCGCATGGAATAAATCTGAAAGTAAATAAAAAGTCCACGAACAAAAAAATAATTATTCTTGTGGTTTTTCATGAACACCATAAACCAACTTCATCTATGGAAATAAGTTAGATAATTATAAATATAATAAACATGTTGAGAGATAATTAAATAGGATGACTAATTTTAGGATTTTAAGTAATGTTATATACAGGAATACAATCTGATCAGTATATATATTGTCAATGGATATATCCAATGGTAATTTTTTATCACAAAAAATAATATAATTAAAAATTGATAAATAATGAAAAGAAGATAAAATTTAATTAGAATACCTTATTAGAGAAAATAGTTTTATGTGTTATATATTACCTATATAAGGTATTGGAGGTTATAATAAACAAAAAACACACACACCCATGGGAAAACAAGGATAGATCACCCCGCCCCACCTCTAAGGTTTAATCCACTCTAAATATATCCCATTATAATTATATTCCTATAACGACCACCATATTATGGTCTTAACGCCTCTTAATCATATTCCACGGCCCCATACATATGTATTGTGTTACATCGACATTTACCTAGGTCAACACCAATGATTACATCATCATCCATAAATGGTCCTAAAAATGGATTGAAAAAAATGAATTATTTTTAATGTTAATAAATATCATTTATGAAATAATTAATAACAATGAATAATTATAGTTAACGTTTTTTCAATTATATGATATTTATTTAAAATAATAATTATATTATTTTTTATTTTTTGTTGTTGAAAATTTAATTTATATTATTTTGTGAAATCCAATAAAACTGTATATATATATATATACAAATGAATTAATACTAATGGAAATATTTTAAATTACTTCCAAATAATATTGAAATATTTTAATGTTAAAATGATATATTTTTTAAATAATTTTTTTATTAACTATTTTATATTTTTAAATATAAAATTAAACTGATTGCTTTTTAATGATGAATATAATGTAATTTTTAATGAATAAATTAATATATTTAAAATCATTTAAATTATAACATTATTGAAAATGAGAATAACAAAACACAATGTTAAATACTCCCTTTTCTATTAAAATAGATTTTTTTCTATTTTAAAGATAAATTTTACATATTTTGAAATTAAAATAGATTAAATTGAGTCCAAATTAGGAATCATTATGTTAAAATTAGGTAATATGGTCCATCCTATATTTTTTGTTAAAATAATAACCATTTTAAAAAACATTAACAAGGTAAAATGGGTAAAAATTTGTAAATTATCATGGATCAATTTTTTTTCCAATTTATATAATATTTATATATTTTAAAATTATTTTTTTAGATGTGGGAGTTGTAAAGACCCAAAATTACCTTCTAATTGTTTTAATTAAATGGAAATTGTACGAGTCAACAAAACTTGACAGCGCGTGATTCTGACGCCCGGAGTTCCCGAAATCAATTTCTGAAATTTTGTTTGGGTATGTTTAGTTAACATACGAGAAGGTTTTTATAGCTTTTGAAATAGTGTTCGAAATTGAAATCTGAGGGCACCGTTGAATTTTCAGCACTAGTATTCGCTTAAGGAGAGTTTCACCTCAACAACAGTGGGTTGAGAATAAAAGATAGTTTTTGGGTTTTTTGTGGAAAATAATAAAATAAAATGAACTACACATTATTTTATTTTTGAGCCACCATGTGGAAGTTGGAGGTGGGGACCACCAGAACTAAACCTCATTGTGGGAGTTGAAGTGTGGGGACCACCCGACCATAACTTCTTATGAGAGGTTATGGTGGTGGGGCCCACCCGAACCTAACCTCCCGTGAGAGGTTATGGTGGTGGGGACCACCCGAGACTAAACCCCATTTTAATTGTGGAAAACCACTCAACTCCCCTCATTAATGTGGGGGAGCCTCTTGACCTCCTCTACCCAATTAATTCTGTCAATGCACTTTCCATTAATGTTCCAAATGCTCCCCATTAATTAATTGAGCACATCAATTAATTAATTTAAATAATTTTGAATTTTATGCCAACAACTTCATAATAGATAACTTAAATCTATTATTTTGTCTTGGCTCACTATCATTTTGGTGGAAATTGGGAGAGATCTTGGGAGAAGGCTTCCAACAAAGAACTTCATCTCCCGATGAAGAACGCTCCACCGATGAAGAATAACTTCGACTTTCTTCCTCGGAACTTCCTTCGATGTAGGACATGCTCATCTACAACGAATCGACGTCCACCTTATTGCACCAATGTCGATGAACATAAAAAAGGTAGGGAATTCATTTGAATATGATATTATTCCTTTAATTATTCCCTTCTAAAGAAAATAATTGTTGTGGATGTTTTTGCTTGGGGGCTGGGGCTTTTTATTTCTGGGAAGATATGGGGTGTTGTGTTGATTTTTCTTTTATCTTCTTTTCTTGTTAATTCTTTGAAATTCAAGAAAGAATTGATCCACTTACTACCACCATAAACATGGAGGGTACGGGCCAAACGAACATGGCCGGACCCCTCCGCCATTCTTGTTTGCGATGTTCTTCAGAATGGCGATGTGGCGACGAGACGAAGAATACGACGAAGGTAACGGCCGTGCTGCCCGCCGTCTCCGCGACCCGAACTGCCCACCGGCCGCGCCACCTGCTGGCTGATCCGGCCCAAGACACACTACGCCCCGGCTGAACTGGCCATAGTCACGCTGCACCCTGGCCGTGCCGCCCTGGCCGCACCCTCTATCCGACCGAACCGGCCCAAGCCACCCCGTCCGACGGCCGAACCGGCTCTGCCGCCCCGGGCCGAACCGCGGTGCCCTCCCGGCCGCCTGCGCCTCCCGAACTGCGGTCACCTCCTGGCCGCCCGAGCTCTCCTGGTCGCCCATCCCCTCTCAACTGCCTGTGCCTCCTAGTCGCTCATGCCCTCCCAGCAGCCCGCGCCTCCAGACCAAACCGGCTCCCGGCCAAGCCGGCCTCCCGAGCCCTCAGCCGAACAACGCCCTCGCGGCGTGCCTACCGAGCCGGCCTCCTGCACTGCTCACAATTCCCCAGATGAGCTAGACTTCCGGACCCCTTGCATCACTTCGGCTGAACTGGACCACACCCTCACAGGGCCCTCTCGGCAGAACCGTCCTCACATCGACCGATGGCTGGTCTACGCCCTCATGACCGGTCCGTGCTCTCGCGGCCTATTAGGCTGGGTCCAATGGGCCAGGCCGAACCTAATTTGATGGCCTGCCTAATGGGTCGGTCCAAACCCAATGGTTTAGGGTGGGTCGACCCAGACCGAGTCGGCCCAAGATGGGTTGGGCCTGTTCAGACCAGACCCGGGCCCATTACGACCCTTTACATTCTATTGGCCATATCATTGGCACCAAGCGTCTGTTTGACAAACCGTCAATGGACCTGGTAATCATGGAGCATGATTGTCCATTTGAGTATACCCCACTAGATTTTATGGTGTATTTGATATATGGTTTGGTTGGATCGCGCACGAATCCAACCGGGCCCTCGGGACTAAAAGGCTAATAACTCATAGACTGGGCGTCTGATTGACGCACCGTCTATTGTGTTGAGACCTCTATGACATGGCAGACATTTGAGATACATCTTCTTGGGACTTTGTGACAGTTAGAGTATCGAATAGTAGCTCGTGGAGTGGATCCTTTCAAAGACGAGCAGACAGAGTGCAGAGACCTAGTAGCTGGATGAGACTTGATGACTGCTGACCGATTGACTCGGAGTGACTCGACTAGCCCAGTGTGGAGTGCCTGGTTGTGGCAGCAGACCCACGGTGGAGGAGAACCTGGTTGTAATGCAAATCCACGGTCCTCAATAGTAGGAGTACCTATGTAGGTTATTAGGGGGGTCACCTGGTTGTGGCGACAGACCCACAGTGGGGAGTGACTTGGTGACACAGCAGACCCACGGTTCTGGACATGAAGAATACCTCATCATTCCAAGGTTAGTGGGAAGCACATTGGTTTCGCGGCAAGCCCACTATACTCAACAGAGGAGGAGTTCTACAGCATATGTGGTTTCTATAATATGAATAAAAATCCTGGTTGAGCTGAGTCAGTAACTTTTGTGTTTTCCTCATGATTGAAATGGATTACTTGATAGCTTAGTTATAGGTATGGACATATTAGTATGTGGGGTTATCTGTTGATTTCATACATTTTTGTTTATCCTTATTGGATTTTGTGAGACCATGAGGGTCTAAGGGTCCCAACTAAGTATCGTTATACTCACCCCTACATGGGCTATGCCCGCACCTCATTATGTTGGATGCAGACGAAGGAAAGTGCGGACCGAGGCTGAGAGTACCAGGACTAGATGGTACCCAGAGGTAGAACTTACGGCGTGTCGGTACACGGAAGAGACAAACGGACGTGGAATGATGAGGATGAAATCTATACCTACCCTTGAGGTAAGAACCTTAGAGAATGACCCAATGGCTGTTTTTCCTATTTCCTCAGTTGTACTTGTACTTTCAGTTTCTTGTACTCTCCAGTTGGGCTTGTATTTTGGCCCCTTTTTACTTACTTTACTCACATGTTGGTTATTCAGTTTACTTGTGATCGTATCAGCTGTGTATGTTTACATGTTATAAAGGCAATGCCTTCCCAGTTTTATGGAATTACGCCTTTGGTGATAGTCTCCAGCCCCTGGCCTACGGAAGGCGGGCTTGGGGTTGTCATAGCACAAGCCCTAGGGGACGAGTCATGACTAATTGGTATCAGAGGTGTCAGTTATACCATAGAACTTAGGACTCTGATCTTTATTTTATATGAAGAAGTAGTGTTAAGATTAGTGTGTGTGGTTCTCAGTTCAGGGAGTCCAGTGTTGGTGCGATGACCGTCATATCCATACACCAGGACCCTGACTTCTGATTTCTGACTCAGTGCATGGAAACACTGATTGCGTGTGTGTTTTCAAAAGTTTTCTTTAAGTTACCTCACCTAAGGCATCTCACCAGGTATAATATTTTGACTCTGTCACATCAGTTTCTTTCAGGATGGCTCCCCACAGATGACCAGCTAGAGTCCCGAGAGTTGTATGCATAGATAGCCCACCGGGCGATGAGGCCTCAGTGCAGGGCCCTTTTCCATCAGAGGCACTAGCGGTACCACTTCTTGTTGGGCCACCGATGACACCATCCCTAGCAGCAGATGATGCATGCCGCTTGAGCATGTTGCATGAGTTCTAGCACAAGAGGCCTCCCAGGTTCAGGGGATAGATGAACCCACAGGCAACAATGGGCATATTGTGGATCATGATGCTCCATGTTCACGATGAGATGACACATCTCTGGGAAGACTTTGAGATCCTCTTTCGTGCAGAGTTTGTCCTAGCGACTCTTCGCCCATTGCGCATACAAGAGCTACTTCGTTTATAGAAGGGCATCATGATTGTAGCTCAGTACTCAGTGAGGTTCTCAGACCTCTCATGATATTCCATCGATTTGGTACGAGACCCATTTTTCATGGCCTGGACCTTCGAGCAGGGACTCAGGCGGAAGATCCAGGCATCGGTGATCTCACTCAGCATCCCGATGCAGGCACAGGTGTTAGAGAGAGCCCACCTAGTATAGAGTTTCCATGCTGAGTATTATCCAATAGTGAGATCCACCGCCAGTGGACATGTAGCGAAGTCTTCTGTAGCTAGAATAAGACATATGGCACAAAGGTCCAAGAGGAATAGACCTATAGGTGGACAACCACTTGACTCAGAATCGGTTGTGCGGGGGACCAGGAGTAGAGACATACATTCCAGGAGCAGGCATTATTTCACAAGCGGTGGGTAGGGTCACATGGGTCATGACTGTCCAAACCTACATTCAGATGATTAGAAGAAGGTCGAAGGACCACCCAGGAAGAGGAAAGGATTCGATCGCGGTAGTCCACAGGGAGCAAGAGGACGTGGTAGACGACCTGGCCGTGCAGCTGGCGGTGGACGACGTTTTTAGGTGTTACCGCCACCACCACCAGGAGGTCCACCCCAACTTTAGGGTGCAAGTGGAAAGTGCAGAGCTCAGCCCCAGGTAGCTGAGGCCTACAATCATGGCACTCCAGAGATCATACGAGGTACAATATGTGTCTATTCTTCCTTAACTGCAGTTCTTATAGACACAGGTTCCAGTCACTCTTTCATTGACACTACCCTCGTTCGGAGCTCGGATATTATGACGGAGCTGTTGGCTCGATCCTTATTTCTAGAGACTCCTAGGGGAGAAGATTTGATGATTAAACACTAGTGCGGGTAGTGCGAGCTTACTCTAGGAGGCAAGAGCTTCAGCTGTGATCTCCTAGTAGTAGCGTCGAGGCCTTACGACGTCATCTGGGGTATGGACTGGTTATCTACAGTCCATGCTCAGATTGATTATATTAGACGCAATGTGCGGTGTGTCCACACGGATGGGACCATGTTTACCTTCACTGTAAAGAAGGGATCCTTTGCATCACATGAATGAATTACCCAGAGGAGGGTTTAACCGATCACTAATTAGTTATCTTTCCTTCCCCTCAAAGCAGTTGATGTAGAGAGTCTGAGCTATCCTGTAGTGGTGGACCAGTACACAGATGTTTCCCTTGATAATGTCTCAGGTCTATATCCTCACAGAGAAGTATAATTTTACATATACTTGTACCCTAGTATGACACCAATATCTACTTCAGCGTATCGGATGGCTCCCGAGGAGCTTCGTGGGCTACCGGTACAACTTGAGGATTTGTAAGGGATGGGATTCATCCGGATCAGTGTTTCTACCTGGGCAGCCCCAATTCTGTTTGACAAGAAGGCGGATGGAAGCTTGAGTTATTATGTTGAATACTGGCTCCTGAACCAGGTGACCGTGAAGAAAAATTACCCATTCCCATGGATTGATGACCTCTTTGATCATTTTATGGGAGCACGGTGGTTCTCAAAGATAGACCTTAGATCAATCTATCACCAGCTCGGAGTTCGAGACAAGGATGTGTAGATGGCGGCCTTCAGATGTCGTTATGGCCATTACAAGTTCCTGGTTATGCCATTCGGCGTATCCAATGCTCCAACAGTGTTCATGGGACTCATGAACATGATCCTTAAACTATACCTCAATCTCTTTGTTGTAGTCTTCATCAAAGACATTCTGATCTACTCAACTACGGAGGAGGATCATGCCTATCACTTGTGGGTAGTACTGGACACAATCCAAGAGCACCATCTTTACGGTAAGCTCTTGAAGTACTAGTTCTGGATCTGAGAAGTTAACATTCTCAGACATGTCATCTCGGAGGCTGGAGTTGTTGTAGATCCAATGAATATTGAGGAGGAACTTTTTTGGGAGCCACTTAGGAGTGTGACGGAGGTACCGAGTTTCCTGGGTTTGGTTGGTTCTAACCGGAGGTTTGTGCTAGACTTCTCTAGAGTTTCATCACCGCTATCTGCCTTGAAGAAGAAGGGAAAACACTTTGTGTGGTTGGGGAATTTCCAATATAGATTTCAGGAGTTGAGGCAGATGATGACTACTGCTCGCATCTTTTGGCTTCCATACGAAGGCGTAGCATACGTAGTCTACTGCGACGCATCAGGGACCAGTCTCAGATGTGTCCTGATGCAAGAGTGACCAGTGATCACATATGACTCTCGTCAGCTGAGAAAACATGAGCAGAACTACACTAACCATGACCTGGGGTTAGAAGTAGTGGTCTTCGCCTTGAAGATATGGCGACACTATCTGATGGGCGAATGTTTTATCGTGTACTCTAATCACAAGAGTCTTAGGTATATCTCCTCTCAGAAAGACCAGATCCTGAGACAATGATGTTGGCTTGAGTTATTCTGGGATTATGACTTCGAGATAGTCTATACTCTTGGGAAGGGGAACATTGTTGCAGATTTAATCAGCAGAAGATCTGGTATACAGCTGCTAGGTGAGGCGACAGAGCAGTTGGCTGCTTTATGGATATACATTGTGGGTAGAGATATAGAAGCCTTCCTTCAGTATCTTAGAGCCACTCTCCCACTTTTTTAGTGAGTCAGGGAGGCACAACATGAGGACACTGACTGCGAGACACGATGTACTTAGATATCCATAGGGCAAGCACCTGATGGATTTTCTGATGGTGGGGATCACATCCTCTGCTTTAGAGGACTTACTATGGTACTAGTGTCACTTCAGGAGGAAGTGTCGAGGGATTTCAACAAATCCAATCTAGCGGTACATCCCGGAGTGGCGAATATGTACCAGGACCTCTGAAAATAGCACTGGAGGTCAGGAATGAAGAAGGCAGTTGTAGAGTTTGTTTCTCAGTGCCTTACATTTCAGCAAATGATGGCGGAGCATCAGGTACTTGCAGGCTTGGTTCAACCATTATAGGTCCTAGAGTAGAGGTGGGGTGGGATATCCATGGTTTTCATGATAGTACTTCCACATACATCCAAAGGTCATCACTCGATCTGGGTGATCGTCGACCGTCTCACCATGTTGGCCCACTTTCTACAGATTAGAGAGCAGGGTTCAGTAGAGAGCTTGGGACACCTCTATGTGAAAAATATTGTGCGGATAAATGGAGTACCTTTGACGACTATATCCGATCGTGATGCACGCTTTACTTCCCGGATATGGAAGGGGTTGCAGAAAGCTTTTGGGATGTAGCTTCGTTTGAGCACTACCTTCCATCCTCAGAATGATGGTCAGACTAAGCGGACCATTCTGACCCTCAAGGACATGATGCATGCTAGTGTTCTCGACGTCGGTTGCAGATGGAAGGATCACTTGACTTTGGTAGAGTTTTCATACAACATCATCTATCACTCCACCATTAGGATGGCACCTTTGAGGAGTTGTACAGGTGACCTTGTAGATCAACTTTGTGCTGGACTGACCGAAGGGAGTCAACACTGGTGGGAACAGATATGGTACGGGCTACCATAGAGAAGGTGCAGATCATCCAGGAGCAGATGAAGACAACACAGATTATGAAGAAGTCGTATGCAGACAGGAGACGGAGACCTCTATAGTTCGAGGATAGCGACCACATCTTTCTAATGGTATCACCTCGATGAGGTCTGTAGAGATTTGGACGAGACGACAAGTTATCTCTGAGATTTACCGGACCTTTTCAGGTCCTCAGCAGAGTTGGAGAGGTGGCTTACTGTTTACCTCTTCCACCTCAGTTGCATCGGGTACACGATGTCTTCCACGTATCCCAGTTGGGGAGATATGTGCACGACCCTTCCCACATCATCGACCATGGACAGCTGGACGTTGATGATGGGGAGACTTTTACGGATGTTCCAGTAGAGATTGAGGATCAATAGGAGAAGGTCCTTTGTGGATGGTCGATACCTCTGGTGCACATTCACTGGCAGCATTGGAACCTCCATGAGAGTACCTGGGATTGGGAGGCTTAGATGCGTTCTCAGTACCCACACTTGTTCCTTTAGTTATGAGTTGTAGCTTAAGCAGACGTAAAGTCCTGAGGTGGGGAGAATGTAAAGACCCAAAGTTTCCATGTAATATTTTTAATTGAATGGTAATTTTACATGTCCGTGAATCTTGACGGCACATGATTCAGAGGCCCAGAGTTCCCGGAATCAATTTTTGATGTTTTTTTTGGGTACATTCAGTAAACGTACGAGTGAGTTTTTATAAATTTTGAACCAGTGCTCAGAATGGAAATCAGAGGGCACCGTTGAACTTGCAGCTCTGATATTCACTTAAGAAGACATTCACCTCAACAACAGTGGGTCGAGATTAAAATATAGTTCTTGGGTTTTTCATGGAAAATAATAAAATAAAATGAACTACACTTTATTTTATTTTTGAGCCAACATGTGGATGTTGTAGGTGGGGTCTACCAGAACTAAACCTCATTATGGGAGTTGAAGTGTGGGTAACACCTTACCATAACCTCCCATGAGAGGTTATGGTGGTGGGGCCTACCCAAACCTAACCTCACGCAAGAGGTTACGGTGGTGGGGACCAGCCTGGACTAAACCCTCATTTTAATTGTGGTAAAACTCTCAACTCCCTTTATTAATGAGTGGGAGCCTCTTGACCTTCTATACCCAATTAATTCTTCCAACACACTTTCCATTAATGTTCCAAATCCTCCCCATTAATTAATTAAGAACGTCAATTAATTAATTTAAATCTTTTTGAATTTTGTTCCAACAAATAAATAATAGATAACTTAAATCTATTATTTTGTCCTAGGTCACATTAATATTGGTGGAACTTGGGAGAGAGATTGGGAGAAGGATTCCAATGAAGAACATCATTTCCCGATGAAGAAAGCTCCACCGATGATGAATGACTTTGACTTTCTTCCTCGGAACCTTTTTAGACGTAGGATGTGCTCGTCTACAACGAATCGACGTCCACCTTCTATAGCCAACATCAACAAACAATGAAAAATGTATGGAATCTATTTGAATATGATATTATTCCTTTAATTATTACCATATAAATCAAAGAATCGTTATGGATGTGTTTCCTTGTGGGCTGGGAATTTTTTTTTTGCGGGAGGATGTGGGGTGTTAGATTGATTTTTCTTCTATCTTCTTTTCTTCTTAATTATTTAAAATTCAAGAAAGAATTGATCCACTTGCTAGCACCCTAAACGCAGAGGGTTCGGGCCAAACAAACATTGCATGAACCCTTTGTCATTCTTATTTGTGATGTTATTTGGAATGGAGACGAGGAAACGAGATGACGAACATGACAAAGGTAACGGTCGCGCTACCCGTGGCCTCCGCGACCTGCGCTGCCCATTGGCCGCGCCACTTTCCGGTCGAACTGGCCTGAACCACACCGCGCCCTGCTTGAACTAGCCTTGGCCATGTTGCACCCCCTCCGTACCACCCCGACCACGCCCTCCGTCTGACCGAACCTGCTGAACCAGCCCCGACCACCCCGTCCGCCAGCCGAATCGGCTTCACCACCCCAGGCCGAAACGCGACACCCTCCCAGCTGCTCGTGCCACCAGAACTGCAACACCCTCCCAGCCACCTATTCTATCCTAGTAGCCCACACCTACTAGAAACCCACTCCCTCCCGGTATCCCACACCTCCTTGATGAACCGGCTTTCGACCGAACCAGCCTCCTGAGCCCCCGGCTGAACTGCGCCCTCACGACGCCCCGGTCGAGCCGGCCACCCGCGCCCCTCATGGCGCCCCGGGCGAGCCAGACTCCCGCTCCCCTCATGGTGCCCCGTACGAGCCTTTCTCTCATACCACTCTTGGCACATCGGCCGAACCGCCCTCATGTCGACCCACAGCCAGTCTACACCCACGCAACCAGTCTGCGCTCTTGCAGCCCTCCGCGACCCCTCACGGTCAGCTGGGCTGGGCCCAGTAGGTCGGCCCGAACATAACGGGCTGGCCTGCCTAACGGGTTGGTCCATACCTAATGGGTCAATCTGGGTTGACCCAGACTAGGTCGGCCGATGCTGGGTCGGGGCGGGTCAGACCGGACCCAGGCCCATTACGACCCTTTACATTCTTTTGGACATATAATTGGCATTGTGCATCCGTTTGACAAACCATTAGATGCCCAGGTAATCTTAGAGAATGACAATACCTTTGAGTATGAACCAATAGATTTTGGGGTATAGTTGAGATATAGTTAGGTTGGATCGCGCACAAATCCAACCGGGCCCCCAAGACTAAAAGACTAATAACTCACAGACTGGGTGTCTGATTGATGCGTCATCTGTTGCGTTGAGACCTCTATGACATTGCATACCTTTGAGATACTTCTTCATGGGACATCACGATATTTGGAGTATCAACCAGTAACTCATGGAGCATATCCTTATAGAGATGAGAAGACTGAGTGCAGCGACCTAGTAGCTGGGAGACATGACGACTGCAGACCGATTGACTCGGAGTGACTTGACTAGCCCATCGGGGAGTGCCTAGTTGTGGTAGTGGCAGAGGAGTGTCTGGTTGTTGTGGTAGACCCACAGTACACAACAGGAGGAGTAACATTATAGGCTATTTGGGTGAGCGCCTAGTTGTGGCGGCAGACGCATGGTGGGGAGCACCTTGGTGGCGTAGGAGACCCACAGTACTCGATAGGAGGAGTACCTCAGTAGTCCGTTGTTAGTTGGAAGCACCTTGGTGTCACGGTAGGCCTACTGTACTCGATAGTGGAGGAGTTCCCCAGAAGTCATGTTTTCAATAATGTGAATAAAAATCCTGGTTGAGCTGAGTCAGTAACTTTTGTGTTTTCCTCATGATTGAGATGGATTACATGATAACTTAGGTATATGTATGGGCATATAGCTAAGTGGGGTTATCTGTTGATTTTATACTTTTGGTTTGTTGTTTTTAGATTTTGTGAGACCTTTAGGGTCTCAGGGTCCCCAATGAGTATCGTTATAGTCACCCCTAGACGGGCTATGCCCGCACCTCATTGTGTTGGATGCAGATGACGGACAATGTTGACCAAGGCTGAGAGTACTAGGATTGGATGGTACCCAGAGGTGGACATTAGGGAATGCCAGTACACGGAGGAGACAGACAGACGTGGAGATCTAAGGAGGCGATATCTACCTACCCTTCAGGTAGGAACCTCGGAGGATGACCTAGTGGTTGTTTTTTCTATTTCCTCTGTTATACTTGTACTTTTAGTTTCTTGTACTATCTAGTTGAGCTTGTATTCTAGCCCATTTTTACTTACTGTACTCACTTGTTGTTTATTCAGTTTACTTGTGATCGTATCTACTATTTGTGTTTACAGTTTATAAAGGTAATGCCTTCCCAGTTTTAGGGAATTGTGCCTTTGGTGCTAGTCGTCAGCCCCTGGCCTATGGAAGGTGGGCTTTGGGTAGTCACAACACGGACCCTGGGGGACGGATCTGACAGGAGTCATACCAAAAATTCTCACCAAACCATTCTCACGTAACTCCCATGTGATTCTCTCTATACCCATTACCTAACATATTCTTCCAATGAAATGCCCCACATTTTCACATATAACATGATATCTTCTCGTCCCCTTCCAAAACACTCCTTTATTTCGAAACTCTCTTGTATCATTATTTTTTTCTATATATAAATTATCTCTAACAATATGATTAGCTTATAGAATCATGAATGAATTATAAATGCTTCATTCCAAAGGAATGTGTGTCTAGGAGTGAATTCATCTAGTGGTAAAGAACCTTTTTGGAATTTGGGAGTAAAAGGTAAGGGTTTTATTTATGATAAAATTTTGAAATTGAGATTTTTATAACTATGTTTCAATTAAGGAAAATTTTGTGATCATTTCCTCTAAAATATCTTCTATTTACTCCTCTATCCAATCACATGTTTTATATTTCATCATATAATTTCACATCCTCGTTGGTTCATAATTTAATCAAAGGGATTATTATAATAAAAATTGGCCTTACCTATTTTATTATTCAAGAAAATTTTCTCTATGTATACATTATTTATTTTAATATATGGAAATAATTGTCTATATTTTTACTATTGATTATGTATTTTTTCAATGGACATGACTTTTTTTTAATGGGGGTCTTATTTTAATTTATTTAGTATAGTAATTTCACACTAACTTTAAACTTATTTACAAAATGTGAAAGGAATAATATTTTTTAAAAATTTTCATAATAATGCATTTTCCTACCATCATTATTGGTTTTCATCAAGCTTCCTCTATAAGTATTCTTAGTTTTCCAAATAAATTTACATTCTATTTATGATATAAAATATTTTCTCAAAATATTTCAAAAATATAATGCGTATATCTTTGTAGTGACCTGAAGCATGACGTACATGGACATTAAATTACTTTTGCAGAATACATAATACATAACAAAAATATACACACAAGGACCGTAATAGTTTAGTATCTTTGGAAAGATGGAACATAATCCTCTAATCGTGTTGAAAGATCTACAACATCTCCCATAAAGATCTTCCCCTTTTTTTCTTACCTAAAACCTTTCTTTGTATCCTGGGAAAATAAAACATAAAAACGGTGAGCACAAATGCTCAGTAAGGGTAAGCATGGATAAAATAAAACATACCATATACATTTGAACTTAAAAAAACATGAACATTAAAAATCTTGAGCAACGACATAAAACATGGAAGTACATAATGCATAGATCATAATGGAACATAAATCATGATAAAATAAAATTGGAATAAAACCTATAATTGTGGAATCCATTAAGCACATGTAATGATTTCCATAGTATCCAAGGCATTGCTACCAAGACCATCTTAGTGGACAAAGTCCCTTTCTGAATCGAGTTCACTCCTCATTTCAGTCCTGTTTTGCTGAACTGGTTTAACCTGTCGTTCTAGTCATGCCCATCTCATGAGATATAAATCTTTACCCAATGCATTGGAGGGAGATATAGGTCCCACCCATCTCATAATGAAATCATTCTTACTTGTGCCACAAAATAAACATACATCATTCATAATAACCCAACGAATAAAATGGGTTTCATAAACATCATCCCATCATCACATAATCCTAATAAAAGAAATGGATATCATTTCATAATAATAAAAGTGAAACCATATAAATCATAGAGACATTACACTTGAAACATACACATATGAAATAATTTCATCTTAGATGGAAAATGGTTTTCATAAAACACTTGAAATGAATTTTGACAAAAATATCCTTTCTTCTTCAAAATCAATTTCTTTTCACAAAACGTCATGCAATTTTAAAAGAAAGATATTTTTTTGAAAATAGTCATGAAATATTTTGGAGCAAGATTCAAGAAAATAAGGCTTTATAAAACCGTAAAAATCTGTTTGTGCCGTATAAGTTAAAAAAACATTCTTTTCTTACTTTTTCCAGAAAAGTAAAAAAGTACCTCATGACGTAAACAAAAGCAAAATTCCCTAAATACCATGTAGTAAAAGTCAAAAATGGGTAAAAAGGACTTTAAACATACATTAAAACACTTTTATAAAACATGGACATGGATGATAGAAATAACCCCAGTAAATACATATGAATATGCAATCTCGGATAAAAATGAGATTTGCAAAATAATCCCTTACCTTAGGTCCGATTTTCATCATAAGTGTCCGAACCTCCTGTATAATGATTTAAATAATGTTATTGACTTATTACAGAATCATATTAATTGTTATGATATCATATATGGTTCACTTATAACTTTATATTACCCGTTCTTTTGTAAATTCAATGTTAAAGAGCGTTTTGGGTAAAATCGTTTCATTTGTCGTCCGTGTTTTGACTTGTAATTATTAATATGATTTCTTAGATCATGATTAATTACATCCAGAATGTAAAAAATGATTTATATATAATATATATTCATAATATGCATATATATAATAGATCGATAAATGGAAAGAAATACACCGTTCATGGAGACGGTAGGCCGTATGTACGCATGAACGTTGTTTTCGTTTCCTTATTGAATTGAATGGAATTAATTGGATGAAATACATATATATACATAAATATAGTATTATTATGTAATATATTTCATGATTACTAATTATATATACTTTATAATCATTTACGAATGGTTAATCATTGAGATTAAATCTCATTGCGTCTTGGAGACGGTATTCTGTACGTACGCACGAGCGATGATATCGTTCACATGATTGTGGAATTTTATTGGAGTGTATGTATACTATTACAGAATAAATATCACTTTATAATAATCATATATAGTTATTATTTACACCATTATACCCATCCATGTAAGGTGGTGGTGGAAAATAGAATACACCACGGCGTGGAGACGGTATTCAGTATGTACGCACGCGCGGTGATTTATTTTTCCGTATGATGGATAGATGGTGAAATAGGGTTGTTTAATACATATAATAACATATCAGTATATGAGTGATACTGATTTCATTACTTCATAATGAAACAACCTAATAAGAAGAAGTGGAAGAAGAAATAAAGTTGAAAGAATCGGTAACGGACATTACCTCTTCTTTGAAGCGCCTCTTTGAGACCGCCTCTTAGGGAACTAAAATTGGTCTTTGAAGAAGACCAGGACCTCTAGGATGTTTATAGGGAAGTGGATAAGAGAATTGGTCAGGGGTTGGCCGAGCATTAAGGCTCAATGTGGTGTGTGGAAGAGAGGGAGGATGTTCCCTTTTATAAGGGAGGAGAGGGGCACCTTTGGAATTCTTAAACATATTAATTTATAATAAATATAACCCCACTTAAAAACCTCCAAAAACGACTCATATTCAAAGATAAGATGAGATAGGGTTGTAATAGTATCAACCAATCAAATTTAGACATGTTTGGAGCTTATTTTAAACCTTATCATTTTGATTTATCCTTATTTAATCTATTTAAGTTTATTTGTGGTAATAAAATTCTAAATTTAAAATTATAACAAATAATTACTTATTTGTTTTTAATTTTCCATATTTGTTTAAATTATAAAATTATAGACCATATAAATTTAAATTTATAATTTTTAAATATTTTTGTGATTTTTAATCAATTTTATAATATGTTATTTTTAAAAAATAACAATAGTGTCAATTTTGACACTATTCATTTATTTGAATTTAAATAAAATATATACAGTAGATATGTTCGAACTAAAAGTTTTAATAGAATAATAAAATCTAATATGTATCAATAAAAGTTGTGGATAACATTAAATAGTTCATATAATATTTATTTTATTATTTTTAAAATCATTTATTTGGTTTATCTCTTAATAAAATAATTACTACAACATTTTTGTATAATTATTTAGTATACTGATTTGTGGCATAAAAATTAAAAATAAAATCCTATGATGAAGATAAATCTCTTAAAATTAAAAATAATACTTTTACTCGAATTTATCATCTTAAAATCACAATATTTAAATTGTTATATTTATTAAATTATGAAGGTGACACCTTTGGCATCATTTAAAATAATATAATATAAGTGTCATAATCACTTTTATAAGGCTCCAAACGGTTATATATTAGGTCATTGGATGATTAACGTGTAGATATACACTACCAATAATTGTTTGTCATGTTTTTGGGCCTTTTAATGGGTATTATTATTTCAATAAAAACTATATTACTTATTTTCCACTTAATAAATAATTTCTGTATCATTAATGTATCACCATTAATGACAATTATTTAATCACTAAAAATTCTAAATAAATTATCATGATGTAGATAAGTTTATTATCTTTCTGGAGACTATTCATGTTCGAAGTTTTATGATGTTTATCACTAAATTGAAATTATTATACTTATAAGATGTAAGAGAGTGACATGTTGTCACTTTCTTTGGTTTTAATAATAATTAAATTATTTTCATGGTCAAAAGTCCATAAAATGAATCTAATCTGACACTTAGGATAAATGGGTCTACTTTTAGCCATCCAATAAAATTTTGGCATGTGTTAGGGTAATTTTATAATATTATATTTACCCTTAATTACCCGATTTACCTTTAACTATGGTAAATAAAATTTACCGTAGTTACTATTCATAATTCCCAAAAATGAAAAGTAGCTTATTAACATAATTTGGACCCAATGATTCCAAATATGGAATCCATTTTTCCAAATTCAATACACAAAGGTTTCAGAAATTAAATTAAAATTAATCCCATTGTCGAAAGAAAACATGTTTTTCTTTAAAACATTGCAAATGATTGAATTGATTTAACCTACGAATTTAATGTAAAATCAATGCTAATGAAATACATTATATTAAATGGTAAAAATATATTCTATTTATACTTTAAAAGTATTAAATATTATAATTTATCGATATAAATTATTGCGATGAAAAAAGTTTTTTTTAATTAAAATATAGCGTGTTTTTACTATTCATCAAAATATGAAAGTTACGAGAATAATATGAAAAATTTATCCAAAGTAAATTTTTATTTCTTGATTCCAAATAAGAATTTTTTTTGTCAAATTGATATTATAAACATGTCAAAAACTATATTTAATGTGTGTGCGCCATCAAAAGGCGGCAAAACAGCATTTTTTTAAAAATACTTATTTTACCCGAAAAATTTATTTTGTTCTTATACCATGTTCTAGAAAATGTGTAAGATGAATAATAATGTTATAAAATTCAAAATTTAGTTAATACTATTCATAATAGCTAGTTCATAATACTATTATAATAATATATCATTGTTTAGTAAAACCGGGTATTGCATACAACACACGCTATCGATGAAGGTCGCGATTACATGTAATGCAAGCCAAGTCAGGGTTGCGTGTTTTAAAATAATCCTTCGTTGTTTCGTATAATAGAATCCAAACATATTTCATTTATACATTGAATATATATATATATATATATACTCAATGTTGCGTAGAATAACTATTATCAAAATTGTGTGTAACATGATCCAAGAATAGTGTTGCGTAAACTGCAAGCTAATACGGTGTTGCGTATAGCACAAGGTAATCTTGGTGTAGCATAGAACACAGGTCATTAATAAAATTAAAAGAATATTTTTCATAAAATCTCGGGGTGTTACATTCTACCCCCCTTAAAATGAATTTCACCCTCGAAATTCGTCGGGGTTATAAGTGGTTTACTACTCAAAAATTTGTTTAATAAAAATTCACATCGTAAAAAGGAATACCAAAAAATGGCTTTTAAAAACTAAAGTATGAAATGTAACGGTTACCCAATTATACTCATCACGGGGTTTCCATGTAGGAGAACAAAGGTGAAAATATGGATATGGATGAAAAATCTAACCATCAAGTTCTAATGAAGAGTGGTAGAGAACATGGCTATGAAAAAGCCAACAATCACAAAGCTATTGATTTGTGATGATCTAAGGTACCATCTAATAAATCGGATATAAGGGAACTAGGAAAACATTTTTGGTTTTCAAGATCATTTCCCTAAAGTTGATGAATTAAAAGAAATAATTGCATGATTTTGGTACAATCTCACTAGTGTTCATGAATTGAACAATTTCTACTTCATCCCTTAATGAAATTAAGTTGAATTTGTTATTCGTGATGTGTTAGAAGATCATTTGATAGAATGATGTGCCATTCCATCTCTTTCAAACAAAAGGTTAGAAAAGGTTATAAGTCCATCTTATGGTTATACTAATCATATATGGTTCCAAAAATGAACTTACACTTCATATATCATACCACTTAATAAAATAAAACTAGTTTTTACTAACCAGGGACTTCCTGTAGGCCAGTGGTAGGCGATAAAGGCCAGCCGCACTTCGGTTGTGGGTTCGATTCCCATAGCCTTGTCCGACACGATGGGCTGTCGCACGTCCTGCAGGTTGTCCTTTTTCTAAAACTATATTACTATAACATCCCATCAATAATATTGAAAAAACTTCTATCCTTAAACAATACTAACTTATGTCCAACATAATCCATTCCAATCTTTAGGCTTATCCATAATACTGCAGTCCACTCTCATAATATAGTGAAAATGATTACCAGATATTTAATACCATCGTTGTTCCCCATATATCATAAGATATGTCTTGTTGGTCACATTACAAACATTTGAAGGCCTTAATCATGTATTCTCTTGAAAAATGAATACCCATTGAACCTTAGTGAAAACATGAATGTAGTTAAAAGTTAACACTTTCCACATACCAAAATTCTCAAAATTCTATATACTCAAACCATGATATCACTTAGTCCTTATATCAATCATTAGCTCATGAATACAATCAATCATCTCATTATCTTCTTATTCCTTCATTATGCACATATCATCTACTTTACAAAAATATCTGAATAACCTTCCATGGTTACTGGTACCATTAAACATATACTTTCAAATTCTTTTAGGAAAAACAATAGTGTAACAATCCTTAGATGATTCTTTATTCCATAATACCATTAACTATACAACATAAATCTCGATAAACATACAATTATTCCACTACCTTCTAAAACAACCGACTGAGATTCAACACTTATTTCAGCTGATATATCATTTGTATTCTCCTCATCATCATCCACATAAATACTACCCATATGACCACGATGATTCTCTTCATGAGATTTTCCATTAGGGAATTGGTTTGAATAATGCCCGTACATTCCACATTTAAAACATCTAATCATTTTTGATGTCGTAGCAATACCATTATCCTTGTCCATGGTGTTAACTGAACCTTTTCCTTTGCACTTACTGGCTTTCTGTACTTCTATTCCACACCCAAAGCATCTTCCGGTTCCTTTGAAACAATCTCCCTGATGCCTCTTCCCACATGATTTACATGAGGGAAATTTAACTTTCTTTCCTCTATGATCATCACGAAACTCTATCTTTCTATTATTATCTGAGTCGAGAAACATACCAAAGTTGAGATTATTGATAATATTATGAGATTGCTGATTAGGCATAATAACGATGTTTGGACTTCCAAATCTCGTTTCATTTGGTTTCTCATGAACAAAATCATTCCATTGTCTATCATATCCTCCATTATCGTGAATCTTCCTGTTTCCAGCCATTTTCTAAAGCCCAAAAAGAATAGTGTGAGAGGCCAAAATCATGCTAGGGAAAACAACATAGTAAACGAGGAGTACACTCAATATCTAACAACTTAGGTTAAATTCTATGATTGTTACCATAGTTCTAGGACTATATCCTATACGTATACTTATCATTAGGGACATCCCTAGACATACCTTAGAAATATCTCTTGGGATCTCACTAACATTTTCACATCCTAGTTTCCAAAGGTTGACTAAAACCTTCCTCTGATACCAATTGTAGAGGCCAGAAGCATGATGTACAAGGACATTATATTACTTTTGAGGAATACTTAATACATAACAAAAACAGACACACAAGGACCATAATAGTTTAGTGTCTTTGGAAACATGGAACGTAATCCTCTAATCGTGGTGAAAGATTTTCAACATCTCCCATAAAGATCTTCCCCCTTTTTATTACCTAAAACCTTCCTTTATATCTTGGGAAAAGAATGAATAATAAGTTTGAGATCAAATTCTTAGTAAGGGTATGCATGGATAAAATAAAACATACCCTATACATTTGAACATAAAAAACATGAACATTAAAAATCTTGAGCAACGACATAAAACATGGGAGTACATAAGGCATAGATCGTAATGGGACATAAATCATGATAAAATAGCATGGGAATAAAATATTTAATTGTGGCATCCATTATGCACATGTAATGATTTCCATAGTAGCCAAGGAATTGCTTCCAAGACCATCTTAGTGGACAAAGTCCCTTTCTAAATCGAGTTCACTCCTCGTTTTAGTCCTGTTTTACTGCACCGGTTTAACTTGCCGTTCCAGCCATGCCTATCTCATTAGATATATATCTTTACCCAATGCATTGGAGGGAGATATAGGTCCCAACCATCTTATAATGAAATAATTCTAACTTGTGCCACAAAATAAACATACATCATTCATAATAACCCAACGAATAAAAGGGGTTTCATAAACATCATCCCATCATCACATAATCCATATAAAAGAAATGGATATCATTTCATAATAAGAAAAGTGAAACCATGTAAATCATAGAGACATCACACTTGAAACATACACATATGAAATAATTTCATCTTAGATGGAAATGGTTTTGATAAAACACTTGAAATGAATTCTTGAGGAAAATATCCTTTCTTCTTGAAAATCAATTTCTTTTCACAAAGTGTTAGGCAATTTTAAAATAAAGAGATTTTGTTGAAAATATTTATAAAATATTTTTGAGGAAGCTTCATGAAAATAAGGCTTTATAAAACCGTAAAAATCCGTTCGTGTCGTATAAGTTAAAAAACATTCTTTTCGTACTTTTACCAGAAAAGTCAAAAAGTACCTCGTAACGTAAACAAAAGATAGATTCCTTGAATACCATGTAGTAAAAGTAAAAAATGGGTAAAAAAGTATTTAAAAATACATTAAAATACTTTTATAAAACATGGACATGGATGATAGAAATAACCCCAGTAAATACTTACGAATATGCAATCTCGGATAAAAATGAGATTTGCAAAATTATTCCTTACTGTAGGTCCAATTTTCTTCATAAGTGTCTGAACCTCCTGTATAATGATTTAAATAATGTTATTGACTTATTACAGAATCATACTAATTGTTATGATATCATATATGGTTCACTTATGACTTTATATTACCCGTTCTTTGGTAAATTACATGTTAAAGAGTGTTTTGGATAAAATCGTTTCATTTGTCGTCCGTGTTTTGACTTGTAATTATTCATATGATTTCTTAGATCATGATTACTTACATACAGAATTTAAAACATGATTTATATATAATATATATTCAGAATATGCATATATATAATAGATCGATAAATGGAAAGAAATACATTGTTTATGGAGACGGTAGGCCGTACGTACGCATGAACGTTGTTTTCGTTTCCTCATTGAATTGAATTGAATTAATTGGATGACATAAATATATATATACATAAATCCAGTTTTATTATGTAATATATTTAATGATTACTTATTATATAAACTTTATAATCATTTATGAATGGTTAATCCTTGAGAATGAATCTCATCGCGTCGTGGAGACGGTATTATGTACGTACGCACAAGCCATGATATCATTCCCATGATCATGGAATTTTATTGGAGTGTATGTAAACTATTAAAGAATAAATATCACTTTATAATAATCATATATAGTTATTATTTACACCATTATACCCATCCAAGTAAGGTGGTGGTGGAAAATAGATTACACCACGACATGGAGACGGTATTCCGTAAGTACGCACGCACGGTGATTTCTTTTTCCGTAGGATGAATAGATGGTGAAATAGGGTTGTTTAATACATATAATAACATATAAGTATATGAGTGATACTTATGTCATTACTTTATAATTAAGCAACCTAAGAAGAAGAAGTGGAAGAAGAAATAATGTTGAAAGAATCGGTAACGGACATTACCTCTTCTTTGAAGCGCCTCTTTGAGACCTCCTTTTAGGGCACTAAAATTGGTCTTTGAATAAGACCAGGACCTCTAGGATGTTTATAGGGAAGTGGAGATGAGAATTGGGCAGGGTTTGGCCGAGATTGAAGGCTCAAAGTGGTGTGTGGAAGAGAGGGAGGAGGTGCCCTTTTATAAGGGAGGAGAGGGGCACCTTTGGAATTCTAAAAAATATTAATTTATAATAAATCTAACACCACTTAAAAACCTCCAAAAATGAATCATATTTGAAGATTAGATGAGATAGGGTTGTAATAACATCAACCAATAAAATTTAGACATGTTTGGATCTTATTTTAAACCTTATCATTTTGATTTCTTCTTATTTAATCTATTTAAGTTTTTTGTGGTAATAAAATTCTAAATTTAAACTTATAACAAATAATTACTTATTTGTTGTGAATTTTCCATAATTGTTTACATTATAACATTATAGACCATATAAATTTAAATTTATAATTTTTAAATATTTTTCTGATTTTTAAACAATTTTATAATATGTTATTTTTATAAAATAACAATAGTGTCAATTTTGACACTATTCATTTATTTGAATTTAAATAAACTATATACAGAATATATGTTCGAACTAAAAGTTTTAATAGATTCATAAAATTTCATATGTATCTATAAAATTAGTGAATCACATTAAATAGTTCATATAATATTTATTTTATTATTTTTAAAACAATTTATTTGGTTTATCTCTTAATTAAATAATTACTACAACATATTTCTATAATTATTTAATATAATTATTTGTTGCATAAAAATTAAAAATAAATCCTATGATGAATATAAATCTATTACCTTTCACAATAATACTTTTACTCGAATTCATCATCTTAAAATCACAATATTTAAATTGTTATATTTATTAAATTATGAAGGTGACAACTTTGGCATCATTTAAAATAAAATAATATAAGTGTCATAATCACTTTTATAAGGCTCAAAACGGTTATATATTAGGTCATCGGATGATTAAGGTGTATATATACACTACCAATAAGTTTTGTTCAGGTTTTTGGGCCTTTTAATGGGTATTATTATTTCAATAAAAACTATATTACTTATTTTCCACTTAATATATAATTTCTGTATCATTAATGTATCACCATTAATGACAATTATTTAATCCCTAAAAATTCAAAATAAATTATAAAGATGTATATAATGTTATTATCTTTCTGTATACTATTCATGTATGATGTTTTATGATTATTATCACTAATGTAAAATTATTATACTTATAAGATTTAAGAGAGTGACATGTTGTCACTTTCTTTGGTTTTAATAATAATTAAATTATTTTCATGGTCAAAAGTACATAAAATGAATATAATTAGACACATAGATAATATGGGTCTAATTTTAGCCATCCAATAGAATTTTGGCATGTGTTAGGATAATTTTATAATATTATATTTACCCTTAATTAACCGATTTACCTTTAACTATGGTAATTAAAATTTACCGTAGTTACTATTCATAAATCCCAAAAATAAAAAGTAGCTTATTAACATAATTTGGACCCAATGATTCCAAATATGGAATCCATTTTTCCAAATTCAATATACAAATGTTTCATAAATTAAATTAAAATTAATCCCGTTGTCGAAAGAAAACGGGTTTTTCTTTAAAACGTTGCAAAAGATTGAATTGATTTAACCTACGAATTTAATGTAAAATCAATGCTAATGAAATAAATTATATTAAATGGTAAAAATATATTCTATTTATACTTTAAAACAATTCAATATTATAATTTATCCATATAAATTATTGAGATGAAAAAAGTTGTTATTAATAAAAATATAGCGTGTTTTTAATATTCATCAAAATATGAAAGTTACCAGAATAATATGAAAATTTTATCCAAAGTAAATTTTTATTCCTTGATTCCAAAGAATAATTTTATTTTGTCAAATTGAACTTATAAAAATGTCAAAAATTATATTTAAAGTGGGCGCGCCATCAAAAGGTGGCAAAACTGCATTTTTTCAAAAATAATTATTTTACCCAAAAAAATTATTTTGTTTTATACCATGTTCTAGAAAATGTGTTAAATGAATAATAATGATATAAAATTCAAAATTTATTAAATACTTTTCATATCGACTAGTTAATAATAATATTATAATAATATATCGTTTTTTAGTAAAACCCGGTATTACGTACAACACACGCTATCGAGGAAGGTCGTGATTGCGTGTAATGCAAGCCAAGTCAAGGATGTGTGTTGGGCAAGAATCCTTCATTGTTTCGTATAACAGAATACAACCATATTTCATTTATACATTAAATATATATATATATATATATACTCAATTTTGCGTAGAATAACTATTATCAAAATTGTGTGTAACATGATCCAAGTACAGTGTTGCGTAAACTGCAAGCTAATATGGTGTTGCGTATAGCGCAAGGTAATCTTGGTGTAGCAAACAACACAGGACATTAATGAAATTAAAAGAATATTTTTCATAAAATCTTGGGGTGTTACAATATTCTTCATTATCCAAGTTAATTTTAATACTATTAAAAAAGTATTTTTCATCTATGCCATCATCCTTTAATGTTTCTTATGATTCACTTGTAATATACTCTAGTGACCTTGTCTACCTTCTTCATATAGATGAATTATGATAATTTCTTATGAATGATTTAATGAAACCGTTTTCTTTTTCATGGGTTAATAAATCTATGATGGAATTATGAAGGTTTTTAAGTTCTCATGGCACACATATGTATCGTTTTCCATTATTTGATGTTTACGCCCTATAAATACCTCTAATACATTATGTAATGTTTTATATCTCTTGATATTTGGATTGTATATTGGTGGATCACCCAAGTCCCCCATATTATGGGAATTATGTTAGCCTATACCATTATGATATGAATGACTTTTTTGTTAACCTTGATGTATATTATTATTTATATACTTTTGTTTGTGATAAATTATTACATTATGAAACATACATATGTTTATTCCCATATATCAAGATTATTGACTAATGGTTCTACTCTTTTATTATACATATATTATGTTAGTATAAAATACTTATTCTTTTACAATGTTTTATGACCTATATTTTATTTGGTTTGACTTTATTATGTTTTGACTACATACCCTGATAATTTTCTCATATCTATATGTTTATTTTATGCTCACTTATGTTCTGCAATCGATGTATCTTGTGTTTACCCCTTCTAAGAAACCGATCTCACCATTTGTTATGATTTTATTCCCCATGTTTTGAAAAATGGTATTATGTAGGAGTGTCAAAAAGGGTGTCATGTCAAAAGAATAAATTTGGAATATCTCGAAAATATTGTAAAATAAATCGATTATGGGTCAACTTTTCAAATACACTAAACCTTTAGGTATTATGTGTTATTTGTGGTGATATGGAATTAGTATTCATGTGTAATTATGTATTATGAATGTATAAAATTATTTTTATATATCATTCAGCATCAATGTGGGGTTTAGTAATTTTTTTGGGATTAAGACTTGAAAACATTAGGGAAAACCCAATTGACAAACCTAAATAGTTTAAAGTATCATGAAGGATTGGTAAAGTATAGAGAGTGTAATTTATTAAAAATTAAATACCTATATAAATAATAAAAATTTGATTAAATCTTATAATAGATGAACCATTGGGTAATAACAAATAAAAAGGTTTGTTGGGTATCAACTCGATCTTCACACATTGCACAATAAATGGAAATAATTGTACACTAGGTTTCGAAACTCCATGGGATTTTATTTCATTGATTTTCACTCTATTTATAAACTATTACAATTAATATGATGATTAAACCTAAAATAACCAATGATGAACTAAAAGTGATGTCAGATAAACCTAGAATTTTATAGGTTAAAATGGAGGTGTAATAATTTAAGACATATTATGATTGATTTTATTTACCATATGATCAATTGTTATGATTATTATTACATGATAATTTCACTAACCTTTTACTGTTATTAAATGGTTAGAACAAGGATGGATCAAGATAATAAAGAATGTTATGGATAAAGAAATGACTTTCCTAATGAGAAACCAAACTATATAAGATTTAGAGTTCCAAATATCCTAGAAATAATCACAAACATTATCAAGATTTAAATAATAAAATATATAATGTTGAACTCCCTAATGCACCAAGTAATGAAAAACTCTTTATTGAGTATTTAGTTATATAATTACCACTTTCCATTAGTGGGCCATTTAATAAAATAATTTCTAAGCAATGGATAAATAAAAATAAAAATATCTTACCTATTCTCCGAAGCTTGGAGCATGAAAATTTTGTTTCAACCATTTATCATTTTGAAGATGAGGAATATAAATATAGGATTCTCAATAATAATATGACAAAAATAGATAAAGTCGAGTCTATGAAAATGGAGGTGTTTAATAAAATATTCTTTAATAATATTTCCCGAATAATAATTACATAGAAATGGAGAGATAATTTTAAGAGTTGAAATAGAATGATGTTTAATCCATTAGTTCATGAAAAATCAACTTCAAAATAATTTAAAGGTAAAATTATGGTTTATTAATTGACCATTTGTAACGCCCCGACCCTAGTTACCCAGAGTCGGTGCATTATTACATAACATTGGCATGATCATGAGAAAGATCAAGTCTCGAAAGACCGATTAGTTTAGTAGCCTTGGAATAACTAGATACATCCATAAATTTTTTTACATTACATCATAAAAAAACATCTTGTCTTCATATCCCCTCATACTATCCCTGCAGGTCATTCATAAATTACTTCTTCATAATCCTGGGAAAAATAAAACATTGAAAGGGGTGAGCTCGGATGCTCAGTAAGGATAACATTATAGCAGAAGCTTTCATAAATAAGCATAAACACTTAAGGCGATTTATAACTAAAACAAAAGCCTTTTAAATTTAAACTTCAGCATAAAATGGCGAAGGTAAAATGAAATAATGCCATTTACTTACTCACATTGATATTCTACTAGTCGAATGATCACATGCAATATCAATAACCACTTTCATAATTATGGAATGCATAATGCCAGACTATCATAACCACATAGCCAAGGCCTCGTGCCAAGACTACAATTCATATTTTGCCAAGGCCTTGTGCCAAGACACTAGTTTGTCTCATGAGACCTACCGATGCATCGAGGAGCTATAGCGGGCTCCACCCGTCACTTATTAAGTCCAATGCATTCCCATATGAAAAGGTTTAAACATAACGTAAACATTCGTATTAAACTAGCATACGAAATGTCAATACTTTCACCACAAACCATGAATGGTATAAAAATAGCACATCGACAGTCAAACATAATTCATTCGATACAATATGGAAGATTGTATTGTATCACATTAACCTAAATCAATAATAATTAAGGATGTTGACATAGATGAAAATAATCATCAAAACTATTTGAGAGAAATATCCCCCTTTTCCTGAAAACATTTAAATGTCACACTATTTGTCAAGAAGCCATTTAAAAGTATATTTTTGAATCAAAGTGTCCCATACCACTTTGAAACTTTTTAAAAGGAGTTTTAATTTTAAAACTTTAATGTCCATATAAATAAATCCTTAAAACCATTTTTAAAATATGGACATTAATGAGCATGATTTAGAAGAATAATTCTTTAAAACATTTTAAAATGGTATTTTGGTTAGAGTTTCTAACAAAAATAGAGACACTTGAATACAAATAATTGAGGTAATCAAAACATTTTAATATCATGAGAATAAAGGAATTCATGATATACTATGTCAAAGTACATTATATACACCACATAAAAGTGATTTGGTGTATATCATCAAAGAAGTCTCAATGGAATGTAAATTGAGATGAAATTTCTCAAAAAGGTTGTATCCTTAGGTTAAGGATAAATCAATGACATAATTATGTGTGACAAATATAAATACACTAAATATGATTGAATATTCAGTGTAAAACAATCAAAGGACATTCACACATATTCTTGTAAAAACAATACCAACGAATTGGATGTTTAACTCAACAAATGGAGAATGAGTTAAAATTACTCTTATCAAATTCATATCAATGACTTGAGAATTACCAATGGAGTGATTATGTGTATCAAACTTCTATCCATAGGAAGGGGAGTGGAAATTATGACATAATCAAATGAATAGTGATTCCACACATAATCTTGGGGTAATATAATCAATGAAATATGTGTAAAGCCAAATGAGTGGAAATTGAAATCTCAAATTCCCTTATCGATTAGGTAACTTACGAAACATACACCCATGAAAGAAGTATCATACCATGATGATGTAAATACCCATAAATTAAAGTATATTACACAATGAATACGATCATGGGCAGTACACATACACCACATGCAATAATTAAGTGGTGATCAATGGAATTCTCACGGAATTAAAAGTGAGATAAGAAAACCCTTACCACGTTAATCAACTGAGTCGTATGGCCAAAAGTTAAAAACCACCAAATTATTTACAGAATAACATGAATATAAAGATAATCATGATAATATATATCAAATAGCCATACACAATACACCACTTTCAATAATTTAGTGGCGAATAATGGAAATCTCACGGAATTGAAAGTGAGATAAGAGAATCCCTTACCACGTTAATCAACTGAGTCGTATGGCCAAAACTTAATAACCACCAAATGATTTACAGAATAACATGAATATAAAGTGAATCATGATAATATATAGCAAATGGAAGTACACAATACACCACTTTCAATAATTTAGTAGCGAACAATGGAAATCTCACGGAATTGAAAGTGAGATAAGAGAATCCCTTACATTGTACTTTTCCCTTGGTCGATGGTTGGTTTACCTCCTGTATAATGGTGAAATAATTGTTATTGAATAATACAAGAATCATTTACTTTAATATGATATCATATATGATCTTTTAACATTGATTTGTTAATAATATCTTAGTATTAACGCCGTTTCGGGTGTTAACTTACTCATTTTCTTTTATATGTTTTGTTACATAAGTCATGTTTGTTTTATCATATTCATATCCAGAATGATATCAAGTCCTTAAACATCATTTTTAAATCATTAATTGATAATTATACTTGAATGGATACGATGGATAATGAATCTCATCGCGTTCGTGGAGACGGTAGTCCGTACGTACGCACGAACGCTACTTCCATTTAATTTTTTATTTTAAAAGAATCGAATCCAAATGATACATAGGTATATTACTATTCCAGTATAATATAATATTTTATATATGTTACTTAAGTTCATTAACACCATCCTTTATACGTTCCATGTGTGGTATGAACGAGTCATATCATTTTAAGGGGGCGGTAGTCCGCACTTCCTCAAATGAAATTATCGTATGTATATACGACATGAAACGAATAATGGTATGAAATAAAATGGAATTACAGAAGCTTATATATAAAATATATATCATTAATATCATATTTAATTACAGTTCCATCATAATGGCCACCATGAGAGGCGGTAAGATGTTTTTGAACAATCATCGTTTCGTGAGGCGTTAGTTTGCCATCCACAGAAACATTATGTTCATCATCCATTAGATGGTGTTGTGTGTATGTGTAGTTTGAATACTTCTTATAACAACATCCTAGTATATTGAGGACACTGGTGTTGTTACAAAAGAAGGGAAATAAAAAGAGTTTGGGGGTTGAAGAAGAAAAATAAATGAAAATAATTTAAGAGAAATCGTTACCTTTAATTTAGGTAACTCACTTTGGTTGGAACCAAAGGACTTGTTGAAATGCTTTCTGCCTAAGGGGAAGCTTCAAGGAGGAGGATAGGGATGTGGGGAGCTTAGTTGGGCAGAGTTTGGACGAGCCAAGTGGCTTGAGAGGTGTGAGGAAATGAGAAGGAGGAGTGCCCTTTTATAAGAGGGGTGAGGGGAACCTTTGGAAAAGCTAGAAATATTAATTTATAATAAATTCATATTCGGTTTACAATGGCTCCAAAGTTTACTATTCAAAGGTTGAGGTGGGGATAGGTCGAAAACAACTCATCCAATAGAATTTAGACAGGTTTGGGTACTTATATTAACCTTATCTTTAAGTATTAACTCTAAGTTAATTAGTTTCACTTTTACAATGTCTCTTTGTATTTTTATATAATATTGTTAATAAACTTACTATATACATCCAAAAGACCCCCCAGTGGTCCATTAATGATTACCCTATCATAATATAAGTCTCTTGGCCGAACCTTATATTTTTAGGAATTTAATATCAATTAATAATATAATATTTTTTTTAAGAACTCTTTTATGTCAATTTTGACACTATTCACTAGTTGATTTTTGTGAAACTCATAACAGATTGATTACTTCTAACAAAGTCAAATAAATCAATACTAATATATCATATTATCCTAGAAAATTAGTTTAATTCATTAAAAGTTTCATATTATATTTATTTGGGTATTTATAATATCAATTATTTTAATTGTTCACTATTATAGTAATTACTGCATCATCATTGTGTCATAAATTAAATAAATTATTTAATGTCTAAAAATTATAAATAAAATATAATTATGTAGGAAATCGTTTTAGCTTTCTAATGAATATTTATAATCTAAAATCCAACATGTATAACCCTATGTAAAAATTGTTCTTCTAAAAGATATAAGCTTATGCCATTTTAATTTTTATTTTAACTTTATTAATATAATGTGTCATTATCACTTACAAGTGGATCCATGGGGTCCCAAAATAGACCCAAAGATTCCCATGGTCGACCATGTATCAACCAATAGGGTTAAGACACGTTTTAGGGTAATTTAGTATTATTATAATATTATTTTTTAACCCTTATTTACCGGATTTACCCTTTAACCATGGTAAATAAAATATTTACCACAGTAACTATTCAAAATGTCTAAAAATAAAAGTTACCTATTTACACAATTTGAACATCCTGATTCCAAATATGGAATCCATTTTTCTAAATTCAAAACACATAAGTGGCAGAAATTAATTTAAAATTAATTCCCGCTGTCAAAACAAAAAGCGTGTTTTTTAAGAGATAATAACTATCAAAAGATTGACACTTGTTTATGTACGGTTTAATTGTAAAATTATGTCCAATGACCAACATTATATTAAATGGTAAAAATATATTCTAAATATACTTTAAAACCACTCAAATTCACAATTTATCACTATTAATTATTTTCATTAAAAAAGTTGTTTTTAATTAAAATTTAGTAATTTTCTCTATTCATCAAAATATGAAAGTTATCCGAAAAGTACCAAAATTTCACCTTAGGCTAAATTCGATATTCCGAATCCAAAAATGAAGTCCATTTTGAAATATAAAATATATATAAAGTAGGTATTACTATTCATAACGGCTAGTTTGATTGGTTGTGGTGTGTTAAAATCTCGAAGTTGCGTACAATGCACGTCATTGCATTATTCGAAAGGAAACATACCGAGGAAGATTGGGGTGTTACATTCTCCCCTCCTTCAATAAATTGCGTCCTCGCAATTTTTAAAATTTTTCTTGGGAATATAATGGAAAGTCCCACATCGGAAAAAGAGTCAATAAAACTATCACTTTAAAAGAAAGAAAGAGAGGTATAAGGGTCATCCAAGATAACCCATACTAGGATTCCATGTAAGAAAACATGGATATGGATGATAAACTAAGTGTCAAGTTCTGATGGAGAGGGATAGAAATCATGATCAGGAGAAAGTTAACAATGAGAAAACCACAAACTTGTGTTGGGACAAACGACCATTAGTCTCCTAGTAGGAAAGTAAATGGACAACATTTTTTTTTAAGTTACATTACATAAGGAAGAGGAATTCATTTATGATATTGACTAAGAACATTATGAGATATACTTACATTTTAAGTAGATTTTCATTCTTTAATAAATTTCCACCACTAACTCATTTTTTTTAAACGATGAGTATTCAAGAAGACTTGGTCACACTGGAAGAGATAGAATAAACTTCTATAGAATCACATGATCCATAAAGGATAAACCATATATTTACATTGTCTTTGAAGATTAATAAAAACCCAAATGGTCAGTGAATGATCTAATGATCCCCCAAAAGGATATTCATTGAGATAAATATGCACTAATCTTAATTTCTAAAATTAAACCAACAATACCCCAAAGTTAAATAGATACCATTCAATAACCAATTGTCCTTAAAATCCTTTAATATAATCCAAACTAATATTGAAACCCAAAACATAGAAGAATTTGATTATGTAGTCTCCCATGTTAAATTGTATCTCCAAATGACATTAGATACTCTTAAAGTCACATACTCAAAAGTAATTAACCTAATCACATATTCTCTATTATAGGTTAATCATTTCCATAAATAACCCAAATCACTATAAATCCACAAAAAAAACGTAGATAAAAATCTATCATTACTCCACAAATGAAACCCCATAGTATTCTATTTTCCTTGGGCATATAGTGTTCCCAACAAAGCGAACATCTTCCAAAATAACATTTATCACTTAATCACCAAATCATTTTCCTATACCAAGGTTATTCTTTTGATATGAAATAAGAACCCAAATCAACTTATTATTGATCAATAAAATCATTTAACTAAAAAAAAGTCACACTAACCAGGGACTTCACGTAGTCCAGTGGTAGGCGATAAATCCCAATCGCACTTTGGTTGTGGGTTCGATTCCCATAGCTTTGTCCGACGCGACGAGTTGTCACACGGTCTACGTGTTGTCCTTTTTCAAAAACTATATTTTATAATATTTCCAAAATGAGATAAATTCCTCAAAATACTATATCATAAATTTAACCACAAATGTTATATCATACCTTGAATCTTCATCCCAAATTAGAATAACATATAATTCTCTCAAACCCCAATGATCATATAAATCCAAATGGTTATTTATACCTATATCCACAAGAGAAGAGACAATTCTTCCTCAAATATCATTCTCACATGGAAAACTGCGGGGTTACAAATACAAGAGAAAATTTTTCCATAGTAAAGAAGGAGTGCTAATACTTTTTAAACATTTATCCAACCATTTATTCCCACATAGCTTCTTCTTTGACCAAGAAAATATCCTATAGAATAGGACATTCACTCGGGTAATGGCCAGGTCCCCTACATTTACGGCAAATGACTGTAAATGGACTCTTGGGACCATTTTTATCTTCTTCCATAGTACTCTTCATTTTTCTTCGGCAATTCTTTACTTTATGTCCTTCCTTCCCGCACGTAAAACATTTCGTTGTCCCATTAAGACACTTTCCTGGGTGTCTCTTTCCACATTTCCTGCATGATGAAAATTGAGGGTTCTTTTCTCCATGGTCTCCATTGCTGGAGCTCTTATCATTTATCACCTTTCTCTTCCTTGTTGAGTCTGGGAGTTGGTTAATATATATGTTGTTGATCATATTTTTGGAAAACTGATTTGGCATAAAGACGATATCTTTTACGCCTATCAACATTCCATTTTGTTGCTCATTGCCACCACCATTCATATCTTGTACATCATTCTCAAAGTCACTATGACTTCCTTGGAATCCAGCCATTGACTAAAACCATAAAGCATTGTGTGAGTAATAGTAGTCGTAAAATCATTTAGAGATTAAAATGTCACCATATTCTCAATTTGAAACATATTAGGATTAACCAAGGTCATTTACTCTCATCTTATATATATATTACTTAAATTGGTTTGTAAAGAAAATGTAAATTATCCTAAGCATATCCCCCGGGAGTGTCGTAACCAAGAGTGCAGCAAGGCCCGTTGTCGTGCACCAGTTCCCGTTCGAGTCTAGCTCAAAGCGGTGTTTTCGGGTTTTACCCCTAGGTACATCTGTGCCAGAGCCGCCTCTACCTTCTCGTATCCAGACAGGGATGTATTGCTCGGAAAACTCACAAAATCTCTACAATACCAAAATTCTAGGAAGTTCTTTTATACTAATCCTCAAAGTTCATCTTAGGTCTACGTGCTCTAATCAGAGTTTATCTAAATCTAGCTTCCAAGGTTTGTACTAAACTTCCTCTGATACCAACTGTAACGCCCCGACCCTAGTTACCCAGAGTCGGTGCATTATTACATAACATTGGCATGATCATGAGAAAGATCAAGTCTCGAAAGACCGATTAGTTTAGTAGCCTTGGAATAACTAGATACATCCATAAATTTTTTTACATTACATCATAAAAAAAACATCTTGTCTTCATATCCCCTCATACTATCCCTGCAGGTCATTCATAAATTACTTCTTCATAATCCTGGGAAAAATAAAACATTGAAAGGTGTGAGCTCGGATGCTCAGTAAGGATAACATTATAGCAGAAGCTTTCATAAATAAGCCTAAACACCTAAGGCGATTTATAACTAAAACAAAATCCTTTTAAATTTAAACTTCAGCATAAAATGGCGAAGGTAAAATGAAATAATTCCATTTACTTACTCACATGGATATTCTACTAGTCGAATGATCACATGCAATATCACTAACCACTTTCATAATGATGGAATGCATAATGCCAGACTATCATAACCACATAGCCAAGGCCTCGTGCCAAGACTACAATTAATATTTTTCCAAGGCCTTGTGCCGAGACACTAGTTTGTCTCATGAGACCTACCGATGCATCGAGGAGCTATAGCGGGCTCCACCCGTCACTTATTAAGTCCAATGCATTCACATATGAAATGGTTTAAACATAACGTAAACATTCGTATTAAACTAGCATACGAAATGTCAATACTTTCACCACAAACCATGAATGGTATAAGAATAGCACATCCACAGTCAAACATAATTCATTCGATACAATATGGAAGATTGTATTGTATCACATTAACCTCAATCAATAATAATTAAGGATGTTGACATAGATTAAAATAATCGTCAAAACTATTTGAGAGAAATATCCCCCTTTTCCTGAAAACATTTAAAAGTCACACTATTTGTCAAGAAGCCATTTAAAAGTATATTTTTGAATCAAAGTGTCCCATACCACTTTGAAACTTTTTAAAAGGAGTTTTAATTTTAAAACTTTAATGTCCATATAAATAAATCCTTAAAACCATTTTTAAAATATGGACATTAATGAGCATGATTTAGAAGAATAATTCTTTAAAACATTTTAAAATGGTATTTTGGTTAGAGTTTCTAACAAAAAGAGAGACACTTGAATACAAATAATTGAGGTAATCAAAACATTGTAATATCATGAGAATAAAGGAATTCATGATATACTATGTCAAAGTACATTATATACACCACATAAAAGTGATTTGGTGTATATCATCAAAGAAGTCTCAATGGAATGTCAATTGAGATGAAATTTCTCAAAAAGGTTGTATCCTTAGGTTAGGGATAAATCAATGACATAATTATGTGTGACAAATATAAATACACTAAATATGATTGGATATTCAGTGTAAAACAATCAAAGGATATTCACACATATTCTTGTAAAAACAATACCAACGAATTGGATGTTTAACTCAACAAATGGAGAATGAGTTAAAATTACTCTTATCAAATTCATATCAATGACTTGAGAATTACCAATGGAGTGATTATGTGTATCAAACTTCTATCCATAGGAAGGGGAGTGGAAATTATGACATAATCAAATGAATAGTGATTCCACACATAATCTTGGGGTAATATAATCAATGAAATATGTGTAAAGCCAAATGAGTGGAAATTGAAATCTCAAATTCCCTTATCGATTAGGTAACTTACGAAACATACACCCATGAAAGAAGTATCATACCAGGATGATGTAAATACCCATAAATTAATGTATATTACACAATGAATACGATCATGGGCAGTACACATACACCACATGCAATAATTAAGTGGTGATCAATGGAATTATCACGGAATTAAAAGTGAGATAAGAAAACCCTTACCACGTTAATCGACTGAGTCGTATGGACAAAAGTTAAAAACCACCAAATTATTTACAGAATAACATGAATATAAAGAGAATCATGATAATATATATCAAATAGCCATACACAATACACCACTTTCAATAATTTAGTGGCGAATAATGGAAAGCTCACGGAATTGAAAGTGAGATAAGAGAATCCCTTACCACGTTAATCAACTGAGTCGTATGGCCAAAACTTAATAACCACCAAATGATTTACAGAATAACATTAATATAAAGTGAATCATGATAATATATAGCAAATGGAAGTATACAATACACCACTTTCAATAATTTAGTAGCGAACAATGGAAATCTCACGGAATTGAAAGTGAGATAAGAGAATCCCTTACTTTGTACTTTTCCCTTGGTCGATGGTTGGTTTACCTCCTGTATAATGGTGAAATAATTGTTATTGAATAATACAAGAATCATTTACTTTAATATGATATCATATATGATCTTTTAACATTTATTTGTTAATAATATCTTAGTATTAACGCCGTTTCGGGTGTTAACTTACTCATTTTCTTTTATATGTTTTGTTACATAAGTCATGTTTGTTGTATCTTATTCATATCCAGAATGATATCAAGTCCTTAAACATCATTTTTAAATCATTAAATGATAATTATACTTGAATGGATACGATGGATAATGAATCTCATCGCGTCCGTGGAGACGGTAGTCCGTACGTACGCACGAACGCTACTTCCATTTAATTTTTTATTTTAAAAGAATCGAATCCAAATGATACATAGGTATATTACTATTCCAGTATAATATAATATTTTATATATGTTACTTAAGTTCATTAACACCATCCTTTATACGTTCCATGTGTGGTATGAACGAGTCATATCATTTTAAGGGGGCGGTAGTCCGCACTTCCTCAAATGAAATTATCGTATGTATATACGACATGAAACGAATAATGGTATGAAATAAAATGGAATTACAGAAGCTTATATATAAAATATATATCATTAATATCATATTTAATTACAGTGCCATCATAATGGCCACCATGAGAGGCGGTAAGATGTTTTTGAACAATCATCGTTTCGTGAGGCGTTAGTTTTCCATCCACAGAAACATTATGTTCATCATCCATTAGATGGAGTTGTGTGTATGTGTAGTTTGAATACTTCTTATAACAACATCCTAGTATATTGAGGACACTGGTGTTGTTACAAAATAAGGGAAATAAAAAGAGTTTGGGGGTTGAAGAAGCAAAATAAATGAAAATAATTTAAGAGAAATCGTTACCTTTAATTTAGGTAACTCACTTTGGTTGGAACCAAAGGACTTGTTGAAATGCTTTCTGCCTAAGGGGAAGCTTCAAGGAGGAGTAGAGGGATGTGGGGAGCTTAGTTGGGCAGAGTTTGGACGAGCCAAGTGGCTTGAGAGGTGTGAGGAAATGAGAAGGAGGAGTGCCCTTTTATAAGAGGGGTGATGGGCACCTTTGGAAAAGCTAGAAATATTAATTTATAATAAATTCATATTCGGTTTCCAATGGCTCCAAAGTTGACTATTCAAAGGTTGAGGTGGGGATAGGTCGAAAACAACTCATCCAATAGAATTTAGACAGGTTTGGGTACTTATATTAACCTTATCTTTAAGTATTAACTCTAAGTTAATTAGTTTCACTTTTACAATGTCTCTTTGTATTTTTATATAATATTGTTAATAAACTTACTATATACATCCAAAATACCCCCAAGTGGTCCATTAATGATTAACCTATCATAATATAAGTCTCTTGGCCGAACCTTAGATTTTTAGGAATTTAATATCAATTAATAATATAATATTTGTTTTAAGAACTCTTTTATGTCAATTTTGACACTATTCACTAGTTGATTTTTGTAAAACTCATAAAAGATTGATTACTTCTAACCAAGTAAAATAAATCAATCCTAATATATCATATTATCCTAGAAAATTAGTTTAATTCATTAAAAGTTTCGTATTATATTTATTTGGGTATTTATAATATCAATTATTTTAATTTTTCACTATTATAGTAATTACTGCATCATCATTGTGTCATAAATTAAATAAATTATTTAATGTCTAAAAATTATAAATAAATTATAATTATGTAGGAAATCTTTTTATCTTTCTAATGAATATTTATAATCGAAATTCCAACATGTATAACCCTATGTAAAAATTGTTCTTCTAAAAGATATAAGCTTATGCCATTTTAATTTTTATTTTAACTTTATTAATATAATGTGTCATTATCACTTACAAGTGGATCCATGGGGTCCCAAAATAGACCCAAAGATTCCCATGGTCGACCATGTATCAACCAATAGGGTTAAGACACGTTTTAGGGTAATTTAGTATTATTATAATATTATTTTTTTAACCCTTATTTACCGGATTTACCCTTTAACCATGGTAAATAAAATATTTACCACAGTAACTATTCAAAATGTCTAAAAATAAAAGTTACCTATTTACACAATTTGAACATCCTAATTCCAAATATGGAATCCATTTTTCTAAATTCAAAACACATAAGTGGCAGAAATTAATTTAAAATTAATTCCCGCTGTCAAAACAAAAAGCGTGTTTTTTAAGAGATAATAACTATCAAAAGATTGACACTTGTTTATGTTCTGTTTAATTGTAAAATTATGTCCAATGACAAACATTATATTAAATGGTAAAAATATATTCTAAATATACTTTAAAACCACTCAAATTCACAATTTATCACTATTAATTATTTTGATTAAAAAAGTTGTTTTTAATTAAAATTTAGTAATTTTCACTATTCATCAAAATATGAAAGTTATCCGAAAAGTACCAAAATTTCACCTTAGGCTAAATTCGATATTCCGAATCCAAAAATGAAGTCAATTTTGAAATATAATATATATATAAAGTAGGTATTACTATTCATAACGGCTACTTTGATTGGTTGTGGTGTGTTAAAATCTCGAAGTTGCGTACAATGCACGTCATTGCATTATTCGAAAGGAAACATACCGAGGAAGATTGGGGTGTTACACCATTAAAGAAAAATTGGTAATTTATTCAGTTTCTTAAAACTATATCATTGAATGGATTTTGATATAATATATTTTGGTAGCTATAAATAAATTTTGTGATGTTCTCTCAAGGTAGAGTTAGAGATTGGTGACTCCCATTGATAAAATGGTTTTGGGGAGAAGAATATAAAAATTAATTTTCGAGAAAACTAAAATGATAAAACCCATGACAGAAATAAAAATAATCTTCCTATATTCCAATTTTTTTAAATAATCATGGAGGTAATTGTTTCAAATTAACAAGTAAATATTTCAAATCTAGTAGATATGTTTATAAAGCACATAAACATCAATGAGATATGAAGAAAACTAATGAAATTGATGGTGGTAGGTCTCATGAAAATTTACCACCCACAATCTAATGTTTTAATCTTAATGAGTATATATATTACATCAATAAATGCACAAAACCCCAGATTGATGAAAATAATGATGTCAGTATCCAAAAAATTTAAGGGAGAGTGGGATATCCCATGAAATCACAATAACTAATGTGGGTTATAAATTCAAAGTGGTAAAAGGTTAACTAATCATCCACTCTAAAACTGAAAATGGATTATTTGATTATATTTCTACCCACTCTTTTATATCTTGAAATTTTCATGAGGTAGTAAAGTCACCATTCTAATAAATAGGTATTAAGTTATCATTCAAAAATTCTAGTGGTACAATGATTTCATCCTAAGTAGAAAAATCTTATCCAATAGTATATTATGGTAATGTATTTCCTAAAAATCATATTATTCTCTCTTTGGTTGAATTTCATGTGATTTTATGCATGGATTATATATCTATACAAAAAATACCATATTACTTTCTTGGATAAAGAAATCACATTTCATACCTTAAATTAGCCCATGATTATCTATCTGTGAAAATATGACCCTGAAATACCTATATAAATTAATACTACCTTATGGATCTTAATACCCAACCATGAGTGGTATTTAGATCTAATGGTTAGGGAAAAGATTTATTTTTGGAGATATTCACATTGTGTGGTAATTTATCGTTGTATTTCTAGAAGAGTTTTAGGGTATTCCCCAAGATCATGAGATTTATTTCCAATAGAACTCATACATAGGGATATGCCTCTCTCAAATATTATTTATATAATGACTCAATTAAATTGGAGTAATTTAATAAGAAACCTCAAGAGAATCTTAAAAATTTTATTATATTCCATTTTGATTCACTATGGGGTGTAACAATACTCTTTTTTTTGGATAAAATTTGGGTCAATACATTTCTGCATTTATTATAGAGAACTTAATAAAATTATGATCAAGAACAATTATATTCCACCTTTTATTTATGACTTTTTTTATCAATTAACATGGGATAAATACTCCTCAGATGTTTAAATCTGATTTGGATATCATCAAACAAGGTTCAAAATGAAAGATATGTTAATAAAAACCTTTCATAAAAGATTTGGTAACCGTACATTTATAACGATGGAATTTGGACTCACAAAGTCCCAATATATCTACGGGGATATGATGAATATAGTCTTTATATATTACCTAAATAAATTTATAGTAGTATTATAGATGATACTATTATATATTCTAAGAGTAATGAAGATTATGAAGATCGTTTGAGTATTTTTATTAATATATTGCGATTGAATAAATTATATTGAAAATTTATCAAGTGTGGGTTCTATTTATTAAAAGAATCATTTTTGGGTCATGAAATCATACGAGAGAGTAAATCTATAGATCCATCAAATACAGAAGTGATTGGAGAAAGGCCTTGAAAAATCATTGTAACAGATATATGTTATTTTCTTAGATTAATTAGACACTATTAAAGCTTCATGATAAATTTATCCTAAATGTTATATCCAATAACCATGTTAACATAGAAGGGATTCAAATTCCTCTAGATAGATGAATTTGAGGAAAATGTCAAGGATCTCAAGCGAAGGTTGGTCAATGAACTTTTACTGACACAACACTATATTGGATAAGGTTTTACGATATATAATGATGCAAATAAGAAGGTATTGGGATGCATCCTCAAGACGAATTACATGGTGGTATCTTATGACTTGAATCAATTAATTATTCATGATAAAAATTACCTAATGCATGACTTGGATTTAGCTTTAGTAAGATTTTTGTTGAAAATATGGATGTATTATCTATATGGTAAAAAGTGTGAAATGTATACTAATCATAAGAGATTAATGTATATTTTCTTATAGAGTTAGATAAATAAGAAATAAAGGAGATGGTTAGAGTTGATAAATGACTAAGATTTCTCGATACATTACCACTCGGGGAAGGAAAAAATGTTTTTTAATTATCTTAGTATAAAGAACTATGATAATTTATCCATAATGAGGATTGTAAAATACCCAATTATAATGTATCTGAAAATCATGGATCTTTGAAAATGAGGGAAGGTGAGAAATTCTATTGTTCCAAAATAAATTCTCAACCATCCATCTATATAAAGGTCAAGGAGGCATGGATAAAGTATGTGGAGCTAGATAAAAATGTAGGGAATATTCTAGAGCTTCAATTTGATAATGATTAAATTAAATATTTTGGAAGAGTATTTTTGTTCCATAAATACCATAACTAAATAATGGGTTATTGGATGATACACATAAATCATAATTCTCTATCCATCTAGGAATAACAAATATGTGTAGAGATTTCACGAATCACATTGGGTGGGACAAAATAAAGGGGGAGAATGTAGAGTATGTATATCAATGGTTGGTATAACATATTGTTAGGGCATGATGATATATTTATAAGGGGATAATGTGACCATTACCCATACTTGTATTGAAATGAGCGAACACCACCTTGGATATCATGGTAGGTTTTATTAATACCTATATAGTCCATTATTCCATTTTTTATATAGTTAATATCATTATAAAGTTAAAGAATTTCTTATTTATTTGAGAATATTTATCAGTAGACAAAATTTCCAAGATATACATAAAAAAGAGTTAAAGAAGCATCATGTACCAGTATCAATTGTATTAATCGATATCTGAAGATTTTTTTTATGTTTGGGTAATGTATTCAATAATATTTGGAAGAAAAGTTACTCTTAAACACTTATTATCATTATAAAAAATTATGGTCAATATAAACAAAATATTCAAACATGGTAAGATATGAAAAGAACTTTTTTAATGGAGTTTAAAAGCCATTGGGATCAATACATACCTCCAATAGATTTCATGTATAATAATAGATTCCATTATATCATTGAAATGGAACCATATGAGGATCTACATGGGATGAGGTTAAAAACTCCAACATGTTTGGATGTAGTTTGAGAGTGTAATGTTATGGGAGTATATCTTTCTCAATAAATGGAAGAGAAGATTCAGATGATTCAATAGAATATTGAAACTTTCCAGAGATGAAAAAATAGCTATATTGATAATTATTGATGAGATCTAGAGTTTGAAGTCAGATATAAGGTTTTACTTTGAATATATTCATGGAATATAGTTATGATATTTATGAAAAATGGAATATGGATACATAGAAACATTGTCCACTTCAAAATACTCAATCACTTGGGAATATTTTCTTATCATCTTGAAATTTCAATAAACCACCTCTAAGTGCATAATGTTCTCCATAAATATCTTCTGAGTAATTAGAAAACATAATCACTCCTAAGTACTAAACATTGATGGTGTATATTTGGAAAAAGACTATTTATATGAGGAAAAACTGATTGAAATCATGGTGCAAAGAGATAAATTAATAAAATAAGAACACTCTCCAAGTAATAGTTTTATAGAAAAATAATAAGTTTGGGGAAGTAAGATGGGAACCCATAGATGTAACGAGATATAAGATCCATCATTTTTACCATGAGAGTAACAAAATTTCGATGATGGAATTCGTTTAAGGGATTAAAATGTAACACCCCATTATTTTTATTGTAAAATTTCTCACTTAAATAATGTATTGAATAGACATTTCACAAATAATGATTAAATGAACTGTACTAAAATATATTTTATTGAAAAAAAATTTACATTGTATTAAAAATAAAGTATTATAACTTAATATGAAACATAATTAATAAAATTATAAGTAGAATAAATCATCATGTAAATAAAAATATCATGAACATAAAATATTTATCCTCATAGTTTTCTATGAAGATCATCTCCCAGATTACAACTACGAAAATAACGAGGAAAATTAGAAATATAATAAAAATGTTTAGGGAGAATAAAATAGGTTTAATGATTCTAAAAATATATGTTAGACTATATATAAGAGTGGAAAACACTTTTATATATAAGATCAATAGATTTATCCAATGAAAATTTTGTGTAATTAAGAAAATATAATTCATAAATGATAAATAATGGAAGAAAACACATAAAATTTAAGTAGAATATTTTATTTAAAAAATTATTTTTATGTGTTACATATTATTATTATTATTATTATTACCCTTGACTGAAAATTAAATTGTTTATTATGCAAACACTTTTGATGAAAAAGTGAGAAACCAAACATGAATTCATGGCCACACCACACCATCAGACCACCCCTTCACCACTTCACAATTTCATCACTTCACCACTTAAAAACAGAATAAAAGCCAAGAAACCATGAACCAAGGCACAAAAATGAAACAAGCAGACCAATCCTCAGATCCAGCCTCCTCAAATGTCCACCAGTGCAACCATCGACACCATCCCAAATCCTCCCGTCAGCAAACTCCAGACAGAGTTCTCCCAACCTACCAGTGACGTGAGATGAACCTACAGGAAGAATCAATCCACAAAAGGACATTGAAGAAACCAGAATGAAGATCAGGCTGCCCTGATGCCACACCCTACCCCACATACACCACGGTGTTTCCACCTTCACCCTTAACCACAAATCCTTGTTCATCTTCCTCCAATTGTCACGAACCATATCCAAACACAAAGAATCACACAGAAACAAGTGATCGAAGTAGATCCAGATCATCCCAAACAACCAATTTCCACTGCCAGAGAAACATAGCAATAACCTCACTCGCACCCCACAATCATCACTGCAACACCCGTCGCCGCCCTCATCCCTGCACAAAGATTCCACAACAAACCAACCAAGGTACCCCGACATGTACTCGATGCATGTGATGAACCAACCCCTTCATTGCGGAACTGGAACCCGACCCCTTCGCTGTGAATTGTAGCGCGACTCCACACCATAGAAGCTGGCCCCACCACTATGGAAGAAGAAGGTAGGGCTTGGAAGGCCAGAGCGTGACCCTGAAGGCTCAGCAAGTCGACGTCGCACCAGATCGAGCACACGCTGCACTGGATCACAAACCCAGAGAAGCACCAGATCTTGACCCCACCACTGTAGAGAAACCATATCCCGATCCCAAAGAAAAAGATTGAAACCCCGACGCCGCATAAAATAAAGCGGCCCTGTCACTGCAGCGGGCCTCAACCTTGGCGCTCCAGAACAAGGCTCCATCACCGCAGATATGGACCAAGATGCCGACACCGCACCGGATCGCGACCCCTCGTCGCGGAGAAACTGAAAGCTGACTCTGATCCCACCGAAGTGATGTCCATCCATGCGACAGAAGAACACCCACGAGTCCACACTTCGCTGAACCGCCGCCCCGCGAACACGACGGGGAAACAGAGGAATAAATTGCAGCCCTGCGGAGGAGAGGGGCGACGACAAGAAAACCCTAAAACACTGCGACGCCCCTTACGGGCTCAATCCCTCCCCTTATTTTCTTATTGTTATCACTATTATAATTATTAAAGAATTATTTTAAAAAAATTTATTCATAAAAAATAATGATTTTTAAAGTAAATAAATATCATCCACACAGTAATTTAAAAAATATAAAGAATATTAATTTAATTATTTAAGTCCAATTATATGTTATTTATTTAAAAAAATTGGTTCATAAGATATTATATTCCTTTATTTAAAATAAAAAATTCTCTTATTTTAAGAAATTTAAATAAATGAACAATATATTTATATATTAAAATGAATAAATATTCATTGAATTATTTTAAATTGGAGATAAAAAATAATAAAATATTTTAATGTTTAAAGCATATATTTTTCAAATAAGTATTTTTATTATGTATTGTGTAGTATTTAGATAATAAATTAAATTTATCTCCAATTAATGGTGAATCATATATTAAGGATTAAAATATTTAATAAATACATTAAAATTCAGTTTGATTAGTAATACATATGAAATATAAATAAAAACATTTAAAGTAAAATACATTCCTTTTATAGAAAAGAAAAAATTTCTATATATATTATGATTATTGTTTAAAATTAAATTTTATTATATATAATTTAATTAGATTAAATGGGCTATAAATTTAGAATTATCATGCTGAAATTTTGTAAGAGGGTCTGTATTATATTTTTGGTAAAAAAATTAAACAATGTAAAGGAATGAAAAAAGAGGTAAATTATCAGGATCAACTTTTGAATAATTAATATAATATTTTTTGCATTCTTGAATTCTTTTTAGGCGTGATAGTCATACCTAAATATATCACCAAAATTTCATCATGTAACTCACCTAAATACCATGTGATTATATATTTAACCTTTAACTAACTTAATTTTCCAAATAAATATCATTTATTTTTATATATAAATAGAGCTCTCCTCTACCCATTCTAAAACAAACCTATTACTCCGAAAATCCATTGAATCCCTACCTATTTACATCTCTAATGTTATTTTAAGATGTTTGGTATCTTCACGTTCTTTAAATTAATCAAAGATCCTTAATTCAAATGGAAGCCCTGTCACGAAGGGTTGAATTTATTTAGAGGTTAAAGTGATTTCATGGAACATAAGAGTATTATGTAGGGGTTTCTTCCAAATCTAGTTTTTAATGCAAGATTATTATAACTAATTTTCCATCTAGGGAAATTATATTATCTCTATCAATAAAAAATAATATATTTTCTTCCACCTAGTTTTTCATGAGTTTTACATGACCTCCTACCATTTAACTTCCTCTTTGGTTCATAATTCAATTATTGTAATACTTTTAATAGAAACAAAACATGCCTCTTCTTTTTCATTAGAGAATATTTTTCCTCAATGTCCATATTTTATATTTTATTTAATAAATATACTTATCTATAATTTTATGGTTTATTAAGATCATTTTTGATAGACTTGAATATCTATTCAAATATAATAATATTTTTTTATTTTAGGTTTAGTCATTTTTGACTGAAATTAACATTTCACAAATTTGAAAGGAATCATATTATTAAACATTTATCTTTAATAATTTATTTTTTGACCCCCCTTTCAAATTTTCATAATCAATATTCACCTCTAAGTTCCATGATTTTCTAAATTAATTTTGACACAAATTTTTATTAAAATATTTTATCTGTAGATATCAAGAATTTAAATGAAAATTTTTATTCTTTCTCTAAGTATGTTTTAATTCTATTATAAATGTTTTTTTCATATTTGTGAACTTCTTATAATATTTCTTATTCTTTACTAGGAATATTCTGAAATTACACCATCTACAATTTTTCTAGGCATATCTTATTAAAATGTCTTAGGGTGACAATTTTGGATGAACTCAATATAGAGAAGTTGGATGAAATTATGTTAGTGACTTTTAACCATTTTTATACTTTTAAAACCTTTAAATTTTACTTCTTTCACAAGTTAAGGTAAATTAGTTGTCTTATTATCTCTTCTAACTTTCATTCATTCATGAAACACATCCAAACACACAAACAAATTGAACAGTACTACCACAAATCATTATTTATTTTATTAAATATGAAAGGTACATTGGGAATAAAAATAAGAGAAAGAGATAGACATAAATGTAAAGATCCAACCTGGTATCATAGGGGGTATGAAGTAGTGAAGCCCTAACACATCATCTATAACAAGATTTACCCCCAGATCAAAATGTTCCAATACTCAAAAAATAAGAAATCTGATCTCATTTTCATTCCTTGGAAGCCATGAAATCTGCTATTGCATTACTTTCACAACATGTTTATAGGATATCCTTGTGGTTTGTCATCATCCGTTTATATATTCGGATTATATAGACAATATAAAAGGGGTTATTTCATTATTGTGTATAGAATTTTACATAGTTAGAGTTTTTTTCTCCACATATACATAGTGGAAGTTCGTCTGAGTGTATAACCAAAGGACCTTTAGTAGTGCATGGGCCTCAGATTGTAGAAAGTCACCTCTATCTATGTAGGTAAAAACCAAAATAATTGATCCCTAATGGTCTCAAATTACCCCTGCATGATCCCTAGATAGAAGAATATGACAATATTCATTTTCAGAACCATGTGATGGGGGAGACACCAAACCTAGTGCCCCCTGCCAGAGAAGGTAGCCTAATTGGGATCGAGACAATGCCTCTTGAGAGTTATAAGGAAGGGGTGGTATTTCAACCCTTTTCAAGCCTAATAATATTAATTAGTCTGATTTTAGTTTTTAAAAAAATTCCCTTTTACATTCCTATGATTCCTTTGTGTCGTGATTTGTTCCGCGATTTCCAAATGCACCAACATCCCGCAACAAGGATGATAGTCCGTAACATTTTCTCCAGTCCTAGAATTCCCACTTCATAAAACCATAGGTTGAGAAAATACAAATTCTATACCTATAGGGAAAATAGGCCTACATTGATATCAAACTAGTGCCACACTATATTTTTCCATTCTCTTTCAAAGAATAGGTCCCCAATAGTTTCACATGTGGTTCCATGCAGCACCAGTATCTTGAAGATAGGATGGCCCCAGTTGTTTCATGTTCTCCTTAGTGGGAAGTTATTTTTTCATAATATTCGAAATTAAAAAGGTAAATTTTGTATGGATTGACTTACATAAAATAACCTTTCTCCATTCATCATGATAATTGGAGGCTATTTATGATCTATGGAACTCTTTTATAGAAAAGGATCATGAAGATGAACTCGTGTATATAAAATTGCCTGGGTCAAAATTCAACTCAATGATTTTAATTATGACCCATTGTATCTCTTTGAGAATGTATATTATCGAGGTTGGGTGGTTAATTTATTCTTTGAAGGTGATATCTAGAGTGGGACACCCATGGAAACCTAGTTTTGTCACTACCCATTTTTTTCCATAAGTTATAGTCACCTATTTTCATAATCCACCTGGTATATTTCTATAAATTAGGAATATATTTATGTATTGGGAGCCAAATTTCATATTATTTATCTCTTCACCCATCTATATTAGTCCCATACTTTTTTATGTGTCTTCCCCTGAGCATCTTCTCCTTAATGATCTCCCAAGCCATCATAGTAGGCAAGCCATTCATTGTCCTAGATACACTCCTTAGGGTAATCTCCCTTGGATAGGGGTCTCTCCATCGCGGGATAAGATGACCAGTGGTTTTTTCCATCCAGATGAGCATCCCATTAGTACATAATTATTATCTAAATTCTAGCTATGACCCTTCTGGCACTTTCAGAGTCAAATGGATATGAGTTGGGATCGATGAGAGGATGATGTTAACTAGGGTAATTATTCCTCTAAAGGATAAAATCACGTTCTTCCAATTCAAAAAATTCCTCATGATCATATATATAATCTTCTAAAAGTGGTGACCATGAATATTTTTCATTATTACCGATGCACCCAAATACTCTATAAGAAAGAAGCTGATGTTCATGCTGATACTACTTTCCAAAGCTCTAACCTAGCCATCCTGACAATTTTTAGCTATATAGAAGTTAATCTTGTCTTATTTAACTAGCTTCCCACTCCATCTATAATAATACTCTAGGACCTCATGGATCCCCTAGATCTATCTTTTACTCCCTTTGAAAAAAAATATTATATCATAGGTGAAAATCAAGTGGGAAATGCTTCCAACTATTAGCCTCTTATGATATGACATAATGGTGCATGAACCTATGAACTGGTTGATGTAGTAGAAGAGTACGTTCAGGGAAAGGATAAACATAGCGGGAGAAAGTGGGTCTGATTGTCTTAGACCCAAAACTACCTTGAATAAACCAAATTTCTTACCTATGGAGAATTTTGATAAACATGAGTAGAAAAAAAACATCTGAACAAATTATCAGTAATTCAGGAATAGAATACCATGAAGGAGAGGACCTTTAGAATTAATCTCTACTCGATTCTATCATATGTTTTTTTATTTCCATCTTGATTTCCACATTTTACTCAAAATACTTATGACTAATATCACTAATCACCTATTGGGTTATTCTAATGGCACCGTTGATTGTTCTACTTCTAATGAACTCAAGTTTCTCTTCAAAGAAAAATATGGAAAGATAAGACACTATACTATTATTTAGGATTAATTCCAACATGTTATATGATACATTGAATATACAAATAGGTCTATACTGGTAGAGTGTTTGAGGGTCTTTCACTATTGGCACTATGAAATTTTTTATCGAAAAATAAATCCATGGGAGGATGACCCCAATGAAAAAATCCTACACTTATAGGACTAGTTCATGCTTCAAAATGTCTTATGAGACTATATAGGATTATCCTAGATAACCATATGGCCTGGTTCCACTTTTAGGGTTATGGTTTCACACCACTTAGTGAATCTCCCTCTAATTCATAGTTACCTTCAAGCTCTTGTTATAAGAATCAGTGACCATTATTGGAATAATGTAAAATAACATTGTAATTTTCCTTTGGTATCCTCCTTTCCATTACCATCAAAAAATGATCATAGTGATTTACAAGGTTCACCTCTCAATAAGATAATGTTAATTCGTTGTGTGATTTTTAATCCTAAATGATCAAATAACCTACAAGATTCAATGTTTGTGCTTTAAACTCTTGTCTCAAAATAAGGTTTGAATGTGAATCTTTAAACAAATCTATTTGATGAAAATACTACATATGATCATTCCACACCCTTATAAAAATATATAGGGATTTAAATTAAAAATTCCATCCCCAATTATAACTCTATAAGCTATTGACGCACTACCTGGGTCTTTTTTCCCTTCTCTAACTTGATGAGTGTCATGTAAGAACTTTATTCATTAAAGTAGTAGGTGACAGTTCCTCCTTCTTCTTCAATATACATTGTTTTGTAAACAACCCATTTCAATCATAGTTGTAAATATGAATGTTGTATTTTAAACTTATAATCAATACTTCTTCTTCTCATAATATGAACAACACATGCACTTCTTATTTCATCTTTTTTTGTATAAATAGTAATTCGAAATGCCTTTCTTTATTCTTACCTCAGCCTGTCTTCTTATTATTTACCATTAATTCAGAACAAAACTATATTGAATAACTATATTTATTCTTACTTTTTAACATATATATTCTTTATTTTGTATAGTGTGTTCATAATTCTATATCTGATACTTAATTGTTTTTGAATTGAATAATATTATGTCATTATCTTTTTATTTTCGTAAAAAAATTTGATCTTATATTCAAGGAAATACATTAGTTTCAGTTATAATCTATGATATTATTCTTCCATATTTATATTTTTATTCAAAATACCATTTGAGTTCATTATTTTGAATATCCATATATTTAGATATTTCAAAAGAACTTGGAATATCAGATCTTGAATTCTCTCTTCTCCTATTACCAACCATTGGTAATTTCCACAAATATATAGTAACTATAATAGATTAATTTTTACTCACGGAACATGTAAATATTCAATAAAAATTCTACATTCTATTCATCCAATTTAAATTACCACATATGTATGGACACAAAATTTTATAGTGACACTGTCATAACACCTTCCATCTTTAATCAGGGAATTTTTTATATTCTCTAAGAGATAATTAAGAAGAATTTAGAATTACAAATAAATATATTCATGATTATATTTTGATAGTGGAAGCTCTATTTTTGGTATAAATCTATAATCATGTTCTTATTTTACCTTATATATTAAAACTTCCTACGTCATGATAAAATAGTGTATCATGGTTTTATTTTCCATTGAAGAATTAAATACCTAGAATCGTTATATAATATTTCTCTATCACCGCCACCATGACTTATTCATCATCACCAAGGAATTTATAGTACTTCTCTAGAAAAATATCTTATTGAAATATACATTTTTTTGATACCATGGAATGTTGTGGTGAATCTCTTGGAAAAATTGCCTTCCAAACACCCATCACTATGGACACTTCACTAGGTTTCCTTCCATGATGGAAACATCAATTACCATTTTTCATAAGTCCACTAATGCCACAGAAACATCCATTAAGGTATTACCATTTATAATTTTTGCAATGTAAATTCAGCATAGGGACTCACCATGGTGTGGTATCTTCTATTTTCTCAATTTACTTAAAGTAAAAGTTATTTGGAAATTTCCATTCACTCCAATTCCCATTGAAATACCTAAGCCTATTCTCCTCATTTTTCATAGGCATTATCTAAATATAAATTACTTATGATATGGTGCAATATTCAAATTTGGAAAATCTTAGTTATACTAAATCACCACGATCATCAAAACTCATTTTTAGACACTACAATCACTAACTCGATAGGGTGATCTTTACTTTGGCATGGAGGATCTCAGAAACAAAATTCTTCCTCGGTTGGAACGTTAAACTGAATTACCAAAATCAAAATTATTATAATTGATTATGATATTTACTCAATGGATATTAGTGTGGAAATCATCATATAACTTTCCTTTATATGAAGGTAATGTTGCCTTTGAATGGGTTAGAAGTTCCTTTATACAACATGTGTATAACCTTACATTGACTTGAATATTTCTAAATTATTCTTATATAGGTCACACTTACCTTTATGAATAAATAATGTTACTCATATAAATATAGTATAGTTCAAAGTTTCCCATTACATATATTCAAGAATACATTTATAAAGATTGAAAATTCCAGGACATACCTTTACATAGTGTTTCATGACCATGGCACGACAATGAAAATCCAAGAATTATCTTTATACATAAATCATATGTCCTAAAGTTACATTTATATATATGTTGACAATTATATATAACACTTATAAAGAAAAAAATGCCTCATATTAAGAACATACATTTCTATTTTCACCCACCAATATAGAAGTTTCAAAATCCTTTTCTTCTTGTATCTTCAAAACATAATCTAATACATATAAATGAAACTCCTTCAAATTACTTTTTTATTGAGAGATAGAGGTAAACATTATAAATTATCTATGGAATTTCTTGATATTTTCAAATAAATATTCCTTTCATAAAATGGATCTCTAAAAAAATCCAAGGAAATACTTCAAACCAAATTAAATCAACTTCAAATGAACCTTCCAATATTTTTTTTCCAAATATTACATACCCAATTGAAAGTAACAAAATACATTGGAACTTATTATTTATCAACATGATTTGGATTCTAATCCCGCATCCAAGATATCATTATTCACTATAAACTCTATATTATCATCAAGAATTACATAAACCCCTTGATCATTGAAAACAAATTAAACATACAAAAAGTGGTCTAAACAAACCCCCCTTATGTATTTTTTAGAAATGCCTATATAAAATGATAGTTTAATATGTGTGAAATTATTCCATCCCATTTTATTATAATCCTTTAATTATTAATCTCACTATAACTTTTTGAAAATAAATACAATGTAATTAGGAATTAATGATATCAATTCATATTCAAGTAATGTTATACCAACCATTCTACTCTAAGTCTACTTGAGAAATTCTTAGTGTATAAAACAAGTGGGTTTTATTTAGACTAAAATTTTTCCACTATTAACTGATTGTTATACCAACTCAAATGAGATACACATTCCTTTCCTAAAAAGTATCTAATAATTCAAGGATGATAAAATTGATAATACCTCTTGAGAAATAAATTGTGAAAAAAATTTCTCATTAAATATTTAACCTGAATTCCTCTTCAGTGACATCTCCTTCAAGAACTTTTTAGAATAACTGTATTTTTATGAAATTATAATTCTATCATCTTCTTCTTTATTATTCACTTATCTCACCCTAAAATTTACACTTATCATAATATTAAATATGTTGGATATATTATTTAAATAATATTAAATATTTTCTAGGTAGAGGATACACAAAAATGGAACTCTTTATATGGTTATCTAGATCTAAAAAAATCAATGTTAACTTCATCAAAGATGATCTTTTATTTATAATTTATTTGAAATAACGATTTAAGCGTCTATATAAAATGGTATATTATTAATTTGTATATCTAATTTAGATATATTTTACTCATTCTAGGGTTCTCACTATAGTGTAAAAACACAAATAAAATCCATGATTATAAGGTAACAAGGTCTAACTTATTGCTTCTCAGTGAAAATAGAAAGATTGAGAGGATATTGTCTACCTAGTTGACTTATTATTAATGCTTAAATTTGTTTTTAGCTTTTAATTTTATCAAAATAACATGAATTACTTAATATTATATTTCTAATTGTTTATAACATCTTCCTTTATATATAATAATACCACATTCACTTTAAATATTATTCTAGTACTGGAAAATAGTAAAATTATTTTTTATTATGTAAAAAATATTTATATCTTCCACAAAATTATTATTTTTCACTTTGGTTTTAATTTCTTGTAATAAACTCCGGAAATAATGGATATTCATTTGCAATACCTTCTTCTCCTTTATATATTTTTTTCTTTTATTTCATTTATCTTTACAACTTTCTTCAAATATACAAGCCAAATGACTATGTAATCTTTGGATATACTGGTATTATTTTTGGTAACACTACATGGAAAGTTATATGTGTTTTTCTTAACATCAATAATTTTAGATTAATAACTCAAGTTGGACTTCTTATATTTTTTAGATCTCATTTTTATTCTATTTTCTATCAACTGATGAATCATCATCATTTGTTGTATTATTCATAAAAGTATCTAGATTTTTTTAGTTACAATATATTCTTACCAAAACACTGATTTTATTTATTTTTCAACTCTTATAGTATTAATTTTACATTAGTAAATGAAACATGATTAGATAAACACACCTCACTTATATGACCAATGCAATTGGAAACATCACAGATATTATCAAGAATTCCAAATCACTTTCAATTTGATAGTTTTTTCTTAACCTAGGGGTGTTTTTAATCATAAGTTTACTCCCCCTTGAAATAGGATTTCTATTTGTTTATAAAATTAACTGATTTTACAAAAAATACACTGCATAGTTCCCAACCCTATTGCACCACCAGTATTTCCCAAAAAACCTTGATCTTGTTTATCCAATACATATTTTTTGAAATTTCCATATTTCAGATCATGATAATTATGTGGATTATTAACAATTAGTTCAGATTTTCATGGGGAACTAGATTCCATTATTATTCTTATATCGATGATATACACGTTTTTATGGTTTCGGTCTCTTACCCTCATCCATATTTTCATAGAACATGTTTCTAAATCCACATTCTTTGAATAGAATAGTTAAGAATAAAACATTGAATTTAAAATGGATGGAACCTCATTATTTGAGGATAATTTATTATGATCATTAGATTATCTTAATATATTTTTCCACTAATTTTTTACCTTGTAAAAAAACCCTTAGAAATTTGTGTGATAATAGTCACTATTCTATCATTTTCTTGTGAATACATATCATTCATTTATTCAAGAGATTCTAATTTTATATCAAGTTAGAGTAATTTCATATTGAGAATATATTTTTCATTATCAAATGAATTTATTTTTTATTTACACATCTTCTTGATATTTTTAACTTCGTCATCATGCATTATTTCTTTTTATATAATAATGTGTCAAGTTCATTACCTTGAAATCCATCTAAGCATTATTTATTGAAACATTTTCTTTAAATCAAAGATTCTTCTCTAAAATCCTCTCAATGGAATCATGTTTTTTTAGGATTTCTAAAAACCAATACTTTCGAACAATAAAAAACATTCCTTCAATATTATTAATTAATTACTAATATCATTAACTTTTATCATAAATAAAAGAAACTATTTCATTGGGAAAGAAATGATAAAGCATTATAATATATTATCTTATATTTCATGTGAATCTATATATATGTGAGAAATTACACTAATATTTGGTCCTTATTGGTATATTTTAAACAAGAATATACACTTAACTTATGATCAATTAAAACCCTTAATCATTTTGAGATGTAAGGGTTGTCGATTTATTTGATGTAAGATTACACCATCTATTAATATTCTTTTAGATTTTATTCAACAATATTATTTCATATTGATAGTCCCATTATTTTTTTATAAGAGAGTTGTCATATTTTTTATCTTTTAATATTTATTTTTTCTTTTTAAAATGGTTTTGGAAGAAATTGAATTTTTATTAGCAATATATGAAACATCATCAAAATTTCACTTCATTTTAAATTCAAAAAGATACATCAAATCTTTAAATGAGAACTAAATTAAATATTGAGCATCCAATTAAAGGTGATCGAGGATTTGATAATATTTTAGGGGAATTTTTAATGATAACCTCATCATAGAGTGTGGGGAGTTATTTAGTGGTCATGTATTTTAATACTTTCTATATTTTTAATCACTTTCCTTTTTACCTCTCCATGGGTTAAGGTGAATTGGTTCTCTTATTCTATCTTCTCTCCATTATTATTACTTAGAACACATCTAAACCCAAAAACATAAATAGAACAACGATTTACAGGTTTTAAATCTCAGTAAAATTAGGATAATATTTTATGTAATAGGGATTACTCCAAGATCACATTAGTTACTAGACTCAACATCTTAGATTTACATTATATTCTCTTGATAGAGTAATAGTATTCATCTTTCACAATATAGTTTAGTGCACCCTTCCAATAGGTGCATCCTAAGCCATTATAATGATTCTTTAGGGGTAAAAACAAAATCTTATATCACAAATTATAACATTAAAAGTTTTTTATGAACTTCATGGAACTTATTTCTCTTATATTACTTTAATCGAAGAAAAAAAGCACTTTCTTATTTAAAAAAGTATGTTATTGTTGATACTTATTCATATATATACACAGTACTGAATAGACCCCTTTTTCATTATATAATAAAATAGTAATTATACATTTATTTCTTAATATAAGTACTTCCTCTTCTCACAACATTCACATCACATGAAATTCATATTTCTTCTTCTTTTTGTACAAATAATAATGCACAATGCCTTTGCTTTTTCTTAAATCTCCTTCCCTTACACTTAACTTTTAGTTCATGAAAATAATACATTGGAACACCATATTCAATTTTTCATTGATAATCATATATTATTCGTGTTGGATATTGTATCGAGACTTCAGTCTTTGATATTAATATATGGTTTTAATAATGGAATAATATCCAGTCCCTATATTTTTTTTAACTACCTAAAATATATAACGATGGGTTACAATGCACACTAAAAATGATAACACTAACTTAAAAAAATTTATTTTTATTCACAATTTCACTTAAATGCATGAATTTGAATATCCATATATTTCACCATTTCAAAAATTATTAGAATATCTTATATTGAATTCATGGTTCTCTTCTTCTCAACCATATGTAACTACATGAAATAAATATTAACTATCATATAATCCTTTTTGTTCACTAAACCTATACCAATTACTTATCATTTTCTTTATATTTGTTTCAAATTTAAATTTTAATGTATTTGTCGATGAATACATGTTATAATGATGATTTCATTACATATTCCTTATTTAATCTTGGAATCACTTCTCTTCTTTACACTACAATTCACATGTATTAAGAACTACGTATAAATATATGTGTGTATCTATTATGATTATGAATAATCTATTTGTAACCTAAATATTCCAATAAGATACTCTTTTTAATTATTTATTAAGAACACTTAAATAATGATAAATTAGACTGCCATGATATTTTTATTTCATTGAATAACTTTAAACATGGAATTATTAGATTACTTTGTTATCACAACACCACTATAAAATATTTGTCTTCACTACAGTGTTCTGCGTCCATCTACAAAAAAATTCCCATTATAACAACCTACTTTTTAAAACCATGGAATGTTTTGGTGAATATTTATGGAAAATACCCTTTTGTGTACCCATCACCATGGTCATTTCTCCATTTTTTCTTCTACTTCTAAAACTTCAATGAACACATTTCACAAGTTCATTAGGATAAAAAACATATATATAGTGTATCCCTTTTCTAATAAGTGTAGTATAAATCCACCTTAAGGACTCTATATGGAATTATTAATACAATTTTATTACTTTTCCAAAGAGTAATGGTATTAAACGTTTTCTATCAACAATGCTAACCACTACAATGCCTAAATTTTAGATCCTCATTTTTCACAAACAATTTTTTAGTGAAACGGGACATGTGAAATGGAATGGTGTGAACCTAATAACCATTTTAGTTAGACATGTCCACCATAATCATTAAAATAAATTTTCATACATCACAACTGCCACCTAGTTTTGGTGATTTTTACTTTGGAATGGAGGATATCATACTCCAATTACTTCCTTAGTTCAAAATCCAAACTCAATAATATGAATCAAAATCATTCTCATTGATTTTTATATTTTATCCTTGAAGATCATATATCAAAGAATATATTGTTTTTCCTTTTCATATAGTTCTTGTCACCTTTACATGACACAAAATTAATTTCACTCAACTTGCGTATAACCTTAAATATATTTGAATATTTTATTAATTACCCTTACACATGTTACACTTACCTTTAATCAAATATAATGGAACATAGATAGTACTTATCACCATTTACCATTACATAGCTTCAAGAATAACTTTATGTAAATTTAAAACTACAAGAGTAACCTTTGCATAGTACATCATGATCTTGATATAGTAGTGTAAATACCAGTACTTACCTTTATACATAAAGAATATGCTATGACACTAACCTTATGTGTGCAGTGAGACATCTAGAAAACCCTTATGAAATAAATTAAATGACTCATATACAACTTGAAATTTTCCTTTTTCACACTCCAATATAGAAATTATAAAATACCACACTTCTATTTTCTTTAAAATTACATCCAACACATATGGATTGAAATACACCAAATTCGTTCATTATAGGGAGTCATATTAGATAATTATAAATTTTCTAAGAAATATTTTAAAATTTTAAAATAATTTTTCAGTATAAAAAAAAGTGGATCTATAAAAATATCCATGGAAGGAACTCCAGAAAACACCAAAATCCTTAAAACTAACCTTCCAAATAGTGTTATTTAAATATAAATCACTCAATATAAAGTAACATAATACATGGGAACATATTCTTTAAAAAAAATATTTGGATTCCGAACCTACTTCCAAGCTCTACTTATTCACTATAATTGTATTTACATATGTAAATAAAGAATAATATATTCCTTAATCATTGAAAATAAATATAATGTAAAAAATGGGAACAAAAATATCTTATATATGTTTTTATGATGCTCGTTTCTTTTCCTTGGTTTAATTAATCTACTATGAAATTTTGACTGTGTTAAAGCTATTATGGAACACATATGTATGGTTTATAATAACATGATGAGTGATAAAAATATATATCTCTAATTTATTGGGTAATATTTTATGTTTCAAGATATCAATATGGGATAAGGGTGGTCATCCCAAGTCCAATGTGTTAATAAATACAGTGGTTAAACCAAGTCTAGTATATTTTGGAAAGGTGGTTAGCCTTTCCCATTATGATTTGAATGTTTTAGTGGATATCCTTAACATATGTTTTGATTTATATGATTATGTTTGTGCCATATTATTATGGGATATAGTTTACATATTTTATGATCTCATTGATCATAATTATTGACTTATGTTCTCACTGTCTTTTGACTCATGTCAATAGTTAGGATAAAATACTTATGTTATGGATCATGTTTTATGGCTAATGTTTTATTAGGATGAGTCTCTTATGTTATTACCATGTATCTTGATTATGTTCACATACCCACTTTTTGAACTTATACTCACTTATAATCATTGATTGATGTATCTTATTTTTACCATTACTGAGAATCTGAGATCACTCTTTCTTAGGATTCCATTCACCTTGTTATGAAGAAGTGTATTATGTAGGTTGTGTCAAAAATGTTTTTAAGTGATAATAAAATTTTTGGGAGGTGTAAAAAATGGTGTAAAATAATTTTTGATGGATTTTTGGGGTGAAATTTTGGATTGAAATCTGAAAATTTTCAGGCGTGTTTTTTCAAATTTGAAAGGGGTGGGTTTTGAGGTTGTTAAAAATAGTGGTCGTATTCGGTTAGGGTTTCTGTGTAGTGGAATTTGAAATTTGAACTTACTATGTTGGTGATAGTGTAAATGGGGTTAGTACTGGTGGTTTGTGGAGGTTTTTTATGGTACCACTTACCCAAAAAGTGGCATCTTAAAATAAAAGTAAAAATGGATTGTAGTAGGGTGTGATTTTTTCTAGGATAAAACGATTATTCCTGTGAAATGACGTATTATTTATATATATATATATTCTTGGGTCATATTAAGATACTTGTAAAATTTTTTATAATGATAAATTAAAGAATATAATTCCCCTAATTAAAAAAGGTGATTCTAGAGTTATTTATAAATTATGAAAACATCATAAATTATTGTGTGATTCAATTTGGAAACTGAGGGAATTAACATTTCCCCTGAACAGAGAACAATGACATGAATCATTTTCAAGATAATAATAAACTGAAGGTTATTATGTGGCTTGATATGTGGGCATTCCACAATGGATGATGCCAAAATAAAGAAGGAGACGATGAATGATGTCGTGTAGGCATGGAATAAAATTAAACAGGCTATGAATTTTATGGATAAGAGATTGTAAATTTATAAATATGATGTGGTGAATAATATCCCAAAATTCATAGACTTGTTAAAGGTTTGTATTGGAATTAATTTATGGAGGATTTTATTAACTTGTTAAATAATATGTAAAGTAAACTTATTGTCAATGAAAGAGATATCCTATCTCACCCTGCCTTTTAAATTTATTTTTATTTCATTATTTATCGCTTCATGGTTCTCTCATCGAGGCTTGGGTTGAACATGAAGTTAATTTTTTTGAGGTTTTTTATTTTTGGTGTGGTTCAAACAATTGAATGGGAACCACAATGTTAACAATGACCATTCAGTCTCCCCAAGTGCTTGTGCGGGTGCCCAAGTAGTTTTGGTTGAGGTGTGAAACTTGCACGTGATTTATTAAGTTGTGCGACGAGTGCACAATTACTCAGTTTTTAGAATAAGTAATACAATTGCATAAGAAATAAAATGAAATGAGAATAATATAAATAAATGGGAAAAAATTAAAAATAATGTTTAATAATAATAATAATAATATGTTAATGTTATTATTAAGATTATTATTATTATTATTATTGTTTTTAAAAAATGATTAAAATTATTATTAAAATATTCATTATTGTATTAATGGTATTATTAATATTATTATTGTATAATTATTATTTTTTTAATAATTATTATAATTATTATAGAAATTTAATGAAAAAAGACAGGAGACCTAATGCTACCTGCACCCCCATCCCTACACACACATCTGCCCTTCCCTACCTTTTTACTCTCTTGTAGACCACCCCTTGCTGCACTCCTGGCCTCGCCCTCTACCTTCTGGCCCTAACCCCACTACCTGCAGATCATCCCCAGCCACCCCCTTCCCCTACTTTTGTGCGAGGTGCACCCAACCAGGCTACCCCCTCCTTCATTCTGCGCACCAGGCCAACCCGCCCGTTTCCACTCCAACTTGTGCCAACTGCCCTCCCCTCACCACTCCTCACCAGCTCCCTCTTATGACTCTCACCAGTGCCCTGCATAGCGCACCTCCAGCCATCCTGCACCAGCGAGCTCCCCTGTTCAGCGCGCCTCCGACCAACCCGCTCTGGAGAGCTCCCCTACTTAGCATTCTCCAGCCAGTGCGACCGGACCCAGTGACCTTCCCTTCCCTATGAGATTCAACTTTGGCAGCCTCCCTTTCTAGTGCACACCTCCTACTCGTGACCCTCAACACAGGTTTTTTCATTTTACATTCCTTTTGGGTGTGTTTATTTGAGTTGGGAAAACCGTAACATCTCATTTTTTGTTTGGTGTGTTTTCTAGTTGTTTAGGTGTGGTGTTGGTCCGTAGTGGGTTTTCCTTCCTTCCACTGAAGCAGCGTCGTTTTTGAACTAGTTTGAGGTAGGAAAATCTGCATTTTCTTTTCTGATTAAGACCATTTAATGCTTGAGTATTTTAATTAAATATTTGATTTGATTCTCACCTTCGCAATATATTTAGTTAATTTTCTATAGTGTTTACAATATAATTTGTTTTGTTAAAAATAGTTTTGAATTATTCTCCCTTATTATGTTTTTATGTGTTTTTGGAAATTGTGTTCTTTAGATGTCAAAAGTTGTATCGATAATTTTTTAAACATGACACACACAATTTTTATACTCTTCAAAAGATTATCATGGTGTTTTATAGTTTGAGAAATTTGTTGAGATCTTTATGGAATTAGTAATTTTCTAATAAAATTGCTAGTAAACTGTTTGGGTTGCTTAGAAAATTGTTTATGCATTGTTTGGCATGCTTAAATATTATTTTTAGAAACTGGTTAGCTTCTTTATAAATGTTTTTGTAAACTACTTCGGTTGTTTATATAATTTTTTATAAATTATTTTTTCTGTTTGTATAATTATTGATAAATTTTATCTTGGTTTTTGTTGAGCCATTGGATGTTGGCACGTCCATGGGTGAACTAGGTGCACACATGGATGTTCCCTCGAATGAATATGGCACCTTCAAAAATATTTTTTCTTAAAACTATTGTTTTATATATATATATATTTCCTAAATAAGGTTTGGTCCATTGTGTTGATTTTATGAATGGTTTGAAATGTAATATCAAAGGGTGTTCCCATTTGGCCATTAGTGTGTGTTTCAATGAATGTTAGGCTCAAGGGGCCATTTTTCTGTTTCATAAGATTGTATGTTTTTCTTTTATAGTGTGAATGATTTTAATAAAAATTCATTAGATAATTTGGTGTTAAGTGACCATTAAGGTCTTCCAACTCATGGGTTTTGTTGTGTTAAATTTCAGAATGTTTTTTTTTGGAAATTTTGCATTCCTGGTCAGAGTTTTAATTTTTTTTCAAAAATGGTTTCAACATGGACATGATGCAATGTCTTGATTGGAACTTTGTATGTTTGAAATGTATTCATATATATATATATATATATATATATAATTTTATGAGGATCCCTTACCTAGGGTAACCCTTTATGGGTGAATGCATAAGTAGTGTTCATTTTTGGGGTAGGCAGGTGCAGTGATGAACCGTTGGTTGAGTCACACATGTGAGGGCCTCCTACTTACACAATATTATGAACACTATGGGTTCCTAGGCATCGTTTTGTCAATTGAGTGATTGTTTTTGATCAAACTCGATTAGCTGGGTTGGTACTCCCTGAATTAGTTTTTAGGGCAGGTGGGCTTTGACACTGGATTTTGTAAGTTTTAGGGTGGCCATTTGGTTATAGAATTAGGAGCTTCATCATATGCCAAAATGTGGTTCCGAACCATTTAAGTCTATGGTTTATATAGGTATTTTCAGTATCAACCATGTTTACATGAAAATTTATATTAATTTTTTACCTTCCATTGTACTAGTTTATTCCCAGCTCACACTTTTTACATATTTTATTTTTGCACAGTTTTGGTATCACGTTATTTTCTTTTTGTTTTAAAATGAAAGTTGGTTTTGGAAAATGATTTGTCTTTGTGTTTTACTTTATAATTTTTAAATGATTATTGTTTTATTATAATATGAAAAACATATTTTTATATATGTATTTAAAACCAACAATAATGGACTATTTCATGGAAGTAAAGGTATGGATTCTGTGGTTTTTTCCTACTAATCATTTTGGTTCTCACCCCTATGTTATCTTTTCAGTTTCAGGTTTTATTATTCCTAGATAGATCTTAGAGAAAACTTGTTTATGAGTTGTGTGGTGACCTAGAAGGTCACATGGAGGTATGTGCAACTTATTTTCTCTTTGAATCTAGTTTTATTTCTATCATCAGTTTTTATTTATCGTTTTATCTTTTTTCCATGGGATAAATTATTCCCATTGAATAAATTCTGATTATTGACACTTGTTTCCATATCGGATGGATCAGGAAGCTCTTTGGGACTTGTCGCAGACCAGCTCAGGTGAGTAGGTTTTTTTTGGAACTCCTGAAGTTGTCAGAGTGAATGTTGTATTGGGTCTATTCGAAGCTCCATCTCTGGAAGAATTAGAGTTTTTTGCCCCTCCATCAATGAAACTTGAGATGATGTGGGATTTCTTTAAAGCATGCCTTCGTCTGATGGTTCATAGAAAAATAGGTGAAGATGACAAAAAGGGAAGATCTTACATGTATTCAACAAGTCCAACAGAAAGTGCAGATATATGTTGACCATTTTAAATAACTTGTGTCCTTTTCTTAGGAGGCAGTGTTCCATGATTAGATGAAGAATTCTCTCTTTATTAGGGGTCTTTTTCTAGAGATCAAGGAGAATATCCTCCCTTTTAAGGTCCATTGTTTCGAGAAGTTGTTGGATGAAAAATTTCTAGGTGAGATGGTCTTTGGAGTGTAGATGGTTGGAAATCCAACATATCCAGTTTCTCATGAAGGTTCCCCATATAGAGAGTAGGGTGTTCTAGAGGGACATGTTTCTAAAGAATCCTTTGTAGTGTTTATGGCTTGTAGTTTGTCGGACCATTAAATGGTGTTCCCTTAGTGTGGAAGTTTAGGTCACATGAAATCATGTCACATCCCTTCAAATACATGACATCGTTGTGGATTTCTGGGTCATATAGAGAAGTTATGCATGAAGTGTCACCTGAATAAGATGTTGTGACTGGAGGATTATGGTGCCTGACTTTGAGGTAGGAGATGCATCAGCAATCAGATCCCTAACCACAGGTCTTGGGGTGAAGCTCGTGCACAGTCAGGAGTTTCTGGGGGTGTGAAGCCTCAATTTGGGTTTTTGTGTTCTGTGTTGGAAGTGGAACATTTAAAGACTTTTCATTAATTTTTTTACTGTTAATGTTTTTGCATTGTTGTAAGTTCATTTTTCTTCGTGAAGTTATGATGGACTTGTTCTATTGTAATCCAATAGTTTTGTTTTTATGATTATGGTTTTATGAATTGTGCATTTTTCATGAAAGTATGTTTGGCCCTTGTATGGGTTGATCTCGGTTTAGTTTTGTTCATTTAGAGATATAAGTTCCTATGGAAGAATCATTTTTTTGGTTTTTCTCAAGTTCACGGCTTGGGTTACGTTTTTCTCATAGGTTTTTCTCTATTGTTGGAGGTTTTTGGTCTAAGTTGGGAGTTATAAGTTTCTGCGGAGGTGTTGTTAGTTTCATTCTATATAGGTTAGTTTGGATTTTTTGAGAGTTCCAGCGTCCTTCCCCCTTCTTGGGGTGGTATTTTTGGGTGTTAAATTTCTTTGCCAGTTGAGTTCTTGTGGTGGGGAGAACCTTATCATGTTCTCCCTTTCTCTTGTGTTATGGTTTCTTTCTGTTTCAATTGGTCATGGATTCATGCTTTGTCTATCGTTCAACTGGTTGACTTTCTGAGGGAAGAAAGTGTCTGCGGTGGGGAGAATTGTCACACCCTAACATTTAAATTAAAATTTATTTTATTATTTCCCAGCTCCAGGTTCTCTCATCGAGGCTTGGGTTGAACACGGAGTTAAATTTTTTGAGTTTTTTTATTTTTGGTGGGTTTTAGACCGGTGCACAGGCACCGTACAATTAAAGATAACTGTATGACCAACCTAGGTGCTTGTGCCCAAGTGATCTGGGATGAGGTGCACAACTTGCACACAGTTTATTAAGTCGTGTAACAAGAGTGTGGTTACTCAGTTTTTAGAATAAGTTATACGATTTCATGAGAAATAAAATGAAGTTAGAATAAGATAAACAAATAGAATAAAATTTAAAGAATGTTTGATAATAATAATAATAGGTTTTTATTATTATTATTAAGAATATTATTATTACTATTGGTATTATTATTATTATTGTTATTGTTTTAATAAAAATGATAAAAATGATAATTAAAATTTTCATTATTTTATAAATTGTATTATTATTATTATTATCATATTATTAAAATTATTCTAATTATTAATAATATTATTATTATTATTATAGAAATTAAATGAAAAAAGGATACCTAGTGCTACATGCACCCCCCATCCATGTTCACACAACTACCCCTCCATGCCTTTATCCTCTTGTATAGCCCACCCCCTCAACGCACTCCTGACCTCACCCTATGCCTACTGGCCCTCACCCCTCTACCTGCTGATCGACCCTAGTCTCCCCCTTCCCCTGCTTCTGTGTGAGGTTCACCCAACCAGGCCGCCACCCTCCTTCACACTGTGCACCGGGATAGCCCACCCCCATCACCACTCCACCTTGTTCCAAAATCCCTCCCTTATCCACTCCACCCCTTCTCACTCTTGAAACTCACACTAGCTCCCTGCATAACGTGCCTCCTACTAGCCTTCTTCAGTGAGCTCCCTTGATCATCGCGCCTTCGACCAACCCAATCCAGTAATCTCTTTTACTCAGTAAGCTGCAGCCAGCGCGACCCGATCTAGCAACCATCCCTTCCAGGTGTGATTTGACTTTAGCGGCCTCCCTTTCTGGTGCACGCCCTCTACCCTCAACCCTCAGCAGAGTTTTGTTAATTTTACATTCCTTTTGGGAGTGTTTCTTTGAGTTTTCCAATCCATAATATCTTGAGTTTTGTTTGGTTCATGTTTCTAGTTGTTTAGGTGTGCGGTTGGTTCGTATCGAGTTATCCTTCCTTCCGCTTAAGGGGCATCACTTTCACACAGGTTTGATATAGTAAAATCCACATTTTATTTTCAGATTAATCCTATTTAATGCTTGAGTGTTTGAATTAAATTTTTTATTTGATTTTCACCTTCACAATATATTCAGTTAATATTCTTTACTGTTTCTAATCTAATTGGTTTTGTTAAAAATATTTTTGAAGCATCATCCCTGATTATGTTTTTATGTGTTTTTGGAAAAAATTTTCTTTTGATTTCAAAAGTTTCATTGGTAATTTTTTGAAAATGACACGCACCTTTGTGATACTCTTCAATAGTTTATCATGGTGTTTTCAAGTTTGTGCAATTTTTTTGAGTAGTTTATGGAATTTTTTGTAAATTTTTTGATATTGTTATAAAACTACTAGTAAATTATTTGTGTTTCTCATAAAAGTTTTTATTTATTTTTTTCCAGGCGTATAGAATTTTTTTAAAAACTAGTTATCTTGTTTATAAAAGTGTTTGTAAACTGGTTGGGTTGTTTATATAAATTTTTATACATTTTTTATTCTATTTGTATAAATATTTATAAATTGTATGGAATATTTTACTAGTTTCTTGTTTTTCAGAAATAGGGAAATTTGGAATATTCTTCACAAATGTATTTTGGTATGGTTTGTTTGGTATGACAACGTTGAAACTTTGAAATTGTGTTAAAAATGATTTGAAAAGGGGTTTTATGGATTTAAGGGGGATTTTTTTGTGTTCTACTATTGATGTGAATGGTTGGTCTTGATTTCAAAGAAATTGGAGTCCTTAAAGAAATGGTTTTGTAATGTCATCTTGGTTGTTGTTGAGCCATTGGACTTTGGCACAACTATGAGTGCACTAGGTGCACCCAAGGATGTTCCTCCAAATGAATATGACACCTTAGAAATAATGCTTTCTTAAAACATTGATTTTGTAAATAGATTTTGTTTCCTAAATAAGGTTTGGTCCTTTGAGTGGATTTTATAAAAGGTTTGAAATGTAATCTCAAAGGGTGTGCCCATTTGGCCTTTAGTGTATGTATTGATGAATGTTAGGCTCAAGGGGTTATTTCATAAGTTTGTGACTTTTTATTTAATAGTTTGAAAGATTTTACTGAAAATTAATTAGAGACATTGGACTAAAAGGCCTGTTAATATTTTACAACTCCTGGGTGATGTTGTCTTAACTTTTAGAATGGTTTGTGTTTGGAAATTGTGTGTGCTTCATCGGAGGTTTAAATGTTTATAGAAATTTTTTTCAATATGGACATGATGTGAAGGCTCTATTGGCACTCTCTATTTTTGACATGTATGAAAATATATATATATATATATATACATATATATACATATATAAGTATATGGGTGCCCCTTTCTATGGTAACCCTTTATGGGTGAATTTATAGGAAGCGTTCCTGTTTGGGGTAGACAAGTGCGGTGAAGACATGTGGTTTGAGTCACATGTTCAAGGGACTCCTACTTACATAGTATTATGACCACCATAGGTTCCAGGGAGTATTTTGGATGACCTAGTGATGGTTTCCAATCAACCCTAATTTGATGGGTTGGTACCCCCAAGATTGGTTGTTAGGCTAGGTAGGATTTTCCACTGGATTTGGTCAGTTTTATGGAGGACAGTTAGTTAGAGACTTAGGAACTTCACCATATGTTGGCAGGTGGTTCCAAACTGAGTATGTCTAGGGGTCATCTAGGGATGTTTAGGATAACCCGTAGTTACTTGATCATTTATATTGTTTTTTGACCTTCCGTTGTAGTGGTTTATTTCCAGCTCGCACTATTTATCAGTTTTATTTTTTCACAGCTTTGGTATCACCTGTTTTGGTTTTCATTTTCAAATGAAAGTTGGATTTTTGAAAATGAATTTTCATTGTGTTGGAATTTAAAATGGGGAAATGTTTTTGGTTTTATTAAAATGTAGAAAACCATATTTTTATATTTGTATTTCAAACTAGCATTAATGGATTGTTTCACGAAAGGAAGGGTATGGATTCTGTGGTGTTTTCCTACTGAGAATTTTAGTTCTCACCCCTATGTTATCTTTTCAGTTTCAGGTTTCATTAGTGCTGGACAGATCTTAAAGATAACTTGCTTCTGAGTTAGGTGGTGACCTGGAAGGTCACATGAAGGTATGTCTAGCTTTTTTTCTTTCAGCTACTAGTTTTTTTTATCGCTAGTTTTTATTTATCTGTTTTTCTTCAATTCATGGTCCAAATCATTCGTAATAGATAACTTTTGATGATCGACACTTATTTCTATCCCATAGGGATTGGGAAACCCCCCTCGGGACATGTGGTGGACCGACTAGTGTGACCGGGTCAAGGTCGACCTTAGGTTGGTTAATGAAATTTCCTTAATTAAAATATAGAAACAATATAATTGTAATATTATACATGTATTAAAGTAAAAATAAGAAAGAGAATATGTTTAATTGATAACCAATATTGTATTCCTGGAGATCTAAGTGTACCAAAGAGAGAATAATATTATATTACTATTATAATTAATAATTTATTTTTTTGAAGAGAAAATAATTCAAATTTATCTAGGAAAGGGGAGATCTACATAATGGAAGAAGGGAAAAAATGATTCATATGAGATTCCCACATTTTATAAGACAACTATGAGGAGTCTATAATTCTACCACTACTGCTCATATATTGTGTTGATAATCTCAAAATATTGAGTTATTGTAACAATATATCATAGTTAATTTTAGTTAATGAAAGGTTATGGATTTTATTCAGAATTTTTTATTATATTCTAGTGTTTAAAGACATATTCATTGATGAAGAAGATCTTATTATGGCTATGTTGTCACATTCCTAGTTGAAGGAATATCTGAATCAATGATTTTATGAAAGACTATTGGATATTAGTGGTTCCAGTATAAATAATTCAATTATCATAGATGGGAGACTAAAATGATTTTGTGAGTTAGCTACCACCATGAGGAAGAATTGGAAAGTGGGTGATACAGACCTAAGTGAAGTTGATGAAACCTTCCCAATCATTTTGTGAATTTTTTTGATCACTTATAATCACAACAATATAATATCGATAATCTATGTTTTTTAGTAGCTATACACAGAAAAGAGTATGTTTAAAAATTGGATATTATCCTTGTGAAATATTTATGTATTGTTATTTTATTTAATTATCCATATGTCATGTAGAGGTCAGTGTTGAGTTTTTATAAATTGGCCTATAAATCATAACTATCAATGATTTTTTAGTATTATGAGGGGTAATGATAATAAAAAGCAAAACATGGTAAAATTTGGGATCATCAATTCAACCTATCCTATTAACTTCCCTACATGATTTTTAGGCCACTTTAAATACACATCATATTCCTTTTAAACTAATGAGTTTATTCATTACAAAACCAAACATTTTTATAGTACTGAAACACTATTTAAAACCACAATATTAAGAATCTACCTTGAAAAATCGAAATCAATGTCTCTAATAATAGAATTTAAAACCATTTAAATACTCAACATCCATTTTATTTAAAAACCTAAACTAAAAGAAAATAATATTATCCATTAGTTTATTTATTACACACATAGTGAAAATAATATCCAAGAAAACATAACATCTTAAAATTCCAATTCCATGACTAAATATATAGGTATTATTATTTATTTCAAGAGACTATGAAGAGTAAAAAAATGTAAACCTAAAAATTTCAAAACTTGTTCATGATAGGAAAATTAAATAACCATGATTTAAATCATACTAGTCTATAAAATTAAATATAATACCCTGGTAAAATTGGCTTCAACTAAAATAATCCACCTAACTATATCTATGAATCTTATATTCCAAAAAATTAAATATATTTAAATATATATCCATTTTATAGACTCATACTATAAAAAAGAATCACATGTTCTCAAACCAAATACAAAAGGTTAAAAATAATTTTTATGTGAAAATAACCCATGGATTTTTGGAAATCACTAAGAGGGAGAGAATAAGTAATTCAAATATATTTTTTAAGATTCTTTCTATAATTCTACTACCACATGGTAAATTATAATAATGTTTTTTAACACACAAATATGCACACATAATAAAAACAATAGATTAATAATGTTCATCACTCAAAATAAGAATCATAATCCATGGTATGATTCATATTCACCCAAGATCATATGATCCACTTGTATTAATATTCAAATTATAGATGAGAAGGCAATATCATTCAACTCATGTTACACCCATGATTCCCAACTGTGAATGTGTTTCTCATATAGTTATATTAATATGAAATTTATTTATGTTAGAGTTGGTGTTCAAGAACAAACTATTTATACATTAGATTACAAGTATATTCAAATATTTTAATGTTAATGTTGGGGATAAAATATGTGCAGAGGAAAAATATGCAAAGAAAAAAACACTTCCAAAGAGGTTGCCTCACGAATCCCATTCGTGGGGCCCCTTTTTACCACGACATTCGTGGAGCCCCACAACCCCACGGCCAATGCAAATCTGAAGCCCCCTCGGTGGTCTCCATGGAGTAAAGTGGCGGGAGGCTTTGCGGTTACAATGCAATTGACCAGGAGCTTCGCGCTGCGGAGGGAGAAAAATCAACCTACAAGAGCCTATTGAAATTGACAGAGGCCTCCGCTAGTGCCGCGTAGAGCACCCATGAGAGCTCCGCACTGAGGAGGGGATGAAGGCCGACTCCGCATTTATGATGAACTTGATGCAATCCACGACCGATCATGGAGCTCCACAAGGCTTCACACCAAGTTTTCCTTGCTTCGTTCCACCCATCACCTATAAATATCGATCTCCCCTCGAGCTCAATGAATATATACTATGAACTCTTTCCTTCTATGCTCTCAAATCATGAACCAACTTATTCTCTGTGAAACCTTAAGAAAAATGAGCTCTTCCAGGTACTTGATCATTGTAAATTACCCTTACCTTAGCTCAAATACAACCCCTATTTATGCAAATATGCCCTTCATGGAGACCAAAAGACACCATAAAAGAAGGATATCCTCAAGTGGTATCGGGTCTTCTCATAGCACTCATGCTTTGCGAATTACCCTCCATGCACATGTGAAACAAATGGTAAGGTAGCGTCACTATTCTTCACGAAGCACATTGCTTCTCAGTGCTATGATTTACGAGGTACCCTTGGTCTATGAAATCCTACTCTGAGAATTACCTTCTACATCCTGATGCACCCTCCATATGCACCTATGCACTATTCCTAGGATTTTCTACTTCACTTCACAAAGCATACCCATTCACGAAGCCCCTCCACTACATGGAGCACCAGATATTCACAAGTCCCCTTCCTATGAACCCATTTTCTTCACAAACCCTTCTCCCAAATGTCCCTCTAGGTTTGTGCAAAGTGATTTCAAGGTCCCTTGGGTGGTTATTTATGTTTCGTTTCTTATTCTTATACTTCTTCTAATAGGAATGCTAATTGATATTTCTTCTTCGTATAGGCACAATAACATGGGACCCTCAGTGGATCACTCCACAACATTGCCCCACCATGACATTTCTGGTCCCATCCCTTCACCAAGGGTTAAAGTTAACCAATTATGTATGTCCTAGGGGTGCGGAGTAAACCCACCTCATCCAAGATGTAGAACATTAAACTTCCAAGAACTATCGTCCTCAGCACATGATATTAAACTATAGCCTCACCCCATGCAATACTAGAGGGGTGCCCCATTTTTAACACTCTCCATTCTCGCTCATCTCCATGGGAGTGAGATCTTCCGTACATGGAATGAGATCCTCCTTTCTGGAGAAAAATAGATCCGCGGGGAAGGGAAACCATCTTGGTGTAATCCCCTAGCCTTTCTTATGGGAGGTAGCATCCCTGGTCCTCCTCTCTTATTTGGTGCTAAAGACAATAGGAGAGATGGGAATAGGGAACTTCGTTATACCATTACTCTCCCCCTAGGATTTTTCGTCATACGACCTCCATCTTGGAGTAAGTCCCGATCTCCATATCCCTAGACCACTAACAAGGTATAAGCTCATGTTTCTTCTTTGGGCCTCTAACCACATGTAACCCCCACTCCACTTCATGCAGACACACCTTTCGTGACATGATCATCAGGTCTTTGCTACCTCTTGTTTCTCACACCAAGCATGACTCGCATGGGCTTAGATTAAGCATTTACCAAGGCATCCATCCTCGGTATCCATAGAGCATAAGCCCCAAACCCTATTCCGAACTACGTGGACACTGATCCTTGTCTTCTATGCAAGGTATACAGGAAGCCTCATTGAGGTTCAAACCCAACACATAATTTTCTCAACCCATTCACATCGGTTCAAATTCATTTTTCATGATGTTAAACTATATCCACCATTCCAAACTATGTGGACTTTGATCCTTGTCTCTTAGGAAAGGTACGTTGGAAGCCTCGTTGTGGTTCAAGCCCAAAACCAACTTGTCCTGACCCCTTCACAATGGTTCACATTCGTCTGTCATGATGTTAAACTATATCCACCATTCTAAAATATGTGGAATTTGATCCTTGTATCCTACACAAGGTACTTAGGAAGCCTCCCTGATGTTCAAGCCCGACACCTACTTTTCTTGACCCCTTCACATCAGTTCACATTCATCCGACATGAAATTAAACTGTATCCACCATTCTTAACTACGTGGACTTCAATCCTTGTCTCCTATGCAAGTTATGTAGGAAGACTACCTATGGTTCAATCCCAACACCCATTGATCCTGACCACTTCATGTCAGTTCACCCTCATTCTTCATGATGTTAAACTGTATGCCCATTTTCTTCCTGCAGTACATTAAACTTTACCCATTCAAACTATGTGGGTTTTGATCCTTGTTTCTTAGATAGGGTACATAGGAAGCCTCCTGGAGGTCCTACCTCAATCGAAAGTAAGACGTTTTGATTCCCAATCTACGGTAAGCTGTTGTGATTTCAGTCAATTGTAAGACATTGTGATTCCCATTCAACGGTAATCCATTGTGATTCCTAATAGACAATAATATGTTTTGATTCCCAATCGATGGTAAACCATTGTGATTCCCAATTGATGATAAGAAATTGTGATTCCCAATCTAAAGTAAGCCATTGTGATTCCCAACTAGTGGTATGTTTTTGTGAACCCCAAATACTGGTAAGCCATTGTGAAACCCAACCAGTGGTAAGATAGTGTGAACCCAAACCAGTGATAAGCTATTGGAATTCCAAATAGCAGTAAGATGTTGTAGTCCACAATCGATGATAATCAATTTTAGTCCCATTTACTGGGACCCACATTTCTAGTCCTCCCCCACGGCATCAGACTAATCTGGGCTACTAACCACACGCATGACCCATTATTTTATCGGTTCGTTGTCCAATGTGCACAACTCATTTCTATACCCCCATCCAAAACTATGTGGAATTTGATTCCTAACCATGGGGATATGTAGGAAGCATCCCTGAGGTCCAAGACCATCACTCATATACCATCGATGTATTTCCCTTGAGGCTTTGTGTTTTGGGAAGGCCATTCCCCAACTTGGAGTTTCTACTTCTCCAAGCTCCATCCATGTGTCCATTCTCATGGTCTTCCTCCTCAAGTGTCCCTTTGCCCCACCAAACTACGTGGACTTTGATATCCTTTAACATGGATACGTTGGAAGTCTCTTCAAGGATTAAGCCCATCGGTTCCCATTTCATTCTCCACTTCTTTCAACCATCCTTATCCATCCTGATTCTTACCTAGGATGCCACATTCTAATAAGATCAGGTCACCCACTTTATCACTGCTCCTAGAAGCAATCAGGTAACTAACCACGTGTTAGCCCCTGCATTAGGGTTCCCTCCTGGCGTTTTATCCATCTGATATACTCTTATCAGTGTTCTGGTCGGTCTTATCCTTCTTCGCTAAATTTTAATCTCATGGAATACCCTGTGTAAAACATGGGAAGCTGAGGAAAACAGCAACGACATGCTTATGGTATATAATTCACCACATTCAACGTGGGATGCCTCAGACTTAAGCTCCCTCGAGAATCCCTATCATAATGATAATAAATCTAGATGCATCAGTGTTTCAGCATCCAGAAATGCCAGTGATGTCCAACATGACTACTCCCCAAATGAAGGTTCCTTCCCTGATTGGACCCCTTGAAATGTCCTGAAAGAAGAAACGTAATTAACCAGAGTCCATGATGACCTGAAATTTGGAATACTTTGATGAACAACATATTAATTATATGAGGGAGAACAAGTCTAGGTAACGAGTTCTAAGGAGGAATCCACAAAAGGAGAAACCGATATCCCATCACCCTCTTTCAATTTAGGAGAAAACATCCCTAAATAAGCAACAGATGACACCCACCTTTGGAAAGAAAGAATGCAGGGATATAGATTAGCACATCCTCTTCTGAGTGACAGATGTACGCACCGATGAAAGCGCCAGAAACAAAAATGATTAAACCTACATGAAATCATTCTCCTCAATGTGGATATTAGTAGCACTCGAGACATTAATGGATTAGAATGTCACTGAATCTTGTTATCTAGCGCCAGGTCCCGCTAAAAAAATTGTGGGCCTGGTGTGAAACTCAGCAGAAATTGGGGTAGTTAAACATTAGACATCTCGGTTTGTCACATTATTAGCATGGATCCTTCTAACCAACTATGGAAGAGAGAATGATGTTTGGTCACTAGATGTCGGTTTGCTTCATTCAGCACTAATGGTTAAATCTCCCTACTTTTCAGGACCCATGCTGTTATGATAGGAAATCAATCACCGCCCACCCACCAACGTAGGGGTAGTGGAAATGTCAAAGAGGAAATCCCGCACAACCTCATCTCTCCCACGACAGCCTCCACATCCATGGTTGCTGGGTACCCACTCCCCATCTCCCCATTAGAATTCATTTAGATAAGGGTAATTAATGATATCGTTCAACGATATGAGGAGTAGGGGATTATCCCTACCTGGGATATATCCCGACATGACCTAAGGGCTTATGCACCTTGTAATCTCTTCCACCCCCAATGGAAATGTACAGATCCTCTGCTCCCCACTCGGATGTATAATCATTTCTAGAGGCTCACCCTAGAATGCTATGACGACTCCCTCCCCTATGGAAATGAGGTGAAGGATGTCCGGGCTAGCCCAACAGGAATCCCATCCCAGGGGCTACCAGGTAGGGCTCCCACCAGGCCATGTCAGTACCAGAACACAGACCCACAGACTATGGAGTTTGTGAGTTACGCACTTGCACCATCGGCCCCAGTTCAATTAACCTAATGCCAATGTTGGGTGCAGGCTGAGGAGGACACCTACCGAGGGGTGTCAAAATAAACATCTACAGTGGCCCGTGCCACTACTGGAGTATACCATTAGTCCGCTATTTATGCCAAGTAAGGGCCCTCATACGCCTAGCCCAGATCAAGGCCCCAACCACCCCATGGGTAGGTTGGGTCAACTCTCTTGGTCGTTGACACAGGTGGTGTCTATCACAGTCTTTCCCATAATGATGAAAACTAGTACAGAGGTCCTCCATATACCATCAAAAATGAGAGTGTGGGTCCCCCACCACTCCCATGATCGGTGTGGAGGTCCTCCCCATTCCACCTTCAATCCGAGCAAAGGTCCTCCCCACTATATTGACACCCAGTACGAAAGCCTCTTCCGCATCCATGACCACAAGTATGGAGTCGTTCCTCCTGTCATAACTCACTGATGTGAAGATGATACCTATCTGGTCAATTGTTATCATGGGGGTCTTCCACATGTCCTTACAGCAACTAAAAAAGGTCCCACTATTCCCAAAAATCATAAAATATGAGGTTTTCTTACTTCATGGGAACCCACCGTGGAGGTCCTACCTATGTTCAACTCGACCAGAATGGTGACCTTCCTCGTACCGTTGCTGCCATAGGAAACAAGCATGGAGGCCCTGAACCTACTTCCAATAGCTCTAGAGGAGGTCCTACCCACTCCATAATGTTCTGTGGGGACTCACTCCACACGTCAGCCATTGGACACAGAGGTCATCCCTATATTCCATTTGACATTTTTTCAGGTGCTCCTCACACCCTGAACCACCTAGGCAGAAGTTCTATCCGCCCCAGCATTGATTTAGCTAAAGGTCCTCGTCGATCCAAAAACCTACCCATTCCTGAAGATCAATCCTAGGGTAGGAGGGTGGGTTAGTGACGCCATAAAAGGATTTCTGGTAATATTTATACTATAATTAAGCTCGTATTCTTCGCAGATTTTGAGGTGGAATGAGATTCGGCAATTAAACCCTCACCACGATTTTCTATGTTAAGGGTCACGGTTGGAACGAGGCATATCATTCTCATCGTTCCATAATGTGAGGTTCACCAGATTCTTAACTCCCTTAGTAGATACATCCAGATAGAGGAATATTTATCCCCTCTTGAGGGCCTGGCTGTGTAATCCTCCCTATTGTAACCAAGGTCATTCTCTACCTCAACCAGAGATCATGGAGAGTTATTCGGGGGGTCGGTAAAGGATAAAAAATACCATGACCCACCATCGGAGACCGCAGCTCATGTATCATAATCATTGTTCTCCATTCATCCTTACCGAGATGTAGTGGCTCAATCGTTTCATTCATCATAGGACAACCCAAGATGCGGTGACTTGTCTGCTCATTCTTTGTATTCTCCACCGGCCAGTCTATCGTCTCAGTAGTCTTCTTCAGTGTCATTACTGGTCCTGCAGCTACCTCTTGTTGATGAGTGGGGCAACCAAGTACTAGATCCTGAGTCTAATCCAAGGAGCTTTTGGGAAATTCTCGCAACAGATCATTTCTTATAGATGTTTTGGCCAATTGAAACTGCCAACATCAGTGAGTCAGAATCGCTTACCTAGGAGGAATTCGTGTGATTTCTCGAATCTCTATGGGAGATGCACTTCCATCTCCATTATCAACGAGTGGATTACCTGATGATTCAAGCACACTATGAAGATATTGAACATTTAAGTCGTACGATTGACTTGGCTACTCTCCTTGTGGCCAAACACCATGAGTCACTCGGTTGCCACCAGACCCTCCAGTAACGATGTGTTCAGATTTTTAATGTGCTCTATAGAATTATCAAGGAGGCTTCCCCCACATTCAGGTCTGTGGTTGGGGGAAGTAGGCTGCCCTCTATTTTAGTCCTATTCAGTGCCAGCCCGACTTTCTAGGCAATATTAAAGATATGCCCCCCCTGTAGAGTCGTGATTAACGTGGCCGATATATTGGAGGGGGAGAACGAGCTAGATCCCCTTGATGATAATTCCCACCCAGGGAGTTCCACAATTATTGAATCCATTGGGAAGGTTTAATCAACATTAGATAAATCTATTGGTTCTTCCCTTTCCCATTGAGGTATTAACCCTCATCCAAAATCCCAGTAGGGGTAAAGAGCACATTAGGGATGTCAAACCCTTCAACCCGTCTGGCTCAGTGCATAAGATGTAGGAGGATCCTAAAAAAATTTCATCACATCAACAGATCGTAGAGAACAAGAGGATGATCAATGGTGTCCTTGCTGAATGTGTCGCAGAGCGATGACCAGACTATGGTGATCCTCGACCTGGAAAGTAGGGGAAGATACAAATTTCCTCCAATGAGTTTCCTCATGGTGACCCTGACCATCCATCCCACATAAACAAGATAGAAGTTGGAGCTTATGTAAAGAGGGAGTAGTATGTATCCCCAACTCCACTTAAATGGCACAATAATCCTTGGGACCCAACTCAGGTTCACCCAGTCACTCCGCAGGTTATCCCACTAGGTGTTCCGCGATCCCTTGGGCCTAATTATCATGTTGAAGATACTTCCAATGCACTTGTGACCGAGGACCCTCTTCAAGACCTGAATCCCCACCTAGATGATATGATGGCGGTACTCATTACTCTCTCGAGGCATTGGAAACTTGAGAGGTAAAAATCCCACCATATGGAAATCCATATCCGACATGGGTCAATGATATGCCGGCACCCCCGGTTTTCAAAACCCCCAGCTTTTCCCCTTTGAATGGGACGGGCGACCCACTGCAACATCTATCTCACTTCATCTCAAGGTTTGGACCCTTTTTCGTAACTCCAGTGTACCTGGAGGCTACCAAACTCCATTGTTTCGTATAGACATTGGAAGGGCCTACATTTTTCTGGTACAATAAGCCACCCATTAGGTTAGTCGCCCGCTAGGATGATCTCCGTACATAGTTCCTTTAATAGTTTATCTCCTCCACACAGAAGATGATTTTTGCAGACCTCTTCAAGTGAAAGTAGAGTCCTGGCGAGCACGTCGTGGACTTCGTCACCCGGTGGAAAGGCCTCACCTACTCCATGGATATGTAACTAACTCAGGAACAACTACTGAAAATATGTGTGGGGAATGTTAAAACCTAACTAGTCCCCTCTCTCATTACTCAGAAATACTGAGGGGGGTTTCAAGACTTCTCTAATACGACCCATATTCTAGAGGAACCCTTGCAGCATGCCAAGAAGGCACATCCGTTTCCTCCCGCAATTTCCATAAGAAAACCCACTAAGGTTGAGCCTACTGCGGTGCCTCAAATAGAGGCCACATAAAACTAGAGTTATTATCAGTGGATCCACCTCCACAACCTCGCAGATGCCCTCCACCTCAGGCACAACCTCCAACACAACAACACCCACCTCAGAATCGACAGGAACCCCCGCGTAATGCACCACCGCCACCTAGGAATGATAACTAGGTTCCACCTCTTTTAAACGCTCCTACTTCCCCTAGTTAGGTCTATGATCCTAGACACCCATTCCCAGATAGATGAAACTGGACCTACTCATTCAATTAGGCTCAAGTTTTCAGTTATTTCTAAAGTTCCTTAGAATATGGAATTATAGAGTCGCCTGAATGCTGGAGGCCCAAAGAGGCGGATCTCACTGATCACCCCGATTATGTCCCCTGTCACAACATCCAGGAGAACACCCTCCAACAATTATAAGTGTTGAAATACTAGATTCAAGACCAAGTTTATAATAACATAGTCAAGTTAGGCCCAACTTTAGCACATGTGGCATGTGTATTCATGAAGCCAAACAATGGTAGTGAAAATGAAGGTGAATGGCATCAGGTTCCTAACTGTGTGTCCCAAAAGTATAATGATTGGATGGATCATAAGGTAGTCTCCCAAGCCCACGGTATTATTTGTGCACATATCAATTGACCTAATGCTTCAGAAGAAGCCACATCACCCGCAACTAGTACTTCTGCATCAATGGCTCAACCTTCTTCTTCCCAGAAGAGTAAGCATCAACGAAAAATGGGAAAACAAAGTCCCCGACTGATTCCATCATCATACCCTACTCTTGGTGACTTCATGCTTTTGGAGATAGAGATTCCTTCCAAAATTCATCTTGTAGTGAAGGATTATTCAAGTGAGGATCAAGGGTACGCTTCGGTTAACATCATGGAGCTGGTAAACCCCTACATGATTTCCAATTGTGAGGAGCGCCAGGAGGATCCTCCCAATGTGCCCAGCCATATCCAGTATCAAAAGGGTTGTGGGTATATAGGTCATTGATGTGCCTTGTTCACTACTAGCTAGGTTGTGCAGGCCACTGAAACCAGACAGTAGGCCCAGCAAAGAACTTAGTATATGCGGCCTTCTCATATGTTGTTATTAGGTCCACCTTCACTGTCGTTTGTGTCACTTGATCAGGCATATCCACCTCGACCCTGCCATGATCTACCACGATCTATTATAAACTAGCGTCAGTCAAGTAGCCCACATCTGATAGTCTCTCCATAAGCTTCGACAAGTGAGAAACAAGATATTCCCAGCACTAGTCAGCTGCCAGTATAGCTAGAAGGGCCAGTTATTCCCCCTACTGCAGAATGACCTCCTGTAAGTAGAAGTTCAAACTTGTCATGAATGTATGATATCCTTAAGCATCTTTCCAGTATTCATGTGATGATTTCTATCCTAGAGGATCTTTTTTTATTAGTGGTTATGCATGAAGCCCTTACTGAGTCTTTAAGAAGCCCCTCTAGTTTGAGGCGGAGGTAGTAGCTGCAGAAGCCTACCATGCTGAGGTAGTCGAGCATGATGAATGTCATGAAATTATCTTATTTTATGGAGAAGCTGAAGTCTCACCCATATAGAGGCACATCTGCCAAATATACATCACAAGCCACTTTATTGTCACGGATGTTCATTTTTGTCTTGTTTACATAGGCTCATAAATCAACCTAATCCTGACCCAGACACTTCAAAAAATAGGTCTATTCGAGGATGATCTAAGACCCTCTGACCTAAAAATCCATGGTTATGATAGGACATAATAGATTCTGGTTGAAAATATCCTCTTGAAGACCTAGTTCAATTGTCTCATTTCCAGCACCGAGTTTATGGTTGACTCCTAGTACACTACCTATAACGCATTGATGGGTAGGCCATGGCTTCACCTGCATGTGTTGGTCCCATCATCATATCACTAATTCCTTAAGTACTCCCTTAATGGTTGAGTGGTTATACTACAATGTTATATGTCTCTATTTTCATATTGTAAAGCCCACTACCTTGATGGCTACTATTACAAGGGCAAGGACAAGCAGATTCAAGCTGATGAGCTTGAACACGCTATGGCTGTGACTGAACCGTGGAAAGACATAGATGATGCCTACATTTTTCTGATCCACTGATTAGAGGCTACGACCCCAGATATGGGGAAATTTATCATCATTTCTAGAAGGAGGTGGAATTACATTCCCAAGTATAAGGAACACCAGAAGATCACCTCTTATTCCTACACAAATCAGTCTCGGGTGATCCAAGAGCCCCCTAACCCCATAAGTTATCAGGATGTCTACCCCATGTCAACAGCAATATGTCATAATTTATAGTTTCTCTTAGATGGGGTAAACCGGATGAATCTAACATGACACTATTTTTTTGATATCATCATGTGTGGCCCCTTGGTCCAAAGACTATATGTGATCAGGTTGACAACTTTCGTTGTTATGGTTTTAGCAGTGCAAGAGTCCCCCAATGAAGTGTCTACTATAGCTCATGCTGGAACCATCTTACCATTGGGATCTATTGATTCAAAGGAATCTCCTCCCACCGAGGACCCCTCATACACAAGTGAAGAAAGAGATTTGGAGGATGCTCCTCATGCCTTCGAAGAAGGTGTCTCCACCATGGTTGATGAATTGGTATAAGTGAACCTTGATAGAGAGACAGATCTGAAACCCATATTTATCAATGTCGTTATGCCTGATGAAGAAAAATAGAATTATGTGGACTTCCTAAAGAAACATCATGAAGTATTTTCCTGGAGTTATAATGAGATTCCAAGACTAGATCCTCAGGTCACCGTCCACCACCTCAGTCTCCCAGAAAATCATCATGGGTTCAAACAACCTCCCAGAAAGATGCATCCCCCTCATGGGGCCTTGGTCGAGGACGAAGTGGATAATCTCATTAGTTCCAATTTCATCAAGGAGTTCTATTACCCCATATGGTTATCCAACATTGTGTTTGTAAAGAAGAAAAAAAGAGAGATCAGAGTCTGCATCGACTTCTTGGATCTCAACCGTCACAATTGGAAGGATGATTTTCCACTTATGGTGATAAAGATATTGATTTATTCCATCCCTAGGTTCCATGTACTATCTTTCATGGATGGGTATTCTGGGTATAACCTATTTAGAATTCCCCTGAGGATGAGGAGTCTACAGTCTTCAGGGAACCACAAGGTACGTTTTTTTCTACAAGGTAATGCCCTTCGGTCTATGGAATGTAGGTTCCACCTATTAGCGTGCCATGTATGGAATATTTAAGTCAATACTTGGGACATTGGTGGAATGCTATGTGGATGATCTGGTGGTCAAATCTCACTAGCATCAGTACTATCTCAAAGACCTTTGGAAAGTGTTCGTCCTCCTCCGTTCTCACCATCTGGTGATGAACCCATTAATGTATGCCTTCAAGGTTACCTCTGAAAAGATTCTAGGATTAATTTCTAGATTTATATGCATTGAGATTGATCTAGTTAAGATTAAGGCCATCAATAAAGTGTCTCCTCCAAGAAAAATTCGGGAGCTGTGAGGCTTTCAAGGACACTAGGCCTACATACGACGATTCATCACAAATCTGGCCAGTAATTGTAAGACCTTTTCTCAACTCAAGAAGAATGCCACTGTCTATCAGTGAGATGAGTAATGTCATACTAATTTCAATGAAATCAAGTGGTATCTGTTGCAGCCTCTAGTAATGATGCCACCCATTTCTGGAAAGTTGTTGGTCCTTTATGTGACCTCCCTGGAATGATCACTCAGCACCCATCTAACCCAAAAGAACAAAGAGGGAATGGAGAATAGACATTACTAACTTAGTTGTATTCTCCTTGATACCAAGACTAGATAATCCTCCATCGACAAGAGCTGCATTATTATGGTATTAGAAATGTAGAAATTGCGACATTACTTGCAGCACCATGAGGTACAGCTAGTAACCCAAGTGGATCCACTAAAGTACATCCTGAACCGACCCATGTTGATAGGTTTTATAGCTCGGTGGGCAGTAATCCTCCAACAGTTAGACATCAGTTTTCTTCCCCATAAAGCTATTAAGGGGAAATCATTGGAAGACTACCATGCCGCATATCCAGCTACCACAGACCAGTCTCTGGATCTTGATTTTATTGATGAGGAAATCCTCTCAATAGACCAATACATTATGTGTTGGAAAATTCACTTTGATGGTGCTTCGTGTAGTCCTACCGACAGAAGAATTAATGATCCCCGACTCAATAGGGTGGACCTAGGTATTTTCTTCATTACTCCAGCACAATACATTCTTACATATTCATTCCTATTATCAGATGTTTGTACCAACAATGAGGCAGAGTATTAGGATCACATCACTGGTCTCAAGATGGCCATAGAGGTTGATGTTCCCCATTTTCATGGGAAATGGGACTTCGAACTAGTCATCCAGAAGATTAATGGTGACTATTTCATCAGGAAGCCAGAGCTCATACCACTATTGGAATATACCCCCCAGCGGATGTCCTGATTCCAATCTCACCCAGAAGTTACCCATGTCCCTCGATCCCAGAATGGTTGAGCTGACACCTTGGTCATCCTAGTTGCATCTCTTGCGCAACTTGATCAGGGTGATTTTATTATTCATGTGGCACATGAGAGAGTTGTCTCCCTCGTCGCTCCGAACAACGATGATAGACCACATGTAAGACACCTCACTATTGGTGCCTCCACATCAGGACCCCTAGGTCCCCCTGATGATGTGATGAAAGTGATTCCCGACTAGAGGACCCCCTTTATCGAGTACCTCCAACACATTAATCTCCCAATAGATCGAACCAAACACGAGTGAATCCAGTGTCACATATTATAGTTTACCCTCAAATGTTGTCTCGGTCTTTAGAAAATCCTTTACGAGCATGGGTTTGATGGGTTTATCCTCTTTTTAGGTGAGATTTCTCATGTCTTGCAGGAGGTTCATGCTGATTCCATCTAGTTCCTGTGGGGCTCATCAAACCGGGCCGAAACTATCCCACCAGATCAGGAGGATGGGGTATTTTAGGCCCAACCTGATCTGTGGATATATTAAATTTTCGAAGAGGTGTCATGCATGACAAATTCATGATAATTTTTTACATCTGCCACCAGATCCTCTCCACATTACCATGTACTCTAGGCTCTTTGAAGTCTGGGGACTTGACATTATGGGACTATATCCACCGGCGCTAACACACCATTACAAGTTCATCCTGACCGCTACATATTTCTTTTCCATGTATGCAGAGGAAATTCCTCTCAAGGAGGTCAAGGCCTATTCTATCATTGAATTTGTGAGCTCCAACATCATCCACCGATTTGGAGTCCCTCACTCCATCCTCTTCGATAAAGAAACCAAATTCTGGGTAGCGGAGTTGAAGAAATTTTATTCCACGTACAACATCCATTATATCCACACCACCTGCTATCACACGCATGAAAATGGGGAGATCGAGGTGTTTAATAAAACCATATCTAACATCCTATAGAAAATGGTTGGTCAAAATAAGAAGAGTTGGATGGAAATGCTTCCCAATTCAATCTGGGCCTATCAGAAAACGAATTGAAATTGCACACAAGTGACCCCATATTCCCTAGTGTACAGAATAGAGGCCATCCAACCCACGGGATTCAAATAAATTCATTATGAACAAATATAAATGATCAAAAATCACTAGATAAGGTAGCTTAAATCAATATAGCTGAATTGGAATCACTCGATGAGAACAGGATTTGTGCCCTGAACTATCTGGAAAGGCATTAGAACAAGATAACTAGATCTTTCAACAATAGAGTTTTCCTACTTTCTTTTTTGCATGGTGACAGATCTGAGAACACCAATGATACCTGGTAGGAAACCAAAAAATCTGGATCCCATATGCAAAAGACCTTACATAATACACAATAATTAACCCAATGGAGTGTACTCCCTAATTACCTAGGATAGAGAGTGTATAACCGCTCCCACAAATTCCAAATTACTCAAGGAAAACTTTTCCTGAGTAAACAGTCCCACATGACCTTAAACTATTACATATTCACCACATGACATTAAAAATGTGATCTTCCAAGCTGAAGGACATAAAACTACTCAACACTCATTCTGCATGATGTTAATCTGTGAGCAAAAGATATACCATTATGGTTCAAGCTCTACGACCTTAAACTAAGATCTCTCTATACCCAAATTCTCACTACACGACGTTAAAATGCCTGACACCTTCAATAACTATGAATGGATTTATTATCATCCTCATTGAATATGTAGGAACGCCCGGATGCCTCGTCTTAGAGTCCATCCCCCAAACTCATCACTTCAAATATCCCCCCTGGGTGTTGTTCTCTTGGAGGATCCCACATGGTGTAGTGTGGGCTTATTTGGCCCCCACTCATTTCCAGATTATGATGATTGCACCATGTTCCCATCCTCTTTCTTATATCCTCCCACGTCCACACCACGTGACTTTAAACTACATGGACCTTTCATACCTACGTATCGATTGATTCCCATCCTCATGGGATACGTAAGAACACCAAGAAATTTCGTTTATAGGACTAGTCCCAAACTTCAAGATCTCCAATTAGGTCGAAATAGAAGGTTTGGTGTATGGTTGTTACCTCATTAACATCGAGTTCATTATGAAATCACCATGTATCCCTCTCCCTAGAAATCTTCACCACTTTCCTCATCCTACATGATGCTAAAATACATAATCACACTCATGCTTCACACATTCCATTTATTTTTGTCTCTATAATCTTTCACATCCAAAAGGGACCTTGAACGGAAATAATTTTGGGATCTAGGGATCTCCTTAAATTTCGGGCCAACTTTCTTGAGGATTTTGAATGAAAAATTTATACAAGACACATGTTGTGAATATGGTCAGCAGTCAATGCTCATTTGTTGTTCCAGGTCACATGATGTGGATTCTACTATTCGAACACCATCAATATCCATCCTCCATCATTGTCACCACCCCTATAAGTCCCAAATATTAGCTATAGTGATTCGTCTGGCCCTGCTATCCCTTCAAACATCAGTATGCCTCGAGCATGAATGTAAGCCTCAGGTTCCTCAGCCTTTCTAATCCCTTGTCCCAAGTTCTCACATAGGATTGTGTGATGTGGTGTGGAATCCATGTTCTCATTCACATAGGGCTATTTCTATCGTGCCATATACATCCTCTTGAGATACTCCCCTATTTCAATCCTTACCACAAGATGTTAAACTTTACAGGTCATCTCATGCTTTAGGAATCCCATCATTTAGGTTTCCACTATTGCTTACATCTGAAGGGACCCCCAAATGGCATGGATGTTAGGACCCAGGGATCTCTTACCATTTTGGGCCAACATCCCCCTAGATTCTGGATGACTATTTGATACAAGTCCCGTATTTCTAGAATGGTCAGCAGTCGATGCTTGTTGCCTATCTCCATTCCAATAAATGATATGGATCCTATGTTACAAATATGTTTAGTAGCTATCCTTGATCATTGTTTCTGTTTTGTGGTCTCCCACCTAACAGTCATGACAATTCACCCTTTCTACCCATCTGTCCCAAGCACATGACATAAAACTGGGAATCTATGGTCCGGGCTCTATGACCATAAACAAAGATCTTCTACATTCTTGTCGCAGAATGATGAATTTCACATCATCTTCCAAAACTAAGTTTAGTTTATATTCCCATCCTCATGGGATATGTATGACTGCTTGGATATTTAGTCTTCAGGTCCAACCCTATTTCATAGAAACCCCCTCATCTTTCTACCCCCTATCCTGAGCTCCTTAGAAGGTGGTATGTAGTTTGGTAGGGGATTACATCCTCATTCACAATGGGTTTGTAACAACCACACCTCAAACCTCTCCCTCCTGAGAGATCTTACTCTCCTAGTTTTGAACTAATATTTTTGAACCAACTGCTCTTTAATTGGGCCCCTCAGCCCTCTTTGATTATTCACCAATGTTCCCAAGAGCACTCTAGTCAGGACCTAGTGTGTTGGATTCTACGTAGACATGTTATTGCCCATTTTTTGGATTCATGTTCCACTTAATTTGGGTTTTCAACATCTTTCACATCCAAAAGGACCCCCAAATGGTATGGATGCTCAGACTAAGGGATCTCCTATAATTTTGGGCCAATGTCCTCAAGGATATTGAATGAAAAATTGACACAAGTCCCATGATGCGAATATGGTTAGTGGTCGACACTCATTTTTTGTTCCCATTTCAGGTCACACGATATGGATTCTATGTTTTGAACATTTTCAATAGTTATCATCCATCATCACACCAACAACATCAATCCCTAAATGTAAGTTTCATGATTCACAATCTTTTCCAATCCATCATGTCTAAGTGGAATTTCGACCCGCATGGTGTTATCCCTCAGTTCTCTTTTGTACGTTAGGAGGATAAAGCCATGGTGAGGCGTCATTAGGGGCTCCACACCGATTTCCCATTTTCACGTATTCCACATGTTGAAAAAACCTTCTCCACATTTTTTTCCCACATCAAGCATAGGTCACATGGGCTTTGAGATTTGGTCGAGGATTGTGCCCATTTGGAAGAGTCATTCTTCTCTATGGTCTGAGTTCTAAGACCATAAAACGAAGATCTCTTCGTGTCATTGCCACAAGATGAAAAATAGCACAACACTCCTAGAACTATTTATAGCTTGATTCCCATCCTTATGGGATACGTAGGAATGCCCGGGCATTTCATCGTCATGTCTAGATCTAGTTCCACTAATTACCTCTTCCATTTGGCCTTTTGGCCCTTACTTTCATAGGATTTCATGGTGTGGTGTGGGATTACGTCTTTATTCATGCTGAGTTTTCAATAGACACACCACATACTCCCCTTTTAGGAGCTAGACTCTCCTACCTCTTGTCTTGCATGATGTCAAATTGCACACTCATAACTACGTATGTGTTTATTCCCATCCTCATGGGATATGTAGAAACACCTAGACTTTTTTTCTACAGGTCCAGCCCTATATTCTCTGACCTTTTTTGGAGCCTTGGCCTCAGGTTTCTTGCCTAGAATTTTTCATGGTGTGGTGTTGACCTCATCCTCATTCACGTTGGGTATGCTTTATCACACCATGCGCATTCCCCCCTAAAACATCATTTCTTCTATATGTGTGAATGCCATGTGACATTAAACTATGATTCCTAGTCCCACATGACTTTAAACTGTTATTTCTTTACTGCAAGACATTAAAATGTAGGGTTTGGTCCTATCATACGACCCTAAACTATGACATTATTGTCTTTTCCACACAATGACAAATGACACTGCATTGTGATGTCCTCAATCGAGGGAACATCATGTTTGGTAGTGGTTATCCACCATACCATTTTTCAATGCTTTCATATGGATTGATTCTTGTAACTACTCCTAGATTCTCCATCCAAGGTTTATCACTTCACAAAAAAACACACACATCCATCATAAAGAAATAACAAGATCTATCAAATGTTGTTTCTTTTAATGTGTGGTCCAGACCCACATGACCGCATTGTCCTTAGAATTGGTACCCTTCCATGCCACTTCTATAACTATGTATTAATTAATCCAAATCATAATGGGGTACGTAGGAACACCCAAGCACTTGTCCACATGCCCAAAATAACTTTCATTTTCCATCCCATGACCTAAAACCTCCCCAGGGAGCACATGGTGTGATATGGATTCCTATCGTTATCGTGTACATCGGGCTTTGAAATTACCACTCCATATGTCTCCCTCCCTCCTTTCCTCCTATATGTTCTGAGCTCTAAGACCATTAAACTAATATCTAACCGTCATTGTCACAGGACACCAAACTGGGTAACATTTTTCGAGAACTACATGTACCTTGATTCCCATTTTCATAGGATACATAGGAATGCCCAGAAATTCTATCTGCAGGTTTAGCTCCAATAATCATAAATCCTACCACATTTTTCAGCCCCTTGGTTCAAACTCATTTGGAAGAATGTGGTGTGATGAGCACCTCTCGGGTTCTCATTCACATCAGGTTTTGAAACAACCACGCCATGTTTCTTTCTTGTCTCTTCCCAACCTGTTCTTAGTCTTAAGTCCCTAAACTAAGAACTCTCTATGGAAACTATGCATTGGGTTAGACTGATTCACCATGCTATGAGTATTTAATTAAACCATGACCCCTCTTAATGGTCCACTCTATGAACTTAATCTTTGAGTGTGGGACACCAGGACCCTTTTCCTTGGAAATGGATTCGACTCCCTCTATCTGATACCTCTTATTATCGTACTCAAATGCATTTTGGAAAAGATCCCAAAGTGTGTAATTTTCACATGGACATTCTCTTGTTTCATGTACAAGATTTATGAGCCCTTTATCTGGATCCCCATCCTCTTCCATGTCTAAAGGGACCCCCTTTATAGCCTGGTCTAATTCCATATTGGCTCACCTACCTTCTTGGGCCAACACCCCTGAAGTCCTCAGACAACATTTGTGATAGGTCCTGTGTTTCAATCATGGTCAGCGGTCAACCCTAAATTGTTTGTCCCCATTCTAGGATAACGCAAAATGGATACTATGTTTTGAACATGGTTAACAATTATCCTCTATCATCACACCTTAATCATTGTGATCCAGATCTCAGGCATCATGATTCATGTCCTTCCACTCCCATATGATTAGGTGGGATTCCAACACACTCGGTTCTACCTCCTCTCGCACATGTATGTGCATTAATAAGGCGGTTCAATAATAGTGTAACGTCACTAACCTAGTGTCCCATCGTTTTTAATGTGTGCCTCCCTACACCATGTAAATCCCATCACTAGTCCTTATGTCCCCCATCTAGCACGACTCATTTGGTCTTACTGGTTTTGGTTGGGCATGTACTGGTGTAGCTGTGACACGCAGGATTTTCCTCCTGAATGACGTTAAGTTGTGATCCCAAAACAATGTTTTTCTTGATTCACATCCTTATGGGATACATATGAATGCCCAAAGACATTATCTCAAGCCCAACATAACTTTCACTTTTGGTCCCTTGACTTAAAAAAACTTCTTCCACGGATTTGTGGTGTGGTACGGACTCCATATGTCCACATTTATGTCGTGTTTACAGCTACCACATCACATAATCCCTTTTTGGGATCTTCCCTTTTACTCTTCATCCTACCCTATGACATTAAACTGCACAAGTCCACATCTCCTCAACACAAGACACTAAACTGCAGTTCTACTCTGAACAAGTTCAAGATTCCCAATATTAATTATGGGATGCATCAACTTCCTCACCAAATAGGATTCCCCATACCAATGTTGGTCTCTGACCATTCTATGCTCAAGGACAATGTTTAGCTCAATTTCCATCCTTATGGGATACATAACAATAACCATGAAATTTGCCATGGGCCCAGCCCCATGTTATTTAAACTATTTTTACCGTCCTAACCATACGTCATTTAAAATACATGTTTTTCATCATTATTGGTACAATGTAAAACTATATATCATTCCAGGTCCTTATCAGAGAGTTTTTGTTCAAAATTAAGTTTTATCCCTGATCAAACCAATGCTTCCACCAAAGTGTTTCCACCACAGTGGCGTAATTTCAAGAGTGTTGGATTCTATTATAACAACCCATCAATCCACCATCTATGCTTTATGTAACCTTTATTTGGATTCTTGTCATCTTGCATGCCTTAAGGAACCCCATAACAGTACATATGCTTCGCCTATGGCTTGCCTACTATCTCGGGCTAACGTTCCGGAAGACTAAAGGATGGCATTTTGAGTCAGGCCTCGTGTTTCGAACATGTTCAGTGGTTGACCCTCATTTATTATCCCCATTTATGGCTAACACAATAGGGATACTATGTGTTGAACATATTCCAGAGTTATCCTTCATTTTCATTCCATCCCTACATTGTTATGAATTTTGGGTATCGTGATTCACAACATCCTCTCCCATATGTTTGGATTGATTCTAACGCCTCTAACATTACCCCACTCGTGCACGAGAGTACATTGGGAAAAATTTGTTTTGACTTTTCTAAGAACCTTATCCTTAAGTCAATACTTCCTCTTTTTTATTGGAAATCAGGATTTTTTGTTCAAACCCTCGATGATAGAAGCATGGTTGACACTCTCATTTTCATTTGGAATAACAAATCAGTCATCCCTTGTTTCTCACATCAGGCATGAACCACGTGAGCTTAATGATTGATCACTAGATATTTCATGAATATAAATAAAATGAAGTAAGTCAAAAAAATAACAAAACTCATTCAGGAAACCACCATAAATGGTCAAATCCTGAATGTATGTTTTAAAATTTTACACACATTACAGTACCAAAGGATTGGCCCCTCCCATGGATGGGTTGACCTCTTCAATAGAGCGTTCTAGCTCTGCCACTCTCTGGATTGTGGCATCCAGGATCTACTGTAATCTATTTATATCCCACTCCTCCTTGGAAATGATGGAGAGTAATTCATCAGCAACGATCCATGCCTGCTTTTCATTGGTTTTAATGATGGCTATCTCCTCAGAACCTTCCTTCATTTGTTCTTCGGCCTCTTCCAGCTGGCCCTTTTGGTGTGATACGTGCCCCGATTGTGCATCAAGGAAGGAAGAGTGCCCATTATCTCCTACCCTCAACCGTTGGATCTAATCTTAGGATTCCTAGATACTCTTTATGTTGACTGATTCCCTCCAGTGACAACTTACACAAAGGCCACAATAATGTTTCTGAATCTTCTTCGACATGAAATTTAAGATGAGTATATGTGGATTCTAGGTATCCATTATCCCAATGAATAGCTCACACAACTAATATCTAATCCTCCCCATATGATCTATCCATTTCATTTGATGAGACACCCAGATGAAGCAGTTGATCATCTTCCATGACCGGCGATGGACAATCTTACTATCTTCTTTGTCAGAAGCCACCTCATCCCAATATGCAGGGTCGGCGGGTTCATAGGTATGGCATGTCTCTAAGAACTAATCGGAAGGATATTAATCTAGTGTCTAGTCAGGTAGATCAGGACCCATGTCATCCGGTTGATCCTTGTTGTTGGACTCCACCTCAATGATTTTGTGATCGGTCCTGCTGACGGCCCCACCTCTGATCGGGAGCACTTCAGTCAGTCAGCTCAGGCATCCGCTTCCAAAACCACCAGCATTTCCATATGAAAGGCAGTTCCAGGATCTCCAACCAACCTTGCTAAGGTGATCCATTCCATCTGAATAACTATACCTAAAAAGGCACATGGATATCGTTTAACCAGATCATTGGATGACAGTTCTAAATTCTATGAAGGAGACTTACAGAGAACAAACAGTTGGTCTCTCCCTTGAGATGTTGTTGTTGGTTCCCTATGGCGTGGCCCTCCTTATATGGTGGGGAAGATTTAAATATTTGGGAGAACCACCCTGAGTATAATGGCACTACTGGGCATGATAATCCCTATATCCGCAGGTGCAGATCTTGAAGATCTCACAGTTGCATCTACTATTGGGTAGGAGCTGGTTTTTTCATTTGGGTCCCTCCTGGATTGGTTATATTTTATTTGAAAAGTCCTAAATGACCCCGATGAAGACTATAAAGAAGTGGTTTAAGGTTTACCTTAAGGTCCTCTACAAACCCTTCCAACTCTAGGTTTGAGTTTCCAAACTCACCCTCCTCTAGAGGGCTCCCTCCACCAGCCTCCCCCCCTAGAAGACTCTTATGATTCTTCTGGTGGAGGGAATCACTCTCTTAATTTGGTAGATAACAAATGTAGAGGGTCCATTCGATAATGAAGAACCTTAAATCGATCGTTAATTGGGTGTAGAGCACCCCAGGAGTTCACAATTCCCTCCATCTCAGAAAGGTACTAATACTCCTCCAGCTAGGATACCTCAAAGCAAGCCCTAGGTGAACTCCCCTCCAGATATCTTTGCTCCTCCGGGACCACTGGCTCTTTCACTTCTTCTTTCTTCTCAATTGGTGCGGGTCCTTCCACCACTACATCCCTAACACAGTGGGATTTCTTCTACGCCTTCCTTCCATGACCTCAAGGTTGAGGGGGGACCCCGTCACTGACACAAGCAGTCTGCTGCTTCAGTATCTCCCATAAGTAGGATGCCTCCTAGCTATTGGAATACTCTTTCACGAGAACATAGATAGCTATGGGTAGAGGAATATCAATTCTCATATTCCCATACTTATGTGTTAACATGAGCCACATTTTCCTCATGACACGTGGATGGTCCTCATGGTGAACTCCCATGTAGACCTGCGGGGTCAGCCACTGTATGCACCTGAACTACCTCTCAAAATGGTGCGGGGTGTATGGCTCATAGAGATGATCGCGGTCGACTCATTCCTCTAGGACTCCACCATGAATGGCCAGGAGGTAGGACCATTTCTATTTCATTCTTTGGCTGTCATTAGTGAACACACTTGTGGAAAATGAAAATGGGGGGAAGTTGAACTCGTCCGCCTTCCATACCTGGTTCAACACCAACTGCAGGGTCAACTTGGTCAGAAAACTCACCACCACATTCATAAAGGCTGATCAAAAGTATTATCCTAGAGGGTAAATGGGGTTTGGATATTCATAGATTCCCCTAAAATGTGTTTCTATCCACCCGTGCCAAAGATGGATCATCCCACATATCCTTTGTGGCTTCTTCCCTTCACTGATGTGACACAACACCTTATATTTCTTATAGAGAATCAAGAATCCCAGGTTGACATGTTCCCCAATCACCAACTTGGATTCCATGATGAACGTGCTCAGTCACACACCCATGTTTGTATCCCTCACTGGTAGAATCCTACCGCTGATAAGCGCCTAAATTAATGTAGCCAACCTAACCATCGGTTTCTACTTAGTACTGACATTGAATCCCCATGTCTTCTATTGGCTATCCTCTAGGAGTCTCCAATATGAGTTCTACTTGTCGTGCTGAACCCCCTTCAGGCAGGTCAGAGGCCTCACGGGAATCTGTCTATATTCCGGGGAATTCTAGAATTTCATGAAACACCACTTAAAATGTAAATCCATCACTGAATTCATGTCCTCCCCCAACACTAGGTCCATCAATTCCTTAACCAGCAGCGACATATTCTCCAGGTCCTCCAATGTGTTTGTGGCGGGGAGGAACTCGTCATACATTTCCCCCAATATTGGGACCCCAATATCTGGTGCAAGTCCCAGAGGTTGATACCAACCTCCCCATGGTGAAGATGGAATGTATTGGTCCTCGACGACCACCTACTCAACAACTCTGGCATCAGCTGCTTCAACTGGTAGATGTGAAATTGGGAACCCCAAGCTGCCTCATATAGTCCCACTCACCTAAACATCACCCCAAACTCCTCGCATGATATTCATATTTAATAGGCCCATGCCTAATCATCTATAAAGTTTCCACCTTGGCACAGAATCCACTCATCAATCCACCCCTTCTCCGGGTTCCCCAGAGCCACCTTCAAAATTGTGTGGTACTGTGAAGGAGATGTATCCAGCTATAATCCCATCCCATTAACATTATTCACATGGATATACAAGCAATCAATGTTGATTGGTGTGAAATCCTCCAAATTATGGCCATCAACTACCTTGAACCACTAGAGATGTCATGACGTACTCCTGAACCAATAGGTTGGCTAATCTCTACTCTCTTTAGGAATGAAAACGTCATCCCTCAGACCAAAGCCGTATATAGGTATCATTTTTTAAAGTGTATAGTTTTTATAACCCTCTGACAGTAGCTCCACTAGAGACTCATTGTCTGAATGGATCTGCACATTCTCCCCAATTCCAAGGTTATTTTTCATTTCTTCTCTCTAGGAAACATCCACAAGGACCACCCTGGAAGCTCCCTGAAGAGCCATTTAGTCCTCATGTTTGTAATTTTTTTTCCTGGATTCCGGAGCATTATTGTGAAGCTCAATCGCAGAGCTCAATAACAACGAAAAGTTGCAGATCCCTGCCATACACCTCATTGAAAAAGCAGTGGAGTGCACAATCACGGAGTCGAAGGACTCACTGTATGCCATGAAGCAGAAATGCCCAATTTGAAAAGAGTGATCATGGAGCGGTTGGATCATTGAGAATCATGAGCTCAAGCATGAAAATGAGAAGATGAGAAAAGACAAAAGGGAGGCCAACCTCCCCTATTTATAGGCGATGACCCCCTTAGCTTCATGGAATTCCTAGCCTCGGAGAGCTTCGTGGCACTCCCAACCCGCGCATCACTGCTCCGCATCGCGACCCTACGTCGCGTTCATGCTTTGAGATTCATCTAATTTTTTTTGAAATTTTCCCTCAAACTTTGACCATCATTTTCTCCTTGTCACGCAGTCTAAGGGGGGCATTTTTTGGCACCAAAATATGTGTAGATGAAAAGACGCAAAGAGAACCACTTCCAAAGAGCTGCCTCGCAAAGCCGATTCATGGATCCCCTTTGCACCGCAGCATTCGTAGAGCCCCACAACCCTATGGCCAGTGTGAAGAAAAATCCCCCTAGACAGTTGTTGTGGATTTAAGTGGTGGGTGGCTCTGTGGTTACAATGCAATTGACTGGTAGCTTCGCACCACAGAGAGAGCCGAATCAACCTCCACGATCCTGTTGAACTTAACAGAAGCCTCCGCGAGCGCCTGGCAGAGCACCCAAGAGATCTCTGCACCATGGAGCGGATGATAGTCAACATCAAAGTTATGATGAACATAATGAAATCCGATGCCGATTGTAGAGCACCACATGGCTTTGCACTAAGTTTTCCTTGCTTTTCACCATCCCTTGTTACAAATATCGAGCTCCCCTCGATCCTAAAGGAAGGATACTCCGACCTTTCACCTTCTCTACTCTCAAATCGTGATGAAACTTCTTCTCTATGAAACCTTGAGAAATTTGAGCTCTTCCAGGTACTTGAGCATTGTGATGTACCCTTCCCTTAGCTTAAATACAACCCCTCTTCAAGCAAGGATGCCCTTCGTGGATCCCACGAGACACTATGAAGGAAGTAGATCCTCAAGGAGACACGAGTATTTTCAATGAACTCATGCATTGCGAGGTACCCTCCATGCACATTTGAACCATATGATAAGACATGGTCATTGTGCTTCATGAAGCACATTGCTTCACAATGTTGTGCTTTGTGAGGTACCCATGCTCCGTGAAGTCCTACTCCACAAAATCCCTTCTACATCACAAATCACCCTTCATATGAACCTATAACCTATGCCTAGGCTAGGACACTTCACTTCACGAAGAATACCCCTTTGTGAAGACACTATAATATATGTATCACTAGAGCTTCACAAGGTCCCTTCATGTTAACCCATTTTCTTTGTAAACCCTTCTCTTATATGACCCTCTAGGTTTGTGTGAAGTGATTTCATGGTCCCTTGGGTGGTGTTTTACATTTCATTTATTCTCTTTCTGCTTCTTCTCATAGGCACTCTAATAGATATTTCTTATTCTCATAGCCACGCTAACGTGGACCATTCAGTGGATTAATTAACAACACCACTGCACTACAACATTGCTGGCGCCTTCCCTTCACCAAGGGTTAAAGTGCACCAATTATGTAAGTCCTATGGGTGAGGAGTGAACCCTATTCATTTGTGATTCAAGATTTTAAACTACCAAGCACCATTGTCCTCATCACATTATGTTAAACTATATCCTCATCCCATGCAATACATGCGGTGTGCCCCATCTCAGGCAGTCTCTACACCCGCTCGTCTCCATGAGAGTGAGATCATCCTCATAGGGAATGAGATCCTTTTTGATAGAGTGACATATGTATGTGGGGAAGGGAAACCATTTGGTGTAAGCCCATAGCCTTTCTTGTGGGAGGTAGCATCCCAGATAATCCTCTCTTCTTCGGTGCCAAAGACCATAGGAGAGATGGGCACATGGACCTTCATTATCCCATCCCTCTCCCCATGGGCTTTATCTCTATCAGGCCTCCATCCTAGAGTATGTCCAAATATTCCTGAGCCACTAACCACGCATAAGCCCCTTTCTCATATTTGGGCCACTAACCACATGTAATCCCCACTCCACTTCCTGTGGACGCACCTTTCACGACGTGATCGTTAGGTTTTTGCTACCTCTTTTTTCTCACACCGAGTATCACTCACATGGTCTTACAGTAAGAATTGACCATTGAATCCTTCCCGGGTCTCCCTAGAGGGTAAGCCCCAAACCCCATTGAAAAAAATGTGGACTTTGATACATTTCTTCTAGTAAAGGTACATAAGAAGCCTACCTAAGGTTAAAGCACAACACCTACTTGTCCCGACCCCTTCATGCCAGTTCACATTCATCCAGCATGATGTTAAACTATATCCAACTTTATAAAGTATGTGAAATATGATCCTTGTCTCATAGGTAAGGTACATATGAAGCATCCCTGAGGTTCAAGCCCAACACCTACTCATCTGGATTCCTACACGTCACTTCACATTCATCCTGAATGACGTAAAATCGTATTCACCATTGTGAACTACGTGGACTTTGATCCTTTCCTCCCAGGAAGGTTATGTAGGAAGTCTCCCTGAGGTTCAATCCCAACACCTACTTGTCCCGACCCCTTGATGTCAGTTCAAATTCATCTGATATGACCTTAAACTATATCCACCATTCCTAAAAAAATGGACTTTCATCCTTGTCTCCTAGGCAAGGTACATAGAAAGCCTCCTAGAGGTTCAAGACTATCACCCATCTGTCCTGATCACTTCTCATCAGTTCACCCTCATCCTTCATGTTATTAAACTATACACCCCTTTTCGTCCCAAAATACCTTACATTGTACCCATTCAAACTACATGGGATTTGATCGTTGTCTACTAGATTGGGTATATAGGAATCCTCCCTGAGGTCCAACCCCAACTGATGGTAAACCATTGTGATTCCCAATCGATGGTAAGTCATTGTGATTACCAATTGATGGTAAGCCATCGTGATTCCCAATCGATGGTAAGCAGCTGTGATTCCCAATCGATGGTAAGACATTGTGATTCCCAATCGACAATAAGCTATTGTGATTCCTAATCAATGGTAATTCATTTTGATTCCCATTCAATGGTAAACTGTTGTGATTCCCGACAAGCGGTATGCTGTTGTGAACCCCAACCCATGGTAAACTATTGTGAACCCCATCCAACAGTAAGCCATTGTGATCCCAACTAGAGATAAGTCGTTGGAACCCCAAACAACAGTAATAAATTTTAGTCTGCAATTCATGGTAAACCATTGTAATCCCTTTTTCTAGGACCCACATTTCTGGTCCTCCCTCATGGTATCAGACCAACCCAGGCTGCTAACCATGCATAAGACCCAATATATCATAGGTTCATTGTCCTACGTGCACACTTGGATTCTATACCCTAATCTTGAACTATGTGGACTTTGATTTCCCACCATGGGGATATGTAGGAAGACTCCCTAAGTTCCACTCCCATCACTGATATCCCATCCAAGTATTTACCTCGAGTCTATGTGTTTCGGGAAGTTCATGCCCAAACATGGAGGTTCTACTTCCTTCGGGTGCCATTCATGCGTACATTCTCACGGGCCGCCTCTTCAGGTGTCCCTTCACCCCACCAAACTACGTGGACATTGATTCCCTACCATAGGGATATGCATGAAGTCTCATCGAGGATCAAGTACATTGGTTCTCATTTCATTCTCCAATTATTTCAACCATCCATATCCATCCCGATTCTTACCTGAGCCTCCACATCCTAATCAGATCATGTCACCCACTTTCTTGCCACTCCTATTAGAAATTGGGTAACTAACCATGCATTAGCTCCCACATGAAAGTTCATTTCATGGATTTTCACCCATCTGATCCAATCCTTTCAATGTTCTAATCAGTTCAATCTATCTCTGTTAAACGTTAAACTCACAACATACCTTGTGTTAAACATGGGATGTTGAGGAAAACCTCAGATATACCTATGGAATATAATTCCCTGCATTCAATGTGGGATGCCTTGGGCATCCATGCCCTCAAGAATCCATGTCATAAGGGGAACAAATCAATACACATCAGTGTTCCAGCATCCATACATGCCAGCAATGTCCAACATGACTACCGCCTCGACCGAAAGTTTCTACCCTGATTAGACAACTTGAAATTTCCTATCAGAAGCAACGTAATTAACCAGTTTCCATGAAGGCATGGAATTGGGAATAGTTTTGTGAACAATGTATTTGGACTATGAGGGAGACCCAGACTAGATAACGAGTTCCGAGGAGAAATCCACAGAATAAGGAATCGATATCCCATCACCCCATTTCGATTAAGGAGAAAACGTCCCTGAATAAGCGATAGGTACCACCCTTCATTGAAAAGTAGGAATGCAGGTCTATAGATCACCGTATCCTCCTCTAAGAGACGAATCAACAACCTAGAAAAAGATTCTAAAACAATTAATAAAAAATATTATTACATATATTACATTTTTCGATGTGACATTAATGTAATAATGTCCAAAAGTATCTATTATATTGATATGGCTATAGAAGTTCCTCATTATGATTAGAATATGGAAATAATATAGTGATATTATTAAATATAGTTCTATTATCAAATAAAATACAATAATGGGACACACAAATTGTTGGTTGTTATATGTGAGTACATGCAAGAACATGAGATTTCTTCAAATGAAGCTAACACTTTGTAATCTCAAAGACAGAAGATTATGAGAACATACCTGCTTGTATGAATTTCATATATTTATTTGTCATTAGATGTTTCTATCTATAGAAATATGTAATGACCCTTAAAGATTAATATTATTATTAATGCCTTCCATGACTTTCGTACATCGATGTAAAAACTAAGACTATAACCCTATATGTTCATGGGATGCATGGAACATTGGGTGTCTCAAGAATGACATATTTTTTAATTAATAATTCCATGAAGGATTTTACATTCCTTATTATTATAAGTTTATATCTCTTCTATTTCATTGAAATGGAACTATCACATTAAATTCCATAACCAGTTTTAATGATGATATTTTTTTTCATATTTTCAAGGAATGATGTATTAAGAATATAGGTTTATGACACATATGTTTAACCTATGTGATAATATATTATAAAAAATGGTAAATATTACATAGTAAGCATTAATGTGTTGTTGTTGATGTCGCAAAATTACCATATTTCTCTTGGTTTATTTGTCTCACTACAGGTTTTTAATATTGGACTTCATGCAAGCCCCCTAATTCCAATGAGAATGAATCCTTGTGGTTCACACACTAAGTGATTCCATTAATCTTAATTAAATTATATTTGAATATAATTATTAGAATAAATATTATTCTAAACCATGAGAAATAATTCAATTTCGGATTTATTGATCACATATTTTTGTAAGGTAATAAATAATTATTTATTCAATTGTAAATAATTTATTTAATTACATGAATATTTAATAAATATTTATTTTCTAGATTGATAAAAGAAAAATTATTATATTTATTAAATATTTAACAAATTTATAATCATCATGTTTTCAGTAGAATATGATTTTATGAATAAATATTTATTAAATATTTATTAATTTATTCAATAAATGTCAAGGTGAACGAGGGGGACAATATTATGTTTGTTTATAAATAATAATTTCCAAGACGATAAAATTATTTTTATCATTACACTAGATAGTACATACCATAAAATAATAATATAATTATTTTTATATGGAATGTGATAAGATAAAGTTTATTATATTATTTAATAGTAGATTTTCAATTAAATAACATTTTAACACAAACTATATCTCTATAAATATATTATTATGTCTATTGTGTTGGGTTAATCAAGATTTGAGAATCATTACACACAATGGATTTTTCTCCCTAGTTTTATCCTTCTATAATCCTCTCATGATAGAGAATAATTAGATTGAATCCTTTAATCCTAAAGAAACTATGAGAAATAAAGATGAATAATAAAAGAAAACTGATTCAACATGCTATAACATAACATTCCATTTATATCATTCCGATATCAATAGACTACATGTGGATCACCATTAGAGGGTCTATACTTTGCATCCTCCTTATGAAATGGCGTTAACCCAAAAATGGTTTCAAATGATCATCATATTTATCAAATAATGATCCTCATATGAGGTAATGTTTCTTGGTATTTGATTAAATTAATTATAAATTTGACAAGAAAAGAATTCTCTATGAGTTCTGGGATTTATATGTCAAAATTCAATGAAGAAAATTTCTTAGTCAGGATGTCGATGTCTTTCACAATTAGGAAATAATCCATAAAATCTAACAAAAAAATTAATGGTTATTCTCCCCAAAGATGATTCCACTATCTCTAGAACCTTCAAGTAGTTTCAGAGAATCCATGTTAAAATTTTAATTATTTATTTGATTGTTGATTGTTTATATGAAATAGTGGTTAAATATTTCACTTCAATATTATTAATTTGTTAATAAAATGTCTAGTTAATGTGATCTAAACATTTTAATCATCATCAATCAGGGTTTTATATTTTCTTTAAAGAGTGTGAAGAGATGAATAATGATATGCGATTCTTTCAAGAAGTGGAAATGTTTTCTGGTGGGTTAATTCGGTTTCATGGTGTGTAACTTGAGTACACATTTTGTACCCAAGTTCACTACAGATGGATGTTTCATGGGATACATGACATGTCAGCAGTTATTACATGTGGTGAATTTTTTTTTCATCACATTTTAACTTATCCAACTTAGCACATGGTATTTTTATATTACTTGGAGTTTTTATAGTATGCACATCAGATGGTGTATATGGTTAGTAGTGAAATTTTTGATAATTTTGTGGTAAAAAAAGGTTTATATTTTAATGAGAAAGAAAACCTAGATAATTATTGAAACACATGGTGTGTAATAGACATTCACTGAATTTAACTTATTAATTTTCATTATTAAAGAACACATAGAGTCCTTTAATAGGGTTGAAAATACACAGAAAGGGAAACACATGACATGTAGTTATAGTACATTATGGTTTATTAAGGACAAGATGATTCATTCATTGGGTATTACAAACACCCGATAAATAGAGCACGTAGGATGTAGCTTGTTTGTTTTAGTCGTGTATTCCATTCGGGATAAAAGAAGAGCCGTTGGAATTTATCCTAGTTACACTGAAAATGGGGAACACAACATGTAGGATTTAAGTACACGTTTTTTAGTCTCCCCAAAAAGGGTAGAATTATATTCCATTAAAAAATTAATTTCATCATTAATACCTAATCACACTATTGGTGCCATATGTTTTTGGCTATGTCATAATGATTTTGAATAATTAATAAATAATAAATTAAATTATTTTAATTTTATATAATTATTTCTCATGAAATTTTAATTTCCATGAATAAGTTTATAATGGGTATCTCTAAGAGAATTCATATTCTCATTAAGATAAAGGGAATTAATTAATTAATTAATTAATACAATCACATTTATCTTAATAATAAATATCACATAGAATTAAATGTTATCCAATGTACTTTTGCATCTTTGTTTCATGTGTATGAAAAATCATGATCATGACCAGAAAAATGTATGTGCTGATCTTTTTTAATTTAATGTATTTCATGATTCTGAAATTATAATTTATTAAATTTCATATAATGGAATGTGTGGCATAACTCCCACCATTATTATGTAGGACCTATGTGTCCAATGATATTTACATAATTCAACTTAAACAATCCTTTGGTTCCCCTCACCTACACGTGACTTATAAATACCTGTAATAAAAGAAATATCCCAAGGTGTGAAAAGAAAGTTCAAGGCCGAACCAAGAATATAATGACCCAGGTGATACATAGATGAATAGTTGGAATGTTAGAACTCAATCCAAGACCATATTAATGTGTTTTTCCAAAGGTAATAGGTTGAAATATTTTCCACATGATAAATCAACCATTATATATGATCAGTATCAGGTCATTAATTTATTTTTTTATATCTTATGCGTTATATGTTTTTTTTATTCAAGACCACGATCAACCCAATAAATGGACTAATATGTAAATATGGGATTTAAATTAACGGATTATGTAAAAATGATTCGTCAAAACATGGTTAATTACTTATATAAAATCCACATAATTTTAACAAGACATGTAAAGGATAAAAAAAGAACTATGTTCTTGAATAACCCATATTAGGGTACTTAAGTTTATCTTGGAGTTATTATAAAATTTTTTGGTTGACATAACCAATTTACATCAATATAATTAGCTAGTTATAGACTTGATGAATCTTTTAAGAAATTGTTGGGAAATTTTGAGTTAATATTTTCGGATTGGGGATTCTATAAAATGGATTAAGGAGTTACAAAACTACAGTTAGAAAAGACCTTCTTACCTAAATAACATTGATTAATTGAATAAGGCCATGCTTTGCTAATTAAAAGGAGTATATTGATCATTTCCATAATAATGTTTGATCAAATATATATTCTATGTCCAATAGTGTGAGTTGTTGGAAATCAAATAAAAAGTTGAATAATTTATAAAATTAATTTTATTATGTCTCATATAAATTATATTCAATTGAAGGAATGATAATAGGATATTTATAATTTTAAAATAATTGAATGTTAATCAACCACACTTTTCCAATGATTGATTTTGGAGAAGTACTATCTCTTTACTGGAAGTAACTTCCAAGAATGTTTATAATGCCTATGCATTGTGCTTTTGAATGAATTGAAATATTACCTTGTAGAATACTTAACTCATGATCCCCTTGTAAAGGATGAAATTGATGAGGAGTTTGATGTCTGTGATAAACACTTGATTGAAATGGTCGATGTTCAGTGTTTAATAAATTCATCTATGTATAATAAACTCATAAGGCCACATAAATACATATATTACAATAGTATTCAATATCATTTCAAAGGATTATATTAGGAGGGAACTAGATAAAAATGGTATGAGATATCGAAGGAGTTCTTTTAGAATATGCTTAGAGAAGTTGTTCTAGCTATACCTCACATAGTAAAACTCATTATTTATATTGAGAGCCATGAGGTTCTAGGGTTTAAATTTCTTGATTAATTATTCACTAATCTCATTATTACATCACTTATTTATATATTATCCATCATTTATTGTTAAATTCATTATGAAATACATTGGTAATTATATTTCATATCTTATCAATTTTCTTTTCCAAGATGATAAGGAGATGTAGAGTGAAAATCCTTTCATCCATATAGTAAATAAAATGAATGTCCATAGGAACAACTCGAAGACCAAATATTATTTTCAATGCTATTCAAAGAAGAGAAATTTAAAGGGTCAATAAAAGAAATATGATGCTATCTATTTCCCACGCAGCAAGAAGATCCATAGAAAAGAAAAAATGCAACCCTGAAACAAATTAAGGGGATGCTTAAACTACCTTTGTTGTCAAGTTTAAATTATATGTTTTTTTATATTTCATTTTATATAAAGTATGTAGTGCCCACATATATATTCAATTAAAATAACCAAATAGAATTCAAAATATTTAGTGACAGGAGGCATATCTAAAAGTATCTAATAACACCAAATTTACTATCATGGATATTGGTGACTACAACCTTACATTTCCAACATGAATGATCCTGGTTTTAACAAAATTTTATAATGTTAAATATATTAAAAAATAATTATTTTAGATCCACTGTTGATATAGATGGTTTTACTTTCAAATTTTAGATTAAATGTAACTTTTTTTATCAGTATAACATTTCTTATTGTAAGGAAAAATTATATTGTAGTAATTATATATAAGATTACATAAACCAAGTGATGGAAACTAATAATGAAGACAATTAGAAGGAATTATACCACACCAAACTATGGCATCACCATCTAAGTGATGTAAATGAAATACATTTGAAAAAATGACACCAAGATGGATATTTGGATACATTTAAGCTAAAATTACTTGGTGTATGTCACACATGTATACAAGAAAAAATGAAAAAATCCTCATATATTTGAAATGGTAAAAGGGAAAATATGATTCTTGAATTAGTTCATACGGATGTGTGTGGACCATTTTCATTTGAATTAAGGTTTCCTCACACATACTTCATAAATTTTACAAATTATTTTAATATATATATATATATATCTAATTAATGAAGTATAACTCTTATTTTTTGATAAATTTACTGAATACAATAATAATTTTGAGAATGAAATTTCTAGTAAGATTAAATTTTTTTCTCATGACATATTAGAGAACATATTAATCAATACATCATTGATTATTTACGGGATTATGGAATTATATCCCAATTCCATATTCTGTAAAAATTGTAATGGAAAATTTTTAGTGAAAGGAGTTGTAGGATTATGAAGGAGTGGAAGTGTGTGATGGGTCATTCCTAACATTACTTTTTATCATGATTGATGACCAATATGAGACTTACACAATGAGAAATTTTATGATCTATGGAATTGAATCAATGAAAATAGGAAAGGGATAGAATGGCAAAACTAGAGTAAGGATCATCACATATTATTTATAATTTATTTAATTTAATTAATGAATTACCTTGATGGAATTGTTTCTTAGTTGATGGATCTAACAACAGATCTACATTATACAATCATTGGTTTTTGGATTCATGTGTAGATTCCCTCTAGCAGTGTTCCGCTTGTGTTCCAAAAATATACAAACATCACCAAATGAATCAATGGGTTCTAGAATAGAAGATCATATTTCTTGCATCGTCTTCCTTTGATTGATGGGATAATTGATTCAAAATCATTCTCCCTGATCTCACTTGAATTGAGATTAGAAGGTGGAGGAATATCACTCTCTATTCATAGCTGTTTTATTGGAGAAGGTATATCTGTAGGGATTTATAGGATTATCCAAATTCATTGTGCACAACCAAACAATTTAATTGTCTCTCTAAGAAAATAATATAATCAGGTTTATATATCTCTAGGGTTAAAATAAAATAATTGCACAAGTGAATTTTATTATTTATTTAATCCACATGGAATCCCATTTCAAGTAATAATAATAATAATAATATTTCTCAATATTTTTTTAACTTGTAAATTAAATTAAATATTAATTAATCAATAATATTCAATAGTTATTATTTCTAACCAGACTATTAAACTTAGTCTTCCATTCCCCCATAATATTTATTAGTCCTTGAATAATGTATACTTATTTATTAAATAAATATGACTTCCTTATTTTATAATAAATAAATAAATATTATATTCACTAAATATAAAATATTTATTTATTAAATATTCTACTCACATTATGTCCTCTCAAATAATCGGTGATTTAATATATGTGATCAAGTAAACGTGAATAATTATTGAATAATGTGTGAGAATAATATTTATTCAACATGTTAACTAAAACTAATAATATATTTTTTAATTGAGATTCAGGATACACTTAGTGTGTGACCATTTAGGAATATTTAACAATGGAATTAGGAGAAGTAGACTAAAGGACAATGTTAGAGTCTAGAAACATACCAAGGCACCAATAGAGAAAGAATTTAACACCACGATGAAATAATACTTTATAGGAATGCTTACTATGTAATATAATCCATTTATCCTAATATCTCAAATTATGAAGGTTGCATGTTGGTGCCATCAACCAATGTACATGACGTATCCTTATTAAACTTCTCTAAATTTGAACTTGCCTATAGAACACCATGGATATAGATTTATTTAGGATATATCATTTCCATCAAAGGGATTGAGATATCAACTTCCATTAAAGAACTTAAGTGATAAATACTTTCTCACATTTTTCATTAATGAAATATTAATTGTGACGCACCAAACAAATACTACCTCACCACAATCATATTTTGTCATAGTTTTCTTCAATAAATCAATGTACATGAATCATAATACTCATTAATAATAATTTTAAATTATAAGGATTTATAAACACATCCATTGATAGGAACATCCAATGACACATATAAATATGGATTTTTTATTGATGGGTATTGTTCTCAAAAAATCCTACACTAGATATTACTGAAGGTGTAAAACATTTGAAGGTTCATCAAAGTATTATGAGCCTCCACTCCTGATACCATGTATTATTTTTGTTCATAAAATGATATCATTCGACAATATAGCTCATATTTAAGAATAGTGTTATTGCACTTTCAGGTTCTCATCAAAGTTGGGAACTCATATAACCTTTTTTGGTATGATAGATACTCTTAGGACATTATCATATAATATGTTATAAATAATAACAATCATGATGTTAAAATAATTTTATTAATATTAAAAACTATGAATACAAGTTTTCATAAAGTACACATATGTTGGTATTAGGGAACCAACTCCAAAAGACTCCCCCATTTACTTGATCCAACTACTAACAACCCTATGTCACCTAGATCGCACATGATACTCATGATTATGCGAAGATTATCCTTTATTCATGGGTTAATCCATGTTTTCTTCCATTGGAACTTTTCTTACTACAAATTCACCCTAATGGTAAAAATCCTGCAAGGGGTGATACTTTTAGAGTATATGATTTGTCTGTTGGTGTGACATTGGATATTTTTTCAAAGCCACCACTACAGTATTATCACAATACAATGTCATAGGGTCATTATTTCTAGGTACCAAAAAATCTCCTGGAAAAAGTTATTCACCAATATGACTTCCTTTACTACATCAGAAGCCACTATATACTCACAATCCACTATAGAATCAGTTAAATCTTAATACTTTGAAATCTTCTAACTAATAGCTCGTTTATTGAGAGATAAACATCTATGAACTATGGTTTCATATCATTATGATCTTTATAAAAATTAACATCAGTATAACCCCTGATGACCAGCTCCTCGTATACTCCATACAATAAGAACATAGCCAAATTTCTTCTCAGAAACTTAAGGATAGCCTTAACAGTAGAACAATGTTGTTCTTCTCGATAATATTTATATATTCCTACCATGATAAATGTGTAGGAAAAATATATTCTAGTAAATAACATGGAATACATGATTGATCTAATCACTGAATCATGTGAGATCTTACTCATTATCTCTTTATCCTATTGTGTTTGTGGACACATTTTCTAATAAATATGTAATCCATGTGACACTATAACCAATCCTATCTTGGTTTCTTCCATACTAAATATGTTTAGTATCTGGTCAACATATGCACTTTTACTTAGTCCATGTAGCCTCTTGGATATATCACAAATGATCTTTATCCCTATAATACAGGCTTCTTCACCTATGTACTTCATGGATAAACACTCATTTATCCAATCCTTAATAGAATATAAGACTGGTATGTCATTTCAAATAAGTAATATTTCTTAAACATATACTACTAGGATAATGACAACATTTTTGGTAAACCTCATGTAAACACATCGATCACATTCATTTTTAACAAAACTAAATTCGTTTATGGATTCATAGAATATAATATTCCACGATTTGGATGTTTTCTTCAATCCATAAATGGATCTATATAATTGAAAATACTTTTGACATCACCTATAGTCACAAAACCTTCTATTTGTTTCATATAGATGAATTTTCTCAGTCATAGTAATGTATCACTAAGAGGGGGAGGGGTGAATCAGTGATACACATTTTCTTATATGTTTCTTTTCAATTGAAACAACATTCGCCTCCTATTATAGATTACAATTCCATTCTGAAAAAAAACACAATGCACATCCATAAGAACACAAATATTTACAATATTCACTATTCAATAAGAATAGCTATGTCCTTGGTATGATTTGGAAATGAGCCAATATCATAAAAGTTTCTAAGAAAGAAATCCTTGGATTATAACGAGTAGGAAGTACCCTTATACTCATGTAACACTATGAAATAATACAACTAGTGCATGTGCATCCACTTAGCATAATAGGTTAATACAATATTTTTAAAAGATCATGTTACCTGTGCTTATTTTCAATTCAACAAATTTATTCAAATTGTAATACAATCTATCCATTATTAACCTAGAAGAAAGGTAATAACCACCTGGACATTACTGTGAAACAATAAGTCCGACCATTTTTGAATTTGATTCCTCCGAGTTCGATTATTCCAAGTCCTATTCTTACAAAAAAAAATTCTAATAGTTTTATTTTTTGATAGAAAACAATAGAGAAGAATTGGAACCACCTTAATTCCCAAATATAATTGTCAAGACGAAAAGAATACGAATGAATCATCACCACCCAAGACAATTGTCAATCTAAATGGAATTGATCTCTTCTTCTCTTTAGAAACCCGAAGCCTCTCTATCTTCGATAGTGAAAAATGAATGTGTACAAAAATTACAGTGTAGTTGTTTCCCTTTTATAGGTGACCCAAACACAATTTAGGAGGGAATCCCAAAATGTTTACCACTCACAGAAATTCACCCACATTTTAATTTTACCTGAAATCACTGAGCAATTATGAATTCATCAACGCTTCTCGATTATTATAGAAACTTATACAATATTCATCTATTATTCTTTAGACTCCCATTTCAAATGTCAATATAATTACAATTGATGAGAAATACATGGGATAGATCATCTGAATCTGATTATTTCATGTTGATTTATTCAAAATAATTCTTAATACCATACCAATTGAATGTGTTTGAAGAAATTCACTTCTCCACTTGAGATACAATCAATATTTTAAATGAAATCATCCCCCTTGACAAATCACTCATCAATCTCCACTTTCTTTTATTTTTTATTGACCCATTTCCGAAAACACATCATCACATTCAAAACCTATGCTTGAATCATGAATTCCATCATGACTTTGAATGAATTGAGGGTCAGATTTAGCATCATCTGAATTAAATTGTAAATTAATGAAACTTTACATTCATTCATACTTCTTTCTTTTTATATCAATGTAATCATGATATTTTCTGAATACAAGTGGTCTAGATAAGATCATCCTGAATATGATTATTTATGGTTACAATAATTTTTGTTACGATCATTTTGGTTACGATCATTCTGGATATGATCATTCTGGATACAATCATTTTTTGTTATGTTCATTCTAGTTATGATCATTCTGGATACGATCATGCTAGATACGATCATTTCTGGTTACAATTTCTGTGTACGATCAACTACAAACTGAAAACAAAGATCTTCCTGGATATGATACAATACAATCTGATAAGGATGATCTTGCCAGATACAATAAAAAATAATATGAATATAATTCATTCTCAATCAACATCTTCTCTTCCCTTTTCTATTACATAAATATGATTTTTTTGAAAAATAATCATTGTCTCATCTTCCATCGGTATCACCTCTTCCATTGGCGTCACCCTTTTCATTGGCACCTCCCTTTTCATTACCATAAACTTCAATTTCACCACTTCTTTTACTTTAAAATAGAATCAATTTTTTGAAAAACAATCGATACAATATGGATATGGTGGTTTTGATAAACCCAATCAGCACTGCCTACTCAATCTGAATACCATTGTTTTATGATTTTTAAAAAAATAATCAGTACCATTTCTTTCTCTCTTCCATCTGGATATGATAAATCAGAATATGATTCCTTTTTTCTTGTTTTGAAAAATAATTCTGAATACAATTATTTTTTGATTCTTTTGAAAAACAATCTAAATATAATTCTTTTTCGATTGGCAGTATCTCTTTCAATCCCCCTTTCTTATATCATGATTTCATCCCATGTTCTCAAAAAAACTCATTATATATATGAAAGAAAAACCAATAATGAATTGTCATAATTGAAACACAAGTTCACATTGGTCATAGTGTGAAACCGATGAAGATTCACTTCCATCATGATACATTCTCCTATGAAATCATTCATTCCTGAAACTGATCAATTATTTTATAAAACAAAATATCAAAACAATTGTTTCCAAAACAAAGTGAATTGATTTCTTTTCTTAAAAACCAACCTTGAAAACAAACGATAACTCTTTAAACCTTCATTACCTTCATCAGCAGCTTGGTCCCAACAAACTACACCTTTGGATTTTGATGTCAACCAAGTTCTATAAATCATTGAACTTTGTAACCTCAAACAATGGATAACATATCAATAATTATAATCCTATGCAAGCTAACTCATTTTAGGAAACACGAATCATTAATAGAAAAACCATGATATCCAAAAAAATGATAATGAAAACATTTTTTTTTCTTTTTTTTCATTATCCCTAGAAAGCAATTCAATTTGTTTACTAAAAACACTCCAACAATCAGTTTGAATAGTTCACACACAAAACAATACTAAATTCACACCTTACCCAAAACTCTCTCTTTTCTAAAATAGATTTATGAGACAAAAACAATTATCCCTCATGAAAAAACAATCTAAAGGTAAGATGGGAGAGGGGATAGATACACATACCTCAACCTTGAAGAGAAATAGGTTGGACACCCATATTCAACATCATTTTTTAGAATGAATCCTTTGATAAAGGTTTTTTAAAAATATGAACAACTTTTGGTGATGTTGGAACATACTCCAGCTTCAATTAATTCTTCTCTACATGATCTTTGATGAAATGATATTTGATATCATTACGTTTTGAATGATAATGTTTCATTGGATTCTTGGTGGGATTGATTGTACTTTGATTATCACAACCCAATAGAAAGGGTAAATTAACTTTTATAAGTAAATATTTCAATTGTGATTTCATCCACATAAGTTTAGTAGTGGCTTGAATTTCTAAAAAATACTTAGCTTTTTACATATTGAGAGTTACTGAATTTTGTTTCTCCAAATGCCAAATTCAAAATTATTTCCCAAAAAGAATACATCACTAGATGTGTATATTATATCATCAAAATTTCCAACCCAATATATTTCAGAATACCCATATAAATCAATACTATCTAAGATGAAATACCTGATTACAAATTATATTGTGCCTATGCTGTATATGAGAATTCATTTTCTAGCAAGTAAATGTGATTATTTTGGAGAACTTTGAAAATTCTCACATAAGGTAACAACATACACAATGTCAGGTCTTGAGGTAGTCAAATACAATAGGCATCAAATGAGCTTACAATACTCTTTTTTATCAACTTATTTTCCTTCTTAATCTTTACTCATCCTTGTTCCCATTGAAATTGGTGTGGAAATAGGTTTTGAATTTTTCATTCCAAATATTTTAAGAAGTTCTTTTTCATAATTTTCTTAGGAAAGGAAAATTTATTCTTTCTTTTGCTAAATTTGTATCCCAAGAAGGTTTTTAATTTCACCCAGCATGAAAATTTCAAATTCATTATTCATTTCTTCAGCAAATATTTCACTGCTTCATTAACCATTCCCAACAATGATAATATCATCAACATAAACAATTACAATGAGGGAATACTCTTTAATTTTTTTTGATGTAAATATTTCTATCCACTCTTCCTTTGTTAAAATTCACCTTTCTTAAACATGTATCCAATTTGTAATACCATGCCCTAGGAGCTTTTAAGGCCATACAATTCATTTTTCAATATTCACACATAAGCTTCATTATTTTCAATAAAAAACAACAAGGTTGTTGAATATAAACCTCTTCTTCAAGATCATCATTTAGGAATGTAGATTTAATATCGATTTAATAGTTCTTGTAGCCTCATTGTACAGAAATAAAAAGAAAGATTATGATTGTTTCAAGTCTTTCCACTAGAGAAAAGATTTCAACAAAATCAATACCCTAAATCTGTAAGTACCCCTTTAAAATAAATTTGGATTTGTTTCTTATAACTTCACCTTTTTCATTCAGTTTGTTTTAGAAAACCCATTTTTCACATATGATGTTTTTTCCGGCATGGGTATGAGTTCCCTGGTATTATTTTATCAATCTGATCCAATTCTTCATTCATGGCATGAACCCAGTTTGGATGATCAAAAGATTCATTCATATCACTTGGTTCAACTATTGAATACAAAGAAGTGTCTGTAATATGGTTGGTTGTTATTCTTATTTGATACTTTTGATGTTGATACAAAATTATATTCTATGTTTCCACATGTTTCCTCGACCATGGATATGATTTTTGATTATCTTCCTCATAACTGGAAATAGCTGATCCTGATTATTCACATTTATTAGGATTACAATCGTTTTTAACCTTATCAAAATTATATTCTTCAACTTGCTCAACTTCTCTATCTGCTTGGACATGTTTATCATTATCATATCTTTCAATAACATTTACATCAATTGTATAAAAAATTATTCATATTTCATTATTGAAGCATTTATATCCTCTTCCATCCAGAGTGTAGCCAAGAAATATTCTATCCCCACCTTTTTTCTCAAACTTACCATACTTTTTACATTTATTATTTATAATATAAGGACTTCCAAATACTCATAAGTGCTTAAAACATAGAGTTTATCCATAAAAAAATAAAATGGAGTCATACCTGATTGAGGTCTGTAAAAACAATGATTCTGAATATAAAAAAAATTACTCATACATTGACTCCAAAATTAATGAGAAAGGACATGATAATGTAACATGGTTCTTCCTATTTCCACTAGTATTTTATTCGTTCATTCATCAACCCCATTTTGTTGGGGAGTGTATATAGAGATATACTAATTCCGAATTACATGATTCTCAAGATAGTATTCAAACTCATCACTTCTATATTCACAACCATTATCAGTTATAAACTTCTTTAGAAAATACTCACATTCTTTCTCAGCTTTTCTTCTAAAACTTTTAAACATTTTCAAACCATCTTATTTGTGTTTCATGTACATAACACAAGTAATGTGAGTAAAATAATCAATGAAAGTAGTGATTTAGTAATTTCTATGTGTTTATTTCTTTCTAATTGGAACACATATATCAAAATGGATCATCTCCAAGGGTTGTTTTTAACAAATATCAACATTCTTATGCACCACATTGTAATATTTTCTTTTTGGAAATTAGCACAACAACAATATCTTCTTCTTGAAAAAATAGGAATGTCTTGGATTGTGTCTCTTTTTAATAACTTGATCATGGTTCTCTGACTCATATATCCAAGCATTTTATTCTATAAATGATTCTCTTACACCATAATCATATAGCATGAGTTTTGTGAATCACCAACCTAAAAAAAATTCCTTGCGTACATTGGCCTCTTGTAACAATATTTACATCTTCTTCCCTCTTTAAAACAAATCCAACTTTCATGAAGACACCCTTTTTACCCTCATCAAAATATTGTGAAACACTTCTAAGATTGTGTTTCAGTCCATCATCATACAATATTTTCTTATATTTTACCTTTTCTTTTCCAATGATGGATGACCTAATAACATTGATTTTTAGAGATTCTTCATTTCCAAATGCCACCATTCCTTCTTTATAATCTCTTAAATACTTTAAAAATTTAATATATCTTTTAATGTAATAAGAACACCTAGTATCAAGTATCCAGGGTTGTTCTCCTTTCATGTTTTTAATGCAGTTTCAACAACAAGCACATTTTCTCCATTCTGTTCAATATTCAAATTCAGATTTTGAGAATTGAGAATCTTTTTGCTGAGACGGTAAAGAAACAAGACATCATTTTTCAAGGTGTACAGGTTTTTCACATCTTCCACAAATAGTTTGCAAGGGTTGGAACCTATTTTCAATATTCACTTCACTCTTTTATGATTTCTTCAAGACAACCTACTCAATTTTATTTCTTTGAGGATATTGAATCCCCCTTAATATCATCCATTTATAACCTATGAGATAATATTAAGGTTTTTTATTGAACCAACACATGCTTTATATGTTCCTGAATCCCCCAAAATACCAGAAATACCCCTAGAAAGAGTATTTTCCTCTGAAACCTCCATACTGATCAGAATTGTGATAATATTTCTAAACCATCTTCTTTTCAATTTCAATCTGATTCTTCTTCTTCTCTTCAGCATTGATAGGATCATAAGAATTTAAAACATTTCTGGATCCAGATAAAACCTTTTCGAACATAGGATGTTCTGAAACTTCCGAATTCTTTACTTTGACCACATATATAACATTAATATAATTATTCTTTTTAGAGATAATTACATTATTCTTCTCACCCTTTAAATGTATATTTTGTTGAACCTTCATAAGTTATCATTACAAGAACATTTACCAACTTCAGTGATAGATTTTTGGAAACATAGACTTTATTTTTCATCTTTATAGAGTATTTGTTGATCAAGTTCCAAGTATTCTTCATTTTCCTTCAACTTCACTTCCAAATACACATTATGATTCTTTACATCTTAAAAATACTTCTTCAAAACTTCAATATCTTTAACCAGATTTTCTTTTTCACCAGAAACAAATTCTTGGTCTCTTGAGAATTATCTTCTATTTTTTTTGATTTTCAAGCCTTTAGATCTTTCTCAGAAATTCTTTTAATTCTTCTTTCAAATGACTTTCAAGCTGAGTTTCTTCTTATTTAGAAAAACTACTTCTTAATTCTTCATCATTCACTATTTCAATGAACGTATTTTCATTACAATACTCATTGGATTTTTTGGATTCAACATCACTCACTTGTTCTTATTCATATTTGTAAAAGAAACTTATTCTTTTTGTTTTGAATAATTTATTTTCTTTTCCTTTTTCTCCCTTTTTCATCCATGATCTTCTTGTATTTATTTCTTTAATATCACTATCATATTTTTTCTTTCTTCATGGAAAATTAACCATAAAGTGACCAAAACCTCCACATTAAAAACATTTCAAGGGAATTTTAACTTTATATTTACCTGTACCACTTCTCATGTTGTTATAAAACAAGGATATGATTTCATTGAGATTTTTACAAACCTCATTTTTAAAGTTAGAATAACCAACTTCATCTTCAATAATAATCTTTTGGGACTTTTAATTCTTCATTTCCTTGAAAGACATTTCTCTAGAAACCTTTTTTCTCTTCACAACATATTGTATTCTCATTTCATAGGTGATAAGAGTGCTATGTAAATCATCAATAGATAATGTTTTTGGATCTCTATCTTCTAATGAAGAATCTTTTGCATCGAATTTGTCAGGTAGGATTCTCATGATATTTTCAACAACTGTAGTTTATTTCAATGTTTCACCAAGGCATCTATTAGTACTTAAAATTTTATTCACCCTAGTAAATAATTACTCAATAGATTCATTCTCACCCATCTTCAAATATTTATACTTCAATATCTATATTTTCAACTTTTCCTTTTTCACTTTTGTATTTCATTCGTATATGTTTTTCAATTTATCCCCTATAACTTTAGTTATGGAAACACCTTTTACTCTCATGAATTCAATTTCAAAAAGTGATGATAATATAAAATTATTTTCCCTTCCATCATTCACAATAAACTTATTGTCAACAGGTGTAAGTGGAGAACTATCATCAATGGGAGGAAACCCAACTGTTTCAGATTCAAGAACATCATAAATGATAGAAATAAGATATGGAAACATTCTATCTTTCTAGATATGATAGTACTTTCCATAAATGTCTGGATTAACTTTACTGTTCACACATTTCATGTTCTCTATCAGAAAAGAATAATGAAGGGAACCTGACTCTGATACTAGTTAAAAGTGCCCAGTCAGAGTAATGTATCAATGAGAGAGGGAGGGGTGAATCAGTGATACTCTTTTTCTTATATATTTCATTTAAATTAAAAAAACCTTCTCCTATTGTTAGATATTTCAATTCCCTATAAAAAACTCAACACACTTCCATATGGACACAAATATTTACAAGGTTTAATATTCAATAAGAATAGCTACATACATGGTATGGTTTGGAAGTGATCTAATACTATAAAATTCACTAATAAAATAGTCCATGGATTACAGCGACTAGAAGGTACCCTTACACTTTTTTAGCACTATGAAAATGTACATCTAGTGTATGTGCATCCTCTTAGCACAACAAAATAATAAAATTGTTTTGTAATAGATCATGTTACCTGTGCTTCATTTCAATTCAACAAATGTATTCCATCTGTAATAAAATTCATCAATTCCTTACACATAAGAATGGTAAGAACCACCAGAAATTTGTTATGAAAAATTGAGTCCAATATTTTCTGTGTCCAATTCCTTCATGTCTGATTCTTCCGAGTTTGATTCTCACAAAACAATGCTCCCCGTATAATTTTCTTATAGAAAACAATAGAGAATAATTGGCACCACATCAATTATCGAATAAAATATTCTAGCAAAAAAGAATAAGAATGAATCAGTACCATCCAAGATAATTGTCAATCCAAATGGAATTGATATCTTCATCTCTCTAGAAACTCAGAGCCTCTATCTCTTCTGTAGTGAACTGTGCAAGTGTACACAAAGTACATTGTACTTGTTTATCTTTTATAGGTGACACAAAACAAGTTTATGTGGGAATCACAAAATGTTTCCCACTCACACAAATTCACCCACATTTGAATCTAATGTGAAATATTGGAGAAATTATGTCTTCATCAACAATTCTCAATTATTCTCAAAGATTCCAAAATGTTCATCTCTTCCTTTCCATACACCCATATCAAATGTCAATACAATTACAATTGATGATAAGTACATGGGTTCGATAATCTAAATATAATTATTTTATGATAATTTCTTAAAAAAAATCTTGATATCATACCAATTGAATGTGTTTGAAGAAATGAACTTCTCCACTTGAGATAAAATCACTCTTTTATAAGAAATCCCCCCTGAAAAATCCGTCATCAATATACACTTCATTTTATTTTCTCTTGAACCACCTGAGAAAACAAATTATCAAATTAAAAACCTCTTCTTGAATCATGAATTCCTTCAAGACTTTGAATTCATTAAGGGTAATATTTAGCATCATTTGAATTAAAATGGAAAGTATTGTAACATTAAATTAATTCATGCTTCTTTCTTATCATCTCAACCCAATAATGATCTTTTCTGAATACAAATGGTTTAGATACGATCATCCCAAATATAATCTCTTTTTGGTTACGATCATTCTGGATACGATCAAGATGGAAATGGTCATTTATAGTTACGATTGTTGGGTATGATCAAATACAATTTGAAAATAAAGATCTTCCCAAATACGATACAATATACTCTGATAAGGATGATTTTCACAGATATGATACAAAACAATATGAACATGATTCATTCTCAATAGACACCATATCATTCCTTTTATATTACCCAAATACAATTTTTTTGAAAAATAATTAGTGTCTCATATTTTATAGGCATCACCTCTTCCATCGACATCACCCTTTTCATCAGCACCTCCCTTTTCACCGACACCACTATTTCTGTCGGCATCACTTTTCCCATCGACGACACCCTTTTCATCGGTACCTCCATTTTCACCAGCACCACTATTTCCATTGGCATTACCTTAATTGGAACCACTTATTTTACTTTTTCCCAGAATCCAATTGCTTTGAAAGACAATTGATACAATATGTTTACGATTGTTTTGGGAAACACAATAATCACTACCTCTTCAATATGAATACGATTGTTTTTTGATTATTTTGAAAAATAATCGACACCAATTCATTCCCTCTTCCTTACATATACGACAAATAGGAATATGATTCTTTTTATATTGTTTTGAAAAAAAATATGAATATAATTCTTGTCTGATTGTTTTGAAAAACAATCTAAATACGATTCTTTTTCAATTGAAAGCATCTCTTTCACTCCCCCTTTCTTCTATAAAGCTTACATAAAAAGTTATCATTATAAATCATGATTTATATGAATAAAAAAATCTGAAAATCATCGTCACAATTTAAAAACAAGTTTCACATCGGTTCCAGTGTGAAAACAATGAAAATTCACCTCCAACATGATACATTCTCCTGTGAAACTGATTTTTCCTGAAACTGTTCGATTATTTTATAAAAAATAATCTCAAAACAATTTTTTCCAAAACAAAGTGAAGTAATTTCTTTTCTTCAAAACCAACCTTGACAACAAAAGACAACTCTTGAAACCTTCCACACCTTCATCGTAATCCTGGTCCTAGAAATAGACATCTTCATAATGGTTTCTATTATGGAATGCAGTTTGGATATCTATCTTCCAAATATCATAGTCATGGTATGCTACTATAAAATTATAATTCTAATTGATTTAAACATGGAAAATGGTGAAAAAGTTTTATCATATTCAATACCATAACTCTATTTAAACCCTTTAGCCACTATCATTTCTTTTTAAGAATTTACTTAGCCTTTTATTTCATATTTCCTCTTTAATAACAATTTTCATCTAACAAAAATTACATCAAATAGAATAATTAATAGAACCCAAACATTGTTTTGATACATGGAATCCATTTTGGAATTTTTGAATTATTTCTATCTTGTAGGTTATGAGCACTATTTTTCATCTTTGTATGAGAGAGGTTAATCATTGTCAACCAATGATAAGCCACCATATTTAGTGACTAGAAGAACTTATCTCTCGGTTTGTCTTACCTCAATTGTGCTTCTATGTAGTACTTGTGTTTTAGGAACTACTTATTACATAAGGACCTATAGATCATGTTCCTTCTCCAACTCTTCTGTATCTTAAGTATCAAATTCATTGATTTCAATCTTTCTCCCACTATATTTTTTAATTATGTGGTCCCTCTCAAGAAATATGTCTTCTCTAGAAAAATTAACTTTCTTTTCTAAGGGGTTTTATAGGTAGTATCCTTTTTTTCCTTTAGAAATCCTATAAAGATACGCTTTGTGCCCTTGTATTCTAGTTTTTTTTCTTAACAAGTCCTTAACAATTGACTCACAACACCAAACACTTTTATATGGAAAAATGGAATTGTTTACACTCCATGAATCAAAGTGATATTTTTTATAATTTATTTGGAAATGAGTTTAATGATTTTTTTACTGTCTTTAATTCATATCCCCAAAATGATAATGGAATATCTACCAGACACATCATCAACCTTACCATGTCTAACAAGGTATTATTCCTTCTCTCATTAAAACCATTACACTATAGTGTGTATGGTGAAGTTATTATAGATATAATCCTAAACTCCTTAAAAAAGTAAATGAACTATTGGTTAAGATATTCACCACCTCGATCTGATCGAAGCTTCTTTATCTCATTTCCATGTGAATTCCCTAATTCATTCAATAATTCCTTTAATTTATTAAATGGTATATACTTACACCTCATGAAGTATATATATCTATATTTACTCAATTATTCAGTAAATTTTATAAATTAAGAATATCCACCTCTAGATAATACTATAAATGATCCACACACATCAGTGTGTACAAATCCTAGAATCGTTTCGTCGCATTCACACTTTCCACCGAATGGAGGTTTGGTAATTTTTCCTTGTAAAGAAGCATTAAATCATTCCAGTGGTTTTAGCTCTGATGAGTCTAAATAATCATCTTGATATAGATTCTTCAAATTTTTCTATTTTACATGACCAATATGGTGATTCCATAGCTTTGTGTTATATGAGTCATGTGAACATGATTCATTATCAATTTCCAATACTTTTTTTTAATTTAATACATAAAGACCGTTATTTAAATTTTCTATACCATATAATATGTTATCCCTATAAAATAAATAACATTTCTTTCCAAGATTAAAAGTAAATCCATATTCATCTATTCATGACTGAAAAATTATGTTCTTGGTACCCTTTGGTACATAATAAAAATATTTTAAAACCAAAATCATTCTTGTTGGAAATGAAAGGTGGCAATCACAAATGGCTATACGAATCATCCTCATACCATTGGAAGCTCTTAGATCCACCCCTCCTCTAAAAATCATATGAAATATTTTAGGTTCTAGTATTTGGATATTGACGTGAGCACCACTGGTTGTATATAATGCCCAATGTGTAGATATTGAAATATTATACTTGATAAAGAACACACCTTTAGATTACCCTTTTTTCTGGGTGTAGTTCCTCTTCCAGGGGCTTGGATTTCCTCAAGAAAAACAAACTTCCTCCTTTTCCATGCCCTTCTTCTAGAACACCCTCTTCATGAAAGGATGATTCTCAGGAGGTTTAGACTTATTATGAGTCTCTGGTCCCTTTTCATTGTTCTTCCTTTTCTTTTTCACCATAAGTATATAGAGTTTATTATAAACCATGCCCTTATCCACTAATCAAATCAAAGTAAGATGTTCCAAAATAATCTTGTAATTATTTCACACATTTTAATTAATAATAATATTGGATAAAGTCTTGGGCAGTGATGACTGTATGAGATTTGTACCCAGCTCATTTGGGAATTTAATCCCTATGATGTCTAACCATTCAAAGTAAATAATAAGATTCACTATATGATTCCAAGATGGTGAAGACTCTCCAAGATTAATTGTAAATAAAGTATTGAATATCTCATACATCTATTATCTCATCTTCCGTTGATAGAGATCCTGAAGGTGAGACATCATGCTATAAGAATATGTTACCTCATGTTCTTTAAAAATATCTTTGGACATGGATGATAGCATGAAACATTGAAAATATATGAAATCATTCAAATGTTTCTCATAGAGAGATAATTCTTTATCACTTTCCTCATTACCAGGCGTATTATGAATAAGTTTATCTGGTACATGGAATATTCTTTTCATGGTGAAGGATAACAAATATAAACCTTTTCTACTCTTTCAAATGTATGTCGGTGAGAAGGTTATCCTTCTAAAGTATGGATTTAAATGATATGTTTGATGAATTTTTTTTCTAAAAATAATATGAGCATATATTTTAGTAGGTTGTATGATAAATTTTGACAAATAAATAAATTTTATATTTATTAGTCTCTCACTATTTTATCAAAACCTAATATCCCTCACCATTGGTTTAGAAATATCATATTTCTTGGACATTCAAGTATAAATGATCCATTTTCTCCTTACCATTACCAAAAATTTGGTTGGTCAAGAAACATGAATGGTTTTAGGTAGTCATTCCAAATGCCAACTGCATTAACTCAAAGTTCATTGATCTGTTGAGTTGACTCCACAACCCTAAAATCCTTAAATTGTATTTCTTCATTATTTACCTCTTAGTTACACAAAGTCACGCTTTGGAAGTCAACCCTTGATGTGAAATATGTTAGGTCAACCCAAATATTCATGTTATAATTACACGATAATTGGAAGCACACCAACTTTGGATGGTTAAGCACTTTGAACCATGTTTTCATTTTATCTGAGGCAGTGGAAGGCAATACAAAATTAATACATATTATTAATTTATTTTATCAGCTTATGAATAAATTTATAATTATTATATTTATCAAATTATTGTTAATATTAAGTGGATTTACATATGTGATTAACAATGTCTTAGATAATATTTATGTATAAATAAATTTATTTTAATTCTATATTGCATGATCATTAATTTCATTAATTTATGTGATCGTTAAAAAACAACTTTAATGAAATAACCCTACAACTTGATAGAAAAAATAATAACTAAGTGGTAAGATCAGGATCTTTTACTTTGGATAGTTTATCTGGCAGTTGATAAACTGACATTTTACATAGGGGAAAATACCTTGAACCATTTAAGGTTTAGGTTATAACTTTCCACCTTTCCACCTATGCATCGATCTTGAATTAGCTTAGCCTAAAATCCAATCTTGAACCACTTCCACTAGAATGGGAGCTCCATACATTACATATTATTTTACTCACATGAAAGTGAGGGAAACAAGGGTTTATATAAAAGAAACCCTGGACATGCATGGCATTACATAATAAGTGGAGATAAGGAACACAAGAAAACAATTTATTTTAATAATAAATTAAATTATACTAATCATTTACAAAGGTATGGGCTATGCTCATGGTCATCCACATACATTCAATGAATTACAAATTTAATAAAACTATCATTAAATTATTAATCATTCTTGTTTAAAATAAATCATGATTGAATCAGTTAATTATCATCTTTAATTAAAAATTATCTTATCTTAATTCTCATCATAATTTTCTTGAGATTCTCATCCATCATAATTTTAAACAAATTTAATAAATTTATTTAAAATTTACCATTTACATAAATGTACCATGGAGGAAATATGGTGAATACCCATCTAAATCCACCCAACATGTATTATACTCATACACAGTTTGTTCTTTGGGACATATAGCATACATGACTTATCACATACTTTCTTGACATGTAATATCAACTTAATCATTACAATAATTAAATGATTTTTTGTAATATGTCATTATTTAAAGCACATAGAGTAACAACTAATACATGAATCATACATTATATAAAGATCTAAACATTGCATTGATTTTAATTAAACACACACACACACACACAGAGAGAGAGATATATATATATTAAAACCAATAACACGGCGTATCCTATCAACATAATGAACACATAATGCACATGTTGATAAGGTTTACAAAGTATAATAAATAAATTATAAATCAATGTATTTTTGTAAAAGTACACAACCTGTACCAGAGGTGTACATGGCATATACATCTCTCACTATGTATCTTAGGCAGACGCCTAGGGACTTAGTGTGTAAGCTATGACTTAGAAAATTGGAGTACACCACACATATAAGAAACTACATATCATGTGGTCTCTAAGTTACAAAGTCACCAGTTACGTAGGCCATGTATAGTAATACACTACTCGTATGTGACCAAGACTAAACGCCGTGTACGCAGCTACAAGGTATGTACACCAGCTAACTGTCCACCACTCCAGACTAGTCAACACATGGTGTAAGATTCAAATACACCATGTATTGAATGTACACAACATGAATTAATTTATGAAATAATTCTTGATGCATTAAACATAAGTACTTGGTGTCTAACTCCGGTTACACAATGTTGACTACTATATTATCCTGCAGGAATCCATAAAACCTATGGATGAGTTCTTCAATTTTATTTCATTTATAAAATTATTTGTATTGATTAGATTTCTGATAAATGAAGGAGGAGAAATAATATCACTCAATTCATATTAAAAAAATGATTTATACATGAATTCAAAACTAAATAAAAAAGTGTAAATTAATAAATGGTCTTTAAATAAATATAAATAATTATAAAGAATTTGTTTTCCACTATGATATCACTTGTAGGTTCCTGGTGTAGTGGAAGAAAGTGGCGGGTTGTACCAAACATTGATTTTTCTCATGATCAATGATCAATATAAGATTTACACAATGATAATCTTCATAATCTATTCAATTTAATCAATAAAAAGTGATAATGGATAGTTTTCTAGAACTAGAGAGAGGATCATCACATATTTTCAATAATTAATTTAATTAATTATAGAATTACCTTGATGGAATTATTTATTCATTGATGGATCTAACAACAGATCTATGTTGTACCCTAATTGGTTTTTAAGAATCAATAGTATATTACCTCTAATAGTGATCCACATGTATTTCCCCAAATCTCTAAACATCACCGTAGTATTCTCTCGGTGAAAGCATAAAAAATCCTAGCACTTTAATCTTACACCTTTGATCACTATGAGAACCTCTTCCAAAGTGTTCCACATGATCTCTCTTGACATGGGAGTAGGAGGTGGATGAATATCACACTCCATTATTTAGAGCTTTCTTGTAGAAGGTATCCCTCTAGGTATTTAAATGATTCAACAAATTTATTTTGCATAACCAAATAAATGAATTAGATCTCTATGAAAATAATATAATTGGGTTTATATATCACTAGGGTTAAAATAAAATTATTACACGATTTCTCTATTTTATTTACTTAATTCATATAGAATCCCATATCAAATAATAATAATAATAATATTTCTATACATACACTTAACTTGGGAATTAAATTAAAAATTATTTAATCAAAGAAATTTCAATATTTATTATTTTTAACCATATAATTAAACTCCATATTCCATTCCTCAAAAATATTTATAAATCCATGATAAATGTATTTTTATTTATTAAATAAATTTAACTGCCTTATTTTCCAAAAAATAATTAAATATTATATTCAATAAATATAAAATAAATATTTATTAAATATCCCACTCATATTATACTCTCTTGAATAACTGGTGAAAAAATATACGCGATCAAGTAAACATGAATAATTGTTAAAAAATGCATGGTAATAATATTTATTAAACCTTTTCACACATAAATAATAAAATATTATTTAATTGAGATTTTGGATACACTTAGTGTGTGACCCTCAACACCTCTTTCTTAGTAGTATTAGGTGAAGCACCCTAAAGTCCTAGGGTATCATCTAGAAACACACAAAGTCCCCCATAGAAAAGGAAGTAAATGCCACAATGACATAATACCTCATATGGATGCCTACTATGTAATATAATCCCTTTATCACACTTTCTCAAATCAAGCAGGTTTCATGCGGGTGCCATCAACCTATGTGCTCAATGTCTCTTTCTTTGAATTCCTAGAATTTGAACTTACCTTTAAAACACTGTAGTCCTGGATTTATTTATCCTATATCATTTCCATAAATGGACTTGAGATATCTACTTCCATTAAATAATAGAATGGAAAAATCCTATTTCAGAATATTCACTAATGCAATATTACTCATAACGTACCCAACGTATCCGACATCACCGCGAACATCATTCATCGCAGTTTTCATCCATACACCAAAGTAAATGACTCATAATACTCATTAATAACAATCTTAAAGTCTAAGGATCAAGAACAACCTTTTCAGATAGGATCATCAAATGAGACATATAAATTTAAATTTCCTATTGGTGGGTCTCGTTATCATAATATCCTACACTGGATATTACTCTAGGAATACACTATGAGAATGTGCCTCAATGTCCTATGAGTATCCACCTCTAATAGCTTGTATCATTTATTTCTCTCAAATGATATCATCTAGAAATAGAACATATATTCAGGAATAGTATCGTAGCTCTTTCTGGTGCTCATCATAGCAAAGAACTAATATGGCCTTTTTAGTGCGACAACTACTCTTTGGACATTATCACATACTATTTTATGGCTAAGAACCATAATCTAGTGAAAATAATTTTATTAAAATTCAAAACTATGAATACATATTATCCTAATGTACATAGAAGTCGGTTCTATGAACCCACTCCAATAAGAGGGACAACACTATATTGTTCATAGTGAGATCATTGATGAATCATATCTTACTTCTATTATCCTTTTGGGGATATGAATTGGATATATTATTACATATATAAAATTTAGTCCCAAATAAAGTCAAATATTATATTCCATACCAATTATTGAGTGGAATGAAACCTAGGTTTTCATAAATTCATTTTTGGGAATGTAAAACATTTTTATGACCCTTTTAAAAAATAAAATTTCAACTCAATGAAAAAATTATAAATTTATTTGAAACCCTAATGAAACAAGAGGATATTACCTATACGAACCCTTAGAAAAAACTGAAATTTTGGTAAGACAAACTATATTAATTACATGTGAGCACATATCTAAAAGGGATAATGAGAGTTAGATATACTTTTATGAAGTCTAGGATCAAGGTACACAAGAGTTGGTATAGTAAATGATTCAAAAAATCCACATGGAATAAGAAGTTATAGAGATATAATTACTATGTTGGAGTACATTAGAGGTTATAGATCATAAAAGATATAGTTTTCTTATCACCATGTTTTGTGAATCATTATTAGTTGATAATAATTATATTGTAACTTTTAGGGAAGTAGTAATTAGGAAAGATGCTTCCAAGTGGTAGGAAGTTATGAATTATGAAATGGATTCCACATACCAAAACCAAGTCTTTATTTTGTTGGATCTACTAGTGGATGTAAATCACATTGAATATGAATTGGTATTCATTAAGAAATTGGAAATGGATAGAAAATTCAGTACATATAAATCTTGAATGGTTGTAAATGGGTTTAAATAGTGTCAAGGAATAGAATATAATGAAACCACTAGTTTCATAAGAAGAAATCCATTATAATTATACATAATATTATGACTAGCCCTGAATATGAGATTTGGAAAATCAATGTCAAAGAAACATTCCTTAATGATTACCTTCCAAAATATGTCTATATGGTACCACCTAAAGGGTTTGTGACTCCAAAAGACGCCAATATGCTAAGAAAATTTCAACGATCCATTTATATATTAAAGTTACCATCCATGTCATGTAATATTAGGATTAATGGATCTATAATAGAACTTGGTTACATAGTGAATGAGTTTGATCCTTGTTTTTATAAGCAGTTTAGTGGGAGTTTAGTCATTTTCTTAATAGTTTATATCGATGACATACATCTTATTGGAAATCATATAGCAGTCTTAAATTCTATTAAAGACTAGTTAAATAAATTATTCTCTAGGATTGAATTATTTATAGAATAATATATTCATAGAATCCAAATTTATCATGATTGATTTATGAGGTTTCTTGGTCTAAGTCAAGGAATATATATTGTCAATAATTTGAAGATATTCATTATAAAACAATCCATGATGAGATTATGGTGAATGTCACATAGAATTCATCTTTCTATGAAATTTTTCCTTAGACACGTGAGGGAATATAAAGGATAGAAATAAATTTATAATTGTCATTGATTGGGTGAGTTAGGTATGATATGCTATATAATTGGGCAAATGACACCTATACCTTATGTACAGTATCATGATATCACTCCAGAAAATGTGACCACCATTTGATGTCAGTCAAGAGTATACTTATGTGTCTGAGGTGTATTAAGGATTTGTTTCGAGCCTTTATAGGATATGAGGAACAAGTTATCAGAGGATATACAAATGATAGTTTTCAAAAAAATCAAGATGATCTAAAATAAAATATGGGATGGTTATTCACTCTTAATAGTGTTTACATGAGCTATAAAAGATAAAATAATGTTGTGGATGCAGATAGTACAGTAGAGTATGATTATATTTCATCTTCTAAGGAAGATAAAGAATCATATTAGATATTGTTTAAATATCTTAAGGTTTTGCGAAGAAGTAAAGAACATATCACACTTTGTTGTGAGAATACTGCATTGGTGGAATTTTAATTGGATCCAAGGTCAAATCAACTAATGAAGAACATACTTTATAAGTAATGTATGTTGAATTAATTTTCTCAATGAGGTAAAGTTTTGGTGAGTATAATATCAATGGAATACAACATATCTAACCCCTTTACTAAAGTCTTAACTCAGTAGAAACATGATCATTGTGTGAGGTCTAGTTGGCTAAAATTCATTGGAATTTCGATTTAGTCTAAGTGAGAGTCTTTTTGAGTTTCTATTATAGAACCAACTATTTTTAATTTTGAGTACATGTATATTAAAATATTTGAATATTAATAAAACATCTTATTGCATAATGTTTATATTTCTACCGGACTTTAGTTTAATAATGTCCTAGAGTATTTTTCTCTTTAGTAAGGCCATAAAATTTCCCTGTTATGATGATAAACTTTAAATACCATGATGATATTACTAAATATATTTCTATGGTTGAATAACATAAATTTATGGGTCATGTATAATTTTCAATATCGAGTGTGGGTACTCATAAGTAGACTAGACTAATTCTCATGATGGTTTCACTCAGTAATATATGAGATGGAAGATTATGAGAATAAATGTTCATGTAGGAATTAATCCCATTTATGTATCATCAAATATTTGAATATATTAAAATGTATAATGGTACTATTAATTTATAATTATTATTAATTCTTTTCATGAATCATGTACTTTTAAGTACTAACCAAAACTGTGATACCATATTTCAATTGAAGTAGGGTATGTTTGGTGCATCATGAATGTCATGTTATTAATTAATAAGTTGAGGAATGGTTTTTCCATTTCATATTAATGGATTTTAATATCTCATACCTTTAATTTAAATATAATAATCACATTAAATTCCACGTTCATGGTGTAATGACGAGTTTATTTAAAATACTCCAAGAAGAATGTATCAAGCATATAGGTTGATGATATTGATGTGAAACCTACTTGATGGGATTTTGTGACAAAGGGATAATATTTCACTGTAATAATTTGTGTGATGTTTTCAATATTGATACATTAACTTCTCTATCTTGGTTTCATCGACACATTTCTTAACAGTAATCTTCAATTTTAGGTAAGCCTAGTGAATACTAATGAGAAAGAATCCTAGATGGCCACACACTAAGTGTTTCTGTGGATCTTAATTAAATTTTATTTGGATTTAAATATAGTAATATATTTTATTCTCAATATTTAGGAATAATTTTGTTTATAATTTATTGATCACGATTATTATAAAGGTAATCAATAATTATTTATTTAATTAGAGAAAAAAATTACCTATAACTTATCTTAACTTTTACTTATTCTTTACGATTCATTACTCATATTTTAAAAACTCATTCATGGTTATCACAATGGGAAAATATTATTTTATATCCTAAAAAAATTATTTCTCATACAACAATCACAAATTGTTTTTTAAAAATCCATGATGATCAAGAAAGAACCATTAGATTCAATATTTTTAAATTACCATTTATTAATTTATGTGACTCCTTAAATTTTTTTTGACACAATATTAGTCATACAAATTGCATTGTAGTAGTTCAAAGTAGTTATTTTTAAAACTATATGACTTCCCATTAGGCTTAATTTTTTTTCTTAAGTATAGAACTTTACAAAATCAATAATAACTTTATGAATTCTAAGATAAAACATATTAAGTATGTTATACTTATGAATATTAAACATGAGGATTTTCAAGTTCATAATTAATCCTTAATAAGGTATACATTTATTCTTTTTTAAGAATTAAATATAGATTAACCATTTGAAGATACCTGGACAAATATATGAAGTACTATGGAAAAACATACCAATTCCTTTTATCCTTGAAATAAAAATTTTAGAGGTGGAAATTAGTCTTGTGAATTCCATATTTAACATTACTGAGTCTCAAAACAACCTTTTGATGTCTGGATACATCCTTATGGTGTCTTAAATGTACCTTATAAACTCTTAGGGAACCATAAAGACTGTTACCTCTTCCATTTATCTACACCTTAGTGATCCTTAGGAACTTACCAATAAACCTTATAATCTCTTAAATATTTTTAGATATTTATCAAATTATGTAAATTTATTAATTTCATCATATACAAACCAATTCACCCTTTTTCATTTTTGAAGTCAATATTTTTTCAACTCCAAAAACATCATGATTAATTCAAAAACATATAAAACTTGTTCCATTATTCTCTAAACAAAAACAAATCCTTTACCTCTCACAATAAATATTATAACATCTATGTTTTAATATGATTTCTATATTGAAAAAAATTCCAACATAATAATAAGAACCAAAATAAATATTCCCCAAATTATCTTCACAATATGAAATGCCAGATGGTTGTGGGAACTTATTCAAAACCATATCACATTAACATTTCCATGGATCTCAATAATCTCTAGCTATCAACAACCTTAATCAATATCTCAATATCTCCCATAAACAAATATTAGGATAAAAAATCTCCCACTTTGTATTTTTTTGGAAACTAAGGAACCCAAATCACTTTAATACTCAATAAAAATTGTAATGAGTCATTATTCGATAAATTTAAGCCTTATGAAAGGAACTCTATATATAAAACTATAAAATTAAATAATAAAATCATGATGTTAATAAAAATAGTGCTTCTCATTCACCACATTGATACTATGGATCCTATTGATCCTATTAATACCAATATAAGAAATTATCTTAACTCAATCCTTGAAACCCATTTTATATACCATTTTTGAATTAACTATTATTCCACACATGAAAATTGTTCATAGAAACTCTAAACACGAGTTCTTAAATTCATTCTCATAAAATCTATTAGAAAAGTTTATATATTACAAAATTCCTATACCAATATACCAACATCATGGATATTCATTTTTAATAACTCTCTCTAAATAGGTGCTCCCCCTAAATGTGATATTATTTTTTTATTTAATAAAACCCATATCAATGGATACTTTATAAAATTGTTACCCTCTTCTTTATAAATAGATTAAAAGTAGATATTAAAGTGAATTTTGTTGTCTCCCCCACCCCATTGAAAAAAATATCCAAAGAACAAGACCAATAAGGTGATGAAATTACCATACCATTTTCTTTAGAAGAATGAGGTTGCAATCCCATAAATATCTATAATTTTTTGAAATGCAACCTTTTGAAATTCTTGGGTGAACATATCAAAAAATTTCTCCTTTATAAGAAAAAAAATCCATCTTCTGTACATTCTTCTTGACAATATATTTGATAAATTACTTTTTTTATATTAAATTTTTTATCATTAATGTTAAATAACATTTATTAATAAATTAATTAAACTTTTATTATAATAGATATAATGCAATGGAAGCTTCAATTCCATCTTGATATCTTCTAACTAATTCCTCATCAACATAGACTAGGTTATTTGTTGATTTTAAGACAAATATTCTACTTCATAAGTACTAAAGTTCATAGAACCATTGTTATTTGTGCACAAATATACATACTTATAAAAAAGAATGAAAACTCCACTAGATGTAGAACTTCATCCATCAACAATTTTGAGCCTAATATGTATCTAAACATCTAAATTAATCAAGATTTAATTTATTATCATATTCCAATAAAAAAATAATTTTTCCACTAATGTACCTAAGAATTATCTTTCTAACTATTTATAATGGAATCGTGATTTTTTTGGAAACAGAATGATCGAAACATATGGAAATTACTTGGTTGTCATATGGATTTCACATCAAGACTATAATTTTTTTTCTAATGTAAACATTTAATAGATTTTACATCCATGATGGGTTGACATGAATATCATTTTGAGAATATGTAAAAATGGTAGATGTATTTTGGTTTTTTTCTAGTGATGCTTTGGAATACATATTTCTTGTGAGGATTGGATTTCAAACTCACATCACCTTTTTTTGTGAATTGTTTTTGAATCTGGGAATTTTTATAGTTTCATGATTTTTACATGAGTCATTTCAAAATCTATACATGGAACCAATCACACCCTATGCTAATAATTGATCAAAACCATGCATCAGCGTGAACAGCTATAGGTATTATAGTTTCACCAACTTTAATTTATATCTTAGTGATTCTTAATTTAGGATGATATTATTTTAAGACACAAAACTAGTATCCCTATAATTTATGGTATTCTAGGGAGGTAATATTGTTTTAGAGTTAGGATTAGACCCATATAAGGATGTTTTACAAGAATAATTGTGATGGGAATGATAACACATATAGTGTAGTTCCACGTAATGAGACATGACATACCATTTAAGTTCATTTGATAAGGACCACTTCAATATAGTTCAACTAAAAGAAAAATGGAAGATTAGATCAATGGTGTCTAGTGGTAGTTTCTATGGGGATTATACGTTATATTTATTTTTTGGTTAACACTAAAGGGAATATATACCAACGAGGTAGGACTTGTTTCATAGTAAATATTTCTCTATGAGATTTGTGGTGGGATATTCTTTTAGGAATATATCTTAACATGTGTATCATATGGAATATGACTCAGGTATGATATGATAATTATCAGAATGGAGATGTCTCTCTAGGTAGAGGCAATATTTCATCTAGGGTATATCTAGATGAAAACATAAGAAGTTTATATATTATGTCTGAAAATCACAAGGAATCATACATATCCTTTTGGGAAATGAATAAATGACTACATAGTTTCTATGAAATGGTTTAAAGTCATATGACAATACCATACCATGTAGTTCAATGTTATGTAGTAAATAAAATTTCATGTGGTTTTATATCATTTGATCAGGATGTTGGCCACATATTATTATTTTATGATATAGGGACATCAATATGGTTAATGGTGAAATAACAGAAGAATAAGTGGGGCTTATGCATATGTTTTTTTCCCTTGGGATAATCTATTTATTGTTATATAATATTTGGGTACTGAAGGACATCTAGAAAAATGGGTGATATTACCCAATGATATATTGGGGATTATGCATCGAGGATTCCCATTGTGTCAACCCTTCATAATAAAGAGAATAAATCCATCATTAAGAATGATGTTTCGATTTACACCTAGAGGAAGCACTTTTTCTCATGATTCGTCGAATGGAATTAGGTGTCAAACAGGTGATCAAACTGATTTGGTTTAGTCCGGGGTCTACTAATCGATGTTGGGTGAACCCTGAGAGACCATACCAGTATACCCATGATTAATTCCCACTTTATCAAGAGAATACAAGATCACCAGTTCATAAGGGTCTTATTAGTATTAGGAAAGTATTTAGGATGTGTATTTTATCAAGGTAATGCATTAGTATAGAGGTTCATGAGGGTGTTTATTCCCTAATCAATTTTACCATTTGTTTTTATAGGAGTTATTAGGTTATATGTTTCAAGGTTTTAAACATATATAATGTAAAAAATAAAGGTCTTATGTGTTTCCTTCATCGGGAAATGTGGATTGGATAAAGTTGAGGATATGAGGGTAGTCTTCCATCTCATTTAGGGGGGGGGGGGGGTGGATAAACTAATATGGGTCAATTATTATTTAAAAAGAATGTATTTTCTATAATAATCACACCACACACAAAGTGTGTTTCACCTAGGATCATCTATAACATGTTTATGTGGTTCATTTCCCCCAATCCTATACACAAAGTTCACCCATACAGTTATTTTGTGTGGTGGAGACTCGTGCACCCACATAGGCAGAGAGAAGAAATCATTATTACTAAATGGCTAATTTTTTTATGATTTAGTTTATCTACTGAAGTGAACCTAGTGATATTTTCCAAGCGAGGTTATTATAATTAGGTTGGTATAGTGATGTTTTCATTCCGTCATCGACTATGTTTATTTCTTTTATAATTACATAAGTATTAGGATTACCTATAAATATATCCCAAGGGATTGAATGAACTATTATTTTCATTTAATTTAACTATTTTTTCTCCTTCCCCTTTCACCATCTCATAAAGACTAATATAGGTACTTATAGGAAAGGGTGGAGTATCTATACCCCCAATGTTTTCATATTCACCAATGAATAAAAGGGATACCAAATAGATTAATTCCATAGATTTTCCAAGTATAAATCCAACAAAAGACTTCCTATGAAATCTCCTTGGAATTTCCCATGAAAGATCCATCGACCACATAAGATGAAGACCATTTAGAGGTGTGGATTATCACCTAAATATGATATGTGGTTCACCCCACATCTCTAGATAATCCTAACAATGGATCCCATACCTGATATTGAATATGCACACACCTAGAAATCTTTTAGTTTCACAACAATATCATTTTTGTTTCATGTTTGGCCAAGAGAGGCCACATGAGGACATAGAGGATGAACTAAACATCGATTTGGTGTGTGAGAATGTTGTTCATCAAATACCGCGTATTGAGTTTCTTCACTATTTCATATTCCTCAACTTGATCCCATTCGATCATAATAGAGCCTCCATGGTGTTTCTATCAGGTGACTAGGTGCATGCTGTGTTTCCCTTTATGTGGTTCTTTAGAAATCATGTACTAGGAAATCACATAGATTTTATATATACTAAAATATAAGACACATTAAAATAACCACAAATTTTTATATGTAAGGCCTTTTTATCTCAATGAGTAGTTAAATTAGTGCATGCGAAGTAAACTATACCCCTAAATTTGTGGATACCCATTTATAGTGGTTCTATGAGGCTAGAAAGTGTCCAAAAAAATATATTTATGGTCTTAAACGCCTTTTAATTAGAAATAAATGAAATCCGAATCTTACTCCCAATGGGGGGTTCTCATCACCATGTTGCTTAATTGTGTAATTTTCATGAATAATCTTCCTCCATCTATTTGTGATTAGTATTTTAGAACATGGAAGTCTAATTTTTTTACTCTTTAGACAAGGAGATACAAATATACTAAAACTTGAATTCTTTTTTCTATGTAATGATTGTGTCATGGATTATTTGAAAAATTATATTTTATGTATTGATCAGTACTTACCAAATGAACCCCCGAGAATTAGATGTGTTTTAAAATAATTTGATTCTAACGTAAACTTAAGTCAATCTTATGTATTCTTTAATATCTGGTGGTCTTATATGGAAAACTCACCAATGAGAGAATGTTCACGAAGAGGAGGTTCTCAATTCAGGGTTAATTTATTTCATTTTCTTAAAAATTCATGATAATTGGAAAAAAAATAAAATATTAGAATCACGGAAAATTAAGTATAGATGATCATTTATATGGGATAAAAAAATTCAATAATGATTTAAAAACATTTGAGTTTGAGTTTTTTTATTCTAGGCATGGATTGTGGATGGTATGGTCATAGATTTCATCACTGTACACTAGAGTTGGTCCATTAAAATGACTTATTTCATCTAGGGTGTGGATCATTTATAGGTATAGGCATTACTACTATCACCATAACTCTCACGACCTGTCCCCCGGGGGCCCTGCTATGACTACCCCAAGCCTTCCTTCCATAGGCCAGGGGCTGCTGACTAGCTCCAAAGGCATAATTCCCCAGAACTAGGAATCCATTGACTTTATAAACTATAAAATCACACAAAAGAGCACACATATGGATACTAAACACTGAGTAAACTGCAAAAAAAATATTGTTGAAAATTAAAAGGGGCTGGAAATACAATCCCAACTGTAAAGTACAAGGAACTGGAAGTACAAGTACAACTGAAGAAAGGAAACATAGCTGCTGGGTCATCCACTGAGATTACTACCTGAAGGGTAGGTACATATAACATCCACAACACTCCATGTCCGTCAGTATCCTCTATGTAATGAATCATCATAAGGTCCACCTCTCGGTACCGTCCTGTCCTGGTACCCTCTCAGTCTGCGTTGTCCATCGTCTGTATCTAACACAACACGGTGCGGGAATAGCCTGTGCAGGGGTGAGTATAACGATACTCAGTAGGGACCCCGAGACCCTCAAGGTTTCACAAATCAACCAAGTATAAACGAAAAAGTAAGGAATCAACAAATAACCCTACTTAGGTATATGCCAATACATATACCTAAGTTATTAATTAATCCATCTCAATCATGAGGAAAACACAAAAGTACTAACTCATCTCAACAAGGATTTTATTCTAAGGGTAGTATCAAGTAACACCCCCAACACATTATCCAAACCTAGGTTGTTGGAGAACTCCTCCTCTATCATGTACAGTGGGCCTACCGCATCACACATAGGCTCTTCTCACTAACATTGGACTACTGAGGAACTTCTCCTGCCGAGTATTGTGCGTCTGCTGCGTCACACAGAGGTGCTCTCCACTACGGGTCTACCACCACACCCAGGCGCTCCCCCTCATAGCCTATTGAGGTACACCCTCATGTCGAGTACCATGGGTATGCCACATCACCAAGCGTTCTCCTCCACCATGGGTCTACCGCCAAAACCAGGCACTCCCCACTAGGCTAGTAGAGTCTCTCTAAGTCAAATGGTCAACAGTTGTCAGGTCGCAGCCAGCTACTAGGTCTCAACACTTTTCTCGCTCGTCACTGGAAGGATTCACTCCACGAGCTACTGGTCAATACTATAACTATCATGAAGTCCAATTAAGATGTATCTCAAAGGTCAGCCATGTCATACGGTCTCAATGAAACAGACGATGCATCAATCAGATGCCCGGTCTGTAAGTTATTAGCCTTTTAGTCCTGGGGGCCCGATTGGAATCGTGCATGATCCAACCTGACTGTATCTCAACTATACCCCTAACTCTAGTTGGGTATACTCAGAAGGACTGTCATACTCCAAGACTACCAGGGTCGCTAATGGGTTTTCAATCGTATGCTCAGTGCCAATGATTTTCCCAAAAGAAAGTAAACGAGGTCGTAGTGGGCTCGGGTTTGGTCCGACCCATTTTGGGTTGACCCGATTCGGGTCGACCTGGCCTGGCCCGACCCACTGGGCCCAGCCCAGCGAGCCGCGGAGGGCCAAGAGGGCGAACACAGGTCGCGAGGGAAGTTCATCCCAAAGGTGTCGGGTGGGTGGCCCAAACAAGAGGGCGTCGCGAGGGCGGCTCAGCCCAAGGCGCGAGGTCGGTTCGGCTCGGAGGGTTCCATGAGGTCGGTTCGGCTAGGAGGGTGCCACACGACTAGTTCGGCCAGGAGGGCGCCGTGCAGCCGGTTCGGCCGGGAGGGTGTCATGAGGGTGGTGAATCTCAGGATACCGGCAGGTGGTGTGAGCCAGGGTGGTTCAGTGGCTGGTGGGTGGCATGACCGGTTCATCCAGAGCCGCCGAGGTGGCGCTGCTCAGGCCTGTTCGGCCGGCGGTGGTGTGGGGCCGGTGGGCTGCGTGGTTTGGCCTGTGGCGGCAGAGACGGTTTGTCCAGGGCACCGAAGCATCGCGAGGGCGACATGGTTCACAGTGTCCATGGGGGCTGCGCTGGTCGCGGAGGTTTTGGGTGGAATGACCATTGCTTTGTTGCCTTTGTCTGCATTTTCTCCTGCCTCCATTTCAAAGAACACCACTAAAGAAAGAAGAATGATGGAGGGGTCAGGCCATGTTGGTTTGGCTCACACCCTTCGCATTTTGGGTGGTAGAAAGATGTTCCATTCCTTCTTGATTTTCAAATAATTGTCAAGAATAGAAGAGAGAAGAATATCAATCAATCACCCCACATATTTCTGTAAATAATAATCACCAACCTTCCAGGAAAACATCCACGGATCAACTTGATAAAAAGTTGATCCACGTTCTTTTTCATAGTATAAAGGAATCAAGGGAAAATAATTTATACAGAAATAAAATTCCCTTCCTTGTTCGTTGTTCATCAACGTTTTCGCGAGAAGGCGGACGTTGTTTTGTTGTAGACGAACACATCCTACATTGACGTAGGTTCTAAGGAAGAATGTCGAAGTTGTGGTCATTATTCATCGGTGGAATTTTCTTCCTTGGGAGAGCATTCTTCGTCGGGAGAGCATTATTCATTGGTAGATTATGTTCTTCGTTGGAGAACTTTATTCTCCCATGCTATCTTCTCTCCCAATATATCTCCCAACTTCCACCAAAATGAAAATTCCAAGCCAAGATAATTGTTTAATTTTTCAATCATTTAATTGTTGACATAAATTTCAAAATGGTTAAGAGGGAAAATTAAATATTAGAGGAGTTGGCACATTTAATTGGGGCACTAGTAGAATCAATGTGGAGTAATCCCAAGAATCACCTCCACATTAAAGAGTGTGTTGAGAGGTTTCATATACTCCCATTATAAGGGATAAACCATAGGTGGTCCCCACCACCATAACTCATGGGAGGTTTTAGGCCTCGGGTGGTCCCCCCCACCATAACCTCTCATGGGAGGTTAATTTGTGGGGGTCCCCACCACCATAACCTCTCAATAGAGGTTATGGTATGGTGGTCCCCACTTCCAACATCAACATGGGTTGTTACAACAGATAAAATAAAATAAAACATGAGTTTTTTTATTATATTATTTCCATGAAAAACCCAAAAAATAACTTCCACCCTCGACCAACTGCCATTGAGGTGAAAATATTTTTATGCAAATACAGGCGCTGCGAGTTCAAAGGTGTCCTCATATTTCAATTCTGAGCACCGGATTTGAATTTATAAAAACCCGTTCAAACTTCCATAGAACGTCTCTGAACAAAACTTTAGAAATTCATTCCGGGCACCCCGAACCTGAGAATCGCGTCGCGTCAATTTTTTTAGACTCATAAAATTCCCATTTAATAGAAAATTTTACATGTAAATTCCGGGTCTTTACATTCTCTCCTCCTCAGGTCTTTACATCCCCATAATCTACAATTCAAACTATTGGAACAAGTGAGGGTACTGAGCATGCATCTGAGCCTCCCACTCTAATGTCCACTCTTAGAGGTTCTCGTACTGCCAACGAACTCCCACCTTAGGTGTCGACCATCCAAGAAGGACCTTCTCCAGTTGATCCTTGATCTCCACTGGAACCTCCTTAAAGTTTTCCCCATTGTTGGCGTCCATCTAGCCATGGTTGATGATGTGAGAAGGGTCATGCACGTATCTCCTCAGCTGGGATAAATGGAAGACGTCGTGCACCTGATGAATCTGAGGTGAAATAGCGAAGCGGTAATCCACTTCTCCAACTCTGTTTAGGACCTAAAAAAGTTGAATGAATCTCGGATATAACTTGCTGCCTCATCCAAATCTCCATAGACCTCATCGAGGTGACACCCTTAGAAAGATGCGGTCACCATCATCAAGCTCTTGAGGTCTCCGTCTCCTATCTGCATACGACTTATTCCTGCTCTGTGTAGTCTTCATCTGCTCCTGGATGATCTACACCTTCTTTGTGGTAGCCTGTACCATCTCCAGTACAACTAGTGCTGAATCCCCTCAGTCAGTCTAGCACAATGGTGATCTATAATGTCACCCGTATAAAACCTTAAAAGGATCCATCCCAATGGCAGAGTGATGGTTTTTTTTATACGCAAACTCAACCAAAGGCAAGTGATTTTCCCAGCTACGAACAAAGTCGAAGAAACAGGCGCAGAGCATGTCCTCGAGGGTCTGAATGGTCCGCTCAGTCTGACCATCTATTTGACGGTGGAAGGTGGTGCTCAAATGAAGTTGTATCCCCGAAGCCTCCTGCAACCCCTTCTATAGACAGGAATTGAAACATGCATCATGATCAGAGACAATAATCAAGGGTACTCAATGTAGCTACACAATCTTCTGCACATAGAGTCATCCCAAGCTCTCTACTGAACCTTATTCTTTGATCGGTAAGAAGTGGGCCGACTTGGTGAGTCGATCGATGATCACCTAGATAGAGTCATGACCCCTGGATGTATGTGGATATCCTGTCACAAATTCCACAGATATCCCATCCCACTTCTACTCTGGGACCTCTAATGTCTGAACCAAGCCTGATGGTAGCTGGTGGTCTGCCTTCACTTGCTGATAAGTGAGGCAAGGAGAGACAGACTCTGCAACGACCTTCTTCATTCCCAGCCACCAGTGTTGTCATCAGAGATCCTGGTACATCTTCTCCACTCCTGAATGTACCTCTAGATAGGATGTGTGGAACTCCCTCAACAGTTCCTTCTGAAGTGACACTAGTACCATAGTATGTACTCTAAAGAGGATTAAATGCTCCCCACCTTCAAGAAATCTATCAGGTGCCTACCCTAGGGATATCTGAGCACATCGTGTCTCACAGTCAGTATACCCACACTGCACCCCCATGACTCAGTGAAGAAGTTGGGGAGTGATTTTAAGTGACTGAAGAAAAGCTAATCCATCTCTATCCACAAAGGATATCTGCAAACCAACCAGCTTCTCTGTCGCCTCGCCTAGCAGTTATATACTAGATCTCTTGCTGAGTTCATCTACAACAACATTCCCCTTCCCAAGATTATAGACTATCTCAAAGTCATAGACCTAGAGGAACTCAAGCCAACGTCACTGTCTCATATTCAGATCCTTATGAAAGAAGATATACCTAAGAATCCTGTGGTTAGAGTACATGATAAAACGCTCTTCCATCAGATAGTGTCGCCACATCTTTATGGTGAAGACTGCTACTGCTAATTCCAGGTCATGGGTAGTGTAGTGTTACTCATGTTGTCTCAGCTATTGGGAACCATATTTGATCACTTATCACCCCTACATCAGGACACATTCGAGTCTAGTCCCTGATGCATCACAATAGACTACATACCCTATGCCTTCCTCTACAAGCCTCAAGATGGGGGAACTAGTCAACCTCTACCTCAGCTCCTGAAAGCTCTACTGAAATATCTATGACCAGAAGAAGGGTTGACCCTTCTTCGTCAAGGATGATAGTGGTGCAACAACTATGATGATTTCTAGTATAAACCATCAGAAATAACCAGCAAAACCCAGCAAACTCTGTACCTCTGTCACACTCATTGGTGGCTCCCAAGCAAGTACCACCTCAATATCACTAGATCCACTGCAACTCCACCCTCTGAGATGACATGTACTAGATAGTGAACCTCTCGAATCTAGAACTGTAACATCAAGAGCTTACTATAAATATGGTGCTCTCAGAGTGTGTCCAGTATTACCTGCAAATGATAGGCATGCTCCTACTCAGTAGTAGAGCAGATCAGAATCTCATCGATGAAGACTACGACAAAGCGATCGAGGTCTAGATGAACGATCTTATTCATGAGTCCCATGTACACTTCTCGATCATTGTTTACAACGAATGGAATATCCAAGAACTCATTGTGGTTGTACCAATATATGAATGATATCTTCTGCACATCATCGTCTCGTACTCCGAGCTAATGATAGCCTGATATGAGGTCTATCTTCGCGAACCACCATGCTCCCTTCAGCTAATCAAAGAGGTAGTCAATCCTAAAGAGTGGGTAATTGTTCTTTGTGGTCACCTGGTTCAGGTGCTGATAGTCGACAAAAAGCCACAAGATCCCATCTGCCTTCATGGAGAATATAATTGGGGCTGCCCAGGGAGAAACACTGGGATAGATGAATACCTTCCCCTGCAAGTCTTCTAGCTATACCCACAACTTGTGAAGCACCACGGGAGCCATCTGATAAGATGGTGTTGATATTGGTGTCGTCCCGGGGTAAAATTCAATATAAAATTCTACCTCTCTGCGAGGGGGTAGACCTAGAACATCATCAGGGAAGACATCTGGGTAATAGTCCACCACTACAAGATAGCATGGACTCTCCACATAAACTGACCTAAGTTTAAGGCAAGCCAACTCATGAGTGATCGGCTGCAATCTCCTCCAGGTAAGTCCGTCCTGGGTTGCAAAGGCTCCTTTCTTGCCAGTGAAGGTAAACATGGTCCCATCTATGTGGACACACTTCTCATTGCACCTAATACAGTCAATATGAGAATGGACTGTAGATAACCAGTCTATACCCAAGATGGTGTCGTAAGGACTCTATATCACTACTACGAGATCCCAGCCGAAGCTCTCACCACCTAGAGTAAGATCACACTACCGGCCCCATGGCGTAATCATCGAATCTGCTCCCGTAGGTGTCTCTAGCCATAATGATTGATCCAATGGCTTTGTCATAATCTCCGAGCTCCGAACGAGGGAAGTTGCAATGAAAGAGTGACTGACACCTGTGTCTATAAGTACTACAACTATGGTGGAGTAGACACAGATCATACCTTGAATCATCTTTAGAGGACCATGATTATATGCCTCAGATTCTTGAGGCTGATCTCTCCCCTATCCACCTTCTCCATACAGTCGGGGTGGACCTCCTGGTGGTGGTGGCGGTAACACCTCGAATCGTCATCCACCACCAGTAGCACAACCATCTCCTCTGCCACGTCTGCCTACTCCCTGCGGACCACCTCGATCGAATCTCTATCTCTACATGGGCGGTCCATCGACCATCTGATGATCATCTGAATGGTGGTTCGGTCAGTCATGAGCCATGTGACCCTGCCCACTGCATGTGTAACACTGCCCGCTCCTAGAATTCTTGTACCCATTTCAGGTTCCACGCACAACCTATCCTGAGTCATGAGGTCATCCACCTGTGTGTCTGGTCCTCCAGTACCTCTATGACATTTGTCTGCTGCCATTGGCAGAAGACACTACTACGTGTCGACTGGTGGTGGATCTCGCTGCTGGAGACTGGTCATCCAGGAAACTCTCCACTAAGAGGGCTCTCTATAACACCCCTGCCTGTGTCGGGATGTTGAGTGAGATCACTGAAGCCCCAATCTCCCGCCTGAGTCCATGATCGAAGGTCTTGGCCTTGAATAATGGGTCCCAAACCATATTGCTGGAGTAGCGTGAGAGGTCTATGAACCATGATGAGTACTGAGCTACAATCAAGCTGCCCAGCTGCAGATGAAGTATCTACTGAATGCGCACAGTGTGAAGTGTCACTGGGAAAATCTTTTCCTAAAACAGGCTCGTGATGTCTGCCCAAAGAAGTGTCACCTTGTCATGGACATGGAGAATCATGCTCTGGCATCTGTTCACTGCTTCTTGTAGAAGGCTGCGAACAAGTATCTCCATGAGGTCAGCTGGTGTCAATACCAGTCAGAAGACTCTCACCAACACTTCCAGCCAATCCTCAGCCGCCTATGCGTCCATCTCTCCCCTGAGCCTGGGTGGACTCTAGTGCTGGAACCCTTACAATGCACTCAAGCGGCGTGAAGGGTTGGATTCTAGGGCTGGTGGCATTGGTGTCCCAATGGGGAGTGGTACCGCTGCTGCCTCCGCTGGAAAAGGGCCCTGCACTGAGGCCTCATCGCTCGGTGGGTTATCAGTGCATACAACTCTTATAACTCTATCCGGATGTCTATGTGGAGGCATCCTAAAAAGAAACAGGTGCGCTATGGTTAAAAGATATACATGGTTAGCTGACCTGGTTGAGATGACTTAAAGAAAAAATTTGAAAACACACACGCAATTAGTGTTTTCATGCACTGAGTCAGAAATCAGAAGCCAGGGTCCTGGTGTATGGATACGTCGGCGGCCGCACTGACAATGGACTCACTGAACTGAAATCCATACTCACTACACTTAACACTATTTATTCATAGAAACGATCAGTGTCCTAATTTCTACGCTGGAACCGACTCCTCTGATACAAATTTTTCACGACCCATCCTCTAGGGCCCGTATCGTGACTACCCCAAGCTCGCCTTTCACATGACAGGGGCTGGCGACTAGCACCAAAGGCATAATTCCCTATAACTGGGAAGGTATTGTCTTTATAACCTATAAACATACACAACAGAGCACAAAGTTGGATAAAAAACACTAAGTAAACTGTATAGGAAAAGAGCGCTGAAAAGTAAAAGGGGCGAGAAATACAAGCCCAACTGTAAAGTACAAGAAACTGGAAGTACAAGAACAACTGAAGAAAGGAAAAATATAAGTTGGGTTGTACTCTAGGATTCCTACCTAAAGGGAAGGTAACGATATCCTCCTCAACACTCCACGTCTGTCAGTATCCTTTGTGTACTGACTCGTCGTAACGTCCACCTCCAGGTACCATCCAGACCTGGTACCCTCAGCATCAGTCAGCGTTTTCCGTCGTTTGCATCTATCAAAAAAAGGTTACGGCATAACCTATGTACGGGTGAGTATAACGATACTCAGTAGGGACCCCTAGACCCTCGAGGTCTCAAAAATCAACCAAGGATAAAACATAAAGTAAGGAATCAACAGATAACCCTACATAGGTATATTCTCATACATATACCTAAGTTATTAAGTAATCCCTCTCAATCAAGAATAAAACACAAAAGTACTGAATCATTTAAACCGGGATTTTATTCTAGGGGTAGTATCAAGTAACACCCCCAACACATTATCGAAACCTTGTCTACTGGAGAACTCCACTTCTTTTAAGTACAATGATCCTGCCGCGTCACATAGAGGCACTTCCCACTAACATTGGACTACTGAGTTACTCCTCCTATTCGGTACCATGGGTCTGCTACGTCACATAGAGGTGCTCCCCACCACGGGCCTACCGCCACACCTAGACGCTCCCCCTCATAGCCTGCTGAGGTACTCATCCTATCGAGTACCATGGGTCTACCTCGTCACCAATCGCGCTCCTCCACTACGAGTCTTCCGCCACAACCAGGTGCTCCCCGCTGGGCCAGTAGAGTCTCTCCGAGTCAAATGATCTGTAGTCATCAGGTCTCAGCCAACTACTAGGTCTCCGCACTCTACTCGCTCATTAATGGAAGGATCCGCTCCACATGCTATTATTCGATACTCAAACTATCACAAAGTCCCACAAAGAAGTATCTCAAAGGTCCTCCATGTCATATGGGTCTCAATGCAACTAGACAACGCATCAATCAGATGCCAAGTCTGTGAGTTATTATCCTTTTAGTCATGGATGCCCAGTTGGATTCATGCATGATCCAACCTGAATGTATCTCAATTATACCCCAAATATCAGCGGGGTATACTCAAAGGGACCTCCATGCTACAAGATTACCAGGGCCACTGACGGTTCGTCAAATGGACACTCGGTGCCAATGATTTGGCCAAAAGAAAGTAAAGGGGGTCGTAGTGGGCCCGGGTCCAGTCCGATCTGGTGAGACCGACCCAGCCCGACCTAGGCTAGGCTGATACCGTTCAGGTTGACCCGACCCATTGGGGTGGGCTAGTCTGTTGGGTTTGGCCTGGCCCGCTGTGCCCAGCCCAGCTGGCCGCAAGAGGCCGCAGAGGGCCAAGAGGGCACATGCCAGTGGCGAGGGCACGGACCGGCCGAGGGTCGGCGTGAGGGTGGTTCAGGACAGAGGGCGCCATGAGGGTGGATCAGCCTAGGGGGTCGGGTCAGTTCAGCTCGGAGGGTGTTGCGAGGCCGGTTCGGTCGGGAGGGTGTCGCATGGCCGGTTCGGTCGGGAGGGCACCGTGTGGCCGGTTCGGCCGGGAGTGTGTTGCGAGGGTGTGATGGCTTGGGAGACATGTAGGTGGCATGAGCCTGGGCTGTTTAGTTTCTGGCATGACTAGGGCGGCACAGCTCGGGCCGGTTCGGCCAGTGGTAGCACGGGGCCGGCGTACTGTGTGGTTCAGCCTAGGGCGGATAAGCCTATTCGTCCAGGGCGCCAGAGCATCGTGGATGCGGCACGGGTCGTGGAGGTTGTGAGGGCGTTGTGGGTCGCGGAGGCCATGTGTGGCACAACTGTTTCCTTCATCGGCTTCATCTTCATTGTCGCCTCCTCCATTTCGAAGAACACTACTAAACAAAGAAGAATGACGGAGGGGTCGGGCCATGTTTGTTTGGCCCGCACCCTCCACATTTAGGGTGGTGGTTCAATTCCTTCTTTATTTTTAAAGAATTATCAAGAATAGAAGTGAGAAGAATATCAATCAATCACCCCACATCTTTACACCGATAATAATTCCCAACCCGTAAGGAAAACATTCTTGGATCAACTTGATAATAAGTTGATCCGCATTTTTTGTCATATAAGAAATAAATCAAGGGAAAATAATTCATACTTAAATAAAATTATCTACCTTGTATGTTGTTCGTCGACATTGGCGTGAGAAGTCAGACGTCATTTCGTTGTAGATGAACACATCCTACATCAAAGGAGGTTCTGAAGAAGAAAGTTGACATCGAGGTCATTCTTCATTGGTGGAGCGTTCTTCTTTGGGAGATCATTCTTCATCGGGAGAGCTTTCTTCATCAGGAGAGCATTCTTCGTGGGGAGATGAAGATCATCGTTAGAGAAACTTATTCTCCCAAGATCTCTTCTATCCAAATATTTGTCCCATGTTCCACCAAAATGAAAATTCCAAGCCAAGATAATAGAATAAGTTTTCAATAATTTAATTGTTGACACAAATTTGAAAATTGTTAAGTTGGAAAATTAAATGTTAGAATAGTTGGCACATTTAATTGGTGTGTTCGCAGAATGAATGTGGAGGAAGCCCAATAGGCTCCTCCAGATTAAGGAGGGTGTTGATAGGTTTCCTTTCCCCCATTATTTGGGATAAAACTCAGGTGGTCCCCACCACCATAACTCATGGGTGTTTTTAGGCCCCAGGTGGTCCCCACCACTATAACCTCTCATGGGAAGTTATGGTTTGGTGGTCCCCACCATCATAACCTCTCATGGGAGGTTAAGGTAAGTTGGTCCCCTCATTCAAATTTCACATGGGTGGTTACAACAGATAAAATAAAATAAAACATGAGCTTATTTTATTTTATTATTTCCACAAAAACCCAAATACTAACATCCACCCTCAAAGAACTGCCATTGAGGTGAAATTATTCTTAAGAGAATACTAATGATGCGAGTTCAACAGTGTCATAAAATTTCAATTCCAAGCCCTGGTTTAAATGTTATAAAAACTTGCTCGATCTTTCACTGAACGTATCTGAACAAAACATCAGATATTCATTATGGGAAATCTGGACCTCAAAATTGTGCGCCATCAATTTTCACGGACTCATAAAATTCCCATTTAATAAAAAAAATACATGGAAATTCCTGTTCATTAGAATAACATAATAGTTGGACAATTCAGATGAATGATTTGAATTAATGTAATGAGGATCACAATGGGGGAATTTGGAATGATGATTTGAAATGTTTTGGGTGCAGTCAAAGCATTTTATGGGGTATTCCCAACATTTATTTTATTATAATCCATGATTAATATGTGATGTACTTCGATGATAAACATCATGGTCAATTGAATTGAATCCAAGATTAATTGATGAGAGAATGTCAGAACCCAACATAGGACCATCATATAATTATATAAAATAAATTTATTAATTTAAATAATTACCTTGTGGTAAATTATTTCTTTATTTATGAATATGAAAATATATTTATATCTTACCATCATTTAATTATAGGAAAAAAATTTAGATTCCCTCTAGCGGTGATCAATATAGTGTGTAACCCACTAGGAATCTTTCTCCATGGAATTGGGAGAAGCAGCCCAATGACCAAGTTAATCTTCTAGAAATAATACATAGAACCCATATATAATGAAGTTAATGCCTAATTGACATCATAACTTATATTTACGATTACAGTGTAATGTATTCTCTTTATCATGAAATCTCTAATCAAGAAAGTTTCATGATGGTTCCATTTACCTATATTCTTGATGTGTATTTCTCTAACATTCCAGATATTTATCTGTCCTCTATAACACCATAGAAATGGGTTTATTTAGATTCTATAATTTTTACTAATGGGGATAATATTTCAACTTCTATAAAATAATAGAAGTGAAAATTCATTTTTCGCATTAGTAATTAAAAAAATATAACTCATGAGGCACACAATGTATCCTACTTCACTATGAACATATATCATCATGGTTTTTATTAATATATTATATTAATTAACTCATAATATTCATTAATAATAATCATATTGTATAAGTATCAATACACACATCCATAAATAGTCATATCCAATGACTCGTGTAATTGTTGATTTCTCACAAGCAGGTCTTTTTCTCATAGTATCCTAAACTAGAAATTACCATGGGTGTACACTAGGATAAGGACCCTCCATGTCCTTTGAGTCTCAAAAAATAATAGACTATATCATTTTTTTCCCTATCATTATTTCATATTTCTATAGGAAATATATTTAAAAATATCATCATGGCACTGCTAGGTTATCAACATAGTGAGGAACTGTTATGACCTGTAAATATTAAAGAAACTCTTAGTACATTATCACCTACTATATAACATATATAAAACAATCATGATGTGATAAGTAATTTATTAATATTTATAACTATCATCACATGTAATCATAAAGTACACCAAAGTAGTATCTAGGAAAACAACATTAACAAACTCCCACTTGTACTACATCTAACTACCAACAACCTTTAGTCTATTGGATCTCACATTATAATCATATTTATATTGAGATAATTCTTTAGTTAATCGGTCTACCAATTTTTTTCTATAGAAACTCTTATTACTGCATGGTCACTCCTTTGATAAAAATCTCTAAAGAGGTGATACTTTCTTATTATATGATTTTTTTGTTGGTGTGGATTTTTTTCAATTTCATGATAAACTATTGTAGCACATCAAGATTATAGACAATGTTTTGTATCAAAATAGATTCTTTGGTTGCATAAAAGGATTCTATATACCCATGCTCTTCTATAGAATTAGCGAAAACTAGGAGTTTTGAAATCATTAAAATCACATATCCCCCATTGATACTAAAGACATAGACTGATTAAGACATCATATGATTTTGAATTTTATAAAAAATTTATTTAGTATAACCCCCAGTGACTAGATCCTAATCTCCTCCATAAACAAGGAACATATCATTATTTTGAATTTACATAAGTATAGACTTAAAAATGAACCAATTTTGTTCACTTGGAGCACCTTTTTATCTCTATACCATGATTAATGCCTAGGTAACATCAATTATAGTACATAACATGAAAAAAAAATTATTAGTCATATCCCTAAGGAGTGTGGTATCATAATCATTATCTCTTTCTCATGTTGTGTATGAGGACACTTTTTATTGAAAACATGTATCCCATGTGAACCTGTAATAAATCCCCTATTGGACTTTTCCATAATAAATCTCTTCAGAATCTGGTCAATGTATATACCTTTAATTATAACAACTATCCTATTGGATCTATCATAAATGATCTTGATCACCATAATATAGGCTACCTCAATTAAGTCCTTCACAGAGAAGCATTTTTCAACAAGTCATTAATTGTTTGTAAGATTGGTATGTCATTTTCAATAAGTAATATGCCATCAATATATAATATTATGGTAACAATATCATTCCCTCCAAACTTTTTGTAAACACATGGATCAAATTCATTCTTAATGAAAAACAATTCTTTTATATATTCATCAAATAAAATTTTTTATGAATTGGTTACTTTTTTTAATCCAAAAATGGATCTTTATAACTTTCATTTCTTTTTTATATCTATTGGAGCAAAAAACCCTTCTAGTTTTATCATAGAGACATATTGTTTAAGTTTCACATTAAGAAGATCTATTTTTACTTATATCTTCAAAATTCTATAGTCATGTTAATATTCAATATAAAGAAAACATCTTATGTATTTAAACATGGAAACTACATAAAATGTTTCATCATAGTAAATTACATTATATTTTTTAAACCCTTCATCCCCTTTTATATCTTTTTAGATACTTATTTTACCTTTCATGTCCCCATTTATCTTGAATAACCATTTACAACCAATATTATTTATATCAATTGTGAAATAAACAATAAAAAACATGGATTTGGTATATGGAATCCATATCAGAATTCATGCAGTCTTTGTATCTTACATCTTCTAAGATCTATACTTCCTCTTTTTATGAGAGATGTTCATTATTTTCAACCAATAATGTGTCACTATATTCAGTGACTATAAAATTATATCACTCTAGTTTTCTTACCTATCTAGTTCTCATATATGTCATATGTGTTTTAAGAACTACTTCTTCTATAGGGACCTATGGAATATGTTCTTATACCAACTCTTGTGTATCTTGAGCATCAACTTCATTAAAGTCCATATTTATCCCACTATCCATCTTGACTATGTTCCCCCTCTCAATAAATATGTATTGTATAGAAATAATAACAATCTTATATAAATGTTTGTATATGTTTTATCCCCATAATTCCATATTATAACCTATAAAGATACAATTTGTGCCTCATGGTTCTATTTTGTTTCATAAGATGGCCTTAACAAACACCACACAAACTCATACCCATGTATGTGACAAATCATGTTTCATTTCACTCTATAACTCAAAGGAAATTTTATTTACCACATTTGTTAGTACACAATTTAATATAAATTCCATGGTTTCTAATGAATATCTTTTAAAGGAAATAGAAGTTCTACATGAATGATCATCAACCTTACAATTTCTATCAAGGTATAGTTTTTATTTTCACTAACACTATTCAAATAAGGAGTGTAAGGTGGAGTGAGTTGAGAAGGAGTCTAAGACTACGATAAAAATATATGAACTCTTTATTAATATATTAACCACCACGATCAGATATAAAATTTTTAATCATATTTCCATATTGATTACGTACTTCATACTATAATTCATTGAATCTATCAAAGGAATCATATTTAAACCTCATCAATTAGACCTATACATATCAACTCAATAGATCAACAAATATTTTGATATTTAATACCCTCATCTAGAATCTACTATAAAAAGTCCATATACACCAATATATACCAACCAAAGAATCTTTTTGGACCTTTCAACCTATCTAGTGAATGTTTGTTTGGTCATTTTACCTTGTAAACAATCATGTCATCTTTCAAGTTGTTTTATCTCAAAAGAGTCTATATGACTATATTGATTGAGATTTATCAAATTCTGTTCATTTACATAAGATTGTTATTCCACAACTAAGTGTTATATAATTCATGTTTACACAGTTATTTATCAATTTAAAATACATATCTTTCATAATTTAATACTTAAATACCATTATTTAAATGTGTCATAACATTATATATGTTGAATTTATAAAATACAAAAAATTTATTTCTATACACAAAAATATAAAATTTTATATATGAAGTATATAAATGTTATGATTTTGGTAATATATGGTACAATTATTTTTATTAAAACCATTATCATTCATGTTTTTAATGAAAGTTGGTGGCCTCCAATGGATAGAGTAACCCCGTCGCACCATTGGAAACCGAAAATCTACCCCACTGCTAGATATCATTCAAAATATAATTTTTCCATAAATAAAAATGCATATATGATCACGAAAAGATTTATCTAATACCCAATGTGTATATATTGAAGGAACAAACTCAATAATTAATTTACCTTTAGTTTCCCCTTGGTTGTGGGTATATTTATACTTCTAGTCACCTTTATTTTCACATGAAAAGCATACTTCTTCCTTTTTTCCCTTCCTCTGAATCATCCTCTTTATAGAAGTAATTTTACAACGATATTTAGACTTTTTATGAGTCTTGGGACCCTTTTTATTTTCCCCATTTTATTATTTAGCATAAGGACAACAATTGTTTCATGCCCCATGTCCTTTTACACTTAGCGTGTTGGCCCCAAGTTATCCGAAGAATGTTTTTATTAGTAAAAAAGAAGTTTTATGTGTTTTTTATTTTTTTTATCCATGATTTTCAAAGAAAATAAATCAATTTGATGTGTAAAAATGGAAAATCTGACTAACCATCGTATTCTAGAATCCAAAATAATAATTCATAAAAATTTCTATTAGATTGAGAATAATATTTTTGGAATAAAAGTGTCATCGAATTATCCTTGAGTCTAGAATAAAAGACTCGACATTAAAAAGGAAAGAGCAGAGTCTGAATGACTATGATAAAATATGATGATGCTTGTATTTTTTTTTATTTCTCAAAAACCATAAGTAAGTTTAAAAACATGTGATGAAATATTGATGAATGAAAGCTGTCGAATGGTTATTCCAATCGTATTCAAGCAAATCATATTCTTGAAAATTGTATTGAGGCTGAGTAAAAAAGAAAGACGTTATTAGAAGAAGGGGAAGTTACAACACTTTCCCTTCTAAATTTGATGATGATAAAAATAATCATTAAATTTAATAAAACATATGAAGGAATTCATGATTACAATTTAAAAGTTTTTGAAATAAAAAAGTTGATAGAGCTAAATTTTTTTGGTTTCAGATCATTAGTGTTAGAGAATCATATTATTTCTTTTTGAAGGATGCAAAGGTTTGTGACTAATGTGAGAAACTAAAGATATGGGTTTCATCCATAAAAAAACGAAAAGATTTAAATCATTGGAGAAAGAATTTGATGCGAATTTTAATCATAAAAGATAAATAATATGAGTGGTTAAAGGTCATTGGTATCATATTTAGAAAAGAAATAATTTTCTAAAGTCTAAGCTGATGATACTGGTTCATCAGACTCGGTATACCATCGTAATCATCGGAGGAAGAATTTTTTTCATTGAGAGTAGTTAGAATCAATTAAAATGGAAAATAAGTAATATTTTTTTTTTCGATACAAAAAATAAATTCAGATATCAATAAAAAATGTATTCAACCATTCCATCAAGATGAATTGTCTGTTTTTTTTAGGACAGGTTGTTCAAGAGAAATAAGAACTCTAATATGATTCTAATAATTTTATTTACATATGGGTTAGAAACTATCGCATTAATGATTTAGTTATATTCATCATAGTAATGAAATTGGAATGAACATATTGATTTTATAATTGATACAAAGAAACCTAATGGGATGTATTCAGTTCTAATCTTCTTTTAATAGGGTCAAGAAAATCAAAGTGACCAAATTTCATCACCATAATAGATAAATATTAACTGAAAATAATAATTGAAATCAGAATTATTTTTTCTAATAATTTTGAATCCATCTATTACTTCATATATAGAAGTGGTGTGGTGCATCATAACGAAATAATATTATTGGGAAACTGGAATGGAGATTCGAAATTGGATTGAAGTTTGCTAATGAATTCAGAGGCAAGATGTAGTTGTTTGAAGATTCAACAAGGTTTGAGAAGAGTTGAGAAGCATTGATTCTATAATAAATGCTTCCCAAAATTAAGGAGAATTTATGTTTTGGGAAAATTTGGTTGTGTGGGAAAAATTTTTAGAATCCCCCCCAAACCTCTCTATTGATCACTTTAAAAGGTGAAAGTACATTATACATTCTAACATGGATTTACTATTGAGAAGAAGATAGATAATATATAAATTTCTAGGAAGAATAAGTTTCCATATTTTGTTTTGTTATAGATGTTTTTCTATATAGAAGAAGAAAAGATAATAGAATATATTGTATTAAGGATTTTCAGAATCAGACAGAGAAAACAGATTAGGTTTTCTATACTGATATAGAAGTGGTTCAGAATTGTATCAACCGTATTATGACATAGAAATATTTCCATATTGATAAATCAGACGTGTTAATCGGATTGGGAAATTGAATTGAATATTGTTACAAAGTCCAAAATAATCTCATACTAGATTGTGGATAAAAAAGTCAATAATTGATATGAAAGATAATATTTGTGAAAGGTAATCAAGGAGCAGAGTGAAATGTTTATTACAAAAACAATATTATATCATTTCATGCTACATGAATCACATGCACTGTTTTATTGATCATAGTGCTATATTATTGTAAGGGTATATCCTACTCACTAAATTCCATAAAAAAATAATTGTTTTATTATGTATTATGTGGTATTGGATCATTTAAAAATCACACCAAGGAAGTAGCTACTCTTGTTGAGTAGCGAACCTTGTAAATTATTGTGTTCCTGAGTATATGTGTTTGAATTGTTTTCATTAGTGAACTAAATATTTAATAAGATGTGAAGGTTATTTCTATATGTAAGGAATCATAAATTAAAATGATATCACAGATTCATCCCACTCCCTCTTAGTGATATTAAAATTTTAATTGGGAAATTACAAGTGGTATTAGAGTCAAATGTTCCATTTTTTATTCTTTGCTAATGTTTTGAAGAGAATTTGATGGAAAATTTTAATTGTGTCAATAGTAAAGGTATTATGGTCTTTTATGGTAAGAACTATCATATTAGGAAAGATATATGTTTTTTATCTTATTTATATTATGTATGATGTTCTTGAATCTACAATAAATGGTTTTACTCATTTTGATGGGAAACTTCCTCTTACATCTGTTTAAAAGAAGAATATTGAGAATGATGGAAGGGTAAATAATTATTTAATTTCATCATTTTATAAAACTGAGTGTTTTAGAGTAAATGGTTTTCCAACTAGGAAACGTAACTGGGATAATATAAAAATAAAAATCTAAAGGAATTCTAGAACTACAGAATCCAAATTTAAAAATTTATAGGATGAAGTTTGAAGATCTCAAGATGGTTGAATACGAATCTCTTGGTGACGTCTTTTCTAGGGTGAATGACATTGTCAGCACTATCAGATGTCTTAGGTAAACATTAAAAGATTATATATTTTTTGATTAAATCTTGAGAATATATCTTCAAAAGTCTGATGCTAAAGTTTCTTAGTTGAATGATAGATATCTAAAAATATCATCTCTGATTGATTTTCAGATCACTCTCATTACATATAAAATGAGAAGGGGGAATATTATGAAGGTAAAATAAAAGTTGAGAGTTAATTGTCTTTCAATGCTTCCAAGAAAGAAAATTATAATAATGTTATTGAGGAAGATGGTTTTACTAACTCTAAATCTGAAAATGATGTTTGTTAAAATATTGATGATAATTTATCCTTGTTTTCTAAAAATTCGAGAGGTGATATAGGAAAATATAAACGGAAACATCCATTTATATTCTTTGAATGTGGATCCTTTGGGAACTTTTTGACTAATTTTCCTTGAAGAAAGAAAGATTAAGTTAATGATAAAGAATATAGAAGGTTAATAAGGTCATAGAAGAAATATGTTGATAAGGGTAAATCTTTTTCCAGAGGTAAAGGTAAAACATTCCCCAAATATAAAATAATAATTTTATTATCTAATGATAAAGAAGAAGAAGAAATTGAGGATGAATATGAAAAATCCACTGAGCATGCTAGTGGGAATACTTTTATTAAAACAATGAATACTGATGAGTTTGGAAGTAGCAACTTTGAAGAAGAAGAAACCCAATTAGAATTTCAACATAATGAATAATTAAAATAATGTATGAGAAAGATTGGGAGGATTGAAAAAGAAATCAAGAAGATTAAAATGGAAAATTACTCCTCAAAAAACCTAGAAGGTTTTCTTATAGATAAAATCAAGTTGATAAAATATATTAATGATTTGAATAACACTCTTGAGAATGAAAATTATTTTAATGAACATCTGGAAGTCAAGGTGAAGGAAAAATAAGAAGAGTTGGAACTTGTTTAACAAATACATTTTAAAGCTAAACATAGGGGTACAAGTTTTTAAAAGTCTATCTATAAAGTTGGTAAAATTTCTCATAAGTAGAAACCTTATAATCATTTAAAATAGTTACCTTCAAATGAGGAGAATAAAAATAATTTTGCTTTCTGAGAACAATAAAGATTTGAAAGTTGTATATGTGTCCAGGTTAAGAAATTAGAAGTCACTAAACATTATGTGCCTTAAAAATTCTATTACATCATTTAAAATAAGTATAAAAATAAAATCTTTCTTAAAAAAGATGATTCTAGTTGAAAAAATTAATTTCGATGGTCAATAATGTTTTGATAATAAAGATGATAAGGTTGATGGGAAATACATTAAAAAATCTAGTCAGTATTGAAGTTTCAAAGGAATGTATTGTTTCTATGGATACTACTAGTATTGAGTTGGATTCATTCATACAGAAAATATGTTTTGGTTCAATCAAAAACATTACCACTATTAATAAAATTATAGACGGAAAATTTTGAGGGGGAGTCAATCTCCTAAAATAAATAGTTATGAGAATGATGCTTGGAAGAAAACTAATAAGGTTGGTATAAAAATTGAAAATACATTCCAAACTATGGAGACTATTTGTGAAAACGGTAACAAACATAAGATAATACTAGAGGATGTATTATTTTGTTACCACCACAAAAATAATGTGTTAATAATTCTTAGAATTCATTAAAGAAAAAATAAAAATGGAATGAAAATATATTGTTGTAGATATTTATCTAAAAGATACAGAAGGAGAAAAATATTTGATCTTGGATAATGGTTGTTATTCTCATTTTATAAGAGACATAACGTTTTTATAGAATGTGAAAGACTTCAAATATGGAATGGTGACATTTTTCGATGACGAATCTCTGAAAATCAAATGTGTTGGATCAACCATCATTGAGAAAAATAGTTGTGTTCCAAGAAATATTTGTATGTTGATGGGTGGAAAAAAACATTCTATGTGCTTTAAAACTCTATGATGAATGTAACAAAGTCATTTTTAGAAAATATGGGTTACTTTTGAAGGGTCATGAAGATGAAAAGATAGTTACAAAAATCCAAAGTACCAAAGGAACCTTATTTCAAGATGGTGAAATACAAAACTCTTATTACATGGGCCAGTTGAAAGAGAATTAATTGTGGAATAAAAGGTTGAGACACATGTTTTATGGAAACAATATCATGTTATCAAAGAAAGAGAGTTTATGTGATATTCCTGATCTTCCAAGAAAAACTGATTGGTGTTTTATTATTTTTCAAAAAGGAAAAATTAATAATTTAATTCAAAATAAAGTTTTTATTTTTTCAAAAGACCTCAGGAACTTATACATTCTGATAGATATGGTCCAAGGAGAAAAAATAAACTAACGAGGATAAGTAAAGCATAAATTTCATTGATTACTTTACTCACATTAGTTGTGTTATGTATATGAAACATAATTCAGTTGCACTAAAAATGTTTAAAACATTCATGAAGAAAGATGAGAAGGAATTTGTGTATTTAGTGAAGAAGTTGATAACTAATAATGGAGGTGAATACAAAAATTAATAATTTGAAAATTATCTCAAGAAGCATGGAAATAAACATGAGTTCAGTTCAATATACAGTCCTTAAAAAAACGACGTCAATGAGAGGAAGAATAGAAGTTTTGTGGAAGTGGGGAGGACTATGTTACTTTAACACGTCCTCACTCATTACATTTAGAGGTAATAAATGAGTACTACTATGTATATTAAGAACTAATGTACCTACATGAAAAGTTTTATTTTATTTCATATGAAATGTTTTATGAAAAAACATTAATTTTGAACTATTTAATATTATTTTGGATTTGATACGTTATAAATAACAAAGGTGGAAACATTGGAAATTTTTAATAGAGTGGTGAAGATAGATTTTTTCTTACCTATGATCTGAAAGGAAGAGGATAAAGGTGTTTCAATAATGAAATAAAAAGAACACATGATTTTATTGAAGTGAATGTTATTGAAAAGGATGAGTAAGATTAATAGACTTTGGATGATAAGAAAGTTTTGTAGGATAACAAAAATGTTATTAATGATTGTGATAAGGATACTGACAATAGTGACCCTACTCGATAAGAAGAATCATACTTAGTTATTTCAATTGATTAAGAAGAAACTCAAAAATCTAATCCCATGACAAGGAAGCATGTGGTGACTCAGAACATTATTTGTGATCAACACTAGAATGCTCAAACAATATGAACAAAAAAAGTTGATACACACACTTTCTTTATTAAAAAGTCAAGATGAACAATGTGCATCAAGACTTTAAGAATCTGGAATGAGTTCAAACCATGAATTAAGAGTTGGATCAGATAGAAAACAATGATATATGGGAACTCATGCATAATCAATAAAACAAAAATTCTTTTGGTAGATAGTTGGTTTTTCATAAAAATTCAAATGAAGAAGGCAAAGTGATAAGAAACAAGGAAAGATTAGTGTGCAAAGTTTACTAAAAAATTCAAGGTGTTGATTTTGAGGAAACATTTGTTTACATTGAAATGATTAAAACAATCAGAATCTTTCTTTCCAGTTTTTCAAAATGAAGTAACAAATTTTTTCAAATGTATGTGAAGTCCATATTTTTAAATGGGTTTCTCGATCAGAAATTTTATATTAAACAAACATGTGGTTTTGTTGTTAGGAAATATAAAAGTCACATGTGAAAGATAAATAAAGCCTTTTTTGGACTAAAACAAAATCAATGAGCATGGTATTCAAAATTTAATAGTTTCTTAATGAAGATGAATTTTAAAAAATAAAGAGGTGATAGAAATATTTATATCATGGAAAGTCAAGAGTTTTCCCAAATTTTAATTGTTTATGTTGATGAGATTATTTTTGTTGGGAATAATGAATGATCATGTGAAATATTTGTGTAATAGATATAAAAGTTTTTGGACATGTCCATGATGTGAGAAATGAAATACATTTTTGGGTTACAAATATTTTATAAGAAGAAAAATAGTTTACTTTCTCAAGAAAAGTCTCCTAAGGAAATTTTTAAGAAGTTTCACATAGAAAACTAAAAACTAGTTTCCACCCCAATTTCAATGGGATATAAGTTGAGTAATGATGGATAAGGAAATGAAGCTGATGAAAAAGTGTTTCAAAATATGATTTGTTGTTTGTTATATTTGAAAACTTCAAGACACAACATTTTTTATGATCTTACCTTTTTTGGAAGATTTCAAAGTTCTCATAAAGAATCAAATTTAATTTCTAGAAAAATAATTATCAGATATATCAATGGAGAAACAAATTTCATAATCGGATATGATATCTTAGAATGTATTTTCCTGTGTGTGTATTAAGATGTTGATTTGGTAGGAAATGTTGACGATAGAATATCCACATCTGGTAGAGTATTATTTCTTGGAAATAGGTGTGTCAGTTAGAATACAAAGAAACAAAATTTAGTAACTCTTAACATGGATGATGTTGAGTATGTTTTTTCAACTCAATAAGATACTCAACTTATTTGGATAAATACATAGTTATAAGAAATACTTATTAAAGTAAATTTACCCTTGATCTTAGGTTGTGATAATCGAATTGAAATCAAATTTACTTGGAATACGGTATAACATTCTCATTAAAAAAATATTGATATCAAATATCATTTCATAGAATATCATGTGGAGAATAATGTATTGAAGATGTAGTATGTTCCTAAATCATAACATGTCGATGAAATATTCACCAAACCTTTAATAAAGGAATCCTTTCACAAACTGAGGTTGAACTTGGGCATCCAACCTATTTCCCATCAAGGTTAAAGAATGTGTTTTTGTCCCCTCTCCTATTTTGTATTTATATAGTGTTTTCAGGGGGAGAATGGTTTCATAATTCTATCCATTGAATATGTGCCAAACATTTTATGGAAGAATATATAAATGGGGAGTTATGGGTAGGTTGTGATATTAACATGTAAATGTGTGAGTGGAATAAGAAAAGAAAAAGGTGAAGAATGATATGAAGAAAATATGAAGAGGTTTTTAGAATCACTTTTTTGGACATCATGCATTTTCTATCAATTATTCATTTATCCCACAATAATTTAGCTCACTTAGATTTATAATTGTTGATAAGTAATCTATTTCTTGAGGTTAATTTTTTTTGGGATTTATTAATCTTGGTTGTAAAAAAATCTAAAGGGGGATATTGTTGCGACCAATTTGGTTGGAGAATTTTTTTTGGAATTAAGAAGAAATTTGTAAAAATGTTGTAATTTGTTTTCCTAGATTTTTAAATGAAAATAAATAAATTCACATTATAAAAATAGTTAATTGGAATAACAATAATATAAAGTAAATCATGCTCAAAATTCTTAAGAAGGTCCATAAAATTGTGGAGAATATTTTTGGAAGAAAATTATATTAATATTCACCTTGAGTCCGAATTGATAGACTTTATCGTAATGAGGAATGACCAGAGTGTGATTGAATACATTAAAACATGACTATGATTTTGTGTTTTATATTTTTCAAAAATCATAAGTAAGTAGTTAGAATTTTTATGTAAGATCGATGATAGAAATTGTGAGAAAACATGCTTCCAATCATATTCAAGATAATCATATTTATGACAGTTGTATTGGGGTTGAGTTGAAAAGAAAGATGTTGTTGGAAGAATGCCAAGTTACAATCATTTCCATTATAAGTTTGATGATTATAAAGATGATATTAAAATGAAATTTAATTCATTAATAAAGTCATTTTTATGAGATGAAGTTTTTCAATGAATGATTTTTCTAGAGCCAATGATTTACAGTCTTAGATTATCTGTGTGAGATAATCAGATTCAAATCTGTTTGATGGCTAGGAAGGTTTTTGCACAATGTGAGAAACTGATGGTATTGGTTTTTAGTCAGAAAAAAAACCAAAATATTTAAATATTTTTAGAAATAAGTTTATGATCATCCTAATCAGAAAATTGAAATATGTTTATTTTTGAAAATATCATTGATATCATATTTTGAAAAGAAAGAATTTTTTGAAGTTGAAGACACTAACACTAATCTATCGGACATGGTACACCATCATAATAATCAAAGTCAGAATTATTTTCACTAAGATTTTTTCTAATCAATAAAATAGAAATAGAAGTAATGTTTTTAGAGGCTGATACAGAAATAGAGTAAGATATTGATAAAAAATGTAGTAAATCCTTCTATAAGATGAAATATGTGTTTTTTTCTTAACTAGTGGGTTAAGAGAAAGAATACTTATAATTATATTTCAAGAATTTTATTTAAATATGAATCAAGATACATGGTATTAATGAATTTCTTATTTTCATTATAATGATGAGATCAGAGTGAGAAAATTTATTTTCCAATTGATATAGAGAAATATAATAGGATTTCTTTATTTTAGATCTTTTTGAAAGAGGTTTAAGAAAACAAATGTGACAAAATTCCCTCATCGTAATGGAAAATAAAAATCAAAATCACGATATTGTTTTCTAAGAATATTGGTGATATCTGATTCTTCATTAATTAAAGTTGTATGGAGAATTTTAATGAAGAAATTGTATTGGGAAATCAGAATGGGGAATTATAATATGAATATTTCTAAAAAATTTAGAAGAGAGATGATGTTTTTAAAAGATTTGAGAATGTTCTAAAAGGGTTCAAAAGCATTGATGATGTCATAGATGCACCCAAAATTCAAGGAGAATTTATGTTTTTTGGAAATTAAGTTGAGTGGTAACTATTTTTAGGATCCTACTGAAACCTCTTTTGGGATAACTACAAAAGGAGAAAGTACTTTTTACTTTCTAATACAGATATACTATTAAGAAGCACATAGAGAATCTCTGAACTCATAGAAAGAAGAAGTTTCTGTATTTAGTTTTCTTGAATAATATTTTATAGGTATAAGAAGAAATGGGAACATAAAAGATTATATTTAGGGTTTTTGGAATCAGAACGATCAATTAGGTTGGGTTTTTTGGACTAAGATATAAGTGGTTCAAAATTATCTCAACCATATTCTGATAGAGAAATATTTCCATATTGAGAAAGTAGACAGAGGAATTGGACTGGGAAATCTGACTGAGTATCATTACAAATTCAATAATAATTTATTACCACATTATTGGTAAGTAAGTGAAGAGTTGATTTAAAATATCATAGTTGTTAATGTCGATCATGAAGTATAATAACCTTTTTTTCCCAAAGTTTTCTAATATCAATTCATACTACTTGATGTACAGACACTGTTGTATTTATCACAATGCTACAAGAGTTTTAGGTTATATCCTACTCATTATATTCAACACAAAAGGATTGTTTTCTATTGGATTGTGTGGTATTGTATCACTTCCAAAAAAATACCAAGGACGTAGCTATTCTTGTTGAGTAGTGAACCTTGTAAAATATCAAGTTCTTATGGATGTATGATGGAATTTTTTTTAGTAGGGAAATAACTATTTAATATGATGATAAGTTTGTTTCATAAGTAATGAAACATAAACAAAAAATATATAATAGATTTTACCCTCCATCTCTTAGTGATACTACTATATTGATATAGAAATTACATAGTGAATTATCGTAAGAAGATCTAAACAACTCTTCTCATTATTTATCATGTTATAATTGACAATACAATTAGAAAATTACTTATGTGGTGAGACAACTATGAGATCAATGCACAAATAATATGTTAATTTAAACACTAATATGTATACTAATTAAATGTATCCAACAATATTGACTACATGTGGCTTAGTAGGTGCTGAATCTCTATGATTACTTATAATGGAATCATTATAGATCTTGTATCACTCTTGTCTTTCCTTTTCTTGATAGACTTTCCAACGGTGGGACATCCTGATTTATACATCTATTTCCTAATGTTTCTTTAGAATCTTGTTTTTCATGGATGATATCTTGAAAACAATGTCCATCTATAGCATCATTCAAATGTATCTCATAGAGAGAAAATTCAATCCTGCTAACCACTTGGCCAGGTTCATTAAAATACTGGTTTCTATCACATATAAATTCATTTCATGGTGTAGGATAAATTATAAGAAAAATTTCCATATTTAGAAATTTATTCCACTGATAAGGATTACCTTCTCAAGTTTGGATTGTAGTGATATGTTTCAAGTCATATTTTTCCATGTCTATAAATAAGAAAATCACAATTTTAGTACAATATATGATATAATTAGATAATAAATATTATATTATATTTATCAATCTCTCGTTAATTTTTAAAAACCTAATATCACTCACCACTTGCCTTAGAACATCCTATTTCTTGGATATTATAGTGGAAAGGATCCATATTTCCTTTTTAATAATATAGAATTAGGTATAACAAGCCATTTTATGGTTTTTTATAGGCATTAAAAATGAAAACCGTATTAACACATAATTCCTTGATCTGTTGAGTTGACTCCCCAATCCGAAAATCCATAAGTTGGATTTCTTCAACCTTTACCTCTATGTTACACCATGTCTTGCATGGGAATCCAACCCTTTTGGGAACTATGTTAACTCAACCTGAAACATCCAATTATAATTCTTTGATAATTTGAAGCACTTCATCTTTGTTTGATTAAGCAATTTTAACTTTGTTTTGATTCTATCTTAAGTAGTGGAAGTTTATGCTGACTTAATATATATTTTTAAAGGATCTATATATTTACATGTAAATTTACCAATTTTATCTTTATTACATGTTTGTTATTATACATTTGATATACATGTGTGATTAACCAATTATTAGATAAATTTATGATTAATCTAATTTATATTTTTATATATTTAATTCTTGTTGATTCATAAATTAATATGATCATGAAAAAAATCCATAATGAAATTAATCAGACAAATAGATAGAAGAAAAATAATAATGTTATAAGATAATAATCTTCTACAAACAGTTTTATAATCATGTGAGTGATAAAATAACTATCAAACTAGGGAGAAAACACATTGAACCATGAAATAGTTCATGTTACAATTTTCCACCTATTCAACCAAGTACCTCCTAGATTAATTTCACCTCAGATTTAATCTTAAACTAACTACAATCACTTAGAATATCCATCTATTACGTAATATTTTACTCATACATTGGTGAGAGGGACCAAAGGATTTGTTAATGGGTTTACATAAAAGGAAATTGTGGACTCAAATGCTCTTACCTAATGAGGGTAGAGAAGACAAGAAACACATCAATTTAATTTAATAATAAATAAAAAGGAAAAAATAACATACAAAGGTCTGGTATATGATCGTGATCATCCACATACATGTATTTAATTACACATTTTGAACAATTACCATTAAATTATAATTGTTATTATTTATTATAAATATCAATAAAATCAATTAATTATCATTTTTAATTAATTAATTTATCTTCATTATCAATGATAATTCTTGTGATTATTATCTGTCATGATTTTAAATAAATATATTAAATTTATTTAAAATTAACTAATTAAAAAACATGTACCTTGGAGGTAACATGGTTTGTGCCCATCCGAACTACCCATCGTGTATTATATTTTTATACTATTTAATCATGCATCATATTATATACATGAATTATCACATAATTTCATAGCATTTACAAATTCTAATAAATGACTCATGAAACACATTTTATTTATGTATCATTTTGTGTTTCAATTCACATAGAGTAATGATATTAATGCGATTTTTACATGATATGAAGTTATAAATATTATATGGAAATTAATTATATATTTAAAACATATATAACAAATCCCATTTTGTGTACTTAGTCAAATAATTAAAACATAATCACATGATGATATGGCTTAACTAGTAAAATAAATTAATTTTTAATTCTATGTAATTTTGTAATATATATGGCACATACTATCCAGCTACATGGAATGTATATTTCTCACTATATATCTTTGAAACATGCCTTGGGAATTGGAATGTAATCACACCATATAAAATAATGGAGTAAATGACATGTAAATGAGCTACATGTCCTGTTGTAACACCCCAAACTTCTATGGTACGTTTCCCTTTCAATAATGCAACAGCTTGCATTGAATGCAACTTTTAGATTCTAACACACGCGACCAATCAACTAGCCGTTATGAATAGTAATAACCACTTTTTGAAATTTTATCTCTCAAAATGGACTTCATTTTTTGATTCAAAAGATCAAAATTATCCTAGGGTGAAATTTTGGTACTTTTTAGATAACTTTTATATTTTGATGAATAGTGAGAATTACTAAATTTTAATTAAAAAAAACATTTTAATAAAAATAATTAATAGTGATAAATTATGAATTTGGGTGGTTTCAAAGTATATTTAGAATATATTTTTACCATTTAATACAATTTTGGTCATTCAGCATGATTTCACAATTAAACCGGACATAAACAAGTGTCAATCATTTGATAGTTATTATCTCTTAAAAACACGCTTTTTGTTTTAACAATGGAAATTAATTTTAAATTAATTTCTGTCACTTTTGTGTTTTGAATTTGGAAAAATGGATACCATATTTGGAATCAGGATGTCCAAATTGTGTAAATACGTAACTTTTATTTTTTGAAATTTTGAATAATTACTTCTGTAAATAGTTTATTTATCATGGTTAAAGGGTAAATCCAGTAAATAAGGGTTAAAAATAATATTATAATAATAATAAATTACCCTAAAACGTGTCCTAACCTTATTGGTTGATACATGTACGACCATGGGAATATTTGGGTCTATTTTGGGACCCCAGAGATCCACTTGTAAGTGATAATGACACTTTATATTAATTAAGTTAAAATAAATACAAAAATGACATAAGCATATATCTTTTAGAAAAACAATTTTTACATAGAGTTATTTATGTTTTATTTTAGACTATAAATATTCATTAGAAATCTAAAACGATTTTCTACATGATGGTATTTTATTTTTATTTTTTAGACATTTAATAATTAAATTTATTTATGACACAATAATGATGCAATATTTTCCTTATTAATGAAAGAATCTAATAAATGATTTTATAAATATCAAAATAAAAGTAATTTGAATCTTTTTATGAATTAAACTAATTTTATAGATTATTATGACTGGCTATATGAATTTTTTTTAGGTAATAATTCTATTGTGATTTTGTCAAAAACAAAATACCCAATAGTGTCAAAATTGACATAAAAGAGTTTTAAAAAAAAATATTATATTATTAATTGATATTCTATTCCTAAAAATATATGGTTAGGACAAAAGAATTATATCATGATAGGTGTATCATTAATAGAATACTTGGGGGTCTCTTGGATGTATATAGAATGTTTATTAACTATATAATATAAAAATATAAAGTGACATGGCAAATGTCAAACCAATTAACTAAGAGTTAAAACTAAAAGATAAGGTTAATATAATGACTCAAACCTGTATAAATTGTATTGGTTGAAATTATTTCAACCCATACCCACATTATACTTTTAATTATCCACTTTGGATCCATTATAAACTGAATATTAATTTATTATAAAATAATATTTCTAGGTTTTCGAAAGGTACCCCTCACCCCTCTTATAAAACGGCACTCCCCCTTCTTACTAATTATCACATTAAAAACCTTTTAGTTCGGCCAACCACTTCCCAAATACTCTCTCAAATTCCCTCAATTCTACCTAGAGGCCTTATTTTTATTATAAATCTATCCTAAGGAGCCCTTTTTATCAAATGAAAAGGAAGAACCCACAGAAGAGGTAATGTTTTAACCACCTTTTTTCATGTTCCTTTCTTCTTCCACTTCTTCTTTATTTGTTATTACCATTATAAAATAATAACTGTAGTATCTTATATATTCTGTAATGTTATTATAAACATGGTACAACCATATTCATTATTATATCCGTCCTTTGAATGACATGTCACCATACATGCGTACGTACGGCTTCCCGTCTCAACGTCGTGGTGTAATTGTTATTCAAAATATTATTATTTGGCTGGGTATAATAATGATGTTTAATTCATTTAAATAATAAATATATCATGATAATGATTCTATATATATGATATACCATCCAATTATATATTATTTTAATATCAAAAGAATGATATTGTCGCTAGTGCGTACGTACGGACTACCGTCTCCACGAACGTGATGAGATTCATTTCCCATCGTATCCATTCAAGTATAACTCTCATTTGATGATTAAAAATAATATTTAAGGACTTGACATCATTATAGATATGAATAAGATAGAACCTATCGATAACAAAAATGGATTATGTAATAAAACATATAAAAAAGAACAAGTAAGTTAACACCCGAAACGACAATAATACTAAAATATTATTAACAAATCATTATTAGAAGATCATATATGATATCATAATTATGTATATGGTTCTTGTATAATTTAACAAAAATGTTTTAACTATTATACAGGATGTTAACATACCGTCGACTAAGGAAAAGTACAAGTTAAGGGGTTTTCATCTCACTCTTTATTCCCGTGAGATTCATGCCATATTGCCACTATTACCTTTTGTGTGGGGTATGTACTACCCATAATTGTATTCTTTGTGTAATAAACATTAATTTATGATTATTTACATATTAATGGTATTATACCTCTTTAATTGGATGTATGTTTCGTATGTTACCAAAATGGTAAGGGTTTATTTCACAATCTCTTCATTATCTGAGCTTGTTTATACGTGATTATCTACTGGGACCTCTTTATCATCCACATCCATGTTTCATTAAAATGTATTTTAAATCATTCTTAATATTTTACTGAATATGTGTTAATGTCATTTATACCCTTGTTTGAATTTTTATAAGAATATTATAAAGGAATCTTCCCGTCATTCTCCAATCAAGGTCCTTTTTAACCTTTTCGAAAAAATTAAGGTAAGAATATATTTTTTTAACTTATATGATAGGTGCGGCTTTTTTCCACCATTATAAACTCGTCGAAGCTTCCCTTACAATATTATAAGAATATTTTCAAAGTAAATGTTTTATTTCATAATTAGATGACTCTTCAATGATTTCAAAATAAAAAGAGATATTTCTCTAAAAAGAGTTTTGATTTCATCTATGTCAACATCCATTGATGGATTTTATGTTTATTTTGAGTTGATTTATTATGATACAAAACTTCCATATTGTATTGATGTTTTTGTAATATGTTTTACTATGGGTGTATACCATTTATGAATTATTGTTAATGTATTGACATTTCGTATGCTAGTTTTAATACAAATGTTAATGATATGTTTAAACCTTTTCATATGAGGAATGTATTGGACTTAGTAAGTGACAGGTGGAGCCCACTATAGCTCCTCGGTGCATCGGTTGGTCTCATGAGACAAATATACATGGAATTGGCCGAGGCCCTTTCCCAATTTGATTTATGGTTTTTGATGAGGCCTTAATTGTTTTTAGACATCTTGGCCGAGGCCTTGACAAAATGTTTCAGAATGTACGACATTATACATTCTCTCGTTATGGAAATAATATTGGTGGTTCATGTGGTCATTCGACTAGTAGAATACCCATGATTATGTTTTATTATGGTATTATTTATTCATCTCATATTCTTTCCATAAAATTATTCCTGTTTATTATTGGAAAAGGCATGTGGTTTCAATTATTTACCATGCTTAATATTTATTTCATTTTCCACTGTATTACTTACCGTTACTGAGTGTTTGAGCTCAACCCTTTCAATGTTTTATATTTCCCTGGATATTAAGAAGTTAGTTATGAGTGACCTTCAGGCGTAATATAGGAGGCTTGGATGTTCCTAATAAAATATATTTGTGTTGTATTTATCTTCAATATGTAAAGTTGAACATATGTATGAATCTTGTTTCCAATACTCCTAAACTAATCGGTCTTTAGACACATGATCCTTTGTGATCTTTCCAATGTTATGTAATAATTCACTGACTTTGGGTAACTAGAGTCGGGGCATTACAGTTGGTATCAGATTAATTTTAGTACAAACCTTGGAAGATATATTCAGATAAACTCTGATGAAAGAACATAGACCTAAGATGGACTTTGAGGATTAGAATAGAAGAACCTCCTAAAATTTTGATATAGTAGAGATTTTGTGAGTTTTCTGAAAAATACATCCCTATCTGGATATGAGCATGTATAGGAGGCTCTGGAACAGATGTACTTATGGGTAAAACCTGAAAACACCGCTTTGAGATAGACTCGAATGGGATCTGGTGGATGACAACGGGCATTGTTGCACTCTTGGTTACGACACTCCTAGGGGATATGCTTAGGATAATTATCATTTTCTTTAAAAACCATTATTAAGGGTTTATGAGTATATACTTCCTCAAAATTTTTTTTTTCTGATTATGGATTATATCCATAAATATTTCAATTTATGTTAAGTGTTTTACAAGTATGGAATTATGTATTTTGAATCATAAACTGGTCTAGTTTATGCTTATGTATAGAAATGGCGCCCAGAAGAAGGAATGTGAACTCAAGCAATACATATGATCTAACGAGTAAGAAGGATCATATCTTTCATAGTATTAAGCATACATTTATAAGGGAAATTTTCTACCATGTATTCTTAACATATGAAGAAATAGTTTCATCTGTTAAAAAGATAAGTAAATAATTCTCTAGGTCCTATGTCTTTGAAGGGAAGCATGATAAGAAATGGATAGAAGAGAGAATGATCGATAAAGGGAATAGGGAAAAGAAGAATTTTCCCATTTGTGATAACTATGGGAAGAAACACCCTGGAACTTTCATGAATGGAATGGGAGTTTGTTATAAGTGTGGAAAAAAAGGACACCAAGTGCGTGACTGTGAGGGTAAGAAAAATGTTTCAAATGTACAATGTTTCATTTGCAAGGAGTTGGGACACTACGCGAACCAATGTCAAAATCATCAAAGTAGGACCCAAATGATGATATTGGATAATAATAAAGTTATGATACTACCATAGATGTGGAGTAATGATTAGAGTTCTAATGTTGTTATTAGGGAATTATGTCATTTGAGTGTTGTATCAACAATATACTGGTTATAATAATTATGGATTATATAAGGATTGTATTGTAGTACTACTTCAGTAAGGACTTGATATTGTGTGGAACCAACAAAAGTAACTCAATATCAGGTTATATTTTTGGAAAATGTATGGTTGAGAGAAAGATAAACCACAATATGGTTCGGATACCGAAGTAGTGATTTTGGAATAATACATGATTGATTTGGATAAATCATATTTGATATTCTTGACTACCTTGAAACTAATTAATGATTTGTATATTCCATAATTGATGAATTTTACAACATTTTTATATAGAAGCATTATATCCAGTATTCTATCAGGAATAAGGGATCATTAATGTAATCAATAAGGTTTTATGGTAATTCAGGATGTTTCAGTGTTTTAAAAGAATACATGATGAAGGTATCATATGCAATTATGGGATAAAAAGGATCTTCACTGTGTTGACCTTCCATATTAATTTTGGACTATGAGTTTGGATAGAATTATTTTGGATAATTCTAGTTTGAGATTATATTTGGATTGCCTTAAAGAGGATAACCCGGAGGTCGGGTGGTAACCCGTCGCGTCCGGCAAGGCCGCGAGACTGGATCCCACAACTGAAGGGCGACAAGGGTGTGTCACCTACCACAGACCCACGTGATGTCCTGGATTGAATAATTTAGTTTTTTTAATGGTTATACTATATGAATTATAAATTCATTTTTTAAACCCTACACGAATTGGATAAATAGAATATTATTTTTAAGATCTATTATCTTTTAGAGTGAAAGATGAGTTTGTGGTAGAACTTAGTTAAAGAATGGGACTCTACTTGTCAAGTATATATTTTTCTTCTTCTCTTATACAATGATGAAATATATTCATATACTTTAGTGAAGGGATCATAAAACAAAAAAATTGTTTTATCCTAATACCATACATTTTGTTGAACCGATGGTATTTTAAATCATCATAGATTGATGAATTTAAGGCCCTCAATTTTAAACCTGTTTGTGATTGATGATCTCAATCACTACCTATAAATATTTACATTTTTCCTCCAATTATATGTCTCTAATTTCCACCAATTTTCTACTAATAGATATCATTATTTGAAGGTGACTTTTTCATTTCCCTTTCCCTCTTATTAAGGCTAAATTTTATGAACCATATTTCCGATGTGGGTTTTCCTCAATGTATTTTCTACATTCAACCATTTATTTTAGAAGAAAAATTTAAAATTACGAGGACACAATTTATTGAATGAGGGTATAATGTAACACCCCCAACTTCAATGGTAAATTTTCCTTTGAATAATGCAATAACATGCATTGTATGCAACTTCGAGATTCTAACACACATCGACCAATCAAACATGCCATTATGAATAGTAATACCCACTTTTTGAAATTTTATAAATTTTAACTCTCAAAATGGACATCATTTTTGGATTCGGAATATCAAAATTAGCCTAGTGTGAAATTTCGGTACTTTTTGGATAACTTTTATATTTTTATGAATAGTAAAAATTACTAAATTTCAATTAAAAAAACTTTTTTAATCAAAATAATTAGTAGTGATAAATTATGAATTTGTGTGTTTTTAAAGTATATTTAGAATATATTTTTCCCATTTAATACAATTTTGGTCATTTGAAATGATTTCACAATTAAGCCAGACATAAACAAGTGTCAATCTTTTGATAGTTATTATCTCTTAAAAAATGCGCTTTTTGTTTTAACAACGGGAATTAATTTTAAATTAATTTATGTCACTTATATGTTTTGAATTTAGAATAATAGATACCATATTGGGAATCAGGATGTCCAAATTTTTTAAATAGGTAACTTTTATTTTTAGACATTTCGAATAATTACTTCGGTAAATATTTTATTTACCATGGTTAAAGGGTAAATCTGGTAAATAAGGGTAAAACAAAAATTTTATAATAATAATAAATTACCCTAAAATGTGTCCTAAACTTATTGTTTGATACATGTCCCACCATGGTAATCTTAGGGTCGATTCTGGGACCCCATAGATCCACTTGTAAGTGATAATGACACTTTATATTAATTAAGTTAAAATAAATACAAAAATGACATAAGCATATATCTTTTAGACAAACAATTTTTACATAGGGTAATATATATTTGATTTTCAACTACGAATATTAATTATAAATATAAAATAATTTTATACATAATGTTATTTTATTTATAATTGTTATACATTTAATAATTAAATTTATATATGACACAATAATGATGCAGTATTTTCCTTATTGATGAAAGAAGCATATAATTGATATTATAAATATCAAAATAAATGTAATTTGAATAATTTTATGAATTAACCTAATTTTATAGCTTAATATGACATATTATTACTGCTTATATGAATTTGGTTCGATGTAATAATTCTATTGTGATTTTATCAAAAACCAAATACCCAATAGTGTCAAAATTGACATAAAAGAGTTTTTAAAATAAATATTATATTATAAATTGATATTCTATTCATAAAAATATACGGTTAGGTAAAAGGACGTATATAATTATATTTGTATAATTAATAGACAACTTGGGGGTCCCTAGGATGTATATTGTATGTTTATTAACTATATAATATAAAAATACAAAGTGACATGGTAAATGTCAAACTAATTAACTAAGAGTTAAAACTAAAAGATAAAGTTAATATAATGACCCAAACCTGTATAAATTATATTGGTTGAAATTATTTAGACCCATCCCCACATTATAGTTTTAATAATCCACTTTGGAGCCATTATAAACTGAATATTAATTTATTATAAAATAATATTTCTAGCTTTTCCAAAGGTGCCCCTCACCACTCTTATAAAAGGGCACTCCCCCTTCTCACTAATTCACACATTCAAAACCATTTGGTTGGGAGAAACCCCACCCAAATACTCTCTCAACTTCCCTCAATTCAACCTAGAGGCCTTAGTTTGATTATAAAGCCATCTTAAAGAGACCTTTTGATCAAATCAAAAGGAAGAACCCGAAGAAGAGGTAATGTTTTCACTACCTTTTTCAAGTTCTTTTCTTCTTCCACTTCTTCTTTCTTTGTTATTACCATTATAAAATAATAACTCCAGTATCTCATATATACTGTGATGTTATTATAAACATGGTACAACCATATTCAGTATTCTATCCGTCCTTTAAATGACATTTCACCATACGTGCGTACGTACGGCTTACCGTCTCCATGTCGTGGTGTAATTGTTATTCAAAATATTATTATTTGGAGGGGTATAATAATAATGTATAATTCATGTAAATAATAAATATATCATGATAATGATTCTTTATATATGATATACCATCCAATTATATGTTATTTTAATATCAAAAGAATGATATTGTCCCTCGTGCGTACGTACGGACTACCGTCTCCACGAACGGATGAGATACATTCCCCATTGTATCCATTCAAGTATAATTCTGATTTTATGATTAAAGATAATGTTTAAGGACTTGATATCATTCTAGCTATGAATAATATACAACCTATCGATAACAAACATGGCTTATGTAACAAAACATATAAAAGAGAACAAGTAAGTTAACTCCTGAAACGATGATAATACTAAAATATTATTAACAAAGAATTATTATAAGAACATATATGATATCATAATTATGTATATGGTTATTTTATAATTTAATAACAATGTTTTAACTATTATACAGGAGTTTAACATACCATCTACTAAGGAACAATACAAGGTAGGGGGTTTTAATCTCACTCCGTATTCCCGTGAGATTCATGTCATATTGCCACTATTACCTTTTGTGTGGTGTATGTACTACCCATAATTATATTCTTTGTGTAATACACTTGAATTTATGTGTATTTACATATTAATTGTATGATACCTCTTTCATGGGGTGTATGTTTTGTAAGTTACCAAAATGGTAAGGGTTTATTTTACAATCTCTTCATTATCTGAGGTTGTCTATACATAATTATCTACTGGGACCTCTTTATCATCCACATCCATGTTTCTTAAAAATGTATTTTAAATAATTCTTAATATTTTACTGAATATACGTTAAAGTAATTTATACCCATGTTTGAATTTTTATAAAAATATTATAAAGGAATCTTTCCATCGTTTTCCAAACAGTGTTCTTTTTAACCTTTTCGACAAAATTAAGGTAAGAATGTCTTTTTTTTAACTTATACGTTGGGTGCGGCTATTTTCCACCGTTATAAACTCATCGAAGCTTCCCTTAAAATATTATAATAATATTTTTAATGTAAATGTTTTATTTCATAATTATATGACACTTAAATGATTTCAAAATAGAAAGAGATATTTCTCTAAAAAGAGTTTTGATTTCATCTATGTCAACATCCTTTGATGGATTTTAAGTTTATTTGGAGTTGTTTTATTATGATACAAAACTACCATATTGTATTCATGGTTTTGTGATATGTTGGACTGTGGATGTATACCATTCATGATTTATGGTTAATGTATTGACATTTCATATGCTAGTTTTAATATGAATGTTTATGATATGTTTAAACCTTTTCATATGTGGAATGTATTGGACTTAGTAAGTGATGGGTGGAGCCCAAAATAGCTCCTCGATGCATCGGTAGGAATCATGAGACAACTAGACGTGGAATTGGACGAGGCCCTTTCCCAATTTGATTTATGGTTTTGGCCGAGGCCTTAATCGTTTTTAGACATCTCAGCCGAGGACTTGACAAAATGTTTCAGAATGTCCGACATTATACATTCCCTCATTATGGAAATAATATTAGTGGTTCATGTGGTCATTCGACTAGAAGAATACACATGATTATGTTTTATTATGGCATTATTTACTCATATCATATTATTTCCATAAAAGTATTCTTGTTTATTATTTGTAAAGGCATGTGGTTTCAATTATTTACCATGCTTAATATTTATTTCATTTTCCGCTATATTACATTCCCTTACTGAGCGTTTGAGCTCACCCATTTCAATGTTTTATTTTTCCCAGGATATGAAGAAGTTAGTTATGAGTGACCTGCAGGTATAATCTAGGAGGCATAGATGTTCCTAATGAAATATATTTGTGTTGTATTTCTCTTAAAGATGTAAAGGTGAACATATGTATGAATCTTGTTACCAATACTACTAAACTAATCGATCTTTCAAGACTTGATCCTTTGTGATCATACCGATGTTATGTAATAATGCACCGACTCTGGGTAACTGTGGTCAGGGCGATACACATGTGACCTCCATGTTACAAAATCATCGGTCATGTAGTTCATGTAAGAGAATTCATAGCCCATCTTTTATTTCCATAAGAATGTCTTCAATAATAATTCTCTTTGACCTCTCAAAATTTGATATTGCTCGTGGAGGAGGATCACTCTCTGATCTTGATTGAATTCTTGGGTAAGGATCTCTCTAGGTCTTTGGGATATTTTATCCATATGTTTCCGTACACAAAAAAATAAAATATAATCCATTTAGAAACAATATAATTAGGTTTAAATATTCATAGTGTTAGAAAATATTAACTGAAGATGTTCCCTTATTATTTTCTTAATCCCTACATAATCCCATGTCTATAATAATAATAATAATAATAATAATATATCTTAACACAAAAAATCATGAATTAATAAAATAATATTTATTCAAATAATATTTTATATATAATATTTTTCCATGGACCATTAAACACAGTCCTTCATTATTTAATATTGTTTTCCAAACCATTAATAATGACTATTTAGTTAATTAATTAATATTAATAAATTATTTTCTAAAAAAACAAAAATAATATATTCACTATATAAAAAATATATATTTATTAAATATTATTCCCAAAAAATATTCTATCAAATAATTTGTGGCGGAATATTTTTTGTAACGACCCGTGTTTTTTAGCCATTGTGGATTTACAAGGGATTTTGAATTTTGGAATTTAGTGGATGGGACGTTTTTTAACTGATATTTGGAACATACTTTCATGATTTGGAATGCTTAAACACATTGTTTTTAGACTTGGATAAAGTCCTAGAATTTTCCGCCGGATGTCAATCGAGTTTTGGGATCATTGGGTTCAGAAAAATAAAAATAGAAGAGGAATAAAAGAGGTTCGTTGTTTGTTTGTAACTGGGAGACCCTCCAGTAGAAAACCATGCGACTGAAGTAGGTGAGAAGGTGTGATGTGCATGGGATATTCATGGTTTCCTAAACCTTATTCCATGCCTTCTTGGTTACTACAACTTAGGCAGTACATATTCACCATTCATCACACGGTTGGTGCAGGGTTAAGGAAAACCATGTCTCACGTCCATGTGAGGTTAGGGTTACAATTAGTTGGAGCCACATAGTTGGTGCATGGTTTGGCCAATAGTGTGGCCAAACCATGTGGCCTAGTTTCTAAGTGTAAATGACCCTTGGACCATTAAATATAACCCCACTTTCTTTTTTCTTCTTCTTACTCCATAGGGTGTCTCTTCCCTTTCTTATGCCATGGGTTCATCTTAATCTATATTCTATGCTTTGATGGATATCCTCTATCTAGTGTATAAATCGAACATCATTATTATCTATATATCTACATTGGTATGATCTACATTAATTTTGAATCATTCTTTATTTAATCTTCTATGGACCAATTTATCATGGTGGAAGCTCATTTTTGCCAATTTTTAGGGCCGATGTCTATTTTTTTATTTCTTCCAATCCGACTGAATAATACCTTGATATTGGAAAAGTATAGCATCCTATGTATGAGGTAGGTGATCTATAAATTTTTCCTCAAGATCCCATCATTTTAAAAATAATTTTGTTCCTCCACACATCATCCTTTGGCATACCTTTCCTTAAAAATGTTTTCATAAATTTAAAATGGGTTTTGAACCCTGTATTATTCCCATTGATACTTGTTTAGTTTGTTGAGGATGTAAACCTTGATCATAGAAACCCCTTGAGTGTTCCAACTTTAATTTTACCATAAGAATTAAAATTTTAAATGCCCATAATTCTCTATAAGTGTTCGTCTTTAATTAATAATGGGATTTCCCCTTGTCAACACTTTACCTTAGGATAATGGAACCTCATAAGTACCATGTTAAACCATTATAAATTAAATGGTAGTGATGGGTTGTTTTTTTAAATGATTATTTATTTTTATTTGAGTTATGAATCTTGATTTTATTCCTAATTTTTTTAATTTTTTTTATAAACAATGTCATATTTTTATAATAAAACCCCTCATATGAGGTGTGATGTATTTAAAATTAAAAAGTGATATTTAGTGAATTGTATCTTGATTGAAATTATAGAATTGATGTTTTCCTTTGATTTTGTTAAGGTTAAACATATGGGATGTTTTGTACATGGAATATTTTGTTATTCCTAAATGACGTTTCCATCCTTATGTAAAAAAATGTTTATCTGAACCAAGGAACCTCCAATATTATTAGACCATCTTATAAATGACACTTCCCTTGTAAGAAATTTCTTAATTGTTTAAGGAATATTTTAAGTTCCTATATTAACTTTTTGAAATGAATTTCCATTCTTGGGTATATTAAATAATATGTATTAATTTAAATATATTTTGCATGATGTATTCGTATACTTGAATGTATTAAATGGTTTCATTGAAATGGAATTGAATTGGGTGGTACAACTACACAACTTTTTATAATTAAAATATTAAATATTATGAGAATTGTTATAATTTTGTTTCCCTTACTTATGATTGGGTTTAATAAATATAATGTATGAGAGGTAATACCTCATGGATATTTTTATAAATATGATTATGCCTTGATATAGGATGTGGAATGATGATAAGGGTTCTTTTGAGCATGGAGACATCACACACCGTTACATCGGGTCTTGAGCATGATGTATTAGAATAATGACATTGTGTCGACAGTGGGAGTGACACACCACATCCCTTGTGAGTGTTGGAATAATGACACACTCAATAGTATTTGAGTTCTCCCATGACAAAACACTCAAAAAATCGATTGAATAGCATGAAGTATGCAACTCATTAGGAGATTTAGAGAAAGTGACCTTTGGATTGAGATTATAGGGTCATTTAGACTGGTTATGGATGATTTAGTTATGACTCGGTCTAGCCAGCAATTTGAATTTTAGGTATATGGACATTTACATATTCATGTATTTGGTTCATATAGGTGGATGAAATATATAACTATACTATGTATATATTATTACTATATACATATGTTTACTAATAAGACCATTTTTATAGACATAAGCCAGGTGACCTATTAAAACCTGATATGATTGTTTTTTATTTATTTATTCATCATTTCTTATTATTATTATGCTGATACTTGCACACTTTTTTAATCTATATTCACAAAATAGATCTAGTTATAGACGTCATTGGTGGTAACATAATGAGATTTATACCTCACAACCTACTCATAATGCCATTTCACTAGGTTACTTGAGTAGATATCGTGATTGTAGGACCATGGATGTTTTTCTTGTACCTGGGAGTTATCATTATAGGACTATGCTAGATATTTGGATTCTTATGGAGATTACCTTTGGGGGGTTTTGTTCTTTTCTTTATTCATGTATTTTATGGTATATTTTTTCTACTATATGTATACTATTCTTGATATGTATCATCATCTTCATATGCATGAATCCTTGCAGTACATTGGCATTGGCCATCATTTATATTCAATTTATTTTATTCTTATGTTGCTTTATCATTCATTTTTTACTTATTCTGATATCTTCGATTATTATTTTATACTACTGTGTTACTCTAATATGAGGGTATAGTCTTCCCACTATCACCTCTTAAGACCCTCATTTTTAGTCGTCATCCTCTGGAATATGGGGAGCCACTCTTGAGGCCATGTTACCCACTGATCTGGCTACTGGTTTAGTGGCCATTGGGATAGGATGTTACAAAGTGGTATCAGAGCATTATTTTTCCCTTTATTTTACTCTTTAGTGTTGGAAAAAGGGGTCCCGGAATGTGTCTGCACTTGTTAAATAGTCATGACTGGGTAGGTCAACCCATGTATGGGGAAAAGCCCAAGTGGCTAGAGATAGGATTTTTGTTCATTCCATTTACTATTACAGTTGATTATGATTTCACCTCAATTTCTTATTGAACTTTCCACTACTGATTGATTTATAATACTTATGGTATTTTTCCCTTGGTATGGAATGGTAAGGAGTTATAATTACATGAATTATTATAGGTGCATAAAAAATAATGTTCCATGCATTTTCTATGCCATGTAGTTTAATTTTTTGAATGATCTTAATTTATGATTTTGTTCATGTTATATGTCATGTTTTAATTTTAACAACATGATTAGTTTTGTACCTTTTAGGAAATACCTCAACATGACTAAATATATAATATGATTGGGTGATTTGTTTTTCATGTTAATTTTCTACCTATGTATCATTCATTCTATTCTTATTTAACATATTCCACTTTTTTTTATTATTTTTGATAACATGCCAGTTTTTTTATATATAAATGATTACATTGGTTAGATATAATTCGATGAGATTAAATGGGAACTATTTTTCAATTTTAAGGGGTATGAGTGCCTTATATTTGGGAAAAGTTAAACTTTGTTCTAGACCCACATTTGAACTTGTTATATCTAATGACCTCTATTAAAATGAAAATGTGTTAATGTCCATATTTTAAATTCTTTTATTTTTTTGTTAAATTGGAGCTAGATTATGGCCTATAATGTTTATGGGCCCTTTATACTCTGGGGAATGGAAACTACTTTAATCAAACCATGATATATGACCTTGTTATATTATAAAATAATTATAAATGGTAAAGATGTTTAATTTTGAAAAAAATTATCAGTTACCCTTTTAAATGCACAAATAAATCCACATAGGTCATTTGGGGCATGTTTATTATGAGATAACCATCTACAGTTGTTTTTTAAAATTCTAATAATTAAGAAACTGTTATTTGTTTACATTTTGATGAACCCAATTTGTCTTAGTGAGACCCTCATTGGTCTCTTTATCAGTTACCAAGTGATTTTGTTTTATAATTGGTTATTCATGTTTTGTTTTAAACCTTTTTACTGTTTAAAGGTAGAATTTGAATCAATGTGATAGCCTTAATATGGAACCTTAGGTGGTATCCTTTATTTGAACCCTCATGTATGGGTTACTAAAAATTCTTTTAAGTTTCCTTGGAATGGAAAAGTTTTATTTTTTCATAGGTATTCCTACTTTTTATTAATATTTTAAATGATTGGAGTATGGAAAATGGAGAAATATTTGGTGTGACCAAGTGATAGGTTCGATGCTTACACTTTTGTAAGGGGCTAGCTCAAGGTAGGTAGAACCCTTAGAGCGTAAATGCCATGAGTTTTCTAGAGTATGATGTATTTTGGGTTTAATTTTCCTTATATGGACTCTTATATTCTAAAAGACACCCTATGATGGATGGATAATTATGGTATCTTTGACCCTTATTATGGGTCTGAGGATCAAGTTCTGCTCGTTTATGGTAGGTTAAACATTCTTAGGGCATGATAGGCTGATTGGTATGTCCTGTGACCTGGTTTCTCTTTCCACGGGTAACTTCAAAAGTCATTAGTGTAACACCCTGACCCCAGTTACCTAGAGTCAGTGCATTATTACATAACATTAGCATGATCACAAAAGATCAAGTCTCAAAAGACCGATTAGTTTAGTAGCCTTTGAATCACTATATACATTCATAAAGTTTACATTACAACATAATGTGAAAACTACAAAAATATATCGTCTCCACATTCATATCATAGTATACTATCCCTGTAGGTCATTCATAAAATACTTCTTCACATCCTGGGAAAAATAAAACATAGAAAGGGGTGAGATCAGATGCTCATTTTGGATAACAATACAGCGGAAAATTTCATAAATAAGCATAAACATTTAAGGCATTGTATAAATAAAACAAAATCCTTTTACAAAATAAATTTATCATAATATGGAAAAGATAAAAGGAAATAATGACATTTACTTATTCACATGGATATTCTACTAGTCGAATAATCACATGCAATATCAATAACAACTTTCATAATGATAGAATGCATAATGACATACTATCATAACCACGTAGCCAAGGCCTCGTGCCAAGACTACAAAGAAGATTTTGTCAAGGCCTCATGCCAAGACACTAGTTTGTCTCATGAGACATACCGATGCATCGATGAGCTATAGCGGGCTCCACCCGTCACTTATTTAGTCCAATGCATTCCTCATATGAATAGGTTTAAACATAACATAAACATTCGTATTAAAACTAGAATACAAAAGGTCAATACTTTCTCCATAAACCATGAATGGTATAAAAATAACACATCCATAGTCAAACATATCACAAAACCTTCAATACAATATGGGATTTTTGTATCATAATAAATCAACTTAAATAAGCTTAAAATCAATCAAAGGATGTTGACATAGATGAAATCAAAACTATTTGAGAGAAATATCTCTTTTTTTAATCATTTCGCAGTCACATAATTATAAAACATTTACTTTGAAAATAACCTTAAGAGCTTTTAATATATGCTTCTATAATTTTACAATAGTGGAAAATAGCCGCACCCTATGTATATGTTAAACAAATATATTCTTACCTTAATTTTGTCGAAAAGGTTAAAAGGGCCTTGTTAGGAAAATGACGTAAAGATTACTTTATATGCTTTGTTACATAAGCCGTTTTTGTTATGGATAGGTTGTATATTATTCATATCCCGAATTATATTAAGTATTTAAACATTATTTTTAACCATGAAATGAAAATTATTCTTGAATGGACATGATGGGGAATGAATCTAATCGCGTTTGTGGAGACAATAATCTGTACGTACGCACGAACACTACTTCCATTACATTTTTCATTTTAAAATAAATCAAAAACAAATTAAAAATAGGTATATTAATAATCTAATATAATATAATATATTATATATGTTAATTATTTTCATTAACACCATTCTTTATACGTTCCATGTATGCTATGAACGAGTCATATCACTTTGAGGGGGCTGTAGTCTGCACTTACTCAAATGAATTTATCGTATATATATAAAACATGAAAAAAATAATGGTATGATATAAAATGGAATTAAAGAAGATTATATATAAAATAAATATCATTAATATCATATTTAATTACAGTTCCATCATAATGGACACCATTAGAGGTGGTATGAGATAATTGAACAATCATCATTTCGTGAGGCTTTTGGTTTCCATCCACAGAAACATTATGTTCTTCACCCATTAGATATAGGTGTGTGTTATTGTGGTTAGAATAATTCTCATAACAACATCCTAGTATATTGAGGATACTTTTTTTGTTACAAAATAAAAGAATAAAAAGATTTTAGGGGTTCGAGAAGTAAAATAAAAGAAAAAAAGTTAAGAGAAACGGTTACCTTTAATTTGGGTAACTCCCTTTGGATTGAACCAAAAAGGACTCTTTAAGTTCTTCCTAATTGCGGTAAGGCATCTAGGAGGAGGATATGGAAGTAGGGAGATTAATTGGGCAGAGGTTGGATGAGCCAAAAGACTTGAGAGGTGTGAGGAATTGGTTAGAAGTGGTGTCCTTTTATAAGGGAGAGGATGGGCTATTTAGGAAAAACATAAAGTATTAATTTATAATAAATTTATATTGTTTTTTTCATGGCTCCAAAGTTTATTATTCAAAGTATAAGGTGTTTATGGGTCTAAAAACACTCATATATTATATTTTAGACAGGTTTGTGTCACTATAGTAACCTTATTATTTAAATTTAACTTTTAGTTAAATAGTTTGACATTTACCATGTCTCTTTGTATTTTTATATTATATAGTTAATAAACATAATATATACTTCCAAGAGACCCCCAAGTGGTCCATTAATGGAATAACTATCATTATATAATTCCTTTGGGAGAACCTTATATTTTTAGAAAGATTATATCAATTAATAATATAATATTTGTTTTAAAAACTCCTTTATGTCAATTTTGACACTATTTAATAATTTATTTTGGTTAAAGTCTTAATAAATTTATTAATTCGAAAAAAATTCATTTAATCTATCCTAACATGTCATATTAACCAATAATTTTTTTTAATTCATTAAATGTCTCAAATTATATTTATTTGGGTATTTATAATATAAATTATTTTAATATTTCACTATTAAGGTAATTACTTCATCATAATTGTGTCATAAATAAATTAAATTATTTAATGTCTAAAAATTATAAATAATATACAATTATGTATGAAATCTTTTTATCTTTATAATGAAGATTTATAATCTAATTTATGTTATGTATAATCCTATATTATATTTCTTTTAGTTATTAAACATTAATTTTAACTCTTTTAACTCTTCTTTGAATTAAATAATAATAAATATTCTAATCTAATCCAAGTGGACCAAAGCGGGTCATATTTTATTTATAAGGTTATTTTTGGTCGAATTATACTTATACAATAGAATTAGGACATGTTTTAGGCTAATAATAATATCATTTTTACCCTTAATTACCCTATTTACTTTTAACTGTGGTAAATAAAAGTAAAAAGATACTATTCACCCAAAATTATTTTTATCTTATTGAACCACATTTTACTCCTTAATATTAATTGTGTCTCTTGGATTTTCTAAATTATACTCACAGAAGCAGTAAAATTACGTTTTATGTGAATTTGAAAATCCTCCTAGGAGATGCGTAAAAGACGATGAAAATTTCAATAAAATTTTCATATGTCTAAAATTATTATAAAATAAATCCAATGAATTAAATTGAACATATATAGGTATTAAGTATCTATTTTGACACAAAATAAATTTAAATAAATAAGTTATTACTTAAATAAAAAGTCGGTTTTAACCAATAACTCTGGGTTTTCCACTATTCATCAAAAATTAAAAGTTTTCAGAAAAATAACAAAACATCAGCTGAAGCTAATTTTAATATTCCAAATTCAATAATGAAGTATTTTTTACCAAATTCAAAACATAGATGTTTCATTTATTAATTTCAAATTAATTCCCTCTTTCAAAACCAAAAGGCATATTTTTAAGAAATAATAACTACCAAATGTTTGACACTTGTTTATGTCCAATTTCAAAGTGAAAATACGTACAATAACCATCATTGGATTAAATTGTAAAAATATAATCTATTTATACTTCCAAACCATTAAAATATATAATTTATCAATATAAATTATTTCGATTTAAAAATTTGTTTTCAGTTAAAATATAGTATTTTTCACTATTCACTCAAATATGAAAGTTATCAAGAAAACAACAAAACATTATTGAAACAAAATTATTATGTATTAATTATAAAGGAGAAGTTTATTTTGTCAAATTTAATATATAAAAGTTTAAAATATTGGATTTAAAAAGGCTTCGCCATTAAAAGGCGGTAAAATTGCATTTTTTTAAAAATTCTTCTTTTATCTGAAAAAACTGAATTAGTTCTTAAATAATGATCTAGAAACTCATAATATGGATTCTAAAATTATAAGGATAATATAAAATTTAAAATTCAGTTAATACTATTCATAACCGCTTTTGAGTGGCTAGTTTGGTAAGTCGTGGTGCGCTTGAACTTAGTGTTGCGTACAACACACGTTATTGTATTATTCAAAAAGAAGCGTATTGTGGAAGCTTTGGGTGTTACATTATCCCCTACTTAAATAAATTTCATCCTCAAAATTTGAAAATATTTTTTGAAAATAAAAGGTTGAAAATATAAAACACCTTTGGGAAAACCCACATCAGAAATTAGGTTAAAAAAATTTAGTCTTAAAAACAGGAAAAGGAAATGAAAGGTTCACCACCAAATTATGATCTCGATTAAGAGAACAATGGTGGAAATTAGAGACATATAATTGGAGAAAAAATGTAAATATTTATAGGTAGTGTTTGAGGTCATCAATCACAAACAATTTTAAAATTGAGGGCCTTAAATTCATCAATCTATGATGATTTAAAATACCATCGATTCAAAAAATATTATGGTATTAGGATAACACATTTTTTATTTTAAGATCACTTTAATAAAGTATAAGAATAAATTTCTTCATAGAATAAGAGAAGAAGAAAAATATATACTTGACAAGTAGAGTCTCATCCTTTAACTAATTTCTACCATAAACTCATCTTTCACTCTAAAAGATAATAGAACATAAAAATAATATTCTATTTATCCTATTCATATAGGGTTCAAAAAATAAATTGAATTTATAATTCATCTACTATAATTTTTTTTAAAAAACTACATTGTTCAATCCATGACATCACATGGGCCAGTGGTAGTTGATACACCCTTGTCGCCCTTCGGTTATGGGTTCAAGTCTCGCGGCCTTTCCAAACGCGACGAGTTGCTGCCCGACCTCCAGGTTGTCCTTTTAAGGCAATCCAAAAATAATCTCAAACTAGAATTATCCAAAATAAGTTTTTCCAAACTCAGAGTCCAAAATTTATAAGGAAGGTAAACACAATGAAGATCCTTTTTTCCGTGTAATAACATGTGAACACATTCATCATGTATTATTTTAAAACACTACAACATCCTTAATTACCATAAAACCTTATTGATTACATTCATTATCCCTTATTACTTATAAAATACTGGATATACTCCTTCTATCCAAAAGAGTTGTAAACTCCATCAATGATGGAATATACAAATCATTAATCAGTTTCAATGTAGTCAAGAATATCTAATATAATTTATCAAAATCAATTATGTGTTATTTCAAAATCACCACCACGGTATCTGAACCATATTATGGTTTATCTTTCTCTCAACCACATATTTTCCAAAAATTTACCCTACTATTGAGTCACTTTTCTTGGTTCCACGCAATCTCAAGTCCTTAATGAAGTTGTACTACAGTACAATCCTTATATACTCCATAATTGTTATAACAAGTACCGCGTTGATACAACACTCAAATGACATAATTCTTTAATAACAACATAAGAACTCTAATCATTCATCCTAATCTATGGTAGTGTCATAACTTGATTATTCTCCAACAACATCATTTAGGGAATACTCTGATGATTTGAACAGTGGTTTTCTTAGTGTCCCAACTCGTTGTAGATGAAGAATTGTACATTTGAAACCATTTTCTTACCCTTGCAGTCAAGTTCATGGTGTCATTTTTCTCCACACTTATAACAAAATACCTTTCTCTTCAAGAAAGTTCCACGGTGTTTCTTCCCACAGTTATAACATATGGGAAAATTATTCTTTTCCCTCTTTCCTTTATCCACCTTTCTCTCTTCCATCCTTTTCTTCTCTTTCATCCCTTCAAATCCATAGGACTCAAGGAATTCTTTACATATCTTTTTAACAGATGATACTATTTTTTCATATGTTGAGAATACATGGGAGACAATTTACCTTCTAAATGTTGGCTTAATACCGTTAAATATATGATCCTTCTTACTATTTGGATCATACGTATTGCTGAAGTTCACATTCCTCCGACTGGGTGCCATTTCTATACAGTGGCATACACTAGGCCAGTTTATGAATTGCAATACATAAATACAAACTTCTAAAACACTTAACATGAATTGAATAGTTTATGGATATAATCCATAATCATAAAAAATATTTTTTGAAGAAGTATATACTCATAAACCCTTCATAATGGTTTGTAAATAAAATGAGAATTATCCAAAGCATATCCCCCTGGGAGTGTTGTAACCAAAAGTGCAGCAAGGCCTGTTTTCATGCAACATTTCCTGTTTGAGTCTAACTCAAAGTGGTGTTTTCGGGTTTTACCCCTAGGTACATCTGTGAAAGAGCTGCCTCTACCTGCTCGTATCTAGACAGGGATGTATTGCTCAGAAAACTCACAATATCTCTAAAATACCAAAATTCTAGGAAGTTCATCTATACAAATCCTCAAAGTCCATCTTAGGTATATGTGCTCTAATCAGAGTTTATGTCAAATACATATCTTATTTTAAATGTATTTTTATTTTAAAGTCCATTAATGCTTTGTTTTGGGGGTTTCCAAAGGTTTTGTAGAGAATAGATGAGTTTTCATGAATTGGGCCAAACTGTGATCCCAATTCCAGATTTAAAAATAAATTTTGTTTCTTTCATAACATATTCATATTTTAATATGTTTAACTAATTCCAACTCCTAAATGTCCTCCCCTGATATATTAACACCACAATTAAAATTTGGAGCCTTTGGAAATCCATAACCAAGGTTTATATGGGTTTTTATTTTATGGATTGGGCCTGCCCGAAATCCCAATTCCAGTTTTAAAAATAAAATTTGATTAATTAATAACTAATTCATTTTTAAGGATTTTTCGGTGATTCTAAGCCTCAAATGCGTCCCTTGAACCCAGTAGCGCCCAAGATCTCTCTCCCCTCTTCGGAGCTCTTCTACATCGCGATTGAGAGCTAAATTTATTAGGGTTTCTAAAATCAGGTAGATTTGAAGAGGTAAATTAATTCCTTCATAACTCCTTATATTCTTACTCTTTTTCCCCCCATTACAATTCCTACATGACCTTCTCATTCTTGTTCGAATATCCATTAAATTTTTATCTGTTTTAAAATTTATATTCTGGTTGATATTGGGTCATTTTCATTAGGATTGTTTTGGGTAAGTGATTCCTTCTTGGTTTCATCCTTTTCCCTTACGGTTTCCTCTCTCTTTCATTATGTTATAAAATTTCTAGAAGTTAGGGTTTGATACTATGGTTTAAGTTGGTGTATTTTTGGTCAAATATTGTGATCTAGGTCTGAATTTATCTTCCTTTTGGTGCGATGGTTGTGCGGTTGACGTTTCGAACCAAGTTTTGAGGGATTTTACACTTCTGGTAGGTGATTCCATGTGTAATAATTTCTAGATGATTTAGTTTTCTTGAATTACATATTATGCATTCTCATAATATGCTGTTTGTGGTGCAAAAAAATTTTATGTTGGATTTGGTTAAGCCTTTATTTTTATAGTTTCATTTTAGCTTAAAATTTGACCTTTTTCATGTGTAACCCTTTGGGTATTCGTTGGGATTGTTTTATGACATATGAATTTGGTTTAATAAGTCTTGTTTGGGATGAAAATTCTGATTTTGTGGGTTATTGGTGTGCCACTAGGTCTTAAAGAGTTTTTTTAAGGGTTTAAGGTGTAAAACAATATTGTACTTCTTGAAAGTGATTTTGAAAACGTGTGTGTTTCATGTGGATCTTTTGTGATATTGTTTGAGGTGTTTTTATAACACATGGGGGTTGTTTAATAAATGTTTTTGGGGCTTCCAATTCTGTTTTGAATTTGTATTGGTGTGACTTTGTCCTTGAAATATTGTTTTGAAATGGTTTCTATTTTAAAAGCTTTGGTACACTATTTATAATTGTTTTATGAAAGTTTTGAGTGGTTTAATGATTTTTGTATGAGGTGAAACCATATTGAAAAACTCTTTTGGATTGTTTATACTTTCAAATGAGCCATTTTAAATGTGAATTTTTCTGTTATGTGATGTTTATCATATTTTTAGGGACTTCATAAAATTGTTAATGGATGTGTTGGATTGTGAAAGTTATGAAAAAAGTGTTGTGGGATATTTTGGTGTGAGTTTGATTTCAAAATGCATTTGAATGAAAAGTGGAATTTGAGAATTATGTGATTTACATGGGGATGTTTGGTTAATGTGTGATGTGGAAGTGTTATCTACATGTGAAAACTATATTTCTTGGATTTTTGAACACGTTTGAGCACAAAGGGAAAACCTGAGTATCTAGGTGGGTGGACGTGTACTAGTATGCTAGTGAATCCGTGGGTTTTGGCCTCATTTTCACTTAGCAATATTGACGCTTACAACTCTAACTAAACTATGATGATGATGATTGGGGACCACTAGGTTATGGGTATGTTCCCTACTAGTGGCTTGTGCACGAGAATGGATATTTATGATGGTTACTCTCACTGAGATACGAGGTACCTAGGACCCACAGCTAGCTAGTGCATAAGGATTATTTCCTATTTCTTGTGCTCATTAGTTAATTTATACTTACCATCGTCATATGGTACATTTGGATGGAAAATTCAGTATCTTTGGTGTTTATTTTAAAAGTGTTAACCCGTTAAAATAGCCCACTTGAAAACTGTTTTTATTCAAAGTTGCATCTTTTAGAAATTGTAACTAGCTTTTCATGTTTTTGCAAACTTGCATGCTTTTTGTCTTTAAATTTTTACCACATTGAATCTCTTAGTGGTGGTATCCTACTGGGATTTGGCTCACACCCTACTTACACCTTTGGGTGTAAGTAGACTTTCTTATTTTATGTCACAGGATTGGGTACAGGTTTTATGCCTTTGGTTTGGGTTTTTAGCGGTCCATTGTGATACAGTATCGTGGAGATGGCTTGAGGGTGGTGCCACATCCCATGTGGAGGTTCATGGGCTGTATTTTCTTGGGTTTGTACCTTTTTAATGGTGTTCAAACATTGTTTAATATTGTGTAATTCAGTTTTGAATTTTTATTAAAGGATGTTTTGGTTTGAAAAAATCCAGATTTTATTTCTTGGATTCATTTATTGTTTTAAGTATAAAAAATTTGGGTAAATCATTTCCAATTATCATTTTATGATAACCAGGCACTTGTGCCAACACATGGGGATCGGGAACGCCCTTCGGGCCTTGGAATGGGCCAGGTTTGGTGCTGGTTTGATGGTGACCAGATCCGGTTCGTGACAAAATGGTATCAGATGAGGTTCACTCTCTTTGGGTCATGTTATTTAGGGAAGAGTCAGGATAGTATGGAGATCTTATTGTAGGGAATTATTATTATAGTTATGGGTAGTGTGCTTGATCACCACACCTCATGGCAGGATTCAAGTTTCCAGGGGAAGTCGGGACCTTTCAGAGTCCTTTGGTTTTCTTGGTTTATCAATGATTAGGGGAAATGAAAAGAGAGTTGGGTTAATGGTCTCAGTAAGATCGCAGGGCCTGGAAAGCCATGTGAAGCTGGGGATATTCCCCAGAACACTCTCTGTGATAGTGAAGTGATTGGAATATGGCCTCCAACCATATTTCCAAGTCACCCACTGAAACTAGTTTCCTCTCGCATTGTCTTGTGTTCTTTAGTTTTGAAATCTTGGAACTTTGGTTTTAAACTGACATGGTTTTAAGTAGTGTAATGTTTTTGTGAAATTATTTTCAAATAAATATGTAATGTTCTGATTTATGAAATGGTGGAACTAAATTTTCAGAATTTTTTTGAAATGGAAAATAGTATTCTTACACCTCTTTTGATAGCCAGAACCATATTGAAGTTTCTTTTCAAAAGTGTTTCCAATATAGTTTTCTAAACGATTAAAGGGTGTTATAATGGGATGAGATGTTTTGAAATTGATGTGAATAACTTGAAAGTGAGTTCTTTTATAAATGTTTGTGACCTTATGAAAAGTTTTGTAAGATGTGAATTGTGATTTTGATCTCATTGTTAGCAGTTTTTAGAAAAAGGTTGGGTTCGTTGACCATTTTGTTTTTGAAAAGTGGAAGGAATTTTTGTTTTAATCTTTTGTATTTCCATGAGTGACCACATGCATGGGGTTATATGGGATGATGGATGGTTGATGGCATGACTTGATGAGTGCTGGGATGGTTATGAGGAGGGTGCCCGGTGTGGCACAAAAACATGCATGTATGAGGCTCATGGGGTACCATTGGTGGATATGCTTACTGCAAAACCGATTGTTTTCAAATAATTGGTTTTAATGAAAAAAACGATGTCTTGAGTAATAGTTTGGTATGGTTTGTATTTTGGGTTTTTGAAAATGTTGATGTTGTGGGATGTTTTGAGTCCAATAACCCCTTCTGTTTGAACTGTGTTTTGGGTTTGTGTTTGGTCGGTAAGTTGTGTCATAGGGACGGTTAGTGGTCTCTTTTGAAAAATATTTTGGGATACCTTTACGGTCGTTCCCTTCATGTTTCTGGATCTTGTTTGTGGAATGTTTTGACCAATGGACTAGCTTGGTTTGGTCCTTGGGTTCTCTCATTGGATAAAGTACGCCCCCATTAAGGGTTAATGCACAACTGAAGTGCAACCCGTATTGTTTCTCCAATGGAAAATCCTCCAGTTGATCAATATAAAGAATATTTTCTAGATCATTGTTGATTGAGTCTACAACCATTCATTTAGTTGATTTGTGGATCCTCTTGTAGTGGGATAGTTCTTGTGGAAGGTTGAAATAGGCCTTAGTTTCTTAAGTTTCATGATTCATCGAAGGTGGAAGTGTTCTTTGGTTGTTAGTGGGGATGAGTGTCATGATGGTGTCTAAGAGGGCCTCTGGGTTCTTTATAGTTTCCTTGAAGCAAGAGTAATTATTAAACCACCAATTTTGAGATTTTGGTCATGATAGGATATTGTGTCCACTTTTTGGACTTGTCTATTGTTTAGGGACTTGGAATATGGTCATGTTCCATGTATTGTTTCTATCAATCACAAGGGTCATGTTAGGTGATGCATTGAGATGTTGTGTGCTCTTTTGGACATAATGGTAAAGGTCACACAATCCTCTGAGGTTCTATGTTATGTTGGGAGTAAGTCTCCCTTGTAAAAAACATCAAATCATCTATCTTAGAGGAATGTGTTTATACGTGTATTTCCCGTCTGTTGTTTCTCACGCAAAGAAACAAGGTGTGATGTGTGTGCTTATTTTGGTCCCTTGTTTCAGTGAAATGTCTGGTTTTGGTAAAGTGTGTTATGGAGTGTTTTATGTCTTGATGAACCCATCAGGGTATGCAGTGTTGTTGTTTGTGGCATAGAATGAAGAAGATCTATATAGGGGTTTCCACAACCTAACTGTGTGGCCGAAGATGCTTTAATATTTTGAGCTCCATCCATAGGTCCCGGAGAGAAGCTGGCGCGTAGTCAGGGGAAACCCCAGTGTCGTTTAAACCCTTGTACAAAGTACTATCCTCAGTATGAAAGATAGGATGAGTTTAAACCTATGGTGTCATCATATTTCTTCTGTTGTTCCCGTTCAGTGGAAATAGGTGGAGGGTCTTGTACCCATGTCATCACACAATGTTATTCCCTCCCCCTTTGGTTTCCATTGAGTCTTTGGAGAATGGTTGGAAATTTGGCTAGAAAATTTCAGCACATGGTTTTCACATGGTTAGTTCTAACCATGAACAAAATAAACCAAGCAGATATAAGGATCCACATAGTTATCGCACAGTTTCTCAAACTGTGCAGACTAACCGTGTGACCGTCCCAACTCCTTAATTTTGGGGTCTTTTCATTTCAACTCACGCTAGTCAGTTAAGATGGTTGGTTCTTGTGGTGGGAAGACCCACCATGGGTATCATGCATATTATTTTGTAAATTTATAATGGATGTATATCCCTTGTACTAGGGAGTCTGTTTGGACCTCCCACTATTAGTGTCTTGATTCTGTCTCGGGAAAAAAAAAGTTGTCTCTTATGGTGGGGAGCCCATTTGTGTCTCTTCATATGAGTAACTCATATTTTTTCATTGGTCTTGTTTGGGAAGTAGGTATTATAATTTAGAGATATCTAACTACCAACATATTTCTTGGGTAAAAATTTATATTGGAGAGTTCCCAATGGTTTAGTTATAGTAGAGTACATGTAAACTTGTTCGATGTTGTTGTTTATTTAGGTAAATTGGTTGAGTATTGTTCAGACTCTGTTCGAGGAGTTTTCATTTGGGATAAAGCCTGAATGTACATGATTGTTTTAGGAAAGTGGAGTATGTTAGGTTTGTGAGATTATTCCTTCCTTCATTGATCACTGGAGGTGTTTTGGCCTTTGGGGAGAAACCTGGCAAGGGAGTACCTCTTGGTTTCTTAGTTGGGTTTGGTTGTGGCTTTGGCCTTACTGTGACTTTCTGGGGCGGAATGTTTTCATGAAGGGGATAATTGTCACATACATAGCTTATTTTAAATGTATTTTTATTTTAATTTCCATAAATTCTTTGTTTTGGGGGTTTCCAAAGGTTTTATAGAGAATAGATGAATTTTCATGAATTGGGCCAAACCGTGAGCCCAATTCCAGATTTAAAAATAAATTTTTTTTCATTTATAACATATTCAATTTTTAATATTTTTCACTCATTTCAACTCCTAAATGTCCTACCCAGATATATTAACACCACAATTAAAATTGGTAGCCTTTGGAAATCCATAACCAAGGTGTATATGGGTTTTTATTTTATGGATTGGGCCTGCCCGAAAGCCCAATTCCAGTTTTAAAAATAAAATTTGATTAATTAATAACTAATTTATTTTTAAGGATTTTTCGGAGATTCCAAGCCTCAAACGTGCCCCATGAACCCAGTAGCGTGCCAAAGCTCTTTTGACCTTCTTATGAGCTCTTGTACATCTCGATTGAGAGAAAAAGTTATTAGGGTTTCTAAAATAGGGTAGATTTGAAGAGGTAAATTCATTCCTTCATAACTCCTTCTATTCTTACTCTTTTTCCCCCATTACAATTCCTACATGACCTTATCATTCATGTTCGAATATCCATTAAATTTTTATCTGTTTTAAAATTTAGATTCTGGTCGATTTTGGGTCGTTTTCTTCAGGATTGTTTTGGGTAAGAGATTTCTTCTTGGTTTCTTCCTTTTCCCTTATGGTTTCCTCTCTCTTTCATTATGTTATAAAATTTCCATAAGATATGGTTTGATCTTAGGGGTTAATTCGGTGTATTTTTGGTCAAATATTGTGATCTAGGTCTGAATTTATCTTCCTTGTGGTGCAGTAAGGTTGTGCGGTTTATGTTTCGAACCAAGTTTTGAGGGATTTGACACTTCCAGTAGGTGATTCTGTGTGTAATCTTTTCTAGATGATTTAGTTTTCTTGAATTACTTATTATGAATTCTCATAATATGATGCGTGTGGTGAAAAAAAAATTATGTTGGATTTGGTTGAGCATTTATTTTTATAGTTTCATTTTAGCTTAAAATTTGGTGTTTTCATGTGTAACCCTTTGGGTATTGTTTGGGATTGTTATATAACATATGAATTTGTTTTAATAAATCTTTTTTGGGATGAAAATTCTGATTTGGTGGGGTATCGGTGTGCCACTAGGTCTTAAAGTGTTTTTTAAGGGTTTAAGGTGTAAAACATTATTCTACTTCTTGAAAGTGATTTTGAAAACGTGTGTGTTTCATGTGGATCTTTTGTGCTATTGTTTGAGGTGATTGTATAAAACATGGGGGTTGTTTAATAAATGATTTTAGGGCTTCCAATTCTGTTTTGAATTTGTATTGGTGTGATTTTGTCCTTGAAATATGGTTTTGAAATGGTTTCTATTTGAAAACCTTTGGTACACTATTTAGAATTGTTTTATGAATGTTTTGAGTGGTTTAATGATTTATGTAAAAGGTGAAACCATATTGGAAAACTGTTTTGGATTGTTTATACTTTCAAATGATCCATTTTAAATGTTAATAGTTCTGTTATGTGATGTTTATCATATTTTTTGGTACATCATAAAATTTTTAAAGGATGTGTTGGATTGTGAAAGTTATGAAAAAAGTGTTGTGGGCTATTTTGGTGTGAGTTTGATTTCAAAATGCATTTGAATGAAAAGTGGAATTTGTGACTTATGTGATGTACATGGGGCTGTTTGGTTAATGTGTGATGTGGAAGTGTTATCTACATGTGAAAACTATATTTCTTGGCTTGTTGAACATGATTGAGCACAAAGGGAAAACCCGGGTATCTAGGTGGGTGGATGTGTACTAGTATGCAAGTGAATCCATGGGGTTTGGCCTCAGTTTCATTTAGCAAGATTTACACTTAAAAATCTAACTAAACTATGATGATGATGATTGGGGACCACTAGGTTATGGGTATGTTCCCTACTAGTGGCTCGTGCACGAGAATGGATATTTGTGATGGTTACTCTCACCTAGATACGAGGTACCTGGGATCCACAGCTAGCTAGTGATTATGGGATATTTCCTTTTGCTTGTGCAAATTAGTTAATTTATACTTACCATCGGCATATGGTACATATGGGTGGAAAATTCAGTAGCTTTGGTTTTTATTTTAAAAGTGTTAACCCGTTAAAATAGCCCACTTGAAAACTGTTTTTATTCAAAGCTGCATCTTTTAGAAATTGTAACTAGATTTTCATGTTTTTGAAAACTTGTATGCTTTTCATCTTTAAATGTTTATCACATTGAATCTTTTATTGGTGGTATCCTACTAGGCTTTCACTCACACCCTACTTACACCTTTGGGTGTATGTAGACTTTCTTATTTTATGTCACAGGATTGGGTACAGGTTTTATGCCTTTGGTTCGTGTTTTTAGTGGTCCATCGTGATACAGTGTCATGGAGATGGCTTGAGGGCGGTGCCTCTTTCCATGTGGAGGTTCATGGGCTGTCATTTCATGGGTCTGTACCTTTTTAATGGTGTTCAAACATTGTTTAATATTGTGTAATTCAGTTCTGAATTTTTATTAAAAGATATTTTGGTTTGAAAAAGTCCAGATTTTATTTCTTGGATTCATTTGTTGTTTTAAGTATAAATAATTTCTGTAAATCATTCCCAATTAACATTTTATGATACCCGGGAACTTGTGCCATCCCGTGGGGATTGGGAACACCCTTCGGGCCTTGGAACAGGCCGGGTTTGGGGCTGGTTTGATAGTGACCAAATTCGGTTCGTGATAGTTTATCTAAATCTAGCTTCCATGGTTTGTACTAGACCTCCTCTGATACCAACTGTAATGCCCCGACCCCAGCTACCTAGAGTCGGTGCATTATTACTTAACATTGGCATGATCACAAAAGATCACGTCTCGAAAGAACGATTAGTTTAGTAGCCTTGGAAACACTAGATACTTTTATAAATTTTACATTACATCGTAAAGTGAAAACTACAACATCTTGTGTCCACACTTATATCCCCTTATACTATCCCTACAGGTCATTCATAAAATAATTCTTCACATGATGGGAAAAATAAAACATTGAAATGGGTGTGCTCAGATGCTCAGTAAGGATAACAATATAGCAGAAACTTTCATAAATAAGCATAAACAGTTAAGGCTGTGTATAAATAAAACAAAAGCCTTCTAAAATTGAACTTTAGCATAATAAGGAAAATATAAAATGAAATAATTCCATTTACTTATTCACATAGATATTCTACTAGTCGAATAATCACATGCAATATCAATAACCACTTTCATAATGATGGAATGCATAATGCCAGACTGTCATAACCACACAGCCAAGGCCTCATGCCAAGACTACAAATAATATTTTGTCAAGGCCTTGTTCTAAGACACAAGTTTGTTTCGTGAGACCTACCTATTCATCGAGGAGCTATAGCGGGCTCCACCCGTCACTTATTAAGTACAATGCATTCCTTAGATGAACAGGTTTAAACATAACATAATCATTCGTATTAAATCTAGCATACGAAATGTCAATACTTTCTCCATAAACCATGAATGGTATAAAAATAGCACATCCATATTCAAACATATCAAAAAACCTTCAATACAAAATGGAAATTTTGTATCATAATAAATCAACTTCAATAAGCATAAAATCCATCAAAGGATGTTGACATAGATGAAATAAAAACTATTTGAAAGAAATATCACTTTTTTTAAATCATTTAAAAGTCACATAATTATAAAACATTTAATTTGAAAATATCCTTATAAGCTTGTAAGATAATCTTAGAAGATATAACAACAGCGGAAAATAGCCACACCCACTGTATAAGTTAAAAAAAGACATTCTTACATTAATTTTTGTCGAAAAGGATAAAAGGACCTTGTTTGGAAAATGACGTAAAGATTACTTTATAAAATTATTATAAAAAGTCACACAAGGGTATAAATGAATTTAACCCATATTCTTTAAAATAGTAAGAATTATTTGAAATACATTTTTGAGAAACATGGAAGTGGATGATAAAGAGGTCCTAGAAGATAATTACGTATAAACAGCCACGAATAATAAAGAGATTGTGAAATAAACCCTTACCTTATACTTTTCCTTGGTTGAGGGTAGGTTAAACTCATGTATAATTGTGAATTAATTGTTATTAAATTATACAAGAATCATATACATTAATATGATATCATATAAGATCTTTTAACATTTCTTTGATAATAATATCATAATATTATTGTCGTTTCGGGTGTTAACTTACACGTTTTCTTTTATATGCTTTGTTATGTAAGTCGTGTTTGTTATGGATAGGTTGTATCTTATTCATATCGAGAATGATATTAAGTCTTTAAAAATTATATTTAACCATCAAATAAAAATTATTTTTGAATGGATACGATGGAAAATGAATCTCATCGCGTTCGTGGAGACGGTAATCCTTATGTACGCACGAACGCTACTTCCATTTCATTTTACATTTTAAATTGAATCAAAACAAAATTAAACATTGGTATATTATTATTGCAATATAATATAATATCTTATATATGTTACTCAAGTTCATTAAGACCATTCTTTATACGTTCAATGTATGGTATGAACGAGTCATAACACTTTGAGGGGGCAGTATTCCGCACATCCTCAAATGAAATTATCGTATATATATAAAACATAATAAAAATAATGGTATGCTATAAAATGGAATTAATGAAGCTTATATATAAAATAAATATCATAGATATCATATTTAATTAAAGTTCCACCATAATGGCCACCATGAGAGGTGGTAGGATATAATTGAACAATCATCGTTTCGTGAGGCGTTTGGTTTCCATCCACAAAAACATTATGTTCTTCACCCATTATATGGAGGTGTGTGTAAGTGTGGTTCGAATCCTTCTCATAAAAAATTCCTAGTATATTGAGGATAATGGTGTTGTTACAAAATAAAAGAATTAAAAGATTTTAGGGGTTGGAAAAGTAAAATAAAAGAAAAAAAGTTAAGAGAAATTGTTACCTTTAATTTGGGTAACTCCCTTTGGTTTGAAACAAAAAGGAATCTTGAAGTGCTTTCTACCAAAGGTAAGGCTTCTATGATGAGGATAGGGATGTAGGGAGATTAACTGGGAAGAGGATGGGAGAGACAAATGTAAGGACCCATAAATTTCAGGGAAATATTTTTCTTAAATGTTTTGGGATTTTGTGAGTACGCAGTTTCTGACGGCGCCTGATTCTGAGGCCCGGTGTGCCCGGAAACTATTTCTGAAGTTTATCTTGGGTACTTTCAGTGAACGAATGAGCAGGTTTTTCTAACATTTGAACCGGTTCTCAGTATCAAAATCTGAGGGCACTGATGAAACCACAGTGCCGAGTTTTTCTTAAGAAGTCCTTTTCTGGAGTTGCGTTTTCTCGGGAGGTGTTGTTAAATAAATGGATTAATTGAAGAGTGAAATAAAATATGTATTAGAATTTTATTTCTACCCTATGTAATTACAACCTATGTGTGGAAGTTTGGGTGGGACCCACTACATCCTAACTCCACTTTATGGGATATTTCTGAGGTGTGTCCCACACGATCCCCACCCCTTCAATTTCCCTAACTCCTCTAAACCTCCCCTCTTAAGTTTTGTGACTCTCCCCCACTTTAATGTTGCCAACATAGCACACCATTAATTTTGAAAACTCAAAATTAATTAGGTGAATTTAACTTTTGAAGTTTTGAATTGTTGGCATAAGTAAATAAAAAAAGGCAAAGCCTTATTTTATTTTTGTTTGTCGTTTGTTTTGTGAAGAAAAGGAGAGATCCCTTGGGTTGTTCCTTTGTAGAGCTTGAACCTTCTGCAAATAACAACACTCTTCATCGAAGAACGCCGACGCCGCAAGAAGAGATCGATGCGTCGTTACTTCTCCTCTCCGCAGTCGATGTGAGAGGTCATTTCCTCCTCGGACGTCCCCCGTCGGCGTATATGGAGCCACACCCCACGACGACGTTTTCCACGATGCTAGATTCCACGAACTTCATTGAAGTAGGGGTTGTTTCATCATTCAGGGATTATTATTTTGACGTTCATCATTATTTCTTGGACGCTTGTTATCAATATAACGAGAGGAGGTCGGACCGCACGAACCCGGACGACCCTCCTCCCCCATTGTTATTGGTCTTTGTTGTGGTCTGGAATGGGGGTGACGTGGTGTCGTCGCACCACCTGGGAAAGATAGAATTGTGGCCGAAGCGGGTCGTGGCGAAGTAGAACGGCACCGTCGCGCCGCACCGGTGAAGGTATAGGTGGTCGCGGCCAAGGACGGGCTGCGGTGGAGGGGCGTGGCTCCGTCGCGCCGCGCTGGTGGGACAGGGGCCGCGACCTTCTGCTATTCAGTCACTTTTCTTGGTTCCACACAATCTAAAGTACTTAATGAAGTAGTACTGCAGTACAATCCTTATATACTCCATAATTATTATAACCAGCACAACATTGATAAAACACTCAAATGACATAATTCTTTAATAACAACATAAGAACTCTAATCATTCCTCCTCTTCTGTGCTAGTATCATAACATGACTATTATCCAATAGCATCATTTGGAGAATACTCTGATGATTTGAACATTGGTTTGCGTAGTGTCCCAACTCCTTGCAGATGAAGCATTGTACATTTGAAACCTTTTTCTTACCCTTGCATTCATGTTCATGGTGTCCTTTTTCTCCACACTTATAACAAACTCACATTCCCTTCAGGCAAGTTCGAGGGTGTTTCTTCCCACAGTTATCAAATATGGGAAAATTCTTTTTTTCCCTCTTCCCTTTATCCATCTTTCTCTCTTCCATCCTTTTATTTTCTTGCTTCCCTTCAAAGCCATAGGGCTCAAGGAATTCATTACTTATGGTTTTAACACATGATACTCTTTATTCATATGTTGAGATTACATGGGAGACAGTTACCCTTCTAAATGATGGCATAATATTGTGAAATATATGATCCTTCTTACAATTATGATCATACGTATTGCTGAAGTTCACATTCCTTCTACTAGGATCCATTTCTATATAATGGAATACACTAGGTCAGTTTATGAATTTCAATACATAAATACAAACTTGTAAATTACTTAACATGAGTTGGACAGTTTATGGATATAATCCATAATCATAAAAAAAATTCATTGAGGAAGCATATACTCATAAATCCTTCCAAATGGTTTTTAAATAAAATGAGAATTATCTTAAGCATATCCCACTGGAGTGTCGTAACCAAGAGTGTAGTAAGGCCTGTTTTCATGCACCTGTTCCTATTCGAGTCTAACTAAAAGAAGTGTTTTCGAGTTTTACCCCTAGGTACATCTGTGCAAGAGCTAACTCTACCTGCTTGTATCCATACAGGGATGTATTCCTCGGAAAACTCACAAAATCTCTACGATACCAAAATTCTAGGAAGTTCTTTTATACTAATCCTCAAGGTCCATATTAGTTCTATGTGTTCTAATCAGAGTTTATCTAAATATAGCTTCCAAGGATTTTACTAAACCTCCTCTAATACCAACTGTAATGCCCCGACTCCAGTTACCCAGATACGGTGCATTATTACATAACATTGGAATGATCACAAAAGATCAAGTCTCGAATGACTGATTAGTTTAGTAGACTTTGAATCACTAGATACATTCAAAAAGTTTACATTACATCATAAAGTGAAAACTACAACATCTTGTCTCCACAATCATATCCCCTTATACTATCCCTTCTGGTCATTCATAAAATAGTTTTCACATCCTGGGAAAAATAAAACATAGAAATGGGTGAACTCAGATGCTCGGTAAGGATAAAAATACAGCAGAAACTTTCATAAATAAGCATAAACATTTAAGGTAGTGTATAAATAAAACAAAAGGCTTTTAAAATTGAACTTTATCATAATATGGAAAAGATAAAATGAAATAATTCCATTTACTTATTCACATAGATATTCTACTAGTCAATAATCACCTGCAATATAAATAACCACTTTCATAATGATGGAATGCATAATTCCAGACTATCAAAACCATGTAGCCAAGGCCTCGTGCCAAGACTAAAAATAAGATTTTCTCAAGGCCTCGTGACAAGAAACTAGTTTTTCTCATGAGACATACTGATGCATCGAAGAGCTATAGCGGGCTCCACCCGTCACTTATTAAGACCAATTCATTCCTCATATGAACAAGTTTAACCATAACATAAAAATTAATATTAAAACTAGCATAAGAAATGTCAATACTTTCTCCATAAACCATGAATGGTATGAAAATAACACATCCACAGTCAAACATATCTCAAAACCTTGAATGCAATATGGAAGATTCGTATCATAATAAATCAACTTCAATAAGCTTAAAATCCATCAAAGGATGTTGACATAGATGAAATCAATACTATTTGAGAGAAATATCTCTTTTTTTTAATCATTTAAAAGTCACATAATTATAAAAAAATTACTTTGAAAATATTATTATAAGATTGTAAGAGAATCTTTGATGATTTTACAATGGTGGAAAATAGCCACACCCACCGTATAAGTTAAAAAGAGACATTCTTACCTTAATTTTGTCGAAAAGGATAAAGGACCTTGTATGGAAAATGATGTAAATATTCCTTCATAAACTTCTTATAAAAATTGAAACAAGGGTATAAATGGATTTAACCCATATTCTATAAAATACTAAGAATGATTTGAAATACATTTTTTAGAAACATGGATGTGGATGATAAAGATATCCTAGTAGATAATTACGTATATATATACAACATGAAATGAATAATGGTATGCTAAAAATGGAATTAAAGAATCTTATATATAAAATAAATATCATAAATATCATATTTTATTATAGTTCCATCATAATGTCCACCATGATTGGTGGTAGGAGATAGTTGAACAATCATTGTTTCGTGAGGCGTTTGGTTGCCATCCACAAAAACATTATGTTCTTTACCCATTAGATGGAGGTGTGTGTAAGTGTGGTTTGAATCTTTCTCATAACAACATCCTAGTATATTTAGGATACTGGTTCTATTAGAAAATAAAATAATAAAAATATTTTATGGGTTTGAGAAGTAAAATAAAAGAAAAGAAGTTAAGAGAAATCGTTACCTTTAATTTGGGTAACGCCCTTAGGTTTGAACCAAAAAGAACTCTTGAAGTGCTTTCTGCCTAAGGAAAGTCTTGTAGGAGAAGGATAGGGATATAGGAAGCTTAATTGGGTAGATTTTGGATGAGCCAAAATGCTAGAGAGGTGTGAGTAATTGGTTATAAGTGGTGTCCTTTTATAAGGGGGAGGAGGGGCTCTTTGGAAAAAACATAAAGTATTAATTTATAATAAATTCATATTCGATTTCTATTGGATCCAAAGTTGATTATTAAAATTCTAAGGTGTGGATGGGTCGAAAACAACTCAACCAATAGATTTTAGACAGGTTTGGGTCAATATAGTAACCTTATCTTTTAAATTTAACTCTTAATTAAATAGTTTGACATTTACCATGTCTCTTTTTATTTTTATATTATATATTTAATAAACATACTATATCAATTTTGATACTATTTAATAATTGATTTTTGTCAAAGTCATTATAACTTTATTTATTCTAACCAAATTCATTTAATCAATATTAACATGTCATATTAACCAATAAAATTTGTGGAATTCATTAAAAGTCTAAAATTATATTTATTTGGGTATTTATAATATCAATTATTTTAATATTTCACTAATAAGGTAATTACTGCATCATCATTGTGTCATAAATAATGAATTTTATTTTACCAAATTCAAAACATAGAATTTTCATTTATTAATTTAAAATTAATTCCTGTTGTCAAATCAAAAAGGCATATTTTTAAGAAATAATAACTAACAAAAGTTTGACACTTGTTTATGTCAAATTTCAAAGTGAAATTACTTACAATGAACATCATTGGATTAAATGGTAAAAATATAATCTATTTATACTTACAAACCATTAAAATTTATAATTTAACTGTATAAATTATTTTAATTTAAAAAGTTGTTTTCAGTTAAAATATAGTATTTTTCACTATTAACTCAAATATGTAAGTTATCAGAAAAACACCAAAACATTATTGAAACAAAATTCTTATGTCCTGATTCTAAAGCAAAAGTTAACTTTGTAAAATTAAATATATAAAAGTTTAAAATATTGGATTTAAAAAGGATTCTCCATTAAAAGGTGGTAAAATTGCATTTTGTTTAAAAAATACTTCTTTTATCTGAAAAAAATGAATTTGTTCTTAAATTATGTCTTGGAAACTCATAATATGGACTCTAAAATTTTAAGGATTATATGAAATTTAAAATTCCGTTAATACTATTCATAACCACTTTTGAACGGCTAGTTTGATAAGTCATGGTGCGCTTGAACTCAGTGTTGCGTAAAACAGATGCTATTGTATTATTCAAAAAGAAGCATATCGTGGAAGCTTGGGGTGTTACATTTAGTTTGTTTTTCAATCATATAGAAAAGTATGAATTCAAGCTAGTTTTCGGCGTGGTCCATTTGATACTTGAATGAATAAGAAGGGAAACATATGTATGGTATCAAGGATGTTCCTCCTTGATCATGTAATATCAGTGTAGTATGTGTTGATATACATAGTACAATTGAGTTTCTAAATGATGTAATATACCAGTTGATTTCAGTAGAATATTTGAACTTTGGCATGTTTAGTACATTCTCATGGAATTTTCATAGTAGAGTGACCTATATGTTAAAGGAATCAAATTATTCCCAAATATTGAGATGAATTTTCAATAGGATCGAGTGTTTTGACATGTCTCTCAGGTTGGTTTTGGTTTTCATGACAAATTTTTTAACATATGTTATTATAACTCACGGTAGTTTAACAAGTGAATTTATGGTAATTCCGATCTAGTGCGCTTATGAGAAGCTACTTTAACTCTTCTTTTTATGATGAGAACATTCCTTTGGTCAAGAGCATCATGTAAGTTGTAATTTTTATGTGTTCGTGTTTCCTAAAAAATATGGTTTTAAAGTGGTTTTTTATGTATGAATCCTTTCGAACCACTGATGGTATTGAATGGGCTTTGATTGTAAATATTGAAAAATCATGAAAGACCTTGGGTGGTAAAGTCTTATGATCAGTTAATGGTAATGCATCAGAAAGCGAATCTAAAGTTCTACAATATGATGAAAAGCAATGGTATGAATATTAGTGTAACTCTTGATATCTTCTTAGTGTACTCTACATTAACATATGAGCATTTCACCAATCTTAGAATTATTATTAATGCACTAACATATCATCGATTATACACTGAGCTAATGGTGACAAGTGTTTCTCTATTTCAATAAATACATTTTCTTAGAGTTTTGTGTAGGACATGGGGTTTTTATCGAGGAAGGTTTATTACTCAGTGATACATGTGTTATCATGTAGGAATTACTTAGATAGGCTTTTGGGAACCAAATTTTTTTCCTTTGAGTTGAACTCCAGGAAGATGCCTCTTAGGGATTAGTCTATGATCTGATGAGGACGTTTGAGGCCTTAAACCAATGTGTCATTGTAAACATGGATAATGGACAACCATAGGTTAGTTTATTGGACTCTTTGATTATGAATGTGAGGTTATCCTAGATATTTTCTCATGATAAAATGTGTTTTAAAAAAGGGTGACATCCCTAGTGGGTTGGATTTGGGTTATTCCCTTTTTCATGGTGATGAACAAGATGTTAAATAGTCAGGTGATATTTTGGCCAGGGAACATCGTAGGGAGTCATATATGAGCTTTGATGAAAATTATAATAGTAAATGTAAAATTACTTGAAAGAAGGCATTGTGGTTAAGTCTATAATATGTTGGCTGCCTAATCTGAGAATTTCTAAGATAGTTTTGTCAGAGTGGCTTGACATGTTACCCTTATTCAAGGAATATGGTTAGCGGAGAACTATTTTTGGCATGTCGTTAAGTGGAGATGTGTGTGGAATGTGTTAGAAATATTTTTCACAGAAATCCAGCTAAACCTGGTCTAATGAGGTCTGTAGAGAAATGACTATTGTTCATTTTCAAGTCACACTAGGAGTATCTTTAGAATTATTATTGGCATGATTTTTTAGGAAATTTTGATGGTGGGGTGTACCGTGGTTTGAAATTGGACATTAAATGTAATATCCTATGGTGTGGAGCACCATAGGCTGAATGTTTTATATGAAGAAGATGAAATCGTGTCTCTAGAAAAAAGGGATTAGGTAAGTTTCATCCTAATGTTTCTTTTAGAGAACGAGAAATGACTCAAGTTTTGTACCGGTTAAATTCCATATGCTTGAAAAATTCTTGGAGGTGTGTTAGGTATTTGGGGATGAAACATGAGAATTTTAATGAGGCTTCATGTCCCTTTTAGGTTGGGTGTCGTTTTTTTTGTTCCCCAAGGATTTTTGGGTATGATAAGTTCTATGGTGTGGGGGTTGTAACGGTTCATTGTTTTTGATCAAATGTGATATTAAAATGGAATTTGAATTTTGGTGTTTAGTGGATGGGTTGTTCCTTGAACCATTCTTTGAAAAGTAATTATGAGAGTTGAAATGCTTAAACACATTTCTTTTAGACTTACTTAATGGGACAAATGGTTATTCTGGTTCTCCATCACATTTTATGAGCATTATACTCTGAAAACACAAAATATAAGGGGACTAATAGGGGAGCATTGTTTGTCTAAAAAGTTTTAAAACTCTAGTAGAAAACCATATGGCTGTAGTAGGTGATAAGGGGTGGTGTACAGAGGTTGCACATAGTTTCCCAAACCATTCTCCAAGACCACATGGTTAGTGACACTTAGGTAGTACCTATTAACTATTCATAAATTTATAGGAATGTAGATTGGGAAAACCATGTGGCACAACTGTTCAAGATAGGGTTCCAAGTAGCTAGAACAACGCAGTTAGTGAGTGGTTTGGGAAATAGTGTGATCGGGTTTTTAAGGGTGAAAATACCACTTTACCCATAATGAAACATATAACCTCATTTCTTTATTCTTTATCTTGTGGGTGTCTCCTCCTCTTCTTTCACTATGGTTTCCTCCTCCTTCCTATTCTAGGCTTTGATGGATCTCCTCTATCATTTCTGTGAATAAAATATCGTCAGTCTCTATATATCTGCATCGGTATGCTCTACATTCCTTTTGAATCTATCTTCATTTGGTTTTCTCTCAACCATTTTATAATGGTTCAAGATCAGTTTCCCTATTTTTAGGGTGGATGTCCATTTCCTCAATTTCTTCCAAACCAAACAAAATAGAACTTGATATTGGATGAGTATAGAATACTAAGTACAAATTAGGTATTCTATGTGTTTTCCTCAATTTTTCATTATTTTATAAATAGAATAATTGTGCCACATGCCAACCTTTTCTGTGCGGTTCCTTATAAATGATTTCTTCAATTTAAAATGATTTGTACAACTTTTATTACTCCCATTGAACCTTGTTTGGGATTTTTTTATGTCAACATTGACCCCTAAGACCCCTTGGGTGATCCATATTGAATTTCCACTAAATTAAATTTTTAAATGCCCAGAATTCCCTTTAAGAATTCTTATTGGAATAATAATGGTATTTTTGTAGAAACATTACCTTGTAGAAATGGAATCTCATAAGTTCCATGTCAGACATTTATAAATTAAATTTCCATTTGGTGTAATTTTTAAAAATGTATTCTTTATTGTGAATTGAGTTATGAATCTTGATTTGATGATTAATTATGCTAAATTAATTGTTGATAAACAATGTCATGATTTTATAAAAAAAACCCTTTGATGAGGTGTTATGTCTTCAAAACTACAAAGTGATGTCTTGTGAATTGAATCTTACATGTCCATATGGATTATATGTTTTCATATGATATTTTAGTGTTATACATATGTCATGTTTTTAACATGGACTCTTTGGTTAGTCCTAAATGTAGTTACCATCCTTACATATATAAATATTCATCCGGACCAAGGAACCTTCGACGTGCTTAGCCTGACATATAAATTAACATTCCCATGTAGGAAAATGATTAATTATTTAAGGAATACTCTATGTTTTCCTTTAAAATTGTCAAATGAATTTCCATTCTTGATTATATTAAATGGAATTTATTAAATTGAATATCTTGTTCATGCTATTATGCTCTACTTGAATGTCTTAAATGGTTTAATTTTAATGGAAATGAATTGGGTGGTACAACCACACCTCTTTTTACATTTAAATAACCATGACTTATGAGAATTGTTATCATTATGAATTCCATAGTTATTATTGGGATTAGTAAATGTAAATAATGAGAGGTAATGTCTCATGGATATTTTTATAAATATGATTATGTAATGATATTGGCTGAGGAATAATGGTAAGTGTTGTTTTGGTTATGTAAGTGTCATGTTCCCTTACATCGGGTGTTAAGCATGAATTCTTGCACCAATGATACTATGTGGAAGGTGGGAATGAAACCCCATGTCCCTTGTGAGTTTTGACATGAAGTCACACTCTCTTCTATTCGATTGTTAACATTATGACACACTCACCATCTCAAGTGATGAGCATGAAGTTTCTTAATCATTATGATATGTAGGGATTGTATCCCTTGTATTGAATATTTAGGCTCATTTATACTAGTTATGGATGACTGAGTTACGTCCCTGTCCATTAAAAAAATTGTATTCTATGTATACGGTCACATACATCCACGTGTACTTGGTTCATATAGGTGGATGAAATATATAAATATACTATGTATATATTATTACTATGTACATGGGATTACTTGTTAGATCATATTTCCAGTCATGAACCAATGTAGGTAGAGTTGGCTAGGTGTCATTTTTGAACCTGAGATGTCCATTTTTTATTTATTCATTCAATAATAGTTATTATTATTCTATAGAAAACTATAAAATCGATTACTCTATATTCATAGACTAGTTCTTGTTGTAGACACTATGGGTGGTAACCTACTAAGATTTATTGCTCACACCCTATTCAGTCCACCATTGCACTGGGGTACTCGACTAGATGTCATGTTTGCATGATTACAGATCCTTTTATTGTACCTGGTAATGAGAAGCACATGATTGAGATGGATCTCAATATGCTCATCAAGATCACCTTAGAGGATTTTGTTTATTTATTCATGTATTATATGGTTTATTATTTCCTATTTTTTTGTATGATTCTTTAGTTATGTATCATCATCTTGACAAGAATTATTCTTTTTTGAACATTGGCTTTGGCCATTATTTATATTCAATATATATTATTCTTTTTCTCCTTTATCTTTCATTTATTATTGATTCTGATATTGTATGTTATTTATGTTCTGTTATACCGATGCGCTACTTTGATATAATGTTATAGTCTCCCCACTATAACCTTCTATGAACCTCACTGCTAGTGAGTAACCTCTGGTGCATGGGGATTCACACTTGACGTCATGTGACCCACTAGTTTGGCTATCGGTTTTGTGGTCTATGAGGTCAGGACATTACATTTATGATAAATCAGACTTGAATAATTATTAAATCATGTGTTGTAATAACCTTTATTCAACATGTTTAATAATGAATTAAAATATTATTTTACTGGGGTTCTAGATACACTTAGTGTTTGACCCTCTAGGTCTCTTTCTTAGCGTTATTAGGGAATGAATATCAAAGTCCAAGTTTAGTATTTATGGCCACAACAAGGCACCCATAGATAAATAAGTTAATGTTGAAAAAACATCAAACCACATACATACACATACTATGTAATATAATCCCTTTGTCTCAATATATCTAATCAAGAAGGTTTCAAGCTAGTTCCATAAATCTATGGTCTCAATGTCTCTTTCATTGAATTCCAAAAAATTGAACATGCCTATAGAACACCATATCCATGTATTTATTTAGGGTATATAATTTCCATCAAATTTCATGAGATATCAACTTGTGTTAATGAATAGAGGTTTAAAATTATTTCTCGCATTATTCATTAATAAGATACTACTCATGACTTTCACAATGCATCCTACATCACCACAAACATATGTCTCCCTGGTTTTCATAAATTCATCAAATTTTATGACTCATAATATTCATTAATAATAACCATAATGTATAAGGAAATATAGAAACATATTTGAATAAAAATATCGAATGAAATATTTAAATATGTATTTCCAACTAGTGAGTCTCTTTTTCATTACCTCCTATACTAGAAATTACATAGGGTGTACAGGATGAGAAGGTTCATCAATTTCCTATGAGTTTCTATCCTTGATATCATGTATCATTAGTGTCTATAAAATGATTTCATTCAAAAATAAACCACATATTTAAGAATAATTTAATGTAACTTTTGGGTATTCATCATAGCTGGGAACAACTATGACCTTTCAATTCAATAGTAACTTTTTGGGCATTATCACATAATATGTAAAATAGAATAAAAATCATGATCTGAGAAGTAGTTTATTAATATTAAAAACAATAAATATAAGTAAACACAAATTATATAAAAGTTGTTTCTAAGGAACCATCTCCCACAAATTCCAATGTTCAAAAGGGTCAAAGTCCTTGAAGTGAATATTCATGCATTTCACATCAATTTTATAATTCAAACATCAAATGAATTAGGTAAGTTTCTCTTAATCAGAGTGTCTATATGAGATAACATGAATTTTGTTGGCATTATATGGTGGGCCCCATGGGATTTTTTTCTTATTAAATCAAATTAAATTTTTCTTATGCCTCATTTTATTTAGGCTTAGTGAGATAGGAATCTGTTTTAACTTATGATTCTCATCATGGGTTTTAAACCTATCAGGTTATATGTCATTCTTATTTTAAAGGGTAGATTATTTAGCAAAGACACAATGTGTGTTTTTAGTGATAAGAGACTCAACCTTTTCCTAGGATTAGCCTTATTGATTTTTAATTTATAATGTTTTCAGTCTCTTTGTTTAGATAGTTTTGGTCCATGAATCCTAACTATGAAATTTTATATTTAAGGTCAGATATATTTGATTACATATCACTATTGTTCAATATTATATATATTTGAAAAAAAATGTGGGATGGTTTATATTTAAAGGGAGAGACAAGAACCATTGTGAAACATGAGACTATGGATAACAATACACTATACTAGAAAAGTGGTATTCTGTTTATGGTTATGAAAATAAAATCACTGTATTATATGATTTAGCATTATGTGATGAGAACCATTAAAGTTCCAGGAATGAAATATTTATTATCTACTATCTATACTAATATTATGTGCCCTCCCTTACCAATTTCACACTATGATTCCTCTTTTTTCCTTCTCCCTGTCTCCCCCTATCATTCCCTCCAATACCCACCCTCACGCTCAAATTTTTCTCACCTCCTCTTAGGGCTCCACTATATTCCATAGACTATTTTCTATACCTCCCAAAACCCCTATGTCTGTTTCTTTTCCATCAATGAGGTTATTATTCACATCCGATATTCCTTATACATATTTTCTCATGGTCTTCCCACCACCATCATTCTCTCCATTACCCAGCCATCTCGCCCGCCAGTGTCATTGCCTCCACCTAGGGTTCCCACTGCATATCATCTTCTCTATGATCCATGTTGCACAAGCCCTTAGATATTTTCTTTAACATCGATGATATTCTCTAGTAGCTATAGTATTCCACTATTTATACTCAATTGACTATCGACCACAATTCATCATGCAACATAATTGTTTCATGAATATCTTCACAATACCAAACACCTACTATGTTCTTCGAAAGTATATCTTCATGTTCCTTCAAAAAAATTGATGAGGGGTCAAGAGTTCCCCTCATCCTAGATTCATCACATTCTTAGATATGTGAAAGGTTCTTTTAAAATCTATAAATAAAAAAATTTATTTTTATTCTTCCTTCTAATGCTCTTCCCCCTTTGTTCATCAGTTGTTTTCTATGTTCTATGGCTATTACTCTTATATAACTATAAATTTATTCAATTTATAAGTTATATTGTAATAGACATAATTTTATTGTGATGTTGTATGTTACATTGGATTATATATGTTTCTCCATTTTTAAAGAGTATAAAGTATTATTTATGACTCAGTCATAGTTACCTATGGCCATATTCCCAAATAGAATCAATACTTCATGATCAATTTTCAATAATAGTATTTTCCATTATTATAATTTTTTTACTATTGTCCACTTATTTTTAATTTTTTATATTTTTTATATTAACTATAATTAAAACTTTTCCTATGGAAGTATCATTATTTAAAGAGACCATGAAAATTGGAGAAATGTTTCACTAGTTGAATGTTGGTTTGGTTTTAGATGTATTTTATTTTTTATAATAATTATTACTCTAATGGATTGATGTTTTATATTCATTTATTCAATTTTATATTAATAGTTTGATTAAAAAAATTAGTTAGAAATATATTGTTTCATATTATTCATACGGGCACAAATTGGTTACTTGTCTCATCAATTTTTGATCAAGAACGAGAGTATTTAAGAAATTATTCCTATTCAAATTTATTTATTTTATTATTTTTACATATTTATAATTTTTTTTTCTATTCATGTATTTTTTCTTAAAATGACATTCATCATCTCTTTTAAAATGATTTCAGTTTTTCTAAACTGATTACATTACTAATTAATTATATTTTATCTAATTCATTTTTTTTCTTATTCATCAATGTTTCATATGAGTTTTGTGGTTTCTTTCCATTCCATAAATTTTTTATCCTATAAGGACATTTATTTGTTCAATTATAATCTCATTTAAAATTAATAATTTCTATGAAGTGTAAAAACTTATTATAATCATTTTATTAAAAACATTTGGTTAACCACATATTATTTTTTTCGTAAGAATATTGATTTCACATTGCCTGAATTATAATTTTCAGTAAAAACCTACTTCTCCTCCTTAGTGATGGGTTCATTACAAATCCTTATATACATAAATTTATTTTGACTATTCCTTTAACTATTCTTCCTCCTTTTTTCATAGGTTAAATTTCTAATTTTTTGGCTCTTCCTCTTCTAAAACTCTTATTTTATTCTGAATACATTATCTATTATTAAAATAATAATTTTATTTCTATTTTTTCTATTATAGATGTGATCATTGTTTTCTCTATTACTAAAGAGAATATAGTATTCTATCATGCTTATTCATAGTAAACTATGGCCATTTTCCTAGAGAGCATCAATATTCCATGGTCAATTTTTAGTAATAATATTTTACCAAATTCTTCTATTTATTATTATTTTCCACTTACCCATTCATTTATTAAATAATATATATTAACCAAAATTACGTATTTTCTATGGGAGGTTTATTTTCAAAAGAGGTTGTGAAAATTGGACAAGTGTACACCAGTTAAAGGTTGGTTTTGTTTTATAAGAATTGTTTATTTATTAGTAGTTATTCCATTAAACTTTTGGTTTTTATATTTTTATATTTATTTTTTCATCAATATATTTATTTTAAAAATTTATTTATAAATATTTTGTTTCATATAATGCATACATACAAAAACTAATAACTTAAAAAATCATTTTTTCATTAAGAAGTAGAGTATTTAAAACATTATTCCTATTCTAATTTATATATTTTTTAATTTTTACATATTTCTAATTTTCCTTCATTTCTATTAATTTATTTTTCCTACAATAACATGGATTATCTCTTTAAAAATTATTTTAGTTTTTATAAAATTATTTCATTCCTCATTAATGATATTCTTTCTAATTCATTTTTTTCCTTCTCATCAAATTTTCATATGATTTTTTTGGTTTCATTCCATGTAATAAAACTATTCTATCATGAAATGACATGTATTTGTTTTATTATAAACTAAATTAAAATTAATTCTTTCTATAAAATGTCAAAATTTATTATAATTGTTTTATTATATACATTTGGTTAACCAAATATTGTTTATTTTTTTAGCTTATTGATTTCACTTTTATTGATTTATATTTTTCTATAGAAACCTACGGCTCCTCCAGGCCATGATTACAAAAAATGGGAAAATCATATAGTTGTGGATTTAAACACATGAGTCATTTGGGTCATGCAAATCTAAGAAGAATCCCCTAATCGCATTGTTAGTGCTCCAGTGATTTTGATTTTGATGAGAAATTTGTTTTCTATTGGTTTTTCCCCTAATTTTTTTTTCTTTTATGTGACTGCATATTAAAGCCTATAATGGTTTCTACTACGAAACATTTTCCCTAGAAAAAGGTCACAACCCTTTGATTACCTCTAAATTATGGAGGGTATGGTAAATTAATAAACTTACAAGGTCATGAGATGAATAATGTTTCATGAAATGTGATATCTTTAGTTTTCTTCCCTCACATCTCATCCCATGATCTCATACCTCCTTTTACTTTTGTTGAAAGTTACACTGAGTTTTGAGGGGATTTTCCTTTCAATCCCACTAAATAGTTGGATGTCCAAAATATATCAAATAATAATATTAGCGAGCCGAAAGAGAATCTGAATAGATCTCATGCAGAGACTCAAGGGCTGTGTAGGGGAGCTGATAAGGTGAACCATTCCCAGAATTATTAATTTCTAACCCTAAAAAAATGTTAGGTTATATTTCCATGAAGTTTTAAGGTATGATTCAAATGATATAATTTCTTCTTTTTAACCGAGGAATCTTATTTTTGGATTATAAACAACATATTTAATTTTTCATATGCATTTTTTAGAAACATAAAATTAATCCAAGAATTTTTTGAACTCCTTGAAATCTAATTCAAAATCATGTCTCATTCCACGGGATTTGATTTGAAAATTTGTAGAGCCCAAAAAGAGTTATGGGTCATTATTTATGGTTGTTTGATGTATGGATGTTGAAATTAGCCGTCTATGTAAATTTCATAGCCATGTATGGAAGTGTGCACAAGATTCAAAAAAGTGTGTAAAGACTCTTACACACCCAATTAAATTTATGTTAGGAATTTTCCATGAATTCCAAGGGAAACAACCTAGAAAGGTGCACACAATTTTCAAGATGTGTATGCAAGATTTAAATTAACTATCAAATCACTTATGCATTTAATACAATTTCATGTTGCCCCTTATGCGTGCGCTCATCTAGTCTATGGATGAAACTATGTGGAAGACCTCTTTCATGCCCAAAATATTACATGTTGTTGCCAAAGAATTATGCCTATATATAGAACTTCACCCCCATATTTGGTGGTTCTATGGAGCTCATCCTTCTCTCTACTGCACATAAGACTGATCTTCCACACTAGTGAAAAAGAATATAGTCCTCCATGTAGATATCTTGCGTGACAGATACCCTATGGTTTCACCATCACATGGGCCCACAATGGTTTGATCTTTTCCTAAACACACATCAGAAAAATTCAGTTGTGTGCATGACCGCCTCTTGCGTGAAACCATGGTCTTGCATGAAAACCCAATGTTGCATGCAACAGTGTCATGTTTCCCAATCCTACACACACCTACACTGCACAACCCAATATTGCACGCATCCCATCGAGGGATTAGACCATATTATGCATTAAAAAATCTAAGAATATTCCCTATAGTCCATCCCCTGAGGTTTGCTCCCTTTCACCCCTCCTAGGATTAGTGCTAGGATACGGTCCCATCCCTTCACTAACATCACTAACCCCCATGAAAAAGGTAGAGTCGCACTATAAACATTTCACGTCGGGTCAGAGGCATTTTGTATTGTGCTCTTTCATGTCCCCAACATCTATACCTATAATAGCATCATTTGAGATAATCTTACATACACCATGAAAAACCCTGATTCGATATATTCCAATTGATCCCTTTACCATCTCGTGAGTTGAGATTCTCATATTTAATACACTGAGTACATTGAGTTGAACAATTCATCAAGAATCTCTTGAAACCTTGTCTCCTAGATCCTATGAAAACATGAATTACAAGGTGTTTCTCTTGCACGAATCCCACAATAGCCATTTATAAGAATAGTCCTCCTATTTTTCCCTACAACATGATATTAAACTATGCTACCATAGTCCTAACTGCATAAATTTTAATTGTATCATACCCTATCACTAATAAATATGATACCATGTCCAGCAATCATAATATGCATCATGTTGTGATCATGAGAAGACATGCCTTTTCTATTCACATGATGTTAAACTAAATTCTTAATTCATGCAATGAACTTGGGATGATCTCATGTCCATACATGAGGAAGACATTATGGGAAGCTTCCTTGCATAAGCCCCACCACCATTGCTACACTATAGCAGAACCCTGGGAAGTCTTAGAGTGTATAACCCAATCCATCCAAAAAACTACATGGGTTTTAATACCATCACTCTAAAAAGGGTAAATAGGATTCCCCTCTAATGTTCAATCCCAAGCAATAGTAATCCTAGGTTCCTCCCACCAATGGTGAACCTCTATGATCCCCCACTATAAGTGTTCTGATTAGCCTTCATGGGGTGACATCTTCTATTTATGGGACACACCTCTCATATCCACTCTCATAGGGCGTTTCGATCCATCTATCTAGTATACTTATACCTCTTATATCTCACATTGATCATGACTCACGAGGGATTAGAGAATAACAGTGACTATGATGACCACATGCTTAGGCATCCTACTTAGGTATAATCCCCAATTTCCCCATCCAAAACTATATAGACATTGATTCCCAATCAATTAGGATACGTAAGAATCCTCCTTGAGTTTCAACCCCCAACATCCACACATTCATCTCACCCTTATCTTGGTTAGATCATGTACCATTCACTGCTACCACTCTCTAATGGAACCTAGGCATCAAGCCATGCATAAGCCCCATGACCCATAAAAAATATGTGGAATTTGATTCAAAAACAACCGGGATACGTATAAAACCTCTCCATGGATCAAGCCTAACAATGTCATATTCACTTCAGTTCATTGTCATCCTTATCTTATGATATCAAACTGCATGTCTATCATCCTCACCGTATGTTGTTAAACTGCATGATACTCTCAAACTACATGGGATTTGATCCTTGACTCCGAGGTAGGGTATCTAAGATGCCTCCAAGAGGGTCAATCCTAACTAATGGTAAACCTTGGTGCCCCCTCCTAGGGGATCACCCTCACTAATCAACCTCTAATGGTGTTTAGATCACCTTCAAGGTGTGATGTCTTCCCTACATAGGAAGAACCACCTAGGATCTTCCTCCACAAGAATTATGATCCAACCAACAGTAAACCTTAGTTCCACCTCTTAGAGGCACACCCTCACTGATCCACTTTTAGAGGTTTTCAGATCATCCTCCATAGTGTGAAATATTCCCTTCATGGGACACACCACCCATGATTCACATACAAATGCATTCTGATCCATCCACCTATTAAACATGGGCTCTCCCTCTTTGGGACATACCCTCATGATGTGAAATATTCCCATTACGGGACACATCCCATAGATCCACATCACTACAGTGTTCTGATCCACCTGTTTTCACTTCATCCATCACCTCGCCCTTATCCAAGTGAGATCACTTTGTCCACCTCCATCCATTCAGGATGCTAACCATTTGTAAGACCTAACATGTCAAGGAGAATCTATCCATGTTTAAGCCCCAATGTCATCCCAAACTACAAGGACTTTAATTCCCATCCATTGGCATACGTAAGAATTCTCCCTAAGGTTAAAGCCCATCACCCCTCACATTCCATATATCCCACCCTTTACATTTCAACACTTCCTCCATTTACATCTTTATTCTTATTTGGGCCACCACATCTCGGTGAGATCATACCATCCATATCATTGCTTCTTCTAGCACTACCCAAAAGGATATCTATGTGTAAGCCCTGAACCACCTCTTCAGATTACATGGATTTTGATCTTTTTATTGAATACAAGGTATTTGGGAAGCCTCTATGAGGTTTAGTCCCAGCCAATGGTAAACCTTGGTGTTCCCATCATCAGGGTCCACCTCCCCAATCCACCTTTAGTGGTGTTCAGATCATCCTTCATGGCGTGAAACCTTATCTTCATGAGATGCACCACCTCGTGTCTGCTACCAATGGGCATTATGATCCATCCATTTGATTTACACCCTCATTGGGGTCCACCTACCTAATATTCCCTCAGGGGTGTTCATATCACCCTTCACGGTTTGAAACCTTCTCTTCATGAGACACACAACCTTATGTCCACTCCCATTGGGCATTCTGATTTGTTCTTTCGGTAAAACATCTAGGTGTTTCCCTCCTAGGGATGCACTTTGTTTATCTGTTTCTATGGGATGTTCCAATAAAGTTCTTACCATATTTTCATGATATTAAACTCATGGACCAGGACTGAGGAAAACCATAGACACCATTCCATCAGTGTATCCATCTATGGAAGTCGTTAAACTCATGACACACCTCATGTTAAATAGGGGATAATGAGAAAACCCTTGAAATACGTTACTCTAACATAAGATACCCCACAATCAATTGGGATTCCTCTGGTTCTATGCCTTTGAGAAGACCTCCTATGTGGAAGAATACATGTGACTAATTTTCAAGTGTCTAGAGATTCCTCAACATGCCTGATGTTACTATCTACTCTGATCGAAGGTTGATGACTTTTCAAGGCCCCTTGGAATGCCCAGACAAAAGTATCATAATTAACGGACATCCTCAAATAGATGGAACCATGAATGAGTTTCATGAAGAACAAATCAAATATATGAAGGAGTCCTAGAATAGGAGATGAATTCCAAGGAGGAATCCATGGAAGGAGGAACCAAAATCCCATCATCCGATTTTGATCGAGGAGAATACATCTGTCAAGAAGTGATGAATGCTGCCCGCCTTTAGAAAGTGAGAACAAAAGGACACAAGAATGCATCACCATGAATATGCATTCCAACGGCCATGGCAAGAAATAGGAACAACATTTTAACATACCTTCCAGTTTACTAGATTTTATTTCAACTTTATTTTCATAGTTTTTTAGTTTAGAATATTTATTTTATATCCACTACACAAATCCCAGTTTTTACAACATTTATTTCAATAATATTTATATACATTCAACATAATAATATTATGGACGGTATAATTTGAAATACATGAATCACTTTTTAGATCATGTAAAAACCACATCACTTCTTTCAAATCATCCACCCATATGCATTGGTTTTATAAATTCCTGAAAAAAAAAGAAACATATTTATATATTCTATATCACATTTTCCCACTTGATCATGAATAAATCGATTCAATATTAAAATTCATTTAGAATAAACATTTATTAACATTTATACACCATTTATCTCTACATGTACTCATTGTTTCTAAGATTTTATTCTCAATTCATTTAAATAGAGGCCCATTAACATAAAACATCAGGGTGAAAGATATAACTATCAATGAGCATTTGATATTTATATATGTACCACGATTTCCATGAACTAAAATACATTTTTCATTTTTGACCATATTATTCTTCCCTAAACAAGATTGTCTATTTACAACTTAGAGAATCTCCACATGCCTTGAGATCTGACTTTAGCATGCAGTGAACATATTTAGTATGTAGGAAGATTTAGCCTGATTATTTAATTTTAAATGTTTTTAAATATATACAAATTCCTCTTTTTTGAAATCACCTACATGATGGATTATGAATTCCTCTTTTAGTTTTCATTAATTAGGTCACCAGTTACATAAAAAGGGGTGAGGGGGTATTCCCACCATCCTCAAGTAGAATAAATAGTTTTTAAAAAGTTGTATAAATAGGTTTGAAATTGGAACCTTATATAGGTAGTTTTTCAATAGGATATGTAAACAAAACTTGATTATGATTTATCAAAATTAACAAGTGTATAAGTAGTTTTCAATGAGTGGTACAATCAATTTCTGAACTAAAATATGTTATACGAACCTTTCATTATGTTATTTCAAATATAGTCATGTATATTCAAATTTACCACAACTATTGTTTTAATCCTTTTTTAATACATAATTTCAGTCACATATTTACACATTAGTATTATTACGTAAATAATTAGTGGTATAGCCCATTTTCAATGATATTTAAAATTTTCATAGTGAATTTGTTTTGGTTCAGCTGTTTCCTTCTTACCTTCCCTGACATTATAATGTTTTATTAGTTGTCATTAGTAAATTGTTTCTGTATTATGTGTTCTTTTGAAAAACTATTAATTTGTTTCATTACAAGTTTTTTACATCAATTTAATCCACAATCTATTACATATGCATCAAAACTGCATTTACAATACGAATTTAATGTCTTTATATTGTAATTTTTTCTATATTGGTATTCAAATTTGTCTGCATTTTCTTGTGTTCCCATTACCCATTTTGAAATAGCCATTATTTGATGAATTATATTATATTTTATTCAACTATGTATATATAGTATTGTTATAACTACTTCATAACATGTTTTAGATTTTTTTCTTCATAACACATGAAAGAAGTATTTTAATTAAAGATGATGTTTACAATTGTATGTTTCAATATTATAGTTTGGTATACTGGGATTAAAGTTTGAAAGTTGTAGGGTAAAATCTATTTCTTATCAATTTATCTAAAATAATTCAATCATGGTTTTTTTTAGAAAAAATTTTATCTCATATTTTCAGATATTACTACATTAAATTTCTAAGAATATCATGTTTTATGTACTACTGAAATTATATATTTTTTGAATATGTTAATATCTTCAATTATTTTCATGATGAAGCTTAAAATCCATGTTATGATTCTTTTTATTTAGATGCCTCAACAACTGACGTTTGAAAATAATTTTTAATGATTTTTATTCATTTTCTAGTAGCTATTAAATTATACTTTAAAAAACAAATTATCTTCATCAGTTTTTTGTAAATCAATTTTCAAGTGTTTTATATGTGTGTACATGTCATATTATGTTTGTATCTATTGATTTCTTTCCATGAAGAGTTATAATTTTTCCTTCTTGTTGTAATTTAATTCTTCAACTAAAAATGACCATTGATTTATAGTGGCATACGATCAAATTGGAGAAGTACTAATTTACCTTAAAAAGGGGTGTGATGCACGGAGTCATAACATCATGGATATCATATATGATTAAATAATTAGATTAGGAATTTTGTGAAGCATGAAATTCGGTGGTTCAAGTATAGGATGATGAGATAGGGAACATATGTCATGGATATCTGCAAACTATATTCAAATAATGGGTTCCTCTGAAATTGTGCCAAGGTGTATTAATATCAAAGGACCATGTCCTTGGGATGAAAACATGCCAATGGTTGGTAAGATTTATTAGGGGAGTGTATATAAAATCTACAGGATGGGAATGTATTTATATCCAAATAAAGGTATCCTTTGGAGACAAATAAACTCATTACTAGTAGCCATTAGATGTTTTCAAGGTTTCAAACACATGAGAAATGAAGTAGGTTCATAGAGGAATGATTATTCATGGAGGGTTATAGTACCCAAAAAACTATATAATAATACATTGAGTGTATTATCTAGGTTAAGATATTTAATACATCATTACTATAACCTTTTCTTAGACCAATGGGTCTGGAAAGAAAAAAAATCTTTTGATATATCCACATGGCATGCCCAACAATATTTGTTCCTTTTTATATCTGTGCTCTAACATTTTCTTAAGTGATGTGAGTGGTATGATAAGTGAGTAGATACTTAAATTTTACTGAGGAAACCTTTTATTGGTTTCTAATATAATATGTCTCATGTTTCTCTATTTACTAATTTATATTCTCTTAATTTAGTCATGCAGGTAATAGAGTTTAATTTCATTCATCCTTGACCAAATGGAATTTATTTTTAGGTTGTATGGACATTAAAAAAAATATTGATCATTTTTTTAGTAATAGAAAATAAATACCTGGTGTGAATGAGGCCACATGATATAGTATATTGTCTCAAAATAGGTTGTATTCCATTTAAGGTGTTAACTCTTGAAAAAATGTAGGATGGGGAAGTAGTATACAACAAAATAAATTTTTCAGGGACAAGAACACATTAAAACCTTTTCAATAGTAAATTAAGATGATATAAGTCATGAATTAAGGATCAACTATATAATATGAATTCATTCATAGAAAAATAGAGGAGTCCCTTGGATTCCAATAAACGTTTTTTTGATAGACATGAAAGATGTATGTCAATATGAGACACTCAAAAGTAGTGTATCAATTATGTAAAGGGATGTTTAGAAAAGGTTTTAGTGGAATTATAGACCTAATTTTTCCATATTTGGGATATTTTAGTCCTTTGAAAAGGAATATAAATTGTTGATATTCTATGTTTAAGTCATTAATATGTTCTAGACAACACGATATGTCTTAAAATAGTGATAATAATGACAAAAATAGTTCCCAATCTTTGAGAAGTTTATATTTATGCAAGAGAGTCCACATTTCTTGTAGTTTAAATTCATACGACAATGAATCAATTGTTGTATAGTTGATCATCATGGGATAATGTATCAAACATCATTCACTAAAGACTCATATGTCATGTTGCCTAACATCATACAATAAATCATGATTTCAAGTAGTATAATGTCATGTGACAAGGACTCATCTGTTGTGTAGTTTAACATATTATGACAATGAATCAAATGTTGTGCTGTTTAGAATCATATTAGAATAGCTAGAATGGAACATTCATTACATTGGGAATTTGAAATTTATAGATTTTCTAGGGATATAAGATTTTGGTGTCACTATGTATCTTTTAAATATTAGAATCAATCCATATTTAGTTCTTAATAATCCTATTCTATATAGATCTAAATCATGTACATGGAAATATTACATGGTTTGACCTTAATATGAGGATACTAAGAAAAATAATTATAGAGTGGATTCTTTAGAAATAAGGTAAATTTTGTAATTTTTTAAATTCATGTTTGGTCCTAGGATAAGAGATCCATGCATCAATGCGTCTCTTCTGACAATATTAATCATGCCACATGTAGTTCTTGGCCTATTATAAAGGTTTATTGGTCAGGAACCGACATTGATTAATGGTAGTCCAATATTAGTATGGAGAATTTATTTATTTTTTAGGTTCATAGATTAGTTTAAACCAGAGACTCATACATATATTTCTCTCAGACATATGAGAGAGAAGTATTTTTTTGGTGGAATTTGTTGCAAAGCCTATGATTGGACATCCATGTTTCACTACATATAAAAAAACATGAATGAATCCATGTGTTCTTCTTGAACTTAAAGGGATTTTTTTATAAATATAAATCAATATAGAATAAACTCTTGCATAGAAATATATCTCATGTTATAAATGCAACGTACTGATATACTATCATGAATGTTTGAGAATTAATGTAAAATAGAATTTATGTTTTACAATTTAGTATAATTTGAATAGGAAGTAACACCCTACCTTTTGAATATGGTTCACCGCAATCATTATTAATATAGTAATTTACTAGGAACTTTAATCTCATGTGAGTTATACCTAATGTGAGAAACATGAGATGGCATGGAGATTTCATGTATTTTTTGAGAGTAAGTGACATGGGAAAAAATGGGAATGTTGGGGAATTTTTATTTCACATGTTGCGTGTAGAATTTTCCAAAATAGACGAATTTTCTTCAGGTCATGTGATAATAAAAATTAGGATTTACAGACCAAGGGTTTTTACATGTATATAGATCTCATGTAATAGTTTCTGTCTATATAAAGTTGTTTTTTCTATGTAGTATAATTTATTTTTGGGAAGATTGATCCATATGTTGTTTAAAGAAATACTATTAAGAAAATTTCCTATAGATTAACATCATGAAACAATGATGAAATCAAACATGGTTTAAATTCCCATGGACACGACTAAGGGGGACTCCAAAATGGTGGATTGGTGTGAGAAGGAACTTTTTACCATTCTGGATTCGATGATATATGGTCATTCAAACATTGTTCAAAATATTAGGGGTACTATATCAGGGGAAGCCCGTGGATAGATCCAACATGGATGATCCCAAACATCACTATGTACCATGATTTAATTAGAATCAATACACACATAATTCATAAAAAATCCCTATAGAGATCTATCTCATATACAGGGGAAATGATGAATTTTACCAAGCATAGGTTTATGGGTAAAGAATCATACATTTAGGGATCCAACATAGATCACTCTCGTGTTGAGGAGAAATAATTTTTATTCTTTGGGGACACACACCAAAATGGCTAAAGACCATAAGGATTTTCCCTGATATAAAAATGATATTATAATGGTGAATCTATGGTTGGGACCAAGTTAAAAAAGCATGGGTGTCACTATATATCCTAGATGATTAGGAATCAAGTGACATATAGTTCCTAATAATTTGTTTCAAAGGATTCCAATGATAAGGGAGGAAAATAATATCAAATGAGGATGATGATCATAAATTTTACATCATGCGCAGAGGATGATGTCCTAAATGTTTACATTATATGACTATGACAATGTAGTGTAGTTTAATGTTATGAAACAAGGATTAAATGAAACACAATTCATCATCATGATGTAATGATATTTATCATAAAATTTAACTTTTTGCGGTTTGGATGATCAATATTGTATAGTATTAAGTCATGCATGGGATAAGGATATACAGTTTACCTTCATGAAACTAGGATATTATGGTATGTATTTTAAGGTCATATATCTAGGAAATATGAATTTACATCAAAATTATGTAAAATATATTTTTGGTAACCTGGAATTGGTGGGAGTTTTGGCACACTCTCCATCCATGGTGACTATGGAGTTAGGTGAATTTGAATATACCTTTTGTATGGAATTAGTCCCTTCCCACTTTAGAAATATTTTGGTACATTCCTCACTTGTATCATAAAATATCTAAGAACCAATACCAGCTATCATAAGAGAAATTAATAGAGGAGAAATTTATTATTTAATGATTATATATTCTAAATTAAATTAATTTCTAGGTTGTGTGGTGTGAACAAGATTTTCTCATCGAGATCATCTGACCTATCAAGTTGATTTTGGGATTTTTTTTCCCTTCAATGAGTTTCCCAAAAATATAATTAGAAAGTGAGTGAAATCAAAACTTAATGGGAAACAATTCGCATGTTCCAAAGATAAGAAAATATGGGTACTCTTTCATGGAAAAATGATTTTTGTGTGTGTGTAACCTCATAAGAAATTTATAATTTTTCATGAATTGACATCTTATTCTTATAAACCTTATTTTTTAGAATATTTGAAAGATTCTTGGTAAATGAAAACATAATTCCATGTTTAATTATTTGGTTCTTGGATGAGTGATTTGACTACATGTTATATTTATAATAAATCATTTTTAACTTAGATGAAAATAAATTACTATTGGTGTCCATCATATTGTGTGTGGGAAACAAAATATATGGATAACATTAGTTTTCAAAACATTTATGATATTATTTCTCCCTAATTTCTTACAGGCATAGCCTCATCACATTTTGGAAATAAATTGATGGTTGTAAAGATAATAATGAAATTTATAGTTGTAGATTTGGGATATGTCCCCATGAAATCATCCTCATATAGAAAATATCTAAGAGTATTTTTGTGTTTGTAATAATTAAGGGGGTATATGGATTATGTTTTCATTTATTTTAAAATCATGGAACTTCTTGGAAAATTTTATACAATACTATATCATCATTTGAAATAAATAACAATGCCTCTTGATTTTATGGGAGAGCTTGTACCCTAGTTAATGATATCCATAATATCTTATATAAAAATCCAACAAAATGGTCAGGGGTTCACCTCATACAACATAACTAAGTAGAATTCCATTAAAACATAATTTCTAGATGACATTATATTCATTTGGGCTATCATAGAGGATAAATATTGACACTTAATTTTAAATTCATTTAGTATTATCTTAGTGTGATAGAATTATCACACTTCATAGGTAGTCTATTATAGGGTACACTTATCTAGTAACTTCATCAATTGATGAGGATATTATCTCTTCCAATTTATGGGTAGTTTTGACTTCATTCATTTCTTCCATTTCACTGATTGTGACTAGGGAGATTACCCTAAGATGTGAAATGTAAATACTTATCTTATCCTAGTCAAGATATTCATGGGTGGTAGCTAGATTATTTTATGAATCTTAATATGCATTTTTTAATATAGGGATGTCATATAGTAGTTCCTCAAAGGATAATTCTTCCATAAATTTTATTACACAATCAAGGATGGGATCAATTCTTCTTTCTTAATGGAATATTCACCATTAATCTACTTAATCACACTATATGAATAACCTTTAAAATTTAAATTGTAAATCTATAGATATAAGTATAACTCCAAGCCTATGATGAGATCAAGGTACTCTGCCTATTTTTTTATAAAGCCTTCAAAAAATAGGAAAGAATATGGTTGAACCTATATGATTGGGGAGACAAGGAAAATCCATGGACCTACTATATTGATTTTTGGGTTTTCAATTATATTATTTGTCGGTTTTAGAGAGGTTCAATAAAATTATATCTCATATGTTTGAGGAGTGTTGGGGATAGAGAAAAAATCTTTATATGGGAGCTTGGTGTTCACTACTATTATTTCTGAGGTATGGTATGTTATGATAAAATTAGCACGTGCATTCCCTTTGACTGCCTTTTGTGACATACGAAAAATATCTAATTTCCATAAAATAACCTTTCATTGAACTGCATATCCTTTTAACATAAAATGGATGATTACGTACTTTAATAGATCGATATGAGAGTCCAAGCAGACCACATGGTTCTGTAAGTAGTGCCTAAAATTTGGTACTGTAAAGATTTGTGTGAGGTTATTCTTATCGACATCATAATATTGAGTCCTGATGCCTAACATTGTCTAACTATGATAGAATATATTATTCTCCCTCACCACATCATTATTTAATGTGATATGGGAACTAATAAATATCTCTATAATGTCTACATATACAATGAGTGGTTTTTCTTATACTAATGGAATTAGAATTGGTGGGTACAGAAGATATTGCTTAATATTTTCAATGGATTTTTTATTGTCTTTGTCCCATTGGTCGGAAAATTTCATTTTTCATGATATTGGTTAAGGGAAAGAAACTACTAGTAATTTTTGATATAGAACACCTGATGTAATGACGTTGTCCTTAAATTCCTATTATCTCTTTGAGATTTTTAGGATACAGAATTTCATGTATTTGACTAGTGTTATTTGTTTTGATTTCATTTTCTAGTATAATATCATTAATTTGAGGAAATTTACTCACCTCATCAAAAATAAAATTTACGGGGATTCATCTTCATGTTTTGCTGTCGTAGTTGGTTCAAAAATATCCCAAGGTCAGTAATATGATCACATATTTTTTGAGACATGACTACTAAAACTTTATCATAACATTACATGGTCCTTCACAAAAGGGGATTAACGATATAATTCATGGAATGTTGACATGTGTCCTAAACATTTTTCAGACATATAAAAATAACTAGATAGTAGAATATTCATTTAAAAACCCATAATGTGGTGGGTTTTTAATCCTCATAATACATTATAATTTGGTGATATCTAGAGTACCCATCAATAAAGTATAGGATATAAAATCATATAATTTCAATGATTAGGTATTTTATAATTGAAACAGTAAAATTATACTTTTGGTAGTGCAAGTTGAGATCCCTAAAATTTGTACAAACCATGATCAATATGTTATTTTTCTTAATACAGATGATGTTTCTGATCTATTTAGTTTATTTAATTTCCCAAATAATAGTGTCATTGATGATATTTAAAACAATGGGTTCAAAGAGTGATGTTTAGGAAGGATAAATACTCCTTGATACCAAATTGAAAACATAATGATTATTCGAAGGCTCAAATTTTGGGTGGTCGTAAATGGATCCAATCCATGAATATATATATAATTATAGATGATCACACCACAACATTGTTTCAAGAATGAGATATATGTTTCCTACCCTTCAAGAGGAATGAGGTAATTTATAAAATTTTTATTTGGGTGATCATATATACCCATATTTACATGTCTAAGTTCATCAATCATGGTAGAGATGACTTCCCCAATCACAATAGGGGAATATTATAGATCTTCTTCCTCAAAATATTATTTACCAAAATCATTATAAGTGGGATGTTATATAGAAATTATATTTCTTGGGAGTGATGAATCTATTTATCATGGTTGCAAATAGGAATGTGTGGAGACCTCCTCACAAAGTTCATTCTGAATTCTTTTCCTCTACCTAACTATCATTGGGTGTAGAGGATCTATTGAAAACATGAGATTCAAGTAATGAAGTGGGTGTCAATATATTACGGAGAAACATATTTTAGTCCCACACATGATGATGTGATTGAATCTCTAGAATCTAAAAAATATAGGTACATATTCATTGGGGGAATTTTTATTCTCATCAAAATTTCTCCCCTATTTTTTCTGATAATGTTAATATGGTATATATGACATCACGAGAATAGGGATATATAGATTATCTGAATACCTTCCTATATCTATAATTATTTTTTTGACCTAACCGATGGTCAAAAATATTTCATCATAAAACTCATTCAATGAGTTGGTAAGAGCTATTTCCAGTGTTTTTGGGGGATGTAATTAAATTATTATTACCTATTAATAGTTTCTTCCAATCCCATTTTTATTGTCATATATATATACTAGGATTCATCAAATTTAGTGGGGGGAATTATCACTACAAAATACCCTATATTATCTATTGAAAGAATACATGAGGCTTTGATGATATAAGGAAGGAACTTTTGCATGTGGATAAAGACAAAATCTCCCTAGAAAAGCATTGAAATCTATATCCTAATGAATGAATATGAAGTTAGAGATAGAAAAAAGTTCCTAAAACTAGGTTTTGAACTTTTGTTGGCCCAATTAGGTTAAATTCCATGGGGGCGGGGGGTAAATCAGGGTATGAAATACTAATACAACTATCCATTCAAATATTGTTTCATTATGAACAAAACTTTTATATCTCTTTCTCATAGAAATGTATGAATAGAATTAAAATCATGCACAATACACTATAATTTTACTTGTTTAAACATCACTAGGATATGTCTAAGGAGAATACAATGAAAATGTATCAATGTACCAAACCTATTAAAGCTCACTGCCAATGCACATGTTTTTTTTCGAGATCAATACTATGCCCAGGCCTGCTACCTTTACAAGGTTTAGTGTAAGCTCACATCTTTTCTAAGGGTCACTCCCTATGTATCTTTCTCTAGCTCACTACTAGTGGAAATGATCATTGTCTTTCTCTTTCTTTTATCACTGCTATTGGTAGATATCCCCTCACAGTTTATAGAGTTTTAGGTCCCTTCATTATCACAAATGAATACATCCTCCACTATATGTAGATACTATATTGAATTCCAAATTTCATACATTGATGAATAACAATTTGCCATATATTTACAAGGATACTTCAAAAATTCAGCAAACCTTTGACTTCTTTTCATGAAACATTATCAGTTTGTGTGAAACAATTTCATTTGTTGTGGAAAACCAAATTGCATGTAACATTTATGTTTTTCAGGAAAACAACTTGTTACCTGAATATCTCTTCTTAAATGTAACATATTTCTCACACATTTTTTATGTGATTAGGAGCCTTGATTTTCTCTAATATTTGAGATGTTGAAATGAGAAGGTAGACATCTATTTATAGGCCCACCTAAACCTAAATGTAAGATTTGGATGCATCTTCCTTTGTGTGTGTAAGATCCTCTTCAAGCATGTAAAACAACATTTTACATCACATTGGGCGTGTAATCCTCTTTTGCACTGATCACTTCACCTTTATTTTGTAGGCTCACACAATCCACCTTTCGTGCAAAAACCAATCCTTCCCATGATTATCTCATTTTCCATATATTTATATTATGATCTTGGAACTCCACTTGCACGCAACATTTAGACTCACCTTCAATCTTGTGCACAATATCATTTTCCAAAAACACTTTTCTATATTCTCCATCTTTTGGACACAATACTTTGGAAAACACGGGGAAACAGTGCCAAATTATATACAAACATTTTTTTCCACCTCCAAATAATCTATTTTTTTGTCCTGGATATTTGACAACATTGCTTGTTAAAAATCTATTTGAATCTCCCCAAATAATCCTGGACGCCCAATTTTTCAACACACAAAATCAAACCAAAAGCAATGAAATGTTACCTTGAGGAATATTTTCCCAACAAATTTATTACTGTAAGAAGTTTCTAATCATTCTTATCATGTACTTGTATTTTCATATTGGAGGGAGATAGGTTATTCTCAATATTGACCAAAAGTCAAAGGTTTCGAATCAGTATATGGTTAATCCTACATCCATTATCAAATAGGGGTTGATATATGATGAAAATATTGATCAAACCATAAATTTATAATGGTATGAAGTGTATCTATATGAAAACCTCTCTATCTTTTTCTACAAAGAAAATAACCATGTGGTACTCCATGGGATCGATCTCCACATGGAAGACCTAAATTGTTTCCATCACATCCTCAAACTCACGAGGGATTAAATGGTCCTATATATGTTATTCCTAGATATAAATTAAAATTTAAAGGGGATCCAATATTTATAGATTGTTTGGAATGATAGAAACTTCTTAAAGTATCATAATTATGGACAAGGTGATTTCATTTTCTACAATGATACTGTTCATTGGCCTGAGATTTAAAGGTCTATGTAGTTTGTTATAATGACCCCTTTCTTTATCCAATAATTATAATATTTTCCTTTAAACATGGATTAGGCTGAGATAATACTTTTCAGTTTAATAATGACTATATTTATGGGATATACTATTCAATCCTATAATATGATTATATTTTACATGTCTCTAGATGCCTCAAGAGTGGATTAACTCTCCTATTGAACTCACTAAAGCTCCTAAATGCATATTTTTTAAGTATATTTGGATTTATAGGAGTCATTACATGGATTTTGGGATTATTATTGAGAATATTATAGTCCATGACATCCTCAACCATCATGTAATGTATGTATTTTTTCTTTCCTCCCCCAATTTAAATTCAAGACTTTAGCTTCATGTGTGAATTATTAATTAGAGAATGGGTCTACCAAGTGGATGGTATTGAATGATACATATAATGGATGTTCATTTGATAAGGGTTCAACTTATTGGGGTGGTGACCATGAATGTAACAACTAGGGAAGAAAGTTTTAGTGATTTTAGACTAGATTGGGAACTATTATGACCTTATTCTCTTTTGTGTTGGCCTTCCCATGTTGGCTACATCGATTCTTGGGATATTTTTATGCTAAAGGACATGCCTCATATATTTCATGGAGAATTGGGGCCATAACTAATTATTCTGGTTTGGTATGAGGATCAAATACACCTGATTGAGTAATTTTCTAGTATACCAAACATTAATATTTCATATGTTCTAGCTTCAAACTGTATGCATTTTCCCCCCTCATCCAATTTAATGGTATAAATGTGGTAGCATAAACTAGTGGGTCTCCCAACACACCATTGTTCTATTGAACCATCCCCTAATATATTTATTTGATGAAAAGGCACTCCTTGATTTTATAATCCAATATCTAATTTAAGTTGTGGTAGTCTTTATGGTTAGTGAGACTATATTTGGTAGGTTTTCTATACTCTATAATCATGAATAAATTATTTACTATTGTTATAAATAATTATCCTATAAATTTATTCTTTCAAAAAGAATTAATCTTTCTTACAATACATAAATGGTTGATGTCATTAGTAATTACTCTTATTCAAGTGAGAACTTTTTTCTATCACTACCATTTAAAGGAAGGCATCATATGATTCTTTATATTTGAGGTAAATTGATAAAGTTATATATCCTATAATTATCAAGTTTATTTTAGTTTGATAGGTCAATTAAAATTTTATTCCTTATATTTTAGGTAAATTGATAACAAAACTATAGATGGAGGTTTTTACAATCAATGATAGACCCAACTGGTAAGTCAATATACCCAAAGAATACTATATGTTACAGAGTATTCAAGAGGAATTAAATATTATTTTATTCTTTCTAATATTTATCATCATAGGGACACATAACGAAATAAAATGTTAGAGGTTATTCTCTTGGTCACCCTTTTAATTAAATATTAGAAATGTTTGATTAATGATATTGGATGGAGGAGGAGTTTAATCCACTCATCTAGGGTAAAATTTCTATTTTGGTTGTACTAGTATTTGGTTACCATATATGGCCTCTAATTGAGTAGTTTGGGACTTTGTGGAGTCATGAAAATCTAGTATGACTTTTGAATAAGAATATTTACAAGTATAGGTGATGGGTGTGGTTTTATATGGTCAGCCCACATGTTTGTTTTTCTTTATGTTTAGTATGGGATTTTTTGGATTAATTTTGCTGACATCACACCAATTGGCGTTGTTGAGAAGGGAATAATTTATAATTTTTAGCTTCTAGGATGAGATACACTGGATTCTTGGATGAAAAGACTATTGAATGGTTGGGAACCTCTTTCATCGGCTGAGCATATCTCTTGTGTTTGATATATATCAGGGGTTTATTAGCTTCCACCTGGGGGTTATACTAAACAAGAATACTTCCCCTGACTGATTTACTTTTGAGTTATCTTATCTTTTCAAATTAATCCTCATATTTCATGAAACATTTTTCAATAATGTGTAATTCAATCTCTTTGTGTGGTGGGTGGGATGTTGGAACATATTTTCCCTTTTATTTGAAAAAATATCACTAAGAAGGTGGAGGTTGAGTATTTGGAAGAGCCTTAATATTCTTAGTCTATATCTAGTGCCGGTTATGCACACATTCTTCAATTTTTTTGGTGTAGATCATATTTCAATTAGTAAATTATACATCATTATTTTTTGTTTCATTATATCTCTTTATGTCACCCACATGGGAGATGATGATGAAATTTACTATTGCATAATATGCCACAAGAATCATTTTATCCTCTAAAAGCTATTTATTTTTAAATTTATAGATATCTTTCAAAGTATATGTTATAGTATTTGTTGGTGCTTTCCATATTAGGGAGACGTTTGTCCTTGGAACCCCTATGGGGTTTCACCAATCTTCTTTCTCTCTCTCATATAAGTATCCATTGTATAGTGATACTAAGGGAGTCCATGACCATAATTACTAAGAATTCCATGAAAGATAGGGGTGTGTTATGTATTGTAAGGATCTCAGAGGGAGGTTCTTATGATGAATCCCTGGGTTTAGAGAAGACCTACTTCCTTGATAGATTATGGGTGATGATTTCATTACCCCAAACCCATGGTTTGGGGATATCATGATTTTAACACCACTATGTTTTTAATTTGTTGGTATTTTAATATCCTTAGGTGTGGTGGTGGTGGTAAAAATAATAAAAATTCCCCTATATCTATGGGATAGGGATGATCCCATATTATCCTAGAAGTAGCTATTTCAACTACCCTTTTGATATTCTATGATTGTTTTTAGTACAATCCATATATAGGGCTCATTCTAGGCATGAACCATTGGATATTGATGAATTCATGGTGTTTAGAGGTTTTTATATCCGTAGATGTGAATCCTAATCCTACATTTCAAATCTATTTATAGAAACTTCTAAATTATCTATTTACTCTCGATACACATTTTTTGGATTTTGAAGTAGTGGGATTCTATATAAGTGATCATTCTATATATGTAGAACCCATGAAAAAAACTTTTCCTAAGGTAATGACATTGCAAGATGCCCCTCTGGGAGAACATTATTTTCTAGGGGTTAGGGGAAAATGAAATAATCCATACTCACTCCATCCTCTGATGTGTGTGTTGGAAGGGGAATCAATGACTATTTAGTGTGGATATTTAAATTCAATGATTTAGGAATAATGTAGGTATCTACAATGTATTCCTAACATTAGGTATCCTTTATAAGAAATAAAATTCAATTAAATCAAATGAAATAGTTATCCAATTTTCAAAACATGGTTAGTGTACTCCCCATAATATATATATATATTACCTTCAAAATGTTATAATTCATCCATATATTTAGATAAATATAATGTATTCATTCTTCTATAAAAGATATTTTAATTTCCTACTCATGAGTTGATATGGGACAAAACATAACAATTTTGTTTTTCTAATCTATATCACTTATCAAGATCAAACAGTTCTTCTCATTTTATAAATATATTCATCCACCTAATCAAAATAACTTGTCTGATTCCAAACAACCTTATTGAGGTAATGTATATTATTCATAACTATTAATATTTTATTTATGGTTACACATTTTGAAGGTGGCATGGACAATGATTATTTCATGAGACTATCCCTTTCTTGAGATATGGTGTCACTTGTTAATGGAGATGAAGCTAACGTGACGTGCCTCAAACTCTTAACAATATTAGATACAAGGGTTCCTTCAGGGAAATATCATCAAGAGGAGTACCTTCTTGCAGAAGTGAGATGCCACAATTAAGATTACCTTCATAGTATATATTCTAGGGAGGACCTCTAGAATTATTGATTAAATATCTTCAAATTGGAACTTTATGAATTTAACTCCTTCCCTTTTCTGATAAGGAGTTATAAAATTCTATATTTCCAAGTGAGAGATTCAAAAAGTCCTTAAGAACATCGACACTAATGTGGGTGGGAGTACGAGCCTTCTCCTAAGTTATTTGTTTCTCTTGTTGAGACCTACTTTTTTATGTTCTCTATTGAGAAGTTTATGGTTGGTAATTTCATACAGTGGTCTTCAAATATATGATCATTTTGGGGTAACTCTTCTGTTTTTGTTGGATTATAATAATAAGTATCTTGAGGCTACATTGAGATATAATCATTCCTTTTCTTCTTCACTAGAATATATTGGTGGGTATCTTTAGAGAATGTTGGGGTATGAGCCTAACTGTTGTATGTTGTTTGAATATTCCACCGACCCTTCTTTCATTAAGAAGGATAAGGGAAATAATATATCTCCTGAATAAATTCAAGAATATTTTTGTGAGTTGTAGTTTTTAAGGAAGGAATATGATTCTTCCCAAAAGTGTTTGATAAAAATATTTATCTAACTAAAGTTTTAATTGGAATATGATCCTGATACTTATATTTTTTATTCACTCAAATATATTAATGATCCCCAAAGATGGGATTGGGAATATTATCCCACTATTGGGTAACTCTTGAAATATACTAATTATCACTTTAAACATTGATAAAGGTAGCAATATTATCATTTCCCTTATTTTCTTCCATAATATGTTTCTAGTAGTCTTTCTTCCTTGTTGATACAAGGATACTATTTCAAATTTGAAAGGCATGGGTAGGAATATTGTTTGAAATCAATGAGGATTAGTTTTTCCATGTTTTTTTGTTGGATTCATTATCAACAGTATCATTTTCAACAACATTGATCTTGTGTGTTGGATGCAATATTTCCATTGACATAGTGTGGTTGATTATGTTGGATTTATTTTTCACTATTTAAAATTTTTCAAGAGAGGATGTTGTTTATAATAAAGGGAAAATAGTGTATTACATTAATCGTTGTGTGATACCTAAATTACTATCATGATAATACTAAAATATTGGTTGAAACTATCAAAGAAAGAGGATCACCCAAATAGTAATGCATCATGAAAAGTTTATGGAGAAGTTCAAGGACCATGAACACATTTATATATTCATTTATGAATCCTTATGGAAGTGTTTTGGTACATGTGGGATTGAGACCTAGGAAAATATATCCAAGTAAGAAGACACATGAAAATAAAAATTTGCATGAACATGGTGATTCCAATTCATCTCAAGGAATTATGGAAAAAGAAACATTTTCATGCAATTGAATAAGTTGAGAGAAAGGAATCAATTATTTCATGAATTTGTATGAAAGTAAACATTTTAGGTTTTCACATCAAAAAATGTAAAATGAATGATGTCTGTGAAAGTGTTTCATGGAGTGAAGAATTTTAATAAATATGAAAAACGTTTTGTGAATGTGGTGTTTTGATGTTCCATTTCTCATATTTGATAAAGGAAAGGTTTTAGTGAAAATGTACAATGTTTGTGAAAATGGAGTAGCATGAAGATGATATAGTTGTAAAAATCCATGAAGTACAGATAGATTTTAATAATAGCAGTGAGTTACAGGCTAATTTAGACATAAAATCATTAAATATATGTGAACATTGAAGGTTGTGTTCAAGGTTGGTGCTGCAAAATCCTATTGCGCGAAGGGTCTAAAATGTCTATAAATAAGATTTTACCCCCATAAATTGAAGATTATAGACATGTTTAATATGTAAAGTATTTTATTCATGAAAGAGTTTTGTGAATGTATTTATTGAGTGAATCATTCATAATGTCATAGATTCTGTGAATAAAGGTCTTGTGTTAGTTTGACCGAGTGAATTTGGAAAATTAATTCATCTAGAGATCAGTTGCATGAGATAAATTTTTCCATGAAGTTTTAGTGATAAAATCAGTTGTGTGAAGTAATAAACTTGTGTCTATATATAATTAAATAATTATTTAAAGATCAAAATATAAGGAATTTTAGGAGTTCCATGAAATAGTTAAGGTTTTTAAAAAGTATATGGCTTTGTGAAATAATTAATGTTTCATGAAAAATAAGGACTTTTGTAAATTATGTATGTTTCATAAAATTGAAAGAGTTGTGCACAAAAGTGAAGAGTTAAAAAACATGTTTATTAGTAATTCACATTAGGATAATAGTACAAAAAAATTGATTGAACTCATTTAAGACCTTTCTAAAAAAGATGTGATTCATTGAAGACTTGTATAATAGGGAAAACAATGATTTTATAGTGATGTTCACAACCAGTTTGTGAAAGGGAAGTGTGAATATCAATGAGTGATAATACATTAAATAAAATTTATACAATAAATTTATTAATTGGCCAATGATCCAAAAATGTTTTCCTCTTAAGGTAGTGAGTAAAATAAGAGGAAAAAAAGGGTGACCCTTGGGTAGAAATGATCCAAAATCTAAATCATTTAAAGGAAGTGATTTGGGAAAGCAATGATCATACCTAAAACATTATATCCACAAGACTAGTGAAGATTAAATGATTTTGGAACATTGACTGAATCTTAGTGTGTTCTACTTGGATGTATACTAGTATGGGTGAATGGTGTATAATTGTTATGTATTGTTTAGTTTCTTTTTCTTATATTATATAGGAATATAATAAATGATTGTAGATTGAGAAGTCATCAATATATATTGAATGATAATAAGATAAGTGAACCAGTTGATCTAATAATCACTTAACAGGTGGACGTCAGAGTGAACCTACTAACAAGTAAGGTCAGGATCAGTTAGGATAGTGAGAATTTCATGGGAACATGAGGAAACCTAAAAGTGTTTCATGAAATTATTCAACCCTGGGTTACCTCTTAATAAATTTCCCTATGGATCTGAAAATTGGTATCTATGTGTAGGTTTGTCTTGATGGATTTCTTATTTTAATTGATCTAGTAGATCATTAGAGGTCAAATATTTTCTATCCATTGAAAATTGGAAAGAAAAAATATATAATGAAGAACCAGAACTGAAAAGGAATCCTATACAATGTAAATGTTTTTGGGAAGTGTTTGATCAAGATAAATGATCCTTGAAACTCATTGATAGAAGGTATTGAAAAATGTAATTGTGCATCTACTTTTTAATAAAAGGATGCTGCATGAATAGATTGGTAACCTAATATGCCATGTTATGTCATAACTACTAATTATGATGATATATTAGTAGACTAAATGGTGTAATTTTTACATATATTTGGGAATATTTATTAGGGTATTAATAAATAAAACATAGAGCTAGGAAAGAAGAATAATTCTCAAGGGACCCATGTTGAGATGATGAGAATTGAGGTCAAGAAACTAAAAAGACTCAATAAAAGAATAATTCATGTCACCACAATCTTGTAGAGAATAATGACACGTAGGCTAATGTGTAGGAAGAAATATTTTCCAAATCTAAAGGGTGTAAAACTTGTTCCATGTAAAAAGATCCTTAACTCAAAGGTGGTTTAAAATCTAATGTCCATAATAGATGCATTTTTTGAATTCATGGAAGTGTTGGTTAAGGATAATCAAATGATGAGGAAAGTATATGTGTCCTAGATTGTTGAAATTATGAATATGGGTGAAACATTGAAGAGCCTGTGTGACTTGAATGAAAAAATTGAACATGATTTTGAAAATAAAATGGCCACAGAGAAGGAGTTTAAAGATTGAATTATCCCCTTCAAAACTAAACTATCGGAGAGGAAAAAATCTTAAACATAACCTAACTCATGTATGATGGAATTTATATACAAATTAAGGGATAAAATTGGTAAGATAAAGGGTATTGATGTAAGTAAGAGACATTAAATTAAAATAATTAGATTTATCCCATGGGATAATCAACATGTGAATTCCACAAATATCAAAATACGGAGTTAGAAAGCAAGTAGAATAATATTTCCAAACCTAAAAGATTTGACTCTAAGAGGAAGGTATCCACTATGTTTTACTATTTTGGAATCATGGGATATAAGATGAGGGTATACCTAGAATCCCAAGGTCTTAAAGGAATAAAAATATATTCTATAATAACATTTCAACCAAAGAATAACTATATGAGGTATGGTTTTTATGATATATGATTTATCTAACATGGTTTATATGGAGAATAATTATATAAAAATAGGTTGATAAAAGTTTCACATGGAAATCCTCTATTCTTAAAACTAACTGGATGAACTTTTTCACTAAAAGAATGTATACTAAGCTAGAGAATAGATTTATCATTCCAAAGGAAAAAACTGGGGCTAAAAAAAGTTGAATCAATAAAAAAAATAATTTTACATAAGGAATCCCTACTAGAATGTAATAAAACTAATCTTGAAAAAAATATATAAGTTTATTCAGATAATAGAAATTTGGATGAGTGTATAAAAAAAGATTCACCAAGGAAGAAAACATATGAGGTGGCTCTATTTATTGTTAATGTGAATAGACATGAGTCATTCCAGAGTGGGATAAAAAATTTACCCTGAGGTAATGGAATAAGATTTCGAAAATTGAAAGGAATAAAAAATATACATATGTGATTGAGATTTATAAAAATAGTAAATGGGTTGTAAAATATGATAAATAATGGAGTGATAAATAGAGCTGTAAGAAGTCATGAAGAAGATGGATCTAATCAGTAACATGTGAGAAAATATTCTTTTGTAAGATGCCTAAGGAATAAGAGTTTTTGAGTTAGGTTATGAAGAAATTTAAATGAACAATATACAAAAGGTGAATTCTAAATAAAACATATGAAATTAATTTTTTGTAAGTGTAATCGCTCAAATTTGTACTTCATGTATGATATTAAAGAAGCATGCCAAAAAAATGATTAGGATGAAGAAGTGATTAATGAGGTGACATAATTCCTTCCATAAAATATGAAAATGGGAAGAGGAAAGTATGAAAATGAAGTGTTGTTTTATCAAGGACATCGTCATTTATCATGTTGAGGAAGTGAATCATCCATTCCCCCCATCTTTTTGAATGTTATTACCTGATGTTTAAGTGTTTCAAGGTATATGTAAGATATGATATAAAAACCCTAATCTTTATTTCACATTAATACATGATTTATTACATAAAATTACACATAATAATAACTGAATGATCAAGAATCATAGTTTCATTGGTAATTAGGTACATAAAATAATATCATGAACATGGGATACAACAACATTATTGAAAACATCCTTAACATGCTTCTAAAATTCCATAAATTTTAAAACTACATGGGATAACATGGAGACAAACATAAGAAAGGGGTGAAGCATAAAGCCCTGTAGTGGAATAGAAAAGTCATAACATGAATATGAAAATAAATGTTAGAAAATAAGTATTCCACTAGGTAATGAAAGGAACATTAATAATAAGGCTTTATATGACATGATAATCATAAAGGAAACATGGGAAATGTGGAAACATCTAAAAAATGAATCAAAAACATATGTCCAAGATAAACCGCTAAGAAATCATGCTATAAAAGGTCCCATAAAGGAATTAGGATCACTACCTGTCCCAACATGACATATCATGTCACTAATCGTATCCTAATGCATTTAAGGGCTATATAATTTTGGTCGCACATCTCACATTCATTCATTATCATGCTTATGTGTGCTACAAAGATCATACAACATGAACTCATTCATCATAAACAATTTTTCCAATATCAAGTAATGTGGAATAAATATATGTAATTTCATAATAATAAATTATATTTTCATAAATGTTAACACTTATGATAGGAAATTAGAATCGTATTCACTATAGAATTGCTTTGTCATGGAATATCATTGTGAAATTTTGGCAACATAATTATGTCACTTAAATATTCATAAAATTGGTTTATGAGAGGGAAAGGGGGAGATAATAACTTATCCATAAAATGGGATGTTTTAGGGAAATGGAAATACATATCCCAACATTAGAAATTGGAAATAAAAGGCATAATTTAATGAAGAAACTTTAATAAGGAAAAGAATCCAAACTATATTTCTGCATGGTAACAGGTGTACATAAAGGATTGTGGGAGGATTAATGAGTGTTAAAGTGTGGATCTAATATTTTAGATATAAAATTTATAGTACGGGTAGTATGAAAAAATATATCCCAACATGATTAAATTTAAATTAAGTATCATCACATAAAAGGGGTTCTTGAATAAAAAGGTATGAGAGAAATCCCCTACAAAATTTTGGTATAGTAATGACTTAGATAATGGTAAAAATGAGAGAGGATAAATAATATCTCATTCAAAAAAAATTAAATTGATAGTAATGTAATTTTTTAAAATAAATTACAATATGAAAATGGCAATTGAAAAAATAAATTCTAAAGAAGGTGCTTGAATTGAAAGGAGGAGATGAAGGTGATGATCCCTTACTTGAGTGTGTGACTCCAAAATCTTAGAAGTGGCTTCTTGATATATTGGGGGAACCTTTGGAGTACACTATAGATGGTATGGTAGAGTATTTATATGCTCCAAGGAGTTTTATTAAGGAGAAATGGGATCTTGGTTTGATTTTTTTAGTAAATGAGGGGGATTTCTTTATTATTTAGGTTTTTGACTCTACATAATAAAATATCAAAAAACAAAGACCATCCTTGGTTTTTTTCCATGTTTTTTGAAAAATCGTATTTTTTATTACTTTATATGTCAAAGGGATTATATTATTAAAACAATTCGTTTTCTTATGTAGAGCTTAGTCACACTCTTAATGAAATGATTTCAAAACACTGAAATATATTATTGGTTTTGGAGGACTCATAATGGATTTAAAAAATAAATAAATTAAAATTAAAATCAAATTATTTTAAAGGGAAAAAATTATTTCTTCATGGGTCACATTTATATTAAATATTACATCACTTTTGGGACATTATGTTGTCATAAAACACAGTGTATATTTATCTGATATTTACTTTTTACTTGAAAATTTGAATATCTCAAAAAATTATGAAAAATGAACCATTACATAATTTAGATGTTATGATTTAAAGAATAATATTATTTTTATCTAAATAATTTTATAAATATTTTAATTTTAACTTTTAAAATTAAATTGACATTTATTAATAAATGTCAGGTTTTTTTGGCAATACCAGCTTTCGAACACTTATAAAAATCACATTCGAATTCATATGATTATTTATATTTGATAGAAATTATTTAATAGTAGTATAAAAATATTATTTTTTAAAAAAATACATTAATTAATTAATCAATTGATTTTATTTTAATATTAAAAACACAATTTGTGATTTATTGTATCAAAATAAAAATAATTTACAAAGTGACAATAATAGGATGAAAATATATTCATTATTATATAAAAAATATAATATGTATATTTATATTGGTAGGTTCTTGATACATACCCCTTTTAATACACCCACAAACACTATAATAGTAAGGTGGGCGATGGGGGACATTCATGGTGTGGTTTTGTGAACCTAGTTTGGGTTGTGATCTCAAGGAGGTTGAACTTCTCTCATAAATAGTTTTTCTCATAATTCAGTTGCTGGATATTATCTTGGGATTGGTCAAGGGAAAATACCCAAAATGATATCTCCTTTAATAGCTCTAATAAATGATCTTCATAGGGTACAATCCTACTTTTTGAGGTAATTCCATTCTTTTTCAGTGTCAATTGGATTTGTTAAAACCCTATATTTATACTAATCATGATATCACTATTCAATTTATATATTATCTATGATAATGAAACTTAATGGTATTTTAAATTCAATTTGATATAATAAAACAAAATAAGTTCACGGGTTTTCTATAATTATATTACTTTATATGACATTTAATTTAGATAAAAGGGGGATTTTATTTATAATAGTTTGTGTCATTATAGTATTCCCCCTTAAGGAATTTCACCCTCAATGTTTTCATTTACACACTAATAAGTTGATTCTAACTCTGATTCATCACCTCCACTAGTTCCCACATCTCGTCTTCAAATATTTTATTCCTCTACGATACCTTGACAATGAGCATTGTCTCATTTCGCAAAACTTTTTCTCTAGATCTAAGATCTCGATCTACTACTCCTCATAAGAATTGTAATAATCCAATGGATCAACCTATAGATTTATTAAATGTTATGTTTCAGGTATTTACTTTAGTAATTGGGATACATGAAATTCATCATGTACTTGACATAGGTTCATTGGGGGTGCTAGTTGGTAGGCCACCGCTCTGATGCAATCAAGGATCTCGAAGGGCACGATTAATTTTTGATAAGATTTTCCTTCATCCCATATTTTATTACTTTATTACATGGTAATATATATATGAATACCATATATCCAATATCAAAATCAAGTTATCATAGATTATTATCAACATATCTCTTCTATCAACTTTGAGTAGGTTTTATGTGCTACTAAATAGTCCTAACATTTTCCACTATATCCTCAACTATTCCAGGACCAATCAAAATTTGTTCACTAACATTTTCCTAACATGCAGGTGTTCTACACCTCTTTCCATGAAGGGATTCATAACGAGGCATTTAGATGATCGATTGGAAACTTTAGTTGTAAGAAAACTCTACCCAAGGAAGATGTTGGTTCCATCCTCCTTTGAATGCCATATAATATGATCGCAACATGTCTTATAGTTTCTGAATAGTCTACTCAGATTTTCCATAATTTTGAGGATGATATGACATACAGAAGTTCAGTTCAGTGTTTTGATCATGTTGGATACTTTTCCTGAATATGGAGGTGAATCTAGGATCTAGATCAGATACGATCGATAATGGTATGCCATGCAGCCTTAAAAATTCTCTGATGTATATCCATGCAATTTGATCTAGTGACATGTCCTCTCTAATCACAATGAAGAGTTCAATATTTTTAAGAGAATCCACAACAACCTAGATAACATTATTTCAATTTTATGTCTACAAAAATATGGTGACTAAGTCTGTGGTGTTGATTTCCCATTTCAATGTTGGTTAGGGTAATGTTTATATCATCTCTTTAGACTTCAACCCCTCATCCTTCACTTTATAACATACCAGGAACCATGATGTATATTCAGTGATATTTTTTTCATGATTTCTGACCAATATTTCACTGAGAGATATTGATACATCATTATTCTTCCTAGGTTAATGTATAAATTCAATCTTTGGGCATCATACAATGGTTCCTTATTTAACTCAGGATTTGAAAGAACACATAGTCTTGACCCAAATATCACAGTTCTTTATTCCCTATAATTGAACTCAAAGGATTTAACATTCATTATAGTTTCCACTTTCTTATCAATTCCCACGTCATTTATTTGATCATCCTTTAACATCTCTAGATGAGACAAGTGAGAATTCATTTGTGGATGGATTAATTGTTCTCTTTTCATTATAATTCTCCTTTATAACCTTTTCAAATATAATAAGATCAAATACCTATCAATTATTAATAATAATTGAATTTATGGATCCCTTATACTCAAATTGATAGATTTTTTTTGCTTTACCAGGATGGTATTATATAGAACAATCATAATCCTTGATCAGATCTAACGATATACATTGCCACATATTTTTCTCTTTTTGTGTGAATGTATACATGAAGATTTTTTGATCCACTTATATTTCATACTTCTCCCTAAATAGACAATTTCACTATATTTTCCAAGTGAATATAACTATAGCTAACTCTAGATCAAGTTTTTGGTAGTTCTATTCATGAGCATTCAACTTCCTTGAAGCATAGGCTATCACTTTTTCATTATTCATTAACACACAACTTAATCCCTTCCTAAAAGCATCACTGAATACTATGAAATTTTCTTCACTTGTGGATAGTGTGAGAATAGGGGTAGTGATAAGCATCTTTTTCAGTTTCCTGAATATTTCGTCACATTCATCTTTATAAGAAAACTTGACTTCCATCCATGATAACATCATAAGAGGGTTTTACAATCATGTGAAATTTCTCACAAATTAGTGATAATACACAACTAACCCAAGGAAACAACAGATATCATTCACAGATTTTGGGATCATCCATCCTTTAATTACTTCAGTTTTTTAATGTTCCAAATATATACCAATTATTATTATGATATTTTTAAATAATGAGACCCCCTTCAACCAAAACTTACATATGTTGTACTTAGAATATAGCTTTTTCGTTCATAACTTTTTTAACATAGTGTTAAGATCCTCTTTATGATCCTCCTTGGTTTTGGAGTATATTATAATATCATCTATAAGGACTACCACAAATTTGTTGAGGTAATATATAAAGACTCTATACATCATGTACATGAAGATTACTATAGCATTAGTGAGCCTGAAAGGCATCACTATGAACTCATAGTCCTTGTACCTTCTATGAAAATTAGTTTTAAGGATATCCTCCATTTTCACCCTAACATGGTAATATCCTAAATACAGATTCACATTATAGAATTATTGTTATCCACATAATTGATCAAACAAATCATAAATATATGGTAGAGGATACATGTTCATTATCGTGATCTTTTTGAGCACATGATAGTTAATTCAAAGGCCCATTGACCCATCATTCTTCTTGATGAATACGACTGGTTCACCCCATGGTAAAACACTTGGGCATATGAACCCTTTTTCATGATTTTCTTTTAGTTGTTTCTTCACCTCCTCAAGTTCCACAATAGCCATTCTATACGAAGTCTTGGATATTGGTAATATTCCCAAAATAAGCTTGATTGAAAAGTTATCCTCTCAGTTGGGAGGAAGACTGGGAAATTCATTGGGAAACACATTAGTGTCACTAATGGAATTCTGGTTTTTACCAACGGGAGTTTACCAACGGTTTTCTTAAACAATTGGTGTTGTAGGATTATGGAAGCCTTTCCCAATGGTTCACTGAAACCGTTGGGAAAAGTCACCCCTTTGCCAACGGTTTCTTCAAACCGTTGGTAAAGGGGTGTTTTAGGTCCCTTTTGCCAACGGTTCAACAGAACCGTTGGGAAAGGGCACCATTTTTCCAACGGTTCTGTAGAACCGTTGTTAATGGGTACCCTGAACATCTCTTTCCCAACGGTTTTTAAAAATCATTGGGAAAGATTTCCCCCAAATACAGCTGCGGTACTGCTCACCCCCATTCGCGACAAAATCCCTAAATTCATTCCGGCTCCACCGCTCTACTCCTCTCGCGAACTCCCCCATCCGAAGAGGTGAAAACCCGTCTGGAATCAGGTATTTTTTCCTTTATACACATATACTACCTTATTTTTATTGTTATTGATCTAATATTTTTAGTTTTAAGTTATCAATCCAGCTCCAGCTCTCTGCTACTCTCGAACTCCCCCATCCGAATAGGTAAAAACCCATCTGAATCATCTAAAATCATGTATTTTATTCTTTATACACATATGGTACCTTGTTTTTATTGTTATTGATCTAATATTTTAGTTTTATGTTTGGATTTTGATGTGATTTCACCGTGAAAAATAGGGAAATTAATGAATATTTTGTTAATTAATTAGTTTCCCCTGGAATATCAGTTGTGTTATAATGTCCATGCTAAATAAAGGGGTAATATAATAAAAGACCTTGAATAAATAAATTGTGGAATTTGGGGTGTGTTTCCTCTATGAGAGGTTTTTTGTTGTGTTTTATTGTATGTTGTAGGCTATTTTATGGGGATTGAGGTGACCGGTTGGGCTTTGTGATATGTGGGGTTGTAATGTGATGGTTAGTGTGCTTGGATGTGACATGTGACGTTGTATGATAGTGATGATGTGTGGTGGTGTTGTGTCATGTGGAGGTGTTGTGTGATGAAGTTGTGGTGTATGATGTGGTGAGGTGGATTTGGTTGTGCGGTGGTTTGTGATGTGCAATATTTTTGTTGTGATATGTGGTTGTTTTGGTGAGATAGTTGGTCGATGTAACATGGCATCAATGGTTATTGTGAGATGGTGAGTTATTGTGTGGTGGTTTTATTAGTTTCCTGGTTATCTATGGAATAAATTATGATGTTAAAAAAAAACAAGATAATAAATAAATGAGATGGAATATAAATGGATGTGTGGTAAATGGATTTAATTAATTTAACATTAAATGAATGGACAATGTAAGTGTGAATGAAGTGGCTTATAAATGAAAGTGAGAAATGCTATGTGTCTTGTGTGGTGGTGGTGTGGTTTATGTGTTTTATGGTAGTAGTGAAGTGTGTGATTATGTAGTTAATGTGAACCCATAGGTTGATTATTTTTTTCTATCTATATATCTTGTATTTTTATGTTATTTCTACACATTCCCAACCAGAGATGGATAAACTTACCAACGATCATAGGTTTTGAGTTATGGGAATTTTTCTAATATCTAGGATGGTGGTTATATGGTTGGATAGCTACCATGTCTTCCCTACTCTTCTTTTAAATGTGATTGACCATGTGTCTTAAGGAAAGATGCGATGTGATTGTCCATGTGTCTTCAGGTGAGATGTACTATGATTTCCCTAGTGTTTTCCGGTGAGGTGTGATGTGATAAGGATATAATAAGATGTGGCATGTGGTTGGGGTCATGTAGGGTAGGAGGATGGCACAAGGTTGATGTTATTCATGTTCATGATACCCTAATAATATGGTTATGGGATGAGGCATGTTGTGATGTGATATAACACATTAAGTTCTTGTTGGTTTTACATTTTTTCAATAACACATTTGTATGTTTTTTCACACGTGTAGTTGATACCTTGATTATTTTCTTCTATTATCATTTACTTAAATGTATTTTCTATTAAAGTTCAATCCTATTGAATTTTTTATGAAAAAATGACTTATATAAATTTTTTTATAGAATGGACAGAAGTTGGATGTATGAAACTGATCGGATCTCAAGCGATTTTCAAAACAATTTGGAGAGATTTATAGATTTTTCATTTCACAATGCTTCAGATAGTGGTCGTATACACTTCCCATGTTCCAATTGTGTTGGTAGACCTTGGTTGAGCCGTGAAGAAGTCATCTACCACATAACCAAAAATGGTTTTCAAGAAAACTAAATTGTGTGGTATCACAATGGGGAGAAAATGAAATCTCAAATTGGTGATGATCGAAATGAAAGGACTGGAATGGAGAATTTGATAGATGATTGGTTTCCGTTTATTCATCATCATGAATAAGAAAGGATTTCGACTCAAGAAGACATAGATATGAGGACAGCTGATGCATCTAGTGAAAATGATGATATTGATAGGGTGAAAAAATTGAATGATGCTGCCATGAATCCAGTATATCGACAATGCGATAAAAAGAAAAATCTGGAATGTTTTATCCGATTGTTTCATGGGAAAACTATGTATGGAATTTCTAATACAGCAATCGATTACATTCTTACCCTCTTAAAGGATTTAATTCCATATGTTCCAGATATTCCCTCAAACCACTATATAGTATGGAAGTTAGTTGAGGAACTTGGATTTTCATGAAAACAAATTCATGCTTTCCCCAAAGATTGCAGTTTATTCTAGGAGGAAACCGCTGAATGAAATGATTGTATAAAATGTTCGACATCCCGCTGGAAGTCAAAATCTGATGGAACACCTTCCCGCGTTCCACAAAAAGTAATGTGGCACTTTCCATTGATCCCCAGACTTCAGAATCTTTTTATGTCTGATGACATATCAATAAAAATGAGATGGCATGATACCAAGAGAAAGAAGACTAATGATGAATTGGTTCATCCTGCAGATGGATTTGCTTGGTAGATATTTGATGCTCAACATCATGATTTTGCAGCTGACGTGTGTAATGTGATGCAAAGGTCTTTCATGCGACGGTTTTAATCCGTTTGGGCTGATGCTTACTTCACACAGCACATGGCCATCTTTTATACAAATTTATAATCTTCCCCCATAGTTTTGTATGAAAAAACCTTTCACTTTCATGAGTATACTCATATCTGGTCCTTCTAATCCTGTCATTGATATTGATGTATACATGCAACCTTTAATAAAAGAGTTGAAACTTCTTTGGGATGTGGGTGTATGCACATACGATTCATGTTCGAAAGAAATATTTCAGATGTGTGTTGGGCTTATGTGGACGATCAATGATTTTCCAGCTTATGCAATGATGTCTGGATGGAGCACGAAGGGAAAACATTCATGTCCAGTTTGTATGAAGAATACACGATCTAGAAGACTGAAACATTACTGTAGATTCAGTTTTATGGGACATTGACGATTCTTTCCAAAGGATCATCCATATAGAATGAATCATTGAAGATTTGATAATACCATAGAGACTGATGATCCACCTCAGCTTATGTCTGGAACGGATGTGCTTAATGAATTGAAAGATTTTAGTTTTTCATTCGGGAAGGGTCAAATGAAATCTGGAAAGAGAAAGAATGTTTCCACTGAAAGCTGTTACAATTGGAGGAAAGAGAGTATCTTTTTTGATTTGATTTATTGGTCAACCAATTTTTTACTTCATTGCTTAGATGTAATGCATATTGAAAAGAATATATGCGAAATATTTCTTTCGGTTCTTCTAAATGTCAAGGGGAAGACAAAAGATGATTTGCGATCTCGGCATGACTTGGTGGATTGGGGCATCAGACCAGAATTGCATCCAGTGCATATCAGTGAAAATAAATGGAAACTTCCATGTGCTTCGTATGTGATGACACCTGGGAAAAAAACAATTTCTGGAAGTATTAGAGACTATTAGGGTTCCTGATGGCTATTCAAGCAACATATCTAAACGGGTCAACAGAAGAGAGTTGAAGCTAAAATCATTGAAGACTCATTATTATCACGTTCTACTGCATGAGTTTCTTCCAATAGAAATCCGTTATCTTTTTTCCAACAATTTAAGGGTGGTTTATATTCGGTTGTGACATTTTTTAGAGATCTTTGTGCTAAGAAGTTGTGCAAGTATTTCTTGCAAAAAATGTTGACAGATACCCCATTAATTTTGTGTGAGTTGGAGAAAATATGTCCTCCATCAGTTTTCACATGCATGTTGCATATGACTATCCATATTCACACTGAAATACTTCTCAGAGGATCTTTTTCTTTTCGTTGGATTTTTCCAACTGAAAGAAATATGTCCACATTAAAGTCTTATGTCCGAAACAGAAATCATCCTGAAGGTTCTATCGTGAACGGTTACTTGGCTCACGAATTTATGGATTTCTGCTCGATGTATTTGTCTGATCTTACTACAATATTGAACAGGCCAATGAGAAATGAAGAAGAACAATATGAACAAATTGAACCCAGTTTTCCATCACTTCCTCAAACAGGAGGAATTCCTGGATCATATACATTGAAGACATTAAGCCATGAAGAGCGGGAGATGGCACATCGCACAGTTTTGTTCAAATTTGATTTGTTTGATGACTATATCAGGTGACTAAATTGATTATGTATATCTTACATATATATCTATTAAACTATTAATATTTTTTATCTACAGGGAACATAAAACAATTATAAACAGGAAGCATCGTTCGTTATCTTTGATAAGGAGAGAGACTTTGCATAGAAAAGAGTTTTCTGCTTGGCTAAAATTGAAGGTATAAAAAAATTAATGTATAAAATAATTATATCAATATTTATTTAACTTTAATAGTCATTTATATTTCAGGTATTGAGTTTGTCTACTAACTCTGTCTCTGAGGAAATAAGAGCTTTGTCTTTTGGTCCTAATACTGTGGTTCGTGACTGTAAATCAATTGTTATCAATGGGTATAAATTTATTGTCACTGAATGAGTAAAGAACATGAGAACAGAACATGATGGTGTTATGGTTACTTCCACAATAGATTGTTATTCCGGTGCATCAGATAGTAGACCGCGATTTGAAAATGTGGGTTATTATGGAGTTGTTGAGAAAATAATAATATTGGATTATTACTCTCATGGACGATTCACAATGATGAAATGCCATTGGTTTGATTCGATGAAAAGACATGGCACATTTATTTATTATTGAGGAATTCGAGTAATTAATATGACTTGCACTCTTGCAACCGAAGAACCATATGTGCTGGCATCAATGGCTAAACAAGTTTTTTATGTCAAAGACCAACTTCGACCTGAATTTGGTGTCATAGTTGAATTAATTCCAAGACATATTTTTGATGATGGTGATGATGGAATTGACACTGTCCCTAGTTCCATTGGAACCAATCCATTTATTTCTTTTGATGACTCAAATAGATCAATTTTCAGAGTTGATTGTGAACCTGAAGTTGTGTTTGAAAATACATAGAATCATTCATCCATTTTCTCAATTCTTTTGGTTTACCTCGAGTTGGGTTGTTAAGGTTGGTAATGTTCAAATTGATTTATTATTGATCACAAATATGTTTTAGCTGACTTGACTGTTATGTGAATTTTCAATGTTTATTGGTTGCAGTTTTATTTGAATTGAATTTTGTAATTTGGAATGGAACTATATTCAAAAAATAGTCAAATAATAATTCTAACTTGGTGAACATTAAAACTTGTATGATTTATTAAATCCAATGAAGCTCTTCTAAAACAATTGATAGATGACTTGACCGTTATGTGAATTTTCAATGTTTATTGGTTGGAGTTTTATTTGAATTTCATTTTCTAATTTGGAATTGAACTATATTCAAACATATTCAAACAATAGTTCTAACTTGGTGAACATTACAACTTGTATGATTTATTAAATCCATTCAAGCTCTTCTAAAACAATTGATAGCTTAATTGACCATTATATGAATTTTCAATGTTTCTTGGTTGCAGTTTTATTTGAATTGAATTTTCAAATTTGGAATTGAACTGTATTAAAACATAGTCAAACAATATTTCTAACATGGTGAACATTAAAACTTGTATGATTTATTAAATCAATTCATGCTCTTCTAAAACAATTGATAGCTTAATTGCCCATTATATGAAATTTCAATGTTTATTGGTTGCAGTTTTATTTGAATTTCATTTTCTAATTTGGAATTGAACTGTATTCAAACATAGTCAAACAATATTTCTAACTTGGGGAACATTACAACTTTTATGATTTATGAAATCCATTCAAGCTCTTCTAAAACAATTGATATCTAAATTACCTATGAATCCCCTATTCCCTCATATATTTAGTTTTTTTGGGTGACACAATAGTTTTATTTTTCTAATTAATTACATATTTGTTTGCAAAAGCAGGAAATGAAGCCAATTGAAGAGAGATGAAGGAAAAAAATGATGGAGATCAATCGTCGAATGTCGGATATGGGTGTTCCACCATTAGTGCCTACAGTGAGTATTTTATTTCAAATTGATATATTTAAAGAATATATAATGTCATGTGATTAATTTTTTTGTAAGCATTTTTGTAGGATCCACCTATACGTCGATAGTTATTCAACGGGAGCCTAGTACTGGTCCTAGTACTCAGGCCGGTGGTACGGGGAGGGTTCGTACCAGAGGAGGACAAGTAGTTGAGCGTACCCGACTAGACCATGCCCCTCCCACTGACATGTCATCCTTCCCACATTCTGATCTCGGTGTGTCGTTAGAGACACACGGGATATTTAGGCCTCCCATGTTTTTGCTACCTTCTGTATCTTCTGGCCCATCATTTTCACATCCCATGATTATTCCCACTCCTCATTCAGCATCCAGTCAGACAGATATCCCTTCTTCTTTTCCTTCTAGTTCTATCTCTCCGAGCTTCTATATTCCATCGTCTTCAACTCCTGTTCCACCACATGGTGTTCAATAAGTTTCTGTGGATCCAGCGGCATTCAACGATCAGACCGGCACATGTATATTTATAGAACCCTAACAAATTTTTATAGAAATATTTATTTTCATTATAACATGTTTTGATAAAATATTTCTTTTTCTTTCATGACAGATACATCTACTAATAGGATGCATGGGCTGGGGCATACACGCATGCCTTCGGTGTGGAATTTCCACACACAGGTTATGGTGGATTATAATTAAGACAACCAAATGGTTGAGAAAATAGGGCAGCAATGTCAGAGTTTTTTGGCGACGCTTGCCAAATACTCCGACATCATTCCCGTCAGCCCGCTATCGTGGAGACATTTGCCACATGAGGTCAAGGATAGAGTTTGGGCAGAGATATGGGTAAAAAAATCTATTCTATTTAATGCCATGAATTATTTGTGTATTTATATGAATTAATATTTTGATTTCAACTTCGATTTAATATTCCCGATGGTGAGCGTGCATGATCGGAACGTCTAAAGGATTTAGGCAAGCTTTGGAGAGCCTACAAGAATGAGTTGTATATTGGCTGGGTTTATAGAGTTTTCACTGAGTTAGAGGAGGTAGCAGTGGTGGATGATTGTCCTATAGAGCAGTATCGTCAAATGATTACTCATTGGACAAGTACCCTGTTTGAGGTATTATTAACATTTGAGGTATTTAAATAATAACTTTCATGTTTTTCATTAATACTATCTATTGCATTTTAGAATTTTATTTATGAATAATCTGGAAAAAATAAAAAGAACATTGATGCAAAAAAATACCTCCACACACTGGGACGCACTACGATGCCTGATCATGAGAGGAAGCAGGTATAACAATTGTTTATAAGTTTTCATTACGACTTACACTTTCTTTTGTTTCTTCAATTATTTAATAGTTTTCTAAAGTTTTCATATAACTTTAGTTTTCAATTTCATTGTAGAGGAAAATACAAAATATTCAAGGACGCGTGCCTCGAGCAAAACTGTTTTGCTCGAGTAGACGGAAAAAGGATGGAAGTGCCGTCAACAAAGCGACTCAGCAGCAGATTGTAAGTTTTAAGCTGTTGAATTTATTTTTTAATATCTATTTTGTAACTTATTGATATATTTATATTTGTAACAGGCTGCTTTAGAGGCCCTTGATGCCAAAGAACCAGAAAATTTTGGGCCAACAGATCACTTACATCAGGTGTTGGGAGAGAAGCATTCTGGCAGAGTACGCTGCCGACCTAGGATAGCCCCGACGAGGTATTGGCCCTCCTCAGGTCTGAGCTGTAGTGCCACCGAGCTGCAGCAAGTTAGGGAACAAGCAGAACAGGCTGAGAAAAGGGCCACAGAGACGGCAGAACAGTCTTCTAGGAAAACGGTGCGTTTATAAAATTTTTTGAAGTTCTACGTCCTACACTTCCAGCAGAGGCCAACCCAGCTTTTGATAAGTATATTTCGTCGATATGTTCTATATACGTTGCACCATGTGGCAGTTCTAGTGGTGGTCAGGACGATGTATAGCTTGACAATGATGATGGCAAAGAGTCTGATGCGGAAGAGGAGGGAGAGGAGAAGGGTGAGGCGGGTGGCGAGGGCGAGGAGGAGGGTGAGGACGAGGAGGAGGGCGAGGGCGAGGACGATGATGGGGAAGAGGACGAGGGTGATGATGATGATGGTGATGTTGATGTGGGAAAAGTTGATCCATTACATTTTTGAGTGATATTACTGAGATTTGATATATAATCTATTCTAGTTGTTGGTTTTATCTAGACTCGTAGTATAGTATTGGAGTTGAGTTATTTTTATATATTATCTGTTTTTATGGATGTTTTTGTCTTTTAGTGGTTGTGTGTTTGGGAACCCCCCTCTTTCCTGGACCCCGGACAACCCCCCACCCTCCTCCCTGGACCCCGGACAGCCCCGCCGGACAGCCCCCCAGACAGCCCCCGGACAACCCCCCCCCCCACCCTCCTCCCTGGACCCGGACAACCCCCCGAACAACCCCCCAGACAGCCCCCCGGACTGCCCCCCACCCTCTTCCTTGGACCCCGGACAACCCCCCGAACAGCCCCAGACAGCCCCCCGAACAGCCCCCCACCCTCCTCCCTGGACCCCAGACAGCCCCTCGAACAACCCCCCTGACAGCCCCCCCCCACCCTCCTCCTTTGGACCCCGGAAAACCCCTCGAACACCCCCTACACAACCCCCCACACAGCCCCCCACACTCCTCCCTGGACCCCAGATATCCCCTCGGACAACCCCCCAGACAGCCCCCCGGACACCCCCCCACCCTCTTCCTTGGACCCCGAACAACCCCCCGCACAGAGGATTCTCATAAAATGGACAACATTTTAAGTACATACGGAAAACCGACCAAACTCATTCAGATTGTGTCGATACATTAGCACAAAGATCCATGGGTCATATGTGACATGTACGAGTCAACCCCGCCTCAATCTGAAGCGCGGTGTGGCCGCCACCACTCAAAGTGTCTGTATTTTGTTTCAAAAGGACATCATTTGAAGTGAAAAACATCAACTGGCATACAGAAAACTAACCAAACGCATTTGGCATGTGTCAATACTTTAGCACAATGATCATTGGGTCATATGTGACATGTACGAGTCAACCCCTCCTGAATCTGAGGCACCGTGGGGCCGAAATCACTCTTAGTGGCTCTCTTTTGCTTAAAATGGACAACAATTTATGTACATACGGAGAACCGACCAAACGCATTTGGTTTCCATTTAAACATTAGGAGAACGATCCATGGGTCATATGTGACGTGTACGAGTCAACGCCGTCTCAATTCGAGGCGCGGTGTGGCCGGAACCACTCAAAGTGTCTGCCTTCTGTTTCAAAAGTCCGTCATTTTAATTGAAAAACATCAACTGGAATACGGAAAACCAACCAAAAGCATTCGGATTGTGTCAATACATTAGCACAACGACCCATGGGTCATACGTGACGTATAAAAGTCAACCCCGCCTCAATCCGAGGTGTGGTGTGGCCACCACCACTCAAAGTGTCTGTCTTTTGTTTCAAAAGGACGTCATTTGAATTGAAAAACATCAACTAGCAAACGGAAAACCAACCAAACACATTCGAGTTGTGTCGATACTTTAGCACAGCAATTCATGGGTCATATGTGACGTGTAAGAGTCAACCCTGCATGAATCTGAGGCACGTTGTGGCTGGAATCACTCTAAGTGGCTCTATTTTTCTTAAAATGGACAACAATTTAAGTACTTATGGAGAACCGATCAAACGCATTCGATTTAATTTGAAACTTTAGGAGAACGATCCATGTGTCATATGTGACATGTACGAGTCAACGTCGCCTCAATATGAGGTGCGGTGTGGCCGGAAACACTCAATGTGTCCGCCTTCTGTTTCAAAAGTACGTTATTTTAATTGAAAAACATCAACTGGCATACGGAAAATTGACCAAACGCATTTGGATTGTGTCGATTCATTAGCACAACGATCCATGGGTCATATGTGATGTGTACGAGTCAACCTAGCCTCAATCCGAGGGGCGGTGTGGCCTCCACCACTCAAAGTGTCTGTCGTCTGTTTCAAATGGACATAATTGGAAGTAAAATACATCAACTGGCATTCGGAAAACTGACCAAACACATTCGGATTGTGTTGATACATTATCACAACGATCCATGGGTCATATGTGACGTGTACGAGTCAACCTCGCCTTAATCCGAGGCGTTGTGTGGCTGCCACCACTCAAAGTGTCTGTCTTTTGTTTCAAAAGGATGTTATTTGAAGTGAAAAACATAAACTGACATACGGAAAACCGACCAAACGCATTCTGATTGTGTCGATACTATAGCACAACAATCCATTGGTCATATGTGACGTGTACGAGTCCACCCCACCCGAATCTGAGGCACGGTGTGGCCGGAATCTCTCTAAGTGACTCTCTTTTTCTTAAAATGGACAATAATTTAAGTACATACGTAAAACCGAACAAACGCATTCGGTTTCCATTTAAACTTTAGGAGAACGATCCATGGGTCATATGTGACGTGTACGACTCAACACCGCCTCAATACGAGGCGCGGTGTGGCCGCCACCACTCAAAGTGTCCGCCTTTTGTTTCAAAAGTACGTCATTTTAATTGAAAAACATCAACTGGCATACGGAAACTGACCAAACGAATTCGGATTGTGTCGATACAATAGCACAACGATCCATGGGTCATATGTGATGCGTACGAGTCAACCCCACCTCAATCTGAGGTGCGGTGTGGCCACCACCACTCAAAGTGTCTGTCTTTTGTTTCAAAAGGACATCATTTGAAGTGAAAAACATCAATTGACATACGGAAAACTGACCAAATGCATTCGGATTGTGTCGATACTTTAGAACAATGATCCATGAGTGATATTTGACGTGTACGAGTCAACCCCGCTTGAATCTGAGGCACGGTGTGGCCAGAATCACTCTAAGTTACTCTCTTTTGCTTAAAATGGACAACAATTTAAGTACATACGGAAAACTGACCAAACGCATTCGGTTTCCATTGAAAAATTAAGAGAACGATCCATGGGTCATATGTGACGTGTACGAGGAAACGCCACCTCAATCCGAGGTGCGGTGTGGCCGGCACCACTCAAAGTGTCCGCCTTCTGTTTCAAAAGTACGTTATTTTAATTGAAAAACATCAACTGGCATACGGAAAACCGACCAAACGCATTTGGATTATGTTGATAAATTAGAACAACGATCCATCGGTCATATGTAACTTGTACGAGTCAACCCCGCCTCAATCCAAGGCGCGGTGTGGCCGCCACCACTCAAAGTGTCTGTCTTCTGTTTCAAAAGAACATAATTTGAAGTGAAATACATCAACTGGCATACGGAAAACCGACCAAATGCATTCGGATTGTGTCGATACATTAGCACAAAGATCTATGGGTCATATGTGATGTGTACGAGTCAACCCCGCCTCAATCTGAGGTGCGGTGTGGCCGTCACCACTCAAAGTGTCTGTCTTTTGCTTAAAATGGACACCAATTTATGTACATACGAAAAACTGACCAAATGTATTTGGTTTCCGTTGAAACTTTAGGAGAATGATCCATGGTTCATATGTGACGTGTACGAGTCAACACCACCTCAATCCGAGGCGCGGTGTGGCCGGCACCACTCAAAGTGCCTACCATCTGTTTCAAAAGTATGTCATTTTAATTGAAAAACATAAACTGGCATACGGAAAACCGACCAAACACATTCAGATTATGTCGATACATTATCACAACAATACATAGGTCATATGTGACGTGTATGAGTCAATCCCGCATCAATCCGAGGTGCGGTGTGGCCGCCACCACTCAAAGTGTCTGTCTTCTGTTTCAAAAGGACCTAATTTGAGGTGAAATACATCAACTAGCATACAGAAAACTGACCAAATGCATTGGGATTGTGTCGATACTTTAGCACAACGATCCATGGGTCATATGTAACGTGTACGAGTCAACCCTGTCGGAATCCGAGGCACGGTGTGGCCGAAACCACTCAATGTGTCTGTCTTTTGCTTAAAATGGACAAAAATTTGAGTACATACGGAAAACCGAACAAACGCATTAGGTTTCCATTGAAACATTAGGAGAATGATCCATGGGTCATATGTGACATGTAAGAGTAAACACCGCCTAAATCCGAGGCGCGGTGTGGCCGGCACCACTCAAAGTGTCCGCCTTCTGTTTCAAAAGTACGTCATTTTAATTGAAAAACATCAACTAGCATACGGAAAACCGACCAAACACATTCGGATTGTGTCGATACATTAGAACAACAATACATGGGTCATATGTGACGTGTACGAGTAAACCCCGCCTCAATCCGAGGCATGTTGTGGCCGCCACCACTCAAACTGTCTGTCTTCTGTTTCAAAAGGACATAATTTTAAGTGAAATACATCAACTGGCATACGGAAAACCGACCAAACGCATTTCGATTGTGTCGATACTTTAGAACAATGATCAATGGGTCATATGTGACATGTATGAGTCAACCCTGCCTCAATCCAAGGAACGGTGTGGCCGCCACCACTGAAAGTGTCTGTCTTTTGCTTAAAATGGACAACAATTTAAGTACATACGGAAAACCAACCAAACGCATTAGGTTTCAATTAAAACTTTAGGAGAACGATCCATGGGTCATATGTGATGTGTAAGAGTCAACTCTGCCTCAATCCTATGTGTGGTTTGTCCGAAACCACTCAAAGTGTCCGTCTTTTGTTTCAAAAGTACGTCATTTTAATTGAAAAACATAAACTAGCATACGAAAAACCAACCAAACACATTCAGATTGTTTCTATACATTAACAAAATGATCCATGGGTCATATGTGACGTGTACGAGTCAAACCCGCCTCAATCCGAGGCGCGGTGTGGCCGCCACCACTCAATGTGTCTGTCTTCTATTTCAAAAAGACTTAATTTGAAGTGAAATACATCAACTGGCATACGGAAAACTTACTAAATGCATTCGTATTGTGTCGATACTTTAGCACAACGATCCATGGGTCATATGTGACGTGTACGAGTCAACCCCGCCTCAATATGACGTGCGGTGTGGCTACCACCACTCAATGTGTCTGTCTTTTGCTTAAAATGGACAACAATTTAAGTACATACGGAAAACCGACCAAACGCAATCGGTTTCCATTGAAACATTAGGATAACGATCCATGGGTCATATGTGACGTGTACGAGTCAATGCCGCCTCAATCCGAGTCACGGTGTGGCCGGAACCACTCAAAGTGTCTTCCTTTTGTTTCAAAAGTACGTCATTTTAATTAAAATACATCAACGTGCATACAGAAAGCCAACCAAACACATTCAGATTGTGTCGATACATAAGAACAATGATCCATGGGTCATATGTGACGTGTACGAGTCAACCTCGCCTCAATCCGCGGCGCGGTGTGGCCTGTAGCTCTCCAGGAGTATGTATTATGTTTAAAATGGACATTATTTCAAGTAAAAATATATGGTATACAAAAAACCAATCAAATTATGAATTGACTTCCAGATTCCACATATAATTGTCATCTAAATTTTAAATTGATTTCTAAATGAATTATGTATGTTTATAATTACGTTATGAATTCTAATTTAATTATGGATTTGTATAGTTCCACAATTATATGTTAAATGTGTATGAATTTGATCTCTATATGTAAGTGTTAGTTGGTTACTGCAGGTACAATAATTGTATATGTATGTGTTAGTTTATTGCAGGTACAAAAATTGGATTGAAAATGAGAGGGAACCCAAAAAAGGAGACCTGGTGGGAAAATTGGAGAGCCAGTGGTAAAATTGGAGAGCTTCTGGGTAAATTGTAGATCTGCTGTGCAATTTTCTCAGCAGAGGCTATGCCAACGATTCAAAACCGTTGGCATAGAATGTGTAGGTCTTTTTTTACCAACGGTTCTATGAACCGTTGGTATAAAACTATTCCCAACGGTTTGCCAAACCGTTGGAAAAAACATGATAATTTTGTGCACTGTATCCCAATGGTTGTAAACCTTTGGGAAAAAGATTTCCCAATGGTTTTACAGAACCATTGGGTTAGGGTAATTTTCAACACCCTATCCCAACGGTTCACTATAAACCGTTGGGAAAAACCATTCCCAACAGCTTACTTCCCTACGGTTTGCAGAACCGTTGGTATAACATATACCAACGATTCTGCAGCCTTTCACAACGGTTTAGAACCGTTGGGAAATCCTGCATTTCCAATAGTGTGTATTCCCTCATAATAGGCATGTATTCAAGGATGATTCTTTCCTTAGACTCAAGCATTTGATCTAGACACACTTTTTCATTGGAAAGTAATGATCTAGCTTAAGATGTTGGTTATAAAGAAGATTCATCTTCTTCCTTACACTTGTATAGAATCAAGGTTCAATTCTTAATACTGAGAGTGATTTAATTATCACAATAATTTATTTTGGATATATATAGGTAAATCCAATCCATTCCCATAATTATATAAAATTCCATCAAAGAGAGTATGGAAAGGTTTTTTGGATTGTTCACCCACAAATTGTAACAAAGTAGGAGTTATATACTTAGGATGAAATAATTTCCCCATTATCAATTTTCAACAATAACTACACTCTCATGATTTTTGGTGGTGTTTGAATATTTATACTAAACATTCTCAATACGAAGGAATGCAAAGAACCAGAATAAAAAAGAAAATTCACTATCCTTGAATGAATAACTTATGTACCTATGACCACTTCATTTTCGAGATTCACCTGGGCAGTTCTGATAGAAAAAAACTGCCCTTTCTATCTTGGAGTTTGTTGGTTATCGCTAAAAACCATTAGATTAGTGAATTAGTTTGAAAAGTTATTGGTTCCTTTTAGTTTTAGTAATGGAAAATGCATTTAGAGTTGAATGGATCATTTCTTTTCCTCATAACATTAGTGGGATTCTCATAGTAGAAAATGTTAGCTATGTTCCCTTCCTTTCTGCACCTAAATAATTTCGTCACCCACCTTAGGAAATTTCTAGGGTGCATCATCCCACACCTTTTAGATGATGAATTCTGAAATTTCATAGCACTGTTTGATTTATCCATTTCAATCCTAGAATTAAACTCATTTTTTCTATTTTTTATCCCCATGATACCCTTGGGATTCACCAATCTATTTTTCATCCTTGAGGCAACATCAAAAAAAATTTCATAGCTATCAAATCCATATATCACCCAGGATTTTTGTAGACTAGTTTTTAGCTGACCAAATATGTGGTAAACCATGAATTCATGGGAAATGAGAAAGATATAGGAATATCGTTAAAGTATTGTGACACATTCCTGGAATACCCTCGTAAATTTTTCATCTTTTTTCCTAAGGGATAGGAAATCCCTTTCCATTTTAATTTAGAGAGTGTGAATAAAATATTTATTGGAAAACATTTTCTGGAATTCCTTCCACTCCATTACTACAATATCTTCCTCAGAATTTTTATTTTTGATCAGTTCAAACAACTGACCAGATTTTCCCTCGATATGACAAACATCCAGTATAACCTTCTCTTATTCAGAACATTGAAGGATTGGTAATCTCTTCTCAATTTAGTCGATCTATTTTTCAATTATTAAGGGATCAGATGACCTATTGAAATAATGAGGCCTTTGTCGCATGAAGCTCTTGATTGCAGCTTGTTCTCTTTTTTTGGGGGGGGGGGGAATTCCTATGGATCTAGGTTTCTATTCAGAACCCAAGTTAGCTAATAGAGTATCTTCATAATGTTCATGATTATAACGCTCATTAGGTTGGGAATATCATTGGGGGAAATCATCACATTTCCTATCACATTGATTTTTAACCAATTCCTCCTATTTTCGGTCAATGGCTAGAATAAAGGGAAAATTTGGGATGATTATTTCTAAACCATTAAACAGATAAAGGTTAATAAAATGACATTTAAGGGATAAATTATCAAAAACATTTATTTTATTATATTATGAATTTCTAGGATTTACTATATGTTATCCATGATCTTATTTTATAACATATATTCTTATAGAATTTTTTTGATCCCTTAATAATTTTTCTTAATGGGATTATGAATTTACAAAAGCATATCCCATGAGAGTGTCAACCTATGTGTGATTAAGGTCATTTTTCATGTACTAGGTTATCTTGAGTCTGTCTTGGGACACATTGTTGGAGTTTTTACCTCTATGTATATATATTCCAGAACCACACCCACTAGTAGTATCAATAAAGGGATGAATTTATTGATAATAAACTTAATTTTGAATTACATAAATTTAGGGATGTATTATTAATCTTAGTCTTATCCCTTACGATATCTCTAGAGTTTTCTAATCCTAATCCCAAAAATAACTAAACTTTTCCTCTAACGCAAACTATAACAACTCTAATATTTATTTCAAATTAATTAATGATTTATTACATTAAATTACACATAACACAAACTGATAGATAAATAAGTCTAGTGTACTTGGTAATTAGATAAATATAATAATATCATGAATAAGGGATATAATAACATTATTAAAAACTTTCTTCACATGCTTCTAAAATTCCACGACATGTAGAACTACATGGGATAACTTGGGAAAAAACATAAGAAAAGGGTGAGATATAAATCTTGGGAATTGAATAAAAAAGGAATAACATGAAGAAAATAATACATCTTAGAAAATAGTCATATAAATGGGGCATAAAAGGATCATTAAAAATAATTCTTGATATAGAATGATAATCATATTGGAAACATGGGATGTGTGGTAACATCTTAAAACACTTTATCATAAACAAAGGTCAAGGATAACCCACCAATATATCATGGTGTAAAAAATTCCATAAAAGGAATCGGGTTCACTCCATGTCCCAACTTGACATGTTGTGATACTAAATATTACCCAATGTAACTAAGTCCTATTTAAGTTTTAGTGCACCTATCATATTCATTTCATTATCATGATTAAGTTTTCAACATGGGTCATAACAAATAGATTCATTAATCAACATAACTTATTCCACGATCAGGATTTTTTATTCAATATATGTAAACCCCAAATAAAGAAGTATATTTTCATAAATTTTAACACCCTCAATAGAAAATGAGTATGGTATTCACTACACAATTGCTTTGTCATGGAATATAATATTGATATTTCAGCAACATGATAGCCTCACTTAAAGATTCATTAAATGGGTTGATGATAAAAAAAGTGGTATATCATCATATAGACATCAAATGAAATATTATTGAAACTTGGAAATATCTATCCTCAAATTAGAAATTGGATATACAAAGAATAAGTTAATGAAGAAAAATGAATAAATAAAATAATCCAAACAATATTTTGGCATGGTTATGGGTGTACATAATGGATCATGGGAGGCATAATGAGAGTTAATGGGGGGATATCATAAATTATATGTCACATTTAAAGTAATCTATGTTTGTAAAAATATATCCCAACATGATAAAACTGAAATTAAGAATCATAACATAAACATGAGTGCCTGAATAAAAAGAGAGGAGAGAAATCCCACACAAAATTTCGGCATCGTAACAGATTACATAATGGTCAAAATGAGAGAGGATAAATAATAGATAATTTAAATAAAATAAATTTTATTTTAGTATAATGTCTATAAAAAATGAAATTATAAACAATTTAAATTTAGAATACCAATTCTAGAGAAGGTACTTGAATTAAATGGGGGAGAGAAGGGTGAGGATCCCTTATATGAGTGTGTGACTCCAAAGGCTTGGGAGGGGATTCTTGAGAGATTGAGATCACCGAGAGAGGAATTTATAGAGTATAGGGTATGTTATGGACATACTGCAAGGAGTTTTAGTTAAGATAAATGAAATCATGGGTGTGTTTATATAGGAAATAAGGGTGATTTATTTTGTATTTATTATTTGGATGCTACATAAAAAATATCAAAACCCAAAAACCATACCTTTGTTTTTACCATAGTTTCTATCAATTGAGATTGGTTTTTATTATTTTATAACTCCATGTTCTGAAATTATTAAATAATTCCCTTTATTATGTGGAGGTGAGTCACACCCTTAAAGAAATTATTTTAAAACCATAAAATATATTATAGGTTTAAGATAATTTATAATAGTTTTACAAAATAAACCAAATAAACTGAAAATCACATTCTTTTAAATGGGAAAACATTATTTTGACGTTTTTATCATTTATAGTAATTATTACATCACTATTAAGTCATTATGATGTCATAAAACACAACGTATATTTATACGACATTTAATTTTTATCTGAAAATTTAAATATCTTAGAAAATTATGAGAAATTTACCATTGAATAATTTAAACATTATAAATCCAAAAATAATATTCATTTTACATAAATAGGTATTTAAATATTTCAATTTTTTCTTTTAAAAAATCATTATTTATTAAGGAATGTTTTGTTTTTTTAATAATAACAATGTTTGAACCATTATAAAAACTACATTTGACATCATATGATTATTCATATTTTATAAAAATTATTTATTAATAATATTAAATGATTATTTATTTAAAAATTAAATTAATTAATTAATTAATTAATATAATTTTAATGTTAACCAAAAATATTATTTGTGCTTTATTTTATCAAAATAAAAACCATTTTAAAATTTACAATAATAGGATGAAAATATATTCATTATTCTATAAAAAATAATGTATTTATACATATTTATAGTGTCTTGATAAATATCTATTTAACACACAAGAAAACATTCTAAGAGTAATGTGTGCTATGATGGAACTTTTATTGGTTGGTTTGGTGAACATGGTTTGAGACATGATGTTGATGAGATTGAACTTCACCTATAAATGATTTTTCTCAAGCTTATGTTGTTGGATCTAAACTTGGTCTCAGTCAATGTAAAATCCCAGAAATGTTATCTCCCTTGGAAGTTTCGTTAAATGGGATTCATAGGGAATGATCACACTATTTGAGGCCATCACGTCTCTTGTACGTGTCAATTGGATTTGTCAAAACCCTATATTTATACTAATCATCTGATCAGTGTTCAATGACTATATTCTCAATGGTAATGAAACTTAATGATATTTTAAATCCAATTGGTCATAATAACACAAAATAAGTGCATGTTTTTTCTATACCCATATTACATAGTAAGACATTTAAGTAATATACAAGTGGGAATTTCATTTATAATATGTTTGGTATTTATATATTTTCTGTGGGGATGTTTTACAAAGAGATACAAAGTGGTGTTTTGATGTGATCTGGAGTCCCAACTAGTTCAAATCGGTACATGTATAAATTTTTCTATATTGATAATTTCATTGAATGGGAATAAAAGATGAATTAGGGTAATAATGGAGTGTAAAAATGATTAGTCATGGGATATGAAATTCAAGAGTTCAATTTTTTTCAAGTAGTATAAAGATACATAATGCATTAATGTTAAGCTTACTTGATCTTTATGACGTCAGATCTTGAAGATAGAAAATTGTTAATGTTGTAACAAAATGGTCTCTCGGGTGTTATTTGTTTTTTTAACAAGCATGTAACATCACATGATTCTTCTTAGGATATTAGAGGCTACTATGGATGGATTAATCTCATACAAAATTTTATTTCTATATCTATTTAAAATGAATATAATTTTTGGGGATGTTTGAGATAACAAGGGACAATTTTTTTCCTCAAAAAAAAGTTAAGGCTTCTATTTTATGAAAAGATAAATTAGTTTTCAAGTTTAGTTCAGGGAGTGGTCTTTGAATATGAAAAAAATTCATCATTTAAATACATGGAATCATTAAATATTTAAAACATTAATTATCCATCATTTTTTCTTCTATGATAGTTGGTATCAGTTTAAAAAATTTATGTTAGCATGGTTTCTTGATCTGAAGAATAAATCTAGAAGAATTTATTGAAAGAATATTAAGTTCATTGGAAATTTTGATATGTATACAATTTTATGAGTGTAATAGGATGTCATGGTGTTTTTTTCTTTAACTCTTGTTTCTTATATAGAGTCCCATGTCAGTAGTCCCAAAGGTCTTATCTATGAATCTTTTTTAAGGGGGAAGTCCACCAACTAAAAGTATTTGTGAATGAAACTATAATATAATGATGTTTTTTAGATAATGATATTATTCAAACTTGTATTCATATATATAGAAATTTTTTAAAAAATAAGTGATTTTTTGTTTAAAAGCAGTGGGACTAAAAAAGAGGAGTTGTATATCATTGGGTGATAATTGATTCTCTTAATAAAACAGGAAAACCATTTCTACATATGTGGATATATAGAAATATGCAAATAATTATCATTGATAAAACAAATTTATTTATATAAAAAATTAATTGTCTCAATGAAATCTAAAAATGGAAGCTTATGTTTTCTAATATGAAGAATATGGGTAAGAATAATAACATTTCTAAAATTGACACCCTTGTTTCCCAAGGTACAGGTTTACTAGGATTCTATATTCAGTATATATGGTACTAAATTCCCTTTTTGTTTAATATAAAAGGAGTAAAAGAATAATGAATTCACCAATAAAATAATGGATCGTGAATATATATGTGTTACAAACCATCCCTTCATTGGGGAATTAAGAAGTGAATCCACATAATGAATAAAATGTCCTGAATATGTTTCTGTTCATGAGAAACCCTTTATCGTGGATTAGGAAGTGAAGGCTATAAATCAAATGATGATGAGGATGTTTTTTCAATGAATATAAATTAGAAATGGAAAGAATGATGAAGTAATATACTTAATGGGGATGAATGAAGTGGTCCTTTCATTTTCCACTAATTGTGAAATGATTGATATTAATCACCAAAATTTATTAACAATTAGTATTGGAATTCATGGAAAGTTGATATTAATTATGATTTATCTGGTGGAATCAAGATAAGGGTAATGTATTTATGAACGTGTTTTGAAAAATACAATGTGGGTATTTTTAGACACAAATGATAGTTATTTTTTCCATGTGTTATGTGATGGATTCATTGTCAACTCTCTCATTATCAACCCTAATGAGTTGGTGTCGTGAATAAAATAATTCCATAGAAATGGTGTGGTGGGGAACATTGGATTTTTTTTCACCATTTCAACAGTTTCAATATAAGATGTTGTTACTTATAAAGAGAAAATGCTGGAATTCATAAATCACTATGTGATCTCAAAATGTTGATCATGATAATAATAAGACATGGGTTGATGATATCAAAGAAAAGGGAGCATCCATGTAGGGATGTAGCATTAAATATTCATGGATAATTTCTAGAATCATAAATACCTTTATATATTCATATATTAGTTGGTTTGGAATTTTTTTAGCGTGTTTGGGGATTATGTGAATGAAAGTAGATAAATGGAAGAAGACTCATGAAAATCATAAGTTATGTAGGCATGGTTATTCCAAACCATATCAAGGAAATATAAAATATGAAAGATTTTTACACAAGTGAACAAGATATGTTGAAGGTATAAATTATTTCTTGAATTTTTGTGTAACCAAATATTTGAGGTCCCATCATCAAAAAATTGGGAAGGCATGATGTTTGTAATAGATTTTCATGTAGAGGAAAAATTGTGTGATCCGGATAAATGTTTCGTGAAAGAGGTTTTTTGAATCTTCCAAGCTCATTTTTGTAATTAGAAAGTTTTTCATGAAATTGTGGAGAGTTTTTTATGGTGTATTCTAATTAAAAGTACATTTTTTTATCAAAAACATAAAATACAGATGGAATTATGTCGGTGGTGAGTTATGCACTAAAGCGACATCTAATTTTAGAAGGTTAGTGAATCAGGAATGTTTTCAATGATGTTACTTATGTTAAAATAAGTTGTGTGAATTTTTATATAAATATATAAATAGTGGTATACCCCCATATTTGATGAATCCAAACATTTTGGAGATTTTAAGGCTCTTATTCATGAAATAGTTGTATGAATGTACTTATTTTACGAAGCATTCATGAAAGTACATGTTTATTGAAGAAAGGTCATGTATCATTTTGACCAAGTGGGTTTCATGAAAACATTAACATGTACATGAGTTTCCCAAAAAACTTATTGTGTGAATTTAGTGTAAAAACATTAATTGTGTGATTATTGTAACTTGTATCTATATAGACTAAGGGATATTCATGAAAGAATGAGACTGTCGTGAAATTTGGGATTTTTATAACACCATTAAATTTGTAAGAAATTGGGGTGTTTCATGAAAAAATGAGTTTTTTTTAACGTACAATTTTATGAAAACTTTCATATTGTGGAAAAGTTCTGGAGTTGTATACAAAAGTGAAGAGTTAAAAAAAGATATTATTAAGAATTATCATCAGGAAAATAATAAACAAAGGTATTTGTTATCATTGAGAACATTGGAAAAGGATGTCAACATTTCTTCAATAGTTTTTAAATGAAGAAATGATTCTTCTATGGAAATTTTCACAAAAATATTGGGAAAGGGAAGTGTGAGAAAAAATGATAACTAATCAATAGAGAAACATTTAGATAGTTAAGTCATGCATTGGTCTATGATACAAAAAGGAGTACCTTCTAAATCACTCAGAAAAGGGAGAGTAAAAAGGGAGTGACCCTTGGGTGGTAGTTAGCCAAACCTTATATCTTTAAAATGAAGTGACCCCAGAATATTTTGATCATAGATGAATCATTTTATCCAACATTCTAGTTAATATTATTGGATTTTGGTATATTTACACAAAATTGGTGTGTGATCCTTGGAAGTAATAGAATTTGGGTGAACCAAGTAAATTTATTGTGTCTTTTCGTACTCTATTTATTATATTCTATAGGATTATAATTAGTGAATCTGGATTGATACATAATAAATCTTATCAGAATGAGGCTAAGATAATAAAACTAATTAATTGGATTATCACTTTACAAGTGGATACATGAGTGACCCTAACAATAATTTGGGTTAATATTGGTTTGTAAAATGAGTGTTTAAAAGTAAAATTACAAAACATGAATGAGTTTCATACTCTGATTCACCCCTATCAAGTTACCTCTTACTAAATTCCCTTGTGTGTCAAGTAAAAACGATCCTTCCCCTCCATAGCTTCCAGGAGATGATAACGGTCTTTTATGTTAGTAATATGGTTTCAATCCCATTATTTTGTTTTTGAATAGATATAAGTATACTCCAATCCTCCATTAACCAATGGTATATATGCATGGGATTAATATGAGAGGGTTTAAGTGTGATTCTAACCTTGAATTGATTCCAGGATATTTTTGCTCATTCCTCTTTATGGTTCTAGGGTTTTCTAATAGGATTTCTGAGCATGATCATGAATATAAGACTAGTAATCAATATAATTCATTGTTGTTAATGAACTTCTTATCTGTGGATAGGGATATGATACCATTTCCTATCATCAAAATCTCATCATCCCTAGTGATAACTTTTGGGGTCCCATTCCTAAGTGATCAGTGTCAACACTACCTTGGTGGAACCCTTAGAAGGTTGTTGAGGAGTATAGGACACATGATTATAGAGATAGTTTAAATTAGTGTGGGACCTCCTAAGAGAATTTTTAATGTCGGTGAGGTTGTATAATAAATTATCTTCAACCTCCATGAGATAACGGAGGTAGTAATTCTCTCACTTTGTTGATAGGATACCAATGCAGTTCTTAGTGGTTATATACATCATCTGCTTTAGTTTGTTCTTCTTATTTTAGAGAGAAAACATATGAGGCTTAATTTAATAGATATTTTTTGTAGAAGAATACTAATTTGGATATAGTAATATTTATTTGGTACTCTCTTATCATCTTATTTTTGACTTTTTAGTGGATAATCTATAGGGTAAAGAGTATCCTCTTGACCAAGGGGCCAAAACTATATCAAAATTCATGGAATTCACTTTTTTCATAAATTTTTCAATTGATTTGGATCGAAGGGGGTTCTAGTATAAGGATTTTTATAAGGAAAATTAAATAAAAATAGGAAAGCCTAGTAGTGAAACATTGAAATTAAAAGGAATTCTCAATGAATTAATTTCATGGGATAAGGATAAATCAAGCATCTTTGTTTTCAAAAGAGTCATATTTGGATCAACATTTTATATTGAATCGTGAATTTTTATAAAGAAATATTACCAACCCCCATAGTAACATTGTTATTTGGTTTTCATAAATATTTCACATTATTTTTACTGTTTTTGTTTCTGATGGAAACTTCTAATGTATTCTACATCTGTAATGGGTTTTCAAGAGCATCATTTTGGGGATACCTTTGCAATGTAGGTGGTCATTGTTTGTTTCACTAGAAATTTTTCAGAATTAATTTTTGTCATGATGATGGGTGTTAGAGATAATTTCACCCATTTGGGGGGAATTATTAACTACTATATGGTTCTCTTATAGATTTATGATGCTTTTGTGAATCCTTCTCAAACCCTTATGGTGTGTTGGTTACCCCATCAAAACACTGGGTCAAAACCATGAATCAATGTCAAAATATGTATATATTAATTTTTTCCCTTAATTTAATTCTCTAAAATGCTTGATTTGTGATGTTATGTTTTAAATCCACATATCAAGGATATCTGATGATTATAGTCATCCAAGGGGGGAAATGATGTTGTATAGTTGTGATCCGCCCATATAAATGGGTCTATATATACCATTTAAGGGAATCATAACCCATGTAGTTCAGTTCCACTTAATGGTATATGTTTTTCATTTTATGTTTACATGACAAGGACTAATTCAAATAAATTAATTTCATGTAGAATGAAATATTTTAAAAAAAATCACAGTGATGTTTAGTGTGGAACTTACACATAAGAATCCTTTTATAATTAAAATTTAAGGGAATGTGGACCAATGATTATTGGTTTGTTTAATTGGAAATATAACCCTATGAGATATTTGGTGGGATTAGGTGGTATAAATAGAATACCAAGAGTGTCTTATAGGGAATATATCATAGGTTTGGATGATATGGTGATCATCCTAAATAAGTTTGGAACTCCAAGTGGGGGTAAATGTCATTGAGAGTATGCACTAATGAAAAATAAGACTTTTGGATATTAGTTTGGGACCTTCAGTTTGTTTTCTAATTATACTATGGGAATAAGAATCAAATATCACTTTTTTTGAGAAAAGAAGTTTAAGGTCATAATACTAGACCATACTTTATAGTTTAACATTATTCATTATAGATGTTTTCAAATAGTTTTATATCACTTGTGGGTATTTATATATCATGAAAGGTCTAATAATATAATATTGAGTTGGGGTTACACATATGTGCTTTCCCTATAGAGTTTATATTTCCTAAAATGAAATGGTAGGGTAGTGAAGGATATCTAGACCCATAAGGGATAAACCCCCTTGAGAAATATTTGTTATGGATTAAAAATTGAGGTTTTAAATTCTATTGGATGTTATAAATTTCGAGAATAATCTCATCATTTAGAATTAATTTAAGACATACACCCATAGGAAGCCCATTTTGTAATGGTTCATCAACTGTAATCAGGAATCAACTAGACACCCAAGTTATCCTGGTTTGAAACTGGGTCAGAAACACTATGTCCAGTGAACCATGATATATTATACTTATATCATGATAACCAATAAACTTATTAATAAGGAAATAAAATATAAGGATTCCTTAAGAGACATATTATTCTAGGAGGAAAATATTGTAGATTTTGTTTATCAAGGGAATACATGATCAAAGCGTTCCACATGGGTGTGCATGGCCAGATCATGTATGTCATGTGGCTTTCAAGGAGGATTTATGTTAGTGTTTTTGGGTTTCTACCTTGATGAATGGAAACCGTGAATGTTTGATTTTTTATTTCTTTTGGATTTTTGGCTTTCATTAAGTAGGTGAAAATAGGAATCTATTGCATCCCATTTTAGTGGTGTTTAGAGGAAACAACAAGGGTCACTTAGTATTTACTAAGAACACATGGTCCTTAATTAGCTCACTGTGCTAACAACATGTTTCACCTATGATTGTATAAAACCTATTCATATGGTGTGTTTTTTCTAGTCATATCTACTTAGTACACCCATGAGGTCATTTTACATTCTGGGGACTCACACACCTATATGGGATGAGAGAGCAAAGAGTGGTGACCAAACTATATATTTTCCTCATTTTTCTACGTTCTTAGTGGTGATTACCTAGTAAAGTTCCCTAATAGAGGTTTTGTTAGTGATATTCTCTTAGTGTGGTTTTCCTGCTAGCCTATGTTGGGTTTATTTCATTCAAAATTTCTTGAGAATGTCATTTACACTTGAATCTATATCAAGTACATGGTCAAAATGTTATTTACCTTTTATTGGTAACATTTTTATCCTTCCTCCCAATCATTAATGAATGAGTAATATGGGAATTTATAGACATGGGTGGAGTATATATACCCCAAAGTTGGAATATGCACAAAAAATGAACGATTTACCACATTGATTAACTTTATAGATTTTATTGGTATGAATATTATATAAGAAATCCTAGGTGATAACTTAGGTATCACCCATAAAGGATTAATTAATTTCATATGAGTAAGAGAACATGGAGGTTAGAGGTTTCACCTACATTGGGTTTGTAGTAGATACATTGTTCATGAAGGATCCTTCAAGAATATTATATATCAGTCTTGAGTGTGTACCAACTTATAATTCAATCCACGTTACATGATCATAATCATTATCACACGCTTCGCCTAGAGAGACAATGTGAGGAATTATCAGACTACCTTGGTACTAATGAGATATGTGATCTAAATGTACTTAGATGATCATACACGAAATTTTTACACCATTGTATGTACCTTATCCAAATTTCATACTATCCCATGAGATCTCTTAAGGTATTTTATCTTACTGAGAAGGAATATGGAGTGATTAACTCTACGTGATTCATTGGATATTTCACACTATGAGATAACATATTTTTTCTAAATTCTTATATAGAGGGCATATTAAAAAGTCCATAACTTTTGATCTATATGATTTTTTCACTGATTTTTCAAATTAAATACTGAGAAGATAAATACACCCATATCTATTATATTAACCCCTTATTAGGGGGATTTTAGGCTATAAAGTTCCTAGAAGGCCCTAATAATGGGATTTATGGTCTTGAAACCCTATTTGTTAGTAATTCCAAAAATCCTTTACTTATTACCAATTATAGTTTCTTATCACCACTTCACTAAAAAAGGAATTTTTTTTCAAGATATATCTATCCCTTGATGTGTAATCAGTCATGAGGTGAATGGGAATTAGATTTTTTCTTCTTTGGGAATAAAGATAGATTTCTACTAAAATTCAACATGTGTTTTTTGAGTGGTCATAATGTCATGGATACTATAAAAAAGTGTGTGGCATGAATATATCAATTCTAAAACGTGAATTTAAAAGAGGAATTTTAGATTCACTTTGATTCTGGGCACATAATGTTACGACATAGATAATATTTCTTCTTGAAGTTATCAAGTATAAAAAAATTTAATCAACTTATATAATTATCTTGGATCAATTAGTTTTTAAATTCTGTCCTTAGAAAATTTGGTTCCAACTAAACTTTTAGTATAAAAAAATCATGTGTCCTCTATTTCAAACTTCATTATAAATATACATACATACTTTCAATGAGAAATAAAGATAAACTATTCAACATGATAAATTTGTAAGCTATAGAATTTCTCATTTCACTAAGCATAAAAATTTAAAATAACATTTCCATTTCTAATAAAAACTATTCATAATCACTTTTAAAATTTTTATAAAATAAAATATCATCTATATAAACAATATAAATAAGATATACTTTGTTGTCATATTTGACATAGATATTGTTGTCAAATTTTCCATTAATGAATTTTAACTTTTTGAAATAGGTATATAACATGGAATACCAATCTCATTTGGAATGTTTCAACCCATATAGATCCTTATTTCTAATTAATACGAAGTTATAATAATTACCAATAATTAATCCATTATAATTCTCAATTTAAACCTCATATTCTATCTCTCAATTGAAGAAGTCAGACTTAAAATCAATTTAAAATATCTTATATTGACTTTGTGTTGTAATAAAAATAAAAATTCATATTGTATAAAATTTATAAATTTGTTCAATATTATCATAAAATTAAATTCCTTTTACATGATAAAACTATTTTTATACAATACTTTCTATATTTGTCAAAAATTCTCCGTTTTTATTTATCTTGTTTCGGAACACCAACTTTATCCAAATAACATTTCATATTAAATATTTGGTAAAAACTCACAAGTCTCATTATTTTCAATCTAACCCCATTTTTCATGTATATCATCAAACCACTCATTATGATTTAATTATTAAATCTAATTTATTGGTTTGATATGTGAATAATTTATTTATTTGTTTTTTTCATCAGAGTTATCCTAGTTTGAATCTATTCTACTTGTTCATTAATAATATTTGGGACCTCAACTTTATTTCTCATGATACTATGTAATGATCATGGTTTATATTCATCACTAGATACGGATGAATCATATTATTCACTCTTCATAAATTATAACTTCATATCATCATTAGAAACTTATATTATCTTTTTATTAAAAATAATTTCATCACTACTTCTAAAATTTACTTCTTGATGTTTGATTTCTTTCATTAAAGTTCTAGAACCTTCACGTAAAAAGAATCAAAAATATTTAATGACTATTATTTCAAATAGTTTTATGCTTTTATATGTGGACGATAACCAAGTAATATTCCATCAACATCACATTTCTTAAATCTCCCAATATTGTAACCTTTCACAATGAAAATACAAGGGTTTTCAAACCCCCTAAAATATATAAAACTTGAAAAAAATTTATAATACATCATATATGGTTAAAAACATAATTGTTTTAAAAATATTAGATTTTTTAATGTGAACCACTTCACCAATATCATGTCTCCAAAATACCAAGAAGTATAATTCTCTATCAACGTGGTATGAGTCATCTCTACTGAACATATATTCTTCTACTCAAAAACACTATTTTATTGTGGTGTTTAAGTTTCAATGAGTTTATGGTTAATACTAGTATTATAAAGATATATATAAAATCATCCACTAGTGTATTCTACAATATTGTTTATCTGGATCTTCTTTAAGAATAAACCACACTCTTTTTCATCACACCTAAAACATTTTGACATCAATATTACCTATAATTTATGTTTTACGAAAATAATTAATGTGATACTAGTAAATTTATAAATAAATAAAATAATTTAATTTTTTCCATTTATTGATGTCTTCGTCATTACCGATTATATTTCAGAATGCATAATATCGAAGGGATGAAATTTTTGAATGTCAACTTTCTTATGTAAAAATTTAATTAAATTCACTTTTTTCATGAAGATAACATATTTTTCATTATATTTTAATATTGGGAAGACAATAAAAATTATATCATTGATTAATTTTTTGATAATCTATTTTAATATATGAAAAATCCTTTTATTCCATAATTTAGCATCTTGTTTCATGATTATATAGCATAAATTTTCAATATCTCCAACCAAAAATCGGGTTCCCTTTGTTTGTTATCCGAATTTCTTAATAATAACATATTTCAATAACTTAAATATAAAACCACCTTTTGAAATATCACTTAATTGGATTAATTATATAATTGAGAAACACTTAAAAATTTTTGTTTCAGCACATTAACATATAAAGTGTTCTCTAGATTTAACTACACTTTATAAATTACTACTAAACTAACACTTTTAATTTTAAGTGATCCATTAAATCCAAAGGAAATTGATCATTCCCTTTGATTTTCTATATATTTAAATATACATAAATATATTTTTATGTGTGAATAATATCTATTATCATGAATCCATGTATATTGGCCTTAAGATTATTTTAGTGTCACTTCAACAACAAAATATTTTTACTTTCCCTTACCCTTATCCTTTCGATTCTTTTATGTATTATTAGATATACTAAACTATTATAGTATTTTGGTGATATAATATTATGTAAGGTTACTTGGATGGTAAGATATTACACAAAATTATTTTAATTAATGAAATTTAATCTCTAATTTTGATAAAATGTTCTTAGTTTTCTTATAGAATTTTCTTCTTTGACTTGGATGAATCCCCCAAAAACATATCTAAAAAACCACCTAGACTCATTAAGTTGTTAGTAATTAAAATGAATCATTCTTAACAAATTCTAAAATCCTCCACATTTGAAACTTTAGATATAAAATAAATCATTAACTAAAAAAATTATTGTCCAGAAGATAACACATATATTTCATCTTTATTTGAGTCATAAATAGTGGGTACTTTTTATAAAAAAATTGTTGTAGAATAAAAAAACATTCCTCTTAAGCATAATATTATTTCCAAACTTTTTTGTAATCACTAGGTGTATTAATTTTTTATTTAAATTATCTGTTCACAAAATGTTTTATATTACTAAGAGTCACTTTGTTTTTCAGGAAACTTGTTCTTCATCACTTGTGTATTTATTTTCAAATTATAACAGCCACTTTTATGATATTTATCACCCTATTAATGGGATATCTTATTATATATTTGATCAAAAACCATATTATATATTTTTCCATCTTCATAAATAGAATTTTGGGAATTGTATATGAATTTGATCAATTCATTTTTAGAATTTATTAGATTACATTAAACAATTTCATGATCCTTATTCTATTAATTCACATTTTCATAGATATTAACTTCCAAAATATTTTCATCATCAATGAAATTATTTTAATCCATAATAAAAATTTTAAAATTTTATTTTTTTTATATATAAATAGATTCTTTTCTTCCGAAAGATAGATTGATGTTATTCACATTATTAACCTCTTTATCAAAAATTAATATTATTTAATGAAACTCTTGTAATTATATTTTATCAAAATATCCTTGTTTATTTTATATTCACTCCAAGAATCACTATTTATACAACTAGTGAGTTCCTCCACATTCAAATTAGCAATAATTAATTTTTCATTGATATCAGTGGAAGTATAAATTTTATTTCTTACTAAATCATTCAATATTTTTTTAAATTTGACAAGAAAATTTTCTTTTTGAATTTAGAGAAATTCTTCCAATTCCATTTATATGTAAACTTTTAATTTTTAGTATTTATTTCATCCTACATACACAATATTGTATGTATTTCTTCTTTATCTTCACTAATATCTTATTCATTCAATAATGTATAATGTTTTGTAATATGTAAAATATATACATTCTTAAACCATTTCAATGGAATATCCCCCTTTAATTTTCCCTTAAATATCCTAACCCTTATTAAAATTAGTGAAAAAGTGGATCAAACTTTATATCTATATATTCATCTAAATATAAAAAAAATTCTTTTTAACACCCCAAGGTTTTAGAAATAAATTGAATTATTGAAACATTGTTTTATGAAGATATTTATAATTATCCTTTAAACATAATTTGGAATCTTCTATGTTATGAATTTCAAATAACAATCATCTACAATTGTGTTCAGTATGTTATCTGGAGTCTGATGGAGAAAACATATTTTTTGGTGAATAGTAACATACCCTTACGAATAGTAATATGACTATAATGAATATTAAATGGTATTAATATTATATTTTATTATTTATTTAAGATAATAACATCCTGGTTAATTTTTCAATGTGATATAAAAGTTGTTATAGTTTTAAATTTTTTATTTTTGAATTAAGTATGAATTTATTTAAAAATTATATTAATAATATTTATAATATTATTTTCAAAAAATGGATTTCATTTTTGAATTCTAAACATCTTAAAATGTTAAGGGTAAATGTTTGAGATTTTTCTGATACAGTTGATTTTTCGTTGAATAGTAAAAATACAGTTTTGAGTTTCGCTGTATTAATGACATCATTAATGATGTAATAATGATGTAATGAATATCGTTGACTTCGGTACAGTAAAATAATATGTGAGGTGTCCCAAGTGGATAATACCTTGGGAAAATACCATGTTCAAGGCCATGAGTTCTCAAATACCACTAATGCGGTGTCCCATGGAAATTATTAAAATATTCCCTCACTTTTGCTGTAAATACCAACCCATTCCTTCGTTAAATTCATTACAAATTACTTATCCATGAATATATGGCCTTTTAACCTCCCTAGAAGTCCTCCCAAGGTTTTATCAAGCCTTTAAGGTCCCAACCTTCATGTACTAGGAGTTACTCTACAAGGTAAGAAAAGTCTAAATTTCTTTCTTTTTCAATTCAAGTTTCCATACCATGATCTTATTAACATATTATTCTTGATATATTCTCTATTATTATTCATTTAGGGATGTGTGACCCTTGTCCCATCTCTTTTTAATATTTTCAATAACCATGTTTCATAACCGTTAGGTTGCCGAATTTTTGTAAGGGATTTCTCAATTATTCTTTAATATTGAGTTTCATTATTTTCTTATTATTTATTCATATTTTTTTACCCAAGAGGAATGAAAGAACCATAAATTATGTAAATTTTGGATGTTATAATTATCATTTAAAATCTATCATCATTATTCTCTCCCCTCCCACTTATTTAAGGATTAAAAACATTTTCTGTGATGTGTCGAATTACAGACATCATGGATGGTGTGATTTCAATTTGCATTAAATATTTAATTTATGGCCATGAAACCATGTTTATGGTTTCACCAGGTTATAATATATTTATTATGTCTCTTACATAGTTCTTGAATTATTTTTTTACTCATGGTTTTAATTTATAAGACAAAATGAGGTCACTATTATCAAAGAACCACTAAAATGATTTAAACAAACATTATTAATATTTTAACTTATTAATCATCCTCATATAAAAATTAAAAATTATAAATGGTATAAATAATGATACTATAAATATTTAAATACCTTCCCATTCCTTTTTTGGTTTTTCACTTTCAATCGACAATAATATCTATCCTGAATTAATCATGGAAACATGTAAAGAAAACACCCCAAAATAATGCAAGGACCAAATATTTACAAATAAAGAGTGAAATGATCGAATTAAATGATCCTATAAGATATTATAAAGTTGGATATATTTCTGTAAGATATTAATAACTCTATTTTAACCATTATAAATGATGTTTAAACGCATTTTAATTAAGAAAACCCAAGGTAAGGGAATTCTAAACCCAATTTCCATTCCTTGGGTTAACCTTCTAATTTATAAATCATGTTGTAATAAGAATAATTGTGTGATTAATTATTGTTTATATAAGGTTTTATTATGTGTATTTATAGTGTATACACATGTACATTCCATTTTATTAATTCTCACTTAAATTATATTTTTAAGGGACTTTCCTTTTATAATCCTTTTAAAAGTCTCTATAATAATTTTCAAAGGGATTGTATTTTTATATGTATATGGAATGAATGATTTCTCCTGATTTAAAGAAAATGTATTACAATTATATTCTCATTGAACATTATTTACGTTGGTTTGAGCCCATTATAACTCAATATATGTTGGGTTGAGCCCATTATAGCTCAAGATATGTTGGGTTGATCCCATTATAGCTCAAGATATGACGGGTGAGCCCAATTATAGATCTCTAATGCATTGGGTACTCCATAGATGGAATTTGACCAAAAGGTTATTCCATATATAAGGGTTAATGTAATAGTGATATGTTAAATATGTCCCAAAGAAACAACATGAGTATACCATGCATTCATGTTTTTATGATATGGGTTTTACTGGATTTTGTGTTATAACTTGACTAACGATTTCTGTCTTTATATCTTGTACTAAGTTTTACAATAATCCCATGTTTTTAAAAAAAAATTCACAGGATATAAGGATGATTAAAAGAAATAAGTGATTTGTGATGTTTGAAAAAGACTATTTTCAAAGATACAATGCTTTATGTTTTAATGTCTTATATTTTGAAAAAAAATGGAAACTATTTTTAATAGAGTCCTCTTTGTATGAATGTGGTATGTTATGTATGTAAGTTGTAATAATTCACTAAAATTATAAACTCAAAAATATACTCAATGTGTATTAATTTATTATCTTGTTTAAAATTCAAAATTATGTTACGTTATAAGGTTGTGTCCTTATAGTTGGTATGAGAAGATGGTTTAGATAACTTTAGGGTTTGGGCTGATATTTAAAGAATCCCATAACTGGTTTTTTACCCAATGATTAATTTGAAATGTTATATAATTTAAGTATTATCATGTTGCTTTATCTACGTTTTATTTGTTCAGAATGGTTTTCTGTAGAAGAAACAGGGAAGCTGAAGTAGGAAGGCACCAAGAGGATGATTTCTGACTGATTCTAAAACCTAAAATGGTGGGAATAGAAACCGAGTAGTTTGTGAAAAAAATGGCTCAATTGACTCAATAAATAAATAGGTGTGCTATCCCTACTAGAGAGGAAGATGATCAACCATGTAGAAATATGTCTTCTGTATAGCACTTTATGAGGCAACATACTCAGTCATTCAGTGGAACCACAGATCCAGTGATAGATGAAGGATGGATCAATGCTCTAGAATAGATATATGATGTCATGGGTTGTTTAGAATGTCAAAATGTAATACTAAAAATTTATCATTTGGATGGTGGATCCAATTAGTGGTGTATCTTGTCAAGAATACAAGAGAAAGGGATGATGTTGACTGTCTGGAATGAGATGATTTTATGAGTATTTTTTCTAGAATAATATTTTCCCAAAACTATTCGACTCAGAATGGAGAAATAATTATTTGAACTAAAGCAGAAAGATGATGATTCTGTGGAAGCATATGAATCCATTTTTAAAAGACTGTCTAGGTATATACCAGATTTTACTTGGGATTTTGAATGTAATATTAATAAATTTAACTATGGTTTGAAACCATTTTTGCGAAGAGATTTAGCCTCAAGAGAGTTTAAAATAAATGAGAAGCTTGTTCGTTGTGCTGAAGAATTTGACATGGACTTTGCTGAAACATATGTGAATCATTTTGACAAGAATAAGAAGTGATCAGGTTGGCAGGTAATGGGGAAGAACTCATCAAAGAAGTCTGTAGGTATGAAAATGAATTTCCCTTCTTGTGAAAAGTGTGGTAAAAGGTATCCTAGTGAATGTCTTGTAAATTATGGGAAATGCTACTGATATGGGATGTTTGGTCACATGTCTCTTGATTTCATGGAAAATTATTCTAAAACTAATGATAATTCAATGGTGAGATGCCTTAACTATAAGTAAATGGGTCATTTTACTAATGTTTTTCTAAATATAGTTGCTCAAGTAGGGAATCGGCAAGATTGGAAGCATAAGGGTTTGGTAAAATATTTTGAAACCACTTCAGTAGGTGTTGAGCCATCAAATGAGGTGGTATCAGGTAAAATTATTTGTATTTTTATATTTTTCAAAATTGTTTTTTGATTTAGGGTCTACCCATTACTTCATTTCATCTAAATTTTCAGAAAAATTGGAAATTCAACCTCATGAAATGACACCAAATCACATGGTAAAAACACCTAGAGGAAATATTATGGAAAAAATAAATTATAAGATTCTTCCTATCCTTTCATATGGAAAGAATCTACCTGCAAACCTTGTTGTTTTTCATCTATTATAGTTTGATGAAATTCTAGGTAAGAACTAGCTTTCTTTTTATCATGCTAAGAGAGATTTAAAAGAAAAATAATTTTTTTAGAAAGAATTTCAGTTTTTTTACAAGAATGAACCCATACCATTAATAACATATTAGGAAGCTAAAAAAATAATATGGATGAAAATGAATGTTTTCTTGCTCATATTTTTGAAGATAATGGGAACTATACAAATTAATGATGTACTAGTGGTAAATGGATACTTGGATTCTTTTTTTGATGATTTACCTAGTGTTATTCCTAATTAGGAGGTTGAGTTTACTATTTACAAAGTCCCTAATTCTAAGCCAATTTCTAATCCTCTATATCAAATTACCCTAATGGAACTTCTGGAATTAAAAAAACAGTTGCATGAATTATTGGATAAAGGCTTCATCTGACCGAGTACTTTACCAAGGGGTACTCATGTCTTGTTTGTTAAAAAAAAGATGGTTCAATGAGACTTTTCATCGATTATAGAGCCTTGAATGACATTACTGTAAAAAATAAGTATACATTTCCTCATATTTATGACTTTTTTATCATCTCTAGGGAGTACATTATTTTTTGAAGTTTGACCTGAGGTCAGGGTACCATCAGTTTAAATTAAAGGATGAAGACATCCCAAAGACTATGTTCCATACTAGATATGGTCATTATGAATATGTAGTTATGCCTTTTGTGTAAACTAATACACCTGCTATATTCATGGATCTTATGAATAAAATATTTCATGAGTTCTTGGATAAGTTTGTGGTTATGTTTATTGATGACATTCTAGTATATTCTAGAAGTAAATAGGAGCATTAAAAACATCTATGGGTTGTTTTGGAAACCTTAAAAGAAAAGAAATTGTATGGAAAATTTAGCAAGTGTGATTTTTGTTTGTAACAAATTTCTTTTCCTGGAAACATTGTAAATAAGGATGGAATAAAAGTTGGTCCTTCCAAAACACAAGTGGTTGATGAATGTACAAGACCTAAAAATGTTACATATATTCATAGTTTTCTTGGTTTATCGGGATATTACCGATGATTTGTTAAAAAACGTTCACAGTTATCTAGCCCACTAACTAAGCTAACATAAAATGGGGTCAAATTTTTTTGGATAAAAAAATGTGATGTTTGTTTTTAGGAACTAAAGAAGAGATTAGTGAATGCTCTAGTTTTTGAATTTCCTTCTTGAAGTGGTGAGTTTTTCATCAAAATTGATGCTTAATGAAAGAGAATTCGTTGTGTTCTAATACAGAATGATCAGTTAATTGCATATTCTTCAAGAAAAATAAAACCCCAGGAGTTAAATTATCCCACATAGGATTTGGAATTGGTATCTATGGGTTTTGTTCTGAAAATTTGAAGGAAACATTTATATGGAGCCAAATGTAAAATATACACTGACCATAAAAGTATGAAATATATATTCCCTCAAAAGGAATTAAACATGTGGCATAGAAGATGGATTGAACTGATAAAGGATTATGATTGCATGATCAATTACAATCCAGGAAAAGAAAAAAATGTGCAAGATGCCTTGAGTCGAAAACATCAGGCATCATTATCCATGTTACGTTTGGAACATGATACCTTAGTTAATGATTTGATAAATTTTGGATTAGATCTTGTCTGTATAGGGAATACATCTATTTTGTTTTAGGTTTCAGTGTAGTCATTATTATCAGATAGAATTATGAAAGCGCAAAATGAAGACCATGAGATACATAAAAAGGTATAATTGGTTAAATGGGTAAGTATCCGAAATTTAATCTTGATAATGATTGTGTTTTAAGATTTTGAAAAAGATTGGGCATGCCTTGTGATTCCCAGTTTAATAAAGACTTGTTGTGTGAGGCTCATAGTTATCCATTTTCACTTCATCATGGCAGTATTAAGATATATAGAGACCTTAAATAGTATTATTGGTGGGATGGAATGAAAAGAGATATTGCTGACTTTACTATGAAATGATTTAAATGTCAATAGGTTAAATCAGAGTTGTAGTTACTAAAGGGGATGCTTCAACCTTTTCTAATGCCAGTGTGGAAATGAGAGAATGTATCCATGGAATTTTTGGTGTGACTACCAAAGACTACTCGAGGTAACAATGTGATTTGTGTTATTGTTGATCGGCTGACAAAATCATAACATTTTCTTTCTATTAAAAATAAAAAATCTGTGGCTCATATTTCTTGACTATACCTCAATGAGATTGTTAGGATAAATGTTTTTTCAATTTCCATTGTATTTAACCGAGATCCCAAGTTCACTTCTAAATTTTGGAAGGGGTTTCAGAAGTTGTTGGGCAGATAACTAAATTTCAGTACAAATTTTCATCCTCAATCAAATGGGAAGTCCAAAAAAATGATTTAGTCTTTGGATGATATGCTTAGAGCTTATTCAATGGACTATTAGGGAAGATGAGATCATCATATTTCTTTAGTTGCCTTTTCTTATAATAATAGTTTTCATTCTAGTATACAGATGGACCCTGATGAGGAATTGTATAGGAAGCAGTGTCAAACTCCAGCTTTTTGGGATAAAGATGGGGAAAGGAAGTTTATGGGACCGGAATTAGTAGAGGAAGTGGCTGAAAAGGTTAAGATGGTCCAGCAATACAAGAGGATTCCTCAGAGAAAGCAGAAAAGTTATGCAGATAACATAAGGAAAGACTTCTCTTTCGAGGTAGGTGAATGTGTTTTCCTTAAAACTATCATTGGAAAAGAGTGTTGTGTTTCGATAAGAAAGGGAAGATAAGTATGTTGTTCTTTTTTCCTTTTTAAATCTTGGAGAAACATAGAATAGTTGCATAATATGTAGCTTTTCCTCTGATTTTGTCTCAGGTACACAATGTTTTTCATGTTTTGATGTTGAAGAAGTAAGTTTCGGATTCAACACATGTCTTGAGCCTAGAAGAAGTTTAGCTTGAAGAGAACCTTTCTTATGAAGAGAAACCAGTTCAGATTCTTGATCGATGGGAATAGGTATTGTTGAATAAGGTAATCCACTAGGTAAAGGTTTTGTGGAGAAACTACTTGGTTGAAGAAGAAACATGGGAGTCTGAAAATTCTATGAGGGAAAGGTAACCTCGCTTGTTTAATGAGTAAATAAATTTGAGAGGACGCAATTTCTAGAAGGGGGGATAATGTAACACCCCAATGTTTTAAAAATAAATTTAATTCTTAAAACTTTGTTTTATGTAGATATTTATAACTATCCTTTAAACATAATTTTAAAGCTTCTATGATTTGAATTTCGAAAAACAATCATCTATAATTGTGTTTAGTAAGTTATTTGAAGTCTGATGGAACCAACTTTTTTTTTTGGGAATAGAAACATACCCATATGAATAGTAACATGAATAGTAGTATGATCCTAATTAATAGTAAATTGGATTAATATTTAATTTTCATAAGTATTTATTATAATAAAATCATGGTTAATTTTTAATGTGATATAAAATTAGTTATAGTTTTAAAATTGTTTATTTTTGAATTAAGTATGATTTTATTTAAAAAATAAATTAATAATATTTAGAATATTTTTTTCAAAAAATGGATTTCATTTTTTAATTCCCCATGTTAAAAAATGGTAAGGGTAAATTTTTGGTATTTTTCTAACACAGTTGATTTTTCAGTGAATAATAAAAATACAGTTTTGAGTTTCTCCGTATTAATGACATAATTAATGATGTAATAATGTTGTAATGAATCTGGTCAACTTGGGTATAGTACAATAATATGTGAGGTGTCTCAAGTGGCTAATACCTTGGGCAAATACAATGGTCAAGCTCGTGGTTTTGCAAATACCACTAATGAGGTGTCCCTTAGAAATTATTAAAATATTCCCTCATTTTTGCTATAAAACCAACACATTCCTTCCTTAAATTCATTCCAAATTCCTAATCAATGAAGATCTGGCCTCCTTACCTCCCTATTACTCCTCTCAAGGTTTCCTCAAGCACCTAAGGTCCCAACCATCATGCCCTAGGAGTTACTCTACAAGGTAATAAAATTTTAAATTTCTTTCTTTTTTCCATTCAAGTTCTCTTCTATGTAGTATAACATTCAAGTTTCCATACCATGTTCTCATTACCTTCTTATTAAGGATATATTATATCTTATGATTAATTTATGTATGGATTAACCTTGTCCCCTCTATTTTTAATATTTTCTAAAACCATGTTTCATAGTCGTTAGGCTGCCGAATATTTGTAAGGGTTTTCTCAATTATTCTTTTATTTTGAGTTTATTTTTTTTATATTCTTTCCAGATATCTTCTTACCCAAGAAACATGAATGATATATAAATTATGTATATTCTGGATGTTCTCATGTTCATGGAAAATCCATAATCATTATTCTGTCCTCTCCCGCTTATTCAAGGAATAATAACATTGTCCGTGATGTGTCGAATTAGAGACTTCATAGACAATGTGATTTCAATTTTCTTTAATTATTTCAATTCTAGTCATTAAACCATTTTTATGGTAGAAACAGGTTATAATATATTTATTATATCTTATACATGGTTCTGGAATTCGTTTTTTATCATGGTTTTAATTTATATGACGAAATGAGGTCGTTATTATCAAAGAATAACTAAAATGATTTAAATGAATATCAATAACTTTTTGACCTATGTATCATCCTCATATAAAACATCAAAATGATAAATGGAATAAATTATGATACTGGAATTATTCTAATACCTTCCCATTCCAATTTTTGAGTTTCACTTCCAATCAACAATAACATCCATCATGAACCAATCAAGGAAAACATTTAAAGAAAACACCCCAAAACAATTCCAAGAACCAAATAATAACAAATAAAGGGTGAAATGATCTAATGAAATGATCTTATAAGATATTATCAAGATAGAAATGTTTCTGTATGATATTAATAACAATATTTTAACCATTATACAGGAATTTTAAACACATTTCAAGTAAAAAGAACATGAGGTAAGGGAATTCATAACCCAATTTCCATTTATTGGGTTAACCTTCTACATTATCCATTATGTTGTATTAAGATTAATTATGTGATGAATTTATATTTATATAATGTAGTATTATGTGTATTTACAGTTTATACACATGTAAATTCCATTCAATTAATTCTCACATTAATTATATTTTTACGGGACTTTCCTTTTAAAATCATTTTAAAATTCTCTCTATCAATTTTCAAAAGGATTCTATATATATATATATATATTTAATGACTGATTTCTCTAGATTTTAAGAAACATTATTACCATGATATATTATTTGGAAATTATGTATGTTGGTTTTATCCCATTATAGTGCAATATATGTTGGGTTGATCCCATTATAGCTCATGATATATTAGGTTAAGCCCATTATAGCTCAAGATATGATGGGTGAACCCCATTATAGCTCTCCAATGAATTTTTAACTCCAGAGATGGAAGTTTACCAAAATTTTATTCTCTATATAAGGGTGAATATAAGTTTGATATGGTAAATATTTCCCAAGGAAACAACATGAGTATACCATGCATTCGAGTTTTTATGATATGAGTTCTATTAGTTTTTATGTTATCACATGACTAACGCTTTCTATCTTTATATCCCTTACTGAGTTTTATACTCATCCCATAATTTTTAAAAAAAAATTAAATGAATATATGGATGGGTAAGAGAAATAAGGTATTAGTGACATTTGATATGGAGTGTTGTCAAATAAATAATGCTTTATGTTTTAATGCCTTATATTTTGAAAAAAATTGAAACTTTTTTATTATAGTCCTCTTTGTATGAATATTGTATGTTATTTCTGTAATTTTTCCAAATTAATTAAAATTATAAACCCAAAAAGATCCTCAATGTTTAATAATTTATGTTATTGTTTAAAATAAAAGATTAAGTAACGTTATAAGTCCAGGTCCTTATAAGCTTTATCTTCCTTAACACTATTATTATATTTTTCTTTAATTGACGCTTTAAAATAAAATTATTTTTCTATCGTAACCATATTTTTTTTATAAAAAATACCTTATAAATAACATAGGTAATGGTAATTAAATATAAATCATCTATATAAAGTGTACATAGATCTCAATATTCAAGTTTTGAGAATTTATCATCAAATGTTTTTGGTAGAATTTGAAAAAATTTCTCAAACATTATAAAATACTACAACTTCTCATCAATTATTTTAGCATTGCTTCAACTTTCATGAACCCTTGTTATGAATTAATATATGGTTTCATCATCATGTATCTTATGGTATTCGTACTTAAATATATAAATTTTTGGTTTTTCTTATATCACCATTTTATTTCCTTCATAAATATTTTCTATTTTTTCTTTATGACTTTTTCAATAATGATTCATTTAACAATTTTGAATTATTACGTTGAAAGAGGTAAAAAGAAGGAATTCTAAGAACATATATAATTATCTACATTCTCTATATTAGTTTTTGACATAGAAAATCCATTATAATATTGAGTAAACCCAAATTCTATAACCTCCAATATATCCAAAGTAATTAATAATAAACTAGGTAGTATTTGATCCTTCAAAATATAATAAATTGTTTCCATAATGAATATTAATTACATTAATATTCATTTAATTGAGTTTATCTATATTTAGAAATAAAAATTCATCAACTATGTCTCACAACATGGATAAAATTATTTTTTTCTTACTTGAAATAAAATAATTTCTTTGAAGATAATTGAGATTTTATACTATATAAAAATCACCCATGGATATGTGGAAATCATTGATACATGGGTGAATCACTAATTTAAAATATTAATTTTACTTTTTTTTGAAATATTATTTTCTAAAAGTTTAATTGAATAATAATAATTGTTTTTAACACACATGCATTCACATAAAGTTGGAATATAATTCATACAATATTCACCTCTCAAAAAAATAAGGCCAATTTTTTATATGATTCCAATTCCCCCAAGATTATATAGTAAACTAGAATCATCATGTGAATTAAAAATGAGTAGGTTCTATCATTTAACTCATGTTACACCAAAGTATCCTTGATATGTAAGTGATTCATAAATTAGTACAATAATATGAAAACAAATTTAACTATTTGAGAGTCCTATTAAATATGATAATGACATCATGTTGTCCTATGATATACCTTTTTCCTAACTCATCATCTACATAAAATTAATAAAGTAAATTATTATTACTCTTACTTATATTTTTTTGATAATATTTGAATATTTCTCTTCGATAAATTTATTTCATGATAATTGAACTGCAACTAAATTTTTTAATGAATTGTAGAAATAGTATATTCTTTCGACAATAAAAAATAATTTTCCAACCAAAAAATTAATTTCAAATTTTATACTCAAAGAAAAACAATCTTAACCAACTACTCTAAAATTTTTCTTCTTCTTCACACTTTATTCCTCTTCTTTTAGAAAAAATTTCCATTTTATCACAACATGAGTATATTATCTCACAACACAAACCATTAAAATCTAATGCAAGAATCAAAAAAATATTTTTTTTTGTTTTTAATCCAAAATGATCCAAAAATATATTTATTATTCAAAAAATTTAAATAATATCATATTAATTTTGGTTAATCCTTGAACAAGTATTGATAAATTCTACGTCCTCTAGATTGTTCAACATCAGTCCCCAAATGTTATTTTCAAAATCTATTAAATTATCATAAAATATTAAAAACTCAATAAAAAAAAAATTTTTTAAGATAAATCTTAAAATGTATTTCAAAATTTATTATTTTTTAAATGAACCTTAAAAAGTTCATGATTAATCTTTTTAAAGATATTAAATTTTCATTTTTCTAGACATCTACTCAGATCAATCTAAAATATATTACTGTAAAACCTTATAAACAATTATGGTCACCCTTAAAAAGTAACCTTAACCCTAAAATGATCTTTATTAAGATTTATATAAACCTTATTATGTCTATATTTATAAATACCAAGTCAAAAAACAACCTTTAAATGTATCGATTCAACCTTAAGAAGTCTATAATGTACCTTAAACCCCTAAAGGAACCATACAATATCTTTCCTTTTTATTCTTCTCTACAAGGTCGAGGCTTACACACTCTTCAATATTATCTTATATTTCTCAATGTAATGAACCTTATTTAGTTTACTATATATATTTTTATGTTCCCTTAGATATTTTATAATTCCAAACCTTTTCAACTCCAAGGACCTCTGGATTACTTCAAAACCTTTTCTAGACATATTCCAGCCTTATCCAAACAAGCAATAATACATTACAAAAAATAATAAATATTATAATATATGAGCTTGAATATGATTTATTTATTTAAAAAAAACACCATAATAAAATTTTTAACAAAAACCCATTTCCGAATCTTCATATCTAGATAAAATAACAAATGATAGAGGAAACTTATTCAAAAATAGATCTTAAAAAATTTACCTTATATATAATTAATATCTTCCAATAAACAATATTCTCCAACATCTCAATAAATTCAAAAAAAATTCTTGGGATCAAAATTAATTTTAGAAAATTTAACACATAAATAGTTTTCTATATTAGTTAAAATGTTATACACTAATTTAAAAAAATTTCTTATACAAAACACAATCATCAAAGCAATTAAAATTATAATTATTACTACATTTTAATATTCCCACTAAATACCAAAATAAAAATTTTTGTTCAATTTCTAAAAAAAACTTGAAATTACCCTTCACTAGTTTCAACTGGTGAAAAAAATTATATTTCATTGAAATTCAAGGAATCATTAAAAATACCTAATGATTAAATTAATTTAGTTTCTAAAAAAGTGTACATAAATTGATGTAATATAAGGATTGAAAACAATCTTTATTAAATAATAACAATACCTAAAAAATATTATCTCAATTAAAATCAATTTCTAGATAATCCAAGGTATAAGAAAGATGATTTCACTTGGACATCAATAATATCAATCAAAATTAATTATTGATATCATTATAAAACATTAAAAATATTTATAAAAAAACAAATTAAAACATAACCCTTTTATGATTCATGGAATGTGTGCACAATATACATCTCATGCAATGCATTGGTTTTATTTAAATATTCCCTAAAAGTGGGAATTATACCCATAAATGATGGATAAAAAAAACCCAAAACTATAATTAAAAATTTCTATAATCCTTATAACCTCAGGTATTGGTACTAAAAGTGTTAGATAGATACTCTTTTGTATCAATATAATAGCATATCCTATTCCTAACTCTCATCTATTACAACTCCCTAAATATAAAATAGGCTTTGATACCATTTTTTCATAAAAACACATGATACCCTTGATCCAGGTACCCAAGTCGACATGTGGAATGGCTAAAAGGTATTTATTGATACCCAAAAGTTTTAGGATATTTGTTGGTAATCATATTTATGATAGTGAGAATGATTTTACCGGATAAAATAGGAATAACATGGAACATTCATCTTGAATCCAAAACAAACCTCTTTATAAGTCAGATTATTTAAAAAATAAATTTCATTATTATGTGATACCAAACAAGGTATAAAAATACAACATAATACATGAACATTAATAAAAACCCAACATGAACAACCAAATTATATCAATGTAGCCTTAGGTAAAATTTTAATGATATAAATAATAATGAAAACCAAGGGAGACCAGAGTAATAACACTAAATTGGTATAATACATATGATGTATATAATACCAAAAAAGGAAAATGAATGTATCCACCCATATCAATATTTTAATAAAAACATTCCGAAATTTGGGACCACAACAATACTTAAGTTGAAATCCAAATAACGTATGCTTTAACTCGACAAAACCTATACAATTCTATATATTTATATTAGTGTTCCCCACAATTCTGAGTACGTATCCTCCGCACACCCTATGGGGAGAATTTTTAAGTATTTTTCTTTCATTTAACTTTGAAAATACATCTAAAAAACTAATCGTTTCTACAACACCCAGATATTTTTATGTATGGATTCCTTTATATGATCCAAATATGTTCAATATATTTCTCTACATTCGATACTCAACTGAAATGAAAATGAGAATTATTTATTAAGTATTTAGTTTAAATTAATTTTATTGAATTAGAAATAAAAACAAGATTAATTGTTTTATGAAATATTTATAGAAAAAATTAATAACTAAATTTAATATGAAATAAAATATAATAAGTATAGCCAAAACAACTGAGGAACTAATTTTATGCTTAAAATAACCTTGTCTAAAATGGTTTTTTTATTTCAATAAACTAATTATATTATAATTAGATAATTATTAAATATATTGATAATATGAATAATATATCAATAAATTAATTAGAAGTTGATAAATAATAGTAATAATTTTTAACATTTTAAAAATCTATTTTCCAATCAGAATATATTACACTATACATTAGGGTTTTATTTAAATATTCAACTATGAAATTTTAGAAAGTTAATTTTAAAAAATTAATGACATTTTTAGATGAATAATAATAATATATTATTAAGTTTGTTTTTTAGTATTTTTCTAAAAATAATTATTTTAGGTGACAAGTGAAACATATCATTGTTACAAAGAACATGTGTTATATGAAATTATTAGCATATAAGTGTTAAATGGAAACACATAAAATATTTTTATAAGGAAAAATTTGTATTTTATAAGTTATTTTTTTTAATTTACAAAATCAAATTTGATATTTTAAAACATACGAAATATTTTCTCAAAAAGTTTTTATAATAAAATATACATTTATTATTTTAAATTTAATTTTTATTACATTGTAAATTTAATCAGATTAAATGCATTTAAAATTTAAAATTATTCAGTCCAAATTTCTTAATAAGGGCCACATTATTTTTAGTTATAAATATTATGTTGTCTTATGTAAAAAATAGTTACATCAGTAAAAGATAATGGGTTAAAAATAATAATAAAATGGGTAATGTAATTAAAACATGATAAAAACATATCAATAAATGAGTGGATGAAGTTTGGATCCAAAATATAGGTTACACACTCCATTATTTCTAAATTTTGTTAGCCCTTGACATAATTATCTTCTCCTCACTTTATGTTATATAGAAATATTTACGAAAATGTCATTCTTACCACTTACAAAAGGGGCCTCTCACCATCCATTCAAGGCACTCCAAAATATATGGTTTCTTCCTAAAAACTGGTCATTTTTCCTTTACATAGAATAATATTTTAATCTCTTTAAATTATGTTTACAAGATATTATCGAATTCCATCAACATCCAAGTAATATTATAAGGAAATCCAAAGTGATCAATGTGAGTAATCATTCTTACTTAACATCTTTCTTCTATATTTTTCATTTCTAAATATAATTTTCAAATTCCTATGTAATGAATTATGTATTGGTAATAATAATATTATTCTATGTGTATAATAATTAATCACTTTTTCCCTTTTCTATTTTGAAAAATGAAAATGTAGACCTTTTGTTGTGAATAATACTACCTCCACGACAGAATGTGTTTTATTTTCCTTCAACACATTTCATGGGTCTTACAAATTGGGAATTTAATATATAAATTTATATTGAAATAATATTTATAAATTTTTAAAAAACAAACCATATTACTCCTTCCCCATATTCTAGGAAAATGAAATCACCAATCATGCATATGTACAGACTACTGCCCCATGGAACGATGTATTCTGAATATTATTATCACCTTACACATATGGTCATGAGTATCGGATTAATATATAGATATTATGTTTATAATTTAATTAATTTTATGTTATGAAAAATTTAAAAATATATTAATGATATAATCAAAAACCATCATTGTTAATTCAATAATTGAGAATGAGCATACTAAGAGGAAAATAATGACATATTTCTTAGTAATAATAGTACTTGAATAATATATTCCAAATAATTACAATTTTTTTTGATATATTAGACTAATAAAAACTAAATGAGAAGTTTCAGGTATATTTATATTACATATAAACCACCTAATTAAGATCCATTAAGAATGGTTGGTTCATGTTTGTGTTGGTTTAACCACTTACTTAAACAATACTATGCATTTATTTCATGGATGAATATGAGATATTATTTAATTTTATAATATTTTATAAATATTTAAATAATGTTATTTTGTTCTTCTAATTTTATATCAACATTAAACCCATTAATTAAGAAATAAACCTTTATTCATTAAGAATAATCTAACCATTATAATCATCAATATTATCCTCATGGATCATAACCAAAACTAATCTGAAATGAAATTATAAATTTATAAAATATCTTAAGACATCGATTCCAAGACCAAAGATTATATAATAGTTATGTATATTTGAAAATAATCTAAACCAATACCTATTTTATAAAACATGTTCAAAGTAATAATGATTTTATACTGCAAGTGTTGAAACAAAGGTAAGAACTAGAAATTATATACATATAGATTAATTACAAATTAGAAGTAAAAATTGTTGTAGTTATTAATATGGTTATTACGTATGTATTAAATGAACTTAATTTAATTATTCAAGACATTTGGTACATGTGAGGAACGAATCAGAAATGAGGTAATTGTTTTGGTCTCAAATTCCTCAATTTGAGATATGTTAGGTTTTATGCTTATAATGTCATTTATATGATGTATATACTCCCTATTTGACATATAATATTATGAATTTTATTTTAATAATTTTATTTTATGATCAATTAAAAGACCTATCTTTCAATGGGTTTTATTAAAATGTTACTCTAATCACAAGGGTTTTCTCCATCTCAATTCTTATTCTTTAATCCATGATACATGTTATGCCCCATCTTAAATTCATACGGGGTTAGAATGATTTAATATATAATTAACTTAGTATAAATTATTTTATATTAATTTAAAGGATAAATATTCCAAATCAATATTTTTCCAAAAAATTATTTTGACTCATCTGTAACCCTAGACATAAGAGTTTTTAGTACACTACTGGAAAATAAGGTCATTTGCAACGGGATCCCGTCGCAAATACCATGTTACGGTAAATGGCGTCACAACTAACACTATTTGTGACGGGCCAATCGCTAAAAAATTTATTAGCGACGGGAATACTTCCCGCCACAACTACTAATCAATATATATCAAAAAAACATTAAATAAGGTTGTTGCGACGGGCTACTAATCCCGTTGCATAAAATTTTCAAAATATAAAAAAGAAACAGGGAATTGCGACGAGCCGATCGCAATTTCCTATTACGACAGGAAAATATTCCCATCACAAATTATTTTATAAATATTAAAAATAAAAAAAATTAGGTAATTGCGACGGGCCCGTCGCAAATGTGTGTAAAAAATTAAAAAAAATAAAAAAATTAATAAAAAAATTTAATTAATATTTTAATAGTAACAATTCAATTATAATTCATTCAGATATTAAAACAAAAAATCATTCAAATATTTAAAAATTTATAATTAAATTAAAATATTAAAATATTTAAATATATATTAAAAAATAATAATATTATAAAATATGAAGAATATTATTAATTATATTAATATTGTAAAATAAATAATATTATATAATATAATAATAATAATAATAATAATATACTAAATTCATATTATTATAAATAATTAAATAATTATAATTTTAATTAAAATTCTTGAAACATTTTATGTTTTAAAAATACTGAATATAATATTATTAAAATAATTAGAAAATAATAATATGAAAATTATCAACATTTGCAAAAATAAATATAAACAATTAATAAAATACTAAGGTTGTTGCATTATTAATAAAATAAACAAATATTAAAATAAATACCAATAATTAATAATAAAGTATTGAAAATAAATATAAATTAAATAATACAATATTGACACGAGTATAAGAGAGACAGAAACACTGAATAGAAAAAATGTCTTATTTTAAATTTAAAAACATTATAACATCAAAACATTAACTAATATGAAAGAGGAGGAGGGGTCTGCTGGTGGAGGAAACTTCATCCCTACGGCACGAGTGAGTCGGCACATGTACTCCATCTCCTCCTGCTACTGCTGCTGCCACCGACTCATCTGCTCCTCGTACACGTACTACTGTCGTCGGCGCTCCTCCTCATGCTGCTGCTACTGCTGACACATCTCCTCATGCTCCTTTTGGAGACCCTCTATCAACTCAGTCTGAGATCGCAACCGATCCTCATACTGTGTAGCGTAAGAAGATGCACGAGCTCCTCTCGAGCTGGACACCAACATCGCAACACTTCCATAATAATCTCTGGGATTCAGTTGAGAGCCGATACCAACTACCCGACCCTTCTCGAAGGCATATTGGGTCGCCTGCATCTATGCCACCTCATCAAATTGATGGCCACTGGTCTGATCTGATGTCACGGCCTGACCCTCAGGTCGGGTCTGTGATGCTGCGGTCTCATATGACTCCTGTAGTTGAAATTTAAAATTAAAATTGTGAATATATTATATGCAATTATTTTTTAAACTTGAAAACAAATAATACTGACCAAGATGTGACTCTGGCGATCACCTCTGAGCTTTCCAGTAGCTGGATCACTGTACATCTTCCGAAATACGTCGTACTCCGTAATATCAGGGTGCTCGACAGCCTATAAGAATATAAAATAAACTGTTAATATCTAAAGTTATATAAAATATTGATAAAAATGTACATACTAAATGTTGTCTATGATTACTGAAAGTACGACTCCCAACTCGATGATTCACCACCTGTCTCCCCCGATTCTGCCTCCCCACCGATGATCTCCTCTGGAAGCCACCACTCAACCAGTGTGCACATAATCCTCCCCTACATGGGATGAAATAAACTCTAGTCGGTGTGCTCTGCATGACTCGTCAAAATCTGACGCTCATGCTTTCTTCTTGGAAGCTCTTCTTAAATTGTGAAAAAACTGATGAAAGCGATCACACATGACCACCTCTGATGCCTCGTGGATGGCGTCACGCATGGTATCCTCATTCAAATATCATAAACCCTACAAATAATTCAAAATAAAAATTATTTATTTACATATGTACCATCCAATGGCCGAACATTGCCTGCTGCACATCAACGGGAATATGCTCCCATGTCGTCCATGGCTGAGAAAAATAGTTGCGCAAAATAGCACTGCCATGTCTGACTGCTATATGCAGAAAACTGTAAAAACAATAATCAATCATTTATTATGTAAATAGATTAATTAAATCTTAGTAAAATGCACAGGTTATCACACCTCCGAGTGCGTGGATCGAACCCTATACATGGACGTTGCTCGGGGATGGGGTCAGGAATCATCAGTTGTGCAAGACTGCGCCCCCTCCGTGAACCCCCTGAAGCACCTGCAGGCTGAGGGTTAGGTGCCAGCAACTCATCTGCATCGAAAGATAGTTCAGCATTCGCCAACTCACGAAATGTTTCCTCATCCATCTGAAACAGAAAACGAATGTTGTTAGAAAATAATTGATAATTATTATTATATATACATATATATTAGTTATGCTTATATATAACTTCCATTGAATTGTATCAATGTTCAACTTCGTCATTATCTTCATATATGTCAATGACATCTTCATATTCCTGCTCAATATCATGATATCCATTTGAGTTCTTGTTGCTTCGCCTCTTACAATTTCAAATTCATTTGTGACGTCATTAGCATAATCATCACCACTGACTCTTAATTGAGGGGTGTCATCATCGATACTCATGTATCTTTGTAACAAATATTGATTTTGAGTACTCTCTTGAAAAACATCAATTCCTTGCACATTAGTGAATGAACATCCACTTTGACTAAACTGATTGTCTCGATTTTCATTTTTATTATGCTCCACCAATCATTCAAGTCTCTTGACGTAGCACAGTACATTGCATAATAAACCTGATGTGCCTGTTGAACTAGTTAGAATGGTTTATTTACATCAAGAACACTTTTACATTTAATATTGATGATTCCATGAGTCGGATGAACATGCACACCTCTCTCAGTATCCAAACACCGACATTTGAACATCGTTATGTAATGTTGTCCTAGATAACAGAGTTCAATGATTTCATCAATCATGCCATAAAATTCAACTTCATTTTCTCTATGATGAGATCCTCTCAAGAAAACTCCACTGTTCATTGTTTTTTTTTATTCCCCATATTCATGTGTATGAAATCGAAAACCATTCACCAAAATGTTTCCATGAATCACCATTGGCCGGATGATTCAAGCTTTTACCAGTTGAAATATTCATTTTTTGCCATGACATCATTGTCGTTGTATTCTTAGACATGAATAAAGGCTAAAGTCTAGATGTAAGAGGAAAATATCTCCACTGTTTTACCAGAATCAAGCCAGACATCCCATGTTGAGCTTCTTTATACCTCGATTTCCCACAAGTGGGGAAACTATCCAACGACTCATTTTCCCCAAAATATAAAATGCAATCATTTGAACATGCTTGAATCTTCTGAAAACTAAGTCGTAAATTCTGAACTAGACTCTTACTCTCATAGTAATTTGCAGGCAAAACATTTCCTTTGGGTAACAGTGTTTTATCAAAAGAAAATATTTGATCAAAACACATGTTTGACATTCCATTATCTGATTTGATAGCCATAAATTTTTCAACTGCTTCAAATTTTCTTATCTTCGAACCAGGATATAATGCATCCTCAGTAGACCTCAACAACTCATAAAATTCAGAGTGTTCCAATGCTAAGAAAGTATCCACACCCTCAATATATATTGGATTTAAACCAGAACCATTTGGATTTCTATGTTGATTTATCCATATGCGAGCATCTAATAATGACTGTTGTCGACCTCATTGTTCCATATTTTTCTATAAAATATAAAATCATTACTAGTTTTGAATAATTAGTTAGAAAAAACACTCTAAAAAAGAGAGGATAACTAATTACAACTACTTCTTAATAATTACCGATAGTTATTTATAATTATTATTATATGATTAATATTTATAAGAAAAATAATATTAATATGATCATCCAAACAAGGAAAATTATAGAGTTTACATCAAACATGACTAACACAAACTTTTTATTGGGATAGACCTAAAAATTGACCTTTTAAGAATTGAACATGTTAAAAATAGAGTAAATCCTGTTACGAATATTGATAATTTTAATATTTTATTAATATTTTATTAATTTAATAATACTAATATTATTTTTTCGTAAATATGAATTATATAATAATAACATTATTACATTATTAGTATTTTTTATTATTAATATTTAAATAATATAATTTTCAATATTATGTTAAAATTTTATTTTCATCTGTGTGTTTAACATTCTATCTCAACATGTAATATTTGCATTCACTTTCACCTCTCTATTGGTGAGTAGGTTGATAATTTTTAAAAGGAATGCAAATATTACATGTAGAGACAGATGTTTTCTTAAAACCAATACAAAGATGAAAAGATAATTGAGAAAGATACTGATCACACTAGTTTTTTCCAACTAGCTAAATATTACTAATTATTACTAATTATTACTAATTATTCCTAATTATTACTAATTATTACTAATTATTGGTAATTATTACTAATTATTGGTAATTATTACTAATTATTGGAAATTATTACTAATTATTGGTAATTTTTACTAATTATTGGTAATTATTGCTAATTATTGCTAATTATTGCCAATTATTTCTAATTATTGGTAATTATTGGAAATTATTCCTAATTATTGCTAATTATTGGTAATTATTGGTAATTATTCCTAATTACTCCTAATTATTTCTAATTATTGGTAATTATTGCTAACTATTGCTAATTATTACTAATTATTCCTAATTATTGGTAATTATTCCTAATTATTTGTAATTATTCCTAATTATTGGTAATTATTAATAATTATTGGTAATTATTACTAATTATTGGTAATTATTTATAATTATGGGAAATTAGGGGTAATTATGGGTAATTATTGGTAATTATTGGTAATTATTGGTAATTATGGGTTATTATGGGTAATTATGGGTAATTATGGGTAATTATTGGTAATTATGGGTAATTATGTGTAATTATGGGTAATTATTGGTAATTATTGGTAATTATTGTTAATTATTGGTAATTATTGGTAATTAATGGTAATTATTGGTAATTATTGGTAATTATTGGTAATTATTGGTAATTATTGGTAATTATTGGTAATTATTGGTAATTATTGGTAATTATTGGTAATTATTACTAATTATTACTAATTATTGGTAATTATTGGTAATTATTTGTAATAATTGGTAATTATTGGTAATAAATGGTAATTATTTCTAATTATTACAAATTATTGGTAATTATTGGTAATTATTGGTAATTATTTCTAATTATTGCTAATTATTGATAATTATTACTAATTATTACTAATTATTGGTAATTATTTTTACTTGTTACTAATTATTGTTAATTTTTTCTAATTATTACTAATTATTGTTACTTTATTCTAGTTATTACTATTTTTTTAATTATTCCTATTTTTTGTTGATTATTGCTAATTATTACAAATTATTACAAATTATTACTAATTATTGGAGAATTTTACTAATTATTACAAATTAGATTCATTAATTACTAATTACATTTATTAATTACTAATTACATTCATTAACTACTAATTACATTCATTAATTATTAATTACTATCTTTAATTAAAATTACAGTTATTAGTTACTAATTACAGTCACTTAATTATTAAATATTGTTAATTACTAGTAATTAAATCTAAAAAATTAAATTTAATACAACCTTACTAAAACATAATTATATGTAATTAGGAATAATAAAAACTAATGTAAAAATATAAAACAAAAACATTAAATAAATATTAAATTCAAATTCAGATAAAAACGTTAAACTGGCTTTCAAGCATTCGATTTGTTGTACTTGTAGGATGATCCCCCGTAACCACCTTGAAACCAGCTTGCAAAACAAAATTCACTCACCCTTTATAAAATAGTAAGAAGTAGATCAGAGTTTGAAAATATGTCAAGGATGGCTGTATTTATAGGTTAGATTATTTGCGACAGGGTTTATTTCGACGGGATTCCTGTTGAAATTGTTATTAATTGCGACTGGTAACGTCGCAAATAACCCCGACCGCATTTATTATGGGCGGCAATAAAAGGGATTATTTGTGACCGCACCAATTGCAAATAACCCCTACCGCCAGGTTATTTGCGACGAGATCCCCATACCGTCGCAAATAACCTATTACCGTCACCGGTTATTTGCGACGGGAAGGGGATCCTGTCGCACATAACTTTGGCGCGGTTTGGTGTGCAAGTCGCGCCAAACCATTTTCGACAGGTGAGAATATCCCGTCGCAAATAACTCATTATTTGCGACGGGATTATTTCCCATCGCAAATAACCCCATTGCGAGGACTATTTGCGATGAGAAATAATCATGTCACTAATACCACTTTTTCTTGTAGTTGTAACTCGATTGTTATTCATTGATTTATGATAATTACTTTAAACTTATTTCATATAATCTATGTAAATTATTCCAATTCATTATATTGTGTGGTATTCTCCATTTCTTTAAATATTTACCACATAAATTATGTTTCAAATGTTTCACCATTCATTTAGTATGTTTCCCGTAATGGATACTGATAACTAAAATCTTCTTTCATTTAGTTATAATGCTTCATCTTGAACTTTTTGTTTTCATGATTGGGTTCTCACACCCTAATATTTTATTATATTCTATTTTATAATTTTCTCTAGGAAAAATAGTTTTTAATAGAAAATAAATTTTTGTTACTACTTTTACAATGTGTGTTTTGAGAAATGGAATTCATCAAAATAATAAAATGGATTTTCATTCGCTTCCATATGTTTAGTCTTCTTATCCTATTTTATACAAGATAAAACTTATGTATTATCTGGGATCCATTATTTATTATTATTTTTAAAATTACATATTCTCAAAATCCTTCACTCCATCTTTTAAAAGATACCTTTAGAAGAGAAATGTAAATTTTTATTTTACATTAATGTTATAAATATTTTCCAAATACTATTTTATGTTTTTTCTCCCATTTCCTATAACATTTCCAAAATTATGTTCCCATATATGGTTTATGTTTCATGATTTATCCTCTAATATATATATCAATTGGGGGATTTAACTCATAGCATTAAACAATTCAATTATTGATCCTTCTTTTGTGATATCGTTCCAATATTTCTTTTTTAAGTGGTTGTTTTGATTTATGTCAACACTCATATATATGACATTTGTTTGATATGGTTTATGATTTCAACCATACACCTTCTTCCTCTAAATGGGATCTGATCATGTTATCTCTTTTATCAACATTGGGAAAAGTATTTGTGGTCTATATGTTATTATTGAAATATGGTTGATTATTAGGAAGTAAATTATGTTTAGTTTAACCATTCACCTTCTAATTCTAGATGGGTTAAGATCATTTTATCCCTTTTATTGACATCGAGAAATTTTTTTCATTATTAAAGTTACTCTTCTAATACATATAATTATCTAAAATTGGACTATGTAGTGTTTAAACATTCAAATTCTTCCTCTAAAAAGTTTATAATCAAGTATACACATTTATTGATGTGGGAAAAATTATTTAAATTCATGATGATTATTGACTTATAGTGAAATTTTATTATGTATTTACATTCCAAATTCTGAATTATAATGATATCCACTTTTTTATTCCACTGGAGGATCATTAGGTAATAACATGAAATGTCTTATTGACTCTTATGGTGATGGAATTAGACTAAAAGAAGATACTAGTGTGGTATGAAATTATATAGTCCCTCTTTATCCTAACTAGGTTAAATAACATGAGTTTTGGGGGTGAATTAGGGTAAGATATATCAAAACAACTATCTCTTATGATCATTTTTTTCAATAAAAAAACTCTTTTCTCTCCTTCTTATAGCAAAAAAATAAGTGGGAATTAAAACAAGCACAAGACACATCACTGTAACATGTTTCACCCTCACCAGGATATGTCTAATTAGAATAAAAAACAATTTTACCTTGTGTGGCATCCACTAAATCATAATAATGTAATATTATTTGGAGATGACTCATTATCCATCCTAGTTTACAAATAATCTCAATTTGAATGCTCGGTACTATCTCTACTGAATTAAGCACATTTCCCCTCTAGTATAATCTTCTAAAAATTTATTATAATTTGATTTATACTTGTGTGTAGATTTATGATATTTTTTATCATGTATATGAAAGACTTTTTTGTTATATAACCCCTTTAATGACCTCTCTATGAAATCCCACCTTGAGGATCCTCTGTAAGACCTGTCTACAAGACCCCTTCATGAGACTCATCCATGAGACCTCACTATCAGACCCCTTCATGTGACTCCTCTGTGAGAAATCTCCCTAGGTCCCTCCACAACTCCATCACAAACTCATATAATTCATGAGACTTTAGTGTGAGACATTTTTCAAGTTACATGTATATTGTGATACAAATATGTCTTCATATTCCCACCATATACATCCTTTCACAAGATAACTCTGCGAGACTCCTCCACGAGACCGCTTCACGAGACTCTAACTTTATTACCTAGATCACATGATCCTATATAAATACCTTCTACATATAATGTGAAATAATTTTATTTAGATCAAACCACCTATGAATAATTATTCAACTTTAAAGGATTAGTTAATGGATATTTATAGAAATAAATCCACCACCTTATCTCTATAAATCATGGTTATCCATTTGTTCCACTTCCATAACAATCGACCTTAAGTTTTTTACGTGATTGATTTGTGTGATCACCTTATACATGTCACAAAATCATTGTGTGATCTTTTTCATTATCTTTGGTTTTCCACATGGTCCCATTATTTGATCCAATGAAAATCATGTGGCATGTTCCATTTTCTTCTAGCGCTTCATTTGATCCCATATTGAGATCCAAAGACAAATATATAGTCTCTTGATTTTTAGAGACCATGATATATCTCTATAATTTTTTATAATCTTTTTATTCATGTGCTTCACATGATCTCTTCATGATATCCCTTAACAATCATGCAATTTCTTTAAGTTCTTTGTAAGATCTCTTTGTGAAATCCTCTGAAAAACGTGTGGTGTATTCAAGTACTTCACAAAATCTCAACGTGAGATCCTCTAATAATCATTTGGTTTCTTTATGTGATTCAAACAATATTATCATGAGATCAACTTGAAATCATGTTCTTTCTTCATGGGCTTTGCATAATACTTACATATGATCCTTTAAGTCACTCTTACTCTATGTGATCATTCCAAATAATTATTTTGGATATTCATGCCAAATAGTTATGACTCTTTTGACAACAATCCTTTTACAACAACATAAATCCTTTTCAAAAAACACAATCAAACCAAAAGAACGACCATGAGGTATTTTTTCCAACAATATCCCCCTTTGGTATTGTTTATAACACTTAAAAACATTTAAATCAACATATTGATTGGTCATGCACATGTGAAACCATTTCCATTATACAGACCTAGATAGTGATCAAGGAGTTCCATAACATTAACTCTAATCCCACATTGGTCAATATAAGTATGAGAAAAAAGAGAAGCATGCAAAGTCCATTAATGAATCAAATAATTTTCAAACCAACCACTTGAAACATTATCAAAACCAAAATAGAGAATAAGCTCAACCCACAAGATCAATTATTATCCTACAAATGTAAACTTCTCAAATCATAAAGCCAAATTACTCACCTTTTAATGATTATTCTTCCTTGATAGACCATATTTAACATATCTATATATAAAAAACCCCTTGTTTTCTTGCTACCCCAATCAAATTATCCCCCTATCATGACAAAGATGCGTTCTCCCCATTTTATCAATGAACCCAATGGTCATTCATTTGTGTTTTGAAACATGGTAAATTAAAAAAATGGGAACATAGAAGAAAGAGACACCATACTTCATGGATTGGGGGTTCAATGTACTCAAAATTCTAGTGCGTGGAGTTGATTAAAATCTAAGAGCTTATTGATGTCATCCAAATGCTTCCATGGGTAAGGACTTTATCTGGATTTCTTCAACCTATAGTTCAGTAGGTACATACTCCAGCTTCATAAGTCCGTGCTCTACTTTCTCTTTGATAAAGTGACATATGATTTCAAAGTGAGTTTTCCTTTAGTGATGGACTAGATTTATTCTAATATTCCTAGAACTTGAATTATCATAATAAATTTTGATCGAGTACTTCACTTTAATATAAATATGATTAAGCCATTACATCATCCATAGTACCTATATGAAATATTGAGTAGATAAAATGTGTTCAATATTTTTTTCTCGATGAAATTCAATTTTTTTTTCTTTTCCAAGAAATACATTGTCTTCGAAGATAGAATACACCACAATATGTTATCTTTTGAGCATATGTTGAACTAACCCAATCTAAATATGTAAAACCTAGTAACTCTTTATATGATTTTTCAATTTATAATAAAAAATACCATAATGCGATTGATTTACTATAGTATTACTTTCATTTTATGTAAGTGTATTTATTTGAGATTAATTTTATATTGTGTTCTCTATCTGGTCGAAAAATAATAAGGCCATGTAGAAATTAAGTAAAATAAGATACCAATGATCTATATATATATTATAATACTGACTTGCTTTCGTTAAAAATAAATTGAAAATTTTATATTTATTACAACTAGATTATTTTTCCCTTCAAAAATTCTTATTATATCATATACCTTCCACCAAGCTCACGTGTCATATCTCCATCTAATGGTGACACAATTTTGGTTTCCCTACATTCCATCTTTACAAATGTTGGAATCTTTTGACACATTAACCAGTGATTTCATATCATTGATATAAATTTAAGGATGGGATATTGATTCCTCATTCTATTTATTACTCCATGGATTACATTTTCTTGCCTGGATCGCCCTAGTAGATTTACGTAATGTTCATAAAACTCATTCCAAGTGCCATCTTGAGGTGGATGTTAGATAAATAGGAGACTTGTGTCTTGGTATGGAAGAAAACATTTATTATTGAAAGCATGGAAGATTGTTCCCTATTGACCGTTCAAGGTTCCGATGCTCTGCTAATGTGTATAGTAGCACTCTGGTCGAATCATCGGTGATGACACGTTTTAATAGTCGACAGTTTTTAATTTATTGTATTTTGATTCTGAGGTTTTTCTTGCAGATATTAATTAAAATTATTTATTGATTTAACAATTTAATAATGATTGTGGTGATATTATGATTAGTTAGTTAAGCATGTGATATCCTTGATCCTCACTTAATAATTATTTAAATTAACACCCATTTCACAAGTTGACATTGATTGAAATTCCCAAGTGTTAAGGATTTAATCTAAGACTTAAATTAACATAGGTTTATAATATTAATAAGATTTTTTTTATGGTAGCGTATTTATGGTTCCAATAATCCTTGTAACCCACTCTTTAATGAAAACAAGTCATTAATCCATGACTCGTTAAGTCCAACATACACAATACTAATTCAAATAATATTTATTGAGAAAAAGTTCTCAATCACTTGACATTCCTAAGTTATAACTCAACCCAAAGAGAGATTTACTAATCCATTAATATTATTATTAATCTGGTTTATTATATTTAAGATTATTAATTATAAAAATAAGGAAAAGAAAGTGATAAGAAAAGATTTGTGCATTGAACACACACACACGAATGGTGACAAGAATTAAAAACGGACATTAGATTAAATGACAAAGCGAAAAAGGGAAGGGGATTGAACATGATTAAAAATATTTTAAGAGTATTAATATTTAATAATAGATATTGGATGATTAAAATTTAATATGAATAAGAAACATTCATGAAATTCAAATGAAATTGAAAATAGATTACACAAATACAATTAAAAAATGAAAAGGAGAATGAAAATAAATGTGTAGGAGAAGTATCTCTTGTTGAAACACGATCAATTAAAGTATTCCTAAGACCATTTTAAGTCTCTAGTCATGAAAAACTCCACCTTAAGTGCTGAAATTCCAACCACATACACGGAGAATAGGGGGTTGTATTTATAGCCCAAGGAAGTGGACTATTTGCATTCCATATATTCCCATCCACATGCATCACCAATTTGGCAATTCAAAAAGCCAAATCTCGATATATCATCTTCTTAAAAGTTTTACATAATATTTTTGGTCGATAAATCTCAAAATCGGGAGGCATTTAGACTTATGGATCAAAATTTATGGTTATTTTCATAAAATATGTTAAACGGTCAATTTCTATCCATGATTTTTTAATGGCTAAAATGTGAATGAATTTTTAAATAGGAAGATAACTTCAAATCAGAATTATTTCTTCAACAATGTCTGCCTCCTATATATCCAGTTTCACAATGCAAAATATCAGCTTTATTGGATGACTAGATCATGAGAAATGTCATGAATAGTGTCCAGATTTTAATTCCCATCCAGAATGGTGGGCTAGACTTCAAAGCATCAGTTGGGTCCCTTGTTTCGAAGTTGGAAATTGAAATTTTTATACATGACTCATTGAATTGTTATAGGAATGTGGGAGGATAATAAATCAATTTTAACTTTAGTATCGATCCAATTTATTCAATATTCATGGATGGTCCAGTTTCTTCACAGATTCTGTGGGACTTCTTGTGTGGTCCATATGACCCTCCAAATTGACAATTTGTCCAAAGGATACTTGTAATGAAATATTGTAATTTGATTAAGTAACCCTAGAAAACGATAATCATGTAATTTGGATAAGTACTATAATATTTATTATTAAAAAAATAAACATACTTGAATCTGGATGAAATAAAACGGTGATCTAAAATTATATTTAATATTTAAACATTAATATTTCACACAAATTACACACATTTCATATAAAATCAGTAAATAAAGTATAAAATAAGTTATTAAAATATTTATAACATAAACTCCCCCACAATTAGTCTTTTTCATGTCCTCATGGGAACAAATATAAAAAACATTACAAAATCATTTTCACTTGCCAACAAATATAACATTTTTCACCAATCAGGGGAGGTTTAGACTAATTCACTCATCCATGTTGAATTCCGCCACAAATTTTTATAGAAATAATATTCAAAAAAACAATTAATTTTTCATGCTCAAATTTACAAATGGGAAATGTGGGCGCTCAAAACACACTCTTCTCAAAAAGATAAAATTTATTTATAGAGGTTTACTCTTTCAGCAACCAAAAGTGAAAATTTTAGAGTTTGAAAGAGCTATCAAATTCCACTACCTATCCAAAAATTCACAATAATCAAGAGGTATTTTGAAGGGGGTTTTATAATAGTATGGGATTTTAGGAATTCATTTTTAAAAAGAGTAGAAAAAGGGGTAAAACACCAACATGGAAAAAGCAATGAACAATATTTTTGAAATAAATCATGGAATATAAACACATATTTACAAGGGAACAATTGTGTGAGTCAAGACACAAAAGTGGATGAAAATTTGAAAGAAATTAGAAGATGGAATATTTAAAAAAACACAAAACTTTTCCTAATGACATAAGAAAATATAATGCAATTGTTCTTTTTTTCTTTTCTGTTTTTTCTTTTTTTTTTTGAATGTTGAAATTGAAAATGATCTCACACTTATATCCCAACCCATGATTGATCTCCTCAAAACACTAATTATTATAGTTATAATAAGATCAAATGTTGAGGAAGAGTGATTTTTGACCCACCCAAGACACAACCCATTAATTTTTGGTTTTTTATTTATTTTTTTATTGATTTTTAAACACTTGTCAATGAAATTTAAAAAATATGTCATAAGAATATATAAATTCCTAAAACTCATTGAATGATAACCTATCCTCCAAACTAAAATGGATTCTAGATAATAAACATATGATAACATGTTGAAAATCTATAAAGGGAAACGAAAATGAAATCCATTCCTCCCAGACTTAAATTTCAATAGACAATGCAATGAAAATAAATGTAAATATTCGGTGGGATATGTTATTGGGCTTGTAATGTGGTTATCCAATAAAAGGGTTTCATAGGCATAGACGGTCTTTCAATGGTAGGATTAATGTATGGGTAATGGGATTCTAATTGGAAATTGTGATTCTCGTGAGGTTCAAAAAATGCATGTATCATTTTAATGCACAAAAAAGTAGGAAATTCATATCTATTGTCCAAACACTAAAGACTCAAAAATGTGGGTAAACAAAACACACATTTTAAAATGGTTACCATAGGTGGACATGTCATGAAATCTAATGTTTTTCCTCACGGTTTGGGAAAATCATTTTCCAAATCAAAAAATGATCATTTAATTTTTTTTGGTTTTGACACAATATTCCTTATCCAAATATATGATGAAAACACATGATTTCTGAGATGAAACCATGTCTTTTGACTCCCCAAAATGGTTAGACAAAATTTCAAAAGTTTAAAGGGAGTAATCATGACTTTTTATTTCCCATATTTTTAGGTTATTTTTATTATGGTTTTTTTTTAGGTTTTTTAGTTTTTTATATAATGACAAACCCACAAAAAAGGGTAAATAAAAATTGTGTTGAGGAATGTTGTAATAAAAATGAATGATAGGGTAAGAATAAGAAAGGGGGATAGAGAAGAAGAGATAAACAGAGAGAGTTATAGGGAACAATGCGCCCCTAGTTTGGATTTAGTGGGTCATCATCCCCATCCAGTGGTGGATCGGTGGAAGTTGTAGATCTGTTGGAAGTGGAGGTGGTTTTTGGGATGCATGTCCTCACATGGTGATGCTTTAAATAATGTCCATTAACCATGAATTTTCTTTTGGGAGAGGGTTCATGGACTTTCACTACACAAAATGGGTATACATGAGAAAAAGTAAAAGGACCTTCCCATCAAGAATTAAGATTACCTGAGTGAAGCTAAAATTGAGATTTGAAGAGTAATACCTTTTCACCATTATAGAATACCATTATCATGATGTTTTTGTCATAGATTACCTTAGCCTTTTCTTTGTACAATTTGGAATTCTCAAAGGAATTGAGTCGAAGCTCCTCCAATTCAGTCAACTATAACAATCTTTCTTCACATGATTTTTCAAAATCAAAATTACAAGTTTTCAAAACACAAAATGACTAATGATGGATTTCAACTGGTAAGTGACTTGCTTTACCAATAACTATCCTAAAAGGACACATCCCAATGGGTGTTTTAAAGGTATTTCAATAATCCCAATGTGATTCAATAAGTCTTTCATGCTAGTATTCTCTAGTGGGCTTAACAATTACCTCAAGCACCCTTTTGACTTATCTATTAAAAAGTCCTGCTATGCCATTTGTTTTGGGGTGATTTGAAGTTTATGTTTTATGTTGCAACCCATTCTTTTTCAAAAGACATTCCATGATTCTATTACAAAAAAGGGTTCCCACGTCACATATCAAGGCTCGTGGTGTGCCAAATCGGTGGATGATGTGTGTCTTTATGAACACACTAATAGTATGTGAATTATCCTTTATAGTGGGTTTCGCCTCTACCCACCTAGAAACATAATAAATCACCAAAATAATGTATGAGAATCCATTGTAAGGTGGAATGGTCCCATGAAATCGATGCCCCAAACATTGAAGATATCAAATAAAATTAAAGGTTTTGGGGGTTTTCATTTCTCTTTGAAATTGTGACCAACTTTTGTCTAGCGGGACATGATTTAAAGAACTCATGTGAGTCCATGAAGAGTGAAGGAAAAAAGATTCTAGAGTCTAGGACCTTTTGGGAGGTCCTTTATGGTCCAATTTTTCCACCACCAGGAATTGAGTGACATGATTCTAAGATGGAGGAATGTTATTCTTCATCAACACATCTCTAAATTACCATGTATACCTTAGTTTTCCAAAGGTTATTTTCATAAAAAATAATATTTTAAATCACTTTTCAACTTCATTTTTTGTTATTTTGAAAATTATTTAGGAAAAACACCAGATACCAAGTAATTTACAATTGGGGAATACCATGGTATTTTCAGAGTGAGAGATGAAAGGTGATTAATGGGGAATTCAGGATCAATGATTTCTGAAAGTGAAGAATTAGAAATTCTTCTCAAGTGATCAGCCATTGATTATTATTTTCCTAGTCTATATTTGAATTCAAGGTCAAAATCTTGGAGCATTAGGAACCATATTATTTTCCTCAATTTGGAATAATTTTTCTTAAGTAAGAACTTTATAGTATCATGGTTTGTTAAGATGATGATTTTGGAACCTAAGAGATAGGGCAGGAATTTTACTAAGATGAAAACCACGGCTAAAAGATCCTTTTCAGTGTAGTGAGATTTAGTTTCATCCAATATTTTTTAGGCATAATAGATGACATGAGTAATTTATTTCTCTTCTTTGACCAATAACAGCCCCAATGACTCTATCAGAATCAACACACATCAACTCAAAGGGTAAGAACCAATCTGGGTGTTGGATTATCAGGGTAGATGTAAGAGAAGTTTTGAGTTCAATGAGGATCTCTTGTAAACCACATTGAAATAGAATGTGACATAATTATGGAGCAAATGAGTGAGTGGTAGGGAAATCCTACTAAAGTTAGGGATGAATCCTCGATAGAAACCAGCATGACTAAGGAATGAATAGATCTCTCGAACAGAGGGGGGGTATAAGAAGTGATTGGATCACTTCAATATGGATAGGATCAACTTCGATACCATCATTTGAAATTATGTCTCATAGATTAATCCCATTTTCCACTATGAAGGGACACTTTCCAAAATTTAACACAAGCTTAAAATTGAAACACTTATAAAGGACTAGAGAGAGTGAATGCAAGAATGATTAAAATGACTCACCATAAATGGTAAAGTCATCCATGAAAACATATTTGCAGTGTTCAATGAATTCAGAAAAGATACTCATCATACACCTTTGGAATGTTGCATGAGAATTGCGAAGGCCATAAGGCATTATTCTATATGTATGTGTTCTAAAGGGGAGTTTAAAAGTTATATTTTCTTGGTGATGATGTGAAATTGTGATTTGGAATTAGCCGATGTATCCATCAATAATGAAATATTGTGACTTTCCAGATAAATGTTCTATCATTTGATCAAGGAATGAAAGAGGGTAGTGATATTTTCATGTTTCAACATTCAATTTCTTATAGTCGATGCACACATACCATTTGTTCTTCAATTGAGTTGTGACTACCTACCCATGTTCATTTGTGACAATAGTAATCATGCCCATCGTAGGTACAACTTGAATTGGACTAACCCATTCACTATCAGAAATTGGGTAGATAATACCAGATTGAAGAAGCTTGGTGATCTCTTCCATAACCACGTTAAGTATGATTGGATTGAGTCTTCTTTATGGTTATCTACTTGGATTGGATGATTCTTCAAGATGGATGTGATGCATGCAAATTTAAGGGTTGATTCATGGTTTTTAATCTAGGGTCAAACCTAATGCAGTTTTATTTTCCTCTAACACCTGATCATGTTTGGACTCCTCAGTTTCAGTTAGTGAATCAGAGATAATGACAGGACAAGAGTGATCATGGAAAATTAATGCATATTTCAGGTGTTCAAGAAGAGTTTTTAGATCATCAACATCTCACATTTGTGGGTTAGACAACTCAGAAATGGAGGAAGGGGCTTCAGTTGGTTTTGAATCATTTCCATGATATTTTCCATGGTGGAGAAATATAGATCTGAGTTTATGTGGGATTCAAGAAACTTTTCATGATCCTCTAGATTAATGGTGTCAATGAATGAGAGGTCTACATAAACTTCACCATTTATGTATTTTTTAACCATGGATCATATTTCAAAAGATCTTTCATAATTATAACATGAATGACCTGATGGAATGGGGTTTAATTGACTCTCAGAAGTGTCCTCAGAATCATGGATTGAGAATGTAGAGGGATCCTCAAATGGGTATCACATGGATAGGAAAATATTGAACTTGACCAGTTGGTCACCAAATTCCATGGATAAGATGCCTAAATGGACATCAATCATGGATTTTACTGTCATTAAGAATGGTCTTCCTAGAATTAGGGGAGATCAAGAAGATTTCATCTCGCCTTCCATGTCATGGACATAGAAATCATCAGGGAAGATAAGATCATTCACACGCATACGAACATTATCGATTATACCCTCAGGACTAGGAGTTCTTCAATTGGCCAATTGAATAACAACACCAGTTGGATGTAAGGGACCAAGACCAAGGTTGGAGAAGATGGTTTTGGGCATGACATTAATTGAGGATCCAAGGTCAATGAGTACATCATCGAAGTTGTAATTTCCAATTTGGCATGGAATCGTAAAGGACCCTAGATATATTTAATTTATAGGAATAGACTGAATGGTGGAATCATTTGTTAAGGACCTAAGATACCTCTTATGGGTGCATAATTATTTAAGAAACATGGAATACTTAGGGATTTATTTTATGTAATCTAATAAGGGTATGTTTACTTCAACGTGTCTAAACATGTCAAGCATTTCAGGATCAGTTTCAAAGGAATTCCTTGGTTTAGAAACATCTTAAGAAAAAGGAATTGGATTCCTAAGTTGAATATAAGGATGAGAGGGAATGGATTTAGGTTCCTTTTCATATTTATTTTTCATTTCATTTTCTAGGTCAGCATTCAAAGGTGGGTTGGAGGACTTATCTTGAGGCCAAGAAATTTTCTCCCCCAATCTAAGTGCAATTTTACTTACATTACCCTTGGGGCTGGGTAATAGTGGTGTTGGGAGTTGGGAAGAATTTGATTGTTTTTGCTGGATTAGGTGGGATGCAAGTTGAAAAATTTGGGTTTCAATGTTTTTGAGGCTGGAACTAGTGAAGGTGGAAAGATCATCCACTGCACTTTCCTATGGTTGCTTGGAAGAAGCTGTTGAGTCAAATGTTATCTTTTGACTTCTATATTTTGTTTTGGAAATCCCAAATGTCTTTTTAATCGTACCGTACTGACTTTGTCAATCTTACCGTACTGACTCTGTCAATCGTACCGTACTGACTCTATCAATCGTACCATACTGACTCTGTCAATCATATCGTACTGACTTTTTCAATCATATCATACTGACTCTATCGAAAGTATTGCACTGACTGTTATTCATATGTTCATTACATGTTTTGGTACTTAGACAAAAACACTTGTTTCATATGAATTGTACCATTGCTTATCATCAATATATATCATGTTTTAACCAATACGATGCCGTTGAGTTAGTTACAAACAAATCAAAACGATGTCATGCTTTCTGTTTCAATATGACCGTTATGATTCCAGGTGTCCAAGTCCCTCCGAGTTTTTCGGAGAAATATGACCGTTGGAGGCAACATGACCGTTGGAACCTGAGGCCTATAAATAGGAGGTCATTTGAAGCTGAGAAAAAGAACGAATGAGACGTTGTGGAACACCTGTGATGATTTGCTTCAATCAGGATTCTAGAGAGAGTTGTTGTGACTTCTATCATATGCTTTGTGCGTCCGATCATCGTATCGAGGGCTTTCAAGCAATTGAAAGAAAGAGGTGTCGATTACCTACAAAACCGAGGGTTGTCGGGGATAGGCAGACAGACGTGCTGATCATCGTATCGAGGGCTGCCGGGGATAGGCAGACAGACGTTCCGATCATCGTATCGATGGCTCACCAAGGTGTTGGTGAGACAGACCTTTTATCCTAGGTGAAAGGATAATCCTTCTCTTTGGGTTAAAAGAATTGTAATTCTTTTACATTTCCGCTATTACTTGTATTAGAAAGGAATTTGTATTATTTCCTTTCTTCTTATCATATTCAATTGTAATTGTTTCAATTACAATCATTCTATTACATATTGTATTGATTGATTCTATATGCTTTAAGGTAGAATCATTCATCTTTGTATTACTCTGATTATTGTGTTCATATTGAATAAAATTGTTTTATATTACATTAGTATTACAATAAATCATACCGTTTTATATTAAATACTTTTTTGGGTGTTTGTATTTTTATTAGTTTAAGATCATTTAAACTAATCTCTTAGTTTCTAAAACTCAATGGTTTTTAAACCTACAATTCACCCCCCCCCCTCTTGTATTGTTCCATTTAATAGACATACATATATACATATTCGATCCAACAATTGGTATCAGAGGGAAGTTTTCCACTGATTTGTATTACTAGCATTATTTCTTTCATATTACTATATTAAATACTTACTACACTAACGTGTAGAGTGGAAAAGTTTTTGTTGTATTAGATGACAGGAATGAATATTGGATCAATAGACAATCTGAATCCTTCTAGACCACCAATCTTTGATGGGAATGACTATGAGTATTGGAGAGATCGTATGATGACTTTGGTTATTAATACTAGTGTGGAAAATTTTATTATGCTTACTGGAGGTTATAAAATTCCTGACAAAGAAGTCAGTACTTTCACCAACCAAGAGAAGCAAGAATATCAACTGAATTACAAGGTACAAAATACTTTATTGTGCTCTATTACCAGGAATATATACAATCAGATATCATCATGTAAAGCAGCCAACTGTATTTGGAATAAATTAGAAGTCACTCGTTTTGGTACATCCAAGGTTATAGAAACAAGGAGAGCAATGCTTCGAGCAGAGTATCATGGATTTGTTTTTCCTTATGGAGAGCCAGTATGTAAAGTACAACAAAGGTTTATGAAGATAGTTAACAGTTTACAATCTATGGGAAAAAAGGTCTTGATGATGAAGCTCTTGTTGATAAGATTATAGATATAATGCCAAATGAATGGGAGTCAAAAAGGATAGCTATTGATGAAAATAGAAAAGTTTCCCAGATTACTCATGATGAGCTCTTTGGAACTATTCTACAGCATGAGACAAGAATGAAAAGAGATTTTGATTTCAACAAGAAGAAGAATGGGAATGGAAGTGTAGCCTTTGCATCTAAAGCTAAAACGCCTGAAAGGCTTACAAGGTCTAAATCCAAGAAAGTTGTTATATCTGATTCAAGTGATTGTAATCTTTCGGATAATGAGTTATCCAATCTTGCTAGAAGGATGAACAAGATTGTGGGAAAGAAAGACTTCCAATATAGATTCAAAAAGAAATATAGGAAGGATAGGAAAGATTCAGAGGTAACTTGTTATGAATGTAAGAAAGCAGGACATATAAGGCCTGATTGTCCTTTACTGATAAGGAAAGATAGAAAGGAGAAACTCTCTAAAAGAAACAATAAAAGGTTTTATAAGACAAAAAACGTATTGAAAGAAAATGATACGTGGAGTGCAAGTGGTAGTGATTCTTCAGATGATTCTTCAGAATATGAGACATCAGGACAAAGGAATATCGGACTCTTAGCCAGATTTCCAATTGAAGATCATTGTCTCATGGCTAAGGTACATAATGCTGAAGCTATTAAAAATGTCTCCTTAAATGCAAATTGTACTGATAATAGATATTATGAATCTTCAAATGATGAATCTTCATCATCAGAAGATGATACATTACCTTCTTTTGAATAAGTCTCTAGATTTGATAAATTAATTGAAAATGAAAATTCTAAACTCAAGAAGAGACTTGAAAAAACAAATTCTAGAATTTCAATCTTGACTAGAGAAGTATCAGATCTTTCTAAAGATCTTGATGTGAAAACTTCTGATTTTGAAAGTTTTTTTAAAACCCTTGATAAAGTTAAATATGATAAGGATAAAATTTCTAAGGATCTTGAAACTATAATTTCAATGAAAAATATTTTAGAGCCTAACTCTAGTTCAAATTCAAATGTTTTCGAAAATAAGAATTTGGTTTTAAAACTAAAGTCAGTAATTTCTTCCTTGAAAAAATGTTTGTCAAACCTTACTAATGGGAAGGAAAACTTTGACAGGATGTATTCTCAAATTAGTCCTTTGAGAAATCGTTCTGGTCTTGGTTATACTTATTCCATATCAGTTTTTAGTAACAACTATTTTGTTCCTCAAAAAACCTCTTTTTGTTATAAGTGTCAATGTGGAGGACACTAGAGAAGAGATTGTTCTCTTAACAAAACTCAATCTTTATGATTTCATAAAGCTCATTTATCAAAACAAATGTGGATTCCTAAAATTCTTTTATCTAACCTTTCTGGATCCAAACAAGTTTGGATTCCAAAAAACTAATTGTTTCTTTTTCAGTAAAATGAAGCGTGTACCAATAAGAAAATTTGGTACATGGATAGTGGTTGTTCTCGACACATGAATGGAAACAAATATATCTTTGAAAAGATTATCAAAACAAAATGTGGAAGAGTTACCTTCGGAGATAATGCTCAAGGAAAGATTGTTGGTATAGGTAATATTGTTTTTCTTGGAAAAGTTATTATCTCAAATGTTTTGTTTGTTAAAGTTCTAAGGCATAATCTCATCAGAATAAGTCAATTATTTGATGAAGGTTACCTTGTGAATTTTAGAAATGATAAGTGTCTTGTTCACAATTCCAAGGATGAGTTCATTCTATCTACCCATAGGCAAGAGAATGTTTACACTATTAACTTAGAAGACCTTAAGAACCAAAACTTACCTTGCTTAAGTGCAATAGAAGACCAATCATGGCTATGGCATAGAAGACTATGACACTGTAATCTGAGAAACCTTAGTAAACTCTCAAAGAAAAGACTTGTGAAGGGGCTATCAGACCTTAGAAATGATTCTTCAAAAGTCTGTGATCCTTGTCATTTTGTAAAGCAACATTAAACTAGCTTTAAATAAATTAATGAAGTTACAACTTCTAATGCATTACAGCTAGTGCATATGGATCTTTTTGGTCCTTCACAATCTGGAAGCATTGGATTCAAATACTATGTATTTGTTTTAGTTGATGACTTTACTAGATTTACATGGGTTTACTATCTCACAAAGAAATCTGAAGCATTCTCCTATTTCAAAACTTTTAGAGCTGAAGTTAAAAATGAGAAAAACCTACCATTGATAACTATCCATATTGATCATGGTGGTGAATTTCAAAATTCCGATTTTGAAACTTTTTGTAGTAAGAAAGGTATTACTCACAATTTCTCAGCTCCAAGAACTCCTCAGCAAAATGGTGTTGTTGAAAGAAGAAATCGTATTCTTCAGGAAATGACTCGAACCATGTTGAGTGAATACTCAATTGCTAAAAACTTTTGGGAAGAGCTGTAAGTACTGCCTGTTATACTATAAATCATGTTTTAACTAGACCATTTCTTAATAAAACCCCTTATGAGTTAAGGACTGGCCGAAAACCTAAAGTTTCATAGTTCAATGTTTTTGGATGCAAAGTATTCATTTTGAATACAAAAGATAATCTACACAAATTTGCACCAAAATCTGATGAAGGAATCTTTCTAGGCTATTCTACAACTTCTAAGGCTTATAGAGTTTTCAATAAAAACTCTTGTACTGTTGAAGAAATAGTACATGTAAAATTCAATGAAACTGATCCTTTTGTTTTCAACCAACCCAATCCTACATCCTCGGATGTGTTTTCTAATAATTTTTATCAACTATTATTATAAGATCATTCTGATAAGGAAAATGTTCAAGAAAGTATTCCTGAAACATTTACCACAGAATATTTTCTACCATATGTTGATGAACAGGTTTTACAAAATTAAAATCAATTGTTTCTTAGGAATCATCCCAGTGATAACATCATTGGTGATGTAAATCAACCTGTAAGGACCAGAAATTCTTTAAGAAATGAAATAGAACATCTTGGTTTTCTTTCCCAATTTGAACCTAAAAGTCCGAGTGAGGCTTTAGGTGATGATGACTGGATCAAAGCAATGCAAGATGAACTAAATGAATTTGAAAGGAACCAAGTCTGGAATTTAGTTGATAGACCTAAAGAAACAACTGTGATTGGTGTAAAATGGGTTTTCAGAAACAAGTGTGATGAAAATGGAATCATTGTAAGAAATAAAGCTAGACTTGTTGCTAAAGGATATAATCAACAAGAGGGAATAGACTATGAAGAAACATATGCTCTTGTAGCTAGACTTGAATCTATTCATATTCTGTTAGCCTTCGCAGCATTTTTCAATTTCAAACTATTTCAAATGGATGCCAAATGTGCTTTTCTAAATGGTTTTGTTCAAGAAGAAGTTTTTGTCAAACAACCTCCTGGTTTTCTGGACCCAAAACATCCTGATCATGTTTTTAAACATACCAAGGCTCTATATGGTCTTAAAAAAGCCCCTATAGCATGGTATAATATACTTATAGGATTTCTTTTACAAAACAATTATACAAAAGGTACAGCAGATCCAACCCTTTTTATAAAAATGGAAAACGAATATTTTTTGATTGTTCAAATCTATGTTGATGACATCATATTTGGATCAACTCAGAAATCCTTAACCGATTCTTTTAAAAATTTAATGAAATCTGAGTTTGAAATGAGTATGATGTGTGAGTTAACATTCTTTTTATGTTTTCAAATTTCTCAAAAACCAGAAGGAACATATATATCTCAACATAAGTATATAAAAGATTTACTCAAAAAGTATGGATATGACAAAACTAAAAGTATTAGCACTCCAATTGGTACCTCAAATACTCTTGATCTTGATGAAACCGGGAAACCAGTAGATCAAACAATCTTTAGAGGTATGATAGAAAGTTTTCTATACTTGAAAGCTAGTCGACCAGACTTGACGTTTTCTGTATTCTTATGTGCAAGATATCACTCCAATCCAAAAGAGTCTCATTTAAAAGTCGTAAAGAGAATCTTTCGATATTTAAAAGGCACTATGGATGTAGGTCTTTTTTACTCTTCTGGGAATGATTTTGTTTTAAAAAGTTTTTCAGATGCTGACTTTGGTGGTTGTAGAATGGATAGAAAAAGTAAATATGGAACATGTCATTTCTTAGGAGATTACTTGGTTTCTTGGTCCTGCAAGAAACAACACTCAGTAGCACTATCCACTGCTGAAGCTGAATATGTAGTAGCTGGAAGTTGTTGTGCTCAAGTATTGTGGATGTAGCACACACTCACTGACTATGGATTGAGTTTTTCCAAAACTCAAATTCTTTGTGATAATACTAGTGCCATAACTCTTAGTAAGAACCCAGCACATCACTCTCGTGCAAAACACATAGATGTTAGGCATCACTTTCTTAGAGATCACACACAAAAAGGAGATATTATTTTACAATTTATCGGAACGCAAGAACAACTTGCTGACATTTTTAAAAAAACCATTATCTTCCGATAGATTTGAGTTTATAAAACAGAATCTAGGAATGATTACATTAAAATAATAATTCATATCTACTTCTTGTTATACAATTCTCCTAACATTAAAAATTCCCTTTGAAAGGGGGAGGACATTTCTTTCTATGTTTTTATGTTTCTTTTTATCTTATGTTCTTTAACTATTTACTCTCTGGATGTGTGTATTCATTTTTCTGTTTATTGTATTGATAGTCTTATCGTATCATTCGTTTTTCTATTTATCGTCTTGACAATATTATTATTTACTTCATCGTATCGACCTATGATGGTAATGAATGTCATTTCCATCATATCGACCTATGATGGTAATGAATTTCTTTTCCATCGTATCGACCGATGATGGTAATAAATTTCTTTTCCATCGTATCGACCGATGACGGTAATGAATTTCTTTTCCATCATATCGACCTATGATGCTAATGAATTTCTTTTCCATCGTATCGACCGATGATGGTAATCAATTTCTTTTCCATCGTATCGACCGATAATGGTAATCAATTTCATTTCCACCGTATCGACCACTGATGGTAATCAATTTGTTTTCCATCGTATTGTCAGTTCATGGTAATGAGATTGTTTTCCATCGTATTGTCAGTTCATGGTAATGAGATTGTTTTCTATCGTATTTTCAGTTAATGGTAATGATATTGTTTTCCATCGGCTTGTTAGTTCATGGTAACGAGTTTGTTTTCCATCGTATTTTCAGTTCATGGTAATGAGATTGTTTTCCATCATCTTGTCAGTTCATGGTAACAAGATTTTTTTTCCATCATATTGTCAGTTCATGGTAATGAGATTGTTTTCCGTCGTATTGTCAGTTCATGGTAATGAAATTTCATTCCATCGGCAAGTCGATCGATACTTCTATTTTATTTTATTTCGTACAGTTGTGTATTCTTTAATCCTAAAACCAACAACTACCTTACGTTCTCCGACAGTTATTTACCATTTTTTTATTTTTTTTTCATTTTAATCCTAACCATTGATCTGTTTTCCTCTAATCCTGGCTGTAGAAGATCAACGATCACCCCTTTTTCGCCAATAAATAGCCCCCCCTCCCAAAACCCACATTGGGTTTTCAGGTTTTGAGGCGAAGCTCTACTCCACCGGTTTTAAATCATCGTATGATATTTCATCGACACCACCTTTATATCTCAATCCTCTGCTAACACTCCCGCCAAAATGTCTTCAAAGACTTTTAAAGAGAAAGACTTTAACAGAGAAGGGTTAGTTTCTTGGGACTTTTTTTATTCGTATCATTCCACAATCAGAATCATTCTCTTTCAAGGATGGGAACATTTGTGTGTTGAAAGACCTATTTCTCAAGATCCGGTTCTCTTTGATGAAGTTTGTCAGTTTTATAAAACCGTATCTTTCGACAAAGACATGACTATCAATTTTGATGTGTATGATAGAAAGTTGTCTATGTCTGTGAAACAAGCTTCACATTTTCTGAATGCCCCAATAGAAGGGGATTTTTTCTGTCCATCTCATAAACTACCAGAATAAGTTGGTACGTTTAATAGAGAGAGTGCTGAAAAGTCTTTGTTTGTTATTAATGAAGAAAAGAGAAAAGTGTCTCATATTTCACCGGACAATCTGTTTGTCACTTTATGGATGCAAGGTTTTCTTATCCCAAGGAAAGGGTATAGAGAAACTCTGAAAGTTTCTGATATTTTTATGCTTGACTATCTTCTGAATATGAGAAAACTTAATCTCATGGGGTATGTTTTTGAAACCATTAAGAATGTCGAGATAAGAGGGATTAAGTCCCAAATGATTATGTATCCAGCCATCCTTACGAAGTTCATTCTCGAAAGTATGAAGTTTTGTAACATTCCTTTTAAAGGAAACCCCATAGATTTGAAGCCCTCTTGGATTAGCAAAAGTACTAGGAATAAGTTGAATGTTTTTTTTATCAGAATTCAAAACTTTTTGTCAGAGATGTAGAAGTTGAATTGGCTCAGAATCAATCGGCACCTATGCCAGCCAAGGACATTCAATCTACTGGTGTTACTCAAAAATCTGATCCGCAAACCAGTTCAAAGCCCAAGAAAAAGCCAAGATACAGTAAGGAGATTGTAGCCAAATGGAGAAAGGATAAGGAACAAAGAAAGTAAGGTGATCCAAAGTTCGGACTTGACCCGGCTGAGGCTTTTTCAGAAAAAAAAAGGTAGAAGAAACCCTTAAGGATGAAAAGAAAAATAAAACTATTTTGAAAAGAAAGGCTCGAGACATTGATATCTCTATTGTTTTGAAAATGGCTGAGGATGCTAGTGCTCAACTGATGAAAGAAGTGCACCAAGAGCCCATCGTACAGAGTTTCCCTGCGAAAGGAAAACAAAAACAAGTGATGGAAGAGATGGAAGAAGTGGAAGAAGAGGAAGGAGATTTTCTTTTATAATTTCTTCAAAGTTTGAAGAAGAGTATAGAGGAATCAGTTCAAAAGCTGAGTGAAGGTGTTCAAAAAACCCCTCATGCTGATCAAGCATGAACACCAGATAGATATTATCCTCAAGAAAAGCAAGGTGCTCAATCCTCTCACACTGATAAAGTCGTTGTTATTAGTGACAGACTGGAAGAAGAATGAAAGCGGAAAGAAAAAGCAAAAGGAAAACAACCAGTTGTTGACTCAAGCCGATCGTATGAACTAGCATCGTATGATGAAGATACTGATTCAGAACATAGAATCTCTCTCACGAAGAGTGATTACATTGTTTATGTTTTAAGAAGGGTTGAGAAGACCATTCCATATTATCCGAGGCTGGAAGGGAAGATTGATTTTATTACTGACAATCAAAAGAAGAAGTTTGGCTCTGTAAAATAGTTTAGATATAAAGTTTTGTCAGTAGAAGCCGATTTGAAAGTTCTTTGAGAAAGTTCGGTTGCTCATAAGAAGGCACACAAAAAGATGACCAAGTGGTCGTACAAAACAGAGAGCTCAATCAATGATCATGAGATAGGAATTGAAGATATAAGAAGGTTATCAAATGAGCTTGCAGTTTCTTTCAATAAGCTTGACAGAGAAACGGTTTAAAGGTTGAATCTTTTGTCTTCTCAACGAGCCAATGTTCCTTCTGTAAAAGACATGAAAGAGAGAATGAATGTTTTTCAATCTGAATTCTCAAAGGTTTCATCTTTCAAGGATGAAATGGTTTTGTTGAAGAATCAAAATTCTGTGTTATCCTAAGATAACAAGAATTTGAAAAATAGAATTGATACTCTTGAAGAGGTAATCAGAGTCCAGGAGGAGACTATCAAGAATCATGATAAGATTTTTGCGGACCAACAAGATCTTCTCAGAACACAGGGTGAATCAATTTCTGAAGACAATAAGGAGATAAAAAAGATGAAGGCGGTTCTTCATGAGTTGATCAAAAAGGAGAAAGAAAGAGAAAACAAATGACTTTTATTTGTTTCTCTTTGAATGTTGTCTTTGTTTTGTAATACCTTTTCTGTTTCTTTTATTTTATCCATTGTCTTGTGTTTATTTTCTAACTCCTTCAGACAATTCAAGATTACCCCTTTATTTTTGTCAATCACAAAGGGGAGAATGTTTATAAAGGGGAGAATGTTTTATAAAGGGGGAGAATGCTTTACAACACTCTTAAGGAAAATCTACAAATACAATCCTTAGGAAAGTCCATACCTAAGGGGGAATTAGTTGTATTCAAATTCAAATTCAGAAGAGTTTCCAATAACTCAGGGGGAGATAAGTTTTTCTTGTTATATTTTTTTTATGTGTTGTGATTTCCAAAAAGGGGGAGATTGATGAGTCAAATGTTATCTTTTGACTTCTATATTTTGTTTTGGAAATCAGAAATGTCTTTTTAATCGTACCGTACTGACTCTGTCATTCGTACCGTACTGACTCTGTCAATCGTACCATACTGACTCTGTCAATCGTACCATACTGACTCTGTCAATTGTATCGTACTAACTTTGCCAATCGTATCGTACAGACTCTATCTAATGTATTGCACTGACTTCTATTCATATGTTCATTACTTGTTTTGGTACTTAGACAAAAACACTTGTTTCATATGAATTGTACCATTGCTTATCATCAATATATATCATGTTTTAACCAATACGATGTCGTTGAGTTAGTTACAAACTATTCAAAACGATGTCGTGCTTTCTGTTTCAATATGACTGTTATGATGCCAGGTGTCCAAGTCCCTCCAAGTTTTTCGGAGAAATATGACCGTTGGAGGAAACATGATCGTTGGAAACTGAGGCCTATAAATAGGAGGACATTTGAAGCTATGAAAAAGAATGAATGAGACGTTGTGGAACAACTGTGATGCTTTTCTTCAATCAAGATTCTAGAGAGATATGTTGTGACTTCTCTCATCTTCTTTGTGCATCCGATCATCGTATCGAGGGCTTTCAAGCAATTGAATTACAGAGGTGTCGATTACCTACAAAACCGAGGGCTACCGGGGGTAGGCAGATAGACGTGCCGATCATCGTATTGAGGGCTGTCGGGGATAGGCAGACAGACGTGCCGATCATCGTATCGAGGGCTCGCCAAGGTGTTGGTGAGACATACCTTTTATCATATGTGAAAGGATAATCCTTCTCTTTGGGTTAAAAGAATTGTAATTCTTTTACATTTCTGTTGTTACTTGTATTAGAAAGGAATTTGTATTGTTTCCTTTCTTCTTTACATATTCAATTGTAATTGTTTCAATTACAATCATTCTTTTACATATTGTATTGATTGATTCTATACGCTTTAAGGTATAATCATTCATCTTTGTATTACTATGATTATTGTGTTCATCTTGAATACAATTGTTTTATATTACATTAGTATTAAAATACATCATACCATTTTATATTCAATACTTTTTTGGGTGTTTGTATTTGTATTAGTTTAAGATCATTTAAACTAATCTCTTAGTTGCTAAAACTCAAAGGTTTTTAAACCTACAATTCACCCCCCCCCCCCTCTTGTATTGTTCCATCTAATAGACATACATATATACATATTCGATCCAACATAAGCGGCTTGTCCCTGATTAGGATTTCCTTCATTTTGGTTCATGGGAAGTGATTGTATTGGTTTGGGAATTGTGAAGACTAATTATGATAGTGGAATTTAGGAGGAGTAAGAGGTGTATTGATCCTTTGAGGTTAAGGGAAAAAAGGGTAAGGTTTTTGGCAGTTACCAACACAGTGACCATATAGGAATTGGTTTGAGTTTTGAGGAAGGAATTAAGGGGGCTGAGAAATGGGATTAACATACTTCAAGCCTTAGTTGAGGGTAGAAGAGAAGGGTTCATAGTGGGGTTGTTTGATGTTTCTAATGAACCGACCTGATTGTTGAGGGTTGTTGTTCCTATATGAATATGCTTAATTGAGCTCCATTGGCTCAGATGAATCCGATGGATCCTCTTGAAGTTGTGGACATGTGTTAGTTGGATGAGATGGAGAGCTGTAGATTCCATAGTTCTTGATAAGTTCAGGGAATAGAGATTGTGGAGAAGTTAAGGTTGGGGATTTGGATTCCACAACTAGTTATCGCACAAGACATGTACGTTCACTCAACCAATATTTAATCTTGTTCATCTCTATGAACTGGCTATCTTGGACATGTATTACTTGAGAATGTGCTTGATTATGGAATTTTTTGTGTGTTTTTATCCATGTTACTTATAATATCTCTTGCAGTTGTAATAGTTTTATCAACAAGAGCAATGACAACTGCGACATTAATGAGGGTTCTCTCCATAGCCAATAATGCCTTCAATATATTGTTGGATCATGATTTTGTAAGGGATTTGGTTATGTGGATAGGTTTCCACAATATTTTTTAACCTATCCTAATACTCATGGAGTGATTCATTTGGAAATTGATGAATACCACTAATTTCCTTTCAGATAGAAGCGGTACGAGAGGCATGAAAGAGTTTTTCTAAGAAAAGTCACTTCATGTAATTAAATGTGGTTATGTAACCATGAAAAAGCTAGTAGAGACATGACTTGGTGAAGTCAGCTAAGGAAAAAGGGAATGCATGAAGTTTGATTTGTTCCTCATAAACCCCTCGAGGAATCATGGTAGAGCACACCACTTGTGTAACAAACCAAAGTTTCATTAATGTAAATCCCTATTGATCTAATTAAATGTCTCTTTATGTTTATATAAAATGTAAAATTATTTGGTTTTATGTTAAGAATATTGACCATTGCTAATATAGATGTTGAACAGTGATCACATGATTAGTATAAATATAGGGCTTTAACAAATCCAATTTAATCAGACAAAAGAAGCAATGGCCACATCCAATAGAATTGCCCTATACGAAGCCCATTTTTCAGAGCTCGGAAAAGAGGTGGTGCCCTTGGGCTTCTCTCTTGACCAATTCCAAGATGAGCTTCATCATTTCAATATCGAATGGGACCGTTTACGGGAAAAGTGGAAGTTTATAGATATTACAACTCGAGCGATGTTATCCGAGCCACCCCAAGAGTCTGTCACCATCACACACCTTACCCATAGGTCTTATGCGGCTATTTTAAGGGGTTATGTAACAAATCACTAGTGCTATGTTCATGTATATTATTTTTGTATATAATAATAAATATACCTTCTTGTCATTATCGATACATTTTAAATAGTTTTTAAATAACAAATAGTGTTTTTAGTTATTATTTAATTAAGAATTATAGTTTTTTAAATTAAGGGATTTTTGAATTAAATAATATTTTAATAAAATATTATTATTATTATTAAATTAATTTTTGTTCAATATAAATTATCTTATAATTTTATGAATGCCATTATAATTTTTATTAAGGTTTGAAATCCATTTCTGTAAAAACCCGTGAATTTTCGATAAATGTTGGTTTTTATTTTAAAAGTGAAAATTGACCTACGTAGAAAACTATTTATATAAAATAAATATTATTTCTGGAATGAGGACGTCGAAATTATCCAGTGGTGAAATTTTCATAAATTTCTGAGACAGTCAAATTTTTGGGTAAAAATCAAATACCATTTAAATATATAATTGTTTAATGACATCATAATGACACAATAGTGATGTAATAAAATACTATAATCTTTATTTTTGTCCAATATATGTTTTAACATTAAAATAATGTAATTTTGGGTTTGTTTGACTTACTTTTCAAAGCATTAATGGACCCCTCAAGACTTATTAAACACCTTGTCTTTTTAAATTAATTTCATTGGGAGTGCAACTCACCTCCAAATAATCAACCCTATTATTTTAAGAAGTTCGGAATTTGGCCTTATAAAATATTTTTTTTTCTTCCCTTTGACAAAAACCATCGGCAAAAACCCTGGGATGGTTTCTGGTTTGGATTAATTTAATGTAAGGGGACCCAAACCCAAATAATAAAGAATTCCCTCACCTTTCCTATATAAACCCACCCAAGATCCCACTTCCACCTCACTCAAATCCATTTGAGTTCATCCAATCTATTCTCTACTCTCTATATAATCCTCCCAAGGTGCCCCAATCTCCCAAGAAGACTCTTACAAGCCTCTCCCTATCCTTTGGAAGCACACTTCCAAGTAAGGGTTCTTTCTTCCTCTCTCTTTTTTGTCCAATTTTCTTTAAGTTGTTTTGCCCTTTTAATTTCAATTATGGATATTGGGGTATGTTTTCGCACCTCCCTCATATTTCCCACTTTTTTTTGAATGATGAGTGACCCCTTTATCATTAAATTCCTCCCATGTACACCTGTTACTATGCCGAAATTCCGAAAGGAACTTCTCTCTCCTCATTTACATTCATGAAATATTTTTGTATCTTGAATCTAAATTCCATTACAATTGTTGAGACATGTATCTATATGACCTCATTACATTCCATTACATGTAAATATGTTGATGAACCCCTTTCTCTCTCATCAACCATTTTAATGAATTCTTATGTCACGTCGTTACACTGCCAAAATCGCACCGATTTTCTAAGCCAATGCCATTGTGTAGTGAATAACATGCCCATTTCTCCATCAAGGGTATTCACTATTATAAACATTTACTTATTGATTCTAATGTTTCATGTATTAATTCCACATCCCTTTATCATGTAATAATTGATTGTGTTTAATGAATCGTTGTTTAATGATCCATGTAGCACACTTATACCTGAAATGAAATGTTTACGAATGGTGCACCCTTGTAGCGCTTCAATGAATTGGGTAAAGTATAGTATCATGATACTTCATGTGAAATGAGTGTTGACTAATTCTAATTCAAGTGCAATGAGGTTTTACTTGTTCTTCATGTGCAATGATTATTTACTCATGCTCCATGTGCAATGAGTCTTGGCTCATGCTAATTCCATGTTAAGTGTTGTTGCCACACTTCCATGTTATGATTATCATGCTTTATCATGCCTTTATGTTCATGTTTCTCTTGTGATCTATTGATATGCCTAATTTATAACATGTATTGTACTCCTCATGTTATTCCATGTGTATTCTTTTAGTGGGATTTATAGCTCACCCTTTTCTAATGCATGTCCTCAGGTTATCCCATGAAATGCTAAGTATGAGGGAATGTATTGGTCATGTAAATGATGTTTTCAATAAAGTTGTTGTATTTCATGTTTCATGTTTTTTTTGTAATGATCAAAATCCCCAAAGACACTAAACCTATCGATCTTCTTTGTTGTATCCAGTGATATTTTATGTAATAAATCATGATTAAGTTGTAATAAAAAGCAGGGTTGTCATAGTTGGTATCAGAGGATAGGTTTAGTTATTTTTGGGATTAGGATTTTAAATCCCTAGTAAAGTCTTAGAGACAAGACTAAGTATAATAAAAACATCACTATGTTTTGTTAAGTACTGAGTAAGTGGTTTATCAAGCAAATACATCACTGTCTGGATACGAGAATGTAGAGGCGGCTCTGGCACAGATGTATCCTAGGGGTAAAACCCGAAAACAACGCTTTGATCTAGACTCAAATGGAAAATGGTGCACGACAACGAGCCTTTCTGCACTTTTGGTTACGAAACTCCCGGGGGATATGTTTTGAAAATTCATAAGCTTAGTATGAACCCTTATTAAGGGAATTAAAAAAATTTCCCCTAAGAATATATGTTAGAAAGTAGATCATGAATAACCTAGATTGAAGCCTATAAACTCATGAGTTAAGGAAATAAAAGTTTATTTATAATTCATTATCATTTGTCTTTGTATTACCCTTTTTGTGTTACCCCTAACATTCATTTTATTCCAGCCAATGGCCGATAATAGGAGGACTTGGGCTAACAACCGTTATGAAGATCAGTGTGATGACTGTACTAATGAGACACCCAGTACAATGGGAGCGGGAATCGTGAACTTTGGCATGCTTCTCTCTCAGCTAACTCATGTTTTTAATAGAAACACGGGTCAAGAGGAAGGTTCAACCCCCCCCCCCCCCAAGAAAGAAAACGTCGCTATCGAGAGAATAATGAGACAAAGGCCTCCTACTTTTAGTGCATAATCTGATCCCACGATCGCTGAAAAATGGATGAACTCCATTGAAAAGATCGTCTCCATCCTTCAATGTTCTGAACAAGAGAAGGTTCTCCTGGAGGCTTATCATATGGAGGGTGAATCTGATCAATGGTGGACGTTGATAAAGAATACGAAGCCTAAGGAGGAGATCTAGGTGTTGGAATGGAAGGATTTCTAGAAGATGTTTTTCGATAAATATTTTCTGTGGACCCTCCAGCTTAAGATGGAAAGGGACTTCCTTTCCCTCAAGAAAAAAGATGAAGAATCTATTGGAGCATATGAGGAAAACTTCACAAGGCTTGCACGGTATGCTTCTGGCTTTTTCGTTACCCCAGAATGCAATGTTGACCACTTCTTTGGTGGGTTGAAGCCTAGCCTACGGAAAGCATTAGCAATCTGTGACTTCAACAGCTATGAGGAAATTGACTGATATGCCCTCAAGGTAGAAATGGAGATCGGAGAATCATAGGGGTATCATGGGGATAAGAAGATTAAGGTGGACTTCAATGATGGTGGTATGATGGATAAATCCAACGGTGCTAAGAAGATCAAGCACCCCAGTTTCCAATAGTGCGGAAAGAAGCACCCTAGAAATTGCCTAAGAGGATAAGGAAATGCTTCAGGTGTGGAAGAGAAGGGAACCTAGCTGTTAACTGTCAGCAAGAAAGACCTGCAACTGCGAAAGAGGAGGGGAACACTCCGTTCGAACCTCAAAGTGTTGTTCAATGCTACAAATTCAAAGAGTATGGTCATTTTGCAAATCAGTACCGTAATCCAAGGGTTTTCAATGGCAACCAACAACCTCCAAGGAAGCAACGAATATCTTTTCCCATCACTTCTGCCGAAGTGAACCCTGACAATGAAGTGGTGACAGGTATGCTAGTTATTCATTCAAGAATAGATAATGTACTCTTTGATTCAGGTTCTACGCATTATTTTATATCTTGAATGTTTAGTAGAACTATCTCAGCACCACCACAAATCATGGAAGTGAAGATGATCGTGAGTACGGAAAATTGGGAAATAATTACATCCAATGAATATAAGTCCTCCCCTGTTATAATCTATGGATTGAATTTCCCATTAAACCTCTTCATACTCCCTATGGTGGAATTTTATGCAATTCTTGGCATGGATTGGCTTTCTTTATATAGAGCCTACATAAATTGTCGGGAGAGGGAAATCACACTCCATATGGAGAATCGACCCCCGATTCTTTACAAGTGTAAGGAGGAAGATGAATCTCCTTTAGTTCCATCATCTCAAGAATGGATATTACTGCCCTATGAGCATGCGTATCTGGCTCATATGATTGAGTCCAAGGAAGAAACCATCCTTGAAGAAATGCCTATTGTGAGGGAATTCGCTGAATTGTTCCCCGAGGAACTGCCTGGTCTTTCTCCTACAAGTGATGTTGAATTATCAATTGAACTTATACATGGGGCTTTACCAATATCCAATACTCCATATATAATGGTTGTTGTAGAGCTTGAAGAGATGAATAAACAACTACAAGAGAATCTGGATAAAGGGTTTATACGCCCAAGTGCTTCACCATGGGGTGCACCAGTCCTCTTCGTCAAGAAGATGGATGGGTCAATGCGGCTTTGCATCGATTATCATGAACTTAACAAAATCAAGATAAAGAACAAGTATCCAATTCCATGAATTGATGACTAATTCAATTAGGTACATGGAGCAAAATACTTCTCCAAGGGGGAATTGCGGTCGGGATATTATCAAGTAAGGGTGAAGAAGGAAGATATCCCCAAGACTGCTTTTCGCATAAGATACAGGCACTATGAATTCATAGTAATGCCTTTCAGACTCACTAATGCTCCAGCAATCTTCATGGACTTAATGAATAGAGTCTTTAGAGATTACCTCGACAAATTTGTGGTAGTATTTATAGATGATATTCTAATATACTAAAACCAAGGAGGATCATGAGGATCATTTAAGAACTGTACTAGAGACTGTGCATAAGGAGAAGCTCTATGCAAAGTACAACAAGTGTTAGTTCCCATTAAAGGTGTTCTCATTCTTGGGCCATATCATCACAAGCAATGGGATATCTGTGGATCCCTCCAAAACATATGTAATTGAGTGATGGTCGAGGCCAACATCTGTAATGGATATCCATAGCTTCTTGGGGTTAGCAGGATATTATCGATGATTTATGAGAAATTCCTCACGATTGTGAAACCCTCTTACCAAGCTAACTCAGAAGGGAGTAATGATCACTTGGAGTGATGAATGCGAAGAAATATTCAAGGAGTTGAAAAGGAGTCTTATCACTACACCCTTGCTCACTTTACCCACAAGTGGGGAACTTTTTGTTGTATTCAGTTATGCTTCAAAGAAGGGCTTAGGTTGTGTGCTGATACAGAAGGATAAAGCGATATCCTATTCCTCAAGGCAGTTGAAAATCCATGAGCGAAACTATCCAACGCATGATCTGGAGTTGGCAGTGGTGATCTTTTCATTGAAATTCTGGCGGCATTATCTCTATGGGGAGAAATGTGAGATATATAATGACCACAAGAGTCTTAAATATATATTCACACAGAAAGAGCTTAATATGCGCCAGAGAAGATTGATAGAGATCATCAAGGATTATGACTATTTAATACATTACCACCCTGGGAAATCAAATAAGGTGGAAAATGCCCTAAGTAGAAAGGACCCACCAATTCTATCAATAATGAGAATTGAGAAGGATCTAATCTTCTTATACTTGATGATTATAGACAATGGAATCATAAAGAAGGGAACATCATCAATCTTTTCACAAATTCTTTCTCAACCGTCTCTTTTGGAAATGTTAAATGATGCTCAAAAGGATGATGTGGGATTTCAAGAAAAGGTGGAAGCTATCAAAAACGAGAAATCCTCAGAGTTTAATGTTAATGTAGAAGGAACTGTGCGGTTTGGGAAAAGAATATGTGTTCCATCAAGTTTGGAGCTGAAGAAGGAACTTTTGGATGACGCACATAGTTCAAATTTCTCTATTCACCCAGGGAGCACAAAGATGTATCGAGATCTCCGAGAAAAATTTTGGTGGGATAATATGATGAAGGAGATCACTGAATATACATCAATGTGCCTGGTGTGTCAGCAAGTGAAGGAAGGGAGGCAGAAGTCTAAGGGGATAATGCAACCATTTTCCATAACAGAATGTAAATTGGAGAACATCACCATGGAGTTTGTCACCGGACTTCCAAGGACATCCAAAGGCAACAATGCAATCTGGGTTGTTGTGGATCATCTTACAAAGACTACACACTTCATTTCTATTCGAGAGGTTTTCTCATTGGATCAACTGGAATAGATATATATCATGGAAGTGGTATGGTTGAATGGAGTACCACTATCTATTGTGTCTAACCGAGATCCAAGATTCACCTCTATGTTTTGGAAGAGTCTTCAACATGATTTGAATACTGAACTAAACTTCAGTATGGCCTATCATTCTCAAACTGATGGCCAATCCGAGAAGACTATCCAAACACTTGATGATATATTGAGATCATGCTCAATAGACTTTAAAGGAGGATGGAATCAACATCTTCCACTAGTTGAACTCTCCTACAACAACAGTTTCCACTCAAGAATTCAAATGGCACCATATGAAGCCCTGTATGGGAAAAGGTGCAGAACACTGGCATGTTGGGATGAGGTCGGTGAACATAAGCTCCTTGGACCAGAAATGGTTTAAGAAATGGTGGAGAATGTGAAAACCATTTAGCAGCAAATCAAGGTATCCCAGAGTTGACAGAAGAGTTATGCAGATAACTGTCAATGAGACCTTGAGTTTAAAGTTGGATACATGGTTTTTATATGCATATCTCCATGGAATAAAGTCATGAGGTTTGGAAAGAAAGGGATGTTAAGTCTAAGGTACATCAAACCCTTCGAGATTCTTGATCGTGTCGGGGAAGTGGCCTATCGACTAGCACTTACACCTACCATGTCCAAAGTACATGATGTCTTTCATGTATCCCTCTTAAGGAAGTATATACCAGACCCTTCACATGTACTCTCTTCTGAGGTGATACAATAGGAAGATGATATTTCTTATGAGGAGAAACCAGTGATGATCTTATATCATAGAGAAAATGTTAAACGAAATAAGATAGTGCCCCTCATCAAGGTGTTTTGGATAAACCACAAGTTTGAAGAAGCGACTTGGGAATAAGAGGAAATGATGAAGTTGAGATACCCACATCTGTTTTAGTGAGGGAAAAGGAAAATTACGAGGGCGAAATTTCTTAAGGGGGGAATATTGTAACGACCCAAAGATTCATTAATGGAAATCCCTTTTGATCTAACTAAATGTCTCTTTATGTTTATATAAAATGTAAACTTCTTTGGTTTTATGTTAAGAATTTTGACCATTTCTAATATAGCTGTTGAACAGTGATCACATGATTAGTATAAATATAGGGCTTCAAAAAATCCAATGTACTCAGACAAAAGAAGCGATGACCTCATCCAGTAGAATTGCTGCATATAAAGACCATTTGTCATAGCTCGGAAAAGAGGTGGAATCCTTGGGCTTTTCTCTTGACCAAGCCCATGCTGAGCTTCGTCATGTCAAGCTCTAATGCGACCATCTAGGGGAAAAGTGGGTATTGATAGAGAGTACCACTCGAGCGATGTTATCCGAGCCACCCCAAGAGTCAGTCACCATCGCACACCTTACCCTTAGGTCTTATGCGGTTGTTTTAAGGGGTTATGTAACAAATCACTAGTAATATGTTCATGTATATTATTATTGTATATAATAAAAAATATATTGTTTTGTCATTATCGATACATTATAAATAGTTTTTAAAGTACAAATAGTGTTTTTTGTTATTATTTAATTAAGAAATTTTTTTTTTAAATTAAAGTATTTTTGAAATAAAAAATATTTTAATAAAATATTATTATTATTATTAAATTAATTTTTGTTAAATATAAATGATCTTATAATTTTAAGAATGCAATTATAATTTTTATTAAGGTTTGAAAACAATTTCTGTCAAAACCCGTGAATTTTCCATAAATGTTGGTTTTTATTTTAAAAGTGAAAATTAAAATATTTAAAAAATTATTTAGATAAAATAAATGCTATTTATTGAATCAGGATGTCGAAATTATCCAATGGTGAATTTTTCATAATTTTCTGAGATAGTCAAATTTTTGGGTAAAAATTAAATTCCGTTTAAATATATAATGTGTTTTATGACATCATAATGACCCAATAGTGATGTAATAAAATACTATAATCTTTATTTTGGGAATATATATGTTTTAACATTAAAATAATGTGGTTTTGGGTTTGTTTGACTGACTTTTCAAATCATTAATGGACCCCTCAAGACTTATTAAACACCTTGTATTTTTAAATTAATATCCATGGGTGTGTGGCTCACCTCCACATAGAAACCCTATTATTTTAAGTTCGGAATTCAGCCTTATAAAAAATTATATTCCTCCTCCCTTTTCCAAAAACCATGGGAAAAAACCATGGGATGGTTTGTGGTTTGGATTAATTTAATGTAAGGTAACCCAAACCTAAATAATAATGAATTCCCTCACCATTCCTATTTAAACCCCCCAATCTCCCACTTCCTCCTAACTAAATGCATTTTGAGTTCATACAAAATTTGACCTACTCTCTCTAGAATCCTCCCAAAGTTCCCCAAGCTCCCAAGAAGCCTCTTACAAGCCTCTCTCTATCCTTTGGATGCAAACTTCCAAGTAAGGGTTTTTTCTTCCTTTCTCTTTTTTGTCAAATTTTCTTTAAGTTTTTTTGACCTTTTAATTTCAATTATGAATGTTGAGGTATGGTTTCTAACCTCCCTCATACATCCCTATTTATGTTTGAAAGATGTGAGACCCATTTCTCTCTCATTAAATTCCTCCCATGTACACCTGTTACTCTGCTGAAATTCTGAAAGGAACTTCTCTCTCCTCATTTACATTCAATAAATACGTTTGTATCAGGAATATAAATTCCATTACAATTGTTGGGAAATGTATCTATATTACCTCCTTTCTATTAATTACATGTAAATATGATGAGGAACCCATTTCTCTCTCATCAACCAATTTTATGAATTCTTATGTCACGCTGTTACGCTGTCAAAATCGCACCGATTTTCTATGCCAATGCCATTGTGTAGTGAATACCTTTCCCATTTCTCCATCAAGGGTATTCCCCTTTATTAACATTTACTTATTGATTATAATGTTTCATTTATGAATTCCACATTCCTTTATCGTGGAACAAATGATTATGTTTTTTGAATCCATGTTTTATGATCCATGTGGCACACTTATGCATGGAATGAAATGTTTAAGAAGGGCGCACCCTTATAGCGCCTCAATGCATTGGTTAAAGTAGAGTATCATGATACCTCATGTGCAATTAGTGTTTACTCATGCTAATTTAAGTGCAATGAGGGTTTACTCGTGCTTCATGTTCAATTAGGAATTAGTCATGCTGCATGTGCAATGAGTCTTGGCTCATGGTAATTCCATGTTAAGTGTTGTTTCCACATTTCCATGATATGATTATCATGATTTATCATGCCTTTATGTTCATGTTTCTATTGCGATCAATTGATATTCCTAATGTCCGACATGTATTGTAATCCTCTTTTTATTCCATGTGTATTCCCTTACTGGGCTTTATATCTCACCCTTTTCTTATGCATGTCCTCAGGTTATCCCATGCAATGCTAAGTACGAGGGAATATAGTGGTCATGTTACGGAAGTTTTCAATATAGATGTTTTATTTCATGTTTCAAGTTATTATGTAATTATCCTAATCCCCAAAGACACTAAACCACTTGATCTTCTTTGTTTTATGAAGTGATGTTTTCTGTAATAAATCATGTTTATGTTATAATAAAAAGTAGGGTTGTCATATCTTGGAACTCTTTAAGGTGGAGATGCGGATCCTCACCGGCTAGCTCATGGAAATGAGGGAGAAGATGAATCAAACTCAATTTTTGTTCTAAGTAATACTCTATGTTGTGATACTGAATACCAAGTGGTTGGTAATTCATATCAGGGGTAGTAATTTCTTTCAGGGGTTGTTCTCTAGGATTGGCCATTTCAAATTCAACAGGTCGGATGAGGACGAGGTCTTGAATTATTTTATTATCCCTAATGTTCCTCCTAATATGGAGAAACTTTATCTCAATTATAGGATCAAAAAAATCTGAGGGATTTTCTGTGTGGCTACAGATCATTTAAAGAGATTTTGGAAGAATGCAGAAAGTGGTTTTTCTTTGTGCTTTTTGAATTTTTTCATAAATTTTGTTCTTTTCTGGTTTTCTTTTATTATTTTACAATAACCAATAACAAAGGAAATATTTATTGCATCATACCCATAAACGATTCCATTTTAATGTGCCGGTGATTGTCTACAATCGACCATTCAAGGTTCTGATGCTCTGCTAATGTGTATAGAAGCACTTCGGTCGAATCCTCGGTGATGATACATTTTAACAGTTAATTGTTTTTATGTGATTGTATTTTGATCATAGGGGTTTGTTTTCTGAGATTAAATGAAATTATTTATTGATTGAACCTTATAAATAATATTGGGATGAGTTCATCATTAGGTTGTTAATATCGTGATATCCTTGAGCCTTGCTTTATATTTAATTAAATTAACACCCATGTCACAAGTTGACGTTGATTAGAATTACTAAGTGTTAAGGATTTAATCCAAGTGTTAACATAACATAGGGTTCTAATATTAATAATATCTTGGTTATGGTAGTGTATTTATGGTTCCAATAATCCATGTAATAAACTCGTTAAACAAAACAAGTAATTATTCCCTGACTTGTTAAGTCCGACATACTAAATATTAAATCAATGAATATTCATCGAGAAAAAGTTCTCAATAACTTAATATAACTAAATTATAACTCACCCTAATGATATATTTACTCGTCCATTAATATTATTAGTAATATGTTTTATTATATTTATGATTATGAATTATAATAATAAGGAAAAGAAAGGTATAAGAAGAGAGTTTTACATTGAACACACACACACATGAACAATTATGAGAATTAAAAACAGACATTAGATTGAATGATAAAGAGAAATAAGGGAAGGGGATTAAATATAATTTAAACTATTTTAAGAGTATTAGTATTTAAGAATCGATATTGGATGATTAAAATATAATATGAAGAAGAAGCATTCATTAAAATTCAGATGAAATTGAAAACCACTTACACAAATACAATTGTAAACAAATGAAATGGAGAATGAAAATAAAAGTAGAGGAGAGGAATATCTTGTTGAAAAAAGATCAAGGGAAGTCATCACAGTACCTTGTAGAGGCTCTAGTCATGCGAGAAATTATCCTTATGTGCTGAAATTCTAACCACATTCAAGGTGAATAAGGGTTTGTATTTATATCCTAAGGAAGTGGATTGTTTGCATTCCAAATCGCCCCTCCCAGGCCCTTGTAAAGGCTCTATCCATGTTTTTTTAAGGAAAAAATGTGAATGGATTATTGAATAGTAATAAACCTAAAAATACGAATTATTTCTTTAAAAATATTTCCATCTATATATCTTAATTAAAACTAAAAAATATCATCTTTATTTTATGACTAGATCATGAGACATGTCATAAATAGTGTCCGGATTTTAATTTCTAGCCATAATGATGGGCTGGAATTCAAATCATCAGTTGGGACATTTGTTCATGTAGTTGGACCTTGAAATTTATATACATGACTCCTTGAATTGTTATCCGAATTTTGGAGGAGAATAAATGAATTTTAACTTCTGTATTGATCCCAATAATTCAATCATTATGGATTGTCCAGTTTCATTACAGATTCTGTGGGCATTCTTGTGTGGTCCATATGACCCCACAAATGGAAGATTTGGACAATGTTTCCTTATAATGAAATGTTTTAATCTTATTAAGTAACCCTAAAAAACAATAATCATAAAATTTTTATAAGGATGGTGAGTTTTATTATTAAAACATTAAAAAGACTTGAATTTGGTTTAATTAATATAGTACTCTAAAATTAAATTTAATATTTAAAAATTAATATTTCACACAAATTAGGAACATTACATATAAAATCAGTAAAGGGATAATATAATAAGTTATTAAAAAATTAATAATATTAGTTATAGAAGATATTAAAATTGGGCATTGATGGAAATTTATAGACATTGGGGAGGTTGGTCCTCTAAATAGTATTCTCTTTTTTATGTAAAAGGTATCTCGTATGAGGAATCTGAGGAGTGGAACCCAAGGCATCCTGTATCAGATGCAAGGTATTTTATTCTAGTGGGAAAATTCATCTGAATGTTTTTACAATAATAATCCCATGTTTTTTGTGTGGGGTATATATTTTTCATATTTTCACAGGATTCATATCTTGTTTGTATAGGTCATTCACTAGTTTAAAGTCTTGTGGGGATACGTAGGTCAGAAGTTTAATATCTTGTGGGGATATGGAGGTAGTTAAGTGTTTCCCCCATGGGGGAAGATTTCATTCTTGGGATTTAGTTAATTTTATCCCCATGGGGAAATATTATACACATGATATTTTGTGGTGATGATAGAAAGTTTACCCCCATGGGGGGAGATGATCACACTTCAGGATTTGTTAGTGTTTTTGGGGAGTCGGGATATAAATATAAGAAGGTACCCCATATTTTTTGACCATCCAGGATTTAACCTCATGAATGTATCATTTTTACCCTATTCTCATTCAGGTATCAAAATCCACATAGACCGATGTCATAGTTTAAGGTCACATGAAAAGACAATTCCATGTAGTTTAATGTCATACATTAAGTATTCTCATGTATTAAAAGGAGAATAATTGATGGAAAATGTAGGAATTATGTGTATGGACTTCCCAAGGGAGCTAGTTGAAGGGTGGAATTCCATGAATGGGGGAGGAGTGGAAGCCCATGATGATTGCACATGGGTCATATGATGCTTATCACATGAGGTAAGGCTATAATTTTATGTTATTTTATGAAGATTGTTTCATATATTTTAACAACATATGAATAGGATGTTGGTCTATGAAGTTTTATGCCATACTGCCTAGACATTGGTTTGGACAATAAATAGAGAGTCCATTCCAAAGTAGGAGAAGAAGATCTAGAAAAATGCCTCAATACTAAGAAAGTTTGGGTGTTTTACTTGATGATTCTAGATTAGGGATTACATGTCTACTTCTTATGCACCTATGGGAGGAGAATGGAATAATCACTAATGTGTATGAGTGGAAATCAATGGTCTCAATGTTAGGTTACCTATTATTAGAAGAAATAGGCATTAGGGTGTTTATGATTGTGAAAAATTCAAGCTAATGGTCTAGAATTATAATGAAGAAAAAGGGGTGGATATAAGGCTTGTTGATACTTGGAACATGAAAAATTGAGGTGGGGATGAACCAGTTCTAGTTTGTTATAGGGTCCATGAGTACTCATCATTCATGAATGTTTGTTGGATGAAAAGAGGCACCATGACAAGGCCAAGTGTGTGGGTTTTCTGAAATTTTTTGTTTTGTGATAGTTGGGGGATTCTCAAAGGATAGGGGTCTCATGAAAGAGTGTGATTCATGAAAAATGGTGACCCTCCCTTAGAGTGAAGTCTAAGTTTTCATAGGGTTGGTTTCTGGAAGGATACTTATCTTGAAAACCACTAAGATAGACTAAGGGATTTCTTCTTATGTGAAGTCCATAGGCCTTTTTTGAAATTCTTATCTACCATGGGTTAAAGTTCTTAAAAATACATGGGAGGTAGTTTCACTAAAGATGTATACCTTGAGGAATCCATATCCTCTTTGGTTCAAAAATGTTAAATTCCATGAATTCTGAGATTTGGGTGGAATTCCAAAGGTTGTGTCCCATGAAAACTATGATATGTGACGATATTTATTGGCCTAGGGAAGACAATAACATCAATGGAACTAAAAATAGGGTTCATCACAAATGATTATTATCTTTTCCCAAAAGGGAGTTCTGAGAATAGATATACATATCATAGAGGTTACCACAACAACCTCTATGTGGTTGGGTGACATTCATAAACCTAACATATATAGTATAGAGGTTACCAGCTCAATGTACATATATCTGGTGATATCTTGACCTTCCATCATTCATGAAGGTTTTTACCTTTATGATCGCATCCCCATAACTAGGGTTTTGAGCTGTTTTGGCAAGGATTTGATTTGAACTTTCCATTCCTTCTTTGAACAGTCTCATGACACAATTATTTTGGCATATAAATATCCTCCCCCACCCCCTCATAATTGGAACCGATGAGGGAGAGGAGTGTAATATTCTAGGGACAAAACCATCAAAATATGGTGATTGGAAACCTCAATTAATGAAAATCAGTCTGACCCTATGACTATAAATAGGGGTTTGGTATCACAGGGGACAGTGATAGTTTTGTGAAAGATAGTCCGACATTATATTTTCATGAAAACACGATACTTTTGTGAGTTTGTTTTGTGTTTTTGATGCTCAAAACTCACAAAACATCCTTCTATTGTGAATATTATCTTTATGAATAGACTTTAATGAGTTTAAAAATTTCACAAACTCAAATTTGAAAAACTGACCTCCCCAAACTGACATCCGTTAACAAAATCCGAAAATAAAAAAAAGTCTTGATTGATGACCACTATAGGTGTAGATGTTACTATGACTCGAAGAAGGTATATAGTAGGGAACTCCATGATTAAGGAGAGCTTCTAGTGTGATTCGAATCATGATACACTTATTACATTTCTAACAGAGGCTCAATAAGAATACCCACTAAATAGGCTTCTAATATATGTTTTTGGGAATTAGATGATGTGTTCTTACATAGTTCTAGTAAATATGAACATTCTTAAATGTTTAGGAGTATGTTTTGAATGTACTAATGGTATAGGGATGTTTGAGGTCATATCACGGTAGATAAGAAATATCTCAGCACTCACACCTTGTAGATCCATGTAAAAACATAAATGAGGATGAATTAGTGGAATATGGGTATTCCCTCAATATGAGATCATTCCTAAGGTATGTTTGATGTACCATCTCAATGGATGGATTGATGAATGGATCATTTCTAGGATGGAAACATTACCGAAAAAAGGGCCTCAGAATATTAGGTATGCCAATCCTACAATTAATTTGAGGTGGTGATGAATTGGTTTGGGATTTATGAATAAATATGGTCCTACTAGTTTCTTTTCCACCATCACCAAGACATTATATTGGAGATTTTAATAAGGTGTTCACTAGGGAAAAACACATTTCCCCAAAATATTAAGGATATCATGATCAATTTATGGTACCTATACCATATCGATGGGTTCCCCATCCTAGGGGATATGTTTGATAATTTAATCACATATGAGAATTTTTTTAATGACTAGGATCATATGAAGTTGATTATATGTGCTTTTATATAATTAGTATTGGGGGAGAGTGGACATAAATCAGGGAGCAAGGATATCCCATTCAAAAAAATTGTTTGGATATTTATTGAATGTTTCTATGGTCAAGATACTTGGTAGGCCACACCAATGTATGAAGGTATCAATTTTAGGCATGGAGTATTCATACTAAAAGATTTGGGAGGCAATCCATTGGACATTTTTGGGATATAGTGTGAATCCTGAGGCTATTATAGTCATGCTAATAGGGTTTATTTACCAACATATTTGCTGGTGAATTCTAATTATTTAGGATTATCACATGGGGGTGTGGTTAAGTACCCTTATTATGGAAGTTGTAATGTAAATGGGGTAGCGCATAATCCAAGAAATCCTAGTGTTGTAAAATTTGTACAAGGTGTATCACCATATTTGTTAAGGGAATACTTCCATTCATTTTTGTAAGACCTTACGTTTCCTTTATGGGTGGGTTCACCCACACATAGTGGGATATGAATATGAAAACCCAATTTCCCCTCCCAAAAAGTATTTTTGTCCATCGATCGGCAACATTATTTGGAGTCAACCACTTGACATAGATTCAATTTATGTGTTGGGGACTACCAGGATAGAAGATTACTTTGTTTTCTATCTATTTCCCCATCTCATATGAATGATGATTGATGATGGAATGAGTAACATCAATTAGTGGTCATACATATTTTCCTTTTGAGGTGGGGTATCAGTGGCTAGGGTGTAATACAAGGTTATTTGTGAACCATACACCCCACGTCGCTTTTTAAATTAGTTCTAGTTCCTCCAGTGGCTCACCATGAAGATATATATGGGGGTACAATTTGAGATCCACCCCATGGCCCTTTAGAACATATAGCACATGTTTTTACAAGAATATGGAAATGGTTATGATATTCCACCACCAACTTCCAATTATGGGTCCCTTCATGAATACATGCTGAGCTGGGATGTCATGTTTCCTCTTGAAATTATGAGGAGACTAGTGACTCCGTTGGGTGAGGAAGGGTCCCCATAGACATTGGTTTAGGGGAAAGTAGTAAGGAAGGAACACTGTGGAGGAAGAGATAGGCCAAGATGTGAGAAAGTGGATACATCTCCATCACTTCCCAGATCTTTATAGGCCAAAGCCTTAGGGAGGAAAGAGGTAATAAGCTAAACACTCCTTGGAAAGTAGCCTTGGTAGGAAGTAAGACCATCTTGATTAGTTATGATAACACGATTGAGGTCCATGGGGATGTGATTTCATCACCTTATTATCCCCAATGATGTTGTCTTTCCAGATTCCTGGGTGATCTAAGGAGTAAATAGATCACTCTACTCCCTCCATAATCTATACTGTCATTTCGAATATGAGGGAATAAAACTTATGTGGTAGGGTCATGTAATATAATATTTACTTTCTCCCCAATATAAGGTGACTAAATATCACAAGTATATAGAAGAAATAATTTATTCTAGTGACATTGTGTACCCCCAAACCAATCGAGTAATGGTGCTGTTGAGTTTGACTTCCCCTCCAGATCTCCATTTGGACCATCTATCTTCTATTTTAGTCACGAATGAGGGATAAAAATTGTAATAACACTAGGGAATTGATGCAAACATGGATTCCATAGATAATGGATTCCTTACTTTCAATTAGGTAAATTTTTTGATTTTTAGTGATTTAACCATTTTCCAGCCTTCAAGGTTGTTTTATAACACTTTAGTTTTTCGGTAATTATAGAAAACTAAGGAAGGGGAGTTATTAAGGAAAATAAAGTGTAGTAAAAGGGAGCCCCAACCCTTGAGGTTGTGGGAAAGGGTCTTTTTTCATATGTTGTAGTCATAGGTGGGCCTCCATCAATTAAAGTTGCTCCTAAAAATAAGGTGATAACTCAATATTCATAATTGATTCCCAATAATCACTTTTTCCACATATGGGTTTGATATATGTGTTTGGAAATTATATTGAATCATATATTTTTCTTTGTATATATCCATGACATCCAACCATGGGAGAACTCCTGAAATCCAAGGTGCTGACTAACGAGGGAATTCTAACTTCTAGGGGAATATCGGGGAACCCCTCTGAGTTTTTGGTTAGTTTGTACCAATATTATAAGAATTATTTAATTTTAACCTATTTTTTCTATTTTCCCTTCCATAAGATAAACTGGGTTGGCCCAATATTTTAATAGAAATTCAATCCATGTTTGGGGATCAACCACCTGTGTCGATGATTATGCCAATAGAGACTATAGACAAGGTAATAAAGGCAGATGCTTCTCTCTCAATAGAGATATCTTAGGAGGTTGTTCCTTCGATGGGAGTGGTTGAGGATGTTTTGGTGGTGGGTCCTACCATAGAGGTTCTATAATTGGTGATTGTTGGAGTTAAGGCCATAATAGAGGGGGTTCACATCTCACCACCAATAGGGATGTTTGAGGAGGCCATGATGACCATTCTTACCTTGGAAGAACTAAAGACAACATCTACTTGAGATGAGGTCTTAACGAAGGTGGTTGAGGTCGTTACACAGAAAGAGGTAGTAAATTTGGTTTTAGTAGTCGAGTGTGTCTTAGACGTTCAATAAAAGGTTACTAGGGCTCCTAATGTGGGTGAAAATTTTTGTGAGGGTTCATTTCTATCAGGGTTGTGTCTTATTCCACCCAGGGACTTGACTATAGAAGATCCCCTCACTAATTTGTTGTTACTCTTCCCACTTTATGATTCTACACTTCCTGAGGACTTCAAGGAATCTGGATTAGATGTTTCTGAGGAGAAAAACTTCATCTGGAACAAGGAATGGAAGAGTGTGCAAAATTTCATCAGCCTCACTACATTGGAAGATCTAATAAACCATGTGGTATTCCTCATTTATTATTTAGTTAGATTTAGTAATATTTGCATGGACACTAGTGGCCTCAATGAACTTTCACAGTAAGCTTCCAATGAAAATTTTGATACCAAGTGGTTGGAGTTTTATTTTTTCCGACACAAGAATAAGTATGAGGGAACTTAGGTGATCTAGGAGGTTGAGGGAGAAATCACTCATCTTGAGGAGCATTCACAAGATCATGAAACCATCATCAAAAATCAAGATTATTTCATTTTCCAACTCAGGACTCAGTAATTGGTTGTTGAGGATAAAGAAATAGAGGAATAATCACTAGTGGTCGACTTCCAACATGAGTAAAATCAGATGTGAATTAAGTTAGAATAAATCCACCCTTTAACCGAGGAGGAAGCAGTTGATCTGGCAGAGCAGTTGCAGAATCTTGAGTCTACATGATAGAGGATGTATGAGCTTATGTTATAAATTACTAGAGTTTAACCTTAGGGAAATTTATATTAGTTTAAAATAAAAGAGAGTGCCTGACATGTGGATATCCCTCATAAAACTTTTTAATTGGTTTGTTTCAATTTATCATATGATTTAATGATATTTCTATGCTAAAGATCAATAATATTTACAAGACAACCAAAAATAAATAATTAATCTCTTGTGAGTCAATATTGAATCATCAAACAAGGGAAAAATAATAGATTTCACATTTTTATGAGAGTTTTAGATAAGGTTTTAACACTTAGTGTTTAAATTTATTTTTAATCAAGGGGTTTTCCTAACCCAAAAAAAAATTATTTAGATTATTGGGTAATCTGTATAGATAAATTTCATTCCAAATGTGTGCCGGTGCACAAATGTTGTAATTTCTAGGTAGTTGAATTATAACTGAACAAAGGGTATAAGTAAAATGAATCAGAACATCCAAGATCCTAAATACATATGGTGAGAAAGGGTAATAGGGTATGTCTACTAGACATGTTTTCAAAACAAGTTCCACTATCACTTCCTTAGGGAAGAGGAAAAAAATGAGGGTCAACAGTTGACCATGTTTGAAACATGGGACCTATCAAAATGTATTCAAGATAATTTTGGGGCATGTTCCTAGTAAATTAGGTGAACCATTTTGGCTAGGAAAAATTTATGGTAGGGGGCCCATTTAGAATTGAATGATGATGGGGATCCAAATCACAGAGGACACAAAACATGGGAATGAATTGATGGAATTTTTTAATGAAGTTAAAAACTCTTGGAATTATGTAAATGTGGATTTGAGCACATTTGGAAAATGTATTAGTCTATATAAATGTTTGAAATGTCTTTTATGGTGATAATCATCTCTAATTTTGTGTGAAGGATGAAGAACTCAAATGGTGTGGTAGGTGACTGTAACTGAAGAATGAATGTGATTATCCAATAAATATATAAAAATGTTTCATAGTTTTTTGTCATGTTATGAGGAAAAATGGTGTGTTGTTTAATGTATTTTGACCAGTATTTTTCCAAATATTTTATCCTCTTATAGTAATGATGATGCCTTTTACAGATTCATGTTGTGTGATTTCAAATTTTGTTGCAAAATTTAGGAAATTTTGATCAAGATATGTGAACCAAAGTGAATATATTTTGTTTGGTCAGGGTAGTGGGTTTAATGAACAAGAAAAAATGGGTGGAACCTCTTAGAGGAAATTTTGTGGCATATGTATGAGATATTTGACTCAACATTTTCATGAAATGATAGGTCCATTAAGAAAAACTAGGTATTTTTGGACCCATGATGGGTCTTTCTAGCTTTGCACTTTTTTATGTACACCCATTATTTTTCCTAGGTTGTAGGGTGTGGACTAGTGGGTGGGGGATGACTATTTACCAAATTCCCTCTAAAAGTTTTAAAACTGGTAGAAATATGTGCCTATTACCTTTGAAAGTTTAAGGTTATACAGGAAGATCTAAGAGGTCGTAAATTGTTTAGGGTTGTAATTCTAAATCCAAGGGTTGTAAAAAATTATGATCAGAATTATTGGAACATGGGTTTCAAATAATTTATGGTCACAATTCTTAGACAAGAGGGTTTTTTTCTCAAAGGAGTGAGTGTGTAATAGATGATGGGGAAACCTAAAGGGAATTGTGGGTCAAGGATACCTGATCCCACATTTAACATTTCAAAGACAACTTTACCATGGTTTAATGTTTTGATTCATAGAGTTGGGATCCTAATTTAAATTCATAGTGTTTAGACCAAATATTTTATGCTCTATTTTAGGGAAACCCTCTGTGTCTCAACCACACATAGATAAATTCCTCCTAGACTCTTAAGATCACATAATCCATTCTTGGTGTGAGAAACAAGGAGTGAAAAAATGTTCCTATCATTTGTAGGGGAGAACACAATTATGGGAAAATGTGGCTGACTTGGGGAATTCCCAAAATGTGATGAATTATTTCATTTTTTTACATTAGTGAATAAGATGGATGGAACATAGGGTGTTGAGATCCCTACTAGAGCAAGAATTGGTGGAATGGAATGAAAATATTGACTTTCGAGTTCTACATCGTTAATGTGGGTGACCTATGGGAATAGAATGAATGCCTACCATATTTGAAACAAAGGCCCCGCAACTGAACCAATCAAGGATGGAACATATAAATGCAATATTGAATATTGAAACTATTCAAATATTAGGAATCCTCATATGTTACCAAGGATCTTTTGAGGTGTGTGAAAAATATGGTAGGTGTATTGGTGTGGCCAACACTATTTCCATTATGTGAGGCCTATTCATATTGAGGGGATGATGAGGACCCAAAAAACAAATAAAAAATCATAAAAATGGAATTAGGGAATGTCTCATTGAAATGTTGAGTACCATGGGAGAATATTCTCCCATGCAATCTAACACGATGGATGATCATGTCAGTAGGCGGGGATCAAGATTGTCCAAAAGGCGAAATGACATGAAATGAGTTTGTGGTGGTGATGGACACATGATAAAATATATGGTAATCACTACATATCCCATGTAAATGGGAATTGAGCAACACGTACTTCTTTAATGTGAGTTGGTAGGGATCCAATACTGAAAGAGTAGTTTCTATGATCGATCATGCCATGATTTTGATATGAGGAATCATATGTTCATGACATATGGTAAGGTTATAGTTTAATGTTATGTGGTAAGGATGTTGGTTTTATTCACCCCATAGGTTTCATATGAGGCATTCTGAGTGTACATGGGGTAGGGAAATAGTTTAGGGTCATTTCATGAGGGTGTTGGTGTTTGTTCTTCTCACACTCCTTAGGTAAATAATCTTATGTCCATTGCATAGGGTAAGGCTACAACTTAATTTCGTGTACTAAGGATTATTTTGGATCCCTCTCAAATTTTTCATTTATGGAATCCCATATTTATTGCATAGGGTAAGGCTATAGTTTGAAATCATGTGCTGCAGAAGTTTTTTTTTGTTTTCATCTCACTCATTAGATGAGGAATCCTATTCTCACCACCTAGGGTAATGATTTATTTTATCATCACGTAGTGAGGATGTTTTTTTAGTTCATCTCACATTTTTCATATGTGGAATATTGTATTTATCACATAGGTTAATGTTGTAGTTTAATGTTGTGTGCTAAGAATATTTTTATTTTTTCTTCTCATAGTCATAATATCAAGAATCCTATGTTAATCGCATAGGGTAAGGCTATATTTTATCATCATACCCTAAGGATTTTTTTTTCATATCACATTTATCATGTGAAGTAACATGTATTTATCGCACCGGGTAAAGATATTGTTTAATACCATGTGCTGATGGTGTTGGTGTTTTTTTTTCTCACACACATCATATGAGGTATCTGATGTTCATAATATAGGATAAGGATATAGTTTAACATCATATTATAAAGATTTTTGTCTTGGTTCCTCTCACATTTAACATGTAAGGAATCCTTCAATTATCACATGAGGTAAGGATGCAATTTAACATTGTGCGCTGAGAACATTGGTGTTTGTTCTTATCACACTCAGCGTATGAAGTATCAAAAGTTCATCACATAGGGTAAGGATATAATTTAACCACATGACCTAATAATTTTTGTTTTGTATTACATCACATTTTTCATGTGAGTCATTCCGTATTTATTTGACAAGGTTAGGCTATATTTTAATGTCATTCGTTGAGGATGTTGGTGTTTGTTTTTCTCACCCTCATCATCTCAGGCATCCTATGTTCATCACATAGGGTGTGAATATAGATTAAATTTGTGTGGTGAGGGAATTTTTTGGTTAATATCATATTTTTCTGTGAGGAATCCCATATTTATTACACAGTATAAGTTTATAGTTAAACACCAGGTGTAGAGGCATTTGGGCAATGTAGTTTAGAGTGATAAAAATCAAAATAAAGTTGCTTCTAGTTTAAGTTCATGGATCTTGGACCAATGGGTGTGGGTGTGATATTACATATTCATTATTTATTTTAAAATACTCCTATATCTAATTTTTTTAGTGAAAAATGATTAATTTCTATTCAATGTTCATGTTTTGATCATAAACACATAAGAAGAGAATTGATTGAATTCATTCAATTGCACTAATGTTTAATTTTTTTTTCATATATTAATCATATATTGATCCAAATGATGTGATTATTATTATTTAGTTATCCTAATTCAAATCCCAACAAATCCTTAAAATATAGAATTTGATAATTTTGGAAATTTGAAGGTTAATATGGACTACTTAATAAATCCAACTAAATATGTGTTAAAACTGGACCAGACATGATTATTGAATCTCTGGTCTCAATCCAGAATCCAAAAATTTACGAAACTCGACAATATTTTCTTGGATACCATATCATATATTTGATAAAACAATTAAGGTCAAAATAAACCAAAAGGGGTCCAATTTATACATGAAATTCTATCCCATAATTCTTTATGATGTTAGAAAATGGCCTACCATTCTTCGATTACCCCCAATATAATCAATAAATTGATCTTAGATTTTTTGTGGACAATTTTTGGATTTAAATGAAAATTTATTAGAATAAATTGTTGATATTTTAGGGTATATTCATAGACATAAATTCATTCGCATTGTTACCATGGAAAAACTTGACTCAAAACTGGACAGTAGTATGTCGTTTGGGAAAATGGGAATAAAATTGGATAAAAAAGTCCAATGGATGAAAAATTATAAGTGTGGGAACTACACATCCATATATAAAACTTTTAGGAGAAATATTTATCGAGATTATTCAGTATAAATGGTCTAATGATCAAGCCAAATTTACAGATTGTTTTGGAATGTGAACAGTTCACCACCTTCAACTATAAATACGCTCCCCACTTCTCCTTGATAGGGTTTGGAAGTTATGAACATAATGAGGATATTTTCCATGACTATAGCCTTTCCAAGTACCTATTTGTAATTTCCTTAATCTTTTTTCAACAATGCTGACCTCTTCTCCACTTTTCATTTCATGTTAGTTTTTCCCTTATTTTGATTTGTAATCATGTAAGTTTATTTTATTTTCAATTAAATATTAATAAATATTTCTTCATCATCATATATAATTATCATCCACATAATATTTTTCAATATTAATGTTATTGTAATAGTTTAAATCAAGACAAACCCTATTTTCTATATTTCTTAGTTATTTAATCAATATTTTTCTTTACTCGCTTCACTGTTTGTGTGTGTGTTCAATACAAAACTCTTTTCTTATCACATTATTTTTATTCTTTTTAAAAAATTTCACAATAAAAATTAGTAACCATATAAACAACCATATTAATGTATGAGTAAATTATTCATGGGGTGAGTCAATATTTGGGGATGTATAGAGATTTGTAGATTTTTTTGTTAAATATTCTTTGGGTTAATATTTTGTATGTTAAATGTAAAATGACCTAGATTATTGACATGTTTTGTTTAATGTATAAATTCTATGTATTATTAGAACCCAAAATAAAATACCATAAACAATTATTTATTGATAATATAATCCTAGTTATGTTAGGTCTTTGATTAAATCATAAACACTTGGTAATTTTTATCAAAATCAACATGTGAATTATGTGTTAATTTAATGTAGTATTATGAAAAGCATAAAGTTATAATAATATTAAATACACAATAATGAACTCACCTAAATCATTATTATATTTTTAAATCAAAAATATTCCATAGATCAATTTAATTAATCTCTATTAAAAAACCATATTCAAAATATTTTTGGGACTAAGCTGATGATTAAGGTGATGAAGGTTTCAAGAGTTTTCTATTGTTATCAAGGTTGGTTTTGAAGAAAGTAAATAACCTCAATTTGTTTTATGGAAGAAATTGTTTAGAGATTGTTTTGAAAATAATTGGATCCATGTTTCCTGACAATTTTACTCATATATTAAGAATGTTTTGAGTTTGTTTTTAAAATTATCTGATCCATGTTTTCTAAAAATTAGACTCATGTATTCAGAATGATTTTTTATAGGATGAGAAGCAAAGAAAGAAACATGAGTGAATAGAAAGTTATGATACAGTACGATGTAATTATGTCAATTCTTTTTTGATTTTTATTTTATATAAATCATAAGTTGGATTGAGAACTTGGTATAAAAGCTTTATGGAAGAAAGGGGGAGTGAAATAGATACTTCCAATTAGTTAATAATCATATTCAAATTGTTTTTAAAAACAATATGAAAATATTTGTATTCAGATTGTTTTTCAAAAAAATCATAAAATAATCGTATTCAGATTTATCATATCTGGATGGAAAAGAGAAAGAAGTAGTACCAATTGTTTTTCAAAACAATCAAAAAATAACAGTATTCTGATTTATTGTATCTAAATGTCAGAGAGAAAGAAGTAGTGCTGATTTTTTTTCAAAACAATCAAAAAATATCATATTCAGATTTATCATGTCCAAATGGAAATGAGAAAGAAGTGGTACTGATTGTTTATAAAAACATTCAGAAAAGAATCATACTCATATTTATTGTATCCATATGGTAGAGAGAATGAAATGGTACAACTTATTTTTCAAAACAATCATAAAACAACCATATCCATATTGTATCCATTGTCTTTCAAAACAATTTGATTTTGGGTGAAAGTAAAATAAGTGGTGCCGATGGAAATGGTGGTGCTGATGCAAGGGGTGGTGCTGATGAAGGTGGTGCCGATGGAAATGGTGGTGCTAATAAAAAGGGGGGTTACGATGAAAAGGGTGATAACGATGGGAAAGTTGATGCCAATGGAAAGTGGTTTCGATTGAAGTGGTTCCAATTGAAGATGTGATGATGATGAAAGTAGAGTAATCCATTGTTTTTCAAAACCATCAAATTTAGGTTAAAGAAAAAGAAAGAGATGGTGTCGATTAAGAATGAATCACATTCAGATTGTTTTGTATTGTATATGGACAGATCTTCGTTATTAGATTGTTTTGTATCGTATCCGACCGTGTCATCATTATCAGATTGTAGTGTATCATATTGGGGAAGATCATTGTTTTCAGATTGTATTTTATCGTAACTAGAATGATCATAACCGGAAAAGTTCATATTTAGGATGATAGTATGGAGACCATTTTTATTTAGAAAAGATCATGCATGGGTTGAGATAAAAATAAAGAAGTAGGAATGAATGGAAAGAAAAAATACATTCCAATTGAAGTTAGACAATGCTAAATCTGATCCTTAATGAATTCAAAGTCATGAAGGCAGTCATGATTCAATAATTAGTTTTTTAATGAAGTATTGTTTCTCAAGTGGTTCAAGAAAAAAGAAAATAGAATAACATTTTTGAATGATTTGTCGAGGGGGAGTGGACGTTTCATATACAATATTTTTTAATTTAAATCGGTTCTGAGAATCGTATTAAATAATTGATATGAGATATCTGACTCAGTTGATCAGAACCATGTATTCCTGACAATTGAAATTAGTCTCATCAATTGAAATTGGAATCTAAAGATGATAAGGTGAAGATTGTGTAAGTTTCTAGAAGAATTGGGAAGCATTGACGAAGTCATAATTCCTCCGATATTTGAAGAGAAATTCAGATTTGGGTGAATGTAAGTGAATGGAAAATTGTTTTGGGATTCCCACCTAATCTTGTTTTGGGTCACCTATAAAAGGGAAACAAGTACATTGTACTGTGGAACTTGCACTGGTCAATATAGAAGAGAGAGAATCATTGGGTTTCTAGAGAGAATAAGAGATCAATTCTAGATAGAAAATTTTTTAGGTGGTGATTATTCATTCATATTTTTTTTGTCTTGAAAATTTTATTCAAGAATTCAAAGGGTTATTATTTTTGCTATATTGTTTTTAATTATAAATATCAAACTATGAGTATAGTAATGTAAGAATTGGACTCTGAGGAATCAAACATAGAAAAGTTCAGACTTAGTGTTTCATAACAATGTCTAGGTGGTTGTTACCTTTATTCTGGGTATGTAATTGATGAATTGTATTAAAATTTGAATACATTTGTGGAATTGAAAAGAATATTAGTCAACATGAGTTGTCACAAAACAATCACATTACCCTATTGTGCTAAAATGATGCACATGAACTAGTTGTATTTTTTCATAGTGATACACAAGTGTAAATTTACTTCCCACTTATTGTAATCAAAGTATTTTTTATAGTGGATTGTATGGTATTGGATCATTTGAAAACCATACCAAGGATGAAACTATTCTTATTGAATAGCGAACCTTTTTAACCTTTGTGTTCCTGTGGATGTGTGTTGAGTTTGTTTTTAGAAGGGAATTAATATCTCTAATTGGTGGTGAAGGTTTTCACAATTGAAAAGAAATATAAAATAAAAAGAGTATCTCCGATTCACCCCTCCCCCTATCAGTGATACATTACACCGACTAGGAACTTCAAGTGGTATCAAATGCAAGTCCCCTTTGCTATTCTTTGCAGATAGAGAACGTGAACTATGTGAATAGTAAAGGTATTCCTATCATTAATGGAAATAAATATCATATCTAGAAATATATAAGGTTTCAATGTCTTATGTTTATCAGTTATGATGTCCTTGAAGCTCCAATAGTTGGGTTTCCTCTCATTGATGATCATGCTCCCTATACACCTGTTGACAAAAAGTTTCTTGAGAATGATGGAAGGGCCAAGAATTCTATTTTATAATCACTATATAAAAGTGAATTCTTGAGTTTTAAAGGTGTCACCAAAGATAAGAGTATATGGGATAAATTGAAAATCATATACAAAGGCAGTATAAAAGTGAATAAGGAAATGTTACAAATTTGGAGGTTGAATAATAAAGATTTGAATATGGGTCAGCATGAATCTATTGGGGAATTATTTACTAGGGTGAATGAAATTACGAGTACTATTATATGTCTTAGTGAAACACTTAAGGACTCTATATTTATTGAAAATATCTTGAGAATTCTACCTGATAAATTAGATTAAAAATTTTCTTCATTGGAAGATAGAGATCCTAAAACATTATCCCTTGATGATTTACATAGCACTCTTATCACCTATGAAATGAGAAGAGAGAATTATATGAATAAAAAAAGGTTGATGGAGAAATGTCTTTCAAGGATACAAATAATGAAAAGTCAAAGAATAATGTTGTTGAAGATGAAGCTGGTGATTCTATCTCTGAAAATGAGGTATATAAAAATCTCAATGAAATCCTATCCTTGTTTTTGAACAATATGAAAAGAGGTATATGTAAATAAAAAGGTAAAATTACCTTGAAATGTTTTGAGTATGTTGGTGTTGGTCACATTACGGCCATGTTTACCCAAATAATGAAAGAATAAGATAATGATATTGATGAAAGAAAGACATGAAGATCGTGGAAGAAAAAGGGAGACAAAGGAAAAGAAAAGAAATTCTTCAAATCCAAAAGAAAAAGTTTCTTGTCCAAAGATAATTAAGAAGTAGTGAGTGATGTTGAATCTAAAAAAATACATTGAGTATGGAAATGAAAATATATTCATTTAAACCATGAATGATGAAGAATTCAGAAGCAATAATTCAAAATAAGAAGAAACTCATCTTGAAATGCATTTGAAAGAAGAGTTGACAGAATGTATGAGAAAGATCTGAATACATAAAAAGAAAAAAATGGAAGATGAATGCTCAAAAAACCAATAATTTTTTGTTGGTGAGAATTAAAATCTAGTTAAAGATATTTATGATTTGAATAAGTCTTTTGATGATGAAAAGAATCGTACTGGGGATTTGGAAGTGAAGAATATGGTAAAAGAAGAAGAGTTGGGACTTTCCCCAAAGAAAACACTTTGATGATGAAAACAAAAATCTAAGTTTCCAAAACCCTATCACTAATGTTTTTTAATGTTCCTATAAGGAGAAAATTGAGAAGTTTCAACAAAGTATACTGTCAAAGGGTTATAGGAAGAACAGAATTGTGCCTAAAAAGAAGAATGTTGAGAAATTTATATATGTGGTCAAAGTGAAGAATTCAAAAGCTACAAAACATCCTGAGTCTGAAAAGGTTTTATTTGGAGTTAGAAAGGTTTCAAATACTTTTCATCATATTGAGGATGAAAAGAAGATTTATAATCAAATTGAAACTAAAAATAATATGGTTGAGAAATGTTTTCACAATTCTGATAAGTATGGAGGTTTTAGACGCAGATACTATTTCTATGGGTATTTCGGGTATTGTGGTGGATTTGGACACACAAAAAGTATTTGTTGGTTCAATTAAAAAATTACTATTTTCCCACAAGTTATGGAAGGAATAGATTTATGGGGATTCAATCTCCTCAAATGAATAAAAATGAGAAGGTTGTTTTGTAGAAATCTGAAAAGAATGAAGTGAAGATAGAAAATTTGTTCCAACCATTGGAAACTATCTGTGAAATATATGAACAATCTAGACACCTTGAAAAGTTCTGTATTGTTTTGTTACCATCCCATCAAAATATTTTGAATTCTCAATATCCAAAGCTGGAGAATGGAAAGAATGGAGAAAAAGTGCTTGTTGTTGTAACAACATTAAAATTCATGAAAGGAGAATGAACTTAGATACTTGATAGTGGGTGTTCTTCTCACATGATGGGATACATAAAATTGTTGATGAATGTGAAAGATTATAAAGAAATAATAGTGACATTTTGAAATGATGAATCATTTAAAATCAATGTTTTTGGGTCAACCATCATTGGTAAAGAAAAGATGAAATCTAAGAAGACATTGTATGTTGATGAGATGAAACACATTCTTCTAAGTGTTTCACAATTTTGTGATTAGGGTAACAAGGTTATCTTCAATAAAGATGGATTTTCATAAAGAGTGAAGAATATGGAAAGATCATTACATGAGGCCAACATATGAAAGGAAATTAATTTCAGGTTGGGGATTCACAAAACTCTTGTTACATGAGTATAGCATAAGAGAATCAATTATAGAATAAAAGGATTAGAAATATGTGTCAAAGAAACATGAGAATGTTATTCAAATGAGACAATTTCTGGGAAATTTCTATTTTTTCGAGAATAGGGAATTGGTGTTGTACTATTCTCCAGAAATGAAAGATTACAAATGTTGTGTATAAGAATGTTGATATTTGTTCAAAACAACCCCTAGAGCCGATCTATTCAGATATATGTGGGTAAATAATAAAAAAATCTACACATGTATATAAGTACTTCAATACTTTCATTGATGATTTTACATGAATTACTTGTGTAATGTATATTAAACACAAATTAGATGCTGTGAAAATGTTTAAAAGTGTCAGAATAAAAGCTGAGAAATAATGTGAGTATTCTGTGAAAAATTTGAGAACTGATAATGGTGGGGAATACTGAAGTGATGAGTTTGAAGACTATCTTGAGAAGCATGGAATTAGGCATGAGTATATCTCTCCATACCCTCCCTAATAAAATGTGGTTACTAAAAGAATGAATAGAATCCAAGTGGAAATGGGAAGAACCATGTTACTTGGTCAGGACCTATCTCATTATTTTTAGAGGCAAGACATGAGTATTGTTGTTTATATTCAAAATCATTGATTCTACAGGCATCAATTAGGAATGAATCCCTAAGAATTGTTTTTTTGGTAAAAATATAAGTTTTAACCCCTTTAGAGTTTTTGAGAGTCCTTGTATTATATGGAAGAAATGTGGAAACAGTGGTATGTCTGAGTTTAAAGGTGAGAATAGAATCTTTCTTGGCTATTCTCCAAAAGTAAGTGAGTATAAATTCTTCAAAAATGAAAAAAAGAATTTTGGATTCATTGGATGTAAAAGTGATTGTGTTAGCTGAGAAAGAGAAACATTTTCAACTGGACAATGAAGTTAAGCATGATTAAGAAGATAATTCTGATAAGGATACAAATGATTGTAATCCAAATAAAGGTGATGAATTAGACTCATCTATTTCCAGTGATGAAGAAGAAAACAAAAAATCTTATCAAAGGCTGAGTAAACATTTGGAAGCACAAAATATATATAGTGATCAACCTGATAAAGTTCAAAAAAGAAGACCAAAAAATTATATTATACACACTTCTTTCTATTCAAAGAGTAACCAAATGATTGGAAAGAAGATTTTGAGTATTCAGAGCAGGTTCATTCCTTGAATGAATAATTGGATCAGATTGAAATGAATAATACATGGAAACTCATAAAGAATCCTAAAAACAAATACATCATTGGAAAAAAATTGGTTTTACAGAACAAGATGAATGAAAAATGTAATTTTATAAAAACAATATTAGTCTATAAAGGGTATTAACAGATTTAGGGTATTGATTTTGATGATACATTTTCTCCAGTGGAAAGACTTGAAGAAATCATAATCTTTTTTTCTATTTCCGCACAATGAGGATACAATATCATTCAAATGGATGTTAAATCTGCATTCCAAAATGAAAATCTTGAAGAATAAGTTTATATTGAACAAACTTTTGTATTTTTCATTGGAAATGATGAATATTATGTGTGAAAATTGAAAAATGAATTGTATGGCCTAAAACAAGATCTGAGGGTATGGTATTCCAAATTCGATACATTCTTAATAATGAGGAATTTAACAAAGGAAGAGTGTATTAAAATCATTACATTAGATAAAATCAAGAGTATTCTCTCATTGTAATTGTTTATGTTGATGATTTTATCTTTTTTGGGAATGATGAAGGAAGTTTTGAAAGATTTTCTGAAGTAATGAAGAATGTATTTGAAATGTCCATGTTTGAAGAATTGAAACAATTTATTAGGTTATAAATCCTATAAAATAAATGATATATTTTCCTCTCCCAAGAAAAGTATGAAAAATAAATTCTCAAGAGGTTTGGCATAGAAAATTCAAAACATATTTTCACACCCATTCCAATGGGAACAAACCTGAGTAAAGATGGGGATGGAAAATAAGTGGATCCAAAGAAGTATTGAAATATGATTGGAAGTCTATTGTATTTTACTACCTCAAGACCCAACATTGTTTATGTTTTTACCTTATGTGTAAGATATCAAAGTGATCCAAGAGAATAAAATCTTATTGTAGGGAAAATAATTCATAGATACATCAAAGGTACAAAAAAATTTGTAATTAGGTATTGCAACTCTGATATTATTGAATTATATGGGTATTATGATGTAGATTGAGTAGGAAATGTTGATGATATAAGATCAACATATGTAAGGTTATTATTTTAGGGAAATAGTTGTGTCAATTATATTTCAAAGAAACAAAATTCAGTAACTCTCAGTATGGATGAAGCTGATTATGTTGATGCTACTCAAGCCACTACTCAACTTAGGTGGATGAAAACACAATTGGAAGATTTACTTGTAGAAGTGAAGTAACCCTTGATATTGGGTTATGAAAAATAAAGTTCAATCAATCTCACCGAGATTCTTGTGAAAAATTTTTGTTCATAAAATATTAATATCAAATATTATTTCATCAAAGATAATGTGTAGAAGAATAAATTGAAGATGAAGTATGGTCCCACATCAGAACAACTTGCTAATATTTTCACAAAACCTTTATCAAAGGAATCATTATCAAAAATGAGGTTGAACATGGGTGTCCAACCTCTCTCTATTCAAGGTTGAGGTATGTGTATCTATGCCAATATCATCTTACCTTTGGATTGTTTTTTCAAGGGGTAGAATTGTTTTTGTTTCGTAAATCTATTTCACAAAAGAGAGAGTTATGGGTAAGTAGTGAATTTAGTATTGTTTAGTGTGTGAACTATTTTAACTATTTGTTGGAGTGGTGGTAGGAAAAGAAATTTAATTTTTTCCAGGGATAATGAAGAAAATAAGGATAAATTAAAGTGGTTGTCATGATAATTGTTTTTGGAAGGAATGGTTTTTCTATCAATGATTATTGTTTCCTGCAATCAGTTAGCACACGTAGTCTTATAATTCTTGATATTTAATCCATTTCACAAGATTAAAGTGTTCAGTGGTTTATGAAACTTGGTTGATAACAAAATCCAATGGGGGATATTGTTGGGACCAAGCTGATGATTAAAGTGATTAAGGTTTCAAGAGATGTTTTTGTTGTCATGGTTGATTTTGAAGAAAGGAAATCAACTCACATTGTTTTATGGAAGTAATTGTTTTGAGTTTGTTTTGAAAATAATTGGATCCATGTTTTCAAAAAATTGGACTCATTTATTAAGAATGTTTTGAATTTTTTTTGAAGAGAATTATATCTATGTTTTTTGAAAATTGGACTCAAGTATTCGAAAATTTTGTTCTGATGATGAGAAGGAAGGAAAGAAACGTGAGTGAGTGGAAAGTAATGATACTTTCTGATGTAATTGTGAAGATGATTTTATGATTTTATATTATAAAAATCATAAGTTGGATTGTGAACTAGTGAATAAATATTGGTGGAATAAAGGGGGAGTGAAAGGGATACTGCCAATTAGAAAAAATCTTATTCAGATTTATTTTCAAAACAATCAGAAAATAATCGTATTTAGATTGTTTTTCAAAACAATCAGAAAATAATATTTTTCATATTTATCATATATGAATGGAAAATAGAAAATATGTGGTACCAATTTATTTTCAAAGAAATCAGAAAAGAATCATATTTAGATTTATCTTATCCAGATGGTAGAGAGAAAGAAGTGGTACTGATTATTTTTCAAAAAAATCAAAAAAGAATCATTTTTAGATTTATTATATCTAGATGGAAGAGAGAAAAAAGATATACTGATTATTTTTCCAAACAATAAGTAAATAAGAACAATTAGATTTATCTTATCCGAATGATAGAGAGAATGAAGTGGTACCAATTATGTTTCAAAACAATCAGAAAACAATTGTATCCAGATTGTATTGATTGTCTTTCAAAACAGTTGGATTCTGGGTGAAAGTAAAAGAAGTCGTGTTGATGGAGGTGGTGCTGGTGGAAATGGTGGTGTTGATGAAAAGGGTTGTGACGATGAAGGTGGTTCTAGTGGGAATGGTGGTGCCGATGAAAAGCGGGGTGCTGATGAAAACGGTGATACCGATGAGAAAGGTGATGATGATGAAAAGTGGTTCTGATTGAAGTGGTGATGACGGAAGACGTGATGCCGATGGAAGTTGTGACACTGATTGTTTTTTAAAACAATCATATTCAGGTATAAGAAAAATAATTATTTGTTTTCAATTGAGAATGAAACAAATTCAGATTGTTTTATATCGTATCTAGTCAGATATTCATTATCAAATTGTTTTGTATCATATCTGAGAATATATTCCTTATCAGATTGTACTGTATCATATCGTGGTAGATCATTGTTTTCAGATTGTATTTGATCATAACTAGATTTATCATAAACATAAATGATTTTATTTGAGATGATGTTATTCAGACCATTTACATTCAGAAAAGATCATTCATGGGTTGAGATTAAATTAAAGAAGCATGAAATAATGGAAATTTACAATACTTTCCAATTTCATTCAGAAGATGCTAATGTTGATTCTCAATGAATTCAAAGTCACGAAGGTAGTCATGATTAAATAACAAGTTTTTGAATTAATTATTGTTGCTCAACTGGTTCACGAGAAAATAACAGAGAAGAAGATTGTAAATTGATTTGTTGAGGGGGAGATGAAATTTTATATACATGATTTTGATTCAAATCTGTTTTAAGAATCATATTTAGCAATTGGTATGAGAAATCAGACTCAGTTGATCAAACCTGTGTCTTCCTGACAAATAAATTAGTTTGAGCAATTGAAATAGGAGTCTGAAGAAGAATAGGTGAATATTGTTGATGTTTTGATAAGAATCGAGATGTGATCACAAAGTCATAATTCCTTCGATAAGTTAGGAGAAATTCATATTTGGGTGAATTTAAGTGAGTGGGAAAGTGTTTTTGGATTCATGCCTAAACTTTTTTTGGTTCATCTATAAAAGGGAAACAAGTACATTGTACTGTGGGACTAGCACTGTTCACTATAGAAGAGAGACAAGCTTCGGGTTTCTATAGAGAATAAGAGAACAATTCCCAATTGACAATTATTTTGGGTGGTTCTGATTCATTCGTATTATTTTTGGCTTGACAATTATATTTGGTAATTGAAGTGGTGTCGATTCTAATATATTGTTTTCTATTAGAAAAATCTTAATTGGAGTATTTTTTTTAAGAATCGGACTTGGAAAAGATCAGACATAGTATTTCATAACAAAGCCCAAATGGTTCTTACCTATCTTTTTGGTAAATAATTGTTGAATTGTTTTATAATTTGAATACATTTGTTGAATTGAAAAGAAGCATAGGTAACATGAGTTGTTACAAAACAATTTCATTTCTTTATTGTGTTGAGAGTATGCACATGCACTAGTTGAATTATTTTATAGTTCTACAAGATTGAGAGGGTACTTAATACTCATTATAATATAAGGATTGTTTTCTTAGTGGATTGAATGGTATTGGATCATTTCTAAACCATACCAAGGTTGTTTCTATTTTTATTGAATATTGATCCGTCTAAATATTTCTGTTCCTATGGATGTGTGTTGAGTTTGTTTTTAGTAGGGATTTTAAATCTCTAACAGGAGGTGAAGGTAGTTTAAATTGAAAAGAAACATAAATGGAAAAGAGTATCACTAATTCACCCCCTCCCCCACTTAGTGATACATTACTCTGACTGGGAACTTTCAAATATCATATCAGAAACAATTGACTATAACAATATTACCATTGCTGAGGATTTGATATGAGTGTTATTATACACATTAGAAGAGCACCAGAACATTGAACAGTTTATTGGTGATAATAAAAAATTATTATAATGGTTCTACTTCTAGGGATGGTATGTTAATTAGTCGGTAATTTTTTATTTATGTAAGAAAAAATGACCACAAAAAAAACAAAAAAAATATTAAAAAAACAAAAAGAAAACCCTAACATTCCATAAAAATCATAAATAAAAATAAAAATAAAAATAAAGAACTTATTTCTCATAAACAAATCATAAATGGAATGAATAGTGAACACCCACCTTCCTTATCTTTCGAAATTTCATGGAATGCCATATAGCCTCACAAAGAGTCCATGAAATTTATTTAACATGGAAATCGAGAAAACTATTTTACAAATAGTAGGAACATTAGATATAACAAAATCACTATAGAACCATTCATTTTGCATCCAATTAATCTATATATTTCCAATCCAAGAGAATGGACACCTAAATAACTCACTTCTACTGATATAAATTGCTAACCCCTTTGTATTCAATACCTAAAAATTGAGGAATATTACAAACTCAAATTAGGTTTGATTCAACATCAACCACATTTACATAGACTATTCAGTGAGGATCCAAATATTTACCTTAAAAAGTTCCAATTGATGTGCTCTTCCATGAATCCTCAACTAGTTTCTGAAGAACAAATCAAACTTCAATCATTCTCATTATCCCTATCTAACTCTTCCAATCATGAATCTACTACCTCCCTCATGATTATATAAACTCATGGATTCACATGAATAAACTCTTCTTAGAGAAAATCTTCCCTTCTTATTGAACTTATTCTATCCAAAATTAAATAAGTGGTATCTTTCAATTCACTAATGAATCACCCCATGATTACAGGGATATGTTCAGAAATATTTTGGAAACATTCCATCTCCCCCAAATCCCTAGACAAATATTGATCCAATATTTTTATAAGGGGTTATTGGAAATGAATAGAAATAATTTTATGAATCAATTAGTGGTGATATTGCTCAGGTGAACTACATCTCATAAGAAACATGGATTGAAATGCATACAAAATAAAAACTCAATAACATTCTTAAGTGAATCAAGTAAAATAAGATCAATCCATAGCGACCAACAAGTTGACAAAGTGTATGTGTGAGAATAAAGGTCTTGTGGGAAAACTATATGTGGATTCTAAACACCCAAACTAATCTTCACCATAGAATATTTTCCATAGACCTATAAAAAATTGTGGAATTTGTATCTCACTATTTTATAAATTTGACACATGTCCATATCTTCAAAATGACCCATCCAATTATTATCATCCAATGAACATCAAGGTATAATTTTTGCAGAGGAACACCAACCCTCAAAAATCATGAATATTCATTATAAACATTAACCAGCCCGACGGTAACCCCTTATCTTCTACATATAACACATGCTCAAGGTATGGTAATCTCATCTATCATCCCCCAAAATTCCCTCATTAAAATCCAATGAAGTTCCAATATGTTCAAGGTTGTGGTAACTTCCAAACACCTTATACTTTTGTTCCTCAACATCAAAGGAGAAATACTCATCCTACTCCTCTTAGATTCCGCTCTCCTAGTGATCCTTCTCAATTCATAAACTAATAAAATTGATTTCCCAATAACCAAAATCAAGGTAATCCAAGTGTAGAACAATCCACTTAATCCAAGAAACCATAAAAAAGCGTTATTAGAGATCTTTCATCCTTCTCCCATTCTAGCCTCAAAAAAGAATAAACCAAATTGGTCAACATACATACCACCTCAGTCTGTAGCAATAATCCAATTAATCCCAACTCCTATCACAAATATTTCCCAACCTTATGAGTAATTCATATAAAATTTAACTTATATCAGGATTGAAAAACAATATTCATCTTGATTAAGCCTCTAAATCCCCATTATATTTTTGTCTTGAAAAATAAAAAATCAAATATCTAGATAAGGAACCTAAAGACACTCCATTACCTCCTTCCATCCCTCTAAAAAACCTAGTTCATTTTCGAAAATATTTCTCTAAATTAAAAAAGCCCTTTAAACATAATTCTAAAATGATCAAAATGTTTAAAAATATTGAATTCCATATTCCACTATTAGATTCTATAAAAAATACCTACATATAAAATGTGTCTTAATGAGTTTTTCACCAACAATAGACAACTTAGGACCATTGAAAATTTTTCAACCCAAAAATATATTCCCATCAAGTTCAATGATTCAGTTACCTTTAAGATTATAAGAAAAGTATTCAGTTCCAACATAAATGATGAAATCATCACCATATTAGCCTCAATAAATGCCATTCCCAAGTCAATATTCTTCAATCTTGGTCTAGCTCCTTTGAACCCAATGAGTGTTTTCATCCACTTATCCAATTAAATCACTACCAATATTGAGGTAATATTCAAGGAAATCCATATTCGGTTCAGTGATATTATATTCCCGCTGATTTATATGTCCCAGACAAGGAAGTTTAGACAAATTCTTGCTAATGTCCTCTGTTATAAGTTATACCATTCCTCGTGACATCTCGAACCAAAATTGATGTCCATATTGGATTCTTATCCATGTAATTTGGTGACCAATTATCCAAGTTAAATATTTTTTAAGCCATGTTTTACACATTATAGAATCAATATGTATTATCTATCCATGAATCTGAAAGTTTCTGTAAGAGTTTTTTGAACCCTAATCCATCATGTTATTCTTTTTTTAATGATAGAGGAGTTTTTTAATTCTGCATCCTCATTAGCCAAGTGATAAATGGAAAAGTTTATGTTAACCCGTTACATGAAAACTGTATATATCTAAGGAATCATGAATACTCTTTAGAATATCTTATCACCTCTGATATCCACTCTTCCAACATAGATAATAAAGATGAAAATGAAAAAGAATTGTCATTTTTTATTCAAATTATATTATCCAACAGTAATCATTTCCTATACATGATTCTAAAAATTATATTATATATGTGGTGAGAAATAATAAAATATTATTCTCTAGTACTAATGGGACTAAATTTTGTGATATTTGATCACTAATTAATAAATTGATCACTAGTGATGTTTAAATTGAACATTCTTTAGAAAAAAACCTTGATATAAAGGGTCTGGAAATATCTATTGAGTATCATGTCCCCTTTTACCCACATTACTCTATATTTAAAAGTGATAAAAAATGATTTAAAAACAAATGGGATTCCATACTCTAATTTCATATTTTTTGAATGACATATAAATGCACCATCAGAATTAAAACATCATATGGAACTTCCAAGACTAGAAAAACCAACACCTGGTGGACTGCATCATTTCTAAAATTGAATACCAAAGAGATGGAACCCACATTTTCATTCCACACTATTAATTTACAATCACAATAATAAGAAGAGTAAAAACTTATCCCATGAAAAATTGGCCATCTCAAAGGAGAATGTTTCAAGAAACACATCAGAGATTATAAAATATAATGGCCAACATTTGTCTTTGGGTATTCTACCTCAACTATCTAGATATATATATAAAAATAAAAAATTTCTTGGTCAGAAGCCCATGTTTTCATTTAATTTTATGAAATTTAATTTAATTTTAGTTTTTAAAGAAATTTATCCTGATTTTTTCTTTTTGATTCACTAATAGGTAATGGAAATTTTCCAAAGATTCACCAGAGAGGACACATCCCCTTGGAACCACATTGATGTCCCCCAATGTACCACTTGATGGTGATGACAACCCATTAAATCCAAAAAATGGGCCCCTCTTTCCCATTAACCACCTCTCCCTATTTTCTTCCTCTTTATCTCTCCATATCTCTCTATATCTCATTCATTATTATTCTTATTATCTCATTCTCTCATTTCCTTTTAAAAATTTCTTCATAAAACCCAATTTTTCCCTTTTCTAATTTTGTGTTTCTATGAATTTAGAAAAATGAAAAAAATACAAAATACAAAATACAAAATGTAGAAATAATTAGTCACCATTAAATTTTGAAAATTTTTCCCACCATATTAGGGATTCCAATTACCTTTTTTTTATTGCATCTTTTTTTATTATTATCATAAATATGAAAAAATAATTTTGTGTCAAGACCAAAAAAATTTGAATGTTCAATTTTTTATTGGGGAAATCATTCTTCCGTAACTGTGAGGAATAATGTTATCTTCCATACTAAGGTAACGTAGTTCCATTTTTTCATATTGTGTGTTTTCCACCCCTAATTGTGAGCCTTGATCTTTTGTAACTTCAAGATGAATTTACAACTTTTGTCTAAACTAATATGATAGACACATTTTATTTACCAAATGAGATTCAAAATAGATAAAAATAATCACATTACTCTTTCATTGATCCTTATTTTAAAATTCGATTCGGGCCTATGATAACCTTTTTCTTGATTTCCACATTACAATCCAAAAATAATTTCACACCCAAACTCTTTAGGGATTTTCATTGCATGATTTACTGAAATTTATTTATCTGGGAATTGATTTCATTTTGGGAATTCTTTTCTCGATTTTCAACCTTTTATCTTATGATTTAGGGAAGGAATAAATTTTAGTGTGTGGGAGAGTTTTTATATTTAGTGAGGTTTGTGAATTTATATATGTTTATAAAATCATGTAAAAATTATACTAAAAATTTTTCAAAGAAAAAAAAACAAAAAAAATTGAAGAAAAGAATGGGTTGTGTCTTGGGAATGCCAGAAATCACTCTTCCTCAACCTTTGATATTTTTATGACTATTAAAATTACTGTCATGGGGAGATCAAACATGGTATGGGAGATGATTATGATATTTGTTTCAAGTTCAAATATATAAAAATTAAAAAAATTATAAAAAGGCACTTACATCATCTTATCTCATGTCATTAATAGAAGTTTCATTTTTAATACCTATTTTATATTTTCATCCGTGTTTAAATTTTAATCACTTTTCAATAATACTTCAAAAATTAATTACCTTATAATTTTTTTTATATTTAATTCCATTTCCTATTTAAAAAATTATGTATTTATTTTTCCATGTTGTTGTTTTTCCCATCTTTTCAACTTTTTTGGACATTATATAATCTTACCGTCCCATAGACATTGAAAAAATACCTTGAAATAACTATTGATTCATGTGAAATGTAGAACAGGGATTTAAAAATAAGATCTATTAAAAACTTTATGATTTAAGCATTGTTTGGGGAATGAGTGGACTTAAATAAAAAATGTTATAGTCTTGATAAGAGTGAGTTTTTAGTGCATACATATTCCAATTAAAATTTTGAACATGAAAGATAAATTTCATTGAATTGTTTTTGTAGTAACAAATTGTGGTGTAATTATTTATGAATGATTGAACTAGTCTTCTTCCTATCTGATTAGTGAAACAAAATTTTGATATTATTTGGTGAGTGAAAATGATTTAATAGTGTTTCTGTATTTGTTCTACATGAGAAAATGCATAAGACTTAATGTGGGGGATTTCATATAATATATTCATTAATGATTTTAAATTACTACCATCTCTAATTTTTTACTGCAAAATTGTTAATTTATATTCAATGTTCATGTTTTGATCATAAACATGTAAAAAGTTCATTGTTCAAATTCATTCATTTATAATTCAATTTAATATTTTAATCATATAATTTAATATTAATATATAAATAATATGATTATTATTTTTAGTGATTTTTATTCAAATGAAAACAAATTATTGAACCATATAATTAGATAATTCTTAAATTTAAGGTTCATATGGACCACCTAATAAGGCCCACCAAATATGAAATGAAAACTGAACCGGCCATGATGACTGAATTTCTAGGCTCAATTTGAATGGTTTTTTTATTAAATTATTAAATATGTTTTAGGATATAATATCTCATATTGGATTAAACTTTTAAGGTCCAAATCAACAACAAGGTCCCAATTTATGTATGATATTCCATATTATAATTTTGAATGATATTTGTAAATAACCCATTATTCGTGATGTTCCTCACAATGAAATATAACTATTGAGGTGAAATTTAGTGCAGAAAACGTTCTGATATAGGAGACCAGATTTGTAGAGTACATAGTTCATGTTCTAAGTAATATTCCAAGACATAAATGAATTCAAATTTATACCACAAAAAATCTAGAATAAAAAATGGAAATAAACACATGGTTTGGGGGAATACACATAATGTTGGATAAAAAATACCAATGGTAATAAAACATAGATGTTGGACTCTCCACATTCATGTATACAACTTTGAAAAATAATATTTCCCCATATTTTATAATATAAAATGTTTAATGATCTATCCAACATGAGGGACAATTTTTGAATGAAAATAGTCCACCACCTTGGGCTATTAATACACTCACCACTTCTTATTACAAGGGTATGAAACTTTAGAATTTTGGAACAGTTTTTAATGAACATACCAACTCTAAGGGACTGAGAGTACCTGAATTTATATTATTTCAACAAGAAAGACCTCTCCTCTACTTTTCTTTTCGTCCTTAATTTCTATTATTTTCATTTTTAATCATGTATATTTGTTTTCATTTCACTTGAATATTAAAGAATGTTTTATCATAATAATATATAATTATCATACACATTATATTGTTCAATATAAATGTATTTAAATAGTTTATATCCAGTTAACAAATATTTCCTCTTTTTCATTATTATTCAATCAAAATACTGCATTTACCCCCTTCAACATTCAAGTGTGTGTTCAGCGCACGACTCTTTTCTTGTACCATTATTTTTTTTCTCATTGAAAGTCATAAATATAGAAATTATAATCCTTATTAATAAAAATCACAATGGATGAATGTAAAATCTAATTGGGAAAATCATTATTTGGATATGTAAAGTGGTGGAGAGATTTTTCTCATTAAATATTCTTCAAGTTATAAATTTTTATGTTAAAAAAATTCCATGGACAAAAAACATGTTGTTTTTAATGTATGGATTACATGGATTATAGGAACTATAGATACATTAACATAAACAATTATTTATTGATATTATAATCCTCATTATGCTAATACTTGGATTAAAGCCCATATACTTGGGAATTATAATCAGAATCATCTTGTGAAGTGGGTAAATATAATTCAATATCATGCAAAGCTCAAGGATATAAAAAGATTAAATATTCAATAGTGAACTAACCCCAATAATTATAAAATTTTTAAATAAAACTTAATACCTAATTATATTTAATTAATCTCTGTTAATAACCCCCCAATTAAAAAAATCAAATTAGAAACAATTAACTTTGAAAAATATTACCATTAGTGAGTATTCAACCAGAGTGACTCTATACACATTATCACAATATCATACCATTGAAAGATCGATTTGAAATAACCATCCATTCTTCAAATGTCACTTTTTACAAGGATGATTCATTATTTATATGTTCTTTTTTATTTTTGTAAAAAAATTAAAAAATAACACAAAATAAACAAAAAAATATGAAAATACACAAAAAACCAAAATTCCCAATAAAAATATAAATGAAAAAACACAAATAACAATCCTCATCATAAAAAAATCATAGAATGAGAAAACATAAAGAAAAAACCACCTTCATCATCCTTCAAAGATTCTCTTAATAGATGGTAGCCTCCCATAAAATACATGAGGTTTTTTTGACCTAGGAATTGAGATAAATTTTGGACAAATTAGGAGAAACATTTGGTATAATCAAATAACTAAATAACTATTAATCGTCCTTCAAATTAATCTAGATATGGAAAATCCTATATAGTATACACTTAAATAACTCACTACCACTAATATGAATTACCAACCCCTTAGTATTAAATATTTAAACATTGAGACTGATTTCAAACTCAAATCTTGTTTGATTTATCATCTACCTCATTTACACCGTCTATATGGTGAGGATACACATCTTCACCTAAAAGAGTTACATGTGGTGTTACCTACCCTGAATCCTTAAGGGTTTTCTAAAGAACACATCAAACATTGAGAATTCACTTTCTCCCTAGTCAACTCCTCCAAGTCATGGATCAACTATCTCCCTCCTGGTTACATAAACTCATAGATATATGTGAAGTGAATCTTCGTAGAGAAATTATTTCATTCTTTTATAACAACTTATATTCATAAGAAAATTATTTGTAGCCATTAATTCCCAAATGAATCACTCTATGTATACTTGGAGAGCTTAAGGTTGTGGAAGCATTCCCACAACACCCAATCCTTGACCTACACATTATTTAATAATTGTATGAGGAGTTTTTGGATATGGAGATAACTCACATAGATTCTGCAAGTGGAAGTGATCTTGTTGGTAAAACACTTTTAGTTTCATGAGATCTCATAAGAAACATGGCTATAAACACGTAGAAATTCCATACTCAAGTACATTCCCAAGATAAATAATTCCAATAGATTCAATCTATCGAGTTTCAAAAAAAGACAAGGTGGATGAGTGAGCTTACTGATCTTGTAAGATGACTAACTACATATAGAAAATTCCTAAACTCATCTTCTATACAATATCTATTTCCTAGATCCATCACAAGTTTTGTAATTTTCTACTCACCATTTTATCCAACCAACAGTTTTCTACTAATTTATGATGATTCATATGATTCTTCTAATCCAATAGATCTCAATGCATCATTTTCATAGAGGAACACCAACCCTCGATAATTAGGTTAGTTTTTTAGAAACTTGAACCAACCCCGCCCGTATCTTTTCCACTATAAAAAAGGATTGATTTATGTTAATATCCTCTATTATACCCCTCAAACGCCTACTCAAAATATAAAATAATTCCAATATGTTCAATTTGGTGGTAACATGAAAGAAACATATTATTTCGTTCCTCAACACAAAAGGATAAATCCTCCTCCTATTCCTCAGGGATTCCACTATCCTAGTAATCCTTTTCAATTACAATACAAATACAATTAATTTCCCAAGAACCAAAATGATGTAAATCCCAATGCGTGACATGAATTTTATTCCAAGAAACTACGAGAAAGTGTTGTGGAATATCTTTCCTCCTTCACCCATTCGATCCTGAAAAACATTGAAAACCAAATTTATAAACTTTCATTCCACTATAACTAGTACCAATAATCTAATTCCTTCAAACTCATAAATCTACCATCTCCAACCATAAGGGTAAAAAAAGTGAAATTTTACTAATATTGGGACTGAAAATCATTATTCCTCATGATGAATCTTCTATGTCCCCTTTAAATGTTTGGTTGAAAAAATAATAAAATATAAAATTCTTTAAAAGGAACAAGAATCCAATCCCTCATATCCTTCCATCACTCTAAAAAACCCAATTAATTTTCCTAAAGATGTATCTAAACCAAATAATACCTTTAAACCTGATTCTAAAATTCATTACATGTTTTTATGTGTTGAATTCAATATTACTCTCATGGATTCCAACAAACAAATCTATATATATACAATAGTTATTAATAAACTTTTCACCCATAAGAGAAAAATTAAGACAATTAAAAAATTCCCTTCACAAAAATCCATTCTCATAAAGGAAAAATATCAATGTAGTTTTAAGGTTACAATCCAAATAGGGAGTTCCATCATTGATGATGCACTAATAGAAATAAGATCCTTAATAAATGTCATGTCCATATCCATATTATACAACCTTGCTCTAGTTACCTTACCCCCAATGAGTTTTTTCATCCAATTATCCAATTGAGGGACTACTAGTCATGAGGGAATAATCAAGGATGTCCTTGTTATGGTCAATGACCTTGTGTTCCCAGTTTCTTTTTATGTCCCGAAAATAGAAGGTTAGACAAATTCTTGAAAATCTCCTCTGATTCTAAGAATACCTTTCCTCGTGGAATATAGAAAAAAATTGATGCCCATGTAGACATCTTATCCATCAGATTTGGTGACCAACTAGTTAATTTCAACAGTTTCCAAGCAATTTTATACCCATCAGGGGGACAATTTTTATACTCCATACATTTTTATAGAAGTCTCTATGATATTTTGTTTATCCTTGGTCCATCATGTTATTCATGTTCTAATTATAGAGGAGTTTGTTTATTTTTCATTCTCAGTAACCAATTAATAAATGAAGAAGTGGATATTGACCTTTCACATGTAAACTCTATCATTCTAAAGGATATTGAAATATTTTTGAAATCCCACATCACCTCTACTCTCCACTTCTCTAACTTGAACAACAATGAGTAAAGTGAACTAGCATGCTCATTTATGGATTCCAACTAGATTATCTAACAATCACAATCTCTATTACATGATTCTAAAATTTATCTTCTATGTGAGGTGAGCCTTGATCAATTGTGCTTCTATAGATTCAATGGGAGTGAAGTTTATGATATTTTATCCATAATTAATAAAGTGATCATTGTGGAGGTTTAAATTGACTTTTTTTGGAAGAAATCATCGATATAAAGGATCGTGAAAAAACTATTGAGTCTCATGTCCATATTGATTCTCATTACTCCATATAATAAAGCGATGAAAAAATGATGTAAAAACTTGGTTCACATACTCTAATTGTTTATTTTTTAAAGCACATATAAATTCACCATCATAATTATAACATCATCTTTACCTTTCAAGAATAGATAACCAATGCTCAGTTAACTATGTCATTCCTCAAGATTAAGACCAAAGGGAGGATACCCACATTCTCCTTCCACCCCCATTGAATTACAAGCACAATAATAAATAATCTACAGAATTATCCAATGAATAATTGAGTATCCCAAAGTGGAATTATTTTTTTTAAAAACACTACATTGGAGAATGTACATTGGTCACCATAAAACAATGGTTCTTCCAATACAACCATGTAGGTTTAGACTAAATAAATGTAGTGCTTCTTGGGAGGTAATCAATGTTTTCTTTTAATTTAATGAAATTTAATTTCATTTTAGTTTTTTATTATAATATATTATTTTTTAATTCTGTTATAGGTAATGGAATTTTTCCAAAGCATCACCAGACATGAAACATACCGTAGGAACCCCATTCAATTCCCCCATCCCACCACTTGATGGAGAGGACAAACCACTAAATCCAAACCTAGGGCACAAATTTCCCTTTAACACTCTCATGCTCTCGTTATCTTCCTATTCTATCTATTTATCTCTTTATCTATTTATTCTTCTTCCTCTCTCATTCTCACTTATTAATTTACCAATTTTTTGATAAAATGTTTTTTTCCTATTTTCAAATTTGTGTGGGTGTGTATTTTAATTTTTTTTAAAATAAAAAACTAAAAAAATTTTATTCATAATTACTCACCATTAATTTCGTATTTTTTCCAACCATTTTAGGGAGTCCAATGACATTTTATCATCTACAACATTATTTATTTTCATATAAAAATTTTATAAATAATTTTGTGTTAAGAAAAATAAATTATCAATGCTCAATGTATTATTTGAAAATTTTTTCTTCCGTAACTCTAAGGAATAATGTTAGCTTTCATACAAAGGTTACTTATGAACATATTTTTATATTGTGTGTTTTCCCAACTAACTATGAGTCTTCGGTTTGTGTAACTTTTAGTTGAATTTCCTAATTTGGAATGAATTAATATGATATAGGTTTCTTTTGAATGTCATGATAATAAAAATATCCAAAGAGGTTCCCATTACCATTACATTGATTACCCTTTTATAATCCTCTTCGAGCCGATGAAACCATTTTCTTTATATCCACATTAAAGGGGGAAAACATTTTCCCACCTAACATCTACAGGGATTTTAATTACATGAATTATTGAAATAAAAGTGTCGGGAGAAAGGATTTCATTTTGGGTATCCTTTTCTTGATTTTTAATGTGTTATCATATGATTAAGTGAAATAATAAATTTCAGTATGGGGGATTGGTTACCATTGATTGATGTTTTTGAATTCATATATTTTTTTGACATCTGGTCAAAATGATATTGAAAATTCTTTAAGAAAAAATAAAAAAATAATGGGTTGTGTGTTGGGTGGATAAAAAATAACTCCTCAGCATTTTATCTATCTATAACTATTAAATTTATTTTCGTGAAAAAGTAAAATGGGGTTTGGGATATGACTGTGAGATTTCTTTCAAGTTCAACTATCAAGAAAGAAAAAAAAACAATTGTAGCATCTTTTCTTGTGTTGTTACGCGATGTTTTTTATTTTTTGTAAATATGTCTTCTTTTATTCCTCTTACAATTTTATATTTATCTTTTTCATCCTTCAATCATTTTTCCCTTGTCAATATGTATTTTTTTCAGTACAATTATTATTTAAAAAATTATGAATTTATTTATCCATGTTGGTGTTTTACCCCTCTATTGCACTCTTTTGGATATTATATTCCAACCATCCCATAGCTACTTAAAAATACATTAAAATCACTATTGATTATTGTGAACTTTAGGATAGTTAATGGAAACTAATATCTCTTACAATAATTATGGTTTCACATATGGTTGGTGAATGAGTGAACCTCTATAAATATAATTTTTACCATCTTGAAAGGAGTAATTTTTGTGTTTATAAATTAACCAATTCAAATTTAGAACATGAAAAAATAATTTCCAACAAAAATTATTATTGTAAACAATTTTGGTAGAATTTTTTACTAATGATTTAACTAGTCATTTCCTCCCCTAATTGGTGAAAACAAAATTTTTATATTTTTTTTGGGAGTTAAAATGATTTTAGATTGTTATTGTATATATTCAACATGAGGAAATGAGAAAGAATAAGTGTTGGGGAGATGATATTAAATATTTAATAATGATTTTAAATTACCCCATTAACAAATTTATTAATAAAAATTGATTAATTTATATTCAATGATCATGTTTTGATCATAAACACAGAGGAATAACATTGTCTAAATTCATTCTACAACACTACAGTTAAATGTTTTTATTACGTATTTTAATATAATAGTTCAAATGATGTTTTTATTCTTTTATAGTTATCCATATTCAAATTCCATCGTATCATTAAACTGAATAATTATCTAATTTTTCCATTTGAACAGTCCTTTAGAAAACACAATAAGGCCCACAAAATGGATGATGAAAACATGACCAAGCATGATGATTGAACTTCTGGGCTCAATCTAGAAGACCATTTTTTTTAAACTCTGTAATGTGTTTAAGGAAATCTAATCACATATTTTAAAAAAATATTAAGTCCCAACTAAACCACAAGGGGACCAATTGGTTCATTAAATCCCAACCCATAATTCTGTATGGTATTTGACAACATCACACTCTTCATGACTTTACTCCCAATCCAATCGACCAATTTAGACGAAATTTTTTGGGGAGAAATTAAAGATGTAGAATCTCAACTTGTTAGAATAAAGGGTTTATATTTTAGGGAATATTAGTAAATATAAATTCATCAACATTTATACAATGGAAACACTCAACTAAAAACTGGACAGAAATAGATGGTTTGAAAAAATAGCAATAATTTTGGATAAAAAGTCCAATAAAATCAAAATTTAGATGGTGGAATCTCCATATCCATATGTAAAATTTTTGAGAAGAATATTATTACATATTATATATTCTAAAATTTCTAAATATTGATCCATCCTAAGGGACAATTTTGGAATGAAAACATTCCAGCACCTTAGGATATAAATACACTCACAACTTCTTCTTGAAAGGGGTTGGAACTTAAGCACACTACTAGAAATACAGTCTACCAACAGTTCTTAACCATTGGGAAAGGTTGTAGAACTCTTGGTATATGTTATACCAACAATTCTGTAAACCGTAGGGAAGTAAGTCATTGGGAAATCTTTTACCAATGGTTTACTGTGAACCATTGGTATAGGTGGGGAAAGCCTTACCTATCCCAACGGTTATGCCAAACCATTGGGATAGATTTTCCCAATGGTTCGGCTTGAACCATTGGGAAATACCAAGGATTCTGTTCATTCCCTACAGTTTCTAAATCATTGGAAAATGATTTTTACCAACAGTTCTATGAACCATTGGTAAAAAATATACCCATAATTCTATGCCAACGGTTTCAAACCATTGGCATAGCCTATGCTGTGAAAATTGCATAGCAGCCAGCAATTTTCACGGCAGCTCTGCAATTTGGACAGTATGCCTCATTTTGTGAATTCCCTCCCATTTTCAATCCAATTATTGTACCTGCAATAAACTAACACATACATATTGAGAACAAATTCATACACATTTAACATACAATGCATCCTGGAACTATACACATCCATAATTAATTTAGAATTCAAAACGTAATTATAAACATACATAATTCATTTAGAATTAAATTTAAAATTTAGATGACAATTATATGTGGAATCCATAATTCAATTCATAATATGATCGGTTTTTTGTATACCATATATTTTTACCTGAAATGATGTCCATTTTAAACAAAATGCATACACCTCGAGTGATACCGGCCACACCATGCCTTAGATTGAGGTGAGGTAAACTCGTACACGTCACAAATGACCCATCAATCGTTTTTCTAAAGTATCAACATATTCTGAAAGCGTTTGATCAGTTTTCCATATGTCAGTTGATGTTTTTCACTTAAAATGATGTCATTTTGAAACAAAAGACAGACACTTTGAGTGGTGTCGGCCACACAGCATCTCAGATTGAGGCGGTGTTGATTCTTACACATCACTTATGACCCATGGATCATTCTCCGAAAGTTTCAACGGAAACCGAATGCGTTTGGTCGATTTTCCGTATGTACTTAAATTGTTGTCCATTTTAAACAAAAGAGAGACACTTAGACTAATCCCAGCCACACCACAACTCGGATTGAGACCGGGTTGGCTCGTACAGGTCACATATGACCCAAGAATCGTTGTGATAAATTATCAATAGATTACGAATGCGTTTGGTCAGTTTTTTATATGCCAGTTGTTCTTTTCACTTATAATCCTGTCCATTTTAAACAAAAGAGACACAGTTAGAGTGGTGTCAGCCACATAAAGCCTCGAATTGAGGCGGAGTTGACTCGTACATGTCACATATTACCCATGGATCATTGTGCAATAGTATTGACCCAATCCAAATGTGTTTGGTTGGTTTTCCATATGCCAGCTGATGTTTTTCACTTAAAATGACAGCCTTTTGAAACCAAAACGGACACTTTTAGTGGTGTTAGCCACACCGCATCTCATATTGAGGCGGGGTTGATTCATACACGTCACATATGACCCATTTATTGTTCTCCTAAAGTTTCGATGGCAACCGAATGTGTTTGGTTGGTGTTTAGTATTTACTTAAAATGTTGACCATTTTAAACAAAAGAGAGAAACATAGAGCGATCCCGGCCACACCATGCCTCGAATTGAGCCTGGGATGACTCATAAATGTCAAATATGACCCATGGATTGTTGACCTAAATCATCAATAGAATTTGAATGCATTTGTTCAGTTTTTCATATGTTAGTTGTTCTTTTCACTTATAATCTTGTCCATTTTAAACAAAAGAGAGACATTGTGAATGGTGTCGGCCACACCGTGCCTCGGATTGAGGCGAGGTTGACTCATACAAATCTCATATGACCCATGGATAGTTTTTCTAAAGTATTGACACAATTCGAATGCATTGGGTCAGTTTTCCGTAAGCGAGTTGATTTTTTCACTTATAATCATGTCCATTTTAAACAAAAGAGACACTATGAATGGTTTCGGCCACACATCGCCTCATATTTAGGCGGTGTTGACTCGTCAACATCACATATGACCCCTGGATCATTGTGCTAAATTATCAACACAATTAGAATCCGTTTGTTCGGTTTTCCATATGTACTTAAAATGTTGTCCATTTTAAACAAAAGAGAGAAACATAGAGCGATACCGGCCACACCATGCCTCTAATTGAGCATGGGATGACTCATACACATCACATATGACCCATGGATTGTTGACCTAAAGAATCAATAGAATCTGAATGCGTTTGGTCAGTTTTTCATATGTCAGTTGTTCTTTTCACTTATAATCTTGTCCATTTAAAAAAAAGAGAGACATTATGAATGGTGTCGGCCACACCGCGCCTCGGATTGAGGCGAGGATGAATCATACACATCACATATGAACCATGGATCGTTTTTCTAAATTATCAACACAATCCGAATGCATTTGGTCAGTTTTTCGTAAGCTAGTTGATTTTTTCACTTATAATCTTGTCCAGTTTAAACAAAAGAGACAATATGAATGGTTTCGGCCACACCGTGCCTCAGATTTAGGCGGGGTTGACTCGTCAACATAACATATGACCCCTGGATCATTGTGCTAAATTATCAACACAATTAGAATCTGTTTGGTCAGTTTTCCATATTTACTTAAAATGTTGTCCATTTTAAACAAAAGAGAGACACATAGAGTAATTCCGACCACACCGTGCCTCATATTAAGGCGGGGTTGACTTTTACACGTCACATATGACCCATGGACCATTTTCCTAAATCATAAACACATTTAGAATGTGTTTGGTCAGTTTTCCGTATGTCAGTTGTTCTTTTCAATTATAATCCTGCCCATTTTAAACAAAATACATACACAAGGAGTGATCCTGCCACACCGTGCCTTGGATTGAGGCTAGGTTAACTTATACATGTCAAAAAGACCCATCTATCATTGTCATAAAGTATCAACAAATTGCGAAAGTTTTTTCTTTGTTTTCCGTATGCCAGTTGATGTTTTTCAATTAATATGACGTCCTTTTGAAATAAAAGACGGACACTTTGAGTGGTTTCAGCCACACCACCTATCATATTGAGGAAGGGTTGATTCATACACGTCACATATGACACATGGATCATTCTCCTATAGTTTCAATGGAAATCGAATGCATTTAATAAGTTTTCTGTATGTACTTAAAATGGTGTTCATTTTAAACAAAAGATAGACACTTAGAATGATCCCAGCCACACCATGACTCAAATTGAGCCCAAGTTGGCTCGTACAGGTCACATATGACCCATGGATCGTTGTGATAAATTATATACTCATTCTGAATGCATTTGGTCGGTTTTCCGTATGATAGTTGTTCTTTTCACTTATAATCATGTCCATTTAAAACAAAAGAGACACATTTAGAGGGGTTTCGGCCACACTACACCTCATATTGAGGCAGGGTAGACTCTTACATGTCACATATGACCCATGGATCGTTGTGTTCAAGTATCGACACAATCCGAATGTGTTTGGTCAGTTTTCCGTATGCCAGTTGATGTTTTTCAATTAAAATGGCATCCTTTTGAAACAAAAGATAGACACTTTGAGTGGTGTCGGCCACACCGCATCCCAGATTGAGGCGAGGTTGATTCATAAACGTCACATATGACCCATGGATCGTTCTCCTATGGTTTCAATGGAAACCGAATGAGTTTGGTCGGTTTTCTGTATGTACTTAAAATGTTGTCCATTTTAAACAAAACAAAGACACTTAGAGTGATTCTGGCCACACCGTGCCTCAGATTATGGCGGGGTTGACTTGTAAACGTCACATATGACCCATTTATCATTGTCTTAAAAAATCAACACATTTCAAATACGTTTGGTCAGTTTTTCATATATAAGTTGTTCTTTTCACTTATAATCCTATCAGTTTTAAACAAAAGAGAGACATTCTGAAAAGTGTCGGCCATGTCGCGCTTCGGAATGAGGCGGGGTTGACTCATACACATCACATATGACCCATGGATCATTGTTCTAAAGTATCAACACAATCCGAATGCATTTGGTCGGTTTTCCATATGCCAGTTGACGTTTTTCAATTAAAATGGCTTCCTTTTGAAACAAAAGACAAACACTTTGAGTGGTTCCGGCCACACCGCGTCTCAGATTGAGGTGGGGATGATTCGTACCCGTAAAATAGGACTCATGGATCGTTCTCATAACGTTTCAATGGAAATCGAATGCGTTTGGTCAGTTTTCTGTATGTACTTAAAATGATGTCCAATTTAAACAAAAGAGAGCCACATAGAGTGATTCTGTCCCCAACGATCCTCATATTAAAGCGGGGTTGACTCGTACACGTCACATATGACCCATGGATCATTGTCCTAAAGCATCAAGACATTTCGAATGCGTTTGGTCAGTTTTGTGTATGTCTGTTGTTCTTTTCACTTATAATCCTGTCCATTTTAAACAAAAGAGAGACATTGTGAATGGTTTCGGCCACACCGTGCCTCCGATTGAAGTGGGGTTTACTCATACACATCACATATGACCCATGAATCATTGTTAAAAAGTATCGACACAATCTGAATGTGTTTGGTCCGTTTTCCGTATCCCATTTGATGTTTTTCAATTAAAATGACGTCCTTTTGAAACAAAAGACACACACTTTGAGTGGTTCCGGCCACACCGCATATCAGATTTAGGTGGGGTTTATTTTTACACATCACATATTCCCCATGGATCTTTCTCCTAAGGTTTCAATGGAAACCGAATGCGTTTGGTTGGGTTTCTGTATGTACTTAAAATGTTGTCCATTTTAAACAAAAGAGAGACACTTAGAGTGATTCCGGCCACACCGTGCCTTAGATTAAAGTGGGGTTGACTTGTACACATCATATATGACCCATGGATCATTTTACTAAAGAATCTACACATTTTGAATGTGTTTGGTCGGTTTTGCGTATTTCAGTTTTTCTTTTCACTTATAATCCTGTCCATTTTAAACAAAAGAGAGACACTATGATTTGTGTCGGCCACACCACGCCTCAGATTGAGGCGGGGTTGACTCGTACACGTCACATATTACCCATGGATCATTTTCTAAAGTATCGACACATTCAGAATGCATTTGGTCGGTTTTCTGTGTGCCAGTTGATGTTTTTCAATTAAAATGACGTCCTTTGGAAACAAAAGATAGACACTTTGAGTGGTGCCAACCACACCGCATCTCAGATTTAGGCGAGGTTGATTCGTGCACGTCACATATGACCCATAGATCTTTCTCCTAACGTATCAATGGAAACCGAATGCGTTTGGTCGGTTTTCCATATGTACTTAAAATGTTGTCCATTTTAAACAAGAGAGAGACACTTAGAGTGATTTCGGCCACACCATGCCTCAGATTAAGGTGGGGTTGAATCGTACATGTCACATATGACCCATGGATCTTTTTCCTAAAGCATCAACACATTTCGAATGTATTTGTTCATTTTTGTGTATGTCAATTGTTCCTTTCACTTATAATCCTGTCAATTTTAAACAAAAGAGAGATATTGTGAATGGTGTCGGCCACACTGCGCCTCAGATTGATGCAGGGTTGACTCATACACATCACATATGACCCATGGATCGTTTCTCTAAAGTATCGACACAATATGAATGCGTTTGGTCAGTTTTCCGTATGCCAGTTGATGTTTTTAAATTTAAATAACGTCCTTTTGAAATAAAAGACAGACACTTTGAGTGGTGTCAGCCACACCACGTCTCATATTGAGTCGAGGTTGATTAGAACATGTCACATATGACCCATGGATATTTCACCTAATGGTTCAATGGAAACCTAATGCATTTGGTCAGTTTTCTGTATGTACTTAAAATGTTGTCCATTTTAAACAAAATAGAGCCATTTAGAGTGATTCCGGCCACACTGTGCCTCAGATTAAGGTGGGGTTGACTCATACATGTCACATATGACGCATGGATCGTTTTCCTAAAGTATCAACACATTTCTAATGCGTTTGGTCAGTTTTGCGTATGTCAGTTGTTCTTTTGACTTATAATCCTGTCCATTTTAAACAAAAGAGAGACATTGTGAATGGTGTCGGCCACATCGCGCCTCAAATTAAGGCGGGGTTGACTCATACATGTCAAATATGACCCATGGATTGTTGTTCTAAAGTATCGACACAATCTGAATGCGTTTGTTCGGTTTTATGTAAGCCAGTTGATGTTTTTCAATTAAAATAACGTCCTTTTGAAACAAAAGACAGACACTTTGAGTGGTTCCAGCCACACCGCATCTTAGATTGAGGCGGGGTTGATTCGTACACGTCACATATGACCCATGGATCGTTCTCCTGATGTTTCAATGGAAACCACATGCGTTTGGTCAGTTTTCCGTATGTACTTAAATGTTGTCCATTTTAAACAAAAGAGAGCCACATAGAGTGATTTTGTCCACACAGTGCCTCAGATTAAGACAGGGTTGACTCATTCACATCACATATGACCCATGGATCGTTTTCTTAAAGCATCAACACATTTAGAATGAGTTTGTTTGGTTTTGCGTTTGTCAGTTGTTCTTTTCACTTATAATCTTGTACATTTTAAACAAAAGAGAGACACTGTGAATGGTGTCGGCCACACCGCGCCTCGCATTGTGGAAGGGTTGACTCGTACATGTCACATATGACCCATGGATCATTGTGATAAAGTATCGACACAATCCGAATGCGTTTGGTCAGTTTTTCGTATGTCAGTTGATGTTTTCAGTTAAAATGGTGTCCTTTTAAAACAAAAGACAGACACTTTGAGTGGAGTCGGCCACACCGCGTCTCAGATTGAGGCGGGGTTGATTCGTACAAGTCGCCAATTACCCATGGATCGTTCTCCTAATGTTTCAACGGAAACCGAATGCGTTTGTTTGGTTTTCGATATGTACATAAAATGTTTTCCATTTTATGAGAATCATCATATGTCTATTACTGGAATGGTATTTACTTAAAATCATGTGGACATTCATTTAAAATATTTTTATATCATTCTTAGTATGTATTAGATTTTAGTTTATCATGCTATTAAACATTTTTAAACTAACAATGTCATGCCCAATGAATACATCTCTTATATAACATACCATGAATCTATGATATTGATTAGATGTGTAAATGTGATTTACATTGATTATCATGATGAAAATAAATAAAATAATATTATATATTTTCTAGTAGTAAATGAAATCAAGGAGGCTGGGGGGGCTGTCCGGCGGGGATGTCCGGGGGGCTGTCCGATGGGTGTCTGGGGGGCTGTCTGGGGACCAAGGAGGAGGGTGGGGGGGCTGTGCGGGGGGCTGTCGGGGGGGGGGGTGTTCGGGGGGTTGTCTAGGGTCCAAGGAGGAGGGTGAGGGGATGTCCAGGGGGTTGTTCGGGGTCCAGGGACGAGGGTGGGGGGGCTGTTCGAGGGGCTGTCTCGGGGCTGTCCGGGGGGTGTTCGGGGGGTTGTCCGGGGTCCAAGGAGGAGGGTGGGGGCTGTCTGGGGGGCTGTCCGGGGTCCAGGGAGGAGGGGGGCTGTCCGGGGGTCTCTTCGGGGGGCTGTCTGGGGGTTGTCTGGGGGGTGTTTGGGGGGTTGTCCGGGGTCCAAGGAGGAGGGTGGGGGGGCTGTCTGGGGTGCTGTCTAGGGGGCTATCTGGGGGCTGTTTGGGGTCCAGGGAGGAGGGTGGGGGTGCTGTCCGGGGGGGCTGTTCGAGGTGTTGTCCGGGTGGTGTCTGGGGACCAAGGAGGAGGGTTGGGGGGCTGTTCGGGGGCTGTCTGGGGGGCTGTCTGGGGGGCTATTCGGGGTCCAGGGAGGAGGGGAGACTGTCCAGGGGATATCCGGGGGTGTTTGGGGGGGTTTTCTAGGGTCAAAGGAAGAGGGTGGGGGGGGGCTGTCTGGGGGGTTGTCTGGGGGGCTGTCCGGGGGGTTGTCTGGGGGGCTGTCTGGGGGGCTGTCTGGGGTCTAGGGAGGAGGGTGGTGGGGATGTTCGGGGGCTATTCGGGGGGTTGTGCGGGGGCTATCCGTGGGATGTTCAGGGGGTTGTTCAGGGTCCAAGGAGGAGGTTGGGGGGCTGTTTTGGGGGTTGTCCGGGGTCCAGGGAGGAGTGTGGGGGGGCTGTCCGTGGGGCTGTCTGGGGTGCAGTTCGGGGGGATATCTAGGGGCTGCCTGGGGGGTGTTCGGGGTCCAAGGAGGATGGTGGGGGGTTGTCCAGGTTCTAGGAAAGAGGGGGTACCCAAACACACAACCACGAAAAGACAACAACATCCATAAAAATAGATAATATATAAAAATAACTCAACTCCAATACTATACTACAAGTCTAGATAAAACTAACAACTAGAATATATTAAATATCAAATCTTAGTAATATTAGTCAAAAATGTAATGGATCAATTTTTCCCACATCACCATCACCATCATCATCACCCTCGTCCTCATCCCCATTATCGTCCTCACCCTCCTCAGCATCCTCCTCCTCGTCCTTGCCCTCCTCCTTGCCCTCGCCACCCGCCTCGCCCTCCTCCTCTCCCTCCTCTTCCGAATCAAACTCCTCACCATTATCATCATCAAGCTGGACATCTTCTTGACCACCACTAGAACTTCCACCTACTGCACCATATATAGAACATATCGACGAAATATACTCATCAAAAGCTGAGCTGGCCTCTCTTGGACGTGTTGGACGTAGAACTTCATTAAATTTCATGAACGCACCGTTTTCCCTAACAGACTGTTCTTCCATCTCTGTGGCCCTTTTCTCAGCCTGTGCTACCTGTGCCCTAACTTGTTGTAGCTCGATGGCACTACAGCTCGTACCTGAGGAGGGAAAATACCTCGTCGGTGCTATCCTAGGTCGACAGCGTACTCTGCCAGGATGCTCCTCTCCCAACACCTGATGTAAGTGATTTGTTGGCCCAAAATTGTCTGGTTCTTGGGCATCGAGGGCCTCTAAAGCAACCTGTTACAAATATAAATATATTATTAAGTTACAAAATATATTTTAAAATATAACATCAACGGATTAAAACTTACAATCTTCTTCTGATTCTCTTCGTTGACGGCACATCCATCCTTCTTTCGTCTACTCGAGCAAAACAGTTTTGCTCGAGGCACACGTCCTTCAATATTCTGTATTTGCCTATACAATGAAATTGAAAACTAAATTTATATGAAAAATTTATCAGATGAATAAATAATTGAGAAAACAAAATAAAATGTAAGTCGTAAAGAAAAGTTATAAAAAATTGTCATACATGCTTCCTCTCATTATCCGGCATCGTCGTACGTCCTAGTGTGTGGAGATATTTTTTTGCATCGGTGTTTTTTTATTATTTTTTCTAGATGATTCCTAAATAAAATTCGATAATGAAAAGGATAATATTAATGAAAAACATGAACGTTATTATTGAAATACCTCAAATGTAATTCATACCTTAAATTGGGTACTCGCCCAATGAGTAATCATCTCACGATAATGCTATATAGGAAAATCATCCACGACTGCTACCACATCTAACTCAGTGCCAACTCTAGCACACCATCCTATATACAACTCATGCTTGTAGGCTCTACAAATCTCACCTAAATCCTTTAGATGTTCCACTAGAGAACCCTCACCATCAAGAAAATTAAATCGAATATCACATAAAAATATTAATTCATATAAATTAAAAAATAATTCATGGCATTAAATACAACAAATTTTTTTACCCATATCTCTGCCCAAGCTCTATCCTTGACCTCATTTGGAAAATGTCTCCATGATAGTGGGTTGATGGGAATGATGTCGGAATATTTGGAAAGCGTTGACAAAAAACTCTGACATTGCTTCCCTGATTTCTCAAACATTTGGGTGTCTTCATTGTAATCCACCATAACCTGTGTGCGGTGGTTCCACACTGAACCCATGCGTGTATTCCCCCGCCCCCGCCTCCTGTCAGTAGATGTATCTGTCATGAAAGAAAAACAAATATTTTATAAAAAAAATGTTATAATGAAAATAAATATTGCTATAATTTTTTTTAGGGTTTTATAAATATACCTGCGCCAGTATGATCGCTGAGCGCCGCCAGATCCACAGAAACTGATAGAACACCCTATGGTGGAACAGGAGTTGAAGAAGATGGAATATAATATCTCGGAGGGACAGAAGTTGAAGGAAAACAAGATGGGACCGCAGAATGACCAGATTCTGACTGGGGAGTGGGAATCATCATGGGATGTGAAAATGATGGTGCAGAAGATGCAGAAGGTAGTGAAAACATGGGAGGCATAAATATCACGTGTGTCCATAATGACACACTGGGATCAGAATGATGGAAGGATGAAATGTTAGTGGGAGGGGCAGGGTCTAGTCGGGCACGCACAGCTGATCATCCACCTCTGGTACGAACCCTCCTTGTACCACCGGCCTGAGTTCTAGGACCAGTACTAGGCTCCTTGTCGAATAACTGTCGACGTATAGGTGGATCCTAAAAGGATTTACAAAAAAAATTAATCACATGTCATTATATATTATTTAAATATATATATATATTTGAAATAAAGTACTCATTGTAGGCACTAATGGTGGAATTCCCATCTCTTCCATCTGACGATTGTTCTCCATCATTTTTTCCTTCGTCTCTCTTCAATTGGCCGCATTTCCGGCTTTTGAAAACAATTATGTAATTAATTAGAAAAAGGAAACTAATGTGTAAACAAAAAAACTAAATATATGAGGGAATATGGGGATTCATTGATAATTTAGCTATCAATTGTTTTAGAAGACCTTGAATGAATTTAATAAATCATAAAAGTTGTAATGTTCACCAAGTTAGAAATATTGTTTGAATAGGTTTGAATACAGTTCAAATCCAAATTAAAAAATGAAATTTAAATAAAACAGAAACCAATAAACATTGAAAATCAACATAATGTTCATGTCAACTAAAACATATTTGTGATCAATACTAAATCAATTTGAATATTACCAACCTTAACAACCCAACTCGAGGTAAACCAAAAGAATTCATGAACATGGATGAATGATTCTATATATTTTCAACCACAACTTCAGGTTCACAATAAACTCTGAAAATTGAGCTATTGGAGTCATCAAAAGAAATAAATGGATTGGTTCCAATGTCAATAGGGGCAGTTTCAATTCTATCATCACCATCATCAAAAATATGTCTTTGAATTACTTCAACTATGACACCAAATTCAGTTCGAAGTTCATCTTTGACATAAAAAACTTGTTTAGCCATTGATGCCAATACATATGGTTCTTCGGTAGCAAGAGTGTGAGTCATATTAATTACTCGAAATCCAAAATCATCAGTAAATGTTCCGTGTCTCGTCATCAAATCAAACCAATGGAATTTCATCATTTTGACTCGTCCATGAGAGTAATAATCCAATATTATTATTTTCTCAACGACTCCATAATAACCCACATTTTAAAATCGAGGTCTACTATCTAATGCACTGGAATAAAAATCTATTATGGAAATAACCATAACACCATCATGTTGTGTTCTCATTTTCTTTGCTCGTTCAGTGAAAATAAATTTGTACCCATTGATAACAATTGATTTATAGTCAAGAACCATGGTATTAAGACCAAAATCCAAAGCTCTTATTTCCTCAGAGACAGAATCAGCAGAAAAACACAATATCTTCAATATAAATTACTGTTAAACTTATTTAAATATTGAAATAATTAATTTAAATAGTAATATTTTTACCTTCAATTTTAACAAAGCAGAAAACTCTTTGCTATGAAAAGTCCCTCTCCTTCTCAAAGATAAAGAATGATGCTTCCTATTTATCATTGTTTTATGTTACTTGTAGATAAAAAATATGAATATTTTAATAGATATATATGTATGATATACGTAATCAATTTAGGTACATGATATAGTCATCGATCAAATCACATTTGAACAAAACTATGCGATGTGCCATCTCCTGCTCTTCATGGATTAATGTCTTCAATGTATATGATCCAGGAATTCCTCCTATTTGAAGAAGTGATGGAAAACTAGGTTCAATTTTCTCATACTATTCTTCTTCATTTCTCATTGGTCTGTTCAATATTGTAGTAAGATCAGACAAATTCATTGAGCAGAAATCCAAACATTCTTATGCCAGGTTACCGTTCACGATAGAACCTTCGGGATTAATTCTGTTTCAAACATAAGACTTTAATGTGAACATATTTCTTTCAGTTGGATACATTCAATGAAATGAAATAGGTCCTCCGAGAAGTATTTCAGTGGGAATATGGATAGTCAGATGCAGCATGCATGTGAGAAATGATGGAGGAAATATTTTCTCCAACTCACACAAAATTAATGGGGCATCTGTCAACATTTTTTGTAAGAAAGACTTGGACAACTTCTTAGCCCAGATATCTCTAAACAAAAGGAACAATTGAATAACATCCACCCTTACATTATTGGACAAAAGATGACGGATTTTTATTGGAAGTAACTCATGCAGTAGATAGTGATAATCATGAGTCTTCAAAGATTTTAGCTTCAACTCTCTTCTGTTGACCAGTTTAGATATGTTGCTTGAATAGACATCTGGAACTCTAATAGTCTATAATACTTATAGAAATTGTTTTTTTCATAGGTTTCATCACATAAGAAGCAAATGGAAGTTGCCATTTATTTTCACTGATAGGCATAGGATGCTATTCTGGTCTGATGCCCCAATCCACCAAGTCATGCCGAGATCGTAAATCATCTTTTGTCTTCCCCTTAACATTTAGAAGAACCGAAAGCAACATTTCGCATATATTATTTTTAATATGAATTAATTCTAAGAAATTACGTAACAAATTGGTTGACCAATAAGGAAAATCAAAAAATATACTCATCTTCCTCCAATTGTAACAGGTTTCAGTGGAAACATTCTTTCTCTTTCCAGATTTCATTTGACCCTTCTCGAATGAAAAACTGAAATCCTTCATTTCATTAAGAACATCAGTTCTAGACATACGCTGAGGTGTATCATCGTTCTCTATGGTATTATAAAATATTTGATGATTCAATATATATAGATGATCCTTTTCCAAGAATCGTCGATGTCCTATAAAAATGAAACTACAACGATGTTTCAGTCTTCTGGATCGTGTATTCTTCATACAAACTGGACATAACAGTTTTCCCTTCGTGATCCATCCCGACATCGTTGTATAAGCCAGGAAATCATTGATCATCCACATAAGTGCAAAACGCAACTGAAATATGTCTTTTGAACATGCATCTTATGTGCGCACACTCACATCCCAAAGAAGTTTCAACTCTTTTATCAAAGGTTTCATGTATACATCAATATAAATGCTGGGATCAGAAGGACCAGATATGAGTATACTCATGAAGGTGATAGGTTTTTTCATACACAACCATGGGGAAGATTATAAATGTGTATAAAAACTGGCCATGTGATGTGTGAAGTAAGCATCTTCCAAAACGGATTAAAACCGTCGCATGAAAGACCCAGCCTCACATTACGCACGTCAGCTGCAAAATCAGGATGGAGAGCATCAAATATATGCCATGAAAATCCATCTGTAGGATGAACCAACTCATCATTAGTCTTATTTCTCTCGCTATCATGCCATCTCATTTTTATTGATATGTCATCAGACATAAAAAGATTCTGGAGTCTGGGGATTAATGGAATGTGCCACATTACATTCTGTGGAACGCGGGATGGTGTTCCATCAGATTTTAACTTCCAGCGGGATGTGCCACATTTTATACAATCAATTCGTTCAGTGGTTTCCTCCCAGAATAAATTGCAATATTTCAAGCAAGCATGAATTTTGTTTCACGAAAATCCACGTTCCTCAACTAACATACATGCCATATAGTGGTTTGAGGAAATATCTGCATCATCTGGAAGTAAATCCTTCAAGATGGTAATAATGTAATCGATTGCTGTATTAGAAATCCCATACGTAGTTTTCCCATGAAAACATCAGATTAAAAATTCCAGCTTTTTCATCTTATCGCATTATCGATATACTGGAGTCGTGGCAGCATCATTCAATTTTTTTCACCCTATCAATATCATCATTTTCACTAGATGCATTAGTTGTCCTCATATCGAAGTCTTCTTGAGTCGAAATCCTTTATTGTTCATGATGACGAATAAACGGAAACTGATCATCTAAAAAATTCTCCATTCCAGTCCTTTCATTTCAATCATCACCAATTTGAGATTTCATTTTCTCCCCATTGTGATACCACACAAAGTAGTTTTCTTGAAAACCAATTTTTTTTATGTGGTAGTTGACTTCTTCACAGCTCAACCAAGGTCTACCAACATAATTGGAACATGGGCAACGCATGCAACCACTATTTGAAGCACTGTGAAATGAAAAATCTATAAATCTCTCCAAATTGTTTTGAAAATCACCTGAGATCCGATCGGTTTCTTACATCCAACTTCAGTCCATTCTGTAAAAAGAATTTATATAAGTAATTTTGTCATAATAAATTCAATAGGATTGAACATTAATAGAAAATACATTTAAGAAAACGATAAAGGAATAAAATAATCAAGGTATCAACTACACATGCGAAAAAACATACTAATGTGTTATTGAAAAAATGTAAAACCAACTAGAACTTATTGTGTTATCACATCACAGCATGCCTCATACCATAACCATATTAGTATGTTATCCTAAACATGAATAACATCACCTTGTGCCACCCTCCTACCCTACATGACCCCAAACATAAGCCACATCTTATTATAGCTTATCACATCGCACCTCACCTGAAAACACTAGGGAAACCATAGTACATCTCACATGAAGACACATGGACAATCACATCGCATCTTTCCTAAAAAAACATGGTCAATATCTTATGTATGAAGATTAGGGAAGACATGGTAGCTATCCAACCACATAACCAACATCCTAGATATTAGAAAAAATACCCATAACTGAAAAACTCTGATTGTTGGTATGATTATCCAACTCTGGTTGGGAATGTGTAGAAATAACCTAAAATACATGATATAGAGATAGCACAATATACCCAACCTATGGGTTCACATTAACTATATAATCACACACTTCACTACTACCATACAACACATAAACCCTCCCAACCACTTTCACCACTATATGAAACAAACACCACCACCACCACATAAGACGCATAAAATTTCCCACTTTCATTTATAAGCCACATCATTAAGACTTACATTGTCTATTTATTTAATGTTAAATTAATGAAATCTATTTACCACACATCCATTTCTATTTCATCTCATTTATTTACTATCTTGTTTTTTTGTTTTAACAACATTATTTATTCCATAGATAACCAAGAAACTAATAAAACGACCATACAACAACTCACCGTCTCACAATAACCATCGTCATCATGTTACATCGGCCATTCATCTCACCAAAACAACCACATATCACAAAAAAAATATTACACATCACAAACCACTGCACAACCAAAACCACCTCACCACATCATACACCACAACCTCATCACACAACACCTCCACACGACACAACACCACCACACATCATCACTATCACACAACTTCACATGTCACATCCGTGACCACTAACCATCACATTACGACCCCATATATCACAAAGCCCAATAGGTCAACTCAATCATCATACAACATCCTACAACATACAATGAAACACAACAAAAAACCTCTCATAGAAGAAACATACCCCAACATCCACAATTTATTCATGGTCTTTTATTACATTACCCCATTATTTAGCATGGAAATTATAACACAAATGATATCCATGGGAAAATAATTAATTAACAAAATATTCATTCATTTCCATATTTTTCATGGTGAAATCACATCAAAATCTAAACTTAAAACTAAAATATTAGATCAATAACAATAAAAACAAGGTAGCATATGTGTATAATGAATAAAATACCTTATTTGATATGATTCAGATGGGTTTTCACCTGTTTGGATGGGGGAGTTCGAGAGAGGAGCAGAGCGCCAGATTGATTTTAGGGTTCTGTCACAAATGGGGGAGAGAAGTAGCCCGACTGTATTCAGGGAAAACCTTTACCAACGGTTTTTAAAAATCATTGGCAAAGGGTTGTTTAGGGTACCCTTACCCAGCGGTTCTATTGAACTATTGGAAAAGGGGTACCCTTTCCCAACGGTTTTATGAAACCATTGGGAAAGGGTAACTTAAACACCCCTTTACCAACGGTTTTATTAAACCGTTGGAAAAGGGGTACCCTTTACCAAAGGTTCTAGTGTAATGTTGGGAAAGGGTTCCCTAAACCTTATTTACCAATGGTTTAAGAAAACCATTGGTAAAAACCACATTTCCAGTAGTGGAACTTGAGGGGGATATTTGGAATGTACATACCCTTGAAAATGATCAAGTATTACTTTAACTAATCTTATTAAAACAATATATACCTCTCACCCACTTCTCTTTACATGTCTATTTTCCTTTATTTTTATTTGTAATTGTGTTAGTTTGTTCTAATTTCAATTTAATATTAATGCATGTTTCTTCATGACAATATCTAATTATATATTATATTTTTAAATATTAATGGTATTAAAATATTTTAAATCAATTTAAAATATATTTCCTCTTTTTCTTTCTTATTCAATCAAAATCCAATATTTACCCCCTTCACCATTCGTGTGTATTTTCGGTGCAGAAATCTTTTCTCATACTTTTATTTTTATCTCTTTAAAACTCAGAACCATAATCATTATAAACCATATTTATTAATATATAAATATATTATTAAATAATCGATTGGGGTGAGTCATAATTTTTGGATGTGAAGTTATTGAGATCTTTTGCTCATTAAATATTCTTTAGGTTAACATTATAAATGTGAAACATAAAATGTCATGAAATATTGACATGTTTTTTTTAAACGTACGGATTACATGGATTATCTAATCTAAATACCTTCCCATAAATGATTATTGATTGATATTATATTCCTAATTATGTTAATTATTAGAATAAAGCCTCAACACATGGTAATTCTGATCAAACTCATATTGTGTAGTGGGTGTTAATTTAATGCAGTTTCAAGCAAAGATCAAGGATACCATAGGCATAAATCCGCAATAAATCGGATTTTATCACATGAAATTATAATATATCAATGTGAAGGATGAATAAGAAGACCTGATATGAAACAAACATCCCAGACAAGCAGCACACATGTTGACATCATGATAATGAGGGAGAAAATACCTCATGATGAATTGACAAAGGGGGGATAATCCCAGGATAGGATATTCACAAATCACTACCTATCCCATAATAAAGGGAATCCTATCATACGTAGTTATGGAACACGACATGGTATAATACTGACTCTAGAATGGTAGAATCCTTTTTATTTTGGAATAAATGATAAGAGAAGGGGGATTTCATTAGCCAAACCACCCTGGATGAAGAAAACTATGAAAATGAGGATCCATAGTGGGTCAGATGCACATATTTTAATGTCCTAATTCATAGACCTGGTTGTGATTGGGTACATTAAGGTTTTTCATATGGTAAATAAGAGTTGAAACCTGATGTTAAGTTGAGTCCAAGGAGGGCCTTCACCTCATAAAGAAATTTTGAAGCTAGTTACTCAATATTTATGTTCATAAGGCTTAGACTATTGTGGAGGCACCAAAAATATTTCATTTTTGAGGTTGGGACCAAGATGTTGTATCTAGGAGTCCCCATGTATTCCAACAGGTATTTGATTCAATCCAGCTGTAGTTATGGATAATTATGTTGTCATAAACCAATGATGGAATGTTTTTTCCTCTCTTATGAGGAAACTGAGTCATATTATACCAATCATATGAAGAATTATATGTTCATCACATATGTCAAGGATATAGTTTAAAATTGTGTGTTGATGATTTCTATTTTTTTATTTATCTAATATTTTTAAAACAAGGCATCCTAGTTTTATATAGTGTGAGGCTATAGATTGACATCATGTGTTGAAGATGTTAGGATTTATAGTTTAGATTCATAAAACTTAGATTATGTATACTACTAGTTCAAGGTCATAGAGATTGGAACAACTGAGAAACATAAAGTTTACGGGCATAGTTCGTAGAAAAATGATTCATATAGTTTATGTTCATAATGAATGATCCTAGGTTGTTGTGGTTTTAGGTCACATATATTTGAATAGATAGTAATGAGAAGTACAGTTTGATAAACTTGGAGTTGGTGGGATATTTGATACGTTCTCCTTTCATGGTGAGGAAAGAGTATTCTCCATTGGAATATAAATTCGGGATAATGTGAGGTCCTTCCAACTTCTTTTATAAATATGGAAGATTGTTTTGGGTATTATCATCATCCTAAGATTCAATACCATATTCCAATTAAAAAATGAGTGATGAAAGACCTTCTTGTTGAACACCCTCTCCACCCTATTATGGTGCCTCTATATCTTATCAAATTCATAAATCATATTTTCCTTGAGAGATTTCAACTCGAATAGATAGAATTTTTCAATTTTAACATAATATACTAGTTATATATATGAATATTTGGAGTGATGGAAATAAATACTATATTTTTTAAACTGACTCTGTCCCATACACCAGGGATTACGTGTTCACCTGAGAGAAATTTAATGTTTTCATGGGATATTCTTGGAGGCAATTAAGGATATTATTGGGAAACCCATTTTTATTTTGGCCCACCATGTTCTTAAAGTTATTATATAGGGTTTTCATGAACACCAAGATCTATCTATTCACCTGTTCAAGGTAGAAGAAATTGTGGTTAGACCAGATGATGTACTCAGCATACAATTTCTTCAGATCAAAGTCTTGTAAATTACTATAATTGACTGTGATAAAGCATTGAGGAGTCCAAATTCTATGAATAATGTGAAACATTATAAATTATATCAATTAAATTTTTTATGTTCATTTAGGGGAACTACTTCTTCCCACTTTTATAATAAGTATGTTTCAATTAAAATGAACATGCACTATCGAACTGTTGTTAGTGGGTGGGGACCCACAACATCAATTCCCCAAACTAGAAAGGGTCATGATTATTTTTTGTTGCAAATTATATTTAGAATTTGATGCAAACTTTTTGTGTTAATATGATAGGAATGACAAATTTTGGTGAACTCAATGAAATCATGAGCCATGGTGGGATAGAAGTAACCCATCCTTAATATTTTATGGGAGTGCTTCAATATAGATCGATGGGATCCATAGGATTTAACATGGACCCCTTGAGTGACCTGAGTTATCTCATCCACTTGGAATTATTCTGAAGTATTCCATTGAACTCTCGCCTATAAATATCCTACTCATGGTTAGGGACACTTTAGATAATTAATTGTGGTATACATCAACAAATTCTTTCACATTAAACTCATCCTAGAGGGAGTAGTCCTTGTTTAAGATACTCAATGAATGCAGTGATAAAATAAGATGTCTCCTTATCCATGGAGTAATTTGAGGGACTTAGTGTAGAAGTATCAGCAGCCAGTTCATATACCATTTTATTGCTTTCATCTTTAGAAGTTGTAGGAGTGATGACCCTCTGATGTGATATATGAATTAATAGTTCATCTTGATTATATTATGTGATAGACATGTCTAGGATTTCTTAATAATTGACTTAGTCATTCTATAAATGCTGTAAAAGTGTCACCTTTTGTAGGTAAGGAAATTGGTGTATTATCCAATGTGACTGCTCCAGTAGGGGCCTAGGCTTTTCCTTCCTAATGAGGTAGTCACCCTTGTTCTGCTTGATGACCAACTCAGAGTCTCCCTTCATCTATAGAAAAAAAGAAATAAATGTAGAGGGAAAATTTGAGACCAATGATGATGTCCTGGAACTCTACAACATTTTTATTAAAACCATATTATAAGAGGAATGAGTATGGTAGGATGACCCATCTCAGGGTGAATAAGATAAGTCCCATGAAAAATCTATTGAGGTTGGATCTATTGAGACTTCTACCAATCAAACTACGGGAGGCACCATTGAAATTAATTTATCGAAAATTCCCTAACTAATTCACCAAGATAATAGATTCATATAGTAAATAAATATCCAAAGGAAGTTCTTTCGAGGTCAGATTCATAGCTAAAAGGTCCTCCAAATCAAGTACCTTGATAAATTTATGTGGGAAAAACCTGATGTTGAACTTTTGAGGATTACTGCCCAATATGCCAATGGATCTATCAGTATGGGTTGTTTGATGATATAATTTAGTGGTTAAAGTCATGAAACCAATGTTATCTCATGGTTGTATAAATAGTTTCCCAACATCAACACAATAAGAACCATCTTGAGGCCACTCTTCTCAATGGGGGAATATTTGGACTATGCATCGAGGAGCATGCTGATAAGATAAAATGTGTTGTTTTTGTCATCATTTATTATTTTTATGGGATATGATGGTTCCAAAGGATCACTCTTGATAATCCACATAGAGAACCATATTCTTCCCTGAGCTAGTGGCATTAGAATAGAATACTATAACAAATATCACTTAATATCCTCAAAGGAAGTCTAGAAGACCCCATCAAATAGGTAAAATCTAAACCTTCTTATAATTATTGATTGAGTCTTACACTTTATGAACAAAATTAATGTAAATTATTGTATATAGTATAAGTATCTTAAGAATCACCACAACTATTGGAGGTTATATAGGAGAGGAATTTGGTTGATAGCCTTAATTTTCGTTGCATCAATGTGGATGCATCTATATCTGGAAATGAGGTAAGAAATATTCTAGAGGTGACCCAAAACACACACATTAAGGGATTCATCTACACATTTTAATAATGGAATAAGATTAACAATTTATTAATATATCTGATATATTCCAATAATTTCTGGGATTTGAATCCAAAATAATCCACATAACACTCCACCAATGTCTCAAGGAGTGGTTTGAGAATATGGTTCATGGAATGCTAATAATTGGATCTATAATATTTTAGGATGAAAGTCATTACCTAGTAGAAAACGGTTCCCTAGGGTTCATTGAAATTATTTTTCACCTCTCCCTCGGGTTCCATCTATATTTGATTATACCCATAGTATCCATCAATGAATGAGAGTTATTGGAAACTAGTCTAAGCATCATTCAATAACTCTATCACCATAATTTGAAATATAACCTTCATATAGTGGTGGTTGAGATCCGATAATTTAATACACATACTGATATTCCCATTATTGTTTCTAACTATGATAATGTAATCCATTCAATTGGGTTAATGGACCTTTCTAATAAAGGTGGCCTCAATAATATTTTCAACTTCATCCTTGGCTATGGTACCATGGGAAGGGTATGTTTTCATGGGAGACTGATTAAACCCTCAGTGAACTATTGAGAGTCCAAGGTGGTGGAAGTGATTATATGGATAAAGGCCTGACATCTAGTTATAGCTCTAGGAAAACATGTCACGGATAAACTTCATGAAGGCCAAATATAGTTTCATTCCTCTAGGGACATAGATACTTTTATCATTTCTAGTATCATATATTCCTCAGATTCAGGTTTCACCTGATTCATCTTGTTAACAATGGTGAAAATATTCTCTTCAAATTCAATAATGACATCTACAATACCCTCTTCATCATCTATGATATGAGAGTCAGTGGGAAAAAACATTTTTCCTAACAGAGTGGGCCTAAGGAAGGTAACCAAACATGATGTTTTATGGGAAGAGACCTCAATTTGGGGATCTTCCTCTATGATGAATTTAGATATTAATGACGATGATCCAATCACATGTGGTTTTTGATCATGAGGTAAACAGTTGATATAAATGTAAGATAATAGGTGAATTTATATTTATCCAACCCTACCATGAGGAATATGAGGGAGTTCCATATATTAGTGTTCATGATGATAACTACTCAGTACTTTAAAGGGGACGGGTCTTCTGGTATTTTTCTGGCATGTCCTGTGTATGAGTATTAGGTAATTTTTTAGCACACTTTCTTATTGAGGAATATGAAACAAATTCCTAGGACTAGTGCCATTGTTTTCAATTAATAGATCAGAAGTAAAATTATATCTTTAAAGTATGACCAAGGATCTATTGTTTTGTCTTTCATTTCATTTGGGGTCTTTTTTCACTCAAAATCATCAGCATAGGTATTTTTCATTCCCTTTTATTGCACTTAGATTCCAAGTAATGAGACTCAAAAAAGACAAAGGAAGAATAATAATCATATAGATCCCTTAATCAACCATCTATGGAGTATATGAGGCACTGGTGGTTTGAAGTAGGGACCACCATGTCCAGATAGAGCTAGGTCCTTCTAAAAAGGTGTTGTATAATGTATCCCCTGAGACTACCATAAATTTATTTTTACGAGAAATACCCCAAATTAATTCTTCTACCAAATCTCTATATGAATCTTATAATCACTCTTATCATATATTAGTGTTTTATTAAACAATAGGATCATATCCTCTTCTATGAGCCTCATGTTGTAATGTGTTTTGGTTCAGATGATATTGATCCCAAAGTAGTATCCACTAGGTAGTGATGGACATTCACATTGTCGACTCGATCAGTGATATACAGTGGGTGTATGTTCTCCTAAAAGGTATAATTTTCATCATATTCAAAAAATTAAATTATATCTCAAAATTTCTCATGCCTTACTTCCTATACATAATAGGCCTCAGCAGTATCTACATCATTCTCATAGTGAAGGGGGTATGAAAGCCCCAATGAGGGATTCGTGCATTTTTTTGACATACGGAGAGCCTCAATAATCGACATACCCATGGATAAGTAGGTTATGTGCTTCAACACATAATATTTTTTTATGAGGGACATGTTTTCTTTATAGAAGGTCTTCCTTTAGTAGGGGAGGACTATGCACTATTGTATGAGGCACATGGATTTAGCTAGCGTTGATTTTGTCTCATTATTGGTTACTTGTTTTTCTCTTAACTCGTGATGGATGGGAACTAAATTCCTCTGTTCAATCCCTGATTAGACATGGCTGATCACGAAATGGTCATAAATGAGTCTCACGGTTAACTAATACAATTATCAGCAAAATAATTCACAGTGGATAAACTTGGGAGGGTTATACTTTTTGAACCCTATGAGAGGACTCTGAACTTTTTTTTGGCAGCATGGACATCCTATTTCAATGTGTTATCCCACACATTCTTCTACAATTAAACACTAGCCTAATTTTTTTTCTATTATAGTGTCTTATACCTCTCATTCAATGGCCTTCGCCAGATGTTCGTGATGGGTTCTCTATAGATTCTTCAACATTGTTCATTTTCATGTAATCCAACCGTTCAACAATGTTCTAAGATGTATATTTTTATCTTATTTAGTTTAATAGTCCAATACTAGATAAAATACGGATGCATCCCCCAACTTAGGCAGTATGAGGTTAGAAATGGTGAGTAATGGTTTTGGCACTAGAGGGGGATTTCATTCCCCTTTCATTTTCATCACATTAGTTTTTGATATTTTGAAGGATTTTATACAGACATGGAAGCAGTATCTAGTGTATGTGTTGTAATTATAAGAGTTTCGAAATAGCTCAAGCTAGAACAAATGATACAATGGGTGAGAGAGATTGTATTTAAATCCATCAAATCATTTGACTTCTTCATTCCATGTTCAAGGACATGATTCCAGTCACTATAACCTTATTTTTCACTATCGTGGGTATTGATGAAATTGAAAAATTGTGTTGGGATAGAGCCTAATTTGTCAAATCCATGATCCACTTGGTCCTAGAGAAAATATGTTTAGAAAAAAAAATTATTTTATGGTGTGTCTAAAGATCCTGTGGTATGAGTAGTTATTAGTGTGATCAGTGAGTTTGACCTTAAGGGGTGTATGATATTCATGAAATTTCATAATCCCCTTTTTTAGGGAGAATATGAAATAACATGGGACTTGTAGATTTTAAAGGATTAAATCACATTCCTTCTTTCTGTGAAAGGATCACTTGGTGCATGGCCTTGGTGAGGGAATGGGGAAATATTCTGTTTGGGAGGTTGTGAATTCACCTAATAAGGCTAAAGAGGATAAGGCTACTCTTAGAGAGGGTATACCTAGTAGGGATAATTCAGTAAAGCGAAAAACAGGTGAACAAGATTAAAATCCAATGCATGAACAATAGTAATTGTCTCTATTTTTATGGGCCTTTTTAAGAAGGGTGTGAGCATCTCTTGGTTCACTAAAAGGATTATTTTAGTTTCTGATCCTTTCTTTTGAAAACTTTTGGAATCTTCCTAGGAAATTCAAGAAAATGAGTATAGGGATCCACTCATAATTGAAATTATCAATGGAAATCATGAGAATATGTTCCCAATAAAGAGTAATTTCGATCAATATTATTAGTAATTTCAATAAATAAATATATTAATTTTAATTCTCAATGAAATCATGTTTACACATGGAGTGTTCAGTGATATTTTTCTTATGTGAGGTAAAGCTGAAATAGTAAAGGAAATATCTATAGAGATCACCCAATCAAAAATGGGTCCTAGAGATAGTTAGTTATACCACATGAACATGGGTCCTTATGTCATTTGGAAAAAATATTTGATCTTAGAGGCATCCTATTACTTTGATATACTCAACAATATTCTACACTTTGAGACAAAGTGGGCCATATATTGAATAAAATCACTCATAAAATTGAATAAGGTCAAGATCATATTTATAAATTCTATTGTTGGGTGCATCTGGTCTACCCATGTTCGGTTTGGATTTCCCTTAGGTGGAATAAATACTTGTATCATTTCAAGGGCCTCAAGGTGGGAGGACATATCAGCTACCAGATTATCCTGGGGAGAATTTTTTTATTACCAGTGATATGATCATATAATCAAATTAGAAGGCTACACGGCCTTGATCTCGATAAATATTAGTGTACTGCTCATATGGAGAGGCTAAATAATATCTTAGTTGAATCTATAACTCCTATATTCTTAACATAACATATATTTGAGGCTATTGGTTTAATGTATGGGTGTTTCTTTAAGAAATAAAAGGTACCTAACTGGAGGAGAGACAAGGTCCCTTTTTTAAATTGTCAAAACTCAGGTGTTACTTGGAAATAAGCTCTCTAGTAAGCATCTTTTATTCCTCTTACTCTGGGAGAAAATTTGTCACCCTAGTGTATGTCATAGTCTCAATCTCAGATGGATCGGTAATCCTATTAGGACTCATTCCCTTATCGATGTAATATTGGCAATGTGGCAATGTGTCATTGGGGGGGGATCTCAAGGCCTAATGGTAATCTATGCTGAAAAAGTATGGGTTCTTCTATGGGGACTACATGGTACTATGTCATCCCTTAGAGAGGGTTATTTCTATCATTCCCTATATTGGTAGACCAGTTTCTCTAACCCTCGCACGGGTCAATAGTGACCACATTCAATGTGGATGTGGATAGAGTATAACTTTAAATATTGGTGGGTTGATTGGATTGATAGTCCTGTCATTTACATGGGATAAGAATGAAATGGACGGAATTATACTTACCACAGCCTCAAATATGAACATGTTGAGATGACTCTACCATGAAACACTATATCATATTAAAGCTATTAATGTTTTCCCACTTTGATTCTATCGGTAACCATATGATTGAGGTTGATGAACTAGTAGGGGAATTCTGATCTAAAACCTCTTGTACTGCTGGTGAATGATATTGAGGTACTCATAGATTCTTGGGTAGGTAAAATGATATTCATAAATTCAATTTAATTTTACCAAAATATTCTTGTGGAAACAAACTATATTGTCTTTAGTGAGGGACTACATGATGAAAAAGTAAAACTATGCAGGTTGTCAAAACATGACTGGTAGCTGGTTAGAAGCCATGAGTCACCAGAAGTCATATTTCTCACTATAAGGAGGGTGATACTGCTCCTGGTCATCTAAAGACCTGAAATTCATTGGCTGAGATACTGGTGGTGGTAATGATGCAGATCTACTTTAGTACTGATTTACTAGGAGAGAGGTGACCGCACAAGCCAAATTTACCGTACGTAATGGAATTTCCCTGATAGTATGATCCAAAATCAAGATCATATCCATATTTTACAGTGTTTTTACTACCCCATCATGTGTAATATATTAGATTCATTTCTATTGGAATTAGAAGAGTGATGACCTTCATATAATGGCATCAACCAAGACCCTAAATCACTATATCTTATATTGTGGTAGTAGAGAAGAAGAAAACTAATGGTGGAAGAGATGGTTTCACTATGATTCCTTGGAATGAGGATGGTACATCAGCTACATACATGTACATATTGAGTTATTTTCATAACTTTCGGACCTAAAATTTAGGGATATCAATCCTCAATGTATGGGATACTTCCCCTTATTCTAGAAACGAGAGTGAAGGTTGCCTCCTAAATTCATCGATCATCTTGAATTCTAATAGGCTGATGGTGACATGATTTTTCTAGGGTCCTGCCTCTTATGGAATATGATTGATCTATAAGGAGTTGTTGATATCCACTTAGATTAACTTCAAATATGTTACAACCTATGATCCCAGAATGGCCCCTATAGTGGTTGTTTGACCTCTTTCTCTGTGATGTATCTTCATAGTATGACATATCTTCGGTATGGGTTGGAACTCCACGCCAGGTGGTGATGGTACATGGAGGACCTTAAAATTGGTTTTCATTGTCACAGGATGTCATGTAACAGTTTTAGGTTGTATTAAAGGATGATATACTCAACCTGTCATGCCTAAGATATGGATTGGGTCTCAATAAAAAATAGGTGATGATGGATCTGTGATAAGAAGTTGTGGTAATGTGATGAGAGATGTTAGTGGTGGAATATACCATCATATATGTAGAAGATACCTTCTTATAGGTAGTATTGTGGACCTTCCCCTAGCATCAACTTCTGGTTTTTTGTTATGGGGTTAGTGAAGCATGGATCAGATCGATGATCTCATTGACCTAAGAGACCATTTGGTGCTGACACTAATAGGGTTGGGTGGGATCACTCTTGGGTAGATCATAATTAGTGTCCCTGTTTGACACATCTTGAACATCACCTACCTCCTTGATAGAGGGGAATGAGCTATCTGAACTGTTTCGGTGCGGATGTGCGTCGGGTTACGCTGTTCCGCCAGGACGCGTTCGCGCGTGCACCCGTCAACCCGAGGGGATGGGCGCGCGGCTTGTGGTCCCGCAGTCCCGCTTTCCAAGGGCGGGCGGCATTCGTCCCTTATTCAGGGGCGTCTGCTCCTTGATCGAAACCGGGATGATGGGATGTCGGCTCCTCCTTCCTTGGACGTCTCCTCGGAACTCGTCGCCTAATCCGGGTCTCCCTCATAGACTTAAGAATGTTCGTGAATCTCGTTCCCGGCGCCATATCTTCATGGACACCGGTTAATTACGCTGCTTCTGCCCGGACGCTCCAAGGAGTCTGGGCGGGGCAGCAACCTGCAGTGAGAAGGCCGGGTGGCTCTGTGTGCTGGGGGTGTGTCGTGACACTGCGGCTCTGCACGTCTGTCTTCCGTCCCTAATAGGGCTTCTCGAAGGCATGATGGCCTGAGGCATCCCGTACTGGGTGCGGGGAACTGTGTCACCTGAGGTTTTCCTCAGCTTCCCATGTTTAACACGGGGTATGCCGCGAGTTTAACGTCTAGCGGGGACGGCATCGGACCGATCAACACGAAAAGTGGATCGGATGACAGAACCCCTTGCGGGGAACCTCCGACGCTGGGGCCAGCACATGGGCGGCTTCCCAAATGATATGGAGTGGAGTGAAGTGGCATGACCCCACCGGGATGTGGTGGCCCGGGTAAGGATCAGGATGGATGATGGAGTGAAGAGCTTGGACCCCGTAGGGGCTTCCTACGTACCGCGCGTTAGCACGGATCAAAGTCAACGTAGTTCGGGTATACAGTTTAACGTCATGCTGGACGTCGGCAAGCCGACTCACGAAGAAGTCTAGGCCGCCGGGCGGAGGATTGAACCGAACCACCTCGCACAGAGGGGTATGGAACGGCCGGGTGGATCACAGTTTCACGTCATGCTGGACGATAAAAGGAGAAATGGAAAAAGGGGTTGTGGGGAGGCACAGTGGAGATACACACGGGCAGTCTCCCACAGGGGCGGATTCATAGGTGAATCGACGCAAGCGTGAACCCTGGAGGGGTCCACTGATGGACGAACCGACGTAAATACGACCGGGACGACCAGGTGGTGGGCTTGGACCTCAGGGAGGCTTCCTACGTACCCTGTTTAGAAGACAGGGATCAAAGTCCACGTAGTTCATTCTGTCAGGACTTACGCACTTGAGGCAGCCCGGATGCGGCAAAACTCAGTTGGAAGGGACTTGGACCGAAAGTAGGAGACACCTCGATCCCAGTCACACCCTCTACTGGCTTCGGAAGTGGGGGAGCGCAATGGAGATACACATGTGCAGCCCCCCACAAGAAACTAGGGGTTTGTAATACCCTGCCCCCGTAGGGAAAAGCCACTCCCATTAAATCGTCCCTAAAGAGGGGCAATCCCGACATCCCTGCAGAGACGAGCGGGTGGGGGCCACATCCAAACCGGGGGGGACCCTGCGTGCGGAGCACAGGATCAGGTTGCGGACGGTTTAACGTCTTGCCGGACGAAGTACAGTTTAACGTCGTGTGTTGAGGACGAAGCGAACGGTTTAACGTCTTTCCGGACGAAGCACAGTTTAACGTCGTGTGTTGAGGACGAAGCGGACGGTTTAACGTCTTGCCGGACGAAGCACAGTTTAACATCGTGAGTTGAGGACGAAACACTTGGCAGTTTAACGTCTTGCAGCGCGGACGATGGGGGGATAGGCAGTTTAGCGTCGTGCAGCTTGGACGAATGTGCAGTTTAACGTCATGTTGGACGTGTGGGCAGTTTAACGTCATGCTGGACATAGGCCCGTGTCACTTCGCGCAAGCCTGGAGGGCCGCACGGAAAGACAACGCACGGTGCGGGCACCCGGGATGAAGATCATCGGGCGCCACGTAGGCGGGTACCCTCAGTGGGTCAAGGGAGGCGACCCTGGCGGATTGTGCGCAAAAGAGGAGCTTTGCGCGCAAAACCGCGGGTCGGCGCGCAAAATGGCAGGCTGGCACGCAATTGGGCCAGCGCTTCGCGCGCGGATGATTGGGATTGCGCGCACCGGGCTTCGGGTAGCGCGCGGGGGCAACGGCTCATTCTCTAACGAATGGCCACTTTGAAAACGGGGGGTGCGCGCAATCGGGCTGGATTGCGCGCACCCGGGGGGCAATTGCGCACAAGAGGCTTCTTTTGCGCGCAAAGGACTTCGGGTTAAGAATTATTCAAAGGAAAGGATCCAAGGGGATTGCGCGCGAAGGCGAACCCCAAGGCTCTATTGCGCGAAAGAAAGGAGGTTACCTGAAGATCGGCATTGCGCGCGGAAGGGGTTGAATTGCGCGCGCGGGAGACCGTTCGACTTCCAGCAACCTTTGAAACGTTGGGGGTCGCCTAGTATTTATAGGTAACCCCGGGCGCGGAATCGGGCACGGCGCGCAAGGGAGTTGCGCGCATCCCGGGGGTTTTGCGCGCGGATCATCATCTTTGCGCGCAGGCCTCTGAAATTCCGCGCAAGGCCTCCGGGCCCTCCGAATCATTCTTCCGACTCCAAATATGACCTCGCTTTCCGCATCCGGAGCTTCGTTTGGGAACAACGGACTTTTCCGGCGTCTACAAAAGCCCCCCCTCGGAATCTGATCGGCGAGAGGTCGCAACGATCGGGTTCCGAGGGAGACGCCGGAATGCCGAAGTCCTGGGCGGCGCAGGACTTAGGCGCGCAAAAAGGGGCGCCGGTCGCGAAATTCGCCGCTGCGGTCGCGCAAAGCGCTTTCCGCGCAGCGCGGACCCCGGCCTCGCCTATAAATAGGGGCACTGGGTCCCTCCGTGCCGTACACTGGCCTTCCGCGCGATAAGCATCTCTGCTCTCGTGCGCGAAATTGCCTTTTCCGGTGCGGAATTCGCCCGCTCGTCGCGCAAAACCGTCCGGATTTCGCTCTGTCTTTGCGCGAATACCCGGGGTTTTACGCGAACGACTTCCCGATTGCGCGCCGTCCACTAGGATTGCGCGCCGACTCTCAAACATTTCCACCAGCCTCGTCCGATTCCGCACACTTCATCCCCTAACCTGCACGACCCCCGGAACTTCTGAGATGGCCGCGAATCAAGGAAATGAGGGGGATGCCGCCACTCGCAGGGCTGAGATGGCGACGAACGAGGAGGTTTACGGAGCCAAGGAGATTGTTTCCAACAATCAATCCTTGTTCGACTTGCTGACGCCGGCCCAGAAGACATATCCGCTGTCGGACAACCTGCCGCTCTGGAACTTCGGCATCCTAGATGAGGTCCTGGTGCCAGGGTTCGAGATTGATGCGCCGCGGACCTGGGTGACCCGGGAGGACGAGCTTCCCCGCTATAACATCACCAACAATGGGCATCCGGCCAGGGAGACCAGGCACTTGGACGTCTACGTCCTGAACCCGAGGACGCGAACCATTGACGGGGGTGAGCCTACTGCGGAGAATTCTCCAGCCCTCTACTCGAGCATATATCGCCAGAGCGTCATGGACGACACCAAGGGCTGGCTGAAGGACTGGGACTTGCGGTCTGGGGGCAATTTCACCAGTGAATGGGCCTGGGCGTTCTGGGTACGCCACACTTGCGATCACTTCGCAGAGGAGCTGCGGTACATCGGCCTGTTTGAGGCGGTGTGGACGTCGCAGTTCCACTTCTACCAGCAGTCTAAGCTCGGGCCGGAGCTGTTCACCCGCTGGTCTCCGGATACCAACACCTTCCATCTTCACCATGGGGAGGTCGTCATCGGTCTCTGGGACATCCACTGCATCGGAGGTATCCCGCTGGAGGGCTACCAATACGATGAGTTCCTGCCACCGAAGAACACCTGGGAGGACAGGTCACGGACTCCCATCCTGACCTGGCATCTGCTTGACCTGGCTACGCAGCGGCTCGGGATCAAAGACTTCCAGAAGGACATAGCCTACAAGGAATGGTTCGGCCAGTTCTTGGAGCATGACCCGGCGGTCAAGATGCCAGGCAGGGGGAAGCGGTGCCCGACCGCAGCTCAGAGGAGCCGGAACGGGTCATACTGGCGGGTCCTGGAGACGGGCGACTACCGCTCATGGGGGTACCGCGTCGTCGAGGCCCGGGACCCAAACGTCCGGTACGCGGCATTCCTGGCCGCCTTTCTGAGCGGGTGGCTCCTTCCAGTGCGGGATGCGAGGATGGGCGTCCGCCCGGCGACACTGGCGATGGCGGGCGCCATGGCTGCCAATAAGAGGTACAACCTCGGGGTCCCAGTGTTGGCGAGGATGTATGCCATCCTGGGACGCATCTCACGAGGGGGGTCGCCACGAAGGATCTGTGGGCCCTTTCAGTTCTTCCACGGCTGGGTGGCTGCTCACCTTGGTGGGTATACGTTTCCGAACGCAATCATTCCCCCGGGCAACGGCCTGCGACCCTCCCTGCTGAACATCGCGGGGGTCGCCCCGATGACCCTAAGTGAGGAGGGCGTGAGGATTCGGATTGGCAATCATGCCAATTTCAACTTCAGTTCGTTCCCCACTCCCATTGGCCAAATGATCGACAACGGGCAGGGTCCGCTGGAGCAGCATGAATACTTCCTGAACATGCGGGGCGGGGTGCTCGTGGCTCGGATCAACGGGAAGGTGATCTGCGAGCCTTACGTGCCGACCCGGTTCGCCAGGCAGTTCGGGTGCCTTCAACGGATGCCGAAGAGGGTATTCACTACTGTCCGGGAGGAGACGAACCCTTGCGTCCTTCGTCAGATGTGGCTGATGTTCGTCGCCTTCGGCTCTGGCGACGTCATTACTCTCCCTCCTACCGGGATCGACGCAGGCTTGGCAACCGAGTACGCCGAACACTGGGCCATCGCGTACCCCGAGGGGCTTCTACGGAAGCCAGTTCGGCGGCTCGAGGTCACCCGTGCGGAGACCGGGCGTCAAGGGAGGAGGCGAGGCGCCGCCACACGGGGGAGAACGGAGGCGCGCCAAGCAGCGGAGCCGGCGCGGGCAGGGACTTCGGCGGCGGGCACATCGCGAGCTGCCGCTACGACCTCGGCGCCCAGAGAGGGGGCACGCGTGGTGGTCGAAGAGCGGCCCGGGAAGCAGGTGAGACGTCTGCTTGAACCCTCCCACGATGCAGTCTTCCCGGCGCTGTGGTCGGCCTGGATGACCCTGCGGCAGTCACTGGGGACCGACGCCATCTGGCGAAAGATTCTCAAAGAAGGAATCCATCTGCCAGAGGTCGGGCACCTCCACATTGCCGACAGGGTGGACTTCAACCGGCAGTATGCGTATCTGACAGCCATGGACGAGTACGCGCGCCAACGTGGTCAGCGTGCGGAGCCATCCCTTCTGGTGAAGGTGATGCTCGGTCTCGAGCCCGCTCCAGAACAGATGTCGCTGGGAGAAGATGACAGTAGCGACTCCGAGGAGGAGGAAACGGGGGAGGATGAAGGCTCCGAGGGAAAGTCTCATCGGGGGAGCCCGCGGGAGAGCGGCGAGGTGGCCGGCTCTGACAACGTTGATGTCGCTGAGCTCCTCGAGGTCCGCTTCTATCCCTACTCAACCTGCTTCATCCATTCTCTTATGCAGCTTCTAACCCATTTCTCCACCTTTCTCAGTAGCACACGGATGCTGGTCAGGCCTCCTCAGCGGGAGTAAGAGAGGCGCCAGCGGGACAAGGCGGGGGCCAGACACCCATCATCGAACTAACAAGCGCGGAAGGGTCCCCTGCTGCAACTGTTCCTGCGGCGGCCGGGGCAGCGGAAGATGACGCTCCGAACTCCCGTAAGTCTCCCTACTTTACTGCTGGTGCTTGCGGTTGACAATCCGTGACTAACCATGGCATGCCCTGCGCAGTGATCTCAACACTGGAGGCTCATCGGGTTGCCGAACCCGGGCCATCCACGAGTGGACCGGTGGCAGACATGCCGCCTGCTCCGGAACAGACTTCCCAAACCGAGCCGGCCCCACCAACTGCTGATCAAGGGGCTGCGGACGTCGGCGGTGCTGCCATCGGAGAGAGGTTGGGGGCTGACGAGGGTGTCAGCGCCGCTGGGGAGAGAGAAGAAGGTCGCCCGGATGTTGGGGAACCTATCCCTCGTGAGGACCTCCCAGGGGCGGACCCTGCAGCAGACCTGCTGGCTGCCTTCCCTGCCTACCGGCCTGCCGACCTCGAGGAGATGGACGACTCAGACGCGGAGGCGGTCGAGGAGAGCCGGATAACGCGCCGCAGGGGGTGGAAGTGCATCCAGCGCTTCCTCAAGCGAGACCCATCGGAGTGGCTGGGGCGCATGGGATCACATCAGACCTGGCTGCGCTTCCTGTGTGCCGGGGGAGCTGATGCTCAACGCCTCCATCTGACGGTCCGTGATTTCATGGCCGAGAAGATGCGCGAAAGCCGCCAGCGTGTCGACGTCGCACAAAGTCGTGACATGTCGGAGAGCATGCGGGCGCTCCTCGCGGCGGAGCAGGAAGTCCGGCGTCTCGAAGGGCAGGCGGCAGAGAAGGAGGCCTTCGTTGCAACATGCACCGAGCTTGTGGAGCAACTAGCAGCCCAGCTGGTTGACGCCCAAGTACAGCTGACGGAGGCGGGCCAACAGATGGTGACAATTCAAGTCGAGCGGGAGCGTGCACAGGCCAGAATCGACGAACTGCGTGCTGCGACCGCCGACGAGGAGAGGGCACGCAGAGAGCGAGAAGCAGCTCTGGAGGCCGCCAGCCAAAGGGTAGCGGCATTAGAAAGACTTATCCAGCACGCTAACCCCTAGGGGCTTTTGTTTTTTGCCATTCCCAGAACATTTACTTCCGCTACTCAATATTTAGATCCATTTGTATGAATCAATATATTTATCTGCGTCTTTTGGCTTAACATGCCCAACTACAATTCGTTGTCCTGCGGGAGTGTTAACCAAGCATCAGGCATCCATAATTGGGCCTGAATTTCTGGAGAAAAGAGGGAGGTCATTCCTAGGAAAGGAGACCTCAGACCTAATCAATGTATCATCCCCCCAACTTGTTCCAACACACGAGCGGGACAACGCTTGGGGCGTTGAGATTTTATCCGAACATAGGGAAATGAGAAAGGGTGAATCGCGTGTCCCGAATCCGGACATCCACAACGGTCGGCCTTCCAGGAAATGCCCAAGACGGTAGGCGGACAGTGGATCGACCATAACAACTGCAATAGACGGACCGAAAAAGGCCATCATTCATATTGCAGGAGGCGGACCACATGTCATCATGAATACCGCTTTGGGGTTCCTTCAGACACAAGGGTGGAAATCCAGATCAACAGGGCATGCGAAGCGTGGGGCGAAGTGACGATTTGTTCGGACAGAATCCAACGCTCTCAAAATTGCGCCACTGTGGGGAAAGCGTATTAGGCGGATGCACTAATCTGGCCGTGAATCACCCCAATTCTCAGACAGCACCTCTTTGACGAGGAAACCGTCGCTTCCCATCATTGCAATGGGGCATCCCGAGCTGAATCGGGGAGAATATCACAACTGCACCACTCTACCAGAAGCCAGGCCAGACGGCCGGCGACGAGGAGGGGCGGGACTTAACGATCCCTGAGGCTGGACCCGAGTTGAGATGCCCGGGCGTTCCTACGTACTCCATCAGGATGGAGATCAAGCCACACGTAGTTCTGAGAGTGCAGTTTAACGTCATGCAGGACGTAGAATCCCGTTTGGGGGAGATCTTAGTTTAAGGTCTTAGAGCTCGGACCATAAAGGGAGATCTTAGTTTAAGGTCTTAGAGCTCGGACCATAAAGAGAGATCTTAGTTTAAGGTCTTAGAGCTCGGACCATAAGGAGAGATCTTAGTTTAAGGTCTTAGAGCTCGGACCATAAGGAGAGATCTTAGTTTAAGGTCTTAGAGCTCGGACCATAAGGGCTAGATCTTAGTTTAAGGTCTTAGAGCTCGGACCATAAAGAGAGATCTTAGTTTAAGGTCTTAGAGCTCGGACCATAAAGACCTCAAAGTACGCCACATCGTGGTCCTATCCCCTGGGTATGCGAAGATGCACTGAGGGATAGTGTCAAGAGTGTTGAGGTTTCGCCTGGCCAGAATGGGAGGTGGGAAATGTGAATCATGCGGCCATTCACTCAAGGACTGGGGGCACCGGAGTGACGATATGGGAGTACTGCCGACCGTGGCGGAAAAGCAGCATCAATATCGCACTAACCGTTGGTGGAATGAGGCAGCAAACGAGCATCGACCGCTCAATCGCAGGATTCATATCGATTTTCTGCCCAAGGCCATTGGGGGTACCGGCCCGAGTCGGTGGGAGAGCACTGAGGCATTGTGTCCGAACCGTTCACGGGGGCTCCACCCAGGGCGTAGACGATGGGTCCGAATGAAAGGGAGCACGAAGCCTGAAAAGTGGAGGAAACCTGGCCAAGCGGATCCTGACCCTCCTGGCAATAAACCAGAGTACTCTTGACACCGGTGGACCACTGCAAGGGATCGGGGAACACGCCTTGAGGGTGACCTGAAGGCGGCGGATTCCCCAGAGAAGGGGGAATCTCTAAGAGGTGGGGGGTTGGACCCGAAGTTTCAAACATCCAGGCGTTCCTACGTATCCCATAAGGATGAGAATCAATCCGCACGTAGTTCTTGAAGCGCGGCGCAACACAATCGGGCACCAGCGCGGGGAAGAGTGCGGGTGTGACCCTCGCACACAGAAGGAGCGGCATTTGATATTTCTTGTTTGTCCTTAAAGATGAATGGTTTTTCTTTGTGCGGCGACATGCCTGTGATTGAGAGATCTCTGGCGTCGCCACAATAATCAAGCCACGGAAGGCATTGATGAATGGTGTGGTTATTAACCAGCGCCCAACATGAGTGCCCCCTGAGGGGAACATCACGATGCAGTGCCGTTTCTCGTCGGGCGGCCAAGATGATCACAGTTTACGGTCGTGTGGTAGGACCAGACAACACAGTTTAAGGTCGTGTGGTTCGGACCATGGAGGAATCCGCTTATCGCGGTACGGCGGACACGGCGGAGGTGGGAGCATACCCAGCCCTGCGGTCACGCACGATTCCAGGAGAAGAGTCTTGGGATAGGGGCCTGCGTATGTCCATCACCCGAGGGGCAGAGATGCTAGCCTCCAGATATACTGGGCCCAGAACGCGATTGTTCGGGCGACTCCTTCCTCCTTATGGGGACGAGGGTCCAGCTACGCATGGCCATTAGGGAGGATATCCGCATATATCCTTGGTGCTCAGATCATGGGAGCCTCGAACGACATCATTACCTTGGTTGGTCTGCCTAACGTGTAGAGGTGTACTGAAGGTCAGTATGAAAAGAGTGTCAAGATTCCACTACAACGCACAAAGGCGGAGTGTGATGAGGACTGCGCAACCAATGTTTAGAGCCTGAAAGAGCTGACATGGCGATCAAGGATGTTGCTGACGCATTCGCAACACAACATCCGATCGCGTCAGCCTAAGACGGGGCAAGCAAACGAGCATCGACCGCTCAATCGCAGGATTCATATCGATTTGCGGCCCAAGACCCGCCGGTAAATCGACCCGGAGCGGTAGGAGAGCACTGAGGCATCGTACCCAAACCGCTAACGAGGATCCCTTTGAGTGAAGGCTCGAACAAGAGGAAGCACGAGGCCTGACAAGCAACACAGGACTTGTCGGGATTGAATCTGACACTACGAGTCATAGACCGAAGTACCCAAAACATGTTAACAGATCTCCGGAAAGGGTCGGAGGACTCACCCTGAGAGCAACCAAAAGAGGGCAGATCCCTGTGATCAACCAAGGGACGGGGCTGGACCTGAAACACAAGCGTTCAGGCGGTCCTACGTATCCCATAAGGATGGGAATCAAGCCGCACGTAGTTCTTGAGAGGCAGTTTAACGTCATGCAGGACGATGAGGGGTGTGAGGTAGTCCCACACACGGGGGAGGCGTACGGCGCGGCCAGTAGACCGACGTGAATGAGGACATAATCCCCCGCTCACGCGATACACCTCGCACAAAAAGGAGGGGAACTGGGGCCAGAGGCCGAACGCGGGATAGAGATTCCCGGGAAATGGGGCTGGGCCTGAAACATGAATGTCCAGGCGGTCCTACGTATCCCATAAAGATGGGAATCAAGCCATACGTAGTTCTAAGAGTGCAGTTTAACGTCATGCAGGACGACGAGGGAAAAAGAAGGGGGGAGCAGAAGGCATCCCCAAACGTGGGGGGCGTACAGCGTGGCGAGAAAACCGACGTAAATGAGGACATAATCCCCCGCGCACGCGATACGCCACATACCCAGAGGCAACTGGACCAAGGGCCCGGGATGGGATGGAAATTCCCGAAGGATGGGGCTGGGCCTGAAACATGAATGTTCAGGCGGTCCTACGTATCCCATAAGGATGGGAATCAAGCCGCACGTAGTTCTTGAGGGGCAGTTTTACGTCATGCAGGACGAATGCTGAACAGTTTAACGTCTTGTAGCTCGGACGTAGTGCAGTTTAGCATCATGCAGGACGAAGCACATGGCAGTTTAACGTCTTGCAGCGCGGACGAGTGCTTAACAGTTTAACATCTTGTAGCCTGGACGAATGCAGTTTAACGTCGTGCAGGACGTGGGCACACTCAGACAAAGTACTGCTTGAGGAACCTAGCATTGGTGGGAGGAGTGACACGCTCACCATCCATAGTCGCTAGGGAGTACGCGCCATTGGGATAGACCTTGTGGACAACAAAAGGTCCCTCCCACTTGGGCTCCAACTTGGGTGGCTTCCTGCCAGGGATCATCGGTGCTCTTAGGGCCAGCACTAGATCACCCTGCAGGAAGGAGCGGAGGCGAACCTTCTTATTGAAAGCTCGAGCCATCCTGTTTTGATGCCTCTCCAAGTTGTGCAAAGCGCGAAGTCTATTCTCATCCCGTGCTTCCAACTCGACTAGACGGGCTTCAGCAACTCTGTCCGGCGCTTGCTGGTCGTAGACCGCAGTGCGCAAGGACGGCAACTGGATCTCGATGGGCAGGACGACCTCAGCTCCGTACACCAGGAAATAAGGGGTCATCTGGGTGGAATTGCGAGTCGTCGTCCGATAAGCCCAGAGGGCGTTGGGGAGCCTGTCCGGCCAACTCTTCTTGTTCTGACCAACCATCTTTTGCAGAATGTTAGAGAGGGTTTTGTTGAACGCCTCGATCTGTCCATTTGCCTGCGCATGATAGCGAGATGTATGGTTCGAGCGAATGTTATACTTGGCGTACAACTTCTTAAACTTGGCTGCTCGGAAATTGGTTCCGTTATCCGTGAGGATAGCGTGAGGCACTCCAAATCGATGGATGATGTTGGAGGTCACGAAGTCAGCGATCGAACAGGATTTGACCTCTCTGAGCGGAATCGCCTCTGCCCATTTGGAGAAGAAGTCCGTGGCGGTCAGAATGAACCGGCACTGGCGAGCTGTCGCCGGTGGGTAAGGTCCCACAACGTCCAGTCCCCAGACTGCAAAGGGCCAGGAATACCTTGTGGTATGGAGAGGCTCCGGCGGCCGATGCACAAAGTTCGCATGAACCTGGCACGCATGGCACCTCCTGGCATACTCGATGCAGTCATGGATCATAGAGGGCCAGAAGTATCCCAACCTCCGAATCTGGTGGGACAGCTTCGGCCCAGTCTGGTGGGCGCCACATGAACCAGCATGAACCTCTTGCATGACCCGTGGGATCTCAACTCCCTGAAGGCAACGGAGGAGAACACCATCAAATCCGCGTTTGTAGAGGATCTGCTCCAGGCCGGGACTGCTCTGGAGGACGAACTGCGATGCGCGGCGTCGAACTCGCTCGCGCTCGGCCCGATCCGATGGAAGAATGCCATGTTGGAGGTACTCAACCAAAGGCGTCCTCCAATCAGGGGCGGATCCGACTGTCATATCTGGGGTACTCGGGGCTCCGGGCATAGGGGCAACCGTGGTGAGGTTACTTACCAACGGGCCGCGATCTTCTTCCGGGATAACGGGAGCGATGAGCCTGCGGCGCGTCACGCGGATGACCAGGTTGTCCTGTTCAGGCTCCGCAAGTGACGCAGTGAGGCTGGCCAAAGCATCTGCTCGACCGTTCTGCGACCGGGGAACATGGACAATTTCCGGCCGAGAAGGGAACCGAGCCATCAGAAGGAGGGTGCACTCCAATAATGGCACAAGTTCCGGCTTCCTGACTACGTAGTCGCCATTGATCTTCTTAATGACCAGCTCGGAGTCCCCTTTCACACAAAGACGGGGCACGTCGATCTCGAGAGCCAACTCGAGGCCGGTGATGAGGGCATGGTATTCCGCCTCATTGTTGGTACAGCCCTCTGACAACAGGAAAGAGTATGGCAGCACGGCTTGCTCCGGGGTAATGAAGACGATGCCCAAGCCCACTCTGTTGAGCTTAGGATTATCGAGTCTTCTACCGGTGGGGCTCCAGGATGCACCGTCAAAGTGCATCTGCCAGCATGGATCGGCTCGATCAACCGAGAGAACGGTCTCATCAGGAAAGCCTAGATCCAGCGGCTGATCCGCGGAGGTTGGGTGAGCAGCCAGAAAGTATACCAATGCTTGCCCTTTGATGGCCTTCTGAGACACATACCTGATGTCGAACTGCTGGAGAATCACAGCCCACCGCGCTAGGCGGCCAGTCAACATAGGCCGGCTCAGGATATATTTCAACGGGTCTACCCGAGAAACCAACTGTACCTCATGGTGCTGCAAGTAGTGCCGTAATTTCTGTACGGCAAATACGAGCGCCAGGCAGCTCTTCTCGATGGGGGAATACCTAACTTCCGCATCGAGGAGCATGCGACTGAGGTAATAGAGGCTATTCTCCGTTCCCTCGTTGTTCTTCTGGGCGAGAAGGGCACCCAGGGACCGTTCCAGGGCGGTCACATAGAGGACCAGCGGTTTCCCGGATACAGGCGGCATCAGAACCGGAGGTTGAAGCAGGTACTGCTTGATTTCCTCAAAAGCGGTCTGACACTCTTTATCCCATACATAGGTGGAACCTTTCTTCATGAGCCGAGAAAAGGGCTTACACTTGCCGGCCAGATTCGCGATGAATCGGCGTATATAGGCTAAGTGGCCTTGGAACCCTTGCAGTTCCCGGACGGTACCTGGGGGAGGCATCTGGCTAATCGCCCTGATTTTCTCTGGGTCGATCTCAATACCTCGGTATCTTACCACAAATCCAAGGAACTTTCCGGAGGTGACCCCAAAGGCACACTTCAACGGGTTCATCTTCAGGCATCGAGACCGGAGGAAGCTGAACACTTTCTCAAGATCTTTGAGATGGTCCTGACGCTGGCGCGATTTGACAACCAAGTCGTCGACGTAGCATTCCACCAGTGTGCCGAGGATTTTCTTGAATATGCGGTGCATCGCCCGTTGATAGGTGGCACCTGCATTCTTCAGGCCGAAGGGCATGACCCGGTAGCAAAAGGTACCTTGGGGGGCCCTGAAGGCAGTGAACTCCTCATCCTCAGGGGCCATCCGAATTTGGTTGTATCCGGAGTACCCATCCATGAAGAAGAGGGCTTGGAACCCTGTCGTGGCATCAATCAACAGCTCTGTCACTGGAAGGGGAAAATCATCCTTCGGACAGTGGCGGTTGAGATCGCGGAAGTCGATGCAGACTCTAATCCGCCCGTTCTTCTTCCTGACCGACACAATGTTGGCCAGCCATTTGGGGTACTGAACTTCCCTCACGAAGTTGGATTTGATAAGCTTGTCAACTTCGGCCTCAACCATGGCACCGTGGGACGGGTGCATCTTCCTGGGAGGCTGCTTGAACCCGCGATGGTTCGCCGGGAGACCAAGGCGGTGGACGGCTACCTGAGGATCTAGCCCCGGCATCTCGTCATAGCCCCAAGCGAACACATCACGGTGCTGCCTGAGAAAGTCCACGTACTGCTGCCGCTCCTTAGAGGGCATGGCGGCACTAACCAATGTGGGTCTTGGATCGGCCTCGGTTCCAAGGTTCACCTGTATTAACTCATCGACCGTGGCGGGGACGCCCTCCTCAAAGGCTGGGGGTGCATCTTCCACGTCCTCTCCGCTCGGGGAGGGATCGTCCACGAGAGAGACTGCGTTGGAAACTGCATTGGGGCTACCAGATCCTGCTGGGCCACTGGTGCTGGCGCGGGCGGTCGCGGCCATCTCATCAGGAGACTCGCGGACCGTCAAGACAATGGCGACGTCCAACCGGTGAATCGGGAGGACGTAAGCGTCATCCAGACTTGCCCAGGGATCGCTTGCAACAGCGACAGGCTCAACCTCACCTGCCAGGATCTGTTTATCCTTGCTCTTGTAATAGTCCGCATCCAGATAGCGGGCTTCACATGAGGCAAAAGGAGAGGCATCTCCTTGAAGCACACCTACTCGACCATTAAGGGAGTATTTGAGGCATTGGTGGTATGACGAGGGAACCGCCGCGTGAAGGTGAAGCCATGGCCTGCCCATCAATGCGTTATACGCAGTGTCCTGAGAGACTACCATGGATTCGGTGTTGGCAACCAAGTCACCGAACTGGGTCTTCAAACGTATCTTGTCGACCGGGGTTTGCTCGGTGCGGTCGTACCCCTGGATCCTGAGGTCGGAGGGAATCAAGTCATCCTCAGACAACCCCAATCTCCGGAGCGTCCGAGTTGGAATCAGGTTAATCCCGGACCCCGTGTCGACAAGACAGTGCCGGACTTCAAGGCCATTGAACTGGCCAGTGACATACAGCGGACGGATATGTCCCTGTATAGGAGGGTCTTCATCCTTACCAGAGAACGAGATAACTGCCTGACATTCGGCGTCCTCGATCGTTTCGGCGTAAAAGGCCTCTGCAGCCGCAACCTATGTCTCAAACTGGAGGGGGCTTTTCAGGGCTTCAGCGAGTGCCTCGCGCATCTCAGATGACATGCACAGAGCCTCAAGGATGGAGAGCCTTGCTGGGATGTCAGCCAAGTGCTTCAGGACATCATACTTTTTGGCCAAGCACGAGCCCCTGGTTGCAGGAGGTTGCTCTACGGTTGGTGGCATGACGGGCCTTGCCGGTTGGATTGGCGGCCGACTGGTACTTGGCGCATCTCGCTGTTCACTGGTCACAGTCCGGGAAATGGTCACCGTACTAGAGTCAGGAGGCCGGGATGGACTCGTGGCAGGGCGGAGCTGGTCGTGACGCGGCTGAGGCGGTTCTGCCTGGTCCCACACCACAAACAGTGGCGGAGGCGAATCTGTCATCCCCGGATGGGGGGGCGGCGCACGTTGTGCTCGGTTTTGAGCCTGCTGCCTAGTCTCGGTGGCGTGCACGGCCTGGCTGGAGGCACCAGCGGCTGTGCCCCGGCGACTCCTGCTGCTGCGGTTCTTCCGACGGTGGCGACGACCGGGGACACTAGGGAGGTCCACCTGGTTTTCTTCAACGTCGGGAACCGAAAAGGGATTTACCAGCTTGACGGTGTTAACCGAAGCGTACCCAACACCGTCATCGGACGAGTCATCCATCACCGGGCGGATCTGAGGAGGGACCCCCATCTCCGGGGGCATGAAATCGCCGAGAGTGCAGGATAGTGGCGGAACCGGCGGGGCGCGCTCTTCCTTCTTGCGCTGCCGCCGTTTGCTCCTCTTGGAAGAGGCAGGCTGGGACGACGATGCCGAAGCAGCACCCGCAGATTCTGGGGGCTCAGGCTGATTCAAGCGCGCACGGATGATTCCATGGGCGCGAATGGTCGTCTTGCGGGCCATCCAGTTATTATACTTCTGGGATCCGCGGTCGGAGACCAGCTGCCATTCGTCCTCGTTGCCACTATCGTCATCTGATCCCACGAACACGCCCGCCACTTGTGCTGGAGCTGGGCCCAACCTGATTACATTGTTGTTAATCTGGTCTTGGAGCCAATCCTTAAACACGTAGCACCGCTGGATGGTGTGCCCCAGGGCCCGATGGTAGGGGCAGTAGCGGGGGTTATTCGTAAGATGTGCCTCCTCTGGCCTCCAACACTCAGGCAGTCGCACAATTCTTTGCTCCAGGGCGCTCCGGAAATAACCGGGGACCTGATCCTCGTGGAATGAGTAAGTCAGGTGTCGCGGGCCTCTTGGAACGTGGTCTTGACGAGGGGCTGGAGGGGCCGGCCGAGGAGGTGGACCCTGATTATCTCGCCTGGGTTGTGGCAGTACATTACGCGGAGGGGCCGGCCGGTTCTGGGGCTGCCGCTGCTGGGCCGGGAACTGAGCCCGTGGAGGCGGATTCCTGTGAGGCTGTGGAGCTGGCCTCGCCGGCAACAGCTCCAATGGCCTGGGGGCCTCTATCTGGGCGACAGCAGCGGGCTCAGCCCTGCTGACTCTCCTTGCAGGAATCATAGGAGGCAGCGGGTGTGCCTGGCTGGCCTGTTGCAGGGCTTCCTCAAGACGTTGAGCTTTGTCTGAGAAGTCCCTGAACCCTCCGAGGTAATTTTGAGTGATCAGGGAAGGGACCAGCTCGGTCTTGACGTTCCCGACGCACATTGTCAGCAACTGCTCCTGAGTCAATGGCATGTCAAGGGAATACGTGAGACCCTTCCATCGGGCGACGAAGTCCGCGACTCGCTCATCAGGCCTCTGCTTGCACTTGAAGAGGTCTGCGATACTTGTCTTCCGGGTCGTGGAACTGAACTGGTAGAGGAACTGTCTACGGAGGTCCTCCCAGCTGGTTACTGACCCGACGGGGAGCTGGCTGTACCAGACAAATGCTGGCCCTTCCAGTGTCTGAACAAAGCAGCGAAGCTTAGCGGCCTCCTGCTGCGCCGGAGTCCCCAACATAGGCCCGCACCTCGAGTTGAAGTGGGCTAAATGCTGTGGCGGATCTCCAGTCCCGTTGAAGGGAGCGAAAGTAGGGTTCCCGAATCCCGGAGGCGCCGGCATGTCATCCACCCATGCTGGGTAGGGCTTGCCGTCCGGTGGGATCGCCACCTGCCGAGTCTCCAAGGCTTCCAAGCGGGCAATGAGTGCCGCCATCGGATCGTCCGGACATGGGTTCCAGTCCTGGCGAGGATCTCTAACCACGAGCGCGTTACATAGCCCTTCAATCGGGTCGTTGACCGGATCGTCGAACTCGGCAGCTCGTGGGATGGCGGGCGGAGCGGCCCTTGGGGCAGCGGGAGGAATCCGAGCGGGATCTCTCAGGTAGTCACGCCGTTCGGGAGGGTGAGGCGAAACATACCGCGCCCTCTTGCCGTAGGCAATGGCCTCTCTCCTGTCGGCGAACACGGCGTAATCACGGTTGCCCGGGAGAGTCTTGTCGAGGAGCGGTTGTTCCGGTCCCTGCTGTCCTGGCCTAGGATCACCGTAGTCAGGCCGCCGTTCTGCAGCACGCTCGGCGAGGAGCTGGTCAACCAGCTTCTTCTGTTCGGTGAGCTGCTGACGTAGCGTAGCCTTCTCGGGATCCTCCTCTGTCCTCTGCATGGAGGCAGATGGGTCGGCGGGCTTTATAGCCTCGCTGTGCTCTTTTCCTTTGCTGACGTTTCGGCTCAACGTTACTGCTTCAGTGGGTGCGGGGAGCCCCAGGAGGTTCCTCTGATGACGAGTAACTCTCACCGATGGATCTGACGACGGCTTGTCTTCGGGGGGGAAGCCCCCTTCGAGAAGTTCCAAGTCGTTCCCCTCTCCCGACAGGTCAGCCATATTGACTGTTTCTGTCCCTGGGGATATACCCTCAGGGCCACCTAGCGAATCGGGCTGTCGGCGAATCACACTGAAGCGTAGGGCAGCGTACTGCCCCCATCCACGGATATACACGTGGGGAGTGGCTTCCTTGATAACTTTGCGGAGTACTTGAAAGCACTCAACGCATCGTTGTTGGAGGGCCTCGTGGCGCTCAAATGACCCGGGGTGCCGAACCGCGGGGAGCATGGCCAGGTCAATTTGACGGCACTGCTCACCAATCTCCTCCAGGTGTAGTTGACTCCCGGGGTATGGCATTTGTAGGCAGTGAAGACGGGAGTGAGTCTCCCGCAGAGTTCAGCAGAAGCATTCGAACTCATCCGGGGTGAGTGATTCGGGTGCATCAAAGCCCGGTCCTGCGACTGGCCAAAACTTCTCAGGGAAGTGGCCCTCTGCAAGGACGGTCCAGAAGCTCCACAACTCAAACTCGGGACCCAGGTCTCCCTGGTCCTCTTCAATGGCTGGGAACGGACGGGGAACCGGCAGTGGTGCCGAGGCGGGCCGCCGGGCTGACGGGCTGGCCGGCGGTGAATACGGCGAACAGGCCGATTGGCCTCCATATCCCGGGTCGCCCTCTGAGGGTGGCGGTGCCCTGGCTACCACATCACGATAGGACAGGCCGGCGAGCGAACATCCTGCCGTAGCATCGGTGCTCTCCGAGGGTGCACCAGATCGTGGTTCGACCATCGGTCCCCAGAAGAAGTCTCCGGCTTCTCCGATCGAGACGGAAGGCACTTCCGGAGGGGCTGGTACCAACCGCAAGCTTGATCCTTGGGGGTCTACCAGGCCCTCGTTACTCCGGATATACCTTCGGAGAGAAGCGGGGATCACATCGATCTCGCTCTCGGGGAGCACGAGGCTGACGTGCCGCATTCCTACCCCTGCCCTTGACTGGCGGGATTGGGGAAAGGGCTCTGTCGCCGAATCGTACTCCGCCTCTAAATCAGAGAAGCGAACCGGTCGGATCTCTGTCCGGAATTCCGTAACATTCTTCCCTCTGCGTCGACGCCTCGCCCTCCTGCCCCTGGGTGGTTCTTCGGGGCAGGGCTGATCTCTGTCCTGGCGTCCTCCGGCCGCACTGGTGCTGGGGCCAAGAGGACTGGGAACCAAGGTGCGAGGGGCACCGGGACAGATATCAAAGGGGACGCGGGGAGAGATGATTCCGGGCAGGCCTCCGGTCTAGGATCGGAAGGTGGGATGGCCCATGCCTCCTGGATCGGCCACACAGAGTAGATCCTGCCAGTGAATAGCGCTACCGCGAGGTGGTCTGTGGTGGCTACTGCCAGTGCCAGCAACCGGGAGAGTCGACCCAACCTGCCTTTGGGGCGGTCGGGGCCTCGATCCAGGTCGGGCATAGGAGTTCCCCTACTCAGGATGCGCAGAGGCCTGGCGACTGGAGCCAGCAGTGGCTTGGGCCAATGTGGCCACTGCTGCTAGAGCCCCAAGGTGGGCATCCTCTTCCGCTCGTGCCCGACGTTGGCGTCGAGACAGATGAGTCGGGATGAGCGGCGCGGGCAGGTGGAGAGCCCACTCTTCGACTGGAGAGGCCTGGCGGCGGAGTCGCCGTGGCCTGGCGGGAGTCCTTACCGTAGATCCCTGGAGCGAATCCCGGATAGGGTGATCCCGGGCCTCTTCCACCTCATCCGCGTAGGGAAGGGAACTGTCAGAGCGCTCCGGGGATAAACTCCCGAAGCGATTGGACGTTGAGGTAGGCAGTGGTGCCTCCCTGCGCGGCCCTCGGGGGCGGCGGTGGTGGCGAGGCGCAGCCTCCTCAAGGTCGAGGCGAGCCATTTCCCTAGTGGGGATGACTCCCTCTTCCTCGTATCTCCGCACCAGGGTGTTGATCACCCTTCTCTGGATGACCTCCGAGGGGGAGAGAGGGCGTGGTCATCCCGCAATTGCGGCTGCTGGGACGGCTGTGGAACGGGAGGGACCGCGCGGAGTAGCCGCGTCGGTGTTTCCCCTACCTCTGCGCCAGTGGGCGGGTGGCGATCGGGCACTGGATCGGGCGACCTGATTTCTGAAAGCAGGGAGAAGGACCCATTAACACTGACAGGAAAAAGGAATCGACAACCAACCATTAGCGCCACGACGCCTTCCGTGGGGGGAACCCAGGCCCTCGACGTTGCGAGACGGAGTGCCCGATGTCCCTTCCCCAGCCCCTGGCGGGTAAGACTGAATGCTTGGCCGGGCAACACGCCGGTCTTCCAACACCTCTGAAAGCCATCGGTCCTCGTATCGAGGAGAAGAGATTCACGTCGGGTTCACCATTTTTCTGTTTCGGTGCGGATGTGCGTCGGGTTACGCTGTTCCGCCAGGACGCGTTCGCGCGTGCACCCGTCAACCCGAGGGGATGGGCGCGCGGCTTGTGGTCCCGCAGTCCCGCTTTCCAAGGGCGGGCGGCATTCGTCCCCTATTCAGGGGCGTCTGCTCCTTGATCGAAACCGGGATGATGGGATGTCGGCTCCTCCTTCCTTGGACGTCTCCTCGGAATTCGTCGCCTAATCCGGGTCTCCCTCATAGACTTAAGAATGTTCGTGAATCTCGTTCCCGGCGCCATATCTTCATGGACACCGGTTAATTACGCTGCTTCCTCCCAGACGCTCCAAGGAGTCTGGGCGGGGCAGCAACCTGCAGTGAGAAGGCCGGGTGGCTCTGGGTGCTGGGGGCGTGTCGTGACACTGCGGCTCTGCACGTCTGTCTTCCGTCCCTAATAGGGCTTCTCGAAGGCATGATGGCCTGAGGCATCCCGTACTGGGTGCGGGGAACTGTGTCACCTGAGGTTTTCCTCAGCTTCCCATGTTTAACACGGGGTAAGCCGCGAGTTTAACGTCCAGCGGGGACGGCATCGGACCGATCAACACGAAAAGTGGATCGGATGACAGAACCCCTTGCGGGGAACCTCCGACGCTGGGGCCAGCACATGGGCGGCTTCCCAAATGATATGGAGTGGAGTGAAGTGGCATGACCCCACCGGGATGTGGCGGCCCGGGTAAGGATCAGGATGGATGATGGAGTGAAGAGCTTGGACCCCGTAGGGGCTTCCTACGTACCGCGCGTTAGCACGGATCAAAGTCAACGTAGTTCGGGTATACAGTTTAACGTCATGCTGGACGTCGGCAAGCCGACTCACGAAGAAGTCTAGGCCGCCGGGCGGAGGATTGAACCGAACCACCTCGCACAGAGGGGGATGGAACGGCCGGGTGGATCACAGTTTCACGTCATGCTGGACGATAAAAGGAGAAATGGAAAAAGGGGCTGTGGGGAGGCACAGTGGAGATACACACGGGCAGTCTCCCACAGGGGCGGATTCATAGGTGAATCGACGCAAGCGTGAACCCTGGAGGGGTCCACTGATGGACGAACCGACGTAAATACGACCGGGACGACCAGGTGGTGGGCTTGGACCTCAGGGAGGCTTCCTACGTACCCTGTTTAGAAGACAGGGATCAAAGTCCACGTAGTTCATTCTGTCAGGACTTACGCACTTGAGGCAGCCCGGATGCGGCAAAACTCAGTTGGAAGGGACTTGGACCGAAAGTAGGAGACACCTCGATCCCAGTCACACCCTCTACTGGCTTCGGCAGTGGGGGAGCGCAATGGAGATACACATGTGCAGCCCCCCACAAGAAACTAGGGGTTTGTAATACCCTGCCCCCGTAGGGAAAAGCCACTCCCATTAAATCGTCCCTAAAGAGGGGCAATCCCGACATCCCTGCAGAGACGAGCGGGTGGGGGCCACATCCAAACCGGGGGGGACCCTGCGTGCGGAGCACGGGATCAGGTTGCGGACGGTTTAACATCTTGCCGGACGAAGTACATTTTAACGTCATGTGTTGAGGACGAAGCGAACGGTTTAACGTCTTGCCAGACGAAGCACAGTTTAACGTCGTGTGTTGAGGACGAAGCGGACGGTTTAACGTCTTGCCGGACGAAGCACAGTTTAACGTCGTGAGTTGAGGACGAAACACTTGGTAGTTTAATGTCTTGCAGCGCGGACGATGGGGGGCTAGGCAGTTTAGCGTCGTGCAGCTTGGACGAATGTGCAGTTTAACGTCATGCTGGACGTGTGGGCAGTTTAACGTCATGCTGGACATAGGCCCGTGTCACTTCGCGCAAGCCTGGAGGGCCGCACGGAAAGACAACGCACGGTGCGGGCACCCAGGATGAAGATCATCGGGCGCCACGCAGGCGGGTACCCTCAGGGGGTCAAGGGAGGCGACCCTGGCGGATTGCGCGCAAAAGAGGAGCTTTGCGCGCAAAACCGCGGGTCGGCGCGCAAAATGGCGGGCTGGCGCGCAATTGGGCCAGCGCTTCGCGCGCGGATGATTGGGATTGCGCGCACCGGGCTTCGGGTAGCGCGCGGGGGCAACGGCTCATTCTCTAACGAATGGCCACTTTGAAAACGGGGGGTGCGCGCAATCGGGCTGGATTGCGCGCACCCGGGGGGCAATTGCGCACAAGAGGCTTCTTTTGCGCGCAAAGGCCTTCGGGTTAAGAATTATTCAAAGGAAAGGAGCCAAGGGGATTGCGCGCGAAGGCGAACCCCAAGGCTCTATTGCGCGAAAGAAAGGAGGTTACCTGAAGATCGGCATTGCGCGCGGAAGGGGTTGAATTGCGCGCGCGGGAGACCGTTCGACTTCCAGCAACCTTTGAAACGTTGGGGGTCGCCTAGTATTTATAGGCAACCCCGGGCGCGGAATCCAAGGCGCGAGCGCGGAATTCTCCTCGCGGGCGCGGAATCGGGCACGACGCGCAAGGGAGTTGCGCGCATCCCGGGGGTTTTGCGCGCGGATCATCATCTTTGCGCGTAGGCCTCTGAAATTCCGCGCAAGGCCTCCGGGCCCTCCGAATCATTCTTCCGACTCCAAATATGACCTCGCTTTCCGCATCCGGAGCTTCGTTTGGGAACAACGGACTTTTCCGGCGTCTACATGAACGTTCTTGAGAGATCCACCCAAAACATTTTTCTATTATAATAGAATGTGGTTCTTCCTATGTTGTAGTCAGAGGTGGAAGTTTTAGTAGGGTGTTGATGCTTCAATATCCTGGAATTCTATATCCCTAATAGTAATAACCCCTTCTTATTCATATCAACAATCAAGGGTGTTGATCACCCTATTCTAGATGATCATGTAGGTTTAGATTGGGTTTGTATAACCAAAAACCAAAGATGTGTTAGTTATCATTATAAGAATGTATTAATGTGGGATTTCTACACAAATATTCCCCCTTCCCCTATTCTTATTGTCTTTAGGTTGCTAGTCTATTGTAGCTTCAGTCATTTATCATGGATGTAATCATCCCTTAGTACAGATCTATTGAATGTAATTAAAAATTCCATAATTTAATCCATTATTTATGAATTAGAAATATGATCCATGTTATAGATGTCACAAACCAAGGATGACAAATGTTCTCTGCTCCATGTCATATGATAGTTTCATGTGTGTCCCATGACTCATTATTTGGGACCTAACACCAAATATCTAAAAAAAATTACATGAAAATCCATTGGTGGTCAAATACTACTTGTTATTATAGTTGAACAAGAATACCTTAATGTTTTGTTCACTAATTTTGTTTCTAATTCTTTACATTGGGGCATCATTCCATATCTCCCTTTATCAGCGACATGCTTCTTGTTTCCATGTATTCCCACATTCTAGAGGTGATCTACTTCCATCACATTAATTGTTCATGTCATCACTATCATTGAAATATATTGATGGGATTTTAGTTCCTACTTCCAAGTATTTCTCCTTAGATATCATGTCCTAGTTTGGGTATGCCTCATAGATTTAATTTGTGTTTATGAAAATTTTTCCCAACCCCATATTGAGGTGGATGCTGGTTAGTTACATTTTTTCTATCACAATAGGGAAGAAAACTTCAGTTAGCTAAGATTGTAATATTGGTAATATCTGGTCATTTTTTGGAGTTGGTCAGGTTAGAAATATAAAAAAAGTATCCTTTTTAGGTTTTAGGAATCTATATGAGGCATCTTAGGTGTGGATCTAAATTATTATTTTTTAATTCGCAAGGTAGTTGATTCCATTTGCACAAGGCATATAAGTATTTTTACATTATGTATGCCATGTTAATTGTATGGGGAGGGGATTTCATATCATAACATAAGTATAATATATTTTGTAGATGGGTGAGTCATAGGTTGAATGTATTTTTGGGACAAGTAGGTCACATGTTTATTGAATTGCGGGCATAGGTAGGTCATATGTTTAATATCCTGTGGGGATAGATAAGTGATTATGTGTTTACCCTGGGGGTAATATTTCACACATGGGATTTGGTTAAGTGTGTTCCCAAGGGTAAATTTCACTCTCGAAATTTTATGGTGATGAGAGAATGTGTTCCCCCGCATGGGGAGATGATCACACTTAGGGATTTAATGGTGATGCTGGAGTTTTGAGATTGAACTTCAAGAAGGTATCCCATATTTGTTGACATGTTGGGATTGAACCTCAATGTGGTGTCCAATGAACCCTATTAGTATATATGGATCACAACAAAAATATTTTGATTCCAATCTTTAAGGTCTTATGATAGGATCAGTCTATGTATTTTAACATCATTTGTTAAGGATTTGTGTGTCACATAAGGAGTGTTAATAAGGGATGGTGTGAAGATAATGTGTATGGGCTACCTAAGGATACTAGATGTCAGGTGACATACCATATAGGGGGATTAGTGGCATCCCATGATGATTGAACATGGGGAATCCCATTCAAATCACAAGAGGTAAGGCTACAATTTCATGTCATGTGTTGAGGATTTCATCATGTAGTTTAACATTATATGACTAGGACATTGGGTTATACAATCATACATCATATAAATCAAACATTGTAAGGACCTATAAATATGGATATTATTTGGATGTGGTAGAGGAATTTTTTTAAATATTCCTCTATATTAAGAATGTTTGAAAATTTCCTTGATGAATCCAACTTTAGGGCTTATGCATATACTCCTCATGACCCTCTTGGTGAGGAATTGTGTAGTCACTGCCAGGGAGGAGTGGAAATTATTGGTCCTGATGTTAGGGTTCATATGATTAGGATCAAGAAGTATTTGGGTGACTATGATTATGAACAAAGGAAAAGGTAATGGTTTATTCCATGCTTGATGTATACTGGGAGAACAATGGGGTTTGTGATACTAGTCATACTGAAATTTATGGTATGGATGAACTAATTTTGTACTGGCACAGTGTCCATGGGAACAATTTTTTTTAAAGTGTATTTCCTAAAAGGATTCACCTTGAGGAGTCATACAGTCTAGGTTTGAAAATTTTTTGGGTTTCATGATATCTGGGGGCTTCATAACGAACATTTGTCTCGTAGAGGTGCATGTATCACAATACAATGTAACCCTACCTCAGAGTGAAGTCATGGTTCTCATGGTGTTAGTTTCCTAAATCATACTTATCTTGTGAAACACTAATAACCACAAAGGTCTTTACATTCACATGAATTCCATTATAATTCATGTAATTCATTTATACCATGGGTTGAGGTTCTCAAAAATCCATGTTAGGTGGTTTTCTAAAAGATTACTACTTGGGGAATTGCATCCCTTTTTTGGTTCGTGAAGGTTCAACTTCTGTGAATTCAGATCATTGTATAGAATTTCAAATTCCATGTCCCATAAAAATTTGGATATGGGAATATATTTATACGCATAGTGAAGATGAGGGCATAGATTCCATGGAAGATATGCATCATTATGAAATATTATGACCTTTGTGAAAGGGGGGGTGGTGGTCAACAAACAGACATACCATTTTTTGAAGGTTACCACCTCAACCTATGTGTGTTAGAGAGACATTAATGAACTAGAAATACATTTAATAGAGGTTAATACCTCATGATACATGAATCCAGTGAGTTTCTCGAGCTTCCATCATTAGAAAAGGTTTTCAACTTTATGATAACAACCCCTTAAATGCATTTTTAGTCATTTTTGCATGAATTTTATTCGAACTGACCATTCTTTCCTCAACCACTCCCATGAAATTTATTTTTTGGAATAAAAATACTTTAATAATATTCTATGCTATTTCTTATAAAAATTTTATCGAGAAATAAATGTGTTATTTCTTCCTTAACTTACCTATATACTAAAGAAAAATGTTAAATATCTAATGATTGATATTCAGAACTCTAATTTCATGAATTCTAAAAAATCTTTTCACTAAACATTGTTTGATACACAAAAGATCATGTCATCAATATATAACATCACTATCATCCATATATTACTCTCATTATTAACATTGAAATTATAAAAAACTCCACCATTATGGAAACTGGACTTCTTCAAATACTAATCAAGTTGTGAATACCATGATCTTAATACCATCATCAACCATCATAGAGCCTTCTCTAACCAAATAAATGTTTTCTCATATTCATAAATAATGAAACCATTTAGTTTTTCAATATACAATTCTTCGTATAGAACCCCTATTGTGTGCATTTATTTTCAATCATTAACATTATATCCTTTTTTTAGAATACTTAATACCTTACAAAAGTAAACACCCAATGACCATATTAGTCTAGTGACTTTGTAAACATGGAATCATAAACACTACTACATAAGTTAGCTACATTATCTCCCACTATGTTCTTGATGACTATAACCCTTCTTAGATACAACATATATAATAAATATCTTCATAACCTGGGGAAATGAATCCTAAAAAATGGTTAGATCAGATGCTCATTAAGGGTAAACAAAGGAGATATGTATGCATAAAGATGATCCTAAGGGCATGGAAACATGATCATGACCTTAGAAGAGCATAACCTGCAGAATAAGGATCAAAATAATGAATCATGACATAACATTGGTAGTTCATAAGACATGAATCATAATGGAATAATGACCCTAATCCATTAAATAATAAAATAGGAATAAGACACATAATTATGGAACACACATAAAAATATAAAATTATTTTTATAGTAGTGAAGGAATCACTGGAAATATCATCTTAGTAGTATGTCTTTACACCCTACACCATTTTGGAACTTATAGTTCCATACCATGACCATCTTAGTAGTCAAGGTTTACTCCCAATACCTTCTTAGTATAAAAAGTGCATTACTAAACTAAGATCACTCCCCATTCCATCCATGTAAATATAATGATATATAAATCTTTACCCATTACATCGAAGGGAGATAAAGGTCCCATTTATATACTAATGAAATCATACATACATGTTCCACGAGATCACAAACAATCATATCCTAACCCATGAAATGAAATGTGTATCATAAACATGTAATCATATCCAAACCTATGGAAAAGAGAATGTTTTCATAATCATTTAATCAAATCATAATTCATAAAAATAGTCTATTTTCATAAGCATATAACCAATTAAAGGGAAATAAATTTCATAAATATATAACTGGTAAAAGGGAAGTGGGTTTTATAAAGATCATGTCTTCAATACATAAACCATTTAGAGAAATAAAATGAATGGAAACTTTGGATCATTTCCATAAAAAGGAAAAAGCAACACCAATATATGTCATATAATATGGGAAATAATTTGGAAAGATATTTTAAAAACATTTCATAAGAAGATTATCCTTTCACCTTTGAGAAATGATTTTTAAAACATAAAACATTATTGAAACCATTTTCATAAAAATTGACTTGAAAAATTATAATGGAATATTTTAAAACCTTCTGAATCCCTTTTTCGTTAACACTTATAAATAAATCATGAAAAAAATTTGAAATATAATTTTCTTGAAAACTTATAAAGGAATCTTGAAATTGTTTTTAAAACTATTACTATGAAAATAATTCGAAATCCTATAAAGAATATTTAAAATACTTGAAATCCTTTTCTTTTAAAACAGCCTTTCAAATATTTATAATGGAATCCTTAAAAATAATTTTAAAAACTTTTGTAAATGTAAAAAAAAAATTAGAATCTTTTTATTTCAAAATATCTTTGAAAAAATCTAAAATAATATTTGAAAATATTTTAAAATTTTTCTTGAATAGAAAACATATATGAAAACCTTTTTCATTGAAAACTACTATAAAAAAAATTCAGATTATGAGGATACTAATTTTTATTAAAAAATAGAATCTTTTAAACTATCAAATGAAGCTTCAAAGACATAAATTCATGATGGTGGATAACTCCATACATCCCAAACATTCCTTTTGCACAGTAAAATTTTTATAAAAGTTCCCTGATTAGAAAATGAATAGAAGATTAATTTTTAAAAAATATTTGGATAAAATAGTAAAACAAAGGTAAAAATTTATTTTTGAGAATATAGGATAATAGTGTAAAATATTAAAAAAAATTATATAAAATGGTTTTTTATAACAAATATTTCCAACTTAAAGGAGAAATAAAATAATATTTTCATTAAGCAAAATTCCAAATTATATTAAGTGACGAAGAGTAGAAAATGGTACCAATAATTGGAGATATCATGAATTAATAAAGGATAAGAATATTTATGATATTTCTTGAGTGATGGATCAAAAAAATTAATAATGGAAGCATAATCATAAACAATCTAGATAAATAATGAGATAATTCCAATAAAATATTACCACTTGGTAACTTTGAATCAGACTCCCCATGTAAGAAAATTTAATTTCATGAAGCATAAAATATCCTAAAAATAATTATATTCCTAATATAAAATTTCAAATACAATTATATACACCATGTATAAAAATACAGGAGTATAGGAAAAAAATTATTCTAAGAAGTAAAATTGAGATAAAACTATCATACTGATTATGTAACTCTTGTACGGTAAAAACCCATGAAATAGATATAATAAAATAGTTATGTAAATACCCATAACATTAAGTATAATAATCATATAATAAATTCATGGCCAGCATATACACCACACAAAATAAATTAGTTTTGAATAAGTCATGTATCTCATTGATATAAGAAGGGAAATGAAAAAATCATTACCTTAAGTTTTGGATTTCTTCATACATGTTAAAACCTCATGTATAATAATTATAAGTTTATAATAAATATACCACATAACAATATTATTATATATAAAATCATATATAATTTTCTTATATCTTTATATTACCCGTTTATTAATAGCTCCATGTTAATATCTCATTTTGGGTAATATCATTGTTATTTTTTGTACATGTTTTAACTTATTATTGTTGATCCTCTTACTTAGATATTGATATAATTTTTAATGAATATAAAATATGATATAAAAATTATATATATTTAGTATATAAATATTTATAATAATTTATAAATGATACTAATATGAAATGGAATACACTGTTCAAAGAGACAGTATGCCATATGTACACTCGAACACTATTTCCATTTAATTATCAATTGGAAAGAAAGAAATTAAATGAAATATATGTGTATATATATATATATTATAATTTAAGTATAATTATTTGTTAATATACATAATATATGTTTACTAATCTCATCATTAATAAGTTCCATGTAATGTGTGAATGAAACACATCACTCTGAGGAGGTGGGAGTCCACTCATCCCCAAATGATGTTATCATTTTATACAAAATAGAAAGAATGAAATTATGTTTTATTTAATAATTATATAAGCTTAGATAAATCATAAATATAAAATATATCATATACAAAACATATTTTCCATAACAATTCCCAACCATGATAGGTGGTAAAGTAAAAAATGAACAATATCATTTCGTGAGGCGGTAGTTCTTCATACACAATAATTGTAAGTTCATTTCCCATTAGATGGATGTGTGGGTAAAACCATTACAAAAAAATAATGTAGTATATTTAAGAAATTTAGGTTTTTATATAATAATATAATAATAATATTTTCGGATGCGTAGAATGTAAATAAAATAAAGGATCTTGAGGAAGGATGTTACCTCATCTTTGGGTAACTCCATTTGGTTTGCACCAAAGGGTTTATTTGAATGGATATGATTATTGGTTGAAGGGAGGGATTTTGGGATATTATTTGAGAGGATATTTGGTGAGAAAAATGGATTGATATGTGTGAATAATTGGGAGAGTTGAGTGTCTTTTTATAGTGGAGGAGTGACATTCTTGTAAATTTCCCAAAAAGTAATTCTAGCAACGTTTTTTCCATTAACAGCGAATCCAATAATGGTCCAAAAACTACAACACGGATGGAAGGGTCTAAATATTAATATCAAATATATTTTGGAAACATTTTTTAGGTCATTTTGAGCCTTAATATTAATTTTTAGTCCATTGTTATGGTAATTTTTATCTTAAACATTGTAATTAGATTTTATCACTTTCACTAATATTTTTCATGAAAACCTAATTTAACATTATAAGAAATTAGAAATTATTCTTATTAAAAATATATAATCCATTTTTAAAAATTCTTATCATATAATTTTTAGAAATTAATTTGAAATTAATATCATTGATGGGATGACAAAGTGTGTTCCCAAAGTAAAAATGTTCAACAGTTTGCTATGTTTTTATGTCCAATTTCAATTTGAAATTGATCCCAATGACCTAAATTGTAATTATTGATGTAAAATTGATCTAATTAAATTTTAAAACTAAACTAAAATATAATTTAACTATTTAAATAAATTAGAGGAAAAAGTAGTTTGGAATTAAAATTCAGTTTTTTTCACCATTGATCAAAAAATTAAACCACTCAAAAAAAAACAAAAAATTCACCCAAATTAAAATTTGATATTATTATTTTAATAATGATGTTTATTATAATGAATAAAAGGTAAAAAAGTGTCAAAATAATATTTAAAATGGGTTCTCGGTTAAAAGGAGGTAAAATTACCTTTTAAAAAATACATCTTTCTTATTTATAAAAATTCATTTCTTTGTTACTTATACCAATAAAATATATTTTGTAACACCCAATGCTTCCATGGTACGTTTCCCTTTGAATAATGTAATAACTTGAATTGTACGCAACTTTGAGATTCTAATACACCGCGACCAATTAAACTAGCTGTTATGAATAGTAATACAAACTTTTTGAAATTTTATAAATTTCATCTTTCAAAATTGACTTCATATTTCTATTCATAATATCAAAATTATCTTAGGGTGAATTATTTGTATTTTTCTAAAACCTTTCAAATTTTGATGAATAGTGAAAACACTAAGTTATAGTTTAAAACCAATTTTTTATTTAAATAATTATTTATTTTAATTAAATTTTTTTAGGTCAAAATAGATACCTAATACCTATATATGTTTAGTGTAATTAATTGGATTTAGTTTATAAAAATTTTAGATATATAAAACTTTTGTTGAACTGTTTAACCATCTTTTACCCACCTCCAAGGAGCATTTAAAAATTTGAATAAAACATAATTTTACCACTTCTGTGAATTGAATTTCAATAATCTGAGAGACAGAGTTGATATCAGTATGTAAAATTTTGTTCAATAAGATAAAAAATATTTTTTGGTGAATAGTAACGTTTTCATTTTATTTACCACGATTAAAAGTAAATTGGGTAATTAAGGGTAAAAATGATATTATTATTACCCTAACACAAGTCCTAATTCTATTGGATAAGTTTAATTTGACCAAAACAACCATAGGAATAAAATATGATCCTTTAGGTTCACTTGGATTAGATAAGGACATTTATTATTATTTAATTCAAAGAAGAGTTAAAAGTGTTAAATTCAAAGCTTAATAACTAAACCATTTTTAATATAGGTTTATAAATAAGATAAATTATATTATAAATATTAATTATAAATATAAAAGTATTTCCTAAATAATGGTATCTTATTTATATTTCTTAGACATTATATAATTTAATTTATTTATGACACAATGATGATGCAACAATTACCTAATTAATGAAATATTAAAATATTTGATAATATAAATATCCAAATAAATGTAATTTGAGACTTTTTATGAATTCCACTAATTTTCTAGGACAATATGGCATATTAGGGTTGGTTTGATGAATTTAGTTTTATTTAATAACGCTATTATGAATTTATAAAAAAAACCTAATACTGTCAAAATTGACATAAAAGAGTTAGATTATTAAATGATATTTTGTTCCTAAAAATCTATGTTTTGGAAAAAAGACTTATATAATGATATTTTTATCATTAATGAACCGCTTGGGGGTTCTCTTGGAATTATATAGTATGTTTATTGACCAAATAATATAAAAATACAAAGAGACATGGTAAATGTCAAACTATTTAACTACGAGTAAAATCTACAAGGTAAGGTTAATATAAAAACCCAAACCTGTCTAAAACCTATTGTCTTAGTGGGTTTCGACCCATACCCACCTTATAATTTAAATAATTAATTTTGGGGTTATGATAAACCAAAAATTATTTTATTATAAAATAATATTTCTATCTTTTCCAAAGGTGCCCCTCAACTCTCTTATAAAAGGAAACTCCCCCTTCCCTAAAATTAACACCTTAAAATCCTTTTTTTAATCCAAAATCTTCCCAAATACCCTATAAACTGTCCTCCATTAATCTTAGAGGCCATCCTTTAGTAAAAAAGCCATCCTAAGTATCCCTTTTGATCAAATCAAAATGATGAACCCGAAGAAGAGTTAAATATTTCATCACCTCTTTCAAGTTCCATTCTTCTTCCACTTTCACTTTATTTTTATTCCCATTATAAAATAATAACTCCAGTATCTTATATATACTATGATTATATTATAAATATGGTACCACCATATTCATTAATCTATCCATCCTTTTAATGACATGTCACCATACGTGCGTACGTGCGACATACCGTCTTCATGTCGTGGTGTAATTGTTATTCAATACATTATTATTTACATGTGTATAATAATGATGTTTAATTGATGTAAATAATAAATATAACATGATAATTATTCATTATATATGATATATCATCCAATTATATATTATTTTAATATCAAAATAATGATATTGTCGCTCGTCCGTACGTACGTATTACCGTCTCCACGAACGTGATGAGATTAATTCCCCATCGTAATCCATTCAAGAATAATTTTAATTAGATGATTAAAAATAATGTTTAATGACTTAATATAATTCTTAATATGAATAAGATACATCCTATTCATAACAATAAATACTTATGAAACAAATCATATAAAGGAAAACGAATCAGTTAACACCTCAAACGACAATAATACTAAAATATTATTAACAAAGTAATATTAAAAGATTATATGTGATATAATATTAATGTGTATGATTATTTTATAATTTAATAACAATTATTTAATCATTATACATGAGTTTTACCTACCCTTGACAAAGGAAAAGTACAATGTAAGGGGTTTCTTATCTAACTTTTAATTTCGTGAGATTTCCATTGTTCTCCACTTATTTATTAAATGTGGTGTATTGTGTATTTTCATTTGATATATATATATTATCATGATTCTATTTATATTCATGGTATTTTGTGATTCATTTTTTTGTTATTAACTTTTTTATATTCGACTCGATTGATTACACAGAAGTAATGGTTTTTATCTCACTTCCTATTTCCGTGAGATTCATGCCATACTTCAACTATTTTTTTGTGTGGTTTATGTACTGCACAATGATTGTATTATTTGTGTAATATACTTTATTTTATTAGTAATTACATCTTCATTTTATGTTCTATCTTTCATGGGATGTATGTTTCATAAGTTAACAAATTGGTAAGGGAATTTCAATTTTCAATTTCCACTCATTCATCTTTACGCATACTTCATTGATTATTTTACTCCATGATTATTTGTGGAATAACTATTTATTATTTTTGTAGTAATTTCCACTCCTCTTTATGTGTATATAATTTTGATACACATAATCCCTCCATTGATAAATTCTCAAGTCATCGATATAAACTTGATAAGAGTAATTTTAACTTAATCTCCACTTCTTGAGTTAAATATCCAATTAATTTGTGTTGTTTTTACAAGAATATGTGTGATTGTACTCTAATTGATTTAAATTAATATCCAATAATATTCAATGTATTTATATTTTTTACTCATAATTATATCATTTATTTATCCTTATCCTAAGGATACGGTCTTTATAATAGATTTCATCTCAATTTACATTCCATTGTGACTTCTTTATTGTTATATGCCAATTGACTTTTATATGGTGTATATAATGTACTTTGACATAGTATATCATGAATCCATTTATTCCCATGATATTATAAAGTATCAATTACCTAAATTATTTGTATTCAAGTGTCTCTCTTTTGGTTATGAACTCTAACTAAATTATCATTTTAATATGTTTTAAATTTTTATTATTCTAATTCTTTCTCATTAATTTCAATGTTTTAAAAAGGGGGTTAAGGATTTATTTATATGGAAATTAAAGTCTTAAAATTAAAATTCCTTTTAAAAGTTTCAAAGTGGTATGGGACACTTTGATTCAAAAATCTATTTTAAACGACTTCTTGATAAATAGTGAGACTTTTAAATGTTTTCAAGATAAAGGGAGATATTTCTCTCAAATAGTTTTGAAGATTATTTTAATCTATGTCAATATCATTCATTATTCTCTATTGATGTTGATATATTATAATAAAATCTTCCATATGGTAATGAATGAGTTATGTTTTACTATGAATGTGCTATTTTTATACCATTCATGGTTTCTGGATAAAATATTGATATTTCGTATGCTAGTTTTAATAAAATTGTACAAATTATGTTTCAACCTTTTCATATGAGAAATGAATTGGATTTAGTAAGTGATGGGTGGAGATCACTATAGCTCCTCAATGTATCATTAGTTCTCATTAGACAAACTAGTGTCTTGGCAAAAGGCCTTGACAAAATCTTATTTTTAGTCTTGGCACGTGGCCTTGACTAGGTGGTTATGAAAGTCTGGAATTATGCATTCCAGCATTATGAAGGTGGGTATTGATATTTCATGTGATTATTCGACTATTAGAATATCCACGTGAATAAGTAAATGGAATTATTTGATTTTATCATTTCCATATTATTCTGAAGTTGAAGTTTAAAAGGATTTTGTTTTATTCTTCTACATTGCCTTAAATGTTTATGCTTATTTATGAATGTTTCCGCAATATTGTAATCCTTACTGACCATTTGAGCTCACCCCTTTCTAGGTTTTATTTTTTCTAGGATACGAAGAAGTATATTATGACTTACTTGTAGGGATAGTCTATAGAATATCACTGTTTTCTATAGAAACACTGTTGTTGTAGTTTTCCATTTTATGATGTAATGTAAACCTTATAAATGTATCCAGTACTTCCAAGGCTACGAAACTAATCGATCCTTCAAGACTTGATCATTTTTTATCATACCAATGATATGTAATAATGCACCGACTCTGGGATTCTAGTGTCAGGGCATTACATATTGGACATGTATAACAAATATTGGTTGAATATGTCACATATAGAATTTATTTAAATCATAAATTAAATGTTGGTTTTTAATTTTTTGAGGTAAACATGTGTTCGTACAATGAAAACAATTTTCTAAGAAAAGTAATTTCTTTATTCACAAATACATCATACGTTTAATTACAGTAATTGATAAAAAAATGGATTCATTTTATATGAAAGTATACATAATATTTTCAAAATTTAGATAATATCATTCATTACTTCCATTCCAACTGCTAGGTGGTAGCTATAATAATTTTCATAATAATATTATTATTTATATCTTTTAGTTTGGTAAAACTCGACCTTGTGTGTAACACAGGATATTGAAGGGACTCGTAATTGTGTGCGATACAAGAAAAAAATAGTATTGAGTGTACAAAAAAATATTCTAAGTGTTTCATGTATTGAAATCTTGACTTGGTGATGTGTATAATACAAGACACACTTTGTGATTTCATATAACAAAATCTATATGTAGTGTTGTGTGAAATGAAAAATATTAAAAGATTAAATTATTTCAAAAAAAAATTCACAAAATATCCAGGTGTTATATTCCAACCCCCTTAAAATGAATTTCTCCTCCAAAATTCATCTTTTTTATCATTAGATTAATACATGAAAGTTTCCTTCTTTGAAACCCACATAATAAAAATGAATATTAAAACCTTCTCTAAATCAAGAATGTTAGAAACATAACAGTTTTCCAAAGTAACACATAACTAGGTTTTCATATAGGATAACAAAGGTGGGAAGTGAAAATAAGGGATTGGAAGAGAAATATAAGTATAAATTTTTGAAAGATGGTCATAGGGAACATGATAAGTAGAATCTTAACAATCACATTGCCATAAATATCTGATAATCTAAGAAGAAATTCGATTCCTTGGAAAAGAAGGTTCTAGGATAAAATTCATAATTTCAATATCCTTTTTACTAATGTTGGTTAATTTTCAGGAAAATATATACTTAAATTATTTCAAGTCAGCCTTACCCTATGTTGTGCCTTGACCAACTTCCACTTCATCTCTTATTATATGAAATGAAGGTGAGTTTTTCATTCATGTGTCATTAACAGATCATGAGATTCATCAATAGAATGATATGTCATTCCATATATAAATATCACAACAAGAATGTTATCAAAATTTAATAAATTTTCTTCAATACTTATATAGAGAGATAACACTTTATTATAAACCATTCTATAAATGGTTAACCTTATAAACCATCTGAACGATTTATGTCCAAAACATTAGAAATAAGGTCACTAAATTTCTCAAAAATAGATTAGCACTGATCCTTTGTATATTAAAAAGTAGCCCTTGGTTTTTAATAATAAACATGTGGATACACTCATCCTGTATTATCTAAAAACATGGTAATAACATGAATTATGAAAAAGCCTTATTTAAAACATTCATGTTTCTTTATTCCAAATATTATTGATTATGTTTCTTAAATCCAAAAAATTTATAAACTTCATCAATGATAGCATAAACCACTTATCAACAATTCCTTAATTAGTTAAAAGTTAATTAGTACCATCTTACTTAATTATTCATATTCAACACATCGTTATCCAAAACAAATTATCCTAACATAAATAACAAATTAAAGGTTATTTTCCCTTAATCAGGTGTTTTTTACGAAATAACCTTTCCATTATATCATTTTTCCTGTATATAAGAACCATTAAACGTATTCTTGGAAATTATTAGCCAAAAAAATAAACATAACAATCCTTATATATTTCACCTGTCATATAACATTATTCTCAAATCAAATTCCATAAAAACATTTATTATTCCACTTAATCCTTTATCCATAAGAATTTTACCTCATCCTATTATTTAATAACTCCTTCCTTTCACATTTCATTTTTATTATCATCATCGTCATCAATATTACCATTAACCATACTACATTGTCTATTCTCTTCATGATATTTGAACTTGGGACATATATTTTCATAATGATCATTCATTACACTCTTAAATAATTTCACCTTAGATTATGTATTAGGGAGGAAAATATTCCCATCCATTATTTTAACCAGACCCTTCATTTTTTATTTTTAGTTACATGAATTGTGTTCTTATTTTCCATATTCAAAACATATTCTTATTTCTCTAATACATTAACTTATGTGATTATTTAAAAATTATTAAAACAAACGAAATTGAAACTTCTTTCCTCTATGGTCTTTATTACCTAAACTCTTGGAGAACTTATTTTATTTCTTCTTTGCTGAGTCAGAGAGTTGGTTAATGTACAAATTGTTAATCATTTTTTGTGAGAAAATTCCTTTGAATGATCACAACATTATCCGCTCCAGTGAAAATCCCATTTTACCTCTCATTTGTAAATATCAATCACATTCAACATTAACCCAGTTCCATATGGTTCCCACCATTGACTAAAACTAGATTGAATAGTGTATGAAATATTTGTCATAACAAGTAACCACATAATCATGAAAAACACTTATATGATGTCTAAATTATGAAAAATTATTTAATATATTACACCTTATATTTTTACATGGTTATTCATAGCCATATTCTATTTAAATCCTTCATAATTTTTCATGAATATTTTGTGAATTTCTAAAGAATATCCCCTAGAAGATTCAAACTAGGTGTACAACAAGGCATGTTGTCATGTAATAGGTTATGATCAAGTCAGGAATAGAGCACCTTTTCAAAGTTATTACCCCTGGTTACATCTGTTCCAGAGCCACATCCACTTGCTGTATCCACAAAGAGATGTATTTATAGTAAACCACTTGCTTTATCATTTACCAAAATTCCATGACATTTTCCTATACTTTTCCTTATCCTTAAATCTAACCATAGACATATCCTTAGGGTTCTCACAAAGGTTTTATCATCCTAGTTCCTAAAGGTTAACTAAAACATGTATCTAATACCAATTATAGTGACCTTATCTTTTCAATAATTAACATTATATCTTTTTTTGGAATACCTACTACTTTACACAAACAGAAACCAAAAAACCATATTAGCCTATTTTTTTGGGAAATAAGAAATCATAAACACTAGTACATAAGTGAGATAAATTATCTCATACAAGGTTCTTTATCACTATATCCCTTTTTAGATAAATCCTACATAATACATATCTTCATAATCTGGAGAAAGTAATCATAAAAAAGGGTGAGCGCATATTCCTATTAAGGGTAAAAAAGATTATATATAAGCATAAACATGAGCATAAGGTTATGATAACATGATCCTGACCTTAGAATATTATACCCTGCATGAAAAATATCATAAGCATGAATCATGGAATAAGATTGGAATTTCATAACTCATTTATTATAAGGGAATCAAGATAATAATTCATGAAAGCATAATATATGAATAATACCTAGAATTACGGAAGACAAATAAGCATATAAAATTATTTCCATAGAAGCAAAAAAATTTCTACCAAGTCCATCTTATCAGTATGGGTTCACTATCTATACTATATTAGTAGTTATGATTTTCTCCCATGAACATCTTAGTAGTCAAGGTTCACTACCAAGAGAATCTTAGCGTACAAAGCCCTTTGCTGAACCGAGTTCACTCACCTTTCCAGAAATTTATATCTAATTAGATATAAATATTTACCAAATTAATTTGAGAGATATATAGGTCACAACCATCTCATAATTAAATCATACATTCATTTTCCAAAAATCCTAAAAAACAGATTATAAATCATAAAATGAAATGGATATCATAAAAATGTAATAATATCATAACATATGAAAAAAGGATAGGTTTCATAATCATTACATAAAATCAAAAACATTGAAAATAAGTTTTTTTCATAATCATATTACCCCTGAATCAGAAATGGGTTTTATAAATATATAATACGTGAATGAGAAACGGGTTTCCAAATCATAATTCCATCTATATATAGACCATTTAGAGAAATAATATGAATGAAACCATGATATTATTTCCTTATAAATTCATTAGTAATACCAATGGGATTCATCTTACTTATTAAATAATTTGTAAATATCTTTTAAAAACATTTCATGATGAAATTATCATTTCTTCTTTGAAAAATGATTCTTTAATCATAAAACCTTTTGACAAAAATTTTCTTTGGAAATAAACATTAAAACGTATAAAGGAAAGTTTGAAAACCTTTGGAAATATTTTTCTTTGAGAACATTTAAATAAAGCTTTAAATCTCTTTTGAAACTTTCTTTATTGAAAACTTATAAAATAATCTGGAAATAATTTTGAAAACCATTTGTTTGAAAATAAATTGAAAACTTATAAAGAATAATTAAAATCATTGAAATAATTTTCTTTAAAAATAGCATTTTTAAAACATGTAAAAAAATTGTTGAAATTAATTTAAAAAAAATTTTAAATATAAAACATTTTTCAAAAACGTTTTTCTTTGAAAATATATTTCAAACCCTTTAAATAAAACTTTTAAAATTATTTTAAACTTTTCATGAACATAGAATATTTTTGAAAAACTATCAGGAAAACACTAAAAAATGGATGCCCATATTATTAAGAAATACACGTTTCTTAGAAAAATAATATTGTAAAATTTATAAGAATATTCCAATAATGAAGATTGTGATGGTGGATAAATCGGAATACTGTAAACATTACATTTCTGCCATAAAAAGTTTAGAAAAGTGCCTCAATCAGAAAATGGTAAGAATATTAGTTTCTATAAAACATTTTGTTAAAAATGTAAAAAAATGGTAAAAATTTATTTTATAGGTCATAGGATAATAGTATAAATTTTTTTCGTTTTTTAGAAAACATGGTTTTTAGAGAACACAAGTTTTTGACCTAAAGTAGAAACAAAGTCGGATTTTCCTAAGAAAAACTTAATAATAATCTTACATACCTAAGTGTTGGAAAATGTCACAAATCCATGATTATATTATTTATGGATATATGAGAAGAAAATTAATGAGATTTATTAAGATATATCTCATTTTTTATCAATGGAATCATGATCATAAACAATCCTAATACATGATGAGATTGATTCAATATAATCTTAAAACGTGGTCACATTGAATCATAATCCCCATGTAAGAAAATTAAATTACATGAATCTTACAATAACATGAAAAGAATTATATTCAAGATATAACATGTCAAATTTTTGAATATACACCTCATAGAAAAGTATAGTGTATAACAAAACATGTATGTCAAAAAAGGAAAATTGAGACAAAACTATCCAAATGATTTTGTAACTTTTGAATGGTAAAAACCTATGAATGAGAGATCATAAAATGGGTATGTAAATGAAAATAAATATAATGGAAATAACCATAAAATAAATTCATGAGTATTATACATACCACATAAAGTAAATGAGTGGTGAATAAGGCATGTATCTCACATATATAAGAAGTGAGATGAGAAAGCCCGTACCTTAAGTGTTGAATCTCGTCGTACACATTCAAAAATCATGTATAGTAAATAAAAGTTTTTTATAAATCTACCAATGAAAAATTTTATTATATAAAATACCATATATTATTTGGTTATGGATTTATATTACCCTTTTATTAACAACTTCATGTTATTGTTATGTTTTGGGTAATATCTTCTTTGTTTCTCATACATTTTTTAAATTATTATTTGTTATTTTCTTAATCATATCATGATTTACATATTTAACTAATGTATAATGTAATATAAATATCACATATATTTATTATATAAATATTTATAATAATATGTAAATAATATAAATATGTAATGGAATGCACCGTTCATGGAGACGGTTGGTAGTACGTACGTATGAACGATGTTTCAATTTAATTAACATTTTCGAAGAAAGTAAGTAAATTAAATATATAAATATATATATATAATCATTTAATTATTATTATGATTTAATATATATCATATAAGTTTACTAAATCAATCCTTAATACATTCCATGTATATTTCGAACGAATGACATCACATTGAGGAGGTAGTACTCCACATGTCCACAAAAGAAGTTATCATTTTTATAGAAATTGAAAGAATGAATGTATGTTTTATATAATAATTAAAAAAATTAAATACATTTTAAATATCACATCTATCATATAAAAAATAGATTTTCCATCATAATTCCTAACCATTAGAGGTGGTAATGGAAAAAACAAACAATAAAATTTCGTGAGGCGGCAATTCTCTGTATACAAGAATGGTAATCTTGTTACTCATTAGATTGAAGTGTGTGTAAGTGTAGTTAAAACCATTAGAAAAGAAACATATCAATATATTTTGTATAATATGGTTATTATATAATCATGGAACAACTATATTTGAGGGGGTGGAGAATGTAAATAAAATATAATGAGCTTGAGAAATGATGTCAACTCTTCTTTGGGTAACTCCTTTTGGTTTGCACCAAAGGGTTTACATGGATGGATTAATTAAAAAATGGAGGATTTTTTTATTAATTAAAATATTATGGGATCTTATTTCAGTGGAGTGTGGACGATCAAATGGCTTGATTGGTGTGGATATGTGGGAGGGTTGAGTGCCTTTTTATTTTGGAGGTGGAGTGGAATTCTTATTAATTTTATAAATGGGAATTCCACCCATGTTTTTCCTAGGAAAAGTGGCTACAATAAAGGTAAAAAACAGATAAATGGGATAATAGGGTTGAAATAAGAAGATACAATGTCTTTTATACAAGTTTATAAGTAATCTTGGGCCTCAAGTTTTGGGTTTTGTCATTTTTCAATCTATTTTTCGGTTAATCATTGTAATTAATTTTAATCACTTTCACAAATAATTAGGATAAAAAACTAAGTTGAAACTATTATAAGTTATAAATTATTGCGATTGAAAATATTGAATAAATTTTTTAACATATCCAAACTAGTAGACACTAAACATGTTCCCCAAGACAAGTCATCATATGACATCAAGAACACCTCCCCATCTGCCATAGGTTGCCAACTAACGGTAGGGGTCTAATGAGTCACATGGGGGTACTATACCCACTTCATTAGAGTAAGGAACATCAAAAAATAATATAAATATTGGAATAATATGAAAAAATGAATAAACATACAATTAAAACATCTCCCAACCAGGTATAAACCATAATTAAACATTTTCAATGTCATGTCATACTAGTAGTGCAATGTGAATATCACCTGAAAATAAGACAAATACAAAAATACAAAAATGGGTCCTAACTCTGTGTCTAGATCCTTCCCCAGGTACATCCCAAGCCCAACTCAACATACAATAGTAGTGAATTTTCCCCTATCTTGACCTACAACCAAGAAATCTGCTCGGGTACCTAATGACGGCCCAAGCAGGGTGGGAGTACAAAACTTTGTAGGCCACCACTAATACTGTCTAAAGAATATACATTCTAAAAGATAGTGCATGAAAGTAAAAAATAAATAGTAAATAAAAAAGGAACATTGTGGGTACCATTCATTAAAAATGTTCATTTATTTCATGCTTAGCATTTATCCCAATTTCATTTTTATACCATCTTTATTAAATAATCCATTTTAAGACATTCTCTTTCTATTATGAATACAAATCATCAACACAAGGGACTATAAAAATCAATAACAATGCACAAGGGGAATAATTTAAGTACCTAACTCACTAGGTATGCACTTATCACACCAACACATTATCCTCACCTCGAAGCCCTAGTCCAGGTGTAATGTTACCATTAGGAGAATAGAGCCTCCATCCCCTTCATTAACTTGTTAATTTTTGGGGTGGAGTTTAGAGACTCAGCCAAACTCAACCCATGGGCATAGAGCCTCATGTCAATAACCCACTCTACCAAGCCACGTGAACATGCTTATTAACCCAAACACCATGTCCATAGCCTAACACAACCACACATAACCAATAACATGGGAAATAAAATACATAATAAACAACAGTGGAATTAATAATGTATCATAACACATTAACACTTTACCAATTATAATTTATAGCCATTTATCCAAATTCCCATTCATGTGCCTTAACCCATCAAGTGTGTTCAACACCCGGAAACTTGGCCAATATTTATCAATTACCATATATTATCCCATTTATCCAATTAATCATTTTACCTATATTTTCCGCTTATTCACTTCAAGTACAATACTATTACCACACAACACAACCACTTTATTACATCAGCCCATTTGGTTCACCACATAATTCCCATGTGTTAAGCCATTAAACATATTCACTCATTCCCTTATTACATATCATTAACCTATTCATCATTTCCCATTCTATAATCCTAGACCAAGTTCATTAATTAATACGCATTAATCCACTTAGGCATTTCTAACCAAAATTCGTTAAACAATTGACATAATCCCATTCCTCCCAGCTTTCCCATTTTTCAAGACAAACAGCCCCTATGCCCTTATCACCCTAGGTACAACTCTTATTATCCCATTTACAAAATAACCTACCTTTAAAACATGTTCTTCATGGGTTACACATTATTATTAAGTGATTTTTCACTTAACCCTACCACACTATAGGTTCGGGAATGCAAACACACCCCATGTTTGGCCCAAAAATGGTCAATTCATCATCCATGCATCCCATGAGGATCACAAGGGTTCTAATTGGTCACATGAATACACCATTTCACGAAACCCTCTAACAGAACCAAGAACACAATTTGGGGAAAACAAGAACAACAAAATCCATGCACAAATCTAAAAAACATATGATAATACTTGTAAACAACCTAACTCGAATCTAATGATGAACACACTCCTAATCAATGCCATAGATCTGGATTCAACAAAACTTTGATGCCTCAACATATATCTCACTTGAAAAGGAGGGTTTTATGTATTTTGAAGGATATGGAGAAAAATGGAAACCCTAAACCGAAAAGAGAATCAAAAGTGGGATTAGCGTTACCTGGATCTTCATTTCGCAACCGACGGCACTGAAAATGACAAATAAATGAGGGAGATTGATCCATGTTATCTCTTGAGGTTCTTGGGTAGTATCTAGGTCTGGAAGAATTTAAATGGAGGAGAAATGTGAGTAAAACATAAATACCATGTAATGGATTTTTAGAAATATTCTAAAAAATACTGGGTTGCATGGTTTACACGCACAGTTTTTTAAACCGTGCACAAACTATGTGTGTGCCACTGTCCAAAAACACATATTCGCATAGTTTCCTAGGGATTTCACATGGTTTTCTTAATTTTTCTCCAACCATGTATAAGCCTCTTTCCATGTCTACATGGTTACCTAGGATTCTCCACATAGTTTCCCTAACTGTGCACAAACCACACAACATGCCCAAAAAATCATTTCCCCCCTTTTTTGTTTCTCGAACCCACGGAACACCCCCAAGCCTCCTCAAGAACCTGGGATATAACTGGTTTTCCAAAATAAGGGACTTAAATAGAAATATAAATATAAACACACCTTAAGAATGATCTGCGATCTTACAACCATCCCACATTATAATGGCTTGTCCTCGTTGCGCTCTTTTCGAGAATCACTGAGAATCCAGAATAAGATATCATATCACCAAACCAACCTATGCATTCCCAATTTCCATTTTTCTCATAGAACATCCCAATACCCAAAGAAGACGAATCAAAGAACATAATTTCCCCACCATTCTTTCTCTCGAAATTCTACATCACGAACTATATACTCTTCAAGGATGAATCAAACTCAACCACACCCAACCACTAGAACCTCTTAGATAAAATATAGGAAACAATGCATGGTTCAAAATAGGAGGAATGTTTCAAACAACATCATCTCATTAAAGAGGAATGAACTGACACCCCATCATTTCGATCCTCTTTGCAACTCATGACCCAAATCACTTGGCATCATTTTCATCTATTCCCCCCCCCCCAACTCGAACGATGACCAAACTCAATATCTATAAAAAGAGAACGCATGGTCCTTTCAACCACCTTTCCCAACTTATGTTGATTCACCACTATCGAGAAAATATCACTCAAATATCATCTTAACTTTCACACCACCTGACGTGTTCCAACTCACCATGTCAGAACATCCATAAGACATTACCCTACATTGGCATCCAACTACACTGTCGAAACCCTATGGAAAGACATTCCAACATTATCCATTCAAGGAAAAAGATCAACTTGACCTCACTTAGGTATACCATCATTTAAAAAAGGAACTTTCCTCAACAACATGTACTTTAATGTGGGTCACTCTAACAATACTCATTCATGTTTACCATCTCAGGTTGGACTGTCCCCGACTAGCTTTTCCCATAATACCCACATTCCATTGATGGTACACTACCCCCTCTCACCTTCCCAGGTTTCCTACTAACCTGAATCCTATCATTACCATCCCATGAAATACTAATGCAGTTCCATGAATTCCAATAGAATTCCATCACCACAACACTAATACCTCCCAAACCGTCATTGACTTCACGTCCCCAAATAAAAGTCCCGACACAAACACTCTTACCATTCATACACTAACTGAAGTGGGATAGGTTCACCATTGAACCCATTCCAAAATCTGAAGTACACTTCCATCCTAAGACATCCACCAAAGTTAATTTACCATTCTCCAAAATAACCCCTCACTCTAAACTGAGTTGAGCTATCAACCACTGACCCATCTTTGAATGATTTGATTTACTATTAGCTTGACACTAAAACACATGGCTAAGGAGCCTTCAAACATCAAGACATTCTAGTACCACTCAAAGCCTCATAAATGAATTACTCTTGATTTTCGTTTGATTTATAGAACCCAGCCTCTTTTTCCACCGACCGTTGTTACATATCTATACACCCTTCGAAAACTGGGCATGGGAAAAATAGATTACATCTGGAACCACCCTGAGCCCAAATCCAATGCTCGGCTCAAACAAACACCATTATCAAATCCCACATGGACCCTTTCTTAGACCCAATGTGCACCTAATCAGTTCCTCAGTGGCATCTCAATGTCACTACATCAACACTTCATTCTCTTATCCTCCCAGGACTGATTTATCACTACCCACCTTAGGATTGTTGGCACTATTTCTCTCAGTGAGGGAATCCAGTCACCACGACACACACTTGATTACAGGACAAACCCCAAAAATTGTCATAACAATCTAGATTTTCTAGAATAATAAAACGAACGTCACCTGGTGTCTATTATCAACTTCTGTGAATGGCACACAATGCATTTGTTGAAATGTTGTGCATCCCAGTGACCCCACCCAAAGAATCAAGGGTGTGTATCCCATTATCTTCCTCCACATATACCATTACGAGGAGCATAATCTCCAGAATGTTCCTCATCCACCCAAACACATTCAAGTCTCTTGGAATAAAGCTGGAGATTATTAAAATACACAAGACAATATCAATATATTTTGTAGGATCGGCACAAGATGAGGTACGCTAATAAGTTTTCGATGACCACCTCCACCAAATTATCCAATTTTGATGTCAAATTGTGGGACACCATGACTTTTCAACCAAGTCTCACCACCGCTCCATAACCAAATCACTGAGCATCCACGAACCAACATTACATGTGGAACTACTTCCACCACACCACTGTAGTTCTTTTGATGTGTCCCTAACAGCTAACAATGAAAGAACAATGGTATACCACACCAACTAAACCAACAGTCTCTCAAAAATCTATATTTACCTATGTGTATTCCATAACCTACTAACTTACCTAACCACACATCTTTGTTAGTCAAACCCATCAACACTGAGGCGGCCTCTGCATCTCACCCAACATCCAAACATTCATACAAAAAATTTCATCCATGTGACCGACCTCACCTAGGGTGTCATCATCAAGAAAAAAGATAGTATTTTACATCATTCACCTTTGTCTCTTCCACTCAAAAACAACTTCGAGTCCACAATTAATCATCATCCAAATAGAAGATTCAAGGATCCCTATGAAAAAACCCGTCAAGACAAACATTTTCTCCCATAAAAAACACTAGGTTTCCCTTATAAAGAAACAGGTACAACTATACCATTTATTAGAACATGGTGGTACTTTGTATGTATTAACACCACCTCTGAATCATCTCCCACACACCTTATTCTGGGGTACTTGCACCACTGGGCGAAGCTCCCATGAGGCCACCCTTGATTTTACAAAATTATCATCGTGTAACCACAGCTTGAATGGAACCACTAACCATCATCCTTCCCACTTAGACCTTTAGTCCAAACTCGCACCATGCAACAATTTCAGTTCCCTATCAATGTCCAAAACATATACATGTTAAACCACTCCCAAAAGATCTATAAACCTTATTCGACCTCTCTCATAGGTCACCATGAAGGTTGAATGATACCAACTCCCTAGAATGGAGTCACAAACAGGAAAATCCATTGGTCCTCTTTCCAAACAATACATATCATGACACGAACAAAGAAATGCTCAAGAATGGCAGTCTCAGCCTAGTTCTGATTCACATTGTGCTTAGCGCTCCAAAAAACCATTTAATATAGGTTCTATACCAATGGTGTACACATAAATCAGTACTATGAGAAGAACACCATCTCCATGACTCAAAACACAACTCATGAGGTCTCTACTCACATGGTCAATGAGGCCCAGACCCCAACCTTTGGGTTAAAAATGCACTCTGTATGGTCATGAACCCTGGGGGTTTCCACACTCGCATTACCAAACTATGCCTCATGAACCAAATGGAACAACACTACCATGGGTTACCTAAACACATTACCTATTCCCTATCATAACTGAAAATACTCACAATTCAAATCCAATGTTTCAAACTAGGGAACTCTCACTACCCTAAACTATACATACTAGGGTCAAACTGACAACACAATGTATTCCAACAATTGAAAATACTTATTCTCATTTTAAACTTATCATTCACATGACTCTTTCAAGAATGAATGATGGGATTTAACCACATATGGAAAAGATCTCATACTGTCAACCTTAAAACAAACCATTCTTCATACTCTATCTGAATGGTCATCATCACACTTAGAACACTAACCTATACCGTACCTACTGTGGATCATGGCCAACATGGGGTAATAGATTTACTTAATCATAGGTCTTTCATAAACAACTCTTAAAACCAATTCTTCTTTTACAATATGACCCTTTCCTCTTAGCCACATTTCCCATTTCAGAACTTGTTACAATAATCATTTTAACTCATTTACACCTTTCATTGGGAAAAATACATTAACAATTTTACCTTCATTATATAATCTTTCTATTTTAGACATCGAATCAACCATTACAAAATATCACAACCCAAAAATTTAACCTGGTCATAAATTTTCTTTATACACGATATCACTTACCTATTAATGTACATTCTTTTCATTCACCCACTTGAATTACCATTACTAGGCATCATTTTCTTCAAATTTTTCAAGGAATTAAAATTCATTATACTCTCTTTTCCCCCATACATTGATCCCGTGTGTGTGCCTATAATGATGTATGCCCCCTATATCCTTAGGTTTCTAAAATGATGCATGAATTCAAAACCTCCTTCCATTCTGGAAATGATAAAATATAAAAAATTAGTCAAATCACACAACATGTGCATCACCCAATGGTGAAATTTCATTCATCTATAACAACACACATCAAGAACAACAATCCCCACCCTAGGTGACGTGGGTTTTCCCCCGTAAATGGGTTAGATACTCACAGGAATGAGCTCATTACCAATGCCCGACACTATCCTAATCTCCTGTTTACCATTCCCAAATAGTAAGAAAGAGAGAGGAACTCCTATGATACCACTTTTTAATGTTCTAAACCCAGAATCAACATAACTGGTGCCTCGAGCAGGGTCGTCATATGACCTCAAGCACGCCTCCCCATACACCAAAGGTTACCAACTAGTGATGAGGGTCTAATGAGTCCCATGGGGAGACTAAAACATATTTAACAGAGTAATAAAAAGTATAACTTAATATAAATTGAGGAATAATATGAAACAACTAATAAAAATACAATTCAAACATCTCCCAATCGAGTAGAAACCACAATTCAACATTAACAATGTCATGAAATACTAGTAGTGAAAAGTGAATAAAACCAAAAAATAAGTCAAATAGAAAAATCCCCAAATGGGTCCTAACTCTATGTCTAGATCCTTATCCATGTACATCCTGATCCCAACTCAACATCCTAGAGTATGGCATTTTCCATTGTACTGACCAACAACCAATAAATTTTCTCAGGTACCCAACGACAGCATGGGCATGGTGTGAGCACAAAACTTAGTAGGTCAACACCAATGGTGTCTACAAAATAACTAGTATAATATATAGTGCATGTAAGTACAAAATAAATGGTAAGTAAACAAGGAGTAGTTCATGCACCATTCATTAACAAGGTTAATTTAAATCATGCTTATAATTTGTCCCAATTTCATTTCTTATACCATATTTATTAAAAAATCTATTTTTAACACATGCTCTTTGGGTTGGAAAAAATACCATCTACAAAAGTGTATAAGGATAACAATATCAATTCATAGGGGGAATAAGTAAAGCCACTATCTAACTAGGGATACACATATCACATCAACACAGTATCCTCTCCTCGAAGCCTCAGTTCAGGTGGAATGAAACCATTAGGGGAATAGAGCCTCCATCCTCTACAAAAACCCATGAATTTTGGGGTTGGAGTTTAGAGAGGGAGTCTAACTCAACCCATGGGCATAGATCCTCAGGTCAATACCCCACACTACAAAGCCATGTGAACATGCTTATTTATCCAATAATCAAATCCATTTCATAACACAACCACACATAACCTATACCATGGGAAACAGAATACAAAACAAACAACAAGGGAATTAATATTGTGCCATAACCCATTACCACATTACCAATTATAATTCATAGTCGTTCATCCAAATTCCAATTCTCATACCTTAACCCCTTATGTGTGTTCGACACCCCCATACTTTGAAAATATTTTTCAATTACCGTATATTATCCCATCTATCTCATTAATCATTTTACTAGAATTTACCCCTTATACACTTTAAGTAAAATTCTCTTATCACACAACACAATCGATCTATTACATTCAACCCATTAGGTGTACTACATAATTCCCATGTTTTAAACCGTTCAACATATTCACTCATTCCCTTATTACATCTCATTAACCAATTCACCGTTTCCCATTCCATCATCCTGGTATAAGTTCACCAATTAATATGCACTAATCCTCTTAGGAATTTCTATCCAAAATCCATTAAACATTTGACGTAATCCCATTCAACCAAACATTCCCATTTTTCTTGAAAAACAACCCCTTATTCCCTTATCACCCTAAAAAACTGGAATTATTCTATTTACAACTTGACCACCAATTAAAACAAGTTATTTATGGGTTTCACATTATTATTCGGTAACTTTTCACCTAACCCTACCACAATATAGTTTAAGGAATATCAGTGCACTACATGGTTGGCCCTAAAATGGTAAATTCATCCTTTATGCATCCCATGAGGATAGTTAGGGTTCCAATTTTTCACATTGACACCCATGTTTACCAAACCATCTTATAGAACCAGCAACTCAATTAGGGAAAAACTAGAACACAATAATCCATGCAAAAATATACAAAAACTATGGGATAATACTTGTAGACTACCTACCTCGAATATGATTATGAATACACTTCTAATTGAAGGAATAGATCTAAATTCAACCACCCTTTGATTCCTTAACCTAAATCTCTCCCGAAAATGAGGGTTTTTGGGATTCTAAAGGATATGGAGAAGAAATGGAAACCCTAAACAAAAAAGATAAGAAAGAGTGAGACTAGCCTTACCCAGATCTTCTTTTCGAAACCAATAACACTCCAAACAGACAAGAAATGTGGGATATTGATCCATGTATGGTCTTGAGGTTCATGGGGCGTCAGTGGGGCTAGAGGAAGTGACATGGAGTAGAAAATATAGTGAAACATAAAAACCCCATAGTATATTTTTTAAATTTTCTAAAAAATATGGGGCACGTGGTTTACCCGCACAGTTTTCCAATCCCTGTGCAAATCGTGTGTGATCTACTGTCCAAAAATCTCCCCTTCGCATGGTTTCTTGGGGATTCGGCATGGTTTTTTTAACCATGTGTCAACCATGAATAATCCTATGTCCATTGCTTCATGGTTACCTGGGATGCTCTGTACGGTTTTCACTAACCATGTGAAAACTGTTCAACATGCCCAGAAAACACCCCCCCCCCCCGTGTCATGCCTTGAACACCCTTGAGCCTCCACATGAGCTTAGGAAACAATTATTTGAACAAAAGAAGAAAAATAAACTGTAACATAAATAGAAACATGCCTCAAGAAAGATACAATATCTTACAAATTTTTCCAAAATCTAACCATAGAAGTGGAAGAAATTAATTTAATATTAGTCCTACAGGCAAGATGACAAAAACGTTTTTTAAGTAAAAATGTTCAAATGTTTGTTAAGTTTTAATATCCAATTTCTTTTTTAAATTGATTCCAATGATCTAAATTTTATTAATTGATGTAAAATTCATCTAACTATACTTTAAAACCCAACTAAAAAATAATTATACTATTCTAATAAATTAGATTAAAAATATGTTTTGAATTTACATTCAGTGATTTTCATTATTCATCAAAAAATGAAACGTCAATAATAAATACCAAACAAATCACCCAAAGTAAATTTTAATAGTCTAAGTAAACAAATAAATTTTATTTTTTCAAATAAAAATTATAAAAGTTTTTTAAAAAAATATTTAAAATATTTTCTTTATTAAAATGTGATAAAATTACCTTTTAAAAGAATACAACTTTTTGTCTCTAAAATTGGATTTATTCATATCGTATACCTATAAAATCTATTTTATTAGTATCAAAAATATTTATTGAATATATAACATATAAAATTTATTTAAAACATTAATCAAATGTGGTTTTTTTAATTTGTTGAGATAAAATTGCGTTTATTCATAGAAAAGTATTTTTCTTAGAAAAATAATTTCTCTATTTTTAATTAGTTATAACATTTAATTATACTAATATATAACCAATTGATTAATTTTATGTACAAATATAAATAATATTTTCAAAATTTATTTAATCATATTAAAAATGAACATTCCAATAGTTAGGTGGCAGCTATAATGATATTTTAATAATATTATTAATTGTATCATTTAGTTGGGTAAAACACTACCTTGCATGTAACACAACCTATCAAGGGGACTCTGAATTATGTGTAATACAAGACAAATATTGTGTTTTGTGTACCAATATCTATTCTAAGTGTTTCATGTAACATAATATTGACTTGGTTTTATGTATAACACAAGACACACTTAGTGCTTTCATATAACAAAATATATACTCAGTGTTGGGTGAAATAAAAAATATTAAAATATTAAATTAATTCAAAAAAAATAAAAAATTCATGAGGTGTTACAATCCCTTTAAGAAATGATGTCTTATCATCAATATATAAAAAATTAAATTTTTTAGTGATGCTATGTCCAAGAATAATCAAATTGTCTCCAGACATATACAAGGTGGGAAGGTTTCATCAACATCAACACCCCCAATCCTAGAGTATTATTTGAACATCATTCAGGCCTTCCAATAGATTACTTTTCCATCTCTGTTCATCTTGGATTGAATTACTCAATTGGTAATGATAACATTACTGTATATCGAACTAAAAATATACTACCACATCATATTATTTTCGATTTGGTCAAGATATTCATTCATTACTAGAACCCAATTCTCATCACTTAAAGCTTCTTTAAAACCCTTTGTCTCAACTCGTGATTAGAAACATGCTTAACGTGGTGAATTTTTCCTCTATGTATACACTAGTGCTATTTGATCATAGATTATATTGTTCCTATCTATTTTGGCTCGAATATTTGGTTTTTATGAAACAAAGGTCTAAGATCAACATTCACATCATCTAAATATTCTTCTAAATATATATTAGTTTACTTTTACTCCCTCTGATCTTTTCATCTAGTCATCACTATCCTTATGAGACTATTACTGGATTTTCCTAATATTTCACTCATTTTCGACCAAAACGGTATCATTTAACTCTAAATATTTTCGTAGCTTCTTATTGACTCATTTATATGTTTTTCATTTTCCGGAGTGTCAAAGACATATCCCTTTATCTCTATAAGATTCAAAATTTCTTTGTTTCTACATTCTGAGAATGAAACACATACTTCCAAATACTAAAAAAAATTCAATGATTGATTCTTTCTGTACCAAATCTCATATGGATTCTTCTATTCCATTGGACACAATAATTCTTATTTATAAATATAGAAATATTTCAACACTACCTCTTTCTAATTATTATTTGAAATTATTTATAAATAGTAATTGTCCAATCTATGTTATTGACAACCCAGTTTCTTCTCTCAACCACTCTATTTTACTATGGAGTTCTTATAGATGAAAAATGTTTTCTTAACCCATGTTTCTTGTGATAATACTACACTATGATTTTTTCTAACTAAATTACACTATAAATTTAGAAAATTCATATTTTCTGACCAATAATATTTTCAAGTTCCCTTCGATAATGTGTTTTGAAAATGAACACCTTAGGCTTAAGGGTAATAATTAAAACACATTCCATTATTCTGAAATCATCAATTAAAAGGACATAGTATCTCTTTACATCAATAAACCTTTGTTAAATTAGTTCAAAAACATCAATATGTACTCGTTGAAGTACTCTAGTTGACCTTTTACCTTTGACCTTAAATATCTTTCTAATAATCCACCCTTGTTGGAAAGCATCGCATGTATTAGTACACTATCATCATAACATAAGGTGATCTTGAGTAGAATCACATATAACTAATTCTTATAATGATTATTGTCTTTAATGGACAATCCATTTGTGAAAAAACTTTTTTTCATCATTCATGGATATGAAAAATATAGCTTATTCTCTTATAATAAGGTAGATATCCCCCTTTGTGTGCATTCCTTAAAAAACTCCAATGTATGTTCCATTGAAAATTTATATCCTCTTAGAAATTATTATAGTGTTTCCTAACTCAAAAAAATTATGGACACATATCATGTTGTGTCTGAGGCTTAAACAACCAATACATATATCCGTCTCATGTCCTTGCCCCCAAAATTTGATTCTATTGATCTATTAATCTTAATTACTTCATCATGTCCAAATCTTGTGACACATTCCTCATAATAGCTGATTTATATCACCAAATAATTATTTATTTTCATATGTTTACTGAATCCACTATCAATGATCCATATTTTTTTTGATTTTATGCTTTGAAGGAAATATCTGTAACCACCACCTTTTCCACTATTTTCTTTCAAATCCATGTCTTCGACTTCATACTTGATGTTGAGTGATATTTATTATATTCTTAATAGAATTATGGTCTAACCTCGTCTTGTAAGTTTTTTATATTTATTTTATGTTCCCATATTATTTTGATAATCTATTGATATTATGCATACAACAAGTTTTGTTCTTCTTGAACACATTCATCTGCATTGTCAATGTGAAATATCTGGTCATGTCTCTGAATCATCAACATGAAAAATAGAGACCATCCAAATAATTTTTGTAATATTGAACTCCCTTTGGATCCATATATTTCTATTATACCTATTAGTAACTCTTTTATATAGAACATACATTTTTATAATGCATCATTCTTTTACAACAATTAAAACTAATATAAGGAGTATTTGTGTGTGTTTCATTGTTATAGTACAAATTTTACTTTGAGTTCTTAGAATATTATGAATCTCATTCACACCAAATCAATATTAAAACCATTTAATAGTTCTTGAGTTTAAAAAATCATTACTACTTTCTGTTTTCAGTCAATCCCCATATCATCTATGTCATTTTGATGTTTTGTTTTCTTCTCCTGACATTCCACTGACTACTTTTTTGGTCATTTAAAACTCCAATTTACCTTTTTCAACTATATGTGTGACTTTATTTCCTAATACCACATTGGGAGGTAAGATTTTTTATTGATCTTTTACCATTATTTATTCTCTGAAAAATACCTCTTCATGTTATTTGATATTCTTGAATCAATATATTACTATGTTAGTTAAAAAATCAATATCTCTAATCTATTCTTAAATTTTCTTGTTTATATCAATGAGATTATCTTTTTTTTGGGATTTTCCGATCTAGTATTCTCAATTTTATCCCTTATCTTATAATTCTATTCTTCCTGAAACTACATAGAGAGTTTTTTTTATTAAGAACTACTCTAATGGATTTGATTATTTTGGCTCTCCGAATTTCAATCTCACCATGAGTGGCTTCTTATTTAACTTGGCAGAAAACTCTTATTTAAAATTTTTCATCATCATTTTTGATTTCTTACCTTATTAGGGAGTTATCTATAATTTCCATAAAATCATTTTCTTCAGGATCATTGTATTCTTCCATATCATATACCTCATATTCATTTAAATATTCATTTTCTTATGAACAAATATTCTATATTTATAAATAAATTTCACTTATTATTCTTTCTTCATTTATCACTAGCTGAAGAATTCTTCTTTAGAGTTTCATCATTATACTAATAATCATCTTGAATATTCATATGAAATTTTCTACAATATATCCAACCTTTTCACTATGAAATCATGTGGGAGTATGTTTCCAATTAAACAATCCGTTTATCCTTTGTATATTTCAGTAATGTAATGAAAAAACATCATCCACAATATCTTATTCTTAACCATATTATATGATGAGATTCGTCATGGCCTTAAATTAAACCTATTTATAATTCCCTTTTTCTATTGGATCATTATCATAACTTCCTATCTCATCTGAAACAAGAGTACATTGTAAGATATCCAATGTCAGCTCATTTGGATCTTTATCTTATAATAAAAAAAATTTGAATTAAACCAAGGTGTAAGTATTTTCAAGATATACATAATGATTTTTAAATCATTATTAATTTCTCTAATATCATGCTTTTATTCCATGAAAAAATTGAAACAATTCATTATTATATATACATACTTATTGGGGCATATTCTCAAGTCCTCATATTTATTCAAAATAAACAACCATTTTTCTTATCTAACTTTTGAGTCACCTTCAAAGATATTTAATAGATTTTCCTACAAATAATGTTATTATTTACATGACATCACCATCATATAGATTGTATTGTATAAATATCCTCCCATGGAATTGATTCATTAGGCATCAATATCTATTTCTCTCTAATATGATAATGATAATGGTTAGTTATCCATGCTAGTAGAAATATCATGCATGGTCAAAGTAAACACATACATACCTAATGATCAGATGTAGTGCTACATCAGATTATTCCATAGATAAAAGTAATTTCCATTAACATCCAAAACATTTTATGATTAAATACTTTTATTGATTGAACTATATGAGAAAATACAACTTTAACCCTCAACTCAAATATGATTTTTTATCCAAAATAGGTTAAAAATCCTGATAGAGGGGGAATCAAGGTATGATAGATCAAAACAATAGTCTCTTTCTATGTTTTTTCATCATAAAAAAACTCTTGTCTCTATACTTCTAATGGAACATAATAAAATTAAATTAAAACATGAAAAAGACATAAAACGTTTACTCCGTTCACCATAACTATGTTGCATCCATGTATTATACCAAGTAAATGTGTCAATATAAAAAATCCACTAAAGTTTAATATTGTTTCAATGTCTTGATCAAACTCATTTCCCCTCATAGTTTACAACCATTCACAATTTGAAAGATCACTATGCACTCTACTAATGATGAAATGACTACTTCTCTATTGGAATATTCTGAAAATATAATCTAATTTTATTCACACTTTTTTGTATATTTATGATCTTTTTTATCAAGGAGACGACTACCACCTTTTTATGAAAACAACTTCTCAAGACCCAACTATGATATACCTTTGTAGGACTCTTCCAAGAGGTCTCTTCATGAGACCGCTTCATCAGAATCCTCTATGAGACCACTCTATGATTCCCCTTCACATGACTCCCCTATGAGACCTCTCCATGATATCCCTCCATAATACATTCTTCGGTTCACACGAGTCATGTGACTCAGGTATGGGGCCATGTTAATGTTACACTAATCATGTGATACCAATAAGTCTTCCTCTAACTAGCGTGTATATCCCTTCACAAGATACCAATATGATACACCTTCCTGATAATATGGTCTGATTTCATAGATCACGTGATTCCAAAACATGACTTTCAACACATACAAAATACATTTCTTCATATAAGAAACATAAGAAAAATTCCTTAACTCTTAAGGATGATTGAATTAGTATTTATAAGAATGAATAAACCACCATTTTTCTATAAATTATAGTTATCCATCCATTATACCACCTTATAAATTGGACTTATGTTCTTTGTGCGATGACTTCATGTGATCACCTGCTGCATGTCCAAAGCACATTGTGTGATAACCATCATTTCCATTACAAATTTTGTACGATCCCATCACATAATACAATGAAAATCATGTTTCCAACACCATTTTCTTCTAGTTCTTCATGTGATACTATAAATAGATCCAAAATACAATCATATATACTTTTTATTTCAAGAGACCGTTATATATCTCTATCATTTCCAACCTCTTTGAATTCATTAACTTTATGTGATTTCTTAATGATATACCTTTTTAATCATGATATGTATTCGAGTGCTTCACGTGTTCTCTCTATGATATTCGTTGAAAGTCATGTGGTGTCTTCAAGTGATTCACATGATCTCATTGCAAGATACTATGAAAATTATGTTGCAAATTCAAGTGCATCACATGATCTCATAACAAAATCATCTGATAATAATGTGGTGTATTCATGTGAATAACATGATCCTTTCTCATGATCCTTAATGATATTCTAACCCTGCATGATCATTCCACATGATACTTTATGATATTCACACTAACTCATCAAGACTACTTTGATAACCATTTTTTTTTAACAATGTCAAACTTTCTCATGAAACATAATAAACCAAAACTCACTGCAAAGCTAGACTTTTTACAACACCTTAAATGCATCGATTAGTATCATGAGACAAAATATTATAAGTTTTAGTGTATACCTCTCCACATATCAGTATGGTGTCTAGGCATAATACCTTGACATTACGTTTTTAATGTCTAGAATTATACACTTCATCAGCATGAGATCAGTATTATTGATGTTAATGTTATCATTTATTTTCATGGATAAATACTGCTCCCAATTATAGTTTATTATATAATTATTCATATTAATTATTGGTACCATATTATGTATGTCATGCTTTGGTTTTTAACAACCCTAGTTATTTGTTTCCCTTACTAAGAATTTGATCTCACCCATTTCATATGTTTCCATTCCCCATATTGTAAAAAAATTTGTTAAACATGATATGTCTAACAAGATAACATTATGAATATTTTTGGGAGATTTCGAAAACTAATTATTGATTAACTAGTTTCTTATATAATGGAAAAAATAACCATTGGTTGAGAAGGGACCGATATTTTTAGTTTATTATTTGTCATAATTCAACAAATCATTAAAACTAAAAGGTATTAAGAATTTATGTAATGAAATATATTTTTTCATGTAACTACTGTATATATTTTCCATGTATATATAGTTGGTACTAAATCAAGTATTTAAATTATGTGCTTATGGAAATTGGCTTGGAGGTGTGCGTTTGGGGTTCCATAGTTGGTATCAGAGAAGGCTATAAATAACTTTGGAGATAATAATTTTTTGAAGGATAATATTAGAGTTGATAAGTTAGGATTTATCAAAATTTCAATGTTATAGATAACCCTTTATATATTATATGATTTAAAGTTATGGTAATAATGCACTTTTTACTTGGGGCCTCAGATAAGTGAACCTTAGTGAAAAACATAGGGGTACGTCTCACTGAGAATTCTAAATATAGGAAAACAACCCAATGTTTTTGGAAAAGTATAGATTATATGTATCTCATATAAATTACTTCACTTTATAGATACTACAAGTTGATATAGTATCTAAAAAAATTTACCTATGGGAAATAACCTTGAAGAGGTTGAATTGGGTATTAACTCAATCATCACTTGGTGCATGGAAAAGAGGACTAATTGCACAACTATTTTGACACACTAAGGGGTTTAATAGAATGTGATATATGTTGAATTTAATTTTATAAAAATAATGTTTTAAGAATTATAGGATAACATGATTTTATTATAAAGTGATAAATATTGGGTATAAATTCTCCTATGATTATTTATGATAATTCTATTATAATAATCATCACTCATGTTAACTCTTTTAGTTTTAGTAAAGGTTGAAACCCAACGGAATCAAGTAAATTGTGGATTCCATGGACAATGTGGAAACTATCCCAATGACAAACCAAATGTGATAAGGTATAGAGTGATAAATAATATTATTATTCAAACAAACTATCAAGAATTCTAATTAACCATATGAACATTGTTAAAATCCCTAGCACACCAAAGAAGAGAAATATGGAGTTTCCTAAAATATCATGTGACAAAGGTAACCAACGAATTAATATCTAATTTCTTATGTGTAAAAAAATGGGAAGAATAATGGGGAAATTTTATTTAAATGGATAGTTAAATGATGTATTTTTGGAGATGAATGTCCTCAGACTCACAATTATACAATAAGTGGGGATGCTATAAAAATATTCTTAAATTAAATGAGAGTTAGAAATTATGTGACTCAATGTCTCAATCCAATGGGAAATGAAGGAAATAGTCCCCAACAACTATTAGAATAAGTAAAACACTATGAAACTAATACTAATTTATTGGATAGTGAGTTCTCACTCTATATATTCTTGTTTTTAGTGTCATGTATGTTTTCCCCAACTATTGGATATTGAGTTTTAAATAATAAACCATAGTGGTATTATTTTTATATAAATAATTTTCATTGTTTGGGGGTTTTATTCCTTATGTACATATACCTTTTTAAATTAGATTAATTCTATATGAAATTAGGAATGGGTTATCTCCCTTTAGAAAGTTCTTCTACTAATTTTTGATATTGTCTAATATAACTCTATATACTAAAAAAACATGATCAGAAAACATTATACGGTTAATTATGATTTTTCTGTAGAAATTACAATGATCTTATTAATAAAATTGTGAAGACGCAATTTATTTAAGGGGGTATGTAACACCCTAATATTTTAATATATGGCATCCTTTAAAATATCTAAATGTGTTTGATAACTTTTCCCACATACAACACTAAACTAAAACAAAACTGAGATATATTTATGAAGTATGATAATTAAAATATATTCATTTAATTTTAAATAATTTATAATATTAACCAATTCAAAAAATATTTACATAAATGAAATAATAGTTTCTTTTAATATGAGTAAAATTCATTTATTGTAGCTAAAACAACTTAGAAAATAATGTTTTTCTTAAAAACATATATTCATAAGATTGGTGTTTTATATCAAGAAACCAACAATAATTTTATTAGATGATAATAAAATATTTTTACAATAGGAATAGTGGATTTTCAGTGAATTAATAAGTAATTGATAAAAAATAAGAATAAAGGATAATAAATATTTTAAAATTTTATTTTCAAATATGAACACTTTTCCACTATATTTTATGATTTTATTTTAATATTGATTTATAAAACATTATAAAATTAATTTTAAAAAATGTACATATGTTTTGGATTAATAATAGTATGTTTTTAATAATAATTTTTCGTATTTTTTAAAAAGATTGATTTTTAGGTAAATAGTGTGAAATACTATTAAAATAACATAAGTTTTATGACATAATTAGTATATAATTATGAATTGGAAATTCATGAAAAGAAATTCTAATAAGAAATATTTATTTTATATAGGTATTTATAATTTTAAAAACATATATTTTAACATACAAACCCATACTTTATATTCTTGAACATAAGTAATATTTTTTCAAAAATTAGTATTAAATATTATAAATTTAGTATTTTAAAATAAATAATTTTTTATTTTATAAATTGGACCAAATGAAATTTATTTAAAATTTAGAATTAATGGATAAAAATTATATAATGAGGACAACTTTTTTTTTATAATAATGATTAATTTACCTTATGTAATATTGGTTACCGTAATAAATGCTAAAAGGGTAAAACTAATAAATTAAGGGTCAAAGGGATTAAAAAAGATAATTAATGTCTAAAATTGACAATATTAGATTTATCTAGACCTTAACACTTCCCCACATCATCATATCTCAATTTTTATCCACTTTTCCTCTTTATCATGTCCTCCCTTTATATTAAGTTGAAATATTTACGAAAATGTCATTCTCACCACTTAGAAAGAGGGCATATCAGTACCCACTGAATTTACTCATAAAAATAACATTTCTTACTTAAACCCTACCATTTTCCTTAGAATTTAATAAATTTTCTTTCTCTTATGTTTTATTCACAATATATTATTATTGTTTATCAATTTACATGGGATCTTCCATATCAATCTCAAAGTCCTTAATGTGAGAAATCATTTTATAATTGACTTATTTATTTTCTATTTTTATGTTACAATTATAATTATAAAATAAATTTTTAAATAAATAATTATTGGTTATATAATTAATGTTACTATGTTATGAAAATTATAATTAATCACCTTTACACTTTTCTATTAAGAGAAATGAAACTGTAGTTTGTGCGATTTGTGGGCTACCTCCTCCACAGCAAAAAATGTTTAATTTTCCTCAACCACCATAAAATGGTCATCATAATCGGGGATTTAATATATAATTATTATATTTTTATAATTTTTTTTATTCTGAAACAATTAATCAAATTACTCATTCCTCTTTCTCTATGAAAATTAATCATCACCCATGTGTACGTGTTGACTACCAACTCTATGGAACGATGTATTATGCTTTTCATTAATTACATACAAGGATTGTCATGGGAATTGGTTTAATAGATAAAAAGTATGTTTATAATATCAATTATTATTTTTATGAAAAATTGAATAAATTTTTGAAGATATGATAAATAATGGTCATCGTTAATTTAATCATTTAAAATGAGGATACTAAGAAGAAAATAATATTTTATTTTTGAGTAATGACATTATATAAATTATCACCACCATATAATTTGATAAAATTATGATATGAAAAAATAATAAGAAACAAATAAAATCATTATTTTTCTAGTATAATGATATTAAAACTAAACCATTTCATAATTATCTATTAATCATGTTAGTTTTGTGTCTGGATTGGTGTAACCACCTATATGAACAATAATATATATTTATGTCAAGGTTGACTATGATAACATATTTATTTGTATAATATGATATAAAATTTTAAATAAATTTTGTATTGGATTTGGTAATGATATATCACAATTTAACATATTAGTTAACAAGTCACCCTTCGTTCATTAAAAACTATGAAAACATGTCCATCGATAATTTTATCCTCAAGGATCATAACCAAAACATCCATGAAATGAAATTATATTGGTATAAACTATATTGTATCTTCTATTATAGTACCTTATATGTTATAATAGTGATGTTTTTTTAAATATTAGATACCAAATCTACTTTTATCAAACTAGTTCAAATCGATAAATATTACTTACACCAAGTGTTGAAAAATAAGAACAAACTAACTAATATAGATATGCATATAATGATTGTAAATGTGGATTATGAATCGTTATATCTATTAATAAAACTATTGGGTATGAATTTTGTAATCTTAATATTATTATTTAGGATGTTTGGTGAAAGTGTAGAATAAATCACGGCCGAGGTAAGGGTTTTCATCTCAAATTCCCTAATTTGAGACATGTTAGGTACTATGCACATAATTTTATTTTTTTTGTTGTATTTAATACTTATTTGAGTTATAATATTGTGACTAATATTTTAATTAGGGTATTTCAATTTCAATTATAATATATCCCTTTCAAATGGTTTTATTTAAATTTAATTGAATTCGTAAGGGTTTTCTTTATCTCAATTATTATTATTTGAGACAATTACATGTTATAAACCATGTTTAATTTCACTACTAGAAAAACAGGTATTTGTGATGGGTCATTTGCGATGGGATCCCGTCGCAAATGGCCTTTTGTGACGGGGGCCCGTCGCAAATCGCCCGTTGTGGAAAACGCAGTCGCAACAACAATTATTTGTGACAGGCCCATAGCTAAAGATATTATTTGCGATGGGGATCCTTTCTATCACAAATATTACTCTGTATATTTGTAAAAACTTTTAAAATAGTAATTGCGACGGGGCCCGTCGCAACAGGCATTTGCGACGGGCCCGTCGCAATTACTATTTAAAAAAAAATTAAAAACTACTATTAAATTATTTTAATGAATATAATAATAATACTATTTGTGATGGGCATAGTATCCAATTGTGTTCTTTCCCAAAACGAGAAATTTTCTGTTGGTTTATTGTGGGACCAAAAGTGATGGGAGGTAATGAAAATACAACTGATTTTAACTCCGAACCTAATAGCATTTTTGGAGGTCCATCCCTTTCAACTGTTCATTTTCTGAAATGAGATCTGTTTCTGCGAAAAGGATGATTAGCTGGAAGAAATATGTGATGACAGTCAAAATAACAAGGTTTCTTTCCATGAATGAGCATAAATGCTTTGTTCTCTCCCATACAGTAAGGACATGATTTCTGACCATGTGTACTCCATCCAGATAACATCCCATAATCCGGGAAGTCACTAATTTTCCACATCAATGCTTCTCTCAGTATGAAATTCTGTTTCGTTGCAACATCATATGTACTGACACTAGTACTCCGAAAAAAACATAATTCATCAATCAATGGTTTCAAATAAACATCAATATTTTTCTTCGGATGTCCTGGAATTAGTAAATTCAAAAAGATATATGGCTCCTTCATCAAAATCTATGGAGGTAAATTGTACGGAGTTAAAAAAATAGGCCAACATGAATATTGACTACCATAAGATCCGAACGGACAGAAACCATCAGTGGAAAGGCCCAGTCAAACATTTCTAGCTTCTAAAGCAAAGGATGGATGCACTCTATCAAAATGTTTCCATGAATCACCATCAGCTGGATGATTCCAGCTTTTATCAGTTGAAATATTCTCTTTATGCCATGAAATCATTGTCACTGTATTCGTAGACATGAATAAACGCTGAAGTCTGGATGTTAGCAGAAAATATCTCAACTATTTTACAAGAATCAAACCAGACCTCCCATTTTTTCCTTCTTTATATCTCAGTTGCCCACATGTGGGACAACTATCCAACAACTCTTTTTCCCCAGAATATAAAATGCAGTCATTTGAACATGCATGAATTTTCTGACAAGTCCCAAATTTTGAACCAACCTCTTACTCTCATAGTAATTTGCAGGCAAAACATTTCCTTCGGGTAACAGTGTTTTAAGCAAAGAAAATATCTGGTCAAAATAGGTGTTTGACATTCCATTATCTGATTTGATAGCCATAAATTTTTCAACTGATTCTAATTTTCTCATCTTGCAGCTAGGATATAATGCATCCTTAGCAGACCTCAACAACTCATAAAATTCAGACGGTGAAAACTCAGGATTTGAAGCTATATCAGCCGGAGTTTCTATATGTTGAATGGATGAACCTGCAACATCATGTACTAAATCTTGAAACCGATATGGATCCGGAATCAAGTTGGTATCACCTGCTCTGGAACTGTGTTCACCGTGTTGATACCTAAAAACATAATCTGGTTGAAAACCAAAATGCAAGAGATGTCCCCCCACTTTGTCAAACGTGTCAAACGTTCTCAATGCACATTTTATACAAGGGAGTTTTATTTTTCCTTCTGAAATAAATTCTGGATTTGATGCCGCAAATGATAAAAAAGTCTCCACACCCTCTACATATACTGGATTTAAACCAGAACCGTTTGGAATTCTACATTGATTTATCCATATGCGGTCACCTAATAATGATTGTTGACGACCTCGTTGTTCCATATTTTTCAATAAAATATAAAATCATTACTGTTTTTGAATAATTTTTTAGAAAAAACAGTCAAGGAAGGATAATAATAGAGTTTACATCATACACGACTGACGCAAACTTTTTATTGAAATATACCTAAAAATTGACCGTTTAAGAATTGAATATGTTGAGAATAAAGCAAAAGCTGTTACAAATATTGATAATTTTAATATTATATAAATTTTTTATTATTTTCATAGTACTAATATTATTTTTTCATAAATATTAATTATATAATAATAACATTATTACATTATTAGTATATTTTATTATTAATATTAAAATAATATAATTTTCTATATTATATATAATTCTCCTTTCATCTGTGTGTTTAACATTCTGTCTCCACATGTAATATTTGCATTCACTTTCACCTCTCCATTAGTGAGTAGGTTGATAATTTTGAAAAAGAATGCAAATATTACATGTGGAGATAGAAAACACACAGATGAAAGGATAATTGTATATAATATAGAAAATTATATTATTTTAATATTAATAATAAAATATACTAATAATGTAATAATGTTATTATTCCTAATTATTGGTAATTATTCCTAATTATTGGTAATTATTCCTAATTATTGGTAAATATTCCTAATTATTGATAATTATTTCTAACTAATGGTAATTATTGGTAATTAATGGTAATTATTCCTAATTATTGGTAATTATTGGTAATTATTCCTAATTATTGGTAATTATTGGTAATTATTCCTAATTATTGGTAATTATTCATATAATTACCAATAATTAAGAATAATTACCAATAATTAGGAATAATTACATTATTAGTATATTTTATTATTAATATTAAAATAATATAATTTTCTATATTATATACAATTCTCCTTTCATCTGTGTGTTTTCTGTCTCCACATACAAATATTACATGTAGAGACAGAAAACACACAAATGAAAGGAGAATTGTATATAATATAAAAATTTTTATTATTTTAATATTAATAATAAAATATACTAATAATGTAAAAATGTTATTATTCCTAATTATTGGTAATCATTCCTAATTATTGGTAATTATTACTAATTATTGATATTTATTACTAGTTATTGGTAATCATTACGAATCATTACTAATTATTGGTAATTATTCCTAATTATTGGTAATTATTCTTAATTATTGGTAATTATTCCTAATTATTGGTAATTATTCCTAATTATTGGTAATTATTGGTAATTATTGGTACTTATTGGCAATTATTGGTAATTATTAATAATTATTGGTAATTATTGGTAATTATTGGTAATTATTACTAATTATTGGTAATTATTACTAATTATTTGTAATTATTACTAATTATTGGTAATTATTACTAATTATTGGTAATTATTACTAATTATTGGTAATTATTCCTAATTATTGGTAATTCTTACTAATTATTGGTAATTATTACTAATTATTGGTAATCATTACGAATCAGTACTAATTATTGGTAATTATTCCTAATTATTGGTAATTATTCCTAATTATTGGTAATTATTCCTAATTATTGGTAATTATTCTTATTTATTGGTAATTATTCCTAATTATTGGTAATTATTCCTAATTATTGGTAATTATTCATAATTATTGGTAATTATTAGTAATTATTGGTAATTTTTGGTAATTATTGGTAATTATTTGTAATTAGTGGTAATTATTGGTAATTATTGGTAATTATTGGTAATTATTGGTAATTATTGGTAATTATCGGTAATTATTCGTAATTATTGGTAATTATTACTAATTATTGGTAATTATTACTAATTATTGGTAATTATTACTAATTATTGGTAATTATTACTAATTATTTCTAATTATTGGTAATTATTACTAATTATTACTAATTATTGATAATTATTACTAATTATTGGTAATTATTATTAATTATTTCTAATTAGTGGTAATTATTGGTAATTATTACTAATTGTTACCAATTGTTACTAATTATTGGTAATTATTACTAATTATGGATAATTATCTGTAATTATTACTAATTATGGAAAATTATTGGTAATTATTTCTAACTAAGGGTAATTATTGGTAATTATTTCTAATTATTACTAATTATTGGTAATTATTACTAATTATTAGTAATTATTACTAATTATTACTAATTATTGGTAATTATTACTAATTATGGATAATTATTGGTAATTAGTAAATTATGACTAATTATTTGTAATTATCGGTAATTATTACTAATTGTGGATAATTATTGGTAATTAGTAAATTATTACTAATTATTGGTAATTCTTGGTAATTATTGGTAATTATTACTAATTATGGATAATTATTGGTAATTATTACTAATTATGGATAATTATTGGTAATTATTACTAATTATGGATAATTATTGGTAATTATTACTTATTATTGATAATTATTTGAAATTATTACTAATTGTTGGTAATTATTACTAATTATTGCTAATTATTGGTAATTATTATTAATTATTACTAATTATTGGTAATTATTGGTAATTATGACTAATTATTCCTAATTATTTGTAATTATTACTAATTATTACTATTTAGTACTAAATATTGGTAATTATTGGTAATTATTGCTAATTATTTGTAATTATTACAAATTATTGGTAATTATTACTAATTATTGTGAATTATTGGTAATTATTTTTAATTATTACTAATTATTGGTAATTATTGGTAATTATTACTAATTATTCCGAATTATTGGTAATTATTACTAATTATTACTATTTAGTACTAAATATTGGTAATTATTGGTAATTATTACTAATTATTGGTAATTATTACTAATTATTGCTAATTATTAGTAATTATTACTAATTATTGTTATTTATTAGTAATTGTTAGTAATTATTACTAATTATTGTTAATTATTATTAATTATTACTAATTAATACTAATTATTGGTAATTATTGGAAATTATTACTAATTATTGGAAATTATTACTAATTATTGGAAATTATTACTAATTATTGGTAATTATTACGAATTATTAGTAATTATTACTAATTATTCCTAATTATTCGTATTTATTACTAATTATTAGCATTTATTCTTAATTATTGGAAATTATTACTAATTAGTCCTAAGTACCATTAACTATGAACAATTAATACTAATAATTTAAATTTATTGAGTAACAAAACAATGTAAACATAATTAAATTACAACTAATTAAGAATAATTGAAACTAATAAAAAATTTAAAATATATATTAAATTAAAATGAACATAAATACCTTTAAAATTGATCTGAGGTTGATCTCTTATCGTTGTTGAAAACTTCAATATCAACTCCGGAAAAAAAATTAAACTTAAGAAACGCTGAACTCTAAAAATAGAGTTTTGAGAGAAGGAGAAGATCGAGCTTGAAAATGAATGAAAAAAACAGATGGGGGTTTTTATAGGTTAGATCATTTGCGATTGGTCTATTTGCGACGGGATAACCGTCACAAATACCTTAGCCCTCATTTATTACGGTCAACGGTTAAATAGTTATTTGCGACAAGACCCGTCGTAAATAATAACATGCCGACATACTATTTGCGACCGGGGTATATTCCCGTCGCAAATAGCTTTTACCGCCGCCGGTTATTTGCGACGGGGAAAGCTAACCCGTCGCAAATAACTACTTATTTGCGACGGGCAAATTCCCCCATCGCAAATAAGTTTCTAATAGGACTATTTGCGACGGGATTTATCCCCGTCACAAATACCCATTTTCCCCGTAGTGTTTATATCAGGTTGTCACTCATTATTTTTAATTTAATGAAATTTTAAAAATAACAATAATGAATTTATTGATGTTTGTCAAAAGCATCAAGAAATTTAGTGTCACTAATTACCAAAGTTTATAAACATTTCTAATTGGAAATTATTATAAAAATGGCTAGTTGGAGGCATTTATAAATGTTTCTAATTGGATATGATTATATATATAATTAATTGGAACTATTTTTATATTTATCCAATTAGAGATGTTTAAAAATGTTTCTAATTAGATACACACTATTTACCAATTTTTTCTACGAACGATGGTAAATTAGGCCTTAATTAGACATTTTTTATAAATGTTTATAGTTTTTTTAATTCATGATATAAATGTTTTTTTAATATTTTTGTTTGACATATCTTGACAGATGGAAAAAATTTATAACAAAAATTAATAATTTTTTATCCGGTCGATCTCGCTTGACATTACACACAAACTGATCCTTCCTTCACACTATGTCACTATACCCAGCCCACACATCTAGTCGTATGAAGGTCACACCCTATGGGATTCAAACAAAACATCATCAGACTCACTCTATGTAATCGAACAATTTGATCTAAATGATTTTTTATTATAGACATGTATTATAATATATTTATACATATATTAATATGTCTGAATATTAAAAAATTAATATTATATATAAAGGTATATATATATTATTTATTTCTCGTAAAGGGTGTTATGAAACTATATAACCCATTAAGATTGGGTGACACCTCGCCTACATCAGTTTTTCGATCTAGTATGGGTTACAGGCCATGCTAATAAATAATTAATAAGTTAATACATATGTGTGTGTGTGTGTGTGTTTGTGTGTGTGTTTATATATATATATATATATATTGTATCTGTGTCTTTATGTGTGTGTGTGTGTTTATATATATTTGTGCATGTGTGTGCTTACACACACACACACACTGACACATATTCATTCATATATGTGTCAATATTTATATATAATGTGTGTATTTATATATTTATATATCAATATAAATTAATATATATAAATATATATAATAATAATTATAAATTTTTATTTATTTATATATGTAAATTAATAGGATTATATATATATATAATCAACCATGTTTTAGAATGCTGAAAAAATTGTCACTGAAATTTCTATGATTTCTTAGAAACATGGAAAATTTAAAAATGTACATGTGTATTATATATATATAAATGTGTGTGTGTGTGTGTTTATATACATGTTTATATATATATATATATTATATGTTTATGTGTATGTGTTTAGACACACACAGACACACATACATTGATACATGGAATATGGATACATTAACAATAAAAGAATGAAAGACACAAATATAGGGAAATACTCGACATGACTCAAATTCGACAGTTAACCATGACCTACATGGGTAAATACCAGTAACATACACCACAATGGGTATTTGTATATATATTATTAGATATAAATATGTGTTAATATATTTTTATATAAATATAAATTGATATATGTATATATATATAAATATCATTACAAATATATAAATATACCCATATATAAATATATATATAAATTAATAAAATTATTCTGATATATAATTATCCATGTTCTAAAATAGTAGTAAATTTTTTTCACTAAAATATCCATGTTTTCTGAAAAACATTTTTAACTTTAAAATTAGCAATGTTTTTCAAAAAACATGGCTATATTACACACATTTTCTTAAAATCATCGCTAAATTATATATTTTTTCTTAAAAAATCACAAAATTTAAATTTATTCACATTTCTGAAAAAGGATTCATTTAATTATCCATGTGTTCTAGAAATACATTTATATTTTTATATTTAGTGTTGTCTTAAATTTGGCTAACAAACCGCTAAATTAAGTATGTTTTTCAAAAATGTGGCTGAATTAGAAACATTTTTGTAAAAACATGGACAAATTTAAAAGTATACACATTTTTATACATGGCTAACAAATATCTCTAAATTAGCCATGTTTTTTAAAAACATGTCTGATAATTTCGCTAAATTCCATTTTTTTGTAATGTCAATTTATTTACTATCCCATGAATTTTATACAATTTATTTACATGTAATTGTTTCGATAAACTAATCCAAATCAAGTTATTTTATTTTTATTTCTTTTAACTCATGTGATACCCCAGTCGTAAGAGTTTTTGGTAACTCAATTTTCACTCATTGTGTTATGATTATTCCATTGAACTTATTTCATATAAGCTGGTAAAATTCTTCCATTTGATATTATTATGTGGTATTATCCCATTTCATACATTTTTTATTCAAAAACACCTCTATAAATGGTTCATACTTCATAGAGTTTGTCTCCTATAAAGAGATATTGATATCTCAAATCTTATTAATTGAGTTACAATGTCTTATAGTGAAATTGTTTTTTCCTTTATTGGGTTCTCTCACCATAATATTTTTTATATGATATTTTATAATTCTCTTTGGTAAATTTATGGTTTAATTCAAAAATAATTTTTTACTCATTTTACAATGTTAGTATTGAACAAAGGTATTTTCAAAATAATAAAAATGGTTTTTTATTTCACTTTAATATGTTTTTTCTTCCTCTCTTATTTTATCCAAGATAAACATTATTTATTTTTATGGCTACATTATTTGAGACTATGTTTAAAATTAAAGGTTTTTAAAATCATCCATGTAACTTTTTTAAGAGTTACCTTCAAAAGCGATATTTAAATTTTTATTTTAAGTCAATGATAAAAATTATTTCTAAAAGTTATTTTTATATTGTTCTTCTATTTCCCTTATCATTTTTAAAATAATTTACCCTGATGGGGTTTATCATTAATGATTTATCAAGTAATATATACATTTATCATTTGGGGTACTCAACTTTTGGTAACAAATAAATAAATCATGATCTCTTCTCACTGTTGGGATTAAAGTCTATACCAATGGTTCAAAACTGGTGGTATAGGATGGAGAACTATTAGTTTAGCCTATAACAATGGTTCTCTAAATAGTTGATTAAAATGTTATTGGGAAAGGTCTATAACAACCATTCATAGTGAAAATTTGGAATAGGTTAATCTGAATTTCCTTTTAACCAATAGTTCACTATTTACCATTGGAATATGGTTATACCTACATTTTAAAAACCATTGGTATATGTCAAATCCAATTACAAATCCAACAACAACCCCAATATTCCCATTGAACCTGAAATCAATTTCTAGCACATGAAACATAACCTGTAGTCCATCTAATAAGAAATCAAAGAGCCACAAACCAATAAACATAGATCCTAAAAAAATAGAACCTTCAATACAACAAACTAAACTTCCTAAAAATATAAAACCTATAAAAAATGAAAACATAACCACCTAAAAAAATAACCAACAATGCAAACAACACAACATTATCAAAGTTCCAAAAAAATAAAAAAAATAATTATTACACATGAAATCAATTGGTACATTTAACCAGAGATAGCCCACATACAAGACATCACATATATTGATTAATAAAAAATCATTAAGAATTGAATATCACAAATATTAGTCCGAAATGTATCATCTCATACTCTAAGTCATGCTTATCATCAACCATGTCCCCATCCTCACCCTCTTCCTCTCCCTCTACCTTTCCATCACACTCACTAGAAATCTCATCTTCCCAACCACCACTAGAAGTGATTTCTAGTGTTCTATATAACATAGGCATCATGGACATATATCGATCACAATTTATGGTGGTATCCAGTGGATGTGATGGAGATAAAATTTCTATAATTTTCATGAATTGATCATTGGATATTTTATTTTGTTCACGCTCTGGTATGACTATATTTTGGTCCTTTTCCACCTATACATGATCATGTTTTCCAATGAATTATTTTTTTTCAACTCAGTTCTATAAGAATAGGCACATGAACTATTCCAATATCTCATCAGGACAAAACTATTCCTTGGACGACGACATACTCTTCCATGGTTTTCATCTCCTAAAACCTAATGTAAGTGATCATTGAGACAACAATTTTCATCTTCCTTCTCATTAGGGGTCTCTAAAGAACACTATTACAAATATAAATGGATCACTAAGATACGAAATATATATTAAAATGTAAATCAACAAAGTAAAACTTCTAATATGTTGTTTTTTATTCTTTCATCACACATTCATCTCTTTTCTTTTTTCTTGAGAAAATCAATTTTTCTTGAGGAACACATCCTTAAATATTCAAAACCTCCCTCTTCAATGACATTTAATGTCAGAAAAAAATAATTTAAAACAAATTATTAATAAATATTTTCATAAATAAAATCAAATGGATATTAATTATAAATGAAGCTGAAAATAAAAACATATGGTAGATGACTTATAGTGACAAAAAATATCATATTCAATGGATTTAATTTACAACCACTTCATTTAAAAATATTATTTATGTGAAATTGGTTTAACATGGAAGGATGATATGATTTTATTTATGTAGTTTTTTGTAATAAATATTATGTGAAAAAAATGAATATTTATCCATAGAATATGAATTGTGGTTCTAGTGACCCTTAAGCTTATATTGTGTTATTTTTTAAAGTATATTCCCTATGGAGGGAGGAGATAATTTTATAATTGATAATTTAACCTATCTAATATTATTATTCTACCATATATTAATATTTAAAAAATCATTATAACCCCATGTATTATAGTATAGATGACTATATAATCCGATCAAATGAAAAAGAAACCTAATTATTTGAAATATGTTTAATATCAAGAGGAAAGATAAAAATGGAACATGATAAAATTTTAAAAATACTAATATTAGGATTAGGATAGACATCTGCATCATTTAAAAATGAGAGACTAATTAAATATAGATTCAAATGAAATTTAAATATGGTTATTTGTGTATAGGTTTACAAAGTAGTAAATATTAATGCTCCATTAAAATAATATTCCATAATTTAATATAGTGTTATTTTTATTTTTATTTTTATTAATATTATTCTATTATGGGGAAAAAATGCAATTAAGTAGGATATCAAACCCATTAACAGTATAATCACTCGACAAAAATATTTTTCATTTCATGGTTAAAAAAGAAAAATCAGATCACATGATCACGTCCATGAGAGCATATGGATCATATTATATTTAATAAAAAGATCAACACTAACTTTTCAATACTAGAGTGAATAAGGAAAACTGATCCAAGAAATATATAGATGACACAACATGTTAACATGAAAAGAAACATTATAAGAAACCACTATACAAGTAATCGTATGAATTTGATGACCTATTCAGTGTATTTCCAAGGATGATTCTGAATTCAAAGAGTATATAACTCATTCATGAATTTTTCCAATTAGGTTAAGATATATATGATAGAAACAAAAATTAGTGGGACGTTTTTAATTGTTAAATTTATTATAAATATTCCTTATTTTTATTTTGGATCCATGGTGGGATTCTAGGTAAGTTTTGAGTGATATTATTCTATTTAAACCACCTATATTAACAGTAATAATCTTTTTATCTCGGTAATCTAAGAGGATAAATAAAGAATCGTTATAACATTTATTCTATAAGCAAGGAACATAAATTTATTTTTTTTATTACATTTACATAATACATATTCATGTAAGTCCTTGTGTTAATAAGAAGTGAGTGTAAAATCAATAATTGGATATAGAGGTAGAATTACAAAGAAAATTTTGGAAAAGGAAATGTTAATTACAGTTTCAATAATAATAATTGTTTAGAAATACAATTCTATTATAATATTAAAAGAGTGAAATACCTAATTCCTCTCATTTTCTGTCATAATAGTCCACCCCATAGTGTGGACGTATTTTTTAGCATCCTTGTTTATTTATTTCATCCTCGGGCTTCCTACAAAATAATTTTTAATAAAACAAAAACAAAGTATTATTGATATCATGTTAATTTTCATTCACAAACCTATAATATTATTATTACCTTGAACATATTACTTTTACAATATGAAATCATTTCCCAATAATATTATACAGCATGAACATTCATGAAAGGTGTGGCCTATAAATTCATACTAAGTCTAACATGCCAGCCACTATAAAAGTAATCCTTATATGCTCTCCATAAACCAACTAATTCCATGAGTCTTTCTAGCCTTGTAGCCTCACCATTTGTAAAATTAAAATGAGACTAGCTCCAAAATATTAATTCATTTAAATAAAATTATAATATAACACTAAATACAATGATTTTTTACCCATATCTGCACCAATGCATTATTCATTAATTTCTTTGACAGGTGCTACAATGAGTGTGGCCTGATGGGAATGATGTTGGATTATTTGGAAAACATCTTCATAAAAATCTATATTCCTTCCCCCTTTTCCCAATAATTTAGTTTTCCTCATTTTAGTCCACTATGTGTTGTGTGTAGTGGTTCCACACATAATGCATTCTTGTAAACCCACATTTCTTATCAAATGATCAATCTGTTAAAGAAAAATGGATTTCAGGAATGAGAGGGTACGACACCTACCATCGGGACAAGCCTGTACATGCACGGGAATGCCTAGCCGAACTGCCATGCGAAGGTGGAGAGCAGATTTCACGATGAAGATGCTGGGGAGGAGGAGTTCCAAGTAGTTAGTCAAGAATGTATGTAATGTTTGAAGCCTACGAGAAATGAATTCTTCTAAGGCCTACGGGCCATGTAATACATAGGCATATGGAAGTTCTAAGGGTTCCACCTCACCCCTTGAAAGGTGGATTATCAAAATCAATAAAAAATGAAGGCCTTTGGGCCATTGGAGGTGGTAAAACAATTTACTAGGGTTCTATAAATATACCTTAAGTAGGATGGTTAGTGGGAGATACTAGATCCCTATGCTCTGACGAAACTCCAACCTATACGTATGGATTGGGTCCCAATGTATTCTATGGATCCTCACAATGTGTTATAGTAGAATTCTATAAAGCAAGAATGCAGAAGCTCATGGAGAAATAAGTAAAAGGAAACATAGATGGAATATATGGCTGTGAAAATGCATTATATCGACGAGGAGTAGGAATCATTTCCTGATAATGGAAAGGGAAGAGAAGTGGGTTATATTAAAATAGTGGTGAAAACATGGGAAACCTAAATATATCATGTGTCTCTAAGAACACCGTGAGATTATAAGGTGTAGTAGATGATGTGGTAGGAGTACGAGGTGTGATTGGGTCTGCTGAGTAGAGTGTGTAGCTCTAGTACCTCAGTCATATTGTCATACAGAACACTGGAACCACTATGGAAGCTGAGAAAAAAAATTACCTAGGGGTGGATCCTAATTAAAAGTTAAGAGTACAATTAATCACATTAAATTATATATTATTGATATATATATATATATATATATTAAATAAAATACTTACAACAGGTGCCAATAGAGGGACATCCAACTCTCTCATTTAGTGATTATTCTCATTTATCCTTTGTTATCATATCTTCTCAATTGTTTCATTTCCTACATTTGAAAAAATCATGGAATTAATTAGAAATACAAAACTAATTTCTATGACAAACAAGAAAGAATATGAGACATGAATTAATTAAGGAATACCAATTTTCAAACCAAATGAAAGATACATAATGATATAAAAAACATTTCATATTTAGTGGTAAGAATATTAAAACAAAATAAATATCATTCAAAAATTTATATGTAAAAATTATCATGTTTTAGTATGCGTAAGATATAGATTTGACTATTTTGAATTTGATCCAATTCAATTTTGGTTAGCTCATCTAGTTCGTTTTGGTCAATTGATTAAGTCGTTTTTCCTTTTTTATTTATCTTAGGTCATTTGGATCATTTTTTCAATTTATTATGTGATATTTTCATTTGTTAGGTCATTTGGTCTATATTTTGGGTTAGGTTATTTTTTCGTTTTTTTTCATAGCTCAATATTTTCATAGGTTTTGATTTTTATATTAATTATTTTAATATGTCCAATTAAATTCATATTTCTTCTAATTTAATTATATTGTTTTTTTGTTTATAATCATCTAATATAGTTAAATTAAATATTAGATAATGAATCACAATGAAAATTCCAAGCAATAAATATTGAAAATTCACATGAAGGCCAAGATGGATACAAAATATTTGTAATAAGTTATAAAGTAATTTTAATAGTACAAACCATAACAAATCAAGTCGAGCTAAACCAAAAGAACTAAGAACATAGATGGATTACTCTATATATTTCCCATGACAACATTAGGTTCACAATCAACTCTGATAATTGAACTTTTGGAGTCATCATAATTAATAAATGGAGTAGGTCCAACGGTAGAAAGGATGGTGCCAATTCCATCATCACCCTCATCAAATTGTTTTTGGGATTTGTGAAATAATGACACCAAATTTAGTTTAAAGGTGAACATTCACATAAAAACATTATTTCTCTATTGATTTCAATATATATGGTTCATCAATATTAAGAGTGTGAGTCATTTCAATAACTAGTAATCCATAATCATTAACAAATATGACATGCCTCATCATCAAATCAAACCACTTGAAGTTCATCACTATGACTCGACCATGAGGGAAATAATCTAATATGAGTATTTTTTATAAGACTCTATAAGAAGATGCATTTTTAAATCGAGGTATACTATTTGATGCACTAGAATAATACCATGCTGTGGAAGTTACCTTAATACCATTATTTCATGTTCTCATATTTATTTATTGTTTAGTGATAATAAATATACACCCATTGACCACAATAAATTTTCATTCTAGAACCACATAATTTGGCCCAAAAGCCAATGCACTTATTTCTTCAAATATAGAATATGTATGGAAAATCATTAACTAAAATGTATATAAATATTAAAATTAAATGAATATTGATTTTATTAATTTATTACTATGATATTTCTACCTTAAATTTCAACTATGTATAAAACTATTCCTTATGAAACATATCTATCCATCTCAAAGATAAAAAATGATGCATTGTATTTATCATTTTTTTAAGTTCATGAATGAAAAAATAAAGAAAAAGTTTAACTTATATGTAAAATTACATGATATTTGATAAGATACAAATGTTCCATAGTAGTCATCGATCAAATCATAGTTAAACAAAACTATGTGATGTGCCATATCCCAATCTTCATGGATTAATTTGATCAATGTATATGATCTAACAACTCCCCCTATTTGGGAGATTTTTGGAAAACTAGGTTCAATTTTCTCATACTATTCTTCCTCATTTCTCATTGGTCTATTTCATCTCATTGTCAGATCAGAAAAATACATTAAACAGGAAGCCATAAATTTTTAGGACAAATAACCTTTCATGATAGAACCTTCATGATGATTCTTGTTCCAGACATAAAACCTCAATGTGTAAATATTTTGTTTAGTTGGATATATCCAATGGAAATAAATATGTCCTATAAGAAAAATTTTAGTTGTAATATGGATAGTAAGATACAACATGCATGTGAAAACTAGTGGATGAAATATTGTATCTAACTCACACAAAATTAATGGTGTTTCTACAAAAAAATTTGGAAGAAACCATTGGAAAAATTATTTGAAAAATATCTCTATAAAAAGGGAACAACTAAGTAACTAACATCCTTACATTATCAAACATAATATGATGGATTGATATTATAATCAACTCCTACAGAGGTATGTGATATCATGGGTCTTCAAAGACTTTTTCTTCAACTCTCTTCTATTGACATATTTTTGATATGTTTCTTTAATAGATACTAAGAACATTGATAGTCTTTGTTACTTCCATAAAATGGTTTTTTATGTAGTTTTCATCACATAAAAAAGTCATGGAACATTCTATTTATTTTCACTGATACACATAGGACGAAATTTAGGTCTGATTCCCCAAACTACCAAGTCACACTGAGATCATAAGTCATAGTTTATATTTCCATTGACATTTAATGGAATTGAAATCAATTGTTCTCATATATTCTTTTCATTGTTCATTACATATAATAAATTATGTAGAAAATTGGTTGAATACTACTTAAACTCACTGAAGATACTTCTCTTCATCCAATTATAACTGGTTTGAGTGGAAACATTATTCCTCTTTATAGATTTAATCTGACCCTTACCAAATGAAAAAAAATAAAATCTTTCAATTCATTAAGAACATAACTTCTAGAAATACATTGAGGTGGATTTTTAGTCTCTATGGTATTGTCAAATATTAAATGATTATTTCTATTTGGATGGACCATTGGAAAGAATCATTTATGTTCCATAAAACTGAAACAGTAATTATATTTAAGTCTTCTATATTGTGTATTATTTATAAAAATTGGGAATGATAGTTTTCTCTTCCCTATCCATCCGTACATCATTGCATAAGCAGGAAAATCATTGATCTTCCATATAAGGACAACAATCATCTGAAATAAGTCTTTCGAACATGAATCATATGTATATATACTCACATTCCAAATATGTTTCAAATCATTTATTAAAGGTTTAATCTATAAATCTAAATTATTTCTTGGATCAAAACGTCTATATATGAGTATACTCATGAAAGTATACATATCCCTGGAGGAAGGTAACAAATGTCTATAAAAGCATTCTAGGTTTTGTGTGAAGTAAGAATCTTCCAAGAGATATTAAAACCATCACATGAAAGACTTATCCTTAAATTATTAACATCATCTATGAAATCGGGATATTGAGCATCAAATTTATACTATGAAAATTCATTTATAACTTGAAGCAAATCATTATTATTCTTCTTTATCTTGGTATCATTCTATCAAATTTTTATTGATATTTCATCAGACTAAATAATATTGTGTAGTGTATGGATTACTAGAAAGTGATTAATTACATATTGTGTCACACAATATGGGGTTCCATCATCTATTTTCTTCTATAGAGATGTTCCAAATTTTATATAATCATTTCATTTAGCAGTTTCCTCCCAAAATAAGTTGCAATCTTTTGGGGAATCATGATTTTTTTGAAAATCCAAGTTCATCAAATAAATTCCATTCCATATAATGGTTTTATGTAATATCTTCATCTTCTTGAAGTAAGTCCTTCAAATAGGTTAGAATGTAATCAATGGAAGTATTAGAAATCCCATACATTGTTTTCCCATGAAACAATTGGATTTAAAATTTCATTTTTCTAATTTACCATATTTCCAATACCCTAGATTCCTAGAAGCATCATATTCTTTTTATTCAACCTATCAAAATAATCATTTTCATTAGGTGAATCATGTGTGCTCGTATCAATGTCTTATTGGGTCTTTATCATTTATTTCTCATAATGACGAATAAGTGAAAACCAATCATCAAACAAATTTTCTAATCCTATCCTCTCATTTGGATAATGATCATTTTGAGATTTAATTTTATCCACATTGTGATACCACACATAGTATTTTCTTTAAAAACCATATTTGGTCATGTCATCTCCAACTTCTTCATGGATCGACCAAGGTCTTACAACACAATTATAATATTGGAAGTGTATGTGACCACTATTTGAATCATTTTCAAATGATAAATTTAAAAAGATCTCCAATATGTTTTTAAAATCACTTGATTTTTGATAGGATTCATAAATAATACTTTTATCAATTCTCTAAAAATATCTTATATGTACATTCATAAATGAAAATAAATAAGAATGGTTTTTAATTGAAAATTTATTTAAGGAAATTAGAATTTTATCACTTTATATGAAATCATAATAGACATACAAGTCTGTATGATAATCCTAAAAAAAATATAAAAAATAATTTATATATATATAACACTATAAATATTAAATTATTATATTTTATTCAAATTATATAAATGAGTAATAACTATACATAATACAATACAAAATTTTGTTTAAAATTTTTGTTTATATATTCCCCTTATTCTATTCACTTTTTTACTAATTTTATTCTTATTCAATAATTTCATGTATAAAATATTATTAATTCTATGTTTGTTTGGCATAATCTAGTTTGATTAGGTTCTAATAAATTCATTTCAATCTTGTTTATTTGGTATTGAATTAAGGATTCATGGTAAATTTCACTTTTTTCATTTTTTTCAGTTCAATGTTTTGGTTTATGTCAGGTCATTTCAAGTAAATTTGGTTCTAATTGGTTAATTGTTAATTTTAATTTATTTAATCCCATTGAAGTTAAGTTTATTGGGGTAATGTCGACTCAATAAATTTTGTATTGGTTCGGTCTAAATTATTTCCATTCTTGTAGGTTTTGGTCTTGTTTGTTTAGTTTGGTTTCGTTCAGTGTAGTTTGGGTTAGGCCTCATCAATGTGGGTTTATATTACACTATGAGTGATAAGTTATGTATTGAGTATTTCTTTACAATAAAGTGAGGTGGTATAACATAGTATTATCAATGGTTATATTAGATCACACATTATATTTTATTTATAAATCAATTAGTGGGTGACTATAAGGTGACTTCACATATAAATCACTAATACACTTCCATGATAAATACTGTTTTATTAAATGAAATATTTTTCACCATTATCTATAAATATTATCTCCCCCAACTCATTAAATAGTTCATTATTAGCAGTGAAAAATCTCTCTTATTTTCTTCAAACTATTTCGTAGTGTTGTTTTTATAATTATCATTTATTTTTATCACTCACATTTGTCTTTTTCACTATTTTTACGTGATTTATTTGTTTAGGTCATAAAAAATATTTAAAAACACATTTAACCTTCCTCTTATTATTTTATCCTATCATTGTTTTACTAGGAATTTGTTGGTATAAAAATACATTTTCTAGCTAAATGACCTACAAAAGACTCTCGGCCTATCTTTTTTTGAATTGTCTTTTGTATATATGTTATAAAATATGATACTTGAATAATTTATTTTATATAGAAACACAACCATACCAAGGATATAAAATTAGATCTATATCAATACATAAGTAAACAATTCTACCCTCTACAAGTGTCATTTATCAACATCATTTTTCAAAAAAAAATCTTGAAAACCACTAAAAATCATAGAATATAAAATTTTATTTATTATATTTTTAAATAATCATTGAATATGAAAACTAATAAATCCCAAAAACACATTTTATATCGAGATAATTATTTTATATAAAATAATAAAAATCTTAAACAATCAATAAGAATAATTAGGTTAGGTAGACATATAAAAGGTACTGAAGTTACCCACTTATAAACATCATGATATAAGTCAATAAAATTTGTTAAATGAGATCACATGTTAGTGTTAATACATAAAATAATTATAAATATAAATGATGAATCATAATCCATTCATAAATAGTATAAAATTAAATATTTCTATAGTAAATTTGTTATGATTTCATGCTACCAGGGGATATTCCATACCTAATAATATTGCAGCTATATGAATTTAAAATACAATGTAGAGATTGGACTAAAATAACTAAAATGAAAATGATGCAAAATAAACAACAATAAACCAATCCAAAATTGAATTGAACAAACTAAACCCAAACTGAACTGGTCTAAACTAATCCAAACATACATAAATCGAATATATGAATGAATAAATCAAACCACAGGATCAAAATAAATTAAAATACCTAAAAATAATAATTTATAGAGTAAAGAAATGAGACCGTTGAAACAAAAGAATTTTTTTCATAAATGATAGATTTGGAAAACAATTATTTGATATTGTACAAGAATGAAATGAAATCAACAAGGGAGATCATTTTTGGGCAAGTAGGAAATACGTGGGAGCACTAATGATACTTGGTTTTGGGTATATATATATATGAGAGGTGGTTAGGGAAACACGTGAGTGTATTTGTGGAACACCTATGCAAATGGTTTTAAAAAACATTAGGCATAGATATAAATATCTCAATAATTTTCTACAGTTGTTGGGATTTTCTTGACATAAACAGTCTATCCCAATGGTCTGGAAGACCCATTGGGACAGGGTAGTCTATACCAATGGTTTTTTAACCCATTGGTATAACTTCTTGGGTATATCATTTAGCATGAGTTGTGACTTTTGTGATATAATTTAATGTATTATTTTTTCAATATTTTATTATTTATGTTAATACCCATCTATGTTTCTGTTATTGAAATGGTTTTGTCTTCGCATCCACCCACCTTCTTTCTCTGTATGGTTTATGATCATATTATCAATTTTATTGACATGGGGAAAATTATTAACACTACATATTTTATTTTTTTGATAAGGATGATCATTGGAATGTTGACTACGTATAGTTAAACTGTCCACCGTCTTCTTCCATATTGGATATGATCATGTTATTCCTTTTATTATCATAAGAAATAGTATTATCATTTAATATGTTATTATTCCAATACATATTATTAGTGTATATTTGATTATATATTATTTGACCACCCACCTTCCCCCTACAAATGGTTCATGGTCATGTTATCCCTTTTATTAACATGGAGGAAAGTATTGAATTTATTGATGATTATTGACTGTTAACATACGTTGATTATGTATTGTTATTACGTATTATTCATTATATAGATAGCAATGTTTTTATTCAGTAATATCTTCCATAAGTAATGGAATGAAATTTATTTTTGACACCTATGGTTAATTCATTGTACTTATACAAGTGATGGGGGGGACCTAGAATTATATAGCCCCTCAATGAATCAATATTTCTCATGTGAAAAAAATATCTTTTGTTTAGATGTATACATCTCACCATACCAGTATAGTTTTTTGGAAAAGTCCTTATAAATATGTTTTTGATGTCTTTAATTATGAATTACATCAATATGATATTAGTATTATTGATATCCATGTTTTTATTTATTATTTTGGATATAAAATTGCATTAAATTTAGTTGATTATGAAATTGTTAGGATTATTTTTTCCTTCCATATTATGTATTTCATGATTTTTTGTTGCTTTAGTTATATAATGCCCATACTAAAAAGGCGATATCATTACATTATTATGTTTAAATTCCAATTTTTATAAATAAATTTATTACACATGATATGTCTAAATGGATAAATATTTAAAATATTTGAGGGAGATTTTGAAAATAAATTATGAATTAATTAGTTTCTTATATTTTGGAAAAAATAAATTTCAATTAGTTGAGAAATACATGGGTTTTCTAGTTTATGTTTTTCAATAATTCCCTAAATCCCTAAAGCTAAATGGTCATGGGAATTTATGTATTGAAATATTTACTTTATTTCATGTAACTATTGGATATTTATGTCAAAGAATCTATAGTTGTTATCAAATGTGATATGTATAGTATGTGTTTATGGCATTGGGGTTGAGACTACAAATCCAAGGAATCACATTTTCCTTTTACATAAAACCAATCAAATGACACCATTATATAAATACATTATTTTCTAAGGTAAAAAATTCCCCCACTGAAATTCCATTAATAATTAAAATATTTAATGAAGGGATGGAATTTTATACAAAGGAAACATTTTCAAAACCATGGTTTAGAAATACTCACAAGTATTAAAAAATAGAAATATCCCACACATGAACACCCCTTCCAAATTATATAAAATAGTAATGAGATATATGAATTTATAATTTTGAAAAACAAATACCCAAGGATTAAAATAACTAATATAATAGTTTCATGTAATATAGAATAAAAAAAATAAACAATTAGGGACAAATCACTATATGAGAATGATTTTAATCTACAATAACATATGTTAACGTGATAAAAGAACCTAGAATCATGTAAAAAAACTATGGGAGACTATGTTCATGAAAAACTATGATACATTCAATATCTTATGTTAAAAAATAATCATATCCAATTACATTAAGGTCATTATAGAGAAAACATTTTATGCCTTGCAATTAATTTAAACATTCTAGTCAATCTAGAATCAGAACTACTGGTGTAATCCATGAATAAATAATATTTTATCAATTCTTATAAAGTAATATTAACAGAGTCATTATTAAATGTCTTGGGAAACCATGATCATTAAGTAGATATGAGGAATATCAATTATATAGTAGAACATAGAAAAAGAGAATGAACAAAAACCCTCACCTATGATCACCCATCACAAAAGTAGTCCCATTTCAATAAGAACAACAACATATTATCAAAATCACCCTATCATTTACAAAACATCATAAAGGGGGTCACTTCAAGGGTATAGATACAATAAGAATTTATTTTTCTCTAAAGAATAAATCAGACCCCATGAACATCAATTATAGAAAACAAGTTATAAAATAAAATTTTAAAAACAAACCAAGGAAACGTCATCAAGATTCATAATGTAATAAAAAATCACAAGGATAACAAGTAATAATCCATTTAAAACATATTTTTTCTCCTCAAAAATATTTTGGGAAGAAAAATAAACCTTTAATTATCAAAATCATTAAAAAAATAATCTTATGATTTTAAACAAAAACTTTATGTTCATAATGATTGTAACACTGAAAAACTTTACTATCTTTTCATTTTAGAATAAATTTAATTTCAATTTTTTCTTGATTTATATGCAACCCAATTTTAAGGTTATACTACACACATCACTATGTTATCTCACATTACATTCAAGATTAGACTTTACCTCATTTTAATAGAGCACCAATTTCAAAACTAAATTATTATACATTAATAAATTTTCATCCTTAAAATAAACATCATTTTTATATTTCTAATGTCAAAATTATCATAGGGTTATTTTTGGTTTTTTTAAGAAGTTTCATTTATTTATTAATAGTGAAAATACTATATTTTAGTTAAAAAACATCCATTTCATTTAAATAATTGGTAAATGTTAATTGTTTTTTAAATTGGAACTTTAAGTCAAAATGGATAATTTATACATATATTAATCCAATTTAGGACATTGGAATCATTTTTATATTACAATTGTATATGAAAACTTATCTTGAACATTTTTCCTTTAAAAACCCTCTCTCTCTCCATGTCTACGGGATTACCATTATACATAATATTACCACTTATTTGATTTTAATTTTGACAAATGGGTATAAAATGTTGTAATGAGTATAATATCTCTGATATAATAAGATCAAAAAAATATTACCAAAAAGGTTTGTGAGACTTCTTAAAATTAATTGCAGTGATTAATGTAAAATTATCCTTTATAAGGACATAATCCTTAATATTAAGGGCCAAAATGACCTAAATACTTGTATAAAATCCATTGTCTTAACATAGTTTGACTGTATCCCCTCTTGGTTTGAATTTTATGTTTTATTGGGATAATATTTTAGGAAATTTCACTATATGATATGTTAAGTGAGTAAAAAAGACAAAAAGGGAAGCATAATTACCTTTATCATTTAGAAAACAATAATATATGTAAAAAATTATATTTTTGGTTATATATATCCTTATGAAAGAAAAAAAAGTTATTTTAATCATAATAATTTATCAAAGGTGACATGTCTCCCCTATGGAAGATCACTTATATCATATGAAAATTCAAGGCCCTTATCTCCTGTGACACTGAGATTCTCCATACATGGCACGAGGGTAATCGGCTTGCCGACTTCTTGGCCTCTAGGGAGACCCTCATCCACCCTCTCTTAGTATTCAATTCCCTTGGATCCCTTAATCTAGGTGGAGTGGACATCGCTATCGGGGATGCTCTTGGTCTTCACTTCTTCATACCTCCTTGACTTTCCTGTTTTTGTTTTGGTTTTTGTTTTGGTTTTGTTTTGGTTGTGGTTTTGGTCTTGAATTGGTTTTGGTTTTGGCTGTCGGGTTGCTTTGATTTTGTACTTGCTTTTGTATAAATAAAAAGTATATATTTTGTCAAAATTATTTAGAAACATAAATTAAATGATTATTTAGTTAATTATCAACTAAAATAAATGATACTAAAAATATTAAAAGTAATTAAAATTTATTTAATCGTTATCTTTGAATTTTTTATAGATTGATATATAATTTAACATATCTTTTTTCACACCCAAGTTTTTCATTTCCTAGTTTAGATATGGTTTGTTGGTAATACTTATCCTTTTTTTTGGATTTTTGGTGAGATTAATGTGAATTTTTAAATATCCATATATTTATAATCCTCATACATTGGGTTCCCCATTTCTTGTTTTGGTGTTTTTAGAGAAAGGGTGGTTACCTCATGATTTGGTCCAAACCATGAGCCCACATCTAGATTTAAATATAAATATATATTATTTTATAACTCCTTTGTTTTTAAACATTTTATACCCATTCAACTTCCCACTAGTCTTCACTTTCATATTAAAACCACCATATCCTTTTTGACCCCTTAAGAATACATAAGAATGGTGAATTTGGGGTATTTATTCAGGTATTAGGCCAACCTGTGGCCCCATTTCCAATTTTTTTTAAATTTTTTTTTCTTTTATATATTATTTGGTTTTTCATAATATTCTATTATTAAATATTCCAATCATTCCCAAGAACCATAGGCTCACCCCCCCCCCCAAGTTCCATTTTCCTTCTTTGGAGCTCATCTTAGTAGTATATTATCTCAAGACTTCTCAATGTTTCTCAAATCATCTAGATTTGACCAAGGTAATTTTTCATATTCATAAATCATTCAATTCGTACTCCTTTTTTCAAAAATATTATTTCCCTAGTTCTTCCATAACATAAGATCCTCTCCAAGATGTTCCAACCCATTAAATCTCCTATAAGTGTGTGGATCTAAGCAAAGACGAAGAGTTCCCATGTTTCCAATGTGAGATTCCTTATCCTTTCCCTTCCCTCTTCCCACTCCTTCCATTATTTGAGGGTTTTTTCTTCTTCATTAGTTATGAAAGATCTAGGGTTATATTTTGGAATATTTTTTATGGGGGTTATATTGTTTTAGGTCTGGTTTTCATAGATTTATAAACCCACGTCGGGTGATTTCGGTTGTGTGTTCCCATTCCGCCATGTTTTTGAGGTAGGTTCTCCAAATCACATGCCTTTATTATTTATGTTTCATATTTTTCATGATTTTATAACATTTTATACCTCATTAGTATTTATGTACAACCTTTGGACGTTTTATTTTATGTAAAAATGTTTATTTATGCATTGTTTTGTGTAAAATGGAGTTGTTTCATTATAAAATTACACACCAAGTATTTTCTTAAATGTTTTCTTATTTTTTAATCCTATTTTGTGAGGTTTAGAACATATTTTATGGTATTTTGAACATTATTTAGTATCTTATATAAAATTATGGATGGAAATTGGTGTTTTATTCCTTTTCAAGTGCTTAAAATAAATTGTTTTTTTAATTGCATGGCATGTGTTCCGAAAATTGTAAGGTTGGATTTTATGTGTTAAGTGTGATTTAAAAATTATTTTTGTGGATTTATAAATTAATTGGAAGCATGAAAAAATTTATTTTATGTTATTTCTATGTATTTCCAATGTGTATTTTATTTTACAAGCAAATGTGTTTTGGTTTACAACATGTTTTGGCACGAGTTACCGAAAAATGGTTTGTTTCACATCCTTATGAAAATGGATCTATTTTGAATATGTAACCTGAGTTTTTTAAGTAATTATGAAAGTTTTATCTACTATAAATGGTGTTTATACACCTACTTAATAAAACATAAATTCAAACATTCTTCAAATGATAGTTTTGAGAAAGGCTTAGAGGCCCGTTTGACATTTTTCTTGTAAAAATGGTTTCCATGTGTATTTCATGTTCTATATTTTGGAACCATTCTATAGTCCATGAAATTGATTTACCAAAATAGTTTGGGGGATTAAAAATATGTTTTTATATGGTATTTTTATGTTTTTCCTTAAAATTGTATTTTTGAATGTATTTTATGTGAAAGGAATCGTTATAATTCATGAAATTGCATTATGAAAATTTATGTTGTTTATTGATCCGTGAAAGAAATGTGAGACATGTGTGTGAGATGTTTGATGTGTGTATGATTTTTAAATGTAATATTCAAGATATAATGTAATTTTATATATGTGTAACTTTTTTGAGTACAAAAATAGAAATCCTGGGTATCTAGGTGTGCGAACATGTACTAGTATGCTAGTGATCCTGGGGGGTTTTGTCCATGTTTCACAAAGAAAGTTTGGAAATGAAAACTCTAACTAAACTATGATGATTATGATTTTGGGGAACACTAGTTTATGGATTATTCTCCTACAATTAGATCAATTATATGAGAATAGATATTTGTTGTGGTTACTTTTACACTGAGATACGAGGTACCTGAGGCCCACAATGAACTAATTCCTAGGGGTGTTCCCATAACTTGTTCTCATTAGATATTTTTTACTGACTGTCATCATATAGTGTGTTATGTTGGTTAATTAATTATCATGTGTCTTCTATTTAAAATTTTACAATCTTTAAAGAATCCCAATTGAAATAAAATCATTTTGAAGATGCACCTCTTTTAAAAATTATCACTAGAATTATTGTTTATAAAACCTCAAAGTATTTGTCTAATAATTATTATATCTTGGAACCTAATTTAAAAAAAATATTTTTCTATATTATATCACAAGCATGAATTTTTTTTCCTTTATTTTAAAGGATATGCATCGGGAATAGAATATCAGGCTAACCTACTAAGTTTTAATACTCAAGCCTATAATTTTCCTTCTGTTTTTAGCCCTTGTGCGGGATTCTTCAGAAAATTGGTTGCTTTGGGAGAGGATTATTTGTTGTATTGTAGAGTGACTAGTGGGTCTCATAGATTTAGTTTGTTTATCAGGTTGGGTCAGTTGTTCATATATTTTAGTTGTACATTTGGTATCTTGTCTAAATAATGTTCAGGTCAATTGTATATAAATGTGTCTTTGGCTATCTATTATTTCTGTTGTTTTCCTAATTGTTTATATTTGGGTGAAATAATTCCATTTTCACTCTAACTAAGAACCTTGTTGCTTTTCGCCATCTCAGGAGGATCAGGAACGCCTCTTGGGACTTGTCGTGGAGCAGCCCGGGTGACCGGTTTATAGTCAACCCAGACTGGTTTGTGAAAAAATGGTATCAGAGGATGTTAGCTCCTAGCAGACCATTATTTTTCGAGTTCCCTTTGTTATTTGGTGATTTCTAGGTAGATATAGTTATATTTTCAAGACATTATGGGTAGGTCTAGAAAGAGCATTTACAACTCTTGCTTATTCCAACCCTCAGGTCTCAATGGGAATTCCAGTTTTACTAGTGTCTTTGGTTCTTATCGATTGCTTGGTGTGGGGATATGATGAGGGGGGTTGGACTAATGGTTTCCATGATCTCATAGGGACTATAATTCCATGTGGATCTATGGAATGTTCTTAATAAGGCTCTCCATGTTGGTAGGGTGTTTTCCAAATAGTTGTTAACCATGTGGTCAAGTCACCCATCGACACTAGTTCCCTTTTGTGGGTATCTTGAACTTTTCTTCAATTTAGAATTTTGTTTTGAGAATCCCTGTTTAAGAATTGTGAAAATAGGTTTTAAAGGAATTATTGGAAATTTCAATGTGGAAAATGGGTTTTTATAATTTAATATGACAAAATTTTTGAATTTTGGGTTTTGCAAAAAAATCATGGGAATAAAGAGGAAATGATTTAATGGGATTGAATTTTCTTAATCTAAATATATGGTTTCTTAAAATAAAATGCTGGGAAAGTTTAGATTATTTTAAATTGATTTTGACCTTTTTTAAATGGGTTGTTTTGGGCTGTTGAAAAGTGTTTGAATATATTGAATTCGTTTTTGAAATTTGGTTTTTAGTGGCTGTTGTTTTTCTAGAATGGGGTTTTGGACATTGTGGTTGTTATATTATGAAAAGTAAAATTGATAATTTTTTGAAAATGGGAAAGTGATATTTTGAATAGAATGGTTGTTTATCAATGTTCTATTAAATTAAATCGATTCGGTTTTTAATCAAATTTTTCTTGATGATGTGTGGCTTATTTTGTTAAATTTGAAAATGGTTTTTGATTTTATGGTTAATGTTCTTTTGGAAGGTAAAGTATTATTTTCAAAGTGATGATTTTTTTATTTTAGCCTCTGGTGTTTTCATGGGTGCTCAGATGCATGGTTTTTTATATATATAGATTAATATATGTTATGGAATGGTTTTTGAGTGCCTATGGAGGCACAGAAATGTGCATATGTGTGAGACTTAATGAAACACCATTTGTGAATGGGAAAATCTGCCAATTTGGTTTGTTTTTAATACATGCTTTTAGTTGAAAAATTTGTTGAATTTTTTGTTAAATTATGTTTATGTGGGTCATTTTTTCATGTTTTAGAACTGTTTTTTTGTGTGTATGTTTCCACATTATTTGTAAGTGATACTCTTAGTGTGTCTTTAGATATTATCTTGTTGTTGGTTCAGTTTTCGAGTAATGTTCTGTGGGTTTCCATGGATATGTTGGATATTGTGATGTGGCCAGAGATGGTTCTCTTTTGAAAAGACTTCCATTTTATCAGCCTAAGTATTCGTTTCAAACATTAAATCCCCCTCTTTGGATGATTCCTCAACAATTTTTATGGAATAGAGATCATTTTGTGCATGATTTAAATTGATTTCCTGTCGTGATAATTCTTTAAGAAAATTAGTTGTTTTTGGTGATGTTGATGTGTTTCATCGTATTCCTTGCCCATTTTGATCCTTATTCTGAGTGAGAGATATCAGTTCTACTTATCTTTGAGTTTCTATTTAGATGAAGGTGTGTTGGTGAGAAAGTGAGTTTTTGGGGTGTTGTTATTCTTAGCACCTGGATACAGTGCATCAGATGCATCAAGCATCAAGGCTCCGGTCATTGGCCTCATAGTGAATCTTTTCACGTAGTCCGAAAATAGGTAGAGGTGTGGGAAGATTGACTTGGATACTACCTCCACCGTTTTGGTAAGGTAGTTTCTATGTCTCTATTGTGGTTTCTCATCACTGTTAATTTCCCTCTTGTCACAATGAGCATGGTGGATATACCCCTCACACAGTGTTTCTGGTTATGCCTTTGTGAATGTTGGTTTCTGATGAATGTCCCTATGTGGACCGCCAGTGTAAATCACATGAGATATTGGTTTTACCTATTATTAGGTGGAGGGTTTTGGGTATATATTTTTTTTCATTTGTGGTTTGAGTGGCCTAATGATTGGGGCCCCTTTCTTCCCCTCCATGAGTGGTGGGGGTCTGGATCCATGCAGAAAATGATGGCCCAATTCTTATCCCATTGTTTGGGAGTGCTGGGATTAGATGTTCATGCGGTGTTCCTCATAACATGGGTTTTTAGGCTGTTGTGAGAGAGTGTTGGTGGGCTTGTGTGGGTGAGGTGTGATTCTAGTTCATGTTGAATTCTTGTTTTTTCATTCGTAGTTAGTCTCTAATGGTGGGGAGACCCACTACAGGTATCGAAGATCTTTCCATTAAGGATTTATTAGATGGTAGTTGTGATTTAATGGGGGTATACCATTCTATCCCCCCTTCCATGTTTTTTGCTTTCATGAGTTCACTATGGTTTGGTTGATCGTTGGGCTTATTGGAAGAAGGCCTAAAAATCTAGTTATTGGCTTGGTTGTGGAGGTGGTGGCTTGATCTTGTGGTTGATTATCAGGATGTGGATAGGAGTTGGTGTTTTGGTTGAGGTAGGAGGAATAATTTAAGTTAATGGTGGATGATGTGTCATTGGATTCAGAGGCTGGACCATATTGATAATTAATCTATTGGTTTTTATCAATAATTTGGAATTTTTTGTGGGTTTCCAAGGGTGGAAAGCTTTAATAGTGTGGAGAATTGTCACACCGTGTTTTTCATGTCTTTATTATGATCTAGTTTTTTGGAAATCTAAATCCTTTTAATGGGTTTTTGGTGATATGAATGTTATTTTTTGAAGTTAAATCTACATACAATCATCATAATTTGGGTTCCCCATTGATTGTTTCAGTGTTTTTTGATAAAGGGTGGTTACTTCTTGATTTGGGCCAAATAGTGAGCCCATTTCTAGATTTAAAAACAAATTTAGTTTCTCTTATAAATACTATGTTTTTTGAAATATTTAACCCATTAAAATTACCACTTGGTCTCCCTTGATATATTAAAACCACCATATCCTTTTTCCAACATTTGTAATTCATAAGCATGGTGAAGTTGGGTATTTATTCAGGTATTGGGCTAACCCGTGGGCCCATTTCACGTTTTAAAACAATAATATGTTTCTTTTGTATTGTTTTAATTATTTAAAAATATTATGATATTACAAATCTAAATAGAGTCCATGAACACTAGGAACACCCCCCATGTCTCTTTTTCCATCTTTAGAGATCATCTTAGTCACAGATTATGGCATGACTTGTCAATGTTTCTCAAATCGTCCAGATTTTACAAAGGTAATTTGTCTCTTTCATAAATCATTTAATTCATACAATTTTCCTAGAAATATTCTTACTTCAGTTATTCCAGACCTTATTAGACTCTCAAATATGTTCCAATCAATTTCCTCTCTTCTTTTTGTGTGGATATAAGGGATAAAAAAGAGTTCTCTAGTTTCCAAGGTGAGATTCCTTCTCCTTTATCCTCCCTCTTCCTCCTCTATACATTATTTCATGCATTTTTTTCACCCCTAGTTATTAAAAAAATGGGGTTATGTTTTGGAGTGAATTTTTATGGGTTTTATGTTGTTTTAGGTTTGGTATTCATAGTTTTAGGGTTTATAAACCCACTGTGGGTGATTTTGGTTGTGCGTTTCCATTCAACCTAGTTTTTGTTGTAGGTTCTCCCAAGAACATGCCTTTATTAATTATGTTTCATAATTTTCATTCTTTTATCACCTTTTATAAATTATTTTTATTTCTATAAATCCTTTTTATGTTATATTTGATGTGAAAAATTGTTAATGATGCCTTGTTTTGTGTAAAATGGTGTTGTTTCGTTATAAAAGTGCACACCAAGTGTTTCCTTTAATGTTCGGTTATCTTTTGAAACTATTCTATGAGGATTAGAACCTAGTTTATCGCATTTTAAACATATTTAAGTATATTGAATAAATTTATGGCATTTAATTGGTGTTTTATTCCTTTTCAAGTGCATAAAATAATTTTTTTGTTTAAAAGTGAAAGTCATATTTTCGGTAAATTACCTGGTTGGATTTTATGTGTCAAGTGTGGTTTAAAAATTATTTTCATAGATTTATAAATGAATTTTAATAATTAAAAAATAGTTTTTTGGGTTCTTATATGTCTTTACAATGTGTATTTGGTTTTACAAACAAAGGTGTTTTGGTTTACAACATTTTTTTGGCCTGAGTTTCTTGAAAATGGACCGCTTCACATCCTTATGAAAATGGTTGTGTTTTGAATATATAACCACATTGTATTAAAAGATTTATTAAGGTGGTTTTCTTATGTAAATTGTGTGTATACACATTTTTAATAATATTAACATTTTACCCTTTTTCAAATTTTTGTTTTGAGAAATCCTTAAAGGATCATTTGGTATTTTTCTTGTAAAAATGTTTTCCATGTGTATTTCATGTTCTCTCTTTTGGGGCCATTTTTTGGTCCTTGAAAGTGATTTATTAAATGGTTTTGGGGATTAAAAATATGGTTTGATGGGGTATTGATGGGTTTTTTCCTTAAATGGTCATTTTTAATGGATTTTTTGTCCAAGTCCTCATTGTTCTTCTTGAAATTGTTTTATAAAAATTTAGGTTGTTTATTGATCCTAAAAAGAAATGTGAGACATGTGTGTGGGATGTTATATGTGTCTATGATTTTTAAATGGAATCATCATTATCAATTGATATTTTATAGATGTGAAACTTGTTTGAGAACCAAAATAGAAATCCCAGGTATCTAGGTGGGCATACATGTACTACTACGCTAGTGATCCGGAGGGGTTTTGTCCTTGTTTACTTTAGAATGTTTGACGATGAAAACAATAACTAAACTATGATGATGATGATATTAGGGACCACTAGGTTATATATTATTCTCTTACTAGTGGATCGTGTGCAAAAGAATGGATATTTTTCGTGGTTACTTTTACACTAAGATATGAGGTACCTACAGATCACAACAATCAAGTGCCTAGGGGAGTTCCTGAGACTTGTGTTCATTGGCTATTTTGTACTCACCATCAATATATAGTTCGTTTATTTGGTAAATTCATTAGTGTGTGTGTTTTATTTAAAATATTACATTCTTTAAAGCAACCCACTTGAAAATAATTTTCTTTTTGATGTTGAAACGCTTTGATAAATTGTTACTAGCATTTTCATTTGTAAAACATGCAAGTTTTTTTCTGATAATTATTATAGCATGTAAACTCATTTGGAAATAATATTTTATTATATTTTATCTCATAATTTACATTTATGTTTCATTTATTTTAAATGATGTGCATTGGGTATAGAATATCGGTATAACCTACTAAGTTGTAATACTCACGCCTATAGTTTTCCTTCTATTCTTAGCCCTTGTACAGGTTTCAGATTGAGTATGGTTACTTTGGATGATGAGTATTCATTGTGTTGGAGAGCGAAATGTGGTGTCACATTGAGTTAGTTTGGAAATCAGGTTTGGTCCGTTGGTTATATTGTTTAGTTGTACATTTGGTTTCTTGTAAAATAATTTTCAATTCAATTGTATATAAATGTGTACTGGGCTATCCATTATTTAATTTATTTTCATTATTGTTTTTATTTATTATAGGTCATTCAATTGTCACTCTAACTAATTCCCCGGGAACTTTTCTCTATCTGAGGAGGATCTGGAATGCCTCTCGAGACTTGTTTCAGAGCGGCTTGGGTGACCGGTTCAGGGTCGATCCAGACTGGTTCGTCACAGATTTGAACTAAATATATTTTAATTCTAATATTTATTTGATATTTTTAATTTAAAATTAAATAAATATTGTCAAAATTGGAATTGATGTTATTCTATAATAAATTATATTTTATTAAATGATTTAAAATTAATAAAAATCTTATATTCTGCAAAGTTATTTTTAAGTGTTAATAAATACTAAATGTGGTATATTAATGGAAAAATTGATCTTTTATAATTAAAAAATTAAACCATAGTTTATAGAAACATTGTTTGAATGATCTGGGTTAATGTAGTGTTTTTGAATGTTGTTTAGAAATGGCACCTAGAAGGAAGAAGTGTACCAATTCTCATGGCTAGTGTAGTGATTTCCTTTGTAAGAAAGATGACATAGCTGGTATTGGAACTGATCAAGTAATGGATATATTAGGGTATATTAATCACGTTAGGACTCATAACCTTTCCCAAATAGAGAAAGTTTTTCCATAATGAGACTATTCGTTGTTGGATCACATTCTACAATAGAATCCCCCATCATTTAGTTGGATTATTGATCTAATGGTAGGCGGGAAAAGGATTAATTGTTTTTAGAAGATGTTTATAGATTTATAATTTAGCTAAAAGGAAAAGGATACACATACGTTGTATTGTTTTGAAGGTGAAGATAATCAATGGTTGAATCGGATCCAGAATACTAGGGATAATGAATAAATAAAACTAATAGAATGGAAGCCTTTTAATGAGAAATTCTTTGACAAATATTCCTCTTATGATAAAAAACTGAGATTAATAGGAAGTTACTTATATAAAATAAAAATGATGAATAAATTGGGGATAAGTATAAAGATACATTTACATGGTTATCCATGTATTCTACGGATTACATACACAACATAGATTGCAAGATTGATCACTTTTTTGAAGGGCTTAATCTAAGTCTCTGAAGGTAACTGGTCTCCTAAAATTTTATGTCATATGATGATATATTTTTGTATTCCATAAAGATACAGAAAAAAATAAATAATTATTATGGCTTCCAAGGGAGTCTATAGAATAAGAGGAAGGTAGATCCAAAAATGGATAAGGGAAATAAGAGAAAGAAGGATTTCCAAAAATTTGATAATTGTGGAAAGAAACACTCCAGTACATGCTTGAATCCATTGATATTTTGTTATAAGTTTGGAGAATAATTACACCATGTTTTTTATTTCAAGGGAAAGAATTAAAATTGACTTTTTCAATGATTCCACTACAAGAACATTGGGCACTAAGAAAATGAATGACCCAAACGTCTAGGGAATATACCTCAGAAGAAGTCGAGGGATCAAGGCCAAGCTTATGTTATAGATAGTTTTGAAGTGGAATGATTAATGTGCATATGTATTTGGATCTTTTAGTAATGTTGTAAAATTATTTTATCATTGATTTAATGGTTATAAGAACTATAAAATAGTTATGGATTGTACTATAGTACTATTTCAATAAGGATTTCAAGTCATATGTCAAATGATACCAAGATATTTAATTCCGAAGAAATTTATTTTTAAAAAACTACACATTTGAGGGAATCATAACCCTTCATTTGTTTCTGATGTTTAGACAATGAATCTTGGATAAATAGATTATTGATATGGATTATGTAAATTTGAAACAAATAACTACCTCAGAACTGATTTTAATGTTTGAAATCTTAATACTTTGAAGGGTCATATGGTCAACCATTTATGTAATGGTATAAGTTGATATTTGGAGGAGGTTTTAGAGATTATTGTATAAATTCACTATATTAATCATCTTGTTTTAAGAGATATAGAATAAATAGGTCAAGGCGTAATCAAAGGAAAAGATTGTGAAAGAATTTCTCAATAATTGGAAAGGGGTATCAAAAAAATAGTATCATATTATTGTAATTTTTGAGGACATAAATGAACATTATTTACACTACTAGATTATAGTTTTTTTGTACATAACTTTCAGATGAACATGTTCTTTATCACTCTCTATCAGAACATGATTGCTATATTGCTCTTCCAATTCCATGTTTTTACTAATGTTTTCTTATTTTGAAGCCTATTTTTGGGGTTAAATTCACATTTCATTTTCTATTTTATTAATAATATGTTTTATTTATCCTTTTTATGAAGTGGGGTTTTCAACAATAGTATTTTAGAATATCAAACTCTTGATTATAAATATCATGTTTAAATTGTGAGGATGCAATTTAATTAAGGTAAAGAAAATGTAACACACCTAAATATTACTATAATTTTATTTGATTTTAAAATTATTTTGATTTCAATATTTTTTTATACAAAACACCATGATATGATTACGCTACACACAAAATTGATTTACCTTTCCTACCACAAAAGACTGAGCTTTACCACCTTTTAATGGAACACCTATTTTAAACTAAATTATAAGACTTTTATAAAATTTATTTTTCAAAATAAATATCATTTTTCAATTAGTAATGCCAAAATTAACATGGGTGGATTTTTTTGTATTTTTCGAAGAAGTTTAATTTTTTGATGAACAATGAAAATTATTGCATTTTAGTTCAAACAATCCTTTTCATTTTAATAATAATTAATTCTAAATTATATTTTAAATTTTAAATTGAAGTCCAAAGGGATTAATTATACATATAATAATAAAATTTAGGTTATTGGAATAATTTTTATGTTGATATTGGATGTAAAATCTTATTGAATATTTTTAGTGTAGCATGTACTATAGCAGCCGAGGTACGGTAGTGGTACTATTCACTAAAGGGCCCTTTGGGCCAAAAAAAATTGATTTCAAGCCTTGTATTTAAGACAATTTTCCTTGGGACTTAGTGCAATATAATGGGTCTCCCCTACCTAGACAAAAGAGGTATTTTCAATAATTATAAAATGAGCCTTCACCCCCAACCTTTAAAAACAATTATGGAAAAATTACGCTTTTCATGGGACTAAACCTTTATCATAAGGGAAAAATGACCTAGACAGTTGTCCAAAACTGGTTTTATGCCAACAGTTCGATGATATACCCTCTTGTTTCTAATTTTATTTTTTATTTGGATAATATTTCATGAAATTTATTTCTATGATAAGTTAAGTAATGAGAAAAAGACAAATAGGGAATGTTTCTTACCTTTAACATTTATAAAACATTAAGATATATAGAAAACATCATATTTTTAGTTATATAAATCATTTTGAAAGATAAATGGTTTATTTTTAAAATAATAATTTATCTTTAATTTTTAGAGTTGAATTTGTTACCTAAAATGTTTACGAAAAAACAATATAATTATTATTTAGTTAACAGTGAACTAAAATAAATGATATTATAAATAATAAAAGTGGAAAAAAATTGAATGCTTTTTTTAATTATTTTTGTATATGAATATATTATTTTACATATCTTTTAACATAATATATTATAATTACATTATTTTATTAATAATATATATTAAAACTAAATAAACAATGTCAAAATTGAAATTTATTTATTCTATAATAAATTATATTTTATTAAATGATTTAAAATTATTTAAAATACTATACTCATAAAAATTATTTTTAATTGTTAATAATTATTAAATATTTTATATTAATTTACCAAATATACTTTTATAATTAACTTATTAACCTATAGTTTTTAATAACATTGATATCACAGATTGGGTTAAACAATATTTTTGTGCATTGCATGTGCATGATTTAAAATTAATTTCCAAAAAACATGTTTTTTTTTAATTTTTTAAATTATATATCATATTTATAATTCAAATGATATATATTTTCTAATAAATATAACTTTAATTCAGTATTAATGATTAATATATATCGATTTGAAAATTAGTTTCTTTAAGAAATATGGAAATTATAAAATTGGGGAAACATAGAAGTTAATGATCCAAATTATAAAAATTAACATAATTTTTTATGGTGGAGGTTTTTATAAAACGTTATTACCATTTATACCATTATGTTTTTAGTAAAATTATAAAAAATAGACCTCACATTAATGTATACCTTTTGGTATTTACAAGAGTGTCACTCTACAACTATAAACAAGCATTCACTCTTACCCTTCTTCACTAATCTAAATACACATTAGATAATAAAAAATGTACCAAAATAGTCTACCAAAATCCGTCCCCTCTTTCTTGAAGCATCCATTTTGGATGAAATCCATCCAAGGAATCCCTTTGGTGAAAACCAAAAGGAGTTAACCAAATAAGAGATAACATTTTTCCTCAACCTCTTTAGTTTTATTTAATTTCTACACCACCTCAAATATACTTATTCAATGGTTATATTAAAACACTTGTATAATAAATATATGGTGATGTTTTTTGGTTATTTTTTCTACCTAAACTTACACACACATCCATATAATGGGAAACAAACCTACCGTTTATGTGCATGATGAACTACCATCTCACAAAATGATGTCATTTGTTTTTTTCTTTTAACATCCCCCTCGGTTGGGAATTATGATGGAAAAATTGTTAATATATGATATATGTGATATTTATAGTATTTTTTACATCTATAATTTTTAAATATCATATACTCTTATTCTTTCCATTTGGTGAAAATACGATAACATCGTGTGTCAAAGTGTGGACTTCCACGCCCTCAAAGCGATGTGATTCATTCATACTATACATGAAATGTATAAAGAATGGTTTTAATTAAAAATATTTAAAATAAATTAAATCTATAATATATTAATTAAATAATTACCTTTATATAAACATAATATATCATTTTATTTATTACCCTTTTCACATACTAAAAAGTGATAACATCGGTCATGGACGTGTGGACTACCGCCTCCCCAACACGTTGTGATTAATTTTACATAAAATAAGTATATATATAAGTATATATGATTAAATAAAATGGTATTTAATATATAATCATCCTTATGTAAATTCATACTGTTACTTACCCTCTTTCCATAATGATCACTGAAGAATGGGAATGTTACCCACGCGTGTGTACGACCTACTGTCTCCAGGATTGCAATGTTTTTTCATTTCTAATAACTATATTTAATGATTGGTTTTAAAAGTATAATTAATGTAAAAATATGAAAATTATTTCAATATTATTATTATGGAGATGTTTTTATAACAACCCCTTTGGTCATAGTCAGCCTACCAATGTCTTTTTTACACATGAACTGAATTTATTCAAGACATCTGACATAAAATTAATTGTTTGAGTACTAGTTTAAAACATTGTAATAACTAATACAAAATTAATTATAAACATAATAAATGTTCTAAATAAATGAAATAATTAAAATAAGTTCATTATTCGGGAATATGAAGATACACATGACAATTCTGACTCAAGGTAAGGGATTTCCTTTGAATTTACATTCCATTGATTCTTAATTGTTGTTATACACCAATTCACTTTTATATAGTGTATATTTTTTCCTTTGAAATATTATATCCAGAGTATCCTTACTCTCATGATATTTGAATTTTTATTTTATGTTATTTATTCATGGGTATTTGGATTCAAAATTTTCAATTTAGTATGGGAAACTTTCTAATGTTTTAAAATTATTCTCCCAAAGAATTTTTTAATGATATTTCAATGGTATTTTCATTCATCAATGTTAACAAACCTTATTGATACATATCCTCCCCTGAGGAATTATTTATAAATACACATATCTTATTAAATACAAAAATTTTATGATAATTCATGATTTTTATTTGTTAAATATATTATTAGATATATAAGGAATGCTATGGAATGTTGTGACTTGGGTTGGGGGACATTTAAATTAATCCCCTAGATGAATCAGTGGTCTCGTGGGATAAAATTTTGTTGGAAAAAACCTTTTTATTTGTAAAAAATATGTTATAAACTACCTTGTAAAATTTATTCAAATTATAGATAAGGTTGGCCAGACCAAGTAGTTTTGTACCAAGTATTGAATAAACTGTATTATGCAATGTATGGACAATAAATGTACCATGCACTTAGGAAACATGACATCCAATAATCATGAATTTACATCATTTACCTTTTGTTATTATTTATACATGATATTTTGAGTTAAAATATATTGGTATGTGTTTCATATTCAGTTAATTGATTAAATTTCATGTGTTTAGGTTTTTTACCATTCCATATTGATACTGCCTTATCTAGTTATTTGAATGGAATGTGTTATAATCTATTTACCTTTCCAAGTTGATTATTATCATCAATTAATTATTTATTCTACTTTAAATAACCTTAAATATAATTTTATATCACCATTATTATGTTTCCCTTCCCCAGGTTATGATGAAGAAATATTTTAATAATCATTCAAGGATTTTTTTTCATTCATTTTATTACATATTAGGTTCATATTTTCAATTTCCCAATGTATTGTGGGTTTCATGTATATAGTTTGGCATTCCAAAACTTCTAAACTAATTGGTCCATCCAAATTTTATTCCTTATAATCATTCCAATGTAAAAAAATAATGCACCAGCTCTGGGCTTCTAGGGTCATATTATTACAAAGTATATGAAAACAAATTTTGAGTACTGAAATAAAACAAATTCCCATTGGGATGAATTAAAATATAGATAAAAAATATATAACTTAGGAAATAAATAATTTATAAATGCAATATAATTTCAAAAAAACTACAATCATGATTTATAAATTTTCAATAAATGCCTGGATTTGAATTTAAATATCTATGAATGGATAAACCAACTTCAATCCACTGAATTCAAAAGACATGGTGTTATTCTATAACCAAGAGGTAAGATAAATCCATAAATCATGATTCAAAAGCATAAATTTATATAAATACCAATTAATATTGAGAAAAACTAATTCCTGGGTCATGATTAACACCATATAGAAATAGATAACGAGTAAAAGAAATAATAAGACGAAGATAAGAGGACGTTTAAAGAACATTACATAAAATAACCCTCATAAACACATGAATGAAATACATGGAAGATTCAATATGTATGATTCCAAGAAATTGTGTAATCAAAATGGGTGAAAAAGGGACCCAACTATTTAAATTTAGAGTATGAAATATAATGGAATTTCAAAAAAGTGTTATAATTTATCACAGTTTGAATGTATTTCTCATGGAGTGATTCATCCTTGAACACTTTATAAACTAATAAATACTTAAAAATACCATCAATTATCATTATATTTAATTTATAATAATATTTAAAGAAAAGTAAATTCTACATTCAAATCATTTATAATGAAATTGAAGAATAATATGACAAGATATACAAGATGAAACACTTAAATCATTCTAATTTAATGGTTGATAATACCCCTATCAATCACAAAATACAATTATACCATGAAATGAAAACGTCCCTTTTTCAACAAAAGGAGTGAGTATTATGTATGACCATTTTCCACTATAATGACACTTATTTATATGGGAAATAGCCATTAAATATCATAGAGAACTCCAATCTTAACAACCTAGAGATTTTATGAATTTTTTTAACAAATTTAATTTTTTCAATTACATGTGTTGGACACAACACTATGCTTTAATAAATCATGATATATTATTAATATTATAATTTCAACATGAACATTATAACCTATTAATTAAATTTAGAGATATGAATAGGAATTTATAGATTTTGAATATTATGTATAAATAATTTTGATAAGGAAAATATATTTATGAATAAGAATATAATGTTTTGTAAATTATTTATATTCTTCAAAAATACCTTTTTATCAAAAAAATATTTTTATTGCTTTTTATGAAAAAATATTAAAATAAAGTTTTGAAAATTTTATAAAATTTATTTTATATAAAAGAAATTTTTTTAATCAACATTTAAAAATTACATTTGGTTTAATTTTTTAGAATTCTATGAAAATATTAATTTTTTAATAAATAAGCAATAATACTCATTTTTATTAAAAACTACCATTTTGATTAAAGAAGTTAAAATGTTCCATATTTTCTAAAAATATTTAGAAATTAAATCTAGTTCAAATATTAATTTATTAATCCAATTAGGTATTTTTACTCAATTTCATGTGAAATATTTATATTAAAACTTTATATCGTTATGAAACATTTCTCTTTGGAAACTCAATTTTTCATTGCATCTACAAGTTTAATTTTAAATTATATTTTTTCAATTATGTGAATGGAAATTGTGAGATTTTGATTCCTTATTTGTAATCATAGTAATTAATATTTACTAATAATTTCAACTTAATATATTTTTATAATAAAGAGTATAAACATTAAGAATTAATAACCATGGTAAAGATAAAAACAAGTTTATTGGGGATTTTACTAAAATGATAAGGTTTAAAAAAACCTGTATAATATCTATTTTATCACCATTTTCAACATTAAAACTTATATTTTCTGATTATGGGTCATTTTTTATCATTTATGCATGGGAAAATTTTGGGCACATAATTTTCTTTTAAAAAATTACAAGTGTTTCCTCTCCCCCACTTATAATAGGCAACCCCCACTCCCCCTATTCACACTTACTAACCCATTGTTTCGATAATTCCATCCTAAATATATTACATAATTTCTTAAATATAACTAATATTTGTTATTTTGATTAGGAATCCCTCTTAATAAGGATTTAGGTGTAAACCTGAAGGGGTTCTCTGTAGAAGAGGTATAGTCCTTAACCATGAATTTTCATTTTATTTCTTATTTTAACTGCTTAATTTTTTTTTTGAATCATTATGATATAAAAACAAAATTATATCCTATATACTGATACTTTATTATGTTAATGTAATAACCTAAAATTATCTCATGTTCTGTCAAATGGGAAACAAAATCATCGATCATGTGTATAGTAGACTGCCACCTCACAAACCGATGTAAATCTTTTTACATAACCACCTCTTACAGTTCGATATAATGAGGGATTTGAAAAATTTATATGATATTTTTGACATAAAAATACTTATATAAATATAATATTTTATATACCTTCTTAATTTCCATTATGTGTAAATATGATAACTTTGCTCGTGTGTACGACAAACTGTTGTCTTGCAAAGTGATGTGATTCTTTATTCACTTACACTATACAATAAAAGTAATAATGATATGTTTAAATATAATATGTGATATATATTAAACATAAGTTATTATTTAATTGTAATATACTATTTACCTTTATTTTTTCATCTATTGATAAAATGGAAATGATGTTCATTCTTACTTACAACTTACTGTCTCAATGAACGGTGTGATTTATTTTTTATTTATAAATTTTATGGATTAATATAAATACATATATAGTTAATATATATGATATTTATACCATTTTTAATATCTAGAAGATTATTTAACCATGATAAAAATATATTTACTTAAAATAAAAAACCAAAAAAAATATGAAAAATGAATCAGTTGTTATCTGAAATGTGATTTTAACAAGGAATTAGTAATAAATGAGAAATAAAAAGGTTATATGTAAATAATATGGTGAATGATACATAATAGTATGGTTGTTTAAAACATTTATAATAAACTTATATTTAGTATACATGAGTTTTAAATGTGTATGAAGGAATTTGATATTTAAGTTAATGGATTTCTAGTCTATATTTTATTTTCTGAAGACATATGGCATAATCACCACTCATTTATTTTGTGTAGTTTATATAATTAAACATTGAAATTTTATATCATGAATATATTTTTTTCATGATATTTAAGGTTTCATTTAATGTTATACTCTAATGGGTCTTATAATTCAATCATTTCTAAATTAGAAAGGGATTTTAGTCTCATTTTTTATTTTTGTTGGACACATGCCCTATACACTACTTATTTATTTTATTTAGGTTATGTGAAGCCCATTAATTTATTTTATAATTCCTAAATTGATAATTATTGGATTTAAGTATCCATATAATTTTCTTTATTTCATGTTACATACAATTCAAAGGGTACCAATGCGGTAAGGTTTTAATGTTACAATCTCATTGTTTATCGGGATTGTCTATGATATTATTCCAATGATGAGATCATATGATATAAATATCAGTAGAATAATTTATTTACTACTATATTAATTTCTATAGGATATTTTTTTATTCTCTTATCTTTAATCACTAAATATTCAAAAATATTTTTTAAGGAAAACTGAATTTATTTTTCTCTTCGATAGAAAACCCCTTTTCTTCAATATCAATGATTTCCAAAAAAAATTAATCAAATTATTAATATTAATAGATGATTGTTTAAAGAAAGTTTTTATCTATTTTTTATTTTTTAAAATGTTTTTAATTTAATCTTATTTTTATATTCTAAACAAGGCCCTTTTGGAATTTACCTAAAATATGAAGGGATTATTTTTTAACATGTATGACATGAAAGATACTTCACATTGTCATAAACATCAATGATTTAATGTTTACGTTAAATAATTTTACGGTTATTTTTAAAAAAAATAAAATATTTGGTAAATATTTATATTTTAAAGAAGTGTTTTCAAAATATAAAATATGTTTTCCTCAAAATAGTTTTAATGAAATTTTATTGAATTTATATTGAATACTGAAAACAAGTTTTTGTTTTCCTTATGTTTTACAAAGGATATGATCCGATTTCACCATACATATTCTTTATATTGAAGGTTTATTATTATTATGAAGATATTTTAATGAACCCCAATCCTTTTCCATGAGTTATGCTATGATAAAATGATGAATTGTTTAGGGAAACAATTTCTTTTTGAGGTGTAATACTATAATTAAATGTTTATGAAACCCATTTCCTATAATGGTTTCAGATACGTTGAAAGTATTATGATCTTATATAGTACTTATTTTTTGTTTTCTTTATGTGAAGTTGGTTACGTTACAACCAAGTACAATGGTTATTTTATAACCAAGGATGATGGTCACATTATAACTAGGTATGAGTGGAACATATATATCTCACCAATTCATTGGGTAAAGCTTTTTATCATATGATATAAAAATGGTAAATATGATGATGGGCATTATCCACAATGGAAAATAGTCCTATGGTATTGATCCATTTTGAGAAACAGATGATGGGGAAAGATCTACAATGTATAATGGTCTTAATAGTTAACCTTGACAAAAGAAATGGTTTCTATACCTATGTTGGTGACAGACTTTTTTGACATGAGCTTATGGTTCATGAATTATGATAATTTCAAAATCTTATGAAGCATGTATTCTGGAATGATAATGAATTATTTCTTCACTCATGTCTATGATCTATGACAGGTTTTATAAGAACATAGTAAGTTATTTTCATGATCTTATATCCTTATTCCTATATTATATACTCATATGATCATATAATGGTATATCCCATGTTTACAAATACTAGGCATCTGATAAAACCCTTTCTTATGTTTCATTTCCCCAAGTTATAAATAAAGGTTTTATGTAGCTTATGATTATGAAGAGTACAGAAGGGTAAGATCATAATGTGATATTTTTAATACCATTCTTTAAATAAGAATATTGTGTACCTAGTCTCCAAAGTCACTAAAATGTTGTAGTACTCAGACATGTAATAATGAAATATACAGAATATTCATTTAAAAATATGTGATATTTATATATGGAAATCCTTTTTCTCTCTAGTCGCTATCAAAGAAATGTTTTATTTAACCTTAAGAAATGAGAACGAGAAAACCTTAGTGATATCTATAAGGATAAGTCTAAGTATAGAGAAAAATATCTTAAAATTTGGGTGAATTATTGAGTGAGTGGTTTTTGAGAAATTGTATCCCTCTCAAGATACAATAAGTGGATGTGTTTTTTGGAATAATTTTTCTTAGGGGTAATAAATTAAAAAATGGTGCATTAAGTTGGACTTGATAATCACCCAGTGCACTACAATGGGTCTTGTTGAACACCCGGTTTGAAAATATTGTTGTTATATTCTTTAGAAATTAACAAAATATTTTCAATCCATTAAGATGCATTGGAATTGATGAATACTAATAATGATCTAAGTTAATCATATGTTGTCATAGATTAAATAGAAGGTGTCATGATTTAGAAATCCTATGAATTATTTTTCAAGATTAATCACTCTGAACAATGATGATTTATAATCATTCAAACCATTTTGTTTATATAATAGGATTGATGATTTAATGATGAAGTTGAGGTGGTAATAGCTATGATCAAATAATGAATTAACCAATTTGATCATAGTTATATTAATTTCTATAAATCAAGAAAATTCTCTAGGAATGTTAATTCCTATCCTCGATGATTATATATTGATTATGTTTTTAATACCCCTTATTATATGATAATCACATATCAAGTCTATGATTCTTATCTAGTTTAAGATTGTGGGAGTGTGATTCATGAAAATATTATTATTATACCTCTAGAAAAATTTTAAGTCACCTTAGTAATGGATTGGATTTCTCAATATAAATACCAAATCTATTTTTGAAGAAGGTAATTCATATTTGATATTAAAAAACAACTTATGATCATCTATTTTTGTGATGATAATTATAAACATTCCATGGAGATAAAATTCATTTTATGGGTCTTTATTCTCATTAAAAAGGGATGTATATATTATATCTCATGGGAGATACTCAACATCAATGATATACCAATTTTTTGGGAGTTTTTTTATGTCTTTTTAAAAGATTTTCCATGACATCCCCCAAAACATGAATCCAATATCTCAATAGAACTCATACCTGGTGCCACAATAATTTAAAAGAAACCCTATAAAATGGATATGATTTAGTTATAAAAAATTTATAATAAATTCCAAGAGGACCTTGCCATTGGATTCATTCATCCAATTTTATCATCATGGGGTTCACCGATTCTTTCTGTTAAGAAGAAATATATATCAGAGTTACTTGACATTGATTATCAGGAAGGGAAGTAAAAGAGAATGAAGATAATTTGGTAATTGTGATGAAGTCATTAATGAACGATGAAGTGTATAAAAAATTATAAATTGTTATTTTTTTTCGAAAAAATCATTCATTTCAGGGTCTTATAATCTCTTATGATGGTATATCAGTGGATCCATCAAAGACTAAATTTATTTAATGTTGGCTCAGGCCAACCATTTTCATTAATATCGAAATTTTTATGGGTTTTTTGTATATTATTAATTGGTTGTGTATAATTTATAATATTTATCCCATCTAATCCCCATGTTAACTCATAAGGTATCTATGTTCATTTGGACAGATAAATGTTGGGAAAATTTCAAGCAACTAAAGAGAAAGTTAGTCAGTACACCTCTTCTTACATTATCCTACAGTGGACAAGGGTTTTTAATCTATAGAGATTCATCATAGAAGATACTAATAAAAATCCTCATGATATTATTATAACTTATTCTAAATGAAAATTTAAGGATCATAAGAAAAATTACCCAACTCATGATTTGGAGTTAGCCGTGGAATTGTTTTCATTAAAGATATAGAGGCATTATCGTTATGGGGAAAGGTTTGATATAAATACTAATAAAAAAAATATTAAAGTATATGTTCACACAAAAGGAGTTGAACATGTTCCATAGAGGATGGTTAGAGATAATTAAATATTATGACTATTCAATACAATTCCACCAAAAGAAAGTGAAAAATGGGTAAGATGCTTTGAGTTAAAAGAATCAGGATAGCTTATCCAAGATGAGGATAAAAAAAGATCTAGTATTTTTATATTTTCAAAGGATGGATAAGGAAAGCATAATTTAAGGGGTAAATATTATCTTTCTAAAATTATTTTTCAAATATATATTCATGTGAATATTATATAGGCATAGAAAGAAAATGTGGATTAAAAGAAGAATGTGAGAAATGTTCCTGATTGTTGGAACCAAGGTTGTTCCTTACTGTAAATGGAGTATAGTTTGTGTTTGTTATCAATCCGAATTGGCTTAATCAAGGAGTTTTCATGTAATGTAGTCTTACGATATAGGAGGAAATTAGTATTGAAGGTGGTGCAGTTTCCTAGTTTTTAGAAAATTCTTAGGCCTCAAAATCGAGAGTTTGTTTTGGAAAATGGGAGTTTTTCTGCAAAGGAAGTATGCATAATGGGATTTTCAAAAATAGTTCATAGATTAAGTAATTTATTACATGAAATGAAGAATAGAGAACCATGAACTAGGATTGGTATGAAGACAGCGAATGAGGAACGGTTTGCAGAGTGAAGGAGGTTCACGGGAAGGCACGAGGTTTGCGGAAGGCAAACAGTTCATAGGATGGCGTGTCATTTGCGAAATTGAGGTAGTGATTTGTCCCAAAACATAGGGAGAATTTTAGTATGAATACTACATAGGTAATTGGTTCGTGGGTGGTTCATAGTACATAGTAAAGGTGGTGATGTGGCATATATTTGGTAAATCTCGATTTAGTGGATTTTTTGGATCTGTTTACCTATATAAGGTGAAATAATACTTTCATTAAGGGGAATGATTGAGATTAATAAAATTAGGGAGGAATTCAGTGAATTATATAATTGTTCATAGGAAAAAAAATCCTAAAAGGGGGAAGTGGTTCATGAGGAGAATTACATGAGAAGGAAAGTTGTCCCGGGAGGAGAAATAGTATGTGGAAGAAGAAGTATGTTGAAGGAGGTGATATGCAGAGCAGAGTCTATATAAGGAGAAAGAACATGATATGTGGTGCTCTAAAAGTACATTAAGGTAGTGATGTTGTATTCTATGTAATGTAGGACACAAAGGATGGTAGTATGCAAGATTATAAGTGAAGGTTGTTCTCAAACGGGATTTGTGATGGTGGTACGTGAGAGTAGAAGAGATAGATGTTCAAGAAAGTGGTTTGTAAATGTGGTATGTGATCAAAGCTTGTAGAGGCAGTATGCAAAAAATTCAAGTATGTAGAGGAAGAAGGACATTTTATAGAGGACATGTTCGGGAATGAACAATATGTGCAAATATAGATTACATCTATTGGGGGAAAAGAGACTTCAATAGAGAATCTATCTATAGTTCAAGATGAATTATTTAATTCCAAACCATTAAAGTGAAATTCAAGTTGATAAACTATGTTTGTATTCATCCCAAATCAGAAAGAAAGGGGTATTCAATAGAAGTGATCTGAGAGATATAGTGTGTTATTCATGAAACCTTGTAAAGGTAGTTCTCCTGGAATAGTGTGACTTTTCTAAACTTTTTTAATCCAAAAATAGTAAATATTATTGAATTTTGGTATGAAAGAAAACTTATCGGCGTAGGATCCTTGTACATATCCCTCAGTGGTTCACCATGTAAAATTATTGTGTCCTCACATTTCATGTGTTTTTTTTCTCTTTCTCTTTAGAGAGGTTTAATATGTTCCTACCAATGTGGGAAAAATATCCATCACTTTAAAATAAAAATTACACACCCTGATTCACCCCTCCCCTCTCAAGGTGTTTCAGGGTCCTTCATTGAGTTCAACCTTGATTATGAAATAATTATAAGTTTTATGAACATTGTATGTGTTCAATTCATACTATATTGGAAGTAGGTGTTAAAAGACTATCATAGTTATTCATTCCCTATTTATCATAGAAGTGATAAAAAGTATAAATGTTTTAAAGAGTATTTATAGTGGGATAAAATGAAGAGAGATATCCCAGAGCTTCATTCTCAGCTATTGGTATTCTAAAAAGTTGAGGATGAGAGATAAAAATCTAATAGGATGTTGTAACCATTACCCAAACCAGAATGGAAATGGGAAAAAATCACTATGGATTTTTTCATCAGGATCTATAAAACATATAAAGAAAACATGATATATTAGTACAATACTTGAAATTCTATTTTTCTGATTTTAAAAAAAAGTTCTACAATGTTGAGGGGTAACCAAAATGGGATCCAAATTTATAGAATTCAGATATGAAATTTGAAATTCAAACACATATGCCAAACCTGAGGCCTCAATCCATGGGACACCCATGTCAATTGGTGTCACGTCACCTACCTTCCCCATCATTAGCATCGCTCTACCATAGTCTTTATCCACCCATCCCAACTAGAGAACTGTCAATTGGAGAAAAAAAATCCAATGAAACAGTCCATCATCAAACTCTCTATCGATGAAAAAATCACCATCCTCATGTCACTATTCGATAATACAACCATTTCTACCTTATGAGCATCAAAACAAAATATCACAAAAATCACGAATGATAACCAAACAAAAAACATAAAAACTAAAAACATCTAAAATTTCATTTGTTTCCAACTCTAAAATCCATGACAAAAACAAACACTAAAGCAAGGGATGAATACATTCAACAGAAAAATTATGATGACAATCTCTAGCATGATCAGGAATTTGAAGTTTGGGAAAAGGTGTTTTTATAAACATATTCATGTAATAAGGTAAAGATATTTTGAAAAAGGGAAAAATATGCCCTCGGTATATCGGACCCTTTGAAATTATTGATCATATTGAGACCATAGATGATAACTTTGAGCTTCCATTGAATCTATCTCAGGGTTATGATGTATTCCATTTCTCTCTCATGAGGAAGTAAATATTTGATCCATCACATTTACGAAAATCAGAGTTAATACCACTAGAGTATGATCTTTATTATGGGGAATAATTAGTGGATAATCAATATTGTACACTAAATGTTCTATGAAAAAAGACCGCTCAACTTTTCAATTTTTTTGCAGAAACCAATAGCTTTATGAAGATATGTGAGAACCATAGGATGTAATTAGGTAGAATTATTCCTGGGATTTGTACCAAAATGATAAAATATCAAGTGAGAAAATCATTTTAAAGGGTTATAATTTAACACCCTGGGATTTAATGATTTTTTTAAAATAAATTTAATTTTTTCAATAGTATGTGATACATGTAATATCGACTTTTAATGAACCGTAATATACTCATAATATTATTATTTAAACTTGATCATTACAACTTATCCATTAAATTTGTAGGAATGAATTGAAATAGTCACATTTTTAAAATTAATTATATAGGTTTTATATAAATAAAATAAATTTATATATAAGAAATTAATGTTTATTAATTAATTTATATTCTTTGAAAATAACTTTTCCTCAAAAAATAATTTTTATTACTTTTTTGAACAAATAATAAAATTAATTTCTGTAACATTAATAATATTTATTTGAAAAATTAACTACATATTTGGAATCAAAATATCAATATTATATTATGACGATTTTTTTATTAATAAGTACTAATTTTTATTAAAAGTAAACTTTTTGGTCAAAGAATTTACAAAGTTAAATATTTATTAAAAATGTTTAAAATGTAAAATTATTTTAGTTATATTTTTATTAATCCAATAAATGTCTTTATAAACATTTTAATTTTTAATTTTTACATTATAACCTTCTATCATTTTAGAAATTTTCCATTTGGATAATAACTTTTTCATCACGTATACATGTTTAATTTTAATTTATATGTTTACACTTCAATGAATTTAATTTAGAAATTTTTTTTAAATATTTTGAATCATATTAATTAAAATATCTAAAAAATAGAAATTAATTATTGGTAATAATTAATAATAAATACATAAAAACAAACTAAATAGATATAGTTATGGTAAAAATAGGTTTATGAGGGGGTTAAACTAAAAAGTCAAGGGTTAAAATAACCCAAAAAATTTATAATTCTTATTTTGTAGAAAAATATATAACATATGTATTCTAATTTTCTATAATGGGTCATTTGGGATTATTGTTTCATTTGAGAAACTTGGGTACACCATTTCTTTTTCTAAAATTCAAATTGTGTCCTCTCCCCACTTATATAAGGGCACCCCTCCTCCCCTATTCAGACTTCAAAAAAAAATTTATCTTCCAATAACAACAGAGATATATTCCTTAATTACCTCCAAACATTCTATAAGAATTATTTTTTTATTAAACCATCCTAAGAGGGGTTTAGATGTAAACCTAAAGGGTCTCTCCGAAGAATAGGTACAATCCTTAAACATGAATTTTCACTTTATTTCTTACTCTTACTCCTTCAAATATTATTCAACCATGATGACATAATAACATCATTATATATGATATAATCATATGTTATTATGTTAATTATAGGCCTTTAATCTATCTCTTCTTCCATAAAATGGTAAATGAAATGGTAGATCATTTGTACAGTGGATTATCGCCTCACAAACCATTGTAATTTGTTTCCCATCAAACCCTTGAAAGGTTGAAAATAATGATGGATATAAAATATTTATATGATATTTAGTAAATAATTACACTAAATTAATTATCATATAAAAAAATACTTTCTTAAATTCCATTTAATAGGAATACAATAATGTTTCTCTTTTGTATAGAGAACCACCGCCTCACGAAGCGATATGATTCATTATTAAATTAGGATTTACATGGAAAGTAATAAGAATATGTTTAGTAAAAATATCATATATATATATATATTAAATAATTACTATTATTTAATTCTAATAACTAATTTACCATCATTTTATATTATTGTTTATTGGGAATAAGTTTTTTTCTTTCATTTTTCTCACTTTATGTACTCAGGATCTAAAATAATTTTTTTAAGAAAATGATAAATTTATTTCTCTCTTTCATAGAAACCCATTTTTATACTATATCCATGTTCCCCAAAAAAATAATTTTTTTAATGATAATTTTTCTATATAAATTAATTTTTAAACATTTTTTATATTTAAAAACAATATTTGAAATCAATCTTTGTGTCATTTTCTAGAGAAGTCCCTTTTGTATTTTACTGAAAATAATAAATGAATATTTTTTTACCATGTATGACATGAAAGATATTTCCTGTTATCATGACCAAGAAATTATTATATTTTTTTACTTTAAGGTTTTAATGTTTATTTTAAAAGAAATTTTTTTCTATAATATTTTTGAAATGTTTATATTTTAAAGAAGTTTTTTTAGTATAGAAAAAATATTTTTCTCGTGAAATTTTTAATGATATTTTATGGAATTTCCCTTAATCAGCGATAATAAGATTTGGTGATTCTTCTACAAACTAACATTTTTTATTTTCAAACACTTTTAAAGGAAAAGTTAGAACCCTCACAACTAAACATTTTAAACAACAAAATATACTAAACATTTATTAAATAATAGTTTGAGTTGATTGGAATTGATCTCCCTAAATAATATCCATTGAATAGAATTTACCTAAGTGACAAGATTACCCATTAAGATGTCTTCATAATGACACACCAAGTTGTACCAAGATTGAATATATTCATACCAATTAATCTTTCCCATGTTGAATCCTTTAAGTAGAATGAATATCTATTTATCAATCCAATTTCCTTTCTATTTACTAGTGTTTACTTGAAGAAATCATCCCATCATTTGGTTAATCTCTTCTTACATTGCCTTAATATCCATAAATTCCTCCTTTATTTATTCATCTATGTGAATTAGTAGATCCATGTGTTCCCGCACCAAAATTACCTAACACCTAAGGTCTTCAGGGGTGCATGCCTCACACTACTTCCCAAGAGGATGTGCAGCCTCCTCCCACCACACATCCTCCAATTATATCATAATTGTTTTTTATATTTATGATTAATGATTACAATGAAGATATTTTTATGAAAATAATTCCTTATCCATGGGTTATTCTATGATTAATTGAGAAATGTTTATGAAGCACATTTATTTTCTATGGCTCATGATATGATGAATTGTTTATGAGACCATTTTATTTTTAGGGTTTCTATTATAATGAATTTGTTATGATATTATGAAACATGTATCTATGATTTTTATTATGGGATGATGGTTAATTTATTACCATAAATGGTGGTTTTGTTATAAACAATGATGGTGATTACGTTATATCCTAGGACAATGGTCATGTTATAACTAAGGATGGGTGGGACCTATATCTTCATCTAATGGATTGGGTAATGATTTATATATCATGATATAATTATGGTAATCATGATGATGATATTTATCCATAATGGGAAATAGGCTGATGGGGTTGATCCAGAATGGTAAAAATCTGATGGATTTAATCCATATTGGGAAATATGTGATGTGGACCAACCAACTATGTTTGATAGTCTTGGTAGTCAACCTTGACAAATGAAATGGTTTTTTTATATATTTTGGTGTCGCACATTTAGGACATGAGCTTATGGTTTATGAATTATGATGATTTCACACTCTTATTAATCATGCCTTTTGGAATGATAGTGCATTATTCCATGACTCATGTTCATGATCTATGATAGTTAGGTTATTACTTTTTAAGTTTTATTCATGAACTCATACCCTTATTCTTATATAAGTATTACATATGATCATATAATGATATCTCCAATGTAAACCATTACTGATAATCTATTCTCACCATTTAATATGATTCTTTTCCCTAGGTTATGAATAATATTTTTCACTGTGGAATAAATATGAAGAGTGAAAAAGTGTAATATCTTTATGGGTGATGTTGGTGTTTTTTCATTAAATGACAAGATTCTGCACCTAGTCCACAAAGACACTAAACCATTATAGTCCTTAGGAATGTATTTGTAAAATTTAATGAATATTCATTTAAAAAATATGTGATATATATGTATGAAAATACAAGGTCTTTATAATAATACTTTACAAAATTCAACTTCACAATGAACCTTATGAATCACCCACAAAAATTCACAAACACTGGGGGCCATTGGTTTCTCAAGGAATATTCAAAGGATTTATTATTTTCTGAACCTTATATATTCAATGACTCTTATTTAAAAGGTGAAATGACTCTTATGTATCATCTTAGTCATGGATTTACTCTTATATACTAATGGTTACTCTAAATTTTTTCTTAGGTATCAGACAAATTTTTTTTTTAAATCTCCATAGGATGACACTTACATATCAGAAGGTCATTCTTACATATTACATGTCTTCCAAATATTAGTTGTTTTTACAAAAGAAGAGGATTATTATGTCTTGGGTACCCATAAGAAATAGTAATGTTCCCATAAGGTGTTTCTAATACTCATGAAGTTTATCCAACCCTTCATATATACACTATTACTAATGAATGATATATGAATTTTATAAGAATTAGGACCATTATGAATGATGATTATTACACATCATTAAATGACTATAAAATATGGGAGTTCTATAATTTTATATAAAATAATTACTTCCCAAAATATATTCATAGCCTATGATTTATTTTATAACCGATGTGATTTGACCATGAGGACTTCTGTTTTATTTTTTGAAATTATGATTTTGGAGTGATCATGGAGTTTAATGTCTACTGAGGAGGATGGTTGTGAAAGAAATGATTAGATGTCTTCTTGAGTAATGTTATAGAAGATGTATTTTTTTATATTTTTTTACAAATTTCACAGATTAAATTTGGAGGAAATGAATTCAAATCATATAGCATAAAATCATCACATGATAACGTAATATTGAAATGATCTTATGATCACTTGACCAGTAAGGTTCTAGGGGACTTCCTGAGTGAATCACATGATCATGATGTTTTTTTGTGATAGTATGAGAAATATAACCTATAGAAAGATACATTGGTTTTATTGAGATTATTATGGTGCTTTATGAAGTTTGAGTTCATAAACCCTTATGGAACACATGAATGTGCCTATTAAAATAATCACAAAGTAATAAAGAGATCACATGATGGGGTATTAAAATATTTCATGAGATGAAACACAATAGAGATGATGGTGGCTCTGTGTGTTGGAAGGATTTAGGCAATCACTTGGATGTTCCTCGGTTTTAAGATCTTTGGTAGTTTATCATGGAAGTGGGATGAATGTTTGAGCATATTTTTTAGATTTTAGGTAGTGTATTAATCTTTATAAATACCAATTTTCTCATCATTATTTAATGTTGAAAATATATTAAGAGTTTATTGATCGTACCACGATTCACTGCTTTATTTCACCATTACACCACTATTTTAAACTGGTATTGTAATGAATATTCCAAATATAATAATAAATTGAACATACTATTTGATTTATTTAATTGATTTTTATTACTATTTAATAGGTCAATTTTACTTGTTTAAGTGTTTACATTGTAGGAGGAGGTGATTTGGAGGGCCCACGATGGAAATCAAGCAAAACGGGCCAAACAACGCAAGGGCCCAAGCATTTATGTGGATAGAAATATATACTGTGGATACTATGTGAATTCAATTGGGATAAAAATTGATTTATGAATGTAAAATTTTGTGGGCGACAATTATCTATAAGACCATGGAGCCCAATTCTCCCATTTGAAATCCCATAATAGTCCCATAATGTGAAACAATTCTGGGTGAGCCATATTAGATGGCCCTTATGTATTTGGGTCATAACTCGGGCCTCAAAGATCCAATTGGGCTGATTATACCTCCCGTGGTAATCATACTTGAATTCACACCTCTCCACCAAATTTCACATCATTTTCACACGTTTTGGTCAACTAACCAGCCGGATAAAGATGGAGTAAAAAGTATGCCCTGAATAGTGACCTAGTCTCATAGGCAATTGACTTATTTTGTGGAAAGTTTGATGTGTATGTCCATTAAATCATTGTTCATCCCCATTCTATCATGTTGCACGACCAGGGGTGAAGTTGATTCGAATGGGAGAGCTTCTTTCACCCATTATATTTCTCTTCTCCCTCATGTACTTCTAAGTTTCTTAGTGATCAACTTGGGGGGTGTCCATTGTTGTAATCCCAAGATCCACATTTGTAATCTTTGTAAGGTAATTTAATTTCCAGTTTTGTTGTCTATTGTTCTTAATTTTTACCTTCTGAATTTTTTTATTCTGGTATGATCGAATACAAATCAACAGAACAAGAATCCTCGTGCTTTTATGCATAACCCAGATCTTGTGATAATTTGAGTGCATTTGCCTCTTTTCTCACCTCTTCTCTTTCATGAGTTTTCTTTTGGATTGACTTGTTTGATGATACCCAGAAGTTATAACCCATGAATATTCATGTTTTATTATCGAGATAAATTTTCATAAAGATTCAAATCTGGACATCTCATCACATTGTTGATGTGATGCCTTGAATGAGTTCAGCTCTTACATCGACATAGTTTTATTGATTATGAGTGGTCTCTGATAATCAATATCGTTGATTGATCAAATACTAGGTGGTAAACTAGTAAGAACTCACATACTACTGGTTTATGTGGATATAAAATCATGGAATCAATTATCCATCCCATTCCCTTGAGAGCGATGATGGGTTGAGCATCAAGGGACACTTACCCAGGTTCATCACGATTTCTGCAACCAGTTTCTCTCACTTAGTTGTATAGTTTCAATTGATATTTTAAAATCATAGAACCCCCAACCACATAATTTAATTTCAATTTTTTAAAATAATCAGAACCTTTTTATGAAATTAGTGATCTAAGTCTCCAACGAGATATGACCTAGGGTTCCTGCTATGCTGCATAAATTCTAGTAAAAACATAACCTCTAATTTGACGCGCTCGACAACACGATCAAATTTTGGCACTGTTGCTGGGGAGACAAGATCATTTCTTTCATTTTATTTATATATTTTACTTCTTAATCAGTACTCTATTCAATATCCCACTCATTTGATAGTTTTTGTTTTAGTTTGTTTTTGTTTTTGTTTTTGTGTGTTATCTCTCTCAATCTCTTCTTCATCTTCTTTCTCTATCTCTCAAATTCTGTAGTATAACATTCTATTTTATATACTCATTTCATTTCTTAAGTTTTTTTTTTAATTTTATTCACCTTCCAAATAAACAAATTTTTATGAAAAACAAGCTTTCAATAAAATTGGACATTCTTGTTGCATGAGAAAATCTGGAAAAGAAACACTACTCAAATTTTACCCTGAAATTGAAAAATCACTCCACTAAAAAATCATTTCATCTTAAGTAGTAAAATAATGTAACACTGAGGAACCCCATTTGGAACCTCAATTGTTCTTAAACCAATCAAAAATAGAACTAAATCAAACCCTAGAGATCATGGTTGCAAATAACCAAACATCAAAAGAACTGACCACCCCGGATGTGGAGTACAAACCTGTGTACATACAATATCCTGAGGAAGATGCCAATTTTGAGAAAAGATAAGGCCTCATCCACCTCCTTCCAAAATTCCAAGGTCTTCCCGATGAGGACCCCCACAAACATTTAAAGGAGTTTTATATAGTTTGCTCCACCATGAAACCCCAAAATGTGTCTGAGGACCTCATTAAGTTTAGGGTCTTCCCTTTCTCCCTTGGTGGTGTAGTCAAAGAATAGCTATGCTATCTACCTACCACAATTGGGGGCTGGAATGACCTTAAACGACTCTTGTTAGAAATTTTTTCCCTGCCTCCCGAACTGCATCAATTTGGAAAGAAATTTGTGGCATTAAGCAGTTACAAGGGGAGACCCTTCATGAATACTGGGGGAGATTCCAAAGACTTTGTTCAAGTTTCCCCCACCACCAAATTAGTGAACATATTTTAATTCAATACATATATGAGGGACTTATCCCCATGGATCGTGCAATGAATGATGTTCCAACTGGTGGTTCCCTAGTTGACAAAACTCCTTCTGCTTCGCATGGCTTAATTGCCAACATGGCTCAAAATTCACAACAATTTGGCACACGAGCTATTACACCAACCCGAGGAGTTCATGAGGTAATTCATTCCACCCTAGAAAAAAGGTAGATAATAAAATTGATGAGAAGTATACCATTCTAAGGTAATTAGCTCAAGAATAAGGTAACTCACACTCTCCTCCTGTTCCATTACATTTTGCTCTTTGTTCTTATAATACTCATTTTTCTAACCAGTGCCCACAACTCCAGGATTCATTTGAGTCTTGTGTTTCAGTGTTCCCTAGGCATCCATTCCAACAAGCACCACCATTCATGGACGAACCATTCAAGCCAAAGCCAAACCCCAGGTGGCTAGAACAACCACAATACCGACAAGGAGGAAACTGAAGCTACCCCAAGCAGAACTAGTATCAACAAGGCCAAGGTATGAAAACTTCTTAAACATCAACATCTCAAAACAATACTCCTCATCCCAAGTCTGAACCAAGACTTGAGGATATGGTGAAGAAAATGGAAATTCAGAACCTCCAGTTCCAACAAACCACACAATCATCTATTCAAGACCTGCAAACTCAAGTGGGGCAATTGGAAAACACCATAGGTGAGCTTAAGATGAATGGTTCTAGACAACTACCATACCAACACATTTCCAATCCAATGGAAAAATGTAATGTATGTGCAGTTAAACTTTGTAGTGGTAAATAAGTTTCTCCTTCTACTAATTTTTCACAGTAGGTGTATCCCCCTCATGAAAACTCTCTTTCCCAACCCTCAAAAATTTCATGTAAATAAAAACATGAAAAAAATGGTAATCAAATTTTCATTGATGATTCAAATGAACAATCTATTCCTCTTCCTTTACCTCAAAGACTCTCTAAATCTAAGAAGAAGTTTGGTGATGAGATTGATAAATAAATAACGGATACATTTAAAAAGGTTCAAGTTAACATTATTTTATTGGATGCAGTTAAAAAAATATCTCGATATGCCAAATTTCTTAAAGAGATTTGGACCCATAGAAGGAGGATGAAGGGGAATTAGAGAGTCAACCTGGGAAGGAATGTCTCGGCTTTGATTCAACCAGAAATTCCAACCAAATGCAAGGATCCGAGCACATTCGCGATACCTTGTACCATAGGGGAGACCATTTTTTATGATGTTATGCTAGATTTAGGTGCTTCTATTAATGTAATTCCTCACTCCATGTATACTTCTTTTTAGGTTGTATAGCATGAACCAACATGCATTGTCGTGCAACATTCCAACCGAAGCACAAGACACCCATCCTGAGTGGTCAAGGATTTCCTCGTAAAAGTTATTAATCTCATCTTCCATGCTGACTTTTATATTCTTGAGATGGAAGATACCTGAAGCCAAGGACATGCCCCTATCATAATTGAGATTCCATTCCTCAAAACATCAAATATGATCATCAAAGTTCACAATGGTATGTTATCCCTGGAGTTTGGTGGAGAAAATGCAAGTTTTAACACTCTTGAGGCTATGAAACACCTTGTTGAAGAGCACTCCACTCTTCCTATCTATTCGATGGAAGTGCTCTCTAACGAAAAACACACACAAAATTATATCCTCGACCCATCCTATAATTTATTTTCCTCTTATTCACCCATGGATGATTTGTGTTTTGGTTCTTATTTTGAATGTTGTGTGGGTTCAGAAAAATGTAAATTTTGTGCTTTAATTGATGAGTGTGTTTATTCTGACGTACCGATGACTATCGATGATTCTGTAAATCTCATTTCAATAGATTTTATTTCCTTTGAGAATAAACATGAGCAGATAGATAGTTTCATGGACTTCACTCCCCCTAAATCCACTCCCTCAATCCAAAAAACCCCCGATGTTAAAATTAAAACCACTTCCATCAATTTTAAAATATGATTATCTTGAGGGTATTGTCCAATTGCCAGTAATTATTGTCAATAACCTCTCTCAACAGTAGGAATCAAAACTGCTTGATCTTTTTAGAGAGTGTAAAAAGGAAATATGATGAACATTGGCTGATATTTTTGGGATTATACCTTCTATTTTTATGCACTGTATACTTTTGGATGATGAGGTTAATCCCGTAAGGCAGGCTCATGCCGGTTGTATCCCACTCTCCTTGAAGTGGTAAAATTGGAGGTTAGTAAATTGCTTACTTCTAGAATCATTTAACTTATATCTGATAGTAAATGGGTTATACCAGTTCAAATTGTGCCTAAAAAAACAGGAAGACAGTTGTGTCAAGTGAAAGGAATGAATTGGTTTCAATGCGTGTGCAAAACAGTTGGTGAGTCTGTATTGACTATAGTTGACTGAATCAAGCCACGTGGATGGACCACTTTCCATTACATTTTATTGACCTAATGTAAGAAAGACAGGCTCGTAAGTCCCATTATTGTTTCCTTGATGGAAATTCGAGTTATTTCCAAATCCATATAGCCCCTGATTATCAGGAAAAGACCACATTTACCTGTCCATTTGGAACATTTGCATACAGAAGAATTCCTTTTGGCCAATGTAATGCTCCTGGTATATTTCAGTGACGTATGTTGAGTATTTTTTCTAAGTACCTTGCGAGTTGTATGGATGTCTTTATGGATTATTTCATGGTTTATGGTTCTTCTTTTGATGATTGTTTACAAATCCTAGGTTATGTCCTCCGCCGCTGCATTGAAAAATATCATGTTTTAAATTATGAAAAATGTCATTTCCTGGTTGAGTGGGGGATAGTTCTTGGGAATATCATTTTAAATAAGGGAATTCAAGTTGATAAATCAAAAATTTAATTAATTTCATCACTTCCATATCCAAAATGTGTTCGTTAGGTGCGGTCTTTCTTGGTTCAGGCTGGTTTTTTCCGCCGATTCATTAAAGGATTTAGTAAGATCTCACTTCCCTTGTCTCGGTTATTACAAAATGATTCTGAATTTGTTTTTGATAAAAATTGTGAGGAAGCTTTCAATTCACATAAAATGAGTCTCACATCACCTCATATCATCCAACCACCAAGGTGGGATCTGCCCTTCGAACTTATGTGTGAAGCCTCTAACTTTGTAGTTAGGGATGTTTTATCCCAATGGGTTGAGAAGTCCCCTCATGTCATTGCTTATGCATCACGTACCAATGACCCTGCCCAGGTGAACAACACAACCACTAAAAAAGAACTTCTTTATATTTTTTTGCCTTGTAAATGTTTCATTCCTATCTCATTGGGTCAAAAATCATTGTCTTTTCTGATCATGCTACCCTTCAGTTTCTCCTTAAGAAACCTGAAGCTAAACCCCACCTCATTCGGTGGATGCTCCTCCTCCAAGAGTTTGACCTTGAGATTAGAGATAAGAGAAGATTGGAAAATATGGTAGTTGACCAAATTAGTAGGATTTCCCCACTACTCGACAATCTTGTTGACTCACCTCTCCCCATTAGAGATTTATTCCCTCATGAGAACCTTGGTGATGTTGTGGACCTTACACCCTGGTATGCAGACATTGTGAATTTTCCCGCAACATCTAGGGTCCCCACTGATTTTATCACTTTACAATCCCTAATACATAAACATGGTTCTTGATGGTATATTTGGGATGACCCATATTTGTTTAGGATTTGTAGTGACCACGTTTTTCGTAGGTGTGTCCCTGACCATGAGTTCACCTATGTTTTGAGCTTCTGCCACACATTGGCTTATGGGGTGCACTTTGGCTCTCAACGTACTGCTCGAAAGGTCCTTGAATCAAGATTATATTGTAAAAAATTGTATAGAGATGCCCATAGGTTTTTTAAGTCATGTACTCGATGTAAATTCATAGGAAATATCTCCAAGAGGAATAAAATGCCCCAACAGCCCATGTTATTCTGTGGAATATCATATGCATGGGGCATTGACTTCATGGGGCCTTTTCCAAATTCAATTGACTTTGTGTACATCTTACTAGCTATTGACTATATTTCTAAATGGGTGGAAGCAAAGGCTACTAGGACCGAGGACTCTCGAGTTGTTGTTAATTTTGTGAGGTCCCAGATTTTCAGTAGGTTTGGTCTACCAAGGTTCATCATTAGTGATCAAGTTTCACATTTTTTCTATACTAACATGAAAAACATACTTTGTAAGTATGGGGTTGTTCATAAAGTCTCCACTACATATCATCCCCAAACTAATAGACAAGCAGAAATTTGAAATCGGGAAGTTAAGTGAATCTTGGAGAAAACGACTCAACCCAATTGGAAATATTGGAGTTTGTGCTTGGATGATGCACTTTCGGCGTACCGTACTACTTTTAAGACCACGATCAGAATGTCACCATATAGGATTGTGTTTTGAAAGGCTTGTCACCTCTCAGTGGAGGTAGAACACCATTCATATTGGGCCATTAAGAAATGTAATATGAATCTCTCAGATGCAGGTGAGCATAGGAAGTTGTAGATTCATGAGTTGGAAGAAATTCGGTGTGATGCATATAAGAACTCTTGAATCTACAAAGAGAAGAAAACGACAATCCATTATGTGATGATTCATCAAAGGAAGTTTCATATTGGTGAGAAGGTAATCATGTATAATTCCAGGCTAAAGATCTACCCAGGTAAGCTTCACTCTTGATGGCTCAGTCCTTATACTATTACAGATGTTTACCCTTTTGGTGTTATGCAGGTTTTGCATGAGAAGAGTGGACAAGGGCTTACAGTCAATGGCCAGAGGCTCAAAGACTACTATGAGGATTTTCCCCAGAATCCTGTGGAGGAAATCCAACTGATGGATGTCGCATATGACACAACATAGCAGGTTTTCCCTTCTCCCTACCTTTATTTACTTGTCTATTTATTTAAAGACATGCATCGTGGGCAGTGTAATTTTTAGGTGTGGGGGAGGGTGACATGTCATAGTTAGGATTTAAAAATATATATATATATATATATAATAGAAAAACAAATAACAAAAAAATCATTTTATTTCTTTTTCTTTATTTTTTTCTTTAGATAAACATTGTTCTTAAAAGAATATCCAAATATTTTTTCATTTTTGAGTCAATTGTGTAAAAAAATTCCATTATTTTTGGATTTTTTTTCAAATGAATGTTGATATGAAATAATTTTCTAGAATTTGTATTTTCAAACCATTCTTAGGTGTTTAATGGATTTTTGAAACCCATGCCTCATTAGCACTAACAAATATTTCAATCCCTTACCTGAGAGATATTTTAATCCCTTTATTGCATATTCTTCCTTTTAATCACTTTCTTGAGAGTCTCGGGTCATGTCGAGAAACTATAAATTCCCTTAATTCTATTTAAATCCATAATATTAAAGTGTTCTACATTCATGATAGAGGCCATCGTGCATTGAAAAGCCCTTTATACAATTAACCTCTATTTTGGCCACCTTGAAATTTTACACTTCTAAAGCCTTAGAGACCATGAAATTCCTATTAGGTAGCCACATTACAAGATAATTTACCCTTACCTACCCATCTCTTGTATACATTCCTGCTTGAATTTTAGCAAGTGTGGGGGATATGTAGATTCCATGGGAATTTTTGGGAATGATCATTGTTATGGGATGATAGAAAGGGTGCCTACATTTTACATAGGATGTGGGTTCACATACCATATTATATCATTGTATTACACATGTTTACCTCTTTATCTACAATTAAAATTGTAAAAAAAAAGAAAAAAACAACAAATTTTTACATTGAAAAAAATAGAACAAAATAAATAAATGGAGAAAAGAGGAAATTTATTCTTTATTATTCACTGATCGGTTGTGGCCCACACAAATAGTCAATGGGGATAGTGATTTGGAAGTGATTCATTTTTTGAGGGGATTAGTGCATAAATTCATTGTGAAAAATTGCTGAATTTTGAAATTTTTTGTACTTTAGAGATTAAACACTCCTCTTCTTCCTCAGATTCTTTTTATACATTAAATCCTACCAACCCTTGAACCTAAGAAAAACCTGTTGGAAGTCCTCTTGAGTAGCACACTAGTTTCTGCCGGTAGAGAACATAGAATCTTAGCCAGAATATGGTAATATCTCATAAACTATGGGAAAAGAGAATAACTCCATTTACATATGCTCCTTGAGTGAAGAGGGAAATTTTTTATGTGAGGTAGGTTCGACATGTTTCATGGGTGAGGAAATGAAGTTGAGCAAATTAGAATGTGAGAATAGAAAAATGATGGGAAAACTCATTTAATATATGAGACATGATGAATTCCATTTCAGAAAAATCTTGGATATTTTCACACCATTGATTTTTTAATAATATTTGATTATAATATATGACTTTTCCTAGGAGTGAAAATTTTTAGGTGTGAGGGTATGATCGTACCACGATTCATTGCTTTATTTTACCCTTACACCACTGTTTTAAACTGGTTTTGTAATGAATATTCCAAATATAATAATAAATTGAACTTACTATTTAGTTTAATGAATTAATTATTATTGATATTTCATAAGGAAATTTTACTTTTTTATGTGTTTACATTGTAGGAGGAGGTGATTCAGAGGGCCCACGATGGAAATCAAGCAAAATGGGCCAAACTGCGCAAGGGCCCAAGCATTTATGTGGATAGAAATATATATTGTGGATACTCTGTGCATTTAATTGGGAAACAAATTTGTTTATGAATGTAAAATTTTGTGGGATACATTTATATAGAATACCATGGATCCCAATTCTCCCATTTAAAGGCCCATAATAGGGCCACAATTTGAACCAATTCTGGGCGATCCAGATTGGACGACCCTTCTGTATTTGGGCCATAACTCGGGCCTCAAAAATCCAATTGGGATGATTCTGCCTCCCATGGATATCTAACGTGAATTCCAATCTCTCCACTGAATTTCCCGTCATTTTCAAGCATCTGGGTTAGTCAACCAGCCAGATAAAGATGGAGTAAAAAGTCTTCCGTGAATAGTGACCTAGTCTTATAGACACTTGACTTCTTTTGTAGAAAGTGTGATGTGTATGTCCATAAAAACACCTCTCACCCCCATTATATCATGTTGGATGACTAGGGGTGAGGGTGAGTCGAATTTTAGATCTTCTTTCACCCATTTTAGTTCTCCTCTCCCTCATGTACATCTAAGTTTCTAAGTGATCAACTTGGGGGTGTCCATTATTGTAATCCCGAGCTCCACATTTGTAATCTTCGTAAGGTAATTTAATTTGCAGGTTTGTTGTGTATTGTTCTTAATTTTTACTTTATGAATTTTTTTTATTCTGGTATGATCAAATACAAATAATAGGATCAATAATCCTCGTGCTTCTATGTATAACCCGGATCTTATGATGATTTGATTGTGTTTGCCTCTTTTCTCACCTCTTCACTTTAATGAGTTTAATTTTGGATTGACTTGTTTGATGATATCCAGAAATTATAACCCATTAATATTCCTCTTTTTATATTGAAATCAATTTTTATAAAAACCCAAATCTGAACATCTCATCACGTTGTTGATGTGATTCCTTGATTGAGTTCGTCTCTTACATTGACATTGTTTTATTGGTTATGAGCGGTCGCCGATAATCAATATCATTGATCGATAAAATCCTAGGTGGTAACCTAGTATGAACTCACATAATACTGGTTTTAGTGGGTATAAAATCAAGGAATAATTTATCCTTCCCATTCCCTTGAGAGCGATAACGGATTGAGCATCAAGGGTAACTTACTCGGGTTGATCACTATTTCTCCAACCAGTTTCTCTCACTTAGTAGTATAGTTTCAATTTCTATTTTAAAATCATAGAACCCCCGACCACTTAATTTAATTTCAATTTTGTTTATATAATCAGAACCTTATTTTGAGATTAGTTATCTAAGGCTCTTTCGAGAGACAAACTAGGGTTCCTTCTATACTATAGAAATTCTAGTAAACAATTAACCTCTAATTTGACGAGATCGACAACACGATAATTTATATTCTAGAGAAATTTATATGATTATAAAGTTTTATCAAGGATTTGGTGTTCATAATGAGTTCTTTTATAGTTAATAAAATAATGGATACATATTTGAGATTATATGGAAAGGTCTTTCAATCCAAAACATCCAAATTGATCACACAGTTAGGATCATGTGACTTGAGATATGTAAAAAATTATCTAAACAGAGGATTTAAGAACCCAAGGTTGTGTGACTTGGGTCTCAAAATCAGGGTGGTGTGATATGATTACGTTAATATGTTTTCACAATTGGATGTTCATGATCAGATTACACTGTGAAAATGAATTTAAGAAAAAAATGAACTTTAAAGAATTGTTTTGTGAAGATATTTTTTGTAAATACCCCAACTCAAGTAGCCCATAGTTGGTGGTTACATTATTACCTTGGTACTATATACAAGTGACTGTATCCCAAAGGACCAAATAGTTTAGTAGTCTTATAAAACATGATAAATAATTGAATTTCTCGGTATATTTTAAAACATAACATACAACATAGTATTTTCTTTGAGAAAACCATTATTCTCTTTATTATATACCTACATATAAATAATCTCATGATCTTAAAATATATCAATTGATGTAATAACTAAACAAATAATCACATGGACATATAAAACTGATTTTCAAATGATGGAATTCATAATTCTAGACATATGAAATTCACCATGGAGGCCTCATGCAAAGAAACCTTACCTAAATGGGTAAATCCTCAGTTAAATAACCAATATAGGTTGTCTCATGAGACATTTTGATACATAAATGGGGTATTTAATTATTTTCATGACACATTATTTAATTATTCTAATGTATTCATCATATTAATATTCAATACCACACAATCAACATGCCTCAAAAATCAATAATTGTCCACCTTAGAAGAACTAGCATACATAATATAAATACTTTCCCCAATCAAAATGATTATAAAAAATAAAATGATATTCGATGTATGGTATCATTATAGTATAAACTTAATATAATAATCAGAAAAGTATGCTCACATATATTAAAATAATTTAAACATATCATTGTAGAATAGCTTGAAGGAAATACCCTTTTCACTTTAAATCGCATTTTTATAGTCTAAAATAATTCCCAAATATTAAGGAAATAGTTTCATTTCAAAGTAACCATATAAAAATTAAAATTAATATTTAAATAAATTATTGGTAATAATGGTTTAAAATTCTATTCAGTCTTTATAATTAGAAAAAAAATCATCTCACACTTTTTTAGAAAGGTAAAAATGTACCTCATTTAGAAAACGATAATAAGATTCCTTTTATGTTTTTTCTGTAAAATGTAAAACATGGGTAAATTATTATTTAATAAATCATTATATAATTTTGAAAATAGTATTTAATAAATTTTAATGAAGATATTTAGAAGGAAGAAAAATATTCCCAAACAAGTAGAAAATAAAAAGTCAATGTTTTCATAAATACATTAGTTCAGTATCTTAAGTAATTAAGGAAAAAAAATTAAGGTAAAACTTTTAATTTATATAAATAAATATATTATAATGAATTAAGTTTGGTTTAATATATAAATATAAAATAATAATCTTAGTGGATACATAAAGACAAATAATCCCAAATAATGATGTGATTGTGAAATAAACCCTTACCTCAAATTCAACTCCTTCATATATGTATAAACCTCATATATAATAAATATATATTTGTTATTAGTATTTTATAGAACCATACTCATATATATCATACCATATATAATTTATTTAATTTATTTTATCACCATCTTATTAATAATTATTTGTTAAAATCTCTGTTATAGGTAATAACAACTCTATTATTTTATGTTGTTTTGGATCGATAACTCTAATAATTGTTCTTTGACTATACTTCCATCACCTTCAAAATGTTAATAATGATATATATTTAATTTATAATAACTATATATATATAGAGTCATCTATAAAATTTAGTGATTGGAAAATGAATTGCACTGTTCTTACAGATGATAGGTTGTACATACTCGTGAACACTGTTTTCATTTTTAACTAAAGTAACAAAAGAAAGGAAAAATGCAATTAAACATTAATAAATAGTAAATAAATCATATATATGATATATATTCATTAAATATATCATTATTAGAATCCATTTCAAAAAAATGATAATTGAATCACATTTCTTCATGGAAGTGTTAGTCCACACATACACACGATCAACATTATCATTTTCAAATAGATTGGAAGGAATGAAGGTAGACATGATATTATAATTATAAAAGTATAATTATATCATAAATATCATACACATACATTAAATAAATCCTTATATTCAGTCATGAGAAGTGGTGATGGAAAACCAATTATATTGGTTTGCAAGGTGGTAGTCCACTGTACACATTACCGACAATTTCATTTCCAATTTGATGGTAATAGGTTATTAAATCAACATAATAACATCTAAGTATATTTTATATAATGGTTTTGTGGTATTTAATTATTAATACACAATATATGGTTGTAAAAGAAGAAGTAAAGAAATAAATATCTTGGTGAAGACAATTACCTTCACTTTAGAAAAACCTTATTTGGATATCTTACTATAGAAACTGAGTATTGGTTTTAGGAATAAAAATAGCTATAGAACATGGATAATGATGTTGGAGGATCTTTTGGTGGGATTTCATTTTGATAAATTGATTAATATATATTTAGGGGTGAGGTAGGAGTTTCCCTTTTATAATTGAGGTGAGCAGTATAATAGGAATTTTTTTAATGTTTAAAATAATTGTAATTCAATTTTTTAGAAAAAGGATCCAAAATTTCTCATATTATAAGAATATAATGGTAATAATTAAATAAAACCAACCATTTTGGTTACAAAATGTTTTTAGATCATTTTAACCATTATCTTTACATATTAACTCCCAGTAAACATTTTTTATCTTTAACTATGGTAAGAGAATTTTAATATTTTTACTATTAATTATGACCAAAATTAAGTTGATATTATTAAATATTATTAATTATTATAATTAAAAATATTAGATAGATTTTATCAAATTCAATTCATATATGTGGAAGAATTTATTGAAAATTAAACTTGTAAACATGATGAAAAGTTGTTTTCCCGTGAAAAAATATTCTTAAGTATAAACAGTTTTTATAAAAAAAATAATAATTAAATTGATTTAAATGGAGATATATTTTATTTTTTATAATATAATTGAACAAATTTTACTTTTAAAACCTTCTTAAAATAAGTTGGAAATTTTCAAATGCTTTAAATGCAAAGAATGTTTTTAATAAAAATTGTTATTTTTCACTATTATATCATTATTATACATAAAAATATGGATATCTCATCCTCATTACATCATCATATTCCCATATTTATTTTTTGAATTTATTATTCTGGTAGATATATTTAATCATGTGTGTATTATTTTTCTGAATTACTTTATATTTATGATCTAATATTTATACTAATTATACTTAATTGGAATGATCGTACTACAATGGTAAAACATATTATCTTGGAACATTTGAAGGATTGGGTATGTACATCCTCATGATAAATACACAGAACACCTTGCGAACTTGAGTGAGGTTCGATGGAAGTTCCAAATGATAATATTCTATCCCTACTCGATCAAGAATCTAAATGGAGAAAATATATATAGGGATCAATCTTTCCCTTATTCCAAATTCTCATAACAATATTCTATCGTTAAATTTATAAAATAACCATCTATCAATCTTTGAACTCCATAACTCATCGAAAATTATTAGTAAAACATGTCTATCACCTCTAAGATTCCATGATGTGTTGTTGAATGGTTCTATCTTTCCCTTCCATTTCCTCAACTATATCAAGTATCAAAAGATTTATTTCTCTAACTTCATTATAACATGTTGGTATTCTTTACTTATTTCCATAGAGGTAATCTTAAGGATTCATCTGAAAGGTTGAGTGAAAGATATTATTTTAAAAAGACTTGACTATAGGAAGGTTTTGATCCCAAATACATTTTAAATCTATAGAACGAGATCATATAATATCCTACATGGTTTAAATGGTTACCTTATACTGGACATCTATCTGGGGATGATACACCATACTAAAACTCACCTCGATATCCATATCTTTCTAAATACTTCTCTAAAACATTTAGGTAAACCTTAGATCCTTGTCAAATAAAAAATAATGCAGTACTCCATGCAACATTACCACTTATTTAATTTATATTTTGTAAAATTGATCGAGGGAGATATCTTCCTTCATATCAATGAAGTGTGATAGAATTTTAATGTGATCAACTACAACCCAAATATAATTATATCCTTTATTCATTTTGGGGTTCCCGGTGACAAAGACCATGGTGATGTTTTCCCATTTCTATTGTAGTATGGGTAATAGTTTTAACATCCCCTTAGATTGAAATCTTTTGACATTAAAATTATAAAATATGAGGCACCAAACTACATACTCCTAAATATATCTATTGAAATCATCCTACAAGAAATACGATTTTATATCTCTATACATATTCATAATCTTAGGATGAATATAGAATGATGAACTATCAGAATTATCTAATACATTTTTCATGAAATCTAGTCTAAATGGAGAACATACATAGTTTCAAAACATTATCATTCCATCACAATAATGCTGAAACTCAAGAATATTTATCACTTTATTTTATAGATCCACATCTTTCTTATTTTCATCTTTAATCCCCAAATGGATATTTGGTTGAATACTCATTTCAGAAAGATAATATTTATCTCCTTACATCATGATTTTGAAATCCATTCTTTAAAAATAAAAAAAATGTATGATCCTTTTTTATTATCATCATATATAGCCTAGAATTATCATTTCAACTCAAATAATCCTCCACCTTTTTATCTTTCCTAAGGTGGTAATTTATTTAATACTCCTAATCATTAATCAGATCTAACCATATTCTTTGGAACATGTTCAATATCTTCAGTTTAATTATGCACTTCAAGATTTTATAATTAGTATATATATCACACCTTTAAACATCAAGATAATTTATCTATATATTCAATGAAAAAATTACCACAACTAACTACAAATCATGACATAGGTAATTTTCCTCACGAATCGTCAATTTTCTTGAGAAATAAGCTATCACCATTTCATTCTATTTGAGGATTCATCGTAGTCCCTTATTGATGAATCACTATAGATTAAAAACACTTCTCCACTCTTGGGTTGTGTACATAAAGTTGAGATGACTAACCATGTCTTTAGTTCCTTGAAATTTTCTTCACATTTATCTATCCAAATGAACATGGATCCCTTATGGGTTAATTGGTTATTGGATTTTTCATTCATGATATAATTTTCACAAAGAATCAATAATATCCATCCAAACCATTAAAAATATATATTTATATTATTTTGGTTTCCTGTTCCAGTGTTCAACAACATATATCATTGAAGGATCCACTGATATATCCTAACTTGAGATTATACGAACCAATAATAAAAATTTCTAAATCCAAAATTCACACATGCTAAATTTAGCATACAAATTCTCTTTCCTCAGGGTCATTATCACAACTCTCAAATATTTTTCATACTCTTCCTTGATCGCTGAATATATAATAATACCATCTTTAAATACTAAAAAAACTAATCAAGTTAATCATTATAGGCTCTATTCATTAAATCCATGATGATAGTAAAAATATTTTTAAGTTCAAATAACATTACTATAAATTCAAAAGGACCATACCTCATACAGAATGTTGCTTTGGGTATACCCACCTTATTGATCCTTATATGAAAATACCTAGATCAAATACCAAATTTAAAAAATTATATAGTTCCTCATAGTTAGTCAAACATATAATCTATACGGGGTAAAGGATACTTTTTCCAAATATTGATATTTTTATGTTTCCGATAATCAACCAAAGGAAGAATTGACCCATCGTTCTTCTAAAGAAAAAAAAGAACACATAAACCCCATGGTGAACCACTATGATGGATGATTCTTTTATCTACATTCTCAATGATTTTCTTCTTCAAATTTCTATAGAGTCTTTGAAATGGGAATATCCCTAGGTATGAGCTCTATTTAAAACTCAACTTCATGATTCGAGGGAAGACTAGGAAAGTATTCAGGAAATACATTAGCATATTTCAAAATAGTAGTCATATTTTCAATATTGGGTTTCTACTCAACCAATTGAGATAAATCTACCTAATTAATAGGTATTAAAACCATTTAGATTTAATTAATTTCTATTGGATGGACAGGTTCATCCACCCATAGATAGACAATTGAAGGTTAATTCAGAATATCAACCATAACTTCCCTTCCTCAATAAGTGATATGGTATCTATACTGGTAGAACCAATCTATGACAAGAATTATTTCTAATTTAATTAGAACAATAATAACAATCTTTAAAGGTAAAAAATTCCCTCAAACATATATCAAATAGCTGTTATTTACATCAGATGTGATCATCCTACCAGTAAAAGTTTTTATCACCAACTCAATATCTAATCATTGATTCGGTGATGTGATACCCTTATAAAATTATTCCTAGATAACGAGTGGGTAGAAATAGAATAAAATATAACATTCAAAATCCTGTAGTTGATGATAACTATAACATTCATCACTTCATTAGGAACTTTCACATTGATTGTTGTAATAACATATATTGGCCTTCTCCCCTTGAATTATTTTGTGGTAAGTTCCCTTAAAATTTGGGGCATTGGTTAGAATATCACCCCATATATTAATAGATAAATTTTTTTACTTTGATATATTATCCCTTTCCATTTAAATAATGACTCTTATGGCCTTTTTCTATACACTAAATGAAAACTTGTTTTCCTTTTAAACATGTACAAAGGTGTTTCTTTCCACATTTATCACATGTTGTAAAATTCCCTTTTCTCATATTCCCCTTATACATTGTTTTCTCTAATTTCCTCTTATTCTCTTTATTTACTTAAATTACCTAATAATTTTATAATTCTTTTTCTATCTTCATAGAGAATTATACTATATCCTCATACAATGAGATTTTTTTAGAGACATATTCTTTTTGAAGGATCTGTTTAAGACCACTTAAAAAATGATAAATCATACTCTTGGTATTACATATGTTGTCTGTAACCTGCCTTAATAACCTTGTAAATTTAGATTCATAATTAGAAAAAATTTCCACTTCCATTTGTCTCAGGAATTAACATCATACCTAGGATCACTCATTCATAAAAGCTGACCTAATTGACCTTATGGCCTCATTCACACCTCCTTGTACACCAAAGGAAATCGAATAATAGTGAGGGTTTGTGATGGTACGATGGAGAGTCTATAACCTTACTATTAGAGTTTAATACAATGGTATAATATAATAATAATTAGTAATAAATGTAATAAATAACCATAATTAGAATAACATATGATCCATAAAATGTAAACAAGCATAAACATATCAATATTATATCCAAAAAATGATGTCATGTCATGGGTTATAAAAATGGAAGCAGAGCAGTATTCAAAAAAATCATTCTAAAAATGGAAAAACTTGTACTTTAGTCATGAGAATAATCTTTTTCCTCATCTCTTGTGATACATCTAATGTAGATAATAAACATACCATAGTCGGATGCTTCCCATTGTCTCGGCCTACTTCTATAAAGTTGGTTCGGGTACCTACAGGTAGCCTAAACATGGTGTGAGATATACTCCGTAGGCCACCACCAATGGTTTCTAGTAATATATAGTATATTCATATAAAATTACCGGTATGTAGGTAATAATAAATGTAATATAGTAAATATATAAATCACATTAGGCCGGCGTACTCACAGGATACTCAACTGACACTACCTACATCAGCCTAAACCAGATATCTCTAAATGACACTCTTTATGAATATATATATTATTTATGTTTATATACATAATATATACGAAAATATATTTATATGTATATATATGTAATATTAGTTAAGACCCATGGTGTATACCAAAGACATCCATACATCAATACAATGGGGTTTCTTATTCACAGCGAATATGTGCTGGAAAATGATGTATAATTAGGAATTCTTAAAATTAAATAACATAAAGGATCAAAGTAAATTCTTTGACCTGTAAAACGTGTCAATTAATTTATTTAATTGGAATTATGATATCGTCTATGAAATTATATAAGGAATGAAATCAGGTATCTCTCCAGGTGCACTATATGATCCCGTCACATTAGGATTCTATCCAAGGTATTCCATATAAATAACCCATATATCACTCATGAAATGGAAATAAGGCATAAACCTCAGATCTCATATATTGTATACCACATAGGGATCTAGGTATCCATTATGTTATGGTATGGTATCATTTCCCACAATGTCAGTCCCATGTAATCCACTAGGGATCCAAGTATAACTCATGGGTACCACAAGTGAATGCGCTCAGTGAGCCCATAAAATAAATTATATAAAAATCCATGTATTAGTTCGGACATGTCGAAATTCAATTATATTCTCCAAATTATTTTTTTGTGTGATCCCATCCAAGGCGTTCTAAATTGGAACCCTCATATGAACCTCAACATGGTGTAAAGGATGATTATAATTATCTCATAAAATTCAAGAAATACAATTAATCGATGTTGGAAAATTCATTTATTAGGGTCATCTCAATTTATAATCAATAAGAATAAGGGCCTATGAACTTGGCCTATCATTCACCTTCAGTTCAATTAAAACTATATTTCAATCATAAAGGCTGACTCAACGCACCTTAAGTGGTGGATCAAATTAATTTCACGGAATTTGGATCTAGGTAATTAAATAAACCTCACCCTAAGGGGTGGGAAGCATTGATGTGGTGACCCTACAATGTTGATTTTGAGTTTTTAGGAATACTCTAATCATGGAAATATCAATTCATTTAATTAATTAAAAATTTACCATACACCACATGGAAGGTCTGGCACATGGCTCAATAGCACATGATAAAGTATTGATACCTTAGGTAAAAATAACTAAAAAACCAACATTTTATTGGTAGAAATACCCACATCAATTATAATACTCTGATTTTAAATAAAACAAGAGAAATAAAAAATAGAAAAGTTCCTTGAAAATAGGGAATATTAGCTCACACTATAAAAATACAAAATATGGTGAGATAAACCAAGAATTGAAGGCAATGTATTGAATCTCTTACAAATACACATCCAATGTGAAAAATAATGATGAAATCAGAGCTCAGATGGAGGATTGGATTCAAATCATAGGAGTGGGAAAGAGGTAGATCCTCATGTGTTAGGCTGCTCGCGAAAAAATAGGAAGAGGTGTTTTGGGTTTTTAAGGTGAAAAGTGAAAATTTATAATTTTACCCAAATTTTTAATGGGTGTGCATTTTGGATACATGGTTTTCCAAACTTCATGACTAACCATGTGCCTATAATGAATAAGTGTAACTATGGGTGTGGACCTAGGTATATGGTTTCGGAAAATCATGTTGTCCCCATTAGCACACTAGATCACCCTGCACGGTCGAGAGGGGCAAGGTGAGGGAAGAAATAAGAGGCTGTCTATGGGGAAGTTATATAGGGTGGTTCTGGCCGACACTAGTGGGATATGACAGAAGGGGTAGGCTTTCCCGATGAAGTGGCAATGTAGTAGTTGGATGTGGGAGTCTCGGGTAGGGGTGAAACAAGGAGTGGTGGGGCCTAGCTTGATAGAAGGTTGTTAGATGATGTGGGTAGGTTTGAGGGGGGTTGGTCTATTATGGAGACTCATAGCGAGGAAACACTGATGTCCATTCAATGATTTAGATGCTAGAAATGCCCAACTGACCAACAAGAAAAATTAGAGAAGGTTTTGGAAGGATGAAGTAAAATTATAGAAAACAAGTGATGTTTTGAGAACCACTGTGTGGGATGATTTTCTGGGGAGGTTTTCATTTATTTATATACACACAAAAATGCAGAGAAAATTTTTAATGTAATTAAAACAATGAAAAATCCATTATGAGGACAAACTGCATTGATATATAAAATTAAAATTTAAATGAGAGAAAAATAATTCGGGGGAGGGAAAATAACATTGGATTTAATACCCATTGTTCGAATTAGTCAAAAATCACCCCCCTAATTTTTTCATGTCCATCGAACCTCAAAGACAACATTATTTGTGCCCAACTCCAGAAAATTGGTGCACCCAAGTGACTTTGTGTGAATGTTTTTGAATTTTTCTTCCCTCAAATCCTTATCATCAATTTCCATTTACATCTCTATAATGAACATGTTATAAAAGCATATGATCTTGCATTTTCATCTATAATGATGTGTAACTCACTAGGTTTGATCTCATGTAGTGAAAACCCAAGTGGCATTGTCGGACCAATAATGTTATCGATGGTGAGAAATCCAAGAGAGTATCATCCTGATCGACTTCTATTGATTCTTCTATGTGGGATAGTGGTGATTTTAAATCCACTATAGATTTATGGCATGGAAACACCTTGAACACATCTTGAATTTCAACATCTACAGAACATGCACTAGTGGGCATCGATTATGATCTATGGTCATCGACCATATCTTGGGTCTCCACCATATCATATATTCATGTTATTGTGTTTTCTATAGTGAGTGTATCCTCACAAATCATCACACCTTGTTCATTATGAACACTATAATCCAACAACTCCTCCTCATCAAATATGAAATCACATATTACATGCCCAATCCTGCAATTGAGGTTATACACATGGTTTACCTTGGACCCAAAGTCATACCTCACGAAGGTCATCTACATACACCAGTCATCTAGCTTCTTCAAGTGATGTTTCACATTCATGACATTTCTGTTGTATCCAAAAGTGTGGATAAAGTGAATCATCATTCGTTTTCCATGAAAATATTCATACAATGTCATCCCGCTAAGGCAATGTGTCAGAACTAAATTGAGGATGAAGATATTAGTGGAGATGAACTCACCCCATAACATCCCAGGAAGGCCTTTTTCTTTCATAATGCTTTGATCCATTGAAACCATTATCTTGTTTCGTCATTCAATAAATCGATCATGTTATGATGAATAGGGTAGTGTGAGTTACTATTATATGAAATGATTAGCATAGTATTCACTAAATTCCATTGTAGTGAACTCTCCATCATGGTTCATGCAGAGGGCCTTTAGCTTTCACCCTATCTCCACATCAATTACAGCCTAAAAGTGAATAATTTATACTAGATATTAATCTTTTGTCCCAAGTATGTGGATCAACATTTAGCAACTCATATCATCCACAAGAATTAGAAATCAGCGGTTCTTTCTTGGTTTTGTTGGCATGATTGGCCCATAGAGGTCATTTTGGACAAGGTCAAGAACATTTTCCATAGGATTATTCACTTAATCGAGGATAGACACTCGTTGCTTCTTCCCAAAAATGTAGCTTCCACAGACAGGATCCGCCTGATCAATCCACAGAATCCCTCACACCATATCACATTGTGTGAGCTTGCATAGAGCCTGGAAATCCTGGTGGTCATACCTCACATGAATGTTCCTTTCCATATCTTACACCCTTTCATAAAAGCATGTTGGTTGTATAATGTTGATTCTTAGCTTTTACAATTCATCAAGGAAGTTTTGATCCCTAGAAAATTGGCACTGTTTATGGGCATATATATTCATGATGCCTCCATTGATTAGTACCTAAAAACCATTCTAATAAAGATTTATGAAGCTAATGATGTTGGTTGTGATCCTTGAGATGAAGTATACTCATCTGATCATGTGGTTATCTCCGTTCTTGTAGGAGAACATTTTCATTCCACACCGCTCAATATTGATGATATATTTATCATAGAATGTGATGGTTTCGTATATCATAGAGTCAATCATGGAGAATATGGTGAAGGAACATGTCATGTGGTTTGTGGAACTAGTGTTTAGGTACCACATATCATCATCTCATGCCTCCTTTTGATCATGTTGTGAAAATAACTTCACATTGACTATTTAAGGATGATTTCATCATATCGATGGGAAATTGTGAGTGGAAGATCATGATCATGGGGTATCAGGCATCATAGTGCACTCCCTTTCCACAAGAATAATAGACTCATCATCATCACCATGGGTTAGAATGGCAATATCATGTTTCATCCTTCTAAAATAATATTTGTCATGGTTACCATTTTTTCCACAATAGAAACACCGATTACATTAGACATCATTGGTACATCAATATCCCCATTCATCCCTTATATTTTTATAGATTCAATTGTCTATATTTCTTCATAGTTTTCAGTGGAAGCGGGGTATTGACTTAAATTCATTGAATCGTACCCCTCGTTTGTCAATCCTTCATCCATGCAACCCACTGCACCTTGATGATGAGAACATTCCCTCCATTAATGGTAGTGAGTGCCATCTCAAAATGGTCCTCATCCACTTTGATTCGCTCTATGACCTAATCAAAATAGAGAATAAATATTTCAAGAAGTGTCTCAATTGATAAATTAGTTTGGGAGAACCTAGAGGGGGTTGACATGTATATAATTTTCAATGACCTTATCTTGAGGCTCTGGATCACTGAGGATTTTTAGTTGGTTGACCATCCTAGTGAGATGCATTGTGAAGTCATCAACTAATTGACCATTATGGAAATAATTAACTTCACAGTTCATATGTCGCATATAATCAGGGTCCTTTCATACACAATCAATGCTGATGTGCATAGTCTTGACATTTTCCCATGTTTCATTAGCACATTCAATGACATAGTGTATAGAGATAATCTCCAAGGGGACGCTGCGAAGGATGGCCTCTAGCTCCATAAAATCTCCCTTGAGTTTAACACCACGGATGTTGGTATTATACCATAGTATGCATTCATGGAGAATAACCTTCATCATGAAGGACATGTTGTTGTTGTTCATCTTCATGGGGATCTGGTACGTCGCTGATCCCCCAACCTTCTTCACTACTCTACATACCACCATAGGGCCACTACCACCATCAATGATGGATATAGAATGTTATGATGATTTTTGGGAGAGTTGGGTGATGAGGGACTGGATTTCGAGATCATGGATCAATTCAACTTTGCTATGATACCAAATGTTGGAAAAGCCTTACTGATCAACATGATACACAAGTGAAAGACTTGGAATGATGAAGTAAAATTCCAGAACACAATAGATATTTTGCACATGACCAAGTGGGATGGTTTTATGTGGATCATTTCATTACTTTTTATAAACACGCAATCGAAAATAATATTTAAAACAAAATTTAAACCACACAAGAGCCTTTATGAGGTCAAACCACATTGATCCATAAAATGAAAACATTAATGTTGGAGAAATAATCAGGGTAGATAAAAGAGGATGTAATCCCCATTATTGAATTTAGTCCACATTATAGGGGGAATAGATCCAAGTATGTGAATTGGTTACACAATAGGGATTGTGCAATGGGATAAGTATGGTTAGAGAAGGAGCCAGTGCTAGAACTAGATGGCAGAGAGGGGATCAGTGGGAGATAGCTGGTTATGTATTTTTTACTAACTTTTTACTAGGTTCCACCAGTGTCTACCCTTTTTCAATATATATATATATATCACATTTTTTATATCTATCCCCCCACATTTTTTTGTTTTATTATTTTATTATTTTACTTTTTATAAAGATATGTTATTTGGCTTAGAAAAAAAATTGAATTCCTATACTATTTGGAATAAAAAAATTCTAGAAAATATTATTCTAGGAGTATAAGGATTGGCCTAAAATTGTAGTTGACTAGATAATTATTATGCTAAATATTATTAATAAAATTTACACATAGATATATATATATATATATATATTCAAATTAAACTGATTAAAATGATCATTTTTATTCAACATTAATCTTCAGATGCTTGAAACTTGGTCGTCTAATTTCGTTTTGAATCTTTATCAATGCAGATGTTACTTTAATGATTTTCTATTCGTCAATTTAATTTAAAATAAAGTTTACTTGGCCTTAAAATTCATGTGATCCATTTGATACCAATTGAAGGAACTGAGGCACATAGTAGAAGTAGATAGGAAGGGGATTTAAAATATCTCATCACCAGATTGAATAATCTATGTCACATCCAATGATATGTAGCTTAATACAGAATTTGGGGATTTCGTGTGAATGTTTTATGGAAAAAAAATGAATAAATTACCTTGATATAATTGGGGATTACTTCAATAACCACTCGTATTTTTTGGATTCTACTCAATGTAGCCCAATATATATCCCTATAAATCATCCACACCTATTAAAAAATTCAATAGAAACTTTTATTGTCAAATCTAGGGTGCTAGTATAGGGATATTATGAAGTCTTCGATGTCCTGATGATCACTATAGCGATGATCCTTCAATCTGTAAATATGAACTCAGATCAAAATTTTGGATCAATACTTTATCTCTCTAGGATGCTTGCGGGAGGAGAGAGGAGCTCTCATAAATTAAATGATGAATTTTCCCTTACATGAGAGCCTCCTCCTCTTTATATAGAAAGGCTTATAATTCCCAAAACAGCTCCCCATCATCCGAATATTTATTTCCCACTAAATATTTTATAAATGACCTCATATGAATAATTTACTAAGTAATAAATATTAATTTTATTTTGATCACTTTTAATATAATAAGTATACTAAATGATGAAATCACACAATTAACATGAGCCCTTATTTTCAAAAATCCCAACCGATCAACACTTACCTTAAGCGAAAGACTTGTAAGGATGAAGAAAAACGATAGAACATAAGAGATGTGTTGAACACCACCACGTGGGATAATTTTTTGGATAGGTTTCCATTTCATTATACATACACAAAAGCAAAGAATATTTATAACCTAATTAAAACCACACTTGGCCCTTTATAATTTCAAACAACATTATTCTATAAAGTGAAAACATAAATGCGGGAGGAATAATGAGGTGGAGGGGAATAATGGAGGATTTAGTCCCCATTATTGAAATTAGTCAACATTAGAGGGGGTCTAGATCTATCCAATTGGATTGGTTTCAGGATAGGGGTTTGTGTAATAGGAGACCTATAGACAGGGAAGTGGGAAGTGGTGGAACTAGACATTATAGAAGGGATTAGTGGGAGACATATGGTTAGGGATTTTTTTATAACTTCTTACGAGGTTCCACTAGTGGATACCCTTTTTCATAGTATATATATTGTTTTGTTTTATCCTATCCATTACATATGCCCCCATTTTAATATTTTATTATTTTTTCTTTCAAATTTATCTAGAATTATGTTATGAGGCTGTAGGAAAAAATTGTGTAATTCCACAACTATTAGGAATTAAAATATTTCTAGAAAATATTTTTCTAGCTGTATAGTGATTATCCAGAAACTATGGTTTAGTAGAAAATGATTACACTAAATATTATGAGTAAAATTAATATATATATATATATTCTTCAACTTAAATTGATAAAAACAATGAATTTAATTCAAATTTGATCTTCAAATGTTTGTAACATGGTTGTATGATGCCATATTGAATCTCTGTCTATAGAGATGAGACTTTAACGATTCTCTATTCCTTAATTTAATCAAAATTAAAATTACATAGCTTAAAAATTCATGTTATCCATTTGATACCAATTTAAGGAAATGAGGAACATAGTGGAATCATATGGGCTATGTATTTAAAATATTTCCTTAAAAATCAACTTATCTATGTTTCCTCGAATGATATGTAGCTCAATGTGGATGCTGGAGATCACACATGAATGGTTTCTACACAAAAAAATAAACAAATTACCTTGATTGAATTGAATATGTGTTTTAAAACCTCTAGTAGTTGGTGGATGTTTCTCAATATAGACAATTTTCTATCCCTCTAAATCATCAACACATTCTTAAATATTCCGTAAGAAAATCGATTATCAAATTCAAGGTGCTAGTATAGAGATATGATGAAGATTTCGATGTTCTAATGATCACCATAGTGATGATACTTTGATCTATGAAGATGAACTAGTATCAAAAGTTTGGATCAATGACTTATCTCTATAGGATACAAGTTAGAGGATAAAGGATTTCTCATAAGTCACATTATGAATTGTCCTTCCCATGAGAGCCTCCTCCTCTTATATATAATGTCTCAAAACATTTTGAGATAGATCACCGACCCCCAGATATTTATTTCCCACTAAATATGTTATAAATGAAATCTTGTGATTTATTTACTGAGTAATAAATTTCAATTATATTTTTAACACATACTTGAAATATAATAAATATATTATATGATAAAATCAAACCATTATGCTGACTCGTTTTTGTCAAAAATATTAAATAATAGTTCAATACTAAAATAATATTTTTCATATAATATATTGTCATGTACAGACTTTAAAACATGAAAATTCGTTAAATAAATAAATTAACCAAACATTATTATACTCTATAATAATAAGGGATTTATGTTTTACTTGGTTATAGATTATACTTGGACATCTCTCAGACTACATGGTGGGGCCATCCATGTGTTATTCTCCTATTCATTAGAATTGGACAAATATTAGAATATGTAAGTGTGTGACCCACTAGGACCTTATCTCAATAGTAGTGAATAATATTCAGTAACTAGGATTAGAGACCAGTTACCTATTAAGGACCCTAAAGAGATGAGTAAAAGTCATAGTAATGATAACCTTTACTATAAAATCACACCATGTAATATAATCTCATTTTCTAATGATATCTCAAAATATATGATGCATACCTAATGTCATAATTATTTATTGCTTTATAATTCATTGACCTAACTTTGATGGGATTACCCTATTCTACCATGTCCATGGATTTAGTTAAGGTACTACTATTCTAATCAACTAGGATGGAGAGGTCACTTCTTATTGGAAGCAGAAAATCTATCTAGATTATTCAATCAATATCTTACCACCAATGAAACACCCAACACGAGCTACCTTTCTATGACATCATTAACATAATTTTCATCTTGCATCAATGTATGAAATAAAATAGTGTGAAATGATAATAATTTGAAGTTAGGTTACAATTACACATACTCATAGATAAAAACAATCAATTATACATGAAACATGTGGTGTTTCTATTGATGGTGAATTCATCATGATTTCAACCACTAGATATAAAAAAGTGTGAACTTTATGAGAAAATTTCCCAATTATTATGAGCCACCACCACCCGATAGTCTGACATCATCTGTTTCCAGAAAGTATTATGTATCTAGACCATAGAACATTTGTTTAAGATTAATATCATGGTATCTGTAGGTTCTCATTATACCCTGGGAACTACTATAACCTTTGGATATGAAAAATAATCTAAGGTAACTACTAAGTAAAATAGTGGATGTAGAAATATCATCACTGTTATGGTAAGTATAAATGATACTTATATCACCATATACATGATATGGAAATCAAAAAGAGATATTTAAGTTGGGTATAGGGTACCAAATATTACATTAATAATGATGTTGGTGTTTTCTAAAACTTTCCATTAGAAGTCCCAAACACTAGTGGGTTTGACCACATATTAATTGATTCACATAACATATATGTTAATAATTTATAACAATTTTTAAATAATTTCTTTGTTAATTAGTTTACTTTATCAGTAATATTTAATAAAAATATAAGTTTGAGATCACTCGTCTTTAAGGATAGGTAAATAACATAGATAATGATCTAAATGAATGAATATTGACTTACATAAATCTCACTATGTGGGTTAGAACCACTAATGTTTCAAAAATGGACCTTGTAGATAAGTGTTCCAAAAATAATCAAGAGTGACTCAAAACTATCCATAAAATGTATAAGGACACTAAATAACATTAAGGGAAGATCCATGCATTTGAAAAAAAATAAAAAATATCATTTATGTTAAAATTGTACAATATAATGTTAAATAAAAATAATTATTTAAATTGACACTTTTGTTAAAGAAATAACGAAAATTAAATTGGTTGATGTTTTAAGAGTTAAGAAATAGTATCAAGATATATTAAAGGCTATTGAAAATGAGAAATAAATTTTCAATTTTTTGTGTCTTGAAATAGTGATTAAAGTAATACATCTTGAGACTGGTAGATCCAAGTCTTCAAAAGTGAAGGATAATGTATCTTATTCAATAGAGTGTTCAAAGGAGGTTTATAATGTTGAATTTCATTTATTTTATGGATATAATATAATTCGATCATCTGATGATCATTCTCATTATGGATCAATGAAAAAGGTACCATCGATAATCAACTATAATGTCTGTACTAAATCTATGTTAGTAAATAGTGTAGGTTTAAATAATATATATATATATATATATATATATATGGATGAATAAATGATTTTTATAATCTTACCACCATGTCAATGGTGGAAAAATAATTATTTTTGAGGTTATTTCCCTTATAAGATCTCAACTAGTGGTGTAGAGTTCCAAAAACTAACATGATTTAAAATATAGAAAGTCCAGACAACGTGTAGTAGGGAAAATAAGATCAAGGTCTTTTGGGAAATCATCTTGTTGCAATAGGTTTTGATATATTTCATTGTATTTTTTGTATAATAAATTCATCTTAGAAGCACAAAGATATTATATTTCTAGGGGAAGAAAGCTAAGTCCACAAATTAATATAAATTTTACTACCTCCAACAAATTTGTAAAGATTTATGTAAACTACCATGTTTCCCATGGTTGTGGTCACAAAAATGGTACATTCATATAGAAAAATAACTATATAAGAATATATATGATTAAAAATAAATAAGAGTTATCCTTTCGTAGGAATTTGATGAATTTTACAGGCCATGTTTACTCTGTATCATAGTGACCGTGTTTTTCATCTGAATAGTTCTCTGGGACAGAGGCTCCTAGGGCCTTAGGAATGCCTCCCCATATGAAAAAGGTCATTTACAAGTAGTGATGGTGTAAATAGGTCGTATTGGGGAGACTATACCCTTTTGTTATGATAATATTAATGCTCTATATAAATATAAATTAGCCAAAGAATACCATAACAATATTGGATTAATAACCCATGAAAGTTAAAGAACATACAACAAGAGAAATAATTACAAATGGGTTCAAACATACCATTTAGGGAAAAAACACCACATAATTGCATTTGTAGAAGAATGCACAAGAGTCAGGTCATACATGACAATAACCAATAAGGGTATCCTGTGGGTGATCTCTATATATACATAGAAACATGCAGATACAATAGAAAAATACTCAAAGGGATAAACTCTAGATAATTTTGGAACCTCCAAGGTCCCTTTCCATCCACCCCATACAATGTAATCTAACATGATCTCTATGGTCCAACTCCTAAGCCCGAACCATTACCTGATTGTAGAAGCCTAAAATCTATATGTGTCTGGAAGGGCCCATGTAGGGTGTGAGAATAATCCCAATAGGCCACCACCAATGTGTACCTATATTACATTTGTGATAGAGAATGTGTGTGCCAAAATAAATAACATCACATGCACATCATATATATCATTTTGTTCCCCTGCACTCAAAAACTACAAGGAATTAATCACATACTTTGTCCATAACCATTTCATAGTAATGGTTAGTATGCTTAGAAAAATGTGTCACGACCTGACCTAACTCAGGGCCCAATCCGAAACTAACCTAATCCATCCTATATAGGCCAGAGGGTGGGCACAAGAACTAAAGGAACAACTATCTTTGGGAGGCATTTTATTATGAAACTGTACACACACAGAGAGAAAAATCATTGAAAAATTATAGACGTAAAGAAGAAAAGATGAAACACTTATATAATGTAAACCAAACATGCATGAACCACTTTATAGAACAAAATTATAGGAGTGTAAACTGAATAGTAAAGTTGAAAAATGCAATTCCATCTAGAAATATGTCATAACTAGAAAAAAAATGGAAAAGTAAAAACCTGAAAGATCTCATCTCATAAATCCCAAGATATGACCACTGTACATAGTTCAATCAACCATTTTCCCTAAACTCATCTAAAGTCTCAATAGACCTATCTATCGACTTCATAAGATATGATACATGTGGGAAAATCCTAGGAAGGGGTGAGTATAAACATAGCTAATAGGACACCCTGAAAGCTTAAGGTGGACTAGTAAGAGATATAATAGAAGAGAAAGATAAAATATAGCATAAGGTGTAGTGAAAAGTTAAAATCAATTAAATAACAGTGAATGTAAGATCATCCAAGAAGAATGGGGAAAACACGGTTTGTAGATTAACTACCGTTCAAGTCTTTCCACCTATATCCAGAGAGTATACTCATCTAACCATTAGAATCTAAACATAGAAATCACATGGCCTGCCCTACACATATTCTCCTCTCCTAGAATGAGAGTAAATAAATTCATGTAGTTGAAATAAAAGAAGAATATATATATATTATCATTCAAATATGCTCAATGATAGATTAAGGGAATCTGAATCTCATAGTTCATAATAGGAAGAAGAGTATCCAACTGTTCCAAAAGTCCGACAATGATTGAAGGCATCTCATGCATCTTCCCTGAACACACAAGTATAAGGAACTCATTCACCACTCCTTGATACTATCCAATTTGGGCGGCACTAACATTCCCATATAGTTTTGGTCACGTCTCAAAAACACTTCTTAGGGGGGAAAGCGTTCCTCTTCCTCATAAGGTAAAAGCTATATCAAACCATGCCTCATAATTATGACACATAGTTGAGGCCACAATTTATAGGTATAGGAACCATGAATAGGTAGGTCAGGAAGGTTCCCATTTGGTGGTTTATGACCCATGACCAGTCCATCTAGAGGGTTCTACACTATTTCATCAAGTATCATTGACTAATACCGTTGGAGGGTTCCACTTGGGAGTTTGTAGAGGACTCATGACCATCATAGTTGGAGGTTTCTACTCTAAAAGTCATTGAAGACCCATGCTCATCCCAGTTGCAGTGTTCTACTTGGGAGTCTATAGAGGACCCAAGCCTAGCCCAACTAGAGGGTTCCATTTGGGAGTTTTCATTTGTGATTTTATCCTTCCATTACCATCAATGAGCGTCACCTTAGAAGTTTTCATTCCTATAACATTCCACATTGTATATAGAAATTCATAATAGAGGGAACCGTCAGGTTATATATGAAAAAACACTCAATATAGGCTACTCCTAGTCCAAAATAAGAGTCTAAACAAAGGAGATATGGATATTTGACATTTTCTCAGAAGAGCTCAAGGGGTACATGGTGTGTGGGGGGGAAACACACAGCATGTAGTCCCAAACCAAATAATAACAGTGTCCCTGTTCAGCACATGACTTCATATCTGTTCAGCATTACACATCGTGTAGATGGAATACATAGAGTTTCCTGGCTAACCAGGACCTAGGCTGTGTGCTGCTTCACATATTCATGTACCTTAGTACACGATTTTGTACCTAACCCTATGTACTTCCACATGGGTTCTTGTCTGTGTGACCCATCACACAGGTTCTCTAACCTGGGAATGGTTAAATGGAGTGTTAGGGGGACTACACACCATGTTCTCTTTAGGATTTTCTAACCCCTAGACATTGTCTTGGGTGGTGGTACATGTTATTTTCTATTCATTGGACATGATGTGTAGCCAGGTTTTTGAATGAAATACTAGATCTGATCTCTATGCCTATATCTTCTATTTCTGATTCTATTTTGGCCTCTAATCTACCAAAAAATGATATATCTATGAGAGAATGAAGGATCTCAGTCGTCCCTCGCCGAAAAACAACCATCAGAGGTACATTGGGGTTTCTTCGCCCGTTCTGATTGCCCCTATGGTTCTATCCTTTGAAGATATTTCCACAAACCATCAAATCAATCATCTTTATCCCTAAATATTTCAATATATATGCTTCACTCATTGTTTTGTTATTGTTTGGTTGATCTGCTGTGAATTTAGGGGTCCCATCGAGCACGATACCTTCCAGAAAAGTCCAACAGAGACGGTAGGAATCTAACTAGTGAATAATGTGATTCAACTAGGGAGAAAATAATAAAAAAACAAAGTTTAAACAAAATTTTATAAGAGTTCTTGGAAAACATTTAAAAATTTCGAATCCAAAGTTAGCAAAAAATGACTACACCAAGTAATTTCAGTACATGGGCTCATGTATAATATGGATATGGCGCTGATCCCTGAAAAAAGGTGGATATACTTAATCATTTATTCTAAGGGTGTAAAAATACAAAACAAATAGTCTTACCTAAATTTTGGATCGACCTTTAGGGAATAATGTGTTCACCAATGATTTGGGTGAAGATATTGTGTTGGTAGTGTCCGGATCTAATCTGATCTGGTCCTCCGTCATCATCTAAGATGACCCACCAAAGGAAGGATGTAAGAGAGCTTCACTAGCAATTTCAGAATTAGGAGAAAGATGAAAAACATTGAGTATAATTATATATTTATAAACACATCATTATTTCAAATCATTTAATTAATTAATTTAGTAATTAATTAATCCACTTAAACATACCGAAAATGAGAGAGGGGTCTGAAAAACCCTCACCGACCATCTTTATGTCATTCGTAGGGTAAATACTACATTTTAGACCCAAATGTGGTATCATATTTCTGATTCTATTATATTTTTATGAGTTATATCATTTTTTTAAGAAGCATCAAGCACGAAATATAATATATATTTAATTATTTTATAATATTAATTAGAGGAAAATCAGGCCTCAGAATCTCACATTATCTTAGAACCTATCTTTGGAAATATATATAGAAATATTTAAAAGTCTTAAAATAAAAAAAGAAGGTATCTAATTTAATGCCTTCTTCAATATTTTCATCCATGATAATACAAAACTAGGAAAATAACTCAGGATTATAAACCGGCACTTGGTTATCCCAGTCATTGGAACTCTCTTGAACATTCTCATGCTACCACAACATGAAAACTAAAGCGGTGGTCTATCCACACAGGGTACACCTCTAATAGTCTTCAATTTCCACTAGGCTATCCACAAATATTTCCCATCCTTGGTGTCCAACTCTCCCCATTCGATGAATTGTGTGGTTTCATGCACGTACAACCTCAGCTACATCATGTGGAAGACACCATGAACCTGCTCCAGCTGTGGGGGTAGTTATTTGTGGTTTGAAACCTCACCAACCCTCTTCATGATCCCAAATGAACCGATGAACCTCAAAGATAGCTTACAACCCATGTCAAACCTCCAAAATCCACGTCTTGGTAAGACTCACAAGAAAACATAGTATCCATGCATGATCTATAAGGGCCTAAAATAATGATCTATATATGATTTATGTATTCTCTAGTCCACCCTCATACAGTAAAAAATAACCTGTATTTTCTCTATTGATCATACACCAACTCTACTTTAACTAGAGATGACTGATAAATCTAATTCCCACACTAGACTGACCTAAAGGGTCTCCCATATAGTTCCTCAAAGGGTGTCATTTCGATGGTAGAGTGGTATCTATTTTTTTATGAAAACACTACCAAGGTTAGGTGATCCTCTAAGCTTTGACTGAAGTCTAACACACACGCCCCTACCATACCCTCTAGCACCTGAATAGTGCACTAAATTTTCCTATGTTTCTAGGGGTGAAAATATATAATCATTTGAAATTGGATCTCAAATGACTCCTATAGGCCTCTCCACAATTATGAAATAAACCACACATCATGATCAGAGACAATCATTGAGGGAAACCCATGAATTTGAATGATCTCTCATATGTACAATTGTCCTAGACTATCCACCAAACTCAACTCCCTGATGGAAAGAAAGTGATGCGACATTTTAAGTCCATCAAATATCACCCAAATTGAATCATGGATATTCAATTTGTGTGGAAGCCTTGTGAAAAATTCCATGGATGTACCATCCCATTTCCACTTTGGGATCTCATGAGGCTATAACAAACATGTTGGAACTTGGTTATTATCTTTCACCTTTTGACAAGTGAGGCACCAAAAGATGAACATAGCTACACTTTGTATCATGTCGGACCACAAAAACATCCCCTGATGGTCTCTTTACATATTTTTCACACTGGGATGTATTTCTAGGGGAGAAGTGTGGAACTCCTGCACCACCTCCTCTCGCAACATGAGTGGAACCACTATTCACCCCTAGAATAATATGACCTGATATCCTCATTCAAAATATTCATCTGGTGATTATACTATAGATGTATGATCACATAATACCTCGTATTCAATGTATCCTATTTGGGAGTCTCTCACACACTCGAGAAGAGAAGGATTCAATAGCAACTCCTGGAGAAAAATTGTACCCTCCATCTATGCTAGGGTCAGTTGCAGGGAAGATAACTTCTCTAAAGATTCCTGCACTTAGTGATCATAAGATGTCTTTCTAATATAAACTTTTAAAAAGTTTCCCTTCCATAGAGTATATAATATCTCAAAGTTGTAATCCCATTGGAACTCCAACCAGTGTCATTGTCTTAGGTTCATGCCTCTCTACATGAAGACGTACTTGAGACTCTGGTGGTCTGAGTAAACCATAGAGTGATCCCCTAGATGGTGGTGTATCATAATAAATAGGGATATGGATACCACTTCTATCTCTAGGTTGTGATTTTCATAGTTTTATCATGGGTTATTAACTACCTTATCTTTTATGTGATAAATTCCTATCACTGCATCAACACACAACCCAGCCCGGCTCCAGAAGCATCGTAATACACTACAAACTTCAAACCTTCCTCTAGTAGTCTCAAAACATGATCACTAATTTCCGTATGCCTAAACTTATCAAATTCCATATAACACAAATCATACCAGGAAAATAACTTCTCTTTCTACATCAGGGTGGTCAAAGGATCTGTGATTCTGGATAATTCTTCTACAGACCTCTTACAGTATGCCACCAAGTCAATAAATCATTGCACCTAGGACACGTTCTAGGGTATCTCCCAATAATGCACTAATTTTATATTTGTATGTTCTATAGAAATAAACATGATAAAAATAAAATTCCCCATTAATTGAACCTCAGGTATCTAGAAATGGCACTTTGACGGTTTCCCATAATGTCGATGATGTCAAAGTCTAATACTATCCTAAAGTGAAATACATGATTCTCCTCTATTGTAGCGTATATGAGTATTCTGTCGATGAAGAAGAAACAATATAGTCCATGAATGTCTAGAAAATATGGTTCATAAAATCCATAAACATGGTCAAGCCATTCGTCACACCAAAGGGTTTCACTAGGAACTCATAGTGTCTGTAGAGGAATCATAATGCCAAATTTGTAATATCAACCCTGTAAATCTGAAAATGGTGGTATCTTGGATAGATATGGATCTTCTAAAACAATCTTGTGCCTCAAAACTAATAAAAGAGTCCATAAATCCTCATAAAGGGTTACATGTTCTTTATTGTGGCCCAGTTCAGGAAATGATAATCCACACAAAGATGTAAGGTCACACCCACCTTTTTCACAAACAATACTGGATATACCTAGTGGGACACATGGGTTATGATGAAACCTTTCTCATGAAGGTCTTCCAACTACAATTGTAGCTCTAGAAGCTTCTTAGGTGCCATATGATATGCTACAAAAGATATTAAAGATATCCCTTGATGCAATTCAATGCAAAACTCAATCTCCCACCTCGAATATAGTCCCAGGACATCATCAGGGAAGACATCCATGTATTACGATATAACTAATGGAATAAAGATGCATGAATATCTTGTTTCACCAAGTGATATAATTTCTAACTGATGGGTTATGGGATGCATCCTCTTATTCACAACACCCACTTTTTCTTCCATGAGATATCTCTCACCATAAACGGAGATTCTCATCCCATTAGTGCATAAACATTTGACATGTATATAGTGATAGTCAATATATTATTGGAATATGGAAATTAAATCCATACTCAAGATGAAATAATATTTTTCCATCATTATTATCGAAATTTCCCACATGAACCTCTCTTCACCAAGTGATAGCTCACACTATCAGCAGATGAAAGATGTAGAAAAAGTTTTCCCGATAGGCACCTCAAGACAAAACTATTTTTCTAGCATCACAACTAGGACCTCCATCTCTCTCATCAAGAGTTGATAGATAATGGAATGCATGGAACCTATGTATACTCATACTGAGGTAAGAGTAGAATAAACACAGATCGTACCACTAATCATATCATGAATTGTGGGGGTCATAAGCCTCCAAATCCTGTAGTTGTACGCATCCCCGACTATAATCTCCTTGATCCTGAAGTGGGATTCCTGGTGGTGGTGGTGGAAGGATTTCACAATGGCATGCACCACCCATATCTCCTCCTACTCCTCTACTAGCTATATCTTCTTGAGGTCCAATCTATCTGCTCTTGGGATATCCCCAGTCATAGTGTTACCAATGTCATATAAGTCCATCAGCTATCTGCCTGTACTGATTAGCACGTCTGGTCCGGAAGTCCCCTTCTATGATACCTTTACCATAATAAGTAAATCAATTATCCTCTCTAGGTTTTTTGGGTTCTCTATGTTGCCACTGGCCACTCGATTCAGTATGATAATGGAAGGATCTCCTACATCGAGATCCTGGAGCCTGATATATGCTAGCTACTATAGACAAATAGACTATATCACACCCACTACCAGCTCTATCTATCTAGAATCCCTCTAATCAAAAATATCTCTATCACTAGTGCCCTCTTTAGTACCCTAGCATAGGTGGGGATGCACAAGGTTACAACACTGGCTCAAATCTTTCTACAAAGTCACTACTCAAATTTTTGTGCTCATAAGTAATCATTCGAAATAGTGTCAAGGGAGTAATGTGTAAGTTCTCTGAAGCTCAACACATACTCTTATACTATCATACCTCCCTTATACAGCTTTAAGAGCTCTTATATTTGGATTGAGCATAAGTAGGTGGGTAGTACTCCTCAAACAAATGGTACTAGAAGTTTTTTCATGAGATTTTCAACTATTCTTGCATTTTCATTATAAGGATGCCACTACCAGATTCACTTGGGATTGAACAAGCATGAAAGTAAAAACCAAAAATTCTCTAAAATTCTCTACTTCCATAGGATCTGACTCACCATGCAACCTCAGTCATCTCTGATGTTGGAACTTACAAAGCGTGTTAATACTTCTCACGTCCTCATCTTGTGATACTGGGATGATTTGTTGATTGAAAGGTAGAGGTATTACTACCTACCTACCTGAAGGAAGGGGATCATTGGATGGACCCTGAACTAAGGCCTTGTTTTTCATAGGTTCATCATCCTAAACTAGAGTTGGTATACTAGATGGTTGTCATCGTGGAGGCATCCTGAGAGTTATAAAGGTTTAGTGTGGTCATGGGATAAAATATATATATTCCAACAAAAATGGGGAGTTGAATCCAGAAGGAAAGTTAAAGGCTCGATTATATATGATTCATGTACCATTCAACCCTCAATCAAATGTCCTGGCATAAAATGTTAATAGGCAGGTATTTCAGGTCTTGGTCAATGGAGACATCATCCATCAAACCATCACTAGTTTCCATGGCCCAAGAGCTGCACTCAAGGCACTTTGACAGTATTTCCCAAAACCCAACCAATATTATTTAGGGGGATACATCTGACAATGTCTGAAGTAAAGGTATGAGGGATGCATGGGAAGAAAAAAATGGGATTTTTAAATTTTCCACCAATGATCTACATGAACACATCATCGTTGATGAATCATTTCCCAGTTACCACCCAAGGATTTCACATGAGGAGTTTTAAGAATAGAAATTAAACCAAAAATACATAGTTATATCTAAATCCAGGCTCATAATATCTTCATAATCGTTAACAAACAAACAAAGAATCTGAATATAAATTACTCTAGATCATCCACACGCACGTTAAGAAAATACAGGAGCATCGATCCTTGAATTTTGGGTACTAGAGTGAAGATCTGATGATGCCTTTGACTCTCTGATGATCTCCACATCACCATGCTTATAATGCATAAGATCTCAATGAGAACTCTTAGATCTAGAGGCTCTCTCTAAAATTTGGTAGAGAGATGAAGAGATAGGGAGATACGTAATGACTATTAATTGGTGTGAGCTCTGTTCTTCTATTTATTGGGTGTTAGGGAATTATCCATTATTTCTTCCATGACCCCAGAATAACTAACACTCTATAAATGACAAATTATGACTACTATACTGAGTTATTAATATTATTATCATTTTATTATAATATAAAAAATATATAATATTATAATAATTTAGTCATTAACTAGACTCTTCATTCCCAAAAATATTAAATGAACCATGAATATTTTATGCTAATATTCGTTCAAATAATATTTTTAATGTATTTTCTTAAACCATGTAAATATATTTAGTAATTAAATTCATTTCAAATTATTCTTAATATGTAAAATATGAATTTATTTATTCCTTTTGTAATTTAATTTCTTTGTAAAAAACCAATACCCCAGGGGTGATTCCCTACCATATCTTATATACTTATTCAACTGAATAGGGAATATTCTTAAGTACACTATTGTGTGTGGCCCTCTAGGCCTTTATCACAATAGAAGTGAATACAATTCAAAAACCAATAGCGGGATCTAGAAACCCATCATGGTCCCTAAAGAGATAAGGAAATTCATAGTAATGAAAACAAACCATTGAACATGTAATGTGTTATATAATCTCATTTTCTTTAATATCTCATAAAGCATGATGCACACCCATGTCATCTTCATTTTCTTTCATTATTATTTGTTGATCTAACTAGACAAATTTACCCTTTACTACCATGACGTGGTCTTATGAAGGTACTACACTCATGATAAATGAGGCCCGAGATATATTACTTCCTTAACCAGGAAGAGACAAATATTTTTTTTAAAAATCAACCAATGTTATACCACCATTGACGAATCCAACACAAGATACCTCACCACAATTTCATTATCATAGTTTTTACTTGCATCAAAGTATAGATCAAATGGAATACAATGGTAGTGATATCAATTTAGGATACCAATACACATGTTCATAGTTAAGAACAACCAATGACACGTGAAATATGTGCTGTTCCTATTGGAGGTATTTTCCTCATGATCTCACTACTAGATATCACCATGTATGAACTTTATGAGAAGATGACTCACACATCTTACCTGAACACACAATTGTTCCAAAAGTCCAAAAATGATGCCCAACATCTCAAAAATCTTACCTGAACACACAATTTTAAGGTAATAATTCACCACACCTTGATATTATCTATTTTGGGTGGCACATACTCACCCTCATGGTTTTGTTCATGTCTCAAAATCCTTTCTTAGTGGTGAAAGTGTTCATCTTCCTCCTATGTTCCAATCTATGACAAACCATGTCTCGTCATTGTGTTTCACGGTTGAGGGACACAATTTATAAGCATAGGAACCCTTCCTTGGTACATCATGAGGGTTCCACTCTAGTTGTTAAGGATCTATTCCCAACTAAGTTGGAGGGTTCTACTCTATTTCATAGAGTACAAATGCCCCTCCTTCCTAGAGGGTTCCACTCAGGAGTTTGTAGAGGACCCATGCCTAGCCCACCTGGAGGGCTCCAATATAGAATTCATCGAGGACCCATTTACATACCAATTGGTGGGTTCTACTTGGGTGACTATAGAGTACCCATTCCTAGACCAGCTGTAGGTTTCCACTCTATAAGTCATCGAGGAACAATAACCAGTCTAGCTGGAGGTTTCCACTCAGGAGTTTTCTTTTGGTGAACCTACCTGACCAATTCCATCATTAGGTGTCGCGTTAGAAGGTTTTTTGCACTCAATATTCCACATCTCATATAAAACGAAAAAACTAAGGGCACCAACTCATTCTATGTAGAATAACACTCAATATAGGCTACTCATGCGCTCAAATACCAGTTCAAATGAAGTGAAATAGGAAATTGGTTGTTTTCTCAGAAGATATTGTGGGTTACATTGTATGTGAGGGGACCCACATGGAATGTGGTGGTACTCCACACCATAGATGTGTCCCTAGTCAACACAAAGATTCTTTTTTATGTAGTTTTATAGTTCGTGTAGATGGACTACAAAAAATGTCTTAGATTACTGAGACCAGGGTCATGTGCTGATCATCATGTCTGTGTACTAGAGTACAGAAGCACAAACCTGACCCCATGTACTTCCACATGGGTTACCATACAAGTAAACCATCATAATGTTTTTCCATCTAGGGAAGTGGTACATGGCATGTTAGTGAGACTACACATTGTGTCCTCTTTATCATTTCTTAAACCCTAGCAACCATCGCGGGAGGGGATACATGTCGTCTATTCTTCATTGAACAAGGCATGTAGTCATGTTTTTAACAGAAATACCATATATAATCTCTATTCTAGGATAATATCTTCTAGATTCTATTCCATTCACCAATATACCAGAAAATTATGGATCTAGCTAAGAATGAAAGATATTGGCCATCACACACAGGAAAAAAGGAACTAGAGGTTCATCTGGGTTTCACTATTTGTTATGTACGATTCCATGGTTTCAAACATTTATGATCTATCCTCAAAGTGTCAGATCAATAATCGTTATACCAAAATATTCCCAATCAATTGTTCTTTCTTTTTTTTGTTCTTTCTTTGTTGATCTACTATGAATTTTTGGGTCCGATCGAGCTTGGTACCACCCGACAAAGTCAAATTGGGACTGCAAGGATCCAACCAATGAAGAACTCAAATAAAAGGGGGATAAAATCATGAAAACTCAATGTTTAAATATTTTTAGCCAAGATTTATTTTCCAACTATCATGAATAAGGATTCCAGAGTCAGAAAACAAAGAACAAACCAAGTAATTTTGGTATCTGAGCACAAGAAGAGTCTATAACTGGTGTGAATCAAAGAAAAAGGGTGTGTCTACTCTATCATTTCATATAAGGGTGAAAAATACCCAAAATAAATTTCCTACATCGATTAAAGGTCAATAATTGGTGAATAATGTGTTCGCCAACAATTTGGGAGGATTCACAGTGTCCATTGCATCTTAATCTAATTTGGTCTGGCATTCTGTTATTGTCTAAGATGATATGTCAGAGGAAGGATGAAGTAGAGATTCATCGGAGAATTCATAATTATGATTCAAAGCTATAAAATAATTTATAACGATATATTTATAAAATTATCATTAAGTCAAAAAATTATGTAATTAATTAATCAATTAATTAACTCACTAAAACATACTTCTAACAAGAGAGGGGTCTGAACGTCCCACAATGAAACACTTTATGTCGCACCAAGGGTAAACAATGAATTATGAACCTAAATGTGGTCTCATATTTCTAACATGATCATCTATTTAAGAGTTATCCCATTTTCTCAAAGAAGATGCATACACATAATAAAAAATATATTTAATATTTATATAAAATTAATTTCGGGCACATCAGACTTTATAATCACACTCTGTCTCAGCGCCTAACTCTGGAAATATATTTAGAAATATTTTAAAGTATTATAAGAAAAAAACCATGTCTCTAAATAAAAACCAAGGTATCCTATGAAGAAAATCATCCCAGTTTAACCCTCAGATTCCACCTCTAGGAGATTCACTCAACACCATGTTCAATCAATCAAATAAATGATGTAACAAAGGCACACCCAAGAAATTACTTGGTCCCTAAAACCTCAACTAAAAAGAATACCCATCAATTAAAATATTGATTTCTAAGGAATAGTGATATCTCTCCTTCAATTGATAACCATCGTCACCTCAATAGATGGAATCCTAAAGAACAATGATGTTTGTCTTCCCACATAAACCTGAATCAATTTATTCAATACATAGTGGGCCTTATATACAAACTAACGATAATAACACCATTAACTGGTGTCTCTTAATTATCAACATTGTTATCTATGGAAAATAAACTCCAACCAAATTGATGGTCAAAATCGTCCTAAGCTGCATCTAACAGAGGTCTCTACCCACGCAAGTGGGGAACACCACCTCATCATCTAAGTCCTGTCTATGTGAACATGACTGAAAACGGCATGCTGGACAACTACAATGAGCATCAATCACCATAAAAGTACCTAACCCACATAATCACACCTCCTCATCCCCTATGACTGTGACACATTATCTGATGGTGAACACCATCCAATATCACTCAGACCAGGCCCCCAACATGACAACCTTGTTGCCTCAATCCAATGACTATGTTTCCCAACTAGTGATCATTATAACCAAAAAATTTTGCGTGATTCCCAACCAGATAAATGAAATCACCCCATCCAGATGGTAAAACAAATCTCAATCCTCAGGCTTCACCTATCACGTTCCCATGGAAATCATAACATTTAGTAATAAAAATATTTTAAAAAAGTAACCACCTTGCCATAATCTACTCAGTGTCTAAAACCCATCACTAGACTCAATCCATTTTTATTTAGGTGGAAGCATTCCTATAATAGTCACTAATGATTGATTAATTAATTATAAGATAATAATTAAAATTTTAGGGTCTCTCTCAGAAAACCTAATGAAGTGCTTAAGAATTCACTCTCAAAACATGATATAAATCAAATAAAAATATAATAACCACTACCTAATATACATAGACATTGTATCACTCGATATCAACCCCTAAATCGATCAAAATTTGGATAAATCGGTATTTTAGATTAACTCCCTTAAATAGGGTATATCAGATCACACAGATTTATCACACTATAAGAAGAGAGAAAAGAATAAAATTTATAAGATAATAAATGCTCTTACTTTTGTAGTTCAAATTCACTTGATGACCTGATGAACAGATCTTGGGAAAAGGTGGTATCTCAACACCCAGTGGAGGAAGGAAAATGGAAGAGGATATCATAATTTATGTGTGGAGGAGAAGAAAAAGTGAGAATAGGGAAATAGAATCAGGTGTAGAAAGTAAATTTTCCTATTTAAGTTGCATTCATGGATAGGCTATATAATTTTTCTAACTACAATCTAATCCTGTGCTACCCACTATCTAGGTACTACATCATACATAGTTGGCCCAAAAAAATTTTAAAATTGGGAACATACCATGCATGAAACTCAATTAAAATTTTAATAATGGATACACTACCATGCACCCCTACCACATGGTGTATCTGACCATGAACAGAGGCCAAGGAGAATCACATAGTTTCTAGTGGGAGCTACAAGGTTTATCAAAATCATGCACCCAAAAAGGTTGAGTGTTTCATCCTCTAATGCACTAGAAACCCACTCAATACCTAAAGGTACCGATTGACTGTTAAAAAGAATGTAAAATAATGGAATTGGGAAAATGAAACTCTCAAAATGAGGTTTTTATAATTAAGAAAATAGTTTCCACACTCACCAAGATCCCAAAAATTCAAAGAAGATGAGGATTTAAACCCCTCCAAAAACCTGAAGATGTTAACATAGCTCATCCCCGATCTATAAAAATTTCCTAGAGATGGTACCCCGCATACCCATATCACTATGGTTAACCCGGTCTACCTCGGTTATCAAGTCACAGGTAAAATCTCTGAAGACACTCCCCAACTTAGGAGTTACCAACCACAGTCACTTATTGATTGAAAACATATAAAAAATAATGGTCTATCAACCATACCTAGAATCAGAATTCCCAATGTGATGTATTATTACTCCTACACCTCATCAGGTTCTAACATCATCCCCCACTCACATTAAACACCCATCATGATTTACACCCTATTATATGTCCACCTCTTTCAAATGTCACACATATCACTTATAAGGTCCCGCATATCATTAGATGCCTAAAATAAGTCTTGGTGCCTTGCACCTCTCATAGATCCCACATTGCACTGATTCCCTGACACCAATGCACCTCAAGTAAACCTCTGTTGCATTGATTCTCATAAATAACCATGGTGGCACAACCCTAAAATATTTATATAAAATGCATTTGATCTAATTCCAACCTAAAAACAAGATTCTGGTTAGTCCAAAAAATGCATTATTGGCACCTAATGCACAAATAACATTACATTCCTTACATAAAGGGCGATAAATATATAATATAAACCATGGTCACACCTATTGTATACATATAATTTTTGTCGAATCATGAACCTGCTCTGACTCTAGAATATCAACAGTATGCACTTGTCCTAAAGTTTGACTACCTGAATCCTAACTTCCCTATGGTGCTACACCATCCACCAGACACTAACATCACTATTGGGTCCCGTTATCGCATCCAAGACATCTACATGCAACTCAATCTTGATCATTGGATCCTAGTACTACATGCAGTCTGCCCATAGATCCTTGATTCTACCATATTCCTTAACAGTCGATTGTTCGAGAAGGTCTTCTACTGAACCTCTCAATGTTCTTGATCTAGCTACATTATCATAACTCCTTTGGTTATAGATCACACTATATTGGAACATGACACAACTTCCCGCACGGGTAGCACTTCATCGATGACCCACTCTTTAGTAGTCGTAATGGATATATATCCTAAATGACATATTGAGACTCATCTCTGTCTCTCTTTCTTCTATCTGAAGCATCAAAATAGAAATATCTGGATTCCATCACCTGGCTTGAGTAGGACCAGTTAGTAAGATTTCACTCATGTATCAACACTTGATTCATAGCCTCATATAATGAGAAAAACATGAAGATATTTTCCAACTCCTGAATTTCATTTCATAAAACATCCTCGAAATTCCTCACCATCTAGGTGTCATGTCCCACTATACAAGGTGAAATATGAGACAAGTCATTGAAGGTATATGTGTAGTCCATGATGGACTTGTCACCCTCTTATAGGATTAAGATCTACTGATCTCTTTCAACCCTCATCATCACTGGGAAGAAGTTCTCAAAGAACATGGCCATAAAATCCTTCTTGGATTGTCCCTCATGTTTGTCTTCCTAAACCTTTTAGTCACAAAAGAATATTTTTGCCCCATTGAGTATGTATCTCGCCAGGTTCACCCATCAGCCTTGGGGTGTCTTGAGTTTCTTGATGATGGTATCCACCTACTCAATCCATTTATAAACTACATGTTCTCCACCCTAATCTTGAAATATATGTGGTTAATGTGACTAGAACACTCAAGTCACGTAATCCATAGAATTCTATGTTCCCTGAGATCCCATATCAGTCCCATGGTTGACATGAACAAATCTCTCTTAGTGCTATTCATAGAGAAATAGTCCAAATGTTTTCAAATCATGTGGCTTCCACGCCTATACTGAAGCCTGTACCTATTCTTGTACATAAATCCCATGATATATCCAACCCTCCGGGTCCTTATCCAGACCATTAGGGGTCTCAACCTATACACACTCTTGCAATAACAAATCACTTCCCACATGATGCTCCATCAAAATCCATCTAGGTCGAATCCCACTTAATACCAATAACATTTTCATACATCCATAATATATATATATATATATAGTGCATACAGGTAAATAAGTAATAGGAAGTTCATATCACTACCCCTACAACCCCCTATTGCAACAATGTCTCATGAAAACTGACCTCTTGAACCCATACCCACCCATATCAGATCCAGTTATCTAATAGAAATCTAGCCTTATGTCCCCTCTCCTTCTAGTAATAAGGCTAGGAATCATTTATCATCTGATCTAGCAGAGTAAAATCCCCCCAAAGAGAAGATAAATAAAAAATCATTTTATATCTATACTTTTTTGACACTTTTAATAGCTCACCCCTATCATCATAAATGACCTCTCCTATCAAATCCATGACCATATATATATATATATATATATATATATCATATCACGTAATAAAATATCACATTGGAACCACATGCCAATGTTGGGTATGTAAAATTCTACCCAATAGAGGATAAGAAAAAACATTATCTTTCTTATTTTATTGACACTTTAAGCATCCTAATCCCTCTTAGCACAATCTAGGTTCTCAATATAGATCATAATAAATCTTCCATGACACACAAACAGACACACACACACAGACACACACACACATATATATATATATATATCCATCTCTGTGTGTGTGTGTGTGACTGTGTGTTTGTGTGTTCGAACCAAGGTAGTTATTTCTTGGAAACAATGTTTTCTTTGTGTTTGTTTTCAATCCACACTAGTTTGATCAAGGGGTTTTCAAGTAAATTGATCTTATTGTACAAGTGGAATATAGTGTTCAAGGTGGCATAATTTCCTACCGTTTTCCAAATTTCTAGGCTCAAAATCCAGGGGAACATGAAAGCATCATGAATTGTGGTTTTTTGTGATTGAATATTTTTAAGTATAGTAAATTCATGTGTTTATTGAAGACTAGGTTTTACAAAGTCTGATATTTGAAATAATATGGAGCATTGTGGACAATCATTACAAATAGAATGATGGGTTGATGGTAATATCTATTAATATGATATTTGGATAATCTTGAATTTGTAAATGGTTCACAGTAATCTTCATGAGTAAGAGATGTTTCAAAAGTTTATTAAATTTTATTGGAGCATCATGCCTGAAGGATCTTCAAGAACATGAATTTTGAGGTTCGTGAATTTTTTTTGGAGGCATGGGAGCATCGCGAATGGTGGAACCTATAAATAAAAGGCTTCCCCCACTTCATTCTATATGAAAATATTTAGAGAAAAGGCTTAATTTATATGAATTCATGAAGGGTAACTTCCTCATGAGTCAAGTATTCACTGTGATCTTGAGCATCATGAGAATAATATATTTGTCTTGAAGAATGATTAGGTATCTCAGAAAAAGGTGTTTCTTGATGAGTGGTTATTTAACGATGACTTAGGTTTCCATGAAAGATGTTTTCTTCATAAATGTTGTGAGATTTGTGAAAGAGCTTCGTGAAGGAGCTTCATGAACAACAATGTTGAACGTCTAGTTTAAGTAAACAATACTTTCACGTTCATTAACTCAAAACATCGATGCAAGAAGAGTTTCATGTTTGTCAGGGAAAATGAATTAAATTACAATCTACTGAGGAGACCTTCAATTTTTTTAGGTGAGTAATACTTCTACCAAAGTAGTGACTTAGGGGTGGATGGAAGTGTTTTGAGGGAGACACTGCATTATCCCAAAAATATTGTAAGGGTAGTGTGCCTGGAATATAGTGAATGTGTTAGAAATTTTTTATTCCACAACTAGTGAAGATTTGGGGATTTTGGTTGAACTGACACACTATCAGCATATGCTCCATGGACTAGAACTTAGTAGTGAAATATTTAAAAATGTTGTGTTGTCACTGTTCATGTGAATGTTAGACGAATTCTCAATTCCATCAGATAGATTTAACAATTTCATACCAACATGGTAATAAGATTCACCTCTTTAAAAGTAAACATTGAAACCATGATTCAACCCTCCCCTCTCATGGTGTCCCAGGTTCCAACCAGTTGTATTAGAGAATGTAGGTTATTGGAGTTAAATTTTTACACTTCTTTTCAAGGAGAATTTAATAAATGTCTAGGGAGTACCCCTATTTGATGAAATAAACTTCCAAATTTGGATGAATATGATGATATATCATCCAAGATCCCTTGGAATGGATGTTATTTTTACCACTGCATAGGGGATTCCGGTCACTGACGCAACATGACTCTCTATGACTGTAACAGATAAGAAAATGTTTGATATAGATTCCAAAGCACGAAATAACCTTACCAAATATTCATATTATCAAATATATTTATAGGTGATTATTTTCATTTCATCCATGACTATGTGGAAAAAACTAAAAAATATATATGATGGTGACAACAATGTAAAAGAGCCAAAACTCCATGTTTTTAACAATAGGTTCAATGATCTGAAAATACATCCTAGTGAAAATGTTGAAACTTTTCTCAATCGAATTACTAAATTAGATGGTTTAATTCAACAAACTTGGGGAATAATTAAAAGATATTTAAATTGTGAATAAAAACATGAGAAGGCTTCCACTACTGTAAAATCCAAAAAAAGTATCCCTTGAGGAAAGGGGTCTCTCTGAACATTCTCTTGATGATCTGCTATGTTGTATGGTTTCTTATAAAAAAATATTTGAACAAGAAGCGGAAAAAGGTCTATTAAGAAAGGAAATTGAATTAAAATTCATGGAAAATATAATTTTACAAAGATAGTGTTTATAAAGATAATGATGAAGGTGATTTTTTCCTCTTTTCTCCATGAAATTAAATAGAGGAAAAGGGATATTTGAATGAAAACATAATTTGGTCCGTTTTCGATGTTGTAGAGTTTCTATGATAATAAAAGTGAATATGGAAGTATATAGAATCCTCAAAAAAGGTTTAACCAAAAGGGAGACTTCAAATCATGAAATTAATTACAGAGAAAGAGTTTCATCTATAAATAAGACAAGATGGTAATGAATTTTTGGAGGATAAAGAATTAGAGTTTAAATATGAAACACAAGCTTCAATGATGGCTATATTTGAAAAGTTGGATCCTTCAAAATGTAATAATATAATTCGATTGGTATTGTTGGTATCAAAGTGAAACTTGAGGGTGTGATTGATAATCATGAAGATCAAAGAAATAGAAATATAAACTTGCGAGATATTTTGGAACTATATTGAAGAGAAGGTGAAAGTCATCAATGAACTTACATCTAACTTGGAGGTGAAGAACAAAACAATCGAGGGACTTTAAGAAGAAATTTTTAGTCTAAGTAGTAAACTAGAAAATATATCAAATTCAATTAAAACATATAAAAAATTACATTTTGTAATATTCTATGATGTTGAGTTGTTAGAAAGAGCTAAACATTGTTCTCAAGAAGTAGAGAAGGATTTGAATGATCATATATTTTCATGTATGGGAAAAGTGTAATTGGTTCTTTTAAAAAATTAAAGTATGGAAACTAGATGAGCCAAAATAAAGGGAGGCAGAAAACAACGACATTGAAGAGAAATATTACAATAAATTTCTAATATATAGTGATAGGGAACATGGATCGAAGAATGTTAATAATCACAATGCCATAAATCTGGGATGAACTAGGGGAAATTTGATTCGACAGAAAATAATGTTCTAGGATAAAATTTTGAATTTCAAAATCAATTTCCTTAATATTAAATTATTTTCATGATAAGATATACTTACATGATTTCAGGACAACCTTACCCTTTATTGTGCCTTGAACAACTTTCACTTCATCTCTTATTCTAATAAATTAAGGTGAATTTTTCATTCATATATCATAAACTACTCCTGAGATCCATTGATAGAATGATTGTTCATTCCATAAATCATTATCACAAAAAAATGTTATCACAAGTTAAAAAAATTTCATAAAACCATATATATAGAGATAATACATTAATATTACTAATTCCATAAATGGTCAACCTTGTAACCCTTCTGAAATAAGGATATCCAAATCATTATAAATATAATCACTAAATTTCCCAAAAATATTTTATCACTGATCCACCATGTATTAAAAAGTTTCTATTTGTTATTTCATATTAAACATATAGATACACGAATCATGTAGTCTTTAGAAACATGGTAATAACCTGAATTATGAAAAATCCTTATTGAAAACATGCATGTTTCCTTATTCCAATGGTAATTGGTTATGTTTCTTAAATCCTAAAATGTTATAAACTCCATCAATGATATCATAAACCACTGGTAAAAAAGTCCATAATTATTTACAAGGTAATTAGTACAATCCTACTTATTCATATATAATATATCTTTATCCAAAATAATATATCATAGTATGATGAACATATTAAGGGTTATTTTCCCTTAATCATGTGTTTTTTATGAAATCACCTTACCATTAATCATTTTTCTAGTCCATCAGAACTATCAAACATATTCTTGTAAATTATTTCCCAAAAAAATAAATTGAATAATCCTTGAATATTTCACCAGTCATATAACATATTTCTTGAATCCAAATACATAAAAGCATTGATTATTCCACTTAACCATTACCCATGCAACATTGTCTATTCTCTTCATGATATTTCAACTTAGGTCATATATTTTAATAATGACCATTCATTCTAAACTTAAATCATTTAACCTTAGATGATTTATTAGAGTGGCCAATATTCCCAACCATTGTGTTAACATAATCCTTCATTTTTAATTTTTAGCTCCATAATTTGTATCCTTATATCCCATAGTAAAAACATATTCGTGTTTCTATAGTACATTCACTTAGGTGATTATTTCAAAATTCTTAAAACAATGGAAATTAAAACTTCTCTACTCTATGGTATCCATTACTTGAACTCTTAGAGAACTCATTCCTTTTCTTCTTTGGTGAGTTCTAGAGTTGGTTAAAGTACAAATTGTTAATCATGTTCTATGAAAAAATATTAGGTATGATCACAACATTATTTACTCTAGTAAAAATCCCATTTTACTTCTCATCAGTAAATTATCCATCACATTCAACATTAAACCAATTCCATCTGGTTCCCACCATTGACTAAATCCAGAATGAATAGTGTAAGAAATTTTTTTCATAGACAGTAACCACATAATCATAAAAAATCACTTATAGTATGTCTAAATTTTGAAATTTTATTTAATCAATTACACCTTATATTTATCATATATTATTTATATTCAAATCCTATTTAAATCCTTCATAATGGTTCATTAATATTTTGTGAATTTCTAAAGAATATCCCCTCAGAATGTCTAACAAGGTGTGCAGTAAGACATGTTGTCGCGTATAGGTTATGCTCGATTCATGCATGAAACACCATTTTAAAGTTATTACCACTAGGTACATCTATTCCAAAGCCACATACACTTGAAATATCTGGACAAGGATGTATTTATAGTAACCACTCGCTGGATCATTTACTAAATTTCTAGGAAATTTTCTTATACTTTTCCATATCTTTAAACTTATCCTTAGACATGTCCTTAGGGTTCTCACTAATGTATTTTCATAAAAATTTCCAAAGTTTAACTATATTTTTTCTCTAATACCAACTATAGTTACCCTATCTTTTCAGTCATTAACATTATATTAATTTTTTGGAATACTTACTACATTTCTCAAATAGACACTCAAAGACTATATTATTCTAGTGACTTTGGATATATGTAATCATAAAAACTGGTACATAAGTGAGCTATATTATCTCTCAAAAGGTTCTTCGTTACTATCTCCCTTTTTAGATAAATACAACATAATACATAAATTCATAAAATGGGGAAAGGAAATATAAAAAAAGGTGAGTGTGGATTCCTAGTTGGGGTAAAAAATAAGATATATTAACATAAACAAGAGCCTAAGGGTATGACAACATGATCATGACCTTATAAGATTATACCCTACATAACAAAGATAATAATCAATAGTTTTGGAATAAGAGTGGCAGTTCATAGGACATGAATTATAATGGAATCAAGATAATAATCAATGAAAGCATAATATAAGAATAATACCAAGATTTGTGGAAGACACATAATCAGATGATATTATTTCCATAGAATTGAAGAAATTGATACCATTTCCATCTTAGTATTATGGGTTCACTCCCTATACCATATTTTTAGTTATGATTCACTCCCATCACCATCTTAGTAGACATGGTTCACTCCCAAGATCATATTAGTGGACAACGTCTTTTGCTGAAATGAGTTCACTCCCCTTTCCAACAATTTCTATCTCATGAGATATAAATATTTACCCAATGAAATTGAGGGATATATTAGTCCCACCCATATCATAATGAAATCATACATACCTATTCCAAAAGATTATAAAAAATAAAATTATAACCCATGAAATGAAATTGGTATCATAAAAATTTAATAATATCATAACATGTGGAAAAGGGGAAAGTTTCATACTCATTTCATCAAATAAAAACCCATGAAAAGAAGTTGGTTTCATAAGAATATAATAAGTGAAACAGAAATTGGTTTCATAAATATATAACACGTGAAATAGAAATAGGTTTTATAAAAATAATTTCATCAATACATAAACTATTCAAATAAATAATATGAAGGATACAATTGTATCATTTCTCTATAAATGCATTAGTAAAACTATGGGATTTAATCTTACATAAAAAATAATTTGGAAATATATTTTAAAAACATTCCATGAGGAAATTATCATTTCATCTTTGAAAAATAATTTTTAAAACATAAAACCTTTTGAAAATAAATTTATTGGAAAAAAAACTTGAAAACTAATAAAGGAATTTTTGATAACCTTTGGAAAAACTTTTCATTCAGAACGTTTAAAGAAAGATTGAATTTTTTTAAAACTATTCTTATTGAAAAGTTATAAAAGAATCTTGAAAACTATTTTAAAAATTTTAGTTTGAAAATACATTTAAAACTTATAAAGAAGAACTGAAATCATTTTATTTGAAAATAAACTTTTTAAAACATATAAAAAAATATTAGAAATTTATTTAAAACAATTTTTAAAAATAAATTTTTCTCAAAATCCTATTTAATTGAAAATATATTTTAAACCCTTTAATGGAATCTCTAGAAATCATTTAAAACATTCCTTAAAAGTAAAACATTTTTGAAAACCATTCAGAAAAACTTTAATAAAATGAATGGCCGGATTATTTAGAAAAGAAATTTTCTTAAAACACTTATCTTGTAAATTTTTAAAGGAATATTCATGTAATTACAATCATAATGGTGGATAAATCATTACATTATAAACATTCATTCTATGCCATAAAAAGTTTAAAAAAGTGCCTTAATAAGAAAATGATAAGAATAATACTTCTTATAACCAATTTTGTTAATAATGTAAAATTAGAGGAAATTTTATTTTATAAATAATAGGAAAATATTATAACCATTTTTAAAACATTTTTGGAAAACATGGTTTTGGGAGAATAGAAATTTCCTACCAAAAAGATAAATAAAGTCATATTTTTATAAAAACATTTTTCTTAATTATATTACATACCAATGTTTTGTAAAATCATACCAATACATGAAGGTATTGTTAATGAATAGAGGATAATAAAATTAATTAGATTAATTGAGATATATATCATAAGTTTTTATAAATGTAATCATAATCATAAAAAATCCTAAAACATGATGATATTGTTTCAATAAACTCTTACAACTTGGAAACATTGAATCATACTCCCCATGTAATAAAATGAAATTACATGAATCTTAAAATAACATTAAACAAATTATATTTATGATATAACATGTTAATTGTTTTATATAAACCTCATAGAAAAATATAGTGAATTACAAATCATGTGTCTCAAAAAAGGAAAATTTAGACAAAATTATCCTACTGATTCTATAACTTTTGAACGGTAAAAACACATGAAAGAGAGATCATAAAATGGATATGTAAATGACCATATGTTTAATGGAAAAAACAATATAATAATTTCAAAGGGAGTATATACACAACATAAACTAAATGATTGGGTAATAAGGCATGTATCTCATATAAATAAGAAGTGAGATCTGAAAGCCCTTACCTTAAGTGTGGAATACCGTCCTACACATTCAAAAATATTCTATAATAAATATAATTTTTTTATAAATCTACGAAATAAAATTTTATTGTATAAAAAACCATATATTATTTGGTTATGGATTTATATTACACATTTATTAACAACTCCATGTTAATGTTATGTTTCGGGTAATATCTTATTTGTTTCTCAAACATGTTTTAACTTATTATTCTTGATCTTATTACTTATATCAAGATATAATTATTTAAATAATGTAAAATCTGATATAAATATCACTTATATTTATTATATAAATATTTATAATATTCTATAAATTATAAAAATATTAAATGGAATGCACCTTTCATGGAGACGATAGGAAGTACGTACACGTGAACGATGTTTCCATTTAATTATAATTTTTAAAGAATGTAAGTAAATGATATTTATATATATATATATTATCAATTAATTAAAATTTTTATTTCATATATATCATATAATTTTACTAATTCCATCCTTAATACATTTTGTGTAAATTTGGAATGAATCGCTTCGCATTGAGGAGGCAGTAGTCCACACGTCCACAAATGAAGTTATCATTTTTATTAAAAAGGAAGGAATCAATTTGTGTTTTATATAATAATAAAAAAAATTAAATAAATCATAAATATCACATATATAATATAAAAAATATATTTTCCTTCATAATTCCTAACCATGAGAGGTGGTAAATGAAAAATAAAGAAGATCATTTTTTGAGGCAGTAGTTCTCTATACACAAGAATGGTACGTTTGTTACCAATTAGATAAAAGTGGGTGTAACTATATTTAAACCAATTATAATATAAACATATCATTATATTTTTATACTTAGGTTATTATATAATCATGGAATAATAATATATGATGGGGTGGATCATGAAAATAAAATATAAGGAGCTTGAGAAAGGATGTTACCTCTTCTTTTGGTAAATCCTTTTGGTTTGCAACAAAGGGATTACTTAGATTGATTTATTCCAAAATGGATTATTTTTTCATTAATTGAAATATTTTGGGATCTTATTTGAGTATAGTATGGGATATCCAAATTTCATGATAGGTGTTAAAAATTGGGAGTGGTGAGTACCTTTTTATAGTGGAGGTGGAGTGGCATTCTTATAAATTTTTGAAAAAGGAATAACACCCACGTTTTTTTCATGAAAAATGGCTCAAATAAAGATGAAAATATAAAATTGAGAATATAGTCTATATAATAACATACAATGTAGTTTGGACATGTTTATAGGAAAGCATGGGCCTTAAGTTTATGGTTTAGTCCTTTGTTAAGCTATTTTTTTGTTTAATCATTGTAATTAATTTTAATCACTTACACTAATTATTTTGGTAAAAAAACTATTTTGAAATTATTATGAGTTATAAATTATTCTAATTCAAAATTTTGAATTAATTTTTTAATGTCCCCAATCAGGGAGACACTAAAATGGTGCCCCGAGCCGAGTCATTAGATGACCTCAAGTGCGCCTCCTGGATGAAATGGGTTGTCGACTAGTGGCGAGGGTCTAATGAATCATGTGAGGAAACTATAACCTATTTAATAGATTATTTCACAATAGAACACAATATAAATAGTGGAGTAATATTAAATAACTAATAAACATCAATATAAACACCTCCCAACTAGGTACAGACCATATTTCAACATTTTCTATGTCATGTCATACAAGTAGTGAAAAGTGAATAAAACCCAAAAATAAGACAAATGGAAAAATCCCCAAATGGTTCTTGACTCTATGTCTGGATCCTCCTCCATGTAGATACCAAGCCCAACTCAACATCCATGAGTAGGGCCTTTTCCCATATCATGACCTACAACCAAGAAAACTGCCCAGGTACCCAATGGCGGCCCAAGTATGGTGTGAGTACAAAACTCTGTAGGTCACCACCAATGGTGTCTAAAAAATATATAGTCTAATAGATAGTGCATTCAAGTACAATATAAATTGTAATTAAACAAGGAATAGTTTGGGTACCATTAATTGACAAGGTTTATTTAATTCATGCTTAGAATTTATCCCAATTTCATTTCTTATACCATCATTATTACATAAAGTATTTTTAATAAATTATATTTGTGTTAGGAATACATATCATCTACAAAAGGATCTATGGAAATCAATCACAATTTATATGGGGAATAATTTAAGTACCTATCTCACTAGAGATACACATATCACATAAACACATTATCCTCACCTCGAAGCCTCAGTCCAGGTGTAATGAAACCATAAAGTGAATAGATCCTTCGTCCCCTTCCCTAATCAGTGGAATTTTTGGGTGGAGTTTAGAGCCTCAGTCTAACATGAACCGTGGGAATAGATCCTCATGTCAATACCCCCACTCTACTAAGCCATCTGAATATGCTTATTGATCCAAACACCATATCTATACCATAACACAACCACACATAACCAATACCATGGGAAACACAATACATAAAAAACAACACGTGAAATAATACTATCCCATAACCTGTTGACAATTTAGCAGTTATAATTCATAGCTGTTTATCCAAATTACTATTCTCATGCCTTAACCAATTAAGTGCATTCAACACCCCCAGACTTATCCAATATTTATCAATTACCATATATTAGACCATTTATCCAATTAATCATTTCACCAGTATTTACCCCATATTCACTTCATGTAATGTTATATTATCACGTAAAAAACTTCTCTATTACATTCAACCCATTTAGTTCACCACATAATTCTCATATGTTAAACTATTCAACATATTCACCCATTACCTTATTACATCTCATTAACCTATTCATCACTTCCCATTCCATAATTTTAGTACAATTTCACCATTTAATATGCACTGATCCTCTTAGGAATTTCTAACCAAAAATCATTAAACAATTGATGTAATCTTATTCAACCCAAATTTCCCCCTTTCAATTCCAAAAAACCTATTATGCATTTATCAGCATAGAAAAAACAATAATTATTCCATTTAAAACTTAACCTATCATTAAAACATGTTATTTATGGATTCCTCATTATTATTATGTATCTTTCCACTTAACCCTACCACACTCAAGGTTCGAAAATGCCGACACACCCCATGGTTGGTCCTAAAATGGTCAAGTCATCCTCCATGCATCCAATGGGGATCATGAGGGATCTAATTGGGTTCATTGACACTGTAACGCCCCGACCCCAGTTACCCAGAGTCGGTGCATTATTACATTACATTGGCATGATCACAAGAAAGATCAAATCTCAAAAGACCGATTGGTTTAGTAGCCTTGGAAACACTAGATATATTCATAAGTTTTACATTACATCATAAAATGAAAAACTACTACAACAACATAATGTTTCCACAATACACACTATTAACCCCTCATAAAATCCCTACAGGTCATTCATAACTTACTTCTTCACATCCTGGGAAAAATAAAACATAGAAAAGGGGTGAGCTCAAATGCCCATTAAGGATAACAATATAGCGGAAACTTTCATAAATAAGAATAAACATTTAAGGCAATGTATAACTAAAACAAAAGCCTTTTAAATATGAACTTTCAACATGGTATGGAATAAATAAAATGAAATAATTCCATTTACTTATTCACATGGATATTCTACTAATCGAATAATCACATGAAAAAATCAATAACCACTTTCATAATGTTGGAATGCCTAATTCCAGACTATCATAACCACATAGCCAAGGCCTCGTGCCAAGACTACAAATAAGATTTTGTCAAGGCCTTGTGCCAAGACACTAGTTTGTCTCATGAGACCTACCGATGCATCGAGGAGCTATAGCGGGCTCCACCCGTCACATATTAAGTCCAATGCATTGCCATATGAAAAGGTTTAAACATAACATAAACATTCGTATTAAAATAGCATACGAAATGTCAATACTTTCACCATAAACCATGAATGGTATATAAAAAAATAGCACAACCACAGTCAAACATATCACAAAACCTTCAATACAATATAAAAGTTTTGTATCATATTATATCATCCTCAAATAAGCATAAAATCCATTAAAGGATGTTGACATAGATGAAATCAAAACTCTTTTTAAAGAAATATCTCTTTCTATTTTGAAATCATTTAAGAGACATATATTTATAAAATAAAACCTTTTCTTTGAAAATATTATTATAAGCTTGTAAGGGAAGCTTTGAAGATTTTATAACGGCGGAAAATAGCCGCACCCGCCGTATAAGTTAAAAAAACATTCTTACCTTAATTCTGTCGAAAAGGTTAAAAAGGACCTTGTTTTGAAAACGACCGAAAGATTCCTTTATAAACCACTTATAAAAGTCAAAAAGGGTATAAATGACCTTAACTCATATTCTAGTAAATAGTAAAAATGTTTTGAAATGCATTTTTAAGAAACATGGATGTGGATGATAAAGAGATCCCAGTAGATTATTACGTATAAACAACCTTGGATAATGAAGAGGTTGTAAAGTAAACCCTTACCTTGTACTTTTCCTTGGTTGGGGTAGGTTAACCTCCTGTATAATGGTGAAATAATTGTTATTAAATTATACAAGAATCATATATATTAATATGATATCATATATGATCTTTTAACATTGATTTGTTAATAATATCTTAGAATTATCGTCGTTTCGGGTGTTAACTTACTTGTTTTCTTTTATATGTTTTGTTACGTAAGACATGTTTGTAAAGGATAGGTTGTATATTATTCATATCCATAATGATATCAAGTCCTTAAACATCATTTTTAAATCATCAAATGATAATTATACTTGAATGGATACGATGGAGAATGAATCTCATCGCGTTCGTGGAGACGGTAGTCCGTACGTACGCACGAGCGACAATATCATTCTTTTGATATTAAAATAATATATAAATGGATGGTATATCATATATAAAGAATCATTAACATGTTATATTTATTATTTACATGAGTTACACATCATCATTATACCCATCCAAATGATAATATATTGAATATCAATTACACCACGACGTGGAGACGGTAAGCCGTACGTACGCACGTATGGTGACATGTTATTCAAAGGGTGGATAGAATACTGAATATGGTTGTACCATATTTATAATAACATCACAGTATATGTAAGATACTGGAGTTATTATTTTAGAATGGTAAGAACAAAGAAAGAGGAAGTGGAAGAAGAAAGGAACTTGGAAAAGGGTGGTGAAATCATTACCTCTTCTTCGGGTTCTTCCTTTTGATTTGATCAAAAGGGATCCTTAGGTTGGATTTCTGATCAAACTAAGGCATCTAGGTTGTAGTGAGGGATGTTGGGAGAGTATTTGGGAAGAGTTTGGCCAAACCAAAAGGCTTTGAAGGTGTGAAGAAATGAGAAGGAGGAGTGCCCTTTTATAAGAGGGGTGCGGGGCACCTTTGGAAAAGCTTGAAATATTAATTTATAATAAATTCATATTCGGTTTCTAATGGCTCCAAAGTTGATTATTCAAAGGTTAAGGTGGGGATAGGTCGAAAACCACTCAACCAATAGAATTTAGACAGGTTTGGGTACTTATATTAACCTTATCTTTAAATATTAACTCTAAGTTAATTAGTTTCACTTTTACAATGTCTCTTTGTATTTTTATATAATATGGTTAATAAACTTACTATATACATCCAAGAGACCCCCAAGTGGTACATTAATGATGAACCTATCATTATATAAGTCCCTTTGCCGAACCTTAGATTTTTAGGAATGTAATATCAATTAATAATATAATATTTGTTTTAAGAACTCTTTTATGTCAATTTTGACACTATTCAATAGTTGATTTTTTTGAAACTCATAACAGATTGATTACTTCGAAAAAAGTCGATTAAATAAATCCTAATATATCATATTATCCTATAAAATTAGTTTAATTCATTAAAAGTTTCATATTATATTTTTTTGGGTATTTATAATATCAATTATTTTAATTTTTCACTATTATAGTAATTACTGCATCATCATTGTGTCATAAATAAAATAAATTATTTAATGTCTAAAAATTATAAAGAAAATATCATTATGTCGGTAATCTTTTTAGCTTTCTAATGAATATTTATAATCTAAAATCCAACTTATATAACCCTATGTAACAATTGTTTTTCTAAAAGATATATGCTTGTGTCATTTTTGTATTCATTTTGACTTAATTAAAATAAAGTGTCATTATCACTTACAAGTGGATCCATGGGGTCCCAAAATAGACCCAAAGATTTCCATGGTCGACCATGTATCAACCAATAGGGTTAAGACACGTTTTAGGGTAATTTAGTATTATTATAATATTATTTTTTAACCCTTATTTACCGGATTTACCCTTAACCATAGTAAATAAAATATTTACCGCAGTAATTATTCAAAATGTCTAAAAATAAAAGTTAACTATTTACACAGTTTGAACATCCTGATTCCAAATATGGAATCCATTTTTCTAAATTCAAAACACAGAAGTGGCAGAAATTAATTTAAAATTAATTCCCGCTGTCAAAACAAAAAGCGTGTTTTTAAGAGATAATAACTATCAAAAGATTGACACTTGTTTATGTTCGGTTTAATTGTAAAATTATGTCTAATGACCAACATTATATTAAATTGTAAAAATATATTCTAAATATACTTTAAAACCACTCAAATTCATAATTTATCACTATTAATTATTTTGATTAAAAAAGTTGTTTTTAATTAAAATTTAGTAATTTTCACTATTCATCAAAATATGAAAGTTATCCGAAAAGTACCAAAATTTCACCTTAGGCTAAATTCGATATTCCGAATCCAAAAATGAAATCCATTTAAAAATATAAAATATATATTATTTCAAAATTTAGGTATTACTATTCATAACGGCCAGTTTGATTGGTTGTGGTGTGTGTTAAAACTCGAAGTTGCGTACAACACACGCTACTGTTTTATTCAAAGGAAAGCGTACCGTGGAAGCTTGGGAAGTTTCATTTTAAATTTTTTGATGTCTCCATTTAGTCAAAAAGTTTAAAATATTATACTTAAAAAGGTTTCACTATCAAAAGTTGATAAAAGTGCAATACTGAAAATGAATCTGTTCTTGCATTATGACTCATAATATGGATTCTAAAATTATAAAGTTTAAAATTTAGTTAATACTATTCATGACCTCTTTTAATGGCTTTTTTTTGGTAAGTCATGGTGCAATTGAACTCGGTGTTGCATGTAGTGCAAGTTATTAAATTATTTTGAAGAAATAACACACTATGAAATCTTGGGGTGTTACATTCTCCCCTCCTTCAATAAATTGCGTCCTCGCAATTTGAAACTGTTCTTCAAAAATAAAAGGTTGAAAGTAGAAAATATATTTGTGGGAAAACCCACATCGGAAATTGGGTTACTAAAATTTAGTCTTAATATGATGAAAAGAGAAATGAAAGGGTCACCACCAAATTATGATCTTGATTAGGAGAACATTGGTGGCAATTAGAGACATATAATCGGAGGAAAAACGTAAATATTTATAGGCAGTGATTGAGGTCATCAATCACAAACAAGTATAAAATTGAGGTCCTTAAACTCATCAATCCATGATGATTTGAAGTACCATCGGTTCAACAAAATATAGGGTATTGGGATAACACATTTTTGACGTTTCAAAATATCTTAGTTGAAATCCCATATCGAAAACTGAATTAACTAGGCCTCTATTTAAAATAAAGAGTCTAAAGTATGAAGATTACCGAAAATAACACATACTAGGGTTCCATGTAGGAAAATATGGATATGGAAGAAAAATCTAACCATCAATTATCTGATGGAGAGTGGTAGAGAACATGGCTATGAAAAGGCCAACAATCCCAAAGCCATAAATTTGTGATGATTTAAGGTACCATCTAGGACAACATTTTTGTTCTAAGTTTCTATTATTAATGTTGAGGAATTTATTTATGAGATTGGATAAGATAATAAGGAGATATACTTACTTTATAATTAGAATTTTACCCATTAATAAATTTCTACCACAAACTCATCTTTCATTCTAAAAGATAATAGAACGTAATTTTTTTTTCTATTTATACTATTCGTACAGGGTTCCAAAATAAATGAATTATAATTCATCTACCAGATATTTTAAAAAAAACTACATTATTTAATTCAGGACATCTCGTGGGACAGTGGTAGGTGATACACCCTTTTCGCCCTTCGGTTGCGGGTTCAAGTCTCGCAGCCTTGCCGAACGCGACGGGTTGCCGCCCGACCTCCGGGTTGTCCTTTTATGGCAATCCAAAATAATCCAAACTAGAACTATCCAAAATACTTCTGTCTAAACTCACAGTCCAACATTTATAAGGAAGGTAAACATAATATAGATCCTTTTTACCCCGTAATAGAATATGAATACCTTCCTCATGTATTACCATATTCCTTATTGATTACATTCATGCTCCCTTATTCCATATAGAATGCTGGATATACTTCATTAATCCAAAAATGTTTTAAACCCCAACAATGATGTAATATACAAATCATTAATCAGTTCCAAGGTAGTCAAGAATATCCAATATAATTTATCCAAAACAATCACATATTATTCCAAAATCACTACCACAGTATCAGAACTATATTATGATTTATCATTCTCTCAACCATATATTTTCCAAAAATTTATCCTGCTATTGAGTCACTTTTCTTTGTTCCACACAATCTAAAGTCCTTAATGAAATAGTACTGCAGTACAATCCTTATATACTCCATGATTATTGTAACATGTACATTGTTGATACAACACTCAATTGAGATAATCAACATAAGAACTCTAATCATTCCTCTTCATCTGTGGTAGTATCATAACTTGATTATTATCCAATAGCATCATTTGCGTCATAGTCTGATGACTGGGAAATAGGTTTGCGTAGTGTCCAAACTCCTTGCAAATGAAGCATTGTACATTTGAAACCATTTTCTTACCCTTGCAGTCACGTACTTTGTGCCCTTTTCCTCCACACTTATAACAAACTCCCATTCCTTTCAGGCAAGTTCCAGGGTGTTTCTTTCCACAGTTACCACATATGGGAAAATTCTTCTTTTCCCTCTTCCCTTTATCCATCTTTCTCTCTTCTATCCTTTTCTTCTCTTGCTTCCCTTCAAAGCCATAGGACTCAGTAATCTCTTTACTTATCTTATCAATACATGATATTTTTTCTTCATATGATGATAATACATGGGAGACTATTTCTCTTATAAATTCTAGCTTAAGACCATGAAAGTTATGATCCTTCCTTCTCTTTGGATCATGTGCATTTCCGAAGTTCTCATTCCTTCTACTGGGCGCCATTTCTAAACAATGGCATAAACTAGATTAGTTTATGAATCAAAATACATAATCCCATACTTATAAAACACTTAACATAAATTGAACTATTTATGGATATAATCCATAATCATAAGAATGTTTTCTTTAAGGAAGTATATACTCATAAACCATTCAAAATGATTTGTAAAGAAAATGAGAGTTATCCTAAGCATATCCCCCAGGAGTGTCGTAACCAAGAGTGCAGCAAGGCCCGTTGTCGTGCACCAGTTCCCGTTCGAGTCTAGCTCAAAGCGGTGTTTTCGGGGTTTACCCCTAGGTACATCTGTGCCAGAGCCGCCTCTACCTGCTCGTATCCAGACAGGGATGTATTGCTCGGAAAACTCACAAAATCTCTACAATACCAAAATTCTAGGAAGTTCTTCTATACTAATCTTCAAAGTTCATCTTAGGTCTACGTGCTCTAATCAGAGTTTATCTAAATCTAGCTTCCAAGGTTTGTACTAAACTTCCTCTGATACCAACTGTAACGCCCCGACCCCAGTTACCCAGAGTCGGTGCATTATTACATTACATTGGAATGATCACAAGAAAGATCAAATCTCGAAAGACCGATTGGTTTAGTAGCCTTGGAAACACTAGATATATTCATAAGTTTTACATTACATCATAAAATGAAAAACTACTACAACAACATAATGTTTCCACAATCCACACTATTAAACCCTCATAAAATCCCTGCAGGTCATTCATAACTTACTTCTTCACATCCTGGGATAAATAAAACATAGAAAAGGGGAGAGCTCAAATGCCCAGTAAGGATAACAATATAGCGGAAACTTTCATAAATAAGAATAAACATTTAAGGCAATGTATAACTAAAACAAAAGCCTTTTAAATATGAACTTTCAACATGGTATGGCATAAATAAAATGAAATAATGCCATTTACTTATTCACATGGATATTCTACTAATCGAATAATCACATGCAAAAATCAATAACCACTTTCATAATGTTGGAATGCATAATGCCAGACTATCATAACCACATAGCCAAGGCCTCGTGCCAAGACTACAAATAAGATTTTGTCAAGGCCTTGGGCCAAGACACTAGTTTGTCTCATGAGACCTACCGATGCATCGAGGAGCTATAGCGGGCTCCACCCGTCACATATTAAGTCCAATGCATTCCCATATGAAAAGGTTTAAACATAACATAAACATTCGTATTAAACTAGTATACGAAATGTCAATACTTTCACCATAAACCATGAATGGTATATAAAAAAAATAGCACAACCACAGTCAAACATATCACAAAACCTTCAATACAATATAAAAGTTTTGTATCATATTATATCATCCTCAAATAAGCATAAAATCCATTAAAGGATGTTGACATAGATGAAATCAAAACTCTTTTTAAAGAAATATCTCTTTCTATTTTGAAATCATTTAAGAGACATATATTTATAAAATAAAACATTTTCTTTGAAAATATTATTTTAATCTTGTAAGGGAAGCTTTGAAGATTTTATAACGGCGGAAAATAGCCGCACCCGCCGTATAAGTTAAAAAAACATTCTTACCTTAATTCTGTCAAAAAGGTTAAAAAGGACCTTGTTTTGAAAACGACCGAAAGATTCCTTTATAAACCACTTATAAAAGTCAAAAAGGGTATAAATGACCTTAACTCATATTCTAGTAAATAGTAAAAATGTTTTGAAATGCATTTTTAAGAAACATGGATGTGGATGATAAAGAGATCCCAGTAGATTATTATGTATAAACAACCTTGGATAATGAAGAGGTTGTAAAGTAAACCCTTACCTTGTACTTTTCCTTGGTTGGGGTAGGTTAACCTCCTGTATAATGGTTAAATAATTGTTATTAAATTATACAAGAATCATATATATTAATATGATATCATATATGATCTTTTAACATTGATTTGTTAATAATATCTTAGAATTATCGTCGTTTCGGGTGTTAACTTACTTGTTTTCTTTTATATGTTTTGTTACGTAATACATGTTTGTAAAGGATAGGTTGTATATTATTCATATACAAAATGATATCAAGTCCTTAAACATCATTTTTAAATCATCAAATGATAATTATACTTGAATGGATACGATGGAGAATGAATCTCATCGCGTTCGTGGAGACGGTAGTCCGTACGTACGCACGAGCGACAATATCATTCTTTTGATATTAAAATAATATATAAATGGATGGTATATCATATATACAGAATCATTAACATGTTATATTTATTATTTACATGAGTTACACATCATTATTATACCCATCCAAATAATAATATATTGAATAACAATTACACCACGACGTGGAGACGGTAAGCCGTACGTACGCATGTATGGTGACATGTTATTCAAAGGGTGGATAGAATACTGAATATGGTTGTACCATATTTATAATAACATCACAGTTTATGTTAGATACTGGAGTTATTATTTTAGAATGGTAAGAACAAAGAAAGAGGAAGTGGAAGAAGAAAGGAACTTGGAAAAGGGTGGTGAAATCATTACCTCTTCTTCGGGTTCTTCCTTTTGATTTGATCAAAAGGGATCCTTAGGTTGGCTTTCTGATCAAACTAAGTCCTCTAGGTTGTAGTGAGGGATGTTGGGAGAGTATTTGGGCAGATTTTGGCCGAACCAAAAGGCTTTGAAGGTGTGAAGAAATGAGAAGGAGGAGTGCCCTTTTATAATAGGGGTGAGGGGCACCTTTGGAAAAGCTAGAAATATTAATTTATAATAAATTCATATTCGGTTTCTAATGGCTCCAAAGTTGATTATTCAAAGGTTAAAGTGGGGATAGGTCGAACACCACTCAACCAATAGAATTTAGACAGGTTTGGGTACTTATATTAACCTTATCTTTAATTATTAACTCTAAGATAATTAGTTTCACTTTTACAATGTCTCTTTGTATTTTTATATAATATGGTTAATAAACTTACTATATACATCCAAGAGACCCCCAAGTGGTAAATTAATAATGAAAATATCATGATATAAGTCTCTTGGCCGAACCTTAGATTTTTAGGAATTTAATATCAATTAATAATATAATATTTGTTTTAAGAACTCTTTTATGTCAATTTTGACACTATTCAATAGTTGATTTTTGTGAAACTCATAACAGATTGATTACTTCGAAAAAAGTCAATTAATTCAATCCTAATATATCATATTATCCTATAAAATTAGTTTAATTCATTAAAAGGTTCATATTATATTTTTTTGGGTATTTATAATATCAATTATTTTAATTTTTCACTATTATAGTAATTACTGCATCATCATTGTGTCATAAATAAAATAAATTATTTAATGTCTAAAAATTATAAATAAAATATCATTATGTAGGAAATCATTTTAGATTTCTAATGAATATTTATAATCTAAAACCCAACTTATATAACCCTATGTAACAATTGTTTTGCTAAAAGATATATGCTTGTGTCATTTTTGTATTCATTTTGACTTAATTAAAATAAAGTGTCATTATCACTTACAAGTGGATCCATGGGGTCCCAAAATAGACCCAAAGATTCCCATGGTCGACCATGTATCAACCAATAGGGTTAAGACACGTTTTAGGGTAATTTATTATTATTATAATATTATTTTTTAACCCTTATTTACCGGATTTACCCTTAACCATGGTAAATAAAATATTTACCGCAGTAATTATTCAAAATGTCTAAAAATAAAAGTTACCTATTTACACAATTTGAACATCCTGATTCCAAATATGGAATACATTTTTCTAAATTCAAAACACAGAAGTGGCAGAAATTAATTTAAAATTAATTCACGCTGTCAAAACAAAAAGCGTGTTTTTAAGAGATAATAACTATCAAAAGATTGACACTTGTTTATGTTCGGTTTAATTGTAAAATTATGTCTAATGACCAACATTATATTAAATTGTAAAAATATATTCTAAATACACTTTAAAACCACTCAAATTCATAATTTATCACTATTAATTATTTTGATTAAAAAAGTTGTTTTTAATTAAAATTTAGTAATTTTCACTATTCATCAAAATATGAATGTTATCCGAAAAGTACCAAAATTTCACCTTAGGCTAAATTCGATATTCCGAATCCAAAAATGAAGTCCATTTCAAAATATAAAATATATATTATTTCAAAATTTAGGTATTACTATTCATAACGGCCAGTTTGATTGGTTGTGGTGTGTGTTAAAACTCGAAGTTGCGTACAACACACGCTACTGTTTTATTCAAAGGAAAGCGTACCGTGGAAGCTTGGGAAGTTTCATTTTAAATTTTTTGATGTCTCCATTTAGTCCAAAAGTTTAAAATATTGTATTTAAAAAGGTTTCACTATCAAAAGTTGATAAAAGTGCAATACTGAAAATGAATCTGTTCTTGCATTATGACTCATAATATGGATTCTAAAATTATAAAGTTTAAAATTTAGTTAATACTATTCATGACCTCTTTTAATGGCTTTTTTTTTGTAAGTCATGGTGCAATTGAACTCGGTGTTGCGTGTAGTGCAAGTTATTAAATTATTTTGAAGAAATAACACACTATGAAATCTTGGGGTGTTACAGACACCCCATTTTACCAAACACTCTAATTGAACCAAGAACACAATTTGGGGAAAACAAGAACCCAAGAATCTATGTAATAATCTAGAAAAACCCATGTGATAATTCTTGTAGACCACCTAACATGAATTCAATGATGAACACACTCCTAATCGAAGCCATTTATCCTAATTCAACTACCCTTTGATGCTTCAACCTAAATATAAACTAAAAAGGAGGGTTTTATGGATATAGAAGGATATGAGGAGTAAATGGAACCCATAAACCAAAAAGAGATGAAAAGTGGGATTAGCCTTACACGAATCATTGTTTCAAAAACGATGACACTGCAAAGGACCAAGAAATGAGGGAGATTAATCCACTGGATCTCTAGAGGTTCTTGGGGGAAACAATAGGGTTGGAGGAAGTGAAATGGAGGAGAAACTCGAGTGAAATATAAAATCCCCGTAATGGAATTTTTGTAGTTTTCTCAAAATACTGGGCCTCATGGTTTACCCGCATGGTTTTCCAAACAATGTGAAAACCTTGTGTGACCCACTGTATGAAAAAACACCCTTTTACCTAATTTCATGGGGATTCTACATGGTTTTCTTAATCATTTTTCAATCGTGCATAAGCCTCTATCAATGGATACATGGTTACTTGGGATGCTTCACAGGGTTTGCACTAACCGTGTGCAAACCATGCACAAAATGCGAAACAAGCCCATAAAAATTCTTTTCCATCCAATTTTCATGTCTCAAACCCCCAAAACACCCCTAAGGCTCCTCATTAACTTAGAAAACAATTATTTGTCCAAAAAAGGAACTGAAATAGTAACATAAATAGAAACACACCATATGAAAAATATGTGATCTTGCAATCTACCCACCTTATAACGGCTCATACCCAAGCCACTCTTTCCAAGCATCACTGAGAATCTAGAACAAGAGATCATACTACCAAACCATTCTATGATTTCCCACTTTCAATGTTTCTCGTTGAACATCCCAATTCCTAAATAACACAAATCAGGGCACAAACATTCAATGCTAGATTTTATCTCGACAACCTACATCACGAACCAGATACTCATCAGGGATGAATCAACCTCGACCACACCCAACCACTAGAACCTCTTAGAAAAAATATATGCCAAAATTCATTGTTCAAATTAGGAGGAAGTTTTCACACAACATCATCTCATTACAATGGAATGAACTGGAACCCTATCAATCTGATCTTCATCACAACTCATGACCCAAATCACATGGTGTCATTTTCATCTATTTCACACCAAATCTAATGGTGACCAAACTCAATATCTCCCAAAGGAGAATGTGTGGTCCTTTAAACTACCATTCCTCACTTATGTATATTCTCCACTATCGAGAAAAGATCACCCAATCCAAACTCCAATTTCACATCACCCGAAGTGTTCCAACACACCATGTTAGAACATCAATAAGGAATTACCTTCCATTGGCATCCAGCTACACCGTCAAAACCATTTTTAAGTACTTTCCTAAACTATCCATTCAAATACTAAGATCAACTTGACCTCACACAAGTATAATGTCAATTTATAAATGTACTTTCCACCACAACATGAACCCATAGGTGGGTCACTTTCATTGCCACGACTCGTCCCCCAGGGCCCATGTCGTGACTACCCCTAGCCCACCTTCCATAGGACATGGGATGGTGACTAGAACAGGAAAGGCATATCCATAAAACCAAGAAGGCATTACCTTTTTATCCTGTAAACTCACACACCCAAGAATACAACAAGGTACAATCACAAAGTAAAATATAAAGTAAACAGGGTGTGTACAATAAGTAAGGGGGCCAGAATACAATACCAACTAGAAAGTACAAGTAAAACTGAAAACACCTCCTGTGAACACCGGCCAAAAATCCTACCTAATGTGTCGGTACAACTCTCTAATGGTATTATATGCGGTACACCTCATCCAAGGTCCTCCTCCACATACCCTCTAGTCCTAGTTCCCTCAACCTCGATCAGAATTGTTCGTTTTCTGCACAAGACACAATAAGGTGTGGGCGTAGCCCATGTAGGGGTGATTATAACAATACTTAGTAGGGACCCAAGACCCACTAAGGTCTCTCAGAATTCCACAGTGGATGAACCAGAAAGCAAGAATACAAATCCAAGCATGAAGAAACAATCAATTATACTTAGGTATATTCCCATACATTTAACTAAGTTACCAAGTATACCAATTTGCTCATGAGGAATTACAAGGGCCAACAATTTATCCAAAATCACAACTCTTCCATGAAAGAATGAATACCCTGAAGGTAACACCACAAAGGAAAGTACCACTAAGGTAACTCCACAGAGAAGAATACCACAAAGGTATCACCACAGAGAAGTGTACCACAAAGTGAAGTACCATAAAGGTAACACTAAATAGTAGAATACCACAAAGGTAAGGGATTAGCTCACACCTGGTATAACTTATGTACGGAAGTATAAATGATTAGTTGTATTACTAGATCATCTTACTTCATCAGGAATCTCTGTTGTTGACCCAAATAGAATTGAAGATGTCCCACACAGGATGCGAAGATGATCCACATAAGATCTGGAGATGACCCAAATAGGATCTAGATATGACCCACACAGGATCTGTGGATGCTGACTGACATAGGACTCGAAGATGATCCACACTGGATCTGTAGACTCCTCATGTATTTCCAGCCCTAGGGTTTCTTCACTAAGCGCGATTGATTCTGGAAATATTCTATCCTTAATCCATTTTTCAATACTTCAACAATCATGAAGTCCCATGAATAAGTATCTCAAGGTACTGCCACGTCATAAGGGTCCCAACGCAATAGACTGAGCGTTAATCAGACGCTCGGTCTGTAAGTTATTGGTGTTTCCTTTCTGCAGGCCAGGTTGGATTCAGGTTTGATCTAACCTGGATATTCTCTATCTATATCCAAAACTCAAGTAGAGTATATCAAGAGGACCGTCTCTATCCATGGAATCTAGTGTCACTGAAGGTTCATCAAACGGACCATCAGTTCTCAAGTAATGGAAAAAAAGGCGTATCTAGGTCCAGATGGATCCGAGTCCAGTCTGACCTAGCCTGACCCAACCTGGGCCGACCCAACCCAGTTTGGGTTGACCCAGCCCGACCTAGGTCCAGCCCGGATTGGCCGGTCCACGGTCATGTTCGGCCCATAAAGGGGGCGGCCAAGCCCGCTCGTCGCGACCCACTAGGGAGGCCTGCTGGGTGGCCCGCGGTGCGGTCATAGTGTCCCACTGTGGTGGGTCCTCCCAAGCCGACACTCAGGGGACGTACCCCTGGATTCTTGAATGGACAAATGGTTATTCGGTTTTGGCCATCCCGACGGCGCCACATGGTGCCACCTACTTGCACGGGTGACCCACCGGAGTGGTCCCACTCAGCCTGACACGGTCGGTCTGCATATCCATCTAGCTTCCCCCTTGCAGTGGCACAATGGCATCACTGTCCTCCGGAGAATAGTCGGGTGCCGGTCGCCCTTCGGGTGCACTGCCATGTCTAAGCTGTCGCGGGCTCCTTCTTAGCCGTCACTGCAGACGCGCGCTGCCCTGCCTCCATGTGGATGGTCGGCGTGCCTGCTGCTCCCCTTCTTTGCTGCATTTGATGGGCGGTGACCTCCTCTACTTCTATCGACATAGAAGCGTGCCACCCCGGTTTCCCACCGTCAGCTGGGGTGCCGACCATTGTCCTTCTCCACCATGACCGACAAGATGAGGCCTCCTCTGGGGGCGCAGTTGCGCCGCAGCCAACATCCTAGATGGTCAGAGTGTCAGTTGTTGCCTTGTGCCCTATCGGCTTCGGTCGCTAGCGACATGGAATTGGTGGGCTTCCACTCATCTTGGAGTTCTCCAGTTAAGGACACGTCAACATATAAAGAGTGGAGGGATCGCGCTGTGTTTTTTAGACCATACTATCTGTGTTAGATCGGTAGTATGTGGTTCAAGAGGATTTGAATCAACGTAAAACCACGAACAACTATATATACACTTCCCTACCCAATTTGCTTATTGGAGGTGGTGTGAGGATGGAGATGAAGACGATGAAGACGCTGATGTCTGTCACTCCTGGAATACGCTCAAAATATGGTTCCTCTTTCTTGCTCTAGAGGATGTTCTTTGTTGAAGAAGGTTATTCGTTGGATGATATTTCTCTAATGGATCTCCCAAGTTCTCTCTTTTGCTGACGATTTCCCCCAAAAGAGGCAAGGAGACAACTTAATTAAGTTAAGTTTACTAATCTATTATTGTTGGCTCATTAATTATGATAATACCAAGAGTTTCCTCACATTAAAAGAGAGGTTTAGGGTTAGGTGGTCCCCACCATCAAGATTCAAAAAAGTGGTTTCAGTAAAATAAAAACAAAAGTTAATTGTTTTATTTTTATTTTTTTAACTCTACCACAAAAAACCGAAAAAAACAACTTCCACTCCTAACCTACTACAACAGAGTTGAAGATCTCCGTAAGTGAATATAGGCACTTCTAGCTCAACGGTGTCCTTGGATTTTAATTTTGAGCACCGATTCAAAAGTTAGAAAACACCACTCACGCGTTCATTGAACGTACCCAAAAAAAGTTTAGAAATTCATTTCAGGCACACATTACCTTGGAATCACGCGCTGTTAATTTTGGAATTCTCTAAATATTTTTATATAATTAAAAAATGCTTGGAAAATTCTAAGCCTTTACATTATCCTAACCTCAGGGCTTTGCACCCCTGAAATCCACAACAGAAACTAGCGATACATGTCAGGGTACTTAGAATGAATCTGAGCCTCCCACACCCATGTGCTCTCTTAGAGGTTCCTATGATGCCAATAAACGCACATGAAAGGTATTGATTTCCTATGAAGGACTCTCTCCTATCTATCCTCAATATCTACAAGAACCTCTGAAAATGTCACCCCATCACTGATGTCCATCTCACGCCAGTCAATGATGTGTGATGGATCATGTACGTATCTCCTCATCAAGGATATGTGGAAAACTTTGTAAACCCTGTGAAACTAAGGGGGAAGATCTAAGTAGTATGCCACCTCACTAACTCTACTAAGAACCTGAAAGGGTTCATTGAACCTCAGAGATAACTTTCCAACCCGGCCAAATCTTCGCAAACCTCGTCGAAGTGATACCCATAAGAAGACATGGTCACCATCCTCGAACTCGAGATGTCTCCATCTCCTGTCAGCATACGACTTCTGCCTACTCTGTGTAGTCTTCATATTCATCTAGATGACCTGAACCTTTCCCATGGTAGTCCATACCATCTCTGGTCCCATGAGTGCTGACTCCCCTGGGTCAGTCCAGCGTAGAGGTGATCTGCAAATTCAACCATAAAAAGCCTCGAATAGTGCCATACTAATGGTGGAGTGATAGTTGTTGTAGTATGTGAACTCCACCAAGGTCAAGTGATCCTCCCAGATACGACTAAAATCAAGGACGCAAGCATCCATCATGTCCTCAAGGGTCTAAATGGTCCACTCAATCTTAACATCCATCTAACAATGAAAGGCGGTTCTCAAATGAAGATGAATCTTGAATGACTCCTGCAACCCCTTCCATAGCTAGTAAGTAAAACGTTTATCAAGATTAGAAACAATCGTCGAAGGAACTCCATGAAGCCATACAATCTCATGCACGTTGAGGCATCCCAATCCCTTTAGTAAACCCTGCTCTATGAAAGGTTGGAAGTGAGCCGACTTGGGGAGTCGGTCAACGATCACCCCTATGGAATCATGTCCCTTGGACGTGTATGGAAGTCCCATCACGAAGTCAATGGAAATTTTATCCTACATCCACTATGGCACCTCTAGTGGCTGAACTAATCTTGCTGGAACCTGATGCTTTGCCTTCACTTGCTAACAAGTGAGGCACTGAGAGAAAAAATCTACTACTACCTTCTTCATTCTTGGACACGAGTGCTAACACCAAAGATCCTAGTATATCTTTGTCACTCTTAGATGTACCACTTGAGGGGACATATATAACTCCCTCGACACTTCCTCCCGTAGTGCCACTGGTACCATAGTACACCCTCTAAAGAAGATGACGTGCTCACCACCTTCCGAAAATCCATCAGGTGTATGTCCTGTTAATATATGAGCACGTCGAGCCTCACATTCAGTGTCCCCAAGCTGCATCTCTCTGAATCGCTGAAGGGGTGGGGGATTGACTATTAGAGACTGATGATAAGCTGCTCCATATTGATCCATGTAGGATATCTGAAAAGTATATAGATGTTATGTTGCTTCAATCAACAACTAAATATCGGATCTTCTGCTAAGTGCATCTGCTAATACATTCCCCTTCCCAAGAGTATAGACTATCTTGATGTCAGAATCCCGAAAGAACTCTAGACAACATCGCTGTCTCATATTCAAGTCCTTCTATGAGAATATATACCTGAGACTCTTGTGATCAGAGCAGACTGTAAAATGTTTTCCCATCAAGTAATGTCACCACATATTTATGGTGAATACCAAAGCTGATAACTACAGGTCATGGGTAGTGTATTTCTACTCATGTAGAATCAGCTGTTGGGAACCATAAGCGGTCATTGCTCGCTCCTGCATCAGGACACATCCAAGGTCGGTACCTGAGGCATTGTAGTAGACTACATACTCAACGTCCTCCTCTAGTAGCTTCAAGATGGGGGAACTCGTCATTATCTACCTCATCTACAGAAAACATTGTTGGAATCTATTCGACCACAAAAAGGTTTACCCCTTTATTCTCAACGCTGATAAGGGTGTTGTAACTCTAGAAAAGTTAGGCATAAACATCTGTTATTAACTAGCCAGATCTAGGAAACTCCACACCTTTGTCACACTCCTGGGTGGCTCCCAAGAAAGCACATCCTCAATATTCATTAGATCCACCACAACTCCAGCCTATGAGATGACATGACATGGAAAGTGAACCTCTCGGATCCATAAATAGCACTTCGAGAGCTTACTATAAAGCTGGTGCTCTCGGAGTGTGTCCAGAACTATATGCAGATGATAGGCATGCTCCTCCTCCATAATTGAGTATATCAGGATGTTGTCAATGAAGACTACCACAAAGCGATCGAGGTACGTCTGGAAGATACTATTCATGAGTCCCACAAACATTTTTGAGGTGTTGGTCACACCGAATGGCATAAACAAGAACTCATAGTGGCCATATCGGCATCTAAAGTTCGTCTTCTGCACATCCTCGTCTCGTAACCTGAGCTGGTGATATCCTGATTTGAGGTCTATTTTCAAAAACTACTACGCTCCCTTCAGCTGATCAAAAAGATCATCAATCCTTGGTAGTGGGTACTTGTTCTTCATGGTCACCTGGTTTAGGCATCAATAGTCCAAACAGAGTCTCAAAATCACATCCACATTCTTGGCAAACAAATTTTTTTTCTCTAAGATAAACACTTGGCCTAATGATCCGCTTCTCCTAAAAGTCCTCTAGCTGTACTTGCAGCTCTCGAAGATCAGTGGGAGTCATCCGATATGATGGTGTAGATATCGGTGCCATCCTAGGGTACAAGTCGATATAAAAGTCCACCTTTTTGTGAGGAGGTAGACCTGGAACACCATTTAGGAAAACATCAGTGTACCTGTCCACCACTACAGGTTAGCTTGGAATCTCAATATCAACAACTCTGAGGGTATGGCTATCCAACTGATATTTGATTGGCTACACCCTCCTCCGGGTAAGTTTTTCTTGTGCTACAAAGGTTCCCTTCTCACCAGCGAAGGAAATCCTGGTCCCGTCCTTATGGATACACTGCAAATTGCACCTAATACAGTCGATCTGAGCATGGAATGTTGATAACCAATCCATACCCAAGACGACGTCATAAGGCCTCAACGTCGTTACTAGAAGATCCCATCCGAATCTCTCGCCTCCTAGAGTAAGATCACACTGTCGACACTAGTTTGTAATCATCGAATCTGCTCTTGTAAGAGTCTCTAGATATAAGGATCGATCCAACGATGGCACCAAAATCTCTGATATCCGAATGAGGGTCGTGGCGATAAAAGAGTGACTTGCACTTGTGTCTATATGTATTGTAGAAAAGGTATAGTAGACACAGATCGTACCTCAAATCATATCCAAAGCATCGTGATCATAGGCCTCAGCTTCCGGGAGCTAATCTCGTCCCTATCCACCCACTCCCTATGGTTGGGGTGGACCACCTGGTGGCGGGGGCAGTAGAACCTCATTTCGCTGCCCACCGCCTGATGCACGACCATCTCCCCCTCCACATCCACCTACTACCTACGGACCTGCTCGATCAAATTTTCGCTTCTAACCATGCAGTCATTCGACCGTCTTTTGGTCATCCATATTACGGGTCGGGCAGTCGCGAGCCATGTGACCTTGCCCGCCACACAAGTAACACTGCCTGCTCCTCCCTTGTCCTGCTTTGTCTCGAGAGCCCTGTGTAAGAACCTGAGATTTTATTAGAATTATTATTTTTAATTTCATTGATTTCATTTTTTATACACCACGCCAATATTATCTTGTGCCTCACGCAACATCGTATTAGATTGTAGTATACACAACACTATTCTTGGCTCGTGTTACAAACAATTTCAAGTTTGTTTTGTAGAAACTATTCTACGAAACATTAAGTATAGATTCTGTTTAATGTATAAATGAAATATGGTTGTATTTTGTTATACGCAACAACAAAGGAGTCATTCACTACACGTCACCCTGACTTGGATTGCATTACACGCAATCACGACCTTCCTCAATAGCGTGTGTAGTACGCAATACCGGGTTTCACTAAACAACGATATATTGTAGTAATATTATTATGGACTAGATGTTATGAATAGTATTAACTAAAGATTGAATTTTAAAACATTATTATTCATCTTAAATATTTTCTAGAACATGGTATGAGAACAAAATAAAATTTTCGGGTAAAATAAATATTTTTAAAAAAATGCAGTTTTGCCACCTTTTGATGGAACACCCACTTTAAATCTATATTTTGACATGTTTATCAGTTCAATTTGACAAAATAAAATTCTTACTTGTAATCAGGATATAAAATTTTAATTTGGATAAATTTTTCATATTATTCTAATAACTTTCATATTTTAATAAATAGTAAAAATACACTATATTTTAATTAAAAACAACTTTTTTCGTCACAATAATTTTTATTGTTAGATTATCTTTTTAATTTGTTTTAAAGTGTATTAAGAATATATTTTTACCATTTAATCCAATGTTGGTTATTGGAATTAATTTCACTTTGAAATTGTACATAAACAAGTGTCGATCTTTTGATAGCTATTGTTTCTTAAAAACACGCTATTTGTTTTGATAACAGGAATTACTTTTAAAATTAATTAATTCCACTTCTATGTTTTGAATTTGAAAAAATAGATGTCATTTTTGAATTCGGAATATCACATATATCTTTGGCTGAATTTTTGGTATTTTTCTGAAGAACATCAATTTTTTATTAATAGTGAAACCACTTAGTGGTAGTTTAAAAAAACTGACTCTTTCATTTAAATGAAATTTTTCCACTTTTGTGAATTGAATTTCAAAAATCCGACATATATGGTTGTTGTAAAGAAGTAAAATGTGGTTCAATAAGATGAAAATATATTTTGGTGAATAGTAACTTTTGACTTTTGTTTACCGCAGTTAAAGGTAAATAGGTTAATTCATGGTTAAAAGGATATTATAATAATTCAAAATTACCTTAACACTTGTCCTAACCATATTGGATGAGTAGTGGCCGACCATGGTCATCTTTGTGTTGATTTTGGGACCCCATTGAGCCACTTGGTAGTGATAATGACAATTTGGATTAATTAATTTAGTGCAAAGACAAAATTGACAATAACAAAAATCTTTTAGCAATTAATTTTTATAAGGGGTTATATAAATTATCTTTTTGACTATAAATATTCATTGGAAATAGAAAAAGATTAAATACATGGTGATATTTTTTTTATAATTTTTAGACATCATATAAATTAAATTATTTATGACATAATAATGATTCAGTATTTACCTCATTAATAAATTATTTAAATAAATAAGATTATAATGATTAAAATGTTATCCAAAACATGTCCAATTCTGATTGGATGATATTATTTCGACCATGAGTCATCTTATCTTCATCTTTAATGATTTTTGGAACTTTTTAAATCCTAATATAAGTATATAATAAAATAATATTTCCACACTTTCCAAAAGACCCCCTCTTGTCCCTTATAAAAGGAGACCATTTCTATCCAATTCCTCACACATCTCAAGCCATTTGGATCATCCAACATCTTCTCAATTAATATCCTTACATCCCTATCCTCCCCCTAGAATCCTTACCATAGGAAGAAGTAACTTCAAGAAGTCCTTTTGGTTAAAACCAAAGTAATTTACCCAAATTAAACGTAACATTTTCTCTTAAGTTGTTTTCTTTTATTCTACTTCTCCACATGAAAACTCATTTTAATACTTTATTTTGTAACAACACCAATATCCTCAATATACTAGGATTTTGATATTTGAAGGGTTAGAACTACAATTACACACACCTCCATCTAATCGATGAAGAAGATAATGTTTTTGTGGATGGCAAACTAACGCCTCACGAAACGATGATAGTTTGATTTTCTCCTACAGCATCTCATGGTGTCCATTATTATGTAACTATATTTATATATGATATATATTATGTTTATGATTTCCTTATGCTTCTTTACTTCCCAATTATATCAAGCCTTTATGGTTTCTATAGTTGGTAAATACGATAATCTCTTTTGAGAAAGTACGAACTGATGCCCCCTCAATGTGATGTGATTCGTTAATTCCATATGTGGGATGAATAAAGAATAGATTTAATGATATTATATATTATATTATACAGGAATTATAATATAACTATGTATAATTATGTTTTAATTCCATTAAAATAAGAAATAGAAATCAAATTAGCGTTCATGCGTTCGTACGGCTTACCGTCTCCATGAACGGTGCATTTTATTTCTTACCTCCATTTGTTATTTACTATTATAAATACATGTATATTCTGGAAATTTATGATATATATGATATATAAATCATGAATATCATACTATATATAATAAAACATTGACCACATGAACAACATGTAATTATAAGAATTCCATTTTTGACTCAAGTACCAAATATCGACAAAAAGAACATTATTAACTTAAATGGTTAAATAATGTTTATAACATGGTAATAAGTGATATAAAAGGAATAATAAACATGAAAAAGGTTCTTAAGAAAGTATAAATTCACTTTGGTTTATTATTCAGGAGATTAAAGAATGATCCAGTCAAGTCGGACACAAGGTAAGGGAACTTCTTAACCCAATTTCTATTCTTTGGGTTGATCTTCTCTTTCTGCTTATGTCGTTCTTTGATTATGTGAGAAATTAATTTTTATATCATATCATGTATTTATTCTTTTTATATGTGACTTTATAGTCAATACACATAAGTGATCTATGTTATTTACAAAATGATCTTTGTAAGGGATAACTTTTCCAATCTTGTTTTTATCAGAGATTGTTTATTCGTAACTATTTACTGGGGTTATTGTTATCATCCAAGACCATGTTTTCTAGAAACGTTTTTATGCATGTTACAAGTCCTTTTTACCCATTTTTTAGTTTTACCACATGTTATGAAAGGAATAATTATATTGTTTACCATACATGGAATGTTTTTTTTACTTTTCCGACAAAAGTATGAGAAGAATGTTATTTTTAACTTATACGGCGTAAATAGATTTTTACGGCTTCATAACACCTCATTTTCATGAAGCATACTCTACAATATTTTTTGACTATTTTCAACAAAATAATTTTCTTTTAAAATTTCATGGAATTTTTTGAAACAAAAATGATTTTGAAGAAGAAAGGATATTTTCCTCAAGAATTCATTTCAGGTGTTTTATCAAAACCATTTTCCATATAAGATGACATTATTTCATATATGTATGTTTCAAGTATAATTCCTCTATGATTTACATGGTTTCACTTTTCTTATGATGAAATATCAATTTGTTTTATATGGATTATGTGATGATGGGATGATGTTTACAAAACCCATTTTATTCTTTGGGTTATGATGTATGTTTTAAGTTTATTTTGTGGTACAAGTAAGAATGATATCATTATGAGATGGGTGAGACCTATATCTCCCTACAATGCATTGGGTAAAGATTTATATCTCATGAGATAGACATGGCTGAAATAGAAAGTAAATCTGGTTCAGTAATACAGGGATGGAACGGAATGTAAACCCAGTTCAGTAAGGGAATTTGTCCACTAAGATGGTCTTGGCAGCAATGACTTGGCGACTATAGAAATCATATCATGTGCTTAATGTTATTCCACAATTACAAGTTTTATTCCCATTCTATTTTATCATGATTGGTGTTCCATTATAATCTATTCCTTATGTACTTTCATGTTTTATCTCAATGCTCAAGATTTTCATGTTTAAACATTATGGTCATGTTTTTAAGTTCAAATGTATATGGTTTGATTTATTTTCTCCTTGTTTACCCTTACTGAGCATCTGAGCTCACCCTTTATATGTTTTCTTTTCCCAAGTATATAAAGAAAGGTTTTAGGTAAGAAAACAAAAGGGGAAGATCTTTATGGGAGATGTTGAAGATCTTTCACCATGATTAGAAGATTATGTTCCATGTTTCCAAAGACACTAAGCCATTACGGTCCTTGAGTGTTGGTTCTTGTTATGTATTAAGTATTCTACAAAAGTAATGCAATGTCCATGTACGTCAATCTTTGGGTCTCTATAGTTGGTATCATAGGAAAGGTTTAGTTAACCTTTGGAAACTAGGATATGAAAACTTTATTGAGATCCCTATTGATATTTCTAAGGTATGTCTAGGGATGTCCTTAAGGATAAGTATACGTATAGGTTATAGTCCTAGAATTACGGTAAAAATATTAGAATTAACTCTAAGATGTTATATATTGAAGTTACTCCCCATTTATTTTGTTGTTTTCTATAGCATGATTTTTTCCTCTCACACTATTCTGTTTGGGTTTTAGACGATGGTTGGAACCCGAAGGAACTGTGTTGATCAATGTAATGGACTATGCAATGATTGTCCTCCGGAACAATCCAACGTAATCGGAGATGGAGTGAAAAATATTATTTCTATATTTACACAAGCAATGAATCATTCTGTACTTCCGAATGAGAAGAGAAGGAAAGAATATTCTATTGAGTCCTTCATGAGGCAACTCCCACCATCTTTCAGTGGGTCTTCTGATCCACTTGTTTCTGAACAATGGATTAGTACCATTGAAAAGATATTTTCCATACTTCGCTGTTCAGAACATTAAAAATTCATTCTGGCTGTTTACCGTTTAGAAGGTGAAGTAGACTAATGGTGGACTCTAATTAAGAATACAAGGCCCCACTGTGAAATTGAATCCATGGAATGGGATGAGTTCAAGAACTTATTTTTCAATAAGTACATCCCTCGTATTCATCGAACGAAGATGGAAAAGGAGTTCCTTGAGCTTAAGAAAAAGGATGATAAATCTATTGGTATATACGAGGGGAATTTTACAAGGCTTCCAAGGTATGAATCTAGCTTTATCTTCCAACCTGAAAGTAATGTTGATTGATTCTTCAGTGGCTTAAAACCAAGTCTTTTAAGGGCATTAGCTATAAGAGACTTTAGTAGCTATGAATAAATTGTGTGTTGTGCTATCAAAGTAGAACTGGAAGTTGGTGTTACATATCCATCTCATGGTTTTGACAAGAAATGAAAGATAGAGTTTAAGGAGAAATCTCAGAATAATGCTGAAAATAAGATGAATGTTTCTTTATGCTCAAAGTGTGGAAAGAATCATGGTGGAGATTGCCTAAAAGGCACTAGAAAATGTTTTAAGTGCGGAAAAGAAGGTCATTGAGAAGTTTATTGTGGAAGTAATGGGAAAAAGGTTGATAATGATGTGAATAGAGAAAAGACTACAGAGAACTCTCCACCAACACTTCAATTCTTCAAGTGCAAGGAAATGGTGCATTACGCTAATAGATGCCCTAATCCACTGGTTAATGATGATCAACGTGAGAAACCTCTTAAGGAAAAGGATAAAGGGAAGTCTCATGTGATCACTATTTGTGAAGTAGATTACGAAAATGATGTTTTGTAATGATTAAGTGTTTATGTAATGGAATTTAAAAATAGTATCATGGAATCTTATTTATGATATCGTGTAATTTTGGAATATCTATGTATTGGTTTTCAATAATTATATGGTACCGGTAACCATGAAAAGTGATTGAAATATTTTTGGAAATAAGATGATATGCACATAATGATGGGATAAAGAGAAAATGAAATGATCTCATGACTGATATAAGGACAAAGTGATATCATGTTTTGAGTATATAGAAATTTTTGGATTTTGGTATGTGGAAAGAGTTAACTTTGGACAACTTTCATGTTTTCACAAAGGTTCAATGGGTATTAATTTTTAAAGTGAATACATTATTAAGGTATTCACATGTTTGGAATGTGACCAACAACAAGATATATCATATGATATATTGGGGACAAATGAAGGAATTCACAAGCTCGGTAGATAACATTTCTAGTAATTGTTTTCTTTATACTATAAGCTTGGACAAAAGTATTCTGGATAATCCTAAAGATTTTAAATTGATTATGTTGAACATAAGTTAGTATTGTTTAAGGCTAGAACTGTTTTTGATATTATTGATGGAATGTCATAATGATATAATTTTAGAAAAAGGATAACCTCCAGGACAGGCGACAACCTGTCTTGTCGGGCAACGCTGTGGGAATCGAACCCACAACCGATGTGTGACATGCCTTTATCTCCTACCACTGGCCTACAGTGTAACACCCCAAGCTTCTACGGTACGTTTCCCTTCGAATAATGCGATAGCGTGTGTTGTACGCAACCTCGAGTTCTAACACACACCACAACTAATTAAACTAGCCGTTGTAAATAGTGATACCTACTTTTTGAAATCATATATATTTTATATTTCAAAATGGACTTCATTTTTGGATTCGGAATATCGAAATTATCCTAGGGTGAAATTTTGGTACTTTTCGGATAACTTTTATATTTTGATGAATAGTGAAAATTACTAAATTTTAATTAAAAACAACTTTTTTAATCAAAATAAGTAATAGTGATAAATTATGAATTTGAGTGGTTTTAAAGTATATTTAGAATATATTTTTACCATTTAATATAATGTTGGTCATTGGACATAATTTTACAATTAAACCGAACATAAACAAGTGTCAATCTTTTGGTAGTTATTATCTCTTAAAAACACGCTTTTTGTTTTGACAGCGGGAATTAATTTTAAATTAATTTCTGCCACTTCTGTGTTTTGAATTTAGAAAAATGGATTCCATATTTGGAATCAGGATGTTCAAATTGTGTAAATAGGTAACTTTTATTTTTAGACATTTTGAATAATTACTGCGGTAAATATTTTATTTACCATGGTTAAGGGTAAATCCGGTAAATAAGGGTTAAAAAAAATATTATAATAATACTAAATTATCCTAAAACGTGTCTTAACCCTATTGGTTGATACATAGTCGACCATGGGAATCTTTGGGTCTATTTTGGAACCCCATGGATCCACTTGTAAGTGATAATGACACTTTATTTTAATTAAGTCAAAATGAATACAAAAATGACACAAGCATATATCTTTTAGAACAACAATTTTTTACATAGGGTTATACATGTTGTATTTTCGATTATAAATATTCATTAGAAAGACAAAAAGATTTCCTACATAATGATAGTTTATTTATAATTTTTAGACATTAAATAAGTTATTTTATTTATGACACAATGATGATGCAGTAATTACTATAATAGTGAAAAATTAAAATAATTGATATTATAAATACCCAAATAAATATAATATGAAACTTTTAATGAATTAAACTAATTTTCTAGGCTAATATGATATATTAGGATTGATTTAATGGACTTTGTTCGAAGTAATAAATCTGTTATGAGTTTCACAAAAATCAACTATTGAATAGTGTCAAAATTGACATAAAAGAGTTCTTAAAACAAATATTATATTATTAATTGATATTAAATTCCTAAAAATCTAAGGTTCGGCCAAGAGACTTATATTATGATAGGTTAATCATTAATGGACCACTTGGGGGTCGCTTGGATGTTTATAGTAAGTTTATTAACCATAATATATAAAAATACAAAGAGACATTGTAAAAGTGAAACTAATTAACTTAGAGTTAATACTTAAAGATAATGTTAATATAAGTACCCAAACCTGTCTAACTTCTATTGGATGAGTTTTTTTCGACCTATCCCCACCTCATCCTTTGAATAGTCAACTTTGGAGCCTTTAGAAACCGAATATGAATTTATTATAAATTAATATTTCTAGCTTTTCCAAAGGTGCCCCTCACCCCTCTTATAAAAGGGAACTCCTCCTTCTCATTTCTCCACACCTTCAAAGCCTTTTGGTTCGGCCAAACTCTGCCCAAATAATCTCCCAACATCCCTCACTACAACCTAGAGGCCTTAGTTTGATCAGAAAGACAACCTAAAGAGCCCTTTTGATCAAATCAAAAGGAAGAACCCGAAGAAGAGGTAATGATTTCACCACCCTTTTCTAAGTTCATTTCTTCTTCCACTTCTTCTTCCTTTGTTCTTACCATTCTAAAATAATAACTCCAGTATCTCACATATACTGTGTTGTTATTATAAGTATGGTACAACCATATTCAGTATTCTATACACCCTTTGAATAACATGTCACCATACGTGCGTACGTACGGCTTACCGTCTCCACGTCGTGGTGTAATTGTTATTCAATATAATATTATTTGGATGGGTATAATAATGATGTGTAACTCATGTAAATAATAAATATAACATGTTAATTATTCTGTATATATGATATACCATTCATTTATATATTATTTTAATATCAAAAGAATGATATTGTCGCTCGTGCGTACGTACGGACTACCGTCTCCACGAACGCGATGAGATTCATTCTCCATCGTATCCATTCAAGTATAATTATCATTTTATGATTTAAAAATGATGTTTAAGGACTTGATATCATTCTGGATATGAATAAGATACAACAAACATGGCTTATGTAACAAAACATATAAAAGAAAATGAGTAAGTTAACACCCGAAACGATGATAATTCTAAGATATTATTAATAAATCAATGTTAAAAGATCATATATGATATCATATTAATATATATGATTCTTTTATAATTTAATAACAATTATTTCACCATTATACAGGAGGTTAACCTACCCCAACCAAGGAAAATTACAAGGTAAGGGTTATTTCACAATCTCTTCATTATCCGAGGTTGTTTATATGTAATAATCTACTGGGATCTCTTTATCATCCACATCCATGTTTCTTAAAAATGTATTTCAAAACATTTTTACTATTTACAAGAATATGGGTTAAAGTCATTTATACCTTTTTTTGACTTTTTATAAGAGGTTTATAAAGGAATCTTTCCGTCGTTTTCAAAACAAGGTCCTTCTTAACCTTTTCGACAGAATTGAGGTAAGAATGTTTTTTTTAACTTATACGGCGGGTGCGGTTATTTTACGCCGTTATAAAATCTTCAAAGCTTTCCTTACAAGCTTATAAGAATATTTTCAAAGAAAATGTTTTATTTTATATGTATCTTAAATGATTTCAAAATAAAAGGAGATATTTCTTTAAAAAGAATTTTGATTTCATCTATGTCAACATCCTTTGATGGATTTTAAGATTATTTGAAGTTGATTTATTATGATACAAAACTTCTATATTGTATTGAAGGTTTTGTGATATGTTTGACTGTGGATGTGCTATTTTTATAACATTCATAGTTTATTGTGAAAGTATTGACATTTCGTATGCTAGTTTTAATACGAATTTTTATGTTATGTTTAAACCTTTTCATATGGGAATGCATTGGACTTAATAAGTGACGGGTGGAGCCCGCTATAGCTCCTCGATGCATCGGTAGGTCTCATGAGACAAACTAGTGTCTTGGCACAAGGCCTTGACAAAATCTTATTTTTAGTCTTGGCACGAGGCCTTGGCTATGTGGTTATGATAGTCTGGCATTATGCATTCCAACATTATGAAAGTGGTTATTGATTTTTGCATGTGATTATTCGATTAGTAGAATATCCATGTGAATAAGTAAATGGCATTATTTCATTTTATTTATGCCATACTATGTTAAATGTTCAAGTTTAAAAGGCTTTTGTTTTAGTTATACATTGCCTTAAATGTTTATTTTTATTTATGAAAGTTTCCTCTATATTGTTATCCTTACTGGGCATTTGAGCTCACCCCTTTTCTATGTTTTATTTTTCCCAGGTAGTGAAGAAGTAAATTATGAATGACTTGCAGGGATATTATGAGGGGTTAATAGTGTGGATATGAAGACTTTGTTGTTGTAGTAGTTTTTCACTTTGAAATGTAATGTAAAACTTTATGATTATATCTAGTGTTTCCAAGGCTACTAAACCAATCGGTCTTTCGGGATTTGATCTTTCTTGTGATCATGCCAATGTTATGTAATTAATGCACCGACTCTGGGCAGCTGGGGTCGGGGCGTTATAGTTGGTATCAGAGGAAGTTTAGTACAAACCTTGGAAGATATATTTAGATAAACTCTGATTAGAGCACGTAGACTTAAGATGAACTTTGAGGATTAGTATAGAAGAACTTCCTAGAATTTTGGTATTGTAGAGATTTTGTGAGTTTTCCGAGCAATACATCACTGTCTGGATACGAGCAGGTAGAGGCGGCTCTGGCACAGATGTACCTAGGGGTAAAACCCGAAAACACCGCTTTGAGCTAGACTCGAATGGGAACTGGTGCACGACAACGGGCCTTGCTGCACTCTTGGTTACGACACTCCCGGGGGATATGCTTAGGATAACTCTCATTTTCTTTACAAATCATTATGAAGGGTTTATGAGTATATACTTCCTCAAAGAAAACATTTTTATGATTATGGATTATATCCATAAATAGTTCAATTTATGTTAAGTGTTTTATAAGTATGGGATTATGTATTTTGATTCATAAACTGATCTAGTTTATGCCATTGTTTAGAAATGGCGCCTAGTGGAAGAAATGGAAACCGTATCAATGCACGCACTCCATGTAGGGATTGCCCTCCTGCTCAAGATAATTATAGTGGGGCTGGTGATGCAACTGGTGCTGATCAGCTAATCACCGTACTGGGACAACTTACTCAGGTTATGAATAATAACCTTACCTGTATGGAGCACCCTGATCCGCAGTGTGGAGGATCAATGTTAGATCGATTCATGAGACAACAACCACCAACGTTCAATGGGAGTACAAATCCCTTATTAGCTGAGCAATGGATATTTTCCCTAGAGAAAATATTTCAGGCTTTGGGGAGTAGTGAAAGGGAAAAAGTTACCATGGCAGTTTACCACCTCACTGGAGATGCTGATCAATGGTGGTCATTGATTCAAAACATGAAGGAAGATGATGAAGTATCAAACATGGAATGGAGGGAGTTCAAAGATCTGTTTTTAGAAAAATACTTTCCTCGCGACCATCGAGCAGATATGGAAAGGCAATTTCTGAGTCTGAGACAAAAGGAGGATGATAATGTCACAAAGTATGAGGCTAACTTTACAAGGTTAGCGAGGTATGCTGGAGATTATATTCGCAACCCAAGAAGTAAGATTGATCGTTTCTTTGATGGGTTAAAACCATTTCTCCGTCGAGCATTAGTCTCACAATCCTTTTCATCGTACGAAGACATTGTCTCATGTGCTATCAAGACCGAAAAGGAATTCTCTAAGTCTTATGACTTTAAAGCAAAGCAAGAGAAGAAGAGACCTACTGATCAATCTGGGAATGGAAATAAGGGGAAGAAGGGAAAGGTTGAATATCCATCTTGTGGTAAGTGCGGGAAGAAACACCCCGGTGCTTGCCTGAAGGGAATGGGAGTCTGTTACAAGTGTGGTGAAAAAGGCCACCAAGCTCATGATTGCAAGGGGAAGAAGGAAGCTACCAACGTTCAGTGTTACAATTGCAGGGAGATGGGGAATTATGCAAATGCATGTCCTAAGCGTCAGGAGAACTTACCCCAGAAAAGGCCAAGGGATCAAGGCCAGGCTTATGCTATCACTACTGCTGAGGTAGAAGCTCCGAAAGACGTGGTGGCAGGTAATTTAATGGTTTCCTCAAGTTTAGCAAATGCATTATTTGATTCTGGATCATCGCATTGTTTCATATCTTCCCAGTTTTCTAAGAAAATTAGATATTTCCAATTTGATTTAATAAGGGAGTTGTCAGTTAAAACTCCTAAGGGAAGTATCGTTGCAAAAAAGTTTTGTGAATCAGTCCCCATTAGAGCACATAAATTTTCTTTATCTGCTGATTTCATCGTCATACCTATGATTGAGTTTGATATAATCCTCGGTATGGACTGGCTTTCGGACTATGATGCGAAGATTTATTGTAAGAAGAAAGAGGTTACGATTCTTGATGATAATGATAAGGAGCACCTTATTTTTAGAGCAGAATCGTCACCACCTAATTCTTATTTAGATCCACCCCCTGTAGCTCAACTTAATTCAATTATCGGGGAGGAAGAGAATGAAATAACTGTCGGTGAGGAAAGGAATGTTCAAATAGAGGATGTACCTATTGTGAAAGAGTTTGTAGATGTATTTCCGGAAGATTTACCTGGACATCCTCCAGAACGATAAGTAGAGTTTTCCATTGATTTAATTCCTGGATCAAGGCCTATATCGAAGACCCCTTATAGAATGGCCACTGTAGAGCTAGTCGAACTAAAGAAACAACTAGAGGAATTGAGTAATAAGGGATTTATTCTCCCTAGTGTTTCTCCATGGGGAGCCCCTGTTCTTTTTGTTAAAAAGAAAGATGGATCTATGAGGTTATGTATCGACTACAGGGAGATCAATGCTATAACGATAAAGAACAAGTATCCCCTACCTCGTATTGATGATTTATTTGACCAACTGCATGGAGCTCAATACTTTTCAAAGATTGACCTTCGATCTGGATACCATCAGTTGTGTGTGAAGAAGGAAGACATTCCGAAGACAGCATTTCGAACCAGGTACGGGCATTACGAGTTTATTGTAATGCCGTTTGGATTGACTAATGAACCCTCTGTATTCATGGATCTGATGAATAGAGTTTTCAAGGAGTATCTCGATGAATTTGTGGTGGTATTTATTGATGATATCTTGTTATACTCCAAAACCTACAAAGATCATGAAAATCACTTGCGCATTATCTTGAAGACTCTGAGGAGGCATGAATTATATGGAAAGTTTAGCAAGTGTGAATTCTGGCTTCAGGAGATTTCTTTTCTTGGCCATATTGTCTCTAAAGATGGAATCTCTATTGATCCTTCTAAGACCAAGGCAATCCAAGAATGGCCAGCACCTACGAGTATAACTGAGGTACGTAGTTTTATTGGTTTGGCAGGTTATTATCGACGTTTCGTCCAGAATTTTGCCCGATTGGCTAACCCATTAACGAAGCTCACACGTAAAGGGGTTAAATTTGTTTGGACAAAAGAGTGTGAAGAATGTTTCGAAGAACTGAAGAGAAGATTAGTCAATGCTCCTATATTGACTCTACCATCGGGGAATGATGGGTTCGTTATTTATAGTGATGCATCAAAGAAAGGACTTGGATGTGTCCTTATGCAGAATGATAGAGTTATTGCCTATGCATCACGACAGTTGAAAATTCATGAACAAAACTATCCTACTCATGATCTCGAATTAGCAGCAGTGATCTTTTCTTTGAAAATATGGAGGCACTACCTCTATGGTGAAAAATGTGAGATTTATACTGATCACAAGAGTTTGAAGTATATTTTCTCACAAAAAGAACTCAACATGAGGTAAAGGAGATGGCTTGAATTACTCAAGGATTATGATTGTACGATACACTACCACCCAGGGAAGGCAAACAAGGTGGCAGATGCTTTGAGTAGAAAAGACCATGGAGTTTTGAACAATATGAGAATTGAAAGGGATCCAATTTTCATGGAGCTAGTGAAGATGGACATGGGAATAACCAGGGAAGGTGAAACATCAATGCTTTTTCAAATGGTTGCCAAACCATCTTTACTAGAAAGGATTAAGAGTTCTCAGACTGATGATGAAGAATTCCAAAAGAAGATTAAAGCTGTGAATGATGGGAGATTGAGAGACTTTGCGTATGAAGGTGGAATTTTGAAATTCGGGAAGAGACTTTGTGTTCCCAATATACCTGATCTAAAAAGGGAATTGCTGGATGATGCTCATAGTTCCAATTTCTCTATACACCCTGGGAGCACCAAAATGTATAGAGATTTGAAGGAACATTTTTGGTGGGACAACATGAAGAGGGAGATTGCTGATTTTGTGTCAAGATGTATGGTTTGTCAACAAGTGAAAGCTGGAAGGCAACAGCCTGGAGGAGTCATGCAACCTCTTCCCATACCGGAGTGGAAATGGGACAATATTACGATGGACTTTGTCATGGGGCTACCAAAGACTCCTAGAAGGAACGATGCAATATGGGTTATTGTTGATCGTCTTACCAAGTCAGCACATTTTCTTGCTATAAGAGAAGATCTACCCCTGGAACGTCTAGCAAGACTATACATTAATGAAGTTGTGAGACTTCATGGAGTACCCCTATCGATTGTTTCTGATCGTGATCCCCTTTTTACTTCAAGATTTTGGAAAAGTCTTCAGAAATCCCTGGATACTGAACTTCATTTGAGCACTGCTTACCACCCTCAGATAGACGGACAATCAGAACGGACTATTCAGACCTTAGAAGACATGTTGAGATCTTGCTCACTTGATTTTCAGGGTATGTGGGATCAATATTTACCACTAGTAGAATTTTCCTATAACAATAGCTTCCATTCGAGTATTCAGATGGCACCATATGAAGCGTTATACGGAAAGAGATGTTGTACACCAACCTGTTGGGATGACGTTGGTGAAAGAAAACTTGTAGGCCTAGAACTGGTGGAGGAAACGGTGGAAAAGGTTAAGGTAATCCAAAATCACATTAAAGCATCTCAAAGTAGGCAGAAGAGCTATGCTGATAATCGAAGGAAGGATTTGGAATTTCAAGTCAGTGATCATGTTTTCCTGAAGGTATCTCCGTGGAAGGGAGTCATACGTTTTGGTAAGAAAGGTAAATTGAGTCCCAGGTACATCGGACCTTTCGAAATTCTAGAACGAATTGGGGCTGTAGCTTACCGATTGGCAATGCCGCCAAGTCTCTCCAAAGTTCACGATGTGTTCCACGTATCTCTTTTGAGGAAATACATGCCTGACCCAACGCATGTACTCACCTATGAGGAATTAGAACTGGAACCCGATCTTTCCTATTGTGAAGAGCCCGTCAGGATTCTTGATACAAGAGAACAAGTACTGAGAAACCGGACGACGCGTCTGGTAAAAGTTTTGTGGAGAAATCATAAGATGGAAGAGGCAACGTGGGAACCCGAGGAACTTATGATGAAGAACCACCCGAGTCTTTTTATGCAGTAATACCCTAGAAATTGTGAGGACGCAATTATTTGAAGGAGGGGAGAATGTAACACCCCAAGCTTCTACGGTACGTTTCCCTTCGAATAATGCGATAGCGTGTGTTGTACGCGACCTCAAGTTCTAACACACACCACAACTAATTAAACTAGCCGTTGTAAATAGTGATACCTACTTTTTGAAATCATATATATTTTATATTTCAAAATGGACTTCATTTTTGGATTCGGAATATCGAAATTATCCTAGGGTGAAATTTTGGTACTTTTCGGATAACTTTTATATTTTGATGAATAGTGAAAATTACTAAATTTTAATTAAAAACAACTTTTTTAATCAAAATAAGTAATAGTGATAAATTATGAATTTGAGTTGTTTTAAAGTATATTTAGAATATATTTTTACCATTTAATATAATGTTGGTCATTGGACATAATTTTACAATTAAACCGAACATAAACAAGTGTCAATCTTTTGGTAGTTATTATCTCTTAAAAACACGCTTTTTGTTTTGACAGCGGGAATTAATTTTAAATTAATTTCTGCCACTTCTGTGTTTTGAATTTAGAAAAATTTATTCCATATTTGGAATCAGGATGTTCAAATTGTGTAAATAGGTAACTTTTATTTTTAGACATTTTGAATAATTACTACGGTAAATATTTTATTTACCATGGTTAAGGGTAAATCCGGTAAATAAGGGTTAAAAAAATATTATAATAATACTAAATTATCCTAAAACGTGTCTTAACCCTATTTTTTGATACATAGTCGACCATGGGCATCTTTGGGTCTATTTTGGGACCCCATGGATCCACTTGTAAGTGATAATGACACTTTATTTTAATTAAGTCAAAATGAATACAAAAATGACACAAGCATATATCTTTTAGAACAACAATTTTTTACATAGGGTTATACATGTTGGATTTTCAATTATAAATATTCATTAGAAAGATAAAAAGATTTCCTACATAATTATATTATATTTATAATTTTTAGACATTAAATAAGTTATTTTATTTATGACACAATGATGATGCAGTAATTACTATAATAGTGAAAAATTAAAATAATTGATATTATAAATACCCAAATAAATATAATATGAAACTTTTAATGAATTAAACTAATTTTCTAGGCTAATATGATATATTAGTATTGATTTAATGGACTTTGTTAGAAGTAATCAATCTGTTATGAGTTTCAAAAAAATCAACTATTGAATAGTGTCAAAATTGACATAAAAGAGTTCTTAAAACAAATATTATATTATTAATTGATATTAAATTCCTAAAAATATAAGGTTCGGCCAAGAGACTTATATTATGATAGGTTAATCATTAATGGACCACTTGGGGGTCTCTTGGATGTATATAGTAAGTTTATTAACCATAATATATAAAAATACAAAGAGACATTGTAAAAGTGAAACTAATTAACTTAGAGTTAATACTTAAAGATAAGGTTAATATAAGTACCCAAACCTGTCTAAATTCTATTGGATGAGTTGTTTTCGACCTATCCCCACCTCATCCTTTGAATAGTCAACTTTGGAGCCTTTAGAAACCGAATATGAATTTATTATAAATTAATATTTCTAGCTTTTCCAAAGGTGCCCCTCACCCCTCTTATAAAAGGGAACTCCTCCTTCTCATTTCTTCACACCTTCAAAGCCTTTTGGTTCGTCCAAACTCTGCCCACATAATCTCCCAACATCCCTCAATACAACCTAGAGGCCTTAGTTTGATCAGAAAGCCAACCTAAAGAGCCCTTTTGATCAAATCAAAAGGAAGAACCCGAAGAAGAGGTAATGATTTCACCACCCTTTTCTAAGTTCATTTCTTCTTCCACTTCTTCTTCCTTTGTTCTTACCATTCTAAAATAATAACTCCAGTATCTCACATATACTGTGATGTTATTATAAGTATGGTACAACCATATTCAGTATTCTATCCACCCTTTGAATAACATGTCATCATACGTGCCTACGTACGGCTTACCGTCTCCACGTCGTGGTGTAATTGTTATTCAATATAATATTATTTGGATGGGTATAATAATGATGTGTAACTCATGTAAATAATAAATATAACATGTTAATTATTCTGTATATATGATATACCATTCATTTATATATTATTTTAATATCAAAAGAATGATATTGTCGCTCGTGCGTACGTACAGACTATCGTCTCCACGAACGCGATGAGATTCATTCTCCATCGTATCCATTCAAGTATAATTATCATTTTATGATTTAAAAATGATGTTTAAGGACTTGATATCATTCTGGATATGAATAAGATACAACAAACATGGCTTATGTAACAAATCATATAAAAGAAAATGAGTAAGTTAACACCTGAAACGATGATAATTCTAAGATATTATTAATAAATCAATGTTAAAAGATCATATATGATATCATATTAATATATATGATTCTTGTATAATTTAATAACAATTATTTCACCATTATACAGGAGGTTAACCTACCCCAACCAAGGAAAAGTACAAGGTAAGGGTTATTTCACAATCTCTTCATTATCCGAGGTTGTTTATATGTAATAATCTACTGGGATCTCTTTATCATCCACATCCATGTTTCTTAAAAATGTATTTCAAAACATTTTTACTATTTACAAGAATATGGGTTAAAGTCATTTATACCTTTTTTTGACTTTTTATAAGAGGTTTATAAAGGAATCTTTCCGTCGTTTTCAAAACAAGGTCCTTTTTAACCTTTTCGACAGAATTGAGGTAAGAATGTTTTTTTTAACTTATACGGCGGGTGCGGTTATTTTACGCCGTTATAAAATCTTCAAATCTTTCCTTACATGCTTATAAGAATATTTTCAAGGAAAATGTTTTATTTTATATGGATCTTAAATGATTTCAAAATAAAAGGAGATATTTCTTTAAAAAGAATTTTGATTTCATCTATGTCAACATCCTTTGATGGATTTTAAGATTATTTGAAGTTGATTTATTATGATACAAAACTTCTATATTGTATTGAAGGTTTTGTGATATGTTTGACTGTGGATGTGCTATTTTTATACCATTCATAGTTTATTGGGAAAGTATTGACATTTCGTATGCTAGTTTTAATACGAATGTTTATGTTATGTTTAAACCTTTTCATATGGGAATGCATTGGACTTAATAAGTGACGGGTGGAGCCCGCTATAGCTCCTCGATGCATCGGTAGGTCTCATGAGACAAACTAGTGTCTTGGCACAAGGCCTTGACAAAATCTTATTTGTAGTCTTGGCACGAGGCCTTGGCTATGTGGTTATGATAGTCTGGCATTATGCATTCCAACATTATGAAAGTGGTTATTGATTTTTGCATGTGATTATTCGATTAGTAGAATATCCATGTGAATAAGTAAATGGAATTATTTCATTTTATTTATGCCATACTATGTTAAATGTTCAAGTTTAAAAGGCTTTTGTTTTAGTTATACATTGCCTTAAATGTTTATTTTTATTTATAAAAGTTTCCTCTATATTGTTATCCTTACTGGGCATTTGAGCTCACCCCTTTTCTATGTTTTATTTTTCCCAGGTAGTGAAGAAGTAAATTATGAATGACTTGCAGGGATATTATGAGGGGTTAATAGTGTGGATATGAAGACTTTGTTGTTGTAGTAGTTTTTCACTTTGAAATGTAATGTAAAACTTTATGATTATATCTAGTGTTTCCAAGGCTACTAAACCAATCGGTCTTTCGGGATTTGATCTTTCTTGTGATCATGCCAATGTTATGTAATTAATGCACCGACTCTGGGCAGCTGGGGTCGGGGAGTTACATACAGGAAGTCCCTGGTTAGTAGAAACTAGTTTTATTTTATTAAGAGGTATGATAGATGAAGTATAAGTCCATTTTTGGAACCATATATGAATAATATCACCATAGAAGGGCATATGTATATAACTTTTTCTAACCTTATTTTTGAGACAGATGGAATGACCTATCATTCTATCACACGATCCACTAAAACTTCATGGAAAACAAATTCAACTTCATTTCTTTAAGAGATGAAGTGGAAATTGTTCATGACATGAACAAAAATGAGATTGTACCAAAATCAAGTAAGAATTTCTTTTAATTCAAAAATTCTTCAACATTAGGGAAATTATCTTGAAATCCAAAAATGTTTTCCTAGTACTCTTATATCGGATGAATCAGATGGTACCTTAGATCATCACAAATCTATGGCATTTTGATTATTGGCTTTTCTATAGCCATGTTCTCTACCACTCTCCATCGGAACATGATGGTTAGATTTTTCTTCCATATCCATATTTCACCTATAGTGTCCTATGTGGAAACCCAGTGCTGAGTTACATTGGGTTACTGTTATGATTCTAACTTCTCTTTTTAAAATGAAGTTTTAGTATTCCTTTTTACGATGTGGGTTTCTATGAAAGAAACTTTCAAGTAGTAAACCATTTATAACCCCGACGAATTTCGAAGGAGAAATTCATTTTAAGGGGGGTAGAATGTAACAACCCTAGATTTTATTAGAATTGTTCTTTTTAATATGATTGATATCTTCTATTGTACGTTATACCAAGATTATCTTGCGCTATACGCAACACCGTATTAGCTTCCAATATACACAAAACTATTCATGGCTCGTGTTACACACAATTTCAAGATTATTTTGTAGAAATTATTCTCCGAAACATTAAGTATAGATTTTGTTTAATGTATAAATGAAATATGGTTGTATTTTTTTATACGCAACAATAAAGGAATATTTCACTACATGTCACCCTGACATGGTTTGCATTACATGCAATCGCGACCTTCCTCGATAGCGTGTGTAGTACGCAATACAAGGTTTCACTGAACAATGATATATTGTTATAATATTATTATGGACTAGCCATTTATGAATAATATTAACTAGATTTTGAATTTTATAACATTATTATTCATCTTTCATATTTTCTAGAACATGGTATGAGAACAAAATAACTTTGTTAGGTAAAATAAGTATTTTTCAAAAAATGCAATTTTGCCGCCATCTGATGGTTCACCATCTTTAAATATAGTTTTGGAAATGTTTATAAGTTCAATTTGACAAAAAAATCTTCCTTGTAATCAAGATATAAAAATTTAATTTGGATAAATCTTTCATATTATTCTGATAACTTTCAAATTTTAATGAATAGTAAAAACACGGTATATTTTAATTAAAAAAACTTTTTTCATCGCAATAATTTTTATAGTTATATTATCTTTTTAATTGGTTAATGTGTAAATATAATATATTTTTAACATTTAATCCAATTTTGGTCATTGGAATTAATTCCACTTTGAAATTGGACATAAACAAGTGTCGATCTTTTGATAGTTACTGTTTCTTAAAAACACGCTAATTGTTTTGATAACTGGAAATACTTTTAAAATAAATTAATGACACCTCTATGTTTTCAATATGGAAAAATAGACATCATTTTTGAATTCGGAATATCAAATATAGCTTAGTCCAAATTTTTGTTATTTTTCTGAAAAACTTCAATTTTTTATGAATAGTGAAACCACTTGGTGGTAGTTAAAAAAATGACTCTTTCATTTAAATGAAATTTTACCACTTTTTTGAATTTAATTTCAAAAATCCTAAATACATGGTTGTTATCAAAAAGTAAAATTTTGTTCAATAAGATGAAAATAATTTTTGGTGAATAGTAACTTGGGACTTTTATTTACCGCAGTTAATGGTAAATAGGGTAATTTAAAGTTAAAAGGATATTATAATAATTCCAAAATTCCTTAACACTTGTCCAAACCTTATTTTATGAGTATTGGCTTACCATGGGAATCCTTGGGTCGATTTTGAGACCCCATTGAGACACTTGGAAGTGATAATGACAATTTGGATTAATTAATTTAATGTAAAGACAAAATTGACAATAACAAAAATATTTTAGTAATTAATTTTTATAAGGGTTATATAAATTATATTTTTCGACTATAAATATTCATTGCAAAGAAAAAAAATATTTCCTACATTTTGGTATTTGTTTTATAATTTTTAGACATCAAATAAATTAAATTATTCTTGACATAATAATGATGCAGTATTTACCTCATTAATAAATGATTTAAATAAATAAGATTATAATGATTAAAATATTATCCAAAGCATGTCCAATTCTGATTGAATGATTTTATTTCGACCATGAGTCATATTATATTTATATTTAATGATTTTTGGACCTTTTGAAACCGAATAAAAGTTTATAATAAAATAATATTTCCACACTTTCCAAAACAGCCCCTCTTCTCCCTTATAAAAGGAGACCATTTCTATCCAATTCTTCACACCTCTCAATCCATTTGTATCGTCCCTCCATTGAACAATTAGTATACCTACATCCCTCTACTCCCCCTAGAATCCTTACCTAAGGATTAAGGCACTTCAAGAAGTCCTTTTGGTTCAAACCAAAGGAAGTTACCCAATTTAAAGGTAACAGTTTCTCTTAAGTTTTTTCTTTTATTCTACTTCTCTAACCAATGAACTATTTTTAATCCTTTATTTTGTAACAAAACCAGTTTCATTAATATACTAGTATGTTGTTATTGTAATTATTAGAACTACACTTACACACACCTTCATCTAATGGATGAAGAACATAATGTTTCTGTGGATGGAAAACTAACGCCTCATGAAACGATGATCGTTTGATTTTCTCCTACCGCCTCTCATGGTGGCCATTATGATGGAACTATATTTATATATGATATATATTATGTTTATTATATCTTTATTCTTATTTATTTCCCAATTATATCAAACATTTATGGTTTACATTGTTGGTAAATACGATAATCTCATTTGAGGAAGTGCGGATTACCGCCCCCTCAAAGTGATGTGATTTGTTAATTCCTTGTGTGGGATGTATAAAGGAGAGAGTTAATGATATTATATATGATATTATAATGTAATTATAATATACCTATGTATCATTATGTTTTAATTCCATTAAAATAATAAATAGAAATGAAAGCAGTGTTCACGCGTTCGTACGGCTTACCGTCTCAATGAATGGTGCATTTCATTTCTTACCTCCAGATGTTATGTACTATTATAAATACATTTATATGCTGAATATATATGATATATATGATATATAAATCATTAATATAATTCTGAATATAATAAATCTTTGACCACATGAACAACATGTAATTATAAGAAGTCCATTTTTGACTTAGGTACCAAATATCGACAAAACGAACATTATTAACTTAAATGGTTACATAATGTATATAAAATCGTAATAAGTGATATAAAAGGAATAATAAACTTTATAAAGGTTCTTATGGAAGTAGAAATTAACTTTGTTTTATTATTTAGGATATTAAATAATGATCTAGTCAATTTGGACACAAGGTAAGGGAATTTCTTAACCAAATTTCTGTTCTTTGGGTCGATCTTCTCTTTCTGCTTATGTCATTCTTTGATTATGTGAAAAATGAATTTTTATGTCATATCATGTATTTATTCTTTCTATATGTGACCTTATATTTAATACACATAAGCGATCTATTTTATTTACAAAAATATCTTTTTAAGGGATAACTTTTCCAATCTCGTTTTTTTCCAAGATTGTTTATTCGTAAGTATTTACTAGGGTTCTTGTTATCATCCAAGCCCATGTTTTCTAAAAACGTTTTTATGTATGATTAATGTCCTTTATACTCATATTTGAATTTTTCCACATTTTATGAATGGAATATTTCTTTTTTTTACCATACGAGGAATTTTTTTTGACTTTTCCAACAAAATTATGAGAATAATGTTATTTTTAACTTATACGGCGTGAACAGATTTTTACAGTTTCATAATGCCTCATTTTCATGAAGATTATTCTACAATATTTTATGAATATTTTCAGAAAAATAATTTTCTTTTAAAATTTTATGGAATTTTGTGAAAAGAAGATTATTTTGAAGAAGAAAGTATATTTTCCTCAAGAATTCATTTAAAGTGTTTTATCAAAACCATTTTCCAACTAAGATGACATTATTTCATATTTGTATGTTTCAAGTATAATGTCTCTATTATTTACATGGTTTCAATTTTCTTATGAGGAAATATCCATTTATTTTATATGGATTATGTGATGATGGGATGATGTTTATGAAACCCATTTTATTCATTGTGTTATGATGAATTTTTTATGTTTATTTTGTGGAACAAGTAAGAATGATTTCATTATGATATGGGTGGGACCTATATCTCCCTCCAATGCATTGGGTAAAGATTTATATCTCATGAGATAGACATTTCTGAAATGGAATGTAAATTTGGTTTAGTAATACGTCATGTAAACCCGGTTCAGTAAGGGAATTTGTCCCCTAAGATGGTCTTGGAAACAATGCCTTGGTTACTATGGAAATCATATCATGTTCTTAATGTTCTGCCACAATTACATGTTCTATTCCCATGATATTTTTTCATGATTGATGTTCCATTATAATCTATGCCTTATGTACTTCGATGTTTTATCTCATTGCTCAAGATTTTCATGTTTAAACAGTATGGTCACGTTTTTTAGTTCAAATGTATACGGTTTTTTTAATTTTCTCCATGATTACCCTTACTGAGCATCTGAGCTCACCCTTTATATAATTTCTTTTCCCCATGATATAAATAAAGGTTTTAGGTAAGAAAAAAAGGGGGAACATCTTTATGGGAGATTTTGATGATCTTTCACCATGTTTAGAAGATTATGTTCCAAGTTTCCAAAGGCATTCAACCATTACGGTCCATGAGTATTGGTTCTTTTTATGTATTAATTATTCCAAAAAAGTAATTTAATGTCCATGTACGTCAAGATTTGGGTCTCTACACCCCATACAACCGACCTTGTATCATGTGGTCATCCACCTGTAGGTCTGGTCCTCTTGGACCTCTGCGTCATCTGTCTATTTCCAACTACAGATGACTCTGCTACATAATGTCTGGTGGTGGGTCTCACTGCCAGTGACTGCTCAGAAAGAAATCTCTCCACTAAGAGTGCTTGATCTAACACCCCTTCCTGCGTTGGGATACTAGGAGAATTCATCGAAGATCTAATCTCTTTTCTGAGCCCCTGATCGAAGGTCTGTGCACTGAAGAATGGGTCCCTCACCATGTCAGTGGTGTAGTGAGAGAGGTCGCTAAACCTCGCTAAATACAGAGCCATAGTAATGCGGCCCTACTGCAAGTGGAGAAGCTCATGTATACACACAGAGCATATAGTCGTTGGGACGAACTCTTCCCTGAACAGGCTCTCAAAATCAACCCAAAGGAGAGTCACCTTGTCATGAACCTGGAGCATACAGATCCACCATCTTCCTGCATCTACCTGAATGAGACTAGAGGCAAGGATCCCCATGAGATCAGCTAGTGTCCCTACCAGTCGAAAAACTCTAACCACAACCTCCAGCCAGTCCTCAATTGCCAATGGATCCATCTCACTCAAGAACCTCAGTGGCCACTGGCATTGGAACTTGTGCAACACACTCAATTGGCATACACCCTCTACTTTTAGGGCTGGTGGCATCATATTCCCAACAGGTAGTGGTGTTGTTGGTACACCACCTGATGGTACAACTGCCAAAAGGGGGTCCTGCACCAAAGCCTCGTCGCTCGGTGGGCTATCATGGAATACTCTACCTAGATTCCTGGATGGCTATCTTTGTGGAGGAATCACAGAAAGAAACAGTTATTCCATGGTCAATAAGTTATACCTATAGAGCTAACTCAAAGAGATCACAAAGAAAACTTTTCAAAAACACAAACAAAATCATTGTTTTCGTGCACTGAGTTAGAAATCATGAGTCAGTGTCCTGATGTATGGATACGTCGGTCGCCGCACCAACACTGGAATTCCCAAAATAATAACCACACTCATAACACTTAACACAATTACTGAATGATAAGATTCCATGTTATATGGTGAAACCAACCCATATGATACCAATTTGTCATGACCTATCCCCCAGGGCTCGTGTCTTGACTACCCTATGCCCGCCTTCCAAAGGTCATGGGATAACAACTAGCACCAGAAAGACATATCCCTAAAAGAGGGAAGACATTTCCTTTTTAACCAGCAAACTCACACATCCAAGCACAAAGTAAGATACATGAACAAATTAAGCTATAAAGTAAACATGGTGGGTATAGAAAGTAAAGGGGATGGAATACATGACCAATTAGAAAGTGCACGTAAAACGGAAAACAACTCTTGTGAACACCCACTATGGATCCTACCTGAAGGGTAGGTACAGCTCTCGAATAGTCATCTCTACGATACACCTAATCCAAGGTCCACCTCCACACTACCTTCTATCCTGGTGCCCTTGACCTCAATCAGTGCTATCCACCGTCTGCACAAGACACTACAAGGTACAGGTGTAGCTCGTGCAGGGGTGAGAATAAAGATACTTAGTACGGACCTCGAGAACCGCAAAATTCTCTCAGAATTCCACAGAGGATAAACCACAAAGCAAGACTACAAGTCCAAGAACGAATAAATAATCAATTATACTTGTGTATATGCCCATACATATACCTAAGTTATCATGTATACCCATCTCATTCATGAAGAAACACAAGGACCAACTCTTTAGCCAAAATCACAACTGTTCCATGAAGGAATGAATACCCTGAAGGAAACACCACAACGGTAAGTACCACTAAGGTAACGCCACATAAGAAGAATACCACAAAGGTATCACCACAAAAAAGTGTACCAAAAAGGTAAGTACCACAAAGGTAATGCTACATAGTAGAATACCACAAAGTTAAGGACTCATCTAACACTAGGTATAAATTAAGTAAGAAAGTATAGATGATTAGTTGCATTGCGAGATAATCTTACATTTTTGGGACGCTCTACTGTTGACCCACACTGTATCGAAGATGACACACATAGGATCTAAAGATGATTGACACAAGATATTGAGATGACCCACACAAAATCTAGAGATGAACCACACCGGATCTGGAGATGCTGACCCACATAGGATCTGAAGATGAACCACACATGATCTGTAGACTCTTCAAGTACTTCCAGCCACAGGGTTCTCTCACTATGTGCGCTTGATTCTGGGAGGATACACTCATAAATCCATTGGTTGATACTTAAACTATCATGATGTCCCATGAATAAGTATCTAAAAATAACCGCCACGTCATAAGGGTCCCAATGCAATATACGGTGCATCAATCGGGTGCCCAGTCTGTTTGTTATTAGTGTTTCTATTCTGAGATCCTTGTTGGATTCAGGTTCGATGAAACCTGCCCGTACTCCATCATTATCCAAAAATCAAGTGGAGTATACCAAAAGGACTACCTCGATCCAAGAAATCCAGTTCCACTGAGGGTTCTTTAAATAGACACTCGGTTCTCATGTTAGGGAAAAAAACGTGTATCTTGGTTCAGATGGGCCTAGGTTCGGTCCGACCCGGCCTGTTGGGTCGCGGTCCGGTTCGGCCCACAAAGGGGGAAGCCCAGTTGGATTGGCGTGACCCACTGGGGCGGCCCGCGGTGCGGCCCACGACTTGAGTGGCCAGCTGTGACAGGGTCCGCCCTATCCAATACCCAGGGGAGGTGCCCTCCCGCAATTCCCGAATGGCCAAATGGTTGTTCAGTTTTGGCCATCCCAACGGTGGCACATGGTGCCGCCTTTGGAATGCGGGACCCACCTGATCGGTTCCGAATGATGTGCCTTAGTCATCTGGTGGTTTTGGCCAGATTCCCCCCTCCAACGGTGCAACAACGTCCTTTTCCTCCCTCAGACGGCCGGGTTTCGGACGCCCTTTGGGTGCACCGACGCGGCTAAGCAGTCGTGGCCTCCTACTCAGCCGGCAGCGCGGACGTGCACTACCCTTCCACCATGGTTCTGGCCGATCCCCTTCTCCGCCATGGTCGATGGTTCGTGACCTCCTCTGCTACCGGCATCACAGATGCACGTTGTCCCCATTCCATAGGGCTTACCGTCGTTCCAATAGTCGTGCTCCTTCGCTGTAGCCAATGGGTCGTGACCTCCTCCGGCAGCGTCATTGCACCGCTGCCACCATTGCTGTTGGTCGGAGTTCCAGCTGTTGACTTGTGCCCTATCAGCGTCGGTCATTGGTTACATGGATCTGGTGGGATTCCTCTCATCTTAGAGTTTACCCATGAATAAAACTTAAACATAGAGGGAGCGGAGGTATCAGGCCGTGTTTGTTTGGTCCACACCCTCGGTGTTAGATCAATAGTAGGTGGTTCAAGAGGATTTGAATCAGCGTAAAACCATGAAGAAAAATATAAACACTTCCCTTCCTCCTTTTCTCATTTGCGGTGGCATGGGGAAGGAGGTGAAGATGATGAAGACGATGACGTCTGTCGCTCCCGCAACACACTCTAAAGATAGTTCCTCATTCTTTATCGGGAGGATGTTCTTCATTGAAGAAGGTTCTTTGTTGGAGTATGTTTCTCCAATGGCTCTCCAAAGTTCTCTCCTTTGCTGAAAATTTCCCCCACAAGAGGTGAGGAGCCAACTTAATTTAGTTATGTTTATTAATCAATTAATGTTGGCTCATTAATTGGAAGAATCCCAAGAGTTACCTCACATTAAAAGTGAGGTTTAGGGTTGGGTGGTCCCCATCTCCATGATTCAAATTGTAGGTTTTAGTTCAATAAAAATAAAAGTTAATTGTTTTATTTTTATTATTTTTTAACTCTCCCATGAAAAACTGTAAAAACAACTTCCACTCCCGACCTACTACAGTCGAGGTGAAGGTCTCGTTGAGCGAATATTGGCGTTACGAGTTAAACTGTGTCCTCGGATTTTAATTCCGAGCACCTGTTCAAAAGTTACAAAATGCTACTCATGCATTCACTGAACGTACCTGAACAAAAAGTATATAATTTCATTCCGGGAACACCGGGCCACAGAATCACACGCTGTTAATTTTTGCGGTCTCATAATATTTCCATATAATTAAAAAAATTACATGGAAAATTCTGAGTCTTTACACTCACCATACCCATTCAAATTTACCATCTCAGGTAGGACTATCCCCAACTAGATTATCCCAGAACACCCACCTTCCATTGATGGTACACTACCAATCTCTCACCTTCCCAAGGTTCTTGCTAACATGAATCCTATCATTTCCATCCCACACACTACTAAGGTCATTCCTTTAATTCTGATATAATTCCATCATCACAACACCACTACCTCCCAAACCCTCATTATATTCACCTCACTAAAGAACATTCACAACACAAAAAATCTTACCATTTAAACAGTAACTGAAGTGGACTGGGCTCACCATCGAACCCGATCCAAAATTTGAAGCATAATTCCATCATAATACATCCACAAAAGATAATTTATCATTATCAGAATTCACCACTCACTCCAAAATGTGTCAATATATCAACCACTATCTCATCTTGGAATGATTAGATTTACTATTGGAATAACACTACACCACATGGTCTAGGAGCCTTCAAACATCAAGACATTCTAGCACCACTAAAATACTCATACTTGAATTACTCTTGATTTTCATTGGAGTTATAGAACCCAACATCTTTTTCTACCGACCATTGTTACGTCTCTCTACTCCCTCTGATGAATGGACATAGGAAACTCAGATTTCATCTAAAACCACCCTAAGCCCAAATCCAATGTTCTTCTCAAACAAACTCCATGATCAACGCCTGCATGGCCTTTCTGAGAGACCCAATGTTCACCTCATTGGTTCCTTGGTGGAATCTCGATATCACTACATCAACCCATCATTCTCCTATCCACATAGAACTGATTTATTAATCCCCACCTTAGTTGTGTCAGTGCCATTTCTCTCTATGAGGGAGTCTAACCGCCATGGATCACACTCAATCACAAGATGAACCCGAAAACATAGGCATGATTGTCTAGATTTTCCTGAATAAGAAAATGAACGTCACCCAGTTCCCATTCCCAGCTTCCTTCAATGGCACCCACTACATTTGTCGACACCTGGTACATCCTGGGGGCCCCACCCAAACCATATAGGGTGTGTATCCTATTATCTAGCTCCACATATACCATTCCCATGAGCGCAATCTTCAGAATTTTCTTCATACACCCAAACACCTTCAAGTATCTTGTCATAAAGATAGTCTTTATCAACATACCTAGGAAGATATCAATATATTGGGAAAGATCACCACTATCTAAGGTTCAGTATGATGTTTTTGAAGAACACCACCAGCAGCTTATCCATGTCTGATTTCAAACTATGGGACACCATGAATTGTCAACCATGTCTCACCGCCACTCCATGACCAAATCATCAAGCCGCCATGAACCAATGTTTCATGTGGAACTATTTCCACCACACCGATTAAGTTATTTCGAAGTGTCCTTGATAGCTAACAACTGAAGCATAATTGTCTACCACACCAACCAAACTAATGGTCTCTCACAAATCATCATTTACCTATCTACATCTTATCACCAGCTTACTTACCAAACCATGATTCTTGGTTAGTCATCCCTATAAACACTGAGGTGACCTCTGCATCTCACCCACCAACCAAAAATTCATATAAACAAGTTCATCCACATTACCTCCCTTGCCTCAGGTGTCACCATCAAGCAAAAGGATATAACTGTACTTCATTCACCATTGTCTCTTCTTATTAAAAACAACTTTAAGTCCTCTATTGATCATCATCCAAACTGGTGATTCATGGTTCCATATGATATAACCCTTAAATACAACCCTTCACTCACATAATAAACACTAGGGATCCCTTATGAAAGAACCAGGTACAACAATACCATTTAATAAATCATGGTGGTACATAGTATGCATTAACACCACCTCTGAAGCATCTCCCATGCTTCATATTCCTGGGTACCTACTCCACTAGGCTAACCTCAAATGAGGTCACCCTTGATTTTCCAAAACTATCATCACATAACTACAACTCAAGGGGCACCACCAACCATAATTCTTAGCACATAGTCCTCTAGGACAAACCCACACCATCAAATACTCTGAGTTCCAATATCAAGGCCCAAATCATTGACATGTGTGTCACAGACCCAAAAGCACTAGAAACCCCATATGAAATCTCTCAAAGGTCACTTTGAAGGTTGAATGATACCAACTCCCTAGATTTGAGAGAAAACCACGAAAATATATTGGTCCTATCTCCAAACCATATATATCGTGACACAAATAAAGAAATGCTGATGAATTTCACTCTCACTCTGGTTCTGATTCACATTGTGCCTAGTGCACCAAAAAACCATTTAGTCCTGGTTCTGTACGAATTGTGTACACATTCATCAACACTGGAGCAAAAAATCATATCCATGATTCAAAATGCAACTCATAAGGTCTCTAATCAAAATTTCACTAAGACCCAGGAACCATCCTTACTGTCCATCATGCACTTCGTACGGTTAAGAACCATGAGGATTTCCACACTCACATTACCAAACAACGCCTCACGGCCCAAAGGACACAACCCAACCAAGGGTTCCCGAAACACATCACATATGCCCTATCATAAACGAAATGCCTCACAGTCCAATTCCAAAGTCTCAAAATAGGGAACTCTCACTTCCCTAAACTATAAAAATAGGGGCCAAACTGACAGCACAAAGTATACCCACCTTTGAAGTCACTCATTCTGTTTTTAATCTTATCGCTCACTCAATGCTTCGAAGAATGGACAGAGAGATTTAAACACAGATAGAAAATATCTCACACTATCAATCATAAAACAAACCATTCTTCATACTCTATATGGATGGTCATCATCACACATAGAAAACTACACTCTACCACACCTACCGTGGATCAAAGTCAACATGGGGTAACCAATTTACTTAATAACAAGTCTTTCATCAACACCTCTTCAAACAAATTATTCTTTCACAACATGATCCTTTCCTCTAAGGGACATTTCCCATTTCACAACTTGTTACAATCGTCATTTTAACTCAATTATACCTTTCATTATGCAAACTTCTTTAACAATTTTACCATCATTATGAAATCCTTCTCTTTTAGACACCGAATAAGCCATTAAAATCTATCACAACCCAAAATTTTAACCCAGTAAAAACTTGTAACAAACCTATATTTCATAGTATGTTATCTCTTCAAAGTAATTCAATAACTTGCACTACATGCCACACCGAGTTCAAGTGCACTATGACTTACCAAACTAGCCGTTCAAAAGTGGTTATGAATAGTATTATCTAAATTTTGAATTTTATATATTCCATATAAATTTAACATCTATATTATGTGTTTCTCAGACATAATATAATAACAAATTCAATTTTTTAGATAAAGGAAGTACTTTTTAGAAAAGGAAATTTTACCACCTTTTAATGGAAAACCCTTTTTAAAAGCAATATTTGAAACATTTATATATTCAATTTCATGAAATTAAATTTTTCTTTAGAAACAGGAAATAAAAAATTAGTTTGGATAAATTTTTGGTACTTTTTTTATAACTTTCACATTTTGATGAATAGTTAACAATACTAAATTTTAATTGAAAACAACTTTTTTAATCGAAATAATTTATAGTGTTAAATTATGAAATTGAATGGTTTGGAAGTTTATTTAGATTATATTTTTATCATTTAATACAATTTATTTCATTATAAGTAATTTCACATTTAAATTTGACATAAACACATTTCCATCTTTGGATAGTTTTTACTTTTTAAAAACCTCCTTTTTGGTTTTGACAACGGTAATTAATTTTAAATTAATTAATGAAACTTCTATGTTTATAATTTGGTAAAATAGAATTAATTTTTTTATTTGGAATATCAAAATTATCTTAGGGTTAATTTTTGGTATTTTTCTAAAAACATTTAATTTTTGATGAATAGTGAAAAACACTGCGTTATTGTTTAAAATCAACTTTTTTTTAAATAATTAGTTATTTTATGTCAATTTATTTTAGGTAAAAAGAGATATATAATACCTATATATGTTCAACATAATACATTTGAGTCATTTTATAATATTTTTAGATATATAAATTTTTTTCGAACTTTTTACTGTCTTTTACTCACCTTCTAGGAGCATTTACAAATTTCCATAAAACATAATTTTACTGCTTCAATGAGTTGAATTAAAAAAATCAAAGATTCACATTTGAAATTAGTACGTAAAATGTTGTTCAATAAGATTAAAATAATTTTTTTTGTGAATAGTAACATTTTACTTTTTTACCAGAGTTAAAAGTAAATAGTAATTAAGGGTAAAAATGATATTTTAATTACCCTAGAACATGTCCAAATTCTATTGGATAAGATTAATTCGACCAAAAACATCCTTAGGTATAATATATGATCCCCTTTGTTCCACTCGTATTATATTATGACATTTATTATTATTTTATTGAAAGAAGAGTTAAAAGTGTTAAATTCAAAGTTTCATAACCAATAAATTTTTAATATAGGGTTATACATAAGATAAATTAGACTATAAATATTAATTAGAAAGATAAAATTATTTAATACATTATTTTATTTTATTTATAATTTTTAGACATTAAATAAGTAAATATATTTTTGACATAATGATGATTGTGTAATTGCCTTATTAATGAAAGATTAAAATAACTGATCTTCTAAATATTTAAATAAAAGTAAATTAAGAGTTTTAATGAATTAAAATAATTTTATAGGTTAATTTTACATGTTAGGGTTGATTTAATACATTTTATTAGAAGTGATAAATTTTTTATGGCTTTCAAAATATCAAATACTAAATAGTGTCAAAATTGACATAATTGTGTTTTTAAAACAAATACTATATTATTAATTGATATAATATTCATATATGGTTCAGTAAAAGGACTTAGGTAAGGTTATATATATTAATAATGAACCAATTTGGGTTATATTGTCTTTTTATAGTAATTTTATTAACCATATAATATAAAAATACAAAGAGACATGGTAAATGTCAAACAATTTAAGTAAAAGTTAAATCTAAAAGATAAGGTTAACATGGTGACCTAAACCTGTCTAAAACCTATTGTTTGAGAGGTTTTCAACACATACCCACCTTATCTAAGAAATAAATCATTTTGGATCCATTATAATCAAAAAATTATTTTATTATAAAATAATATTTCAAGATTTTCCAAAAGTAACCCTCACCTCTCTTGTAATGGGGTACTTCCCCTTTTCTTACTTTCACACCTCCAAATCCATTTGGCTCGGCCAAGCACTGACCAAATATACTCTTAAATTCCATCTCACCAACCTAGAGTTCATAATTTGATTATAAATCCAACCTATGGATCGCTTTTGATCAACTCAAAAAAAAGAACCTGAAGAAGAGGTAATAATTTCACCACCCTCTTTCATGTTCTTTTCATATTCCACTTCCTCGTTCTTTGTTTTTTTCATACCAAAAAAATAAATACAGTACCTTATAAATAATGGGATGTTATTATAAATATTTTATAACAATATTCGTTATTCTATCCATCAAATAAATGACAATGTTACCATACGTGCGTACGTACGGCTTACCGTCTCCACGTCATGGTGCAGTTTGTTATTCAAACACTTAATTATTTGGATGAGTATAATAATGAGTATAACTGATTTAAAAAATAAATATAATATGTTAAATATTCTGTATATATTATATACCATCCAATTACATACTATTTCACCATCAATATAATGATATTTTTTCTAGTGTGTACATACAGTTTACCGTCTCCACGAACGCGATTAGATTCATTCCCCATCGTAATAATTCAAGAATAATTTTCATTTTATGATTAAAAATAATGTCTAAGAACTTAATATTATTCTTTATTTGAATCAAATACATCATATTCATAACAAACATGGATTTCGTAACCAAACATATAATGGAAAACGAATCAGTTAACACCTGAAACATTGATACTGCTAAAATATTATTAACAAAGCAATATTAGAAGATCATATATGATATTATATTTATGTATATGATTATTTTATAATTTAATAACAATGATTTAACTATTATACATGAGGTTAATGTACCCTTGACAAAGTAAAAGTACAAGGTAAGGTTTAATTCTACAATCTCTTTACTTAATCAAGGTTGTTAATATGTAAGTATCTACCAAGACCTCTTTATCATCCACATCTATTTTTTTCTTAAAAATGTAATTCAAAATATTTTTACTATTTACTTGACTATAGGTAATATTCATTTATACCCTTATTTGACTATATATTTTTTTAATATAATCATTTCTTCATTTTTCCAAACAATGTACTTTATGACCTCTTTGACAAAATTATGGTTAGAATGTCTCTTTTTTAACTTATACAACGGGTACAACTATTTTCTACCATTATAACATCGTTGAAGCTTCCCATACAATATTATTAGAATATTTTCAAAATAAATATTTTCTTTTATAATTATGTGACTTTTAAATGGTTTCAAAATAGAAAGATTTATTTCTTTCAAATAGTTTTCATTTCATCTATGTCATCATCCTTTGATGGATTTTAAACTTGTTTGAAGTTGAGTTAATATGATACAAATCTCCCATATTGTATTAAAGGTTTTGTGATATTTTTTACTATGGTTGTGTTATTTTTATACCATTCATGGTTTATGGATAATGTATTAACATTTCATATCCTACTTTTAATAGGAATGTTTATGTTATGTTTAAACCTTTTCATATAAGGAATGCATTGGACTTAGTAAGTGATAGGTGGAGCCCGCTATAGCTCCTTGATGCGTCGGTAGGTCTCAAGAGACAAACTAGTGTATTGACACAAGGAATTGAAAAAATATTATTTGTAGTATTGGCACTAGACTTTGACTTTGTGGTTATGATGTTTGGCATTATGCATTCGATCATTATGAAATTTGATATTGATATTGCATGTGATTATATGACTAGTAGAATATCCATGTGAATAAGTAAATGTAATTATTTGATTTGTATTGGTCATATTATATATAAGTTCATGTTTAAAAGGATTATTTTTAAGTCTTATACATTTTATTAAATTTTTATACTTATTTATGAATGTTTCCGCAATATTGTTATCCTTACTGAGCATCTGAGCTCACCCCTTTCTATGTTTTATTTTTTCCAAGATGCGAAGAAGAATATTATGATTGACCTACCAGGATAGTCTAAGGGATATGAATGTAGTCAATGAAGACAATTTTGTTTTTGTTTTTCATTTTATAATGTAATGTAAAACTTATGAATGTATCTAGTACTTCCAAGGCTACTAAACTAATCGGTCTTTTGAGATTTGATCCTTTGTGATCATGCCAATGTTATGTAATAATGCACTGACCTTGGGTAACTGAGGTCGGGGCATTACATAACATTACTTTATACACCATATCCCTTAACAATTCATGTTCATTATTTTCATTCTCCCACTTTCATTACCATTATTAGGAATCATTTCATTCAAATTTATTAGTTAAGTAGAATGAATTTTACTCCCTTTTCCCCCCCACACTGATCTCATGTGTGTTCCAACAATGATACATTCCACCTATATCCTTAGATTCCTAAAGTGATGCATGAAGTCACAACCTCATTCCATTTTTGAAATGATAAAATATCATAAATCAGTTAAATCACACAACATGTACATCACCAAACAATGAAATAATATTCAACTATAAAAACACACATCAAGAACAACAATCCCCACTATGGATGTCTTGGTTTTTCCCGCATACATGGGATAGCTACTCACATGCATGAGCTCATTTCCAAGGACCGACACTGTCCTAATCTCTTTTGTACCATTTCCAAATAGTAATAAATAGAATGTAACTCCAATGATTCCAATTTTTAATGTCCTAGACCCAGGAGCCACTAAAATGGTACCCTGAGCCGGGTCGTCACATGACCTCAAGCATGCCTCGTTGTACAACAGAGGTTTCCAAATAGAGACTAGGGTCTAATGAGTCACGTGGGGAGACTATACCCTCTTTACCAGAGTAAGACATAACAGAACACAATATAAGTAGAGGAATAATATAAAACAACTAATAAACATAAATTTCAAACATCTCTAAATTGGGTACAAACCATAATTCAACATTTACAATGTCATGACATACTAGTAGTGAAAAGTGAATAGAACCCAAAAATAAGTCAAGAGGCCGAACCCCCAGATAGGTCCTAACTCTATGTTTGTATCCTTCTCCATGTATATCCCGATCCCAAATCAACATCTTAGATTAGGGTATTTTCCCGTGTCCTGACCTACAACCTAGAAATCTTCTTGGGTACCCAATGATGGCCGGGGCAGGGTGTGAGTACAAAACATTATAGGTCACCACCAACGAGGTATAAAAAATATCTAGTATAATAGATAGTTCATGGATGTAAAAAATAACATGTAAGAAAACAAGGAACAATTTGGGTACCATTCTTTAAGAAGGATCATTTAATTCATTCTTATAATTTATCCCAATTTAATTTCTTATACCATATTTATTACATAATCCATTTTTAACACATGCTCTTTGGGTTTGGAAAACATATAATCTATACAAGGGTGTAAGAAAATAAATCACAACACATAGGGGGAATAAGTCATGTCCCAATCTCACTAGGGATACACATATCACATCAACACATTATCCTCACCTTGATGCCTCAGTCTGGGTGGAATGCAACCATTATGGGAAAATAACCTCCATCACCTTACCTAAATCGTGTATTTTTGTGGTGGATTTTAGTGCATGAGTCCAACTCGACCCATGGGTGTATAGCCTCATGTCAATACCCCACACTACCAAGACATGAAAACATTATTATTTGTCCAATCACCATATCCAAAACATAACACACCTACAAATAACCAAAACCATGGGAAGCAAAAAATATAAAAATAACATGTGAATTAATACCATTCCATAACCCATTAACACCTTACCAAATATAATTCATAGTTGTTTTTCCAAATTCCCATCCCCGTGCCTTAACCAATTAACTGTGTTCAACACCCTCATACTTGGATAATATTTATCAATTAACATATATTAGCCCATATATCCCAGTAATCATTTCTCCAGCATTTACCCCTTATGCACTTTAAGTACAATTCTCTTATCACATAACACAACTACTATATTGCATTCAACCCATTTGGTATACCACATAATTCCCATGTGTTAAACCGTTCAACATATTCACTCATTCCATTATTACATCTCATTAACCTATTCATCATTTCCCATTCCAATATCCTAGTAGAAGTTCACCAATTAATATGCATTAATTCTCTTAGGCATTTCTAACCAAAATTCATTAACTAATTGACATAATCCCATTCCACCCAGCTTCCCCCTTATTCATGAAAAACTACCCCTTATACACATATCACCCAAGTCAACACAATAATTATTACATTTACAACTAAACTTACCATTAAAACATGTTCTTCATGGGTTTCACATTATTATTCGATAACATTTCATTAACCCTACTACACTCTAGGTTCAGGAATTCCAGTGCACCCAATGGTTGGCCCTAAAATGGTAAAGTCATCCTCCACACATCCCATAAGGATCATGAGGGTTCTAATTGGTCACATTGACACCCCATTTTACCAAACCATTTAATATAACTTTGAACTCAATTAGGGGAAAACAATTACATATGAATCTATGCACAAATATTAAAAAAACTATGGGATAATAATTGTAGACTACCTACCTTGAATTTGACGATGAACGCACTCCCAATAGATGACATAGATCTAGATTCAACCACCCTTTGATGCCTCAAGATAAATATCTCCCAAAAAGGATGGGTTTATGGATTCAAAAGGACATGGAGAAAAAATGGAAACCCTAAACCAAATAGAGAAGAAAAAGTGGGATTAGCCATACCTGAATCTTCATTTTGCAACTGACGACACTCCAAACAGACAAAAAATAAGGGAGATTGATTCTTGGGATATTTTAAGGTTTTTGGGGCATCAATAGTGTTGGAGGAAGTGAAATGGAGGAGAAACCCAAGTGAAAAATAAAATCCCAGAAAAAGAATTTTTGTAATTTTCTCAAAAATATGGGGGAACACGGTTTACCCACATAGTTTTCCAAACCATGCACAAACCTTGAGGGACCTACTATATGAAAAATACCCTTTCACAAGGTTTCATGGGGATTCTGAACGATTTTATTAAATTTTTACCAACCATGAGTAAGCCTCTAGCCATGGCTACATTGTTACTTGGTATGATCTACACGGTTTTCACTAACCTTGTGCAAAATTTCCAACATGCTCAAAAAACTCATTTCCCCCCTTTTCATGTCTTGAATCACCAGAACACCCCCGAGCCTCCTCACTAGTAAAATAAATAATTATTTGATTGAAATAAGGGACATAACATGTATCATAAATATAAAATCACCTCAATAATGATCTGAGATCTTACAAATTTTTCCAAAAATATAATCAAATAAGTAAAAGAAAAAAATTTAATATTAATCCCACAAAAAGGATGACAATGCAGGGGTTTTAAGTAAAAATGTTCAAAAGTTTGTTAAGTTTTTATATCAAATTTCATTTTTAAATTGATTCCAACAATCTAAATTGAATTAATTGATGTAAATTTGATCTAATAAAACATTAAAAACAAACATTAATATAATTTCACTATTTAAATAAATTAGATGAAAAAACCATTTTGAATTAAAATTTAGTGTTCATCATTATACATCAGAAAATGAAGCTTCGAAGAAAAATACCAAAAATTCACCCAAAGTAAGTTATAATATTACTATTTAAAACATTAATTTTATTTTTTCAAATAGAAATTATAAATGTTTTAAAAATACATATTTCAAATGTTTTCTTCATTAAAAGTGGCAAAATTACCTTTTAGAAAAATACAACTTTTTAATTCTGAAATTGGATTTAATCTTATCTTATACCTATCTAATCTATTGGATGAATATCAAAAATATTGATTGAATATGTAACATATAAATTCTAATTAAAACATTAATTAAATGTGGTTTTTTTTAATTTAAAACGATAAAATAATGTTTGTTCATAGAAAAATATTTTTCTTAGAAAAGTAATTTGTTTATTTTCAAATAGTTCTCGCGTTCACGTCTACTAATTGATAAACAAATGATACATTTTAGTTACCAGTGTAAATAATATTTTCACGATTTATTTAATCTTATTCATTACTTCCATTCCAACATCTAGGTGGAAACAATAATTATTTTTTAATATAATTATTAAGAGTATTTTTAGTTTAGTTAAACTCTACCTTGAAGTGTAACACAAGATATCCAGGTGACTTTGAATTATGTGAAATACAAGATAAACATCATGTTGTGTGTACGAATGTCTAATCTAAGTGTTGTGTGGACCATAATCATGAATTTAATTTGTGTAGAACACAATCTAGACATAGTTCTTTCCTATTACAAACTTTATATTTAGTGTTGGGTGAAATAAAAAATAATAAAATATTAAATTAATTAAAAAAATCAAATAAACTTAAGGTGATATAATTCCATTCAGAAATGGTGACTTAACATCCATCTATAAAACATTGAAGTTTCATTGTACTACTGTGTATAATAATAATCAAATTATCTCCAACATTATATTAGTTGAGAATGTTTCATCAACATCAACACCCTCTATGTTGAAGTACTCATTGAAAACCATTCATGCCATGTAATAGATTATTTTTCCACATTCATTCATATTTTTTTGAATGACCCAATTGGTATTGATATCATTCTTGTATATTAGATGAAAAATAGACCTCCACTACTGATTCTTCTCGATTTGGTCATGCTATTATTTCATTTTCTGAACCAAATTCTCATCTCTTAAAGATTCATTAAAACCCTTTGTCTCAACCCATGATTAGAAACATTCTTAATGTGGTGACTTTATTATCCATGCCTGAACTTGTACTATTTGATCATAGATTATGTTGTTCCTATCTATTTCAGCTCTAATATTTGGTGTTTATGTAATGAAAGGTCCAAGATCATTAATATAGTCATCTAAATCAGGTTCTAAATCCACCTTAGTTACTTTTACTCCCCCTATGTTATTCATCTATTCATCACTATAATCCTGAAGATTGTTAATGTATTTTCCTAGCATTTCACTCATTTTTAACCTAAATGATATCATTTATCTCTAAATATTTTCTTATCTTCTTATTGAATCATTTATATGTTTTAAATTTTCCTAAGTATAAAATAAATATCCCTTCAACTCCATAGGATTCAAACATCCTATGTTTCTCTATATTGAGAATGAAACACTTACTTCCAAATAATAAATAAATTCATTGTGGTCTTTTTTCTGTACTAAATCATGTATGGATTCTTCTCTTCCTTTGGACACAATAAGAACTAGTTAAATATATAGATTTATTTCAACACTACCTATTTCCAAAACATCTCTATAAATTTATTCTAAATAATAAGCGTTCTATCCATATTATTGATAATCCAATTTCTTATCTCAACCACTCCATTTTACTATAGAGTTCTTATAGCTGAGATGTAGTTCCTTATCCAATGTTTCTTATGATAATACAACACTTGGATATTTTTTAACTACATTCCATTATCAATTTAGAACATCCATATTTTTTAAAAAAGAATCATTTCAACATCCTTTTGATAATGTCTTGGGAAAATGAACACCTTAGGCTTAAGGGTAATAGTTAAAGCATGTTCCATTATGATGAAATCAACAATCAAAAGGATATAGTATCTCTTACCATCAATAAAAATTTGTTAAATTGGTTCAAACACATCAATATGTACTAGCTCAAGTACTCTTGTTGACCTTTGACCTTTGACCATATATATCTTTCTAGTAATCTTCCCTTGTTGAAAAGCCTCATATATATGAGTACACTCTCGTGGTAACATAAGTAGATCTTTAGTAGCATCACATTTCACCATATCATCCAATTATTATTGTCTTGGATAACCAATCCATCTATGCAAATACTTTTTTTCTTATTACTTGGAAGGGAATCACATAGATTATTCTGTAATAACAAGGTGGATATTCCCCATTGTGTGCTTTCCTTGAAAAAAACTCGAATGTTTGTTACCCTAACAATTCATATCTTCATAGAAAATATTATAGTATATCATTACTCAAACAATTTACTGACATGTATCATGTTGTGATTGAGGCCTTAAACAACCAATACATATACCAATTTTAGGTCCCTTCCCCCAAAATTGGTTTTTCCTAATCCAAAAATATTAATTCTTTCATCATTTCCAAATCATATGACACATTATTTATTATACATGATTCATATCACCATAGACTTATTTATTTCCATATATAAGTTAAATACACTATTAATGATCCATATTACAGTGTGATCAAATGATTTAAAGGAAAAATCTGTAACCACCACATTATAGTCTATTTTCTTTCAATTCCATGTCTTTGACTTTTTATTTTATGTTGAGTTATATTCATGATATTCCCCATAGTATGATGGTCCAACCACATCTTGTAAATTTTAAAATTTATTTTATAATACCATATTATTTGATAATCTATTGAGCTAATGTTTATAACTAGTTTTTTTCTTCTTCAACACATTCTTCAACATTGTGAATGAGAAATTTCTGGTTATGTTCCAGGATCATCCACACCAAAAATAGTGACCATCAAAGTAATTTATGTAATATTGAACTCCCTTTGGATCCTTGTATTTCGATTATACCCATCAGTACATCTTGTCTATAAAACATACATTTTGATAATGTCTCATCTTTTTAAAATAATGAAAAGTAATATGAGGTGTATTTGTGTGTGTATCATTGTGGTTATACAGATTTTACATTCAATTCTTAGAATCTTATGATTCTAATTCACACCCAAATCAATACTCAATCCTCAAAACTGGTGCTTGTGGTAAAAAACTAATCATTTCTATTTTCTGTTTTTGGTCAATCCCCGTATCATAAATTTCATTATGATGTTTTTTTCTTCTCCAATAATTCCATTGACTACTTTTTCTCACCTCTAAACTATAATTTCTCTTTTTCTATTTCTTGTGTGACTTGATTTTCCAATATCATTTTGGGAGGTGAGATTTTTTACTGATATTTCACCTTTCCCTATTGTCTTTCAACTACGTCCACTAGTTATTTGATACATTTGACACATTATTTTACTATGTTTGTAAGAAAATCAATAACTCTAGTCTGTTCTTAAACCTTCTTCTTTATATCAATGAATTTATCTTTTCTTTTCTGAATTTTTAGATCTTTTATTCTCAATTTCATACATTATCATAGACATATATTCTTCCTTACACTACATATATATTTTTTTATTAAGAACTACACTCTAGTATTTCTTTTTTTGTCTCTCCAAATTATTATCTCATCATGAGTAACATGTTATTTATCTAGGAAGAAAACGCATATTTTAAATTTTTCGTCATCATTTTTGCTCTCTTCCATTATTTGGGAGTTACCTTTAACTTCCAACAAATAATTTTCTTCATGATAATTTTAGTATTCTATCTCATCTACATCTACTACTTTTGAATATTCATTTTCTTGTGAGAGCATATACTTCTTTATAAAAAAATTTCACTTATTATTCTTCGTTTCTTTCTCACAAGATAAAGACTTCTTCTTGAGAGTTTTATAATTATACTCATAATCATCTTTAAACTTATTAGGGAATTATCTACAAGGTATCCAACATTTTCACCATGAAATAATGTGAGAGGAAGTTTTCCATTAAACATTTATTTTCTCCTTTGTAGATTTTAATAATTTAATGAATAAACATCATCCACAATATCTTCTTACAAGGAATATTCTATAGTTATCTTATTCATGGCCTTAAATTAAACCTATTTATAATAACATTTTTTCATAGGATAATTATCATTATTTCCTATCTCATATGAAACAAGATTATAGTGTAATATATCCAATGTCAGCTCCTTTGGATCTTTATCTTCCACCACAAAAAAATTTGAATTAAACCAACGTGTAGGTATTCATAAGATACACGTAATGATTTTTATATCATTATTAATTTCTCCAAGATCATGCATGTCTTCTATGAGAAAATTAACCCAATTCAAGAATGTATTTATAGACTCATTGGGTTAAATTCTCATGTCCTCATATTTATCCTATAGAATAATCAATTTTTATTTTCAAACATTTGAGTCAACATCATAGGTATTTAGTAGCTCTTCCCACATATCATGATATTATTTACATGAAATCACCATCATATAGATTTTATTGTATAATGATTATCCTAACAAATTGATTCATTTGGAATCAGTATCTAATTCTCTCTAATCTTATTATGATAATACTCAATTATCCATGCTAGTATAAATAACATGCATTGTCACTGTAAACACATACATACCTAATGATCAGAAGTAGTGATACATTCGATTATTATATTGTTAAAAAATAATTTCCATTAACATCAAAATCATTTTATGATTAACAACTTTCATTGATTCAAATCTGGGAGAAAATCCAACTTTAACCATCATCTCTAATTTGATTTTTAACCCAAATAGGTTGAAAATACTGATACAGGGTGATCCAAGGTATGATAGATTAACACCACTATCTCTTTGTAACTTTGTTCATCATTAAACAAAACTCACTTCTTTATCCTTCTTATAAAACATAATAAATTTAAATTAAAACATGAAAATGAAATAAAAATTTCACTTTGTTCACCCTCGCTATGTTATGTCCAAGTATTATACAAAGTAAAGGTGTCAATATTCCAAATCCACTAAAATTAAATATTGTTACAAGGTTATGATCAAACTCATTTCCCTTCCTTGTTTATAACCATTCAAAATTTTAAGGATCACTACTTACTCTACTAATGAAAAAAAGAACTACTCCTCCATTAGAATCTTCTAAAAATCTATCCTAATTTTATTCACAATTGTGTGTGTACTCATGATCTTTTTATCAAGGATATGGCAACCACATTTGTGAGAAACCCACTTCCCAAGAACCCTCTATGATATCCCTTAGGGTGACTCTTCCACAAGACCTCTTCTTGAGACCCCTTCATGAGACTCCTCCATGAGACCACTCAATGGTACCCCATTTCAAGACTTATCTACGAGACTTATCCATGATATCCATCTGTAATACCATCTTCAATCCACACGAGTCATGTGACTTAGGTATGAGGCCTTGTTAAAGTTTCACTAATCAATTGATACCAACAAGACATCCTTTGGCCAACATGTATATCTATTCACAAGATACCTATATGAGACACCATTATGAGAATCTGTTCTGATTACATTGATCATGTGATTCCAAAACATGACATTCAACTCATATGAGATGCATTTCTTCATATCAAAAAATTTAATAAAATTTCTCAAACTCTAAATGATTAGTTAATTGGTATTTATAAGAATAAATCCACCACCATTTATCTATACATTATAGTTATCCATCCATTCAACCACCTTATCAATTGGACTTATGTGCTCTGTGTGATTACTTCATGTGATCTCCTACTACATGTCGATAGTGCTTTGTGTGATAACCATTATTTACTTTAAGAATTCTGTTTGATCCCATCACATGATCCAATGAAAATCATGTGGCCAATACCATTGTCTTATATAGCTTCATGTGATACCATAAGGAGATCCAAAATACAATCATGTGGCCCTATGATTTTAAGAGACAGCTAGATCTCTCTGTCATTTCCATCCTCTTTGAATTCATCGTTTATATGTGATCACTTAACAAGGTCCATTTTTAAACAGGATATTTATTCAAGTGCTTCACATATTCTCTCAATGATATCTTTTGATAGACATGTGGTTTCCTCAAGTGCTTCACATGATCTCATCATGATATACTATGAAAATTATGCGGTGAATTCAAGTTATTCACATGATCTTATAACAAGATCATGTGACAATAATTTTGTGTATTCATGTGCATCAAATTATCCTTTATCATAATCCTTTAGGATATTCTCACAATGCATGATCCTTCTATGTGATCCTTTAAGACATTCACACAAACTCATCAAGACTTCTTTGATAACCATCCCTTTTTAACAATGTCAAGCCTTCTTTGCAAACATAATCAAACAAAAATCACTGCCAAGAGGGACTATTTACAACACCTTAAATGCATCGATATGTTTTGTGATACAAAATAGTATCAGTTTTAGTGTATAACTCTCCCAATATCAGTATGGTGTTTTGGCATAATACATTGACATCAGGTTTTTCATGTCTAGAATTATACATTTCATCATCATGAGATCAGTATTATTGATATTAATGTTATAGTTTATTTCCATGGATATATCATGTTCTCAATTTCATTAGATTATAGAATTATTAATATAATTTTTCATAAAATATTATTTATTTCATTTCTATTTTTTTAATAACTTCGGTTATTTTTTTCTATTACTAAGTGTTTGATCTCACTCATTTTTTATGTGTCCATTCCCCAGGTTGTTAAAAAATTTATTACACATGATAAGTTTTACAATATAACTTTAGTAATAATTTCTGGGGGTTTTGAATATTAATTATTGATTAATTAGTTTCTTATATAGTGGAAAAATAACCGTTATTTGAGAAGGGATTTGTATTTTCAGTTTATGTTTTGTCATAATTCCCCAAATCATTAAACATAAAAGGTATTTGAAATTTATGTAATTAAATATATTTTTTCATGTAACTATTAGATATTTATGTTCATGAATATATAGTTGGTATCGAATCATGTTTGTAAATTATGTGCTTATAGAACTAGGCTTGGAGGTGTGGGTATGGGGTGTCACAGTTGGTATTAGAGCAGTATTTAAATAACATTGAGGTTTATAATTTTTGTTGAGGATAATTACAGAGTTTAAAATTTAGGGTTTATCATAATTTCAAAGTTATATATAACCCTTTGGATATTATATGATATAAAATTATGGTAATAACGAACTTTTTATTTGGGGCCTTAGTTAAGAGAACTTCAGTGAAAAACTTAGGGGTATACCTCACCAAGAATTATAAGTATTGGATAACAAAACAATGTTTTGGTAAGGTATATAATATATGGATATAATATATAGTACATCACTTTATGGATACTTTTATAGGATATAGGATCTAGAAAAAATTACTGATGGGTAATAACCCTGAAAAGGTTGAATTTGGTATTACTCAATCATCACATGGTGCATGAAAAAGAGGCCAACTTTTACACCTGTTTCAATACTCTCATGGGATATGCTTTGGATAATTCACATTCCCTTTATGACCCATTATTTTGTAATTGAATATGTTTAGTTTACATAAAGTAATAGAAAATTTATCATTGATAACATATATTAAAACATAAAGATTAATATGTTAATGTAGAAATTTACCAATATGTCTATATATAGATTATGGATTAGTTGGATTTTAAGAGAATATATTTAAATGATTTTTGGGAAGTTCATTGTTATTTGGGATATTTATTTTAATATTTTATTAATAAGTATGAGGGAACCTAACTGAGTGTAACTTAGATTAAACCAAGAATGATATATGTTAAATTGAGCATGATATATGTTTAATTGGGTTTGATACAAGTAATGTTTTAGGAATTATAGGATAACTTGATATTGTTAAAAAGTGATAAATCTTGAGGTTAAATTCTCATGTGATTATTTATGATAATTATATTATAGTAATCATCACTCATGTTAACTCTTTTTGTTTTAGTAAAGGTTGAAACGCAACAAAATCAAGTAATCTATGGATTCCATGGAAATGTGGAAACTATCCCAATGAACAACCTAACAGGATAAGGTATAGAGTGTTAAATATTATGATTATTCAAACAAACTATCAAGAATTCTAATAAACAATGTGAACATAGTTAAAATCCCAATCACACCAAAGAAGAGAAATATGGAGTTTCTCAAAACATCATGTCACGAAGGTGATGAATGAATTAGTATTTAATTTCTTGCATTTAAAAATGTGGGAAGAATAATGGGGAAAATTTCTTTAAATGTATAATATAATGATGTATGTTTCAAGATAAATGTTATCATACTCACAATTTTACAGTAAGGGGGGAAGCTATAAAAACATTCTTCAATTGTAAGAGAGTTTGAAATTATGTGACTCAATGTCTCAATCTAATATATAATGTGGAAAATAGTCACCAAAAACCATGAGAATAACTAAAACACTAATAAACTACTACTAATGTATTAGATAGTGTGTTTTTACTCTATATATTCTAGTTTCTAGTGTCACATAATTTTTCCCCAACTATTGGATGTTGAGTTTTAAATAAAAATTAATAGTGGTATGATTTTCATATAAATAAATTTCATTGCTTGGGGGTTCTCATTCATTATGGATATATATCATTTTCTAATATAATAATTATATATGAAATTAATAATGGGTTAGATCCCTTTATAAAGAGCTTCCATTAATTTTTTATATAGTCAAATATCATTCCACGTCCTAAATAAACCCATTATCATCTATCATTGTATGGATAATTATGACTTCCATATAGAAATTACAATGATATTATGAGTTAAATTTTAATGACACAATTTATTTAAGAGGGTATGTAACACCCTAATATTTTAATATATGACATCCATTAAAATATCGAAATGTGTTTGATAGCTTTCTCTATACGCAACACTGAACTAAATCAAAACTGTGATATGTTTATTGAGTATGAAAATTAAAATATATTCATTGAATTTGAATGATTTAATAAGAGTAACCTATTTAAAAAATATTTATTTAATGAAAATAATGGATTCTTTTAATATGAATAAAATTCAGTTATTATAGCTAAAACAACTCAGAAAAATGTTTTTTTCTTAAAAATATATATTCATAAGATTGGTGTTTTATATAAAGAATATAAATATAATTGTATTAGATAATAAAAATATATATTTATTATCATAATAGTGTAATTTATTTAGATTAATTAGTAATTGATAGGAAATAAGAATATGGGATAGTCAATATTTTAAAATTTTATGTTCCATTATAAACACTTTTTTACAATATTTTATGATTTTATTTAAATATTGAAATATTAAAATTTGGAAAATTAATTTTCAAAAATAAACATAACTTTTGTTTTAATAATTTTATATGTTTAATATTAATTTTTTATATTTTTCTAAAAAGATGGATTTTTAAGTGAATAGTGTGAAATACAGTTAAAATAACTTGAGTTTTATGACATTACTAGTATATAATTGTGAATTGGAAATTTTTGAAAAAAAATTCTAATACGAAATATGTTTTTTATATGGGTATGTATAATTTTAAAAATATTTATTTCAACTTACAAACCCCTATTTTATATTTTTGAACATAAGTAATATTTTCTCAAAAATTATTATTAATACATTATAAATTTAGTATTTTAAAATTAATTTCTATTTCCTTTATAAATTGAATCAAATTAAATGGATTTAAAATTTATAATTAGTGGATAGAAATTTTATATGGATGACAACTTTATTTTTTGGGAAAATGATTAATTTACCTTATGTAAAAACTAGTTACCGTAGTAAAAGATAAAAGGGTAAAATTAATAATTTAAGCTGTAAAGGGATTAAAACATGATAAATAATGTCTAAAATTGGATATATTAGGTCTATCTAGACCTTATATCTTCCCCATATCGTCATTTCTCAATTTTTCATCCACTTTACCACTTTATCATGTTCTCCCTTTATATTATGTTTAAATATTTTCAGAAAATGTCATTCTCACCACTTATAAATGGGGCTTATCAGCACCCATTTAACTCACTCATAAAAATTAATTTTTCTCCTTAAACCCTACCCACATTTCATTATCCTGTAATAAAATTTCACTCACTTAGGTTTTATTCATGACATACTAGTCTAAGTAATCAATTTTCTATGGATCTTCCAAAAAAATCTCAAAGTGCTCAATGTGAGAAATATTTTTTTTACTTGAAATTTTTAATTTTTATTTTTATTTTTCAATTATAATTATAAAATAAAATTTTAATTACATAATTATTGGTTATATAATTAATTTTTCTATGTTATGGGAATAGACATTAATCACCTTTACACTTTTCTATTATCAGAATTGAAGTTATAGTTTGTGCATTTTGTGGACTACCTCCTCCAAAACAAAACATGTTTAATTTTGCTTAACCACCTTAAAAGGGTGATCATAATAGAGTATTTAATATGTAATTTTATAATTTTATAATTTTTATTATTCATAAACAAGTATCTAAATTATGCTTTCCTCTTTCCCTATTATAATTAATCACCACTCATGTGTACATGTCGACTACAAACTCTATAGAATAGTTTATTATATTTTTCATTAATTCCATACATTGATGGTCCTGGTAATTGGTTTAATGGATAAAAATGATGTTTATAATATTAATAAATTAATTTATGTCAAATTTAAAAAAAAAATTGACGATATAATCACAAAATGATCATCGTTAATTTAATCATTTAAAATGAGCATACTAAGAAGAAAATAATGTATTCTTTTTGAGTAACTACTTTATATAAATTATCTCCACCATATAATTATATAAATTTTGATTTAAAACAATTATAAGAACCAAATAATATCATTTTGTTTCTGGTATAATGAAATTTTAACTAAAAAACTTCATAATTATCCATTAATCGTAGTAATTTTGTGTTTGGGTTGGTTTAACCACCAACTTGATCAATAATATATATATTTATGTTTAGGTTTACTATGAGAATCTATTTATTCATATAATATGTTATAAAATTTAAAATAATTTTTATATTTTATTTGGTAATTTTATATCAACATTTAACTCATTAATTATCAAGCCTCCCTTTGTTCATTAAAAACCATAGACACATGTCTGTCAAAACTTTTATCCTCAAGGATTGGAACCAAAAAACCATAAAATAGAATTATATCATTATAAACTATATTTTTCCTCTATTATAGTACATAATATTTTCTAGTAGTGATGTTTTTTTTAAAAATAATAGATACCAAAACCACTTTTATCAAACTAAATCAAAGAAATAAATATTACTTACAGCTATTGTTGAAAAATAGGTAAATAATAACTAATATGTATATGCATAGAATGATTATAAATGTGGATTATGAATGTATACATCTATTAATAATATTCTGGGTATGTATTTAGTAAACTTAATTTAATTATTGAGGATGTTTGGTGGAAGTGTAGAATGAATCAGGACTATGGTAAGGATTTTCATCTCAAATTCCTCTATTTGACACATGTTAGGTATTATGAGCATAATTTCATTTATCAAGTGTATTTAATACTTATTTGAGTTATAATATCATGAATAATCTTTTATTAATGTAATTACAATTTCAATTATTATCCTTCCATTCAAAATGGTTTTATTAAAATGTTATTGAAGTATTAAGGATTTTATTAGTCTCAATTCTTATTCTTTGAGACATGTTACATGTTATGAACCATTTTTCCTTTTATGGGGTTGCCACTAAAAGTGATTTTAAATTTAATGACATTTTAAAATTAACACTAATGAATTTATTGATGATTCTCAAAATAATCAAAAAAATTAGTGTCATTAATTACCAATGTTTATAAACATTCCTAATTGGAAATGCTTATAAACATGGCTAGTTGTATATGTTTATAAATGTTTCTAATTGGATATAATTATATACATCGTTAATTGTAAATTCATATATATGTATCTAATTATAGATTTTTAAAAAAATCAATTTATAGACACACTACTTACCAATTTTGTTTTGTGAATGACAATAAATTAGACCTTAATTTGATGTGTTTTTATAAACATTTATAGTTTTTATAATTTATGATATAAATGTTTTTTAATAAATTTTATATGACCGATCTTGATGGATGCAAAATATTTGTTACAAAAATGGGGACCTTTCTTATTTGGTCGATCCCTCATAACGTCACACACATACCGATCGTCTCTTCGCACTATGTCACTACACCTAGCCCGCACATCCAGTCACACAAAGGTCACACCTCCTGGGATTTGAATATAACACCATCAGACTCACACTCCACAATTGAACCAATATATCTAAATGTTTTTTTATTATAGAGATGTACTATACTATATTTATACATAAATAAATATTCTTCAACATTAGAAAATTAATATTATATATAAAGGTATATACATGTATATGTATATTATTTATTTCTAGTAAAGGGTGTTGCGAAACTCAAGCAGCCATTAAGATTGGGTGACACATCGCCTATAATAGTTTTCTGATCTAGGACGGGTTAAAATCCATATTAATAAATAATTAATAAGTTTATGTATATATATATATGTTTGTGTTTATATATATATATATATATATTTGTGTGTGTGTGTGTTTGTGTGTGTGTTTATATATATGTGTGCATGTTTGTGTTTATATACTCATAGACACACACACACACATACAAACACACACACACACACACACATATATATGTCTGTATTTTTATATGTGTTTGTATATATATATAATTTGTATGTGTGTGTTTCTATATATATATATCTATGTGTGCCTAATATATATATATAATGATATTTAATTATATTTTAGTATCTTTATATATCAATATAAATTTATATATATACATATATATAATTATAATTATAAATTTTTATTTACTTATATATAAAAAAAAGAAGAATTATATATATATATATATATATAATATCAAACATGTTTTAGAATGCTGGAAAAAATTGTCACTAAAATTTCCATGTTTTCATAAAAACATAGAGAAAATTAAATGGCCAAATTTAATAGTATCCACATTTCAGACATGGCTAACAAATATTTCTAAATTGTCCATTTTTTTATAAAAACATGTCTAAGAATGTTGCTAAATTACAATTTTTTTATAATGTCAATTAATTTACTCTCCCATGAATGTTATACACTTTATTTATATGTAATTTATTCAACAAACTAATCTAAATCATGTTATTTTGTTTTTATTTATTTTGACTCATGTGATACCCTAGTCGTAAGAGTTTTCGCTAATTCAATTTTCAGTCATTGAGTTATGATTATTCCCATTAAATTATTTCATATAATCTAGTTAAATTATTCCATTTAACAGTATTATGTGGTATTGTCCGACTGCATACATTTTTAACATAGAAATGAATTTATAATTGTTCATACTTTATGGAATTTGTTTCTTATAAAGATATATTGATATCTCAAATCTATTTTATTGAGTTATAATGTCTCATAGTGAAATTTGTTTTTTCTTTTATTGGGTTCTACCACCCTAATATTTTTTATATGGTATTTTATAAGACTCTTTGGGAAATTTATGTTTTAATAGAAAAATAATTTTTTACTCCTTTTACAATGTGAGGATTGAACACAGATATTTTCAAAATAATAAAAATGGTTTTTTATTTCACTTTAATATGTTTTTTCTTCCAATCTTATTTTATCCGAGAGAAACACTATTTATTTTCAAGGCTGCATTATTTGAGATTATTTTTAAATTTAATGGCTTTAAAAATCTTCCATTAAACCTTCTTAAGAGTTACCTTCAAAAGCAATATTTAAATTTTCATTTTATGTAAATGTTAAAAATTCATTCTAAAAGTTCTTTTAAGATTTTTCTTCCATTTACCTTATCATTTTCAAAAGGATTTACCCTAATGGGGTTTATATTTCATGAGTTATCCAGTAATATATACATTTATCATTTGGTTTATTCAACTTATTGTATCAAATAATTCAATTATTGATCTCTTCTCAATATTGGGATTGAAGGATATACCAACAGTTAAAAACTATTGGTATAGGCCGGAGAACCATTAGTGTAGTCTATATCAATGGTTCACTAAATCATTGGTTAAAAGGTTATTGGGAAATGTCTATAGAAACTCTTCTTAATGAACCATTGGTTTAGGTTAATCTAAATTCCATTTTAACCAATGGTTATTTATGAGTTATTGGTATAAGGCGGTACCAACGGTTTAAAAACCATTAGTATATACCTTATCCAATTCCAAAGACAACAACAACCCCAATATGGCCATAGAACCTGTAATCAATTACTAACATAAGAAACATAACCTACAATACAATCAATTGGAAATTAATGATCCACAAACCAATAAACACAGAACCTACAAAAAAATAGAACCTACAATGCATCCAAGAAAACTTCATCAACAAACAAACCTAGTAAAAAATGAAAACATTACAACCTAAAAAACATAACCTACAATCCAACCAACATAACTTCTTAAAAGTTCCACAAACCAATAGAAAAATAAGGATAACACATGAAATAATTGATACATTTAACCAGTGATAACACACATACAAAACATCACATATATTCATTAAGAAAAAATCATCAAGCATCAAATATCATAAATATTAGTTAGAAATGTATCGTCTCTTCCTTAGACTCATCCTTATCCTCAACATTTTCCTCATCCTCACCATCTTCCTCTCCTTCTCCCTTTTTATCGCAATCACTAGAAATTTCATCTTCCCAAACACCACTAAAACTATTTTCTGATATACTATATAACACACACATCATCGACATATATCCATCACAGGATAAGAATTTATCTAGTGTATGTGACGGAGATAAACTTTTCCTAAATTTCATGAATTGATCATTGGCCCTTTGATTCTATTCACACTCTTGTATGAACATATTTTGGTCCAATTATATGTATGAATGAGCATGTGATTTCCATGTATTATCTTTCTCGAACTCAGTTTTATAAGAATATGAACATGAAGTGTTCCAATATCTCATCAGGACAACACTCTTCCTTGGACAATGATGTACTCTTCCATGGCCTTCATCTCCTAAAACCTGATGTAATTAATCATTGGGACTAAATTTTTTAGATTCATTTTCATGAAGGGCCTCCAAAGAACACTATTACAAATTTTAATAGATTATTAAGATACAAAATAGATATTAAAATTTTAAATCAACAAAGTAAAACATATAATATGATGTTGTTTGGATTCTTTCATCATAATTTCATCTTTTTTTTCTAGAGGAAATCAATTTTTTTCATGGCACACATCCTTAAATATTCAAAACATCCCTCTTCAATGAAGTTTAATATTTGAAAGCCTCAATTTAAAAAATACAATTAATAATTATTTTCATAACTAAAATTAAATTGATATTAATTATTAATGAAGCTAAAAACAAAAACATATGGTAGATGAATTATAGTGACAAAAAGACAATATTCAATGGATTTATCTTACACATCCTTCAATAAAAAATATAATTTATGTGAAATTATTATACCATGTATGAATAATATGGTTTTATTCATGGAGTTGTTTTCAATTCATATTATGTGTAAAAAATATATATTTATCCATAGAATTTGAATTGTGGTTCTAGTGACCCTTAAGTTTATATTGTGTTATTTTCTAAAGTATATGTGCTATAGAAGGAGGAGATAATTTTATAATGAATCATTTAACATATATAATATTATTATTCTATTATCTATTAATTTTACCAAAATCGTTATAACTTATATTTACATGTAGTGTAATATAGATTATTATGCGATCAGATCAAATCAAAAAAACCTAATTATTTGAAATATGATTAATATCAAGAAGAATGATAAAAATGGAACATGATAAAATTTTAACAATACTGATATTAAGATTATGTTAGAGATCAGCATCATGAAAAAATGAGAGATGAATTAAATAGATATTCAAATGAGTTTTAAATATGGTTATTTTTGGGTAGGTTTATGAAGTAGTAAATATTAATGCTCTATTAAAAGGATCATCCAATATTTAAGATTGATTTATTATTAATTTTAAATATACAAATATAATTATATTAATAGGAAAAAATTTAATTAAATGTGATATCAAACCCATCAATAGTATAATCACCTGATAAAAATATTTTTCATTTTAGGGTTAAGAAGACAAAGTAGATAACACAGTCACTTCCCTGAGAGCATAGAGATCAGATTATATTTGATAAATTGATGAAAACTAACTTTTCAATACTTGAGTGAATAAGAAAAATTGATCCAAGAAATAGGTAGATGACACAACATGTTGACATGAAAAGAAAAATCATAAGAAACCACTATACTAGTAATCATAGGAATTCAATGACTTATTGAAAGGAGGTTCAAGGATGATTCCAAATTCAAAGAGTATATAATTCATTCAAGAATTTATCCAATTGGGTAATGATATATATGATATAAATAGAAATTAGTAGTATATTTATAATAGTTAAAATTATTGTTAATATTCCTCATTTTGATTTTGGATCCATGGTGGGATTTTAGGGAAGTATTGAGTGATATTATTCTATTTTAACCACCTATATTAATAGTAATAACATTTTTATCATGGGAAACTAGTAGGATAAATAAACCACCTTTCTAAAATATATTATATAACCATGGAACATAAATCCAGTTTTTTTACTACTTTTACATAAAAAATAATCATGTAAGTTTATGTGATAATAATAAGTGAGTATAAAATCATTAACTAGCTACATATGTAGAATTACAGAGAAAATTTGTAAAAGGAAATGTTAATTATAGTTTCAATAATGAAAATTGTTTAGAAATACAATTCTCTTAAAATATTAAAAGAGTGATGTATCTACTTCCTCTCATAGTTTATCATAATATTAACCCCAAAGTGTTGACGTATTTTATAGCATCCTTTTTTTATTTCATCCGGGAGCTTCCTAAAAAGCAATTTTCAATAATACGAAACAATGTATTATTGAAAATCATGGTAATTTCCATTCAAAAACCCATAATATTATTAATAAGTTGAACTTGTTACTTTTCGAATATGCAATCATTTACCAATAATATTCTACTGGATGGAAATTAATGAAAGGCATGGCCTATAAATCCATACCTAGTTTAACACACAAGCCACTATACAACTAATGCTTTTACGCTCTCCACAACTCACCTAATTCCTAGAGTTGTTCTATCCTTGTAGCCTCACCATATAGAAAATTAAAATTAAACTAGCCCCAAAATATTAATTTATATAAATAAAATTTTAATATAACATTAAATCCAATGAATTGTTTCCCCATATTTGTGCCCATGCATTATAGTTTACTTAATTTGACATGTTCTACCAGGAGAGTGGCCTGATGGGAATAATGTTGGAGTATTTGTAAAGCATCTCCATAATGCTTCTACATTCCCTCCCACTTTTTCCAATAATTTGGTTTTCAACATTTTACTCCACTGTGTGCTGTGTGCAATGGTTCCACGTAGAATACATGCGTGTACACCCACTATGCTTATCAAAATATCCAGTTATCAAAGAAAGAATAAATATTATATCAATACATATTATAATGAATATAAATTATGGTAAAAAAATTAACTAGGGTTCTATTAATATACTTGAGGCAGGTTGATTTTTGGGTGATGTTGGATCCCTAGGACCTAAAGGAACATCAACCTATACATATGGAGTAGGTCCCAATGTATGCTTCATAGCCATGTAATGTTTCATAATAGAATTTGAAGACATAGGAATATAGAAGCTCACAGGGAAGGAAGTATAAGGAAACGTAGATGGAATTGATGGATTTGAAAATGCATTATACGGATGAGGAGTACAAATCATTCTCATATATCGGAAATATAGGTAAATAGAATCATATTAAAATAGTGGTGAAAACATGGTCGACCTAAATATATCGAGTGTCTCTATGAACACCATGATATCATAAGGTGTAGTATATTATGTGGTTGGGGTATGTGGTGTGATTGGGTACGCCGAGTGGGGAATGTAGCTCTATTACCCCCCTCATATTGTCATCATGAACATTAGAACCACTATTTTGGATGAGAAATAACTGATACCTATGTGGAGGATCTTGATTATATGTTAAAAACACAATTAATCACATGAAATTTTATATTATTGATATATATATTTGAAATAAAATACTCAAAATGGGGGCCCATGGAGGGACACCCAACTCTCTCATTTAGTGATTATTTTCATTCATCCTTTTTCATCTTATCTCCTAAATTTATCTATTTCTTATATATGAAAAAAATAATGGAATTAATTAGAAATACATAACTAATATGTAATCCAAACAAGAAAGAATATGAGACATGAATTAGTTAAGTAATGCCAATTTTGAAACCAAATACAAGATACATAATGATATAATAAAAAAATTATATTTAGTGGGAAGTATATTAAAACATAATACATTTCATATGGTAATATATACTTTCAAATTAACATGTTTTATCATGGGTATGATATAGATTTCATCTATTTTCAATTTGATACAATTAAATTTTTGTTATCTCATCTAGTACATTTTGTTCAATATATTAGGTCATTTGTCAATTTTAATTTTTCATAGATCATTTTGTCCATTTTTTAAAATTTATTAGGTCATTTTTTTCATTTTTATTTGTTTTAGTTAATTTTATTCATATTTTGGGTTAGTTTATTTTCCCATTTTTTCTATAACATTTTTTCATTGGTTTTTATTTTCATATTAATTATTTTCATATGTATAATTAAATTCATCTATCTTGTTTCAATTTAATTATTTCATTTTTTTGGTCTAGAATGGTCTAATATATTTCAATTCAATATTAGATAATAAGACTCAAATAAAATTTCAACCCTTAAATATTAAGAATTCACATGAAGTCCAAGATGGATACAAAATATATTAAATCAGTAGTAAAGAAATTTTAATAGTACAAACCTTTAAAATGAAGTCAAGATAAACCAAAAGAACTATGAACCTAGATGGATTATTCTATATATTTCCCAAAAGAACTTTAAGTTCACAATCAAATCTGACAATTGAACTATTAGAGTCATTATAAGTAATAAATGGATCAGGAGTCAATGGCAGTAGAGATGGTAGCAATTCCATCATCACCATCATCAAAAAGATGTCTTACGATTAGTGAAATAATGACACTGAATTTAGTTTGGAAATGATATTTCACATAAAAAATTATTTCTCCATTGATTTTAATATATATGGTTTATCGGTAGAATGAGTTTGAGGGATGTTAATAGATAGAAATATATAATCATCATCAAATGTGACATTCCTCGTCATCAAATCAAACCACTTTAATTTCAACATAGTGACTCAACCATGAGAGTAATATTCTAATATGAGTATTTTTTATAAGACTCTATAATAAGATACATTTTCAAATCAATGTCTACTATTTGATGCACTATAAAAATACCATTTTGTGGAAGGTAACATAACACCATTATATTGTGTTATCATGTTCGTTGCTCATTCAGTGATAATAAATCTATACCCATTGATCATAATAAATTTTAATTCAAGAACCATGGAAATATGGTCAAAAGACAATGCTCTTATTTCCTCGAATACAGAATAAGTAGAAGAACTCAATACCTGAAATGTAATGAAATATTAAAGTAAAATAAATATTTATTTTATTAATTTATTATTGTAATATTTATACCTTCCATTTCAGCAAAGTATAAAACTATTTTCTATGAAACATATCTATCCATCTCATAGATAATGAATGATGCACTCTATTTATCATTTTTTTATGTTCCCGAATAAAAAACGAAATAAATAGTTTAATAGATATGTAAAATTACATGATATGAGATAAGATATACATGTTTAGTTGACTTACTTGATGTTGTCATTAATCAAGTCATAGTTAAACAAAACTATGTGATGTTCCATATCTCAATCTTCGAGGATTTATATGGTCAATGTATATGATCTGAAAACTCCCCATATCTAGGAAATTGATAGTAAACTAGGTTCAATTTTCCATACTATTCTTTCTCATTTCTCATTTGTCTATTTCATCTCATAGTTAGATCAGAAAAATACATTGAATAGAAATCCATACATTTTTAAGACAAGTAACCTTTCAGGATAGAACCTTTAGGATGATTCTAGATTAAGACATAAAACTTATATGTGTACATATTTCTTTTATTTAGATACATCCAATGAAAATATATAGGTCCTATGATAAAACGTTTTGTTGGAATATGGACATCTAGATACAAAAATCATTTGGAAATGATGGAGGCAATTTTTTAACTAACTCACACAAAATTAATGCTGATTCTACCAACATTTTTGCATGAAACACTTGGACAAAATATGAGAAAAAATATCTCTATGAAAAGGGACAAACTGAATAACTGACACCCTTACATTGTTAAACAAAATATTATGTATTGATATTGGAATCGATCATATAGAAGGATGTGATAATCATGGGTATTCAAATATTTCATCTTCAAATCTCTTCTATTAACCTATTTTGATATGTTTCTTTAATATATTTTATAATCTTTTATATTCTATAGTAATTCCATAAACAAAATTCTATAGTTTTCATCAAATAATAAGTGCATGGATCTTTCCATTTATTTTCACTAATACACACAGGATGTAATTCAGGTCTGATTCTCCAATCCACCAAGTCACACCAAGATCATAAATCATATTTATTATTTCAATTTACATTTAGAGTGATTGAAATCAATTTATCAAATATATTCTTTTCAATGTTCATTACATATAAGCAATTATGTAGAAAATAGGTTGACCAATAAAGAAACTCAATGAAGATACTTCTCTTCTTCCCATTATAACTGGTTTGAGTGGAAGCATTCTTCCTCTTTATAGATTTAATCCGACCCTTCCCAAATGAAAAACAAAAATCTTGAAATTCATTATGCACATCACTTCTAAAAATACATTGAGGTGGATTCTAAGTCTCCAAGGTATTATGAAATCTTAGGTGTTTATTCCTATTTAGATTGTCCATTGTCAAGAAACCTAAATGATCCATAAAACTAAAAATATGAGTACATTTAAGTCTTTTATATTTTGTATTATTTATATAAATAGGGAATGATAGTTTTACCTTATGTCTCCATCTATACATCATTTCATAAGACGAAAAACCATTTATCATCCATATAAGTACAACATGCATCTGAAATAAATATTTCGAACATGAATCATATGTACACATACTCATATTCCAAATATGTTTCAACCCATTTATTAAAATTTTTAGGAATAAATAAAAATTATATCTAGAATAAGAAGTTTTAGATATGAGTAAACTCATGAAAGTATACATATCCATGGAGAAAACTTACAAATGTCGATTAAAACATTCCACGTGTTGTGTGAAGGAAGCATCTTCCAAAATAGATTAAAACCATCACATGAAAGATCCATAATCACATTATTCACATCACATAGTAAATCAATATATCAAGCTTCAAAATTTCTACCATGAAAATCCATCAATCGGGTGAACTAACCCAACATTATTTTTCTTCCTCTCAGTATCGTGCCGTCACATTTTTATTGATATTACATTAAACAAGAAATGATTGTGTAGTATGGGGATCGATGTAATGTGAATCATTACATCCTCTGTCAAAAATTATGGTGTTTCATAATCTTTTGGCTTTCATCAGGATGTGCTAAATTTTCTACAATCATTTTTTTCTGGCAGTTTCATCCTAGAATAAGTTTAATTTTTTTAAGAAAGAATGATTTTTTTAAAATCCAAGTTCATCAAATAAATTCCAATAAAAATAATGGTTTTAGGTTATATCTTTATATTTTGGAAGCATGTCTATAAAATAGGTTATAATGTAATCAATGGATGTATTAGAAATAATATTCAAGGTTTTCCAATGAAACAATTGGATTAATAATTCAATCTTTTCCAATTTAACACATTTCCAATACACTAGAGTAATTGAAGCCTCATATTGAATTAATTCACCCTATAAAGATCATCATTTTCATTAGAGGAATCATATATGATGATATTAAAGTCTTATTAGGCCTTCATCATTTATATCTCATGATGAAGAATAATTTAAAACCATTAATCTAGAAAATTTTGTAATCTAGTCCTCTTATTTGGATAATGATCATTTTGAGATTGAATCTTATCCCCATTGTGATACCACAAAAGTAGTTTGTTTGAAAACCATATTTATTTACATTGTCTCTAACTTCTTTATGGATCAACCTAGGTTTTCTAACACAATTATAATATGGGAAGTGTATATGACCACTATTTGAATCATTTTAAAATGAAAAATATAAAAAAAATCCCCATATTGTTTTGAAAATCACTTGTGATTCGATAGGATTCATAAATCCAACTTCTATCCATTCTGTAAAAAAAATTTATTTTTCCTTTCATTAAAGAAACTAAATAAGAATAAATTTTAATTGAAAATATATTTAAGGAAATAATAATTTAATCACTTTATATGAAACCATAACAGACACACTAGTCTATATGAGAATCCTAATATAAAAGATAAAAAATACTATATATATCATAGTATAAATATAAAACCAAGATATTGAATTCAATTATATCAATGATTAATAACTATACATAATAAAATACTATATTGTGTTTGAAATTTGTTTTTATATTTTTCCCTAATTCTATTTAATTTTTAACTAATGTTATTCATCTTCAATAAATTCATATAGAAAATATTACTAATTCAACGTTGGTTTGGTATAATTGAGCTTGATTAGGTTCTGATCAATTCATTTCAATATAGTTTTTTTTGTGTTTAATTAGGTCTTCCTGGTAAATTTCACCTTTTTTATTTTTTTCGGTTAATTTTTTTTATATCAGGTCATTTCAAGTAAATTTGGTTTTATTAGTTAATTATTAATTTTTATCTATTTCAATGCATTCAATTTAGTTTGATTTGAGTAATGTCAAATCAATTTAGTTTTTGATTGGGTCATTCTAAATTATTTCCATTATTGTATGTTTTGGTCCCATTTTTTTAGTTTGGTTTAGTTTAATGTAGTTTGGGTTTGGTCTAGTCAATGTGTTTTTATAATAAAATATGAGTGATATGTTATGTAATGAGTAATTATTTACAATAATGTGAGGTGGTATTATAGAGTACTATTAATGGTTATATTAGACCATGCATTATATTTAATTTATAAATCAATTAGTTGGGTGACTATAAGGTAACGTCACCTAACAATCACCAATACACTTCCATGATAAATATAGTTTCCTTAAAAGAAATATTTTTCACCATTCAATGTAAATATTTTCTCCCCAAACACATTAAATATTTCATTATTATCATTGATACGTATCTCTTATTTTCTCAAACTATTTCACTGTGTTTGTTTCACAGTTTTTATCTATTTTCATCACTCACAGTTTTCCTTTTCAGTATTTCTATATTATAGATTAGTTTAGGTCTAAAAGTATTCAAAAAAAACATTTACAGTTCCTCATTTTATTTGATCCTACCATTGTTCCACTAGGGATGTGTTGGTATAAAAATTCATTTTATTGCTAAATAACCTACTAAGGACTCTATGCCTATCTTCTTTTGAAATTTTGGCTGTATATATGTTAGAAAATAAGCTACTTCAATAATTTATTTTCTATAGACACACAACCATACCGCAGATATAAAATTTATTGTATATAAATACACAAGTGAAAAATAAAATCCTCTACAAGTGTATTTTATCAATATCATTTTTCAGGGAAAACAATTTTCTTCACAATCACTAAAAACATAAAAAATAAAATTTGTTATTTTATATATTTAAATAATCATTGAATATGATGAATCATAAATCCCAGAAACTCATTTTATATCGAGATAATTATTTCATATAAAATAATAAAAATCATAAACAATCAATAAGAATAATTAGATTAGTTAAACATATTAGAGGTACTAAAGATACCCACTTAGACACATCATGTTATAAGTAAATAAAATCTATTACATTAGATTACATGTTAGGATGAATCAATAAAATATTAATAAATATGAATGATGAATCATAATCCATTCATGACTAGTAAAAAACTAAACATTTCTTTAGTAAATTTTTTATTATTTCATGGTACAAGGGGATGTTACATACCTAATAATATTACAGATGTATGCATTTAAAATAGAAATATAGATTTTGGACTAAACTAACTAAAACCAAAACAAAGAAGAACAGACAATAATTAACCAATCCAAAATAGAATAGAAAAAACTAAAACTAAAGTGAAGTGGTCTGAACTAATCCAAAAATACATAAATCAAATATAAGAAAGAATAAATCGAAATATATAATAATAATAAATTAAAATACCACAGAAATAAGAATTTTTAGTGTAAAGACATGGGATCACAGACCCAAAAGTAAAAAAATGGATACCTGACATATTTAGAACACAATTATTTGATATTGAATAAAAATGAAATGAATTCAACAAGGGAGATTGTTTCTTGGCCAATAGAAAATACATGATATTGTTGTTTCTACTAGGTTTTGGGAATATATTTGGATGATAAGTGGAGAGGGGAACCCGTCAGTTTATTTGGGGAAGACCTATGTGAACAGTTTTAAAACACCTTAGGTAGAGATATACCTATCCCAATGAATTTTTAAAACTTTTTGGATCAGCTTCACATAAATAGCCTATACTTGTGGTGGGGACAAACCATTCGGATAGGGCATGCTATATGAATGGGTTTTTCAAAATATTGGTATAGCCTCATGGTTGTAGCCTTAGGCTCCATTAGTGTCTTTTGTGATGTAATTTAAATTATTATTTTTTCAAGGTTTTTTTATTCATGTTAATACACTTCTATTTTTCTATTATTGAACTGGTTTTATGATTACATCCATACACCTTTTTTCTCTATATGGTTAATGATCATATTATCTATTTTATTGACATGGGTAAAGGTATTAGCATTCCATATGTTATTTTTCCAATAAGATAGATCATTAGAAAGATTACTATGTATTGTTAAACTATCAACCTTCTTCTTCCATATGGGTTATGATCATGTTATCCCTTTTATTCACATAGTAAATAGTATTTTCATTACATATGTTATTATTCTGATACATATTTTTAGTGGAAAGTTGATTATTAATTGTTTAACCACCCACCTTCTTCATTTATATGGTTTATGGTCATGTTATCCCTATTATTAACATGGGGGAAAATATTGAAATTATTGATGATTATTGACTTCTAACATTTTTGGATTACGTATTTCCATTATTTATTCATCATTATATTGATTTACATTTTTTTATTATGTCATAAGTTCTATAGGTAATGGAATTAAATTTCTTTTTGACTCAAATGGTGAATACATTAGTCAAAAAAAAGTGATAGGTGGGACCTAGAATTATATATCCCCTTAATGCATCAACATTTCTCATGTGAAAAAATAGATTGGGTTTATGAGTATACATCTCCCCATATCAGTATAGTTTTTTTGGAATAGTCTTAAACAATAAGTTTTTGAAGTTTATAATTATGCATTACATAAATATGAGATCGGTATAATTGATAGCCATGTTTTTATTCACTGTTTTGGATATAGAATTATCTTAAATTTAGTTGATTATGAATTTTTTTGAATTATTTATTCCTTTAATAATATGTATGTCATGCTTTTTTACATCTTTATTTATATATTTCTCATACTGATAATTTGATCTCATTGCTTTCTTATGTTTATATTCCTATGGATATTATTACCCGTATTATAGGTGATATTTATAAATGGATAACTATGTGAATAATTTGTGGGATATGTTGAAATTTTATTTTGAATTAAGTAGTTTCTTATATTTTGGAAAAAATAAATTTCAATTATTTGAGAAAGACATGGGTTTTTTAGTTTATGTTTTCCCTAATTTACAAAATCCCTTAACTTAAATGGTCTTCGGAATTTATGTATTGAAATTTTTATTTTATCTCGTATAACTTTTGTATAGTTATGTCACATAATCTATAGTTGTTATCAAATATTATATGTATAGAAGGTGTTTATGGAATTGGGATCGAGACTACGAGCCCAAGGCATTACATTCTCCTTTTATATAAAACATATCAAATAGAACAATTACATTAATACATTTTTATCTAAGGTAAGAAAAATTCCCCCAATGAAATTCCATCAAGAATTAATGAATTTAATGAAGGGGTGGAATTTTATACAAAGGAAATATTTTCAAAACCATAGTTCAAAATTACTCACAATGAGTAAAAAAGAGAAATATCCCACACATGAACACCCCTTTTAAATTACATAAATTAGGTATGAGATAAATTAATTTATACTTTTGAAAATGAATTCCCCAAGGATGATAAAAACTAATATAATAGTTTCATGTAATATAGCATAAAACTATAAAAAATTTGGGATAAATCACTACATGACAATGATTGTAATATACAATAACTTATTATAAAGTGATCAAACAAGAATCTTGAGAAACAACCATGGGGAACTGTGTTTAATAAATGATATGATCTCTATACTATATTATGTTAGAAAATCATCATATCCAATTACATGAAGGTAATTATAGAGATATTTTTTCATGCATTGTGGGTACTGTCCACATTTGAGTCAATCTAGCATCACAACTAATGGTTAAATACATGAATAGAGAATATGTTATCGATATTAAACAAGTAATATTCCTAGATTCATTCCTAATTTTCTAGGGATCCCAGTATCATTAAGTAGATATGAGAAATATCAATCATGAAACCAAGAATATAAAATAGCAATTATATAGCAGCACATAGAAAAAAGAATAAAAACACACCCTCAACTTGGATTACCCATCACATAAACAGTCCATTTTCATTAATAACAACAATATATTATCAAAATCACTCGTTCATTTACACAAAAACATAAAGGGGATCACTTCAAGGGTATACATACAATTACAAATTCCTTTCTATAATGTATAAATCAGGCCTTAAGAACATCAATTAGAGAAACCATGTTATTAAATAAAATTTAAAAAATACCAAAAAAAACTTCATCAAAATTCATAAAGAAGTTAAAAATCACAAGGATAACTACTAAAAATCCATTTAAACTATATTTTTAATCCCTAAAAATAATTTGGGAAAATACCCAGTTTAATTATCAAACTCATTAAACAGGGAATCTTAGGAATTTAAACATAAAATTTATGTTCATACCATTTGTAATACCACAAATAATTACTTTATTTTTATTTTAGAATAATATTAATTTCATTTTTGTATTGATTTATACACAACACCAAGTTAATATTATAGTACACAAAACACTAAGTTATCTTACATTAGACGAAAGATTGGGTATTACCACCTTTTAATAGAGTATATATTTAAAAACTAAATTATTAAACATTAATAAATTTTATTCATCAAAATCAAAATAATTTTTGAATTTATAATTTCAAATTTATCATAGGTTTAATTCATGGTATTTTTCTTTGAAGATTCATTTTTTTATTAATAGTGAAAAATAGTGCATTTTAGATGAAAAATATTTTATTTATTTAAATAATTATTAATTGTAAATTATATTTTAAATTAGAACATTAAGGTAAAATGGATCAATTATACATATATTAATCCAATTGTGGTCATTGGAATCAGTTTTATATTTAAGTTCTATATAAAAACATTTTTAATTTTTGAAATTTTTTACTTTAAAAACCCGCTTTCTTTCCATGTCTACAAGATAACTGTTAAACATAATTTTCCATCTTTTGAGATTTGATTTTTTAAAAAATGGGTATAATTGGTTGTAATTATTATAATATTTGTGATATAATAATATCAAAATAATTTTTTACCAAAAAGGTTTGTGAAAGTGATTAAAATTATTTGTGATGATTAAGGAAAAATTTTGCTAAATAAGGGACTAAACCATAATATTAAGGGCCAAAATAAACTAGAAACATGTCCAAAATCCATTAGGATAAAATAGTTTTACCATATCCCCACTTGGTTTGGATTTTATGTTTTATTGGGATAATATTTTAGCAAATTTCACTAAATGATACGTTAAGTGAAGAAAAAAGACAAAAAGGAAACTTCTTTACTTTTAACATTTAAAAAAATATAATATATGTGTAAAACATCATATATTTGGTTATAGATATAATTTTGAAAGATAAAGAGGTTATTTTTATCATAATAATTTATCATTAATTTTTAGAGATCAATTAGTAACGTAAAATTCTTCAAAAATGTCAATGCAATGATTATTTAATTAATTATCAACTAAAATAAATGATACTACAAATATTAATAGTGAAGAAAATTTATTAAACCATTATCTTTGATTTTTTTTATAGACTAATATATAATTTAACATATCATTGAATTAATTTTTTTTAATTCTAATATTGATTTTATGTTTTTAAATTAAAATTAAATAAATAGTTTCAAAATTGGAATTGATGTTATTCTATAATAAATTATATTTTATTAAATGATTTCAAATTAATAAAAATCCTATATTCTGCTAAGTAATTTTTAAGAATTAATAAACATTAAATATGGTCTATTATTATAAAAATTTATCCTTTACAATTAACTTATTTACCCATAGTGTCTAAAAACATTTTTTTTCATGATCTGGGTTAATGTAGTGTTTTTTCATGTTGTTTAGAAATGGAACAAGGAAGGAAGAGGTGTAACAGTTCTCATGGACAATGTAGTGGTTTCCATTATAATAAAGCTTATACAACATGTATTAGAACTGATTAAGTAATATATATATTAGGGTAGCTTAATCAGGTTATGTCACAAAACCTTTCCCAAATGGAGCATGTTGTACCACAATGAGACTATTCAATGTTGTATCACATTATGCGATAGAGGCCCCCATCGTTTGTTTGGAGTACTGATCCAATGGTAGTTGAGAAATGGATTAATTATTTAGATAAGATTTTTGTGAATTTGGAATATAGAGAAAAATAAAAAGGTTACACATATGATGTATTTTCGCAAAGGTGATCATGATAAATGGTTGCATCTGATCCAGAATACTAGGGAGAATGTATAAATAAAACTCATGGATTGGAAACCTTTTATAGATACATTATTCAAAAAATATTTCCTTGTGATCAAAAAATTGAGATGAAGATAAAGTTCCCTATCTTAAATAAAAAGGATGAAGAATGTGTTGTGGAGTATGAAGATACCTTTACAAGGTTATCCAGGTACTCTACAGATTAACATACACAATAAAGACAACAATATTGATAACTTTTTTGAAGGGATTAATCCATGTCTCTAAAGGTAACTAGTCCTTAAATTCTTTTTATCTAATGATGAACTATTTTTATGGTCCATAAAGATATAGAAAAAATTATATATTTATTATGGCTTATAAGTAGGCCATAGAATAAGAGGAAGGTAAATCATAAAATGGATAAGGGAAAGAAGAAAATGAAGGATCTCCCAAAATTTGATAATTTTGGAAAGAAACACCTTGGTACATGCATGCAAGTAATGTGATTTTGTTATAAGAGTAGAGAATAATGACACCATTATTTATTTCAAGGGAAGGTAATAAAATTCTATTGTGCAATGCTTCCACTATATATAGATTGGGAACATGGAAAATTAATGACCCAAACATCAAGGGAATATACCACATAAGAAGTCAAGGGATCAAGGTCAAGATTATTTTATTGATACTTCTAAAGTGGAATGATTAATGTTAATATTTATTTGGATCCTTAAGTAATTTTGTAAAATTGTTTTATCATTGATGTACTGGTTATAAGAACTATGAAATATGTAAGGATTGTATTGTATTAAAATTTCAATAAGGATTTGAGATCATATGTTTAATGGTACCAAGAAAAATAATTCATAATAATGTAAAAAATATTAAAAAAATTACATGTTTGAGGGGAAAATAACCCTTAGTATATTTCAATTTTTGATACAATAATTCTTGGATAAAGATATTATTGATATGAATAAAGTAAATTTGAAATAACTAACTACCTTGGAACTGATTCTAATGTTTCTAATCATATAAAATTGAAGGATCATAAGGTTAACCAATTATAAAATGGTTTAAGTTGATATTTTTATGTGGTTTTTGAGATTATTTTATAACTTTAGTATATGAATAGTCTTGTGCTAAGGGATGTAGAAGAAATAAGTCAAGGTACAATCAAAGGAAAATATTGTGAAAAAATTTCTAAACTCTTGGAAAAGGGTATCGAAACAAAAATAGTATCCTTTTATCATCATATTGTAATATATAAATGAAATTTATTCAAATAATTGTATTATAGTTTTTGGGTCTACAACTTTCAAATTAACATGTTCTTTATCACTCTCTATCTGAACTTGATGGTTATATTTATCTTCCACAACTATGTTTTCACTAATGTTCTTCAATTATAAATCCTAGTGTTGTGGTTAAATTCAAATTTCATTTTCAATATTATTAACAATATGTTTTATTTTTCATATTTATTAAGAGGGTTTTTCAACAATATTATTTTCAAATATCAAACTCTTGATTACTAAGATCATGTTTAAATTGTAGGGATCCAATTTAATTAATGTGTGGAGAATGTAACACCCCAAAACATTACAATATTTTTATTTTAGTATAAAATAAATTTTATTTCTATCTTTATTTACACGCAACACCTAGTCAATCTTATGCTTTATACAATATTGAGTTGGCTTGCTTGGCACTAAAGACCATGATTTACCGCCTTTTAATGGAACACCTATTATAATATTAATTCTAACATTTTTCTAAATTTTATTTTTCAAAATAAATATCATTTCTAAAATTTCTCAAAATTAACTTGGGTTGATTTTTAGTTATTTTTTTGAGAAGACTAATTTTTTGATGAATAGTGAAAAATATTGAATTTTAGTTAAAATATTCCTTTTCCTTTAAATAATTATTAAATCTAAATTATCTTTTCAAATATAAATTAAAGTCAAAATGGATCAATTAAAAAAATTTAAATCCAATTTAGGTCGTTAGAATCATTTTTATATTGAAATTGTATATAAAAATGTATTGAAATTTTTGAATATTTTTGTTGTAGTAGGTACTGTAGGATGAGCCCGTAAAGTGCATATCACCTTAGGGTTTCTTCCTATCACCGTCGTCTTCTTCGCTGTGTTCGGGCTATGGATCCCCCTCGGTTCTCCTAGCATGATCGAGGGGCGGCAGCTTCTTCCTCGGTGAAGGGTGGCCTCATTGGAGTCTCAAGGTCCGTTCTTCCACGTCATGGGTGTTTGGGTCTTCGGGTTTGGGGTCGCGTTCCATCTCTTTCGTGACGTGGGATTGTGACCCAGTGCAGCGGCAAGGTGCGGTCCTTTATGTGGCGTTGGGGTTTCATTCTTGTGTGTAAGGATTGTGTTCCTGTTTCCTACAGCGTAGAGGTCCAGATCTGGTGCATTGGGGTCTCGGTCCTATTCTCTACGGTGAAGCGACTTCTGATTCAGTGTGCTGGTGTCGAGATTTGTTGTCTTTGGCATTTGGGGTGAGCTCTGGTGTGGTTTTGGGATTGCGGTTTAGTGCGGCGCGGTGCTGAGTTCTGGAGTGGCATCTGGGTCGAGCCCTTCCTTCCGAGGTGTTAGGGTTGTGCTCTGGTCTTCCTTCGGGGGTTTTTCCTTTTTCTTTCGCAGGTTCGAAGGAATCAGTTTTCAAGGGGGTTGTTGTTCAGATCGGTGATGAGGAACCGTGTTCCGTCGTCTACGTCGTGCTCCGGTAGGGGTCTCTTGGTTGGAGTTGTGTGGTCCCTGCTAGCTGGTTTGATGGCGGTGACGGGGAAATTTTTGGTTGGATGCATAGCAAGCTGCTTGTTTGAAGATTTTTTTAGTGTTTAATCTCCTGAATTGAGTTGTTTTTGAATGGTGGAAGTGATTTGGATGGTTTGTTTTTTGGAGGTGGGAAGTCTATGGAACTGGACTTGAATTCGTGGAATCGGCTTTAGAGGAGGATCCAGAGCCAACGTTTCATCTTTGCAGAGTATTTTTGGATTTGGATATTTGAGAGGGTATGGCGCCAGCCATCGGATCGGGCCCATGCTTTGACATGGGACACTTTCTTGCTGAAAAATATTTTAATGGTGGAAAGCTTCATCATGGTCAAATGTTATGGAGGAGGAGATCTGTGGTGTCATTTTGGTTTTACTCTTTCTTCTTTTGAGTGTGATTTGTACTATTTCATTGAAGTATTCTTGGGTTTTCCCCCTTCATCCCTTAAAAGGGGGGTTTATCATATAATAAAAAAAAATTGAAGGTATTCGGGCAGTTGGATGGATGGAGGTACTGTAGCATCCCAAGTACTGCAAAATAACTATTCATCAAAGGGCCTTATGAGCCAAAAAATGGGATTTCAAGCATTGTACTTAGGCCACTTGGCCTTGGTCCTTAGAGCTATGTAATGGGTCTCCCTCTACCTAGACAAAAAACAGGTCTTTTATTTAATTATAAAATGAGGCTTTAACCCCTCCCTTTAAAAAAATTAAGGTAAAATTAAGTGTAATAAGGGACAAAACCTTAATCTTAGGGACCAAAATGACCTAGAAACTTGTCCAAAAGTGATTTTATGCCAATAGTTCAATGATATCCCCTTTTGATTAAATTTGATTATTTATTTGGATAGTATTTCCTGAAATTTAATTATATGATAAGTTAAGTAAGGTTAAAAGAAAAATTGGGAACATTCATTACCTTTAAAATATATAAAACATTGAGATATGTAAAAAACATCATATTTTCAGTTATACAAATCATTTTGAAAGATAAATGGGTTATTTTTAAAATTATATTTTATCAATAATTTTTAGAGTTGAATTTGTTACCTAAATGTTTAAGAAACACCGATACTGTGATTATTTATTTAATAATAACTAAAATAAATGATACTTTAAATATTAAAAGTAAAAAAATTGATTGAATTATTTTCTTTAACTATTTTTGAATAGGGATAAATAATTTTACAAATCTTTTAATGTAATATATTTTAATTCTAATATTTTTTTAATTTTTAAAATTAAAATTAAATAAATAATTTCAAAATTGAAATTATTGTTATTTAATAATAAATTATATTTTATTAAATGATTTAAAATTAAATAAAATCCTATATTATACAAAGTTGTATTTAATTGTTAATAAATATTTTATATTTTATATTAATTGGAAAATCATTCTTTTATAATTAAATTATTGACCCATAATTTTTAAAAACATTGATAGCTCGATTTGTGATAAAGTAGTGTTTTTGTGCATTGCATGCGTTTGATTTAAAATTAATTTCCAAAAAACATACTTTTTTATTATTATTTTAAATTAGATCTCATATTTATAATATAGTGGATACATATTTTCTAATAAATATATATTTAATTTATCTTTAATGGTTAATTTAGATATATTAGAAAACTAGTTGCTTTAAGAAAAACCAAAATGATAAAATTGGGGAAACATAGAAGTTAATGAACCAAATTATAAAAATTCACTATTTTTTTGTGGAGGTTTTTATCAACCATTATTCCCCTTTATACCTTTATTTTCCTATTTTTCAGGCTCATGAGGTAAAAGTGACCTCTCATTAATGTATACCTTTTGGTATTTACATGAGTGTTAATCTGCCACTATAAAAATACATTCACTCTTACCCTTCCTCACACATATAAAGACACTTTGTCTCATATAACCTCTACATAAATAGTCTATAAACATACCTTCCCTCTTTATTGAATCATCCATTTGGGTATAAATTCATCCAAGGAATCCCTTTGGTGGAATCCAAAAGGAGTTATCAAAAGAAGAGGTAACATCTTTCCTCAATATCTTTAATTTCATTTCCTTTATCCTCCCCTTAAAATATCTTTATTCCAAGTTTATATAATAAATTTATAATAAATATCTAGTGATGTTTTTTTGTTAATTTTTAGACCTAAAATTACACACACATCCATCTAATGGTCAACTAACCTAACCTTCATGTGTGTGATGAACTACCACCTCACAAAACGATGTCATTTTTTTTACATTACGATCCCTCATAGTTGGTAATTATGATGGAAACACTATTAATATATGATATATAATATATTTATGTTTTATTTATTCTTCTATAATTTTTATACAGCATATACCCTTATGCTTTCAATGTGGTGTAAATATATTAACATCGTCTATCAAAATGTGGAATAATGCCCCCTCAATGTTATATGATTCGTTCACAATATACATGGAATGTATAAAGAATGATTTTAATTAAACATATTTAACATAAATGAAATATAATATATATTCATGAAATAATTAACTTTCTATAAACATAATATATCATATATTTTTTTAATATCGTATATTCCTTATTACCCTTTCACATACTAAAAAGTGATAACATCAGTCGTGGATGTGTGGACTACCGCCTCCCCGACGTGATGTGATTCATTTTACATAAATATATATATATATATAAGTATAATTGACTAAATAACATGGTAGTTATGATATAATTATCATTATGTAAATTCATAGGGTTACTCTATTTCCATAATGATCACTAGAGAATGAGAATTTTACCCACGCGTACGTACGACCTACCATCTCCATGATTGCAACATTTGTTCATTTTTCATAAATATATTTCATTATTGGTTTTAAAAGTATGATTAATATATAAATATGATAATTATTACATTATTATTATTATGTAGATGTTTTTATAACTACCCCTTTGATCATAGTTCACCTACCAATATATTTTAACACATGAACCTAATTCATTAAAAACACACGACATAAACTTAATTGTCATAGTAGTAGTTTAAAACATTGTAATATGTGAAATAAAATTAATTATAAACATGAAATTTTATTTGAAACAAATAAATAATTAACATAAGTTCTTTATAGAGTAATATAAAGATATACACAAAAATTATGACTCAAGCTAAGGGATTTATTCTAAATTTACATTCCATTGAGTCTTATTTCTTGTTATGCACCAATTCACTTTTATATGGTGTATATATTGACATTTGAAATATTATATCATGAATATAATTAATATCATGATATTTTAAGTTTTATATAATTTTATTCCTTCATGGGTATTATTATTTAAATGTTTCAATGTGGCATGGTTAAATTTTTAATGTTTAAAGATTATTTTCCCTAAGAAATTTTTAATGATATTTTAATGGTATTTTCATTCATCAATGTCAACAACACTAATTGGTACATATAATCCACTAAGGAATTATTTATAAATCCATATCTCTTATTAAATAAATACATTTTATTATAATTCGTGTTGTATATTTGTTTAATCTACTATTGGATATATAAGTAATGTTATGGACTGGTATGACATGGGTTGGGGGGCCATTTAAAGTAATCCCCTAGATGAATCAGAAGTCTCATCGGATGAAATTAGGTTGGATGAACCATTTTAGTTTTTAGCCAATATTTTATAAACTATCTTTTGGAAGTTTTTCATAGTAGAGATAAGGTTGGACAAACCAAATAGGGTTATACCCACTATGTAATAAAATATATTGTGCAAGGTATTGATAGTAAATGTACCATGTACCTAAGAAACATGATATCCAATAATCATGAATTTACCTCATTTATCTTCTATTACTATTTATCCATGAGATTTTGAGTTGAAATATATATGTAGGTGTTTCATTCTCATTTCATTGAGTAAATGGAATGTGTTTAGGTTTCTTACCTTTTTGTATTGATACTGCCTTATCTAGTTATTTGAATGGAATATGTTATCATATATTTAAACTTACATATTTATTATTCTCATAAATTTATTAATGATTCCACTATACATACCATTACATTGAATTTTATCTCACCCTTATTAGGTTTCCTTCCCCTAGGTTATGAAGAATAAATATTTTAATTATTATTCAAGGATGTTTTTCATTCATTTTATTACATATCATGTTTGTATTTTAAATTTCCCAATGTATTATGGGTATCTTGTATATAGTTTGGAATTCCAAAAATTCAAAACATATTGGTAATTAAAGATTAGATTCCTTATAATCATTGCAATTTAAAAAAATAATGCACCAGCTCTAGACTTCTAGGTTCGTTTTATTACAATGTATATGAAAACATATTTTGAGCACCAAAATATGAGAAATTACCTTTGGGTTAAATAAAAATAGAGATAAAAACTATATAACTTTGGAAATAAATAATATATACACCTAATATAATTTCAAAAAAGTACAAGCATGAATTATAAATATTCAAGAAATGTAGAAATTAAAATTTAAAAATCTATAAATGGAGAAACCTACATCAATCAACTGAATTCATAATACATAGTGTTATTCCACCACCAAGAGGAAATATAAATGCTTAAATCATGATTCAAAAGCATAAAATCAGAAAATTAACAATTTCTATCACTACAACAGAATCGTCGTTTAGCGGCGGTTTAAACCGCCGCTACATTGTTTGGTGGCGGTTTACAGAAACCGCTGCCTAATAGGGAATCGCCAATCTATTAGCGGCGGTTATTTGCGTTTAGGGGCGGTTTCAGGAAATTGTCGTAGCTTCCTCATTTCGCAGCGGTTTTCCTGAATTTAGCGGTGGTTTTATGGGCCCTGGACATCACTTTATTAGCGGCGGTTATAACCGCTGCTAATAATCTCAAATTTCAGTGACCGTAAAACCGCCGCTAAAGTCACGGGAACCGCCATAGAATGAGGCAGCCACGATGCTCCTATTTAGCAGTGGTTAGAACCACCACTAAATGTAATTTTTATTTTATTTTTAGAGGCAGTTTTCACCGTTTAGCGGTGGTTTAAACGGCCTCCAATATACATTTCGTGGCAGTTAAAACGGACACAAAAAGTTTCTGAGAATAAAAAATAATAATTCTTTGCTTCTGTTGCACCACTGCCCTGAGAAACAAATAAAACCCGAAATATAAACAAACTGAGAACAACCTGAGAAACAACACCAAACATGTGGATCAATAAGAGGGAATCACATATCATATCGACCAACCAGGTCACTACACCTCTTGTGTAGGAGGACAAAGTCATCAGCCTCAAAAAAAAGTTTCATCATAGACCCACATAACCTTTCATGAAAGTTAATTATCTGTTTATGAAGGCTCAAATGACTCCTTTGTCAGTAAAATCACACACTAGAAAATATATATGATGTGAATCCTACATGCCAAATACGATGCATGAGAGTCATATTTATTTCGCATAAAAGCCAAATCCAATCCGCTGTACAACCCCTTTGATACATAGTTAAAAATGATTAAATCAATATCATTGAGGAAGGTCGCAATATGAAAAAATAACTACAACATAACGTCACCCAAGTAAGAACCATTATAAATTGACCTCTAGGTCCTTGTGTCATGATAGAGGCAGACACACCATAAATAACCAACTTGAAGAACCCAAAATTCATCCTTTGAACACTATCTCATTTCAAGAAAGTACCACTCCATGATGGAACTATGAATAAAACTTCATCCTCTTGTTGATTTTATTTTAGAACCTTTGATCTCTTACAACTTCATGTAAATTATCCTTCAAAACTCTCCACTCTGTTCCCCACTTGATGGTTGTATTCAGATACTAAGTTTTCATTTTATCACTAAACTTTTATATTTCTTTAACATTAGTTTAACCTCATCCTTTACTCCTCGTTATATCTCTATGCTTGATATCACTTGTCTTAAAAAACCTAAATTTTCTTTTAATCTCAAAACCTCTTTCACATATTGCTACATTTTATTATAGATTTTTAGTGAGTGAATTTACAACTTGGAAATTAGTTATAAATAAATCCTTTAAACATAATGATCTAGAAATTAATATAAGAAACAAAAACATAAGTTAATAACTCCAGTGGTATCCATCAAGCTATCTTCTTCCATATCCTCAATTGGATACCACTTTATATGTTCTAATGTCACTTTTTATCACCTTATTTTTGATTGATAGCATTGAATACTTTATATAAGTCTTTTACACCACTAGAATTTAAAATCTAACTATATACCACATCAACTCTTTCATTACTATTTATAATTTCATATTTAATAAGAAATGACACAATTTGTTCAACACATCAACAATGGGCCTCACCAAAGTGTCCACAACACTATCCCCTTGATCACTATAAAATGACCCAATTTTTTCAACACATCAACAATGGGTTTAACTCCTAGTCATCCAAAATCTCGACTACCAATTCAAACATTGACCTAAATGTAATGATGTATACCACAATCGAGAAATAAATACATCAAAAACATCAAAAATCAATAAAATGCATAAAAAGAAACATGAGAAATCAAGGATATTTTAGGACATGAAAATGTGTGGTGGAAACTATGTGCCACAAATGATACATATACAGACCAAATGTTTCCATTTTTGTTCAACACATCAAAAATACAACTACTCAGGGTCCGATGATGCATCGTCACCCTCTCCACCTTCATTTCCACTTTGTGATGTCACCTGTAAGAACATTATATTGAAAATTAAATATGGTTTCATATTTATATTAAAACATAAAAAAAATGAATGTTAGAAAACTAAATGATTTTGATTTTCTGTGATTTACCTACATACCACCACTCGATGCACTCCCACCAGGGGCATATATGCTCATCTACTGACTTATTTCAGTCAGCTCTTTCTGCAATGCAGATATCTGATCCCCCTGCTGGGGAACTATGTTTCGTAAAGAAACAATCTCTTTCTTAGAATTTCCGGGTATGGGCTGACTAAAGTCAGGAGTAGATGCAGCAGATATCCCCGGTGGCCTTCTAAAAACGTCATATGGAACAGGTCCCAAACCCATCCCGCGTACTCTCCCAGGTCTCTCCTTCCCAAAGACTTTAGCAACCAGTTCATCCTGGGAGATAGAGTAGGAATGTGTAGGATTGGCATCCCATAGTTCTTTAATTTTGACCTATAAATCAAATATCAATATATATTAACACAGTAAAAACTGATAATAAGTTATTATGATAAAAAACTTGACTTCATACCCCAACTTCTTTAGTAGGCTCATTAACAAAGCATCCATCTGATTTCTTATGAACATTCAACCATAGTTCAGTTCTGGATGCTTCATGGACTAAACTCTGTGACTGAATTAATCAAAGATAAATCAAAAATTCAATATATTAAACTGATAATATTGTCTTATAAATATTTAAACTAATTAAAATATTATCAATGTCGTTCGACTTCTAAAAAAACTTTTTGAGCCCGGAGTGTGCGGGATGACTTTCTTCGCTCGGTTTGATGCATTCTGTCTTGAGAGATCCTGAAATAAATAAAATTCAATTTAATACTGATTTATTTAATGTCATTTCCTTTTCATATACATATATAAAAGTAAAATGAGGATAATATTATAATATATATATTTCAATACCATCCGCTTCTGATCCTAATGCCTGTCAACAAAAACTTTCCACTGGTCTTTCGGTACCCCACTAGGTAGCTTCTCATACATTTGCAGTGCGGTCAACGAATTATTGTTGACATCACACCACAATATCCATTTAAAATATTTCCACTTCTTACCTAGATTTTTCAACGTCCACTTCTGAGCTATCACATCAGCAACGGTAAAGTGGAAGAACATCTGTATATAGAAATTCATTTTGAAAATATTAGTAACATGAAATTCAATTAGACCATAATTTAATAAATTTACCTTGATTTGAGAATCAAACACTTCATTTTTCCATCTTGGAGGAATATGTCTCCAATCGTCATATGAAATGGGATGGGAAATGGGCTTCGCTGCCAGCTGGCCTATAATCTGGCCAAGTAACCCTGCGGCATCATCCATAGGGACCCCGTAAGAATCAAATGGCACAACAATCTTCTCGCCATTAAGATTCCAAACATCTGAAATTTTTATGTTTTTCTCCACGGTTGCATTTTTTTCATATTAAATGAGAAAATAATTAGTATAAACAAAATGCAATAAATTTATTTAATTAAAATTTGTACCTATGACAGTGACACTCTAGTATGTCCGGGATGAACCGGAAGGGGAGTGTCGTTGCCCCACTGTTGAGGCTCCTGGAGGGGGATTCGATGACTCAGCCTCTACTGGGACATCCACAGAAGGTGTGAGAGATGGTGCAGAGGGAGATGGTGTAGGGGTTTCGGCAGATGGTGCCTCAGATGTCGTGGGGAGGGAGCCAGATGGAGTGTCATCTATCGCAGAACTAGATGAAATAATGTACCGCTTCTTCCTTGGAATTCCGATCATTTAATCAAATAAAATTAAGTTCAGAATATATATTTCAAAAAAATTATACAGAAAAAAAATTAAAAATGATAATGGATGGAGTACTAACAGAAAAAATATACATAACAATGATAATGAATGACTGCAGAAATGAAACAAGTGGTTGCTGAATAAATAAATAATTGTACATACAATCATTTTCCCCTTCAATCATGTCGGTTTCCTAATCCATTGCTTTATCCACTTCATTCATCCTTTCTAGACTAATATTTTCAATATCATGATGGAAAAATAATTCTGCTTCCGGTTGCTGATTAAATTAAATTTCAGAGGTCAAATTTTCCACTTCATCACCCATATCATACAAATCTCTTTGTATTACGTGAGAAACTACACTCCACCCTTCATCGGCAACATAATTCACATAATATACCATTTTTTTCTTGTGATTCTACGATATATGGATCATTCAGTTCACAATCACCAACATCCATCAAGTGAGAGAAGTTCACAGAAGTAAATTGCGAGGAATCTCTTTTAACACCTTTGACAATATCGACCCATTTTCATTTGAATAAAACAACCGAAAAATGTCTGTGGTAGTTTAATTCAATAATATCATGCAGCTTTCCATAGTATTCCAATTCAGAAAATGTAAATATACCACTATTCTGTGTTCTCAAAACCACTTCTCGATTGACTGTATGAAATCTAAAGCCATTCACATTATAAGCGTCGAACTTTCTAACTTCTTTTAGAGGACCTCTAGAAAGAAACTTGAAATCTTATGACACCTCTATTCGAGTATCAGTATTCATGATCTGAAAAATGAAATATAATTTATTAGATTTACAAAATGTATGTGTCAAACTAAGATTCGTATTTATTGCAATATCTATGAACTTACACATCATGCAAACCATTCTACAAAATCTTTATTAACAGATTTCATTATATCTTTCTCATTTCATGTTCGGCCTCTCATTCATATCTTTGTTTGTATCCTCAACTCTTCAATAAATGGATCTTCAATTTCACTCTTCAGCAGCACATATCTATGTGCCTGAAATAATTCCAATTCAGTCAGTGTCACATTTGAGGTCATCCCAACTGATCGGCCAATAGCAGGAAATATTTTGGATTTCTGGTGTATTTGAGATTGAGTCGATGTGTCGTCAACACGTCTAACTCGATTAAATCTTGTCTCAATATAATCCTTGTATCGAGAACAAAAGGTAAGACACTCCTAAGCCATATATCCTTCATCAATTGAGCTTTCTGGATCAGCTTTATTTCTCACGTATCATTTCAAATGCCCAAGATATATGTGAAATAAAATAAAAATAATTATACATTTAATTAAGAACCAAAATTGTTTACTGAAATGGAAAACATATAAATAAAGTACCTCTCTGTTGGATACATCCATCAATAAGGAACGAGGCATCCTAATTTAGCTTCCTTAACCAAATGCATAGTTAAATGCATCATTATAGTAAAAAAGGACGGAGGAAAGATCATCTCCATTGCACAAAGGGTCAATACAAACCTCTCCTAGAGGTTGTCAAGCTGAAATGGATTTGGAGATTTATCACATAGTTTTCTGAAAAATGTGCAGAACTGGAGTACAATAGTAGTAATTTTTTCAGGTAATAATGTATGCAATTCCAATAGTAGTAACTATGGTAACAAAATATGTAAATTGTCGCTTTTCAATCCATGTAACTTACGATTCTTCAAGTCAACACACCTCGAGATGTTACTTGAATACCCATCAGATACCTTAACATTCTTTAGCATTCGAAGGAATGTATATTTATCACTATTTTTAATTGCAAAAATTGTCGGAGGATACTTTTCATTCTCATCTGGCCAGAGATCGCGTTTTATGTTCATTGCTTGTAAGTCTTTGCGAGCATTGAGATGATCCTTCGACTTTCCATGCTAATTAAGCAATGTCAAAATCAAATTTTCATAGACATTCTTCCCAATATGCATCACATCAAGATTATGCCACAACAAATTAAATTCCCAATATGGAAGTTTGAAAAATATACTTTTTTTCTTCCATTGTTGTGTTCCGGTTTTGCTTGACGATGCACTTCGGACCCGTTTTCCGCTATCATTCAAATGATGAACCTTCCAAAATTCTGTTTCAAGATTTTCAAGTTGTGTCAATATTTCAAAACCATTTAACAAATTTGGAGGTGGTCTACGATCAATGGAACCATTAAATTTTGATTTCTTAAGCCGGAATATATGAGATGCATCGATAAATATTTGATGACACAAGAAGCACCATTTTATACTATGAGGTAGCCATTTGGGCTCAAAATCAAAGTTACAAATGGGACAAGCCAGACCCGTGTAAGTGTTCAAACCAGATAAATTACCAATCCTAGGGAAGTAACTAATGGTCCACATTAAAGAAGAATTCATTTTGAACATTGTTTTAGAAGAAGCATCAAATGTCTCAACACCGTTACTCCATAACTTCTGCAATTCATCAATCAAAGGCTGCAAGTATACATCAATATCGTTTCAAGGCATTTATTTTCCAGGAATAATCATTGAAAGGATAAAAGATGTTTGTTGCATATACATCCATGGAGGCATATTATAAGGGATCAAAACAACTGCCCAAATGCAATAATTGGTACTCAAAGTCCCAAATCGGTTGAATCCATCGGCAGTCAATCCCAATCGAACATTCCTAGGACCAGCTGAGAAATCGAGATGTAATGAATCAAATGTCTTCCATGATTGGGAATCTCATAGATGTCTCATTATCCCATCATTTTTATTATCTACAAAATTCCACTTCATGTGTTTGGCGGTTTTCGATGACATGAATAATATTTTTAATCGAGGATTCAAAGGAAAGTAATGTAAAACCTTTAAAGGTGTGCTTCTTTTCTTCTTCTCCATGAAATTACATCCATTCAGACATCCAACATCACCCTTTTCCTACCATCTATAAGTCAAACATTTCTTTCAATTTTTTCTACTTGAATCCTCTCCCCAATAAAGCATACAATCATTGGGACACGCATGTATTTTTGTATAATTCAAACCAAGCTCGTTAAAAACTTTTTTCATATCATAAAAAGATTCTGAGATTTTTTCTTCAGGAAATGCATCACGAATCAATTCCAATATCATGGTCATTGCCTTATTTGTAATTCCACATAGAAATTTGATATGGTAAAACTTCAGTAGAAATGAAAGCTTTAAATATTTCAAACACCCACTATACAACTCTTGATTTCCATCATCAACTAAATCATGAAACGCATTTTCCTCAGTGAAGTTTTTGCTTACAATTGGCTCCATATAATCAAGAGGAGGATCCAATGATATGTGACAATCTTGATATGCCTATGTTACAGTCTCAAAAACATCCCTTGTCACATTGCAATTTGTAGCACCCTATTCTGGTTGTTTTGATATGTTTTGATGCTAATAGTTGTGTATTTCAGTGCCGAATACATCATTTATTAGGTTTTGCATTTCATTTTCCATTGTCAACAAACTTGGGACCTCATTATGTGGATTAACATCAGTGCTCAATCTTTCTGTAATGTTTGATTCTCCATGCCAAATCTAACACAAATATTGAGTAGGGAATTGCATCATTATTAAACTTTCATAAAATTCATCTCTCTTCAACCATGTTCTAAATTTACATTTAGGACATGGACATTTTATTCTCCCTTCAACGGATCGAAAAGAAATTGCAAAATCAAAAAAATCATTCAAACCCTTAACATATAAAGGTGTGTTCCTCGGCAATGTGATCCAGATTTTATCCATGTATATCACAATGTTCCTACACAAAAAACAAGGAATTTCATAGCATTAAAACAATCAATAAATATATTCAAAAAAGTAATCATTAAAAAATCTAAATGAAAACTACTTAAAATCCAAATATAATTTCAACAATCAAAGGTCCCAAAACAACACCTCCAAAAAATTATCAAACATGAGTCATCTTCTATAACCCGATCATCAAAAAGAAATAATGATGAAAAAAATTTCCATAATAGAGAAAAATTCAAGGATATATCAAGAAATGGGTCTCAGAATTCCTCAAAGTCCATAAAGTGGAAGCATAAAATTGATTATCTCTTTCTATAAGAATAGGCATTTTCATCATGTTATGGTTCATCCTGCCTCTACTCCTTGTACATTGGATTCTCTTCATTCCCACTATTAATTTATTGCATACCTAATAAAACTAAGGAATGAACAACCATCGATTTCCAAGAATATTTAGCTTCCATTCATATGTCCCTAGTGACAACCTCCAAATTGGTTGTTAACCCCAAATAAAGTAGAGATGTACCAAGGTCTGGGTGAAGACCATCACCAATGAAATGATATTTGTCATAATTTATGACCCCTATCTTAGGAGAATATATACCAAACCTTGAAAGGTTATTGACATACTCCCATACAGATCTGTCACCAATAAAAAGTCTCATGAGCTCAGTCTATTTCTCTACATTCATTCCCTTAGGAAATAACCATTAAAAAAATCAATCTTGATGAGATTCCAATTGATACATTCATGAAGTTAAGAAGGTACCACTGACTCCCACAAGACTCTACTGAAACTATAAATCCAGTTCTAAAAAATTCTCACCCACAAAGTATCAGGTTCCCTATGATAATTTAGGATCACCTCAATTTGTTCCAACTACCTAATTGCTTACACTGACCCTTGAAAAACACTTAATGAAGGAAGATAGTGATTCAGGAATCCTATGATGGTGTCTGAGATTGAAAATGATTCAACATCAACAAATCAACATGTATTCTAGGTCGGAATAAGAACTAAATAATTCTTTTTGAAAATTAAAGTGGACAATAATAACATCTAAATGAACTATATCAATTAAATACTCGAAATAAAGACTAATTATTCTATATGAAAGTAAGAATAAAATAAAAAAAATTATAAATTAAAAAAGGAACACACTAATGAAACAAAAATTACTTTTCGTTTTAAACCACCATTTTTTATAAGTAATTATGAAATACCACCTTCAATAAGTGTGAACCTCATTTGGAAAATACAGATTGGAGAGGAGTTGAAACCGGATAATAGGGGGATAAATTGTGATGTAAATGCTATGGCTTTGTGGGATGGGTGTCTAGGCGCAAACCATGAATACATTTTTGAAACCTAAGAACATGTATACGAAAAAAGGTGAAAGGGGGATAAAAGAGTGATCTCTAAAAATTTCCAAAACTAGACTCAAATGAATCACATGATTCTCCTCGGTTTAATATTAAACCAATATGTCATACTCAAATTCCACTAAAATGAATCAGGATAATCATGGAATATAATGTTGTTAAACACTATAAAAATTATGGGTTCATTTGTTAGACCAAAAGGCATAGAAATATACTGTTAATGTCCATACCTACTCTGGAAGAAAATCTCCAATATATCAAACTCTATTATTCTTAGCTAGTGAAAACCAGAATAGTGATAAATATTTGAGAACTAGTTTTTCACTTTCAACTGATCAAACATATCACCAGTCTAAGGCAATAGAAACTTGTTCTTTGCTATGACTTGATTCATCTTTCGGTAATCATTACGAATGTGAAGTGTTCTATAATATTTATTTATAAAAAACAAAGCCATTTCCCAATATTAAATGCTTGGGAGAATAAATTAACACCAATTTGATGTCCAATTTAATTTAATAAAAACCCTATAAAATTTATTTGGATAATTTATGTTCATTAAAATGATGAGTAATGGCTTGTTTATATCATATCAAGGTGACTTTAGCCATATCGAACAAAAGAACCATTATATTGTGATGATTGCACTATACTCATGTGTAATCTTTCAATAAATTTAATAAAAATACCATAATCATATATAAATGAAAGTTAAACCAAATGGAATGAAGAAGATGAGGGATATCACCTAGAATCTCTATACACAAAATTCCACCCAGAACATCCTAGATCAAAGGGAGTCGTAGGAGGGATGAGTATAAGGATGACGAGCCAAAATGGCCTCCCCCATTTGGTTTTTTTAACCAAGAATCCAAGGGTATAACCTTGAAATTATGGTTCTTTCCCTCCTTTTGAAAAAAAGGAATTTATCACATTCATGATGTGACCATGATGGTAACATCATGACCGTCCCCCAAGTAGTGGGCTCAACACCCCTGCTTATCTACATTATGATGAAATATTTCCCTTATGGACTGAAAAATTTTATAATGTTCACCAAAATAATTTTTAACGTTCATGTCCATTACGTGAATAACCCCCATCGTAGGTTATCCATTTCATAGGTTTCTTCCCTTTTTCCAAAAATATACATACTCATTGTACCATGAAGTTATTGGCCATGACATGTCATCATCTTGGTAGCTAGGACATTAAACTACCTAAACACAATTATAGAGTTACTTAAGAATTTTTCTAAGACCTCCCTTGGTAAAATGGGTTATCCCCGTACCTAGATACCATCATGACATTACTTGAGTGTCGCATTTTGACTAACACCAGGACTAAAATTCAGCAACAGGTTCACCCTAAACCTACTCCAAAATCCACCCAAGAACATGATGCTCTTACTAGGCCTTAATAAATATTCAATAACATCTCTTTGAGATAAGATAACTCTTATAATTACAATATGAATCCTAGTTCTCCAAAAAAACACTTCTCCAGAGTCAAAAATTAACATTTCCACTAAAAATTACCACACATAATGGTGTATATCATTACATAATGAATAAATCAATATCATTTTTTCATCTATCTCCCTTTACATGTATTAATAAAAATTCCATGTTCCTTAAATATCTTCTTGGAACACTTTATTCCATATCCCCTATGGTGAATAATGAATGGAAAACAAAAATCAAAGATTTAACACTACTTTGACACCTAACTTCAACATATTTTGTCCATCCCCAAACTCCACCAATCCCATATTACATTATGGAAACTAATTAAAGGAATGTAAAATAGATTTTATAGATTAATAAATGAGGGAAATAAATGTAGATAATATTGAGGATCACCATATAATACTCCACTCATCCCACTATTTCAACATGAAATTAAATTAAAACATGGAAATGAATAACAGATATTGGGACACCCTTTCCTCCCCTGAGATCAATTCCATAATTTATTTCTCAATAATTATAGAGTTAATAGATCGTGATAAAAAATTTTAAAATATATATAATAAGAATAAATGAAAAATTATAGTTAACTTATTTTCTATGTTAATCCTCTACTGGGGAACTTATTACACAATGGGTATCCCAATATATTTACACACTCTATCCCACTTTCGTACTAGATAAGTCTAAAGAACAAAGGAATAAATATCCATGATATAAAATATTTATTCCCTATAAATTAATTCTATGTGGCCTCCTTATTGATTATTTACTCAATTTTGTTAGACAATAGGTATGGGGAATATTTGGTGTTCCCCTCTGTACAAGAATGTATTGCATGTGGTTTCCTTCTTAATTTATGGCCATGATGAATTAAAACACCTCCTACATTGAATATTAATCATGGAATATTTTAGATTCTTGAATGATATGATAGCATTGCCTTGGTAATGTATTCTTATAGTGGCTGATGACGATACATCAAGGTAACATTTTAATATCAAGAATAGAATTGAGTCTACATTGGTTGGTTGACATAGTTTTACAAAAAAATGTGATGTTTAACTGGGTTATTTATATATCATGACATTACATCTTGAGACTATTTTGATGATGAAAAATGCTTCATATTATATCACTATGTAATTAGAAATTCCCATGAAATAGAACATCACAATGATGATTAAAATATGTCAAAAATGCATCTTGTGTGGAAGAATAGGGTATCATTAGAGGATAGACATATCCTATGTTTTACTATAAGATAGAATTGGTTATTTGAAACCCTATTAAGGCATAACGTGCAATATAAAAATTTCAAACCTTAGGGTTTCGTATAGGTCTTCGGGGAAGCTTGGTCACTGGGGTCGCGGGGTCGCTGGGGTCGTGGGGGGTTGGGGTCGCCAAGGTCGTGGGGTCGCGGGGTCGCTGGGGTCGCCGGGGTCGTGGGGTCACCGGGGTCGCGGGGGGCTGGGGTCGCGGGGGAAGCGGGGGTCCGGGGGAATCTGGGTGAGGAAGGTCGGGGTGGGGGGAAGGGCTGGGCTATTAAAAACAATGTTTCGTGGCGGTTTATTATAAACCATCATGAAACCTTTTTTAAAAAAGGTTTAGTAGCGGTTCCTAGAACCGCCGCTAAACAGCGGTTTTGTTGTAGTGTACTGAGAAACACTAATACCTAGTTCATAATGAACACCATATAGAAATAGATAAAGAGGGAAAGAAAAAAATAAGACAGAGATAAGATGAGGTTTAGATAACATTACTTAAAGTAACCCTCATAAAAACAAGCATGAAATGCATGTAAAATTCAAGAGTTATGATTACTAGGAATCTTGTAATCCGAAGGGATGAAAAAGGGACCCTAAATGGTCAAATTTAGAGTATGGGATAAATGGAATTTCAGAATAAAAAGACATAATTCATCACAATGTGAATTTCTTTCTCATGGAATGATTCACCCTTGAACACTCTATAAACTAATAAATACCTAAAAATACCATCTATTATCATTATAAATAATTTATTGGAATATTTAATGAAAAGAAAATATTATGTTCAAATAATTTTTAATGACATAAAAGAATAATATGACACAATAGACATGATAAAACAATTAAATCATTCTAATTTCATTGTATTTAATTCCCCTATCAATCAAAAAATACTATTCCATCATGAAATGAAAACATCCCCTTTTAAACAAAGGAAGTGTATATTATATATCACCTTTTTCCACTAGAATGAAACTTATTTGTAGGGAAATAACCCTTAAATATCATAAAGAACTCCAATTTTAACACCAGTAGATTTTATGAATTTTATTAACAAATTTAATTTTTTTGATTGCATACGTTATACACAACATTTTTTCTTAACGAACTGTGATATTATATTAATATTATAATTTCAACTTGAATATTATAACCTATCTATTAAATTTTGTGATATGAATATGAATTTATAGATTTGGAATATTATGTATAAATATTTAAATAAGTAAAATATATTTTTGAATAAGAACTAATTTTTTAGTATAGTATTTATATTCATCAAAAATACCTTTTTACCAAAAAAAATAATTTTTATTTCTTTTTGTGAGAAAATAATAAAATCAATTTTAGAAAATTTTATTAAATTTATTTGATAGAAATAACTTCATTTTTTTAATAAAAATTTCAAACTTATCTTTCGTTTAGTGTTTGAGAATTTTATGAAAATAATAATTTTTTTAATGAATAGTGAAAAATACGAATTTTTATTAAAAATAACCATCTTGATTAAAGCAGTTAAAATGTTCCATATTTTCTAAAAAAAATAAAATGTAAAAAGAGTTCCAATATAATTTTATTAATCCAATTAGGTCTTTTTAATCAATTTCATATGAAATACTTATATTAAAACTTTCTATACTTGTTAAAAAAATTCTCTTTGGAAACCCACTTATTCATTAGATCTGTGAGTTTATTTTTAAATTATATTTTTCCAATTATTTGAATTTAATATCAAAACTTTTGCTTCCATATTTTAAATTATAGTAATTAATATTTTATAATAATTTCAACTTAATTTTTAACCATAATAAATAGTAAAAACATCAATAATTAATTACCACGGTAAAGGTAAAAATGGGTGTATCGAGGGTTAAACTAAAATGATAAGGGTTAAAATGAACCCAAAAATTGTATAATTTATATTTTATCACCATTTTTAAACCTTATAACTTATATGTTTTGATAATGGGACATTTTTTATATTTTTTTCATGTGAAAATTGTGGGTACACCATTTTCTTTTCAAAAATTCCATGTGTTTCCTCTCCCTCACTTATAAGAGGGTACCACCACTCCTTCTCTATTCACACTTAGAAACCCATTTCATAAAATAATAACATCAAAAATATATTCCTTAATACCCTCAATATATTAAATATTAAATATTTTTATTTTTAATCCATCCTAGGAAGGCTTTAGCTGTATACCTAAAGGGGTTCTCGGAGGAAGAGGTATTGTCCTTAAACATTAATTTTCACTTTATTTATTTTTTAACTCCTTAAAATATTATTGATCCATGATTATATAATAATATAATTATATCCCATATACTGATACTTTATTATGTTAATTTAATAACCTAAAATTCTCTCATGTTCTATCAGATGGGAAATGAAATCGTCGATCATGTGTATGGTAGAGGGCCACCTTGCAAAACGATGAATTTTTTTCCATAACCATCTCTTATAGTTTGATATAATGATGGATTTAACATATTTATAAGGTACTTTTGACATAAATATACTTATATAAATATAATATTACATATACCTTCTTACTTTCCATAATGTGTAAATATGATAACTTCGCTTGTGTGTACAGAAGATTGCCGCCTTGCGAAGTGATGTGATTCATTATTCACTTATTCCTTACCTAAAAAGTAATAAGGGATGGTTTATGAAAAATATGTGATATATATGAAACATAAGTCATTATTTAATGTTAATATATTATTTATCTTTATTTTGTTTCAACCATTGGGAAAATGGAAATAGTGTTCATGCATATGTATGTCTTACCGTCTCTATGAACAGTGTGACTCATTTTTTACTTATAAATTTTATGGATTAATATATATATATATATAGTTAATAAATATTTTATTTATATCAAGGTTAATATCCAGGAGACTATGTAACCATGATAAAAATATAATTACTTAAAATACCAAATCAAAACAAATATGAAAAATGAATCAATTATTATCTGAAATGTGATTTTATCAAGGAATTAGTAATAAAAGGGTAATAAAAAGGTTATAAGTAAATAATATACGGTATGAAAAATTTGAGTATTGTTATTTAACACACATATAAAATAATTATATATATTATTCTTTAGTTTGAAATGTGTATGAATGAAGTCGATACTTAAAGTAAGGGATTTCTAGTCTCTCTTTTATTTTTCGGAGATGTATGACATAATCACCACTTGTTTCTTTTGTGTAGATTCTATACTTCAAATTTCACATTTTATATCATGAATATATTTTTCATGATATTTAAGGTTTCATTTAATGTCATACTCTAATGGGTTATATAATTCTATGCTTTCCAAAGTGGAAAGGAATTTTAGCCTCATGTTCATTTTTTGTGGGACACATGCCCTATACGAAAATTATTTTTATATGTTGGGTATGTTGAGTACATTAATTTTTTTTATACCACTTATATTGATAATTATTGGATATAAATATCTAAATAATGTTCTTTATTTCATGTTACTTATAATTCAGAGGATACCAAAGTGGTAAGGGTTTAATGTTATAATCTCATTGTTTATTGGAATTAATTATGATAATGTTCTAATAATTAGATCTTGTGATATAAATCTCAAGAGAATAATGTATTTTCTACTCTACTAATTTCTATTGGGTACATGTTTTCATTTTATTCTATTCTCTTTAATCACTCATGATTATAAAATAATTTGTTTTAGGAAAAACTGAATTAATTTCTCTCTTTGATCGAAAATCCTTTTTCTCCAATATCAATGTTTAAAAAAATAAAGAAATTTATACTATTATTAAATGATTGTTTTAAAGATAATTTTTATCTATTTTAAAAGTTTTAAAAAATTGTTTGAGTGTAATCTTCTTTTCAGATTCTTAATAAGGACCTATTAGCTTTTACTTAAAAATGAAAGGATTATTTTTTAACGTATATGGCATAAAAGATACATCACATTTTCAACACCACTTAATGATTTAAAGTTTCCTTTTACAGAATTTCAACGTTATTTTAAAATATATATTTTTCAAATATTTGGTAAATCATTATATTTTAAGGAAGTGTTTTCAAAATGGAAAACATTTTTACCTCAAAAATATTTTAATGATATTTTATTGAATTTATATTCAACACTGAAAATAACTTCTGGTGTTGCTGATGTTTTACTGGGGATATGATCTAATTTTACTATCATTATTCTTTATATATAAGGTCTATTATTATAATGAAGCTATTTTAATGAAACCCATTCGTTTTTGCCGAGTTATGCAATGATAAATTGATGAATTATTTATGAAACCCATTTATTTTCATTGTATAATACTATTATGATATGTTTTTGAAACCCATTTCTTATCATGTGTTCAGATATGACTAATGTATTATGATCTTATATATCACATATTTATGGGTTTATTTATGAGAATGTGGCTATGTTATAACCAAATACAATGGTTATTTTATAACCAAATATGATTGTCACATTATAACCAAGTATGAGTGGGTATTATATATCTAACCAATTAATTTGGTAAATATTTATATCACATGAGATAATAATGTTATATATGATGATGATCATGCTCCACAATGGAAAACATGCCTATGGTCTTGATACATAATGATTAATAGGTGATGTGGCATGATCTAATATGTCTAATGGTCTTGATGGTCAACCTTGACCAATGTAATGGTTCCTATACCTATGTTGTTGCCACACTTTTATGACATGAGCATATAGTTCCCAAATTATGATAATTTCAAACTCTTATGAATCTTGTCTTTGGGAATGATAATGAATTATTTCATGATTCATTTTTATGATCTATGACAGGTTGCATATAAAATTTGTATGTTATGTTCATGATCACATATCCTTATGCCTATTTTATACAATCATATGATCATATAATGGTATATACCATGTTTACAAATACTAATAATCTGATAACCCCCTTTTTTATGTTTCCATTCTCGAGGTTATGAATAATGGTTTTATGTATGGTTTGTTTATGAAGAGTAAATGAGGTGAAGATCATAATGTGAGATTTTGAATATCATTCATTAAATAAGAATATTGTGTATCTAGTCTTCAAAGTCACTGAACTGTTGTGGTCCTCAGGCATGTATTTTTGAAATATATGCAATATTCATCTAAAAAGATGTCATAATTATGTATGGAAACCCTAGGTCATTGTTGTTCTTAACAAAGAAAAGTTTTTGTAATCCTTTTGAAACGATAATTAGAAAACATTAGTGATAACCATAAGGATAATTATATGTATAAGAAAGTATCATATAATTTTTGTGAAGGATAGAGTGAGTGGTTTCTGAGAAATTATATCCCTCTCTAGATACAATAAGTGGATGTTGTTTTGGAATTGTTGTACCTAGGGGACTTTGGCCCAGGTAATGATGCTTGGGTTATCTTGGGTGACTTCGATACAATAGCTGACAGGAGGGAAAAGAGGGTTGGATCTGATTACTCAAGGGTAGTTATGTAGGACTTTCAGATATTCATGGTGAATAATGGGTTAAGTGACCTGGGCTTCTCTAGAAACTAGTTTATATGGTGAAACAATATCAGATTCAACAAGAGAATTTGGAGCAGGTTGGATCACTGTTTATTCAATGTGCATAACTTAGATTCCTTTCCCTAGTCAATGGGTTATCATCTCCCCAGGGAATTATCAGACCACTCTCCCCTAGTTTTGGTTCTTCAAAGTGAAGTCAGGGGTCTGGAACATTTTATATATTCTCGTAATTGGGCCAAAAGTGATGATTTCTTGGACGTTTTTTATTCCACTTGGTGTCAACAGGCCACAGGGAGCCCATGGGTAGGCCTAGCCTCATATTTAAAATGACTCAAAAGTTACTTGCAAGATTGGAATGGAAGAAGGGGGGGTGGTGTTTCCCTTATTGTGGCCATGCGTGTTGATATGGACAGACTTGAGGAGGGGCTCCAATAGTGTTGGGATGATGATGTCCTTGTGGAGCTCAATGATAAAAAGAATCAGTATGAAGAAAAAAATGATGGATGTTGAAAGACTTCATAGGGAAAATTCAAGAGCCACTTTGCCGAAGGAGGGTGACATGAATTCATCTTATTTTCACGCGTGTATCAAAGAATTAATGGTGGATAGTAAAGTTAAAATTAAATTACCAGATGGGTCCTTCACTAGTGATGTTGCAGTGGCAGGTGGTAGGGATTTGGTCCACTTTAAAAATCTCTTGGCTAGACCGAATGGTTGGAGTGCACCATGGATGGAAACGGGTAGCTATGAGTTCTGGTAGTGTATTCCAAGCATTATTAGCTAGGAGAAAAATAATAGTATGGGGTCCCTTCCGTCCTAGGAAGAGGTCAAGGAGGTGGTGATGGGCGTGAATAGAGATAGTGTACTTGGTCATGATGGTTTTCTAGGTTCATTTTATAGGTATTCCTGGACGATTATTGGCTTTCAAATAGGGTAGGTTGTGCGAGACTTCTTCAAGGGGGCATCTCCCAAGGGTGATCTATGTGACCAAAGTGGTGCTAATTCCAAAGGTCAAACAGCCTGAAACAATTGACCAATTCCGAAAAAAAATTATCAAAATTTTCTTATAAAATCTTGTCCACCAATATTAAAAAGTGGCTTAAAAGTATGATTCCATGATTGGTGTCAGAGGAACATCATGGATTTATTCAAGGAAGAGGCATTCATGGTGCAGTGGGATTTTTTTCAAGATATGGTGGAGGATCTGAATAGAAAAGATATTGGTTTGAACATTATCATTAAAGTGGACATGAAAAAATCCTATGACAAGCTGGAGTGGAGCTTCATAATCAGGATTTTGTGTAGATATGGGTTTAGTGAATGGGTCTGCAATTTATTTTTCAGATGCTTTGGGTCACTGTGGTTTTCTGTCTCGTTCATGGGAAAGAACATTTAATTCTTCAAAATTGTGTGTGGGCTTAGACAGGGGGATCTGCTTTCTCCGTTATGATTCATCTCGGCGTAAGATGTTGTCTCAAAGAACATGAAGCGATTCTTGATAGAGGGTTCTATTTTTTCATACAAGAATAGAGGAGGATGTAGTGTGGTATCTCATCTGATGTTTGCTGATGATGTCCTCTTGTTAATCAATGGTAGGCGGAGGTCGGTGTTTGGCTGGAAAAATATGTTGGAGGAATATGCTAACCAAAGATGGCAGAAGGTCAATCTAAGGAAAAGAAATATTTTCATGTCTAATAAAAGTTTGGGGCAGAGATCCAGAGATATTTAAATAAAACTAGACATAAAAGAGAAGAATCTGCCCCTTATATACAAGGGGGGCCTTATATCTAATGGGAGGATCAAAATGTGTATGTATGAATGTATTCTAAGTGGAATCTTAGCTCGGAAATGTAATTGGAAAAGGGTATTTATTTCATTAGAAGGGATTTTTAGCCTCATAAAAGTGTTCTATCATCCATGGAAATTCACGTGTTACCAATTGTAAAGGCCCCCAAAGAAACAGTGGACTAGATGGAAAAAATGTTGAAAAATTTTGTTTGGGATGCCAAAGAGGAAGGTAGAAGTCATTGGGCTAGTTGGAAAAGAATGAAAAATCCCATTGATAAAGTGGGTGTACATTTAAGGAACATATCCGAGACCCTACAAGGTTTGTAGGCCAAGTTGGCATGGGAAATAATTGAGGGAAAGACGCTTTGGGCATGGCTCATGAGACATAGATACGGGGAGAACTAGGCAAAATGGACGGGTAACATAAGGAACCCCTCAAAGACGGCTAGAGTGGTGACTAAGATCCTGGGACTGCTTGCGGATAAGACCAGGTGGGTCATTGGTTACGGTGAGATAAGATATTGGGAGGACAATTGGTGTGGCTCCATTATCCACTATTCAGGTTGACCTACCCCAAACATTCGGTTTAAAGAGTCGGCTGCCTTTCCAGACATCTATATGGAAACAGTTGACCCTAAGTAACATGGAACACTTGACTGCAACAGTGATGAGGCAAAGGCCAGAGGTATGATATTCACTGCTACCTACTCGGTTATATGGGAGACTCGAGACAAGCGGAGGTAGGGTACCATATTATCGCCTGCCTACCTACAGGCACGACTTCGTATGCTGGTGGCGGAATTGGGAGGGTTTCAAGACCAGGGGAACGACTCCAGTTCTCTTCGGATGTTATTACTAAGGGCTTCCCTACTACCAGTGAGTGAAAATCAGAACATGAGGGTATGGGTGCACTGGATGCGGACTTCTACTGGTATGAATCTCAATGTGTATGGATCTAGTGTGGGGGGATTTATGAGCAGTGGAGGCCTAGTGATGGATGGTCACTGATTAGTATGGTTGGGTTTTAGTGCGTTTTATGGTTCTGGCAGCTCGCAGGGTGCTGAAGCAAGGGCTGTGGTCAGCGGTCTCTAATTTTGGAATTTGTATAACATTCTTGTATCCAAGGTTGAATCAGACTCTAACGCTCTCATTGATTTTATGGAAGGAAAGATCAAACCACCATGGGAGTTAACGTACCAAATTTGGAGAGGCAAGAAGCTGCTGGACCAAGAGTAAAGGTGGGGCATAGGCTGAGAGAAGGAAAATTTTCTGTTGATTCTTTGGCATGCAAGGGAAATAAAAGTGGGACTTTATCCTTTTTTTGGGGGATCTTATCCTAAGTAGTGATGTAACTTTGTAATGGGCAATGAATTTGGCCTTCATCACTTTTTTCTGCCTTAAACTCCATCTCATGGTACTTTTCTTAATAAAAAGTCAACTTTTAAATCACTCAGACTAATGATGATTTATGATCATTAAAACTGTTTTGGTTTTAGTATAGGATTGAATATATATTGATGAGGTTGAGGTGGTAAAAAATATGATCAAATAATTAAGTACCCTATTTGAACTTAATTATATTTATTTATATATATCAAGAAAATTCTCTAGGAGTTTTAATTCCTATCCTCCATGATTATATATTGATTTAGTTGTGAATACCCCTTATTTTATGATAAACACATCGCATGTCTATGATTATTATCTTGTTAAAGATTGGGGGAGTGTGATGCATGAAAATATTGTTATTCTACCTCTAGTAAAATTTGATGTTATCTTATGAATATATTGGATTTTTCAATATAAATCCCACATCCATATTCATTGAAGGGGATTCATATTTGATATTCCAAACAAACCTATGATCATCTATTAGTGTGATGATAAGTATAAACATTTTATGGAGATCACATTAATTTTATGGGTCTGGATTCTAATTGAAAATGGATATATATATATATATATGTATTACATGGCATGGGATAAACTAAACATTAATGATATACCCATTGTGTGGGATTTGTTTGATGAATTTCTGGAAGATTTTCCTAGACATCCAGCAAAACATGAATGTAATATCTCAACAGAACTCATACCTAGTGACACACCAAATTAAAAGAAAACCTATAGAATGGGTCTGATTGAGTTATAATAATTTAGTAAGAAACTCCAAGAGAACGTTGACAAGGTATTTATTCATCCAAGTGTGTCATCATGGGGTGCACAGATTCTTTCTATTAAGAAGAAATATAGAACAATGTGAGTCTACATTGATTTTTAGGAAGGATAATAGAAGAGCATGAATATCACTTGGGAATTTTGATGAGGTCAAAAAGGAAGGAAAAAATGTATGAAAAATTTAATAATTGTGAATTTTTTCTACAAATGCTTTCATTTTTGGGTCTTATAATCTCATGTGATGGTATATCAGTGGATCCATCAAAGACTAAATTTATTGAATGTTGGCTTAGAAAAACCATTATCACATATATCTAAATTTTTTTGGGTTTTTTGGATAATATTAATTATTTTTGGAGAATTTATAATGAATATCCAATCCCATACCTAACTTAACTCATAAGGGATCCATGTTCCTTTGGATAGATAAAAGTAGGGAAAATTTTAGGTGACTATAGAGAAATTTAGTCAGCACACCTCTTCTTACATTATCCTACAATGGATATGGGTTTGTAATCTATAGAGATTCATCATAGATTATAATAATACAAATCCTAGTGATATAGTGATAACTTATTCTTCATAATAATTGAAGGTACATAAGAAAAATTACACAACTCATGATTTGGAATTAGCTGTGGTTTTTTTTCATTAAAGATTTAAGGACATTATCATTTTTTGGAAAGGTGTGATGTAAATACTAATCATAAAATCATAAAGTATATTTTCACACAAAAAGAGTTGAACATGTTCCATAATGGATGGTTGTAGATAATTAATGATTATGACAACTCAATACATTTCCACCCATAGAAAGTGAACAAGGGGGGAAAATGCTTTCAGTCAAAAGGATCATGCTTGCTTATCCATGACATGGATCACAAAAGATCAAATATTTATAGATTTTCAAAGGATGGATATGGAAACCATAATAGAAGGGGTAAATATTATGTTTCTCAAATTAGTGTTCATCCAAATATCCAACTGAATATAATAGAGGCATAGAAAAATGATGTGGATTTGTAGAAGAATGTGTGAAATGTTCCTAAGTGTTGGAACCAAGGCTGTTCTTTACTGGAAATGGAGTATGGTTTGTGTTTGTTATCAATCCACATTAGGCTGATGAAGGGATTTTCAAGTAATGTGGTATTAGGATCGATGTTGAATGTAGTATTGAAGGTGACATAGTTTCCTAAAGTTTTCCAAATTTTTGGGCCTCAAAACAGAGATTTTGTTTTTGGAAAAAGGGAGGTTTTCTCCAAAGGAAATACGCAGAATGGGATTTCTTAGAATAGTTCATGGATCAATACATTTAGTTTTTGGAATAAAGAACCGAGAAACATGAAGTGGGAATGGTATGTAGAAAACATAAGAGGAACAGTTCACAGAACGAAGGAGGTTTGCGGGAAGGCATGAGGTTCACATAAGGAAAAAAGTTCACAGGATGGTGTGTCATTCCCAATATCTAGGCGAGGATTTGTGTTGCAATGTAGGGAGAATGGTAGTACGTGAAACACATAGGGAATTGGTTTGTGGAAGGTTCATGGTTTGAGGTAAAGGTGGTGATGTATCGTAGATTTGGTAAATCTCGATTTAGTGTATTTTTCGGATCTGTTTATCTATATAAGGAGAACTTCCTTAATTAAGGGACATTATTCGGATTAATAAAATTAGGGAGGAATTCGGTGATGTCAATAATTGTTCGTAGAAAAAAAATCTTGCAAGGGAGATGAGGTTCATGAGAGGAGAAGTGGTACAAGATAGAGAAATAGTCCACATAAGAAGAAGTACATTGAACGAGGAGATACACAGAGCAGAGTCTATACACAGAGAAAGAAATCAGTCTGTGGTGCTCTTGAAGTATGTGGAGGTAGTGAGGCGGTATACGGAGTAAGTAAATACACAAAGGAAGGTAGTATGTGAGAGTAGAATTGAAAGAAGTTCATAAATGTGGTTGGTGAAGGTTGTTTGTGAGAGTATAAGAGAAGGAAGTTTGCGAAAGTGGTTTGTGAAGGTGGTATGCGGTCACAGCTTGGAGAGGCGGTACGCTGAGCACACCAGTACGTTGAAGAAGAATAACAATTCAAAGAGGAAATTTTTGAGAATGAACAGTACGCTGAAATGTAGATTACTTCTACAGGGGAAAACGGTACTTGAAAAGGGAATCTATCTATAGTTAAAGATGCATGATTTAATTCCAACACATTAAAGCGAACATCAAGTCGATAAATTGAGTTCGGATTCATCCCAATTCAGTGAGAAAGGGGGATTCAACGGAAGTGATCTGGGGGATGTAGTGTGTTATTCCTACGACCTTGTAAAGGCAGTGTGCCCGATATAGTGTGACTTTACTAAACCTTTGTAATCCACATCTTATTAATAGTAGTGTACTTTGGTATGAATGACAACCTATTAGCGTATTCTCTTTGGACTTATCCCTTAGTGGTGAACCAAGAAAAATTTTAGTGTCCATACTTTGCATATGATAGTTTTTTTAGTTTCTCATCTTAGAGGTTTAACAGGTTCCTACCAATGTTGGAACAAGATCCATTAGTTTAAATGAAAAGTAGACACCCTAATTCACCCCTCCCCACTCATGGTGTTTTGGGGTCCTTTAATGAGTTTAACCTTGATTGTGAAATAATGATACGGTTTAAGAACATTGTATGTATTTTATCCATATGGTATTTGAAGGAGGTATTATAATTGGATCATATTTATTCATTCTCTATTCATCCAGGAAGTACAAAAATGTATATAAAAATTAAAGAGTATTTATAGTTGGATGAAATGAAGAGAGATATCACAAAGCTTCAATCTCAATGCATGGTATGCCAACAAGTTGAGGATGAGCGAAAAAAATTTAAAGGATGGTTCAATAATTACCCAAAACAGAATGGAAATGGGAAAAATCACCATGGATTTTGTCATCAGACTCCCTTAAACAAATAAAGGGAACATGATATATGGGTTCATTCCTCAAAATTCTATTTTTTGATTTTTAAAAAATTACTATGAGGTTGAGAAGTAACCACAACGGGATCTAACATTACAGAATTACGATATGAAATTTGAAATTCAAACACAAATTCCAAACCTGAGGGCTCAATCCATGGGACACCCATGTCAGTTGGGGTTATGTTGCCTATTTTCACCATCATCGGCATCGATCTCCCACCATCTTCAGTTGACCATCACCACTAGATCACTGTCGATCGGAGGATACAATATTTCAATGAAACCATCAATTGTCAACCTATATATCGATGAAACAATCTTCATCTTAATGTCTCCGTCATATAATACCACTATTTTTACCCTATGAGCATCAAAACAAAATATCACAATCATCACAGATGAAAACCAAACAAAAAACGTAAAAAAAACATATTCAACTCCATTTTTTTCCCACTATGAAATCTATGACCAACATGATCACGGAACTAATAGAGGAATAAAGTCAACAAAAAAGTTATGATGACAATCACCATTGTGATCAGGAATTAGAAGTTTGTGAAAAGGTGTCTCTATGAACTTATCTGTTTAATAAGGTAAAGAGATTTGGAAAAAAGTGAAATCTAAGCCCAAGGTATATTGATCCCTTTGAAATTATTTATCGCATCGAGACTATATCTTATCACTTTGAGCTTCCATCGAACCTCTCTTAAGTTCATGATGTGTTCCATTTATCTCTCATGAAGAATTACATACTTGATCCATCACATGTACTAAACTTAGAGTTCATACCACTAGAGTATGATATTTCATATATTGAATAATTAGTGTAGAATCAATATTGTATGGTGAAAGTACTATGAAATAATAACACTCACCATTTCAATGTTTTTTTTGAGAAAGAACCAACTTTAGGAAGCTACGTGGGAATCTTTGAATGTAATGAGGTAGAAGTATCCCTAGTTTTGTACTAAAGTGATATAATTTCAAGTGAGAAATTCATTTTTAGGGGGTTATAATTTAACACCCTGAGGTTTTATTATTATTTTTCAAATAAATTTAATTTTTTCAATATCATGTGTTACACACAACATTGAGTTTTAATGAACTATAATATACTCATAATATTATTATTTACACTTGATAAATATAACCTATACATTAAATTTGGAGGTATGAATCAGAATAATAACATTTTTAAAATTAATTATGTTGGTTTTAGTGAAATAATATATATATATATGTGAATAAGTAATTAATTTTTAGTAAAGACTTTATATTCTTCGAAAATACCATTCCCTCAAAAAATGATTTTTATTACCTTTTTGAACAAATAATAAAATTAATTTTTGAAATATTTATAATTTTTATTTTAAAAATTAACTTAATTTTTTGAATCAAAATATCAATATTATTTTAGGGTGAATTTTTTCGAATTAATTACCGATATTCATTAAAATTTACCTTTTTTTTAAATAATTTACCAAGTTAAATAATTATTAAAAATGTTCTCAAAGAAAAATTTGTTCAATAATATTTTTATTAATCCAATTTAGGTCTTTGTAAACAATTTCATATTGAATTTTTACATTAGAACTTTCTATATCTATGAAAATTTTCTATTTGGGAAATCACTTTTTCATCACTTGTGCAGGTTTAATTTTAATTTATATTTTTAGACTTCGATGAATTTGATTTAGAAAAATAGTTTAAATATTTTGAATCAAAATAATTAATTTATCTAACAATTTAACATTAATTCATAACATTAATTATTAGAAAAAAAATAAAATAAAAACTGAATTTCAATAGATAAGTTAAAAAAAGGTTTATCGTGGGGTTAAACTAAAAATATAAGGGTTAAAATAACCAAAAACTTTTCTAATTATTAATTTATGGAAATATATAGAACATATGTATTCTAATGTTCTATAATGGTCCATTTTGGATCCTTGTGTCATGTTAGAAACTCGGGAACACCATTTTCTTTTCAAAAATTTAAAGTGTGTCCTCTCCCCCACTTATATAAGTGAACCCATCTCCTCCCCTATTCAAACTTCCAAAAAAACTTTTTTTCTTCCAATAAATACAAAAATATATTCCTTAATTACCTCCAAACATCATATAGGAATTATTTTTATTATATATCCATCCTAAGATAGCTTTGCTTGTAAACCTAAAGGGTCTCTCATAAGAATATGTACAACCCTTAAACATGCATTTTTATTTTATTTCTTACTCTCACTCCTTCAAATATTCTTCAAACAAGATGATATAATAACATCAGAATATATGATATAATAATATGTTATTATTTTAATTACATGCCTTTAATGTATCTTATCTTCCATCAAATGGTAAATGAAACTGTCGATCATGTGTATGGTGGATTATCTCCTTGCGAACAGTTGTAATTCGTTTCCCATCAACACATTACAAGGTTGAATATAATGATGTATTTAACCTATTTATGTAATATTTATTACATAATAATACATAATGAATTATAATATCACATATTTCTTTTTACGTTCCATTTCATGAGAATACAGTAACGCTTCTCTTGTATACAGCAGACTGCCGCCTCACGAAGCGATGTGATTCATTAGTCACTTCCAATTTACATGGAAATTAATACAGATAAGTATAGTAAAAATATCATATATATATATATGAAATAATAATAAGTATTTAATTATAATCTATTATTTATGTTTGTTTTGTTTTATCCTCATAGAAAATGGAAACAATGTTCGCGCGTGCGTAAGGCCTACCGTCTCCATGAATAGTTTGATTCATTTTCTATCTATAACTCTTATGGATTACTAAAAAAATGAAGATATGTGATATTAAAATATTTATTAAAATTTTAGAAATTATTTAATAATGATAAATATATATTTAATCAAAATCCCAAACAAAAACATACACGAGAAACGATGTAATTATTACCCAAAACATGATTTTAACAAGGAATTATTAGTAAACAGGTAATAAATAGTCTTAAATAAATAATATATGGTATTATAAATATTATTATGGGCATATAATATATTTATAAAAAATTATATTTATTATATTGTAGTTTCAAACATTTATGAGGAAATTCGATACTTTAGGTAGGGGATTTGTGGTCTCTCTTTTATTTCGGGGAGACTTGTCAAATATTCTTAATAATTTATTTTTTGTGTTGTATATGCATCCACTTTTTCATATTATGTCATAAATATTATTATTTTCATGATATTCATGGTTTAGATAGATGTTATTTACTAATGGGTCTTAGGATTCAATGGATACCAATTTGGTAAGGGATTTTAATATCACTTTCATTTCTATGGGACACATGGCCTATACACCAATTGTTTATTTTGTGTTGGATATATATGGAAAATTAATATATTTTATTTTCATTTTAATGATAATTATAGGATATACATATCCATAAAATTTATTTTATTTCATGGGACTTACAACTGAAAAGATACCAAAGAAGTAATGGCTTAATGATTCAATATCATTGATTATCAGGATTGTTTTTATATGATATTAGTGATGAGATCTTATAATGTACCTATTTGGAAAATAATTTATTTTATTATTATAATTTTATTTATAGGTAATAAAATTTTCACTTTCATTTTTCTATCTTTATGTACTCAAGTTCTAAAATAATGTTTTTAAAAAAATGATTAATTTATTTCTCATTTTGGTAGAAAACCATTTTATTTTATATACATGTTTTCAAAAAAATTAAAAAATGTTTTTAATGATATAAAATTATTGTTTAAATTAATTTTTAACAATTTATTATTATTCTAAAAAATTATTTTAAATGAATCTCTGTGTCATTTTCTAAACAAGTCCCTTTTCTATTTTACTAAAAATATAAACGGAATATTTGTTTTAATATGTATGCCATGAATGATATTTCCCATTGTCATGGACACTCAATGATTAAATTTTTACTTTCAGGTTTTAAATTTTATTTTAAAAGAAATGTTTTTCTATAATATTTTCGAAGGGTTTATATTTTAAAGAAGTTTGTTTGAAATAGAAAGAATATTTTCCCCAAGAATTTTTTATTGATATTTTATGAAATTTATCTTCATTAGTAACAATAACCTTTGGTGTTTATTCTCAAAAATAACTTTTTTTTATTTTCAATCATATTTAAGGGAAAAGTGAGAAACCTCACAACTTTCCAGTTCAAACACTAAAAGATACTATACATTTGTTAAAGAATAATTTGAGCTGATTAGAATTGATCTCCCTAAACAATATCCATGGAATAGAATTGACCCGAGTGTCGGGATCATCCTTTAGGATGTCTTAATAATGATACACCGTGTTTTCTCAATATTTCATGTATTCCTAACTATTAATATTCCCCATGTTGAAGCCTCTTAGTAGAATGAATCTCTCTTTATCAATCTAATTGCCTTGCTTATTAGTAGTGTGCACTCGAAGCAATATTCCAATTATTTGGTGGCTCTCTTCCTATGACGCCTTAATATCCATTAATTCTTCCACTAGTTATTCATTCGAGTGCATCAATAGATCCATGTGTTCCAAAACCAAAGCTATATTACACTGAGGTTCTTCAGGGGGGTCAGCCTTATGCTGCTACCTAGGAGGATGTGTAGTCTTCTCCCACTGCACATCCTCCAAATATATCATAAATATTCTTTATATTGATGGTTAATGATTACAATGAAAATAATTTCATGAAAATAATTCCTTCTCCATTGGTTATTCTATGATAAATTAAAAATATTTATGAATATAATTTATTTCCCATGGGTAATGTTATGATGAATTGTTTATGAGACCAATTTATTTTTAGGGATTCTATTTTGATGAATGTGTCATGATCTTGTGAAACATTTATGTATGGTTTTAATTATATAATGGTGGTTAATTTATAACCATAGATGGTGGTTACGTTATAACCAAGGATTGTGATTACATTATAACCAAAGACGGTGGTCATGTTATAACCAAGGATGGGTGGGACATATATCTCCCTCCAATGGATTGGGTAAAGATTTATGTATGATGATATAATTAAGTATGATGATATTTATCCACATTGAGAAATATAATTATGGGGTTGATCCACAATGGGAAACTTGCAGATGGATTTACTCCACAATGGGAAATAGGTGATGAGGCCCAACCAACTATGCTTGATTGTCTTGGTAGTTAACCCTGACAAATGAAATGATTTCTATACATATTTTGGTGCCACACTTTTATGAAAAGAGTTTATGGTTTCAGAATTATGATAATTTCACACTTATTAATCATTTATTTTGGAATTATTGTTCAATATTCCATGAATCATGTTCATGATCTATTACTAGTAGGGTATTAATTTGTAAAATATGTTCATGATCTCATACCATTATTCTTATATTATTCTTAGATATGATCATAGAATAATATCTCTCATGTCAACCCTTACTGATAATCTAAGATCACCATTTCTTATGATCCATTTCACTAGGTTATGAATATTTTTTTAACTGTGGAATACATATGAAGAGTGAAAAGGGGGAATATCTTTATGGGAGATGTTTAAGTTTTATCATTAAATTATAATATTATACACCAAGTACACAAAGACATTAAACCATTATATTCCATGGGAATGTATTTGTTAAATATATTTAATATTCATTTAAAAATATGTGATAACTATGTATGAAAATCCTAAGTCATTATACCATTACATTACCAAATTACACTTCCCAAGGACCATTATGCATCACCCATAAAAATTCGCAAACACTAAGGTCCATATGTATCTCAAGGAATACTCTAGAAATTTATTATTTTACGACCCTTACATATTGAATGACCCTTATTTAAAAGGGGAAATGACTCTTATGTATCATCTTATTCATGTATTTACTCTTATATACTCATGATTACTCCATAGTTTCTCTTATATATCATATATATAAATGTTATATCACTCCATCGGATGACACTTATGTATCAGAAGGTTGGTATTACATATTATAGGGCTTACAAAACTTAGTTATATTTACAAAAGAAGAGAAGTATTAAATATTGGGTACCTATAAGTAACATTAATTTTCACATAAGGTGTTTATAATACTCTTCAATTTTCCCCAAGAATTCATATGAACAATTTTACCAATGAAACTTTGCCAAAATTTATAATAACCTGGACCATTATGCATGATGATTCTTAGGCAACATTAAATGACCCTAACATATGGGAGTTCTATAATTTTTTAAAAAAATAATGCAACTAAAAGATTATTCATATCCTATGAAATTCTATTATAACCACGGTGATTTGATCAGGAGGACTTATATTTTGTTTTTTTAAATTATGATTTGGGTGTGGTCATGGAGTTTGATGTTTACTGAGGAGGATAGTTATGAAGAAGAAGGTCATGTTTCTTCTTGAATAGTTTTAAAATTTTGGATTTTTTTTAGAGTTTTTTCCAAATTTATGGAAATAAATTTTGAGGAAATGAAGTCAAATCATGTAGCTTCACACAACCACAAAAAAAATAGAAAGGATCTCATGATCACATGACCAGTATGGTGTTAGGTGACTACATGAGTGAATTACATGATCATGAAGTTTTTTGTGATAGTACGAGAAAAATCACATATAGAAATATAAATTGGTTTTTATAGAGAGTATTATAGTGCATGATAAAGTTCGAGTGCATAAACCCTTATAGACCACCTGAATGTGCCTATTAAAATAATCACAAAAGATTAAAGATATCACATGATGGGGTATTAAAAAATTGTATGAGATGAAACAAAATAAAGATGATGGTAGCTCTATGTGTTGGAAGGATTTAGGAAATCACTTGGATGTTCTTCAGTTACAAGATCACTGGTAATGTTTCATGGAAGTGGGATGAATGTTTGAAAATATTTTTTAGATTTTAGTTAGTGGTTTAAGATCTATAAATACCAAGGTTCTCATCATTATTTAGTGTTGAAAATGGATTAAGAGTATCTATTCTATATAAATTTATAGAATTATTAAATGATCTCAAAGATTTAGTGTTCATAATGAGTTCCTCACTAGTTAATCACGTAAGGGATATATATTTGAGCTTAGGCGGAAAGGTCTATTTATCAAGAACATCCAAATTGATCACACAATTAGGATCATGTGACTCGAGATACCTAAAATATTATCTAAATAGAGGATTTAGGCACCCAAGGTTGTGTGACAGGGGTCTCACACTCAAGGGGGGTCATTATCAAATTACATTACTATGGTTTCATGCTTTGAGATTCATTTTCATATTAAATTGTGAACATGAATTTAAGAAAAAAATGAACATTAAATAATTGTTTTGTGAAAATATTTTTGTAAAGACCCCAACTCGTGTAGCACATAGTTGGTGGTTACAATATTACATTGGTACTAGATATAGGTAAATATATCCCAAAGGACCAAAGAATTCAGTAGTCTTATAAAACATGATACATTCTTGAATTTCTCATTATATTTTAAAACATAAAATACAACATAGTATTTTCTTTTAGAAAGCCTTTATTCCCTTTATCATATCATTACATATAAATAATCTAATGATCTTGAAACATATCCATTGATATAATAAATAAAAATAATAATCACATGTACATCTAAAACTAATTTTGTAATGATATAATTCATAATTCTAGACATCAAAAACTCAGAATTGAGGCCTCATGCAATGAAATATTACATAAACGGGTAAGGCCTCAGCTAAATAATCAATATAAGGTATCTCATGAGACATTTTGATACATCAAGGGGATATGTATTTTTTGTCCATGGAACATTACTTAATTATTCTAATGTAATCATCATATTAATAAACAATACAACATAATCAACATGCCTCAAAAATAAATATTTGTCCACATTAGAAGAACTAGAATACAGAATATCAATACTTTCCCCAGTCAAGATGATCACAAACCATCCAATGATATATGGTTTATGGTATCAATTTATTTTAAACTGATCATAAAAATCAACAAAGGATTATCACATATATTAAAATAATTTATACATATCACTGGAAAAATTCTTGATGGAAATACACTTTTCACAGTGAAATCACATATTTAAAGTTTAAAATTGTTCCCAAATATTAAATAAATAATTTCATTTGAAAGTAACCATTTAAAATTTATAATTAATATTTAAATAAATTATTGGTAATAAAGGTTTAAAATTCCATTCATTCTTTATAATTAGAAAAAAAATTATCTTACAATTCTGTAAAAAGGTAAAAAACTACCTCATTCAGAAAATGATAATAAGATTCCTTTAATTTTTTTAAAAGTAAAACATGGACCAAAAATTATTTAATATAACATTGGATAATTTTAAAAACTTTCTTTAATAAATTTTAAATAAAATATTAACATGGAAGAAAAATATTCCTGAGAAAGTAGAAAATACATTGTCGATGTTTTCTTAAAGATACTAATTATGTATATTAAGTAATTAAAGAGAAGGAAATTAAAGTAAAACATTTAATTTATATAAAATAAATAAATTATAATGAATTAAATTTTTTTTAATATATAAATATCAAATAATACATCCACTGGATACTTGAAGACCAATAACCCCAAATAACAAGCTGATTTTGAAAGAAACCCTTGCCTCAAATTCAACTCCTTCGTATGTGTCTGAACTTCATATATAATAAATATATATTTTTTATAAATCTATTATATGAAAATAATCATATATATCATACCTTATACGATTTATTTATAATATTTTATCTTCATTTTATTAACATTTATTTTTTAAAATCACTGTTATGGTTAATAACTACTCCATTTTTTCATGTTATTTTGGATCGATAGCTCTGATTCTTGTGCTTTGAACATAGTTCCATCACTTTAAATATGTTAATAATGATATAGATATAATAAATATTTATTATATATATATACTTATATTCATCCATAAAATTTAGTGATTGAAAAATGAATTGCACTATTCATGGAGATGATAGGTTGTACATGCTCATGAATGTTGTTTCCATTTTTCAACAAATGGAATAAAAGAAAGTAAAATAGTAATTAAACATTAATAAATAATTATTAAATCATATATATCATATATATATTCATTATAAATATCATTATTACCATCCATGTCAAAATAAAATGATAATCGAATAACATTTCTTCGTGGAAGTGGTAGTCCACACGTACACATGGGTGACATTATCATTTTCAAATAGATTGGAAGAAAAGAAGGTAGATGTGATATTATAATTATAGAAGTATAATTATATCACAAATATCATACACATAAATTAAATTAATTATTATATCCATTTGTGATAGGTAGTGATTGAAAAATAATTACCCTGGTTTGCAAGGTGGTAGTCCACCATACACATGATCGATGGTTTCATTTCCAATTTGATGGAATATGAGATGGATATAGGTGATTCAATAAACACAATAAAATCTAATTATATTTTATATATTATTTTAATTATATTTTAATTATTAATACATAATAAAATATGGTAAAAGAAGAATTAAAAAAGAATGATCATGGTAAATACAATTACTTTCACTTTAGAAAAATGTTTTTCAGATATCTTACTATAGAAACTAAGTATGGTTATTTGGAATTAAAATAGCTATATAACATGGATAAGGATTTTTGGGGAGATTTTTGTGTGATTTTATTGAGATAATGTCTTATGTTATTTGAAGAGGTGAGGGGGAGGTTCCCTTTTATAATTGAGGTTAGTGGAAAACTAGTAATATTTTCAAAGCTTAAAATAATTACAAGTCACTTTATTGGGAAAATGATCTAAAATAGATCATATTAGAATATTATAAGTGTAAGGATTAAGTAAAACCTACCATTTGTGTTTTAGAAAGTTTTTTGTTCATTTTAATTCTTACCTTTATAGATTAACTCCCAGTAAACTTGTTTTAACTATAACTGTGGTAATAAATTTTTACTATTTTTAGTTTTCATTATGGCCAAAATAAACTTGATATTATTAAATAATATTAATTATTATAATTCCAAATATGAAATATATTTTATCAAATTCAATTCATATATGTGAAATAATTTAATTTAAAATTAAACTTATAAAAACGATGAAAATTTGTTTTCCCAAGAAACAATATTCTTAAGTGTACAACATTTTAATACAAAAATTCGACATAAAACTGATTTAAATGGCCAATATTGGATTATTAATAATATAATTGAAAAAATTTTACTTTTAAAACATTTTTAAAATAAAATTTAAATTTTGAAATGCTATAAATGAAAAGAAAATTTTTAATAAAAAATTTTATTTTCACTATTCAGTGAATAATTAATCTTTTCATAAAATTTTGAAAAATTAAATCGAATATAGTTTTTCCTTATTGATTTAAAAAATTTATTTCATTTTCTGAAATAAATTTTCTAGATTTTTTACAATTAATTATATTATTTTCACAAAAAAAATCAATAAAACCCACTTTAAGGAAAAAGTATCTTTTGAAACATATAATGATTTTACAAAAAAAATATTTATCTAAAACTTTTATATATATTTTTAAAATTATTATATTTATATTCATAAGACTAATTTAATAGTTAGGTAATAATGTTATGCGGTGTTATTGTTCAGTTAGACTGAGGGTTGTGTGTAGCTCAAACTATTGAACTGAATAAACTTGCTTAAAAAGAAATATATCATAAAATCTAAGTGTGTTACAATCTAACCCCATTATAATTAATTTTACCCTAAAATTTTTATCATTATCATAAAAAAATATGGATATCTTATCTTCACTACGTCATCATCTTCCTATGTTTTTTTTTGAATTTATTATTCCTCTAGATATATTTAATCATGTTAGTAGTCTTGTTCCGTATTACTTTATCTCTATCATCCATGATTTATACGAATTGTTCTTCATAGAAAAGATCATGCTACAGTGGTGAAACCTCTAATATTAAAACATTTTAAATCTTGGGTGTGTACTTCATCATGATAGATACAAAGAACACCTTATGAACTTGAGAGAGGTTCGGTGGAAGTTCCAAACAATAAGATATTTTCTCTACTCGATCAATAATATCAATGGGAAATATATACATAGGGATTAGATTTACCTTATTCCCAAATCTCATAACAATATTCCATGGATAAATTCATAGAATAACTATCTCACCAACTTTGAACTACATAACTCATCGACAATTATTAGTAAAAAATTTCTATCGACTCTAAGATTCCTTAATGTATTGTCGTATGGTTATAACTTTCATTTCAATTTCCTCATCTATATCAAACATCAATAGATTTATTTAGCTATCTTTATTATAAAACATTGGTATTTTATACTTATTTCCATAGAGTTCATCCTATGTATTCATCTAAGAGGTTGAGTTAAAGAAATTATTGTAAGAAAACTAAACTAGAGGAAGGTTTTGATCCCAACTACCTTTGAAATACCTAGAAAAAGATCTTATTATATCTTCTAGGGTTTAAATTGTTACCTTATACTGACCATATATCAGGGGAAGATGTGCCATACTAAAACTCAACTCGACATCCAAATATTTCTGAATACTTCTCTAAAACATCAAGGTAAACCTCAGATCCTTGTCAAATAAAAAATAATGTGGTACTCCATGAAACCTTACCAATTATTTAATTTATATTTTTGTAAAACTTATCAACAGATATATATTATTTCATATCTATGAAGTGTGATAACATTTTAATGTGATAGACTACAACCCAAAAATAATTATATCATTTATTTATTTTGGGGTGCGTGATGACAAAGTCTTTGGTGATGTTTTCCAATTTCTATTATAGTGTGGGTAATGGGTTTAACATCCCCTTAGATTTTAGTCTCTCGATCTTAAAATTTTTACATACAAGGAACTGAGCTATATACTCATAGATATCTCTCTTGACATCATCCCACTGGAAGTACACTTTTAGATATCTATAAATATTTATAAATTTAGGATGAATATAGAATGATGAACTATGCGATTCATCTAATAGATATTTCTTTAAAACTAGTCTGGATGGAGAACATACATAGTTTCTAAACATTATCATTCCATTACAATCATGTTTAAACTCAAGAACATTTCTCGCCTTATTTTATAGCTCTATATCATTCTTACTTTCTTCTTTAATCCCAAAATGGATATTTGGTTGAATACTCATTTCATAAAGATAATATTTATCTCCTTCCATCATGATTTCAAAATACATTATTTAAAAATCCATGAATGTAGGATACTTTTGGATTATAATTATAGATAAATTGGTATTATCATTTCAACTCAATGCATCAACCACCATGATCTATTTCCTAAGGTGGTAATTTTTTGATCTGTCCTAATCATTAATCAGCTCCAACCATATTATTTGGAACATATTAAAATTTTCCAGTGTAAATATGTACTTCATGATTTAATAACTAATATACATATCATAGATTTCAATATAAAAATATTGTATCTATATATTGAATGAAAAAATTACCACAACTAACTCCAAATCATGACATGGGTAATTTTCTTCATGAATCATCAATTTTCATGAAGAATAAGATATCATCATCTCATTTTGTATGAGGATTCATCCTAGTCCATTCTTTGATTAATCACTATAGATTAAAAACACTTTTCTACTAAAGGGTTTTGTTCATAAAGGTGTGAGGACTAACCTTATCATTAGTCTCATGAAAGTTTCCTCACATTTATCCATTCAAATGAACTTGTATCCCTTCCGGGTAAACTAGTTAGTGGATTTGTCATTCATGATAACTTTTTCACAAAGAATTTGTAATATCTAGAAAAACTATTAGAACTATAGATTTTTATTATCTTGGTTTCTTGTTCTAGTGTTCAACAACTTATATCTTTGAATGATCCACCTATATAACATCACTTGAGATTATATGACCCAAGAATGAAACATTTTGAATCCAAAATTCACACATACTAAATTTAGAATAAAAATTCTCTTTCCTCGAGGCCTTTATCACAAATCTCAAATATTTTTCATACTCTTCCATTATCGTTGAATATATAATAATACCATCTATAAATACTAACACAAACTAATCAAGCTAATCATTAAAAACTCTATTCATTAAATCCATGACGATAGCAGGAGTATTGGTATGTCCAAATGGAATTACTATAATTTCGTAATGACCATTCCTCATAAAGAAAGTCTCTTTGGGTATACCCACCATATTGATCTTTTTGTGAAGATAACTAGATCAAAAATAAAATTTGAAAAAATATGTAGTTCTTCATAGTTGGTCAAACATATCATCAATTTAGAGTGAAGGATACTTTTTCCTAATAGTGGTCCTTTTATGTTCTCGATAATCAACCCAAAGATAAATTTACCCATAATTCTAATTAAGAGAAAAGAACAAATGCACCACATGGTGAACCACTATGATGAATGATCCCCTTATCTACATTCTCTAATATTTTCTTCTTCAATTGTGTATAGAGACATTGAAATGGGAATATCCCCAAATATGAGCTCTATTTAAAACACAACATAATGATTAGGGGGAATACATGAAAGTATTTAGGAAATACATTCGTATGTTTCAAAATAATAGGCATATTTTCAATATTGAGTTTCTACCCAACCAATTGAGTTAAATTTCCCTCATGAATATGTATTACAACCATTGTGATAGAAGTAATTTCTATTGGGAGGTTATGTTCAACCACCCATAGATAGATGATTGAAGGTTAATTCAGAATACCATATATAACTTCCCTTCCTCAACAAGTGATATGGGATCGATATAGGTTGAGCCAATATATGACAATAATTATTTAAAATTCAATTAGAATAAGAATAAAAAGCTTTACAGGTAGAACCATCCCACAAAATTATATCAAAGAGGAATTATTAACTTCAGATGTGATCATCCTACCATTAAAATTTTTCATCACCAACTCAATATCTAATCATTGAGTGGGTGATGTGATACCCTTAGAAATTTATTCCTATATAAAGAGTGGGTATAAATAGAATAAAATAAAAAAATCACAACCTTATAGTAGATAATAACTATAACTTTCATCACTTCATTAGGAACTTTCATATTTACTATTGTAATAACATAATATTGGCCTTCTCCCATTGAATTATTTTGTGGTATTTTCCCTTAAAATTTGGGGAATTGGTTAAAATATCACCCCATATATTAATAGTTAAAGTATTTTACATTGATATATTGTCCCTTACACTTTAAATCATGATGATTATGTCCTTTCTCTATACACTTAATGAAAACTTGTTTCCTTTTAGACATGTACAAATGTGTTTCTTTCAGCATTTATCTCATGTTGTAAAATTCCCTTTTCTCATATTCCCATTATACTTGGTTTTCTCTAATTTACTCTAATTATTTTTATTTTATTCAATTAAATAATAATTGGATAATTATTTTTCTATCTTCATGGTGAATTATACTATATCATCATATAATGAGAATTTTTTAGAGACCTATCTCCTTTAATGGATCATTTTAAGACCATTTATGAAATGATCAATCTTGTTCTTTGTATTACATATGTTGTCTGTAGTGTGCCTTACTAACCTTGTAAATTTAGATTCAAACTTAGAAACCTTTTCCACTTCCATTTGTCTCAAGAATTAACATCACACCCATGATCAATCATATATAAAAGAAGAACTGATGGATCCTATGGCCTCAAGTGCACCTCTTCGTACACCAGAGTCTGTGGAATAATAGTGCTAGTCTATAATAGTATGATGGGGAGACTATCGCCTCATTATTAGAGTATAATACAATAATACAATATAAAAATATGTAGTAATAAATGTAATAAATCACTAGATTCATATTAATATTTGATCCAGAAAAATTAAACAGGTAGAAACATATCAATATTATATAGAAAAATTGATGTTATTTCATGGGATATGGAAAAGTAAGTAGAGAAGTATTCAAATATAGAATTAAAAAAAAAGGAAAAAAGGCCAAAATAAACCTCTACTTGGGTCATGATAATAATCTTTTTCCTCTTCTCTTGTGACACATCTGAGGTATACAATCAATATTCCATAGTGAAATGCTTCCTTTGTCCCTACCTACATCTATAAAGTTGGTTCTGGTACCTTCAGGTGACCCAAACATGGTTTGACATATACTTAGTAGGCCAAAACCAATGGTTTCTAAGACTATCCAGTATATGCATATAAAATTACCAGTATGTAGGTAATAATTAATGTAAGATAGTAAATAAATAAATCACATCAGACCGGGTTGCTCACGAGATACCTAACTAGCACTACCAACGTCATCCTAAACCAGATATCTCTACACAGAAGATACCTGTTATGAATATATATATAGATATAATATTTATGTTTACATAAATCATATACATAAACATATATATATGTGTATGTGTGTGTGTGTGTGTGTGTGTGTCTGTGTGTATATATATATATATGTAATATCAGTTAATATGCAAGGTGTATACCAAAAACATCCATACGCCAATAAAAGGGGTTTCCTCATTCTCATGGAATATGTGCTTGAAAACGATGTATAATTATGCCTTCAAAAAAATAAAGAATATACATGCTCCAAGTAAATTCTTTGACAGGGAAGACATGTCAATTAATTTAGTTAATTGGGATTATATGCTCATCCATGGCATTCTGTAAATAAGGAACCCATCTATCTCTTCAGGTTCACTATATGATCCCATCATAGTAAGACTCTATCCATGGTATTCCATATAAATAACCCAGGTATCACTCATGGAATGGTAATAAGGAATAACCCTAGGATCTCATATTTGGTATGACACATAGGGATCTAGATATCCATCATGTTATGGTATAGTACCATTTCCCACCAATCCAGTCCCATGTAATTCACTTGGGAACCATGTATCACTCATGGGTACCATAAGTGCATTCACTCGTTGAACCCATCCAATTAATTATATAAAGAATCGATGAATTATTCCTTACGTTTTTTAATTCAATCATATTCTTCAAATTATTGTTCTTGAAGATCCCATCCAAGGTGTTCTAAATTAGAACCCTTGTATCACCCTCAACATTGGTTAAATTACGACTAGAATTAACTCATACCATTCAAACAGTACAATTAATCCATGATGGAAAATTCATTTAATATGGTCATCTAAAGTTATAATCAATATTAATTAGGGCATATGAACATGGAATACCATTCGCCATCAGTTCAAGTAAAACTATATTTCATTCACAAAGGATGAATCAACACACCTTAAGTGGTGGTTCAAATTAATTTCAGGGAATGTGGATCTAGGTAATTAAAGTAAACTCAACCTAAGTGGTGGCTAGTATTGAGGTGGTCACCCTCCGATTTTGATTGTGGGTTTCTATGAATAATATTATCATGGAAATATCAATTAGCTTAATTAAGTTAAAATTTATCATTCACCAAATATAAGTTCTACCACATGGCACCACAAAAAATGATAAATGTATTGATACCTTAGGTAAAAATAACTATAAAACCAACCTTATATTAATATAAATCTCCTCATCTAATATCAAACTTCGATTTTAACTAAAATAAGAGAAATATACAATAGAAAAATTCCTTTAATATATGGAATATTAGATCTCACTAAAATAATATTGAATATGGCGAGATAAACCAAGAAAGAAGGTAATGAATTGAGTCTCTTACAGATATGCATCCAATGTGAAAAATATTGATGAAATCAGAGCTCATATGGGAGATTGGATTAAAATATAAGGAGTGGGGAAGAGGTATCTCCTCATTTGATTGTATTCTAGAGTAATTAATGGGAAGAGTTTTTTTGGGTTTATAAGGTGAAATGTTAAAAATTATAATTTTATCCAAATTTTTAATGTGTGTGCGTTTTGGCTAAATGTTTTCGAAAAGAATGCCTAACAATGTGCCGATAATGAATAAGTGAAACTATGGGTATGGATCTGGGTACACGGTTTGGGAAAGTCATGTGACCCCCTTTAGCACAATAGAGCACCCTGCACGGTCATGCGGCCTTTGGTGTAAAATTTAAATAGATCATCCACCCCTCTGTAGTTCACTAAAACACCCACATGGTTGAGTCTCACAGTTATCACTAATCATGCGGTAACCATGTGGCTCAGTTTTTGTTACCAAAATCAAGATATTTGATCTCTGAATGAACCACAGATGCCCCTAAACCACCCTTTTAATTCTTTATCACATAAATTATATAAAAAATAATGGTTTTACTAAAATCTAAAAGGGGTCATACCTCATCTGAAAAGGTAGGTTCTTATAATTTCTCATCCTTAAAAAAATTCTTCCTCGAGTTTTCCATCATAGTGTTGCAATGTATAATATGATAATAACTCCATCCATTGAGAATACATGCCATCCTCTCTCTCCTTAGTCTCATCCTAATCATGGGCATGCTTCTATATAACCTTTATCAGAGAAACTGGCCTACCTTAGAGAGCATTCATGCTATGGAAAATGATCTAGATAAGATATTACTCAAATGAAGCATCAGATTCCAATTCAATATCCTCGGAATTATAAGTATAAGATGAGTCTTAAAAATTACAGCGGAGTTGAGATACATGTAAAATGACATGCATGTCCTGATACCTTTCAGGAAAGGCTAACTGATAGTTTATCAGCTAAACTCTCTTGAGGATCTCAAAATGATAGAAACACTATGTGATAATTTTTCTTATATCTGAATCCATCTATAATCCAACCTAGGATAAACTCATATAAAGAGATATTATCCCACCTCAAAAACCAATGTTTGGCTGTGAAAATTAGTTTAAGATTTATACCTAGACTAAACTATATATATATGATACTAGATTTGTTTTACATGATCTGAAGTCTCCTGAACGAGATTATTCCCTAGTAACGATACTTCTCCTACCTCTAACCAGCACAGGGTTTAATGGAATGGTGTACCATATTGGGACTCATAAGGATAAATATTCATAGTTTCTTAAATGAAATTATTGTAGAAAGATTCAGTAGCTGGTAGATGTTTCCTGGAAGAACCACAAAAATCAAGAACACTTGACTAAATAATTTCCCTTCATAATTATATTGCACCCTCAGGCTATCTGTTAGTCTGTGGGTGAAATTATATGCTCATAATAACTTATATACCAAGGACTTATTCAATACCTTATAGAACTGCGATGTAAACCGAGCATCCTTATTTGATAAGATAGAATAGGGAATTATATGAAAGATTATAATCTCCCAAACATATATCCTCCCAAACGGATCCACAAGAAAGGTTACCCTGATAGGTATAAATTGGGAAACAATCATTAACCTATTAAGGATCACCCATTTAATACCACTCCCTTGATGTGACCTAGGTAAACCCATCAAGAAGTATGTGGTGATGTCATCCCATTTATAATAAGGGATGGGAAATGGCTGAAAACCCCCCACTGGTCATTGTTGTTATTATTTCACCTTCTTATAGGTGAAACACCAAGTAAAACAATTTGTGATATCCATTTTCATACTAGTCACCCAATAAGAGTGGTTCATGTTACAAAACATCTTAGTAACACTGACATACATAACCAAAATAGAGGCATGAGAATATCACATCAAATCCTCTCATATTTCTACATTCACATTGATATATTTGTTAATGCACAATACATTATCCTCATGAATAACCTAAATAGAAAATAGGTCCTCACCTTCAATGCTCTACCATGGGTCCAATCCCGCAAGACCAAAAATATTCCGTATCTTCACTCTATCAAAAAGAGAGAAGCTAACTCCTAAATATCTAAGAACGGGTTTCTCGTGACGCTCCTAAACCTGTAAATGTGTTCCAAGGGGCATCAACATCCACTCACTACTAGCCTCATGAAAAAATTGTGTTAGAGTCTTCTGTCTTAGTGAATTAGTAGTGGAATTTCCCTTCCCCAATGTATAAAAGGCCTCAATGTAAAATTATTGTAAACCTTCTACCCACTGGTGCTACATAAAATTCTAGTCACACTATGTGAAGATTTATTTGTGGATTTTTTGGTTTTTATACACAAAAAAACATCATACCATTAGATTTTTCTTCCAACACTGCAATATATTTACCACAACATCTAACTCAAAATCATGTATTGGGTATTTACGCTCATGAGGTGTCAACCACCATGACTCGTACACCATGACCAGATCTACCTCCATCAAAATAGATCCTTACCCAATGCCTGAAGCACCACAACACACTGTATATATTTTTCCTAGATCTAGAAAAATAAGGATTGTCAATCAATTAAACCTTATATTACGATTCTTAAAAGATTTATCACATTATACAGACCATGTACACTTCACCCCTTTCTTGGTAAATACAATAATTTTAAATTCTATGTGTGAAAATTTTTGTATAAAACACCTATAATATACAACAGTCCCCAAGGAACTCAATATGTCAAAGACATTCATGGGATACTCCTAGGTAACTAAATCTCTCACCATCTTTGGGTAAATAAATACTCTTTCCTCTAAGATTATGTGACCCAATAACTGTACCTTATTGATCCAAAAGTGGAATTTAGTGATCATAACATATAGACGGTTCTCCCTCAGTGTATTTAGTTTTATATCAAGAAGTTATTCATAGTGTTATTGACTATTAAAGTACACCAAGATTTAAACCATGAAGACTGCCACAAATGAATCTAGATTAGGCTAGAAACCACAACTCATTAGATCCATGAAGATTTTAGGTGCATTTATATGACTAAACAACGTTTCTAAGTACTCATACAAGACATATATTTTGTGAAAAGTTGTATGTGGTATTTATGATGGTCTAAAAGGAACCTGGTGATATCCTAGCGTCAAATCAATCTTTGAGAAAACATGAACTCCTCATATATGGTAAAATAGTTCATTTATATGAGAGAGTGGATATATTTTCATTACTATATGATTGTTTAATAGAAGATAATCTATTTAAATTATAGGGGTTCTGTTTTCCTTCTTGAAAAAATAATAGGTGAATCCCATGTAGAATACCCGGATTTTATGAAACCCTTGGAATATGATTCGTAAAGCTTCTTCTTGAGTCCCTATGACTCAGTAAGTGTCTTCCTATAGAGTTGAATGGACACTAGTGATGCTCAGTTTTTATAAGTTATATGATATTTATTTATACATCTCGTCACAATTTTTATATATGTAAGATACATGAAATGTTCACCACTCATTTATTTTTTTGTAGTATATACTACTAAAGAATGTATTCTCTAATTATTATACTTAAATATATGTATAATTATATATCCCTTTGTTGATATTTCATTCATGGGGTTTATGGTTCAAAAGTTACCAAATCATTAAACAAATGTTTTCTCAATTTTCATTCTTTAAGACACATGCCATGTTATGCACCTATATTTTTCAATGAGGTGTATATACCACTCTTTGACATGTTATATAATGAATATAATTATTTTAATGATATTTTGAATTTAATTTAATGTTATTCTTTCTATTATATTATGATTCAATGTTACCTAATTCTTAATGGGTTGTTTCTATAATCTCATCATTTATTATGATTATTTATGATTATATTTCCAATTGATGAAATATTATGATCTATATCTCAATAAATATCATTAATTTTCTTATCTTGTGGTTATTCATGATATATTCATGTATTGATATTAATTTATGACTCTTTTTTACTTATGAAAATTAAGAAAATAATTTAAGAAAATATGACATTATTTCTCTTCAGTAAGAAATTTGTTTTATTCGCAAGAAATTTTTTCTAAAAAAGATTTCAATATTTTTTAATTGATATCATAAACACATTTTCATTTAAAAATATTTAAAAAAAAATTTATGTATTCATTTTTTTAAAATGGTTTTCAAATATTCCATTAAAAAGTTTCAAATATATTTTTAAATTATTTTTTAAAATGTTTTTTGTTTTAATGATTATTTTTCAAAGAGGAAAAGATATTTTTCCTCAAAAAAGTATTTAAATAAAATTTCAAAGCATCCCTTATAAAAAAGTATTTTTAAAATGGTTTTTTGAAAGGTATTTTCAAATAAAGGCTTATTTCTTTAAGAAATGTTCCATGAAATCCTTCAAAATCCTTATTCATCTAAGATGACATACTTCGTTAGAGTTAGTGTTTTAATTTGGATATGATTCCAGAATACCTTTCATATTTTTTATTGAATTGTTTATGTTTTGATGTAATGGTCATGAAGACCCTCATTTATCTTCAAAATGTTATATACTTTTGAAACCCACTTATAATCATGGACAAAGCTTTGATGAAATTATTATGGGACCTATATTTGTTTCATAGGTAACGATATGATGAAATTTTTATGATAACCTTTTCATTTCACGGGTTATAATATGATGTTTGTGAAACCCATATATTTTTATGGGTTAGGTTATATTGAAATATTTATAATCTTGTGGGACATGTAATTATGATTTTATTATGAGATGGGTGGGACCTATATCTCCCTTCAATGTGTTGGGTAAAGATTTATATACTATGAGATAATGATGGGAAAAAAGTTGATGGGAATGATCCAAAAAATGGGAAACACGTGTGTCCTGATATAAAATGAGAAACATGTGTGTCCTGATCAAAAATGGGAAACATATGTGTCCTCATCCAAAATGGGAAACAGGTGTGTCCTGGTCCACTATGGGAAGTAGGTGTGTCCTAATCCACTATGGGAAATAGGTGTGTCCTGATTGCAAAAGGGAAAATAGGTGTGTCCTGAACCACTATGTTGATGGTCTTGGTAGTTAACCCTGAAATAGGAAATGGTTTTCTAAAGTTATAATGGTGCCACACTTATTTGACATGAGATTATGGTTCATGGTTAATTTTTAATGATTTATCACCCTTATGATTCATGTATTATGAACTACTAATATTTATATTATGACTCTTGATTATTGTATTGGATATATAGGGTATGATCTCTTAATGTTGTGGTTGTGTTCTCGCACCCTTATGATCATGTTATACATACAAATCTCCCTTTTTTAACCTTACTGAGAATCTGAGCTCACCCCATTCTTATGTTTCCTTTCCCGATGTTATGAAAAAAGGTTTTAAGTAGGTGTACTAAAGGGGGTATCTTTAAGGGATATGTGGAAAATATTCCACCATGTTAGAATATTATGTTTCCAAGTTTCCAAAGACACTAAACTATTACATTCCTAAAACATTTATTTTTGTAGTGTGATGAATATTCAACTTAAAGGATGTAATACCTATTTATATTTATCCTAGGTCTCTATAGTTGCTATCAAAGGAAAGGTTTATTCAAATTTGGAAACAAAGAGGAGATAACATTACTGATATCCCTAGGGATATTTCTAAGGATATGTCTAGGGAGATATATAAGGATAAGCCTAAGGTGTTATAGATTAAAGGATTATGTGTTATGATTTACACATAATATAATTAATTTTTAATGATTATGTGGTTCTCTTCTACTATAAGTGATTCTCACACTATTCTTTCTAGTTTTATCCAATGTCCAGAACTAGAAGGAACCGTGTAAATGAAAAATGTAATGGAAAATGTGATGATTGTCCCATGGAGAAAGAAAATTATATGGGATATATAATGAAAAGGATTGCTGATAAGATCCAAAAACTTTCTCGAGCTATGAATCAGGTTGAACATCCAAATGAGAAAAAGGAGGCAACAACATTTTGTTGATTCCTTCACGAGGCAATGTCCACCATCTTTTAGTGGTTCTACTGGTCCACTAGTTACTAAGTAATGGATAAGTACCACTGAAATAAATTATATTATTCAGTGTTTAGAGCATTAAAAGGATATTTTGGATGCTTATAATTTGGAAGGTGAAGTGGATCAATTGTAGACTCTTATTAGGAACATGAGGGAACAAGAAGAAAATTAAATCTATGGAATGGGAAGAGTTTAAGTGGATATATTTCAGTATGTACTTCCCTATTATTCTACAAAAAAATGGTGCATTAATTTCATGAGTTAAATAAAATTGACAGTGAATATATTATTTCCTGTTATGGTAATTTTACAAGACTTTCAAGGTACACTTCTGGTTTGATAATCATCCCTAAAAGAAACATTGACCGATTTTTTACTGGCCTAAAATCTATTCAAAGAAAGGCCTTGGGAATAAGAGATTTAATAGTTATGGAGATGTAATTTGATGTGAACTGAATATTGAAATGGAAATTGGATGTTCCCATCATTCTTCTAGTTTGGATAATAAATGTAAGTTCAAGTCTCATGAAAACTCAAATGGTGGAAAGATATTCTATATATTTGTGTGCCAGGAATGTGGGAACAAGAATCAAGAGAATTTCAGGGATGGAACTGGGAGGAGATATAAATGTGGAAAGGCAGGACATACAATCCTTGATTATTGAAATATAATTAATGTTATGGTTAATGTGGTGTTAGATAATATAATGCACACTAATTCACCCCCACACTCTAGTGTTTTAACTGTATGGAGTTTGGAAATTGTGAGAATAAATGACCTAATCCAAGGGATAATATGGACGATAAGACATAAAAACCATAGTGGAAAAAAAGAAAAAAGTAAATCTTATGAAATAAAAATGGATGAAATGAATCATGATAATTAGGGAACACTTATCCTACCCCCTCACTTGGGATGTTCATGTTTGATTGTATATGAATAATCCCTATAAAAATATTATTGTTCATCATTTGGGGAAATTTCATGTGATTATCTCCCTCTATATAGATTCTAGTATACTAAAATCATGTTTGATATTCTATTACTATAAGGATAGACCCAAGTTTCAAATGAAAATATTTTTGGTATAAGATAAGAGTTTATTTAAGGATAAAAAAGAAAATGATATTTTGGAAGGGTAATAATGATAATAATTTATAAAATGGATTAATATTAACATTCGATGAGTTTTTAGATATTAAAGTTTTACTTCACCATATAAATTTTTATACATATTAGATAAAATGTTCTAATAATTTTTTGTGTGATAAGGATTGATAGAATGACTTATCATTCTATTCAAGAAGCTCATGATCTTTTAATGCTTCAAGAATGAAAAATCCACCTTCATTTCTTTGAATACGAGATGAGGTAGAAGATGGTCAAGGAATATAAATGGGTATGGTTTTCCTAAAATTTTGTACGTATATATTTTCAAGAAAATAATTCAATATTAGGTAAAAGTTTCTTGAAATAAAATTTTGATAAGTTGTCATCATTTTGATGATATCAATGATCTTTTTCAAGCCTCTTGGGGTTATGGAATTATGATTGTTAACATTATCCTATCCATTTTTCTATCACTCTCCATCAGAGCATGATAGTTTAATATCTCTTCCATGTCCATGTTTTCACTTTCCATTTATGTTCTCTTATATATAATCCTAGTAATGAGTTACTTTGGGTAACTGTTATAGTTCAAACTTTCCATTGTTAAAGGAATCTTTAGTATTGATTTTTATGATGTGGGATTCCATGAAAGGAACTTTTAAATATTTAAAATTTAATAAGATAGATAATTTTTGATGGAAAATACATTTTAAGGTGGGTAGAATGTAACACCATAAGATTTTGTGAAATATATTTTTTGATTTAATTTAATATTTTTGTTTGTTTTCATTTCACACAGCAATGAATATAGTTTTTTATATAAAATTACTATGTTTGGTTTGATTTATACATAAAATAAAGTTAATATTGAACAACATACAACAATTATATTATCTTTCTTCACACATAACACTATTTTTGGCTTGTATTAAACCTAATATTGAGTCCCTTTGATAGCTTGTGTTACATGCAAGGATGAGTTTTTTTTTCAAACTATAATAAACTATTAATATTATTATTAAAAAACTATTATAGCTACCACATATCCATTTCTATTGAAGTTACGAATATGGTAAACTAAATTGCGAAAACATTATTTACACATGAATCCTTTCGTTATCAACTACTAGAAGGGAATGAAATAACTAGTTGAAAATCAAGAAATAACTTTTCGAAGAAAATAATTTTTCATGTACACTTAATTTTATCACAATATATTTAAAAACCCACTTTTTTATTAATTCTTTTAATAAAATTAATTCATTATGTATTCAAAAAATAATTTTTATACTCATACAATAGATTTTACATGTATAAGATAAGAATAATTTCAATTTTATGAATAAAATGATATATTTCTCTTAATGAAAATTTTACCACCTTTTAATGGAAATCCCATTGTAAATATAGTTTTTAAAAATTATATAATTTTTATTTTTAAAAAATAAAATTATTTTTTAAATAAGTATATCAAAATTTACTTTGGGTGAATTTTTGGTATGTTTTTGAAATATTTAATATTGGATCAATAGGGATAAATACTGAATTTTAATTCAAACCTTATTCATCATTTAATTTATTTATATAGTTAAATTGTATTTTAATTTTGTTTTATTATTTAATTTTATCAATTATATAAAAATTAATCCAATTTAGGTAATTTTACCAAATTTTACATTGAAATGGGATATAAAAACATTTCAACCTTCAGGATTGTTTCGCTTAAAAACTTGCTGTTGTGACAAGTTTGCGGGAATAATTTTAAATTAATTTTTTTCAATTCTATGATTAGAATTTAGAAAATTTGATTAACTATTTGGAATCAGAATAATTTATAATTTATGATATTTTCAACATAGTTTTTGATCAAAAATATTTGTAAGAGTAATTAAAAATATTTACAATGATTAAGGTAAAAATTAGTTTACATAATGATTAAGACTTAATTTTAAGAGTCCAAATACACTAGACATGTGTCCAAGAGGAATTGGATTTCCATATTTTTATTTATTCCTCTATTATATCTAATTTGATCAGTTATTTTATTCTCATTATATAAGTGGGACCTCTCAGTAGTGTTAACTTTTTTATATTTACAAGAATGTCACTCCTCCTCCATTATAAAAGGTCACTCACCCACGTTACTTTCTAAAAATATCAAGACTCATAGGCTCATCCAAACCATACCCAAATACACCCAAAATATCTCCACTTTTTGTTAAAATACTCTCCTCAATAATAGATCCAACCATGGAAGACCTTTGGTGAAAACCAATATAAGTTACCCAAACAAGAGGTAACATCTTTCTTCAAGCCCCTTTGTTTAATTTTCATTATTCAACACCTCAAATATTCCCATAAAATTATTATATAATATAATAATTATCATCAATATACTAATTTTCTTTATTCCAAGTGTTCGACATATACTTACACAAACTTTTATCTAATGGGTAAAGAACGTATTGTTTTTGGGTATGACGAACTACCGCCTCACAAAACGATGTTGTTCGTTTTTCCTTTACCACCTAACGTGGTTGGTAATTTTAATGGAAAGTAAATTTTTACATCTTATATATTATATTTATTATTTATTTATACTTTTTAAAATATTATATAAAACATATATTTATTATTACTATTTTTTGTAAATATGAAAAATTGTTTTGTGGACGTGTGGACTACGACCGCCTCAAAGTGATGTCATCCATTCACAATTTACATGGAATGTATTAGGGATCCGTTTTGTGAACATATAACATATTTATGATGCAATAATTATATTGGAAGTATATTTTATATATACATATATTGAATTTACTTTCTTTCTTTCAATATGACAATATAACGGAAACATCCGTCATTCGTATGCACGACCTACGGTCTACATCCATGGTGTTTTATTTATTCATATTTACATATTTTTTTGATTAATATAAATATATATATATATATATAATGAATATATATTATATTTATATCATGTTTTACATTTTTTAAATAAGTGAATACTTCTCTATGTAATAGGATCAAGAATAACATGTCAAAACATGTACGAAAAACAAAGAAGATATTACCCAAAACCTAACATTAACATGGAATTGTTAATAAATGTGTAATATAATGCCATATAAAATATTATATGGTATTAGATATAATAATATAATTCTATAATAGATCTATAATAAACTTATATTTATTATAAATTAATCTTATATGATTATTATGAGAGTCAAGACATGTGGTAAGGGTTTTTTTATCTCATTTTTTCTATCTATGAGATAAATACAATGTTAACCAATAATTTATTTTTTATGTTATATATATTGACAATTAATTTATTTATATGATTCATATAAATAAATTTTTGGTTAATTATATATCCTTTTGATGATATTTCTTTCATGGTCGTTATGGTTCAAAAGATACCAAATAGGTAAACTAATTTTGTCTCGATTTTCCTTCTTTGAGACACAACCCATGTTATACACCTATATTTTTCAATGTGGTGTATATAATGACTTCTAAAAGGTTATATAATGAATATAATTATTTTAATGATATTTTAATCTTCATGTAACATTAATATTTCTAATTTATTATGAATCAAATTAACTAAACTGCTAATGGTTTACTGCTAGAATATTATTATTTGTCGATATTTTCTATGATTACAGTTCCATTGATGAAATATTATGATTCATATATCTATAACACTAATTAACTTTTGTAATACTATGGTTATTAATGATATATTCATGCATTTATACCATTTTCCATCACTTCAACTTATTATAATTAAGAAAATGTTTTATGAAATTTGACGTTATTTATCTTCAATTAGAATTTTTTTATTCACAAAACATATTTTAAAAAAATGTTTACAAAAATGTTTTTAAATGATAAATGAATATCATTTTAATGAAAAAGGGTTTAAAGTTAATTTATTATGTTGTAATGTTTTTAGAATTGTTTTCAAATCTACTTGTATAAATCGTCAAATCTATTTTCAAAAAATAATTTTTTTCAAAATGCATTATGTTTTAAAGAGTATTTTTCAAATTAAAAATTATATTTTCCTTAAATAAAGGTTTTTAATGAAATTTAAATTCATAACTTATAAGAAAATTATTTTTAAAGGGTTTTATGAAAGGTATTTCCAAAGAAATGATATTTTAGATAATAAATGTTCCATGTGACCTATCAAAATCTTTATCCATTTATGATGATATACTTTGTTATGGATTATGATTTACTGGGGATATAATCCCAAAATACCATTCATATTATTTTAGGAATTTTTTTATATTTTTATAGAATTATTTTTATGATACCTATTCCTCTTCCAGGGTTTATATTTTTTTTAAAACAACTTCTCTTCATGGGTTACACTTTGATGAAATGATTATGATACCTATCTCTTTTCCATAGGTAATGAAATTATGAAATTTTAAGGATACCCATTTAATTGCATGGGTTATTATATCATTTTAATGAAACACATCTCCTTTTTTGTGTCATGATATGATCTATATCTCTCTCCAATGCGTTGGGTAATGATTTATATCTTATGAGAAAATAATGGAAAACAATTCAACGACATTGATCCAAAAAATGGGAGACATGTGTGTCCTAATCCAAATTGGGAAATAGGTGTGTCCTTAAAAAATGGGAAATAGTTGTACCCTAATACAAAATGGGAAACAAGTGTGTCCTGGTATACTATGTAAAATAAGTGTGTTGTGATCCACTATGGGAAACAAGTGTGTCCTGGTCCAAAAAGGGGAAACAAGTGTGTCCTAATCCACTATGTTAATGGTATGGATTGTTATCATTGACACATAAAAAGTTTTTATAGTTATAATAATGGTGTCACACTTATATGACATGATTTTACAGTTCATGATTTTTTTAGAATGATTTATCACCCTTACGATTCATGCCTTATGAACTTACATTCTTTATTCCATGAACCCTGATTACGATGTCTGATATATAGGGTATGATCTCAAAATGTTAAGATCATGTTCTCATACCCTTTTTCTCATTTTATGATTACAAATATCCCTTGTTTACCCTTACTGAGCATTTGAGATCACACATATATTACAATTCCTTTCATTGGGTTCTGAAGAAATTGTTTAAGTAGTTTTACTAAATGGGATGATATTTAAGGAGTATGTTTAAGATCTTTAACCAAATTCGATGATTATATTTAAATGTTTCCAAAGACACTAAACCATTATTGTCTTCGGGCATGTATTTTTTGTAATTTGTTGAATATTCCTAAAAATTATGTAATATCCATGTATTTTAATCTTGCTTCTCTATATTTACCACCCATTCATTAATAATATTTGATGATTTTAATTGTTTCAGTTGAGTTTGATTCACATTTTCATGATCAGTTCATTTGTGTATAATTATGGATTTGTGTGTCGAATGAATATAAAAACCTAGAAGTGTAATTGAATAGAACTAACTAGATTCAAAAAGTTTAAATGGTATAATTCATCATTTTTATTTCATACTTGAGGATGATTCATTAGATAATATGTTAATGAAAAATGATTAGTTTATATTGGTGGGTTTTCCAAACATCATGACCTAGTTCATTTTATTTACTATTATGAGTATATATTGTTCCCAAAACATTAAATATGATATAATAGACTTATTAAAATATTATATAATAGGAATGATAGTTTTTTTACCATCCATGAAGGGGTAATGAATAAAATCATTATTCACAGAGGTGATTAACTGGCATAATTTGGAAAATAGTTTCTTTTCTTTGAATAAGAGTGGTAATAAAAGGGATAGATATATGATATTATATTAAAAAAAGAAAATTGAATTATTTTCATGATTATATAATTATTATTTCATGATTTAAGAAGTATATGAGGAGAAAGTAGAATAAGAATAAAAATTAAGAAAGATGCTTTGAGAAAACTACCTCTTGAATATCACTTCCTTGAGAAACCCTTTAGGGCCATGGATTTGACCTTTAGGTAAGATAATAATCACTTGGAAGTGGGGAGAATTAGAATAATTGAATTGGGTAAATTATTCTATAGCTTCAAGCCTTTTTGGCCCAAAATGGGGTGGTGAGGGGTGGTATTTATACTTGAGGAGAGGTGGGTGTAAGTGAATAAAATAATGAATATTTAATATTTAAATCCACCCACATGGAGGTGGCATTGAATTCAATGAATTTGGATGGAAATTAATATTTTATATGCTGATTAGGTTATATAAAAAACTCAACCACACATTATATTTTTTAATTTCTAGCTATTTTAATCCTTTACCTTTTTAACTTTAACATGATTCTTTTTTTACCTATATCGCTGTAAATATTTTTTTTACCATGGTAACTTATTTTATAACTAAAAGTGAAATTAAACTTAAAAAATAATTTATACATTATGATTCCAAATATATAATCCATTTTAAAAAATTCATTTTACATAAATGGAAAAATTATATTTAAAATTAATCTCATAGACACAACGGAAAAGCATGTTTTAAAGTGAAATGTTAAAATATTTGTATTATTTTTATAACCAATATCAATGATAAATTTATTCAAATGACCTAAATTGGATTTATTTATGTATTATTAAAATATTAATATTTTAATACGTATTTAAAACATAATTTAACTATATAAAAAATTAATTAAAATGTTTTATTTTTTATAATTCATCAAAAAATAAAACTTATCAAAAAAATACAAAAAAAATCACCCTATGATAATTTTGATGCCCTTATTTAAAAAATTTAGTTGATTTTATCAAATATAACTTATAAAAGTTTCAAAATTTTGTGTTAAAATTGGTGTTCCATTTAAAGGTGGCCAAAGAACCCTTTTGAAAAATATAGCCTTTTATTCTTAAAATTAGACTTATTCTTATATTAAGCATATAAAACTAATTTAACGAATTTTAAAATAATTTTATTGAATATATGACCTATATATTTCATTAATATATTTCACTAATAGTGAGTAATAAAATTTATTACGATAAAGTACTATTCTGGGTGTAAAAATAGTTTTTTATATCAATACATCCTTTAAGTTCAATTGGATTTTATTTACATTTATAGTTAATTGGTAAACAATGAATTAATTTTATAAACATGTGTAAACTATATTTTTATAAATTATTTTATCTCATTTATTATTGTTATTCCAACAACTAGTTGATAATTATTGTATTTTATATTTTGTAGTTCGTTTAAACTGAGTGTATTGTGAAACGTGGGCTATCAAAGAGAGTAATTTTTTTAAAAAAACAAGGTAAAATACAGGGGTGTTACATTCAACCCTCATTAAGATGAATTATTCCATCAATATTTCTTAACCAAGTATTAATATATGATGATGCCTCAGTGTCATCACATCCTTAGTTTCTTATGTAGATTCCTCAAATTTGTGGGTTTTCCACAAAATATTAACCAAATGAGTGGTATTGTTTTATAGAAAATTATATATATGATCTAAAATCTATAATGGTTGCAAATTATTTGTAATATATTTCTATAATAGTATGAGCTTTGATTTTTGTACATATGAAGGATCATGTATGTACTTTCTCAAGTGAGGTATAAGAAATACATAATGAACGTGAGATATATTCTGTGGAAGATCTAAAAGATAAGAAACCATCCCAATAAAATTAAGAATTTCAAACAATTTCTTCCTTAGAATTTTAAATTTCATTTCTATAATCAAAGATGGATGTTTAAAAATTTCCGTTTTGGGAATCCAACTTTGGAAAAGGGTTCAAGAAAATGTACCCTTAAAAAGAGGAAAAGTAAAAGGCGATGACCACCGCATAACCGAGGTTATGTTTATATTAACATTAGTGTAAAGTGAAAAAAATAGACCGGAAAAATAATTCTTAGCATCATGTTCTGATGGATAATGATATATAACATGGTTATTATAATATTAATAACCCAAAACACATAGACTAAATTGGTCTAAAAAGGGAGATTGATTTCATCATAAATGATGATGATATGATTACTTGATTTCATATCATGAGTTAAATCCCACTCTTTGATTGAAGAATCATTTATTATTCCATGGAATAATTTTGAAGTTGTAATACATTCATAATGGGATGACAAGTCATTCATTTTATCTCTATTTATTATGATAACAAAAATGTTTAGCATACTTTATTCAATATACATACATATTCATATGGTTAAGTAATTCATAAATATCTAAAACCTCATAAAAAGTTAAACATAAATAATCTTATAAATGGATACCCTTATAAAACCTCAAAAAATATTAAAATCCAAAACACTCAAAATAAGGTTACTAAATTTCAAAAAATGACTTATCATTAATCACCCAAACAATATGATGTATTAATAAATTTGTATACATCAAAAATGTGAATATAATTATCATTTATTTTCATGATACATGTTAATGAGCTGAATTTCTACAAAACATTAGTGAAAAGTTCATGCTTTCAAAAATTAACTCTTTCCTTATACCATAAATATATAAATTCTTTAAAATAAAGCCATAAACCACCTTATAATCATGATACTAATTAGTTCCAATGTCATCGATACTATCCAGATTATTTTACCACAAAAAAACATATCTTTGTATCATTATTATCCCCTCATCATGCACATGTTAAGGGTTATATTTCCCATAATTATATGTTCTCAAAAAACATCAACATACCACCTCATTCCCTTTTCAAGGTTACTAGTACCTTTAGACATATTCTTTAAAATACTTAATAAGAAATGTAGTGAAACAATAATTAAATGTTTAATCATTCCAAAATTCATTTATAGGTTGGAAATCACATGATATTTTACTAAAGTATGAATAATAAGATTTTTATAGGTCTCACTCATACAAAATTATACATGAAAGACCCATTAATGGGGGGGAGGATAAATGTTCCCTAATTAACATGATTTTCTTAATCTATTTTTATTGCATAATCTATCTCATTTTCCTTTTCCCCAAATGTTTTTTGAGGATTATTGTCCACATTAGTCCTTGGATTGGGGAATTTGTTATCATAATTCCCAAATTCATTACAATTGAAACTCTAAAGTGTGGGAGGTGTATTTTGTGGAGATTTATAATTATTCACATAATTGGTTAACTTCATCCCATCACATAGGAATTCAAACACTTGGTGACCTTCCTTTACATACATGTAACACCCTGTTGTTCCATTAATCATTCACCTGAGTGATTCTTCCCACATTTCTGGCATTAAAATTCCTAGAATTTCTTCTCTCTATTTATGTTTTCATGAGACATGATATTCCTTTTCTTATTAAAACCATAGGAATGGTGGGAATATACAATTTACATTTCTATCTTTAGTTCACATAAAACAAATACCTCATGGATATTAAATTATTTTTTTACTAACCCCTTTCGAAGACTTGGTTTCAAGACACCAAGAAATAAATCAATTTTTCTTTTAGGGCTGATGATTAACCCAGTAGAGAACCTTGGATGTATTGTAAAATTAAATTCATAGGCATTATTAGATTCATAATCCTTTTTCTTAATATCAAGAAATTATATTTCCATATTTTCTCATACAATACAAGGGAAGTGCTTACTGAGAAGTCTCCCCTTAAACTCATCCCATTCCATTGATTCAATTTTGTCTTCTTAACTTGTATTATTCATTAGACTACACTATTTATATACTTCACCTTCATGATGATAAACTAATAGGAAAACCTTTTCTTGTACCAAACATTGAGGAATGAGAAATATTTTCGTAGTAGGGTTGATCCATTTTTATCCACTAGTTGATTAGAAGACCCACTAAAAGAGGGTGGGCATTGCCTCATAAAGGACTCAAAAGAATGTGTTTTTTCTTATTTTCACATTTGGGAGTCCATAGTGATTCATATATGTGTATGTATAGAAATAATATTTTTCATTTCAACTCCCATAACATTTAGTTCCCCGCGAGGAGAATCATTTCATTTCCCATCACATTCAACATCAACACTATTACATTGGGTTATATCCATTGACTGAAACAAAAAATAATAGTGTAAGTAGCACTAATCATACTGATAAAACCTTATAGTCAGGGGTACTTATAAAATTTTAATCTATTACACCATATTTTTATTCCATGGTTATCTATGATCATTACCAAAACTCTGAGGCATTCACCTAGACATACAGTTAGGGTTATAACTAAGGTTTTATCATCATAGTTTATAAAGGTTAAATAAACCTTTTCATTGATACCAACTATATGAACCTATCTTTTAATACATTGATATTACATATAAATAGATGAATATTCATATTACACCATTCTATTCTATAATTTTACGGGTTTAGTGTCTTTGGAAACTTGGAAACATAGAAAATGGTTCTACAAACGTCTTCATTGTCTTTTCATTATTCCTTCATTACCTCAAACCTTTTGTATATATCCAACCTAATAGATTTCTTCATATCCTGGGGAAAAGAAACATAAGAAAAAGGTGAACCCAGATGCTCAGTAAGGTTCAAAAATAGTTTTATGAATCATAACATAAACATAAGGTTAAATTAAGATAAACACAACATTTTAAAATCACACCCTTCATATAAAATCTTATAATCTTTATTCATAGAATAAATTATAAGATTCATAATAAATGAATCATACAATAATAAATTGGCATAAATCATGGAATTTTTGAAAACACATAATATTAGAAAATATTATGTCAAAAACATTCATAACATCTTAGGATTTGGATATTCACACTTGTAACCACTTTGGGCTTAGGATTACCTATTGTGTACCCTTTAGTTATGGGCTTAGAATGACCTCCCATATACCCTCGTGATACATTCTTGGGTTAAACACCCATGTACCCTTTGATCTCATTTAACATTTATCATCATCCAATGAATTGAAGGGAGATATATTTCCCACCCATCATAAAATGAGAAACATATATATTTTTTCCAAATGAACATAATACATTCATCACATCATAACCCATGTAATTAAATGACTTTCCAAAACATTTCATCAAAACATAACTCATAAAAAATAAATAAATTTCATAAATATAATGCCATCATAAAAAAATAACCCTAAAGATAATAGGGATAATTTCCTTGAATATAATCTTCCATAAATAATAAGTAACATCAATTGATGTTATCCTAGATAGAAAATATTTTTTTAGATCACTTGATATAATTCTTGATCAAAATATCCTTTCTATTTTGGAAACACATTTTTTATTAATTCCCCACAATTATAAATGAAAATATTTGAAAATAACATTGTGATCTTGTAAAGGAATCTTTGAAGCATAAAGGTATCATGATGATGGGAAAATATGATCCTTCCATATAAGTTAAAAAACAGTCCTTTCATATTTTTTTGAAAAAGGGCACAATGAACCTATTTTATAAAACTATAAAAAGAATAATTTAATAATTTTTTAGAAGCCAAATATGAGTATAAATGAAATTTAACAATAATTTCAGAACTTTTAAAAAAATTGTAAATTATTTTTTATTACATGTATATGGAAGAAAAAGATATTTTTAAGGGTGAATTTCGAAAAATAGTTTTTAAAATAAAGTCCCTTAAAAATATCAAATCACTGAGGTGGAGATAAATAAAATGCATAAAAAATTTGTATCCATTTTAAATAAACATAAAACAAGTGGAATAAAACATAATATATCAAAAATTAATTCCACACATATGATTGGAATGATGTAATCCAGTAGTATATTTTTAAACCAACAAATATAAATTAGGTTAAGAAATTCCTTAAAACATTATAATCTGTAAAATAATATTCCTCAGAAAAGTAGTAATTATAAAATGAGCCATTTAATAACATTAATTTAATTTTATTCTTGATATTATATATCAATGTTGAGTATATACATCATGCAGTAGAAATAAGTGGAAAATAAATCATATATCTCACAGAATAAAAGAGTGAGATGAGAAACCCTTACCTCACACTTCCCTTTGATTTTATATACTTAATGAACATTTATAATGTTTTAAATAATGTTAATAATTAATTATAGGATCATATATATATTTATAATATCATATTTGATATTTTTAAGAAATATTACACCCATTGATTACTAATATTTCACTATTTTCATTTTTTCAGGTGAGTTTGTTTCACGATTTTCATGATTAGTTCACTTGTGTATAATTAGGGATTCTCATATTGAATGAAAATAAAAGTCAAAAAGTGTAATTAAATGGTTATATTAAACTTATATAAGTTTAAATTTTCCCATTTATTAGTTTTATTACACAAATTACGTTGATTCAATAGATAAAATGTCAATAATAAATGATTAGTTCCTATTGGTGGGTTTTTCAAACATCACAAACTAGTTCATTTTATTTACTATTATGAGTATATATTAGCTTCAAAATATTAAATATGGTATAATATACTTATTATAAAATTATTTAATATGAATAATAGTTTTATGACCTTCCATGTTGGCGATAATGAATAAAATCATTATTCATAGAGGCGATTAACTAGTATAATTTGGACAATAGTTCTGTTACTTTGAATAGTAGGAGTTAATAAAAGCTTTGGATATAAGATATTATATTAGAAACATAAAATTATAGTATTTATATGATTATGGATTTATTATTCCATGATAGAAGAAGGTTATGAGGATAAAGTATAAGAAGAAGAAAAATTAATAGAGGTGATTTGAGAAAATTTCTGCTTATATATCACCTCCTTGAGAGACCCTTGAGGGCCTTAAATTTGTTCTTTTGGTGAAACTAGAATAACTTGGACATGGGGAAAGTGATGACGAGATATTTTTATAGATATTTTAGGAGATTCAAGGATTTTGGGCCGAAATGGTGGGGTGAGGGGTGGTATTTATACTTGAGGAGAGTTGGGTGTAAGTGATCAAAATAATGATTATTTTATATTTAAATCCAATCACATTGAGGTGGAATTAAATACCACAAATTTGGCTAGAAATTAATATTTTAATGGATGGTTAATGTCAATAAAAACCTCAAAAACCCATTAAATATTGTAATTTTTATTTATTTTATGCCTTTAGATATTTAACTTTAACATGATTCATTTTTAATCTATAGTGTGGTAAATATATTTTTTACCACTATGATGATTTTATGCATAAAAATGAAATTGAATTTATGATTCATGACTATTGTGGGCATGGAAAAACATATTTTATATATTACTAATTTATATTCAAGTGATTTACATAAGGTAGTCTGCCTATGAGGAGTGCACACAAAATAGTTTGTCACTTTTTAATTAGAATAAAAATTCATTGTTTTTAATTGGTTTGGATTTGAAAATGAGTGAAATTAAATAAAAGAAGTTAAGAGATATATTAAAGAAAAATTGGTAAAATAAGTGATTTAAAACTATTATATGAGATGGGAGATCAATTCAGAGTCAGTTTTCTAATTTAAATACTAACCTTGTTCCATTTTATTCAATCCTCTTCTACTAAATAGATTTAGGTGAGATTCCCCAACAGCTTCAAATCACTTCTTTAGTCAAATGGTTATGAAAATAATGGACCTTAAAAAACACTAGTTTCATCTAATATTATTTCCATGAGTGATAATGTCATAATGAATACCCCCAATTGATTTAGGAAATTCCTAATCAGGTAATGTTTATCCCAAACAATCAAGAATGTTCAGTACCCCTCCCACACGTATTTGCGATCACCAAGTACTTCGCCGATAAGTCGAGATCTATTTTCTCAAATATATACTAGAACCTATTGTATGGAGAAAACTAATAATTTATCAAATAAATAATAATAATCAGATATATAATCAAATATGATCATACAAGATAATAATAACTCCTGTTAAAATATAAAAACAACTTCACAGAAAAGGGTGAGTTTTTATTAAACCAAGTGAAAGAACTCAAGAATTAATAAAATAGAAAACCTATCATTACCTAATAACTTATATGTTTACCCCATCTAGTTAAGGTTAATTTAGAATAATGGGGAAGTTTAATTCATTACAAAACTAATAAAAAAAAGAGAAAATAAAGAACATAAATTTTCTCCTCTAGAATTTGTCCGCCAAAATTTTGCTTCAGTTCTACCCACCAGATGGTCGAATCATTCCATTGTTCCCTATTATAATAATTGGGTATTTGATTTTTCCATATTTAAGAGAAATTTAAAACATTTGGGATTAATTTAAAAGAATTTATGGCTAACTTAATAGAAAATACATTTTCTGGCCGACGAACACTATTCAACCAACCGCACTTTGATAGCTAAAAGGAGGCCTTAATGAAAGAGTTTCTAAATGAAATTTAATGTGAGGATTGAAAATCGAGTGGATATATAAAATATATATAATCATCCCATTTTATGTTTTATATCTTGATATATACGTAATTTAATGAGGTAGAGTCGATTTTGTCGAACTGATTAAGTTTTCACATAGAACTATTTTTTTGGGGTTTTGGGAGTTCGAATGGGCTATGGGTCCATTAGACTAATTTGTAGCCCATGAATCATGTCATATTAAAAAAAGAAATAACTCAATTTGGATCCACATTTTAATAGTTATGAGTTAAATACATAGGTCAAAGAAAACTATTAAATTTACATAATTAACCAATTTGGAAATTTATGCTCAAAACTCACCAAAAATCATAAAATGATAAAAATAACCTCACAATTATTAATTGGTAGGGATTAAATCATTTAGAAACATATGAATAATTATGAAAATATTAAATTTATCAATTCCCCCACACTTATCACTTGGTATCCAGGACAAGTAAGCATCAATATCAAATCAAAGTAAATTTTAAAACACATATCCTTGAGATCCAAAAATTTAACACCAAGAAACAAAAGATATAATGAATAATAAAAAATAATTATTTCATGTTATTTAATCATATAATTCAATATATTTCCACTTAATTTTTCTTCTGATACACACAAAACACTGACCTCACTTTCATTTTATCTTATCACACCAATTTCAGTTTTTCAACAATGTCTTTCTCATCCAAACTCATACAAGGGTCTCCATGGGATTGATAAATTTCTATATATCTTTATGATGTGATTCATGGAAATATGTTTATCATGAAGAAATTTTATGTTTTTTCTATATATTTCGTTTGGTAGTATTTAGACGTGAAAAATTCAGAGGCTGAATGGGGAGGGTTTGGTTCTTTTTGAAGAAAAATTGCATGATTCTAATTTTTACTCAAGTATGGTCTCCTCCTCACTCACCTTAGTATAAAACAAGCTCGAAAATATCTTTGAAAAATAAAAGAATGTTAAAAAAATTAAAAATTTTGGAAGAAACATTTTCAATATTCTCAAACATAATTTTTCTTAAAATTTCCAGATAGGAACAACATTCTTTCTCCATTGGAAGCTCTAGAAAGGCCAAAATTCTTTTATCATGAAAGCTCCTGAAAGGCACAAATTCCAAAAGAAAGAATTTTTTCAATAAAAAAATCACCACATCCGCATTTTATTTTCCACAAAGATTATCACGAAATGTTTTATCAAAAAACAAGACAACTTCCCCCACACAAAAGTTCTGCGGACAAGATTATGTTTTCACATTATATGACTTTTTTGGTTTTGTGGGATTTTGAATGTGCTCTTCATCCAGAAGATAAATTTGTAGAACAAGAATCCTAAAATCCTAAAAAATCACTCAAATGGGATCCATGTTTTAAATGTTATGTGTGAAATATATAGATGAATGAAAAATTTTAAATTTAAATAATTAACCAATTTTGACATTTAAGCTCAAAACTCATCAAAAATCATAAAATTATACAAATAATATCATATTGATTAATTGGTAGGGATTAAATCACTGAAATATATATGTGTAATTATGAAAATATTATCTTTATCACATTACAACCAAATTTTTACATACTAATTATAAATATGGAATCCATTTTTACCAATTCCATTCACATAATTAGTAGAATTAGATATAATATGAATCTCATAGTCATAACAAAAAAGTGTGTCTTATAGTGAAAAGTTCAAATGTTGTAATGTTTTTATAACTAATTTCAATGGTAAATTGATACCAATGACCTAAATTGGAATTATTGATTAATATTTGATCTAATTATACATTAAATTTAATTTAAAACATAAATTATAGGAAAAGGCAGTTATTAATTAACATAAAGTATTTCTCACTATTCATCAAAAAATGAAACTTATCATAAAAAACCCAAACTCATTCTAGGATTATTATGATATCCCTATTTAGAAAATAATTTTTTTTCCAAATAGAAATTTATAAATTTTCACAAATTCATTTTAAAATAGGTACTCTTTTAAAATGCAACGAAACTACTCTTTAGTAAAAATATGGTTTAAATGTTTCAAATTGTAATTATTATTATATTAATCCTTTCAAACTCATTGAATGATTTTTAAAAACATTTGATCTAATTTATAAAATATAATTTTCAGTAATATATTTAACTAATAGTTATTAATTCAATTTATTACATAAAAATAACATTGTGGGACTATAATAGTTTTTTATAGAAACACATCCTTTATGTTCAATTGTATTTTATTTTCGTTTCTAATTAATTATTAACTAATGAATTAATATTATAAAAATGATTGAAATATTTTTATATCATTTAGTTAATTTCATTCATTCATGTAATTCAAATGTCTAAGTGATAATGATTCTGTTAAAGTAATAATATTTTTGAGTTCGTTTAATCCCAGTGTTTTGAAAAAAAAATATGCTATTGAAGAGAATAAATTTATTTAAAAAGATATAGTGTAAAATCTTGGGTTATTATAATATCATCGTGTTGTAGGTGTATAAACTCTCTAGCTTGTTCTACGCCCATCGTATGAGAGAACAATTAGTCATATAAGGGTATTTGAAAGTCCACCCAAACCATATATTTTTTACGATCAGCCTGGGTTATCGCATCCCATGATTGCTTAGAAATATCATGAATCATATAGGTCCTGAGATTTACCATATAATTTGGATGAATATCAAAATTATTAGAGATGGATATCATTACCTCTATACATGGCTCAATATCTTGTGGAAAATTGTCCCCTGAAAATGTAAGAGGGTGATACTATTGGAAATCTCACGTAAACTCTTCTATAGTGGGGGTAGGTCATGGGACACCCTATACAGACTATATTAATAATAATAACATCTCTTAGAACTATGAATTAGTTGTAGGATTTAGAATAATAGTAGGTGTATTAGGTGGCACTATATGATGAAATATTGGTGGATCAGGTCCCACCACCTCTGGAGCATGATCGTCACCACCATCTTGGCACACGACTCTAGGACATCATGGTGGCATAGATCTAAAAATTCTAAGAGCATGCCTAATATAAGGTTCAAAAACATATATAATAATAGGAAATAAAATAGGGTAGGTATACACCATTCTATATAAGAGTTACATCCATCTTCCCTTCCAAAATCCATGTCTAGGTGGTAAAAAAGATCACAAAGGATCGCAAGAGAAACTACCCACTATAAAGGTTGGTTAGGGTTCAAGGTATCACATCACATAGTAAAGGTCCAAGTATATGAAGTATCAATTTCAAGTTATAGAGTAAAACATCATTTACATTGTAATTAGAATACCCATTTATGGATTACCATTTTATTTGAGAATATAAGATCATTTATGTTCATACTCATTCATAGGTATATATATATAACAGTCCTATTAGATGAGTCACCCATCCCATGTTATAAAGCCATAATCCTTATAATCTATAATTAGCATGTCATGTAACTATGATTTGACCCTTACATCCAGCATCAGGATATAACGGTTCGTATAATTTGATTTAATTAGGTGAATTTTCATTCCCAAATTATAGATTTAAAGGATTCAATAATTATAATTGCCATTAATTTAACAAAATCATCTAATGTATCAGCACATGTGACAAGTGTTCCATAGATCAAATATGGAATAATTATTTAATTAAGGTGATTCTATCAAACAATATAGGAAAACCCCATTTAGGTTGATGAAAAAACGTTAATTAAACCAATTATTCTATCCATACAAGAAATGCGAGCACAAATAGAAAAATCACAATCAAAGAACCTATAATATGCAGTAGTAAATGCATGAATAAATATAACTTTGGCATTGAATAAGAATGAAATGTGATTCCTTAGGTGCCTATAAGGATGTATGATCAATACCCCCTTGCCTTACCAGACCAAGGGGAAAATAAATCCAACCTAATAATAACACTAATAAAACCAAAAATCCTTTGTTCTATTTAGTGGTCAAATCAATACAGCTGTAATAATAATAAACCATAAAAACATATTGTATCCAATATAATTTTTCTTTTCCCTATACATGGGTTTTCTACTCCTAGGAATAGGCTCATTTCCAAATTCTGACACATTCTTAGTATCCAATCAAAAACCCCAAAATGTTTGAAAAATAGAAAAAAAAATAAACATCTAATACATATTTTAACATGTCAACCCATCTCACTCATTCACATTAGCTAGCATGATGGGCCTTGTGGTCTCAGGTGCACCTCCCCATATTCCATAGAAAACAGAATAGCAACAATGGTCTATAATGGTACAGTGAGGAGGCTATACACTCATGGTCAAAGTGTAGAACAATAGTATACAATAGTAATAAGTAGTGGAATAATTAATAAATTAAGATCATTGTAATAATAAGTCATTTAGATAAACTAAATAGGTAGAAACAAAATCAATATCATATACAAAAAATGATGTCATGTCATGGGATATACATAATAGAAAACATGGAAGCATAATAACAGGAATATACAATATGTTATACAAATAGAAAAAATTAAAAAATCTATCTACATTATCTTCATTAGCATAATCTCAATCCTCTACTATCGTGATTTATCCTAGGTAGATAATCAAGCATCCAAGGATGGATGCTTTCCATTATCCCTACCCACGTCCTTAAAGTCTATTCAAGTATCAATATGAAGCCTGAACATAGTGTGAGATATAATCAATTGGACATAACCAAGGTTGTATAGGTTTATCTAGTCTGTATATATAAAATTAGTAATTTATACTTAATAATAATTGTAAGATAGTAAATAAATAATTCACCTTAGATTAGGATCCTGACTGGATACCTAGTTGACACTTAATACTTTCTCATAAACCTGATTTCTCAAAAAAAAAATCATAATTGTTTCTGACGCTTTTGAAATGGGGCGTGCGCATCCGTCTGTCACGCGGGGGAGGACGCATGGCTCTAGACCACGCCTTCCCGCTTTCCAAAGGTGGGAAGCATTCGTTCCCTGTTCAGGGATGTCTGCTCCTTGATCAAAACCGGGATGATGGGATGTTGGTTCTTCCTTCCGTGGATTCCTCCTCGGAGCTTGTCACCTTGTCCAGGTCTCCCTCATAAATTTAAGATGGGTTCGTGAAGCTCGTTCTTGGTGCCATATCTGCATGGATTCTAGTTAATTGCACTGCTTCCATCGAGACGTTCCAAGGGGTCTAGTCAAGGAAGCAACCTTCGGTGAGGAGAATGGTCATGCTGAGGTGTCGTCGGCGTGCCTTGACACTGGGGATTGGCATGTCTGTCTTCTGTCCCTTATTATAGGGCTTCTGGAGGGTGCGGAAACCTGAGGCATCCCACATCGAACGCGGGGGGTCGCGGTCCATCTGAGGCTTTCCTCATCTTCCCATGTTTAACACGGGGTATGCCGTGAGTTTAACATCTTGCGGAGACGGATCATACTGATTGGAACACTAAGAGTGGATCAGATTGAAGGACCGCTTAGGGGGAACACCGATGTTGGGGACAACACGTGGGTGGCTTCCCGAATACTCTGGAGTGGAATGAGGTGGCACGATCCAACCGGGATGTGGCGGCTCGGGTAAGGATTAGGATGGGTGATGGAGTGACGGGCTTGAACCTCATGGACGCTTCCTACTTATCCCCTTGGTAGGGAATCAAATTCCGCGTAGTTCGGTGATACGATGAGACACCTGAAGAGGCGACCTGTGAGAATGAACGCATGGATTAGAGCCTGGAGGAAGTAAGCTCTCCGGGATAGGGCATGAGCTTCCCGAGGCATATGGGCTCGAGGAAGAGGTCATGATGAGACGTGGGTGTGAGGTATGGGGATTACGCTCTGAGGCGGCCCATAATGATGGTTGTGAACCGACGCGGAGGGGTTGGAACAACTGAGTGATGGGCTTGAACCTCGTGGAGGATTCCTACATAACATGCGTTAGCACGGATCAAAGTCCATGTAGTTCGGGTCATACAGTTTAACGTCATGCGGGACGAGAAATCTAGGGCTTACGCTCTGAGGCAGTCCAAAGTATTGGCGAAATGACGTGAAGGAGTCGGAATGAACGGGTGGTGGGCTTGAACCTCGTGGAGGCTTTCTACGTACCATGTGTTAGCACGGATCAAAGTCCACGTAGTTCGATGGGATGGGGCTTACACTCTAAGGAGGCCCATTGGTGGATGTCATGGTCGATGCGCGCTCTAATCCCAGGTGAGTCATGCTCGGTGTGGGAAACAAGAGGCAGAAGGGACCAAACGATCACGTCATAAAGGGTGCATCCATGAGAAGCGGAAAGGGGTTATGCGTTGAGTGGCCCAAAGAGGAAACAGGGGCTTACACATGGTTAGCAGCCCTTGGTGTTGGGGTTTACTTCAGGAAGGAGGCCCGTGGTTCGACATAGCGCAGTGGGAAAGGGACTCCACTAGCCTTGGCAGTGGGGAAGTATGGAGGTTCATGGTTTCAACCTTCCATAAGAGAGGCTAGGGGCTTACACTCTGAGGCAGCCCTTCCCCCATGGACAAACACCACTCCAACAAGGAGGATCTCATTCCATGTGAGGAAGAATCCATTCCCATGGAGACGAGTGGGCATAAAGAATGTCCGAGCTGGGGGGACCCTGCTTCCGAGGCACGGGGTCGGACCGCAGTTTAACGTCATGTGTTAAGAATAAGGTTCTTAGCAGTTTAACGTCCTGTAGCTTGGATGAGGTGGGTTCACTCCACACCCCTAGGGCTTACATGCCCAACACACTCTACCCCTTGTAGGAGGTAAGGCATTGGCAAGGCTATAGTGAAGGGGGTCGTAGGGCGAACCATCGAGGGGTCCACATTAGCATGGCTATGCGAAGAAGCAATAGCCGTTAGCATGCTTATGCGAAGAAGCATAAGGCAAAGCAACGCAACGGGAAGCACCGCCCAAGGGAGCTTGAGGTTACTTCATACAAGCCTGGGAGGCCGTACAGGAAAACAACGCATGGCGTGCAGGTCTGTCATGGAAGATATCAGGCGCCGGCATAGAGAGGCAACCAAGGGGCGTCAAGGTGAGGGGTCCTGGGTTTTGTGCGTAAAGAGAAGGTTTGCGCGCAAAACACTCGGATGGTGTGCAATTGGCTCAGAAGATTGGTCGCGGATAGGGGATTGCATGCAAAGGGCTTGGATTGCATGCAAGGGGAAATGGTCAATCCCTAAGTCATGGAAATACCTATCAGAGGGATTCCGTGCAATTTGGAAGGGATTGTGCGCAATTGGAATGGATTTCGTGCAACGGGCAAGGCTTGTGCGCAAGGGAAGAACCCGGAGGAGTTGGAAAATTCACTTAATCCCGTGGGGATGCGTGCAAAGTCAAACCCCGGGGCAAGGTTGCGTGTAAAGGGGAATTACCTGGAAGTCATCTTGTGTGCGCAGGAGTCTGAATTGTACACACGGGAGCTGGTCCGAATTCTTCAACCCTGAAACTGTTGAGGTCACCTTCTATTTATATGCATTCGCCGTCGCGGAATCCAGGTGGTGCGTGAAATCTTCCGCGCCATGACCAGTCGGTGCACAAGGCTACCCCGTGCGGATCCGGGCACGCAAATTTGCATGTCGTGCCAGTTCTTTTTTTTGAATCCCAGGAGTCCTTCCCGTGAACATCATTTTTCTGCGCAAGTCCTATTTAATTTCGCACACCACTTCTACGTCCTCTGGACCGGGTCTCTGATTCCGAATATGACTTCGCTTTATCCATTTGAAACTTCCTATAGGAGTTACGGACTTTTTCGGCATCTACAAATGCCCCCCTCGGAATTGGATCAGCGAGAGGTCGCAACGATCAGATTCCGAGGGAAACGCCGAAATGCCGAAGCAGTGCATCTCCTGGGCATTTTACGTGCAAAAATATGATGGGGCATGCAAAAAAATGGATTTTCACAGAATTCATTTTCTGCGTGGCATGGAACCCATGCCTCGCCTATAAAAATGGGCATTGGGTCCCATGTTCCGTACTCAAGCTTTTCCATGCGATAGGCATACCGATCTCGTGCGCAAAATTGCTCCCACGGCTGCGCATAAAAATGATTTGGCAGCGCGTAATTCCTTCTGAATTTTGGCCACATTTGCGCGCCTACTTGGGATACTTCGTGCCTAGTGTGCGGATTGCGTTCCCAACTCCTGGATTTCGCGCCGATGCTTCAGATTTCACACAACTCTCTCCGATTCCGCGCACTATATCCTGATTTCGCGCAACTCCCGAAATATTCAAGATGGTTGTAAACCAAGTTGATGAGGGGGAATTCGCTGCTCGTAGAGCCGAAATAGTGGCGAACGAGGAGGTTTATGGCACCAAGGTGATCATTTCAACAACCTAACCTTGTTCAATCTTCGGACCCCATCCCAGAAGGAGTATCCCCTGTATAACAACCTCTCACTCTGGAACTTTGGCATCCTGGAGGAGGTTCCCCTGTCAGGCTTCGAGGTGGACACATCGCGGTCATGGGTAACCCAGGAGGACGAGCTTCCCTACTACAACATCACCAACAATGTACATCCTACCAGGGAAACCAGGCATATATACGTATTTGTCTTGAACCCAAGGACCAGGACCATTACCGGGGATGAGGCTGTCGCAGGGAATTTTTTGGCCCTCTATGCGAGCACGTTCTATCAGAGCTTCAGGGATGACACTAAGGGCTGGTTGAAAGATTGGGACCTGCAGTCCGTGGGAAAATTTACCAGTGAGTGGGCCTGGGTGTTCTGGGTTCTCCATACTTGTGACCAGTTTGGGGTTGAGCTGCAGCATATTGGCCTGTCCGAGGCAGTATGGACGTCGCAGTTCCACTTCCACCGTCAACTTGGGCTCAGGCCGGAGCTATTCACCCGGTGGTCTCCTGATACCAACACATTCCACCTTCACCATGGGGATGTTGGCATCAGCCTCTGGGACGTTCACTACCTCGAAGGTATCCCACTGGAGGGATACCAATACAACGAGTTCGTTCCTCCAAAGAACACCTGGGAAGACAGGTCACGGACGCCCATGCTGACGTGGCACCTGTTGGAGCTGGCCAAAGAGAGGCTGGGGGTCAAGGACTTCCTGAAGGACATTCCCTACAAGGGCTGGTTCAGCCAGTTCCTAGAGAAGAACCCGACGATCAAGATGCTGGGATGGGGAAAACGGTGCCCAACCGCGGCTCAGAGGACCAAGGATGGGTCGTATTGGAGGATCCTGGATGCGGGAAAATACGAATAATGGGGATACCGCATCATTGAGTCCCGGGACCCGAATGTACGGTATGTTGGGTTCCTTGCCGCCTTCCTGAGCGGGTGGCTCCAACCGATGCGGGAGGCGAGGATGGGCGTCCGTCCAGCAACACTGGTGATGGCGGGCACCATGGATGCCAAAAAATGGTTCAACTTGGGGGTCCCCATTCTGGCCAAGCTTAATGCCATCCTGGGACGCATCTCACGAGGGGTTTCCCCTCGGAGGGTATGTGGCCCCTTCCAGATCTTCCACAGCTGGGTGGCGGCTCATCTCAACGGGTACACTTTCCTAAACGCCATACGTCCTCCAGGAAATGGCCTGCGACCATCCCTGCTAATCATCACCAGGGTGGCACTGATGATGCTCATAGAGGAGGGCATGAGGATCCGCATTGGTAACCACACCAACTTCAACTTCAGCATGTTCCCCACCCTGATCGGCCAGATGGTGGACAATGGGTAAGGCTCTCTGGAATAGCAGGAGTATTTTCAGAGCATCCGGGGTGGGGTGCTCGTGGCTCGGATCGATGGGAAGGTGATCTGGGAGCCTTACATGCCATCCTGATTCACCAGGCAATTTGGGTGCCTCTAACGAATGTTGAAGAAGGTATTCACGGTTGTATGGGAGGAGAAGAATCCCTGCATTCTGCGCCAGATGTGGTTGATGTTCACCAATTTCAGCTACGGCGATGTCATTACTCTTCCTCCCATCGGGGTCGACACTGGACTAGAAACTGAGTATGTCGAGCACTGGACCATTGCGTACCTTGAAGAGATTTTATGCAAGTGAGTTTAGAAACATGAAACTACCCGCATGGAAACCGGGTGACGGGGGAGTAGACAAGGTGCTGCTAGAAGGGGAGAAGCAGGGGTGCGTCAGGCAGTGAGGCCTACGCAGGCCGGGACCATAGCTATGGGAACATCACACAGTGCCTCCATGACCTCGTTGCCCATAGGGGGTCACATGAGGTGGTCAGGGAACTTCCCAGGAAGTAGATAAGGTACCAGCTCGAACCTTCCCAAGATGCAATTTTCCCGACACTATGGTCGGCCTGGATGACCCTGTGGCAATCACTAGGCGTTGAAGCCATCTGGAAGAAGATAATGTAGAATGGGATACAGCATCCAGAGGTTAGGCTCATTCAAGTTACCGATAGAGTGAACTTCCATCGGTGGCATGCTTATCTGATGGCCTTGGACACATACGCGCGCCAAATGGATCGGCGTGCAGAGACACCTTTTCTAACGAAAGTGACGCTCGACCAAGAGCATGATCCAGAAGTGATGTCATCGGGAGAAGGCGACAGTGACGAGGAGTCCGAGGGGGAGGAGAATACTGGAGAAGACGAAGGCGAAGGAGAAGATGAAGGATAAGGAGAACCCGAAGGTGAGGGTTCGTAGGGGGTGACCTACCAAGGGAGTCTTCGTGAGAGCGGTGAGATTGTCGGCTCTGATCTCAAAATAACCGAGATACTCGAGGTTTGTATCTATCTACATTTATTTTCCTTCTTCGTCCATTCTCCTTTGCAATTTCCAACCCATCTCTCTACCTCACTTAGGAACACCTAAGTGTTGGTCAGGCGTCCCCACTAGAGGAGGGAGGAGAGGAACCAGTGGGACAAGATAGGGATCCGACGCCAATCATTGAATTGACAAGAGCAGAGGGGTATCCTGTGATGGAAGCTCTTTTAGCGGCCGAAACACTGGAGGCCGACACTATGGGTTCCTGTAAGTCCCACGCTTCACTACTGGCGCTTGTTCTCAAAAGATCCCAACTAATCAGGGTACGCCTTGCGCAGTGATCTCAATATTGGAGGCTTGTCAGGCTACGGAGCCCGGGCCGTCCGTGAGCGGACCAGTGGCAGACATACCACCACGTCCAGAACATACTCCCTACACTGAGTCGGCCCCAATAATTGGTGAGCAGGGGGTGGCGGACATCAGCGGTGCTGTCCTTGAGGTGTGGATGGAAGCTGACGGAGGCACTGTTGCTGTTGGGGTGAGAGAGGAAGGCCTCCTGGACGTCAAGGATCCTATTCCTCATGAAGACATCCCTGAGGCAGATCTTGCTACTGACCTGCTGACTACCTTTCCTGTGTATCGTCCCACTGATCCTGAGGAGGTAGATGAATCGGTCTTAGAAGCGGTCAAGGAGAGCTGAATGACACGGTGCAAAGGGTGGAAGTGTATCCAGCTCTTTCTCAGGCAGCACCAGTCGGATTGGCTGAGGCGGATGGGATCACATCAGACCTGGATGTGCTTCCTATGCGTCGGAGGGGCTGACTCTCAATGCCTTCATCTGATGGTTCGTGATTACATGGCCGAGAAGATACGCGAGAGCAGCCGGCGCACCGACGTTTCCCAGTGTTGGGAAAGATCGGTGACCACCCGAGTATTTATGAGGGCGGAGCAGGAGGTCCAGCGCCTCAAAGGGTAAGCAGTAGAAAAGGAGGCCTTCATTGCAACATGCTCTGAGCTTGTGGAATAACTGACGGCCCAGCTGGCTGATGCCCAAGAAAAACTAACAGAGGCAAGTCACCAGATGGTCGTACTCCAAACCGAGTGGGTGCTGGTACAGGCCAGGGTTAGCGAGCTGCACTCTATGACAGCTGATAAAGAGAGAGTCTTTAAGGAGTGAGAAGTAGTCCTGGAGGCTACCATCCAAAGGGTAACATCATTGGAAAGATCGATCCAGCACGCTGATCCTTAAGGGATTTGTTTCAGCCATCTCAAGAATTTTTTGCTTTTACTGCTCAACATTTTGACCCATGTATGGAACAATCTTTTTATCTATACATTTGTTCTAATATGCTAACCATAATTCTGAAATGAATAACAACTCACCCCTAAGCTCATGTGGGTCACACCCAACGCAAGAAGTAAAGGATGCTCGTGTTATCATTTCGTCCAACTGTGGGGCATTAACCAAGCTTCAGGCATCTGAACTCGGGCCTGGATTTCTGAGGAGAAGTGGGAGGTCCAGCCGATGGTAGGGGACCTCAGACCGATCGATGTATCATCTCCTCCACATGCCCTAACACACGAGTAGGGAAATGCTGGGGGCATTGAAATTCCTCTGAACATAGGGAGATGAAAAAGGTGAATCACGTTACCCGAATTCAAAACACAATGGGGCATGATGATGGAGGATAACTATTAACCGTGGCGGAAATGCAGAATCCATATCGCATTGGCCTAAAATGGGGATAATAAATTAGGTCAGACCATTGACCATGTTCGCAACACGGGGCCGAACTCAAATATCGTTGATCAGTCTTTCGGAACGTTGGCCCAGGACAGCAGGCAGACTATAGGTCTATCATTTATATTGCTACAATAGGCGGACCAATGGTCTATCATCCATATTGTGGCAGTAGGTGGACCAAATTCTAGAATCCATACTGTTAGGGGGTCCCATCGAACATGAAAGAGGATGATGATCCAAATAAAGGGGCACACAAAGTGTGGAAGGTGGAGTGGTGTTTTGTTCAAACAGAGTCCAACACTCCCAAAATTGCGCCACCATGGTGGAGGCGAATTAGGCGGACATACCAACCTGATCATGGATCATCCCAATTTTCAAAAAGTTCCTCTCTATCAAGAGAACTGTTGCTTCCCACCATCACTATGGGGTATCCAGAACTTATTTGGGGTAGATGTCGCAACTACAAAACTCTCCAAGAAGTCAGGCTAAGGGACCGACAGTAAGGAGGGATGGGATTTGGTAATCCTTAGGGCTGGACCCAAGAAGAAATTTCCAGGTGTTCCTACGTATCTCATAAGGATGAGAATCAAGCCACGCGTAGTTCTAGAAGCATAGTTTAACGTCGTGTAGGATGAAAGGACGAGAATGCTAATTCTTTAGAAAGGGGTGTGTGGGGTACAGTCATCGTAATCCCGACATGAATGCGGACATGATCCCGCACTACACCACGTAGTCCCGTGGATGGGGTCCTGAAGGTGGGACCGAAGAGACAAATTAGCTGAACTCGAGCTGGACCCAAGGATAGGAGGTTTGTGCATTCCTACGTATCACATTAGGATAGGAATCAAGCTAGACGTAGTTCTTAAAAGATCTTAGTTTATGGTCTTATAGCTTGGACTAAAGGGGCCCAGATATAGGACAAAATGCAGTTTAGGGTCATGTAGGACCGCGAAATGATCTTAGTTTTAGGTATTAGAACTCGGACCAAAGGATAAGGGGAATGGGAGACACACGGTAAAGTGGTTGCGAAAACCGACGTGAATGGGGGAAAGGCCCTGCTTACTATGTGCTCCTAGGGACATGTTTAGGCCAAGGGACCGAACATGAAAAGTAAGGTTGGGTCCATGGGGAAGTGCCCAGGTGCTCCTACGTATCTCATAAGGATGAGAATCAAGCCATACGTAGTTCTTGAGAGGTGGCATGGCATGACATGGCGCCCGCGCAAAGGGAGAGGGAGATGTGCGGGTCTATCCCTCACACCAAAAGAAGCGGAATTTGATATATCTTTTTTATCCTTGAAGGTGAGTGGTTTTTCTTTTCTAGAGTGACCGGCCTAGGCCAGGAACTCCTGGCGTCACCATAATAATCAAGACATAATAGGAATTGACAAATGGTATGAAAATTGACCAATACCCAACGTGATGTCCCCTATGGGGAGGTCACCACAATGCAGTTTCGTTTTTCATCATGCGACCAGGATGATATCATCACAGTTTATGGTCATGCTGTGGGACCAAACATCATAGTTTAAGTTTGTATGGTTTGGACCTGACAGCACAGTTTTAGGTCGTATGCCTTGAACCTAACAGCACAGTTTAAGGACGTATGGCTTGGACCTGAGAGTACAGTTTAAGGTCGTATGGCTTGGACCTGAAAGCACAGTTTAAGGTTGTATGGATTGGACCTGACAGCAGAGTTTAAGGTCATATGGCTTTTACCTGAGGAATATGCACGATGCGGTGAGGCGTACTCGGTGTGGAAGAGGGAATACCCTCATATCGTCACTGTGGGAGATTCCGGGAGAGGGGTCTCGGGCCAAAGGGGCCTACGAGGGTCCAACAGTCAAGGGGGCAGGATACGCTAGCTCCCAGCTACACTGGGCCTGAAATGAAATGTCTAGGCGACTCCTTGATTCCCATGGGGATGAGGGTCAAGTTGCACGCAATCCTTAAAGAAAAAACCCAAGCACATACTCTAGTGCTCAGATCACGGGAGCCCCGAGAGACACTGTTACGCAGCTTGGTCCATCTGGCGTGTGGGGGTGCACTGAGAGTTAGTTCAAAGAGTGTCGATATTCCACCTTAACACGGTGGGGTGGAACATAATGTGAATCATGCATCCAACATTTAGGGCCCGAAGAAGCCGGCGTGACAACTAAGGATTACTACAAACCATGTTCTCAACACAGCATCATGTCACGTTAGCCTATAGATAGGGACAAACAAATGAGCATCAACCGCTAGCCACATTCGCAACGCAAGATATGTATCAATTTTTTTCCTGAAACCCTCGGGGGAGTTGGTTTATGATGGTAGGATATCCCTTAGGCGTTGTATCCAGGTCGTTCTTGGGGGTCCCTCCGAGTGTGAAAGAAAATGGGGCCCGAATGAAGGGGAGCACGAAGCTTAATAAGTGGACAAAAACGTTTCCTAAGTTGAATCTGACACTCCAGGTCCTGGACCAGAGTACTCTGAACACATTAGCAGACCACTGGAAATGGTTTAAGGGTTCAGTCTGAGAGTGGCCAAAAGATGGTGGATTCCTGGGGGAAGGGGCGTAGTGCCAAAAATCCTATACCACACATATATGCCCCCCCCCCCCGTGGGGAGGGACAGGCCAGAAGACCGAGGAGACCGGGAGATCGTGGGATCTCCTAAGAGATGGGGCCAGACCTGTAATCTAGGTGTTCAAGCAGTCTTACGTATTTCATAAGGATGGGAATCAAGATGCACGTAGTTCTTGAAGTGCAGTTTAATGTCATGCAGGATGATACGTGGCACTTCTTTTAGGGGGTGTGCATGGTGCAGTGGATAAACCGTTGTGAATGAGGACCTAATCCTACACTGCACTACATGCTTTGGGTGAAGGTTGGGGCTGAGAGGCCCGAGAAGGCCAAGGGGCCTGAGGCTGGGCCTTGGTCAGGGATGCCTAACTAGCTTGCAGTTTAACGTCTGGAAGTGAGGACGAGCACGCGGTTTAAGGTCATGCTAGACCATAAAGGTCTTAGTTTAAGGTCTTAGAACTCAGACCGGAGGGGCCCAGATGTAGGGCCAAATGATGTATAAGGTCATTCTAGGCCATATAAGGATCTTAGTTTTATATCTTAAAACTCGGACCCACGGGGCCCAGATGTATGGCCAAATGTAGTTTATGTTCATGCTGGACTGTGTAAGGATCTTAGTTTTAGGTCTTAGAAATCAGACCCGCGGGGCCCAGATGTAGGGACAAATGTAGTTTAAGGTCATGCTGGACCGTGTAAGGATCTTAGTTTTAGGTCTTAGAACTCAGACCCACGGGGCCCAAAGGTAGGGCCAAATGTAGTTTAAGGTCATGTTGGACCGTGTAAGGATCTTAGTTTTAGGTCTTAGAACTCGGACCCATGAGGCCTAGATGTAGGGACAAATGTAGTTTAAGGTCATGCTGGACCGTGTAAGGATCTTAGTTTTAGGTCTTATAACTCAGACCCATGGGGATAAGATGTAGGTCCAAATGTAGATTAAGTTCATGCTGGACTATGTAAGGATCTTAGTTTTAGGTCTTAGAACTCGGAACCATGGGGCTCAGAAAAAATACCGTTTGAGGAAACTGGAATTGGTGGGAGGAGTGAGATGCTCGCCATCCATAGTCACTAGGGAATATGTGCCATTGGGATAGACCTTATGGACGATGGATGGACCCTCCCATTTGGGCTCCAATTTGGGTGGTTTCCTTCCATGAATCATTGGCGCTCTGAGAGCTAGTACCAGGTCACCTTGTAGGAAAGAGTGAAGGCGAACCTTATTGTTGAAAGCTCGAGCCATCCGGCTCTGATTCCTTTCCAGGTTATGTAAAGCGTGAAGCCTATTCTCATCCAGCACTTCCAATTTAGCTAGGAAAACGTCAGAAACTCTATCTGGGGCTTTCTGGTCATAGACCACCGTGCGCAATAAGGGAAACTGAATCTCGATGGGCAGGACGGCCTCAGCTCCGTATACCAGGGAATACAGAGTCACCTAGGTGGAGTTACAAGTCGTCGTCCTATAATCCCAGAGGGCATTGGGGAGCTTATCCGGCCAACTTTTCTTGTTCTTACAAACCATTTTTTGCAGAATGTTAGGGACGGTTTTGTTAAATGCCTCGATCTGTCCATTTTCCTGCGCATGATAGCGGGAGGTGTGGTTGGAGCGAATGTTGTACTTGGCGTACAATTTCATCAGCTCAACTGCTCGGATGTTCGTTCTGTTATCTGTGAGGATAGCATTAAGTACTCCAAATAGTTAGATTATATTAGAGCACATGAAGTCAGCGATAGAACATGCTTTGACTTCCTTGAGCGGAATTTCCTCTTCCCACTTGGAAAAGAAATCTGTAGCGGTCAGGATGAACCGAAACTGGCGGGCCATCACCGGTGGGTAAGGTCCTACGACATCCAACCCCCAGACTACAAAGGTCTAAGAATACTTGGTAGTATGGAGTGGATCCAGTGGTGGATGCACAAATTTATCATGAACTTGGCATGCATGACACCTCTTGGTAAACTCGATGCAGTCGTAGATCATGGAGAGCTATAAGTACCACAGCCTCCGAATCTGGTGGGACAACTTCGACTGGGCCTGGTGGGATCCACAGGAACCAACATGAACTTCTTGCATGACCTATGGGATCTCGACTCCTTCAAGGAAACAGAGGATAAAACCATCAAATCCATGCCTGCAAAGCAGTTGCTCGAGGCTGGGACTGCTCTGAAGGGTGAACTACGGCGCATGGCATCGGATTCACTCACGCTCGGCTCGGTCCGATGGAAGATTTACGTGATGGAGATATTCAACCAAGGGCGTCCTCCTGTTAGGAACTGTCTCGATTACAACATCTGAAGTCCCCGGGGATCCTGATGTAAGGGCATCAGTGGTGATATGGATCACCCGCGGTCCACGATCATCCTCAAGAATAACAGGAGAAATGACTCTCTGGTGTGCCACATGGATAATTAGGTCGTCCTGTTCGGGCTCCACAGGTGATGCGGCCAGGCTGGCCAAATCATATGCTCGACTGTTCTTTGATCGGGGGATATGAACGACCTCTGGCCGAGAGGGGAACTTAGCCATTAGACGGAGGGTGCACTCCAACAATGGCACGAGTTCTACCTTTCTGACAACATAGTCACCATTGACCTGGTTGATGACTAGCTCAGAGTCCCCTTTTACATGAAGATGGGGTACATCAATCTCGAGAGCCAACTCGAGGCTAGTGATGAGGGAATGATATTCTACCTCATTGTTGGTGCAGCCTTCTGACAACAGGAACAAATACAGCCGAATGGCTTGCTCCGGGGTGATGAAGATGACACCAAGGACCACTCTATTGAGCCTAGGATCATTGAGCCTTCTACCGGTGGGGCTTCGGGAGGCATCGTCAAAGTACATCTTCCAGCATGGGATGGCATGATGGATTGAGAGGATTACCTCAACCGGAATGCCTAGATCCAATGGATGATCTGTGGAGGTTGGATGAGTAGCTAAGAAGTCTGCCAACGCCTGTCCTTTGATAGCCTTCTGAGGTACGAACCTGATGTCAAACTGCTGGAGGATCACTGCCCAGCGTGCCAATCAGCCGGTCAAAATAGGTCGGTTTAGGATGTATTTCAACGGGTCTACCCGAGAGACTAGATGTACCTCGTGGTGTTGCAAGTAGTGCCACAATTTCTGCATGGAAAATACAAACACCAGACAGGTCTTCTCGGTGGGAGAATATCTAATTTCCATATTGAGGAGCAAGCGGCTGAGGTAGTATAGGCTATTCTCTATTCCCTCGCTGTTCTTCTGGGCGAGAAGTGCACTGAGGGATTGTTCCAGGGCGGTCACATAAAGGACCAGCAGCTTTTTGGAAACGGGTGGCATCAAGACCAGAGGTTGGAGCAAATACTTCTTGATTTCCTCAAAGGTGATCTGACACTCTTTATCCCACTCATAAGTGGCGCCTTTCTTCATGATCCGGGAAAAGGGATTACACTTGCCGTCCAGATTTGCAATGAATCGTTGTATATAGGCTAAGTGGCCTTGGAGGCCTCTCAACTCCTGAATATTACTCGGGGGAGGCATCTGGCTGATGACCTTGATCTTCTCTGGGTCGATCTCGATGCCTCGTTATCTAACAACAAATCCAAGAAACTTTCCGGAGGTGACCCCGAAGGCACACTTTAACGGGTTCATCTTCAAGTGGTGAGAACAGAGGAAGCCGAAATGGTCCTGGCGCTGGTGAGATTTAACGACCAGGCCGTCCATGTAGCATTCCACCAATGTCCCAAGAATCGGCTTCAATATGCGATGCATGGCCCGTTGATAGGTGGAACCTGCATTTTTTTAGGCCGAAGGGAATAACCTGGTAGTATAAAGTACCTTAGAGGCCCTGAAGGTAGTGAACTCTTCATCCTTGGGGGCCATCTGGATCTAGTTGTACCCGGAGTACCCATCCATGAAGGAGAGGGCTTGGAACCTAGTCCTGGCATCGATCAACAACTCTGTCACTGGAAGGGGAAAATCATCCTTCGGACAGTGGAGATTGAGATTGCGGAAGTCGATACAGACCCTGATCTGTCCATTCTTCTTCTGGGCTGGCACAATGTTGGCTAGCCATCGGTGGTACTGAACTTCTTTGACGAATTTGGCTTTAATGAGATTATCAACTTCATCCTCAACCATGGCCCCGTGAGAGGGGTGCATCTTTCTGGGAGGCTGATTGAACCCGTGATGGTTTGCTGGAAGGCCAAGGCGGTGGATGGATACCTGGGGATCTAGTCCTGGTATCTCATCATAACTCCAAGAAAACACATCACGGTGTTGTTTAATTATGTCTACGTACTATTTTCGTTCCTCGGGGGGCATAGCTGCACTGACCAATGTGGGTCTTGGGTCTGCTTCGCTACCGAGGTTCACCTGCACTAACTCGTCGACCGTGGTGGAGACCCCCTCCTCAAAGGCAGGGGCATCTTCGATGTCCTCCCTTCCACTTGTGGAGGGATCATCCATGGGGGAGCCTTTTCGGGGGCTTCCAGACCCTGATGGGAAGCTGGTTCCAACTTGGGTGGCATAGGTCGTCACGTTAGGAGACTCATGCACTACGGAGACCATTGCGACAAAGGCAGTTGATCCAATCCCATATGGCCTTTAGCCCAAGGGGCCATGCTTTATGACATCAAAGTAGTAGTGGTGCGTCGGCTTGAACCGGTCGATTTCGTCCTGGAGAAACAGACATGCATGACGTACTGTCATTGCCATGACCCTAACGTCCCGATATCTTATAGGGGTAGGTGGCTCAGGGATCACATGAGCCTGGTTGGTGTAGGAGTATGAGGTGATTCCCCACCACCACTTGGACCCAGAAATATGCCTTCCTCTGGTACCCGAAACAACAAAGTACTGTCCCATGTCGGGGGTTGTGGCCTCCAACTGATGTATTGGGAAGACATAAGTGTCATCCAAACCTGCGTAGGGATTACTTGTGACAGTGGCGGGCTCAACCTCACCTGACAGGATCTAATTTTCCTTGCTCTTGTAATAGTCAGTGTATAGATAACAGGCTTCACAGGAGGCAAAAGGAGACGCATCTCCTTGGAGCACACCTACTCGACCATTAAGGGAGTATTTGAGGCACTGGTGATACGATGATGGGACTGTTTCATGAAGGTGGAGCCATGACCTGCCCATCAACATGTTGTAGGTGGTGTCCTGAGAGACAACCATGAATTCAGTATTGGCAATTAGGCCGCCGAACTGGGTCTTAAAGAGAATCTTGCCGAGTGGAGTTTTCTCGGTCCTATCATACCCTTGGATCCTAAGGTCGGAGGGGGTTAGATCTTCCTCAGACAACCCCAGCTTCTGCAGTTTCCGAGTTGGGATTAGGTTAATCCCGGAACCCATGTCAACAAGACAGCATCAGACTTCCATGCCATTGAACTGGATGGTGATGTACAGTGGGCGAATGTGCCCCTGTATGGGTGGGTCTTCATCTTCACCGGAGAATGAGATAACCACCTGACATTCAGCGTTCTCAATCGCCTCGGTGTGGAAGGCTTCTGCAGCCGCTACCTCCGTCTCAAATTGGAGGGGGCTTATTAGAGCCTTGGTGAGCACCTCACGCATTTCAGATGACATGAGAAGTGCCTCAAGGATAGAAATCCTTACTAGAATGCCGTCCAGGTGTTCAGAAAATCATACTTTCGAACCAAACCCGAGCTTCTGCTTACAGGAGGCCGCTCTGTGATTTGAGGAATGATGTGCTTCGTCGGTTGGACCAGTGATTGACTGGTACTAGGCACGTCTCGCTGTTCACTAGTCAAATCCCATGAAGTGGCTTCCAGATTAGGACCGGAAGGCTATAGTCGGCTGGCGGCAGGGCAAAGCTGTTCGCGGCACGACCGAGGTGGTTTTTCTTGATCCAGCAACACAAACGGTGGTAAAGGAGAACATGTCGACACCGGATGAAGGGGCCGCGTGTGCTGAGCTCTGTATCGGGCATGCTGCCTGGTTTTAGTGGCATGCACGGCCAGGATAGAGGTGAAAACTGGCATGCCCTGGTGATTCACACAGTCACGGCTCAACCGATGTTGGCCACGGCTAGGGACATTGGGAAGGTCTACCTGGAAATCCTCATCGTCGGGAGTCAAAAAGGGATTTACCAACTCAACAGTGTTAATCGAAGAATACCCCGGGCTTTCAGTCGAGGATTCATCCGCTACCGGATGGAGTCTCAGAGGGATCCCCATTTTTGGGGGCATAAAATCACCAAGGGTGTGGGATGATGATGGCATTGGTAGGGCGCATTCTTTCTTCATGCGCCGCCACTTGCTCTTCTGGGAAGTGGTAGGATGGGACAATGATGCCGAAGTGGCGCTCATAGATTCTGAGGGATCTGGCTGACTCAGATGGGCACGGATGATTCCACGGGTGCGGGCGACCGTCTTGCTGGCCATCCAATCATTATACTTCCGGGACCCACGGTCAGAAACCTGTTTCCACTCATCCTCGTTGCCACTACTGCCATCTGATCTCACGAAGACAGCTACCACTTGTGTCGGGGATGGGCCCAACCTGACTATGTTTTTGTCGATCTGGTCTTGGAGCCAGTCCTTAAACACATATCATTGCTGGATGTTGTGCCCCAGGGTCCAGTGATAAGGGCAGTAGTTAGGGTGATCAGTGAGACACACCTCTTCTGGCTTCCGGCACTTAAGCAGCTGCACGATCCTCTACTCCAAGGCACTACGGAAATAACCAGGGACCTGGGCCTCGTCAAACGAGTAAGTCTGATTCCTTATATCTGGAAATGGGGTTCTTAGAGGCTGGTCATGACTAGGGGCCGGAGGAGCATGCCGAGGAGGCAGATCCTGATTATTTCGCCTAGGTGGTGGCGGTGTGTTACGCGGAGGCGCCTGCCGATTTTGAGGCGGTCGCTGCTGGGCCGGAGGCTGTACCGGTGGGGGTGAACCCCTTTGGGGATGCTGAGCTGTCCTTATTGGTAGAAACTCTAGATGCCTGGGGGCCTCTACCTGGGCCACAGTAGTGGGATCGGCTCTAGAGGCTCTCCTTGCAGGGATTACAGGAGGCAGCGGGTGTGCCTGACTAGCCTATTGCAGGGCTTTTTCGAGGCACTGAGCCTTGTCTGAGAAGTCCCAGAACCCTCCGGGGTAATTCTGAGTGATCATAGAAGGAACCAACTCTGCATTGATGTTCCCTATGCACATTTTCAATAATTTCTCCTGAGTCAGTGGCATGTCAAGGGAGTACGTGAGCCCCTTCCACCGGGCGACGAAGTCCAGGACTCGCTCATCGAGCCTTTGTTTGCACCTGAAGAGGTCTGTGATGTTCATATTCTGGGTTGTGGAACAGAACTAGTAGAGGAATTTCTTGCGAAGGTCCTCCCAGTTAGTCACAGATCCGATAGGGAGCTGGCTGTACCAGACGAATGTTGGTCCTTCTAGTGTTTGAACGAAGAAACGGGGCTTGGTGGCCTGCTGCTGTGCCGGAGTCCCTAACATAGGCCCACACCTCGAGTTGATGTGGTCCAAGTGCTATGGCGGGTCTCCGTTCATATTAAAGGGGGAGAAAGTGGGTTTTCCAAATCTCGATGGGGCCGACGTATCATCCACCCACGCTGGGTATGGCTTACCGTCCGGTGGGATTGCCACCTGCTGAGTTTCCAGGGCCTCTAAGCGGGCGATGAGTGCTTCCATTATATCATCTGGATGTGGGTTCATGTCCTGACGGGGATCTCTAACCACAAGCGCATTGTCGGGCTCTTCAATCCGGTAGTCAAGCTCAGCAACTTGCGGGGCGACTGGTGGAGCGACTCTCGGGGTAGCGGGAGGAAACCGAGCGGGGTCCCTCTGGTGATCACGCCACTCAGGAGGGTTTGGTGAAATGTATCGCGCCCGCTTTGCATGGGCTCCGACATCTCCCCTATCGGTGAACGCGGCATGGTAGCGGTTGCCTGTGGGAATCTCATCAAGGGATAGGTGCTCCTGCCCCTACTGTCTTGGCCTAGGATTACCGTAGTCAGGCCGCCGCTCTGCAAAGCATTCGGCCAAGATCTCATCAACCAGCCTCTTCTGGTCAGCAAGATGTTGGCGTAGCATGACCTTCTCAGGATCTTCCTCTGCCTTATGTACCGAGGAAGATGGGTTGGTGAGCTTGACAGCCCCGATGTGCTCTTTACCCTTTCTGATGTTTCGGCTTAGTGTTAATGCCTCAGTGGGTGTGGGGAGACCTATGAGGCTCCTCTGTTGGCGAGTAATCCTCCCAGATGGGTCCAGTAGCATCTTTTCGTCAGGGGATGAGTCCCCATTGAGGAGTTCCACACCGTTTACCTCACCCGAAAGGTCAGCCATGTTGACCGCCACTGCACTTGGAGACATTCCCTTAGTGCTGCCCAGTGAGTCGGGCTGTCGGCGAATCACACAGAAAATAAGGGCAGCATACTGCCCCCATCCGCGGACGTGCATGTGGGGGTGGCTTCCTCGATAACCTTGCGGAGTATTTGAAAACTCTGGACGCATTGTTGTTGGAGGGCCCTGTGGTGTCCGAGGGACTCGGGGTGCCGAACTGCGGGGAGTGCAGCTAGGTCGACCGGACGGCACTACTCACTGATATCCTCGAGATGTGCTTGACTCCCGGGATAAGGCGCTAGCTGATGATGAAGACGGGAGTGAGTCACCCAGAGAGTCTGGCGGAAACATTCAAACTCTCTCGGGGTGAGCGACTCTGGGTTATCAAAATCTGATCCTACGACCGGCCAAAACATCTCGGGGATGTGGCCCACTACGAGGACGGTCTAGAACCTCCACGGATTTGGTTCAGGATCCAGCCCTTGCTTCCCCTGCTCATCAACCGAGAATGGCCGGGGAACTGGCAGCGGTGTCGAGGCATGCCGGTGGGCTGGCTGGTGGAGAATACAGCGAGCAGGCCGATTGGCCTCCGATCCCTAAGTCGTCCTCCTAGGGTTGCAGTGTCCTGGCTGCCATGTCGTGATAGGATGGGCCGGTGAATGGGCCTCCTGTCACAGCGTCAGTGCTTACCGAGGGTGTGTCATGTCGCGACTCTTCCGTCAGTCCCCATAAGAGTTCCACACCCTCCCTGACTGAGGTGGAAGGTGCTTTTAGGGAGGCCAACGGTAACTAAAAGTTTTATCCCTGGGGGTATTCCAAGTCCTCGTCCTCCGGGATATACCTTTGGAGGGAGGATGGAATCAGGCGGATCTCACATTCGGGGAGTACGAGACTGACTTGCCGCATCCCCATCCCTGCCCTCAACTCGAAGGGTTGGGGGGAAGGTTCCATCGTCGAGTCGTACTCCGCCTTAGAGTCCGAGAAACAGGCTGGTCTGATTTCTGTCCGGACTCCCCTGACATTCCTCTTACGGTGACGACGTCCCACCTTCCTACCCCTGGGTGGCTCCTTAGGGAAAGGACGATTTCCATCAAGGAGTCCCACAGCCGCAATAGTGCTGGGGCAGAGAGGACTGAAGTCCGGGGTATGAGAAGCACCAGGATAGATGTCTAAAGGGACCTGGGGAGGACCTCCATGTGGGTGAGTGGCCGAATACACAACGACTCCATACTCACGGCCAGTGGTAGGAGAAGTGACCTCATACCTAGTACAATGAGCGCTGGAAAAAGCCATACCCGGAGTGTAACTGTCGCGGAGAAGCCTTCTGTTTTCTAGATCAGTGGCACGGAATGGGTCTTCATGGTGGGTGGAACTACTGCGGATTTGTCCGCGGTTACCATTGCATGTGCCCGCGACTGGGAGAGTCGACCCAACCTGCCTGCAGGGCGATCAGGGCCTCGATCCGAGTCGGGCATGTGACTACCCCTACTCAATGTGTGCGGGGGTCTGGTAATAGGAGTCAGCAGTGGCTCGAGCCACAGTGGTTGCTGACGTTGGTGCCCTAGGGCGGGCATTCTCTTACGCTCACGCCCGACACTGGCGTCGGGTCAGATGGGTTGGATTCGATGGTGTGGGCAAGAATATTACCTGCTCCTCAGTCCGGGGAGTCAGGCAGTAGCGTCGACGCAGCCTGGCGGAGGCCCTTATCGTAAACCCCTGGAACAGGTCTCTGATCGGGTGAACCCAGACATCCCTTACCTCATCGGTGTAGGGAAGGGAGGTTTCAAGGTGCTCTGTGGATAGGCTCCTGAAACGGTTGAACATTGGAGTGGGAAGCGATGGCTCCTGGTGCGGCCCTTTGGGGCGGCGATGGTGGTGAGGCACAGCTACCTCTAGATCTAAACGGGCCATGCCCCTAGTTGGGATAACCCCTTCCTCCTCGTACCTATGAACTAGGTCGTTGATCACCCTTCATGGGATGATCTCTGACGGGGAGAGGGGGCATGAGCGTCTGGCAGTAACGGCGGTCGGATTCGGAGGGACTATGGAAAAGGCTGGACCGAGTGGGGTGGCCGCATCGATACTGCCCATGCCCCTGCGTCGGTGGGCAGGTGGCGATCGAGCTTCGGATGCAGTGGTCTGATTCCTGGAAGCAGGGAGATGAACCTATTAGTACTAACGGGAAAAGAAATCGACAACCAATAGCCTAGCTTCATTCCGCCTTCCGTGGTCAGTGAGAGGGATCCATGCTGACAACGTTGCAAAACGGAGTGATCAACATCATGACTGCCTCAACCCCTGGAGGGTTTCACATCCCGGTGCTAGGTGCCCGAACCTGGTGACATGCTAATCTTCCAACACCCTGAACGCTACCAGTCCCCATATTGAGGAGAAGAGCTTTATGTCGGGTTCACCATTTTCTGTTTCCAATTCTTTTACGTCGGAGAATACGTGTGCGTCCATCACACGGGGGAGGGCGCGTGGATTGAGGCCTCGTATTCTCACTTTCCAAGGGCAGGCGGCATTCATTCCTTGTTCAGGGATGTCTACTCCTTGATCAAAATCGGGATGATGGGATGTCGGTTCTCCTTTCCGTGGATTCCTCCTTGGAGCTCGTCACCTAGTCCGGGTCTCCCTCATAGATTTAAGATGGGTTCATGAAGCTCGTTCCCAGTGACATATCTGCATGGACGCCAGTTAATTACGCTGCTTCTGTCGAGAGGCACCAAGGGGTCTGGTCGGGGAAGCAACCTTCGTTGAGGATAATGGTCACGCTGGGGTGACGTCGGCGCACCTTGACATTGGGGATTGGCATGTTTATATTCTATCCCTTATTATAGGGCTTCTCGAGGGCGTGGAAGCCCGAGGCATACCACATAGAACGTGGGAGATCGTGTTCCATCTGAGGTTTTCCTCATCTTCCCAGGATTAACATGGGGTATGCCGTGAGTTTAACGTCTTGTGGAGGCAGATCGGACTGATCAGAACACTGAGAGTGGATCAGATTGAAGGACCCCCTAGGGGGAACACCGATGTTGGGGCCAACACGTGGGCGGTTTCCCGGATACTGTGGAGTGGAATGAGTTGGCATGATCCCACCGGGATGTGGCTGCCTGGGTAAGGATCAGAATGGGTAATGGAGTGATGGGATTGAACCTCATGGAGGCTTTCTACATATCCCCTTGGCAGGGAATCAAAGTCTGCATAGTTCGGTGATATGGTGGGACACCTGAAGAGGCGACCCATGAGAATGAACGCATGGATTGGAGCCTGGAGGAAGTAAGATCTCCAGTCTAGGTCATGAGCTTCCCGAGGCACGTGGGCTCGAGGGAGAGGTCATGATGAGACGTGGGTGTGAGAGATGGGTCTTACGCTCTGAGGCGTCCCATAACAATGATTGTGAACCGATGCGGAGGGGATGGAACAACTGAGTGATGGGCTTGAACCTCGTGGAGGCTTCCTAATTACCATGCGTTAGCATAGATCAAAGTCCACGTAGTTCGGGGTATACAGTTTAACGTCATGTGAGATGATAAATCTGGGGCTTACGCTCTGAGGCAGCCCAAAGTATTGGTGAACCGACGTGAAGAAGTCAGAATGACCGAGTGGTGGGCTTGAACCTCGTGGAGGCTTCCTACGTACCATGCATTAGCACGGATCAAAGTCCACGTTGTTCGCTGGGATGAGGCTTACACTCTGAGGCGACCCATTGGTGGATGTCATGGTCGATGTGCGCTCTAAGCCCAAATGAGTCATGCTCGGTGTGAGAAACAAGAGGCAGTAGGGACCAGACGATCACGTTGCAAAGGGTGCATCCATAAGAAGCGGAAAAGGGCTTATGCGTTTAGCGTCCCAAAGACGAAATATGGGCTTACGCATGGTTAGCATCCCTTGGGGACGGGGCTTAATCCATGATGGAGGCCTGTGGTGCGACAAAGCATAGTGGGAAAGGGACTCCACTGGCCTTGGTAGTGGGGAAGTATGGAGGTGCATGGGTGCAACCTTCTGTAAGAGAGTCTAGGGGCTTACGCTCTGAGGTAGCCCTTCCCCCGTGGACAAATGCCACTCCGACAAGGAGTATCTCATTCCATGTGAGGAAGAATCCATTCCTATGTAGACGAGTGGGCCTAAAGAATGTCTGAGCTAGGGGGACCCTGTGTGCGAGGCACGGGGTCGGACCACAGTTTAACATCATGTGTTAAGGACGAGGTGCTTAGAAGTTTAACGTCTTGCAGCTTGGATGAGGTGGGTTCACTCCACACCACTAGGGATTACATGGCCAACACCCTCTACCCCTTATGGGAGGGAAGGCATCGGCAAGGCCATAGTGAAGGGGGGCCATAGGGCGAACAATTGAGGGGTCCACGTTAGCGTGGCTATGCGAAGAAGCAATAGTTGTTAGCGTGCCTATGCGAAGAAGCATAAGGCAAAGCAACGCAATGAGAAACACCTCCCATGGGACCTTGAGGTTACATCGTACGAGCCTGGAAGGCCGTATAGGAAAACAACGCATGGCGTGCATGCCAAGCATGGAATACATCGGGCGCCAGCGCAGAGAGGCAACCAAGGGGCGTCAAGGTGAGGGGTTCAGGGTTTTGCGCGCAAAGAGAAGGTTTGCGCACAAAACACCGGGATGGCGTGCAATTGGGTCAGAGGATTTCGTGTGGATAGGGGATTGCGCTCAAAGGGCTTGGATTGCACGCAAGGGTCAATGGCTGATCCCTAAGTCAAGGAAAAACCTATCAGAGGGATTGCACGCAATTTGGAAGGGATTGAGCACAATTGGAAGGGATTGCGTGCAAGGGTCAAGGATTGCGCACAAGGGAAGAACTCGAAGGAGTTGGAAAATTCACTTAATCCAGTGGGGTTGGGCGCAAAGGCGAACCTCGGGGAAAGGTTGCATGACAAGGGGAATTACCTGGAAGTCATCTTGCGCGCGGGGGTGTCCGAATTGTTCGCACGGGAGCTGGTCTAAATTCCTCAACCTCGAAACTGTTGATGTCGCCTTCTATGTATAGGCATTCGCTGTCAAAGAATCCAGGCGGCGCACGAAATCTTCCACGCCAGGACCAATTGGTTCACAAGGCTTCCCCGCACGGAACCGGGCGTTCAAATTTGCACATCACTCCGGTTCTTTTTCACGAATCCTGGGAGTCCTTCGCGCGAACATCATTTTTTCATGGAAGTCCTCCTTAATTTCACGCACCATTTCCAGGTCCTCCGGACCGGGTCTCTGATTCTGAATATGACTTCGCTTCGTCCGTTCGAAACTTCCTCTAGGAGTTACAGACTTTTTGGAATCTACAATAATGTATTCATATATATATATATATATAATATTTATGAACATATATATATATATCATATACATAAAAATATGTGTGTATTTATATAGACACATAATATCTAGTAGGGCTTGAGGTGTATATCCAAGGTGTTTATACATCAATATAAGGGATTTAATAATTCTCATAGAATATGTGCATGGAAAAGATGTATAATTTGTCCTTCATGAAAGTAAATCATAAAATGAATCCATTTATACTATTTGAATTGGTATAAATGTTAGTAATTTTAAATTATATTTATCTTGATCCCACATAAGGCATTTTTTAAAGAAGGAACCAAACTATTATCCCAGATGCATTATAAGAGCCCCCCATCAGAGGATTCTGTCCAAGGAATTCAGTATAAGGAACCTGGGTAACACTCATTTCATGGTAATAAGGAATAACTCTCTAATCTCATCCATGGTATAACACATAGATATCCATGTATCTCTCATGGTATGGTATAACATCATTACTCACTATACCCATCCTAGGTAATCTACTCAGGAACCATGTATCACTCATGGGTACCATAAAAGCATCCTCTTGGTGATCCCATCAATGCAATTCAATAAAAAATATATGTATCTCTCTATGTGTGTTGTAAATCAATTATAAATTATTATGATCAATGATCCCATCCATGTATTTCCAAATCATAACCCATGTATCACCCTTAGTATGATGGAAAGAATGGATAGCATTAACGCATACCATTCAAACATTAGATTCAACTCATGCTAGAGAATTCATTTAAAATAGACATCTCAAGCTATAAATAATAATAACAAGGGATTATTCACATGACCTATCATTCACCATTAGTTCAATTCAAACTATATTTCAATCAAAATGACTGACTCAAAAAACCTTAAGTGGTGGTTCAAATCATGTTCACAACATAAGGCTCTTGCATATTAAAGGAAATGCACCCTAATGTGCGGGTAGCAACAAGGTAGAGACCCTAGGATGTTAAGTTTAGGATTCTAGGATTACTCTATAAAAATAAGTGTGAATTAATTTAATTAATTTAAATGTTTGGATGCATCACACAGAAGGTCTGGCGCATAGCATAATGGTACATGATAAAAGCAACGAAACCTTAGAGAAAAAGAACTAGACCGTCCACCTTAAAATGGTAGAACTCTCATCATCAATTAAAATCCTTTAACTTTATAGAAAATAGTAGATATCAAAAAATATAGAAATTCCCTAAAAATAGAACATATTAGATTTCAGTAAAAAAACATCGAGTATGGTGATATAATGAGAGAAAGTAAGGTAATGGATTTATGCTCTTACTGATAAATATCCAATGTGATAGATATAGATGAAATTAGATCATGGATGGAGGATTGGATTCAAATTCTCAAAGAGGGGAAGAGAGGGATCCCCATACAGTTGGCTGCTGGATAAAAACAAATGGGAAGTGGTGTTTTCAGTTTTTAAGGAAAATGAAAAAATGTGCATGTCTTTAATTTTTAAATGGACATATGGTTTGGATTCATTTTTTCCGATCTATGGGCCTAATGGTGCAAATATACTAGTTTAGTGGCACTATGGGTGAATTTCTAGGTGTATAGTTTGGGAAAACCTTACAACCCACTTCAATACATTAGAGGACCCCACATGGTCCTACAACCTATAGTGAACAATTTATGAAAATAGTGTCCCTCTTTATAGTTTGTTGTAACACTTTTATGGTTGAGTTTTACAGTTATCACTAATCACGTTCTAACTGGTTGGGTGAATATACCTTCCCAAAATCCGTAGATCTGACCTCCAAATGAGCCACTGATGCCCTAAAACATCCATTTCCCCTATTTTTCACATCTAATATATAAGAAAGAAAGGTTTTACTAATATTAAAAATGGATAATACATCATTATAAATTTTTGGTTCTTATACAGACACAATAACAATATCTCTATATCTGCTCGTCGTCATTAAGAAAATATTCTTCTAAAAAATTTCTAAAATTCTTCCATTCCATGATCACTATTTCCTATACATCCTCGGTGTTTTAAATAAATAAACACTATTTATTTTCATACTATGGTAGATGATAAATTTTCATGAAAACCTTATCCCATTAATTTCTTCACAAATAAATAAATATATTCTCTAACAAACTTATTATTTCAAATCAAAAAAATAGATTTGTACTCCCATTGAATGATGGAGGTTATTGATGCATGACTTTTTCTAACATGGTTACACCACATTTTAGATTATTTGTATTCTCCATACAATAAATATTATTGGTCATAACCTGAGATAGCTTCCCCAATATATTAATAATTTTTTCAACTCTGGCTATAGATCAAACTCCAACTTCATAATCTTTCCCAAGAGGTAAATTCTCACATGGATTGTGTGCATTGATATGGATTCCCTTATTTACACTATGAGATATTTATAGACTATGTAATACCCTATATAAGATCATAACATTATGAATCATAGTATATAATTTCATAAATAGTGATACCATTAACATAAATAGAGAAATGTATTCACAACTAATCTCAAAATCAAATAAATGGTTTCTTTGTGAATATTAAAAAATCAAAAAAAATATTTTTTAATCCTTCATAATAGTTTATAAACTATAATGTTATTTAACCCAAGAAAATCCCCTAGGAGCGTCAAACAAGGTGTGTAGAAAATGAACACTCCCCGTGAACCAGAAAAATAGTCGAGATGTACTCAAACCAAGTGTTTTGGGGATTATTACCCATAGAAGGATTTGTACCAAACCCATGTCCACTTGTATTATCCATAAATGAATGTATTTCTAGGAAAAACACATAATATCTACCTTACCAAAACATTAGGTTGTTATACTATACTTATACTTATCCTCAAATTCAGTAATAGGGTTATATTCCCAAATATATGTTTCTATAAATTTAGTTCCCAAGGTTTATACTAAAATTTATCTCATACCAAATGTGAATACATCAAGACTATTGACCCAAACTCATTGAATTATTTATTACATTGGTACTACAAATAGTTATCATATCCCAAAAGACCTAACCATTTAGTAGTCTTGGAAAATTAGACACATTCTTGAATTACACATTACATTTGAAACCAAGAAATGTAACATAATATTTTTCTTTGAGAAAGAATTATTCCATTTATAATATCCCTAAATATCAATAATAATACACTTCCTAGAATCTTGAGAAAAGTAAACATAATAAAGGGAAGAGCTCAGATGCTTTGTAAGGGAATGCTTACATCTAAAGCTAATATGGAATGAATACTATGGTAAAAATAAGTGATAATGAAATAATTTCATATAAATAACCACATAAGAATGAAAATTATCCATGGATATCATTACTAATCAAATAATGTTAGGGCCAATAGGGGAATATATACCCTGAGAGGGGGGTGAATCGGGGTATGGATATTCTTTTGAAAATTCTTCCTGCCCCACTGGATCTTGACCTCTTTATTACAAGGGTAACTTTGTTTGCACTTGTGTGTTTATTATGATCACTTCATTTTCTTCTTTATCTGATGATAATTCTTTGAATGTAATGCAGGGAAGCAAGCAGACAGACATAGAGATTTTTACATAGTTCACCCTCACTGGTTTACGTCTAAGGAGCATACAACGATGATGTGCCGCTATACCAAATCCACTATGTCTCCCTGCCAATAATGTTCGGGCTGGATCACTTCTATGCCCAGGATCACTGGATTTACAAAGTTTAGGGTCAGATCACTTCTTTCTCAAGGGTCACACCTTGTTTCTCTTTCACTAGCTCACTGCTTTCCCAAGGGTCGCACTTTGTTTCTCTTTCACTAGCTCACTGCCGGTAGAAAGGATTACCTTCTTCCTCTTCCTTTTCTCACTGCACTTGGAAGGGATCCACTCACAGTTTATAGACCTGTAGGTCTCTTCATTTTCATGAATGCAATAATCCTCAACTGTTGATAGATTCTCTGTTGAAGTCCAACATTCATCAAACAATTAATACCCCTATTCCCCCGAACACTGGGAAATTCCTTTGGAACAACCTTCGCAAAGCACCCTACTTCGCATGGCTCCCAATTTGGCGAAGCTCAAACTAGCCTTTGCGAAGCTCCTGCCTTTTCAAGAAGCACTCTCACAAAGCACTCTCATGAAGATCAAGCCTTCACCATGCTTAGGCCATCGTGGAGCTCCTACCTCTTCAAGAATCACACTCCTTAGAGCATGCGGCCTCATGAAGCGCACTTCCTTTGGCAGAGCAAGATTATCCATCGTGAAGCACCTCTCTTTTGCGAAGAACACTACCTTCACGAACTACCTTCGCAAACTGAGAGCAAAATATTTTTTTGAAAACTCTCTCTACTTCTCTTGAGGGGGTCAACCTCAATTTATAGGCGATTCCACTGACCCTCGATCCTTCCTCACGAAGTTAGCACCATGTCATCGCCAATGGCGGAGCTCCGAAATTTCAGCCAGAATTCTCTCAAAATTGTGAATCACCTCGGCAATTCTCATATCGCGGAGCTCATCGTAATCGCTGAGCATTCTGTCAATTACCTCGTGCTGCCATCACAAAGCTCCCTCACATTTCCTTTCAACACTGCCATATGCGAAGGTCATCGTAAACATGAAGCATCATCATCAACATTTTTCTTATCTTCACGAAATCCAATCCATGAAGCCTATATTCATGAAATTCATGCGTTTTCCATATTTAAATATGATCTTAAAGGAAATAATATTTTTGCGATGCTCACCAACCTCTAAATTTTGGACCCCAAAAATTTGGCAAACCCTGGGAAACAACACCACCTTGTACTACTATTTTGTACCGCCTCCAGATCAGCCGTTCCTTTGTCATCGTTCTTTGTCATCATGGATTGTCAATAACTTCTCTGGAACTCAACAATTCTTCATGGAAACCTGCTTTGTCAAAAAACACAATCAACCTAGAAATATTGCAATGATACCTTGGGGGATTTTTTCCCATCAAATAATCACATGTATATCAGCAATTGATTTCGTAATTATGTAATGGATAATTTTGGGTATCCAAAACATATTATCAGGACCTCATGGAAATACATATAAAATAAATGGGTAAGTCCTTAGAAAAATACCCAATTTATTTTGTATCATAATACATAACAATACATCTAGGGTATATTTAATTCTAGGCCCCATCCATCACTTAATAAGACTAATAAATTTATTATATGAACAAACATTACAACTTATTCAGTATGCCCTGTAAATAAATAATTGTCCATATGGGAAGAACTAGAATATAGAATATCAATAATTTACCTTGGGAAACTAATCATAAAACATCCAATGAAATATGGTATATTTTATAATTATAGTATATCCTCAACATAAGATTCAGTAATGAATGTTTAAATATATGGAAATTATATAAAATTTTACCTGGAAAATTTCTAGAAGGAAATACCATTTTTAATTTGAAACAACTTATTTAAAGCCTAAACTATTTTCCAAATATGAAGGGAAAAATATTATTTTAAAGGAACCTTTTATGGTTTTAAATAAATATTCAAATAAATAATTGGTCATGATGGGGGGAAATTCGGTTCATGTCATATAAGTTAATGAAAATTTTCCTGTCGCACATTTTTAAAAAGCTCAAAAAGAACTTCCTTCATAAAATGACAAGAACATTCCTTTTAAAACATTTTTTAAAAATAAAAACATGGGTAAAAAATTATATAATATATCATTTCAAAAAAAATTAATGTATTCTTTCATATATTTTATGGAAAATATGGATATAGAAGAAAATGATTCCTCACTGAGTCAAAAATACAAGGTTAGATTTCATTAAAAACATTTTTTAGATATCTTGAGTACGTAAAGGAATTAAAATGATAGGAAAACATTTAATTTATATAAATAACTATATTAGAAGAATATATACTCAATTTAAGGAATAAATATAAAATAATTCTCCCAGTGGAGACCTGAATATAAATAATCCTGAATAATAATGATATTATGATGTAAACACTTACCTCAGGTTCAACTTCCGCCATATGTTTACGAGAATATTTTATAGTAAATAAATATTTATTATACATATATTCCTAGACCATACACAAATATACCATACCAAATATTATTACTTATAATCATTTATCCCCCGTTTATTAACAATTCTATGTTAAAATCATTGTTCTGGATAATAATTGCTTCATTTTTTATGTATGTTATTGTTCGACAACTTTGGATCTTGTTATTTGACCATGGTTCCATAACCTCAAGGATTTAACACATGATATAAATGTAATATTTATTCATTATATATATATACTTATTTTCATCCATAAAATATAGATATAGAAAAATGAATTACATTGCTTATAGAGAAGGTAGGTCGTACGAATGCATGAAAGTGGTTTTCATTTTTTAATCGATGGAAAAAAATTAAATAGAAATTAACATTTAAATATTAATTTGTATATTATATGTATCATATATATATTCATTATATTCATCCTTATTACAATTCATTTTAAAAAACAATTCACATCACTTTGTGGAGGTTGTAGTATATATGTACACAGTAGTAACACTATCATCTTCCAATAGATTAAAAGATAAGATGGTATATGTGATATTATGATTATAAAAGAATAATTATTTCATAAATAATATATATATATATATATAATTATATCTATTCCAGATAGGGAGTGATGGAAAATGAATTTCGTTGGTTTGAGAGGCAGTAGTCCATAGCACCCACGATCGATGGTTTCATTTTCCATTTGATAGAATAGGAGATAGATAGAGTTTATGAAATGAAAATAATAACATATTTATATATTTTATATAGTGTTTTAATTATATAGTAATTTAAAATACATAATATAATGTGTTAAAATAATAAGTAAAAAAATTAAATAACTTGGTGAATACAATTATCTTCACTTTAGAAAAACCGTCTTTAGATATCCTAATAAGAACCATATGGTTGGTTTTTTGGGAGGAAACTTATATCTAGAAAATGCATACTAATGTTGAGTATACATTTTGGAAAATTATTGTTGAGATAAATGTCTTAAGATGTTGGAATAAGTGAGGGTAGGAGGTTCCCTTTTATAATTTAGGTGAGTGTCACATTGGTAATTTCTGAAAATTTTAAAATAATTTCATATCACTTTTTAATAAACACGAATCCAAAATATATCATATTAAAATTTAATAAGACTAGGATATAAACACAACCAAAAATTAGGGTTTTTTATTTTTTTAGGTCAATTTAACCCTTATCATTATATATTAACCCCCTCCTAAACTTGTTTTTTACTTTCACCATGTTTACCGATTTTTACAATTTCTTCTATTAATTATGACCAAAAAATAATTTTAATTTTTTAAATATTATTAATTATTATGAATAAAAATATGGAAGCCATTTTATAAAATTTATTTCACAAAATTTGTATAATTTAATGTGAAATTAAATCTACAAACAAAACTAAAAGAGGTTTTCCAAAGAAATAGCTTTCTAAAGTATAAATATTTATTATACATAATTCAACATAGAATTGATTATAATGGCCTAAATTAAAATTAAAATTATATAATTAAACAAATTTTACAATAAGAACCATTTCAAAACTGAATTTTACTTTTAAAATTCCATAAACACAAAGAATGTTTTTTTTAATGAGTATATTTCACTATTCATCAAAAAAATTAAACTTTTTAAAAACATTTCAAAAAATCACTCTAAACTGATTTTTACATATTTTTTGAAAAAATAAATTTATTTTTTTCAAATTCATTTTATAAAATTAAAAATAATTCATTATATTATTTTCTCACAAAAAAACTAAAACCCATTTTAAGGAAAATGTATCTGTTTTAAACATATAAAGGCTTTAATAAAAAAATATTTTCCTCAACTAAAACCCTTATATATTTTTAAAATTTTCATTTATTCTTATTAATATTAAAATTTTGTGGTTATGTTATAATATTACATTATATTGCAATTTATTTAGACTCTCGTTAATGTTTATCACAAGCTATCGAAGAGATTAAGTTTATTTAAAAATAAATAAATCATAAAATCTTGGGGTGTTATAATTTTGAATAAAAATAATTGTGTAGGAAAATTATACTTAATAATTAAATGATTAAAATATCATTATTCCTTACTAATGTTGATATAATTACCTTAAATTCATTAAATTGAGGAAGACATCAACTGATGTAGTAAGCGAGGAGGAGTTGATAGAAGTGATCTGGGGTAGATAGTTCCTTATTCTCTTAACATTGTAAAGATAGTGTTCTTAGTCAAGAGTGAATATGAATAAAAAAAATTAATCCATAGAAATAAGTGTATTATATTGTATTCTAGTAAGATCAATACATCAGTAGCGTATACTACTTAGACCATACCTTATGGAGAACCAAGTAGAAAATCATTATTTTTTGTTCATTAATTTCATCATTTTTGGTTGTTGTGAATGTGTAATAGAATATAACTGATTTAATACATTTCTATTAATTTTGTGAAAACTAATCTTGAGTCCAAAATAAAAAATAACACAATTATTCACCCCTCCCCTATCAAGGTGTCTCAGGTTGCAACAAGGGGTATCAATGATTAAAGGATTGTGGCATTGAATCCATCATTTGGGTTTATTTATGATGGAAATTCTAATAAATCCTAAATGTGTAATACTTTTTGGTAGAAGAAACAATTATATTTTTAATAACAAGATAATATATTATCTATAATCACTTTGGATTGAAGTTTTTTTCTATGATTCAGGTGATTCTTGTCTGTGATGTGATGGGGTTTCTTATGACCAAGTCAAACTATAAAATTCTGAATGTTCATTCCACATCCTAAAATCTCTTAACTATAAATCTAAAAAATCAGATCTATCTAAAGGTTATGAGTTAAATATTTTAATGTCTGTGTGGAAAAAATCAAAAAATATATATGAATGAGATAGTAAATTGATGTAGGAAAAGAATTATGTGTTGTGAACTCGGTTCAAATATTTGAAATTGTATCCTAATAAAAATAATGATTGTTTTCTCAAACAAATTGTAAAAGTTTTTTGATCTGTGTGATTTTAAGGACCAAAAATTTAATATATTGACTTTTTTATTATAATTTTAGAATGATACCACCCTTATATAATCTGGGGGTTTCAAATCTTAAAGAGATGGATTTTTCTACTCTATCTCTTAATGATTAATTAATTTGATTAGTTTCTTAATATATAAGTGTAAAGATAAAAGAGACACCAATTCATACTAATAATAGATAGAATTTAAATTCATATAAAATATTTACATCATTAAAGGGGGTGATGATGAAGATTATTTGGATGATGAACTTCTTTCCATTGTGGCTAGAAAATTTAAAAAATGAAAGGATCAGTTTGAATTAAGATACCCCTATCATGTTTTAGATATGGTTGAGTAGGGAATATTTCTAAAATGTTTCTAAGAGGATTTAACAATTAAGAGAGTGAAACCAAATTCAAATAGAAGCCCTGAAGGAAATTCTCTCCCAGAAAGGACTTCATATCAGAAAGATATTGAGGAAAGTATTGTTAGAGAAAGAGTTTTATGATCAGAGAGAAAAATAGTTATAAATAATATATGAATAAATTTGAAGTGGAATGTAAGATATATAAAGATGATATGATTATAGAAGTGGTTTAAAATGATAAAAATAAAAAATTATAAATGAACTAAAAAGTGTTTCTTATCTCAAGGTAGAACTTTTGGGACCTCTCAGAGAATGTGATATTAGAATAATAATAAAAAATTAATCATTTTTAAGGAATACTCTTATAATGTAGATCATTATAAAGGTGAAATTCACCATTTATATGGTTATCTTGATAATTTTTCAAAAAATCATGGAAGTTAATAAGAGGGTATTGAGTTAAAACTAAATACTCAATAAAAAGAAAATTTTATTAATGACCTTAGTATTATTCTGAATAAGATAGAAAATAAGAACAAAGTACTTGAAGATGAAGATTTCAATACATGGAGAAAGCTTGAAGAAGAATTGAAATCAAGTTATCCAAGGAATAAAATTTATTTTGGAAATTTATCAAATTAAAAACTCTTAGAAAGAGAAAAATGTGGTTCAGAAGGTGTAAAGAAAATATAAAATAAGAAAATATATGGGTTTATCAGTAAATGTGAAGTTCACAATGATGCTGAGTCATCAAAGGTAGGAACTATGAAAAACTAGAGTAATGGGAAAAAATTATTTGGTCATATTTATATAGATCCTTATGTTATTGATGCACAAATAAAGATATCTTCAAATCAAACCAAGACTAGGATTAGAAGTAATATTTGATCATAAATAGTTTCCAAATATACAAATCTCTTTACAAAATATAGAGATATGTGGAGTAATGAGACTATGAAAATATTCCCTCTAATTAAATGTCATTTTTTGGCTGTCTTCGACATACCATTCCTAATGTGATCATTCTAGGAGCTACTTAAATTGGAAAGAACTTGGTTGTCTAAAAAAGAGAATGATTTAATATCCATACAATCAAACAAATAATGAATTCTAGATTTATTTTTATTGATTTCTAACATTAAGCATAAACCCATTGACTGTAGGTTGAGGAAATGAAGTGGTTTCCACCATGGAATTTAGCGGAAAGAAAATTCCAAACAGATCAACTAAATATAGTTAGAAAATAGATATTCTTAATTAGAATAATAAGATGAGTTTGAATAAACTACCAGTGTTGTAGAAAAATATGTGAGGCTATCCTTTACTGTAAATCACCTGAGTATACCATAAAAATAAAAGAATATGAAAGAAAAATAAAAAATACATGAATTTCTCTGGAGGCTATAAAAAAACAATGGAACCTAGATTCTTGGAAATGGTTTCTCATCTCACATTAGAGGAAATAATAATATCTAGAAAAAAGTAAAGGGAATAGTTGACAGAATATTGAATTTTGGAAATTATGATTCCTTGAAAATTAAAGGCTGTAGAAATACTCAGTTAGAAAGATATATCTAAGGAATACAGAAGTGCTCAATTTTTAGGGCCTATGGAACAATATCTTGAGTTCTAGTCACATTTTCTATTATTTTCTTGAATTTATATTTAAATAGAAAGGCTTCATCAACAAATAAAAATAATGGAATTCCCTCATGAAGTATGGATAAAAATGGTAATTTGTACCTGGTAGAAATTAATGGTAATGCCTATCTCTTAACTATTGATTAATAAAACAAGTTAAAACACTGAAGTCTGGGAAGAATTAATAAATATATCATAGAATTTTTATCCAAACTGAAGGTTGTAACATACATTCCAAATTTAAAGTTAGATCGATAAACGACATGTGAAACATGCATCTGAGGAAAGATTGTTCGAGATCCTTATTGACCAAAGAACAAAATGGAATTGAATTTACTTTATCTGATTCAGACTAATGTGTGAATCCCAATGAACATCTCTCGCACTCATAGTGAATGGTATTTAGTGATCATAATTGGTGATTAGGTAAGATTGGATTGTGTCATGTTCATTCAAAGAAAAAGTGATTTTATAGATTTCATGATGAGATATCTATGAATAGTTGAAAAAGAGATAATGAACAAAATTAAAAATTTGTTACCATACAATGGAATATAATATAAATCCATTGAATTTTAGAACTATATAGGGAAACATGGAATTAAATAAGAGGTATCATCCGTCATAAATGCTAAATTGAATGGAGTTATTGAAATAATAAATAATATATATAATAATATAACCCAAAATATTCTCATTGAAGGTGGATTCACTATCATGTAGTATAAGAATCTAGTTCAAGTTGTCAGATATACTTAGAATAGGGTGTTATTGATTCAATGTGTAGAGATAACCCCTGTAAAATTTGTAAATTAAGGAATACCTCAATTAAATATTATTGATTCTGAAAAAGTATGGTGGTATCTAAAAAATAAGTAAATCAAGGAAAGAATATGTATTTTTCAGATGAAAGAATATTCCTTGGATACTCAATATATATTATGACCTACATGTTCTATAACAATGGGAAAAGGATAATTCTAGAGAAAAATGACTTCAATATCATTGAATGGAAAGGTATGAAAAAATATAGATGCCCAAATTATGATGTGTTTAATAGATAAGAGTAAGGTAAAAATGAATCTAACTAAAATACTAAATATTTTCAAGGGTTTCCTAAAAATAATGGTTCCCTAAATGATGATGATTTAGAGGTAGAGTCAAAGGAGAAAGATAAAGATAAAGAAATTAAACCTAAAACTCAAAGGATAAATAGAAGTGTAGAACTTGATCCATATAACACCATTGGAGATATAATTTCACTAATACATATATGAATAATGAATAATTTAGTGCATGGTTCTCTATTATCTCTAGTAGAACTGACCTATTTCGAGGAGGTAGTTGTCGATGAATTAAATGTTAGTGATATCAATGAAGAACATCTTCAACATGAAAAAAATAAAATCTTGGTTCTTACACAAATTCTTTTGATTTATAATATCATTGGAATGAAATGGATCATCAAAAATAAATATGATAATCAAGGAAAATATTATTCTAAATGTGGATTGATTACTTTTTAAGGTCTATTATCAGGTTCACCGATTGATGAAAAAGTAACTTCTGTATCAGTAGCTCGACCAGAATCAATTATGATATTATTAGTGATGGATATACATAAAGGATAAAAGATTAATTATAAGGGTATTAAAATTTAATTTTCATATATTGTTATTTAAGTAGAAGATTACATTGAGAAGATGTTTTGATTTTTGATGGGTGATGTTGAAACCAAAGTGAACATATTGAAGAAATATCTATGTGGATTGAAACAAGAACCCCAATCACGATATTCTAGAATATAATAGTACTTAATTAAGTTTTAATTTTAATAGGGTGTTTTTTTATCAACATATAAATGTGAATAAACCAAATTAGGAATAGTTTATGGTGCTCAACGATGTGGGTGATATAATATTTGGTGGTATAAAACACAAATTAGTGAAATAATTGTATAATCAGATGAATATTGAGTATGAAATGTCCATGATAATTGAACTCACATATTTTATGGCGATTCAAGTGGTTCCAAATAGGTAATATACATTATTCTCCCATGAAAATTATGAGAAGAAACTCATGAAATTCAACATGGTTGATTCAAAACCAATGTCAACATTGATTACAGTTGGAACCATGATTTGGAATCATAAAGATGGAAAATATTTATTTACTATTTTTTATAGTAGGATCATTGTAATTATTTTTTATCTAACTACAAAAAATCCAAATATTGTATTCACAACATGCTTGATAGTGTAGTTTTTGAGTAATCGAAAACAATAGCATCACACTATAGTTAAATGTATCATGAGGTACCTTTTTAGAACAATCAATTATTGATTTCTATATGATACATGAAATTACTATAAGTTATCTACATTGTATAATTTTTACAAGCATGCTGATATGGTAGATCTATAGTCAAAAAATTGTAGTATATTTTTTTTAGAAAAAATTATTTCGATGGATAAATAAGAAAAACCAGAGAAAATCACTATGAATGGATAAACAGGAATATATACTAATGGCCAAGGAATGCTCTTATTTATTTTGAATAAGGAGATAATCAAGGGATATTGTAGAGAATGTTCTATAACCAATGGTTATCCACTATGAAATAAAAAGTGTTTGATTGAACTCAAGATAAAATATCATTCAATATTCTCACACCAAACATATTTATATAAAGTATCCTTTATTCAAAGAAAATATAGAGTAGGTATTATTCAAATGAAATATGTTGGAATAAAGGTGAAACTGGAAGATATAATGAAACGTTTCTTGTCCACTCTTCTATTTGGGAATTATCTATTAAACCTCATTGTTCAACAACCTCCATTAGTCTGAGTAGGTTTCGAAAATACTCTCACTATTATATATATATATAACTATTTTTTATGTCTAAAAGGTTTATTATATTTGGGTTTATTGAAAAAGTGTAAGAATATTCTATTTAATTCAATATTTTGTATAATATTTTCTAAAAAATGAATTTTATGATATTCATGGATTCTCTTATTTATAGGTAGTAAATAGTGTTGAATTTGATCCATGGAGAATATAGATATTGTGTGTGTGTGTGTGTGTCTTATGGATCTTACTCAAGCCTAACGATAGAGGAGTTTCTAGAATGTCATGCCACATATAATTATCTCTATAAATATTGTTTTCTATATTGTTCCTTTCACATGTTTTATTAGAGTGAAATATTATATATTATTTTTCTTTTTGTAGAATTTATGAAACTGAACATCACTTTATATTTCTAACAAACTGAAATGGGGAGAATGTTAGAACCAAGATGCTCTGAGCTAGAGGACTTGTGGTGTGTTTGTCTTAGAACTGGTTCTAGAGTGATAATAGAGTTTTATTTCTGGGGAGTTGATGTTTATGAACAATAAAAATATATGTTCTCTTGAAGAATGTTGGATAATATGGAATTTTTTTCTAGTGTTTGGTAAATTTTTGGGCTTAAAATTCAGACAAAAATAATTCAAATGACTTAGGATTTAAATCATCCTGAAATTTCATAATATAGAAGGAATATCATGATCAAATGATAAATAAGTTGTTAGGAAATAACATTAGTGAATCACATGATCATGAAGTTTTTATTTATTGTAAGAGTCTCATTGAATATAGAAATATAAGATGGTTTTGATAGAGAGGATTGTGATACATGATGATGGTCGAGTGTATAAATACAAATGGATCATGATGCTCCACCAATTAAAATAATCACATAATATTTTATATATATCATGATGGGGTTTTTCAAATTTCATCAAACAAAAATAAATTGAAATTATAGTGTCTCTATGTGTTAGAAGGATTTGAGTGATCGCTTGAATATGATTTAGTTTCATGATATTGTGTGGTAATTTATATTTTTGGGATAAATGGTTGAGTTTATTTTTCAGTGTTAAGTAGGTGGATGAAGTTTAATAAATACAATTGTTATCTTCATTAGTGGGTGATTAATAATGATTAAGAATTTATGTTATAGATATTTCTAAGATTCTTTAAGTAGGTCACCGATGTAGTGTACATATTGATGTTCTCTCAATTAAAGTGCGTAAGGGATGCACAATTGGCCCTATGATACAATGTCTTTTGACCCAAATCTAATAAATTTGTAATAAAAACCGGATCACATGGCCTAGGATACATGATCTAGATCCAGACGAAATATTTAAGAACATGTGGGTACGTGATAATTGTATCACTCTTGGGGGTTCACAATAAAATTATATGATAGGGGTTTCACGCTCAAAGTTTTGTGATTAAATTATGTGATGAAAAGTTAAATTATGATTAATTTGTTTAAAATATTAATTAGTGTCTTCTAAATCTATTCTAAAGAAAAAGAATCATATTGAAGAATCATACTTAGTAAATAGATGATGTAAATATTATTATGAATTAATGGTGATGATGGAGTGCTCTTCAAGTTAGTAAATAGTGGAAGACTCTAAATTATTTAGTGAGCGAGGAGGAGTTTATAGAAGTGATCTAAGGAGGGTATTTTTATTTATTAAACATTGTAAATGAAGTGATCCAATAACGGAGTGGTCATTAAAAAATTACAATCCACAAATACTAGTGAACTATAGTTATTTTAGCATAATTGATACATAATCGATGTATACTTCGTATACTAGCCCTTTGTGGTGAATGAAGTAAAAATAAATATGTTATGTTCTCTAATTTTACCATTTTTTGTTTTTGTGAGTGTGTAATGGAATATAACTGGTTTAACATGTTTACCAATGTCGGGAGAAGATGCATGAGTAAAAAATAAAAAATCGACACCTTGATTCACCCCTCCTCTCTCAGGGTGTCTTGGGTTTTAAAAAATGACTTATTCATACCGTGTGTACAAAAACTCAAATCATGGAAAATTCATAGGACCCCTTGAAATTCTTCCATAATTCTAATTTAATAAAATCAGAAGGAAAAATTACTTTGTAACCTCCCATAACACCAAATACACCCTAGATCTAACATAAATGAAGAAAGGGATAAAACATCAATAATTAATATATTTAACACCTAGAAATAACATCATGGGTATTATATTCAATCCTTACTCATCACTTTAAATTTTACAATCAACATGATAATTCTGAAATTTTATTTCTATTATTGAATTTATCACATATTTTCCATCATGGTCTCTTTTAATTTCTCTAATATCATAATCCACATGAAATGATGTTCCTGATGAAATATAATCCTTTATAACTATAGTGAAAAATGTATAAATTGTCTTCTTCTAATTCTTGTTATAACATTATTAACCTCTTCCACCAAATTCTTTTCCAAAAAAAATCCCCTCATCAAATCATTCATAGAAATTTTCCAATTTCATTCATTTTATGTGGAATAATAGGGGATATGAAATAATTTTATAAAAAATCAAGATATTATTCCTCTAAAAACACATATAATAAGGTGTATTGATCAAATTTTTTAAACAAAATCACTAATTAAGAATGTGGGTTGTTACTATTTTAGATTGTATCCAAGAATATTTCAAAGAGATATGCTCCAATAATATGGTTCTCTCATGTACAACAAAATGTTTTTCTTATTTTTCACTAATTTATTTTATTGGGGTATGTATGGAGACCTATATCAATTTCATATATAATGATTCTAAATATATAAATCAAATTATTCATTATTGCATCTAGATATACTATTGGATCAAAACCATTTGGTATCTCATTCAATTTGGTTTTTAACACATCAATAAAAATTCCTAAATTTTTCAAGATCCAATAATTTACTTCAAAAATGTAATTATAAATTATAAGAGTAAAATAATTATAAAAAGTAAAAAAATTATTATCTTTATCTATTGTTTTCATGCTCATGTGGACAAACACATTTGATTAAATCAATTCTAGTGATCCCTTAGTTTTGATTTCGTTAATCTTTTCACTTGTGTTCACCATATTCTATTTGTGAAATGCATAAAAAGAGTTCCTCCTATAGTAATTTAACTTTATAATATTAATCATAACTTAATACTTGACATGTTTTTATATATTCTTTTAACCCAATTTACATGTTTTCAATGAAAAACCTCAATCTCCTCGTTTATACAAATATGGAATGTGTTTTAATCATTAAAAATTTGGAATAAATTGAATATTGTTCACTATCTCTTCATGATGATTGTTACATCATTCATACATCCAATGAAACATCCAATTATTTATAGAATTAACTAATTATTGTTATAAAAAAGATAAGAAAATATTAATTGATTTTATCTCAATCCATCAACAATGGTAAATTAATTTTATTGAAAAAAATTTTCTCCAGTTATGGTGCTTCCATGTCCTTCCATATTAAGTGATCCATATTTGTTTAAAAGTGAGAGTTCTTTCAACACATTTGTGGATATCCTTTAAGATATGTCTATTTCCATTCATGTGTGATAAGAAACTACTATCTCAGATCCATGTTAGTGCTCTCTTTTTAATTATGATATTGACATATTTAACCAACATTTATATGATTTGTGTTCATATAGTTTGTGACACGAACATCCTAATTTAAAATTAAATCTCCTCTATTGAGTATAATTTCCCTCAGAATCTACTCATTAACTTCACTTAAAAGTTTAAATTTATTGATTTCTTTTAAATTCACCATGCATAGATATGTTCTCCATCACCTTGTATTTTCTATTAGACATAGACTTACCATCATTATTCCTTTATACCCCACATTTATTATCATTTCTAGTATAACAAATTTATGTTACAATTGGTGTAACATATTTTTATGGTGAATTAAGTACATTATTTCACGTTTATTTTTTGTTTACAAAATTTTTAATGCATATTTTAGTGTCTATTATGAGGGTTAAAGTTGTCATAAGAAAATATGATATAAACTTATAATCATGAAAAATCTCATATATTATTTTAGAATATTCTTGAATCTTCCTAATAGAATTTTTAAACTGAAACTAAGATTTATTCAAGGAAGTTTCAATATATTTATTAAGGGTTATGAGGGATGTCAAAAATTTTATTATGGAATATGAATTCTTTAAAACCTACTTAAAAAAAAAATTTACCTATATGTTTTGAATAAATATAAATGAATAATAATAATGAAAGACCTTACACCAATTGATCTATACATTCAAAGACTTTTATATGAATTTTATCATGATCAAAGAGAAGTAACTGAAATAATATTTCCTCCAAAGGTATCCATAGAGTGTTGAAATATTATAATACTAAAGAATTATCTCTCTAAAAAACCATGGTCTATTATAACCATGTCTAAAAATGGGAGAGTTGAGAGAAATAGAGAATAATCTTTTAGGAGTTTTAATGGTCACATGATCATATCAAAAAGTACCAACTAATTTAGGGGGGTTTATCAGTTTTATATATGCCTCTAAAATCCTTAAAATGTTCATCTTATTCGTGGTTCATTTCATAAACCACATAAGTATTTCAACTCATTTGAAACATATGTCTTTGTTCGATTAATAATTTTCCTAATACTTTTATGATGTATTCAAATTACACAAATCAATCATCATGTGAATAATAACTAAATATGATAGATATTTCAATGAATTATAGTAGTAACCAACACACTACCTGGTGAAATGATAATTTAATAAACATGCACCATGGATTTGTAACATTAATTATTTAATAGTGCACTCTAGTATAGAACATGACTTGCACTACACTGTGTATGTTCTCGTCTTCATGTATAGTCTAAAAATATACCACTTTTACTAAAAACAGATATACTTAGTGATTTTGTTTTCTGTATTGTGATTGTTTTATTTTATTTTTCAATGATCTTGAACTTATCATAAATCTAGATATCTATATGTTAACAAAGAAATAATGAGATGAATAATATCAAGAAATATTTGAAGAATAATCCAAAGAATTTTGAAGAATAAAATAACTTCTGAAGTATTATATTAATTTATATTGGTTGATTCATGATTATAAGACACATCTTGGAATATTTATTTGATGTTTCTTATCATATTTTTATAAAAAAATAAGTTTTTACCTTAGAAACATTGAGAGTTCTACTTATATTAAAGGAAAAAATGATTGATTATTTGGATTTATATAGATCATTTATAATTATGGTTCTTATATCACTATGAAGAATGAATTTTAGAAGTATTATCCTAATTTGAGTAATGATGACTGAAGTTAAAAAAAGGAGTTACAGAGGGATGATGGAAGTTTTTATTGAATTTCATGATTTTTTTATTTTTAAAATTGAAATAAAGGAGTTCAAGGGAAAAAATATTTCTAAATCAATCCAGATAATCCACTTATGTATTTGGGGAATATCAAGGACACCTATCCAAGATTGAGGTGTAATACAACCCTGGGAAATCATAGAGGAATCATATTGGAAAGGCAGAGCTCATGCGTAAGTTAGTAAACGTATGTGGATCATGGGAAAACGTTGATTATCCTAAACTATGGGAGGGGTAATAATGTAACATTGTAGAGAAATGTCTTTAATAAACTTAATTTTCAATTTCATGTCATTACTAGGCTTATAAACTAGTGACTTTAGTATAGAAGCACGGATGTGGGATTCAGACCATATAGTCAAATTGAGATAACATCAGAAAAACAAGGATTTTTCAAGATATTTTAGGTTGGGAGTTGATCTATTGTAAAATTAAATATTGATCACTCTATAGAGTTAATTAATTGTGGTATGTGTAAATGATATGATTAGGAAGATAATGCAAATAGTTTCATGTCGTGGTGAACACTCAGTGGTCTTTTCTTCTGAAATGGTTACCTATATGAAATGGATATCTTATCTATGTTATGGATCTTATGGTAGTGACTACTTCGGATTCCAAAATGAAAGGTAAGATATCATGATCTATAATTTTCAAAAAAAAAATAATTTTAAAAGAGGCCGAATAAAGGGGATGTATTATTTTAATGTATTTACACACAAGAATATGGAGAGAACCAGTTCAGTAATAATATGCAATAAAGAAGAAGAAAAAGAAGAAGTTAGTAAGAGGAAACATAAAAGAGAAGTTATTATGCATTCCATGTTTTCACAAATAGAAGGAAAATATTAAAACTTGTGTAAGAGAATAAAAGAAAGTGGAAGGTTGATCATTTCATATTGGTATAGATAGAAGTTGTCATTTTATTTTGAAATAAAGGTTGGACACACACATTCTACTATTAATAAAATAATAAGAAGTTTCATGGATCATTATTTCCATACAAAATAAGAGTAAGTACATGCATGTTATTGTGTGAGTAAGTAAAGATGGAGAAAAATATTGAATAGCACATAAACTACTTATCTGAGTTATTAATTGGCGATAGACTCTATTTTTTTTATCAAACTATATTTTAAAATTATTGGTTTGATGTTTAAAGAACCATTAAGATGCTGAATGAGTATGGGATTCAACAATCATTTTTGGGACACTATTGTGCCATATGAGTTCAAGGATAAACCTTGATTCCACATGTAAATTCTTAAGGGTAGTATGGTATTGGGGAGTTTAGAATAACATCAAGAGCTATACTTCTCATATTCATAGGTTCAACTAGTATAAATTTGTTATGACACTTTTATAGAAGTTTTTGGGTGTGTATCATTCAAGATTGAATATAAGAGGAGGAAACAAGACAATTGTTCACCTAAAAAAGTGATCAAGGTAAAATGAAAAGAGATAGAACATATAAAATGGTTTGAAACTCAACAACACTGATTCACCCCTCCCTCTCAACATTGAATATATCCCTAAATTTACCCCTTTATTTGTATAAAATTATAATTTACCTCTAATTGGATTTTATATTTTTGATATTATTCTCCTTGAAGATGTTGGTCTTTCCTTTTGAATTTATCATGGAGTGTAGTTTTAGAGAAGATCTATCTATTTTAGATCATAATTCTATATATATCAATATTATGTTTAATAGTGAAAAATAAATAGAATAATAATATCGATTAATTATCCCTATTTTCTGAATAATAAGTCATTCTAGTATTTATTTACATTGAATTGAACATTTATTAATTGAAAAAAAAGAATACGTGGTTCAAAACACCACCAAGTAATTGTACAAAATTTCATCCTCTATCGGTTGAAGAAAATCAGTTGATATTGTGGTACGTATTTTCTCAAACAATCCACAAGAAGAGCCATGTATGAGTGGGTTTCATCACATGTAAATTGAATCACATGACATATTTGAAGGAATGTTAAAAATAATTTATCCATACTTTAATTAGATAATAGGTTTCTTTTATATAAAGGATTTAAGAAAAAAATGAATAATGTGATTGCTCAACTTAAAAGGAAAGTCATAGAACATAGATACAACATTGATGAAAATAATATTGACTTGTATAAATCCTTCCAAGAATGTTAGAGCCTTTGATGTTGAAAATATGAAACATGAATAGAAATACTCCAAACATTAACAATAGTGGCTCCATATTTTCCATGAAAAGGTTGAGGAAATTAAAAAACATCAAGGGGATATCCATTCATTGGAAGAAAATCTAAAAATATATCATTGATGCCAAAATTATCAATCGGTAGTTAAATCGAAACATATCCAGGGACTTGACATTTTTCATCAAGAAAGAAAAAATCCATTTGTATGAATTTTTAAGATTTAAGATAAATTTTGAGAAATATTGAACAATATTAAAAATGATAAATAAATTTTCCAAATGAAGTGTCTTGCGCTAGAAATTAAAGTTTCAAATTTAGAGACCACTCATTGAAAGTTTAAATAGTGGAAAACAAATGGAGATGCTACCAAAATATATTGAAAGGAGGATTATGATTTTAAAGGAACTCTATTTTTTGGAAATATGATCATTATATAATGTGGTGGTCATTCTCAAGTAGGCTCAAAGAAGATTGTATCATCCATACTCAATTTTATTTCATGTCCTAAAACTAGTTCTATAAAAAAGTATATGTTTAAATGAAAAATATATACATATATATATGAGGAGAAGAGATGATAGTCCTACCACTATGTCCATGGTGGATAAAATAATAATGGTGGAGGTTGGTTCCCCAAGAAGATCTGAACCAATGGTACAAAATTCCCAAAAATAGAATTTTCTAAAACCTAAAAATTTGTTACAATATGTAGTGGAGAAAAGAGGATCAAGGTTTATTGGGAAATACTATTCGTGCAATGGGTTTGGGATTTATTCATTGGATATTTGGTTTAATCCAATCATTTTATAATATCAACGAACACTACGAGAAAAATGGCTTTTTTGTAGCAGGTAACTTATCTCATCGCAAATAATAAGTTTTTGTGGTAGGATAAGCGGTCTCGTCTCAAAAGGTTTGGCATAGTTTTCACACCAAAATGAGGGAAGGGTATTTGCGACAGGGGGTGCCTCCCCATCACAAATACCCGGCGACGGTAAATACTATTTCCGATGGGGATATGCCCTCGTCGAAAATAGTGTGCCGGTAGGTCACTATTTGTGACAGAACCAGTCGCAAATACCCTTTTAACTGCATAAAGTAATTAATGTGATCCAATGTATGTGCAACGGTTCCCGTCACAAATAGTATTATTGCAAATAATCTAACCTATATATACCCACCATCCATTTTTTTCATTCTTCCTCTCAATTTGAAAATTCTCTCTCTCTCTCTAAAGTCTAATTTTAGAGTTAAAATTTCTAAGATGTTAAATTTTTTTACGAAAATGTTTTGAAATCATCTACACTTATAAGAGATCAAGATTAATGGTATTTATGTTTTATTTAATATAATATTTATTTCATTTTTTATATTAATTTAAATTAGTGTTAATTAGTTGTAAATAAATTAGATTTATATTGTTTTTTCATCATTACTTATTTGTAATAATTAATTGAAATTATTAGTACTAGTTATTAGTGATTAGTAGTAATTATAATTTTTGAAGATAATTAGTAATAAATATAAATAATTAAAGGTAATTAGTAATTAGTAGTTGTAATTTGTAGTAATTAATAGTAATTAACGCTAATTAGTAATAATTAGCGGTAATTAGTAATAATTAGCAGTAAATAGTAATAATAAGGAAAAAATAGTAATAATTCAAAAAAATAGTAATATATACTAATAATTAGTAATAAATACTGATAATTAGTAATTAATATTTTTAATTATTAATAAATACTAATAATTAGCAATAAATACTAATAATTAGTAATAAATACTAATAATTGTAATAAATACTAATAATTAGTAATAATTACAAATAATTATTAATAATTAGATATAAATTTTAATAATTAGTAATAATTAGTAACAATTAGTAATAAGTAGTAATAATTAGTAATAATTAGTAATAAATTAGTAATAAATAGTAATAAATATTAATAATTAGTAATAATAAGTAATAATTAGTAATAAAGAGTAATAATTAGTAATAATTAGTCATAAATACTAATAATTAGTCATAATTAGTAATAAATACTTATAATTAGTAATAAATAGTAATAATTAGAAAAAAATTGTAATAATTAGTAATAAATATTAATTATAATAATAATATTAAATTAGTAATAATTAGTAATAATTAGTAACAAATACTAATAATTAGTAATAACTCGTAATAATTAGTAATAAATACAAATAATTTGTATTATGTTAGTAATAAATTAGTAATAATTAGTAATAATTAGTAATAATTAGTAACAATTAGTAATAATTAGTAATAATTCTTAATAATTAGTATTAATTAGCAATAATTAGCATTCATTGGAAACAATTTGGAATAATTTGCAATAGTTAGGAATAATGAGTAATAAATAGAAATAATTTTGAACAAATACTGATAATTATTAAAAATTACTAATAAAAACTAATAATTAGTAATAAATACAAATAATTAGTAATAAATTAATAAGAAATTAGTAAGAAATAGTTAAAAATAGTAACAATTGGTAAGAAATTGTAATAAATGGTAATAAATAGTAAAAATAGTAAAATGGTAATAAATAGTAATAAATAGTAATAAATAGTAATAATTAGTAATAATTAGGAATAATTAGGAAAAATTAGAAAAATTAGTAATAATTTAGATTAATTATTAATAATTAGTAAAAAATACTAACAATTAGTAATAATTAGTAACAATTCGTAATAATTAGTAATAAATAGTGATAGATTATAATAAATAGTGATAGATTGTAATAAATAGTAATGAATAGTAATAAATAGTAATAAATATTAATAAATAGTAAGGAAAAGTAATAAATAGTATTAATTAGTATTAATTGGTAATAATTCGTAATAATTAGTAATAATTAGTATTAATTAGAATTAATTAGGAATAATTAGCAATAATTAGGAATAATTATCAATAAATAAAAATAATTAGGAATAGATAGCAATAAATAATAATAATTATGAAGAATTAGTAATAATTATTAATAATTATTAATAATTAGTAATAATTAGTAATAAATAGCAACATGCTCATTATTACTAAATAGTAATAAATAGAAACATGCAAATTATTACTAAATAGTAATAAATAGTAATAAATAGTAATAAATAGTAAAAAATAGTAATAAATAGTAAAAAATAGTAAAAAATAGTAAAAAATAATAAAAATAGTAATAAATAGCAATAACTAGTAATAAATAAGAATAAATAGCAATAAATAGCAATAATTAAAAATAATTAGAAATAATTAGCAATAATTAGAAATAATTAGGATTAATTAGGATTAATTAGGAATAATTAGGAATAATTAAGAATAATTAGGAATAATTATGAATAATTAGGAATAATTAGGAATAATCAGCAATAATTATCAATAATTACTAATAATTAGAAATAATTAGGAATAATTGTAATAATTTTTAAAAACATGGCACAATTTCCAATGGATTGTCGACACTCCTTTTTCTCAATGACTCTTCTCCTTTCAACTCTCACCAACTCAAAAACTTATGGAAAATATTTTTCAACATATGAATATCCAATATCGAATGAACTAGTTTGGATATGCCATCATAGGAACAAACTTTTTATAATTTTTTCTGGCTAGGAGAGTTTCAAGAAGATGATTCATCGATGAAAAGGGGGCTCTTTTGTCCGAATAATAATTTACTTACATCTTTATCACACTGAAATCACAATGAAGAATCTGTTCGGAGGTACACTTATGAATTCTCATATACACAAGAATAGATATGTGTACCTCTGAGCAGATTTTTCATTGTGGTTTCAGTGTGGGAATGTTTTAAGTAAATGAGTCGTTGGTAAAAAAGTAGCCTCCAATCCTCTGGAAATTGTGTCACCCGTAATTAGCGGTAATTAGTAAGAAGAATTTGTATTTATTTCTATTCTATTTTTTGGATAGTATTTTTCATATTTCAAATTATTCCGAAATATTAATAATTTTATATTTTGTAGAAAAATATGGAACAAGGAAGTTGAAAAAATTCATTATTAGATGATCACGCTTGGATAACTCAGTGTAGAAATCCAAATGGTTTAGTTTAAAACCAATATATATTGAGGATGTTGAGGATTTCTTATCATTTTCATCATCAAAACCATAATTTTTTTCAGAAGTCACAATAATGTGTCCTTGTAAAAAAAATGTGCTCTGAGAACATTTGATACATTTGATAATGTTGGGGGACATCTATTGTGTTTTGGTTTTCAACCAGATTATGTTTTTTGGTATCAACACAGTGAACATTGTTCCATACAAGATACTAATAATTTGATTCTAGATCCATCATAGTTTAAAAATTTAGTACATGATGTTGCAGGTCCATATGTTCAACAAACTGAAACTCATGATGATATTGATTTAACTCCTGAGTTGGCACCATCATAATTTTATGAGTTTTTGAGTTCTAATAAGTATGAATTATATCCTGATTAAAAAATAAGAAAATTAGAAGTGGTTGTAAAATTTATGCATATTAAATTAGATAATGGAATGTCAAATAACTATTTTGATCAGATATTTTCTTTGGTTGAAACACTTTTATCTGAAAAAAAATGTGTTGCGTGTAAATTACTCTAAGAGAAAGCGGCTGGTTCCTAATCTGGGCCTTAGTTATTAGAAGATTCATGCATCTGCAAATGATTGCATCTTATATTCTGGTGAAAATGAGTCTCTGGATAGTTGTCCCATATGTGGAAAATTGAGGTATAATGAAGCTCAACCGGGGAAGTCTGGATCGATTCTTGTAAAATAGTTGAGATATTTACCACTTACACCTAGGTTGCAGCATTTATTTATGCCTTTGAACATAGAAAAAATGATGTCATGGAACAAAATCAAGATTTCAATAGGTAAAATCTTGAATCATCCATATGATGATGATTAATAGAAACATTTTCACATATTGCATCCATATTTTTCATTAGAAGCCCAGAATGTGTGATTGGTTCTTTCTATTAACAGTTTTTGCCTGTTCTTTTGGTAGTCAGTATTCATGTCTTTCTGTGTTTATAAACTCCATACAATTTACTTCCATGGAAGTTGATGAAAGAACCTTATATATTTTTGACCTTATTAATCCAAGGACATCTGAATAAGAATGTTGGTGTTTATTTTAAACCACTGATTGATGAGTTATATTCATTGTGGATTAATGGTGTTAGTACATATGATGTTATTGCAAAAAAATATTTCCTACTAAAAGCTGCATTAATGTGGACAATTAGTGACTTCCTGATATGTGGCATGTTATCTGGCTAGAGTACACATTGTCCGATATCGTGTCCTTACTATATGGAAGACAAAAAAAATTTATTCTCTTTAATGGAAAAAACCCTTTCTATTTTGACTGTCATCACATATTTCTTCCAACCGATCATCCTTTTTGGAGGAAAAAATCTCATTTCAGAAAAGGCACAATTGAAAGGGATGGACCTCCAAAAATTATTTCATGTGCATAGTTAAAATTAGTTGTATTTTCATTACCACATACGACATTTGGACCATCATCAAACCAACAGAAAATTCATGTCTTTGGGAAGGAACACAATTGGATAAAACGGAGCATTTTTTGGGATCTTCTATATTGGTCCAATTTTTTGGGCGGCCACATGTTTTATGTAATGCATATTGAGAAGAATTGTTTTGATAATTTATTTCATACAATTTTGGATACACCAGGTAAGACCAATGATAATGTAGAGGCATGATTAGATCTTGCCCAAATTTACAGGTGACTAGAACTTGAACTGTTTGAAAATATCAGATCACTGAGGTTAATGAAACCAAAAGAAGTTTATACATTGTCCAAAGAGAGTTTCTTATTATTTTGTTACTGGGTTACATATTTGATACTTCTAAATGGATATGGAACTAATTTGGGAAGATATGTTAAGAATGGTTATATTAATAGATTAAAACTCCATGATTTTCATGTTATCATGGAAAGACTAATGCTGATTGAAGTTAGAGGTTTATTGAAATATATGATTTGTGATTCTAAAATAGATATATCATATTTTTTCCAAGACATTTTTGTAGTGAAAGCATACTATGATGCACAAAGAAAACTGGAAGAATATGTTATTGGAATTATATGTAAACTAGAAACAATATTTATGTCATCTTTCATTGACTCAGTGGAACATTTGATGTTACACTAGCCACATGAAGAAACATTTGGAGGTCTGCTACAGTTTCGATGGATGTATCCATTCGAGAGATTCTTACAGACATTGATGAAAAAAGTACGTAATAAAGCATCAGTTGAAGGATTAATTTCTAAAGCTTATTTTCAAGAAGAAATTTCTTTTTTTTTTGCTCTCATTATTTTTAATATGAATATCCCTCAAAACACAGATGCATAGGATAAAATTTGGGGAATGATGATGATGAAATGGAAAATCAATTATCAGTTTTTAATCGGCCAGAACTTGGCTTCAATGGAGTTCATGAACGATGGATTTTAGATGATGAACATCACATAGATCATACATATGTTCTACTCAGCTGTGAAGAAATAACATCATATGTACTTTGAGTGATTCTATTACTTATTCTATAATTTATGTTATAGTCAGTAAACATATATTATTTGTATGTTATATGATAATCATATCAAGAAACAACTTTCAAAAATTACAACATCTTCTATTGAAGAATGCCGGAAAAAAATCTCTCAATGGCATCAAAAACTGGTAACATAAATTATTGAGGGTTCAACATATCAATTTAGTTCATTATTTTTTATATTGACAATAGTTTAAAAAAATTAAGTTGTCTCAACATGCTAATAAAATTGATAAGTGAAATTAAATATTGAGTAACCCACTATACCAAATGGTTAAATCTTATAATGCATATGTGGTGAATAGTTTTCAATTTCATACACGTGCATATGGGGAATCAAAAAAACAATGAACAATGGAATTTTCTTAAGAGAATCTCATCATAGAGAAACTAAACATGATTTTTACGTCATGTTGGATGAAATTATTAAACAGTGTTATATAGAACAAAATTACATAACGATATTTAAATGTTAGTGGTTGGATACTGAGAGAGGCTTGCATGTGCATCCGACTCATGGAATCATTGATATTAAATATAAAATTATTATTATAGTAAATGAACCAATTTTACTTGTTGCAGAGGAACATAAATTTATTACGCAAAGTATTGTGCTACTTCAAGAGACTTGAGTGATTAGTGGAGCATAATAAAAATTAGATCTTGTGAAAATCAGTTTACTCAAACTGAACGTGGTTCCGCTGAAGTGAAAGGAATTAAAACTTTTCAAGAGACTAATCAAAATCCATATTTTTCACAAAGAGGCATGAATATCGATGATTACACCCCATAATTAAGGGTCGATGGTGATGATGATGTTAATGATGTTGCATATGAATTTGAAATGGAAATAGATAATGAAATTGAAACTCATAAGGATATTGATAGTGATGATGATGTTAATAATGTCTTAATTGGGGGTAGTTAGATAAATGGTGCATTTATATATAAAAATTTATAGATAATACTATAAAAGATGTAAGAGAAAAAATATTTATCCTTCAATTAGAATATGAAGAAATCTAAAAACTGAACTATTCCCAAGAAGTTTCAGAAGAAATGGGAGTTTACCTTAGACAAAAAGAATATGGAAAATATTATTTAAATAAATTATAAGATGTACAATAGGATTAATACATATAATGGGAATTAGGTTTATAAAGCACTCCAAAAAATAATATTTGGAGACTCTAATAAGTCTACCAGTGTACCAGATTATTTTTTGTAATCATTCCTGAATATCTGGAGAGGGAAAAAAGATATAAGAAGTACAAGATAAAACGTGTGCTAAAATAGAATAATAAAATTCACATGAATAGCCTAAATTTCAATATTGGTTTTCAATAAATTAAAATCCAAGTGAAAACTTAGAACTTTTGTTGGAGATATAAAGCCGATATATATAATGGAAAGAAATTTACAACCAATATACCTGTATAAGATGAATAATTGAAATTAATTAGAACTGCATTAGGCTTAAGGATGATAAAAAAAAGTTCTACATAGAAATATGTGAAGTTATAAAGAGATCTATTCTCCCTTAAACAAAATTATATCTAAAAATAATAATTGGAAGCGTGAATACGGGAGTAAATTAATAAAGAATTTTTTTTCAACTATAATGTTCACAGAAAATAATAAGAATATCCACTTTATTCCCTTAACTATTGTGTGTTGTATTTGTAAATTAAATTCTATTAATTAATGGTTAATCATGATATCAAGGGGAGAAACTATATTGAAATCAATACTATCAATACTATATAGTAAAATGAGGAAGCAACCATCTTAGATCGGTTTTTTAATTTCCATTTTATGGAATATGTACTGAAGAATATCATTCTTGATAAATATGTGTAAGTTTTCAAATATACAAATCTCTGTTAAGTTTAGTTTAGTTTCTACTTGAGGGGGGTGAAATTTGAATAATAATTATGAAGAAACATCTAGTGTAACCCTTTCATAAGAATCTAAATGTTATGAATGAGTTGGAATTTTTTTCATTAAAAAATGTATGTTTTTCTTATTATAAATTTTTTTATAATTAAAATTAGATATTTATATTAATGAGGATATATTGAATTTAAAAATTACATGAGTTATAGTTTTTGAAGAAATTCCAAGACTGCTGTTCAAACTACTATATTTTAATGTTCAAATATATGTACTTAAGTGGGTATGGGAAATTAAGGTTGATATATTTCATGAAAAATGAAATCTCATTTGGTTTCAATTAATTGTTTTTTCCTGAAAGAAATAGATGGTAAGTCATTGTAAATAGTTTTTAGGTTGTTTCATTTCAAATTTGTATCATACTCTTTTATAATTGAATTCTTTTTTTGTCTAAATAAAACCCTCATGTTTTCAACATTAAGTATATCTCAGATGGAATTAGAGTGCAACGGTAGATGATTCATTTCCTGAGTAAGAAATGATACCCTCATATCTCTATGATATTTATATTCCTTATCAATAAGGTAAAGAAAAATAAAAAATCATATGTTTATAATAAAATGGGAGAGAAGTGAAATTTGAAGAGAAGTGAAGATAATTTAAAATTTGAAGAGTACACAATGACATGTCATTTTAGTGGAATTGATAATAAATACTAGGGGTTATTTTGTGCCCACATGGTTTTTTTTGTATTTTTATCAATGAGATAAAATAATTCTACAAGCTTTATGTCAATATGTTGAAGAATAAATTATGTGAGAAAAGAAGAGTTTGAAATATTGAAAGAAGAATCCTTATCTTGATGAAGAAGAAAAAAGTTCCCTAGTTTTTTTAAACATTATATTGGTTTAATTATAATTGGATGACACATTTTGGAAGATTGGTTTTAGTTTTATTATAATATATTATATGATAAAAGATGTTATTTCCTTGGATGCATTGTGAGTTTCACATATATTAATGGAAAGAGTGATTGATGATTTAGAGTTCCAAAGATAATTTGTAATTAGGGTTTATATATTTATACGAAGAAGTAATCTGATTAGTACCATCCACATATTTTAGATGAAGTCTAGAGTAAAAACAACGAAGGGAAGGGGAGATATAGAGGAAGGATGGAAGTTATTATTGAGTTGTATATTTTTTTATTTTGACAATGTAAATGAAGGATTTTTGGGAAAATATTATTACTAACTCAGGTTAGAACATCTACCTAATTAGTAAGGCCATCACATAGTAAATTAGAAAAACATTATGTTGGATGTTAGTATGGATCATCCATAGAGGAAGCATAAGAGAAATGAATTGATCCTTTATGGTTCAGCGTAAGTATTTAGATCATAAGTAAATGATGATTAGATTATAATGTATAGGGAAGAGAAATGTTCCTATGGAAAGATCCTTATATAATGGATTTCATTTTAGTGGAATAGTGAAATTAGGCTTATAAGCTAGTGGTTTTCCTATAGAAGATCTAATATAGGATTCAGATAATGCATTCAAATAAGGATATCATCACAAAAAATAGAACTTTTCAAGTACTGTTTTTCATATATTTTCAAATATTAGAAATAGAAAGCTTCAATATTCTATAGATATAATTCGAGGTGATATGTGTAAGAAGATATGGATCGGAATACAAAATATGGAGCACCATGATGTGGTGAAAATTATATGGTTGTTTTCACTGAAATGTTTACCTGCATGAAATGGATAACTTATGTATCCCATTAATTTGATCGTAGTGACTTTCAAGGAATAAAAAATGGAAAAGACCACATCATGGTATATATTCTGTGTCTATTTTAGAGAATATAAAATTTTTAATACATTGATCTATATAAGAAGTAAGACTATCGGTTGTTATTTAATGTGTGAATTGGGTAGATATATGTTAAGGAGTCATCCATGGGATGAATGTAATTTCCCTATATGAAAAATTAAGTATAAAAATGACATGGTTTATATTTGTGGATATTTTTTGAGTAGTTCATGATGTTTTTTATAGTTTTTACATGGTTATAAACACAAACTATATTATTTCCTGATGTTTCAAAAACATCCCTACCTGAAATAACATGGGGGAATCATGACATAGTGATGGATATTTTATAGTAATTTTCGAAGTGGTTTAGGGATTTTGGACCAACAAGGGATCTAACTTTACATAGTGAAATTCATGGGCATTGAAATCATACATAAATGATATAAAACACTAAATAGTGATAAAATAATAAGTTCTGGTATAAAGAAGTGATCCAGTCTTCGGTGGATCCAATGATGTGGCTCTGTTGTCAACTCAAGAGACTCCTATAGTCGATCTTAGAATTACCTGACCTTATAAATAGTGACAATATGTATTTATTGATATAAAGGCTCAAAATAAAGTGGGAGAGTTTTAATATTTCATGAATGATTTTGGTTTCTTTAATTTTAATTTAAAATTCAAATTGGAATTGGTATTGGGTTGTTTTTATTGTTCAAGATTAATATGAATAGAGTCGTCTATTGGTGAAGAGTGTGTTAATATATGATGTTATACTGAACTTGAAAAATATTTTGTATCAATGTAATATAGAGGGATAAGATCTTGTGTTGAAAATACCTATATTATTTCATGTGCACTGATGTTTAAAGAAGAGAATGGGAAACATATATTACAATTTTAAAGATCAAAATTCTTGAGGAGGTAAAATTCATGGGATGTATTGTACCATTTTATTTTCACCGAAGAATAATAAAAGAACTAGTTCATTATTGGAGTGTAATATATAATTATAATATGATTATAATAAGAGAAAATAAAAAGAAGTTATTGTGCATTCCATGTTTTCACGGATGGAAGAACAATCTTACAAACGGTGCAAGAGAGAAATAGGAAGTGGAAGTCTTTGAGATTCATGTTTTCATAGATAGAAGAAGCCTCTCTCTTATAAAAAATTATAACTTAGACCTACTACTATGAATATAAGAAGAAGAAGAATTCTGAATCATTATTTTCTAATGAAATAAGTCTATGTTCTTTCATGTTTTTGTGTGAATAATTAAAGAAGAAGAAGAATACCAAGTATCACATAAAAAACTTATCTCAGTTCTCATTTAGTGATAGACTCTATTTTTTTTATCAAACTCTATTTTAAAATTTTCTGATGGAATTATAAAGAACTATTAGGATGCTAAAATAGTGTGGGATGCACAAAGCACTATTGGGAGACTATAGTGATACATGAGTCTAATGATAAACAATGATAATTTCACTCACAGTTAAATTATAGTGGGTATTGTAGTCTAGGTGAGTTCTAAATAAAACTAATTACTAAACTTCTTATATTAAGTTGTAAACCCTATAAAATTCAATTGTACCTCTGGTGTGGATTTTTCTGGGTGTGTTGCATTCATGAATAGAATTAAAAGGATATAATAATGGATTTTATTCCCATAAACAAGTAAAAAAGGTAAAATGAAAAGGAATAAAATTTATAAAATGGTTTAAATGTCACCAACAAGGATTCAACCCTCCCCCAATGTGGAATGAATCCTTAATTAGTTCCATAAATTGGTATCAAATACTCATTCACTACTAATTACACACTCTATTTTTTAGTGGTTATCTTATGAAGATTTCAACCATTATTTATAAATTTATAATGAAGTGCAATTTTGGTGAAGATCTATCTATTTCATATTATAATTAAATATCTATCACGACTATATTGAATATAAAAAATAATGAGGTGAAAAATATGAATAAATTGTACATTTTTCTAAATAATAAGTGGTTTTAGATTCTCGTTGCACTAAAGTCAAAATATATTACATAAAATATGAATAATAGGTGGTTCAACCCACTACTATGGAAGTGAAAAACATTTATACCTCTACTTATTTGAGGAACATTGTAGATTATTTAAGGTTCTAGGGAGCACAACAGAAGCAAATGGGTTGTGTACTCCCCAATTTTCACGATCGAATAAATGTATTTTTTCATTCTCTGGCGATGAATAGCCTAATATGGAACATGGGGATCCAGTGTGAAATATTAAAGAAAAAAATTAATAGATTACCATGATGAAATTAAATATGAATTTAAAAACCAATCATCTTCAGTGATCGATTCTCAAAGGAACCAAATACGGATACCTATTGATTATCCATTCATGGTTCGAAAGTCCATAGGAATGCTTATTTCAAAATTCTGTGTGCTAGAATGGAGATCCAATGAATTCTTTGACATCTCTAAAATCACCACAATAATAATCCTTTGATTTGTGAATAAGAACTCAAATCAGATGCTCAGATCGTTATCTTCTCGCTCTAGAAAATGTCTGTGAAAACATGATAGCCTCCTCCTATTTATATAGTGAGCCTCAAAATACCTAGAAATATCTCCCCATACCCAGATATTTATTTCCCACTAAATTAGCAATAAACAACATCATATTAAAAGTTTAATAAGTCACTAATGTCATTTGTATTTTAATCACTTACTTATAATATGATAAATATTTTATTTTATAATAGTGAGCCATTAAATTGAATCATCATTCCAACAAATATTAAACTAACCATTAATATTAAAATAATTTTCTTTCATATAAATTTTTTCATATATTTACTTTAATACTTGTACATACATTAAATAAATAAATTTAACTCTAATTATTCAATAAAAAATAATGAATTTATTTACTATATGGAAAACATTTATACATTGACATCTTCAAGAACATATGGCAAGGACAACCATATCCTCTTCTCCTATTCATTATAATAGGTTATAATTTTTAATACACTTAGTTTGTGACCCTTTATGACCTTATCTTGATGGTAAGAAATATTATTAATAGAGCAGGAGTTGAGAATAAAAACCCATCAAGACCCCTAAAGTGATTAGGAAAATTTATTGAAATGGAAACCATTCCTATGAACACACTTCATGTAATATAATCACTTTTTCAAATTATTTCTTCTAAATTAAAACATTCTCTTTATGTCATCATCCTTTCTTAAATTATAGTTTTTTTCAAATTGGAAGGACTTATCTTCTTATACACTGACCATGGATTTAGTTATGAAACTACTATATTGATTAATTAGGCCTGACATACCACTTCTTCTTGGAAGTGAAATATTATAACTTGATCATTCAATCAATGACATATCACCAATGATGTACCCAACACTAGATACCTTTCTAAGAATTCAATTCCATGGTCTTCATCTCATGTCAAAGTACATAATCATATATTACACAATGATAATATTCTCAATTTAGGAGACTTATACATTTTAATAGGTTGAAAAATCAATGAAACATGAAACATATAATGTTTCTATTGGGAGATCGGTCCCCATGATCTCATCTACTTTAGATCACAAAGTGTGGGAATCATGGGGAGAAGTCAAAATTATTATAATCCCCCGGCACATGATAGTTAGAAATCATTTGTGTCTAGTCAGTATAATGTATCTAGACCATAATTAATTTTCTTAATAGTACTATCATTGTATCTATATAAACTTATTATAGTCTAGGAACTGCTATAAACTTTTGATACAAAAAGTAATCTAAGTACATTTCCAAGTTAATAGTATACATAGAAATATCAATACTATTAATGGTATGTATGCATCATTCTTATCTCAATGTATACAAGATATGGTATTCAAAATTTTTATTTATGTTGGATCTAGGGAACCCACAATTTCAACACCCTGACATTTACTATATCTGACTTGCTAACTAAAACTTTTATCCCTCACATGATAAGACCATGCTTCTGCTGAGTTATGGAATTATTCATTGGGCCTACCATGTCTCCACTGCGAGGCTATTCTAATTTCTATAACTTCACCTCCTTGAGTAAGACTCCTCATGAAATGATATAACCAAGTATATATACCTTTTTTTCAACTGTCAAAATTTGACATCTCAGATAGTTCTAATAGTTTAATTTTCATAATTTTGATTATGGTAAAACTTTACATACTATTATTGATTCCCAGAACTATAACTAATCATTTTGTATTATACACTAATTATTTAGTTGCATTAGAATCAATAACTCACTTGTTATTTTTAGATACAACTACAACTAAATTAAATGAGATTCTTTTTCTCATTTACACAACCATGTTGTGATAATATATCATATTAATCATAAATTAAGACTTTTATATTCCCCTTAAACTAGTTTCCCTTCCTCTACCTGTACCAGGAACATATCTATAATATTATATTAGGTACAATTGGATAGTTCTTACTGCTTCCCATGAAGTTCTTCAGGATATTACTGAAATTTTCCTACAATAGAGTATATGTTAGAATTATTAAATTTATTGCATACCATGGAATATGTTATTGATCTATCACAAAAGCATATGTAATTATAATCACCACATTAATATACTCCTATGTCACATACAGGTTATCTTAGAGAGATTTATTCAATTTGACATCAGTAACAATTCTCTCTCAAATTATTTGAACATTATTTTTTAATACCCTGTCAGTATATATACTATTTGATTTGTTTAAGAAACCCATTATATTTAATTTGGTAGATCTCATTCCCTATTAATTTGGTAGTGACTTTAATCCAATCTTTGGATTCTTACTTTTATTCTATTCTTAGATAACTATAAGACTAAAAAAATTCCCATAAGTTATCAATATATATTATTGGAAAACAGTGGTCCTCCCACTAATCTCTTATAGACACATAGAAGAAATTCATTCCTAATGAATATTCTATAATCTAGGTTCTTACATCAATCCAAAAATGGATTTTAGTAACCCGCACCCCTTATTGGAATTATATGGTGACAACAACTTTTTTTGGTTATTTTGTATATTCACCTTCTAAGATTGGTGGTATTGACATATAATTCTCAGTATAAAAATCACAAAAAGTAGCTATGAAAACTAGAAAATTATGATATATTTAAAAATGATGATTTTTTATAAAAATTTGGGCCTTATTGGTACCACTATTATACCACCTTTTTAATTTTTATCTTAAATACGACCATAGTATAAATATTCGAAATATAAAAAATATTGAGAACATGTACTTAGATACATAGAATCCATTATTTAATTTTAATTAAACTTTTCACTCTTAACATTTTTTCATTTAATGATTACTTTTAAGATTTGTTATTCTCAATGAATAATTTATCACCTGCTATGGTAAATATAAAACCATTACCATGGTTTTTTACTTCAATTGCAGTATGTGTCTTTGGAAGATTCCAGAAACACTTATGAAACTTGTTCCTTGACCAACTACTTGTACATATTTGGCAGTGACTAAATCAAAGTCAATATTAATCCCACTATCTCAAATAGATATGTACATAATTTTATATAAATATATTCTATTAATTGACTATCAATTTTCTATCTCATGGATTTCTATAATATCCCAAGAAAACATTAGGATAATTAATTTAGGAACACATTATGTTTTTTTATGAAAGTCTGTTTATATCATTAATAAAAGGTTTCCATCTAAAAATATGTCATTATTACATGATGGATTTATATAATATTATAAATTATATTATATCAATTTTAGTTGACATTTGGTTATGGTTTGACGTTTCAATTTCTGAAGCATGTCTTGAAAAATAATGGATGTTTCTACAATGTATATAAGTCTCAACATTTATTCTCATTTTACTTACATCACGACCCAAATGTGGATAAAGAACTGTGTATTAAGGAATTCCTCTATGCTATATTTTAGTGATCAATGCATTCATGTTAGTCTCTTCATTGATCTTCATTAATAAAATAAAATCTTTTATGTGTGTAAGAAAATGTATGTTTATGATCCACTATAAATTTCAGGATTGATGAATTCTTAGTCAATGTATTCTTTGGAAAATTGGCCTATAATATAAAATATAATATAAAAATTAATATTCCATAATTAAAATTTAAAATTCCTAAAAATTTAAATGAATTTTATGATGTATTTTTACCACAAGATTAATATTAGAACAGGTTATGCACTCTAGCTGAACAAAATCCAAAATCCTTATGGTTTAACTTTATTTTTAAGGTTTTATTTATCCAAATCTAAAAAATTAAACTTGTTGATAATACATAGGGTATTTAGATAAAAATATTCAATAAACAATACTAGGTATATCCTTGATCAGTACTTTTTTATTTACAATGAAAAAATATCTTACCACAACTGAGTATTAGAGTCTTAAATTTTTTATTCATAATGTATTGCTAATAGTTCATGTATTACAAAAGTAAAAGCTTTATATGAAATAAAATAATCAACATTAACTCATAAATGTTTTATTATCATTCAAAACATAATTATATTTTTACAATAACCACTCACTTTGTAATAAAGGCTTGCGATTCTCACTAATAATTTAAGTATCACCCTTCCTTAACCACTTTGAGAACACACCTTGACTTCAAGTAATATTTATTAACTTCCTAATTTTCTATATATATAAAATAAACATGTTGGAACATATTTTATCTGATTACCATGTATAATAAATTAAATAATACATTTAATGATGAATTCTTGATGTAGAAACTCTTACTTTATTATTCTGAAATTCAATATAGTTTCTCTTTCATTGACCTGCCATTACACATGAAAACAAAATAGCCTCTTGTTCAATACTCTCACTCATTATCATTTTTTTCTTCTAAATATGTTGTGAATTTTTATTTTGAAGTGTAATTTCAATTGTAATTTTCCCCTAGTCTTTATTATTGTTCACCTTAAGATTTAAGGATTTTACATTCTTTAAATTTTCAACTTCTTGGAGAACCATTCCAAAAAGATAGTTTTTATGGTTTTCCCATACTATTAATTTGATAGCACATAATTAAATTAGAGAAACTAGGTGGTAAATATGAGATAATGAGATGAAATAAAAGTTCACAATTCAATTTGAATCCTATCTCTTATATTTTTTCAATATACTATATCATCTTATGTTTTTGAGGACCATATTGTGTTCTAAATGTCAATATATTGATTTCTTAATTCACTTTATCCTTGAAAAGAAATAAAAAAAATGAGAAAATGGACTTTTATTATTCTCTCATCCTTTGAAATTAAAATAAAATCTTAATATTAAGGTTAATAAATTTAATTTACCAATGACATGAGCTATTATGTTTGAAGAAGGTCCAAGGATTTTGTGAAACCTACATTATTTGAATGTTCTAATATGTGTATTAAAATGTGTGTGGGGAATTTTTATTGATAATTATCATGGAAAATTATTTATCTATTAGTTTGATTCAATTATTTTGGGCATACATAATTATTGGATGGTAGTTGAAGAGAGTTTTTAGGTTTTTTCATTTCAAATTGGCATCATATTCATTTATAATGGATAAATTTTTAACTAAATCAGTACAACTTATTTTCTACACCGATCATGGATCAAGTATACATGAAGGGTAATGGTTCATGGAAAATATCTTGATTATGAAATTATACAATTATATCTCTATTCATTTTGTATTTCCTTTTAACAAGGGGGATAGAAATTAAAAGTGATATGAAAATAAGAAAAGGTGATATAAGTGAAATTTAAGAGAATTTAAGATGATTTATAATTTGAATAGTATGTATTGATATATCATTTTAGTGGTATTAAAAATAAATACAAATGGTGATATATTTGTGCCCAATTTGTGTATGATTTATTTATTTTTAATGATCCTAATGTATTCATGAATATAAATATTGATATATTGAACAATAAATGATGTGAATAATAAGAGGATTAAATGGTAAAATAGGAATCTCAATAATGTTGAAGAAGAAAAGATGTTCCCAAGTATGGTGTTAGATTATATTGGGTCATTCATAAATGAAGACACATCTTAGAATATTGGTTTGAATATTATTTTCATATTTTATATGATAAATGAGGTTCTTTCCTTGGAATTATTGGGAGTTTAACATATATTAAAGAAAAATGTGAGTAATGATTTATAGTTCCAAGGGGAATTTATAATGACAGTTATAAAATCATTATGAATAATGAATTAGAAAAGTTGCATCCATAAAATTACTTAGATTTTTAAATGTATTGTAGTAGAATATTATATGGATTATTTTCAGAGTCCGGCACTCATGTGGTGTGAGATTCTAAGGACTAGTGTATCCAAAATTAGTTTTTGAAATATATTAAAAAAATTAATATCACATGCATTCAATTTTCATGAAAAAGATAAATAAATCCCAAATGGGGACTCCAATTAGAAATATAAGGGAACTATTGAGTTCATGGCACTATTTTTACCTTAGGTGCAACATAACCATTTTCAGCATCAAGAATTTGTGAAAAATGTTTTTAGGAACATGAAATTAATAAGATAAGTTAAATATTTTTATTATTATTTTATTTAATGTAGAAGTCAAACACCTCTATTTAAAAAAAATTGGACAATTTACAGGTTCAGGCATATAGCACTACAAATTTATGAGGAGCCGTTAGAGAGAGTGTTGGAGGAGATCTTATAAAATGACTGTACATCGATATCAGATTGAGAATCGTTGAACCATCAGAGTTTTTGGATCTCACCAACAGTGGAAATGAATGAATTTTCTTTATCAGTGATTGATCCAAACACCAAGTAGGTGGTTTATTTGTGATATTCTTTCCCAATTTTTTATCCTAATTGAATGAGGATAAATTCCACAAATATAATTTATTCACGCATCGATGATAGATTCAATTTCAATGAATTAAATCCCTTGTTGTGTTCATTTCCTCTTTATTTTTCTATTTCTTCGACCACTAATTGAGGCCAAATGAAACAAATTGGGGTTCATTCCTCACATGTCGTGTCTTAGGGTTTCTCCCCATGTTCATTGTAGGAAATTTCTTTATCCCATGGTTAAACAAATACATGGTATTTGATCATTGAGTGATAGTTCTTCATTGAAATGGATTGATATCATGGTTGTGGTTTGTGATTGAGGGTATGATCAAGGTGTGACAATGAATTAGTATGATCTTAGGTGGATCAAAACTAATTGAGAGATTTTTTTATCCTAGTTTTGATGTGAGGCATTGAGGGATGGTTAGAGGGTGGTGTTTTTTGAGTAGATCTAAACTCATATCTCAAAAATTGTTGATTTAAAGGGTTAGATGACCCCCAATCTATGATTACCAAAATGGAATCATTACAGTAGTGGTAGTGGTGGTGGTGACATAGAGAAGACAAATGTATTCTAGAAAATTTTAGATTACATGGTGTGTAATCTGAAGATCCATGCCATGTGGAAACCCTATGTGAGGTGTCAGGGTTTCCGGAGAGAGTTAAATATCACATGTCATGTGAAACTGTCACACACTATGTCGCTCATTCTTGGAGGATCAACATGTAACTCAAACGTTACATGAGCATGGGTAGGCTGGAGTACATGGGCACAGAAACAGCTAGGTGTAGACGGGAATGGATAGGTGTACACAGGTTGGTACACCAGCATGACCAATAGTAAACAGTCATGACTACTAGTAAAAGGGCATGACTAGTGATACAAGTGCATGGCTAATTGGAATGAGAGAGGTTCAGGTTTATCACTATAAAACATGTATCATTCATGCATTCCATGTATATGTATATTTACATGATAAATGGGGAAGCACCACATTGAATACTCATCGAGGAAAATATCTCAATCGCTTAACATCCAAAAATTATAACTCAACCCAATGAGAGATTTACTCATCCATTAATATGGTTTTTAATATGATAATATATTTTTATGTTGATGAACAAATAAGTGAAGAAAAATAAAATGGATAAGAAAAGATTTTTGCATCGAACATACACACACGAATGATGATGAGAATTAAAAACAAACTTTAGATTGAATGAGAAAGAAAAATAAGGGAAAGGGATTTGATTAGTCACTGAAATTGGATAATATTCATTTTTAAGATCTTATTATTAATGTGTTTAAAATTTCATAAACATCAATTTTAGTCCAATTCAGAAATGGAACTTCATTTCCCATCATTGTGCAATTCATGCTTAAAGTGTCAATTTGGGCCCACTTAAAAAATTTCATGTGTAAATTACAATATTAATTATTTTAATTTGATATTTTTTTATATTATTTATCACTTTATTTTGAAAAATTTTTCTTTTAGGTCTGATGGATGAATCATAGAGGAAGATGGAGATTTTTTCACCTCACTTCATAAACTTGCTGGAAAAAGTATAATGGGCCTAAGGCCCATCAAACAAATGTGGGGCCCACAAACCAAGTCCAATGAATCTAAAATATATACATTAGAAAGATAAAAATATAAGGATTATTTTATTCAACTGTGGCTGGAGCTAATTATGAATTTTTCATGATTATAAAGGGATATGAAGTTAAGATTTAAATGGTGGACCCGACATTATTGCACATAAAGCCATCCCACAATTTCGACCATAACTTCCAAACGGATGAGCCAAATTTCCTGAAATGCTTACAGGTCATATAGGACAGATGGAAGAAGATATTTCTCTTCTTCTTCCCCTCTGGATTCGGATTTCTTCAATTACGAATTCACACGTCAAAATGGTGGATGAATCTGGCTAGTTTTATGGTCAACATTGTAACTTCAATTTCCTTTTGATTCTTCACCCTTCTTTTGACTCTCTTAATTTCTGGGTGGTGAATTAATTGTTGGGGTGTGGACCTAAGTATCCTAATATTCATATATATGGGGCTTGTGGTGAAGGGAATATGATCTCATATATTTCTTATCATCTTTTGTTGCTTGTTTCATTGTAAGGTTATGCTGCAAAAGTTCCTTTATAATGTTTTCAATTTCCATGTAAGTTTTTTTTCTTAATGAACATATTTTTCTTCTATATTTTCCATTAATTTATTAAAACTAAATTTTCACAAAACAAAATGATATGTCTGAGTTGTGGTGAATTAGTTCACACACAGGTGTTAATTTCATTCACACACATGGAGGAGTGCTCGTAATTTCTGCAGTTTTAATTTCTTCAATACAATTCCTGTAAGCCATATTCCGCTTACCATTGAGAGTATACCATAAATGGAGGGATAACCCTTTAATGGGTCGATCTTAGGAATATGCAAAGTCTGGATTGAATGTCATTTTATGAATTAATTGTCATTAATTGGATAATTAATTTAAGACATCCATTCATCAGTTATTTCTACTCTTCATCTTTTCTGTGTTTGAGAAAACTAAATTCAACTACTAAATGACCATATACCTTAGAGAGATCATTAATATGGTTCTCTAAGTGTATAAGTGATTAGTAATTATGTTTAGTAAGCACCAAACCAGAAAATTATGAAAGTAGTTTTATTTTTGAAGAATAGATTCATCAAGAATTAATAAAACCAAAATTGTCTAAAGAAGTAAAATTCATTCAATCCACCCCGAGCATAATCCTAAGATCAACCCATATTCTTTGAATTGAATTCACTTAGGTTTCTTAGTGTTATTTAAAACCATCCAAAATCAAAACCAAAGTTGGCCACTTCATATCCCATCCTTCACCAAATAATAGCGTCTCAAGGTTACTTCATCGGTCCCTGTGGACTCAACCCCTACATGTACTACATTGACCGCTTTTTACCAGTAGGGTAAATTTGGGCACAACCAAATTTTGGAACCATTGCTGGGGACCAAGTAAGTCACCTTAGAACATCTTTCTATTCTCCCTCATTTCTCTTTTCACATCCCCATCTCTATTCTCTTTTCCCCTTTTTATTTTTTTTAGACTCCCGAAAATCACAATTCAAAATTTACAAATGAATCCAATGGAGAATAATAAAAAAAATCCCCTTATAATCTCCAGATAGAATAAATTAGAAAATCCACATTGGGAGCCACCAATTTTTTTAATTACTTTGATCAACCTTTGAATGAATACACCACACCCGATAACATGAACGATATTTGTGATGATGAATGTTTAAAATATCAATTTCCATAACTATCAAGAATGATTGAAAAGATAAATATTGAGGAATTACATAATGTCAAAACATCTATAAATCCTAATCCTGATAAAATTCTTCAAAAAATTTGCGATGAAATGGAAAAAATGAATTCATAGGTATCAAGTTTTAGACTAGAACTACAAATCATTAAAACTTTTGTGGACCCCATTCCCACTCAAACCATCTCTTACTAAATATTGATAGAAGAAACTTGTAACACACAAACACATCATCCATTTATTGAAGAACCAACCTTAGGATTTGAGATAATTAGAGAGGATTGAGGAGTTTTTGAAGGGTCTTTAAATCAGTAGGAAATTTATTTTTTGGATTAAAAAGAGGAAAATTTGACATCACAGATTGAGTTTCCTGAATATAACTCCATTAATAAATTTCCAGAAGAACCAATCATTGAACTGCTAGGAGAGATCACAAACATTGAGTTTATACCCATTCCTGACATTCAACTGGACATTTTTTGGGAGGAATAAAAATTTCAAAAGGAACCAATTAATTATAAATTTCATGGAGATTAAACTATTTTTGATTCAAATTTCCATTATTCTTTTGTAAATTTATGTCAACTCGAACTCAAACTTTTTCTCCTTTCTCCCCCACTCATCAATGTTGATAACCAATACCATGAAATTTCAATTCATTATCCTCTTGAAACTAAAAAATTTGGAATGTTCATTGATGTCTTAGGCAATACTAGAAATTCAATTCAATCAACCATTTCAGATATTTCATGGATTTTACCACACATTGTAGAACAAAGTATTTCACATGAAACATATTTCAAGAAAACAATCAATCTCAATCATGTTGAAGTGGATAAAGATGGGTTGATTAGAATTTTGAAAGTAGGAATTGGATAAGTGGGGGGGTTCAAGTCAAGAAAACGATGTTAAACAAAAGCGCTGCATGGGAGCCAACCCATGGTTTTCATTTTTCCAAGCATTGTGAATCATCTTTATTTTTTTTCAAATAATAAATTAACCTAGACTGTTGACCTGTTCTTCTTTTATGAGTAAAGATGGGTATGAAAGGGGAGCACCGTATTCATCTGTGTCATGCGGTGTGATCCTTGAGTAATACCTTACCCATAAAATATAAATAATACAATGTATAATATGTCTGATTTTTAAAATAAAAAAAAATAAAAAAGAACAAAAATCATAAAAATTTTGATACTTGGTTTTAAATAAATTTTTGTGTTGTTTGTTTTGTCTGGTTTGTTTTTCTTTGTATGGTTCAGGGTCTATTTTGGGTGATATATGTTCAAACAAGGAGATGCCTACATCCCCCAAGAGATCAAAGGAGTAATCTTGAGCATCATGAACTTCAAAAGAAAAAACTAGGTGAATTTTTTCCAAGTTTATCATATTAAATTTCCTATTTGAACTCTTCTCCTACCCCCTTCTAACATTTACTTTCTTTAAACACTGGGGAAAGTGTTATTCTATGTTGGGGGGAGATGAAATAAAAAATGATTTTTTTTCAATAAGAACATGCATGGAAAGAAAAATTCCATTAACCTTGAACATGATAACCCATATTGAAAACTATGAAATTGGATATCAAATAATTTTTCATGCTTTGATTTTTATTTTAATGCAAGTTTAAGTTCATGAGCATAGTTTTTGGAAAGTGTGGTTGTCCGATGTGATTTTTCAAAGATTCATTTTCATCCTCTTAATAAAGATTCCACAATGCACATATACTGGATTGTGGGTATAAATTTGAGTTCTTGGGTCCCTTTCATTATAGCATAGGGTTATGGGGTCACTTTTAGTTTAATTTGAGTATCACAAAACAAAAACAAAAATAAAAATAAAACAAAAGAATATTGAAACGAAAAATAATGACTGCATAGAGCAATGTTTTTTCCAAATGTGTGGCGTCCGAGACTTGGGGATCATGACTCCATGGTTGTCTTGCCCAGAGTTAGGCTTTATATCTCTATTTTAGAGCATGGAATTTACAATATGTGTGGCATCTGACACTTGGGGATCGCGACTCCATAGTTGTCTTGCCCTGAGTTAGTATTTTCATATCTCCTATGGTTAAAAAAACAAACAAAAAAACAAACAAAAATAAAAAAAAGATACTCATCTTATGTTTTAATGTGATTCCCACCTAGAACTTCCATTTTTTCCCTTGAACAATAAAATGGGCCCCATATCTTTTGTGATGCACAAAATGTTATCATGATTAATTAAAATTGGATGAAGTGTGGTGATGAATTTGAACAAAGGAATGGGATTGGTCTTGGGATATTCTTATGGAACTAGCTTGTTTTAAATGATTTTGATGGGTTTCATAATTTGTTTTGGTATGAGTTATTTGGGTGAACAATGTGTATTAAAATGTTTTTGTAAAAGGGAATTTGAATTTCATATTTGTAATATATTTTGCTCAGGTCTAGCAAAAATCAAGTTGGGGGGTGTGATTAGTCACTGAAAGTGGCTAATATTGATTGTTAAGATCTTCATATTAATGTGTTTAAAATTGAATAAACATCAATTTTAGTCCTATTCAGAAATTGAACTTCATTTCCCATCATTGTGCAATTCATGCTTAAAGTGTCAATTTGGGCCCACTCAATAATTTGCTTGTGGAAATTACAATATTAATCATTTTAATTTGATATTTTAGTATATGATTCATCACATTATTTGGAACATTTTTTTTCATCTGATGGAAGAATCATAAAGGAAGATGGGGATTTTTGCACCTGAATGCAGAAACTTGCTGGAACAAGCATAATGGGCCTAAGGCCAATCAAACAAATGTGGGGCCCACAAACCAAGCCCAATGAAGCTTAAATTTATATAGTAGAAAGATAAAAATAAAGGGATCATTTTATCAAACTATGTACGGAGATAATTCTGAAGTTTTCATGATGATAAAGGTATCTGAAGTTGAGATTTAAATGGGGGTCCTGACCTTAACTCACATAAATCCGTACCACTATTTTGACCATAACATCCAAACTGGTTAGCCAAATTTCCTGAAATTTTTAAAGATATTAGAGGACTGATGGAATAATATATTTCTCTTCTACTACCCCTTTGTATTCGGCATTCTTCAATTACTAATTCACACGTCAAAACGGTCGATGAATCTGGCTGGTTTTGTGGTTCACTTTGTAATGTCAATTTCCTTTTGATTCTTCACCCTTATTTTGACTCTCTTAATTTTTGGGGGTTGAATTAATTTTGGGGGGTCTACCTAAGGCTCATAATATGCCTATATAAGGATCTGGTGGTGAAGGGAATAAAATCTCATATTTTTCTTATCATCTTTTGTTGCTTGTTTCATTGTAAGGTTATGCTGCAAAAGTTCCTTTGTAATGTTTTCAATTTCCATGTAAGTTTTTTTTGTTCTTAACCAATTTCTTTCTCTTATATATTTTCCATTAATTTATTAAAACTAAATTTTTACAAATCACAGTGATATCTCTGTGTTGTGGTGAATTAGTTCACACATAGGTGTGAATTTCATTCACACACACGGAGGAGTGCTTGTTATTTGTTCAGTTTTAATTTCTTCAATCCAATTCTTGTAAGCCATATTCCACCCACCATTGAAAGTATACCATAAAGGGAGGGATAAACCTTTAATGGGTTGATCTTAGGAGTATGAAAAGGCTGGATTGAATGATATTTTATGAACGAATTTTTGTTAATTGGATAATTAATTTAAGACATCCATTCTTCAGTTATTTATACTCTTCATATTTATTGTGTTTGAGCAAACTAAATTCAATTACTAAATGACCATATACCTTGGAGAGATCATGAATTTGGTTCTCTAAGTGTATAGGGTAATATTAATTGTGTTTAGTAAGCACCAAACTAGAAAATGATGAAGGTGGTGTTATTTTTGAAGAATGGATTCATCAAGAATTAATAAAACCAAAATTGTCTAAAGGAGTAAAATTCATTCAATCCACCCCAAGCATAATCCTAGGATCAACCCATTTTCTTTGAATTGAATTCACTTAGGTTTCTTAGTGTTCTTTAAAACCATCCAAAATCAAAACCAAATTTGTCCACTTCATAGCCCATCCTTCACCAAATCATACCGTCTCAAGGTTACTGCTTCGGTCCCTGTGGACTCGACCCCTACATGTACTACATCGACCGATTTTTACCAGTATGGTAAATTTGGGCGCAAACAGGATTCAACTATATTTAAACTATTTTATGAAAATTAATATTAAACTGCATAAGGTGGACGAGAATAAGAGATATTGAAGAAGAAACATGCATTGAAACATAATTACAAAAAGGAATTACCAGATTACAACAATGAAGAACAGAAAAGTAAATGAAAACAAAGAGATATAGAAAGGTCTCTTAAGTGAAAACACGATTGTGGAAGTTCCTCACAAGCCTTTATCAAGGATTTTTTCATGCCAATTGATGCTCCTCTCTTTTGAAATACCAGCCTTTTTGAAAGGAGAGGAGGGAATGTATTTATAGGCCAAAGTGGTGGACTTTTTTCATTACAAATCTACCCCTCCAATTTCTTCACCAATTGGTCCATCTAGAAAGATGAATCAAGAGATGATATCTTCTTCCAAGTTGTATATAAATTTTTTTTCCAATGACTCTCAAAATTGGAAGGAAGTTTGACTTATAGAGCCAAAGTTATGGCGGCTTGATTAAACAATGTTAAACTGTCCATTCCAATAAATTCTTTTTCGATGTCCAAAATGTGAATGGATTTTTGAATAGAAAGATTCATTTAAATCCAAATGATTTATTCAAAAAATTAAAATTCCTATATCTCATCTTGCACATTGAAGATGATCAGTTTGATTTGATGACTGGATCAAGAAACATGTCATGAATACTGTACTGATTTTAATTCCTGGCCAGAATGGTTGGTTGAGTTTAAATGAATCAGTTGGGCCTCTTTTCATTAGAGTCGAGCCTTGAAATTTTTATCCAAGACTCCTTACATTATCCCAAAAAACTTTTAGGGGAATAAATGAATTTTAATTTCTGTATTGAGCCCAGTAATTCAATCTTTATGGATGGTTCTGTTACTTCACAGATTTTGTGGGCCTTCATGTGTGATCCATATGACCCTTCAAATAGAATAATTGGCCCAAGATTACTTCTAATGAAATGTTTTATATTTAAATTGGAATAATAAAAAATAGAAATAACACAATTTAGATTAGTATGGTGATAGTTATATATAAAATAGTAAACTGACACAATTGGACTACTTCTAAATATACTCAAAAATTATATTTAGTATTAAAACATTAATATTTCACAAAAATTATGCACATTTTATATAAAATAAGTAAAGGGAGTATATAATAAGTCATAAAAATATAAATAACATCAACTCCCCCACACTTAGTCTTGTTCATCCCCTCATATGTAACAAATATAGAAAACATTACAAAAGATTTTTCACTCACCAACAAATATTAAAATTTTGTTTCCCCAATCAGGGGAGGTTTTGACAATTTCACTCGAACATATTGAATTCAACCACAATTTGTTACAGAAACAATGTTCCAAAAATAGTTCAATTTTTCATGATCAAATTTAGAAACGGAAAATGGTGGCACACAAAACATACTCCTCCCAAGATGATAAAATTAATTTATGGATCTTCACTCATTCACCAACAAAAGGTGAAAATATTAGAGTTTGTAAGAGCTCTTGGATTCTAATAACTATCCTAAAATTCTCAAAAATCAATAGGTCTTTTTATGGGTTTTTCTGGGGCTATGAGACGGTAAGAAGATGATATCCAAAAGATACAAAAAGAGGATAAAACACCAACATGGAAAAAATAATGCATAATTTCTTTGAAATGAAACATGGAAGGAAATGAAAACACATATTTAAAAGAGAATGATTTTGTGAATAAATATAAAAAAGAGTAAATAATTTGGAAGTGGATGAGAAGATTAAATATTTACAAACTACAAAACTTCCATCAATGACATAAGTGTTCATTTTGTTTGTTTGTTTTTTTTGTAGTTTTTCTAAAGTTGAACTTGAAACAGATATCGCACTCATCAACTAACCTATGAATGATCTACACACACTCATCTCCTAACACATTGTTGATCTCATAGGGGTGAGTTATAATTTTAGGATGTTAAGCTATTGATAGATTTTGCTCGATGAGTATTCTTTGAATTAACATTGTCTATGTTGGACATAACATGTAATGGATTAATGACCTTCTTTTGTTTAACGAGTGGTTTCCATGGATTATTGGAACCATAAATACAATACCATAAACAAGATATGATTAATATTATAACCTTAAGTTAAGTTAAGGCTTGGTTTAAAGACTTAACACTTAATATTTCCAATCAACGTCAACTTGTGACATGGGTGTTAATTTAATGAAATATAAAGCAAAGATCAAGGGTATCACAAGATTAACTACCTAATGATGAACTCACACCAATACTTGTCAATTTCTTAAATAAAACATCGTCCACAAATTATTTCATAAGCTCTCCAAACACCGGCATGCATACATGACATCCATGGATATGTACACATGCCCGTAGGTGAGGTATAAAGAACCTCATCTCCTAGTAAAAGTGATGCTTAGCTAGGAGCATGATCTAGAGAAGATTCCATCCGAGGATGAGAACATAGAGCCGGAAGAAGAGTAAGAGGAAGATGATTAATAAGAGGAAGGAGAAGAGGAAGGGGAAGAAGGTGGAGATGAATATTGGAGGAGCACTGGGTGGAAGTTCTTAGAAGTGAGGGACCCTCAGAAGCTTTGGCTTATCGAAGAAACTCTCAAGAGAGAGGTGAGACTTTAGGCACAGACTCAGAACTGGCTAAGTAGCTTGAGGTAATTTTATCTATTTACTCCATCGTCCCTTATTTTTCACAATACCAATTCGTCAACCGAACTTTGTCATGTTTAGGAACACATGGGTGAGGGTGCCCAGGAAACCTTCCCCACAGGGGATGAAAATGTGCCTATGGAGGCCAGGGAGCATTCTCAGGAGCCTGCCCTCAGGGCTAAGTGTGGTAGGGTACTGACTATGGCTGTAGTGGATGGCGATGAGCTAGAAGGAAGAGATGAGATGGCAGCCTTTGAGTCCCCCACCATTCCAACCATTTAGAAGGAGGTGGAACTGGTTATTGAGTTGTCAAGTTTCGAAGGATCTCCTATGATGGCGGCCCCCACCATGACACAAGAATTGGACACCACCGCACTTGGCTCCCGTAAGTCCATCTTCATCATCTCTCATATTTTTATTAAAATTCAGAAAATCAAGATGTTGATTTTTGATGCAGTGATCGCAAGGTTGGAGGCCCAAAAGACCATCGAGTCTGGGACATCTGCAGGAGCCCTGCCAGTGGCTACATTGGACATTACAAAAGCAACTGTTCTTGGTGTGTAATGTCCCAGAACTCTCTGGTCCATTACTTTTTGAAAATCAAGTGTATGAGGTCTTTCAAGAGGTCAAGGTGACTTATCCCCAACACTTTTCCAAATTTCCCTTTATGTGAATAGTTCCAATGGTAGACCATTGTGAACAGTGCAGCAGTAACCTTCTATGAATAGTGTCATCGATGACCTTCTTTGAATAGCATCATCGATAACCTTACATGAGGTTCCAATGGTGACCTTTTTCCTTTTCCAAATATTGAGTTCATGAACAGTGTTTCCAGAACGGTGAGGTTCCAACGTTGACCTTTTTCCTCTGCCTAATTTTGATTTCATGAACACTGCTTCAAGAATGGTGAGGTTCTAATGGTGACTTTTTTCTTTTCCAAATTTTGAGTTCATGAACAGTGTTTCCAGAATTGTGAGGTTTCAACGGTGACCCACTTATCTTGGCCAAATTTTAAGTTCATGAACAGTGTTTCCAGAATGGTGAGGTTCCAATGGTGAGGTTCATGAATAATGTTTTCAAAATGGTAAGTTTCCAATGGTCAGGTTCAAGAACATTTTTTTCCTTTGCCAAGTTTCGAGTTCGTGAACAGTGTTTCCAACTTCCTAAAATTTTACCCCTTTAACATTTCCTCTGACATAAATTGCATTTAATGATTTTTTAAGGACTCTAATGCTGATTCTAATGTCGTAACTCATATATTAATTTATCCTAAGGCTCTGGATGTTTTTACTTGGTCAAACCACATGGTTTAATGAAATCCTCTTATAATGGAAAACCTAGGGTATCATAAACCACTGCTCCATTAAATCTTCTAAAGGGACGAGAAATCTTCCTCCCTAGTTCTTCCTCCTTGTTCTTGGGGTGAGATGATCAAACATCCCATTCCTTCTCTTAGGAGTTGTGCATTCAAAAATTCCTTCTAGGATTTGTTCCGCTCTATTTTGATGCAAACAAGCAATGTCGATCTATCTTTGATATAAGGTATGATCTATCTATATTATTTCGAGTTCATCTCTTTCTTTCTCCTTTCCCTTTTTATGGAATTTTACCCCCATGTTCCTAATGGGATTTTCTTGGGTTTTGTCCAGTATTGTGGTGTCTCTTTATCCTCAGTTAGAAACAGTTGTCAGAGGGGAGGAGATCATAACCCCATGTGTGGATCGTTATCGTATAAAGAACATCAAGTGTTGTTTGAGGTAGGGGATTCGTTGACTCTCTTTTATCTTACGCGCAATTGTATAGTTAGTATGTTTTTTCCACTTTATCATAATTGAATTGACATAATAAATATTTGAACCAGATAAATAAATTGACATTGATTGTATGTTATTGCCTCTCTTTTTTCTAGATAGTGTGATATCTATTCTTGTTTTGTATAGATTTTCATTCTTGATAGAAATAGGTAAAAAAAATAAATCCAGAATTAATTGGAAATTTTTTGGCTAAAGATAAAGAGGCATGTAAATGAATCTGGTTCTTCTTATTGTAAGTTTTTGTTAATAAAATTTGTGCAATAATCATGATTAATTATTTGTGATAGCTTACTGGTTAGGTTTCCCAAATTTGGAACCTAAGAATAATAAATTGGTTAATCCAAGATGGATTAAAGAACTGGTAGTTTGATAAAAGATAATTCCTTGTAAGGTTCTGAGTTACCCACTTGTTTGTTTAAGGGCCAAGATCCCATTTGATATGATACTCATTTTCTTTCTACTTGTGTCATGGTGTGAGCCTGGATGGCTGTTGGGATTCGTGGGGGCAGGGAGGCCTATTTGTTGTGGCAATAGTTGATGCCTAGATTGGAAAGATGCATAGGTTTATGCTTGTGGGTGTTGGGGAGGACACCAGGGATGATGGAATGGGTTGGATGTGAATGTTTGGATGCTTTTTTATTCCTTGATTGGTTATCTAGTTTACTTTCCCCACTGCTCAAGGAAGCTAGTTTTGCTTACCCTTCTTCCGAAAGGGGCGATGATGTGTGGGGTATGCTACATGCTTTATGTGTCTAGATTCTCAAGGAAGGATGGGTCTACGCTCTTGCTATAGGCGGAAAAGACTCTATGGGTGTTTCATCTACTCACCATGATGAGCCCCCTTGTGTTTAGTAGCATAGACTTTCTTTCTAGAATGCCTGGGAATATGGGAAAGTAATGTTGTAAATAAATAATTGAATAAATGATATTAAGCTATGGGTAGTAGCTTGCTGGGATGCAATGATGAGGTTACAATTTTAAAAAGGGGAAATGGACTTTGGGTGTGATTATAATGAAATTTAATGTGGAATTGTTAATGGTTAATTAATTTTTAAATAATTAATTAACCTAAAGTGGAATTGATAAAAAGGGAATAAAGTAAGGCAATAATTCTCTTTAATTGGTTGTGTACTTATAGGATACCTAGTCTTAGAGGTGGTAGTTGATATTTTGAGAGATTTTAGTTGTAGTTGAGTCTAAGACTATGTTATTCCCATAGTTTAGTTTTGAGATATAGTATATTCTGTAATTTTTTTGTTTCTATACGCTAATCCACCCCGTCAGTAAGGGAAAATGACACCCCAGGAATTCTAATCCTTGGGGGTGTTTTCCCCAACATTCTGGTGGGAGGATGGATGGTTGACTACCCCCTTTGGACCCACTCTCTTCTCTTCCTAGTTACTTGTGTTGGTAGGCACAACAGTTAGTTTTCCCAATATATGTGTGTTGAAGGCTATAATGGACTGTTGTTATTCCCACACATATATTCTAGATATAGTTTCTTACGGACTACTATAGGTGTGACGTGTATTGGTTGTGATGGCTTGAGGATCCTTACTTGGTGTATGAGTTGTAATGGCTTGAGGTATAATACTCGATGTATGATACACGTTATGTGAGCTTTGGTGGCTCCCATAAACTACCTAGTTACTTTTCTTACATGGAAGTGGTGGTTTTGTTTCACGAGGTGCATATCGTGGACCTTTGCCTAGGTGTTTACGGGCTAGCCTTTTGGGAGAGGATTCTTAGGATGTGTGAAATTGGGAAAAGCGACAAACCAGTGGGGAAGTAGTAGTGGGGTACCCTTGATATTATTTATTATAGTATATACTCTTGTATGCCTTACTTGGTGAGAGTATCCATGTTGAGGATGGGAACAAAGTATACCTATTTAGGCGACGAGTTAGTATTACTTGTTGTTCATTGTGCTTTAGCATTCTTTCTTTACTTTTTCACGAGAGGCTTCAGGGAGGATCCTACATAGTATACTGTTATACTCACCCATTGTATATATAAACTGTTTTTTTAGTCACTTGGAGCAGGTTGGAGATCAAGCATATTCAGGATTGTTGTTGCTACTGTTTTTATTTTCTTTTGGGTACATTCATTTTTCACTATCTAGTTGTAGTAGTTTTGCATGACATTACATATGTTCACTTTTATTTTCATTTATATTTCAACCTAAGTTGGAGTTGGTTGGTGTCTATATTATCTCTCCCTTTCGCATGTGATCTCTTTAAGGGTAATGCTTACCATCTGTGTGTTTAGTATACCCTCAGTGCTAGTCACCAACCTAGGGCCTACTAGAGGTGGGACTCGGGGGTCATTATCTCCCTTCTCAAAGGTCTGGTTGAAAGATAGGATGGAGTATGGTGCTAGGCATAGGTGAGGTTGCATGGGATGCTAGGAAAAAAAGTGTTAGTCCATTTTAGCATGTGATTTAAACACTGGAGATCAGTTGAGAAATAGGCATTTAAGGCCCCCTATGATCTGATGTACGAACCATTAAGTTTACAATGGCTACTAAACGAGGTGATACTAGTTGTAGGGTAGAGACTTAGGAAAGTATCATGCATCATTCGTCTTTGTACCTATGTTTGAATGGGTGGACCTTGGGATAGGTTAACCTAAAATTAATAAAAGAGAATGATTAATTAATTAATGTTGAGTTTTCCATATTACAGGTTTAGAAGCACTAACTGTTTGTTATTTTACAGGTATTTCTCTCGGTCAATGATCCTATCAGGATCACATAGAAGATATCCAGCATGCTATGCCATTAAATCACCACAGGGTAGAGGTTGATGATGATGACACTTGGAGGAGGACACTCTGAGATTTTTAATGCTAGAGTCTACAGAAGTATGAGGGCTCTGTTTCAGATGCATTCACAGAAGACTGGTTTGAGGAGGTAAAGATAGGATTTAGTTTGATCTATGCTCAAAGGGAGCATTGGGTGTCCTAGGCTGTGACGATGTTGCGTGGAGCATCAAGGCTGTGGTGGTTCTTGTTCCTCAGGGATCGTGAGGAGTCAGCGATCACATGCGAGGTACTCTAAGACAAGTTTAGATTCAAGTTTCTTTCTTTGACCACACAGGCATCTAGTCTCCAGGAGCTTATTAACCTTCTATAGTGCAGCTCCACTATGTGCGATTTTGGAATCTATTTCAGGAAACTTTTATGATATGCTTCAGACCTATTTCAAGATGAGGAGTTCAGTGAGAGGCACTCCGAGGAGGCTCTGAGTCTAGAGATCTAGCGCCCTATCACCATATTTATGCTAAAGACATATATTGAGGTATTGGAAAGGGAAGAGGTCGTCGAGAGGACTTTAAAAATAATTGGATCATTATGAGAAGGTATTCATCATGATTCATCATGAATCCGAGCTGTGGTCTGGGGTTCCTAGTTTTCGGGTAAGAAGAGTTTTCATTCAGCCAGGTATAGGTCCCAGCCCTCAGCATCTCATTTATATGGGGGAAACAGCTCTTAGGCCTATGCCAAGGGATCATGCGCTTTTTTTATTATGGTGGTCGTGGTCATCAGTAGTGAGAGTTACCAACCTTTTAGAGCATTCATCGTGCACCAAGTGTTCCGCTCCAGGTTCCTTCATTAAGGTTGTTCCAGTAGAGGAAGTAGAAGCAGGTTTCCCCAGCATTAGATCAATACAGGGTAAATGGGGCAGGCAGAGGATAGCCCCATGACACTCCTCATCCTCAGATAGAAGAGTGCGGCCATGGTGGTGGTCGTCAATAGGGTCATAGAGGTCATAGAGGTGATCATGGTCAACTTCACGATTTAGTGTTGCCAGCTCTAGGCGATCCAGACGTCATTCAAGGTACCATTTTCTTATTTTCTACCTTGTTGTATGCCTTATTTGATTCTGGAGTGACACACTCTTTCATATCACCTACCCTTATCCATGCTTTGGGAGTTGAGGTAGAGAGGCTTCCAATTCCCTTGGCATTAACTACACCAGTTGGAGGCTGAGCTGACCTATTTGGAGTTTGTAGAGAATGTGAGCTAGTGTTAGGGAAAAACCGATCTTGAGGATATTTCCTATGTTTTCAAATACAAACATATAATGTCATCCTTGGAATGGATTGGTTATATTTTTTATAGGTTATAAGGGATTTCTTTAGGAGGTAGGTTGTGTTCTTTGATGTGGATGGAGAGCCAGTGGTGTTCATTGGCGAGCAAGACCATTAGATGGGTTAGAGGCGTGTTCTGTCCTTATCATCAATGATGGTTGAGCTAATGCTGAGTTCTTCAGAGGTTCAGTAATTGGTGTTTCCTAGAGTTGTAGAAGAGTACCCTAATGTATTTCCAGAAGAGGTTGTTTTTTCCCCCTCGATGAGAGATTGAGTTTGGGATCGAGCTACAAAAAGGAGTGTCTCCAATCACTATGTCTCTATATAGGATGGCCCGTTCTGAGTTACGAGAGATACATATACAACATGATTGTCTATTATAGTGCATTTTTGTTCAGTTGAGTGTGTCACTATGGGGTGCACCAATTTTTTTCATAATGAAGGATGATGGAAGTTTGTGGTTATGTGTCGATTATCATCGCTTAAACAAACTGACATTGAAGAATAACTATCCTCTTCCATTTATTGATGATTTATTCGATCAAAAGAAGGGTGAAAGTTGGTTCTAAAAGATTTAATTGCGCTCAGGATATCATCAGATGCTTGTGAAGGATGAGGATATCCCAAAGAATACTTTTCATTTTCTTCATGGGTATTATGAGTTCATTGTAATTCCTTTTCGCGTGACAAATGCTCCAGTGGTGTTCATGGGATTGATGAACATTGTGTTCCATGAGTTCCTGGACAATTTTTTGGTGGTTTTCATGGAAGACATCCTTCTATACTCCACGTATGAGGAGGATCATGTAGAGCATCTACACACCATTTTCAGAGTTCTTCATCAACATCAGCTATATGGGAATTCATTGAAGTGTGAGTTTTGGGCTCGAGAAGTCTGATTCTCGGGGCATGTTGTGTCCCAGTAGGGAGTAGCTATGGATCCATCGAAGATAGAAGTAGTTGTATCTTGGGAAGCCCTAAGATAGTGTCAGAGGTGTGAAGTTTCCTTGGTCTAGCATGCTACTATAGTAGGTTCTTAGCCAATTTCTCACAAGTTGTGACTCCTCTGACAGCTTTGACCAAGAATGATTGGGTGTTCATATGGACTGATCAGTGCCAAAAATCATTCGATTATCTAAAAGAGAAGTTATTAAGTGATCCAGTTATTTTTCTTCCAGATGAGGGAGTTCATTTTGATGTTTTCCATGATGCTTCACATCTGGGGTTGGGCTGTGTTCAAATGAAGCAAAGATCAGTTGGTTTTTATGGGTCTTGTTAGATTCATCCTCATGAATGTAACTATTCCACCCATGATATTTCGTTGGAAGTCATGGTGTTTTCTATGAAGTTGTGGAGACATTACCTCATTGGTGAGCGCTTTGTGGTTTTCACTGATCATAAGATCCTGAGGTATGTTTTCTCCTAGTGTGACTTAAACTTGGTATAGTGTTGGTGGATGGAGTTCTTATAGGAATACAAATTTGAAATATCCTATACACCTGTAAAGGGGAATGTTGTAGCTAATTCTCTATGAAAGAAGTCACATGGTGATGTAGTGCGTGAATCTGGTGATTTCTGGAGAGTAATGGAAGAACTGTCAGCATTAAATCTTGATATGGGAGATGATGGGGGCAGAGGTTGTCTTTTTCAGGTGATGGTGGAGTCTTCTCTGGTGTAGAAGGTGGAAGACTCCTAGTTGGGGGATCTAGAGGTGGAGGTCTGGAGAGACCGAGTGGTTTGTTGAAAGGCCCCTGATGGTTGGTCTAAGGATGAACCACACTGAGTGTTGTATCATGAAAGGATTTTTGTTCCTTTGAAGATGCACGAGATGGTTCTCGGAGAGTTATATAGTTCTCCTTTAGCGGTTCATATTGGAGTGAAAAAGATGTACCAGGCCTTGAGGCGCCAGTTTTGGTGGCCTAGGCTGAAGCATGTAGTTGCAAAGTTTGTATCTTGATGTTTGGTCTGCCAGAAGGTGAAGGCCAAACACCGTGTTCCTGGTGGTCTTCTACAAATATTAGATGTTCCTTAGTTGAAGTGGGAGGACATCTCAGTGGAATTTGTTACTGGTTTACCATGAGCTCAAGGAGGACATGATGCTATTTTGGGTGGTAGTGGACCATTTAATGAAATCATCCAACTTTTTTGCAATCAAGGAGTCAAGATCAGTGGAAGATTTGTCGAGGCAGTATCTAGAGGAGGTTTTGGTACTTCATGGAGTCCCAAGGACAATCATTTCTAATCGAGATCCTCTCTTTACTTCTATGGTGTGGAGAGGTCTCCAGCATGCTTTCGGTTCTCAGCTATGCCTTAGTAGTACTTTTCATCCTCAAATGGATGGTCAGACAGAGCGAACCATCTAGACTCTCAAATACATGTTATGCTCTTGTTTTCTTGATTTTGCAGGTTTCTGGATGAGTCACTTACCCTTGGTGGAGTTCGCATACAATAATAGTTTTCACTCCACCATCGGTATTGTTCCATTTGAATCCTTGTATGGCTGACCATTCCATTCTCCATTGTGTTGGACCGGGTTCAGAGAGTCAACAATTCTCAAACCATAACCAGTACAGAATACAACAGATATGGTTCAGGTGATTTGTGAGAGGATAAAGACAGTGCAAGATCATCATAAATCATATGCTAATCAAAGGAGGAGACCCTTAGTGTTTGATGTTGTGGAACACATGTTTCTGAAGGTGAATCCTCATCATGGGCAGTGAAGGTTTGGTCATGGGAGTAACATTTCTCCTCGGTTTGTTGGGACTTTCGAGTTGTTAGCTCATGTTGGATCTATGGGGTATCGAGTAGCACTTCCCCCACAGATGAGTCTTATACATGATGTTCTCCATGTATCATATCTTCTTCGTTATCTTCATGATGACTCTCACGTCATCGATTGGGGGGAGATCAATGTTGATGATGATGCGACCATTGAGGAGCGACCTGTGGAGATCCAAGACCACAAAGAGAAAGTATTGTGTGGGGGTTCTATCCCGTTTGTTCATGTCTTGGGGTGATATGGTAGCATGGAAGAGAGTACTTGGGAATTTGAGTCATTGATACGTGCTTAGTACCCAGAGTTGTTTGATGTTTAACTCTTTTCATATATCGATGTATCCTTTGTGGTTATTGAAATTTCATGTTTATAACATGAATTTCTTTTGATGCTTCTTGTGGTTGGCTCACTTTTGAGAGGTATCCTTATAGGTGGTTGTTCAGACCCCATTTCGTTTTCCCTTTAGGTGGGTTTTGAATTCTCGAGGATGCGAATGTTTTGAGAGGTATCTAATGTAATGGATCAGATCTCTCTGGTCCATTCCTTTGAAAAAATCACGTGTATGAGGTGTTTCGGGAGGTCAAGGTGACTCATCCCCAACACTTTTCCAAATTTCCATTTCTGTGAATAGTTCCATTTGTGAATAGTTCCAATGGTAGACCGTTGTGAACAGTGCCTTGGTAACCTTCTGTGAACAGTGTCGCCGGTGACCTTCTGTGAACGGTGTCATGGGTAACCTTATATGAGGTTCCAATTATGACCTTTTTTCCTTTGCCAAATTTTTATTTCATGAACGGTGTTTTCAGAATGGTTAGGTTCCAATGGTGACCTTTTTCCTTTTCCAAATTTTGAGTTCATGAACAGTGTTTCCAGAACGGTGAGTTTCCAACGGTGACCTTTTTTCCTTTTCCAAATTTTGAGTTCATGAATAGTGTTTCTAGAATAGTGATGTTCGAATGGTGACCTTTTTCCTTTACCAAATTTTGTGTTCATTAACAGTGTTTCCAGAATGGTGGGGTTCCAATGGTGACCTTTTTTCCTTTGCCAAATTTTGAGTTCCTGAGCAGTGTTTCCAGAAAGGTGAGGTTCCATCGGTGACCTTTTCTCTTTTCTAAATTCTGAGTTTAGGAACAGTGTTTCCAGAATGGTGAGGTTCATGAATACTGTTTCCATAATGGTGAGGTTCCAACGGCGAGGCTCCAACAGTGAGGATCATGAATAGTGTTTTTCCTTTGCGAAATTTCGAGTTCATGAACAGTGTTTCCATCTTCCTACAATTTCACCCCTTTAACGTTTCCTTTGACGTAAAATGCATTTAGAGCCTTGTTTTAAGGACTCTAAGGCTGATTCCAAGGTTGTAACTCCTATAGTAATTTCTCCTAAGGCTCAAGATGTTTTTACATGGTCAAACTGCCTGGTTTAATGCGATCCTATTTTAATGGAAAACTTAACATATCTTAAACCACTTCTCTATTAAATATTCTAAAGGGATGAGATATCTTCATCCCTAGTTCTTCCTCCTTGTTTTCTGGTGTTAGATGACTGAATTTCCCAATCCTTCCCATAGGAGTTGTGCAATCAAAATTTCCTCATAGGATTGGTTCCTATTTTTTTTATGCAACCATGCAATATCGATCAGTATTCGATATAAGGTATGATCTATTTTTATTATTTTGGGTACATCTCCTTATTTATCCCTACCCTTTTTATATAATTTTACCCCCATGTTCTTAACGGGCTTTTCTTGGGTGTTAGCCGATGTGGTGGTGTCTCTACATCCTTGGGTGGATATAGTTGTCATAGGGGAGGAGATTATAACCCGTTGTGTGGTTCGTTCTCATATAAAGAATGTATAGAGTTGTTTGAGGTAGGGTATTCATTTCCACTCTATTATCTTATGTGTAATTGTATAGTTATCATGTTTTGTCCCACTGGATCAAAATGTAATTGACATAATAAATATTTTAACAGGATAAATAAATTGATATCGATCGTATGTTATTGCCTCTTGTTTTTCTAGATACTGTGATATCTAATCTTGCTTTGTTTAGATTTTCGTTCTTTATGGAAATTGGTAAAGAATATAAAGCTGGAATTAATCAGTAATTATTTAGCTAAAGATAAAGAGGCATGTTAATGAATCTGGTTCATCTTATTGTAATATGATGTTAATCAAATTTGTACAGTAATCATGTTTAATTTTTGTGATAGCTAACTGGTTAGGTTTCTCGAATTTTGACCCTACGAATAATAAATCATTTAATTCGAGATGGATTAATGAACTGGTTTTTGTTATAAAAGATAATTCTTTGTAGGGTTAGAAGTTACCCACTTGTTTGTTTACAGGCCCAGATCCCATTTCATATGATGTTGGTTTTCCTACAGCTTGTGTTGTGGTGTGAGCTTGGATGGATATTGTGATTTGTGGGGGCAGTAAGGCCTATTGGTTGTGGTAACAGTTGACACCTTGAGTGGCGAGATGCATCGGTTTATGCATGTGGGTGTCGGGGAGGATACCAAGGATGATGGAACGGGTTGGATGTGAATGTTTGGATGCTTTTTTATTCCTCGATTGGTTATCTAAATTACTTTCCCCACTACTCAAGGCAGCCGGTCTTGCTTACCCTTCTTCCAAAAGGGGTGAAAACGCACAGTGTATGAAACATGCTTTTTGTGTCTAGCTTCTCAAGGGAGGATGGGTCTACACTCTTGCTATAGGTAGAAAAGACTCAATGGGTAGTTCATCAACTCAGCGTGTTGAGCTACCTTGTGTTTAGTAGCATAGAATGCTTTTTCTATAATTTCAGGGAATATGGGAAAGTAATAATGTAAACAAATAATTGAATAAATGATGTTAACCCTTGGGGTGGGAGCTTGCTGGGACACAATGCTGAGTTTACACTTTTAAAAATGGGTAGTGGACTTTGGGTGTGATGCTAATGAAATTTAATCTGGAATTTTTAATGGTTAATTAATGTTTAATGAATTAAATTACATAAAGTGTAACTGATAAAAAGGGAATAAAGTAAGGCAATAAAGCTCTTTAAATGGTTGTGTGCTTATAGGATACCTAGTCTTAGAAGTGGCAGTCAGGAGTACGAGAGGTGTTAGCTATAGTTTAGTCTAATACTAGGTTATGTCCATAGTGTGGTATTGATATATAGTATATTATATACTTTTTGTGTTTCTATATGCTACGCCAACCCGTCGGTAAGGGAAACTGAAACCCCAGAGATTCTGAGACCTGCTAAGGTGTTTTCCCCAATATTCTGGTGGGAGGATGGATGGGTGACTACCCCCTTTTCCCCCACTATCTTCTCTTGGTAGTTTCTTGAGCTGGTAGGAACAACAGACAGTTTTCACCATATATGTGTGTAGAGGGCTGTAATGGATTGTGGTTATTCACACACATATATTCTAGATATAGTTTTCTATTGACTACTATAGGTGTGATGTGTATAGGAAGTGATGTCTTGAGGATCATTACATAGTGTATGGGCTGTAATGGCATCAGGTATCATACCCGACGTATGATACAAGTTATGCGAGTTTTGGTGGCTCCCAGAAAATACCTGGTTACTTTTCTTAAATGGACATGGTCGTTTTGTTGCATTAGGTTCATATTGTGGTGCTTCGCCCAGGTGTCTGCTAGCTACCCTTTTGGGAGAGATATTCTTAGGACGTGTGACGTTGGGAAAAGCAGCAAACCAGTGGGGAAGTAGTACCGAGATACCCTTAATATTATTTATTTTATTATATACCCTTGTATTCATTACTTCGTTAGAGTAGTCATGGTGATGATGGGAACTTAGTATACCTGTTTAGGTGATGAGTTAGTTTCACTTGTTGTTCACTGTGCTTTAGCATGCTATCTTTACTTTTTCACGAGAGGCTCTGGGGAGGATCCTACTGAGCATATTGTTATACTCACCCTTTGTATATATAAATTGTTTTTAGGTCACTTGGAGCAGGTTGGAGATCAATCTAGTTTCTACTAGCTTGGGGTTACAGGGGCTATTATGGCTTGTGGTAGCTGTTTTTTTACTTTCTTTTGGGTACTTGCAGTTTTCCGCTTCTAGTTGTAGTAGTTGTTCATGACATTGCATATGTGCACTTGGGTTTTCATTTATATTTTAGTTTGTGTTGGAGTTGTTTGGTGTCTATATTTTCTCTCTCTTTCTCGTGTGTTCTCTAAGAGGGTAATGCCGCCCATCTGTGTGTTTACTATACCCTAGGTTCTAGTCTCCAACTCGGGGCCTACTGGAGGCGGGACTTGGGGGTCATTTTCTCCAAACGTTGCCCGATGCCAGAAAGATTTAGAGAATACATAGTCCTTCTTGAGGGTGGAGTAGGAGGTTTAACACCTTAAAGAACAAGATAAAGAAAGGGATGCATTCATTGCAAACCAATCTGAGCTCATTAAGCGATTTAAGGCCCAGCTCATAGATTCTCTGGAGCTAATAGCGCATCCAAATCGCAAGATGATTAAGATTAGAGCTGAACAATCATGGGCATAGGCCAAGGATAGTGAGTTACGCCACGTCACTACTACCAAAGAGAAGGATCTCATGGGAGAGGAAGCGATGCAGGAGGCCACAAGTTGGAAGGTAGTGGCATTGGAATAATCCATTCAAAACGTCTATCCTTAAAGGCCCTATTTTGGAAGAAACCCATAAACTCATCGTTCTTTACTATTTCCAATTTTGAATTGTATGCATAGTAATACTGTTTTATTAATTATTTTAATACCCTCCTACCCCAATCCTAAAATAAATATCAACCCATTCCTAAGCTCACATGGGTTGTTCCCGATGTGAGAAACAAGGGATGCTCACACTATTACATCATTTGAATGCGGGAGTCCCAACCATTCTTCAGATATCCAAGGTAGAAACAACCCATCCGGGATTTTAAAGGGAGAAGGGAAGGATTGAATAGAGAAGGAAGTCTTTAGGATAGTCAAACTATCACATCCCCAATATTCTCTTGTGCACAAGTGGGGTAACCCTAGGGGTGTTGGAATTAATCCGAACATAGGGGAGTGGAAAATGTGAATCATGGTACACAAGATGTGGAACAATGTAGGAATGGAGTGATAATGAAGGTTAACTTTTGACTGTGTTTGAAACACAGTATCCTTATTTTTTTTATCCTAAAATAGAGATAACAAACTAGGGATGACTGTTTACCATGTTTGAAACACGGGTCCGGACTCAAAATGCTACCCATTAGTCTTCCAGAACGTTGGCCCCGTGCAGTAGATGAGCTCTAGGTCGAGCATCCATACTATTATGGGATTCTTTTAGATGTGAAAGAGGATGAGGGTCCGAATAAAGGGCACACAAAGCGTGGAGTATAGAGTGATTGGTTGTTTGAATGGATTCCAACACTTTTGAAATCACGCCACTGGGATGAAAAAATGTTAGGTGGGCGCATTAGTCTGATCAGGGATCATACCTACTTATGAATAGGACCTCCCTAGTAAGGACCTGGAATGCTCTGTAGTCTTACATCATACCAATAAGGATGATGGACGCGTAGTTTCAACATCATATGGTGAGGATTATTCATGTAGTTTAAAGGTCATATTGTCTGGACTAAGATTGGGAAATGACAAGGGAGACACAAGGCATGACTGTTACAAAAAAAATAACGTGAATGAGGACCCAAGAGGTATTCAACACACCACATTCTCTAAAAAGTGTTCAATCCAAGGGTCTAAATAGAGGGTTAGTATTTTAGACTCCTAGGGCTAGACCTGAAGGCAAGATGCCTGGGCATTCCAACGTATCCCATGAGGATGGGAATCAATCCATACATAGTTCTAAAGGATGTTGTGCAGTTTATCATCATGAATTAAGGATGGTGAGTGGTCTTAGTTTATGGTAATAGACCTCGGACCATATATAGAATTGAAGGAGGGAGACATGTGGTGAAGTAATTACTAAACCTGATGTCAATGAGGACAATGGGAGTTCGTATCACCACAATGTGTTCCCCATGAAACATCTAGGTCTGAGGACCAAAAGTGACATTCAGGTTAGACCCGAGGCAAAGTGATCATGAATTCTTACGTACCCCATGAGGATGGGAATCAATACATTAATAGTTCTGAAGGTGGCATGGTGGGGTACCAGTGCCAGAGATAATAAGGTCGTGCAGGTCTGTCCCTTGCACCAAAAGAATCAGCATTTGATAGATCTTCTTTGTCCTTTATGATGAATGTGTGTTTTTTTGTCAAGTTATGGACCTAGGATAGAAGTTCTAGGAATTTACACAAGAATCAAGTTGTGTTCAGGTTTTGAAAAATGTTATGGTGTGGAAATGACACCAAGTAGGTTGTCTTCTCGAGTGAGGACAGCTCAATGCAGTTCCATTTTTTTGTCGTGCGGCTAGGATGATAATGTCACTGTTTAGGGTCATCTGATGGGACCAACCATGCATTTTAACATTGTGAAGTATAGAATCAATAGTTTAAAGTCATGTGGGACAAGGTGGTATAGATTAACATCATATGCATTATACATTAGGTGGAATGCACATGATGTGATAAAGCATACCCAACATAAACGAAGACGAGGTCCACATCACACCACACACAATTACGGGGAAGGAACCTTGGACCAAGGGGCCAGAAAAGGTTAGATAATAGGATTATAGACCAGTGGATGAGGTGTCTAGGTGTTCCTATATATCCCATAAGGATGGGAATCAAGATGTACATTGTTATAAAGGTGTCATGCAGTTAAACATTTTTTAGAACAACATACTGTTTAATGTCATGTAGGACATAAGGTTGGAGGGACTAGCTCCTAGAATGAGAATACATTGTGCATATATTGTAAACCCAATGTGAAAGAAGTCATAATCCCACACACACCACACCATGCAGACCTACAAAATTTGGGGTCTAAAAGATAGAGTAAAAGAGATTAATTAGTGGAACTCAATATGGACCCAAAGATAAGATGTCTAGGTGTTCCTACATATTCCATGAGCATGGGAATCAATATAGAAACAGTTCTTGAATATGTATTTTAGTTTTAACATCTTATGGAAAGGACGTGGAGTGGTCTTCATTTGTGGTCATAGAGCTCGAACCAATAAAGAAAAGGAACTCTTTCAAGAGAGCGCATACCTCAATATGGTCCCTAATCCCACGTGAGTCAAACTCAGTGTGGGAAATAAGGGAAGAAGAGGTCCTTGTAACACATGGGGTACACATAAAAGGGGAAGTCAACACAACCCCCTGAATGACACCTTACCACAGTTTTTCCCTCCTAACATGCAAATGCGCACTAAGGTATAGTACTGAGAGTGTTGAAATTCCACTTGGACATGATGGAGTGGGAAATGACATGAATCATGTAACCGAATTTTAAGTCTTGATGGGGTTGGCATGATTATGGAGGATAACTATTGACCATGTTCGAAACACAACATCCATATCGTGGGACCTGAAATGGGAACAACAAATGAGCATCGACCTCTGACCATATTCGCAACGCCGAACATGTATCAATTTTTTGTTTGAAACGCTCGGGGACGTTGGCTCGTAATGGTAAGAGATCCCTTGGGCTGAGTATCCGGGACATTTGGTGGTCCCTTCGGATGTGAATTATAATTATATCCCAAATGAGAGGGAAAATGAAGCCCGAAAAATGGGTGAAATCATGTCCTGGTAGAATCCGACACTCCTGGTTTTGAACTAGAGTACTCCTGAGCACATTGGTGTATCACCGAAGAGGGTTGAGGGACCCAACTTAAGAGCAGTCGACTCGAAGAGACGCGTGTAGGGAAATGGAGTGAGGGGAGCTCTAGAGAGAGAGATATGCGGTGTGGTTGTTACAAACACAACGTGAATGGGGACATAAGATCGTACCACACCATATATCCCTCTCCTAGAAGAAAGCAGGACAAGGGGCCAAGATGATAGGGAGGTCTCTAAGATATGGATCTTGATTCAAAGACTAGATGTTTGGGTGGTCCTACATATTCCATAATGATGTGAATCAATCCATACATATTTTTGATTAGGATATTGTGTAGTTTATCATCATGCATCATGGACGAAAATAGGGAAAAGATATCTTAATGAGGGACGTGTATGGCTTGGTGAGTAACCTAACGTGAATGAGGACATAATCTCATACCACACCATGAAATCCTATGTGATAACTTGGCCCAGGGTCCCAAGAAGGCCACGGGATCTGAGGCTAGTCCACAGATAGAATGTCACAACCATCTTGCAGTTTAACATCTTACAGTGAGGACGATGGTGATCTTTGTTTAAGGTCAAAGATCATGGACCATATATGCATAGTTTAATGACATATGCATGGGACAACTGAGTGGAAAGGGTGAATCATTGTGCCTATGAAAGATCATAAAGAGAAAATGATGATAGAGGACAACTTTTTACCAGGTTTGCAATATAATATTCACCATTGTGTGACCAGAGTTTGAGGCAAAAAATTGATCTTCGACCATTGACCATATTCGCAACACCAGACATGTATCAAATTTTCACTCACAATCCTCGATTAAGTTAGCACATAATTGTAGTAGAGCCGTTGGGCCAAGCATCCATGCCATTTGGGGGTCCTTTTGGATATAAAAGATGGTGGAAACCCAAATGACGGGGCTTGCGAAGCATGGAAGGTCCTGTGTTTGCAGAAAGGACGATAAATGGAGGGATGTCTCAAATGGGGAATGTGAGGCATGGAAAAATAGCCAGAAGTGAATAAGGACATGAGTCCATACCACACCACACACTCCTAAATGAGAACTTGGTTGAGGGGGTTGAAAGGGTCGAGGGACCTGAGTCTGGGTGTCCCAGCCAACTATATTCAAATGACCTCTTATGTGGGTATTCCCTTACCTTAGATCCTAAGCCCACATGACCAATGCTCAGTGTGGGAAACAAGGAGTGGTACTAGGCTCTCCCCATCATACTGGGGTCTAACAGCTATAATCAAAAGCATGTCTGAGGCTGATCGAATATTGAAGAGATAGTGGGGTAGAATGACCCACCACACTCAATATTTTGGACATATGGGGGTGGTGACAGAGATATTGAATAGCTATTGACTAGATTCAAAACACAACATCCACATCATGTTACCTGTGCAACATGAGACTCAAGGGGAGATCTCCGAGTTTGGGGCTAGGCCTATGAAAAAAATGTTCGGGCAGTCCTACGTATCCCATGAGGACGGTAATCAAGAAATAAATAGTTATAAAAGGGCCATGCAGTTTAATGTCATGTGGTAAGGATGTGGGGGGATTAGAAGAATGAGTAGGGGAACATGGACATCGAGTCCCCATATCGTAAATTTCCAAGAGTACTTAGTTGAGTGGAGAGGATTTGGTGGCCGATGCATGAAGTTAGCATGAATTTTTCATCCACGGAACCTTTCGGTGAACTTGATGTAGTCACAGATCATGGAGGGCCAAAAATACCCTAGTCTCTGGATCTAGTGAGTTAGCTTTGGCCTAGTCTGATGAGACCCACATGAACTTCCTAAATGAATTGGGAAATCTCGACTCCTTGAATGCAACGGAGGAGAACCCCATCAAATTCGTGCTTGTAGAGGATTTTCTCAGGACAAGGACCACCCTGGAGGGTAAACTATAACACACAATGTTGAATTCGCTCATGATCGACCTGATATACTGTGGAGATTACTATTCTAGAGATACTCGACCAAGGAGGTTCTCCAATCGGGAGTCACATCAATCACTACATCAAGGGGGTCCTAAGGTGGAGGTGCCAGTGATAAGTTAGCTTACCTACGGTCTCTCATAATCATCTAGAGTGACTGGAGAAATGACCCTCCAGTGTTCCATGTGGATAATCAGATCAACCTATTCGGGCTCTGCAAGTGATGCAGCTAGGATAGCTAGGGCGTCAGCTCGACTTTTCTGAGATTGAGGGACATGAGTAACTTCTGGCCGAGATGGAAACTTTTCCATTTGTTGGAGAGAGTGTTCCAACAATGGTATGAGCTCCATCTTTCTGATGACAAAGTCACTGTGGATTTCCTTGATGACTAGTTTGGAGTCCCCTTTCACATGCAAATGGGGCACGTCAATCTCGAGGGCCAGCTCGAGGCCAGTAATGAGAGCCTGATACTCTACCTCATTGTTGGTGTAGATATCTTATAACAAGAATGAATACGGAAAAATGTCTTGTACTGGGGTTATGAAGACAATACCCAGCCCAACTCAGTTGAGTCTGGGGTCATTGAGCCTTCTCCTAGTGGGGCTCCAAGAAGCACCATCAAAGTGAATTTTCCAACACAGGATGGCTTAGTCTACTAAGAGGATTGGATCATAAATAAAATCAAGTTCCAGAGACTAGTCCGTGGGGGATGGATGAGCAGTGAGGAAGTATGCCAATTTTTTCACTTTAATATCCTTCTATAGGAAAAATCTGATGTTGAACTACTGGAGAATCACTACCCACTGAGCTAGATGGCCTATCACCATGGGGCGGTTTAGAATGTACTTTATCAAATCTACTCAAGACACAAGCTTCTCCTCATGGTGCTGCATGTAATGTCACAATTTCTGTATAGTGAATACCAGTGCAAGGTAGCTTTTCTCGATAAGAGAGTATCTGGTCTCCACATCGAGGAGCATGAGGCTGAGGTAGTAGAGGTTATTCTCTATTCCCTCATTGTTCTTCTATGTGAGAAGGGAGCTGAGAGATCGCTCCAGGGTAGTCACATAAAGGACCAGTGGCTTTCCAGAGATGGGTGGCATTAAGACCAGAGGTTAGAGAAGATACTGCTTGATTTCCTCAAAAGCAGTCTAACACTCCCCATCCCAATCATAGACGGTCCATTTCTTCATGAGCTAAGAAAAGGGCTTACACTTTCTGGCCAAATTCACAATTAATCAGCGTATATAAGCTAAGTGTCCTTGGAAACCTTGAAGGGTCTGATTTTTTCTCAGAGGAGACATCTGGATAATGGCCTTAGTCTTCTCTCGGTCAATCTCAATGCCCCTGTATCTGACAAAAAAGACGAGAAACTTTTCAAAGGTGACCCTGAAGGCACACTTTAATGGGTTCATCTTCAGGTGATGGGAACGGATGAAGACAAACACTTACTCGAGGTCTTTGAGATGGTCCTGAAACTTGATATATTTTACCACCAGATCATTCATGTAACATTCCACCAATGTTTCGAGGATCGATTTAAATATGAAATGCATATCCCACTGATAGGTGTCACCTGCATTCTGTAAACTAAAGGGAATGAATTTATAAAGGAAAGTACCTTGCGGTTCCCTGAAGGCTATATACTCATCATCCTTCGGGGCCGTTCGGATCTAGTTATACCTGAAGTACCCATCCATGAAGGAGAGGGCATGGAATCCAGTTATAGCGTCGATCAACAATTTCATCATAGGAAGGGAAAATCATCCTTCGAGTAGTGACAGTTGAGATCCCGAAAGTTGATGTAGACTCTAATCTGTCTATTCTTATTCATGACTGGTATAATGTTTTCTAGCCATTTGGGGTACTGGACATCCTTAATAAAATTGGCTCTGATGATCTTATCAACTTCTGCCTCAACCATGGCACAGTTAGAAGGGTTCATCATTCTAGGAAGTTGCTTGAACCTGTGATGATTTACTAGGAGGCCGAGGTGGTGGACTGCTACCTAAGGTTCTAGTCCTGGTATCTCATCATAACTCTGGGAGAATACATCACGATTTTTTAAGGAATTCTATGTATTGTTGTTGCTACTCAAGGGGCATAGCAGCACTGATCAATATCGGTTTTGGGTCTACCTTGCTACCGAGGTTCACATGTACCAATTCATCAACCGTGGAAAAGTATCCCTCTTCAAAGGTGGGGGAGCATCCACTAAATCATCTTCTTCACTTTTGGAGGGGCGATCCTCAGTGGGAGGAGTTTCCTTTAAGTCGGAAGCTCTCAATGCGAGGTTGATACTAGCCTGATCGACGGTGGACACTACATCGGGGAACTCTTGTGCTGCCACAACCATAGCGATGAAGGTTGTTGATCTGATCCCATATGGTATTCATCCCAAGGGACCGCTCTTGATGATATCGAAGAAATAGTGACACATCATCTTGATCCGCTTAATTTCAACCCAGTGAAACAAGAAATTTTGACGTATTGTCATTGGCATGGGGCGGACATCCCGATACATTATGGGGGTAGGAGGCTCCAGGATCACCTAAGCCTGGTTTGTGTAGGAGTATGAGTTGATCTTCTGGTGTCGCTTTATAGCATCCCGCCTTTTTATCACATAAACTTTCATTACATTTTACAAAACCGAGGATCTTTAAGGTTTAGTGTCTTGGAAACCAGGAAATAAAACATGAAACAACAAAAAAAAATTCTTCTTAAACACTTGAAAGGCTTCTCCTTATGTTCATCCTAGGTTCATTACTGCATCTCAGAACCTGGGGACATACATCAATGGAAAGGGTGAGAAAAAGGCCCAGTAAGGAAAACAAGAGAAACATTATACATGTGAACTGGAGATACTTCAATAAGGTCATGAAAAGAACATTAAGGCATGAGAAAGAAATCATGAGATATATCAAAATAAAAGTAACATTTTTCATAACTTGAAAATGTGGCTACATCATTTAACATAGACAATCATGAACATATCACCAAGGTCCATCCCCAAGGTGTCATTTGAAGATTACCAATGTTATTCACCAAGGTATCGTGAAAATTGTAATCTCTAGTGGTTACATCATTACCCAATGCATTGGAGCGCTATCAGGGCGCACCCTTAAATTTCCCTTTATTATCATGTGATACACATATATCATCATCAAAAATTTCATAAATAACCCATATAGAATAAAATAAATGGGTTTCATTTCATAATCATAACGTTTTAAAAACTGCTTTAAAGACATGATCTTTACGTCACTTTAAACCCACAGAAAGGGAGAGGGGGTTTCATGTATGTAATTCCCAGAATTTAAAATAGAAAATTTTGATATATATGTGAATACCCCTGTATAAATAAGAGCTTTGAGTATTCACTTTATAACATAAAATAATTTTTAGAAAAGAGAGAGAGGCATTTTGAGACGAAAATTCTGCAGCATAACGGCTATGTTACAAGGTTTTAGAAAACATTGAGAAGAGAGGGGACATGGGTCAAACATTCATAAATGACCCATCAAACAGTAGAGGGACAAAATATAAGGGATTTAAGAACATGGTAATGAAATTTGAAAATATACCATATAAAATGAAGAACATGAAAGGATGAAAAAAAAGATTTCTCTTGTGAGAATTCGGCATCCTAACGGCGTCACTTAAACTTCAACAAAATTGAATTGACAAGGTCAAATAGGGTATCTCGTCATATGAACATAAGAGTCAAGTATGATAGATATAGATATAATACCCCAACATAATATAAAGGAACTTGGAAGAATTGACATGAAAGTATAACTTCAAAATGAGAATGGTGAAGAACCACTTAAAAAATTCGGCAGCCTAACGGCGCCACTTAAAACTTCAAAATACTGAATTGAAGATATCAAATGGGGTCTCTAATAATATGATCATAAAATATCAGTATGATAAATTTAGAGATCATACCACAACATAATATAAAGGAACTTGAAAGAATTGGCATGAAAGTAGAACTTCAAAATGAGAATGGTGAAGAACCACTAAGAAAAATTCGGCAGCCTAACGGCGCCACTTAAAACTTCAAAATACTGAATTGAAGATATAAAATGGGGTCTCTGATCATATGATCATAAAATATCAGTATGATAAATTTAGAGATCATACCCCAACATAATAAAAAGGAACTTGAAAGACTTGACATGAAAGTAGAACTTTGAAAAAGAGAAGGGTGAAAGAATCCCTTAAAAATTCGGCAGCCTAACGGCGCCACTTAAAACTTTATAAAACCAAATAATGAGAGTAAGAGGGGATCTCTCATTATATAAACATAAAAAGGGCAGTAAGAGGAGTATAAAAGAACATCCTCCAACATAAGAACATGGAGAATAAAAGGAATGACATAAAAGAGATCACTTGAAAAGAAAGAGAGGGGTCGGATCCCTTACCTTAAAATGTAACTCTTAAACCTCAAAGGATGGGACCTAGAGGGCTTGGGGGAACCTTGGGAGGACTCCTTGGGAAGTAATGAGACCAGAACTTTGTTGGGGATGAGTTGGGAGTCGAATGGATGAGAGGAGGGCTTGGTATTTATAGGGAAAGTGAGGGGACAAGGCATTAATGGCCAAGGGACACCTCAAAAGTGGTTTTCTCAAAAGCATGGGTCCTCCCATGGTACTTCCCATAATGTTAGGCCACATGGGGACCCCCACACAATAATTCATCACCCTTGGCCGGACAACCCTTAAAAAAATCTCATGACATCATCATGACACAGTTATGATGTCATTAAACATACCGAAACCCTAAAACTGTATTTTCACTATTCATTGAAAATTCAACTTTCTCAGAAAGATCCCAAAATTTCACCTTAATTAAATATCAATGATCTGATTTCAAAAATGAACTCCATTTTATACAAATAATTTTCTAAATATTTTTAATTTATTTTTTAAATAAATACACTATTCACCGAAAATTCATTTTTTCAGAAAAAACCACAAAATTTACCATAACATAATATCGGTGCTCTGAGTTCAAAAATGAAATCCATTTTATAAAAATAATTTTCTAAATATTTTTAATTTAATTTTTAATTAAAAAACACTATTCACTCGAAAAAACTAATACTTGAATAATAATGTATGAAACCGTTATTTAACCATTTTATTGAATCACATTACTTAATCAAGGTGCCTAGATTATTTTTAAAACATTCTTTAAGTGAGATTACTAATCCATTTGGTCATATTACTAATCCTAATCATAAAATCACTATTCATAATTTACTATTCATTAAAAATCAAGTTGAACTTATTAGACTCCAAATTTTGTACTGAACATAATTGTAGAAGACCATTTTTTGAAAATCATTACACATTTTTAATTATTTAAGGTTTACATAAACATTTTTAAAATATCCTTTTTCTAAAATTCATCAAAAATATACATACTATATTTATCCGGTCATTTGAAAATTCATAAACTTCATCATAAGAAGAAATCCCAATTTTTATTTAAAACAAAGGATTACACAAGGCAGTTACGGTCTCCTTACATAGCCCCTTATCACACCAGCATAGGACCTAAGTGTAAGGTGTGCTAAGGTGAGAGAGTCCAAGGGAGGCTCAGCCAACATTGCCCGAGTAGTAATTTCTATCAGTTTGAACTTCTCGCGAAGGCGATTCCGTTCTAGCATCACATGATGAAGTTCGGCTTGTGTTTGGTCCAGAGCAAAGCCCAATGGTGCTACCTCCTTCCCAAGTTCTGTTAGATGGGCTTCGATCGGTCCAAGACTACTAGGTGAGGCCATCGAATCTTCTTTCTATAATAATTAACCAAGATAACTTGTATTTAGAGACAATAATCAAAACATTTTGTTCACAGCAGTCATATTGACCGATGGTCATATAACAGTCAGAACCCAATGGTCTCATTTTAATTATAATCATGTTTATCAAATAAAACATTTTTGTTGAGTATAAAAATAAAATAAAATAACACATGATATTAGGAAACAAGATTTATTCAAAATTTCGGTCCGTTACAATCTTCCCCACTTAAGAAATTGCGTCCTCGCAATTTTAAAAATTGGGTTTTGAAATTTCATTGAAAGTCCCACATCGAAAAAAGAGTCTGTGACACCATTACTTTAAAAGAAAGAAAAGGAAGTACAAAGGCCACCCGAGTTTACTCATACTAGGATTCCATGTAGGAAACATGGACATGGAGGAGAAATCAAAGGGTCACTTCCTAAAGGAGAGTGATAGAAAACACGATTAGGAGGAAGTTAACCACAAGAAAATCCCAAAATTATGATGTGTGCAAGCGGTCTTTGATTACCTTGTAGGAAACGTAAACCAACAACGTTTTTTTTACGTTCCTTTTCATAACTTTGAGGAATTCATTTACAACATAGAACAAAAACATAAGGAAATATATCTACCTTCATGTAGATTTTCATCCTTTAATAAGTTTCTACCCAAAACTAATCTTTTCTCTAAACTATGATCATTCAAAACTACTTTGTCTCATCAAAACACAAGAATCATCTTCTAGAGAATCACATAATCCACAAAAGATTAACTATATATTTCTTTCATCTTTAAAAATTATCCCAAAAACCGAAAGGGTAAGGTAAAACAACTCTTCAAAAAGAAAGAATCCCATAGGAATGGAAACTACTTTTAAATCTTCAAAGTTCCATGGTACTACCCAAAGATCATCATAGTTCATTCCATAAATAACAGTCCATAAAATTCCTAAAAATAAGCATAACTAAGATTGAAACCCAAATACAAGAATGATTTGATAACATAGTCTTCCAAAATAAACATCATTGTTCATCTCCAAACAACATCAACCACTCCTAACATCTTATAACAAAAGTATCTAACCTAAACATATTTAACCCAAGATAGGTTAATCATTCCCATAAATAACCTAAATTACTATAAGTCTACCTTAAATTCATCGATTCTTCAAATATAAGTCAACCTTACTACTCAATGAAAATACCATTGTAATCTATTTACCTCGATTATATAGGGTCCCCAAAATAGTGAACGTCTTCCAAAATAAAAATCATATTTTAATCCCCTAATCATCTCTGTCATATTAATACGGCAATCGTAGCATTTCCTATCACATTGGTTGTTGAGACATGTTCTTCCATTTCCCTCCATTAACTAAGAAAAGAAACTATAATTAGGGGCTTAAATACTTAGCCAATAATCATGAAAAGAAACTTAAAGAATATAAGGATAACTTGTAGTTGAAAAGTATACCCTAACTTGTGATCCCCTAGGTTCCCATCTAGGTTATCCATGATCATATATTCTTATGTGAATCTTTATTTTATTTTATCTTTGTTCCTTTAACAATGGTTCATACTAAGCTTATGAATTTACCAAAGCATATCCCCCGGGAGTGTTGTAACCAAGAGTGCAGCAAGGCCCGTTGTCGTGTACCTGTTCCCGTTCGAGTCTAGCTCAAAGCGGTATTTTCGGGTTTTACCCCTATGTACATCTGTGCCAGAGCCACCTCTACCTGCTCGTATCCAGACAAGGATGTATTTTCTTGGCAACCCCTTACTCAATAATCACCAAAATACCAGGAAGATTTCCTATATTTTAACTTTTATATAGGCTTCTTCCTAAAGTTTTCATATCCTAATTTCCACAAATAACTAAACCATATTTGATACCAACTATAGCATCCCGCCTTTTTATCACATAAACTTTCATTACATTTTACAAAACCGAGGATCTTTAAGGTTTAGTGTCTTGGAAACCAGGAACTTAAAACATGAAACAACAAAAAAACATTCTTCTTAAACACTTGAAAGGCGTCCCCTTATGTTCATCCTAGGTTCATAACTGCATCTCATAACCTGGGGACATACATCAAAGGAAAGGGTGAGCAAAAGGCCCAGTAAGGAAAACAAGAGAAACATTTTACATGTGAACTGGAGATACTTCAATAAGTTCATGAAAAGAACATTAAGGCATGAGAAAGAAATCATGAGATATATCAAAAAAAAGTAACATTTTTCATAACTTGAAAATGTGGCTACATCATTTAACATAGACAATCATGAACATATTACCAAGGTCCATCCCCAAGGTGTCATTTGAAAATTACCAAGGTTATTCACCAAGGTATCATGAAAATTGTAATCTCTAGTGGTTACATCATTACCCAATGCATTGGAGCTCTATCAGGGCGCACCCTTAAATTTTCCTTTATTATCATGTGATCCACATATATCATCATCAAACATTTCATAAATAACTCATATATCATAAAATAAATGGGTTTCATTTCATAATCATAACGTTTTAAAAACTACTTTAATGACATGATCTTTACGTCACTTTAAACCCACAGAAAGGGAAAGAGGGTTACATGTATGTAATTACCAGAATTTAAAATAGAACATTTTGATATATATGTGAATACCCATGTAGAAATAAGATCTTTGAGTATTCACTTTATAACATAAAATAATATTTATAAAAGAGAGAGAGGCATTTTGAGACGAAAATTCTGCAGCATAACGGCTATGTTACAAGGTTTTAGAAAACATTGAGAAGAGAGGGGACATGGGTCAAACATTCATAAATGACCCATAAAACAGTAGAGGGACAAAATATAAGGGATTTAAGAACATGGTAATGAAATTTGAAAATATACCATATGAAATGAAGAACATGAAAGGATGAAAAAAAAAAGATTTCTCTTGTGAGAATTCGGCAGCCTAACGGCGTCACTTAAACTTCAACAAAATTGAATTGACAAGGTCAAATAGGGTCTCTCATCATATGAACATAAGAGTCCAGTAAGATAGATATAGAGATCATACCCCAACATAATAGAAAGGAACTTGAAATAATTGACATGAAAGTATAACTTCAAAATGAGAATAGTGAAGAACCACTTAAAAAATCCGGCAGCCTAACGACGCCACATAAAACTTCAAAATACTGAATTGAAGATATACAATGGGGTCTCTCATCATATTATAATAAAAGATCAGTATGATAAATTTAGATATCATACCCCAACATAATAGAAAGGAACTTGAAAGAATTGACATGAAAGTAGAACTTCAAAATGAGAATGGTGAAGAACCACTAAAACAAATTCGGCAGCCTAACGGCGCCACTTAAAACTTCAGAATACTGAATTGAAGATATCAAATGGGGTATCTCATCATATTATCATAAAAGATCAGTATGATAAATTTAGAGATCATACCCCAACATAATAAAAAAGAACTTCAAAGACTTGACATGAAAGTAGAACATTGAAAAAGAGAAGGGTGAAAGAATCCCTTAAAAATCCGGCAGCCTAACGGCGCCACTTAAAACTTCATAAAACGAAATAATGAGAGTAATATGGGATCTCTCATTATATGAACATAAAAAGGGCAGTAAGAGGAGTATAAAAGAACATCCTCCAACATAAGAACCTAGAGCATAAAAGGAATGACATAAAAGAGATCACATGAAAAGAAAGAGAGGGGTCGGATCCCTTACCATAAAATGTAACTCTTAAACCTCAAAGGATGGGACCTTGAGGGCTTGGGGGAACCTTGGGAGGACTCCTTGGGAGGTAATGATACCAGAACTTCGTTGGGGATGCGTGGGGAGTCGAATGGATGAGAGTAGGGCTTGGTATTTATAGGGAAAGTGAGGGGACAAGGCATTAATGGCCAAGGGACACCTCAAAAGTGGTTTTCTCAAAAGCATGGGCCCTCCCATGGTACTTCCCATAAAGTTAGGACACATGGGGACCCCACAAAATAATTCATCACCCTTGGCCGGCCAACCCTTAAAAAAATCTCATGACATCATCATGACACAGTTATGATGTCATTAAACATACCGAAACCCTAAAACTGTATTTTCACTATTCACTGAAAATTCAACTTTCTCAGAAAGATCCCAAAATTTCACCTTAATTAAATATCAATGCTCTGATTTCAAAAATGAACTCCATTTTATACAAATAATTTTCTAAATATTTTTAATTTATTTTTTAAATAAATACACTATTCACCGAAAATTCATTTTTTCAGAAAAAACCACAAAATTTACCATAATATAATATCGGTGCTTTGAGTTCAAAAATGAAATCCATTTTATAAAAATAATTTTCTAAATATTTTTAATTTAATTTTTAATTAAAAAACACTATTCACCCGAAAAAACTAATACTTGAATAATAATTTATGAAACCGTTATTTAACCATTTTATTGAATCACATTACTTAATCAAGGTGCCTAGATTATTTTAAAAACTTTCTTTAAGTGAGATTACTAATCCATTTGGTCATATTACTAATCCTAATCATAAAATCACTATTCATAATTTACTATTTATCAAAAATCAAGTTGATCTTATTAGACTCCAAATTTTTTACTGAACATAATTGTAGAAGACCATTTTTTGAAAATCATTACAAATTTTTAATTATTTAAGGTTTACATAAACATTTTTAAAATATCCTTTTTCTAAAATTCATCAAAAATATGCATACTATATTTATCCGGTCATTTGAAAATTCATAAACTTCATCATAAGAAGAAATCCCAATTTTTATTTAAAACAAAGGATTACACAAGGCAGTTACGGTCTCCTTACATAGCCCCTTATCACACCAGCATAGGACCTAAGTGTAAGGTGTGCTAAGGTGAGAGAGTCCAAGGGAGGCTCAGCCAACATTGCCCGAGTAGTAATTTCTATCAGTTTGAACTTCTCGCGAAGGTGATTCCGTTCTAGCTTCACATGATGAAGTTCGGCTTGGGTTTGGTCTAGAGCAAAGCCCAATGGTGCTACCTCCTTCCCAAGTTCTGTTAGATGGGCTTCGATCGGTCCAAGACTACTAGGTGAGGCCATCGAATCTTCTTTCTATAATAATTAACCAAGATTACTTGTATTTAGAGACAATAATCAAAACATTTTGTTCACAGCAGTCATATTGACCGATGGTCATATAACAGTCAGAACCCAATGGTCTCATTTTAATTATAATCATGTTTATCAAATAAAACATTTTTGTTGAGTGTAAAAATAAAATAAAATAACACATGAAATTAGGAAACAATATTTATTCAAAATTTTGGGCCGTTACACGCTTAGACTTGGGAATGTGTTTCACCCTCATTCCAGAAAAAACGAAGAATTTTCCCATGTCCGGAGTTTTAGCCTCCAATCGCTGAATTAGAAAGACGTATGTATAATCTAGATCTTTCCTTGAGTTGGTCACAGCCGTAGCATGCTCAACCCCGTTAGCCGGAATCTACTTTTCCTTGCTCTTGTTATAGTCGGCATCTAGATAGAAGGCTTCACAAGAGGAAAATGGGGATTCATCACCTTGAAGCACGCCAACTCGACCATTAAGGGAGTACTTAAGGAATTGGTGATATGATGAGGGAACCACCGTATATAGGTGGATCCATGGATAACCCATCAATGCATTGTACGTGGTGTCCTGGGAGACCACCATAAACTCGGTGCTGACAACTAGACCCCCGAACTGGGTCTTCAAATGGATCTTGCTTACTGTTTTTTGTTTCTTCCTTTCATAACCTTGGATTCTTAGGTCAGAGGGACTCAGATCATCCTTGAAAAACCCCAACATTTGTAGTGTCCGATTCAAGATTAGGTTGATCTCGGAGCCTATGTCGATAAGAGAACGATGAACCTTTACACCATTGAATAGGTTGGTGATGAATAGTGGGAGAATGTTCCCATGTATGGGAGAGCCTTCATCTTCTCCAATGAATGAGATAATGGCCAAGAATTCAACATTCTCGATCGCCTCAACACGAAAGGATTATGAGGCTGCTACATCCGTCTCAAACTAGAGGGGGATTATTAAATCCTTAATGAGGATCTCACACATATCTTATGACATGATAAGGTCCTTAAGGATGGAGAGATTTGCTAGAATGCTGGCAAGACGTTTTATAACATCATACTTCCATGCCAAGCGTGAACCTCTACTTACAAGAGGTCGCTCTATGACAGGAGGTATGGTGGGCCCTGCCGACTGAGATGGCGGTTGACTGGTGATAGGAATATCTCGTTGCCCCCTAGTTGAAGCCTGTGGGAGTGACTAATGGATGAGGGTCGTACGACTGAGACTGGCTTGTAGCAAAGCGTGGCTGGTCATGGTACAGTCGAGGTGGCTCGGCCTGATCCAACAACATGAATGGCGGCGAAGGAGGACATGATGTCACCAGATAAGAAGGCTACATATACTGAGCTCTACACTGGGCCTACTGCCTAGTTTTTGTGTCATTTACAGCCTAGCTAGAAGTACGGACTAAGGCTCTCTGACGTCCCATATTTCCATGGCTCCATCGACGCTGACGACACCTAGGGATGTTGGGAGGATTCACCTGGTTCTCTTCAATGACAAGAATCATGTAGGGGTATACCGGGTCTATAGTATTAACCAAGGCATACCCTTGACCGTCACTTGAAGAATTATCCACTACTGGATATATTCTTGGATGGATCTCCATCTCTGGGGGCATGAAGTCACCGAGAGTACGATATGATGATAGCACTGGTGGGGGGATTTGTTTTCCCTTATGTCGCCAGTGTTTTATCTTTTGGGAAGAGGACAGGTGAGATGATTATTCAGAAGTAGTAGATGCATCTTAAGAAGGATCTGGCCGATTTTGGCATGCACGGATAACAACATGGGCATGGGAAACTGCTTTGCAAGCCATATTGTCATCATAATTCTGGGAACCCACAGTTATAAATTTTATGCCACCCGCCTTCGCTATCGATGCTACAGTCCGGCCTCACGAAGACATAGGACACCAGTGTCAGAGCTGGGCATGACCATACTCTGTTGTTATCCACCTAGTATTGAAGATAGTCTTTAAACACATAGCACTGTTTGAGGGTGTTCCCTAGGATCTAGTGATATGGGAAGTAATTAGGTTGATCAGTGAAGTTTTCCTCTTTTGGCCTCCTACACTCAGGAAGACGTAAAATCCCCTGCTCCAAGGAACTTCAGAAGTAACCTAGGACATAGGCCTCATTGAATGAGTAGGTCTGGTTCATTTTATTTGGAAAGGGGAACCTTGGAGAGTGACCCTGAATATGAGCCGGAGGAGCCTATCGAGGAGGTGGATCTTGGTTATCTCAACTGCTTGGTATCAGTGCATTGCGCATGGGAACTTGTCGATTTTGAGGTGGGTGTTGTTAGGCTGAAGTTTGTTCCTGAGGTGGAGGGCCTCTATGAGGCTATGGAGGCGGCTCCACTAGTAATAACTCTAGTTTCTTGGGGGCCTCTATTTGAGCCACTGCGGTGGGCTCGGCCCTGGCCGCCCTTCTTGCAGAGATTGTAGGAGGCATTGGAGGTGCCAACTAAGCCCGCTGTAAGGATTCCTATAGGTATTGGGCCTTATCAGAGAAGTCTCAGAATCCCCTGGGGTAGTTCTAGGTGATCAAATAGGGGACTAGTTCTGTCTTGACATTCCCTACACACATCATCAATAGTTGCTCCTGAGTCAGTGGCATGTCAGGGGAGTGCGTGATTTCTTTCCACCAGGCAACAAAGTCTACAATATGCTCATCAGGTATCTGATTACACATGAAGAGTTCTGTGATACTCGTCTTCCAAGTGGTGGAACTAAACTGGAAGAGGAATTTCCTACAGAGGACTTCCTAGTCAGCTTCTGATCCAATAGGGAGTTGGTTTTACCAGACAAACGCAGGACCCTCCATTTTCTAGATGAAACACCAGAGTTTGGTAGCTTCCAACAGCGCGGGGGTACCCAACATGGGCCCACACCTTGAGATAAATAGGGATAAGTTCTACAATGGATCCCATATCCCATTGAATGGAGAAAATGTGGGATTTATGAAACCCGGGGGGTGTTGGCATATCATCCACCCATTCCAGGTATGAATTTCTATCAGGAGATATTGTCACATGTTGAGTCTCTAATGCTTCATGGCGGGTGATTAGTGCCTCCATTGGATCATCTGGGTGGGGGTTCATATCTTTACGGGGATCCATGACCAACAGTGAATTGGTGGGATCTTCAACATTATAAAAAATCCCAGAAGCTCATGGAGTGGCTAGTGGAATGACCTGTGGAGAAGCTGGGGGAACCTGAATCAGGTCCTGATGATTATCATGTCGTTCAGGAGGATTTGGCGACGCATACCATTCCCTCTTTCCGTATGTCCCAGCCTCCACCCTGTCTGTGTGGGCAGGATGTTCAAGCTCACATAGGGGGCAGTTCTCCAATGGGAAGTTGTGTCTGCCCCTACTGCCCTGGATGAGGATAACCATAGTCTGGTCGTCACTCAGTAGCGCATTCATCAAGGAGGTCATCAACCATCTTCTTGTGCTCAACGAGTTTCTAACATATCATAGCATTTATGGTATCATCTTCTTCCTTATGCACTGATCCAGATGGGTTAGAGGATTTGATGTATCCGAGGTGTTCCTTGACCTTGTTGGGATTCCGGTTGAGGGTTAGTGCCTCAGTGGGCACAGGAAGACCTAGTAGGTTTCTCTGCTAGCGAGTGACCCTTCTCGACATATCCAATAATTGTGGAACTCCCTCAGTGTGTAATTCTCCATCTAGGAGCTCCAGTTCAATCTATCCATCTAATATGTCATCCATGTTAACTAAGACCTTGTCTGGAATCATATCCTCTACGTCACCAAGAAAATTCGGTTGGATCCGAATGGAATTGAAATGGAGGGCCATGTACTGCCCCCAGCCCTGGATTTTCACCTAGGGAGAAGCCTCCTTCATTAACCCGTGGAGCACTTTAAATCTCTAAACTCATCGTTTTTTGGAGACTCTTAAGGTGGCATGGTGTCTCAAGGCACTGGGCCATACAAAGTGCGTCCAAATTGACCAAACGGCATTGTTGGCCGATATCTTTGAAATTCACCTTACTCTGGTGGTAGGACACTCGTCAAAGTCAAACGTAGAAATGAGTTGGATAGAGGGTCTGGCAAAAAAAACCAACCTCCTCATTGGAGAGTGCTTCTAGTGCCCTAAACATTGGCGCTCCAACTGGCCAGAACGTCTCTAGGAAGTGGTCTGCCGTGAGAATATCCCACAAGTTTTTTGGTCCAGATTCAGGGTCTAGCCCTACATTACCCCATTTATCTACTGGAGGTGGCTAGGGAACCTTTAGTGGTACAGATACAGATTTCAATGATGGAAGGCTAGCTAGTGGAGAATACAACGAGCGAGCTGACAAGCCACCGCATCTTGGGTTATCCTCTAAAGAGTTTTGTGACTTAATCACCACATCGTGGTAAGATGGGCTGGCGACCGTAATTTTTGGCGTAGGGACTATGGATACCATCGATGGATCACACTACTTATCGTCTGCCATATATTCCCATAATAAGTCTCTGTGATCTCTAGTTGAGGTAGAGAGTGCTTCTGGTGATGATGGTGATGATTTCATGACCGTAACCTATGGAGTTTCCAAATATTCGTCCACCTGGGTATACCTGCGAAGGGATGCGGGAATCCGATATACCTCACATTCTATAAGTATGAGGCTAATTCAGCTTGTTCCTATCCGGACCCTTGACACAGAGGATCTGGGAAAGGGTTCCATCATTGAATTGTATTTCACCATAGAATCTGAGAAGCAGACTGGTTTGATCTCGGTCTAAATCTTCTCAGTATTATTTTTATGGTGGCGACGACCAACCCTATTTCCCTAGGATGGTTCTTCGGGATAGGGTAGATTTATGACATGAGGAGGACCTTTATCCCTACTGGTGCTAGGGCTGGGAGGATTTTCTCCAGAGTGAGCTGGGGTACAAGGAACACCTAGATAGATATAAATGGGAACATGGGGTGGACCACTATGCCCACTGACTGATGTGCGGAGGGAATCTCTGCTTGAAATGAAGGAGTGGGTAGGACCTCCACTGGAGCTGATAGAAGCACGAGTTGGACCTCCTTTCTTTCTTCCCTTGGTAGTATCAGTGTGAGGAGGGTCCTCATACTAGTCAAGACGAACACAGGTAAGACCTCCATGTTGGGTGTTAGTGAAGCAAAGCTGATCTTCACCCCTATGATTGTTGATGCGAGAAGAACCTTCGCTAGATGCTGTGAGGACATGGGGATGCCCCCCATACTGGAGATAGACCAGATTCATAACATCTCCATATTGGAAGTTTGTGGCAGGAGGAATGACCCCATACCCAATGTAATGAGCACGAGAGAGGCTTCCGTACTGAGTGTCACTACCGTGGGGAGGAACCTCATTCGGATTGAAGGTATCATGGGGTGGGCCTCCATGCTGAGCTGGAAAGTGGGGAGGACCCACGTTCTCCAAGGTGGCGATATAGGGAGGACCTATTTACTACAGGTCGCTACCGTGGGTTGGTCTGTGGCGTTTGCTCCTTGCGGCGGTGGCTGAGAGAGTTGACCCAGCCTACCCATGGGGTAGTAGGGGCCTCGATCTGGGCCTGGTATATAAATTTACTTGCTCAGTGTGTACAGGAGGCTGATGATATACTTCGGTGGTGGCCCTGGCCACAGTAGTTGATGAAGTCGACGCCCCTTGCCGGGAATCCTCTACCTGCACCCGACGCTGGTGTCAGGTCAGCCGGACTAGTGATGGGGGTGCAGGTACATATCTTACCCGATCTTCAGCCCGTGTGACTGGGTGGTGGCACTGGCGTGGCCTAGTGGGGCTCCTTGGGGACCCCTAAAACAGGATCCCGAATGGGATGCCCCAGACATCCCCCACCTCGTCGGCGTAGGGGAGGGAGTCATTAGGGCATTTTGGGGAGAGGCTCCTAAAACGATTGTATGTTGGAGTGGAGAGTAGTATATCCCTATGTGGCCCTTGGGGTGGTGGTGGTGATGAGGCACATATTCCTCTAAATCCTAGTGGGCCATATCCTGAGTCGGGATAATCCCATCCTCCTTATATCGATGTACGAGCTAGCTTATCACCATTCGTAGTACGAATATAGAAAGGGAGATGGGGTTTGTGAGCCTAGCATTTGTGGGTGTGGAAGTCATCGCAGAAGCGGTTGAGACACGTGGTATTGCCGCATTGGTGTTTTCACTGCCCCAGCGTCGGTGGGCGGGCGTCGATCGGATTCCTGGTGCAGCAGCATGGTTCCTAAAAGCAGGGAGATTAAACCCTTAGTGATGAAACAAAGAAACCAAATTCCAGTTCCTCAGTGCCATTCCATCTCCCATGGCTGGTAAGAAGGATCCACGCTGACAATGTCACAGACCGGGATGTCCAATATTTTGACTGACCCAACTTCTGGTGAGTTTCACGCCAGGCTCGCTATTTGCTTGGTGGGACCTGTCATTGGATAACTGGATCTAGTGACACAGTAATCCACTGATGTCTTGAATGCTACTAATCTCTGCATTGATGAGAAGTTATTCATGTTGGGTTCACCATTTCTATTTCGGATGCTTCCGTCGGGGAACGTGAATCTGTCTATTGAGGACGCACAGCTCTTGCCCTGTATTACCGCATTCTAAAGGCGGGTGACATCTGCTGCTTATTCAAGGAAATTTTTTCCTTGATTGAAATTGGATGATGGGATTTCAGTTCCTCCTTCCATGGATTCCTTCTCAGAAAGTTTCACCTATTCTTGGTCTCCCTTATAGATTAAGACATTTTTCGTGAAACTCTTCCTAGTTCCACATCTTCATAAATGCTGGTTAATTACACTACTTATGTCAAGACATTCCAATTGGTCCAGTCAGGGCAGAAACCTTTGGTCGAGAGAGTAGTCATTTTGGACATCACTGGTGTGTCTGGATGCTAGAACACGAGCACATCTGGGTTTCTTCCCCTTATTATGGAGCTTCTAGAGAGAGAGGAAGCTCAAGGTATCCCATGTCAAATGTAGGGAATTATATTCCATAGGCATGTATCTGAGGTTTTCCTCAGCTTATCATGTTTAACATAGGGAATGCAACAAGTTTAACATATAGGTTAGATAGATCAGAATCATTAGAACACTAACTAGAGTGGATCAGATGGGTTAAACCCCTAGAGGGAACACTGATGTTGGGGATAATGTGTGGTCAGTTACCCGGTTACTGCTAGGGGTAGTGAAGAGGTGAATTTTGAGGATCTCACCGAGATGTGGTGGCCTGGGTAACAATCAAGAAGGATAATGGATGGTCAAGTGAAGTGAATGGAGGATGAAATGGTGTGGACTCATGGGAAACAGTGATGTTGTGCTTGAGCCTCAAAAAGACCTCCTACATATACTCCTAGAACGGAATCAAATTCCATGTTGTTCAGGATGGGGTAGAGAATCAAGGTGTGCGCAGAGGACAACGACCCAATGATATACTAGGGATTAGGCGTGGTTAGTAGCCCATGGTTGGACTTATGTCACTTGGCCAGACTAGAAGTATGGGTCCCAACGAAAGGGATGGCAACAAATTACCGCTGGATGGAGGCACAATGGCTTACCGCTAGATGGAGGCACAACAACAGCTTATCATTGGATGGGGTCAAAATGGATTACTGCTGGATGGGGTCAAAACTGCTTATCACTAGATGGGGACACAACAGCTTAATGTTAGATGGGGTCACAATGGCTTACCACTAGATGGGGTCACAACAGCTTACCGCTGCACGGGGGCACAATAGCCTACTGTTGGATGGGGTAACAACGGCTTACCGCTGGATGGAGTCGAACCTCATAGAGGCTTCCTACATACCCTGTCTAGGAGACAAGGATCAAATTTCACGTAGTTCGGGAGGGTGGATGCAGCTTAATATCATCCAGGACAAAAAGGGGGCATGCAGTTTAAAGTCATTCTAGACGAAGGTGGTCTGACATGAAGGTGGTCGGAACCAATGTTTGTTGGGCTTAAACCTCAGGGAGGCTTCCAACGTACCTTTCCTTGGCAAGGATCAAAGTCCACATAGTTTGGGATGGGTTTGGTGAACTGACATGAAGGTGGTCAGGACCGGTGTGTGTTGGTATTGAACCTCAGTGAGGCTTCCTACATACCTCTCCTTGGAAAGGATCAATGACCACGTAGTTCGAAATGTGTGGGAACCAACATGAAGATTTTTGAGACCAGTGGGTGTTGGGATTGATGCTCAAGGAGGGTTCGTACATACCTTTCCTTGGAAAGGATCAAATACCACGTAGTTCAGAATTAGTGGGAACCAACATGAAGATGGTTGGGACCAGTGGGTGTTGGGCTTGAACCTCAGGGAGGCTTCCTACGTACCTTGCCTTAGAAAGGATCAAAGACCACATAGTTCATAATGAGTGTGGGACTTAAACTATAGGTATCCCGGAGGATGTCATAGTCAATGCTTACTCTATACCCATTGGAATCATGATTGGTGTGAGAAACAAGATCCATCAAAGACTTAACGACCACGTCACCAAAGGTGCATCCGTGGGAAGTGGAGTGGTGCTTACACATGGTTAGCATCCCAAAGAGGAAATAGGGTCTTATGCGTGGTTAGAATCCCAAAGAGGAAATAGGGGCTTATGCGTGGTTTGCAACCCTGGGAGATAGAGATCGGTACTTACTCTAGTGTGGAGGCACGGGGGTGATAAAGACCATGGTGAGAGGTATTTGGCACTGAAGAACAGAGGGATCTGGAGCCCATACCCCACTCTCTTGTCATTGTCCAGGAAGAAGATAGGAAGAGCAGGGATGCTACCTCCTGCAAGAAAGGCTAGTGTCTTACACCAAGGTGGTTTCCATCTCCCCATAGAAAAGTTCCACTCCAATAAAGAGGATCTCATTCCGTGTGAGGAATGTTTTCACTCTCGTGGAGACCAGTGGGCATGTAGAATGTCCAAGGTGGGGAACCTCACATACTACACATGAGGTGAGGTCACAATTTAACGTCATTTGTTGAGGATGATGGTGCTTGGTGGTTTAACGTCCTACAGCTCAGACGATGCAGGTTCACTTCACAACCCTTGGAATTACATAACTGATACTCACCCGCCCTTGAGGAAGGGAAGACATCAGTAATGTCATGGTGAGGGGGTGTTATTTAGTGATCCATTGAGGGGTCCACGTTAGCATGGTTATGTGAAGAATAAATAGTTGTTAGCGTTCTTATGTGAAGAAGCATGAGGCGAAGCAACGCAACATAAAACACCGCCCAAGGGAACTTGAAATCACTTTCTGCAAACCTGAGAGGCTGCACGGGAAGAGAGCACATGAGGCAGGTGTGTTGTGAATAAGAGGGGCTTAGACAGGGTGATTTAAGGTGAGGACCACACATGGAGCGCAGGGGGGGCCGCATGCATGTGGGGAGGTTGCGTGAAAAATGGAATGGCCGCGCACAAGATAGACCAGATGCGCGTAAAATAAGTCCAATGCAGAGGAAAATTGTGCACAAAAGGGAACTCTTTCACGAAAATGACTTTGGGTAAAAGGAAATGGATGAGAATCATGCCTGAGAGGGCCCACCTGAAGAAGGACCCTTGGGGGTCCTGTCGTGCAAGATCCAATACCTGAAGTCCATGGTGTTTTTCATGCGGTCATGGAAGAGGTGTCTTTCGCGCATCAGAGTGTCAGTTTGTCTTCTATTAACATCCCACAAGGGGGGAGAGTACACTTTTTTTTAAACTGAAGTCTTTAGGGGTGGAGCCCAAAGGGGTACTGTACAAAAACGATCGGTTGATGTCGCATTGGGCGCACAAAGGGGTACTGCATACAAAGAATCAGTTGACGTCACATTGGGAGTGCAAACGGTCACTGCATGCAAAGGATACTAGTTCCCTAGAGTGGAGGTAGAATATTGGGATTTCTTTTTTGAGGAAATTCGAAGCATAACTCCCCACTAAGAGATAGATTTATTCATTGACTAACACCCTGTGGCTGATCCGATATCTACACTAACATATTAGATATCTAACGCATAGCTTCATGAGATAAGGGTTCATTCGGAGGACCTGAAGGAGAAGGGATTTGTAATACCCAATGTTTCCCATTGGTAGTACAAGTTTTTTATCGACAATTAAGAAAAAAGATTTCGGTTATGTGTGGATTGTCAGCTCTTTAATTAGGTGACCATGAAGAATATGTATCCACTGCTAAGGATCAATTTCCACTATTATCAGTTGAAAGGGGCATGATGGTTCTCAAAGACTGACCTTAGATCATGCTATCATCAATTTCGAGTACAGGATGAGGATATACTGAAGAAAAAATCAAAATGGTTCTTTGGTAAAAATGTATACATGGTGATGCCCTTTGGCATGATGAATTCTCTAGTAGTGTTCATGGTACTCATGAAACAGATCATCCATCCTTTCATACATTAGTTTATGGTGGTCTTTATTGATTTTATCCTAGTGTACTCAACATCCAAGGGGGAGAATGTGAGACACTTGAGGATAGTCCTAGACACACTCTGAGAGTACTGTATTTATGGGAATATTAAGTGTCATTTTTGGATTTGAGAGACCTAATTTCTAGGACATGTCATCTCATAGGCTAGTGTGATAGTGGTCCTAGTGATGGTTGAAGTAGTACTAACTTGGGAGCCACCCAAGAGTGTGACCGAGGTACAAAGTTTCTTTATGTTGGAAAGGTACAATCCAATATTTTTACCAAATTTCTCTAGAGTGGAATCACCTTTGATAGATTTTACCCAATAGAGTAGCCTTTGGTATGGACAGAAAGGCTCCAACATTATTTTCAAGAGTTGAGGAAGATAATTATTAGCACTCCCATATTTAGATTTCTAGATGAGGGTGTCAAGTATATAGTGTCTTGTGAAACATCAAGGACTGGTCTTGGTTGTGTTTTGATACATAGGTAGGTGGTGATTACATATGGTTTAAGTCTGTTGAGACAACATGAGAAGAACTATGTCACCCTTGATCTTTAGCTACCAGTAGTAGTATTTTCAATGAATGTGTGGTGAAACTACCAGATGAGAGAGTGGGTCATTATCTACTCTGAACACAAGAGTCTCAGGTTTACCTTCATTTAGAATAATCTTAACTTGAGTTAGAGGTGAAGTCTAGAGTTCCTTGAGGACCATGACTTTGGCATAGTCACTACTTCTGGGAAAGGGAATATGGTGGCAGTTTCTCTCAGAAGTATATCTTATTCTCAATTGTTGGATGAGTTATTGGGGAAATTATCATTTTTAGAGTGGTCCTTAGTGGAAGAGGATGGTACTTCATATCTTCAGTCAACACTTTTTATCACATCACTTTTACAATGTTTTAGGGATGTTTTGTGTAGAGATACAGATTGGGAAAAATGATAAACTCAAATATCCACTGAACATTCTCTTCATGGATATTATGAAGGTAGGGAACACACTATACTTTTATGAGTGTGGATGATGGTTCCATTGATATTGCAGGATGAGGTGATATGGGAGTTTCGTACATACCCTTTAGTAGTACATCCATATTTGGAAAAGATACAGCATGACCTCTGATATCAATTTTGTGGCAAAATATGAAGTATTTTATTCCAGGGTTTGTCTATCAATGCCTCACTTTTCATTAAGTGAAGGATAGGCACCAGGTTCCGGTGGGTTTAGATCAAACCCTTGAGGTGATAGAGTAGAAGTGGGATGGGATATCCTTGGACATCATTATAGGGATACCACATACATCTAGGGGACATGATTCCATCTTGGTGATTATAGACTGACTCACTAAGTCATACCACCTCCTAGTTATTTGAGAGTATAGTTTGGTAGAGAGTTTGGGATGGTTATACATGTAGGATATGGTCTAACTCCATGGAGTTACCTAAATGATCGTTTTAGAGCATGATGCTCTCTTTACCTCATGATTATGGAGAGTGTTTCTAAAGGACTTTGGGACTTAGATGAATTTGAGCATAGTGTTCCACCCCTAGACTAACAACTGAACTAAGTGGACCATTAAGGTCTTGGAGGAAATTTTGTTTGATTACATGTTGAATTTTGGCCATATTTGGGAGGATCATCTACCATCGACAGAGTTTATGAGCAGTAACAACTACCATTCCACCATCTATATAGAAATATTTGAGACCTTTCATGGGTGACCCTGTGGTTCACCCATTTTTTGGACTGATCTAGGTGAGTTAGCAATCATGGGCCCAGAGTTTCTTAAGCTAATGTAGAGAAGGTTCAGTTCATCTAGGAGATTATGAGAACAACACAGAGTAATAATAAGTCTTATGTGGACCAAAAAAGGTGGATTATAGAGTTTTAGAATGGAAACCATGTGTTCCTAAGGGTGTCACCTCTATGTGGATTATGCATATTTGGTTTTGGTAGAAAGATATCTCTAATATAAATTGGTACTTTCCAGATTCTGTAAAGAGTTGGAGAGGTGGCACCCCACTTAGCACTACCACCACCGTTGGATCGAGTAGATGAAATCTTTTATGTGTCACATCTGAGGAGGTATATTCATGACCTATAATATGTTATCGAATGGGGAGAACATAACATTGAGGATGGAGATACCTATGTTGAGTACCCAAGGGTGATTGATGATTTAAAATAGAGGATCCTTTGTGGGCGATTGATTCCCCTAGAAGGTGTCTAGTGGAAGAATGAGAATCTTCAAGAGAGAAACTTGGAATGAGAGACCCCGATATAATCCTAGTACCCTCATCTTTTTGAGTATATTTTTCTCTTTTAGGGGAAAAATCCCTAAGGAGGAGAGAATGTAAAGACTCCAAATTATCCATGTATTTATTTAGAATTTTATATGGATTATTTTCGAAGCTAGGTGCTAAGATGACATTACATTCTGAGCCTCAGTGTTCAAAGAATAAATTTTTGAAATAAATTAAATAAATTAATATTAATAACATGAATTTTTTCTAAAAATTTGGAATAACTACCGAACGGCGGACTAGATCAAAAATATAAGAGGAACCGTTGATTTCAGAATGTGGTTTTTACCTTAGGTGGGATATAACCATTATTTGTGATCGGTGTTTGTGATAAAGTTATCACGGGTGGATAATTAATAATATAAATTAATTAATTTATTAATTTATTTATTTGATTCAGTGGCTAAAATCCTCTATTTAAACGTGGTTGTGGAAAATTTTCCTATTTATCCATATAACCCTGAATATTTGAGAGGAGATATTGGAGAAAGCCTTTGAATATATCTTTGAAAATGATAATGTATTGAGTTCAGATCAAGGATCAGTGTGCCATTGAAGTTCATGGATCTCAATAATGATTGTAAATAAAGACCATTATTTATCAACGATCGATCAAAACTGTAGGTAGTTCATTTGATTTTTGATATTCTATCTCATTATTTTATCCTGATCGAATGCGGATAAATTCCATGAAAACAATTGATTCATGCATCGATAGTAGATTTAATTTCAATGGATTAGATTGTTAATTTTTTATATTTCCTATTATTTTATATATTTATACAATAAATTTTCTATTTTTAATGAACAAATATCATGGTTCATTCCGTACATGTTGTTCAATATGGATTTCTCCCTCATTTCTTCACATGTTCATCACAGGAAATTTCTTTGTCCCATGGTTCAACGGATACCTGGTATTCAATGATCATGTGAGTATTCTTTGATGAAATGTATTGATAACGAGGGTTTCGTTCATGATTTTGTGTGTTATCAAGGTTTAGTGGTGGCATAGTATTATCGGAGGTAGATCAAAATAGATTAATGGATTCTGTTCTTCCTAGTTTTGAGGCGTGGCGGTGACAGATGTCTTGAAAGTGGTTTTTTAGAGTATATTTGAACTTAAATCCCAGTGATCGATGATGGGAAGGGATAGAATACCCCCAATATATGATACTTTAGATAGAATCATGATAGTGGGAGTACCAGTGATTATGTGGAGAAGTTCCACAAATTCTAGAAAATCATTGATTTCATGTCATGTAATCTGGAGGTGCACACCATGTGGGACCCCCTATACGATGATAGGGTTTCCACTGAGAGTTTAAAATCACATTTAATGTGAATCTTTCAAACATTGTGTGGTTCATGATTAGTGGATTGGGTTTTAACTCAGAGATTACATGGGCATGGGTAGGCCAGAGTACATGGGCATGGACACAACCAGGTGTACACAGGCATGACTAGGTGTATACGGGTTGGGACACAAGCATGTCAAGATATAAATGATCATTGGAATAAGGAACAACCATGGTTTTTTGTGATATCTACACACTGTACACGATTTTAACACATTGTGTGTAAGGATATTTACATTCTGTGTGGAGAAACACTACACGGGTAGACAAAGGGTTGGTTGGACAGGAAGTGTACCCCAAGTACACATCATGTACCCCATTTGAGATTACATGGAGCACTTTGTTTCTTCAATTTAGACTAGTATCAGTTTATTTTTTTACCTTGGTCCATTCTGAAAATGGTGCAATTTGGAATTATATCCAAATCTCATGATTGTAATCCCCTCTGAAAGATGAGTCCCGAATTGAGTTTGTGGTATCCCTTTGGGATACTAGAGTGTAATAATCTATCATTTTTATACCCTAGGTGGGGTCTATGGATTTGAGTGACCCCTTGAGTATGTTTTTGATACTCCATCTAGTTGGTCGCATTAGTAGGGTTCATGGAATAGACAACATGTTATCCCCTATGTAGCAAGTTGATCCAGATTGAGTTTGTTATGTCCCCCATCATTATTGGTTATGATGCCATATCAAATTATTAGGTTATTTTTAGATAAATGAGCTTTCATGGGCAGTTATCAATGATCATGACCTCTTAGATGAGTTATTATGATGATAGAATGGCTCAGGGAGTGGATTCTCACTCGACGAGCAATACTTCAAGAAAACTCATGTGGCTGGTAGTTGGATATGACTGCCTTGAGGGTCGGATTACTTCCTAATCATATATGAGTTTTCCTTATTTTTATTCATTACAGAATTAATGTTTGATCACACTAAACTTGATTCTTTCTGTTTATTATTTTCAGAGTGTCTTACTGGGTATTATTATACTCGCCCATGCATGGGCTCTTCCTGCACTTATCATGTCTTATGAAGATGAAGGCCCTTTTGATTTTATCCTAAGAGGATAAGGATCTTGGGGAACATAGCTAGTCTTGACATACCGAGGTGGTTTCATTTGATCGCATTACTCTTTCTTATAACAGGTTGGACTCTCTATAGTTTATGGTTGGGAATTTATTTGGCCCTCTTTTATCAATCTTGGTTCTTTACTAATGTACTCTGATTTTGGGATCGAAGATATATCCATTTATTGGTTTTAATTTTTTACATTTTATCATTGTATAGTCTTGTAGATGTGTGTTTTTGTGTAAAGGTACTTTAGGTTAATTCCTCCCATGTGTTCGATATGCCTACCTGGTGCTGGTCCCTAGCCTCGAACCTATTAGAGGTGGGTTTGGGGTAGTCTTGGTTTGGGCCTCATTGGGTGGCGTCATGATGATCCATATATATTAGTGGAAGTTTGAAGTTAGGAAATAAAGAATATAATAGGAGAAGTTTATGAAGGATATAAGTTTTTTTTATTTGAATGTTTTCTTATTTGGATACAGTAACTAATGTAGTTTAAGGTAAAAATTATTCCTAACTTGAGCTAGGGAATCCACCTAAGTATATAGGGAATCACAGGGACACCCATACAAGCTTGAAGGTGGTATCCATCCTTGCTTGGACATAGAGGAAGAATATAGGAAATGCAGTTCTCTTAAATGGGTCTTTGTAGGTATGTAGAGCATGGTTGAAGGATAATTATCATATACTATGTTGGGATGACCAATTTACCACTAGAGAGAAACAACCCTAATTAGATTCATTGGTAGTGGCATAGTGCACCTAAGATTATAGTTTATAATCTTTTCTAGAGAAACTCCAATTTAGGATTCATACTATGTAGTGAAATATGGATATTATCAACAAAATGTTTATTTTTAAGGATATTTTCTAACTATATCATTATGTGTTTTGAAATCTTGAGCGAACTTGAGAATTTCATCTTTTTGATGGGTCATCAATAGAATTAGGTGTCAAACCCGGATGAAAGCTATTATAACATACTAAGGATGTGTTTTTAAACTTGATATGAAGCTCAAAGGATGACTCAGAGCTTGAGTTTTTAGTAATAGAGGGATAGAGAATATATGGATTCTATTGTAGCCACAATATAGATATTTGTCCCCACCAGCATTCTAGTGGAGTTGGAAGTAGTCCTGCTACCATTAAGGACTTTTTGGACAACCATTGATCCTACACTTGGTGGTTTGTGGGGCACTAACTAGCTAACGATCCCAACTGGATAACCAATCGGGCGCACTGGGCAGTGCATTATTTATTCTCATTTTGGTCATTTTTTCCATTGAACCCCATTCAGGATTATTATACATGGATTGAAATTTTGATGGTAATTAAATCATACCCTCCTCTCTTCCACCCTCTAATACATCCCCTTCTTCCATAGTGGATCTATATGTGAACCAATAGAGAAAACAAACAAGATCCTTAGTTATTCATTGATTTTGGCCTCATTCATCATTATGTGGTGGAAAATCACTAGGTATTTCAACATAGATGATTCCTCTTGGTATGTTTTATCCTTCGTGGTCATTTTTTTCTCAATTCTATTAAAATCATATTCCCCTTAATAATCATGATCGTTGATTGATTTATGGAATGATCTTGATTAGATAATTGGAGAAAAATCTATTAGATCTTAATGCAATTTTTTGAGAACAATAAGTCTTTGGATCAGACTGGCTAGAGGATGTCATGTTACAATGAACATGTGACATTGATGGGTGTTTTTATTAATGTTATGTCCCTTGGTGATTTATTCTTTGGATTTTGGTCAAATTAAGAAAAAATGTCCTTTTTCTTGTTCTCTCACAAAAGGTATATTTTTCTAGAATAAAGTCATAAGCATGTTACAAACCGTCCATGTGTTCTTGGTTATTGTTCCAATTAGGTGGTGATATTCGGTAATTCCTTTCTAAATTATTTTTTTATTTTTTTAATGTTAGGTTCCTTGGAAATAATTAATTAATTATAAATTATTTATATTTAATTATGTTGGACTTCATGGGAATGAGTAGGACCTCAAGGTGATCAATGGGGGAAAAATGGTCTTGGATGGACTCAGAAAATGATATAGGTAGACAATTGATTGGGATTTGTCTCTAGTTGAGGTTGGTGGTCTTTTGTACACAACCCTAAGTTTTATGACTAGTTTATCAGAATGTGGTATGTGATTGTGAAACCCCTGGCTAGTTGAACATGGGATTTATGTAACTCATAGAAAACTAAATGAAACACAGAACTAGATATTTTATTTGATTGATCTAATCAATTAAAATTAGATAACTAGTGTAATATTTAATTAATTAATCAATTTTATGTCTTAAATAATTAAATGAGTATACTTAATGAATAGAGAAGGTGACAAGGGTCACATCGAATCCTTATGTGTTGGAAACTTTTCCGGCTTCCAATGGTCAATGTTTGAGATTTTGGATTCATATCTTTCGTGTGTGGTATTTTTGTAGCCCCATGAAACTTATAATTGAGTGCATTCATGTAGTGTGTGTGTGTAGCCCCATGAGACCTATGATTGAATTCTTTCATGTGGTGTGTGTGTGTGTGTGTCCCCATGATAACTATGATTGATTTCTTCCATGTAGTGTGTGTGAGTATTTCCCCATGTGAAATATGCTTGATTTTAATCTCATGTCGATGTTCTTGGCTATGTGATTTTTTGGACATGATTTAGAACTGCCTTATTATAGCACATTGTGACAGTTTTTTATTTATCTATCTCTGTGATTTAGTGTGTAGGTGGAGCTTAGAGATTGGATTAGTGCAGTATAAACTTTCTTAAATCTAGGAATGAATATCTCTATAGATAGATGTGTATAGATGACCAATTGTTCTATCGACAGGTGGTGTGACATACCCAAAGAATTGTGTTTGGATCGATGCAGTCTAAACATCCTTAAAGGTTGTCATGGATATCTCTATAGAGGGAGGTGCATGGATAACTGATTGGTTGATCAACAAGTGGGCCTGGCTATTTCTTCCAGAAGGATGTTCATAGGAAATTAGTTGGCTGATTACATCGAGCTAAAACATGATATTCCTTATGAAATGGTGTTGAATCAGGTAGAGTTGGTATTCAAGAATTATCAGATGCATGATCTTATTGAATATATTATTCACATTAAAAAAATTTCTTGTGTAGTTTAATATTGTTTAATGACTATTCAAATATTCTTATCTCATGCATGTAAACTAAATTTATTGGTCTTCTATTGAACCATGTTAATGGTGTCCTACTAAGTTTTACTCACACCCTGCATGGGTGTCCATGACACTTGGTTACCTGAGTGTCCCTCACTTTGTGTAGGTATAGTTTTGGATGAGGTCGGGGTTTCATTATTGATTGGGATAGATCTATATGATTCTAGATACTTGTAGGAGGTGAGGTTTAGAGTTTCAAATCCACTTATACTTTTCTTATTTTATAACTTATATACATGATCATCCAAGTGGGTGATCTATGCTTTGTACATAGTTGCAATTTTTGGTTCGACTGTTTCAGTATTAATTTATAAAAATTAGATTTTATAAGTTTATACTTATTCTTATTGTATATTTTTTACATATTTGGTTATTTATTATTTATTTTTCAGTCTGATAGTGGGTATAGCATCCACATGACTTCACTATAACCCTCAATGTTGGTTTCTAGAATCTTTTGTATGGGGAGGCACGCTTGATGTCATGTATAATTATATATCAAACTAGATGATTAGGAAAAATATGTTATAAAAATGGTATTAGAGCACATGAGTCTATTTTCCTAATTTAGGGAGTCGATAGTTAGGTGACATAGGATTGTTTCCATGCTTGTGATGAAACTCGGTCTAGTGTGTCATTAACACCGTTCTAGAGGGAATTATAGTTTATTTGGGAATGGTATTGATGTTATTGTTTACCAATATTATGATTATATGATTTCACCACATGCGATGCATGTGAATTTTGAGGTTTTTGATTTCATATGGACTTGACTCATGGATGTTTCGGTAAGAGGTGTTACATGAATCATATTCACCATGTATGTTTTACATGATATATATATATATGTGGTGATTTTATTTGATAATATTTATGAAAAAGGACTCAACTTCTTACTGTAAAACACATGTACAATTTTTTTCATATTATTTATTGATGACATTATATTTGAATAAACCCCTTGATTGTGTCTATTTCTGATAGAAGGTCATGTGGGACAATGATGTGGTGAACATGGGAAAGGACAATGATGGAAAAAACGATGGAGATGATGAAAATGGTGATGATGGTGCAATACCTCAGTGCATAGATGGTATAATATAATTTTTCAAGTTATTTTCAAGTGTTAATTTTCTATATAAGTATCATGTCTGATTAGTTATTGGGTATATCTAATTAATTAAGGTACTAACTATAACCAATATGAAGTTATCTATCTAGTACCAAGTGGGATTATATTTAATCAAACCATGAATATTTGGCCTTTACAAGGTTAATCTAAGAAAAAATCCATCATGGCATGTTTTTACATATGTTCCCAGAAAATGTTTCGTGATCTGTAACCCTTAGTGAAACCCTTTGTGGTTTTCATATAAGACCTTGTGTCCTTGTAATGTAACTATGATTACTAGTGAGTTGGTATTTAATGTTGTTTGAATGTAACTAGAGTGATGATATTTTTTTTGAAGGGATAGTACTTGTTAAATTCTTTAATTGTGGTTTTCATTAATTAAAATTCACTTTCCATGTGAGTAACTTTGGAAGGTTTAAATTAGGGTCTTTTAAGTTTCCTTGCAACATGGGAGCAGAGAGAAACTCAAGTGATCATACTCTTGATAAAAGGATTTGTTTTGGAATTCTTGGATTCTTATGGAATTACAGGTGGGATTAGGAGTTTCTTGGTATATTAGTTCATAATGAAACTCCCATTGCACACTGAGTAAAAATCATAGGTGGTCAGACCTTGAAGGGTAAGAGTGTGGGTGGATGCTCAGTGACTTTAAATGAAACTCAGGTGATGGGGGTGTGTGATGAATCTCAATATTAAGGGGATGATAATCCTAAATAAGATCATATTGAGTTTATAGGATTAGGGTAGTTGGAGCCTTTTTATTTTTGGATTTTTTAAGTAGAACATGAGTCTGGTTGGGATGTCCATGACTCATAGAAAATCACATTGTTGAGTAAGATTGGTGTCATCATGAGTTGGTGGGAAACATTAATTTTTTATTGTTTATACTTATGGTTATATGTGGAATCAGTTTAAATGGTATAAATAGGGTGGTGAGATAACCATTGAAAATTACCTAGGTTCTATTGATGAACCTGGAAGAGTAATTGGTGGAAATTCACTCAACTTTTTGGTTCAAGGTCACCCTTGGTGTAAGAAACTGATGCATTCAATTTTAATCTCATTGGGATTTGAATCATAGAGATTTATGAGTACATATTTGTCTCTATGGTGGAATACATTGTTGATGATGGATTTAGGTACCATTGTGCTGTCAAATCTAGTTATTATTCGATGTAAATATATAGGTTTAATGTAGTATCTTTCATGAAGGGATGACACCCATCTGGTATGAAAGTCATAACCCATTACTAGGATACTTAAGAATCTTTAAACATCATTAATGCATCATGGAATACCGTGAAATGCATTGTAGGAACCCAGGTGTATGCAACATTTGGTGTTTACATGAAAATTGGGTGAATAGACTATCATCATTAGTCATTGTGTTTAGTGATAAACTAGTCATGGGTAGGGTAGATCAATGTTAGCACTATGAGAAAAATAAAGATAGTCGTATGGTGGTGATCATTGAATTGGTCACATGTGAAATGACTTATCTTTTGAAAAGGGTCATGACCTTGCATAATATTGATTGTTAAATGATCATAGAGACTCTAGGAGAATGATGTGTGGGGAACCTAATAGTATCTAGTTCCAAGATGAATATACGATGTTTGATTTAGATGTCATGTTTGAAGGAGACTAGATGTGGGATTTGGACATCGTGTAAAATAAGTATGAACCAAGGTGGATTCAAATCATCAGTGTGTTGGAGTGTGGTCGATATCCCTATGGATGGTGAAATCAGTTAATGTATCTATTTATGAAATAACTTTGTGGTTTAATCGGGCCTCAGTATGTATTGTTTTACAAATTTAATGACTCTTTTTAAGGTTAAGGAATTTTTTTGGTGGCATCTTAAAGAACCTATTATTTAGGTCACGTACCTTTGTAGGTATCCATCCATAATTATAGCGATTGGTGTTTCAACATAAACCAAAATGTGGTGGGATAGAACCACATCAATATCATCATGTAAAGTACGACTCAGGTGTTTAATATCTATTGTGTAATATCCTGAATTTTTAAAGATAATAAAATCCCCCAGGATTATAATTTATAAGTTTTTTTATATGAAAATTTAAATTTTCAATAAAAAACTTAATCAATGATTTAAAGGCTTTTCATGAGGATAAAAATCAAATTAGCATCATGGAATACTCTATAGAATGTTTTCAGAGTTATTCGTTGAGTTAGTGTGAGATTCTAGGGCTCGTAGTGTAACACCCTAAGATTTTAAGATATATATATATATTAATAAATTAATTTGTAATTTTTGATATTTTCCATTTAATGCAACATTTAAAATATTTTTTTATACATTATAGAACTAATATTGGCTTATTTTACACATAACACCAACTTGTCTTGCAATAGACACATTATAGAGTTTTACAGAAAAATAATATATTATTAAAATATAAGTATTCAAAATAAAAATATATAACATAGAGGTTATGAATAGTATTAACTAACTTATGAAAATATTTTGTTTACACAAAATATAAAATGAATTAATTGGTTTCAAATTTATTAGAAATAGATATAAGAACCAATTGAATGTAAAGGAAATATTATTATAGAAAACTATTTTTATACTCACAAAGATATTTTATCTTAATAAATTAAATTAATTATATTTTGAGAATGGTATTAATGAAATATATATGTTATATTTTAAATAAAATATTTTTTATTTTCATCAAATATATTTGATAATCATAAGATAATAACAAACTCAATATTTCTTATAAAAACCAAATATTTTTATAAAGGCACTTTTTCAACCTTTTAATGGTGAGATTTTTTAATAAAATTTTGGGAACATTAATAAATATTATATGTTGGAATAAACTTAATTTTTAAAATTGAAATATAAAAATTATCTTTGATTGATTTGTTTTTTATTTTCCTATGAACTATCATTTTTTAATGAATAGTGAAAAATACTGAATTTTAATTCAAAACTTCTTTTTAATCCAATTTATTTATAGTTTGAAATTATATTTTAATTACATTTTAAAGTCAAATTGTATCAATTATTTATCAATTAATCAAACATAGGAATTTTAAATCAATTTCTCAATGAAATTGAATATAAAAATATACTAAAATGTTTAACGTTTTTACTTTAAAACCCTGCATGGTCGTCCCGTCTACAGGATTAAATATAAATTATTTTATGCCACCTATGTGAATGAAATTTGGAAAAATTTATTCAATATTTTGAATCATCATAAATTATAATGTCTAATAAATTAAAATTTAGTTTTCACTAAAAATGTTAGTGAATGTGTTTAAAATTAATTACAACGATTAAGGAAAATTAAAATTAACAAAGGAATAAACCTTAAACTTAAGGGCCCAAATGAAATATAAACTTGTAAAACACCCATTTTATTTCTAGGATTCGTCCACTATCCTTCCATTATTTATTTTTTTGGTTTTAAATTACTTTTTTGTGTAAAAACGTGGGTACACCAAACTTTTGTTCAGAAATACCAAGTGAGTCCTTTCCATCCCGTATAAAAGGACACCACCTCTCCCAGTTCCTCACACCTATAAAACCACTTAGGTTCAGAATAAATCTTCCCAATACACTTATAAACATCCCTCATCAATCCTTTAGTCCTCCCTTTGGTAATAAATTAATCCAAGGAAACGCTTTTGGTGAAAACCAAAAGGATTTACACAAAGGAGAGGTAACATCCTCCCTCAGCTCTTTATCTTATTTTCATTGTCCACCACCTCAAATATCATTATTCCATTACTATATAAAAAAGTATCAAAAATATACTTATATTTTATTATTATTATTATTTTGACCTACACTAACACACACTTCCATCTAATGGGTAATGAACATACTATTTATGTGTACAACGAACTACCGCCTCCCAAAACGATGATTGTTAGTTCTTCATTTACCACCTAGCATGATGGGAATTATGATGGAAAATATATTTATACATAATATATATATGATATATATAATTACTATAATATTATGAATATTTTTTACAGTGCATATATATATAATTTCTATTTTGTGTAAATATTATAATTTCGTTTGAGAAAGTGTGGAAAATTGTCCCCTCAAAGCGATGTGATTCGTTCACGCAGTACATGGAATGTATTATGGAAGGGTTTATTGAAATTATATGATATATATAACATAATAATTATACTATAATGATATTATATATACATATATTTCATTTATGTTTTTTATCTTTCAATAGTACAACTAAAAATGGAAGTAATGTTCATTCGTATGTACGGCCTACAGTCTCCAGGAACGGTGTACTCCATTTCATACTTCTATATTATATAAATTTTCATAATACACATATACTGAATATAAATGATATTTATATCATTTTTTACATTATTTAAGTCAATATATAAGTATAATAACCAAATATATAACCAATTAGTAAACATGCGAAGAACAAAGCGAATAATACCTGAAGTGAAACCTTAACATAGAATTGTTAAAAAGTGGGTAATATGAAGTCATAATCAAAAAATATATGGTATTATATACAAGAATTTGGGTTTTATATATATTTATAATAAACTTATATTTATTATACAATAATTTTGTATGAATATGATGAGATTCAAGACACAAAATAAGGGGATTTCTCATTTCAATTTTTATTATCCTTGAGATACATTCCATGTTCACCACTCACTTATTTTTTGTGGTATATATAATGGCCAGTACTGTATTATATGAAACTTATACTAAAATTTATGGTTATTAAAATGTCCATTTTATGATATATATTTAATGGGGTTTATGTTTCAAATTTTTTGAAATTGGTAACGTAGTTTTGTCTCAATTTTCCTTCTTTGAGACACATGTCATGTTATGCACCTATATTTTTCTATGAGGTGTATATACTTACATTTAAATGTTTCATCATAAATATTATTATTTTAGTGATATTTTATGCTTCATTTAATTTTATTCTTTCCATTTTATTATGATTCAATGTTATCAAAGTGTAAAGGTTTATTTAAACAAACTCATCGTTTATTGAGATTGTTTATGATGATGCTTACATTGATGGAATATTATGATAAATCTCTCAATAAATATAATGAATTTTAGTATCCTAATGTTATTCATGTTATATCTAATAAATGTTATCGTTTTCAAACACTTTTTTATATAATATTATTAATAATGTGTTTATAAGAAAGTATGACTTTACCTATATCTTTGATTGGAAATCTATATTCCTTCAAAAACATGTTATTTAAAAAAAATTCCAAAAATATTCTAATTTTTTATATTTAAAAGAAATTTGTACCAATTATTTACATTTAAAAGGTGTTCTTAAAATCGAATCTTTTTATCATTTTCCGATCAATGAACTTTTCGAAATGTTTTATGGTGAAAAAGAAATGTTCAGTATGTACAGATTTACTTACGGTCATAACCATCATTCCCTTGAATCTTACTTTACAATATTACGAAGTTTTTTTTATATAAAATGTTTTCTTAATCTTCTAGAAATTCATTATTTTAATTTTATTTTCAATTAAAATGTTTTTAAAAAATTTGTATTGTTTTAAATGATTTTCAAAGATCCTTTTATAAATTTTCCAATAATTTTCAATGAAATTATTTTCAAAAACATTTCCATATTTATTTATATGTTTTCATTAATTTTTTAAAATAACAGGTTTTAAAAAAATTCAAAGATTACTTTATAAATTTTCATGTTTATTTTCATGAATATGGTTTTCAAAATGGTTTCTGCTTCAAAAAAAGGAACTTCAAAAGAAGAAAGAATACTTTCCTAAATAATGGTTTTTAAAATATATTTCTAATTTATTTTCCATATAAGATGACATTCATTGGTGTTATTTATGCCTTTCTAGGAAACTATCCAAAGGTTCTATTCAAATTATTTTTATAAATTGATTATGTTTTGATGGAATGATGTTTATGATAAAATTTTTCTATTTCATAGTATATATATTTATGAAACTCCTTCCTCTTCCATGGGTTATATACTTATGAATCCCATTTCACTTCAATGGGTTATACCATGATAAATTCTTATGAAACCGGCATCCATTTATAAGTTATTCTAGGATGAAATGATTATGAAACCTATATAATATCCATAGTGTATCATATGATTAAATGTTTATAATGCACATTTCCATTCATGGATTATGATATTACGTTCATGAAACCCATCTATTTTTATGGGCCATGGTATGATGGATGTTTTATTATCATGTAGTGAATTTATGTGTGATTTTTTTCATGTGATGGTTGGGACCTATATTTGACTCTAATGTATTGGGTAATGATAAATGTTTTATGAGCTTAAGAGTGTACACTAGAGGGAATCACAAGCCCGAAACAAGAGGGAACATGGGAGGGATTCCCAAGCCTAAAACAAGAGGGAATCTTAAACCCAGAATAAGAGGTTACACAGGTGGACATGCCCAGCCCGAAATAAGAGGGTACATTGGATGGAATACCATGATCAAAGGAGGTACAAAGGTTATTAGACCAATTCTAACACTTTGTGATGTTCTTGGTAGGTAGCATTGATATATTACTTTCTATGTTTATGTGTATGCCACAGATTTCATGTGTTATTCCTATAATATTCTTATTCTCTTGTTTCCCATATTATTAATGTATTATGAACTCCCAATATTTATTCCATGATTCATGTTTATAATCTTTGATATGTTGGATATGATATTTTAATGCCATGATCACCTTCTCATACCCTTGTGCTTATGTTTATGCTTACATATCTCCCTTGTTTACCCTTACTAAGCATCTGATCTCACGCCATTTTATGTTTCCTTACCTAGGATAGGAAGATATATTTTATGTATAGTGTGTCTAAGAAGGGTTATTTTCATGAAGAACCTAGTGTTAAATAATGTATCACATTCATGTATAAATATTTATGTTTCCATGTTTCCAGTGGTATTAAACTAAAACAGAATTTGTGTATACGTTTGTATAATGTTTTAAGTATTCTGTAAAGGTTAAGTAATGTCTATATACATTAATCCTAGGTTGTAATAGTTCATATCAGAGAAACATTTTAGTCAACCTTGGAAAACTATGGTGATAAAACTTCAGTGAGATACCTAGGTATATTTCTAAAGATATGTCTAGGTATGTCTCTAAGGATAACTATAAGGGTGAGTTAACATTTAGGAAAATGTCCTAGAATTTTTGTAAAGGATAGAGTGAGTGGTTTCCAAGAAATTCATCCATATTTGGATAATATAATTGGATGTGGCTCTAAGACAGATGTACCTAGGGGTAACAACTCTAACAAGGTGTGTTGAGCCTGACTCAGTGTAACCTGATACATAGAAACGGGCCTTGATGCATGCCTGGTTTGACACTCTCAATGGATATGCTTTTGAAATTTACAAACTATTTATGAACCATCATGAATGAATTAAAATTTACAAAATATTTTGGTGTCATGATTTAGATATCTAATAAGTAATTTTTCATGATTATGTGGTTTTATTTTATGATATGTGTTTCTTAACCTGTGCTTTCTGGTTTTAGTCAATAAGGAGAGCTAGAAGAAACATGATTAACATTGAATGTTTAATATGTGGAAAGTATGTTCATTATGAAATTTTTTTTTCCAAGTGGAAGTATAAAAAATAAAATTAGGAAGGTGGTATGATTATTAGTTATACTTCAAAAGAAAACGATACCACAAATGGTGTGTGAATAGTATGTGATGTTCTTCCAGTATTACTTAAATTAAACATAATAACCATGATTATATTTATGTTGAGGAACCTTAAGACATGATTTATATTTCATATTCTAGGAATGAGGTATTAAGGAATAAGTTGATGAAGCCAAAGTAATGTTTAAAGAATAAATTTTTATAAATTAATTTTTTATGTTTTGGAATTAAAATATAATGAATCATGAAATATATTAGTATTTTTGGAATATGTTTTCATAAAGGATTGAAATGGATATGTTCAATGGTGATGAAGACTTTTAAAAGTGAGATTTTTATTAAGTTAAGGTAACCCTTAATGTGATCAAGATGTTGACAAAATTGTATTTTTCTTAGATAACGAGAGGATTGATTTGGATAATGTAAATTATATTGTATCAATAACCTTAGATCCAATTAAGTATTTGTTTAAAATGTAGTATATTTAATCATGGATAAAGTTTAAAAATTCTTGAAGTTACAGAATATATCCAGTAATCTTTGGAATAAGGGAGTATCCATTTGTTTCAAAAAAGGATTTATTGAAATTTAGGTTTCTACCATGTTTCAAGATAATATACGATGAGGGTATTCACATGTTTGAAATGTAAAAATCAAGAGATACTTTTTGATGTATATCGGATCAATGTTAAGAATATTTCATGACCTTATTTCTACTATTATGGATTTTCATATTTCAGAAGGGAAATAAGGCTAACCAGATATGGAAATATTATGTTCCATTTTGGATGAAGTTTGTGAGATTAAAGCATTATCTCAAAACATGAGGATTTATTTATATTGGATAAAATGTTCTATCTACATTGTGTTTATGCTAACTAATAAAAAATGGGATGGCATATCATGGATCTCCTCATCTGTTAGTATTTTCAGAATGAAAAATTCACCTTCCTTTTGGAATAAAGAGGGAAAGTGGATCAATGAACAACAAAGGGTGGAGTTTTCCTAAAATCATTCAAGTATATATTTTCCTGAAAATTATTCAAAATTAGGAAAATGATATAGATATAAAAATTTTCCCTAATATCTTAATTTTTTAAAAATTATGGACATTAAAATCATCACAAATGTATGACTTTTAGGCCCTCAACTTTTTATTGACCATACTCGTGTTTTTGATTGATGAACTCAATCACTCCCTAATATTATTTACGCGTTTCCTCTAAGTCTATGTTTTCACTTCCTAACAATGTTCTTCTATGTGAAAACCTAGTTATATGTTACATTGGGTAACCATTATGTTTCCAAATTTCCCTTTTCAAGGTAGGTTTCCGGATTAATTTTCACAATGTGGGTTTATATGAAAGTAACTTTCAAGTATTAATCCTTTCTAACCCAGATAAATTTTGAGGGAAAAAATTAATTTTAAAGGGGGTAGAATGTAACACCCTAAGATTTTTGGAAATATTTTTATTCAAATAAATTTAATATTTTTTATCTTTTACACTTCATATAAGACTATATATTTATATATTTAATCAATAATTTGGTCTCGCGCTACATGTAACAGCAACTTGGCTTGAGATACACACATTACCAAGTCTTACCAAACAATAATATATTACTAAAATATTATTACTTAACAGAATACTATATAACCTAGAGGTTATGAATAGTATTAACTAAATTATAAAAATATGTGGTTTACAAAAAATATGTAAAATGAATTCATTGGGTACAATTTAATTATAAATGGATATAAGAACCAACTGAACATTAAAGAAATAGTTTTATAACAATATATTTTTATAATCCCAAATTATTTTTATCATAATAAATTATATTAATTAAAATTGGATAATTATATTAATGAAATATATATGTTATATTTTCAATAAAATATTTTTTATTTTTTCCTAATATATTTGATAAGCATAATATAAGAACAAACACAATATTTCACATAAAAATAAAATATTTTTATAAAGGAACATTTACCACATTTTTAATGGTGAACATATTTTAAATCCAATTTTTAAAAATTTTATAATTATTATATGTAAAATTAAACTTTTTATTGTAAATACAAGAATTAAATTTATCTTAGGGTAAATGTTTGGTATTTTTCTGTAAGTTTCATTTTTTATTGAATTGTGAAAAATATTGAATTTTAAGAAATAAAAATACGTTTTCATATAGTTTAATTATAATTTGAAATTAGATTTTTTAAGTCACATTATATAAATTACTTATTAATTAATCCAATATAGTTATTTGGAATACATTTCACATGGAAATTTAATATAAAAACCTAGAAAACTTTTGAATGTTTTTAGTTAAAAACCCCTCATTGTCATCCTGTCTGTAGAATTTAATATAAATTAATTTCTACCACATACATGATTGGAATTGGGAAAAATTGAATCCATATTTGAAATAATAATAATTTATAATGTCTAATAATTTCAACTTCGTTTTTGAATTAAAATATTAGTGAATGTAATTAATATCAATTATAATGATTATAAAATTAAGTTTAAAACTAGACTACACATTAATCTTAAGCGTCCAAATGACCTTGACACTTACCCAACACAAATTTTATGTCAATTAGTCATCGATTAACCTTCCATTATTGAGTTTTGTTCATTTTGGTTGACATTTCATACGTAAAAATGTGGGTACACCTAACTTGTTTTCAAAAATACTGAGTGAGTTTTTTCCCTCCCCTGTAAAAGGACACCATCTCTTTTACTTCCTTACACCTCTAAAAAACTTAGGTTTGGACAATCTCTACCCAGTACACTTCCCAAAATCCCTACATTCCTCCTTGAAGCATAACTTTTGTGCATAAATCAATCCAAGGAATCCCTTTAGTAAAACCCAAAATGAGTTACACAAAGAAGAGGTAACATCCTTCCTCAAGCTCCATTATCTTATTTTCATTCTGCACACCCTCAACTCTCTTTATCCCATTTTTATACAAAAAAAAAAGTATCTGAAATATCCAATAATTTTTTATGCTAATTTTTCTACCAATGCTTATATACACTTCCACCTAATGGGTAATGAACATACTATTTAATTTTATGGAGAACTACCACCTCATGAAACAATGATTTTTTGTTCTTACATTACCACCTCTCATTGTAACACCCTAATATTCCATGATACGTTTCTCTTTAAATAATAAGATAGCATGCGAAGTTCGCAACACTGAGTTCAAGCGCTCCACAACCCATCAAAATAGCCATTTAAAAATCGGTTATGAATAGTGATAACCACATTTTTAATTTTTATATATCCCATATAATTTTAACATTCATATTTTATGTTTATTAAACATAATATAAGGACAAATTAAAATTTTCATATAAAAGAAGTATTTTTAAGAAAATGTATTTTTTCCGCCTTTTAATGGGAAACCCTTTTTAAATCCAATATTTGAAACCATTATATATTAAATTTTATGAAATTAAATTATTTTTTAGAATCAGGATATAAAAATATAGTATGGATAAATTTTTGGTGTTTTTTTGATAACTTTCATATGAATAGTGAAAAAAATACAGATTTTTAATTGAAAATTTTTTTTTAATCAAAACAACTTATAGTGTAAAATTATAAATTTGAATTGTTTTGAAATAAAATTATATTATATTTTTATAATTTAATCCAATTTTGGACATAGGAAATAATTTTACATTTAAATTATACATAAACACATATCAATCTTTTGATACTTTTAACTTCTCAAAAACCTGCATTCTGGTTTTGACTATGGGAATTAATTTTAAATTAATTAATTCAACTTCTATGTTTTTAATTTGGTAAAATAGACATCTTTTTGGAAATTTTAATATCAAAATTAGCCTAGGATTAATTTTTGGTATTTTTCTAAAAACATTCAATTTTTGATAAATAGTGAAAAATACTGCATACTATATAAAAACTGACTTTTTTATTTAAATATTTTTTTTATTTAAATTTATTTTCATGTAAAAATAGATACTTAATACCTATTTTAGTCTAATTTAGTTCTTTTGATTCATTTTATAATAATATTAGATATATATATAATTTTATTGAACTTTTAACGTCTTTTACCCACTTTTTAAGAACATTTGAAAATTTTCATAAAACGTAATTTTACCACTTTTGTGAATTGAATTTAAAAAATAATAGAGCAACTTCTTACATATTTAAGTAAAATTAGGTTCAATAGGATGAAAATAATTTTTTGGTGAATAGTTACTTTTGAATTTTTTTACCACGGTTAAAAGTAAATAGGGTAATTAAAGGTAATTATGATATTATAATTACTCTAACACATGTTCTAATTCTATTTAATATGTGTTTTTAGAGCACATTCAACCTTAAAAATAAAATATGATCCTTTTGGTCCACTTTAATTAGATTATGACATTTATTATTATTTTATTTAAAGAGATAAAAGTGTTAAATTCTAAGTTTAATAACTATACTATTTTTAATATAGGGTTATACATAAGATAAATTTGACTATAAATATTTTGTAGAAATTTAAAAATATTTCCTACATAATGGTATTTTATTTATAATTTTTAGACATTAAATAATTAAATTTATTTATGACACAATGATGATGCAGTAATTACCTTATTAATGAAAGATGAAAATAATTGATATTATAAATATATAAATAAATGTAAATTGAGAGTTTTGATACATTAAACTAATTTTATATTTTAAAAGGAAATGTTAGGATTGATTTAATTTATTTTTTTCGAAGTAATCAGGTTTTGTTTACTTTTTGAAAAAACAAATACTAAATAGTGTCAAAATTGACATAAATAAGTTTTTAAAACAAATACTATATTATTAAATGATATAAAATTCATAAAAATATAAGGTTCATCCAAAAGACTCTTATAATGACATATATGTCATTAATTAACCACTTTGAGTTCTCTTGGCTTTTTATAGTAAGTTTATTAACCATTTATTATAGTAATACAAGAATACATGGTAAAAGTTAAACTATTTAACTAAGAGTTAAATATAAAAGATAAAGTTAACATGGTAACATATACCTATCTAAAACCTATTGGTTGAGTGGTTTTCAACCCATACCCACCTTATCCTAGAAATAAATTTTTTTGGAGCCATTATAAACCGAATATGATTGTATAATAAATTAATATTTCAAGCTTTTCCAAAAGTGACCCTCACCTCTCTTATAAAATGGTACTTCTCATTCTCTCCAAATAACACCTCCAAATCCATTTGGATTAACCAAAACCTACTCAAATATCCTCCTAAATAACCTCACTCAAACCTAAAGGCCTTACTTTGATCAGAATCCAACCTAAGTTTCCCTTTTTATCAAATCAAACGGAATCACTTGAAGAAGAGGTAACAATTCCATCACCTCTTTCAAAGTTCTTTTCTTCTTCCATATCCTCTTTCTTTGTTGTTTCAATACCAAAAATAATAACTCCAGTACCTTATTCATATTGTGATGTTATTATAAATATGGTAAAACCATATTCATTATTCTATACATCCTATGAATGACAAAGTCACCATACGTGTGTGTGTGTGTATGGCTTACTATCTCCACGTCGTGGTGTAGTTTGTTATTCAACACTTCAGTATTTGGATGGATATAATAATGAGTACAATTGATGTAAATAATAAATATAACATGTTAAAAATTCTGTATATATAATATAACCATCTAATTACATACTATTTCACCATCAATAGAATGGTATTGTCGCTCGTGCGTACATACAGATTACCCTCTCCACGAACGCGATGGTATTCATTCTCCATCATAACAATTCAAGAATAATTTTCATATTATAATTAACAATAATGTTTAAGAACTTAATATAATTCTCTATATGAATCAAATACATCCTATACATAAAAATCATGACTTACGTAACAAAACATATAAAGGAAAACGAATCAGTTAACACCCAAAATAATGATACTACAGAAATATCATTAATAAAGAAATATTAGAAGATCATATATGATATCATATTTCTGTATGTTATTATTTAATAATTTAATAAAAATGATTTCACCATTATACAGTAGGTTAATATACCCACAAATATGGAAAAGTACAAGGTAAGGGGTTTTTATCTCAATTCGTATTCCCATGAGATTCAAGCTATATTGATACTATTTCCTTCTGTGTGGTGTATGTACTGCTCATGATTGTATTCCTTGTGTAATATAATTTAATTTATGGGTATTTACATCTTCATTTTAGGATCCTTCTTTCATGGGGTGTATGTTTCATATGTTACCAAATCGGTAAGAGAGTTTCTATTTCGATTACCACTCATTGGGTTTTACGCAAACTTCATTGATTATTTCACTCCAAGATTATCTGTGAAATCACAATTTATTTATTTATGCAGTAATTCATACTCCACATTGTGTGGATATAATTTTTATACACATAATCACATCATTGATGAATTCTAAAGTCATCGATATGTACTTGATAAGAGTAATCTTTACTCAATTTCCATTCATTGAGTTAAACATCCATGCCATTGGTGTTTTTTTACAATGATATATGTGAATGTCATCTTATTTATTTACACTGAATATCCAATCACATTGAGTGTATTTATATTTTTTCCACATAATTATTTCATTTATTTATCCTTAACCTAAGGATACGGTCTTTGTAATGGATTTTTTCTCAATGTACATTCCATTGACACTTCTTTGTTGTTATGCACCGATTCACTTTTATATGGTGTATATACTGTACTTTGACATGGTATATCATGAATCCATTTATTCTCATGATATAATAAGGTTTTGATTAACTCAATTATATGTATTCAAGCGTCTCTCATTTGGTTAGGAACTCTAACTAAAATATCATTTTAAATGTTTTAAAGATTTATTCTTCTAAATATTTCTCATTAGTGTCCATGCTTTAAAAATGGTTTTAAATATTTATTTATATGGACATAACTGTTTTAAAATTAAAATTCCTTTTAAACGTTTCAGAGTGGTATGGGACACTTTTATTCAAAAATATTTTTTTAACAGCTTCTTGATAAATAGTGAGACATTTAAATGTTTTCACGAAAAAGGGGATATTTCTCTCAAATAGTTTTACTAATTATTTCCATCCATGACAATATCGTTCATTATTCTTTATTGAGGTTGATTTATTATAATACAATCTTCCATATTTTATTTAATGAGTTATGTTTGACTGTGGATGTTCTATTTTTATACCATTTATGGTGTGTGGTTAAAATATTGACATTTTATATGCTCGTTTTAATAAGAATGTTTAGATTATGTTTCAACCTTTTCCTAAGAGGAATTCATTGGAATTAGTAAGTAATGGGTGGAACCTGCTCTAGCTCATCGATGCATAAGTAGGTCTCATGAGACAAACTAGTGTCTTGGCCCAAGGCCTTGGCCAAATCTTATTTGTAGTCTTGGCATGAGGCCTTGACTATGTGGTTATGATGTCTGGCATTAAGCATTCCATCATTATGAAATTAGATATTGATATTACATGTGATTATTCTAATAGTATAATATTCATGTCAATGAGTAAATGGAATTATTTGATTTATATTTTCCACATTTTTCTGAAGTTTAATTTTAAAAGGCTTGTGTTTTAGTTTTATACATTTCCTTAAATGTTTATGTCTCTTATGATAATTTCCACTATATTCTTATCCTTACTGAGCATCTGAGCTAACCCATTTCTTATGTTTTATTTTTCCCAATATATAGAGAAGTATGTTATGATTGACCTGCAGGAATAGGCTAAGGGATATGAGTGTGTTCAAAGGAGACACAATGTTGTAGTTTTTTGATTTCGTAATGTAATATAAAACAAATGTGTGTATCTAGTACTTCCAGGGATACTAAACTAATCGGTCTTTCGAGACTTGATCTCTTCTGATGATGAAAATGTAATTTAATAATGCACCGACTCTAGGTAACTAGGTTTAGGGCATTACAGTTGGTATGATAAGAATTTTAGTACAAACCATGGAAGCTATATTTAGAAAAACTATGATTAGAAAACACTAGCCTAAGATAGACTTTGAGGATTAGTATTGAAGAACATCCAAAATTTTTGGTAATTTAAATATTATGTGAGTTTTTAAAGAAATACATCCCTATCTGGATATGAGCACGTAGAGGTAGCTCTAACACAAATTAACCTAGGGGTAAACCTTGAAAACACAGCTCTGAGCTGGAATCTAATGGGAACTGGTGCACGACAATGAGTCTTGCTATACTCTTGGTTATGATACTCCCGAGTGATATGCTTAGGATAATTCACATTTTCATTAAAAACCAATTTGTAGGATTTTAATATAAGATGAGAATAAATAACCTTGGTTGATCCTAAGGTGTTTTAGATATAAAATGAGGTGTCGTGATATTCTCTATATGATTTTTTGACTATTTTTACTCACACTATGCTTTCTAGTTTTAGTCAATGGCTAGATTCCAAGGAAGTCATAGTAACATTGAACATGATGTACAAGGTGGGAATGGTAGTGGAAAATAGCAATGAAATGGAATTTTGATAGGCGTTAAAGATATTGTGTTCATACCGAATCAATTTTCCAAAAAATATGATCAACAACATATACATTAACCAACTCCCAAACTCAACAATGAAAATAAAGGTGGATAATGATAAGAGCTCTAGCAGTGGAGACCATAGAGAAAAGAAATAACATTTTCCATCATGAATGAAATTTGGAAGGAGACACCCAAGAAAGTGTCTCAATGGAACAAAGAAATGATTTATTTGTGGGAAATAAAGACATAAAGTAAATAATTGTCGAGGGAAAATGAAGATTATTATAGAAGAAAATAAAATTGATCCTAAGAATATATTTACAGTCATTTGTCATAAATTTAGGGGACCTTGGCATTGCCCGAGTCAATACCCTATTCTATAGGATAACCACCAGGACAAGAAAGAACTTATGTTGAAATAAATGGATGGAAAAATGTTTAAAAGTATTAATTCTCTCTGTTGATGGGATTACTTATGAAGACGTTTCTCTTGTTTGTGTAACCCTACAGTTTTTTATGTGAAAATTCTATTTGAGGAATAATTATCTTTTCTTTTGTGGATATAGTTATAAAGAACTATTTGGGTTTATATGATCCTTGAATTTGACGAAATTACATGTTATTAAATTTAGGGATGAAAATGTGAGGTATGAGAAAACATTTCTGGATAAATTAGTTATGCTTATTTTGAGGAATTTATCTAATTTCGGGAATGTTATAAAATATAGTTTTTGAAAAAGTACAACACGTAGACTGTGTGACAACCTGTTGTGTCAGACAAAGCTGTAGGAATCGAACCCACAAACGAAGTGCGACTGGGATTTATCTCCTACCACTCGACGACATGAAGTCCTAGGTTAGTGGGACTAATAATTTTTAGTTAAATGATTCTATTGATCAATAATAAGTTTATTTTGGACCTTATGTTTTATCAAATGGATATCCGTAGTATAAGAAAATGGTTTGGAGATTAAGTGATAAATGTTATTTCGGAATATGTTTGCTCTTTTGGGAACACTATATGCATAAGAAAAATAGAATACTATGGGATTTCATTTGAGGAGTAATGGTGGATTTTTATTTTGTAATAATGTATGTTCATTCATTGACTTGTAGAGATTTGGGTTATTTATGAAAAATGATTAATCTATAATAGATAATATGTTATTAGGTTAATTACTTTTAAGTACGTGACTTTAAGTGGAGTATATGTTATTTGGAGATAAAAGATAAGATTTATCGTGGAAGAATTTGTTATAAAATTATTCTAAATTTTGGCCTTCAAACTTATTTTGGATTATTTTTAAGAATTTTAAGGATAATTGTGTTTTTTAATGGTCTTTGTTGAACTTTGGTTATTTTTTGTTTAATTTTGGATATTAAGAGTAGTATTTCTTTTATGTAAAGGATTTTACTTTTTGGGGATCATCTCATATTTTACTAACCATTTTAGTTTTGGGTATTGTCTAAAGAAAAGGTAAATATATATAGTTTATCTTTTTTGGACTATGTGATTCTCTATAAGTCGATTCTAGTGCTTCAGGTGTGACCAGGTCATCTTGAATACTTATCTTTTAGAGTAATGGATGAGTTTGTGGTAGAAATTAGTTAAAGGATGAAACTCTACTTGTCAATTATTCTTTTTCTTATTAAATGAATAAAAAAATTCCTAATATTTAGGGAAAGGATCTTAAAACCAAAAATGGGTTATCCTAATACCTTAGGTTTTGTTGAACTGGTGATATTTTTAATCATCATAGATTTATGGATTTGAGACCCTCAATTTTTCATTTACGTGTTTGTGATTGATGACATCAACCAATCCCTATAAATATTTACATTTTTTTCTCCAATTATAATTTCCACCCATGTTCTCCTATTATAAATCCTAATTTGGTGGTGACTTTTTCATTTCCCTTTCCATCTTATTAAGACTAACTTTTATTACGTATATTTCTAATGTGGGTTTTCCACAATGGTATCTTCTATTTTTTGAACTTTTATTTCTGAAGAACAATTTCAAATTGCAAGGATTCAATTTATTGAAGGAGAAAATAAGGTAGCACCCTAATCTTCCATGGTACGTTTCTCTTTGAATAATACGATAGTGTGCTAAGTACACAACACCGAGTTCAAGCGCACCACAACCTATAAAACTAGTCGTTTAAAAAAGTGGTTATAAATAGTAATTACCACCTTTTTAATTTTATATATATCCCATATAATTTTAACATTCATCTTTTGTGTTTCTTAAACATAATATAAAGAAAAAAATCAATTTTTCAGATTAAAGAAGTATTTTTCAAAAAATGCAGTTTTTCACCTTTTAATGGGGAACCCTTTTTAAATAAAATATCTGAAACCTTTATATATTAAATTTGAGAAAATCATATTATTCTTTATAATCAGGATATAAAAATTATTTTGGATAAATTTTTGGTGTTTTTCTGATAACTTACATATGAATATTAAACAAGAATACTAAATTTTAATTGAAAACAACTTTTTTAATCAATATAATTTATAGTGTAAAATAATACATTTTAATGGTTTTGAAATACAATTAGATTATATTTTCACCATTTAATACAATTTTGGTCACTATAAATAATTTTACTTTTAAATTAGACATAAACACATATCAATCTTTTGATACTTTTTACTTCTCAAAAACTCACTTTTGGGTTTTGACAATGGAAATTAATTTTAAATTAATTAATGAAACTTATATGTTTGTAATTAGGTAAAATAGGAATAATTTTTTAATTTGGAACATAAAAATTATCTCAGGATAATTTTTTTTGTATTTTTTAAAAAACATTCAATTTTTGATGAATAGTGAAAAATACTGCATAGTATAGAAAAACTGACTTTTTTATTTAAGTTTATTTTCAAGTAAAAATAGAGTCATAATACTTATTTATTATAATGTAATTCATTAGAGTCATTTTATAATAAGATTAGATATATATAAAATTTTATTTAACTTTTAACGTCTTTTACCCACCTTCTAGGCATATTTGCAAATTTGCATAAAATGTAATTTTTACACTTCTGTGAATTGAATTTCAAATATCTAAGAGACATGGTTTACATCAGTAAGTAAAATTTAGTTCAATAGGATGAAAATAATTTTTGTTGAATAGTAACTTTTGAATTTTATTTACCGCCGTTAAAAGTAAATAGGGTAATTAAAGGTAAAAATGGTATTATAATTACCCTAACACATGTACTAATTTTATTGGATAAGTGTTTCTCAACCAAAATAAACCTTAGTAATAAAATATGATCATTTTGGTTCAGTTGGATTAGATTATGACATTTATTATTATTTTATTTAAAGAAGAGTTAAAATTTTTAAATTCAAAGTTTAATAACTAAACCATTTTTTATATAGGGTCATACAGAAGATAAATTTGACTATAAATATTCATTATAAATATAAAATGATTTCCTACATAATGGTATTTTATTTATAATTTTTAGACATTAAACAATTAAATTTATTAATGACACAATAATGATACAATAATTACCTTATTAATGAAAGATTAAAATAGTAGATATTATAAATATCCAAATAAATGTAAATTGAGAATTTTGAGGCATTAAACTAATTTTATAGGTTAATATGACATGTTAGGATTGATTTAATTTATTTTTTAGAAGTAATCAAGTTTTTTTGACTTTCACAAAAACCAAATACTAAATAGTATCAAAATTGACATAAATGAGTTTTTAAAACAAATACTATATTATTAAATGATATAATATTAATAAAAATATTTCGTTCAGCCAAAAGACTCATATAATGATATATATGTCATAAATTAACCACTTGGATTTCTCTTGGATTTTTTTAGTAAGTTTATTAACCATTTATTATAATAATACAAGAATAAATGGTAAAAGTTAAACGACTTAACTAAGAGTTAAATCTAAAAGATAAGGTTAATATTGTGACATAAACCTTTATAAAAGATATTGGTTAAGAGGTTTTTGACCCAGTCCCACCTTTTCTTTGAAATAAATTATTCTTGAGCCATTATAAACCGAATATGATTGTATAATATATTAATGTTTCAAGCTTTTCCAAAAGTGACCCTCACCTCTCTTATAAAAGGGCACTTCCCCTTATCTAAAAATAACACCTCCAAAGCCATTTGTCTTGGAAAAACCCTTTCAAAATATCCTCCCAAAAACCCTCACTTAAACCTAGAGTTCTTTCTTTGATCAAAATCCAACATAAAGTTCCTTTTGATCAAATCCAAAGGAATCACCTGAAGAAGAGGTAATAATTCCATACATTTTAATGTCATGTTATAAGGACCTCTAAGTGAAAGGTTCTTGGTCAACACATAGTGTGGGACTTATGATGATGCATCCCAAGGAACATGGAAAGGATATGGGTTTCCATGTAAGATTAGACCCTGTTGGGAATATAGCCCAGTGAGAACAAGGTTGATTTGAAGTGTTGGGATTGAACCTCAATGAGGCTTCCTACGTATCCCATATTGATGGGAATCAAAGCCCACATAGTTCGATAAGTATCATATGAGAGTATGGTTCTTTGAGAGAGATGTGTTTGGGCTTACATCCTGAAAAGGATGCCGTGATGACTTCAGGGGTTTAATTTGGGGCTTGTTCCTAAAGAGGATGCCCAGATTAAGGGAATTAGGATTGGGTTCAAGAAGAGGATGTCCAATGAGCTTGGGCCCGGAAAAGGCTTCCTACGTATCCTGGTTTGAACAGGAATCATAGTTCTAATAGTTCATTCCAGTTGTGAAATTTCTTTGATCATTACAAATCACTAAGACCAAGTGATTCATGCTCGGTGTGAGAAACAAGATAATGTTAAATATTCAACAAAGGCATTCACAATTTCAAAATTTTCCTCCTCTATTAGTAGAATTGGGCGCGTCGACCGTGGAATAGTGTGAGGCGACGAGCTTTTCCCTCTGTTCTATTTACATTGGACAAGGGTCTAATGTAAGGAGAAAGGGTTCAAGGTGAAGGGATTATACCAGGATGGCTACCCTTTTGGAAATTCGTTGGGGATTACTCCTAAAGAGGATGACCATTTGAGATTTAACCTGACATAGGAATCAGGTGTTGAAGTTTGAGGAATTTATTGAGGATCTTATCGAATCAAGGTACTCAAGGAATCCATAAGGAGATTCCAAACTCGTAACAAGTGAAAGGAACCAAGAAGAAAAATTTGACTCAAGGAACTTCATTGAGTGCGATGGAGTGTCTCAGATCATGGTATTCCAAAGTTGGAAGTTTGGCCACATAAAGGGTTTAATAGAAAATCTCATTGACTAGATCTGAAAAGTTCGCAGGTTCTTCACATAGGTGCTCTACATAGGTGCTTCACACAGGTGTGCTGTTCAGGTGGTCCACACAATTCATGTGTTCTAGACCATTTTGGGACTTTGAACCATGTTTCCCAATTTAATTCTCTCTTCTCTCAAGTTTTATAGAGCTACCTAAGAAAAATTGGGGGATCTTGGAGAAATTTCTATGTAATGGGAGATTTGGTACTTCTTCCAACTTTTTACCTCTTTGAAATGGGGAGCCCAAGGGCTCTATTTATAGGCACAGATGGGGCCTGGTCGAAGAGATGTTGTTCATGCAGGTACTTCGAGCAGCTCCACCATGCAGGTACTCCGCGTAGGGGTGTAGAAAAATTATTGTCATTTAGGTCCTCTACGTAGGTCCTCCGCATAGGTCCTATCATATTGGTCCCTTAGTAATATTTATCCACCTTCTGAGTGCCATAAATTATGATCCGTAAGTCCATTTAGGCTCTGCGACTACTCAAATCGAAGGACTTGAAGTGATCTACAATTATTGAGATTTTAAATACACCATGTATTCTCAGAAGAAACTCAGAAATTGAATTTAATTTGTCGATGCCTTTTCATCATCGATATTGGGAATCCACATCCTACTCTTGGATGGGGTAATCATTCCACTTATCCATCTGTATGGAGTAGTATTTTTCCACATAGAAATCCAAACTGCATCTTCTTTCTTCATTGTGAAAACATCTTTACTCATACTTGACATTTGTGGTCTCTATGAGAATCATATCTTCACTCTATATAAAAATTAATGAAACAAATTTCATGATGTCTACATTAATGTACCCTCAACTATGTAAATGTAAAAGGTAATGGGTCTTCATATCACTTCTTATTCCCATGAGATTCATGCTATATTGCTACTATTTCCATTTGTCTGGTGTATGTACAGTCCATGGTTGTATTATTTCTGTGATATAATTTAATTTATGGGTATTTTCATCTTCATTGTAAGATCCTTATTTCATGGGGTGTATGTTTCATACGTAACCAAATCGATAAGAGAATTTCTAATTTCGATTTCTAGTCATTAGGTTTTATGAAAATTTCATTGATTATTTTAATCAAAGATTACATGGTAAATCACAATTTATTTATTTATGTAGTAATTCACACAACCCTTTGTGTGGATATAAATTTGATACACATAATCACTGCATTGATAAATTCTCAAGTCATCGATATGAACCTGATAAGAGTAATCTTTACTCAATTTCCATTCATTGAGTTAAACATCTAAGTCGTTGGTGTTATTTTTACAATAATATGTGTGAATGTCCTCTGACTGATTTACAATAAATATTGAATCAAATTGAGTGTATTTATATTTTTCCCACATAATTATTTCATCTATTTATCCTTAACCTAAGGATATGGTTTTTATAATGGATTTCTTCTCAATTTACATTCCATTAAGACTTCTTTGTTGTTATGCGCCAATTAACTTTTATATGATGTATATATTGTACTTTGACATGGTTAATTATGAATCCCTTTATTATCATGATATTATAATGTTTTTATTAACTCAATTATTTGTATTCAAGCATCTCTCATTTGGTTAGGAACTCAAACTAAAATATTATATTAAATGTTTTAAGGATTTATTCTTCTAAATATTTCTCATTAATATAGAAGCTTTAAAAATGGTTTTAAGTACATATTTATATGGACATGAATGTTTTAAAATTAAAATTCCTTTTAAAAGTTTCAAAGTAGTATGGGAGAATTCATTCAAAAATATATTTTAACAACTTCTTGATAAATAGTGATACTTTTAAATGTTTTCAAGAAAAATGGGATATTTCTCTCAAATAGTTTTACTGGTTATTTTCATCTATTTCAATATCCTAAATTATTCTTTCTTGATGTTGATTTATTATAATACCATCTTTCATATTGTATTGAATGAGTTATGTTTGACTGTGGATGTGCTATTTTTATATGATTCATGGTTTGTGGTTAAAATATTTACATTTTATATGCTAGTTTTAATTTGAATTTTTAGATTATGTTTCAAACTTTTTATATGAGGAATTCATTGGACTTAGTAAGTAACGAGTGGAGCTCTCTATAGCTCTTCGATGCATTGGTAGGTCTCATGAGACAAAATAGTGTCTTGGCACAAGGCCTTAACAAAATTTTATTTGTATTATTGGAATGAGGCATTGACTATGTGGTTATGATGTCAGACATTATGCATTCCATCATTATGAAATTAACAATTGATATTACATGTGAGTATTCGACTAGTAGAATATCCATTTGAATAGGTAAATGGAATAATTTTATTTATCATTTAGATAATATACTAATATTTATGTTTTAAAGGATTGCGTTTTAGTCTTATAAATTTCCTTAAATGTTTATGTTTTTATATGATATTTTCCGCTATATTGTTATCGTTAATGAGCATTTGAGCTCAACACTTTCTTATGTTTTATTTTTCCCAGGATGTCAAGAATTATATTATGATTGACCTTTAGGAATAGGCTAATGGATATGAGTGTATTCAAAGGAGAAAGAATGTTGTACTTTTTTCATTTCATAATGTAATGTAAAATTTATGTGTGTATCGAGTACCCCTGGGTATACTAAACTAATCGGTCTTTCGAGACTTGTTCTTGTGTGATCATGCTAATGTTATGTAATAATATACTGACTCTGGATAACTGGGGTCAGGGTGTTACACCCATGGTGGGAATTATGATGGAAAATATATTTATATATAATAAATATTATATCTATAATTTCTTTATGATTATTTAATTCACTAAAAACATGTATCTTCATACTTTCTATTATGTTTAGATACAATAATTTTGTTTGAGGAAGTGTGGACTACCGCTCCACCAAAGTGATGTGATTCGTTCACACACTACATGAAATGTATTAAAGATGGATTTAGTAAAACTATATGATATATATGAGATAATAATTCTATTTTAATGATATTATAAATACATATAAGTCATTTAATTTTTTTATTTTCAATAGTACAAATAAAAACAAAAATAGATGTTCATACGAATGTACAACCTAATGTCTCCTTGAATAGTGTACTCTATTTAATATTTCTATATTAATTAGATTATTATAATACATATATACTGAATATAGATTATATTTATATAGTTTCTTACATTATGGAAATAATTATATAAGAATATAGACCATATATTTAACAAATTAAGACACATGTGAAGAACAGATTAGATATCACCTGAAGTCAAACATTAACATAGAAATATTAACAAGAACGTAATATAAATTCATAATAAAAAACATATATGGTATTATATATAATAATTTGTCTAATGATATATTTATAATAAATTTATATTTATTAAAAAGTAGTTTTTTATGAATATGATGAGAATCAAGACACAAGGTATGGGGATTTCTCATTTAACTTTTTATTATCTGTGAGATACACGTCATATTCACCACTAATTAAATTTTTTTGGTGTATATAATGAACATGAATGTATTATATTAAAATTATAATTAAATTTATTTTTATTTACATATCCAATTTATCATCTCTCTTTAATGGGTTTCATTGTTCAACAGTTACCAAATCGGTAAATTAGTTTTGTCTCAATTTCCCTTCTTTAAGACACATACCATGTTATAAACCTATATTTTTCAATGAGCTGTATATAATGACTTTTAAATTTTATATCATGAATCTCCTTATTTTCATTATATTTTAATCTACATGTAATTTTATTCATTCCTTTGTATTATGATTCAATATTACCAAATTTGTAACGGTTTATTGAAATAATCTCATAATTTATCGAGATTGTTTATGATTATGATTCCATTGAAGAAATATTATGATCCATATATCAAGAAATTTCATTAGTTTTATTAAACTCTAGTTATTAATTTTATATCTACGAGATGGTACCATTTTTCCACTCTTTGGTACATAATATGATCAAGAAAGTGTTTTTAAGAAATTTTGAATTTTACTCTCTCTTCAGCCAGACATCTATGTTCCTTTAAAAAATGTTTTATAAAAAGTTTTTAAAAAAAATCAAACATTATACTATGATATTTAAAATACATTTTTATATATCTTTTTCCATTTAAAACAAATTGTTTCTTAAAAAGCAATCATTTTTTCGTTTTCTGATTGAGGTACTTCTCTAAACAATTTACGATGAAAACTTAATGTGTGGAATGTACAAATTTACCTACCATAATGATTATCATTCCCCTGAAGATTGATTTACAATATTAGAATTATATTTTTTTTAAATAATATTTTTCTTAATATTGTAGAAATTTATTATTTTAAAGTGAATTTAAATGAAAAATATTATCAAAATGTTTTATTATTTTAAATGATATTCAAAGACTCCCTTATAAGATTTTAAAATATTTTCAAAGAAATGGATTTAAAAAAATTTCTATATTTTTTTATTATTTTTCAAGATATTTTAAATAAAAAGGTTTTAAATATGTTTTCAAATATTTCTTTATAAGTTCTCAAGTTTATTTTCAGGAAAATGTTATTCAAAAGGTTTTATGTTAAAAAAAGAAACTTCTAAACAATAGAGTATATTTTACTAAAGAATGGTTTTAAAAAGATATTTCAAAATTATTTTCGATATAATATGAAATTCATTGGTGTTACTCTCACCTTTCTAGGAAATGACACAAAGGTTGCATTCATATTCTTTCTCTGAATGGTATATCTCTTGATAGAATGATGTTTATGATTACCCATTTATCTTTCATGTGTTATATGACTGTGAAACTCCTTCCCCTTTCATGGGGTTATATGCTTATGAAATCCATTTCACTTAAATTGATTATACAATGATAAATTCTTATGAAAAAATCTTCATTTCATGGGTTATTTTAGGATGAAGTGATTATGAATCCTATAAATTTTTCATATCTTATGATATGATTTAATGTTTATGATAATCATTTCCTTTCATGGATTATGATATTATGTTTATGGAACCCATTTATTTTTATGGGTCATGGTATGATGAAAGTTTTATTATCTTGTGGTGCATTTATGTATGATTTTTTCAAGTGATGGTTGGGACTTATACCTCCCTCCAATGCATTAGGTAATGATAAATGTTTTAGGAGCTCAAGAGGGTACATGAGATAGAATCCCAAGTCCGAAACAAGAGGGTACATGGGAGGGAATTCCAAGAATGAAACAAGAGGGAATATGAAGCCCAAGAAATGAGGGTACATAGTTGGACATTCCATGATCGAAAAAAAAGGTACATGAGTGGGCATACCAATCCCTAAATATTTACAAGGGTTATTATCTCAAGACTAACATGTTGTGAAAGAATTGGTAGGTAGCCTTGATATATTATTTTATATGTTTATGTTTATCCCAAAAATTTGATCTCTTATTCTTATTTTATTCTTATGCTCTTATTTCCCTTATGATTTGTGTCTTATTAACTTCCAATATTTATTCCATGATTCATGTTTTTGATCTTTTATATGCAGGGTATGCTCGTATAATGTTATGATCACAATATCAAATCCTTATGATCATGTTACTTCTTACATATCTCCACTGTTTACCCTTACTGATCGTATGATCTCACTAATTTTTATGTTTCCTTCCCTCAGATTTGAAGATATATATTAAGTACACCATTTCTATAAAAGGTATTATTCATGAAGAACATAGTGGGTGATAAAGTAGCTCACTCATGTATCAATGTTAATGTTTCCATGTTTCCAAAGGCACTAAACTAATATGGTTTTTGGGTTTATGTTTATATAATATTTTAAGTATTCTATAGAAGTTATTTAATGTATATGTATGTTAATAATGGATTGTCATACATAGATCCTTGGGGTAGATGGAAAAAAATATTAAATATATTATATTACGTGCACCTAATTTATCCAAAATAAATGAGTAACTCTCAAATGATGTATCATATGAGAAATCCAAGACAACCATTAGGTCCATAATTTGGTGTTTACCTTAGACAGAGTATAATATTTTTGAGTGTTAGATGTTTGGTTAGATAATTCACAAGGATAAGTTATTTATTATTTTTAATTTATTTTTTTTCAAAAATAATTAAATATCTCTCAAAGGGTAAATTGAATGAGAAATCCAAAACCACTATTAGGTCCGAAATGTGGGGTTTACCTTACACAGGGTACCAATTTTGTTTTCTTTTTGTGTTTGACAATATCTCACACAATAATAACATTTTAAACTTTTATTAGATTTTTATTCCAATTTTAATTAATTCAAATTAATTTTTTTAAATTATGTCACCTTGTTCATCATTTCATTGTGGAGACCACCATTAATGATGTTTCATTAATCTTAAGGCTAAAAAATAAAATGGTTTTAACTAATTTAGGATATGAAACACCATTAATGGATGAATTTATACACTCCTTCCTTAACTTTACGGTGAATTGTGGATTAAAAAGAAATTTTAAATTTTAAATATTTAATGATGGGGTTTATTGAAACGGTAATGGTGACGATGATTATAGATAATTAATAATAAAAATAACAATTATTATCGTTATTGTTATTAATAATTATGGAAAATAATATTAATTTTAGAAATTATGAAAGTCATATAATAATATAATTTTGTTATTGTTATTATTATTAATGTGAGATATTTAATAATAATAATCATTGTTTCTGTTATTATTATTAATTTGAGAAATAAATATTTTTTATCAAAATGAATTCATGTATAAAATAAAAATGTGAATAATAGTGCAATGGAATGTTTATCACCCCTCTTAATTATATGATATAATATAATAATGATGATATTATTACAATAATAATAATGGTATTAATATTATAATAATAAATTAAACAAGGGTGAGACGCCTTGGAGAGGGCCTAGCATTTAGTAAGGAGAGTGTGGATCACCTATTTTTAAATGGGGTTTTAAAATAATAATAATAATAATAATAATAATAATAATAATAATATGAAATATTATTATTGTTGTGAAAAAATCGTTTTGGCCATAAATCCTTCATACGGTGTAGGACTGATTTGCCATCAGCGGTAGCGTGACCCTAGAATTAAAGAGGTCATTTCAAGGCCAATGTTAGATACTTAATTTGGGCTCATGGTGAAGATCCACTAAGCACCTGATATAATTAAGGGAATGATGTAGAGAATTAATAAGACAGATCAATAAATAAGTGATGTAAATAATAAATATTTTTAAATTAATTGATGAAAATGTACTATAAATATGATCTGGGATGATGCACATGGCATGGGTAGGGAGAACATTATTTCTCACACATATCCCCTCTCTCTTACTAAATCTATCTCCCTTCTTTATTTTATTCTTCTAAAATTCCCTCATTAATATCTCTTTTGATATGGATCATATTGACACGTCGTTGGTTCTATCTGATTTATCCCGATGAGTATATATGTATTCTAAATCTTGGTTTTGAAGGTGGTGAGGAAATTTTTTCAGATTTAATTTAATCTTTTAGGTCTCAATGATAGCGATAATTCTAAATAATATCGTAATTGGGATGTTTCATGGATTTTTTGGCATGTGATCATCTTATAATTAGGTTTGATCATGTTTTGGGTGATGGAGACCATTTTAAACCTCTAGGTTAACTCGTAAAACCATGAGTTAGGAAGTTCCTTACCTTTCGGTCTCTCATTTTCACCTATTTCCATGATTATTATTTATGTTAGAATTTATTTACACCATGCTTGATTCTGATCACATGTGGGTGTGTGTATAGCAGTGGTATATGTTGTGATATATGCTTTACATGAATAAAATTAGTGTAGATTTTTTCAATTTTTATTGTTAACTCACATTTTTATGTTTCTTCTATATACTCAGGATGATATATTATGTTATTCCTGCTTGTGTGCTCACCCTGTATGTATGTTACCATTACATGGTTGTTTTATTGTTATTTGAAATTTGTGGACCATCATTACATATTTATAACTTAGAGGGGGTGTGTGTTGTTTTACGATGATGGTAGAAAAAGACCTCAGACAGGATGGTGGTATGAGGTATCCATGGTGTCGAGTCATATATGCATTCGAGGTATCCTTGATTTCAAGTACCATTCACATCGAGGAAGCCTGGATGTGACTAGAGGATTCCAAATGATATGGTTGACTTAAGGGATAGATGACACAAGGAGTATGTTCATATGACACCATGAGGGTGCCATACAGGGGAAGGTTTGGTTACTACCAAATTTTCCAAGAGATGGATTCTGAGCACCATGTACTGTTCCATTCATAGATGCATTCCAAGTCCCATTTTCTAGTGCATTCATACATGTATTTCTAGTGCCATGTGATGGTTAATTCTAATATGGATTCTAATTTCTATGCACTGGTACATGCTCCTTGAGATATTCCATGATTGTCTTTCCAGTATGGAGTTGAAGTAGGTATGACTGGCGGTTTGGTGGTGGCTTAGTTAGCGCACCACCATTCAATTTGGTTTTTTATGTTTATTTTATTATTACACATTAACTATTATTATTTAATACACTTGTATTATTGAGCACACATGGTTGATTCATTGGTGGTGTCCCACTGAGTCTTGTACTCACACCCTACACGGGCAATTCAATGTGCTTGTATATTCCAATAGAGACCCAGTGGAAGGGAATGGACCGTATAGTGTATGGATAAGCAGGTTGAATATAGAGTCGGAGTGGACCAAGGAAAACACTAGATGACCCCGTATTTTTTTATTTATTATCTTCTTTCATTAGTGTAGATAACCTTCCACTTTAAAATATTTTGTTTATATACCATGTAGTTTATATTTAGTTTCCACATTTACTCTGATTATTTATTCATTCTCATGTTATTATTATTTATTACCTTACTCAATGACATGATGTCGAGGGTATAGTCTCCTAAATATCAGATTTAGACCCTCACTGCTAGTCAGCAACCTCTTTCATTTGGGGAGGCACACAAGAGGTCATGTGGCATTCTGGCTTGGAGCTAGTGGTTCAATAAGGATGTTACAAAATGGTATCATGGATCATTATTTACGGACCTTCTCTTATCTTTATCTTGGGAAGGTATAATATAGATAAGAGATAGGATGGTCGGGACTTGGGTAGGGTGACTATGTCAGCGCCTGGCCAATACTACATAGTGGACCTCTGAGTTTCCATAAAATGGGAAATTTATGATTTTCTTTTACTATTTATTAATTACACCATGGGTGAAGCACGTGATGTTAGTATGGGATTTATGGAATTTCAAATGTATTCATACATAATGACTAGGAATGTAGGTCCACATTCCATATATATACTGATCATTGTGTTGTATTGTGGTTCATTAATTAAATACCTTGATTTGTGGAATCTTTTCATCATAATTCTCTTTGTGTGATATGTCTTTGTTGAATGCTATTATGATATGTCTTTATTGTTATTAATTACTTTAACTTAGAAAGTTGTTGTGTTTATTTATATATGATGATTGTGACTAATGTGCATGGATAAAAACAAGGGTTAGTTCTAAGAGGTTTATACCCTGGGTTAAGTGTATACTCCTAATAGAACCATGTGTGATCCCATAGACTCTTAAGAAAACCTTGTGTGATCCCATGTACTGGATATGATCTGAATATATTCCAAATGTTTATCCTGTTACAGATATCTGAAAGCGGGAGTCTGATGTTTGAACTCAGTTTTATGATTTCTGTATGTAAGACTTATAGGGGTGCTTCTTTAGTATGAGAAGTCAATATAAAGGTAGAATTGTAATATCGTGAATTTTTAAATTAATCAAAAACCCTCTTTTTGATAATTTATATGTTTTTTATGTGAAAATGAAATTGTTCAATAAAAAACATAAATTTTGTTTTAAAGGCTTGGTGTGGGGACTAAAGTCTACTTAGAATCTTTGAATATTCTATATAATATTTTTAGACTTACATACTATGTTAGTGTGAAATTCCAAGTCCCATTGAGTCTTAGCACAGGAAGAACAAAATATTAAATATATTATATTACACACATGTGATTTAACCAAAATAATTGAATAACTCACAAACGGTATGTCGTATGAGAAACAAAAGACCAATGTTAGGCCTGGAATGTGGTGTTTACCCTTGAAGGAGTATAAAATTTTTGAGCACCGAATGTTTGGTTAGATCACATATGAGGATATGTTATTTAATTGTTTTAATTTATTTTAATTTTTTTAAATAATTTAATATGTATCAAATGGTGCATCATATGATAAATTTGAGACCACCGTTAGGTCCAGATCATGGTTTTTACCTTAGATTGGTATTAATTTTTTATGTGTTGGGTATTTACAACATTTAACATGATAATAAGATTTTAAATTTTAATTATATTATTATTCCACTTTTAGTTAATTCAAATTAGTTTTTCTTAAAATTCTGTCACCTTCTTCAACATTTCATTATAGATACCACCATGGATGACACCGAATCAGTCTAAAAGCATCAAAATACAACATTCTTGACTAATTTAAAATATACAACTCCATTAATGGATGAATTTAAACACTCCAACAAATTTATATTGAATCATGGATTAAATGGGCATGTTAAATTATTAGTATTTAATGACAATTTTTGTTGAAATGTTAGTGGTCACAATGATTAGAGATAATTAATAATAAAAATAATAATTATTGTTATTATTATTATTATTATTAATTATAGAAAATAATATTTAAGGTGGGAATTATGAAAGTGATTTAATAATATAATTTTTTTATCATTACTATTATTAATGTGAGATATTTAATAATAATAATTATTATTGTTGTAAATATTAAGTTGTGAAGGAAATATTTTTTGTGGAAATAAATTTTTGTGTGCATATATGTGTATATGTGTGTTTTAAATATCTCTCTATATATATAGGAGACAATGTGTATATATTGGAATATTGAAATTTGATATTAATTTTAAATATTTAATAATATCAATGTTGTTTTAATAAAATAAAAATGTGAATAAGAGTGGGGAAAAAGGTTTCAAACCCCTATTAATTACATGATATAATATTATAATTATCATATTACTATAATAATAATAATTGTATTAATATTATAATAATAGATGAAATAAGGGTGAGGCACCTTAGAGAGGGCCTCGCATGCAGCAAGGAGATTATGACTCGCCTGTTTTTAAACTAAGGTTTTAAAATAATAATAATAATATAAAATATTGTTGTTGTTGTTGCTGTAAAATCACTATTTTGATCATAAATCATTTATATAGTGTCATATGGATGCACCGTTAGTGGCAGCGTGACCCTATAATTGAGATGATCATTTCCAAACCAATGTTGGATATTTAGTTTGGGCTCATAGTATCGATCATGAAGTGCGTAATATGATGATGGGTTTGGAGCATAAAATTAATAGAAGAAAATAAGAAATAAGTGATGAAAATAATAAATTTTATTAAAATAATTAATGAAAAGGTGTTGTAAATATGATTTTTGGTTCTGCGCATGGCATTGGAAGGAATCATGTTATTTTCCATGCCTCTTCCCTATCTATTACTCTTTCTCTCTCTTATATTTATATTTTTATTTTAAACTTCTCCCCTCAATATCTCCTTAAATATTTATCATATTGATGTTCCTTCGATTTTGTTGGATTCTTCTTGATGGGTAAAAATTTGTCCCTAATCTATGGTTTTTTGAAGATGGAGAGGTAGTTTTTTCAGATTTAATTTATTCTTCTTAATTATCAAAGATAGTGATAATTCTAAATAATTTCTCAAAGGGAATGGTTCAAGGATTCATTGGTGAAAGGCCATATTTTGGTTATATGTGAGCATGTTTTGGGTGAAGACGTCCTTTTAAAATATTGAGGTTATCTTGGAAAACTGTGAGGTAGGAAGTTCCTCACCTCTTGGGCTCTTATTTTGACTTGTTTCTAGGATTACTTTTTAAGTTGGAATTTCATTACACCATTATTGATTGTGATCACATGTGGGTGTGTGCTTGTGTATAAATGATATCTATTGCAATATATTCTTTCCATTAGTGATATTATTGTATGTTTTTCATGTTTAATTGTTATTGCATATTGTTAGGATCTTTTTATATGCGCGTGATGATATATTATGTTATTCCTACTTGTGAGATTGCTTTGTATGTATGTTAGCATGCCTTGGTGGTTTTTAGTGGTATTTGAGATAAGTTCACCATCGTGACAAATTTATCTCTTATTGGGGGAGTGCTCTATTTTTTGATGATGATGAAGAAATACCTAGTACATGGTGGGGATATGAGGTAGCCATGGTGTCACGGTGTGGATGAATTAGAGTTATCCTTTACTTCAATTACTGGTGACATCGAGGTATCCTAGTTGAAACTATAGAGAACCACGTGATATGGTTTACTTGACGGATAGATGATGCTAGGTGAATGTTCATGTGACACCGTGAGGACGTCATACAGGGGTAGGATTTGTTACTACCATCTTTTCCATGAGATTGATTCTGAGAACCATGTGATGGTCCATTCATAGATGGATCCTGAGAACCATGCATTGGTCAATTCAGAGAAGGATTGTGAGCACCATGCGATGGTCCATTCAGAGATGGATTTGGATCGCCATGCATTGGTCTATGCTCCATAATATATTCCATGATTATATTTCTAGTATGGTTCCAAAGCAGGTAGGACCAGATATTTTGTGGTGTCTTTTTTCACACACCACCAATCATTTTTTATTTATATGTTTATTTACTTGTTACACTTTTATTATTATTGAATAAATTTGTATACTTGGGAACACTAGGTGAGGACTCATTGGTGGTGTCCTACTAAGTATTGTACTCACACCCTACACTGGAATTTCAATGTTCTTGTAGATTCCATGATAGAACTAGTGAAGGGAATCAACCATCTGGTGGATGGATGAGGAGTTTGAACATGGACATGGAGTGGGCCGAGACAGAAATTGAAGGGCCCCGAAGTTATTTTATTTATTATCTACATTCATTATTCTGGAAAAATTTCAACTTTGGAAGTTTTACTTATATACCATGTAGGTCATATTTAGTTTCCAAATTTACTATAATTATTTATTCATTCTCCTATTATTATTTTTTATTATCCTTCTCAATGACATGATACATAGGGTATATTCTACCCACTATCGGATTTAGACCCTCGCAACTAGTCAGCACCCTCTTGCATATGGGGAGGCATACATGAGTTCATGTGGCATTCTGGATTAGACCCAATGGTTTGTTTGGGATGTTAAATTTGTGGATTTTTTATAATCGTTGTGATTTTCATGTTACATTGGTTGATAAAAACTCATCAGTTCATCTAAGAACCAAGAATTAGGATTTTATAATGACTCTTAACCCATGTCTCACATTTTATTGATCATGCAAGAATTGAACTACACCTAGAACGTCATTATACTACTAAAATACTATTCTTTATAATGATTCCTATATTAGGTATTGCATGGATTGTTCAAAATGAATCATCTTAGGACACCTTAGGGTGTCGATTTCAATATTTGTGGTGATTATAGTTTTGAATTTTTAATATATTTTTCTTATGAATTTGATTTTGGTGTTTATACATAGAATCATGCAAGAAGAGAATATTGGGAATTTATATTTTAGAATGACCTTTAGGTGATGATTTGTTTTTAAATGATGTAATGTGGAGAAATCCAAAAGGGTAGTGATTGAGGTAGACCTGGACTCATGATTCACATGCTATCACAGCTTCTCAGGGATGATAATTGATATGGTGGGAAGGTTATATTGACCAGTGTCATTCTATTTTTTTAATATCATAGGGAACATAAACATTCCATATAGTGGATGGATCATTCAAAGTACCAGACGTCAAAATTCGATTAATCCTATTGGAAGATCTAAAATATGTAGTTTTACACATGACTAGAAGCGTGTAGGATGACTCAGATCTTGATTTTTCAGTGAAGGATTTTTATATAATCCAGGACTACTACGATATTCCCTAAATAGGTTGTGTGTTAGGGAGTATCCCTAATACCCAATAAGACTCACTAGTGTAACAGTGAGCCAACACTAGGTGAAAGGTAGTCTACTAGCTCACTGGTGGACCCAGATCGTCTAGACCATGGGGTGCAATGGGTATTTATTTTGTTTTGATGTTTTAGTCATATCATTCACTGAACCCCCTTTGTAATTATTCTGAATGGATCGAAATTTTGAGGTCCATTCAATATTACCCTCCACTCCTCCTCCCTCCAGTATATCCCCTTAATCCAAAGTGATTATAAATGTGACCTAATGGAGAATCCAGGTAAGATTCATCATTCTTCATTGATGTTTTCAACTTTCTCTATAGTTCAGTAGAAACTCCTTCTTCCAGTCATCATGGATTATTCCTCTTTGTGAGTTATAGTATTTCTGAAAATTTCTTGTCTCAATTATCTTCAAACACTTTTCCACTTGATTATCTTGATCATTGATTGATCATTGGAGTGTCCTTGATTAAATAATTGGTGAAAATTCCATCAAATCATAATGGAATTTTCTAAGAACGATGAGGTTCTACATCATCATAGATAGAGGATGTCTCGTGATGATAAAAATTCATTTTTTATTGGAATTTAGTTTAAGATATGTCCCTTTGGGATGTATTCTTTGTTTTTTTGTAAAATTGAGTTAGATGGTATTTTTTTCTTATTGCCTCATGATAGGGATCTTCCCATTATGAAGATGAAAGATTGTTGTGGACCCTTCATCGGTGGTTAGTTGTAGTTCCAAATAGGCATTGATATAAAATATTTTTTTATAATATAATGATTTATACATTGAATGAAAAGTTCCTTATATTGAATTAACTAATTATAATTTAGATATAATTAATTAATTTGGAATATCTGAGCATGATTAGGACATCAACGTTTTTGGAGGAGCTTGAATGGAATTGGATTGACTTAGACAATGATATAAGACTTTTCTCAATAAAGAGTTAACTCAATTTTTGGTAGGTGGTTTTGTGTACATGGTGTATTTTTAGTTTGTTGGAATATGGTATACAGCCACACCACAAGTGGGTGGTCGACCTTGAGATTCAATTAAAATTGGAAAACAAAATAAACCACACAACATTAGATTTTAATTGAGTTATCTAATTAATTAAAATGAGAGACCTAGTTCCATACATAATTTGTAAACGAATGTCTTGTCTTGAATAATTAAATGAGTATTCATAATAATCTAATAAGGTTCTATGTTTCACATCAGGACATTTTGTGATGACTTATTTCTTGACCACTGATGTTTAGGGTTTGAGACTTATGATTTGTTTCTTGAAAGTGGTGTTCATGTGTATCCCCATGAGTCGAATGTTTCATTACCTTATTGGGGTGAACCAGTGATCCCCATGAGACATTTGATTGATTTCATTCATGTAGTGTGAATGTGTAACCTAATGAGACTTTTACTTGATATATGTCGGATGAGGATGTGTTAGGGTATGTGTTCTTGTTTGACATTATTTAAAAATACCCTATTTTAGAGAATTTTGTAACATTTATAGTTCTCAGTCTCTATGATTTAGTGTGTAGATGGAGCCTCAATGTTCGAATGGTGTGGTCTAAGCACCCTTAATGGTGGTTATGGCTATCCCTATATATGTATCTGCATATATGACTAGTGGGATAATCTAAAGGTTGTGTGACTTCCCCCAAAGTATTGATATTTGATTGATATGATATAAACATCCTTAAAGGTGGGTGTGGTATCGATATAGAGGGATTTACATAATTGATCAACTAGCTAATCAGTGCATGGTCTTAGCTATTTCATCAAAATGGACATTTTTTTAGAACCATTTAGTTCAGTACATCAGGAGAACACATGATATTCTTTTTGGCATGGTGTTGAAGTACGTATATCTAGTATTTAAGACCAAACATAAGTGGGAACTTTTTGATTTGCTTGTTTGGTTTCTAATTGTTTATTGTGTAGTTTATTATCATTTATTGACTAATTAGTTACAATTATCACAAGAATTTGCACTTTATTTACTATTTATATATGAAAATTCATCTTTGGAGTTATAATAAGTCATACTCACACCCTTCTCGGGTGAATATGGAACATGGATAGCTAAGAAACCCTCACTTATTGTAGGTATAAGATGGATTAAGGACCATTTTTTGATTATTTAGTTGGATATATCACTACAATTATAGAGACTAGGAGGAGGGTATTGTTGGAGTTTAAGATCCTATAAAACATTTATTATTTTCTACCTGTTGGGAAAAAATCCCTCAAGGTATCATTGAAACATTTTTGAGGTGATTGTGTTTGTTGACAAAGTGGGCCTCCGTGTTGTGTTTGTTGACAAAGAAAACCAGGACGTACAAATTTGTTGAAAAAGGGGATTTCATGGTGCCATGTTGAGTTCAAGGGATGTTTTTAATGATCCATGATTGATTCAAGAATGTCGATAAAGGAATGGTCGATCTAGAGGCGGTTCAAAAAGAGAAGGTACAAGGTGGCGTCGTTTTCTAGTGTTTGCAAAATTTTTGGACCTCAAAATCGACAAATAGAGAAAAATGTTTTTGGAAAAGGGAATTGCACACCAGTGTCTTGGACCCTGGGAAACTTGCGTGCCACTTTTTTTTCAAGATCAGAACATCAAAATATGGAAAATTAAAAAGGGGTGCCCAAGTTTTAGGTTAGGTCGCGTAGGTGACTAGGGTGGCTGGACTTGCGTGCGGAGAGGAGACTTGCGCGCTGGCGCTCAGGGTATCCAAATGCCTATAAATAGAGGTTGACCCCTCCTCATTTGTGGTGAGTTCAACAATTAGAGAAAATTAGAGCTCTAGTCACGCAGGTGGTGTGGTCGTGCAAGTATAAAGATATTCAGAAGTTGTGTTCCAGTTGGTTGTTGCGTGCCCAAAGTGGTTTGGGTGAGAAAGGATGTGAGTATACCAAATTTATAATTCAATAAGGGGGTATTGTGTAAGTGGTTTTATGACACTTTCACACCAGGATTTGAATAAGCATGACAGTTGATAGTTGCACACCAAAATTGGTGTGGGTGTAAAAGGGTGTGAGTCGCACAAGTTTGGGGGTGAAGAAGCGAGTGTCGTGCAAGTGGTTGAGGTGAACTTACGTGTTAGCTTAAACTTGCATGTCAGAACATGGTGCCATCTTGGAGAAGTGCACTAGGTATGGTAGAATCATGATAGTAATTTTCGGGTTGTGTGAAAGCTGTAAGATTGCCCGATACTTTCGGTGCAAAGTGAGATTCATCTACGGGTGAAAGTTGGACTTCAGTAGAGCATCTACATACCACATATGATGCATTCATTAGTGATAATTAAGAGACCTAAAACTCTATAAACTGTGAGTGGATCCTTTCCATAACAGTGAGCAAAGGAAGAGGAAGAAGGTGATCCTATCCACCGGCAGTGAGCCAGAGAGAGAGAAACAGGGAGTGACCCTTGGGAAAGTAGTGACATGACCCTAAAAATTGTAAAGGTAGTGAGCATGGAAATAGAAGTGATCTATCCTGAACTTTTTAAACAACAATGTGCATTTATTGGATTTGTTACATCGGCACATTGTTGGATTATGCTGCTTAGAGGTAGCCCACTGAGGGTAAACCAAGTAAAAATCATTGTGTCCTGTGCATGCTTTAGTTTTTTTGTAATTTGCTATAGGAAATAGAGACAAGAGAGTCTTTCTTAATAGTGAGACAAGACCAATAGGGGTAATTGTTTTAATCTGTCATACCCTGATTCACCCCTACCCTCTCTCAAGGTATCTAACCTAGTTTACTTAGCAATTGGTATCAAAGGTAAAGGTTTATATCAGTGGTTCTCTCTCAAATGGAGGTCACCAATCATAAAGAGATTCTGATCTTCGATGGGAATAATTTTTAGATATGGAAGAATCAGATGCAACACTACTTCCAATATTTTGGAATTGATGTATTCACAACAACAATGCATGGTATAACAGCTGACATAAACAGTGGAGAATTATCGAAAGCCGAGTGAAGTGAATTTTATTCTGATGCCAATGGCATAAATGCTTTAGTGGAGCCCTATCCAATTATATCTATACAAAGGTGATGTCAGGTAAAACATCACATGCCATGTGGGAAACTCTTTTGAATATATATGAGGGAGATAGAAAGGTCAGAGAGGCAAAGCTATAAGTACTATGGAATAAGTATGAAGATCTGAAAATGAACCCGAATGAGTCTATTGATGCATTCTTTGACAGGGTAAATATTGTTTTGCAAGATATGTGAGGTCTTGGAGAAGTCATTGATGACATAAATATCAGAAATCACATCTTTAGGAAACATCCACCTCGGTTCAATTCGAATGTTTCAGTACTAGAAGAAAAATATCCAAAAGAGCTAACAATGGACAATTTGCACAGTACCTTGGTTGCATATGAAATGAGGAACGGTGATAATGAGGCTATGAAAAAGTGGAAATCCAAATAGGTTGAATTTAAGGCCATGAAGAAGCTCATCATTAAAGATTCTCAGGAATAAGAAGAGACAGATGATGTAATTTCATTACTTTCCTCAAATCTTCAAAGAGGAAAAGGAAAGTTCAAAGGAAAACTTACACTTTCTTGCTTTAGATGTGGAAAAGTTGTTCATCTTGCCGTAAGGTGCCCCAAAAATTTTCAAGAAAGAAATTATGAAGAAGAATTTGAAATTCCCAAGAAGAAATATTCAACCTATTTGAAAGGAAAGAAGCAGTTCAAGAGAAATTTATTCAAGAAGAATAATCTTCTTTCATAAGAAATATACAGTTCAGATGAGTCTGAGGTTGAATATGTTGAGGAAATAAAAAATTGTAAAGATCATGGAGAAATTTCAACGGTCGTTGTTGTTGGAAGTACTCAAGAAAAGGAAGAAACCGACGTTGATGAAGAAGAAGAAATTGAAGGGAGAGTTGACATGAAAGCTGAATTAGAAGTAGCTCTTCAAGAGATGGATGTTTGTAGAGAAAAAAAAACGAAATCTAACAAGGTGGTACATGATTCCAAACTCTACATGAAATAGTAGGAAGAAGATATGTTCAAGCTAGTGAAAGAAACCAAAAACCATAAGTCTTCTAGGAAAGAGAGCTCAGAAAAGGTTGATGAGCACAAGATCAAGATTGAAGAGAAGAAAAGGGAGATCGATGCCTTGAATAGAAATGTGAAAGACCAATAAAGTGTATTGAAGAACTTGAAGAAGTGGTTAGTCTGGGATGAAAAATGAAGGATCAAGAAAAAATCTTGACCCCCAATGTGATATCAGGAAAGCAGGTCATTCAGAAGCCAGAAAAGATGAAAGAGGAAGCTAGTAGTTTAGCAGGAAAGAAGAAGAAATCGAGCTTAGATGCTAAGGCTGAATTGGGGCTTGATTGAAAACAAAAAGCTCTAAATATATATGTCAGACAGCAAGCACCCTTTTCGAGATTGAAGGTTGATTTGGGCAGAAAATAGAATCAGAATATTCAAAGATCACAAGGGGAAACTAGCAGTGTAAAAGAGACATGAAGAAATGCACCTTATATTAGGTGTTATTTTGTGAAAATATGGTACATTCACAATATGTGTGTTCCATAGACAAGATATATCGAAGGGTGCAAGAACAGAGGTGGCAGCTAAATAGAGAATGGTTCTCTAGAACATGTTTCAAAGGACACTATTTTTGGTGCGAAGGATTTGGGTACATGTCCAGATACTACACATCGACCATACAGAAGAATGTGCCCAATCATAACCAAAATGTTCACAAGCAGCAGATCAATGAACCAACAGGTGAGTTGAAAATTAAAAATCAATTTGTAACTTCACAAGATGACGCCAGTCTATCGTATTCTGAGAATGATCAAAAGTCACAATATTTTCCGAGTGTGAGAAGAAAAATATGGACCAATAAGAAGAGATTAGAAAAGGCAGTGGTTGCTGAAATTTCCCTTAAAGTATCAGACCATACTGGTGTTTGAATCCTTGACAGTGGTTGCATGTCTCACATGATAGGTAATAAGAATCCTGTTATAGGCATAAAATATGGAAAAGAAGGAGTTATAAAGTTTGGAAATGATGAAGGCCTGAAGTTAATTGGCTAAGGAAAGGCCAGGTTTGGGGGAAAGAAATAAGACGTGCTGATGTATTGGTAGTAGAAGGCCTCAGTAACAATTTTCTCAACATAAGTCAACTATGTGACTCAAGACATTCTTTAAGGTTTACTAAGAAGATGTGTATCGTCATAGGAAGAGATGGGGTAGTGGTTCTACAGAGAAAAAGAACAAAGGGAAATATCTACCTTGTAAGTGGAGAAGATTATATGTGCTTTTTATACAGAGATGATGAAAAAAAATTGTGGCATAAACAAATTGGTCATCTATGTCAACCATATATAGATAATCTGGTAAAGTGTGAAGCAGCAAGAGTCCTCCCTAAGCTATCACGTGATCGTAAAAATATGTGTGACGCCTGTCAATAAGGTAACATCATCATAAATATGTACAAAGTGATGGAAAATAAGTCAAAAAGAGTTCTTGAATTGGTGCATGCTGTTGTTTGTGGATCTATTACACCAAGATCCGTTGAAGGGAAAAGGTATTATGTTCTTTTGATTGATGACTATAGTAGAATGGCATGGGAATTTGTTATTTTCCATAAGTCTGATGTGTTCAGATGCCTAAAATAGTACTGAAGGGAATCTTAAAGGATGCTCAGATAGAAAATTCTGAAGTTTCATACAGACAATGGTAAGGAATTTACAAACGGTCAGGTGGAAGAGTATCTCGAGAAACCTGGGATAAGGAATCAAGTTTCTTTAGTAAGAACTCCCCAAAATAATGGAGTGGTTGATAGGAAAAATCGTATCATCAACAACATGGACACAACAATTCTTAGAGAAAAATACTTACCAGAGATGTTTTGGAAGGAAGCAGTATTGACATCAGTCTACATTTCTAATAGGGCTCTGTTGTGTCTGAAGAAAGGAAAGACTCCGTATAAAATTTGGTACGGAAAGAAGTCGACAGTGAAATACTTTTGAATAATTGTAAGTAAGTGCTTCATTCTCAACAAAGAAAAGTATAGAAAGTTTGAATCACATGGAGATAAGGGAATATTTCTATGCTACTCAGGAAAAAGCGAAGCATACAAATCCTTTAACAAGAGGCTGGGAGAAGTAGTTGAGAGCAATGACATCACTATTGTGGAAAATGAATAGAATATTCAACAGTACAATGAACAGTTCTTGATGAAATTGATGAAGAGGAAAGTAACATAGGAGGAGTAGAAGTGGAAGATACTGACTCAAAAGAAGACACTAATGATGAATAAGAACGTGTCAAGTCAGTGTCTGCAAGGAAGCCAAAGAGTCAATCTGAAATTGATAGGCAGAATATCATTGGTGATCAAATAGCTCCAGTTCAGACAAGAAGAATGAAGTCACTGCAACAGACATATTTCTTATCTCAGATAGAGCCAAAATGCTTTGCTGATGCAGTTGAAGATGAAAACTGGGTTCAGGCTATAAATAAAGATCTTGATCAGATTGAGAAGAACCAGATGTGGGATATTGTTTTCAGACCAGCAGATAATAATGTCATCGGGAATAAATGGGTTTATCGCAACAAGATGAATAAAGATGGAAAAATGGTTTGAAAAAAATCACGACTAGTGTGCAAAGGATACTCCCAGATAGAGGGAATAGATGTTGATGAGACATTTGCACCGGTTGCAAGGATGGAGACAATCAGATTATTCCTAGCCATTATAGTGCAATAGAAGTTCAAAGTGTTCCATATGGATGTCAAATATGTATTCTTGAATAGGGTTCTAGAGGAAGAAGTTTATATTGAGAATCCAGATGGTTTTCTCATTCATGATGATGATAAGAAGGTTTATAGACTAAAGAAGGCATTTTATGGGCTGAAACAAGCACCAAGAGCATGGTACTCAAGGCTTGATCATTACCTGAAGAAGCTTGGTTTCCAGCGTGGGGGAGTTGATTACAATCTCTATTTTAGAAATGACACTAATCAAAGGATGATGTTGTTGGTTTATGTCGATGACATAATATTTGGCAGATCAGATGAAGCTCAGTGCAAACAGTTTTTCGAATTCATGAAAAGTGAGTTTGAAATGTCAATGATTGGAGAGCTAATGTTTTTCCTTGGTCTACATGTGACACAATGATGGAATGGAACATTCATTTCTCAATCCAAATATGTCAAGGAGGTTTTGAAAAGGTTTAGAATGGAAAATTCCAAGGATATGAAGACTCTAGTTGCTACCTAGACGAAACTATCAAAAGATGAGGATGGAAAGGCAGTTAATATCACAGAATATAGGAAAATTATTGGAATTTTGTTTTAATCGACCACAAAAAGGCCTGTAATTGTTTTTACCATATGCCAAGTAAAGAGATATCATAGTAATCCCAAGGAAATATAAATTATTGTAGTGAAAAGAATACTTCGGTATATCAAGGGCACGGTGGACTTCGACTTGACATATAATGGCAAATCTCAGACAGTGTTATTGGAATATACAGATGCAGATTGGGCCGGTTCAATGAATGATAGGAAATCAACGTCAGGTGGTGATTTCTATCTTGGTGGATTGTGTCTTTCTTGGTTAAGAAAGAAGAAAGATTGCATTTCATTGAGCACCATGGTGGCTGAGTATATTGCGGCCACACAAGCATGCACAAAATTATTATGGATGAAGCAAAAACTTGATGATATGGGAGTTGAAGTGAAGTCTTTGATCGGAATCAAGTGTGATAACTCAATTTCCATAAATCTTAGAAAAAATCACATCCATCATTCAAGGACAAAACACATTGAGATAAAGTATCATTTTATCAAGGAAAAAGTTGAGCAGGGAATCTTAATGTTATAGTATATTCCTACAGAGCTACAGGTTGTAGAAATTCTGACAAATCCCTTTCCTAAGTAAGCTTTTGAAAGGCATCGACTGGCTCTGAGAGTTCATTCGACTCCGCGCACTTGAAAAAGTGTGGATGTGGGTCCCCCTTTCCCTGAGGTATGATGTGTTTTTTCCTAATGTGCTGATATATGTTCTTTATTCTATTACATACTGCAAAGGAGTGACCTTTGGGTTCATTGACAAAGGGGGAGAAAATAGTGATTTTTCAAGGGAGAGACAATGTGGCTATTTGAGAAATCATGACAGATACAGGTAGAAGCTGATAGGTGGAGCTGCCAGATAGGGGGAGTTGAAGCTGCTTTAAAGTGCTTAGCCAAAGCATAGCTTGGATAACACAGGCAATAGTGCTGACAAGGATTTTTAGCTGACAAGAGTTAAAACTGTGAGAAGACAGGGAGAGTATCAAATCCGACGATTCTAGAAGTGATCGATCAAAGAATAGATATCACGACAGCTGAGGATCATAATAAAAGCAGAAAAGTGGTGTTGGATTGCGGTAAGAATATTTCCAAAAATTGGTATCAGTTTTGTATCAAAAGTGGGTGTCAAAGTTGAAGTTATTCATTGATGAAATTTCCAGTTACTCTTTTTTCTCATGCCGAGCAATTCTCATTTGGGCTTAGATTATGTGTTGAGTAAATCCATGATCGCTATCAAAAATTTCAATAAGTGAATGGTGGCTGAAGAATTAACGATGTATCTTTTTATGGAAGAGTTTTCAACAAACCCAAAGGGGTAGATTGTTGGGAAAAAATCCTTCAAGGTATCATTGAATCATTTTTGAGGTGATTCTGTTTGTTGACAAAGTGGGCCACCGTGTTGTGTTTGTTGACAAAGAAAACCATGACGTACAAATTTGTTGAAAAAGGGGATTTCATGGTGGCATGTTGAGTTCAAGGGATATTGTAAATGATCCATTATTGATTCAAGAATGTTGAAAAAGGAATGGTCAATCTGGACACAGTTCAAAAAGAGCAGATACAAGGTGGCACCGTGTTCCAGTGTTTGCCAAATTTTTGTACCTCAAAATCGACAAATGGAGATAAGTGTTTTTGGAAAAGGGACTTGTGCACCGGTGTCTTGGAGTCTTGGAAACTTGTGCGCCACTTGTTTTTTAAGATCATAACATAAAAATATAGAAAAGGAAAAGGTGGCACTCAAGTTTTAGGTTTGGTCGCACAGGTGACTAGGGTGACAGAGACTAGGGCGGCTGGACTTGCGCGTCGAGAGGAGACTTTCGTGCCGGTGCTCAGGGTGTCCAAATGCCTATAAATAAAGTTCGACCCCTCCTTATCCGTTGTGAGTTCAAAACATAGATAAAATCAGAGCTCAATCCACGTAGGTGGTGTGGTTATGCAAGTATAAAGATATTCAGATGTTTCACTCTAGTTGATTGTTGCGTGCCCAAAGTGGTTTGGGTGAGAAAGGGTGTGAGTTTCTCAAGTTTAGAATTCAAGAAGGTGGTGTCGCGCAGGTGTTTTGGTGACACTTGTGCACCAGGATTTGAAGAAGTGCGACAATTGATAGTTGCGCACCAAAATTGGTTTGGGTGTAAAAGGGTGTGAGTCGCGCAAGTTTGGAGTTGATGAAGCGAGTGTCACGCAAGTGGTTGAGGTGAACTTGTGCATCAGTTTGAACATGTGTGTTGGAACTTCTGCACCGTCTTGGAGAAGCACGCCAACACTACTACAAATACAGGCATTAACAGCACAAAAAAAGGGCTTTAACAGTGCTAAAAAAGCGCTGTAAAGCTCAGTGCTGATAAAGGGTTACTTTATCAGTGCTAAAAAGGAGCTGATAACTGAAACCTTTATCAGTGCTAAACACACGCTGATAAAGGTAGACATTATCGATGATAAACGAGCGTTGATAAAACAACCCTTTATCAATGCTAAAAGAGCGCTAATAAATGAGTGTTTTATCTGCGCTCCCTTAGCGCTGATAAACATATCCTTTATCAGTGCTTTTTTAGCGCTGATAAAGGTGTAGTTTATCAGCACTTTTTTAGAACTGATAAAAGCACGATTTATCAGCGCTTATTTAGTGCTGATAAATGCCCTCTCTGCTGCTCCAAAAAAATCTACAACAGCACACCTGAACACCTACAAAACAAAATCAGCATCTCAATAAGCTAATTAAAGTAAGTATACTCATACAAAATTAACTCATAAATCATAAGCTAATTATACCATGTATACGCGTACACCATTAACACATAATTCATAAGTTAATTAAGTACATAAAGAATTCAATTCAGAATTCAGGGGGTTGGGGGTTGTTCAAGGGTTTGGGGTGGCTGGCCAAGGGGGTAGGGGGTGTTTGGGGGGATTTCCAGGGGTGGGCTGGTGTCCAAGGTGTCGGGGGATTTACAGGGGGTGCGGGGTGCCCAGAGGGGTGGGGGTGTCTAGGGGGTGGATTGGTGTCCAGGGGGCAGGGCGGTCCAGGGGGTGGATTGGTGTCTGGGGGGGATTTCCAGGGGTGGGCTGGTGTCCAAGGTGTCGAGGGGGGGGATTTACAGGGGTGGGGGTGTCAAGAGGAGTGGGGGGGTGTCCAGGGGGTGGGGGTGGTCCAAGGGGTTGATTGGTGTCCATGGGGGGGGCTCTCTAGGGGGTGGGCTGGTGTCCAAGGTGTCGGGGGGATTTTCAGGGGTGGGGTGTCCAGAGGAGTGGGGGTGGATTGGTTTCCAGGGGGTGGGGGTGGTCCAGGGGGTGGATTAGTGTCCGAGGGGGGGATTTCCAGAGGCTTTCCAGGGGGTGGGCTGGTGTCCAAGGTGTTGGGGGGATTTACAGGGGGTGGGGGTGTCCAGAGGGGTGGGGGTGTCCTGGGGGGTGGATTGGTGTCCAGGGGGTGGGGGAGGTCCAGGGGGTTGGTGGGGTTGACTCGTACACATCACCAAGGACCCTTTGATTGTTCTTATAAAATATTAAGGCAATCTGACTGTGTTTGGTCGGATTTTCATAGGTCAGTTGTTGTTTTCAATTAAAATTGTGTCCATTTTAAACATAAGAGAGACCCTTTGAGTGGTAGCAGCCACATCATGCCTCATATTGAGACGGGGTTGACTCATACACATCAAAAAGGACCCGTGGATAATTCTCCTAAAGGATAAAGACAATCCGAATGTGTTTGGTCAGATTTTCATAGGTCAGTTGTTGTTTTCAATTAAAATGGTGTCCATTTTAAACAAAAGAGAGACCCTTTGAGTGATATAGGTAACACCGTGCCTCGGATTGAGGTAGGGTTGACTCATAAATGTCAAAAAGGACTCGTGGATCATTCTCCTAAAGAATCAACGCAATCTGAATATGTTTGGTCAGATTTCCGTATGTCAGTTGTTGTTTTCACATTAAATCATGTCCATTTTAAAAAAAAAGAGACCCTTTGAGTGGTATTGGCCACACCGTGCCATAGATTGAGGCGGGTATGGCTCGTACATGTCACCAAGGACCCTTGGATCGTTCTTATAAAAGATCAAGGCAATATAAATATGTTTGATCGGATTTTCATAGGTAAGTTGTTGTTTTCAATTAAAATTTTGTCCATTTTAAACAAGAGAGACCCTTTGAGTGATAACAGTCACAACATGCCTCAGATTGAGGCGGGTTTTACTCATACATGTCCAAAAGGACCCTTGGATCATTCTCCTAAAAGATCATCACAATCTGAATGCATTTGGTCAAATTTCTGTAGGTTAGTTGTTGTTTTCACTTAAAATTGTGTCCATCTTAAACAAAATAGAGAACCTTTGAGTGGTACCGGCCACACTGTGCCTCTTATTAAGGCGGTTTTGACTTGTACGCATCACCAAGGACCCTTGGATCATTCTAATAAAATATGGAGGTAATCCGAATGCGTTTGGTTGGATTTTCTCAGGTCAGTTGTTGTTTTCAATTAAAGTTGTGTCCATTTTAAACCAGAGAGATCCTTTGAGTGATAGCGGTCACAGTGTGCCTCAGATTGAGGCGAGGTTGAGTCATACATTTCACAAAGGACCCGTAAATAATTCTCCTAAAGTATCAACACAATCCGAATGTTTTTGGTCAGATTTCCGTAGGTTAGTTTTTGTTTTCACTTAAAATCATGTCCATTTTAAACAAAAGAGAGACCCTTTGAGTGGTATCAGCCACACCATGCCTCGCATTGAAGCGGGGATGTCTCTTACACGTCACCAAGGACCCTTGGATAATTCTCATAAAATATCAAGGCTATTAGAATGTGTTTGGTCAGATTTTCATAGGTTAGTTGTCATTTTCAATTTAAATTGTGTCCATTTTAAACAAAAGAGAGACCCTTTGAGTGATAGCAGTCACACCATGCCTCGTATTGAGGAAAGGATGACTCTTACACATCACAAAAGACCCGTGGATTGTTCTCCTAAAGTATCAACACAATCTGAATGTGTTTGGTCGGATTTCCGTTTGTTAGTTGTTGTTTTCACTTAAAATCGTGTCCATTTTAAACAAAAGAGAGATACTTTGAGTGATAGCGGTCACACCGTGCCTCATATTGAGGCGGGGTTGACTCATACATGTCACAAAGGACCCGTGGATCATTATTATAAAGGATCAACACTATCTGAATGCGTTTGGTCAGATTTTCGTAGGTCAGTTGTTGTTTTCACTTAAAATCATGTCCATTTTAAACAAAAGAGAGACCCTTTGAGTGGTACCGGCCACACCGTGCCTCGGATTGAGGCAGTGATGACTCGTACATGTCACCAAGGACCCTTTATCGTTCTTATAAAAGATTAAGGCAATCCGAATGTGTTTGGTTGTATTTTCGTAGGTCAGTTGTTGTTTTCAATTAAAATTGTGTCTATTTTAAACAAGAGAGACCCTTTGAGTGATAGCAGGCACAACATGCCTCAGATTGAGGGAGAGTTGACTCTTACATGTCACAAAGGACCTGTGGATCATTCTCTTAAAGGATCAACACAATCGGAATGTGTTTGGTGGAATTTACATAGGTCAGTTGTTGTTTTCACTTAAAATCGTGTCTATTTTAAACAAAATAGAGCCCCTTTTAGTGGTATCGGCCACACCATGCCTCATATTTAGGCAGGGTTGACTCGTACACGTCACCAATGACTCTTGTATTGTTCTTATAAAATATCAGGGCTATCCGAATGAGTTTGGTCAGATTTTCGTAGGTTAGTTGTTGTTTTCAATTAAAATTGTGTCTATTTTAAACAAGAGAAACCCTTTGAGTGATAGCGGTCACAACATGCCTCGGATTGAGGTGGGGTTGACTCATTCATGTCACAAATGACCCGTGGATATTTCTCCTAAAGTATCAACACAATCTTAATGTGTTTGGTCAGATTTTTGTAGGTCAGTTGTTGTTTTAACTTAAAATCGTGTCCATTTTAAACAAAAGAGAGACCCTTTGAATGGTAGCAGTCACACCGTGCCTCAGATTGAGGCAGGGTTGACCTGTATTAGTGCTAAAATTTTAGCGCTGATACAGGGTAACCTTTATCAGTGTTTTTTCTTAGCGCTGATATAAGGGGGCGCTTATCTTACCCATTTTTGTAGTAGTGCAAGTATGGTAGAAGCACGACAATCATTTTAGGGATGCGTGAAAGCTGGAAGATTGTCCAATACCTTCAGTGAAAAGTAAGATTCGTCTACGGGTGAAAGTTGGACTTCAACAAATCATCTACATACTACAGAGGATTCATTCATTAGTGATAATGAAGAGACCTACAGGTCTATAAACTGTGAGTGGATCCTTTCCAGAGCAGTGAGAAAACGAAGATGAAGAAGGTCATCCTATCCACCAGCAGTGATCCAGAGAGAGAGAAACAGGGAGTGACCCTTGGGAAAGTAGTGAGCTAACCCTAAACATTGTAAATACAGTGATATTGTCAATATAGGTGATCTATCCCAAAAATTTTAAATAGCAGTGTGCTTTTAGTGTATTTGGTACATCATCACATTGTCAGTGTATGCTCCTTGGACATAGCCCAGTGAGGGTGAACCAAGTAAAAATCGTTGTGTCCTATGCATGCTTTAGTTTTTGTTTATACTTTTCTATAGGAAAGAGAGATAATATAGTCTTGCTTAACAGTGAGACAAGATCAATAGGGGCAGTTGTTTTAATCTTTCATACCCTAATTCACCCCCCCTCTCAGGGTATCTTACCTAGTGGACCTAACACTTACTTATATGTGTTATCGGCCTAGTTGGTGATGTGTATCCTATACTGAATTTCGACCATCAGGTCTATTATTTCTGCATTCTTTTACACGTAAGAAAAGTTATTTATTTATACTTACATTGATTGTATAATGATTAATTGTTTGGTTATTTATATATCATTGGGCACCCTATTGGAGGTTATAGTCTCCCCTTGACTTCACTTAGACCCTCCCAAACTATTGATGGACTTTGGAATATGGGGAGGTGTGTTTGAGGTCAAGTTGAATTTTAGTTTAGACCCAATGATTTGGTTTGGTATGTTATAATTTTTTTGGATTATATTTTCATCCATCGTAAATTAAAAGCTTGAACATTCCATAGAGAGAATTTTTCTTCATTTATGTATGAAGAGATGATTAGGAAGAGAAAATTGGGAGAACTATACAATTATGAACATTAAGTAGTTTTTTTAGTTCCAATGTTTACTTACATGAAATTTCTAGTTATTTATGACTTGGTGATGATAGTGGTTACTTCCTAGGAAGAAAAAATTGTTTGAAAAAAGTTATGGTTATTGGTAATGATATACGTTCCATAGTAATAGTCGAGTAAGGCATGACTGGTTTTGAGAAAATTTGATCGCAAATGGCACAATATTTCTCTAAAAAACTTTGTTTAAAGATACCTAGATGATTCATGAATAGACAGATGTCATGGGTCCCTATCCATTTGTTTCCTTCACGAATGTGTGAAGGTTTGAGAGTAAACAACCGTGCAGTGAGTTTTAGAGTTGCAGAGTGCTTCGTGGGCATGAGAACGGTTGATGGTGTCTTCGTGAGTTTGAAGGATCCATACCCATTCATGAAGCCCATAAATTATTCATAAAACTATTCCAACCTTCATGAAACCCCTTGTTAATAAATACCCCTTCAATCCAATATTTTTGGGATGGTTTTCTGAACTTTCAGTATCTGAATTGCTTCCAATTCATGAACCTCCTAAGAATCATGAACTAGACTAAAAATTGATTGCTCAAAGTACCTGGGCTTCAAATAAACAACTTCCATTTGTTCTTGAAATCCTCCACCCTAGGTGGAGATGCATTTCATAATGTCTTTTTCCCTTTATGAATTATGATGTCCCTTGGAGACACTTGAGGCTTCTTGAAGCATTGAAACTTCACAAAGAAATCCTTTCCCGATCTAGAACATCATCCTAAGCTTCGGTAACCCTATTTTGTAATGACTACTCATTCAAGAAACCCTTGACCACCCTGAAGATCCTAATCATTCCAAAGCACCTCTTTTTGAGGCCCTAAGATTTGTGAAACCCCGTCCTTGGGGCTCTCCATGTTTCCTCCCTTTTACTAACACCTATTTATGAAGGTTGAGTTCCCATAGCCACCATACCAATCTCGGATCGTTTCAACTTCTCCATGAGTCCCTATATGCCCTGCGACACCCATTTCTATAGCCCAATCCACTTAAATTTTAGCACGAGACATCCACCTACCTCTTTCTTCTTAGCATATGTACACTAACACATGTTTCATCACAACATATGTACAATAATGTGGACCCCATGACTGTAAAATCCTATCATCTTTATAACCTAGAAGTGTCAAATCCATTCCCCACACAAAGGCTCATGATATATTGTCATGTAAGCCCATATAATGGGAAGTGATCTCCTCCACGTCCATACTTCATGATGTAAAAGGGCCTAGTTCCAACATCCTCAGCACATGATGTAAAACTGTAGCCTTACAATATGTGATGAACATAAGATAACCCATGTATGATCATCATGGAATGCCACCTTATCTCTCCCCACTGACTGATCCTCATGCATCGGGTAGGCTCCATGTGTACAACACACATACCCTAGGTGATAATCATAGCATGTTCCATGTATGAATCACATAGAATAAGATCCGCCTCACATGGAATGAGATCCTCCTTGGGAAGATTCCATGTGTAAACCCCGCACCATCCCTCAGTGGTGATTCTTTCACAACATGAGAAACAGATCTATAACTTCATCTTATTTCCCACACCAAACATAAGTCACTTGGTCTTAGAGTTCAGTGTTTATCATGAAATTCTCTCAATCACATCTATAAGAATTATCCTTAGGTGTAAGCTCTTGCTCCATTCGAATTATGTGGACATTGATTCCTAGGTAACTAATGTAACGCCCCGACCCCAGCTACCTAGAGTCGGTGCATTATTACATAACATTGGCATGATCACAAGAAAGATCAAATCCCGAAAGACCGATTGGTTTAGTAGCCTTGGAAACACTAGATATAATCATAAATTTTTACATTACATTTCAAAGTGAAAAACTACTACAACAACAAAGTCTTTATATCCACACTATTAACCCCTCATAATATCCCTGCAAGTCATTCATAATTTACTTCTTCACTACCTGGGAAAAATAAAACATAGAAAAGGGGTGAGCTCAAATGCCCAGTAAGGATAACAATATAGCGGAACATTCAAAATAATCATAAACATTTAAGGCAATGAATTACTAAAACAAAAGCCTTTTAAAATTGAACTTCAACATAGTATGGAAAAAGTAAAATGAAATAATGCCATTTACTTATTCACATGGATATTCTACTAATCGAATAATCACATGCAATATCAATAACCACTTTCATAATGTTGGAATGCATAATGCCAGACTGTCATAACCACATAGTCAAGGCCTCGTGCCAAGACTACAAATAATATTTTGTCAAGGCCTTGTGCCAAGACACTAGTTTGTCTCATGAGACCTACTGATGCATCGAGGAGCTATAGCGGGCTCCACCCGTCACTTATTAAGTCCAATGCATTCCCATATGAAAAGGTTTAAACATAACATAAACATTCGTATTAGAACTAGCATACGAAATGTCAATAATTTCACCATAAACTATGAATGGTATAAAAATAGCACATCCACAGTCAAACATATCACAAAACCTTCAATACAATATAGAAGTTTTGTATCATAATAAATCAACTTCAAATAATCTTAAAATCCATCAAAGGATGTTGACATAGATGAAATCAAAATTCTTTTTAAAGAAGTGTCTCCTTTTATTTTGAAATCATTTAAGATCCATATAAAATAAAACATTTTCTTTGAAAATATTCTTATAAGCTTGTATGGGAAGCTTCGACAATTTTATAACGGCGGAAAATAACTGCACCCGCCGTATAAGTTAAAAAAAACATTCTTACCTCAATTCTGTCGAAAAGGTTAAAAAGGACCTTGTTTTGAAAACGACGGAAAGATTCCTTTATAAACCTCTTATAAAAAGTCAAACAAGGGTATAAATGACTTTAACCCATATTCTTGTAAATAGTAAAAATGTTTTGAAATACATTTCGAAGAAACATGGATGTGGATGATAAAGAGATCTCAGTAGATTATTACGTATAATACAACCTCGGATAATGAAGAGATTGTGAAATAACCCTTACCTTGTACTTTTCCTTTGTTGGGGTCGGTTAACCTCTTGTATAATGGTGAAATAATTTTTATTAAATTATACAAGAATCATATACATTAATATGATATCATATATGATCTTTTAATACTGATTTGATAATAATATCTTAAAATTATCGTCGTTTCGGGTGTTAACTTACTCATTTTCTTTTATATGTTTTGTTACATAAGCCATGTTTGTAAAGGTTAAGTTGTATATTATTAAAATCCAGAATGGTATCAAGTCTTTAAACATCATTTTTAAATCATCAAATGATAATTATACTTGAATGGATACGATGGAAAATGAATCTCATCGCGTTCGTGGAGACGGTAGTCCGTACGTACGCACGAACGCTACTTCCATTTAATTTTTATTTTAAAAGAATCGAATACCAATGATACATAGGTATATTACTATTCCAGTATAATATTTTATACATGTTACTTAAGTTCATTAACACCATCCTTTATACGTTCCATGTGTGGTATGAACGAGTCATATCATTTTAAGGGGGCGGTAGTCCGCACTTCCTCAAATGAAATTATCGTATGTATATACAACATGAAACGAATAATGGTATGAAATAAAATGGAATTACAGAAGCTTATATATAAAATATATATCATTAATATCATATTTAATTACAGTGCCATCATAATGGCCACCATGAGAGGCGGTAAGATGTATTTGAACAATCATCGTTTCGTGAGGCGTTAGTTTGCCATCCACAGAAACATTATGTTCATCATCCATTAGATGGAGTTGTGTGTATTTGTAGTTTGAATCCATATTATAACAACATACTAGTATATTGAGGATACTGGTGTTGTTACAAAAGAAAGGAAATAAAAAGAGTTTGGGGGTTGGAGAAGCAAAATAAATGAAAATAATTTAAGAGAAATCGTTACCTTTAATTTAGGTAACTCACTTTGGTTAGAACCAAAGGACTTGTTGAAATGCTTTCTGCCTAAGGGAAAGCTTCAAGGAGGAGGAGAGGGATGTGGGGAGCTTAGTTGGGCAGAGTTTGGACGAGCCAAGTGGCTTGAGAGGTGTGATGAATGAGTAGAAGTGGTCTCCTTTTATAAGGGAGAGGAGGGGCTCTTTAGGAAAGAGTGAAAGTATTACTTTATAATATAATTATATTCGGTTTATAATGGTCCAAAAATCATTTAGGTCGAATATAAGATGACTCATATTCTAAATAACATCAACCAATAAGAATTGGACAGGTTTTAGATAATATTTTAATCATTATAATATTATTTATTTCAATGATTTATTAATGAGGTAAACATTGCATCATTATTGTGTCATTAATAATTTAACTTATTTGATGTCTAAAAATTATAAATAAAATATCATCATGTAGGAAATCTTTTTATCTTTCTAATGAATATTTATAATCGAAAATCCAACATGTATAACCCTATGTAAAAATTGTTCTTCTAAAAGATGTAAGCTTATGCCATTTTTATTTTTATTTTAACTTTATTAATATAATGTGTCCCTACCACATACAAGTGGCTCCAAGGGGTCCCCAAATTGACCCAAGGATGCCCATGGTCGGGTATGTGTCCACCAATAAGGTTAGGACACGTTTTAGGGTAATTTTGTATTATTATAATATTATTTTTTAACCCTTATTTACCGGATTTACCCTTTAACCATGGTAAATAAAATATTTACCACAGTAACTATTCAAAATGTCTAAAAATAAAAGTTACCTATTTACACAATTTGAACATCCTGATTCCAAATATGGAATCCATTTTCCTAAATTCAAAACAAAGAAGTGGCAGAAATTAATTTAAAATTAATTCCCGCTGTCAAAACAAAAAGCGTGTTTTTAAGAGATAATAACTATAAAAAGATTGACACTTGTTTATGTTCGGTTTAATTATAAAATTATGTCCAATGACCAACATTATATTAAATGGTAAAAATATATTCTAAATATACTTTAAAACCACTCAAATTCACAATTTATCACTATTAATTATTTTGATTAAAAAAGTTGTTTTTAATTAAAATTTAGTAATTTTCACTATTCATCAAAATATAAAAGTTATCCGAAAAGTACCAAAATTTCACCCTAGGCTAATTTCAATATTCCGAATCCAAAAATGAAGTCCATTTTGAAATATAAAATATATATGATTTCAAAAAGTAGGTATTACTATTCACAACGGCTAGTTTAATTAGTTGTGGTGTGTGTTAGAACTCGAGGTTGCGTACAACACACGCTATCGATTATTCGAAGGGAAACGTACCGTGGAAGTTTGGGGTGTTACATTCTCCCCTCCTTCAAATAATTGTGTCCTCGCAATTTCTAGGGTATTACTGCATAAAAAGACTCGGGTGGTTCTTCATCATAAGTTCCTCGGGTTCCCACGTTGCCTCTTCCATCTTATGATTTCTCCACAAAACTTTTACCAGACGCGTCATCCGGTTTCTCAGTACTTGTTCTCTTGTATCAAGAATCTTGACGGGCTCTTCACAATAAGACAGATCGGGTTCCAGTTCTAATTCCTCATAGGTGAGTACATGCGTTGGGTCAGGCATGTATTTTCTCAACAGAGATACGTGGAACACATCGTGAACTTTGGAGAGACTTGGCGGCGTTGCCAATCGGTAAGCTACAGCCCCAATTCGTTCTAGAATTTCAAAAGGCCCGATGTACCTGGGACTCAATTTACCTTTCTTTCCAAAACGTATGACTCCCTTCCATGGATATACCTTTAGGAAAACATGATTACCGACTTGAAATTCCAAATCCTTCCTTCGATTATCGGCATAGCTCTTCTGCCTACTTTGAGCTGCTTTGATGTGATTTTGGATTACTTTCACCTTTTCCACCGTTTCCTCCACCAGCTCTGGGCCTACAAGTTTTCTTTCACCAACGTCATCCCAACAGGTTGGTGTACGACATCTCTTTCCGTATAACGCTTCATATGGTGCCATCTGTATACTCGAATGGAAGCTATTGTTATAGGAAAATTCTACCAGTGGTAAATATTGATCCCACATACCCTGAAAGTCAAGTGAGCAAGATCTCAACATGTCTTCTAAGGTTTGAATAGTCCTTTCTGATTGTCCGTCTGTCTGAGGGTGGTAATTAGTGCTCAAATGAAGTTCAGTATCCAGGGATTTCTGAAGACTTTTCCAAAATCTTGAAGTAAAACGGGGATCACGATCAGAAACAATCGATAGGGGTACTCCATGCAGTCTCACAACTTCATTAATGTATAGTCTTGCTAGACGTTCTAGGGGTAGATCTTCACTTATAGCAAGAAAATGTGTTGACTTGGTAAGACGATCAACAATAACCCATATTGCATCGTTCCTTCTAGGATTCTTTGGTAGCCCCATGACAAAGTCCATCGTAATATTGTCCCATTTCCACTCCGGTATGGGAAGAGGTTGCATGACTCCTCCAGGCTGTTGCCTTCCAGCTTTCACTTGTTGACAAACCATACATCTTGACACAAAATCAGCAATCTCCCTCTTCATGTTGTCCCACCAAAAATGTTCCTTCAAATCTCTATACATTTTGGTGCTCCCAGGGTGTATAGAGAAATTGGAACTATGAGCATCATCCAGAAATTCCCTTTTTAGATCAGGTAAATCGGGAACACAAAGTCTCTTCCCGAATTTCAAAATTCCATCTTCATACACAAAGTCTCTCAATCTCCCATCATTCACAGCTTTAATCTTCTTCTGAAATTCTTCATCATTGGTCTGAGAACTCTTAATCCTTTCTAGTAAATATGGTTTGGCAACCATTTGAAAAAGCATTGATGTTTCACCTTCCCTGGTTATTCCCATGTCCATCTTCACTAGATCCATGAAAATTGGATCCCTTTCAATTCTCATATTGTTCAAAACTCCATGGTCTTTTCTACTCAAAGAATCCGCCACCTTGTTTGCCTTCCTCGGGTGGTAGTGTATCGTACAATCATAGTCCTTGAGTAATTCAAGCCATCTCCTTTGCCTCATGTTGAGTTCTTTTTGTGAGAAAATATACTTCAAACTCTTGTGATCAGTATAAATCTCACATTTTTCACCATAGAGGTAGTGCCTACATATCTTCAAAGCAAAGATCACAGCTGCTAACTCAAGATCATGAGTAGGATAGTTTTGTTCATGAATTTTCAACTGTCGTGATGCATAGGCAATAACTCTATCATTCTGCATAAGGACACATCCAAGTCCTTTCTTCGATGCATCACTATAAATAACGAACCCATCATTCCCCGATGGTAGAGTCAATATAGGAGCATTGACTAATCTTCTCATCAGTTCTTCGAAACATTCTTCACACTCTTTTGTCCAAACAAATTTAACCCCTTTACGTGTGAGCTTCGTTAATGGGTTAGCCAATCGGGCAAAATTCTGGACGAAACGTCGATAATAACCTGCCAAACCAATAAAACTGCGTACCTCAGTTATACTCGTAGGTGCTGGACATTCTTGGATTGCCTTGGTCTTAGAAGGATCAATAGAGATTCCATATTTTGAGACAATATGGCCAAGAAAAGAAATCTCCTGAAGCCAGAATTCACACTTGCTAAACTTCCCATATAATTCATGCCTCCTCAGAGTCTTTAAGATAATGCGCAAGTGATTTTCATGATCGTCGTAGGTTTTGGAGTATACCAAGATATCATCAATAAATACCACCACAAATTCATCGAGATACTCCTTGAAAACTCTATTCATCATATCCATGAATACAGAGGGTGCATTAGTCAATCCAAACGGCATTACAGTAAACTCGTAATGCTCGTACCTGGTTCGAAATGCTGTCTTCGGAATGTCTTCCTTCTTTACACACAACTGATGGTATCCAGATCGAAGGTCAATCTTTGAAAAGTATTGAGCTCCATGCAGTTGGTCAAATAAATCATCAATACGAGGTAGGGGATACTTGTTCTTTATCGTTATAGCATTGATCTCCCTGTAGTCAATACATAACCTCATAGATTCATCGTTCTTTTTAACAAAAATAACAGAGGCTCCCCATGGAGAAACACTAGGGCGAATAAATCCCTTATTACTCAATTCCTCTAGTTGTTTCTTTAATTCGACTAACTCTACAGTGGCCATTCTATAAGGGGTCTTCGATATAGGCCTTGATCCAGGAATCAAATCAATGGAAAACTCAACTTCTCGTTCTGGAGGATGTCCAGGTAAATCTTCCGGAAATACATCTACAAATTCTTTCACAACAGGTACATCCTCTATTTGAACATTCCTTTCCTCACCGACAGTTATTTCATTCTCTTCCTCCCCAATAATTGAATTAAGTTGAGCTACTGGGGGTGGATCTAAATAAGAATTAGGTGGTGATGATTCTGCTCTAAAAATAAGGTGCTCCTTATCATTATCATCAAGAATCGTAACCTCTTTCTTCTTACAATAAATCTTCGCATCATAGTCCGAAAGCCAGTCCATACCGAGGATTATATCAAACTCAATCATAGGTATGACGATGAAATCAGCAGATAAAGAAAATTTATGTGCTCTAATGGGGACTGATTCACAAAACTTTGTTGCAACGATACTTCCCTTAGGAGTTTTAACTGACAACTCCCTTATTAAATCTAATTGGAAATATCTAATTTTCTTAGCAAACTGGGAAGATATGAAACAATGCGATGATCCAGAATCAAATAATGCATTTTCTAAACTTGAGGAAACCATTAAATTACCTGCCACCACGTCTTTCGGAGCTTCTACCTCAGCAGTAGTGATAGCATAAGCCTGGCCTTGATCCCTTGGCCTTTTCTGAGGTAAGTTCTCCTGACGCTTAGGACATGCATTTGCATAATGCCCCATCTCCCTGCAATTGTAGCACTGAACGTTGGTAGCTTCCTTCTTCCCCTTGCAATCATGAGCTTGGTGGCCTTTTTCACCACACTTGTAACAGACTCCCATTCCCTTTAAGCAAGTACCAGGATGTTTCTTCCCGCATTTACCACAAGATGGATATTCAACCTTTCCCTTCTTCCCCTTATTTCCATTCCCAGATTGATCAGCAGGTCTCTTCTTCTCTTGCTTTTCTTTAAAGTCATAAGACTTAGAGAATTTCTTTTCGGTCTTGATAGCACATGAGACAATGTCTTCGTACGATGAAAAGGATTGTGAGACTAACGCTCGACGGAGAAATGGTTTTAACCCATCAAAGAAACGATCAATCTTACTTCTTGGGTTGCGAATATAATCTCCAGCATACCTCGCTAACCTTGTAAAGTTAGCCTCATACTTTGTGACATTCTCATCCTCCTTTTGTCTCAGACTCAGAAATTTCCTTTCCATATCCGCTCGATGGTCGCGAGGGAAGTATTTTTCTAAAAACAGATCTTTGAATTCCCTCCATTCCATATTTGATACTTCATCATCTTCCTTCATGTTTTGAATCAATGACCACCATTGATCAGCATCTCCAGTGAGGCGGTAAACTGCCATGATAACTTTTTCCCTTTCACTGCTCCCCAAAGCCTGAAATATTTTCTCTAGGGAAAATATCCATTGCTCAGCTACTAAGGGATTTGTATTCCCATTGAACGTTGGTGGTTGTTGCCTCTTGAATCGATCTAACATTGATCCTCCACGCTACGGATCAGGGTGCTCCATACGGGTAAGGTTATTATTCATAACCTGAGTAATTTGTCCCAGTATGGTGATTAGCTGATCGGCACCAGTTGCATCACCAGCCCCACTATAATTATCTTGAGCAGGAGGGCAATCCCTACATGGAGTGCGTGCATTGATACGGTTTCCATTTCTTCCACTAGGCGCCATTTCTAAACAATGGCATAAACTAGATCAGTTTATGAATCAAAATACATAATCCCATACTTATAAAACACTTAACATAAATTCAACTATTTATGGATATAATCCATAATCATAAAAATGTTTTCTTTGAGGAAGTATATACTCATAAACCCTTCATAATGATTTTTAAAGAAAATGAGAGTTATCCTAAGCATATCCCCCGGGAGTGTCGTAACCAAGAGTGCAGCAAGGCCTGTTGTCGTGCACCAGTTCCCGTTCGAGTCTAGCTCAAAGCGGTGTTTTCGGGTTTTACCCCTAGGTACATCTCTGCCAGAGCCACCTCTACTTGCTCGTATCCAGACAGGGATGTATTGCTCGGAAAACTCACAAAATCTCTACAATACCAAAATTCTAGGAAGTTCTTCTATACTAATCCTCAAAGTTCATCTTAGGTCTACGTGCTCTAATCAGAGTTTATCTAAATCTAGTTTCCAAGGTTTGTACTAAAATTCCTCTGATACCAACTGTAACGCCCCGACCCCAGCTACCTAGAGTCGGTGCATTATTACATAACATTGGCATGATCACAAGAAAGATCAAATCCCGAAAGACCGATTGGTTTAGTAGCCTTGGAAACACTAGATATAATCATAAAGTTTTACATTACATTTCAAAGTGAAAAACTACTACAAAAACAAAGTCTTCATATCCACACTATTAACCCCTCATAATATCCCTGCAAGTCATTCATAATTTACTTCTTCACTACCTGGGAAAAATAAAACATAGAAAAGGGGTGAGCTCAAATGCCCAGTAAGGATAACAATATAGCGGAACATTCAAAATAATCATAAACATTTAAGGCAATGAATTACTAAAACAAAAGCCTTTTAAAATTGAACTTCAACAAAGTATGGCAAAAGTAAAATGAAATAATGCCATTTACTTATTCACATGGATATTCTACTAATCGAATAATCACATGCAATATCAATAACCACTTTCATAATGTTGGAATGCATAATGCCAGACTATCATAACCACATAGTCAAGGCCTCGTGCCAATACTACAAATAAGATTTTGTCAAGGCCTTGTGCCAAGACACTAGTTTGTCTCATGAGACCTACCGATGCATCGAGGAGCTATAGCGGGCTCCACCCGTCACTTATTAAGTCCAATGCATTCCCATATGAAAAGGTTTAAACATAACATAAACATTCGTATTAGAACTAGCATACGAAATGTCAATAATTTCACCATAAACTATGAATGGTATAAAAATAGCACATCCACAGTCAAACATATCACAAAACCTTCAATACAATATAGAAGTTTTGTATCATAATAAATCAACTTCAAATAATCTTAAAATCCATCAAAGGATGTTGACATAGATGAAATCAAAATTCTTTTTAAAGAAGTATCTCCTTTTATTTTGAAATCATTTAAGATCCATATAAAATAAAACATTTTCTTTGAAAATATTCTTATAAGCTTGTATGGGAAGCTTCGACAATTTTATAACGGCGGAAAATAACCACACCCGCCGTATAAGTTAAAAAAAACATTCTTACCTCAATTCTGTCGAAAAGGTTAAAAAGGACCTTGTTTTGAAAATGACGGAAAGATTCCTTTATAAACCTCTTATAAAAAGTCAAACAAGGGTATAAATGACTTTAACCCATATTCTTGTAAATAGTAAAAATGTTTTGAAATACATTTCGAAGAAACATGGATGTGGATGATAAAGAGATCCCAGTAGATTATTACGTATAATACAACCTCGGATAATGAAGAGATTGTGAAATAACCCTTACCTTGTACTTTTCCTTTGTTGGGGTCGGTTAACCTCCTGTATAATGGTGAAATAATTGTTATTAAATTATACAAGAATCATATACATTAATATGATATCATATATGATCTTTTAATACTGATTTGATAATAATATCTTAAAATTATCGTCGTTTCGGGTGTTAACTTACTCATTTTCTTTTATATGTTTTGTTACATAAGTCATGTTTGTAAAGGATAAGTTGTATATTATTCAAATCCATAATGGTATCAAGTCTTTAAACATCATTTTTAAATCATCAAATGATAATTATACTTGAATGGATACGATGGAAAATGAATCTCATCGCGTTCGTGGAGACGGTAGTCCGTACGTACGCACGAACGCTACTTCCATTTAATTTTTATTTTAAAAGAATCGAATACCAATGATACATAGGTATATTACTATTCCAGTATAATATTTTATACATGTTACTTAAGTTCATTAACACCATCCTTTATACGTTCCATGTGTGGTATGAACGAGTCATATCATTTTAAGGGGGCGGTAGTCCGCACTTCCTCAAATGAAATTATCGTATGTATGTACAACATGAAACGAATAATGGTATGAAATAAAATGGAATTACAGAAGCTTATATATAAAATATATATCATTAATATCATATTTAATTACAGTGCCATCATAATGGCCACCATGAGAGGCGGTAAGATGTATTTGAACAATCATCGTTTCGTGAGGCGTTAGTTTGCCATCCACAGAAACATTATGTTCATCATCCATTAGATGGAGTTGTGTGTATGTGTAGTTTGAATCCATATTATAACAACATCCTAGTATATTGAGGATACTGGTGTTGTTACAAAAGAAAGGAAATAAAAAGAGTTTGGGGGTTGGAGAAGCAAAATAAATGAAAATAATTTAAGAGAAATCGTTACCTTTAATTTAGGTAACTCACTTTGGTTAGAACCAAAGGACTTGTTGAAATGCTTTCTGCCTAAGGGAAAGCTTCAAGGAGGAGGAGAGGGATGTGGGGAGCTTATTTTGGCAGAGTTTGGACGAGCCAAGTGGCTTGAGAGGTGTGAGGAATGATTAGAAGTGGTCTCCTTTTATAAGGGAGAGGAGGGGCTCTTTAGGAAAGAGTGAAAGTATTACTTTATAATATAATTATATACGGTTTATAATGGTCCAAAAATCATTGAGGTTGAAGATAAGATGACTCATATTCTAAATAACATCAACCAATAATAATTGGACAGGTTTTAGATAATATTTTAATCATTATAATATTATTTATTTCAATGATTTATTAATGAGGTAAACATTGCATCATTATTGTGTCATTAATAATTTAACTTATTTGATGTCTAAAAATTATAAATAAAATATCATCATGTAGGAAATCGTTTTAGCTTTCTAATTAATATTTATAATCGAAAATCCAACATGTATAACCCTATGTAAAAATTGTTCTTCTAAAAGATGTAAGCTTATGCCATTTTTATTTTTATTTTAACTTTATTAATATAATGTGTCCCTACCACATACAAGTGGCTCCAAGGGGTCCCCAAATTGACCCAAGGATGCCCATGGTCGGGTATGTGTCCACCAATAAGGTTAGGACACGTTTTAGGGTAATTTGGTATTATTATAATATTATCTTTTAACCCTTATTTACCGGATTTACCCTTTAACCATGGTAAATAAAATATTTACCACAGTAACTATTCAAAATGTCTAAAAATAAAAGTTACCTATTTACACAATTTGAAAATCCTGATTCCAAATATGGAATCCATTTTCCTAAATTCAAAACACAGAAGTGGCAGAAATTAATTTAAAATTAATTCCCGCTGTCAAAACAAAAAGCGTGTTTTTAAGAGATAATAACTATAAAAAGATTGACACTTGTTTATGTTCGGTTTAATTGTAAAATTATTTCCAATGACCAACATTATATTAAATGGTAAAAATATATTCTAAATATACTTTAAAACCACTCAAATTCACAATTTATCACTATTAATTATTTTGATTAAAAAAGTTGTTTTTAATTAAAATTTAGTAATTTTCACTATTCATCAAAATATAAAAGTTATCCGAAAAGTACCAAAATTTCACCCTAGGCTAATTTCAATATTCCGAATCCAAAAATGAAGTCCATTTTGAAATATAAAATATATATGATTTCAAAAAGTAGGTATTACTATTCACAACGGCTAGTTTAATTAGTTGTGGTGTGTGTTAGAACTCGAGGTTGCGTACAACACACGCTATCGATTATTCGAAGGGAAACGTACCGTGGAAGTTTGGGGTGTTACAACTAAGATACATTTGAACCCCCCGGAGGTCCAAACCCAACATCTACATTCACCGTGATATTTTCCCAGATGCATCCCAGGTAATATCATAACACACACATGGGATACCAAATATCCTCCAGGCCCCATGGAAAGATTCAACATATAATCCTCACACGAACCAACAAAGATAATTCTTATTGCGAATGGAATCATTCATGCATAATCCCCACACCATCTCTCATAGACACTCTTTCTATGACATGATAACAATCACTACATGATGTTAAACTACATGTAATAGTCATTTCACATGATCTTAAACTAAATCATTGAACTAAATGTATTTTGATCCATATATTCTAAACATGGTTTCTAGGATGCCTCCCTAAGGTTCAATCCCAACAAATGCTAAACCCCAGTTCTCCCTCCAATGGATATACCATCTTAGGTTTTCCTCAAGAGGAGTTCTCACTAACCTTCATTGTGTTACATATTCCCTCTATGGGACACACCATCTAGATCCACATCCAGGGGAAATTTTGATCCATCCCTCCAGGGTTCTCCTTGAGTAATGTTCTCATCAACCTAAAAAGTATGAAATATTCCTTTTATGGGTCACACCTCCCAGATATGCCTCCATTGGGCATTCTAATACTTACATCAATAAATATTCAGGTTTGGAATCACCCCTCTTAAGGATGCACCTCCTTTATCTACCTCCATGTTGAATTTTGATCAATCAAATTTGTCTCTACAAGATGTTAAACTCATTCCTCAATCCATCTCAACAAGACATCCCGATCCATCACCATATTATGTTAAACTTGTAAAATAACCCAAAAACCTACCTACTGTAAAATACTAGAATAATAAGGTGAAATACTTGGATGATATACACCCTAGATGTCTGATACCTCATGACCAACCCAGGTTCCTTGGATTTCATGCCTAAGATGCCTCCCTGAGATTCCTTCCCAAGAGAAAGAATACAGGTGACCATTATTACTGACATCCATGCATTCTAGAAATATCAAACATGACTAATCTTATGACCTAAGGTTGCTTCCCTACCCAATCAGAAGTATTGTAATTAACCAGCATCCACAGAGAGATGGCACTATAAATGAGTACCATGAACATGACTTAACTCTATAAGGGAGACCTGGGCTACGAAATGAGTTCCAAGGAGGAATCCATGGAAGAATTAATTGATATCACACCATCTTATTTTGATCAAGGAGTAGACATTTCTGATGGAAGTGAGAAAGTCACCCACCTTTGAAAATAGAAATTCTAGCGTGCATCAACACACAGGAGGTCGCCCTAGATAAAGAGTCAAAAATAGATATGACGAACCAAAAGTTGAACTCTTCTCCTTAATATGTTTACTAGTAGAATTAAAGACATTAGAATATTAGCATGTCACCAAATTCAAACATCTGCTACTAGGTCCCACCAAGAAATTGGTGAGTCCAGCATGGAACACACCAAAAATTGTAGTAGTAAAGGTTTGGAACTCCTCCTTCTTGGACATTTTCAGCAAGGATCCCAATCTAACTTTAGAAGATTATATGATTCTAGGTAATTGTACTTCAATTTACATAAATAAATAATAATGGATTAATTCACATAATTTAACGACCCTAGCTAAAGGAAAACAACTACCCAATGCTTATAGGCATCGGGGAAGGAGGAATATTAATGTGGAATTTACACAAAATACCACCTCCTCCATGACATCCACTGTGACCCCATATATTGGGAACCCACACACCATCTCACCTCAAATATCATCTAGAGGAGTGAGATGGACACCCTCATGCATCAGTACAAGAAGAAGGGGGTCATTCCCATAAGGGACATGGCCCACCAGGACATGGAGGCTTCAACACCACACTAACATCACTGCTCCCAAGGTCCATGAAGGGAGAAACCACTCCCCTTCTTAAGAGAGAATCACTTGGGGAGCATCACTCTGGAGAAATCCTATGACTTGATCCCCTATGCCGATGATTTTGGGGATTCCTGAGTCACTTTGGCTTTGAATACTACCTGATACTTACCATGTAGGGCTCCCCCTTGCCTTTTCATCAGCAGCTATGATCAATCATTCATGCCAAAGAATAGGTGTGCCTTACCCCTACAATGTTGGATCCGGTTTGAAAAACCCAAAACAAATGTTGGGAATAAGCTTAGAAGAATACCCAAAAGGGTTAATCTTCTTCTATGACTTCAGTGGACCCTCCCACAACTGGATCTTTTCACAAAATCCCTATAATAAACAAGTAGGAAACCATTTTCACCTAGTTAGAAATGTGACCATAGCCACCTCACAAGAAAGCTGGGATGTATCTATCATTCACTGGTGCCACCAGAAGCCATTTTGAGTTGGCCTGTGATGATGAGATTTACCATAGTTCACCTAACCATACAATCAAAACCCAAAGAGTAGGTCCTCCCCACTCTCACAATACACATGGTGGTTCCCCCATGTTCCCACTAATCAAAGTGGTGGCCTTCCCCACTTCATCGGTGAATAGTATAGAAGTCATCCCCATGCTATCACCATCATCCAACATGAATTTCCTCCCCATATTTCAACAAAATGGAGTGGTGGTCCTCCCCACTCCTTCAATAGTCAACATATAGTCCCTCCCCATGTTTCCACTAGTCAAAGTGGGGGGGGGTCCTCCTTGAACATTTAGCATCTAGTGCAGAGGTATTCTCTATATTCCCACTCCTCAACAAAGAGGTACTCCTCGTGCCCATGTCAATCAGTGTGAAGGTACTCCTATCACTTCGACCCCCCAATATAGAGGTCCTCGCCATGACATTACTATTGTTCAAAACAAAGTCTCTCTCTATGTTTTTGTGGACCAAAGTGTAGGCCCTCCCCGCTTTGTCAATAGTCAAAGTGGTGTTACTTCACAATGAACCATCCTATGGAATAAGGGATAACCTACTACACTAAAGGAAAAATCTTGGGAAGCAATAAGACATTATAAACCATTTCATCCTATCAGATTCTAAGTGGGAATGTGACTAAATAATGGAGCCTTTACCGAATTTTTCAGCATCAGATTTTGGGTCAGGAACTCGACCGTTGAGGTTTACCATACCAAAAGGTGAAATCCACAGGATACCCAAATCCCTCTACAGGTACATGTGGGTGGAGGAAGATCCCCCCCCCCCCTTCAAGGGCCTCGTGATGCAACCTTCTCTGTCATCACCAATCCCCCTCTCCACCACTACCTAAGATCATGGAGAGTTGTTCTATTCTAGGATGACTCCTTTAGATTGTGATCTACCTAAGGATCCATTAATGATCATTGCCACCCTTTCACATGAGGTAGTGTAAAACACATAGTCTTATAAGGGCAAGATGATGTGGTTGGTACCACCCTCAAGAGACAACCCAAAATGCAAAAAAGAGTTATCTCATGTAGTGGATCTTATATTGTCCAACCAACTGTCAAACCTAACCACATTAGTGTTACTACATATCCCTTATATATCACCAATAGAAGCTTGTACCAACTAAGATAAGGGTCCCTCTTATGATCAATAAATCCTATACTCTATAATCTGATGTGTTTTTTATAGTATTCTGGATAAATAAAACATACAGTTTTTATTTCCAAGAGTCCCTCACCGAGGTCCTGGCTTCGTACTATCGCCAGACTATATGGGTGACACTTCACTAGCATTGGGATTGTAAATTGGTCTACCCTAAAATCTAGGATCACCTTGAGGACATTGATCATTACTGCTGAATGGTTGAGTTGGAAGCAGTCCTAGTGGACCAACACCCTACACCACCCAGATACCACTGAACCCTCTAACAAAGATGTGTTAAGAGCCTCATTGTTCTCTGTAGAATCATGTAAGATGCATATTTACATGTATAGATCATGGGGTGGGGACAGTACACTGCAATTCACTTAATCCCTAACCAATGATAGCCTAACTTACCCATTTATATTGGGGATTTTAATCTAGGTATAGTTACAATAACCATGGTTATTCCCAAGTTGTCCAAATATAGGAACTTTGATGTCGGGATGGATGGGGTAAAATCACCCCCATGGGTGGAAAACACTATATGGACCCTCATATAGGTTTCCTCACCTACCAAAAAAGACAAGAACTCATCCTTGGGGACCCTAATGAGATCTTACCCACCCTCTAGAACCTTAATTGAGGTAAAGAGAAGATTGGACATTATAATCTTTCTGATCCTTCAGATATTTTCCTAAAGATAGAGGTTGATCCTATGGTTATTTCCTTACTTTAGTAAGTCATAGATCATAAAAGGATCATCGATAAGATCCCTACTATGTAGCACTCGAATTATGGGGTTCCTTGATGGGATCTCATTTATAATCTATCAGGGAAGCACCCAGTCCTCCTTATCTTGTTATACCTACTCAATCTCTGTATTCATGTGTATCTAGAAAGCGTACATGTGGGAGTTTATGTAAAGCAGCTAAAAAATTAGTTTCCAAATCTACTCGAGTTGTAGGATAATATTCCTTATGATATAGATCGATTCACTTCACAAATCTCAAAAATCGAATGTCGAGTAGATGAGCCTATCAATGTATTGGTAGTTAGTAATCCTCATCAATATAGAGACCCTCATCATGATGATTTGATAGCTGCTCTTAACACTCTCCTTGAGGCCCTTGATACGTGACATGGGGAAATCCTACCCAATGTAAATTCATACCCAGCCTGGGTGGGTGACATGTGAGAACCACCATATTTGTGAAACCCTAGATTTTCCCCTTTCACTGGGATGGGTGACCCACTGCAGCATTTTTCCCACTTCATCTTAGTGTGTAAGTCTATGTTGGAATCCCCAGAGCCATAATACGCCCCGAAGCATCGAGGATTAATTCGAACATTGAAAGGGCCTGTATTTTTCTTGTACAACCAGAAACCCATAGGGTCCATCACTAGTTTGTAAGATCTATATAGGAAGTTCCACTACCATTTCAACTCCGCCATATGCAAGGAAATAATTTTTTACCTATTTAATTACAAGAAGAACCTCCATGAGTGAGTTGAAGATATTTTTCCCACATTGAAAGGCCTCAGGTTTTCAATTGATATGCATCTAACTGAAGGGAATTTTATAAAAATGTGCATGGTAAATTTCAAGACTAAGTTTTTATGTACCCTCATCATGGAAAACTTCTTAGGAAGGTTCCCAGACTTCTCTAATAAGGCCCATAATTTGAAGGAAACCTTATAGCATGCTAAGTAAATGTGTCTGTTGCCTATTACAACTTCTATTGGAAGAGTCTCCAAAGTGAAGTATTCTTCCATAGTACAGGTGGATTCCCCTAATCTTCTAAAGTTGTTGGACCCTCTACCTACAGAAAAATGTCGAGTGTAAAAGCCTCACTAGGAACAACCTTCCCAAGAAAGAAATTGGCAAGCAATGCCCAACCAAGCACAATCTCTTAATGAGAGAATGTGGATCCATCCCCTCGTCAGGATCCAACCCCTCATCAGTTTCATATTCCTAAACTACCCATCACAAATTGTAGTAACTGAACCTATTCTTTCAAGTATGGCTAGGTTCCCAGTTTTTTCCTAAATGACCTACAACATGGCATTTTGAAGGTGTTAGAGTGAAAAAATCCCCATGAAATAGAGTGTACTAATCACCCCAACCATTTACCTTACCACATGATCCTTGTACATACCATAATTATTTCTATGTGGTCTATAATTAGATCTAAGAACAAGTGGAAAATTGCTTGGTCAAACTGGGAAATGTCCCAGAACAGGTGTCATACATCTTCTCCAAGCCCGATAGTGACAATGAGGGTTCATGTGAGTGGAAACATGCTTCCAACTGTGGGACTCAGAAGTATGATGACTGGTTGGATCATAGATAAGTTTCCATTACCCATGGAACTACAAGAAAATCATCGAATAGCGGTGGTTTTTTTAAAATAACAGTGACTTAAACTATTGAGATATGGTTCTGCAATAGTTTCATAAAACCCTGCTAAAATTGGTGTCTGCATCCATTATGTGGAGGTTTCTTTCATTTAACACTTTTTTCTAGTAATACTTGTAGTCACCATATTTTCAGCGGTTTTAAGTGCAAAAAAATGGTAAGGATTTAGCGGCGGTTTTAATCGCATATAAAACCAATAAAACTACCTCTAAATAAATGTGTGTGATATTCTAGCGATGGTTTTAACCTCCAACAACAAAAACTATCAACATATAATGGTGGTTTAAACTACAACTAAAAAATGTACCATATTTAGCGGTGATATAAACCATGACTATATGTTGGTTTAAAAATAAAAACCGGCTGTAGAATCTACATCCCTAGTACCCTGAAAAAAACATATATGCAGAGAACATATAACCCAAGATATGAACACATAAAATCTAATCATAACTAAATATGTCAAGGGAAACTATATTTCACCTTATAAAACCACACCATGCCTCTAAAATAATGAAAACACACAAAAAGTTAAACCCTCTATTAAAAGAATATTTGGATTAAAACCTAATGAATAAGAATTTTTCACAATGAAACCCACTCTTAGAATTTTAAAAAAAATGTAAAATGAAAAAAAACATTTAAAAACAACCAAATCCCATTTATCTATTCCATTTACCAACTTTTACATGGTAAAAACTCAATCATGCATTAAAAATCTTTCCCATAAAAAACTTTCTACCATATAAATCTTCACATTAACCCAAAAACCCTATATAAAATCTATAATTACCGAACACTTATTTAAAAGTAAATTAATTAGAAACACCTACCGCAAATGGTGGAACCATGTTTCTTTAAATGAAATATACTTAAAAGGATCTCATAAGAGGCATTATAACTTCTAGAAACTAAATCCACATATCCTTGAAACAACAACCAAGAAAATAATCCAAACACATCCACTCGGTTTAGAGGAACGCGTAGAGGAAGATATAAAACCAGTAGAAAGATAAGAGAAGTTCACACTTCATGAACCAGGTGAATAATCACTAAGAAACCAACTTCAAAACACCAAATATGTGCATAGAAGAAAGGGATAGACACATGTGAGGTGTTTGGGTTGATATGGAGGAATGGTGTGGCTTAGGGTGTAATCCCCCCATTTAAAATAATAGAAAGGAAAAAATTCCCCTTTATGGTTAGGCTGCATAGTTTTATAAACCGCATGGAAACCATGTAGATAATACGAGGGATACTCATAGGGAGTTTTGATAGTGAATATGTAATAGGATATATAGGGAAATGTGAAACACAATGTGATAATTATAGGCAGATATGATACTATTTGTCTGAGGAATAGTGATATGGATATGCATCATGAATGATATGTAAAGTGATTGATGTAAAACAGTGATTTGATGAATCGTAAGGGGATGATGAAACATAAATGATGAAAGGGGTTTGGGTAATACATGATATAAGTAAAAACAATGTGAATGAAAAGAATGCACATGTATAGGCTTGAAGTAAAAGAATAATGTATGAAAATTTAAAAATGGGGAGAAAATTTATAACCATAATGATTGAACTTTACCTTGTGGGATTCCAACAAGAATGAAACTACACTTAGGTATTACTATACTGGATTAGGGAAAGGATTTTCTATGATGTTAAAATAAAATATAATTGGGATTTCACTAAATAGCATGAATACTATTGCAAGATAGTTATTTTAATCATATTCAATCCTATATGAATATGAATGGATGACTATAACTATAGCGCTGAAAGGTTTTCAGACTCTTCAGACATGGGAAATCAAGAAAATGTTAGGTCATGAAAATGTTATGTTGTGAAATTGTTAGGTGGTTACTCTATTCCATGCATGATACATGAACATACCCTCTCATTCCATATTTTTCTAAAACATCAAAAACACCATTAATCACTGTCTGATGATGAAAACTGATCATCATACTCTCCAATTATGCTCTACTTCATACTACCGGAACCTATAAGACAATTATATTCAAAATTAAATAATTCATTATATTCATATTTAAATATTGAACTAATAAGTGTTTGTGAACTAAATGATTTTGAAATTGTGTGATTTACCTGCTCACCACCAGTCATCGATGCAATACCACCAGGGACAGATTCAGTCATCTTCTGATATAAATCAATCAATGTTTTCTATAATGTGGTTATTTGAGCCCCCTTATTCTTTAATTGTGTTTTTCATAGAAAAAAATCTATTTGAGAATATCGGGGTAGGGATTGACTAAAATCAGTAGTTGACATAGATGTAATCCCTAGTGGCCTACCAAAGACCCCAGATGTTTACGGTCCCAAACCCATCCTATGCACTTGACCATGATGATACTTCCCAAGGACTTTACCAACTAGGTCATCCAGGGACATTGAATAGAACTGTGTAGGATTTACATCCCATAGTTCATTAATTTTTAACTATAAATCAAATACCTGTAATATTATAATCAATATATATTAACATAGTAAAAACTGATAATATGTTGTTATAATGAAAAATGAATTCATACCCCAACTTCTATGTAAGGATCATTAACAAAAACCCATCTTATTTTCTTATGAACATCCTACCACACTTCTATTCGGGATGCTTGGTGCCCTAAACTTTGTGACTGTAGTAAAAATAGATAAATCAAAAATTTAATATATTAATTTGATAAAATTTTCTAATAAATATTTAAACTAATGAAAATATTACAAAATTTAACCGGCTTCTAGATAAACTCTTTGACCCCATAGTGTGAGGGATGATATTCTTAGCCTGACTCGATGAATTCTTCTTCAAAAGATACTTAGATAAATAAATTATAATTTAATAGTAATGAATGAAATTTTATCTCTTTTTCATATACATGTATAAATGTAAAATGATATTAATATAATAATATATATTTAAATACCTCGTGATTCTTTTCATGATGACTATTAAAGAAGAACATTTTATTTCTCTCTATTCACACCATTGGGTAACTTATCATAAATTAGTTGGTTGATTAATAAAGCATCATTGACTTTGTTCCATAATATCCATTTAAAAGCATTCCATTTATTGCCCAAATATTTCAATTTCCACTTTCTTACTAGCATATCAGCAATTGTAGAGTGTAAAAACATCAATACACAGAGAATAATTTTGAAAATATTAGAATTTAATAACATAATGACATTCAATTACACCATAATGTTTTATAATTACCATAATTTGTGAATCAAAAACTTAATTTTTTCAAGATGAAGGGATATACCTCCAATCATCATATGTAATGGGAAGCGTAACCAGTTCTGCGAACACGTGGCCTAGAATATGGACATGTAATCTTGTGGTGTCATCTGTAAGGGCCCCATAAGAATAAAATGAGACAACTATCATTATTCCATTCAGATTTCATACATATGTACCTAAAAAAAATTCTCCATAGTAGAATGTTTCCATATTTTATGATAAAACACATATCAGAACAAAAAAATCCAATAACTTTATTCATATTAACATTTGTACCTATAACAATTACCCTCCAATATTCTCGTGAAGAACTATGAGTGAAACCCAGTGTAACGACCCAAACATTCATTAATAGAAATCCCCCTTGATCTAATTAAATGTCTCTTTATGTAAAATGTTTATATAAAATGTCAACTTCTTTGGTTTTATGTTAATAATTATGACTATTTCTAATATATCCGTTGAACAGTGATTACATGATTAGTATAAATATAGGGCTTTAAAGAATCCAATTTACTTAGAAAAAGAAAGTGATGGCCTCATCCAGTAGACGTGCCCCATACGAAGCCCATTGGTCGGAGCTTTAAAAGGAGGTGTCATCATTGGGCTTCACTCTTGACCATTCCCAAGCTGAGATTCAATAGGTTAAGCTTGAGTGGGACTACCTACGAGAGAAGTGTAAGTTGATAGAGATTACCACCCGAGCAATGTTATCTGAGCCACCCCAAGAGTTTGTCATTATAGAACACCATAATCTTCGGTCTTATGCGGGTGTTGTTAGGGGTTATCTAACAATACCTTATCACTATGGTTTTGTACATTATTTTTGTATATAATAATAAAAATACTTTTATTTTATTCTTGTTACCTTGTAGATGGTTTTTAAATCTAAAATATTATTTTTAGTTAATATTCAACTAATAAATCTATTTTGATGAATTAATGGATTTTTGAATTAAATAATATTTTAATAAAATATTATTATTATTAGTGAATTAATTTTTATTAAATATAAATTATTGTATAATTTTAGGAATGCAATCGTAATTTTTATCAAGGATTGAAAGCCAATTTTGTCAAAACCTATGAATTTTCGATAAATGTCGGTTTCTATTTTAAAAGTGAAAATTAACATATTTAGAAAATTATTTAGATAAAATAAATATTATTTCTGGAATAAGGACGTCAAAATTATCCAACGGTGATTTTTTCATAATTTTCTGAGATAGTCAAATTTTTGGATAAAAATTAAATACCGTTTAAATATATTATGTATTTTATGACATCATAATAACCCAATAGTGATGTAATAAAATACTATGAGCCTTATGATCGGCCAATATGTGTTTTAACATTAAAATAATGTGATTTTGGGTTTTTTTGACTTATTTTACAAAGTATTAATGGACCCTTCAAGGATTATTAAACATCTTGTCTTTTTAAAATGTTTTCCTTGGGAGTGTGACTCACCTCCACATGAGCAACCCCATTATTTGAAGAAGTAAGGAATTTGGACTTATAAAATATTTCCACTCCCATTTGGAAAAAACCATGGGCAAAAACCATGGGCTGTTTTGTGGTTTGAATTAGTTTAATGAGACGTGTCCCAACCCTAAATAATAAAGAATTCCCTCACCTTTCCTATATAAACCCACCCAAGCTCCCACATTCTCCTCACTCAAAGCCTTTGGAGTTTGTCCAACCTCTGAACAACTCTCCCTATAATCCTCCCAAGGTGCCCCAATCTCCCAAGAAGCCTCTCTCAAACCTCTCTCAAGCCTTTGGAAGCACACTTCCAAGTAAGGGTTTTTCTTCCACTCTCATTTTTGTCCAATATTCTTTAAATTGTTATGCCCTTTTTATTTCAATTATAAATATTGGGGTATGGTTTCTCACCTCCCCCATACTTCCCTATTTATGTTTGAATTATGGGATACCCCTTTATCTCAAATTAAATTCCTCCCATGTACACTTGTTACTATACCGAAATTCTAAAAAGAATTTCTCTCTCCTCTTTTACATTCAAGCAATTCATTTGTATCATGACTCTAAATTCAATTAAAATTATTGGGACATGTATCTATATGATCCCTTACTTTATATTTCATGTACATATGATGATACACCCCTTTCTCTCTCATCAAACATTTTTATGAATTCTTATGTCCCGTCGTTACGCTGCCGAAATTGCACCGTTTTTCCAAGCCAAAGTCATTGTGTGGTGAATACCATGCCCATTTATCTATCAAGGGTATTCACCTTTTTTACATTTAATTATTTATTAAATATTTTCATGTATGTATTCTACATCCCTTTATCATGGAATAAATTATGATGTTTTATGAATCCATGTTATATGATCCATGTGGAACACTTATGCATGAAATGAAATGTTTAAGAAGGGTACGCCCTTATAGCACTCAAATGCATTGGGTAAAGTATAGTATCATGATACATCATGTGAAATGGGTGTTTACTCGTGCTAATTCAAGTGCAACAAGGTTTTACTCATTCTTCATATGCAATTAGGATTTACTTATGCACCATGTGAAATGATCCTTGGCTCATGCTAATTCCATGTTAAGTGTTGTTGCGACATTTCCATGTTATGATTATCATGATTTATCATTAATTTATGTTTATTCTCTCTTGTGATCTATTTATATGCCTATTTTCTAACATATATTGTATTCCTCATGTTATTCTATGATTATTCTTTTACTGGGCTTTATAGCTCACCCTTTTCTTATCCATGACCTTAAGTTATCCCATACAATGATAAGTACGAGGGAATGTAGTGGTCATGTAAAAAAAGTTTCAATAAAGATGTTGTATTTCATGTTTTAAGTTTTTATGTAATGTTCCTAATCCCCAAAGACACTAGACCTCTCAATATTCCATGTTGTATCAATTGAAGGTTTTATGTAATAAATCGGGTTTAAGTTTGTAATAAAAGCAGGGTTGTCATAGTTGGTATCAGAGGATAGGTTTAGTTATTTTTTGAAATAAGGATTAGAAAACCCTAGTGAATCCTTAGAGACAAGACTAAGTATAATAAGTTTTGGTGAGTATTCAGTAAGTGTTTTATCAAGAAAATACATCCCTTTCTGGATACGAGTAGGTAGAGGCGGCTCTTCCATAGATGTATCCTAGGGGTAAAACCAAAAAACACCACTTTGAGCTAGACTCAAACAGGAATGGGTGCACAACAATGGGAATTGCTTCACTCTTGGTTACGACACTCCTGGGGGATATGATTTAGTAAATTCACAAGATTAGTAAGAACCATTATTAAGGGACAAAAAAAATTCCCTTAGAATATATGTTAGAAAGTAGATCATGGATAACATAGATTGAATCTAGTAGATTCATATGTTAAGGAAATAAGATTTATTTATAAGTCATAAATTTTGTTATTGTATTACCCATTATGTGTTATCCCTAAATTTTATTTTATTCCATCCAATGGCCTGTAATAGGAGGGTTCAGGTTAACAACCGATGTGAAGATCAATGTGATGATTGTACTAATGAGATTCCCAATCTAATGGGAGCGGGAATTGCAAACATTTTCATGCTTTTCTCTCAGCTAAATCAAGATTTGAATAGAAACATGGGTCAAGAGGAATGTTCAACCCCCCATAAGAAAGAACAAGTCACAAGATTAATGAGACAAAGGCCTCCTACTTTTAATGGATCATCTGATCCCTCAATCGCTGAACAATAGATTAACTCAACTGAAAAGATCTTCTCCATACTTCAATGTTCTGAACAAGAGAAGGTTCTCTTGGCTGGTTATTGTATGGATGGTGAAGCTGATCAATGGTGGAAGTTCATCAAAAATATGAAGCCTGAGGAGGAGATCGAGGTGTTGGAATGGAATGATTTCTGGAAGATGTTTTTTGATAAATATTTTTTGTGCACCCTCCGACATAAGATGGAAAGGGACTTACTTGCCATTAATAAAAAAGACAATGAACCTATTGGAGCGTACGAGGAAAAATTTTACATGGCCTTCATGATACGCTTTCGGCTTTGTTGTTACCCCCGAATGTAAGGTTGACCGCTTATCCGGTGGGCTGAAACCTAGCCTGTGGAAATTACTGGAAATTCGTGACTTCGACAGCTATGAAGAAATTGTTCGATGTGCCCTAAAGGTTGAAATGGAGATTGTATAATCTTAGGGGTATCATGGGGATAAGAAGCGTAAGGTGGACTTCAATACTGGTGGTCTGATGGATAAATCCAATGGTTCTAAGAAGTTTCAGCACCCCACTTGCAAAAGGTGTGGAAAGAAGCACCCCAGAAATTACCTAAAGGGTACAAGAAAATGATTTAGGTGTGGAAGAGAAGGGCACCTAGATGTAAACTGTTGGCAAGAAAGACCCGCAGTTGGGATAGAGGAGAGGAACGCTCTGTTCGAACCTCAACGTATGGCTCATTTCTACAAATGCAAAGAACCAGTGCATCTTGAAAATTAGTGCCCTAAGACAAGGGTTTTCAGAGGCAACCAACAACCTCGAAGGCAGCAAGGGCGAGCTTTTTCCATCACTACTACCGAAGTGAACCCCAAACATGAATTGGTGACAGGTATGCTAGTTATTCATTCAAGAATCATGAACATACTTTCTGATTCAGGTTCTACGCATTATTTTATATCCAGAAAGTTTAGTATAACAATACCACCCCCACCACAAATCATGGAAGTGAAGATGTCGGTGAGTACGACAAATGGGATGATTATTTCATCCCATGAATATAACTCCTCCCATATCATAATCTGTGGATTAAACTTCCCAGCGAACCTCATCATACTCCCTCTGGTGGAATTTGATGCAATTCTTGGCATGGATTAGATTTCCTTATATAGAGCCAACATAAATTTTCGTGATAGGGAAATCACTCTCCATGTGGAGAATCGACCCCCAATTATTTACAAGTGCAAGGATGAAGATTAATCTTCTTTAGATCCATCATCTCAAGCATGGATGCTACTTCCCTATGAGCACATGTATCTGGCTCATATGATTGAGTCCAAGGAAGCAACCATCCTTGAAGACATATCTATTGTGAGGGAATTCACTGAAGTGTTTCTCAAAAAATTCCTTGTCTTCCTCCCAGAAGATATGTTTAATTCTCAATTGAACTTCTACTATGGACATTGCCAATATCCAAAACTCGGTATAGAATAGATGTTGTGGATATTGAAGATCTGAAGAAACTACTAGAGGAGAATCTAGATAAAGGGTTTATACACCCATGTGCTTCACCATGCGGTGCACTAGTCCTCTTTGTCAAGAAGAAGTATGGGTCAATGCGCCTTTGCATCAATTATCTCAAGCTCAAAAAAATCACAATAAAGAACAAGTATCCTCTCCCACGAATTGATGACTTCTTTAATCAGCTGCATGGAGAAAAATACTTCTCTAAGGTGGATTTTTGGTCGGGATGTTATCAAGTAAGGGTGAAAAAGTAATATATCCCCCAGATTGCTTTTCGTACAAGATATGGGTACTAGGAATTCATAATAATGCCTTTCGGACTCACTAATGCTCTAGAAATATTCATGGTCTTGATGAATAGAGTCTTTATAGATTACCTTGACAAATTTGTAGTAGTCTTTATAGATGATATTATGATATACTCTAAAACCATGGAGGATCATGACGAGCATCTAAGAACTGTACTAGAGACCTTTCAGAAGGAGAATCTCTATGCCAAGTACAGAAAGTGTGAGTTCTGGTTAAAGGAGGTATCATTACTGGGCCATATCATCACAGAAAATGGAATATTTTTGGATCCCTCCAATATAGATGCAATTGAGGGATGGATAAGTCCAACATAGGTAACAGATATTCATAGATTCTTGGGGTTGGATATATATTATTGACGATTTGTTAGAAATTTCTCACAATTGTCCAACCCTCTTACCAAGCTAACTTGGAATGGAGTAATGTTTTCTTGGAGTGATGAATGCAAAGAAATATTTAAGGAGTTGAAAAGGACGCTTATAACTGTGCCCATGCTCACTTTACCCACAAGTTGAGAACATTTTTGTTGTATTCATTGATGCTTTGAAAAAGGGCATGGGATGTGTGTTGATGCAAAATGAAAAAGTCATTACCTATGCTTAGAGGAAATTGAAAGTTCATGAACAGATCTATCAAACACATGACCTTGAGCAAGATGCAGTGATCTTCACTTTGAAAATTTGGCGGCATTATCTCTTTGGGGAGAAGTGTGAAATATATACGGACCACAAAAGCCTCAAGTATATATTCACACAGAAAGAGTTGAATGTGGGCCAATAAAGATGGTTAGAGCTGATCAAAGACTATGACTGATCAATCCATTACCACCTTGGGAAAGCGAACACGGTGGAGGATGCTCTAAGTAGAAAGGAACCAACAATTATATCATTGATGAGAATTGAAAAGGATCCAATCTTCTTAGATTTGATGAGGATGGACATGAGAATCATAGAGAAGGGTACATCATCAATCCTTTCACAAAATATTGTTCAACCATCACTTTTGGAAAGGTTAAAGGATGATAAAAAGGATGATGTGGAAATTCAGGAGAAAGTGGAAGCTATTGGAAAAGGGAAATCCTTAGAGTTTAATGTTAATGAAGAAGGAATTGTGAGATTTGGGAAAATACTATGTGTTCCATCAAGTCCAGAGCTGAAGAAGAAACTTTTGGATGATTCACATAGTTTAAATTTCTCTATTCACCCAGGAAACAAAAAGATGTATCGAGATATCTGAGATCATTATTGGTGGGATAATATGGAGAAGGATATCACTGAATATACATCAAAGTGCCCAGTGTGTCAGCAAGTGAAGGCAGAGAGGCAGAAGTCTAATGGAATGATGCAACCATTTCCCATACGAGAATGAAAATGGGAGGACATCACCATGGACTTTGTAACTGGACTTCCGAAGACATCCAAAGGCAACAATGCAATCTTGGTTGTTGTGGATTGTCTTACAAAGTCTGCACACTTCATTTCTATTTGGGAGGATTTCTCATTGGATCTATTGGAACAAATATATATCAGGGAAGTGGTAAGACTGCATGGGGTACCACTATCTATTGTGTCTGATCGATATCCAAGATTCATCTCTATGTTTTGGAAGAGTCTTCAACATTCTCTGAATACTGAACTGAACTTCAGTACGACCTATCATCCTCAAACTAATGGCCAATCCGAGCAGACTATCCAAACAAATGAGGAAATGTTTAGAGCAAGCTCAATGGACTTTAAAGGAGGATGGGATCAACGTGTTCCTCTGGTTGAGTTCTCTTATAATAATAGTTTCCACTCGAGCATCCAAATAGAACCATATGAATCCCTTTATAGGAAAAGGTGTAGAACACCAGCATGTTGGGATGAGGTCGGTGAGTGTAAGCTGCTTGGACTAGAAATGGTCGAAGAAATGGTGGAGAAGGTTAAAACCATTTAGTAGTATATCAAGGCTGACCAGAGTCAACAGAAGAGTTGTGCAGATAACCATTGATGAGACCTTGAGTTTAAATTTAGAGACAAGGTTTTTCTATGCATATCTCCATGGAATAAGGTCATGAGGATTGGAAATAAATGGAAGTTATGACCAAGGTACATCATCCCCTTCTAGATTCTTGATCGTGTCGGGGTTGTGGAATATCGATTAGCACTTCCTCCTACCATGTCCAAGGTACATGATGTATTTCATGTATCCCTCTTAATGAAGTACATACCATACCCTTCACATATTCTCTCTTCGGAGGTGGTATAGTTAGAGGATGAATTTTCTTATGATGAGAAACCAGTGAAGATGTTAGATCATAGATAAAATGTTCTATGAAATAAGATAATGCCCCTCCTCAAGGTGTTTTGGAGAAACCACAAGTTTAAATAAGCGATTTGGGAATCGGTGGAAGTGATGAAGCAGAGTTACCATCATTTTTTTAGTGTGGGAAAAGGAAATTTCAAGGGAAAAATTTCTTAAGGGGGGGAGATTGTAATGACCCAAACATTCATTAATGGAAATCCCTCTTGATCTAATTAAATGTCTCCTTATGTAAAATGTTTATATAAAATGTCAAATTCTTTGGTTTTATGTTAATAATTGTGATTTTTGATAATATATCCATTGAATAGTGATCACATGATTAGTATAAATATAGGGCATTAACGAATCCAATTTACTCAGAAAAAAGAAGTGATGGCCTCATCTAGTAGACATGCCCTATACGAAGCCCATTTTATGGAGCTTGAAATGGAGGTGGTGACATTGGGCTTCATTCTTGACCAAGACCAAACTGAGCGTTAACAGGTTAAGCTCGAGTGGGACCGCCTACAAGATAAGTGGAAGTTAATAGAGGTTACCACCCGAGCAATGTTATCCGAGCCACCCCAAGAGTTTGTCACCATCGCACACCTTAATCTTTGGCCAAATACAGGTGTTATCAGGGGTTTTGAAACAAGACCTTAGCACTATGTTTATGTACATTATTTTGGTATATAATAATGAATATACTTTCATTTTATTATTGTTACCCTGTAGATGGTTTTTAAAGCACAAATAGTATTTTTAGTTAATATTCAACTAAGGAATCTATTTGAACGAATTAATGGATTTTTGAATTAAATAATATTTTAATAAAATATTATTATTATTATTAAATTAATTTTTATTAAATATAAATGATTGTATAATTTTATGAATGCAATCGTAATTTTTATTAAGGTTTGAAAGCCATTTTTGTCAAAACACGTGAATTTTCGATAAATGTCAGTTTTTATTTTAAAAGTAATAATTAACATATTTTGAAAATTATTCAAATAAAATAAATATTATTTCTAGAATCCGGACGTCAAAATCATCCAATGGTGAATTTTTCATAATTTTCTGACATAGTCAATGTTTAGGGTAAATATTAAATACTGTTTAAACATATTATGTATTTTATGACATCATAATGACCCAATAATTATGTAATAAAATACAATAAGCCTTATGTTCGGCCAATATATTTTTTACCATTAAAATAATGTGATTTTGGGTTTGTTTAACATATTTTACAAAGCATTAATGGACCCTTCAAGGCTTATTAAACATCTTGCCTTTTTAAATTGTTTTCCTTGGGAGTGTGACTCACCTCCAGATAATCAACCCCATTATTTTAAGAAGTTTGGACTTTGGATTTATAAAATATTTTTTTATAGTCCCCTTTGGAAAAAAACCATGGGAAAAAACCATGGTCTGGTTTGTGTTTTTAATTAGTTTAATGTGAGGTGTCCCAACCCTAAATAATAAAGAATTCCCTCACCTTTCCTATATAAACCCACCCAAGATCCAATATTATACCCACTAAAAGCCTTTTTAGTTCGTAAAAACTATTCCATACTCTTCCTATAATCCTATCAAGGTTTCCCTAGCTCCCAAGAAGCCTCTCTCCATCCTCTCTCAAGCCTTTTGAAGCGCACTTCCAAGTAAGGGTTTTTCTTCCTTTCTCATTTTTGTCCAATATTCTTTAAATTGTTATGCACTTTTTATTTCAATTATAAATGTTGGGTTATGGTTTATAACCTCCCCCATACTTCCATATTTATGTTTTAATGATGGGATACCCCTTTCTCCCTCATTAAATGCCTCCCATGTACACTAGTTTCTATGCCGAAATTCCGAAATGAATTTATCTATCCTCTTTTACACTCAAGAAATTATTTTGTAGCGTGACACTAAATTCAATTAAAATTGTTGAGACATGTATATATATGACTCCCTTAATTTCCATTTCATTTATATATGATTATACACCCCTTTATCTGTCATCAACCATTTTTATGAATTCTTACGTCACGTCGTTACTCTGCCGAAATTGCACCGTTTTTTCAAGCCAAAGTCATTATGTGGTGACTACCATGACCATTTCTCTATCAAGGGTATTCACGTTTTTTCACATTTACTTATTGTTTCGAGATTTTCATATATGTTTTCCACATTCCTATATCATGTAATAAATGATTATATTTTATGAATCCATGTTATATGATCCATGTGGCACACTTATGCATGAAATGAAATGTTTAAGAAGGATGTGCCCATATAGTGCTGCAATGCATTGGGTAAAGTATAGTATCATGTTACATCATGTGCAATGGGTGTTCAGTCATTTTAATTCATGTGAAACGAGTTTTTAGTCATGCTTCATGTGCAATGAGGATTTACTCATGGTCCATGTGCAATGATCCTTGGCTCATGCTAATTCCATGTTAAGTGTCATTGCCACATTTCCATGTTATGATTATCATGATTTATCATGCCTTTATGTTTATTCTCCTCTTGTGCTCTATTGATATGCCTATTGTCTAACATGTATTGTATTCCTCATTTTATTCCATGATTATTCCCTTACTAGGCTTTATATCTCACCCTTTTCTTATGCATGTCCCCAGGTTATCCTATGCAATGATAAGTACGAGGGAATGTAGTGGTCATGTAAAGGAAGTTTTCAATAAAGATGTTGTATTTCATGTTTTAAGTTTTTATGTAATATTCATAAGCCCCAAAGACACTAGACCTCTCGATCTTCCATGTTATATCAAGTGAAGTTTTTATGCAATAAATATGGTTTAAGTTTATAATAAAAACAGGGTTGTCATACCCAGCTCCCTCACTACTGAGGCTATTGAATGGGAAGGTGCCAATTGGGCTACTGATGGGGTGCTGATGGAGGATGTGAGAGATAGTGTAGGGGAAAGAAGATGATGTCTCAGGTATTGAAGGGGGGATACAGATGGATCATCATCTGTCAGTGTGGTCGATGGAACGTCAATTGAGAGTCCACTAGAATCAAAATAATACTTCCTTCTTGGAATTCCTATCATTTAATCAAATAAAATTAAGTTCATAACATATATATCAAAAAAATTATGCATAAAAAAGAGATATTATAACATATTCATAGAACTAACAAACAAAATATACATAACAATGATAATGAATGACTAGAAAAATGATATAAGTGGTTGATAAATGAATGGATAACTTCACATAAAACTATTTTATCCCTCAATCATGTCAGTTTCCTTCTCCATCATCATGGAAATTTCCTTATTTATAATTCCCCATAGGCATTTTATATGGTACAACTTCAGTAGAAAAGAATTTTTTTAATATTTCAAACCTCTATTATATAGCTCTTGAATTCCATCATCAACTAAACCATGAAACACATATGTCTTCTAAGTGAATTTTTCTCTTAAATTAGTCTCCACAGAATCAAGATGAGGATCCAATGATATGTTAAAATCTTTATCTAGTTGTCTTACAGTCCCAAAAACATCACTTGTCACATTGTTATTTATAGCACCCTCAACTAGTTGCTCTGAAATGTTTTGATGTTGGTGTTGGTGTCTTGTAATGCCTAATGCATCTTTGATAAGGGTTTTCATTTCATTTTCCATTATTGATGAATTTGTTACCTCATTCTATGGATTTAAATCAGTGCTCAGCCTTCCTGTAATATTCGATTCTCCATGCGAAATCCAACAAAAATATTGAGCAGGGAATTACTTCAATATAAAGTGTTCATAAACTTCATCTCTCTTCAACTATATTCTAAATATACATTTATGACATGGAAATATTATTCTCTCATCAACAGGATGATTATAAATTGAAAAATAAAAAAACTCCTCCAAACCCTTATCATACTAAGGTGTGTTCCTAGGTAATGTGATCTATCTTTTTTCCATATATATCACAATGTGCCTGAAATTATTAAAAAAATTAAAACACATAACTATTACTGAATAAGAAAAGAGATTATTATAAACTAGTTAAAAAAATATGAATATATTATATAAGGTTTTAATATATAAATACATATGGTAAATAATGATGCATTTTGAAAAGGATAATTGAAATCCATAAATTCTACTTGTGAGGAAATGATATCTAAAAGAGTTAAATTTTTCTTTTAAAACCATTAAGACACCCAAGACGAAAAATACACGTTGAAATACATTTTTAATAAAAATATTCTTTTAATAAATCATTGAAAAAAGTATCATTATCCAATTTTAATAATTTATTAGAGGACCAACATGATTCTCAAAACTATTAAGTTATTATCATGATACCCTTTTATATTTAATGGATACATTTTGTAGCATTTTTTCATTTAGTGAATTGATGGATTGATGATGATAAAGGATGTGTTTTTAAAATTTTCTCTCATTTATGTATATATATTATTTTATTTATCTAATTTATTTTAATTTCCTGAATTTCCTTTTCAGGTGTGGATGAAGACACCATTGACCTTATCAGTGGAATGTGGAAGTCAACCAAGACTGTAACACCCTGCCCCTACCTCATTTTCTTGAGGAGGCAGCAAGGAATACTTGGCCTTAAGCAACGTTCCCAAGACGCCAAGGGCAGGCAATAAATGACGGGGGCTTCAAGATCAAGTTGGGGAATTATTTTCCCTTAAAACAAAACCAACCAAACTATCCAATAACATCCACTATATGATGCATGTCAATTCAATTACCCAACCATGCATTCCCAAAAAGGCAACCAAGTTGTTCCACAACACAATTCAAAACCAATACAACTAAACATGTCCACACAACATCAGAGTACACTGCGAAAACTAAACAACCAAACACAACAAGCCATGACACCACCACAGCTCCACGCCAAGCTCCAATATCCAAGATCCACCAAGGGATCACAATGATCCACTAAAGGAGGGTGATGCCTAACCTTTTCCCACATCATGGTACACAGCATCTGCAAATACACAAGAGTGCCAACCCAGGGGGTGAGTACTAAAACTCAGTAGGATTTCTCCAAATGACTTCCATACACAGGCCACTAGGATAGAACCGTTAGCACATTTATATAAAATAGTTTATATAAATTAAATCACAAGTGAAACCCTTTTCAGAAGCCAAAAATGCTCTTACCAAGCCATCCTACCCAAACCAAGCAACCGAGGGAAAGCCAACCAAACATTACACAAACCATCTCATCATTTACATGATAGAACAACAACTTCCATCTTGCAAAGCAATGCATAACAAACAACCAAAATGGTGGGACTTCCGCCCAACCCGTTCACCCATTAACACCAAAACAATCAAAACGATGGGACTTCCACCCAATCCATTCACCCATTCACAACTAGTTGTACTTCCCGACCACTACTCATATGGTGGTTCTTCCAACCACTATCCATCCTCTTTTTATAGTGAGACTTCCCACCCACTTCCATAAAACATTTCAATCAAACAAAACCAAGCATAAACCCACCAAGGTCACAACAACATGCAATCAACCAATTCCATTGCATATCAATCCACTTCAATAAATCACCCATGTATGAAATCCATTTTCCATGACATACAACATTTCCATAAAACAACCCTTTTATTGAAAACCCTTTCCATCAATCCTTTTCACAAATCAACCATATCATCCCATGTTAATATCTTCATTTTAAAATTAACAAGAATAGAATTTCACCATAAAACACCCCTTTTTCCAAAAATACACAAAACATCACCCAAGGGATTTCCAACCAATTTTTCATAATAATACACAATTAATTTTCAGCATTACAATTAATTGTAACAAGGAACCACTAGCAACCGCACCTCAAATCTGGCGAACGTAGTACCGAAACCTATCTAGATCCCTTCCCCTAGCATCCATAACCCCTAAAATCATCATTCAAGGCAACCAAAACCCTATATCTACACACAAAAAGTGTAGATCTAGAAAACCAAGAAAGAGGGAAGAGAAGATCTAGAGGAAAACACAAGAGAAACAACAGGAGAGACATACCCTGGAGAAACCACCTTCAATCCGCCAAGAAACCTCTTCAAAATCCTTCCAAACCGAGTGGGAGAGCCTTTCCAACCCCTGAGAACCAGAAATCCTGAGTGAGGCTCGAGTGAGAGGAAGTTTGGAGTGTTTTAGGTTAAGCCCTAGGGATCCTGGAACTTATAACCCTATTTTTAAGTGGTCGGACGATTAGCCCGCACGGTTTGGAAAACCGTGCGCTAACTGTGTGCCCGCTAATGCCTCATGAGAAAATGTCTGCATAGTTTCCTCGCACGGTTCGTCAAACCGTGTGCTGGCCATGCGAAGCCTACTATCTCCCTTGCACGGTTTCTTGGGGAATCCGCATGGATTCCACTAACCGTGCTCAAACCGTGCACCCCTTTAAAGGCCTCCAAACTCGTCCCAAACCATTACACACTCTCCCAACCTCTTCCCAACTCATCCCAAATACTTTAAACACATAAAAAGGCATAAACAAATTCCACATACCTCAAACTGGGGATTCTACAAAGAGACAATGAATGGTTAGGTATAATGTGGGCAACATTCCTACTTTGATGAGGATTAGGAAAGGATCAATGATTAGTACTATGAATCAATTAACATCAATGATTCCAACATTGAAACTATTGTTGAGAATGATCATGAGTTCACATGACATGCTAATGAGGTGTTTAACTGAGAAATATACCACTCTAAAGATGATGACATGAGTTCATGAAATCAAAGCAATTCTAACAATTTAGTAACTATAATGTGGTACTAGGTATGACCAACATAATGTTCCTTAAACATAATGAAAGAAAAATGTTTGACTACATCCATTTCTCAGTCACTACTTAAGGAAATTGAAACTCTTTTTTAAAAAATATATTCAACCAAAAAAAACTTAACTAGCGTAATTGAGGAGGATCAATGTTTGAATAACTAATAATATATATTCTTATTGAGTATAATTGTGAGGTAAAACTAATTTCCCTCCTCTAATATATTGTTAAATATATAGAACCACATAACCAATAAGAGTTGATTTCAGTAATTCAACCTCCTCTTCTTATTATCTAATGATTTATGGAAACTGAATAACATAAGAACACTAATAATCTATATATTTGTAAAAAAATAAAAATGTAATGAATTATACCCCCATATAATATAAGAAAATATATTAGAAACAATAATTAATAGGATGAACATATCAATATCCACCCCAACTCCTCAAGAACCAACCAACAATATATAAATTAATGTATAACAAATCCAAATAGTACCTCAGAGAGATGGCGTATCAGCAGCTCATATCGGGACAGGCAGTGATGGTCTATGTCAGGACTAGTGGTGAGGGTGGCGAGGTTCTAGGTCAAGACTGGCAGAGAGGGGAAGCATGGGGCTAGGTTAGGACCGATAGTGAGGGTCAGGGGGTGGGGAGAGAGGGTCAAGACTGGATATGAGGGGTGGCGAGGGTCAGGACAGTTAGGGCTTTTGGGGTTTGGGGTTGGGGGTGGGGTCTTGGGTGGTCGAGGGAGAAGTTTTGAGTGTGTGAAAAAATAGCAAGGTTTAGAGGTTGTTTTTAATAAACTTATGCTAAAGTATTATTTTGGTGTAGTGTGGTTTCATTCAACTCGTTTTAGTAGGCCATAACCTCTTGTGGTTGTCTCACCTTCTCCAACCACTACTTCTATATCTATGTTGTACCCTTCTAAGTATCATAATATCATGCACCAATGATGAAAAGGAAATCAAATTCTTCCATTGGTGCTAAATTTATCTCTCACCCTCAATGATTTCATGCCTAGAGAGTTTTGGATCACCCTTGAGTCATCCCAGCACTGGAATACCCCTCTAATGATGGGAAAGAGTGAACCTCCATGAACATCGTCAAGTTAATAGACTACATCACATTATCCAAAAATCAGGAATTTAAGTCAATCACCCTGAGTGCCTCTGTTCAACATTATCGAAGATGAGGTCAAGGGAATGCACATTGATAGGATTTTCAATAAAATTTCTCAAACTGAGTTGTTCATACTATCATGACCAATAAATGGGTCCTACATAGAGATCAGTGGGAACATCACTCCTATCCTTCACTGTCAGACATGCCACCATAGTTTTCCATACTAACTGATTGGGAAGAATAGTCGTAGCCTCATTATGATCGGTTGTGTCTAGATAAATCTAGGTCTCATACAACTTATAGTCAATTGATAGTGTTTTTGGGAGAGTTAGATAATGAGTAAAAGGATGTTTCTCGCACTATCCCTAACCCTGTAGTATAACCAATAGTTCCCAGCATACCTTCTTTTAAAAAGAGACCCCATGTCGGTAGAAACATGAATTTTGTGTGGAAATAAAATGTGTTAAATCACCCTTCTAGTATACCTTCAAGGCTCTTAATCCTTGAAGACCAATTATTTTCGAAAGAAATCTATGATTCCCTTGAAGAATCCTTGAAAATATGCCTCCAGTTTGAAGCAAAATTCGCTATCACAGAATCCTACTATGTTGGGGAGGTCGAGGAAATAGAATGGGAATCCATCATCTTGTTCTTCTAGGAGGATAAGGGAGTTATCGTGCAAGGGAACATTCTCCTTATATACATCACAAACTAGTTCAATGGTTGGGATACCCATCAAAATATGTCCCACAAAGGTTCTAGGATTACTCTCATACTCACCCAGACACTACATAGGTTGGGGTTGACTAAAGCATATTTGAGTCCCTATGACCTAGAGATTAAGGGTTATGATAGGACCAAATAGATACAATGTGGTAGGATTCGGTTGAAGACCTATTTTTGAGTCTTGGTAGTAATTTTTGAATTCATGATTATCTCACAAGATACCACATATAATGAATTTATGGGTTGGCCTTGTCTTTATCTACATATAGTAGTCCCCTTCTTGCATCACGAATTCCTAAAATACTCTATCAATGGTTGAGTATGAATGCTTTAGAGTGATGCCACCCCCTTCTAATTTTGTGAAACGTGATATATGGACGTCGGATATTACAAGATCAAGGAGAAGTGGGTTTAGACCAATGATCTTCATCACAGAAAAGTTTCATCCAATCTATGGGAAGACATGTATGACTCTTTCATCTTCTTGATTCGCCATATAGAGGCCAAGATTTTGGACTTGGGAAGATTTGTTTTAGGATAAAAGGGAAAAAGGACCCAAATTATAAGGAGTTCCCAAAGATTATATCTTACTCATATACAGGATAGTCCCAAGAGATAATATAATATCCCACCATTGTGAAGTATCGGGAGGTTCTACCTATGGACACCATTGTACGTTTTACCCACATACTTCACTGAGCCAGATTAAATCGACAGGAGACAACCCACCACCATTTCTTTGATATCAATCATGGACCCCATGTTCAAAGTCCTATGGGATTAGATTGGAATTTTCTATCTCCATGGTTTCCATAGAGAAGAAGTCACCCATTTTATATTCTGTATCTTCCTATGTTGTCACTAGTACCCCTCCCGAATCAGTTGTCTTGAATGAATCTCCTACCACCGATTCTCCTACCTCAGATGATGAATATGATTTGTAAGGTACCACTCCATTATTTGAACAGGGTGTCTCCACCACCATTGATGATTTGGTTCTAGTGAATCTCGACACTGAGAGAGATCAAAGGCCAACACTAATCAGTGTGTTCATGCCTCCAGAGGAGTAACATCAGTATATGGTTTCCTGAAGTAGCATCCTGATTTGTTTTCCTAGAGTTAATATGAGATTCTAGGGAAGGACCCTCAGACCATTTTCCACCATATTGTTCTCCTAGTAAGTCACCATGTAATAAAGAAAACTCCCAAAAAAATGTACCCTTCTCAGGGTGTCATAGTCATGGACGAAGTTGATTAGCTTATCAAAGCTAACTATGTTTGGGAAGTTCTATACCCCAAATGGATATCCAATATTGTTCCAACTAGGAAGAAGAATGGTAATATCTGAGTCTCTATCAACTTTCAAAATCTCAACTTCCATTTTCTATAGGATGATTTTCCCCTTCCCGTGATGGAGTTGTTGATTGGTGCCACAGTTGGGTGCGAGTATCTCTTCTTCATTGATGGATAGTATGGGTACAATAACATCTGGATGACCCCAAAAGATTAGGATTTTAACACCTTCATACCCCCAAAAGAGATATTTTCTATTAGGTAATGCCTTTATATCAAAAGAATGTAGGATACACTTATCAATGGGCCATGCACCACATCGTCAAACTAATCCTCATGAAACTAGTGGAATGCTATGTGGATGATTTTTTGGTAAAATCCCACCAGCACCAAGACCAACTTCGACATATTGATAAAGTGTTTAGATTCCTTAATTCCTGAAATTTTAAGATGAATTCCTTGAATTTTTCATTCTAGGTTACCTCTAGAATGTTTCTTATATTTTTCATCTGATACAAAGTCATCGAGATAGAGCTAGAGAACATCAAGTTCATCTTACAGATGCCTACTTCGAGCAACCTCTAGGAGCTCTGAGGCCTCCAAGACCACTTGGCCGACATACATTGATTAATCATGATTTTTTAGGAAAATGTAATCTCTTTATATTCTAATGAATAAAGGTATATCCAACCAGTATGAAAAAGAGTGTCATACTGTATTTGATGAAATCAGGCAATATTTGTTACAACCACTATTTCTAATGTCACCCATCTTAGGGAAGCCTTTTTTTTACTTTATGTGACCACCCTAGAATGACAAATTAGAGCCCTTCTCTCCCAAAGAGAAAATAAAGGATGATAGAATAGTTTATACTACCTCAGTCTCATGATCCTTGACACGTAGACTAGATACTCTCTTATCAAAAATTGTTGCATTTCACTGGTTTATGTATTGTAGAAGTTGCGGAATTATTTTATGCGTCATGAGATACAACTGGTGTCTTGAGTAGACACGATAAATTATATCCAGAATCACCCCATGTTGACATGACATCTATCATGATGGTAAGTGGTCCTTACATAGTTTGACATTATATTTTTTATGTAAAAATCCATCAATGTTTGGAAATTTGACAATTTTATGGTCACCGATCTAGCTCCTGAAGGGTTTCCTCTGGATGTAAATTTCCTAGATGAGGATATCCTTTAAGTGGATAAGTCCATTCCATGCAAGAAAATTCATTTTGATGGTGCCTCTCGGATCCCAACCAATATAATTATCAACGATCCCAATATCAATAGAGTAGGATTAGGGAACGCCTTCAACACTCCTAAACATGCTATTTTCCCAACTCATTCCTACTATCAGAAGGTTTCCCCAAAAATGTGGTAGATTATTGGGCTCTCATCAATGTACTTAAGTTGTCCCTCATTATTTATATCCCCTAATTACATGTTCCGGGAGAATCTGAGTTTGTCATCAAAAAAATTAATGATGACTATATTTTTAGAAAACCATAGCGTGTTCCCCTGCTATACTGAACTCACCGGCTAATGAAAAAATTCCCTTCTCATTCAAAGGTGACTCATGTTCCTTGGTTATAGAATGGTAAAGTCAATGCCTTGTCCATTCTAGATACCCCTCTTGTAGAGCCTGACCAGGATGACCTATTCATTCATGTGGTGCATCAGAGAGTCATTACTCCTATCATTCCATATGATGATGACAACCAAAAGGCAAACTAGTATATTGTTGGTGATTCTATATCAGGACCCCCGAGTCCTATCATAGTATGATAAAATTCTAATTTGACAACTCGTTTCAGTGAGTATCTCCAACATGGCATCCACCCTCTAAACAAAGCTGGACATGAGGAATTCTATCAGTGTGTAGTACAGTTTACCCAATAGAGTGTGCATAACCTTGATTAGACTCTATAAAATCATGGTTTTGATGTAATTATCATTCATTGAATCCAAGGAGATGAAATTCCATAGCTTATACAAGAATTTAATGCTAGTTCTTGTCGTACTCATTAGGCAGGATTGAATATCTCCCACCAGATTTGAAGGATGGGATACAACTGTCCGACCATGGTCCACGACTACTTTGAGTATTCCAAGAGGTGTCACACATGTTAGATACATTCCAAATTTGTGTATAGACTTATACTGACCCACCACAACACCAAGTATTATTATCCCTTTATTGTATGGGGAATCGATATCATGGGACCATATCTACAAGCAACAACTCACCATTACTAATTCATTATAACCATATTGTATTTCTTCTTTATGTGGAAAGAAGTGATTACCCTTAAGGAATTCAAGGACCGAACACTAATTGAATTTTTGAGCTCCCACGTCATCTATCAGTTTATATTTCCTCATTACATTATCACCTACAATGCTACCACCTTCTGGGTTAATAAGCTGAAGAAGTTTTATGCCAAGTAGAGCATCTAGTCCAGTCATACTTCCCGCTATTATGAAGAAATGTAAATGGACATACTGAGGTATTCAATAAGTGGCAATCTAAAATTCTATAGAAGATAGTGGGCCATAATAATAAGATTTTCCATAAAATATCCCCAACACCCTATGGACCTATCAAATGATAACTCTGAATCCCACCCATGTGAATTTTTATTCCCTATTGGATGGTACAAAGGTAGTCTTGCCCATATAGATTCACCTATCATTACTTGAAAAAACTATCTATGACTAAAATACACCAAATATAATGGCATAATTCCATCTAGCTAAGTTGAATCCTTCAAATTGATTAAAAATCAGACCTTGAAAAATATAGAGAGGCATAAGAACATGATAGAAAGGGTTCTCAACAAGAAGTTTATCCTCCACTCCTTCCTCCATGGTGACATCATACTATCCCTTTGAACACCAATGATACATGGAAATAAGCCCCCAAATTTGGAGCCCAAGTGGGAAGGGCTGTATATCATTAACAAGGTTGATTGCAATGGATCATACTCCTTGATCACCATGGGCAGAGAGCACATTTCTCCTCCAAACAATGCTATGTTTCTAAAATATTAATTCACCTAAGGAAACCATGAATCCTAGTTTAAATATGTTAAACAATGTAATTTTTTTCATCCTTAACATATTATGTTAAATTATGTGTCCACATCCTAGTTACATAATGTTAAACTATGTACTAGGTCCAAACCCTACGACATTAAAATAAGTTTCCATTATCAATAAAAAATGGCCTTAAACTATTTTGAAATTTTTTGAACTCAATGACCTTAAAATATGAATCTCATTCCAAGATTCAGGAATATAATCTATATATGAGTTTGCTTTAGAATGTGTTGTGTAGAGAGGTCCTCCTAGGGCCTCATCCTTGTTTGTATTGTTATTCCACCTACCTACATGTATTACTTTGAAGAAATTCCCTTTCAATGTTCCAAAATTCGTGACCTTAAACTGGGAGTCAAAGTCCTGACATCCTAACTTTTAACTGTGTGCATGCCTCCACCGTAACATGACATGCAGTGTGGGCCACTTTGGTCCTCATTCACATAAGGTTACATCTTTTATTCCCCACATATCTATTTTGGTTTAGATTCTCCCCTTTGGTCTAAAATATATAACCATAAACTATGATTCTAAATCCCAATCAAATGATGTTAAACTAGGTTCTTAGTCCAAACTCTAGGACCTTAAACTAAGATCCTATGGTCCATGCAGCATGACCTTAAATTTTTTACATCAAGTCCAAGCTTCATGACTTTAAACTATATACAGGATTCTATCTGGATTATGTTATTTGGTGTTGGGCCTCCTTTTCCCTCATTCACGTTAGTTTTTTCATGACTCCATGCGATACATATCCTCTTGAGGTACTCCCTGACTCTTTGGAAACGTACTCCATGACCTAAACCCCGTGTCCTATTGTCTAAGAATTATGACTCTAAACTGTGTGAGAGTCCTCTTTAGAATATGTAGTGCGAAGTTGGGTCTCCTAGTCCCTTATTCACATCAGGTTTTTTATTATGTTGCACTACACATACCTATTTGAGAAGATCCCTCTCATTGGTCCAAACTCTATGACCTTAAAACAAGAGCTTACATCCCAAACAGATGATGTTAAAATGGGAACCTGGTCTAAGTTTTAATACCTTAAATTAATAACAATCCTATGGTCTAGGAAATATGGTAACAAAATAATTTCATTGGATCTAAAAATTTTGACCATAAATAGTTTACAGGCCATATAGTCTGAGTTGTGAAACTTCAAACTACAAAAACATATATCCCCAAAGCACGAAGATAAACTATGATTCTACCATACTAAAAAATGGGATTCCTCTTAATAATAGAGGATGTTTACCCTATTTTAAATCAGGATGCCTCATATGATATATATGGGATGATTAAAAAATTCTATCACATGCTATAGTCGTGGGATGCCTCATGATAACCATGAGGCTACTAAGATTCCCTTGCTAGAGAGGATCACCCCTACTGGCGTCCATCTCTTATCATGTACTAATATAAAACTATGTAGGATTAAATACCATCATCATGGGATACATTGAAATTCTAAGACTTCTCAACTCTATTTACAACCAAAAATTTATAAACCATTTGGCCCTCTGTCCCCATTTGTGGTGTGTGAGCCCATTTGAGTATATTCATCTTGGTTATTCACTTCATCTGTACCACTTAGGTACCCTTAGGGCCAACGTCAGTCCTAGTTACATGAAATTAATCTATTTATCCCGTGATACTTGTGTGGTACAGGTACTCCTTGGCCCATTCATGTTGGTTTATACATCTTTCATTCCTCACAATCTTTCCACAAACACCTTTTTTAGTCTATACATTACAAATTTAAACTGACTACCCAAGTCCTAACGATATGACTTTAAACTGTATGAAGATCCTCTTCAAAGTATATGGTGTGGTATTGGGACACCTTGGACCTCATTCACATAAAGTTTTTCACTCCTCAAGACTAAATTATTGTTTCAAAGATCCACATGGTCTAAGCTCTACATCCTTAAACTACGAGTATAAGTCCAAAAATCATGACTCTAAAATCTATGTGAATCATCCTAGGAATATGTGGAATGTTACTGATCCACTTTTTTTCTCATTCATAATGAATTTATAACTCATCATACCAAACATATCCATTTGGATAACCCTCACCATGGTACAAACCTTATGACCCTAAACTAGGAAGAATAGTCCATGCAGAATGAATTTAAACTATTTTCCATTTGTCTTTATATATGACCTTAAACTATGTGAAAATTTCCTAGTCACATGACATTAAACTGTGAAATGCATCCTGATCACATGATTTTAAACTATACTGTGAATCTTCCCCACCATTTAACCTTAAATTGTGTTTCCATCATCCTCATTGTATCACGTGAAATAAAAAAGGAATCCTAGAACCTCTCCTTAGAAGTCCCCTCCTCCGGTGTTGGCCATCTACTGCATCATTCAAATTTTCAGTTGTTGTTCGACATTCGAGATGACACTCCCCTAGAATATTAGTTTGACCTTTGTTCATACCAATACCCCTAATCCAATTTCCTCTAATCCATGATGGTGTAATTCAAAGAGTATTAGAATCCATTCGAACATTTCACCACTCTATTTCAATTCTTAACATGCCCCTTATTTAGATCCTTATCCTCCTCATCATCTAAAGGGACCCCCTAACAACACAGTTTCTTTCCAAGGATCACCTTCTATCCTATTCCAACACCCTGGAAGAAATTGTATGACAATCTGAGATAGCTTCATTGATTTGAATATGTTCAGTGGTCGACCATTGTTTTTTTGTCCCCATCCCAGGATAAGAAATATGGATTCTGTGTTTTATACGTTGTCAACAGTTATCCTCCATCATGAATCCACCCTTCTTCTATTCCAAGTTTTGGGTATCATGATTCACACTACCCATTCCCCTTTGTTTGGGTAGAATTTAATGGCCCTATAATTATCCCATTCATGCACTAGAATACATTGTAAAATCAAGTTGGTTGTTCAGAGATCCCAATTTCTTATCCACAACCTCTCTCCACCCATGCACTCTTGGATGTTAGTAATCCATAATAGACCCTATGTTCTCAATGATTTTACAGTATTCTCATATGAAAAAAATGACATGGTTGTCCTTTGTTTCTCAAATCGGGCATGATCCACATGATCTTAGGGATTGGTTATTGGTTGTAAAAAAATATAATCGAAGTAAGACAATAAAGTAATGTAATATGCTTGAGAATGAAAATTTAGAAAACCATAATTTCAAAGGTTCATAAAAAAATAAGAGCCTTCCCACCAAAAAATGTGACTCTACAGCTCTGCCTCGGTGATAGAGTGCTCGATCTCAGCTATCCTCCAATGAGTGGACTCAAAGACTTTTTCCACACTACTAGGTATTACTTCTCTTAGCTGGCCTTGGAGAAAATAGATTTGACCCTGATCTAATATCAATCCAGTTCTACCCAACACTCAACCTCTACCTTCTTGGCCTCAGCCTCCTTGGACTCGAACACTTCCAGTTGATCCCTCAGACTACTGGAAATCTCATCTTGAGTTGCAGCAGCTTTTGTGTGCTCCTATGCAATCCCCTCCAGAGGGGAAATATCATCCTTATCTTTCTAATATTCTCAAGATCCCTTATCCTTGTGTTTTATCGATTACAGGTCGATATCTTATCATTATGTATATACCTGCTCGACGAGGATAGCCCAGTTATCCTCAAAAACCACTGGGACATAATCTTCAAAATATTTAAGTGGTCTAGGATCTTATAGAGGAAATACTTCCAATATAGTTTTGGATGGATCTTTTGTGTGAATTTCCTCAGGTGTAAGTGGTTGGAGAACTGTATTCGGATGTGACTCCTTGTTTTACTCTTCACCTATGGAAGAAGTCTCTATTTTACCTTGTTGTATCACAGATATGGATGCCATTATCCTAAATTTATTAGATACCCCCTCTTGGTGGCATGACCTCATCTTGAAATCTTGTATCCACATCTAATAGAAATTCCAGGCTAGTCTCACCCAATGCATCCCCCCAGCTGCCTCAGTCATTGACATTTTCTTCCTTTTCCCATCACAATTTTTTCTCTATAAAACACTTCTAGTAGCACCACTACCATAGGATCATCAACCATATCTCATTAATATAGACCTTTTGTGGGGCCTATCTCAATAACCTCCATTGAGGGACTAGTCTCAGAAGTCCATACAATGAAACCTATGTATTTGGACTGACCTCCAGGGAATCTTCTAATATCTCCACTCAGAGAGAAGCATCTGTTATCACCAACTCAGCCTTAGGTGCAACTAATGTGAGCATTGGCAACAGTGGTTGATTCCTAAGCACCATTCTAACTACCATTCAAAAATATATTAGTTAATAGAAGAATGAAATGTAAGTATTCAGATATGTGAAGGAGTAAAGGACTTACGTGAATTCTATACTCCAACAAGGAGTTATTGAAAGTTCACAAGTAACCCCATGAGTAGGGTTACTCCTGTAGTTGCTACCAAAGTTGCAGGCACCAATCATTGATTTCCTATAGCCACAAAATCATGAAGGGAACCTGCATTCTATACTTCAAGGGTTAGGTCCCTCACCCTCCTTTCTAGTCCAATTCCAGACCTCCCCATATTTTGTTCTTTATTCCAGTGCAAGTGGAAAAAAATATTTAGATAGCAGTTCTAAAGAATACGTTATATATGAGGTACATAATATCCATATATTCACATGATCAGTATAAATGATTCTTCCCATAGGATAGCCTTGATAATCATTGCTTCCCCAGGACTCAGCCAACTCCTCAAGAAAAAGAGCATCCATAACTAGTTTAGAAACCTTCAGTTGTGGGGGTGAGGTCTTGTCTAGCAAAACCTTCACACCGTTAGTCAGTGGAGGCACAATGACCTAGTAATGCTCCAGGTCCTCCATCTCAACCAAATAACACTCTCCTTCATCCCAATATATTAGGAAACATAAATTGTCATAAATAATCCTAAAAAGAAACATCTCTTACCTTTTGAGATACTGCCATATTCTGCAACCATTAGTGAAATGCATGTAAGCATCCTTGTTGTCCCGTGCTTTAAAAAATATTACATCACTAGGAATGTCCACATAGAATAACCTCTTTGTGGGAGGTTTTATAAATATCCAAGGGGATTCCCTAGATGGATTTCCTTCTCTAAGAGTTCACCTACCCAAGGATATATCAGGTACTGTTGCTACTCTTTCATTGCCTCTTGTATATCCGAGCTTATGAACTACTGGACCCACTGTTGTTATCATACCCACCAGAGCATCTCTTCCACCAAGGTTCCCTCTAACCGCTACTTGGCCCCGACCCCATGGTTGATGTACCACCCCTTCATTAGATCAGGTGTCCTTTTCCTCATCATAACCCCAAGATATTTTCTCACCCAAGTCTATGCATACTCATGAATGAGCATGTATGCATCAGTTGATAGAGCCATCTCATTCTAAAACATTCTTTCCTAATTTGTCAACATATTCCAAAGATGCCTCATTACTAAAGGGTAACACTTATGAAACACTTATGAGTACACCTTTGGAGTCAATCTCTATGGACTCCTGAATTTCATCCCAAACTGGTGTGGATTGTATGGATTGAAAACCAGTTCACTGTTGACTCTTTCTACCATTACCCCCACCTCAAAATCCTAATAGGTACAATATATGTTCAAAGGTCCAGGTTCTTTCATATTTAACCACTCCCATTGGTATAGGTAATGGATGAAATATGAAATTACTCTCCAACCCAACCTTCTCCATCACTTCCCCCAAAACAAAATTTTATAGGAGACTTCCCACAATACTCAATATTTTCATCTAGATGTTTATTGAGGGTGGGTAAAGTGGTTTCAGTTACTCATAAACTCACATGTATATGGATACATAACTATAAAAAACGTGAAAATACCCACACACATGCATTGTCTCCTTCCCTTCCCTGAAATGATGGTGTATCATGTATAGCTTCACTAGTACTAGGATAGTAAGGTTGACAGGATACCCCATCACCAACATCACCACCATTATGAAGGTACAGTTCTGCACCCCCATGTGAATATACATCACTACGAGCATCCTTCTATAGATGATCAGTGTGATGAATCCCTCCATCCTAACTATGGTTTGAGCCTTGGTCTTAATGTTGTATGCCCATAGATATTACTGACTTTCCACCAGAATATCCCAGTAGGATCTCTCCATACCCCCTTGGTATACCCTGAGACACATGCCAGGTCTAGTTAGCAACTTCTATATTAGATCCACTCATCCAACTTATTTTTTTATTGGTTCGTTAAATAAATATTTGAACCACTTCTTAAAGGTAATTTCCCACATCCCCATATTCTCTTCACTAGTTCCCTACACCAGATCCAGCAGTGGCTTTTCTAAGTCAAGAAACTGCTCTTGGTCAGCCCATACATTCCCTGAAGAGATCAATCGGTCATACATCGCCCTCAAAATTTGATTCATGGGGATTTGGTGAAGGTACCGTATGATGATGTTTTCCTCCAAATGATGAAAGTGAAATTTATTGGTCCCTAGTGACCATCTTCTCGGTAGCATGCGCATGATATCCTTCGTTTGGTAAACATTGAACTAATAATCCCATGCTACCTCATAAAGTCATACCCTCTTCAAATCTACCTCAAATTCATCATATGAAATGTATGAGTGATAGGATGAATGCCACTCATCCATTAATTTTCCACCTTGGGGAAAATCCAATTATCATTCCATCCCTTCAGTGGATCCCCCAAACCTTCCTTGATGATCGTCTAATACTGTAGCAGGGATTCCTCATCCTCTAGCTTCTCCCCATTGAGTTTTTTGATGTGGTTATGGAAGAATTTTTTATCATGGGCGTGTGGTATTACTATATATGGAATGAATCATCTCTATGTCACTATTATTATCCCAATATGACCCTAAACTAGTATTCTAGATCATACCTACTCATCGTTAGGTTGAAGACATAATCTCTCATGATGAATCCATAAAGTAGCATCCACTTGCGCAAATGATATTACTTTTGAGCCTTTGATAGTAGTTAGAGTAGTGAAACATTGTCTAAAGTAGTTTGGATGCACTCTCTGATCATTATGGTTTCCACTAGTTGTTCCCTCCTAGAAGAATCTATATTGACATCCTAAGAAACCATTGGATTTAAGAATTAAGAGTTTTATAATTCTGTATTTCAAAGGAAATTCATAAATGTTGTTTGTGGTGATTGGTTAAAATATCTCTAGTTTATTGGGCTCACATTGCAGATATATGGTTCATGGTGTCTAGTTCTCTAAATAGTGTTTACAGAAAAAATATCAAAGAAGTATAGTTCACTAAAGTATCATTCATGGAGTATGTTCGTGGATATAAATAGATTCATGAAAATAGAGAAAATATTTTCATCAAATGAATGTTTGGTGAATTTTAGAGGGGGGATCTCTGTTATTTATTATTGTATGGATACCCAAAATTCCTGATGGAATTATTGCTAGAGACCATCGTATAAACGTGTTGTGAGTGATCATCACAAATTTTATTTTTGAAAGGGATTGAATTTACAATTTTTATTGATTATCCAATAGAATCCTAACCTCCTTTTTTCATAAGCTCCCACTTTGAGGGGGGGTGTTGGTGAAAATATATTTTCTATATGAATAGTTGAGGAAGGAATAAGTAGTTCAGAGAAAATTCAACCTCAAAGGGACCAAAATACATCAAAAATACTCTTTTCTCAAATCCTTAATACTTCACGAATGGAAATATCTCACCAAGAAACCTGGACACATGTTTCTTTCATGAAAATGTGAATTTTTTATGGTAAAACTCTATGGAATTAGTTTCAAGGCCATACAGTGCTTTGAAACGGCACGAATGGTTGGCGGTGTCTTCAAGAGTCCAATGGAGTTTCTCCCATTTGAAATTCCCACTAATTATTTTCAAACTGATTCTGAACATTTAAAACCCCCTTGCCTTTAAATACCCGTTAAGTTTTCTATTTAAGGGAAGGTTACCTGACCTTTTAACTTCTGAATTTCTCCCAATTTGTGAACCTCTTGAGCATCACAAACTGTAACAAAAATGGATCATCTAAGGTACATGGGCTTCATGAAACCCACTTCCATGTGTTCTTGAAAGCTTGCACCCTAGGTAGAGATGCCTATCATGAGGTCCTTTTTACTATAAAAAGGAAGAAGGCCCTCATAAACACTTGATCATTTGTAAAGCATTCAGGTTTAATAAATCAATCCTTTCCTGATCTAGGACTTCATCCACAGGTATGGTCACCCTTTTTTGTTAAGCCTACTCATTCACGGAACGCCTGACCTCTATAAAGAATCTAAGATTCAAGAAGAACCTCTATCCAAGTCCATAAGCTTCATGAAACCCATTCCTTGTGATTATCTATGTTTTCTCCATTATACTGATACCTTTTCATCAAAGTTGAGTTCCTAGATCCCCCACATTAGTCCAGGATCGGTTCAGCTGCACCTTGAGTCCCTAGGTGGCATGTTCCACCCATTCCTATGGCCCAATTTACTTCAAGTGTGTCTTGAGACTCCCAACTACCTATTTCTTGATATAATAGTTATGTTAATGCATGTTTATTCTCATAATAGGCACACTAACTAGACTTCATGACAAGAGAATGATCAAATTGTTATTACCAGGTAGTGCCAAAGTTATTCCCCACCTAGAGGCACATGAGTTGTTGTCAGGTAAGCCCATGGTATGGGGAGTGATCCCCTCCATGTCTGAGATACAAGAAGTAAAACTTCCTAGTCCCAACATCTTCTCTACATGACATAAAACTCTAGCCTTACAATATGAAATGAACACAATATTCCCCATGTATGGTCATCATGGGATGCCAACTTCTCCCTCACCATTGAGTGATCATCTTGGATTGTGAAGCCACCAATCATAAGACCCACTTACCATATATGAAAAAGGAATGGGATTATCCATGTATGACTCACATAGAATGATATCCCGTCACATGAAATGATACCCTCCTTGGGTAGCTTCCACACATAATATACACACCATCCCTATTTGGTGATTCTTTCATGATAAGAGCATTTGATCTACTACTTCCTCATTTTTTAACACCAATAATGACTCACGTCATTTTAGAGGTTAGTAGTGTTCATGAAATTATCCTAATAACCTCAGTGGGAATCATCCTTAAGTATAAGACACATCTCATTCTGAACTATATGGACTCAGAATTCCAACTAACTAGGATACATAGGAAGCCTCCCTAAGTTCCAAACCCAACAACCACATACCCTTAATGTTCATTGGGACACATCCTCAATATGATCATGAAACTCACCTAAGAGACTGCATCTCCTCCAGGACCCATGGGTACCATCAACGTGTAATCCACACACCAACAAACCAAGAGAAATACTCATGGGAAGGGTAGCATTCGTGTGTAATACACACACCATACCTTGTCGACACTCCTTCCACAAGATGAGCATCCTCAACACAAGACATTAAAATGCATGGATTGGTCCTATCACATGACCTTAAACTATGGTATTGAACTATTTGGGTTTTGATCCTTGTATTCTAAATGGTATTTTTAAGACACCTACCTATGGTTCAATCCTATAAAAATGTAAACATTGGTTCTCCCTCCCAAGGATGTACCATCCAAGGTTCTCCTCAAGAGGTGTTATCACCAACCTTCATGGTTTGACATATTCCTTTTATGGGACAAACCTCTTGAATCTACCTCTTTGGGGAAATCTAATCCATCCATATAGGCATCACCTCAAGGGGAATTCTCACCAACCTACACAGTGTGGCATCTTCTATTTATAGGACACTCCTCTGAGATCCATCCCTATAGGGTGTTCTGATCCACCCACCGGTAAACTTCCAGGTGTGACATATTACCTCCAAGGGACACACATCCTTGATCTACCTGCATGGGTCATTTTGATCAATCTACTCTGTGTCCACAATACATTAAACTCATTACTTGGTCCATATAAAATTGATGTCTCGATCCATCTCAACATGACATTAATATTGTGAATTGACCCCAAATACATACCTCATGTAAAACATGGGATTCCTGAGGTGAAATCATCGGAAGATACACTCCCTTAGTGTCAAATATCTCATGACCGACATGGGACGCCTTTGGTTCAGAACTTAAGATGCCTCTATGAGATTCTATCCCAATGTGAATAATATAAGTGACTAATTTTCCTATTGTAAAGACTTTATAGCAGTTCACAATTTGATTAGTCTCCTGGCCGAAGGTCGCTGGCCTACCTAGATAGAAATAATGCCTAGACTAAAGTAGTTTAAGTAACCAGAATCCACAAAGATATGGATCCTAAAATGAGTTCCACAAACATGAATTAACTCTATGAGGGAGAACCAAACTAGGAAACGAGTTCTAAGGAGGAAACCATGGAAAGGTAAATCAATATCCCATCATCCTATTTTGATCAAGGATATGACATCGCCAATGAAAGTGATGAAATCCACCCATATTTAGAAAGTGGTAATGTGGGGTAACAATTATTCCATCACACATTAATGAATAGGTTATGGCCCTGATGAAAGCACCAGAAACATTGGTCAATACTTTTTTTAATAATTTAAAAATATTGAGTCATTTATTTATGGAAGAAGAAATCATGTGGGCTTTTATTCATACTGTAAAGTGGAGAGATACATTCCAGGGATGAGGTCATGGTTTAAAAGGAATTACCCTATATGAAATATTACATAGAAAACATGTTATGGTTTATATTAGTGTCCATTTTTGATTAGTTTATGAATCTATTAATATATTATCAACATGCGGAGCATTGATCCATAGTTCATGTCATGGTTTTTGAAAAATATCGCTATATAAAATGACTTATAAGAAGAACACCATAGTGTTGGGAGTTTTAAAGTGGCTTTAAAAGTGGTTCAGGGTAGTTGGACCAAAATAGATTATGATGCAAAATATTTCATGTTTTTTCATTGAAAACCTTCTTAAATGACATACAAAAAATCATGGTGATATAAGAATAACTCATGGTCTGAATAACTTCTCATGTTTCTAGTGGATCCAATGATGTGGATCTATTACTAACTTTAGTGCCTCTCATACTCAATAAATAAATTCCCTAACCTAATAAATAGTGAATAATAGTTCTTTATGGATCTAAAGTCTCAAAATAAAGTGGGAGAATTTGGATAATGGTTGAAATTTTTTGGTTCTATTAATATGAATTGGAAATTCAAATTCGAACTAGAAGTTGGCTGTTGTTTCTATGAAATAATAATGATAACGGTTTCTTTAATTTTTAAGGATTATATGAATATATGATAATATATAGATCTTAAAAAATATTTACAGTCAAAGGAAAATATATGAATAAGATCGGTGATGAAAAGACTTGTATTATTTCATGTTCATTGAAGTTTTTATAACATAAGGAGTCTTATTTATTGCAGTTTTGAAGAACAACATTTTTGAAGTATTAAGATGTGCAGAAAGTATTGTATGATTTGGTTTTAATATAAGAAGAGGAAGATAAAGAAGTATGTAATTTTTTTTCAATGAATATGAAGAAAATTTGAATAATATGAAATAAGACTAATAAGTTCTTGTGCATTTTGAGTTTGTATATAGAGAAGAATAATCTCTCCCTGATGAAAGGGATGAAGAGGAATTAGAAGGTGGTTCATTTTGTATTTTCAAATACAAAAGAAGTATTTCCCTGTTGATATGAAGTTATTACTCAAACCGTATACTCTGTAGATAATAAGTATTTTTGTGTCTTGTTTTTTTCATATAAAATAAGTGGAAGTAATTTCATGTTGATGTGTGAGTATGTGAAGGAGGAAAAAACCAAACAGCACATGAAAAAAAAATTAAGCTCTCAATTGGTGGTAAAATATCTTCTTTTATCAAAATAAATTGAAAATATTGAGATGGTATTGTAGAGAACCATAAATATTATTAAAGAGTATGGGATTCCCCAAGAAATATTCAGAGATGATAGTGTAATATGATTATAAGGATAAACCCATCTTGTTGTACTCATAAGTAAATTATAGAGGGTTGTGTGTTCTTAGTGAGTTATAAATTACACCAATGACTATCCTTATCATATTAATGATTAAACATTGTAAAAATATATTATTCCTATTTTATTTGTGTGTTTGGGTGTGTTTCATTCAAGAGTGAATTTAAAAGGAGAGAATAAGGGAACAAATCACCATAACAAGTGATAGGTGTAAAAGTAAAATGTATGTCAATTATAAATCATTTTAAAGTTCACCAACACTCATTCACACCCCACCCCAATATTGAATACATCCCTAACTGATCCCATCATGCTTTAACCTTATATCACATCATATAAAATAACTCATGAAACCACATATGAAACTTTTTTTCAGATATTTCCAAAGGTCCTTTTAGAAAATATATCATTTATTTTTACCACATGTGACACCATGTGTATAAACATGTTAAACTTTATCTTTCATTCAGATAAACTTAGAAAACCTTTTGGGATCACTCTCAAAGTTTCATAAACTTGATCCTCATTTACACAAGTACAAAGTGCATCCCCGTTATCCTTTAAATAATTAATAAAAATATGAATTATTTTATTCATAAATGTATTGAAAGTGTGGCCAATAGATAAGAATCAATGATACTTAATATATAAAGGGCTATGAAATTATCTTCATCAAACACATGTATCACTATAATTGATTTCACTAACTACATCATATGGAAGTATACATAATCATATAATTCCTCTTTCTAAGACATTTACTAACCATGGGACATGGATTATGTCAATACTTTATAGATACTTTTTAATTATTAATTCTATGAGTATAGACTAAATAGGTCAATAAATACATCAAATGTAATTCATCTTAGTGGATGATCACCTCACATACCCCTACCAAAATACATAGTGTATGACACTTCATATGGTATATACTTAGTGGTTCATACACTACACAAAACCCATTTTCTTCCTTATGATCATATTTTATATCTCGATACAAGATTATTACTAATTTTAACCTTAACATTTCATCACAACCTATAATACTCCATGAAAAACATTGATGTGGGTAACTGAAAACTATGCTTTTAGAGGTCAATTATCATTTCACGTCATGGATATATTTATATATATATATAACATTAAAGAATAACAAAGGAGATATTGAATTTTTATATAAAATGATACAATTTATACACTTAAACTCTTTTAATAATACATAAATAAACATACGTAAGATATTTTCTAACCATGTTGTATATGATAGACTAACAGATCTTCACAATGTTTGTTTCACTTTTTTGGTTTTTTTTAAACTCATTAAATCTCTATGTAATTCCTACCACATATCTATGTGACTATCAAACAAAATTCTCTCCAAATATTCACTGAGTAAGTTCCATCTATGATCAAATCTAGTTTTAATAATGGTGAAACTTAGGAATCATTTTCTAAATAATAAACTGAATGAACAACTTTTCAAACTCAATTACATCACAACATTGATGTTTATATTTTTAAAAACTTTTTTCTACTTATACCTCTTTATATGTTTGTCATAAATAAATTTCATGCAACTATTCCATCAAAATATTTCATTGAGATCAATTTAGTAACAAATGTAACTCCTTACATAATATCTTTCAATTATATCCTTAATTATTTTTGGATTTAAATAGATATTTACTTTTTTTATGATAACTAAATTTTACCCTTTTGTATTTATCTTTACTACATACCCTAAAATCCTTTAGAATATCTTCTGAAATTTGATTTGAAATTTATTTTATTTCTCAACTTTCACTTATTTATGTATATAACATATTCCCACTATCCTTTAAAAATCTATATTCATTACAGAATATTATTCAAATAAAAAAAAATATTAGTGCTAAGTCGATGTCTGTTCATTAACCATGTAAGAACCTAGGTTTTGGGACTCTGAGACTTTGAAAATTTTCTTAATATCATTCCAGAGCAGGGTGTTTAGACGGCGTGCAATTCTGAGGCCCGGTGTGCCCAGAATTAAATGTATAAAAATTTTAGGTGTTTTTATATTACGCACGCAGGGTTAACTAAAGGAAATTTGATATCTCTTAGACAATTGATCAGATCCGAAATCTGAGACAATAGTTGGGTCCAAAATGCGGTGTTTACCCTAGGCGCAACATTAAATGAGTCGGTGTGGGACGTTCAGACCCCTCGCCCGTTGGCGGTGTGTTAAAAGGATAATTTAATTATCAAATTATTCATTTAATAGCTCAAAACTGAAAAAAAAATACAAGATGGTTTCTCGGATGGGAAAACCAAGGGCACCGTTGAGTCCGGAGTGTGCCGATTAACCTAGGCAGGGTGTAATAGTTGTGGGCGCGGGCCTGCTGTGAGAAATGTCATCCAGGGGAAAATGGTCATTTCAAAATGACCACTTAGTGATTTTTATAAATGGTGTTATTTTCCAATAACATTCGAACTAAGGCTCGGAATTGAAATCTGAGACTTCCATTGAGTTCAAAATGGGGCGTTTTATCTAGGTGTGGTATAAAATAGGCGGTCTCGGAGGTTTCAGGGTCCGCGCCCATTGGGAGAGTTTTATTGAATTTCTATAAATTCACTAAGTTTTAGAAGGTAGAACCCATTTCTTCTCTCTCTCTCTCTCTCTCTCTTCCCCTATCCCACTCTCTCTAGTAGTTCTTCGCCATTCTACGCCGGATCGAGAAGAGATCATTTCTGAAACCTCAGTGGTTCGAAGGTCGGGCCTCACGGATGCATCACCTATGACGCACATCAAAATTGAGGTAGTATTCTTGTTGGATTTCCACACCTTCATTAATTTTTCGAGTTTTCATCAATTTTCATCGTTTTAAATTTTATAATTCTGGAATTTGGTGACATGGCTGAACGAACATGACCATCCCCCAAGCCCCATCCCATATTCCATTATTGGGTGTTCTTCGTCTGAATTTCGGACATCTTGATTCTCAACGGATCGACGAGTCAGGGGAGGCACTGTGAAGGCCTTGTCTTGAGGGCCCGGATTCTGGCCTCAGAATCAAAATTGGACCTCCGATGAGGTCCCAGTGGTCTGTAAAAGGAACCACCGGAGTGGGCCGGCAGAAGCGGCTGGCGGCTGCGCGCGGCGGCCATGGCGAGTTGAGTGGGACCAGGGGTCTGAGCTAGTGTGGAGGAGGCCGGAGCGAGGTGATGCCGGTTCGTGTGGCTGGTGAATCCGGGTCGGTGGGGTAGTGGGTGAAGCCCCCAAAGGCGGTGCGGTGTGTGGTCGGGGCAGCGCAGAGGTGTGCTGCGGCAGCAGGCGGAGGTGTCGGTCAAGTGGCTGCTAGGCGGTGGGGCAGGGAGCCCCAGGCGGAGCAGCGCAGGTGGCTGAGGTGATGGTGTCCGGCGGTCACGGCGTCAGGCGGTGCGGGGTGCGGCGTAGCGCGGAGGTGCTGCAGGAGGTCAGGGGCCATGACCCGTCGCGGTCAAAGGGAGCCTGAGGCATGGCCTCGGGCGTGCGGAGGAGCCAGAATCTGCACCGTGCGGGACTTCCTAGCGTGTCAACAATGACCGGCCAAAGCTGGTCTGTTGGGAGGAAGACAAGGACCCGCCAAATACGGGTCCTGATGCGTGACCGGGAAGACCGACCAGTTGGCCGGTCTGTGTGTAGAAAACCGGACCCGCTCAGGTCCAGTGTTGTTGGGCGGGCCACGGCTGGTGGGTCGCGGCGTGATGGGCTGGACCCGCGGCTGGGCTGCTTTCTGACGTTTCAGACCGAGCCGGTTGGGGTGAACCGGCCCGGTGAGGCCCCCTTGCATTCGGGTGGTCGTATCTTCTAAACGGTGTGTCCGTTTGATGCACCGTCTATAGCTGTGGAATCATGTCGGTGAGGCTTTTTTTTAAAGTGGTTTTGGGGTTTTTGGATTCCATGCCTGAAGACGGGTGACCCGAAGAGGTTTAATTTAATAATAATAAATTACTAAATAAAGCCCGCGATGGATTCACTTCGCGAGCCGGACGTCCGTTGGACGTGTCGTCAGAGGCACTGTGGTCTTGGAGTTGAGACGGACCTTCCAAAGTTCATTCAGAACCATTGTGGTTTGGTTTTGTTGCTCAGAGGCACAAAACACTTAACGTGAATAATTAATTAATTAGTAAATTAATTAATTAATTGTTGTGTCGGACCTAACTCCTGCCTGGGATGTCCGATTGACGCGTCATCAATGGCAGCGCGACCCCAGTCCTTGGGCGGACTTTTTGAGATGCCTTTCGAAGCGCTCGGGTTGGACATGAGGTGTGGACCCCACGAGCCGTGTTTTAAACGGTGTGCAGCGTACTCGACTTTTTCATCAGACATCCGTACGGGGCGAATGAATAGTCATTTTGATTTGTTTTTCCAAGAGCATCGCGATGGCGCAGTTCGCCTGACCTTTTTCAGGATTGTGGTGTGGGTCCCACCTGGGCTGGCTACGATGAATAGTACCTTTTCACCGGGTGTTCGTTTTGGGTGATTGAGTAGTCAATCCTGTGTGTTTTTCAAGGGGATCGTAGTGGTGTGATCTATTTGTTCAGTTTCAGGATCTTGGTGTGGGCCCCACACAGGCTAGCTGTAATGTATAGTACCATATTCACCGGTTGGCCATTTTGGGCGAGTAAATGGTCTATCTTGCGTGTGTTTCCGCAAATATTGCAACGGTGTGATTCGTTTGGGCATGTGGAGCTTTGTTTGAGATCTTATTAAATGAGGAAACATGAAAGGGTGTCAGATGAAGGTCCCTTTGATGCACTCTGAACCAATGCACATTAGCGATGCTGGTAACACCCGGTGATGTCAGTTGTGGTGCTGAGTTATCAGACCAATTCTAGGTCTACCCTCCCACAGGGCTGTGCAGTGGGTCGCATATCGTCTTATTAGGGTCTACCCTCCAGCAGGGCTAGGGAGTGGGTCTCCTATTGACTTATTAGGGTCTACCCTCCAGCAGAGCTGGGCAGTGGGTCACCTGTAGACTTATTAGGGTCTACCCTCCAGCAGGGCTGGGTAGTGGGTCGCTTGTCGACTTCTTCCAAGTCTACCCTTCATCAAGGCTGGGCAGTGCGTCTCCTATCGACTTATTCCAGGTCTACCCTCCAACAGGGCTATGCAGTTGGTCGCCAATCGACTAATTAGGGTCTACTCTCCAGTAGGGCTAGGAATTTGGTCACCTGTCACCTTTTTAGGGTCTACCCTCCAGCAAGGTTGGGAAGTGGGTCACCTGTCAACTTCTTCCAGGTCTACCTTCCAGCAAGGTTGGGTAGTGGGTTGTCTGTCGACTTATTCTAGGTCTACCTTCTAGTAGGGCTGGGTAGTGGGTCGCGTGTCGACTTATTATGGTCTACCCTCTAGCAGGGCTGGGCAGTGGGTCTCCTGTTGACTTATTAGGGTCTACCCTTCAGCGGGGCTAGGCCGTGGGTCACCCATTGGCATTTCAGACTCATCCCCTATCTGTGACGTTAGTTAGTAACTTTTTCTCCGTGACTACCGGTGCGGTATCCTTGGTTGTACAAAACAGCAATGTGGTATCTTTGACGTGAACTTAGGACATACTAGAACGAGGGGCGCTTTTACCACCGAGATGCGTCCTTGCGTCGTGACCTAAAGGTCATGCGAGAAAGTCAGTGCTGCCCAAAGTGGATAGTATCGAGGTGTTGTGGTTGAGCCCCTTTGACTTTTACCTCCTAGGTTGATGTGCAAGACGTTTGGGTTCAGTGTTGGATGTCCTTTGAACTGTTGCTGACTCTTCTTGGGCTGAGCTTGGAGATAGAGATCACCTTACACACTCATTCGGGTTCCCCGTTGAGCATATATATACAGACCCTAATGTTGTTCCCACTCCTTGGGTTCGGTTAATCTCTTTCTAGGAGGGGTGAAGATGCGCTGGGTATGCCATGTGTTTTCCGTGTCTAGATCATCTTGGTTGGAAGAGTCTACTCTCCTACTATAGGTAGCGAAGACTCAACGAGAAGTTCGTATTCTCATCATCTCTAGCTCCTTGTGTCTGGAAGAGTTTGCTTCCTTTCTCTTGTTGGGTTGAGTTTCACTCTCTCTCTTTTTCACTCTTACACTATTCTTTGCTCTGTCTACTGATCACCATTTTAGTATCTCCCTTATTGATCCCTCAAGATTTCGGGGGAATCCTACAGAGTATTTTTATACTCACCCCTGCTTGGGCGTTTCTCGCACTTGGTGTGCCCTTTCAGACGAAAAATAGGTTGGTTTAGACTACGGAGGAGTGTAGAGGAAACAAGAGCTTGGGCAGCGTTCAGTGGCCGTAGCAGGACTTTCTGGGTGTGAGACTCACCAGCAGTTTACCTTTGTTTTACCTGTGGCCAGGTTGTGGCACCTTTATGGTTGGGCGCATGTTTTTCCCCTTGTACTGTTTGATTTACTTGTCATCGTTTTTCTTGTACTTGTTAGAGGTCGATGCATGTATGTTGGTTCCCCTTTTGTAGTAGTTTTGTATCTTGATTTCCTTTCTCTGAACTTTTTTATTGAGTTCGCTGCGTGTGTGTGAACAGTTTCTTAGGCAAATGCCTCCCCTAGTTTTTTGTGCCTTCGATGCTAGTCGCCAGCCCCTGGCCTATGCAGGCAGGCTTGGGGTAGTTGCGGATCAAGCCCCGGTACGGGTCGGGTTGTGACAAAGTGGTATTAGAGGTGGTTTGTTCCTCGGGACGTTGTTTGCGCATCCCTAAAAAGGAATTGGTTGAGTTTTGGGGCAATAGTTTCAGTGTGTCTCGAGAGCGGTTCTCAGGCCAGGGAGTTCAGTGATGCTGTGGCAGTCGATGTATCCATTCACAAGGACCCTAATAAACCTCTTGTAGACTCCGCACACTGAGACACTTGTTGTTGGGAATTTGATTCATGCATCATATAGGATTGAGTCTTTGACTATCCTTCTTGAGTCAACTCCCCATCGTTGTTGTTATATATATGCTCATTTGACCGTGGTGCCCCTAGATCAGGTTCAGGATGTCTCCACGATGATATCCATCCAGGATACTGGCTCTGGTTCGTGATGACGATTCCATGAGAGAAGAGGCCTCAGTTCAAGATCCATCATACGATTACCCTTTTTCCAGGAGGGCAGGCAGTAGCACCTCAACCCGTGGAGTAGCTGATATTACCAGTAGTGAGGGTCGATGACGAGCATAGGTTGGGCGCACTATGTGAGTTCCAGCATCAGAGACCGCTGAGGTTCCACTGTGAGCCATACCCTCTGACAGTGAACGGTTTTCTAGAGTCGTTGGTCCACCTATTCAGGCTTGTTCGGACACTGACAGGTTATATGGTGGCTTTGACAGCTAGTCTTTTTCCACCACGCATTTTGGAGTAGTAGAGCCAGGGTTACTCAAATACACGATGAGTTGGTACTCTCATGGGATGACATCTAGCAGCTATTTTGTGAGGAGCACTACCCCTCCTACTTATGCTTTTTGTAGTTTCAGGAGCTGGTGGATCTTCAGTGGGGAGTGATGGCAGTGGCTAGGTACGCGACTGGGTTCACAGAACTTACTCGATACTCTTTGGACATGGTCTATGATGTAAAATTCTGAGCACATAAGTATGAACGAGATCTCTGTAGAGGAGATCCATGCCAGCATAGTACCCTTGTGCATCCTCACCCATCTCGGGGTACTGGAGCAGGCACTGGTGAGAGAGAAATTTCTGGCAGAGGGACGTCGATTGGCGGGGCCTCAACGATGGAGGTTTCCCCTTGATGATACTCAATCACATGGTCGGGGATAGTGTAGAGCACCGAGATAGCCCAGGGAGGCCTAGTTCTATGTTTGTGATGTGTGAGATCACGTGGTGTGAGACAACTCGACCACATGTGCTGAGTCTTCCAGATAGTTGGTAGACGCACTGCCACGGTAGAGGTAGTGTCATAATAAGATAACTCCCAGGTGAGGATAGGGTGGTCCCCAGGGAGGCGGTGTTGGCAGAAAGAAGGAAGAATTGTGGTTGGCGGACGACGTTTCGAGGTCCTTCCTCCACCACTAAGAGGCCCTAGTCAGGCTCAGGGAGCTGACGAACAGGGCCGCGGGCGGATGTGTGTTGTGGTTGTTTACAATCATGCAGTGCAAGATATGATAAGAGGTACGCTCTGTGTCTTTTTCTACTTTTATTAGTAGAACATTTTAGACACTGCGTGAGGTACACTTTCGTCTAAATCCTTGCTCGAGGGGTTACCGAGGGTGATGCGGGGCGTAGGTGTAACCCTGTGTTGGTGCTGGTGGTGGTAGCTTTTTCCCTAAGAATGTAGAGACACTATCTTCGAGAAGAGCACTTTGTGGTTTTCTCAGACCACCAGTTTATCATGTTCATCACCACACATAGAGACTTGAACTAGAGACGACGGTGTTGGATAGAGTTTCTGTAGGAGGGTACAGCTTGTTTGTAGTTGATGAAGCCGACTCTTTTGCTGGTTGAGCGTGTAAGAGATTCTCGGTCGTGATACACTGACTGTGAAAACTTTTGTGACCGGATATCCTTGGGTGTTTCACCAGATGGGTATTCTAAAGGAGGGAATCACGAGACCATGTTCCAGGTACAAACCGTGATTTTGGTCATGATGTGGAAAGTAGAGGTGCAGCCAGGAAAGACCCCAGAGTTTCTTTGGGCCATTCGGGAATCGTGCAAATGTTTGAGAGGTTTCCAACCATCTTGCCCTACCCTCCCAATAGTAGGAGTGGGCGCATGATGTCTTCCAAGTGTCGTAACAGATGAGGTGTTTGTGTATTCCTGCGCATGTCCTCGAGAGTAGAAGACCTTATAAGTAAAAACCATCTCGTGGTTCTCTTGTTGTGTTAGCATAGTGTTGTTCAAGTTTTCATGGGCGCGGGAGAGCTAGGTGTGAGCCCTGTATCCTGAGTTGTTTTTCCTAGTTTTTCTTTTCGGGGACGAAAATCTTGAAGGATGGAATGATGTAAGAACCAAGGTTTTGGGACTCTGAGGCTTTGAAAACTTTCTTAATATCATTCCAAAGTAGGGCTTTTAGATGGAGTGCAATTCTGAGGCCCAGTGTGCCCAGAATTAATTATATAAAAATGTTATGTGTTTTTATATTATGAACGTGTGGTTAACTAAGGAAAATTTTATATCTATTAGACGGTTGATCGGATTGTAAATTAGAGACCACGGTTGGGTCTGGAACGTGGTGTTTACCCTAGGCAAGACATAAAATGAGTCGGCGCGGGACGTTCAGACCCCTCGCTTGTTGGTCGTGTGTTAAATGGATAATTAAATTATCAAATTATTCATTTAATATCTCAAACCTGAATAACTCCTAAACGGTAGCTCGGATAGGATAACTGAGGGAACCGTTGAGTCTAGAGCGTGTCGTTTAACCTATGTGGGGTGTAAAAGTTGTGGGTGCGGGCCTTCTGTGAGAAATGTTATCCAGGGGGAAAATGGTCATTTCGAAATGACCACTTAGTGATTTTTATCACTGGTGTTCTTTTCTAATAACTTTCAAACGAAGTCTCGGAATTGAATTCTGATACTTCCATTGAGTTTAAAATGGGGCCTTTTATCGAGGTGTGGTATAAAATAGGCGGTCACGAAGGTTTCGGGATCCACACCCGTTGGGAGAGTTTTAGTGAATTTCTATAAATTCACTAAGTGTTGGAAGGGAGAACCAATTTATTCTCTCTCTATCTCTCTCTCTTCCCCTATCCCTCTCTCTCTAGCTGTTCTATGCCATTATTTGCTGGATCGAGGAGCGATCTTCGCCGAAACATCAGTGGTTCGAAGGTGGAGCATCACAGACGCCTCGCATACAACGCGCATCAAAATCGAGGTAGGATTCTTGTTGAATTTCCACACCTTCATTAATTTATGCAATTTTCATCAATTTTCATCGTTTGAAATTCTATAATTCTGGAATTTGGGGTGATGGATGAACGAACACGACCATCTCCCGAGCCCCGTCCCATATTCCATTCTTGGGCGTTCTTCATCCGAATTTCGGACATGTCAATTCTCAGCGGATCGATGAGTAAGGGGTGGCGCTGTGAAGGCCTCGTTCCAAGGGCCCGAATTCTGGCCTCGGAATCTAAATTGGACCTCCGATGAGGTCCCGGTGGTCTGCGAAAGGAACCACCGGAGTGGGCCGGCGGAAGCGGTCGGCGGCTGCGCGCAGCGGCCTCGGCGAGTCGACTGGGACCGGGGGTGCGAGCCGGTGTGGAGGAGAATGGAGCGGGGCACTGCCAGTTCGTGTGGCTGGTGAAGCCGGGTCGGTGGGGCAGTGGGTGAAGCCCCCGAAGGTGGTGCGGTGTGTGGTCGGGGCAGCACAGAGGTGTGTTGTGGCAGCAGGCGGAGGCGTCGGTCGAGCGGCGGCTAGCCGGTAGGGCAGAGAGCCCCAGGTGGAGCAGCGTAGGCGGTCGGGGTGATGGCATCAGGCGGTCGTGGCGTCGGGCGTTGCGGGCTGCGGCGTAGCACGGCCGTGCTGCAGGAGGTTGGGGGCCACGGCCCATCGCAGTCAAAGGGAGCCTGAGGCGTGGCCTCGGGTGTGCGGAGGAGCCAGGACCCGCATAGTGCAGGTCCTCCTGGCATGTCAATAAAGACCGGCCAAAGCCGGTCTGTTGGGGGGAAGACAAGGACCTACCGAATGCGGGTCCTGCTGCGCGACGCAGAAGACTGGCCAGTTGGCCGGTCTGTGAGGAGAAAACCAAACCCACTTGGGTCCAGGGTGGCTAAGCAGGACATGGCCGGCGAGCCGCGGTGTGACGGGCCGGACCCACGGCTGGGCCGCAGGTCGGCGTTTCGGACCAGGCCGGTCGGGGTGAACCGGCCCGGTTAGGCCCCCTTGCGTTCGGGGGGCCGTATCTTCTAAACGGCGCATCCGTTTGACGCGCCCTCTGTGGATGCCGAATCGTGTTGGCGAGGTACTCTTTTTAATGTGGGTTTTGGGGTTTTTTGATTCTATGCCCGAAGACGGGTTACCCGAAGAGGTTTAATTTAATAATAATAAATTATTAAAGAAAGCCTGTGATGGATGCACTTCGCGAGTCGGGCGTCCGTTTGACATGTCATCAAAGGCACTATGGTCCTAGAGTTGAGACAGACCTTACGAAGTTTGTTTGGAACCATTGTAGTTTGGTTTCATTGCTCAGAGGAATGAAACGCTTAATGCGAATAATTAATTAATTAGTAAATTAATTAATTAATTGTTGTGTCGGACCTAACTCCTGCTTGGGATGTCCTATTGACGCCCCGTCAGCGGCAGCATGACCCCAGTCCTCATGTAGACTTTTTGAGATGATTCTCGAAGCACTCAAGTTGGAGTTGATGTGTGGGCCCCACGAGCCATCTTTTAAACGATGTGCAATGTACTGCGACTTTTTCATCAAACGTCCGTTCGGGGTGAATGAATAGTCGTTTTGATGTGTTTTTTCGAGAGCATCGTGATGGCGCAGTTCTCCCGACCTTTTTCCGGATCATGGTGTGGGTCCCACCCGGGCTGGCTACGGTTAATAGTACCTTTTTCACCAGCTGTCCATTTTGGGTGATTGAGTAGTCAATCCGGTGTGTTTTTCTGAGGGGATAGCAGTGGTGTGATCCGTTTGTTCAGTTTTGGGATCTTGGTGTGGGCCCCACATTGGCTGGCTATAGTGAATAGTACCACATTCACCGGTTGGTCGTTTCGGGTGAGTAAATGGTCTATCTCGCGTGTTTTTCTGCGAATATTGCAACGTTGTGTTCTGTTTGGGCATGTGGAGCCTCGTTTGAGATCTTATTAAATGTGGAAACATGAAAGGGTGTTGGATGGAGGTTCCTTTGACGCACTCCAAACCAACACACGGTAGCGATGCTGGTAACACCCGGTGATGTCAGTTGTGGTGCTGAGTTATCAAACCAATTCCAGGTCTGCCCTCCACCGAGGCTGGGCAGTGGGTCGCCTATCGACTTATTAGGGTCTACCCTCTAGCAAGGCTAGGTAGTGGGTCACCTATCAACTTATCAGGGTCTACCCTCCAGTAGGGCTGGGCAGTGGGTCGCCTGTCGACTTCTTAGGGTCTACACTCCAACATGGCTGGGTTGTGCGTCACATGTCGACTTCTTCCAGGTCTACCCTACAGCAAGGCTGGGTAGTGGGTCGCCTGTCGACTTCTTCCAGGTCTACCCTCCAACAGGGCTGGGTAGTGGGTCGCTTATCGACTTGTTAAGGTCTACCCTCTAGTGGGGCTGGGTAGTGGGTCTCCTGTCGACTTCTTAGGGTCTACCCTCCAGCAAGGTTGGGCAGTGGTTCTCCTTTCGACTTCTTCGAGGTCTACCCTCCAGTAAGGCAGGGCAGTGGGTCGCCTGTCGACTTATTCCAGGTCTACACTCCAGCAGGGCTGGGCAGTGGGTCGCCTGTAGACTTATTAGGGTTTACCCTCCATCAGGGCTGGGCAGTGGGTTGCCTCTCGACTTATTAGGGTCTATCCTTCAGTGAGGCTGCGTAGTGGGTCACTAATTGGCATTTCAGACTCAGCCCCTATTTATGAGGTTAGTTAATGACTTTTTCTCTGTGACTACTGGTGTGGGATCCTTGGTTGTACAGATCGGTGATGTGACAAATTTGACGTGACCTTAGGAAAAAACAAGAATGAGGGGCTATTTTACCATCGAGATGCATCCTTACGTCGTGACCTAAAAGCTGTGTGGGCGAGTCAGTGTCGCCCAAAGTGGATAGTATCGAGTTGCGGTGATTGAGCCCCTTTGACTTGTACCTCCTAGGTTGACATGCAGAACGTTTCAGATCAGTGTTGGATGTCCTTTGAACTATTGGTGACTCTTCTTGGGCTGATCTTGGAGATAGAGATCCCCTTACACACTCATTCGGGTTCCTCGTTGAGCAAATATAGACACACCCTACTGTTGTTCCCACTCCTTGGGATCGGTTACTCTCCTTCTAAGAGGGGAGATGACGCATGGGGTATGCCACATGGTTTCTGTGTCTAGTTTCTCTTGGTTGGACGAGTCTACTATCAGAAATAGGCAGCGAAGACTCGACGAGAAGTTCATCTTCTCACCGTCTCTAGCTCCTTGCATTTGGACGAGTCTGCTTCCTTTCTCTTGTTGGGTTGAGCTGAACTCTCTCTCTTTTGTACTCTTACACTGTTCTTTTCTCTGTCTACCGCTCACCATTTTAGTATCTCCCTTGTTTCTCCCTCGAGCTTTCGGGGAATCCTACTGAGTATTTTTATACTCACCCCTGCTTGGGCTTTTCCTGCACTTGGTGTGCCCTTGCAGACGACGGACAGGTCAGTCGAGAGTACGGAGGAGCATAGAGGAAACAGGAGCTTGGGTTGCGTTTAGTGGCCACAGCAGGACCTTCTGGGTGCGAGACTCACCAGCAGTTTACCTTTGTTTTACCTGTTGCTGGGTTGCGGCACCTTTCTGGTTGGGCGTGTGTTTTTTCCCTTGTACTTTTTAGTTTACTTTTTAGCACTTTTCTTTTACTGGTTAGAGGTTGATGCATGTTTGTTGGTTCCCCTTTTGTAGTAGTGTTGTATCTTGCTTTCCTTTCTCTGCACTTTTTCATTGAGTTGACCGCGTTTGTGTAAAAAATTTCTTAGGCAAAGGCCTTCCATAGTTTTTTGTGCCTTCAGCGCTAGTCGCCATCCCCTGGCCTATGGAGGCGGGCTTGGGGTAGTTGCGGCTCGAGCCCCGGTACGGGTTGGGTTGTGACAAACGGTGGTTGTAAAAATAACAATACACTCATTATAGTGTTTTATATAACATAAATTTTTTGTTTTAATTTATTTTATGTGGATTTTATTTCTAGTTACATATCCTATGATGAACTTAATTTTGGGATCAATTTGACTGGAACTTACCTAAACATTTTAAAGTAATGAATTTGACCAGAATTTATAGAGTTGAATTAAATAAAACAAGTTATTCCACTTCCAGTGTCATTAAAACCATAGTGAGGATAATCAAATTTGAATGTTGGACTATGTTTTATTTATTTATATAAATTTAAGTGGGGATTTAAGAATAGAATAAGGTTAAAATTATAGAAACACTTATGAAAGATATCTTAGACATTTTGAAGGTTATGAATCTCATAACTTTAGAACCCTCATGATTACTTATGTTCTTTTTATGAGTGTTTTTTCTAATAGATAACATTATGTGAGGTTTTTATGGTAAATAAATTATCATTTCCTTTTATTTTTTATTTTATCAATTTTTTATGCCTCATGATCGATGAGGTTCTGTGGTGTGAAACTTGTACTTTTTCTAATCATGTTGATCAATAAGATTACAGCGATAGGAATTTATGAATCATATGAATATTTTGTTCAATGAGTTCTTGGTGCGAGAATGTCGTCGATCTTTTGATTGATAGAGATCTTGGGGATAAACTTCTAGATACCAACTAATAGGTCAATGTTGAGGAACTTATATTATTAGAACCTGGATACCATAGTTTAGGTTACGAACCACCTTCCTCTTTGGTTTAAATGAGAAGGGTTTGATTAATTGAATTTTTCATTGATAATAATAACCATTTAGGTATTTGGATTGTTATCAAATACCTATTTTTTTCTAAATTATATTGGGATTACTTTTATTTAATTTATATTTTGGAATAAATCATTTAAATTTTGATCATTTAATTTTCATTTTATTAGTGTATATATTGTATTTTTTTAATTTTTTGATCCATTAAGTATCCACTATACTATATTATTTTTTACTATGGAACTGATTGAAGTATTTATATTTTGATCAACTTACATATTTTGTGGGAAACAAATTTGATTCCATATTTTTACTAAAATTCACTCCCCTTCATTAGAACAATACATTGTTTATTGGGACAATGATCGCATAGAGATTCATTGTTTATTTCCACTCTTACACCCCTATTTTAAACTAGTTTTATATTGAAAACTAAAATTATAATAACAATTTTGACTTCATATTTGATTAAATAATTTCTTTCACTTTTAAAATGTAAAATTTCACTTGTTTTGATGATTTCATTGAAGGTGTAGGTGATTCAGAGATTCCATGATGATGCAAAAAAGAAAATGGGCTAAACAGCATGGAATCCCATGAACACATGTCAACTATTTTTCATGTTCTAAAACATTCGTTCATCCAAATTATATGATAATTTTTTAAACAATCCAAAAATATCTGGTATACAACCTTTTTGAAGGAACACAATCCCAATTCATTAACTAAGAGTCCCAACTGAATCGATCTTTATAATTAAATGAATCTGAATAGAGTTAAATGTTTTTGTTTGTATTATATAAATATCTCTTATTATATACATTATCTAGCCTCCAAATTTTACATGGAGATATCCAGAAGATCATAAAACAAGCTTTTAGTTTTGCTTAAAGGGACGTTATATTTTTTAGTGGTTGAAAACCATGGGAAATGTGGTTTCTAGAAATTAGGGTTCCCAAAACCACGTCCAATTTTGGATATAAAAGAACGCCTTGGGTACCACATTTAGATGTTCAACCAAGAGGAAAGGTTCATTTATTTTGGAGACCCAAAGGAGTCTTATACTCATTCCTAGAATATCTAGAGTCTATGATAATTACAACTTCATCATCTTTGTCTTCCTCCCCTCCCATGGAGTTCTAAACTCCTTGTGATCGCCTGTGGGGAACGCGCGGTAAATCCCAAGCTTTGTTTATGTAATATCTGAATGGAATTTTAAATTCCTTGTTTTTTTTTTGTTTTTCTTCATTCACTCTTATTATTTAATTGAGTTATGTATCGTTATTTCATTATCAAACTCATATGATCATGTTTGGGGGTACCCTTTCATGTGATATTTCACACACTGTTCACCATTTCTTCTTCCCACTTTTAATTGTGGGGTTTTTCTGGTTCATATTGGGAAATTTACCTATAATAAACACTATCAAGTCCATGATAATTTTTTTAATGGTATAAAAAATAAATAACATACAAAACTTGAAATCATGTTGAGTACTTCGAGTGTTTCCTTGGTGAGTTTTGGTTATGAATTTGAACACAAATCACCCAATCATCGGCGGTATCCGTGGAATCATTGTGCATTTCCAACTAAACCCTAGGACGTATCATTGTATAAAATTGGTAAAATTATTATTTTATGTGTAAAAATACATGGATTAAAATATTTAAACTCTTTCTCTTGAAGTGATGCAGGATGAGCATCATGATAATTCCTCCGGTTGATCACACCTAATGAAATCTATTAATTACAATTTTCTTGTTTCGATTTATTTTATAAGCTTTTATCTTAAATAAGCAAAACCCAAATTTCAAAAAATCTCATTTCCCATTTTATTAATTAAAACATTATATTTCATATAATGATCTTAGTCTCTATTGAGAGACGACCTTGGGTTCCTACTATACTAAAGAAATTCTAGTAAAACAAAACATTTAATTTGATGTGCTCGAAAACACAATCAAATTTTGGAGCTGTTACAAGGAATCAATGATATTTTTATATATATTTATTTCATTTTATTTCTTTATTTTACTTCTTAATTAGTACACCTTTCAATATCCCACATCCCTTTTTATTGTTTTTATTTTTTATTTTTGCATTTGTTTGTTTTTGTGTGTTTCTTCTTCTCAATGTATCTTCTCCACTCCATCTCTCTCAAATTATATATTATAACATTCCATTTTATTTTCTAATTTCACCATTATTAATTGATTTTATTTTTTACATGTTCAATCATAAAAATAAAAAAATAAAAAAAATAAACATCACAACTTTGTTTCATGACCTGATCAGAAAAAGAAAAACTGCTTAAATTTGACCAAGCAATTGAAAAGACACTTCGCTCAAAAATTAGTTCCTATAGAGTATGAAAATAAATTAACACTAAATAACCCCTTGTGGGAACTTAGGGGATCCCAAACCAATTATAAATTGAACCAAATAAAACCCCATAAATCATGTATACGAATACTCGAACATTAAAAGAACTCACAACCCTAGATGTGGAGTACAGACCTGCGTACATCCAATATCCATAGGAAGCATCCAAAATTGTTCTGAGATCATGCCTCATCCACCTAATTCATAAATTCCATGCCCTTCCTGGTGATAAACCTCAAAAACATATTAAATATTTTCAAATAGTGTTCTCCACCATGAAACACCAAAATGTGTCTGAGGACCCCATAATGTTTAGGGCCTTCTATTTCTCCCTTGATGGTGTAGCCAATGACTAGATATACTATCTACCTACCATAATTGGGGGATAGAATTACCCTAAATGTATCTTATTATAGAATCATTTTCCTACCTCCCAAACTATATGAAATAGAAAATAAATATGTGGAATTAAGAAATAACAAGGTTTGACCCATCATGAATATTGGGAGTGATTCAAATGACTTTGGTCAATTTTCCACCACCACCAAATGAGTTAAAAAAATTTATTAAAAACTTTTATAATGGAATTGTCCCCATGGATCGTGGAATGATAGATACTACAGCTGGTGGTGAACTATTTTGTAAAACTCCTTCTACTACTCATGACTTAATTGCCAACATGGCTCGAAATGCACAACAATTTAGTACCTAAGAAATTGCACCAACCCAAGGAGATCCTTAAGTCATTCATCCCTATAAAAAAGGTAAATAACAAACATGATGACATTAATACCCTCCTAAATTAATTATCTCAACTACTTGGTAATTCACACTCTCCCTTTGTTCCATTACATTGTTGTATTTGTTCTGATAACAGTCATTTTTCTTAATAGTGATTGAAACATTATAATTTATATGAGTCTTGTGCAATATTATTCCAATGTAATCTCTTTTAGAAATCACCGCCCTTCAAGTAAAGACCATTCAATCCAAATTCAAACCATGGATGGAATGCACATGCATAGTACCAACAAGGAGGTAACTTGAGCAATGTTAAATAGAACTTGTATTAACAAGGACATGGTATACAACCTTCTTATCCTTAAACATCTTGAAATAATCATCATCTTCCCAAATCTAAACCAAAACATGAGGACATGGGGAATCGAATAGAAATCCAGAACCTCCAGTTCCAACAGACCACACAATCATCTATTTAAGACCTACAAACTCAAGTGGGACAATTGGAAAACACCATTGGTGAGGTAAATATGCATGGTTCTGTACAACTACCATCCCAACCTCTTATTAATCCAAAAGAAAAAGGTAATTCTTGTGCAATAACATTTTTTAGTGGTAAATAATTTTCTTCTTACAATGATTCTACCCAACAGTTATGTCCTCATCATTAAAACACTATTTATTTACCCATATAATTTTTAAGTGAATAAAAACAAGTAAAAAAGGGTAAACAAATTATCACTAAGGATTCCCCTAAATAATCCAACCCTCTTTATTTCCCCTAAAGACTCACTAATCAAATTAAAATTTTTATAATGATATTGATAATGAAATATTTGATATATTTAAAAAGGATCAAGTTAATATTCCATTATTGGATGTATTTAAACTAATCCCTCGCTATGTAAAATTTCTTAAATATCTGTACACCCATAGAAAGAAACTGGAGGAAAATTAGGGAGTCGACCTGGGAAGGAATGTCTAAGCCTTAATAAAACTATTAATTCTAACCAAATGCAAGGATTTTGGAACTTTTACAATACTTTTGATCATATGAGGGGCTTATTTTTTGATGAAATGATAGATTTGGGCACCTTAATTAATGTGATGCCTTTCTCTGTGTGCACTTACCTCTAGGTTGGAGATCTTCAACCAATAGGAAACATCATGTAACTTTCCAACCAAATCACAACACACCCATCTGGAGTGATCGATGATGCCCTCATAAGAGTAAAAAATCTAATCTTCCTTACATAATTTTAAATTCTTGACATAGAAGATATCTGAACCCATGTACATTTTCCTCTCATACTTGGAAGTCCATTCCTCAAAATAGAAAATACGATCATTAATGTTCATAATGGTATTATTTACATAGATTTTGGTGGAGAAAATGTATAATTTAATATCCTTCATTCCATGAAACACCCCATTGAAGAGAACTCCAATACTTCTATCTATTTGATGCACTACTGGAAAATGGACCTATCCCCACGGTTTTCTCCAAAACCGTGGGGATAGACCCCCCCTATACCCACGGTTTTGGAAAACCATGGGTATAGGTGTCTATTGAAGACCTATACCCACGGTTTTCCAAAACCGTGGGTATAGGGGGTTCTATCCCCACGGTTTTCCCAAACCGTGGGGATAGGTCCTGAAAAGTGACCTATACCCACGGTTTCCCAAAACCGTGGGGATAGGTCTGGGCTAAAATTCCTATACCCACGGTTATTAAAAGCCGTGGGTATAGGTCACTTTTGTGCGCGCGGGAAATTTTTTTTTCCCGCGGGAAAGAAATTTTTTTTGGAGGGAACCTTATACCCACGGTTCTTCCCTCTATACCCACGGTTTTTATAAATATATTTAACTAAATATATATATATACATATAGGTGATGTTAGGGTAGTGGTTAGACGTAGTGTTTATAGGGGAGAGGTCGCGAGATCGAAATTCGGCACCTGCATTATTTTAGGACCTATACCCACGGTTTTGAAACCGTGGGTAAAAGCCGTTGACACCGTGACAATTGGATATGTTTCGGTGACATGGTGGCATGACACCTATACCCACGGTTTTGGAAAACCGTGGGTATAGGCTGGGGACCTATCCCGACGCCATTCCATCCCACGGTTCCCAAAACCGTGGGTATAGTCTATACCCACGGTTTTGGGGGCTATACCCACGGTTTTGAACCGTGGGTATAGGCTGTTTTTCCAGTAGTGATGGAAGTTCTGTTTAAAGACACACACCCACACAAAACATTCTCTCCTTAACCCATACTTCAATTCATTTTCATATTCTACACCCTTGGATTATTTGAGCTTTGATTCATGTTTTCAGTGTTGTGTGGGTTCAGAAAAGCGTAATTGTTTTTCTTTAATTGAAGAGTTTATTCATTCTGAGGTACCCATGACCATCAAGGATTATAAAAATCTAACTTCCATTGATTCTTTTTATTTATTGAATGAACATGAGAAGATAGATAGTTTCATAGACCTCACTCCCCCTAAATCCCCTCCCTCAATCCAAAAACAACCAGTTTTGGAATTAAAACCACTTACATATAATTAAAAATATGTCTATTTTCATGGAATTTACCAATTTCCCATCATTATTTTTAATAAATACTCTCTACAGCTTGAATCAAAATTAGTCATCCTTTTTAGAGAGTGATAAAAGGAAATTGTATTTCCATTGGATGAGATGCCCAAGATTCACCCATCTATTTGTATGCACCATATAATTTTAGATGATGAGGAAAATCCTATAAGGAAAGATAAAAAATGGTTGAATCCAACAGTCCTTGAAGTGGTAAAATTGGAAGTCAGTAAATTACTTTTTACTACCATCATTTACCCTATATCTCATAGTAAATGGGTGATCCAAGTGAAAATTGTGACTAAAAAATTGGAATAACAGTTGTGTCAAATGATCAAAATGAACTGGTTATAACTCATGTGAAAAAGAGTTGGTGATTCTGTATTTATTATTGTCAACTAAATCAAGTCGTGTGAAAGGACAACTTTCCATTACCTTTTATTGACCAAATGTTAGAAATATTGGCTGGTAAGTCCCATTATTGTTTCCTTCATGGAAATTTGGGTTATTTCAAAATACATATAGTCCTTAAGGATTAAGAAAATACAACATTGACCTATCCATTTAAAGATTATCATATACAAGAATGCATTTTAGTCTATGTAATGCTACTGGTACATTTCAACAATGTATGTTGAGTATTTTTCTGCATACCCTGAGAGTTGTATGAAACTCTTTATGGATGATTTTACAGTTTATGGATCTTTGTTTGATGATTGTTTTTCACACCTAGGTTATGTACTATATCATTCCATTGAGAAAAAACTCATATTAAATTATGAGAAATGCCATTTCATGGTTGAGTGGGAGATATTTATTTTGAATTTTATTTCAAATGAGATAATTAAAGTGGATAAATAAAAAAAATTGAATGATTTTCATCCCTTATATATCCAAAATGAGTTCATGAGGTGTGATCTATATTAGGCTATGATTTTTTACTGCTGATTCATTAAAGACTTTAGTAAGATTGCACTTCTCGTGTCTCAAATGTTGCAAAAGGATTCTGAATTTTTTTTATAAAAGTTGTGAGGATGCTTTCAATTCACTAAAAAGGATTCCCACGTCACCTCCCATTATCCAACCACAAAGGTTTTATCTCTCCTTAGAACATATGTGGGAAACCTATAACTTTGTAGTTGGAGTAGTTTTATCACAAAGGGTTGAGAATTATCTCCATGTCATTATGTATGCCTCATGTACCCTTGACCCTGCCCAAGAAAACAGCACCACCATTGAAAATATCTCCTTTCTATTTTTTTCCATAGAAAATTTCTTTTCAAATCATATTTGGTAAAAAATAATTTTCTTTTCTAATCATGCTTCCCATATTTTTATTTTAATGAAACATGAAGCTAAGACTCACCTCATTTGGTATATTCTCCTCCTCTAAGAGTTTGACCTTGAGGTTAGAGATAAAAGATGAGTGTAAAATGGGGTAGCTGGCCACATTAGCTTGATTTCCCCACCATTGGACCACCATGTTGACCAATCCCTCCCCATTGAAGAATTCATTCCTCAAGAGTACATTTGTGTTGTTGTAAGCCTTACCCCCTAGTGTGCTAATATTGTTAATTTTCTTGTAATATCTACTTTCCCTGTAGATTTTAGCACTTCACAATCCAAGAGACCTAATAATGATTCTCAATGGTGCATTTGGGATGAACCATATTTTTGGAGAATTTAAAGTGACCAAGCTGTTCATAGATGTGTCCCTGATCAGGATTTCACCTCAGTTTTGATCTTCTACCACACATTCTCTTATAGGGGGAACTTTGGCTTTCAATGCACTTCTCGAATTTTCCTTGAATCTGTAATTTATTGGACAACACTGTATAGAGGTGGCCATCAGTTTTGTAAATCTTGTACTCAATGTCAATTCACAAGCAATATCTATAATAGGAATGTGATGCACCAACAGCCCATGTTATTTTGTGATGTCCTCAATGCATGGGGAATTGAATTCATGGGGCCTTTCCCAAATTCATTTGGATTTGTGTATATATTATTTTCTTTTGACTATGTCTCTAAATGGGTGGAATCAAATGATAACTAGACTGATGAATCCCAAGTGGTTGTTTATTTTGTGAGGTCCCACATTTTCAGCTAGTATTGTTTGCTGAGATTAATCATTAGTGATTAGGGTTCACATTTTTTTCAATCGCAACATGAAAACATTTCTTTGTAAGTATGGGGTTATTCACAAAGTATCCACTACATATCACCCCAAAACTAATGGACCAACAAAAATATAAAATCGGGAAGTTAGGAGAATCTTGAAAAAAACTATACAACACAATAGGAAATATTGGTGTTTGTGCTTGGATGATGCACTTTGGGCATACCATACAAATTTTAAAACCCAAATAATAATGTAACCATATAATATTGTGTTTGGAAAGGATTTTCACCTCTTATTAAAGATATAACACCATGAATATTGGGATGTCAAACAATGTCTTATGAATCTCTCAGATGAAGGTGAGCATAGGAAGTTGTAGATTCATGAGTTAAAAGAAAATCAGCGTGATGAATATGAGAACACCTAATCTATACAAATAAGAAAAAGCCAATACATGATGGGATGATTCATTAGAAAAAAGTTTCATATTGGTGAGAAGTTCGTTATGGACAATTCCAGGATAAGACTCTACCTAGGTAATTTACAATCCCAATGGCTCGGTCCTTATACAGTTACTAATGTTTACCCATTGGGGAAATATAGGTTTTTCATTAGTATATTGGAATAAGTATTACAATCAATGAGAAGAGACTTAATACATTTTATGAGTATTTTACAATGAATCTAGTGGAGTAAATTTACTTTTAAGAAGCAGCATGCCAGTGAATCTCACCAGGTTTTATCCTTCCCTCCCACATTATCTTTTATTAAAGTGAGTGTGGGGGTTTAGGTATATTACAAAGTTAGTTTGGAATTTTTATCATCTTTATTCTTTTTTTCTTTTTGGATTTCTAGATAGTATTGTTACCTCCCCCCAACACCCCACCCCACTTTTTTTCCATGATGTTAATTTTTGATACCCACTATATTATGGGAAATGATGCCTACTTAATCATGGAAGTTATTGAAAATACATGAAAAATTTACCCATTTAATGTTTATTAACATTTAAAAAATTTTGTTCCAATGATGAATTGTGTTTGTAAGAATGAATTAACCTTATGGTGTTATTTTTAGAAAATTGGTTGTTTGTTGATGATATAAATGGTTGTATCTCTTTGAAAACATTGAGAAAAATGGTACCCTTTGTGTGAGTAGTTTATGGGAAAATTATGTTGCTTAATATCTCTACACATATTTTTCACCAAACAATGAAGATTGAATATTTATTACCCAATAGAATGTAAATATAAGTTTGGTTAATATTTACGGCTTTCTAAATTGTTTTTCCTTACATTCATTCCTTATCTGATCTATTTCATTCTTATAATGGATTCACCAATGCATGTGTACCTATTATCCAACTTTTTTATGCCCTAAAAAAACTATAACTAATATATATATATATATATATTAAAGAAATTAAAAAATATATAAAAAACTTATGGGTTGTGTCTTGGGTAGGTAAAAAACCACTCTTTATCAACATTTTATCTTATTATAACTGTTTCAATTAGTGTCATGAGGAGATCAAACAAGGGTTGAGTGATGAGTGTGATAATTTTACAAGTTCAACTTTTGAAAAAACAATAAAAATAAATTAATGGTGTGATGAATTGTAAAATATATGGGTATATCTAGGTCGGGAGCTTAAGGTTTGACTTTTGGGAATTCTAAATTGAGTCGGTCTTGAAATTTGATTACAAAGGATGTAGGGAAGGTTTGGCGAAAAAAATCATTTAAGCAAAAAATGTTAAAATAACCTATATTTATTGGATAGAAAGTTAAAAGAATATCATGTAATAGTTTTCACACACACACATAGAGATCGGGTGTCATGATTTACTTTTGAATTCATTTCTCATATTGGTATAATTCAACTCTTTTAATTTTGTTCTGATACAATTTACGAGACATGTTTTCCATGGTCGCTGAGAATAACTCCTTGGTGTAATTATTTCTTTGATATCATTGATATCATGGATTAAATTTTCATTAAATGGTAAATCTTTATTAATTTAGGAATATATCCATGTAAATGTGACTTTTCCTAGGATTTAAAATGTTTTGATGTGGGGGTGTGATCACATAGCGATTAAATGTTCATTTCCACCCTTACATCATTATTTTATACTAGTTTTTTTTGAAAATTTCAATTATAATAAAAAATTGAACTTCATGTTTGATTAAATAATTTTGTTTTTTTCATTGTTAGAAATGGAAATTTCACTTTTTTGATGATTTTATTGAAGGTTTAAGTGTTACTTACCTGACTTATTTTAATGTTAAATTCCATTTAATTTCCATTCATGCTTTGTTTTGAGGGTTTTCTCAAGCATTTATGGAGGAATAGGGGAGTTTTTATGAATTGGGGCTAAATGTGAGCCCAATTCCAGATTTAAAAATGAATTTTGATTCCTTTATAACTCCTTCATTTTTCAAAATCTGTTATCCATTACAATTAATAATTGTCATAACCTTACCTATTAACACTACCATATTAATTTGGACCATTTAGAAAACCATAATCATGGTGGATTAGGGTTTTTAGGTAAGGGATTGGGCCTGCCCGAAAGCCCATTTTCTGCATTAAAAATAAATTTTAATTATTTAATATCTCCTTCACTATTTGCGTTTTTTCGGTGATTCCAACTCTCACCTGAGCCCACTTACCTAAGGCACGACCTCATTTCCTCCTCCTACAATGTGGAGCTCGATAGAATCGCAAAACGGGTCGAAACATTACTGGATTTCAGAAATCGTCCGGATTTGGAGAGGTAAATTGATCCTTTAATAACTTCTTCTATTTTTACTTATTTTACCCCATTCCAGTTCCTAAAATATCTAATAATCTTCTTTAGAACCTCACATGAATGGTTGGCTGTTTTCAAATTCAGATGCTAGTGTATTTTGAGTCGTTTTATTCAAGATTATTTTGGGTATGTGTTTCTCTCTTCAATTCCTTCCTTCTCTTTAGGGTTTCCTCCCACTTTCATAAATTTATAGAGTTTCAAGATGCTAGGGTTCATACCCAGGGTTCTATTTGGGGGTATTTATGGTGAAAAATTATGGTTTAGGGTTTGTTTTCACATCCTTGTGGTGCGGCGGAGGTGCGGTTGAGGTTTCGCACCAAGATTCAAGGGTTTTGACTCAAAAGGTAGGTGGTTCCATGTGTAAACAATTATTAATGAGTTAGCTTGCTGTATTTAACCATTTTTTTCATATTTCTCATATGTTGGGTGTGGTGATAAAACTGTTTATGATTGATTTGGTTATGTGTTAAATTTTATATTCTCTTTTTAACATGAAATTGGGTGTTTTCATGTGTAACTCATGGGGTTTTATTTAGGTGTGGTTTATAACTTATGAAATTTGTTTATTAAATCTTTTTTGGACTTCCAATTCTATTTTGGTAATTTACTAGTGTCATGTGGTCCTAAAAAGAAGGTTTTTGAATAGGTTTGATGTGTAAAACATTGTTATACTTCTTCAGGTCATTTTTGGAAAATGTGTGTTTTCATTTGTATATTTTGTGGTATTATTCAAGGTTATTTTATAACACTTGAATGTGTTTTCATAAATATATCTAGGAATTCCAATTATATTTTTGATAGTAATTGGTATGGTTTTGGTCTTAAATGGGGGTTTTGAAATGGGTTTTCTGTTCAAGACATAGTTACACCCCTTGAGTTGTTTTATGAAAATTGTGAATGTTTTGTTTGGTTAAAAAAAAGTGGATAAAAGAGTGTATATGTACTGTTTGGGGGTGTTTTCACCTAATATGGGTTTTTGAAAGGTATGGTGGTTATTTAAGATTTCAAATATATTTTTTAGAATGTTTTATAAAGTGTTGAAATGTTTTAGAAAATGGGAAGAGAGCTGTAAGACATGGTTGTGGGATGTTTTGTGTGAGTGTGTTATGAAAATTGAATTTGGTTGATGAAAGTGGTTTTATATGTCATTTGAGAGGGCTGTTATGTGAGTTATAATGTCTTGGAATGTTTTATAAAAAATTGTTTAAACGATTTTTGGAAGTGTCAATGTAATGTAAAGAGTGTTGTGGGCTATTTTTGTATGAGTCGGATTTCAAAATCAATTTGAATAAAAAGTGTACTTTTTTGACTTGTGTGGTATACATGTGGTATTTTTGGTGAATTTTTGATATGGAAATTATATTTTCATGTGCAAAGTATATATCTTGACTTTTTGAACTTGTTTGAGCACAAAGGAAAAACTCAGGTATCTAGGTGGGTGGATGTGTACTCGTATGCTAGTGAATCTGTGAGGTTTGGCCTTAGTTTCACTTAGAAAGATTGACACTTACAAATCTAAATAAACTATGATGATAATTATTGGGGACCAATAGGTTATGGGTATGTTCCCTACTAGTGGATCTTGCATGATAATGGATATTTGTGATGGTTACTCTCACTGAGATACGAGGTACCTGGGACCCAAAACTAGCTAGTGCCTAGGGGTTATTTCCCATTGCTTGTGATCACTGGATATTTTGTTCTTACCCTCGGTATACGGTATGAGAGGCTGTAAAATTCAGTAGCTATGGTATTTATTTTAAATTTTTTTATTCTTTAAATTAGCACACCTAAAAACTATTTTTATTTAATGTTGAATCTTTTAGAAATTTTAACTAGCATCTCATGTTTTGGAAAACTTGCATGCTTTTCGTCATTAAATGCTTATCACATGGAATATATTAGTGGTGGTATCCTATTGGTCTTTGGCTCACACCCTACTTACACCCTTGGGTGTAAGTAGACTTGGTTATTTTTGTTGTCGCAGGTTGGGTACAGTTCTTAGTTCCAGTGGTTCGGGTTTCTGGTAGGTCCTTGGTGGTGAAGTCTTGTGGAGATAGCATAAGGGCGGTGCCCCTTGACATTAGGGTTCTTGGTCTGTCCTTATTTGTTTTTTTTACCGTTGTAATGGTCTTTAAACATAGTTTTAACTTATGTAATTCAGTTCTGAAATTTTGTAAAAGATGGTTTTAGTTGAAAAATCCAGATTTGTTTTATTGAGTTTTTTTGTTGTTTAATGTTTATAAAATCGGGTAAATTGTTCCCAATTATCATTATATGATACCCGGGCACTTTTTCTAGCCCATGGGGATTGGGAACGCCCTTCGGGCCTTGTCACGGGATGGGTTTGGTGTCAGTTTTGGTGGCGACCGGATTTGGTTCCTGACAAAATGGTATCAGAGGAGGTTCAGGTTAACTCTTTGAGTTATGTTATTTGGGGAAGAGTCAGGATAGTTTGGTGTTAGGTTTGTTGGGACATGGAATTCCTGTTATGGGCAGTGTTCCTGATCACCACACCTCATAATGGGATTCATGTTTCCAGGAGAAGTCGGGATTTATCTAAGTCCTTTGGTTTTCTTGGTTCGGTGATGATTAGGGGAAATGAAAAGAGAGTTGGTTTAATGGTCCTAGTGTGCTCGCAAGGCCTGGAAAGCCATGTGGAGACAAGGATATTCCCTAGAACACTCTCTGTGATAGTGAAGTGATTGGAGTATGGATTCCAACCATATTCCTGAATCACCCACTGAAACAAGTTTCCTCTCACATTGTTTTGTTCTTAGGTTTTGAAATCTTGGCACTTTGGTTTTAAGAAGTGTAAAGTTTTTGTGAAATGGTTTTCAAATAAAGAGGGAATGGTTTGATTTATGAAATGGTGGAACTAAATTTTTAGAATTGTTTTATAATGTAAAATGGTGTGCTAACACCTCTTTTGAAAGCAGGAACTATATTGAAGTTGGTTTTGAAAAGTGTTTCCAATAGAGTTTTCTAAACAATCAAAGGGTCTTTTAATGGGATGAGATGTTTTGAAATTGATGTGAATATCTTGAAAGTGATTTATTTTCTAAATGGTTGTGTCTTTCTAAAATGTTTTGTAAGATGTGAGTTGGGATTTTGATCTCGTGGTTAGCGGTTTTGAGAAAAAGGATGTTTTGGTTGCTCATTTTGGTTTTAAAAAGTGGAAAGATTTTTTGTGTTAACCTTTGGTATTTTCATGAGAAACCACATGCATGGGGTTATATGGTAAGATGGATGATTGATGACATGACTGGATGAGTGACGGGATGGATATGAGGAGGGTTCCCGGTGTGGCACAGAAACATGCATGTGTAAGGCCCATGGGGTACCATTGGTGGATGTGCTAACCGCTGAACCCTTTTTTTCAAAGAAAGGTTTTTAAAGAGAAATGTAATGTATTGATGAATTGTTTGAGATAGTTTATATTATTTGTTTTTGGAAAATGTTGATGCTATGGGATGTTTTGAGTCCAAGAACCCGTCCTGTTCGAACTGTGTTTTGAGTTTGTGTTTGGTCGGTAAGCTGGGTAGAAGGACCAGTTAGTAGTCTCCTCTGAGATATGTTTCTGTACACCTTTATGGTGGATCCCTTAATGTGTTTGGATCCATTTTGTGGAAATTTTTGACCAATGGACCATCTTGGTTGGGTCTTTATGTTCTCTTGTTGGATAAGGTATGACCCCATTAAGGGTTAATGCATATCTGAAGTGCAACCCAGATTGTTTTTCCATTTGAAAATCCTCCAGTTGATCAATATAAGGAATATTTTTTTTTCGCAAGATCTGTAGATTGAGTCTACACCCATTCCTTTCTTTAATTTTTAGATCCTCTTGTAATGACGGAGTTCTTGTGGAAGGTTAAAAGATACCTTAGTTTCTTAAGATTCCTAATTCGTTGAAGGTGGATGTGTTCTAGGGTTGTTAGTGTGGATGAGTGTCTTGATGGTGTCTAAGAGGGCCTTTGGGTTCTTCAAAGTTTATATGAAGCATGAGTTCATGTTAAACCACCGGTGTGGGAAATATTGTCATGATAGGATATTGTAGCCACTTTCTAGAATTGTGTGTTGTTTGGGGATGTCATATAAGGTCCCTATCCATGAATTTTTTATATCAGTCGCAATGGTCATGTTCAGTGATGCCTTATGAAGTCATGTGCTCGATTGACCGTATAGGTGAAAGTCATGAAATCCTCTAAGAGTCCCTGTTATGTTGGGCAAATGTCTCCCTTGAAAAAACTTCGAAATATTCCATTTTAGAGGAAGGTGAGTTTAGGTGTTCTTTACTTCTATTGTTTCTCACCCGAACAAACAAGGATTGTTATGTGTGCATTTTCTATTCCCTTGTTTCAGTGAAACATCGGGTTAAGGTAATGTGAGTTTGAAATGTGTTATGTTATGGAAAACATATCGCGGATTATGGTGTAGTTATTGGTTGAATCGAAAGAATAATTATCATCCAAGGGGTTTCCAAATACCAACTGCGAGGCCGAATATGCTTCAATCATTTGAGCCTCAGCCATAGGTCTCGAAGAGAAGCTAGCTCGTAGTCAAGGGAAATTCCAGGGTCGTTTAAACCCTTGTACAGTTTCCTATCCTCATCATTAAAGATATGAATATTTTAAACCTCTGGTGTCATTATCTTCTCTCTTTTGTTCCCGTTCGGTGGAAATAGGTGGAGGGACTTGTACACATGACTTCACGTAATGTCATTCCCTCCCACTTTGGTTTCCATGGAGTCATTATAGAATGGTTGGAAATTTGGATAGAAATACTGAGGACACAGTTTGTGCATGATTAGTAGTGACCGTGTTTCAGGAAGCAATGCAGAAAGAATGATATGCACAGCTAGTGCACGGTTTCCCAAATCGTGCAGACTAACCCTATGCCCTTCCCAAATCTTTAAAAAAAATTGGGCATGTCTGTGTCGGCCCATGCTGGTCAGTTAAGATGGTTAGTTATTATGGTGGGGAGACCGAATATGATTCTCATGTACATCCCTTCAAAAACATTGAATGGAATTCTACCCTTTTCACTAATGAGTCCGTTCAGGCCTCCCCTGTTAGTGTTTTGATTCTGTCTCAGAAAAATATAGGTTGTCTCTTTTGGCGGGGAGCCTATTTGTGTCCATTCCGTACCAATAACTTAGATTTATCCATGGTCTTGGCCTGGTAGTAGGTAGTCTTATTCAGAACTATCTAGCTACCAACATATTCCTTGATTAAACGTTGGTATTGGAGAGTGACCAATGGTTTAGTTAAAGGTAAGTGTATCCTTGTTCGAAGTTGTTGTTCGTTTGGGTGAATTGCTTGAGTCTTCTTTGGATAGTGTTTGAGGAGTTTTCTTTTTGTGATAAAGTATGAATTTGATTGATCATTTCAGGAAAGTGGAGTATGTTTTGGTTGTGAGAGTAATCCTTAATTGATCACTGGAGGTATTTTGGCCTTTGGGGGTGAAACCTAGCAAGGGAGTACCTCTTGGTTTCTCAGTTGGGTTTGGTTGTTGTTTTGGTCTTGATGTGACTTTCCGGGGTGGAAAGTTTTCATGGTGGGGAGAATTGTCACATACCTGACTTATTTTAAAGTTAAATTCCATTTAATTTCCATTCATGCTTTTTTTAAGTTTTCCCAAGCATTTATGGAGGAATGGGAGAGTTTTTATGAATTGGGTCAAACCGTGAGCCCAATTCCAGATTTAAAAATAAATTTTGATTACTTTATAACTCCTTCATTTTTCAATATTTTTCATCCATTCCAATTCCTAATTGTCCTCCCCTGACCTATTAGCACCACCATATTAATTTGGACCATTTATAAATCTATAATCATGGTGAATTAGGGTTTTTAGGTAAGGGATTGGGCCTCCCCGAAAGCCCATTTTCTGCATTAAAAATAAATTTTAATTCTTTAATATCTCCTTCACTATTTACGTTTTTCAATGATTCCAACTCTCAACAGAGACCACATACCTAAGGGGAGACCTCATTTCCTCCTCCCACAATTTAGAGCTCGATAGTATCGCGAAACGGGTCGAAACTTCACTAGATTTCAGAAATCGTCTAGATTTGGAGAGGTAAATTGATCCTTTAATAACTTCTTCTATTTTTACTATTTTTTCCCCATTCCAGTTCCTAAAAGATCTAATAATATTTGTTCGAACCTCCCATGAATGGTTTGTTGTTTTCAAATTCAGATGTTGGTGGTTCAAATTCAAGGGTTTTGACTCAAAAGGTAGGTGGTTCCATGTGTAAACAATTAGTGATGAGTTAGCTTGATGTATTTAGCCATTTTGCATATTCCCCATATGTTGGGTGTCATGTGAAAACTGTTTATGATTGATTTGGTTATGTGTTAAATTTTATAGTTGCTTTTTAACAAGAAATTGGGTGTTTTCATGTGTAACTCATGGGGTTTTATTTTGGTGTGGTTTATAACTTATGAAATTGGTTTATTAAATCTTGTTTGGCCTGCCAATTCTAGTTTGGTAAATTACTAGTGTCATGTGGTCCAAAAAATAAGGTTTTTGAATAGGTTTGATGTGTAAAACATTGTTATACTTCTTCAGGTCATTTTAGGGAAATGTGTGTTTTCATTTGTATATTTTGTGGTATTATTTAAGGTTATTTTATAACACTTGAATGTGTTTTTATAAATGTATCTAGGACTTAAAATTATATTTTTATAGGAATTGGTATGGTTTTGGTCTAAAATGGGGGTTTTGAAATGGGTTTTGTGTGCAAGACATAGTTACACCCCTTGAGTTGTTTTATGAAAATTGTGAATGTTTTTTTTGGTTAAACAAAGTAGATAAAAGAGTTTATATGTACTGTTTGGGGGGTGTGTTCACCTAATATGGGTTTTTGAAAGGTATGGTGGTTATTTAAGATTTCAAATATTTTTTTAGAATGTTTTATAAAGTACTGAAATGTTTTAGAAAATGGGAAGAGGACTGCAAAACATGGTTGTGGTCTGTTTTGTGTGAGTGTGTTGTGAAAATTGAATTTTGTTGATGAAAGTTGTATTAAATGTTATTTGAGTGGGCTGTTATGTGTGTTAGAATGTCTTGTAATGGTTTATAAAAATTGTATAAAGGATTTGTAGAAGTGTCAATGTAATGTGAAGAGTGTTGTGGGCTATTTTTGTATGAGTCGGATTTCAAAATCAATTTGAATGAAAAGTGTACTTTTGTGACTTCTATGGTATACATGTGGGCTGTTTGGTGAATTTTTGATATGGAAATGATAATTTCATGTGAAAAGTATATATCTTGACATGTTGAACTTGTTTGAGCACAAAGGTAAAACCCGAGTATCTAGGTGGGTGGACGTGTACAATTATGCTAGTGAATCTGTGAGGTTTGGCCTCAGTTTCACTTAGCAAGATTGATGCTTACAACTCTAACTAAACTATGATGACGATTATTGGGGACCACTAGGTTATTGGTATGTTCCCTAGTAGTGGCCCGTGCACGAGAATGGATATTTGTGATGGTTACTCTCACTGAGATACGAGGTACTTGGGACCCACAACTAGCTAGTGCCTAGGGTTATTTCCCATTGCTTGTGCTCACTAGATATTTTGTTATTACCTTCGGTATATGGTATGAGAGGCTAGAAAATTCAGTAGCTATGGTATTTATTTTAAATGTTTTTATTCTTTAAATTAGCCCACCTGAAAATTGTTTTTATTTAATGTTGCATCTTTTAGAAATTTTACCTAGCATCTCGTGTTTTTGAAAACTTGCATTCTTTTCGTCATTAAATGCTTATCACATGGAATCTATTAGTGGTGGTATCCTATTGGTATTTGGATCACACCCTAATTACACCCTTGAGTATAAGTAGACTTGGTTATTTTTGTTGTCGTAGGTTGGGTACAGTTTTTAGTTCCAGTGGTTCGGGTTTCTGGCAGGTCCTTGGTGGTGAAGTCTTATAGAGATAGCATAAGGGTGGTGCCCCTTGCCATGAGGGTTCTTGGGCTATCCTTATTTGTTTTTTACCTTTGTAATGGTCTTTAAACATATTTTTAACTTATGTAATTCAGTTCGGAAATTTTGTAAAAGATGGTTTTAGTTGAAAAATCCAGATTTGTTTTATTGAGTTTTTTTGTTGTTTAATGTTTATAAAATCGGGTAAATCATTCCCAATTATCATTATATGATACCCGGGAACTTGTGCCAGCTCGTGGGGATCGGGAACTCCCTTCGGGCCTTGTCATGGGATGGGTTTGGTGTCGGTTTTGGTGGGGACTAGATATGGATCGTGACATCAAGTGATTCAGAGAGACCACAATAATGCGGAAGGAGAATGGGACAAACTGCATAAAATCCCATGAACACATGTCCACTATTTTTCATGTTTCATGAAAACCATGAATCCAAATGGGATGAATGTTTTTATCTAATACAAAACCCCATGGGATACAACTTTAATGAAGGAAACCAAGCCCAATTATTCAATTATGATTCCTAAAAGAATTGATCTGTCCAAAACAATGAATCTTCACAGATTCAAGAGTTTGGCTCTGTATTTTGGAAATATCTATTAATATATACATTATCTAGATGTAAAATTTGGCATGGAGATACAAAGGAGGTCAGAAAAAAAAAATTTGTGAAATGTGATATAATATTTTATAGTGGCTGAAAACCATGTTCCAAGTGGTTTCTCGAAATTAGGGAGCCTAAAACCACCTCCCATTTTGTCTATAAAAGAACACATTGGGAAACACATTTTGGAGTTTGTCCAGGAGACAATGTTATGAAAATTTTCAGACCAAAAGGAGTCATCTACTCATTTCTAGAAGATCTAGAGGCTATGTTAAGTTCTACTACATCATCTTTGTCTTCCTACCCTCCCATGGAGTTCTAAACTCCTTGTGATCACCCAGGGGGTACAGGATGTTAATCCCAAGATTTATTTTTGAAATATTTTAATGGAATTTTAAGTTATAGTTTTTTTATTGTTTTTCATCATCTAATATAGTTATTTAATTTAGTTTTTTACTGGTATTTCATTCTCAAACTCAAATGAACATGCTTGGGGTACCCTTTCATGTGATGTTTCACACACCATTCACCATTTCTTCTTCCCACTTTTAATTGTAGTGTTTGCGTGGTCCGTATTGATTGATTTAACTATCATATAAAACTATAAAGGCCATGTATATTTCTTTAATGGTATCAAAAATAAATAATATACAAACCTAGATAGCACATTGAGTTCTTCATGTGTTGCCTTTGTGAGATTCGGTCAGGTTGTTGAACACAAATCACCCAATCATCATTGGTATCCGGTGAATCATTGTGTGTTTCTAATCGAACCTTAAGAGGTATCCTAGTATAAACTCAATAATAGTTTTATTCTAGTTGTCAAAAACTAGGGATTAAAAGATCTATACCTTTCTCTTGAAGTGATAAAGGATGAGAATCCTGATAATTCCCCGTGTTGATCACACTTAATCAACTATATTAATTTCTATTGTCTTGTATTGATTTATTTTATATGGTTTAAACCTAAATAAAAAAAACCCAAATGTCATACAATCCCATTCCCCATTTTCTTAATCAAAACATTCTTTTTAAATTAATAATCTAAGCCTCTATCAAGAGACAACCCAATTTTCTTGCTACACTATTAAATTCTAATAAAAACTAAACATTTAATTTGACGCCCTCAATAACGTGATCAGATAACACATAGTATCAGAGAAGAACTATATGGTTTAGATTGTATATGATTTTTTATGATATCAATTTACTTGGATATTATCTTAGTTTTCTTTCACTAATAGAGTTGTACAGAAAAAGATATTTGGTGTTTTGTTATAGAAGGTATTACTCCTATAGGTAGTTTTGAAAATTTAAAACAAAACATGAAACATATCCTTAATAGAAATGATATTGAATATTAGAGATATTACATGGGGACAAATATTTTCAACACTAAAGTTTATAATTATCACTTATTGACTAGAAATTATAATATTCTAGAGAAATAATTTAATGTTTTTTCCAATTTTAATGTACATAGTTTCTACTCAATTCATGTGTTAGAAAATATCTTTTTTGTTCTATACAAAGAATCATCTATATTAAGGTTTATTCTGGTCATAAAACCAATTAAATTTTTAGGGTCTTATAATTTACGCATTTTCCTACATCAAAAGTTCTTGAAATGAAAAGAAATATGTTAAGAGAGGATTATCAAAGTTTCAATTTTATAAATGATGAATCTATTTCTAAAATTCATTAGTTGATAATGAAAATTATTAATAATATATAGTCTATTAGTTAGAAATATCTATCGGATTAAGGTATGGATGATAAAGTGATTAATATTGTTCATAAGTAGTGGGATTAAAATAGGATAGTTATTGATGATACCAAACATATCATGAATCATACTATTGATTATTATACTGGAACTCTCGTGAAATATAATATTAGGTTACAAATAGACATAAAAAAGATGGAATAATGAAATAGAATTTACTTCAACTTCCAAGATTTTACATCCAAAGAAAATACCTTAAAATCAAGCATGTTTAACAAAATTTATTTAATAATTTCTAAATATAGTGATCTAGAAACTATGAAATTAGAAATTTTGAATATCTAAAAAATAATGTTTAGCGTTTAAAATTTACATAGAAATTCAATGAATAATTAAAAGTATATGAAGGATATATATTAGTGGAATGGTATTTTTGATATTATCTATTATGAATGTAAAAATTAATGCCACAATAGACCAGATAGTCTTTGGTTGAAGAAAAAGAATAAGGAAAACCTTTAAATAATAAATAAAGTAAATCATTAAAAATGATAAATGTTATATTGATTTATTTTGAGGATCCGTAAAACATTTGATTTAAATTGTGATTTCTAAAGTGATAATTGTTGGAAGATTCTCAGTTTTTACTCAAATACTCATCGAATTAATTTATACCTTATAAGAAAGATATATTTTGATACACTTGGATTGATGTCTTTGATCCTAACATCACTTTTTAATGGAGAATTAATCTCAATTAGATGATGTTGATATATTATAGATAAATTATAATGAAATGAAAATTTATGTTGTAGAATGCAAATATATGTTTCAAAGGCTTTAAAAAAGTTACAAGAAACACAAAGTAGAGTTTTATGTCTAAAAGGATGTCCTTTCTATGTCCTTAGAATAATTATCTAAGGTGATGAATATAAATGATAAAAAAATCAATGTTATAAAAATTAATAATTAATGTTTATAAGTTAACTTTAAAGAAGAAAGGTAAAACTATATCATATAAAAAGATAATAATGCAGCTATTAAACAATCTTTCATTAAATATTTCGAATATAATATTAAATTTGTTAAGTAGAAGTCTAAATTTGAATGTAATAAAGGATTATATCTAAATTTACAATTTTAAAGGTAGTTTTTTGAGAGTATTTATAAGAAACTATGGCCTAAGAGAACAAATTTTTGAATTAGTAGTAAAACCATCAAAAGTGTACATTTTAAATCCAATTACATTGTTCCATGTCCCGAAACATCCTATAATAATCATTATCAAGGAGGAAATTGGAGGAAACAGTTATTTTTAGACAAATTTTTATCGTTTGGGGCTAAAAAAATCTTATATATCTAAGGAGTTGGCTAGCCTTAAACACAAAATAATTAGATGAATATCGGAACTCAAGGTACTATTCACTCATAAATCTATATTAATTAAGGTTTTCATACTATGGAATTAAATTATGAATATTTTATTTTTTAAGTACCAATAGCTAAATTAATATATTTGGTACCCTAGAAAATTCTATTTAGACTATTACAATTCAGTATCATCATTAAATTTTTATAACTTCTTGAACATTAAATGTATTTATTTATATTTTTAACTACTTTTATTATGTGTTCATTTATTTTATTTGGTTTACATTTTAGTGAATTTTATTTTTTTGTATTACTTTTGATAGATGATAATAATTTTCTCAAAAAAAGTTCATAAAACCATCATGAAAATAAGATGATCACTCCATCATTATGGTAAATAACTTCCAAAATATTAATCTTTTATAATTATATTTCATAGTTTAGTTTAAACTGATTTTTTATTTTACACATGAACTAATTATTTATCTACTAATATATTCATAATTTTTAGGTTGTTATATTCTTCATCCACATCATCAGAAGATATTCAATATCATTATAAGGAAATTTTATATCTAAATATTTTTTATTGTTTTGGAAATCATATTATTAATCATTAAAGGTTCTGAATTATTTCATCCCTAGAAATAAAAATTTAATAATAATCCCTTTATTTTCCCTTTATATACCCATCATGAAAGGGATTTTAATTATATTAATTAATTGTAAATCCCCATTATATTTTATACCATAATTTATATTCATATATAACTCATTTATGAAATACGTAATGCATATTATGTAGATATTTCATTAAGTGATATTTTCAATAAAATGTTTATTGAAAAAAATTGTTTTGATCACAAAAAATCACATTGAAATGAAGCTATTTTATTTTAATATTAGGAAGATACAACATTTTATAGTGAGTCTTATCATTTTTCCCATGCCTTATTCAAAAAATTTATAGTTTTGAATAATTTTTTGATGTTCATCGATTTAATGAATTTATACTTTTAGTTTGTGGTATTAAATTATATTTATCTATTAATGACTTTTTATATTTCATTAGACTAACTATTAAAGGAGAATCTATATTAATATCTCATAATCCTTTAAATATCTCGAAACACTCAATAAATGTTTAGTAGAAGATACCAACTTACTTACTAAATAAAAGGTTCATAAAATGAATCATTTACATCCATAGGGAAGAATAATTTTTAGTATATTTTATCTTATCTACATTAAAGTAAATGATATAAAGATATATTCAACATTCAGTATGTTTATATCTTGGGGTTTATATGCAGCATATGGAAGTCAAAACATGTAAAATTCATTTGGGAATATATTGAGTAAATATGTTTTGGTATGGTGAAGTTAAATATTATACTCTACATAATTACCATGAATAATTTTGTTGTTAAAATATTGATTACGAAATATTTGAATTATCTTATAGTAGCTAAAATAATTAAGGAGAATCCTCTAAACTCTAAGACTACTACAAGGATAAAGATGATTTCTATCTCATTTGGGAATAAGTTCTTAGTGATAAAAATGGAAATTAATTATATTCTAGATACACAATAGTGGGAAAAGAATAAGTACAAGATGTGAGTTATAGAGAATAATATAAAAGAACTAAATGATAGGGTTCTATTAGTTATTCCTTCAACTGAAAATAAAAGGTTAATTGATTAAAAATTTGAAGCGTTATATAAAAATTATAATGATTAATTACATACAATTTCATAAAATCCATGAAATGTGTTTGGGAAAGAAAATATTGATTAAATCCATATTTTGATATTTCTAATGTAGAGGCCAATTATTTTTAGATTAAATTTGTTTAATAGTATAGAGAAGTGTAGATGAAAGGAAAGTTACTCTAGATTAAGGAATTTCTAACCACCCAAATTCCATCTCTTACTATGATGGAATTTATCCCAGTGGAATAGATTTTCAAGAAGAAGTTGGAATTCTTAGAATAATATTATATAAAGAAAGGAAAAGGGAAGCAATCAAAAGTTACACACTAAATTTTTTAATCTCTTCCTCCACTATTAGAATAAGAGAAAACATTTAGGTAGATTTAAGATATATCATAGTAAAATATCTCTCTATCTATACCTCATAATGAATATAAATATTTAGCCTCAAAGAGTTCAACATCAGACTTATCCACATAAAGATCTTCAAATTAATTAAGGTATATTTTTTCATCAGAATATAAAACTACTATTTTATATATAGTTGATAAGGATAGATAAGTTTCAATTGAAGTTGATCATTTGATAGATGAAAGGGAAAATAAACTTGAAGTTACTACCTAGGAAGAAATAGAAGTTACAGGATTTTAAGAAGGAAAATATTCAATAAATATTGATGTTTTGAATATTTAACATATAGATAATTAAAATAAACAAGAAGATGGAGAAAATGTTGAAGAAGTAAGAAGTGAATCTAGTAACTCATCTGGTGAACATTCATTAAAACATTGTTCTTGGAGTGAAAAATATAAGAGACAAAAAGGTTTTATTTTTAATAAGTTACACAGTATGTAAATATTTATTTACATCCTTACATATATAAACATGAATGTTAATCAAGTTAATTACAATTTTGTAGGTATTCAATCTTTATGTAAATTAGGGCAGGTAATTGATCAGTAGCCTTAGTTAGAGATAAGTTACGTTCTTTTCAATAAATCTTGTGAATTCAATTTTCAATATTCTGGTATATTTTAAAAGTATTAAAAAATTATAATAGATATATTAAATATATTTTAGATCAAAATGAAATAAAATGGAAGAATATTAACTAGAAGATCCACTATTTATGCTACCATAATTATAGGATCAGGGATCTTGAACAGAAATTAAGTGTAATATAAAAGAAAATTTAAGTTCAGAACATAGAGATAACCATTTTGAAAGAACATGTGAAGAAAAATAAATTTATATAAGAATTTTCAAGGATATATATGGACAATATTAAGAGGATATAATAGAGGGTAGAAAATATGATAGGTAAAACATATGAGGAAATCTTAATTACAAAATTATATTCCTATTTCAGATAAAAAAACATAATGGATTAACTTTGAAACATAACACTACATATATCTTTCTTAGATCACTTGAATGGTTTTAATAAATATTTACGTAAGAGTTTTTAAAATCTAGTCACTAATGTTTTAAATTTTTATAGTATGAATGACTTACTACTTATTTTATAGATGGTTATTTTTTCCTAGAAATTATATAATGTTCTAGTCTTGGAAGGTTTATTTTCAAGAAATTCCCCTTTATTCTAACCTATTATAATAAAATAAAACTTCTTTCAATTATTATTTTAGATATGGGAGCACCAAAAATTGTTGTGAAATATCTCACCCATGGGAATTTATTGAAAATCAATGAGAGATAGAATTTATTTTTGTTCTATTATTTTCCTCTAAATATTTTAAAAACATTACCTTAAGAAAATTTTTCTTCTTTTGGTTGTTTTTATTTTTTAACATAATGAAGGGGGAAAATTTTAGAAATAGTATGTTTTTTTACTAATCATATTTTAGTTCCATTATGATTTCAAAATAGGTATATGTTCCAAAAGTGGGATAAGTTTATATATTTTACAAAAGAAGGGAGTTGAAAGAAGCAGACAAACTTCCAAAGAAAATTTTCATTTGAAGTTATAGACGATTAACGTTTGAATTATATAAAAATTAATCATTATAATCCATGTTTGTAGTTCCCAAATAATGGGATATTTTTTAGTCAAAGAATAATCTTAATCCTTGGTTTTGAAAATTACAATACACTCATGATAGAGTTTTATTGGACTTGATTTTTTTTAATTTCAATTTTGTAGTTTAAATTTTTAATTACCAATGTTTTTATGATCATATTTATGGGATAAACTTTAGAGAGACATATGTGAACATTTTCATGGTTTGAATCTAATTATATATTATAGATTTTATTTAAATGAAACATGTGATGCCACTTATGTTGTAGTTATAATTATAGCAAGGATCACAGAATTTGAACATTAGATTTTTTCACAATAATGGATATAAATCGAACCGAGTCTATGAAAAAATAAGTTGAAAAGAATGTTAGTATTTGTTATATTTTATTTTTGAGATTTTACCTCTTGTTAAATTAGATCACTTATGATTTCTTTTATTTAATTTCAATGGTTTTTCACTTAGACATACGACTGTGTGAAGATTGTATCATAAAGATATTAAATTTTTTATTTATTTTTTAATTTTTAATTTTTATAAACCCTTGTGATTGATGATTATTCATGATGTGAAACTTCTGTTTTTTATCATGTTTATCAATAAGCTTTAAATGTTAAGAATTTATACATCATGTGAATGATATGTTTTATGAAGCCCTCATGAAGACATGTTGTTGATCATTTGATTAAAGATGGTCTTGGGGTTGAGATACATAATATATTTAGACAAGTAATTATTGACAAATTTCCATGCTTGGCACTTATATATATTGGTTCTAGTAATGAACCACTTGCCTCTTCAGTTTAAATGTTAAGGGTTCCATTACTATAATATATATGTGGTAATAACATCATATTATGTATTTAGATTGTTTTCCAATACCTATTTTATTTCATAATTGTTTTTGTGATTAATTATGATTACTTTATATTTTAGATTAATTCATTTAATTTTTATCATTTATTTTATATTATATTATTATATATATCATAATTTATTTATTTTCCAATCCATTTAATATTTTTTAAACTATATGAGTTGTTAATATTATATTGAATAAAGTTTATAACTTTTAATCAACTTACATATTAAGTGGGGGAAAATTGTGAATCTATATTTATAATATAATTCACCCCTATAGAACTTACATATTTTATTTACAAGGATTGCACTTTATTTTTAGGAAATAACAATTATTTATTTCATTAAGAATATTAAAAAATAATAATACCATTTATATATAATATATGTTATTCAATGTTTTTTAGGGATCATTTGTAAAAGTCTAATTTATAATGTTTATACATGTACGAGTATTTGGATGATTTACAAAACATCATATCAAAATATCCATCTAATTTTATTGATAACAATAAATTGTTAACAAACAACACTTATTATCACATAAGAAGTAAATAAGATCGAAAAAACACAATATTTATTGTGATATAATCATGATTTACGTAATATATTTCATCCAACAAATTGAAGTAGAAACTCATTAATCCACTAATATAATGAAATCTTTAAGCTATCATCTTCAACCTTTCATCACTTATAAACTCCTATATATTTATAACACTTTTAAAAACATAAAATCAGTATATTATACCATTAAAATATAATAATTTGATTATATATCATTAATTACTAATGTGAAATATCCATGGAGTGTCCAATAACACTTCAGGTACTCTCAAAAGTTTCTTCTCCAATATCTAGGTTTTCCAAAATGAAAGAATTGTCATTCCTTCTATTTATTAATTTTAGTTATTGTTGATATATTTAATATTTTCATTATTTTACATATGTTATTGGATGATTTAATCCCTCCCAATTAGTAAATCTGAGTATATTTTCATGATTTTAGTGTTTTTGGTGAATTTGGATCTTAATTGTGGTAATTGCTTATTTCTATAAAATTCTTAGTTTTCTAGAGCTTTTTTTCAGGTAAAACATTTTAAATTATGATCCAAATTAAGTGATTCCTTTTTTAGTCTTTCCTTACACATGTGATTCAACTTTTTCTTCTTGAACCATACCCAATTCAACAAACAATGGCCTAGAAAAGTCAATCAATAGAGAAATATTTCTGGCTGGTGGAATGGAACCCATAATATTAAATAAATAATATCTCATATTACCAACCTTCAAATGATTTCATTGTTGATGGTATTAATATAGAACTAAAAATTCACAGTTCACATTAAATATCATAAATTAAGGATCTCATAATGGCATCTTTTGAGAACTTCCAATTGGGGTGGGTAAAATAGTGTTTGGAAGCCAAGAATAGTCATGTTCATTGATTCGGCCATATATTTCATTACACTAGTCCAAATACTTTGAAATTTTTAATGTCGATATAAAAATTCATTAAAAATTTCTTATATAAAAGAGAACACTAGGAGTTTTTACCGGATGGGGGGCCGAACTAAAGCAATCTTCTAGAGGATTGATTCTGGAGGAGAAAAAATTTGGTTCTTTGTTTTCTATCTTTCATTATTATTATTTTTGAAATGATTCATTCTTACCCATTAATCACAATTACCCTTACTATGGTGGGTTAAAATTATTTGTGATTAGGGAAGGATGGGTTTACCATTTTGTAATCCATGAGTTCTTTCACTTAATGATTTAATATCCTTTTCTCTCTTCTATGAAATTGGTTTCAATTTCTTATAACGATTTTTTTATCATATATGATTATATTTGAATTTAGATTTTGTTGTGTTTATTACTTTGGTCAATGATAAATTTCTCTCTCCACTGCTATCTAGTCTATATATGATGGAATAGATTAGTTCTTAGTGGTCAAGTACTCAGTGATCGTCAGTATGTGTGTAAGGAGTAGGGAATGTTCTTGATTGTTTGGGATAAACAATACCTGATTGGTAATTCCCAAGTCAATTGATGGTATTATATACCACTCTATTACACAATGGAATGATAGTAGAATGATATGATATTTTAGTAATCTTTATTCTCAACATTACTATTTAACCAAGAGAGTTAGAAGAAGTGATTGTGGATTATCACCTTTATCGACTTAGTAGAATAGAATTTGATAAGTTGAACTATGATATAATTAAAATTGGAAAATTGAGCCTAACCTGATGAACATATCATATAATAGTTTTCAATAACTTGTTTTTTAAATTTGATCTTAATTTTATTCCTTTTTTACTTTCTTTATTGTATTTTCAAAATAAAAAAATTTCAAAAACAACCACCACTTCATTTTCTTATTTTATAGTGAAAGATTGATTATCGTGCGCTTAACTCTAGAGAAAACTTAGGATAATCAAAATATTGCATTTTTTACTTAGTAAATATTTGATTTTTCTACACCCCATGATAGGATCATTTCAAAACCTGGAACCATTTATAGGGAGGTAGTGCCAACATTTATTTTCTTATATTGCATCACTAGAACTACAAACACTGACCCTTCCCCCATAGATCCTGAAATTTAAAGAACCTTGTTGAATAGACATAGAAAAATAAATTTTCAATCTGAATTTGAGGAAATTTATCTTTTAGACTACAGTGAAACTTTTATTTTTCACTATGAGCCTATCATTATTGCTAAAAATCAAAACTAAACACTTAGAGACCTTTGTGCACCACAAATCCTTAATCGAAACAATAACTTGTCATGATAGTGTTACAATATTATTTTGAGATGAATTCTAAATTGACTCCATTGCTCCAAAAAATTCACAGATTGGAAGTTGAATACCCAAACAAGCATATTAGAGAGTTTACACATGTCTTCTCTACTTTCAGACACTGATGAGTAGTTGAGGAGTAGTTAAAGCGGAAGGCGTTCCCATTTTCATTAAAGGGATCTTCCAAAGAATGGTTATATGGATTACAACAAGGATATATGAATGATTGGAATGATTTGGTAAGATACTCCATGAAAAGATTCTTCCCCACCTCTAGGATCACGACCATCAGAAAGGAAATCTATGCCATCACACAGTCATCTGGGGAAACTCTATACAAGTACTGGGAGAGATTTAAGAAGTTGTGTTCTAGCTTCCCACATCAGGAAATTGAGATGAATAAATTTATTTTCTTCTTTTATCAAGGCTTACTAGAAAAATATAGAAACCATCTAGATGCATCATCTGTAGGCGCATTGATTAAAAAGTCTCCAGAATAATCCAAGGGATTTATTGAGAAAATTTCTCAAAACTCACAACAATTTCCTACAAGTTGTACTAGCACAAGAGGTATTCAGGGGGTAAGAACATCTCATCCATAACAATTATTAGAAAATAATATTTAATAGATAACTATTTTGGTGGGATAGATAACCTTGAAACAAGTGGGTCACCAACAAGAACTGACTAAGTTATGTGGTTTATGCTCATCACCTGGTCATTTCACTGACCAGTGTGCTGAAATATTAGGAATGGAAAGTTGTGAAACAGCCTTTCAACTAAATAAATTTAAGAAAAATCAAGTATTTTTACATCCTAACGAAGTCCAATATGGATTTGGAAATTAGTAGAATCAAGCTAGACCCCCATACCAAAAATCAGTTTCGAAATCAAACCACATTCCAGAATCAATTCCAAAACCAATTCTAGAACCCACCACCATTTATACAAAATAAATTTTATAACCAGAATTATTTCTAACAACCACCCAATTTCCAGAGACCCTAATAGCATCTATACACCAGTGGACACCCTACAATTCAAAACCAACATTAGAAATCTGAGGTTGATGGGCTAAAAGACATCGTAAAATATTTTTCCAACAAATTCGAAAGTCTTAGGGACTTACTAACCTAAAAACAAAGAAAAATCACCTAAAAAAACAAAAAAAAACCCAAAAAATAAAGTTAGAATAATAAAAAATAAATGGAAAAGAACTCCCACCACCACCATCCCATGAAACTAAAATAAGACAACTTGCGTTAAGGGAGAATGAAGTTGTAAATTCTACAAATTCTATGAAAATGCACCATTAATAAGAGAAGAAATAGGAGGAGGAAAAGGATATTCCAAGGAATAAGAGAAAAGAACCACCATTTAAAAAGAAAAAACGTATAAGAAAGATTTACCCCCACTATTTCCAAAAAAAGCAAGATTGAATCAAAGAGGTTGCAAGAAGAAGCGCTTCAAAATGAAAATTTTAGACACCTTCCAGAAAGTGGAAATCAATATCCCTCTACTTGAATCCCTAAAAAAATTTAAATTATGCTATATGTTTGAAGGATAATTTCACCAAGAAGAGAAAACTTCAATGGAATGAGTGGATGAACTTGGGAAGGAGTGTCTCAGCCCTTATCACACCAATGTTTCTAAGTAAATTGCAAGATCTAGGGACGTTTTCCATTCTATACACCTTTGGTTCTTTAAATTTATATAATTATTTGTGTGAAATATGTGATTAAATTAATTTATTTCCTAACTAATTATACAACTTTTTGCATATTTAAGACTTAAATCCCACAAGAGTGGTGGTTCATCTTGCTAACAGATCCACAGTTTTCCCAACTAGAGTTCTCGAGGATGTCTTGGTGAAAGTTAAAGATCTCTTATTCCCAACCGATTTCTATGTGATGAATACGGAAGATGATAGGATCCCATCACACTAACCTATCATTTTGGGTAGAATTTTCTTAAAAACATCCAAAACCATCATCGATGTCCACAAAGGGACCCTCACCATGGATTTTGGAGATATCACTATCCACTTCAATATTTTTCAATCCATGAGGCACCCATCTGATGATCACTCATTGTTTTCACTCTCCCATGAATTTGGTACTGAACCCATTGAAGAATTAGGTATTTTACATGAAATATTATCTTTAGGAGATAATTTATCCATTGAAATTATCATTTAAAATGAGGATTCCCAAACTCTTGGAGATTCTGATTTCATGTGGGAGGAAGAGGTGAAATCTAATTTCTTTGATGATTTATTAAATGATGAAGACAATGATATAATTTCTTATGTGCAGTATATCCACCCTTTGGAAGTGGGGAAACTAAAATTAATGTCATCCCTTGACCATCCTCCTAATTTGGAATTAAAACCACTTCCCACTGATTTAAAATATATTTACCTTATTGAGGGAGAAACATTTCCAGTGATAATTGCTAATAATTTTTCTAAAACCCAAGATAAATGTTTGATTGATATTTTTAGAGATAATGTACATGAAATAGGTTGGATTTTAGGTGATATCAGAAGAATCAACCCAAAAATTGGATCACATATAATTCTTCTTGAGGGGGATTCCAAACCTATCAGACAACCCCAAAGGAGGTTGAACCCCACCCTAATAGAGGTTTTGAAGAAGGAGATTGAGAAACTCTTAGAAGTTGGGATCATTTATCCCATCTCATATTTAGAATGGGTTAGCCTCATCCATGTAGTTCCAAAAAAATTGTCCTAAACATTACGAGGAATGATAAGAATTAATTAATACCTATAAGAATTCAAAATTGCTTTTGTGTGTGCATAGATTTTAGGAATTTGAATCAGTTCACTAGAAAAAATCATTTCCCCATATCCTTAATTTAATATATGATAGAGATATTTTCGGAGAGAACTCATTTTTATGGATTTTCAGGTTATTTACAGGTACTTATTTCTCCTAAGGATCAATACAAAACTACCTTTAATTGTCCCTTCAACACTTTTTTCAAACAAAGGGATTTTATTTGGACAGTGTATTTATCTAGGTACATTTCAGTGGTTTAAGGTATGTATTTTATCTAATCATATTAAATATTTATTGGAGGTTTTCTTGGATGATTTCATAGTTTTTGTAAATTCTTTTGATCATTATTTGAAAAATATGGAAAACGTTTTGAAAACTTGTATTGAAAAGAATCTGTTTTGAATTTTGAAAAATGTCATTTCATGGTTGAGAGGGGAATTTTTCTTAGGAATTTTATTTATAAAAAGGGCATAGAAGTTGATAAATAAAAAATTAAATTCATAAATTATTTTCCTTACCCAACTTTTGTTAATCTTGTTAGATCATTTTTGGACATATAGGATTCTAGAGGAGGTTTATCAAAGATTTCATAAAAATATCTCCCTCTGTCTAGAATATATTACAAATATACTAATTTTTATTTCAATAGTGAATATAGGGAAGACTATGATGATTTTAAGAGGAGATTGGTTACACCACCAATAATGCAGTCACCAAATTGGGAATAACCATTTGAGCTACTTTGTGATTCTTAAAACCAAGAATTTGGAACATTCATTTCTCAACGAATTGAGGGGAGGCTACAAGTTATTGTCTATACCTCAAGAACCTTAGATGCAGACCAATTCAACTACAAAATAATAGAAAAGGATTTTTTTAGCATTTTTATTTTCTTTAGAATGATTTAGATAATATCTACTTGGAACTAAAGTCATGATGTTTTCTAATCCTGAAGCTCTTAGGTACTTGATGAAGAAAGAAGAAGTTAAACCGAGGTTAGTGAGATGGATGCAATTTCTATAGGAGTTTAACATGGAAATGAAATACAATAAGGTATCTGAGAACCAAGTGGCTAATAACTTTATTACACTACCCAACACCACAGAAACTAAAATTCTAGATAAAAACTGCTAAATGAGCACCTTCCAAGAGAGAAGTTGTAGTCGATCGATGGAGAAATGCCTTTGTACACTGATATAGTAAATTATCTGGTAACATATCAGATCTCATCTCATTTAAATTCCCACCAAATTCAAAATATTAAATCTGAATCTAGATAATACATTTGGGATTAATAATTTATTTAGAATATTTTCAATGACCAAGTGATAAGAAGATGTTTTCTAGAAAGTGAAATTGATTCTGTCTTTAAGATTTTTCACACATTAGCTTATGGAGGACACTTTGGACCTCAGATGACAGCAAAGAGGGTTTAAGAATCTAGACTTTATTAGCCCATCATTTTTAAATATGCTCATGAATGTTTTAAAAGGTGTGAATAGTATCAGTTTTTTGGAAATATTTCAAGATGATATGAAATTCCCAAAAATACACTAAACTTTACTGAAATGTTTTATGTTTGGGTGGTATATTTTATTGTACTATTCCTAATGTCATTTGTAAATTCATATATCTTGATTACATTTTATTATTTTTTCAAATGGGTGGAAGAAAAATCCACAAGGAATAATGATGATAAAGTTGTTTGTGATTTTGTCCGAGATAATATATTTTGTAGGTTTGGAGTTCCCAAATCAATCACTGGTGATCAAGGGTCTCACTTTTGTAATAATATAATGGAGGATTTAATAAATAATTATGGGGTTCATCATAAAACATCAACTCGATGTCATCCATAGACCAATGGGAAAACTAATGTGTCTAATTGGGGAATCAAAAGATTTTTGAAAAAGACTATTAATCCAAATAGGAATGATTGGAGGAAAAGGTTGGAAAATACATTATTTACTTATAGGACTATCTAAAAACCCCTAATTTGAATGATTCTACATAGGTTGATATATGGGAAATGATGTCATCTTCTAGTATAATTAGAGCATAAGACATATTGGGTTGTGAGGAAGATGAATTTGGATCTTGAAAGTGCTAGAAAAGAGTGTAGATTGAAGTTGTAAGAGTTGGAAGAAATTATAATAGAATGTGTTAAAAATTTAAATATTTACTAAGAAAGAATAAGAGTGGCTCATGAAAAGATTATCCAACCAAAATACTTCCATCTTAGAGACATCTTGTTGTTATTCAACTCAAGACTCAAGTTGATTCTAGGTAAACTTTGTTCCATGTGGGGAGGTCCATTTACAATTACTCATGTATAACCTTTTGGTGTTGTGTATATTGTGAAGGATGTAGCACAATAACTATTCACTATTAATCGACATAGGTTAAGGAAATTATATAGTACAATTCCATTATATCCAGTGGAGGAGATGACACTCCTCCAACTTGTTTATCAATAAAATCCTCTATGTCGTACCTCTCCTTTACACATGATTTCTGTGAATCATTTTTAAAATATTATTAATTGTTAAATCCATTTGAATTAATTATGGACACTACATAATTTAATTGTGGGGGAGGGAACCTTTGTATTTTAAGATTTTTATTCGTTTTTTTTCAATTTTCAAAAAAAATATGTTTTTTTCAAATTTTGTGTGTTTCTTTTTCAATTTTTGTGTTTTTTTTAAATTTTGAGAATAAATGATTATATTTTAAATTTTTGAAACCCATGTCTATGAGTGAAAAAATTTATTCCTTGAAACTGATCTTAAATGAATGTTGAAAATTACATTTTTTTCAAGTTAAAATCTTTAGAATTTTCATGAAAAGTATTCTGATTTTTAAATCACATGACACATATCACTGTCTATATCATTGAAATCACTTTCTTATCTGTATTATGAACCATTTTTTTAATATTCATTACATTCAACTCACTTCTTGAGAGAACCAAATCATCCTTAATTTAACCATAATTTGATTTATTCCTATCTAAACTTGAGGTTTTGAGGTACATTTGGTTTAAACTATTGAGGCATTTATTTGGTTTGAAAGCCCCATATTCAATAAAATACTTTTTTATAATGGCCTACCTTAAAAATTTAATCCTTGTAGCCCTTATAATCAATGAATATCCTGTTAGGTTGGCCACATTATAGTCCAATTTTCCCTATCCATCTTACTCTTGATATAAAATTTCACGATCTAGTTGATCTTAAGTGTGGGGGAAGATGTCTTTTATTATGCTACATCATTTAGAGATACTTTGGGTAAAAATAGAAATTTGAATATATATTTTTGTTACTGAAAAAAAACATTTTTTTAAAATATGCACCCCTTCTCGATCTTTCATTATAGGATAAGTTGTGCCTTAATGGAGCTTCTAATGGTGGAAGAAAGTTGTTCCTTTTTTAGAGCTATCATGAAAATTTATGTTTGAGAATATTTAAATGTTTTCTGATGAAATTATGAATTGGGTGAACATTACATGAGTTTTTATGATAAAGTAGCTTATTTTGTACTAATGGGAGTGAGGAGGGGAGTATACTTGAGTGAAAATTAAAATAACTAAATTTTGCTTCAAAAAGAGCCAACCACTCCTCATTCAGCCTCAGAGTTTTTAATATCTAAATCCTAACAACCGAATGCCATAAAAAAACCCTGAGAAGTCCCCATGCTAAAAACTTGTCCTTGAATCACATCAGGTGGATATGAAGGGATTTATCAATACTATGGTGACCCTTATATGATTATTGTATGAGAAAGGCATTGTATAAACTGACAATTATGTGATGAGAGTAAATGCATGTTAAGTAAGTGTCTTTTGTGCATGGAATGAGAAATGAAGATTAAATTTAATGAACGGTCTGGTTTGGGAACTTAGAATAATTTTTCTATGAGGAAAGATATCTTTTATTTCATGGTATTAAAATAGTATATCTCATGGGCATGTGTTTTTAATTTTCTTCGATTTTGATTTTGTTGTTTACTTGTCTAGGAGTCTAACTGCTAAGTGTGGGGGAATTGATATAGATAATATTTTCATTATTTTTCATATCTGTTTCAATAATTTAATCCTTCCCAATTACTCAATCTGAGAATATTTGCATAATTTTATTGTTTTTGGTGAACTTTTGAATTAATTATAAAAATTTATTAATTCTTCAAAATTCATAGTTTTCTAGATCTTGTATTTAATGGGAATACCTATTAAAATTTGGATCCAAATTAAGTGATTCATTTTTTAGGCTTTCCTTTCTAGTGTGCTTCATATTTTTCTTCTTGACCTAGACCTAATTCGACACACAATGGTCTAGAAAAATCAATCAAGTGGAGAAATATTTCTTGCCCATAGAATCAACCCCACTATATTAAATCAAAAAACATTCATATTACCGACCCTAAAATGACCTAATTCTAGCTGTTTTCAGTAGAGGACTCAAAATTCACGGTTTAAATTGAATTTCATAAATTAAGGACCTCATTTAGGTATCTTTTTAGTGCTTCTAAGTGGAGTAGGTGAAACAGTTTTTAACAGCTAGAAAAAATTCATTTTCATTGATTGAGATATATATTTATTTACACCTATCCAAAGACTTTGAAATTTTTATGTTTGATAGAAAAATTCCTTAAAAAAATATTATAAGAATATTCCATTAAGAGTTTAGTCATGATGGTGGGAATAATAGAATAAAATTTATGGAGTATAGATTTTAGAGGAGAAATGATTTTGTTCTTTGTTTTCTATCTTTCATTATCTTTAGTTTTATAATGAGTTATTCTTCCCCATTATTCCCAATTACCCTTACCATAGTGGGGTAAAATTCTGTGTGATTTGGGAAGGGTATTTTTTCCATTTTTTAATTCATGTGTTCTTTCTCTTAATGTTTTAAGATCATTTTCCCTCTTATATAAAATTAGTTTCAATTTCTTATAATCGTGTTTTTCCCATATACAATTGTATTTGATTTTAGATTATATTATATTTATTCCTTTATTAAATGATAAATATCTACCAACACTAGGATATGGTCTATATACGATTGAATAGATCAGTTCTTAGTGTTGGTGATCATTGGTACATGTGTGAGGAGTAGTGAACGTTCTTGACTATTTGGGATAAACAAGACCTGATGGGGAATTTATTAAGACAATTTAGGGTATTCTCTATAACTATATCACACAATGTAAGGAATTATAACAATCTAAGATTTTAGTAAGGTTTATTCTCAACATTACTATTTGACCAAGGGAGTGAGAATAAGCGATTGAGGATTCTCACCTTTATCGACTTACCGGAATAGAATTAGAAAAGTTAAACTATGATAGAATTAAAATTGGAAAACTTAACATGACCTGATCACTATCTCATAAATAGTTTTCAACCACTTTATTTATAAATTTGATCTTAATCTCCTTCCTTGGTTTAGTTTCTTTCTTTTATTTTCAAAATCAAACAATTTCAAAAACAACCACCACTTCATACTCTTATTTTAGGGTGAAATATTGATCATTGTACACTCCTCTATGGAAAAAAAATAGGTTAATCACTATACTACATTTTACCTTAGTAAATAATTGTTTTTCCACACCCCACGATAGGCCTGTGTCAATAGTTTTGGACTATCCATGAGTAATATTCTTATCTTTCTATCCAAAACATTTTATAATTATATTTTTACACCAGCATAATCAATCTTGAGACTAAACCTAAAATGTGTTGTTTGGTTACCCTACATATATAAGGGATAAGAAAAACATTTATCGAATTAATCCATATTATATTTTACAGTGAACTATCAAAATATTTCTGGCAGTGACTATAGAATGAATTCTATGGTCATATTTTGACAAAGAAAAAATTCCAACCTCTCTAAGTCGTTGAAATTACCAAACAACTTAATTACATGAGTGGATGATACTTTTCCATCTATAATATTACACCTAAAAATATCCATTGACACCACATACCTCTTATTCCTTTTTGGTTATTAATAAATTCTTTTCAAGTTTTCTATAATCTTATACACATCTATATTTTCATGTTTATTTTCGAGCTTAGGTTTTATGACCACAAACATGGGGGTATATAAATCTAGTGAATCATTTATATGATTAACATTAACAACTATATTAATTTTTAGAATGGATTCACCAGTCAGTTGATCGATAAGGGTTTTTCTTAACACATAAAACATTCCTTCTTATTTAGATAATATTCTCATGTTATGATATTAGTCAAGGAAATTTCTTTCATTAATTTTTTATTTATCTAAGTTATATTTAAAAGTGAAAATAAAATATAGAGATAGTTTTATTATATCTATAATATTATCATTTATCAAATGAGTATCATGTATTACATCTATTTAACAAAAACTTTTCTTAAATATGCTCCTTATAAAATAATGACCACTTTTACATTCATCATATCCATTAGTGGAAGAAGAAGCACATTTCACTCAAATTTTATTTTTAAAAGTGTTTATATGATTACCTATATATTTAGGTATTCCATCTTTCCAATCATATCATATTTTACAATTGGATAGTTAAGTTGACAACTCTTTTTCCAATCCATCATATAGATATAATCAACTCAATTTCTATGGTCTCCTAATCCTATTAGGGTCTCCAAGATAAGTGTAACATAAATAAAACACTGAAAGGGTCACCCATTACTTGATTACATTACATAAGACAATCTAGAGGAACCCAGGTTTAGTGTGACCGTCCTAATTTGATGATTGAGTACTTGAAAACTATTTTCTATAGAATGAATCTCACACTTAGTATTTTTAAAGGGGATTTAATCATTTCATATTATCTCAAGTTATTCCCATTACATGTATACATGATTCTAATTATTTAATTTGGAATCCTATTACTTTTACTAAATCAATGTGTTCAAATCATATTGATGTGAAACTCTTTACACAACTGATAACTCTTGTTACTCCCTAAAATAAAACCCAACTATATTTATATGTATCTAAATTCATCATATGTATATGTTATACAAAAAACCTTCCATGTAAAGGATTATAATTATTTGAAAAAAATAATCCCCAAAACAAGAATCTTGGAGTGGAAGATGTCAAACCCCCGATTTTTTTACAAGACATAAGACTCTGGGGTACTTATTAGTCTGAACCAGTGTCCCTCTACCCATTTATACATTATTAAAGAGAGATTCAAAACCCATAATATTTTTACACATAATATATATAAACTATAATATTATTCATAATTTAAGATCATAACCCAATATAATTCAAATTCAATGTATCACCCAGAAATTTTATTTTAAAATAATAATAAGCTGGATATGTTTCTTAACATGAAACATCAAGGATTAAGCGAACTATGATATACTAAAAAAATATTAGTATTAAAATGTGATCATTATAACCAAGCTGTTGAATTGAAAGTATGAATATGAATAACCACATTACGAAAAATATTCTTAATGTTTTTATATAATGAAAATTTATTGATTAATTTATAAAACATTAGTACCCAATTTTTAGTAAAGTCATTTTATGCTTCTAAAATATGTTTTCTTCAAAACGGGTATTTATTTCATTTTATGTACAAAAAAATTTAATTAATTTCAGAAATTTTTGTATATTTATTTGTGAAAATAAATTTCAATTTCAAAAATAACATTTCAATATTATATTAGGGTGATTTTTTTTCTTCTGAAAAGATTTATTTTTAATTTAATAGTGAATGTTATCGACTTTTGCAAAACTATAATTTATTTTCATTAAATAGAGTATTTTAAAAGTCTCATTATTATTTTGAATTTGATATTAAAGTAACATAATTATGATTTATTTATAAATAATATACTTAATTATATAGTAATCATCATTATACTTGATTTTGGTATAAGGTCATTTTTATGATTAAAGTGAATTTTTATAAAAATGTATTTTCATTACGTTTTATGAATTTGTATTAAAATTGATTTCTACCTGTTATATAAATTTAAATTAAAAAAATGGATTTCATATTTGGAATCAGAAGGTTCAAATTTGATAAATATTTCTCTTTTAGTTTTTTGAAATCATGAATAGTAACCATGGTAAATATTTTTCACCTAGGTAAGGGTAAAACTAGTAAAACCAAGTTAATAAATATGGGGTAAGGCTTTAAAATCACACAAACACTTTATTTTATCCTATTATATGAATGGTTTTTGACAAAATATATATTTAAGAAGTTAAATAATTTATTTTATAACAATATTTTGAATTTTAAAACATGTGCTTAAATTTTATTAACAGCAATTATATTTTATCAAAATTAAAAAACAATTTTTGGGTTTTTTCATTTAATGGTATGGTTGTAAGGTAAGATTTTATTTTTTATTGATATAAATTTATATAAACCTTAAATTTTGTATTATTTAACAACAAATATGTAAATCAACTTCTTACTTGATTTCAATGTGAAATAATTTTTATGCTTCTGGTATTTTCCTAAAAACTATTTTTTATACACGTTACATGCATATATTAAAAGTAATTTTTGATAACTGTAAATTTTGAATCCGATAAAATGGACTAAAATTTTTGAGTAATCATTTCTAAATTAGATTATAAGTACCATTTTATATTTTCACTTATAATTAAGTTATCATGGTAAAAATTTAAGTTATCATGGTTAAGGTTAAATTTTATTTAAATATGGTTTAAGTAGAAGGAAATTCTTTAAATGTATTAAAAAATAAATAAATAACATAGTTTAATTTTATTTAGACCCTATAAAATATTATTAATGAATTTTGGGTTCCTTGGTTCCACTTGAGCATGAATAATACCTTATATTAATTTAAAACTTTGAATTATTACAAGAGTGTCACCCCCCCCCCCCCTCGCTTACAAAATGGAACCACTTATCCTCCCTTATTCAAACCTCTTGAGCCACCTATATTGACCAGGAACAACATAAATCTCTCATTATATTACTTTAAATCATTATTTATATCCTATTACTGTCCTAATAAAATACTAATAAGGGTTAATGTGTAAGCCAAAGGAGGTCTATGAAATAATAGGTAATTGTCTTACCTGAATCTTTCAAAGTTTATTTCTTATTCTAATTCCTATAAATATTTTATATAAATACCAACATAAGGAATACAATATTCTAAATATATTGTGATTTTTTAATTAATATTATGATACAACCATTTTCTACCTCATTTCCATCGAATAGGAAATCGAATTATCACTCGTTCATACATGTGGACTACCACATCCAGTTAGGAGTGTTATTTTTTTTTCAAACACCACCTCTACATATAGGCCTCAACCTATTTTTTGAGGATTCTCCATGTGAATCCATGATACCCAGTTTCGAATCTAGGTGGATACATTTTTCAAGGTATTGTAGCAGTATTGTAGTAGGTATAACAGTAGGTATTTTAGTAGCCAGAACTATTCATCTTCTGGCCACCGGTTTGGGCCTGGAGTCCTTAAGGCCTTCAAACCACCTAGACCATCAAGTTATTAAGAATTTTAGGCCACTTTCAAGACTTTGGTCCAAATTATGGTCTTCGGGCCACCTCAAGGACTTTAGGCTACCAGATGTGTGGATGCAACTAGAAATAATCTTCAATGTACAATATATATAGAAGGATTCAGAGAAAACACATTCACCAGAGAAGAGCCATAATATTTGGAAGAATAAGGGGGTATGGAATTTTCCATTGCTACGAAGCATGTGCATCTATACATATCACAGATATTCAGTCATCTGAGCAAAGGTGAAGATCTAATCATGATACAGACACTGGGGAGGTGCAGTCTCAAGTATTCAGAGTCATAGATGTTTCCTTTAAGACCTTTAGATCATATAATGTCACAAATACTATGATAAATATAATGTAATGATTCCCATTAAAACCATAAAAGGGGAATTATCAAAAAAATGAATAAAAAAAGAAGACCTTCAGGCCATTCAGTCAATCATCACCACCTTTCATGGATGGTTATAATGATAGATTTAATAAGTATATATTATATTTATTATGTAATAATTGCAGGGAACTGGCCTTACACATTACATATTCTAGTAACTGTAAACTATAATTCATTTTCTTATATTCCTACATCCCTTTTAGGAATAGAGTTTTAGAGAGTGCGGTCATTACTCTTACATAGAAAACCCATATAATTAAAAAGAGGAAACTTTTAATTGGTTTCCATTTTTACCATAATATAATACATCTAAAATAAAACATGTTTTCTTTTCATGAAAAATCATCATGACATTCAAATTTAATTACTTTTTTCCTTTTCCATCCTTAAGCCCTGTTAATAATATTTTATAATATGGGGTGACCAAAAAAATCTCAATAAGGGACATAAATAAATAAATAAATAATTCATTTGGTCCATGAATACTTATAAAAAAATTTCTTTATAATAATAATTTTTTGTAGACAAAAAAAAATCCAAATAAATTACCTTCTCTTCCAAAATATTTTCATAAAGCATTTCATAAGAAATCTTAAAGACAAAATAAGACTCATAAGGTTTATTTGAAATAATGAAAAGATCATAATAAATTTTTTCAAAAATTTATACTTTTCACCCTAAAATGTAGAATATAATATTATTCAAAAATAATACCATTATCTTAGCTTGAGAAATAATAATATTTCCATAAAAAACCAGAGAAAATAAAGATAAACAAGTAGGATACTTGGGGCTTCATTTTCATATCACTCTTATATATGGAGTAACTCTCATAGTTACACATGGAATAACCATCAAAGTTATACTTGCAATTACCATTGTAGTTACACTTGAAATAAAAATTAGGGTTATAAATGTAATAAACATCATATTATATTCTCTTATTCTCTTAGGAAAAACCTAATCGGTAAACTCCATCCAATTACCCAATGCATTGGAGAGCTATAATGGGCACACTCAACCTTGGTTTATCATAGAACCACCCATCATTGGTTAATAATGTTACCAAACATCCTTGGATTATAAAATAACAACCCATCATCAAAAAAATCCCATTAACCAAAAAATAATCATAACACAAAAAATCTTTCATCATAAAAACATTCTTTGCACTCATAAGAAAGAATTTTCAAATATTTATATATCATGTTTCTTTAAAACAAGATTTTTTAAACTAATGTTTCTAAATAAAGGAAAAACAATTTTTTGATGAAAAAATGGAATCTGTTGCAATAATATAAAAATATAAAAATGGTTATTAGGGAAATAAAATTAATTTCCAACCTATATATTAAAAATAGAACATTCCTTTTGTCGTTTTTTAAAGAATGTCAAAACATTCTATAAAAATATTCCTTTGGAAAAACACTGAATGAAAGTAAAAAAGAGCCATAAAATTTCCTTTATAATTATTTCATAACCATATAAATACAACCATAAAATAATTTTAAAAATATGAATGCAACACCCAAGGATTTAAGAGTGCGTTATCTCTTTAATGTAATTAAATAGCTTGCGCTACATGCAACACCAAGTTTGAGCGCACCACGACATACCAAACTAGTCATTCAAACATTGGTTATGAATAGTATTAACTAAATTTTTGTTTTTAAAAAATCTATAAAATTTTAGAATCCATATTATGTGTTACTTAGACATAATATAAGAACAAATTTATTTTTTCAGATACAATAAGTATTTTTTTTAAAATGCAATGTCACCACCTCTTAATGGAGAACCATTTTTAAAACCAATATTTGACACTTTAATATATTAAATTTAATGGAATTAAATTCTTCTGTAGAAGAGGGACATAAAAATTTAGTTCGGATAATGTTTTGGTACTTTTCTGATAACTTTCATATTTTGATAAATAGTGAAAAATACTAAATTTTAATTGAAAAACAACTTTTTAAATCAAAATCATTTATAGTGTTAAATTATGCATTTTAATGGTTTGGAAGTATAATTAGATTTTATTTTTATCATTTAATAAAATATAGGTTATTATAAGTAATTTCACATTTAAATTTGACAAAAACAAACATAAATCTTTAGATAGTTTTTACTTTTAAAAAATTCCTCCTTTTTGGTTTTGACAACTGGAATTAATTTTAAATTAATTAATGCAACTTCTATGTTTTTTATTTGGTAAAATAGAATTATTTTTTAAATTTATAATATTAAAATTATCTTAGGGTGATTTTTTGGTATTTTTATGAAATCTTTCAATTTTTGATGAATAGTGAAAAATACAGCGTTATTGTTTAAAACCAAATTTTCATTTAAATAAATATTTATTTTATTATAATTTATTTTAATTAAAAATAGATATATAATACCTATATAAGTTAAATTTAATTCATCTATGTAATTTTATAAAAAAATTAGATTTATAAAATTTTATTGAACTTTTTAATGTCGTTTACCCACCTTCTATGCACATTTGCAAATTTGCATAAAACGTAATTTTACCTCTTCTATGAATTTAATTTTCAAAAATTTGAGTGACATAGTTGATATCATTAAGTAAAATGTGGTTCAATAAGATGAAAATATTTTTTTGGTGAATATTAAATTTTGACTTTTATTTACCACGGTTAAAAGTAAATAGGATAATTAATGGTAAAAATGATATTATAATTAACCTAACACATGTACTAATTCTATTGGATAAGTTTATTTAGACCAAAACAAACCTTAGGATTAAAATATGATCCTTTTGGTCTACTTGGATTAGATTAGGACATTTATTATTATTATATTAAAAGAAGAGTTAAAAGTGTTAAATTTAATGTTTAATAACTAAACCATTTTTAATATAGGGTTATAAATAAGATAAATTAGACTATAAATATTCATTATAAATATAATGTGATTTAAAACATAATGGTATTTTATTTATAATTTTAAAATATTAAATATGTAAATTTATTTATGACAAAATGATGACGCAATAATTACTTTATCAATGAAAAATTAAAATAATTGATATCATAAATATAAAAATAAATGTAAATTGATGCTTTTGATGACATCCAAATATTTTATAGGTTAATATGACATGTTATAGTAGATTAAATAATTTTTTTTGTATTTTTAATGTTTTTATGACTTTAACAAAAACAAAATACCAAATAGTGTCAATATTGACATAATTGAGTTTTTAAAACAAATACTATATTATTAATTGATATAATATTTATAAAAAAATAATTTTATTCCAAAGGACTTATATATGGTTAGATATATCGATAATGAAACACTTGGGGTTATCTTGACTTTTTATAGTATGTTTGTTAACCATTTATTATAATAATACAAGAGGATATGGTAAAAGTTAAACTACTTAAATAAGCGTTAAATCTAAAAGATGGGATTAATATAGTGACCTAAACTTATCTAAAACCTATTTGTTGAGCGGATTTCAACCCATTCCAACTTTAGCTTCTAAAAAAATAAATTTGGTGCCATTAGAACCCGAAAATGAGTTTATAAAAAAATAATATTTCAAACTTTTTCTAAAGTTACCCTCACCTCTCTTATAAAAGGGTACTTCCGCTTCTCTCAAAATCACACCTCCAAATCCATTTGGCTCAGCCAAAACCTGCACAAATATCCTCCCAACTTCCGTCACTTCACCCTAGAGTCCTCCCCTTGATTAAAAATCCAACCTAATGATCTCTTTTGTTCAAATCAAAAGGAAACACTCAAAGAAGAGGTAATTATTTTATCACCTCTTTCAAAGTTCTTTTCTTCTTCCACTTTCTCTTTCTTAGTCATTTCCATAGAAAAATAATTACTCCTGAAACTTATATATAATGTGATTTTATTATAAATATGGCATAAACATATTAATTATTTTATCCATTCTATGAATGATAATGTCTGTAACACCCCGAGCTTCCACGATACGCTTCCCTTTCAATAATATAATAGCTTGCATTGTACGCAAGTTCGAGATTCTAACGCACTGCGACCAATCAAAATAGACATTATGAATAGTAATACCCAATTTTTGAAATTATATATATTTTATATTTCAAAATGGACTTCATTTTTTGATTCAGAATATCGAAATTAGCCTATGTTAAATTTTTGGTATTTTTCTGAGAACTTCCAATTTTTTATGAATAGTGAAAAATACTTAAAATAAACTTTTTAAAAAAAAATAAATTATTATGATAAATTATACTATAGAGTGGTTTTAAAGTATAATTAGAATATATTTTTACCATTTTATCCAATGGTGGTCATTAGAATTAATTTCACTTTGAAATTGGACATAAACAATTGTCAATCTTTTGATATATATTGTTTCATAAAAACACGCTATTTGTAGTGACAGTGGGAATTAATTATAAAATTAATTAATTCAACTTATATGTTTGTAATTTTGAAAAATAGACAGAACTTTTGAATTCATAATATCAATTATATCTTAGGGTGAATTTTGGGTATTTTTCTGAAAAACATCAAATTTTAATGAATAGTGAAACCACTAAGTGGTAGTTTAAAAACTAATTTTTCATGTAAATGAAACATTACCACTTCTGTAATTTTATATTCAAAAATCTGACATATATGGTTGTCATTATGAAGTAAAATTTTGTTCAATGGGATTAAAATAATTTTTTGGTGAATAGTAACTTTTAAGTTTTATTAATCGCGATTAAAGGTAATTAGTGAAATTTAAGGTAAAAATGATATTATAAAATTATGAAATTACCTTTAAACCTGTCCTACCCATATTGGGTGAGTCGTGGCCGACCAAAAAAATCCATGGGTCAACTTGGGGACCCCATGGAGCCACATGGGTAAGAAAATGACATTAATAACTTTTTATTTAAAGTAAAAATAAAATTGTCACAAACATGTGTTGTTTTACTAAAACAATTATTACATGGGGTTATATAAGTTAACTTTTCAACTATAAATATTAATTTGAAATATAAAAATATTTCCTACATCATGATATTTTTTTTATAATTTTTAGACATTAAATAAATTAAAATATTTATGACACAATGATGATGCAGCGATTACCTCATTAGTTAACGATTTAAATAAAATGAAAATATAATGTAAAATCTAAGCCTTACACTTGTAAAAAACATATTGGGTGAGTATATTTCGAACCCCTATCACCTTATATTCTAAATATAGAATTTTGGGACCTTTAAAATCCAAAAAGCATTTCCTAATAATGTAACATTTCATGACTTTCCAAGAGTGCCCCTCCTCTCCTCTTATAAAAGGCCCCCACCACTACCACCTTATTCACACCTTCCAAGCCATTTTGCTCGGCCAAACTCTGCCCAAATACTCTCTCAACTTCCTTATCTTACTCATAGAGGCCTCACTTTGGTCAGATGTATTCCCAAGGAAGCCTTTGGCTCAAATCAAAAAGAGTTACCCGATTTAAAGGTAATGTCTTCTCTTACGTTGTTTTGTTTTATTTTGCTTCTCCAACCCCCTAACTCTTTTTATTAATTTATTTTGTAACAAAACCAGTATCCTCAATATACTTGGATATTTTTATGAGAAGTATTTTATTTACACTTACACACACCTTCGTCTAATGGTTAAAGAACAAACTGTTTCTGTGGGTGGCGAATTACTGGCTCACGAAACGACGATTGTTCAATCTTCTTTTAACACCTCTCAAGGTGGCCATTATAATGAAACTACTTTTATATATGATATATAATATGTTTTTTTTTATGATTCTGTATTTTTCATTTATGGTATACCATTATGTTTCCCATTATGGGTAAACGCGATAATTTCATTTTAGGAAGTGCGGACTACCGCCCCCTCAAAGTGATTTGAATCGTTAATGCCATATGTGGGATGTATAAAGGATGGAGTAAATAATATTATGCATGATATTATACTGAAATTAGAGTATACCTTTATATAATTATAATTTCATTCCATTAAATACAAAATAGAAATGAAAGTAGTGTTCATGCGTACGTACGGCTTACCGTCTCCATGAACGGTGCATTTCATTTCTTACCTATAAATGTTATGTAATATTATAAATGAATGTATATACTAGATATATATGATATATATGATATCTACATCATGAATATAATTCTGGATATAATAGATATTTTACCACATGAACAACGTGTAATTATAAGATGTTTATTTTTGAATCAAGTACCTAAGATCGACAAAACTACAGTTATTAACTTAAATAATTACATAATGTTCATAACATTGTAATAAGTGATATAAAAGGAATAATTAACTTAAAAAGGTTCTTAGTCAAGTATAAATTAACTCTAGTTTATTATTCAGGAGGTTAAAGAATGATCGAGTCAAGTCGGACACGAGGTAAGGGAACTTTTTAACCCAATTTCCGTTCTTTGGGTTAATCTCCTACATTCAAATTATGTCATGATATTATTATGTCATATCTTGTATTTTTACTTTATTTATGTGTAATTATAGTGAATACACATAATAGATCGATTTTATTTAAAAAAATGATCTTTGTAAGGGACTTTGTCTCAATCTTCTTTCATTGAGGCATATTTTGTTTTATACACAACTTTCCTTTATACGGTGTATAAACCCCTTTGAGTTTTACTTTTTTTGAAAAGGAATCTTTTTATACAAAGCATTTTTACTAAACGAAAAAAATGAATGTTTTTCTTGTCGTACGTATGCGGCGACAATGACTTTTCTGCCACCGTGACCATTATTTGAGTTTTGGCTTCCTCTACAAGCCATAACTTTTTTTTAAATGAAAAATAAATACAAAGTTTTAATTTTCCTTTATTTTGGTATTGAAAATGGTTTTGAAAGTGTTTTTATTATATCAATGTGTTGTATTGATATCTTGTGATTGAAATGTGGAAATGTTATGTTTCCTTTATGCATGTTTTATGTTATAAGATTATGTTATGGTTTATGATATGTTTAAACCTATTCATATGAGGAATGCATTGGACTTAAAAAGAGACAGGTGGAGCCCGCTATAGCTCCTCGATGCATCGGTAGGTCTCATTAGACAAACTAGTGTCTTGGAACAAGGCCTTGACAAAATATTATTTGTAGTCTTGGCACGAGGCCTTGGATACGTGGTTATGATAGTCCTGAATTATGCATCCCATCATTATGAAAGTGGTTATTGATATTGCATGTGATTATTCGACCTGTAGAATATCCATGTGAAGAAGTAAATGGAATTATCTAATTTTACTTTTTCCATATTATGTTGAAGTTCAAGTTTAAAAGGATTTTGTTTTTGTTATACATTGCCTTAAATATTTATGTTTATTTATGAAAGCTTCCGCTAAATTGTTATCCTTACTGAGCATCTGAGCTCACCCCTTTCAATGTTTTATTTTTCTCAGGATGTGAAGAAATATTTTATGACTGACCTGCTGGGATAGTCTGAAGGGGATGTGGGTGTGGATTATGGAGACTATGTTATTGTACTTTTTCACTTTATGATGTAATGTAACATTTATGAATGTATCTACTGTTTCCAAGGCTACTAAACTATTCTGTCTTTCGAGACTTCATCTTTTGTGAACATTCCAATGTTACGCAATAATGCACCAACTCTGGGTAACTGGGGTCGGGGCATTATAGTTGGTATCAGAGGCAGTTTAGTACTAACCTTGAAATCTAGATTTAGATAAACTCTGATTAGAGAACATAGCCCTAAGATAGACTTTGAGGATTATTATAGAAGAAGTTCCTAGAATTTTGGTATTATAGAGATTTTATGAGTTTTCTGACAATACATCTCTGTCTGGATACGATCAGGTAGAGGCGGCTCTGGCACAGATGTACCTAGGGGTAAAACCCGAAAACACCACTTTGAGCTAGACTTGAACGGGAACTAGTGCACAACAACGGGCCTTGTTGCACTCTTGGTTACGACACTGTCGGGGGATGTGCTCAGGATAATTCTCATTTTCTTTACAAACCATTATGAAGGGTTTATGAGTATATACTTCCTCAAAGAAAACATTTCTTTTTATGATTGTGGATTATATCCATAAATAGTTCAATTTATGTTAAGTGTTTTACAAATATGGAATTATGTATTTTGATTCATAGACTAATCTATTTTATGCCATTGTTTAGAAATGGCACCTCGTGGGAGGAATGGAAACCGTATAAATGCACGCACTCCATGTAGGGATTTCCCTCCTGCTCAAGATAATTATTGTGGAGCTGAAGATACAACTGGTGTTGATCAACTTATCACCATACTGGGACAACTCACTCAGGTTATGAATAATAACCTTACTCGAATGGAGCACCATGATCCGCAATGTGGAGGATCATTGTTAGTCCACTTCATGAGGCAAAAACCACCAACATTCAATGGAATTACATATCCCTTAGTAGCTAATAAATGGATAAACTCCTTAGAGAAAATATTCCATGCCTTGGGGAGTAGTGAAAGGGAAAAGGTTATCATGGTAGTTTACCGCCTCACTAGAGATGCTGATCAATGGTGATCGCTGATTCAAAACACAAAGGAAGATGAAGAAGTATCAAGTGTGGAATGGAGGGAGTTCAAAGAGCTCTTCTTAGAAAAACACTTTCCTCGTGACCATCGAGAAGATATGGAAAGGCAATTTTTGAGTCTGAGAGAAAAGGAGGATGAGAATGTTGTAAAGTATGAGGCCAACTTTACAAGGTTAGCGAGGTATGCTGCAGATTATATATGTAACCCAAGAAGTAAGATTGATCATTTCTTTGATAGGTTGAAATCATTTCTCCGTCGAGGTTTAGTATCAAAATCCTTCTCATCGTACAAAGATATTTTCTCGTGTACTATCAAGATAGAAAAGGAATTCTCTAAGCCTTATGACAACAAAGTAAAGCAAGAGAAGAAGAGAATGGTGGAACAAGAGACAGATAAAGGGAAAAGGGGAAGAAGTATTTTTCATTATGCGATAATTGTGGGAAGAATCACCCCGGTACATTCCTAAAAGGAATGGGAGTTTGTTATAAATGTGGAGAAAAAGGTCACCAGGCTCGTGATTGAAAGGGAAAGAAAGAGACTATCAATGTTGGATGCTACAATTATAGAGAAATGGTGCATTATGCAAATTAATGTCCTAAGAGTCAGGGAAACATACCTTCAAAAAGTCCAAGGGATCAAGGCCAAGCTTATGCTGTTAAAACAGATGAAGTTGAATAATTGTTGTATTTGTGTTTTTGGACTCAAGACCTATATTATGGTTATATGAATAATGTGAAATTTCTATAAGGATTGTACTGTAGTACTATTTCATCAAGGACTTGAGATTGTGTGGAACCAAGAAAAGTGACTCAATAGAAGGTTAAATTTTTGGAAAATATATGGTTGAGATAAAGATAAACCAAAATATGATACTGATACTGAGATAGTGATTGATTTGGATAAATTATATTGGATATTCTTGACTTCCTTGAAATAGATTATTGATTTGTATACATTTTTGGATATAAGAAGTATATCTAGAATTCTATAAGGAATATAGGATCATGAAAAATTTATCGTAAATCAGGATGTTGTAGTGGTTTAAAATAATACATGATAAACGTGTTCACATGTTATTACATAGAGAAAAAGATCTTCATTGTGTTTACCTTCTTATAAAATTTGGACTGTGAGTTCAGACAGAAGTATTTTGGATAACTACAAAGGTTGGAATGGACTAAGTTGAACTTTGGATAGTATGGCTTAAGGTTAAAACATTTCATAATATTATTTATGTAATATTAAAATACTATACTTTTAGGAAAAGGACAACCTGCAGGTTGGGGGATAACCCGTCGCGTTGGACAAAGCTGCAGGAATCGAACCCACAACCATAGTGCGATAGGCCTTAATTACCTACCACTAGCCTACATGAAGTTCCTGGTTATTACAAAATAGTGTTCCTAATCTAAATTGTATGTTTTAATATTTGGAACCTTGTACGATTAGGATAAATATAATATTTTTGAGTTATCTTATCTTTTTGAATGAAAGATGGGTTTGTGGTAAAAATTTATTAAAGAATGAAAGTCTACGTGACAAGTATGTATATTCTATTACATTCTTAGTAAATCTCCCAAATAAATTCCTCTACTTTATGAAAGGTAACTTAAAAGAAAAATGTTGTCGGTTAACTTTTCCAACTGGGGATTCAATGAGCGTTTAACCAATCACAAGTTTGTGATTTTCTTGGGGTTAACTTTCTCCAAATCCTGTTTTCTACAACTCTCCATCATATATTAATGGTTTTTTTCCTCCATATCCATATTTTCATATAATCCTAGTATGGGCTATCTTGGGTGACCTTTGTACCTCTCTTTCTTTCTTTTAATGTTATATTTTTATTAACCCTATTTTTGATGTGGTTTTCCCAAAAAGGTATTTTCTATTTTCAACCTTTTATTTTCAAAGAAAATTTTCAAATTGTGAGGATTCAATTTATTTAAGGAGGATAGAATGTAACACCCCGAGCTTCTACGATACGCTTCTCTTTCAAGAATGCAATAGCTTGCATTGTACGCAAGTTCGAGATTCTAACACACCGCAACCAATCAAAATAGCCATTATGAATAGTAATACCCACTTTTTGAAATTATATATATTTTATATTTCAAAATAGACTTCATTTGTGGATTCGTAATATCAAAATTAGCCTATGTTTAATTTTTTGTTTTTTTCTGAGAACTTCCAATTTTTTATGAATAGTGAAAAATACTTAAAAACAACTTTTTTAATCAAAATAAATTATAATGATAAATTATACTATAGAGTGTTTTTAAAATATAATTAGAATATGTTTTTACCATTTTATCCAATGGTGGTCATTCGAATTAATTTCACTTTGAAATTGGACATAAACAATTGTCAATCTTTTGATATATATTGTTTCTTAAAAACACGCTATTTGTTGTGACAGTGAGAATTAATTATAAAATTAATTAATTCAGATTATATGTTTGGAATTTTTTAAAATAGTCACCATTTTTGAATTCAGAATATCAATTATAGCTTAGGGTGAATTTTGGGTATTTTTCTGAAAAACTTCAATTTTTTGATGAATAATGAAACCACTAAGTGGTAGTTTAAAAACTAATTTTTCATGTAAATGAAACATTACCACTTATGTGATTTAATTTTCAAAAATATGACATACATGGCTGTCATTAGGAAGTAAAATTAGGTTCAATGGGGTTAAAATAATGTTTTTGTGAATAGTATCTTTTAAGTTTTATTAATCGTGATTAAGGTAATTAGTGAAATTTAAGGTAAAAATGATATTATAAAAATATGAAATTACCTTTAAACTTATCCTACCCATATTGGGTGAGTCATTTCTGACCAATAAAACCCATGGGTTAACATGGGGACCCCATGGAGCCACATGGGTAAGAAAATGACATTAATAACGTTTTATTTAAAGTAAAAATAAAATTGTCACAAACATGTGTTGTTTTACTAAAACAATTATTACATGGGGTTATATAAGTTAACTTTTAGACTATAAATATTCATTTGAAATATAAAAAGATTTCCTAAATCATGATATTTTTTTATAATTTTTAGACATTAAATAAATAAAAAAATTTATGACACAATGATGATGCAGTGATTACCTCATTAGTTAACGATTTAAATAAAATGAAAAGATAATGTAAAATATAAGACATTCACTTGTAAAAAACCTATTGTGTGAGTAGATTTCGAACCCCTATAACCTTATCTTAGAAATATATGTAGTTTTGGGACCTTTAAAGTCCGAAAATCATTTCATAATAATGTAACATTTCATGACTTTCCAAGAGTGCCCCTCCTCTCCTCTTATAAAAGGCCCCCACCACTACCACCTTATTCACACCTTCCAAGACATTTGGATCGTCCAAACTCTGCCCAAATACTCTCTAAACTTCCCTATATTACTCCTAGGAGCCTCACTTTGAGCATAAGTCTTCCCAAGGAATCCTTTGGCTCAAATCAAAAAGAGTTACCCGATTTAAAGGTAATGTCTTCTCTTACGTTGTTTTGTTTTATTTTGCTTCTCCAACCCCCTAAAATCTTTTTATTATTTTATTTTGTAACAACACCAGTATCCTAAATATACTTGGGTGTTTTTATGTGAAATATTTTATATACACTTACACACAAATTCGTCTAATGGTTAAAGAACATACTGTTTCTGTGGGTGGTGAATTACTGCCTCACGAAACGAGGATTGTTCAATCTTCTTTTAACACCTCTCATGGTGGACATTATGATGACACTACTTTTAAATATGATATATATTATATTTTTTTCATTATTATTCTGTATTTTTCATTTATGGTATACCATTATGATTTCCATTATGGGTAAACGCGATAATTTCATTTTAGGAAGTGAGGACTACCGCCCCCTCAAAGTGATTTGAATCATTAATGCCATATGTGGGATGTATAAAGGATGGAGTAAATGATATTATACATGATATTATACTGGAATTAAATTATACCTTTATATAATTATAATTTCATTCCATTAAATATTAAATATAATTGAAAGTAGCGTTCATTCGTACGTACGGATTACCGTCTCCATGAATGGTGCATTTCATTTCTTACCTCTAAATGTTATGTAATATTATAAATGAATGTATATAATGGATATATATGATATATATGATATCTACATCATGAAAATAATTCTGGATATAATGGATATTTTACCACATGAACAACGTGTATTTATAAGAAGTTTATTTTTGACTCAAGTACCTAAGATCGACAAAACGACCGTTATTAACATAAATAATTACATAATGTTCATAACATTGTAATAAGTGATATAAAATGAATAATGAACTTGAAAAAGGTTCTTAAGCAAGTAGAAATTAACTGTAGGTAACTAGGGTCGGGGAATTATAGTTGGTATCAGAGGCAGTTTAGTACTAAACTTGGATGACAGATTTAGATAAACTCTAATTATAGAACATAGCCATTAGATAGACTTTGAGGATTATTATAGAAGAAATTACTAGAATTTTGGTATTATAGGGATTTTATGAGTTTTCAAAGCAATACATCCATGTCTGGATACGAGCAGGTAGAGGCGGCTCTGGCACAGATGTACCTAGGGGTAAAACCCAAAAACACCGCTTTGAGCTAGAATCAAACGGGAACTAGTGCACGAAAACGGTCCTTGTTGCACTCTTGGTTACAACACTGCCAGGGGATATGATTAGGATAATTCTCATTTTCTTTACAAACCATTATGAAGGGTTTATGAGTATGTAATTCCTCAAATAAAACATTTCTTTTTATGATTATGGATTATATCCATAAATAGTTCAATTTATGTTAAGTGTTTTACAAGTATGGAATTATGTATTTTGATTCATAAACTAATCTAGTTTATGTTGTTGTTTAGAAATTGAGCCTAGTGGGAGGAATGGAAACCGTATAAATGCACGCACTCCATGTAGGGATTTCCTCCTGGTCAAGATAATTATTGTGGAGCTGGAGATACAACTGGTGCTGATCAACTTATCACCATACTGGGACAACTCACTCAGGTTATGAATAATAACCTTACTCGTATGGAGCACCCTGATCCGCAATGTGGAGGATCAATGTTACACCGCTTCATGAGGCAACAACCACCAACATTCAATTGAATTAAAATCCCTTAGTAACTGGGAAATGGATAAATTCCATAGAGAAAATATTCCATGCCTTGGGGAGTAGTCAAAGGGAAAAGGCTATCATGGCAGTTTACCACCTCACTAGAGATGCTGATCAATGGTGGTCGCTGATTCAAAACACAAAGGAAGATGAAGAAGTATCAAGTATGGAATGGAGGGAGTTCAAAGTGCTTTTCTTAGAAAAATACTTTCCTCGTGACCATCGAGCAGATATGGAAAGGCAATTTATGAGTCTGAGATAAAAGGAGGATGAGAATGTCGCAAAGTATGAGGCCAACTTTACAAGGTTAGCAATGTATACTGCAGATTATATACATAACCCAAGAAGTAAGATTGATCGTTTCTTTGATGGGTTAAAACCATTTCTCTGTCGAGCTTTAGTATCACAATCCTTCTCATCGTACGAAGATATTGTCTCGTGTGCTATCAAGACAGAAAAGGAATTCTCTAAGTCTTATGACAACAAAGTAAAGCAAGAGAAGAAGAGAACGGTGGAACAAGAGACAGATAAAGGGAAAAGGGGAAAGAAGGATTTTCTATTATGTGATAATTGTTGGAAGAATCACCCTGGTACTTACCTAAAAGGAATGGGATTTTGTTATAAATGTGGAGAAAAAGGTCACCAGGCTCGTGATTGCAAGGGAAAGAAAGAGGCTATCAATGTTGAATGCTACAATTGTAGAGAAATGGGGCATTATGAAAATGAATGTCCTAAGCGTCAGGGAAACATACCTCCGAAAAGGAAAAGGTATCAAGGCCAAGCTTATTTTTTTACTAAAGATGATGTTGAATAATTATTGTATTTGTGTTTTTGGACTCAAGACCTATATTATGGTTATATGAATAATGTGAAATATATATAAGGATTGTACTGCAGTACTATTTCATCAAAGAATTGAGATTGTGTGGAACCAAGAAAAGTGACTCAATAGAAGGTTAAATTTTTGGAAAATATATGGTTGAGATAAAGATAAACCAAAATATGGTTCTGATACTGAGATAGTGATTGATTTGGATAAATTATATTGGATATTCTTGACTTCCTTGAAATTGATTAATGATTTGTATACATTTTTGGATAAAAGAGGTATATCTAGTATTCTATAAGGAATATGGGATCATGAAGGATTTATCGTATTTCAGGATGTTGCAGTGGTTTAAAAGAATACATGATAAAGTTGTTCACATGTAATTACGTGGAAAAAAGATCTTCATTGTGTTTACCCTCTTATAAAATTTGGACTGTGAGTTCAGAAAGAAGTATTTTGGATAACTATAAAGGTTGGAATGGATTAAGTTGAACTTTGGATAGTATGGCTTAAGGTTAAAACATTTCTTAAGATTATTTATGTAATATTATAATACTATACTTTTAGGAAAAGGACAACCTGCAGGTTGGGGGATAACCCGTCGCGTCGGACAAAGATGCAGGAATTGAACCCACAACTTTAGTGTGATAGGCCTTTATTACCTACCACAAGCCTACAGGAAGTCCCTGGTTATTACAAAATAGTTTTCCTAATATAAATGGTATGTGTTAATATTTGGAACCTTTTACGATTAGGATAAATATAATATTTTTGAGTTATCTTATCTTTTTGAGTGAAAGATGGGTTTGTGGTAAAACTTTATTAAAGAATAAAAGTCTACATGACAAGTATGTATATTCTATTACGTTCTTAGTAAATATCCCAAATAAATTCCTCTACTTTATGAAAGGTAACTTAAAACAAAAAATGTTGTCAGTTAACTTTTCCAACTGGGGATTCAATGACCGTTTAACCAATCACAAGTTTTTGATTTTCTTGTGCTTAAATTTCTCCTAATCCTGTTTTCTACAACTCTCCATCAGACCTTGATGGTTTGTTTTTCCTCCATATCCATATTTTTATATAATCCTAGTATGGGCTATCTCGGGTGACCTTTGTACCTATCTTTCTTTCTTTTAATGATATATTTTTATTAACCCTATTTCTGATGTGGGTTTTCCACAAAGGTATTTTATATTTTCAACCTTTTATTTTCAAAGAAAATTTTCAAATTGAGAGGACGCAATTTATTGAAGGAGGAGAGAATGTAACACCCCGAGCTTCCACGATACACTTCTCTTTCAATAATGCAATAGCTTGCATTGTACGCAAGTTCGAGATTCTAACGCACCGCAACCAATCAAAATAGCCATTATGAATAGTAATACCCACTTTTTGAAATTATATATATTTTATATTTCAAAATAGACTTCATTTGTGTATTCGGAATATCGAAATTAGCCTATGTTGAATTTTTGATATTTTTCTGAGAACTTCCAATTTTTTATGAATAGTGAAAAATACTTAAAAAGAACTTTTTTAATCAAAATAAATTATAATGATAAATTATACTATAGAGTGGTTTTAATTTATAATTATAATATATTTTTACCATTTTATCCAATGGATGTCATTAGAATTAATTTCACATTGAAATTGGACATAAACAATTGTCAATCTTTTGATATATATTGTTTCTTAAAACACCCTATTTGTTGTCACCGTGGGAATTAATTATAAAATTAATTAATGAAACTTATATGTTTGGATTTTTGTAAAATAGAGACCATTTTTGAATTCAGAATATCAATTATAGCTTAGGGTGAATTTTGGGTATTTTTCTGAAAAACTTCAATTTTTGATCAATAGTGAAACCAATAAGTGGTAGTTTAAAAACTAATTTTTCATGTAAATGAAGCATTACCACTTATGTGATTTGATTTTCAAAAATCTGACATACATGGTTTTCATTAGGAAGTAAAATTTGGTTCAATGGGATTAAAATAATTTTTTGGTGAATAGTAACTTTTAAGTTTAATTAATCACGATTAAAGGTAATTAGTGAAATTTAAGGTAAAAATGATATTATAAAAATATGAAATTACCTTAAAACATGTCCTACCCATATTGGGTGAGTCATGGACGACCCAGAAAATCCATGGGTCAACTTGGGGACCCCATGGAGCCACTTGGGTAAGAAAATGACATTAATAACTTTTTATTTAAAGTAAAAATAAAATTGTCACAAACATGTGTTGTTTTACTAAAACAATTATTACATGGGGTTATATAAGTTAACATTTAGACTATAAATATTCTTTTGAAATATAAAAATATTTCCTACATCATGATTTTTTTTTTATAATTTTTATACATTAAATAAATTGAAATGTTTATGACATAATGATGATGCAATGATTACCTCATTAGTTAACGATTTAAATAAAATGAAAAGATAATGTAAAATATAAAACATAAACTTGTAAAAAACCTATTGGGTGAGTAGATTTCGAACCCCTATCACCTTATCTTTGAAATATATAATTTTGGGACCTTTAAAATCCGAAAATCATTTCATAATAATGTAACATTTCATGACTTTGCAAGAGTGCCCCTCCTCTCCTCTTATAAAAAGCCCCCACCACTACCACCTTATTCACACCATACAATCCATTTGTATCGGCCATCCTCTGACCAAATACTCTCTCAAATTCCCTCTCTTACTCCTAGAAGTCTCACTTTGGGCAGAAGTGTTCCCAAGGAAGCCTTTGGCTCAAATCAAAAATAGTTACCCGGTTTAAAGGTAATGTCTTCTCTTACGTTGTTTTGTATTATTTGGTTCTCCAACCCCCTAAACTCTTTTTATTCTTTTATTTTGTGAAAACACCAGTATCCTAAATATACTTGGATGTTTTTATGAGAAATATTTTATTTACACTTACACACACCTTCGTCTAATGGTTGAAGAACATACTATTTCTGTGGGTGGGGAATTACTGCCTCACGAAACGACGATTGTTCAATCTTCTTTTAACACCTCTCATGGTGGCCATTATGATGACACTACTTTTATATATGATATATATTATGTTTTTGTTTTCCTTATGATTCTGTATTTTTCATTTATGGTATACCTTTATGATTTCCATTATGGGTTAACGCGATAATTTCATTTTTGGAAGTGCGGACTATCGCCCCCTCAAAGTGATTTGAATCGTTAATGCCATATGTGGGATGTATAAAGGATTGAGTAAATGATATTATACATGATATTATACTGGAATTATATTATACCTTTATATAATTATAATTTCATTCCATTAAATATGAAATAGAAATGAAAGTAGCGTTCATGAGTACGTACGGCTTACCCTCTCCATGAACGGTGCATTTCATTTCCTACCTCTAAATGTTGTGTAATATTATAAATTAATGTATATACTGGATATATATGATATATATTATATCTAAATTATGAATATAATTCTGGATATAATCGATATTTTACCACATGAACAACGTGTAATTATAAGAAGTTTATTTTTGACTCAAGTACCTAAGATTGACAAAACGACCATTATTAACTTAAATAATTACATAATGTTCATAACATTGTAATAAGTGATATAAAAGGAATAATGAACTTTAAAAAGGATCTTAAGCAAGTAAAAAATTGACTCTAGTTTATTATTCAGGAGGTTAAAGAACGATCGAGTCAAGTCGGACATGAGGTAAGAGAAATTTTTTACCCAATTTCCATTCTTTGGGTTAATCTCCTACATTCAAATTATGTCATGATATTATTATGTCTTATCTTGTATTTGTACTTTATTTATGTGTAATTATAGTGAATACACATAATATATCTATTTTATTTAAAAAAATGATCTTTGTAAGGGACTTCGTCTCAATCTCCTTTCATTGAGGCGTATTCTGTTTTATACACAACTTTCCTTTATACGGTGTATAAACCCCTTTGACTTTTACTTTTATTCAAAAGGAATCTTTTTATAAAAAGTGTTTTTACTAAATGAAAAAAATGAAGGTTTTTCTTGTCGTACTTATGCGGCGACAATGACTTCTCTGCCGTCATGACCATTATTTGAGTTTCGGCTTCCTCTACAAGCCATAACTTTTTTCTAAATGAAAAATAAATAAAAAGTTTTAATTTTCCTTAATTTTGTTATTGAAAATGGTTTTGAAAGTGTTTTTATTATATCAATGTGTTGTATTGATATCTTTTGATTGAAATGTGGAATTGTTATGTTTCCTTTATGCATGTTTTATGTGATAAGATTATGTTATGGTTTATGATATGTTTAAACCTATTCATATGAGGAATGCATTGGACTTAAAAAGTGACGGCTGGAGCCCGCTATATCTCCTCGATGCATCGGCAGGTCTCATGAGACAAACTGGTGTCTTGGCATGAGGCCTTGACAAAATCTTATTTTTAGTCTTGGCACGAGGCATTGGCTACGTGGTTATGATAGTCTGGAATTATGCATTCCATCATTTTGAAAGTGGTTATTGATATTGCATTTGATTATTCGACCAGTAGAATATCCATGTGAAGAAGTAAATGGAATAATATCATTTTACTTTTACCATATTATGTTGAAGTTAAAGTTTAAAATGATTTTGTTTTAGTTATACATTTCCTTAAATGTTTATGTTTATTTATGAAAGCTTCCGCTAAATTGTTATCCTTACTGAGCATCTGAGCTCACCCCTTTCAATGTTTTATTTTTCTCAGGATGTGAAGAAATATTTTATTATTGACCTGCAGGGATAGTCTGAAGGGTATTTGGGTGTGGACTATGGAGATTATGTTATCATAGTTTTTCACTTTATGATGTAATGTAACATTTATGAATGTATCTAGTGTTTCCAAGGCTACTAAACTATTCGGTATTTCGGGACTTGATCTTTTGTGATCATGCCAATGTTACGCAATAATGCACCGACTCTCGGTAACTGGGGTTGGGGCATTATAGTTGGTATCAGAGGAAGTTTAGTACTAACCTTGGAAGCTAGAATTAGATAAACTCTAATTAGTTAACATAGCCCTAAGATAGACTTTGAGGATTAGTATAGAAGAACTTCCTAGAATTTTGGTATTATAGAGATTTTATGAGTTTTCCGAGCAATACATACCTGTCTGGATACGAGCAGGTAGAGGCGGCTATGGCACAGATGTACCTAGGGGTAAAACCCAAAAAACACCGCTTTGAGCTAGACTTGAATAGGAACTGGTGCACGACAACGGGCCTTGCTGCACTATTGGTTACGACACTGCCGGGGGATATGCTTAAGATACTTCTCATTTTCTTTACAACCCATTATGAAGGGTTTATGAGTATATACTTCCTCAAAGAAAACATTCCTTTTTATGATTATAGATTATATCCATAAATAGTTCAATTTATGTTAAGTGTTTTACAAGTATGAAATTATGTATTTTGATTCATAAACTAATCTAGTTTATGCCATTATTTAGAAATTGCGCCTAGTGGGAGGAATGGAAACTGTATAAATGCACTCACTCCATGTAGGGATTTCCCTCCTGCTCAAGATAATTATTGTGGAGCTGGAGATACAACTGGTGTTGATCAACTTATCACCATACTGGGACAAATCACTCAGGTTATGAATAATAACCTTACTCGTATAGAGCACCCTGATCCACAACATGGAGGATCAATGTTATACCGCTTAATGAGGCAACAACCACCAACATTAAATGGAATTACAAATCCCTTAGTAGCTGAGCAATGGATAAATTCCTTAGAAAAAATATTTCATGCCTTGGGGAGTAGTGAAAGGGAAAAGTTATCATGGCAGTTTACTGCCACACTGGAGATGCTGATCAATGGTGGTCGCTGATTCAAAACACAAAGGATGATGACGAAGTATCAAGTATGGAATGGAGGGAGTTCAAAGAGCTTTTCTTAGAAAAATACTTTCCTCGTGACCATCGAGCAGATATGGAAAGGCAATTTCTGAGTCTGAGACAAAAGGAGGATGAGAATGTTGCAAAGTATGAGGCCAACTTTACAAGGATAACAAGGTATGTTGCAGATTATATACGTAACCCAAGAATTAATATTGACTGTTTCTTTGATGGGTTAAAACCATTTCTCCATCGAGCTTTAATATCACAATCCTTATTATCATATGAAGATATTGTCTTGTGTGCTATCAAGACAGAAAAGGAATTCTCTAAGTCTTATGAAAACAAAGTGAAGCAAGCGAAGAAGAGAACGGTGGAACAAGAGACAGATAAAGGGAAAAAGGGGAATAAGGATTTTCCATTATGTGATAATTGTGGGAAGAATCACCCCGGTACTTGCCTAAAAGGAATGGGAGTTTGTTATAAATGTGGAGAAAAAGGTCACCAGGCTCGTGATTGCAAGGGAAAGAAAGAGGCTATCAATGTTTAATGCTACAATTGTAGAGAAATGGGGCATTATGAAAATGAATGTCCTAAGCATCAGGGAAACATACCTCTGAAAAGGCCAAGGGAACAAGGACAAGCTTACGTTGTTACTATAGATGAAGTTGAATAATTATTGTATTTTTGTTTTTGGACTCAAGACCTATATTATGGTTATATGAATAATGTGAAATATATATAAGGATTGTACTGTAGTACTATTTCATCAAGGACTTGAGATTGTGTGGAACCAAGAAAGGTGACTCAATAGAAGGTTAATTTTTTGGAAAATATATGTTTGAGATAAAGATAAACCAAAATATGGTTCTGATACTGAGATAGTGATTGATTTGGATAAATTATATTGGATATTCTTGACTTCCTTGAAATAGATTAATGATTTGTATACATTTTTTGATAGAAGAAGTATATCTAGTATTCTATAAGGAATATAGGATCATGAAGGATTTATCGTAATTCAGGATGTTGCAGTGGTTTAAAAGAATACATGATAAAGGTGTTCACATGTTATTATGCGGAAAAAAGGATCTTCATTGTGTTTACCTTCTTATAAAATTTGGACTGTGAGTTCGGACAGAAGTATTTTGGATAAATATAAAGGTTGGAATGGGTTAATTTGAACACTGTATAGTATGTCTTAAGGTTAAAACATTTCTTAAGATTATTTATGTAATATTATAATACTATAATTTTAGGAAAAGGACAACCTGCAGGTTGGGGGATGACCCGTCGTGTCGGACAAAGCTGTAGGAATCGAACCCACAACCATAGTGCGACAGGCCTTTATTACCTACCAAAAGCCTACAGGAAATCCCTGGTTATTAAAAAATAGTTTTCCTAATCTAAATGGTATGTGTTAATATTTGGATCCTTGTACGATTAGTATAAATATAATATTTTTGAGTTATCTTACCTTTTTGAGTGAAAGATGGGTTTGTGGTAAAAATTTATTAAAGAATGAAAGTCTACATGACAAGTATGTATATTCTATTACGTTCTTAGTAAATCTCCCAAATAAATTCCTCTAATTTATGAAAGTTAACTTAAAACAAAAATGTTGTCAGTTAACTTTTCCAACTGTGGATTCAATGACCGTTTAACTAATCACAAGTTTGTGATTTTCTTGTGGTTAACTTTCTCCTAATCCTGTTTTCTACAACTCTCCATCAGAACTTGATGGTTTTTTTCCTCCATATCCATATTTTCATATAATCCTAGTATGGGCTATCTCGTGTGACCTTAGTACCTCTCTTTCTTTCTTTCAATGTAATATTTTTATTAACCCTATTTCCGATGTGGGTTTTCCATAAAGGTATTTTCTATTTTCAGCCTTTTATTTTCAAAGACAAATTTCAAATTGCAACGACTCAAATTATTGAAGGAGGAGAGAATGTAACACCCTGAGCTTCCACGATACGCTTCTCTTTCAATAATGCAATCGCTTTCATTGTACGCAAGTTCAAGATTCTAACGCACTGCGACCAATCAAAATAGCCATTATGAATAGTAATACCCACTTTCTGAAATTATATATATTTTATATTTCAAATAGACTTCATTTGTGGATTTGGAATATAGAAATTAGCCTATGTTGATTTTTTGGTATTTTTCTGAGAACTTCCAATTTTTTATGAATAGTGAAAAATACTTAAAAACAAATTTTTTAATAAAAATAAATTATAATGATAAATTATACTATAGAGTGGTTTTAAAGTATAATTAGAATATATTGTTACCATTTTATACAATGGTGGTCATTATAATTAACTTCACTTTGAAATTGGACATAAACAATTGTCAATCTTTTGATATATATTGTTTCTTAAAAACACGCTATTTGTTGTGACAGTGGGAATTAATTATAAAATTAATTAATGCAACTTATATGTTTGGAATTTTTTAAAATAGACACCATTTTTGAATTCAGAATATCAATTATAGCTTAGGGTGAATTTTGGGTATTTTTCTAAAAAACTTCAATTTTTGATGAATAGTGAAACCACTAAGTGGTAGTTTATAAACTAATTTTTCATGTAAATGAAACATTACCACTTATATGATTTGATTTTCAAAAATACGACATACATGGTTGTCATTATTAAGTAAAATGTGGTTCAATGGGATTAAAATAATTTTTTGGAGAATAGTAACTTTTAAGTTTTATTAATCGCGATTAAAGGTAATTAATGAAATTTAAGGTAAAAAATATATTATAAAAATATGAAATTACCTTTAAACTTGTCCTGCCCATATTGGGTAAGTCATGGCCGACCAAGAAAATCCATGGGTAAACATGGGGACCCCATGGAGCCACTTGGGTAAAAAAATGACATTAATAACTTTTTATTTAAAGTAAAAACAAAATTGTCACAAACATGTGTTGTTTTACTAAAACAATTATTACATGGGGTTATATAAGTTAAATTTTCGACTATAAATATTCATTCGAAATCTAAACAGATTTCTTACATCATTATATTTTTTTTATAATTTTTAGACATTAAATAAATTAAAATTTTTATGACACAATGATGATGCAGTGATTACCCCATTAGTTAACGATTTAAATAAAATGAAAAGATAATGTAAAATATAAGAATTACACTTGTAAAAATCTTATTGGGTGAGTATATTTCGAACCCGTATCACCTTATCTTAGAAATATATAATTTTGGGACCTTTAAAATCCAAAAATCATTTCATAATAATGTAACATTTCATGACTTTCCAAGAGTGCCCCTCCTCTCCTCTTATAAAAGGCCCCCACCACTACCACCTTATTCACTCCATCCAAGACATTTGGCTTGGAAAAACTCTGCCCAAATACTCTCTCAACTTCCCTCTATTACTCCTAGAATCCTCACTTTGGTCAGAAGTCTTCCCAAGGAAGCCTTTGTCTCAAATCAAAAAGAGTTACCCGATTTAAAGGTAAGGTCTTCTCTTACGTTGTTTTGTTTTATTTTGCTTCTACAACCCCCTAAACTCTTTTTATTCTTTTATTTTGTAACAACACAAGTATCCTAAATATAATTGGATGTTTTTATGAGAATTATTTTATTTACACTTACACACACCTTTGTCTAATGGTCAAAGAACATACTGTTTCTATGGGTGGCGAATTACTGCCTCACGAAATGATGATTGTTCAATATTCTTTTAACACCTCTCATGGTGGCCATTATGATTACACTACTTTTATATATGATATATATTATGTATTTGTTTTCCTTATGATTCTGTATTTTTCAATTATGGTATACCTTTATGATTTCCATTATGGGTTAACGCGATAATTTCATTTTAGGAAGTGCGGACTACCGCCCCCTCAAAGTGATTTGAATCGTTAATGCCATATGTGGGATGTATAAAGGATGGAGTAAATGATATTATACATGATAATATACTGGAATTATATTATACCTTTATATAATTATTATTTCATTCCATTAAATAATAAATAGAAATGAAAGTAGCATTCATGCGTACGTACGGCTTACCATCTCCATGAACGGTGCATTTCATTTCTTACCTCTAAATGTTGTGTAATATTATAAATGAATGTATATACTGGATATATATGATATATATTATATCTAAATTATGAATATAATTCTGGATATAATCGATATTTTACCACATGAACAACGTGTAATTATAAGAAGTTTATTTTTGACTCAAGTACCTAAGATTGACAAAACGACCATTATTAACTTAAATAATTACATAATGTTCATAACATTGTAATAAGTGATATAAAAGGAATAATTAAATTTAAAAAGGATCTTAAGAAAGTAAAAATTAACTCTAGTTTATTATTCAGGAGGTTAAAGAACGATCGAGTCAAGTCAGACATGAGGTAAGAGAACTTTTTTACCCAATTTCCATTCTTTGGGTTAATCTCCTACTTTCAAATTATGTCATGATATTATTATGTCCTATCTTGTATTTATACTTTATTTATGTGTAATTATAGTGAATACACATAATATATCTATTTTATTTAAAAAAATGATCTTTGTAAGGGACTTCGTCTCAATCTCCTTTCATTGAGGCATATTCTATTTTACACACAACTTTCCTTTATACGGTGTATAAACCCCTTTGACTTTTACTTTTATTCAAAAGGAATATTTTTATACAAAGTGTTTTTACTAAATGACAAAAATGAATGTTTTTCTTGTTGTACGTATGCGGCGACAATGACTTCTCTGCCGTCATGACCATTATTTGAGTTTCGGCTTCCTCTACAAGCCATAACTTTTTTCTAAATGAAAAATAAATAAAAAGTTTTAATTTTCCTTGATTTTGGTATTGAAAATGGTTTTGAATGTGTTTTTATTATATCAATGTGTTGTATTGATATCTTGTGATTGAAATGTGGAAATGTTATGTTTCCTTTATTCATGTTTTATGTGATAAGATTATGTTATGGTTTATGATATGTTTAAACCTATTCATATGAGGAATGCATTGGACTTAAAAAGTGACGGCTGGAGCCCGCTATAGCTCCTTGATGCATCGGTAGGTCTCATGAGACAAACTAGTGTCTTGGCACGAGGCCTTGACAAAATCTTATTTTTAGTCTTGGCACGAGGCCTTGGCTACGTGGTTATGATAGTCTGGAATTATGCATTCCATTATTTTGAAAGTGGTTATTGATATTGCATGTGATTATTCGACCAGTATAATATCCATGTGAAGAAGTAAATGTAATAATATCATTTTACTTTTTCCATATTATGTTGAAGTTCAAGTTTAAAAGGCTTTTGTTTTAGTTATACATTGCCTTAAAGTTTATGTATATTTATGAAAGCTTTCGCTAAATTGTTTTCCTTACTGAGCATCTAAGCTCACCCCTTTCAATGTTTTATTTTTCTCAGGATGTGAAGAAATATTTTATGACTGACCTGCAAGGATATTCTGAAGGGGATATGGGTGTGGACTATGGAGACTATGTTATTGTAGTTTTTCACTTTATGATGTAATGTAACATTTATGAATGTATTTAGTGTTTCTAAGTCTACTAAACTATTCGGTCTTCCAAGAATTGATCTTTTGTGATCATGCCAATGTTATGAAATAATTCACCGACTCTGGGTAACTGGGGTCGGGGCGTTACAATGTCACCATGTGTGCGTACGTACGGTTTACCATATCCACGCTGTGGTGTAATTTTTTATTCAACACTATGTTATTTGGATGGATATAATGATAATTAATATGTATATAAATAATTAATCTAAAAAGATAATTTCTCTTTAAAATTAATATACCATATAATTACACATCTTTTAATCATTAATGATATGATATCGTCGTTCGTATTTACGTACGACTTACTGTCTCCATGACGCGATGAGATTCGTTTCCTCGTTCACCATTAAATGATGATTATAAAAATATATATTATTAATAAGTATGTGATATATCACATAATAATTCAACTTTATATATATGTGTGTGGGTTTGGGTGTGTGTGTATATATACTTACATATTTCTTATTCACTTACTTCTGTTCAATACGATATGAAAATGAAAACCGCGTTTATGCGTACATACGACCAACCATCTCCATAAATAGTGTTTTACATTTCATATATATATATAATATACATATTTATATTCTAAATATATATTATATATTAATCATATTTTATATTTTGGAATTATTTAAACCATGATCTAAGTGATACGATCAAGAATGACAAGTTAAAACATGTACGATAAAGAAAGTGATTAGTACCCGAAATGTTAATTTAACATTGAAATTATTATTAAATGGGTAGTGTAAAATTATAAATGAATCATGTATGATATAATAAATATGAATATGGTTACTTTATAATTTAATAACATACTATGGTCATTATACAGGAGGTTAATCGTACCCTCGACCAAGGAAAAGTGCAATGTAAGGGTAAAATTCCTCAATCTCATTATTATCCGATATTATTTATGTGTAAGTATTTTTTGGGACATATTTATTATCAATGTCCATGTTTCATAAAATAATTTTAAAAATGATTCTTTTAAGGTAATCTTTAACTAAAAAATTGTTTTAAATGTTTTAAATATTTATTCTTCTAAATATTTCTCACTAATGTTCAGGTTTTCAAAATGGGTTTAAGAATTTGTTTATATGGACATGATTATTTTAAAATTCTAATTCCTATAAAAAGATTCAAAGTGTTATGGGAAACATTGATTCAAAAATATATTTTAAATGAATTAATTTATAAATGTGTGAATTTTAAATGATTTCAAAAAAGGGATATTTCTCTCAAAAAAAATTCTTATAGTTTTCAACTATGTTAGAATCCTTTATAGGATATTATTCTTGATTAAGGTTGATTTATTATAATAAAATATTTCATATTTTATTGAATGAGTTATGATATGTTTGATTTTGGATGTTTTATTTTTGTACCATTTGTGGTTTATGGTTGAAGTATGGAAATTTCGTATGCTAGTTTTAATACGAATGTTTATGTTATGTTTCAACATTTTCATATGAGGAATGCAGTGGACTTCGTAAGTTATGTGTGGGGACCTCTATAGCCCCTCAACTCATCGGTAGGTCTCATGAGACAAACTAGTGTCTTGGAACAAGTATTTGAAAAAAAAATATTTGTATTCTTGGCACGAGTCATTGACTATGTGGTAATGATGTTCGGTGTTAGGCATTCCCACATTATGAAATTAATTATTAAATGTGATTATTAAACTAGTAGAATATACATGTACATGCTTATAAGGTAATTTTTGATTTATTTTCTCCATATTATGTTCATGTTTATGTTTAAAAGGCTGTTGTTTTTATTATACATCTTGCCTTAAAATTTTATAGCTTCTGCTAAATTATTTACCCTTACTAAGCATCTGAGCTCACCCCTTTATTATGTTTTATTTTCATAGGATTCCAAGATGTATATTGTGATTGATATATAGGGTTAGAAAAGAAGAATAATGGTGTTCTCAAAGGTTTATTTATATTGTGTTTTATGTTTGAATGTGTAATGTAATATTCATGTATGTATTCTATTTTCCAAGACTGCTAAAATGATCGGTCCTTTGGGACTTGATTTCCTGTAATCATGCCAATTTATTAAAATAATTCATCGGCTCTGGGCTACTGGGGTAGGGGCATTATAGTTGGTATCAGAGCAAGTTTAGTACAACCCTTGTAAATATATTTAGATAAACTCTGATTAGAAAACAATACCCTAAGACATACTTTGGGGATTAGTATAGAATAACTTCCTAGAATTTTGGTAATGTAAAGATTTTGTGTATTTTATATTCAATACATCCATGTTTGGATATGAGTAGGTAGAGGTGGATCTTGCACATATGTACCTAGGAGTAAAAACTCTGACAAGGAGTATCGGTTTTGACCAGGGGTATCCCGGTACACGATAACGGAATTTGCTGGACTCTTGGTTATGACATCCTGGGGGATATTCTCCGGATAATTCACATTTTCTTTACAAGACATTATGACGGATTTAGGAGTAAATATTACCTCAAAGAAAACATTATTTGTGATTATAGATTATATGAAAAATATTTTCAATTTACATTAGGTATTTTACAAGTTGGGAATTATGCATTGTGATTCATAAACTAACCTGGTGTATGACATTGTTTAGAAATGATGTATAGTAAAAGGAATTAGACCTCCAACAATACGCATGATCCAAAGAATAATAAAGATCATATCATTCATGGTATTAAGACAACATTTATAAGGGAAATAGTATCTCACGTATTCTCATCATATGAAGAAATAGTATCATGTGTTAATAAGATAAGTAAATAATTCTCTGAGTCATATGGCTTTGAAGGGAAGCAAGAGAAGAAAAGTATGGTAGAGAGAAATATGGATATAGGGTAGAGGGAAAATAGATTTTACCATATGTGATAACTATGGAAAGAATCACCTTGGTATATTCTTGAATTGAATGGGAGTTTTTTATTAGTGTGGAGAAAAAGGACACCATGTACGTGATTGCAAGGGTAAGAAAAAGGCTTCAAATGTACAATGCTTCATCTGCAAGGAGTTGTGACACTATGCAAATCAATTTTCCAATCATCAGATTATACCTCAAATGCTACTATTGGATAATAATCATGTTATGATACTATAACAAATGAAGAAGAATGGTTAGTGTTCTTATGTTTTTATTAAATAATTATGTCATTTTATTATTGTATTATTGATGTACAAGTTATAATAATTATAAAGTATATAAGGATTGTACTACAGTCCATTTTCATTAAGGATTTGAGATTTTATGGTACCAAGTAATGTAACTCAAATTCAAGTTAATAATTTTGGAAAATATATGGTTGGGGAAAAAATAACCCTTGATATGTTTCTAAAACTGAGAACTGATTTTGGAATAAGATATAATTGAGTTGGATAAAGTATATTGTATATTATTGACTACCTTGGAACTAATTAATTATTTGTTTATTCCATCATTGTTGGATTGTACACAATTTTTGGATATAATGAGTATATCCAGTATTCTATAAGGAATAAGAGAGCATGAATGTAATCAATAAGGTTTTATGGTAATTTAGGGTGTTATGATGTTTTAAAAGATTACATGATGAAGGCATTCACAATTTATTACATGGAAAAAGAGATCTTTATTATGTTTACCTTCCTTATAAATTTTGGACTCTGAGTTTGGAAAAAAGTATTTTGGATAAGCCTATAATATGGATTGAATTAAGTTGGACATTTGATTCTATTGTTTAAGATTAAAAAATTTCTTAAGATTATTTTTATATTTTTATAAAAATGACAACTTGGAGGTCAGGCGATAACTCATCGCATCCGGCAAGGTCGTGAGACTTGATCCCACAACCGATGGGTGACAAGGTTGCATCATCTACCAATGGCCTACGTGATGTCCTGGTTTGGAAAATGTAGTTATTTTTAAATAGTCTGACAATTGAATTATAAATTCATTATTTTTGGAACCCTATATGATAATGATGAAAAGAATATTTTTGAATTCTATTATCTTTTGGAGTGAAAGATGAGTTTGTGTTGTAAGTTAGTTGAAGGATAGAACTCTACTTATCAAGTATTTTTTTTCTCTTATTCTATGACGAAATTAATTCTTAAACATTAGGGAAGGGATATTAAAACCAAAAAGGGGTTATCCTAAAACCTTATGTTTTTTAGAATTGATGGTATTTAAATCATCATAGATTTATGTATTTGAGGCCCTCAATATTCCATTTATTATTCACTTGTTTTTGATTGATGACCTCAATGACTCCCTATAAAAATTTACATTTTCTACCAATTATGTTTCTCTAATTTCCAACAATGTTCTCTTATTCAAGATCATAATTTAGTGGTGACTTTTTCATTTCTCTTTCCCTCTTATTAAGACTAAATTTTATTAAACCTATTTCCGATTTTGGTTTTCCACAAAGGTATTTTCTATTTTTAACCTTTTATTTTCGAAGAACAATTTAAAATTGTGAAAAATAAATTTATTGAATGAGGGGAGAATGTAACATCTCAGGATTTCAGAGTATGTTATCTCTTTAAAGTAATTCAAGAGCTTGTGCTACACGCAACACCGAGTTCGAGCGCAGCAGGACATTCCAAACTAGCTGTTCAAAAAGAGGTTATGAATATTATTAGCTGAATTTTGAATTTTATATATACCATATAATTTTAGAATCCATATTATGTGTCTCTTTGACATAATATAAGAACAAATTCATTTTTTAGATAAAATAAGTATTTTTTAAAAAATACAATTTTACCGCCTTTTAATGGAGAACCCTTTTTAAAACCAATATTTGACACTTTTATATATTAAATTTAATGAAATTAAATTATTATTTTGAATAGGGACATAAAAAATTAAGTTTGGATAAAATTTTGGTACTTTTCTGATAACATTAACATTTTGATGAATAGTGAAAAATACTAAATTTTAATTGAAAAAAACTTATTTAATCGAAATAATTTATAGTGTTAAATTATGAACATGAATGGTTTGAAAGTATAATTAGATTATATTTTTATCATTTAATACAATTTAAGTTATTATAAGTAATTTCACATTTAAATTTGACACAAACACACATCAATCTTTTGATAGTTTTTACTTTTTTAAAACCCACTTTTTGGTTTTCACAATGGGAATTAATTTTAAATTAATTAATGAAACTTATTTGTTTTGAATTTGGTAAAATAGAATTCATTTTTTAATTTGGAATATCAAAATTATCTTTGTCTTAATTTTTTCTATTTTTCTAAAAACTTTCAATTTTTGATGAATAGTGAAAAACACTATGTTGTTGTTTAAAACCGACTTTTTATTTAAATAATTATTTATATTATTTAAATTTATTTTAAGTAAAAATAGATATATAATACCTAAAAAAGTTAAATTTAATTTATTGGATTCATTTTATAATAAAATTAGATGTATAAAATTTTGTTGAACTTTTTAACGTCTTTTACCCACTTTCTAGGCACATTTGAAAATTTTCATAAAACCTAATTTTACCTCTTCTGTGAATTGAATTTTAAAAATCCAAGAGACACAGTTGACATCAGTAAGTAAAATTTGGTTCAATAAGATGAAAATAATTTTTTTTGAACAGTAACTTTTGAATTTTATTTACCACGGTTAAAAGTAAATTGGGTAATTAAAGGTAAAAATTATCTTATAATTTCCATAACATGTGTCCTAATTCTATTGGATAAGTTTATTTAGACCAAAACCAGCCTTAGGAATAAAACATGATCCATTTGGCCCACTTGGATTAGATTAGGACAATTATTATTATTTTATTTAAAGAAGAATTAAAAGTGTTAAATTCAATGTTTAATAACTAAACCATATTTAATATAGGGCTATAAATAAGATAAATTGGATTATAAATATTCATTATAAAGCTAAAATTATTTCCTACATAATCGTATTTTATTTATAGTTTTTAGATATTAAATAATTAAATTTATTTATGACACAATGATGACGTAGTAATTACATTATCAAGGAAAGATTAAAATAATTGATATTATAAATATAAAAATAAATGTAAATTGTGGCTTTTAATTCCATACAGAATATTTCGAGGTTAATATGAAATGTTAGGGTTGATTAAATAAATTTTTTTGAAGTGATAAAGTTGTTTTGACTTTAACAAAAACAAAATACCAAATAGTGTCAAAATTGATATAAATGAGTTTTTAAAACAAAAACTATATTATTAATTGATATAATATTTATAAAAATATATTTTTCATCCAAAGGATTTATATAAGGTTATATATATCATGGGTAGCCCAAGATACTTCTAGTGTTTATCAACCATATGGATGCCTGCAGATGCGCATAGTCCATCTCTCTTGGAAAGGGGCACCCCTACGCTAAAGGAGATTTCATATTTTCCATGATTGATTGACTAGACAGACGCCCTCTTGTACTGATGGAATTCTTGGCTGATCACCCTGCATTCATTAGTTTTTGCTCTGGAAAAAAGGAGGCAGTCGTCGGTGAAAAAGAGGTGTGACACTGGTGGGATAACACGGCAGACCTTATCCCCATGAATAGAATTAGAGGATGCAGCCCTGGAAATAAGGTGTGAAAAGACATCAGCCACCAAAATGAAAAGAAAAGGGGAGAGTGGATCTCCCTTGTGTAGGCCTCGGGATGGGGTGAATCCTCTGGAAACCTCCCAATTGACCTTGATTCTGAAGGAGAAGGTTGAGATGCAATTCATGACCATATCTGTCCATTTAGCGCAAAATCTCATTTTTCAGCATCATGACTCTGAGAAAATGCCATTACACTTTGTCATAGGCCTTAGTCATATCCAGTTTCTGGGACATGGTTCCTCTTTTCACGATGGAGCGTGATTTCATAGAATGGAACACTTCATGAGCTACAATAGCATTATCAGTGATCAGTCTCTTGGCCATGAAAGCACTCTGGTTTTTAGAGATAATATCAGGAAGCCAAGTTCGCTTCCAATTAATAAGGATCTTTGAGAAGCTCTTATAAGAGACATTTCAGAGACTGATAGGTCTAAAATCCAGGATTGCCAAAGTTTTCTTGATTTTGGGAATGAGGACGAGGATTGTTTCATTGATGGCGGAAATGCTAGTATTCCCAGCCCAGATATTTTTTTATCATTTTTCAAATTTCGGGACAGATTATGTGCCAGTATTGTTTAAAAAATAGGGTGTGGAACCCGTCTGGTCCTGGGGCCTTGGTGGGATGAATATGTTTCAGAGCTCGGTGTATCTCGTCATTTAACACAGCTTTGGTAAGATTCCTATTGATCTATTCTGTGATCACATGTCTGATGCACTCTTCCACCTCAGCAGATATGAAGGAGGTTCCTATAGAGAAGAGGTTCTGGAAATAGCATGTCAAGGCCTCGTGGATTCCAATGGTGTCAAAAACTTTGCTTCCATCGGGTTTTGAGATGCAATTGATAGCATTTTTTTGACGCCTGGATGATGCTTTTTGGTGAAAATACCGGGTATTGGCCTCCCCTTCTTTAATTTGAGTGTCCATAACCCAGATATCCCAAAAGATTTCCTTAATGTTTAGGGCCATGTCTAGTTCTCTTTTCGTATCACCAATCTCAGAGAGATTAAAATTGGATGTGGGTTTCTTGAGAAGGTTGTGTAGTCTCTTTTCGAGGAAACCACAGTTCCAATCGGGGTGGCGGAATTTTTTGTTTCTCCAAGACCTCAGATCGAATGGAACATGTTGGAGATTGATACTAACCGCCTCATGATTACATTTCTAGCTTGATCGAATAACCTCTTCACATTCCTATTCTTTAGACCAGAAACTCTCAAATCTAAAGGGTTTGTTGAATTGTCTGTTGTGTTCACCTTGTGTGAAATCAATAAAAATAGGACATTGGTCCGAACAGTTGATCCTCAGGTGGCTGGTATGGAACATGATGAAGATATTAATACAATCAATTGAGCCCAAAAATCCATCCAGACACTCAGAGATGCGGGTACCATATGTATTACTGCGGAACCATGTGAAAGGATTAACTGTGTACCCCAGATCAACCAGGTCCTCTCTAGAGACCACGTCCTTGAAATTTGACATCGAAGATAAGGGTCGGATGATTCTACCCCTTTTTTCCTTATGGAACATAATCTCATTGAAGTCCCCTCCGAAAATAATAGGTCTCGGGAGGTCATGTCGCAGCTTGTCAAGAAGGTCCCATGACTTCACCTTACCATTATTGGATGACCATCCATAGAATCCCACAAAGGTCAAGTTTGGGTTATGGTCCATCTGAATAGTTTCTTCCACATGGTGCGAGGACAAGGACAAAATTTTGAAATCAATATTGTCCTTCCAAAGGAGACAGAGACCCCCAGAGTGGCCTTGTCTTGAAACCGGGAAGCATCCATGGAAGCTGCATTTCAGAGCAATTCCATTGGTGTCCTAGTTTTCCAGTATGGTTTTGGATAGGAAACCATATCAGGGCGACTTTGGCCACAATTGCGCTGAAACATGCAAATTTTTCGTGGGTTTCCAAACCCACGGTAGTTCCAGCATAAAATAATCATTGGTCTAGGCGGGGCTGGGTCTCACCTAACGTCGCCTTTAATTCTACTGGACGTGTTTCTCCACTCATCGTTTTCCATATTTTGGTGGGATTCCCTACTGATGGCCCTATTTCTTTTTTTCATTTCCTAACCTTGGTTTTGGGGTCTTCTGTATGACCGTCACTTTCTCTGTGATGCACCCTTTTCCATGTGTGGCGGGTAATTGGGCACGGTAATGGAGTTCTCGTCTTTCCATGGCCCCCCATTGCTAGGGTACCTGATTCGGTCATTTGTGGATCAGGGTCTGGATCTGGTGGTTCGATTTTCATCTTCTTTGGCTTTGAGCCATGTGTTGGTGGTTCTTTTTGTTTCGTCTCCAACGTTGTAGATGTTAGGGCATTGTCCTTCAAAGGGTTTGGAAAAACTCCCTCTTCTCTCTGAGTGGGAGATCTAGCTCTAGGAAAATATGGTGGTCCAAGCATAATGGATTTTTCAGGTATGTTTTCCATCTAACTGGTATGTGCCAACGTGATATGGTCCATTATCCCTCTGTGCACGGGTTCTTCATGGAAAGTACTTTCCCCACACGGACTTCCTTGTTTCCTCTCGTGGCCCTCTCCCTAGCTTATTAAGGAGATGCATTTGGGGGGCTTGAAATCTCCAAGAAAAATGGCTAGGCTGGAGGATTGGGAATGGCTCATCTGTCAATATATCGACAGATCCATGGATGATCGATAAGTAAGGCATGCGGGATCCATCCCCCACCCAACCAAGTCATGAAGACACCACTGTCAGCTGCCTACTTTCTAACTAGGGATTGGGGTGGTTCCTGGAAAAGATTCATGAATGGTTTAATGAAAGAGACCAAAAAATAATCCTGAGCATTCCATGGGTTCCGGACACTGGCCCATACCATCTCTTCTAGATCAATGACATATCAGGCAAGTATACGGTGAGATATGGGCATAGATTCTCTCTTGGAAGACACTCAGTCGGCCGGGTGGAGGGACCATGGAAATCGATTTGGACACTCAATGTCCCCAAAAAATACTCCAATTTTGGTGGTAGGTGTTCATGGGTACCTTCCCAACCATGAGCCTTCTCGTTTACCGACATAAGGCCAATGCCATTTTCTTCCCTTTTTTCCCGCATATTCTAGAAACCCCTTTGCACGCCATCATTCACTACTCGGGAGCTAGGGAAATTTAGAATAAATGGGGTCTGGCTCTAGGTTCACCACTGGCCATAGTCTCTGACTTACCCGATCATCTGATGTGTTGGTGTTCCTCTCTATCACCAGCTAACACAGGCTCACTTTTCACCCTAGCCAAGATCATTTGGGTCCAGGATAATGACTCTATTTATCATTATGTTCATAAACCTCCCGATTTATGGATTGAATGGGCCCCCTCATGGATTGAGGGCTAGAAAGACCACAATAGACATTATACACCAGGTTTTACCCCCTCCTTTCCCACTCATTGGAATCATCCAATGGAAGGGATTCTTAAGATTAACGTGGACGCATCTCTCCCCAAGGATGGGCTCGTTGCCCTTGGTCTCTTGGCCCGAAACCATATGGGGAAAATCATTGTGGAAAAATATGAACCACATAATGCATGCTGGGAACCTGTAGTAGCTGCGGCCATGCCATCCTTGCTGGTATGATGCTCGCTTTGGACCATGGTTGGGTTGATATCAACATTGAGTCTGACTGCCTCACTGCAATTGATGTTATAAATCATAACGACTGTGGACTCTAGTCATTTGGACTCATCATCAGGAGAATTCTCTCACTTCACCAATGCTTCTCATTATGCACCTTCTCCTTCACCAAAAGGGAAGGAAACAATGTAGCCCATCAACTAGCAGCCTCAGGCCCATTCGATGCCAACCAACTCTGGCTGGACAATTTTCCTTCATGGTTTTCCACTTGTACATCTTTTGACCTTCTTCATTAATGATTTCTATCTTTATTCAAAAAAGAGGTATGATATATCAATAATGAACCACTTGAGGTTCTGTTATCTTTTTATAGTAAGTTTATTAACCATTTATTATAATAATACAAGAGGACATGATAAAATTTAAACTATTTAACTAAGAGTTAAATCCAAAAGATAGGGTTAATATGGTGACTTAAACATTTATAAAACCTATTGGTTAAGATTATTTAGACCCATATCCACCTTATCATCAAAATAAATCAATTTGGATCCATTAAAAACCAAAAATGATTTTATAATAAAATAATATTTCAATCTTTTCCTAAAGTGACCCTCACCTCTCTTATAAAAGGGTACTTCACATTATCTGAAAATCAAACCACCAAAGCCATTTGGCTCGGCCAACCCCTACCCAAATCTCTTCCCAACTTATCTTAATTCAACCTAGACTCCTTACCTTGAGCATAAAGACACACTACTACAACCTGGCCCTTTATCAGTGCTAAAAACCGGCATTAACAGCGCTAGAAAAGCGCTGTTAATGCCGGCGTAGATAAAGGGGGGGGGGGGGGGGGTCCCCTATATCAGCGCTTCTCGGAGCGCTGATAAAGGACCGCTTTATCAGCACTTCTTTTAGCGCTGATAAAGGTCTCCTATATCGGCACTTGGCGGAGCGCTGATAAAGGGTTCCTTTATCAGCGCTCCTCTAGCGCTGTTAAAGGTGTCCTTTATCAGCGCTAAAAAAATGCTGATAAAGGCCCCATCGCCTGCACCTACAAAACAGTACCTGCACACCTGCACACCAGAATACCTGCACAAAGTAGCACATACACACCTGCACACCATAGCACCCGCACCCAATATTTTGACCGACAATGGTATATACATTTACTTAACATCATGAATACAAAAAAACACATTGCTATATACATTTCAAACATTGTTTTACATGGTTACATTTACAATTATTCAACAATAGTTATAAACATTCATGTTTCATCCTTTGATATCTGTGATCCGCTCTCGACAGTATTTGTTGCTGAACAAAGCATCCGAACTCAAGGAAAAAAATTCACCTATATAAGAAAACAAATATTATGTTAGTAATGCAATAATAAAAGAAATTAAAACAATAATATGAAAGAATACATTAATATAGAAATGTGAAACTAAAATATGAAATTTTAAACTCAAAAGTTTTCATTTTCATAACAATGAAAGGGAATAATGTAAAATCAATATGTTTTTGATTGATTTATCTCATTTAATAAATAATGATTCTTTATCTAATGAAAAGATTTACCGGTCACACTATGCGTCAGTCGGATTGAGGTGCGGTCGATTCGTACACATCACAAATGACTCGTGGATCATTGTCCTAAAGTATCAAAACAATCCGAATGAGTTTTCTCGGTTTGGCGTATGTCATTGGTGTTGTTTTCCAAAGTTTATCTCAATTTGAAACTGATATCAGACACTTTTAGCCATACCGGTCACGTCGTGCGTCGGATTGAGGTGCGGTCGATTCGTACATGTCAAAAATTACACATGGATCGTTTTCCTAAAGTATCAAAACAATCCGAATGCATTTGGTCATTTTGGCGTATGTCATTGGTGTTGTTTTCCAAAGTTTATCTCAATTTGAAACTGATATCAGACACTTTTAGCCGTACCGGTCATACCGTGCGTCGGATTGAGGTGCGGTCGATTCGAACACGTCACAAATGACTTGTGGATCGTTTTCCAAAAGTATCAAAACAATCCGAATGCGTTTTCTCGGTTTGGCGTATGTCATTGGTGTTGTTTTCCAAAGTTTATCTCCATTTGAAACTGATATCAGACACTTTTAGCCATACCGGTCACGTCGTGCGTCGGATTGAGGTTCGGTCAATTCGTACACGTCACAAATGACTCGTGTATTGTTGTCTTAAATTATCATAACAATCCGAACGCGTTTTATTGGTTTTCCGTATGTCATTGGTGTTGTTTTCCAAAGTTTATCTCAATTTGAAACTGATATCAGACACTTTTAGCCATATCGGTCACACCGTGCGTCGGATTGAGGTGCGGTCGATTCGTACACGTCAAAAATGAATCGTGGATCGTTTTCCTAAAGTATCCAAACAATCCGAACATGTTTGCTCGGTTTGGCGTATGTCATTGTTGTTGTTTTGCAAAGTTTATCTCAATTTGAAACTGATATCAGACACTTTTAGCCATATCGGTCACACCGTAAGTCGGATTGAGGTGCGGTCGATTCGTACACATCACAAATGACTCGTGGATCGTTTTCCTAAAGTATCAAAACAATATGAACGTGTTTGATCAGTTTGGCGTATGTCATTGGTGTTGTTTTCCAAAGTTTAACTAAATTTGAAACTGATATCAGACACTTTTAGTCATACCGGTCACACCGTGCGTCGGATTGAGGTGTGGACGATTCTTACACTTCAAAAATGACTCGTGGATCATTGTACTAAAGTATCAAAACAATCCGAACGCGTTTGCTCGGTTTGGCGTATGTCATTGGTGTTGTTTTCCAATGTTTATCTCAATTTGAAACTGATATCAGAAACTTTTATCCATATCGGTCACACCGTGCGTCGGATTGAGGTGTGGTCAATTTGTACATGTCAAAAATGACTCGTGGATCATTGTCCTAAAGTATCAAAACAATCCGAATGCATTTTCTTAGTTTGGCTTATGTCATTGGCGTTGTTTTCCAAAGTTTATCTCAATTTGAAACTGATATCAGACACTTTTATCCATACCGGTCACTTCGTGCGTTGTATTGAGGTGCAATCGATTCGTACACGTCACAAATGACACGTGGATCGTTGTCCTAAAGTATCAAAACAATCCGAACGTGTTTGCTTGGTTTGGCATATTTCATTGGTGTTGTTTTCCAAAGTTTATCTCAATTTGAAACTGATATCAGACACTTTTAGCCATACCGATCATACCATGCATCGGATTGAGGTGCGGTCGATTCGTAAACGTCAAAAATGAATCGTGGATCGTTGTCCTGAAGTATCAAAACAATCCGAATGCGTTTTCTCAGTTTGGAATATGTCATTGGTGTTGTTTTCTAAAGTTTATCTCAATTTGAAACTGATATCAGACACTTTTAGCCATACCGGTCACACTGTACGTCAGATTGATGTGCAGTCAATTCGTACACGTCAAAATTGACTCGTGGATCATTTTCCTAAAGTATCAAAACAATCCGAACATGTTTGCTCAGTTTGGAGTATGTCATTGCTGTTGTTTTCCAAAGAATATCTCAATTTGAAAATGATATCAGACACTTTTAGCCATACCGGTCACGTCGTGCATCGGATTGAGGTGCGGTCGATTCATACATGTCACAAATGAATCTTTGATCGTTTTCCTAAAGTATCAAAACAATACGAATGCGTTTGCTCGGTTTGGCGTATGTCATTGGTGTTGTTTTCCAAAGTTTATCTCAATTTGAAACTGATATCAGACACTTTTAGCCATACCGGTCACGGCGTGCATCGAATTGAGGTGCGGTCAATTCGTACACATCACAAATGACTCGTGGATCGTTTTCATAAGGTATCAAAACAATACGAATGTGTTTGATCGGTTTGGCGTATGTCATTGGTGTTGTTTTCCAAAGATTATCTCAATTTGAAACTGATATCAGACACTTTTAGCCATACCGGTCACACCGTGCGTCGGATTGAGGTGCGGTCGATTCTTACACATCAAAAATGACTCTTGGATCAGTGTCCTAAAGTATCAAAACAATCCGAATGCATTTTCTCGGTTTAGCGTATGTCATTGGTGTTGTTTTCCAAAGTTTATCTCAATTTGAAACTGATATCAGACACTTTTAGCCATACCGGTCACGGCGTGCATCGGATTGAGGTGCGGTCAATTCATACATGTCACAAATGACTCGTGGATCATTGTCCTAAAGTATTAAAACAATAAAAACGCGTTTTCTCGGTTTGGAGTATGTCATTGGTGTTGTTTTCCAAAGTTTATCTCAATTTGAAACTGATATCAGACACTTTTAGCCATACCGGTCACACCGTGCATCGGATTGAGGTGCGGTCAATTCGTACACGTCACAAATGACTTGTGGATTGTTGTCCTAAAGTATAAAAACAATCCGAATGCGTTTGCTCGGTTTAGAGTATGTCATCGGTGTTGTTTTCCAAAGTTTATCTCAATTTGAAACTGATATCAGACACTTTTAGCCATACCGGTCACACCATGCGTCGGATTGAGGTGCGGTCGATTTTTACACGTCCCAAATGACTCTTGGATCGTTTTCCTAAAGTATCAAAACAATCTGAACGCGTTTTCTCAGTTTGGCGTATGTCATTGGTGTTGTTTTCCAAAGTTTATCTCAATTTGAAACTGATATCGGACACTTTTAGCCATACCGGTCACACCGTGCGTCGGATTGAGGTGCAGTCAATTCGTACATGTCACAAATGACTCGTGGATCGTTTTCCTAAAGTATCAAAACAATCCGAATGCATTTTCTTGGTTTGGCATATGTCATTGGTGTTGTTTTCCAATGTCTATGTCATTTTCAAACTAAGTAGTAGGAATTCACTAATCTAAGGATATGAAACATAAGAAAGGGAGATCATATATTCTAAATAAGTGTAAAGGGAGATATGAATGACCATATAAAGATAACATAAGTATTAGGAATTCACCTTCATTGTCCTATTTTTTTACATTCTTCCATCAGGTACGATGCCCATTCGTTTCTAAAGACATTTATATCATCTTATGAATAGGAGTTTTTGCGACAGTCATAGTAGTACTGAAAAAATATAAATACACAAAGGATTAATAATTATTTTAAATAAATTAGTAATTATTTTCAAAAATAACTCTTTAGGGATGCTAGTTTGTTCATGAAATACGATCTCTTTCATAAATTTACAAACATAATAACCGCAGTCCTTGTCATTTGTTTGTTTCAGACACTGCAGAAACATCGAGAAAAATAATTAATTTGTTTTGATATGTATTTGGATAGTGAAATATAATTATATATACCCAGATACTTTTCCATTTGTAGATCTTGTGGGCATTGTCGTCCTTATGCCCTGGATTCATTCCAGCCTTTAGACGATATTCATACACCGCCCTATCATAACAAAATCCTCATTAAAAGATAATATAAATTATATAACTAGATATTTAGTTCTAAAATGTTGGATCTAGTTTATTAAAAATTGACAATCGCCATCATATATGGTCGATTAGTTGGATATCCATGCAGTGAATCCAGAAAATAAATCTTTGGAGTATCCAAATTGACTGCAATGAGCATCCAATATTCCCTAAAAACACAAAAAGAAATAAGTACTGATAGAAATGAAAATATAATTGATATGATTAAAATGTAGAGTTTTACCCTTGCATCATTGGTATTAAAAAGAGCATGTCAGTCGTAATTCTTCTTTGAAACGTTCTGAGTAGATTTGACATCAATTCAGCCTGAAAATTAGAATCTATTTCTATTTGTTGTGTAGAAATGGTGTGAGGACTAACGAGTCCAAATTTGTATTCATGGGAAAATCCCTTCAATTGTTTTTCATATATACGCCTGTGAAAAATATGAGATGTATTTATCCATAATTATCAAAGTATATCAGCTTCTGTAAAATCAAACCATGAAAACATACCTCATGTATACATTTATAACTAAGGTGCCTAGCCAGTCGTATGTGATGATCTCAGAAACAGCGTCTGCACTAACGAAATCTATTGTTTCCTCTTCGTACATATCTTTTTCACAAAAAATTGTATGACTCTTTCCGTCTTTAATTTTTGTATCCACATGAGCTTGCAATGATATTAAATGTGAAAATAGAACGGGTGGGGTGAACGCGCTCTTAGTAGATCATTTTGATCGGTTGGTTGATCCAATGTTGGAGCCACTCTTTTATTTTAGCTTCTCCATTTTATCCTTCTGTAATAAAATTCATCAGTTCATCCATTTTATAATTTAATTTTAAAGGTTCTGCTTGAAAAAATGAACTGGAAATGAATACCTCTTGCTCGACATGTTTTTTACAAGATTCGACGGCCATGTAATGAATGTTCCAACAGATTTTTCCACCGTATGAATGTCGTCATCGTCATTTGGCACGGGTAGCTCGGCACTCGGCTCATGAGCTACGTTAATTGACACTTTGACATGACCGGTTGGAATTGGTCTGGAGTGTAGCGTGTCATTCTGCATATTGAACACCGTAGCCCTCGCTACAAGGCGATGGGTGGGAGTTGACAGATATAATCCACAGTCATTTTCACACTGCAGAATATCATTACATGAAAGGTATCAGTGTCTATATGATTCACATCTCACAAAAACGAATATTATAACATTTATTGCCTCGGTTAAGTCAAGTCTTTGAGGGGAATGGCTCACCTCAAAGCTGGTGAGGGGTGGATCTTCTCGCGGGGGTTGTTCTTGAGTTGTTTGTTCTCTTCGCCTCTCCTCCATAAAACTTGTTAGCATCTTTCCCTGAGTTTGGATTAGTTCTTAAAGGTTATCTACTTTATCTCACATTACATGAAATTCTTTAGTTTGTTAATCCTCTTGTTTTTTTTTCCGAAAATATGTCCGGGGTGACACCCCAAAACCCATACCTCTGACGCGGCCATACTGTTCTGGCTGTTTCAAGGCCGTTGAAAGTATGTCTGCATCCGGTGCAGGTGTTGTTGATTCCTGTGACTATGTCAAATATAAAATATGAAAAAATAAGTAAGCATCGATATGTAATAGTGATTTAAAGCAAAACAAGTTTATATTAAGTCATACTTACACATGTTTCCCACACTTTTTGTGTGTTTTCATCTATCTGTTTCCCCTCTTTATTAACATGAGCCTCCTTCCATAGCACATGGCGTGGAATGGAAGTGACTTGAGATTTTGCTTCATCAATCTGCATATAAACAGAGAAACATGGTTACAGTGTTGTTTTATGTAACATAGAATTATTACAGTACTTTTAAAATACATACCAATTGTTTTTCAATTGAAGCGTACCCCAACCTTGCTTTACGGTAGGGGTACGCTGGTTTTGCTGCCGTTCTTTATTTTCAGCACTCAGTTTATGTTTCATAAATAAAAACCTATCAATCAACGTGATGAATACAAGAAAAATTACACAACATGTAACCAAACACAATGTACCTGAAAATTCTATTTCACACGACGGTTGCAAAACACATCCCACGTTCCTTGGGATATCAAGTGTGCATAAAGAGGAGGTGGGTGCGGCTTGATTTTCTCTTCGGCATCTTTTAGATGATGTTTCGTTAAAATTCTGCGAAAGCCTCTATGAATCCTTCCTGCCAGTCTGAAAATATATTCTTTGTGTGAAACATCTACTATAAATGCACTCTGCAATAGATGATGAAGGGTTAGTCAATATTTCAGTATTTTATTTTATTTTAATAAATTAAATAGATGATATCGTAATGTTACCGTAATCTCTTCCCACATTAATCTTTTCAACCCACTGACAACATGGTGCCACGACTCTATGTCAATCGGCACGCGTTGTTGAGTGATGATTCCAATGTAGCTACTAAACATGGCTTTGTTGGGGTTTACATGATGACCTAGCTTATTCCATCCCACCTCATATTTGATGCCATTTGCTTTTTCCTTAAGAATTTTTGCTAAAACTCTCAAACTACGGCGCACCTGTTTTTTTTTTGTTTCGCTGGGGTTTCATCGCCTACCATTTCCTCAGTTTCTGCATCATCATTATGTTTCTCCGAAGTGCTAGCATCGGCACTGACACCAGCTGCAACAGGTTGAGAGACCTGTTGTACGTCAGCAGTGGGACCAGCTGCAATAGGTTGAGCGACCTGTTGTCTCTTAGCAGTGGGACCAGCTGCAACAGGTTGAGAGACGTGTTGTGTCTCGGGATTGAGTGCATCAGTAGGTGAAGAAGTCATTATCTTCATAACTGGTTTAAAATTTAATTTAGATCACATAAAAGCAGCAGCGAACAGATAATAACATAATGTAACACAATCTATATTACAATAAAAATCAATAACCTGATTATTGAACTCCCTTTTTTTAAAGGCTGAAGGGATTTGACCCCTCTATCAACTATCCATATCCCTTCATTGTGGTCTCCTCTGACATACAAAACATCGTCTACATTGGGACCACTGCGAAATGATTGAGAAGTCCCAATGAAAGGGTCATCTTCCGTTGAATTTTCATCTGACCCTTCAGCTGTTTTGGTCGATAACAGAACAATTGACCAGTTTCGGTTTGCGGGATCTGGAACATAAAATACTTGCACTGCCTGTGATGCCATTATAAATGGTTCTTCTTTCTCCCCTTCCTTACTGAAATAAACTTTCACGGATCCCAAATCATCTATTTTAACAGCACTCCTGTTATCAACCCACTTGCATTGAAATATCGGAACTTGAAATTCTGTATAATCCAACTCCCATATTTGTTTGATGATTCCAAAGTATGACATATTCGCATAAATTGGATTTCTATCCTTAGCACCGGAAACATGCATTGCTTCAGCCACAAGTGTAACCCCACTATTTTTCATGGTACTATCTTCATTATGTTCATTAGTATAAAATGTATAACTATTAACTACATAAGCATTGTAAGATAATGCATACACACTTGGTCCTCCGGCTAGCCATCGAAGTCATTCCGAAATTGACTTTGGATTTTCATATGACTTCTTAAAAATATGATCTCGAAACCATCCTATAAACTGTCGATTATGTGTATCTGATATCCATTTTTCATCCCTTGATGGATTCAAATGCCTAAGAATTTCTTTGTGGATTTCAACATATGGGTCAACGTCGAAACTGTTATGCAAACCATAAAGGTGGGCCTACTCCCGATCTGTAATATTGATTGTGACAACCTTTATTCAAGAAATTCCTTCACCCTCAAGCCACCCAGTGTGAAGAGATTTTGGTAAGACAAATCTTTCCACACCAGACAAGTATTCTGTACAGAATTCAATGGCTTCCTCAACAATATATCGCTCTGCAATACAACCCTCTGGCCGACTTCGATTTTTGACATACCCTTTCAAAATCTTCAAATACCGTTCAATGGGGTACATCCATCTATAATGTACAGGACCACATTGTCAAATCTCTCTCACCAAGTCGACCATCAAATGAACCATCATATCAAAAAATGAAGGCGAGAAGAACATTTCTAATTCACATAATATGACGGAAATTTATTTTTCCATAGCTGGCAATTTCGCCGGGTCTATAACTTTGCTGCATATAGCTTTGAAGAAGAAACATAGTTTCGTTAATGTATGGCGGACATTCATGGGCAAAATGCAATGTAAAGAAATTGGAATGAGATTTTGCATCAAAACATGACAGTCATGTGATTTCAGACCTTTTAACTTCAAGTCGCTCATTGACACAAGGTTACTGATATTTGACGAATACCCCTCTGGAACCTTTAAGTCATTCAAGAAGTTAAAAAACTGATATCTCTCCTTCCTGGAAAGAGTGTAAGCAGCAGGAGGAAGAAATGTTCGTTGTTCACCATTCACTGGTGCCAAATCTTCTCGTATTCCCATCTCAACCATGTCCAACCTAGCCTTAATTCCATCTTTTTTTTTGCCAGATGTATTTAGAAACGTGCTGATAACACTGTCAAATACATTTTTTTCTACATGCATAACATCAATAAAATGTCTTACATACAGACAATTCCAGTATTTTAATTCAAAAAAAAATTGATCTCTTTTTCCAACCGATTTTCGTAAGGTTTTTCGAAGCCGGTTTACCAAACGTAGTGTCCACATTTTTAACATTCTCAAACAATTGATCACCTGTTAGTGGAGACGGTGTTGTATGTTCTTCTAAACTTCCATCGAATGATGTCTTCCAAGAACGGTACTTATGTAGTCGCAGTAGAAATCTGCGATGTCCTAGAAACACGATTTTCGATGAATGTTTCAAGCTAATTGATTGTGTACCTTCTTCGCAAATGGGACAGCCTTGAGTTCCTTTAATGCTATATCCTGAAAAATTTCCATAAGTAGGGAAGTCATTTATCGTCCCATACAACATGACTCTCAAAGTGAAATCTTCCTTTCTGTAAGCATCATACAATGTAACACCTAAATCCCACAATAATTTCAAATCTTTGAACAATGGATCTAAATAAACATCAATATCATTACCCGGTTGTTTTGGTCCTAATATAAGCATAGATAACATGATGTATTTTCGTTTCATGCATAACCACGGTGGTAAGTTATAATTTATCAACATAACCGGCCATGTACTGTAACTGTTGCTTTCGAAACCAAAAGGATTCACTCCATCTGTAGATAACGCAAGATTAAGGTTTCTCGACTCGTTTCCAAATTCAGGATACTCATGATCGATTCTCTTCCACTGAGGAGAGTCTGCCGGGTGACGTAGTATCCCATATTTAATTCATGTATCTGCATGCCATGTTAATTGTTCTGCAGTCTCCTCACTTCCATATAGGCGTCTAAACCTTGGAATGATTGGAAAGTACCATACAACTTTAGTAGGACTAGATTCATCTCTCTTGTATCGAGAAGCACCACACTTTGGGCATTATTTAAGTTATTTTTGGTCCTTACGAAATAGTATATAGTCATTCGGGTAGGCGTGTATTCTTTCAGAGATCATACCCATAGAGTGTAGCATTCGTTTGGCATCGTTTGTTCGGCTCAGGAGCTCATTGTCTTCTGGGAGCATGTCATTCAAGAGGGCAAGTAGTTTCATAAAACTATCGTCACTCCACCCGTTATCTGCTTTCAAATTATACAGGTTTAGTATGGCTGACAATGCTGTATATTTAGTGAAACCAGCATACAATGGCGTCTTTGCACAACTTTTTAACTTCTCAAACAATTTTGGGCAATCACGAAGTTCATCTTCGAAGGTCCTTGTCATTTTCTCAATACGATCTTCATCATCATTCACATCTGTAATCACATCCTCCATACGGTCATCTTTATTGTTCATGTTTGTAATCATATCAGATGATCCATAAAATGCAGTGTCACCCCAGTCAATACTTACATTCATTGTTTCCCCGTGTTTATTCCAACATGTATAACTTTGATCTATTCCGTGACAGATCAAGTGTACTTCCAACTCATCTGGACTAATTTGTTTTGAATAACAACAGCGTAAACACAGACAAAGGATTTGAGAAGAGTCACATGCATGATCTTTTTCAAACTTGATAAATTCTTTCACGCCTTCTTCATACTCTTTTGTCAACCGATTGGAATTCATCCATTCATTATTTATATTCATCCTATTTGAAATACATAGGATGAGTATATTGGTTAGAGGAGAAATGACTTCTCGAACCTTTTCTGGATAACCTAGAACTCCTTCCAAGGAAATAATGTGACCATGAAACAATACTTCTTAAACAAAATATGGGGAATTTATATTATTGTAATAAAGACAAAGCTCTCTAAAAACACCCAAAACAACCTCCATATTATCGGAGTACTCCTCCTATATATTGTAATACACCAAGAAGTATTCTAAATAAACGAAAATAGAGGTGTCTAGAAATATATTAAAGATCTAGTTCATCAGTTCCATGAAATAGATAGAGCATTGGTGATACCAAATGGAATTCATAAATACTTTAAATTTCCATATCGACTTTAAAAATCTATCTTTTGAGCATCCTCTTCCCAAACCCTCAACTGTTGGTACCGTGATCTCTAGAAAATTTTCAAAAACCAATAGAACCTTATAAGATGGTCAAACAATTCATCAATTATAGGAAATATGTAATTATTCAATACTATCACCTGGATATGACTACGGTAGACTATTAAAATTAATAGGCTATAATATGACTTCATTGAAAACAGAATTGGAAAATCCCATAGTGACATGATCATATAGATAGAACCATTTCCCTAAAGATCTTCTAGCTGATCATTTAGCTCCTCTAAATTGGCCAGAGCCTTATGATGTGACGGAATGGAAAATGGGATCTTCCTGTGAAGCAAATATATAGAAAACTAAAACACTCATTGAGGAGGTTATCCCATGAAGTCCTCTAGAAATGATTTTGTGTACTTTTCCATGACCATTGGAATTTCACATGAAGAACACTTCTCAACAACCCCATGGAAAACCTTGGAAAAATGACATGATATGAACCATAACATAGAAGCAACATGTCATACCCTCCATGGTTATAGATCACAATATCCATAAAATACATGGAATCTCCTGTTAAGAGTAAGTAACTAAACCCAATGGTGATAATAGTCATCTAGTGCACTAAATCCAATAAAAAAATCCAAGACGATAATGAAGTCGGAAAAGACCAGGTCCAAAACATGGAATTCTGAAATGTCCTCCATGCCAAGTACCACAACACAACTCTCAATGAACATGAAACCATAACCATTTTTCCTACCCAAAAGGGTTAGGAAATACATGAAATAATTCATAAACTCTGTCGTCATAACCAAGTAATAAAAAAAATATGTGAAATTAATGACTAGGATTCACCATTTTGAAATGAAACCAATACAATAGAAGAATTAAAAAAAATAACCTCGAATTGTGGTTGGCCAAGATTATGAGTCCTCATGAATGACCTCTACTGCATTGATTTTTTCTGGATTAGACTCGTCTATGTATTATTTCCCTATTAATAATCCCCCTTTCTTTTAGGATGTGATCCTCCACCATTTGAAGCCTCTTATTTTAACTAAGAGCCCTTAAAAAAGTGGAGCCTACACCACCCATTAATGGAACACCATTGAGACCAATATTTCAATTAAAATATGCCTCTCACATCAATGCCTTGGGAAACACCTAAAAATAGGTTGGTAGACTTAGAACAATAAGAATAAATCTGATATATTTCCTCAAAGCCATCTCAAAATTAATAGCCATAAGATAATCGTTCGTGGGGAGATAAAGAGATACATGAACCAAATGAAAACACAAAAACATAATAATAACTAAATAAATCTAATGAAGTAGTGGGAAATCATAAAAACAACCCATAGTTAGGATCAAAACATAACAACAATCCCAAACCACCCATGGAAACTGAAGATTCAACACGAAGAATAGTTGTCCAAACACTTACCCATTCCAAACATAATTAATTCATGAAATTTCAATTTGAATCACCTTAAGGAGGAGGACCCGGTGGTGGAGGAGAAGGAGGTGTCGACAGCGGAGGCACCGGAGGCTGCACGGAGGCAGCACGGAGGCAGGGCGGAGGTAGGGCGGAGGCAGCAGAGGCAGCGGAGGCAGCGAAGGAGGAGGAGGAGGAGGCCGAGGTGGAGGAGGAGGCAGTGGAGTAGGAAGAGGAGGAGGAGGCGCCGGTGGAGGAGGAGGAGGATGAGGCCGCGGAATAGGAGGAGGAGGAAGCGCCGGTGGAGGAGGAGGAGGATGAGGCCGCGGTGGAGGAGGAGGAGGAGGAGGAGGCGGCGGCAGCGGCGGAGAGGAGGGCTTCCGCGAGAGCTTGACCGGGTGCAAGGAGGAAGAAGAGGACCCGCGGGTTTTTAACAAATCTACATGAGCCTTTATCATCGCTAGTAAAAAGCGCTGATAAAGGGTGTATTTATCAGTGCTAAAATTAAAAGCGCTGATAAATACAACCTTTATCAACGCTGATAAATAAGCCCTTTATCAGCGCTTGTTTTAGCACTGATAATGTGGACCTTTATCAGCGCTTTTGTTAGCGCTGATAAAGGCTAGGCCCTTTATCAGTGCTTTACTATTAGCACTGATAAAGTCAGGCACATTTCTTGCCCAGTTTTGTGGTAGTGACAACTTAATGATCCCTTTGTTCAAATCAAAAGGAAACACCCAAAGAAGAGATAATTGTTTTATAACCTCTTTAAAAGTTCTTTTCTTCTTCCACTTTCTCTTTCTATGTTATTTCCAAACCAAAATAATAACTCCAGTACCTTGTACAAATAGTGATGTTATTATAAATATGTTATAACCATATTCCTTATTCTATCCATCCTATTAATTATAATGTCACCATGTGTTCATACATATGGCTTACTGTCTCCACATCGTGGTGTAATTTGTTATTCAAAAATATTTTATTTTGATGGATATAATGATGAGTAATATGTATATAAATAATGAAAATAACATGATAATTTATCTTAAGAATTAATATACCATAAAATTACACACCTTTTAATCATTAAGGAAATGATATTGCTGCTCGTGTGTACGTACGGCTTACCGTCTCCGTGACGCGATGAGATTCATTTCCAGGTTCACCATTCAATGATGATTATAAAAATATATATTATTAATAAGTATGTGATATATGACATAATAATTCTACTATATATATATATATGTGTGTGTGTGTGTACTTACATATATCTTATTCACTTACTTCCGTTCAATACGATATAAAAACGGAAACAGCCTTTATGCGTGCATACGGCCTACCGTCTCCATAAATGGTTTTTTCCATTTCATATATCTATCTATTATACATATTTATATTCTAAATATATATTATATATAAATCATATTTTATATTCTGGAAGTATTTAAATAAATATCTAAGTGATACGATCAAGAATAACAAGTTAAAACATGTATGATAAAGAAAGTGATTATTACCTGAAATGTTAATTTAACATATTAATTATTGTTAAATGGGTAGTATAAAGTCATAAATGAATCATTTATAATATAATAAGTATGAATATGGTTCTACTATAATTTAATAACATACTATGGGCATTATACAGGAGGTTAAATGCACCCTCGACCAAAGGAAAGTGCAAGGTAAGGGTAAATTATTCAATCTCATTATTATCCCAGATTGTTTATGTGTAATTATTTTCTAGTATATATTTATTATCCATGTCCATGTTTCATAGAATACATTTAAAAATTATTCTTTTAAGGTACTCTTTAACAAAAATGTCATTTTAAATGTTTTAATTTTTATTCTTCTAAATATTTCCCACTAATGTCCATGTTTTCAAAATGGTTTTATGTATTTATTTATATGGACATGATTTTTTTTTAAATGATAATTCCTTTAAAAAGTTTCAAAGTGGTATAGAGCACTTTAATTAAAAAAATATATATTAAATGATGTACTTTATAAATGTGTGACTTTTAAATGATTTCACAAAAGGATTTTTCTCTCAAAAAGTTTTACTGATCATTTTCAATTATGTCAGCATCCTTTACTGGATATTATTCTTGATTATGGATGATTTATTATAATACAATATTACATATTGTATTGAATGAGTTATGATATGTTTGAATGTGGATGTTCTATTTTTATACCCTTCATGGTTTATGGTTTAAGTATAGACATTTCGTATTCTAGTTTTAATATGGATGTTTATGTTATGTTTCAACATTTTCATATGAGGAATTTAGTGGGCTTAGTAAGTGATGGGTGGGGGCCTCTATAGCCCCCCTATGCATTGGTAGGTCTCATGATACAAACTAGTGTCTTGGAACAAGGCCCTGACAAAAATTTTATTCGTAGTCTTGGCATGAGGCATTGACTGTGTTGTAATGATGTCCAACATTAGGCATTCCATCACTATGAAATTAATTATTACATGTGATTATTAAACTAGTAGAATATATATGTGCATGTTTATATATTGATGTTTGATTTATTTTCTCCATATTATACACATGTTAATGTTTAAAAGGCTGTTGCTTTTATTACACATATTTCCTTAAAATTTTATAGCTTATGCTAAATTATTTACCCTTATTGAGCATCTGAGCTCACCCCTTTCTTATGTTTTATTTTCCCAGGATTCCAAGAAGTGTATTGTGATTGATATTAAATGTCAATATAGGGGAATAATGGTGTTATCAATGGATTATTTATGTTGTGTTCTATGTTTGAATGTGTAATGTAGCATTCATGTATGTACTCTATTTTCCAAGACTACTAAATTGATCGGTCCTTTAGAATTTTATTTCTTGTAATAATGCCAATATATTAAAATAATGCACCGGCTCTAGGATTATGGGTTCAAGGTGTTATAATGAACCTGGTAGAAAAGGATACTTTTATAGGAAACTTTAAGAAATTATTTTTTTAATAGTCTGTTACCATGAGTCAGACTCATCACATGTATTCTTAATCATCCTAAATAATGTACTAATGTTAATTATTTACTTTCTTGATAAAATTATTCTTGTTTATTATTCCTTTTCTTTCACTTTTTACCATGTTACTACAATTACATAATCATTTAAGTTCATATTAGATGTTTTGATGATATTCGGATCATAAGTCCAAAATGACTTCGGTAGGTTGACTATGACTAAATATGACATTATTACAACATCTCTAGAATAATAATAATAATAATAATAATTATAATTTCATAATTATAATTTTTATATATAAATTATAATTTTAAATCCAATCATTAAATGTGGGTATGAAAAATGAACTACGTTATAATCATGGAGATGGTAGGTCGTACACACGCATGAGTATCGTTTAAATTTCTTAAATATCATTATATAAAGAAGATAAGTATTGATTAATATTTATAGAATGGTTATAATATTATAAATATCAACTTAATAAATTAAATATACTTATATATATCTTCCACGTAATGTGGTGATGAAAAATAAATCACATCGCTTTGCAGAGGTAGTAGTCCACACATATGCATGAACGATGTTTTCAGTTTTTAGTGAATGGGAAGGTAAGAAGTTAAATGATATATTATCAATTAAGAGTTCTAATTATGTTATTAATATCATATATAAAAATTAAATTCACCATTATAATTAGTTCATGATATACTGTGATGGAAAATGAATTACATCAGTTCGTGAGGTAGTAGCTTGTCATACACACAGATGATGTTTTGGTTTCGCATTTGATGGAAGATGAGATTGATATAGGTTATAAAATTAAAATAATAACATATAAGTATATATATGATAATGTTTTTTCTATTTTTTCAAGGTTAATTATTATTTTAAGGAGGTGGAAGAAGAAATAAATCTAAAATATGTGATTAAAACCATATCTCTTTAGTGGAAAATCTCTTGTACTTAAAACTTTAAAACCTCTAAGATTGGTATTTTGATGAAAATACGGCCTTTGGAAGGTGGGTATGGGTGTTATGAATGGATTTTTTTAGGTATTGTAAAAACTAAAATGATTTTTAATTGTGAAGTAATGTGAAAAATGGGTTCCCATTTATAAGAGATAGGAGCAGTAATTTTGGAATTATTAGAATATTAAATTAATATAAATTAATTTTGTTGTTCAAATGGAAAAAAATTGATAATATTAAAGTATAAAAATATTTTGTGTTGAAATAATCTCATTTAATGGGATTTTTACAGTTTTTTATCATATTTGTTCCCTTATCGTTTTTTAACCCATAGTTAACCCTTTATAAAATTACGGTAATATTAAAAAAATTACAATTTAAAGGTTAATGTTATTATGATAAAGAAAAAAAAGACCCATAAATAGACCAAGGTATATTTAATTAACAATATCCCATTAATTTTTAAAAATATAACTTTTTTGTAATTTTATATTATTTAATAAAATTTTATTTTCATGAAATATCAATAAAGTCTATTTTAGAACTATTCATATACATGGACTATCATAACATCAAGAAAACTAATAAATTCTAATATAATTAATTGACATATCCTTAAAATGTTATAGTTGTATAAATTATTTTTATAACATTAACTCTTTAAAATTATATTAATTTGAATATTTTTTAATCATTAATTTATTTCTATTAATTGAATAATTATTGCATCAGCACTGTGTAATAATTTAAGATAATTATTTCCTCAATAAAGATTGAAAATAAATTACCATGATGAATATAAATCATTTATATTTAAAATTAATATCTATAAATGAACACATCCTCCATTTTCCCCATGTTAAAAATATTATAGTTATTAAAAATAAAAGTGTGACATTCTTTACTTTTCTTTAAATAAAATATTATAAATCTTATAATCACATACAATTGGAAAAAGGCCACATATTCTAATTTTTGATGAATATGGATTAAATATAATAATAAAATAAAATGTATTAAATTTTTAGAGTCATTTTATAGTCCCTATCATTTTATTTTTAACTTTAATTACCGAATTTATCCATTAACAAGGTAACAAAATTACTAAGGTTACTAGTCATATTGACCAAAAATAAAAGGGTCATATATACCAAATTCTGATCACATAATTCCCAATGTGGAATGATTTTTTTAATATTCATAACATATAAGTGGATGAATTTAATTTAAAATTAAACCTGAAATGCGATGAAAAACTATTTTTAAAAAAATGCCTTTTTATGTATAAAAATTTTTTTATACTAAAATAAAGTATAAAAATGATTTAAAAATTATAATTGGATTATTTTAAATCAAAATAAACTAATTGAGTATTATAAATAATCCAAAACATAATTTTACTTTATAAATACTTTAAAATAAAATATATTTCTCTATAAAAATCTATATTCATCACTATTCATTGAAAAATCAATCTTTTCAGAAAATTATCAAAAATTTATCTTAAGATAATTTTAACATTATACATTAAAAATTTAATATATTTTTTTAAAATTAATATTATATAATTTGGAAATTAATATTTTTAAATAAAACCATATAATAGGTAAAAATCCAATTTTGGTAAAAAAAATAAAACTTTTTCATTTTCTATTGAGAAATTGACCAACATTTGTATAGTGAATATTACTCTATAAAATATAAATAATGAATATATGGTTATGATTTATATAAAAATTACCTATGATATTATAATAATTATTTTGTAATGATAAAATATTATCTAGTTTCTTCTCCATTTTCTCTTTATAAAATGGAAGTGTCGTTCATGCTTACGTACAAACTACCATCTTAATGAGTGATATATTTAATTTTAAATATCATATATTTATGGATTGTTCTAAAATTATATATAATGATTATATATTATACTCATAAAATGAATAAAATTTTGTAAATTTTATTTTAATATTATAATTTTTATTGTTCTTAGTCATTCAGTCTTTTAACATGCTCTTGTTTAGGTCAGTTTTACCACCTACATAAGTGATGTAATAATTTTTATGACATGAATTATTAAAGAATGTTTATTAATGGTGATATTAAATAATAATGTGATAAAAAATAAAAAAATATCATTTTTAGATGATTTATCCATTATTAAGGTGGAAGGATCGTAACTTCTAAACCAAAACATGTATGAAAAATGAAACAATTATCACCCAAAATAGTAATTTTAATAAATATTTTTTTATGAATGATACATAATATATTATAATTAAAATATATATGAATATGGTTTTCATATATATTTATAATAAATATAAATTTACAATATTGGAGGTCAAAGTAACTTACGAGATAAGTCTAACTTGAGGTAAGGGTTTCCCATCTCACTTGTTTCTATGAAACATATGACATATTCACCGCTTGTTTATTTCATCTGGTATATTTAATGACCCTTTGATATTTAATGTAATTAATATTTTTATATTCATGGTATTTAATGTTTCATCTGAAGTTATTTCTTTCGTGTGGTTTATGATTCAAAGGTTACCAAATTAGTATGGAATTTATGTGTCAATCTCATTTTAATTAGGATTGTTTATGATTTAATTTCCATTTTTATAAAATGTATGATATATATACATTAAACCCCATATATTTCCATAAACTTATTTTATTTAAATATATTTGTATGTTTTAGTATCATTTTCCTCTCTTCAATACCCAAAATGATCTTGAAAGTGTTTTTATAAAAATCTAACTTAATTTCACTCTTCAGGAGGGAATATTTTCTCTTCCATATCCATGTTCTCTAATATAATAAATAATTTTTTTAACAATATCCTATGATCATTTAAATTAAATTTAACCCTTGTTTTACTTTCTATAAAAACATTTAAAAATAATATTCTTTTCATTTTCTCAACAAGTTAATGTTTACTAAAGGTGTGAATAGAATATTTATTTTAACAATTTCCTTGTGAAGGGAATTTCATACCATCATGATCACTTAATGACTTAAAGATTACATTATAGGTTTCCATGGTTCCTTTAAGATAATTTTTTTCCCTGATTTTTTTATAGATTTTTATATTTTAAAAGGTGATTTCAAAATGAAAATGTTATTTTCACAATAAATATTATGATGATATTTTAAAGGCATTTTTCATCTATTATAACATCAATTTGTGTTACATATTTTCCATTGGGGATAGAATATAATAATATAATCCTTATTCTTTTGTTATATGTTTTATTATTATTATGAAGAAACATTAATGAAACTCTTTAATCAAATGATAAATGTTTTTATGATCTTATGGCATATATATATTTATGAATGGATTATGATTTTGTAATGGGTGGATCTATTATATACCTATAATGAATTGCATAAATATGGATATCTCATGAGATAAATATTTTATCCTTGATCCTTATTTCATGTTCGCAACCTTATATGTGGACCCATTTCCATATCCATAAGTTTTTGTGAGGATCTGATTTCATTTTCTTAACTGAATGAGAGATAATGTTACTATTTATACACATTTACAATGTTATAATCTTTTACTTGTTCCATATTCATATATTTATGATATACTATCATGGATACTAAATGATTAATGATAATTTTTTACACTTATAAATTTTGAATTTTTCTATGAAAAATATTTATTTAATGAATCATGATTAATGATATTTAAATGATTGGGTATGACTTTTTATTTTATAATCATGTTATGATTCACTTATGCTCACTTATAATCATTTACTGACATATCCTATCTTTACCCTTACTTATAATCTGAGCTCAACCTTTATTATATTTATATTTTCCCCATATTATGAAGAAATTTTTTAAGTAGCGAATGTCTAATAAGATTACTATGATATAATATCTTTCTAAGATATGTTAAATACCCTTTATATAATAAGATATTTATATATCTAGTTTCTAAATAAACTAAACCTTTATATTTCTAGGGTGTGTATAATTGTGTAATGTATTGAATATTTATCTAAAATGATGTAATAATTATAAATTTTATTCTCATGTATCCTTAGTTTGTATCAGAGTAGGGTTTATTTAATTTTTTGAGATTAGGGATAGAAATATTTGATGAATACCCTGGGGATGAACTTATATGTAGGATAACATCTAAATGTTTATATAATGAAATGAATATTTGGTTTAATAGTATTTAAGTATATATCTAGATACTATAAAGTGAAAGAGGTTGTGGCATAGATGCACCTAGGTGTAAACACCTTGAAAAGGCTTGTTGGGTATCAACTCAATCCTCAATATGTGTATAATGAGTGGGCCGAAGACCGCACACCTATATAAACACACTAGGGGGTATGATTTTATTTATTCATGATATATTTCTTGAACCATTAAGTTGGATTTTAATATATTGTGACCTTGTATAACCTAGGATAAATATAAGATATCAGAAATTGAAAGGATTTTTTCTTGATTTAGGGATCTTGTGAATAATGTTCATAATTATATTATTTATAACTCTAATTAGTATTTCTCAGATTATGCATTTTGGTTTTATTAAATGTCTAGAACAAGGAGAAACTAAGTTATCAATGGTTGTGAAGGTTGATACGATGGCTTTTTGAATGATTAACTAATCGAGATAAAATCGAGAGTGAATAATCACATGGTTATGTTTAAAAATCCATCTTAATTTATGATTAATAACCTAAACCTATGAGAGTTTAATAATCAATATAATTAGTATTTCTCACATTATGCATTTTGGTTTTATTAAATGGCTAGAACAAGGAGGAACCAAGTTATCAATGGGTGTTAAGGATGCTATGATGGTTGTTTGAATGATTATCTAATCGAGATAAAAGATAGAGTGAATAATCACATGGTTGTGTTTAATAATCTATCTTGATTTATGATTAATAACCTAAAACTAGGTGAGTTTAAAAATCCTTCTAATTAGTATTTCTCAAATTACAAATTTTGGTTTTAATAAATGGATATAATAAGGGGGAACCAAGTTATCAATGGTTGTGAAGGATGCTGCGATGGTTTTTTGAATGATTAATTAATCTAGAAAAAAGCTATAGTGAATAATCGCATGGTTATGTTTTACAATCTATCTTGATTTATGATTAATAAACTAAATCTATGTGAGTTTTATAACACACATAATAAGATAAAAATGGACTTTTTTAAAGTTATTATAATAAAGACCATAGTGGAAAGAATATTTAATTTTTTTATTTCAAAAATGTGGAAAAAATCAGCCAGATAAATTGATGTGAGATGCTCAGGGTGTCCCATTCTTCACAATATATGGTGGTGGATGAGGGATAAATTCAAGGATAAGTATAAGATGATGGGTATGGATAGTGGAAACAAGTATTCAACCAACACTATAAAGATCATGACCTATTACTTAGACAATGCCCTCAAGGGATTGAGGTGATGGTCAATCCACACAAAAAAGACACTTGGGTTGAGGTAAGGAATTGTGTGATTTTTTATCTTACATTACAAATCTAACTTATATCTTGAGAAGGAAATAATTCACAAAACTAATGGGGAAATCTAAATAATCCTCACACAATGAAGGGAAAAATTATAAACTCCATATTAAAATATTGAATACCAAATTCAATTCCATGGGGTGGCTATTTATAGCCAAGGGATGATATAATGGCCAATGGTCTAATAAAATAAATTAATAAAGCCTATTATTACCTTATACCATTAATGTTAAAAGGATCAAGTATAAAAAATACTTTTTTGGAAAATTAGAACATGCCTTTCCACCTTTATCCCACCATATTTCACATTGAGTACCTAGCCCACCAGATTTGAATTTGGTTTCTAAAGATTACATTTTATAATTTACAGGTGGGAAATATTCCCAAAATTCATGAAACCATGTGGGAAAAGATTTAAAAATGTTATTTGGTCTTGAATAAGAGAGATAATAGGCCCATTTTCTCTATCTATTCATGATCCTTGGGTTTGGGACTTTTAATGTAGTGATATAGGCTCCTGTTGCCACTTGTAGTCTCTTTAATATTTACTGAATAATTGGGCCTTTTGAATATAACTTTGTACATGCCATTGGGTTAATTTCATCCATCAGTTTCATTTTATAAATGTCTAAAAGTAATAGGTATATGTTTTATTTTTGGACAAGAAGGGAATAAAGTAACTAATTCTTGAGGAAATGATGATTTCAAATGAGGGAAATAAATTACATCCTATGGTACCACTTATAGTTTAATGTATTATGTGGTGAACTTGGGAATTATTCGAGTAAATGAAATAATCAAAATTCTAACTCCTAGGCCAATAAAGGTTATATTTTATGCCTACCACTTAAGTAAATCATGATAATTATGTTACACTTATCCTACACTCCAGAGTTGGGGATATCTTGTTGAAATTTGTATGAATGTTCACAATGAAAATCTTATGGTTCATCATTTAGTATAATTTTATATGATTTTTAGTATTTATTATCTCTTTCTACATTTATTCAATATAAATTTCTAGACTAAGGAAATCTCATTTGATATTCTGAATCAACCTCTGATCATCTATCAGTGCACGCATGAACCTAAACATCCAAAGGAAATATTTTTCGTTACTATGGGAATTTATTTAATTAATAGAGATTGAATTATCTTTTATAATCATATATAGTTTTATTTTATCTTTTTATTTATTTAGGATATTTATGAAAATTATTGGTATATTTTAGGGATTATATTATTAGGGAGTATACATTTATGGTATATGACTTTATGAGTGATTAATTTTATTTAGATATAATTATTAATTTAATCATTGAATAATATGTGGTCAAATCATTATAATCATTTGGAATCAAATTTGTTTTGTAATATTTCAACTTTTAAGGTTATTTATTTATAGAATTATTTAATTTGAACATTAACTGTTATTATAGATATTTTTTAGATTGGTGTATGAAGGTTTATTTATATTGAATATTATCTTATCTTGTACTAAAAATTTTGGTTTTAGTTAATTCCAAGAAGTAGAAGAAATGTATTTTCATCCTTTAGTAGATATTATGATCTATTATAAGTTTATTTTAGTGATTAAAGCATGAAATATTCATATTTTCATTCATCATTGGAATATGGAATGAAAAATTGTGGGAACTTATTGAAACACACAACCAAAGGATGAAATTATATTTATGGATTGGAATAAATAAATTATGTAAATTTTTTCATATTTCATGGAAATATAATTCCCAAAATCTAACAGAAAAGAACCTTGAAAATGAAAATGTTTCCTTTTCTAAATTTATTTCTAAATAATTTTTGGTTTTTCCCCCTCATTGACTTATAGTTTTGTGGTCATTAACATTATCATGATCATGTTATATATAACACTCCAATATCCTTTGATCATTTTATTTCTCCTCCATATTCATAATTTTTCTTCTTTCTAATATTATCCTTATTTAGGAACCCGATTATGTGTTATTTCAGTAAACCTTTACCTTTCCCACATCCCCTTTTCAAAATATGTTTTATTATACCTTTGTATGTTGTCAATTTTCAACAAAGGTATTATCAAATATTGAACCCCTGATTAATGAGATAAAAAAATTATGAGGAAAAATTTATTTAATAGGGAATAATGGAACACCTTGAAAATTAATTTTAATATAATAATAGGTTTGATGTTTTTCTTAACATGTAACACTAATCTTTAAGCAAACTGTGATATAATAAAAAATGTATAATTTAAATATTATCATTATAAACTAGGTGTTAAATTGGAGGGTATGAATTGGAATAACCAAATTATGAAAATTATGTATAAATATTTCATATAATGAAAATGTATTGACTAATTCATAATAATTATATAGTCAAATTTTCAATTAATTTATTTTATGCTTTTAAAACATATTTTCTTCAAAAATGGTTTTTATTGAATTTTCTATGTAGAAATTACAATTAATTTATAACATTTTTGGAAATTGTTTTTAAGGAAGTGAATATAATTTATAAAATCATTATTACAATATTATATTACAGTGATTTTTTGGGATTTTTCTGAATATATTTATTTTAAAGTGAGTAGTGAAAAATATTGGTTTTGTAAAATAGTCATTTATTTTCGTTAAATCAAGTGATCTCAAAGTCCCATTATGTTTTAAATTTTTTATTAAAGTAAAATAATCCTCATATAATTAAAAATTATATAATTAATTATATATGAATAATCATTATACTTGATTTTGGAATAAGTTCATTTTTTGTCTTAAAATGCATTTTTGTAAAAACTGTTTTTCAATGCAATGTACACATCTATATTAAAATTTATTTTTCCCACTTATATAAATTTAATAATGAAGATTTTATTCAATATTTGGAATAAATATATTTAAATTTGTTAAATAGTTCCATTTTTTAGCCATTATAAATAGTAACCATGGTAAGGATTTGTTACCTTGACATGAGTAAAACGTGTTTAAAAATATGGGATAAGGAATTAAAATCTATCTAACTCTTGACTTTATCCTATTTTATGAGTGTTATTTGACCAAATATATATATTTAAGGATTTTGATAATGTATTTTAGGAAAATATTTTGACTTTGGGAAATCATTCTTAACTTCTATAAATGTAAATTATCTTTTATCTAAATTAAAAAATTGTTTTTCGGTATCTAAACATAATGGTATATTTGGATTGTTAAATTCAGTTTTTTATTGATAAAAAAGTTCAAAAACATTTCTTTTATTATTATTTTACCAAAAAAATTGAAATATATTTCTTATTTTATTTCAAGGGGAAATGGGTTTTATGTTAAAATAAAATGTTTTCCTAAAAGATATTTTTCGTAAGTTTTGTATACTTATATTAAAAGTAATTTATACCACCTATAGATTCTGAATTAAATATAATTTATTCCAAAATTTGAATCTGAATTTGGAAAAAAAATTAAAATTATCCTTTAATTTATGTTCTTATAATAAATTTATCATGGTAAAAAGTTATGTTATAATGGTTAAGGTTAAATTGGATTTAAAGGGGGTTTACTAAGAGATAAACTTGAAACATATAAAAAACTAGTCTAAATATAACTAATTAGGATTCTAATACATAGATATTACATTATTTGTTTTGGAATACTTATTACATTACATAAATACGATCCCAAGAACCGAAATAGTTTAGCGCCTTTCAAAAGTTATAAACATAATCATTGGTCCATAAGTAAGATACATCATCTCCCACTATGTTCTTCCTAACTAACACCCCTATTAGACATATCATATATAATACATTTCATCACTACCTAGGTAAAGGAAACATAATAAAGGATGAGATCAAATGCTCAGTAAGGGTAAAAAAGGGAGATACATAAGCATTACATGAACATAAGTGTATGAGAACATGATCATAACATTTGAAAACCATACCCTGAAAATCAAAGATCATAATCATGAGTCATTGAATAAACTTTTTTAGTTAATAAGATATGATTCATAATATAATTAAAGAAAATAATACATGAGATCATAAGACAGGGAATTTTTGTCATACACATAATCATATAAAATCATTTCTATATTGGTCAAGGATCACTACCAAGACCATCATAGTGGACAAATTTATTTACTGGACTGAGTTCACTCACTGTTCTAGCACTGTATTACTGAATTGGGTTCACATACCATTCTAACCTAATATTACTAAACTGAGTTCACTCCCCATTCCATTCGTGTATATCTCATGAGATATAATTATTTACCCAATGCATTAGATGGATAGATAGGTTACACCTATCCCATAATAAAATCATACATATGTGTTCCACAAGATCATAAAAATTTATCATATCATAACCCATAAAATGAAATGGGTATAATAAACATGTCATCATATCATAACATATGTAAAAGAGATAGGTTTCATAATCATTTCATCATATCATAACTCATGAAAAGAGGCGGTTTTCATAAGGGTTTTATCATGGTACAACATGTGTAAGAGAAATGGGTTTCATAAACATCATTCCATCAAAACACGAATGATTAAAAGAAAAAATGTGAATGGTATTCTTGGATTATATTCCTAGTAATTAATATCTAACACCAACGAATGTTGTCTTAGATGGAAAATAATTTTGAAATATCATTTAAATCATTTCTTGGGGAAAATATCATTTCCTCTTAGGAAAACTCAATTTAAAAAATAAAACATTTATAAAATCACATTCCATGAAAATATAATTGAAAACATATAAAGTAAGCTTTGAATTAGTTATCATTCATGTTGGTGGAGAATTTCATCTATGTCATACATGTTAAGAAGAAGATTCATTTCACATTTTATTAAATTCCAAATGACCTTTCTTTTGGAAAATTTCATGAATATACCATTCAAAATATTTTGTAAAAAGGAAAACATGGGTAAAAAAGTATTTTTAAAAAAGGATGATATTAAATCCTTTTTGAATTTTTTTTTAAAAAACATGGTTTTTATATAAGGCATATTTTTTATCAAAAATAGAAATAAAAAAAGATTTTACTAAAAATATTTTCTTAATTATATTAAGTTACAAATAGTAGAAATGATATTGTTAGTTGAAAATATCATTAATAAATAGAATATAATAAAATTAATGATTTTCTTGAGAGATAAGTTATATGATCTTGTCATTGTAAACATAATCATAAACAGCCTTGATAAACGATGGTAGTGTGGCATAAAATCATTACCACTTTGGTAATATTGAATCATAACCCATATGAAGGAATACAATAAAATAAAACTTAAATATATTAAGGATGAATAAATTCAAGATATTACATGTTATAGGTGTTATATATACACCTTGTAAAAGGAATATATGTTCATAACTTAATATGTGTCTCAAAGAAGAAAAATTGATACAAAATTTCCTTACAGATTTCGTAACTTTTAAACCATAAACCCCGTGAAAGAGGTATCATAAAATGGATTTGAAAATAATAATAAAATTTATTATAATCATCACAAAATAAATTATTATTCATTATACAAACCACATAGAATAAATATTTGGTGAACATATTTTGTGTCTAACAAATGTAAAACGTGGAATAGAAATCCCTTACTACTTGAGTAACTTTTGAATCATAATCCCCATGAAAAATAATATCAATATAAAAATTAGTTATATTTAAATTAGTTATATTAATTATATACAATTTGATAGGGTACTATATACCCCACAACAAAGGAAAGAGTGGTGAATATGGCCCAAGTCTCTTAGAAATAAAAGTGAGACTAGAAATACCCTTACCTTAAGTCTTGACACTCATCGTACCCATTCAAAATTCTTTTATAATAAATATAATTTTATTATTCATATATCATAGAAAAATTTTAATATATATAAAACCTTATATTATTTAATTATTACTTTATATTACTTGTATTTTAATAACTCAATGTTAATGTTACGTTTCAAGTAATAATTGCTTTGTTTTTCATAAATGTTTTGATTAATTATATTTTCTGTTATATTACCATAATAATTTTTCATAATTATATATAATGATAAAAATGATATAAATATAATATAAATTCATTATATATGTATTTATAATAATCTATAAAAGATAGATATAGTAAATAAAATATACCGTTCATGGAGACAGTTAGTCGTATGTACGCATGAACGTTGTTTCCATTTTCTTATCATATTGATTGAAATAAAATCATATGAAATATTATCATTACGGAATAATTTTATATAATATATATCACATAATTTTATTGAATTCATCCTCAATATATTTCATGTAAATCTTGAATTAATCACATCGCTTTGTGAGGCGGTAGTTTGCCGTAAACAAAAATGACGTTATTAGATTCCCAAAAAATGTAAATCATGGAGGTATGTGTGATATTATAATTAAATAATCAAAATAAAATCATAAATATCATATATAGATATTATTTCCATCATTCTTCCTAACCTTAATTTGTGGTAATGTAAAAAACAAATGACATCAGTTCGCGAGGCGGTAGTCTTTTGTATGCATGAATGATAATTTTGTAACCCATTGGATTTAAGTGTGGGTGGTTTTAGGTAATAAACTAAATACAACAACATATAATTATGTGGAATATAATTATTTTATTATATAATCATGAAATAAAAAAATTAATTTGTTTGATGAAGAAATAAAATAATATTGTTCGTTGAAGAAAATTACCTCTTCTTCGGGTATCTCCTTTTAGTTTTCACAAAAGGCCTTAATTGGTTGAATTTATGCCCAAAATAAGGATTATAAGATGATTTTAAGGAATTTTAGAATATATTTTGATAGGTATTGTCTGTTAAAATGGCTTGAGGGGTGTGAATAGATTGGGAGAGGGGTGGCCTTTTATAAGGGAGGTGAGTGGAAAACATGAAATGTTTTTAAAAGAGAATTCCACCAACATTTTTCTTATGAAAAAAGTATAAAATGGATTTAATTATAGAATAATATATTATATCGTATAAATATTTCCATAAATGGGTTTTGGATAAGTTTGGTTCATTTTTACACATTATGTTCTAAGTTTAACCACTAAGTAGTCTTCTTTTTACCATAATCTTATAATTAATTTTCAATTTATTTCACTAATAACTTTATTAAAAAATTAATTTGAAATTATTAGATATTATATATTATGTTTATTCCAAATAAATAATATATTTTTCTAAATTCAAATCACATAAGAGGTAATAATTATTTTAAAATTAATCCCACAGACATGTCGAGAGAGTGGATTTTTCAAGCAAAAAAGTTCAAAAGTTTACTGATTTTTTCATATCCAATTCCTATGTAAATTTATTCTAATGACCTAAATTAGATTAATATATGTATAATTGAACTAATTTAACTTTAATTCCATTTTAAAATATAATTTAACATCATGAATTAAATAGAAAAATGCAGTTTTCAATTAGAATTTAGTATTATTCACTATTCATTAAGTAAAACATTATAAAAAAATACGAAAAATTCACCCTGAGCTAATTTTAACACAATGAATTAAAAAATGAAGGTTTTTTTATAAAATTAAATTTATAATGTTACCAAAAATTATTTTTAATATTGTTCCCAAAAATAAATAAAAAACAATTTTTTAGAAAATATTATTTTTAAACATATAAAAAATTACAAAAAAGTATATATTTTACTATCAATATGTATCCTTTTTGTAAAAACAATTACAATTAATATTTAAAAAATAGTTATTATTCATTTTTATAAGTTTAAAGGATAGGTTACAATGGTCACAGTTAAATAACTATATTAATAATATGTCCAGGTTTTGTTAAAACTCAGGGTTGTGTGTCATACAAGCTAACCAAGTGTTGCATGAAGTAAAAATAACCCAATTTTTCATATAAATAAAGCTTGAATTTTTGTAGAATTTAATTAAATCTGACAAATAATATTAATTTATTCAAAAAAAAGGTTCATAAAAACTCAAGGTGTTACACTCTACCCGCCATAAAATGAATTTTTCCTCGAAATTCATCACTCTAGTACAAAAAAATACGGATACATATGCCTCATAATATCCTCAAGTTCCCACATAGCTTCCTCAAACTAGTGTAATTTCCAAAAAAAAACTTTGACCACCTGAGTGGTATTTTTTGTAGAAATTTCTCTATATGATCTATAACCTCCGCTAGTAGTTCCTCATAAGAAAGATCTTGCTCCTACATTATTACCTATGAGTTCAATTATTGTTAAGTGTTAGGAATATACTTCCTTAGGAGAGATACATGGAACACATAATGGAATCGATAGAGGTTTCATTGAAGTTTCAATTGATAGGATACCATCAAGGTATAATCAATAATTTCAAACGGCCTAATATACCAAGGGGTTAGTTTATCATTCCTCCCAAATCTCATAACCTTCTTCCATGGAAAAATTACTTGAAAAAACTTTTCACCGACTTCAAATTCAATATAACATCATTGATTATAAGTAACAATTTTCTACTGACATTGAGTTGCCTTGATATGTTCCTGAATGAACTTAACCATACCCACCATTTCTTTAGCTATCCTAGGTACCAATAGATTTATTTCTCTAACTTCATTCCTAAATATTGGATCTCCATTTCTTTTCATATAGGGATTCATAAGGATCCATCTAAATGATTAAGTGAAAGTTATTATTGTAATAAAACTCAACTAGAGTAAGGTATTGATCCCAGCCACCTTTTATATCCAAATAACATGATCTCAACACATCCTCTAGGGTTTTAATTATTCTTTTAGACTAACCATATTTTTAAGGATGATATGTAGTACTGAAACTCAACTCTATATCAAGATCTCACTGAATCCTTTTCCATAATTTTTAGGTGAACCACAAATCCCTATCAAATACAATGGAACGTGGTACTCAATGAAAACATACCACTTATTTAATGTAAATCCTATAAATATGATCCATAGATAATTCTTCTCTAATAGATTTGAATTGTTCTGACCTAGTAACGTGATCGAATACCACCCTTATAGCATTTTTTCCATTATTTGTTTTGCTAAGTCTAAATAAAAAATACATGGTGATGTTTTACCATTTCTATTATTGTATGGTTAATGGATGCAACATCCCCTTAGAATATTTTCTTTCATCCTTAAATTTCTGAAATACCAAACATCATGATATAAAATCTACAATTCCTCTCTTCATTCCATCCCACCAGAAGTATTATTTAAAATATTTATACATATTCATACTTTTAGGATTAATAGAGAATGAATAACTATGAGCCTCCTCTAACAAAACCTTCATCAAGTTTAGGATGGAAGGAATTCATACACAGTTCCAAAACATTATCATCCCATAAATATCAATCTTAAACTCAGAAACATTTATAACCTTCTTTTGCAACTCTACATCTTCCTTTTTCACCTCTTTAATAATAACTTGGATATATGGATTAATATTTAATTGAGTAAGATAAGATTTCTCCCCTTCCATTAATATTTCTATATCCATCCTCTTCAAATCCATAAATATTGGATCTTTTGTGATCGCCATCATGGATAATAAATCCTGATACTTTTGACTCAAAACATCTTCCATCATGGCACTTTCTCAGGGTGGTAATGTATTGAGTATCCAAAATCCTTTATTAGATCTAAAAATTTTCTCATGTACATGTTCAATTCTTTTTGTGTGAATATTTTCCTCAAATTTTCATGATAACTATATATATCACACGTATATCCATAAATATTGTGCCTCTATATATTTAATGAAAAAATTACCATATCTAACTCTAAATCATGGGTTGGGTAATTATTTCTCATGAATCATCAATTTTCATGATGTATAAGTTATAACTATGTCATTCTTTATAATAACACATCCCAAACCCTTCTTGGATGCATCACTATGGATTTAAAACCCTTATTTACTATAGGGTAATTTAAACATAGGTGTGTTGACTAACCTTCTCTTTAGTTCCTTGAAAATTCCTCAAATTCATCTATCTAGAGGAGCTTATCTCCTTTTCGAGTCAACTTGGTCAGAGGATTAGACAATCATGATAAATTCTCTAAAACAATCAATAATTTACATCTAAAACAAGAATACTATAGATCCCAGTCGCCATATTTGATCTTTTACATAATTAAATAGTCTCCTTCTTTGATGGATCTTCTTATATACCCTCTCTTGGGATTATATGATGCCAAAAATGAAACCTTTTGTCACCACAATTCACACTTTGTAAGTTATGGATATAGTTTCTCCTTCCATAGGGTCTTTAGTACAATGGTATTAATCATCTTCCTTTCACCTTGAGAAAATAAGAATATCATCTACAATGACTACCAAAAACTAATAAAGGAAATCTATAAATACTATATTCATTAAATCGATAAGATAGTAGGGGAGTTAGTAAGACTGAAAGGCATCATTATAAATTCATAGTGTCCAAAAAATTTATGGAATTCCATACTGTATATATCCTTCTCCTTGACCCCAAATTGATGATATCCAGAATAAAGTCCAGTATTAGAAAATTATTGGTCTCCATGAATTTGATCAAATAAGTCATCAGTATGGGGAATATGATAATATTTCTTAATTGTGATCTTCATTATCTCTCAATAATTAATGAAAACCAACATCGATTAATATTTATTCTTCACAAAAAGCATAATTTCACCCCAAGGTGACACACTTGGATGAATTAATCCATTATAAAGGGTTTCATAGAGTTTCTTCTTCAATTCCTGGAACACAATTGGGGATATTCTCTAGGGAGTCTTTAAAATTGGTGTGGCACCAGTTATGAGTTCTATTGAGAATTAAACTTCACATTTTGGTGGAAGGCAAGGAAAATATTATAGAAAGTCATAAAAAATTACCTAACAATAATAATATCATAAATATCAAGTTTATCCTCAACCATTTAAGATAAACACCCCTTCTTAATGGGAATTAATACCTAAACAATGGATGTAATCTACATCAGAAGTCTAGACTTATCGTCACAATAGTATACAATAATAGGTTGGTTTGGTATATCAAATTTAACCTTTCTTCCTCTATAATTGAAGAGGTATTTATTATAGAAAGAAAACCCATGACTTGTAAGACATCAAATTCAACTAGAGGAAGAAGGAAGAGGTTTACAAAAATCATAATCCCACCAACATCAATCAAAGAGGAATCATGGAATTGATATGTGATCATCATACTATTAGGGGGTTTAATTGATAATTATTTAAATAATAATTTGAGTGGAACCTTAATACCAATATAAAAGTATATAGATATGAAATAATGGGTAGATCCAAATTCAAAAAAGATATTAATAGTTCTAGAGTGGATGGTAAGTGTGTCGTTCACCACATTGTTTCTACAACCCTCACCAGAAATAGTGTTTGCATGAGATTTAACTTTATTGATTAAATTAATAGGTTGTTTTATTATATCATCATCATTGACCCTTGGGTTACGTAATTGGTTAGAATAATTCCCATTTTTCTTACACTTCAATCATTATAGTGTGGGAGGTGAATTTTGTTCATATTCCTATATGTTTTCATCATTAGCTAACTTCTTTCTATCAATTTGGAAATAAATTTCTTGATGGCCTTCCATTCCACAATTATAATATTTTTGATTCCCCATAAAGAAATTTCCTCCACGATTCTCGCCACACGTAGAGAATAAAGTAAATTTCATCTTCTTCTCTATATGGTTCTTAGATTTTTCTTTGAACTCCATATTCCCTTTCTTATCAAAACCATGATATTGATAAATAACTCTAAATTCCATTTCTTCCATGATTTCACATAAGAAAATCTATTAAGTGTTATTGAATTATATTATGGATAATTACCTTAAAAGTCTTTATTTTAAGCCACCGAATAATCTATCAAACACAATCTCAGGTTGGATGATAATACTAGAAGTGTACCCTACAGACTTGTAAAATTTGTCTTGTAGGTACCCAAATATTTATCATCATTTTGACTTAGCTCAAGGAACTATTTCTCTATCATTATACAAAGAATTCATGGAAAGTACTTATTTAAAAATATGTTCTTGAACTCATTTCAATCCATGGATTCAATTTCATCATGTTGCCTCATATTCTTGATAAGATACCACTATTGATATACTTCACTTTCGAAATGGTAGATATAAAAAATGAATTTTCTTGTTCCAAACACTAAAGGATGTAAAACAAAATTCCAATGGTACTGATCCACTATTTAAAAACCATTGGATTAGAAGACCCACTTATATAAGGTGTTAATTTCCTCATGATGGACTCAACAGAATATTGCTCCATATTTTATTTATTTGGAAGTCTATAATGATTAATATTTTGATAAATTTGTGTGAGAATAGGTATAAGGTTTTTCATTCTAACTCACACAAAATTTTTTCTGAAGAGGTGAATCATTAAATTTTCTATCTCACTCATCATAAATGTAGTTCATTCAGGTTTCATTCATTGACTAAAACAAAAAAACATAGAGTAAGAGACAATAATCATAGTGTAAAACCACATAATAATGGAAATCACTTATATTATGTCAAAGTTATGATACCTTATATGACACCATAGGTTTATCCTAATTCATAAATATCCATATTTTTTTTAAATCCTTTAATATGGTTTTTAAATAGTTTTTTAAAGTGTCCAATTAGGAGTGCTGCAAGACATGTTGTCACACACCATTTCACAATAGTTTCTAGCTCAATATAGTGTTTTGGGGGTTTTTCCAAGGTAAATCTATACCAGATCCAAATAAAATTGTAATATCAATACAAGGATGTATTTCCAAAAAACCACTTTCTCTATCCTTTTATAAAATACCTGGAAATTTTTGTATACTTTGATTCATCCTCAGACATATCCTTAAACATGTCCTTATGGATATCACTATGGTTTTCTCGTCTAAGTTTCCAAAGGTTAACTAAAAATTCACTCTGATTCAAACTATAAAAACCTATGATTATCATACATAAACATTACATAAGTTTTTAGATATATTTATTAAATTACATAAAAACATGCCCGAAAACTATAATATTTTACTACCTTTGGAAACTTGGAAACATAAACATTGGTCTAAAGGGAGTTACATCATCTTCCACTATGTTGTTCATAACTTTTACCCTTCATAGATATATCATATATAATACATATCTTCATAACCTAGGGAAATAAAACATCATAAGTCTGAGTTCATATGCTCAGTAAGGGTAAATAAGGGAGATATGTAAGAATAAAATGAACATAATGGTATGATAACATGATAATAACATTTGAAAACCATACCCTATATTTCAAAGATTTTTATCATGAGTCATTAGATAAGGATTGGTAATTAATAAGATATTATTCATAAGAAAATAAAAAAACATAATCTATGAGAGAAAAAGACATCAAATTTGTGGCATACACATAAGAATAGAAAATAATTTCCATATCATTCAAGTATGACTTCCAAGATAATCAGTGTAAAAATTACTTTAATGAACCAGGTACACTCCCAATTCTATCCTTGTATTACTAAACTGATTTCACCTCCTGTTACATCCTTGTATTATTTAATTGACTATAATCATCATTCTAGTCATGTCAATCTCATGAGATATAAGTATTTATCTAATGCATTGGTGGGAGATATCAGTATCCCCTGTCATATAATGAAATCATATATATGTGTGCCACAAGATCATAAAAATTAATCATATTATAACCCATGAAATGAAATGGGTATCATAAACATGTCATTATCTCATAAATTATGGAAAGGGGATTCATTTCATAATCATTTCATTATATAAAAACCTATGAAAAGAAGCGGGGTTTCATAAGTGTTTTATCATGGTACAACCCTTGGATGAGAAATGGGTTTCATAAACATCATTCCCTCTAAAAAATAAACCAGTCAGAGAAAGAATATTAATGGTATTCTTGGATCATATCCATAGTAAGAAATAAGTAACACTAATGGATGTCATCTTAAATGGAAAAAATTTTAAAAGGTCTATTTAAACATTTCTTAAGGAAAATATACTTTCCTATTAGAAAACTCTCTTTAAAACATAAAACATTTTGAGAAATTTTTTTTAAAATAACCTTGAAAATTTATAAAGGAGTCTTCAAAGTAGTGATTAGTCATAGCAGCGGATAATTTCATCCATGTCGTGCATGTTAAAATAAATATTTTTTTCACATTTTGATAAATTAAAAATGGTAATTGATTTGGAAAACTACATAAATATTCCATTTACAAAATTTTGTAAAAACTTAACCATGAGTAAAAATTTATTTTAAAAAATCTTTGGAAGATATTAAATCCTTTTTGAATAAAAAAATTTATCCTCATAATATTCATTTTATTTATAGATTGGTAAAAAACTGTAGAGGACACAACGAAATAACAGAGAAATCTAGACTATGGGGCTAAAAAAAGTGAAGTCCAAGAGCATCACCAAAGAACAAGCCAATAACTTTTGGATAAAACGAGCCCAAAGTTGAGAAACAAGTAACCGACTGACCTTGGGTGACCATTACGGCTAGAATATCCACATATTTTTTACCCTCACACCAAGTATAATGGATTTTGTTGTTGTTATCAATGATAATTTTTCACATGAATGAAGAATAGGAGACCTTATAGGGGGCACCACATTGGCCGATTAGGGATTTGAATATTATTTTAGAGTTCGTTTCAACCACTGATTGGGTGATGTTATGATAACTACAAATATCCAAACATGTGAGAAGATCTATGCCTTTTTATTTAAGGGACTCTCCATAGCCAAATGATGCATTGAACACTAAGACAACAGAACCCTTGGAGTCCCGTACAATTCCTCCTCTACACATAATTCCCATGCTACAAGATCAATCAGTATTTAATTTAGGACCCCTCATGTGTTTGTGACAATGAACCCAATGTCCATAGATACCTACTTGGGAGGGTAAGGGAAGGGTTTTGGATCTTTGAAGAAATATAAATGATGGTTAATCCATCTATTTTTTAGAATCCTAGACAAGTTGATCAAAAAACTCATGATCTTGATTCTAATAGTCATCCTTAGACTGAATAATTGAAAAGTACATTTTTATTTTCGTCTAGAGAAAGTCCTAGTACCTCCGTTACAAAGGGCCCTCAAGGGAGTCGAAAATAATGTAACTAAGAGAATATTTCTACGCAAATATCTGAGACTCCCACGGAAGAGACCCCAAACCGTAAAAAATGGTAAGTCCCTCTTTTGGGCATCCGACACTTGCAAGAGTGTCCGAAATGAAGTTAGTTTCCCTCCAGCTATGAGGAATGACGTGTCTCAAAGAAATTTACCTAGCATAACTTTGGATAATTTAAATCAAATCCCATGGAATACCATACCTTCCTTGGATCATCTTCACCAGAATTTCGGAATCTGACTCAACTTCCGTCACCTCAAGACCATGTTCCCTACAAACTTGGAGACCAGTAAGCAGTGCCTAAGCCTCCACCCCCAGGGAAGAACCCAGGCCATAGAAGGAGCTGAATGACACAATAACAGAACTGTATGCATCACACAAGATCCCTCCACCTCTCATTAATACATTTCTAAAAGAACAATCCATGTTGAGTTACAGCCCGCTGGAAGGGGTAGTCCAACCAACCCATCTGCCTCCCGAGCCTCCAAGAGAAATGAGTCTGTTAAAGATGTTGAAAATAAGGTCTGATTTCTGAATCCCTTTTAATAATGAGAGTAGATTATGAATAAGGGGCCTTTCCCTCATAAAAAGAAATGAATCTGAAACACGGGATCCCAATCGTGCTCAATTCTTGGATTCCCAAATTGTCCAGTAGATGGAGGCAAGGATGATGGAAGGAACCTTATATTCCATGATCTTTTCCTCCACACCCTGCAACCATGAGGCCATGAGGCTATGTAAGGGAGGATGCTGAATATCGATCCTTGGTTGTGGAGAGTAGAACGACCAAGGTTCAACCGCCCAGGCACTCTGAGAAAATAAATGGTCAATGGATTCCCTCTTTGAGGTCGCACAACAAAAGCACCGTGAGGATAAATGTATACCCCTCATCTGTATGATTTCATCTGTAGGTAAAGCCTTATTCATGATACACCAAATGAGGAAGCTCATTTTGGTGGGGATCTCTTTAAACCAGTAAACTCCACCCCCCTCCTCTGAACTGACCTCTGCATGTCTGCTTCTTCTATACTTTCGGGTGGAGAATATGCCAAGACCGAACCCATGTAATAAAATCTATCATCCTACTCTAACAAGATGATACTATCGAATACCGCCTTCAATTCATCATTAAGTACAACCTCAATAAATTATGGATAAGTGCTTTCTTCTTTGAAGGAGATTTTGGGTGCAAGGCAGTTCGGGAATCTGAGACATTCCCTTGCCCAGTTTTCTTCCTAAAAGCCAACGTCTCCTCTTCCTATGATCCACCAAATCAATTTGGATATCTCATCCAAGCGGTCGAACATACATCATTCCAATCCAGACTATCCTTGGTATATAAAATGTAATGTAAACAAACATATTTCATATCTCGTTTTCCCTATCTCTTTCAAAAAAACAAGTGAAGCGATGACCCCACCTAAGGGGTGTCACAATAAGAGAAACTTTATTCCATATTAATGTCATCCCGTTTAACATATTCATCAATGGATAAATCATTTTTATGGATTATCCATACATGGAAGTTAATTTTGAGAGATATTTATTTACACTATAGTACGAAAACACATTTATCTGCTACCTGGTAAAGCATGATTAGTCGATAATATTCTTTTCTAGAGAAAACACCTGAAGTTGAACCTATGAAAATTCATTCATATGGTTTCTAAGATAACTCCATGAGATCAAAAATATCTTGATAATACTCAACTAAAATTAATTGATTGAAATCAAAGAATCCTTTCACATGGTAACAAATTAGTTTTGGCATGGGAAAACCTAGGAAATCGAGTAGAGACCCTGCCAATTTTTGGTTCCATAAATTTATCATTCCGTTGTTAATGATCCATCAATAATGAAGATTGAGAAATTGGATAGGTGGGTGAACCAAGATCCAAATATGGTAGGAGTGACTATATGGGGGCTTCATTACAGGATAGTAGTTATAGGACTGTATTTAATCTCCATGATATTTTCCCAAAGCATTTGGATATCAGTAACCTCCCAAACCAACTTTCTATGTGATCCATGCATATCTCCTAAAACACTCTTAACGTTGATGCCACCCTCCTACATCAGCTTCACGATCCTTGACCATGATTTCCATTGACGATTGTCTTCCACATGTGCATCCCTGATGAAGGTGGAGAGGATTTGTTTTATTATTCCAACAAAATACTTGGGAACCTTAAGAAAAAATAATATGTGCATGGTAATCATGGTTATAACATTATTAAAAAAATTTATGCACCCGCTAAAAGATAAGAATATGTTTTTCCAATTGCAGATGTAGTTTGTTATCCTATCAACCATCTTGTTGAAATTATTAATGTAGATCCTTCTTGGAGATATAGGTTTTACAAGGTAATATATAGGGAAGCTCCACCTTCCAATTCCCATATGATATTTAATAGAGTTAGCCCTCTTTTCTGAGCAGCACAAAGAAATATAAACACGAATCTTCTAGAAATTAACAATTTGGCCACTCTAATTAATATATTACTCAAGAATTGAGTTCATATCACAATTTCATCTAATTCTTCCACTAAGAAAAATAACTATGTCATCGGCATACATGATATGAAAAACCCCACCAAAATTATGCATGCACCAATATAGAAGGATACCACTTGCTTAAGGGTTATTGTTAATAACACGGCTCAAAGAGTCTTGAACATGAATGAATAGTCCCAGAGAAAAGGATTACCTTTTTAAAGACTCCAAACTAATTTAAAGAACCTTCAACTATTATCCATGAAATAAGTAGTAAGCCTTGGTATTTTGACTTAAAATATTTACAACTTTGTAAACATTGAATCATAATCTCCATGAAGGAATAACCTAAAATGAAACTTAAAGTATCATAAGGATGAATAAATTCATGATACTAAATTTCAATGGAGCTATATATACACCTCATAAAGGGAATATAGATCTATAACAGAACATGTGTCTCAAAGAAGGAAAATTGAGACAAAATTCCTTTATAGATTTGGTAACTTTTGAACAGAAAAACTCATTAAAGAGACATCCTAAAATAGATATTAAAATACCAATAAAATTGAGAAGTATCATTAAAAAAATATTATTAGTCATTATATGCACCACATATAAGAAATAGGTGGTTAATATATCATGTGCCTCACTAAAGTTAAAAGTTTGATAAAAATAACTGACTAATGAGTAAATTTTGAATAATAATCCCCATGAAATAATAACATAAATTGAGGTGTTAACTATCTTGAAAGGGAATTATATACACCAAACTAATTTAATGAGTGGTGAATATGGAATAAGTCTCTCAAAAATAAAAGTGAGACTAGAAATCCTTAAGTCTTAAATCTCATTGTACTCATTCAAACCACCTTTATAATAAATAAAATTTTATTGTAAATATATCATAAAAATATATTAATGTATATAATACCATATATTATTTAACAATGACTTCATATTACTCATATTTTAACAATTACATGTTAAATTTACTTTTCAGTTAATAACCGCTTTATTTTCATAAATGTTTTGATTCATTGTATTTTTTATTCTATTACGAAAATCAAGATTTTAACATCTGAATAATTATAAAAATGATATAAATATAATATATGTATTTCATATATGTATTTCTAATAATTTATAGAATATATAAATAAGAAATGAAATACACTGTTTATGGAGACGATAGGTCGCTTGTACGCATGAATGTTGCATCCATTTTCTTCTTGTATTGAAAGAATGTAAATTATATGATATATTATAATTAAATAATCATTTTTATTTCTTATATATCACATATTTTTATCAAACCAATTCTTAATACATTCTTTGTAAATCATGAACTAATCACATCGTTTCATGAGGTGGTAGTCTACCGTACACACGAACGACATTATCATATTCCCACAAAATCGAAATCATTAAGGTATGTGTGATATAAAAAATATAAATTTATAATAACATCATAAAAATAATAAATATCATATATAAATAGGATTTACATCATTATTCCCAGCCATTATTAGTGGTAATTGTAAAATGAGTGACATTGGTTCGCAAGGCTGTAGTTCGTCACGCACACGAATGAAGATTTTGTAACCCATTTGTGGGAAGTGTATATGGTTTTAGGTAATAAAATTGACATAAAAAATCTAATTATATGTATTATACAAATTTTATTATATAATAATTATATAAAAATAATTTAATGGGTTTTAGGAAGAAATAAAACAAAAACATTTGTTGAGGAACGTTACCTCTCCTTTAGGTATCTTCTTTTGGTTTTCACCAAAGCTGTTACTTGGTTGGATTTATTCACAAAGTAAGTCTTATAGGATGAGTATAGAAAATTTTAGAAGGTATTTTGATATTTATTTTTTTATAAAAATATCTTGATAGGTGTGAATATAGGGGTGGGTAAGTGGCCTTTTATAAGGGTGGTGAGTGAAAACATGATAATTTTTTAAAGAGAGAATTACACCCATGTTTTTCATATGGAAAATTTCTAAACAATGGATAAAATTAAAACATAATATATTATAAGGTATTAATAAGGAAATAAATTGGTTTTAGACAATTTTTGTGTCATTTTTACACCTTATTTAACATTTAACCACTAAGTAGTTTTGTTTTTACTTTAATTGTTGTAATTAATTTTTAATTGACTATACTCATAACATTAGTAAAAAATTAATTTGACCTTATTATACATTATAAATTATTAATATTACAAAAAATTAATCCAATTTTTTAATTCAAATTATAGAAGTGTAAAAAACTAATTAAAAAATAATCTTGCAGATATGTCGAGAGAGCAGTTTTTTAAAGCAAAAAAATCAAAACATTCCACACTTTATATATCCAATTTAAATTTAAAATTGGTTCTAATTATATAAATTGGATTATTAGATTTATAATTAAACTAATTATACTTTATAAATAAATTAAACTAAAATTATGTTTTTAATTAGAATTTCGTATTTTTCACAATTCATCAAAAAATAAATCTTTTTGAAAAAATCCCAAAAATTAACCCTAAGATAATTTTGAAATTATAAATTAAAAAATTAAGTTTATTTTATGAAATTAAATTTATAAAATTGTCAAAAATTAATTTTATTAATGTTCACAAAAATAAATAAAAGCTGTTTTTTGAGAAAATAGTATTTTCCAACATATAAAGACTTTACCAAAAAATTATATATTTTATTATCAATCTAATTAATTTTTATAAAACAATTTTAATTAATATTTAAAAATTAATTATTACTTTTTATTTTTATATATATAATGGATTGATTAAAGTGGCCATGTTTAAATAATTATATTGATAATATGTCGAGGTTTTGTTAAAACTCAGTGTTGTGGGTCATGCAATGTAACCTAGTGATGCATGTTGTGAATGATAACCCAAGGTTTCATGTAACCTAATATTGAATTGGTGCAGAATGTAATCGAATCCATCAAATGAATTTAATTTATTCGAAAAAAAATGTTTATAAAAACATAGGGTGTTACACTAAATGTGATTGGTTGAGTATATTTCAAACCATTCACAACTTATCTATATATTTTAGGTTCCTTAGATCAACTTTACCATGAATATAACCTTATATTAATTTAAATTTTTGAATAATTACAAGAGTTTCACTCCCCTCAATTATAAAAGGGAACCACTTCTCCTATCTTATTTGTACCTATTGAAACACCTATACTGGCCATGCTCTACCTAAATACCTTCCTAGATTCCTTTAAATAATTTTTGAGCTTACGTTATTATCATATTACCATACTAATAAGGCTTAAGGTGTAATCTAAAGAGATCTCTCAAAAAAGTGTTTAGCATTTTACCCTGCTCTTTCAAATTGTATATCTTCTATGGATTTATCTAAATATATTTTATACATCCTAACATAATGAATCAATTATCATAAACATACTTATATTTTATTATGATTATGGTATAACCATTTTGCACCTCTTTTTCATCGAATGGGAAATGAATGTATTGTTCATGCGTATGTGTGGACTTCCACATACACATAGCGATTTGATTCATTTTCCATTAGTTCCTATCATATATGTTTATAATAATGGATTTACTAAATATATATGATATTTGTGATGTAATAATGATTCTATAATTATAAAATATTATCTAATTTATTTTCTCATTTCTAATTATTAAACAGAAGTATCATTCATGTATATGTATGAACTACCATCTCCATGAGTGATATGTTTCATTTTCAGTGTAAAAATTTCATGGAATTTCCAAAAGTTATATATAATGAATTTATGTGATACTTATGATATTAATAATCATAAGTAAATGTTATATTATTATTATTATACCTTGGAATTTTCTTTCTCATTCGGTCTTTCTAATGCAATCTTGTTTAGATTAGTTTACTACCCATATGAGTGGTGTGAAATTTTTGGGGAATTGAATGATTTAGTAATTTTGTATACTAGGGATATTTGTTAATAATATAATTCAAATGGAATTATTATCCTTCTAGAGATGATTTAACCATGATCAAAGTGCAAGGACTGAAACTTCATAATGGAAGCATGCATTAGAAATGAAACAATTATCACCTGAAATGAGGATTTTAATAAAGAATTGTTAATCTATTGATGATAATATTTTATAATTAACCCATATATTGTATAAAAATATGAATATAATTTTCTTATTTATGTGTAATAAATTTAAATTTATTATATGTTATGTTATAGTAACTCATGAGGCAAGTCAAACTTGAGGCAAGGGTTTATCATCACGCTTTTGTTTTTGTGAGACATATGTCATATTCACCACTTTTTTATTTCATTTAGTATATATACTTCCACATTGATATGAAATATCATGAATATACTTATATTAATGATATTAAATATTTTATTTTATGTAATTTCATTCATGGGGGTTATGATTCAAAAGTTACCAAGGTGGTAGGGGATTTATGTTTCAATCTAATTTTAATGGGGATTGTTTGTTCTTGAGTTTACATTGAGGGAACTTATATGATACATATCTATTAAACGTCATATATTTTGTTATACTCTGATTATTTCTATAATTTTGAGGTTTTGGTATTGTTTTTCCTTCTCTAGTACCCAAAATGGTAAAAAAGTTTTTTTAAGTAAAGCCTATTTTATTTTGATCTTCAATAGAGAATTATTTCTCTTCCAAATCCCTATTTTATAAAATAATTTTAGGAAATTTATTAATGATATCCAATTATAATTTAAATTAATTTACACCCATGTTTTTCTTTCTTTATATTTTTTTAAAAAATAATCTTCTTGTCATTTTTTGAATGAGGTGCTTTTTACTAAAGGTGTGAATAAAATATTTTTTTAATGATTATAGCATGAATAAAATTTCTCACAATCATAACTACTCAATGATTTGAATATTCTTTTAAAATTATAAATATTTATATTACAAAAACCTAATATTTTAGAAATTTTTATATTTTAAAAAAGTGATTTCTAAATGAAAAGGGGATTTTTCTCATGAAATATTCTAGTTATATTTTAAAGAAATTTTTTCATTTATAATGCCATCCTCTGATGTTACTTATTCTTACTGAGGTTATGTTCCAATTATATTGTCCTTAATATTTTCCTAAATTGTTTATGATTGTGATGATGAAATATTGTTTAAACCCATTTCCCTTTTCATGGGTTAAGTTATAAATAAATCAAAAATGTTTTTCTAATATTTTTGAATATATATGAATGGATAATGATTATGTGAAGGGTGAATCTACTATATCCCTTTGAAAAACTGGGTAAATATGGATAACTCATGAGATAACTATGTTATGTATGTACCTAATTTTATTTTCATGTCATTATGTGTGGACCTAGTTTCATGTATATAAGTTTATGAGATGACCTGATTTCATGTTCATAACTTAAAGAGTGAACCTGTTTCTATTTTTACATGTCCACAATGATATAATCTTATGCTTATGAAATATTCATATGTTTATTGTATGGTTTAATGTATACTAATTTATTATTGATGATGCATCCTTCTTATTACTTCTATATTTTGTTATGATAAAGCCTTATACCATGAATCATGATTATTGATATTTAATTGATTGGGTATGAATTTATTATTTTATGATCATGCTCTCAAACCTTTATCCTTACTTATGATCATTGATTTATAGTTCATATGTTTACCCTTACTAAGAATCTAATATCACCCTTTATTATGTTTCTATTTTCCTCAGGTTATGAAGAAATATTTTTAGTAGGCTATGTATAAGAAAAAGTAGTATGATAAAATTACTTTATATGAGATATTTAAGATCCTTTATGAAATAATATGTTTATATATATAGTTTCAAATTCACTAAGAATTTATAGTTCTGGTGTGTGAATAATTATATTATGTATTTAATATTCATCTAAAATTTTGGGATATTAATTTATTTTATGATTGGGCCACCTCATTCAAGGTAGAATAAATTGATATCCTTTATCATACCTAGCATGTAACTCCTTATATATAGTTATAAAAATTTATAAATACATTCAAACACATTGAACTAAAATATACATCACAATTCATAATATAAATGGTTTATATCCATAAATAAATAATGGAAGAAATAAATGAAAAATTCAAATATTTAAATATGATACAAACTATTTATGAACATTTCATAAATAAATTATAAAAACTTTATAATTTAGGTACAAATAAACATAACCAATACAATTTTATCCAATATGAAAATTTCAAACTATCATTTCTATGGTATTAATATGAACTCTTTCATATTTCAAAATATAAGATATTTTAAAAACACTTTTATTATTAAACAATTAAAATTTCATGTTTTACATAAAAAAAATTACATAATTTAAATATATCATGTTTGATTTTATTTAAACGATTGATCATATAATTCTACAAAACTCCTTTTGAAATGGTTTAAATATTTTCCAAATGAGGCCTTAATATGAAGAGATTTTTTTTTACCTTATTTTAAATTTATTTACATTTTATAGATTATTTTCTATTTAAATCAACTTTAAACCAATATCACATCGACAAAAACATTTTTTATTCAGTTTAAATCCTCTGAGGGATTCGATGTGGGGACTTCAAGCCAACTCCAGCAATGGTTTTTAAAAATTGTTACAAAAAATTTATTTTCTAAAAAATTTCTCTCAAAATTCCTTGCACCATAGTGTGGTATTCCTCGTGGTGAAAAATATTATCAAGGTAAAACAACAACCATTTTGGCATCCATTTTTGTTGGCCAATGTATTTTAAGAATTGTGTTTTGAGAAGCCCTTATGGGGATCAATCCACTTTATACTAGTCTTTACATGTCTAACATGGTTAGGCATTTGTCAGGGAAAATCATGATTTCTATTTCAACTATTTCACAATGGTATATTAACTATAGTGTTGAGAATCATCCTATGATGCTATGTTTTTCACAAAAAACAAAATAATTCTATAGTGCCTATTTTTATAATACTTATGTTACGGTCCTTTAAAAGGAATAATTTAAATGGTTATTTTACTTTGTTATATGTTGTCATCTTTTTATTTTGAGAAATTAAATTCTCACTTTGGAATCAACCATGGAATAGTACTTAGGAAACTCGTATCTCTGTAATTATTCATCACTTTAAAGATCGAACCAAACATTGGTATATCATCTCTGATACTACTGAAGGAATTTGGAGGGATTTCTAACATCTAAATGCAATGAAATAATATTCCATAAATCTACTGAAACTAGAATATATATACACACATTTTTAATGAATATAAAAAAATAATTAGAATGATTTACCTTACACTGATCGATATATCCTATTAAATAATTTCACAAGCATTTCATTATGATCACTATGAATAAGATGAAATACTTCTTCCTATATAGGTATCCATGAATTGTAAAAATATATCAATGTTGGTGGGGATATTTATCAACACCATGGTCTTTTATAACCATGATTAAAGCTGTTATATAATGACAGATATAGAGAACTATCTTTGAAAATTTCTAATGATCCCATGATTTCACCTGACAATTTTCATATATATCTTGAGGGTTGATCCATTTTACATAAGACTCCAAGAACCTAAAAATTTATAGCTTATTCATGGTATATTTGTTTAACATTATATATTTTTCAATTAATTTGATATTTATATCCCAATCCCATTAATAACCATTTAGTTATTAAATGATTATATGAGATATTAAAACTCTGAAAATTCCTCATCATATGATGAATAACCGAATATCATAACTATTATAATAAATGTTAATAAGAACCCATAAAATATAAAATTTAATGATAATTCTATAGACATATACCATAGTTTAGTGACCTTATTTATTTCAAGGTGAGTCTAGTATAGACCATAATATAGAATACATTGAGTTTATTCATGTTTTAATGCATTATCAAACACAGTTAACGATTCCACAAGATCCTTCACCTCTTCATTCTTAGAAAGAAAATTTTTTAAATAATATTAAGAATATTATGTCTCTCATTATGGATTTCATTGAGATGTATCATTTTTATTAAAAAAATCCAATTCCATATTAGTAATCTTCTTGATGTTTGAGTAATAAAAGTGTTTTCATTAAATCAATAATTTTCTTCATGGTTTTACCCCTTTCTAGATTTTGGTTTTTTTTAAACAAACCTTGAACTTTATCCTCAATTGGAGCTATTTTAATGCCTCTTTATAATTTTATTCTCCTTTATTGTTTGATTCTTTATAATTATTTGATTTCTTTTTAAAGAAGCAGAGATACCATCATCGTCTAATTACTCTTCCTTTATTTAACTATCCTTATCATGAGATGATATATGAAGTTTTGAAAAAAAACAAAAGATTTTTCATTCCCTTTTATTTTGAAATTTTTTTTCTACCTTAAGAATTATTTTCTTGGTTTTCCTTGATGACATTTTGTGTTGATCATCCTTCTCCTCTTATTAATCCTTATTGAGTAAACTAGTTGATAAGTGTCTAATATTTCCATAATTAAACAACTTAAAATTTATTTTTCATTTGAACTTACCATTTACATATTTCATGACTTTTTAGAAAAATGATATGAATTCATTGAAATTGACATAATCATCCTTGATTTATGAGTCCACCTTTTGATGAATTTTATATTCAATTTTATTTTTTTTATTTTAAATTAACACTTATTTTCAAGTATAGACCCAATCTCATTTCATATGCTATCATGATAGTATTATGATTATCATTGGTAAACTTATCTAAGACTTCATTTGAAAAGGCATAGATTTATGCATCAATATTTTTCAATATAATTCTCATCAATTTATTTAAAATGTTAGAATCATTAATAATATCCCTATAAATGTTAATCTAGCTAAAACTTTTTCACCCAAACAATCAATTCAACCACCAATTTGAATTTATCTATTTAAATATCATCAATATGGGAAAAAAATGTTTTAAATAATTCATACATGAATTTTTTATCCTTTATGAGTATTATATATCATTCAATAAATTTCATTCATTGTTTTATATCCCATGACTTATGTCAATTATTTCACAGAGAGGGAGTATATAAATGCATCTCACACTCTCCCATCATCTTCAACATGCATCTTATCTTGAAATGTGATGGATATCCCAAATTTAAAAAACATTTACACTATTTCTAGTGAACATAATAGTATTTAAGATAATAGATAGAGGATATGGAACCATCCACTTTATCAAGATACCATTTCCTTTGAAAATGGTAATATTGTAGTCATTGACAAAGTTTCTACTCACTAAATGATGTAATCAATATAAATAATATCAAGTACATCATAATACTTAAAAATAATAGGCCATAATAAATATAATAAAAAATCTAGGGACTTATAATATAATAAAAATATATAGGTATCATAAAATTAAAGAATAAAATCCTTAATAGCATTATACAATGATATAAAATGAGAAGCCCAAGGAAAAATTCAAAGACTTATGAGAGGGAGTGAATTAGTAATCATTAAAAATACACCAACAAAAATAATTATTCAGAAATTATTTAAAAAATAGGATCACAAAAATAAACCAAGGGATGATAATGAATGATAGAGAGTGAAAAATAACACACATAACACAAGATATTTCTTACAAGGGTTACACACACATTATATCGAGTGGAAAATCCTTGGTATTCGATGGTTGTAATCCTACTAACCATATAATTAACTTGTTATAAAAAATTAAAAGATAAAATTATCCAGAAGATAGTCCTAAACTCTGAGTATAAGAATGATCTAAGAAATATTTAATAAATCAATTAATCTTCTATATCCCTCATAAGGTTCCTTCAATATCGGATCAACTCTATAAATTCATTATTTATTTTAAAGAGACCAAAATAGCTCTAGAATGGCCTCAAGAATGTTTTTAAAAATATTATAAGGTTTCTTAAAACCTTTTTAATAAAAATACATTATTTAAGTACATTTATCAAAATCATTATTTTGTAAAGGAAAGACATAATGTGGTTCATCTCATCAAAGTAAGATATGATGAAAATGATTAGAATATTCATTTATTTATGAATATTAGTAACTATTTTTCCTTATTTTGATTTTATGTTTGAATTATGCTATTATATGGTCACACAACCATGATGCAGTTTCTTTACGTAAAATATCCAGAACAAAGCACTTAAAACCATGATGAATATAATTTATATTATGAGCCTACTATGACATTTTTTTAACTATATTATTTTTATTCCTTTTTATAATCCTATAACATAGCCTTAAATTTATTAAATCTAAGACTAACACTTACATGGTTATTTTCAATAAGAATCATGGAATAGTAAATAATATCATTCCCATTTTCTCTTCCTAATGACCATATTCAATACTTGAAGAAGATCAAATCCATTAAAATTTTCACTTTTAAACTCTTCATAGGTTATTTTAAAACACAATAATATGATGTGATTTTTTCATCATCATGACATATTTTGTGTCTTCTTAAGAATTCAACATTCATTTATATGTCACTCAACTCAAATTGATTCTCTATCAATTCATGATCATGTAGAAAAAAAATATAATATAAAATCACGAAAAAAACTCATGAATGGAATTATTGATAAACTATTAATAATAATATCTCAATTTAATAGTTAGTAAACACCACATTATTAGATAGAATTATGTTATTTAGAGTAGTATTAACCTCATTAAAAAGATCAATACCATATTTGACAAGTCTTAGTTTAGATTTTTTGACTCCACTTTTATCAATTAAATTCATGATGGGTCTTCAAACTACCCAATATCCAAGGTTACATCAAAGATAAGTAAAGATGAAAGGGAATTTTATTTAAAGAATTGAATAATGAGATGAATCAAAAGTAGGTCAATTAATATGAACATATTTTTTAAAAATGAATTTTGGTAAAGTTTTATAAAATCATATCACTTATCTAAAGGAATTTTTAAAAAATAAAGGGGAAATATCATGGTAATTTTCTTTTGAAATGTGTCAATTATATAGTATTTTTTCACTTTGATTCTAATTTTATTAATATGAAATAAGGTAAAAGAAGTTGTGGTGTTCAGTCATCAAGAAGGATTCCAAGGAAGAAAAAATTAAAATCCATCAAGTAAAAGTTTAATTCTGATTGAAAGAAAATGAAGTCAATAGGGATAACGAAAAGAAATAATTTATCAAAATAGAAGAATAAGAGATTGGTTATAATGAAAATGAATAAGGTTCATCATTTAGTGATCATGATGAAAATGTATTTATTCCTAAAGTGAATGGTTAAGAGTTAACTTGTGGTTGAGATGATGAAAAATAAACATGTAATTTATTATAAAATGAGAATTAAAATAATTTCTAATAGATATATATAAATTAGAGAAATATAATAATAATAAGGTAAAGTAACATCTAGCATTTAAAATTGTTGAGAAAGTTTAAGGTGAAAAGGTGTTGTTGGTGGTGAAGGAACTTTAAAGACTAAAAGACTCACTAGTCGATGATAAATGATTAAATGATACATTGGAGGAGAAAATAAAACCCAAATAAAAGAAACTTAAAATTAAATTTAAAATTTTTTAAGATATTTAAAATCATTAAAAGAAGTTTATATTTGATTGCAAAAAAAATCAGGTGAGATATTGGTGAATGTTAAAAGAGTAGTGAGTAGACTTGTGAAATATGTAATAATATCAATATTTATATGAATTATTAATAATATAATTTTATAGATTATCAAGGCCTTATAGATAAGTAATATAATTCTTAATATCAATATTATAAAAATTATATGAAGTGTGTAGAATTATAAAATCTAATTCTTTGGAAATGTTAATTTCAAATCAAAATCTATTATGAATAGTGAATGTGAGGTTATGAAAAAATATCTATATTTCATTATGAAAAGTGTAGAAAATTTCATAAATTTGATTCAAAAAATATATTCAAAAATACAATATGAAATAGAGATATAAAAAAATTATTACAAATTATATGAGTAATATATTCTAGAATACATTTTTTATTTTATGGATATTTTTTGTGTTCTGGTCATTTTAGTCTCATAGAAATGTTTTTTTTGGTTTGAAGTCGATATATTTTAGTCATTTTGTGATATATAGAAGTCTGTAATTAAGGAGGGTACAACCCACTCTTATAAATTAATTTCAAAAGAAAGTTAAAACATTACAAGTGAATGTTGAAAATCAATTTTGACTAGTGATTCCATATTGTGGAAGGTGTGACTAATTTCATTATATGAAGGAATATATTTATATCTTACCAATATAGATAAATATGGATAAGGAATCCAATATCTCTCAAATTAAGAATAAATATAACTATAATTCTTTCAATATAGAAGTTCCATTGAAGGATTCCAAAAATTAACAACCATGGATATTGGAAAATGGTTGTTCATTTTACATGATTAGTGTTATAAAGATTTTAAATAATTTAGATAAGAGAAAATATGGTTCTTTTATAATATAAAATGATGGATATCTCAAAATAAAATGTATTGGATAAATGAATATTGGTGATAAAAATCTAAATTCAAATAAAAATTTATTTTTTTGATAGATTTAAGCGTAACTTTCTCAATGTCTCTTAGCTATGTGATAAACAAAATGAGGTTATATTCTACAAGTGGTAATGTTTAGATAAGTGATTGAAAGATATAAGAATTTTGATTATGGTAAAATGAAGAAATGTAAACATAATTCAGGTGAGTGATATTGAAAACAAATAATACTTATGTTTGAAAGAAAAAAGTGATATATGGTATCAAAGAACTGGTTATTGGGATGTAAAGCCTAGTTTCAGTTTATTAGATGTTCATCCATCAGAATGATGTTTAGAAAAATTTAGTGCATCAGATTATGATTGGGTTTATGTGCAGTCAGTGGTATCAAACACTCTAAGTAGTTGTGGAATATCATAAGTTCATATATTTTGATGGAATCATTGATGTCTATAATGTTCAGAAATAGGATAAGGCTCTATAATTAATTTTCTAGAAGTTCTTATTGAAACAAGCTATTAATTTCAATGAATTTAATGGAGATCACCAATCACATTCCAAATAGAGGTATCTAAATAAAATATGGAGGGTAGTGGAACCTAAATTACTAGATAAAGTTGCCAATAAAAGGAAGTGGGGTACTTCTGTATATTACATCTGGACTCTGAATAGTTCACGAGTGAATTGTAATGTGGTCATAGAATTATAGAGTATGAATCTTATTTAATGAATTATTATTGATGGTTTTGTCTTTTTTGTGTTCATATACTTCTAGTTAATAAAAATAAAGTCATATTGTATCTTATGGTCATGTAGGATAACTCATCTACAGTGTGTTAATACCTTATGTTATTTCTTACTTTATACTCGGTCATTGTTTTTATTTCCTTTTCATTGAATGGTTGTGAGTTCTTATTGAGTATGTGTAATGATGATTTTTTTTTCATGTAGGTTTTATTTAATTTGTACTTATTCTACACTCAGTCATGGGAGTCCATCAATATATTCTAGTTCAACTACACATCTTCAAGTGGTCTAGTTCTAGTAGGGAAATTCCACTGGTCTGAATAAAAACATCCCGTAGTCTCATTGAAAATAGATACAAAGTGGATTCCCAACAAGTGGTATTAAATCTAGAGGTTCAGTGTTTTCTCAAAACACCAGAAGTAGTTTTGGTTTCTATCTTACATTGAAATTATTTTATTTTTCAACATGATTTTAATATCAACAAAAGATATAGAATATAATGATGGAAATAAAAAAATTGATAAATTTAATGGAATGGATTTGGGATTCAAGATAATATAACTTGAGTACAATCTTATTATTAAGGAAATAGATATTCTATATCAGGGGAATATCCAAAGAATATAGATATGGTGGAGTGGGAATGGTTGGAAAGAAAGGAATTGGAATTGGTTATCATTTCATTGGTATAAAATATTAGCATTAATATCAAGAAAAATAAAACTACATTGTAATAAATGAGATGGAATATATGTATGAGAAACCAAAAACCCTCAAACAAGTTTTCATGTTGTGGAAATTGATTAGCTTAAGGTTTTTGTATGGAATACTGGCGGATAATTATGTAAATTAGATCAACATGATCACAAGTAGACTAAATCTGTGAAGATAAATTTCATGTATAATGTATGGGTGTTACTTATAATATATTCAATTCTAGGGAGATGGTATAGAATAGTGACTATAGTTAGTAATTCCAATGGAAAAATATATTTTCTTTTTGAGGATATCTAGAATCTGATCTTCAATGAGTATCTTATCTAAATATAATTCCATGTACCTTCTGATATTTTTCTTAATACTAATGTATATATATGGTCACCTTAATATAAGTAAATATATTGTAAGAAACAATATGAAGATATTTCTTGAGAGAGAAGTTGGGGAAAGTCTACTGGTCCTTCCTTTATATACTAGATTTATGGGGGAAATGGATTATAAAAAAGAATTTTAAGAATATCAAATAGAACATTTATTAGAATAAAAATCCAGTAGTTGAAGTTTTTTATGTTATATGGATGGTATTAATAATTTTTTACTGAGTGTTAATACTACAATAGAGTATTGGGTGATTGAATTTGGAACACCCTTCACTCAACTAGTGAACAAAGGTGCATTGTTAATTATGTATCTAGAAAGTTAAGAATATTTTATCTAGTAGATAATTATTCGTTGGAAATTTCATGGAAAAGGCTATTTCAACATTTAGATAAATAATTGGGGATTCTTTAAGCTCATTGAATTAAGTCACATCTCTGTCCTAGGGAAAAATATTATTTTTGTCGGTTAACTTTATGAGGAATGGTATTCCACTAAATTTGTAAATGGTGTATGTGAATATACATGTGGATCCTAGATGGTTTCCAGAGGGGTGAAGTATGGAACTATTTAATTAATTGGAAGTTGGTGTGAAATTCAAGTTATTAAAAGCTTAACTTTAGATTATTTGGAAGTTTGTCACTCAAAGATTGTACACCATAGTGAGAAGAGTAGAAAATATATAACGAAAAAACAATATTAAGGATTTACCAAACAAAAATTAAAAAGTATGAATATTTTTTGTAGGGGAAATACATAAGGGTTCCCTTTAACTGAGATGGATGGGAGCATAGATCTTAGTAGTTGGAACTTATTCATATAGATGTTTAGAGACCCTCCCTCGTTCAGTTCTATAGTAGATCTCTCTAATTTGTAACTTGTATTGATGATGCTACTATAAAATTTTGTATTTACTTATTAAATAATTATTATTATGTGTTTTTGGATTTTATTCAATGGAAATCTTGGTAATAAATTGAATGTGGATGCATGTCTGAATACATTCATTTATGCAATAAGTGGTACACCAAATAAAATTTTGAAACCTCTAAAAATAGGAAACGGATAAGTCATGAGAGGATGGTTCATAGAACTCCACAATGGATTTTCTGAGAAAATTAATCACACTTTTGCATATAATTATTAAATAATGAGGTTGTATATAGATATTTTATAGGAATGTTTTCATAAACACTGAACATAGTAGCATATATCATCAATGGGAGTTCAGAATCGATGGTTGGGATGGATAATCCAGAGGATACATTGTTCAAGAAATGAATTGTAGTTATCCATATCAAAATCATTAGAATCTAGTAATATGTGAATGATAACCCAAAGGAAAATGAAAGGTTTTAATAAAAACTCAAAATGTGTTTTCTCATTTGTATTAAAGATAATAATTTTTTATTTCAGCTATTGGATGATGATTGGAAATAAATTAATTAGAGTGTGGATGTTCTATCTAATGATGTTATTATGTGAAAAGACTAAAATATTATAGAGAAGTAAGTTGAGGGAAATAAATCATCTATCGTTTTCAAAGTTGATCATAGTAAGAATACATGAATATTGAAACTTCCATAGAAATTAGATGGGAATGTCAAAAGGGCCAAAATTCTAGAGGTGATACTAGAAAAATATGTTCTAGAAAGCTCAAAAGGAATTGAGGTTCAAGAGGGAATATCAAAAGTTATAACTCCACAAGATAAAGTAGAATATATAAATACAATAAGTCTAATTAATTAGAGGGTATCAACTACAATTGAAAGACTAGTTTAGTGATTTGGAGAGTATATAAACTTTTTACTCATAATGGATGAAGGGAAACCCAAATGACTTAAAAAGTGGCATGTCATAGTGAGATATTAAATTGGAAATCAACAATAGATGAATATATTTATTAATTAAAGTTCATTGTAACTTGGTACCTAACTATTTTTTCAACATAAAAAAGAAAAATTCAGAATAAGTGGTTTTTTTATTGAAATGGGAAGCTGATGGAAAGAATAAATTTAAAGTGGGGATGGTGGAAAATGGATTTAAACAAAAGGAATGTGTTGATTTCTCAGAAATTTTCTCACCAATAATTAAACATTCAACTATCCAAATGGTTTTGAGCATAGTTCAAATATATGATTTTTATCTCAAACAGGTGGGTGTAAGGATAGATTTCCTTTATGTAGAGTTAGAGGAAAAACCTTATATAACTTTTCTAGTATGTTTCATGTAATATTTGAATTTGGACATAATATTTAAGAAAAAGAAAATTATTTACGTATTGAAGTATGTACTATGTTAATGGAACTATAATTTCAACTCATTCATGTCAAAAGAAGAATTCATAAGGTTTATGGGGTTTATTTTTATTTCTAGAAGTAGGGAAATTATTGGATTTTTATCATTTTTTTGTAGTATATCGATGAAATGTTACCTATTGGGATGGATAATAGGAAAATTCAAAAATTAATGAGTAATTTTTCTAGAATATTTTAGATGAAATATCTGGGGAAATCCCAAAAAATATTGGGGATGATAATTGAAAGGGATAGGAGTGCTAGAAATTTAATGTTATCTCAGAAGGACAGTATTCATAAGATCATGGAAATGTTTTAAATGATTGGATGTGAACCAGTATTTACACCACTTATTGAACACTTCATATTATCAATGTAAAATATATAAGAAATAGAATAAGAGCATCAGTACATAGATAAAGTTTCATTTTTATCTACTTTCAGAAGTTTAATCCATATAATTATATATACTTGGTTGGATATAGAATATATAGGGGGTGTTGTAACTCAATTTATGTCAAAACCTAGAAGGGAACTCTGGAAAAATGTTAATTTAATCATGTGTTAAATGAAAGGAATGGAATATTTGTTTCTATGATTTGGGGAGTGAGATCCATTATAAGGTTTTATAGTTGAAATGTTTATTGGATATCAAAACACCAAGAAGACAATAATCAGTTTTGTGTTTACCTATGGAGGAGAAATGACTATTTGGATGTGAAAACTACAAAATATTATTACTTTATATAAAAATAAACGATAATATATAGTTACAATAAAAGAAGGGGAGGATTTGTTCTGGTTGATGAAATTTCTAAAGGAACTCTTATTCTCTGAAAATCATAGTGAAATTTACTTGGCCCAGAATATAGTATTTCATGGATGGATAAATAACATTGACCAGAAGTACATCTTTATAAGAAATGTATTGGAATAATAAGTGCCATATCTTTAAAATATATTCAATTTTCAAAATCTTGTAGACATTTTCACTAAAAAACCCATTCAGGAAATTTTGATGCAACATCATATTATAGGGGGATTTAGTGAACTGAAGGAGACTAGAGAAACATTGTATGCAATAAATGAAAAATAATTAATTTTTCTAAAGTATTGGATAGTCATCATAGGTGTTTCCATAAAAAAAACTTTAAGTGGGAGACTATTGGGAAGTGAATTATGTTAGTTGGACTAAAATGATAAGAGGGGTGAATTTAATTTTTTTTAATCAATTTAGTACTATAATTAAGTGATAAAATAAAAGTAATCAAATAAATTTTAATGCAAAGATAAGGGTTTTTGAAATTATAACAAAAAAATATAGGGAATAAAATAAATATAAAGTGAAATATTTATTATATTATATTAAGTTATTAATGTATTCAATTATTGATTGATTAATTAAAATAAAGATATTATTAAAGAAAATATGTGGTAAGTAAATAAGGCTAATAATTTTTTAAGGAAATTTGGTAACATCTCAACAAGAACCCCTCAATCTCCTACCTCAACAGATTGAGAATTTATGAACATATATATATACCTTGAATTTAATGGTAGCCAAGAAACCTAAAAAGAATAGAGACCCTTGAATTTAGAAGTAGTAAAGAAACCTAAAAAAACTTGGTTTTAATAGTTTTCAAAGAACACAAAGAAAAAATAACCTTGGGTTTTAATGGAATACCAAAAACCTGAAGAGAGAGAAAATTGGAAATTTTATTAAGAAAAAAATACGTTTACTAAAATAAATTAATTCTATAGAATGAAAGAAAATATGTTATTGAGATAATGAGAGAGAAATGTTTGTGATTAAAGAGTTTGAATAAGGAAATATAAAGATATCTCAAAAGGAAGAACAATTTTATAGTCAAATCATGTTATAACTATCATAGATCATTTAAGTTTGTGATAGTAGATTTCCAATATTACTATTGGTTGTATATATAACCTATGGGGATACAAATATAAAGCTATAAAAGTAAATGTGTCAAGGGATCCATTAAAGACTTCCATAAAGGCATGTTTTGAATTGCTCAATTGGCACCACTGGCTTCCCGCCTGATGCCACCGACTAGACAGGGCAAGATTTAGGCTTCCTGAGCTAAAGAAGACTCCATTAGTTAGTCGTGAGCTACGAAGGATTAGCTGGTGAGTTAGCTGAATATCTTGTGGTTCTTTACAATGACAACAGTTATCTAGTGATACTCCACCTGGTAGCAAGTGATCAACCTACAAATCTATTGGTTCTTCCCAATGAAACAATCTAGTCGGTAATGTTGTAAAAGGTATCTGATTGTGAAAGACAATGTAAGATCCTCTCTTGGACTTATTCATCCAATTTTAAGCCATAGTTTATTCTAGAGACAACCTACCTTTATGCTCAAACCTAAATAGATAAATACACTCAATTGAAAATCTTATAAAACCAAAAGGTTTTTTTAACATTAAAAAGCATCCAAGAGAGTGAGTTATAAAAAACTCTCCCTTTTGTTGATTATAAAAACCTTTAATATATCAAAAAAACTAAAAAAATTATTTTTAATATTTTATAATGAAATTCAGATGATATGATAGAAGAATTTTCAATACTCACGACATTAAAATAATTGAATTTTAAAAATATTAATCATAATATAAGTTCAAAATAAATTTTATTTAAAAGATATTTAAAAAAGAATAAAATTTTAAAGATATAAAAATAATTTCACCAAATAGGTTTCTATTTATCACCCAAAATTAAAGATATTAAATGAAGGAAAATTATAAATATCGGTAAAATACCATAATTTTATCCATCAATTTAAAAACCCAATAAATTTATCCCCCTTTATGATTATAAAATATATATATATATATATAACGTTATATAAAATAAAAGAAGAATTTACATAACACATCATTGATGTTCCTTTGAGATAGATAAGAATAGAATTTTTAAAATATATGTTAATTTTTTAAAAATAAAAAATGTAAAATGTTTCAGAATAGGAAAATTAGTAAATTCTCATGGTATCAAAACATATTTTTTGAATCCAAATTTTCAATTAACTCAATATTTAAATAAAAAATTGAATATTTTTTAAAATATTTCAATATTTAAATAATATGTCTCATCTAAGAAAATATCAGTATTCACAAGATAATATCCCTCTAAATTGATGAATAAAAATATAAGTAATTAAAAAACGTAAAATATTTAAGAGATAAAAAAAATTTAAGAAAAAGAAAAAACTTTCAATCAATGATTACGTCTTTTAAATGTTGTGTTAATTATCAAAAACATATTTCCTAAGTGTGTCAAAAAATATGTGTGGTAAAGGCCCACAAATCTTTCCAAGGGTGAATATATTATTAAAAATCCAACCATCCCTTTTGGAGGATTTAAATTCTAGGTTCATCTACATGAGAACTAAATCTACTTGTTCATATCCTGGCAGAATTTTATTTTTGATCAATATTAAACTCACATTTCTTCACTAAAATTAAGGTCTTAGAGGATTGAATATGCTTAAATTATTTTTTAAAGAAATATGTTATTAAAACATTTGAAACAACTCAAACTTTCAAAATTTAAATAATAATGTCACAAGTGTAACATACCTAACTCACTATTAAAAAGTTAAAAATGATCTAGTGTAGGTGATTTTGTAAAAATATTGTCTAATTAAATATTGTTTTTAATGAACTCAAACATGATATCACCTTTTAGTAATTGATCTCTCAAAAGGTGGTGTTTGAGGTCAAAGCACTTAACGTGATATTTTTCAGTATGATTTGTAGAAATACATATGTCACTGGTGTTGTCTCAATTAATATTTATAAAAATATAAATAGAAATAGTATCTCCATAATTAAAGGAGACATAAATTTAATTTTCCCCATATTCTAAGAGAGTTTGTTTCATTCAAATAATTTTAGGAGAAAAAATTTCCATTGGACATATATTCTTTATATTCCAGAGAAATAACAAACGAAATTTTCTTCTTTCTCCCCAAGAGATAATTTATATCCAAGTATGTGACATGTCTCACTTGTAGTTTTCCTATCTAGTTGGAATCCTCCAAAATGAGTATTAGAAATGCTCATATGTTTAAAATATGTGTCATTTGTATAAAAAAACAATATTTTTAGAACCTTTTTAACATCTAAAAGATATTTTAAGGTCTCTAAAATATGATTCTTTAGGATTTGATTGGAATTGATCACAAAGGCATACACAAAACATGATATCTGACCGGATCACAATAAGCTAAGAAGTTTCCCAATTATACTTTGATAAATATTTTTTCTAATTGTTTTGTTGTCTTCATCCAATGTTATCTCAAAATAAGTACTCATATATATTTCTTATTTCCTTTACTTGATCCATTCCAAAAAAAATTAAAATTTCATTTGTTTTTTTCTTTGACATAGAAACATTCTGTCTTTATTATGATAAATTTGAGAACTAAGAAAAAAATCAAGTTCACCCATAAAACTCATATCAAATTATTTTCTCATTAAGTATTAAAAAGAAATAAAATCATATTATTTAGTAGAACCAAATATATCATCATCGAAATAAAATTGTAATAATTAACAAATTTTTTTAAATTGATGTAAAAAAATTGAATTGGTTTTTCAAATTTTAAATGATTTTCTAAGAGAAATTGGGTCAACCATTCACAAAAATCCTTATGGAATTATTTTAAACCATAAAGTGCATTGGTTAACCTAAAAATAAGATTTGGATATTTGGAATCATTAAAATCAGAACATTGTTCAATAAAAAATATTTTGGAAATAAAACCATTCACAAAATCACTTTAAATAACCATTTGAAACATCCTAAAATTCCAATGAGTAGAAAATTATAAAAATATTTTAATCGATTCAAGACTACTGATGGGTGAAAAGGTCTCACCATAATAAATTCCTTATTTTTTATAATATCCTTTATATATAAGTCTATATGTTTTATGAGTGATGTTAACTTTTTCATCAATTTTATTTCTAAAAACACATTTGGTTCCAATAATTGGATGATCATCATTTCTTTCAACAAGAGTTCTAACTTTATTCCATTAAAAATGGTTAAAACCGTTTGTATTAAAATTAACCACTTTAATCATTAATAAAATCACCAATATTGATGGTTTATTAGTGTAAAATAAAATCATGATTTTCAACCTCATTTAAAACCAACCTTCTTGTATGAGTACCGAGTTAAAAATCCCCAATTAAATTTTCTATGGGGTTTCCTTTTAATTTTACCCATGCCTTGGTCAAATGGGTATATGGTGTTTCCTCTATAACATAAATTTCTTTTAAAGTTTGTGGCTTTATAAAGATCAAATTTTCATGTTTAACCACAACACCATCAATTTGAGGATGACTTTTAGAAAAATTCACATCAAAATTGATGTGAATTGATTCATCTGAGGCCTTAGTAATTTTATTAAAGACTTGATATTATTTACTTGAGTTTCAATACCCAATAAAAACACATTTATTTAATTTAGGTTCAAACTTTCCTAGGTTTTCTTTCATGTTAAGAATATATCAATTAAAACCAAATATTTTTTAAAAAAATTAAGAATTTTGTTTTTAAAAAGTTTATAGGGGTATTTTAAAGGAAGGATCTTATAGGAACACATTTCATGGTATAATAACTGGTATAAACTACCTCATCCCAAAACTTTTTATGGATAATAAATTCATTTTGGAGAGTTCTTGAAATTTACTAAATATTTTGATTTCCTCTCTCAATAACCCCATTTTTTATAGAGTTCTATGAGTAGAAAAAAATAATTATAACCTTATGAAATACAAAATTTATAAAAATATTTACTATCAAAATCACCCCCTGATTAATCCGAATGGATATGATCTTATAAAATTTTTCATTTTTGGCCTTCTTGGAATATTTGTAAAAAAATATTTAGAAGACAAATTTTTGTGGTACAAGAAATAAACCCATGTAAATCTTGTGTAATCATCAATAATTAAAAAAGTGTAAGATTTGCCTCAAATATGAGAAACATAGGTTGGTAAAAAAAACTCAATATGAATAAGATCAAGGGACTTATAGGTGGACACATATTTTTTATATTTAAATGAATTTTGGTTCTTTTTACCAAGTTGCAGAGGTTTGAAAAATTTTATTTTTGAAATAAAATTTAGGCAAAACTCATATTATATGATTTCAGTTGAATTTGAAAAGTGAGTATGTTCTATAATGACCAAGGTGACTATTAAAAAGCTATGATTCACTATTATATGCACTTAAACATTAAATATTTCAATAAGAGAGATATTTTAAATCAATAATATAAAAAAATATAATGATAAAATAAAAATAATTTTTTTATTGGGAATCAAAAACTTTAAAAAAATAATTTTAAAAATAGAATTTAAAACTTTTAACATAAAATTAACTAATACATATAAAATTATGCTATAATTCATTTAAAACTAACAAATATTTAACAAAAAAATTGAAAAACTAATGGTACCAATACCAATGGTCTTACTCCTTGAGTCATCATCAAAAGTGGTATGGCCTTCATCAATCTTTTCAAGGTGATTGAACTAATACTAGACACTACACATGTGTTTTCATCACCCTCTATCCAGGTACCATATATTTCCTTGGATTTTTATCTTTAAGGAATTTTTTACAAAAAATAATACATAGAGTAAATATTTTGGTACAAAAAATTTGGGTCCGCTCATGTTACCCAAAATTTATTTTTGAATCCATCTTTTTTAGTATATGATTTCCCATAATAATTCCTAAATAAATTATTATAATAGGGATGAATTGAAATAGGCCTTCCATAATGATAATTTTTACATCCACTTTCATAAATGATATGTCTAGTTTTTCTATAATTTTGTCAAAATTTATCTTGTGATCACCCTTTTACATGAAACTGAGAACAGTGAATTATAATTATAGTTTTCTCACCATAAGTTATTTTAGAAATCGGATTTTTGAGATATATAACAGTGGACTCAAGTTTATCATCAATGTGTTTTTATTCTAATTTCAAAGATAAATATTCACTTAATATAAAAAGTTAATTCTTTTCAAAAAAAACATGATAATAATTATTTCTAGTTCTTTGTATTTTTTGGTATGTTCAAAAAATCAATTTGTTAATTCTTTATAATTTAAATGGGTTAAAAATAATAATAGGTAGTATAATTATAAGTTAAAGAAGTAGGAGGAATAATTTCATCATACACCTCAATTTCAGGTATGAGACATTTAGAATTTTCATTACATGAGTCAGATGAGGAGAGGGGGTCTTCACTTACACTCTAAGTAAAAAATTTGTGGGATTTATTACTTTTATTCTTTTACCTTTTTAGTAGGGGTAATCCACTACGATGTGTCCCTAATTCTTGAAATTATAACAAGTTTTATTTGATTCTTTCCATTGATTTTCCATTTTCAAATGGTAAAAGGATTTCTTTTTTATCATGTATTTGTTTAATTCGTTGGATAGATGTTCTATGTCAGTTTTACTTCTAAAAGCATCATCATTTATTTCTTTAAAATAAATTGTCTTATTTTCTTTCACTTCTTTTTCTTACTTTTTGTCTGGTAACATTATGGTAATCTTATTGGTCATGATAGAACCAATGGGTTATTCAATCGACATTTTCTTAATTCATTTTCCCTCTTGAATATTCATTACCTTGGGTTCCTAAAAAATAAAAAAACCCCAAAGTATATTATTCACAAGATTTTATATAGAATGATCAACACCTAAATATATTATACTATTTAAAATTACATTAAATAAAGTAAACAACTCATAAATTTATTCATTGTAATGCATGATAAAACTTTAAAAATCATATCTATATATGTCAAATACAGTATCTTTAACTTTATTGGTTCCTTCATGAGTAAATTCATCTATTTAAAAATTTTATGCGTAGTTTTAAAATTAGATACATGATTAAATTTATTTCTATCTAAAAAATTAAAAATATAGTTTTATTTGTTATAAATTTCAAAAGAGACATTCTCATCGGGCGTCCATTTTTTCTGATTCATTAGTGGGTGTGCAACCAAGCATAATAATTTTCCAAAAAAAATAACTTATTCTCAACAGAACCATAGATATGTGAGTTTTCTAATAAACATTGTATATTTTTGGACCTATAAACCCAAATGTAGTGCTCAAAATCAAACTCTTAACAAGTTGTATTTGATACCATCTAACGTTACCCAAATTTTAACATCTATAATTAAAAATTCAAAAACATATACTGAGCCGCTTACATCCCATAGAATATTTTTATCTATATATATTTAGAAAATTAGGTTAACTAATATACATTAAAACCCATGTCTTTTTAATAAAATGGGTATTTTTCTATTATATTTGTGTTTTTTTATTCCATAAAAGGTATCCAACATTTCCCATTACATTAATTTTTATTATTACACTCATGTTTTCAATCTTGATACTTTTTATTCATATAATAATTTCCACCATTGATCTTGTTATCACTAATATACATCCTTAAGACCTTTGGAAAATAATTTAGAACATAGGGTTAAAAAAAGAAATATAAATAAGGGATATAAAATTAAAGTAAACTCATTGATTCACTTAATATTAATGGAAAAACAAAATGTTGTTTTCAATTTATTATAATAAATAAATAGTTTAAAATTATTTTTTTACTTTATCATGAAGTAAATTTTTTAACCAAAGTTTTCCATAAAACATTTCATAATCATGCATAAATGAAAATCATAATTCATAAGGGTTTCTTAAAAAAAATTATTTGAAAAAAAACCTTTTACCCATAAGATATCACAATAATTATTTTAATTCAAATCTAAATTTTTATCATATAAAATCAAAATATTTCCATAAAAACTATTAACAACTAGAATAATAAATATATCTAAGTATAAAAATATAAATAATCTTGTGGATAAAAATAATTAATTTTACAATTATAGAATGTATAATTTAGGAAAATATAATCATTTCATCAAGTACTTATGCAAAGACATCATAATAATACCATCAGGACCTCGTGACAAGACATCATAAATAATTGGGTACGCATACACCTATTACATAGGATTTTTTTTATCATGAGAAGTACCAATGAATCAAGTGGATATAACTATCCCTTCACATAACATAATAATTATAATTAAATCATCATTTGAAAAAAAAAACAAATACAATACATAATCAATATAAACATTCATATTGTGAAAATACCATACATAATGTTAATATTTTCCCATGTTAATAAATAGAAAAAGAACAATATAAGAAATCCAAATAAATAAGGTTGATGGTATCATTATATTATTTCCCAAGTAAAGTATATTAATATTAAATGGATGATTACATATATGAAAATACCTTTAAAATTATATTCAATCCTTTCTTTTAAAGCATAGGGAGAATATCCTTTTCTTTTGATAAAATTTTAAATAAAAATTTAAATATTATTAAAAAAATAACTTTATTTGAAAATAATTATGAAAAATATTAAATTAAACATAAAATAAAATAATTTTCAATATGGTGGGAAAATCCATTCATGGACTAAACATTAAAATAGAACATTTTTCATACTTTTGTAACAAGTGAAAAGTTACTTGTATGGAAAAGAATTTAAAATATTCCTTTTAATAATTTTTAAATAAAGTAAAAAAATTAACAAATATGAACATTAAAAATATTTGAAACATAAATAAGAACATTATTAAAACATTTGATAAACATGTACATGGAGGATAGGGATTTATAAATGAAAACTTTGAAACAAGGTTTTAAAAGAAATCCCCTACCTTAAGTCATGCCTATAATCATAAATTCTATAAAACATTAATAATAAAATTATATTATTTAATTAATTAATTAATTAATTTTTTATTTTAATTAAATTATCCTTATTCCCTTTATTTAATTTATTACTATGTTTTATTTAGTTACATAAATGATTAAGTTCACATTGAATGTTTTGGGTCTGCTTGATTTATAACCTCAAAACAAAATTGGTATGTTGACTATAGTCAGAGGTTTTATGGTTCCATTACCTAAATAATACTTAACATGTTATAATTATAATATTTATACATTAAATACTCTTTTAAAACCAACCATATATAGAATTAATGAAAAGTGAATCACTTCGTTTTGTAGGGATGATAGTATGTCTGTTCACGTGAACGTCATTTTCATTTTCCTAATTTTTTGAAAAATAAATAAATTATATAATATTTTTATTTTAAAAAATAATTAATATTCAATAAATTTCATATTTATTCATTATTTTCATTTTTATGACCAAACTTGTAAAGAAAAAAATGAAAAATGAATCACATCACTTTGTAGAGGTGATAGTCCCCAGGTACGCACTAACGACGTTATCATTTTCCAAATGATGGTTGGGGAGGATAGAAAGTAATATATTATATTTATATAATAATAATTATGTCATAAATAACATATATATTCATTTGATCCATCATTTTGACCAACTGTATAATTTGGTGATGCAAAATGAAACACATTTCTTTATGTAGGTGGTAGTCCACATGTGCACACGAGCGATGTTTTCATTTTCCATAAGATATAAAAAGTTATAAAAAGGGTTTTGGAATAATAATAATAACACTTAAGTATATTTAAGATCATTATTTTATTATTTCAACATTTTTAATGAATATTTTAATTATTTAGAAAAATAAATAAGCATGAAACACTCGGTTAAGAATTATACCTCTTATTTGGAAACCCTCTCATGGATAACAACTTAATCCTTATTAGGATGTCATTTTGGTGAAAAATTAACATCTAATACATGGCTATTAAGTTATTAAATAGATATTTTTAGATATTTGTTGAGATAAATGGCTCATGATGTTTTAGGAAATGAGGAGAGGAGATTCCCTTTTATAATTGGGGCTGGTAGAAAATCTTGTAAATACATGAAATATTAATATATAATATGTGTCTAACTCCTATAAAATGGATCAAAAATTATATATATTCAAATATAGGGAGTATAATTTTGCAATTTAATAAACTAATCAAATTTAAATATGTTTTGGTTCCATTTTAAACCTTATCGTTGGGTTTAACCCCATCGTTAACCTTGTTTAACCTTAATTGTTTAACAAAATTCCTAACCTTTAAGGATCATTAAAGTAATTATAAAAATTAAAAGTGGAACATAAAAATATCACATAAAATTTATTTTTTATATGTTTTTTACAATTTATTAATTATTTAAAAATGATTCATAAATATTAAATATTATTTAAATTCATTTTCAAGACTATTAACAAAATTTGACATTAAAGGCATAAAGATAAAAATTTAATTATAATTAAAATACTTAAATGAAAAATAATACATAATAATTATCTATAAAAAAATTAATACCATAACTTATCTAAATATTATCACTTTTAATATTCTTAAATCATTTATTTGTTTTTACTTATGCTTTCATAAGCATTGTATCGACATTTCATATGTGATTTAAATAATTATACTATATTTAAAATTTAAAAATTAATGATTTAAATGGAATTAAATAATTATAAATTTTTATGGTCATATTGTTTCATTAATAATGTAAATTTACTCTTATCATAATCATGACAACATATTTAAGATATAAAATGAGTGAAAATAAAATTTTATTAAATATAACTCTTCCTTCTCTTGGAATCCAACCACGATTTCAAAGTAAACCACCCAAAATTGTCTAGTAATGAGGTTGGTCAGATCCAACTCTATTGTAAACAAATAACTGATACGGTTTGAGTTATTTTTTCACTTTTTTACTTTATTTAAATTTTTTACTTAATTAACCTTTATAGCTATAATAAATTTTTTTAACTCAGTGACTTATTTTTATGACCAAAAATAAAATTAGACTTATAAAAAAATTATACAAAATGATTCCAAATTTTAAATCCATTTCTAAAAATTCAATTTGTATAAGTGAAAAAATCAATTTTTATATAATTGTAAAAAATTCAATGAAAAACTGTTTTTAGATAAATGTGTTTTTAAGCATAAAAATGAACTTATACCAAAATCAAATATAATGATAATTACTATGGAATTAATTATATTATGTTTAATAAAATTAGTATTATTTTAATTTAAAACCAAATATAAAACAAAATTATACATTAAAACCACTTGATATAAAGAAACGAATTGACAGTTTTGTAAAAAATGACATTTCTCTCTGTTCACTTAATCAAACATTTTAGAAATATCCCAAAAAATCAAACTAAGAATATTATGAAATGTTGATTTTAAGAATGAATTTATTTTTAAAAAATATAAAATTATCATAAATTAAATATAATATCCTTGCACAAAATATAATACAAATCATTTTTAAATAAATGTATTTTTTGAAGAATAAAATGACTTTATCCGTATTTTTTTCTTAATAACCACAACTAATTGGATTTAAATTAAATTTATTAGATATATAATCCACCCATTTAATTTTAATCATTTATCAATAATGATTAATTTAATCTGTTAATATAATAATACATTGCACACATTAAACAGTTTTAAGAAAAATATGTATTTTTTTAAGGCCTTGGGCCAAAACTTTGGGCCTACGGGCCATGTAATGTGCTACATGCTCACTAGTTCTTTAGGGAAAATATATAAAATGTAATAAAATCATGTGGTTGGGTAGTTTGCCTTTTGGGGGGCCATGACCTTCCTTTTAGGCATGTGTGTGTGTGGTGTGTGTGTGTGTATTTGATGTAATTGTACCCCTAATCACCTAATATATATATCATTTACTAACTAAATATTTTATCTTTATTTTTAACCATTTGATAAAAAATCTATGATTTATAATCAATTTTAGTAAGGAAAAAAATTACACATATTTCATAATTATTTTACATGTATTCATACATGTCAAACCAATGGCTAAGTTTTAATGGTCATATTTAATAAATAATATTTGTATAGTATATCTCATCTTTTAACTCGGTATTATATTTCATACATATAACGCCATGAGATTTTAAAAAAAGGAAAATAATATTTGATAGAATGTATGACACAAAAAACCAATAATATAAGATAATGTAACACCCCATGATGTTGTGATATGTTCTATTTTAAATAAATTAAATCGCTTCGTCAGCTTGTGGTGCATGCAACACCGTGTTTAAACAAAACATGACACTCTATTAAAATATTACTCTTTAAGTGTGACATTTATAACATAGATTTTGATTTGGAGGGTGTGAATAGTAGAAAAAAATAATGAAACTTATATGTTTTACACATGAATAAAATAGAAATATAATCATAACCATTTCAAAGATAAAGAAATGTTTTATGAAAAATTATATTTTTCTTAGAGGCGGTTTAGTCATGCTTTACGCTTGTAATTTAAAATTAATTTTTACCAATTTTAGAAAATTAATTTTTTAAATAATCATATAAATATTTACTTATGGTGAAATTTTGGTGTTTTTAATAAAATATTTATTTTTTAAGAGAATAGAAAAAATACCATTTTTTGTAAAATTGTTATTTTTTGCAATAAATTATTAAACATAAAAGGACCATTGTGATTTTAAATTTTTTTTGATGTAAAATAATTTTTATTTACCTATATTTAATCAAATTAATTATATTTATAATATATTTTAGTATAATATTATTTTATAGATTAAAAACACATTTTTCTGAAAACTGTTTTCAAGTGTATAATGTTTCCCATCGTAATTAATAAAAATAACCCATAATTAAGAATTATATAAATTAAAGTAATAGATTATAAATATATGTTTTTTGTTTTAAAATTAATATAATGATTATTTCTATTCATGAATTTAACATAAGTATATTTTTTCCTTCAAAAATAAATTTCTTGAAAACCTTTTTTCATCATGTATGTGCGATTAATTTTAAATTAAATTATTCCTATTATATTAATTGAATTTTTAAAAATGGATTAAATATTTTTAATAATCATAAATAATAATATCTAATAAGATCGACTTAATTTTTTACCCTAATGAATAGTAAAAATAGTAAAAATTAATTATTGTTGTTAAGGTAAAAACTGATTTATCGGGGGTTAAACTAAAAAGATAAGGGTTAAAATTGCCTAAAAACGTTTCCAAAACCCATTTTATGGAATTTTTTAGACCTTATAACCTCTATTTTCCTATAATTTCTCATTTTGGAGGCTTGTGTCATGATAAAAACATGTGTTTGATTGATTCTTTTCAAAAATTCAAAGTGCATCCTCTCCCCCAATATAAAAGGCCACCCACTATCCCCTCATATTCACACTCACAAAGACCTTTGGTTCAGTCAATAAATACCCAAATATATTCCCTAATTACATCTAAACTTCCTATATTCCTTGTTTAGATCATAAATCCAATCTAGGAAGGCTTTAGTTTAAACCTAAAGAGGCTTCCTGGATAATAATTTAAGTTTTTAACTTTGCGTTTTCATTTCACTTATTCTTAAAACTCATTATAATAGTATGAATATATTATAAAATAATAAAAAAAGTATATAACATAAAATAAGATATTATTATGTTAATTTAATGACCTATATTTATTTACTTATCCATTAAAAGGTAAATAAAATTGTCGATCATGGGTACAAAAAACTACTTCCTTTCGAACCGATGTAATTTGCTTTCCATCACCACCATTCAAGACCAGATATAATGATGTATTTAACATATAAAATTTATGACATTATTATACTTATTTAATTATTATATGAAATATTCCTTCTTACTTTTTATTTTATGGGGGATACTATAACGTCACTCGTGTGTACGGTGAACTATTGCCTTGTGAATCGATGTGATTCATTTTTCACTTTTGATTTACAAGGATGTTAATAAGGATAAAGATAATTAATATATGTGATATTTATGAAATAATAATAATTATTGAAATATAATATCACATATCACTTCTTACCTTCCAATTCAATGGAAAACAATAATGTCATTTGTGAATACGTGTGAACTACCACCTCCATATAGCAATGTAAACTGTTTTTCATTTTCATTTTACATGGATGGTAATAAGGATAGATTTTATTAATATAAATGGTCTATATAAAATTATAATTATTATTTAAAGTTTATTTAATATTTAATTTCCTTAATTTCCATCTATCAAGGAAAAATGGAAACAACATTCATACATACATACGGCCCACCATCTCCATGGACAATGTAATTCATTTCCTATCTCTATATTTTATAGATTTATCCAAATAAATATATAACTAATATATATGATATTTATAACATGTTTTATATTCTATATATTATATAAAAATGATCAAATTAAAATAACCAAAATTACCATTCCAAAACATACATGAGAAACAAAGAAATTATCACCCAACTCACTGAAATTTAACATTTTTATAATCAAAAGAAATTTTAAGGGAAAAGTGTGAAACTAATATGTTAAAACACTAAAGTGTATATCAATTCAATTTAAAAAAAACTTAATTCTACTAAAATCATTATCCTTGTATAATTTCTATGAGAGAGTTTTACCTAAGTATCTGGATCATCCTTTAAAAGGTATTCAAAATGACACGCCAGATTGTCCAAAGTCTACATGTACTCATCATAATTGATCATCCCATTATTGAATCCATTATAATTATAAGATATTTCTTTTAAATCCAAATATTATTCAAACCAATGGTATCAACACTAAACAACCTTCCAATCATTTTGTCATCGCCTTCTTTAGAATAATTAATCACCAAAAATACTTCAACCATTTATTCATTCGAATGAATAAGAAAATATATAGATTGTTCAATAGGTGATCCCATATCCTATTATTGTATAGTAAGATTATCCATGTATTCAATAACCCCATGATCCAAAAACTCATCCTGAATAGTTATTTCAAGAGCCTTAGGATCATTTCCAAACATTTTGACATTCAACTTCTTAGCAAATCTTGTTTCTATTGGTATTTTTAAGTATGAGTAGTCCTTTCTGCCTTTTATATTCCCTCTCCAAATATTCCTCCTCCTTAGACAAGGAATCATACTACCCTAAAAATAATCTGTATAATCACCTAAAAATTACTAGAAAACTCATCGTTGGACTCATTCTTAGGGATCCCCTTCTCATCCTTGGAGTACACTACCTGAGCTACTCTATAATCCTGAACTGTTTCTTCATTCACTAATCCTTAAAATAAATTTCCAGTCCTAATAGATAACAACTCCCTTATTGGGATTGTATTGACTAAATCCCCATCCCATTTTTCATTATCAAGAGCCTTTCCACCTAAGGGGACACCCTCTCTTGATTAATTAGTAACTTCTTCCTGTAATAGAAAATCCCTAGTCCCCTGAGATCCCTATTAAACATTGGTGCCAGTCCTTAAAATACTACCCCAGAATAGGATGCATCCATGGGAGTCATAGAACCTCTCTCATATACCATTTTTATTCCACTCCAAGTTTTTTACCACTCCCAGGTCACACATCCACACCATGAGGGTCATCAAAAAATTTACATGGTATAAGATCCAAAAAACTGGTTTCCATTACCACATCAGAACTCACTTTCCCTGAAGGATATTTCATAGAAGAATTTGGATCGCCTAGATCCATCTTCAATCGACTGAAAATATCAACCACCATTGGATTACCCTCCCATGTTCTAAATTTCATTGCCTTTTCAAAATTTAGATCAGTTGATATACCCAATTTCCTCTAACTAGACGAACCTTCACCAAAATTAGGCACCAATCCCTTGTCATTTCCTCCTATGTCTAAAAACTTATATTTATCAAGTTTTATAGTCCCATGCCTTTAGGTTACCATTGAGTATCCTATTTTCTTATAAAAGGAACAAAATTTTGGATTAGATTCCCTATAACCAACTTCTGTGTAATTTATGAAAATATTTATTTATTGTTTTGAATATTAATAAACTACTTATCACATCGTAGTTTTTCATTGTGTGACATAATATGTGATAATGTTCTAAGTGTGGTTGTCACACTATAAGGTTATAGCAGTTCCCAACTATGATAATAACCTAGAAGTGCTACAATACTATTTGTGAATAAATGTTCTATAACTAGATGATATCATTTAAGAGACACAAATGATATAGGATACCAGGGGTGGAGACTCATAGGACTTTGAGGAACCTTCTCATAGTGTACATTCTTGGTAAAATCTAGTAGCATATTATGAAAATGAGACCCACTAGTAGAAATCCACATTTATATGTGTCATTGGATGTTCCTATCTGTGGATGTGTGTGTTGGTCCTTAAACATTATGATTATTATTAATTAGTATTATGAGTCATACACTTAGATGTATTGAAAAAAACAATCATTACATATGTTTGTAGAGAGGTAAAATATGTTGGGTGTGTCATGAGTAATATTTCATTAATGAATAATATGAGAAAGGATTTTTTTTCTTTTGTTTATTAACTTAAGTTGATATCTTAGGTCATTTTATGGAAATTATATAGCCTAAATAAATCCATGGACATGGTGTTATATATGCTAGTTCATTTTCCAAGAAGTTGAAGAAAGATACATCGAACACATATGTTAATGGCACTAGCATGCAACCCCCTTGATTATATATATCGAGAGAAATGGATTATATTACACCGTAAATGTCTCTATGAGGTAACATGTGGTTATGGAATTAACTTCTTTCCATGTGGGTACCTTGGTGTGTTGCTAGATGTTAACATTGGACTTTAAGATTCTTTGCCTAATGCCACTAAGAAAGTGGCCTTGAGGGTCACACAATAAGTGTATCCAGAATCTCAGTTGAATAATATATAATTATTTATTATTTAACAAGTTGAATAAATATTTTTCTCGACTGTGGTGTAATAATTATTCATGTATGTTTGATCGCATATATTCCATCACTAGTTATTCGATAGAATATAATGTGAGTGGAATATTTAATAAATATTTATTTTTTATTGAGTGAATATAATATTTATTTATTTATTTGTTGGTGGATAATGTAGTTATATTTATTTAATATATATATATATTATTCAAGGCCTAATAAATATTGTGTGGGAATGGAGGACCGAGTTTAATGGTCTGGTGAGAAATAATAAATATTTCATATTATTTAATTAAATAATATTTAATTTTAATTATCAAGTTAAGAAGATGTGGATAAATGATATTATTATTATTATTATTTGACATATGGTTTTTTTGGGATTAAATAAATAATTAAGGGCACTTGTGTAATTATTTTATTTTTACCCTAGCTATATAAATACTGAATTGTGTAATTTTCCCAAAAAAACCAATTCATTTATCTTGGTTATCCACAATGTATTTAGAGAAACCTATCAAGCCTATAGAGATCCCTTATCCAAGATCACTACCATAAATAAAGAGAAATACTCCACCATCAGATCAAGGAGAAAGATTTTGGAAGTCGTTCTCGAAGCGATCAAAGGCATAAGACACAAGCATAAGGATCTACCATGCTAGCACTGATAGATACTTTCAGCGATGTTTGGAGATTCGTGTATTACATTTGGATTATCACTAGAGTAAATCTACACTTGGTTTCTACAATGCAACGATGTTGGATTGCAGATATATCCCCATATTTATCAATAAAGAAACAATTCCTTAAAGGTAAATATTTATTCAATTAAATTAATTATAAATAATACGTGATGATCCTCTCTCTTGTTCTAGAATAATTATCCAATTTCTATTTCTTTGATTCAATTTTTTAGATCATGGAATTCATCTTCATATAGATCTTGGATTGATCATCAATTATGGAAAATATTAATGTTGGGCACCACCCAACACAAGTTTTCGCTGCATACAGAACCTACAAGTGATATCTTAGGGGTCACATAATTATTTATAATAATTTAAAGATCATTTGTGATTTATGAATTTTTAATTTAGTTTTTAAATTCAAGTTTAATCATTCTTTTAATCTGAATTTTTAGATCTGCTTCATCCTCTTTCATTTCTCATATATCTAATTGAGACGATTAAGTTTATGATTAAAATAAAATCAAGGAACTCATCCGGAGGTGCCAAGGTTTTTGTCCAAAAAACACCGGTTTAAACACTGTGTAACCAGAGTTACATGCCATGTATTCATGTTTAGTGAATCAGAGTTGATTCAGAAATTAATTCAAGATTATGCGTTAATTACAGGCTTTAAATGCACCATGTGTTAACTAGAACATATTGGTGCATGTTTAGCTGTAGTACACACCATGTAGCCCATGTACACGACATTTAGTCCCTTTGAGTCGTTGATAGGTTGTGTATTTCAATGAACTGCCTACCTAACTGGTGACCATGTAATTCAAATATCACACTACATATAGCCCATTGGACACGACGTATAGTCCCTTTGAGTCATAGATGGTCTGTGTATTTACATACAAAACCTACCTGACTTGTGACCATGTAATTCAGAGATCACGAGGCGTGTAGTCCATTAGACACACCTTGAACTCTAGTTTTTGAGGTAAAATTTGCATGCCGAGTCCCTAGGCATGTACCTCAGGTAGATTGTGAGAGATGTACATGTTGTGTAGCTCGGATTCACACATTGTGTACTTATACCAAATTATGTATATTTATAATTTATCTATTATAACGTGTAAACCTTGATACATATATTGCATGTGTTCATAAATATAGGACACACCATGAGATAGGTTTTCATATATACATAAATATATAAATACTTAATTAATATCTAGGTAATGTTCAAATTTTCATATCATGTATGGTTCGTATTACAAGTTGTTACCCTACGTGCATTGAATCAGAATGCATGATAGAAAAATCATGTAATTTGTGTAATTATTCATGAAGTACACAATGTTATAGTACATGATAAGTCATGCATTCCATATATCACAAGAGTACAACAATAAATGATTATATTACATGTTGGGAAGAATTGGACGATTATTCACCATGTTTCCTCCAAGGTACATTTATTTACATAGTTAATTTAAAATGAAATTTTTAATTTTGTTTAAAATTATTATGGATGAGAATCATATGGAAATTTGAATGAGAATAAAGATAAAATAACTGATTAATTGAAGATAATAATTAATTGACGTGAGTGCAATTTATCTTAGATAAGAACTATTAAAAATTGCATGATAGTTTTACTAAATGTGTAATTCATTTCATACATGTGGATGATCATGATCAAAGACCAAACCATTATATGATATTGGTTTAATATAAATTTATTATTAAATTAAATTGTTAGTTTGTGTTACTTGTCTCCTATTATTAAGTAGGGCCTTCATGCCCATGGTTTCTTTTATGTAAACCCCTTTTCCATTCACCAACATGTGATTAAAAGGAATATATAAAGGATAGAGCTCCCAATCTAGTGGAGGTGGTTCAAGTTTGAAGATGAAGTGAAAAAAATCCAAGGAGATACAGGGGTGGATAGGTAGAAAGATGTAAACACAAACCTTAATTAGTCTATGTTTTTCCCCTAGGTCAACTATTAATTTATAAACCACTAGATAAGATAACCATTTGTAAAACTCATGATCATACCACTTTATTATTTTATTTTTTTCAAGTTTCATGGTTATTTCATTATGGATATATTTTCATGATCACATAATTTAATTAGTTAACAATCATTAAATATAGACAAAAAAATTGGCTTATGTATAAACATTATCTAAGACATAGTTAATCACTTAAGTAAACCCACTTAATATCAAAAATCATGTGATAAAGATAATAATTGAAAATTTATGCATTAAAGGATAAAATACCTCAATGAAATATTAAGTTGGCATGGCCTTTCATTACTTCAGATAAAATCAAACCATTGTCCAATGTACTTGACCAAATCTAGTTGGGGTGCCTTAAATTATTTGGGAATTCTAACTTGATATTTTGGGTTGACCTAACTTTTTTTACATCAAGAGTTTACATCCAAAGAAGGACTTGGTGTAACTGAGAGGCAAAGGTTGAAAAAATCCAATTTAAAGATTTTATGATTGGGGAGTCCACTTAGTGGATCAAGTATTTGTGAGTTAATGTAGTTGGCCTTTAGAATGTCTACCTAAACCATTCAAGTTTCCTGACCAACCCATGTTAGGGTAATGAGAAGGGGAATATGGATACTTAACACATGAATATCTAAGAAACAAGATATTCTGAAGACAATGGTGAGGGTATTGGGTTTTTATAAAATAGAGGGAGACTAATAAATATAATATTTATTTATTTGTCTAAATTTTATCAAACAACATACGAAAATTTTGCTTATCTTATTTTTTAGAAACAACACTAAAATGACTTCAAATATATCATTATGATCCATAAATGAGAATGAAAATATTCTCACCAACACAAATTTCCAAGAGTGGAAAAGGTGCCTATGATTCATCCTTTACCATGAAAGGAAATTATATGTGCTAGAATAACCTTTTTCTATTTTCACCTGGTAATGAGACAAGTGATGAATGATTGTCTCTCTATTATAAACATCTAAATGATTCTATAGATGTTAAATATTTCATGTTATCATCTATTTCCTATGATATTTTTAAGCATCATGAGGATATGGATGCCTATATCATGATGTATCACATTTGGGATCTCTATCAAGAGAAGGAGAGAAAATAGAGGTATGAGATCTACAATGTATTGTTCAAAACTATAATTGGGGAGTCTACACTAGCTGGGACTCATGTAATCAAGATTATTGGCTACATTGAATGCCTGGACATCTTAGGGATTAAATTCCCAGATGAGTTTCATACAGATATCATACTTTCATCACTACCAAATATCTTGTCTAGCATTATTGTTAATTATAATATGAATGAGAAGAGTATTTTGAAACTTCTTAATTTAGATAACCAAGTGGCTAAGGGCATGGGGTGTGACCAACCCACAGTCCTTATGGTGAATAAAAAAATTAAAAACAAGGAAAATAGGGTTAATACTTATAAATATTCTAAATCTCCCAAGAACCATCCTTTCAAGAAGAAGAAGATCCATAGGTAGGGTAAGGAAAAGTATGAAATATGTTTTTCATGTCCCAATTATGTCCACTATAAGAGGAACTACATCTATAATCTAGGGGAAGATAAAGGTGCACTTGTTATTGAGTGTAAACTTTCAATATATACACATTGGGTATTAGATATAGCTTTTGGGATCCCATCTATATCCAGATGTAGGAACCAAGTTGATCCCAAATGATTTTCAGAGGAGACGTGGATCTGAGATCCACTAATAGTGTGAGGTTGGTTTCTATGGACATTGGTGACTACCACCTCTCATTGCTAATGGAAATGATTTTGGTTTTAAAATATTGTCATTATATACATACAGTTGCCAAAAACTTAATTTATGTATCATACCTAGATACATAGGGGTGTATTTTCATGTTTGGAAATAAAATTGGTTTCTTCTATAATGACAATATATGTTATGGTATATAAAAATTAAATAAATATCATTATTTATTAAATTATGGAAAACAATTTTTTGAAATTAATAATGAATCATGTTCACACGACTCATATAACACCCAGATGTGGAATCATCATCTTGTTCACATAAACGAGAAGCATTTGAAAAAACTCTATCAAGATGTTTATTTAGACTCTTCTGAGATAAAACCACTTTCTATATGTCATGCTTGTTTATAACAAAAAATGACCAAACCATCATTTTTTGGATGGAGTGATAGGGCCACAGATCTTCTAAGATTGGTACACACTAATGTGTGTTGGTCATTTAATGTAAAATCTATTGTTGGATATTCATACTTCATAACTTTCACTAATGAATTCATTAGATATGAATATGTTTACTTAATGAGGTATAAGTCTGAGACCTTTAAGAAATTCAAGGAATTGAATAATGAAGTAGAGAATCAAATTTTTTATAAGATAAATAATATTCGATTGGATCTAGGTGGTGAATATCTTAACAAAGAGTTCATATAATTTTTAGGAGATTTTGGTATTCCATATCAACATAATCCACCTTATACACCATAGTGGAATACAGTTAGTTATAAGAGTAATTGTACCTTATCATATATAGTAAGTTATGTCATGATTCATGAAGATCCTCCATTATCCTTTTTGGGATATTCATCAAAAATGGTGGAATACACATTAAACTGAGTTCCAACTAAAGCTAAAAATACAATTCCCTTTAAGATATGGAGTGGAAAGAAACTCATTTTATCGCATACTGGAGTATGGGTTTGCGATGCATTTTTTAAGGATCTATCAGGAAACAAACTAACACCATCGGGAAAAAATTGTATATTTATAGGGTATCCTAAGGAAAAAATGGTATACTACCTATACAACCCCTTAGACAAGAAAGTGATTATCACCAGACAAGCCATATTTCTTGATTAGTAGAACATCCCAAAAAGGATATTGGGAATAAGATTGAATTTGATGAAGATTATGATCAATATATACATGATTTAGAACAGTAATATATTTCATAGGTCCTCATAGAAGAAGTTGCTCCGGAAACACAAGTACCGCATACGATCTGAAGTGAGGTAAGAGAACTAGAGAGATATGTTTTTCTAGTCACTAAGGATGGTGACTCAATATTGATTGACAATAATGAACATATATCCTACAAGGAGGTAGTAGATAGATTATAATTTGAAATAAGGAAAGAATCCATGAATTTTGAAATGGATTCCATGTATCATAATCAAGTTTGGGTTCTGGTCGATGCACTAGTTGTTATAAATCATGTTGTATAAAAATGGTTATTCAAGAGGAAACTAGACATGGAAGGTAAATTAAATACCTATAAAGTAAGGATGGTGGATAAAGGGTTTAAATAGTATTAAGGAATTTACTACTATGAAACCTTTTCCCCGGTTTCTAGGTTTAAATCCATTAGAATTCTAATTTATATAGTAGCTTACCAAAAATATGAGATTTGGAATATGGATGCCAAAACCTCTTTCCTTAATGGGAACCTTAATGAAAATGTCTATATGAAAGAACTAGAAATGTTTATGACTCCATGTGATACAAAAAGTATTTTCAAGTTTCATATATCCATTTATGGATTGAATCAAGCATCCAATACAGAAAACATTTGATTTGATGAAGTCATAAAATAATTTGGTTTCAGTAAGAATGAATGTTATCCATGTGTTTAAAATAGGTTTAGTGGAAATGAAGTCATTATCCTAGTACAATATGTTGATTATATAATACTTATTGAAAATGACATACCATTCTTACAGTCAGTAAATTTTGGGATAAATAAGTGTTTCTCTATGCAGGACTTAGGTGAAGCAGCCTATATTCTATGGATCAAGATCATTCATGATAGATCGAAGAGGCAGATTGGACTAAGTCAAACAACATATGTTGACCAAATTCAAAGGAGATTTAGTGCGGAAAAATACAAGAGGGTATTGGTTCTTGTGTCACAAGGTTTATATCTTTATAAGAAAATGTGTCCTCATACACTACATGAGAAAGAGATAATGGGAAATATCATATACACTTCAGAGATAAGACCAATCATGTATTATATATAATATACTAGAATTAATGTTTCATATTCACTGAGCATGGTAGGAAGATATTAAGAAGATCTAAGAAAACATCATTGTACTTTTGTTAAGTCTATCCATATGTATCTGAGAAGAACTAAGGATATTTTCTTGGTGTATGGAGGAGACAAGGAGATGGTTATTATGGGTTATACTGATGTTATTTTTTAGACATATCAAAATGATTTAAGTTGAAATCATGATATGTTTAATGTTTCAATGGAGGAACTATGATATGGAAGATTTCAAATTATACAGTTGTCACTAATTATATAGAAAAGTCTAATTATATATAGACTTATTAAGCATCCAAGGAAGTTTTTTAGATTTGCACCTTTTTCCTAGATCTTGATGTGGTACCTATTAGTAATGATCCCATCACATCGTACTGTGATAATACACTAGTGATGGGTCTTGCAAAAGGTCCAAATTCACACCAATGAAAAAAATTTATACTCTAGAAGTATCACCTTTTGAGGGATTTCTATCAGAGGGGTGGAGTTGTTGTAAACTATGTACCCATAGAAGAGAACAAGGAGAACCCCTTGACTAAAGGGCTGCTATAGAAAAATCATGAGTATCATGTGAGATATAGCAGACTAAAGGTTGTAAGTAGTTGGATCTAATATATATGGGAGTCTATGAAGTTGGTTCCCTAGAACCAACTTATGTAAACATTATGATATCATGTGTTAATTTTTTTAATATTAATAAACTACTTATCACGTTATGATTGTTCTTTTGCGTAACATAGTATGTGATAATGTATTAATATTGGTTATCGTACAAAAATGTTATAGCGGTTCCATGCTTTGATGAGAACCTATTAGTTCTATTAGACTATTATTGAATAAATGTTCTATAACCAGATGATATCATTTGAGGGATAATAATGATACATGCTATTAGGCGTTCAAACTCATAGTAATTTGAGGCACCTTCTTAGGGTGTATTCCCTTGGTAATATCAAGAAAGATATTATGAGAATGAGACCTGACAGGAGGAAATCAGCATTTATGTATTCCATTGTTTGTTCATATCTATATACATGTGCATTGGCCCCTAGAATTTAATATTATTATTATTGAGTTTTATGAGTCGCACACTTATATGTATTAATTAAAATCATAATAATAGATGTTCACGGTGAGTTAGGATATGTTGGGTGTGTCGCGAGTAATATTTAATTAATGAATAATGAGATAAGGGATTTGTACCTTATATTTATTAACATAAGTTGATATCTCAATACCTATTTTGGAAATGATATAGCCCAAATAAATCCTTGGGAATGGTGTTCTACAACCAAGTTCATTTTCTAGTAAATCTAAGAATAATACATGAAGCCCATAGGTTTATGACACTAGCATGAAACCTATTTGATTATATATATCAAGATAAAGGAATTTTGTTACATAGTAAGCATCCGTTTGAGGTAACATGTCATTGCAGCATTAACTTATTTATTTGTGGGTACATTGTCAAGTTTCTAGATGCTAACCTTGGACACCATGCTGCTTCGCCTAATGCCATTGTGAAAGCGTCATAGAGGTTCAGACAGAAACTGTATCAAGAATATCAGTTAAACAATAAATTTTTATTTTTTATTTAAAAAGATGAATAAATATAATTCAGGACCGTGGTTTAATAATTATTCATGTATACTTGATTTCATATATTTCATCACCTGTTATTTGAGAAAATATAATGTGAGTGGAATATTTAATAAATATTTATTTTTTATTTAGTGAATGTAATATTTATTAATTTATTTATTTGAGGATAATGTATTGAAATTTATATAATAAACAAATATACATTATTTAAGGATCGATAAATATTGAGGAGGAATGGAGGACTGAGGTTAATGGTCTGGTGATAAATAATAAATATTAAATAATATTTAATTATATAATATTTAATTTTAATTCACAAGTTAGGATCATTTTAAGAAATGATAGTATTATTATAATTATTTCACATGGGGTTTCTATAGGATTAAAGAAATAATTAAGTTCACTTGTGTAATTATTTTATTTTTACCCTAGAAATATAAATACCAAATTATATTATTTTCTTGAGAGAGGAAATTAATTTTTCTTGGTTGTGCACAACGGATTCGGAGAAACCTTTAAATCCTATCAAGATCCTTTCTCTAATAATGCTCCCAAGAAAGGAGGGAAATCCACTTACACTAGATCAAGAAGAATACTTTGGAAGTGGTTCTTAAAGTGATCAAAGGCGGATGATAGAAGCGCAAGGATCTACCATGATATAACCCGTAGATTCCTTTAGTAGTGTCTAGAGATTCATGAAACATGTGTGGATCAACACTAGATGAAATCTAAACTTGGTTTCTATAATGCAATGATGGTGTACAGTAGATCTGTCACTAGATTCATCAATAAATAAATAATTCCTAAAAGGTAATTATTTATTTAATTAAATTAATTATAAATAATATGTGATGATTATATCTCTGGTTCTAGAATAATTATACATTATCTATCTCTTTGATCTAATTATGTGGATCAATACATTCACCCTCATATAGATCTCAAATTGATCATCTATTAGGGTAAAAAGAAATGTTGGGCACCGCTTCTCGCATGCTTCTACTACACCCGGAACCTACACAAAAAAAATCAACCCATGATTCATAAACTATAGGATATCTGCAATGGAACCCTTCAACCACTAAAATCCAGTAAACTCAGTGAGAATTCGGGAAGCATAAACTTCTACATATACTCAGGGATAAATGGGGTGACAAATAACTCTAGTTATACTGTTGGAACACAAATATCTCCCAATGAGGTTTCCTAACATTCTCATACTTGAAGGCTTTTGAAACGGTAAAGGCAGGTCAAGAAAACTAATACAAATAACCACTGATGGGGAGTCACACTTCATATAGAAGTTGTAAGTCCATCAGGAGAGATATAACTGGGATCTTTTAAAGTTTCGGGGTGCAGTAGACCAAGCTCTGACCAGGTCTTCCTCTAATGAAAAATGAATCATAATGTTTTTATTGTCAAGAAGACACACTGTTTCTCTATCATGTAAATCCCAAAGCCCAAAAAAACTATCAAATGAGTTCATTAAGGATTTCTCTAATTGAACTAAGAAATAAACATCAGATTTAGAATAGACGAGACCTCGTTGAACTTTGAGGATGAAATCAAAATATTGGGACATTCATCGAATAGATCTGGGACTTTAGGACTAAGAGAGATTTGAGGAAATGAGGGAAGAAGGTCAAGGTTAGAGAAAGGAGATAAGGGATGATGTTATTCTCCCTCAATTGATGTTAGAGTTACCTACCATTTTGGGGGGACCAATTATTTGGCCACTCTCCTCACAAAGTGGGAGAAAAAATCACAAAAAACTCTATCGATAGCACCCCAAACCAAAGAAATTATCACTCAAAATAATAATGTTAACAAAGAATTTTTCATAAACAGGTGATAAAAGACTATAAGTAAACCACATGTTTCATGATATATATGATTAAGAATATTTAATAGACGAATTATAAATGTAAATTTATTTAAAGTATATTCTAACTTGTATGAAATAATTTGGACCTATAGTAATGGTTTCTCATCTAACTTTTTCTTCAATGATACATGTTTCATATTCACCAAGTATTATTTTTTGTGGTGTATATAATGACATTTTTTATATGTTATATCATGAATATATTTATTTTAAATTAATTTAAAGTTTCATTTTAGGTTATTTCTCTCATGGGTCTTATAATTCAAATGTTTCCAAAGAGGTAAGTGTGTATTTCAGAATCTCATCATTATTAAAGATTTTTTATGTTTAAATTTCCCTTAAGTTAATTATTTGTTATTTATTAAACTCAATATATTTTCTTATACTATGTTTATTCATGAAATTATTCAACTAATAGTAAGATTTTTCATCTCTTTGTTAATTAAAATGATTGAGAAATTTTATTTTTTAAAAAATCTGACATTATTTCCCTCTTTAGTCGAAAATCATTTTTTCATCCAAATCCATGTTTTTCTAAAAATGTTTTTAAAAATGGTTTTTAAATTATAAAAATGAGTTATTAAAGAAATTTTTTCTCATGTTTGAATTTTTTTAAAAATTTGAGATGAATCTTCAAGTCATTTTCTAAACAAGGACTGTTTGGATTTTACCAGAAATGTGAAAGGAATCATTGTTTCAGCATGTACAGCATAAACAGAATTTACCATCATGACGAACACTCAATTTTTGAAAGATTAATTTACATGTTTAAAAGGTTATATTCAAATAAAATTATTTTAATAATGTTTTGTGAACTTTTAGTTTTAAAAGTTTATTTTCAAAGTGCAAAGGTTATTTTCATCAATAATCTTTTAAAATATTTTTTCATTGAATTTATATTCATCAACAAAAAAACCATTGTTTTACTTATGCTTCACATGGAATATGTTATAATGATACCATACTTATTATTTATTTTTATGGATTATGATTATTTTTACTATTGATGTACTATTTTTATATCATTCACCATATTACTCTGAATGGTTTATGATTTTGTTTCTTGATTGGAAACGTATTGAAATTGAATATGTTAGTTTTTCAATATGAATGTTTATATTGATTATGTTTCACCCATTTTATATGAGTAATTCATTGGTCTTAGTAAGTAAATTTTGGGGCCTACTATACCCCTTGATGCATCGATATGTCTCATGAGACAAAATTGTTGGTGTTTTTAGATGAGGCTTTACTCATTTTTGTAAGATTTCATGGCACGATGCCTAGATGGCATGGTTATGTTGTTCAATATTATGAATTTCCTAATTATGATATTATTCATTAATTTCCATGTTATTATTTTATTATTTCGAATATCCATAGAAATGTCTCAAGAACATGTGATAATGTATATGGAATTATTTTATCATTATTTATTCCTGCCATATTATACTCAAGTTATTGATTAAATGAGATGTGTTTAAGTTATTTAAATTTCCATATAGATTATTATTAATTTATCCATAGCTTATATTTTACTCAATCCATTACTAAGAATTATATATCACCCCTTTATTATATTTTCTATCCCTAGGATTCCATCAAATATTTTATGATTAATATGTAGGGACCTACTAGGGGGAATAAATATGATCTCAACAAAAATAATTTTTATATTATATGTTTTTAAATATATGTGAAGTTAAAGTATGTATCTATTTGATCAATACTACTAAACTATTCGGTCCTTAGATATAAGATTACTTGTATCTTATATCAATGTAATAAAGTAACCAACAAACCTCAGAAAATGGGGTTGGTTTTTTTAAAGTACATGCAATCGAACATATAATTATTTAAGGAATTATTACATGTTAAAAAATTGGGTTTTATATTCTACCCCTCTTACAAAAATTGATTCCTTATCATTTGAATTGTGTTTTATCAAAATCAATTTATTATAAAATTGTTGTAAAATCAAATATAGATATTATCATGAACTTTAATTTCTTAATGAAGACCAAAAATCCATAAATGCTTGTATCTATATAAGACTTATACTTTCAACTGTGTCTTTAGAAGTGTACCTTGATATTTGAGGGAAAATTTTCACATAAGAATCTGTAGATGTTATAAATTATTTTCTATATCCTTTAAGATTTTAAGAAAATATGAAAACCTGATTTCTTTTCCCTTCATATGACAAATATCATTCTTCATTTTTTTTGATCGGTTTCCATTTCTATCTAATCTATTACTCCATGATATAAATATTAAAGATGAATTTATCATGCTCAAATCAAAAAATTTAACTTTTAACAGGTCATAAGTTCCACAAAATGATGAAAATTTATTTTTCACATTACTATCTATTAATAAAAATCAAAAATGGTTAGCACAAGTAAAGATAAAATCCTTCATATGAATATGTACTATCTTAAAATCTAAATCCTCAAAAAATAACTCCCAAGGTTCAAATTAAATCATTACATATGTAACTAACCTTAAAACTCCTCAATTTATTCATAAGTAAGTTGAAAACCCAAAAATAAAAAATATTTGATCACATATTATTTGGAGATTCATTTAACATTAATCTCCAAACAATATTAAACACTTGTAAAGTCACATCCCATAAATGTATATAACATAATCATATAATCGCAAAAAAAATATAATTTTTCCAACAAATAACTGAAATTGCTATAAATACATAATAAATTAATATATACTTCCTAATGATAAATCAGATATTATTTTTTAAATAAAATTCCACCTTAGCCAAAAATATTTCTATTTTACATAATCATATAATGTTCCCAACATAGCGAGCTTCCTCAAAAATGACATTAATCAATTAGTCACCAAATCACTTTTCAATATCATTAGTATTTATACGATAAAACATATATTCTCAAAATATAATAACCCTTTTAACCAATTAACCATAATTAAATTATCATAAAATATCATATTAACCATGAATATTATCAACACCTTTAAAATTATTTCTAAAAAATATAAAAACATAATTAAAATTTTCACTAAACCACATACTAAACCCAAGGCTTGTATTCCCATCAATGTCTCCCAAAATATCTTTAATATTCTTAAGCTCCTATCACATAAAACTAAAAATATGGTTATCAATTCCTTTAATATTATGATCAACCTTAGACCTATTAACCCATGATGGAATCTAAAACTCATAAAATATCCTTATCAGAATCATCCTAACCTATAAATTTATCTAAACCTTTCTTTTGATACCAATGATATTACCCTGGACCTATACACCTAAATCTAAGGAAAATCATACCCTTAATATGTTTGATTTGATAACAAAAAAAGTGACCCAAATTTTAAGTTCTATAGTTTGATATTCAAAAAATATATTAATTCACTTATATCTAAAATAATACTTCTAGTTATATAGATTTAGTTAATAAAGTAAACTAATACATATTAAAGCCCATTTTTTTCTCATAAAATGGTGATTTTTCACATTATAACCAAATTTAATTATTCCATAATAAGTTTTCAACACTTCCCATAATAAAGGTTCTAATGATTACACTCTTGTTTTCATAATTAATATTTTTTGTTTATTTAATATGTGTTTCCATTGAGAAATATATAATTCATACACATCTTTAGGCCTGGTGAAAACATTTCAAAACATGAGATTCGAAAAAGAAAAATCTCATTAGGTGATATAAAAATGAAAAAAATGTATTAATTAATTTGAAATTCATGAAAACAGAAAATGATGTTTTCTTTTTCCCATAATATACATTCATTATACAAATAATATCTTTATTACTCTTGAAATGAACATTTTACTCAATGTTTTTCATAAAACTTTTCATAAAAAAGTATAAAGGATAAATCATAATTCATAATTAATGAGGGTTTATTTAAAAACATGAAATCTTTTCCTTGAAAACAAACATTTTACCCATAGGATATCATAAAATTTATTTTCAATCAAAAATAGTTTCCTTAACTTATAAAATAAATAGACTTCCATAAATACCATAGAAAAAAAATATGAAATATTTCCAAGGAAAAAAATATAAATTACCACATGTATAAATATAACTGATTTTATAATGATGAAATTCATAATATTGAATATCATAATCATAATATCAAGTCATTATTCTAAGAAATCATAAACAAATCGCCAAGGTTTTGTTCCAAGAAGTATTTTCAATGAAAATAAATAAATTACCACATGTATAAATATAACTGATTTCATAATGATGAAATTAATGATGTTTAATATCATAATCATAATATCAAGGCATTGTTCCAAGACATAATAAACATATCGTCAAGGTTTCGTTCTAAGAAAATGTAAATAATTATTCATAAATGCACCTAATACCTTGGCTAGTTTGTCTCATGAGACCTATCCATGCATCAGGGGGATATAACAGTCCCCATCCATTACTTATTAAGTCCATTAAATTAATTCTATGAAATAAATGAATAAAAAATCAATACATAATTAATATAAAAATTCATATTGAAAAACTAGTATAAAAAATGTAAATATTTTACCCATATCAATAAATAGAAAGAATGATAATACACTACCACAAAAGAGGAATTTAACAGTGCTAGAATAGGCCTTTATCAACACTAGAAAAGCGTTGACTACTTTAGCACAGTTAAATGGACAATGCTTTTATTAGCGCAAGAAAAGCCCGGATAAATGGTCTTAATCAGTAAAAATAAAAGCACTCATAAAGCATATTTTTATTGGTGATTTTATTTATCATTGATAAATAGACCATTTATCAATGTTTTTAGAATCCCTGATAAATTTTCCATGATCGATGCTTTAAAAAGTGCAGATAAAGGATAAATTTATTAGCACTTCTAAAAGCGCTGATAAAGCCTATCTTTATTAGCACTTTTTAAAGCACCCATAAATGAATATTTTTCAGAAATTTTAGATGTGCTGATAAAGGGATACTTTATTAGCATATTTAGTAGTGCCAATAAAGGTAAAAACTATAGTGTGATGCTACAATGCACTACAGCAACAGAAATAGGGAATGCATTGTGTTGTAACAACACACTCCATCACCAAAAATATCAAGAGAAATTACCAAAATAAGGCACAAATACTAAATTTAATTTAAAAAAAATTATAACTCAAATATAAGAAAAAAAACTATTATATATTATGTCAGTTGTTTTTTTACAAAAAATAATGTAATTTTTTATTAAAAGGTGCACTTGGAGTCATACCAGTCACATTTTGAGTCGAATTGATGTGTGACTAATTCCTACATGTCAAAAATGACTTACAGATCATTTTCCTAAAGTAACAAAACATTCTGAATGTGTTTTCTTGTTTTTGAGTATGTAGGTTGTTTTTTAATTAAATTTAATGTTAGTTTTGAATAAAAAGATACACTTTGATTCATACCAATCACCCTATGCATCGGATTGAGGTAAGGTTGATTCCTAAACATCACAAATGACTTGTGGATCATTTTCCTAAAGTACCAAAATAGTCCGAATGTGTTTTCTCAGTTTTGAGTTTGTCAATTGGTTTTTTTCACAAAAATTAATGTCAATTTTAAATAAAAAGATGCACTTTGAGTCATGTCAGACACACCTTATGTCAGATTTAGGTGTGGATAATTCCTACACATCCCAAATTACCTATGGATAATTTCCCTAAAGTATCAAAATAATAAGAATTTTTTTATTTGTTTTGAGTACACCACTTTTTTTTACTAAAATGTAATTTTAAACTGGAAACATGCACTTTAAGCTATATAGGTTCCAACGTCTATGGGTTTGACATGGGAAAGATTCATACGGATCAAAAATTAATTATGAATTGTTTTCCCATATTATTAAGACAATATGAGTGTGTCTTCAAGGTTTTTAGTGAGTGAAACATTTTGTACTAAAAATTAAATTTTAAACAGATAATAGACACATTAAGTCATACCATTGAAATCATGCATCATATTGAGGTGAGGGTGATTCCTACGCATCCTAAAGGATTTATGGATCGTTATCCTAATGTAAAAAAAACAAGTCAAATGTGTTTTCACATTTTTGAGTATGGCAGTTGATTTTTTTCAATAAATTAATGTCAATTTTGAATAAAAGACATAATTGGAGTCATATTGGTCACATCGTGAATCAGATTGAGGTGTGGATAATTCCTACACATACCAAATGACTTATTTTTTATTGTCCTATAGTATTAAAACAATTATAATTTTATTCGTCATTTTTTATTATGACACTTGTTTTTTTAATGGAATTTTAAATTTGAAGCATGCACTTTGATCCATACAGGTAGAATCATTTGTGGGTTGGACATGGGACTAATTCATATACGTCACAAATTAATTAAGAATCATTTTCCTAAATTATCAATAAAATGTGAATTTATTTTATTGGTTTTTAGTGAGTGATAGTTTTTTGTTTTAAAATGTCAATTTTAAAATGATAACGGACACTTGGAGTCATACCGGTCACAATGTGTGTTGGATTGGGTTTTGGAAAAAATTATACAAGTAAGAAAACAACATATGGATAGTTTTTCTAAAATACCAAACATCTTGAATGTTTTTTTCCCTATTTTGAGTATGTCGGATCTTTTTTTTCAAAAAAAAATGATGTCAATTTTGAATAAAAAGATGCACTTGGAGTCATGTTGGTCACACTGTGCATCAGATTGAGGTTTGGATAATTTCTAGATTTCCTAAATGAATTATGGATCATTTTCCTAAAGTATCAAAACAATCAGAATTGTTTTTCCATAGTTTTGAGTATGCCACTTTTTCTTTTTACTAAAATGACATTTTAAACTGGTAACACAAACTTTGATCAATACAGGTGGCATCATGTGTGGGTTTTACATGAGAATGATTAATACACATCATAAATAAATTATGAGTAGTTGTCCCAAATTGTCAAGACAATCTGAGTGTGTCCTCTTGTTTTTCAATGAGTGGCACTTTTTGTTATAAAATTTCAATTTTAAACTGATAATTGATACTTTAACACTATCCCATCCTAATGACCACAATATATCAATGATGGTTTTCCTCCAATAGTTCCCCCATAAACCTTCTAAATTCAGTGGTTCATTACAAACAAATTTATTCACATTTAAGATGGATTGTATACCTATTTTATGATTGGGAGTTGTACAGATGTTTATTCAATAACACTAGTGGATAAATTGAAACTTACAAAACATATTGATATTTACAGGTGGATTAATACCTTGTATAAAATCACTTAAATAGGTGGTGAAAAACATTATTTCAATAAGTCTCCTGAAAAACTTGTACAATGGATCTTATCTTAAGTAAAAAGTGTTGTGTTCACTTTTAAACAATTTGTGTCAAACATAATCATAGTATGATCCTCATTATACTTCATTACCCAACAATTTTATTGTTCACAAGACAATGCTTCTTATCCTCTTCCACCTCGATCTCCACATCGGTATACACCTCTGCCACCTCCCCCACGTCAGTCTCCGACTCCAACTCTGTCTCTTACTTCACATCTGCCTCTACCTCCACCTCCACCTCTGCCTCTACCTCCACCTCCATCTCCACCTCTACCTCCATGATTTCCCAAAAATTTTATTATTTGCAATTCAACGCTTCTAAAAAAATTAATTTCAACTATTAGACTTCTCCTTGAGAAAGAGATCAAAAATAATATATTAGAATTATGACACTAATGTTTCATACCCCAAATATATTTTGAAGGTCATAACTTGTACTAGATCACAAACATAGTTGATAATAACCTAAATTTGTTGTTTTCATACATTCTGAAAAAATTACATTTCCCATTCATCTCTAAACAAACTAATTTATTCTTTTGAGTAACTAGGCTATTAAAAATTTTGATAGTACAGAGAAAATATAGGAAAATAAAGGATTATAAAATATATTTAATGAAATTTTAATTACCCTCAGAAATCACATGTTGGGGGATGCTGATTTTTCATGATTTATAATTTCTCTTATAAATTTTCAAACATAATATCTACAATCGATGTCATTATCTTATTTCAGATACTGTACAAACATTGAATAAAATAACTACATTGTTTTGAAATGTTTTTATAGTTAAATATTTCTATATATACCTTAATTCTTTCCACTTTTAGTAATCCATAGCTTTTATCTCTTCAGATAGAAACATCATGCCATGATCTAGCCTGTATTTAACGATCGCCTTATCATAAAAAAATCTTGTTGAAACACAGATAAAAAAAATAATTAGAAGTTTTTCTATAAAATGTTGATTTTAGTGTATTACATATCCACAATATATATCATGTATGGTTGGTTGGTTGTATATCCATACATTGGATACAAAAAATAAATATTTGGGGTGTCTATATCGACTGCTATCAGCATCTAGTGTGCCCTAAAAAAACAAAAACAATTAGGTAAGGAAAAAATTAAAAATATATTTAATGTGATTAGAATATAGAATTTTACCTTTTAATTATAGGAATCAAAAATATTTTGTCTTCTGATGCTTTTTTATTAAATTCTTTGAGTAACTCCTTTTTTTCTTCTTAATTACTTTCTTATCCAAAGTAAGTTTTGGTGTTGAAATGATACAGGGATTAATGAATCCAAATCGTTCTTCACACAATATTCTTTTTATATAATTTTGATATAAACTCTTTTAAGAAATATAAATAGTAATTGAATTTAATAGATATATTAACTCACTATTTGGATAGACGTGTAATAAAAATGTACCATATGTATATATTCACAAGATGCCTAGTCATTCTTGTTCGAGAATCTCATTTTGTGTCTTGAGACCAATTCTGTTTATCAAGGAATCTCTATATATTTCTTCTTTAGATAAAATATAAGACATAGTTTTATCTTTAAATTTGGTCTCTTTATGAATTTGTAATGATAATAACTGTATCTCTAGAACTGTTGGGGAGAAGGGACTCTTGGAAGATTCTTTTTTAGTCAGTTCACTAGATTTTCTTAATTCGAACTTCCATTTCTCCACCAATTTATCCATATGTAATATCATACCTCACTTCAGACCTTTTATCATCAAATTTAATGTGTTTTTCATATGAAAAAATTTGTTAAATACATACCTCATGTATCTTTATAATATCAGATGTCCATGCTATGAAACCTCCAATAGAAGCTTCGACCATTGTAATATCAAGACCATCTAGTGGAATATATAACTTAGCAGTCAAATCATAAGCTACCTCAATCCACACTCTCATGTGATCTTGTGGTAGGTCTTTATTGTATAGTTGGTATCTTGGGATATTATACATTTTACCCATCGCAACACGATGATACGTGGGGGTTGACAGATACAAATCATATACAATTGTACCCTATAGGATTTTAGTAATATAATGTTATTGAAAGTTGTTTTATTCACATTTAGGAGAATGAGGAATGAAAAAATTGATTACCCTGGGTAAGGTATGCATTTGGGAGAATGAATAGCCTTAAATATTGTGGGATCATTTGGTTCATGTGAGGATCTTTTCTTCAACCCCAATTCGCTTTGATCCTTCCTTATACATTGTTTTTACAAACTAGACCAAAAACATATCTTACAGTGAGTTTATTTTTATCTACAATAATCTCACCATATTATATATATATATCTTCATGTGGATTTACCTTCTCAAAATATGTTCTAGGAGAGACACAATTACCTAATCCTATAACACAGCCATATTGTTCAGGCCGCTTAAAAGCTACAGAAAGTATCTTTTCTTCTGGTATGATGATTGTCGATTCTTGTGTCTAAATCATATAATAAATATGAACATAAGGAGATATTTTTATGTAATATTTTTATAAATCATAAAGAATTAAAAGTATGTCATACTTACATATGATTCCCATAATTTTTTGTGTATTCATCAACTAATTTACCCTCCTTATTTACAACACCCTCCTTCCATAGCACATGGCGTGGGATAGAAGCGGTTTTAGTTTTTTATTCATCAATATTCATGTATACAATGGAACATTTATTGTTTTATATCACATAATTAAAATTTTATTGTTGATTTAAAATACATAAAAAAATTATCTAATAAATTGTAGCCCATCCTTTATTTGTGATAAGGGTACATTGGTTTTTATGTATGTTCTTTATTTTCAACACTATTTTTTTTCTTTCATAAATTAATAATTTTGAATCATGTTGGATAAATAAATAACTCGAAATAATATATTATCAACTTCAATGCACCTGAAATGATCTCTCATTGTGACAATTGAGGAAATTAGTTCATGTTTCCTGCTTTATAATTTGGGCATAACTAAGTGGTGGTTAGGGATTTATTTTCCCCTCAGCATCCCTAAGATATAACTTCGTAAGAAGATTTCAGAATCCTCTATGGGATTTTCCGGTGCCCATTATGAAACTTTTATGACAAAAATATTCAAAAATAAACAAATTCTAAAAAGAATAATGAAAATTAAATAAATATTTAATTTTATCATTTTTCATTAAAATAGAGAAATTATATTGTAACATTACCATTATATCGCTACAAAGGATTTACTTTATTATAGATTAGACGCGGAACCATATATAAATATAAATCATCACATTTATCATCATTGTGACCCCAATATAACTAATGAAAATTGAATTATTGGGGTCAATAGGTTGTCTGTGTTGATTCCAACTAATCTCAAATTTTATAACCTGACTTCTTTCCTTGATGATTTTATTCACCACTATGATGATGCGTCATTTTTGTTGTTTTTTTCATAAAAATGTTGTTGATCCCCAAATAATTCCATAGTTTCATCATAAACAGTCTCTTATTCCTCAAGATTGGTAACATAATCATATACAGAAGACACTATCTGCATGAGTTGTAAAATATTTAATTTTTATTGAATAACAATAGTACAATACACTCCAAGTATAAAAGTCTACATTTTTATGCATATTGCATGAAAATTATTACTATCTTGAATAGTGATATAATACTTAAATAATATATTACAACTAACCTTCATTGTATTTATTTAATCCATCCTTAGAAGTTGATTTTATTCCATCTCTTTATGATAGATTGGAATCCTTCTTTCAAACAATCCTTTCACCCATCATTGTGGTTCCAAATTTCCTTGGTGACATACCTCCCGAATAGTTATTATTGCATTATTTGTTTGATATGTGTCTCAAATTTTTTGTAGACATCTACCTATTTTGATTGAAATAGTCTAACCAAAATTCATCACATATCAAGTATTGTCGATCATTTTGGATGACTACTGCTCAGATTATCTCAAACAACATAGAAGAGATAGGGGATGAGTCTCATGAAAAAAAAATCAATAATTACTATTTTTGAGATGAAAGTAAACTTGCCAATCAGGTTCAAAAATAACTTAAATGAAATTATAATTACATCTTAGAATATATTACATTACAAAAATGAAGGAATGAACATTCAAATCCACATGAAATCCCCTCGCATTCATTTACTTCCTCTGACAAACATTTATTATTTTCCACTTCCTCTAAAAAATTTCTTTGTTTTGTAGTTCATAGAGGAGATACAAACTTGTGGTGGTACTGGCATGAGGTATATGGGAGATCTTAACAACTTGCCATTTCTCTAAGCTTCTAAGATAAATTATCCTGAAGATGAAGCTGAAAATAGGTCCGGAGAGATTTGCTCATTATGGGAGGAATACATTCAAGAGTCGGATTGGCATGCTTTTAAAATTATAAAGGTTGAAGTGGAATAGAATAAAAAGGTGTGTTTGGTATATTTTTTTCAAAAAAAATTGATTTACGAGTATTTTTAGGAGTTTATTCATTGTATTAGTATTCTCATCCATGTATTCTTAACTGCAGAGTTTTAATAGGATCCAATGTGACCGTACTCAAAATAAAAGTAATTTTTTATAAAGTGTAGTCAAAGTAACTGAGTGAGTCATATAAGAAAATTCATATCAATAGTATAATATACTAGAAATATTATGTGTACTAATACCACTAACAAGAGTATAATATATTATTCTTTTACCTATTACTATTCAATAACCCTGTCTAGCATCATCCATATACTACTCAGCCATAAACAATCAATCAGTCATATCTATTTACCCCGCCTAGAAGGAATATCTAAAAAGGACCATTGTAGGTTCCCCAAGTTACCAAATCGATAGAAATGTTTCAAATCAAAGATTCAATAAGGATTAAAGTGTCATAGAAACTTACACTGATGGAATCACTAAAAAAGTCTCCTCAATTGAAGAGGAATTAGAATACCACCACTCTAATGGTATTGAAGAAATGAATCTCATGCCACCACTATTTGACATCACTTATATATACTCAAGGATTAATTACCTTCCAATTTTGGATATTTTTATGATCCACCATAAGATCCCTATAATAAAATACATCCATTTTGTCCCCATCCAATCTGTTTTTATTTTATAAAACACTCTAAGGCTAAGTGATAACCCCCCAATCACACAAAAGGAACCATAAGTAGGTTAGAATTGGAACCACGCCCAAGACCAAACTCACCCAAAAACACACAACAGCAGCAAGAATCCAAAAAAAGGACCGACAAAGAACGCTTCCTAAACTGAACCACACAAAACACACAACCAAAACATCACACACTGTTCGTTAGGATATAGCTCCACCACCGTATCAGGGACTTCCCATCTATGTCCTCCGTGCCGGGAGTTGGAAAGCCGGATCACCGGAAATGGGAACGAGGGAGGAGCTCAAATCCATGAAGGACGATGAAAGAACCGGAGGGAGTAGCCTAAACCACCACCATCACCGCAAAATGTTGGGGGCCAGCCACAGACCACATCGTCGGAACCAAGCCAGTCGCACATCGCACCCAACAACCACCCGGTTTAGTACCGCCATCACCAAAACCACCAACACCATCCCAAATCACCCAATAGCCCTTTGAACATAACCATCCTGGGGGCATGCGTAGAGGGTTAGGGAAAAGGGAGTAGAGGAAATTTTTCTGATCATGGTGCCAGACTCAGGGGAACCAAAACACCACCATCCAATTGTAACAAAACAACCCGCAATAAGAAAGAAAACAAGGGATTTCTGCATGCCTCGAGTGTTCATGGGGTCATCCTCTGTGACCTCATAGTGACTCGGGAGGAAGACAGAGAGACAGTGGGCTAGAATTGAAGATAGGGGGCGACGATAGAGAAATTAGTCGGGGTCGTCGCAAGAGAGAGTGTGGAGATCTACATCCCCTTAAATGGTGGATTTTTTTAACTTATGCTCGGTATTGATATATATATTTTTTACTCTTATAAATGAAATGAATATATTAAATGTAATAATAAATTTATTATTATTATATATGGCCATAAAAATCTTAGAGGAACCAAAGATACTATATATTTTTTTCATTGAAAATAATACCACATAGCTTGAAATAGAACTACAATTACCTCTAGTACATGACGGTCAATATAAGTCCTAGAATATATAGGATGTTAATTGTATCCTTCCTATAAAGATATAGGGGTTAGAGTGGTGACATATTATATATTAATATATATATTCACATAATTTTACCCTTACAAAAAACAATAATCTTTCAGAAATAGGAACAAAATAATCAATATTAAATATGAACCCCCTACCTCTCTCTCTCATTCGTTTCCATTTTAATAAGTCTTTTTATAATTTGAATATAATTTAAAAGATGTTAAAAGTATTATTTTAAATATAAGTATGAAAAAACTAACTAATAGTATTGATAAAGGGGGTTACTAAATAAATACATTCAATTAATATGTTATATAAGCTAATTTATCACTAACAAGTAAATAAGAATATACTATTTATTTAATTTTCATGTTTCTATTAATATAAATTTATAATTGATTCTTGAAAAAAAATTAAATAGTGACACATAAGAACATGAAATTTCATATATTCTTACTAATTCATACCTATCAACTCTTAAATAAAAGGCATGAGACTCGATAAGATAGGTTAAGGAAAAAATAAGAAAAAAACCTAGACTTTATATGGTAACTCAAGTATCCAACATAATTAGGCTATCAGGGCATATTTATAGATTACTTATTATGTTTGGAAAGTTTTTCCTTTTGGATATAATCAATACCAATATACCTAGTTTCACTATAATTCCATTCTGTAACATTGTTGACCTAGTATACCCAAATAGTTAACAATTCAGGTCAGCACATCACCTCAGACAGACTTCCTGATCACTAAATTGGTGTTTCCCTTCTAAGGGATATAGATAAAATGTTTGAGAAATGGGTTAACCTCTTCAATGTTTAACTAAAATAAATTTGATCATATTATAAATCCATCGTTACCTTTGTAGGAGCGTGTGGTCAAAAATCTATTTTATTTATCCATACTGGCCCATACACATATGTTGACTAACCTTACCATATGAAAACATCCTAATCTTTCTTCAAAACCATTTTATATGGAGGAAAAATATGAAATAGAACCACTCGTTGTATTTCAGTGGTGAGGAGGTGAGATATAGGGTTATCCATGGTTAAGAAAAATTTTAAACACATAATGAAAAAAATCAAACAGTGATAGAGGAAAAGTAGGAAATAACATGCATCGGATTATAGCCTTGATTTTTCAGGGGGAACATAGAGGAGTCGCATCAACAGTAGAGTTCCACAAGAGCTTGAGAATCATTATTGACTGAGTCACGATTACGGTTGTTTTAAATAGATCTGGGATACTTTTAACGACACTTTCAGAAAAACAATGATAAAGATACCTTTTATTAGTGCTAAATTTATAAGGGATGATAAAGCTTGATCTTTATCAGTGCTAAAAAATTACTGATGAAATACATATTTATCATCACTAATGAATTATCACTGATAAAGATTTATCTTAACAAAGATATTTTAGTGTTGATAAAGATTTATCTTTATCAGCACTAAAAAGAACTCATAAATATTCCTTTTTTTAGGGATAAAACTTTAGTGCTGATAAAGGATTTTTAATTATAAATATTTAAATAAATTTATAATAATTTTAGAATTATTTAAATATATGTAATTATTTATTTATAATTATATAAATACTTATTTAAAAAATAATTATTATTTATTTATAATAAATACAAATTTATACATTTATAAATATAGTAAATATACATTTATAAATATATTTATTTATAAATAGTTATATTCAACTATATTTTTAATATTATTAGTGGATATATAATATTAAATACATGAATTTTAAAAATGAGTTAAATTAAATAATTCAAAATGAGTACACTTTAAAAATACTGAGAAGATAGATAAATTGTGTTAATTAAATAAAAATTATTAAAAAATATGGATATATATATTTAAGTAAAGATGAATACGTATTAAAAATACTAAAACATATTAAAAATATATATATAAATAAATAATATAAAATAATCAAATTGAAAAATAAAATTATAAATTAATGCCCTATATATACTAGTATTAAAAATAAATAAATAAAATTGACCAATTAAAAACATGATATATTAACTTTATCATGTTTTAATTAAATTCTAAAAATAAACATAAATACGAATAAATTTTATAAATATTAGGTGTATTTGTTTCTATATATTGTGTAAATATATTTGTGTGATCTTTGTATATAAAACTAAATTAATTGTGTGTGTGTGTGAAATCAATCTAACACATGACTTCTGATATATTTTAAATTGAAAAATCAAACATTAAAAATAAATAATATATTAATATTATTTTAATTAACATTTTATTGATTTCATAGATATTTATATTTTATATATATTATTTATTACTATTAATAATTAATATATATATATATTATACTTATTCTTTTTTAATAATAATTGTTTCATTAATAAATTTTTTAATTTATTCATTTTTAATTTTTTTGTTTAATTATTACAATTTATTCAATCTATATATCTATATTTAATTTATACTATTTAAAAATATTTATAATCTATATATATATATATATTAAATTTATTCATTTTTATCAATAATTATTCAATTAATAAAATATTTCATATTTTTCATAATTTGCTCATTTTAAATTTTTATTTGTTTAATAATTTAATTATATTTATTTTACATATCTATATATTTAATATATACTATTTATTAATTTTTAAAAGTTATATATATATTCAATTTATTCATTTTGAACAATAATTATTTAATTGATGATTTTTTTTAAAAAAATATTATTATTATTTATTCATTTTATTTTATTCTTGACCATTATCAGCAGTAAAATAAACTGCTGATAAAGTTTATCATTTATTAGTGCTAAAAAATCATTAATAAAGGGTTCCCTTTATTAGATCATTTTGCTAGTGCTGATAAATGGTAGCACTTTTAAAGGTGTGTTCTGTATTTTTTGATAAGACATCCATAGAAATAAGGTGGATGATATCATTAGATTATATCCTCAATAAATCATAAGAATCATAAAATTATGTTTAAATAGATGAAATACCTTTAAAATAACATTTTATCATTTATTTAAAAACATGCGAAAAATATCCTTTTCTTTTCATAACATTATAATTAAAATATTCCAGAATATTTAGTAAATAATTTTCTTTGTAAAAAGTCTTTGAAAATTGTAAATAAATCTCATAATCAAAAAAATCCAAAAGGTGGGAAAAAATTCATGTATTATATGTTAAAAGATAACACTCTTTTCAAACTTTTGTAAAACATCAATAATGATTCATTTGGAAAACATTTGAAAAGATTCCTTTTAATAATTTGTACAGAAAGTAAAATGTAGTTAAAATGACTTTTAAGAATTTTTGAAACATAAATAAGAAAATTATTTAAATATTTGATGAACATGGACATGGAGGAGAAATATTTTTTAAATAAAAGTTATAAAATAGGGTTTTAAAGGAAAACCCCTTACCTAAAGTCCCATATAACTTCATACATTCTTCAAATCCAGAATAATAAAATTTATTTTTTATTTTCTTTAATAAAATAATTTTTAATTTTCATTAAATTATCATTATTCCCTCAATTTTATTTCTTATCATACTTTATTTAGTTACTAAAAGGTTTAAGTTCACGTTGGACATTTTGGGGTCATTCACTTTATAACCTTGAAACAAAATTCGCGTATTGACTGTGGTCAAAAATTTTATGGTTCCATTACCTATATAATATTAAAACATATATAGTAATCATATTTATAAATTTAATACACCTTTAAAAAATTTCATGTAAGGCAGACATGAAAAATGAATCTCATCATTCCATGGTGATGGTAGTTTTGTATGTTTGGGTGATCATCATTTTCATTTTACTACTAGGTGGAAAAAGAAATGATTGTATTATATTTTTATTATAAATAATGATAAGTATTTTATAAATTCCATACTTATTCATTAGTTCCATCCTTATGACCATCCAGGTAAGGTGGAAATGAAAAATGAATTGCATCGCTTCAAGAAGGTGGTAGTCCACACATACGCACAAGAGATGTTATCATTTTCCAACTGATAGTAGGGTAATAAGGTAAGTAAAAATTATATTTAAATAATTTTAATTATGTAAAAAATATCATATATATTTATTTTATCCCTAATTTTAAAAAGTAATATTATTTGGTTATGAAAAAAGAGAAACATCTTTTTGTGGAGGGGGTGGTCCACATATGCACACGAGAGATATTTTCATTTCTTGTAGGATGTAAATGGAAATAAAAAAGGGTTGTAACATAATAATAATAACATTTAAGTATATTTGAGATAAAAAATTTATTATTTCATAATGGTTAAATAATAATTTAACAAAATAGAAGAAGAAATAAACATGAAACACTCAATTATGAATTGTACCTCTACTTTAGAAAACCACCCTTCCCTTACTCATTAAGCCTTATTGAGTTGGCCTTTTGTGAGAAAAAAACCCCAATGACATGGAAATAAAGGTTGGTAAGGTATTTTTGTTGATATTGGTTGAGATAAATAGATAAATATGGGTGATTAATAGATGATAGGATACTCCCTTTTAAAGCAAGGTGGGTGGAAATCTTGTAAATTGATGAAATATTAACATATAATATGTTTATAACTCATGTAAAATAGACCAAAGGTGTCATATATTAAAATATATGTATTATTAGAATAAAATTTAATTATTGAATAAAATTTATACAAGTTTAGGTTTCATTTCAAACCTTATCATTTGGTTTAACCCCCTCTTTAACCTAGTTTAACCTTAGCTATTATAACAAATTTTTCAATCTTTAAGTGAAAAGAAAGTAATTTTAAAAATAGAAAGTGGTGCATAAAGGGAACATTTATGATATAATAGTAAATATCCCATAGAATTTAGATATTATAGTATTGATATTAGTTTCTAATTATTTAGGAATAATGTTAAACATTAAATATTATTTAAAGTTATTTTTGGGACTATTCACAAAATATAAATTTAAAGGCACAAAGATAATAATTTAATTCAAATTAAAACACATATATCATAAATTATTCTTCATAAGTATATATAAAATTCATTAAATCATCTAAATATTATCATTTTTTATATTTATATCCAGTTATTTTATTTCTCTTACACTTGCACAAGCATTGTATTGATGCCGCATAAGCATTTTAAATAATTACACTATATTTAAAATTTAGAAATAAATTATTAACATTAAATTAAATTAATATAAATATTTATGGACATATTTTTTATTCATAATGTATTTTTACTCCTATCCTTATCAGAAACATTTTATTAAATATACCACATCCTTCTCTTGGAATCCAATCAATATTTCAAAGGAAGCCACCCAGAATCGTCAAAAAAGGTTATATAGTTCAATAATACTATCATATGTTCAAATAAGTGACAAGTTAAGAGGTTTTTCTCCCTTTCATATTTATTTAATTATTTATCCTAATTTTACATTATCATGATAACTCATTTTTTAACTCGGTAACGTATTTTTATGAACCAAAAATAAAATTAACCGTATAAAAAACATTTTAAAATGATGATTAAAAATTTTAAATACATTTTTTAAAATTTATTTTTTTCAAAGTGGTGGAAATAAATTTTAATATATTCACGCAAAATGAAATGAAAACATATTTTAGAAAAATGTTTTTATGTATAAAAATGAACCTATACCAAAATCAAATATAATGTTGATTAATAAGGTAGTAATTAGACTATTTTAAATAAAATAGATATTATTCCACTTTAAAACCAAATCAAAAATATAATGGTACATCTAAATTACTTAATTTAAATAAAAGAAATGATGATCTTGCAAAAAACTGAATTTTTTCACTATTCATCATATAATGAATATTTTTAGAAAAATCACAAAAATCATCCTAGGAATACTATGACATGTTGATTTAAAATTTATTTTCATTTTTTAAAACAAAATTTATAATGGTTTTATAAATTAATTATTACATCATCACACAAAATGAAATAAAACCCATTTTTTGAAGAAAATGTACTTTTTGAAGAACAAAATGACTTTATCTACATTCCTTACTTAATTACCACAATTAAATGAATATTAATTAACTTTACATGATATATAATCTCTTAATTTCATTTGAATAATTTATCAATAGAGTCTAATTTAATATATTAAGATAAAAACACATTACTCACATAAAAATAATTTTAAGAATAAATATATCATTTACCAATAACATATTTTATCATCATGTTTAAAAAATTGATAATTAATGTATAAATTACAATTAATTTTATTAAGGAAAAAATTTATATATACATTTCATAATAAAGTTACTCATATTCATACCCACCAAACCAATGTCATGGTTATAACGATCATATTTAAATTATAATATTTCTATAGTATATCGCAGTTTGTTTAAGCTCGGTGATGTGTGTGGTACACACTATAGAACATAGTTTCTTTAAGGGATAATTACATATTGAAATATTAGTGTCTTAAAACTATTGTCAGTTCCATAAATGCAATTTTCATGACCCATTGAGTTTTATTTAGGTTCACCTATGGTGTTCGAGGTTAAGGGTATTTTTTAAAGATCATTCTTTAAAATCGAATAAGGTTTTTTAGAAAACAAATATATGAAAACAATGGCTCAAACAAATTAGAAAAAAATGTCTAAATTATTCCAAAAAATATGATCAAAATAAATTTTTTGAAAAAAAAATCTCCTCTCATACCAATTTTTTTCATATTAAAATTCTAAGAGAGGGAAAATTATATTTTAAAATAAAGATGAATACAATTATGCGATTCAGTGAAAAAATAAAAGTAATCAAAGTAAACATAATGGAAAGATAATAATTTTGAAATTTAAAAATAGAATCATAGTAGAAAAAAATTAATGATAAATAAAGAGAATGATTTTAAAAGATTTAGTGATTGATATATTAAACAACTAATTGACTAATTATAAGAAATCGGTTAATAAATAAAATATCTGGTAAATAAATAAGGAAAAAATTTTGTTAAGGAATTTAAGTAGTAGTTCAACAATATCCCCAATGTCTCCCACCTAAATGGATTAAATATTTGTGAACAGATATAGACCTTTAATTTATAGCAAACCAAGAAACTTCAAATGAACACTAGCTAATTAATTTAGTGGTATCCAGGCAACCTAGAAAATGAAACTTAGATTTTTTGGTTTTCCAAGAACTTAAAGAGAAAATATCTATGACAATACATATCTTTAATACAATATAATTCATTATTTATTAAATAAAGATACAGATAATAAAATCTCATAAAATTGTGAGGCCTAGTGTCTTTGATAAATTAGTTATATATCACAATAACTTGAAACATGGGTACAACAATATTATTTAAAAACTCCAAAACATGCCACTAAATTTCATCAATCACGTATAACTACACAGGATAACTTTGGGACGTACATAAGAAAGGGGTGATACATAAATTCTAGTAAGATAATAATCAAATAATTTCATGATTAAAGTAATATAATTTAGTCAAGAGGTATATTAGGGTGACATAAAATAGGTGAGAATCATAAAAATCATCATCAAAACATGATATAATATGATAACATCAAGGAAACTTAAGAATGTCGTAAAACATAAAACATGAGATCATAAGAATAATTAAAGGTTAACCACCAAGATTTCATAACATAATGTTCTTAGTATAACCACTCATTCACTATACTTGACATCTCATGAGATAAAAACACTACCCAATGTATTGGATTGCTATATAATTTTGGGCCCACCCATCACATTCATATCATGTATGTAGATTTGTGTGCCAAATAAATCATACAACATAACAACACATTTCATTACTCTGAACCCCATGATTAAGGAGTGTAGATTAAATTCATGGAAATATTAAATCAATTAATTATAGGTAAAAGTAGTTAAAGACCCTTGGATGGAAATAAGGATGGGTACTCATAATACAAATGTTTGGAAATGAAAATTGTAGAATAATTTCAATAGCATAATGGGTGTATATAAAGGTTTATAAAATGGGTGAATGAGAGTGAAAGGTGGTATCTCATTAAATGAGTGTCATAATAAATGTAAATGGATTTATAAAAACACGTTATAATAAGGATAATTAGAAAAAAATGGCTTATTATAAATAAATTACTTGAAATAAAAGGAATAGGTGAGAGTCCCTTACCTTTGATGATGCTTATAAAATCTTTATAGGATCTCCTTAAGATCTCAAGAAACACCTTAAGAGGGATATAGCGAGGGATATGGAGATTAAATTCATAATAAATGGGTTATGAGTGAATAAAAGGAGAAGAATGGATGGGTATTTATAGAAAAAGATTGGGTAATGTTTTTATTAATATTTAACATAGATTTTGGACTCCATATAATAAAATAACCAAAACAAAAAAAACCACTCATGGTTTTTATAGTTTCTACCAAAGAAAATTGGTTTTAAATATTTTATAGTTCCATTAAATTAACTCCTTAAAATAATATCATTGGTGATATATAAGTGAGTCATGTTCATAAATAACTAATTTTAGAAACCTAAAATATAATATAGGTTTTTTTGGATTCACTAAAGTATTAAAAAAATTTATTAAATGACTAAAAAACATTATTTTAAAGCGGAAACTAATTTTTGGTCATGGATTCCCTTTATACACTTCATTAAATCACTTTTGGGATCTTATGATGCCATAATACATACTATATATTTATACCATACTTAATTTTTACCCAAAAATTAAACTATCTTAGAAAATTATAAAAATTTTACAATTGGATAACTTCATTGTGTTGATTTCAGAAATAATATTTATTTCATCAAAATAATACTCTAAATATTATAATTTTACCTTTTAAATAAAAAAACATTATTTACTAAAAAATACCTGTTTTTATAATAGTAACCACTTTTTGGCCTTTATAAAAATTACATTGGACTTCATTAAATTATTTTATCACTTATATTTAAATAATTATTATCTAATATGAATATTTTATTAAAATGTAATTTATTTAAAAAACATTGAATTTACCATAATAGTATCCTATTTGAAATTATATATGTGCCAAAAATACAATTCTTGATTTCTACATGTAAAAATATTATTTTTATCAACTTATTATATAATCATTGATAAATTAATGATAAAAAATAGATAAATATAATTATTATTTTATTAAAAATAAAATATACAATTTTGTATTTCGAGTTTCAATATACATAACACTTTATTAAACCATTATATTCCCTAAATGTAAGGAGTGTAGTGGTGACACGTTCTTGGGGTGGCTCAGAGAACATGGTTTGGAGTATGATATAGATAAGATTGAACTTATCCCATAAACAAATTTACTCATGTTTTAGTTGTTGGACCTCAACTTGCTATTATTCAATGGAAAATCTCAATGATATCATCTCCCCCCGAAGCTCTAATAAATGGGTTTCATAAGGTATGATCCTACTAGTTAAGGCCATTTCATCTTAAATATATATCAATTGGATTTTATCATAACCCCTAATATATAATAATTCTAATGGTCACTATATAGTGAATATATTATCAATGGTTAATATTAATGGTTTTTAAATCTAAAAATCTATATTTTATAACGATCAAAAATAGTTGAAGTATTGCTTTTGTTTCTTTAACTACATTAAAAAATAAGGAATTTTTTCATTTAAAATTGAAATTAATTTATATTAGTTTGGGTCATTATATTCTTCCCCTATAGAAATTTTATTCTCAAAATTTTCATTTCATACATTAAAAAGTTGAGGGAACTTCAGTTTTATCACCTCTTCTGGATACGAAGTTGCTTCCTCAAACTTTTGGTTCTTCCATAGCACTCTAACTAGGTGAGATGTCTGTTTTTGTAAAACTTTTTCTCTATGATCTAAGATCTTCATCAACTACTCCTTGTATGAAAGATCGTTCTCCAAGGGTACCACATCTGGATTCTGTACATGTGAGGGGTTTGGTATGTGCTTCCTCAAGAGGGATACATGGAACACATCATATACATTAGATAGGTTACATGGTAGTACAAGTCAATAGGCCAAAGATTTAATGAGATCAAGGATATCAAAGGAGATTAAGTTTCTTAGACTATGATTTTCTTTCTTCCCAACCCTCATGACTTTATCCCATAGAGATATACAAATTAGGACCTTATCTATGAACTAAAAATATGGATCTCATCAGCGATTGTATGAATATATTTTCTGCCATATTTTTGTGAATTTCATATGAAGTTAAATTTTTTCATCCTTATATTTAATCTATTTGACAAGGTCAGGTACCATAAGCTTCTACTATCTAAATTCATCCCACAATATTGTATTCTAACACTTATTCCCATATGGAGCCTCATAATGTGTCATTTTAATGCTATAATTTAATTTTTTGTCATATGAGAACTCTATAAGGGTATTGTATTTATCCAAGCATCTTTGGAAATTAATTAAACATGGTATTTTCATATCCTCTATAGTTTAAATGGTTATCTAAGACTAACCCTCTATCTAATGTTGATAAGTAGTATTTAAACTCATATTTGTATCCAATTCATACTGAAGGCTTCTCCAAAACCTAAAGGTAAAAGTCATATATCCATCAGATACAATGTATATTGGTACTGCATTTATTTTTACCACTTCCCTTATAAATATCTTATTGGTTTAGTAAATAGATAAATCTTCATTGATAGTAATGATATGTGTATAATTTTTATAGTGGTTGAATACCACCCAGATGGAGTTATTATATTTAGATGTATTTTGGAATCCTACGACAAAATCAATGGTTATCAAATTTTCATACTGGTATTTTAAATGGTTTTGTAATTCCATTAGACTTCTATAGTTCAGCCTTTACTTCTTGGTATACTAATCATCAAGATATAAATTTTTAAATCTCCATATTCATGTTATCCCACCAAAAGTTTGTCTTCAAATCTCTATACATCTTAGTGCTTCATAGATGAATAAATAATGATGAGTTATGTGCATCATCTAGAACTTCCCTCATATTTTTTGGTTTTTATTGGAAAAATAACTGGTTTCAAACTCTTATAACTCTATATTTATCAAATTTGATCTCTAAAATATTTTATATCATTTTCTATAGCACTAAAAAATCTTTTTGGGCCTCCTATATCCTCTCAAGAATGGAAGGTTGAGTTGTTATTTGAGAAAGTGAGGATGAATATCCTTTTATTATTCCCATCTCTATCATTTTCATATCAAAGAATATTGGATACCTTTCAATCCTCTTCTTGGATAGGGTTGTAGGATCCATTATAATTAGAGAATCTACTAGTATTTTCTCCATCCTATGATGGTAATGGATTAAACAATCATAAAACTTAATCAGATATAACCACCTTAATTAGTGTATATTGATTTCATTTTGTGTGAATATATACTTGAGAATTTTATTATCTTTATATATGTCACACTTCTCCTTATAAAGGTAATATAAAAAAATCTTCAACATGATGATCACTACAGCCAATTCCAAATCATGTGTTGGGTAGTTCTTTTCATGGATATTTAATTGTTAGGAGGCATAGGCTATCACATTTCTATCTTTCATGAGTAAAACCCCAATCCATTTCAAGATTCATCATTATAGATCCCAAGTATTTTTCTATTGTTGGGTAATGTGAGAAAAGGTGTAGTGATTAACCTCTTCTTTAACTCTGTAAATATTTCCTCACATTCACAATTCCATAAAAATGTCACCACATTATAATTTATATTGGTAAGTGGGATTGATAAGATCGATAAGTTTATCACAAATCAATGATAATACTTAGGTAATTCAAGTAAAATATGGATCTATATCATATATGTTTTTCTAGTACACACTTTAATTTCTTCAATTTTTTAAGGATCCATAAATATCCCTTTTCTAGTGATAATATGACCTAATAATGTTACTTTCTCTATCCAAAACTCACATTTATTGTAATTAAAATAAAAATATTTCTATTGCAATGTATTCAGTACAGTGTTAAAATGATCCTAATGTTCCTCCTTGATTTTCGATTAGATGAGAATGTCATCTATAAGGGATACCATATATTATGTCAATATAATCCTTAAAGACTCTATTTATCAAATCCTTGAATATTTATAGAGAATTAGGGATCCAAATGGAATAACTACGAACTCTTATTGTATATACCTTGTATAAAAAGTAGTATTGGTGATATCCACCTTCTTAAACTTTACTTGGTAATATACTGACCTAATATGCACCTTAGAGAAGTTTTAGACATCATGTAGCTAGTCAAATAAGTCATCAATTTATGGTAAAGGATACTTGTTCTTTATCATGATCCTATTGAGCTCATGATAATTGATGCAGAGGCTCATTGACCCATCCTTTTTCTTGATTAAAATGAATAGTGAACCCCATGTTAAAGAACTTGTGAATATAAACCCTTTATAAAGACTCTCTTTTTGTTGATTATTTAGCACCTCAAGTTCATTAATTTCCATTCTATATGGAGGATTTGATATTGGACAATATCTGGATATAATCTCAGTTGATAAATTAACCTCAAGTCTTGGTGGAAGACTCAAAAATTCTTTAGGAAACACATTATCATATTCCCTTGTAATGGATATTTCATCATGTATGATCTCTTCCTTAGTCTTAATAATTTTAGCTAGGTACACTTTATCATAAGGTAATAATATACATGATTAAGATGATGATATCAAAGGTGACTCATCCTCCTTTTTTCACTTGTAGAGAAACAGCGGTTGATTCGTGATACAAAGGTTAATTTACTTCTCTTGATAATTTATATTGTATTTATATAAGTAAATACAATCCATACCTATAAATTCATCAAATTACATTGAAGAGAGTATCATAAGGTTCTCTATGACGTCCATCCAGCAAATATATATCTCAGTGATGTTCTATACTTGGGATTAAATAATTTCATCATTTTCCATTTTCATAGATAACCCCACTTCCATGTTTTGAGGTAGTGTTTTAATAGTACTAATAAACATCCATGATTTAAAATATTGCATAAAATTGTAGTCACACCAAATATTTTAAGTTCATGAATGGACTATAAGCCTGACTTTCAATATTTGATTCTGGTTATAATAATTTACTTCATCTAAACTAGAATTAAGGATGATAATTTTCAAAATATTAAAAAATTAAAAGGAAACCTATGGATATTAAAGGGATAGCTCATAAATTACATATACTCCTCACCTTATGAATTTTTAGGTTTCAATCTATGTTATTCTTGGTATATTTCCTAACATAGAATTTCATATACATTTTTGTACCCTTTATAATGGTTTGTAAAGACCATGTGAATTTACCAAAGAAAATCCTCTGAGAGTTTAAAACCAGGTGTGAATCAATTCATCTTTGTCATGCACCAGGGGATGATTGATTCAAAGCCCAATGTTCCATTTTTTGGGTTATTTAACCTAGTTACAACTATTTCTTAGCTACATCCACTTGTAGTATCTAAATAGGGATTTGTTTACTTAGAAACAACTTACTCTATAATTTACCAAAATTTAGAGATTATTTCATATTTTTATACATATTCTTATGTCTTTCACTAAGGTTTTGTAATCCTAACTCACAAAAATAACTATACTTTCCTCTAATACCAACTATGATAGCCCATATCTTTAATAAACTCTAATTCATGATTTATTACATAAATATACACATAATACGATCCAAGAAAATATTTAGGCCTATTTTATTTGGGAAATTATATACATATAATAATAACAAGAAACATGGGTTCAAAAACATTATTAAAAAACTACAAAACAAAACACTATACTCCATCAATCTTCTAATACTACATGGGATAACCTGGTGACGTACATAAAAAAGGGGTGAGCTATAAATCTTGGTATGGTTATAATTAAATAATAACATGAAAAAGTTTTACATGTTAGTCAAGAGGCATATCAAGGTGGAATAAAATAAATGATAATCATAAAATTGATAATCAAATCACGATATAATTTGACAACATCAAGGAAACTTAGGAATGTGGAAACGGTGTAAAACATTCCATTACAAGCATAATTCAAGGCTAACCGCCAAGGCCTAATAACATAATGTTCCTAGGATAACCTATCATGAACTATATATAGAATCTTATGAGATAAATACATTACCCAATTCATTTTAGAGCTATATATTTCTAGACACACCGTCACATTCATATCATGTACATGCATTTGTGCGCCACAAAGATCATACAACATAAGAATGTATTTCATTGCTTTTAACCCCATGATTAAGTAGTGCGTCTTATATATATGTAACTAAAAAATAAAATAAGGATATTTACAACTCTTTTAATTCCCTATAGTCAAAAGGTATATGGGCATTCACTACAACAATGTTTGGCATGGAAAATTTTAGAATAATTTCGGCAACATGGTGGGTGTACGTAAAGGTTTATTTAAGTGGTGAATGAGAGTAAAAGGTGGTATATAATTACATATTAGTGATAAGTACAGTAAATATATGTGTAAAAACATTACAAAATGTATAACTAGAAATAAAAATTTCTTAGTGCAAATAAAATATGTAAAATAAAAACAAGAGAGTGTCCCTTACCATGACAGAACGCTTCTAAAAGATTAGTAGGATCTCGTTAATAGATTTGGAATACCTTGGGAGGTATTTATATAGGGATAGAGATATTAATTTCATATTAAATGGGTTTTTATTAAATATGATTTGTAGGATGGATGGGTATTTATAGGAAAAATAGGGGAATTCATTGTTAATTTCTAAACAAAGGTTTTAGACTCTATGTAATAAAATAATAAAAACCACAATCCTTTACACAATTTTATTTCATGTTTTATTTCAAATATAAGTCGTTTTAAATATTTTATGAGGCTGAGAACCTAAATCCTTAAATTAATACCATTGGTGGTTTGGAAGTGAGTCATGTTTATAAATAATTGATTTTAAAACCTTAAAATATAATATAGGTTTTGGAGGATTCATTAAAGGATTAAAATTTTGATAAAATAAAAAAACATAATTTTAAATAGTAATATTATTTTTTTTATTTATTCACTTCATACTATATATTACATCACTTTTTGGATATTATTATGTCATAATACATATAGTGTATTTAGACCGTATTTAATTTTTTCCCCAAAAATTCGACTGTCTTACAAAATTATGAAAAAAATCACCATTATATAAGTTTGACATTATGATTTCAAAAGTGATATTTATTTTATCAAAATAATTCTATATTTATGATAATTTTAACTTTTAAATAAAAAATACCTATTTACAGAAAAATACTAGTTTTATGATATTAACCACTTTCTGAACTTTATCAAAATTATATTGCACTTCATTAAATTATTTTATCATTTATATTTAAATAATTATTATCTAATACAATATTTTATTAAAATATAATTTGTTTTTAAAAAATAATTTATAAAAAGTGTATCTTATTTGAAACTATATATTTTATAAAAATACAATTTTCATTTATTTGTACTAAAATATAATTTTTATTAAACTAATTAAATAATAATTTATGAAATTATGATAAAAATATATAAATATATTCATTATTTTAATAAAAATAAAATATTCAAATTATTATAACTATGGTCTAGAAACATAACCCCTTATAACATCAGCGTATGACCAAAGGGTAAGGTGTGTGATGATGAGACTTCATTAGGGTGGTTCGATGAATATGGTTTGGGTTGTGATCTTGATAAGTTTAAAAATCTCTCATAAATGGTTTCTCTCATGTTTTAGTTGTTGGGTATCAACTTGTTCTTGATCAAGGATAAAGCCTAGTGATTCCATCTCCCTCAGAATCTCCAATAATTGGCTTATAGTATATGATCCAACTTTTTAACATTATAGCTTATTTCTTCTATTTCAATAAGATCTTATTATAACCCTTAATATATACTAATCATAATGGTCAATATACAATGGTTATACTATAAATGGTTAAGATTATTAATGGTATTTTAAATATAATAAGCTATATTTTATAATAGTCTAAAATAACTAAAGTAGACCATGTGTTTTCTATAACTACATTACTGAATAAAAAATTATTCAGTTAAAATGGAATTTAATTTATAAATGTTTCGGTTGTTACAAGATCACTTTTTTTAGCGGTTTTCCAAAAAAAGAGAGAGAAAACGAAAATTCATTCTTAGGTGAAAATTATATAAAGAAAAGATCTAAATTCTTTAGATTGATAGATTAGAAGTAATTTATATAATTATATATAGAAATATATGAGGTCAAAGAGTTTTAATAAGGTAATGTAAAGAGATATCAAGAGGAAGCACAAATTTTTAGTAAAATATTTTTTTGATTGTTTTGGATCATTTTAGTGTTATATTGTAGCCTTCTGAGCCTCTTATGGGATGTATTTATAGCCTCTCAGGATCTAAGGATTGAGTTAGAGGATTTTATAGGTCAAGGGAGATTCTGAATACCACCACAAATATGTGATTTGACTTTATGAATTGGCACCACTGGCTAGCCACCCAATGAAACCGGCTAGCTAACTGGAATGATATAGGATTTATGGGATACTATAGGCTTCATTTCATAGCTTTTGGATACCATGGGGTATCTTGTGAGATTATTGTATATGTGGTATTTTTAAAATGACATCATATGTTCGATGACACCTCACTAGGTAGCCTTTAGTGATAGACTTTGTAAGATCTTCTCTTGGTATTCTTTATCTAATTTGAATCCTTAATTTGTTCCATAGATAATCAATATTCATACTAGAACATATATACTAAAATACACTCAATTGAAAATATTATAACACTAAAAGGTTTTTTGATCATTAAAACAGATCTAAAAGAGTGAGTTATAACAAAGAATAGTTTAAATTTATTTCAATTTCATCCATCAAAATAAAATTCACTATAATTTCATGCACCATAGTATAATTCTATTAATTTTCATTCAGTAGTAGAAAACTCTCGTGGTGGTAGTGGATCATCAGAAGTTCATATCTTCTAATGGAATCATGGAGGTCTAGAATGTTGAAAAAATAGTATAAGACTCTATAATGAAGTATCTGAAATTTTTTACCAAATAAAATATTTGAGGTCAATAAATTTACTAGAGATCACCAGTTACATTCCAAATGGAGTTATCTTCATTTGGAGGGAAGTGGAACCTAGATGACGGGATGGAGTTTCTTATAAAAGGAACTGGGGACCTTCTACATAATGTATCATAACTCTGAATAGTGTCCAAGTAACATGTATAGTGGTTAAAGAATTATATAGTAATAATCTCTTATAATGAATTCTTACTAACAGTTTTGTTAGTATAATGAAATATTGTACTTCCAATGAATCAGAAGAAATTTACATTGTTTCTAATGTCCATGTAGGATAAGTATCTAAATAATTTTAATCCCTTGTGTTATTTTTGGAGTTATATTCTTTTATTGTTTGAAATTTCATTACTTTGAATTCTTATGGATTTTTCTTGGGTATGTGTGAAGATTACTTTGTATGGTGGGTTAGGTTATTTTAATTCCAACTTATGGTACACTCATCTGAGGGACTCTTATAGGACTTTTTAGTTACGTATCACCATATCCAATGGTATAGTTCCATTAGGAAACCTCCACTTGTATAAAGATAAACATTCAGTGGTATTTATAGAAGTATATAGGAAGTGTAATCCCTAAATTGGTCACATTTTCCAATGAATTTTTAACTAGTAGACCCATGAAAAGGTATGTTGAAATTTTCCTATACTAATAAGAGATAAATAGTGTATATTTTTTACATGTAAATGAAGAAAATATTCTAATTTTTTCAAACAAAAAAGTATATATTCAAATGTCTTAACCCATGGAGTTGATTTATTGTCATATATATTAATTTATAAGTAGAATTCAATACATTAATATGAGTATTTTATCATATTCATTTATTAATAAATTCATATTACATGTATTAACTTTATATTACATAACTTTGATTCTCCACAATGTTCAAGGGTTTCAAAATGAGTGAAGAGAGGGAGTGGGGTTATTATATAAAAGCTTCATATCTGATAATATGGGTCATTATATGAGTTGAGAGTTAAAATATTACTTGGGGAAGAATGGAATTATAAAGAGTATAATGTACTATAGACCCACATAACCAAATGATATTACTAAAATAAATAAATAAAATCTTGGAAAATATCATAACATCCTAGATATAAGTACGCATTTTCTATCCCTAAATTACTTATTTTAATATTTATAAATAATGAAAAATTGATGAAAAATAAATCATAAAAGAAATGAATCAAGACAATAATAACTTTTTCAATAATAGTGGGACATTTCAACAAAATTACAAGATACCAAGTATTTCCTACTATAGACTATTACATACCATGTATTATTATATCCCTAAAAAGTATATAAATTAAAATTAGATAATAAATATAGAATAAAAGTGTTTTTAGAAATAGTAAATATTCTTAATCATCTTCACCCTTGAGGGTAACTTTTAATAGAACAGAACCTATAATGATAAAAAAATCATGGAAGGAGAAAGAATTCTGTAAAATCCTAAAAGAAAATTAAAGGAGTGGGAATTTTGATTTGGGAAGTTAAAATGCAATGAATTTATATAAGTTAATGGAGGTAATATATTCATTATTTAACTGTTATAAAATTATATATTGTTGTTGGATATAATACCAGTAAGCATATTACCAGATGGGAATTACCAGTATTTAATCAATATAAATAATGTATTTAATATGGTAAAAATATATATTTTATTTTAAATTTATTTATTTGAAAAAATTAAAATGATTTTTGAATCGAATAAAATATGTTTATTCATCCAAAAAAATACATTTTATTTAAATAAATTTTTTTATGGAATATAAATTTTAGTAAATTTATTACATTTAAATAAATATTTCAATAAAATTCATTAATGGAATAAAATTAATGATTACTAAAATAAGTAAATAAAATCTAACAAATAATAAATAAATTATAATGATTCAAAATTTAATAATTCTAAGTCAATGAAATATGTTTTATCTAAAAACATTATATTTGTTATATGTTATGGGTTTTTATTTAGAAGTTAAATTTATCATATTTAAAGTATGAAATTTAATGAAATTAATTATTTATAAAACTAAACAAATGAATTATCATTCATCTAATGGTTTCTATTTTGTAAGGAATAAAAATAAATCCATTTTTAATCTTAAAAATATATTTCTCCAAAAATTGTTTTTTTGGTATATAATTTTTTATTTCAATAAACTAAATATATCGTGGTTTAATGATTATTTTAATAAAAGTTAATTTTTATAAGTATAATAAATAGTTCATGTAATGATCCGTAATTGATATGAATAATAATAAGAACAATTAAAAATTGAAAAAATTGTATAAAAAAATTAAAAAAATTATATATTTTCATTTAAAATTTAAATGTATCATATTTTGAATCTGAATTAGATTAAATAGATTCAAAAAATTTAATCATCACTTCAAAAAATAGGTAAGAGGGGACATCTTATATTTTTAGTAAAAAAATAATCACCATAGTAAATAATTAAAAAATGTAAAAAGTGGTAAAAAGAGGTTAAATTGACATGGGGCAAATTTTATATAATTAAATTGTTATAAATTATTTCAATAAGTCATTTTTTATGTTTGGGACTCAAACCTATAATTTTTACCAATATTTACTTACCTAACTCACCTAATTCCCTTGTGATTCCATCTTTACCCTCACCTAACATAATATTTCAAAGAAATATTCTTCATTTTCACCAATAAAAGGATCTCTATTATACCCACTCCAATTGAAATATATTGTTTTTCTCTTTAATACGTACCAAAATTCAATATCATAAAGTTTTATTATATTTTTTTTAACCTTTGTACATAATAAGTAGGCATAAGTACTTCATTTTGAAGGAAGACGTTGCGAGAAGGAGTGATTGCATCAAAGAAATGAGTTATTATACATCTTTTTAATTTATTGTATAATCTGTAATAATTAAATATCTTATAAAAAACAATAATGTTTTATTATTAACTTATTTATGAATCTATAAAAATTATCTTACAATTACATAATTCATAATGTTACGCATTTGTTATAAAAAATTCATTCTTAGGTTGGTTTTACTACCTATGTGAATGATGTTATAAAATTTCCATCATGAATGATTAAGATAAATTATACTCTAGTAATATATTATGACAAATTTTAATTTAGTATATGTTTTAAATTCTGTAATATATATATATATAAGTAATTTCATTAATAAAATAAATTCTTCTTATTGAATCATTATTCATAAAAATAAAGAAAGTGAATATCCAACCTTTCATTATGAAACATTAACATAACTTCTATAAAATGACCACATAAATAAGTAAATATATCAAAATAATATATTTTTTCACCATGGACATTAGAGAGGTGATTAACACATGAATAAGGAGGAAGTATTGAAATCTCCATATTGAAGATAGTGTGGATCAATAGAACAATTAATGACTGAATATTAATTCTAATAATGAATTGTTAATAAATATGTAGTAATAACATATAAATTAAGGGAATTAAGTAATATAAATATGAATATGTTTTTTATCTACTTTAGTAATAAAATTAAATTATCTGACGAAGTTGGAATTCAAGATAATAGTTTTCAATTCAATTTTCCTTTATTGATACATGTTTTATATTATATACCTATTTTTCTTTATATGGTGTATATACACCCCCAATTACATATCTTATCATATATTACCTATGATTCAATATATTTTCAATTAAATGTAAAGTTCTATCTTACATTGTATTTCAATTCATACGTTACCAAAATCATAAGAGTTTTTTATCTCAATTTTCATTCCTTGAGACATTTTTCTTATTATGTACCAAACTTTTTTATATATGGTGTACTTACTATAGCCATTTAATTCTTTTATAATAAATCAATTTTCATTAATGGTATTTAAAATTTCATTTCATGATCTCTTTTTTATGTTCTTTTGATTCATGCCTTAATGAATTTATAAGGGTTTTTGTTGACTCAATCTCCTTTCATTGAGTTGTGAACCTTCTTATTTGATTGTGTTCTTATAAATTTTATATATTCTTTTATTTATATATCTTATGTGGTATTTTATCTCAATTTCTAGGTAGAGTATATTTTATTACCAAAATACTCTTCTTGGTTGACTTTTACTTCCTAAATATGTGTTGTTATAATATAAATACTTTTGTTTTCTATTTTGAGTATCTTTCTTCCATATCCATATTCATTCTCACCAAAAATCTCTTCTTATATTCAATGAAAAATATGTATATTATTTTATACCCTTTATGATTCTCATTATAAATTTTGAAAAATAGAAATCATATAATTATTTTATTGATATGGGATTCATCAAATAGTTAATATACATATAAGGGTATTTATTTCTACTTTTGTATATTTTTTATATTCCACTCTGCATTTTTTATAATTTAACTTTTTTATGTATTTTTCAGTGATCCCTTTTTGGAACATGTACTCTTAAAATGATGTTTTACATGTTTTTTTCACCTATTGAAAGTGACTTCAAACCTTGATGTCATGACCCCCTCCCCCTAGAGATACCCCTACTGGGATGGAAATTATGAAAGAGAGATAATGACTCATAGCACCCACCTTCAATAGGCCCCTAGTTAGTGACAATCACTAATGGTATAAAAATAACACATATGGGAGGTAATACAATATAATATAAAAAATATTAAGAAATATTATAAACAACCACCAAGAAAATATATAAGATAATATAAAAGTAAACCCAAAACCATCCCACATTACATGAACAAAAGAGTAGACCAATACAATAAAAGTCTCCAAATATACCAAAAGAAAATTATATAGTAGTGACTTAACAGTAGCTCTATATCCGAGCTATAAATGTCTAGATCTATCCCAAAAGTCCTCCTAGAAACATAAAAAATAGTTTATATATCTCGTGTGAGTATACAAGTATACTTAGTAGGATCATACCAAAGTTCTAAAGTGCATATGTGGAAAGAGAATAATAATGCACTGGTGAACAAAAAATAGAAACAATAAGCAACTAAAAATTTTAACTAACCAATCCCAGCCTCACCATGGCTTACTCACTGAATCACACATCCAATAATGTAATATGGTGATCAAAATCAAAACAAGGCAATGCACCCCATAAATGATTCCCCACTGATTTTTCACTCTCACACCCAAATATGGACTGTAGTTTTCTCCCATCATTTTCATACATATAACATTACAAACCATCCATATCTGATGTGGGTTGGAATGAATCCCTATATACCCCACCCTTTTAAGGTTTAACATCCAGTTATAGCACCCGGAATCACTACATCTCATCTCACTCGAAGATATCTAGTCCATCACAACACATCTCACTCGAAGACATGTGAGTCTTCACACCACATATCATCGCATAACCACTGTACTTGGGTATCATGAACATGAATTAAATCAATATAATTCACTACACCAACCATGAATCACCCCCACCACATATCACATCTCATAACATCCTACCTAATGACACCTAGTCCATCACATCACATCATATTATCTTGCCTGAATACACCTAGTTCATCCCTTATAAAGGAAGAGGGGGGAATAGGGGTATATGGTCATCTATATCAACATTATCCTGGATGTTAGGGAAAACACCCAAAACAAAAAACCTCTAATCATTGGTAAGGTTATCCAACTCGGGTGGGTCATATATAGAAATAAAATAAAATACATTATATATATATAGCACATAATATCCAACCTATGGGTTCACAACAACAACACTAGTAGACACCACTACACCACATGTAGACCATAAAAAATACTCCCTTCACTATATTCAACACACTACAGAACCACCACACAAGACAAACAATACAGTTTTATTTAATAATACACATCAATCACATTTAAACCCCCGTTCATTTAACATTCAATTCATTTAATGCATTTAAAAACATCAATTTTAAACCCATGTCATTTATTTAGTATCCTATTTTATTTTATTTTATCATCAATAATTTATTCCATGGATAACTAGGCAAACGAAAAAACCACCACACAATAAAACACTTATATCACATGAACCATTGTTTCCTTTACCACACCAACCAAGCCATATTACCACAATAAACACACATCATAAAAACCAACCACATCTCAAAACATAACTACAACACACAAAAACTACAAATCACCACCACATATCATTATTATAACACACCATAACCACAGTGCACCACAACCAAACAATTTACCACATTGCATCCATGCCAACCAACCACTGCATCATACCCCATACATTACACCACCCAACTGGTCACCTCCATCACTGTATAATATCCCAAACTACACAGGCCAACACAACAAGCATAAGTACACATAATAACACACATCTAACATTGCATGTTTATTCAAGCGATTTCATCACATTACTTTTTTAATTAGCATGGGTGTTATCCAACAAACCATTTTTTCATGGGCAACCAATTTATTAGCCATATATACATTATTTATCCTTTTATTATGTGTGTTATCAAACAAAAAAACAACAAGGGTTTTAGCACATGTCATTTATATCATAAATAAGGATCTCAACAACTATTATATTTAATATTTTCAGAAAATATGTACAATATCATCAAAAACATATAACATAGCAGTAAAGCATGTGATATCTCTCCCATACCCATCAATTTCAATTATTCCAATTATTTATCTTATTATTTTGACACTTAATATACACACAAAGGAAATAAAAAACCCAAAATATCCACACATAGCACATAAATTGGTGATAATAAAGATACCCTACCTCAAAGAATCTTTTCTAATTCGTTATGCACTGTAGGGCTAAGAAGAGACAACCCAAAAACAAAAACCATGAAATGAAACACTAGATCAACCTAAATTTCACCAAATATTTATAAAAGAAACATCTCAACACACAACAAGAACAACATAACACCACCATATAAATTTTCCATGGAAGTATGCAAGGGAAACAATGGAAAAGGTGAGGACAACTCACCTCATATTTCCAAAAATCAACCACCAGAACTAAAGATCAAATCAGGAAGAAGGTGGGTAGGAAGAATTCCAAAAATTATATAGGGTTCCCCTAAAATTGAAAGTGACTAGAGTTTAATGAGGATAAAATCATCCTATAAAGATATATAAACATGTTGTGAATAGCCAAATTTACAGTGTAAATTATAGATTTACAGTGTAAATTCCATGGGTCTTCTTTTTACAATCTATAAAATTGACTTTAAGGCCACTAATCCCTTTTCCACTGAAAAAAATGGCACCTCAGGATTAAAATATTTTATATCATAAACATATGTTTTATGGCATGAACTTGTTTCACATAAACTCCTCCATTGAACAAAAGACATAAATTGTCTGAGTACACATGTCGCAAACCACACATTTACACCACAAACCCCTCTTTTATGGTGTAAAAGCCTATTGTAGTTATTTTGTAGCTCCAAACTCCACTAAAACTCTTTAACCCTACTCTAAACACCTTGAAAACCAAAAATAGATAAGTAATAGGCTGTAAAGGCATAGACCGTTAGATTAGATAGCTCTCAGGTGATTATTTCAACTACTAGAAAATGTGTCTATACACACGGTTTTCATGAACAGTGGGTATAGGTGACATTTTCTAACCTATACCCATTGTTCTTGTTGAATCGTGGGTATAGGCTACTCATGTAAGCATGGGAAGACAAAATATTGCGCAGGAATGTTGCAGGAAAACCTTTACCCATGGTTTACAGTGAAATGTGTGTATAGGTAGCATCTATACCCACAATGTTTATGAACTGTGGTAATATCCTTCGATATATAATCATATACCCACAATTTACATTGAACCATAGGTATAGGTGGAATTTATACACACAGTTTTGAATAATTGTGGGTGTATCCTTTGGTATATAAGCCTATACCCATGGTTTATGAAAACTGTGGGTATAGATAAGACCTATACCCACAGTTCTCTTAACTGTAGGTATAGGGTCCCTTATTTTTGAGTCCAAAAATATATATATAAGTTAATATATATATATATATATAAGTACAGAAAATTTAATTGTTGTACTGGAAAAGCGGCTTCAGTTGTTAAATATTGACTGGGGTTTGATACTCACCTTGTATATTTTATTTTTAGTAGGTTTCAAATAAATATATATATATATATTATTACGATAGGTAAAATTAAATCAGTATAGTGGTAGGGTAGTTTAGGGGATCTGCAGCATTGTGGGTTTGAATCCCTCTTTGACTTTTTTTCCTATATAGGTGATTTAAATTAATATAATTAGGTAGTTATAGAAATTTATAAAACAAAAGTGGAGTAGCCTGGTTGGAAAGACGGTGGAATTTAGAAGACAAGTCACGGGTTTGATCCTTAGTGGGAGATTGTTTTCTAATACACACCATATATATTAATATATATTTTCATATGTACATAAATTTATATGAAACTGAATTGGTTGTGTTGGTTAGGCACTCGGTGATTGACATACAGGTCCTGAGGATCAATCTTGCTGGCTGCGTTAACATTTTTCTGAAATTTTATACCTAATAGTGGGTATATGTGATTTGGTGAACCCATGGTTTTCCAAATCATGGGTTTAGGTTGTGGACCTATCCATCATACCACACACCACAATCTTTTACTGGGCACAACACCACCTCATCTCGTACCATCCATAAGCCACCACATTTCTACATAACCACGTCACTACATCACTTTACCAGCTGTATGTCCATATCAAAATCCACACTAACCAAACCAACAACTACCCAATCCTACATTCATATAACTACCCCCAAGCACATGAATCAAGGAATTGAATCCCCCATGTCAGCACACTATCTAATCTGGGAAGCACTGGCTCTCTCACATGATTTTAATTGATTCATAACATAACGCGTCTTGATTAGGATTTGGGACCTCTCCTATTGATATGTTGGAAGCTTTATAACATATCATAACATTAAGAAAATTCACATATCCCAAAAACAATAAGATCTAAACATCACATCATCCTAGGAAAACAAAACAAGGTAAAAAAACCTCAGAATAGATTCAGGTACTGGGTACATAGCTTCATCTCTCACTCCTAAGTACTATCATCTAGGAAACAATTCCTCTACAAAATGTGAACTAAGGGGATGGTTTTTCCACACAAAAACTTCTCTCAATGATCATAGATCTCTACTAGCTACATCATCCTTGATATATAATCTCTCTAGTCAATGATTTGGGATTAATCATGAATGTAGTAACAAATATGAGACATATAGAAGAAATTGAGGATCTTATATATCCATGGTGGAAGATCCAACAAATATTCCACCATGCCAAATCACCCCAAAACCTCTGAGAGACCAACAAACTAGAGAGAAATCTTACTCCCTCTACCAAACACCTACTGGCCTCATCGAGGGGAGACTCTCATGAACACATGGTCTCTGACCTAGATCTCTAGGGTCCTCTTACTATGATCAACATAGGCCTTATGATGGTCATCTATTTCCCTCATCCTATCTTGATCCAACGTGATCTTCTCATCCATTCCCTATACCATAATAGGACCAAGAACAGTTAACTCCCTAACCTACATCTAATATAATAGAGAATGACATGGTCACCCATAAAACTCCTCAAAATAAGCCACAACAATAGTTGAATGATTGATTTTTTGTATAAAAACTTAACCAAAGGAAGGTTCATTACACATGATCCAACAAGGTCTAGGATCCATGCTCAAAACATATCCTTCAGAGTCTGGATAGTCTGCTCCATCTGCCCAAAAATATAAGGGTGGAAAGTAGTGATAAGTCACAATGGGGAGCCAAAATAATGTTGAAATACCTCTATAGTCATGAGGTAAAACGGGTATCCTGATAAAAAAAGATAATACTAGGTACCCCATTAATCCTAACAACATCATCTATATACGACCTTGCCAAAATATTCATGACACTTGATTTACGGATTACCATAAAATGAGTAAAATTCAATACTCAGTCCATTATCCCCCTAACTGCATCACAAACTCCCAGATCTTGGGGTAACACAACGATGAAATCCATTGATATGTCTTATTATTTCTTCTTAATAAAATCCAAGGACTATAAACACCACCAAGAACACAGTGATATGCTTTAGCCTTCTAAAAAACTAGACACTTTCTCACAAACTCTAACACTGACCACATCCTCCCCAACCACCAAATATGTATCTGTAAGTCATGATGCATCTTTCCTACACCATGATTCACTTCCAAGGGTGAGTTATGAAATTCATTTAGGACTTTCTTATGAACTACCAATGGAATAAATGACCTCCCTTGAAACAACACTTGGTTCTCACAATCCTTCGATTATCCCTCTAGAGCATCACCCTGGCTAACATGATCACACATCAATCATGCCTCAAAGTCTTCCCACTAATAATCCTTCACATCCTACCTCAAATAAAACTTCATTGTTATTTGAAAAATACAACCTCATCCACCAATCTCTTCAACATCAAGATTAATTTATGAAAGCTCATCCATCCCATACCAAACTTCTACTAACTCCCAAACCACATCTCCTCAAGACTTATGATTCAATGCATAGACAACCACATTTTCCTTTATTGGGGTGTAAGTGATCTCAAAATTTTAATCTTAAAGAAACTTCATCCACCTCCACTAGTGTATATACATACCCTGCTGATAGATTACATTTTTCAGACACTTGTGGTTTGTAAAAGTCATTAGTTCCCACTAATGAGGTAATGCCACCACAACTTTATAGAAAACACAACTTCCACCAAGTTCATATCAGGGGTAGAATAGTTACACTCATGGAGACATAATTTCCTATAACCATAAGAGATCACTTCTCTTTACTAAATAAACACACATCCCAACCCTAGATGGGACACATCACAAAACACCTCAAACAACACACCCTCCCCATGAAACCAAAGCACTATAGCACTAACCAGCTTCTCCTTTAGGCAATTGAACACTACCTAGAATGAATCATACCACATAAAATCTTGTTCCTTCATGGTAAACAAGGTCATTGGGGATATAAATTAACATAAATAGACCAAAAAACTCCAATAATAGCCTATGAAATTAAGAAAACTCTGAACCTTTCCCACATTCCTGGGTACTGTCCAAGAAAAAATTATTCTGAACTTCAAAGGGTCTACTTCCACACCCTACTGAGACTCCACATGCCCAAGGAAATTATCCTATTACATTAAAAACCTACACTTGGACATATTCACGTAGAGTTGATTCTATCAAAGGACCTATAAAAAAATTCTAAGATGCTCAGAATGCTCCTCTAATGGATTTGAGTAGATCAATATGTCATCAATGAATAAAATAACGAATTAGTGTAGGAATTTATGTAACTATCTCCTATAAACTATTCAAATATAGAATATAGACCGATCTTCAAAAACAAACTAGCTCCTCTCAACTAGTCAAACATATCATGAACCCCTATAAAAGGGTAATAGTTCTTGACCATTACCGATTCAACCTTCGATATCATATAAACAACCTTATAATATAATCCACCTTCTTAGATAAAAACACTGGAGCACCCAAAGGAGACACACTTGTTCGTATGAAACCCCACTACATCAAATCATCACCTATAGCCTCATATCATGTGTAACACCCCGCTCAGATTCCACTAAACTGGTACCCTAATCTGGAATGCAACATGACCTCAAGTGAACCACCTCATACACTAGATGTTGTTAACTAGTTGTGGGGGTCTAAATGGAATAGTGAGAAGACTATACCCCCATATTAGAGTCCACAAGTTGATGTAGATAACCAAATATCATAAACATCATTGTAATCATAAAGATTAAATATACTAAAACATGTTATAATAAAATGAAATGAAATGAAGGCCCTAATGGCCATGTCATTCATACAATGAACTTTCAATTTCATAGGTTACATAACATACCTAAATAAAAGAAATAAAAAAATTCTCTACAATATCACCGATCCAAACCAATCCATCCATCTGATACCACTCAAGAAATCTGGATCGACCAAAAAATACTCAAAGTAGGCCTCAACCCAAACCTATGCCTGTAATAAATATTTGAGAGATACTTGGGTACCAAAGTGCAACGGTAGCCCGATCAGGGTGTGAGTAAAACTCACTAGGACACCACCAACAGTGTCTAAAAAATACTAGTCAAAGTAACAATGTATATAGATAAATAGTTGAATAAATTAACAATGCATAGAAGAGATACAAGATAGGGTACATGATAACTCATCTAGTATCCACTGGTCCAAGGATTATAAGGTGACACCCTAGAAAACATAACATGAAATGACCTAATCTAGTCCTATAAAGAGTGACATGGGAGTTAAATACTATAAATGACAAGGAAGGGTGTTCATGTTTCATTCAAATCAGGGAATCATAAATCCTACACCAATAGTACCTATCCAATGTACCTAAGTCATAAGTTATTAGAATGTATCATTGGAATCTAAATCAAATATCAACACCAATATCAATCTTAGTTGGAACCTCCACACAAAACATAACCATATACCAAACTATCGGTATAGATACCAAACACCGATTCTATCAAACCAATCACAAAACATAACGGTAGTGTCTGGATCTTCAGTCCAGCATCCATTTATACATGACATTAGTGGTTCCTAGATAATCAGTTTGGACCATCCCAAGGAGAAGGATCATCAGTCCAACATCTTATTCTACATGGTATACCATCATCTCCCATAGCATCATTCTATCTCTTTAACCTTGAAGTATACTATCAGTGTCTAGATCCTTGGTATGACACCTTATCTGTAGTATACTACCCATTCCTGGAGCATCAATCCAACATATAAACCATTCCATCATTTATTAAATACTAAATCCCAACATCATGACCATACAAAATGTTCATGATAAACACAACAATCCATTTTTAAAACATTAACACTTACTAATATACCAACGGGACTTAAAACCAAAACATGCCCCAAAAAATCCTAACCCTTTTTCACATTCCAAAAGAATCGAAACAAAACACCCATGTTAAACATTTCAAAACCACCCTTTTATAATGTGGTTCTTTCTCTTGGAAATCAAAACGAAGACAAAGGACTAAAGTTTTTTAGAACCATCACAACATCAATCAAAGCATTTTCAAAAAAGGGGTAGCCATGTACCCATTTCAAATCCACATTTGAAATTTATTTATAAACCCTTTTATTATAAATTACTTAGAGGACATAAAATCATTTCAAAATATGGATCATTTCAAAACATGTATTTCCCCCTTTGACACTCAAAACTAGGTTAGATCCTAATACACATATTTAATTCCATTTCAAAAGTATCATAAGAATTTTTTTAAATATTAACACATAAAATAATTCCAAACAAACCCTTAATAACTCCACTCTACCCTTTTCATGAAAAGACCCACCCTATGGGAGACTGTAGGTTTGGTCTTATAGATTCCCTTGGATACAATGAGATTAATGGAAGGTATATGGTATTAATACAATGCCCAAAACCAAATTAATCAACCCAAGAAAGAAAGAACACAATACATATCTTTAATTTACATACTGTATATACATGAAAATTAATTAACAATATAATGGGTAAAGCTCTTAGAAGACCTACCTCATGAACAAAGATTTCCAAAGAGAATCCAATGCACGTCAGCCTTGTCAAGGCCTTTCCAAGCATTGTCCAAACCCCTCAGCACCTAACCGAGCTCATCATTATCACCCAATCTCTTATCTTTCACCAAAAAAAATGTTTATTAATGATAATAATTATAATTAATTAATTAACCAAAACCCAATTTAGCATAATTTCAAAAAGCTCATTGGATCATGGCGTCACAACAAGGCTGAATCCAACCATTCATTTAAGGCCCAAGGCATAACCCCACCCACATTCTAGGCCAAATTCCTAAGAGGTGATACCAATTAAATAAATAATTAAATAAATTAAATTGATAAAAATTATGAAAATTAACCATAGTCTCATACCTTGACAAAAAAATAAAATATGTGCATAATCTATCTTGAGATATCATCAATGCAAGCCGACCAAAAGCCCTGTGAGAAATGGACGATTTCACCATGCTTTGGTGCAATCATCAACAAAACTTGAACCATAGAACTCCAAAATTAAAATAAATCAAAATAATAAGTAAATGTCATATATGTTAAATATTAACTAAAAATGTTGAAAAATCGCCACCAAAACAACTCCTTAGTGAGGCTTAAAGAAGGGAGGAAGGGAGGAGAGGCCCACCTCAGGTTCATGTGAACCAGGGGGAGAGAAAGGGGAGGGTCAAGTTAAAATACCGGAAAGAGAAAATGGTAAAAATACCATTTTAATAAGATTTATTGAAATCCACATGGTTTGGATGCATGGTTTTCTAAACTATGATCCAATTGTGTGGAAGGATTTGTCCAAGACCAAAACACTCACACAATTTGGCTGCATGATTTTCCAAATCATGATCCAACTACTCACACCCCTACTGCTCAAAACCCATGCCCCACATATTAAGGACACATAGTTTGAAAAATCGAGCACCAACCATACTTTCATCACTACCTCCCTTCTGCAACAAGGCTTGTGGTTTTACTAAAACTATGTGCAACCCATGTATCATGCCTAAGACCGTCATCAACCTCACATGCTTTCCCATTTTTCCTCGCATGGTTTACCCCAATCCGTCCAATAACTGTGAAAATAAACCATGATCAGTTCAAAAATGAACTAAAAACCTCCTAAGAATCAATGTGTCATATTGTTTCTTCTAGACCATACACTCCAAACCATGCACCCTCTCCATAAAACTTAATGACTCACTTAACATAACCCAAAGCCTTTTAATCCCATACAAACACCCAGGATATCTTCAAGGGATCATTCCTCGTCTATAAAACACTATTTTGAGACATTCTAACTCTACGAATCTCATTTCATGTCTTGATTCATTATTTGACCCATTTGGTAATGAAACGTCAAATTCCATTATAAATTTTTTATCCATCCGGAGGCGAGATCTTAAAACCTCCTCACAATAGTACTTATCATCCTCAAGAAGCCTTAGTGATCATTCATCTGTATCACCCAACCTAAGTCAATTTCCAGATATTTCCAGTATCATCATTCAGATTCTAATAGCTCAAAAAACTACCAAACCACATCCTCCAACTTAAGTCTTTCAACCTAAAAAAATCCAAGATAACCCCCATTTCCTAAACTAATAAACCATAATGGAGCTTAACCAATCCCATTGAATGAAAAAATTTATTACAAAATCACTTGAGCAGTCATTGATCTATGGTTCTCTCTACTATACACTCCACTTATAACAACCAACATTTGGTACTTAAAACCCTTTCAATTATTAAATTCCAAGAGAACCTGAAATTATGATCCCACCAAGAACCTGACATGGTTCTCAACTTACCACACCCCAACACCCACTATTACACCAATTATCATTGGCACATATCCTCACCATCAAAAACCAACTGAAGTGGATGCATTCTCATAATCCATGCATAAACTAAAAACATAATAGCTTTTCCTAAAAATCCCAACTCAAACATGAAATTAACCCTTAATTCCCAAATGATACAATGGACATAGATTCCAATGTTCTGCAACCACATTATGTGCTAACAATAGTCAAACTATGCTTTCCCAACTTCTCCCAAAAAGTCTTGGCTCCAACTATCAATATATCACCATCTCATCTAATCATTATTCCCTCATACTCAGAGGAATTCCATTTCCACCCAACATATTCACTAGATTTCATACCCCAACTACTTTTCAAAAACACATCAATCCTAAAGACAATTCTCATATTGATAATTTTTTCACCACTGATCTCCCATTAACATTCGTTGTGGAATTTAATCATGAACCTCATGGTAATTCTCTAAAATCACAATTTCACCATGACCGATCCACATCCATTTCCACAACAATGAGACCATTACAACACAAGGGTCGCACCTCTGCAACCAATACATCCCTCCCCACCATAGGAGGGTCATCGTTACCACCCCACTCATGAGACTATATCTGCCACAGTCCACGTTCTAACCAATTCTAACCTAAGAATCGGACATGGCCATATCGACCTCACTGAGTGACCAAATGAAACATCAGATATCACTTATTCCCATCATCTAGTAATAGAACCCATGTAATTATCCAACATCCAGTTCATAAGAAGAACCTCACTCACCAATAACTATTGGTGTACCTACACCATGCAGTTCCACCTACACTGATCCATGAGTTTAACTCTAGGGAGACCCCTCATCAAACCAGAAACTACATTTAGATAGGTAGGAATATATCCATTTCTATATTAGTGTATTCAATATGATGTCAAGATATTGATTAGGATTTTAACTAACTATGAGTATTCTAATATTTCTTTGATGAATACCACCACCACTCATCAATCTCCAATGTCACTGTTAATTATAGGGATATAAAAAACCCATGAAAAGGCCTCATTACTCAATGTTTGAAAGCATGTCACCTCATTAACATAGCTTCTCATCTTACTCACAACTTCTCACATAACCCTACCACCTCAGACGTATGATCTATTACATCTGATCCACGAACCAAACGACATAGTGTATCACCAACTCTTCACACCCCCAAGATTCCCTTAACACTTAATCGTCACAAAAACTCTTGTGTAACCCCACCAAAGAACCAAATTTTGAATCTAATGAGACAAGATTTATGAGACCATAGCTTGAAATCCCTATCCACTAACCAAGCCTACCCCAAATATCAATCTCACCTATCATAGATAAACTGTTGTTCTTTATAAAACTAAAAGTAACTCACAATCCAAAACCACCTACTCGACCACTTAAACCCCAAGAATCATTCAAGGTTTTACTAGGATCATCTATGCTCCTTGTTCATTCTAGGAGATGCATTCAGAGCTAACTGATTAGAGCACTTAACTATTCCTACCCTTATAAACCACAAGAACCATTGAATTATCGACACTCTTGGTACTTTACACTCCAAGGAAAGTAGGCACCATTTCGTATCTCATGCTAAAAATATTCTAGGTTTATCTCACCTATACAGTAATCTCCCAAAGAAAACCTACAATTTTGGTCTATATCAGATCCACTAGAAATAACCTACCTATACAACTATAACTCGATAAAGACACTTGTCCCTGTAGAAACTAACCACAAAGCTAAAACACTAGCACTGAAGTTCACTTTCTCAAAACTAAATTCATCCAAAGTGCCTAAACCCCAGACTAGGGTTCACCCCTCGTGTACCACTATCAAAAAATATCAAAACATCCACTTGTGACTCATGCACCTAAAGAAAATTATAAATCAGTCAGCCACACTCATGGGTTATCCCCAAAATCCATATGGAACTAACTCCTTGAATTGGAGTTTTAACAATAAGGTCACTAGGTCAAACCACCTAAGGTATATGTCATCTCACAGAAGTCCAAAACACATGAGGCACCAACATGATTCCATATCATCATCACAAGACATTATCAAGTCATAATACCCTCCTCTAGGGTGTCACATAATAAATTTTTCAAATACTAAGAAACTATCTACAGATATGGTGGTTGTCCTCTCTAAGAATTTTCACATCAGACCGCTCCCTAGAGGACCAATACATACCACCAACATTGAGCAAAAACCACCCACGATGGTCTAATAGTCACATACTCATAACATACTGACCATACATGGTCACTACTCCCATTTTTCACAAGGACCACACAAATATAATCACCATTAAGAATCACATCATAGATCCACATAACTTTCCATTAGAAGGAAATCAATAAAATCACACACTAGCATTCCTATAACATGTGGATCCTACATGACTAGAATGATGCATGATACACCTCTTGCCTCTAGAGTCCAAGAGTCAAAAATTCATCATAAATCATCCCATTCAAATAATATGTGTGTTTATCAAATAAAAAATCACATAAAACCCTAACATCAAAAAATAGAATAGAAATCTTGACCCTGGTAACCTGGACTTCCTACCAGAATAGGTGTTTGCGACGTACCAGGACGATATCCAACACAAGCTTCAACATGATCATATACCTCCAATATACCAAATCCAAAATAGTACAATAATAGGAAAATAAACACCTCTAATTCCACTTTGTTACATCCCGGCCTGGATTTCACTAAATCGGTGCCCTGATCCAGACTGCCACATGCCCTCAAGCGTGCCTCCTCATAAGCCAAAGGCTATTGACTAGCAGTGGAGATCTAAATGGAACTGTGAGGAGAATATATCCCCATATCAGAGTGCACAACTAGTAGTGAACAACCAAATATAATACACATCATATTAATCAGAAAGACTAAATAATCTAAAACATGATATAATAAAATGAAATGCAATAAAGGCTCGAACAACCATGTCGTACATACAACCAACTTCCCACTGGGCTGGTTACATATCATACCTAAATAAAATAGATTCAAAAATGCTCTATGGAATCACCTATCCAACCCCATCTAGTCATATGATACCACTTAAGAAATCTTGACCAACCAAACAATACTCAACTCAGGCCTTAACACAAACTTATGCCAGCAATAAACATGTGAGGGATGATCGGTTACCCAAGTGAAATGGAGGCCTGAGTAGGGTGTGAGTAAAACTCAATATTCTACCACCAATTTTGTCTAATGAAAATAACATTTAGATCAATAATATATAAAGATAAATAGTGGGATAATTAAATAGTATATACAAGAGATACAAGCCAAGTAACATGATTTGTCATCTAGTATCCATTGGCCCAAGGATTGTAAGGTGACACCCCATTCAACCAAACAATCGAAAACCTAAAGAAATCCTCTAAAGTGCAACATAGGAGGTATATATAGTAAATTTCATAGAATAGTGTTCATATTTCATTAAACATTGGGAATCATAAAACGTATGCCCACGGTACCTATCCTATGTACTCAAGTTGTCGGTGCTTAAAATTTCTGTCAGGAATATAAATAAAATATCAAAATCAATATCAATCATGGATAGAACCTCTATCGAGCACCTAACCATATAACAAACTATCTATATTCATACCGAACAATGTTTCTATCAAGCCCATCAACAAACATAATAGTAGTGCTCAGAGTCTTAGTCCAACATCCATCTAAACATGACATTAGTGGTGCCTAGAGAATCAGTTTGGCTCAGCCTAAGGAGGAGGAACATTAGTACAACATCCTATTATACATGGTATACCATCATCACCTAGAGCATCAGTTTAGAAGTTAAACCCTAAAGTATAATATCAGTGTCTAGAGCCTCAGTCTAACACCTTATATGTAGTATACTACCCAATATCATAGCATTGGTCCAGAACCTAAACTATTCTATCATTTCTTAAATACTAAATCTCAATATCATGACCATAAAAAATGTTCAAGATAAACACAAAAATCACTTTCTAAAACATTAACACTTACTAAGGTCCCAACAGGCCTTCAAAACTGAAACATTCCTCACCAAAGACCAACTCTTCTTCACATTACAAAAGAAACTAAACCAGACACCCACATTAAACATTTCAAAACCACCCTTTTAAAACATGGGTCTTTCAATTTAAAATAAAAAGAAGAACCAAGGTCTATGTTTTGTTTATAACCATAATAAGATCCATCAAAATTCTTTCACCAAAGTAGAAACCACACACCTATTTCAAATTCACATTTAAATTTCATTTATAAACTCACTTTCTTTATAAACTACTTTGAGGACATCACCTCATTTCAAAACAAGGATCATTTCAAAACATGGATTCCCCCTTTGACACCATAAATTGGGTCAAATCCCAATACAAATATTTAAAGACATTTAAAAAGCCTCATAGTAATTTTCATAAAATATCAACACATAAAATCATTTAAAACAAACCCTTAACAACACAACTTTACCCTTTTCATGAAACAGATCAACCCATGGGTGACTGTAGGTTTTGTCTTATGGAAACCCATGGATTCAATGGGGTCTGTAGAAGGTCTAAGGCATTAATCCAAGGCCAAAGATCAAATTAGTCAAGAAAATAAAGAAATCACACAACACATCTATTTGAGCCACATAATACATACACATGAAAATCAATTAACAAGACTATGGGTAAAGTTCTTAGACCACCTACCTCATTAGAAAATCATTCCAAAACACTTCCAATGCACGGAGTCCTTATCAAGGATTATCCAACAATCTTCCAAACCACACATAACTCAATTGAGATCATCAATATCACCCGTACTCTTGTATTACACCAAAAAAATAATTACTAAATTATCCAAAAAACATGGCATAATGTTGGAGACATCACTTAGTCATTATGCCACACCAAAACTGAATCCAAAAACTCCCCGAAGACCAACAGTATAACCTCAAATATATTTTAAGATAAAGTCCTAAGATGAGATACAAACTCAACACTTAATTAAATTAACTTAACTAGAAAAAAAATTCATCAAAATCACATACCTTGATGAAACACCAAGAAAAAATGTGAAAAATCTATCCCATGATCTCCTCTATGCCTTCTGACTAAAATCCCCCTGAGAAACAGAAGATTACACCATGATTTGGTGAAATTTTCAACAAAAACTAAACTGAAGAACTCTAAAATTAGAAAAAAGGAAGGGGAAGAATAATGGAATCCCCTAGAGTTTAAATCTTACCTCAAAAGACTAATAAATTTCCACCAAAACACATCCTTGGTGAGGCTTGAAGAAAATGGTAGGAGGATAAGCCCCACTATGGTTCATGTGTGCTTGGGAAAGAGAAAGGGGAGGGTGAGTTAAAATATTAGAGAGAAAAAATGGTAAAAAAACATTTTAATTAGATTATGGGAAGGCACACAATTTGGAAACACGGTTTTCTAAATCGTTCACTAATTGTGTGGTTGGATCTGTTCAAGGAAAAACCACTCACCTGGTTTCACTGAAAGGTTGGAAAAATCATGTGACAACCATAAAAACCCCTAAACCTCAGCACACATTCCTCTCATAGTTAGGTTTTACTATTTGACAAACCATGTGCCAACCGTGTTGTTAAAACCTTCTACCTTATATAGCAACACGCATGGTTTTTATTAAACCATGTTCATCCCATGTTCCATTCCTCACACCCTCCTCAACCTTGCACAATTTACCCTTTTTCCACAAATGGTTTATCCAAAATCATGCTATTACAAGGTAACTCAACCATGATTAGTTCAAAATGAACTAAAAACCTCTTCATAATCAAGGTGTTTCACAGTTTCTCCTAAATTGTTCCCAAAAAACCATGATCTATCACTAGAAACCCCCAAAACTCTTGAAACATAACTCAAAGCCTCTGAAGTTCATCAAAATACATAATATATATACCAGGAATCATTACTCATCCCCAAAACACCTATTTGAGACATTCCAACTCTTAGAATCTCATTATGAGTCTTGATTCAATATTTGATTTGTATGGTAATGAAAATTCATATTCTTTCAGAGATTTTTTATCCATACAGACATGAGATCCTACATCTCATAACTCCATAGGTTCCATTTCATTAGGATCTATAAAAATCAGAGATGATTCCAAATAAAACTCTATCCAAAACTCGGCATCGCATCATGGGGTAATACAATAACCACATCTTATAAAACGTCCAAGAACTCCTCCACAACCCTAGAAACATCCTCTACTTAAGATTCCAAAGACAAATTTTTCAATTTATAAAAAAGAGGCTCCACTATCCTACCAACTATCCAATGCCCACTCTCACCAATGAACGACACCTGATGTCCCTCTACATTCTAAAATAAAAACCTCCTACAAAAACGGTCGATGATTATTCATATAGAATACATGAAACAATTGATAAGGATAATATTTTATGTATATATTGGTAGTAAGAGGAAATATCCCAAGGATTAGTACTTCCCCATCACAAGCCTACATCCCCAACAAACATTAAACAAAGATGCATAACCTCCAACCGATGTAGATAACACCAGTATAACTGGAAGCCTCACCATGTCTAATCCCAAATCAGAGACCAAAGTGGTAGAAACAAAGGAATTTGATTATACTAAATCAAACAAGTGACAAAAAAAGGTACAAGACAAACCAATCATACCTAAAACAAATCTTGGATCAGCTAGCATGGCTTCCTGTAGCATGTGTATCTGACCATGCCATGTTCTTTTACCTCTCTATTGTTAGCCTCCATGACCATGCCCTAGCCTAGGTCCCTATGGATGGGTATTATCATGAGGTTTTCCTCTTCCAACACCATCTTACCTTGACTTTTGAATAAGCATCAGTGTTCCCTACCTATGAAATTTCCTAGGAGGAAACTACTGCTGCTATCAGAAAGGGTTCTGAACACCCACTTAATACAATCCTCCCTAAGAGTTCAAATACTGAGCCTAGTGGTTTGAATGTCCCTAAAGACATACCATGAATATATAAATCTTGTGGTAGGTGCTTGTAATCCACCTTCCCCCAAAGGAAAGAAGGAAATTTTCTATGGTTTATTCCCCACTAAATGGAACAATGTCTGCCCGAACATGTGGCCCACTGCCTAAATACCTGATCCTCAAAATGACCTACTAGCCACTCTCTTGTAGGTAAAATAATAGAGAAGGAATATTCTTGATAACATTTTCATTATTATACACCTCTAGATATATAGAGAGTATAAAAAAAGTGACCACATACCTGATCACGAGGTGAAAAGCCTCCTCCATACATTGTGTATTGGACTCCTCATATTAAAAAATATCAAGGGAAAAGAAAAAAAATACCTTGAACCTAATCCCAAGATATCACACACTAATTTTCCCCTAATGAAGAGAGATAAACTCTTGATGAATTACTACCATTTTTTTATGAAAGGAAATCTGAATGGAACTCCCTCTAAAATTCTATCCATAAAACATATGTCTCCTTTTGATCACCATGGTACAAAATCCACCACTAATCCACAAATATGCACAACTGACTAATAGCCAACAACACCTACAACTTAGCATGTGATTGGATTATTCTAAAAATGATCTCTAGCTCCTACAACTAGTAATCCATCTTCACATCTGATATTATCCCCTAAAACTTTCCCAAATTCTTCCACTAGAAGGCATGCAAAACCCCACTACCAAACTTAATCCTTCTCTGTCGGATTGACTCTATGATGATAAACAAGATCATATCTCTAAATATAAAATTCCTGAGATACTCGTGGAAAATGACCAGGATCCATTCTTGAAAATAAAGGATAACATCCTAAGCCCGGTAGTGTGTAATTTTATCACAGTTTGATTTACTTAATTCTTTTATTCAGATAAATTTCCAAAATTACCGAATTTAAAAAAGAATAAAATCAATAATTATTCATGTACCTCTCCTAGGAATCTAACCAAAAAAATAAAACTCAATTTCTCAGTAAATAAGCTCAGATTACATGCATTGTATCATTGGGGGATAGAATCCCATGTCTTAGTCAATCACCTAGCCTATGTCATGCACTAAGGTCAACTGAAACAATTTCCCTAACAACCCATGTAATCATAAATATACCTCACTCAAAAATAAATCCTATATCTCAACCATTAACATCTGATACCACTATTTCTGACCTCCTCTCTCTAAGGATACTCCTTTTAGGCTAGAAATAAAGAAACAAAGATAATGACCCCCCAAGTCCCACCTTCAGTAGGCCTTGAGTTGGAAAAAAGAACTGAGTGTATAAAAATATCACATATGTGAGGAATTACCCTCTAATATAAAAATAGGATCAATTAATAAGAAAAATAAAAACCAAGAAACTCTATTATAAAATATAAAATTGAACCCATAATTATACCATAATGAATGGACAAAATAATAAATCAATAAAATAAGTCTCTAAATATACCAAAAGGCAAGCCTATGATGTCGACTCGAAACAACTCCTAATCCAAGCTAGAAATTTTCATATTAGTATTAAAATTCCTCATAAAAAATTGAAAGAAATTTAATATACATAGGGTAGGAATACAAGTATACTCAGTAGGATGATACCCAAGTTATCAAGTGAACACTTGAAAAGAGCATTCTAATAAACCCATGAACAAATAGAAGAACCAGCAAGCACTTAAACATGTCGACTAACCAGTACCACCCTCGCCACGGCTCAATCACCTTATAAATCATCTAATATAGTAATATATATTTCAAAATAATAATAAATAAATGCACCCTTCAACCTCTTCCCCACCAATATGTCGTTATCACACCCCAACATTGAACATCTTGTGCTACCATCCCTTCAATAAAAATCACATCACATAAAATTTATCTCTAATATGGGTTGGGATACATCCCTACCTACCCACCCCTTGAAAGTTTTATCATCAAGTTCTAGTATTAGGATACACCTCATCTTGTCTCACCCAAAGGCACCTAGGCCATCACAACATTCTCGCCCGATGACACCTAGGCCATCACACAACATCTCATCAGATAATAAGAGAAGTAGGAAATCATAAATGTGAAGAAAATAAACCACATACCTTTCCCTAACATGAATGACCCCCAATACATATCACATCTCAACACATCCTGCAAAAATACACATGGGACATCACATCACATCACCTCCATATCATCTTTTCTCACCTTAATACACCTGGTCCATTACTCCACATGTCACTCAAATACACCTTAGTCATAACTTTTAATGAAAGAGCCGGGAAGAAAGGTTATTTAACCATATGTATCACAACCACCCTAATTCTAGGGAAAACACTCAGAATACAGACCCTATATGCATTAGTATGGTTATCCAACTCGGGTGGGGAATTTATTGAAATAACATATAATTCAAGATCAATAGATAGAACACAATAACCAACCTTTGGGTTTACAAAAAAATCACTAGAAGAAATCACCACCACTACCATTGCACCAAATATCAATCGTCAAAACTATTTCCATCACTATATATAAAACACCATACAACCTCCTCACAAGCCACATATTCCACTTAAATTTAGTAAGAAAAATCATTCACAATTATACCACCCATTCTTAAAAACATTTAATTAATTCAATCCATTTACCACTAATTGATTTCAAAACCATATAATTTATTTACCATCCTATTTCATTTTTTTTCATTACAAATTTATTATAGGACTAACCATGAAACTAACACAACAATAGAAAAACAACTCAACCATGTCACATCAACTGTGATTATCACACCACACCAATCAAATAGTCTTACCACAAAAAACTACACATCACAAAATGCAACCACATATCACAGCACAAATACTATACACAATAATTACACATAACCACAACATATCATCACTAATACACACCATAACCACCATGCACCATAACCACACAACTACTCACACTACATCCATGCCATCTAACTATGGTATTATAGAACCATGCCTCAGACAACCCATCTAGTCACCTCTATCACCACACAACTGACCAAACCACATAAGGAAACACAACAATAACAAGAACACATAATAAAACACATCTCATATTCCGTATTTATTGAATATTTTTCATCACATTACTTATTTACATGGAATGGAAATCATAACACGAACTAGTTTCCCATGGGAAAAAAATTTATTATCCATATATATATTCTTTAGCCTTTTATTTAGGGTTCGATCAAACAATGGAATAGTAAGGGTCACATCACATATCATCTATAAAGAAAACTAGGATCCCATTAGAAATTTTTTTCAATATTGGAAAAAAACATGCAAAATATCATCAATAGCATATAACAAAGCATTACAATATACGATATCTCCCCCATACCCATCAATTTCAGTTATGTCAATTCATTAAATATTACTCTGACCATCACTATCCGCCCAAAGGAAAAAAAATAATTCAGTTAACACACATTTCATATAAAAAAGTGATAATAAGGATCCCCTACCTCAAAGAACATTTTCTGATCTAATGCATACCATCGGGAGAAGAAGAAGAAATAGCCCTCAAACTATAATAAAAAAAAAGAAGGCCTTATCAACCTGAATCGCACCAAAAGGTTTTAAAAAATAGCCCAACATAGGCACAAAATAAAACATCACTACCATAGAGATTCCTTGAGGAAAATGATAGGAAAAAACTGATAAATATAGGATAACTCACCTCAGATCACCAAAACTCAACCATCGGAACCAAATATCAAAGAAGGAAGAAGGTGGGATGTAAGACCACCAAAAATAGTCTAGGGTTCACCCAAAACGAAGAGATACTATAGTTGAATGAATATAAAATCAACTGATAAATATATATATATAAATCGGTTATAAATACCCAAATTTAAGCCATAATTATATATTTATGGTGTGAATTCTATGGGTCCTCTTTTTAGAATCCATAAAACTAGCTTCTAGGCCACGAACCCCATTTCCACAAAAAATAAGTAACCTTAAGCTTAAAAAAATTTATTTCATAGAAATATATTTTATGGAATGAACTCATTTAATGGATACTCCTTCATCAATCACAATACATAAACTAATTGGACACACAATTCATAATCCACACATTTACATCTTAAACCCCTCTTTTATGACATAAAATGCCTTCTGTAGTTATGTTGTAACTATAACCTCCACTGAAACTCCTCTAGCCTCATACAAACACATTGAACTACCCAAAATTAAATTTAATGGGTCAAGAAGCCATAGAGTTTTAAATTTAATTGATGAAAATTTCTAAAATTTTAAGAACTATATTTTCATATTTTCCATTAATTTTTCTTATCTTTATTATCACGATTCATGTTCAATGAAATTATTTTATGATATTATATATTTAAAACATATATTAATATAAATTTAATTTTCTTTATTAAAATAATATTTAAATCATTTTATTTACATATTTTTGAATATTCCATAGTTGTATATATAGCATCCCGCCTTTTTATCACATAAACTTTCATTGCATTATACAAAACTGAGGATCTTTAAGGTTTAGTGTCTTGGAAAGCAGGAACTTAAAACATGAAAACATAAAACATTCTTCTAAAAGACTTGAAAGGATTCTCCTCATGTTCATCCTAGGTTCATTACGGCATCACATAACCTGGGATCATACATCAAAAGAAAGGGTGAGCAGAAGGCCCAGTAAGGGAACAAGGGAAACATTTAACATGTGAACTTGAGATACATCAACTATGTCATGAACAAGAACTTTAAGGCATGATAAAAAAAAGAAATCATGTGTCATATCATAATAAAAATAACATTTTCATAACTTGAATATGTGGCTACATCATTTAACATAGACAATCATGAACATATCACCAAGGTCCATCCCCAAGGTGTCATTTGAAAATTACCAAGGTTATTCACCAAGGTATCGTGAAAATTGTAATCTCTAGTGGTTACATCATTACCCAATGCATTGGAGCGCTATCAGGGCGCACCCTTAAATTTGCCTTTATTATCATGTGAGCCACATATATCATCATAAAACATTTCATAAATAACCCACATAGCATAAAATAAATGGGTTTCATTTCATAATCATAACGTTTTAAAAACTGCTTTAAAGACATGATCTTTACGTCACTTTAAAACCCACAGAAAAGGAAGGTGGGTCTCATGTATGTAAATCCCAGAACTTAAAATAGAAAATTTTGGTATATATGTGAATACCCCTTTAGAAGAAAGAGCTTTGAGTATTCACTTAATAATATAAAAGAACTTTAGAAAAAGAGAGAGACATTTTGAGATGGAAATTCTGCAGCATAACGGTTATGTTATGAGGTTTTAGAAGACATTAAAAAGAGAGGGAAAATGAGTCAAACATTCATAAATGACCCATAAAACAGTATATGGACAGAATAAGAAGGATACATGATCATGGTAATGAAATTTCAAGGACATACCATTTGAAAAGAAAAACATGGAAGGAAAACAAAAATTAGATTTCTCTTATGAAAGTTCGACAGCCTAACGGCGTTACTTAAACTTCAACAAAAACGATTTGAAAAGATCAAATAGGGTCTCTCATCATGTGAACATAAGAGTTAAGTATGATAGATATAGAGATAATTCCCCAACATAACAAAAATGAACTTGAAAGAATTTACATGAAAGTAGATCTTCAAAACGAGAAGGGTGAAGAACCACTTAAAAATTCGGCAGCCTAACGGCGCCACTTAAAAATTCTTAAAACGAATTGATGAGAGCAAGGGGGGGTCTCTCATCATATGAACATGAAATAGGCAGTAGGATGAATATAAAATAACATCCTCCAACATAAGAACATGGAGTATAAAAGAAAAGACATAAAAGAGATTACTTGAAAAGAAAGAGAGAGGTCGGATCCCTTACCTTAAAATGTAACTCTTAAACCTCAAAGGTTGGGACCTTGAGGGCTTGGGGGCACCTTGGGAGAACTCTTTGGGAGGTAATGAGACCAGAAATTCGTTGGGAATGAGTGGGGAGTCGAATGGATGAGAGGAGGTCTTGGTATTTATAGGGAAGGTGAGGGGACAAGGCATTAATGGCCAAAGGACACCTCACATGTGCTTTTCTCAAACCCATGTGCTCTCCCTTGGCATTTATCATGGAGTTAGGCCACATGGGGCCCCCACAACAATATTTCATCACCCTTGGCCGGCCAACCCTCAAAATATCTCATGACATCATCATGACCCAGCTATGATGTCACTAAACATACCGAAACCCTAAAACTGCATTTTTACTATTCACTGAAAATTCAACTTTCTCAGAAAAATCCCAAAATTTCACACTAACCAAATATCAATGCTCTGATTTCAAAAATGAACTCCATTTTATAAAAATAATTTTCTAAATATTTTTAATTCAATTTTTAAATAAATTCACTATTCACCAAAAATTCATTTTTTTCAGAAAAATCCCCAAAAATTACCTTAACATAATATCGATGCTCTGAGTTCAAAAATGAAATCCATTTTCTAAAAATAATTTTCTAAATATTTTTAATTAATTTTTTAATTAAAAAACACTATTCACCCTAAAAAACTAATACTTGAATAATAATTAATGAAACCGTTATTTAACCATTTTATTGAATCACATTACTTAATCAAGGTGCCTAGATTATTTTAAAACTTTCTTTAAGTGAGATTACTAATCCATTTGGTCACATTACTAATCCTAAGCGTAAAATCACTATTCATAATTTACTATTCATCAAAAATCAAGTTGATCTTATTAGACTCTAAATTTCGTACTGGACATAATTGTAGAAGACCATTTTTTGAAAATCATTACACATTTTTAATTATTTAAGGTTTACACAACCATTTTTAAAATAACCTTTTTATAAAATTCATCAAAAATATGCATACTATATTTATCCGGTCATTTCAAAATTCATAAACTTCATCATAAGAAGAAATCCCAATTTTTATTTAAAACAAGGATTACACAAGGTAGTTACGGTCTCGTTACATAGCCCCTTATAATACCAGCATAGGATCTAAGAGTAAGGTGTGCTAGGGTGATAGAAGCTTGGGGAGGCTCAGTCAACATTGCCCGAGTAGTAATTTCTATCAGTTTGAACTTCTCACGAAGGCGATTCCGTTCTAGCTTCACATGATGAAGCTCGGCTTGGATTTGATCCAGAGCAAAGCCCAATGGTGCTACCTCTTTCCCAAGCTCTGTTAGATGGGCTTCGATCGGTCCAAGACTACTAGGTGAGGCCATCGAATCTTCTTTCTATAATAATTAACCAAGATTACTTATATTTAGAGACAATAATCAAAACATTTTTGTTCACAGTGGTCATATTGACCGATGGTTATATAATAGTCAAAACCCACTGATCTCATTTTAGTTATAATCATGTTTATCAAATAAAACATTTTTGTTGAGTATAAAAAATAAAATAAAATAACACATGAAATTAGTAAACAAGATTTATTCAAAATTTCGGGTCGTTACAATCTTCCCCCCTTAAGAAATTGCGTCCTCGCAATTTTAAAAAAATATTGGGTTTTGAAATTTCATTGAAAGTCCCACATCGGAAAAGGAGTCAGTAAAACTATTACTTTAAAATAAAGAAAGGGAAGTACAAAGGTCACCCGAGTTAACCCACACTAGGGTTCCATGTAGAAAAACATGGACAAGGAGGAGAAAACAAAGGGTCAAGTTCTGAGGGAGAGTGATAGAGAACATGATTAGGAGAAAGTTAACCATGAGAAAATCCCAAACTTATGATGTGTGTAAACGGTCTTTGATTACCTAGTAGGAAACGTAAACCAACAACATTTTTGTTTTACGTTTCTTTTCATAATTTTGAGGATTTTATTTACTACATAGAACAAAAACATAAGAAAATATACCTACCTTCAAGTAGAGTTTCATCCTTTAACAAGTCCCTACCAACACTAATCTTTTCTCCAAATGATGAGAATTCAAAAACACTTGGTCTCATAAAAGCACAAGAATCATCTTCTGTAGAATCACATAATCTACAAAAGATTAACTATCTATTTCTTCTATCCTTAAACATTATCCCAAAAACAGAAAGGTTATGGTAAAACAACTCTTCAAAAAGAAAGAATCCCATAGGAATGGAAACTACTTTTAAATCATCAAATTCCATGGTACTACCCAAAGTTCATCATAGTCCATTCCATAAATAACGGTCCTTAAGATTCCTCAAAATAAACCAAACTAAGATTGAAACCCAAATACAAGAAAGATTTGATAACATAGTCTTCCAAAATAAACTTCATTGTTCATCTCCAAACAACATCAACCACTCCTAACATCTTATAACAAAAGTAGCTAACCTAAACATATTTTACCCAAGATAGGTTAATCATTCCCGTAAGTAACCTAAATTACTATAAGTCCACCTTAAATTCATCGACTCTTCAAAATATAAGTCAACCTTACTCCTCAATGAAAATACCGTTGTAATCTATTTACCTCGACCATATAGGGTCCCCAAAATAGTGAACGTCTTCCAAAATAAAAAATCATATTTTAATCCCCTAATCATCTCTGTCATCTTAATACGGCAATCGTATCATTTCCTATCACATTGGTTGTTGAGACATGTTCTTCTATTTCCCGCCATTAACTATGAAAAGAAACTATAATTAGGGGCTTAAGTACTTAGCTAATAATCATGAAAAGGAACTGAAAGCATATAAGGATAACTTGTATATGAAAGGTATACCCTAACTTGTGATCTCCTAGGTTCCCATCTAGGTTATGAATGATCATATATTCTTATGTGAACCATTATTTTATTTTATCTTTGTTCCTTTAACAATGGTTCATACCAAGCTTATGAATTTACCAAAGCATATCCCCCGGGAGTGTCGTAACCAAGAGTGCAGCAAGGCCCGTTGTCGTGTACCAGTTCCCGTTCGAGTCTAGCTCAAAGCGGTGTTTTCGGGTTTTACCCCTATGTACATCTGTGCCAGAGCCACCTCTACCTGCTCGTATCCAGACAGGGATGTATTTGCTTGGCAACCCCTTACTCAATACTCACCAAAATACCAGGAAGATTTCCTATATTAAACTTTTCTATAGGGTTCTTCCTAGAGTTTTCATATCCTAATTTCCACAAATAACTAAACCATCCTTTGATACCAACTATAGCATCCCGCCTTTTTATCACATAAACTTTCATTACATTATACAAAACTGAGGATCTTTAAGGTTTAGTGTCTTGGAAAGCAGGAACTTAAAACATGAAAACATAAAACATTCTTCTAAAAGACTTGAAAGGATTCTCCTCATGTTCATCCTAGGTTCATTACGGCATCACATAACCTGGGATCATACATCAAAAGAAAGGGTGAGCAGAAGTCCCAGTAAGGGAAACAAGGGAAACATTTAACATGTGAACTTGAGATACATCAACTATGTCATGAACAAGAACTTTAAGGCATGATAAAAAAAGAAATCATGTGTCATATCATAATAAAAATAACATTTTCATAACTTGAATATGTGGCTACATCATTTAACATAGACAATCATGAACATATCACCAAGGTCCATCCCCAAGGTGTCATTTGAAAATTACCAAGGTTATTCACCAAGGTATCGTGAAAATTGTAATCTCTAGTGGTTACATCATTACCCAATGCATTGGAGCGCTATCAGGGCGCACCCTTAAATTTGCCTTTATTATCATGTGAGCCACATATATCATCATCAAACATTTCATAAATAACCCACATAGCATAAAATAAATGGGTTTCATTTCATAATCATAACGTTTTAAAAACTGCTTTAAAGACATGATCTTTACGTCACTTTAAAACCCACAGAAAAGGAAGGTGGGTCTCATGTATGTAAATCCCAGAAATTAAAATAGAACATTTTGGTATATATGTGAATACCCCTTTAGAAGAAAGAGCTTTGAGTATTCACTTAATAATATAAAATAACTTTAGAAAAAGAGAGAGACATTTTGAGATGGAAATTCTGCAGCATAACGGCTATGTTATGAGGTTTTAGAAGACATTAAAAAGAGAGGGAAAATGAGTCAAACATTCATAAATGACCCATAAAACAGTATATGGACAGAATAAGAAGGATACATGATCATGGTAATGAAATTTCAAGGACATACCATTTGAAAAGAAAAACATGGAAGGAAAACAAAAATTAGATTTCTCTTATGAAAGTTCGACAGCCTAACGGGGTTACTTAAACTTCAACAAAAACGATTTGAAAAGATCAAATAGGGTCTCTCATCATGTGAACATAAGAGTTAAGTATGATAGATATAGAGATAATTCCCCAACATAACAAAAATGAACTTGAAAGAATTGACATGAAAGTAGATCTTCAAAACGAGAAGGGTGAAGAACCACTTAAAAATTCGGCAGCCTAACAGCGCCACTTAAAACTTCAAAATACTGAATTGAAGCGATCAAATGGGGTCTATCATCATGTGAAAATAAGAGTCCAGTATGATAGATATAGATATCATACCCCAATATAACAAAAAGGAACTTGAAATAATTCACATGAAAGTAGAACTTCAAAACGAGAAGGGTGAAGAACCACTTAAAAATTCAGCAGCCTAACGGCGCCACTTAAAACATCAAAATACTGAATTGAAGAGATCAAATGGGGTCTCTCATCATATGAACATAAGAGTCCAGTATGATAGATATAGAGATCATACCCCAACATAATAGAAATTAACTTGAAAGACTTGACATGAAAGTAGAACTTTGAAAAAGAGAAGGGTGAGAGAATCCCTTAAAAAATTCGGCAGCCTAACGGCGCCACATAAAACTTCAAAAAAATTGAATTGAAGAGATAAAATGGGGTCTCTCATCATATGATCATAAAAGATCAGTATGATAAATTTAGATATCATTCCCCAACATAATACAAAGAAACATGAAAGACTTGAATGAAAATAGAACTTGAAAACGAGGAAGGTGAAAGAATCCCTTAAAAATTCGGCAGCCTAACGGCGCCACTTAAACATTCTTAAAACGAATTGATGAGAGCAAGGGGGGGTCTCTCATCATATGAACATGAAATAGGCAGTAGGATGAATATAAAATAACATCCTCCAACATAAGAACATGGAGTATAAAAGAAAATACATAAAAGAGATTACTTGAAAAGAAAGAGAGAGGTCGGATCCCTTACCTTAAAATGTAACTCTTAAACCTCAAAGGTTGGGACCTTGAGGGCTTGGGGGCACCTTGGGAGAACTCTTTGGGAGGTAATGAGACCAGAAATTCGTTGGGAATGAGTGGGGAGTCGAATGTATGAGAGGAGGTCTTGGTATTTATAGGGAAGGTGAGGGGACAAGGCATTAATGGCCAAAGGACACCTCACATGTGCTTTTCTCAAACCCATGTGCTCTCCCTTGGCATTTATCATGGAGTTAGGCCACATGGGGCCCCCACAACAATATTTCATCACCCTTGGCCGGCCAACCCTCAAAATATCTCATGACATCATCATGACCCAGCTATGATGTCACTAAACATACCGAAACCCTAAAACTGCATTTTTACTATTCACTGAAAATTCAACTTTCTCAGAAAAATCCCAAAATTTCACACTAACCAAATATCAATGCTCTGATTTCAAAAATGAACTCGATTTTATAAAAATAATTTTCTAAATATTTTTAATTCAATTTTTAAATAAATTCACTATTCACCAAAAATTCATTTTTTTCAGAAAAATCCCCAAAAATTACCTTAACATAATATCGATGCTCTGAGTTCAAAAATGAAATCCATTTTCTAAAAATAATTTTCTAAATATTTTTAATTAATTTTTTAATTAAAAAACACTATTCACCCTAAAAAACTAATACTTGAATAATAATTAATGAAACCGTTATTTAACCATTTTATTGAATCACATTACTTAATCAAGGTGCCTAGATTATTTTAAAACTTTCTTTAAGTGAGATTACTAATCCATTTGGTCACATTACTAATCCTAAGCGTAAAATCACTATTCACAATTTACTATTCATCAAAAATCAAGTTGATCTTATTAGACTCTAAATTTCGTACTGGACATAATTGTAGAAGACCATTTTTTGAAAATCATTACACATTTTTAATTATTTAAGGTTTACACAACCATTTTTAAAATAACCTTTTTATAAAATTCATCAAAAATATGCATACTATATTTATCCGGTCATTTCAAAATTCATAAACTTCATCATAAGAAGAAATCCCAATTTTTATTTAAAACAAGGATTACACAAGGTAGTTACGGTCTCGTTACATAGCCCCTTATAATACCAGCATAGGATCTAAGAGTAAGGTGTGCTAGGGTGATAGAAGCTTGGGGAGGCTCAGTCAACATTGCCCGAGTAGTAATTTCTATCAGTTTGAACTTCTCACGAAGGCGATTCCGTTCTAGCTTCACATGATGAAGCTCGGCTTGGATTTGATCCAGAGCAAAGCCCAATGGTGCTACCTCTTTCCCAAGCTCTGTTAGATGGGCTTCGATCGGTCCAAGACTACTAGGTGAGGCCATCGAATCTTCTTTCTATAATAATTAACCAAGATTACTTATATTTAGAGACAATAATCAAAACATTTTTGTTCACAGTGGTCATATTGACCGATGGTTATATAATAGTCAAAACCCACTGATCTCATTTTAGTTATAATCATGTTTATCAAATAAAACATTTTTGTTGAGTATAAAAAATAAAATAAAATAACACATGAAATTAGTAAACAAGATTTATTCAAAATTTCGGGTCGTTACAATCTTCCCCCCTTAAGAAATTGCGTCCTCGCAATTTTAAAAAAAAAATTGGGTTTTGAAATTTCATTGAAAGTCCCACATCGGAAAAGGAGTCAGTAAAACTATTACTTTAAAATAAAGAAAGGGAAGTACAAAGGTCACCCGAGTTAACCCACACTAGGGTTCCATGTAGGAAAACATGGACATGGAGGAGAAAACAAAGGGTCAAGTTCTGAGGGAGAGTGATAGAGAACATGATTAGGATAAAGTTAACCATGAGAAAATCCCAAACTTATGATGTGTGTAAACGGTCTTTGATTACCTAGTAGGAAACGTAAACCAACAACATTTTTGTTTTACGTTTCTTTTCATAATTTTGAGGATTTTATTTACTACATAGAACAAAAACATAAGAAAATATACCTACCTTCAAGTAGAGTTTCATCCTTTAACAAGTCCCTACCAACACTAATCTTTTCTCCAAATGATGAGAATTCAAAAACACTTGGTCTCATAAAAGCACAAGAATCATCTTCTGTAGAATCACATAATCTACAAAAGATTAACTATCTATTTCTTCTATCCTTAAACATTATCCCAAAAACAGAAAGGTTATGGAAAAACAACTCTTCAAAAAGAAAGAATCCCATAGGAATGGAAACTACTTTTAAATCATCAAATTCCATGGTACTACCCAAAGTTCATCATAGTCCATTCCATAAATAACGGTCCTTAAGATTCCTCAAAATAAACCAAACTAAGATTGAAACCCAAATACAAGAAAGATTTGATAACATAGTCTTCCAAAATAAACTTCATTGTTCATCTCCAAACAACATCAACCACTCCTAACATCTTATAACAAAAGTAGCTAACCTAAACATATTTTACCCAAGATAGGTTAATCATTCCCGTAAGTAACCTAAATTACTATAAGTCCACCTTAAATTCATCGACTCTTCAAAATATAAGTCAACCTTACTCCTCAATGAAAATACAGTTGTAATCTATTTACCTCGACCATATAGGGTCCCCAAAATAGTGAACGTCTTCCAAAATAAAAAATCATATTTTAATCCCCTAATCATCTCTGTCATCTTAATACGGCAATCGTAGCATTTCCTATCACATTGGTTGTTGAGACATGTTCTTCTATTTCCCGCCATTAACTATGAAAAGAAACTATAATTAGGGGCTTAAGTACTTAGCTAATAATCATGAAAAGGAACTGAAAGCATATAAGGATAACTTGTATATGAAAGGTATACCCTAACTTGTGATCTCCTAGGTTCCCATCTAGGTTATGAATGATCATATATTCTTATGTGAACCATTATTTTATTTTATCTTTGTTCCTTTAACAATGGTTCATACCAAGCTTATGAATTTACCAAAGCATATCCCCCGGGAGTGTCGTAACCAAGAGTGCAGCAAGGCCCGTTGTCGTGTACCAGTTCCCGTTCGAGTCTAGCTCAAAGCGGTGTTTTCGGGTTTTACCCCTATGTACATCTGTGCCAGAGCCACCTCTACCTGCTCGTATCCAGACAGGGATGTATTTGCTTGGCAACCCCTTACTCAATACTCACCAAAATACCAGGAAGATTTCCTATATTAAACTTTTCTATAGGGTTCTTCCTAGAGTTTTCATATCCTAATTTCCACAAATAACTAAACCATCCTTTGATACCAACTATAGCATCCCGCCTTTTTATCACATAAACTTTCATTACATTATACAAAACTGAGGATCTTTAAGGTTTAGTGTCTTGGAAAGCAGGAACTTAAAACATGAAAACATAAAACATTCTTCTAAAAGACTTGAAAGGATTCTCCTCATGTTCATCCTAGGTTCATTACGGCATCACATAACCTGGGATCATACATCAAAAGAAAGGGTGAGCAGAAGGCCCAGTAAGGGAAACAAGGGAAACATTTAACATGTGAACTTGAGATACATCAACTATGTCATGAACAAGAACTTTAAGGCATGATAAAAAAAGAAATCATGTGTCATATCATAATAAAAATAACATTTTCATAACTTGAATATGTGGCTACATCATTTAACATAGACAATCATGAACATATCACCAAGGTCCATCCCCAAGGTGTCATTTGAAATTTACCAAGGTTATTCACCAAGGTATCGTGAAAATTGTAATCTCTAGTGGTTACATCATTACCCAATGCATTGGAGCGCTATCAGGGCGCACCCTTAAATTTGCCTTTATTATCATGTGAGCCACATATATCATCATCAAACATTTCATAAATAACCCACATAGCATAAAATAAATGGGTTTCATTTCATAATCATAACGTTTTAAAAACTGCTTTAAAGACATGATCTTTACGTCACTTTAAAACCCACAGAAAAGGAAGGTGGGTCTCATGTATGTAAATCCCAGAACTTAAAATAGAACATTTTGGTATATATGTGAATACCCCTTTAGAAGAAAGAGCTTTGAGTATTCACTTAATAATATAAAATAACTTTAGAAAAAGAGAGAGACATTTTGAGATGGAAATTCTGCAGCATAACGGCTATGTTATGAGGTTTTAGAAGACATTAAAAAGAGAGGGAAAATGAGTCAAACATTCATAAATGACCCATAAAACAGTATATGGACAGAATAAGAAGGATACATGATCATGGTAATGAAATTTCAAGGACATACCATTTGAAAAGAAAAACATGGAAGGAAAAACAAAATTAGATTTCTCTTATGAAAGTTCGACAGCCTAACGGCGTTACTTAAACTTCAACAAAAACGATTTGAAAAGATCAAATAGGGTCTCTCATCATGTGAACATAAGAGTTAAGTATGATAGATATAGAGATAATTCCCCAACATAACAAAAATGAACTTGAAAGAATTGACATGAAAGTAGATCTTCAAAACGAGAAGGGTGAAGAACCACTTAAAAATTCGGCAGCCTAACAGCGCCACTTAAAACTTCAAAATACTGAATTGAAGCGATCAAATGGGGTCTCTCATCATGTGAAAATAAGAGTCCAGTATGATAGATATAGAGATCATACCCCAATATAACAAAAAGGAACTTGAAATAATTCACATGAAAGTAGAACTTCAAAACGAGAAGGGTGAAGAGCCACTTAAAAATTCAGCAGCCTAACGGCGCCACTTAAAACATCAAAATACTGAATTGAAGAGATCAAATGGGGTCTCTCATCATATGAACATAAGAGTCCAGTATGATAGATATAGAGATCATACCCCAACATAATAGAAATTAACTTGAAAGACTTGACATGAAAGTAGAACTTTGAAAAAGAGAAGGGTGAGAGAATCCCTTAAAAAATTCGGCAGCCTAACGGCGCCACATAAAACTTCAAAAAAATTGAATTGAAGAGATAAAATGGGGTCTCTCATCATATGATCATAAAAGATCAGTATGATAAATTTAGATATCATTCCCCAACATAATACAAAGAAACATGAAAGACTTGAATGAAAATAGAACTTGAAAACGAGGAAGGTGAAAGAATCCCTTAAAAATTCGGCAGCCTAACGGCGCCACTTAAACATTCTTAAAACGAATTGATGAGAGCAAGGGGGGGTCTCTCATCATATGAACATGAAATAGGCAGTAGGATGAATATAAAATAACATCCTCCAACATAAGAACATGGAGTATAAAAGAAAAGACATAAAAGAGATTACTTGAAAAGAAAGAGAGAGGTCGGATCCCTTACCTTAAAATGTAACTCTTAAACCTCAAAGGTTGGGACCTTGAGGGCTTGGGGGCACCTTGGGAGAACTCTTTGGGAGGTAATGAGACCAGAAATTCGTTGGGAATGAGTGGGGAGTCGAATGGATGAGAGGAGGTCTTGGTATTTATAGGGAAGGTGAGGGGACAAGGCATTAATGGCCAAAGGACACCTCACATGTGCTTTTCTCAAACCCATGTGCTCTCCCTTGGCATTTATCATGGAGTTAGGCCACATGGGGCCCCCACAACAATATTTCATCACCCTTGGCCGGCCAACCCTCAAAATATCTCATGACATCATCATGACCCAGCTATGATGTCACTAAACATACCGAAACCCTAAAACTGCATTTTTACTATTCACTGAAAATTCAACTTTCTCAGAAAAATCCCAAAATTTCACACTAACCAAATATCAATGCTCTGATTTCAAAAATGAACTCCATTTTATAAAAATAATTTTCTAAATATTTTTAATTCAATTTTTAAATAAATTCACTATTCACCAAAAATTCATTTTTTTCAGAAAAATCCCCAAAAATTACCTTAACATAATATCGATGCTCTGAGTTCAAAAATGAAATCCATTTTCTAAAAATAATTTTCTAAATATTTTTAATTAATTTTTTAATTAAAAAACACTATTCACCCTAAAAAACTAATACTTGAATAATAATTAATGAAACCGTTATTTAACCATTTTATTGAATCACATTACTTAATCAAGGTGCCTAGATTATTTTAAAACTTTCTTTAAGTGAGATTACTAATCCATTTGGTCACATTACTAATCCTAAGCGTAAAATCACTATTCACAATTTACTATTCATCAAAAATCAAGTTGATCTTATTAGACTCTAAATTTCGTACTGGACATAATTGTAGAAGACCATTTTTTGAAAATCATTACACATTTTTAATTATTTAAGGTTTACACAACCATTTTTAAAATAACCTTTTTATAAAATTCATCAAAAATATGCATACTATATTTATCCGGTCATTTCAAAATTCATAAACTTCATCATAAGAAGAAATCCCAATTTTTATTTAAAACAAGGATTACACAAGGTAGTTACGGTCTCGTTACATAGCCCCTTATAATACCAGCATAGGATCTAAGAGTAAGGTGTGCTAGGGTGATAGAAGCTTGGGGAGGCTCAGTCAACATTGCCCGAGTAGTAATTTCTATCAGTTTGAACTTCTCACGAAGGCGATTCCGTTCTAGCTTCACATGATGAAGCTCGGCTTGGATTTGATCCAGAGCAAAGCCCAATGGTGCTACCTCTTTCCCAAGCTCTGTTAGATGGGCTTCGATCGGTCCAAGACTACTAGGTGAGGCCATCGAATCTTCTTTCTATAATAATTAACCAAGATTACTTATATTTAGAGACAATAATCAAAACATTTTTGTTCACAGTGGTCATATTGACCGATGGTTATATAATAGTCAAAACCCACTGATCTTATTTTAGTTATAATCATGTTTATCAAATAAAACATTTTTGTTGAGTATAAAAAATAAAATAAAATAACACATGAAATTAGTAAACAAGATTTATTCAAAATTTCGGGTCGTTACAGTATAAATGTTAAGGAAGTTCAATATAAAATATACTTTAAGCCATTATATTCCTCTTAATCATTTTTCACCTATTTATATACTCTTTTGAGCATTCATTATGGTACATTTCATCTCATTATAACTTTTTTCTCAAGAATCTATTATTCTAATGGATCATGAGAAAAAAATTCACATATAATTTGTTATGAGAAATGAAATCTCTATGAGAGGTATATTCCATCACTGCCATTGTCTTACCTTATAGACATCATTCTATAGAGGTAAAAAATTTACCAATTTATTTACATTGTGATTAACCAATAAATATTTCTTCTAATTAAATGTATTCAATTAGATAATAATTCCTTTAAATTTTATAGATTAATCTATTTCCATGATTATATACCTTTGTATTTTATACAATGTAAATACCATAAAATTCATTATTATAATTGAAGGGTGCTTACCTATTTAGACTGTATAATTATTTGTTGAGTTTTACCTTGTAAATCCCCAACCCCAGTTACCCAGAGTCAGTGCTTTATTACATAACGGTGGCATGATACAAAGAATCATGTCTTGAAAGACCGACCAGTTTAGTATTATTGGAAACAAGATACATACATAAGTTCAACATTACAACTTGAAAAGAAATAAAACCCTAATTTATTCCATTAGAAACATCCAAGCCTCCTAGATTATGCCTGCAAGTCACTCATAACTAACTTCTTCATATCCTAGGAAAATGAAACATAAGAAATGGGTGAGATCAAACGCTCAGTAAGGGTAAGCAATACAGTGGAATAAAATATAAACATTAGGCATGGTGAATAATTAAAAATTCATGCCATTAAAAATAATAAACATGAACGCATTATGGATGGAATATGAGCTGAGTAAATAATTCCATAATAAAACATATTCATTGGTATTATATTAGTCGAATAACCACACGAACCATCATTATTATTTTCATAATGAGGGAATGTATAATGTTGGACATTTAGAAATATCTTGTCAAGGCCTTAGCCAAGACATCTAAAAATGATTTAGGTCTCGGCCAAAACCATATATCAAATTGGGAAAGGCCTCGACCAATTCCACATATAATTATCTCATGAGACCTATTGATGCACCAAGGAGCTATAGTAGGCTCCACCCATCATATACTAAGTCCAATACATTCCTCATGTGAAAAGGTTGAAACATAACATAAACATTCATATTAAAACAAGCATATGAAATGTCAATACTTTAACCATAAACCATGAATGGTATAAAAATAATACATCCATAGTAAAAAATATCACAAAACCTTAAATAAAATATGGAATATTTGTATCATAACAAATCAACTTCAAACAAGTGTAAAATTTATCCAAATATGTCGAAATAGATGAAATCAAAACTATTTGAGAGAAATATCTCTTTCTATTTTGAAATCATTTAAAAGACAGATAATTATAAAAGAAAAAATTTATTTTGAAAATATTCTTATAAGCTTATAAGGGAGCTTTGAATATGTTATAACGACGAAAAATATCTACACCCTCTGTATAAGTTAAAAAAACATTCTAACATTAATTTTGTTGAAAAGGTCACAAAGTACTTTGTTTGGAAAATGATGGAAAGATTCCTTTCAAAACATATAAGGTAAAATAAGGGTATAAATGACTTTAATCCATAGTCTATTAAATTGTAAAAAAAATGAAATACATTTTTAAGAAAACACTGATGTGGATGATAAAGAGGTCCCAATAGATACTTATGTAAAAACAATCTCGGATAATAAAGATATTGGGAAATTAACCCTTACCTTTTACTTTTCCTTGGTCGAGGGTACATTAACCTCTTTTATAATAGTTAAATAATTTTTATTAAATTATAAAATAACTGTATATGTAAATATGATATCATATATGATCTTTTAATATTGCTTTGTTAATAATATTTTAGTATTATCGTTGTTTCGGGTGTTAACTGATTCATTTCCCTTTATATGTTTTGTTACATAATCTGTGTTTTTTATGGATAGGATATATTTGATTCATATCCAGAATGATATTAAGTTCTTAAATATTATTTTTAATCATCAAATTAAAATTATTCTATAATGGTTATGATGGGGAAATGAATCACATCACGTTCGTGGAGACGGTAATCTATACGTACGTACGAGCGACAATATCATTATATTGATGGAGAAATCATATGTAATTGGATGGTATATCACATATATAGAATCATTAACATTTTATATTTATTATTTAAATCAATTATACTCATTATTATAACCATCCAAATAATGAAGTGTTTGACTTACAAACTACACCACAACGTGGAGACGGTAAGCCGTACGTACGCAAGTATGGTGGCTTTGTCATTTATAGGATGGATAGAATAAAAAATATGGTTGTACCATATTTATAAAAACATCACAGTATGTAGAAGGTACTGAATGTATTATTTTGTTATGGAAATAACAAATAAAGTGGAAGTGGAAGAAGAAAAGAACTTGAAAGAGGGTGGTGAAATTATTACCTCTACTTAGGGTGTTTCCTTTTGAGTTGATCAAAAGGGCTCTTTAAATTGGCTTTCTAATCAAAGTAAGGACTATATAATTAAGTGAGGGAATTTGGGAGGATATTTGGGCAGGTTTTGGCTGATCCAAAAGGCTTTGGAGAAGTGAAATTAAGAGAATGGGAAGTGCCCTTTTATAAGAGAGGTGAGGGTCACTTTAGGAAAAGCTTGAAATGTTGTTTTATAATAAAATCATGTTTGGTTTATAATGACCCCAAAATGAATTATTTAGAGAATGAGGTGGGTATGAGTCAAAAACCTCTCAACCAATAGGTTTTAGACAGGTTTAGGTCATCATATTAACCTTATCTTTTAGATTTAACTCTTAGTTAAATAGTTTGACATTTACCATGTCTCTTTGTATTTTTATATTATATGGTTAATAAACTTACTATAACAAGCCAAAAGAACCCCAAGTGGTTCATTATTAATATATATAACCTTATCTAATTCCTTTTTCCAAATATTATATTTTTAGGAATATTATATCATTTAATAATATAATATGTTTTTTAAAAACACATTTATGTCAATTTTGACACTATTTAGTATTTGGGTTTTTTAAGTCATAACATCATGATTACTTCAAAAAGAATCATTTAATAAACCCTAACATGTCATGGTAACCTATAAAATTAGTTTAATTCATCAAAATTGTCAAATTAGATTTATTTGGATATTTCTAATATCAATTATTTTAATATTTAATTAATAAGGTAATTATTGCATCATCATTCTGTCATAAATAAATTTAATTATTTAATGTCTAAATATTATAAATAAAATATCATTATATAGGAAATATTTTTATCTTTATAATGAATATTTATAGTCGAATTTATCTTATGTATAACACTATATTAAAAATATTTTAGTTATTTAAACTTGAGTTTAACACTTTTAACTCTTCTTTAAATTAAATAATAATAAATGTCCTAGTCTAATACAATTGGACCAAAAGGATCATATTTTATTCATAAGGTTTTTTTGGTCGAATTACACTTATCCAATAGAATTAGGACACATGTTAGGGTAATAATAATATCATTTTTACCTTTAATTACCCTATTTACTTTTAATCGTGGTAAATAAAAGGTAAAAGTTATTATTCACCAAAAATTATTTTCATCTTATTGAACCACATTTTACATACTCATATAAATTGTGTCTCTAAAATTTTTGAAATTCAATTCACAGAAGCAGTAAAATTAAGTTTTATACAAATTTGAAAATAGTCCTAGGAGGTGGGTAAAAGACGGTAAAAAGTTCAATAAAATTTATATATATATAAACTTATTATAAAATGACTCCAATGAATTAAATTGAACTTATATAGGTATTATGTATCTATTTTGACCTAAAATAAATTTAAATAAAATATATAATTATTTAAATAAAAAGTCAGCTTTAACCAATAATGCAGTGTTTTACACTATTCATCAAAAATTGAAAGTTTTCAGAAAAATACCAAAAATTTACCCTAAGATAATTTCAATATTACGAATTCAAAAATGAAGTCCATTTTGAAAAATAAAATTTATAAAATTTCAAAAAGTGGGTATTACTATTCATAACAGCTAGTTTGATTGGTCGCGGTATGTTAGAATCTCGAAGTTGTGTACAATGCAAGCTATTTCATTATTCAAAAGGAAACATATTATGGAAGCTCGGGATGTTACATTCTTCCCTATTTCAAATAATCTCTCCCTCAAAATTTCTAGAATACTACCGCACAAAAAGATTTGGGTGGTTCTTCATCATAAGTTCCTCTAGTTCCCAAGTTTCCTCTTCCATCTTATGGTTTCTCCATAGAACTTTTACCAGGAGAGTTGTCTGGTTTCTCAAAACTTGTTCTCTAGTATCAGGAATCTTGAAAAGCTCTTCACAATAAGATAGATCGGGTTCCAGTTCAATTTCCTCAAAGGTGAGTACATGCGTTGGGTCAGGCGTGTATTTTCTCAACAGTGATACGTGGAACACATCGTGAACTTTGGAGAGACTTGGCGGCATTTCCAAATGGTAAGCTACAGCCCCAATTCGTTCTAGAATTTCTAAAGGACTGATGTACCTAGGACTTAATTTACCCTTCTTACCGAATCGTATAACTCCCTTCCAAGGAGATACCTTCTCGAAAACATGATCTCCTACCTGAAATTCCAAAACCTTTCTTCGGTAATTGGAATATCTATTTTGCCTACTTTGAGCTGCTTTGATGTGGGTTTGGATAACCTTCACAGTTTCCATTGTTTCCTCAACAAGTTCTGGGCCAACGATTTTTCTTTCACCAACATCATCCCAACAAGTTGGTGTGCGGAATCTATTTCCATATAACGCTTCATATGGTTCCATCTGAAAACTTGAATGGATGCTACCATTATAGGAAAATTCTACCATAGGTAAATATTGATCGTGTGTACCTTGAAACTCCAGTGAGAAAGATCTCAATATGTCTTCTAAGGTTTGAATAGTTTGTTCTGATTGTTCATTAGTTTGTGGGTGGTAGGCAGTGCTCAAACAAAGTTGAGTATTCAGGGATTTCTGAAGACTTTTCTAGAATCTTGATGTAAAACGGGGGTCACGATCAGAAACAATCTATAGGGGTACTCCATGAAGTCTTACAACTTCATTAATATACAGTCTTTCTAAATGTCCAAGTGGTAAATCTTCTCTTATAGCAAGAAAATGTGATGACTTGGTAAGATGATCAACAATTACCCATATTGCATCATTCCTTCAACGAGTCTTTGGTAGCCCCATGACAAAGTCCATCGTAATATCATCCCATTTCAACTCAGGTATGGGAAAAGGTTGAATGACTCCTCTAGGATGTTGTATTTTAGCTTTCACTTATTAGAAAACCATACATCTCGATACAAAATCAGCAATCTCTCTCTTCATGTTATCCCACCAAAAATATTCTTTCAAATCTCTATACATCTTAGTGATACCATGGTGTATATAGAAATTGGAGCTATGAGCATATTCTAACAATTCCCTTTTCAGATCAGGTATATTAGGAACACAAAGTCTCTTAACAAATTTCAAAATCCCATCTTCATATATGAAGTCGATCAATCTCCCATCATTCATAGCTTTAATTTTCTTTTGAGACTCTTCATCACCAGCCTAAGAACTTTTTATCCTTTCTAGTAAAGATGGTTTGGTAACCATTTGAAAAAGTATCGATTTTTCACCTTCCATGATTATTCCCATATCCATTTTTACTAAATCCAAGTACATAGGATCCCTTTAGACTCTCATCTTATTCATAACTCCATGATTCTTTCTACTCAAAGCAACTTCCACCTTATTTTCCTTCCTCGGGTGGTAGTGTATAGTGCAATCATTATCTTTGAGTAGTTCAAGCCATCACCTTAGCCTCATGTTGAGTTCCTTTTGTGAGAAAATATACTTCAAACTCTTGTGATCGGTATATATCTCACATTTCTCACCATAGAGATAGTGTATCCATATCTTCAAAGAAAATATTACATCTTATAACTCAAGATCATGAGTATGATAGTTTTTTTCATGGATTTTCAGCTGTCATGATGCATAGGTAACAACTCTATCATTATATATAAGGACACAACCAAGTCCTTTCTTTGAAGCATCACTACAAATAACAAACCCATCATTCCCCGATGGTAGAGTCAATATAAGATCATTGACTAATATTCTCTTTAGTTTTTCAAAACATTCTTCACACACTTTTGTCCAAACAAATTTAACCCCTTTACGTGTGAGATTGGTTAATGGTTTTGCCAATCGGGAAAAATTCTGGACGAAATGTTGATAATAACCTGCTAAACCAATAAAAATATGTACCTCAGTTATAATTTTCGGTGCTAGCCATTCTGGGATTTGCTTTGTCTTATAAGTATCAACAGAGATTCTATCCTTAGAGACAATATGGAAAAGAAAAGAAATTTCCAAAATCCAGAATTCACACTTGTTAACTTCTCTTATAATTCATTTCTTCTAAGATTCTTTAGGATAATGCGCAAGTGATTTTCAGGATCTTTGTAGCTTTCGGAGTATACCAAGATATCATCAATAAATACCACTAAAATTTCATCAAGATATTCCTTTAAAACTCTATTCTTTAGATCCATTATAATATAGGGTGCATTAGTCAGCCCAAAAGGCATTACTGTAAACTCGTAATGCTCGTACCTTGTTTGAAATTCTATTTTTGGAATTTATTCCTTCTTCACACACAACTGATGATATACAAACCATAGGTCAATCTTTGAAAAATATTGATCTCCATGAATTTGTACAAATAAATCATCAATGAAAGGTAGGGGATACTTAATAATTATTATTTTAGCATTGATCTACTTGTAGTTAATGCACAACCTCATAGATCCATCTTTCTCCTTAACAAAAAGAACAGGTGCTCCCCATGGAGAAACACTAGGGAAAATAAATCCCTTTTTACTCAATTACTCTAGTTGTTTATTTAGTTCCACTAATTCCATAGTGACCATTCTATAAGGGGTCTTTGATATGGGCCTTGAACCAGGAATTAAGTCAATGGAAAACTCAATTTCTCATTTTGGAGGATGTCTAGGTAAATCCCCTAGAAACACATCAACATAATCTTCTACAATAGGTACATCCTCTATTTGAAAATTCCTTTCCTCGCCCATAGTTATTTCATTCTATTCCTCCCCAATAATTGAATTTAGTAGATCTACTGGGGGTGGATCTAGATAAGAATCAGATGGTGACGTTTCTTCTCTAAATATAAGGTACTTCTTATCATCATCAAGAATTGTAACCTCCTACTTCTTACAATAAATGTTCGCATAATGGTCCGAAATCCAATCCATATCGAGGATTATATCAAATTCAATCATGGTTATGACGATTAGATCAATAGATAAATATCATTTATATGCCTTAATGGGGACTGATTCACAAAACTTCATTGCAATGATACTTCCCTTAGGAGTTTTGACTGACAACTCCCTTGTTAAATCAAATTCAAAATATCGAATTTTCTTACCAAACTGGGAAGATATGAAACAATGTGATGATCTAGAATCAAATAAAGCATTGGATAAACTTGAGAAAACCATTAAATTACCTACCACCATGTCTTTCGGAGATTCAACCTCAGTAGTAGTGATCACATAAGTTTGGACTTGATCCCTTGTCCTTTTATGAGGTAATTTTCTCTTACGCTTAGGAAATTCATTTTCATAATGTCCTATCTCCCTGCAATTGTAGCATTGAACATTGGTAGATTCTTTCTTCCACTTAAAATCACTAGAAAGATGGCATTTGTGTCCACATTTATAGAATACTCCTTTTCCTTTTAGACAGGCAGGAGGGTGCTTCCTTCCACAATTATCACAGGGTGGAAATTCAACTCTTCCTTTCTTCCATGTTTCCTGAGTTCCTTTCCCAGAGTGTTCAGTAGATCTATTCTTCTCTTAATTTGCTTTAAAGTCATAAGACTTAAAGAATTCCTTTTCTATCTTGATATCACATGAGAAAATATCTTCATACAATGAGAGGGATTGTGAGACTAATGCTCGAAAGAGAAATGATTTTAACCCATCCAAGAAATGATAAATCTTACTTCTTGGGTTACATATATAATCTGCAGTATGCCTTGCTAATCTTATAAAGTTAGCTTCATACTTTGTGAAATTATCATCCTTCTTTTGTCTCAGACGGAGAAATAGTCTTTCCATATCCGCTCGATGGTCACGAGGAAATTATTTTTCTAAGAAAATATCTTTAAAATCCATCCATTCCATACTTTATACTTCTTCATCCTCCTTTGTGTTTTGAATTAATGACCACCATTGATCTGCATCTATGGTGAGGCGATAAACTGCCATGACAACTTTTTCCTTTTCGCTTCTCCCCAAAGCATGAAATATTTTCTCTAAGGAACTTGTCCATTGTTCAGCTACAAATGGATTTGTAGACCCATTGAATGTTGGTGGTTGTTTCCTTTTAAATCAGTCTAACATTAATCATCCACATTGTGGATCAGGGTGCTCCATACGGGTAAGGTTATTATTCAAAACCTATGTGAGTTGTCCCAATATGATGATAAGATGATCAGCACCAATTGCATCCCCAGCTTTGCTATAATTATTTTGAGCCAGAGGGAAATATCTACATGTATTAAGTGTATTGATACAGTTTCCATTCCTTCCACTATGTGACATTTCTTAATAATGTCATACACTAGATTAGTTTATAAATCACAATACATAATTCCAAACTTCTAAAACACTTATCATAAATTGAGGAGTTTATGGATATAATCCATAATCATAAAACAATTTCTTTTAGGAGGTATATATTCATAAATCCTTCATAATGGTTTTTAAAGAAAATGTGAATTATCCTAAGCATATCCCCCGGGAGTGTCATAACCAAGAGTGCAGCAAGGCCAGTTGTCGTGTACCAGGATACCACGGGTCAAGCCTGAAACTCCTTATCGGAGTTTTCACTCCTAGGTACATATGTGTCAGATCCGCATCTACCTTCTCATATCCAGACAGGGATGTATTTCTTGGAAAACTCAAAAAATCTCTACATTACCAAAATTTTAGGAAGTTCTTCTATACTAATCCTCAAAGTCTATCTTAGGGAAATGTGCTCTAATCAGAATTTTTCTAAATCTAGTTTCCAAGGTTTGTTCTAAACTTCCTTTGATACCAACTATAACACCCCGACCCCAGTTACCTAGAGTCAATTCTTTATTACATTACACTGGTATGATATAAGGAATCATGTCCTGAAAGACCGATCAGTTTAGTATTATTAGAAACAAGATACATACATAAGTTCAACATTAAAACTTGAAAAGAAATAATACACTAATTTATTCCATTAGAAACATCCAATCCTCCTAGATTATTCCTATAAGTCACTCATAAATTACTTCTTCATATCCTAGGAAAATTAAACATAAGAAATGGGTGGGCGCAAACGCTCAGTAAGCGTAAGCAATACAGTGGAAGAAAACATAAACATTAGGCATGATGAATAATTAAAAACACATGCCTTTGAAAATAATAAAAATGAAAACATTATGGTAGGAATATGAGATGAGTAAATAATGGCATAATAAAACATTGTCATGGGTATTCTACTAGTCGAGTAACCACATGAACCATCATTATTATTTTCATAATGATGGAATGTTTAATGTCGAACATTCTGAAACATCTTGTCAAGGCCTCGACCAAGACGTCTAAAAATGATTTAGGCCTCGGCCAAAACCATATATCAAATTGGGAAAGGCCTCGTCCAATTTCACATCTATTTGTATCATTAGACCTACTGATGCACTGAGGAGTGATAGAAGGCTCTACCCATCACATACTAAGTCCAATACATTCCTCATATGAAAAGGTTGAAATATAACATAAACATTCGTATTATAAATAGCATAAGAAATGTAAATACTTTAACTATAAACCATGAATGGTATAAAAATAACACATCCATATTCAAACATATCACAAAACCTTAAATACAATATGGAATATTTGTATCATAATAAGTCAACTTCAAACAAGTGTAAAATTAATCCAAGGATATTGACATAGATGAAATCCAAACTACTTGAGAGAAATATCCCTTTATATTTAGAAATCATTTAAGAGTCACATAATTATAAAAGAAAAAAATTTATTTTGAAAATATTCTTATAAGATTGTAAGGGAAGCTTTGATGATGTTATAATGGCATAAAATATTTGCACCCACCGTATAAGTTAAAAAACAGTTTTTCCTTAATTTTGTCAAAAAGGTCATAAAGTACCGTGTTTGGAAAACGATGAAAAGATTCCTTTCAAAATATATAATGTCAAATAAGGGTATAAATGACTTTAAACCATAGTCTAGTAAATAGTAAAAATGTTTTGAAATACATTTTTAATAAAACACGGATGTGGGTGACAAAGAGGTCCTAGTAGATACTTACGTAAAAACAACCTCGAATAATAAAGAGATTGTGAAATTAACTCTTACCTTTTACTTTTCCTTGGTCGAGGGTACCTTAACCTCCTGTATAATATTTAAATCATTGTTATTTAATTATAAAAGAACTATATACATAAATATGATATCATATATGATCTTCTAATATTTCTTTGTTAATAATATTTTAGTATTATTGTTGTTTAGGGTATTAATTGATTCATTTTCCTTTATAAGTGTCACGACCCGACCCTACCCAGGCTCGATCCACAACTACCCCAAGCCCACCTCCATAGGCCAGGGGCTGGTGACCATCGCCGAAGGCACAATAACTGAGGGAGGCCTTTGCCTAAGTACCTGTACACATGCACGCAGCACACTCAATGAAAAAGTGCAGAGTAAAAGAGAAAAGACAAGTAAGGAAAAGGGAAACGGCTATACATAAACCACAAAGTGCATCGACCTCTAACAGTACAAAGCAAGCTGAAGGTAAATGGAAAAGAAAAGGGGCAAAACACGCACCCGACCAAAAAGTGCCACAACCCGGCAACAGGTAAACAAAAAGGAAAACAGTTGGAAGGGTCCCCCACCTGGAACCCGACTCCAACCACCACACGCGGTCCACACTCCTGAACTCCTAAGCTCCACTGAAGTCATGACCAACCTGTCCATCATCTGCAAGGGCACGCCAAGTGTGGGAAAATCCCAAGCAGGGGTGAGTATAAAAATACTCAGTAGAATACCTCGAAGGCTCGAGGGAGAAACAAACGAGGTACCTAAGGGTGAGCAGTAGAGAGAACAGGAAAAGTAAAGGAGTACAACCGAGAGTGTAGTAAAGAGTAACAGTAGAGAGTCCATCTCAACCCAACAAGAGTAAAGAAGGTAGACTCGTCCAGACACAAGGAGCTGGAAACGGTGAGAAGATGAACTTCCCGTTGAGTCTTCGCTACCTATAGCTAGAGAGTAGACTCTTCCAACCACGAGAAGCTAGACACGGAAAGCACGTGGCATACCGTGCACGTCTTCGTCTCTCCTAGAGGGAGAGTAACCAAGCCCAAGAAGTGGGTACTGGAACAAGGTATACATATATATATGCTCTGTCAAGAAACCTGAATAAGGTCCTAAGGGGATCTCCATCCCGTAGCTCAGCCCAAGAAAAGTGAGTAGCCAACAGTCCCAGAAGTAACACCATTGATGACCAGCATCCCGCAAGTCTGACCCGAACTACAAGTCAAGGGCTCAATCACCGCACCTCAACAATATCTGCTTTGGGTGGCACTGACTTACCCGCATGGTTTTAGGTCGCGTCACAAGGACGCGTCTCGGTGGGGAAAGTGTCCCTCGTACTTGAGAATTATGGGGGAACGTCAAACCACACCTCATCACAGTCACATAGTCGAGAGGTCTCAAAGTCGACAGGCGACCCCCTGCCCAGCCTCACTGGAGGGTCCTTGGAAGTCGACGGGTTCCCACTATAGGGAGACCCAGAAAGAGTCGACGGGTGCCACACTTCCCAATCCCGTAATAGGGTAATCCACTAGAGGGAGACCCGGCTAAAGTCAGCAACGGGACCACTGACCAGACCAACTGGAGGTAACCCGGCATCGGGGACCACTTCCCAGCCCAACTGGAGGTAAGCCCAGCATCGGGGACCACTGCCCAGCCCCATTGGAGGTAAGCCCGGCACCGAGGACCACTACCTAGCCCAGCTGGAGGTAAACCTGGAACTACTCTTGCCATCCCTACTGGATGGTAACCCACTGGCCAACTCTGCTGGATGGTACAACTGGTGATCCCTACTCGAAACAACCGCATCCCTGTTGGTAACAACCTCAGCCCTACTAGTAACAACCTCAGCCCTGCTGAAAACAACCTCATCCCTATTGGAAACAACCTCAGCCCTACTGGTAACAACCTCAGCCCTACTGGTAACAACCTCAGCCCTTCTGGAAACAACCTCAGCCCTCCTGGTAACAACCTCTGCCCTACTGGTAACAACCTCATCCCTACTGGAAACAACCTCAACCCTGCTGAAAACAACCTCAACCCTGTTGGTAACAACCTCTTGGGTAGAGGATTGGTGCCCGCATAAAGTGTTGGTCACACCAAAACCAGCAGAACTCTACTAGGGAGCACAAAGCAACGGGAGAAACTCTCCAGGCCTCTCAAGATGATCACGCTCCAATCCGCTGAGTCGCGGTCGAAGCGGACTGAGACAACACATCCCAGAAAGTGCGGAAAACACCCACACTGTAAAAATAGTCAAAAACGGTGCCATAGTCTAGTGAAAGGGGCATGGAACTGAAACCCCTTATAGCTGAAGAAACAAAGGAAAAACCTTCTCTGTTGGCCAAAACCATCGAGAACGAAACCAGGGGGAAAATACTCAACCCATCTGGTCAAAACCATCGAGAAGAGGACCAGGGTAAAACTCAACCCTACTGGTCAAACAAACGAGCTCAGAACCAGGGGAAGACTCAACCCTGCTGATCAAATGTCGAGGACCGAGGAACCCTCTACGTCGCGAGAGGTCAAAAGCACGAAAATCAGAACACGGCATGCACGTGGGGCCCACACGATGTGTGGCACCATCTTAACCCCAACCGAACGCACAAACGTTCTCTGGTACAAACAACCACATGTACCTCCAATCATTCTTGTATACTCCCCGAGTATACCACGTCCCATCCCAAAGGCTATCATGCACCCGGCATGCAACGTCAACACGAAGGAGAAACGTAACAACTCCAACCTTCCACCTCAATGACTGAGGCACATCCAACCACATCTCTTCAAGAATTTACTACACTCACACAAGAGTGTACGTGATCACATGCCAAGGGTCCGCTACAAACATAGTAGGACGAACCACCACCGGAGCGCCTTGCTTCCACATTTAATAAGATCATGTAAGAGGCTTTTCTCGCCTGAATAGATTACACCATTGTAATCCTCACGGAAAAACATGTGATATCGACTACTTACTCGCCTCAAACGGATATCCGACGAAAAAGTCACCAACACTGCCTCACGCCCGAACGTCGTCCCATGATCCCGAGCCTTGGCCCCGAAAATCGCCGGGCACATCGCACCATTGCGATCCCCTTGAGAAAACACGTCAAAAAGACTTATCACTTGAGCACAACGGATATCCGGGGAAAAATATGCATTCCGACTTACTACGCACGAGCGGTGCTATGTGGGACCCGCATCCTGGTCCTGAAACACAATGAATGGATCGCACAGTTGCGATCCTCTTGAAAAAGTACACGATATGGACTATTCACTTGTCCAAAACGGTCGCCCGGTGATGAAGATGGAAAATCACCGTCAACGCCCAAACGGCCCTCGTGGAGCCCATACCATCATGTGGAATTAGAGCGGGAAGATTGCACGATTGCAATACCCTCAGAAAAACATCCAGAATCGACTGCTCACACGCCTCGAACGGATGCCCGATGAGAAAGTTCTTAAACGCTGCACGCAGCTCAAAAGACGGGTCGTGGGTCCCACGCCTCAACTCCAGTTTCGATGCCCGAAACCACATTGGAAAACTCCACCTCGGTGCCAGGGTCCCAACGCCACTAACGGCGCTTAAAATGGACATCGGACGCGTCCGCGCCATCCAAAACAAAATACCCCGAAGAAAACGTCACTTCACTTAAGGACGCGTCGCGCCTCTGAGGCCCCTCGTTTTGGGAATTAAAAATTCCCAAAACCATCTCAAAAAGTCTGTCATGACGTCTGGAGTACACTACCGTAGACGTAAAGCAAAACGGACACTCGTAGCAAAAAATAAGGGCGTCTGAAAACTGATGGGCAAAGCCCCTTGGGCTGGATCGGCCTGGATCGGCCGGTCCGCCCGGCCTGGGCCGGCCTGCGCCGGCCGGCTGGGCTCGCTGCGCCACCCCACGGCTTGGCAGCGCGAGCCGACCGTGGACCTTCGGTCCACGCGCAGACCTGCCACGAGGGCCAGTCGCGGCAGCCGTGTGATGACCCACGTCTCGCGGGTCTTGTCTCATGTGTGGGGGTCGAACACCACGACCCCGCGGCCGTCGCGCCCGGCCAGCTCCGCTGAAGGGAGCTCCGCCGCCGCCGCGCCTAGAGCCCACGACTGACCAACCCCACCGCGCTCACCCACTGTGAAGCCAGATGCGCCGACGCCCAGGAGCCAGCTGTCGTCCAAGATCGCCCCGCTGCGCCTGTCACCGCCTGAGCCAAGGCCACCGCTGCCTCACACCGCTGCCGAACCGCCGGAACCCCAAAGAACCGGCCGGGAAACTCCAAATCACCAGAAAAACCCACATACTTCGCCGGACCGCTGCGGGCAGCTCGGGACTCGTAATTGAAATCCGAAAGATGCGTCAGAAAGAGCATAAAATCTACTAAAAAATTATGGACTTTTTTCGAGGATCAAACAACAAATTGATGCATATAATCGAACTCAAAGAAGGTGCGGGAATAGAAATTGAAACCGCAACAAATCTTACCTCAATGGGCTTCGCCCGAAGCTTCGCCGTGACCCGTTGAAGATGCCTCGCCGGAGCCACCTCGCTGGAGATGTGGAGGAGAGGAGGAGAGGTTGAGGGTGAGAGGGATTCGCCCGGGGGTGAACAAGGGAGGGGGAAGGGGAGAAGGGTTTAAATAAAATTAAAAAATTTAATTAATTTAAACCCATAATTTAACCCGCATCTGAAACCTTCGATAGAGTCGATGTTAAGCCTCCCCTAGGCCAAACACCACCTCCCGAGCACAACGGTTGTCTCAGAATTTTAATCTGATACCTCGTTCAGAAGTTTTAAAACTGAACGCCCAAAGCTGCCAAATTACGAAAACGCCTCTGAGGCCATTTTTCACTGACGGCTCGCACCCGTAAAACATACACCCCTCCTAGGATAAATGGCATGCTATGAACTCAACGGTGCCCTCGGTTTTCCAATCCGAGCCACCATTTAAGAGATACTTGAGTTAAGTCGTTAAACGAATAAATTTATTTATTTATTTATCCGTTTAATGTTCTGGTAGCGGGCGAGGGGTCCAAACGTCCCGCGCCAACATGCTTTATGTCGTTCCTAGGGTAAATAACCCATTCTAGACCCATCCGTACACTCGGATCGCTGATACGGATCACCGTTTAGGAGTTATCCCATTTATTTGGCGGTTCTAGGATGAACAGACTGAAAATTTAATTCCGGCCACTCTGGGGCTCAGAATCGCACGCCGTCTGAAGGCGCTGCTCTAGAATAACATCAAGAATATTCCAAAGTCTTTCGCAGAAAAAAACCAGGTTCTTACATCATTCCCTCCTTCAAGATTTTCATCCCTGAAAAGAAAAACCAGGGAACAACTTAGGGTACTAAGCACATACCTGGCTCTTTCGTACCCAGAAGAAGTCTTGCACAGTTCTGCGCCACTGTACACGGTCTCAAATGGCCCGAAGGCCCTCGGGGGTAACTCACCTCCCCGACCAAACCTCCCTGTTGCACGCCGTGACTGAAATCACCGCTCTCACCTGGAACATGGCCCGGTGATTCCCTCCTTCAGAATATCCATGTGGTGAAACACCCAAGGATATCTAGTCACGCAAGATTTCACAGTCGAGGTCTCACAACCAAGGCCCTCTTACACGCTCTAAAGTGAAGGAGTAAACATAATCGACTAAAGAAAAGGTCCTACGCCTTTTTACCTTACCAACACAGGGCCACGCTGACGCCTCACGTCACCCTGGTAACAACTCAAGCAAGGAGCGGGGAGAAAATCATTTCACATGCAGAGTCTAACAATTATACTACAAAAAGTAGAAGAGCTGTAGAGCGTACCTCTTACCACCTCATGCTCTATAGGATCGTAGACATCCAAATCTCGCGGCTATCCACAGTCCCAACTGTCATCTCCTGGAGCCTGACGTGGACTGCCTAGTGGTGATGGGAAGACCTCGTAAGGTCATCCTCCACTACCAGTTCCTCCCGCTCCTCTACTAGCACCACCTCTTTGGGCGCTACTCTGATCACGGCGCTGCCTCCGTCGTGGTGGTGCACCTGCTGCCTGCCCGAAGCTCTCTGCATGCCTGGTCGGGCAGTCCCATGCTAGGTGACCTTTCCCATCATAAGCATAGCACCGAATCTCTTCGGGATGCACTGGTGCCCTCCAGTGCCACTTTGGTGTATGACCACGCCCTTGAGTCCGGTTATCGGAAATCCACCTACGTCGAGGTCCTGCTTGTCGACGCCCGCTAGCTGCGGCAGACTTCTCGGCTCCAACGTACTTGCTGCCACCACCAACTCCAGAACGTGACAGGAAGCTCTCTGTCACCAGCACCTGCTCTAGCACCCCGACATATGTAGAAATGCCCAAGGGTACTATGATAGCACGAATCTCTCGGTGGAGACCCTTCTCAACTTCCGCGCTCAGATATTGTCGTCATGGACCAAGTTCAGGTAAAAGCGTGCATGGTCTGCGAAACTAGCCGCATAATCGGCCACTGTCATCCCTCCCTGCTGAAACTGTAGGATCTCCTGAATCCGAACAGAGCGCAAGCAAGAGGGGTAAAACTCCTCACGAAACAACAACTGAATGTCGCCCCACGAAAGTGACGACTCGTCAAGAAACTGAGTCACCAGACTCCACCAACGCCAAGCTACTCCATGAAAAAGGTTGGCTTCCAAAGCCACTCTCTGGTCTGCCGGCATCTGCACAATCCTGAAAAGGTGAACCACTACCTAGAGCCAAACCTTTGCTGCCTGAAGGTCTGGCTCACCACTGAACTTCAGTAGTCCCTGCCGCTAGAACTCGCGGAGCACGCTCAACCTGTGCTCAAGCTCAGCCTGCTCTGCTGAAGCTGTCTGCTGCTCAACGGGTGGGGGTGCTGCTACCAGCCCACCCGGAGAAAGGGGCTCGCATGATGGGTCTTGGACTGAGGCCTTGTAGCTCACAGGATCGTCGACACAAACCAAAGTTGGTATCCTAGCAGGCTGTCCTCGCGGAGACATCCTGAAAATTATCATGGAGTGTCGTGGTCAGATGAGCATATATGTATATACCAATAACAACGATGGGGAGATAACTTAATAAGGATAGTCAAAGACTCAATCCTATGTGATGCACAAACCAATTTTCCCTGCAACAAGTGTATCAGCATGCCGAGTCAAAAAGCGGGTTATCAAGGTCCTGGTGAATGGATACGTCAGCCGCCACACCATTACTGGACTCTCTGGCCTGAGAGATGCTCTCGAGACATGTTAACACTGTTACCCTAAATCCCAAACAATTCCTTTTATTTTAGGGACGTCCGAACAACGTCCCAAGGAACGAACCACCTCTAATACCACTTTGTCACGACCCAACCCTACCCGGGCTCGAGTCGCAACAACCCCAAGCCCGCCTCCATAGGCCAGGGGATGGCGACCAGCGCCGAAGGCACAATAACTCAGGGAGGCCTTTGCCTAAGTACATGTACACATGCACGCAACACACTCAATGCAAAAGTGCAGAGTAAAAGAGAAATGAAAAGTAAAGAAAAGGGAAACTTCTATATATAAACCACAAAGTTCATCGACCTCTAACAGTACAAATCAAGGTGAAGGTAAACTAAAAAGAAAAGGGGCAAAATACGCGCCCAACCAAAAAGTGCCACAACCCGGCAACAGGTAAACAAAAAGGAAAACAGCTGGAAGGGTCCCCCACCTAGAACCTGACTCCAACCACCACACGCAGTCCACGCTCCTGAACTCCTAAGCTCCACTGAAGTCACGACCAACCTGTTCGTCATCTGCAAGGGCACACCAAGTATGGGAAAATCCCAAGCAGGGGTGAGTATAAAAATAATCAGTAGGATACCCTGAAGGCTTGAGGGAGCAACAAAGAAGGTACTGAAGGGTGAGCATTAGAGCGAACAGGAAAACTAAAGGAGTACAACTGAGAGTACGGTAAAGAGTAATAGTATAGATTCCAGCTCAACCCAACAAGAGGAAATAAGTTAGACTCGTCTAGACACAAGGGGCTAGAAACAGTGAGAAGATGAACTTCCCGTCGAGTCTTCACTACCTATAGCTGGAGAGTAGACTCGTCCAATCAGGAGAAGCTAGACACGGAAAGCACGTGGCGTACCCCGCACGTCTTCACCTCTCCTGGAGGGAGAGTAACCAAGCCCAAGAAGTGGGTACTAGAACAATGTATACATATATATATGCTCTGTCAAGAAACCCAAACAAGGTCGTAAGGGGATCTTCGTCCCGTAGCTCAGCCCAAGAAAAGTGAGTAGCCAACAGTCCTAGAAGTAACACCATCAATGCCCAACATCCCACACGTCTGCCTCGAACTAAAATTCAATGGCTCAATCACCGCACCTCGACAGTATCCACTTTGGGCAGCACTGACTTGCCCGCATGGTTTTAGGTCGCGTCACAAGGATGCGTCTCAGTGGGGAAAGTGCCCCTCGTACTTGAGAGTTCTGGGGGAACGTCAAACCACACCTCATCACTGTCACGTAGTCGGGAGGTCTCAAAGTCGACAGGCAACCCCCTGCCCAGCCCCGCTGGAGGGTCCCTGGAAGTCGACGGGTTCTGACTATAGGGAGACCCGGAAAGAGTCGACGGGTGTCACACTGCCCAGTCCCGTAACTGGGTAATCCACTGGAGGGAGACCCGGCTAAAGTCAGTGATGGGACCACTACCCAGGACAGTTGGAGGTAACCCGGCATCAGGGACCACTGCCCATCCCATCTGGAGGTAAGCCCGGCATCGGGGACCACTGCCCAGCCCCACTGGAGGTAAGCCCGGCATTGGGGACCACTGCCCAGCCCAGCTGGAGGTAAACTCAGAACTGCTCTGGCCATCCCTGCTGGATGGTAACCCACTGGCCATCCCTGCTGGATGGTACAACTGGAGAGCCCTACTCGAAACAACCTCATCCCTGCTGGTAACAACCTCAGCCCTGTTGGTAACAAGCTCAGCCCTGCTGGAAACAACCTCAGCCCTGCTGGAAACAACCTCAGCCCTGCTGGTAACAACCTCAGCCATGTTGGTAACAACCTCATCCCTGGTGGAAATAACCTCAGCCCTGCTAGAAACAACCTCAGCCCTACTGGTAACAACCTCATCCCTACTGGTAACAACCTCATCCTTGCTGGAAAAAACCTCAGCCTTGCTGGAAACAACCTCAGCCCTGCTGGTAACATCCTCCTGGGTAGAGGATCGGTACCCGCGTAAAGTGTTGGTCACACCAAAACCACCATAACTCTACCAGGGAACACAAAGAAATGGGAGAAACTCCTCAGTCCTCTCAAGGTGATCACGCTCCAATCCGCTGAGTCACTGTTGAAGCGGACTGAGACAACATATCCCAGAAAGTGGGGAAAACACCCACACTGTACGAACACCCATAGTCGTAAATGGTGCCGCAGTCCTGTGAAAGGGGAACGACACTGAAACCACTTACAGCTGAAGAAACGGAGGAACAAACCATCTATGTCAGCCAAAACCATCAAGAACGAAACCAGGGGGAAAACACTCAACCCTGCTGGTCAAAACCATCGAGAAGAGGACCAGGGAAAAACTAAACCCTGCTGGTCAAACAAACGAGCTCAGATCTAGGGGAAGACTCAACCATGCTGATCAAAAGTCAAGGACCGAGAAACCCTCTACGTCGCAAGAGGTCAAAAATATGCAAAGTAGAACATGGCACGCACATGGGGCCCACACGATGTGTGGCCCCATCTCAACCCCAACTGAACGCACAAACGTTCTCAGGTAAAAACAACCACATGTACCTCTAAGCGTTCTCGTATACTCCCCGAGTATACCACGTCCCAGCCCAAAGGCTATCGTAAACCCAGCACCCAACATCAACGCGAAGGTGTAACATAACAACTCCAACCTGCACTTCAATGACTGAAGCACATCCAACCACATCTCTTCAAGCATTTACATCACTCACATGGGAGTGTACGTGATCACACACCAAGGATCCGCTACAAACACAGTAGGACGAACCACCACCGGAGCGCCTTGCTTCCACATTTAATAAGATTGTGTAACAGGCTCTGCTCTCCTGAATAGATTACATCATTGTAATCCTTGTGGAAAAAACATGCGAGATCGACTACTTACTCGCCTCAAACGGATATCCGACGGAAAAGTCACCAACACCGCCTCACGCCCGAACGGCCTCCCGTGATCCCGAGCCTCGGCCCCGAAAATCATCGGGCGCATCGCACCATTGCGATCCCCTCTCGAAAACACGTCAAAAAGACTGCTCACATGAGCGCAACAGATATCTAGGGAAAAAGATGCATTCCGGCTTACCGCGCACGAGCGGTGCTACATGGGACCCACATCCTGGTCTCGAAATGAAAAAAATGGATCGCATTGTTGTGATCCTCTCAAAAAAGTACACGAGATGGACTATTCACTTGTCCAAAACGGTCGCCCGGTGATGAAGATGGAAAATCACCAACAACGCCCAAACGACCCTCATGGGGCCCACACCATCGTGCGGAATTAGAGCGGGCAGGTTGCACCATTGCAATCCCCTCGGAAAAACATCTAGAATCGACTACTCACACGCCCCGAATGGACGCCCGATGAGAATGTTGTTAAACGTTGCACGCAACTCAAAAGACGGGTCGTGGGGCCCACACCTCAACTCCAATTTCGACACCCGAAACCACATTGGAAAACTCCGCCTCGGTGCCAGGGTCCCAATGCCACTGACAGCTCTTAAAACAGATGTTGGACGCGTCTGCGCCATCCAAAACAAAATCCCCCGAAGAAAATGTCACTTCACTTAAGGATGCATCGCGCCTCCGAGGCCCCTTGTTTCGGGAATTAAAAATACCTGAAACCATCTCAAAACGTATGTCACGACGTCTGGAGTACACTGCCGTAGACGTCAAGAAAAACAGACGCTCGTAGCAAAAAATACGGGTGTCTGAAAACTGAGGGGCAAAGCCCCTTAGGCTGGACCGGCCGGTCCGCCCAGCCTGGGCCGGCCTGCGCCAGCCGGCCCGACTCGCTGCGCCGGCCCGCGGCATGGCCACACAGACCGGCCACGAGGGCCAGTCGCGGCAGCCACATGAATACCCATGTCTCGCGGGTCTTGTCTCTTGCGCGGGGGTCGTACACCGCGACCCCGCGGCCATCGCGCCCGGCCAGCTCCGCTGAAGGGAGGTCCCCCGCCGCCGCGCCTGGAACCCGCGGCCGACCAACCCCGCCACGCTCGCCCGCCGTGATGCTAGCTGCGCCGACGCCCAGGAGACATCAGTCATCTGAGCTCGCCCCGCTGCACCTGCCGCTGCCTGAGCCAAGGTCGCCGCCGCCTCACACCGCTGCCGAACCGCCGGAACCCCAAAGAACCGGCCAGGAAACTCCAAATCACTGGAAAAACCCGTAAACTTCGTCGGACCGCTGCGGGCAGCTCGGGACTCGGAATTGAAATCCGAAAGATGCGCCAGAAAGAGAATAAAGTCCACTACAAGATTATGGGATATGTTCAAAGATCAAACAACAAATTTATGCATAGAATTGAACTCAAAGTAGGTGCGGGAATAAAAATTGAAGCCGCAACAAATCCTACCTCGATGGGCTTCGCCCGAAACTTCGCCGCGACCCGTCAAAGCTGCCTCGCCGGAGCCGCCTCGCCAGATATGTGGAGGAGAGGAGAAGAGGTTGAGGGTGAGAGGGCTTCGCCAGCGGGTGAACAAGGGAGGGGAAGGGGAGAAGGGTTTAAATAAAATTAAAAAATTTAATTAATTTAAACCCATAATTTAACTCCCATCTGAAACCTTCGACAGAGTCGAGTTTAAGCCTCCCTTAGGACAAACACCACCTCCCGAGAACAACGGAAGTCTCAGAATTTTAATCTGAGACCCCATTCAAAAGTTATAAAACTGAACGTCCAAAGCCGCCAAATTACAAAAACTCCCATGGGGCCATTTTTCACTAACGGCCCGCGCCCGCAAAACGTACACCCCTCCTAGGGTAAACGACACGCTCCGAACTCAACGGTGCCCTTGGTTTTCTAATACCAATGACCATTTAAGAGATACATGAGTTAAGCTGTTAAACGAATAAATTAAATAATTAATTAATCCGTTTAACGTTCCGGTAGCGGGCGAGGGGTCCAAACGTCCCGCACCAACATGCTTTATGTTGTTCCTAGGGTAAACACCCCATTCCAGACCCATCCGTACACTCGGATCTCTGATCTGGATCATTGTTTAGGAGTTATCCCATTTATTTTGCATTTCTAGTGTGAATGCACTGAAAATTTAATTCCGGCCACTCCGGGGCTCGGAATCGCACGCCGTCTGAAGGCGCTGCTCTGGAATAACATCAAGAATATTCCAAAGTCTTTCGCAGCAAAAAATGGGTTCTTAAAATATGTTTTGTTACATAATCAATGTTTTTTATGGATAGTATGTATTTGATTCATATCCATAATTATATTAAGTTCATAAGCAATATTTTTTATCATAAAATGGAAATTATTCTTGAATGCTTACAACGGGGAAATGGATCGCATCACGTTCGTGGAGACGGTAATCCGTGCGTATGCACGAGTGAAAATATCATTATATTGATGGAGAAATCGTATGTAATTGGATGGTATATCATATATAAAGAATAATTAATATGTTATATTCATTATTTACATTAGTTATATTCATTATTATACCCATCCAAATAATGAAGTGTTTGATTAACAAATTACACCATGACGTGGAGATGGTAAGTCGTACGTACGCATGTATGGTGACTTTGTCATTTATAGGATGGATAGAATAACAAATATGGTTTTAACATATTTATAGTAACATAACATTATGTAGAAGGTAATGGATTTATTATTTTGGTATGGAAACAACAAATAAAGAGGAAGTGGAAGAAGAAAAGAACATGAAATAGGGTGGTGGAATTATTACCTCTACTTCGGGTGTTTCCTTTTGAGTTGATCAAAATGGCTCTTTAGGTTGTCTTTCTGATCAAATTAAGGCCTATAGATTTAAGTGAGTGAAGTTGGGAGGATATTTGTTCAGGGGTTGTCCTAACCAAAAGACTTTGTAGGTGTGAAATTAAGAGAAGGGGAAGTACCCTTTTATAAGAGAAGTGAGGGTCACTTTATGAAAAGCTTGAACTATTATTTTATAATAAAATCTTTTTTGTTTTATAATGGATCAAAAATTAATTATTTCTAGGATAAGGTAGGTATGGGTCGAAAACCTCTCAAAAAATATGTTTTATACAGGTTTAGGTCATCATATTAACCTTATCTTTTAGATTTAACTCTTAGGTAAATAGTTTGACATTTACCATGTCTCTTTGTATATTTATATTATATGGATAATAAACTTAATATAACAAGCCAAGAGAACCCAAAGTAGTTCATTATTAATATATATAACCTTATCTATGTCCTTTGTATGAACCTTGTATTTCTAGGAATATTATATCATTTAATAATATAATATTTGTTCTAAAAACACATTTATGTCAATTTTGACACTATTTTGTATTTTTTTTAAAGACATAAAAACATGATTAATTTGAAAAAAAATCATTTAATCAACCCTAACATTTCATAGTAATCTATAAAATTACTAGAATTCATCAAAACTTTAAAATTAGATTTATTTGGATATTTATAATATCCTTTATTTTAATCTTTCATTAATAAGGTAATTATTGCATCATCATTGTGTCATATATAAATTTAATTATTTAATGTTTAAAAATTATAAATAAAATATAATTATGTAGGAAATCGTTTTATATTTATAATGAATATTTATATTCAAATTTATATTATTTATAACCTTATATTAAAAATGTTTTAGTTATGAAAACTTGAGTTTAACACTTTTATCTCTTCTTTAAATTAAAAAAAAATTAATGTCCTAATCTAATCAAAGTGGACCAAAATGATAATATTTTATTCCTAAGGTTTTTTCTGGTCGAATTACACTTATAAAATTTTATTAGGACATGTTTTAGGGTTATAATAATATCATTTTTACCTTTAATTACCCTATTAACTTTTAACCGTGGTAAATAAAAGTTAAAAGTTACTATTCACCAAAAATTATTTTCATCTTATTGAACCAAATTTTACTTACTAATATGAACCGTGTCTCTTTGATTTTTTAAATTCAATTCACAGAAGTGGTAAAATTAAGTTTTATGCAAATTTGTAAATGCTCCTAGGAGGTGAGTAAAAGACGGTAAAAAGTTCAATAAAATTTTTATATATCTAAACTTATTATAAAATGACTCCAATGAATTACATTAAAATTATATAGGTATTATGTATCTATTTTTACCTAAAATAAATTTAAATAAAATAAATAATTATTTAAATAAAAAGTCGGTTTTAACCAATAACACAGTGTTTTTCACTATTCATCAAAAATTGAATGTTTTCAGAAAAATACCCAAAATTCACCCTAAGCTAATTTAGATATTATTAATTAAAAAATGATGTCCATTTTGAAAAATAAAATTATAAAATTTCAAAAAGTGGGAATTACTATTCATAACGGCTAGTTTGATTGGTCGCAGTGTGTTTGAATCTTGAAGTTGCATACAATGCAAGCTATTGCATTATTCAAAGGGAAACATATCGTGGAATCTTGGGGTGTAACATACCTCATAAATTTTTAAATGTATCTCATCTTATTTGCGTGGGTTAATCATGACATGGCTTTTGATTATTTTATGTGGCATGTGTTTATATGGTTTATGATTTGCTAACAAGTGTTCCTAGGATTATATAGACCTTAAATGAATTATGAAAATATATATATCCTGTGGTATGACAAAAAATGAACTGGGGAGTGAAATCAATCCATCATATTTATATTAATTATGAGTGAAACCAATCCTCTATGTTATGGGACTCTATCCATTGTGTGATAATGGTCTTGGAAGTGATTCTTGACATAAGAGATGATTTTATATGATTATATTTGTGTCACAATTATATTTTATTCCAAATTACCATATGATGTTTCCATATCTCTATTAAATTTATTATGAATCAAGTAACACTTATAAGATTCATTTTAAGTAATTAGAAACCAAATCTAAGTATCTTTTATGCATGATAATATGAAACATGTGTATAAAAACAAAAAATGAAGAACATTGTAAAAATTATAGTACAATTAACTAAAGATACGAAAAAAACTTTTGATCTTTGGTTTCTTATACTTTTGATAAACATCACATAGTGGAAAACATAATCATCCCACCTTCATAGTGTATCCATGGGCTAATCGGAATTACTTGTCGTACATGCAGGATTGTTATTTTCTCCCATGATGGTCTAGAATATCAAAATGAAAAGGAGGAAGGAGAAGATAGACATGGTTTTCTATGAGTTTCATCAATTTATATGAATAACACCCACACTATCATCATACGGTAGTGGGATTTATAAAATATTTCAAGGAATCTCCTCGATAGTGCATGAATTAACTCACGCATTTCAACGCATGAATTAATTCTTCATCCAGTATAAACATAAATTATATGAATGTAACTCCACTCACATGTTTAATCTTAAGAAACAACCCTGTTAATTATAGCCAAGGTGAGAATATAGATCAAGTTTCCATCACCCAGGAAATAATATACCCTATTCACATGAAAATAATAATTTTCATGCAATATATATCATATATATAAATGGGTTTAGGGTATATCTCCATCAATATTCCATTTACACTAAATCATAATAGAATTTATACCATTTCACCTAATATTTCCTCATATATAATAACTTTTGAAACCATATACAAAACTCATTCAGATATCTTCCAGACACTTTTGGAAAGTTTTCATTAACTTCACCTTTTATCACATAATATGAAATACCTTGTGAATACCCATCCAAAATACTATTTGATTAACTCTAAAACACTTTTAAAGTTACTCTCTAATTCAAAGTCAATCCCCATTCATTCAACCATAATGTGCGGGCCTATAATCCTTTATAGAGTTGGGAAAAAATACATATATATATATCTATATATGTAATAAAAGAGAAACATCTAGAAAAGAATTAGTTATACTCAATATATAAAGTGATCTAGCATGATCTCTATCAAAAACATGTATCTCTAGACGTGTATCCACCAATCCACATCATATAAAAATGATAATTATCATATTTTCCCCTTATTCAAGACATTGATTGACCATAGGACATGGAACATGTCAATCCCATATAGAAAAATCGTCTCTTATAAACTCTCTAAGTATAGAATAAACTGGTCAATGAATACATTACATGTCATTCATCCTTATAGATAAGTACATTCCATTTTCCTTATCAATATAGCTATAAAATATCTTGGTGTTGTAACACACTCCCACAGTCAATCTCAATCAAGGGACCAATGTCATTATCATCATACAAGAGGATAAATCTCATCTTGGTTATGCTCCAACTGATGACATGATCAGAAACATACCCAACCACCCTCGTATTAGCTAAGTCAATATATAGACTTTAATAAGTAGGGTGTTAAAGTATGAAGGTTATAATACTAGGTATATCTCCAACCATAGGTATTGGGGACACAAATATGATATATGAACCCCTATTATACCAATTACATTTGTTTATGACACTCCATGTGGTATAATTAGTAGGTCATCCAGCATACGCAAAGAATCATATTCTTTCTTTCATGCCTTGTTATCATATTTTGTATCTATATACTAAAATCCTACTCATCCTAACATTAACATTTCATCATAACCTATAATACTCCATGAAAAACATTAGTTAGGGATAAACACAAAGTAATACATTGGTAGGTTAATTATCATTTCACTTCATGAAAAGTATATCTATATATACAATTATCTATCCAATATAAAATAATGATAAAATGGAGTTTTCATTTAATATAATAAAATTCAATAATATTAAACTCTTTAAAGATACTAATCTGCTACATTTAATTTTTTTTAAAATATTTACGAATATTTAACAAACCAACATAACCACTCATTTATCATATTATGATAAACTTCCAGGTTAGACTTATGTTCTATACATTTTCTAGGTTTTGTTAAAACATTACATCATATGTAATCCCTATCACATCTCTATGTGACCATCTAATAAATCTCTCATACTAAAATCTTTAGCGAGAAAAATTTATGAAGTAATCCAATTTAAATAATACTGAGACTTAATAATCATATTCATAACTGTTCAACTTCTTGAACATATTAAAACTTCTTAACAACACCTCATCAAATTTTTTGATGTCAACTTATGTTGTATACTTAGATATTTTTCTATATTCATCATCATCATATTTTAAACCATATTCCATTAAAACTTTTCCTTGAAATAATGTAACTACTTACATTATAGTAAATTGTTCCTCCTAAACTCTTTTAGGATAAAGTTAAAACTAATTTGTTATGGTAGCTAATATAACTCTTTACATTTCTATTTAATATTTTACCCTAATATTTTTTAGGATATCAATTATAATTCAATTTTTTTACTACTATTGTCTCTCAATAAAGAGTGTCTTTTAGTTTCATAATAACTAAATGTGACTATTTTCATTTTTCTTTATCATTTCATATTCTAAAAATTTAAAATATTAAGTGAAAATCACTTTAAGTTAAGATTGGTGTTATCTTATATTTGTTAATTTTGGACTTCTCTAAGACTAAACATACTCCCACTAGCCTCTTGGACACTATATTATTCAAATAATATCTTACTAATATACACAAACCCTTAGGAAATAAAATTTATTTCCTTTTAGTTAGAATATTTAACAAATAAACTATTAATTCCATATCATATATGGTATTCTATATATTTGCAACATTATTTTTTGAAAATAAAATTTTATCAAAATATGCCACATATGGGTAGCAATAACTCATTCCCACATATTTAAACAAATATTTTGATAAACAATTTTATCATGTATAAACATTTTAATTCAAATATTCTTATAAAAACATGTTGTATAAATTGTTGAATCATAAACCATGTGTATGAAATTATTTATAAAATACTTGTTCATAACAACTCTTTTTTTAATGAATATATAATATTATCACACAAGATAAATGAGATGAATATTCACATATTTTAATTAGATTCATTGAATCTTGATAAAATCCTTTACATTCAAATCCACGGTGTAGTAACAATTTACTTCATATCATAAATATAAACTAAAAACTCAATGAATTCATCATTTAATTATTAACTCATGTATATTTACAACACTTATAAAATATAAATTCTTTACCACATACCTTTCAAAATTAAATAATTAATTTATATATCATCTATGCCTAACATGGAAATTTCAAAGAGTTTCAAAAAATCATTTAGGTATTCTAGATAATCCTATCATATAGAGTTATTATTCCTCTTTCCTAAAAACTCTAGGTTTCAATGACCTTTATTTTTTTCTTTAAGAAACATTATCTTACTTTTCGACTAACTTTTCTTCTTATGGTTTGAAAATTTACCCACTTGTACTATCTATACAGCACTATAAAACCCAGACATCATATGCCTAGTTTAAATATATTCCCAACACCTTGAGAATATTGGTTAAATGTTATTTAAATTAAATCATATTGTTGAAACATTTCTATAGATAATAATAGGTTTAATTCCCTCACTTGAGAACACCATTTTTAGTCTCCCCTTAAAGTATATTATAAAATTAAACAAATCATAACTATGTGTATGAAAAATAATTTATCTCATTTTATATAAACAACTATTGTTTACATAATATACTCAATAGTTAAATGAGATAAAACTACACATTATATAACAATTTTTTTCACTCTTTAAATATCCATTTTTCCAATGTAGCAACTCCTTTTCTCTATTACTTGAAATAAAAAGTCAATCTTTAATTATTTTTATCTTATTACCTTCTATATATTTACAATACTTTGTAAAACATATATTTGATATCATATATATATCATAAAAATAAAATTTATTTCTATAACCATTAAAGTTTATAAAACCTTTAGTCTCATAGATTCAACAAAATATTCAGTAATACAGAATTTCATTTGATATACCAAATTATATGAGACTAAAATCATTTATGTACCTAATAAAATTGATTACATGCGTGGAGACTAAGATTACTTTGTTCATTTTGTATCTAATTTCATATAAACCTTAAATCAGTCACTCTATGATTCCACAATCATCTATATTCACTTTTTGATAAATTTCAACACTTGGTTACAAAGGAAGAAATTATTCAGACACATATAATTTTTCTTAATAACATTTCTTATATTACGAATATTTCATAAGAACTTTTCTTAATTTTCCAATATTAAGATATACTTACATTAATATTATTATAATAAATTATTCATCATAAATTTTATCATGATGATGATGATGATATTATATACAATAAAATATTTTTTCATATGAGTATCAAGTACCATTAACCATTTAATAAGGTCTTTTACTAAATGTACTAATATTAAAATTATGACCCCTTTTAAAATTCATCATAACCATTAATGGACCAAGATCTATATTTCACCGAGAAATGAGTCCAATTTATCATTACTCTCATCACTTAATTATTTAGGTAGGTAATCATTTCAATCATATCATAAATAAATCATGGATATTAAAGATAACGACCTTTTTTCTAATGTATTATATGGATAAGATCAATTATATTACTCAAGTAACCTAATCCTATTAGGGGATCTCAGCTATTGTAACCAAAAGTAAATTCTAAAAACAAGATAATAAGAAACAATCCAAGGGAACCCTAATTTAACATGACCTACCCAATAGAAAAATCCATATTCACTTATTACTTATTTACTTACAAAAAAAAATAATCCAAGGGAACCCTGCTTTAGAATGACCTACCTGGTTAGATGATTGAGGCCTTGAAAAGTGAAACTTTGAAAGGAATATCACACTTAGAATTTTAATGGGATTTTTATCTCACCACATTATCTCGTTTTATTCCCTTTTATATATGAATGTGTCTATTATTTTAGTTTTTAATCATGTTTACCCAATCAAAACAATATGTTCAAACCATATTGATGAGTAACCCTTTACATAACCCAAAATTTTGTGTTAATCACCCAAAAATAAAATTCAAACATATTCATACATATCCAAATGAATCATAATCATATGGTACATGAAAATTTTATGTAAATGCATAGGGTTATTCACATGAGTAAGCCCCAATTGATAGATAGTCAACCCCATTCAATATCCTAGGAAAGGCATAAGCCTCCTGGTAGGTATGTAGTTTGACCCCAAGTCCCTCTACCCATGGATACTTTACTTAAGAGAGAATCAAGTTCATTAAAAATTTAAAACCTAATATGTAAAAACTATATTCAAAAACTAAATTCAACTGAAGAACTTAAATAACAAATCAAGGTTAATATAGATAAAAAAATAAATTCATTAAAAAGGCAATCCAAGCATGTAATTCAACTCTCTATCCTAGAAGTAGTTTAATATTTAAACTAAAACATACGAAATAGTCACATTTCTTAAACAATTTATGAATATAATGTCGAATAAACTTTAAATAAATAAAAAAATCAAACATTTAAACATGTGATAAATATTTATGAACAATTAATAAATAAAATATAATTATAAAACATTTTTAAATTTTTAGCTTTAAAATTATAGACATTCCAAATTTTTGAATATAAAAATTTTAGATTCATTTCAAAAAAAATTAATATAAAAACTTTATATTCATTCCAATATGAAAAAATTCATATTTATTATTATGTGAAATTTCAATTTTAAATATATGGTATTATATGAATTATAACTATTTATAATCCAATTATATTATATAAATATTTTACACAATCTTTGTATAGTACACTTAATCATCATTTAAACCTTGATCAAATAAATAATCAAAATAATTTTTATGTGGATTAAATAATATCCAAATAAGTCCCCCTTTTATTTTCAACAATTAATCATTTAAATATAAAAAAAATTATATTTTGGATTTATTTCATAATTTATAACAATTTATAAATTATCACTTATGATTTATAAATAAACACTTTTCTTTCTAGATAATTAGTCATGATATATAATTTTTTAAAAGGTATTTTAAATATTAACTTTTAATATTTGGGAATAAATTTTTTTATAAACATTTATTTAATTATTTATAAACCATGTATAAATAATTAATTTATAAACCTTTTGTAAATTAAATATTTCCAAAATACCTTTTATAATGATTTATAAACATTTTTATAAACCATGAAAAACATTTATATATTTAAACAAATAAGAATTTTTTTTACCCATACATAGGAACCCTTTCCTACATAAAGGTAATCTTGCTCTACCCTTACTAAAACACTCTATATAAGGGTTAACTTATTCAAGAACCCTTTCATAATGGTAAGATTCTCATTGCCTTTATGTAGATTAAGTTTAACATGTTGTGTAGGGGTAATACATTGGTTACCATTACAAATCCACAACTTGTGTAAGGGTAAGCAACGAGTTACCTTTATGGGGAAATTTAAAATCCACCATTACCTTTATATAACAAACACACCATAAGTGTATATAAGGACTTAAGTTTACTCAAATTTAAGAAAAAACCGAATTATCCTTATGTATTATAATTTCATGTAAGGTTAAGATCATGTGACCATTATATAAACTTATATACATAAGGGTAAGTCATGATGACCTTTATGTATCCCACTCTATGTAAGGGGCCTTGGTTACCCTTACGCATCCCAACTGTGTAAGGGTAAATTTTTTTAAGAAGAAAAATTCTATAATATGAAATGCAGCTCTATTTTAAGTTTTCTCCTTCATTTCCATGCATGATTTCATAAATATTAAGCACAACCTCGCTCTGATACCACTATTGTGTTTCTTACAAATCAAATAACACATATTATATTCAATGGAATCAATTAGGAAAAAATTCGAATATCTTTTATGCATCATAATATGAAATCAAAATTGAAAATCTATAAATGAAGAACACTATAAAACTGAGTGTATCATTTACTAAATAGTTAGAGAAAACTTTTATCTCTATCATCATATGTGTTTGATAAGGATATCATAGTGGAAAATATAATCATCCCACCACCACCATGTATCCACAGTCTAATCTAAATAATATCTCATATGTGAATGATTCTATTTTTCCCATGGTGTGCTAGTATATCTATATTTAAAGGATTGCGAGAATAAATGCATGTGTTTCTAAGAGATTATTCCAAGTATATGAATAACACCCACACTACCATAATATAAGAGTGGGCCATATACATACTTAATGGAATCTCCTCACGATTGCATGCATTAACTCAAGTGTTTCAATGTATGAGTTAATAATTTTTCCATTGTAAGAATTCAACATATGAATGTAAATCTACTCACAAATTTTATCTTATGAAACAGACCTATTAATGATATCTAATGTGGAAAATGGCTCAAGTGTCCAACACCCATGAAATAATATGTCCTATAAAAATTATATTCATAATTTTCATGCAATATATATTTATATATCATATATATATATATATATAATTTTTTAGTTCATATCTACATCAGTCTCTTGATTATTATCTCATGTATTCACATTCCTATGTCATGGTATATTTTATTTTTTCACGATGTTCCCTTTTTGGTTATATGTACTTATGATATGGTCTATGATATTCTATCATGCCTTATAATCAAATTTTATGAATCCGTGTTCTTTTTAATGATTATTTATCCAATGTTTATGCCTCCTCACATTTTTATGATCTAATTATATATGACTCATTAATATGATTTTTCACTTACTATGCATTTGATATCACCCCATTAATAAGTTTTCCCATTTCCCCAGGAACTTATATACAAGAATATGACTAGGAGGAAATCGTGTGTGGAAATTTTTTTGGGGGTTGTTGAATCACTAATGTGTAATAATATGGATAAATAACTAATATCTTGAGACATTAAACCTTTGGGTCCTGGTAGTTTGTTTTAATATTGACATACTATGTAATATAATTTATATATTTTCTAGTCATCTCAATTGGTATCAAATAATATATGAAATTTTTTTTTAGAACCAGATATAGGAGTATGGATTTGGATAGCTTCAGTTGGTATTAGAGCAAGGCTTAGTTATTTTTAGGGATTAGGTTATGAATAATAAGAATATAAAACTCAAATAATCTAAGTCTTAATCAAATGAGTTATAGGTTTAATTTATGGTGTCATAGATTGAAACAATGGTGTCATAGGTTAAAATAAATGTTTCATTAGTTAGAATGTATTAAGAATAATTCTTCATTACATTTGATGGTTTATTCTAATATTATCATTATTTATAATATCCCTTTAGTTTTAGTTTATGGATATATATAGAAGGAAAAAATCATCATTGATTCCTTTATAAAATGATGGCCATAACATTTTAATGGATTTTTAAATTATTTAATGGTTAAAAATGGATCAACATGAAAGAAAATGTATTTTTTTATGCTTTAATCATGAAAAATTCATCTTGGTATAAACCATATGGAAATTGAAGTGGTTAAATTTTGTACACTTATCTACCCATCACAAGACATTCAAGTTATGCCCTCGAAAGCTCATTCATAAGTATAAGTCTTTATCCCTTCTAAAGAGGCATATTTTGAACAAATGGTTAATACAAATGAAAAACTAAACATGTGACTATTATGAGGGAAAATATGTATTTTATAGTATTACAAATGAAAATAAGGTTGATATCCCATTAAAAATTATATCTTGAGTCATATATACCTTATGGATACACTAACCTATTTTCATCTTTAGAAGAAAATAAAAAATGAGAGGATAAGATTTATTTTAGGTGGGGACAATGCCACATCCCAAATTTGAGTATGATTTTTATTTCCCTATGTTACTTATTTTATTCATTATAATGAATAGATAATGGGCTAAAAATAAATCATAAAAAACATGAATCAAAATCACAACACTTTATCCAATCATAATATGATATTATAAAAAAAAGTACATGATACTAATTATTTCATACCATGGATGATTGTATCCCTTAATAATGTATAAATTAAAATTGGAAAATTGAAAAAAAATATTTTTATAATTAGAAAATTTTTGGGATCATCTTCACCCTTGAAAATCATAGTTTTTATAACAAAACCTATCATGAGAAAAAACAACATGCAAGGAGAAATAATTTTTTATAATCCTTAAATAAAATTCATGTAATGGGAAGTGTGATTTTAGAATTTGTAATGAAATTAAGTAATAGAAGTAAATGGGGGTAATATAGTCATTATTTTACTATTATAAAAGGCAATATAGTCATTGGATATAATACCAATAAACAAATTACAAATTTGGAATTGTGGGTATATGGTCGATTTAAATAAAGTTTATTTAGTTGTTATAAATACATATTTCAAAATAATTTATTTGGAACAAAATAAATTATTTTTAATATAATAAAATACAATAATTAATCTTTGAAAATACCTTTTATTATAAATAAATGGTTTCCTTGAATTATACATATTTTTTTAAATTTATTAATTTTAAAGATTAATTTGAATAAAAATGGATTGAGGAAATATAAGTTAGGATTATAAAAATAAGAAAATACAATACAATAAATTATAAATAAATTATAATTAATAAGGATTTCATGATTCAGAGCCAAACAAATATTTTTTATCTCAAAACATTATTTTTTTTATATGCTATATGATTTTATATAAAATTTTAATTTAAAATATTAAAATAACGAATTTTAATGAAATTAAATATATATATATAGATAATTAATATTCATCTAATGATTATTACCTGATAATGAATAATAATAAATATATTTTTATGCTTAAAAATATATTTCTATAAAAAAATTATGTGTTATGCATTTTTTTAACAAGATAAATATATCATGGTTTAAGGATTTTTTTATTAGGAATTACTGTTTATAAGTACAAAAAATATTCATTTAATGATTAGTAATTTATATGAAATAATAATACTTAATGTTTAAAGAGTTATTTTTTGTAAAAAAATCATTATATTTTATATTTTCATTTAAAATTTTAATTTTTTATATTTAGAATTTAAAATATATTAAATAGATTATAGATTTAGAATGAACATGTTAAAATTAGATTAGAGGGGTCATCTCAAATCTTTTGTAAAAAAATAATTTGCATGGTAAATTTTTTTCTTTAAAAGGTTGGGACCGAAGCCTCAATTTATTATTTGAAAGCAAAGACCTCTTTAGACTGGGTAGAGGGAGACCCATTACATAGCCCGAAGGCCCAAGGCCAAGTGGCCTGAATACAAGGCTTGAAAGCCCATTTGAATGACCCAAAGGACCCCTCGGTGAGCAGTAATGCTACAGTACCCGCACTGCTATAGTACCTGCTACGGTACCACCACCGCTACAGTGATGCCGCTACTACAGTGCTGCTGCAGTACCTGGGAAATTCGCCCCTACCCGGATTTGATCCTGGGTCTTTTGGATGCCAAGCAAGAGCCTGTACCATTAGGGAATGAATTTTATATAACTAAATTGATATAAAATCCTTTTATAAATCCTTTTTTTGGGTTATTTTTCAATAATAAAATTTTAACCAACATTTACTTTCCTAAATCACATAAATCACATGTAATTCCATCTTTACCAACCACCTAGCATAAGTTTCCAACGAAAGGTCCCTCATTTTCACCAATAAATGGTGCTCTCTTCCACCCATGACAAGCCACTTCTATCCTTTTTTTTTATCTTTAATACATGTAAAAATCTGTCTAGAAAAGTCATATTATACATTTGAAATACGTTTTTTCCAAGAAGTATGCCTAAGTCATTTATTCCGAAGTAAAATGTTGTAAGAAGAAGCGATTCCATAAAAGATGTGAGTTTTTCTACATCTCTTCCATTTACATACTCATATCCACTCTTCAAAGATCTTATAAAAAAACTCTAAAGATATATTATGAACGTCATTTTTCCACTGTGAAAATGATATTTTAACCATATAAATTTATTCTCTAACTCATTCATTCATTATAAAACGTTCTTATTTTGGTCGGTTTTACCACCTATATGAACAAAGATATAATGTTTCCATAAATAATGATTAATATAACTTATATTACAGTAATATTTAGTAATAATAATGAATTTAATATAGGTTTTAAATTTTTAATAGTAATGTATATAATTAATTTCATTAATAATTTCAACTATTCTTGTTGGTTAATTATTCAAAAAAATAAAGAAGGTGAATTCCTTACCTTTTATTATAAATAATAACTATAAATTATATCAAATAACCATTGTAATATAAAACTATATCAAAACATCTATTTAATCCTCATGAAAATTATATAGGTTATTAACAAATGATGAAGGTTCAAGGATCAAAACCTTCATACTGAAGCAAGTGTAGAACGAATAGAACAATTAACACCTGAATATTAATTTTAATAATGAATAATTAGTAAATTGGTAATGATAAATATTAATGAATAGTGTTAAGAGTACATATCCATGTTTTCTCTTACATTTTCCCATATTTCTTATCATGGATCATTTTCAAAGAAATTATTACATATTATTACTTATTTAAAACAAATTTTAATATAGATAAACTTTTTTATGAAAATAATATTTAAATCTATTCATTTCCATATTTATAAATATTATAAAGTTATGTAAAAGTTAAAGAAGTGATTTCTTAAAACTTCTTTAATTAATTATCTTCCTCTTAAGGATTTTTAACCTATGTATATACTCTTCATAACATTCATTATGGTATATTTCCTCTCATTATACATTTTTCTCAAGTATTTCTTATTCGTTTGACTCATGGTTAAAAATTACATATATCATTAGTTATGATGAAATGAAATATCTATGAAAGGAATAACCCATTACCAAATTTTTATTTCCTTATTGAAATCATTGTGTAAAGATACCCTTTCTGCCAATGCCTCTCCATTATTAGTACCCTACACGTCTTTATTTTTATTGAAAAGTATTCTCTAAGATAATCATACATTTTAATATATTTTCATGATATTATACCTTTGTATTATTTATGGTGTAAATACCATATAATTCATTATTATAATTTAAGGTTACTTTCCTAGGTATCCTTTATCATTATTTGAATGATTTTTACCTCATGAATATTTATATGTTTTCTATTTTATCTTCATATGTTATTTATGCTATAAATTTTGATTTTTTTATATCCCATAAATTTGTATGGATTATCATTATGTGATGGGTGGAATCATAATTTTATAGCCATCTAATTCATTAGGTAAATATTGATATCTCATGAGATAACATGTAAAGGAATGGGGAGTGAACCCAATCCACAATGTTTATAGGAATGTAGAGTGAACTCGATCCACTATGTTATAGGACTTTGTATACTATGTGATAATGATGTTGGTAGTGAGTATTGATAGAATAAATGAATTTTTTCCTTATATTTTGTAACATCTTAGGTTTTTTAGTTGGTAAATCCTCAACCTATTAGAATTTTTGAATTTGGTGGTCGGACCAACACTTCTCTAGATCTTTGGACCCTAATTCTGGTAGTTTTATTGACCGAAGGCCTTTTTTAGATGGATTTTTAGGACTAGAAAGTGCCTAAAGGTTTTGGATCAGTTTTGGATGTTTCGGTCCCCATAAAATCAGTTTTGGGAAAGAATAAACAGAGGTGCATGGTTAGTATTAATTGTGTGGCTTTACAGGAGTAATAGTGTGATCTGCCTGCAACACTGAACATGGTTTGTCAAACAATGTGGGTGGGGCACATGGATATGTGACACCTATGCAACTTTTAATAGAGGTGAATCACACAGTTTTCACATATTTTGGAAAACCATGTGCATAACCCATGCGAGTGTGGTTCTTGGAAAATGGGTATCCCATGGTTGGTGAATAGTTATTAAAACTGTGTATCCAAATAGTGAATTCAACATATTTTAGTGAAATGATGAATTTTACCCTCCTCAGTTATTTATTTATCCTTCTCTTTTATTTCCATTTTCTATCTCTTGCGTATGGAGCTTCTCCCATTCTTCCTCCTCCTTAGGTTTTGAGCCTCCTCTAATCAGACTTTAATTCTTGATCCATTGGTCTCATTGGAATCGCATCAGTATATATTTGAATCCTATTGATTCCTATATTTGTTTATCTCACCATACAGAATGCTAAATCCTTGCAATCACTTTTGGCCTAATTTCAGGGCATTTGTCTAAAATCTCAATTTCTCCCATTTTAGCTCGAGTTATAGGATAATATCATATGATAAAGTGACTACGAGTATAAAGTAGGTTGTGCCTATATTTCTCCTTAATTTTATGGGTGTTTTGGGGGTGTGTTCTTTATACACCCATAAGGTTAGTCAGAGAGATACCCTAATTAAATTAATTATTTTCTATTAGATTATTAGTTGATGTCATGGGGTTCTTTTTATCTTTACCTAGCCTTTGATTATATGATAATTCTAGTAAGAGGATTGAGACCAATGGGTTAGGTTAGTCTGATTGTGTGTTTATTAGTTAATTTAATTATTTATATTGATGTGATTGGTTCCATCGGAATGTGACAGGAATAACCTGGTGATTGAGGTGATGTTGATCACTTGGACAGAGGGGCCATGTTCAGCAGGCTAAGGGCATGGCCCAATATATTTGGGGTGATGATGATCACTAGGTTGAGGTGACACGATTTTTGGTTTATGGTGATAAGGTCATCCAGATGAGGAAAAGGCCCATGTGATTTGAGATGGTATTGACCATCGAGATTTAGTGACATTGTCGAAAGGGCATGAGGTGATGGATGATGTGTCTTAGGTTATGTTTGGTGATTTTTAAACACTTTTGTTGGAAGACACGATGTTGGAGTCATGTGAACATATATAGGACTCATTTGAGGTGTTTTTGGCCACTCGTTGTGGGTGGAGGCCCCTGTAGACTATGTGGATTAGGGTATGGTGTTGACTATCAGATATCTTGGGGTGATAATAATTGAAATCCACATGGATAAGGTTAGACCATCACGTGATGGTGTTGAGACCATCAATTGTGGTCTGAGGCTCAACATTATACTTGTGGCCAAGGTGTTGGGATTTATTGGAGTATATATATCATTGTGCCTTAAGAAGTAAATTTTTAAGCTGATGGTAATTATTTATTGTAGGATGGATATCATCATGGCTCGAGATATCAGGCTTCGATCTGGTGGTGATTTTATGAGCTGAGGTCTAAGGGACTAGGGACTTGATTAGGAATTCCATTTAGACATTGGTTGCATGTTTGATGGCACAAGGTGTCAGTGACATGATTATGGGTAGAACCTAAGGATTCACCAGAAATGATATTCAATAGTAAATTCATTGGGAATTGATCCATGGATCCTCTACACTATAATTACATATTTGTAGAAGTGAATTTCATTCCATATATATAATTGGGGGAATGTGTTCAGATATATGTCAGCATTGGACAAATCTGGTGAATGTTTCCTTATAGCTATTGATCACAAGGGAAGTTAGTTATTTATTACACATATGTGCATCTCATTGTATTTCTATTTTTCATACAACTTCATAATTATGAATGTAAGATAGGAACACATCGGTGGTGACTAACTGAGTTTATTCTCACACCCTACAGAGTCCCTTCAAGATGTGGGTAGAATTTATTATTTTGATATTAGGTAAGGATTTAGTCCTGGTATTTGGACCGTAGTGATTGAGTTTTACCTTCTATATGGGAGAGAAGGAAGTGGAATAGGTGGTTCTTCTACATTGAGATAGAGTTCATTTTATAGCTATTTCATGATTTTATATACATATGTACAAATAGGGTCACCAAGGGTGACCCTGGTTGTCTGTCTTATATAACCTATTGTGTCATGTTTTTCCTCTACAAATGGTATTATTCTTTTGGGATTTTTTATTACTATTTATTGTTTCTTATGGTTCTTCTATGTTATTTGGTTTCTTATGATGTGTTTTAGTTCTTCTTCCGCTGCTATATTTATATATAGATCATCCTTATTATCACCACCTAAAGGTATAGTCTCCCCTCTATTACCTCATCATACCCTTTCTACTAGTTAGAAGCCTTTTGAATATGTTTAGGTGCACTTAAGGCCCAATGGCCTATAGATCGGAGTATTTTTCAAGTGGAAATCAAGTTGGGAAGCTACAAATAATATCATAGGAGTTTTCTTTTCCTTTTTGATCTTACTATTTGGGTTATAGTAGAATGGAGACTAGGATGTAGTTAGGAATGGGTAAATATCTCATGTGTGCGTACGTGTATCCCCGTGCATGGGGGAAAACCAAGTTTTTATGGGTGGTAAATTTATGTTCTTTGGTAGCTTTTACAATTTATTTGATCTCCATCATCCATCCAATGGCCTAAAGGCCTTCATTTTTTATTGATTTTTGATAATCCACCTTTCAAGTGGTGATGTGGAACCCTTAAAATGCTTGTAGGCATAAGTATTACAAGGCCTTAGAGGAATTCATTGCCTATAGGATTCAAACATTACATACAACCCAGACTAACTACTTGGAACTGCTCCTCCCAGCATCTTCATCGTGAAATCAGCTCTCCATCGTCGCATGGTTGTTCGGCTAGGCTATCCCATGAATGCACAGGCTTTTCCCGATGGCAGGTGACATACCCTCTTATTCTTGCAATCTGTGTAGCTTATTCTATGGCGAAAGCTCCTTGCTCATCCTCCTATGGAGCTTCTTCCTTATAGGTTGTCTGATTTGCATCTACACTAAAGGTATCCAAAAGGCCTTGAGGTGGCATGAAGACCCTACTGGCCTGAAGGCTTGGGTGACTTGAAGGCCTTAAAGGACTTAGGGACCAAATTGGTGGCCTAAAGGCCCAAACGGGGGCAAATTCCCAGCTACTAGAGTGTCAAACAGTGCCTGCTGCAGTTCCTGCTATAGTACTACTACAGTACTGCTACAGTACCCCCGGAAATTGTACCTCCACCTAGATTTGATCCCGGGTTGCCTGGATGCACTTAAGAGTCCACACCAACCAGGTGGAGTCTCATGTTCAAAACATGTGTAAGGTTTTATGCTCGACTCCCAAAGGGGGTCCCACCATGCCCATAGGGCGTGCAACACGTTCCTCAGCTAAGAAAATGGCTTTGAATCACCCTGTGCATCATATAAATAGTGTCCAAGTCTGGTGGGACTCAAGCCCGGGCCAGTTCCCATAGAGGGCAAGGGGTACAACTATCGGGTACCACTCGACTAACACCCCATGGGAAAAACATGTGTAAGGTTTGACACTCAACTCCCAAAGGGGGGGCCCTCCATGCCCAAAGCACACACAACATGTTCCCCAACTAGGAAAATGGATTTGAATCACCATGTACATAATATGCACCGTCTCCGAGTCTGGAGGGACCCGAGCCTAGGCTAGTTCCCATGGAGATCAAGTGGTACAACCAGCAGGTACCACTCGACTAACACCCCAGTTATAATTTTTGGTGGCATTCTACTCAGCCAACCCAGGTATGTAGTTATTGATGAGATCGATATGTGATGTTATATTTATATAGTATATATGGGATCAGCCCTGATAAGGGTAGGCAAGGATGATGATGATTTGTGTGAGTTGTTTAAGTGTCAAAAAAGAAACCACATTTTGTTTTCATGTATAGCCTCTTTGGTAGAATTATACTCAACTGCCTCAAATAGATATATGATATGTGATGCCTGACTTTGATATAGGTAAGAAATTTCCATTGATTCTGGATTATATGTGATTATTATCTCTATTATTGATAGTTAAGGGGATGTGAGGCAATATTATACTTGATACCAGACTCTGATATGGTTAGGTAAGGGTCCAATAGGTTATTTTTCATGTGATAGGATGCGAAAGGAGAGTGTAAGGGTGGTGGTATGCACTGCCTATTAAAAATTTCCCTATCTATGATATATATATATATATATATATGTATATATATATATATATATTATTATGGTTTTTTTGACTATCATGATTGGTATTAATTGTAATTCCACCTAGATGGATTCTGATGGAGCATCATAAGGGTGGTGATATGGTGCCGCATGAGTGTGCATGGGATGAGGACCCTAAGGGTTTGGATAAGGCCCCAAAGGGTCAGCATGATCATGACCCACATGTATAAGCTCTATTATAGGTGGGAAAACCATAAAAGATGGAAACATTTAGGTTATGTCTTGATGATAAGATTAGGGTGAGCATGGTATGGGTCATACGGGTATCAACAGGGGAGTAAAGGGAGATGAGGCATATGTGGCATATCCGACATAGGAGTTCCGTCTCAGCACCCTCCTTTATTTTAGGGTGACGGTGGACCTCAAGTAGTAGAGAACTATATTTATTTGGTCCATACTATTTTTTATCATCTCAAGACATCCCTAGGTTGGTTTTTTTTAAGGCACAAAAATATATTAATATAAAAAAAATACAAAAGACTAAAGGAGGGTATTTTATTAAAATCATTTTGATGCAAGGGGTGAAATCAGCTAGAAGATCCCCCGTGTACGTGTTATTCCTATAGACACCCTTATTAGCAATACCATCTTCCACGTTTTTTCCCTCTTTATATGCATGAGTGATAATATGATTGAGCTTAGATAAGTGGCGGAGGCAGGCAATCCATTTAGCAGGGAGCATCCACGTAAGGTGAATCATTCCATGTCTAAGAGCCTGGACAATAGTGGTTGAATCACTTTCAATCCAGATATTTTTTCAACCATTTTGATGAATCAAAATAACTACATTTATGATACTATACATTCCAGCTTCCAAAGAAGAGGCATTCCCACACGAACCAAAACAGCATCCAAGAATGACACCATTTTGATTCATGCTGATAATACCATAGCCTGCAGGTCCTAGGTTTCCTTTTGAGGCATCATCCACATTAATTTTGATCCAACCAAGGATGGTAGGTTTCCAAAAAACTTCTAGAAAACAAATTGGTGGGATGTAGTTTCCTTTGATCCCAAACCACCGTAAAATAATGAAATCCTTAATTGAGTTGTGACAGGTCCCTGTTTGAATGATTCCAGCTTCCTTGATCACAGTATATATCTTAATTTGAGTTGCACAAAAACTGAAAGTGTTATTTTTATGCATAATATAGTTTCTTTCATACCAGATAAGATGTATCAATTCTACCACAGTAGCGATAAAAAGCTGAGTAATTTGAGGAGATGTATTCATACTAGTGTATCTCTGAAGCTGTAGTCTTATAGAGCTCAAACCTGTCCATCTAAGATCAAAAATATTAAAAATAAAATTCCATAAAGTAGAGGTAGTGGAACAAGTGAGAAATAGATGATATGTATCCTCTCTGTGCTGATTGCATATACGACATTTAGAACAAAGCTGAATACCACAAACCTGAAGATTACCATCTGTGGGAATTTTATTATGAGTAATTCTCCACACTAAGGTGAAGAGGGAGGGCCTAACCCAACTTTATTGAAGTGCTTTATCCTGTTGAAATCATTGTTGTTGGTATTAACATTATAATTTTAATAAATTTTGAAGGTTAGAGTTCCATTATAAGAAGGCTCCTAGAAAAAAAACATTGGTGTTAACAAAAGTGTAATTTTTAATAATATTTGAAATTTTATTAGGTAAATTATCATCAGGGGAGTTCAAAAAATAATTTATGGATATGTTTGTATTCATGGATAATTTTATAAGATCATCCATGCTATAAAGAGGGAAACTATTCCAGTTGTCCAACCAAAAATTTAGCAAAGAGTTTATGTTAACTATCCATCTATATCAATATGGGATCTTTGAGAAGGTGTGTTTTATGTAAGACCATATTGAGGATTCCATGTAAGATTATTTTCCTTGTTTAAGGTTAATATTAAAATGACCATGCAAGAAATCATACGTCTGTGAGTTTTTGTTCACAACATTCCAAATAAGTTTGGCTTGAATAGCCTCATTAACAATATTGATGTTTTTAATCCCAAGACTGCCATTTTCAATTGGGGTGAAAAAAAATTTCTAGGGAACAGTCACGAGTTTTCTCTCAAGAGTGCTTTCACTCCAAAAAAAATTTATAATTCTTCTATTTATCTCTTTGATAAGATCCTAAGGCCATTTATAAACCATCATAGAGTAAACCATTTTTGAAACAATGGTGTATTTTACTAAACAAACCTTCCCGGCCATTAATAAAGTTTTTCATTTCTAGGAGTAAATTTACCTATTGATTTGATGAAAAATATTTGAAAAATATTTTTTTTGGGTTTCCCCCAAAATATGGGGACCCCAAGATACAAAAAGGCTAAGAATCCCTCTTGGATTACTAGTTCATTCATAATATTATCCTTTCTATTGATAGAAAAAAATTTACCAAAAAAAATGGAAGATTTACTCCAGTTTAGGGATTGACCAGAGACATCTTCATAGTAGGATAGAACATCTTTGTGTTTTTTTGTGTTTTTTTGTCTCCTTGCAGGAAAAGAATTATATCATCAACATATAAAATATGTGAGGGAACAGTCACAGTTATAAAGGCAAGTATGGGATTAATTTCACCTCTAGTAATCGAATCAGTAATAATTCTGCTTAAGTAGTCTTCATCAATGACAAAAAGAATTGTAGAAAGGGGGTCTCCCTGTCTGACACCCTTAGTGCATGTGAAATAACCCTTTGGAGATCCATTTATTAAAATAGAGATGTGAGTAGAGTTGAAAATAGTTTTAACTTTTTTACCAAGTTTTCATTAAAACCGAAGCTATAAAGGATATTGAAAATGAAATTACAGTCAATGGTATCAAAGGATTTTCTAATATCATGCTTGATAGAAACTCTACCTCCTCTAAGTTTTTTAGAGAATGTTAGTACATTCAGAGGTAAGGAAAATGTAGTCCTGGATATTTCTCCCTTTTAGGAAGCCAAATTGATTCCAAGAGATAATTTTGTTAGCGATGGGTTCCAATCTCATATCTAATAGTTTAGAGATAATTTTATAAACAGTGTTGATAATAACAATAGGTCTGAAAAGATGGATTTCGGAAGCATTATCCACTTTTGGAATTAGAGTGATAAATTGAGCATTGATACCATAAGGAAGGTATCCATTAGTGAAGAATGATTTTACAAGACGGCAGACATCATTGCCAATAGTGTCCCAATGATTTTGGAAAAAAAATTAAGAAAGTCATAAAGACCAGGAGCACTATCTAGTTTTAAACTAAAGACCACATCTCTAATTTCATGATCAATTGGCATATTATTCATGATGTTATTATCATTTTCCCCGACTAAGCGTGGGATGATGTTAGGTTCGATATCTTTGTTCAGGGTAGGACCATTAAAATTGCTACTAAAGTAGGATGTAACATGGTATGCAAGTATCTCCTCATTATCAATGATATTATCTCCATATTTAAGTAAGGCAAGGGGTCTACTAGCCTTTCTAATCCTTTTCAAGGTATTGAAGAATTTCTTGTTTCTGTCACCATCCTTAAGCCAATTTATTTTGAGAGTTTTTTTCTAATATTTTCTTTTAAGGTGATCAGAGAATTGATTTTATTACTTATGTCAACTTCCAGTTTTGTGTCATTAGTAAAATCGTTGTGAGTCAAATCCAATTGACTTAGATTAAGTGAATTTTCAAGGGAATTAATTTTAATAACATTTCTCTGATCTCTATCTTTGCACCATATTTTTAACTTCTGTTTTAGAAGTTTTAATTTTAAAATACATGTGAAATCGTCATTCTATCTTATCGAATTCCAAGTATCATTGACAGGATTGTTACAATCGTCAATAGTGTTTCAGACCTTATTAAACCTAAAGGGGAGAATAGTTGTATAGGTTCGAGTAGTGAGACTCACTAAAATTGGATGATGATCAGAATTAATCTTAGTCAAAGTAATACTAGAGATGTTATTTTAGTTATCAAGAGCTTTAAGGTTTGTGAAATCTCTATCTAATTAACTTTCCAGGATTCTATGTTGTTATCTTCTATACTAGGTATATTTATCACCCACCAGATTAATCTCTACAAGATTGTTATCCTCAATACATAGTTTAAATTATTTAGTGGAAATTCTTGAATGTGAAGGTCCTAGTTTTTCACTAAGTCCAAGAATAGTGTTGAAGTCACCAACAATGACCCAGGGTGATTGAATAGTGTTGTTAAGGGAAGATATATTATGCCATAAATATCTTCTCTCTTGGTGGATGAAGCTGGATACCTAAATTGTCAGAGGACCGGCTAAGAACTGGAGGGATGTTCAGGTTCAGGTAGGTGAACATGAGGTACTAGATTGGAAAGATTTTGAGGCTATGATTTTCAATAATTTATTTCTAGAGACCCTCAGGGAAGACTGAGATAGTGGGTTAATGAATATCCAGCAAGGGGATACATATTTCATGGAGTATGTAGCCAATTTCACAGACCTATCATAATTTTCACCTACTATGGTGGGTGATAGCATTGCTCAAGTGATGTGATTTTTGGATGGATTGTGTCATGTCGTAAGAGTGTAGGTGAATATCTTCATACTAACGGCATTATTAGGGTGGTTAACCAGGAACTGATAGCTAAGGGAAACTTGATGAATTGATATTATTAAATATGGGCAATATAGTTAGGTGATTTGAACATTAATGCTTTAGGTATTAGGAAACGGGTTCTTGAGGAGTCTCAATAGGGAAGACATACCAATGATTTAGGCATACCATCAAGGAGTGGGTCATAGGTGGTATGCTTCCAGTGTGGGAATCCATGATATATCCAGACTCAGTGTGATCTAGCACTAAAGGAGTACTGGTCATGTGGTCAAATGAGGTATCTGGAGAGGTTTTGTAGGAATCCTACTTGGATAGCCTAGATTCATGGATTGGGTTAGACTCGGGGATCTATGGTAGAACCTTGAGCGGTACTAGGATCTAGTAGTTGAGATTCAACTGCATGAATAGGTCGTGGTTGAGACAGAGTGACATAAGAGTGGGATAAGTGGTTGTTAGCTTTTGTATCTTCGTAAGGAGGCTAGACCTCGGGTAGCAGGGCTTTAGGTCAAGTGTGTGCAATTGAGATGCCAGGTGTAGTGATTTTCGGGGCGCCAACAATAGTTAGAGGTACATAAAGGGTGCGACCAGATTTTTCTTTTGTTATGGCTTGGCATGTTTTGGTGAAATAGGTGAATGGGTATTGTTTTTGGACTTACTAGGTATTGGTTAGTAGTTTGGAATCAATTGTTTGGAATGATATATATATATATATATGAGATCCATAGGCATCGGGACCTATTGTGGGCATCGATATAATATATGTTTTATATGAGATGTATATACATTGAGATTTTTATGGGGATTCATATATATATATGATATAGGATTATTTTTTAGTATCTGTTGAGGTGTAGGATCTTGGTCATATGATGAGATGTGGGTAATTACGGGTGTTGTGTATGACACAAGTACTTATGGGAATCTGATGAGATGTCGGACTTGATTGGTGTCATATATTAAATGGGTATAATTTAGGAACCTAATAAGGTGCAGAAATGATGATGCATCATGAGAGAAATTGATTCTAGGGATGGTTGGTGAGCATTATAATGTTTAATTTTGGGTTGGGAAGTGACTTGGTAGGAAACTTCTAAGGTGGGAAGCAACTTGAGGGAAGTTGACATGTGTTTGATAAATGGGTATACTGATTTGATATAAATGAGATGGGTGTGTTTGGTAACATATTTAGGTAAATATTTATATCTTAATGACATGCTATTTTATGTTAGGGAGGTTATAACATCCTGTGTTTTTTATTGGGTAGAAAATCTTCAACCTGTTTTAATTATTGAGTTTGTTGGTCGAACCAAATATTCTCTTGATCCTAAGAACCTAATTCTAAGAGTTTGATTGACCCAATACCTTTTTTATACATTTTTTAAATCCCAATAAGTGCCTCGGGGTTTTGGATTAATTTTCAGTGTGTCAGTCCCCAGAACCTCATTTTTAGGGAAGCATAAATAGAGGCACACTATTATATTTAATTATGCAACCCAGGAGTAATCATGTGGCCTACCTACAGTACTGGACATAGTTTTTCAAACCATTTAAGTGGGAGTTCATGGTCATGTGACACATCTATATTTTTTAATAGAGTGGAATCACATGGTCTTTGCACTATTTATAAAACCATGTTTATAGAATCTTCTAGTGTGGTGTTTGAATAGTGGCTACCACATGGTTGGTGGGCTGTTAGCTAAATAGTGTGAAAAAACCATGAGGGTCATTTATTTTGGATAAATGAGGGATTTTACCCTCCTACCTTATTAGTTTTTACTCATTTCTTCCCATTTTCCATTACATGCACAAGGAGATTCTCCTATTCTTCCTCCTAACAGGGATTTGATCCTCCTCCTCCAATCGGACTCTAATTATTGATCCATCAGTCTATTTGGAAGAAAATTGGTAAGGCTTTGAATCCTCTTGATTACTATTTTTTTATCTCTCCATAGAGAATTATAAATCAGTGAGATATCTTTTTTCCTATTTTAAAGGCATTTTTATAAAATCTTGATTTACCTCATTCTGTCTAGAGTTAGAGGTTGATTTCAGATGAGTGAACGCCTAAAATTATAAGGTTGGTGGTACCTATATTTATCCTTAATTTTATGGGTTTTTTATGGGTATGTTCTATATACATCCATGAGGGTAGTCCAAGAGAGACCCTGATTAAATTAATTATTTTCCTTTAATTGATTAATTGATGTCATGGGATGCTATTAATCATACCTTAGCCTTTGATTATAGGATAATCTAGGTAAGGGTATTGAGACCAACTAGGGAGGTTAAGTTTGTTGTGTGTTTTTGATATGATTTAATTATTTATATTGATGTGATTGGTTAAGTGGTAACATGATGGGAATAACCCGAGGATTTAGGTGATATTGATCACCTGGACTAAGGAAACACGGTCATCAGACTGATGGCATGGCCTGAGATATTCGGGGTGATGATGATCACTAGGTTGAGGTGACATAGTCATCAATTTGAGGTAAAGAGGGATGAGGGAAAGGCCCTTGTGATTTGAGATGGTGTTTACCATTGGGAATTAGTGACATGGTTTCATGGGAAAAAGATTGTGTATGACATGTATTATGTTATGTTTAGTGATTTTTTCTCATCGTTGTTGGCTAATTTGGATCCGTTTTCACACAGATATGACTCATTTGAGGTGGTGTTGACCAATAATTAAGGGTGGATGACCCCATAGACTATTCATATTAGGGGATAGTGTTGACCATAAGATATGTTGGGGTAATCACTGTATAAATTCACATGGATGATGATGGACCATCAGGTGATGGTGTTGAGACCATCAGTTGGGGGTTGAGGATCACCATTATACTTGAGGACAAGGTGTTGAGATTTATTAGAGGCTGGATATCATCATTTCTCAGGATGTTGTATTTTGAGCCGACGGTGATTATTTATTGGAGGATGGATATCATCATGACTCAGGTCATCAGGATTTCAGCTAAAATTGATTTTATGAGCTAAGGTCCAAGGGAGCAAGGACTTGATTGGTCATGTCATTTGGATTTCAAATACCTGGTTGATGGCACAAGTTATTAGTGATATGATTATGGGTAGAACCTAAGGGTTCATGAGAAATCATATTCATCAAGGGATTCCTTATTCATTAATCCATTCATCCTCACCACTATATTTATATATACAAAGATGTGTACTATATGCTATATATATAATTGGGGTCATGTGTTCATAGATATACCAACATTGTTAAAATTATGTGAAAGCTTACTTTTGGATGTTGAGAACAAGGGAAGAAGGTTATCTATTACATGTGGGTGCATCACCTTTTATTTATATTTAGCATACACCTACATAATTATGGGTGTAAGATATAAACACATCAACGATGGAGTACCGAGTTCATTCTCACACCCTACACAGGCCCTTCAGGACGTGTGTAGACTTTATAATTTTGGGATCATGTAAGGATTCTTGATCAGAAGTTGGACCTTATTGATCGATTCATACCATCTGTATGGTATAGATAGCGGTGGACAAGGTGGTTACTCTACATTGAGATATAGTTTCCTTTATATCTTATTCATGTTTTTATATACTATATACTGATATGTTTTCCCAAGAGAGACCCTAATTATCTATCATGTAAGACCTGTTATGACATGTTTGTATTCTATAAATGGTATTTTTCTTTTGGGATTGTTTATTATTGTTTCTTGTTTCTTATACTTCAACTATGTTATTTTGTTTCTCTTACTGAGTTTTAGTTCTTACTCTGCTATATTTATATATGGACCATTATTATTATGATCACCTAAGGGTATGATCATCCCACTATCACTTCATCAGACCCTATCTACTAGTCATCATCCCATGGTTTATGGGGAGGCATTCCTAGATCCAATTCCCAACTAGCCCAGAGCACTATTCGAGTGGAAATTGGGTCAGGATGCTCTGTATTTGTGCTAAATTTTTATATTATCCCACATTACCATGTTATTTTTTCATGGATCATGATTATTACCTATGTTTCCATATTCATATACCATATTTTATATTATTCGTTCATGATTATCCTTTTGTGATTCTATGCTCTTTTTATTGATATTATAAATCCTCTTAAATAAATACATTTAATTAGCTAGGAGGCGTGACTCTAGAAGGTGACTTTGGTCTTGTGAAGGTTCACTACTACAAAAGAGGCCTTTAACAGCAATATAATAGGCCTTTATTAGTGCTAAAAATGAACTAAAAATCATAGTGCGGTTAAAAGCCCAAAGATTTTACTAGCACTGAAAATGTGTTCTTAAAGGCCCCCTTTAATATCATTTTTTAGCACTCTTAAAGGGGGTATTTAATAGTTTTTTTATCATTGATAAATGAATCAATGTTAAAGGGGGTAAAATTATATTTTTTTCATACCTCCATGAGCCCAACCCCTTTATCAGTGCTTCTAAAACACCTTTAAGAATGATACCCCCACCTTTATCAACACTTTTCACCCAACCATCCCTTTTATCAGCACTTTGTGAATTTCCAGCCTCATGTTCTCCCACCTATAATTGAACCCCACACCTATTATTCAAAGATAGAACACCTTTACCACTACGCTATGTTGTTTCGTTTTATGTTTAATGACATTTCTGTTCATTTATATGTATTTACATATATATTTAGATATATATTTTTTATTCATATATTTATATAATTATTTTTAAATACATTTAAAAAATATATGTGTGTGTGATATATAAATACTTATATTTATTTAAATATATTATATATTATATTTGTTTACAAATACTAGAATACAATATAAATATATATCTGTTTATTAATACACACATATATATATATGTGTATATACAAAAATTATAAGTATATTTGTATAATGTAAAAAATTATTAGATATTATTTTAGATACATTTTTATAATTTTTATTTGTTTACATATATTAGAATATACATTTTTACATAAATATTTTTAATATATGTATTTATTTTAGTGTTTTATTTTAAGTAAATATTAGAAAATATTCATATATTTAATTATAAATAAAGTTATATTATGAAAAATGATAAAATTTGAAAACCAAAATATCAATATAAATGTAATACCTAGGAATAAATTTATTCTCTACCAGAAAAAGAGGCAATAACACCCCCTTAAATGAGGCTGAAAATCCATCGAATGTTAAAACAATTGGGGTACCCCAAATAAAAACTCAGTTATCAATGCCTTATATCCCTTTTTAGCCATAAAACATGGGACAAAGTATTTATTATGTCACTAGAGGAATAAATCTCATCACAGGATTCGATTGGATTTATGGTAGAGCCCAAACAGACACTCAGGATAAAAGATATGGTCATTTGAAGTTCGAGTTACGTTTTTAACTTATTTTAGATCTTTTATTAATTTGTTTGATTTTTTTAATCTTCAAATGGATATTAAATTACTATTATTGGTTAATAATATGAAAAATATTAATTAAATATATATTTTATACAATCTTATAATCCATTTTCAATAAATATCTTATATATTAAGTGTAAATTCATATTTAACCTATCTAAAACATATTTTAAAATATATATATTATATTTATATCAATATAAATATATTTATATATTAATATATATTTTTAATGAAATACAATTTTTTGAAGTATACCCTTATCAATACTACTAAAAAGCACTAATAAAGGGGTTTCATTATTAGTGCTTCTAAAAAAATGTAGATAACCCCCCCCCCCCCCCGTATGAGCACTTTTTTACAAGAGCTCATAAAAACCCTAATTATCATCACTTTTTTAAAAACACTGAAAGTTTTTGGGCCTTTATCAGCACTTGTAAAAAAGTTCTGATAAAATCCCCCCTTTAATAACTCTTTTTTTAACACTATTAAAGACCCCCATTAATAGCGGTTCTTTTATCATTGAAAAATGGGGTCTTTAACAACACTTTTAGATAGTGTTATTAAAGTTGTAGCAATGGATAAGGCCAATTTTTTAGTAGTGGTTTTGGTGGTTTGTCATTGGAAATGGTGAGATTTTCTGAATTATTTTTTGGATATTTTGGTTGGAAGGACTTGACTTCTGATGGATGTTCATGGTAATGTTCAGTTCACTAGAAGGAGGATGTGTTTATGTTTGAATCAATCATAGCATGGTGTTATAAAAAAAGAGTAAGGAGTTGGTGTTCAATCCTAATATTAATTATTATTAGTTAAACCAAGGAATGTTATGGGGTATTGATAGTTGTTATATGAAAAGGAATAGATCCCCGCAAAAGTAAGGGGTCAGTGCATCTATTTGATAGGATAGGGGACACTATGAAGGTGTGTGGGACCACATGTCAATTCATGATATGGTCATTAAAAGTTTAGTGATCGATATGGATACTAATTCATAGTGATTGTAAACTCTTATCTTCTGATAAATTAAATTTATAGTGATTCTCTTAGGGATATAGATCTAAAATTTTTAACCATGTAAAAAATTTGTGTCCTTTATTGCTTTCTATTTTTCCTACTTTATTGAATGTTTGTGTGGGTTGTGATTGGAAGAATCATTGTGATTCGGATAAATGCAGTGATTAGTTTGAATCATTTATTCCTAGTTTTGGTACACTTATATCCTAGTATTTTCTTATAGAACTTGATTTTTTATTTCTAGTTCCAATAATCTAACTTCTGGTTGTAAAAGTTTAGTGTGTGATTATGATGACCTTTCATTAGACTATCAAATTAATTTTTTATATTTACTTTCTTAAAACTAATAAAGTGGAAAGAAGGTTTAATCCCAAGGTAATGTTTGTGAAAAAACTCATGAAACAAAGTAAAATAAAATAAAATAACAACTAAATTATTAACAAAGATGATATGAGAAAAATGAATAAATAGTGATGAAGTGAATAAAAAAGTGTGAAACCATTAATGAAATGGGAAAATTCCAAGAAATAGGTTTGGAATAAAATAAACTGATAAGAGTGGGGGAAATTTTATTGTCTTTTTTTAGATTTATTTTCTTTTATCCTTAAGAAATTGGAAACATTGGTTTCTAATATTCAACAATGTCACCAACACCTTCTATTGAGGGTGTTAGTGAACATATGGGTGAGTTCATCTATCTATCAACCACAAAAAACACTAAATCATAGAGAGATGAATTTTTTTTCAAATATAAAATATTAATTTGATATTGAAAAAAATCCAATAAATAAATTATTCAAATGAAAGTAAAGAGATTAACAATAGATTAATCTTATTTCCCCTTAATAGTTTTAGACAACAACTATGTTCTTCAAAATATATTTCATCATTGATTTAATTAGAAACAGCATAATGATAAAATAATTAGAAGGGAGAAAAAAATATTCTATATTAAGGAGCTCTTATTTTATAGCTTATACTGGTGCTAAGTCAACATTCTCACACCTACTACTCCCATCGATTATCCTATGTTGATTTTTAATCCTGATGATGTCTAGGTTATGGTATTATTAATGGATTCACATGATGATTCTCAGTGATTTCACTCATATAAATCATATCCAATCTTATCTCCTGAGTCACTACATGTATTCTATCACTATTCATCATCTTCTTCTGATAATTTGAGAAACAATTTCCCCATGAATTTCATGAATGCATGTGGGTTCTTAATTTTTTTATCAAGGCTTCCTTGGAAAGATTCAATAAATCCCTTCATGTACAGATTCAAAGGTCTGATGTTTTACTTTTATCCCTCGTTATATTATTTTGAATTAATAATTTAGGGGTTAAAGTGGAATTTTAATACATCATGGTAGCTGAGATCCAAATCTCACAAAGTCATGAACTGAGATTCAATGTTTAATATTTGTAATAGAAGGTTGTAAAGTCATATAGGATTTCCATAATTTGTATGTGTAACAGCCAAATCCAAATCATGGGGTCTGTACTTGAATTCCACATGACCTCATGCATGCCTCTTCATATATAAGAGGTTGTTGACTAGTGGTGAGGTCCAAGAGGGACATCACGAGAAGACTATTCTCTCAATGTCAAATAATCATTAGAGCAAACAATGGAATCAATAAAAATAGAAATCAATATTTAAATAATAATTAAATCATCAAATTATCAATATACTCATAAAGTAACAAACTAGGAAATAGAACTATGGCGTGTTAGTTACACAACACAAAATAATGAATAAGGATCCTCGAGGTGGCAGATCAATATATGAGATTATAGTAACTAAGAAAAAGTAATAGTAGACATCTAAGCCTAAAGTCCATCCAGTAATGCCCTCACACCCTCTTATTATTCCTTTTCAAATACCTAATGCAAGACCATTTACCTTCACCGAATCCATGGTTATGGAATCTATATGTGCGAAGATATTCTCATATAGTTTGTGAGTACAAAACCCAGTAAGACACCACCAATGGGTCCATAACATAAGTGCATAAGATATACTAGTTCATTCCATGAAAATAAAAAAAGCACAAATAAGTAAATAGTATAACACACAAGCATAACAAAAATTTTGATTCCTTAGAGGATGGATCTATATTATTTTTCTTTATACTGTATGTAATTTCAATTATTTTCCCGATATATCCCCTACAATGGGATTTTCCATAAATATGTCTGGCAGATCCCCCTTGAAGGGATAGCCCGTGTACATGTTGACTAAATCTTCTGATATATCCACCTTAGGGGCCATATAGAGAAACCTAGATACTTGGATATATAAGGTTTATTAATAAGACATGTAATACAAAGATATTGGATGATATATCAAATATCACATCATGTCAAGAAAGATTCATATCCAACACAAATACATATGAGGGAAAACATTAAGCACAAGTTTCATGAGGCTACATACATGTCATATGATCAAAAATAAATATATGTATCTTGAGATGCACACACACCTCATGTGATCAAAAATCATGGATATGTCTCATGGGATACACATTAAATCCAAAAAATCATGTAAAAAAACTATAAACATGAACTTATGATAAGGACCACCTACTGAGTTTAGTGATATTTTAATGATAAGGGTCATTTTTAGAGTCCAATTTAACCACTCCAAATACTATCAACATACCTATTTCATAAAAAATTATAATTTTAGGATGAAGTTTGAATAGGATCCACAAACAAAATGTAGGACAATATCACACATACATAACAAGATCTACTACCTACAACAGTCTAGGTCCAGATGATGTGAAGATAAAAAAAATATGAATCCAGGTGTATATTCTATCATTAACCAAATATTCCCTTATTATAACATGATAAAATCATTATATTTGATCAATACATCAATAATGTAATTGTTTTGAAAAATAAAAATGGTAGATAATTGATTTAAATCAATATAGAACTCACCGAATTGGAAATTTAGGATCAAACTGATGTCAGGGCATCAAATGGACCAGATAGAAGGATATGAGAGAGACAAAAATTATTGGAAGAAATATCTTAGGTTATTGGTGTTCAATGGAGGCCTAAGAGAGAGAGAAAATATGATAGGTTGAGGTTTTTTAAAAAACTTTATATTACCAGCATTCCTTATTGGGTCACGAGCGACACTACCGGTGAGCGGATGGCTTCTGGGAAGAACCACATGCACCCAAAAATCACACCAGCTAGTTTTTGGGATCTGTAGTTTTACTATATATTTTTTAAACTCCATTGGATGTCAAGTAGAGCCCCACCAATAGGATAGTGAAGCTACTGTAACTTTTTCAGCTACAACATCATCCACCAATCTGGCCCTTTCCAATTCTAGCCTCTCGAACACCTCTAGCCCACCTCAATTCACTTTAAAAATATAGAAAAATATATTTACAAGATAAAATTGAGACATACCTTAAATAGTGGGTGTCATAATTCTCCCCCTATAATGACTTCTCATCCTTGAGAAGTGTCTCCATAGGTCTTCTTAAACAACTTAGTCCATTGTACTTGAATGTCTATCTTCTGCTCTCATATATCTTCCTAAATACACCTATACTTCCATTAAACCCAAAAAAGTGTAATGGTCTTCCTTAATAGAATCTTCTCTATTATTTAAACAATATGAATGTTATTCTCTAAGAGATATGTATTTGGTTCTAACTATACATCCTCACATTTAATCACATACATAAGATTGGGTTCTTACCTCTAAAGCTGAGGAACATGGAAAATAATATGCATAGATTGATACCATTGAGGAATATCCAATTTATATTCCATCATATTAATGTGTTAAATTAACTTTAATATCCCAACATGCCACGTAAAAAAATTCCCATAATTCCATAATTACCTATGCCTCAACTAAGGGGACACCCACAAGAAAACGATGTTGCCCACATTGAACTCCAAGGGTCGTCTCCTTTGTTCTAAATCTGATCATTTTATGCTCTAAGACATTACTAAATTCTTCTAAATCAACTACACCTACTTTGAGTTCTCATGCACCATACTAGTCCCATTAACTAAAGATTCACTTACCTCATGCTAGTATAGTAGTGAACGATATTCCCATCCATGGAAGCCTTAAATGAAGTCATCCAAATTATTGTTTGGAAACTATTGGTGTAGACAAACTTTGTCATAGTAAATTGATCATAAAAATATTTTCTAAAATATAGAACACATGATCAAATCATATCTCTAAATTATGGATTATTTTATCTAACTACTCGTCGGTCTGAAAATGATAATTCATAATAAACTTCAATCGATTCCATTTCACCTTCTACAATCCTTTCCAAAACCATGATGTAAATTGTGCACCTCTATCAGATATCAAACTCAAAGGCACTCCATGTAATCATACAATCTCTCAAACAAATATATTTCCTAGCTTATCCACCAATTTAGTCTCTTAGATCAGCAAGAAATGAGCCACCTCTCTCAACCAATCCATTACAACCCACACGGTATCCCGACTTACTAGGGTCCTAGGAAACCCTATCATAAAGTTCATCATCACATAATCCCACTTCCACAAGGGAAATGGGAGTGGATAGAGAAACCCTCTAGGTTAAATAAACTCATCCTTGTTCCTTTTAAAATTCAAACAATTGGGATAAAAAGGATATAATTCCTCTTTTTCTTTCGGGCCACTAGAATTATTGTCTAATATTATGATGTATTTGGGTTGATCCTGGGTGAATTTTCAACTATGAAACATGGGACTCTTTCATTTGCTTTTCCCATATAAAATAGGAAACCATCACTCTTTCATGAACCAAAATCACTTCACATCTATCTAAGTTTCATCCTATAATGGAATAATTTTCCACCAATCTATCACACATCATGATACAATATAGATCAGACTACTGACTAGCATTCACTTGTTCCACCAATGAGGATTTGATTTCCAAGGTTTCACAAGTCACTTATCCCTGATAATTAGTTACACCCACTTAAAAATCATAAAAAAAGCTATTAGCTTCCACCCTACTTCCAACATTAGCTTCAAAACATCCTACATCATCTTACTAAGAGAAAATGCAACAACATTTCCTTTTTTTAGGAGTATATGTAATCTCAAAGTTTAACGTCTACAAGTATTATACCAAAAGCCTCTAATAAAGATTCTAGTTTTACTAGGATATTATATACCACAAACTCTTATGGTATTTATATATGAAACATATCTTACTGAAGAGGTAGTTTCACTAACACTTCATGGAATGAACCACAACTACCAACTCTAAGTAATTTTTAGGGTAGTTCCACTAATGGGTTCTTAGCAAAAAATACCTATAAGAAACTTCCTTATAATTTATAATCAAAAAATACCAAAATAAAACACAATATGTGTCACAATACACTAAATATGCAACTCTAGGATTAGGAAGAATCAAAATCAAAGCTCACGACTGTCTCCAATTCATCTCTATGAATTCCTCTTCAAACTAGTCTTTCTATTCAAACTTGGATACCTTTTTTGTAAGTCAATTCATAGGTGATTTCAAGAAACAAAAGTTCTAAATGAACCTACCATAGTACCCATCCAATCTAAGGAAACTATTAATCTTGAACGTATTCTAATTTATTTTCCAATACATAACTACCACTACCTTCTTTAGACCAACATATATTCCTACTTGAGAAACCACATTCCCAAGAAAATTCACCTCTTGGATCCAAAAGTGGCACTTTGATAACTTGGTATAATGATTATGTGATCAAAGAATACTCAATATGATATCAAGGTGTTTCCATGAAATTTTAATGTCTTCGAATATATTAATACAACATCAATAAACACGATGATGAAAAATTCCAAGTATGGACGAAAGATCTTATTCATGAGATTTGTGAATACTTTTGAAGAATTTTTTATTCCAAAAGGAAAAACGACATACTCATGCATCCCATATATACTCATAAACATTGTATTCTCTATGTCTTACTCTCTATCCCAAATATAATGGTAGCAAAAACATAGATTAATCTTTGAAAAACACCAGGATCCCCTTAAATAATTGAAAAATTCATCAACACATGGAAATGAGTACCTGTTACTCATAGTGATTTGGTTAAACTTCATGTAATATACTAAAATCCAAAGGCTACCATCTACTTTCTTATATAACAACACTGGACCACTCCAATGGGAAGTGTTCGGTCTAATAAATCTTTTGTCTTAAATATCTTTAAGATACACATTGAGATATTTCAATTCAGCTAGTTTCATGTGATGTAGAGGAATCTATATAGGTCACACACTAGGAATGAACTCAATTTTAAACTTAACTCCCCTTTCTAAAGGTAACCATGAGAAATATTCTAGAAAGATTCATCGTAACTAGCCCACCATAGGAGGAAAATATGAGGGATTCATAGTTTCATCCACTATAAGGATCATTCTAGTCTCCTATATTGAAAAGGTTTCAACCTGATGAGGATATAGTCTAACTCTACATACTTTTATATCCTATTTACTAGTCAACATAAACTCCTCCCCTTCAGATAATGTAAAAGTCACTCATCTCCGATAACAATCTATGTATGCATGGTAGCTGATTAACCAGTCCATTCCAAGGATCACATTGAAACCTAACATCATCATAATTGTGTAGCATCACACATTCTTAAATCTATCAATCACCATCTAAAATTTTGGATAGATATGATGATGATCCACTTTATTTCCTAAAGTTGTATTGATGGATAAAAACTCCTAAGAGAACTTAACTAGTAAATTTAACATAGAAACCACTTGAGTAGACATGGTTGAATGGGGAGTGCATGTAACAAAAAAACAATAGAGAGTATAGATTAAATTAGGATCATACCTAAAACTAATGAAGGTCCCTCTCCACTATCATCTGAAGCCTAATCAGGCACATATATCCTTCCATCTAACACTCCATGGAATCCAAGAGGCTCATGAGTCACCTGATTCACCGATCATTGTGAGGTTTGCACCAATTTTTGAGGTCTTCAACTGGCATCATGTCCTGAATTTGTTGTGTGTATCTACGCATCCTTAGAACAAAACCACTTTAGATGACCAGTCTTTCCAAAAAAATGAAAAATATTTATAGAAACATGACATTCTTTGAGATAATGTTCTTTATTCACATATTTATAGAACCTAGTATAGTCATATCTCACATAAGGATTCAAAGAAACTCTTTTATGCTCTTATTATTGACCTCTTACCTAGAATCCATCCTCTAATTTCATTTTATAATTCATAGAGTGAGAAACTAGCACTACACTGGAGAAAAAACTAGTTAATACACTGCAAACTAGAAGAAGGCCTATAGCTCTATATTTCTCAATACCCCTCTCTGTCATTTTACCCTTACGATGCATTATAGCATAGGTCATCATATCAATGATTTGGGCCTGGTGTTTCAACTTTAGATGAAGGAAGATCTCAAACTTCCTAGATTTATAAACCCCATTCCTATCCATAATTGGATAAAAGTTAATCAAGTCGTTGAATTGTGCTAAATAGGTAGACACTAACATTTTTCCATACTAAAGCTCTAAAAACTTATTATTATGGTATAACTTTAGTGCATCAAGGAATAACTCCTTGAAGATGAGGTCCTTGAAGGTCTCCCAAATCATCCCTTCACATCTACCATCCTAAAACATAATATCCCACTACCATCCAACAATACCCTAAAGCATAAAGGATGAAATCATATCCTTTATATCCTTAGGGGTATTCTCTATATCTAAGATCCTATCAATGATTCATATTCAGTACTCTGTATCATGGGGGATCTAGTTCCCTATAAGGTTGAGGGATGCTAGAGTTGTAAATTATGAGTGTAGTCAACCATCTTTGTCCCTCCCATGTGGGATAATCTTTCTTAAATAGGTACTATTCAAAAGAGTTTTAGCTAGATTGAATCTATATCTTGATCTACTAAAGAAATCACAAGAGCACACTGAGTTACATTCTTTTAATCAACTAGTGGTGCAACTTTGACTTTCTGCCCTATTGAAGTATTCTGACTAGCTTTCTAAAGTGGTTTTGAAAGAATTTTGGAGCATTGAATTTCCAAATATTTCAAACTAAACTTTTAGATAAATCCAATTGTTAAACCAAGATGACCTATAACATATCACTGGAACAAACAATGGGGTTATAATAAGGTTCAACCTAATAGGCTTCCTAGGAAAATAAGGCATAACACCTTATGCACTACCCATGGCCTAAGCTAAGCCTCTGGTTTTTACACATTAGTCATAGCCAAATATATATACACTTATTAATATAATACTTATAATAAAAATAAATAATTAAATAAATAATTCACCAAAATCATGTATTCTAAGTTTCGATAGCCATTATTATTATTTATGATCCATCTAATTCAAGAAATATGCATATGTAATGTTATCGTATGATTATATAAATGATGAATAAACACACACTAAATCCCATAAATCATTATATCAACATCATGGGAATCACTCATGGTGAATTAAATCAAAAGTGGCATCAAATAGCAAGATAATCTATTCCCATTTTCATGTAGACTCAGATACCTACTATATAGTGTTTCTCAGGCACTGAAACAGTTCCCCATCCTAAGTCTTAATCATTCTATCTCATCTCTACCCTATCCAAAATCAAGTAAATGTAAGTAACAAATTTATAAATACTAAGTTTTGAATCCATTTTATAGAACCCTATCTAAAATCACTAGGACTGTGTTAGAATTTTACACAACCTCATGTGCACCTCCTTGTATGCAAGAGGTTTCTAACTAGCGACAATGTATGATAGGTACATCATTGGGAGAATATTCCCTTTTTATTATATAATCATAAAAGTATACAATGAAAGTGATAAAAATATAAATCAATAATAATTAATTAATTAATTATTAGAGTAACAACATATATATACAGTTCCAACCCAGGTAATGGCAATATGGAATGTTAATCACAAAACCCAAAATAAAGAATATGGATCCCCACAGGTGGTGGATCAACATAAGAGATAAAATTAACAAAAAAAAATATAATAGACATCCAGTCCCAAATTTTATCGTGCAAAACCCCACACCCTCCTGTTATTCCTACTCAACTACCCACTATAGAGTCCCTATCCTTCACCAGATCCCTAATCATGAAATCTACAGATGCACTGATATGACCACATGGGGTCTGAGTATGAAACCTACTAGGACACCACCAGTGGATCCTTAACATAAGTTCATGATATATACTAGTTCATTCCCTAAAAAATAAACAAAGAAAAAATAATTAACAAGTATATCACACATGCATAACGTAAATGTAAAGTCCTTAGAGACTAGCTATACTTTCTTTAGCTCCAGGCCATAAGAAATGTACAATAGTTTCCTAACACATCCTCCTTAATGGTATATTCCATAAACATGTCTAAAAAATCCCACTTGAGGGATATCCCATGTACATGATGGTTGAATTTTCCGACACATCCCCTTTAGAAGGATAGTCCATATGTCCTAACCTACATCCTCAACTACATAAGGTAGAGGAAAAACACATGAATTACATAGGTACTGGATAACATATAAAATGTAACATAATGTAAATAAATATTTGTATCCAAGAAAATCAACATGTGAACAAACATAAAGTATAGTTCTGATGGGGCAACACACCCATACCTCATGTGATTAAATATAAAGCATAAATCTAATGAACTACACATGAACACCATATATAATCAAAATTTAATCATAGGTATCATGGTCAACACACTCATGTTAAAATATTCATTCCAAAACACTATATAAACAATTACTAATAATAAGAAAAACCTTTATTATGTGAAACAATGCTTAAATGATAAGGGTCATTGTCCGAGTCTAATTGCACCACTCCAAGTCCTAGAACCATCCCCATTTTCTACAATTTAGAATTCTATGATCAAGTTTAAAGAGAAATAAAAATCAAATGGTACGAAAATATCACACACAACTGATAATATTTCCTACCAACAACGGTCTAGGTCTAAACGATGTGTAGATTCCAAACCTTTGAATATAGGTGCAAATTTTATCAATGACCAACTATTCCCTTATTATGACATGAAAACCCCATTATATTTGATCAAGTAATCAAGAATCCCATTGGTTTGACCAAGGAAAAAAAGATATAATTGATATAGATCAATATAGAACTCACTAGATTAGAAATTTGGGATCAAACCAATATCCTAACATTATAGGAAGGATACAAAATGGTATGAGATAACCCAAAATAATCTAAATAGATCATCTAGGGTGTTGGGGGTAGAGGGAGTCTTGAGAGTGTTCGAACATAAGAGAGGGTTAGGGTTTTTAAAAAAAATTATAAGACCTGCATTCCTAACCGGGACCTGAGTAGCACCACTGGAAAGCTGGTAGCTTTTGAAAAGAATAATGTCTACCTATAAATCCCACCAACTAGTTAGTGTAGCTTCTATAACTTTTTAAGCAACAATTTCATCCACAAACCTGGTCCTTTATGATTCTAACCTCCCAAACACCTCTAACCCACCTCATAACACTTTAAAACATTTAAAAAAAATATTTTCAATCTAAAAAAGAGACCTGACTTAAATATAGGGTGTCACAGTATGCAGGTGGAGGCCAATAAAATTCATATATTAGTAGAGTCTAGAAAAAAAATTATATGGTTGATGATAAAATTCCTACATAACTTCTATAAACAAATTCAAATGGGGGACTTGAATTTCCTTCACATTTGGAGGCTAGTCATGAGTCATACATAGTGACTACTAAAAATATCATATGTGTATTCTAAAGTTCTATGAGGCTACTAAAAATATCATATGTGTCCTGGTAAAAATCACACCATATTTGGGACTCAGATGATTTTCAAGAAATGTCGTACAAGATTGGATTAAAGTCTTATTGGGTGATAAAATGTCTTATGGGATAGGAAAAGTTATATGGGACTCCTAAAATGTATTAAATAAAAGTAATTTCCCAAAATTTCATGGATTTTTCAAACATCAACAAATGAATTAAAATATGTACTATCAATGAATATTAAAAATATAAACATGGAACTTGAAAAAATATCATTAAAATTTAAATTCCATTTAAAACTTCATCAAAATGATATTTCTATTAAAATGTCACCAAAATAATCCAAAAAATCTTCTCCTTAAAATATAATATAATAAAACAAAGAATCATTTAATCAATTAAGTATAAGAAATATACAATTTCATCAATATATTCAAAGAATAATAGTTTTAGCTACAAATTATCCAACACTAAATAATTATCATTTAAAAAAACATTTTTACATAAAAACACAATTTATTCACCAAAAAAAGATGAGTAAAACATGTATTAAATCAAATATGCATAAAATTATCCCACACGTGTCTCAGTTCTTATCCTTAAGAAATAAATTCATCATATATAGTAAAAAATTTCATTTTAAAAGTGAAATATTTTCATTTCTAACTAATAAATCATTTTCAAAGAGTATCTTTCCCAATAGGATCCTTTAAGTAGGTAAGGATGGTTTTTATTCTCAAGAATAAGGTTCTTGGAAAAAAGTTGGTTTCTAGTTTTTCAAAAATAAATGAATTAATTTTTTTTGGAAAAACATACACAAACTTCACTTTCTACTCAAATGTTCTTCCAAACTTATCTTTTCTTTAACGATGAACATACTAGCATGTTTTAACACATTGAATAATTAAACAAAATTTAATAGATTTTTTATTTTAATATATAAATAAAAAATTATAATTAACTCGTCTAATAGACTTATCGTAAATAATAAAATGTCAACCATGATTAGTAGTTCATTTCATATACCAATAACAAGGAAATATTATGAGTTTTCAACCCAAACAAGAAGTTTAAATTTAATAAAAATTGTAAATCTTACTCCCAAAATGTGGGAAAATTTAGGTAGAAATGTAAATTATGTTACTAGATTCAATCCATGGTAGAATTTAAAAGATTAACCTCTCCAAGATAAATAAATATTACTCAAGTTAAAGAAAAAATTAAAAACATGGAAAATGAAAAACAAATCTTGAAAACAAATAATTTTTAAAAATTTTAAGGGATTATTGATGTGTTATTAATTAAAAATAGTTTATCACAATAAAATAGACCCCTCCTACAAACTTAAAACTCAACATCGTCCTTAATGTTGAAATTCAAGATAGTGGAATCATTTTAAACTATTTAGGTTCAAAATATAATTTCAATTAATTAGTTCTAACACCTGTTCAAGGATCCAAATGAAGCTCAAAAATATATTGTCTACCCATAAATTCATCAAATAACAACATCCCACAATTTTTCTAGTTAGTTACTATATAATAGATTTGGTGAAAAATTAGGATGGCAAAGGAATGCATGCTAAAACTTTGAAGGTTCAAAAATATTTTCAAATAATCTTATAAAACATCATACAAGGGAATCATTTCAAAACAAATGTCTTCAAAATATTAATAATAAATAGAATTATTTTTCATTGTTTTCAATATAAAAGTAATAGTTTAAAAACAATTTAAAACCACTTAATTTTTAAAAAATATAAGCATTGTATTTTTTTAATCATTTAAAATGAGAAAAGAATAGTGAAGCATTAAGGAAATATCACCCCTAATAAATAAACTTTAATTTTCATGTTCCAAAAATGGCACTCCCCCCTTTTACTTTAAGTAATCTTCTTATGGATACTTAGATTTCAACTCACATAATTTTAAATAGATTAACAATATATTCTAGAATAGTAAATCTCATAATAAAAGTAACTAGTTTTTTAGGTTAAAGAAGTTGTGTTTCATGTTTCTCCAGCTTATAGCAGCTCTTGGTCCCTGAAAATCAGTTTGGATTATACTCTTCAAGTGAATTTGATAAGGTTAATCTCTTTCATAAATCACCATGAGAAACCAAATTTTAATTTCACTATAGTTCGTATGTTCTAAAAAATATATTAAACCATTACAGTGATTATAAAAGGCATTTATTCACATGAAATCAATGAAATACCTACTCAAAAATCAAGGATACAAATGGTTTTATTACTATTTAAAACAAATAAAAACAACAATAATGACCTCAGTTTGACTTACATGAAGCACTAAGTTTAAATTCCTCATTTAGACTCATAAAGGTTTAGTTATCAAGAATAAAGATAGCATCCAAGCCCCTTGGATACCCCAAAAAGTAAGGTTTAACACTTTGACCATTAACTAAGAATGTTTCTTCTCCTCTCCATTCATCACCATATATCCATTGACTAACACTCTAAGGATTATGAAAGGTCTATACCAATTTTATTTAATATTTATATGGTAATTTTCAAGTCTATAATTAAAAATAAGGACCCTTTGACTGACCTTAAAGTGTCTGTTTTGAACAATTGTTTCATAAAAAGCATTTGTTTTTTCCTTATAAATGTGAGAATTTTCATATGATTATTTTCCAATACCTTCTAACACACTCATCTCTAGAAATATGTTTTTCTCTATTATCTTTAAAGTTAATTTTTAAAACATTAATAGCCTAAAAGGATATATTTTGAAGCCCCATAGGTAATGGAAAATATTTCCCAAAAAGAAAAATGTAAGGGGCATACTAATGGGGGTATTTAATGCAGTTTTATAGGACCACAAGGCTTCACATAATTTTAGAGACTAGTCCATTCTAGAACTAAAAATATTTTTTATTAGAATATATTTTAATTCTATGTTAAAAATATAAACTTTTCTAATTGACTATAAGTAATAAGTTATTTTGGTTTTATGCACACAACCACATTTCTCTATCAAATTATTTAATTTGACTCTTTTAAAGTAAGTATCATTTTCAATGAAGAAGTATTTTGGTACTCTAAACCTATAAAAACCATTCCTCTTAATGAATTTGACCACACTATTTCCTTGACTATTTAGAAGAGCCACAACCTCTACTAATTTGGTAATATAGTATACAACCACTATTATATATCAATTCCCATGAGAATATAAGAATGATCCTATTAAATACATCCCCCACACATAAAAAATTTTATCTTCCAAAATTACATTTTAAGGAAACTCTTTCCTTTTAACTATATTTCTTATCCTTTGGAATTATTCACTTCCAAAAACTGGAATTTTGATATATTTAAAAGGTGTAGGACAATAAAAGCTTTCTTTTTTCACCTTCTATGTTTTACTTTCTTCCCATGGTTTCCTTCACATGTTCAAGAGTGGAAACATTCAAGAATGGACAACATATCTTCTATAGGGGAACACTTTCTAATGATTTTATAAATACACCTATTAAACAACTATAGGTCATATAAAAGTAGTAATTAAAATTTGAAATGAATTTATTCCTTTGATTTAGTATAAGACCATGAGGCATGAAACATGAAGTGAGGAAAACACAAAAATATTCATACCATTCAGCCTTCTTTACTAAAATTTTTAATTGTTTTTCATCCGTAATTGAAAAATTTATCTTTCTAAGGTAATCATTTGGGGTGCTAGATAATGTGGAGAAGTGTTCATCAACCACATTATCATTACTCTACATGTACCTTATCTCCAGGTAAAATTATTTAAATAGGATTATCCATCTAATAATCCTTAGTCTAGCCTATTTTTTTGGCCTGTAGTTACTTTAGTGAATCATGTTTAGTGAAGATTAAAACCTTAGAATAAATCAACTATTAACTAAATTTTTAAAGATTAAAAAAACACTACTAACAATTCCTTCTAAAATGTGGTGTAGTTTCTCTAAGAATCATTTAGTAGTATACTATAATAGTACACCACATATAATATCTTGTCCTTTTGTCCCAAAATTACCCTGATAGATAGGTTATTGGTATCACACATTAACTCAAAGGGAAATTTTTAGTATAAGGTATAAATTATTGGTGCTAAGGTTAGTTTTTATTTAAAAATGTTGAATTACTATAAAAATTTATCATAAAAAAAAGGGTGTATCATTGGAAAATATAGAGTATAAGGGTATTGTGTTATTTGAGAAATCTTTGATGAACCTTTGGTAAAAACTAGCATGCCCTAAAAACATCTAATACCCTTAACATATTTAGGATGAAGCACCTTTTGAATGAACTATATCTTAGCATTGTTAACTTTTATGCCCTTTTTTAGAACTTTTTTCCAAGAAAAATATCCTCATTGATCATGGAATGGCATGTTTACTAGTTTAAAATAAGATTAGTCTCTTTACATATTTTCAAAACTAATTACAAATTCCTTAAGATGTTTTAAAATATGTTTCAAAATATGAAGAAACCATGCATAAACACTTTAATAATCCTCCCAATAAAATTTGAAAATATTGAAATCATACATATGTGAAAGATAGTCAAGGCACCACACAAACTAAAGGAAATTCACTGGAAAGAAAATGTTCCAAAGGAGGATGTAAATGTAGATTTCTCTTGATATTCACGGGCTATAGGATTATTTTGTATAAAAAATATCAATCTAGAAAAAAAATATTCCTAACAAAATTATCAATAATTTAATGAAAAAATTGCATAGACAAATTATCTTTTATACTATATGAATTGATCTTACAATAGTCAATACAAAATGTCCATTTAGATATTGTTCTAGTTTGAGTTTTCTAATTATTTTTATTTTTAATGATGTTGAAACCTCTTTTTTGGGGACTAATTTGATACGGTTAACCAAAAGACTAACTAAAATAGGAAATATAATTTCATCATCTATAATCCTAATGAATTATTCCCTAAAACCTCTTTTATAACGTTATTTATCATCTTTTAAACCTCAATCATTGGTTGATGGTTAAGATTCATTAGGATCCTATTAATGAAAAATGAAGGGTCAATCCCCTTTATATCAGTAATGGTCCAACCAATGGAATTTTTATACCTTTTTAACAAATATGGTAGATTTTCCCCTTAATTTTTTTTAATTCATTAGAAATGATAACTAGTGATATAGAATTATTAACAAGAAATGAGTATTTTAGGTGAGATATGAGTGGGTTAAGCACAAATCGGGGTTATTGTTGGATAGAAGGTAGACTATTGGGAAAAAGTGGACTAAGGTATTCATTGTGTTTCTTAAATAGTCTAAGAAAGATAGATAAAAAATATTGATCGATATTGTTCGAAGTGGAGAGCTATTTACACTTTGAGTCTAGGTCTGTCTTAAGAATATTTTTCTCTAAAAATCATCCAAATGATCCAAATATTATCCTTTATATTCATCAAAATATTCCATATATTTTCTAAAAATAATTACCAAACATGTTTCAGTGGATGTGGTTTTGCTATTAATCTCATTAATCAATGTTAAAAAGTCATCATCTTCCTCATAAACATGTTCATCACATTCAAGCAGCTTATCATTGTAGTAGTATTTTGTTTTTGAGGATGCCTTACACCACTCAAAACATTAAATTCTTCACTTTGATCAACCAAATTTAAAATTAAATTTCTGTTTACAACATTTATTACTACTCCACTGGTGTCTAGAAAGGTTCTATTAAAAATTATAGGGACGACCCTATCACACTTTAAATCTAGTATGAGGAATTCATCAAGTAGAAATAATTTTCCCACCATAATCAAAATGTCGTAAACTCTCCCCATTGTATAGGAAATATCTTAATTATCTAATTTAAACACAAACATATTGGGTCATAATACTCATATTATCAGTGGTAAAAATACTATGGGATCAAATTTATGCTTACACCTAGGTCATAAAAACTTTTGAGCTAACCACTATCTCATAAGTTTCATAGAATAAAAAAGTTACCTGAATCCTTAATCTAAGGAGTTATTCTACTCTAAGAAATAGTATTACACTCTTATTTGATGATGTAGGTGTAAAATAACTCTATGGTATTTTTTTTACACAATTTTATTTAATGATTTAAAATATAATGGAATCTGAACCAAAGTTTCAAAGAATAAAATTTAACTTGGAGCTTCTTTAAAAACTATAGGAACTTGAGAAATTTATGCTTATAATTGTTTTTCTTTAATATTTCATGGAAATGGATAGTTGGGGATAGATTCCTCAAAACAGATGGAATCCACTAAATTAATTTCATGAACTTTTCTATCCTATTATTTTTATTAACTCTTGAATCGTTTCCATCTTTTTTCATATAAAATAATAGGTTTTTTTCAATTTCATCATGGTTTCCCATATTTCCATATTCAAAGTTTTCCTGATTTTGATTACTTTATTTATTAAAAATTTCATTTTTAATAGATATAGGATCATCTTTATCTTCCTTATGAATTCTTAGACCACTACAAGTGGGTACATCCATGGAATTCTCCCTTGAGTTAACTTATGTTGTTCTAGGAATATTACCATTGTTTATAGTATTATTATCCCTATATATCTTACCTATTTGAAACTCAAGGTTTTCCATCCTAGTATCTTTTTTAGATTTCATTGAATAATATTAGGATTTTAGTGAATCAAATTTATATTTTTGTGAATCAAACATTCATAATAACACCTACAACATACGCCTAGTTTCCTCTTGAGAATTAGTGGCATCCACAGTATGTTGGTCTTAAATTTTTTGAATTATTTATTAAAGAAATACATAAAAAGGTTTTATTAATATTCCATTCCCTTTCCATGATAGGTTGGGATGGTTCATATAGCCTAGACAAAATTAATATAAAAAAGTTCTTCTTTAACTTACATCATTGGGTCATACCTAACAAAATAAACCTTTTTTGAAGGATTGGATAGCATGTCAAATTTTGGGAAGAAATTTATATAGTGAAAAAACATGAAACATTGATGGAATTTACATATAAGGGATTGGTTTTGATTTTAAAATCTAATTTTATTAATATTTTGTTTGAAATTATTATTCCTTAGGTACTAAATTTTTTCTTTTATTTTAATAAGTTGTGAGTATATTTCTAACCTTGAACTAGTGGTGTACTCTCCCCTATTGAATTATATTCTCTTATAATATTTGTGTTGTAAATTAATATAAAGTGTTTTATAAATATATTTTAATTCTTCTTCTATCTTATCTATGTAATTTCCTCTGGTGGGTCGGCCAACCAAATTCTAACAATAAAGTGAAAGGCCTTTATAAAATTTATTTATGAGGAGGTGGGTATCAATTCCCGAAACTTGTCCCAAGATTTATGAAAAGCCTCTTCATCTAATTGAAAAAACTATTTATTTGGATCCTAAGTTATACCTTTAATTTTCTATTGTAAAATTTGATGATAAATTAATTTTAGACTTATTCCCCAATTTATAAGATGTTATCATCTAAAGATAAAAAATATTTTTGAACATTCCCTTTAATATTGAAGTAAAGCACTCACATTTTAAGTTAATTTTCACAAATCCTTGGTAAAATTAATTGTTTCACTATGTTATAAAAATATTGAATAGTGTCTAAAGATTCTTCATTGGGAATACCATTAAAAGTGGATAGTAAGGATATATATCACTTCTTCAGCTTATAATTTCAAGGTATTCAATTCATTATTATCGAATAAGGGTTTCATAAAACATATTGAAGATGAAAACCCCTCATTATAGGTCATATTATGTTCTATTATATAAGGTCTTCCAGAATATTTTATCCATTATTAGTAGGGAATATCTCTCTATCTATCTCTCTTGGATTATCTATTTTTTCCTAGTTTCACTACTAAGATCATTGATATATTTTCCAATTTTAGGTTTAATAATATCTAACTCTTAGGAAATTGATCTTGTTCTCATCTATAAGATAAATCTAAGAGGTGATCAAGAAAAAACATGAATAAGTTTTCATTTTTTTTAAATAGATTAAGATGGTTTTGAATGTTTGAATTTTTTTTTTTTGAATTTTTAAAACATTCTTAGTCCCAAGAATCCCTCCTGAAAACAATGATAAAAATTTTATGAGTTATTATAAACCTATTAAATTATTTATTTATTTTTACGTATTGAAATTATTAAAGTGTAAAGTAGGGTTGAACCTAAGGAAAGGAAAATTAAAAATTAAAAAAAAAGAATAAAACTCAAGAAAATAATAAAAAATAGTGATAGAAATAATTAAATTATAGGAATAAAGAAATAGTGATTAAGTGAATAAAATTGTGTGAAAAAATTAATTAAATTTATAAATTCTAAGAAAAATGTCTATGGTAGAAGAAACTGCTAAGGATAGGTAAACATTTGATTGATTTTTGTTAAATTGATTTTCCTTTTTCTTAATGAATTTGGTAGAATGGGTTTCAACTTTTATAGATGTCCCCAGCTCCTTTGTTTGAGGGTGTTAGTGATCATTTCGGTGAGTTTAATGGTCTATCTACCACTAAATTCACTAAATCATAGTGATATGACATTAGTTTCACCATGATCAAATTTTCATTTGATATTGATAAACAAAGACCTAGTAAATAAATGATTCAAAAAAAAGTTAAAAGATAAGAAATAGATCAATATAATTTCCCATTAATAGTTTTATCCAAAAACTATATTCAAAAAATTATTTTACAATATTGATTTTATTATAAATAAGAGAATAAGAAGATAAAGATAATATGGAAGGGTGTTTTCTCTATCATGGGGATTTTATTTCCCAACTCCAACTAGGTACAAGTCTCCTTTCTTATGCTTGTTATTCCCATTGATCCTATTGAGTTGATTTTTTATATTTATGATGTTCAAGTTATGGTATTTTTAATATAGTCACACACCATCTCCCAGTGATATTGATCAAAGACAACATGGCTTCTATCATTATTCATCATCTTTCAAAGGAAACTCAAGAATAAGTTCCTCCTGTGAGTTTCATGATCCTATATGGGTTCTTGATTAATCTATAAAGGATTTCTTGGAAACATTCAGTAGCTCCATTAATTTAAAACTTATAAGGATCTATTTTTGTCTTCAATCCCTCCTTTTATTTTGAATTGAGATGTTAGGGATAATGTACTATTTTAATCCATCATGGTAGTAGAGCTTTAGAACTCGCAAATTTATAAACTCAAATTCACCAGTGAAGATTCATAAGAGATGTATATAAAGTTATATGGGATTTTTAGAAGTCATATGTGGCTAGAAGCCAGAAAAAGATGTATACGGTTGGAGGATTGAAAAATTCATAGGCGACTTCTGGGAAAATTCATATTTCACCCCACTAAAAAAGTCATACAAGGGACTTGAAAGTATTATGCAGATGGAGACCATACATAAGTTGTATGATGAATCTAATGAAAATATAATATGTGAATTTTAAATCCATATGAAAATTTTCTAAATATCATACACTATGTGGAAAAATGATATATGGTATTTGGGACTTAGTCAGTTTTCAAGAAAAGCCATACAGGATTGGACGAAAGTCGTATAGGGTGAAAAATATCTTATAAGATAAGAAAAGTCATAAGGGACTACTAAAATGTCTTATGGGAATTTAATTTTCCAAAATATCATGGAATTTAAAAACATAAATAAAGTAATTAAATTATTTCCATTAATGAATATCAAAAATATAAACATAGAACGTAGACAAATAACTTCCACAATTAAAATTCCATTTCAAAAATCATCAAAATGATATTTTAATTAAAACTTTACAAAAAATCCAAAATATTTTATCTTTAAAATATAATATAATAAAAAAAGAATAATTTCATAAATTATGTACCAAAAACACATAATTTTATTAATATATTCAAAAAAATAGTTTCAGCTACAAATTAGTAAATATTAAATAATTATCCTTTATAAGAACATTTAGACATAAAAACAAAACTAATTCACTAAAATAGATGTAGAAAACATGTATCAAATCAAATCAATATCAGATTCTCAATAATTGGTATCAAAGAATATGTTTTTAGTATATACTATGTAGTTCACTGGATAGTAGCTCAGGTAACATTCTCTCTTTCTCATACTTTTTTTTTCTAGTTGGAACTAATATACATATCCGTAATAGAATTAATTAGATCAAGTTTATTCCTTATATCCTAGATGTTGTAAGCGAAATTCCAATATAAATACATTTATATCAAGCCCAATACTTTTCTATCCAGCCACTCACATTATCATTCCTCCATTTCCTCCATTTTTTCCCATTCATCTGCATGGAATTGTGCATATTCAACTGTAGATAAATGCTTTATTGAAGTCATGTTTTCACCCATGGATGAAATCCAATTTTTCGAGAATAGTTAGTTCCTAGGAACACTTACATGAATCCTCTATGAATTGCCTTACTTTCTTCGTGAATTGAGATACTTCCTCTATAAACTAAGTTGCATTGTGTACCACGAGTGATTCATGGACCACCTTTCCTTCCATGGACCATACCTACTTCATGGAAGAATTATTCCTCTACAGACTCCCTCTGCTCCCAAATACCACTTGTTCTTCTACATAGCTCTTCTACTTCTATAGAAAAATGTTTCTTCTATGAACCCTTATCTTTGGAAAACTACTTACGCCTAGTAGACAGCCTCTCATCCACAGATCCTTATTACTTTTTGGGATAAATTCCCCTACATAAACCCTTCCATGAACTACCTTCTTGGACTTATTCTATGTTCAAAAAATCCTCACTCATGTACCACTTCCTTCACAGAATTGTCTTCCTATGAACCAATTCAAACTTCACTGAATTCCTCCCAGATAAAAGATATTTTCTTATAAAAATTTCTCATAATAATGAAAGGATTAGTGATGCTTATATAGTAAAATAGATCTGAAAATATCACTTATTTGTTTTACTTAAACATTTGATGTGGTATATCCTTCACTGCAGATTTCTTCTCTAGTGAACCATTTTTTCCTCTGTGATCCTTAAATCGCCTCTCTTCCTTCATGGCAGCCAATCTCTTCTGCAAATGAAAACCTTCACAACTCCCCAAATCACCAACTTGTTTCTACAAATGATGAGACATCCTATGAACTCCATGCCTTCTGAAAACTACTTGCCTCCCACAAACTCCAAGGCTCTTATGAATCATTTCCCCTATGCGGTTCGTGTAACATGTTTCATGGTCCACATAGTGCTTCTCTATGGAAATCCATTCCTTTTCTAATTTTCCTTTCCATTATTCATATTCCCTTTGCGATCTGGGAAATATGCTTCGTGGTCCGCATACTAAGTTCTATGGAAAAACATCCATTTTCCAAAAACCAAACTCCCGATTTTGAGGCCTAAGAATTTGGAAAACATTAGGAAATGATTCAACCTTAAATGTTATTGTTATCTTGAACTGTAATATCAATTTCCTTGAAAACTCCCTAATCTACTATGTGAGGATTTTCAATAAACACAAACCATACTCAATTTCTATCAAAGAGAATCCTTATTTCCAACAATTTAGGTTAATTTTATAGGTTACAGTCTTAGAATTTGGGAAATGGGAATAATGAAACATCTTAACCAGAAGCAGTAGCATCAGTATCTATTTTAATTTTAATTTTTGAAAATTAAATATTTTTTTAGATTGTATTTGGTTTGTTGGTCATTGATCTATGTAGGTTTTTACTTTACCCCATAAAAGTGTTTTTGGTGAAAATAAAAAAATCAGATTGAACAGTATTGGGATTATGAGGACTCTTAAATAATTGGATTCAGTTGGTTGGCATGATTGATTCTGGATTGTGATTTCAATCTTGTGAAGGTTTCGGCGGTTTTTTCCGATTATAGAAATTATGTCTAGTTCATGTTTTGGATGTTTTTGATGTTTTGTATGTTTTTGATGTTTTGGATGTTTTGTATGTTTTGGATGTTTTGGATGTTTTGGATGTTTTTTTCAGAAGGAGTTAACTTCTAATAGATGTGCATGGTGATGGTAAATTCATCAAAAAGAGTATTTTTTATACTTGAATAGTTTTTTGATAAAGGAGTGTGATGTTGGTATTTTTTTCCTTTTACCATTTATTGTTAGTCAAATAGAGGAATGATATACCCAGAAATTTAATCAGAGGCTAACCTCTGACCATTTATTAAAATAAAAGAAAAGTTCAGTACATAAGAACACAAGCCCAAAAACATCAACTAGAAACCATCAGAACCATACCCGTCGCCACACCCATGATATAAATCTTCCTCTGCAGTGGCTGATTCACATTCCGAACTTTCATAATGATTCAGGATTTTGGCATACTTCCTCATCAAATTCAACCGCTCCAAAGAAATAAATTCATGAAGAGATTGCATACCATTATTTAGACCAGCCCCGCCTCCCTCTGTTATAGATGACCTAGTGGAAATCGGCTTTGGAAAAATGGAGTAATCTTTCCTTGGCCGCCTTCATGGTGAGGCAATCCTCGCCTTCTGGTTCTCAAATACCTTCACCATCCCCCCTGGAAAATGTTTCTATACAAGGGCCTCAGAAATCCACCATTATTTTCTTTATCACTCTCAGAAATCTCCCCCCATTTCCTAGGGATAACCACATTTTGATAAGGTGCTGACTGATTCTGCTAAAACTGAGTATTAGCATCAAGTAATTCTAAGCATTTCGGCTATTCAACAATTTCATGATCTTCATACAGCACAATCCTCATTTCTTCATTTGCAGCAGTAGCCTCCTGAGATCCAATCTTCGCATTGGTACTAGTATTTCCTGGGTTAGTCACCTCTACATCCTCTTGTTCCAAACCCTGAAAACATTTGCTTGTAGGAACTATAATGAGGACCCCTCCATCATCCTTATTCCAGCCACTTTTATCAGCACATCCTTTTGAAGCCCCCACAGTAGGGCCATCATGCACTACAAGATCTGTTTTCTCCGCTATAATAGGTTTCACCCCTTCAACCCTGCTACTAATAGCCAACGCACCTCCAAAACTAGAGCCACATTTATCATCATTCTGCATCCCACCATCCCCAACCTACAAATCAATGAACCTTGATTGATTATTGGTGTCCTCCCAAACCAAGCATGGAGGATTCTCCCTAATATCATGGTCATTACTTCCAGCCTATTGATCCCCCACTTCCTTACTCAGATCCAAATAGACCTCCGCCTCTTGATGATTTGCAGCAAAATCCTGGACCAGACCAACATTAACCCCAACACTCACTTCCAATGCATTTCGGTTTGATAAGCCATCATTCCTCTCAACTTTTAGAGCACCACCATTCAGTTTTACAAGCCATATATTGATTTTTTTTTTCAATCAATGTATGTTTAGTAATCTACATGAAATCCAGTTCATAGTGATTGTAAACTCTAATCTTCTAATTAATGAATTATTGTAGTGTTTATACTATAGATATAGGACTAAAATTATGAACCATGTAAAACTTAAGTTTACATTATTTCATTTTATTTTCCTAGTTTATTAAATATTTATTTTATTTTTCAGTTGAAGCATGGGAGTGAGTCGGCTTAGTGTGGTGATTAGGATGAAGTGTTTCTTCCTAGTTCAGGTATGTTGGCATCTGAAAAGTTAATTTTAAAATTCGATTTTATGCTTCTTGTTATGGGGATCCAACCTTTAGAGGTTCAAGTTTGATATAGGATTATCAACACCTATATTATAGTATATATTATTATATCATGCATTATGATAAAAATTTATGAATTTATGTTCTTTTTAATCTTGTATTTCCTTCATGTTCATGTTTCCTCAAATTTTTATAATCTAATCCTATATGACTAATTGATGTGGTTTTTCCCTTATATGTATTTTAATCTCACTCCCTTCATATGTTTCCCCATTTCCTTGAGAACTTATATGCATGAATATATCTTGGAGTAAATCATATGGGGAGAATTTTGTGGGAGATGTTAAAGGACTAATGTGTAACAATATAGTTAATTAATTAATCTCCAAATATTCTAAACCTTTAGTTCATGTGAACGTTTCTTAATATTGAGATGTTATATAAAATAATATATATATTTTTGGGTCCTCTAATTTAGTATCAGAATATGTATACAATGTTTTTATTTTTAGCACTTGAATCATGAGTGCGAGTTTGGGTCACTTCATAGATGGATCAGATTATATTGGTTAAACATAGAACATATCATTCTTTTTAGAGGAAATTAATTGAAGGATTCATATCCAAAATAAATGGTTTATTTTACAAAAATTTAGACATGACTCTATATGAGATATATTTCAATAAATCCTTTATTTTGAAGTACTTAAGGGTATTCATAAGTCCTTGTATAATAAATATGAAAGGCCTAAAATTAGAAAATTTTGAGCAGTAGATAATTTAAGGAGTCTTATTGGGATATTTATTAAATCGACAAGTTAAACAATTCTATATCAGTACTACTGAATATTTTGGAAATAGAAATGGTATTTTCCCATGGATATAGCTCAATTGATCATAGATATTGGTTATATCCATGGTTAGGGATGCCTATGGGTGGTATCACTATGGATATATCCCTTGAGCTATATCCATGAGTGAACTTTCTCTCCACAAGAAATGCATGTGGTGATAGGACCCTTATTTCCATAGTCAACCCCATGTAAATAGGTTCCTTTACATGGAAATATATTTCCATGGGCTTTAAGATCATGGTAATAAGGTCCAAAAAATAAGTCCCCGTCAATTTTTGAACCCGCATCTCATCTCTACATACTAAGGCATTGTACCACCCCACTAAAACCTATGTTATAAAAATGTATAAAAAATTTATGTGTGTGTGTGTGTAAAAAAATTATAAATTCATTTTATTATTATTAGAACCATACAGTCATAAGCTATCCTAACTATGGATATAGATCCCCTAATAGCAGGAACTGTGCAGTACTGTAGAAGGCACTATAGAGGAACTGTAGTAGACAATGTTTGGCACTGTAGCAGCCAGGAATATTCCCCCGTTTGGGCCTTCGGGCCACCGATTTGGTCCCTGAGTCCTTTAAGACCTTCGGTCCACCCAGGCCTTCGGGTCAGTAAGGCCTTCGAGCCACCTCAAGGCCTTCGGACCACCTTAAGTTCATATGAAAACTAGACAACCTACAAATAACAAGCTTTAGAAAGGGGATAAGCAAGGATATTTCACTATAGAAAAAGCTAAACGGGTTGCAAGAATGAGAGGGTATGGAACCTGCCATCGGAACAAGCCTATGCATGCACAGGAAATCCTAGCCAAATATCCATACAAAGGTGGAGAGATGATATCACGATGAAGATGCTGGGGAGGTGTAGTTCCAAGTAGTTAGTCTTGGTTGTATGTAATGTTTGAATCCTACGGGAAATGAAATCCCTGTAAGGCCTATGGACCATGTAATACTTATGCCTATGGACCTTGTAAGGGTTCCTCCTCACCCCTTGAAATGTGTATTATCAAAAATCAATAAAAAATGAAGGCCTTCGGGCCATTGGAAGATGGATATAAGTCATAAAAAGAAAAACATATTTCCATGGTTTGGAATGATTATGTAAATAGGTTACCTCTAGCTAGGGTTAGGCTTCGATTGTGGGTATAGATCCCCTAATAGCCATTGTCTCAAAAGATTATGGCTATAAGTCCTGCAATGCACAACCTATTTCCATGATCAGGAATGATTATGAAAATAGGCCAGCTATATTTTTTACTATATTCTTATTTTATAGTAGGCGATGATGATGCCTGAGCTGGTCGACATGAATAGTGAAATAGGTTGTAATAGTGAACGATAGTTTTTAGCGGGGTTGTTATTTTTTAAACCATGAGGAAATAAAATCCGTGGTTTGGAATTTTTAGTGTTGAATGAAGTCATCTAATTAACATATTTTTGATATTGAATCATAATGTTACAATTTTTTGAAAATAAAATATTAATTTTTTGATATAAAGATTCCATTATTTCATGTTTTTTAAGGTGGAATGGAGGATGTGAAGGAAGAAAAATGTAATAAATTTAATTGTGATGTAGTATTTTTAAATAGGTTTTATTTTTTAGAGTATTTAAATTTAACCATTTCAAAACTAATCTCAAATATTACACTATGTTTTTTGAAATGTTTATATATATTTAAATATTTTTATAATTCAATAAGGGGGTAGAAGAGGGGAGTGAATTGAAGTGTATCAAAGATTGCGTGAGACTTAAAGAGTAGTGAATTAACACAAGAAATTTGGGATGGGTATAGGATAGGATTCATAAGGTTGGAAAAAAATTATTGATTCTTAAAGGATAGTATGTTCAAATTTATGGTTTAGATTATAATTTTAAGAAGTGGGAATTTGGTTTTGGTTATGAAAAAATATTATAAATATGTTCTTGACTATAAATTCAATAACAAGTTCTATCATATTTGATGTTTGAGGAAGTAAATTCTCATTGAAAGGAAACAGTTCCTGTGATAAAGAAGTGATTGGAGTAGATTATTCATACTTATTAAATTCACATTAACTATTCATATATGAGTTAGCACTTGATAAATCAAGATAATCATTTGAAACAAGTATAAGATCAGGATATACTTGTTTGTATTCACATTTTTTTTAATGAATTGCTTTTCTATGATTGTTTACAGGTTATTCCATGTATGTATTTATTTTTTTTTGCTTAATGAACCTTGTAAATAATTGTGACTTTATTATTCTTTTTTTTAATGTCATTATTCAATAAAGTTAACTATTATGGAAAGTTAATATAATTTATTAACAAATTTTGAATATAGATTTTTAAATTAAAATAATATAACAATACGTCACCTATTCACCAGCAACGAATCCTCATGTGGTTACTTTAACTAGGATCTCCTAAGTTCAAAATTAAGAAAATGGTCATGGATTATTGTGAAAATTTTGGTAAATAGTCATAAATTAATTTTTATATTGTAGGACCATACTTCAATTCAATCTTACATCACATGTGTTCGAAATCTTAAAATGTATCTATTTACAATTTAAACTTTTTTTAACAATAAAATGAATGTAAAACGTTAAAAATGGGTAGATGAACTCAATAATAAATTAAAGATTATTACAATGATATTTAAGTCATTTACAACATGATGAAACATAAAATTATTGAATCTAATATATTATTTTCTTAAAATTATTGAAAGTAATTTTAGTATTAAAATTCTTTTTAATTTTGAAATGTGTCTCAAATAATAAAAAAAATATGAAACAATCATATTTTGTTATTAAAATTTTGGATAATGATACTAAAATAATTTATGACATTTAGAGATAAACTATATGTGAATTTAACATATGAGGTTTTTGAAATTGTTGAAGGTTCATTTTAACATACAAACTTAATTCTTAACTTTGAAACAAGCATAAGATTTACAAAACCAAACAAATGAACCAATTTTATCATGAGAAATCCAGACTAATACTTTCAATTAATTTGGGATTTGTAAGAGAAAATTAAATTTCAACTTGACATTCAATATAACAAAAATTATCCCATGCGTCTTTTTAGAAATATAAATATTTTTTAAACAAGTGAAAAACATTAAAAAACAAGAATTCATATAACATTAAAAAATAATAAAATAAAATTGATTCTCTATTAAAATTAACTACAACAATTGTCAAACCCTAACCATAATTTACCTTATTATTTTATCTATATTTTGGTATTTTTATTTTCATTTTAGTTTTGGGTATTTGTTCCTTAAATTTTTGAATTTTTGGTGGTTCAGTGTGGGGGTATTGTTATTACTAACCATGTGGTGCTTGAAACAAATAGCAAATTAAAGGATATTTTAGAGGGGTTATGTACAACCCCACTAAATTCACTATTTTATATATTATTTGTAGTTATGCACAACCCCCTCTAATCATCAAATTTATAGGGGGTTCACCCCCCCCCCCCCACATACACACACACTAAATCTTTTAGCATTATTTTTTTAATATTTGGTTGGATTTTAGAGGCGGTGATATCAAAACTACTAATAATTTAATAATTAGTGTCATTATATATTTGGTTGGATTTTATAGGCACTATATATGTATAATTGTTTGTATTTAAGAAACTATATATATATATAATATAATTTGGTTTTTTTAAGAAAATAGTGGTATTTCACAACCCCCTCTAATTTATGACATTATAGGGGGTTCATAAACCACCTCTAATCCCTTAGATTGAGGGGGTTCATGAACTCCTACTAACCCCTTTTATCAGAGTGGATTTTGAACCCCCTATAATTTATAACATTAGAGAGGTTCATGAACCACCGCTAATCCCTTGGATTGGAGGGGATTTTCACCCCATTAAAAAAATTATTTTTTAAAATAAGTCTAATATAAATTCAAATTTTATAATATGTGTGTGTGTGTGTCTATATTAAATAAACATGTTATATAAATTTATTTAAATACATTATAAACATATATATATATACATTATATAAATACTTATACACATGAACAAGAATGTATACATTTATAAATATCGGTATACATAATATTAATGTAATTATAAATATATTTATTCAAATATATAAAATTTATATATGGTTTTATAAATACTATATATTTATATGATGATTTATACTATACATATTTTATATTAAATACATTGGTATTTTATATTTATGTATAAATACATTTATATTATATTATGTATGCAAATACATATAATATAAGAAATATATATATATATATATATTTTATTATGTATAAATTTATATCTATTATATAATTATTTTATATATATTGTAGTATACCATATTTATTATAAATTAATTTAGTAAACATATATATATATATATATCATATAATTATATTATATTTTCTCAATTTTATGAATGTATTTAATTTTGTGTTTGTATATATATTTATACATGATATAATATAAATGTATTTAATATAATATATATATGATATAAATAATAAAATATATAAATGTATTGTATTTATAAAACCAACATATTCTTCTTGTAGTTTAAAAAATAGGTGTAAAAATAATAATTAATAATATTATTGTTACACAAACATGTATACGTATATAAAATTAATTATATAAATATATATATTGCAATTATATTATGTCTATAAATATTATATAAACACATAAATATACACACACATAGACACAAATATAAATGTATTTATATATATATAGGTAAATATAATTATTTATATATATTATATATACACATATAATATATATATATATATATATATTACACAAATATATATATTATATATTATACATAAATATATTATATATATAAATATATATTATATATAAACATATATATATATATATTATCTAATATTTCAGTATCTAAATAAATATAATCTATTTTATATAATTAATATATGATCAATCAGTATAGTGGTTCACGCACTGGGAAATCTTCATGAGATCCTGATTTCTAATCCTAGCAGAGGATTTCTTCTGCAGGCATGTAGAGCGAGGGATCAGGTGTTCGTCCATGCTTGGGTTGGTATAAAGACCCATGGACAAAGGGTTGGGCTGGGGGTTATTGTGGGGTGTGTCTGGGTTGTCCAACGGTGGGGAAAGGTTGGGTTGGGGGTTGTCCAGGGGTGGGGTCTGGGTTTTCATGGGGGTTGTCCCGAGGCGCCTGGGGGGTTTTCAATTAGGGTTCCTAAGGGTGGGGTATGGGTTGTCTGGGTGCCTAATTGTTTTCTAGGGGTTCCCTAGGGGTTGTCCAAGGGTGCCTAGAGAGGATTGTCTTGGGGATTGTCTAGGGGATGGGTCTGGGTTGTCATGGAGGTTGTCCCAAGGTTCCTGGGGGGTTTTATAGGGGATATCTAGGGGTATGGTTTGGGTTGTCAAGGGAGTAGCCTTGAGGTGCCTGGGGGTTATCCAGGGGGTGACTAGGGGTGGGGTATGGGTTATCATGGTGCTTAGGTGTGGGTTTTGGGTTGTCGAGGTGCTTGGGGTTGTCTGGGGGTTGTCAAGGGTGCATAGGGGGAGATTTTCCGGGGGTTCCTCGGGGTGGGTTCTGGGTTGTCGAGGTGACTGGGGGTTGTCTATGGGTGTTCAAGGGTGGGTTTTGGGTTGTCAGGGTGCTTAGGAGGGGGGATTTAGGGGGTGTGATGTAAAAAAATTGAAAATAAGGGAATTTTAGGGACGACTATAGGATAAAATCCCCAAAAATAGGTGTTTGGAAGTTAATTAAGGGTGGTTCTAACCTCGCCTAAATTGGTGCTTGAATTAGGGATGATTAAAACCACCCCTAATCCATTTTTTGGGATTTAGGGAGAATTTAGAGGGGATTAAAATCCCCCTCTAAATTAATTTCCACTAAATACAGTTCCATTTTACCAATGCTTAGCCAAAACCGACCCTAATCAAAGTAGGAGGCCACTTTAGAGATGGTTATGGGTAGCCACCACTAAAGTGTTTAGAGGAGGTTATAACCCCCTCTAATAACCCTATTTTCTAGTATGGAATCCATGTGAGTGGCCTGAAATTTGTAGCTTTTTTTCCCAATTGGTGCACGGTTTTTTCGGTGGATGTCGGGGGTGCCTAAGGGGGTTATCTAGGGGTTCCTTAGGGTGGAGTCTTGGTTTTTGAGGTCCCTGGGGGGTTTTCAGGGGGTTTCCGGGGGTCGGGTATGGGTTTTCGAGGTGCCTAGGGAGTTTTTCAGAGGTGGGGTGTTCTGTAAAAAAAATAAAAAAACAAGGGAAGTTTAGGGGTGATTTTAGGATAATTACCCCAAAAATTGTTGTTTGGGAGTCAATTAGGGGCAATTATAACCACCCATAAATTGGTGTTTGAATTAGGGGTAGTTAAAACTTCCCCAAATCCATCTGTTTTGGTTGGATTTAGGTCAAATTTGGAGGGGTTAAAACACCCTCTAAATTAATCGGTGCAAAATACAGCTCCATTTTAACAACACCTAGCCAAAACCTCTCCTAATCAAAGTAGGTGTCCAGTTTAGTAGTAGGAATGGATAGTCACTGATAAAATTATTATTGGGGGTTATAAACCCATTTAAATGAAAAAACAACCCCCTCTAATTGTCTTATTTTTTATAGTGTGGAATACATGAAGTGACCTGAAATTTTTAGCATAGTTGTTTTGCACAGTTGGTGTACGGTTTATCAAACTATGTGGAAAAACCATGAGGATTCATAGGTGTGTCTAGTATATGGAGCATGGTTGGTTCATATTTTACCAAACCATGTGTTCAACCCATGTTACCCAACCAAAATTTTAAAATTTTGGAATAACTACTATAGTTCTCTTTAAATGTAACCCCAAAACCACCCTTCCTCCTCGCATTCAACTCCCATGTCCATGGTGTTCCTCCTCTCTATATTTACCCTCCTTTGTAAAATCAATGGTGATTATTTAATATTTAATTTCCAACATTCAAGGTAATATACTCTAGAACACATATCCTTCTTGTCTCCTCCCTCGTTTCTCATGTTCTTGTCTTGGAAAGGTCACGATGACCTAAGGTAACCTTTGGGTCGCTATTTAAATTGAGGGTTTCATGATTTTTTGGTGTGGATTGGTTATTTGAGGTCTTTTCCTTCCTTATGAGGATGGATTAACACCTCACATGCGGAATCAGCAAGATTGAGGTTGGTTTTCCCCATTTTATAATATTTAATCCTAAAACCACTAATTACTTTCACTTTTAATCCATGCTTTTTATAACAATTATTGGTATTACATGTGTTTGTGTAATTTTAAGCAGAAAACTAGGTTTTCTATTTTTTTCATCAAATATGAAATATTTTTATATCAAACCACATAGTTCTATGTTTCTTGTCAACTTCCATGCACACCTTGTGTTTGATAAATTTATTGAATGGATATTATAAAAAAATTAAAGTATTGAAGGATGTTTTAGTCCTCAAACTGATTTTCCAAATAGTTACTTAAATCTTAGTTGTGTGATTGGTTCTTTTAACGGGGTGTTTAAAACCATTATAATGATTTTGATATTATGTAATGTTTCGTTATTGGTTTGAATTGTGCCAAAGTAAGAATTGGATTTTGTTTTCAATTACTCAACATGTGTTTTGTAAAGGATACATCTGATGGTTGATGTGTTGCATTTAAGGAAATGTGTAGATTGATGAAGTTACACTAATATTCACTATTTTTGAAATTTTTTTGAGATTATTAAGGAGGCCTCATAATGATTGAAATAAAATTGAGTGGAGTCCTGAGTTTGAGTGTTGAAGTAAGAATTTCATAAAGGCATGATTGTATGACTTCACTTACATTCCATATAACTTCACCAATGTTTTGTATGGCTTTGTGAGTTTTGTATTACTTCACTTGTCTTTTATATAACTTCACATGTTTAGTATGGATTCATATTTACATATAAATTCATAATGATTTTCTTATTACTTTGGTGAAAATATTTGACTATAAGGAACATTTTCTATGACATCAAGATTTTTTTAGGACTTCCCAACTCATACAAAATTCAAGTTGGCCCAAAAATTAGCAAAGGCTTGTCAGCATGTGTCTTTGTCTTCCATCATCATACTTTTCATAAAATCATAATCGAATGAATTTTAAATCATCGTAAGACTTTGAGGGAGTGTATGAAATTGGATTGTATGAATTTATTATATGACGCTAAATTCATATGAAATGAGAAACTAAAAAATAGATTTTAAGAGTTATGAATTAATAACAAAAGAGTGATTAATTCAAATGATTATTTTAGGTTGAGCTTCAGGGATAAAATAACACGAACACATATGGATCATGATTCACGTAGAGATCAAGGAAGAACTAGCTAAGGGTGAAGATAGTGCTGTTAAGATGAGTTCCACAATATAGAAAAATAGGAAGATTAAGTTGGACACATTATTTTTGTAATTCTTGGTCATTGTACAAAGAAAGAGACCATGCCTTGGTGTATTATTAGTGGGCATTTTGGTCACTGTGGAGAACACATGAAATGTGTGTTCTGATACTTAAACAAAAATGAGAAAACTATGAGAATTATACTATTTCAATGAGCATTTTTTGTAAAATGGATACCTATGAGAAATAGTGACTTGTTTGTTTCATAGTGAATGTTATTTTTGATATGATGATGACTATAGTGTGGTCATTTTTTTGTGACTGTTTTGAGAATCCCTTTATGCTAGAAGATGATCGAGGTCTACCGTAGGGATATCCTTGGTGAAAAGTAAGCTTTCCATGTGTCAAAGATGTGTGATTCCATGCAAGAAAATATTTTTAAGGGTTTGAAGAATTGGATTTTTTGGGAAGAATAATACATGATAATATAATATTACCTTAAGGGATAAAACTCAGAGTCTTTGGGATACTTAAATGAGGATGAAGACTGAGTTTGCACTATAAAAATGGTGCTTCCTAGTGGGTTTTTTGGTAATTAGCGGCAGTTTAAACCACCGCTAAATGATGTGTGATGCTTTCTAAAATCACCATGTATTTGCATGTCTGGAATCATTTCATAGTGTTTTTTTGTGGCGTTTTTTTATTTTTCAGCGTTTTTTTAACGGCGGTTTTTTTGTTTTTAAAACAAATATTTACATAATTAACTGATTTATTATTATCATTTATTATTTATTATTTATTTATTTATTTATTTATTATCATTATTATTAATATTATTATTAATATTATTATTTATTTATTATTTATTTATTATTTATTTACATATTATTATTTACTTATTATTTATTTATTATTATTACTTATTATTTATCCTACCATGCATGCATATTCCATGCATGCCATGCATAAATCTAGAAAATATGTGTGTTGGGAGAGATTTAAACCCCTTACCTCTTAAATATACTGTAAAGACTACCACTCTAGCAAGCTCTTCATTTGGGGAGTAAACAGTGTGTAATATACTTATATATATACAAATAAAAAACAAATAATGATATCAAATAAAAATTAATAAAAAATATAGAATGAATATAAAATAAATAAGTAATAAATAAATAATAAATTAATAGATAATAGATAATAGATAAATAATAAATATATTATAAATAATTTTTAAATAAATAATAAAAAAGTAATAAATAAATAATAACTAAATATTAAACAAATATTAAATAATTAATTAATAAATAATAATAATAATAATAAATAATAATAAATGACAATAAATAATAAATGATAATAAATAATAAATAATAATTAATAAATAATAAATAATAAATAATAAATAGTAATAAATAGTAATAAATAAATAATAAATAATGAATAAATAACTAATAAATAAATAATACATAAATTATAAATAGTAAATATTAAATAAGTAATAAATAAATATTAAATAAATAAATAATCAATAAATAATTGAAATAAAAAAATGATAAAAAATGATAAAAAATAATAAATAAATAATAAATAAATAAATATTAAACAATATTTATTTAATATTTATTTAATAATAAATTAATAATAATAATAAATCAATTAATAATAAATCAATAATGAATAAATATTAAAATCATAAGTAATGAAATAATAAAATAATAATTAAATAATAATTAAATAATAAATAGATATAAATATCCATACATATAACAAAATTTACATAAATATATATAAACAAACATTTATGTTACATAAATATGTATAAACACACTCAGATATATAATTGTATTTTAATATAAACAAAAGTAAATATATATATATATATATATATATCTACACATATATGATATAAAAATATATAAACATAAATATGTATAAATACTTACAATTGTATATAAATATACACAAATTATTACATATATATGTATTTATTAACATATATTAGAATATACACATAAATATAGATTTTTTATTGATACACACATGTTTATATATAAAAATTACTTGTATATGTATATATATATAAATTAATGCATTCTTATAAGGTAAATAAAATTGATAATTATTTATTTTAAATGAAATGATAAAAATATTTATTTTAAATGAAATGATAAAAATATTTATTTTAAATGAAATAAATAAAAAATATTTATTTACATACGGTTTATATGTTTAAAAACACATTTCTATGTAAATATGTATATATACAAGTGATTTATTATAAGTAAATTTAATAAAATATGCATATATTTAATTATAAATAAAACTACATTGTGAAAAATGATAAAATTTTAAAACCATAATATCAATATGAATGTAATACCTGGGTATAAATTTAGTCCCCACTCAAAATAGGAAAAAATAATTCCTTAAACGAGTCTAAAATTCCATCGAATGTTAAAAAATTGGGGTATCCCAACTAAAAACTCAGTTTTGGAGGCCTTTGATGCCTCTTTTGGGCTCAAAAGTATAGTTACCAAGTCCCCCCTTAATTATTATGGTGTAGATATCATCACAAGACTTGATTTGTTATGTGGTAGAGCTCAAAGGAAACTCAACTAAAAAGTTATGGTCACTTGAAATTCATGTTTTATTTCCTAATTTTCTTGAAAACTATAATAAATTTTATTATTTTTATTATTAAAAAAAATTAAATCTAATTTGGTTTTATTTCATTTCATAAGCTTTGATTTGACTATTTGTGCAGCTAAAACAGACTCTCGAATCAAAAGTAATGGTTAATTGATGTCGAAGACTGATTTTCAACTTATTGAACATTTGTTTAAGTTTCAAATTATTATTAACTAATAATTATAAATATTTATTAATTAAACTATTATAATTAATTAAAATTATAAATAATAAAGTATGTATGATAGTAAATAATAAATCATAAGTAAATATATATTTTTTATTTTTCCTTTTAATTTAAGGGAGGTTTTTTAAAACCAGTACTATTTTTATGTGGTTTTTAAAAAAACTCCACTAAAAAATTAAAACTTTTTTCAAAAAAAATCAAAAAAATACATTTAAAAAAATATTTAGTCACGATTTTCAAAACTTCCGCTAAATTCATATTTTGGCATAGTGATTGAATAAAAAAATAAAATCATAAATCTATTGACTAAATTAATTTAGAAGTTCTCCTTCATCCGAATATCAAATAGTTTCCATATTTTGAATAAGGAAAATGTTTTCATAGTATTATTTATGTGAATATATAAAAGGTCTTGGCACTAAAGAAGAATGTTTTGTGAATAATTGAGAGAACTCCCAAGCACTATGCAAAAAAATACTGAGAGATTTGATACATCAGTATCAAAGTAGGAGTAAGGAGATCAAATTTGAGAGACATCAAGGATGAAGAATAATTTTTTCATGTATTCAAAGTACTAATCATAACTAGTCAATGTGAAGCACTGGGGAGTTTAGAAAGATACATATTCTGAAGAATATCTGGACATACAAACTTAAAGTTGTACATGAGTAAAATTGATCCTATAGGATTATGTAGGAAGATCATCTCAAGGAGTTATGGAGGATACCTTAAAGAAGAAGGAGGTCCTTTTAATGTTGGTCAAAATTGAAGGAGATTGTGATTGGGGTGTCTGACTATCCACTAAATTAGAGTTTAAAATTAGAGTTTATAACCAATTTTTGAAGAAGATATTTGTCACTAGAGTGTATAACTATCTTTTGAAGTATTTCAGTTGGGTTGTCTATAAAAATATTGTCGTAAATTCTTGTGTCTATAATAATTAATCCATTTTGGGGTGTCTAACCAAATTGAAAAGAAATAGGTATTTAAGGATGAACCTTATAAATCTTTTGTGGATCTCTCTATTTTATTTTTACTGCACGTAGGGTAATGTTGTGAGAAAATAATGAGTGGATAAAGACCTTAATAATTCCAAGAGATTGAGGTCAAGAATAATTATTCATAAAAAGAGGACCATTTTTTCACCCCCCCCCCCATAAGGGTTAATGAGCCCTGGGGAATCACAAGTATTATCAGAGAAAATTTAGGTTCCCACTTAAAGATCTAAGAAGTTGTAAAGTATGGAAAATTAAAACTCTATGAAAAACATAGGAGTAATTACCTTAAATATAATGAATTAATATAGTATGAATAATGGATGTTTCCCTACTACCTTTTACTTAATCTAGAATTTAGAGATGTTGGAATAGTAGGTTTTCCACCTATTGTTGAAGTTTCTCTTATGAACCATGCTGAAAAGAGGAATATAGTGGTTTATAGAAAATCACAAAATTATATATTGATTTATCTTTTGGATAAGGTTTATAAAATATTCATGGGGCTTCAAACTGCAAAGGATATTTGGGAAGAATTGTGTTGTAGTTACTAAGGTAATGTCAAAGTCAAGTAAGGAAAACTATATGTTTGGAGGAGCAATTTTGAAAACATTAAAATGGATGATGATGATAACATTGATGACTAATTCAAAAAATTTAATTATATTTTGAGTAATATTTTGGGGTTTTATGAGAATATAGAAGAATCAACCATTGTCAAAAATATTATGAGGAATTTTAAAGATATATTTGATCCTAATGTATTATCCTTAGAAGATAGGGAGGATTTGTCTTTGTAATAGTTTCACAACATCCTCATAGCTTATGAAATTATGAAAGATACTAATTTCAAGGAGAATGCAGTATATGATATGGATTTTGAGTTCATGAGAAATGGAAAAATTAAATAAGGTGAAGCTATTGAATTAAGTTCTTATAAATATGAAGAATATGGGAATAATTTAATATGACTGTTTATCTTATTTCAATTAGGTTCATAAAAATATTGGAAATAAAAAATACAAACAATTTACAATGTGCTAGAATTTTGATGTCATTGGACACTTTTCTTATAACTATAAAAAGAATAAGTCCACTTGTTCTAAGTTAGAATAGGAATAAAATAAGTCTTAAAAGCTAAGTAAGGGTGAGAGAAATAATAATCATAACAATATCAAGAAGAGAAAATTTATAATAAATGAGTAAGATAACTCAAGAAAATCATCCGATGATGAATACAATTTCATTGAAAATGTTGAGAAAGTTTTGGATTCATTAAGGAGTTATGATAATGGAAAAGAAAGGGTAGAACTTGGGTGGCAGCTAAAATGAGAATTGGAATCTTGTATTGAGAATAATAGAAAACTCATGAAAGAAAATAGAAAATTAAAGAAATATAATAAGATTGTATCCCCTAATACGGAAGAGTATGTTAAGAAATAAGTGTCGTATATTGATGATATATAGAGAAAAAAATAAATGTAGATGAATAGGAAAATATTGGAGCCAATATTGAAGAAAAAATATCTACTAAAGAAGTGTATTTTTTATAGACATAATCCATGTTTATTTTAATGAAATTTGATTTTCCTAAGTATATATAAGACTTCACTAGATCAGTTTAGGTTAAAGGTGCATCTTCTCAAGCTAGTGATAAAAATGTTAAAGGGATAAAGGTAAATCTACACATAATTAGTTTTAAAAAAATCTATTATTTCCAATAGTGAGGGTGTTAAAAGAAAATATGATGAAGTTTGGACTAATAAAAATTATAGGAATAATTCCACATTAATGTAAGGGAAGAAAATTCTAAGGAACTGATTGATCCCTAATAAAATGAAGGCTTAAATTGAAGGAAGAGATCCCCAAAATAATTCTAGACAAATTCTATATAATGGTGTAGAATCATAGTATAGAGATTATTATTGGTGTTATGGAAGGTATGGTCACAAATCCTTCTCTTGTTGGTTCTATATGTCATTTCTAGGGAAGAGGCAAGAACTAGGGGGAGTTTTGATGAGAAAGTAAGAGAAAAAAACTCATAGGAAACAAGTGGTGACTAGGAATACAACAAGCCTTCCTATGTAAAATAGATTTGAGTTTTTGGAAGAGGTTTGTGCCAGATGTGAAAAATAAGGTAACAAAACTAAGGATTACATGAAAAGGCTACCAGAAGAAGTACCTTATACTGTAAAAGGGAAGGAGGTTTAAAATACTAAAGGTGAAAAGCCATTCAATATTGATAATATCAATAAACCATACAAAAGTCTAAAGAATATGGAAAATCAAAGAAATATCACTTCACTATTTGGAATAATCAACTATCCAATGCTAAATAGATAAAAACATCTCATATTATTTTTGATCATAAAGGAAAGAAAGTAGTGATGGAAGAAAATAATAAAGTACTTGATAATTATTCTACAAGTTTTGAATTAAATATCTAGATAAATGTGTGTAAAAAATGTAAGCGTTTTACAAATGACATGAGAAACTATTTTACTATCTTTATATCCTATGAAAAATTTATGAAATTATCACTGAGTATATAAGAATATGAAGTATCTCTGTTAATTGAGGATAATAACACTATTTCACCCAAATGAGTTCAGGGATAAAAAGAAGACAAGAAAACTATTGAGGCTCAAAATCAAAATAAGTTTCCAAAGAAATTTTCTCATATTAAGTTTTTAAGCAAAGATTATCCTAGGTTGAAAGAAAACTATCAGCCTTATTCTTAATTACAAGAGATAAATAGGTCCTTCCTTATTCACATAAACTATTTTTTACATGTACCAACATAAAGGGAATTGAAGGAGTAAATTTAAAGTTATACATACAGTATAGTAGAAGAGATGTTTGTTATGGTGTTTTATAACTACCATAGAGAGGATGTATCAATTTTATCCCTTTAAGAGGAGAAAATATGATATATAGATACCAAAACATCACAATCAATTTTAATCTAGAAAATTTTTGAAGTTTTGGAAAACCCCATGAAATATGAAGAAAGTGGGACTCAATCACACTTACAATCCTTGTTTTTTTTATGTTTACTAAATAGGAGTCTTGGTTGATGAAAATATGAGAAAATTGGGAGTTTCCATTCTTGTAGTTGAACCTTTTGATGTATTTGTTAATATTTATATGATTAAATTTTTCTTGAAAAAAAATCATTTTTTAATAATCCCCTAAAATGATATTTTGAGCATGGTATCATATGAATAGAATTTTATAGAAATCATTAATGATATTAGTTATATATCCCTTATTTTTTACATTAGTTCTCCCCTAATAGAATTAGGTTAAATTAACTAAATAATCCTTTCTAATAAACCCATTGGTATCATCCTTCTCTAAAATGACAAAAGGATGTTTTTTAGATATAAAAGGTAATAAGAGATAGGTGTTTTGAGAATAATTAAAGAAAAAATAATTCCCTTCCTATATGTCCTTTAATTTTATTTTCAAGAAGTGGGGGGGAGAAATAATTTATTTAGGTACACATATTGTCTTTGAAAAGTATTGTTATTAAAAAAATCAAATGGGGATATTATTATGCCCAAGTAAGAATTTCATTTCTTTTTAAGGAGTCAATATGTGTTTGGTTAAGGATGCATGTGATGATTGATGTTTTTTCTTTAAGGAAATAAATACAAGTGTATTTGGATAAAATTTTATTGGTTTAAAACATTTTAGAAGTGTTTTTGAGATAATTGAGGAGGCCACAGAATTATTGAAAGAGGCTTGAAATTAAATTTAATGATGTCTGTAATTTTTTGTGTTAAAGAATGAATTTCAAAAAGTCATGATTGTATGATTTCACCTGTATTTTTTATATCTTTACTAAAGTTTCATATGAATTTCTGAGTTTTTTATGAATTCACTGATGTATTATATGAATTCATGATTTTTATATGACTTCACTTATGTTTTTTTTGACTTCGTATTTTCTTATGACATAAGAAGGATTTTCATATGAATTTTGTGAAAATGTATGACTTTAAGAAAAAAATTATGAATTAATAATTTTTTTAGGAATTCACAGGTCATAAAAAGTTTAATTTTACCTAAAAATAGGTAAATGGATATCATTTTATGTCTTTGGGTTCCATTGTAGAGACATTTTTTTCCTTATAATACCTTTAATAATATAAAGGAATATTTTTGGATCTAGGTGCTAAGACAATGTGCAATTCTGAGTCCTAATGTGCTCGAAATTAATTTTATAAAAATATTTTTTATCTTTTATATCACACACCCATAGTTTATTAGGAATAATGGGATATATCCTAAATGGGGTATCAAAAAATCTGATAGCATAGTTGAACCTAAATCGTGGGATTTACCCAAAGTGTGGCCTAAAATTGGTCATCACAGGACATTCGGATACGGAAATCATTGGAGGGTATGTTAAGTGAATTAATAAAATAAAACATTTAATTAATTCATTTAATTTCTAAAAACCTAATTCTTTATATAAGTATCCTATTATGGAGAATATCTAGTTTTAGATGCATAAACCTAGGATTGTTTAGATGATTTTCTACTACCCATCATTAGTGAATTGAGATCAGATGATGAAGAGATTTTGGATCTAGGTAAATTAAGGCGCATCTTATGCAACGGATCTTCCCCAGTCATTGGCGAGTGTATTCTTCACCTATGATTGATCAAATATCAAGGTTCACTGTTTTTGTATTATACCCCTATTATTAAAATATTGATCATGATCAAAACATTATTTCTTAGATCTTTATTTGATTTAATCCTTTTCATGAACTCATGTATCAGAATTCAATTATTTATTCCATTTATTCCCATTATTCCATGTTTCTCACCCCAATCATTCACAATCTATATTATTTAAACAAGAATGTTTGGAAAATGATTTTTTTTACTTATTTTTATGTGTTTTCCATCATAATTCTTCATGATCTTCATCATTGGCCTGTGGGGCCACAGTTTGATATTGTCGGGTGGGATAGAGTGCAATCAAACCCCTGGATTCATGATAGATTCACATAAGATGAATGAAATGATGGTTTGGGAATGGATTGGGATGCTTTGTAGTATATGGATGAATGTTCTCATGGATTTGGGATCCAAGACCAATCGGTAATGACGGGAGGCATGCGGGGTATGCGATGAACCACTTTGGATCAACAGATATAAATTTTCAGCCATCAAAGTGCTGGAATCAAAAAAAAGAGGCTTTCCCCTTTTATTTTGGGTAAAAATTAGGAGTGATTCAACATGTAAGAGGCTAATATAGAACACGTGAAGCATATATAACCTTCTGGGAAAATATAGACTATACGAGATGTATTAGGATGAACACACATCATGTAGTGACCTAACTGCAACGACTAGGGCTTCTGGGTGATTTAAGTATCACATGCCATGTGGGACACCCAAATTCCTTGTGAACCAACATTGGTATCCTAGTGTGTACTCTAAGAGTACAAAAACACGTACAGGTACACAGACACAGTCAGGCACATGTCGTGTATGGGAACATATCCAGTGTACACGGACACGACCAAGAGAACATGGCTCATCCCTGGGTGGCCAAGACACACTATGTAGTATCCTTACATTCTATGTGGTAATATATTGACATAGATATGTATGCTAGGAAGGAAATGTCTAGATATAGGAGAGGGACCACATACCATGTGGACCCCTTACACGTCGTGTTCCTCCTTTTAAGGAAACTTCTACATCTAATATCTCCTTCGTTTGGACCTAGATTTTGGCCTATGAGTGTCCAATCCTAAGGGGTTTTCCATATATAATGGTAGTGTACTTTGTAGTGTCTTTTGAGATATTATATACAAGCATGATATTTTTTTTAGGTAACACTTAATGATGGTAGTGATCAAACAAGGTCATATGAGTGGAAGCCTCCCACAAATTCAAAGCATGAGTCCTATATCTAATGAGTGGAATCCTTCTACAAAGTTAGAGCATGGTTCCTTTATCTACTAAGCGGAACTCTCCTATAGAGTTAGGGAATGGGTCCTCAATCTATTGAGTGGAACCCTCCCATAGAGTTGGGGCATGAGTCCTATATCTAGTTAGTGGAACCCTCCTACAGATTTAGGGCATGGGTCCTCTATATATTGATTGGAACCCTCCTATGGAGTTAGTTAATGGGTCCTATATCTATGGAGTGGAACCCTCCTATAGAGTCAAGTCATGTGTTCTCTATCTAGAATTTGAGTGGCACCCTCTTATTGGATTAAGTCATGGGTCCTATACCTATGGAGTGGCACCCTCTTATCAGATCAGGTAATGGGTTCTCTGCATATGGAGTGGAACCCTCCTATTGTACTATGGTGTGACACCTATATATAGATATTTTTTCCCCTTGCCTGTCTAGAATAGTGGAAAGGTGTGGCTCTGCATGGATACTTCTTCAGACAAACACACAATATATTGGATATCTTTGACGGACCTCTTGGAACTGTTGGAAATACTCTTTTCTTGGGCTAGGGATATGAGATAGAAATCCCATTTCTCTTTAATATGGGTTTATTTTCTGATCATATATATATATTTATATATATATACATCCTTATTGTTGGATTTTGTTTCTTTTTATGGGTTGATTTGTTTACTTTTATTATGTATCCTATTGATTCCCCTGAACTTTTTTGGGATTCCTTTGGGTATGTATATACTCACCCCTATATAGGATTTTCCCACATGTTTCATGTCTTATATAGATGATGGATAGGTTGATGGTGATTTCAAAGGAGCATAGGGATACCTTAGTGCATTTTACCTTGTACAATGGTCAAGTCTTGGAGATCTGGTGTTTGTATCTCTCAGTATTTACTTTTCCATTTATTTTTAGGTTGTAATATCTTTATGGTTGGTCATGTATTTTACCCCTTTTTCTTTTTTGATTACTTTTTCATACTCATGTATTACGTAGGGGTTGTTATATCATGGTTGTTACTCTAGATGTTACAATCTTTTTTATTTAATCCTATACACTTCTTTATGGAGATGGTTGGGTGCATGAGTATAGGTACATTAGGAAAAGACCTCCCAAATTAATTATGTATTTCGATACTTATCTCCAAAACTTGACCTAGGAGGCGAGCTTGGGGTAGTTTTTGATCAGTTCTCCGGTATCTAGGTGGGCACTGTTGGGTCGGGTCGTGAAATATTGGTATCAAAATTGGTTTGAAATTGAGATAATGTTTAAATTTTTTTCCCATGATGAGTTTTGTTTACAAAATTAGAGAAATGGTGTCAAATTTTCTAAAGTGTGTATTTAAGTCTAGGGAACCTGGTTTTGGCGAGGCATCCATCATATCCATTCACCAGGACTCTGACTACCTACTTGTCAACTTGACATACCGATACATTGGTTGCATGGAACATTAGTACATGAATTATACAGGATTAAGTATTTTTATTTTCTTTCTTGAGTTAGCTCCCCATATATATATGCACATCTGATTGTGGTACATCTTGATTAAATTTTTAGGATGCCTCTATGAAGAAAACCATCTAGGTTACCAATTTAGGATTATGACATTGACCCAATGAGTGATGAGGCCTCAGTTCAAGGGCCATCACATGAGATCTTTCCTTCATGAGGGAAAGTAGTATCACCCCCATATTTCAAGTAGAAAATTATACCAGAAGAGTAGGTTGAGGATGAATGTAGTCTTAGAGAACTCCATGAGTTTTAGTGCCAGAGGCTGTTGAGGTTCCATAGTGAGATATATCCCTAGAAACTGGAGAATTATCTAGATTTGGTGGTCCAAGTTTTCATAATTATCTATAAACCAGCTGATCAGATTCTTTCACTAGCATCCATTCTTTTCCATGAAGCAACTAGGCACTAGTGGATTCTAGTCACATAAATACATGATTATTCAACACTCATATAGACCAAATTCTAGTAGTTATTTTATAATAATTATTACCTATCATGCTTCTACTTAGTCAATATTTAGAAGATTATAGAGTTTTAGTAATGAGGGATGATAGTTTTTGAGTATTTTTTTAGGTTCACTAACCTTACATGGTACTCCCTCAACATGATTAGGGATGGAGACTTATGGGTGTGGAATTTTGAAAAGGGTATCTATAGATACATCCATGCCAATGTGGTACCCCTTTACGTTACCATGTATACCAGAGTGTTAGAGAATGTGATGGTGATAGGTAGATTACAATCAAAGGTACTCCATGCAGTTAGATCTGGAAGTGGGTGTTATAGGGTTTATTCATCTACATTAGATAAAAGGTTCTAGTTGGTAGGAACTCAGTGCAGTAGATCTTCCCAAGACCAGACACAAGCACATGGTTTAGTGGCATAGAGAATGTTCGGGGGACTAGGGAAGGATAGAGATGGGTGTTGATATTCATGTATTGGATGAGGTCACAAAGAATGTGATTTCCTAACCCGATGTGCTGAGGAGGCTAGACATATAGTATATGGACCACCCCGATAGAGGAAGAATCATGATCATGGTTCTCCCAAAAATGGCCAGGGCAGCCCCTAGGAAGGTGAAGCTGACATAGGAGTAATTGGAGATCCATGAGGAGGAATTTAAGGTGGTGTATGAAGTTATGAGATACTTACAACACCACCACCAAGTGACCCATGCGATCCTTAACGAGGTGTTGGTCAGGGTTGTGGATAGCTTTAGGCTATAGAGGCATATGACCCCTCATCTTATGAAATGATTATAGGTATGATCTATGTTTATTCTACTCTTACTTCAGTGATAGTAGACATAGGTGTGGGTCATTCCTTCATTTCTTTACTCCTGGTTCAAGATCTATGAATCCTAGTTGTGTATTTAGCCCATCATATTTTCCTTGAGGTTACAATAGGGAATGCTACTTTGATACCATTAATCTGTCATAATTACAAGCTATCGCTTGGTGGGGAGAGTTTCCTATGGGAATTTTTTCTCATCACAATGAGACCTTGTGACATAATCTTGGGTATGGATTGGTTTTCCACCATCCGGTCCCAGATTTATTATCACTAAAGATGATTCAGATTCCTACAGACATATGAGACGAGATTTTCCTTTATGTGAGAGAGAGATCACATGCTTGAACAAGTGGGTTTTATGATGAGGATGAAACTAATCACCCATAATACGGTGAGTTTATCCCTTAGAATATTGGTCTCAATAGGCATCTAGATTCCTATAGTTTTGGATTATTATATAGAAATCTTCCCTGAGGAAGTCCTGAGACTAGCACCAAAGTGGAAGATAGATTTTTTCCTTAATTTTCACCCTAGTGTCACTTTGATGTATTATTTGGAATATTAAATGGCCACTACCGAGATTTGTTAGTTTCAATTGTTGTTGGAGGTCTTATGAGAGAATTTTTTCATTAGACCTAATGTGTCCCCTTGTGCATCTCTTGTTTTATTTTTGTGAAAAAGTTTAATGGGATCATGTGGATTTTTGTGAATTATCATCACCAGAACGAGGCTATGAAAAAGAACAAGTACCCACTTTTCAGGATTGAATATCTATTTCATTAGTTTTGAGGTGTGATATGGTTCTCAGAGATTGATCTCTGGTCTGGATACCACCAGTTGAGAGTTTGTGAGGATTATATTGAAAATATGGAATTATGATATCACTATGGACACAATGATTTCCTGGTGATTCCCTTAAATGTGATGAATCCCCCCTCTGTGTTTATGGATTTAATAAATCTGATATTCCTGCCACACTTGGTCCAATTTGTTGTTATCTTCATTGAAGACATAATCATATACTTTGTGTCAAAGGAGGTTTTTTCATAGCACTTGAGTATGGTCCTGGATATAATATGAGAGAACAAAATTTATGGTAAGCTCTTTAAGTCCTAGTTCTATATCCACAAGGTTCACTTTTTGGGAATTTCATTTCTAATCATGGATTAGTTGTGGACCTATCAAAGATTTATGCAATACTTTCTTGGGATCCACTCAAGATCATGTCATAGGTGTAGAGGTTTCTTGGCTTGGCAGGGTACTACAGGAGGTTTGTGGAATAATTCTCCAATATTTCATCCCCTTTGACCATCATATCATATAAAGGGTAGTTTTTTACCTAGATTGAGTAGTACCAAAGAGACTTTGAGGAGTTGAGGTTGAGGCTGATGATTGATCATGTTTTGAGACTACCAAAGGAGGTTGTGGAGTATGTAGTATATTTCGATGCATTTAGAGTCAATCTCAACTGCATGTTGATACATAGGTAGGTAGTTATTGCATATGGTTTGAGGTAGTTGATACCCTATGAGAATAACTAAGAAACTCATGACCTAGATTTGGAAATGGTAGTCTGCTCACTATGAATGTGGAGGCACTTTCTTCTAGGATAGAACTTTGTTGTTTATTTAGACTATAATTGTCTCACATATCTCTTCATGTAATGAGGAATGAACCTAAGACAGAGGCACTGGTTGGAGTTCATACAAGACTAGGACATTGAGATAGTATATACTCCTAATAAGGTAAATGTGGTGGAAAATTACCTTAGAAGTAAGTCTCAATCTTTCTTATTATAGGAGGTGTCTGAGAAGATAAATTGTTTTAGATAACCCTAGTAGAGAAGGAGGGTGTAGTTTTTCTTTAGTCAATAGTGTTGACCCATTTTCTTCTCCAGTGTGTGAGGGAGGATCGGTTGAGAGACATCGACTGTAAGGTCCTACGTGACCAGATATCCTTAGGAGATTCATCACATGTATTTTCTAAATGAGGGAATTATGCTATCTTTTTTTAGATATATATGGTGTCCCCAATCATTATGTGGGAAGACGTGATAAGATAGTTTCAAGCATATCCTTTGGTTGTACTGTAATGACCCGACCCACCGGGGCCTACCTAGCTAACGAAAGGCATAACAACTACTACACCAATCCCTCCACTAATAGGCTAGAGGCTGGCGACCAACACTGAGTAGGTATATCACACACATGGGAAGAATTAGCCTATGGTAAATGTGATAATTCACCCACACATCCTTCTCCACAAAACAGTGTAGTGATAATAATAAAACTAAAACAAAAAAAACTAAAAAGAGGAAAACTAAAAAGGGGGAAAATAAAATCCCACCAAAAACTAAAAAGAGTCCAACTTTCTCAAAAGGAGGGGAATGAAATCAAATGAAAAACTAGAACCATACTTAGTATATATATTCCAAAACTATGATTTATCTGCTCTCAGTCCACCTAGGGCAGTGCTAGAATACATGTGTTCTACACAAGACACAACATGTTTGGGTAGAGCCTATGTAGGGGTGAGTAAAAAATACCTAATAGGCACTCCAAAAACCAAAAAAAATGGGGTAATTGATAGGAATTAGTTAACTCGACCAAAATATAGAAGAGAAAACCCAAGTGAGAGAGAGGACTCTATCTCCACCACTCATCATCTACACTAGTTAGCTCACCGCCCCCTGGTATGTCAAGCATGATGACACGTGCCATAAGGTCTACTAGAATATCCAAGATATACTCACAATAGATCCTAATTATTATGGTCATAAACCATACATCCAACTATGACCACCAACTCGAGGTTCCAATGTATCGCTTATCTTGGAGTACTTGTACCACAAGCCTAGCCAACCCAGATTGCATGAAATTGAGATATTTCATGCATTGTGTATATAAAATATGATATTACATCCCTTTTATCCTATATAGAACTCAACTAAAAGATTTTACTCCATCAGTTACACCTTCTCCAACCCATATGGCACTCATCCGATCACTCATTGGGTATTGATAAACTAATGGAATAGCCCTACCATCCTTGGTGGTAACTATCTGGGAGGGCATGCTCATCGGAAATCACTATGGAGAAAGTCACCCAGTCACCTATTAAATCTACCAACACAAATTTGGGACCACACCCAGAACTATTCTGGGGAAACTAAGAACCCTAAATAGAATACGAAACAAATAAAAGGTGTTGTACCACAACCCAACTCTCGAACAACTCACTAATCAGTGGATCGATGCCCATGTAGAGTTTTTCATGAAAATTCCACAAACTCTTCCTAAGGAAAGAACCATGGAAGAACATCAAAGTAAAATGAGGGATTAATCTGAGATAAACCCTCTATCATACTACTACCCCATAGGAAAGATCATATCTCAATACACAGATGGGGGGTTAGTTCCCAAGGCTGACTAGGGGCTCTGTCACCTACTGGAAATATCCTCTTGGTTATAGGATCAATACTCATATATATATTGGTCACATTGATACCATGAATCCTAACAAGGGTAACATATATGGATGTGAGGATCACTTCATGACTCTTGGGGGGATATATGATCCAATCCACTGAGACTATATTCAAATCATACTAAGAATAATCACTCTAGAATATGGGAATACACCCTCACTGCAAAAGATTAGGGAAGCCAGAGAGGGGTCACGATTCTATGATGAGGATGTAATGTCGCACTGAACCCTCATAGGTATAGACTAAGGGAAGTCACCCAACTGCTATTGATCAAGAAGTCACTAACTAAAGTGACCCATAAAATATCCTCATGTCACATCTCAAAATCCATAACCATGGCCACCATCATGTCCTGTGTTGAAAACTACTCAAGATAGGATGCTTGTGGGCATCCATCTGAGTTTAGAAGAAAGATATGTGTGAGGGAGAAAGTATCAAAGGGAAGGAAGCAATGGTTACCCATCGTACACAATGTTTCTCTCTGCACTTTCCCCTGGTCGTGTCTCTTTCTAGTACTTTATGTGTATAAAATAACAGACATGATGTGTACCCCATGTCACACGACGTGTGACCTCACCAAAAGCTTTGGGTGTGTCCTTTCCCATACAGAGCCTTGCTGGACATGTACCCACACATGGAATGTTCCCTCAATACATGGCATGTTCACCTTGACTAGGACTTTTCCTGTATCCTTGGTCATGGTCATGTACCTCAACCTATCCCCATGTCTTCTGGTCACACACTTCCACACATCCATGCCATTTGACATGGAAATATGGGTCATGTACCATATCCAAATGACTTGCGTTCCCTACATGGAGTGTACCCATATTACTTGGCATGTAGTCCCAAAAATATCATATTCCCTAAATAAGAATAACACACCACATTTTCTCCTTCACTACACATCGTGTGATCAAAAAATCCAATGGGAATTTCCTCGGAGCCAACCAAACCCCCCGATTTTCACCTTATAATCACATATCGGCCCACATGAGGTCCCTATTATTCATCCAAGGGATATAATATAATTTCCCTAACCTTTTACCCATATTATAAATAATTTTAGTCATAATTAACAATGAAATAAAAACCATGGATTGTAATGTCTAGTGTCTTTGTAATATTAGGTACATAATTAGAAAACATGAAACAAAAATAAAATAATCTTATATTTAATCTCTATAAAGATATAATAAATTCCTTTTATATCTTACATATTTATATGATAACCTAGGGAATACATGAAAAAAATGGATGAGCTAAAAAATCCTAGTAAGGGAATAAACATAGGAATAAAGCACAACACATGGGTAAATAGGTATAAAATTATGACATAAAAAGGAATGGAACATTACTAAACATAAAGAATCATAACTTATAGAATATGGAATCATTTAATCATGGAATAATAGGAATATTTGTAACGCCCCGACCCTAGTTACCCAGAGTCGGTGCATTATTACATAACATTGGCATGATCATGAGAAAGATCAAGTCTCGAAAGACCGATTAGTTTAGTAGCCTTGGAATAACTAGATACATCCATAAATTTTTTTACATTACATCATAAAAAAAAACATCTTGTCTTCATATCCCCTCATACTATCCCTGCAGGTCATTCATAAATTACTTCTTCATAATCCTGGGAAAAATAAAACATTGAAAGGGGTGAGCTCGGATGCTCAGTAAGGATAACATTATAGCAGAAGCTTTCATAAATAAGCATAAACACTTAAGGCGATTTATAACTAAAACAAAAGCCTTTTAAATTTAAACTTCAGCATAAAATGGCGAAGGTAAAATGAAATAATGCCATTTACTTACTCACATGGATATTCTACTAGTCGAATGATCACATGAAATATCAATAACCACTTTCATAATGATGGAATGCATAATGCCAGACTATCATAACCACATAGCCAAGGCCTCGTGCCAAGACTACAATTAATATTTTGCCAAGGCCTTGTGCCAAGACACTAGTTTGTCTCATGAGACCTACCGATGCATCGAGGAGCTATAGCGGGCTCCACCCGTCACTTATTAAGTCCAATGCATTCCCATATGAAAAGGATTAAACATAACGTAAACATTCGTATTAAACTAGCATACGAAATGTCAATACTTTCACCACAAACCATGAATGGTATAAAAATAGCACATCCACAGTCAAACATAATTCATTCGATACAATATGGAAGATTGTATTGTATCACATTAACCTCAATCAATAATAATGAAGGATGTTGACATAGATGAAAATAATCATCAAAACTATTTGATAGAAATATCCCCCTTTTCTTGAAAACATTTAAAAGTCACACTATTTGTCAAGAAGCCATTTAAAAGTATATTTTTGAATCAAAGTGTCCCATACCACTTTGAAACTTTTAAAAGGAGTTTTAATTTTAAAACTTTAATGTCCATATAAATAAATCCTTAAAACCATTTTTAAAATATGGACATTAATGAGCATGATTTAGAAGAATAATTCTTTAAAACATTTTAAAATGGTATTTTGGTTAGAGTTTCTAACCAAAAGAGAGACACTTGAATACAAATAATTGAGGTAATCAAAACATTTTAATATCATGAGAATAAAGGAATTCATGATATACTATGTCAAAGTACGTTATATACACCACATAAAAGTGATTTGGTGTATATCAACAAAGAAGTCTCAATGGAATGTAAATTGAGATGAAATTTCTAAAAAAGGTTGTATCCTTAGGTTAAGGATAAATCAATGACATAATTATGTGTGACAAATATAAATACACTAAATATGATTGGATATTCAGTGTAAAACAATCAAAGGACATTCACACATATTCTTGTAAAAAACAATACCAACGAATTGGATGTTTAACTCAACAAATGGAGAATGAGTTAAAATTACTCTTATCAAATTCATATCAATGACTTGAGAATTACCAATGGAGTGATTATGTGTATCGAACTTCTATCCACAGGAAGGGGAGTGGAAATTATGACATAATCAAATGAATAGTGATTCCACACATAATCTTGGGGTAATATAATCAATGAAATATGTGTAAAGCCAAATGAGTGGAAATTGAAATCTCAAATTCCCTTATCGATTAGGTAACTTACGAAACATACACCCATGAAAGAAGTATCATACCATGATGATTTAAATACCCATAAATTAAAGTATATTACACAATGAATACGATCATGGGCAGTACACATACACCACATGCAATAATTAAGTGGTGAACAATAAAATTCTCACGAAATTAAAAGTGAGATTAGAAAATCCCTTACCACGTTAATCAACTGAGTCGCATGGCCAAAAGTTGATAACCACCAAATGATTTACAGAATAACATGAATATAAAGTGAATCATGAATATATATCAAATGGAAGTACACAATACACCACTTTCAATAATTTAGTAGCGAACAATGGAAATCTCACGGAATTGAAAGTGAGATAAGAGAATCCCTTACCACGTTAATCAACTGAGTCGTATGGCCAAAACTTAATAACCACCAAATGATTTACAGAATAACATGAATATAAAGTGAATCATGATAATATATAGCAAATGGAAGTACACAATACACCACTTTCAATAATTTAGTAGCGAACAATGGAAATCTCACGGAATTGAAAGTGAGATAAGAGAATCCCTTACTTTGTACTTTTCCCTTGGTAGATGGTTGGTTTACCTCCTGTATAATGGTGAAATAATTGTTATTGAATAATACAATAATCATTTACTTTAATATGATATCATATATGATCTTTTAACATTGATTTGTTAATAATATCTTAGTATTAACGCCGTTTCGGGTGTTAACTTACTCATTTTCTTTTATATGTTTTGTTACATAAGTCATGTTTGTTGTATCTTATTCATATCCAGAATGATATCAAGTCCTTAAACATAATTTTTAAATCATTAAATGATAATTATACTTGAATGGATACGATGGATAATGAATCTCATCGCGTTCGTGGAGACGGTAGTCCGTACGTACGCACGAACGCTACTTCCATTTAATTTTTTATTTTAAAAGAATCGAATCCAAATGATACATAGGTATATTACTATTCCAGTATAATATAATATTTTATATATGTTACTTAAGTTCATTAACACCATCCTTTATACGTTCCATGTGTGGTATGAACGAGTCATATCATTTTAAGGGGGCGGTAGTCCGCACTTCCTCAAATGAAATTATCGTATGTATATACGACATGAAACGAATAATGGTATGAAATAAAATGGAATTACAGAAGCTTATATATAAAATATATATCATTAATATCATATTTAATTACAGTGCCATCATAATGGCCACCATGAGAGGCGGTAAGATGTTTTTGAACAATCATCATTTCGTGAGGCGTTAGTTTGCCATCCACAGAAACATTATGTTCATCATCCATTAGATGGAGTTGTGTGTATGTGTAGTTTGAATACTTATTATAACAAAATCCTAGTATATTGAGGACACTGGTGTTGTTACAAAAGAAGGGAAATAAAAAGAGTTTGGGGGTTGAAGAAGCAAAATAAATGAAAATAATTTAAGAGAAATCGTTACCTTTAATTTAGGTAACTCACTTTGGTTGGAACCAAAGGACTTGTTGAAATGCTTTCTGCCTAAGGGGAAGCTTCAAGGAGGAGGAGAGGGATGTGGGGAGCTTAGTTGGGCAGAGTTTGGACGAGCCAAGTGGCTTGATAGGTGTGAGGAAATGAGAAGGAGGAGTGCCCTTTTATAAGAGGGGTGAGGGGCACCTTTGGAAAAGCTAGAAATATTAATTTATAATAAATTCATATTCGGTTTCCAATGGCTCCAAAGTTGACTATTCAAAGGTTGAGGTGGGTATAGGTCTAAAACAACTCATCCAATATAATTTAGACAGGTTTGGGTACTTATATTAACCTTATCTTTAAGTATTAACTCTAAGTTAATTAGTTTCACTTTTACAATGTCTCTTTGTATTTTTATATAATATTGTTAATAAACTTACTATATACATCCAAAAGACCCCCAAGTGGTCCATTAATGATTAACCTATCATAATATAAGTCTCTTGGCCGAACCTTAGATTTTTAGGAATTTAATATCAATTAATAATATAATATTTGTTTTAAGAACTCTTTTATGTCAATTTTGACACTATTCACTAGTTGATTTTTGTGAAACTCATAACAGATTGATTACTTCTAACAAAGTCAAATAAATCAATCCTAATATATCATATTATCCTATAAAATTAGTTTAATTCATTAAAAGTTTCATATTATATTTATTTGGGTATTTATAATATCAATTATTTTAATTTTTCACTATTATAGTAATTACTGCATCATCATTGTGTCATAAATTAAATAAATTATTTAATGTCTAAAAATTATAAATAAAATATAATTATGTAGGAAATCTTTTTATCTTTCTAATTAATATTTATAATCGAAAATCCAACATGTATAACCCTATGTAAAAATTGTTCTTCTAAAAGATATAAGCTTATGCCATTTTAATTTTTATTTTAACTTTATTAATATAATGTGTCATTATCACTTACAAGTGGATCCATGGGGTCCCAAAATAGACCCAAAGATTCCCATGGTCGACCATGTATCAACCAATAGGGTTAAGACACGTTTTAGGGTAATTTAGTATTATTATAATATTATTTTTTTAACCCTTATTTACCGGATTTACCCTTTAACCATGGTAAATAAAATATTTACCACAGTAACTATTCAAAATGTCTAAAAATAAAAGTTACCTATTTACACAATTTGAACATCCTGATTCCAAATATGGAATCCATTTTTCTAAATTCAAAACACATAAGTGGCAGAAATTAATTTAAAATTAATTCCCGCTGTCAAAACAAAAAGCGTGTTTTTTAAGAGATAATAACTATCAAAAGATTGACACTTGTTTATGTTCGGTTTAATTGTAAAATTATGTCCAATGACCAACATTATATTAAATGGTAAAAATATATTCTAAATATACTTTAAAACCACTCAAATTCACAATTTATCACTATTAATTATTTTGATTAAAAAAGTTGTTTTTAATTAAAATTTAGTAATTTTCACTATTCATCAAAATATGAAAGTTATCCGAAAAGTACCAAAATTTCACCTTAGGCTAAATTCGATATTCCGAATCCAAAAATGAAGTCCATTTTGAAATATAAAATATATATAAAGTAGGTATTACTATTCATAACGGCTAGTTTGATTGGTTGTGGTGTGTTAAAATCTCGAAGTTGCGTACAATGCACGTCATTGCATTATTCGAAAGGAAACATACCGAGGAAGATTGGGGTGTTACATTCTCCCCTCCTTCAATAAATTGCGTCCTCGCAATTTTTAAAATTTTGCTTGGGAATATAATGGAAAGTCCCACATCGGAAAAAGAGTCAATAAAACTATCACTTTAAAAGAAAGAAAGAGAGGTATAAGGGTCATCCAAGATAACCCATACTAGGATTCCATGTAAGAAAACATGGATATGGATGATAAACTAAGTGTCAAGTTCTGATGGAGAGGGATAGAAATCATGATCAGGAGAAAGTTAACAATGAGAAAACCACAAACTTGTGTTGGGACAAACGACCATTAGTCTCCTAGTAGGAAAGTAAATGGACAACATTTTTTTTTAAGTTACATTACATAAGGAAGAGGAATTCATTTATGATATTGACTAAGAACATTATGAGATATACTTACATTTTAAGTAGATTTTCATTCTTTAATAAATTTCCACCACTAACTCATTTTTTTTTAAACGATGAGTATTCAAGAAGACTTGGTCACACTGGAAGAGATAGAATAAACTTCTATAGAATCACATGATCCATAAAGGATAAACCATATATTTACATTGTCTTTGAAGATTAATAAAAACCCAAATGGTCAGTGAATGATCTAATGATCCCCCAAAAGGATATTCATTGAGATAAATATGCACTAATCTTAATTTCTAAAATTAAACCAACAATACCCCAAAGTTAAATAGATACCATTCAATAACCAATTGTCCTTAAAATCCTTTAATATAATCCAAACTAATATTGAAACCCAAAACATAGAAGAATTTGATTATATAGTCTCCCATGTTAAATTGTATCTCCAAATGACATCAGATACTCTTAAAGTCACATACTCAAAAGTAATTAACCTAATCACATATTCTCTATTATAGGTTAATCATTTCCATAAATAACCCAAATCACTATAAATCCACAAAAAAAACGTAGATAAAAATCTATCATTACTCCACAAATGAAACCCCATAGTATTCTATTTTCCTTGGGCATATAGTGTTCCCAACAAAGCGAACATCTTCCAAAATAACATTTATCACTTAATCACCAAATCATTTTCCTATACCAAGGGTATTCTTTTGATATGAAATAAGAACCCAAATCAACTTATTATTTATCAATAAAATCATTTAACTAAAAAAAAGTCACACTAACCAGGGACTTCACGTAGTCCAGTGGTAGGCGATAAATCCCAATCGCACTTTGGTTGTGGGTTCGATTCCCATAGCTTTGTCCGACGCGACGGGTTGTCACACGGTCTACGTGTTGTCCTTTTTCAAAAACTATATTTTATAATATTTCCAAAATGAGATAAATTCCTCAAAATACTATATCATAAATTTAACCACAAATGTTATATCATACCTTGAATCTTCATCCCAAATTAGAATAACATATAATTCTCTCAAACCCCAATGATCATATAAATCCAAATGGTTATTTATACCTATATCCACAAGAGAAGAGACAATTCTTCCTCAAATATCATTCTCACATGGAAAACTGCGGGGTTACAAATACAAGAGAAAATTATTCCATAGTAAACAAGGAGTGCTAATACTTTTTAAACATTTCTCCAACCATTTATTCCCACATAGCTTCTTCTTTGACCAAGAAAATATCCTATAGAATAGGACATTCACTCGGGTAATGGCCAGGTCCCCTACATTTACAGCAAATGACTGTAAATGGACTCTTGGGACCATTTTTATCTTCTTCCATAGTACTCTTCATTTTTCTTCGGCAATTCTATACTTTATGTCCTTCCTTCTCGCACGTAAAACATTTCGTTGTCCCATTAAGACACTTTCCTGGGTGTCTCTTTCCACATTTCCTGCATGATGAAAATTGAGGGTTCTTTTCTCCATGGTCTCCATTGCTGGAGCTCTTATCATTTATCACCTTTCTCTTCCTTGTTGAGTCTGGGAGTTGGTTAATATATATGTTGTTGATCATATTTTTGGAAAACTGATTTGGCATAAAGACGATATCTTTTACGCCTATCAACATTCCATTTTGTTTCTCATTGCCACCACCGTTCCCATCTTGTACATCATTCTCAAAGTCACTATGACTTCCTTGGAATCCAGCCATTGACTAAAACCATAAATCATTGTGTGAGTAATAGTAGTCGTAAAATCATTTAGAGATTAAAATGTCACCATATTCTCAATTTGAAACATATTAGGATTAACCAAGGTCATTTACTCTCATCTTATATATATATATTACTTAAATTGGTTTGTAAAGAAAATGCAAATTATCCTAAGCATATCCCCCGGGAGTGTCGTAACCAAGAGTGCAGCAAGGCCCGTTGTCGTGCACCAGTTCCTGTTCGAGTCTAGCTCAAAGCGGTGTTTTCGGGTTTTACCCCTAGGTACATATGTGCCAGAGCCGCCTCTACCTGCTCGTATCCAGACAGGGATGTATTGCTCGGAAAACTCACAAAATCTCTACAATACCAAAATTCTAGGAAGTTCTTTTATACTAATCCTCAAAGTTCATCTTAGGTCTACGTGCTCTAATCAGAGTTTATCTAAATCTAGCTTCCAAGGTTTGTACTAAACTTCCTCTGATACCAACTGTAACGCCCCGACCCTAGTTACCCAGAGTCGGTGCATTATTACATAACATTGGCATGATCATGAGAAAGATCAAGTCTCGAAAGACCGATTAGTTTAGTAGCCTTGGAATAACTAGATACATCCATAAATTTTTTTACATTACATCATAAAAAAAACATCTTGTCTTCATATCCCCTCATACTATCCCTGCAGGTCATTCATAAATTACTTCTTCATAATCCTGGGAAAAATAAAACATTGAAAGGGGTGAGCTCGGATGCTCAGTAAGGATAACATTATAGCAGAAGCTTTCATAAATAAGCATAAACACTTAAGGCGATTTATAACTAAAACAAAAGCCTTTTAAATTTAAACTTCAGCATAAAATGGCGAAGGTAAAATGAAATAATGCCATTTACTTACTCACATGGATATTCTACTAGTCGAATGATCACATGCAATATCAATAACCACTTTCATAATGATGGAATGCATAATGCCAGACTATCATAACCACATAGCCAAGGCCTCGTGCCAAGACTACAATTAATATTTTTCCAAGGCCTTGTGCCAAGACACTAGTTTTTCTCATGAGACCTACCGATGCATCGAGGAGCTATAGCGGGCTCCACCCGTCACTTATTAAGTCCAATGCATTCCCATATGAAAAGGTTTAAACATAACGTAAACATTCGTATTAAACTAGCATACGAAATGTCAATACTTTCACCACAAACCATGAATGGTATAAAAATAGCACATCCACAGTCAAACATAATTCATTCGATACAATATGGAAGATTGTATTGTATCACATTAACCTCAATCAATAGTAATGAAGGATGTTGACATAGATGAAAATAATCATCAAAACTATTTGAGAGAAATATCCCCCTTTTCTTGAAAACATTTAAAAGTCACACTATTTGTCAAGAAGCCATTTAAAAGTATATTTTTGAATCAAAGTGTCCCATACCACTTTGAAACTTTTAAAAGGAGTTTTAATTTTAAAACTTTAATGTCCATATAAATAAATCCTTAAAACCATTTTTAAAATATGGACATTAATGAGCATGATTTAGAAGAATAATTCTTTAAAACATTTTAAAATGGTATTTTGGTTAGAGTTTCTAACCAAAAGAGAGACACTTGAATACAAATAATTGAGGTAATCAAAACATTGTAATATCATGAGAATAAAGGAATTCATGATATACTATGTCAAAGTACGTTATATACACCACATAAAAGTGATTTGGTGTATATCAACAAAGAAGTCTCAATGGAATGTAAATTGAGATGAAATTTCTCAAAAAGGTTGTATCCTTAGGTTAAGGATAAATCAATGACATAATTATGTGTGACAAATATAAATACACTAAATATGATTGGATATTCAGTGTAAAACAATCAAAGGACATTCACACATATTCTTGTAAAAAAAAATACCAACGAATTGGATGTTTAACTCAACAAATGGAGAATGAGTTAAAATTACTCTTATCAAATTCATATCAATGACTTGAGAATTACCAATGGAGTGATTATGTGTATCAAACTTCTATCCACAGGAAGGGGAGTGGAAATTATGACATAATCAAATGAATAGTGATTCCACACATAATCTTGGGGTAATATAATCAATGAAATATGTGTAAAGCCAAATGAGTGGAAATTGAAATCTCAAATTCCCTTATCGATTAGGTAACTTACGAAACATACACCCATGAAAGAAGTATCATACCATGATGATGTAAATACCCATAAATTAAATTATATTACACAATGAATACGATCATGGGCAGTACACATACACCACATGCAATAATTAAGTGGTGAACAATAGAATTCTCATGAAATTAAAAGTGAGATTAGAAAATCCCTTACCACGTTAATCAACTGAGTCGCATGGCCAAAAGTTGATAACCACCAAATGATTTACAGAATAACATGAATATAAAGTGAATCATGAATATATATCAAATGGAAGTACACAATACACCACTTTCAATAATTTAGTAGCGAACAATGGAAATCTCACGGAATTGAAAGTGAGATAAGAGAATCCCTTACCACGTTAATCAACTGAGTCGTATGGCCAAAACTTAATAACCACCAAATGATTTACAGAATAACATGAATATAAAGTGAATCATGATAATATATAGCAAATGGAAGTACACAATACACCACTTTCAATAATTTAGTAGCGAACAATGGAAATCTCACGGAATTGAAAGTGAGATAAGAGAATCCCTTACTTTGTACTTTTCCCTTGGTCGATGGTTGGTTTACCTCCTGTATAATGGTGAAATAATTGTTATTGAATAATACAAGAATCATTTACTTTAATATGATATCATATATGATCTTTTAACATTGATTTGTTAATAATATCTTAGTATTAACGCCGTTTCGGGTGTTAACTTACTCATTTTCTTTTATATGTTTTGTTACATAAGTCATGTTTGTTGTATCTTATTCAAATCCAGAATGATATCAAGTCCTTAAACATCATTTTTAAATCATTAAATGATAATTATACTTGAATGGATACGATGGATAATGAATCTCATCGCGTTCGTGGAGACGGTAGTCCGTACGTACGCACGAACGCTACTTCCATTTAATTTTTTATTTTAAAAGAATCGAATCCAAATGATACATAGGTATATTACTATTACAGTATAATATAATATTTTATATATGTTACTTAAGTTCATTAAAACCATCCTTTATACGTTCCATGTGTGGTATGAACGAGTCATATCATTTTAAGGGGGCGGTAGTCCGCACTTCCTCAAATGAAATTATCGTATGTATATACGACATGAAACGAATAATGGTATGAAATAAAATGGAATTACAGAAGCTTATATATAAAATATATATCATTAATATCATATTTAATTATAGTGCCATCATAATGGCCACCATGAGAGGCGGTAAGATGTTTTTGAACAATCATCGTTTCGTGAGGCGTTAGTTTGCCATCCACAGAAACATTATGTTCATCATCCATTAGATGGAGTTGTGTGTATTTGTAGTTTGAATACTTCTTATAACAAAATCCTAGTATATTGAGGACACTTGTGTTGTTACAAAAGAAGGGAAATAAAAAGAGTTTGGGGGTTGAAGAAGCAAAATAAATGAAAATAATTTAAGAGAAATCGTTACCTTTAATTTAGGTAACTCACTTTGGTTGGAACCAAAGGACTTGTTGAAATGCTTTCTGCCTAAGGGGAAGCTTCAAGGAGGAGGAGAGGGATGTGGGGAGCTTAGTTGGGCAGAGTTTGGACGAGCCAAGTGGCTTGAGAGGTGTGAGGAAATGAGAAGGAGGAGTGCCCTTTTATAAGAGGGGTGAGGGGCACCTTTGGAAAAGCTAGAAATATTAATTTATAATAAATTCATATTCGGTTTCCAATGGCTCCAAAGTTGACTATTCAAAGGTTGAGGTGGGGATAGGTCGAAAACAACTCATCCAATAGAATTTAGACAGGTTTGGGTACTTATATTAACCTTATCTTTAAGTATTAACTCTAAGTTAATTAGTTTCACTTTTACAATGTCTCTTTGTATTTTTATATAATATTGTTAATAAACTTACTATATACATCCAAAAGACCCCCAAGTGGTCCATTAATGATTAACCTATCATAATATAAGTCTCTTGGCCGAACCTTAGATTTTTAGGAATTTAATATCAATTAATAATATAATATTTGTTTTAAGAACTCTTTTATGTCAATTTTGACACTATTCACTAGTTGATTTTTGTGAAACTCATAACAGATTGATTACTTCTAACAAAGTCAAATAAATCAATCCTAATATATCATATTATCCTAGAAAATTAGTTTAATTCATTAAAAGTTTCATATTATATTTATTTGGGTATTTATAATATCAATTATTTTAATTTTTCACTATTATAGTAATTACTGCATCATCATTGTGTCATAAATTAAATAAATTATTTAATGTCTAAAAATTATAAATAAAATATAATTATGTAGGAAATCTTTTTAGATTTCTAATGAATATTTATAATCGAAAATCCAACATGTATAACCCTATGTAAAAATTGTTCTTCTAAAAGATATAAGCTTATGCCATTTTAATTTTTATTTTAACTTTATTAATATAATGTGTCATTATCACTTACAAGTGGATCCATGGGGTCCCAAAATAGACCCAAAGATTCCCATGGTCGACCATGTATCAACCAATAGGGTTAAGACACGTTTTAGGGTAATTTAGTATTATTATAATATTATTTTTTTAACCCTTATTTACCGGATTTACCCTTTAACCATGGTAAATAAAATATTTACCACAGTAACTATTCAAAATGTCTAAAAATAAAAGTTACCTATTTACACAATTTGAACATCCTGATTCCAAATATGGAATCCATTTTTCTAAATTCAAAACACATAAGTGGCATAAATTAATTTAAAATTAATTCCCGCTGTCAAAACAAAAAGCGTGTTTTTAAGAGATAATAACTATCAAAAGATTGACACTTGTTTATGTTCGGTTTAATTGTAAAATTATGTCCAATGACCAACATTATATTAAATGGTAAAAATATATTCTAAATATACTTTAAAACCACTCAAATTCACAATTTATCACTATTAATTATTTTGATTAAAAAAGTTGTTTTTAATTAAAATTTAGTAATTTTCACTATTCATCAAAATATGAAAGTTATCCGAAAAGTACCAAAATTTCACCTTAGGCTAAATTCGATATTCCGAATCCAAAAATGAAGTCCATTTTGAAATATAAAATATATATAAAGTAGGTATTACTATTCATAACGGCTAGTTTGATTGGTTGTGGTGTGTTAAAATCTCGAAGTTGCGTACAATGCACGTCATTGCATTATTCGAAAGGAAACATACCGAGGAAGATTGGGGTGTTACAATATTGAAACAACATACAACATTATATAAGCATGATTCAAGTCTAACTACCAAGACCATTGCACATGGAGGACAAAGTCCCATAAATGAATCAGGTTCACTCCTTATCCCAACATGTCATCCCATGAGACAAAAAAATACCCAATAAATTGGAGTGATATCTACATTAACCCATCATAACATGTTCATAAATATGTTTTCCATATGAATAATCATACATAAGGAATAAACATGAGGTTTTCCCATGGAACGAAATGGGTATCGTAATCATGTCATGGAGTGTAACAAATGGGTGTATCATAAAAGTGTCCATGAAAGAATGGATTTAAATAATAAATGTACATTAATAAGGTAAAATATTCATAAATCATGATAAATTATTTTAAACTAAAGTGAAAACATGTAAAATAGTGTTTAAGAAACTTTAGAAAAGAGCCTCTTTAGTGCGGTTTAAGGGAAAATGTTAGAGTATTTAAAGTGTGAAAATGAATAAATGTTTGTATAAAACTAGAGATGAAGTTATATATTTTTTCATGATAAAAATATTTTTTTATAAAAATATTAGTTTATTAAAACATATTATGTAGTGTACTTGAAAATGGGTAAGAAATTGGGAAGTTCTCTTTAATCAGGCTTGCTAATCGGGAAGAATCGAGAAGAAAACCTTATAAAACATATATTTCCCCATAAAAGAAAGAATAATTGAGATAGGTATATATTTTTAGATCATAAACACTGAATTTAGGAAGAATAAATACGAATAATTAAGAATTAAAATTGTTTAAATAGATAGAAAGCTTAACCAAAAAGAAAAAATGAATGTTTGGGGAGAATCCCTTACCTTATGTTTGAAATTATTTTGAAATTTCACTTAATGTATGGAATAATAAAATTATATACATTTATTAATTAATTTATAACCTATTATACATTTATTTGATTTATTATAATTTTATTAATCTCATTTATGGCCTTTTTGATGAGTTATAATATTCAATTTCATCATTCTGAGAGTGTTTGTTTCATGATTTTATGATTGGTTCCATTGAGTTTAATTATGGGATTTATTGTAAAATGGAAATAAAACTCCAGATGCTAAATAAAATGGTATTCATTAAATTCCATAATTTTAAATAGTGACATATACCATTTTATATTATTTCATGAGGATGATTCATTAGACAAAACATTAACGATAAATGTTTAGTTTATTTTGGTGGTTTTTCAATCATCACAAACTAGTTTTTTTGTTTTAATTAATATTATATATATATATATATATTACTTATAGAGCATAAAATAAGTTATAATATACTTATTAAAATCTTTTTTAACCATAATAATAGTTTCATATCCATCAATGAAGGCGATAATATAAAAATAACAAAATCATTATTTACGGAGGTGATTAACTGGCAGTACTTGTACAATAGTATCATTTCATTGAATAAGAGGAGGTAAAAGGTGTGGATATAATATTTTCCATTAAAAACATAATACTACACTATATACATGATTCTGGAGTTATCATTCCTTTATGTATGAAGTAGGTGAGGAGAAAGTAGAATAAGAAAATAAATTTAGAGAGGTGCTTTGAAAAAATTACCTCTTCAATATCACCTCCTTGAAAGACACATGAGGACCTTTTAATTTTTATTCGGGTGAGAAAATAAGCACTTGGAGATTGGGAGAGTGGGGATGAGAGGTTTGGGTAGATAGTTTAGGATATAATAGTATTTTTTTTTTGTCGAAGTGGGGTGGTGAGGAGTGGTATTTATACTTGAGGAAATGTGGATGTAAGTGATTAAAATAGTGAATATTTTATATATAAATCCAACCACCTTGAGGTGGCATTAATTTCAAAAAAAATGTCCAAAAATTAATATTTTTTAGATTTATAGAGTCAATACACACCTCAACCAACCATTAAATGTTTTATTTTTTACGAATTATAAGACTTTACCTTTTTAGCTTTAACATGATTCATTTCTTACATATATCGCGGTAAATAAGTTTTTTACCATGGTAAATAATTTTTATGACCAAAAATAAAATAGAAATTAAAATATAATTTATACCTTCTAATTCCAAATATGTAATCCATTTTACCTAATTCAATTCAAATAATTGGAAAAATTAGATTTAAAATTAATCCCGCAAACATAATGAAAAAATAGGTTTTAAAAGTGAAAAGTTCAAAATTTTGAAATGTTTTTTATCCAATTTCAATGTTAAATTGATTCCAATGACCTAAATTGGTTTTATTTATGTAATTTTGAACTAATTATACTTTAATACAAATTTAAAATATAATTTAACTAAATAAATAAATTAGAAAAAAATGAATTTTTCAAATAAAATGCATATTTTTTCACTATTAATCAAAAAATGAAAATTATTAGAAATATACCAAAAATTAACCCTAAGATGATTTTGATATACCTATTGAAAAAATAAGGTTTATTTTTTCATAAAAACTTATAAAGAATTAAAATTTTATATTTCAAACAAGTGCACCATTAAAATGAAACAAAAGTGCCTTTAGAAATATATAACTTTTATACTTATAATTGGATTTATTCTTATATTAAGCCTATAAAACATATAGGATGAATTTAAAAAAACATTTTATTTAATATATTACAAATAAATTTCACTAATATATTTCAATAATAGTTATTAATTCAATTTATTAAGATAAAATTTCTTTGTGGGCATAAAATAGTTTCTTTATAAATAAATGTCCTTCATGTTTAATTGGTTATTATTTTCATTTATAATTAATTGGTAACCAATGAATTAATTTTATAAACACGAAAAAACTATAATTTTATAATTTAGTTAATTTCATTCATTCCCACTATTCTAATGACTAAGCGATAACTATCATAATTAAATAAAAATATTAAACCAGTTGTTTAAGATCGGTGTTGTATTCAATGTAAGCTATAGAATAAATTGAATTTATTTAAGAGAATAAATACTATAAAATCTTGGGGTGTTATATTCACCCCCCATGAAATTTCACCCTAAAAATTTTATTTTACATATTAAGGAGGAAATAGGTGAGGGTGATTCTCCTTAATTGATTCCTCTAGTTCCCATGTTGCCTCTTCATATTTGCGGTTCCTCGATAGTACTTTAACTAGGTGGGTGGTCTTTTTGTGTAGAAATTTATCTCTATGTTCCAAGATATTCATTGGATTCTCTTTATATTGGATTTATTTCTCCAGTGGTACCACCTTCAGATTCAACACATGTGAGGGATCTGCTAGGTAATTTCTGAAGAGGGATATATGGAATACATCATGTACTTGAGACATGGTAGGTGGAAGTTCTCATCAAAAGGCCACAGCTAAGATACGGTCAAGAATCTAGAAGAATTCTATGTACCTAGGACTCATCTTTCCTTTATTACTAAATATCATGATCGTATTCCATGGAGATATATGGAGTAATACCATGTATCTAACCTTAAACTCAAGGTCTCATCAATGATTGGCTGCATAGGTGTTATGTCAACTTTGGGATGCCTTAATGTGTTGCTGGATGGCTTTAATTTTTCTACCATTTCTTTAGCTATTTTAGGTCTTATAAGTTTATGTTCACCGAATTCATCCAAGCATGTCTATGTTCTGCAACTTTTCCCATAAATGGATTAATATGGATCTATTTGTATGCTCGAGTGGAAACAGTTTTTGTATAAGAACTCAACCAGAGGTAGATGTTGGTCTCATCCTTCTTTGAAGTTCATAGAACATACTCTTGACATGTCTTCTAGTATCTTAATATTCCACTTGGAATGGCCTTCAGTTTTAGGATGATAGGTTGTATTGAAGTTCATCTTGGTGTTTAGATCATGTTTTAGACTCTTCCAGAACTTGGATGTAAATATCAGATATCGATCAGATACAATTTATAGTGGCACTCCATGTAGTATCAATACTTTTATGATGTATATCCATGCAAGTTGACCAAGTTATAATTCCTCTCAAATCATGATAAAGTTGGTTGTCTTTGTAAGATGATCTATAACAACCCATATAGCATTTCTTCATCTTGATGTCTTTGGAATTCCATTGACAAAGTATATGGTTATGTTTTCTGATTTTCATGTATGTATGGGTAATGGTCGAATCATCCCCTTAGACATTTTCCTTTCATCTTTCACTTGCTAACATACAGGTAACTTTGATGTGAATTCAATGATATCCTTCTTCATACTATCCCACCAATAGTGATCTCTAAGATTTCAATGCATCTTTGTGCTCTATAAATGAATAGAAAAGGTTGAGCTATGTGCATCATTCATAAGATCTCTCTTTATCTCTTGATTAGATGGTATACATTATCATGACCCGAATATTATGACTCATTCCTCATCAATTTTCAACTCTTAAGATTTCACATTTTTTATCACTTCTACCTTTTTTTGAATTTACACATCATTTATTTGACCATCCCTTATTTTCTACATGAGAGGTGGTTGAGAAATAATTTGAGAAAGGATTTATGATGCTCCTCTATTAATGATTCCCATGTACATCCTCTTAAAATCTAAGAATATTGGATTCTTCCCAATTCTCATCATTTATAACGTCATAAGATCCTTTATACTTAGAGTATATACCACTTTATTTTCCTTACCATGATGATAATGGATTAAGAAGACCGTTGATGAGATCTAACCATCTTTTCTAGTGAATATTAAGATCCTTATGTGTGAATATATATTTTCGGCTCTTATGATCAGTATATATCTCACACTTCTCCCCATAAAGATAATACTGCCAGAGTTTCGACATGAAGATCATAGCTTCCAACTCTAGGTCATGTGTGGGACTATTTTTCTCATGAATTTTTAAATTCCTTGAGGCATAGGCTATCACATTATTATTTTGAATCATTACATGGCCTAATACCTTCATTTAAGAATCACTGTATACAATAAATACTTCCCCACTTATTGGAATTGTGAGTACTGGTGTGGTGATAAGACTCTTTTTCAACTCCTAGAATCAGTCTTCACATTCACTATTCCATACAAACTTTTCTCCCTTTCGTGTCGTCTTGGTTATTGGGTTTTACAATCAGGATAATTTCTTCACAAATCACTGGTAATAACCTGCTAGAACAAGGAAACTATGGATATCCACTAAAAATATTGGCATGGGACATTCTTCAATTATATTTATCTTAGAAGGTTCTATATATATTCCTTTTCTAGTGATAACATACCCCAATAATGATACTTTCTCCATATAGAACTCACATTTTATATACTTTTCATATATTTTATCCCTTCACAAATTTTTTGTCACAGTATCCAAATGTGCCTCATGATCCTCTTTTCTTTTGAATTATATCAGGATATCATTGATAAAGACTACCAAAAATTGGTCTAGGGAATATCTAAAGACTCTATTTATTAAGTCCATTAAAATTATTGGATCATTAGTGAGTTTGAAGTGCATTACCATGAACTCATAGTGTCCATACCTCATTCAAAAGGCAGTCTTGGGAATATCATCCTTATTTACCTTTAATTGGTGATATCCTAACTGAAGGTCCACCATAGAGAAATTCTTGGCCCCACATAGTTGATCGAACAAGTCATCTATCTAGGGAATTGGATACTTGTTCTTTATCATAAATTTATTGAGATCATGATAATCAATGAAGAGGTGCATTGATCCATCCTTCTTCTAAACAAAGAGGACCGGCGCACCCCATGGTGAAGCACTCAAATATATATAAAACCCTTATCTAGATTCTTTTGTAACATATTTTTCAGTTCCTACAACTCAATTGTGTTCATTCTATAATGTGTCCTTAATGTAGGAAGAGAACCAAAAATAAGTTCAATAGAGAACTCAACCTTTTTATCAGGAGGAATAATGAGAAATTATTCGAGGAAAACATCAGTGTAGTCCCTCACAATTGTCATGTCTTCGACCATGATTCTATCTATTTCATAAATCATTTGAGATAGATATGATTTCTCATAAGGCAATAATATTTACACATGAGACAATGTTTATGAAATAGATTCATCTTCCTCCTTACACTTGTACATAATTGTAGGATACCTCATGATGTGAAGATTTATCTCTATTTCTTGACAATTGATGTTGTATTTGTATAAATATATCCAATCCATGCTTAATATAGCATCCAAATCCACCAAATAAAGTAATAAAATATTTTATAGGAGGTTTAGTTCATAAAAACTAATCAGGGAGGAGTTATATACTTTGGATGAAATAATTTCCCCATTTTCTATTCTCACAGATAACTCAACCTACATGATTTGAGATGGTGTTTTAATAGTTATACTAAACATTCAAGATATGAAAGAATGCATAGAACCAGAATCAAATGGTATGTTTTCTATTCTTGAATGAATAACCTATGTAATTGTCTCCATATCATTATTAGGCTCCACCTCAGTAGTAGTGATAGCATATTCCCTTCCTTGTTATCATAGAAGTTGTAGTGGATTTCCTCGAACAACCCTCATCATTGGTCGATGTCTAGCATAACTCCCATGTTCCTTACAATTGAAACACTGCACTATACACTAAGTGTTTATCTGAACCGTCCTTTATTCCTCTACATTTGTGATATTCTTCATATCCCCTTGGAAATTATTATCCAGATTCCCCTCTCTTTCAGATTTGAATCATCTCTTGGTTCCCTTTAAATAGTTCCCAAGATGCTTCTTCTCACACTTTTGACACATGGGATGTTTGGTTTCCTTTCTATCATGGGATTTACCTATTGAAACTCCCATATTAAACTCCATTTTCTAATTTTTATCTTCAAGAACATAAGATCAATGAGAGTCTCCGATCTACATTTCAACCTTAAGGGCATAATGGACAATCTCCTCATAGCTGTCAAAGTCTCAAATCACCAAGGATTTTCATATACTTGGCATTAGTACACTAAATAAGTGATCCACTTTTCTTTTAGTGTTCATAAAAAAATTAAAAGGTGTATTATGTAATCCTTGTAAAGTTTTCCTCATACACCATGATAGACTTATTTTCCTTCTACTTGAGTCTGAGGAATTCTCTTTTTATATTTATATGGAGAGTTTGGGAAAAATATTTATTGAAAAAATATTTTCTTGAAATCTTTACATTTCAGGGAATCAATTTCATCCTTAGACTTTGTGTTTTTTATTATTTTCCACCATTGATCTGCTTCATCGTCAAGATGATAGACCTATAGTACAACTTTCTCTTATTTTGAGGATTTAAGGATTAAGAATATATTCTCAATGGAGTTAATCCATTATTCTATGATGATGAGATCAAAAGATCAACTAAAAATGGGAGGTATTTGTCATATAAAGGATTCAACCACAAGTTGATATTTCTTAGGATAAGGAAGTTGTTCTACATGATTAAAGTTATTATTCATAACTTGAGACTATTTAGTGATTACTTACATGGAGTTTTGAGTTCTTGTTCCCATCATATTTGGTATTTCGTTAAGGAAATCATCACATTTCCTATCACATTGATTGCTGACACGAGTTCTCCTATTTCCATCCATTAACTAAGAAAAAGAAATCAAAGTTAGGGGGATTCAATAATTATCTAATAAACATATAAAAAAGGAAACATTGAACATAGATGGATAAAATTATAAATATAAATTATAACATGTGATTAACTAAGATTCAATCTAGTTATCCATGATGATAAAATTATCCCTAGTGTTCTTACTAAAGTTTACTAATCCTAATATCCAAAAAAATAGACCATTATTTGATAAAAACTATAATGACCCTAACCTTTTACCCATATTATTACATGATTTAAATCATAATTAACCATGAAATGGAAACCAAGGATCTTAAAGTCTAGTGTCTTTGTATGATTATGTACACAATTAGAAATAATGAAACCAAAATAAAATAATCTTTTATTTAATATCCATAAGAAGATCCTAAAATAATTTTATCTCTTATATATATATAGGATAAATTTGGGAATACATGAACAAAAGTTATGAGCTAAAACTCCCATCAAGGGAATAAACATAGGAATAAAGCATAGTACATAGGTTAATAGGCATAACATGGTGACATAAAAAGGAATGGAACATGAATAAAAATAAGGAATCATAACATGTAGAACATAGGATCATGTAATCATGGAATCATAGTAATTTTAAAACAACATGCAACATGACATAATCATGAGTCAAGGCTAACTTCTAAAACCATTAAACATCGCTCACAAAGTCCCATAAAGGAATCAGGTTCACTCCATGTCCTAAAAATACATCTAATGAGACTAAACATTACCCAATTAATTGGAGAACTATCTAGGTACACATATCATAACATTTTCATTAATATGTGTTTCAAATAAATAATAATAAATTAAGGAATAAATATAAGGGTTACCCATGGAAATAAATGGGTATCGTAATCGTCTCATGGAGCATAACAAATGGGTGTATCATAAAAGTGTCCATGAAAGAATGGAATTAAATCATAAATGTAAATTAATAAGGTAAAATAGGAATATATCAAGATAAATCATGTTCAATTGAAGTAAAAACCTGTAAAAAGAGTGTTTAAGAAACATTAGAAAATAGTCTTTTTAGTGTGGTTTAAGGGGAAATGTAAAAGAGTACAAAAAGCACGAAAAGGTATAATTGTTTCCATAAAACTAAAAATTCATGTAGATATTTTTTTCATGATAATAAAATTAGAAAAATATAGGTGTATTAAAAAAGATTATGGAGTGTACTTAAAAATGGGTAATAAATTTGGAAGTTCCCTTTAATCTGGATTGCTTATCGGGAAGAATCGAGAAGGAAACATTATAAAAAATGTATTTACCCACCAAAGAGAGAATAACTGATCTAAGTATGTATGTTTTTAGAATCTAAACAAAATTTATTAATATTAAATCATAATAATTAATAATTACATTTGGGTAAATATAGAGAAAGAGTAACGCAAAGAAAAAATGAAGGTTCGGGGAGAATCTCTTACCTTATGTCTAAAACTTTTCTTCACTTACACTTAATTTCCGGGATAATGAAATTAGATAAATTAATTAATTAATTAATAACCTATTCTAAATTTATTTTATTTATTACAATTTTATTAAGTTCATTTTTGGCCATTTTTATGAGTTATAAATTCAATTTCGTCATTCCGGGAGTGTTTGTTTCATGAATTTATGATTGGTTCCCTTGAGTTTAATTATAGGAGTTCTTTTCAAATGGAAATAAAACTATAGAATTTAAATGAAATGGTATTTTTTAAATTAAAAATTTCCAAATGGTGACATATATAATTTTATATTCTTACATTAGATTTATTCATTAGATAAAACATTAACAATAAATGTTTAGTTTATTTTGGTGGTTTTTCGATCATCGTGAACTAGTTTTTTTGTTTTAATTAATATTATGTATATATATTAGTTATATAGACATAAATAAGTTATAATATAATTATTAAAATATTATTTAACCAAAATAATAGTTTTATGTCCCGACATGATTGTGGTAATAGAAAAATAATGAAATCATTTTTTACAGAGGCGATTAACCAGCATTACTTGTACAATAGTTTCATTTCTATGAATAGGAGAAGGTAAAAGGTATGGATATAGGTTTATCCATTTAAAATATAATAATACAATATATACATGATTTTGGATTTATAATTACTTTATGGATGAATTAGGTGAGGAGAAATTAGAAGAAGAAAACAAATTAAGAGATGTACTTTGAGAAAATTACCTTTTGAATATCACCTCCTTGAAGGACCCTTGAGGACCTTGGAATTGGTCTTTGGGTGAGACCAGTAGAACTTGAATGTGGTGGGAATGATAAGGATTGGTTTGGAAAGATATTTTAGGATCTACAAGGCTTTTTGGTTCGAAATGGGGTGGTGAGGAGTGGTATTTATAATTGAGTAGAGGTGGGTGTAAGTGATTAAAATAATGAATATTTTATATATAAATCCAACCACCATGAAGTGGCATTAATTTAAATGAACTTTTTTGTAAATTTATATTATTTAGGATGTATATGATCGATAAATACATCAAAAAACAATTAAATTTTGTAGTTTTTAGGTATTTTAATACTTTACCTTTTTAACTTTAACATGATTCATTTTTTATATATACCGCAGTAAAAAAAATTTACATGCTAACTTTTTTTATGACTAAAAATAAAATTGAACTTAAAAACTAATTTGTAACTTACGATTATAATTTTTGAATCCATTTTAACTAATTTAATTCACATAATTTTCAAAATTATATTTAAAATTAATCCCATGGACACAATGAAAAAATGATTTTTTAAAGTGAAAAGTTCAAATGTGTGAAATGTTTTTATATTCATTTTCAATGCTAAATTTATTAAAATTATATAAATTGGTTTGATTTATTAATAATTTAAGTAATTATACTTTAATAATAATTTAACATATAATTTAACTATATAAATAAATTATGCAAAAAAACAATTTTCAAATAAAATGCAGTATCCTTCACTATTCATCAAAAATGAAACTTAACATAAAAATACCAAAAAATCTCCATAAGTTAGTTTTGATATCCCAATTTCAAAAATAAAGTTTGTTTTTTCATATAAAAATTATAAAATTTCCAAAATTTATATTTAAATTAGGTTCTTCATCAAAAAGTGGAAAAACTTTCTTTAGAAATATGTAGCTTTTATGCTTAAAATTGGATTTATCCTTATCTTAAGCCTATCAAAAATATTGGAAGAATTTAAAAAAAGTTTTATTGAATATATAAAATATAAATTTCATTAACATATTTCAATAATATTGATTAATTAAATTTATTAAGATAAAATTTCATTATGGGCATAAAAATATATTTTTTTATAAAAACATGTACTTTGTGTTTAATCGGTTATTATTTTCATTTATAATTAATTGGAAAAAAATGAATTAATTTTATAAACATGTGAAAACTATAATTTTATAATTTATTTAATCTCATTCATTCCCACTTTTCCAACAGTTAGGTTATAACTATCATAATTAATTAATAATATTTAATTGTTTGTTTAAGCTCGGTGTTCAGTGCAATGTAAGTTAACAAATAAATTGAGTTTATTTAAGAAGATAAATACCATAAAATCATAGGTTGTTATATCTAAAACCTTATAAAAAACATTAAAATGAGTTGGGATGTAAATCTCAAAAATCCCCCTGCCTCATAGCAAAACCCCAAAGCTTTGGTTGTAAAACAATTCCCAGAACATGTTGCTCCTTGATCTGGTGACGATTAGTGTCAAGAACGGGGATCGGAAGAACCTCATCATCTCAGTTTGGCCTTGTTTCATCTTTCATGCGAGGAGATATTCCCTCTATATTGTTTAAATGAACCAAAAATGGTGGAGGGGTTATTTATTTAATTTTATTAAATGATTAAACTTCTACTTAACTCCCCACCAATGCTCACCCTTGACTGGGCACTTGAAGCTGACAAAATTTATATCACACCTACGGTAAAAACTACATTCTGAACTCAATCATGGTATCATATTTCCAATATGAGTCTTTAATCTAGTTTTATTCCACAATTACTGAAAAAAATTTCATGTGTGATAAAATATATTTAATATTTTTCACATCACTGTATCGAGGCTCTCTCGGACTCAGAATCCCACACCAACTCAGTGCTTGGCTTCAGAAATCTTCCTTGAAATTTTATAATGTCTTACATGAAAAAATTATAGTTTCTAAAATCTCCCCACCTTCAAGTATTTTCATCCTGAAAAATGAAAACTTATACACAAGGGAGAAAACTAAGCTTCCAGATGGAACTCCCACACCAGCAACCTCTTTGGAAGGTTCTCATTCTATCATCAAACATGCACCTAGGGGAACCACACACCCCAACAGAGTCTTCTCCTAGAAAACAAATCCACACCCAAAGCCTATATTATCTAAGTCAACATCTTGAAATGTGTCGTACACATGTCTCCTTAGTTTTGATAGGTGGAACACACACAACACCTTTCCCCATAGTTTCTAAAGGGTCTAATGGTATATCACCTCACTATCCCACACCACAATAGAAGAAAGGGTTTAAAACCCCCATATACAACATGTAAACAAAACTAAATCTATATAATCCTCAACGAGTTGAGATCTCATGAAATACAAGACAACATTTTCAAACTCCAAGGGCCAAAAAACTTGATGCCAACAGATTCTGGTACTACCACCCCTCTCTTAGGTGTACTACCAAGAAAATAAACCTCCTCCACCCTATGTCTTTCCATTTTACTGATATCATCATCAACCCTAGAAATTTTTACATACTCCCCACCTTTATAAAATCCATCAATAATATATCTAGTGTATATCTATCCACATGATACCTCATAAACAAAAACTCTAAGTTGTGTCTTCTCAAATTACTAAAAAATGAAGGGGAAAAAAATTAACAAATGGAGAAAAAATGAATTGATTCCAACCACAAGGGTTCATTGAAATAATTCAACCACTCTTTTACCTCAATAACCAAAATTGGATAGATAACTTTAATGAAAGCATCTTTTATAACCCTTTCAAAGGTCCACAGTCACTCCTACATCTAATAATATGTGCCTTAGTGAGTGTATATTCTATGTCTGGACTCGATACTTCGATATATTTCCATATGGTTAGTACTCTTGAGTATGTCTAGATCTATCATCAATTGTATTTCATACACATCCCTCAATGTCAATCACACTTGGATGTCACCAAAGAGGACTTCCTATAATTGTTCCAACAAAGGTTAAGGATCTAATCCATTAGTCTCACAACACCACTAGGGCATCTAATTCACTAAAATGTATCCCCATAAACCAAAGAAAACCCCCACTCAAACCTAGATCAATTAAAAGACTGACTAGAGGTCAAACATAAAAAACCATCTTGCCCTAAGACTTTGGGAAAAGAAGTTTTTGACTCTCAGATGTGGGTATTCCACCCTAATAGTCACTTGAACTAGGAAATTTCAACCACACCTAACCTCAATGACTTTAGCTACAAAGAAAAAAATAGGGCTACCCAAGTGAACACATTGGGTATTACAATACCTCTTCCTAAAAACCACCAACTACACTACAACTCATAAAGATCTATGGAAGTCCACTGATATGCGGGTGCAAACAATGGGGTTGTCCCGTGATTCCAATATATGCAGAATACAACTATCAGATATGAAAAAGGGTCATATACACCCATACATTGGCTCATCCTACTTGTAAAAAAGTCTCCACCAGTGTAACCAGACCTTGACCATGGGATACACTCAAGAAAGAGTGTCTCATGACTATGTGAAAACTGAAACTGAGGTATAGTAATCACCTATCAAACCCTGATCCACACTCGAGCCTTCAGGCCATAAGCCCCTCTTTCCTAAATCTCACCCCTTCCCTGTCCCACATTTCCATCCCAAATATGGCCTACTCTAACTCATCAATGTACAAAACTTCCCCGAACTCACAAGTAAAACGAACACATCCACCACACCTCGACACTATCCACTTTGGGTGGCACTAACTTTCCCATATGGTTTTTTATCGCGTCATAAGAACATTTATTAGTGGGGGAAGCATCCCTCATTCCTATGAATTCAAATCCATGTCACACAATAATACAATAAGGATCCACCAATTCCCTTCATCACCCTTGATATCCTTAAGCAATAAGTGGCAAGGAAAATGTATCTCCCACCTGTATATAAAAAAACTAATGTAAAATTTGAAAGGATACAAAGCATACCTACAACCTATCTTAGATTCTCTAGTTAAAAACCTATAGTGCCTAAAATCATCCCTAACACTAGCCACTAGATCCTATATCCTGTCCTAGACCACTTGGGGTGGTGTTGGTGGCAAAAAATCAAAGTTCCAACCACCTCATATTGCTCCACCAGCTCCTATGTCACATCTATCTCCCTGTAGACCCTGTCAAAACTATTACCTCTACCTCATTAGTCTAATGACCATCCCTATTCCAGCATATTGATGAGTAAGACACTCTCTTTCAATGTTTCAATACTCGTAACATGCGTAATAATTCCTCATCCCTATAGTAATGAGTTTTTCTCAAGGTCTCCATAAATGACGGTGCCCCTTCTGTCGCACACCTGCTATATGTGGGTCCTGATCGACCTGTACCACAATGATCCTTACCTTAGAAGCCCATAATACATACTCAATATATTTACATAATCATATATCACCAAAAAAATTCATCCACGACTCAGTATGATAAGACACATCCACCTGAACTCTTGGAGGGGGATCTACGGGCTGCTCATTGGGTAAAAGCTCTATCAGTTATCCACTTAAAAGAAAACACACATCATGACTAGTCCCCTGAATGGTGACCTCTTCGCTCATTAGGTCATACCCTTGATCCGACTACAAATTTTCATCATGGAAAGATCCTAAATTAATAAAATATGTTATATATTCAAAGAGTATAACTAGGGAGCTAACTCAAGAAGTACATAGAAACAACAATCCAGTCATATATGATGCATGTACCAAATATTTCCCTACAACCAATGTCTAAATTTTCCATGAAAACAAGAAGTTTATCATATTCCTGGTGAATGGATAAGTTAGTCGATGCACCTTCACTGAAGTCCCTATCCTGATTGACAAACTCAAAACACTAAAAAAATTCCTCAAACCATGCTCACTGCTAGACAACCACTACATTGCAGTCCAAATATAGAACCTTCTTTGATACAACTCTATAATGATCCAACCCACCAGGGGCCACCTAACCGATGGAAGGCATAGCCTCCAAAACCCCAGGCCCTCCTACAATAGGCCAGGGGCTGGTGATCATCATCAGGTAGGAATATCACACACAATGGATGCATTATCTTATGGTACTCATACTCATGCACCCACACATCCATATCCATGAAATAGTGTAGATATGATAATAAAACTAAAGAAAAAATGCATGCATACATCTATCCCACATCAGAGTATAAAAAAAGTACTAGAAATCAATAAAAAGGTAAAAATACAAGCCCACAAAAAACTATAAAGAGTCTAACCTACTCAAAAGGAGGGGACTATTATCAAATGCATGACCAATAACCTCATTGGTCTGTCCAACCCAAAACTATGCTCCACCTACTCCTGGTCCCCCTAGGATAGTGCTAGAATACCTATGGTCTACACAAGACACAAAAAGTGTGGGAATATCCCATGTAAGTGTGGGTACAAAAATAACCATTAGGCACCCAAAAACCCCCAAAAAGAGATTAAATGATAGGAATTAGTTAAATCGACCAAAATCTATAGGAGAAAACCCAAATGAGAGAGAGGACTCCATCTTGACCACTCTTCGACTATAAAAATCTAGTTATCTCGCCACCCCCTAGTATGTAAAGAAAGATGAAACATACCATAAGGTCTCTCATAATATCTAGGATATACTCACAATAGATCCCAAGTCTCATGGCCTTCAACCATATATCCAAACACAGCAACCAAATCGAGGCTCTGACGTATTTATCATCTAGAAGTACTCACTCCATGAGCCTAGAAAACCCATATAGAACTCAAACAAGATATGTCACACATAGAGAATCTTGAAGATGACATTATATCCTTTCTATCTTATATGGAACTCATTTGATATTTTTCACTCCATCGGTTACACCTCTTCCATCCCAAATGGCACTAGTCTGATCACTCATCAAGTATCACTAAACCGATTGAATAACCCAGTCATCCCTATTGGTAACAATCCAAGAGGGAATTCACATCGAACATCACCATATAGAAATTCACCAAGTGACCCAATAAATCTCCAAACACAAATAGGGGAGCACTCTCAGAACCACTGGGGGACACTATGAACCCTAACTGGAACTCAGAACACAAAAAGGGAATCACATTGCAACCTAACTCTAGAACAAATCTCTAAGAATAGGATTGATTCCTACATAGAGTTAGTCATGTCGATTCCACAAACTCTTCCTAGGTAAATCACCATGGTAGAAGGTATAAGGAAACTAATGGGATCCATCTGATATACACACTCCATCATACTACTACCCCATCAGAAAGATCAGATCTCGATACACATATAGGGGGTCAACACTCAGGGCTCATTGGGGGATTCGTCCTCTAGTAGAAACATCATCCTAGGTATAGGATTGAAACCCATGTAAATATTAATCATGGAAATACCACAAACCCTACAAAGTGAAGTATATATAGATATGAGGGTCACTCTAGTTCTCTTGGAAGGATACATGCTCCAAGCTGCTGATTCTTAGTCTTGAGTGGATTAAGATAACTCACTCTAGAATATGGGAACACACCCACACTGAACAAGATTAGGGCATCCATAGAGTTTTCACAATATTTTGATGAGGATTTTATGCCACATTGAAACCTCATATAAATAGAATGAGGGAACTCTCCCAACTTTTATGGTCTAAACATCGCTAACTGAAATGACCCATAATGTATCCTCACATTGTATCTCAAAATCCATAATCATGGAAAGCATCTCATACTATGTGGAACACTACTCAGGATAGGATACCCATGGGCCTCCATCTCAGTCTAGAATAAAGATATTCATTAGGGAGAATGTATCCAAGGGAAGGACACGGTGTGTAACCACTGTACACAGTGTGTCTCTTGACACCAACCCCTATTTGTGTCCCCTTCTTTTACTCAGTGTGTATAAAATAACATACATGGTGTGTTTCACATGTCATATGGCATGTGACCTCACCTAGAGCTTTGGGAATTTCCTTACCCATACATGACCTTCCTAGACATGTACCCACACACGGTGTTTACCCTCAGTACATGGTGTGTTAACTTTGATCAAGCCTTATCCCATGTCCTTGGTGATGACCGTGTACCTCAACTCGTGCCTCTATCTTTTGAACGTGTACTCCCACACAATCATGCCATTTGATATAGCAAGACTAGCCATGTCCCCTAGCCACACGACCTGGGTTCAGTATAAAGAATGTACCCCAAATAAATTTCATGTAGTCCCAAAAATATCATCTTCCCTAAATTGGAATAACACACAGCATGTGATCCTACACTACACACCGTGTGATTGGAAATTCCAAAAGTGAATTTCCTCTAAGCCACTCGAATCCCATGATTTTCTCCTAAAATCACAGATCGACCACCATGGGGTCCCTAATAGAAATCTAAGGGATATAAAACCTTAAAACATTTCATTAAAAGGTTTTGAAACATAAAACTCATAAATACACCTACCTCATGGTGAAATTTCAAAGCTTAAGGTCCAAAATAATGCCCAGAACATGCTTCTCCTCAATCTGATGAATATCAGGGTTATGAACAGGGATAAGTAGTACCTCCTCTCATCATTTCAGCCTTAGGTAATCCATCGCATGAAATTATCCTCCCTCTATGTAATGCACATTAACCATAAAGGGGTAGGGGTTATTCATTTAATTTTATCAAAATAAGAAACCTCCACTTAACACCCCATCAATGCTCTCCCTTGACTGTGCACCCAACGACGACAAGTTTTATGTCGCGAATAGGGTAAAAATCATGTTTTGAACTCAACTATTATATAAAATTTTAAATCTGAGTATTTTCTCAAGTTTTATTCAATATTTTCTAAATAAATTCATTCACATGTTAAAATATATTTAATATTTTTCACATCACCGCACTAAGGCTCTTTGGGCCCCAAAATCCAATTCTGACTCAACCCCTGGCATCAAAAATATTCCTTAAAATTTTAAAAAGTCTTAAATAGTAAAACAAAAGTAACTACATGTACATACTGGTGTAGTGAAGATTTATCGAGAACTTCAGTAGTAGTTTTGGTGGGCTGACATAAGGTGGATCGTGGCTGAGTTCATCTCTTGGTGTGTCACATGTCAGTAGGTGAAGGTTGAGCACCAGGTTCTAGAAGGCTTGTTACAACCTCTTGAGATCCCAAAGTGGAAATGGGATGGAATATCTATAAACTTTTTGAAAGGAATTCTATAGATAATTAGTGTCCATGACACCATTTTCATGGTAGTTGAATGAATTTCGAATTCAACGCACTTTCTTGCTATCAGGGAGCAGAGTTAAGTGGAGATTTTTGGGGAAGTTGTTCATATGGGAGATCGTATTCCTTTATTGGGTTTCATAGAATATTTTCTATGACCATGATTTATGGTTTATGTCACAGTTATAAAGAGGCATGGAGGAGGTATTTAGGACCTAGAAGAGGATGAGTACAACCTTTCACCCCAGTAACATGGCTAGATCGACCACACTATCTAGGTGATGGAGGATATGCTGAGGGATTTCATTTTGGAATTTGGTCAGATCTAGGAGGATCAATTACCCATAGTATACTTTTCTTATAATAATATATACCACTATACTATTGGTATAGAATCTTTTGAGGCCCTGTACAAGAGACCATGCAGGTCACCCTTATACTGAACTGAGATCAATGAGGCATCTCTTGCTGGGTCGAAGATAGTGTAGGAAACAATGTAAAAGGTCTGGTTGATCCATGGGAAGATGAGGGTAGATTAGTGTAGGTAGAAATTTTATGTATATTGACATCATAGGCCCTTAGATTTCGGTCATGGAGACCACATTTTCCTAAGAGTCTCCCCAAAAAGAGGATTGTGGATATTCGTATGGGGAGACAAGTTATCCCTGAGGTTCATTGGGCTATATGAAATATTGTAGATGGTTTTAAATATTTTCTATTGCCTCCCTTTACTCCCACAATTAGATCAGGTTCATGACATCTTTCATGTGCCACAGTTGTGGAGATACATGCATGATCCCACACACTTCATTTACTAGGGTGAGCTTAACATCAAGGATAGATCCACCTTTGATAATCACCCAATGGAAATAGAGGTTCGGTATGGTAGGATCCTTTTTGTATGGACCATTACCTTAGTTCATGTTTTATGGTAGCATGGAAACATGTAGGAGAGCTCCTTAGAGCAAGAGAGTCAAATGTTGGCTCAGTATGCCACTATTTTTTCTTAGTTTTTTTCTTTTTGATGAAGAAAATATCAAAGGGTAGAATAACATAGAGAACTTGTTTCCCCTTCTAAGACCTTAAATTATATAAAAGAATATTTTAGGATCTATTAACTAATGCAGTGCATGATTCCCATGCTTAGTGTGCCCAAAATTAATTTTATAAAAATATATATTCTATATCATGTACACATAGTTTTTCATGAATAATGGGATATCTCTTAAATGGAGTCTCAAAAAGGAAATATAAGACAAAAGTTAAATCTAGAGTGTGATATTTACCCTTGGTGAATCCAATAATCGGTCTGCGTGACATGTTTATATAAGGTGGTCGTTGGTGGGTACGTTAAGTGAATTAATTAACTAAAATATTTAATTAATTCATTTAATGTATAAAAACCTAATTCCATTTATAAGAATATAATTATGGAAAATATCTAGGTTTAGCCACATAACCCTTGGATTATTGAGAGGAGGTTCTACCACCCATCATTGGATAATTGATATCAAACAATGATGAGCTTTCGAATCCAGGTGAATCAAGGCACAACGAATGCAACAGATCTTCCTCCATAATTTGAAATCATGTTCTTAACCAATGGTCAATAAAATATTGAGGTAGGACTCGTCATTTTTGGATTCAACCCTTTTGAATAAAATATTTATCATGATCAAAGCCTTATTTATTTGATCTACATTTTATTTGATCCTTTTCATGATCCCATGTATCATATTTCAATTATTTATTCAATTTGTCCCCATTGTGTCATGTTTCTGACACCAGTCATTCCCAATCTATATTAATTGGCCAAGAAAACTTTTGCAATGATTGTTTTACTTTTTCATTCTATTTCCCCCCATCTTTATTTTCAATCTTCATCATTGTCCTATGGGGTTACAGTTCGACATTTTCAACTAGGATCGAGTATGATCAAACCCATAGATTCATGACAGATTTGCTTGTGAGGAATGAATTGATAATTTTGGAATAGTTCAGGATGATTTTTGGGATATGGGTGATGATTCCCATGGATTTGGGATCTGGGACTGATCAGTAATGATGGTAGGCGCGTGGTGCATGCAACACACCCCTGTAGATCAACAGATATAGATTCACAGCCACTGGAGGGATGGAATTAATGAAAATATGTTTTCCCTATCGATTTTGGGTGATCATCAGGTTTGATTAGATATTGTAGAGGCATATATAGAATGCATGGGCCATATTTAACTTTCTGTGAAAATCTTGACTACATTTTATGTACTGGGATGAACACATTCCATGTAGTGACCCAACTAATGTGGATAAAGCTTATGGGTGAGTTTAGTAGAGCATGTTGTATGGGACACCCATATACCATGTGAGATGGTTCTGGTGGCTCTATTTATACTTTAGGGTTACATAGCCAAAGACACATACATGGACAAGGCTAAGAACATACCATTTATGGGCACATGGCTAGTGTACACGGACATGTTCATGAGAACACAACTTGGCCCAAGGTGTCTGAGACACACTGTGTAGTATCCTTGAATAATTTTTAGTATTTCATGAATAGTGATCCATGTCTTAGTGATAACACATCCAAAAGGAGGAGCAGGGCCACACGCTGTGTGGACCCCTTACACATCATGTATCTCCTTTGGAGGAAACTTATAACTCTCATATATCCTCCATTTAGACTCATATTTTGGTATGTGAGTAGTCTATCCTGAGTGGTTTTCCATATATAATTTGATGTTGGCATTCGTGGTGAATTTTGAGATATGATGAAATATGTTCTGAGTGTGAAGATTTTTTAGCCAGCGCTCGATGATGGTAGTGATCAGACAGGGTCATCTGAGTAGTACCCTCCTATAGAGTCAGGGAATGGGTCCTCTATCTACTGAGTGGAACCCTCCTATGGAGTTAGAGAATGGGTCCTCTATCTACTGAGTGGAAACCTTCATGGGATTTAGGACATGGGTCCTCTATATACTGATTGACACCCTCTTGTGAAGTCAGGGCATGTGTTCTCTATCTACTAAGCGGCACCCTTCTGTAGAGTCAGGGCATGGATTCTCTATCTATTGAGTGGAACTCTCCTATAGATTTAGGAAATTATTCCTCTATCTATGAATTGTAACCCTCCTATTGAGTTAGGGAATGGGTCCTCTATCTACGTAGCGGAACCCTTCTATAGATTCAGGACATGGGTCCTTTATCTACCATCTAATTGGCACCCTCCTATTGGATCATGGCATGGTTCCTCTACCTACAGAGCGATGCCCTCATATTGGATCAGGGTAGGGGTCCTCTACCTATGGAGTGGAACCCTCCTATTGTATCAAGGTATGGGTTCTCTATTTAGATATTTTTTCCCCTTAACTATAAATCACAGTGGTGAGGTTTGGCTTGACATGGATACTTCTTCAGACAGACATGTGAGATGTTTTGAATCTTTGATAGACCTCTTGGAACTATTGGAAAGACTCTTTTCCTAGAATGGGATTGTGAGATAAAGATACCCTTTCTCTCCCATATGGGTTTCTTTTCTGATCATATATATATCCTTGTTATTGGATTTTGTTTCTTACTATGGGTTAAGTTGTTTACTTCAATCGTGTCTCCTATAAATTCTCTCTCAACTTTTGGGGTGTCCAATTGGGTTTGTATATAATCACCCCTAGATGGTATTTTCCCACATGTGTTGTGTTTTATGTAAATTATTTACATGTTGGTGGTGATTTCAGAGGATTATAGGGATACCTTGGATCATTCAACCATATACGGTGGTCGGGACTCAGAGATATGGAGCCAGGATCTCTCATCATTTAGTTTTCTAATTATCATCAGGTTATGACATATTTATGGTTGTGCATTTATTTTTCCCATTTTTCTTTTCAAATTATGTGTTTTTTTACTCTTTTAATACTCTAGAGGTTGTTACTCTAGATGTTATTATCTTTTATATTTATTCCTCTACACTTCTCGTATGGAGATGGTTGGGTGCATGAATACATATACATTAGGAAAATGACTCCTATATTAGTTATGTATTTTGACACTTGTCACTAAACCTTGTCTTATGGAGGTGATCTTGGGGTATTTATGGCTTGGCTTGCTGTCGACCAGGTAAGCCCCGGTGGGTGGGGTCATGAAATCCATCATCAGAATTTAGGAGAAATCATGATAGTATGACTTTTCTATCATTGTAATACTTCAAGGGAGTGTATGTATTTGGATCATATTACTTTAAAGTCATATTAAATTAAATCTAAAATTCTTTTATTTTTAGTGTTTTGAATTATGAATAAAAGAGATATTTATTCAAATGATGCTTTCAAGTCAAGCTTTATGGATCAAACATCATGGTCACATATGAATTCATATTCAATCAGAGATTAAGGAATAACTAGCTAGGGGAGAATTTAGTGCCAATGATATGAATTTCATTCCATATAAAAGTGATAAGATGAAATTTTCTATGCCATTTGTAAGTCATTATCACTATAAAATAAAGGATACCACATCATAGTGCATTATTAGTGGGTATTTTGGTCACCATGGAGAACACATGAAATGTGTGTTTTGATACATAAGAAGAAATGGGTAGACTCTGAGTACTATTCCATATAAGTTAGTGTTTTGTTTATAATGATTACCTTTGAGAAATGGTGACTCATTTATATCATGGTGCGTGTTTTGTTTGAAGTTGTGATACTCACAAGGAAGGCGAGGTTATGGATTTAAAACAGTGAGGACCATATTGTGGTCATTTCTGGGTAACTATTTTAAGAATCCCTCAACACTGGAAGATGATCATGGTCTAGTATGGGGATCTCTGTGATATAAAGGAAGCTTTCCACATGGAAAAAATTCATGATTCCATGTGCATGGAGATTTTTAATGGTTTAGAGAAGTGAATTTTATTGGAATAATAAGATGTAATATTTTAATATCGCATGGAAAAATAAAATTATAAGCCTTGTGTGATTTAAATTAGGATGATGATTGAGTTTTAATGAAGAAATAATATAGGTAATCTATTAACCAATTTAATTTAGAAGATTTCCTACATCTGAAGATCAAGAAGTCTCCATATGTTGAATATGGAGAATGTTATTAACAGTATTATTTATATGAATATAAAAATGGTTTAGGTACCAAATAAGAAAGTTTTGTGAATAAATAAGAGAACTCACAAGAACTATGCATGAAAATTCTATGAGACTTGATGCATTAGTATTGGAGTAAGAAGGAGATCAGATTTGGGATACATCCAGGAGGAAGAAGGCCTATTGTTCTCAAGTATTTTAATTTCTAAGAAGATATGGGTTTTTTAAAGGACTAAGAAGCTGATAAAGTCAATAATTCACATTCTAAAGAAGACCTGGATATACAAACATGAATTTTTACAAGAGAAAATGTGATCTTGTAGGTTGATTTAGAAATATAATATCAAAGAGGCGCATATGAAACCCAAAATAAGAGTGGGGTCTTTCAAATGTTATATCAAAATTTAAGGATTTTTCGATTGGGGTTTCTAACGAGTTGTTGAAGTGGAGTTCTCAATTGGGGTGTATAACCAATTTTTGAAGATGATCTTTTTTATTGGAGTATATAACCAGTTAATGGAGGATTGTAGTTGGGTTTCCTAACAAACTATTATTATGACCACTTGTTTCTGTAGTGGTTAATCCATGTTGGGACATTTAACCAACATGACAAGGAGTAGGTCTTTTTAAGGCCAAATATTATAAATCATTTCTGTTTCTATCTCTTTTATTACTACAACACATGAGTTGTGGGTGTGATATAATAATGAGTGCATCGAGGCCTTAAAAATTCTAATATCTTGAGTTCAATAAGAAGTATTTGTAAAAATATGATCATTATTTCACCCCCCCCCCCCCACTATGGGAAAAATCAGCCTCGGGGAATCATAGTTTGAAATTTGGATTCATGAAAAATAATTTTAAAATAATGATTATGAGGCACTATTGAAAATTTATAGGTTTGTTTTCTAAAAATAATGAATCCTTAAGTCATACCCCTTATGGTTTATGGTATTGAGTCTATGTTATAGGATGCACTATTTATATTGGTATTAAGGGGTGGTTTTGAGAAACAAGTATTTCCAATGGTGTGGTCATGCTTATGGTTATATTGTATATGAGATAGAGAGAGATGTGTGTGTGTGTGTGTGTGTGTTTATATCAATACTTAATGCTATTTATTATCCCACCTCCATTTTTCATTCCTTGGGAAACTGAATGTAGCTATAGGTATGTCCAAATACTCATATTTCACTAGTTTGGGATCATTCTCTAGCTAGTGACCCTTAGTATAGATTCTCCCTTATATAGTATTTTTTCCGTTGTATAGGCCAATTAGGGTATGACCAGGTGTTATGGTGGTTGGATTTCTTTGGTCATGCCAATATTTTATAACTATTCTTGATTTCCCTATTATCGCTGAGTTGATCCCAAGTTTTTTATGCTTGGTTATAATTATTTATCACTTATATTATATGGTGGTGATCATTGGATTACTAGTTATTGTTTACTAAATTGAAATTTTCTATTGTTATTATTATTTTGGTTATTTACCATTATCATATTTTCTTTTCAAATAAAAACAAATGGTCATTCTTATTCAGGGTAAAATGTCACTTTAAACCAAATTTTTCTTCCTTATATAAAGTTTTAAATGGGCAGTTTTAGTTGAAATGCATAACCTCCATGTTTTAAAAATAAATAATTTTAATATGGTGATTACCCATAATTGGTTTTGAAAAAAACCAAAAAAATACTTTTTAGTCTTATTTCAAGATAGCATGAAATGGATTTTTTTTATTTAAATATTATGCATGGGGTGTGGGTTTCTTGGCATACCTATAGGGATATATACTCATTCCTATTAACATTTTAGGTTTAGGTCTTGGTTCAGCTTCGATCATCATGAAGTGATGGTAGTATTGAGGATGGATGGTGACATCAGGGTCACACAAAGACTAGTTTGGGTATTTTAGTTTTATTTGGTATCACGGATATATTTTCCATCTTGAACCTCCTATTCATAGTCCCTATTTTATTCTGGTATATTTCTATGGTTATGTTCATTCTTTTACAAGTCATATTTTATGCTTATACTCTGTTTAGTTTCTATCTATTTATAAAACCGTTTATCTAATTTGGAGTGGATGTCCAATGTATGGAAAGGTCATGGTTGAATTTCTAGAAGAATTATGTAGTTTATTAAATCATATTTATTGGGAAAAATAATTCCATATTGTGTATATATGATACCATGTAATGTGTCTCCTGGGGATCAGAAACACCCTTTTGGTCATGTCACAGGCCTTCTTGGGATCTTGGTTTACGGGTGGCTCAGATTGGTTCTGGATGATGATACTTGAGTCATATATGACATGTAATAACACACAATGTATGAATATGACATCCAATGTACTTAGAATTATTTAAAAAAATTACAATTTTATATCATATTTAACTTTTAATTTCTTACAAGGTTCATAAAATGAACAATAAGATCAATTTTTCTTTAAAATTTAAGACAATAATAATCGATTTATTTATGAAATGTTATGATGGATTTCCTATAAATCAAATATGTGATGTGCTCAAAATAATGAAAATATATAAAAAAAATTGATTTTTTGATTTTTTTTGTTATTTATTCCTTTGGAAGAACAAGTCTAGTGTATTGTAATGCATTGGGGGTGTTCATACAAGATTGATTCTATTCTATTTTTTTCATAGTTCAGTGATCGAAAATTATGATTGCTTTAAATAGTATAAAAAATATATTGAATCATATAACAAACTAATTGAGATGATTGTTAATACATCCACCACAATTCAAGTACAGTCATCATTTGATGGCCATTATACAATACCCAAATTTTTGAAACCCCCTTTTTATTAGTTTTCCCATAATTTAGAACCTTCTATATTTATTTTAATAAAAGGAGGAAACAAAACACATATTTTATTTTCCTTGGGTGGAAACTCCCCCTCTTTTAAGGGGGGGCAGGAAAAGTGGGTGGGGAAATTGGCCAAATCCTTCTAGCCACTATATGAAAGAGATGGTAGGGGATGGGGCTTGTCTTTAAAATAAGGAACCCACTGGCAGATTTATTATCACCTCAAGAAACTTCTATTAGAAAATACGAAGGCAGACAAATAATACAATAATATTTTGAATCTTGATGAATGAATGAAATTCACTGTCCAAAAGGGTTTGATCCACCAAAAATTTTTATTGTAGGGTTCTCAGTGGAAATTTCCCTCGAGGATTTCAAAAAGATTTTGGAAATGTTGAACACTAAATTTTGACAACATTGATATTGGAAGAGTATAGCTATATAATTTTTTATTATACATATTAATAATGGATAGTATCATCATCTCCTTATTTATATATCAAAATTGGTGTGATCCACACTAATCCAATCTCACCATTTTGATTGAAGGACACTTTTATTCAATTGAAACAAGGGAACCTTTAAGGGAGACAGCTAATCAGATTTTGAACTTTAAAAATACAAATTTTATGGGTAATCTCTACATTAGTTATTTATTATAAAATATTTTATTTTACTTTATTTTATTTTATTTTACTGTTTTGTATATATATATAATATATATAATTAAATTTTTTACTAAAAATATATATTTTAAAAATAATTTTAAAGAATTTTGGCATACACATTTTTTATAGAAAATCCACTTCCTGTGGTCCCTTTTGTCTAAGGTAGGAGCTTTGTGAATTTTACCCCCATTTCTAATGTGGGATTCCACATGTTTCGTCCACCTCATCCATCAAAACCTCCAAAATGTGGGTCCCACCAAAAACTCTTTTATTTATTTATTTTATGAATAAAATTATAACAATCCCCAACTTTTATTCATAAATATTAATTCTCCATATCACAAATGAATAATTATACATAATAAAGGTATCTTTCGATTTAAAATTTTACTTAGTATCAATATCTCAAAGTATCATCAGCTTTACAACTATTTGAAACCTTAAACTTGTTAATATTTAAAATAAATTGGAGATATCACACATATAGTGATCTTTCCATCCAACATCTCATTTTGTATCACTTTTAAGACCATGTTCTTATATCCTTTTCATGAAATCTCTAAATATTAAACCCATTAAATCCTATAAGAAGAGACACCACTTCTAAGTTTACATAGGAAAAATATTAAAATTTGGTTTTGTTATTAGAACACATAACTCATCAAGTATTAATATTTTTTAAGAGTTTATAACTCAACATCTATTAATAATAGATGATATTGAAACCAAGTTGTTGGGGTTATAATTTTCAATATCAATAATCATCTTCATAACATGTTTCTTTTCACCCATTAAACACTTTTATTAGGATCAACCTAAATAAAGTGTTTGGATTCCATTACAAAAATGATTTATTTTAGGGGTATTAACACCATCTATTTATTAACTGTATGAATGATCTCTCTTGGAAAATATTTTTTAAATGAATCTACAAGGTTTTTACATAATATCACATAGAAAATTGTTATGGTACCATATTATAACAATTTTCTCACAAAATAATGTATCAAAATTATATGTCTGGACTTTCCATTGTATATAAAACTATATGATTTGATAAAGTTTCTTTATTATCATAATTTATAGATATGGGAGGCATTGGACTTGGACACAATCTAATAACCAATAATATATCCATGATTCGTTTATCCTCCTTTCCATATGTTACTAAGGAGATAAACTCTGGATCCATGATAGAATGTGAAATACATGTTTGTTTCTTATTCTCCCAAGAAACAGCACAACCTCCAAGAGTAATCAACCATCGAGATAGGGATTGATTATCACCAATACTGGTAATCCAAATTGAATTGGTTTATACTTTTAATATAGTTAGATAATCAATGTAATATAAACTTAAATCCTTGGCCTTTCTCAATTATCCAAATATTCTCATTATACATTTCCAATGATATGCACTTGGATTACAAGTATATTTACTCATTTTACATACTGAAAAAGTAAGATAAAGTCTAATATAATGTGTTAAATATATTAAAGATCCAATTTAACTAGTATACTCATGTTGTTATATGGCTCTAACCATATTCATAAATAGTTTAACACTATAATCAAATGGATTATTAGAATCCTTGAAACTAAGATGATCAAATTTATTTAACATTTTTTCAATGTAATGAGACTAACTTAAAGAATATCCCCCACTATTTTCTCTAAATTTAATACCTAAAATAGTATCAACCATTCCAAGATCATTCATTTTAAACATAGATGATAAATAATTCTTTGTTTCATTTAAACAAACCATATTGGATCTAAATGTTAACATATCATCCATAAAACAACACACAATAACTCCATATTCTTTTTTAAACTTTGAATAAACACATTTATCCACATTGTTATAAATAAATCCATTAGGTAATATAATTGAATCAAATTTTTCATTCCATTAATTTGTATTTTTTTAAGGCCATAATGAGATTTAACTGGTTTACATACTTTCTTTTCATTACCTTGTAAAAGAAACCTTTTTTTGTTCCATGTAAACCTCTTTGTTTATGTCTCTGTTTAAAAAAGTATTTTTAATATCCATTTGATGGACATAAAAATAATTAATTTAATCTCATGCAAGAAACATCCATATTAAATTAATTTGAGCTATATGATCATAATTATCAAAATAATCAATCCCTTCTTTTTTCTAAAACCATTGGAAACCAGTCTATCTTTAAAAGATTGAATTTTTTCATGGGAATCACAATTATTTCTAAAACCCCATTTACAACCAATAGGTTTTAAACCTATTGGGAAATCCATAATAACCTCGGTATTATTATTCATAATGGAATCTATTTCATCATCAATTGATTATTTCTATAAAGAAACATCTCTAAAATCCATAGATTAATTATATGTATTTGGGTTATCTTATATAGTTAATACCATAGGATACTTATTTAGAATATTATTATTTTGATCTCCCTTAGCAAGGAAACCCATGGAATCTGAAGAAATAAAGTTTGGATGTAAATTTTCTCTTTACTATGTCTTGTACACCATTTAGGGTAAAATTTAGAATCATCATTATTCTATACTATTGTATTTGAACTAGATTAAGTACAATAGATAGGGGTGTGAGGAATAACCTCCTCCATAATATCTTTATAAAATTTATTTTCAAAAAACTCTTCATACCTTGATTGAATAATGATATTATCTTAAAAATACATAACTCTATATTATTTTCTATTTTATGCATATCCAAAAGAACACCTTTAATCACTCTAGTTCTAAGTTTAGTTATTTTAAGATTAGAAAATCTATAGTAATCTAAACACCCACACACTTTAAAATATAAAATATCAGGTCATATACCTTTCCAAATTCCATAAGTGGGTAAAACAATTTCCTATAAAAAATCCTATTATGAATATGATATGAAACAAATAAATCTTTACCCTATAAATTTAATGGTAAATTAGATTCATTAATCATGAAATTTACCATTTCTAGTAAAGTGCATTTTTTATTTTCAGAAAATTTATTTTTCTGAGGTGTTTTAGGAGTAGTAATTTGATTAATTATTCCATTTTATTTAAATAACTCTTTAAATTAATTAATAAAGTATTCACCACCTATATATGAGTTTAATATTTTAATCTTTTTATTTAATTGGTTTTCAACTTTAGCTTTATACTTCTTAAAATATTAAAGGATTTATCTTTTTCTCTAAGAAGATAACTATGTAAATATCTATTATAGTCATAAAAAATTAATAAAATATATTTATCCTCTATGAGTTAATAAACCATTTAATTCAAAAATATCAAAATGTTCTAATTATAATGTATTAAGATTTCTCTCTACACTTTTAAATGGTTTTTTGAATATTTTAGATTCTACACATGTTTTGTGTTTATTAAATTAATTTAAAAAGTTAATTAAGTTTAAATTATTAATTAATTTTAATTAGTTATAATTAACATATTCCAAATGATCATTCTATAAATTATATGAATCAATCAAGTAATAAAAATATTCAATCATATTATTAATAGATAGTGTATTCATGCCATCATTTGAGTACCCCTTCCCCACAAACATGCCTCTCTTTGGCAAGATAACCTTGTCAGATTCAAATGAAACCTAAAATAAATTATTACATGGAAGATTGACATAGAATAAATTATTTTTAATCTTAGGTATATAAACCACATTTAGAAGATTCAGTTTCTTCAGAGAAGTAATGTCTAGTTCCATGCTTCCTTGTCTGGTGAGATTGATGCATGCATTATTTCCAAGGTGTGTTTCCTTCATAATAGTAATTTTGTCAAATTTTTAGAGAATTTAATGATCCTTTAATACATAAAACATTTATCCATAATCAAGACACTATCCAATATTCATTGAAGTCGTATTGACTTTGAATATCATCACAACTATATTTTCTTCTTTGAGTATATTTGCAGTGGGTATGATAAATTCTTTCAATAGCAACATCACCTTGATAAATTCCATGGGTTTCCATATAAAAATAATTATACCTTATTTTTAGAAATATTTACTTTCTTATTTAATTATTTAACTTTATTCTTTACATGTAATTAAGTGTTTGGCAGTGCCTTTACCTCAATAAAATTAACCTTGTTATCAAATTGTGAAGTTGTAACCACATATCTCAATATGGATTCTTATCCTATTTGAAGAAACTTTTGAAATTATTCTAGGTAAATATACTCACTCTTTTTAATGGCTTATTTACAAAACTATTTCCATATAGGTGTAAATTTTCAATAATTTCACCAACTTGGAAAGTTTCTGGTTTATTAATTTTAAGATAAAAAAGATTATTTTCTATAACATGGAGCTCATAAACTTGATCCAACATCTTATTTTTATTAAACATATTGGAGTTAATATAATTTGAAATAATAAATTTATTGGAACCTTATTCCTTATCTTTATACTTGAATTTTAGTGTATCCCATATATCTCAAGTGGCCTTTATTTAGAAAAAATAGTCATAAAGATGATTTGATAATGTGCTGAGAATAGTTACTTAACACAAAACCTCATCGTCTTCATGTTTTTCCTCATTACTCAAATATGTTTGAATAAGTCATGTAAATGGGTGTGTCATCAGGATTTGGATTAGGCTCTTCAGCAATGGGAGTAAGGTTTGGTTCCATAATATAAAAAATATTCAACACTATAATAAGGAACTCTATCTTATCTTGTCATTGGGAGAAGTGGTTGACATTAAAATGATCAAGATTGATCATGTATTAGTTAATAAATTTAAGATATTTTGAGTCCATATTGTAGATTATGACTTACTCAAACCCTTTTGATTATTGTAAAATAGAAAGGAAGATAATGAAAATAGAAAATTTTCAAATCATGATGCATGAATGAAATTCACTATCCAAAAGGGTTTGATCCATCCCCACTTGTTGATGTAGGGTTATAGGTGCAAATATACCTTGAGTATTTCACAATGATTTTGGGAATAAGAAAACAACTAATTTTGATAACCCCAATGTTGATAGAATATATCAGGATAATTTTGGATTTGAGAGATTAATAATGGATAATATCATCATCCCATTATTTATTGATCAAAATCAGTGTGATCTACAATGATTCAATCCCAATGTTTTGATCAAATGACACTTTGATTGAATCGAAAAAATGTAGCCTTTGGATGGATTCAACCAATTTTATTTTAATATTTTGAAATCCAAACATTGTGACTAATCTCTTCACTAGTCATCTTTTATAAAATATTTTTTTTTTATTTTTTTTTTTATTATTATTATATATATATATATATATAATTTACATAAAAAAAACATTTTACTAAAAATATATATTTTAAAAATACTTTAAAATCATTTTGTAATATATATTTTTTTATGGAAAACCCACTTCTCAAGGACCCTTTTTTAAGGGATGACATTTGAGAATTTTATCCCCATTTCTAATGTGTAATACTACATGCTTTATCCACCTCATCAATCCAAACCTCTAAAAATATGGTTCCCACCAAAGAAACTATTTATTTATTTATTTTATGAATAAAATTTTAAAAATCCATTACTTTTATTCATAGATATTAATTCTATACATTAAAATTGAATCCTTATACATAATAAAGGTATCTTTCTCTTTAAACCTTTACTTAGTATCAATATCTCAAAGTATTATTATATTTATAAGTTTTTGAAACATTAAACTTGTTAATTTTTTAGATTATCCAGTGATATCATACATACAATGATCTTTCCATCTAACAACTCATTTTTTAGTACTTTTATGGTCATGTGCTTATATCCTTTTCATGAACTCTCTAACGAGTAAACCCATTAACACCTATAATAAGCGGAATCACTTCTAAGTTCACATGGTAAAAATATTACAAATTGCTTCTGTTATTAGAACACATAACTCATCAAGTATTAATATTTTTTTAAGAGTTTTTAACTTAGCGTCTAGTCATAATTGTTGATATTTACACAAAGTGGTTGTAGTTATAATTTTCAATATAAAAAATCATCTTAATAACTTTGTTTTACCCATTAAACACTTTGATTGTGATCTAACTAAAGAAATTGTTGGGTTTAAATTAAAAAATGGTTTATTATATGGGTTTTTACCCCGTATCTTTATTAGTTGTATGAATGATATCTTTTGACATATATTTGGTAAATGGATCCGTAAATGTTTTACACAATCCCACATTGAAAACTATTATGGTACCATCTTGTAACAATTTTCTAACATAATTGTGTCTCAAACTTATATGTCTATAATTTCAATTATACATGAAACTATTTTCTTTTTAAAAAGTTGATTCACTCTCATAATTTAAAGATATAGGAGGCATAAAAATAGGACACAATCTAATATCTAGTAATATATTCTAAATCTATTAAGATTCCTTTCCTCGTGTTGCTAAGGCAAAAAACCTCGACTATATGGTCGAATGTGAAATGTATGCTTGTTTCTTGATCACCCAAGAAATAACACAAACTCAAAGAGTAAAAATCCATTCAAATGTGGATTAATTATCACCAATAGTGGTAATCCGACTCACATTGGTGTATCCTTCTAATACAGTAAGATAATCATTATAGTATAAACATAAATATTTGGTCTTTACCAAGTATCCAAATATTCTCATTATACATTTCCAATGATCCCTGTTATGATTACTAATATATCTACTCAGTTTACATACTAAAAATGAAATATCAGGTCTAGTACAATGCATTACATACATTAAATAAATTATTGAAATAGTATACTCAAGTAGTGTTATGGATATACCTATATTCATAAAAAATTTAACACTAGAATCAAATGGAGTTTTAGTATCCTTGAAACAAATATTTTCAAATTTATTTAACATTTTTTCCTTGAATGTGACTGAATTAAAGAATATCCCCCACTATTTTTTCTAATTTCAATACCTATAATAGTATCTAATATTCTAAGATCCTTTATTTTAAACATAGAGGATAAATAATTATTTTTCTCATTGACACTAACCATATCTGTTCCAAAAATTAACATACCATCCAAATAAAGACACAAAATAACTCCATATTCTTTTGAAAACATTGAATAAACACATTTATATGCATTGTTATAAATAAAACCATTAGGTAATATAATAGAATCAAATTTTTCATGTCATTTATTCAGAGATTGTTTAAGGCCATAAATATATTTAACTAGTTTACTGATGAAATCCTATCATGGGGTGATTAGAAAAACATAATTTGAACCCCATAAAAATCTAGTAAAAGTGGGGCTCTGATTGTTTTTAGAGAAGTCACTGTTATAAGTGTATTTAAATTCTTTTTTGCGGGTTCAGTTTTTAAAAGAGGTGGAAAATAAAATAGGGTTAATTTTGAAATAAAATTAAGGAAGTAGTGGTGTATCCTTGGATTATCTCTTCACTCTCCTTTTGAATCATTATTCAATTGATTTTTAATTATCATGTCATTAATTGAATCTTACTGATTACTTAAATCAAGAAATTTTATTTCAGATAAAGAAACACAATGATCATTATCTTCCTGGACCTTTCCTAGTATTTTATTTGGATATCCCCAATTACCCATGAATTATCACCACTATATGTTATCACATGCAATTGGTTTAATCCAAGTGGTTTATGTGTGCAATCCTAAAAGTAAGTAGAATAATTTAAATGTAATAATCCAGAAGAGACATCCATTATTAATACTAGTAAATTCTATAGAGGAGGTAGAACATTGAAAGAGTATAATTCATCAATAGAGGGTGAGGATATTCTCCTTGGATGAACCATAAGGGTTTTAATGTTCCGTCTTTGGAGTATTACAAAGGAAAATTAAATTACAAAAGAGTTTTGGATTGAAACCTTCCAGAGTATGTTCTCCACCTTCTTCATGTTAAAATATCCCTATCTTCTCCTAATTTAATTCCTTTTATTAATAATGGGAATCCTATCTCCATTTTAGAGGAACAATATTCTTCTTTGATTTCAGGAATTTTAGGGAGTAGGTAAAATTTCAGTGGTCCAGAATAGTTGTCCTTTTTTGGTGGGGTAATCTGATTCTTTTCAATAGTTGGTAAAAGAGAGTGGGAATGGAATTTGAATTATGGGCCTTGTTATTTAGTACAGTGCATGGAAATAATTTTTTTACCCATGATACATCACTTCATCTAGAATATACACTTATATTTTTTCATCATTAGCTGAAAAACGCCAACCATTTCCTTAACAGTGGAATTCTAGCTTCTCTACAAACTAGTTATTTCTACTCACCTCATACTTGAAGATCGCACATGAAGAAAATTTTATTTAATAGTGGATAGAATTTATTTAAATGGAATGGACAATTCTATTTCCTCATATTCTCCATGTTTCATGGGTGTATGGTCCTTTTTCAAGTGGATTTGGTGTCAATAAGCAGCATTTTTCTTCAAGACATAATGTAGTATCAGGACTCCCTTGGAAGCTGCTCTGGTAGAGATGCTTCACTCATGGCACACTCGGATCGATCTCTACCTCAGTAAAAGTAGAGTTGAAATGGGAGAATAGTACTATTGAAAATATCTTGTAAAAGTAGCTATGCTCTAACAACATCTCAAATTCAAGGTTTGTAGTCGAAGGTGGCATCAGCAGGGTAGGTGTTTCCCTATTCTTCCTCAAGGTGGAGTGTATAAATGGGGGTGGTATCTACCTCTTATTGGAGTATCTACTAGCTTATTACCTTAGAAATTATTCATCAAAGGGTTCATGATATAAATGATAGGATGAGGCTCAAGTTCTATTGATGGTTATAGGGAAGGAAGAGGCACATTAGGGTGGGTGCAGATTATAGTAATCATGCTTACCATGAATTTCATGGTTAGTGTTCTAAACACAATATGTATTTTGAGAAGGGGTGTCACAATGTATATTATTACCATGAGAGTGGTGGAATGAATAATAAAATTATTTGTGTGGTCATATCTTTTTGTCTTTTTATATTTTCTTTAGCACACACGGTCATTTGTTGGTACTCATAGTAGGTATGCCTACCATGATAATAGGGTGTAGTAAGGTGTTCAGATGACCGTGAGAAGTTCTTGTGGTAGTCTTAAGTCACAGTCACCATGCCTACTATGAGATGGTATGTTCAAGAAAGGGGAAGCATATGGTCAGAACCTATGGTAATCTTAGTGATCATGGATTCCATGGTAAGTCTTGGCCTTTCTAATTTTCAACCCAGCAAAAGTTTACAACTTTTCCTATTATAGTATAAAAATCCACCCTAAAAGAAATAATTGGCTTCACAAATTAAATCAAAAGATTTATTTATTAATAAATACCATATTTAAATCCAAGTACCAATTAAGTTATTATTTAATAAATTCAACATAAATAGATATTTACCTAGGAATTAAACTATATGTGGACTATTTTCAATGAATAACAAATAAAAATATGGAAATTTAAAGCTCACATCACTCCCCCAAAATTAGACTGTTTCACTATAGGATATTTTATCATTGAATTAAATTTATTAAAAAATAAAAAAGAAATAAATTTCATCCTACCTAAATCTAAATTTACCATCCATAGTTGAGACAAAACACAAGTCCATCCAAAGTTAAAAATATCATGCCTTATATGTGAATCAAGCCACTGCCTTACTTCAATTTAATCAATGGTTTAGGTCAGGTGTGGATTAAATTGTATTTAAGTGGAAGAAAAATTTTAATAAAAAGTGCCTCTATTTATCCTTCTTTCTTAAGTTTTATTAAACAACAGTTTGATTTACCACTTCCTTGATACAAATTAAATAAATAAAGTATAAGTTAGTTGCCCCTATTTTTATGGGTTCAATATTCACCTCACCTAAATGGACATATTTTTTAAAAGTACCTTTATTTGAAATTATTTTTCCCATCCATAATTATTTGCAAAGAACTATTTATAACACTTATTTAGATGGATTTATTTAATTATAGAATCACACCCAGTTACCTTGCCTCATAGATCCACTGTGGGTTCCAAATTTCCCATTTGTATTCCTGGTTGAAAGGACTTATATCATTTTCATTTAATTTGTAACCCTAAGGTGTTCTATATAACAGAGGTCAAGATTCCTTATATCAAGTTCAAAATTCTAATGACATAAAGTTATAGAATTGATTCCACCAAAATATTTTCACTCACACTCCATCTCTTAATTATAAAACCAAACTTTCATAAAAGTATTGACAAATTCATTCAAATATCATTTAAAATTTATCATTTTTAAAAGAAATAATTACACAAACTCTAGAATGGTAATTTTAAACAATGCAGGGTAGCTATGAAGTTCAATAAAAGGGGTGAAAATAAAAACAAATAAATATACAAAAGTGTAATGTACAATTCTGTATTTTCAAGAAAAGGGGTTTTTATTTATTTACAAATGTCAGCTGCTCTCTTTCCCTCACACTTGGTTCTAATAATTTCCCAATTAAATTTTAGTATGCAATTACTTAAGAAAAAAGTTCAAAAAAAATAAACATCAAGACCAAAATGAGGGAAAGAGACAACCTTGAAGTGATTAATTTTTAGCAGTAAAGAGGAGTAAGGACTCTTCCATGGGTTCTTTCCAAAATTTCTCCTGGTAATTCTTTAGTTTTTGGTCATTCACTTTGAATTGTTTCCTTGAACCAATTTATAAAATCTAAATTTCACTAAAATGGAAAGTGTTAATTATTATATGTGGATTAGTCCATTTGGAATGAAACCTACCCAAGAAGAGTTTCATCCTTGAATAAAATTGCAGTACTTCATCTCTAACTTGAAATTATATTTTTTTGGATCAAATTTTCATGGGAAGATTTATTTTTTCCTTTTTATAGTGGTGAGTTCTCATATTCCTCTCTTATTAATTCCTCAAGCTCCATTAATCACAATTTCCATTAGTCTCTAGCCTTGATAAATTCCATGTTTACTCATCTGATATACCAATAGGATTTTGTTTGCATCTCAACAGGAAAGTGTAAATGTTTAACATAAATAATTTGGTAAGGATACATACCTAATGGGGTTTTTTAGGTAGTTTTTTAGGCCAACAAAACATTTTCTAGCTTCTTACTATAGTATTTTCAGGTTGGTAGTACTATTTTCTCTAGGATCCTTTCGGCCTATCTCACAAACACCTCTTCCAATCCATTTGTCTATGGGTGGTAGGTAGTGTAGTTTTTATGGTACACTCCCATTTTCTCATGAGGGATTCCATATTCTTGTTACATAAATGGATTCCTTGGTCATTGATCAAAGATCAGGGTATTCAAAACCTACAAAATATATTTAATTTAAGAAATTCAATTGCAATTTTTGAGTCATCATCCAAAGTGGATTTTTCCTCAATCCATTTAGACACATAGTCTATTACCAATAATATATATGAAAATCTGAATGATATAGTAAATGGGCCCATGAATTCAATTCCACATACATCAGATATTTCATAAAAAATCAAATTTTTATAGGGAATTTTCTATCTTTTTGAAATTTCACTAGTAAACTGGCATTTGAAGGATTTTTGACAAAAATCATAAGAGTTTTTAAAAATGGTAGTCCAAGATAATCTAGTTTCTAAAATTTTCCTATCAAATCTTTGAGGTGAAAATGGCCTCTATATACAAGTGTATGTCAAAAATAAAGTATAGAATGTATTTATTCCTCAGGAATACATCTTCTAATGATTTTATCATTACACATTTTCCATAAATAAGGGTTGTCCCATACATAGTGTTTGGATTGAAATTTTAATTTAGTAGTTTGGTGCTTATATAATAACAAAGGTACCTTGGTTATGATTATAAAATTCATTATATCAGTATATTAGAGCACTGGGGTTAGGCTTTGTAATTGATCAACTAGGAAGGAATCATCCAGGCTAGTCTTCTAGACTGGTTCTACCTCGACAATGTGAGGCAACCTGCTTATGTGGTTACCCATTGTATTTTCAAAGACCTTCTTATCTTTAGCCTTGAGGAAAAACTCGTTCATCAACAACATCCATCTTACCAGTCCAGGATTGGAATCATTCTTCTTGATCAAATATATTAAATCTATGTGATCATTATAAAATATAATAACATAATTTTTCCAAATATATAATAATAGACAGGAAATCCTTATCTATTTTTTTGTTGTTGATATGGTTAGTTTATAGGGTTTTTGAAATTTAGGCTATCAATTTTGGAATCCTACCAATCCTTTGAGACAAAACAACCCCTACAAATTTGTTGGATGCATCACAAAGTATCTTGAATGGGTGACTCTAATCTGGTGGGTAGATGATGGGGTAGTGGTTAAATATTCTTTTAATTTATCAAATGTTGGTAGGCATGATTCAGAAAATATAAAGTCAATTAATTTATTGAGTAAATTGGTTAGGGGTGAATCAATTTTGTTAATGTCCCTAATGAATCTTCTATAAAACCCAACATGGCTTAAAAATGATTTAATTTTATAGAAATTGGTAGGGTAATGTAATGTACAAATTATATTCACTTTTTGTTTTTGGGATTCTATTCCATCATTAGAAATTAAATCGCCTAAGAAATTTTCTTTTTCTACCATAAAATAACATTTTTCAAAATTTAAAACCAGTTATTTCTCAATAGATCTTGGAAAAACCATTTCTAAACTTTACAAACAATTTTAAAATCTAGTCCTACACACAGTAAGGTCATCATGGAATTATTCTAAAAAAATTAATCAGATTTGAAAATATTCTTACCATGAAACGTTGAAAGGTACTTGGGGCATTGCAGAGACCAAAAGGTAATCTTTAGTATGAAAATTTAGTGAAGGGGCATGTAAAGGTGGTATTTTCTTGGTCATAGGAAGCTATTGTAACTTGAAAATATCTAGATAAACCGTCAAGGAAGTAATAATTTTCTTTCCTAGCTAGTATTTCTAGAATTTGGTCTACAAAGGGTATAGGGAAATGGTTTTTCTGGTTACATGGTTTAGTTTCCTTTAGTCAATACAAACTCTCCAATTATTTTTGATTTAGGTGGGTACTAATTCATTGTTTTCATTTTTCAAAAAAATTTAAATGGTTTTATTTAGAATAATTTGAATGGGGATCACCCATGGAGATTTTGAGATGGGATATATTATTTTATATTTTAAAATTATTCATACTTGTTTTTTGGATACCTCTAGGAGAGTTGGGTTAAGTCTCCTTTGAGGTTGTCCCACTAAATTAGATCTATATTCTAACAAAATTTTGTGCATCCAGGTGGTAGGGTTTATTCCTGGAATATCCCCCAGTGTCCATAATATGGATTTAAAATTATTTATCAAGAATTTTGGTAGTTGGTTCTTATGGTCAGGTTTTAAATTATTGGAAATTATGATGGGAAATTGTGTATCCTCCTTTAAAAAGGCATATTTTAAATTTGAGGCTAGAAAATTCATTTCTAATTCAGGGGGATTTTCTATAGATGTCTACATTTAACTATTCTCTATGATAGATACCTACAAATGAAAATAAGAAATGTTAGAATCAGTTTTGAGTACCTCATCAAAATAATTTTTATTAATTTATTCAAATCTATCCATAGTTGAAATTGTCTCCAAGTTAAGTTCATTTTCAAAAATAAATGTGTCCAGTAAGTTGGGTGTTTCCAAAGATTCTCATAGTGTAATTATATCATAAAATGTTTTAGTTTCCTCCTTAGAATAACAAGGGATTTAAAAAAAATTTAATGTGAAAACAAAATTTTTATTATGTGAATTTTTCATTAAATCAAATATATTGAAATCTACTATTTCCTCCCCAAAATTCATAGATAGGGAGCTTTTGTTGAAATTTATGATGGTTTTAGATGTTTTTTGGAAATATTATTCCTAGAATAATGGGATAATGATATTTATCTTTGCCTTATTCCATGTTGAGAATATAGAATTCAATAGGAAATGGGTATCCTTGTACACTTCCTAGAACATCCTCAATGAAACCTACCAAATTGGAAGTGGCTCTGTTGGAAAGTTGTACATCTACACAGGTCTTTTAAGTTCTCCCATTTGTAAATAATAATAAATATAATAAGGCATTATATTAATTTAATCTCATATGTCACACAATTCATTGGAAAATTTAAGCTTACCAATTGTACAAGGAATAGAAAAAGAACTTGGGTCCTGGAATTTTTTGGGAATTTGTGAGGTAATAAGAGAAGAGAAATTATTACCTAGTTGCACCTCTTTATTTTATTTTAATCTCCTCCTACCAGTTCAAATATTCTTAATGATTTTTTCATAACTTGGAATGTTTTGAATGGATTCCAATAGGGGTATGTTGATTTCTACTTTTTTGAAAACTTCCATCATCTCTTGTTTTAATTATTCCTCAGTTTTTCATGGTTATTTCATTATTATAGGGAAGGTTAGGTTATGGGTATTCTATTACCTCTCTTTTTTCTTTTTATAATACCTTATTGGTCTCTTTCTAGGGTTCTCTTCCATGGGAAAATACTTAAAATTCTTGATGTTGTAAACTTTCATTTTCAATTTCCTAGAGTGGTATTTTCCTATCTTCCAGTTCTTTTCCACTTATCAGGGTAATGGCACTAACTTTTACTTTAGGGTTTTAAATTTTCTAATCATGAAGCTTTTTTGTACCTTGGTTTACCATATTATTCAGGGTGGTCATCATCTGACCTAATTTTCCTTTTAATTCTTTTAATTCTAACCCATGATTAGTGAGGTCGGTGTGCTGATTATTTTGAGATTCTATTACTTGTCTCAACATGTATTTCATGGACAGTTCTTGTAGTTTTCCTTCCTAATAGCTTGTAGATTTTTGGAAATTCTATCTTTGGAATGGGGGAGTTTTAAAAGTATGTTGATTAGTCTATTGAAATGTTGGTATTTGATTCTTCTAGATTTTTGCTCCAAATTGGTGAGTGGGGAATTATCTAAATCCTTGGTTGATACTTGGTTGATTCTAAAATTTACATTGGAACATTTCATCACAGTAGTCGGTTCCTTTAATTAGAACTCATCTATCCGTGAAATTTTCCTAGGAGTAATATAGTTGGAAGGACCATGGGAGTGTGGTAGATGATGATTCTTGTACTTTATTCACAACTAATTATATGACGAGTAAATTTAGTTCATCAATTCTATTTTCTAACAAAGATGAGTTGGAAATTCTTACCTCATAAATTCCTCTAGTTATAGTTATAGTACCAAACTGTTATGAATTTTGTGAGATCCTTTCAATGAGTTATCATACTTCAATTTGTGACTTATCAATTAGTTCCCCTCTTAAATAAGAATCAATTAGTTTTTGTTCATTACTCATCATCCCTTGATATAAAAATACCAAGAAGTGATGTTCTTCATTCAGCTGGTGTGGGAAGGAGGTAGTTAGCTTCTTAAATCTCTCCCAAAACTCATAAAGAGTCTCTCCATTTTATTTTTTGATTCCATAAATTTATTTTCTTTGTTATAAACTTATTTAAGTAGGAAATAATTTATGAAGGAATGACTTTTTTAGATCTTCTAATGAGTTGACTTCTCCTAGATGTAGGTTGTAGAGCCACTCCTTGGATACTCCTTTAAGTGAGAAGGGGAATTACTTCTAGATAATTTGATCCTAAGAGACTCTTCTAGTTCTAAATCCATTACAAACATCCTTAAATGATATTAAGTGCCTATTTGGGTCTTCTCCAAATAGCCCGGGAAACTTAGGTAGTATCCCAAACATTCTTGTTTTGAGTTCACAGTCTTAATTATCATTTAATTGTAATTTTTCATCATTGATATTGAAACTGGGTGTATTCATTTATTTAGACCCAATTTTTTATTGTAAGACTTTGAAATATATCTATATATATATCCAGATATAGGTGAGAAGATGGCATTCAATTTCAAGGCCCGGTGTGCCCATAATTAATTTTATAAAAATATTAAATATAATTTATATTGTGCATGAACATTTTCTCAAAGAGAATGGGATAAATCTTAAACAGAAGCTTGGATTAGAAATTAGATATCATGGTTGAGTTTGGAACATGTTTTTTACTGTAGTAGTGACCTAAAATAGGTTGATATATGGAATTCAGACATCTTGCGCATTGGCGGTACATTCTATGGATTAATTAATTTATTAAATTCATTCATCCATTCATTCATTCATTTTAACCTAATAAAAATTCTATAACTAGACATCCATTTGGAATTATCTAGGGTTAGATACATAAACCCTAATATAATTATAGATCTTTCTTTCCTCTTTCCATTGGAGAATTAAATCATGTGATGATGAAATACTGGATCAGATTAGATCAGGACAGAGAAAACTCAACGGATTCCTTCAATCATTGGTGAGTGTGTTCTTCTACATAAGATGATCTAATCTCTAGGTAGGACTAATAAATTTTTGTTTTATTCTCTCGTTGATTAAATTAATTAAGCATATTGATTCTCATCTAGGATCTGTACCAATTACAGCCTTTTCATGTGCCAAGGTATCGATTAAATTGATTTATTTCAGTTATTTCTAAACTCGATTTCCCCATTCATGATAAATTGAAAAAAAAACACTTGGAAATTATCCTTAAACTTTTTTTATTGTGCTTTTCCCCCTCGATTTCTTCATGTTATTCACTGGTTGGACCCTACAGTCCCGATTCAACATTGTCTAGCGGTACCGAGCCTGATCGGACCCCCATAATTTTGACAGAATTAAGTGTGAGGAGTGGATCAGTGAATCGGGCATAGATCTAGGATGTTTGTGGGATGTGGATGATTGGTGATAAAATCTTTAGCTCCCAAAGAGCCTTAGGTGTGTGGGATGAGCGATGCATCACTGAGGAATATTAGAATCTGATTTCTAATGAATGATGGTTGGAAACCATGATCATCGGTCAAATCTACTATCTTCAAGTATAGATAGGGCCAAAATCAAATAATTGAGCCTATATATGAGGTATAGATCGGGAATCTGATTTTTTTTTTTTGAAAAACCCAACTACACACCATGTGCCATGATGAACACATGGCATATAACCCCTTTCCTACAGTGGCTAGGGTTTTGAGAAATTATAAGGATAGAATGATGTGTATCCCTCCTACACACTATATACCTCATTCCCAGATGGAAAAACCATTTGGTGGATCACACAGGTTATATCCCATGTGGAAGTATATGGGCATGAGGAAAAGTACATGGTCATGGGGACAGGTACATAGACATTACCAAGCAGACTAGCGGAACCCCAAGTGGAAAGGGTAGGTCATATATATCCCCCTACACACTATGTACTCCTACACGGTTGGTAATATTTTTACCTCTAGGGACACGACCTGGTGGTGGAGTGAGACCACATGCCATGTGAGTCCCCTCATACACTATGTACCTCTTGGTTCCATTTAAGGAAATTTTAAGGTTATGTACTTTTTTTGGACTCAGATTTTGGCCCACGAGTACCCTATCCTCGGTTTTTTTCAAGTAGAATATTATGGTTCCCTCATTTTTTTGATTTTGGGATATAATGTTGATTGTTATGGGAATGATGCTTGGTTAGGGGATTCTCAATGACAGCAATGATCACATAGGATCACCATAGGCTTTCCAAGTGGTACCCTTCAGTAGAGATGGTCAGTGGGTCCTCAATGACTTCTAAGTGGTACCCTCCAATAGATATGGACAGTGGGTCCTTTAATACATCTGAGTGGTACCGTCTAGTAGAGCTGGGAAGTGGGTCATCGATGACTTTTGAGTGGTACCCTACAGTAGATATGTTCAATGGATCCTCTATGACATCTGAGTGGTACCCTCTAGTAGATATGGGTAGTGGGCCCTTGATGAATTTCAAGTGGTACCCTCTAATATAGCTGGGTAGTGGTTCCTCGATGATTTTCAAGTGGTACCCTCCAGTAGTGCTAGGAAATAGGTCCTCAATGACCTTTGAAGTGAAACCCTCATACTAGGTAGGTCATGGGTCCTCCATCAACTATTAGAGTGGAACCCTCCTATTGTACCGGGGCATGGGTGCTCTACCTTGAGATTGTGGCCCCTGGATTGTGTGGTATAGTGGAAAGGTATGGTTTTACTTGGACGACTACTTTTGGGAAAACACGTGGTATATTTAGCATCGTTGATGGAATTTTGGATCTATTGGATACTTTTCTTCTTAGGATAAGCTGAGAGATGGAGATCTCCTTTCTCTCTTGAATGGTATTATTTTGAATGAGTATATATATATACCTATCTGCATCTATACCTTTAGATTTGGTTACTATCCTTCCCTAGGTTTCAAAAACATGTGGGGTATGCCATGTTCTTTTCGTGTTTATCTCTTCATGGTTGGATGAGTCTACTCTCCTATGATGGGTGGAAAATACTAGACATGTAGTTCACCTACACACTGTGTTGAGCCCCTTCAGTTTCAATGAGGTTACTTTCTCTTGGTTTGGGTTGAACTATTATCTTTCACTATATCTTACATCTTGTGTTCCATATACTATATTCCTTTCTTGTTGTATCTCTTATTAACCCCCTTCCCCTTTATATTTTAGGGCATCCTATAAGGTATGTATATAATTTCCCCTACATGTGATTTTCCCGCACGTTTTGTGTCTTATGCAGACAACGTACAAGTTGGTGGTAACTTTAGAGGAGCTTAGGGGTACTTGGGTGCTATAGATCATGTATAATGGTTGTAGGTTGGAGATAAAGAGTTGGGATCTCACAGTAGTTTATTTTTTCAATTTTTCAGGTTGGGACATATTTTCAGTTGGGCGTTTATTATTCCCCTTTTACTTTCCAGTTCACACTATCGTACTTTTGTACACCCTAGAGGTTATACATACTAGGTTTAATTTCTAGTTGTTGCATCTTTTTATTATTATTCCTCTATACTTCTACATTTATATATTCAAGTGTGTTCATATATGTACTTGAGAAAAGGCCTCTCATTTAGGATATTCCTTTTGATGCTTTTCACTTTCCCCTGACCTATGGAGGTAGTCTTGGGGTAGTTGCAGCTTGAGCCCCAACTTGGGTTAGGTTAGGATAGATTGGTATCAGAGTATTCCATTCCTTGGGAAATTGTCTGGAGTAGTCCCCATATGAGGATTTGGTTGGGTTTAGGGAAAAAAGTTTCAGAGTGTCTCAAGGGTGGATCTCAAGTCAGAAAATCTAGTGATGGTGTAGGAGGCTGATGTATCCATTCACCAGGACCTTGGATACCTTCTTGTCAACATGGCATACTGATATATTGGTTTTATGGATCAATGGTACTTGCATCATGTAGGATTGAGTCTTTGGCTATCCTTATTGATTCAGATCCCCATTGTTGTTACATCTTGATAAATATTAGGATGTCTTTTCAATGATAGACAACCAAGATACCAGTTATGGATCATAATGATGGTCTAATGAGTGAAGAGGCTTCATTTTATGGTCCATCCTACGAGCTTCTTCTTCTATTTGGAAAGATAGTGGCACCTCCAAATATCGAGCATCTGATATTTCTAATAGAGTAGGCTCAAGATGTATGTAGTCTTAGTAAACTCCATGAGTTACAACACTAGTGGTCACTGAGGTTCTGGGGGCTAGCCAAATCCTTAGTTAGTAGAGTATTGGATAGAGTCGGTGGTCCATATCTTCAAGCTTATTCAGACCCCGATGGATCAGGTGGTTTCACTGGCAGTTAACCTTTTCCAAAGAGTAGTTGGTCGATATTGGAGCATTATTACACAAATTTTTGATGAGTAAACACTCTCATGTCCCAACATCCAATAGTTGTTCCATGATGATTACTACTCCTCCTTATCACACTTAGTTTGGATTTAGGAGCTTATGGAGTGGCGATAGGGAGGGATGACGGTTGATGGGTATGCAACGAGTTTACAAACCTTACCCAATAATCCCACAACATGATCTCCAATGGATACTTCTGAGCATTTAAGTCTGAGTAGGGTCTCCAAATAGAGATCTATATGATTTTGGTTCCCCTTTTCATCACCACCTGTGATAGGGTGTTGGAGCGAGTGCTAGTGACGGATATATTTCTATCATAGGGACACCAGACAACTTGAGATGGCAGTGGGTGTCACCGATCTGATTTGTCTACAGTAGCTAGAAGGCACCTGTCGGTGGGGTCTCAACATAGGATCCCCTTTTGTGATCAGACTCAAGTGTGTGGTCATATGGTAGAAGGATAATACAGAGCACTGGGGGAAGCCCAGAGATTTTCGGTTCTATTCTTGTGATGGGTGAGGTCACATAACATGAGACCGCCTAACCAGATGTATCAAGGAGCACAGGAAGATAGCTAATGTGCCACCATAGCATAGGCAGTGCTGTGATCAAGGATGTCCTAGGAAAAGTGTGTTCTCTAGGGAGGCGAAGCTGGTAAAGGAGTAGGAGGATCTATGGGTGGTGGATGATGCTTTGAGATCCTTACACCACCACCACCAGGTGATCCATGTCAAGATTAGGGAGCTGGTAGTTGGGGTCGTGGACAACTATAGGCTATGGTGGCTTATGACCCCCAAGTGTGTGATATGATCATAATTATGATTTGTGTGTTTTCTAATATTTCTTCAGTATTATTATACATAGGTTATATCCATTAATTCATCTCTATAATCTTGGTGCGAAAGATGGAGCTCCTAGTTGAGGCACTATCCCAACAGCTTTATCTTGAGGTTCCTACAGGATATGTTTCTTCTATATCTTTTATCTACTAGTAGTGTGAGTTATCACATAGTGGAGAGTTTTTCATGTGTGACCTTTTCATCATGACAATAGAACCCAATTAATTCATCTTGGGTATGGATTATTTTTCCATGGTTTGAGATCATATTGATTGTCACTGTAGATGATTTAGATTCCTTCACACTGATGGGATGATATTTACCTTTATGGGTGAGAAGGATATCATAGCGGGGCATGTGGGTTCTATGAGAAGAATGTTATAGGCCATCACCCATCAGTTAGCAAGTATATCCCTTGGTGAATTAGTATCTTCAGAAATCTAGATTCCTTCAGTTGTGGAGGATTATATGGAAGTCTTCCCTGAGGGTGTTCTGGTACTACCTACGGGGCGATATATGGGTTTTTTCATTGACTTACATTCTGGTACCACTCTGATATCTTTTGAGGCATATCGGATGGCCCCTACCAAGCTCCATGAGTTCTGGTTGGAGTTAGAGGACCTTAAAGGGAAGGGTTTTGTTTGGCCTAGTGTGTCCCCCTGGGCAGATCCAATATTGTTTTGGAAAAGGGTAGATAGGAGATTGGGTGTTTTCTTGGATTGTCATCGCCTAAACCAAGCCACGATAAATAAAAATTACCCCTTGCTGAGTATTTACAACCTCTTTGACCAATTGTGAGGTGTGATATGGTTCTCAAAGATTGATCTCAGGTCCTTCTACCACCAGTTGAGGGTTTTCAAAGCTGATATTCTGAATCTGGCATTCAGATATCACTACAGACACTATGAGTTCCTAGTGATTCCATTTAGTGTGAAAAATGACCCCACCATGTTTATAGATTTGATGAGATGGATATTCCACCCATACCTGGACCATTTTCTGGTCTTATTCATTGAATACATACTTTTCTACTCTTCATTGAAGGAGTAATATGAAGAGCACTTAAGGATGGTTTTATATTTTCTTCGAGAGAACTAAATTTATGGGAATCTCTTGAGGTGCTATTTTTACGTTCAGGAGGTTCACTTTCTATGGAATTTCATTTCTACACATGGTTTAGTTATATACCCAATGAATATTGATGCAGTGCTTTCTTGAGATCTACCTAAAAGTATGTTATATGTGAGGATATTTCTTGTCTTGTTGGGGTACTATTGGAGGTTTTTGGCATACTTATCAAGAATTATATCCCCTTTAAACACCCTGATGTGGATAAAGAAATTGTTTTCCTAGAATGAGCAGTTCTAGAGGTTTTTTGAGGAGTTGAGGCTGAGGCTGATGAGTTCTCTTGTGTTGAGACTACCATAGGAGGGCATAGAGTATGTGGTGTATTGGATTCCTCGAGAGCTAGGCTCAGATACATGTTGATGAATAGACAGGAAATAATTTAATACGGGTTGAGGTAGTTGAGACCCCACAAGAAGAACTACATGACTCATGATCTAGAGCTGGCACTCATAGTCTTAGCCTAAAGGATATGGAGGAACTACTTTCTAGAGGATCACTTTTTGGTTTACTTAGACCATCATAGTCTCAGGTTTGTCTTCACACAAAGAGAATTATACCTGAGATAGTGATGTTGGTTGGAGTTCCTACAGGACTGTGACTTCAAAATAGTCTATACTTCAGTTAAGGGAAATGTAGTAGCAGATGATCTTAGTAGAAAGTATTAGACTCACTTAGTACAGGAGGAATCGGAGTAGTTGTTCTCATTATAGTTGGCCTTGGTGAAGCAGGGGGATATAACTTTTCTATAGTTGATGGTGTTTAATCCTCTTCCTCTTGAGTGTGTGAGAGAGTATCAGCTGGGATAAAACAATTGTGAGGTCTTACATAATCATATATCTATATTAGATTCACCAGCTGTATTTTCTAAATGAGGTAATCACTTCATCTTTTTTTAGAGAAGTAAGGTGGTTCCAGTCATGATGTGGGTAGAGGTGATGCAAGAATTCCACACTTCTCTCCTATTTGTTCATACTGGTGTGGGGAAGATGTACATATACATTCATCATTAGTTTTTGTGATCTAAAATGAGTCAAATCATAGCTTATTTTATCTCTTATTTCTTGACCAGTCAGTAGGCGAAGGATGAGCATCATGTTCCAGCAGGTTTGTTACAGCCCCATGAGATCCTAAAGTGGAAATAGAATAGCATATCCATAGAATTTGTGATGGTAATTCCATGCACAGTGAAGTTCCATGACATCATCGAGGTAATAGTTTACTGACTCACAAATTCCTCACACTTCCATTTTATCAGGGAGTAGAGTTTGGTGGAGAGTTTTGGGGTGTTGTATGTATGAGAGATCATTTACCTTCATGGGGTTACCTCGATTATTTTCTTAGATCATGATGTGCAGTTTATATTAAGATTATGGAGAGGCCTATAAGAGTCATTCAGGACCCAGATGAGGATGAGCATATCCTTTCACCCCCATACCAATGGGAAGACTGAGCACACTATTCAGGTGTTGGAGGATATTTTGAAGTCTTGCATATTAGACTTCAACCAGAGATGGGAGGATCACTTGACCTTGGTAGAGTTTTTGTACAGAAACATCTACCACTCTACCATTGGCATGGAACCTTTTGAGTCCCTATATGGGAGACTATATAGGTCACCCTTGTGCTGTAAATAGATTGGTAAGGCATCTCTTGTGGGCCCAAATATGGTGTAGGTGATGATGGAGAAGGTCCAGGTCATCTGTGAGAAGATGAGGATGTCCCAGAGAACACATAAATCTTATGAAGATTGTCTTTTTAATCCCTTAGAGTTTGAGTAGGGAGAAAAAGTTTTCCTGAGATTCTCCCCAAGATGGGTATTGTGGAGGTTCAGTCGGGGAGGCAATCCATCCCCAAGGTTCATCGGGTCATTCAAAATCATGTCGAGGGATATCGATTTTTCTTACCACATCACCCTACCCCCATAGCTAAAGCGGGTACACAACATCTTTCATGTGTTGTAGCTAAGTAGGTACGTGCATGGCCCCATACAAGTCATTGACTCAGGTGATCTGGACATAGAGGATGGATCCATCTTTATGGAGAACCCAGTGGCGATTAAGGATCAATAGTAGAGGACCCCACATGGATGGACCATCCCCTTGGTTCACATGTTGTGGCAACACAGAAATGTGTAGGAGAGTTCCTTGGAGTGGGAGATCTAGATGTGGGCTCATTATCCCAAGATGTTAGTTTAGTTTTTCTTTTCGGGGATAAAAAGATTAAAGGAGGGAATAAAGTATAGACCTATTTTTTTCTTGTAAGAATTTAAAATATTTCTATATATATTTCTAGATCTAAGAGTTGAGATAGCGTGGGATTCTAAGGAATGGTGTTCCTGAAATTAATTTTATAAAAATATTAAATATATTTTATATTTCCCACATGCAGTTTCTTAAAGAAAATGAGATAAAACTTTAAAGAATCTCCAATCAAAAATCTGAGACAACAATTGAGTTTGGAATGCATTTTTTTCTCTAGGTACATCCTAAAATAAGTTGGCATGGGGAATTAAGACATCTCACTCATTGGTGGAATGTTCAGTGGACTAATTAATTCATTCATTTTGACCTAAAGATTTTCTATAACTAGAATTACATGGTGAATTCTCTAAGGTTATCTGCATAAACCCTAGGATAATTCTAGATCTTTCCTTCCTCCTTATGTTGGAAGATCAAATTAGACGATGAAAAAACACTGGATTAGAGAAGATTGGGATGCAACAAACACAATGACTTCCTTAGATCATTGGTGAGAATTTTATTTCATAACGAATGATCTAATATCTAGATAAGACTCTTCAATTTTTTGTTACCTCTTTGATTAAATTTATTGAGAATATCTATTTTTTATTGGATCTACACAAATTGTAACCTTTTCAAGCACCTGGGTATCAATTAAATTAATTTATATCAGTTGTTTTCTAAACATGGATTCCCAGTTCTTGATCAATTGTCCAAGAACACTTGGAAATGGTCCTTAAACTTTTGTTTGTGTGGATCTCCCACTCAATTTCTTCATGTTATTCAACTTTTGGTCCCCTTAGTCTTGGTTCTACATTTTTGAGTCGTATCGAGCTCGATGGACCCCCGGAATCATGAAACAATCACATGAGAGGAGTTTATTAGTGAATCAATCACAAATATGGGATGTTTGTGGGATGTGGATGATCATTTCAATAATCATTGATCAAATCATTAACTACCTGAGATACTGAGGTGTGTGGGATGAACAACGCATCACCGAGGAACACTAGAATCTAATTTCTGACGAACGACAGCCTGAAACCACAATCCTTAGCCAGATCCACTATATTTTGATGAATATAGGGTCAAAATCAAAGAAAAGAGGCCAGATCTAAGGCATAGATTTTGGATTTGATATTCTATTAAAAACCTAACTACACACCATGTACCGTGATGAACAGAAGGTTTGTATCCCCTTGGCTATGGTGGCTAAGGTTTTTATAAATTATAAGGATAAAATAGCATGTATCCATCCTATATTTCACATACCTTTTCCCCAGATGGACAATATTTGTTGTGTATCACATAGGAGGAATCCCATGTGGAAGTAAACAGGTGTGTACTGATGTACACGAATATAGGGCAAAGTACATGAACATGGGGTTAGGTACACAGACACAGCCAAACACATGGACAGAACCCTGAGTGGAAATGGAACTCCATGTATATCCCTCTACATGTCATTTACTCCTACACGGTTGGTGAGACATGTACCTCTAGGTACATGACCATGTGGTGGAGTGGGACCACATGATGTGTGGGTCCCCTCACATGTCATGTACCCATTGGTTCCTTTTGAGTAAACTTCAAGGTTTTGTATTTCCTTCATTTAGACTCGGATTTTGTCCTGTGAGCAGCCTATCCTAATTTTTTTCACATATAACATGATGGTTCCCTCAGTTGTGGATTTTGGGATATAAAGTGGAATGTTCTGAGTAGGATACTTGGTTAAGAAATGCTCGACAATGAAATTGATCATGTATGATTACCAGAGGTATTCCTAGTGGTACCCTCCAATAGAGCTGGGTAGTTGGTCCTTGATGACTTCCAAGTTGTACCCTCTAGTAGAGTTGGGTAGTGGGTCCTATACAACTTTTTATTGGTATCCTCTAGTAGATCTGGGAAGTGGTTCCTTGATGACTTCTAAGTGGTACCCTATAGTATAATTGGGCAGTGGGTCCATGATGAATTTCGAGTGGTACCCTTCGGTAGATATGGGAAATGGGTCCTTGATGAATTTTGAGTTGTACCCTCCAATAAATATGGGTAGTGGTTCCTAGACAACTTCTGGGTGTTACCCTCTAGTAGAGTTGGGCAGTGGGTCCTCGATGACTTCCAATTTATACCCTCTAGTATAGATAGGCAGTGGATCCTTGATGACTTCTGATTATTACCCTTCATTAGGGCTAGACAATAGGTCTTCAATGACTTCTGAGTGTTACACTCTAGTAGAGTGGGGTAGTGGGTCCTCGATGACTTCTGAGTGGTACCCTACAGTAGAGTTAGGCAATGGGTCCTCTATGACTTCTGAGTGGTACCCTTCAGTAGACATGGGTAGTGGTTCCTTGATGACCTTCAGAGTGGAACCCTTCTACTGGGTAGGGCATGGGTCCTCCATCAACTATCAGAGTGGGACCCTCCTATTGCATCAGGTCGTGAGTCCTCTACCTAGAGATTGTGTCCCCTTGACTATGTGGAATAGTGATGGGGCATGTTTTTAATTGGATGGTTACTTCTGTGTAGATGTGTGGGATGTTGGGAATTATTGATGGACTTTTGGAACTGTTGTCTACTCTTCTTCATAGGTTGATCTATGGGTTGTAGCTACCTTTTCTCTCTCAATTTGTATTCTTTTGATTATGTGTATATATAACTATTTGTATCCATACCTTTTAATTTTATTACTCTCCTTCCATGGGTTATGAGGATGTGTGGGGTATATCACGTTCTTTCCATATTTAGATCCTCATAGTTGGATGAGTCTATTATCATACTATAGGCAGAAAAGAATCAATGTGCAGTCCACCTACACACTGTGTTGATCCCCTTGTGTTTGGATGAGTTTACTCTCATGGTTTGGGTTGAGCTATTCTCTTTCATTGTATCTTGTATCATGTGTTATATATATAGTCTTCTTCTCCTGTTATATCTCCTAAACAAACCTCCCTTCAACAAGATAACTTTGTTGTAATCGAATAAAACCTAAAGTACCTTCTTAAATAGAATATCAATAGAGACTAAATTCTATTTAATCTTAGGTACATAAAACACATTTAGAAGAGTAAAATTATTCCCAAAAGTAAATTATAGTTACAAAATTCCTTGTTCAGTTACATTAATGTATGCATTATTTCCAAGGTGTATTTCCTTCATGATAGTACTGTCATCAAATGTTTTGAACATTGAACAATCCTTGAACACATGAATTGTTGCTCCAAAATCAAGCCACCATCCCATAATCATCAAATTCATATTGACTTTAGAAATCATCACAGCTAGATTTTCATCAGTCACTATATCTGTAGTGGGTTTTTTTCTTTCTTTTGATAATGACATTCCCTTAAAAATGATTGGGTTTTCGATGAACAAAGAACTCTATTTTATTTTTGTAAGGATTGTCTTTATTCATGAATTGTTAAAATTTCTTCTTAACATGTAATGAATTATTTGATGGTTCCTTTTCCTCAATGATATTAACCCTGGTATCAAATTTCAAATTCATACCCACATTTCTCAATATGGATTATTCTTCCATGTGAATAAGCTTTTTTAATTATTCAAAAGAAATATCCTCACTCTTTTTAATGATTTATTTACCAAGGTCTTTCCATATATATGATAATTTGGAAATAATTTCACCAACATGAAAATTTTCTAGTATATTATTTTTAAGGTAAAAAAAAAATTCACAACTTGGAACTCATGAAATTGATCCAAACTCATATTGTTATCAACCATCTTGAAGTTAAGAAACTTTGAAATAAGAAATTTATTTGTACCTTCTTCCTCAACTTTATACTTGAATTTGAGTGCATCCCATATCTCTCGAGTGAACTTCATTTGGAGAAAATATTCATAAATATGATTTGATAACATGTTAAAAATATGACCTTGACACAAAACCTCATTGTATTCACGTTTTTCCTCATTGCATGAATGTGTTTGAATTGAGTTGCATCAACAGGTGTGGGGTAAGGATTTGAAGCAGACTCGTTGGGAATGATAGGAAGGTTTGGTTCTAGAATGTAAAAAATATATTCAATACTATAAGAAGGAACTTCATATTATCTTAAAACCAAGATGATTTTTTTCCATTGAAACGTTCAATCTTGACCATGTCTTGTTTCATCACTTTAAGAGATTTAGAATTCACCTTATAGATTTTTCCTTACTCAAACCCTTTTAATTATTGTAAAATAGAAATACAAATAGAAAAGGAAACAAAATTTTGAATCTTTATGTATGAATGAAATCTACTACCCAAAAGGGTTTGATCCACCCCTACTTGTTAGTGTTAGGTTCTCATTGAAATTTTACCTCAAAGATCTCACTATGATTTTGGGAATTTCAAACACCAAATTATGATAGCCCCGATGTTGGGAGAATATAGCTGGGAAATTTTTGATTGGATATATTAATAATGATCAATTTCTTCATTCCGTTATTTATAGAAAAAAATTGGTGTGGGCCATAGCGATTCGATCCCATCATTTCAATCATATGAAACTTTGATTTGATCAAAATAATACAACCTTTAGAGGGAGGAAATTTATCGGATTTCAAAAATTTGAAATCCAAATATTACAACTAATATAGTCATTAGTCATTCTTTATAAAATATTTTATTTTATTTATATATACATTACAAAAAAATTTACTAAAAATATATATTTTAAAAATATTGTTAAATCATTTTGGCATATATATTTTTTATTGAAAAAACACTTTCCAAGGACCCATTTTTATAAGGGATGATCTTTGAGAATTTTATCATTATTTACAAGGTGTTATTCCACATATTTTTTCCAACTCATCAATATAAACCCCAAAAAATATGGATCTCATCAAAAACTCTTTTATTTATTTATTTTATGAATAAAACTACAATAACTTCATCATTATTTCTCCCATACATTTCATTAAAGGGATATTTTTGTGAGTAATTATTCTTCAGTGTTCAAGAGAGATAAAATTACAATGATTTTTACCTTTTTATAGAGAGAGTGTCTATACCCTATTTTATTCAATAACATCCTTAAATTTTACACATGATTTTTTACTCTTTTTTAGTTGAGTTGTTTCCATGTTATATCTGAACTTTGTATTTTTCACATTTTTTCACTTTTTTATCTTAATATTATTTCTGCATCAAAGATATAGTCATTTTTTGACCTAACATAAGTTAATAAGAACTCCATTTGTAAAATTATATATGGGTCAGGACTGTCAGTTTCTGGCCAAAAAATGACCCATTAATTAATCGAATATGGTTAAACTGACACCCAACCCCCACCCCCAGGGACCGACATCGTCTCTAGTTAACGCTTTAACTAGATATTCTAGTAAAACCCTAGGATGAGGAAAAGTGTGCTATTATATTTTCATCCATTGGATCATTTCTTTAGGGAATTCCTCTTATTTCATTTTTTAGATGTTTTCCCCCTTTTGTGAGGAAAATAGAATCCTTGAGACGGATCAACTTTGGATGTGGTGACTACGGAGAAAACCATGAATCTTTCACTGCAATGACAATGAAGAATCTAGTTTACTAAAACAACTACTTTGGGGATTCCAATGACTAAAAAGGTGGTGTAGAATCCACCAAAAATAGTATTATGTTGTACCCAAGTCTCCTCCAATGCAAAGGTGTGATTTTTCTTCTTTGATAACTGCCTCGCTCCAATAGTGTTTCGTCTCAATCCTCTACACTATTTTTTTACAAAACAATAACCAATGGATAAAGAAGGTGGCATAGATTATCTATTTATACTAAAATATAGATTATAAAATCTCTATTTAATTTTAGAAAAACTAAATGTTTTGTTGTTACGATTCATTTTTTAGTACATTTATCTTGTGAGTAGTTTTCTATAAATGTCGTATGTCTATCATTTTTGAATTCAAAAAACTGAAATTTCCCCATTTTTAATTCACTACAAACCATGCAAACAGAGTAAAAAGAAACTTATTTTCAACTATAATCATCAAAGTTACATTGTGAGTTCCACTAAAGGTTCCACTAAATTTTTTGGAATATGCAAACAAAAATATTATATATTATACTGAATTTTTTTTAGGTTTTATAAGGTTATTCTATTATTCCCCACTATAGATTCCATTGGACCTTCCACTATAGTTTCCATTAGAACTTCCACTAGAAGTTCCACTATAGGTTCCACTTGAACTTACACTAGAGGTTCCACTGGAACTTAAACTGGAGGTTCCACTAGAACCTCTACCAGAACCTCCACTATAGTTCCATTAGAGGTTCCACTGGAATTTCCTAGTGGAACTTCCATTGGAACCACTATTCGAACTTCCACTTCCATTGGAATTTCCAGTGGAAACTCCAGTGGAACTTCTAGTGGATAATCCATTATAATTTCCATTGTAACTTTCATTCATATTCCAAAACTATAGTATAATTTTTGGAATCCAAAAAAAATATGTGTATTGAAATTTTAAAGGATTCAGAAGTGAATTTTGTGTCATTTTATAGCACTGGAACTTCCACTAGAGGTTCCACTAGAACTTCCACTAGACGGAACTTCCAATGAAACATGTTTTACCAAATTATAGTGTAAATCTACCATAAGTAAAAAATCATGGTGTTATTTCCCAGTGGAACTTCCATAGGAATCTCCAGTGGAACTTCCAGCCATATTTGACCTTGAAAAACTATAGTTTAATTTGTGTAATCCCTAAAGAAAATTTGTGTAGTGAAATTTTACAGGATTCAAAAGTGAATTTTGTGTCATTCAATAGCACCGGAACTTCCACCAGAGGTTCTACTATAACATCCACTGGAGGGAACTTCCATTGGAGGTAACTTCCAATGGAACCTATTCTACCTTATTAAAGTGCAAAGTTACCTTAAGAAAAAAATCATGATGTTATTTTCCATTAGAACTTATAGTTATATTATACCTTTCAAATATATAGTGTAATTTTTGGAATCCCCAAAAAATATCTATAGTGAAATTTTACAGGTTTCAAAAGTGAATTTTGTGTCATTCTATAGCATTGTAACTTCAACAGGAGGTTCCACTAGAACTTTCACTAAAAGGAACTTCCACTAGAACATATTCTATCATATTACAGTGAAAAACTACCTTAATTAAAAAATCATGGTGTTATTTCCCAGTGGAAATTCTAGTTTTACTTCCATTAGAACTTATAGTGGAAGTTCTAGTCATATTCTACCTTCCAAACCTATAGTGTAATTTTTGGTATCCCTGAAAAATATCTATAGTGAAATTTTATAGGATTAGAAAGTGAGATTTGTTTCGTTCTATAGCACTGAAACTTCCACTAGAGGTTCCACTAGAACTTTCACTAGTGGGAACTTCCAATGGAACATATTCTAACTTATTATAGTGTAAAACTACCTTAAGTAAAAAATTGTGGAGTTATTTCCCGATGGAACTCCCACTGGAGGTTCCAATGGAACTTCCATTGTAATTCCCACTGAAGGTTCCACTAGAACTCCCATTGGCACTCCCACTGGAACTCCAACTAGAGGTCTCACTAGAACATCCATTCCTTTTCAGCAGGACATGTTGTTCTTTCCCAAAGGACTTTCAGTGGAGCTTCCATTGGATACTAGTCTTATTCTACCTTCTATACTATAATTTTTGGATTCCTCAAATAATTCCATTGTTTTATATATTGTAGTGAAATTTTTATAGGATTCAGTATGGAATTATTCAATTGTTTCTATTCTTATTGTAAGTTTTGTGATTCCCAAGGAAATATATTACTTTCAATTTTTAGCTGTTCATTTTAGATCTAATTTGACATCTTTAAAAAGATTTATACAAGAAATAAAACCACGAATTAAAGAAGTTCATACAAATGATTTTCAGGATACTCCTTTTTGGAATATTATTCAAGTGTTTCTATCCAATAGTATATCAATATCAGATTATAAGAAATCTGAAAATTCTATTTTTTATGTGTTGGATGAATATGTTCCATCAAAAAATGATTTATGATTCAGTGAAGTGGAAATATGTTTCTCTAAAGTTGATGTCCAAAGGATATATAGAATAATATAAGGTGAAACAGAAATGGAGGACTCCTACTCTTTCAATCCAACCAATACATTGTTATATATAAGTAGATTTCAAATAGGTGTTAAGTTTTTGACACAAAAGGAAATAAAATTTGATCTTTTGGAATCTCTAAATTTAAATTAATAAGTTGATCAAGTTTACATAGTAGAACTTCCAAATTTATACACATGTTCTACAATGTTTTTACCTACTATAGGTTCTTACTTGATTTGGGGTTTTATCAATTTTTTGGATACTATGAGAGACATGAGAACACGAAGGTGGTCTTTTTAAATCCACCAACAGTTAATGAGATCTATTAATGAAATTTATAAGCAGTGTGCAACGATTATAGGGGAAATTATCGCATTATTGATATGGATTAATATTTATTTTCACTTCTATGTATAATGTAGTCTTTGTAGAGTTGTTATTGTTATAGTATTGGTATTTTTAGGAAATAGAAATAGTTAAAGGAAATGAATAAGATTCCAATACACTATTCACAAAATGGATCCTGTCATATTTTTATGTTGCTATAAAAAAACTAAAGATTCATCAACTTGTAGGTAGTGAGGTAAGTCTACCAATTTCAGTATAAATTTAATGGTTTTCTAAACCCATGGGTATGTCAAAAAGAAAAATATTATAGATACAAAAAGAAGAACAAATTGTTGAGGATCCAATAATGAGTAAGAAAAAAATATTTACCAATAGAAAAATTCGGATAATAAGGATGAAAAAATAAGAGTTCTTGAAAAAGAAAATTCATCCTTAAAAAGAAAACTACATAAAATGAAAGCAACGGTTAGGAAGAAAATGGAAAAAATTAAAAAAATGAAGATGTTGGTAAGTGAAAAATCCAATAAAGGGGAAAGTATAAGAGAAATTATCATTTATAGAGATTAAATGACCAATTTTATAAAGGATCAATACTAGGCATCAGGTAAAAATGAAGCCAGGATGCAGGAGGCAGAATGCATGCAACAACCTGCTAAAAAAACCACACCTCTCCCTAATAGTACCCAATTAGAACAGCTAGAAATAACCCCTTATCTAATGCAGTAAAATTGAACACAAGGTACTAATGACGCTGGGATTTAGGAGGCTACATATCAAGTAGAAGAATCTATTGAAAAACCACACCTCTACCTCACATCATCCAAACAGAACAACCAGAAATAGAAACTCACCAAACCTGATCAATTATTTGAAATGTAAATTCAAAATAAAGAAAATAAAAGAAATTAGATTTAGAATATCTGTATGAAACTTGAAATATAAGAAGAATAGTAGAATCATCTCAAACAAAACTAGTATAAGATCCAACTCAGTTAGAAAAAAAGTAATTTACATAGGCAGAGTTTCAAAGAAAACACAACATTAAAGGTTTGTTACCGAGCTAACAATTATACCTAAATGGGTTGGGTAGAGTCAAAGACTCTAAAAAATACTATGAGTAGCTTGAGAAGATTATATAGTTGGACCCAGCCTGATATATTATTAGGACCAAAGGTAATGACTTCCCTAAATTTAAAATATTTCTATTAAATTCCCCTAAATTTTACATGTTTCTTATAAATTATTTTTATTATTATGTAGTGAATATGTCTGGGAAGCTGAGAAAAATTTATATTCAGTTGAAATAGATAATATTTTCACACTTTTTATCAAAATCATGATAAGTATCAAGGTGATTATTTAAGTTAACCAAGCTTACATAAACTAATATTCAATTACTATGACATCCTCCATTTCTTTTTAATGATTTCAAGTTATAGATTCTTATGCTCAGATTATAAAAAAGAAGTGTGAAATGGGGAATATGGCTATAATATTCCCAAATAAATAAATGATGATTACAAGTTCTACCTTGGTGAGTGTAATATTTTCTATATTCTTGAAGTTTTAAATATATTAATTAATATTTTATCTAACTTTATGCATTTTTACAGGGCATAATATCTAAGAAAAACAAAATTTTGGTAGAGATGTTGGTATAGAAACCAATAAAGGAAGAGATTTAGTTAAGTGTAAAAGTGTTCATCCCCATCAACACATCAAATATGAATTGGAAATTTCTCATTTTTTATATTGAGAGAAAATATTTTAGCCACTATAACTGCATGCAACCTCAGATGGGTGGTGTTAGAGATGATTTTTATCAAAAGGATGTTTTACAAATGGTAAATGTTAACATTTTCGATATCAAATCCATTTTAATATAAACCAAATAACTGAATAAAATTTTTACAACTTGTAGAAAATATTTAATGAAGAAATCATCAAAAAATGGATCCTTGAATACTTAGAAAAGAATACTTATTCATTGTCGTTCTTAGTGGAAGATACTCCTTAGCAGGGGGATGAAACCTTGGACTGTGGAATAATTTTTTCTATCTAATAGATAAGTTACAAATTGATCAATCATATAACAAGAAGCTGGAACAAGATGAAGTTGATGACATGCAGATTTATATGGCACATTAATTCCTTGTGGACCCTCTAAACAACTAGATAGAAACATCATTTAGAATCATGATTTTCCTCTTGGAAACAATGTATATGTCATAAACATAAATATTTAAATAGCATAGTTAAATGGATATGAAATAAAAATGTAATTTAAATGGTTCTGAGTTTCTTAAAAATTTATACATCTTGGTTTTATGGTTGTTACTAGAAACTGAATTTGAATGTTGTCACGTTTTTAAACATTCATACAGCCTGGTTTTATGGTTGTTTCTTAGTTTGAGTGGTGATGGAATTGAATTTGGAATTATATTATGTGATGATATAAGTTTTTTATTGACTATTTTTATGAATATACTATTATATAATGATTTACATGCTTATGTTGAGGTCAGAAATATTTTGGTTAAATGGATATTCTATAATGTTTGTTTTATTTTCTATGGTAGATTATTATTTTTATATGTGGAATTAAATTGTTTCTTTCGGGGTTTTTGTTTCAATGATTAGTTTTTATTATTTCATAGATGTCTGATAAGAGTTTATAATTCTAGGTTGTAAATAGATAATAATGGTGGTTTGTTTTTATTGGTATCAATATTTCATTAGTAGTGATTTTCTAGTCATAATTGTTTAGGTTGTTGGTTGATTGATTTTTCATCACTATAATACTATTGGATACTATATTTATATTTCACTACTTCAATGTCATTGTATTGATGATTTACCAATTGAAATATTGATATTTAAAAACTAATATTGATGTTATATTTGTTTTATATCGGTATTATATTGATTTTATATAATGTTGAAGGGACTATTATATGAAATGGGTTATATTTGGTTTTGGTAATTGAAATAAGAATATTATGTACTTATGAGGGGAATTATTTGCTTCTCAGAGGAATTATATGGGTTTGTTGTTATATTTGGTGTTGGTAATTGTAATGGGTTATATTTGGTGTTGGTAATTGAAATGGGTTATATTTGGTTTTGGTAATTTCAATGGGTTATATTTGGTTTTAGTAATTGCAATATGTAATTAAAATCTAGTCTTATTTGTTTTTGGTAATTTTAATCTGGTCTTATTTGGTTTTGGAAATTGTAAGAGAAATATTATGTGCTTTTGAGGGGAATTATTTTCTTATGAGAAGAATTATTTGGTTTTGCAGTTATATTTTGTGTTGATAATTGCAATAGATATTTTTTATTGGTAATTTTAATGGGTAATATTTGGTTTTGTTAATTGAAATGAGTAATATTTGGTTTTGGTAATTGCAATCTGGTCTTATTTGGTTTTGGTAATTGAAATCTAGCCATATTTTGTTTTAGAAATTGAAATGGGAATATTATGTGCTTCTAAGGGGAATTATTTACTTCTGAGGGGAATTATTTGGTTTTGATGTTATATTTGGTTTTGGTAATTGAAATTGGTAATTAGAGGAATTTTTATGTTCACATTTTTAGTACAGAAAATATGATCTTCACAGCTATCACTTTTACAGTTGCATATAGAACAAATGCATACAATACATTTACAATTTCTTGAAATGGTATCCCAAACCCAATACATTACAACCGAAAGTGGACTATGAAATCTTTCATCCTATAAATGCTTCAAAACAGTCATTACAATTTAAAATAGCTTGTACATGGTCATAATTCAACACAAAAAAATAATTATCATCCAATGTCGTCTACATTACTCGGCCTCTTCAAATGTTATGTCAGTCTACCTCTAAAGATAAAGTTCCAAATTGGTTGAAAATTATTCCTACAATAGAAAAAGACCACAATTACAATATTTATAGAAAATAATGTTGATAAAAATTACATTTAAAACTATTTTTGTAGCTGTAACACCAAAATATGATCTTAATTGCCCTACAATTCCTAACATGTAAATAAAAATGATATCAGATACCACATTAGCAATAAAAGACTTATCTTATAAATGAAATGAATCATAAAATGAAATCATACCGTCATTATAGTAGTAAAAAAATTATTCAACTATGTCCCCTTTCGGTAGCCATTGTCTAAAAATATTTTCATCCTATCTCCCCGTTTTCTGTTTTGTTTCTTTTTAAAATAATCCTTTCTTAAAAAAAATTGAACTATCATGACCATTAACTTTATCCGATGATGTATTTATGATAGTCAACTCTTTTGAAAATTTATTGAAATTAGAGGAGGCAATTTTATAACCCGTATCTATCTCACAAGATACAGTAATTAATTTCATTCCCATTCATGCTAAATTTCTGTAATGTTTTTCTATAATTGATTTTCAATCAGCAATTACTTCAATATAAGCTCCTTTTAACATCACACTATTTCTAGCCAATCGGGTCCATCACCCCAAAATATATTTTTTAGGTATTTCTCTCACATCAAGCCAATCATAAATTTTTAAAATATGATAAAAAATATACCCAAAGGACTCAAAATTTTGACAAGAACATTTAAAAACATTATTGGGTTCTTCATAAGATACACGAAATTTATCTTCACATCCAACCATTCCAATAACATAAATGAATTGAAATTCGGTTTCAATACATGATATCAAAAAACAAGCACCAATCATTTTATATTCATGTTGAAATAAATCAAAAAAATTGGGTGTATATCTAGTAGAAACCTAGCACATCAATGCATGGTAAGGGTAAAGATTACAAGGAAACTTCTCCCATATCTCAAATTATGCCTTTGTTTCACGATACTAATTTTTTCCAACAGTATCTCAAACTTCTTAAAGAAATAAATAACACTTAACTTGTAATGAATATAATCTTTAAGCATTATGTTAAAACATTCAATTAATTGAGTGTTTCAAACACCCAAACTTTTCTCACAATACAAATACATCATCTAACCACTATGATTTCTCATCCCCATATTCTACTCTAAGGGAAGACCACTCCTGATCAAACTGATTTTCATCATGGTATTGGAATATACACTTCTTAACTATAGTTATAAAACTAGATCCATATTTCATCCAATCACCTAAATGCTTAATTCCATTTTTCATCAAATGCCATGAACAAATACAATGTCTAGTTCCCACTAAAAATTCATAAATGGATTTCCCCATTGTTGCATTCTGATCAGTAAAAATAGTTTGAGGTCACTTCATGTGATGCACCTCTAAATTTTTTTGAAACAACCAAGAAAAAGAAGTCATGATTTCATCATAAAACAAAGCTTACCCAAAAATGACAATCTCCTGATGATTATTTAACCCCACAAAGACCCCAAACGAAATGTAATCTTTATTAGTAATGAAAGTGGTTTCAAAAACAACAACATCTCCAAACAAATCATAATATATATTAATTTATGGATAAACCCAAAAAATATTACTAATTTTCCCATTCATTTTGAACTATATAGTATAGAAAAATGATGTATTATCCTAACTTTGTCTTTCCATGTACTCTAACATGCAACATGCATCACCGTGAAGTAATTCCCTTTCCCATTTAGACCTTAAAAATTAAACTGATCAACATGCATGTACCCAATAACATCTCGACCCCATGTAATAGATGTTTCCAAGGATAAGGAATCATTTGGTTTAATACCTACTGAAGCATTCACATATAACTAAGCTACTTGTGTTTTTATTATTTTTATTTGGGACCTCGTCATATGAATTGATTTAGGGATGTGCAATGGATGATTATTCTCTTCAAAAAATAAAGTCCATGCATATTTCCCAGAAGACAATAAACTGACCCCCATTCTATAAAGGAAACATGTACATGTCTCAATCTGAGGAAACTTCACCATTATATCATGTTTTTCAACCTTACTATTACCTTCTTTACTACATGCATGAAGTCTTGAGGTGATAATTGATTTATCCTTTCTCCTTTTATTAGAGTATTGTTGTCATATACTGAACCCATTTACTCCCCCATATGTGACATAAAATCATTGCACTTCATCAAGTGACTTGAACATAATCCATACAACTTGTTTAATAGAAGCTGTTACAATATCAAAAACAACATCAATAGCAGTGTAACAACCTACAACAAAAAAAACTTAAGTTCAAGAAAAGTATATTAATTTTATAGCAGGATTTAATCTGTTTGAAAATGTGTAAACTATACAAAAAGAAATGTAAATAAATAGTATATAATTACAAAAAATATTTTTTTACATATATATATAAGATAAAATTATATTTCTAAAATTATAAATAAAATAATTTATAATATATATTAAATATATTTTCCAGTGGAAGTTCCACACTATAAAAATATATATATATATATATATATATATATAATATACATTAAAATTTAATAAATATATTCTTTTGAAATAATTAATTTTTATAAAGTTGATTTAATTTAACATTTGAAAATGTATAAACGATTTGAAAAAACCTGAAAATAAAAATTAGATGATTAGAAAAATAAAACAAGAGGGACTTCCAGTGGAAATTTTTATAAATATATTATTGTTAGATATAATTAAAATAAAAAATTAATTGAAATTACTACATAATTATTATAAAAATGATTTAATTTATCATTTGAAATTGTATAAACAATTTGAACTTGAATTTATTTTCCAATGGAAGTTCCAATGGAACCACCGATGGAAGGTCTAGTGGAACCTCTAGTGGAAGGTCCAGTGGAACCTCCGATGGAACATCCAGTGGAACTTCCAAGGTAATTTTGGAACTTCCACTGCAAAGAACCTGTCATGACCCCTCCCTCTAAAGATAACCTTCCTGGGCTAGCAATGAATAAAGGGAGATAATGACCATAGATTCTTGCCTCCAGTAGGCCTCAGGTTGGTGACTAACACCAAGGGTATACAGATCACACAATATAGAAGACATTTACCCTTTTTTTTAAAAATATCGAGAGATATGATGGATCATCCACACAAAAAATCCAAGACATATATAAAATAAATCCAAAGACCATCCCATATGAATGCATAAAAATAAAACTGATAAAAATACAAATTATCTAAAGTAATTATCAAAAGAAAAGCTAGGAAGCGACACGAAAACTGTTAAGGTCTGAGATCATAAGGTCCAACATGGTCCATGAAGTCCTCCTGGAAAACTAAAAATAGTTTATATACATTGGGTGAGCATACAGGTAAACTCAATAGGAAAAACCAAAGTCACTTGTGCACAAGTGGAAGAAGCATACTAATGCCCCTGCGAGAAAATCATAGTACCAAACAGAACTGAATAGGTATAACAACCATCTTAACCTTACCAAGGCAAACTCACAAAATAATAAAAGTAAAGTAATGTAATATAATTCACATCGATGATAGGGTACCATGAACCAATTCCCACTAATTAGATGCTCTTGTATAAAGGAAAATGTCCTCAGGCTCCCACCTCTTCTGAAAGTACTATGTCACAAACTGCACGCACACACCTAGGCCTCACAAACCACATCACACCCCAACCACAGACACTTGGCCCACATACCATATCACATCCCGCCCGTAGACACCTAGACCATATACCACAACACATCCCTCCTGCAAACACCTAGCCCACAAACCACATCACATCCCATACGAAAGAAACTTGGGAAAGAATAAATCATTTCATCACAAAGACACCTAGGAAATCACAACTCATCTCATCCTGAAGACACCTGAGAAGCACAACAAGACTCATCCTGAAGACACCTGAGAAGAAAAACACACCTTCACACACCTGGGCCTCACAAACCACAACCTAGATAAAGAATATTGGGATATCATTTCCTGGAATAGGGAGTAGGGGAGAGTGGGTGTCCAGCCAACCATCCTCCCATCGGGATGTTTGGGAAAGACACCCTCCCCCATGATTATGGGGGTGTTCGGAACATAGTGTTCAACTAGGGTGGTATGTGTATAGAAGATCATAAGGAAATACATGTATATATATAAATAATATACCGATACTCAAGCCCAGACTATGGGTTCTCAAACAGGCAACTAGCTAACAACACTACCAACTTTGTTGCTGCCTCTAAATGCACAATACCACACATCAATCCATAACCCAATTCATATTTCCAAACAATTTATTTAACCATTATAATTCTTCATTAAAAATTCATTTATTCATTACATTAACCAAACCAACCCAAGCCATTTCCAAACTTTATTAACCAATTATCCATTCCTTTATTCCATTATTATCTGGGAAACTACCAAGTACAGCACATAACAAGAAACATGTCAAAAGTAAAACATAGAGAAACCCTAGGCTAATTACTCATACTAACCAAAACAAGTATCCAAATCTCAACCACATCCAGCAACACAACATAGTACAACCCAATTGCAGCCCTACTGCATAATACTGATCATCCATTCCACAATCAATCAATCTCTCAACCTAAGCTTCCATCTCACCTTCTAAACCATCCCATCATATACAACTAAACAACCTACACACAACACAACACCACAAGTGTCGAGGAGAAACATGATTCTATATTTAACAAGAAATCCCTTATTTAATTCCACTTGTTAGTTCAGAGGTTATCAAATAACCATTATGATCCTAGGGAATTCATTCATTATCCAAATATACATGATTAACCAATTTCCTTTTTTTTGGGTGATACCACAGAAACCACAATTGAATTAGTAACACAACAAGTATAACCAGCATAAACAAATCCACCAATGAACACCATTTTCAGTGGGGCATCAAGCTCGTATAATTCACAATATCACAATCATAATATCAGAACTTTAAAGTCATGAAAAATGGATCCCCCTACCCATTTCAATTTCATTTAACTGATTCTTATATTTGATTATCCCAGTACAACCATGATCCATATGTGAAAAAAGTAAATTTTTCCCACATGATGCATGATTTGAAGATAAATAAAGGAAATCCTACCTCAAAGAAGCTTTTCAACTTGTCTGTGCACCACAGGGTGAAGAAGAATGCCCGAAAGTGACAACTATACCACTAGAAACACAGATCATCCTATTCTGCACCATAAGATTATCAAAACACTACCTAGACATCCAAATCGAACCAACTTGCATCACAATAGTGAATCCTAGGGAAATAACAAGAGAAACATATGAGAAGGAGGAGAAAACTCGCCATAGATCAACCAAGGATTGCCAATGAACAACCACTGAGATCAATATATCAAAGAGAGAGGAAGAGGGCTCGAAGGATTCCTCAAGGCACCTAGGGTTTGTTTGGAATTAAAGGAAGGATAAAAAATGACCAAAATAATGAAATATTGGGTGAAAACAATTTAAAAAAACTATATTGGCATATTACACGACATGAAATACCCTTTCACGTCATGTAGTACCCAGGGTTCGATTTCCACACAAAAATGTGTCGCCTCTCAATTTATTTTATTTTTCAAAACCCTAAAATATTACATGTTTTGAAACTCCTAAGATAAGCCATGAAATAGAGTTTCACATTGTGTGATCATGTTACATGAGGTGTAATCCCCCTACTTCAATCCTTTAGAAACCAAACTTCTCCAAACTCCTTCTGAGCCTCCCCTGAACATATCCAACCACCAAAACCCACAATGTAACAGACTAGGAGGACAAATACCATTACATTAGATACCTCTCAAATGATTATCTTCCTCAAGAATCCAAAACCAAGCCTAGAAGAAAGAGGGGTCTAAAAAACCACCCCGAGAGATACCTCTCAAGGATCATTCAACACTTGAAACACCGCTAACAACCAAATACATAAATGGTCAATAATAAACCATGATGTGTTGTCTGAAAGATGGAGTGGAAACCCCCACATCCAATAACACCTCCTTCAATATCTTATAACACAAACGACCAAAAGACACACCACATGAGCACAACAATCACACTTTCCGAACACGTGAACCAAGAAATTTCATCCTCCATGTCAAGATATTATCTTCTCTGGGCGGCACTGACTCACCCGCACAAGTTTAATTGCATCATAATTAATGTGTATCAATTAGGAATTAAATCCTCTCCTCTTCACATGTTAGGACTTTATCACATATTATGGAATAAAGAAACAAATCATCTCATAATAAATAAGGTTCAAGCATCACATTTCAAATATGAATAGATCCAAACAAGGCTCAAAACATCGTCGGGTATTGGGTACGTATCTATGCTTGTCACTCTGAAGTACTCTCCTCCTAGCCACCATGCCTCCATAGAACACAAACCAAAGGAATGTTCCACCCATGTAGCACTTTCTCCTGAAGATCCTAGGTCTCCATCAGCCACTCCATGAACGTCGTGTCATCCTTGATATCCAACTCTCCCTAGTCAATGACATGGGAGTCATCATGAAGATATAAACGAATCTGAGAGACATTAAAGACATTTTGGAGCCTCTCCAACTGCATTGGAATCTCTAAATGATACACCAATTTTCCAACTCAATCCAACACCTTGAAGGGCATGATGAACCTAGGAGAAAGCTTACTCCCTATGCCAAACCTCTACTTCCCATGTCGGGGGGAAACCTTAAAGAACACATGGTCCCTAACCTCAAACTCTAATACCTTCTCCTTTGATCAGCATAATCCTTTTACCAGTCATGTTCTACTTTTATCCTCTCACAAACAAGTATAACCATCTCAGTTGTTCTCTACACCACATTTGGACAAAGAACAACTATCTCCCCAACCTCCATCCATCATAATAGAGAATGACATGGTCTCCCATACAATGCCTCAAACAGAGCCATACAAATGGAAGAGTGATAGCTATTATTATAAGAGAACAAGGGTAGGTGTCATACCCAAAATCTTCCAAAGTCCAAGACGCATTCCCACAATATATCCTCCAATGTCTGGATAGTCCGCTCTGTCTGCCCATCTATATGAGGGTGGAAAGCAATGCTAAGGTGTAATTGGGTGCCGAAAGCATACTACAATTCCCTCTAGACTCATGAGGTAAACCGTGTGTCCTAATATAAGAAAATAGACCTCAGAACTCCATGAAACTACACCACTTCGTCCATGTACCTCCTGGATAAGGCATCCACTATGCCCAACTCCTTAATTTCTAATAAGTGGTATGATTGCATCAACTGATCCACTATCACACAAATAGCATCATATCCTCCCTAAGCTCTGGGAAACCCTATGATCAAATACATTGATATTTCATCCCATTTCCACTTGGGTACATCCAAGGGCTGCAGCAAACAACTAGGAACATAGTGTACAACCTTCACCTACTGAAAAACTAAGCACCTTACCAAATGTTATGTTACTACCCGTTTCATACCAGGCCATGAAAACTGCATCCTCAAGCCATGATGCATCTTATAAACTCTTGGGTGTACTGCTAAAGGTGATCTATGAAACTCAAGAATGACTCACTCATGCATTGCCACCGGAACAAAAAACTTTCCACTGGACAATATATGATTATGCACATCCTCCAACCATCCCTCTAGAGCATCACCACAACCAACACGGTCACAAAACACCTCTGCCTCTGAGTTTCCCCATTGAGACTATTCCACCTGCTACATCAGAGAGGACTATACTATTATCTGGAATAATAATCCTTTACCACTATCCACCCTTACATCTAAGTGAAAGGCTGCAAACTCCTCCATCACCTTACAAGCATCTAAATATTCCCAAACAACCTCCCTCTACAACTTCCTGCTCAAACCATCAACCATGACATTTCCCTTTACTAAGGTGTAGGTTGTCTCAAAATCATAGTCCTAAAGAAAATACATCCACCTTCACTTCCTCAAGTTCACGTCTCTCTAGGAAAATATATACCTAAATCTCTTGTGATATGTAAAGATCACAAAGTGCTCCCCAATGAGATAATGTTACCACAAATTCAACGCAAACACAACTGCTACAAACTCCAAATTGTGGGTGGTGTAGTTATGCTCATGGGGATGTAATTTCCTAGACCCATAAGATATCATTGCCTGTTACTGCATCAAGACACATCCCAATCCCATACGGGGATCATCAAAAAACACCTCAAAAATCACTCATTCCTCTAGAAACCTAATCACTAGAGCACTAACCAAATTCCCCTTCAAATAACTGAATTCTACTCGACACTGCTCACTCCACATGAAATCATGGTCCTTTATATTCAAAGGTTTCAATAGTGCTACAACTCAAGAGAAATGAAGAAAAAAACTCTAATAATATCCTGTAAGACCAAGGAAAATTTGAACCTCTACCACATTCTTGGGTGCCACCCAAGAAACAACTGCTTCAAATTTTGACGGGTCCACTGCTACACCCTATTGAGACACCACATGTCCAAGGAAATTTACCTCATGTGTCCAGAACATACACTTGGACAGCTTTCCATAGATCCGGTGGTCTCAAAGAACCTGTAAGAAAAATATGAGATTCTCGGCATGATCCTCCTCTAACTTCAAGTAGATCAAGATGTCATTGAGGAATACGGTGATGAAATAGTCTATGAACTCATGAAATGTGGAGTTCATTAGTCCCATGAACATAGATAGTATGTTCGTAACACCGAACAACGTGAATACGAACTCGAAGTTACCATACCTGCACCTAAAATTAGTCTTTAGGATATTTACCTCTTTCACCCTCAACTGGTGATATCCAAAACACAGATCGATCTTAGAAAACCAACCTTCCCCTATTAGTCGAAAAAAATCATATATCCTTGGAAGAGGGTAACAGTTCTTGATCATCACCTGATTCAGCCTCTTTTAGTCTATGAACAACCTCATGACCATCCTCCTTCCTTACGAACAACATTGGAACACCCCATGGAGACAAATTGAGCCAGATAAATCCCTTCATCATCAGTTCATCTATCTGAATCCTCAAATCCCATGACTTTGGAGGGGGCATCCAATAAGTAGCCATCAAAATTGGAGAAGCATCGGGTTGTAATTTTATCTCAAACTCAATATTACATCGAGGGGGTAGCATCACAACCTCCTCGGGTAAAACATACAGGACCTCCCCAATGGCCCTCAAAACTCCTACTAGATCGGTGTTTATTGATTCCACTAATAGCTTAGCCAATAAGGAAAGAAGAGGCTTCACACACTGACCGCCTGCCTAGAAACCCCACTCGCCAATGAAAACCACACGTTTTCCATCCGCATCTGAATACATGACTCTTCTCTAGAAATAATTGATAATGGAATACATGGAATACAACCATTAGATGTTGACAATGACATCGTATGGCTGCATTTGTAGCAAGAAAACATCCCCATGGGACTGATGCGATCTTGTCATCAGTCTACATCCCCATAATACATCAAACAATATGTCTTGGACTCCAAATGACGTACTAAACACTAGGGGAATGGGAATAATATCTACATCTAGTCCCAGAGAATGAGATAGAGTGGGTGAAACAAAGGAGTGTGAAGCTCTTGAATCAAATAAGGCACAAACAATAGTACTGAACAAACTGGTCGTACCTCTAACGATCTCTAGCCCTGTTGGAACTACCACCTCCACTACATAAAACTGACCATGCCAGGCTCCCCTACCTCTCTGCTAATGACTTCCTCCATTAAAATGCCTGGGTCAAGGCCCCTGAACATGAGAAACATCCTGAGGTTTCCCTATACCTTCCCCATCTCCCCTCAGTGGAGAAAAATCTTTCTATCCCTACTACTTAAACTGTCCTAATGAAAATTGTTGTTGAGGCGGAAATTGAACCCATCCATCTCCACCATGATGATCTCGAACAACTACTGGACATTAGTTCTGAAGATGAATATGAACTTTACAAAATAAACACTTCATTCCCATGTTCACAGGAAAGGTATGAGGACTGGATGGTTGAAAAGTAAGCTGTTGAGGTTAGCTCCCTTCCATTCAAAACCTCTAAGGTCCTGGAGCCTGAGACCTACCACTAGTAACCCTACCTCTTGAATAACCCTACTGGCTCCCCTCTCATGGTAAACCTCATCTTGAGTGCATCTTCTCGATCACCTCTATCTTTTTATGAACCTCTAGGTACATCGATAATGTAAAAGGAGTAACTGTATACTAGATTAAAGGATGGAGCACCTCCTCAAAATATCTTGAATGAGACTCCTCATCTGGAAATAGATTTAGGGAAAATGAAGGAGATACTGGAACTTGATCCCCATCTCTCATACTGACATACTCCCTTGCTTAAGGGAGAGTAGCTCCTATATCTTCTCATTCTTCATGGTCGAGGAAAGGAACTCTGCCTGAAATTCCTTCTTGAAGTCAACCCACAAAACTTATTTTTCCTTCCTCTACCCCAGATACAGCATAAACCATTGACACATGGTTCCTCGCATCTAACTGACTGCTAAAGGAACCTACTACTCTGTTGGGGACAAAATAAAACTGAATGTGATTTCAAGCTCCTTGATCCAGCTTTCCATCTCTATGTATGAAACACTACTCTCATACTTTCCCAAAGTATGGTGTTGGAAATAACACAACATCTTTTTCCACTGGTCATCCTCCACAACTTGATCAACCCTTCGTCGATCAACCATATTATCCTTTCAAGCTTCCACTGCCTGATCTACATGTAGACAAAAATCGAGAGTCATAGCTGAAAAGTAAACAAGGGGTTCCTTAGCCTGAGTAGTATGGAATTTTTATTTAAGATTTATTTTAACTCATTTGACTCATTTTTTCATTCATTTGAACTTCCCCAAAACAACCCAATTCAAGCAAGAACTTGATTTATTATGATACATATAACTTTCCTAGGTCTCTACCCTACAAATGGCATATCCTCACTTGGTCATTTGGTAGGCTCAGAGTCCTTACATCCGATCATGGTGGGAGCTAAAATCTCGTGACCTAGCTGGTCTTCCATGGCCTATGTCATGCACCAAGATCACCTCACATTGTTTCCCTAACAAAACATGCAATCCTCATTATGCCTAACCCCCAAACTTAATCCTATCTCTCAACCATCACCTCTGATACTGTTATTTCACAACCTCCTCCCTCCAAAGATACCCCTCCTGGGATGGAAATGAAGAAAGAGAGATAATAACCCCCAAGTCCCTCCTCCGGTAGGCCCCAGATTGGTGACTAGAACCAAGTGTATAAAGATCACACAATATGGAAGGTATTTACCATTTTTTTAAACAAGATCGAGAGATATGATGAATCATACACAAAGAAACTCTAATATATATATAAAAGAAATCCAAAAACCATCCCATATGCATGTATAAAAATTATCTCCAAAGTAAGTATCGAAAGAAAAGTTAGGCAGTGACACGGTAACTATTAAGGTCTAAGCTAGTAAGGTCGAGCACAGTCCAAGACTTCCTCTTGAAAACCTGAAAATAGTTTTATATACATAGGGTGAGGATGTAGGTATACTCAGTAGGAAAAACCAAAGTCTCTCATTCACATGTGGAAGAAGCATACTAATTCCCCCTGTGAGAAAATAGTAGAACCAAACAACACTTAACGAGTATACTAACCATCCCACCCTTACCAAGGCACGTTCACCAAATAACTTAATTCAAGTAATGTAATATAATGTACTTCAATTATAGGGTACCCCACACCACTTTACACTAATTAGTAGCTCTTGCCTAATGAAAAACGTCCTCATGCTCCCACCTCTTCTGAAAGTACCATGTCACAACCCACCTGCACAAACTCAGGACTCAAAAACCACGTCACATCCTACCCACAAACACCTGGTCCACATACCACATCACATCCCACCTATATACACATGGGCCACATACCACAATAAATCCCTCCTATAGACACATGGGCTATATATCACATCACATCCCATCCTAAAGACACCTGGGAAAGCAAAACTCATCACATCCCAAAGATATATTGGAAATCACAACACATCTCATCCTGAAGACACCTGGGAAGCACAACATACCTCATCCCAAAGACACTTGGGAAGCACAACATGCTCGTACACACTTAGTCCTCATAAACCACAACATGCTTGAATAATATTGGGGTATCACTTCCTAGAAGAGGGGTCAGGGAAGAGTAGGTGGTCATCCATCCATCCTCCCACTGAGATGTTTGGGAAAGACACCATCCCCCGTGATGATGGGAGTGTTCTTCACATAGTTCCCAACTATGGTGGTGTTTGTATAGAAAATCCATGGTAAATAAATGTATATATAAAACTATAATACTAACACTCAAGCCCAACCTATGGGTTCTCAAAAAAAACCAACACATAACACTGTCAACCTTGTTACTACCTCTAAATGCACAACATCACACATCAAGCCACAACCCCATTTATATTTTCAAATAATTTATTTAACCATTATAATTATTCATTCACAAATCATTTATTCATTCCATTGACCAAACCAACACAATCCGGTTCCAAACTTTATTAACCAATTATCCATTCATTTATTTCATTACTATCCAGAAAACTACCAAGTGCAGCACAAAACAAGTAGCACAGAAAAAATAAAACATGGAGAAACCCTGAGAGAATTACCCATACCAACCAAAACAAGTCTCCAAATCTCAACCACATCCAGCAACACAACATAGCACAACCCAATCGCAACCCCGTTGCACAACACTGCTCATCCATTCCACAATCAATCAATCTCTCAAACTAAGATTCCATCTCACCTTTTAAACCATCCCACCATACACAACCAAAAACCCCACACACAACACACCACCACAAGTGTTGAGGTGAAACACGATTTCATATTTAACATGGCATCCCTTATTTAATTCCACTTGTTAATTCAGGGGTTATCACAGAATAAGTATGATCATGGGGCATTCATTCATTAGTTGAATATATGTGATTAACCGGTTTCCTTTTTTTGGGTGATACCACAGCAACCAAAACCGAAGCAACAACACAATAGGTATGGTAAGAACCTGGTTTTTGCTGCGAAAGACTTTGGAATATTCTTTATGTTATTCTAAAACAGCGCCTTCATACGGCGTGCGATTCCGAGCCCCGGTGTGGCCGGAATTAAACTTCCAGTGCGTTCACACTGGGCACACCAAATTAATGAGATAGCTCCTAAATGGTGCTTCAGATCAGAAAGATGAGTGTATGGATGGGTTAGAAATGGGGTGTTTACCCTAGGAACGACATAAAGTATGACGGCGCGGGACGTTTGGACCCCTCGCCCGCTACCGGAACGTTAAACGGATAAATTAATTAATTAATTAATTCGTTTAATGGTTAAACCCAACTATCTCTTAAACTATGGCTCGGATTGGGAAACTGAGGGCACCGTTGTGTCCAGAACGTTCTTTTTACCCTATGAGGGGTGTAAATTTCACGGGTGTGGGCCTTCTGTGAAAAATAACCCCAGGGGCGTTTTCGTGATTTGGTGGCCTCGGGCGTTGAGCTTAATGACTTTTAAATAGGGCCTCATATTAAAATTATGAGACTAATATTGTGCTCAGGAGGTGGTGTTTTCCCTAGGAGAGGCTTAATATCGACCCCGCCGGAAGTTCGGGTTCGGGCCGACGGGCGGGCGGTTAAGCGTGTTTTCTATTTAAACACTTAAACTCCCCCCCCCCCCCACTTTTTCATTATTCCCTGGTTCAAGGAGCTCCTACCCTCTCCTCCACCACTCTGGAAAGGCACGACAACTCCGGAGGGCTGCGGCGAAGCTCCGGGCAACGCCCCAGCAGGTATGAGTTTTCGGTTTTGCGTTTTAATGTACGAACCCTACTTTCATGTCAATTGTAATGTTGAAATGTTGTTTGATTGTAGAGAGAAGCCCATAATCGCGTAGTTTATATTCTAAGATTTCTATCTCCCTTTTCGGATCGAAAATCTGAGTCCCGACGAGCCCGGGGTGGTCTGTTGAGGATTCTGGACGGTTTTGGGTGTTCCGGCAGTATGAGGCGCGGCGGTGCAGGCTAAGGTGACAACGGCTCCTCTTGGCGGCAGTGGATCCTCTTCTAGGCAGTGGCGGCCTCGGCTCAGGCGTATGGCGCGGCGGCGAGGCGCTCAGCTTCGACGGCTGGCGCGACGACCTTAGGCGGGGCGAGGCGGCGCTCGCCGGGGCGCAGGGGAGTGCAGGGGTGCGGTTACCGCGGGGTCGCGGCGCGCAACCCCCGCGTGGGGAAAAGACCCGCGAGACGCAGGTCTTCACGCGGCAAGCGCGACCGGCCCTTGTGGTCGGTCTGCGCGTGGACCGCATGTCCACGGCCGGCCAGCGCAGCAAAGCCGCGGGCTGGCGCTGCGAGCCGGGCGGACCGGCCGGTCCAGGCCGGTCCATCCCAAGGGGGAATTCGTCCCCTCTTCGGACATCTGTAATTTTCATTACGAATGTCCGTTTTACATGCCATCTGCGACAGTGTGATCCTTGGCTTGAGGAGTATGTTTTGAGATGGTTTTGAGGGTTTTAACTCCCGAAATGGGGGCATAGGAGGCGTGGCACGACTATTAAGTGGATGGGCGTTCTTCCGGGAGTTCTTGTTTTGGACGGCGCGGGCACATCTGATGTCCGTTATGAGCACCGTTAGTGGCGTCGCGACCCTGGCATTGAGCTGGAGTTTTCCAGTGTGGTTTCGGGCGTCGAAACTGGAGTTGAGGCATGGGCCCCATGAGCCGTCTTTCAAGCTGCACGCAGCTTTTTGTAACTTTTTCATTGGACGTCCGTTCGGGGCATGTGAGTAGTCAATATTGGGTGTTTTTCTGAGGGAATTGCAATGGAAAAATCCGCCCACTATAATTCTGCATGATGGTGCAGTCCCCACGGGGGCCGTTTTGGGAGTTGGCGGTGATTTCCAGCTTTATTACCGGGTGTCCGTTTTGGACAAGTGAATAGTCAAACTTGTGTACTTTTCTGGGAGGATCGCAATGGTGTGATCCGTTCATTGTGCTTCGGGACTGGGTTGCGGGTCCCATGAAGAACCACTCGTGTGCGGTATGGAAAAATGCATCTTTTTCTCCGGATATCCATTTCACTCAAGTGAGCAGTCCTTTTGACGTGTTTTCCTGAGGGGATTGCAATGTTGCGATGCGCCTGACTGTTTTCGGGGCCGAGGCTCGGGACCACGGGACGTCGTTCGGGCGTAAAGCAGTGTTGGTGACTTTTCCGTCGGATATCTATTTGGGGAGAGTAAGTAGTCGATCTCACGTTTTTTCCGTGAGGATTACAACGGTGTAATCTATTCAAGCATGTGGAGCCTCTTACGCAATCTTATTAAATGTGGAAATATGAAAAGTGTATCGGTGGTGGTTCTTCATGCGGTGTTTGCAGAGAACCCTTGGCGTGCGATCGCGTTTACTCCTGGGAGAGTGATGTTGGTGTTTAAAGAGATGTGGTTGGTCGTGCCTCATCCATTAAGGTGGCAAGTTGGAGTTGTTACGTTACGCCTTCGCGTTGACGTCGGGTGTCGTGTGCATGTTAGCCTTTGGGCTGGAGAAGTGGCATACTTTGGGAGTATGTGAGGATGTTGGGAGGTACATGTGGATGGTTGTACCTGATAACATTTGTGCGCTTGGTTGGGGTTGACTTGGGGCCACACGTCGTGTGGGCCCCATGTGCGTGTGGTGTTCTGCTTTACGTACTTTTGACCTCTCGTGACGTAGAGGGTTCCTCTGTTCTCGTTTTTTTGACCAGTGGGGTTGAGTTTTTTCCCTGGTCCTATTCTCATTTGTTTACCGGCAGGGTTGAGTTTCCCCCTGGTCTTGTTCACGATGGTTACGACCAGTAGGGTTGAGTGGTTTTCCCCTAGTTTTGTTTTCATTTGGCCGGCAGAGATGGTTTGGTTCCTCTGTTTCTTCAGCTGTGAGGGGTTTCAGTACCGTGCCCTTTTCACTGGACTGTGGCACCGTTTACGACTACGTGTGCTCATACAGTGTCGGTGTTTTCCCACTTTCTGGGATAAGTTGTCTCAGTCCACTTTGACAGTGACTCAGCATATTGGAGCGTGATCGCCCTAAGAGGCCCGGAGAGTTTCTCACGTTCCTTCGTTTTTTCTGGTAGAGTTCTTGTGGAATCGGTGTGACTAAAACATTACACGGGCACCGATCCTCTACTCAGGAGATTGTTTCTAGCAGGGCTAGCTAGGAGGTTGTACCATCCAGCAGGGATGGCCAGTGGGTTACCATCCAGCAGGGATGGGCAGTGGGTTACCATCCAGCAGGGATGGCCAGTACAGCGGTGTTCACCGAGCAGTACCATCCAGTAGGGATGGCCAGAGCAGTTCCGGGTTTACCTCCAGCGGGGCTAGGAAGTGGTCCCCGATGCCGGGTTTACCTCCAACTGGGCTGGGAAGTGGTCCCCGATGCCGGGTTTACCTCCAGCTAGGCTGGGAAGTGGTCCCCGATGACGGTTCCGAGCCTCCCTCCAATGGAGTACCATTTTATGGGACTGGGCATTGGGACTCGTCGACGAATTTAGTCAGGTCTCCCTCCAGTGGATTAACCTGTTACGGGACTGGGCAGTGTGGCACCCGTCGACTTTTTCCGGGTCTCCCTCCAGTGGGAACCCATCAACTTCCAGGGATCACCCTCCAGCGGGGCTAGGCAGGGGGTCGCCTGTCGACTTTGAGGAGACCTCTCGACTGCGGGGTAGTGACGAGGTGTGGTTTGACATACCCCTAGAAATCTCAAGTACGAGGGGTGATTTCCCCCACTGAGATATGTCCTTGAGACGTGACCTAAAACTGTGCGGGTGAGTCAGTGCCGCCCAAAGCAGATAGTGTCAAGGTGTGGTGATTTGAGCCATTTGACTTGCAATTCGGGACAGATGTGCGGGATGTAGGGCATCAATGATGTTTTCTTCTAGGACTGTTGGATACTCACTTTATTGGGCTGAGCTACGGGATGGAGATCCCCTTACGATCTTGTTCAGGCTTCTTGATTGAGAATATGGATATGTATATACCTTGTTCCAGTACCCACTCCTTGGGTTTTGGTTACTCTCCTTCCAGGAGAGGTGAAGAGGTGCGGGGTATGCCACGTGCTTTCCGTGTCTAGCTTCTTATGGTTAGATGAGTCTACTCTCCTGCTATAGGTAGCGAATACTCGACGAGAAGTTCATCTTCTCACCGTTTCCAACTCCTTGTGTTTGGATGAGTCTACCTCCTTTCTCTTGTTGGGTTGAGCTGGACTCTCTACTGTACTCTTTACTGCACTCCTTATTTTACTCTTTACTGCACTCTCGGTTGTACTCCTTTACTCTCCCCTGTTCGATCTACTGCTCACCCTTCGGTACCTCCTTTTTTTCTCCCTCGAGCCTTCGGGGTATCCTACTGAGTATTTTTATACTCACCCCTGCTTGGGCTTTTCCCGCACTTGGTGTGCCCTTGCAGACGACGGACAGGTTGGTCGTGACTTCAGCGGAGCTTAGGAGTTTGGGAGCTTGGACCGCGTGTGGTGGTCGTAGTCGGGTTCCAGGTGTGGGACTCTCCCAGGTGTTTGTTTTTGTTTACCTATTGCCGGGTTGTGGCACTTTTCTTGTTGGGCACATGTTTTGCCCTTTTCTTTTTAGCTTACCTCCAACTCTTTCTTGAACTGTTTAGAGGTTGATGCACATTTGTGGTTTATTTATAGCAGTTTCCCTTTACTTTACTTGACTTTTCTTTTTACTCTGCACTTTTGCATTGAGTGTGCTGTGTGTGTGTGTACAGGTACTCAGGAAAAGGCCTCCCCTAGTTGTTTATCCTTCGGCTCTTGTCGCCAGCCCCTAGACTATGGAGGCAGGCTTGGGGTAGTTGCGACTCGAGCCCGGGTAGGGTCGGGTCGTGACAAAGTGGTATCAAAGGTGGTTCGTTTCTTGGGATGTTGTGCGGACGTCCCTAAAAAAAGGAATCGGTTGGGATTTAGGGAAACAGTGTTAACGTGTCTCGAGAGTGGCTCTCAGTCCAGAGAGTCCAGTGATGGTTTGGCGGTCGACGTATCCATTCACCAGGACCCTGATAACCCGCTTGTCGAATCATCTTGCTGAGACACTTGTTGCAGGGAAAATTGGTTTGTGCATCACATAGGATTGAGTCTTTGATTGTCCTTCTTGAGTCAGCTCCCCATTGTTGTTACTTTTATATACATATATGCTCATCTGACCACGACACTCCTTGATAATATTCAGGATGTCTCCGCGAAGACAGCTAGCCAGGATACCAGCTTTGGTTCGTGATGCCGACCCTGTGAGCTACGAGGCCACAGTCCAGGACCCATCATGCGAGCCCCTTCCTCCGAGTGGGCCGGTAGTAGTACCCCCACCTGTTGAGCAGCAGACAGCTTCAGCAGAGCATACTGAGCTTGAGCACAGGTTGAGCGCGTTCCGCGAGTTCCAGCGGCAGAGACCACTGAGGTTCAGTGGTGAGCCATACCCTCAGGCAGCATAGGTTTGGCTAGAGACAGTGGTTCGCCTCTTTAGGATTGTGCAGACGCCGACAGATCTTATGGTGGCTTTGGCCGCCAACCTTTTCCGCGGAGCATCTTGTCGTTGGTGGAGTCTGGTGACTCAGTTTCTTGATGAGTCATCGCTTTTGTGGGGTGACTTTCAGTTGCTGTTTCGTGAGAAGTTTTTCCCCTCCTGCTTGCACTCCATTTGGATTCAGGAGCTCCTGCAGTTTCAGCAGGGAGGGATGACGATGGTCGAGTACGCGGCTAGCTTCGCAAACCGTGCACACTTTTACCCAGACTTGATCCATGATGACAACATTCGAGCACAGAAGTTTGAGCAGGGTCTCTGCTGAGAGATTCGTGTTGTCATAGTACCCTTGGGAATTTCCACATATGTCGGGGTACTAGAGCAAGCGCTGGTGATAGAGAGCTTCCTATCACGTTCTAGAGTTGGTGGTGGCAGCAGGCTCGACAGAGCCGAGATGTCTGTCGCAGCTAGCGGGCGTCGGCAAGCAGAACCTCGACGTAGGTGGCTTTCTGAAAATCGGACTCAGGGGCATGGTCGTACACCATAGTGGCGTCGGAGGGCACCAGTGCAGCCCAGAGAGAGTCGGTGCTATGCTTGCGGTGGGTGAGGTCACCTGGCACAGGACTGCCCGACCAGGCATGTGGAGAGCTTCGGGTAGGAAGCAGGTGTACCACCACGATGGAGGCAGCACCATGATCGGAGTAGTACCCAGATAGGTGGTGCTAGTAGAGGAGCGGGAGGAGCTGTAAGTGTAGGATGACCTTACGAGGTCTTCCCATCACCACTAGGTGGTCCACGTTAGGCTTCGGGAGCTGACAGTTGGGACCGTGGATAGCCACGAGCTTTGGATGTCTACGATCCTGCATATCATGAGGTGATAAGAGGTAGACTCTACAGCTCTTCTAATTTTTGCAGTAGAATTGTTAGACTCTATTTTTGAAATTCTTTTCTCCCTGCTCCTTTCTTGGGTTGTTACCAGGGTGTCGCGGGGCATCGGCGTGACCTTGTGTTGGTAAGGTAAAAAGGCGTAGGACCTTTTCTTTAGTCGATGGTGTTGACTCCTTCGATCTCTGAGTATGTAAGAGAGTCTTGGTTGCGATACAATGACTATGTAACCTTGTGTGACCAGATATCCTTGAGTGGTTCACCATATGGATATTCTGAAGGAGGGAATCACCAGGCCTTGTTTTAGGTGTGAGCGGTGATTCCAGTCGCGGTGTGTGGTGTAGGGATTCGGTCGGGGAGGTTAGTTACCCCCAAGGTCCTTCAGGCCGATTGAGACCGTTCTAAGGGTTGGCGAGGTTCCCTACCGCCTTTCCCTAACCCCAAAGTCTAGAGTGGGTGCACGATGTCACCCGCGTGGCTTACCCGAGAAGAGGTGTGTGTGCTCTTATGCACGACATTGGAAAAGGCAGACCTCGCGTGAAATAGATCAATACTTTGGTCTGTGTGTGGTGGCACAGAGCTGTGCGTGAGTTCTTCTGGGTACGAGAGAGCCTGGTGTGGGCTTAGTACCCTGAGTTGTTCCCTAGTTTTTCTTTTCGGGGAGTAAATGATTGAAGTATGGAATGATGTAAGAACCTGGTTTTTCTGTGAAAGACTTCGGAATATTCTTGATGTTATTCTAGAACAGCACCTTCAGACGGCGTGTGATTCCGAGCCCCGGTGTGGCCAGAATTAAACTTTCAGTGCATTCATACTGAGCACGCTAAATTAATGAGATAGCTCCTAAATGGTGCTTTAGATCAAAAATCTGAGTGTACTGATGGTTCTGAAATGGGGTGTTTACCCTAGGAATGACATAAATCATGTCGGCGCGGGACGTTTGGACCCCTCGCCCGCTACCAGAACGTTAAACGGATAAATTAATTAATTAATTTATTAGTTTAATGGTTAAACCCAAGTATCTCTTAAACGGTGGCTCGGATTGGGAAACCGAGGGCACCGTTGATTCCGGAACATGCATTTTACCCTAGGAGGTGTGTAAGTTTCGCAGGCGCGGGCCTTTTGTGAAAAATGGCTCCAGTGGTGTTTTCGTAATTTGGTGGCCTCTCGCGTTCAGCTTAATGACTTTTAAACGGGGCCTCAGATTAAAATTCTGAGACCACCATTGTGCTCGGGAGGTGGTGTTTTCCCTAGGAGAGGCTTAATATCGACCGCTTCGGAAGTTTGGATTCGGGCCGACGGGCGGGTGGTTAAGCGTGTTTTCTATTTAAACACTTAACCCCCCTCTTCCCCCCCCCCCCCTTCTATCCTTCTTCCCTGGCGCAAGGAGCTCCTCCTCTCTCCTCCACCACTCCGGCGAGGCGTGACAACTCTGGCGAGCTGCGGTGAAGCTCCGGGCAACGCCCCAGCAGGTAGGAGTTTTAAGTTTTTCGTTTTAATTTCCGAACCCTACTTTCATGTCAATTGTAATGTCGAAATGTTGTTTGATTGTCAAGCGAAGCCCATAATCGCGTAGTTTATGTTATAAGATTTCCATCTCCCTTTTAGGATCAAAAATATGAGTCCCGACGAGCCAGGGGTGGTCCGTTGAAGATTCTAGCCAGTTTTGGGTGTTCCGGCGGTCCGAGGCGCGGCAGCGCGGGCTAAGGCGGCGGCGGCTCCTCTTGGCGGTGGCGGCTCCTCTTCCAGGCAGTGGCGGCCTCGGCTCAGGCTGATGGCACAGAGATGGGTCGCTCGTCTTCACTGGCTGGCGTGGTGACCTTAGGCGGGGCGAGGCGGCGCTCGCCGGGGCGCAGGGGAGCGCCAGGGTGCGGCGACCGCGGGGTCGCGACGCGCGACCCCCGCGCGGGGACAAGACCCGCGAGACGAAGGGTCTTCACGCGGTAGGCAGGACCGGCCCTCATGGCCAGTCTGGACGTGGACAAAAATTCCACAGCCGGCCCGCGCGGCAAATTTGAGGGCCGGCGCTGCGAGCCGGGCCGGCCAGCGCGGGCCGGCCCAGGCCGGGCGGACCGGCCGGTCCAGCCCAAGTGGGAATTCGTCCCCTCTTCGGACGTCCGTAATTTTCATTACAGATGTCTGTTTTACATGTCGTCTACGGCAGTGTGATCCTCGGATCGAGGAGTATGTTTTGAGATGGTTTCTGGGGTTTTAACTCCCGAAACAGGGGCCTTGGAGGCGCGGCACGACTGTTAAGTGGACGGGCGTTCTTCCGGGAGTTCTTGTTTTGGACGGCGCGGGCACATATGATGTCCGTTTTGATCACCGTTAGTGGTGTCGCGACCCTGGCATTGAGCCGGAGTTTTCCAGTGTGGTTTTGGGCGTCGAAACCGGAGTTGAGGCGTGGGCCCCACGGGATGTCTTTGGAGCTGCACGCAGCTTTTTGTAACTTTTTCATCGGATATCCGTTCGAGGCGTGCGAGTAGTCAATCTTGGGTGTTTTTTCGAGGGAATTGCAATGGCGCAATCGGCCCACTTTAATTCTGCATGATGGTGTGGGCCCCACGGGGGCCGTCTTGGGAGTTGGCGGTGATTTCTAGCTTTATCATTGGGTGTCCGTTTTGGACAAGTGAATAGTCAAACTTGTGTACTTTTCCAGGAGGATCGCAATGGTGCAATCCATTTGTTGTGCTTCGGGACTGGGGTGCGGGTCCCACGAAGAACCGCTCGTGTGCGGTACGGTGAAATGCATCTTTTTCTCTAGATATCCGTTGACTCAAGTGAGTAGTCCTTTTGACGTGTTTTCCCGATGGGATCGCATTAGTGCGATGCGCCCGACTGTTTTCGGGGCCGAGGCTCAGGACCACGGGACGTCGTTCGGGTGTAAAGCGGTGTTGGTGACTTTTCCGTCGGATATCTGTTTGGGCAAGTGAGTAGTCGATCTCGCGTGTTTTTCTGCGAGGATTACAATGGTGTAATCTGTTTAGGCGTGTGGAGCCTCTTGCACGATCTTATTAAATGTGGAAATATGAAAAGTGTACTGGTGGTGGTTCTTCCTGCGGTGTTTGTAGAAAACCCTTGGCGTGTGATCGCGTTCACTCCTGGGAGAGTGATGTTGGTGTTTAAAGAGATGTGGTTGGTCGTGCCTCAGCCGTTGAGGTGACAAGTTGGAGTTTTTATGTTACGCCTTCGCATTGACGCCCGGTGTCGTGTGCATGTTAGCCTTTGGGCTAGAGACGTGGCATACTCTGGGAGTATGCAAGAATTATGGGAGGTACATGTGGATGGTTGTACTTGAGAACGTTTTTGCACTTGGTTGGGGTTGACTTGGGTCCATGTGTCATGTGGGCCCCATGTGCGTTCCGTGTTCTGCTTTACGTACTTTTGACCTCTCGTGACGTAGAGGGTTCCTTTGTTCTCATTTGTTTGACCAGTGGGGTTGAGTTTTTCCCCTAGTCCTATTCTCGTTTGTTGACCGGCAGGGTTGACTTTCCCCCTGGTCTTGTTCACGATGGTTACGACCAGCAGGGTTGAGTGGTTTTCCCTTGGTTCTGTTCTCATTTGGCCGGCAGAGATGGTTTGGTTCCTCTGTTTCATCAGTTGTGAGGGGTTTCAGTATCGTTCCCTTTTCACTGGACTGCGGTGCCGTTTACAACTACGTGTTCTCATACAGCGTGGGTGTTTTCCCACTTTCTGGGATGATTTGTCTCAGTCTGCTTTGACAGTGACTCACCGGATTGGAGCGTGATCGCCCTGAGAGGCCCGGAGAGTTTCTCCTGTTCCTTCGTGTTTCCTGGTAGAGTTCTTGGGGAATCGGTGTGACCAACACATTACGCGGGCACAGATCCTCTACCTAGGAGGTTGTTTCCAGCAGGGCTGTCCAGGAGGTTGTACCATCCAGCAGGGATGGCCAGTGGGTTACCATCCAGCAGGGAAGGCCAGTACAGCGGTGTTCACCGAGCAGTACCATCTAGCAGGGATGGCCAAAGGTATTCCGGGTTTACCTCTAGCAAGGCTGGGAAGTGGTCCCTGATGCCGGGTTTACCTCCAACTGGGCTGGGAAGTGGTCGTCGATGCCAGGTTTACATCCAGCTGGACTGGGAAGTGGTCCCTGATGACAGTTCCGAGCCTCCCTCCAGTGGAGTACCATTTTATGAGACTGGGAATTGGGACTCGTCGATGAATTTAGCCGGGTCGTCCTCTATTGGATTACCCTGTTACGGGACTGGGCAGTGTGGAACCCATCGACTTTTGTCAGGTCTCCCTCTAGTGGGAACCCGTAGACTTCCAGGGATCACCCTCCAGTAGGGCTGGGCAGGGGGTCGCCTGTCGACTTTGAGGAGACCTCTCGACTGCGGGGCAGTGACGAGGTGTGGTTTTATGTACCCCCAGAACTCTCAAGTACGAGGGGCGCTTTCCCCCACCAAGATGCGTCCTTGAGACGCGACCTAAAACTGTGCGGGTGAGTCAGTGCCACCCAAAGCGGATAGTGTCAAGGTGTGGTGATTTGAGCCCTTTGACTTGCAGTTCGGGGCAAACGTGCAGGATGCTGGGCATCGATGGTGTTTGCTTCTGGAAATGTTGGCTACTCACTTTCTTGGGCTAAGCTACGGGATGGAGATCCCCTTGTGATCTTGGTCGGGCTTCTTGATTGAGCATATGGATATGTATATACCTTGTTCCATTACCCACTCCTTGGGTTTTGGTTACTCTTCTTCCAGGTGAGGTGAAGATGTGCGGGGTATGCCACGTGCTTTCCATGTCTTGCTTCTCGTGGTTAGACGAGTCTACTCTCCTGCTATAGGTAATGAAGACTCGACGAGAAGTTCATCTTCTCACCGTTTTCAGCTCCTTGTGTCTGGACGAGTCCACTTCCTTTCTCTTGTTGGGTTGAGCTGGACTCTCTTCTATACTCTTTACTGCACTTCTTGTTGTACTCTTTACTGCACTCTCAGTTGTACTCCTTTACTCTCCCCTATTCGGTCTACTTCTCACCCTTCGGTACCTCCTTTTTTTCTCCCTCGAGCCTTCAGGGTATCCTACTGAGTATTTTTATACTCACCCCTACTTGGGCTTTGCCCGCACTTGGTGTGACCTTGCAGACGATGGACAGGTTGGTCGTGACTTCAGCGGAGCTTAGGAGTTCAGAAGCTTGGACCGCGTGCGGTGGTCGTAGTTGGGTTCCAGGTGTGGGAATCTCCCAGGTGTTTTCTTTTTTTTACCTGTTGTCGGGTTTTGGCACTTTTATGGTTGGGCGCATGTTTTGCCCTTTTCTTTTCATCTTACCTTCAACTCTTGCTTGTACTGTTTAGAGGCCGATGCACATTTTTGGTTTATTTATAGTAGTTTTCCTTTACTTTAATTTACTTTTTTTTTACTCTGCACTTTTTCATTGAGTGTGTGGTGTGTGTGTGTGTACAGGTACTCAGGCAAAGGCCTCCCCGAGTTGTTTAGCCTTCGGTGCTTGTCGCCAGCCCCTGGCCTATGGAGGTGGGCTTGGGGTAGTTGATGCTCGAGCTCGGGTAGGGTCGGGTCGTGACAGGTATAACCAGTGCAAACAAATCTACCAAAAATCACTATTTTCCGTGAGGCATCAAGCCCGTATAATTCACAATATCATAATCATAATATCAAAATTGAAAAGGCGTGAAAAAAAGATCCCCCTACCCCTTTCAATTTCATTTAACTGATTCTGATCTTTTATTATCCTAGAATAACCATGATCCATAGGTGAAAAATAAGTAAAGCCCTCCCACATAATACACAATCTGAAGATAAATGCAGGAAATCCCCCCTCAAAGAAGCTTTTAAACTCATCTGTGCACTGTAGGGAAAATAAGAATGCCCATAAGAGACAACTACACCAGTAGAATTATGGATCAGCCTATTCCGCACAAGAATATTATCAAAACACTTCCCAAACATCCAACTCAAGTCAACCCACATCACGGAAATGAATCATGGGGAAAGAACAAGAGAAACATATGAGAAGTAGGATAAAACTCACCATGGATCAACTATGGATTTCCAACGAACAACCGTCGGGATCAATGGATCAAATAGATAGGAATATGGCTCAAAGGATTCCTCGGGGTGCCTAGGGTTCATCTGGAATGGGAGGAAGTAGATAAAATGGACGAAAGAATGAAAGCTCAGCCGAAAAGAATTTTAAAACAAAACTGGATTGGGGTATTACACGACGTGTAATACCCTTTCACGTCGTTTAGTACACGGGGTTCGGTTTCCACCGAAAAATGCATCACCTATTGATTTATTTTATTTTTCAAACCCTGAAATATTACACACTGTGAAACTCTTGATACAATCCATGAAACAGAGTTTCATGTCATGTAATCACATTACACGATGTGTAATCCCCCCACTTCCAGCCTTTAGTAACCAAACCTCTCCAAACTCCTTAAGATCCTCTCCTAAACATCTTCACCACTAAAACCCGCAAAGTAATAGACCGGGAGGACATGGACCATTCACTACTACACATGTACCCTTAAACAACATGAAAATTGACTTTTAACAGCGTTAAAAAAGAACTATTAATCATAGTGATGATAAAATGGGGTCCCGTTTATCAGCGCTAAAAAAGCGCTGATAAAGGACCCCCTTTATCAATGCTTTTTTAGCACTAATAAATGCCTAGCCACTTGCAGTGGGTTGTTAATATAACAGCACACCTTAAAGGAAAAACATGCAATTTTAAATTCTATATACAACCTATAATTTCAAACAATACTATAATTTTAAACAATGATATATTCATTTAATTGACATCATGAATAAAAAATGTCCACCCAAGGTATATACAAAAAAACACTTCTATTTATATTTAAAACAAAATGGTTTATATCGTTACATTTAAAATTATCCAACAAACATTCTAAAATATTAATATTTCATATTTTAATGCTCATGATCCCCTCTCAAAAATGTTCACCCATGGTATCGGTTACTGAAAAAATCATCTCAACCTAAGAAAAATATTCCCCCTATATAAGAAAACAAATATTATGTTAGTAATACTATAAAGAAATAAATTAAACATTAATATGAAATAATACATTAATAAAATGTTAATATTTAATAAAAATGACACATTTGGAGTTATACCGATCACATTGTGCATCCTATTGAGGTGGGGTTGATTTCAACATGTCACAAATGAGTTATGGATCATTTTCCTAAAATATCAAAAAAAATCCGAATGTGTTTTCTTGGTTTTGAGTAGGTCACTTATTTTTTTACTAAAATTAATGTCAATTTTAAATAATGACACATTTGGAGTTATATTGGTCACATCGTGCATTAGATTGAGATGAAGCTAATTCCTACCTGTCACAAATTACAGATGGATAATTTTCCTAATGTATCAAAACAATAAAAATTCATTTGTTTGGTTTTCAATATGTTAGTTGTGTTCTTTTACTAAAATGTCATTTCAAACTGGAAACACGCATTATGAGTCATATCGGTCGCATCATGTGTCAGTTTGATATGATTTGACTTCATACGTGTCACAAATTACTTATTAATTATTATCCTAAATTATCAAGACAATTGGAATGTGTTTGCTTGGTTTTCAGTGAGTGGCATGTTTTGAACTAAAATGTCATTTTAAACTAATAAAGAGAACTTTTAGTTATACCAGTCACACCATACATCGGATTGTGTTTTGGTTGAATCCTATATGTCATAAATGACTCATGGATCATTTTACTAAAGTATCCAAACAATCATAATGTGTTTTCTTGGTTTTTAGTATGTCACTTGTTGTTTTTACTTAAATTAATGCCACTTTTAAATAAAAGAGACACTTTGAATCATACCGGTCACACCGTGCATCATATTGAGGTTCGATTGACTCCTAAACATCACAAATGACTCATGGATCATTTTCCTAAAGTATAAAAATAATAGAAATGCATTTTATTAGTTTTCAGTACATCACTTGTTGTTTTTACTTAAATTAATGTCAATTTAAAAAAAAAGACACTTTGAGTCATACCAGTCACACCGTGCATTGTATTGAGGTCTGAATGATTCCTACACATCAAAAATAACTAATAGATAATTTTCCTAAAATTTCAAAACAGCATGAATTTTTTTTCTCAGTTTTCAATATGTCACTTTTTTTAACTTAAATTAATGTCAATTTTAAATAAAAATAGACACTTTGAGTCATATCGGCCACGCCATGCATCATATTGAGGTGTGGTTGATTCATAAATGTTAAAAATGACTCATGGATCATTTTCCTAAAGTATCAAAACAATACTAAATTGTTTTCTCGATTTCCAGTATGTCACTTGTTCTTTTTACTTAAATTAATATCAATTTTAAATAAAAAGACACACTTGGAGTCATATTGGTCACACCGTGCATCTTAATGATGTGAGGTTGACTCATACACATAAAAAAATGACTCATGGATCATTTTCCTAAAATATAAAAACAATTTGAATCCATTTGGTTGGTTTTCAGTATGCCACTTGTTGTTTTTACTTAATTGATGTCAATTTTAAATAAAAAGAGACACTTTGAGTTATACAGGCCACATTGTGCATCATATTTAGGTGAGGATGATTCCTACACATAAAAAATTACTTATAGATTTTTTTAGAGTATAAAAAACAATTTGAATATGTTTTTTTTTTTGGTTTTCAGTCTGCTAGTTGTGTTTTTTTACTAAAATGACATTTCAAACTGGAAACATGCATTATGAGTCAAAACGATTGCATTGCACATCAATTTGACATGAGACTACTTCATACACATCAAAAATGACTTATGAGTCACTTTTATAAATTATAAATTCAATCAGAGTACATTTTTGTGGTTTTTAGTGAGTGACACATTTTGAACTAAAATATAAATTTTAAACTGATAACGGATACTTTTAGTCATAGTGGTCACACCATATGTCAGATTGAGGTTAATTTGACTCCTACACATCAAAAATAACTCATGGATCATTTTCCAAAAGTATTAAAACAATAAAAATTCATTTTCTTGGTTTTCAGTATGTCACTTGTTGTTTTTACTTGAATTAATGTCAATTTTAAATAAAAAGAGACACTTTGAGTCATACCAGTCACACCGTGCATCAGATTGAGGTGAAGTTTGACTCCTACATGTCCAAAATTACTCAGGGATCATTTTTCTAAAGTATAAAAACAATATAAATGTGTTTTCTCAGTTTTAAATATGTCACTTGTTGTTTTTACTTAAATTAATGTCAATTTTAAATAAAAAAGACACTTTGAGTCATACCGGCCACACCGTGCATCAGATTGAGGTGTGGTTGATTCCTACACATCAAAAATGACTTATGGATCATTATCCTAAAGTATCAAAATAATATGAATTCATTTTCTCATTTTTCAATATGACACTTGTTCTTTTTACTAAAAGCAATGTCAATTTTAAATAAAAAGAGACACTTTGAGTGATACCAGTCACTTATTCTTTTTTCTCAATTTTGAGTAGGTCAGTTGCTCTAATACCAGCTATATTAACCCATAAATTTCATACATAGATATCAAATCTTAGTATATTAATATTCCATACATAACATAATGATCCATTCTAGAACAGTTTAGGTCTAGTGCTTTTGGAAACATGGAAACATAAATGAACTAGTTCATAAGAGTCTCTCATTAAGTTATTATTTACTAGAAACCTTCTTAGACATATCATTTCTAAAACCATTCTTAATAACCTAATGATATAAAACATAAGAAAGGGTGGTCATATATTCTCCATAAGTATAAACAATGGATATGTCAATGATCATATAAGGATAACATGTGCATAAAAAACTAAATAAGTATTAGATAAAAAAATACAAGAAAATTAACTTACAAATAGTAGATAAAATGGTGACAAAATTATTTAATTACAGAAAAATACACTCCAAAATAAATAAAAATTTAGGCATTCAGGCCATTCAGTCCAATCATAATATGAATAAAATAACAAAGTTTCTTTAAAAAACATAAAAAGACACACTTTGAGTCATACCGGGCGCATCGTTCATTATCATGCTTTCTATTTTATTTCTTTGTCGAAATGGAAACAATGAATTGTTGACATTTATCACTTTCCTTCAAGTTCCCTCCACTACCTTTGAAGGAAAGTGATAAATTCCAACAATACAGGGGTGACAATGTTTTGAGGGAGAATAAGTTTGTGGAAGACATTGTCTGCATGAGTAGTCAAACATTTAATTTAGATTATGTTAATGTAGTAGAAAATAGATAATATTATGAGGGAAAACATAGTATATTAAAAAAAAACTCTACCTTCTCATTGAATTCTAAGTTGCAGCCTCGAAGTCCAATCTCTCACGAACATAATCAGTTTCGAACAAACCACCCCTAATCGAACAAAGGAATCCACCTATATATGAAAAAAAATTCTTATGTGAGTAATACTAAAAATAATTAAATTAAACATAAATATGAAACAATCCACTACTTTTATAGAAGTCACATATTCATGTAGTTTTTGTACATTCTTCCATCAGGTATATTGCCCATTCATTTATGAGAAAATCTATATCATATTGTGAATATTAGTCTTTTCGACAGTCATAGTAGTACTGGAAAAATATAAATACCCAAAGGATTAATAAATATTTTAAATGAAATAGTAATTATCTTCGAAAATACCTCTTCAGGGATGGTAGTTTTTTCACGGAATATAATCTCTCTCATAAATTTATAAACATAAAATGATGATAATTTGATATCAAATCGATCTTATAGAACACTTTAGAACCTCTAAGTTGATCAAATAGTCCATCAATACATATAAGTAGATATAAGTTTATTTCTATCACTTATAATAACCTCTAATAGTCCACACATATTCTCAATGATCCATTTGAATTTTTATAGAAAAAACTAAGGCACCCAAGGGGACATAATCATTCATATGAACCCATTCACCTTGAAGTTGTTCAATTGATCCTTCTTCTCTCATAGCTCTATAGGATCCATCTTATATGGTGGAATAGATATATTATCCACACCTGGTAAGAAAAAAATCATAAACTCAACCTATCCCTTGGGTGGTAACCTAGGGAAGTCCTTGGGGAATACATCTAGGAACTTTTCAATGATAGTAGGACATATTGACTGATGTTTCTCTCTATCATCCAAAATTAGTCTAGAAAAATGGGCTATGATTCTACCCAAATACAGAAATATAGGTCCTGCATAACTAGTTTTCATATCCAACTCTCCAATATAGACATAATCATCACCCTCGAAAAATATAATTACACCCATCGATGAAAACAATTGATATATAGATACATCACTACATGGGGAGTTTTAATTGTAGTCACAGACTAGACTCATAGTTTTCTTGTCACTCAAATTTATTATTTATCAGTTATTATAATTTTTTATTAATAAAAGTATACCAATCTAAAATTTACTTATGTAGTTCATTTTCAATGGAAAGAAAAATTGATCAAATGAGTTTCATTATCCAATAGAAATAATAACATTGTGGAAATAAAGATGCAATTTAAAAAAAAATTAAGAAGTCAACAATGAGAATCCTCAAGATTCTAAAAAGATATTTATTACCAATATAATTTCAATCAAATGAACATGTTTCTTTTACCCAGTTTATTTGGAGGATCTATAGAGTTGATCCAATGTATCCTAGATCCATACCCAAAACATCCTTAACTATATAACTATTGTAATGTATCAATTTCTAATCTCGAATATTCATTGATTATTATCTCATTGGTGGAAATAGGTATCTAATGAACTAAGACCCACTTCAATATGATGATCAACAACAACTCTACACCAGAAATTCATCAAATACGATGATTTGGAAAACACATATTCTAGCCCTAGAAGCTCATCAGTATCCTTGATTGGAAATAGAAAAGTTACAGACATGGAATTGATCATGGAAAATTGTACAATGAGAAAATAAAAAGGAAATACTTAGAAAATTACAAGAATACTCATAGTGGTAGCACATGAGGAGTTGGGTTCATGGCAGAGGTGGGTTTGGAGAGGAGAAGGGCTTCAAGGCGGCAGAGGATGGATTCACGGCGGAGGAGGATGAGGAGGAGTTGACAGTGGAGGAGGAGGAGGAGGAGGAGTCGACACCGACGACAGAATAAAAATAAATATATATATAAACTTATTTATATTTATGACTATAAATAAATATATGTTTATTTATAATTATAATTATAAATATAATAAATATATTTATTATAATTTTATAATTGTTTTAATATAAATATATATTATTTATATTTAAAAAAATATATATATATATGTATATATGTATAAATATTTGTATATATTTATAAATATTTGTATATATTTATAAATATTTGTATATATTTATAAAAATATTTCTATAATTATATATATTTATAAATTATAATATATTTGAATTATTAAAATATATATATTAATTATAAACATGTGTTTTTAATTTAATGTATACAAATAAAAATTATTTTTTAATATAAATATAATAATTTTATATAAATTAATAATATTTTTATTAAAAACTTTGATTAGTACTTTTCTCTAGCATTGATAAAGGCCCCCCTTTTATCAGTGGTTTCTGCTTAGCGCTGATAAAACTTGGTGTATCCCTTGCCCAGATCTGTGGTAGTGGTTATAGAACCAGTGGAACTTCTGTAATGCAAACATTCACTGCAAACTTCAACAAATGATCTTGGATAGATTTACCACACAACTAACAGTAAACAAACTTCAAATATAATCTCCAATACCTTCACATGATTCATTATACAATCATGGATAGAAACTAATTCCATATTTATCAAAAAACTGTAAAAATACTTCAAATATAATCTGCAATACCTTCATCAGTATCCATTATAAGGAGAACCAAAATACAAACTATAAACCATGTTGCGACTCTGACAATTTGCACTATGACGAAACCCATTGATAATGCCTTATTGCCTTATGTCCCGCAATCACGAACCCACTGAAAATGACCTAATCTCTCAGATCGCCCGTAGTCAATCAGACCTCACCCGACGAAACTGTCTGAAAATGCTCAGTGATGCCTCATTTCGCATCTTCTTCTCATTGCCACACAACCCCCATGTTTAAAATCCAATGTAAATTTTTTTCATCCTCTTCTTGAAATAAATTGGAACTGATTCCACAACATGGAATTCTTAGATTAGGTTTCCCAATCATCATAATTTTTAATTTTCCAATAGTTCTAAATTTGTTTTCCAATAGTTCTGAACTGATTCTGTTTTTTAATTTTCCAAATACCATTTTGTTTCTCTAGAAATAATTTTACTTTACTTAATTTGAAGCAATCCATTTATATGAATGATATGAAAATCCATTTCATTAGATTTTTACATTCTTACGGACATATAAAATTGTTTACACACTAGGGTTGGATTGTAAACAAGTATGGATTAGGGAATTTAATGATTAACAATTTCTAGGTATCAATTCGAGTTTTTTAATCATGTATCAATTACTCGATCATGTCTACCATTATCTTTTCTCATATGATAGTTTACTTCAATTAGTGGATTGTTTTACATTGCTTCACCAATTTTAATGTTCACATACGATTATGAATATTCCCAATTACCCCTGAGTTTTCATATATGTCACAAAACCAGAGTGGAAATTGTGGGTAAGTTTTCCTTTCTTTGTATTGATCAGTTATTTGGTTTTTAATATATGGTTTATTATAAAGCTTGTCCTATTTATGTTCTTTTCACACTCACTTTTTTAGTTTATCTATTCAATATTTGGACTTGAACAACATTTACTATTCAAAATAAATCTCTTCGTGTCACCTCCTTACATTTCCTTTTTCATGGTCATGAACAAGTAGAGATGTTTTATTATTGAAAGAAAGTTCACACTAATAATAGTCATTATCAGTGGCTTTGTATGTTGGGCTATACAAATTATCTCATTTAAGTTTGACTAATAGAATCCATTTCATTTATTTGTTCTTTAGTTCTTTTTTGGGTAAACAAGTATTACAAGAGTCTGATGGCCAAACTTAGAATATATACATTTTACCTCATCTATTCAGTGAACAAGCTAGTGATCAAACATATTGATCAAATAAAATAAAATTTAATAGATACTTTAGGTATACCTTGAGGAGAATACATAGTCTAAAACATTACTTATGTTAAATTGACTCAATCCATTGAAAATAAATGAAAAAAATTACTAAGAGCCTAAGAAGTAACTTTTGTCAATCCATATGGATTTGTGACAAATTTTCTTATGATAACTTGACTACTGTTTGTTACCTACCACAATTCATTTACCCTTTAATTTTCGGTTTAATTTTTCTTTAATTTAAAATGATTTAATAAAGATTCATCAAACAATTTTCATTTATTTAATTTTCCATATATATTACATGCTAGATTATGTTCATTTGTAAATAGATAAAGAGAAATCATTATCTTTATTTTTTATTATGCAAATCCTTTCTTCTTGTCTTTTGGGTTAATTCATGCATTCTATAACCGACCTTAATTTTCTAGTTTCATGACCTTTTTCGTGAAAGAGAATGGTGTTTTCGTAGTATTTTAAACTCACCCCTTCTGGTTATATTCCTTTATTTCTATAGTGCATCTCATTCACACAGTTAGAGAAAGGAGTATTGGAGGAGTGAAACGGGTATCTTCCATTGGTGTAGTTGGAACTTCATCTATGACATCCCCTCCAACAGGTAATATGAATTTATAGTTTCACAAGAAATGTTTTATTATATGATAATGCAACTTTTCTCACATTTTTTCATGTAAATATTTTATCAGGGAGTAGGGGAGTTAGATCCTCGCCCGGGGTACCTCCTCCCATTGGGAAAAATGTATTTCCAACATCACTTTCCACGGAAGGGTTACAAATCCCCCCCCCAACTCGATTGTCCACTTCAGTGTCGATTGTATGAGGTTCATCGACCTCCACAGATACCTACATCATTTAGATTTATTATGATTTTTTAACACATATGTTATGGTCTTTAATTACAATTAATATGTTATACATAGTTTCAGGTTTATTAAGTACTAATTTAGTTAAACACAGGGGCGCATTCAAAGGTATTTCTACATGGAATATAGGTACTTTATTAGAGGTGCAATTTGATGATATTTTTCACCTGATTGGGTCACATGAAACTTCTTTGATTAGACATCTTGTGTGAGATCCTCATAGATTCCCCCTCAGCACACTTGATCCGGATATGTTCTTGAATGAGACTCTTGACACAATATGGGATGAGATGAAGGTATAGATGTGATATAAATTATAACATTATCATTTAACAAATGTATCATAATGACATGTATTTATTATGTACAGATAAAATTGTGGACTTAAGGTAAAAAGAGAGTTTTCAGTGCCCTTTGCTGCTTCCCCTGATATTAAGCAGCGTGTCCCAAGAGGAATTTTGCCTGATCAATAGGATATGATGGTGCAATACTGGTCGACTGAGAAAGCCAAGGTAAGTAATGACATGTATTTATTATGTATAGAGAACTTTGTGGACTTAAGGTTAAAAGGGAGTTGTTGGTGCCCTTTGGTACTTCCCCTGATATTAAGCAATGTGTCCCAAGAGGCATTTTTCCTAATCAATGGGATATTATGGTGCAATACTGGTCGACTAAGAAAGCCAAAGTCCGAGTGTAATTCAAATAATCATTCATTATAGGGACCCCCTCATAGGATAGGATCTCGACGCATGTCTCAAATCTGACATTTGGTATGTTAATTTTATTTTCAATAATATTGATTGAAATGTTTATAGATTTATTCGTAATTAAATTTTCATATGTTTGGTTGCAAATGTGTGTGTGTGTGGTTGCATGAGGTTGACCAACCCACCAATTGAATGACAGTATGGGTTGCCGCTCACCAGGAAGAATATTCGGAGGATACTAATGTGATTGTAAGTATTTCTGATTATATAGTTCATGTAATTATTGTTTATAACTTTAAAAGATATGATTATGTATCTTTTTGGTACTTCAAACAAGCTCAGTTTAATGAGGATATATAGAAACTTTCAAAGGAAGAACGAGAGCTCCCAGCCAAATGTGATGAGATATTTCATCACATCATAGGTTCAGATGGTCATGGTTACACACTCACATATGACACCAACATCCCTAGTAGAAATATTAAGCAAGCTAATAAGGCACGTGATGGACCATGTGTATACATTATAGAAGAGTTTTTTGAGATGCGTATAATGGTTATGTAGCTCCAAACACAGCTCACAAAGTTAGAAAATAGACTGAGCATGGTCACCATCAGTTGTCCCTAGCACACTAGCTAGTAATTATAAATATAAATATATATGTATATATATATTATAAATAGTTCAATAATAATTTAATAGCTAGAATTATCCTTCTTGGCACAAAATGAATCCATTAGGGAGAAACCACGTGATTGAGGTGGAAGCTTTCTCTATCGATATGTATGTCTTACACTCTTTTGAAGGTATAAGGTAATATTTTGTTTTTTTTTTGTACATATTTGTCTAGTTAGGGATTCAACTGTCTTTGTGCATCTCTATCTAGTTAGGGATTTTCAATAGTTTGCAGGTACTTTCAAAGGTGCACATGTTTTTTTGGATGTTATTGGTACAATCATTATGTTTTTTTTATTTAGTGCCCTTGTTTGTTCTTCAATTTAATTATACCTTATTATATGTTTTATGTTTTAATGCATCTTTATATGTTAAGGGCTTGCAATTGATTTCAGATATTTTTCGCAGGAGTATAAGTATTTTTTGTTTTGTTGCAGATATAGTCGTTATGTTGTTGTATTTTTTATTGATGTAGGGACCTTTTTTATTTTTCAAATTTAACCATACATTATTATATGTTTTATGTTTGTCTGTACCTCTATCTCGTTAGAGCTTATGGTGTGATGATGTTGTTATGATACCGATTTTTTTTATAATTTGGGTATAATGTTTATTTTTCAATTTAATTGTATGATATTGTTTCATATATTTTATTATTTTATAAGATTGTATAACTCCTTGTCGAGTTTGATTATTATTATTATTTTACTTTTAAGATAATTCATTAATATTGTGACTCGAAAGTGTGGGGTGGGATGATATGTGTTTGATTCTTTATTTGAATTTAGGTTGTGAGTGGCATGTTGTAATATTGGATTCGTCAATTGAAACAAATTATGAGTGTTTTTGACGTTATAATTAATTGATATGTGCAAGGTTGTATAATAATAACAATGAAAATTATAATTTTTGCCTTATTTTTGAGAATTAGTAAGTATTTTAAAAATTAATGGATAAATAAATAAAATTTAGAATTTAATAGCAGAACACCCACCAATGAGATATTAGTGAAAATACATATGGTGGTTGATATATACAATCACAAAAAATGGTATTTGTGACCCCATCAACCGCAACTATCAAAAGTAGTTACACTTGTCTGTGATGAGTGCCATTAGTGGCTGCAAAAGTGGTATTTGTGACCTTATCAACCGAGACCGTTAAAAGTGTCCACATAACAGTTGTTCGTGTCGTGGAAGCCCCGAAAAAGTGGTATTTGTGACCTTATCAACTGAGACAGTTAAAAGTGCGGGGGTCACTCCCAATTTGAGATTGATTGGTGGAGATTTGTCGACAACTTCTTGGTTGGCAGCTAACCCAGCCAACCATGGATGCGCAACAGCAAACTGTAGGTGGCGGGAGGAATTGTCACGGGTAGATGAGCTACCCCAACCTACCAAAGAAAATTTCTGGTTTTTCCTTCTATTTAATAGGGTTAAATCCTATGAGTTTGTAATGAGAGAAAGTGGTGTATGATGTGTGTATTTGTGTGATCCTCCGACGAGTTTGAGCCACAGAGAATAAAAGTGATGACCCCCCATTTATCCTGTGGATGTAAGAAAACCATTCGAACCATGTAAATCTGAGTGTTGTTCCATTTCCCTTCCGTTTTGTGTGTTTGTGTTGTCACGCACCTCTGTTGCACCCTTAAAAGTGGTATCAGAGGCTGTGGAGTCGAAACGGAGAACCGGCAGGAGGATTTTTCGGTGACTGGAAAATTGAAGTTGATCGGAAATTTTTTTTGAGCCTAGATCCATGAAGTGGAAGACGAGATGATTTCAACAGCGCAAGCAGCATTGAATGCGGAGTTAAAATGAGCCCTGTAGAGCCGATCAAATTTCCAGTCAAACCGCAGGTGAACAATAACCCCGTGATGGAGAAGACGGTATTGTTCACGCCAACAGTGAAATTTCCGACGAGATTCCGACAGCTCCTCCAGCATGCCACGTCATCACCACGTCATCGTCACATCAGCAGGCGATCTGGACCGTTGAAATTGTTCTGAAAATATCTTAGTCAATCAGACTCTGTTTTCAGCGATCCAGGAGTCGATTCCCACTATTTTGACACTTTCAGGCGCATATGTACGGTTAGTTTTTCAAAATTTACACTCCATCAAGTGGTTTTAGAAGGGTGTGACATTAACAATGGTAATCGCGTTTTGTGACATCGATGATGGCTGGTGGCAGTGCACTACCAAAATTTGATATTGATAAGTTCGGTGGTCTGAACAATTTTGGTTTGTGACAAAGCACAATGAAAGATATTCTTGTGCAGTAGGGCATAATCAGACTGTTGGTCAGAGAAAATGTCGAGAAAAAAAGTGACGATGATTGGAAAGAGCTTGAGATGTGGGTCGTCAGCACAATTCGACTGTGTCTGGTAAACAACGTAAAATACTTGATGTTAAACGAAACCTCATCGAATGAGATCTGGAAGAAGTTGGAGCAGCGATATATGGTGAAGTCACTCACCGACAAATTATTCTTAAAAAGGAAATTCTAACAGTTGCGGATGGATGAAGGAACAAATTTGTTGGATCACACTAACGAATTCAACAAAATTATGATGCAATTATTGGGGCTCGGTGTGAAGGTTGGAGAGGAAGACAAAGCAGTTTTTCTTTTGTCATTATTACCAAGCCCGTTTGATGGACTTACGACTGCATTGCTCGTGGGGAATGAAACATTAAAGCTGGACGGGGTGATGATGTCGCTTCAAGATTCAGATGCATTCTAAAGACTTTCGATGCATTCAGGCGAGCAAATCATGATGATGCGAGATGATCAACATGGGAGGAGCTGGCATCAGAAGTCAAAAGGTAAAGAATGACGACCAAAATCGAGAGGATGTGATCCTAGAGAAATCACGTGTTTCTGATACGAGAAAAAAGGTCACTATAAAAGTGATTGTGGAGAGCACAAATGGTGCGTTACTAGGAAAGAGAAAGATAAAGAGAATGTTGTGAACATCACAGAATTATCAGAAGATGATGAAGTGTGACTGACAACGGAAATCTTGCACTCAAATGAGAGAGTTGAATGGGGAGAAGTGCAGTGTCATTACTACAAAAGATATGGACACATGAAGTGAGAATGTCGATTTTTAAAAAGGAAGAACGAGCGGGCTCAAAATCCAAAGGAAGACGGATGGGTTTTGAATTCAGGGAGCTCGGTGCACATATGTACGACGAAAGGTGTGTTTCATACGTTTCAGTAGGTGTGAGATTTGATGAGACTTGGTGATGGGTTAACATGCAATGTTCAAGGAGTCGAGCCGGTGAAATTGAAGACACCTGATGGAGGAGTTCGTAAACTGGATGACGTGAAATTCGTTCGAAGGATGAGATGGAACCTGGTATTATTAAGTAGGCTCGATGTGAGAGGATACAAGATTTCCATAGTGGGTGAAGTTGTGGAAGTCTCATGTGGGGATGCAACGATGGTTACTGAGAAGGAGTCCCAATGGTTGTATCATTTGATGAAGACCGTAGTCAGCCTGAGATCGATTGAAGAAAGTGGAAGTGTCATGTTATCTGACGTAAAGAACCGTGTTTGATTTTCCGATAAAGTTTTCAATGCGTGCAAGGAGACTGCAGGTCTAGCTTCTACCTCAAATTGGTCGCGAGGGAAGAGATTTGTGGAGGTCACTCCCAATTTGGAGATTCATTGGTGGAGATTTGTCGGTAGCAGCTTCTTGGTTGGCAGCCAACCCGGCCGACCATTGATGTGCAGTAGCAAACTGTAGGCAGCGAGAGGAATTGTCATGGGTAGATGAGCTACCCAAACCTACTGAAGACAATTTCTAGTTTTTCCTTCTATTTAATGGGATTAAATCTCATGAGTTTGTAACGAGAGAAAGTGGTGTATGGTGTGTGTATTTGTGTGATCCTTCGGCGAGTTTGAGTCGGAGAGAATAAAAGCGATGACCCCTCGCTTCTCTTGTGGATGTAGGCAAACCAGTCACACCACATAAATCTGAGTGTTATTCCATTTCCCTTCCATTTTGTGTGTTTTTGTTGTCACGCACCTCTGTTGCGCCCTTAAAAAATGTCCATGGAACGGCCATTCGTGCCGTGGAAGCCCCTTTCGTGACTGTTTTAGGCGGTTGTGGATGCCCATTTAACTAATTATATCTATAATAATATTTAGTTTGAAATATTTAACACATAATATTATAATTTTTAAAAAAATATAATTATAATATAACTTAATCAGGTCAGGTTATTGATGTAATGGATCACTTGTTAAATCCCAAACTCAACTCTATTATCAATTGAGGTTTAAATTTAGTTCTGGATACAACCCTCTAAGACGCAGCTCAATGATATCACCTGTATTGGATCTCAATGAGGTCTCGGTTCATGTCTCGCCAATTTATTTATTGTTGATATTGTGATGTTTTTATTGTATTTCTACCCCTCGTTCCGGTGAAAATAATTAGATAAAAAATTAGAAAGGATCACAGAACATTCTCGAACATTAATCAACCCCGTTTTCAAATCCATCAAAGATGATTATATTTGAGGAAATTTTGGTAGGAAGGGGTATTTTTTTTAGGAAAATGGGTTCCCCATTTTCTTTTTTAAGAAAATGGGGCAGCCTAGCGCCACTTCAATTGGCGCTAATGGCAAAAAACGCCAAAGCGCCACTTGAAGTGGCGCTTGGCGAAATTGCCCATTCTGTTCATCAGCACCACTTCAAGTGGCGTCGATCTCCATCGCCCACTATAAAACCCCCTCACCCCCTCACCCCTCCTCATTCATTCATCCGACTCACCCCCCTCAACCTCCTCTCTTTCAAGTGGCGCCGATCTCCGACCGTTCTCCATCCCCGACCGTTCTGCAAATTTGAGGTAAGTTTTCATTTACATTTCTTTAATATTTTAAATTGTATATTTAATTGTTTAGTTGATGTAATTAGATTATAGAATTTGTTTATTAATTTAATTGTTTAGTTTATAGAATTAGTTTAAAAAATAATAAATTGTAAGTAGTCAAATAATTAATTTAATTTGGTTAATTTAGTTGTATGCATAATTAGGTACATAATTAATTATAATTAGTCAATTAGTTAATTGTAATTAGACAACTAATTAATTATAATTAGTTAATTAGTTAATTGTAATTAGTCAACTAATTAATTATAATTAGTCAATTAATTAATTAAAATTAGTCAATTAATTAATTAGTATTAGTCAATTAATTAATTATTATTAGTCAATTAATTAATTATTATTATTCAGTCAATTAATTAATTAGAATTAGTCAATTAATTAATTAGAATTAGTCAATTAATTAATTAGAATTAGTCAATTAATTAATTAAAATTACTCAATTAATTAATTACAATTAGTCAATTAATTAATTAGTATTAGTCAATTAATTAATTATTATTAGTCAATTAATTAATTAAAATTAGTCAATTAATTAATTAAAATTAGTCAATTAATTAATTAAAATTAGTCAATTAATTAATTATAATTAGTTAATTAATTAATTACAATTAGTCAATTAATTAATAACAATTAGTCAATTAATGAATTACAATTAGTCAATTAATTAATTACAATTAGTCAATTAATTAATAACAATTAGTCAATTAATGAATTACAATTAGTCAATTAATTAATTACAATTAGGCAATTAATGAATTACAATTAGGCAATTAATGAATTACAATTAGGCAATTAATGAATTATAATTAGGAAATTAATGAATTACAATTAGGCAATTAATGAATTACAATTAGCCAATTAATGAATTACAATTAGCCAATTAATTAATTACAATTAGCCAATTAATTAATTACAATTAGCCAATTAATTAATTACAATTAGCCAATTAATTAATTACAGTTAGCCAATTAATTAATTTCAGTTAGCCAATTAATTAATTACAATTAGACAATTAATTAATTACAATTTGACAATTAATTAATTACAATTAGACAATTAATTAATTACAATTAGTCAATTAATTAAATCGAATTAGTAAATTAATTAATTACAATTAGACAATTAATTAATTACAATTAGTCAATTACTTAAATCGAATTAGTCAATTACTTAAATTGAATTAGTCAATTACTTAAATCGAATTAGTCAATTAATTAAATCTAATTAGTCAATTTCTTAAATCTAATTAGCGAAGTAGTTAAATCTAATTAGCAAAGTAGTTAAATCTAATTAGCGAAGTAGTTACAATAATTAGCGAAGTGGTTGCAATAATTAACAAAGTAGTTATATTATGAATTGTTTATATAATATATATTTGCATTACATTCAAAGTATGATAATGAATTTAGTTTGTCATCTAACTCTATGCTTTTACATGACGTGTTCATGTACCTCATCCATATGATGCATGTGGATATGTATGAATATGTTTAGCTTGCTATTTTTGGGTAAATAACACAAACTTGTGGGTTGTGTAAAGAGGGTTACACATCAATATGGTTTGAACATATTGATTTGGTGGAGGGACTAGGATTCCAACATAAATTCTAGAAGCATGCAGACATAAATTGATTGTTTGATCATATGTGATTATTAACGAGGGTTTATTTTAGATAAAAAAGATGGTTGCTTATATTTATTGCAACGGACAAATAATTGAGACCGAACAAGGATGTAGTTATAGTATACAGTCAGAAGCTATTGTAATGCTTGGAGGGTGTACAACTTTGGGAACTCTTCAGAGGAAAATTCATCGAAATTTGAAACTAAGGAGCAACCAAGCGGTATAATCTATCACATACAGGAATCTACAATATGTTGATAGGTTTTGGCATGTGGCTTATCTAATAACTGATGATGAAGAATGGGAATACGTACTGTCATTGGTCAAATTCCTACCTCCCAATCAAATGATGGAGTTGTATGTGACTATAGCTACAATGGAGGTTCCATCGACATTGGAACCTAGGTCATCACAATGTCACGAGACAATGTCATATGCTCCTGTTAGAACACGTCAAGAAGTTCCATATGCAATGGTACTGTCATTTCCCTCGGTTAGAATTGCAATGGATAGCCCCCCGCATATTGTAGATGCGTTAGTCGATGATTTTGAGGATGATGACAATTTAGAAGATGAAGAGGAAGGTGAAGATGAAGAGGAAGTGCATGCAGAAGAACAATCAGTTCCCACTCATGTGAGGTTTAACCGGCCATTGAACCATCCCCCACCATTGAGTTCATGGTCGATGGAAGGCATGAATCACTTGCCAGAATTCGATTGGTCAGTTATTACTCCTACTTCAGAATTTCCAGGAACCATTGGGGGCACAGATCGAGTGACAAATGAAGGTGTTCTGTATATTGGAAGAGAGTTTGAGAGTAAAGATGCAATGAAAAATGTGATAAAACAATATCACATTGAAAGACATTACTCTTATGTTGTAGAAGAGTCAAAAAGATCTTATTATTTGATCAGTTGTGACAAATATGATTCGAACTGTTAAATGCGTCATACGAAGACATGTTGCCCTAGACACATAGGGCAATCATCTAATGGTTAAAATGTTTTTTGTACTCTATCAGTTACTATAAACACATTGTACGTGTAATCAATATTTGTCCTTCGATGAGTTTTGAAACCATTCATAGTTAATATATCATCATCATTTTAATAAGTGGTTGTTGTTTTAGAAAAATAACAAGAAATTTTAAAAAATATAAAATGTAAGATCGAGCATTTAACAGAATATGAGAATCAGTTAAAGTGAATAATAGTGATGAATAAATTGAGGATATAACAAAATCTGAGACTACTAGCCTAGAAAATGACAAATAAAGAAATCATGACAACAAGGTTCAACATGAAAAGCGTGATGAACCCACACCTAAAAGTGAGCAATCAACATGTTTCAAACATTATTCCCCTCTCATCCTTTTCTTCAAAAGTGTTAAATACAGTGATGAACATAAATAATTGATATTCTTGAAAATTATTAAAACATTATGCCCCTCGTTTTCAACCACGATAATGGGTTTTCTCCAAAAAAACATCGATTCATTCTGCAACATTGGCAATTCCCCTCTTTAGTCAACCCAGTGAAGAACCGTCATATATTCATTCAGAGGTCGTGAATATGTGACAGTTGATTTTTTACTGGGTCGACTAAAGCTACGATGCAGAAGGAGGATGTTTTTTCATGTCAACCATACATGGATCAAAGGTTTTTCCATATTCCTTCTAAACGATGTTGACTGAGCATATTGAGTTGGCCAACTCTCTGTTTTAGGTTTCAGAGGCAAGGGTGCAGTGATTTGCAGGCAGAAAAATGTACTTAAAATATGTTCAAATGCTTTAGGAAATTGATCCATGAGTCATTTGTGACATGTATGAATCAAAATATACAACTAAGAATATTTTTTATAATATCATCAGTATTCGATAGACATGGTAGTTTGGAGAATCAATCCATAACTTTATATGTTGAACATATTATTAATTCCTTTAATAATTTTGGCCAATTATTGTGACGTCGACATCTTTCAAAATCCAATGTCATCGTTGAATTTTGAAAGCATTCAAAGTGAATATATCATCAACTTTATATGTTGAACATATCATAAATTCCTTTATATATTGAACATATACTAAATTAATTACACGCTTCTTTCATACATTACATGATAAATTTCATACCTTAAATGATAAATGTGATGACTAACATGAAATTAATGTTTTACTATTTGTACAATCAGATGGAGCAGCCACCATTATCTGGTCAGGAGACGCATGTGTCGCGTCTTGTGTTGGTGTGACGACCTGTTCGACAGCTTGCTGTTCGGAGAGCACATTATTTTCATCATGATGCGCCCTCGGCAGCTATTTCTCCATACCTTAGATGTGCGGGATTTTATGGAGTCACTATGTGTGACTTCAAGACTATTGATCATCATTTGATTGCGGCATTGGTTGAGAGATGGCGGCCAGAGACACACACTTTTCATCTTTCGGAGGGGGAGATATCCATTACTTTAGAGGACGTCACCTACATGCTTGGTTTTCCCATCCATGGACAGGTAGTTACGGGTGCCACTAGTGGCAACTGGGCTGCCGTCATACAGCGATTGTTAGGCATTGATGTCGTTGGCGTACGAGGTGTCCTTGTGGGCTCTCGATTGCGCATGACATGGCTTGATGAGCATTTCGCTGTCATTCCTGATAACGCAGACGAGGAGACGCTTATTAGGCACAGACGTGCATATATTCTGCGACTGATCAGAGGCATGTTATGCGTCGACTACTCCATCCTTTTGGTACACATGATGTACCTCCCATTACTTAAGGATCTTGATCAGACAGCTACATACAGTTGGGGATCCGTTGTATTAGCACATCTGTATAGATCCCTTTGTACCAGTTGTCAAGTAGATGCACAACAGATTGCAGGTTGTATGGTTTTAGTACAGATGTGGGCTTGGGAGCATTTTTCACGCATCACTCCTTGAGCTATCACACCACTTGCAGCAGAGCTATTTCAGGATTTTCCTCAGGGACGATTGTATGTTTACTTCATTACTTTCATTTATTTAGTACTTTTTTTATTTATAAACTTACTGTATATTACTCTTTTGTAACCAGGTGGAGTCAGTCTCAGAAGCATGCACACACACCGAGACATAGTGTGCACAGCTTTCGACAGATATTCGATGCATTAGTGCCAGTTGATGTAAGTCAAGCAATACTTTTTTATAGAACAATATGTTTTGTTATCACTATTTTAAGTTATTTTAATGTAATCTTACTAACATTATCTTGCTAATATGTCACTTACTTTTTGAGTTTACATTTCAGGTTTCATGGACTCCATATACAGGTTATGTCTATGCGTCACTTCCACCGTACTACACAGCTATGATTGGAGATTGCGCTGTAGTGGTGTCACTCATCCACTTCCATATCATTGAGTGGCACCAGCCAGACCGGGTCATGCGCCAGTTCAGTTATATGCAGCATATCCCGATGGCACCAGGACAGCCTGATGGGTTGCATTCTATTGTACTTACAGGTAGACAGTCGACGGACTGGCGGCAGTTTCATGCATCTCATATTGAGATGTGGGACGTGCGTGCCCGATATGGTGTTTCTCGATATGGATATCTCACAGCATAGTATCAGTTATCTGCCCAGGGGGATTATGCAGACTGGTATCGACGTCATACCATCATGCATCTTACACGTCAGGGGATTGGCATTCAACGGATGGTATGTTTATTAAGGTATATTATATTTGTTTAACTCTTTTGTGGTATTAATATGAATGTCATTTCATTTGCAGACCGAAAGCATTGATTATCTTGCACATATCACGCATCCTCAGGAGGAGCCATATATTAGACGAGACGTAGTTCATCGAGATGTGTTGGCTCTCTACAACGATCTCTGGATGATACAGGATAGTTGTTATGACGAGGAGCCACAGGAATATCCTAATCCATATCCTCCACCTGGAGCTCCTGAGGGTGAGGATGTCCCTGCTATGCCTGCTGATGATGATGCAACGCCACCACCGCCGCCAGCTGGGAGACGGAGACGAGTACCTCGGGAGGGGCAGAGGCGGCGAGATAGACATCCGAGAGCGCCTCCTGCAGATATGGCAGCTCCACATAGAGATGATCCTGCCCAGCTTATTGATGAGCTTGCACAGCAGGGAGACGCTTATATACCACATCTGTCGTCTCCGATGACTACTATGGACTACGAGCTGGATCAGGTGACACAGCTTGGGGCAGCCCCCTCTCCTCCCGGCGAGGACTTCTTCATTATGCCCTTTCTACCATTTTTAGGAGCCCCAGGACCATCTGGCTTCACGCATGATTTTGGGCCATCATCCACGTATGATTTTGGGCCGTCATCCACACATGATTTTGGTCAGCCCTCTACACAACATCATGAGGAGGCACCAGATGCACCAGTAGCGGAGGATCCCACTGCTAGGACACCGGAGCAACGCATACGTCGGACGTGGAAAGGACGTGAGATTCAGACGCCACGTTGTGGTACCGGGGGCATCGATGTTGATTTATTCAGATGTCATGATTTATATGTTAAAAATCTTATTTATTTAGATAAATGATTGTTATTTAGACAAATAATTAGAAAATAAAATATATAGTATATACAAAATAATTTAAACAAAACTTGAAACATTGATTAAACATATAAGAAATACTCGAAGATAGAAAAAATTTCATTAAAAATGAGGGGTTGTCCAAATTTAATGAAACTGAATTGAATGATTAAACGAGATGTAGGAAGTTGTGGTGGTGTTCCCCCCAAAACGAAGGGCAGTTTCAGACTTTCTTTATATCCAGTATAAATTTTGACATCCAATTCACTGTAAGAAAGGCTAGAAGGTCCAAACATGGTGTGTTTATGTGGACCTTCTGGCCTTTCTTGTAGTGAATTGGATGTCAAAATTTCAGAAAACCCGTGTGACAAGGATGCCCTTAACGAAAGGCGGCTTCGGCCTTCTTTCATATCCAGTTAACGTTTTATAGTCTTTCAAAGCCGCGTACTTTAAACATTTTTAAATTGAAAGCTTATAGATTATTTTTCTTCAACATTTTTGATTAAATTCCTTTTCTGTTCAACTATTTTTTATATTTTTAATCAATGTTTCAAGTTTCATTTATATTTGTGTTATAGTTTCTATTTTATAGTCTTTTAAATTCACGTACATGAAACATTTGTAAGTTTCAATTGGTGGTTTTGAAAACTTGTAAATTATTTTTCATCAACATTTTTTATGAAATTCATTTTGTTTTCAAATATTTATTATATGTTTAGTCAATGTTTAAAGTTTCATTTATATTCGTGCTATAATTTATGTTTTATAGTCTTTCAAATTGATGTACATGAAACATTTGTAAGTTTCAAATAGCTGGTTTTGAAAGCTTATAAAATATTTTTCATTGATATTTTTCATTAAATTCATTTTGTTTTCAAATATTTATTATATGTTTAATTAATGATTAAAATTGCCTTTATATCGGTGTTATACTTTATCTATTATAGTTTTTCAAAAACACGTATTTGAACCATTTTTAAGTTTCAAATAGGTGGTTTTAATTGCTTAAAAATTATTTTTCATCGACATTTTTTATGAAATTTCTTTTGTTTTCAACTCTTTGTTATATATTTAAAATATAATTATTACAAATTATTATAATTATAAATAATTATATTTGTAAATTAATTATAATAGTAAATTAAATTATAATTTATTACAAATTAATATAATAATAAGTTATTATAATTGAAAATTAATTATAAATAATTAATTGTCATAAATTAAATTACAAATTATTTTTTATTAATATATGATTATTACAAATTATTATATCTTCATGTATACATTATATATTTATTCTATTTATATTTATATAATTATAATAAATATATAACTATAATAAACATATAATTATAATTATAAATATAATAAATATCTAATTATAACTCTAAATATAATAAATATATAATTAAAATAAATGATTATTATAGCCTTATATTTATTATAATTACATATTTATTATAATTACATATTTTTTAATGTAAAAAAATATATAATGTATATATAGAGAATTATATATTTTCATTATGTAATTATATATCTATATATACATTATATATACATTATATATAAATAGAATTGCATATTTACAAAGCAAATATATATATATATATATATATATATATATATATATATATATTGTATACATAAATATATAATTACATTTACTACATTTATTATATTAATTACATTTATTATTTTTATTATAATTCTATTATTTTTTATTTACAACTTCACGGACACCTAAAAGCGAACAGTTCGCCCTTCCTTGGGAAGACGGAAAGGATAAAATTACAACGGAGAAACCTGAATCAAGCCGAGGATGCAGGCGCGGCGGGGCCGCCGTCGTCGCCGGTAGGGCGAACCTTTTTACGATCCATCCGTGGGAAGCAGGCGGAGGGAACGGCGGGCTCCTGATCCTCGGATTGGCCTCCCGCTGCTCCTGCTTTCCTTCTCTTCAGTTTCTCCTTGTAAAGTTTTCCGGCAACGTAGGCCTCGCTCAGGTTCCCTCCGCCCATCATCATCATCGAATCCGGGAGAAGTGAGACGAAAACGAAAACGAAAATGAGAGGAATGTGGAGAGCAGGGATGTGGAGTGGGACGAGGAATTTGCAGGGAGGGATTTGGCGTGGGGAGGAAGCAAGGGAATCGTATTGGCGCGTAAAAGCGCATTAAAGTTGAAATCATTGACTCCCAGCGAAGCCGAGTCGCGAATCGACCACATTGACGTCGTAGCGGAACCGGCGTCGCAGAGGTCGCCGACTTCACATTATTCTGTTTCACAAGGTGCCTTACGCGAATTCAAATAATATTGTTGAGACCCAAAAATGATTGATCTATCAAAATACGGAAAAACCTCTAAATAAAAAGTATAATACAAATATAAAGATGTCAATATCAATAAAATTGGGTACACACTCATATTTTTGTAAATATCTCTTTTAAATATGTGGGGAAACTACAAATACCCCCTCAAAAGGATGAACTGTCGGTGATGAGAAGGTGACGGTGGAATGGGTGGAGGCTCTTGCCTTTTATGGGCTGCTTCTCCCCCATTCTTCTCTTCCTCCGCTGGTGGGTTTGGTGGAGTTGGCCACCCACATCATCCTCCACCCGCCTGCCTCCCTTTGACAAAGGAGGGGGCGACACCGTCCCACGAATGAAATATTGTCAACACATATCTCACTAGGAGATTTGATTGAGAACCAATCACATCACCACACACATTTTCTATCTGTCAAACATGTTGCTCACGTCTCTGCAAAAGCCACTTGAGGATCTGTATCATATGAACTTATCAAAGTCAACTGCCTTCGTCAAGAAATCTGTCACATTTTCTTTAGTATGAATTTTCCGTTTGTCCACACTTCTTTCCCCACATCTCGAACAAAGTGATATTGTACCCCAATGTGCTTCATCCTGTAATGAAAAGATGGATTCCTTGCAATGTGAAAGACGCTCTGACTGTCACAAAATAATGAAATCTGCTCTTGTCTGTGTCTGAGCTCCTCCAACAACCTTCTCATCCAAATTGCCTCTTTGCAGGTCTGTGTAGCTACCATGTACTCCGCCTCCGTCGTGGATAAAGCCATAACTGACTGTAATTTTGAAATCTCGCTCACAACTCCCCCTGCAATAGTAAACACATAACCAGTAGTGGATTTCCTCCGGTCAGTATCTCCTGCAAAATCTAAATCAATATAGCATCTGATAATGAAATCTGATCCACAGTAACATAATGCAGCATCTGAGATCTCCTTGATGTATCTCAAGATCCTCTTCATTATGCTCCAATGCTCCCATCCTGGATTCGCCATTTACTGACTAATTGCTCCCACTACATGTGCAATGTCTGGTCTTGTACAAATCATAGCGAACATCAGACTTCCCACTGTTGATGCATACGATACTCGAGACATCTCCATTCTCTTTATTTCACTGCTAGGACTCATCGTAGAGGATAACTTGAAATTAACAGGAAGAGGGGTAGAGATTGACTTTACAGTCTTGCATGTTGAAGCATTTCAAGACTCTCTATAAGTAATCCTTATGTGATAGTCAAATTTTTCCATTATTTATGTCTCAGTAAATTTGCATCCCTAGAATATTGTTTGCTGGTCCCAAGTCCTTCATATCAAACTCCCTAGCCAACTGTGCATTCATTTCTTAGACATGATCTTTGTTGGGGCCTGCAACCAACATATCATCCACATACAATAGATGAATGATGAAATCATTACCATCCAAACCCATTAAATATGCACAAGAATTTGAATAAAGTCTGTTGTATCCAAGACTTATGATATAGGAATCACATCTCTTGTACCAACATCTGGGCACCTGTTTGAAACCGTACAAAGATTTTTTCAACCTGCAAACCAAGTTCTCTTTGTCTTCTTCTGGAAAGTCTTCTGGTTGGAGCATATAAATCTCTTCATCAAGATCACCATGGAGAAAAATAGTCTTTACATCCATCTGTTCTAAATGTAAACTGTATGTAGCACACATCACTAGAACTATCCGAACAATCATCAGTCTAACAACAGGAGAAAATATTTCATCGAAATCAATACATTCCTTCTAAGTATATCCTTTGACCACTAGTCATGCACGATATCTTTCCACATGGTTCTTTCCACCCCACTTGATCTTAAAGACCCATTTGTTTTCGACAGCTTTCCTTCCATGAGGTAATGGAACAAAATCCAAGTCTTGTTTTTGTACAGGACTTTAAGTTCCTCTTGCATTTCCATCATCCGTGAGGATACATCTGGACTCTGAGTCGCCTCCACAAAAGAAGATGACTCTCCACTCTCCATCAATAACCAGTATGTAATATTGCTCTCAGTCACATAGTTTGAGTTCCATATTGGTACACTTTTCTCCCGAATTGACCGTTGTGATCCAGACTCAACCAGTACTTGATCGTCATGCTCTAGTAATGTTTCAGAGGAAACCGGTTCTTCCTTGGATTTTTCCTCTACTTCAACTTTTTTTATTTTTGTATTCTTCTTCTCCATGTCTTGATCAGTTGTCATTTGCACCTTGTGTTCTATAAAAATGACATCTCTACTGATGATAAGTTTGCAGGTAGTGGGGTCGCACAAACAATACCCCTTCACACCATCAACATACCCCAAGAAGATACATTTTCTGGATCTCAAATCCAACTTCGATCTTTCCTGGTCATTAAATGATGCATATACAAGACTTTCAAAAGTATGTAGTCGAGAATAGTCAGTGGGTTTATCAGTCCACATCTCCATCAGTGTCTTCAAATCAATCATCAGTGAAGGAGATCTGATGATCACATAACAAAAGATATTCACTAATTCTGGCCAATTTTTTTTTGCAATTCCTACAGTCTTCAACATCACCCTTGTTCTATCCAACATGATTCTATTCATTCGCTCTGCCACTCCATTCTGCTAAGGAGTGTACGCCACCATGAACTATCTCTTGATTCCTTATTGTTGAAAAAAGTATCAAACTCCCTGCTTGTATATTCTCCACTATTGTCAATCCTTAGACACTTGATCTTCTTTCCAGATTCAAGATCCTTCCGTGCTTTGAATGTTTTGAAGACTTCAAAAACATATGCTTTCCACTTGATTGGATACACCCAACATCTACTGGAATAATCATCAATGAAGGATACAAAGTACCTTTCTCCTCCCAGGGATATAACTGGTGCTTGACAAACATCAGAATGGATCAACTCTAAGATATATTTTCTTTTTTCTGTTAACGTCCTGAACTTTAACCTGTGTTGTTTTCTCAAAACACCATACTCAAAAAATGGTAAGGATACCTTTGTAAGACTAGGAAACAACTTTTGATATGCTAGAATATCTTCAGGCCTCGTTCTGACATATGGACAAGCTTTCGATGCCATAACGTCATAAATGCTTCTGTCGAGCTAGTTGATGTGACAACTATCTCTGCCTCCTTGTACATTTCACCCATAAGCACATACATGTTCTTTAATATATTATCTTCCTTCATTACCACAAGTGCACCCTTAACAATTATCATCACTCCATTCTCGGTGTGAGTCTTACATCCGATATCATCAAATTGTCCCAAAGATGATATGTTCTTCTTCAAGCCCTTTACATGGTGAACTCCTTGGATGGTTCTAGCAATACCATCATGCATCTTCAATTTGATGGTACCAACTCCAATGATTTTCAAGGTGTTATTGTTCCCCATATACACAAGTCCTTTTGGGATAGTTTCATATTGGTCAAACCATTCCCGTCGAGATGTCATGCGCCATGTTTCTCTTGAGTTGATAATCCATGCATCGTTGAGATGCTTCTTACTTCCAGCAGTCGTCGCTGCTTCACTGAAAAGAATTTCTCCATTTGCAGAATTACTCAACACATTCCCTTAAAATCTCATTTCACTACTCTTCTTATTCCAAAAATCCTTCTTGATGTTCCCCTTCTTTCCACAATTGAAATTTGTGACATTCCTTTTCTTACTCCTTGATTTGGATATGACATGATTTTGGATCCCAATGAAATCACATTCCATCATCCTTAATCTCTCCTTTGACAGAGCCTCTACTTGGTGCAAAATTGTCTGTCTGTCCTCCTTATTCTTGTACCGACTTTCTTCTTCAATAATCGTAGCTACAACATCATCGAAGGGAAACATATCCGTTAGGATATTGTTGGTGAGGTTGATGATGAGTTGGTTATATGAATCTGGAAATATTTGGAGCAGAATCTCCGCATGTTCAGTATCCACAATTTTATAGACCAACGTTGTGAGTTGAGTGAATGGGGTATCAAGGTTGTTGATGTGGTCAGTCACTGATGACGACTCTTCCATTTAAAGAGTGTACAATTTTTTACTTCAGGATTTTTTTTTCAAGTGACTTGACCACGTATAGCTTCATCAGAGTATCCCATATTTCATTCACCATCTTTTTCTCCACAATGCTTGATAGGACCCCATCTGCCAAAGCCAAATGGATGTTGGAAATATAATTCACGTCCATGTAATTCCATTTTTCTTATGTCACTCCATCCAGTCTTTCACCAATTTCCAGTAGACAATTATCCTTCTACATCACTGCCTATATCTTCATTTTCCACAACAAAAAATTATTCCCGTTGAATTTTTGGATCTCAAATTTCACTGCCACCGGGACATGCTATCATTACATAACCTACAATATTTCATAACATTGTATTTAATAATTTCAATATTTTTTTTGATGTGACAGATCAACCGGAGTTGCAATCACAAAGCATACTCAAATTTACAAGAATTATTAATACCCAAAAAAAGTGAATAGAACCGAGCCAAAACCTCCCTTTGATACCACTTGTTGAGACTGAAAAGTGATTGGACCACTAGTTCAGCGATAATCATGAGATAAAATAAAGTGAAAAAATGCGAAAATAAATGGACACCATATGTAACGTGGAAAAACCCCCAAATGGAATGGGTAAGACAAATAAAAGGATATCACTATAAGTAAAAGTGGGTACATACTCCCTCACTATTACAAGGAGAAAACTCTCGTAAATATCTCGCTTAAATATGTGGGGAAACCACCTCACAAATACCACTTAAAGGGATGACCTATTAGTGATGATAAGTTGAAGCTAATACTGGAATGGGAGGAGGCTCTTGTATTTTATAGGCCGCTACTCCCCTACCTTCTCTTACATCACTGGTGGGTTTGGTGGGGTTAGCCACCGACCTCATCCTCCACCCACCTACCTCCCTTTAAAAAAGGATGGAGAAACACCATCCTATTAATGAAAGACTGCCAAAAAATATCACTTTTACCCTCTACATAGGTTCCATCTTCTTTCAATTTTTCAGTCAACATCAATTTTCAAGATTGATTCATTATAGATTTAGTTTGATTTTGGTTTCCCATTCTCTTTTATTCAACCTCCGTATATTCTCATCACCTACTAGTATATTGTGCAATTAGAATAAGAAAGTTAGGCGACCTTCTCATTAACCCCCCCAATCACTCAATTGCATCCATTTTTGCACATCTTTTGGATACGTTAATCACACATACCTCCATTAGTAATCCTAAGGTACACGAATACCATTAGAAAAGTGATCATATATTCTAACATATAAGATTTTTATCTCCTAAAATTTTTACATTATTTATTATGTCATCTCATGAATTACATAAAAAAATTGTTTTGAAAAATTTATGACTTCCTCTAGCCTGAGATTACTGCTACCATCTTCTTTAAATTAACTATATATTTCTTTCATCCGAAAATTTTCATCCCATGGATCTAATGAAATTGAGAACCATATACTTTTTCTTTATATATTCACTATAATTTTTGCATGTAATTTATTTAATCAAATATGTTTTATTTTTTTAAAATGAAGATTTGTTTTAAAATTTTATTTTTAGTTTTGATAAAAAATTTCAACTTATTTCATATTGTATCCCATTTATTGTGGTGACAATATGGTTTGGGAAAATTATGACTTCCTCTCAACTTGTATTATTTTCTTGAAATATTTTATCTTTGTTTTTCTATAAATTTTTTACTTTATATATTTTTCTAAATTGTTCACTGTATTATTTTTTGTTTCATATTCAATCTCTAACTACTCTAAGAAATTTCATTATGCAGTTAAAATTAATATTTTAAATTATTGATTAATTTTAATAAAAATTCATGTTTTCAAACGATGAAAGTATTATCGCTTTCCCAGAGTCAAACATGGAAGTTATATTGGGCGTTACTTTATCATTTTTCTTTCAAATCCAATACTAAAGAAGATATTCAAGAATGTTGTATAAAGGTCCTTACCGATAATAATTTTTTCTGAACCACTTTTAGCAAAATGGTTTTTGAACTATATATTTTCTTTGTATAATCTTATTTCAATGACTTTATATTATTTTACAAAAAGTTTCCATGAAACCATGAGACTTAAAGAAGAGTTAGTGACAACAATGTGTCAAGTGGTTGAACATGTGCACAAATTGATTTATGATTGATCACTATAAGCACGTTAACCACTATTATTTAATCAAGATTTTTTTATATCTATAATTTACATGACCCTTTCCATTTTTTATAATTTTAAAATTTATTTTGACCTCATCGTAACTAGTAGTTATAATCCTAAGATGGAAGATATCATAGTAGGGCGTGTTATTGAGGAAAAGTGGCAGAACTAAATTCAATCAATAGTTATATTATTAGATGTTGGTGATGAATTAATATTTCTTCTTGATTTTTCAATCAGTAATCATTAAACCATTGAGATTTTAACATCCTTTAATAGACTAGTTTTAATTAATAGTGAATTTATTTTTATTTCTCATGAATTGATATTTCTTCTTGATTTTTTCAATCAGTAATGGCAGTTCTATCTTCAATGAAATTTGTTTGATTGTATTCAGGTAATATATATAAATAAATATAATTTTTTATGATAAATTAGATTTTATTGGTTTCTAAATTTCAAATTTTATAGGTTCATGTTCGTTCATTGTTTTACGATTCTATCATGCAACTTTCTTCATTGCTATATAGATTGATTGGGGATACTTTGATAATAATGATTTCTAGGTTTCTCTTAATTGGATTTATTTTAGTGTTTTCATTTCATCTTAGTAATTCTTCTTTTGGAAACTAACTTGAATGTTATTGAGTCAAGAAGTTTATTTACTTGAGCTATTAGTGTTGTTCATCTAAGAGATATATTTTGAATGCTTTGAGTGTAGTGAAAGCATTGGGGTGGGTGATAAAACAATAAAGTTTTATCGATTCAATGGATCATTTGCAATATTGTACATGATGTGAATGTCATGAACAAAAAAATGATTCCACTGAATGTTGACATGGAGGAAAACCTAGAACTCATAGAGGATCTTTACATGTTAAATTTATAAATAATTTATTTATGATCAGAAGAAATAGTTACCCCGTGAAGGAACTTTCTTCATGATTATACATAAAACATTCTCTAATAACCTTCATTGAGTTAGAAGAATCAAATGTAGAATCCCTTTAGCAGTGATCCACACATTATCTTTTGATATCTGAGTGATGCTAATTGATTTTCAGGTGCTAGCATGGAGAATCAATTGTTTTTCATTGTTCATGTTGATCACTTGAAGATCCTTTGGGCTTGAAAGAGTTATTCTTGTTCAAAAAAATATGAGAGGCAGAATTCAAGAGTGTAAGTCCGTTGTGCACAATGATTCTCAATTCTCGATTAACCCTACACAATATACATAACCATCTATATATAGAGTTAAATTTCAGGTTAAAATATTATTTAATTGCATACCATTCCTTAAATAATATAATAATTTTTAACAATCCTCATTCCAAATAATAATAATAATATTATTTTATGGCTTGTGTTAACTCGCGCAATTGATAAATATTATTTCACCGGCTTGAAAATTAATATTTATCACAGGACATGATCTTGATTTTCTCAAACTTCTTGGTATTTATAGAAAACATGAACACACATTTTATTCATAAATAAATATTTTATTTACAAACCAATGAATAAATATTTATTAAATGTTCAATAAAATAAATAAATATATTTGTAATGACCTGACCCAATGTGGTATAAATAGCGACTCTATAATCCCACCTCTATAGACCAGGAGCTAACGTCCAGTGCCGAGTAGGGATATCACACACATGGGAGGCCTTAGCCTAAGGTACCTGCACACCCACATCCATATACACCTCTATGAAACAATGCATATTTATATATACTGAAAATAAATGCATGCATACATCTATCCCAAACCATTGTATGAAAAAATTACAAAAAGGGAAAATATAGGAACACTAAAAGAAAACTGAAAAAGTGACCAACCTTCTCAAATGGATGAGATTGATGCCAGATACACCCACCAGAAATTTCATCGTCCAAGCTTTGGTAAACACCCCGATCGGTCTAGCTCACTAAGCTCTGCTTACTCTGGGTCCTCCTATGAGTTCGTCAAAAGGCTTGTGGTTTTCACAGGACACAACATGTGCGATAAAAGCTCGTACAAGAGTGAGTATAATAATACTCCATAGGCACCCCAAAAACTCAAAGGAAAAAGGGAGAAACTAAAAGACAACAATCCACTTGACTTACCTAGAGGGAATCCAATCGAGAGAGAAACTCCATCTCAAACCATCCTCAACTATACATGACTAGTCAGCTCAGTCCACATGGGGTGTGAACCCAGACATGTGATAAATCCACAAGGAATCCCAGAATCACCCAGATATACTCATCTTAGACTCTAAGTATCATGAGGTTCTAAACACATGACCAATTACAATATCTAATCAAGGCTCTAAATCAATGCTCAACTAGGAGGACACACTCTGTGAGCTCCGTCATCCTATATTACACTTTCCCAAGAGATGAACTCCATCAGGTATAAACCTACCATCCCCGAGGATACGTATGAGAGATACACTCCATAAAAAACAACTCTTAAATCCCTAATGAAACCCATGAGAGACAACAGTCCATAGAGCACCGCTAGCAGATGGCACATAACCACCATCCCAAGGGAAGTCACCCGAGAGGTCACGCTCGTTGGATCCTTCCACTAAAGTATGTTGAAACTCAGTGGATCTCGATAATCAGATAGGGGATCTCACCCATCCTTGATGGGGGGTGCAACAAACCCTATTGGAACCACAAAAACTCCTCATCACTCAGAAATGTGATACCTCCCAGGATTTATTAGGGGACACAACAAACCCAATCTGGAACACTGAAGACCACACATCCTCAGAAAGGGGATCACTGCTAGGATCCATTGGGGGACACCAAAACCTAAACTGATAACTCAAGACCTCTCAGGAATGGGATTACACCCAGGATCCACTGGGGAACACCACAACCCAATTTGACATCCTGTAGATCATATCACTTAGATAAGAGATCATCACCAATGTAGTGTGGGTCACAATGATTCCACAAAACTCAAACTGGTGTAACTCGCAAAGTAGGGGATCATATACCCAACGATACCTCTGTTGGGTACCGGGGTGGCGCAGCATAAGCCAGTGGGCCAGGTATTTAAATTTTTTTGCTTCACTGGATTGAAATAACCCTGTTAACTCTAGTGATCTTGTCTCGGTTTGGTCTGAGGATCTCGCAAGGTTTAAACAGATCACAAAAATTAAACTGAACATGTACCTTGTTTGGAATTAGCATGTGCAAGTCCGTCGTAGGACGTCGACGATCATTGCTTAAAGACTCCGACGTCGAAGCCCTCTAGATCATCTACAAACACCTTATGAATCTACTCGTGCACCGTTCGTCAAGATCCGGGTGCTAGTGCGGATCTTTAATGATCACTTCAGCACAGTGATGATCACCACAAAGGAAGAATCTTCAATCCGAGAAGGGTGAACTTGAAGATCTTCCTTCACTTGAGAGACTCTCTATCTAGATTCCAGGAGGAGAGAGAATCTCTCAATCTTGACACATGAATAGTATACATGGGAGATCCTCTCTCTCACTTATATAGGGAGTGTTTAAAACACACGGTATGGATTCTTGGCCCCCGTCTAATAGACGTCCGCTATATAAGTTATATAAATAATTATTTATGACAAATAAAATTATTCCATAAATAATATTTATAATTTATCACTTATTTTTAATATATAAAAATATATTACGTGATAAATTTGAGTCTTTAACTCGACTCATTACTCCTGCTAATATTAAACGAACCTAGGATATTTAAATCCATTCGAATAATATTAATACTTGTATTTACTATATAACTTGTAAATACATGTTGTAAATAAATTCAACGAATTATTATAAACTTGAATAATTAATGAATTTATTTATTCTTTGGTGATCCATAGAACTTGGATAGTGCTCGGACCCTTTGACAGGGCCCACCAAGTTCTAAATTCCTATTCCCAGAATATGGCAGATTCTCAAGGCGCTATTGTGTGTGACCCTCTAGGACCTTACCTCAATAGTAGTGAATAATATCCACCAACCTAGAGCGGGGTCTAGCAACCCATCGATGCCCCTATAGAGATAAGGAGAGGTCAAAGAAACGACTGCCTTCCTATGAACACGGTCCGTGTAATATAATCTCTTTATCATCGATATCTCAATAAAGCATAATGCATACTAGTTTCATCATTATTTATTTTTTTTATTTCATTTGTTGATTTGTCTGGACGGTCTTACCTTCCACTAACATGTCCATGGATTTAATGAAGGTGCAACCATCCTAATCAACCAGGCCCAAGATATCTCTTCCTGAACTCAAAAGCAACAAATCCTTTCTTGATCACTCAGTCAATGCCATGCCATTAATGACATACCCAATACAAACTACCTTGCCATGACTTAGTCACCATGGTTTTCACCTTGCATCAAATGTACGTAATTAAATGACATCCATTGAAAATGATCTCAAGTCAAAAGACCATTACACATGTCCATAGATAGGAATGACCAATGACACCTAAAACATGTGGAGTTCCTATTATGTGGGTCTGTCCTCATGATATCAACTACTAGAGATCATCAAGTGCGAACTTCATGAGAAGAAGTCTTAATGCTTATGAGCCCCCAACACTTGATGGTCACACAACATCTGTGTCATTTTAGAATGATGTAACTGGACCATAGGACGTTACTTTAAGATTACTGTCATGGAATATCAGGGTTCTCATTATAGTCTAGGATCTACTATAACCCTTTGATGCGATAGGTAATCTAAGGACATTTCCATAAACAAAGTGGATGTAAAAGTATCTACAATATTATGCAAAGATAAACACATGTATTAAAACAAACTGAATACATGTAGCGTGTCACGACCCGACTTCACCAAGATGAGGGAAAAGACAAAAGATTGCTAGAACCTTCCTTATTTAAGTTGAAGGAGAGATCATGACCCCCGAGACCCGCCTTCAATAGGCCCCGGAGTGGCGACTAGCACCAAGGGTATAGAATCACACACAAGATGGAAGGCATTACCCTTTTTCTTTATTAGGATTGGGAAATAAGATAGTAAAACCCAACAACACCAAAACTGGGGGTAAAAGTAAAGCCAAAGAAAACCATTCCCATATGCATGTTACAAAAGTAAATGCCACAAAGTACAAGGAGACTACAAAGGTAAAGTACCAAAGAAAGAAAAATAGCAACTACAACTGTCCCAACGTCCGAGCTAGTACGGCCCTGCACGATCCCTAAAGTCCTCCTGGAAACCTGAAAGCAGTTTTATATACATAGGGTGAGCATACAAGTATACTCAGTAGGGAAAACCAAAGAATCTCATGCACAAGTGGGGATACATTCTAATTCCATGTGAGAAAATAGATAACCAAGCACCTAGCAAGGAAAACTATCCACCCAAGCCTCACCAAGGCACACTCTCCAAATAACACAAGTCAAGTAATGTATAGTAATAGCACATCGATATTTGGGTACTCTGCGCCACCTTCCCACTGGTTATTGAAGTCATCCTATGCATCAAACCTCTCCCTCCATTCTCACCGTAGTCCCACTGCCACACCCTGCCCGCACACACCTGGGCCACAACCTTACATCCCGCCCGCAAACACCTCGGCCACAACCACCATCCCGACCGCAAGCACCCGGGCCACAACCACCACGTGTAACCATGACCACAAACACCTGGTCCAGAAAAAATACTACCACGCCCGAAGACACTTGGGACTCATCCCGAAGACTCTTGGGAAACAACCTGCCCGCACACACCTGGGCCAACCACCACAACTACCCTGCCTGAAGAATATTGGGCTATAATGGACCTCAGGCCGTCACAGCCTACCCGAAGAGTCTTGGACTATTCGGGAAAGGGAGCAGAAAAGGAGCTAATAACCATCCACTCATAGGATTGTTGGGAAAAACACCCTCCCCCATGAAATGGGGGTGTTCGGCACTAAGTGCTCAACTTGGGTGGGGTGCCAATAAGAAAAATAAAAACTATATATATATATATATATATATGTAACAAGCACTCATCCCAACCTAGGTTTTCCAAATCCAACCTAAGCACAAACACCCTCGTTACTATTCATTCATAAAAGAAAGGCACAACACTCACGACCAAGTCACAACTCATTCCCAAAACCAACTTCCCATTTAACCCATTCTTGGTTTCATGTTCAAGTGATCTCATTTAAGTAAATTCTGTACTACTAGGCAACTAACAAGCATAACCACAATCCAGGGAAATAGAAACACCCAAACAACAATTTAATCATTCACACCCGGTTCTCTTGTGAAGTCACAACAACAAAGGGATAAGTGAGATTCCTCAAAGTACTAAAAAGAAACCAAGCCTCAAGATACATCCCCACACAACTTCAGATTCACAACCAACAACCATGCCACAACAGAGGATTCCATCCTCATCTACATCACCTCATAAGCATCGAGCAGAACAAACACACATGCCACCAAGACAGAGCAAAGAAGTTTCCAGACTCAAGTACATCATTCACTAAGTTTTCTTCTTTCTATTTGGTTAACCGGGGTGATCACACAAGGATTTTTGTTCACTGGAAATTCATTTAATCATCTGAGTTTACGTGATTAACCAAATTCCCATGTTGGATCCATTCAATCATTATAGAAGACAGAGGTTCATTAATGCAAAAAGAAATACCACCAATGACCATGATTTTTAGTGGGCATAGGCCTGCACAATTCACAACATAAATAATCAAGGGTAATGAAATACAATAGAAACATCGATCACAGCTCCCCTTCATTCTTTAAAAGTCCATTCGTTATCTTTATTAACTTTTGGTTTCATCCATCCCACAGGAACAATAGCATACCCACCCCGTATGATACCCAGTAATGAGAGAAGAAGGAAAAAACCCTACTTGGTTGATCAAGGATTGAAGTTCTTCTCCACGCTCCAAGAACTGGGGATGCGCGACTTGCAGGGGAGGAACATCGGAGACTCCAAGGATGAGTATAAAGGCTCTGGCACAGGCGCACCACTTGCCTCAGGAAGGGGAACTCCAAACACACAAGGAAGAAAATAAGACTATCCAAGAGAAAGAAGAAGAAGTAATTCCCGTGTGATATAAGGATGAGATCCCATTGTTATGGGATATGGAAATTTTAAGGGCTTGAAAGTCAGATCGTGGTTTCACTAAGTGATTGAGTGGTTACACATGATTGAATTAATTGTTATTTAATAACTCTCATCGGGAAAAGGTGGTAACAACTATGACTTTAAAGGATTTTATATAAATAGAGGGGAACCTTACACAGACACACAACTGGGTCTGTTGAGGTTCTCCCCACTCTTAGGAATTTAAACAGAGATTATGGGTCTAAAAACGACCTTGAACCACTTCAAAAGGGTTAAAAATGCTTAAAAGTGGCGTTACAGGAAAAACTATAGAAGAAAAACACGACAAGGCTGTGTGAAACTAATCGGTCCCACTGATTGGTGACACACCGATCAGTCACACCGATCATGTCCCACCGATCAAGGACACACCGATCGGTCGCACCGATCGTGTCACACCAATTGGAGACACACCGATCGTGTCACACCAATCGGGGACACACCGATCGGTCGCACCGATCGACGACACACCGATCGGTCACACCGATCGGTGACACACTGATAGGTCGAACCAATCAGCGACACACCGATCGGTCGCACCGATCAGTGACACACTGATAGGTCACACCAATTGGTCACACCGATCGGTGACACATCGATCGTGTCACACTGATTGGTGACACCGATCGGTGACACACCGATCATGTCATGCCGATCAGTCGCACACCGAAATGACTTCCTTCTACCGAGATGCCATCCTTAGGACCCAAAATTTGGAAAAAGTATGGACCATTAGGGTCTGGGCCATTAAATCAGATACCTGTCAAACTATTCTCTTCCTCGAGAATCAAAACTAGACCCGAAGAAAAGAGGGGGGGTATTAACAACCACCTTGAAAGATACCTCTCAGGAGTGAACCTCATCGACATATAGGAACAACTCTCCCTTAAGCAACCACGCAACATTCAAGGGTCAAGATGTCTAGTCATATGTGCTAGGGAGTTTCTTCCTCCATGTCAAGATATTATCCGCTTTGGGCGGCACTGACTCGCCTGCACGGGTTTAATCGCATCCACCTTAATGTGTCTTGATTAGGGATCAGGTCCTCCTCTCCCCACCGTCAGGACTCTTCACACGCATTTAGAGAATAAAGAAAACCATACATTCCATAGTTAACAAGGTAAAGTGTTCCATCACAACAAGTACAAACAAAATAGAACAAAACTCAAAATAGCTCCGAGTACTGGGCGTGCATCCACGTCTCCCGTTACCAGGTACTTTCCTCGAGCCCGCCATGCCTCCACAACACACGAACTAGAGGGATGGTCTGTCCATGGAGCACCTTCTCCTCACGATCCTCGATCCTCACTGGTATCTCCACAAAAGTCATGTCGTCCTCGATATCCTGCTTTCCCTAGTCGAGGACGTGTGAATCATCATGTAGATACCGTCAGAGTTGTGACGCATGGAAGACGTTATGTATTCTCAGTAGCGGCGGTGGTAGTGCTAGCTGATAAGCCACTTCGCCGACCCACCACAGTACTTCGAATGGTCCAACGAATCTAGGATAAAGCTTACTCCCCTTACTGAACCTCCATTGCCCACGCCGAGGGGAGACCTCCAGGAATACTTAGTCCCTGACCTCAAACTCCAAGGTTATCCTCCTATTATTGGCATATGACTTCTGCTGGTCCTGATCAGCCTTCATCATCTCCCGTATAAGCTGAACCTTCTCTGTCGTGCTCTGCACCACCTCCGGGCCAAGAACACCTACTTTCCCAACCTCGGTCCAACAAACGGGTGAGCGACATGGCCTTTCGTACATGGATTTGAACGGAGCCATGCCAATGGTATATTGATAGCTATTATTGTAGGCAAACTCTACCAAAGGTAAGTGACACACCCACGATCCCCCAAAGTCCAGGATGAATGCCCGTAGCATATCCTCCATTGTCTGGATGGTGCGCTCTGTCTTTCCATCTTTTTGGGGGTGAAAAGCAGTGCTAAGGCATAGATGGGTGCCAAAATCATGCTGAAATCCTCTCCAGACTCATGAGGTAAACCGTGCATCCCTATCCGAGACCATGGACCTCAGAACTCCATGAAACCGCACCACATCATCCATGTACCTCCGCGCTAAGGCATCCACTTAACCTGACTCCTTGATCGCCAGAAAGTGAGCCAATTTCATCAATCGGTCCACCACCACCTAGATAGCAACATAGCCTCCTTGAAACTTGGGTAGTCCTATGACGATATCCATCAAGATTTCGTCCCACTTCCACTCGGGGACATCTAAAGGTTGTAACAGACCTCCTGGAACACGGTGTTCAGACTTCACCTGCTAACACACTAGGCACTTGGCACGAACTCAGCCACGACCCTCTTTACTCCGGGCCACAAAAACTAACTCCTTAGACCCTGGTACATCTTGGAATCTCTCGGGTGCACTGCTAGGGGTGAGTTGTGGAACTCACCAAGAACCCTCTCGTGCATTGCCTCTGGGACAAACATCTTCCCTCGGAAAAGCATCTGATTCTGACCATCCTCCGTCCATCCTTCCGGAGCATTGCCTTGGTTAGCCCGATCGTGCATCACTTCACTCTCAAAGTCTCCCCATTGAGACTCCTATACCTGCCGTAACAGAGAATACTGTACTGTCATCTGATACAGGCAACCTCTACCACCATCCATCCTCGCATCCAGGTGCAGGGCAGCCAACTCCTCTATCGCCTTCTAAGCATCTGCCGACTCTCGAACAACATCCTTCTATGACTTCCTGCTGAAGGCATCAGCCACCACATTCCCTTTTCCTGAGGTGTGTGAAATCTCGAAGTCGTAGTCCTGAAGGAACTCCATACACCTTCACTGTTGTAAGTTTAGGTCCCGCTGGGAGAAGATATACTTCAAGATTTTGTGATCTGTGAAGACCACGAAGCGCTCCCCGATGAGGTAATGCCACCAAAACTTTAGTGTGAAAACGACCTCCGCAAGATACAAATTGTGGGTGGCATAATTATGCTCATGAGGACGTAATTTTCTAGACCCATAAGAGATCACACCTTTTCATTGCATCAGAAAAAACCCAAGGCCTTGTCCCGAGGCATCACAGAACACCTCATACGCCGCCCCTTCTTCTGGAAACCTCAGAACTAGGGAACTTACAAACTTCTCCTTAAGATAGCTGAAGGCTGCCTCGCACCACCCATTCCACACGAAAGCCTGGTTCTTCTTGGTCAAAGCTATAAAAGGTGCTACAACTCGGGAGAAGTTGGACATGAACCTCAGATAGTAGCCTGCCAGTCCAAGGAAGATACGAACCTCTACCACGTTCTAGGGTGCTACCCAAGAAACAAATGCCTAAACCTTCGATGGGAACACCTCTATTCCCTTCTCGGACACCACATTCCCAAGGAAGTACACTTCTCACGTCCATAACTTTCACTTGGACAACTTCCCATAGAGTTGGTGCTGTCGGAGGACCTCTAAAACCATTCTCAGGTGCTCAGCGTGATCCTCCTCTGATCTTAAGTAGATCAGGATGTCATCAATAAACATGACTACTAACCAATCCTGGTATTCCCGGAAGATGGAGTTCATGAGCCCCATGAACACAGATGGAGATTTCGTGATGCCGAACGACATGACCACAAACTCAAAGTGCCCATATCTTCACCTGAAGGAAGTCTTCGAGATGTCACCCTCATTTACCCTCAACTGGTGATATCCTGACTACATGTCAATCTTGTAGAACCACACTGCCCCTTTTAACTGGTCAAAAAGGTTGTATATCCTCGGGAGAGGGTAATAGTTCTTGACTGTTACCTGATTCAGTCTCCGGTAGTCTATGCATAAACTAAGACCACCATATTCCTTATTTGCGAATAATACTGGAGTACCCCATGGTGACACACTTGGTCAAACAAAACCCTTCTTCATCACATCGTCAATATGAATCCGCAACTCCTGTAACTCAGAAGGTGCCATCCGGTAGGGAGCCATCGAAATCGGACGAGCACCAGGTTGCAAGTCTGTCCCGAACTCAACATTACGTCGAGGGGTAGAGTCACCACCTCCTCAAGGAAGATGTCCATAAACTCACTGATGATACCTGGGACTTCCACCATTTCTGTATCCACAGACTCCACTAATAGTTCAGCTAATAAGGAAAAGAGAGGATCCTCTCACCTACTGCTTTTCTGGCAACCCTGATCACCGATGAATGTTACACGTCCGCCACCCAAATCTGAAAACAGGACCCTTCCTCGGAAGCAGTAAATGATGGAACATACAGATAACAGTCAGTCAATTCCTAGGATGACATTGTAAGGTTGTATCTGCAACAGTAGAAGATCCTTGATAGAATGATGTGGCCCTATCATCAGTTTACACCCTCGGAAAACATAAAACAAGTTGGTCTGACCTCCGACTGATGTGCTTAGCACTAGGGGCACTGGAAGTCTCTCAACGTCTAAACCCAGAGCACGGGGGCAGACTAGGTGCAACAAAGGAGTGAAAAGCTTCTGTATCGAACAAGGCATAGGCAAGAGTACTAAACAAGCTGATCGTACCTCGAACGACCTCTGGCCCTATTGGAACTGCTGCCTCTGCGGCGTACAACTACCCACACCCAGCTCCTCTACCTCTCGGTTGTTGGATACCTCCCCGAACACACCCTGGTTGAGGTCCTTGAGGAGCGCCCTGAGGTCGGCCCCCTCCTGTGATGCCTACCCTCGGAGGAGCGGGAGCTTTCTGCCCCTGCTGCTGCTACTAAAAGGGTCTAGCTGGAAACTGCTGCTGCTGAGGTGGGCGTTGAACCTAACCACCCCCGTTGTACTCTACTCTATCCAGGCACTGATTCTGAAGGGTCCCATGGCTTCCACAGATGAAGCATCTGGGCCCTAGTCCTGAAAGGAAAGGGCGAGGGCTGGGAGACTGTAACTTGAAATACTGAGGCCTGCTTCCTGCTGGTCAAAACCTAGAGGGTCCTGATGCTGGAGGCCTACTGCTGACTTCCTTCCCCTTTTATGAGCCCAACTGGATCCCCTCTCGTGATACACCTCCTAGAATGTTCATCCTCTCTACTACTTCATCCTTATTCTGGACCTCCAAGTATGTTGGTAGGGTGAAGGGAGTAACAACATACTGGAGAGAAGGTCGAAGTGCCTCCTCCAAATGTCTCGCCTGAGACTCCTCATCCGGAAAGAGGTCGGGAGCAAAGCGAAGGAGATCCTTGAACTTGATCCCCAACTCTCTCACTGATATACTCCCATACTGGAGGGAGAGTAGTTCCTGCCTCTTCCCAGCCTTCATCGTGGAAGAGAGGAATTCCAACCGAAACTCCTTCTCAAAATTAGTCCACGTCACCTCAGCCTCCCTCTTCTCCCCAAGATAAAGCATCCACCACTGACGCGCTACTCCACACATCTAGCTTACATCCAGAGGAACCTAGTACTCTGTCGGAGCCCGAATCAAGCTGAAATCTATCACCAGATCCTCTATCCAGCTCTCTGTCTCCACGTTAGAGATGTTTCCCTCGTACTTCCTGAGGGTCTGCCGCTGAAAGGCTCGAAGAGTCTTCTGCCACTGATCATCCTCCTCCTCTCAGTCATCCCTCTGTTGATCATCCAAGCCAACCTCCTGGGCCTCGATCGCCTACACTACTCGTGGTCGCCTCCCAGGTGCCATAGCTGCAAGGTAAACAAGGAATGCCTATGCTCGATTAGTGTATAATATTGTTCTTAATTTTTTTTCTTAGACTTCTTATTCATTTTAAATCCCCAAATACCCATGAAACACAAGAACACAAGTCATTATGATGCATGTACCTTTTCTAGAGACTCTACCCTGCAATCAATGTAGACTTACTTGGTCCTTCGGTAAGCTCAGAGTCCTTGCATCATATCATGGGGGGGGGGCTAAAATCCCGTGTCCTAGCCAGTCTTTCATGGCCTATGTCACGCACCAAGATTAGCCAACATTGTTGCTCTACCATCCCATAAAATCCTCACTGTGCCTAACTCCAAACTCCATCCTATCCCTCAACCTACCTCTGATACCATTCTGTCACGACCCGCCTTCACCAAGACGAGGGAAGGGACAACAGATTGCCAGACGCTTCCTTCTTCAAGTTGAAGGAGAGATAATGATCCCCAAGACCTGCCTTCAATAGGCCCCGGAGTGAAGACTAGCACCAAGGGTATAGAATCATACACAATATGGAATTCATTAACCTTTTTATTTATTAGGATCGGGAGATAAGATAGTAAAACCCAACAACACCAAAACTGGGGGTAAAAGTAAAGCCAAAGAAAACCATTCCCATATGCATGTTACAAAAGTAAATGCCACAAAGTACAAGAAGACTACAAAGGTAAAGTACCAAAGAAAGAAAAACAACAACTGCAACTGTCCCAATGTCCGAACTAGTATGGCCCTGCATGATCTCTGAAGTCCTCATGGAAACCTGAAAATAGTTTTATATACATAGGGTGAGAATACAAGTATACTCAGTAGGGAAAACCAAAGACTCTCGTTCACAAGTGGGGAGGCATTCTAATGCCCTGTGGGAAAAGAGATAACCAAGCACCTAGCAAGGAAAACTATCCACCCAAGTCTCACCAAGGCACACTCCCCAAATAACTCAAGTCAAGTAATGTATAGTAATATCACATTGATATTTGGGTACCCCACTCCACCTTCCCACTGGTTATTGAAGACATCCTACAAATCGAACCTCTCCCACCATTCTCACCGAAGTCCCACTGCCACACCTTTCCCGCACACACCTGGGCCACAACCACACACCCCGCCCGCAAAAACCTGGGCTACAACCACCATCTTGCCTACAAACACCTAGGCCACAACCACCATGTGTAACCATTCCTGGAAACACCTAGGCTAGAATAACTACTACCATGCCCAAAGAAACCTGAGCCTTATCCCAAAGACTCTTGGGAAACAACCTGCCCGCACACACCTGGGTCAACCACCACAACTACCCTGCCCAAAGAATCTTGGGATATAATGGACCTCAGGCCGTCACAGCCTGCCCGAAGAGTCTTGGGATATTCAGGAAAGGGAGCAGAAAAGGAGCTAATAACCAGCCACTCATAGGAGTGTTGGAAAAAACACCCTCCCCCATGAAATGAGGGTGTTCGGAACTAAGTTCTCAACTTGGGTGGGTGTGAATTAGAAACATAAAAACTAAAAATATATATATAGGTAACAATCACTCATCCCAACCTAGAGTTTCCAAAGCCAACCTAAGCACAAACACCCTCGTTACTATTCGTTCATAAAAGAAAGGCATAGAACTCACGACCAAGTAACAACTCATTCCCAAAACTAACTCCCCATTTAACCCATTCTTGGTTTCATGTTCAAGTGATCCCATTTAAGTAAATTCTGCACTACTGGGCAACTAACATGGATAACCATAAGTCAGAGAAAGAGAAACACCCAAACAGAAATTTAAGCATTCACACCCGGTTCTCTTGTGAAGTCACAAAAACAAAGGGATCAGTGAGATACCTCAAAGTACTGGAACCAAACCAAGCCTCGAGATACAGCCCCACACAGCTTCAAATTCACAACCAATAATCTTTCTACAACAAAGGATCCCATCCTCATCCACATCACCTCATAAGTATCGAGAAGAACAAATAAACATGCCACCAAGACAGAGCAAGGAAGTTTCCAGACTCAAGTAAATTATTCACTAAGTTTTCTTCTTTCTGTTTGGTTAAACGGGGTGATCACACAAGGATTGTTGTTCACTGGACATTCATTTAATTGGCCTATTTTACGTGATTAACCAAATTCCCATGTTGGATCCATTTAATCATCACAGAAGATGGAGGTTCATTAATGCACAAAGAAAGACCACCAATGACCATGATTTTCAGTGGGCATATGCCCACACAATTCACAACATAAATAATCAAGGGTAAGGAAATATAGCAGAAACATTGATCACACCCCCCTTCATTCTTTAAAAGTCTGTTCGTTATCTTTATTAACGTTTGGTTTCATCCATCCCATAGGAACAATAGCATACCCACCCCGCATGATACACAATATGGATAGATGAAGGAAAAAACCCTACTTGGTTGATCAAGGATCGAAGTTCTTCTCCACGTGCCAAGAACTGGGGATGCGCAACTTGCATGGGAGGAACATCAGGGACTCCAAGGATGAGAAGAAAGGCTCCAGTACATGTGCACCACTTTCCTTGGGAAGGGGAACTCCAAACACACAAGGAAGAAAAGGAGACTAGCCAAGAGAAATAAGAAGAAGGAATTCATGTGCGATATAAGGATGAGATCCCGTTGTTACGAGATATGGAAATTTGAACATCTTGAAAGTCGGATCATGGTTTCACCACATAGTTGAGTGGTTACACATGACTAAATTTATTGTTATTTAATAACTCTCATCGGGAAAAGGTGGTAACAGCTGTGACTTTAAAGGATTTTATATAAACAGAGGGGAATGTTACATGGACACACAACTAGGTCTATTGAGGGTATCCCCACTATTAGGAATTTAAACATTGATTATGGGGATAAAAACGGCCTTGAGACACTTCCAAAAGGTTAAAAAGGCTTAAAAGTGGAGTTACGGGAAAAACTGTAGAAGAAAAACTCAACAAGGTTGTGTGACACCGATCGGTCGCACCGATCGGTGACACACCGATCGGTCGCAGAGATCGGTGACACACTGATCAGTCGCACAGATCGGTGACACACTGATCAGTCGCACCGATCATGTCACATAGATCTGGGACACACCGATCAGTCGCGCCGATCGTTTCACACTAATTGGGGACACACCGATCGGTCTCACCGATCAGCGACACACCGATCGTTCTCATCGATCGGCGACACACCGATCGATTGCACCGAATGGTGACACACTGATCGTGTCACACCGATCGATGAAACCGATCAGTCACACACCAAAATGACGTCCTGCTACCGAGACACCATCCTTAGGACTCGGAATTTGGCAAAGGGATGGACCATGAGGGTCTGGGCCATTACATAGAGGCAATCAAAGTACAAAACAAGTTGGGTCTTGGGCACCCACTTTCAACAATTCAACTTTCACTAGAGCCAACTGCCAACAGGTTTCAATCCGTTATCTCTCACATGTGAATCATGCTTCTGTTGAGAAATGGAATTAGTTAGGGGGTATGCCACGTTTTCCTCTGTGGCTACTCTGCTAACTGTCACTTCACCTCTTTGAGTTAAATCCCTCAAGAGATGAAACTTTTGAAGAATATGATTTGTTCTTTGCTAAGACCTGGGCTCCTTGGAAAGCACCACTGCAATAGTATTATTACAATATACTGGTACAGGGTCTGCACTGCTAGGTACAACACCAATGTCTGAGATAAATCTATGTATCCAGACTGCTTCCTTTGCTGCATCGGAAGCTAAAATATATTCAGACTCTATTGTAGAATCTTCAACCACATCTTGATTCGAGCTTCTCTAGATCAATGCACCACTATTTAGGAAAAATATATAGCCTGACTGTGATTTCATATCATCATGATCTGTCTAGAAACTAGAATCAGTGTATCCCCTCATAACTAGTTCCTCATCTCCTCCATACACCAGGAACATATCCTTAGTACGCCTCAAGTACTTTAGGATAGTTTTAACAGCTGTCCAATGTAGCTCTCCTAGATTGGATTGATATCTACCCACCATGCTTAACACGAAGGCAACATCAAACCTAGTTCATGGCATGGAATACATGATAGAATCCACTGCCGAAGCATAAGGGACTCTACTCATTCTGTCAGTCTCCTCCAATGTTTGTGGAAATATTTTTTTGGAGAGATTTACACCATGTGACACAGGTAACAATCCTCTCTTGGATTGTTCCATACTATACCTTTTGAGTAATTTGTCAATATATGTACTTTAACTTAGTCCAAATTGCCTTTGAGATCTATCTCGATAGATCTTGATCCCTAGAATGTAGGCTGATTTGCCTAAGTCTTTCATGAAGAATCAGTCATTTAACCAAGTCTTAACTGAATTTAAGACTTGCAAATCATTTCCCATAATTAATATGTCATCTACAAATAATACTAGGAAAATTATGGCATTCCATTCTACCTTTTTATAGACACAAGGCTCTCTTTCATTTTTGATAAAACCAAAATCTCTTATGGCCTCATCAAAACAAACATTACATGATCTTGATTCCTGCTTCAATCCATAAATGGATCTCTGCAGCTTGCATATTTTATTAGCATTCTTTGACTTGACAAACCCTTCAGGTTGAGTCATATAGACATATTCAACCAACTTCCCATTTAGAAAAGTAGTTTTGACATCTATTTTCCAAATTTCATGATCATGAAAGGATGCTATTTTAAGCATTATTATGATGGATTTAAGCATTGCTACTGGTGATAAGATTTCATCATAGTCAATTCCTTGACGTTGCCTGAAACCCTTTGTAACCAGTCTTGATTTAAAGCTATTAACCTCACCATCCGTGTCCAACTTCTTCTTAAATACCCATTTGCATCCAATGGGCTTTACATCAGTTGGAGGTTCTACCAAAATTCAAACTCGATTTTGGTACATGGACTCCATCTCAGAATTCATGGATTCTTTCCATTTTGCAGCTTCTTTTCCTTCCACTGCTTCCTTGTAGGTTAGAGGTTCATCATCCTGAAGGACTAATGTGTCACCTGACTCGGTGACAAGAAAACCATAACACTCTGGTTCTCTAACCTCTTGCATAGACCTACACAATATTTGTGTCTCAGGAACAACTTCTTCTTCCACTTGATCTTTTGGAGATTGTTCCTCTACCAACTCTTGTGCATCTGGAGCATTAACTTCATCGAATTCAATCTTGCTCCCACTATTTCCAATAGAAATTTTTTCTCTTTCTAGAAATGTGGCGTATCTTTCCACAATGGCTTTTATATCTAAAGGGTTATATAGGTAATATCCTCTAGTTTCTTTAGGATAACCTATAAAGATACACTTAGTGATTTTGGATGCTACTTTTTCACTTGGTAAAGTCTAGAAAAATGCCTCGCACCCCCATACACACATGTGTGTTAGGTTGGGTTTTTTTTTCATACCATAATTGATATGGAATCCCTTCTACAGCTTTAGTTGGTACTCGATTAAGGGTATATGCTGCTATCTGTAAGGTGTATCCCCAAAAGGATAATGTAAGGGTTGTATGACTCATCATTGATCTGACCATATCAAGCAAGGTCATATTCCTCCTTTCACTAACACCATTACATTTTGGTGTATAAGGAAGAGTGAGTTGGGATACTGTCCCACACTCCTTCAAGTGATTAATTAATGCTTGGTTAAGATATTCTCCGCCTCGGTCTGAGCGAAGTGATTTTATCTTCTTACCAAGTTGGTTTTCTACTTCATTTTGGTATTCCTTAAATATCCGAAAGGAATCTGACTTATATCACATTAAGTAGATATAGCCATACCTATTATATTCATCAGTAAAAGTAATGAAATATAGAAAACCACCCTTTGCCTCTACTAGAAATGGACCACATACATCAGTATGTATTAATTCTAGCACTGCATTGTCTCTTTATCCCTTTCCTGAGAAGGGTGATTTGGTCATATTTTCTGGTAAACAAGCTTGACATACATCTAGTGGTTCTAACTGTACATAGTCTAGATACCCTTCTTGATGCAATTTTTGTAATCACTTCTCGTTTACATGACCAAGCCTGAAGTTCCATAGGCGGGTGTTATTTGAGTCACATTGGCTATTTTTGTCATTGATTGCCATTACTGAGTTTTCTTGTTCTAGTATATATAAACCATTGTTAAGATGTGCCATACCATAAAATATGTTATCCCTATAAAATAAAAAACATTTATTTACAAACTTGAAATAAAAACCCAAAGTGTCTAGACTCGACATAGATATAATGTTTCTAGTAACAGACGGTACATAATAGAATTTGTTTAAAACTAGAACCAAACAAGTTGGAAAGGTTAAGTGATAGTCTCCCACTTCCAAGGCTGCCAGACTTGCACCATTTGCAGCACAGAGATCCACTTGACCTTTTTCAATCTTCTTGAACCTACTTGGTTCCTATATATAAATACAAATGTGTGAGACACATGCCGTATCCAATACCCAATTTGTAGATAAAGATAGATTGCATTCACTGAAAAAAATACCTGAAGTAGAAGTATCAACTTGCTTCTTCTTCCCAACTCTACAATTATTCTTCCAGTGGCCTTTCTTACCACATCCAAAGCAGACAGCTTCCTACTCATTACTTTGCCTTTGAATCTTTGGCTACTTTGCAGGACGATGCATTGGTGTCTTTGGCCTTGACTTGGCCTTAGACCCCTTTGCCTTTCCCTTGTTTTTCTTGTTCACCATAAGGACAGATGAATTGGTATTTTTCATATCCTTATCAACTTGGCGAACTAAATCCAAAAGGTCTGGGAGTGACTTTGTCATATCATTCATATTATAATTGACAATAAAAGTCAAGAAGCTTGACAGTAAAGAGGCAAGAATGAGATCCACTGCTAGTTCTTGATTCAGTTTGAACCCAAGGGCTTTAAGCCTCTCAATATAACCAATCATCTTGAGTATGTGAGGAACAACTTGGTGACCTTATTCTAGACTACACTTATAAAGCACACTTGATATCTCATAACATTCTTGCCTATCCCTCTCCTCATAAATTTCTTGTAGATGTGAAAACATCTTGTAGGTGTCCTCATCCTCATGATTTTTTTTATAATTTTCTGGACATGGATGACAACATAATGCATTGTACATCAAGGGAATCGTCTAGATTCTTTCTCCATTTATCTTTTTCTGCCTTACTTGCTCCCTGAGGAGGCTCAATAGAAATTGGGGATTCCAGAACATATAACTTCCTTTGTTGGCATAGTACTATGAGTAAGAGCCTATACCACTCCTGGAAGTTATTGCCGGTCAGGATATTTTCTTTATCCAAAATCGATCGCAGTGATAAATTACTTGTGGTGTTGGTGATTTCCATTTTGAATCTACATTAGATAAACATTTAGCAGTTAGTACATTGTCTTGATTACCTCTTGAAATTTATGATTAATAAATTATTATATCATTTTAATGTCTCCCACTATTTTAGCGAACCTCAATAGCCCTCACTATTAGATTCAGAATACTCTATCGATTGAGCATTCTAATGGAAAGGATCCTAGAAACCTCCCTCCTAGTATACAAGCTAGGGCTACACCACTACTTGGAGGGTTTCAAGGTAGGCACTAGACTGGCCAACCACTTGTTCTTGTGGTTCCTTGTGTTGTTGAGTAAAGTCCTAGCTTTTGGAATCTAAACTTGATTCCCTCAACATATTGCCTCTAAAGTGATAACAAGTTAGCTAAGGATAATACTTGACTACTCACTTAAGTTAAGTCGGCCCATTTCTCTCATGAAAACACTCCGGTAGTAAGAGGTACTCTCAACTAAGGCTGACGAGCACCCAAACAGCCGGTTTTGTTTAGATGTGAGAAATGGAAGGATTTTAGACTTAATATATCTTTGAGGGATTTTTATATTTATTGACGAATATAATCCTTTTCTATTTATTATGTTTAAACTGGGTTTCCGCTCTCACAACTGAACATGCAATAGAATATAATTTTCCACATCTTTATGCATTTTATCTTGTTTACTATTCTATGTGATCACATAATAATCATGCAGATGCATAAAATAATAAACTATGCATAAAGTAAATCATGCTATCCGACTGGTCTTGATCATTCTCTAAAGATCGATCCATAATGGATCAATCTTGACCTAAGGGCATCCATACCTGAGTCCTGACTTGACTCACATCGCAGCTTGCCCAGTGCAAAGCGCTTAAATCCTGTCTAGTTTACCACCTCGTCTTGGCGGGGTCTGCGTTTTGAATCATCATTTAATTACAAATGTACTCGCATGCAGGCAAGGGGGTCTAGGGTTACAAATTACATCTCGTTCAATGGACACGCAAGACATTATACATATTTGAATTAAAAAACGATTCACAGACCTTCATTTATCTAATTAATTATTACAATCATCACAACCATTGAATAAAAAATTAAATAAATAAATAAATACCAGACATACACAGTTCGGTCACTTGCTCAAGATCAGTCGGGGTAAAATATGCGCAAGAAAATTAAATATCAATAAATTTAAATAATGCGAGGGTGTTCTAATAAATTAAATGAATTTAATTAAATTCAAATAACTTATTTTATCGGTTTCATTTGTTTAATTTAATTTTTAATTCCAAAAATTAAATTAAACCATTAATTTAATTCTAAACTTAAATTAAATTAATATTTTGGATTAAAATAATTTAAACCTAAAATTAACTCTAATTAATTTAATTTAAAAAACTAAATTAATTAAATTGATTTATAGTGGGTTTACCTCTAGCCGGGGAGTTTGGCGGGAATGCGAGCTGCCTAGGGGTGTCGTCCTGAAACAGGTCCAATTACGGCGTGACCGCGGCTTGACTGCGGCGTGACCGCGGTGTGACCACTCGGTCCAGTGACTCCCGCAGTGGCAACAACATCTGGTGAGGTCCGAAGGGAGTGGGAGGTAGCTGGGAAGAAAACCGGCCACCCGCATGGTCGGCAGCCCGCTGCTCCGGCGAGCCGGCAAGGCGACAGCTCGGTCCGGCACGACTGGGACCGGCGGCGGTCAGTGCGGTTCGGTCTGGCATAGCCCGGGGTGGTTCGGGAAGGTGGGAAGGGGACCAACGGGATCTGCCCGGATGGGGTTTGGGAGCGGCGTGACCAGGTCCGGTGAGCTCGGGGCAGCCGGAGTTCGAGGCGCAACGTGGTTGTCCGACGTGGCTCTGGGCGGAGCGAGGAGGCATCCCGATGGAGCTCAGGGCGGCGTGAAGGGAACCAGTATGTGGTCCGACAGGAGTCTAGCCCCGGGGGGGGGGGGGGGGGGGGGGTTCTGGCGGCTAGGGTTTCACAAGGGGTGTCGCACCCCCTTGTGTTCCGCGTGAAGGAGGAGACCCCTTTGGGGTATCCCAATTCCTTTTTTTATTTTTTTTGTCCTTAGACAAAAAAAGCCACCACTCTCCCTTTTTTTAAAATAAAGGGAAGAAGACCCCATTTTGGGGTCTTGGTCTTCCCATTTTTTTTAAAGCAAGAAGACCTCAAATTGGGGTCTTGGTCTTGGTCTCCCTCCCCTTTCCCCTTTTTTAATTACATTTTTAAATATTTTCCGCACATCTTTCTGGAAAAATATTTTATAATAAAAAAATTTATAATAAAAAATTTTAATATATTTTATAATAATAAAAAAATATATTTGATGTTAATCCTCAATTTGAGATAAACATCAAATGAACAAAAAAACACGACGTCGATCCGATTAAAAATTTTAAATGATCGTAATTTGATCATTTGAAAATGAAACGACGTGCGGTAGGATCTGAATGAACTGTTTTAATACCCCACAATTAAATTTAATGCATATTAATTTTGTTGACTGAGAAAAACCTTGAAATTCACTCTGACACCACTGTTGGGTACCGAGATGGCGCAATAGAAGCCCGTGGGATGGGTATTTAAAAATTTCTGCTTCACTGGAGTGACATAACCCAGTCAACTCCGGTGATTTTTCCCAATTTGGTCCGAGGATCTCGCAAGGTTTAAACAGTGCACAAAAATTAAACTAAACATGTACCCTGTTCAGAATTAGTGTGTGCAAGTCCGCCGAAGGGCGCCATCAATCGTTGCTTGAAGAATCTGACGTCGAATCCCTCTAGATCATCCACACACACTTTATGAATCTTCTCGCAAACCTTTTGTCAAGATCCGGGTGCTAGTGCGGATCTTCGACGATCACTTCAGCACAGAGATGATCACTGTAAAGGAAGAAGCCTCAATCCGAGAAGGATGAACTTGAAGATCTTCCTTCACTTGAGAGACTATCTCTCTAGATTCCAGGAGGAGAGAGAATCTCTCAATCTGGAAACATGAATAGTATACATGGGAGAGCCTCTCTCTCACTTATATAGGGAGTGTTTAAAACACACGGTATGGATTCCCGACCCCCGTGTAACAGACGTCCGCTATATAAGTGATATAAATAATTATTTACGACAAATAAAATTATGCCATAAATAATATTTATAATTTATCACTTGTAATATATAAAAATTTATTACGTGATAAATTTGAGTCTTTAACTCGACTCATTCCTCCTGCTAATATTAAACGAACCTAGGATATTTAAATCCATTAAAATAATATTAATACTTGTATTTACTATATAAATTGTAAATACATGTTATAAATAAATTCAAAGAATTATTCTAAACTTGAATAATTAATGAATTTATTTATTCTTTGGTGATTCATAGAACTTGGATAGTGCTCAGAACCTTTTTCGGGGCCCACCAAGTTCTAAATTCCTATTCCCAGAATAGGGAAGATTCTCAAGGCGCTATTGTGTGTGATCCTCTAGGACCTTACCTCAATAGAAGTGAATAATATCCACCAACCTAGAGCGGGGTCTAGCAACCCATCGAGACCCCTATAGAGATAAGGCAAAGTCAAAGAAACGGATACCTTCCTGCGAACACGGTCTGTGTTATATAATCTCTTCGTTATCGATATCTCAATAAAGCAAAATTCATACTAGTGTCATAATTCTTTATTTGATTTATTTCGTTTGTTGATTTGTCCAGAAGGTCTTACATTCCACTACCATGGATATGGATTTAATGAAGGTGCAACCATCCTAATCAACTAGGCCAAAGATATCTCTTCCTAAACTCAGAAGCGACAAATCCTTTCTTGATCATTCAATCAATGCCATGCCATTAATGACGTACCCAATAAAAACTACCTCGCCACGACCTAGTCACCATGGTTTTCACCTTGCATCAAATGTACGTAATTAAATGACATCCATTAACAATGATCTCAAGTCAAAAGACCATTACACATGTCCGTAGATAGGAACGACCAATGAAACCTAAAACAAGTGGTGTTACTATTATGCAGGTCTGTCCTCATGATCTCAACTACTAGAGATCATCACGTGTGAACTTTATGAGAAGAAATATTAATGCTTATGAGCCCCCAACACCTGATGGTCACACATCATCTGTGTCCTTTCAGAATGATGTAACTAGACCATAGGACGTTACTTTAAGATTACTGTCATGGAATCTCAAGGTTCTCATTAGTTTGGGATCTACTATAACCCTTTGATGCGACAGGTAATCTAAGGAATTTTCCATAAACAAAGTGGATACATAAGTATCTACACTATTATGGCAATATAAACACATGTATAAAAACAAAATGAATACATTCAGCGACAATCAAAGTACAAAAAAAGTTGGGTCCAGGGCACCCACTTTCAACAGCCTCAACCCCACATAAACTGTCTACTAACTAGGGGATCATATATCCGACGATTCCACAACCCTAAAAACTTCACCCGCTATATAGGGGATTGCACCACCAGTGATTCCACAAACCCTACTGGGCTATCCTGTTAGATAGGAGGATCACTGCCCATGTAGTATTAGTTTCAATGATTCTGAGAACCCAATCTAGGGAAAAGATATGCTAGAGGATCTCACCTCAGCCTCTCCAAAGGGATACAAGAACTCTAACAATACAATAGAGGATCTCACTCTGGACTCTCCGTAGTGATACACCAACTCTATCCAAGATAATCCTATCATAGGGATCATAATATTGTACCAATGACATAATGCCTCACTACCCTCATAGGGATAGACTAAGGGAACTCACTCAACCATTGATGGTATAAATATCACTAACCCAAGTGAACCACAACATCACCTCAACTCGCATCTCCTAGGACCAAACCATGGACATCATCATGTTCTATGCGGAAAACTACTTAGGGCTACTCATGGCCTAAATCTGAGATCTGAAGGTGGAGATATGAATGGCCAAAAACTTATCCGAGAGGAGGCTACACGACATGTAAGGGGGTCTACATGGCATTTGACCCCGTCTGAGAACCCATACGTGTCCTCTGATGCATGACTTGGTTGTGTATGTGGGAATACAAGGTGTTTACTAGAGGTACACAATGTGTCTCACCTCACTCAGGCCCCCGAACATGTCTTCCCTCCACACGGCTCTCCAGCCGTGTTTCACACATGACATGTACCCCTGGATACACGATGTGTCTTAGCCATACGACTCCCTGGCCATGCCATCTTCCCATATCTATGTCTGACATCCCGTGTCTGTGTACTCTGGACTTGTATTAATACACAGTTGTGTACACCTACACAGCTTCCCTGACCATGTCCTTAGGCCACACAACATGGGGCCACAACACAATGTGTAATTCTGTTACATGGTGTGTAGTCCTCAAAACTCATCTTCCCAAAATGGGAAGACCACACGATGTGCTCCACTACACTACAATCCATGTAGATGAGAAATTCATTGGTAATTTCTTTGTGGACATCCCTAATCACCCCTGTTTTCCCTGAAACACACAAATCGACCCTCAATGGGTCCCTAACAAGTGTCTATGGGCTCCACAACCTTAAAATGACAAATAATAAATGGGATCAGGACTTCAAACCCAAAACTTCGTACTTCATGGTGAAATAAAAAAAAATTGGGGTCAGATCCATGCTCCAAATCCACTACACCATGATATGGGAGTGATTTCCATCAATATTGGAGATCAATGGCACTTCACTTCCTCGATTTGGTCCTTAGGTTTTACGTTTCCCTAAGGGTGGGGGGTGCATCGCCTCTCATTTACCATAATATACTCCATTTAACACTCCAACACCAACTCATCCCCGACCCAGCACCTGGCACAGACAAAATTTATGTCACGCCTAGGGTAAATACGATGTTCTAAACTCAACCGAAACCTTAAATTTCTGATCTGAGACCTTTCTTAGGAGTTTTTACATATTTAAAGAGAAAATATGTGCGTGTAACAAAATATATTTAATATTTTTTAAATCACCACACCGAGGCTCTCTGGGCCCTAGAATCACGGGTCAACTCAGCACCTGGATTCAGAAATATTATTAGAAATATTCCAAAGTATTACAGGTCAAAACCTGAGTCACTATAATATTTTATTCACAATATGTCGAATAAATATTTATTTAATCTATATGATTAGTGAAACTCAAATAAAATTATTCCCCAGTCTTGAGAATAATATTTATTTCATTAATTAAACTCAAACAAAATTTAATCAAGATCAATAGAAATACTTAGTGTGCAACCCTCTAGGATTCTTTTTTCATTGCCATTATGCGGATTTGTCTAAAGTTTAAGATTAATTTCTATCAATGAATCAAAACACCCAATAAAATTAACTTAATGTTACAATGCCAACCACATACGAATGATCACTGGAAAATATAATTCCTTTGTCAAAATATTTCATCAAAGAGGTTGCAAATTTGTGTCATCAACCTATATATTTCATACGTCTTTATTTGACTATCTAAAATAAACACATCATTACACTATGACCATAACATTAAATGCAACCATTCTATTCAAATAAAATGGATGATAGATCAACTTATATAAATATGGAAGGTGAAAATCCTTCCTCAAATTACCATTAATAAAATGTCATTCGTGATGCACCCAACGTACCCTACTTCCTGCAAACATATGAAGTCATAATTTTGGTAAGTAAATCTAAGTGCACGAGTGTCACAACCCAACCCAAAACTTCAATTTTATTTTATTTATTTTTGGACTTATTATATATTGTGCTTGAGAAGGGTTGAGTTCCAGTAATTGGTGGGATAAAGTTTCTTTTTTTGAGGTTTTTAGATATTTTATGGTTAGTGAAGTGTCCAAGGATCTTGTAGTCACACTGAGAGGGGGTGAATCATGTGTGACGAATTTTACTGAATTATTTTTCACCTTTTAATTCAAACCTCTATCACCTATTAATATGAGCGGATCATGCATGTAATGCTTAAAGTAAATGAAACACAACACATAGTATTTTTACAAGGTTTGGTACTAAGACCTACATCCTTTCAATGTTGGTTAAACCCCCCAACATGGATTATCCACTATAACATTTTTATCAATTACAATGATTTAGGAAGAAAATGGTTACACACCCTAGTAATTGATCATCCAATTGATTCTAGTTATACCCCCAGTAATCCAACTCTTCTACCTTAGTTGGTTAGAACTCCAACTGTTCGACTGGTTAGACCCCCCAGTCTCTCTCGAGCCTCTTCAACAACTGGTTAGAACCCCCAATAACAAGCTTTAACTTCATATTGAATGTGATCCACATATAGGATGATCAATTAAAGTTCCTCCTTCATGATATTGCTGGATCAAACTAGCTCATGTTTGATTTAAGTTCCTTTACACTGATGATGGACTTGATTAAATGTTTCTGATCACTAAATATAATCAGATTTCTCAGTTCAACACTACTCGAGAAAACATTCTTTCTTATGCTGAAGACCCAACCTCACTAAACACTGAAAACTCAGATACAAAAATTCTTTTGAATCACAGATAGTAAATCCGTTCTGGCTTCAATCTCAAAATATTGCAAACTAATTAAGAAAAAAATATTCCATGTGCACTTTTTTTAAACATCATGCATGTATTTAATACACCACATGGCCTTCTTATTTCAATATTTAATGTGCATGTAAACACCTTTATAAAATGTATATTTCCTAATCAAATATATAGTTCCTTTTTGTTTCTTCAAGTGATTACTTAATCACATGTGTATCAACATACAATGCATGCACACAAAAACTGCCTCAATTTTCTTTTCAACTGCTCAAACTTATGCATGGATATACACTATTCATTCTGTTTCACAATGTAATGATACTGTATCTTGTACACATAGCCTCAAATTTTCATGCTAACAAATCACACACACTTTCCATATCTCAATGCACTGAATCATGTATAAAATCCTTACTACATTCATGCAAACATTCCCTAAGAACAAAAAATATGCATACACAACACTGCCTTATGTGAACTATTAGTATGCACAAAAATAGATCATGCATGCTACTATTCTTTGCATCTACCTCATGCATGATATTATACACACACACACCTAATGGATGAAAACCTGAATGGTTGTAGGCTGTGAAATCATTCAAGTCCTCTTCACAAAATATAGTGTAAGTACACATTGTCCCATGGTATCTCAAATTATTCTCACAACAGTGAGCTACGTAGAAACCAAATTCTTCACAAACCACTAAGAGTGTGATATGAATATGTCGATTGATCACAATCACTCTCCTTTCGTCATGAAAACAGAACTATGTGGGATCCTTCATGACTAATACACTCACAAATCTCAACTTCTCTCTCAAATACTACACTCGGATGTGAGATATATGAACACAAAAAATGAGTCCAACATCCAGTATTTATAGGAATCAACCATCATCTCAAAATATTTTTCAATCATTATGATCCATTTGGATGAGCTTTAGATGACGTGGCATGGAGCTTCATTGTTCAGAAGTCTCGGGCAAGATTCTTTGGTGGATTTCTGGAGAAGATAATGTGGATAGGTTGATTGAATGACCAGAATAAAATGATCAAGATGGAAGATAAATTCCATGAATTAGATGATGAAATCATTGAATCGAATGACCTATATTATTACCGAATATATCAATGATTTAGTGGAGAAAGAAATATGATGTGTTGGATGGACAACCCTGATAATCAGATGCGGAGATCAAACGACTCTGGTTTTTTCAACATAACCCCACATTGAAACGCTCTTGAGTTCTACCCCCCTACAATAATCAATGAGGCTAATACCACTCAGTATTCACTTCCCCATCCTCCAGTACTACCCTATACATGTTCTCTGCGAGCGCACTCCTACACCCACCTCCACCGCCATACCACCCCGCATAGTGGCGCTATGCCACTGTTCTGCCTCTTATAGGCATACCCATGGGTACTTGCTTGGTTATGGACTCCTTATGCTGGTTGGCTGGGGTTGAGCTCAGTCGCCTAAATAGTGGTGCATGCTACTTCCCCTTATCTTGCTGGCTAGGTCCATATTTTTTATATAAATACCATTAAAAAATCATACCCAAAGACCATTAAAAAATCTTACCCAAATACCACACAGTGAAAAAATAACGTTCAACACACCCATATGAAAAATATTATTTTTAACATAACTCCTTTAAATGTTGTAAACATTGTGAATCCATTTTCACAGGTCTTATAACTTAAAGAATAACTCAACAATCATTTGATCTAAAACTCATTGACTTTTCATCTTCTTAATTAATTGATAACAATTAAAACTTCATCAAATCACTTGACCACTTCAATCTCCCCTTTTGGGTTTGATGTCAATACCCATATTCATATAAAAATTCAATGATATCTTCTCCCCCTTATTGGCAATAAATCCAAAGTTATAAGCATGGGAACAAATTCTCATTATCAAAATTCAAATTGTAAAAATATCCTCTTCTCTTCTAACACATACTGTCTGATTTACTTATGAGAAGGATGGAATCAATACTAGATTAGAAAAGAGATAAAAATAATCATCTCTAAGTCTACACGATCAATTCTATATGTAGAAAACAATAGTGATAAAATTCAACATCAGTGTTGTCAATAAACATCCAACATGTGACACTAATCAATGAAACCTCTTATCAGGGGTTGTTCAAATTATTTACAACAATTCTTCTAAATACTTCTCAACAAATACAATAGAAACATTCAAGTGAAAGAATGTATTTCACCTTTTTCCATCAAGTAACAAATCACCCCCTTTTCAAAATTGATGAGTTTTTTATCATGAAAACAAGAGTTTGTAACAACATACCTCAATGATGACAAGCATCAATTACCTAACATTTTTTTAGAATTTTCAGATTCATACCTCTCCAGAACTTCTAATATTCATATGATTCAAAACTGAGATATAAATATCTAACGGATGATCTTCTTTTATCCCCCTCAAGAGATGCACTCAATAATTTCTTCATCATGATTTACTTTCATCAAGAATAAATTCCAAATGTCTTATGAGATTATTTGAGATGTATTAAATTGAAAACATGATTCCAATATTATTCTACGATGAATATCTTTCTAGCTATAAGATGTTCACAGATTTTATAAACTCAGGCCTTCCCCTAAGATTTATGCTTAACCTTCAATTCCGTACATGAAAAACAAAGACAATATATATAGGAATAAGTTGGCTCTTCAATGGTCCTTAGTTAGAGCAACATAGATGGGAGTTTCTTCTCAACCCAACAATCTTCTTAGATGAAAAATGCTTCTTCATATTTTCTAGCAATGCAATTTTATTTCTCTCTGGTTGATCTATATTTCTTGCCTCTTAAAACTATTCTAGACATATGATCAAATACTCTTTAGGAACATGCTCGGTTTTCACTCTGTGTGTAGACTTATTTTTCCCAAAATTTGAAGTCACATATGCTTTCCCATTCTTCTTTAATAATTATTTTTGACAAGATAAAAATTCCAAACAATTTTTATTTGAATGTTCAGACATGTTTCAGCTGTCACACACAACTTTAGAATTCAAAAAGTTACAACTTTTAGGAAACTTTTCATATTCTTCATTAGTTGTGTATTTCACCAAATCAATCTTGTTATTTCTCTTCTGGACTGATTCTTTATTTTATTCCAACTTAGTTCCTTAAGTATGATTGTTCGTGGACAATTGACAATATTCCATGATGTTACCTTTCTTACTATAATAGTAACATATTTTATTTGGTGAGACACTCTTCACATCATTCTTCACAGAATTCTTGGGAGTTATTTTTTAACAACTTTCTTCTTCAATTCACATCACAAGGTTGACCTGTCAACTTTATCTATTACCTGTTTCGTTTTCTATTGTGGTCTTCTATTCACATCGACAGATGATTTTTTCATGATTGGTACATACCAGCACTCATCATAATAATTACCACTTCTGTTGCAATAATCACAAAAATTTTCAATGCAATCATATCTATTCTTGATAAATTGATAATTCTTCTATGAATTTTGCATATGTTTTTCAGTTTTTAATTTATCTTTAGCTATGATCCTCCTAAATTAAGGCATTCCATAATTTTAAAACAATAACATATTATTCCAAAAATTAATTTCTCAATTCTCAAACTTCCAATAGCACCAAAAGTAGCAAAAAAATCTTGATTTCTTCTTTTGTACACATTCTGACTATCTTTGCATTTTATTGATTTTGGGTAGCACATTTTTTCTTCTATGTTTTCTTTGGGGAACAAGAATTTCCACACTTCTTTACATCCATATTTAAAGATGTTTTGGATTCATGAGTATTTTAATTCACCCATGTTTATTCAGATTTAAATGTTGAATCTGCACTTGTTAACAAAACAACATTAGTACACACAGATTTATTAGGATAAAGTGTTACCTTCTTCAATGATCCAACTGTAGAGTTATCTTTAGATAATATCAAGTTCTTCTTGCCACTAGTTTGATTATTTTCAGAAATAAGACTTTTATCAGACAAATCCTTGACAATAATTATTTTCTCAATAACTTGGGACGTTTCAACTTATGACTCTTCCAAATATCTCAGTTTCATTTCTAGTTAAAGACACTTTAATTTGAGATAAATATTCTAATCTTCAATAGATTTCACGCCTTATTCCCACTAAAACTTCATCTTCTAAATCTCATATTCATGAATTTGATTTTCCTTTAGTAACAAATATTTGAGCTCCTTGATTCTTTCTTCTTTATCATTTAACTGAGCATCTTTGACATTCATAGATATATTACAAAACTTTTCATGTTCATGAATAACTTCTGTAAAAAAAATTTCAAAAATTTCATTCTAAAAAATATTACTTTCCAATTCTTAAACAACCTTATTATATCTTTCTTTAAAAAGATATATTGTTTATTCCTTTTATTTCACAAGTATCATGAGAGTACTGGATATGCCAACCTTTTTAGTCAATGCTTATTCCATAACATTTGCCTCTTCTTCTAGATGTAATTTTTCATCTTGAAGTTCCTTGAAAACTTTGGTCATACATGTGACCACTTATTTGGGAAGTTTCTTGATATGCTTTATAATTTCATAATTGAACATATCATCACCACAAATTGAACTTGATTTATCAATTGATTTCACTAAACAATTTACACTCTAAGTGTCTTTAGAAAGCACTTGATTTCAATTCATCTTTGTGTTCTTCTTCAGCTTCTGTACCACTCTTCTCATCCTGCTTTTCTCTGATTTGACTAAAACATCAACATCTCTAACATCAAGAGTAGAGATAGGCTTTTCCATCTAAAGGTCTTCTAAATTTTCTTCAAACTCAAATATTCACTTCATATACTTCTGATATAAATCACTAGACAAGTACAGTAAATCCAATCAAAGGTGGACTATGCTTTGATACCAATTAAAGTGTCTAAGGATTGTGCAGTCACACTGAGAAGGGGGGGGGGGTGAATCAGGTGTGTCCAATTTTACTGAATTATTTTTCACCTTTTAATTCAAACCTATGTCACCTATTAAGATAAGTGGATGATGCATGAAATGTGGAAAGTAAATGAAACATAACACACAATATTTTTACAAAGTTTAGTACTAATACCTACATCATTTCTATGTTAGTTAGACCCCCCAACATAGATTATCCACTATAATATTTTTATTAATTAAAATGCTTTAGGAAATAATTGGTTATACTCCCTAGTAATCGATCCTCCAGTTGATTCTGGTTATACCCCTGGTAATCCAACTCTTCTTCCTCGATTGGTTAGACCCCCAACTATTTGACTAGTTATACCTCTCAATCTCTCTAAAGATTCTTCAACAACTGGTTATACCCTCCAATCAAAAGCTACAAATTCTTCTTGAATATGATCCATAGATAGGATAATCAATTAAAGATCATACTCCATGATCTTTATGGATAAAACCGCCTCATGTAGGCTTCAAGTTACTTTGTACAGATACTGGACTTGCTCAAATATTTCTGATCACTAAATACAATCAGATGTCTCAGTTCAACACTACTCGGGAAAACATTCTTTCTTCTTCTGAATACCCAACCTCACTAAACACTAAAAACTCGGATATAAAAATTATTTTGAATCAAAGATAGTAAATATGTTCCAGCTTCTGTCTCAAAATATTGCACACTAATTAAGCAATAAATATTCCACATGCACTTTTTAAAACATCATTCATGTATTTAATACACTGCATGGCCTTCTAATTTAAACATTTCATTTTCATGTAAACACCTTTATGAAATGTATATTTTCTAAGAAAATACACACTGCCTTTTTGTTTCTTAAAGTTATCACATAATCACATGTGTATCAGCATACACATGCATGCACACAAACAATGCCTCAATTTTCTTTTCCACTGCTCAACAGGGCCGGCCCTAGGGCAAGCCCAAAGAGCCCCCGGGCTATGGGAACAGGCAAGCAAAGAAAAAAAATACAAAAAGAATGGCAAAAAATTCACCATTTCACTGTAGATTTTAATACATTTTAGGGTAACAGAATTTACTGGACCGCTCCTGCTGCTCAAACACATGCACAAATATACATTTTTCACTTTGTTTCACAATGTAATGATACCGTCTCTTGTACACACAAACTCTAATTTTCATGCTAAAAAATCACACACACTGTGTGTATCTCAATGCAATGAATCATGTATAAAATACTTACTAACGTCATGAAAACATTATCTTCGCCCAATAAATATGCATATACAACACTGCCTTATATGCACTATTCTTATGCACACAAATAGATTGCACAATATATTGTTCTTTTCATCTGTATCATTCATGCTTTTATACACACACACCTAATGCATGAAAACCCAAATGGTTGTAGGCTGTAAAAGCGTGAAAGTCCTATTCACAAAATATAGTGTAAGTAAACACTGTCTTGTGGTATCTCAAAATCTTCACACAGTAGTGAGCTACGTGGAAACCAAATTATTCACAAACCACTATGAGTTTGATATGCGCATGCCGAGTGATCACATTAACTCCCCATTATTCGTGAAAAAAGAACTACATGGTATCCATCGCGAGTGAGACACTCACTAAAAGAATAGCTCATAAATAACTTCCAACACACCCATATCAAAATATTATTTTGTACACAACTCTTTAAATGTTGTAAACATTGTGCATCCATTTTCACTTGTCTTAGAACTAAAAGAATAGCTCATAAATAATCTAATATAAAACTCATTGACTTTTCATCTTCTTAATTAATTGAAATCAATTTCAACTTCACCAAATCACTTGACCACTTTAGTTAGCTTCCACAGTTAGAAGTAACCATGTGGTACCCATTCAAGTTGGATTTTTCACTTGACAGAGCTGTTTTGTACAACTTCTACATAGTTTGTTAAATAATGCGACCTCCTAGGGGTAATCGTGAGGGTGCCCTATGCTTTTCCAGTTGAAAAAACATGGTTTGTGCATGATTTTATAAACCATGTGTTGTGTCCTATTTAAAAAAAAGGAAAAAAAGAAAAAATATATTTTAATAATAATAATATTAATAATATTATTATTATTATGATTATGACGACGAAGGTGGGGGTGGAGGCGGTGTTGTAAAAGACTTTCATGTGTATGCATAGGTTTACATGTACATATATAAGTTCCCCCTTTATATAAATTCACCCATGATAGGGTGAATATATACAATGGGGCTAGGTGTACTTATATGTGTATATGAAAATCATACATATGTAAGTGTAAAGGGGTATATGCATGAATAATCATATATGTAAGGATCCCCTTGTACATATTTGGACATGTAAATATGTGTATAGGGGTTAGGTGTACTTACATATAAGAGAATATACATATGTGTGTAAGTAGTAAATGGAAGGTTCAAGTTGCCATCATTTAAAGTGGTGTGCCTTGATTTGGAGGTAGGTTCCCTATGCCTAGAAGTTTAATTTGAATTCCTTAATTTCTCAAGTGTTTTAAAAAGTTTTTTTGATATGAAATAGTATGTATATTCTATGAAAAGTGATGTTGATTCTTTATGTTGGACTTTACTTTATTTTTCAAACTCACCCTCAAGTTTTGACATGTGTATTCTTCATTAAAACATGGTTCTAAGTGTCGAGTCATTTCAACAATGGTATATTATCAGTGTCCAAAATTATTTTTACCCTAATAAGTATAGCACCAGTAAGGGGCCGATCCACAGGGAACAAGAAGTTATTTTTATCTTCTTTAACTTAGTTTTTATTTTTTTTAATGATGTTTTCTGAATTTAGAGTCGATTGTTTTTGATTGGATAAAAAGGACAATTTGTTTTAAGTTTCTTTTAACAAATTACTTAACAGGATAAAAGTAAATACTATAAAATTGATTTTGATATAGATAAAGAGAGATGTGTATTGGGGTTATGGATTAATGAGAAGTTGTTTAGTAAATCAAATTACTTATGAGGTTGTGTTGTTCATAATAATCAAACACTCCGGGTTTCAATTTGTAATAAAGTTTCATTAGTTCAATAAACATGTATTTAGAGATGAAGAAACTAACTCCTTGGTCCGGTAGTTGGTGTTTCACAGTTCTTTATTTGGATTAGTCCATTTTGAGTCGACAAATACTTCCAATGGTAATGGAATTATTCATCATTATACTTCTTTTGAATCCCTAAAAATTCTGCCCTTGGTCTGGTTCAGAATTTTCAGTGATAATTAAAAGTGGTTTAAGAAGAATAAGCAAAGATTAAAAGGAATGAACACATTCATAACATCTAATTTAAATTACAACTCATAATCTTCCACAACCCTAACACATTGGGTATTTAGTTACACATATATAAAGTGATAAACACAAAGCTCTTGATACCTGATGAGATCATGCTTTGAACTTCGAGGATGGAATGATTCTTTGGTAGACGGTAGAACGACGGTAGCACGACGGTAGATATTCTCTCCTTCAGACCTTTATCCTTTTCTTTACACTTTCTCTCTACACACCACACTCAAACTGGAGGCCAAGGCCTCCTTTTATAGAAAATATAAATACACGGCGTGTAGCAAGAGTACACAGAGTGTACTTTTGTCAACGCGCTTTTGACTTTGTTTTCTCCACTGGTAGGCAGCCTAACACGCCGTCTTTGACTTGGAACATGGAACCGCCTTGTAGGTAGCTATACACGGTGTGTAGCGCTGCCACACACGGCATGTAGTCTTATTTCTCAACCACAAACAACTTCTATAAAGGTATACATGGTGTGTATAAGTTGAACACGACGTGTCCCCTTCAGCCGGCCACATGGGCGTGTAGACTTCCTCTCATCCGCCAACTGATTCTAGAATGGTGTACACGGCGTGTAAAGTGTGAACATGGTGTGTACCAGATTATGATTACTTGGGCATGTACTTGTCTTGGTCAATCCATGTCTGAGTCTGGTTGTACACAACGTGTAAATAAGTACACGCCATGTAGTCGGTAAGTTTTGCTCAGTCTCCCCCGTTTTGTGTATTTGGCCATAAAACTCCTGAAAATAAACAAGATCACTAAATTCAAAGTATTTGTTCCCTAAGAAGTAGGTAATTAATGAAAAATTGTTCTTATTTTCAATAAAGTACCTGAAAATTTATACACAAATCAGGTGCATCAAACTCCCCCATACTTAGTCATTTGCTTTCTCTCAAGAAAATCTCAACATCTAATTAACAGAGTCTATATAAAAAGGAAGGAATTCAGTTAATCATAAATGAAAATAATAATTTATAGGAGAAAATTCTAAAAATCTACAAAACAATTTCAATTAAGGAGATATTCTAATCATGCCTCATATATATTTCATTTAACTACTTTCATCCTCTTTTTAAACACAAGTTTCAACCTTTCAAAAATAAACATGCCAATTGATGATCTACCTTACTAATAATATACTCAACACTAAAGAAATTTTAAATAAAAGTTTTTCTCAATCAAAGATATATACACTCTATCCATAGGTTTTCAATAAATCTACTTCTCTACTTCAAAAAATTGATTTATAGAAATCATGAGGGATTTTCAATGAGGATCATATGTTTTTGTGGCTAAAGGTTGGTAGGTAAAGACGTGAAAAATAACTATGAGGCTTGAAAAAGGAGGCTAAATTATTTAAATAACAGTGTATGATATTCAAAGTTAATCTCAATGTAAAAGCATCCTCAACAAGCTTTATAAAATAATCTCATCACCACTATCTCCTTTAGTTTGGTAGGTAGGGTTCACAAACTAACAAGTGAGTATATGGTCCGTTTGTCTATATCATTATTTTAAAGGAACGAAGGGAACCTTTCAGAATTTCCGCAAATAGAGTTTTGGAACCCTTTACGCCCTGCATAATCAAGAGGCTCTCCCCCATACTTAATTTCTTAACAATTCACGAAAGTATGCCATGTGTTACCAATCCCTTCTTTAGAGATCAAATGAATAATCATGCAAAATCATAAAATAATTAGGTTAGGAATGAAAATAGGCTTTAAATATGGCTTCCTATAAAGGTTATTCATGGTTTCTAGGGGCTTCACGAAGATAAGATGTAGGATAGGTCTCAAGATAAAGGGGTTAAAACAATCTAATGCCTCAATCATTTTAATGTAATTAAAAAATTCCTCATGTTTCGAAAAGAAAACTTGCAAATTCTGGTAGTTATGTATATCCTAAGAATATCTCAAGAAAGAGGCTATTAGGAAGAATATGGCGAATGGTTTAGAATACCTCTCAGGAGTGGGAAAACAAATAAAAAGACAACCAGGTTGTGACTTACATATATTCAATTAGTCTAATCGATGTAATTATACAAGGATTACAAGTTGTAATTTAAACTATATTAGCAATCATTTTGAAATACTTAAGTCCAAAATAAGCATGCAACTTTTAAAATTTCCCACTTTCAACTTTATTATTTTAAAATATGGTTAACTAAAATGTCTTCACAGTTTAAAATATATCTTCTAACAATGATGTCTCCTAGAATGATGATAAGGGAAAATACTAAAGTGGTCGAGAGATGCTTCCCCATACTTAATACCACACTTGGTCCACCAAGTGCTCAAAAGTGAAGAAGGGAATTGGGGGACACAATAGTGGACCAGAACGAGGGGAAGTAAGGAAAGAAAGAAAGAAAAAAAAATAAAAAAGAAAAATAACAGAAAAAAGTGAAAAACAATACTTCCCTCGTATTTAGGTGAAGAAAAATGGGAGGTGGTGAAAAAATGCAACACAAAACATTCCAGAGTACCTGTGATGGAGGTAAAGAGAAAACAATGCAAGAATAAACAATATACATAGGAACAATATTTCACAAAAAGATATATACAATGAAAAACATGTGTCCAAAAACCAGTTAGGGGGTCGCCTCCGAAGAGTCATCATCCGGTACAAAATCAGCCAGTAGAGAAGGCTGAGGAGCCATGGAAACTGGAGGTTCGAACTCTGCACCTAGAAGAGAATCCGTAGAAGTAGGAGACATAGGAGCTAGAATCGGAAGAGGAAGCACGACATCACTCCATGGACTGGAAACAATGGTGGAAGTGGTAGTAACAACAGGGGCCACAGTGGATAAGAGAATTAAATCTTTGGATAAGGCAGAAAAGGGTGGTGGAGCTGCAGAAGAAGGGCCAAGATCTGAAGCAGGGGTAGACAGTAGGGGAAATGGGATACCATGATGCTGAGGAAGAAGCCCCAACATCTTCTCTAATCGGTCCTGACGCTGATCGATATGGACCAAGTGCTGCTCCATCACAGCTAGGTGGAGGGAAAAGGTGAATTCGACTGAGGGTGCGTGAGTAGGGGGGCAGTAGGTGAAATAGAAGAAGGAAGTTTAGAAGTAGTGGTAATGGGGTGGGGAATCTGGAGGGGGTGGGGGAAGGAGGAGCAGGTGCATCAGCGGAGATAGGAGGGTTAACAAGTGGGTGGGGGCATACCTGGGCAAGGACGTAGGCACCCCCTGCTTCTGGACCAATCCCATGTGAATAAGAATGAGATAGTCCATCCGCTGGGGGGAACCTAACAGGTCATGAAGAAGTGAAGGGTCAAAAACACCGATATGGTGGGAAATGCGGGTGGCGTAAAACCCACCATTCAGGTTTCCTTGACGGATGATAAACATGGCGTGAAAATAGGATGCAGCAAGGTAAGGGAGGTCCGGGTAGTCCTGCCAGATGACACGGGTAAGGAGATCCATGTCACGACCAGTCACGGCCCACATATTCTCATGGCGGGGAAAAATAATGGTGCTGAAGCACTTGTGGGTGAAGCGAAGGATAGGGTCAGCTATAAGGGTACTCTTCTGGGAGGTAGGGGTATAACGGTGGTTAGGCCCAACAATCTCCTGTCACATGGAAATGAAATCAGGGCACTCAGGTAAGATCATGGAGGAGACAAGGGGTGTGGTTATAGGATGAGGATAGAAACCACACACTCGGCCAAACTCGGTCATGGTAAGGGAAAAGTAACATCCGCCTAGCTGGAATCGGACCACTGGTACTGCATCACCGGGCATCTCCCAGTACCTGGCTCCGTAAAACTCGAATGATGCAACAAACTCCAAAAATAAATCCTGAAAAATAGGAGTGCCGACCTGGAAGATTGAGAGTAAGGGAGTGTGCCCGAGAAGATCCTCCAACTCTCCTCAGATGACCATATGCTATGGGACATTGCTATCTAGATAGCAGCTGCTCAGTGGAATCAGCCGGCGAGATAAGCGCCAGACCCAGTTGTGTGCCAAATCGGTGACCGAGAACACCATGCAAGGGTAAGGAACATATGCAGGTCTCAACCCAAGTGGATGTACTGCAGCGGGAGCTGGATCTGGGGGTGGATCGACTGTAGTAGGTGGAGGGCTGCTGGATGGGGTAGTCAATGAGGACCAGCTGCGGAGGAGGAGATCTAAGGTGGAGAGGCAGCTGGTAGGAAAGGAATGGTGGTGCTCGGAGGCTCGGTATGAGATGGTGGAGGTGAGGCACTACTCCCACCAGCCTCGGCTGAGGGAGTGAGGGGTGGAAGGATAGCCAATGGAGGGAGTTGGTAGATCAGAGAGTCCGGATCTGGTAGTGTCACAAGATGAAGTTAGATCTGACAATAAATGGGCCTCTCTCCCTTAGTGGCGGAGGCCGACCGCTTCCCTCGGGAAGGATCTCTGTCTGCCATACCCTGAAAGAAAATAGAAAAAACAAACAAAAGAAAAAGAAAAGAAAAAGGAAAAGAAGAAAATGTGAGAAAAATGGAAAAATAAAAATTACACGACGTGTTGTTCCAGAGTACACGACGTGTAATGAAAGCGGGTTACCAACCCATGTTCTCTAAAAATACACACCGAGTGAGCAGAGGATAGACCAGAAAAGGATATAGGACGTGTACCAAACATACACACCATGTTCATGTAAATGGGTCCTGGTCGTGTATTGGAAAAAACACGACCACTCTTTTAGCAGTTATAAAAACACAGAACATGTCATGTGTAGGTACCACATGGTCTGTTCAAGAACAAAGGGTATAAGGCCATGTGAAGTGTGGCACACAAGTTGGAAAAAAGAAAAGGTTGACATGGCGTGTACTGAATAGACATGACGTGTTCATGAAAATGGTGTGTGAGGTTGTGTATAAAAGATACCCGAGCACGATGGGGGATGGTACACGGTGTGTACCGAACATACACACCATGTATTTTCAAATCGCGAAGAATCCAGTGTGTGGCCATGTACAAAAGTACACAACGTGTGTTCTTCATATCATGGCCGTGTACCGCAGAAGCTGAATGGTTGGATGATCCAGAAATCACCCAAAACACTTATAATAATTTGAAATGGAGGGTGTAAAAGGGCGTACCTAGACCGAGGATCAAAATTCACCAGAAATCAGAAGCAGAAAAACCCAAAATAGACGGATTTGAGAAAAGGGGGTCTGAGTGCCGTACGGGGGAAGAAATAGGAAGAAGGGGAGGGCTACGTGACACGGGCTGAAGCTGGGTGGTCTGCGGCTTTTAAATCCACAGTACACGATGTGTACAATAGACTACATGCCGTGTATCCCATTGTTTTTTGTTTTTAAAAATATATATATATATATAATTATTATAGTAAACTAATTAATATTAATAACTAGAATAATAAAAGTGTATATATATACATAATTCAAAAATAAAACTATACACTTAATGTATCAGGAAATACACATCGTGTGTTTTAAAATTGTAAAAATAGGAGTACAACATTTGGTTCAGTGCTTGGGGTGAGGTTCGAACCGGCAATCGGCCATTCCGAACAGAAGCCCTCAACCACTAGAGAAAAGGTTGTACTGCTGCTCCTATTTATTATTTATATATATTTAATATATACGACTTATACTACATGGGAATAAAGTAAATGTATTATGTGTGGTTTTTAAATTAGACAAAAAGGGATGAAGTAGGGAGATTAGCCGAGTTTGAACCTGGGTCTTTTGGATCTAGTGCCGAGACTCTGCCAATCTTCCAACTTCACCCACATGAATTACTTTATGTGAAAATGCTTCTCAGTTTTTAGAAGGAAAACATGAAACACATGGAATTTATCAAAAGACATGTCGTGTGGTTTTATTAAAAGGACAAATGATGGAAATGGGGCGGTTTTCAGGATTCGAACCCCGGTCTTTTAGAACCGGGCGACGATCTTGGAAAACCAATCCATCCCCACAATGGGTTTTCTTATAATATATATATGAAAAACTACCACACATGATGTGTAAGAAAATACGTATAGAAAAAGGAGGAACCATGTGCCGAAGGTAGATGGAAAGGATTATAACCGGTGATGCCTCAGATAAACTCCAGTGACCTTACCATCAACACCGACATCATCCCTGTTTATTTATTAGTTAAAATATATATTTATAATGGTTAGAAAATAAATTAAAAGGAAAAAGTACACACTGTGTATATAGGTGGTACACGGCGTGTATCTGCTAGGTTTCCTCCCAGGAATAACCTTTGTTTTAGGTTGTTGTCTCGACCTACTTACCTCATCTTACTTAAGCTTTATGGTGGACAATGTTCCCACCGTGTCATCTATGTGATGGTAAGACTTCAACCGCTGTCCGTTAACCTTGAATGGTTGACTATCCTCTCCAAAAATTTTCACCACTCCATGATAGAATACACTTATAACATGGAATGGTATCAACTATCATGACTTTAACTTCCCTAGGAATAATCGAAGATAAGAGTTAAAGAGAAGTACCTGATCACCGGGTTGGAAATATTTAATTGAAATCATCCGGTCGTGAATTGCTCTTGTCCTCTGCTTGTACAGCTTGGCGTTCTCGTACGCCTCTAATCTGATTTCATCAAGTTCCAACAGTTGGAACTTTCACTTCTCTTCAACAAAATTCAGATCAAAATTCAGGGCCTTGACAACTTAGTAGGCTTTGTTTTTCAAGTCCACTGGCAGATGACATGGATTTCCATAGATGATGCAGAATGGTGACATTCCTAGTGGTTTTTTGAAAGAAGTTCTATATGCCCACAAAGCATCATCTAAATTCTTGGACCAATCTTTCCTCGAAGTGTTCACTATTTTCTCCAGGATCTTATTGAGCTCATGGTTGGAGAGCTCCACTTTTCCACTAAACTGGGGATGATATGGTGTCCCCATCTGATGGTTTACTCCATAATTCGATAGTATTCCTCTCATCAGTGTGTTGTCGATGTGGGTCCCTATATCATTGATCAATACTCAGGGAACTACAAAACTGCTAAAAATATGTTTCTTTAAAAATCTCATGACTACCTGGGCTATGTCATGGGCTTTAGTATTGGCTTCCACCCACTTTGAGACGTAGTCGACACAAACCAAGATGTAAGTGTTCCCAAAAGATGGGGGAAAGGGACCCATGAAATCCACACCTCAAACGTCGAAGATCTCAACCTCCAGGATGGAGTGTTGGGGCATATCAGATCTACGTCCCATGTTACCATTCCTCTGGCATCGATCATAATAGGAAACAAAGGCCTTGGCATCTTTATGCATGGTGGGCTAGAAAACCCCAGATTGTAGGACATTTTCTATCGTACGGTTAGGTCCATGATGTCCCCCAACTGGTGAGGTGTGACATAACTCTAGGACGTCGTGAACTTCATTCTATGGGATGCAATGGCAGATTACCCCATCGCCACAGGATCGGAATAGCAAAGGATCTTCCTAGAAGTACCTCTTCACATCAGAGAAAAATCTCTTCCCTTGCTAGAAGGAGAGGTCGGGGTGTATGACACCTATAACCAGAAAATTAGCAATATTAGCATACCATGGTCTAGGTGTTTTGTTGACCAAAAAGAGGTGTTCATCAGGTAAATCCTCCCCGATCTCCTGATCTTCCTCCTTCTCTAAATGAGGCAGCTCTAGGCGAGAGAGATGGTCAGCAATAACTTTCTCACTCCCTTTCTTATCTCGAATCTCTAGATCATATTCTTGTAAGAGGAGTACCCAATGGATAAATCGGGTCTTCACATCTTTATTTTTCAATAGGTACTTTAGTGCTGAATGATTAGTATAAACAATAACTTTATACAACACTAAGTAAGAACAAAACCTATCAAACGCAAAAACCAATGCAAGCATCTCCTTCTTTGTGGTGGTGTAGTTGATCTATGCCTCATTGAGTGTTATGCTGGCATAATATATAGGTTAGAAAATCCGGTCAAGCTGCTGGCCCTAGACTTCTCCCACTGCGTAGTCACTGGCATCACACATCACCTCAAATTGTTCCTCCCATTTGGGATAAATCATCACTAGAGCTTCCACTAGGTGCTACTTCAGGTGTTCGAAAGCTATGGCACATGTCTCATTGAACTCAAATATGGCATCCTTGGTTAGAAGATTGGTGAGGGGATGAGATATTTTTGAGAAGTCGTGGACAAACCACCTATAAAAACTTGCATGCCCCAAGAAGTTGCGGATGGCTCTGACGGAAGTCGGAATAGGTAGTCGTGAAATGAATTCTATATTCACCAGGTCCACCTCTATCCCATTTGCTGAGATTCTGTGGCCAAGGACAATGCCAATTTGCACCATGAAATGACACTTTTCCCAGTTCAAAACTAAGTTAGTGTTATCACATCTTTCCAAAACTAGCTTGTGGTGACGCAAACAAGTGGTGAATGATTTTCTGTAAATAGAAAAATCATCCATGAATACCTCTAGGATCAATTCTTCCAGGTCATGGAATATAGCCAGCATACAGTGCTGGAAGGTGGTGGAGGCATTTCACATGCCAAAAGACATTCTTTGGTAAGAAAATGTACCGTAGGGGAAAGTGAATGTGCTCTTCTTCTGATCCTCTGGAGCAATGGAAAATTGGTTATAGCCGGAATAGCCATCGAGGAAGCAATAGAAATTGTGCCCTTTTAGCCTCTCTAGTATTTGATCTATGAATGGAAGGTGAAAATGATCCTTCCTTGTGGAATCATTCAGCTTCCGGTAATCAACACAGACTCGCCAGCCTATGACAGTGTGAGTGGGGATGAGCTCGTTATTATCATTTGATACCACAATGATACCCCCATTTTTGGGTACCACTTGTAAGGGACTCACCCACGAAATATTCGAGATGGGATAGATGATGCCTACATCCAAAAACTTGATCACCTATTTCTTTACAACTTTCTTCATGGGGGGATTCAGGCGCCGTTGTGGTTGCTGAGATTGCTTGGAACCTTCTTCAAGTAGAACTTTGTGGGTAAAATGGTAGGGCTAATGCCCTTCAAATCAGTGACTATCCACCCAATAGCGTGCTTCCACTGTTTCAGAACCTGAAGAAGTGCATCTTCCTGCTTCTGTGATAGTTCTGCGTTAATTATGACAAGAAATGTTTGATGGTCTCCCAAATACCTGTACATTAGAGCAAATGGAAGAGGATTTAGTTCTAGTTTAGGTGCCTTTAAAATCAAAGGCACAAGTGGTTGCACCTTGTCACATTCTAGACTATCAAGAAAAAATGCATGTTTCTAGTAGTGGCCGCCCTGGACTTTTAGGAATTGCAAGTCTTCTAGCTCTTCTTCAAATGGAATATCTGGAATGATAAAGTTATTCGATGTAAAAGAATATACCAGATCATCCTCTATAGTGATTAAGTGATTATCATTGGTGGTTATCACATAACAGTCCTCATGCTCTGATAATGATGCATGATTTACGACCTTGAGAACATTATAAGAGACTCTTTCATTTTCTACCCAGAAAATCAGCTCCCCTTGGTGCACGTCGATAAGTACCTTCCTAGTGGCCAGGAAGGGCCTTCCCAAGATGAGAGGTGCCTCATAGTTATCCTCCATGTCGAGGATAATGAAATTAGCGGGAAGGATCAACCTACCCACCTTGACCAACACATCCTCCAGTAGTCCCTTCAGATGTTTAATGGATCGGTCAGCAAGTTGAAGGGCTACTCGGGTAGGCTTCAACTCGTTGATCCCCAGATTTTTGAAAAATCCAAGGGGCATGAGGTTCACACTGCCCCCTAAGCCATAGAGGGCCTTTCCAAACTCACATGGTCTGATAGTATATGGAATAGTAAAGTTACATGGATCCTGGAGTTTGGGAGGGATTGAATGCTGGATGACTATAGAACACTATTTGGTGAGGGAAATGGTGCCTAGATCCTCTATCTTTCTCCGATTGGAGAGTATTTCCTTCATGAATTTGGAATAAGTGTGAATCTGTGTCAGTGCCTCTACAAATGGAATATTTATGTGCAAATTCTTAAACATGTCTATGAATTTGCTGAACTGTTGGTCCAACTTTCTCTGCTTCAATCTCTCCAGGAAGTGTAAGGCAGACTCAATGGGTTTGACAACCTCCTTCCCTTTATTCTGCGAAGGCTCCTTCTGTGGGCCTTCAGATGAGGAGGGGTCTGAATTTGTACCTTCTTCATCAACAGGGGTTGTGGGTGCACCTGGCTATTTTGGTTGGTGTTGTTTGAGATCCATTCTATTCTATAGCGTGATGGAATGAGCCTCCTCCCTCAGATTCTTCTTAGTGTTACCTGGTAGTGTACCGGGTTGCCTTCCCGAGAGTTGGTTTTCCAACTTTCCAATCTGATTATCTAGGCCTCGAATAGAAGTCTCCTGATTTTAGAACCTGGTCTTAGCAATAGATATAAATTTGGTCATGAGATCATCTAACTTTGAGGTGTTCTGCTGCTGAGGTGGTTGTTGAGCTGGTGGAGGTGGTGGCTGTTTTGGCTGCTGCGGGTGAGGGTTCTGATACCCTTGAGATTGATAAGATCCCTGTTGGGGCTATTTTGACCTCTATTATTGGTTCTGATAAGAAGGCTGGTTGTAGCCGGGCGGTCGCTGGGGTGGAAGATTCTACTGTTGTTGGCCCCAACCTGTGTTATGTTGATCACACCATGCCAGGTTCTGGTACTACTGGTACTAATTTGGGACCTTTATTTTTTGCAACATAACTCACCTCTCTTGTTGAAGGTCCTCCAGCAGAACCTGGGCATTCTCCCATAATGTGGTTATCACCACATTCTCAACATGCCAAATGGTTCACCACATGTACTTGAGATGTTCCCTTAAGATTGAGTGCATCGATCTTTTTGGACACAATGTCCAACTGGGCAGTAAGCATAGTAGTTGCATCAATGTTATGCATACCTCATTTCTGGGTTCCCTACTTATAATTCCATTGGAATCTATTGGTAGACATGTCTTCTAGTAGTTCTAAAAGTTCTTCAGGGGATTTCCTCATTACCGTACCTCCGACAGCAGCGTCCTCCACAGACTTTGTATTCATTGTCAACCCTCCATAGAAGGTTTGGACCTACATCCAAATTGGAAGTTTGTGGTGTGGTAATTTTCACAACATCTCCTTGAAGTGCTCCCATGATTCATAAAGTGACTCAACGTCATGCTGCTGGAAGTTGTTGATTTCATTATGTAGAGTCAGCGTCTTTGGGGGTGGGAAGTATTTAGATAGGAACTCATGGGCTAGCTCCTCCCAAGTGAGAATAGATCATTGTGGAAAACCTTTAATCTATTCTTTCACCTTATCCCTTAGAGAGAAGGGGAAGAGGCGAAGATAAACAGATTCTGTTCATACTCTGCGGTAGCGGAACATGTCGCAGACCTCCAGAAAATTGGAGAGATGGGCATTGGGATCCTCACTAGGCAATCCACCGAACTGAACGGTGTTCTAGATCAGCTGCATGATAGTAGGATTGATCTCGAAGTGTTGGTCCTGAAATAGTGGACGGATGATGCCCGTGTCAGCTCCGTGGATGGATGGAAGGTCATACTCCATGAGAGTAATACATGGAGGTGGATGCTGAGGGAGTAGAGCCGGCATGTACTGTTGTTCTTGAGGGGCGTAGTACGACCCCTGAACTTGGATGAAAATGGCATCCGATCCGGTTGGAATTGTTGGAGTTGCTGCGGGCCATACCATGAAGCAAGTGGTGATTGCTGGTTCCAGTTGTCATCCGGACCTAACTGCTATCCAATTCCTTGCACAACAGCTATATTTCCTTCCTCGTTCTGCGCCAGTGGAGTGTTTTGGTTGTGCTCAACCATAAGTGCTCGTTGGCACCTCAAGAGTGTTCGTTCGATCTCTGGGTCAATCGAGAAAAATCCTAACGACTCAGCATTCATGGAACGCGTGAGGTAGCCAATCATACACTTAAAGTCCTACACAATATGAAACACACCAAGCTTAAATGAAGAAAATGAAAGATAAACAGAAATAATATTTAGAAAAGAGATTTTTGGGAATTTATGATTTTTATTTTCACTAAAATTTGATACAACCTAAATGAAAACAAGAATAAAATTAACTTTTCTTTTTCCCCGGCAACGATGCTAAAATTTGGCGAGTCATTTCACCGAAGGTATATTATCGGTGTCTGAAAGAGCGCTATCGTGGGCACCCTCAAATGGTTAGTGTGATTTTGGGGTACTTTGGTGCAGCAGAGTGGCTGACCAAGGTCGTCTCTTAAAGGAGGAAGTGAATTAAAACAAATTTTCAGAGGTATTATAGAAACAAAATAAAAGGGAATAAAAACACTACTTGAAAGTATGGGGGTGTTTGTTTATAGTTTATGAATCTAGAAGAAGTTTTCTGGAAGAATATTGTATTTTTTTTTGTTTTTAGTTTTGAAATGAAGTTTGATTAAAATGACACAACAAAAAGATGTTTGTTTAGACAATATTTAAAAGGCATAATACATATAACTCTACCTCTTCAATCATTTATTAATCATTATCATTTAAATTAATATTCACTTAATTATGATCCCTTAATTTGTTAAATCCCGAACCCTATGAGAATTAACATTACCACGAAGATTGAAGTGAATTTAACCTTAGGCTAACTTAGGAACATGCAATCGCAACACCCTGCTTTGATTGATGTTCTAAAATTAGCTTATGGTCAGTGGTAAATTAAGGCACATAACCACTCTGGAAATGAGGATTAATTGAGTTTAGAGATTATATTTGAACTCTACAAATTGATCCCGTGTGGTTTTGAATTACCGGTTAAGGTTGCGCTCTCACAGTTCACACAATTCCCGACCTCGCGTGTTTTGTGTTAACTATTCAATTGCTTTCTTAGTTTCATTTAAATTAAAAACTCAATTAATAGATCATAATATGTGAATTACAGTATCTCATTAATTCAAAATAAATGAATGAAGAAGGATAGAGGTCGATCGATTACTAAAAAGAACTACTCTTCCATGGGTGATGTAGTCATCGTGGAGACGTTTTGCATAAGCAAAGGATTGAAAGGGTAGAACCCAATATTGTCTCCAATATTGATTCCAACCCAATTAATAAGATTAAGAGAATAAGAAGAGGGAAGAAAATAGAATATTATTTGAAGAAAAATTCAAGAAACAAACATGAAATAAAAGAAATACAAAGAAGAGGGGGAGAGGAGAGCCTTTTTGGAAGAGAGGTTTTCACAAAGGATTACTTCTTCCAAGAGTTGTGAGGGGCTCCCAAGAGACACCCTTTCATACAAACCTTCCCAAAGCCTCTAAAAGCCCTCTAAAAGAGTTAAAACCCCTCTTTAAATAGAGTTTGTGAGGGATATGGATACATAACTTTTTAAGTGTGAAATGAAAAACTCGGCCAAATATTTTATTCCAAGTTTAACCGCCTAGTTGACCTCCGAAACTCGTGAATTGACCGACCTTCAAGAAGGATTATTTGTTCCAAATCCTGTCCCCGAGCTTTCCTCAAAATTTGGGCTCCATAGAAGCCCGAATGTAGAAGATATGACCCAAATACAGAACCTATATCCATTCTGCCGAGTCCAGCCCACCATTGGATTAATGACCCATTTACTCCATCCAAATGCACTCTTTAGCTCTAGTGTCATGAATCAAAGTTGTAGAACATTAAGTTAGGAACACTATTAGAATATTTCAAATTCAAATAATAAATATAAAAATATTTATCTTCGAAATACTACAGTGCACTATTAAAGGTAAAACTGGAATTTTCACCAAATTTTCAAATGAATGATCAAATCCCAAATATTTTATAAATAAACATATTAAACACAATGTGAGGAAATTATATCATTTATTATAAATAAAATATTCAACAAAATAGTGTTTTATCAACTCCCCCACACTTACCCTTTTGCACTCCTGAGCAAAACCTCATATCAAGTAAACATCAATATCAAATCAAAACCAATTTTAAAACACATATCCTTGAGATCAATCAATTTCAAACCAAGAATCAAAAGATATCATGCCTCATAAAAAATCTTATTTAAAGTTCTCCATTTATATCATTCAATATATTTCCACTTCATTTATCCTCCCATGCACAAAACACTTACCTCGCTTGAATTTTCTCTTATCACACAAATGTCATTTTTTTTGCAATGTCTTTCTTATCCAAACTCATACAAGGGTCACCATAGGCTTGATAGATTCCTACATCGCTACCCGATGCGAGTCAAGGACATATGTTTATCATGAGGACTTTCCAGGGTTGTTCTGTGGCTTTCAGTTGGTAGGATTTAGATGTGAAAAAAATCTGAGGCTGAATGAGGAGGGCTTGACTCTTTTGAAGCAAAATTGCATTAATCTAATTTTCACTTAAATATGGTCTTATCCTCAACCCCCATAGTATCAATTCAGCTCCATCATCATGAAAAGACATGAAAAGTTTACACCATTCATTATTTCAGCATAAAAAATGTCAATCTTCTCAAACATGATTTTCTTGAAAGCTCCAGATGGGCACAACGTTCCACCTCAATAAGAAGCTACAGAAAAGGCACAGCTTCACTTGTCATGAAAGCTCCAGAAAAGGCATAGCTTCCAATATAATGGCTTTTTTCAGTAGAAAACACATCTCTTCAGAATTTAATTTTCCACCCAAAGTATCACAGAATGTGGTGGCACAACACAAGACAGCTTCCCCCACACTTAAGCTCAACTAGATTATGCAATTTCACTTCAAGAGTTGGTTGGATAGGGAAAGTTGGCTTGTAATGTGGCTAACCTAACAGGCTGTGCATGGATTCTAAGTGCTAAAAGGATTTAATATTCAATGTAGGCCATTATAAAAAAGGATTCTTTGAAATAGGGGCTTTAATACCAAACAAATGCCTCAATCATTTAAACATAAGTACCTCAAACCCTCAAGTTTTGACAGGAATATATCAAATTCTGGTTAAATCAAGCATGGTTTGGTTCTCTCAAGAAGTGAGGTGAATTTAAAGAATATGAAAATAATGGTTTAGAATCCTCACAAGAAAGTGATTTCAAATATAAAGACAGTGAGATGTGGCATGGGATTCAAAATTCAGTGTACTTTTCATGAAATTACTAAATATTTGAACTTGAAACAAAGTCATTTCAGCATTCATTTAACTTAGTTTCAAGGGATAAATAGTTTCACTCATTGATATGGATTTAAAAATGGTGATGAGAATCATTTCAGCTCAAAATTTTCAAAAAAAAAAAACACAGAAAATTGTAAAATAAACACACAAAATTTGAAAAACAAACAATTTTTTTGGTTTTTTTTAACAGGAAAACAATTGAAATTACTAAACTAAAAGGTTCCCTCCCCCACACTTAAAATATTGCATTGTACTCAATGTGAACCCATGATATGAGATATGCACATGAAATGCAGAATTTTTAAATAGGACAAATAATATAAAAGTGAAAGGGTTAGGAACAGCCTAATGTGATTAAGTGATGATGGGGTCATGCAGTGTGATAAAATCCACTGCATCAGTAGGAAGTCCCTCAATGTATCTCTTCAAACATTTCCCATTGACTGTAAAGCTCCTTCTAGTGTCCTCTTATGTGATCTCCACTGCACCATAAGGAAAAACATTAGTCACAATATAAGGACCTAACCATCTGGAACGCAACTTACCAGGCATCAGCTTGAGTCATGAACTATAGAGAAGGACTTTCTCTCCAACATGAAACTCCCTTTGTTGGATCATTTTTTCATGAGATACTTTTGATATTTCCTTGTAGATCCTTGAGTTCTCATATGATGACAGTCGAATCTCCTCAAGCTCTTGAATTTGCAACTTCCTTTGAATTCCAGCTTGGGCCAAATCCATGTTGCATTTCTTTATATCCCAATATGCCCGATGCTCGACTTCCACTAGGAGATGACATGCTTTCCCAAAAACAATCCTAAATGGGGACATACCAATGGGTGTCTTGTATGCTGTCCTATAATCCCACAATGCATCATCCAAGCGCTTGATCCAATCCTTCCTATTTGGCTGCACGGTTTTCTCTAATATTTGTTTCAGCTCACGATTTGAAACCTCAGCCTGGCCATTTGTTTGGGGGTGGTATGGTGTTGATGTTTTGCGTGTCACCCCATACTTTCGAAGGAGGGAAGATAAATTCCTATAGCAAAAGTGTGTCCCTTGGTCACTGATGATGGCCTTTGGTACTCCAAACCTGCAAACAATATGTGCTTTGACAAAGTCCACAACAACATGAGAATCGTCAGTCCTGGTGGCCTTGGCCTCCACCCATTTACTCACATAATCAACAACAACCAAAATATACAAAAATCCAAATGAACTAGGAAAAGGACCCATAAAAGAAATTCCCCATACATAAAAAATCTCACAGAATAGTATGGGTTGTTGGGGCATCTCATGTCTCCTAGAAATGTTCCCAGTGTGTTGGCAACGAGATCATGACTTACAAAACACATGAGCATTATGGAATAAGCTAGACCAATATAATCCAGAGTCCACAACCTTCCTAGCTATTCGTTGGGGTCCAATGTGTCCACCACAAGCAAGTGTATGACAGAAATGCAAAACAGAATCAAACTCATGATCGGGAACACACCGCCTAATGACTTGGTCACTACACATGCGCCAGAGGTAAGGATCATCCCACACATAAAACCTAGACTCACTTTTTAATTTTTGGACTTGATGTTTCTTTAAATTTGCAGAGATTTCAGAGGAAACAATGTAGTTAACTAAATCTGCATACCAAGGATCCGTACCTGAGATGGAATAAAGATGTTCATCGGGGAAAGTGTCCCGAAGTGGTACCTAGTCCAAGGTGTCTTACTCTTGTGTGTGAGTAAGCCTAATCATGTGGTATGCCACCAAATTCTCTAATCCCTTCTTGTCCTTTATCTCAATATCAAATTCCTGAAGAAGGAGCATCCATCGAATCAGCCTGGGCTTTGCATCTGGCTTCTTTAGGAGGTACCTCAAAGCTGCATGGTCAGAAAAAACAACTACTTTAGAGCCCAATAAATATGAACAGAATTTATCTAAAGCAAATATGACAGCAAGAAACTCCTTTTCTGTGGTTGTTTAATTTGATTGGGCTGAATCCAGTGTCCTTGATGCATAGGCGATCACATGTGAACGTCCCTCCACCCTCTGAGATAAGACAGCTCCAACCGCGAAGTTGGAGGCATCACACATAAGCTCAAAAGGAATCTCCCACCGTGGGGGCTGTATGATAGGTGGAGTGGTCAGACGTTGTTTTAGCTCATCGAATGAATTCCTGCAAGAAACATCAAACACAAAATCAGAATCCTTTTTAAGTAATATTGACATAGGAAGAGCAATCTTACTAAAATATTTGATGAAGTGCCGATAAAATCCTACATTCCCTAGGAAAGATCTAACATCACGCACACATGAAGGATAGGGTAAGGATGAAATAATGTCTACCTTAGATCTATCAACCTCTATCCCATGTTTTGACACTACATGCCCTAAGACAATGCCATGCTCTACCATAAAATGACACTTTTCAAAGTTCAGGACCAGATTCTTCTCAATACAATGATTCAACACCTTTCCCAAACTACTTAGACATTCATCAAATGAAGACCCATACACTGTATAATCATCCATAAATACCTCCATGCAAGTCTCAATAAAATCATAAAAAATACTCACCATGCATCTCTGGAAGGTACCTGGGGCATTGCAAAGTCCAAATGGCATCCTCTGGTAGGCAAATGTGCCAAAGGGATAGGTGAATGTAGTCTTCTCACGATCCTCTGGAGCTATAGGAACCTGAAAATATCCAGAAAATCCATCCAAGAAACAATAGTGTGTTTTTACAGCTAGTCTCTCAAGTATTTGATCAATAAATGGGAGGGGGAAATGGTCCTTGCGAGTGGAATGATTTAGTTTCCTATAATCAATACACACACGCCAAATGTTTTTCACCCTCATTGGAACTAACTCATCTTTCTCATTTTTAACAACAGTAACACCACTTTTCTTAGGCACAACCTGAATATGACTTACCCACCGAGAATCTGAAATGGGAAAGAATATACCTGCCTCGAGCAATTTCTCAACTTCTTTTTTAACAACTTCCAGGAGGGTGGGATTGAGTCTCCTTTGTGGTTGTCTCACCGGTTTAGCCCCATCCTCCAAGAGAATCCCATGCATGCAAATAGAGGGGCTAATACCTGATATGTCAGCCAAGGTCCACCCAATCACCCTGATGTTCTCCCTCAAAATATTCAAAAGCTTTTCTTCATTTTCAAAAGGGAGATTGTTAGCAATTATAACAGGTAATCTCTCACCACTCAACAAGTATGAGTATTTTAGATTTGGTGGAAATGGCTTGAGTTCTAATGAAGGAGGGTGTAGTATGGATGGAGACATTGAAGGAACCGAAATATGTGCACAAAGAGCATCGGTATCAGAATATACATCATCAAAATCAGAGAATAAAGCATCAAATCCATCAGCATACTCTATAGCCATGTCATAATCAGAGTTCACATGATCAAAATCAGAATATGATTCCATTTCAAAATCAAATCTTAGAGAGTATTGTTCCTTAGAAATGGGTGTGGAAGTACTTTTAGACATCAAACTAGAACCAATACTCATAATCTCCCTAAGAATAGGACAATCCAATTCCATGGTGTTTTTACTTGGTGGTTCAAAATGGGAGATAACAAATGCAGAATGATCCTCTGAGGGGTACTTCATGGAATCCATAACATTAAATATCACAACTTCATCCCCAAATTCCATGGAAAGTGTACCCTCATTGACATTTATGATAGTTTTTGCAGTTTTGAGGAAGGGTCTACCTAAGATAATAGGGGCATGAGAACTTACCTGATCGTCCTCCATGTTAAGCACGTAGAAATCTGCTGGTAAGATCATGTCTCTTACCCGAACAAGTACATCCTCAAGGACTCCCGCTGGATATGCCATAACTCTATTCACCAATTGCACCACTACTCTTGTTGGCTTCAACTCACCAACCTGCAAGGAAGAGAATACAGAGTGAGGCATCACATTTATTGAAGCTCCTAAATCAAAAAGAGCATCAGAGAAGTGCAACTCCCCTATGGTACAAGGGATGGTGAATGTCCCATGATCCTTTCACTTTGTCGGCATTGCTAGAGTTGGTGTTATGAGTGCTGAAACATTCTTTCCAAGATTGATCCTCTCATTTCCCTTGAGCCCTCTTCGATTGGTGCAGAGTTCTTTTAAGAATTTGGCATACCTTGGAATTTTCTTAATGGCTTCAAGTAGAGGAATGTTGATCTCCACACGCTTGAATGTGTCCAAAACATCCTTTTGCATTGCTTCTTCAGCCATATTTTTTGTTTGAACAACCCTGTTTGGAAAAGGAAGGGGTTTAGGAGGAACATCATCAATATTTTTCTTACCTTTATCTTTCTCCTTGGATTGCTCATCAGTTGGTATGGAATGCGGCTTCTCTGGAGTTGAGGTGAATCCTGGTGGAATGGTAGGTACAGATGTATCGTTCATTTGCTTCCCACTTCTCAATGTGATGGCACTAACATTCCCCTTTGGATTTGGAGTGGGTTGGGAAGGTAGATTTCCGGAATTCTTACTTACAAGTTCATGGAGGGCGGTGTCAATCTGGCTCATTTGAGTCTTTAACTCCCTCAGCTCCGAACCTTGACTCTTTAGCTCATTCTGTTGATTAAGAACAATTTTTTTTCAAAAGTTCATCAGTGTTAGAGTCTACCTTGTGTTGGAGATTCCCTTGTTGCAGAGTCGTTGATGTTTGAGCTTCAAATCTCCTTTGGGGTTGTTGGAAACCCTGCTGGTAAGGCGGAGGCTGCTGGAAGGTTTGTTGAAAGGGTGGCCTTTGTTGTTGTCCAGAGCCATACCTCATGTCTGACTGATCTTTCCACCCTTGGTTGTATGCTGGATCAAACTTCTTTTGGAGATATGGTTGTTGTTGTTGCTGCTGAAATGGTCTCCTAGGGAACACTGCTGCACAATCTTCTGTTTCTTGGAGTTTTGGGAAACAGTCAGTTGGGTGGCTTGTCTCAGTGCAAATACCACAAGGCCTTGAAGGAGGGGGTAGAGATGTCTTTTGTGCCAAAGCAATTTTCCTCACCATAGTGGTCAATTCTTCCAACTTAGTATCAATCAAATGAATTTCAAGAGAAGAAGGACTTACCTGATGTACTCCCTTGACATGTGGTGTACCTCTGTCACCAAATTGTTGGGAGTTTTGGGCCATCTTGTTGATCAACGCACGTGCAGCTACTGGTTTCTTTTCCACCAATGATCCTCCAGCCGCAGAATCTACCATGCTTCTTTCCATATGTGTGAGTCCTTCATAGAAGTACTGGATGAGTAATTTCTCACTGATTTGGTGATGTGGGCAGCTTGCACACAACTTCTTGAATCACTCCCGGTACTCATACATTGAATCCCCTTGGGCTTGCTTGATCCCCGATATCTCCTTTCGAATGGATGTTGTCCTTGATGCTGGAAAAAATCTTTGCAAGAAAAGACATTTCAAATCATTACAACATGTTACATCTTCAGGTTGCAAATAATACATCCAATCTTTTGCAGCTCCATCAAGTGAGAATGTGAATGCTCTTAATTTAATTTGATCTTCAGAAACATTTCTTGGTTTTAAAGTTGAGCAAACCACATTAAATTCATTAAGGTGTTTGTTGGGATCCTCACCAGATAAGCCATGAAACTTTGGAAGAAGGTGAATTAATCCAGATTTCAATTCAAAGTCCGATTTGAGATTTGGGTATGCAATACAATTTGGATGATAGTTAATATCAGGTGCAGCCAATTCTCGAATGGTTCTATTAAGTTCATTTCCATTATTTCCAGCCATTGGTTCCTCTTTTATGTTTGAATTTGAATTGCTTCCAATTTCAATGTTTCCAGAAGAGAGGAATTCACCAACTTGTTGAATATTGAAACTTCCCGTAGATTGAGAATGTCTGATTCGATCCCTAAGGCTACGTTCAATCTCAGGGTCAAGATCTAAGAGATCTTTGGGATTAGTTCATGTCATCAATCAATGAAATATAAAAAGAAGGAAATTGGACCATAGTAAAATAAAAATTAGAAGTTTGAGTTGATGGTCCAAAAAGAAGTAGAAGGAAATAAAAGAAGGAGAAAAAAATCAGATTGGGTAAAGACGGAAGAAAGAAGAGAGGAAGAGAATAAAATGTAAAACAAAATAAATACCTCTAATTAGTTGAAATAATTACTTTCCTCCCCGTCAACGGCGCCAATTTGAAAGAGCGCTATCATGGGCGCCCTCAAATGATTAGTTTGATTTTGGGGTACTTAGGTGCAACAGAGTGGCTGACCAAAGTCGTCTCTTAAAGGAGAAAGTGAATTAAAACAACTTTTCAGAGGTATTCTAGAAAAAAAATAAAAGGGAATAAAAACACTACTTGAAAGTATGGGGGTGTTTTTTTTATATTTTATGAGTCTAGAAGAAGTTTGCTGGAAGAAGATTGTATTTTTTTTGTTTTTAGTTTTGAAATGAAGTTTGATTAAAATGACACAACAAAAAGATATTTGTTTAGACAATATTTAAAATACGTAATCGATATAACTCTACCTATTCAATAATTTATTAATCATTATCATTTAAATTAATATTCACTTAATTACAATTCATTAATTTGTTAAATCCCGAACCCTACAAGAATTAACTTTACCACGAAGATTGAAGTGAATTTAACCTTAGGCTAACTTCGGAACATGAAATCGCAACACCCTGCTTTGATTGATGTTCTAAAATTAGATTATGGTTAGTGGTAAATTAAGTAACATAACCACTCTGGAAATTAGGATTAATTGAGTTTAGGGATTATATTTGAACTCTACAAATTGATCCCGTGTGGTTTTGAATTACCGGTTAAGGTTGCGCTCTCACAGTTCACACAATTCCCGACCTCGCGTGTTTTGTGTTAACTATTAAATTGCTTGATTAGTTTCATTTAAATTAAAAACTCAATTAATATATCATAATATGTGAATTAAAGTATCTAATTGATTCAAAATAAATGAATGAAGAAGGATAGAGGTCAATCGATTACTAAAAAGAACTACTCTTCCATGGGTGGTGTAGTCATCGTGGAGACGTTTTGCATAAGCAAAGGATTGAAAGGGTAGAACCCAATCTTGTCTCCACTCTTTATTCAAACCCAATTAAGAAGATTAAGAGAATAAGAAGAGGGAAGAACACAGAATATTATTTGAAGAAAATTTCAAGAAACAAATATGAAATAAAAGAAATACAAAGAAGAGGTGGGAGAGGAGAGCCTTTTTGGAAGAGAGGTTTGCACAAAGGCTTACTTCTTCCAAGAGTTGTTAGGGGCTCCCAAGATACACCCTTTCGGAAAAACCTTCCCAAAGCCTCTACCATCCCTCTAAAAGAGTTAAAACCCCCTTTAAATAGAGTTTGTGAGGGCTAGGGATACATAACTTTTTTAAGTGTGAAATGAAAAACCCGGCTAAATATTTTATTCCAAGTTGAACCGCCTAGTTTACCTCAAAAACGCGTGAATTGACCGGCCTTCCAGAAGGATGATTTGTTCCAAATCATGTCCTCGAGATTTCCTCAAAATTTGGGCTCTATACAATCCCGGATGTAGAAGATATGACCCAGATACAGAACCCATGTCCATTCTACTGAGTCCAGCCCACCATTGGATTAATGACCCTTTTACTCCATCCAAATGCACTTTTTAGCTCTAGTGTCCTGAATTAAAGTTGTAGAAAATTAAGTTAGGAACACTGTTACAATAATTAAAATTCAAATAATAAATATAAAAATATTTATCTTCGAAATACTACAGTGCACTATTAAGGGTAAAACTGGAATTTTCACCAAATTTTCAAATGAATGATCAAATCCCAAATATTTTATAAATAAACATATTAAACACAATTTGAGGAAATTATATCATTTATTATCAATAAAATATTCAAAAAAATAGTGTTTTATCAGTGTCCCAAATTATTTTTACCCTAGCAAGTATACTACCAGTAAGGGGAGATCCATAAGGAACAAGAATTTATTTTTATCTTGTTTAACTTAGTTTGTATTTTTGTTTTAATGAAGTTTTCTGAATTTATATTCGATTGTTGTTGATTGGACAAAAAAATACAATTGGTTTTAAGTTTCTTTTAACAAATTACTTAACAGGATAAAAGTATATATGGGAAAATTGATTTTGATATAGATAATGAGATACGTGCATTGGGGTTATAGATTAATGAGAAGTTGTTTAGTAAATCAAATTGCTTATGAGGTTGTGTTGTTCATAATAACCCAACACTATGGGTTTCAATTTGTAATAAAGTTTCCTTGGTCCGATAAACTTGTATTTAGAGCTGAAAAAACTAACTCCTTGGTCCGGTAGTCAATGTTTCACAGTTCTTTATTTGGCTTAGTCCATTTTGAGTTGAAAAATACTTCCAATGGTCATGGAATTATTAGTCATTATTCTTCTTTTGAATCCCTGAAAATTCTTCCCTTAGTTTGGTTCATAATTTTCTGTGATAATTAAAAGTGGTTTAATGAGAATAAAAAGAGATTAAAAGAACAAACACATTCATAACATCTAATTTAAATTACAACTCATCATCTTCCACAACACCAACACACTGGGTATTTAGTTGCACATGTAAAAAGTGATAAACACAAATCTCTTGATACCTTATGAGATCATTCTTGGAACTTCGAGGAGGGAATGATTCTTCGATAGATGGTAGAACGACGGTAGTATAATGGCATAACTTCTCTCCTTCAGACCTTCAACCTTTTCTCTACACTTTCTCTCTACACACCACACTCAAACCGGAGTCCAAGGACTCCTTTTATAGAAAATATAAATACACGGTGTGTAGAAAGAGTACACAGTGTTTAATTTTTTCAACACGCTTTTTCCTTTGTTTTCTTCACTAGTAGGTGGCCTAACACACCGTCTTTGACTTGGAACACGACGCCGCATGGTAGGTAGCTATACATGAAATGTAGCACCAACACACACAACATGTAGTATTATTTCTCAGCCACCAACCACTTTTGGAAAGGTATACACGATGTGTATAAGTTGAACACGATGTGTCCCCTTCAGCCGGCCACATGGGTGTGTAGACTTCCTCTCATCTACCAACTACTTCTAGAATGGTGTACATGGTGTGTAAAGTGTGAACATAGCATGTACCTGATTATAATTACTTGGGCATGTACTTGTCTTGGTCAATCCGTGTATGAGTCTAGATGTACACGATGTGTAAATAAGTACACGTTCTGTTTTTTTTAAGTTTTGCTCAGTCTCCCCCATTTTGTGTATTTTTCCATAAAACTCCTGAAAATGAACAAGATAACCAAATTAAAATTATTTATTCCCTAATTAGAAGGTAATTAAAGAAAACTTGTTCTTATTTTCAATAAAGTATGTGAAAAATGTATACAAAAATTGGGTGCATCACTAAGCCTTTTTTAGAATGATCAATATTTTAATTGCTTAAAAGTAGTTTGCAAAATGGTTTTGGGCATGTGATGGCTATTTCCAAAGATGTTTTGTGTGTGTAAAATAGTTTTAAAAGTTTAATTGAATGAAAATGGGTTCATATGTGATTTTAAAGAGGGGAAATTTCATTTTTTGGTAATTTTGGAAAAGTTCATGGTTTTGGTGAGAATTTGAGATTAAATGGTGATTTTACTTTTCAAAATTGTTGATTGTCATGTGTTTATTCATGTGATGATGTGGTGATTGTATGGAATGGAATTTCATTTTATATTAAGAATGGATTAAATACATGGGAATCCTGGGTACCTAGGTGGGTAGACTGGGACTAGTAAGCTAGGTGGATCGGCAGGGCCGATGCTCAGTTTTTCCCTAGTTGGATTGACGCTACAACAATAACTAAACATTGATTATGATTGAATACCACTAGAAATTTGGATTGACTCCTATTCAGTGGATTTTTCATGAGGATACTATGGTTTATTGTTTTAATACCATGTCACTAAGTTATGAGGATCCTAGGTCCCCACTAACCCTAGCTACTTAGGGATCACCAATGGTGCTTGTGATGTGATTTCCATTTCAGTTGATTCATGATTGTTTCCTTCTTTATGAGAACCATGTTTTGATCTATATATATTTCATTTCATTTTGAAATGTCTACTAATTCTTGGAAACTATTTTGTAAATGTGGTGGAAAATAAATAGTTTTCTTCAAAATGAAAACTTGTCACTTAAATTTGAAAAGAATGGAAAAAATTATTTTTATTATGTTTTATTTTCAAACTGAGATGTATTGATTTTATTTTTAAAGTTTGGGCATAGAGAATAGTTTATTCGGGAATGCCTATAGAGTTTTAATACTCAAACCTATTTTTTTTTGTTTTTAGTTTCTGGTGCTGCTTCCCGCTCTGGTTTTCTCATGGAGCGAGTGTGATCATATGGTTAGAGGTGACCCATGACGTCACATGGAGGTATGTGTAGCAATTTATTTCTTTTTGTTGGTGTTTATTTTTATTATTTAGTTTATAATTGTTTTTTTATCTTTAATTAATGGTCAAAATTGTTCCCAACTACATATTCTTGATGCCCAACACTAGTTGCAAGCCCGGGATGATCAAGAATGCCTCTCAGGTCTTGTCGCGGGCTGACTCAAGTAACCGGTTCATGGTTTACCTGGGTTGGTTCATGAAAAAAATGGTATTATAGTAAATTTATACCTTGTCTTCAGGGGATGTTTGGTATTTTGGAGCTAATATTTTAAAAATTGAATTAGTCAGTTGTGGATAGGTGCTTGATCACCACCTATTTGGAAGGACACTTGAATTTTCAGGGTAGTTTGGGATGGTCTTGCCTCACAATCTAAGCTTGGATATTGGGTGTTTTTAGGTCCTTGGTTTTTTTAGCATTTATAGTTAGTTGAGAGGATTTGGTGGTTATTATGGGTGGGATTAAGAGGGTGAATTGTATCTATGCACGGCCTAAAAAACCATTTGTAGAACATGTAATTTCCTCTCATGCCTTTCTATCTTCTCATCTGGGTTTCACACGACCTACTAAACTATGCAACAAAGCTGTGTGTAGCGGTTGTTCCTTTTTGATTTTGTGGTGTTTCCCTTGGGTTCTAAAATGGTAATTGGTTTATTAAAATTGGTTTCAAAAAATGAAAATATTGGATTCTTGAAAAATGAAATGATAATTTTTTTGGAAATGAAAACATCTTGGAAAACATTTTTGGGGTTTTTGGAAAGCTTTGTGAAACATGAAATGGAAGTTTTTTAGAAACAAGGTTTTTAGAAACATTTTTTTTGGAATTATTAGGGATGGTTTTGAAAAATTGATTGGGCACATTTTAAAGAGTGGTTTGGAAATATATTTTCTTTGTTTGAGCCTTGGTATTCCTATGGATGCTCACATGTATGTATGTATGTGGATAGTGTATAATTGGTGGTATATGTGGAGGTGTTCTTGAGTTCGAAGAGATGTATATATATGTAAGGATTCATGGATTACTAATGGTGGATGCTTGAATTTTTAAGGTTTTTTATGTTTTTTGAAAATATTTATAGAAAAGTAGGATTATGATGTTTTTATAAGTGGGTGTGTTGGGATGATTTTAGTCCAAGAAGACTTGAAATGGAAAGTGGATTTTGAAATGATTTTTGGTGTTCAAATGATTTTGAAGTGGAAAATGGTTTTGAGTTTAGAATAAAAATGGTGGTTCCAAAAAGGCAATTTTGGTTCCATTGTGTGGTTCTTGGTTTTTTAAATGATGTTTGAGTTTGGGTTGTTGATTTATGATTGAAATGTGGAGACTTATTTCTTGATGTGTTTCAGGTTGGTTTCATGTTTCTTTTTTAGAGTGTGCCACCCAGAAAGGTCCAAAGGTATTTGAGGAGTTTTTTTTTCAGTTTTTGGTTTTTTCCAAGATCATAATAGAGATGTGGGGTTGAGTAATTATTGTATGTTTCTTATTTTTCATGGTGTTCAAGGTTTGATAGAGGTTTTGGTTCATCATGAGGAAGTAGATTGTGTCTTAGGGTCTTTTGGAAATCCAAATGTTGTGAGGGTGTGATTTGTTTTGGTTCCATTTTAAGGGATAGTTTTGGACCAATGAAGGGTGATCAGTCCTTTATCTCTACAAGTTAGGTTGTAGTGGGTGAACTATGGAAGATGGCAGTCTAGTTTCTCGAGGTTCTTATGAAGGGTTCCACATGCAGTGAGGAGGGTGAACTAGAGGAACCTATTCCAAGGGTGCCTTCTTCATTAGTTCCCGCTTCTCATTCCTAAGAACACATGATCATTGAATTATAATGTGTTTGGTTTCAGACACTCTAATCCATTTTCCACAGTCCTTTAAGGGCTTGTCAATGGTGTGGCCGTGGAGAAGTTATGTAAATGGTGTTTCCAAAAGAGGAAGCCCCGGTCAGAGGTTGTAATTTCTAGACCACGGTGCAGTAAATGCTTCAAGACATCAGGGCTCAAACCATATGTCCCAAAGTAAATCCTTTCATGAAATTGGGTAGTTTCTAGGTGTGAGGGATGTATATCCAACATGTTATCTGCAACGTTGGAGAAGAATTCGGTGATGTTTTCCCTTATTGTGGTTGTTTGTTTTGGGGCCTCTTCTTATTTTTGAGGTCTTAGTGGCCCTATTCCTTTCAGATCTTTGTGTAAGTTTTGGGATGATTATGATTTAGAAATATCAGGAGTTGTAATGATATAAAGAAAAAATTCATAGAAGCATAAAAAAACAAAAGAAGAACTTGGAAACAAATATTTACATGGTTTAGAAAATGAACCCTATGTCCATGGAGAGGAAGAAGTTTAACTAGTTTCATGAGAACAATTTACAGGGAGTATCTCAAGTTTTTCACACTGAAACCCTATCCCAAAATGGGTTTCAAAAGGAGAATGATGATCCACTATTCCACCAACCACATAGGAAGTCCACATCACTATAGTGAAATGTGGCCACCCAAGTCAAAAGTGCTATAGTAGTCGGTGGATAGAAGTCTAAGGAGCTACAGTACTGCTAACTCTAAGGTTCAACCTACTAAATTTCCTTATTGGTGTTGGAAGGTCAGATCTGCTATAATGATCATAGATGCTACAGTCCCCCAAAATTTGGGTCTGGGGCTGAAGGCCCCAAGACCCCCAAAGAAGAAGCACATTACCCCTGCAACCCCCAATGAGCTCACTGCATAGCTAAACTCGTGAAGGTTTTGGCCTAGTTTTTAGTACGGTCCACAAGAATTTGGCCCAAACATCATCCAAAATGAATCTCCCTATGCCAGACCAACATATTCATTGGCTCATGCCTATTTGGATATGATTGTGTCTTATGGGAATTATGAATATTGGTTTAGTCTGGTGTTAATTTTGGTTTGTTTCTTTGAGGCCCCCTTGTTTTGAGGATTCATCCATGGTAATTGGTTTTAAAATGGTGGGGATACCCAATATAGGTATTGTGATGTCCTCTTTTAAGTTGGTCGAGTGTGACTCAGGAAATTAAGAGGTCACACTAGTGTTAAGGGGTTTTGTATAGTTTTGTGGGTTGTTTTCGCATGAGAAATGGTGTTTGATCGAAATCCCAAAATGGTGGGGAGACCACCATAAAAAGGGGCTTGTAGTGAATTTGATCTTTATCCATCTTGATAGAGTAACCTTTTTTATTATCCCACCCAACTCCAAGAAGTCTCTTTTGTGGTTTTCATGTAAGGTTTAGGGTTGTTCCATGTTGATTAGTGTTTATAAAAGAGCATTTCATGTCCCAAACCTCGATTAGTAGAGGGTTTTCTTTAAATATCATTGCATCATTTCTTTATGCTTTGATAAATTGAGTCTCTTGGGACTTTATTGGGGTATAAAGTGTCACGATGGGAAGAATTGTCACACCCCAACCCAACACTTCTATTTTATTTTATTTATTATTGGTCTTATTATATCTTTTGCTGAGTGGGGTTGAGTTTTAGTAATTGGCGGGCCAAAGTTTTTTTTAGGTTTTTAGTTATTGAATAATTAGCCCACATAGTTAGAAGTAACTATGCGGTGCCCATGCAGGTTGGGTCTATCACTTCATAGATCCATTTTTCATAGATTCTGTATGGTTTGTTAAACTGTGCAACCTCCTAGGGGTAACCATGTGGGTGCCCTGTGCTTGTACAGTGGGGAAAACACAATTTGATGGTGTTGATCATGATTATGATTATAATGACGATGATTGGACTTAGCCTAGTCTTTGGCATTCCCGTTCTTGTTCCCATTCCCATTCCCATTTCCATTTCCATTTCCATTATTACAACTATTACTAATACCGATACTACTACTACTACTACTACTATTAATACCATTATTATTATCATCATTATTATTATTATTATGATCAGCATCATCATTATGATTATTATTATCATTCTCATTATCATTACCATTACCATTACCATTACCATTACCATCACCATTACCATTACCATTACCATTACCATTACCATTACCATTACCATTACCATTACCATTACCATTTCCATTACCATTACTATTACCATTACCATTACCATTACCATTACCATTACCATTAACATTACCATTAACATTATTACCATTACCATTATTAAAGTGTTCTTCCACTTTTTACCTTTGGTCGATTTTAAATTAGGGGTTTGGTGATTTTGAGTTTTTGGTATTTTTCTAGAATTCACTGGAGCTTGTTACAGTGGTTTTTGGCCACCATTGTCAAAGGCTTACAACTGTATGCATAGGTAGAAATGTACATATATAAGTCCCCCCTTTATATAAATTCACCCATGGCGGCATGAATATATACAATGGGGCTAGGTGTGCTTATATTTTTATATGAAAATGCATACATATGTAAGTGTAAAGGGGAATATTCATGCATAATCATATATATAAGGATCCCCTTGTACATATTTGGCCATGAAAATATGTACATAAGGGTTATGTGTCCTTACGTATAAGCGAAGGTATGTGTACAAGCAATAAATGAAAGGTTCTAGTTTTCGTTGTTTAAAGCAGCGTTCCTTGATTTGGATGTAGGTTCCCTATGCCCGAACCTTTAATTTGAATTCCTTAATTGATTGAGTATTTTAAAAAGTTTTTTTATTATCAAATAGTATGTATATTCTATTAAAAGTGATGGTGATTCTTAGAGTTGGACTTCTTTTTATTTTTCACATCCACCTTCAAGTTTTGACATGTGTATTATTTATTAAAATATGGTTTTAAGATTTTTTTTAGAATGATCAACATTTTAAATGCTTAAAAGTGGTTTACAAAATGGTTTTGGGTGTGTGATGGGTTTTTCCAAATATGTTTGGTGTGTGTAAAATAGTTGTGAAAGTTGACTTGAATGAAAATGCATTCTTATTTTATTTTAAAGAGGGGAAATTTCATGTTTTGGTAAGTTTGGAAAAGTGCATGTGTTTTGGTGTGAATTCAAAGTTAAATGGTGATTTCCATTTTTAAAATGGTTTCTTATCAAGTGTTGATTCATGTGATGCTGTGGTGATTTTGTGGAATGAAATTTAGTTTGATATTAAGAATGGGTTAATCCAATAGGAAGCCCGGGTACCTAGGTGGGCATACTAAGACTAGTATGCTAGGTGGATCAGTAGGGATGAGGCATAATTTCCCCCTAGCTGTATTGAAACTAAAATACTAACTAAAAATTTATGATGATTAGAGGCCACTAGAAATTTTAATTGACTCCTGTCTAGTGGATCATTCATGAGGACACTGTGGGTTATGGTTTCTATACCATGTCCCTGAGGCATGAGGATCATAGGTCTCCACTAACCCTAACTACCTAGGCACTACCCATGGTGCTTGTAATGCAATTTACATTTCAGTTTCTTCATGCTTGTTTCTGCCTTTATGAAACCCACATTTTAATATAAATTACTTTCCTTTAATTTTAAAATGTCTATGAATTATTTGAACCTATTTTGGAAATTTGGTGGAAAAGAAATGGTTTTCTTGAAAATGTAAAATTGTTACTTGAATTTTAAAAGAATGGAAAACATTATTTTTATTATTTCTTATTTTCAAAATATTATATATTTCATTTATTTTTAATTTTAAGACAAATAAAATAGTTTATTTGGGTAGGCATACTAAGTTTTAATACTCATGCCTATAGTTTTTTTAGCTTCTGGTGTTGCTTCCCACTCTGGTTTTCTCTTGGATCGAGTGTGATCCTACGGTTGGAAGTGACCCATGAGGTCATAAGGAGGTACATGTAGCAGTTTATTTATTTACGCTATTTATGTTTATTTTTATCATTCAGTTTTTAATTTTTTATTTATATATAATTCATGGGATAAATCATTCCCAACTGCGTATTCTTAATGCCCAAAACTTGTTGCCAGCCCGAGAGGATTAGGAACACTTCTCGAGCCTTATCACGAGCTGACTCGGATAATTGGTTGAGGGTTGAACCAGGTTTGTTTTTGAAAAAAAGATATGAAATTCATTAATTAAAATCCTAAATTCTAAGGACCATTACATACTATCACAAATAAAAGTACCCAATAACACTAAAACATACAGAATTCCTATTGGCAGACCAGTTCTCATAATCTCTTATTTTGGTGATTACCAAGTGTGAACTTTATGAGAAGAATATTTATCCACCTATGAGTATTCACACTAGATAGTTTACATACTATGCGCCCTATAATATTACATTGTCTGACCATAGAACTATATTTAAGAATATCATGATGACACTTCAAGGTTCTCATCATAACTAAGAACTACTACGACATTATCAATGCGAAAGATACCATAGTACATTATTATATTAAATTCATGAAAAAAATGAGTAATATGTAATAAGATGTTTTATTAATATTCAAATGTTTGAATATAAATGTAATCAATGTACAATCAGTTGAATCTAGAACACCAAATATAACAACAAAATCCCACTTGGAGTAGAGCCAAATGACTATGACTTTTAGTCCACTAGACCTCACATGGTGATCATGTTTTTGATTTGTTAATACTTTAGTCAAGGGGTCCACCACACCATCTTATGTGAAAATTATGCTCATTGAAACTTTACCACTTTGAGAAAAATCCCTCAATAGATGATACATCTGAAGTTTATGCTTCATCTGTTGATGTGAACTTGACTCTTTTGCGAGATTCACCACTGTAGTATTATCACTATATAATGTGATATGATATTTATTTCTAGGAACAACATCAAACTCTTGGATGAAGTTTCATATTCATATTGCTTGTTTAGTTTCCTCATAATCCACAATATACTCGAACTCTACTATAGAATCTCTAACCACGTCCTAATTTGATCTCTTCCACCTCATAACACTTTCATTCAAATTGAAGATGTATATTGTTTGTGATTTCATATCATCTTGATCTATTTAGAAACCGACATATTCATATCCTCTGATGACAAGTTTCTCATACCCTCCATAAACTAGAGACATATCCTTAATACAACTCAGATACTTAAGGAAAGTCTTGAATGCCATCCAAGTACATTAACTTGGGCCAACTTGATATCTTTATACCGCACTCAAGGCGTAGGTTCCATCTAGCTTAGTACATAACATAACATACATGACTGACCCAATCACTGATGTGTATGAAATCCTTTCCACCCTTCATGTTTACGATGAAACATCTTTCAGGAAGGATGAATGCCATGTGACATTATCAACAATCCCCTCTTGGATTGTTCCACACCGAACCTTTTTAGTATCTTGTAAATTTACGTACTTTGACTTAGACTAGGAATTCTCTTGGATCTATCACAATAGATCTTGATCCCGAGAAGTCTCTTGATATATTCCTATTTCATTCAAGGTGTAGCTAACATCTAGCCTAATATATAACATAACATACATTATTGATCCAATCGCTGATGTGTATGTAGTCCTTTCCATTCTTCATGTGTATGATGAAAATTTTTTATGGAAAGATGAATAACATGTGATATTGGAAACAATACCCTCTTGTATTGTTCTATACTGAACCTTTTCAGTATCTTTTCAATTTACGTACTTTGACTTAGCCCGAGTAGTCTCTTAGATCTATCATGATAGATCTTGATCCCTAGAATATATGCTACCTTGACCAAGTCCTTCATGAAGAAACATTTATTCAACTAGGCTTTAATAGACTATAAGACTGGTACTTTGTTTTCAATAAGTAATATTTCATCAACATATAATATTAAGAAAATGATCGCACTCCCACTAAATCACTTATAGACACAAGACTTGAATTCATTATTTATGAAATCAAATTCCATTATGGATTCATCAAACTGAATGTTCCATGACCTGAATTCTTTCTTTAATATAAATTAATTTTTGAAACTTTCATACCTTATTGGAATCCTTTGGAGTCACAAACCCTTTGGGTTGTGTCATATAGATATCTCCCTGAAGGTTTTCATTAATGAAGAATGTTTTGACATAAATTTTTCAAATCTTATAGTCATGGAAGATCACAATAAAAATCATAATTCTGATGGATTTTAGCATTGCAATAGTTGAAAAAGTTTCTTCATAGTCTATGTGTTGATGCTGTTTGAACCCTTTTGCAACTAGTCACACCTTATAGGTTCTTAGTTGTCCATCCATGTCTTGTTTCTTCTTGAATACCCATATCAAACCAACAATAATTAAATCCACTAGAGGATTTACTAAAATTCATACTTGGTTTTGGTACATGGAATCCATTTTAGAATTCATGCATTCTTTCCACCTGTAAATATTTGTTCTACTTACTACTTATTTTTAGGTTAGTGGATCATTATTATCAAATAATAATGAGTCACTATCCTTGATGGCTATAAAACTATACCGTTCTAGTTATCTAACCTCTCTTGTACTCATACGTAGTACTTGTTTCTATAGAACATCTTCTTCCATGAGGTTTTGTGGAATTTGTTTATGTGTCAACTCTTGTGTACCTTGAGCCTTGACTTCATCTAAGTTTATCTCACTCCCATTATATCTTTTAGAGACGTGCAACCTCTCAGGGAACATGGCATGTTTTTACACTATTAACTTTTTTTGAGGGGTTATATAGGTAATATCCCCTTATTTCCTTGGGGAATCCTATAAAATTATATTGCGGAAATGTTAGGTGTCACAATGAAAAATAGGTTTTCAAATGAAGAAAAGAAAGAGAAAAAGAAGAAGAAGATGAATATGGACACACTGATTTACATGGTTTTGAAATAATCCCTACATTCATGGATAGGCATAATAACTTCACTATAAAATATGGGATCATAATTACAAGGAGATCATATTTTCACACACCAAACACAAAACCCTAGCTCGAATGAGCTAATAAAGATGATGAAGTACCATGGCATCAACCGCACAGTAAGTCCACCGTTCTATAGTGAACAGTGGTTGGAAGTCCGCACTGCTATAGGGTTGTGTCTACCTAAGTAAAAACTTCTATAGTGGATAGTGGAAAGAAATATATGGATCTAAAATACCACTATCTCCAAAGTCCAAGCTACTAGAATAACTGCGACAAAGTTCACAATGCTATAGTATTGTAACATACCAGGTTAATAAAGAACATGAAATTTTCATATTTATTAATATTTATGAATTAAATATTAATTTTAATTTAATGGGGATACTATGTTCGAGGGAATTCCCAAAACAAAACAATGGGTTTCTCTGAAATCTTATGTTGCACACAATGCTGAGTCATACTGAAAATAATAATAATATAATACTATTTTTTTAAATGGTAGTTAACACCTAGCCGTTGTACTGGCGTGAATGAATAGAACTAACTATATTATGATTAAACATGTTTTTTAAATGTTTTTAAATTTATCCAATAAAATTTAGAGGCTTAAAATGAGAATGAATCCAATTTTAATCATAAATACTCTGATAATTTTAAAAGGTAGTTTTACCACCTTTTGATGGAGAACCCTTTTTAAATCTAGTTTTTGTCACTTTTATATGTTCCATTTAAAAAAATAAACTTCTTCTTTAGAATTGGTACATACAAATTTACTTTGGTTAAATTTTTGGTATTTTTTTGATAAAGTTTATTTTTTTAATGAATAGTGAAAAATGCTGCATTTTAAGTCAATACTATCTTTTCATCTAATTTATTTATATGGTTATATTATCTTTTTAATTTGTTTTAAAGTGTAATTGGATTATATTTTTATAATTTAATCCAATTTTTCTCATTGGAAGTAATTTAACTTTTAAATTAGACATAAAAACTTGTTAATCTTTTGGTAGTTTTTACTACTTAAAAACACGCTTTTTGGTTTTGATAACGAGAATTAATTTTAAATTAATTTCTGAAAATTTTGTGTTTTTAATTTTAAAAAATGGATTCCATATTTTTAATCATGAGGTCTAAGTTGTGTAAATAGGTTCTTTTTATTTTTAGACATTATGAATAGTAACTTCAGTAAATATTTTAATTACCATAGTTAAAGGGTAAATATGATAAATAAGGGTACAAAATAATATTATAATAATATTAAATTACCATAAAATCTATCCTAACCCTATTGGATGATATATTTTTGACTATGATCATCCTTGGATCTATTTTAGGACCCCATGGAGCGACTTGTGTGTGAAAATGACATTTAATTACTTTTAATTTAAAGTTAAGAAAAATATAACCTAAACATGTATCTTTTAGTAATTTTTTATACGGGGTTATATAGGTGATATCTTAAACTATAAATAGTAATTAAAAAGCTAAAAATATTTTCTACATCATTATATTTTATTTATAATTTTTATACATCAAATAAATAAATATATTTATGACACAATGATGATGTAGTAATTACCTTATTAATGATTGTTTTAAATAACTGAGATTATAAAAATTAAAATAAATTTATTTTGAAACTTTTTATGAAATCCATTAATTTTAGGGATGATTATGACTTTTTATCTTTAAATTGATGAAGGTTGTTCTAAATAATCAAGTTTTTATGGATTTTTTAAAAGTCATGATATGAATAGTATATAAATTGACATAAATGAGTTTTTAAAACAAATAATTTTTTATTAAATGATTTAATAGTCCTAAAATATAATATTAGACAAAATGACATATATAAGGTTGAAAATTTCATTAATGCACCACTTGAGGTTCTATTGGCATTTAATAGTGACTATATTAACCATATAGTATTAATATACAAGAAGACATGGTAAGAGTCAAATAAGTTAAATAAGGGTTAAATCTAAATGGTAAGGTTAAATTTGAATCCAAAAATTGTATAAAACTTATTGGTTGAGATTATTTCGAACAATAATAAACTTATATTTTAATTAAATGAGTTTTGGACCTTTTGAAACTAAAAATGATTTTATAATAAAATAATATTTCAAAGCCTTCCTAAAGTACCCCTCCTCCCTCTTATAAAAGGGAATCACCTCTAACCCTTACTCACACCTCTCAATCCCCCTTGGATCATCCAAAATCTACCCAAATATTCTACCAACATCCATGTCTTCCTTCTAGAATCCTTACCTTGGGAAGAAGGCAAATCAAGAAGGCCTTTTAGCTTAAATCAAAAGGAGTTACCCCATTTGAGGTAATGTCTTCTCTCAAGCTTCTTCCATTTATTTTCCTTCTCCAACCCCCTAAACTCACTTTATTACATTATTTTATAAAAACACCAGTATATTAAACATAATATAATTTTTTTATGAGAAGCATTAAAACTAAACTTACACACTCCACTATCTAATAGATTTGGAACATACTGTTTCTGTGGGTGACATACTACTACCTCACGAAAAGATGATTGTTAAATTATCTCCTACCACCTCTCATGGTGTCCATTATGATGAAATTATATTTATATGTGATATATATTATATTTTTATTTTATATATTCTTCTATATGTTTCATTTATATCATACCTTTATGGTTTCCATAATGGGTAAATATGATAATTTCATTTGAGGAAGTGCGGATTACCACCCCCTCAAAGTGATATGAATCGTTTAGGACATACATGGAAAGTATAAAGGATGTATTTAATAAAATTATATATTATATTATACTGGAATTATAATATACCTATTTATCATTTAGTTTTCATTCCTTTAAATATGAAAAATAAATGAAAGTAGCGTTCATGCGTACGTATGACTTACTATCTCCATGAACAGTGAATTTAATTTATTATATTCAAATGTTATGGACTATTATAAATAAATATATACTGGATATATATGATATTTAAACAATGAATACAATTTTGGATATAATAGACTTTTGACCACATGGACAATTTGTAATTATAACAAGTTCATTTTTGACTCAAGTACCAAATATCAGCAAAACGACCGATATTAACTTAAATTATTATATAATGTTTATAACATGATAATAAGTGATATAAAAGAAATAATAAACTTTAAAAAGGTTCTGAAGCAAGTAGAAATTAACTTAAGATTATTATTCAGGAAGAACAAAGAACATACGTGATGAGTCAGACTCAAGGTAAGGGACTTCATCTTAATCTACTTTCATTCAGACATATTTTGATTTATACATGACTTGATCTTATAGGGTGTATAAACCCCATTTAATCTTAATTTCATTCAAAGGGAATCTTTTTTCTAATTATCATTTTACTAAATGACAAAGGAAATGTTTCTTTTTAACTTACGCGGTGACAACGACCTTTCCACTGCTGTGAGAATTATTTTATATTTGGATTCCTCTACAAGTCATAGTGTTTTTAAAAGGAAAATAAATACCATATACCTTTTTTGTGTATTTTGGTATTTAAAATGATTTTTATAATGGGTTTATTAAGTCAATATCTTGAACTGATATCTTGTGATTTCCATGTGGAAATGTTATCTTTCCTTTATGTGTTATGATTATGTTATGGTTCTTTTGAATTTTTTATGTATAAGGGTGGTTATGTGATACACCTAGGGTGGGTGAGCTCGAGATATCTCTCCAATGCATTGGGTAACATAACGAAGGTAAATATTAATGTTTCTCCTAAGAGATTTAGGGAATATACTGTGATGGGTATTCCAAACGTAACTCCCTACATAGATGTGAAAGATACAATGTAAGTATGTTATAGATGTAACAAGTTACCTTTATGATTTATGATTTATATGTGCTATTCATAAATCTTATCATTTCATGAGGTATGTTAAAGATCTTATGTTTTATGATAAAAAAGTATGATTTTATTGATTTGTATGTATTGACAGACTAATGTTTTCTTTCCTTATTTTATAACCCTTACTAAGCTTTTTTATGCTCGTACCAAGTTTTTGAAATGTTTTTCAGAGGTTATAAGGAAGGGTAAGGGAACGAAAGAATTAAAGAATATTTATATCAAGAAAATAATTCTTGTATTATTTAAAGAGTTTTATTTTTGTGAAAAAAATTGGATAGAGTAGAAGTGTCTACTTTGTAATATTTGAGATGTAATGTAATAGTTATGGCCCAATTCTCTAACAATCTAAACCTAAAAATATCCTCAATGTAGAATTCTTGAATTAACTAAAGATTAAGTAATGTTTTAAGTATATGGCCTTATAGTTGGTATCAAATGTCAGTTTAGACAACTTTAGGAGTTGAGATATTGTTAAATTAATATCCATAAATTATTTTTACTTTATGGTAAGATTTAAATGATATAGAATTTGAATATTACCATGTTTCTTCGCCTAATATATCTTTGTGTTTAGAATGGTTTTCTGTAGAGGAAATAGGAAAGCTATTATGGGACAAAATCAAGAGGAAAAAAACCTTCCAAATCATCAACCTGAGTTGGTTGGAATCGAAACTTAATAGTTTGTTGTAGTGATAGAATAGTTTACTCATGCTATAAATGGTGGTGGTATTTATGAATGAGATCATCTAGATCAACCACAGAGGAACATGTTAGTAATAGATCTTTTCATAAGGCAACATCCCCCATAATTCAAAGGATCATCTTACCCTGTTCTAGATGAGGGGTGGATTAAATCATTGGAAAATATTTTTGATGTCCTGGGGTGTTTAGAACATCAAAAGGTTAGTCTTTCTGTTTATAATTTTAAAGGTGAATTCGATCAGTGGTGGTCGATGGTTAAAAATATCAGGGGTAGTGAGAAGATTGATGCTCTTGATTGGGATGAATTCAAAGGTATGTTTCTTGAGAAATATTTTCTTAAGGTGGTTTGACTTAGGATGGAAACAAATTCTTGGAATTGAGGCAGGACGATGACTCAGTGGCTACTTATGAAGAAAAATTCACTCAACTGGAAAGGTATGATCCAAATTTCATACGAGATCTTGATAGTAAAATCAAGCATTTTTACTCAAGATTAAAGCCAAGGTATCGAATGGATTTAGATTCTTGTGAGTTCAAAAGTTATGAAAAACTTGTTTAATGTGCAGAGAAGGTAGAAATAGAGTTTGTCGATGATCAAGTGTTATTTAAAAAACAACAGAATAAGATGTTGAGGTGGCATATGAAAGGTAAGAACTCTTTAAAAAAATCTGATAGTAAGAAACTTAAGTTTATAGTTTGTAAAAATTGTGGTAAAAAGAACACTGGGGAATGCCTTTTTAATTCTAACAAGTTCTACCGATGTGGTAAAATGGGACATAAGGATCATAATTGAACTGAAAAATATCAGGGTAATGGTAATACAAAATCTAATTTACAGTTAGTAAAATTTTTTAAGTGTAATGAAATGGGTCATTAGGAAAACGAGTGTCCAACGAAGAACTCAAATAAAGGAAAGAATCCAGAATACAAGTAGAAAGAGGTGGTGAAATAATTTTCAACTACTAAAGTATATGTTTTCCCATAAAATGAATTAGTATCAAGTACAATGTTTGTTTATTCAGATTATTCCAATGTGTTGTTTTGTTCAAAATCTACACAGTCTTTCATTTCTAAGAAATTTTCTAGTAAATTTGGAATTCCATCTCAAGATATGAATCCTGAACTTGTTGTAAAAACACATTGAGGAAATTTTGAGATAAACAGAAATTATAATAACCTTCCTTTACTTGTGTGTGGAAAGAATATACCTACAAACCTTATTGTTTTGCCTCTAGTAGAGTTTGATGTTATTTTGGGTATAGATTGGATTTCTATTTATCATTCTAAGATTGACTGTAGAGTTAAAAAGGTTTCTTTTCAAAAATAATTTTATTTTGTGTACAATAATGAACCCTTAATTTTGATAACATATCATGAATCTTAGAAACTAGTAAAATATGGAAATTAATGTTACCTTGCACATATTGTTGAAAAAAAAGGAACCATTCAGATTAATGATGTGCCAGTGGTAAATGATTATCTTGATATTTTTCCTGATGAGTTTTCTAGTATAATACCCAATAGAGAAGTTGAATTTATGGTTGACTTGGTTCCTAATGCTAAGACAATTTCAAAACCCCCTTATCAAATGGCTCAAATTGAACTTTTAGATTTAAAGAATCAATTGCAGGAGTTATTAGATAAAGGTTTTATTTGAACTAGCACATCACCATGGGTGGATCCTGTCTTTTTTGTTAAAAAGAAAGATTTTCCAATGAGAATTTTCATTGATTATAGAGCCTTAAATAACATAACTGTTAAGAAAAAGTATCTTTTGCCTCATATCGATGATTTTCTTGATCAGATCTAGGGATCTCAATATTTTTTGAAGATTGACTTGAGGTCGGCGTACCATCATTTGAAAGTAAATAAATCAGACATTCCAAAGACTGCATTTCATACTAGATATGGCCATTATGAATTATTAGTTTTTCCTTTTGGGTTAACCAATGCACCTGTTGTATTCATGGATCTTAAGAATAGAATTTTCCATGAGTTCTTGGATAAGTTCGTGGTTGTGTTTATTGATGATATTTTAGTATATTATTAAATTAAAGAGAAGCATGAAATTCATTTATGGGTAGTTTTGCAAACCTTAAAAGAAAATAAACTGTGTGATAAATTCAGAAAGTGTGAGTTTTTGTTACAAACAATTTCATTCCTTGGTCACATTGTTTCTAAATATGGAATAACTATTGATGATGCTAAAACAAAAGTTGTTAAAGAATTGCCAAGACCCACAAATGTAACCAACATTCGTAGTTTTCTTGGTTTATCAGGTTATTACCGAAGGTTTGTTGAAATTTTTTCATGATTATCTAGCCCATTGACTAAGTTAACTAGAAAAGGTGTTAAATTATCTAAAAAATAATTTGATGAATTTATTATAAATTGAAAAGAATATTGGTGAATTATCTAGTATTTGAATTACCTTAAAAAAATAGTGAGTTTGTTATCTACAGTGATGCTTTATTGAAAGGACTTGGTTGTGTCCTTATGTAGAATGATCAGGTAATTGCTTATGATTCATGATAGTTGAAACCTCATGAGTTAAATTACCTTACACATGATTTGGAATTAGCTGCTATTGTTTTTTCATTAAAAATTTGGAGGCATAATTTTTATGGAGTAAAGTGTGAAATATATACTGATCATAAAAGATTGAAGTACATATTCACTTAGAATGAATTAAACATGATACAGAGGAGAAGACTAGAATTAATAAAGGATTATGATTGCATAATCCATTACCATCTAGGAATGGCAAATAAAGTGTTCGATGATTTGAGTCAAAAAAGTAATTCTACATTAACCATGTTATGTTTGGAAAAATATCCTTTGATTAACAATTTGATGAAATTTGGCATAGAAGTTTTTGGTGCAGAAGATTAATATTTTTTTTCAGGTTTCAGTACAATCGTCTCTAGCAGACAGAATAAAGAAACTACAGAAAGATGATAGTGAGTTACAGAAAAAGGTGGAATTGGTTCAGAAGGGAAATTTACCTGAATTTAACATTGATGAATATTGAATTTTGAGGTTTTAAAAGGGGTTATGTGTGCCTTGTGATTCCCAGTTGAAGAAAGAGTTGTTATGTGAAGCTCATAGTTCTCTATTTTCAGTTCATCCTCGCAGTACTAAAATTTATAGAGATATTTTGGAGTATTACTAGTGGGATGGAATGAAAAGAGATATTTATAACTTTACTGTGAAGTTTTTAACTTGTCAATAGGTTAAAGAAGAATGATAGTTACCGAAAGGGATGCTTCATCCATTGCCAATGCTATAGTGGGAATGGAAAAATATATCCATGGAATTCAATGTGGGATAACTGAAGATTTATCGAGGTAATAATGGGATCTGGGTTATTGTTTATTGATTAACTAAATCTGTTATTTTCTTTCCTATTCAAGATACTTTTTCTCTAGATCAGATTTCTAGATTGTATGTTAAAAAGATTTTTAGGATACATGGTGTTACCCTCTCTATTTTATCTGATCGTGATCCCAGGTTCACTTCTAACTTTTGGAAAGGCCTTTAAAATTCATTGGGTATTGAATTAAATTTTAGTACATCTTTTAATCTACAATCAGATGGGCAGTCAGAATGAAAAATTCAGACCTTAAAAGATATGATACGTTCCTGTTCAATGGATTACTAGGGAATTTGGGACCAACATCTTTCTTTGGTTGAGTTTTTTTTATAATAATAGTTTTCATTCCAATATATAGATGACACCATTTGAATAATTATATGGAAATAGGTTTCGAAATCCATATTTTTAGGATGAAGTAGGTGAAAGGAATTTTATGAGACCAAAATTGGTAGAAGAGATGGTAGAAAAAATTCAGTTGATTCAGAAGCACAAGAGAACAGTTCATAGCAGGAAGAAAAGTTTTGCAGATAACTTGAGGAAGGATTTTTTTTAAAGTAGGTGATCATGTCTTTCTCATATTTTCTCTATGGAAAAGTGTGATGCATTTTAGTAAAAAGGGAAAGATGAGTTCAAGGTTCATTGGACCCTATGAAATCCTAGAGAAAGTGGGATCATTTGCTAACAGAGTGTATTTACCTCCAAGTTTATCCCAAGTACACAATTTTTTTTTCATGTTTTAATGTTGAGAAAGTATATTCTGGATACATCTCATGTTTTGAGTCTAGAGGTAGTTCAGTTGTAAGAGAATCTTTTATATGAGGAACAACAAGTCCATATTCTTGACCGAAGAGGGAAAGTGTTATAAAATAAGGTAATTCATCAGGTAAAGGTTTTTTAGAAAAACCATATGGTTGAAGAGGCAACATGGGAATCTCAAAATGCTATGAGGGATAAATACCCTCACTTATTGGATAATTAAATAAAATTTTGAGGAAGAAATTTCCAAAAGGGCATAAGGATGTAAGATCCCAGGTAAATGAAGAATATGAAATTTTCATATTTATTAATATTTGTCAATTAAATACTAATTTTACTTTAAAGAGGATGCTATGTTCGATGGCATAATCAACACACAACAATGAGTTTCTCTGAAATCTTATGTTGTATACAATGCTGAGTCATATTGAAAAAAATAAAAAAATAATATTATTATTTTAAATGGCAGTTAACACATAGTCGTTGTACTGGAGGAAATGAACAGAAATAACTATATTATGATTAAACATGTTCTTTAAATGTTTTTACATTTATCCAATAAAATTTAGAGGCTTACAATGAAAATGAATCCAATTTTAAGCACAAATACTCTAATATTATTAAAAGGTAGTTTTACCACCTTTTGATTGAGAACCCTTTTTAAATATAGTTTATGTAACTTTTATATTTTCCATTTGAAAAAATAAAATTCTTATTTATAATTGGGACATCAAAATTTACTTTGGTTAAATTTTTGATATTTTGCTGATAAAGTTTATTTTTTAATGAATAGTGAAAAATACTCAATTTTAAGTCAAAACTATCTTTTCATCTAATTTATTTATATGGTTAGATTAAAATTTTAAATGATTTTAAAGTGTAATTGGATTATATTTTTAACATTTAATCCAATTTTGGTCATTGGAAGTAATTTCACTTTTAAATTGGACATAAACACATGTTAATCTTTTGGTAGTTTTTACTTCTTAAAAACATGTTTTTTGGTTTTGAAAATAGGAATTAATATTAAATTAATTTATGAAACTTCTATGTTTTGAATTTGAAAAAATGGATTCCATATTTGGAATCATTAGTACCAAAATTTTTAAATAGGTACCTTTTATTTTTAGACTTTATGAATAGTAACTTCAGTAAATATTTTATTTACCATGGTTAAAGAGTAAATCTGGTAAATAAAGGTAAAAAATAATATTATAATAATATTAAATTACCATAACACATGTCCTAACCCTATTTTATGATATATTTTTGACCATGTTCATCCTTGGGTCAATTTTAGGACCCCATGGAGCCACTTGTGTGTGACAATGACATTTAATTACTTTTATTTTAAAGTTAAGGAAAATATATCCTAAGCATGTATCTTTTACTAAATGTTTTTTATATGGGGTTATATAAGTTATATCTTCAACTATAAATAGTAATTACAATGATAAAAATATTTCCCACATCATGTTATTTTATTTATAATTTTTAGATATCAAATAAATAAATATATTTATGACATAATGATGATATAATGATTACCATATTAATGTATTTTTTAAGTAAATGAGATTATAAAAAATAAAATAAAATTATTTTGAAACTTTTTATGCCATACAAAATTTTTTGGGATGATTATGAATTTTTATATTTTAATTAATTAAGGTTTTTCGAAATAATAAAGTTGTTATGGATTTTTTAAAAGACATGATATGAATAGTATATAAATTGACATAAATGAGTTTTTAAAACAAATACATTATTATTAAATGATTTAATAGTTCTAAAATATAATATTTGGAAATATGTCTTAGATAAGGTTGAAAATTTCATTAATTAACCACTTTATATTCTATTGTAATTTTATAGTAACTATATTAACCATATATTATTAATATACAAGAAGATATGGTAAGAGTCGAATAAGATAACTAAGGGTTAAAAATAAATGATATGGTTAAATTTGAAACCAAAACTTGTCTAAAACCTATTTATTGAGAGTATTTAGAACAATAATAATCTTATATTCTAATTAAATGAGTTTTTGACCTTTTGAAACAGAAAATCATTTTATAATAAAATAATATTTCAAAGCCTTCCTAAAGTACCCCTCCCCCCTCTTATAAAAGGGAATCACCTCTAACCCTTAATCACACATCTAAAGACCCCTTGGCTCATCCAAAATCTTCCCAAATAATCTCCCAACATCCCTATATTCCTCCTATAATCCTTACCTTGGGAAGAAAGAAAATCAAGAAGGCTTTTTAGCTTAAATCAAAAGGAGTTACCCGATTTGAGGTAATGTATTCTCTCAAGCACCTTCAATTTATTTTCCTTCTCCATCCTCCTAAACAATATTTATTACATTATTTTATAAAAAAACAGTATATTAAATATACTAGGATGTTTTTATGATAAGTATTTGAACTACACTTACACACACCTCCATCTAATGGATTTAGAACATACTGTTTCCGTGGATGGTGAACTACTACCTCACGAAATAATGATTGTTCAATTATCTCCTACCACCTCTCATGGTGGCCATTATGATGACAATGTATTTATATGTGATATATATTATATTTATATTGTCTTTATTATTCTTTATTTTTCATTTATAGCATACAATTATGGTTTCCATAGTGGGTAAATATGATAATTTCCTTTGAGGAAGTGTGGTCTACCGCCCCCTCAAAGTGATATGAATTGTTCATGACATACATGGAAAGTATAAAGTATGGATTTAATGAACTTATATATGATATTATACTAGAATTATAATATACCTATGTATCATTTAATTTTCAATCCTTTAAATATGAAAAATAAATGAAAGTAGCATTTATGTGTATGTACGGCTTACCGTCTCCATAAATGGTGCATTTCATTTCTTATATCCAAATGTTATGGAATATTCTAAATACACATATACTAGATATATATGATATTTAAATCATGAAAAAAATTATGGAGATAATGTAATTTTGACCACATGGACAATTTGTAATTATAACAAGTTCATTTTTGACTAAAGTACCAAATATTAGAGAAATGACTGATATTAAATTAAATAATTATGTAATGTTTATAACATGGTAAAAAGTAATATAAAAGGAATAATAAACTTGAAAAATATTCTGAAAAAATTATAAATTAACTTAATTTTATTATTCGGGAAGAACAAGGAACATACGTGATAAGTCTGACTCAAGGTAAGGGACTTCGTCTAAATCTCCTTTAATTAAGGCATATTTTGATTTATACATGAATTGATTGTATACAGTGTATAAACCACTTTGAGTTTCAATTTCATTCAAAGGGAATCTTATTTCTACGTAGCATTTTACTAAATGACAGAGGGAATGTTTCTTTTTAACTTATGAGGTGACAATGACCTTTCTGCTGCCGCGAGCATTATTTGATATTTGGATTTCTGTACAATCCATAGTGTTTTTAAAAGGAAAATAAATACCATATACAATTTTTTTGGGTATTCAAAATGGTTTTGATAATGGATTTATTATTTCAATATCTCGAACTGATATCTTGTGATTGTAATGTGGAAATGTTATCTTTATTTTATATGTTATGATTATATTATTGTTCTTGGGAATTGTTTACATATATGGGTGGTTCCATGATAAACCTAGGGTGGGTGAGATTGAGATAACTCTCCAATGCATTGGGTAACATGATAGAGGTAAACGTTAATGTTTCTCCTAAGAGATTTTGGGAATATACTATGATGGTTATTCCAAACGTAACTCCCTACGTAGTTGTGAAAGATACACTGTAAATATGTTATATATTCCAAAAGTTAAATTTATGATTTATGATTTCTATGTTCTATTAATAAATCTTATGTTTTAATGAGGTATGTTAAAGAACTTATGTTTTATGATAAAAAGGTATGATTTTATTGATTTGTATGTATTGATAGACTACTGTTTTATTTCCTTATTTTATAACCCTTACTGAGATTTTTATGCTCATACCATGTTTTTGAAATGTTTTTTAGAGGGTATAAGGAAGGGTAAGATAAAGGAAGAATTCAAGAACATTTATATCAAGAAAACAATTCTTGTATTATTTAAGGAGTTTTATTGTTGTGAAAAAATTGGATAGATTAGAAGTTTCTACTTTGTAATATTTGATATGTAATGTAATAGTTATGACCTAATTCTCTAAAAATATAAACTTGAAAAGATCCTCAATGTATAATTCTTAACTTAACTCAATATTAAGTAATGTTTTAATCCTGGGGCATTATAAGTGCGTTGTTAGTGTTTCCCATTCAGCTCTACTACAGTAAGTCAGAGTTGCTATAATTCCCCAAAATTTGGGCTAGGGACCATTGGCCCCTATACCCATAAAACATGGGTGATTTCCCCCCTACAACCCTCAAAAAGTTCACAGTGGAGATCATCCCATAAGGGTTGCAACCTGGTGTGTAATATGGGATGCAAGCATTCAACCCAACATCATCAAAACAGATCAGGTTATGACAATCCACTAAGGTACACTTTGTGCCTTGAGGTGTATGTTTACCTTGAGGTGTAAGTTTGTTCCTTGGTATATAATGCCAAACTCTCATAAAAAATTAATGAAGTCTTGATTAATATATTCTCCACCACAGTTTGATTCAAGTTTCTTAATATTCTTACCAATATGGTTCTCAGCTTCATTCTTGTATTACTTGAATATATCAAAGGATTCCGACTTATACCTAATCAAGTATATATAATAATATTTACTAAAATCATCAGTAAATTTTATGAAGTATGAGTACCCACCCCTTGATTCAATAATAAATGGTCCACACACATTTTATGAACTAATTCAAGAAACTATTTGGCCCTTTCAACTTTCCCACTAAATTAATATTTGATACAATTTAGTCAAATTTTTTTAATTTACATGACTTAACCAGTGATATGAAAGTTGGGTGTGGTGTGATTCATGTGAAGTAGTTTCGTTATCAATTTTCATTACTTGGTTTGGGTAATCCAACACATAAATACCATTATTTGAATGTGTCTTATCATATAACATGTTATCCTTATAAAAGAAGCACATTTTATTCCAAAATTTTAAAATAAATCCATACGTATCTAGTATGAATATAGAAATGATGTTTTTGGTAACCGATGACACAAAATAAAAATCCTTTAAAAATGAGATCATTCTAGTCAACATCGTGAGGTGGTAGTCTCCAATAGAAACATCAGTTAGTTTGACTCCATTGAATCCTCATAAATCTACCACCCCTCAATCATTTTTTTGAATATACTTGGTTCTTGTATTTAAATATATACATGATCAAAACAAGCTATATCTAATACCCAATTTGTAGAAACAGATAAATTGCACTAAATAAAAAATACACTTGAAGCTTCCCCTTTTTTCTTTGTATGGGTGTGGTTTTTCTTCTAGTGGTCCTTTTTTCCACATACAAAACAAAAAAATACTACTCCCTTTCTTGTCCCTTGATCCTTATCTTCTTGGAAGGGTGTGAAGAAATTTTGGTCTTATAGCTCTTCATTTGGCCTTTCCGTTTATTCACCATAAGGAAAAATGATTTCTTTTCTTTATCTTCTTATATACTTGGTGAATAAAAGTGTGTAGATCTAGAAGAGACTTCTCAATTTTTTTCATATTAAAATTTCCAATAAATATGAGGAAGTTTCGAAGGAGTGAAGAAAAAATGAAATCAGTGCACAGTTCATCAGGCAGTTTAAACCTTAGAACCTCTAGGTGCTCAATGTAGCTAATTAATTTGACTATATGAGTCCCAATTGACACACCCTCTCCACACTTACTCTAAAGGAGTGACTTTGATATCTGAAATAATTCCTATCTTCATCTCTCCTGGTAAATACCATGGGGATACTCAAACATGTTATAAATATCCATGTTTTCATGATACTTCATGAGTTTACTAGACATAGATGATAATATAAAACATTGAATGTAAATCATGTCATTAAAATGTTTTTTATAGACAAATAACTCTTCATCACTCACCTCCTTTGCAGGTATATCATGTAGTGAAGCTAACAAGCCTGTACCCGAGTGGTAAGGTCTCCTTCTTGGCATCCAAGAGACCCAGGTTCAAAACCGGGTGGAGGAGAATTTCCAGGTACTGTAGAAGTACTATAGCATGCACTGTTTGGTACTGTAGTAGATAGACTATTCACCTGATTTGGGATTTCAGGCCACCGGTTTGGGCCTACGGGTCTCAGGGCCTTCGGGCTATCAAAGGCCTTCAGGACATAGGGCCTTCAGACCATTGACAACCATGAAGTAACCCAGTTTACACAGAGTAGGCCCCGAGATGAGGATCAGAGAACTAGTAGCATTCACTAGAAGCAGAGCTAACCAGGTTGGAAGAATGGGAGGGTATGACAACCGCCATCAGGACCAAGCACCGTGAAGATTTGTATGGGGCAATGCTAGCTGATCAACAATGCAGGTGGGGAGCTAAAGGCAATCAATGACGCAGAAGCTGGGGAGGGGCAGTTCCAGTGGGCCGGGCCTATGGGTCATGTATTGGGCATGGTATGCCTCTGGGACTTCGGGCCTTTTATTACGGGTCATGTCGGGCCTTGTGCCTTGGGCCTACGGGTCATGTACGGGTTCCCCTTAGACCCTTAAAAGGGGTATTATCTATAATAAAATAAAAAAGAAGGACTTTGGGCCATTCGGACATGTAGTGAAGATTCTAGCATGTAAGATTTCTATTCTTGGTACAACACAACTTGAAGGAATTTGAACCATTTATAGAGGTTACTACTAGTGAGGAGATGACCTTTCTCTAATATATATCATAAGGATAAAGCGTATTATGAGATTTCCATTATTATATAATTATAAAGAGCATATTATAAGTACTTTTCTTGATTATAAATTACGTGAGAAATAATAATAATAAATTTTATTAAGTCTCCCACTATTTTATCAAATATAAATAACTCTCAACAATGAACTTGGAATGTCTAGTTGTTAGTAAATTCTAGTGTAAATAATCCATATTTCCCTTTTCATAACCCCAACGCGGTTGTTCAATCTACTTGATGATATTTAGATAGGTGCGTCTTTGCCAACCACAAACTTGCTACTCCTTGATCTATTGAGTAGTCTCCTCAGTCCTGAAATCCTAACTTGGATTTTCTCAACACTTGCCTCCAAGTTATTTCAAGTCTAGTGAGATCCACTTCTCTAGATGTAAGGTCTTAGATTCAACTCATAAACTTTATAATAACTCCACGATAAAAATAAGTTCCCCCATGAGGGTTGGTCCAACACTTAGTTCTATGAATTTCATTTTTAATCAAGTAACAAATGACCAATTTTGACTTAATATTTAGTTGAAGGATTTTGTTTATAAAAATATCCCATTTTATCTTTTTCATGTCCTATTGATATTAAGTGGATTTTAATTGAATTATTAACCATGTTTTAATAAAAAATTTTACGTATAAACCATTTATTTATATTCTATCTTTGTACATTAGTTAATTTATTTATGTGATCATGATCTTGTATCCATAAAATAAATAATGCATGAAAAAAATTTATAAATAAATAAATGACCCGATCATGAGATTTCCTAAGGGTTGATTTATTAAGTGGACAATAAATCAATATATGACCTAGTGGAAAACTCCTTGTTCCAGTCTTGGTATGTGTTATAATATCCCACATATCCACTTGTGTATCACCTGAGTTGGAATCATGTTAGTTCCATCTTGAACCACCTCCACACACTTTAGTACACTCTATTGATTACAAATATTTATAAATCACACACATGTGAGGATAACCAAATGATTGGTTAATGGGATTTACATAAATAAACATGGACACACAAATCCTATATAATAAAGTAGGGAAAGATGACTCACGAACCGTAAAATTTAATTTATTAATTAATAATTGAAAATCCATGTAATAAATTAAATTAAATAATGTCAATGCATACATAGGTCTTTCTCAATATCATGAATGGTCATCCATCCAAAGTAAGAATTTCTATTAATGAAACAAAGATACCAACTAGATCAAGAAGGAATGAAGTAATAAAGTCTGAGAGCATCCACACAGATAATATTAACACACTCAGAGGGAGGATCCCATGCTAGAAAAAAAATCCTACAAAGGTTATCCTGAGTACCCTTTGAAGTTAGGCAGTCTCCAACATTATTCCCTTCATGCTAAGTGTGCATCAAGTTCACCCGTTTGATGTGAATATTTCACCTTTGTATATACTAGATTATGAACCAAGGGATGGTAATATATTATTGGAGAGAGTTTATAATAATAGAGGAGTCCCTTTCAATTGCGACCAACATGATATTGTAGGAAAGAGAAACCTAAATTCCATTAATAAATGCACTAGAATCAATAAGAAGGTAGTCACCATGTCCATAGATGTTTTTGAAGGTGATAACCAAAAAATCTTTGGAGTCGCAGACAACATCTCCTCCCTGCATGAGACCAGGATTACAAGAGCTATCAGTATTGAGATTGAACCTACTTTTGGGATGGTTACTGCAAAATCATCTCCCTTGGTTAGGCACCCTCTATATTGAAGGTAAGAATTTACTTCCATCCAAAACAATCCCCAAGGATGGGGTATTCTCATATTATTTCAAGAGTTCACCTAGGTCCACTAACATTCATATGGATCTGATCTACATAGCCAAACATGATCTGAAAGTGACTTCAAGGTAATCTTTATTCCCGACTCTCCATATGCACCAGCAAACAGCAGACAAGAAGATCACCCTCACCTTCCAATCCTATAATATATGAAGGAACCCAAGACACAATAGAAGTGTAAAAAACATGAAATTTAAAATTTTGGGTTTGGATTCATTTTAAAAAAACTTAATTCACAAAACCCATTTCCCTAATTTCTTAATGAATCATGTTTTATTTAATTTAATCATTAAAAATAAAATCAAATGAAAGCATAAACAATATCTTATTCATTTTAAATCTTCAATTTGTTTCACACACCGTCGACATGTTTTTTTATAAAAGTCACTAAGACATACATCCTCTTAGTCATCCACACATTCACCAAAAATCTTGGATCATCGATCTATATTTCCTAGGTTCTAGCATGAGAAATCAAAGTGCTTTACGACGTCCCTTTGATCATGTGAAGAATACAGACTCGATCGAAAAAATGGGATCAATCTGACCTTTTTCTTTATTCAGATTATCTCTCTAAGAACAAGAGAGGATATGAGAGATTCGCTCACAAAATTCATCCAAAATGATGGAGTTTACTATTTAAGAGGCTAAAATGAACTTTTATATCTAGTTTATACTTTCTAAAATTGCACTATGGTCCCTAGAAAGTAATAACCTTCATTTTAGACTTTTGTGTACATTTATGTCTAAATAAAATTGTCATAAATGTCACAAATATTTTATCACTCAATTTTAACACTATAAAATGATACATGATAAAATACGAACCATTAACTCAGCCCGTAGGCTCCCCAAATAATTTTTTGAACCTTGAACAACCTATGTTCATTGGAAAAATTATATTTTCTCATATTCAATTTTATGATAAAAAAACATGTGAATACCTTGATAAATTAATTAAATCATCCTTATTATAAGCTTGAATAATATAATTTATGGTAAGAATAAACACATGTATATATCAAACTGTATACATGTAATGGTAATAAAAAGTAATGTTCAAGTTGGGTCTATGCCACCCAATATTACAACACTCCCACTTATACCAGATCCAACTTTATAACCATCCTTGTTAGCTCTAACATGATAATATCATTCTTCTACTGAGTTATGGATTTAGTCATGGACCTGACACATTTCCACTGTGTGGATAGTCTGCTATCTGTGACTTTACCTCTTTGAGTAAGACTTCTCAAGATATGATATACCTGAGTATATCCCTTTTTACACTATCAAAACTTGGAATCATGACTAGTACTAGTAATAGAAATATCATAAAGACAAAAATTTACTTACTAAGTGTGATTCCAATAACTAGAACAAATCATTGAATATTTTACACTACTTCTTTAGCTGCCTCAGAAGCTACAACGAATTTTGTATTAATAGATACAGATACTACTAGCTTGAATGTGCTTGTATTACTCATTACCTTAGCATAAATATGATATTAGATCAATTGACCTTATAGGAAGACTATTTTGTGTCCCCTTGTAACCAGTATCCCATCCTCTCCACATACCAGATACATATCTTTTGTACTTTCTCAAGTACAACCAGATAGTTTTGACCACTTCCCTTACATTTCTCCTAGATATAACTGATATTTTACTACCATAGGGTATATGTTGGCAATATCACATCTTTTAAATATCATGACATATGTGATAGATCCATTGGTGGTGCTTATGGAATTATACTCACCACATTAATCTTATCCTATTCCTATAAACGTCTTCTTGGAGAGATTTATGCCATGTGACATTGGTAACAAGTCTCACTCGAATTGTTGAAACTTGTATTTTATCAATACTTTGTTAGTATATGTACTATTTTTGTAAAATTTGGTTCCCTAGACCCAAATTTATCATTACTTTTGATTACTATATCATAAATACAATGAGTTATGAATGATATTTACTTACCATTATAGTGTGGAGATTTTTACATCCACTATTTAATGATAATGTCCATAGATTATTTGTCATATCAAAAAGGTTATAGCATATCCCAGACTATAATGAGAACCTTGAGATACTATGAAATTTACCTTAAATATATGTCTTATAGTCTCGATACATCATACTAACTAGACACAGTAGATGTATGACTATCAGGTTCTAGAGTCTCATAAGCATTGAGACTTCTTCTCATGAAGTTCTCACATGGTGATATATAGTAGTTGAGATCATGAGGACATACCCATAAATAGGAGCACCACATGTTTTGGGTGTCATTGGATGGTCCTATATATGTACATGTGTATTGGTCTCCTAACTTGAGATCATTATCAATGTGTGTCATTTGATAATTTACTTTGATGTAAGGTAAAAATCATGCTAATGAAATCATGGTGAGGTAGATTATGTTGGGTGCATAATTGGTGGTATGATATTAATTTAATGATAAAGATTGATTTTTTCACTTCCAAGTTGAGGAAGTAATATCTTGGGCCATGTTAATTAGGATGGGAGTACCTTTATAAATCAATGATCATGATAGTCGAAGGTGAATCCATCCAGATAAGTAAAAAAATAATAAATCAAGAAAATATGACGATACAAGTGTGTATCTTGATTTATGAGATATCTAAAGACAAAGATATTATATTACACAATACATGTTCACAAGTTGGTTTTCGTTATTATGACCATTCCTTATCTCTTTAGGGGTCTTGATGGGTTGCTAATCTCTACTCTTGGTCTATGAATACTATTCACTACTATTGAGATAAGTGTATAGAGGGTAACACTATAACAACCCAATCCTATTTCACATATTATTACATGATTTAATCATAACTATACATCAAATACAAACCAATGATCATAAAGTCTAGTGTCTTTAGAAGAATAGTTACATGATTAGAAAACATGAAACCAAAATAAGAAATTCTTTTATTTAATATCTATAATGATCTCCTAACTTCCCTTGAGCTCTTACATCTTCATAGGATAACCTGGAGAATTACATTAACAAAGGGATGAGCTAAAAATCCCATTAGAGGAATAAACTTAGAAGTAAAGCATAACACATGGGTTAGAAGACATAACATGATGACTTAAAAAGATGTGGAACATGAATAAACATAAATAAGAATAATATTTAGAATATTATATCATGTAATCATGACATCATAGGAATGTGTAAACAACACACAACTTTACATAAGAATGATACAAGACTAACTGCCAAGGCCATTACACATGGTAGACAACGTTCCATAAAGGAATTAGGTTTACTTCATGTCCCAACATGATGTATCTTGAGACTAAACATTACCAAATTCATTGGAATGCTATTTGGGAACACCCATCATAACATGTTCATGAATATATGCTCCACATGAATAATCATACATAATAGATAAACATAAGGGTTATCCATGGAAAGAAGTGAGTATCGTAATCATGTAATAAAACATAAAAAATATCTATATCAGAAATGTGTCCATGAAAGAATGGATTTAAATAATAAATAGAAATTAATAAGATAAAATAGGCATAAATCATGTTAAATTATGTTCAACTGAAGTGAAATCATATTAAAAGAGTGTTTAAGAAACTTTATAAACATCAACTTTAGTGTAGTTTAAGGAAAAATATTTATGATTATTTTAAAAGAAAAAATGCATAATTGTTTGTATAAAACCAGAAATGAACCAAGATATTTTTTCAAGATAAAAAAAGTGTTTTTTGAAAAATATTTGTGGCTTAAAAAAGATTATGAAGTGTACTTTAAAATGGGTAAGAAACTGGGAAGTTCCCTTTAACCGGGCTTGCTTATCATGAGGAATTGAGAAGGGAACCTTATAAAAGATGTATTTTCCCATAAAAGAAAGAAGCATTGAGCTAGGTATATATGTTTGAACCATACACACAAAAGTTATGAGGAGTAAATAAGAAGAATTAAGAATTACATTATGATAAAGAGAGATAAAGTGTAACCCGAAGGAAAAATGGAGGCTCGGAGGGAAACACTTACCTTATGTCCAAAATTGTTCTGCACTTGCACTTAATGTCCTGAAAAATAAAATTAGATATATTAATTAATTAATTAAGAATCTAATATAGAAACATTTTATTTATTATAATTTTATTAGGTTCATTTATGGCCTTTTTTATGAGTTATAAGATTCAATTTTGTTGTTCCGAGAGTGTTTGTTTCATGATATTATGATTGGTTCCCTTGAGTTTAGTTATGTGAGTTCTTGTCAAATGAAATAAAAACTCCATAAGTTGAATTATGTGATATTTATTCTCCTCCATAATTTTAAATGGTTCTATATATCATTTTGTTTATAGAAATGAGAAAGATTCATTAGATAAAATGTTAATGATGAAAGTTTGATTATTTTGGTGAATTTTCGATCATCACGAACTAGTTTTTTATTATTATTTAATATTATGAATATATATTGGTTTTGAAACATAAAATAAGCTATAATACATATATTATAATATGTTTTAACCATAAAAATGGTTTTATGACCAGTATTGAAGGTGATAATGGAAAATAAAAATGCATCATCCATGATGATGGTAAATTGACACTTCACGGGTGATTGTTTTATTTTTAAAATAAAAGAGGGAATATATTTGATAAGGGATTATTTCTATTGACACAATAACATTAAAATTTATAAATGATACTATAGTTATCATGTAATTTCCTAAAGTTTTATCAATGGAAATTTTATTCTTATAATTATTTTATATGGTATAAACGCATATAGAACACAACACAATATTTTTAAATTATGAATGAAAGAAATAATAAGTGTTTCTAGAAGTTAAAGAACTTATACTGATGAAATAGTAATTTAAACCTTGGAATAGTAATATGACCATTATGAATAGTAAACTGGTCAATTTAATAGTAACCTAACAAATGAAAGTATAAATAAAAGTTAATCATCTTATAAATGGTAACATGATATAATTATATCATAGTATAAGTAAATAAGAGTTTTAAAAATTATTAATTAAGTTTTGGTAATTTTATAGGTCATAAACATTTCATTAATTTTTTTATTAATTTAATAATTTAAAAGAAAATTTATTTTCTTAAAATTTATTCATAAATTAATATTTTGATGTCTTATGATTATGTGATAATTTTATGAGACCTTAATTAATATTTCAAAGTGTTATAAAAGTAGTTTTAATTTTTAAAATTTGTATTTTCCAAATAAATGATGATTTTAATTAAATATTAAATTTCTCATATTTAGAAAATTATTTTCATAAAATGGAGTTCATTTTTGAATTCTATTTATCGAAAAATTGTTAGGGTGAATTTTTTGGTATTTTTCTGAAATACTTGAATTTTTAGTGAATAGTAAAATATGATAATTTATGAAAAATGATAAATAATTTAATTATGGGGTCATTAGTGATGTAGTGATGATGTAAGACCATTATATCAGACTCACATGATCAATTTACTATAATTAGTCTCAATAATCAACACTATTTTTTTCTTGAGAAAAATAATAAAATATCGAGTAAAATAATGAGAAAACACCCCTCTTCTCCTCAGAGCTCTAAAACCTTTATCCTTTTACAAATTATACTCAAATGTCCTCCCAAGAACCTTCCCCATGAACAGGAGATTTTTTTCTTAATAAAAGACCAAAACCAATCCCCTAAGGAGGTTCTCAAGAAGAAGGAATCAAGAGGTAAAACCCTCTGCTTTTTCTTTCAATTTCTTTTCATGTTATTTTATTTTATTTTTCTCTCATCACCTCCCCTCATAAAAATGGAATGAAAAATAAAATATATTACATAAAATATAAAGTTATCATATTTATGGAATAATTATTCATCAAATTTTTTCTCATCTCTCTTTTACTTTAAGAATGAAAACATCATCTGTGAGGTGCCGATTTACCACCTTCGTGGATGATGTAGTGTCATATTTCTATTATGTCTTAAATGATGGTCATGAAACCATTTTTATGGTTAAAATAGACTATAATATATTTATTATATATTATTTAATGTTCTGTAATCATTTTTTACACATGATATTAATTTATAAAACAAAATGAGTTAGCTGTGATAAAAAAACACTAAATTAATCTAAACGGTTATCTTTAATGATTTATTTAATGAATCATCCTCACTACTGAAAAAATGGAATTTTAATATTATATAAGTTCATAACATATAATTTCATTTCTTGACAACTATCCTCATTATACATTATTTTCCATACACATATACAAGTAAACCGATCATGAAAATCGAGGAAATCAACGCTCCCAAACAATAAAATCAAATCTCCTAACCCATCAAAAAGTCTATAAATGAAATTAATAAATTTATAATAAAAAAATAAATGTATAATTGGTTCTAGAATTATTAATTAATGAATATAATTTTATTATTTAGGATATTAAGATCAAGTATATAATCGTTTTGGATATAAGGTAAGGGATTATACCCGAACATCCATTATTCCTTTAGGATACTCTTTCTCCCTTTTTAACCAAATGAAATTTTATTTTATTTTTATGTAAATCTTCTAAATTATATTTATATGTTCCAAAATCATGTATATAGATCCATTAATCCTTCTTTTTTGGGTATATACATGATTTTAAAATGTTCCCTACTCAATTATTCCTGATAAGAAAGCCTGATTTAAGAGAACTTTCCGAATTCATACCCAATTTCAAGTGTACTATATAATTTGTTTTAATCCAATGTTATTTTTCTAAAATCACTCATTTTATCATGAAAAACTAACTTCATTCAATTCTTGTTCTATACAAACAGTTATGCCTTTTCCATTTTACAGAATCTTGAATATTTTCCCTTAAATCGTACTAAAATGTTTTATTTATAAAGTTTATTAAACACCCTATTCACTTTAGTTTGAAATAAATTATCATGATATATGCCTATATTACTTATATGAATGTCAAAATATTATTTAATTCATTTATTTCTTGGAAACATTTACAATACATCCATTTATTATGCTTTTGATATGATTATGATACCCAATTCTTTCCATGGGTAACCCTTATGTTTATGCTTAATTACTTATGTATGATTTTTTATGTGGAAAGAATATTCATGAACATGTTATGATGGGTGCACCTAGATAGTGCTCCAATTCATTGGGTAATGTTTAGTCTCATGAGACGTTATGTGCAACAATCTTGGTGGTTATCCTTGACTCGTTCTCCTCAATGTGCAACGAGCCTTGACTCAGGATCCCCTATATGAAACGCACCTTATATCATGCTAATGTCATGTTTTATATTGCTTACACATTACTATGATTCCATGATTATATGATACCATGTTCTATATGTTATGATTCCTTATGTTTAATCATGTTTCATGCCTTTATATATATTAATGTTATGACTTCTCACCCATGTGATAAGCTTTATTTTAATGTTTATTCCCATACTAGGATTTTTAGGTCATCCCTTTATTCATGTTATCCCCAAGTTATCCAACGAAGATGTAAGATCTCAAAGGAAGTTATGAGCTTATAATGGATGATAAATAGAGAAATTTTTTATTTAGTCTCATGTTTTCAGTTTTATGTACCTACTCTTCCAAGACACTAGAATTTATGATCCTTGGATTTTAATTTGATGTATAATTATTCTTAAAATAATTCAATGATATGTTTAAAAGATTAGGGTCACTATAGTTGGAATCATAGGAAAAGTTTAGTTATTTTCTGAGACTAGATAACTTTAGTAAGAACCCTTGGGATAATACTAAGTATGAGAAAACATCCTTAAATTTTGGTTAGTATAGATTAAGTGGTTTATTAAGAAAATACATTCCTATATTGATACTATAAGTAGACTTGGTTCTAGTATAGATGTATCTAGGAGTAAAAACTCCGACAAGGTGTTCCGGGCTAGACTTGGGGTAACCTTGTACAGCCTATATTAAAACCTAGGGAATCACAATTTAGGATATACTTTTCCTTTAAGAGTTTATCCTTATATGTTTAAAGTTTCATTTTTATTCTTATTAGATAAGTATTCAAGCCCCATAATTTCAATTTATTTTACTTAGTTAATAGAGGGAAATAGAAGAACACGTTACAATAATCAATGTGATAGAAAATGTAATTATTTCCATAATGATATGCCAAATCTGATGGAAATAGGTGCTCAAAACATCATGATAGTACTTTATCAACTGGATTAAGTTATGAATAATAATTTGAATCATGTGGAACGCCATAATTATTCAAGGAAAGAGAAATTTTACACCAAATCTGTCATGTAGAAAAGGCCTCCTATGTTTAGTGGATATTCTGATCCCCTCCTTGTAGAATAATGGATTAACTCCATTGAAAATATATCCATTGTCCTCTAGTGCTTAGAAGAAGAGAAATTTGTGTTGAAGGTCTATAATTTTTATGGATAAACTGATCAGTGTTTGAAAATGATAAAAAATATAGAGTCCAAGGAGGAAATTGATTCTGTGGAATGGGAGGAATTTGAGAAAATTATTTTCAATAAATATTTTCCTCGAACCCTCTATCTCAATATAGAAAGAGAGTTCCTCAAACTTAAGAAGAAGGAAGACGAGTCTATCAGAGTGTATGAAGAAAAATTTACAAGGATTGAAAGATAAACCTTTGGATTTGTCATGAACACCGAACTCAAGGTGGATCACTTCTTTAGTGTACTAAAGTTGAGTCTACAAGAAGAGTTGCCTATTTAAGACTTTGAAAGTTATGAGGAGATTGTCCATTGTGCCCCAAGGTTGAAAAAGATATCGGAGACTCTCAATAGTATCATGGGCTCAGTGAAAATAAAGAGGAAAATGGAGTCTACTATGGATGGATCATAAAATAAATCCCATGATGGGAAAAAAACCCAATATCCCACATGTCAAAATTGTGGGAAGAAGAATCCTGGGAACTGTCTAAAGGGAACAAGGAAATGATTCAAATGTAAAAGAATGTGGCATCTAGAAGATAAATTCCAAAGGAATATGAAGAATCCAACTAATGTAGAAGAATAGAGGAAGGTTTATATCAACACTCAACTAGTAGTGCAGTGTTTCAACTAAAAGGAACATGAGTATTTTTGAGAACGAATACCCTAAGCCTAGGGTTTTCAAAGGCAATCAACAATAACTTCCAAGGAAACTAGGAAGGGATTATTCTATCACTACCGTTGATATGGAGCCGGACAACGATGTGGTGACAGGTACACTAGTTATTCATTCAATAATAGAAAATGTACTCTTTGATTCAAGTTATATTCATTCTTTCATATCATGCAAGTTTAGAAGAACTATTCAAACACCACCTCAAAATTTGGAGGTTGAGTTATCAGTGGGAAAAAATAATGGGGAAATTATTGAATCCAAAGTACATAACTCTTCCCTAATTAATATTTGTGGACTGAACCTCTTAAAAAATCTTTTCATACTCCCTTTGGTAGAGTTTAATTCTATTTTGGGCATGGACTGGATATCTTTATATAAATATAAAATCAACTGTTGGGAAAGGGAGACCACTCTTCACATCTTGAAGCATCCTCCAATTCTTTACAAGTGTAAGGAGTAAGAAGAATCTCCTTTAGAATCATCATCTCATGTTGGATATTACTCCCTTATATGCAAGAATATCTCACTCAAATTACCGAGACAAAGGATATGATCATGCTTGAAGACATGCCCATCATGAGGGATTATATTGATTTATTCCCTAAAGAATTTCTTGGTTTTCTACTTGACCAAGAAGTTTAGTTCTCAATTGAAATTATTTCTAGATCTCTGCCTATATCAAAGAAACCTCATATAATGTCCACTATTGAGCTAAAAGAGCTAAAGAAGCAGTTACAGGAGAATCTAGATAAGGGTTTTATATGCCTGAGTGCTTTACTATGGGGTTCTCTATTCCTCTTCGTCAAGAATAAGTATGGAATACTGCACCTCTGTATCGATTATCAGGAGCTCAATTAGATAAAGATAAAGAAAAAGTATCCTCTTCCTCGAATATATGGCTTGTTCGATCAACTATGTGGGGCTAGTTATTTCTATAAGGTGGAACTTCAGTTAGGATATCACCAATTAAAGGCAAGGAAGGAAGATATTCCCAAGACTTCATTTAAAATGAGGTATAGACACTATGAGTTCACAATGATTCCCTTTGGACTCACTAATGCTCCAAAATTTTTCATGGATTTAATGAATAGAGTCTTTAGAGATTACCTTGACAAATATTTGGTAGTATTTATCAATGATATTCTAATATACTCTAAGATAATGGAGGAACACAAGGAGCATTTTAATACTATTATAAAGACTTTTCAAAGGGACAAACTATATGAAAAGTATAGTAAATGTGAGTTCTGGATGAAGGAAATATCATTCTTGGGGAATGTTATCACCAGTAAAAGAATATCTGCGGACCCTTATAAGATAAAGAAAATCAAAGAGTGTCCTGGGCCAACATCTGTAATAGATATCTACAACTTTCTTGGTCTAACAGGGTATTACCGACAATTTTTGAATAACTTCTCATGATTTTAAAACCCAATAACCAAGCCGACAAAGAAGGGAGTGAAGTTTTTCTAGACTCAACAATGTGAGGAAAACTTTAAGGATCTCAAAAATCGGCTTATCACAACACCAATACTCACACTCCCCAAAAGTAGAGAACTATTTATGGTGTAAAATGATGCTTCAAAGAAAGGATTAGGATGCGTACTTATGAAAAATGATAAAGTGATATCCTATAACTCAAGGCATTTGAAAATTCATCAGAAAAACCAACCTATGCATGATTTGGAGTTGGTGGTTATAATCTACATGTTAAAAATATGGTGGTATTATCTCTATGGGGAGAATTGTGAGATATATAATGACCAAAAGAGTATCAAATATATATTCACATAGAAGAAGCTTAATATTTTCTATTGAATATGGTTAGATCTCATCAAGGATTACGACTTCTCAATCCACCACCACCCTGGTAAGGCAAATAAGGTGGCAGATGCTCTAAGTAGAAAGGATCCTGCATCTTTATCAATGATGATAATTGAGAAGGATCTATTCTTCTTAGGATTACAAAGGATGGACATGGGAATCATTAAGGGAGTAACTTCATCAATCCTTTCTCAAATTATTTCCTAATTGTATCATTTAGAGAAAATAAGGGATACTCAATGAAATGATGTAAAGATTCAAAAAAGGGTGGAAGCTTTCCAAAATGGGAAATCCTACGAGTTCATGATCAGTGAGGATGGAATCATAATATTTGTGTCACAAATATGTGTAACATATAATCTGGAGATAAATAAAGAGATTCTGAATGACGCATATAGCTCAGCCTTCTATATTCACTCAGGGAGCACAAATATGTATCAAGATCTTCAAGAGAACTTTTTGTGAGACATTATGAAAATGGAGATTGCTGAATATACGTCAAAGTTCCTGGTATTACAGAAAGTGAAAGATGAAAATAAAAAGTATAAAGGGATGATGAAACCATTACCCATACCAACATGGAAATCCGAAAACATCACCATGGAATTTTTCACCAGACTTCCAAAGACATCCAGAGAAAACAATGTTATATGGGTTATTTTGGATCATCTTACAAAGGCATCTCACATTATTAAAATTTTAGAGAACTTATCCCTGGATCAAATTGCATAGATATACATCAAAGAAGTGGTAAGGTATTATGGAGTAACACTGTCTATTATATCTGACTGAGATCCAATATTCACCTCTAAGTTCTGGAAAAGTCTCTAATATGCTCTAAACACCGAGGTAAACTTCAGTACGACCTATCATCCTCAAACTGATATCCAACCTGAGTGGACTATTAAAACACTAGAATACATATTGAGAGCATATTCTATGTACTTAAAATTAGGATGACACCAACATCTTTCACTAGTAAAATTCTCCTACAATAATAGTTTCCACTCAAGAATCCAAATGGCAACATATAAATCCCTTTATGGTAAAAGGTGAAGAACACTGAAATGATGGGATAAAGTCAGTTAATGTAAGATGCTAGTACATGAAATGGTTGAAGAAATGGTGGACAAGGTGAAAACCATTCAGCAACACATCAAGGTAGTCCAAAGTTGACAAAAGTGATATACAGACAATAGTCGATGGGACCCCGAGTTTAAGGTTGGAGACATGATATTCCTCTACATATCTCCATGGAAGAGTATCATGAGATTCAAAAATAAAGGGAAGAAAAGTCCATGGCACATTTCCCCCTTAGATATCCTTGATTGTGTTAGAGATTTGGCCTATCGACTAGAACTTACACCCACCATGTCTCAAGTACACGATGTATTCCACGTATCCCTCTTGAGGAAGTTCATACAAAATCCTCCACATGTACTAAATTCAGAGGTTATATAGTTGGATAATGATATTTCATATGAGGAGCAGCAAGTGAATATCTTGGATTTTAGAGTTAAATTTCTGTGCAACAAGACCACTCACCTAGTCAAATTACTATGGTGGAACCATAAGTAAGAAGAGGCAACTAAGAGCTGGAGGAAGCGATGAAGGAAAAGTACCCACACCTGTTTTCACCTTAGTATGTAAAACAAAATTTTGAGGGTGAAATTTCATAAGGGGGAAAGAATGTAATGAACCAAAGTTTTATGAATTAAAATTTCCTTCTTATAATTATTTAATATGGTATAAACACATATAGAACACAATAAAAGCTTTATAAATGATGAATGGATGAAATAAGAATCATTTATAGAAGTTAAGGAACTTATACTGAAGAAAAAGTAACTTAACCCTTGGAATAGTAATGTGACCCTCATGAATACTAAACTAACCTATTGAATAATAACCTCACCAATGAAAGTATAAATAAAATTTAATTATCTTATAAATGTTAATATGATATAATTATATCATAGTATAAGTAAAAAAGAGCTTTAAAAATTATTAATGAAGTGTCAGTAATTTTATAGGTCATAAACATTTAATTAATTTTTTTTTGATTAATTTAATAATTAAAAAAAAATTATTTTCATAAAATGTATTCATAAATTAATATTTTTATGTCTTAATATTATGAGATAATTTTATGAGACCTTAATTAACTATTCAAAGTGTTATAAATTCAGTTTTAATTTTTAAAATTTATATTTTCTAAATTAATTATGATTTTAATTAAAAATTAATTTTATCATATTTAGAAAAAATATTTCATAATTTTTTTTTCATATTTTTAATTCTACACATTGGAAAATGGATAGGGTGAATTTTTGGGATTTTTCTAAAATACTTGATTTTTTGGTGAATAGTAAATTACGATAATTTACAATAAAAGCTAAGTACTTGAATTATGGAGTCATAGGTGTGCTGATGTAATCCCATTATCTCAAACTAAAATTCTCAATTTACTGTAATTATTCTCAAGAACCAACACTATTTCTTGTCTTGAGAAAAATAATAAAATATTGAGTAAAATAATGAGAAAACACCCCTCTCTTCCACTATAAATACCAATCCTCACCACCTCTTCTCCTCACACCTCTCAAGAATTTATCCTTTTGAAAATTATGCTCAAATATTCTCCAAATAACCTTCCCCACTATCATGATATTTTTTTCTTAATAAAATACCAAAACTTATCCCCTAAGGTGGTTCTCAAGAAGAAGGAATCAAGAGGTAAAACCCTATTCCGTTTTCTTTCAATTTCTTTTCAAGTTCATTTATTTTTCTTTTCTCTCCTCACCTTACCTCATAAAAATGGCATGAAAACTCCAGTATCATACTTATACTATACATTATCATGTTTATGGAATAATTATTCTTCAAATCTCTTCTCCTATCTCATTTAATTTAAGAATAAAAACATCATTCGTGAGGTGCCGATTTACCACCTTTGTGAATGACATGCTATCATATTTCAATTATGTATTCAAGGATGGTCATGAAACAATTTTTAAGGTTGAAAAGAAATTAAAATATATGTATTATATCTTATTTAATGTCCTGGAATCATTTTTTACACATGATATTATTTTATAAAACAAAATGAGTTCGTTATGATAAAAAAAAGTTAAATTAATATAAATGATTGTAATTAATGATTTATCTAATAAATCATACTAACCTTTGGAAACAAATGGTATTTTAACATACTATAATTTAATAATATATAATTTCATTTCTAGACAACTATCCTCATTCTATATTATTTTCTATACACATATATAAGTAAACAGATCATGACAACCAAGGAAATCAATACTCCAAAACAATGAAATTGAATCTCTTAACCCATCAAAAAGGCCATAAATGAACTTAATAAATTCATAATAAAAAAAATATATGTATAAGTGATTATTTAATTATTAATTAATCAATAAAATTTTATTATTCATGACATTAATATCAAGTGAAAAATCATTTCGGACATAAGGTAAGTGATTCTACTCGAACCTCCATTATTCCTTTAGGTTACTCTTTCTCTCTTTTTAACCAAATAAAATTCTCTTTTATTTTTATGTGAATCATCTAAATTATTTTTATATGTTAAAAAATCATGTTTCAATATACATTCATCCTTTTTTGGGGATATACATGATTTTAAGAGGTTACCTACTCAATTCTTCCCGATAAACAAGCCCGATTTAAGTGAACTTCCTAAATTCATACCCAATTTCAAGTGAACTATATAATCTGTTTTAATAAACCATTATCTTACTTGAATAGGTAATTTTATCATAAAAAACTACCTTGTTTCAATTATGGTTTTATAAAAAAAATTATTCCATTTCAATTTTAAATAGTCTGGAAAGTTTTCCCTTAAACCGTACTAAAACGTTTTATTTATAAAGTATCTTAAACACTCTTTTCACTTCAATTTGACATAAAATATCATGATATATTACTATATTACTTTATTATTTTCCATTTATTATTTAATTCATTTATTTCATGGACACTTTTATGATACATCCATTTATTATGCTTTTGACATGATTATGATACCAAATTCTTTCCATGGATAACCCTTATGTTTATATTTCATTACTTATATATGATTCTTTAAGTGGAAATAAAATTCATGAACATGTTATAATGGTTTAACCTAGATATAACTCCAATTAATTGGTTAATTTTCATTCTCATGAGATGCTATGTGTAACAGTCTTGGTGGCTAGCCTTAACTCGTGTTCCTTTATGTGCAACGAGCCTTGACTCGCGATCCCCTATGTGCAATGAGCCTTGACTCATACTAAATTCATGTTTTATGTTGTGGAAAAATTATTATTATTCCATGATTATATGATATAATGATCTATATGTTATGATTCCTTATGTTTAATCATGTTCCATGCCTTCATATATATTTATGTTATGCCTTCTAACCCATGTGATAAGCTTTATTTTAATGTTTATTCCCTTACTTTGCATTTTAGCTCATACATTTGTTCATGTTATCCCTAGGTTATCATATAAATATTTAAGGGCTCAAATTAAGTTATGAGAATATAATGGATGATAAAAAATGAAATGTTTTATTTAGTCCCATGTTTTTAGTTTTATGTACATATTCCTCAAGGACACTAGACTTTATGGTCCTTGCATTAAAATTTTATGTTTAATTATTCTTAAAATATTTTAATGATCTTTATAAAAGACTAGGGTCTCTATAAATCATTACAATTTGGTATGTGGAGGTGAGGAAAGGATAAGAAAATAAAAGAAATTAAATTAAAATGAAAGAGGATTTTACATCTTGAACTTCTTCTCCTCAAGAGCCACCTTAGGGTAATTGAGTTTGGTCTTTTGTTGAGACCAAAGGATCCTGGAAATGGGGGAGAGAATTTAGAATAGTATTAGACATAATTTGAACAAGCTTCATGTCTTTTTATGTGTGAGTATAAGAGGTGGTATTTATAGTGGGAGAAGAGAAGTATTTTTGATAATTTCATTCATTTGTTTATTATTTTGGCTCAAGTATATCAATAATGTTGATTCTTATTACTAAATAAAGTAATTATTTCATTTGATTTTGATAAAATGGGTAATTAACTCATCCACACATCATAAATTATGCAATAATTCATGCATTTTTTAAATACAAAAAATTACCACATTTCACTATTCAAAAAAATCAAATATTTTAGAAAAATCCTAAAAAATCACCCCAACCATTTTTCGATGTGTAGAATTAAAAATTGGACTCCATTTTATAATTTTTTTATAAATATTATAAATTTAAATTTTAATTAAAATAATAATTTATTTAAAAAATACAAATTTTAAAATTATAATTGATTTTATGACACTTTTAAAAATTAATTAAAGTATCATAAATTTAACTTATAATAAAAAGAAAACAAAATATTAATTTAAGATTCTATTTTATGAGAATAAATTTCCATTTAAATCATTATAATACTTATAAAAATGTAAATAAACATTTTTGTTTCATAAAAATACCAATACTTAATTTATATTTTTTAAAACATTTATTTACATATACTATGATATAATTATATCATATTTTCATGTATAAGATACTTAAATTTTATTTATACTTTCATAGGTGAGGTTATTATTCTATTAACCAGTTTACTATTCCTAATGGTCACATCACTATTCCAATAGTGAAGTTACTATTCCATTAGTATGAGTTCCTTAATTTCTAGGAATTCCACTTATTTCATCTATTATTCAATTATAAAGTTTGTATTATGTTATCAGTGTTATTTTATATGGTTTATCCTATATGGAATAATTATAAGAAGTGAATTTCCATTGATAGAATTCTGGGTTGTCACATTCTTCCCCCTTATGAAATTTCACCCAATAAATTTCATTTTTACATTCTAAGGTAAAAATAGGTGAGGGTACTTCTCCTTCATGACTTCCTCCAGTTCCCATGTCGCCTCTCCATACTTATGGTTCCACCATAGTAATTTGACCAGGTGAGTAGTCTTTCTTCATAGAACATTATCTCTACAGTCTGAGATCTTCATTAAATTCTCTTCATATGATAGGTTGTTCTCTAGTTGTACCACCTCCAGAATCAGTACATGTGAGGGATCTGGTATGTACTTCCTCAAAATGGATATATATAATACATAATGTAATGAAAACATGGTAGGTGAAAGTGTTAGTTGACAGGCCACAACTCTAACACAATCAAGAATATCGAAGGGGCCGATGTACTTGAGACTCATCTTTCCTTTTTCTCAAATCTCATGATCCTCTTATATAGAGATATGCATCGGAGTACCATGTCTCCAACCTCAAACTCTTGGTCTCGATAATGATTATCTATATAGCTCTTCCATTAACTATGGGAAACCTTTATGTGCTACCAAATGTTTTTCACATTTTCTACCATCTTTTGAACATTTTATGTTTTAGAAGCTTACATTCACTGAATTCATCCCAGCAAGCTAGTGTTCTACATCTTTTCACATAAAAGGATTCATATAGAGCCATTTGGATGCTATAGTAGAAACTATTTTTATAAGAGAACTTGACCAGAGGTAGATGTTGGTCCCATCCTCCCTTATAGTCTATAGAACATGATCTCAACATGTCTTCCTATCTATGAATAGTTTGATTAGATTGGAAATTAGTTTGAGTATGATAATACTTAATGAAGTTCAACTCAGTGTTTAGAGAATCTTGGAGACTTTTCCAAATCATGGAGGTAAATATCAGATCCTGATCAGAGACAATCGATAGTGGTACTCTATGAAACCACACAAATTCTCTGATGTATATCTATGCAAGTTCATAGAGCGATAATTCCTCTCAAATTGTGATAAAGTGAGCTACCTTTATAATATGATCCAGAAAAACCCATATAGCATTGTTTCCTTTAGATGCATTTGGATGTCTGGTGACAACGTCCATGGTGATGTTTTCCCACTTTTATGTTAGTATGGGTAATTGTTGCACCATTCTATAATAATTTTTCCTTTCTCCCTCCACTTTTTGACATAATAGACACTTTTATTTATATTCAGCAGTTTCCTTCTTCATATTGTCCCACCAATAATTCTCTTGGAGATCTTGATACATATTTGTGATCCTTTAGTGAATAAAGAAGGTCAATCTATGTGAATCATTCAGAATATCTCTCTTTATCTATTTATTGGATTATAAACATAATCATGACCCAAATCTCATGACTCATTCCTCATCAATTTTGAACTCTGAGGATTTCTCCTTTATGACAGCTTCCATCTTTTTCTGAATTCCCACAACATTTCTTTGAGTATCATTTATTTTTTCCATAAGGGATGGTTGATAAATCTTTTGATAAAGTATTTATGATGTTCATTACTTAATGATTCTCATATCCATCCCGTTCAAATATTAGAATATTGGATCCTTCTCAATTCTTATCATTGATAATTTTGTAGGATCCTTTGCACATAGAGAATCTTTCACTTTATTTGCCTTACCAGGATGGTAGTGGATTGAGCAGTCATAATCCTTGATGAGATCTAACCATCTTCACTGGATCATATTAATCTCATTATGTGTGAATATATATTTTATGATCTTATAATTAGTATATATTTTCCACTTCTCCCCACATAGATAATGACACCAAATTTTCAACACAAAGACCACAACTACCAACTCTAGATCATGCATGATATAGTTTTTTCTCATGAATTTTAAACTACCTTGAGGCGTAGAATATAACTTTATCATTTAGAACCAGTACAAAACCTAATACCTTATTTTAAGAATCATTGAATACTACAAAGATTTCTCTAATTGTTGGAAGTGTGAGTATTAGTACAATTATAAGCCTCTTTTTAAACTCTTTGAAGGAGTCTTCACATTCACTAGTCTAGAAAAACGTTTCTACCTCCCAAGTCAGCTTGATTAGTGGGTTTTAAAATCATGAGATGTTCTTCAAAAATCACTAGTAATACCCAGCTAGGCTAAGGAAACTATAGATCTCTATTATAGATGTTGGAATGGGACACTCTTTGATTTCCCTTATCTTATAAGGGTCCACATATATTCCTTTTTTGGTGATAACACACCCCAAGAATGATACTTCCTCCATCCAGAACTCACATTTACTATACTTTGCATAGAGTTTCCCCATTCTCATAGTTTTTATCACAATATTCAAATGATCCTCATGATCCTCCTTGAATTTGGAGTATATCAGAATATCATCGATAAATACTACCAAAAAATTGTGAATGTAATCTCTAAAGACTCTATTCATTAAGTCCATGAAAATTACTAGAGCATTGGTGAGTCTGAAGGGCATAATTATGAACTCATAGTCTCCATACCTTGTTCGAAAGGATTTCTTGGAAATATTTTCATTATTCACCTTTAATTGGCGATATCCTGACTGAAGGTCCACCTAATATAAATACTTGTCCCAACATATTTGATCGAACAAGTCATCTATCCATGGTAGGTTATACTGGTTCTTTATTGTGATTTTTTTGATCTCACGATAATCAATGCATATGCACATCGATCTATCCTTCTTCTTGATGAATAGGATAGGTGCACCCCATGTTGAAGAACTCTGACATATAAAACCCTTGTCAAGATTCCCTTGTAACTACTTCTTTAGTTCCTCTAACTCAGTAGTGTCCATTCTATAAGGTGTTTTTTATATAATAAGTGATCCCAGAATAAGTTAAATTGAGGACTCAACCTCTCAACTAGAAGGAAGACCAAACAATTATTTAGGGAACACATCTATTTAGTCCCTCACAATGGCCATATCTTCGAGCATGATCTTCTCATTTTTATTGATCATTTGAGCTAGATATGCTTCCTCATAAGAAAATAATATCCAAAATTGAGATGATGAATCTAAAAGAGATTCCTTCTACTCATTACACTTGTATAGAATAGGAGGATTTTTTGGGATGTGAAGAGTGATATCCCTTTATCGACAATTCATGTTGGATTTGTATGAAGGTATATAATCCATGACCATTATAGCATCAAAATCTAGCAAGAGAAGTAAGAAAAATTTGATGGGAGGTTTATTCCACAAAATTATATAAGGATGATTTATATACTTTGGATGTAATAATTTCCCCATTAACTATTCTCAAAGATAACTCAACCTTTATATTGTTAGGTGGTGTTTAAATAGTTCTTCTAACCTTAAAATATATGAAATAATGTGTACAACTAGAATCAAATAGCGCATTCTCTATTCTTGAATAAATAACCAGTGTGCCTATCACCACATCATTTTCAAGTTCCGACTCAGTAGTAGTGATATCATAGGCACTTCCTTGTTTCCTTATGTGTTGTTGTTGGTTATTTTCTCTAAAAACCATTGTATTAAGGCATTGGATCACAAAATTTCCATGGTCCCTGCAGTTGAAACACTGCTCTACAGACTGAGTTTTGATTTGAACCTTTCTTTATTCCTCCATATTTGTGGGATTATTTATATACCTTCAACAATTATTATCTAGATGCCCCTATATTTCATATTTGAAGCATATTCTGGTTTCTTTTAGACAGTTCCTAGGATGCTTCTTCCCAAAATTTTGACACGTGGGATGTTAGAGTTTATTTCTATCATGAGATTTATATGTTGATCTTCCCATATTAAACTACATTTACACATTTTATCTCTAGGTCCATGAGACCACTAATAATATCTAATATTCATTTCAAACTTAAAGGAATAATGAAAAATCTCTTCATAGCTGTCGAAGTCTCCAATCACCAACACTTTTTATAGACTCAAATTTAGTCTGCTAAAGAACTGATCCACCTGGCTTTAAAAATTCATGAAAAATCCAGAGGCATATCATTCAAGTCTTGTGAATTTATCTTCATACAGCCCGATATATTTATCTTTCTTTTTCTTCAGTTCGAGGAACTACCTTTCCATCTTAATAAAGAGGGTTCAGGGAAAATATTTATTTAAAAAAAATTTGTGAAAAATTATCATTACATGGAATCCATTACTTCCTTGATTTTTTTTTATTTATTAAAATTTACCATTGATCAGATTCCCCATCAAAAAAATATACCTCCATCACAAATTCTCTTCTTATGAGCACTGGAGGACAAAAAATATATTCTCAATGGAGTTAATCCATTGTTCCACGATGATGGGATCGAAAGATCCACTAAACATGGGAGGTATTTTTCTCATAAAGGATTATAATGTAACTTTATATCTAGTAGGAGAAAGTGGGAGTTCCACATGTTTCAAGTTATTATTCATAAATTTAACCAGTTGAGTAAGTACTATAACAAATTTTTGAAATCTCGTTTCCATCAGATTTGGCATTTCATTAGGGTGATCGTCACATTGCTTATCACATTGATTATGGACATGAGTTATCTTATTTCCATCCATTAACTAAGAAAAAGAAAGCACAATTATGGGGTCTTCAATACTTAGCTAATAAACATATAAAAAGGAAACATTTAACTTAGAAGGATAAACTTATAAATGGAAAGTATATCATAACATGTGATTTCCAAAGTTTTAATCTAGGTTATCCATGGTGATAGAATTATCCCTAGGGTTCTTACTAAAGTTTTATAAGAATAATATTCAAAAAATAACTAAACCATTCTTTCATAAAAACAATAAAAACCCTATAATTTTCACATATTATTACATGATTTAAGAATAAGTAGCCATCAAATACAAACCAAGGATCATAAATTCTAGTGTCTTTGGAAGATTATATACATGATTAGAAAGCATGAAACCATAATAAAAACTTATTTTATTTAATCACCATAATGAGATCCTAAATTCCATTGAGATCTTACATATGTATAGGATAACCTTGGGAATTACATGAATAAAGGTATGAGATAAAAAGGAGAGTATGGGAAAAAAATAGAAGTAAAGCATATCAAATGAGTTAGAAGACATAACATGATAACATAAAAAGGCACAGAACATGAATAAAAACAAAGAAGCATACCATGTATAACATGAGATTATGTAACAATGGAATCATAGGAATGTGAAAATAACATACATCATGACATAATCATGAGACAAGACTAACTTCCAAGTCCATTTCACATAGTGGACAAAGTCCCATAAAGGAATCAAGTTTAATCCAATTTCCAACATGACGTCTCATGAGACCAAACATTATCCAATGAATTAGAGTGATATCTGGGAACATCCATCATAACATGTTCATGAATATGTGTTCCATATGAAAAATCATACATAAGGGAAAAACATAAGGGTTATCCATTGAAATAAGTGGGTTTCATAATCATGTCATAAAACATAAAAATTATGCATATCATAAAGGTGTCCATGAAATAATGGATTTAAATCATACATGTACATTAATAAGAGAAGATACACATAGATCATGGTAAATTATGTTTAGCTAAAGTTTAATCATATAAAAAAAGCGTTTAAAAAACATTAAAGATACACTTTAGTTTTTTTTAAGGAAAAAGATTTAAGAGTTTTAAAAGGTAAAAGGAATAATCATTTATATAAAACCAGAAATGAACTAAGATAGTTTTTCATGATAAAAAATTTGGTTTTAGAAAATTATCGGTGACTTAACATAGAGTACATAGTGTACTTTTAAATGGGTAAGAAACTAGGAAGTCCCCTTTAATCGAGCTTACTTATTAGGAGGAATTGAGAAGGGAGCCTTATAAAACATGCATTTACCTATAAAAGAAAGAATAATTGAGCTAGGTACATATTTTTATAACAGACACATAGAATTTAGGGGGAGTAAATAAGAATTATTAATAATTTATTTTTAGTAAATAGAGAGAAAACGTAACCTGAAGGAATAATGGTGGTTCAGAGAGAAACCCTTACCTTATGTCCAAAATTGTTATGCACTTTCACTTAATGTTATGGACAATGAAATTAGAACCATTAATTAATTAATTTATAACCTATCATATATGTATTTTATTTATTATAATTTTATTAAGTTCATTTATGACCCTTTTGATGAGTTATAAGATTCAATTTCATTGTTTCAGAACTGTTTATTTCATGATTTTATGATTGGTTCCCTTGAGTTTAATTATGAAAGATCTTGTAAAATGGAAGAAAAACTATAGAAGTGAAATTATATGATATGTATTCTCCTCCATAATTTTATATGGTTCCATATATAATTTTTTTATATAAATTAAAATGATTAATTAGATAAAATGTTAATTATGAAGGTTAGTTTATTTTGGTGAATTTTCGATCATCAGGAACTAGTTTTGTTTTATTATTTAATATTATGCACATATATTGGTTATATAAAATTAAATAAGATGTAATAAATATATTATAATACGTTTTAACAATAAAAATGGTTTTAGGACCTACATTTAAAGTGATAATGGAAAATGAAAATACATCATCCATGATGGCGGTAAATCGACACATCACATATGTTGTTTTCATTTTTAGAATAAAAGAAAGAGGGAAGAAATTTGATGATGGATTATTACATTAATACAATTAAATTAAATTATATAAAAGATAATGGAGTTATCATTCCACCTTGTGATAGGGATGTGATTAAAGGATAATAAAGGAAAAGAAATTAAAAGAAAACCAAAGAGGATTTTACCTCTTGAACTTCTTCTCATTGAGAGCCTCCTTAGAACAATTGGGTTTGGTCTTTTGTTGAGACCAAATGCTCTTGGATTTGGGGGAGAGACTTGGGAAGAGGATTGGTTAGAATTTGGACAAGGTTTAAGGCTTTGGAGGTGTGATAAGAAGAGGTAGTTCGTGGTGGTATTTATAGTGGGAGGAGAGGAGTATTTTTTTTTAATTCATTTGTTTATTATTTTGGCTCAAGACTATGAATAGTGTTCATTATTAAGACTAAATATAGTAAATAGTGTATGTGAGTTCTAACCAATGAGTTCTTACCTCATCTACACATCATTCATTACTCAATAATTCATGTATTTCTTAAATACCATAAATTACCGTATTTCACTATTCACCAGAAAATCAACTATTTTAGAAAAATCCCAAAAATTATGGAAAAACAATTTTTAAAATGTTAAATTCAAAAATGGACTTCATTTTATGATTTTTTTTTTCAAAATTTGAGAAATTTAATTTTTAATTAAAATCATCATTTATTTGAAAAATACAAATTTTAAAATTATAAATGATTTTATGCAGTTTGAAAAATTAATAAAAGTATCATAAAATTATCTTATAATCATAAGAAAATAAAATATTAATTTATGACTCTTATTTATGAAAATAAATTTCCTTTTAAATCATTATATTAATTATAAAATTGTAAATGAACATTTTTGTTTCACAAAATTACCAATACTTAATTTATCATTTTTAAAACATTTATTTAATTATACTATGATATAATTATATCATATTTTCTTTATAAGATACCTAAATTTTATTTATAGTTTCATATGTGAGGTTATTATTCTATTTTCTAGTTTACTATTCCTAATGGTCACATTACTATTCCAACAGTCAAGTAACTATTCAGTCGGTATTGGTTCCTTAATTTATAGAAATACCACTTATTTCATTCATTATTCAATTATAATGTTTTTATTATGTTCTCAATGTGATCTTATGTGGTTTATACTATATGACATAATTATAAAAATAGAATTTATATTGATTGAATTCTGGGTTGTTACACACACAATAACGCATTCAAAAATCGACCCTATTCAGGTGAATAAGTATATAAGATATAGTGGGACCCACCACAGTGTCTGAGAGTTGTACAAGTTTTATAGATCGATGATAAATAAATAAATTTATTTTTATTCAAGTAAAAAATAATTGGGTTTCATTTATTTTTTAAATATATTTATAGGTGTTAGGAAAATACAAGAAATAATATTATACGAATGAATATTATTTTAATATTCTAGGTTCATGTAATATTAGCAGGAATTACGAGTTGAGTTAATGATCTAGGTTTAACACATAATATATTTAATATATATTAAAATTATGTGATTAGATCTAAATAATATTTATGATTTAGTTTAGTTCATCATAATTTTTATTTAGTGTTAAATTTATAGGGTTCAAGAACCCTATCCAGATATTTTGTGCAATCCACTTTATAAGGAGGAGAGGAGCTTCATTCCATGTACTATTCATGAATTTATAATTGATGGATTCTCTCTCCTCTAGCATCCTAGAGAGAGAAATCCTCTATCCTAATTGATCGATCTAAGAGGCCTTCAAAAAATTGAAGGCGTGAGATCATAGTGATCGTTGCAATGTCTAAGTGATCACCAGCATTTTTCACTAACACACGAAATTAAATTAATGATATGCACATGAATTCTTGGAGCATGTGTAGATGATTTAGAGGGGTTTGGATTCAAATAATTTGAGAAATGGTCACTGAACACTTGCAACAGATGTGCACGCTTCAAATCGGAATGAGGTTCTTATTCTATTTAATTTTCATGCTCTGTTTAATTCATGAAAGATCATTGGACTATACCGGGGCTTGGATCACCATAGAAGGCAAGTTCCATTGCTCCAGTGATAAATTTTTTAAAATATCCGGCCCACTATCTTCCAATACATTCCCCAATAACTTAAAGTGGTATTGGATTGAATCATGTGCATTTTTTGAGCCAAGAAAATTAAATTAGCTTTAAATTTAAGTAGAGGGTTTTAATTTTCTCCCAATAGATCCAATCACGATTCGATCTGAGGTCAGAGAACCAAGTTACTATCTAAAAAAATATGGATCTAAAGTGGTTCTGTTCTTCTGATATTAAAATTTTGGATATTAACAATTTGAATAATAATATATCTATATATATTTTTGTTCAATTTTTAATTTTGAGGCTGTCAAATAGTCAGATTCCGATCATCGGATTCCGGTGGATGGAAATTTACCAGCCGGTGACCCCTATTGTTTCCACACCAATTGTGGAAAATTTTTAACAGAAAAAAACAAAAAATTTACAACCTATTAAATAGGCTTTGGGAAAACTAGGTGGGTGTCTTTTTTTCTGGTTACAAGACAAAAAAAGAACTTTGTGAAATGTACAATTGGCAGCATGGTGGACCCCCTCCTTTGACTATCGTGCATTGAACTCCTCCGCCACATCGTATCAGGCCGCCCCACTCCTCTGGAATCCTGCACTAGCATCGTCTCCAATACCCTGAATAACTGGAATATCCAGTTTACCTAAGATGATTCTAGGTTTATAAAAAAAAAGTGGTTGTTGGATTGAAATGCAATAAAAAATGTAGCTGTCAATTTTTTTACAAAAAACCATTTTTACCCTCTACTGTTATTACCATCATACAGCTGTAATACATCATAAAAACAAATTAAAACCATAAAAACCTATAAAAAACATAAAAAAAAACACATCAGAAAACAAAAACACTGAATAATAAAATTCTTTTTAAAATGCTATAAAAACTCAATAAATTATAAAAAACATAATAACATATAAAAAATGTTGATATAAAAAAAGCGTTGATATAAAACATAAACATTTCAAAACCAGAAAATAGATATAAAAAATGTAGATATAAATTACTATTTAAAACATATCAATTTATAAAAAATTTATAAAATGGAAAAATATAAATTTCTTATAAATAGTTATTTTTAAAAATATAACAATTTTGTATTTCTTAAATAATACTGTAAACAACTATTAATCTTTGCAAGTTTAAAAAATATTTTTATGAAAGAAATTAAAAATATGTACTTAGAAAAATGTAACAAAACATTATTACATTTAGAAGTTAAATAAAAATATTGTTTGGATATAATAAAATTTTCTCAAATAAAGAGAAAATTGTTATTTTATAAATGTATAACCATTTTTATGCTGTAAATTTTTAAAGGCATAAAAAATATATTTTATAATGGAACTAAAAATAAAAAATACCAATTTCTAAAAAAATCACATTTTTATTTAAAGGACAAAATGTCAATGAAGAATTTCCATTATAAAAAAAATATTAAAAAATAAAAGGCGAAAATGTAAATTAAATTTTAATGAATGTATTTATATTAAATGAAATTACATATTATATGTATTTAAATTTTTATAAAAAATTTTATAAAAATAATATAATTTACTATTTAAAAATATATATAATACATGAATAGAAATGTAAATAAAATGTACATATTTAGGAATTTCCAGTGGAGGTTCCAGTGGATGTTCCAGTGAAGGTTCCAGGGGAAGTTCCTGTTGATTTTCCAGTTCTAGTGGAGGTTCTAGTGGAGGTTCCAGTGGAGGTTCCAGTAGGGGCTCTAGTGGAGGTTCTATTGAACATTACCATAGATGTTCCAGTGAAAATTCTAGTAGACATTCTAGTGGAAGTTTCAGTGGATGTTCCAGTGGAGGTTCTGGTGGAAGTTCCAGTGGAGGTTCTGGTGGAATTTCCAATTGAAGTTCCAATAGATTTTCCATAATACAACAAAAGTATATATTTATAAAACAATAGAATATATTAATAAAAATTAAAATTTGATAAATATATTTATATTAAATGAAATTATATATAATATATGTAATGTAGTTTATTCAACATATATACTAATAACAATTATAAATATATTAAGAGGAAGTTCCAATGGAGGTTCTAGTGGAGGTTCCAGTGGAAGTTCCAGTGGAGGTTCCAGTTCTAGTGGAGGTTCCAGTGGATGTTCAAGTGGAGGTTCTAGTGGAGGTTCCAGTGGAGGTTCTAGTATAATTTCCAATTGAAGTTTCAATGAATGTTCCATAATACAAAAAAAGTATATATTTATAAAAATATATAATATATTAATAAAAATTAAATTGTAATAAACATATTTATATTAAATGAAATTATATATAATACATGTAATATATTTTATTCAACATCTATACTAATAAAAAATATAAATCTATTAAGAGGATGTTCCAGTGGAGGTTCCAGTGGACGTTCCAGTGGAGTTTCCAGTGGAGGTTCCGGTGGAGGTTCCAGGTTCTAGTGGATGTTCTAGAGGAGGTTCCAGTGGAGGTTCCACTAGAGGTTCCTGTGGAAGTTCCAATAGAGGTTCCAGTGGAATTTCCAATTGAAGTTTCAATGCATGTTCCACAATACAACAAAAGTATATATTTATAAAAATTAAATTTTAATAAACATATTTATATTAAATTCAATTATATATTACATATTTTATTCAACATCTATACAAATAACAATTATAAATCTATTAAGAGGATGTTTAAGTGGAGGTTCCAGTGGACGTTTCAGTGGAGGTTCCAGTGGATGTTCCAGTGGAGGTTCCAATGGATGTTTCAGTGGAGGTTCTAGGTTCTAGTGGAAGTTCAATTGAAAGTTCCAGTGGAGGTTCTTGTGGAGGTTTTAGTGGAGGTTCCAGTGGAGGTTTCAATGGAGGTTCCAATGGAGGTTCCAGTGGACATTCCATTGGAGGTTCTAGTAGATGTTCCAGTGGAATTTCCAAATGAAATTTAAATGGATATTTCCACAATACAACAAAACACTACTGCAAATTTTAACTTTCCCAAAAGTTCAAAACCATTGGGATAGCTGTTGAAACCATTGGGATAGGGTATTCCAACAATTTTGGGAACCGTTGCAGTGCTGGCTGTTGCAATTTCCCTATACCAACGATTTCTATGAAACTTTTGGTATAGGGATGTCTAGATTTACTCTATTCCAACAGTTTCTAGGAAACTGTTGGGATATATGTGTACCAACGGTTTCCAAACCATTGGTATACATACTTCCCAACGAGCTTCTCTATTCCAACGGTTTAGGAACCATTGGTGTACATACTGCCTGCTCTATTCTAATGGTTTTATTAAAACCATTGTAATATATGTATTCACTCCTCTGTATACCAACAGTTCTAAGAACCATTGGTATATCCTCTTTTCCAAAAAAAAAGAGTAGGAAGAGAACCTTTCAGCCAGAACCTGTTAAAAACTTACAACTACTGCCCCACTGCCCACTCCCCTAACCCAATAACCCCTGCCCATTCCCCTACCCCACTACCCCCATGCCCAATCCCCTACCCCACTACCCACTCCCCACTCCCCACTCCCCACTCCACTGCACCATCCCCACTCCACTTCAACATCCAACTTCTCTGCAGTATCCCCCACTCCACTTCAGGATCCCCACTTCCCCATGATCCCCCTATAGTGTTTTATCATATGTACAGAATGCTCAAGAATACTCAGATTTCCTTCTAGCTCAGGCCTCGCAAGTGGAATCTCCTCATATGGGAGTTTCCCAATCCCTCATGCATGCAGGTGTGTGTACCATATCCACCCTAATGTGTGATGTTCCCAGCCATTCTCCACAAGCTTTATCTAGTGTGTCAAAGGGGGATAAATTTCAAGCACAGGTTCTCTCAACTCCTACAACATTCTCTTTGCCTTAGAATAATAGATTGTGTTTGAGATCTTAATACAAACACACTCAAGAGTCACGTTATTGTTAGATGAAAGGGGATAAGATTCCTAGGGCCAAAGTCAGGTGACAAAAAGATCAATGATCCCAATACGAATACCTGAGGCCTAAGTTCTTAGGTAAAAATCTATTTTATCACTACTGAAATTCAGAATAGTAAGTATTCCATTGTTTCTATGCTCAATCCAAAGTAATTCTCTTCCAAAAACAGTGAGTATGCCCATAGAATAATAATGTGTGCATCCATTCTTTCCAACCCTCAAAACCTATTTATATGGGTCTTTTAGTATCCCTATATCTCAGTGTAACTGATACTTTTGGAAGACTAGTTTATCACTATGAAATTATCTATAGTTAGTAGTATCCTATTTTTTTCCTTCGTTTATAGAAGATATAATGCTCGGATAAGAGAATCCATGTGGCATGGGCTAGGATCCTTTAATCCAGGGGAATTCATGTGGATTGTTGTAGGAGACTTTAATATTCATATCTGAATGAAAATAAAGGGAGTGAAGTATTCCGTCGAAATTCCCGCATGGAATTTGTCTAGCTCATGGATATAAATGGGCATATGGGTATAGAACGAGATCGGTTCACATGGTGCAATAACTAGAGAGGGGGTATTTGAACTTGGAGTTTTCCTGATCACTGACTTTCGAATGTCATGGAATCTCTACCTATCATTATTAAAAGGTAACTCACCTGGTACAAAGAATATCTGATCATTCACCACTTCTACTTTCCTTGTCCTCTAGGAAGGAGAGGCACAAGTGGTTCAACTTCTCTAATCTGTGGACCAACACTCCAGGATATCATCAGGTCGTGAGTGAATCATGTAAGGTAAGTGCATGGATTGGGCTTAAAAATAGGCTAAGACTTCTCAAAGATGATCTCCATTAATGGATCAATAAGACCCCCCCATTATTAGGAGATGAATGTGTATTCAATATGGATATCAACCGACTGAAATCCTCTCTCAAAGACTACGACAATGACACATTGTTAGGTGAACTCACTAGCAAGGACATCCCGGAGGACATGATTCTTAGTAAATAATGATCAGTGCACGAACAATCGAGAATAAAGTGGCTCCGGAAGGGGATCAGAATATGGAATACTTCCAAGCATGTATCAGGGAGAAATGACACATCCCAATACCTAATATACTATTGGAGGACAACACCTATACTGAAGATAGGGGTGTGGTTGGTGATATGTATGAGTCTTACTTCAAGTCTCTTCTTGTAGGACTTAATCCCTGTATTCCTAAAGGCTACCTTAGAGTCCATGCGATGATTCTAGACGTGGTACCACACACTGTATCCAAACAATACAATGTGTTCTTTGAAGAAGTTTCCAACAAGAAAGAGATATATGAGGCGATGTTGGGACTTAAACCTAAGATTTCTCTAGGACCGGATGTGTTTTGTGAATAAAATCAATTTTTGGCATGAGTGATGTGTCATAAAGCATGGGAATCATGTTATGGGATTCATAATTATGGTTTAATGTGGAAAAGGTTTCTAGATTTGGAAGAAGGATTTAAAAGGGTGGTGTCATGTTGTAAAAGCATATTACCATACGATGGAGTTAGTGGCATGATTGTCATGTGGATATAGTGAAGGGAGAATCAAAACATGTATATGTTATGGGTTCTCACAAGATCCATTGAACAAGTAATTACATTATTTAAAAAAAGTGGCACACCAGTATAAGTTTTTCCCCTAAAACCACAAATCTAAGGTGCATAAAATTCTTTGTTAAGATGATACATGAATTATGAAGTGTATTGTATGATGTTATTGTATATGAGAGGTTGTGGATTGATGTTTGTTTTAAAATATATGCTAGGTGATATTTTCACTAGTTGACTAACGACACTATGGAGAAAGAATGAAAATTTTCTCCGAGTGGTAGATTCTTTGAATTAACTTACAAAAAAATTCTGAAGTTGGTGATTGATTATTTTTTCATTGTGGTAACTATAATCAGGTTACTATTGGAATATGTAGAAAATAAGTCGCCTAATTTTATGCTTGGGAAATCAAAATGGAGACAATTCATGTTTTTCATGGGACATCCAGATTCATGATAATGGAATCCTTCACTGGACATGAACAAACAATATTCAGCAGATACAATAGGTCCAATTAAATGAACAATATTCGGCATGACCCATCCGTACATTGGGTTTCCACGCCAGAAGAAAAGAAAATAAACAAAAGCAACACGGTATAAAAGTGGACAAAAATGAAATAGACTAATTAATATCTCCACTACCCTAATCTCCCTCCCCTTCAAAGAAAACTGTAAAGTCGCCTCCAGTTCCCTTCTGTCCCCCTTCATAGAATATAACTACCCTTCGTCTGTAGAAAGCGGTAAAAGGACTAAGTGGAAAATGCGATAAAGAAAATAAAATAAAAACTAAACTACAACATACCTGTCTCCTATGAATATACAAGTCACCGTTGAACATATAAGAACCACAATTCCCCATGGGTCAAATCATGCTCCTACAAGCAAGGGGGAAACAAATCCATGTTTCAAAATGATGGTATAAAATAGTACATTCCTATTAATTAAAAATTACTCATCCTTTTAATGGTATATAATAAGTTTGTCTCATGTTTCATCTTTGTTTGGTTTTGTTTGATATAAGTTAGTTTGGGACACTTTAATTAGATTTAGTTTGTCTTATTTTTTTTATATTATCTTGAGAAATTTCATTCATTTGAGTTTTAATCGATTCAGTTTGATTACATTTGGTTTATATCATTTTGTTTTAGTTCATGTCAGTTGTGATCATATAGGATTGAATTCATTATATTTCGTCCAATTTGATTCATCATTTGTAATATAAAATTAGTTCAAGTTAGATTAGTATGACTCGGTCCAATTTAGTTTCATTCAATTTTTTTCTATTTGAATTCTATTTTATTGATTTTGATCATTCTAGATTTATTTTGGTTGATCAGATTTAAATTTATACCAGTAAAGTTCGGTTAGTTTGTGAATGTTTTTTTTAAATCGTTCTATTTTTTATTTATTTTTATTCTATCCATTGTGGGTTTTCATGGTGTCACATTATTTAGTTAAACTCATTTTGGGTTTACTCTTCATAATATTATTTAATTTGGTTTGTTTTGATTTGAATCAGGTTAGGCTGATTCAATTTGATTCAATTTAGTTTTAATGAGTTCATGTTAAGAGGGAGACAACTCTTGTAATAGTGTTGTTCAAAAAGGGACAAGGAAAAAATAAAGGAAAACACTCTTTATGGTGTTATAAATGTAAATGCATTGTGCATTTCACATCAAACTACGCAAATAAGAACATTTATTTTGAGTTTGATATACTAGAATAAAATTCTTAGTCAATAGTCATCTTGGAGAAGATATAAAAAAAATCTAGAAAAGGCTATTCAATGACGAAGAAGTGATCATCAATAACGGACAATAAAAATATGATGAGTAGTGAACCATTTGATAAATCATTTTCATTGAGTGAGTCTAATGATTAAGGTTTCTCTCACAAACATAAAGACTACATTGCTCAAGTTTTAAAACATATATATTCTTCAAGTAATGATGAGGGAGGATAATAGACCTATAATGAGTACATGATAAGAACAAAATTGGAATTGTTCTTTGAGAATAATACCCAACATAAGAATTAAATTAAAAGGAATGATAAATAAGGAATAAATGTGGATGTAAATAAGTGTGATCTAATTAAAGAGATTATAACATCCATGGTAAAATTTTTAGAGAATGATAGAATCTTGATAATCTTGTTTTAAAAGAGAAAGAATTGAATGAGGAACTATCTCAATGGATTAATTCTGAAAATACATTCAGGAATAGCCCAAACGGAAAGGTATGAAACTATTAATTTTTCAAATAACACTAATTCTATTTTCTCTAAAATTATAGATTATAAAGAAAAAAAATGGTGTTTGTTATAAAGGAATATGTGTTAATGTTACTCCAATATAAAGGAAAATTCAAGTGAAATAAAACCAAGAATATTGCCTTGGGAGAAGGCTAAATAAAGGTTGCATGATGCCTGGACAGAATGCATAATTACTTATATAGACTCACCAATATGTTACAAGATCAAAGTTTCAAGGGTAACTATTGCTGTTGTGGGATATTTTGGCACAAATACTTTAATTATTATAAGAACATGTGGTTAACATAGAACTAGAATGAATATATGGGATAAATACAAGAAAAAGAAGAAGAAATTATATGAGAAATAGAAATAATACTAGAATGTAGATATATACAAGTGAGAAGTCTAAAAATATTCTTAAATGATTTATAAACATTAGAAGAGTCAGATAAGAAGTATAAAATCTGTTTAAAATTACAATAGAAGAAATAGAGATCTAATTAAATAAAAAATTTTTTTTATGAGGAAATGAAATAAGGAAAACCTAATGTTTAAGAGAATGGAAGGTAACTGGCCATTTTGCAAAGGGCAGTATGACATTCCTACAAAGAAAAAAGGAAAATATGATGAAGAATAAGCTATCATATAAGGTTGCATTTCACTTTGTTTCACATTCAATAAAAGAGGTCCCACACAATAAGCCTATTGAGAAAATTGATAACATCAGGTTGTCTACAAAGTTAAATGATGATGCAATTAGGAAAAGAGGATTATGGATTATCCCAATGGTAAAGTTGGGAAGTATGGAAGATCTCACTAGATATACATCTATCAACATTCCAAAACTAATTAAAGAGAAAAGTACCCTCTCCCTATCTCCTTTAATTTGTTGTTTACTAACATGTAGGGAATTTAAAGAATCAAATATTAGGGAAGTTGGAAGAGGTTATCACTACTGTATAACAAGAGAATATTCTCATCATTGAGTATATATACTACCATAATGATGATAAAGTGTGTTCATCCCTTTCGAGGGAGTAAAAAATGTTAAAAGGATTTCAAAGTGTTCAAAATCATAAAATTTATAATTTTATAAACATCATTAAAAATATGAAAGAATAGGTAATCCAATAAAAAAATTACCCCTTTTTTATTATAATAAATGTGTTTATAATGGGGGTATTATCAATGTCATGGAGAAAGGGAGAGTTTTATACCTTTCACAATATATTTTTGATGTTCTTATTGAGATGTGAAATAAATGAGAACACATATTGAATTTAGAGGTGTGTTGTGGTATTGAAAACAATTACAAAGGAGAAGATTTATGTTTCCATGTATGATTATATTTTTTTTCATTATGGAAGATATAGGAATCTTTCAACATGTGTGTGAATATGCTCTAGAGTTTCTGAGTTTGATTCCATCATAAATGGAAATGAGACTATATATTGCTTCTTAAAGACCTTGGTTGGATAGCCTCAATGTAGCATTCTATGTAATTTGGATAATTGTTAGTGAGGTAGAATTTAAATAATTAAAGAAAACTATTTTAGGGGAAAAACTTTCTCTTCAGTATATATTATGATGTTTTGAGAGTATTTAGAGTGTTAGAGAAGTCCTCTAGTTGAGATGAAAAGGTTCTAGATGCTAAATTGATGAAGTCTGGAATTATAGTAGTTTACATAAGGGTAAAAGTAGTGGATATATATAAATAAGTTGGGCTGGAAAAGACATGTGTGAAGATAATTTACAATTTTCATAGCGGTAAATGACTACATTTTTAGAGGTAATAAAGAGGTGTATGAGGGAAAATATAAAATCAAGGACATGTTTAATTTTCATCTAGTGTCCATGTAATAGTAAACCAGTGTGTCGTGTAAAGGTAACACAGATGTTCCAGAGCTACATTAGGGTCACTACACTCCATCAAAATATAATCTATAATATTAGAGAGTTTCATAAGAGTTATTCTCTGATTTAGTGCATTTTGTAATGGCCATCTCTGATCACTATGGAGGTCTGTCAATCCAATGTAAAGGTCACACTAATACTGAGTATTTGTGTGAATGAGGACCAGTGTATGTCGGTTTATGTTGAGCGTAAGAGTTAATGGAGTTTTTGAATGATTCATCAAGAATAGAGTATGTGTCATTGGTTGTAGAACAGGTTCCATACAACACTTAGTGAATTTCTATTAATGTTTCAAACTGAATAAAACTTTTCTTTCAGTTAAAAGGTAATATAAAAGTTAATTTTACATAGAACCATTCTTCTTAAGGGTAATTTTATTTACCTTTATGAAAAAAAATTCTACATAAGGGTAAATGAATTTCACTTGACAAGGGTAAACCAAAATGATCCTTATACAAATTGTTCTGTGTAAGGATAATACTTGGTTATCCTTAATTAGACTGTATTATAAAAGGGTAAGTGGAGATGTCACTTATGTTGACCATTCAGTGTCACGGTAAAACCGATAACCATTAGGTAGATCCAGAATACATAAAGGTAAATTTAACTTTCCATAAAACTGAAAATAATGTTCTTTTTTGGTTTTCTTCTTCATCTCATGCAAGTATTCATAAATCAAATTCATGGTATGGATATGATACCACTGTTGGGGTTTAAATAATTCTATTAACAATTATTAGATCCTGAAAAGCGTATAAAATCCCATATGAATTATCTACCATTCTAGAAATATGAAAAATGCATAAGAAACTAAAATGAAGAAATCCTGCAAAACGTGTACCATTTATTGAAGAATCCACTATATCATCTTAAACACCAGCATATGGGTTTGAGATAGATAACTAAAATTGCATCTAAAAGACATCCCACATTTTGGGTGATAGGGAGTTCAGTCAAGTCATAGTGCATACATCTATACAAACCCCTGACACATGAGATGGAATGCATCCAGTCTTCGAGTGGATGGATAAACAACTAATAGGAAACTGACATGAACCCTAAACACCAATGAAACCACAAAAATCTGGTCAACCCCTTGAACTAGGGTTTGATAAAACCACAATAGGGAAGGATAGACCTACAAGGAAATAAGGAAAAATGAATCCGAGACTAAACCTTGGTGATCCAACCATAAACCATGAAGATCACACCCTAAACCGGGCTTTGAGTGTCAACAGGGAGGACAGAAGCCCAAGATGGAATGGCGAAATTAGAAGAAACCAGAGCATCGAGGCACGGTTTTAGCTTTGGGTGGGCTGAGCGCAAAATCCCAAGATGGAATGATAGAATCATAAGAAACCGGAGCATCGAGGTAGGGTTTTATCTTTGAGTGGTATCAGTGCAATGGATGAGAGATGAATCGTGGGAGAAGAGGGTTGGCAGGGGAGAAGAGATTTGGCACCGGGAGTTAGCGCGATGGATAATCGGTGATGATTGGTGGGGGAGACAGTTTTCAGGGAAGAGGGTTTTTGGGGGAGATGATAATTTTCAAGGGATAGGATAATTTGTGGGAGGGAACGCGGGATGATCCTGATAGAATTTGATCTAAGGGAGGATATACCTACGGTTTTATTAAAACCGTAGGTATAGAAAATCTATTCCGACGGTTTATAAAAACCGTTGGAATAAATGTGTTGGTATAGACTCATTTTTTAGCAGTGAAAGTATATATTTAGAAAAATATAGAATATATTAATTAAAATTAAATTTTAATAAACATATTCATATTAAATTCAATTATATATAATATATGTAATATATTTTATTCAACATCTATACTAATAAAAATTATAAATTTATTAAGAAGAAGTTTCGGTGGAACTTAAAAAACAAATATTTCTTATACATTTAAAAAAATTGCTTGACTTTAAAAATATTAAAGAAAATTTATTAGTTTTAATCAAATAAAAAAAATATTTTTTAAAGATAATTTATTGTCTTTTGTAAATGTCATAAAAACTTTTTTACAAAAAAAATTCATTTCATTTACAATAATAATTGTATTTAAAATACAATAAAATCAATATTATTTTACGCATTTAAAATAAATCATGAATTTAATGATATCAAATAAAATTGATTAATTTTCTCCTAAATGATTAAAAATCTATTTTTATCCCATATTTTTTAGTTCTTTTTTTAAAAAAGTAACGTTGTTTTTTAAACAAGAAAAAACCTTTTACTTACAAATATAATTTGTTTTAAAATATAATCAAATCATTAAAATTTTACATGTTTTTAAAAAATGCTCACACTTAAAAATATTAACTAAAATATGTTGAATTTATTCAAATAATTAAAAAATTGGAAAGACATATTATTTGGTCAATTTTAAGAGCTGCGTAATAGTTTTTTATATAGGAAAAATATAATTTCATTTACAAATATCTTCGGTTTAAAATATATCACAATTCTTATTATTTGTTTAATATATAATATAATATTATAAACTAAAAATAAGTAATTTTGTTGATTGGAGAGAGGGTGATCATCTCCCACAACATTTTTTCCATAAGACCAATATACCCTTCATTTCGTTTCCTTACCCGATCACGCCATTTGGAAAAAATACCACCTGTTATCATATCAACACGTTACCAGAAGATCCATTATTCTGTGGGATTGGAGATGGTAATGCGCGCTGGCCTCCTAAATTTAATTGAGCATCGACGACTAGATTCAGCCACCCCAGGCGAGGCCTCCTCCTCCTACCCCTTACATTCCTTTCCAAGTAGTCACCTCCCTCTGCTGGTGAAACCATGAGTCCTCCATCCTCCTCCATGGTGACACCCCCAGCCGGACGCCCTATGGCCATTCCCCTTCAGTCGACGCCCGCTAGTAAAACCCTAATGCCGCACCACCTCATGTCTTGCTTCCCCCTTGCACTGGAGTTGTATCTCACTGTAGAGCCGGATGCCAACTCGGCCGAGACCGCTCATCATAGATCTGAGGCTGTCATCTTCCTTTGGCCCCACTGCCTCCCTTCGGCGACTGACCAACCAGGATCGGATCACCGTGAGTTTGGATGGTCATCGTCCTCAGTCACCATTACTACCAGATTCCATGAGCAGATCCACCTCCTCGTGAAGGCCCCTCGCCAACACCAACCCCTTGGTGCATCCCACCACTTGATTGAGTTCCCTGACCACCACCTCATGTCGTCACTATCTGTCTCAGTGGATGATCGTTGGAGCATCAACCAACCATAACTACCACACACTAAGTCTCCTCAACCATCAACCTCATCTGGTCAAAACAGATAGCCCATTCATGAGGTACCCCGTGGACTACCTGGAAAATCCAGGATATGTATATATTGGACCCCAATTGTGTTCTTCCCACTTAGTATGGGCCTGTAACGGGCTTGGGTGGGTCTTCCAGACCCATAATGGGCCAGGGCGGGTCTGCTCGACCTATAATACCCTCACAATGGGGTCTACCTAACCTAAAATGGCCATGTGTGGGTTCATCCTGACCTACATTGGCTCTACCGAGGTTTTGGGAGTTGAGAAAAATTTATTTAGTTAAAATTAATTAAGTTAATTGATATAATTTTAAAATTAAATTAATTATCTAAAAATTATATTTTGTTTTAAAAATAATAATTTTAATACTCCATATAATTATTTTAATTTTGGGTATTAAATTAAGTTAATTAAGTTAATTAATTAATTTTTTGATATCAAAATTAAATCAATACATGGACCAAATAAAAATAAATCATTTTAATTTAACATAATTCATTTAATTTATTTAAATCCCTCATTCTTAATTTATTACATTTAATTTTATTATGCTTTTACCTTTACCTTGTGAAATTGATCAACCATGTGTATGTCTATTTTATTTATTTATTTATTTAATTTTTAATTGTGTGTGGTGGATGTAATTAAATAATAAGGTCTGCGCATCATCATTTTTTTTCTCATTTATTATGTATAAGGGTTTTTGTGCCTAGATAAAATTTATTTATCTATATTTTGTACTCTTATAACCCTCTCGTATGCATCCGAGTACTTTTGTACTATAACAAGGATGGTGTAAGATGCAGACAATGTCAAGTCGAGACAAAATCCAAATGAGAAGTGGACACACTATATAGGAGATGAGGTGTATCATGAGTCAAGCTACGACTTATGTATGATTCTTCTAGGTCATGGTTGATCCATTAAGTTTAAATCGATCAACCAATATTATATTCTCAAGACTAGTTGCATATTTTTATTTCCTTTAGGAAATTTTTCTTATTCTATGCATTTTCATGACAATAAGAAAACCAATAAAACAATAAATAGTAAAATGCATAAAGATTCGATGAATGTTTTTCTATTAATGTTCAGTTGTGATCAAGACGACATGAAATGAATATATTAATAGAAATATATTATATTTTTCAATAAAAATATAAAAACTCTCAAAGAAACATAAAGTCACAAAATGCCTTCTGTCATTTGAATTTTAAAAAAACTGAATGTACGGGGTGCTTGATCAGCTAAAGTTGAGGGTGTATTTTACTGCTGGGGATTTCTTATAAGAGCGATGAGTTAACTTAATTGAATTTGGTAGCAAAGAAGTATCTAAAACTATCTTTCTGTAACTTTAGAGGCAAGCATTGAGTAAATCATGTTTATGATTTTAGAAGCTCACTTAACAGATCAAGGAGCCACAAGTTAAATGTGGTTGACTAGTCTAACACCAACCTTGAACTCGTAGAGTAGTGGCGTAGAAAAAGCATGTTGACTACAATGGAAGGTTCAATGATCATTTCCACTAAAATACTCAAATGATAGAGTATTCTAATTTTAGTATAGAGGGTTGCTACAATTTGATGAAATAGTGGGAGATATTTAATGATTTGATTAATTAATCAATAATTTCTAAATCAGTAATAAAGATAAAATTACTAATTTTCTTGTTTTTTTAGAAAATGGAAAGTAATACCACTAGTACACTGTGATTATATTGGATAAAGAAAATTCCCAAATTGGCATGAGTTTCAAATAGTTGGTACAAGTGCTTGTACAAAGTACTAAAACATCATAAATTAAATGTGATGGTGCCCCTCATACCTTTTAAGCCACCCCAGGAAGCATGAGTGCTAAAAATTGATTATAGGATACACATGTATGACACATATGATGGTTATGTCATAATTCTATTATCAATGTATGGCATGATTTGTGGATACTACATCAGGATATAGATGATATTACATGTTGTCTCATCTCTAACAAGATTACGAGGAGAAAGAGAAGTGAAGATATAAATAGGTGATGTTTAAACTGGACATGTGTAAGGTTAAAGATGGATCACAATATTCCAATACATATCATTCTTATATTATTTTACCCATTTAATACTATTTCATTTTAGAAAACAAAATATGAACAATATGAAGAAAATGCTTCATTTCCTTTTGGGTAAAGTTCTCCAGGTTAATAAGAACGCAAAAGAAAGTATGATATTTAATTATTATGGTGAACAAGTTGAAAGGCAAGGAAAAAAGACCAATGTAAAGAGCGTTTCCAAATCCATCTTCACAACATCCTTTAAATAAAATAGGTTAGTTATTAAACAAGAGGTTGTTTTCTTTACATATCGAGAAATAATAATTATGGAAGTCCAATTACAATGAACTAAAATAAATAAGAAAGTACTCGCTTCTTCAGTGTATATTCATCATTACTATTGTACTTCTTGGGTATTAAATAAAATAAACCTTTCACATATGTGTATTCAAATACAGTGACCAAGTAAGAAAATAAATATTACAAGAAGTGAGAGGTGTGTTCTCCAAGAAGCTGAGAAATGGTGGTTCCTAAGCTAGAGATGAGAAGCACAAAACTTCTAATTTCCAAGTAAAGAATTAAAGTAAAAATTTTATTGAGTACAACCAAAATAGTAATATCATATATCTTTTATACACAAGGAGATATTATTTCAGTTTTGGAATAAATTTTGTTTGTGGTGTTTAATACTTAATCAATAGTTCAGTGATACATGGACCATTGACAATGCATGATGAATATAAAAAGTAAGACTTATATACCTAGTTGTGGAAAGATAATTCTTTTCTAAGTAAAAAAAGTTGTACATCAAGGATATACCCAGTATGGTATTTAAACTCATTGGAGATAAAAACCTTAGTTATTATCAAAGCATATACTTACTTAGTTTTGGACAAAGAAACCTTTAGAAATAAAGGTACGCCACAAAGATTTCAGAACTAGTTTAGCTAGAGAACATGAACTATTCCAAGGGTAATATAGTGGTAAATATACTTCATATGATTCCTTTAAGTGTTTAAGGAATGTGAATGTAAAGTATGGTATATTCATAACTAGAATATATGAGATGCTTTGTGCTGGTTTTCCAAAGAATATCTTGACCAAGCATTCGTCGATCATTATAATAGAGCATGGAGTAATTCCTAAACACACATTAAATTATCTAAATTAAGGCTAAGATACCAATTAGAATGATTGATGATGAGTCATACATATTAACCTTGATAAAAAATTTTATTTGGAGTAATTACTAAATGAAAATTTCCTTATACACATTAAACTCATGATGCAAGTAAAAATAGAATTAATGTTAAAATATATGCATTAAAGATACTTCTATATTTCAAGATATTATTTTTAAATAGATACATTATCCCATAACTGTATTCCAACTATAATGAAAAATGGATATCATATGAGTTATAGTATTATGAAAATCCATTATTTCATAAGAACATGTGTTTAGATGCAAAGATTTTGTTGAGGATATAAACAAACTTGTATCAAGAAAAACACAACGTGCATAGTTTCTTAGGATATTACAGAAATACCTATGATGGAAAATATATAGTTAAGTTATAGACTATATTTATATAAAACAGTGCACATATCTATTTGAGATAGTTTGAGTAAGATTTACTTAAGTTTAGTTGATTATAAAGATGAAAAAGTAGTTAACATATGAATGAATTCCAAAAGAGGTGTGAAAGAGAATGTTCTAGAGACACAAACAACATTAGAAGGATGAAATCTTAGTAATGGTTTTATATTCACCGTGTTTGGTGATAAATTATTCATAGGGAATAATAAATCCTACAAGTTAGAAATATATGATAATTAGTTATGTCTTACAATATCAATTAAAATTCAACAATGGATTTGATTTATCAAATAATATTGGCTTATTATTTTGAATACTATGGTGGTCATTCAAATGAGACTATACATGGATGGTACATATTTGGTACTAATAAGGCTCGATTGGAAATACCAATTAATTAAGCCTAAATATATTAGAATTTTACTTGCAATAGGTAATTTCTATGATCTTTTTAGTGGGAATTGGATGTCAAGACCACCAATCCTGGAAGGTGTCTATACGACGCAACCAAAAAGGATGGTGACGTCATAAAATTACACTAAGGGTGCAAGTTACTGAAATCTAGTTCAGGATTAAAGTAAGAAATGGGATTATATAATATTCATTTGGAATGAATATTTTTCATATGTCTAACAAAGGTTAGTTGGAGCACCACTGTTTTCCAAGTAAAATATGTTTGATAATATATGAAAAACAATTATTAGTATTATAGTTAGTTAAGGAAAGAATGAAAATAATTCTCTAGATATCGAATTATTATAGCAACCTATGTTCTAGGGAACAAGATATATTTTGGTAGATCTAATGGTTTCCTAGACCTAGTCAATTGTACATATATTGACATATTATTGAAAAATATAAGTAGAAACAACTCGTGAGAGAATTGTTACTAATTTCACATGACACAAATCTATCCAAGAGAAAATATATGATACACGAGAGGAGATTAATGTGGCGAGCTGAAATTCTATACACTTTAGTGATGGATCAATCACGTATTCCATGATATGTACACAATATGATATTGCCAATATATACTTAATAACATGAAACTATCAGTTATATCCAAGAGAACTGTAACAGTAGCAATAATAACTATCTTATTATACTTGAGCAAGAACAAAAGATATATACCTAGTAAATGGAGAGGAAGTGATACTAGTTATTGAGGGGAAACAAACTAGTCTTCCTTGGATCAATTTGATCTGATATTGTAGTCAAGCTAAGGTAATGAGTGACGTAAGATCATATAATCTAGTGGTATCCATGTTTAAAAATACTGAGTACATTGTAGCTTCTGAGGTAGGTAAGAAGAAGTTATTAAGTACAATTATTTGTTTTAGTTATTGGAATTTCACATAGTAAGTAAAGTATTATCATAATTCAAATTATGATACTCTTACTGGAAAAGATATAAAGTTTTGACAGTGAAAAAAACAATACAATTGGGGTTTACATATCTTGATGAGTTTTTCTCAAGGAGACTAGGTCACACATAGAAAAATAGCCACATAATGAAGGCATGACAGACCCAGAAACTAAATCCATGACTTAGGATAAACAATATTTTAATCATGTGAGAGATAACAAGGATGGTTATAAAATTTAATCTAGTGAAAGTGAGAGTGTTATAAAAGTGGGTTCCCTAGACCCAACATTATCAGCACATTTGATTACCATATCAGGGATACGGTGAGTTATGCATGATGTTTACTTGACATTTCTACATCTACTATTTAATTTTAATGTCCATAGATTATTTATCATATCAAAAATTTATATCTCATCCCATGCTATAATAAGAACTTTTAGATACTATGACATTAATCTTAAATATATTTCCTATGATCTAGATGTATCATACCAACTGGACAAAATATATTTTTGATTGTCAGGTGATGGGGGCTCATAAGCATCGTGATTTCTTCCCATGAAGTTCGAACATGGTGATATCTAGTAGTTGAGATCATGAGGGTAGACCCACCAATAGGAACACCATATGTTTTGGGTGTCGTTGGATGTTTCTATCTCTGGATATATGTATTGGTCTCCTGACTTGGGATTATTATCTATGTGTGTCACTTGATCGCATACTTTGATGCAAGAAAAAAACCATTGTAATGAAATTGAGGCGATTTAGCTTGTGTTGGGCGAATCATTGGTGATATGACATTAGTTGAATGATCACGATTGAATTTGTTGCTTCAAAGTTGAGGAAGTAATATCTTGGACCAGGTTGATTCGGATGGTAGTACCTTTACAAATCCACGATCATGGTAGTCAAAGGTAAATCCATCTAGACAGATCAACAGGTAATAAAGCAAGAAATGATGATGACATAAATGCGCATCCTACTTTATGATATATTTAAATAAAAAGAGATTATATTACACAGTACATGTTTATTGGTTGGTTGTCATTGCTATGACTATTCCTTATCCCTTTAGGGGCCTTGATGAGTTGCTAGATTCTACTCTTGGTCTGTGAATACCAATCACTACTATCGAGATAAGGGAAAATAGGGTCACACACAATAGCATATTCAAGAATCTTCCCTATTTAGGTAAATAGGTATATCAGACATGGAGGGCCCCACCACGGGGTCCAAGATTTGTCCAAGTTTTATCAATCACCAATAAGTAGATAAATTAATTGTTATTCAAGTAAATAATAGTTGAGTTGAATTTATTTATTTAAAGTATTTTCAAGTGTTAAGTGAATACAAAGAATACTATTATAAGAATAAATATTATTTTAATATTTCAGGTTCATTTAATATTAACAGAAATTACGAGTTGGGTTAATGACTCGGGTTTATCACATAATATATTTAATATAAAATAAAAGTATGAGATGAAAGATAAATAATATTTATGACATAATTTATTTCATCATAATTATTTATTTAGTGGATGTTTAATTTATGGGGGTTGGAAACCCAATCTAGATATTTTGTGAAATACACTATATAAGGAGGAGATAAAATTCATTCCATGAAATATTCATGCTTTTGGAATTATGATATTTTATCTCCTTCCAAATCCGAGAGAGATAAAGACTCTCTCCTGAGTGATTGATCTAAGACACCTTCAATAGATTGAAGTCATAGGATCATGGTGATCATTGAGACGTTGAAGTGATCATTGAAGCTCCACATTAGCACTTGAAATTTGATGAACGACATGAACATGGATTCTTGGGGCATGTGTGGAAAATATAGAGGGGTTAGACTTTAGATCCTTTGAGAAATGATCACCATTGAATTATGATAGACATGCACACTTCACATTGGAATGTGGTACTAGTTCTATTTAATTTTCATGCTAAGCTTAATTCATGAAATATTCTTGGACCATACTGGGGATTGGATCGCCATAGATGATAATTTTTGTTATTCCAATGATAAAAATTTTAAAATCCCCAACCCCTAAACTTCCAATACACACCCCAATACCTTCAACTATTTACTAAGTCTAATCAACCATTAGATATACCTCAGTATAACTCATTACCTAAAACTTTGGTTTCTAATTAAAGTAAAGATTTAGAGAGTCACCATCATCCTAGTCTTAACTAACTATAAGACGAAGAACTATTTTCATATGTTAACAAACATATTTTACTTTTAAAAGAATGGTGGTATCACTAACCTCTGGTAGACTCATGATAAAGATTCATTCCAAATGAATATTATATGATCTTGTTTCTTTAATTTTGAACTGGATTTTAGTAACTTATACCGTCAATGACATTATATGATGTCACCATCCATATTCAATTATGTCATATATACATCTTCCATGATTAGTGGTATTGGCATCCAATTCTCAATTTAATGATCATAAAAATCACTTATGAAAAGTAAAATTCTAATGGATTTGGGAATAATGACTTGATATTACCAATAAAATCTTATTTTTACTATTATTATACCATCTATGTATATTTTCATTTGAATAAACATCGTAGTATTCAAAATAATAAGCCTCTTGAACTATGATACATGGAACCCATAATTAAATTTTAATTAATCATATCAAATTTAGCTAATTGTCATATACTTCTTGTAGGATTTATATTTTGAATGAATAATGTATCATAGACCATGGTGAATATAAAACTATTATCTTGGTTTTATCTTTCCTATATAGTATGCGTCTCTAGAACATTTCTTTTCTACATGGTCTTGTGGAACTTATTCCGATGTCAAATATTTGTGCATCTCTAGTATTGACTAAACCACAGTCAATCTTACTCTCACTATCTCAAATAGAGATGTAAAACCTTTTATAGAAATATAGTATATAAATTTACTATATATTTTCTATCATAGTGATTTCTATAATATCCTTAGAAAACTTTAGGATGATTACAACAGACACACATTGTGTTTTTTCTTGATGGAAGTTTGTTTATATCCTAACAAACTCTTTACATCTAAACACATGTTTTTATGAAAATTGATTTATATCATACTAAAAATAATATGATGTTCATTTTTTAATTATAGTTGGAATATGGTTATGGGATAATGTCACTATTTAAAAATCATTCCTCAAAAAATGGAAGTATCTGTAAAGCATGAGTTTTAACATTGATTCTCCTTTCACTTAAATATTTACTCTAATGTGTATAAGGAAATGTGTGTTTCAGAATTGCTCCATGCTACATGTTAACATGTAATAATCATAATAAATCCTCCTTATTTTCATCATATATTTTATGTGGGTAATGTGATGTGTGTCTATGAATTGCTCCACACTGTATTATATTGATTGATGATTGCTTGTTCAAGATATTCTTTGGAACACCAACCCAAAGATTCACATATCTTTTGAACATGCATATCACATACTTTACTTTCACATTACTTAAATACTTATGGTAATCTTATGAAGTATACTTACCACTAGATTAACCTTGTAATAGTTCAAACTCTCTAGATAAACTAATTTTTAAAGCTTTGTGGATTACCTTTATTTTTAAAGGATTATTTGTTCAAAACTAAGTACATAAGAGTGTCGATAATTTCCAAGGCCTTTAAATCCAAATATTCTAAAACCATACTGATTATATATTTGAAAAATATTTAGTTTTTCTTGAAAAAAGTATTATCTTTCCAAATACGGGTATATAGGTCTTACATTTTATATTCATTATGGATTGCCAATGACTATAGCATTACATAACTATTGTTTGAGTATTAAACACCACAAACAACATTAATTTTAGAACTGGAATAATGTATCCTTTTTTTCCAAAGTACATGTGAGATAAATGTTTTGGTAATACTTAAAAAAAATTCAAATAGAACCATTTAATTGGTAATTAGAAGTTGTGTGCTTCTCACCGCTGACTTAGGAACCACCCTTTCTCAACTTCTTATAGAACACACCTTACTTTTAACAATGTTTCTATACTCACTTGGTTTCTATATTAAATGCACATATGAAATAAGAATATTTTATTTAATAACCACAAATTATAATAGAAACATTACTTAAATTTGATGAATATATTTGAAGAAGAAATGATTACATGCTTCTTCAATTCAGTTCATTGTATTTAAACTTTAATATATTTATTTCACAAAATGTGAAACAAAGAAATTCCTTTTTAATACCTATTTTCTGTGAAGGATGTTGAGAAGGTGCCTTTGGCATGATAATTTCATTGTAATTTTCACATTTTCTTTCATCTTGTTATTTATAATAACTAAAGATTAAACTTTCTTTAAGTTATTATTTGTTTGATGAACATTATCCAAAAGTAATGAAATGTTTTCCCCCATTTACTATTAATTTTTTTAATCTTAAATGAAACTAGATTAAATTAGTAAAGAATATATGAGAAAGGGATGCATTAAAATATTTTGATCCATCTTTCAATTTACATATACAATGTAATCATCATTAATTCATATATTTCTTCGCTTTCTTCACACAAGCTTCTCAGAGATGAGACAACCTATAAAATAATCTATGTCCCGATGCTGTATCCACAATTCACATTAGATGTTGATGATAACATTATGACATAACCATCATATGAATCATATATGAGTCTCTTGTAATAATTTTTACACCCTCACTTCCTAAGGTGGGTTAAGAGGTATTGTGGACACCAACACCTTGAATTATTTTTGTTGTAATACTTTGCAGAAGTTTTTATAATAATCTTAGAAAAATCATGCCAGTTTAGACATTTTATTTTTCCAATATTATTATAGTGTACTTTTGGAATTACTTTCCATTTTCTACAAAAATAAAATGACGATTATTACTTTTATATTGATTACTAATTAGACATTACCTGGTTAATTTAAATCATTAAATGTCTCCCACTATTTTATTAAACCTCAATATCCCTCACTATTATATTTCTAATAATATGTTGCTTAAGTATTCTAGTGGAATGGATTCTTGAAAACCATCCTTATAGTCTACAATCTTTGGATACACCACTACTTATAGAGTCAAGGGTATCCCTAATATGGTCAACCGCATTAACTCGCTGCTCCCTATTCTGTTGAGTGGGGTATCATCTCCAAAAAATAATTACCTTGCATTCTCAACAATTTGTTTCTAACGTTGAAAAAATCCAGTTTTAACTACTCCTTTGTTGAAAAATTAAGTTAAGTAAACCCATCAACCTCATAAAAACTCCCCAGTAGTAAGAGACACCCTTAACAATGGCTGATGAACATCCCAAACACTCAGTTTTGTTCAAACTTGAGAATTTAAAGTCATTTAATGACTTGATATTTTCCTTGAGGAATTTTGTAAGTCAATATTAGTGAATTAAATCTTTTTATATATAACATGATTATTCTATGTTATCGTGCTCACAAATTAACCATGATTTTAAATAGAAAAAATTCATCACACGTGTTTATTTTATCTTTTCATGCTTGTTTATTAATATACTATATGACCGTTCATAATAAATATGCATTAACAAAATAATAAACCATGCACATGATAAAATAAATAAATAATAACAGAATCATGATCCATTAACTATTGATTAATCCATCGAGTAGATAATGGATTAACTGAGACCCTATGAGAATTATTTAAGTCAATATATGACCTAAATTGTAGAACCCACAACTCTTATGCATTTCACTTATTTGGTTTACACCGACTCTTGACTCAAACCACTTTTCCATGAACTCCTCCAATCTTTACAATGTATACTCACATACATGTGAGGAGAACTCGAGGTGAGAAATTTCATTTTATCACATAAATATAGAAAGATAGTCCATTATACAAATTAAATATGGAGGGATCATGCACAGATCATAAAAATAATAATTATTACATTTTAAAAAATCTTAAATGAAATAATTAAATTAAATAAATAATAAACCAAACATGCACAAGTCAGTCTCATCTCATGATCAGTCAACATGAAACTATAATGCATAAGAAAAATTAAATTTTTTAAAATTCAACTTGAGGGTATTTTTAATGCATTAAATTGCATTAAAATAATTTTAATTAATTATCGATATGCCCCAAAACACCTGAAATTATTTTATTAAATCCTAGAAAATTTAATTTAATTTGTGAAATTAGTTTCATAAATTTTTAGGTCCATTTGGACCTAATTCAGATCCTTGGAAATTAATTTAGGGCTAGTGATGGGTCGGGATGGTTGGACCTAAGCTATAACTATCTGAACCATGTTTAGTTGAGCATCCATTTAAAGGAAATAATATATATATATATATATATAACTTGATAGAAATATTTCAAAGGAATATTTTTATGTGTTTTATATTTTAAAAATATTTCCTTGGGAAGCTTTGAATAATCTTCCAAGGGAAGCTTTATACTTTTAATTAAACAAGATTCCAAGTGAAACTTTGGCCTTTTAATTTCACAAGCTTCCAAGGGAAGATTTAAACAAACTTCAAAGGGAATAATTATCCTTTTAATTAAACAAGCTTCCAGAGAAAGCTTGTATTGCCAACAGACTACCCCAACCAACTTCCGGTATATCTGACTAACATGCAACATACTCACATCACGCTCTAACTAAAAATCTATCACACCGGTAGCCATTAAAGTGAAGTATAAAATAAAATGTTAATTTTCGTTACATTTTTTATGCAAAACCCATCCATCTTCGACCAACCATATCATGGAGATATGAAGTCGGATCGACGTGATGTCAGTTGCGTTGGGACCATATCGAAACTCTCTTTCTGAATCATAATAAATTTAATTGAAATTTTAAAGTTTTTGACTTAAATAATTATGCATTCTCTCTAATACCAATTAAAGGAACCTAGGGCGCAATAGAAGTGTGGAAAAACACAAAATTTAAAATTTTGGGTTTGGATTCATGTTAAAAGCATTGAATCAACAAAAACAATTTCATGGATTTCTTAATGAATCATGTCTAATCTAATTTAATCCTAGAAAATAAAATTTAATGAAAGAGTAAACAATACCCTGTTTGTTTAAAGTTTTTAGTTTGATTCGCTCCCCATCGACGTGTCGTGGCTCAAAGGAGCCAAACTAAGAATCCAATAAATCATCCAAAAATTCTCTAAAACTCTTGGATTTTCAATTTATGTTTCTAGGTTACTATTAGGATAAATATAAGAGCTTTATGACATCCCTTATGTCACTTGAATAATGTGGATTCGACCGGGAAGATAAGATCAATAAAACCTTTTTATTTCTTTGGATTATTTCTCTAAGAACTTTATAGGAGAGTAGAGGAGAGATTATCTCACAAAATTCATCCGAAATTGTGTATCATACTATTAAAGAGGCTAAAATGATCTTTTATACCTATTTTATACTTTCCAAAATTGCACTTTGGTCCTTGAAAAGTAATAACCTTCATTTTAGACCTTTGCGCACATGTATGACTTAATAAACTTGGCATACATGTCCCTAATATTTTATCACTAACATTTAACACTATAAATGTTACATGATAAAATAAAAAACATTAACTCAGCCTGTAAGCTACCCAAATAATTTAATGAACCTTTCCCCCAAGGGTGTAGCCTAGTGGTTATGCCTTTGTAGGGTCTTGTAAAAGGTCTCATGGTCGATCCTTCCCAATTACTTATAGGTGCAATAGTTTCTTTGTTTCTTTTTAATTACCCCTCCCCAAACTATTGTAAATAATCTAACAAACCTTGAACTTCATATGTTTATTTGAAAAATTATATTTTCTTGTATTCACTTTTATGTTCAAACAAATTGTGAATACCTTGAGAAATAAATTCAATCATAATTATTCTAAACTTAAATAATATAATTGAATTAGGTTCACTTGTGATTGATTATAATTGATCATAGTGAGTCCAACCCACATATCAAGAGCAGAGTCTAGAAACCCATTATAGACCCTAAAATTATAAGGAATTGTTGGGACCACTTTGTGTATAAGATTGTATTTGTTGTCAATAGTTTTCAATGAAGATAAAAATGAAGGAGATCAAGAATGACTCTAATGAAATGGAAGAATGGTGAGGTATCATACATATGAGGATGATTGAAGAAGAATGAGTATTTGAAGAAGACCATGCAATTCATCATGATTGCATGAGAAACATGTAAGAGCTTACTTGAATAATAGAATCATATGATTTTCATTAAGTTGAGAATGAAAGTTAAAGAAGAAGAGAGAGTGTGAAAGGGCTTGGAATTCTGAGATGGCCATGAATTTCACATTGTAGATAAACCAGATGATGCTTTACTGATTTTCCTTTCCCAAGTATCATAAGTTTGTAGAACTTGTGATGCAAGCCCTAATAAGGAAAGGGGGATTAAATATGATGCCAGTCATTTTAATTTTTGATTGGAAATAATGATGTTGTTGGGAGATATTGAAGTTTCAGTACTTCCCATTGAAAATCTGACGATGCTAAAGTTGTTCGATAAAAGGATACATATTATGATTGTGGATTTTGTGATGAAATTTGAAGAATGGTTATGGAATGTAGTGATGAGAATCATGACAAAAGAATGGATGAAGTGCGTGAAAAATGGAAAAGGCATAAAGTGTGAAAAATATAAAAGAAGTGTGTGAAATATGAGGATGGTGTGAAAGATACTTATGCACCCAATGCGACTTCAAATGGGGTTTTGTGCGATGAATCAGGATCTTGTGCGACACATAGGGGTTTTTGCGTGTAGGGGTCCATGAGGTCTATAAATAAGAGGTGAACCCCACACATTGGTGTGGATCGACACTTATAGAAATCCCTAGATCATAGGTGCGAAATAATTTCAAGAAAAGGGTAGTGCATGAAAGAAATAGAGTTTCAATCAAGAAGGATAAGTTGCGCACAAGAAGAAAGCTGCGCACAAGAGGTGTTTCACAAAAAAAGTAAAATATTGCATGCTTGGCATAAATTTTTCAAACAAGACACATAAATAGGTGTGAAAAAATCTTTGGGGTCCCGCAGGATTTCGACAGGTGCTTATCACTCTCGAAGTGGTTTCGTGAAGAAGGAAGCACTATGAACCATTCAGTTTTACGAAGAGAAGTAGTACCACACACACATGACTGGTGTTTAACACCCTAGTTGTGATTTGAGAAGAGAAGAAGAATTATACATGAAAATAATATCAGATATGCACTAAAAGAAGGAAGTATACCGATACACTTAGGTGTTGGTATTAGAAATTAAAATAAAAGAAGAAGAAGAGAAACAAAGTGTGCCCAACTAAAGATTTTGAATTATTGAGGGCAGTAAAATTCTGTGATGCTTTGAGTATCTAGTTTGTGTGTTCAATGATTTCAAGTGAATCAATCTAGGAATTTTATGCAATAAGTGTCTCATGCTAAATAAAGACAAACACTTCAATGAAAATCTATTGAATATAAAGTCTATAAACATAATGGGACTTCACCCAAGGTAGTGAGCCAGGGGAGTCAACAGGAGTGACCTGAGGGACATAGTGATCTATCCATGAACCTTTGTAAAGGTAGTGAGCCTGGGATAGAGTGACTGTTCCCAAACCTTTGTAATCCACAACTTGTGAAGGTTAGTGGAATTCGGTATGACCGAAAACCTGTCGGCATATGCTCCTTGGATGTAGACCTTAGTGGTGAACCAAGTAAAAAGTGCCATGTTGCCCTTATGCATGTTTTAATTACTGCACATATCCATCATACATGTTTAAACAAGTTCCTACCAACATGGGAACAAGATCCAGAAAAAAAGAGGAAAAGTTGACACCTTGATTCACCCCCCTCTAAGGGTGGTCTAGGGTCCTTCAGGAATGTCCTAGCTATTACTACCTCCTACAAACACATTATGTGTAATATAATTTCTTTATCTCATGATATCTTATAAAATATGATGTGAACTTGTGTCATCACCCTTTTTTTTCTTTATATATTTTATGAATTTAATGGATAGACTTACCTTCTTGTACCATGTGCATGAATTTAATGAAGGTACCACCATCCCGATCAACCTAGACCAACGAGATATCTCTTCCTCAACTCAGAAGTGATAAATACTATCTTAATCATTCAAAAAATGTCATACCACTAATGACACACCAAACACAAGATACCTTACCTTGAATTCAATGTCATGGTTTTTACCTTGCATCAAAGTACGCGATCAAATGGTACACATTGATAATGATCTCAAATCTGGAGGCCAATACACATGTTCATAGATAGAAACAACCAATGACACTTGAAACATGCAGTGTTCCTATTGATGGGTCTGTCCTCATGATCTAATATACTTGAGATCATGAAGTGCGAACTTCATGAGAAAAATTCTCAATGCTTATGATCTCCCAACACCCAATAGTTAGACATCATCTGCATCATTTTAGTATGATGTATCTAGACCATATTCTATATGTTTAATATTTTTTCCATAGTATCTTAAACTTCTCATTATAGTTGGGAAATTATATAACTTTTTGATATGACATGTAATCTAATGAAATTACCATGTAAACATTAGATGAATAAATATCAATACTATTATGGTAAGAATAAACACATGTATATTTCAAACTGTATACATGTAATGATAATCAAAAGTACTACATAATTTGGGTATAGGTCACCCACTAATACAACAAGTTACTCTCTACACCATGGAACCAGGACTGTAAAAAAATTGTAAGTGTTTCTTGCTTGAGTACTGAGCCCAATGAGACCACCTAAATCACTACACACAAAAGACACTGATTCCCCTTAAAAAAATATTATCATATGTTTTCTTTTTAGAACTCTGACATCAAAGAAATTTAATTGCTATCTTAACCCACCTCCATCTCATCACCTCTTCTGTCGAGACAACAAGATTCCAGATACATCAAAAGTATACTAGATAACATCCATTTCTATTTATTATTTATTATTAAGATAAACATGCTTACATAAAAGTAAATTGTCTAACATTCATTTCTATTCATTATTTTTTATTAAGATAAATTTTCTTGCATTAATTAATTAATTAATTAATTTTCTTCTTAATGTCTTTTAAAATGCATTTAAAGATACTCATAATAAAATAAATTCATGGAAAATAAATAAACAAACTAATAATCCGAAAAAATTACAATATATCAATTGATAATTTAATAATAATTTAAAATAATTATTAAATTTTCAAACATAACATGCATTAATCAATATAATAGGTGTTTAATGCTACAATTAAAATTTTAATTTAATTTAAAATTTTCCTTTATTGGGAGACTACACGATGCGTACTTATGACCTACATGTTGTGTATCTCGATTTACATGTTCCTAAGATACATTTTAGGGGATTTAGTATATACCTTTGCTGGACTACATGACATGTACTAACAAGATAAATGCCATGTGTTCCTCTTATCATGTGTCCAGGATAAATGCCTGGGGCTTCAGTGTGTATCTTGGCTAGATTACACGGTGTGTACTAACTAGCTACATGTCATGTGGTCCGAATACCATGTGTCTGTGAAACCCACTGAAGGACTCGGCGTATTCACCAGATGTTGGACTACACGATGTGTGCAATCTAGCTATACACCCTATATATTTCATGTTTCGTGTATTCATAACTCACCAAATGGCTAGATGTTTATTTTAGAGGCAAGAAATTAATAAACCACACACCGTGTATGCTGACTACATGTCATGTATATCATTATTTCTCAAGGATTTTAGTATCACATGGAATTGACCATGTATTTGACTACATGAGTTTCACTAATTTAACTACTAAATCATTTAGACTAAACAATGTGTATGATAGCTACACATCATGTAAGCTAACATACCATGTGCTAGACTGACCCGATCTAGAATTGGAGTGAAATAAATTCCCCATGTGTAATTTCTACTTGGCACGTTGTGTATCCAACCACACAGACAACTATAGTGCATATGGGTACATGTCATATACTCCGGATACAAACCGTGTAACCCAATATTATTGTCCACACTTTTGTCACTTCCCGATGACATCTTATGTCATTCTTAATCTATTCTTTGTCCTTAAAAATATGAAATTCTGAATGATGGAAATGAAAATGTTGAAAGCATGTTAATTAAAATTGGATTAAAAGATAAATAAAATTTTAAATTAAAATATAACCGTTGTTAGGAATATTGATCAATAATCAAATAAATAATTTTTAATTTAAAACATGTCTGTTCTGATACCATTTAAAGGTTCTGAGTGCAGCGGAAGAACTTGGTGGGAAATAAACCAAGAATATTTTTTTTTTCATTTTGATGGATCATTCAGAATATTATACATGATGTGAATGTCATGAAAAACAAAATTTTTCCACTGAATATTGACATAGAGGAAAACCTAGAACCCAAAGAGCATCATTGCACGTTAAATTTATAATTAATTTTTTTTACTAGAAGAAACAATTACCACATTAAAGAACTTTCATTGATGATGATGTTGATTTTATATAAACCCTTCTTGGATTTATTTCATTGTGTTACATGATTTAAGTATAGAATCCCTCTTGCAGTAATTCACACGTGCTTATTTAATATTTGAGCGATGTCAATTGATTTTCGGGTGCTAGCACGGTGAAGAATTTATTCTCATTTTTGATAAGATAAGGGGAGAAATTCAAGAGAGAAGTCTGTTGTGTGCAACAATTCTCAATTCCCAATTAACCCTACACAATAGGCATAACCATCTATTTATAGAGTTATAGTTTAAGTTAAAATATTATTTAATTGCATACCAAACCTTAAATAATATAATAATTCTTAACAAACCCCATGCAAAATAATTAATAATAATAATATTGTTATTTTATATCATGTGTTAACTCGCACAATTGATAAATATTTTTTCAATAGCTTACAAATTAATATTTACAACCATACATGATATTGGTCTGTTCGAACTCCTATACATTTAAGGAATACCTGAATAAACTTTTTATTCAAAAATAAAAATTTTATCCAAAAACTAGAAAATAAATATTTATCAAATATTCAATAAATAAATAAATAAATTTTATTCACAATATGTCAAATAAATATTTATTTAATTTATGCGATCAATAAAACCTGAATAAAATTATTCATCAATCTTGATAATAATATTTATTCCATTAATTAAATTCAAATATAATTTAATTTTGATCAACAAAAACACATACTGTGTGAACCATTAGGATTTTTTCTCATTGCAATTAGGTGGACTTGCCTAAAGTCCAAGATTAATGTTTAACAATGGGTCAAGAAACCCAAGAGAAATAGATCAATGTTGAAATTTCAACAACCACATACAAATTATCATTGAGAAATATAATATATTTATCACAATATCTCATCAGTAAGGTTGCACATCTGCATTATCAACCCATATGCTTGACATGTCTTTCTCTGACTATCTGAAATAAACATGTTGTTACACCCTGACCATGGAATTTAATATGACTGTTCTATTCCAATCAAAGGTCTGAGATATCATATTCTATAAAGTTAAAAGAAAAAAAAATCATTCCTCGACTCATCCATCGACAACATGTCATTCATGATGCACCTAATGTGTCATACTTATCAAAAACATATGATGTCACAATTTTTGTTAGTAAATCTATGTTCGTGAGTCACAGCATGGTTTAATGATAATATTAAAGTATAGGGATAATTATACACACTCATATATAGGAATATTCAATGACAAAAAAAACATAAAAAATTCATACTGACGGGTCTGTTCTCAAAATTTCCCGTCTTGGAGATTACCAAGTGTGAACTTCATGAGAATAAGCTTCATCCTCTTACGTGTACTTTCACCTAAAATTCTAAATACTATGTTCCCTATAATATTATATCATTCATCCATATAAAAATATTTAATAATTCAATCATAACACTTCAAGTTTCTCATCATAGAATAGAACTGCTATGACCTTATCAATGAAAAAAATACCCTATGACCTTATTATGTTAAAGTCATGTTGAAAAATGAATAATATATAATAAAATGTTTTATTAACATTAAAATGTTTGCATATAAATGTTATAAAAGTACAATTATTTGGTTCTAAAACACAAACTCCAACATCTTTTAAAGTGTTTTTACTCTTATAATGGATCTCGTATAATTAAATGTATATGTGACATCTCTTATATTGTACTTAAAGAAGTTACTTTCTAATTTAACATGTAGTTAATGAGAAATTACATTTTGGATTATAATCGATGTCTCTAAAATTTGAAAGAGATCTTCAATCCATGCACCATAAAGGCATAAATTTAATATAGTATTCAATATTAATAATGGAATTCTATTCTATAGTGACACAAATTGAGATATTTCACATGATTTCCACTATAAATGTCAAGTACATCTAGATCAAGGGAATTGTGAGTTTTTGTCATGGAATTGTTTGAAGAGCATCTCAATGGAACCATGTTAAGGTTTTTTTTCTAATTTTAGGTACATGGATTAAATTATTTAAACCTTATGAAGTTTCCCAATGAAATATCAATTATCTTTATGGAAATATAAGACCATGGACTCACGTCGTAGTGATGTTAATAAATTTTTACCCTCCAAACACAATAAAAATTTGAAATCAGGACCTGCTGTCTTTCTCATCTTCACCTCAAAGCCCTTTTTCTAGAATTTTTTTGGAATTAGATTCTCAGAAATAATGGAGAATAGAAATATCTTGATCCTTGAGGTGAACAAATTCAACAAGTTCGACCACCCAACCTTTTCACTCCACAAGAAATACACTCTTTCTATTATCAAATCCTCTATCATCCATTGCTTCAAGTTCATCATAGTCAATCTTCTTCATGTATGAAATCTATTAGAAGATTCATCTAGGATTGATCAATTGGTTTTTTAATTATCTTTTTTGACCACTCTGTTGATCTACAAGGGGATCTCTGTGCTGATGAAAGTTTGATGAAGTTGATCAAGAAATTCAACGTGTGATCTCCACTATTGGATATGATTAGTTAGATGAACAATTAAAGATCACAACTATCATTAAAGAATTAGAACAAGGTCATTTGACCACATGGGTCTAATTTGATAAATGGAATGTACTTTTCATGATTCAACCTCCCTAGGACATGAACATAGTCATTTGACCCTACGGGTCTCATGTAATAACTTGGTTGTCCTCCCAACATACCAAAAACTATTATCCATTAGGGTCACTTATTAAACCAATGAATATATCCATAGACTAACACATGTTCTTTTAGTGTGGTTCTCCCCACTCACACACATAGAGAAACTTCCCAGAAGGTCACCCACCATAACGCTACTCCAGGACAAACATGATTAACTATAAAGTTTTAATCAGGTAGGCTCCGAAAAAGAAAGGTGTGATTTTTTGACATGGGTAGTATAACTTAGTGTTTTATGTCTCACTTTTACATGTATGTTACACTCTCCACCACTTTAAAGAACAATACCCTCGTTGTGGACCTCAAATATGAAACCCATAAAGTTCATAGGCACTTTAGGATTGGTTTGGATCTGATACCATTTTGTAATGAATTGGCTTGGGTGCTTTGTTTAGTAGTAGCTTTAGCTAGTTCATTACAACAATGGTGCAGACTCCTAAACATCAATGTTCCAAGTTAATATTCTTAACCTTCAATGTTCCTCCTCATTTTTCAAAAGATATATCCTTCTAATTTCCAAATATGAAATCTTCACATAATCAACTTTCATCATGTTCAGCTCCTATAACATTCCTTTTGTTTCCAAAACATTAATCCCTTTATCAATCTTTTCACATAACCTATAATGTCACAATTGTGAATCATTGATGGAATTTATTGTAACAAACATTCAGCCATGTTAAATAGGGTTCCATCATTTACTCCCCGAGCTATGACCATAACTCCCTTAGTATTTTTTCTTGCACCACCAGTGAATGTGGTGTTAAATCCCACATAATCAAGATTCCTGAAAGAGATAATATTTCTCCTCAGTCTAGTGATATATCATAATTTTTTTTATAATGATCAAGCTTCTACTATTGTTCCTGATCTGTGCATCTCCCTTTTGAACAATTTATATTGTTTCATTATCCACGAGAGGTACCTTTCAAAAATTCTCTAAAATATAATTATTCAGGAAGATATTATCTGATATTGAATGTAAGGATGTACCTAAGTTTAAAATCCAAGACTTTATAGGCTTATGCATGCTCAACAACAGCACATCATTAATTCCTTCATCTGTCATGTTTACTGTATTGGTTTAGGTGCATTAATTTTTTCTCTACACACCTTATTAATGTTTCCTTTCTTCCCATAATCCTAGAAGGTAGGACAAGGCCCCTTTTCCTTTTATCAAATCTTTCCTCTTGACTTTGACCGTCCCATGTGATTATATTGCTGAGTGTATCTATATCTTCCTTCTATACATAGAGTAGAACTAGAGATTTTTCTTGACCCTCTTCTCTAAATATCCTCACTGAGGATGATCTAACATATCATTTAACTTCAAATTTTTATTCTTTTAATAACTACTCACTATAGTTACAGTAGCTTCCCAAATTTCAAGTAATGAAGATAATAAAATAGTGCACACACCTCATCATCAAACATAATTCCCACCAATGAAAACTGACTTTTGATGGTGTTGAATTCATTAATGAGATCAGTAATAATCTTCCCTTTAATAATATTCAGGTTGAATAATTGGTGCATCAATTATACTTTATTTCATATAGAATTATTCTCATACATATCTATGAGAAATTTCATCAACGCATCTGTTGGTTTATCCCCTTTGATGTTGAACACCATGTTTTTTCCAACATAAGGTTCACAACTCCCAGAATCTATCAATCCAATAGCTCCCACTTGATCTTATCCTTCTTCATTGACTTTTCATCCATAAATGGAAAGTAAATATTTTCAGTATAAAGATAATATTTGGTCTGTAACCTCTAGTAACTGAAGTCATATCCATAAAAGTGGTGGATATTCACCTTGACTTCTTCTATAACCATTGTTTAATTCAAGAAATCATACCCTGATCTTACAAACTCAAGCTCTCACACTAGTTTTTATGAAAATGTCCAGAGCTCCAATGAAAGTTGATTCCAAAAGAGTAGAAAAAGGAAGAAAAAAAAGTTCATGAAGAAGAACATAGAACACATATATTTACGAGATTTGAGAATAATTTCTACATCCAAATAGAGGTAGAACACTTAACTAAAATTTGGGATCAAAATTATAGGGTAAAATCTCAGAGTATAAACCATAGATTGAAATATGATCATAAAGAAACATAGTGCTATAGTAACCCACATTATTATAGTGTCAATCTGTATAGTAAGTGCATTGTACTACAATAATTAATGACTAGAAGTCCACGAAGCTATAGTTTCCTATAATTATTTTCTAGATGCACATGCTAAAACATAGTGTATAGTTGAGATGCTATAAAATGGATCAACTTCATCCAATGGATTAGGATGCACCATTCCAATAATTAGGCTGATACATGTAAACCCCAAAAATAACCAAGATCCCCAAAGTTCTATAGAAATGTTTGGAGTCACAACAACAAATATTTTCATATGAAGATTAGATAGAAATAAAAGAATAAGATGATGAAGAACATAGACACAAATATTTATGTGGTTTGATAATAATCCTTACATACACAGATAGATATAATTACTTTACTAAAAGATATAAGAGTATAATTACAAAGACATCAGAGTTTCACACATACAAAAAACCCTAACACAAATGAGCTAATAAAGAGAATGAAGAATTATGCCACCAACCACATAGTAAGTCCACTATGATATAGTGAACGATGGCCATAAGTACGCACTAATATAGTGTTATGACCACCCAAATCCAAGATTCTACAGTGGCCAATGGAAATAATTCCACAGAGCCACAATAGCACTATCTTCAAAGCCTGAGATGTTATAGTAACTGTGCCAAAGTATACCGCTATAGTACCCTATCAGTGTTTCCTGGTTAGCTCTGCTATATTCAGTCAGAGTTGCTACTGTCCCTCAAAAATTTGGTTGGGGAACTTCAATCCCCAAACCCCAGAGTAGGGTCTTTTTCCCTTTTAACCCCCAATGAACTCACCATGGAGCTCAACCCATGAAATTTTCAGCCTAGTGTGCAGTATGGGGCACAATTATTCAACCCAAAATTATCCAAATAGATCAGGTTACACCAATCCAACACAAAAATACCTCACAATCCATACCTTGTGATCTATGGACACTAAAAAATCATTATGTCTCCAAAAATATTAATAATTAATCTATAGTACACCACTAAAGTGGTTCTTTTGATTATAACTACAATAGTCATACTATGTTCTACATCATACATAACAATTTCTATATACAATTGATGGGTGTATGTAAGGTGTGAGAAATCTCATAGTAGGATACCACCAAGAATCAATGAAACTCATTTTATAAGTCTTTCCTAAAATTCAAGTTTGAACTATATTTAAAAAGCATATATTTAATTGTTTTGGAATGAAAAGTCACAGACATTTCCTTACCTTGAATAAAAACATTTTATTTAAGAAATCATGAAAACCAAGGTAGGTAATAATGATAAGACAATAAGAATATATCATAATGAATAATGGTAAAAATGATGTAAAATAAGGAATAAACTAAAAAAAGAATATCATGGGATATTGAAGTGTAAGACATGTCACAAAATAAAAGTAACACATATGGGATGATGACTTAAAGCCCACTCGAGACAACCTAGGACATCACTCATGAATCAATGCCAGCCTAAAAAAATCCAAACATAATTAGATGACTATATACCCCCATAGCCTCACTTTACGACAAATGAAAAATCATATTTAAGTACCCCTATCCATAGTGAAATAATACCTAATGTATCCCTTATCCTTGATTTCCCATTTATCACCCAAGGCTTCCCATGTAAACCACCATAACCAAATTCAAGAAGTTAGGTAATAAAAATAACCAAACATCATCCAAGTTATAACCCAACCCCCTTCACATTCTAGCCTCTTTAAAAAATCTCTTAAATGATATCTAAGATAAAAAACCCATACTTATAACAAATTAAACATGGGGCATTTGTGTAAGGGAATTCTAATAATCAATCAACAATATTTAAAGTGAAAAACAAAACCTTCTAAATCCCAAAATCACATAAAATCATGAATCTATTTTATATAATATAGAACCACCTTAAAGAGCCTATTTATAAATCCATTTAAACCAAAATAAACCTTATAATCATTTTATCAAACAACTTATAGGAATGAAAAATTGCTTTCGATAAATCTCCATTTAAACCCATGGAAATCCCCTATTTATCAATTTGAAAACCAAAAAACACATGAAAATAATAACTAATACATTATAACCCCAATATGGATTACTAATATAGTAAAAAATCATTTATGAAAACCACAAGAACAAAATTTTTGACAAAAAAGGGGTTACATTGAAACATATTCATCAATCTTTCAAATTCCATACAAATTCTTTAATTGATGAGATATTAAGATGGAAAACAACATTTATAAGTATATAAAACCAAAAATATTTTTATTATAACATTACCTAGACAAGGGACTGGTCACCATATCCAGTGAGGGAAAATAAGTAAGAAGAGCATGGAAGGAGCAAAGTGGAAGAGAAAAGAGGAAAAATAAATGAAGAGGAAAGGGGGATTTTACCTTGAAAAATAACTTGAATCCAATGAGAAAAACCATATAAACATGAAGAGGAGAGGGATTTAGTTAGAGGGATATTATTGATAGGTCAATTGAAATGGGAGGAGGAAAAATAAGAAAATACCAAAATAATGGAAAAAATGGAAACTCAAAATTTATTTCCCAAGCATGTCACATGGTCTGTCCGCACTATTAAGTAAATGGTGTGAAAACTGCATGATAAATTTTGGAGTTTTTTTACCAAGATTCATGGTTTGACTACATGGTTAGGATAATCATGCTGTAAACATTCTTATACTTCTGGAATTCCACCCCTTTCATGACTAAGATGTATGGTTAGATCAACTAATACACTAACAATGTGTCTTGCTCCATTTTATTTCTCATGTTTTTGAAATTCAACTCCCAAAAAATTCAAAAATAAGATTTATAAAAATTAAATATAAAAAAATAAAATATATATTAGTGACCTTGGGGGTGTTAAAAATTTCCCAACTATGTCACTTTCTCCCCCCAAAACACCCTAATTTCTCTTGATCAGAGAATAAGTGAGACCAATGATTATTTATCATAGTATCATTCTCCTAATTCTCACATTTATCTCTTCTATGTTTCTATAGAACATATAATAGATTAATATATTTAACCTTCATGACCTTATCATGATAATCAAGGATACAAACTAGTTTCTCCATTGTATTTGTATCAGTTTCCAAATCTAGATCTTCCCATTCAACCGAATTAGATGGTCCATGACAATGCTTCCTCAACTAGGATAAATAGAATACATAATATATATCAATTGAGATGAAAAACTAGCTTGTATGAAACTTTCATGAGATGAACCACTATCTCAAATGGTCCTATATACTATGAAAAAATCTTTCCCTTATTACATAATATTTAACGTCCTAGCTGATGAAAGAATTTGAGAAATACCCAATCACTAACTATGAATTAAAAGGGATGACATCAAATATTGAAATATTAATTTTGATTAATTTGATTCCTCAAAAATATCTTGTGAATTAATTAAAATTTTCTCATTTTCTCTTAAATAATACTCAGCCCCAATAGAGAGCATTCACCCAATTCAGCCCAATAAAGAGGGGACTGAAATGACTATCCATAAAGAGACTTTATTGATGTCTGTTAACTATTATTATACGATAAATCAATCAATGATAAGTGGATATCCCATGAAACTCCAAATTCAAGCACATAAGAATGAATCATATATTCTAAGATCATGATTTCCCACACAATAAGACTATCCGTTTATAGGTGATAAGTCATAACGAACTTCAATTGATAACTTATCACTTCTTGAAGACTCTTTCTGAATCGAGAATTAAAGAGAGGGTATTATTAAAAAAAATGTCTAATGAAACTCCATGAATCATCATAATCTCTTGAACATACAGGTTTATAAGTTCTTCCACCTTAGTTCTCTTCTTTATAGGAAAAAAAGTTCAATGATTTTTTTTCAACTGAACAATAATTACCCAAATAGAGTTCTTTAAGCAAGGCGAATAGGGAAAATTAATAAAAACGTATAGGGAGATATTATCTCACTTCAACACAAGAATGGGAAGTGTCTGAAAAAATTCTGTGGGATTCCATTACTCAGAATTCACCTTTTTATTGGTGATGCAATGAGACATACATTCAACAATTTCTCACATTATTCCTAGCCACTAATATCGATTCTTGTGGTTATGAAACATCATGGTAGCACTAGAGAGTGCATTATAACTAGAATAACGGACATCTTTCATTAATTTCTTTCTCTAGCACACATGAACCACTAAATGTTTCTTAAAATATAATGTACCATCAGGTTACTGAGAGAAATCACCTACGATCTCCCCATAATTTAAAATTCAACTTATGTGCTGAAAATCTGGATAAGATACTTGCTCTTGTCAAATCAAATCATCCAATGAAGGTGTGAACTTCACAATAAAAAAAATACATGATCATATTCCTCCTTTAAATATATATGCTTCTAGGAAAAATGGCTTATCAAATTCTATTCTTCCTCAAATTCCTTCACCACTTGGGTTGGTAGTTATCTTCTTTGGGCATCAAAAACCATATTATTTTTTACGAGGGATGTAAGACAGATAAAAAGAAAATGTTTGAAGGTACTCTATCCCACTTCTGTATATAATGTTCATATTCTTATGGGGGGAAATATATATCTTATTCTTGTGATTCATATGCATTGTAAACATCTCCTTGAAGAGATAGTGGAACCAAGTTTTCAATGAATGTATCACAATTTCCAATTCCAGGTCATGAGTGGGTTAATTACTTTCATATGGCCACAACTTGTGATATCCATATGCCAAAACATGGGTATGTTGCATCTAAAAACACCCCAACCACCACCCTAGGCATTGAAGTACACCATGTAGACACCACTAGGATTGATATGAATTAGGAAAAGCATAGATTCTGTCTTTTCCTTAAACTCATCAAAATAAAATTGACACTTTTCACTCCATTCAAATTTCTCCCCCTTTGAGGTAAAATACTTCAAGGGAGATACTAAATTTGATAATTCCTAAAAAAATACCTTGTAATATCTATTCATACCCAAAAATATTGTGATTTAAAAAATATCCTTAGGTCTTTCCCAAGACATAACTATTAAGATCCACATAAATTCATATCTAAGATACCTCATGACTTAGAAATTTCATTTAAAAAATCCAAAATTGGCACTTAGATAATTTAGAATATATATAATGATCCTTAAAGGTCCTTAGAACAATATTCAAATAGTTCTCATGATCCTCCTTTATCTTTTAAGAAACCATGATATCCCTAATGAACCATAAATTCTACGGTTTTTACTTTTTAGGGGAGTTTGAATATTGATCCGGAAGACAGGATTGTTTTGAGAATTAGTTTTCAAATATGGAATATGAGCATTATAACCTCTCAATAAGATGTTTTTGGATGAGCGATGTATCCTGTTTGGAGTAACGAGGGATCTGGTTGGCATCAAAGTAAGGTCTGAAGCCCTAGTTAGAATGTTGTTGCTGTAGTGGGTCATGCCGCAATGACTTGCTATAGGGAGAAACATCATAAAAGTGTGAGGCACCACCCTATGAAGGAGGCAGGCAGTTCCTCCTCTAACATGTAAGAGTGATTCACACCGCGAACCCTTTCCACAATGTGAAATTATCAAGTAAAGGCGTGTTTCACATCACAACCCTCTTGGTCGCATCATGATTGTCACCTGAGTGGTTTTTTTTAAAATGGTCAAACTTGTTTTTTGGGCCACCCCCTTCACAATTTAGGTTGGTGGTTATTAGAGAGGTTTATTAAGATAAATCCTTATGTAACTCCCTACCCCCACTCATTATAAATAGTAGCTGAACCGGTGGTTCTACATGGCCTCATGCACATCTCCCCGTATACTAGAGGCTTCCGACTAGTGGTGATGATCTATAAGGATATCACGAGGTGACTATACACTCTTTTTACAGTATTAAAAGTACAAAAAATAATTGAAAACATATAACCAAGACAAATAACCATCATAGAAAAAGAAAACAAGCACAAATAAATAAGTACAACATCACATGCTATAACAAAATGGGTATGTCATACAATACCAAGATTCCCCATGGCAGATCAAATATTCGTAATAGAAAAACCCAATGTAAAATGAAACTAAGAACTCATCCAAAACCAATCCCAAGTCCTTCCCAGACCCATCATCTATACCCCAATATAACATTCTAATAAAACATCAAGCAACATGACCATTTCCTAAACCTGTAACTTTTAATAAATGGTCTTCTTATCAGGTACCCAAGTATCATGGAAGCTCAAGAAAGGTGTGAGTAAAACTCAGTAGGTGACCACAATCATCATTCTTAAAATAACCAATCCATATAACAAGTGCATTAAAAAGTTATAATGATAATAGATTCCCACATAACCAAATAAAAAAGTAAACAAATAAAAACACACCCTCCAATCCTAGGCTCCATGGTGACACCCAATGTCGGACCTACCCACTTTGGTCAGCATTAAAATCTCTAAACAGGGTGACAGGTCTCATAATCTCAGTTTAGTTACAAGGTGTGTAACCAAGGAAACTATAACAAAAAAAGATAAGGGATTCCATGATACACATTATGACACAACCAGTCCCAAGGTATTCCACTAAGGAAACCACAGTCCTAAAAACACAAAAAAATCATGGGGGATCCATCATGACTTCCCTTCTAATCATGTCATCCAAAATCCATGGAAATTATCCATTCCATATTCTCAGTTCCATACAGTTAAATCAAAGGAATCCAACCTTGGAATTCTATAAAATGAATCCAAGGAACTATGAGTCCAATCCATTTAGAGTATTATGCTTGACCAGAATCCAGCACCACCCCTATGAAATTTCATCTCATAAAATCATTCTTAATACAAGGAGCTCATCTCATTAAATTAACAAGAGTACCTCAAGGGAATCCATGAAATTAATATGTGACATTCAATATATAATAAATCACTCAAATACAAGGGGGAGTTTCCCTTAGGCATTGACAATGATGAATTGGCGAGGAATCCAAAGAATCTTATGGAATTCATTAGCTTTGGGCATCCTTGAATCCAGCAAGGAATCCTATCATGGTATTCAAGATATTCCCCTAGAATAATCTACACCCACTCAAGACATTACCCCTATTTCATATCCAAAACTAATTCCAAGGGATGACACCCAGGTCATTCCACCCATAACAAACATTTACACAAGAAAAAATCAACTACCAATCACTATTACATTATTACATCCCTAACCCTTTCACAATCTCACTTTTCATTTCATAAGGGCCTTATCCTTTTCCCAAGGCTGGTATTCTATTTAACTAATGAAATCATTTAAAAATTCATTTCAAATCACAAGTGAATAACTCTTGTTATTACATTCAACACACAGGGTTTTCCATTTTACTTTATTCCAAGGTTATTCCATGATCTCATATTCTTTTCACAATAATCCATTTAAAAAAAATTCATCCTTTTTATAAATAAAAATTTTCATTCCCTTAGACCAACCTTAAGGGTCAAATTCATTTCACAGTGGAATCCCATAATCCACTAGGTCTATTTCAAAGGTCCAACCCACTCTCACATTATTAGTGGTTATGAAATTACATTTCACAACCATTGAGTCAAATTATAACTTCTCATTTAACCTTTAAATTTAGATAACTATTTCTCACCCCAAGACCATTTAGGTAAAAACCCAACTAAGGATATTATCCATAAATATACAATTTTTATATGATTCAAGACATTTTAAATGAGACTTAAAACTAAGAAAACTCATTTTAAAACATCGAATTCAACTGAGGTCAAAGTAAGACATGGCTGGTTTGACCGCATCATGCATACACTTGGAAAAAATGGATATATCATGGGATAGGTTTACGGAACACCTACCTCATGACTAGAGAATCCCACTCATGGACCATCAGTCGCTAGTTCATTCAAAATTAGGAGAAATCGAGGAACTACACAAACACACTTAAAATATGGTATATTAGCTAAAACTAACATAACACCACTTGACAAAGAAAAAGAAAACTAATATAGAGGAAACAAGAATTTTAGATGCACCTCTAGCTTTCCAAAACAATTTATGTTACTCAATTCAGACTAGAAACCAAGGAGATAACACCATGGGATGATAAAAGAAAAAGTGGATTCTTAGTTTACTGCTATTGGGTGAAATGGGAGTGAAAATAAGGTGGGAGTTTCTTAAGGAAAAATGGTGCAAAGCCTATTTTTTCTGTCATTAAAAAACAGACCTTAGCTCACCTAATAACTATTAAGATCCCATTATCTATCTATTGGACCTATATCGACTATCCAGTGGGAATGAAACTGCATGCTACAGTCCTAGCTTCTTATGGACCCCCTTGAATAATCCTTGGAGTCCTTTAACCACTCTTTGAGCTTTATAACAAGTCTAAAATTAACCATTTGAGATGTCCAATTATTGCGGAAATTTTGGGAGTCACAAAGAAATAGGTTTTAAGATGAAGAAAACAAAGAAACAAAAGAATAATAAGAATATAAACAAATACATAATGATTTATGTGGTTGGAAAAATCCTTATGTTCATAGAGAGGCATAATTACTCCACTAGAACTTGGGAGCACAATTTCTAGGATATTAGAGTTTCACACACATACAAAACCCAAGCTTGAATGAGATAATAAAGAAGATGAAACACTTTGCCACTTATTGTATAGTAAGTCCACTATGCTATAGTGAATTACGGCTGGAAGTTTTCACTGTTATAGTGTTAGCAGCCACCCAAGTACAAATTGCTATAGTGGAAGGTGGAAATAAGTTCATGGGGCTATAATAAAACTGTCTATAAAGTATGCATTACTACAGTTCATTGTCAGTGTATCCTGGTCAGTTCTGCTACAATTGATTAGATTTTCTACAGTCCCCCAAAATTTGAGTTGGGCCTCTTAAACCCCCAAACCCCCAGAGCAGGGGTGGGTTTCCCCATACAAACCCCAAAAAGATCACTGCAGATCTCGACCCATGAAAGTTTCATCCTAGTGCTCATTATGGGCTGGAAATTTTCAACCCAACATCATCCAAAAGGATTAGGTTACATCAATCCAACACCAAACTCTCGAATTTATATCCTGATTCCCAGTTCAAAAACTGTCTCCTCCACCAAAACGAAATTCAAATTACTTCTCAAAGTTCAAATGCTCCATACAGACACAGATCATTAAAAACTCCCCACCACAACACTTTTCACCCCTAAGAAGTCCCTATGGTCATCCAACCAAGCAACTTCCCTACATCGGTTGTCAATTCAATTCTAACAATAGCATATATTATCCAATGTCTGATGCACCATCAAAACACAACTCCCAAAAACCAAGTGCTCCGTTATTAAAACAATAGCCACTGATGCCCTTTAATTTAAAAACACCAAGAAAATTCTCTCTTGATCCGTCTATCACAAGACACGATCATGTCATCATCCAATTGATCACAGGGCATGTGGTTCTTATAACCATAGAACTTAGTTCACAGAAACAAATTCTGATGCACGGTGCCTCCCACTGAGAATGCCAGTCCAACACTTGTTCTCATCCTTATTTCCCAAATCTGAACCAAAATGGACGGGCCTACACTATCCAAGAATAACCTGAATACGCCAAATTTTCAGTGAAATTCCATGGCCAAAATACCAACCGCTCTCCCTTTTCACTGTACTCTCACCGTGCTATCATATAGAACCCAGAAAAAATCACATCAATCATGTTGAGCTTGGAAAAAACACTCAGACTCCATCCATCACTACAAATAGATTATCCTATGGTGTTCCCTAAAGAATCCAGGTTACATCAAAAGCACACAAACAACAGGATCTGGTGCCTTGATGACCATATAAAGACTGGTCATCGTTCTAACATAAAACTCATCACCGCAAGAGTGTCCTTGTATTTATTCAGTGTTGAGTTTTTGATGCAAATATCATTGTATTTATATGGTGGGTGACCTCCTTTGATGACCAAACACTGGAGAATACTTGTTGTAGGAGTTGGTGGCCACCCATTATGACAATCCCAAAGGATTTTGTTACCACCTAGAGAAAACTTTCAGCTGCCTTTGATTTCTCCTCTGCAGCCTTTGCTATATATGTTGTGTCTCTGTGATATATGAGAGATATGGGGAATTTTTTACATGTGTATTCTAATTTGAATAAGATTATATACTACCTTCTCTGTGGATGTAGGTCATCCAACCGAACCATGTAAAAATCCTTGTGCCCCTATTTTTATTTTTGTTTCTCTGTTTTTGTGTGTGAATCCAAGTGTGTGAGGTTTCTGATACAAAAAAGTGGTATCAGAGGGGAGTTAGATTACCTAGAAAGATAAGTATCAATCAATTCTAATGAAAAACTAAACCCACTGCAACCCATAATTTGGATATACCCTAATCCTCCGCACATATGCAATTTTCTTCTGTCCGCACTCCAGTGTATTTGTTGTTGTCTGCAATTCGTCCCTGATGTCGGTGTATACAAATCTATCTATATAGTTTGATTTCCCCTCACCCCTCTATTTTTTTTATTTTCATTCATCGTGAGAAGGAATAATGGAGGAAAGGGTGTTGCTTGGGATTAATAAAAGAAGAAAAAAAACTAAAGGGGAGAAGGGACAAGGGTGCGTGGAAGAAAAATGACAAAAGGGTGACGAGGTTTGTTTTTTTTCCATGCATATGTGTAAAGGAAAACCAATTTTTCTTTTTATTGATATAAAATAAAAAATGGGGGAGTGTGTGAATGTAAAAAAAATAGAGTTATTAAGATTTCTTCTCATTTGAAGGAGGCCACACCCCAACTAAAAAAAGGTGGGGCGATGATATTTTTAACTGAGAGATTTTTTTGGTTATTTTTTTAAGTTGGAATTTTTGGGTTTTTTGAAGAGGGAAAAAATATTTGGGGAGAAAATTTGGTATTGATTTGGGATATGATTTGGAAAATTAAAGAGCCTATTTCATCATTTTTGAATATTCTAGATTCATTTGCACTATTTATTTTTGGAAATTCGGATATGTTTTTGTGATGGAGAATCCTGAAACTAAAAGTCGTTTGGTACCACCTTAGGAGCCCGAAGAGTTTGTTCCAGAAACACATGTAGGTACTGAAAATAATTCTGGATATAGCAGTATGGTGTCCACTACCAAATTTGAGGTGGATAAGTTTGATGGGACGAACAACTTCAACATGTGGAAATGTGAAGTTTTGGATATTCTAACTCAACAGGAGTTAGATATCACTTTGGAAGAAAATCCCACCAACATATCTGATGGTGATTGGAAAAGACTCAACTGTCAAGCCTGTGGTACGATCTAACTTTGTTTGGATAAAGATCAGAAATATAGCGTGATGCGGGAAACTTCAGTAAAAAGTTTGTGGAGTATTTTGGAGAAAAAATATATGGACAAAAGCATTGAAAATCAGTTGTACCTGAAAATTAATTTGTTCAGATTTCAGTACAAGGAAGGCATGTCTATGATTGATCACTTTGATTCATTTAATAAAATTTTGGAAGATTTGAAAACTTTGGAGGTAAAAATTGGAGAAGAAGATAAGGCTCTATTGCTGTTGAACTATCTACTGAAGAGTTTTGATCACCTTACTACAACATTGTTTTATGGTAAAGATGATGTGAAATTTGTTGATGTTTCAAATGCTTTAGTTAACAATGAGTATAGGTGGAAGGAAAATTATGACCATTGGGATTCCACATCGGAGGGATTGATGACAATTAGAGGAAGGTTGTCTGACAGGAAATCTGAAATATTCAGAAGAGATGAATCAAAATCGACGTCAAAAGGTGAGTTCATCTTTAGACATCCAGCAAAAGATGAGTGTGCCTATTGTCATGAAAAAGGGAATTGGAAGAAGGATTGTCCCAAAATTGGAAAATCAAAGGCAAATTTTGTATAGAGAACTGAGGATTCTGAAGATACAATCCCCGTTTTCTCATTGGTAAACCATTCAGAAGGTTGGATTCTTGATTCAGGTTGTTCATTCCATATGTGCAGGAATCAAGATTGGTTTTCAAACCTCAATGAGTTAGATGAAGTTGTGGTGTTTATGGGCTATAACCACCCTTTCCATAGGAGAGGTATTGGAATGATACAGATGAAGATGCATGATGGTACAACTAGATGCCTTACAGATGTGAGATATGTACCATAATTGGATAAGAAACTCATATCTCTTGGAGTTTTGGATAAACTTGGCTACCATATAACTATTGAATATGGATTCATGAAAATTATTTGTGGTGCACTCCTTGCGATGAAAGGTATTTGAAAAGGTACATTGTATTATTTGAATGCTGAGACTGTTTCAGGTGGAGCAGTGACATCAGATAAGAGTATCACCATTGGTAGAACATGAAGGATTATATGAATACCTTCTAGGTATGTAAAATTGGTTAGTTATGATCTTTTTTTAGTTAAAGATGGTGTTCCAGATTACTATCAAGATGTTTTGGATAGCAAAAAAATGATACAGTGGAAGTCTGTTATGGAAAAAGATATGAATTCACTTAATCAGTATATGATATGGGATCTTGTTCCTCCTGTAAAGGAAAAAAGGGATGTTACAGGGATCAAGTTCCAACATTGTTTGGACTTGATCAATATGACTCAAACTTGAGTTGGCTACAGGCATCAGGATGGCAGCTGGAGGTAGAAATATTTGTTTCAATAGTAGTGTGAAAATTTGTTTTAGTTACATGATATTTCGTTTGAGTGGAAACATGGTGATATTTTTCATCAAGGTGGAGATTTTTGAGTTTTTGATGCAAATATCATTGTCCTGATATGGTGGGTGACCACTTTTGATGACCAGCCACTAGAGAAGACTTGCTATAGCAGTTGGTTGCCACCCATGATGACAATCCCATATGAGTTGGTTACCACCCAGAGAAAACTTGTAGCAGCCTTTGATTTCTCCTCTACATCTCCTGCTATATATGTTGTGTTTCTATGAGATATGAGGGATATTGAGAATTTTTAACCTCTGTATTTCCATTTGAATAAGATTATCCGCTACCTTCCTTATGGACATGAGTCATCCGACCGAACCACATAAAAATCTATGTGCCTCTATTTGCATATTTGTTTCTCTGTTTTTGTGTGTGAATCCAAGTGTGTGAGGCTTCCACTCCAACATTCCGCTAGGTCCACATCCTGATATCATTAGTCCACATCTTGAATGTGACCGTACACAATGGTCGAATGTGGCCTAACTTACTCATACTTGAGCTTCGTTCTAACTATCGAAGTCTATTTGCTTCCGGCTCATAGAACACCATCTTGGGTCCTCATTGAGACTCATTAAAAGAGAGAGTCATGCCCCCCACAACTATTGATGGATTCCCACCATATTACTTTCCTTACACTGCTCTTCCAGCCCCAACTCCAACGGGTCCTACCTTCAGCAAAAATTTGTATCTATTCCAAGGGGTATCCAAACCCGAACCAATCCAATCGGGTTGGGTTGGGTTACATGTGTGGTATGGTCAGACCATAATTGTTTAGGCCAGGTTGAGGTTGGGTTGGGCAAGTCATGGGTTGGCAAAATTATGACCCAACCAGACCTAACCTACCCAACCATATGTATATATAATAAACAATAAATAAAAATTAATATTGATTGATAAATAATATATAAAAAACAACTAGAAATTAATAAAAAATTAGTAATAATTTATAATAATTTATACTAAATAATAAATATTAACATCTAACAATTAAAAATAATTAACAACAAATAATAAGGTTGTATGGCACAAATATAACATAAATACAACTTTACATTATATTGATGTCATATTTACATTATATAACTCTATATTTAAGTTATATAACATTATATAATATTATATTAACATTATATAATGTTACATTTACGTTATATAAAATTTTATTTATAGAAACATGATGTTATGCTTACATTATATATCATTTTATTTATGTTATAAAATTTTATACAATGTTATAAAGCATTATATTTACATTATATTTACGTTATATTTATTAATTGATGTTAATTTTTAGTTTTAATTCAGTCCGTAGTTTTACAGTTTTTTGTTATTATTTACTGTATTCTCTTTACCTAGCTTAACCGACCCGACCTAACCCAGCCCAACCTACCGCGGGTTGGGTTGGGTCATTATAAGAAAATGGATATGACCCGAACCAACCTGACCTGACCCCTTTTACTTGGGTCAGGTCCAAACACGACCCAACCCAACCCATGTACACCCATAGCTTCTTTTGAGCCACTACCCCAGGAAACTATGCTCACAATGCCTCATCAAGGTCATCATCCCCGGGCTCATACATGACCGCTCTCCAATCCCCAATATTGTAGGCACCACACTTACCAGAGTGTATTGCATTGATTTATCAAATCAAAATGGGAACATACTCCCACACCACCCAATCACATAGGCCAACTCATGTTCCCATGATTTGCATCACATCCAAACTAGGCTCGCATGCCTGAACTACTGACCATGCTCACACGTAGTCCAAACTTAATCAGGAGTACACTCAATAATTCTCTTAAAAATCGGATAATTCACTTATTCCAATGTACAAACACATGATCGATCACCAACTGGAATCATCCCAAAACTTCAAGAATTTTTCCCCACTCTCACCAAGTAGTTGAAATCGTATCCCAAACTCAAAAGTGTTAGGCACTTGGTGAATCCTTCCCTATACCCCCAACTTTGATACTGAGCACCGTTACCACATGTGATTTCATGTTTAAAACATACAAGGAATCATCATTACTAAACCATACACCTGATCACACAACATGTGTACCAATCCAAGCTCCCAACATACCATATTGAATCCATCCAGATAACTGGTGCTCACTCTTGCACCATCCAATCTCATCGAGACCTAAGGGTTACAAACTTTGCAAAAACCAACTTACATAACCTGACTCATTTCCCATGAGTTGAGCATCAACAATCATAGGATCTCATGCTTAACCAGGGAACAAAAAACGATCCTTGAATGTCTATTTTACTAACTGGAGTCATCCTTGATACTTTCCCATAATAAGTCTAACACCTTACACATGTCAATTCTAAGTGCACGACCACTCATCAATCTCAGTATTGTTTCAATAATTCTAAACCGCTTACCTACACAACCACCTCATACCCAAAGAACATCCATAACTGTTAGGGTTAGACATATGAATGATCATTCCCTTAGAAACTATTCTAACATAAGTCCCTATCACTTTGGGTGGTCAACCGTAACTACACCAAAACATGGCATCACCGAACATGCACCGACTACATAAGCCTTGGTATCCACCCATTCCTTACACATCTAGAGGCATTCAAAAAATAGGGATAACCTCTATCACGGGTTACCCTCACACATCATATCACACTGACTCACTCAACCTTGGTCGCTTTCAAGGGTAACTAGGCCCTACCACACTACTTACAAAACAGGCCTTTAACAACATTGGAAAACAAGTGTTGATAAAGGGCATCACTATCAACACTTTATTTTTAGCACCCATAGAGGGATCCTTTATTAGCATTTTTTTAGCACTGATAAAGGTCTGAATAAAATTAAATAATTAAACAACTAAAAAATAAGGATGTGTTTATTAAAAAAAATATTAAAAGATATATTAATTAAATAATTATTGATAAAAATGAATAAATTGATTATACTATATATAAATTATAAAGACTAATAAATAGTATATATTAAATATATAGATATATGTAAAATTTAAATTAAACAAATAAAAATTTAAAATAAGTAAATTGAAAAAATAGTAAACATTTTTATAATTGAATAATTTTTGATAATGTTAATAAATAATATATATTAAATATATAGATATATATGAATGTATATAAAAATGATTTATATAATGCAAAATATTTATGATTTACATTAAATAATAATCTATTTAGTGAATAATGGTTTATAATTAAAAATTAATATTAATGAAAAATATTGATTAATTGCATCATGTAATGGACATAATTGAATGTTATTTGATTTTTCAATTTAACAGAGAACAAACATGTGTGGTATTTATTTCATATATACATAATTAATGCATTTTTATATACTATGCACAAACAAAAATATTTACGTAATTAATGCAATCTTATATAGAAACACACACACACACGATATTTATGTAATTTATTCAAATTTTAGTATTCATTTTATAATTTCATTATAATATGATACATTTAATATATTATGTCTTTAATTGATATTTTTATTATTTATTTTTAATATTATTACAGTTAGGTATTAGTTCAAATTTAATATTTAATATTTAATATTTATTTTTTTTAGGAATTTAATAATGTTATATTATTTATTTATATATATTTATTTACTATGTTTTAATATTTTCAATACGTATTCAACTTCATTTTAATATATATCTATATTTTTTAATAATTTATATTTAATTAATAAAACTTATACATTTTTTCAATATTGTTAAAGTGTACTCATTTTTAATTATACAATTTCTCCCAATTAAGATTATATATTCATTAATAATGATAAAAATATATTGGTTAAAAATATTTATAAATAAAAATATTTATAAATGTATATTTACTAAATTTATACATTTATATATTTATAATTATAAATAAACAAATTTTCTTTTAATAAAGTATTTATATAATTATAAATAACTAATTATATATATTTAAGTAAATATAAATTTATAATAAATTTATTTAAATAATGAATATATTTACTTTATTTATATTTACATATATTAATTAATTAAATATATATATATATAAGTATATATAATTATATAAATATTATTTTTTAAAAAAATATTTATATAATTATAAATAAATAATTATATATTTAAATAATTATAATAAATATATTTCAATAAAGAATATATTTACTATATTTATATTTATATATATTTATTGTATATATATATATATAATTATATAAATATATTTACAATTTTTTTTATTTATAATTATAATTATAAATCCTTTATCACCTCTTTTTTAGTGTTGCTAAATATAGAGCTTTATCAATGCTAAAAAAGCACTGATAAAGATGTCTTTTATCAATGCTAGTTAATTTAACACCGATAAAAGGGATCTTTATCGGCATTTTTTTGGAAGTGCTGATAAAAGCGTCTTGATCTATTTAAATTACCCTAAATAGCCACAAATTTGTCATGATATCTGAAGCTTTTTGCAGAATCCACCCTCTTATGATGATCCTCCTTTTTCAATCTAAGCTCGAATCAAGGCTCAAACAATTCCCAGGCTCAAATCCAAGGGTTGAATGAATCTAATGCTCGAACAATTTTCAGGTTTTTGATATCTCTACCTTTTCTTAAATGATTCAAAGCTTCAATCCAAGGAATCTTATTTTATTCTCATCCTCCCGACTCATTGATTATTTGTTTGGTGATATATATTTTCATTTTTTTATCATCATTCTTTCTTTAATTTTAGCATATCCATGTGGTCAACAATTTTTATTGGGGATGTTTGGTTGAAAAGAGATTGGATTGTTGGAGTTTGGGTAATAGGTGTGAATGAGTGTCTATCCAAAACTCTTACCCTCCTCTCTTGAGTTTCTAAGTGATATTGGGAACAACATTATAATTGTCAATTATTTTATCCTTACAATTGAGCTGGGCCATGGACTATGCACATTCACTATATTTATATTGTGACATGAGTTTTTATATCCATTATATTTTAATTTAATTTGACATTTGATGGGGATAAGGATCCTGATCAAGAGTTTCTTCACCCTAAGCCTCCATCTTTTCAAGGGAATATGATCCTAAAGAGATAGAGGATTGGGTGGAGAAAATTGAGAGGATCTTTGAAACCCTCAAGATTCTTCCTTCCATTAAGGTGAAATGTGCTCCATTTTTGATTGAATGTCCTAGCCAATGATTATGTGAGACGATGGTCCAAGCTAAATGAAATGAAAATCTAGAATGGAAAGACCACTTTAGGTAAGGACCATATTCCTTTAAACCTTACAAAATCTCATCCATATATTCCAATTAAAACTTTCAATTAAGTTGAGAGATAAATCACATTTTAATATAACTAGTTTCATCAAAAGTTTACTACGACCTAATAGAGAATATCCAAAATGAAGTCACATTAGGGGAATCCTGAGTGTTGTTTCATTTAAATCTATAATTTATTTTTAATTATTAACAATCTCTCCATTATAATTAGTAAAAAATATCTATCAATTTTATCTTGTTATCATAAGAAAAACTCAGCCCACCCATTTTAAGTTATTATTTAAATGTATCATTATCTAATATGATCAAATTTTCACTACAACAAATCAATTTCCCCTTTCAATCACAATTACCACAAATTTTTAATGACCCCAAATTAGAATATGGTTCAACTAGTTTTCTATACCTTTGTAAAAATATATCCATATTTGAAATGAAAACCCACTCATTAATACTTCTTAAAAAAACTTCATTTCTTTTATCACACATCTAATAAACACTTTGTATGTTTTACTTTAATCCATCTAAAAACATATCATTCTTTAACATTCCCTTTTTCTTATAATATATTTTAAATGCAAACAATTTATCTTAAGAGATCCACCATTTCTAAAATAATAAGTACCCTTTTAACTTTTCAAAAATATTTAATTACATTAATTTAACTTTCATGTGAGATGAACAACCAATATCTAATATGAAAGGATGTTTCCTTTGTAAATCCTTTAGTGTGAAATCAATTATAAATTCCTCTTACATTACATTATCTTTCATATAATACATTTCTAATTTTTATTCACATTCATCTATGTATTTATAAAATTTTGACAATCCTTCATACAACCATTTAATTTTTCATGTTAACAGAGTTCATTCAATGGTTTTATTTCATCATCCAATTTTACTTATGAAGACAAGTATCACTTCAAAACTATTTTTTAAGAGTGGTATATCTTCTATTTTAATTAATATATATATATATATTCCATAATTACTATTATTTATCTCATTATTACTAAAATTTTATACCATGTTACCAATAGTGAAATTCTCATAAATGGGAGGCATTACCCATTTCAGAGAATACAATGCAGTACAACTCTCATCATCATCGGCTTCATATCCTGAATAGTTATTATTGAATTTTGTTTCTTGAGACACACCCCCATCTATTTTATGTTTCTTGTACTACTATGAGCATTATTCATCCCATGAATGATTACTTCTTAGAGTATTTCAAGAAACATAGGTGCATTTCCATAAGAGATGAATGATGTGTTCCAAACAATAAAATACAACGATAAATGTTCAGGAGATGAGATTACGAGGATGAAAGTTGTCTACAACTTTCAGCATTGAATTAATTCATAGGATAACACCTATCATAGTGGAGTAATTCTTTTATTAAATTTAATTACCCATTTTCTTTAAAGAATACTGAAATTCCTTGAAAAAAATCAAATGTTTGGTTTCCCTTATTATAATTATCTGTAACATTCTCTTTTGATAACGAATATCTTATGTGTATTTATTTATTTATTATAAAAAATAAATATTTTATTAACCCTATGATGGATATGAATTTAAAATGGATGCACTCTAATCATTTGATAAAAGAGTATGAATATGGAGTTAAAGAGTTCATATAGTTTTCAGTAGAGCATGCATACGAACCTTCTTAAATAATATTTCTGTGTTTATGTTGTTGTTATTCAAGACAAATTAGTCTGAAAGAGTTGGAAGAAAATTTGATTTTTCATTGAATAGATCAGAGTTATAAATGTTGGACTATACATATGGAAAGACTAAACATGTTCATTTATTGGGATGATACTGTAGTTTATGGATCATTTGATATTAATACCAGTGTAAATGGTGATAAAGATTGTATGGAAGAAATGAAAATGGAAATTGAGGATAACTTTCATTATTTTCCAAAGTTGTTTGAGAAATTAAATAGTTATTCTAAGAGACCATTGTATACTGGTTGTTCTAAATACACAACATTGTCACATGTATTAAAGTTATATAATTTGAAAGCTGGTAGTAGATGGAGTGACACCACCTTTACATAACTACTTGTTCTCCTGAATGATATGCTACTAAAAGAAAATGAACTACCATGTCAAACCTATGATTCTAAATGAATGCTATGTTCAATGGGCATGATCTCTAAAAAATAAATTCTTGACCAAATGATTTCATATTTCACAAGGATCATGAATCACTCATAAAATGCCCTAAGTGTGGTGTGGATCAATACAAGAAAAATGAATCAAGCCCTTCGAAATCTGTACGATACTTTCCTTTAATTCCATAGTATAGAATACTATATGAATATTAGGAAACCGTGAGAAAATTGACATGATATGTAGATACAATAATTAAACATGATAACCTACAACATTCAATAGATTATACTCAATGGAAGAAAATTGATTACGAGTATCCTGAATTTGGAAATGAGATGAGAAAGTTTCATCTTGCATTATCTACAGATGGAATAAATATTTTTGGTGTACATAGTAGTACTAATAGTAAATGACCAATCATGTTGGTAAATTATAACTTTTCACCATGGTTATGAATGAATCACAAATATATTATGTTGTCACTGCTTATATCTAGACCAAAATAACCCAACAATGATATTGATGTATATTTTTCTCCATTAATCAAAGATCTAAAATTGATGTGTGATAGAGGTGTTATAATGTATGATGCTCATAGAAGTAAATAATTCACATTGAGTTCCATGTTCTATGTGATGATAAAATAATTCCCCATTTATGGAAATTTTTTAGGCTATAACATTAAAAAAATGTCGGGGTATCCCATTTTTGAAAAACGCACACACTCAGTTCAGTTGAAACATTCCTAGAAGACTGTGTTTTTAGGATATTGAAATTTTTTACCTTGATGACATAAATATCGATCTTAGATTATATAATTTAATAGGAATATCAAACAAGGTGCAAAACCATCAACAACAATGAGTGATAAACTATTCGATAAAGTAAAAGATATTAACACTATTTTCAATAAACAATTTTTTAAAAACCTTATGAAATCAGGTTGGAAGAAGATATCAATTTTATTTTAGTTATCATATTGTAATTTTTTTATGGTAGAAATTTTCTTGATGTCTTGTATATAGAAAAAAATGTATTTGATAGTATTACTGGAAAATTACTAAAAGTTCCTAGAAAATGAAATACTACATCAAGGCTAGGGTGGACATGATTGACATGGGGATAAGGGAAGAGTTGAAACTGTTGAAGGGTAAAAGGTGGGATTTTTTCCTCCAGCAACTTATAATCTATCCAGACAGGGAAAATTGTAGTTTTTTATTTTCCTTAATAGTGTAAAAGTTCTAGAGTAGAATTCATTGAATATCAAGAATGTCATGTCGATGACTAATTTGAAGTTACAAGGGCTAAAATCACATGACTATCATGTCTTGATGTAAGATTTTATTCCTATTACTTTCTGTTTCATTATACCTCAAAATATACAAAAAACATTAACGAGACACTACTTATTTTTCAAATACATACGCAGTAAAGTTATAGACTAGATGATTTTTCCAAACATGAATAAGAATTTCCAAATCATACTATGTGAATTAAATATATTCTTTCCACCATTATTATTTGATATAATGATCCTCGTGATGGTTCACTTAGTTATAAAGGTTCAACTATGTGGTCCTGTACATTATAGATGGATGTACCCCATTGATCTGTAAATGAATATTTTAAAAGGGTGTGTTAAGAATCGAAGTTATCCATAAGGTTGTATTATATAATGAATTAATGTTGAGAAATCTATTGAATTGTATAGCAATTTCCCATCATATGTTGATAACATCGGTCTCGCAAAGTATCGTCATAGAGGATGACTTATGAGTGATGATATTTCTAGAAGATATGTTGTTACAACTAACTTTACAGAGTGGGAGCAAACACACCATTACATTTTACTATGTTTTTTCTCATAATATTATATGTTCTCTACTACATTAACATAATCAAAATTAAATGTTTTCATACTCATGCAGACATTGTTTTTTGTACATGATGATGTTACCAATCCCTAAGAAGAACAAACTTGAACAAAGGAAACCCTTTGGGAATATGTAAAGGTAATGTTACAATATACTTTCTCTATTTTATCAAAAAATTATATTACGAAATGTTGATCTAATTTTCATTATTCCTTGTAGAGTTAATTTATTTTAGAGGATTTCTGTCCATATTTCATGCATTTATTCACCAAAACTTCCACAGACTTCTTATCCCTAAAAACCTTTTCACCCCTTCACTATTACATTTATTATTTTCCTTTAAGTTCTCCCACTGCCTTTACAGGAAGATAAAAGAAATTTCCTCTGCTCAATAATAGAGGTAATCTTGATGTTTTCATAGTAAAATCATTATCTATAGAATTAATTTATTGTTTCAGATTTATTTTTTAATTTATTTATTTTTAGTATTAATCACATAAGATTTTTTTTCTTGTACATGTGGATTTTTTTGTTTATGTTGGGGTGGTCTATGTATCTTTCATTCCTTTCTACACCGAAACTTCCAAAAAATTATTCTCACTCAAAACCTTTTCACCCCGAAAGTGTTGGAATTTATAAATTTCCTTTAATTTACCTACACCGATCAATCACATAGGTAATATTTATTTTTTCACAGTAAAATCATTGTCCATAGGATTAATGTATTGTTTCATATTTATGTTTAATTTATTTCTTTTTATTTTTACTGATATAATATTTTTTTTCTTATATAGGTGGATTCTTTTGTTTGAATTAACCTGATTTCTTCAAAGATTCTCATTCTCATGAGATATTAAACTTCGAGCCTACAACTGAGATAATGAAAATAAATAAATGCATCAAGAATGCATAAAACCATCATGAAAAAGTGAATTTATAATACTTAATTAATTAAGATTGTTATCATTTTATCTTCTATTTGTAAGTTAATTTCCTTATCATTGTTATCTAATACTTATTTACTTTTTTCATTTATATTTTTGGAATTCATATTTTTCGTTCAATGATCTAAAACAAGCCTAAAGATATAAAATTTTTATTTGGGCCAATGTTTCCATGATTTCCATTGCCTTTCTTTGTCAAACTACCAACACTTCATATTGAACCAATACTCTTAGCCAAAAAACCTTTCTTATTATTGAAATATAGAATAATATAGAAATTTCATGTGCCCATTGTGGTGACTTATCGTGATATAATTATCACATGAGCTTCCACTACTCTTCTAGCTTTCAACAGTGAGAAACAATTTTCAGCTAAGAAGATTGAGTAAATACGAAATGTTGCCAGTTCAATAAAGAAAAAGAATGGAAATCATGGTAAAATTGTTAAGTATGATTTTTTTGAGACTTTGGAATGTGTATGAATCAACCACACCTCAATATGTCTCACAGTTTCACCGATATGACTCAAAGTGATTCTTTTTATTTAAAATTGACATTAATTTTAGTAAAAAAGACAATTGACATACTAAAAACCAAGCAAACATATTCACATTGTTTTGATACTTTAAGAAAATGATCTAGAATTTATTTATGATGTGTAGGAATTATCCACACCTCAATCTGATACATGATATGCTAGATATGACTCAAAGTGTCCATTATCAGTTTAAAATTGAAATTTTAGTTCAAACAATGTCACTTAATGAAAAATGAGAAAATGAACTTGAATTTTCTTGATAATTTAGGGCATCAACTCATAAATAATTTGTGACATGTATAAATCAGTCTCATATCAAACCGATACATGATGTGATTAGTATGGGTCAAAGTGAGTGTTTCCAATTTAAAACGATATTTTAGTAAAAAAGACAAGCATCATATTAAACACAAAGAAAACAAATTAGTATTTTTTTGATTCTTTTTAAAACAATACATAATTCATTTGGGAAATGTATGAATCAACTACACTTCAATTTGACACACAGTATGACTAGTATGACTCCAAGTGCGTCTTTTTATTTAAAATTGACATCAATTTTAGTAAAAAGAACAACTAACCTTCTCAAAATTGAGCAAACACATTCATATTATTTTGATACTTTAGGAAAATTATATATAATTAATTTATGATTTATAGGAATCATACAAACCTCAATTTGATACACAATGTTCTAAGCATGACTCAATCTGCCTTTTATCTGTTTAAAATCAACATTTCAGTTCAAAAAGTGTCACTCACTAAAAATTGAGCAAATGTGATAAGCTTTTATTGATAATTTTGTACAATTATTCATGAGTAATTTGTGACATGTTGGAAATTGGTATCACATCAAAAAGATACACGATGTGATTAGTATGAGTCAAAGGGCGTGTTTCTAGTTTAAAATGACATTTTAGAAAGGGCGTGTTTCTAGTTTAAAATGACATTTTAGTAAAAGAGAAAATTGATGTACTCAAAAATGAGAAAAATAATTTGGATAGTTTTAATAATTTAGTAAAATTATCCATAAGTTATTTGATATTTGTAGGAATTAGCGGCACCTCAATCCGACATACGGTGTGTCCGTTATGACTCCAAGTGGGTCTTTTTATTTAAAATTAAAATCAATTTTATTAAAAAGGAAAACTTACCTACTAAAAATAAATTAAACACATTTTGATTATTCTTATACTTTAGGAAAATGATTCATAATTCATTTGTGATTTGTAGTAATCATCTGAACCTTAAGCTGATACAAAATGTTCTCGGTATAACTTGAAGTGTTCATTGTCTATTTAATATTGACATTTTAGTTTCAAAGGTGTCACTCACTAAAAACTGAGAAAATGAACACGTATTTTCTTGAAAATTTAGGAAAATTATTCATAAGTATTTTGCGATGTTTAAGAATTAGTATCACATCAAACTGATACATGATGTGATTGGTGTGACTCAAAGTGCGTGTTTCTAGTTTAAAATGACATTTTTGTACAAAAGACAAGTGTCATACTCAAAACCAAGAAAAAAAATTCATATTATTTTGATACCTTAGTAAAATGATCCTTATTTCATTTAAGATATGTAAGAATCATCCTCACCTAAATCTGATGCACAATTTGTACATTATGGTCCCAAGTGCATCTTTTTGTTTAAAATTGACAACAATTTTAGTAAAAAGGAAACTGACATACTAAAAACCAAGAAAACATATTCATATTATTATGATACATTATAAAAATTAACCATATATTATTTTTTATGTGTAGGAATCAACCACACCTCAATATGATACACGATGTTCCCGGTATGACTCAATGTGTTTGTTATTACTTTAAAATCGACAGTTTAGTTCAAAAAGTATCACTCATTAAAAACTGAGAAAATCCACTTTTATTTTCTTGATAATTTAGGAAAACTATTTACAAGTCATTTTTTATATTTTGGAATTAGTCTCATATCAAACTGATACATTATGTGATCAATACGAGTCAAAGTGCGTGTTTCCAATTTAAAATAAAATTTTAGTAAAAAAGACAAGTGATGTACACAAAACCAAGAAAAAAAATTAATATTGTTTTGATACTTTATAAAATGATCTATAAGTCATTTGAGATGTATATGAATTATTCACACCTCAATCTGATACATGATGTGACCGATATGACTCCAAGTGCATCTTTTTATTTAAAATTGACATAAATTTTAGTAAAAAAGACAACTGACCTACTCAAAACTGAGAAAACACATTTGGATTATTTTGATACTTTAGGAAAACAATAAATAAGTAATTTTTGACATTTATGAATTATCCACACCTCAATATGATAAATGATATTCCTGATATGACTTAATGTTTCCATTATTAGTTTAAAATTGACATTTTAGTTCAAAAAGTGTCACTCACTAAAAATGAGAAAACATGCTAAGATTGTCTTGATAATTTTGGAAAATGATTCATAAGTCATTTGTGATATGTGGGAATCAGTATCATGTCAAACTGACATACTATGTGAGTAGTATGAGTCAAAGAGTGTGTTTCAGGTTTAAAATGACATTTTAGTAATAAAGAAAAGTGACATACTCAAAACCGAGAAAACACATTCAGATTGTTTTGATACATTATTAAAAATATCCATAAGTCATTTGAGGTATGTAGTAATCAAACTGAACTCAATTCATTGCATGGTGTGACCAATATGACTCCCAGTGTTTCTTTTCAATATTTAAGTGTCATTTTAGTTTGAAATGCACATCACATTGCCAAAACTGAGAAAACGAGTCTAGATTGTTTTCTGATCATTATATCTACTATTATGTAATTGATTTACTTATTTTTTTATATTATATTTATTTATATTAATTTGTTAGGGGAGGGGGAATAAACAAATGAAAACCTACCTAAATGTGCACGGGGAGGCTCGAAACTGGGACCCCCCAAACACCACTATAGGACACAACCACTAGGCCATGCCCATTGGGATTCATCTTATACCTTTTTAATTAATTTTTATATAGATAATTATTTAATACAAAAAATAAATGATGTGATGTATATGAATCAACCTCAACTCAATCCGATATACAATGTTCTTGGTATGACTCAAATTTAGTTTAAAATTAATAGTTTATGTTAATTTATTTCTTTATATTATTACTAACATAAGATTTTTTTCTTATACAAGTGTGTTATTTTGTTTGATCAGGGGTGGTTTTTTCAACAATAACATGAGTTGGGGTTAAGATCAAAATGAAAAAGGAACATTGATGTTTTTGAATGTATGTAATAATTTTTACTTATGTAATTTTATAAACTAATGTTTAAAATGCCTATAATATAGTATTTTTTCTTTTATTTTTTGTTGTAAATTTCATTTCATTAATATTTTGTATTGGAACTTGATTTTTTTGATATCTGGTGGTGTTTCTGGTGCCGCGATGTGCTCTTATAACACATTGCACTAGTACTATAGTGTGTTGTTACAACACACTGCAATATACCCCTTTATCAGTAGTTTTGCAAATACTGACAAAGGAAACCATTATTAGTGATCCTATAAGCGATGATAAAGGTCCCCTTTATTGGTGATTCTATAATCCCTGATAAATTTCTCCTTTATCAGCACTAAATAAAAGCACTAATTAATGTTTTCCTTTATCATCTCTTCTAAAAGCACTGATAAGGGACCCCTTTATCAGTGATGATAAAAGACTAGGGATTTTAATATCTCTTTGGTAGTAAATGTGTCTCTAGCGCTAATAAAGTCCATTTTTAGTGCTATTAAATGCCTATTTTTTAGTAGTTCTACATAACCCCTAAGACAAGGGTCAAAACTCATATAGTTCTTGGCTCACTGAAGACACCCCGTTATTCACGTCTCAAGGTCACCCAAAATCTAGCATGCCAAACATCCAACTCAAGGTATTGTACCATGACACAAAAGTGAACTAGACCAACCCATTCCCAGGTTCATCATAAGTCATAAGGGTCTTAAGCCACCACTACACATCATCAAGGTCCTATAATCCCAAGCACTATGTCTAGCCCCATTACGCACACTATGGTCAATACCTCATTTATCATATCACACTGCCCCCCATGGGGTCTTTCTCAACAATTGACTTAGAAGCATCATAACTCAAGCTCTCTCAGTGGCCCAAACTACCCATGAACTGGGTCAAGCCAAGAAATGAAGGACTCTAAGTCACCCCATCCATTTAATGTTCATCACTTTAAAAATTTACATTATTAATCCTTTATTATTTCATAATTCCACATCCCATGGTTGGTTAAATAGAATTACATTCATAAGTTATGAGAGAAAACAGAAATTAAGTTTCTTACTAACATTTTATTCAACCAACCCATACTTTTACATATAATTCATATTTATATGGGGTTTCCATTACCATAAATCTACCAAGTTCACATTTTAATAGTATTCACATTCCTTTAATTCCAGAATTTACATTCAGTCTCTACAGGGCTCATCTATATTTCCCACCAATTCTCAAGGATTAAATAAAGTTTCCTTCACAATATATGAGGGGAAAACCTTATTGGTTGTTAAATATCCCTTTATTTAGTCTAGACCTTCATTTAACATATCATTTATATCTTCCTATTTATCAAAGAATCATCATAGGATTTAGTCTTGTAAGATGCTACTATAGTCTTATATGGACAAACACCATATAAAATAATGTCGATATTTTAAATCAGAAACCCCCTTTTACCATCAGTAGCCATAACCCATGGGAATATATAAACTAGATAAATAAAAACACAGGTCCACATAAATATCAGGAAATAGTGGTATCAATCACAAGTAGTATAAGGATGATATACAAATACTATGTGCCTAACATGATGCATGGACTCACACACCCTCTCTTTCCATACCTGGCTAAGAGATAGAATCCTATAAACCATAAAATCATAAATAAGGTGTGTCACTCAAAGTGAAATTAAGTCAATAGTAACTAGAAAATTCTAAAAAAATTCTATCCTGAAAAACATAGGGTTCCCCCATGCGTGGGTCGATCAATCTCAGACCTGATCTCATTACCAAGTTTTGATACATTCTTAAACTCTTGTCTATTATGCCTAAATAGTAAGACAAAATAAAAAAGTTATGATACCATTTTGTAACACCCTGTCCTGGCTCACTGTAAACAGTTGTGAGACCAATGGTGCTACATGGTATCAAGAACACTACCCTATATGCCAGAGGATTCCAACTAGCAGTGAGAGCCAGTAAGGATATTATAGAGAGACTATGCCCTCTGGTCAAGTTTCCAAAACAATAGAAATAATATCAAACATTTAACCAAACCAAATAACCATTACATACATATTATTCAAGAACTAATAAATAAGTAAAGCACCACATACTATAAGAAAATGGGTATTTCATATAGTACCAAGATTCCCTATAGTTGATCAAATACAAGGTGGAACAAAAATACATAACATAAATGAAAACTAAGAACTCATCCCAAACTAGTCCCAATTATTTCCTTATACCATCATTTATACTCTACTCTACCATGACAAGAAAAAATCAAGTAGTGAGCCTGTAATGTCAGTTTTTTCCATGAAAAGATTTGGAATATATCTAATAATATTTTTGAATCTAGGTGCTAAGATGATGTGAGATTACAAGGCTCGATGAACCTGATATTGATATTATAAAAATACTAAATATATTATTATCACATGTGTATAATTTTCTTGAATTAGTGGAATAAATCCAAAACGGGGGCTCAAATTGGAAATTTAAGACCACTGTTGAATTTTAAATGTGGGTTTTACCTTATGCGTGATATAACCTTTGTTAGCACCCAACATTTCTTGAAAGTGAAGTCATGGGAGGATTAGTAATTTAATGAATTAATAAATAACTAAATTATTTATCATATCTCCATGACCTAATTTACTTTATAATTATACAGTTATAAGAAATACCTTGGGATAGTCTCATAACCCTAGTGATTGAAAGAGGATCCAGTGGAGGAGATTTCATGGATGATCATCCTCAGATCGTTCTTTGGAAATCAATACACCAATGAAACTCACAGATCTCATCAAGGAAAATGACACAGAACTGTTCTTCACCAATGATTGATCCAAATCTAAGGTTGGATGTTTCTTTTTTTATTTTATCCCATTTTCAATCATCATGTATCGAATTCAAATTATTTTTTCTAGAATCTTGATTTTTGGATTAAATAATGATTTGTGTTTAATGTTTATCTTCCTATAATATTAGGAATTGATGTTTTTTCTCTTTTTTTTGTATTTCCTCTTTATTCATTTATTCCTATGATAACAGATCAAGGAAAACATGAACATTGACCAAGGGTTTCTCCTCATGTTTGTGTTTTGTGGGTTTCTCCCACCATTCTTTTTACATTCACCACCATCATTTATTTTGGTGGGTGGTTCAAAAAATACCTAATAATCAATAGTTTCCCAAACATTATTTAGTTAATGGATTGAAACTATCATATTGGGTTTGATATTCAATGATGAGACTAAGATGTGATAGAAACAATGACATATTATGACCATATCAGCATTCACTAATTGTGTTTTAGTCTTGCAGTGATGGTACGACTCAACGAGATGTGAAATTCGAGTGAACATGAGGAAAGATTCTATCCACTAGAAACTATGAGACTAAAACTACTTAGATATATGTCTTAATGATAGATTTATGGTGGAATTCAATGTAGTGGAGGCCTAAGAAAACCCCCTGAAGAACGTAAAGGTTCATTGAAAAACCTGACAACATGACGTGTACTTTGGAAGAACACACACTGTGTATCCCCTTCTACAACACTAGTGTTTACATGTGAAATAAAGTATTACAGGCCATGTGACATGTGTTACACTCTGTGTAACTTGACCTAGTGAATCAATGTGTATCATTGAGGTACATAGGCATAAACAAGGGCAGGTACACGAGCATGACCAGAGTACACAGGTACAACTCGATACTCGAACATGTTCAGGTACCCAAACACAACCTGATACATTATTATGATTAAATACAAGAGAACAACCTGGAGTACACAAGAACAACCTGGAGTACACGGGCATGGGCCGAAGAACACGGGAAGACCTGGGGTAGGAAAGACACATTGTGTAATACTAGTACACGTTGTGTATTTTTTCTATAAAGGTTTGAGGACCTTGTTTTCTTCAGTGTGGAATAGTTTCCTTTGGATGCGTTCCCTTGATCCATACCCATAAGGTTACATGATGTAATTAAATCCTGAACATAGGATTCTGATCTACTCTCTTTTATTTTTCTTGGATAGAGTTATCAGTGTCCCTCCATGGACCTATGTGGGATCCTCTATCGCTTTCTATCCTAAGTGGGGTTATCAGAATTATTGCGATCGACCTTAGTTAAGAATCGATCCCCCACTTAGTGGGTTATTCGATATTTGGTTTTCAATATACCCCACAAACCTGGGTGTGATATCCCATATTTTTATTTATCTTTTGGACATCTAGTGCACACTTCTTCATAGAGAGACTCAATGAGGGAAACATCTCAGATGGACACCATCAGTGCTATCTGACTCATAGGGTGAGTTCTCATAGGTGATTGTTTCTTAGAAGCTTGACCATGAATCCTAGGCTAGAAATGTGGTTATGAACATACCTTTAGGATTGGTGTCTATGATGGGTATATTTGGATGTATATTTTTATTGGTCTCATATTTCTGATTGACATGGAGTTGTGATGAGTTGACTACTATCTAGATGCTTTATGTTTAATGATTTTGGGGTGTCTATTGGGTATTATTATACTCACCCCTACATGGGATTTTCCATCACATGTCGTGCCTTATGAATATGAAAGACTGTTTGATGGGGTTTTGGTCGACTAGGATCAGATAAAGCTTATATTGGGTTAGACTAACTGTGGTTCGTACCATGAGTCACATTTGACTGTAGTCACCTTATTTTGGAAGGTTGGACTTATTTACAATTTTTGTGGTCTTTTATTTGGATATTTATGATTTCTAGTATTATTGGTGTACTATAATTGTGTGATTTAGATGTATGCATGAATTGGTATCAGTTATATCTACATTCCAGCATTGTATGGGTATTCAAAGATGTGTGTGTATGTACATGTACCTTAGGTTATGGAATCCCATGTGCAGGTTATTACTACTTAGTTGTTGATGTCTTCCCATAGGCCATTATAGGTGGGATTTCGGTTTTCACACTTGGATTCCCATCGGCTAGGAGGGCCTTAATGGGTTGGGTTGTGATAGAGTGGTATCAGAGCTGGTTCCATTATAGGACCATAGTTTGAGTTTTTGACAAGCTATGAGATCTGGTTTGAGATTTGTTGAAATGGTTTAAATAGTGTTTTGAGATCGTCACTTAGGACGGGGACTCTAGTGTTGGTGTGGTGGCCAACATATCCATTCACCAAGACTCTGACCACCTTTTTATTGATTTTTTGCACATAGGCACTGATTATAGGGGAAAAATTGGTACATGCATCATATTGGAATGGATTTTGGTTTCTATGTTGTTCTCAAGTCATCTCCCCAGACATACTCATTGATTGTGGTACATTATATCTATTTTAGGAAACATCCAGGATGATTTTATACTAGGATTTAGTAGCAGTATCATGATGAAGACCCCATTGATGATGAGGCTTTGATACAGGGACCTGTCCAAGAGGTGGTACCACCAAGTGGTTTGACAACCCTACCTCCAACCATATAGCAGTATATGGTACCAATAGTACCAGTGAATGAGATGTGAATACTGAGAAAGCTTTATGAGTTTCAACATCAGTGACCCCACATGTTCTGTTGCAAGCCATACCTCATACTAGTTGAGTATTGGCTTGAGGTGGTTATGTTTGTGTTTCAATTCATCAAGAAAACTAAAAACCAAATGGTGGTCCTAGAAATGATCCTCCTTCAGGGTTCCACAGGGTGATGGTGGAGCCTAGTGGTTCTATCTTATGATGAGGTGACTCTTTTTTGGATAGATTTATAGAACCTTTGTAGAGAATATTTTTCTCTAGCTATATTGAGAGAAGTGCACATGCAGAAGCCTTTGTAGCTTAAATAGGGAATCACGACTATGGATGGTTATTTGTTGAGGTTTACCAACCTCTTGTGATCCTAAATGGATATGGTTTAGGATCTATTCTTTCGAGCATGGACCTTCAAGTTATGCCTATGAAGAGATATATAAACTAGTGTGATACTTTTATGTATCTATACTTATGTCGGGGTGCTGGAGTGCGCTTTGGTAGTAGAGAGATTTCTGGACAAGAAGACACCGATAGTGGTTGTCATTGGTGGTCACACATGAGTTGGGACTTCAACAACAGGTAGCTGATGATAGAAATAGAGATACAGACTTTTGGGAAGTTTCAAGAGGTGATTTTGTGATATAGGGTTTATGGTTTAGGGACCTTAGGATGGTTCTAGTTAGCCTTTGGATAGGCAGTGCTACTCTTGTGATAGACATGGACATCTTGTGTGAGATTTTTTGATCTGCCATACAACTAGTCGAGAGACCGTGGATGGCACACCTAGAAAGGGGAAGTGATAGGAGCAAGTAGGTACAAAGGGAGGTGGACATGTAATAGGACTAGGGAGAGTAGATAAAGGCAACAAATAGTTTAACTTGTTTCCACCACCACCCCATGTGGTCCTTTCTAGGCTTAGAGAGCTGGTGGATAGGGGTAAGGGAAACTATATTTAGCAAAGGCCTATGACATTGAGGCTTCAGGGATGATTAGAGGTGTGATATGTATTTTTCTACCTTATTTGTAGTATCCACTATTTTTTTGATACATCCATAGTTCAATACCTAATGATTTCGATTGAGCCATTAACTTGAAATTTATGCTTGGAAACTCCTACCATGGGTGACTCAGCGATCAAAAACTTCTTTCTATAGTGTGATATAGCTTTTTTAGGAGAGTTTATTGTGTGATATATTTTTATAAGCGATGAGGACTTATGAAATCATCTTAGTCATGGACTAAATATACACAGTTTATGCATAAATTGACTATTTTAGGCTGATGATGTGGTGTGTCTGAATAGATGAGAAAATATTTTTCTTCAAAGGTGAGAAAGAGACCTAGGCATAGTAGGATGAACTCATACATAGGAGAGTGAAGTCAATTACTCACTAGTTTACTAGTATGACTCTTGGATCAGTGGATTTTATGAGCTACCGGTTTCTTAAAGTGGTGGTAGAGTATTATGAGGTCTTTATTGAGAACATGTGATACTTACCTCCCCACCAAGACTTAGAAATTTTCATTGAATTACACCCTATGATGACCCTGATATCTACACCAGCATATTAGATGGATCCCACAGATTGTTGTGAGTTAAATGTGTAGTTGGAGGACTTACAGAGAAAGATCTTTGTCATACCTAGTGTGTCACACTAGGAAGCCTCAATTTTTTTCATCAAGAAGGAGGTTGAGATCTTGAGGTTTTTTGTGGATTAACTTTACTTACATCAGGCGAATTTAAAGAATAAATATCCATTACCAAGGATCAATTAACTCTTCGACCAATTTAGAGGGGTGTAACGGTTATCGGAGATTGACCTCAGACCAGGATATCACTAGCTTTAGGTATGAGATGAGGATATATTGAAGATGAAATTCCGATGTTTCTACAGTCACTATGAGTACTTGGTGATTCCATTTGGTGTGAGTAAATACATAATGGTGTTCATGGGACTCATGGACCTGATCTTTTAGCATTTCATAGACCAATTTTGTAATAGTCTTCATCAATGATATCCTAGTGCACTTAACATCAAAGGAGGAGAATGAAAGAGACTTGAGGATGGTTTAAGAGTTACTATGAGAGAAATAGGTTTATAAGAAGCTCTTGAAGTGTTAGTTTTTGATTTAGAATGTCCAATTTCTAGGAAATGTCATCTCAATAGAGAGATTAGTAGTTAACCTAGTGAAAGTCGAGGGAATGTTAGTTTGGGAGACACCCAAGTGTGTGAGGAGGTTCGAAGCTTCCTTGAGTTGGCAGACTATTATAGGATATTTTTGATCTATTTATCCAAGATATAATCACCATTTAATACTTTCACCTGGAAGGTTAAACCATTCATGTGGGCATAGAGGATTCAAAATAATTTTTAGGAGTTGACGTAGAGGTTGATATGCTCCCCCATATTGAGATTTCTAGATGAGGGTGTTTAGTATGCAGTGTTCTTCAATGCATTAGGGATCAGACTTGGTTGTGTTCTAATGTAGAGGTAGAAGGTGATTTTCTATGGGTGTAGATAGTTGATACCTCACAAGAAGAACTATGAGACACATGATCTAGAGTTTTTGTGGTAGTATTTCCCCTAAATATGTGTCAAAAGACCTTATGGGTGAGAAGTTTATCATCTATTCTGACCACAAGAGTCTAAAGTATATCTTATCTCAAACAGATATTAACATGAGATAGTTTTGATGACTCAAGTTACTCTAGGGATATGACTTTGAAATATTCTATACTCTTGGGAAGGGGAACATGGTGGAAGATGCTCTCAGTATGTGATATTGTTCTTAGTTTTTGGATAAGGTGTCAGAGCAGTTAGGCTCATTGTAGTTGTCCATTATGGATGAGGATGATGCAACTTACCTCCAGTCGATGTTTATTACTCCACTTCTTCTACAACATGTTAGGGAGGCTCAACATGGAGATACCGATTTTGAGACCATGCATTATCATATATCAACCGAATGTATTATTGATGGATTTTATGAAGGCGGTGAGAACATTATACTTTTCAGAGTATGTACGATGGTATCAGTTACATTGCAAGAGGAGGTTGTGAGGGAGTTTCACATACCCCGCTTAGTCATTCATCCAAGTGTGAAGAGGATGTACCAAGACATCTGATGTCAGTTTTGATGGTCAGGAATGAAGAGAGGTGTAGTTGAGTTTGTCTCTTGATGCCTCACTTGTTAACAGATGAAGGATAATCACTTGGTTCCAATGAGTTTAACTCACCCATTGAAGTTCTAGAGAGTAAGTGTGATGATATATCTATGGAATTCATGATGGGTTTACCATGTATGTTTATAGGAAAAACTCTACTGGGTGATCATATACCAACTTACAAAGTCCGGACACTTCCTATTAATCTAAGATAAAAGTTCAGTAGAGAGCTTGAGATACCTTTACATGCATGAGATATTCTAGATCCGCAAAGTTACCTGAAAGATCATTTCAAATTTTAGTTCTTTCTTCACATCATGATTATGGAGAGGATTATAGGAGGACTTTGATACTCAGTTGCGCTTGAGAACAACGTTTCACTCCCAGACTGATGGCTAGTATGGGTGGACCATTCGTGTTGTAGAAGAAATATTTTAATCTTGAATATTAGACTATGGTCACAGGTGGTAGGATCACTTACCCTTGCTGGAGATTGCATACAATAATATTTACCATTCCACCATTAGTATGACACCATTTGAGGCTATGTACGGGTGAAACTGTAGGTCACAACTATGTAAGACTAATCTAGGTGAGTTAGTACTCATGGTCCTAGTGTTAGTGCGATCCATGAAATAGAAGATACAAATCATTAAGGAGTGGATGAATACTGAATGTATCCATAAAAAGTCTTATACATACTGACGATGAAGGCCCTTGGAGTTTTAGGAGTGAGACCATTTGTTTCATAGGGTCACACAATGATGCAGATTACAGAGATTTGGTTAGGGGTGTAAAGTTATCTCTAATATTCATTGAGAATTTCCAGATACTACATATGGTTGGTGAGTTTGTATACTACCTATCCCAACACTACTACAAATATTGCCTTTAATAGTGTTAAAACATGCCTTTTTTAGTGCAAAAATCACTATAAATCAGAGCATGATTAAAATCCCCTGGATTTTATCAGTGTTAGAAAAGTGCTAATAGAGGGGCACTTTATAAACACTAATAAAATAGATGATAAATCATCCCTTTATTGATTTTTTTATAATGTTGATAGAAGGTCCCTTTATCAGCACTATTACTAGAACTAATAAAGGGGCATACTACTGTAGTTTACTGTTAAAATTACCGCACACTCTAGCAGCAAGAACAACAACTAAAGGGAAAAAATACATGAGAAAATATAGAATTTAATTTAAATAAAATTTAAAACATTAATAAAAGAAAAAAAATATATTATAGACATTTAAAACATTCCAAAATGGTTTATACAATTACATGAGTAAGTAAACTTTATCACAGACATAAAAAACATCAATATTCCTTTATATTTGGCCTTGACCCTTGGTCATTCAATTTATTTCCAAACAAACAACCACAAAATAGAACAAAATAAAACACCTATATAAGAAAAAACTTCTTATGATAGTAATAACATAAAGAAATAAATTAAAAATAAAATGTCCGTTTTAAACTAAAAACATATACTTTGAGTCCTACCAGACACACTGTCAACTAGATTGAGTTTGGATTGATTCATACACATCAAAAATGATTTATGAATCATTTTACTATAGTTTGGAAATAATTTGATCGTGTTTTGTCTATTTTGGCTGGTGACATGCATTTTAAAATAAAATAACACCTTTATATTGAAAACACACACTTTGAGTCATATTGGACACTTCATATTCCAGATTAATGTGCGATCAATTTTTACACATCGTAAATTAATTAAGGACTATTTTCCTAAAGTTTGGAAATAATCTAAGATTGTTTTCTCATTTTTGGTTATTTGATGTGTGTTTTAAACTAAAATGACACTTTTATATTGAAAATATACACTTTGAGTCATATTGGTCACATCATGTGTCAGATTTATGTATGGTAAATTACTACATGTGAAAAATTAATTATATATCATTGTCTTAAATATTGAAAACAATATGAGCTCATTTTCTTGGTTTTGGCTATTTGATGTGTGTTTTAAACTAAAATGACACTTTTTTATTGGAAATATGTACTTTGAGCCACATCAACTACATCATGTATCAAATTGATGTGTGATAAATTCTCACACGGGAAAAATAAATTATGGATCATTTTCTTAATGTTTGAAAACAATCCAAGATCATTTTCTCAGTTTTGGATATTTGATGTGTTTTTTAAACTAAAATACAACTTTTTTATTGAAAAAATGCACTTTGAGTCACATAAACCACATCATACATCACATTGATGTGATGTTAATTAATATATGTGAAAAATGAATTATGGATTTTTATCCAAATTTTTGAAAACAATCTGGGATTGTGTTTTTTTTTGGCTATTTGATGTGTATTTTTAATTAAAATGGCACTTTTTTATGGAAAAAACACACTTCAAGCCATATTGAACACATTGTTTTTCATATTGATGTGTGTTAAATTCATATACATGAAAAATGAATAATGGATCTTTTTCCTAAATATTTAAAACAATCCAAGACCATTTACATGGTTTTGGCTATTTGATGTGTGATTTAAATTAAAAATGTCACTTTTGTATTGAGAACTATAGCGATCCAACCCCAGTGATCCCCTAGCCAGTGTCATTCTACCATCACATTAGCATAAGATACAAATAAATCACATACTAGAGGACTAAACAATTTATTAGTCTTAATAAACCAGATACATCCATGAGTCTTACATTAAAACTAAATACACTAATTACAACATATTTTTTTTCTTTCAAGAATAATAACTTTATTCCATCTAGGGTATGCTTTCATATATTTCTTTTTACACTTTTGGGAATCTTTTGGAAATGAAACATAAGAGAGAGCTCGAATTCTCATTAAGGGTAAAGTACAAAAAAAGAAATAATGAATCAATAATAATTATAATTATGGAATAATAAATAATTAAACACACACCATGTAATCAGAAATATGATAAGTAAGTTGATAAAAAATATGTCAATGTAATTATTGAAATCACATGTCATTTAAATAACTAGATAATAAAAAATAAATATGGAAAGGTAAGAAACTGAAACACATTCCATTTAATCAATGAACTAAAATGAAATGTATCCATAGATATTTCGATGCAAGATCTCATGGATAAATAATACCTGAAAATAAATGAGTTAAGTTCATAATTATTAGAAGCCATGTTTCCTAGGTACATGGAACCATTACTATCAAGAACTTTTATAAGAAAATTTATCATATCAGGTAAAAACCCATCTAAGGTGGCTAGCCAATTCACTCATCCTATAAGACTACCAATGCATCGATGAACTATCTATTTTAGGTCCCAAATCATGTCATACTTGTCCAAATCATTCCTCATATATCTAATAATTGATTTAACAATTTTCCTTATCAAATATCCTTATGAAGTAGAAAATACATATTTATCAATATTTCCCAAAATAATCAAATAACTTTCAAAGTAAACACTATATAAAAAATGGTATATGATTTAGTCAATGAACATATTAACGATAAATGATATGGATAATTTGGGGAAATTCAATGTTCAATGATCATATGAAATTGAATATTTCAAGGTGGCTAATAAAGGAATCAAGGAAGTGAATATGAATACTATCCTTGGCCAAATAAATCATAAACCATACAAAGGAAGAATAAATATGGTATCAATATAACATATATCAAGTGTAGTAGAAATAAAAGGTTGTTGTTGATTAATAGAAATAATATAAAAATATATTTTAGAAAAATTCTTGCAGAATTTTTTTTTTATTTTGAAAAATTCCTTATTTTGAAAGCAATAAGAAGATTCTTTTGAAAACATTAGTAAAAGAAAAAAAAGGTAAAAATTTATTTAATAAATCATTTTGGAAAGGTTAAAAAACATTTTTGATTTTTTTTATAAAAAATGGTTTTTAGAAGAAAATAGTTTCTCCAACTAAAGAGAGAAATAAAGTTGGTTTTTCTTAAAAATATTTTTAAAACATTTTGAGTTCCAAATAATGAAAAAATGGTACTATTAATTGAAAAAATTAATGAATAAATATAGGAGAATAAAATAAAAGGTTTTATGAATAAATGATCAAATAATTTTCTATATTTGAAATTCAAGTGTAAATAATCCAAAACAAAATGATATTGTATGTTAAACCCTTTAAAAGACCATTATATTGATGTGAAACTCAACCAATGAATAGATTATGTGTGTCAAATGTGAATCCTCATAAAAGAAGTGAAAATACAACAATAGATAGTGAAAAGTGATTACACACATAATCTTAGAATATTAATGACAATGAAGAATTAATATAACCCAATGAAAATAAATCTTGTTATGAAGTTTTTTTCCACTTGGTAACTTTTAACTCAAATCCCATTAGAAGTAATAATTCAAATTGCAACTCAAAATAAAACAAATAATGAATGAATCATGATATTACAAGTTAAATTGGTAGTATTTAAACCACATATAAGAATTTAGGTTCACAAAAATAAATTTATTGTTTCAAGAGAAAGCTAACAATCACAAAGGAAGCGATATTTCAAAGATAATATTTAAGAATATTATTTAGGGAAATAATCTTTAAAAATTCCAAAGTGTTCCATACCACTTTGAAATATTTGGATCATAATATCCATGAAGGAATGACATTAAATGAAAATTATAATATCTTGAGAATAATTATATTTATAATATATCATTTTAAAGGGAATTATATACATCATATAAAACAATTTTTTTCATAACAAAAAATAAATCTCGATGGAGTGTAAATTGAGACGAAATCCCTTACCTTGCATTTTATTTTTGGGTGAACATACTTTAAATTCATGTATAATGGTTTTAAAAATGTTATTAACTTATTAAATAACCATATTAATATTTATGATATCATATATGATATTTTTATTATATATTATTACTCTTTCATTAATAATATTTCATTATTTTCACTATTACGGGTGTTAATTGTCTAGTTTTTCTATAATTTTTTGACTTGTTATTTGTTGTCCCTATTATGGTTTAATCATATAAAAAATGTAAAAAATTATGTAAATATCCTATATATATAGTATATATGTATTTATAAAAATATATAATATTTGGAGATTAGAAATTAAATGCACCATTCATGGAGACAGTAGGTCGTACGTACGCATAAACACTCCTTTAATTCCTTTGTCACATTAAAAGAATTAAAATAAAATGATATATATGTATATTATTATTCCAGTATCGTATATATGTTATATATGCTACATAGGTTTATTAAAACCATCCTCTATATATTCCATGTGTAATGTGAACGAGTCACATTGCTTTGAGGGGGTGCTAGTCCACACTTCCACAAACGATGTTATCGTATTTTCACAAAATAGAGTACATAAAGGTATGTGTTATAAAATAATTAAATAAGTATAAAGATATTATAAATATCATATATAACATATATAAATAGAGTGTACATCATAATTCCCCACCATAATATTTGGTAAAGTAAAAATAGACAACCTTGTTTCGTGAGGTGGTAGTTCACTGTACACAAAAACGGTAAGTTTGTTACCCATTAGATGGAAGTGTGTATAAGTTTAGTTAAAAAACTTAAAGTAAAAATATAAAAAAACATTTAGTATGATTATTTTTATATATAATAATGAAATAAGGATGTTTTAGGTGGTGAATAATGGAAATAAAACTAAAGAGCTTGAGGGAGGAGGTTACCTCTTATTCAGGTAACACCTTTTGGTTTGCACCAAAGGGATTCCATGGATGGATTTATGCTCGAGGGGAGGCTTATAGAATTATTGGAGGAATATTGAGGAGATATTTAGGAATATTATGGTCAATATAAAGTGGTTTTAGAGGTGTGATGAAGTGGGGGGATTGAGTGTCTTTTTATAGTGGAGGAGTGACACTCTTGTAAATTTTGGAAAAAGGAATTTCACCCACATTTTTTCCATTGAAATTGGCTCCAATAATGGATAAAATTTAAGAAAAGGTAGGATAAGGTCAAAATATATCCATTCAATTTATTTTGGAAAATTTTATAGGTCATTTTGGATCTTAAGTTTAAGGTTTAGTCCTTTGTTAAGCTTAGTTTTACCTAAATAATTGTTATTAATTTTAATTAATTTCACTAATATTTTTAGTCAAAAATTGTGTTTACCTTATTAGACATTATAAATTATTTGGATTAAAAATATGGAACCCATGTTTCCATTAAAATCACATAAGTGGTAGAAATTAATTTAAATTTAATCCTAGAGACGAGATGTTAGTGCGAGTTTTTAAAGTACAAACATTCAAAATTTTGATATATTTTTATATTCTATTTCAAAGTGAAATTGATTCCAATAATCTAAATTATATTAATTGATAAAAAATTAATCTAATTAAAATTTAAAACTAATAAAAGGTTTAATTTAAACTTATAGATAAATTATATGAAAATGTAGTTTTTAATTAAAATTCATCATTTTCACTATTCATTAAAAATTGAAACTTCATAGAAAAATAAAAACAAATTTCCCTGAGATAATTTTTATGTTTATATTTAAAATATTAAGTTTATTTTGACATATAATATTTATAAAATTTCCAAATTTTTTTATTTAAAATAGGTTCTCCATTAAAAGGCAGTAAACATGCCTTAATTAAAATATAGGTTTTTATACAAAATATTGGATTTATTCTTACCTTATGCTTATCAAATTTATTGGATGAATATAAAAAATATTTAATGGAATATATAATATATGAATTACATTAATATAAACCACTAATTATAACTAATTTAATTTATTAGGATAAAATAGCTTTCTGAGAATAAAAATATTTTCCTATAAAAACATTCCCTTTGTATTTAATTGGTTCTTATTTTCATTTCTAAATAATGGTAATCAATGAATTAATTTTATATTTTTTATAAAACATATATTTTATATGTTATTTAATGTTATTCATAATATCTAATTTAATGGAGATGTTATATATTATTATATTAGTTAATAATATTTTAATAATATATTATTATTCGTTAAAACCCAGTCTTGCGTGTAACACAAGTCAATGAAGAAACTCATTGTTGTGTGTGATGTATGATAACTTAGTGTCATGAGCATTACAAGATTTAAAATATATTGAATTTATTTAAAATTGTAAATATATTATAAATTCTTGGGATATTTTATCCCCTTACACGCTTGGTGGTGCATGTTATACACACAATCAAATACAATGATCCAACTTTAGATTTTTGGGGCATTATAAAAACACACACTTTGAGTCATTTCGAACACATCATGTGTTAGATTGATGTGTAGTCAATTCCTACATATGAAAAATGAACAAAGGATCATTTTTATTATATTTTGAAAACAATCTAAGCTCTTTTTTTTTTAGTTTTTCTTATTTGTTGTGAGTTTTAAACTAAAATGTCACATTTGTATTGAAAACGCAAAATTCGAGTCATATCAACCATATCATGTATTATATTGATGTGAAGTAAATTCCTATATGTGAAAAATTAATTATAGATAATTTTACTAATGTTTAAAAACAATTTGAGCTTGTTTAATCAGTTTTGGAGATGCACCATGCGTTTTAAACTAAAATGACACTTTATATTGAAAAAATGCACTTTGAGTCATATAGGCCACATCGTTTGTTAGATTGATGTGTGGTAGATTCTTACATGTCTCAAATTAATTATGGTATTTTTTCCTAAAGTTTTAAAATAATATAAGATCATTTCCTTGATTTTGGATATTTGATGTGTGTTTTATACTAAAATGACACCTTTATATTAAAACATACACTTCAAGTTATAGAAACCACATCGGGTGTCAGATTGATGTGTGGTTGATTCCTATAGGTCAAAAATGAATTGTGGACTATTTTTATAAAGTTTCAAAACAATGTGAGCTCATTTTATCAGTTTTGGATATGTGATGTGTTTTAAACTAAAATAAAACTTATATTTAAAACTAGTACTTCACATCATACCAACCACATTGTGTGTTGGATTAATATGCAGTCAATTCATATATGTAAAAAATGAATTATGGATTATTTTAATAATGTTTGAAATCAATATGAGATTTTTTTCTCATTTTTAACTATTTTATGTGCGTTTTATACTAAAATGGCACTTTTGTATTGAAAACACATACTTCGAGTCATATTGACTGCATCATGTGTTAGAATGATGTGAAGTCAATTCTGAAATGTGAAAAATAAATTAAGGATCATTTTCCTAAAGTTTTAAAATAACATGTGGTCATTTTTTCAGTTTTGGATATTTCATGTGTGCTTTAAACTAAAATGACACTTTTGTATTAAAAACACACATTTTGAGTCATATCGACCACATCATGTGTCATATTGATGTGCGGTCAGTTCCTACACATAAAAAATGAATTTTAGATAATTTTACTAAAATTTCGAAATAATCAGATCTCATTTTCTCGAGTTTGGCTATTTAATGTATGTTTTGAACTAAAATATCACTTTTGTATTGAAAACACACAATTTGTGTCATATAAACCACGTCGTGTGTCAGATTTATGTGCAGTCAAATTAATCACATTCAAAATGAATTATGAATCATTTTCCTAATGTTATAATACAATACAAGATCATTTTATCTGTTTTGTTTATTTGATGTCTGGTTTAAACTAAAATGAAACTTTTGTATTGAAAACACGCACTTCAAGTCATATTGACCGTATCATGTGTTATATTGATGCGAGGTTAATTTCTACATATGAAAAATGAATTGTGGATCATTTTTCTAATGTTTGAAAATAATCTGATCTTTTTTCGTTGATTTTTGAGGTGCAACATGTGTTTTAAACTAAAATGGTACATTTCTATTAAAAATATGCACCTTGAGTCATATCGGTCACATCGTGTGTCAGATTGATGTGCAATCAATTATTACACTTCAAAAATGAATTATGGACCATTTTACTAATGATTGAAAATAATATAAGCTCATTTATTAGTTTTGGATATTTTATACTTTTTTAAACTAAAATGGAATTTTTGTATTCAATACACACACTTCAAGTCATACGAATCACATATAGTCTCATATTGATGTGTGGTTGATTCATACAGGTCATAAATGAATTATGGTCTATTTTATTAAATCTTTAAAACAATATAAACTTTTTTCTCAGATTTGTCTATACGATGCATTTTAAACTAAAATGAAACTTACGTACTTCACATCATATAAAAAACATCGTGTTGTATATTTTCCAGTTGTCAATTCCAATAGATGAAAAATAAATTATGGATAAATTTCTTAAATTTTGAAAACAATCCAATACATTTTTCTCAGTTTTGTCTATTTGATGTGTGTTTTAAACTAAAATGACACTTTTTTATTGAAAACACGCACAGTGAGTCATATCGACCCTATTGTGAATCAGATTGATGTGAGGTCAATTCCTACAAATGATAAATGAATTATGGATTTTTCTCCTCAAGTTTAATACTAATATGAGGTTTTTTCTTCATTTTTTTCTATTTGATGCGTTACCAATAACATAAGGTATCTTATTGACATGTGGTTGATTCCTACATATGAAATATAAATGATGGATTGTTTTTATAATGTTTTAAAACAATCAGAGCCCATTTTGTCAGTTTTGGACATGTGACACACGTTTTAAACCAAAATGAAACTTTTATATTGAAAACGTGTACTTCGGGTCATACCGGCCACATCATGTGTCATATTAGTATACGATTAATTCCTAAATCTGAAAAATGAAATATGGATCATTTTATGAAAGTTTGAAAACAACCTAAACTCGTTTTATTAGTTTTGGCTATGTGAAATGTGTTTCAAACTAAAATGACACTTTTTTATTGAAAACACACACTTCGAGTCATACTGACTACATAGTGTGTCAGATTGATATGTGGTCAATTTCTACATGTTAAAAATGACTAGCGGACCCCTTTCGAAAAGTATCAAAACAATCTGAATTTTTTTCTTGGTTTATATAATGTGACACATATTTTGAACTAATGTGTAAATTAAATGAAATAAGTATCACATAAAAATTATAATGAAATTAATTAAAAAAATAGATAAAATTATGATAAAATTAACTAAATAAGTAGTATAAAGTCACCTCTTCATGATACCTATATACTTTCTGACACCATGTAATTTACCCATTTGTTTCTAAGAAAATGATTTCCACAATTATACTTCTCCTTGAGAAACAGATCAATAATAATATATAAAAACTTTTATATTAATGATTCACACCCCGAATATATTTCTAAGGTCATAGACTGCACTAGGTCACAAAAAAAAGTAGGTAATCAACTAAATTTGATGTCGGAATTTTTTTTGACACCATGTACACTTTGCTCTCATCTCTATAAAAATTAATTCTTCATTTGAGTACATAGATTGTTGGAAATATTAGTAGTACTAAGAAAATATAGAAAAACAAATGATTTAGAAATATTTTTAATGAAATTGAAATTACCTTCAAAAATTACTTGTTCAAGGATGCTAGTATTATGATGGTATATAATATCTTTCATAAATTTTCAAACATAATATTCAAAATATTTTTTGTTATCTTGCTTCAAAAACTGAAATTTTTTTAAGAAAAATAAGTAAATTTCTTTTGAAATATGTTTTGATAGTTAAATATTTCTATATATACCTTACTCTATTTCTGTTTGAAGTAATCTATAGGCTTCTTATTTTTAGTCACTGACCTCATACCATGATTTAGCCTATATTTAAGATCACCTTTTTATAAAAAAATTCACAATAAAACATATAGTGAAACATATAATTCAAAATTTGTTTATAAAATATAGATTTTAGTGTATTAAAAATTCACAATATTCATTATGTGTGGTCGGTTTGATGGGAATCCATTCATTGGATCAAAAAAATATATTTGGGGTATCTAGATTGATTGTGATCAGCATCTAGTGCTTTCTAAAAAAATAAAAAAATAAAGGAAATAATAATAATTTAATTTATATGATTAGATTATAGAGTTTTCCCCTGCATTGTAGGAATAAAAAAGAGTTTGTCTTCTATTATTTTATTCTCAAAAAACTCATTTATATCATATTTTTTCTTTTCAATTTCTTTCAACTCCAATGAAATTTTATCTATAGAAGTGATACAGGGATTAATGAATCCAAATCATTATTCGTAGGATTTTCCCATTATATAGTAATAACATAAATACCTATAGAAAATATGAATTGCCATTAAATTTAATTAACATATTAGATTATTTTTTGGAAAGATGTATTATGAAAATGTACCTTATTAATGTATTCACAACTAAGACTTCCATCCATTCACACTTGAGAATCTCATTTTTAATCTCGAGACTAACCATGTATGTAATGAAAATTCCAAATATTTCTTCTTCACAGGGATTATTGGAAACATATCAATCTTTGAATGTGGTATCTCCATGAATTCGTAAAGATTATATATATTGTAGTGTAACTGGTGGGGAGAAAGTACTCATAGATGGTCTTTTTGTTTTTCTGGTTGATTTACTAGATTTTATTGATCTGACCATCCGTTTCCTCATCCTTTTTTCTGTCTGTAACACCATACCTCGCTTCAGACCATTTTTTGCCTATTTTTATAGGTTTTTCATTTGATTTTTTTAGTACATACCTCATGTATCTTTATAAGATTCTACAACCATGCTACAAAATTTCCAATAGCATCATTGGATGTTGTAATTTCTGGATCATAAAGTGGAATAGGAAACTCCGTACTTGGGTCTTGAGCTACTTCAATCACCAATATAATGTGATATTTTGGGAGTTATTTATTTTGTATCATGTATCCAAAAATATTATACACCATACACTCACATCAAGGTGGTGCATGGGTGTTGATAGATATTGTTGGAATCCTCATGTATTAATTATGTTTTAATGATCACAAATCTCTTTAATAATCCCAAATCTCATTAATGATCACCAATATTATTCAATCAGGTGTATTTATATTTCAAATTCACTCATGCTTTATAATAGTTACGCTCAATCCAATTCATGCATATTTTTGTTTAAGTCTGAATACTGTTATTTGCCTAAGTAGAAGACACCGTGAGCAAGACACAGTTATCTAGACACCGTGACCAAGACACTATGACCGAGACACTATGGCCAAGACACCGTGATCGAGACACCGTGACTGAGACACCGTGACCGAGACACCGTGACCGAGACACCGTGACCGAGACATCGTAAGCTAAGACACTATAATGGCAAGCCACCGTGAAGATCAGACACCGTGACACTTAGACCGTGACACTCACACAACATAAAGGAGACATCGTTCTCTCAACTTACTGTCACACCATTTCTTAAATTTTTTTGTCATATTTAAATTTAATGTTTAAAAGTTATATTTGATGCCTTTAATGCACTGACATAATTAATGTTTCTTTGTAGACAAAATACAAGGTACGAGGCACGAAACACATGGAACCTGTCGGCTAATTCACATTCATTCAAAGATAAAGAGTGAAGAGTTCCCAAAAACAATAGATAATGATACTGAATAGAAAACAAACATGTGAGCATGACCACAAAAAACACTTTTACAAGATTTTCAAAGAAATAATTTTCACATGCATGCAATCTGACTCTGCTGAAGAACATACGAAGTACACTGGAATCCAAAGAGCATATTCACATTATCAAAGCTTGTGGAGAACACAAGATGAATCACAACACTCTTTTTTTCAAGACAAATCCAGAGAAGGACTCAGAAGAATTTATGCTAAATCTAAGGTGTCCAGATCTTCACCTCAAATCACTAGATCTTTCTAAACTCATATCTACTCTCTCTTAGTGATTCTTTTTGCTTAACTTTTGAGTAGTGTGTGTACTCTATATATTATATACACACACATAATCCTGTGATAAACTAATGGATTTCTAAATCCTTAAACCAAAATCTTTATACTATTTTTTACCCACAAAAAATGTGGAAGTGGTCCCTATGTGGCCTGATTGTTGTTTTTGTTTACCCACGAAAACTGTGGAAGAGGTCCCTATGTGACCTGGATAGTCTGTGTACTATTGTTAACCCCGATCCAGGGTGTGGATCAAATTTTATTAATATAAACTGCATGGTGGTAGGTGATCACCAATTAGAGTGGATTAGGTCTCGGCATGAGACTGAACCACTTGTTTCATATCCACTGTGCTATTTAAATTTAGTATTCTCTATTTTACTGCTTTACTCCATAATCCAGAAAACTCTAATTTCACTTTGATAGTTAGTCTTGGAAAGAAGTTATAACTGATTTGTCTTAGTAGGATAACTTCAAAATTAATATTAATAATACATATTAAGATTAGTGAGAATTAATCAATCTTCTAAGAAGTTGTTTAAACAATAAAACTCTTATAACAGTATAAGCATGATTAGTTGTGCTGTATCTATTTTTGGGGAAAACCATTTCTTTTAAAATAATATTTTTTTTAACAGAAATTTTTATAGTTACTCAATTCACCCCTTCCCTCTTGAGTGAACTACTCCGACCAACATTTGGTATTAGATGATTCTTTATTAGGACTCTGTGTAATCTTACTCAACTGTGATTATAGTTATACTTTAAAGATCTGTAAATTTTTGTTAATTCTAAATTTATAGCTCTTTTAAAGTAATTTGTTAGTATGGATAATAGATTGGAAGGTGATGCATCCAATAGACCACCATTCTTTAATGGAACCAACTATGCTCAATGGAAAATTAAAATGAAAATGCATCTAGAGAGTATGAGCTTTGAAATTTGGTCATCCATTATAGATGAATACAAACTTCCTGTGACTGTTATAATTACATGGTATGAACCTAAAAAAATTCTGATAATAACAATTGGAAAGCCAAGAATTATTTATATTGTTCCTTAGGAGATGAAGAACTTAATAGGATTTCTGCTTGTAAAACTGCCCATGAAATTTGGGATACCTTGCCTATCTCACATGAAGGAACATCTAGTGTAAAAGAAATGAGACTTAATACTTATACTATAAAATCTGATAATTTCAAGATTAAACCTGATGAGCCTATTTCTGACATGTATCTTCGGTTCAATGAGATTGTCAACAAAATGATTTCTCTTGGAAGAGAAGTCACTGCCAAAGAACAGATCATGAGAATTCTTAGATGTCTACCTGACAGATGTAGGGGAACCTCTGTCACAATTAGAGAATCATGTGACCTCAGCAAGCTACCTGTAAAATAACTCATTGGGAAACTGATGATGTATGAGGAAGAGCTGAATGTTAACAAAGAATAGGAGGATGAACCAAAGAGGAAATCTCTTTCAAATCAAAGAAAGAAGTTTCTACTTCTCAACCTCTCGAATTGGTTCACATGGATTTGTTTATACCATCTAGAGTTTCTAGTTTAAATGGGAAGCACTATGTTTATGTTCTAGTTGGTGATTTATCTAGATATACCTGGACCTTTTTCATGGATCACAAAAGTGAAGCCTGCTCTTATTTTACTAAATATTCCAAGTCTGTAGAAAATATTAGTGGCCTTAAAATTAAATCTTTAAGAAGTGATCATGGCCGTGAGTTTCAAAATCAAGAGTTTGAATCCTTTTTATCACAAAAATGGTTATAGTCACAATTTCTCTACCCCTAGAACACCTCATAAAAATGGTGTTGTAGAAAGAAGAAATAGAAACTTGTAAGAAATTTCTAGAATAATGCTTAGTGAATATGACTTACCTATTTACTTTTGGGTTGAAGCTGTTAATACATCATGCTACATAATCAATAGGGTCTTGATTAGACCAATTATCAAAAAGACCCCGTATTAACTCTGTAACAATAGGAAGCCTAAGGTTAATTACTTTAGAGTTTTTGGTTACAAAGTCTTTATTATAAACACTAAGGATAATCTTGACAAATTTTCATTCAAAAGTGATGAAGGAATTTTCCTAGGTTACTAGATATTAAGTAAAGCTTATAGAGTATTCAATAAAAGAACTAAATGTGTGGAAGAATTTGTTCATATCAAGTTTGATGAAACAGATCCACATGATCCTAGAACCATCCTACAAAATCTAGAGGATGATGTATGAAATTTGAACATCAACTCAAAATACTCAAATTCCTCTGTGAAAGAATCTGTGAAAACTTATAATTCTAGAAATTCTCTTCAATTGAATCATAATGAACCAGAATCTATTGATAAACCTAAAATCACTAGTCCCTCTTTTTCTAGAAAGGTTAGAACCCTTATAAACAATCCCTTAGATGCTGTTGTAGGAGACTTAGAGAAAGGAACCCAAACTAGAGATTCTCTTAGAAATCAAGTTGACCATCAAGCCTTCTTGTCACAAATTGAACCTAAAAACATTGATGATTCTATAAACAATGAATTTTGGGTAATGGCTATGCAAGAAGAACTTAATCAGTTTGAAAGAAACAAAGTTTGAAAAATTGTTGAAAGACCCAAGGACACTTTAATCATAGGCACTAAATGGGTGTTTAGAAATAAGGTAGATGAATTGGAAATATAGTTTGGAACAAGGCTAGATTAGTTACAGAAGGATACAGTCAAGAAGAAGGAATTGACTATGAGGAGCCTTTTCTCTAGTATCCTGACTTGAAGCCATCAGAATCCTACTTTCCTATGCTGCACATCTTAATTTCAAACTATATCAAACAGATGTTAAGAGTGCATTCTTAAATGGGTTTATAGCTGAGGATGTCTTTGTTGAACAACCCCTTGGATTTACAAATCCTAATTTTCCCAATCATATTTTCAAACTATCGAAAGCTTATATGGTTTAAAACAATCTCCAAGAGCTTGGTATGACAGATTGAGTGCTTTTATTATTTCTAAAGGTTTTACAAAAGGAATATCTGATCCTACTCTTTTTATAAAATAAATTTCTAATGATGTTTTAGTTGTTCAAATCTATGTAGATGATATTATTTATGGATCTTCAAAAAATACATTATGTATTGTTTTTTCTAAAATGATTCAAAACGAATTTGAAATGAGTTTAATGGGTGAACTAAAATTCTTTCTTGGATTTCAAATCTTTCAAAATAACGATGGAATTGTTTTAACTCAAATAAAATACACTAAAGATCCTCTAAAACGTTTTTTATTGGATAGTACTAAAAGTAATGACACTCCCATGAGTACCACCTATAATTTGGATCTTGATGAAGAGGGAAAATCTATTGATCAAACCACATATAGAGGAATGATTGGAAGTTTACTCTACTTAAATGCTAGACGTCTTGACATTATGTTTAGTGTGTGTATGTGTGCTCATTTTCAAGAAAATACTAAAGAATCACATTTAAATGCTATAAAGAGAATTTTCAAATACCTCAAGCATACACCCAATCTAGGACTGTTCTATCCTAAAGGACAATCATTTGAACTAGTTAGTTATTATGATTCTGACTTTGGTGGCTATAAGTTAGATACAAAGAGAACATCTGGAACATTTCACCTTTTAGGCAAGTCACTAGTATCATGGTGTAGTAAGAAGCAAAATTTTGTTGCGTTATCTACTGTAGAAGCTGAATACATAGCTTCTTGCAGTTTTTGTGGACAAATTTTGTGGATGAAACACACATTACTAGATTATGGATATCAATTCAGACATGTACCAATAAATTGTGAAAACACAAGTGCTATTAACATCTCAAAAAATCCCATTTCACATTCTAGGACAAAACATATTGATGTAAGATATCACTTTTTGAGATATCATTATCAAAAAGGTGATATTACCTTGGAATTCATTGGTACTAAATATCAACTTGCTGATATATTCACTAAACCATTAAATTCTGAGAGAATAGACTACATCATACATGACTTGGCATGATAAATCTCAAATAGATATCATACTTGTATTACTGTTCAATATTTTACTATGTTTTACTTTAATGTTTCATGATTACGGTTTCTAAGTTACTGTCTCTCATGTTTACATTCTCACCGTTAGCAATTTATAATCACAGTCTGACATTTACTATATCACCATAACATGCACTGACAAGTTCACTCACTATGTCACCGTGACATTCACTCACTGTCTCACCGTGACGAGCACTTGTTGTATCACCGTAATGACCATTTACTGTCGCAACGTGACGACCGATCACTATTTCACCATGAAAATTATTTATGATTTTCTTTAAACCCGTATCACGGTAATTTTTATTTCAACTCTTTTACTTTCCCGCGTTTTTGTTTTTGTGACATTTGACATTCCCAAATGATAAAACTAAGAGTTTCACTCGGTTCTTCACCCGAAATTTCTCCTACTCACTCGATTCGAACCCTTTCAACCTTGCAACCCTCTTTCTCTCTCACGACCTTCAGTGGATGCCAAGAATGAAGCGACCATCATCATCCACACCTGAGAAGCACCACCCGAAGAAGAAGAAGAAGAGAGCACCCAAGCTGACACCCGAAGGGCCTCTGAATCCGAACCTGGTAAATCGAAGTGTTGTTCCTGAGAATTTTTTTTTACCTGAATGGCTCTTGTCTAGAAAATCTCTAGTTATGAAAGTGTTAAAATATCATGGCTGGTTAGAATGGTTCTCAAAGGATAATAGACCCATTTATCCGAGGTTTGTTGCTTAGTTCTACTAGTGTGCACAATTTTCTTTTGATTCTGGTGAAAGCTTTGTTGTGAGGAGCAGGATTAATGACCAAAGATGTTCCTTCTCATCAATGTTATGGGATGCATGCCTTAAGATACCTCACGAAGGAATTTTTGATGATTATCATAGAGAAACCCATCCTACAACTGATTTCTTTGACCTCGAAGATGCTCTAAAAACCCTAACCATGAAGGGCACCAAGAGAAGGGCCATAATTGCTGAACTTGATGGGGAAACAAGGTTGTTGTTTAAGTTTGTTCAAAATATGGTTAGACCAAGGAAAGGTGGCTTTGTTGTGTTAAAGTATCAAGATGTGTTCTTGATTCATCTTATGAAGAATGGATACAAAATCAACCTGTGCAAGTACATCATTCACCATATGTGTGAATTGATCAAGGTTAAATCCAAATCCACCTCTCTGTTCTACTCTCGGATAATTTCAGCCATGCTTGTTGCCAAAGGAGTAGTTGGACCCAATAAAGAACTGCTTGTGTATTGAGAGTACTGTCTCTCTAAACCCATCATCAGAAGAATGAAAATAAACTGGAATCCTTGGAAAAGGAGTGGGTGGAAGACAAAGATAATATTTATGAGAAGTTTAATCCTGTGGATTATCCATCAAGGCTGAAGGACATTTATAATCCTAGATTGGAACCAGATGAACTTGGTGAGTATTCAGAAGAAGTAAAATAAGAGGTTGAAGTACCTCATAGGGAAGAAGATGTTGTTGAGGAAGAAAGGACTATTGTTCCTCCTCTTGTTCTTGAAGAAGAAGTTCTTATCCCTAAATATGATGTCTATCTGGAAATCCAACCCGAGGCTGAAAGAGAATCAATTTTCCCAGAACCTGAGCAGCAATTCATGGAAGAAACAAATCTGGAACAAATACCTGTTATGGAAGAAACAAATCTGAAACAACTCCCTATTATGGAAGAAGAAAATCTGGAAGAACTCCCAGAGGAACAACATGTTCTTGAGATAATACCCTCTGCTGAAGAGAGGATGAAGATAGACTTTCAGTTGGCTAGACAGGAGATGATTGAGGAACTTAGAGATGAACCTGTAGATTTAGAACTAGCTTCTGAGCCACTAGATTCTGAAAAGGAACCATCTGTTGAGGGGGAGGAAACCCAAAATCTTGAGACTAATGAAGCATCACATCCGGCTAAGTCTAGTCTTGTGGAAACCGAGTAAAAATTCCCTAGATTTTATGATGTGAGTGAATCTCAGCAAGTTACTACCACTGGGCTTGATCTTTCCTCACTGTTTTAGTTGAACTCAGTTTCTATCTTTGTTCCTGAGAAGGAACCTGAACCTGAACCTACCCCTATACCAATTCCTTCACCTGAACATGCACCTGAACCTCTACCTGAATAGTTTTCCTTTATCAGTAAGAATGAATTGAAGGATTTTGGAGATACTATCTTGTATGGAGTTGAGAAGTTTTTGAATTCCCAACCTCGTGATGTGACACATCTGAGTGAGAGAGATGCCTCACTGCTTTTGGAGAAGATTATTTGGAAGATCCAACCAAAAATGCTCCATGAAATTCAAGAAGTTTGAGTTGAAAATAAGTTTCTGAGTAATGAAGTCTCAACCCTGAGAAGCATGGTTGATGATATTCAGAAAGAGCTACATTCCAGATCAGAACCTATTGCTTCCTCTCTAGAACCTTCTGTGTCTCAAATTTCTCGAGATGTTGTGCCTCAGATTCACCCTTACGTGTTATCCTTTGTTGAAAAGATTATAGAAAGGCACAAACAATTGTTAAAAGAAAAGAGAGAGCTTGTGGTGAACATGAATAAACTCAATGATGAATACACTGGCTGTCTTCAAAAGGTACTGAATCATCTCAAGTCACTAACCACAGTCGTCAAAGCATCTCATACCTCTGGGGAATCCTCTACACCTACCTTGGACAGTTCTTTGCTCAGATCTATAGTCCAAGAAGAGCTTCAAACTGCTTTAAGTGGCTTCAATGTGACTTCTTTATCTAAAGTTCTCAAGAACAGTGATAGAGTTCTTGACCTTGTGCAAATCCATTCCAAGATTGCCAATGATGCCCAGTAAGAGATTGCTAAGAAAGTGGATTTCTATTTCAACTGAATTTTCTCCAAGACTGATATGACCAACCACTTCAAATACCTTGTAGAGAATATGATAATTCCTCCTGTAACCCAAGCATTCAAAAATAAAGTTCAAAAGCTAATCGAGTTTACCATATTGTTGGACAAGTTCATGGAAAACAAAGATGACTTTGAAAATCCCATGCAATATGGTGAAGAAATCATTGCAGACTTCATCAAACTTCTGAGACCGTATCTCTATGTCCAGAGTACAACAATTGTTACTCTAGCAGCTACTCCTATCAGACCTGGACTACCTACTTTTACCTATGCCTTACCCTCAACTACCATGTCTGTTGGCTAAGCTCTTAGTCAGATCGGCCCTGTTATTCTTGACCAGCAACGCCCAAGATCTTCCACTGCTCCACTATAGGAAAATGGGTATTTTGCAATGGTTTTTTCGCAGCGGTTTAAAAACCGCCATGAAATGTGTTAATTTTTTTATTTTCTTTAATTTTTTTTAAATTTTTTCAAGGATTAGTGGCGGTTTGGGTAAAACTGCCACGGAATGAAAAGAAAAAAACAAAAAAAAAACATGAGAAACCCTGAAATCACTAAAACAACCATAAATTTTGATCCGAGCGTCTATTGGAGTGCCACGACCAGTCAAATCAAAGCTCATGAAGAGATCTAGAGGCATGTACAAACAAAATCATGAGACAGTCTAAGGTACGGAAGATATGAGAGTTATAAGAATGTAGAAAAAAGTTCTCCAACATCAAACGACTATAACGTTTTCTCAGGGTGTCCATTTGGGCTCTACCACATATCAAATCGAAGCCAGCAAAGAGATCTACACACCCATTTGATAGAAGAATACATCTGTCATGTTTTTCGACCCCAAAAACCCCTCCGAAGGCCTCCAAAACCGCGTTTTTGTCACCGGTGTCCCGTCGAACTTCTCTTCAAACGAACCTAACTTTCAATCCATGTGTCAGTTCAGACTCCTCCTCCTGCTAGATCATAGTTTGTTCCATGAGATTCAGTTTTAGTGGTCGCAGTGCCCACATGGACTCCTAGATCATAAGTTATGGCCTTTTTAGTGGGTATTAGGGTTGTTATGTTTTTCGATGCCTTGTTTCTAGCACTTGTTCCCCGTCAGCTTTTTTTAAATGGTCGTAACTTCCGATCCGCTGGTCCATTCGGTCACTTTCACCTATTAGATCAAAGATCGTTTTAGGATCTTTGATTTGACTGGTCGCGGATCTGGAACGGACTCTCGGATCATAAGCTATCTCCATTAATGTGAGTCCAATGTTTTTGTCACATTATGACCGTTTTGACGAGTTTTAACGGTTGCTCCATTTATTACTATTTATTTGGGTTTCCATGACTTGTTATCTTCATCAATGGTTTTTTTTGTGCGTTATTATGATGATTATATTGAATTCTTAAGGGGTTTTTCAGAGTTTTCATGAGTTTTCATGCGTTCTCAAGCTTTCTAATGCTTCCTTCTTGATGCTTCTCCATCCGTTTTCATGCGTTTTCATGATTTTTCATCCCTTATCACGCCTTTTCATACTTTTTCATGTGTTTCATTTATTATTCGTTATTTATAATGTAATTTAATTTATTTATTATCTATTATTTTTTACTGGTTATTTATTATTTATTATTTATTATTTATATTTATATTTATTATTTATTATTTATTATATATTATATATTATTTAATATATATTATTAATTATTATTAGCAATAATATTTGTTACTGGTTATTTATTATTTATTAGATATTATTTATTATATGTTATATATTATTATTAATAATAATATTTTAATTATTATATATTATATATTATAAATTATAAATTATAAATTATAAATTATAAATTATTATTTATTTATTATATATTATTATTTATTATTTATTATTTATTGTTTATTATTTATTATTTATAATTTATTTATTTATAATTATTAATTATGTGTTACTTATTATTATTATTATTAATTATTAATTATTAATTATTTATTGTTTATTATTATTATTTATTATTATTATTTATTATTTATTATTTATTATTTATTATTTACTATTTATTCTTTATTATTTATTAGTTATTATTTATTATTTATTATTTATTATTTATTATTTATTATATATGTATTATTATCTATTATTAATTGTTGTTTATTAATTATTATTTATTATTTATTTAATTATAATTATAACTATTAATTATGTGTTATTTATTATTATTATTATTTATTATTTATTATTTATTATTTATAATTTATTATTTATTATTTATTATTTATTATTTATTATTTATTATTTATTATCTGTTATTTGTTATTTGTTATTTATTATTATATATTATATATTGTATATTATTATTTATTGTTTATTATTTATTATTATCTATTATTTATTATTTCTTATTTGTTTATTATTATTTATTATTAATTATTTATTATTTGTTAGTTGTTATTTGTTATTTATTATTTATTATTTATTATTTATTATTTATTATTAAATATTATTATTTATTATTTAGTATTATTTATTTATTATTTATTATTTATTTTTTATTATTATTTTTTATTTTTTATTTATTATTATTTATAGTTTGTTGTTTATTATTTATTATTTATTATTATTTGTTATTTGTTATTTATTATTATTTATAGTTTGTTATTTATTATTTATTATTTTTATTTATTATTATTTATTTTTATTTGTTATTATTTGTTATTTGTTATTTATTATTTTGTGATTTATTATTTATTATTTATTATTTATTATTTATTATTTATTATTTATTATTTATTATTTATTATTTATTATTTATTATTTGTTCATTATTATTTTTTTATTTATTAATTGTTTATCGTTTATTTTTTGTTATTTATCATTTATTGTTTATTATTTAATGTTTATTATTTATTATTTATTATTTATTATTTATTATTTATTCTTTTAATTTTATAATTTTATAATTTTATTATTTTGTTTTCACAATTTTATAATTTATTTAAATATTATTAGAATTTATTTGTTATTTATTATAATAAACAATAAATAATAAAAAATAACTCTATAAATAACTAATAAATAAATAATTATTAATTATTAATGATTGGTTATTAATTATTGATTATTGCTTATTGTTTAATTATTATTGAATTTATATCTATTAGTTATGTATTATTTGTTTTTTCAATTAGTATATATAAGTATATTAAATTCTATTTATTAATCACATGACGAGCTTGCTGGAGAGGTAAAGTCTTTGGAAATTATGCAAGAGGTTAGGGGTTCAAATCCCAAGTCTTTGGAAATTATGCAAGAGGTTAGGGTTTCAAATCCCACCAAACGTAGTATTTCTTTATATTGCATGGGCATGTGCATGGGCATGTGCATGGGCATTTGCATGGGCATTTGTATGGGCATTTGTATAGGCATGTGCATGGGCATGAGCATGCATGTATAAAGTAAATAAATTAATGCGAATTATATGAAGTAAATAAAACAAATAAAACAAATAAAATAAATACGAAATAAATAAAATAAATACGAAATAAATAAGTAAAATACGAAATAAATAAGTAAAATACGAAAAAATAAGTAAAATATGAAATAAATAAATAAACATATAAAATAAATATATAAAATAAATACGAATAAATAAATAAATAAATAAATAAATAAAAAATAAAAAAATATAAAAAACTAAAAAAATTTAAAAAATTTAAAAATTTTAAAAAATTTAAAAAAAATTAAAAATTTAAAAAAATTAAAAAAATTAAAAATTAAAAATTAAAAAATAAAAAATAAATAAATAAAAAATAAATAAAATAAAAAATAATTCAAAAAAAATCAAAAAGCCACCGCGAAACGTTCTATGATGGTTTTGAAAACCGCCGCAAATAGTTTCCCGACGCACAATTTAGCGGTGATTTTTCAAAACCGCCGCTAATCGATTTAGGGGCGGTTTAAACCGCCGCAAAACAAAAAAAAAACCACCGCAAAACAAAAAAAAAACCGCCGCTAAATCCGCATTTTGCCGTAGTGCACCTATATTGGCTCCCTAAGTCTTCGAAGGTCTCCCTTTAGCTTCTCTATCTACCACCTCTCTACCTTCTTCTATATCAACCACTGCCCATATGGCTTCCTCTTCTGCTGCTGATAAAGGCAAAAAGAAGGCCAATCCCTGAAGAAGACCAGTGATTACTACTTTTTGATGGGGATGTCATTCATTTCTGTATTTATACTTTATGATGTTTTACACTCTGGTTATTTTTTCAATGGAATGTGAACTATTTTCCCTCTCTTATTTTAACTTTTTGATAATCCTAAAAGGGGGTGAAGTTATATGTTTTTCTATATGTTATTTTCTCTATAGCTGCATCTAATTTCCACTTTAACTGTGTATGATTTGTGATCATTAAAAAGGGGGAGATTGTCGGACTCCTCATGTATTAATCATGTTTTAATGATCACAAATCTCTTTAATAATCCCAAATCTCATTAATGATCACCAATCTTATTCAATCATGTGTATTTATGTTTCAAATTCACTCATGTTTTATAATGGTTACGCTCAATCCAATTCATGCATATTTTTGTTTAAGTCTAAATACTGTTATTTGCCTAAGTACAAGACACCATGAGCAAGATACAGTTATCCAGACACCGTGACCGAGACACCGTGACCGAGACACCGTGATAGAGACACCGTGACCGAGACACCGTGACCAAGACACCATGATTGAGACACCGTGATTGAGACACCGTGACCGAGACACTGTGACCGAGACACCGTGACTGAGACACCGTAAGCCAAGACACCGTGAAGGAAAGACACTGTGAAGATCAGACACCATGACACTCAGACCGTGACACTCAGACACCATGAAGGAGACAACGTTTTGTCAACTTACTATGACACCATTTCTTAAACTATTTTGTCCTCTTTTAATTTAATGTTTCACTGTCATATTTGATGCCTTTAATGCACTGACATAATTAATGTTTCTTTGTAGACATAGTACGAGGTACGAGGTACGAAACACATGGAACCTGTGAACTAAATCTCATGCATTCGAAGATAAAGAGTGAAGAGTGCCCAATGACAATAAAGTGCAATACTGAACAGAAAACAAGCGTGTGAGCATGACAACGAAGAACACTTTTGCAAGATTTTCAAAGAAAGCATTTTCACCTGCATGAAATATGACTCTACTAAAGAACATACGAAGTACACTGGAATCAATAGAATATCTTCACATTGTCAAAGCGCATGGAGAACACAAGCTAAATCACGACACTCTGTTTTTCAAGACAAAAACTAGAGAAGGACTCAGAAGCATTTCTTCTAAATCTAAGGAGTCCAGAGTTGCACCTCAAATCACTAGAGCTTTCTAAACACATATCTACTCTCTCTTAGTGATTCTTTTACTTACCTTTTGAGAAATGTGTGTACTCTTTATATTCCACACACAAACTAACTCCTATGCTAAACTGAAGGATTTCTAAATCCTTACACTAAACTTTTTATACTTTTTTTTACCCATGAAAACTGTGTAAGAGGTCCCTGTGTGACCTAGACAGTCTGTGTACTATTGTTAACCCCGATCCAGGGTGTGGATCAAAGTTTATTTATATAAACTTCTTGGTGGCAGGTGATCACCAAGTGGAGTGGATTAGGTCTTAGCTTGAGAGCGAACCACTTGTTTCATATCCACTATTCTATTTAAATTTAGTCTTCTCTATTTTACTGATTTACTGTATAATCCAAAAAACTCTAATTTCACTTTGATAGTTAGTCTTAGAAATACGTTATAACTGATTTTTCTTAGTAGGATAACTTCAAAAGTAATATTAATAATACATATTAAGATTACTGAGAATTAATCAATCTTCCAAGAATTTGTTTAAACAGTCAAACTCTTATAACAATATAACGTTGATTAGATAGACTGTATCTATTTTTGGGGAAAACCATTTCTTTTAAAATAATATTTTTTGTAACAGAAATTTTTATAGTTACTCAATTCACCCCTCCCCTCTTTAGTGAACTACTCCGACCAACATATATAAATCACATTCAACTTTACCCTGCCGAATTTTAGTAATAAAAAGTTATTGGAAGTTGTTTGTTTCACATTTAGGATAAAGCGTAATGAAATAATTGATTACATTGACTAAGTTATGCGGTTTAGGGGGATGAATAGATTTAAATTTAATGGGTTCATTTGGTTTTTCATGTGATGATATTTTTTCCACTATCAGTTCCCTTTGGTCCTTTCAAATATATTGGTCTTCCAAACCAAACTGGGAAATAATATCTTGAAAAAAATGTATTTGATCCTATAATCCTTTCATCATCTGATATGTATCTATTTTAAAAGTGGGGTCCCTAGACCCAAATTGAACATTAATTTTGATTACCATTACATATATAAATATTGATATATACATGTGTTTATTCTTACCATAATAGTGTTGATATTTTTGAATCCTCTATTTACTTGTTAATGTCCTTAGATTATGTTTAATATGAAAAGGTTATTGTAGTTCCTAGATTATGTTTACTATGACTATTTGGTGATGGGGGCTCATAAGTATTGAGACTTCTTCTCATGAAGTTTACACTTGGTGATATCTAGTAGTGATATCACGAGGACAGAACCCCAAGAGTAACACCACATGTTTTAGGTGTCATTGGTTGCTCCTATCTATGAGCATGTCTATTGGTCTCTAGACATGAGATCATTATTAGTGAGTGTCATTTGATCATGTACTTTGATACAAGGTAAAAACCAAGATAATGAAATCATGGTGTGGTAATTTTTGTTGGGTGCATCATTGGTGGTATGATAGTTGTTGAATGATAAAGTTAGAATTTTTCACTTCTGAGTTGTGGAAGATATATTTCATGGGTCCAAGTTGACTAGGATGGTAGTACCTTCATAAATCCATGACCATGGTACAAGAAGGTAAGTCCATCCAGTAAGTCCAGGGAATATATAAATCAAAAAAGGATGGTGATACAAGTGTGTATCCTACTTTATGAGATATCATGATAGAAAGAGATTATAATAAACATTTCATGTTCATAGGAAGAAGTCGTAGATATGAAATTCATTATCTCCTTAGGGTCCATGATGGGTTTCTAGAATCTGGTCTTGGTATAAGGGTTGGACTGACTAATATTTAAATAAGGACCTAGAGGGCCACACCCTAAGTGCATCCACATGTACCACCTATCCTAATTAATAGAAGTTTAGGACGAAGTGAACCCCAAGTGTGGGGGATGGTGAACATCCAAGTTGAACTGATTAAAATTAAAACTAATTAAACTATATTATTCAAGTTTAGAATAATTAGGATTGAATTTATTTCTCAATTTATTCACAAGTTATTTGATCATAAGTGAGAATATAAGAAAAATATAATTTTTTGAACGAACATTGGATGTTCAGGTTCATTAAATTATTTAGAGAGCTTATGGGATGAGTTAATGGTTCATATTTTATCTCATAATATTTTATAGTGTTATAAGTGAGTGATAAAAATATTTGTGACATTTATGATAAGTTTCTTTAGTCATACATGTGCAAAAAGGATAAAAATGATAGTTATTACTTTCTGGGGACCAAAGTGAAATTTTGGAATGTAAAACCTAAGTATAAAATATCATTTTAGAATATTTAGTTATAAGATTAACCATTTTAAAGAATTTAGAGAGTGAATCTATCTTCTCCTCTCCTATAAAGTTCTTAGAGAGCAATTCCAAAGAAATAATAAGGTCGGATAAATCCCTCTTTCTCGTTTGAGTCTATGTTATTCAAGTGATCAAAGGGACGCCATAAAGATCTTTTATTTCCTATGCTATCACCTGATAAACTTAGATTAAAAATACTTTAATAGTGGAGAACATGTGTATGATCTAGAGGACATCTATTTTTGTGTCTTACAGCCATGACACATCGACGATGGGAGAATCAAACCAGTGACTACAAACGAATGAGGTACTGTTTAAGATTTCATTTCATTTTATTTTTCATACTTAAATTGAATTACATGTGATCCTTTCAAAAATCATAGAAATTGTTTAAGTGGATAATATTATTTTTTAAACATGAATCCAAACCCAAAATTTCAAATTCTTTCTCTTTAACGCTTCCATTGCACCCCAAGTTCCTTTAATTGGCATCAAAGATATTATGCAATTATTTAAGTTAAAAACATTGAAATTTAAATTAAATTTTCTATAATTCAGAAAGAGGGTTTCGATATAGTCCCCACACAATTGAAAACACATATATCTATGTTTGTATCACCATGATATGGCCAATTAAAGATCGAAAGGATTTACGTAAAATGTTGCTACAAAAATTAAGGTTTTTTATTTTTTTCTTTATTTTTATGGCTATCAGTGTGAAAAATGTTATCCAGAGTGTGATATAAGTATATTGCGTGGTAGACAGATATAACAGAATCTGATTGGGGCAGTCATTTGGAAATACAAGCTTATAATAGAAGCTTGTTTAATTAAACAGATAAAGATTTCATTGGAAGTTAGTTTGAAGCATCTCATAGAAGCTTGTTTAATTAAAATGATAAAGATTCCATTGGAAGTTAGTTTAAATATTCCTATTAAATCTTGTTTAATTAAGTACATAAATATTCTCATGGAATCTAGTTTAATCCTTCTCATGGAAGCTTATTTAATTAAAAGAATAAAGCACCCCATGGACAATAGTTTATAGCTTCTCTTGGAAGCTTGATTAATTAAAAGGATAAATCTTCTCATAGAATCTAGTTTAAATAATCTCATGGAGTATTATTTAATTAAGAGGATAGATCATCCCATGGAAGATAGTTTAAATCTTCTGATGGAATATTGTTTAATTAAATGTACAAATCTTCCCTAGAAAGAAAATTCAAAACATCCCATCAAAGTTTGTTTAAAATGTATATATAAAAAGAAAAAAGATTCCATTGGAAGCTTGTTATAATTTTATATTATCTATATATATGTCCTTTTAAATGGATACCATATCTTGGGTCAGACCAATTCAGCCCGGGTCCGATTGTCCTGACCTATTTAACCCGTCACTAGTCCTAAATTACTTTTTAGGGATATGCTTTAGGTCCAAATAGACCTGAAAATTTATAAAAATTTCATAAATTTAATTTAATTTTCTAGTATTTAATAAAATTATTTCAGGTGCTATGGGATGTATTGATAATTAATTAAAATTATTTTAATGCAAGTTAACACATTTAAAATACCCTTGAGTTGAATTTTAGCTAATTTATTTTTTATGAAATATTCTTGCATGTTGACTGATCATGAGTTGAGACCAACCCATACATGTTTGGTTTATTATTTATTTAATTTTATTATTTCATTTATGTTTTATAAAATGTAATAATATTTTTTTTGATGATCTAAACATCATCTCTCCATATTTAATTTGTATAAGGGAATGAATATCCACATTTAAGTGCTAAAAATGTAATTTTATACCCTGAGCTCCCATCAACTACATGTGAGTATACATTATAAAGATCAGATGAGTTCATAGTGACGTGATTTGTGTGGAGAGCCGACATAGACCAAACAAGTGGAATGCATGGGAGTTTTAGGCACTACTATTCAAGCCAGGTATTGAATTAATGAATTCTTATTGGGTCTCAGTTAATCCATTATTCACTTGATAGATTAAACAATAGTTAACATCTCATGATCACATCATTATTTATTTATTTTATCATGTGCATGGTTTATTTTTTTAATGATTATTTATTTCATGCGATTACGTAGTATAATAATAAACAAGCATGCTAAGATAAAATGAACATATGCGTTGATTATTTTATATTTAAAATCATGGTTAAGTTGTGAGATAAATCACATAGATAAATAATATTAAATAGAAAAGGATTACATTCACCGGTATCAAATTATAAAAACCCTCAAATAAATATTAAGTCACAAACACCTTTCGTCATTTGAATTTGAACACAACCATGTGTTTGGGATGCTCGGTTAGACATAGTTGAGGGTGCCTTCTACTAATGGGGATTTATTAAGAGAATAATAGGATGAATTAACTAAATTCAAAGTAAATATTATAAATATATAACTTTATATCACTTTAGAGTCAAAACATTGAGAAATGAAAAGTAATTATTTTTAGGAGATGTGACTCCAATCAAAAGATCAAGGAGTCGTGAATTAATGTGGTTGGCCAATCAGATGCCTACCTTGGACTCTCTAAGTAGTGGTGTAGACATTTCTTGTAGTCTATGAGGAGAGTTTCAAGGATAATTTCCACTATAGTACTAAAGAAAAAGAGTTTTCCAATTCTTGTATAGACGGTTCCTAGAATTTGATAAAACAGTGAGAGAAATTTAAAATTAATAATTTAAAAATATATAATAGTAATCAAGATAAAAGTAAAATCTATTAGATTTTATATTTGTATAAAATTAGAAAGAAAAACCACAAGTACACTACAATAATATTGGACCAATAAAATTTCCAAACTAGTATGAGTTTCTAAAGAATAGTATATGTGCTTGCATAATATACTACAACATCAGAAATTCATGGTGCCGGTGTCCCCAATACCTATTAAGCTACCAAAGGATGTGAGGGTATAAAAATTATTACATAAGACTCATGTATGACACATATTATGGTTATGTAATATTGTTATCACCAACATATTATGTGAGTTTTGGATAAAATATCAGGATATTGATGATTTTACATGTTGTCTTTTCTTTAATAAGCTTGAGAGGAGAAAGAAAAGTGATGATATGAATAGGTGATGTTTATACTGGATATGTGTAAATTGAAAGATGGATTATACAATTTTAATGGATCCCTTTCTCATATCATTTTCACCCATTTAATCTAGTTTAGTTTAAGATTACAAAATTAATAGTATGGAGAAAAACACTTATTACCTTTTTGGTAAGGTTTTATGAAGAATAAGAACCTAAAGAGAGTTTAATATTTAGGTATTATGGTGAACAAGTTAATAGAAAAGGGGAAAGGTCCAATGGAAAGTGCCACGCCAAAGGCACCTTCACAACATCCTTCAAAGAAATATGTTTTAAATAGGAGGTTATTTTCTTCCCATATCATGAAATATATCTATGGAAGTTCAAATTCAATGAACTAAATTGAAGAAAAAAGTAATCTTTTATTCTTCTTTCAAATTCATCAAATATAAGAAATGTTATAGTTTTAATTATTTGGTATTGGATACAAAATTCTTGTCACATATGTGTATTAAAATAAAGTAACCATGTAAGTAAAGAAGCATTACTAGAAGTAAGGTATGTTCTCCCAGTGGATAAGATAGGATGGTTCCTATTTTAGTGGTGATAAGTACGCAACTTCTATGTTTCCATGTTTATTGGTTCCAATTTAACATTTAGAGTATCACCAAAAAATTAATCTCATTTTTCCATTGTACACAAGGATACATTTTTACAATTTTTGAGTGGATGTTGTTTGTGGTGTTGAATACTCAAGTCATAGTTCAGTGATACATGAATCATTGGAAATACCCGATGAATCTAAATTGTAAGACAAATATACCCAGTTGTGGAAAGAAAATATTTTTTCACAAAAAAATAAATAGATTTCAAGGATATACCTAGTATGGTTTAATTCTATTTGGATTTAAAGACCTTTGGTACTATCAACATACTTATGAACATAGTTTTAAACAAAGAAACATTTAGAAATAAATGTAAGCCACAAAGCTTTCAGAACTAGTTCAAATAGAGAGCATAAACTATTCTAAGGTAAATATAGTGGTAAGTATTATTTATAATATTCCTTTAAGTGTTTAAGTAATGTGAAAATTAAGTATGATGTATTACTTTTCAGAAGATATGAGATGCTTTGGGCTAGTCTGCTGAAGAATATATTAACCAAGCATTCATCGATCAATATAATGTAGTACCGAGTTATTCTTAAATGAAAAATACCTTATACACATAAAAAATATTATGATGACAAGGAGGATTGACGATGAGTCTTATATGTTAAAATTGATCAATAAAATTTAGCATGGATTAATTCTTAAAGACACTTTTTTATACACATCAAAGACATGCATCACAAAAAATGGAATTATCCCATAAACAGATTCCAACTATAATGGATATCATATGAGTTATAGTATGATGTAAATTCATTGTGATAAGAACATGTGTTTATATGATAAGATTTTGTTAAGATAGAAACAGACTTTCATCAAGAAAAAACACAATGTGCATCTATAATAATCATCCTAAAGTTTTCAAAGGAAATTACAGAAATCACTATGATAGAAAAGATGTATAATATTTATAAAAGGGTGAACATATTTAATTGAGTTAGTGGGATAACTACAGTTTTATAAGTAAAATATGTTTGTTAACATATAAAAAAAACTATTGATCTTACAGTTAGTTAATCCTAGGATAAAAATAATTCTTCAAGGATTGAATTAAAGTAGAAACTAGAGTTCTAGGGAATGATATTTACTAAGTTAAATATAATGGTTTCTTAGAGATATTAAATCATACATACACTGATATATTATTGAAATATATAAGTTGGAACAATTAGAGAGATAATTTTTATTAGTGTCACATGGAATATATCTCTCTAGGTAGACAGGACATAGGAAGAGATTAATGTTGTGATTTGAATTCAATTTTTCTTTAAAGATGGATCAATATCACATGCCATGATATTTAAAAGAATTGATATTTCTATGATATAATTTATAGTAGGAAAATATAATTTGTAACCCAGATAACTACAAGTGAAGCCGTTAGAACTATATGATTGTACTTGAGAAAGTACAACAGATATATACCTGGTAAGTGGAGAGGAAAGAATACTAGTTTTTAGGGGACACAAATTAGTTTTTCCTTAGATTGGTGTGATATAATATCACAGTCAGGATAAAGTAATGATCAAGAAAAGATCATTCAAGATGGTGGTATCCATACCTAAAAATATTGAGTACGTTACAGCTTCTAAGGTAGCTAAGAATCCATGTAAAATCTGAATTTTTTTTCACGTTCTTGGACTCTCACCTAGTAAGTAATGTATTATCATAATGTAAATTATTATACTCTTTCTAGATAAGATTTCAAGTTTGGATAGAGGAGAAAATTCATAAAACTAAGGAATATATCTCTTGATGAGTTTTAATCAACGGGATGAGGTCGCACATAGTAGAGTATCCAGGTAGTGAAAACATGGTAGGACCCTGAAAAAATCCATATCTCAGTAAAAACATGATCTTATCATGTGAGAGCTAACAAGGATAGTTAGAAAGTTGGATCTTTTTCAAGTGGGAGTGTTGTAATAATGGGTGCCCTAGACCCAACATAAATAGTACTTTTGATTACCATTACATGTATATAGTTTTATATATACATGTGCTTATTCTTACCATAATAGTGTTGATATTTCTAAATATACTATTTACATGGTAATGTCCTTATATTGCGCATCATATCAAAATGTTATAAGAGTTCCCAGCTATAATGAGAACCTCAAGATACTGTAAAAGTAATCTTAAATATATATTTCATATGGTTTAGATACATCATAATGACATGACACATATGATGTATGACTATCAGGTGCTAGGGGATCATAATCATTGATACTTATTCACTTGAAGTTCTCACTTGGTGATCTCTAGTAGTGAGGTCATTAGAACAGATCTACCAATAAGAACACCACATGTTTCTGGTGTCATCGGTTGTTCCTATCTATGAACACGTGTATTGGTCTCCAGACATGAGGTCCTTATCAATGTGTTTCATTGATTGTGTACTAAGATGCAATTCAAAAACTATGATAATGAAATTTTGGAAAGGTAGTTTGGGTTGGGTGTGTCATTGGTGGTGTGACATTGGTTGACCTATCAAGATAGAATTTTTTTCGCTTGAGTTGATGAAGTGATATCTCATGGGACCAGGTTGACTAGGATGGCAATACCTACAAAAATCCATGTACATGGTTCAAGAAGGTAAGTCCATCTAATAAGGTCATGAAATATATAAAGCAACAAAATAATAATGACACAAGTGTGCAACATGCTTTTTGAGATATCATGAGATAAAGAGATTATATTACACAGTAAGTCTTCATAAGATGAAGTCATATCTATGATATTCCTTATCTCCTTAGGGGCCTCGATGGGTTTCTATAATCAACTCTTCATCTATGGATTGAACTCACTACTATTAAGTTAAGGCACTAAAGGGTCACACAATAAATGTATGCACAAGTTCCACCTATTCTAATGAATATGAGTTTGGAACGAAGTGGGCCCCACGTACAGGGGTCGTGGAATATCCGAGTTTAATTGATCACAATTCAAACTAATTTAATTATATTATTAAAGTTTAGAATAATTAGGATTCAATTTATTTCTCAACGTATTCAGAGGTTGTTTGATCATAAATGTAAATACGGGAAAAATATAATTTTTTGAACAAACATTTGATGTTCAAGGTTCATTAAATTATTTGGAGATCTTACAGGCTGGGTTAATGGTTTTTATTTTATCACATAACATTTAATAGTGTTAAAAGTGAGTGATAAAATATTTTTAATATTTATTAAAAGTTTATTAAGTCAAACATGTGTGCAAAGGATTGAAATGAAGGTTATTACTTTCCAGGGACCAAAGTACAATTTAGGAAAGTATAACCTAAGTATAAAAGTTCATTTTAGCCCCTTGAATTCTAATATCCACAATTTTTACTAATTTATAGAGATAATATCTCTTCCTCTCTCTTCTCAAGTTATTAGAGAGAGATTCTGAAGGAATAACAAGGTCAGATCGATCGGGTTTTCTCATTTGAGTCCGCATTCTTTAGGTGATCAAAGGGATGTTGAAATGTTTTTTGATTTCCCTTGATAGAACCCAGGAAATGTTGATTGATGATCCTGGAATTGTGGAACATGTGTGAAAAATCAAAAGGAAGTCTATTTTGGAATCTTACAACCATGAAACATGAATGGTGAGAAAATCAAATTGACAACTACAAATGAAGGAGGTATTGTTTAAGATTTTGTTTGATTTTATTTTTTTGTGCTTAAATTTAATTACACACTGTACTTTTAGAAATCCAGGAAAGGGTTTAATTGGATTTGTTGTTTTTTTACATGAATCCAAACCCAAAATTTTAAATTTCATCTCTTTAATTCTTAAACTATTCCTTGAGTTCCTTCAAAATATTCTTCCGGGGTTGTATTATCAAAATATGTATGAGGAGACACTCCAAAACCTACACCTCTAACACACTGATATTGTTTCAGTTACATCAAAGATACTAAAAGTTCTTTTTCTTGTGGTATGATCACTAAAAATTCTTGTGTCTAAACCATATAAAAAACATATGAACAAAAAAAATATTTTTATGTAATACTATTATAAAGAATACTGAATTACTATTATTTCATACTTATACATGTTTCTTATATTTTTCATGAACCAGCCCAATTACCCATGTGACCCAGTAACTAAGCTATCCATGACATAGCCTGAAGGGCGTTCTCAATCCCCATGGGTTGACAACTAGCAACTGACATCATACAACATACATGTGGGAACCAATTTTCCACAAATCATAGGAGAAGAAAAATAAACAAGATAGTATGCATAAAAAAGGAATCTCCATTGGAAGTAATGTAATAGAATAAAAAAAGACATAAAAGCCCAAAGTAATAAAACACAAGTACCAAAATAGGAAAAAATCTTAAGTCTCTAAGGTCACAACTCATCATGCCCAAAGTTCAACTACTGGATCCACCTCTAAGAGATCATTTTCCCTTTCTCGAACCTAGATGGAGAAAGTATACAAACACCAAAAGGAAAAAGTAGGGTGTGAGATAAAACCCCTAGAAGGGTATCACTATAGATTCCATAACAGATGCCAACAAATGATTAGGAAAAGGAATGATTTCAATTTTAAAATGAGAAGGTTTGACATTTTAAATCATATTTAATCAAATCATGCCATACAATTCAAATGATGAAAAAATACTTTAAGAAAAGGCTTTACAAGTGAAGGAATAATTCTAAAACAATGGATTAAGTAAAAAATTTATATAAAATGTTTATATATGTTTATAAGTCATGTAAAGTAGTTTTACAACATTTTCATACATTTATATCTCAAATATAAATCATAAGTGAGCAACATGGTCATATTCCAAATAGGTATAATAGTATTTATGGTTATAGGACTTCACACTCTTTAAGTGATCTCATCAATATGTGTATACACACATCCCCCTGACACTGGCCATAGGAAAATTGTCACCATGCCATCAGGGATGTAACCTGGTCCATGTATATTTTAGAATATTTTAATATCATAGAGTGTGTCCAAATAACTCATCAACTACCTAAGTCTTTCATGTTCTCTTACACAATAAATGATGAAAAATTTATTTCCTGACTTCTTAAAATAAAATTAAATCCAATACTTCCATTTCAATTCCAATTTCTATTTAAAACCAAAATGGGTTTTAATAAAAAACATTCCTCTTTAACAAGATAAAACCACTGGGTTTCTATCAAAACATTTTAAAGCCATTTCAGAAGTTTGAAATCCATTAAAAACAAATTCCATCAATTTTCACAATTAATATCCACAATTAAATTCAAAAATTTATTTTAAATCATTTCCATCAATTTAAATCACTAATTTCCATAATCAAATCCCAGTCCAATTGAATTGGGGGGTTTTCCCAAGTTCTATGCTAAAACCACATCAAATATCCTAATTCCCTAGATTTGGGTTTTTAATAATTCAATTGAAAGAATGTTTGAGAAATTGAATTTAAATAAAAAATTTAAATAAATCAAGAAATTCAAGGCTTATAAATTTGGATAATCTGGAAAAAACCACCCACCTTTTCCCGAAAATAAAATCTCACAACGGCACCCTTCAAGGAGAACGAAGGTATAGAAGACCTTGAAACTAAACCTAGAAATGATATCCAACATCATGGAGCGTAGATCCATTAATTTTCGGATGATATATTAAAATCCCAAAGGAATAGAAAAGAAGAAAGGTGAAGAATGTAGGAGAGGGTATACCCAAGAATAACATTGCACGTGCAACAATGATTAAACACCTAAAAAATGGATCAAAATGGGTTGGAGAGCATAAAGATCTCCTAGGGAAGTATTTAGGTTAATGGAGTTCAAATTAGAGCATAGGAGAAAAGATATATCAGTCATGATGCCCGTTTAAAAAAATGTGTTTGGGATATTTCACAACCTGTAATAAAATTTCACGTCATGAAATAGTTAATATCTAAAACCACTAAAAAACGCATCACCTAGAATTAAAAACTATCAATTCAATAAATCACGATGTGTAAAGGCCAGTCATGACATATAACCTTCATAGCATAAAGCCTTACACAACTTGCCTTCAGAAAACCTTACACGTCGTGTAACCTAGTTACCTTGCATGTATGTATCGACTCGGGTTTTTGGCCCTGTCAGACTTTGGAATATTTCTACGAATAATTCCAGAGCTAGGCGAGAAGACGGCGTGCGATTCCGAGGCCCGGTGTGCCCGAAATTAATTTTATAAAAATATTAAGTATTTTTTTATACTATGCACATGGCGGGGGTATGATATCTCCTAAACGGTAGCTCAGAATGGGAATTTGAGGGCACGGTTGCGTCCGGAACGTGCCGTTTACCCTAGGCGGGGTGTAAAATTTGCGGGCGCGGGCCTGCGGTGAGAAACGCCACCAGGGGCGTTTCCGTAAATAAGTAGCAAGTTAGTGGGCGAGCGTCGGCTCGAATAACTTCTGAACGGAGTCTCAGATGAAAAATATGAGACAGTCGTTGCGTTCAGAATGGTGTGTTTACCCTAGAGATGACCTTACTTTTGTTCACATTGGGCGTCGGGTCCGAGGCGGGTTTGGCGCCGGCGGGCCGCTGATATAAATATCAGCGCCCCCCCTTTTAATCGTTCTTCGCCGTTCTTCACCGTTCTTCGCCGTTCTTTGCCGCCAATCTACTGAATCGAGCAAACGGAGCGCCCACGAGCTCAGAATTCGACGGAGGACGTTCTAGGAGCGCGCCTCGGAAGCTCTGGAGCGCGGATCTGAGGCAGAACGTCGGTGTTTCGCTCGCGAGGTAGGCAGTTTGAGTTTTACAATCCCGGATCCCGTTTTTGTGTTGTTTTTCTTCAAATTTTCGTAAGATTTGTATAGTTCGGGTCCCGAGCTTTCTGAAACATGTTTCGGATCTGAATTTGGAGCACCGGGGTGCTCCCGGTGGCTCCCGGAAGTTTTCTGGCGAAAAACCCGGTTTTCCGGCGAGACCCGCGGCGGCCATGGCGGATTCCGGCGAGCTCCGCGGCGGCGCGGCGGCGACGCGGTGGTTTCTAGCTCCGGCACGGCGGAGTCCGGCGGCGACGCGGTGGTTTCCGGCGACCCTGCGGTGGTCCGGCCAGAATGTTCCGGGGGTTCTTTAAACCCCCGTAACTCGCAAACCGCAACTCCGATTTACGAGCCGTTTGTGGCAACGCGCTCCTTGCGTCGAGACGGACCTTTTGAACTAACTTTGAGAATATTATGGTTCGGGATCGTGGCCCGGGAGTTAGAAACGTCGTATAAAATAATATTATTTTATTATTTTACGACTTCAGACCGTTGTAACTTCTACCCGGAGCGTCCGATTGATGTGCCGTCAGTGGAGTTGAGACCCTGATGGTACGACGGACTTTTTGAGATGGTTTCCGGGTGTTGGGACTGCGAACGGGGTGCGGGCCCCACGAGGCCGGGTTTTGGCGTTTGCGGGGAAACGCAGCTTTTGCACCAGGAGTCCGATTTTGGCGGATGAATAGTCGATCCTGTGTGTTTTTCCGAGAGGATCGCAATGGTGCGATCCGTTCGACGAGTTTCGGAATCCAGGCGTGGGCCCCACCCGAGCCGGCCTTCGGTGAATAGTACCTTTTTCACCGGGTGTCCGTTTTGGGCGAGCGAGTAGTCGATTCCGCTTGTTTTTCCGAGGGGATCGCCGTGATGTGATCCGCTCGATGGGTTTCGGGATCGTTGTGTGGGCCCCGCACGAGCTAGCTACGGTGAATAGTGCCTTTTTCACCGGTGCTCTGTTTCGGGCGAGTAAACAGCCTGTCCTGCATGTTTTTCCGTGTGGAACGCGATGGTGGCCTCGGTTTTGGCTTCGGAGGTGCGCAGTGTGGCTTTGGGGCGAGTCGCTCGGGTAGCATCGTTTGGACCAGTAGTGGTTGAGGGTTCTCCCTTGGTTCGTTCCTACGAGGGTTCGTGTGGTATCACAACCTTCGTATGGGTTTGTGATCCCCTCGATGGGATGTTTAAACTGTTAGAGTTGTGGTATCCCTCCGGTGGGCCCGGAGTGGATCCTCTAGCATCTTTACCCTAGATCGGGTTCTTGGTATCGCTGTGACCGCTTATTCACGGGCGGCGATCCCCTATCTAGCAGGTTAACCCCGTAGAGTTTGTGGCATCATCGGGAATATGATCCCCTACGCGGTGGGTCGTGCACAGTAGGGTTGTGGCATCGTCGGGTTTACGATCCTCTACTATGCATGATGTTTATAGTAGGGTTGCGGTATCGTTGGTTATACGATCCCCTACTCAGCGCTTTGTGTCAGTAGGGTTGCAGTATCGTTGGTTATACGATCCCCTACTCAGCGCTTGGTGTCGGTAGGGTTGCGGTATCATTGGTTATGCGATCCCCTACTCAGCACGTGGTTTCGGTAGGGTTGTGGCATCGTCAGTTCGATCCCCTACATCGCGAGTTATACCAGATAGGGTTCCGGTATTGTCGTGACCATCTTTATATGGACGATGATCCTCTATCTGAGTGTGAAGCTTCTGTCGAGTGCAGATCGAGTTGTGGTATCCCCCAGCGGATCCTAGGTGTGATCCCCCATCTGTGAGAACTACGTATGCCAAACCGGGTCGTGGTATCCCCCAGCGGACCCTGGGAGTGATCCCCTATCTGTGAGCTACGTATACCAGAGTGGGTCTTGGTATCCCCTAGCGGACCCTAGTGGCGATCCCCTCTCCGAGGAGTTTGGTGGTTATGTTGTTTCAGTGATGTTTCCTCAGTGATGTTGTCCGACGAGCATGGTCTCTCGGGTGAGCGTCTGAGATGTTTGTTTGGGACCCGATGGAGTGTATCTCTCGGATGAGTGTCATCTGGTATGACAGTGTTCGTGGTGTACTCTCCTTGTTGTGGACAGTTGCTGGTGACGAGGTCGGTACCTCTTGTGGATTTGTGGCATGAGCTGTGTATATCTGGATTGTTCAAGGTGTATGTATGGGCATACACCTGAGCTGAGCTGAGCTGACTAGTTGTGTTAGCCGAGGATGGTCACGAGATGGAGTTTCTCTCTCGTCCGGGTTCCCTCTGGCTGGGTTGAGCAGACTGTTGCCTTTCAGTTGCTCCCTTGGGTTTTGGGTTTTTGGGGTGCCTACTGAGTATGTTTATACACACCCCTGCACGGGCTTTGCCCGCACATGTTTGTGTCTTGTGCAGACCACATGGCTTTTGACGGAGTCTCAGGAGGACCCGGATCAGGCGGAGCTTAGTGAGCGAGTTGACCGGGGTGTTTACCGGAGCTGTGCCGAGGGAGCTTTCCGGCGGGTGTTTGTGGCAGGGTTCCCCTTCTTCAGAGCAGGTTGGATACGCTTTTGTAGTTTTCTTTTGGTGGGCCCTGTTTTGCCCTTGTACTTTTGCTGTTGCTCTCTGGTTGTGGGATAGATTGTATGCATGCATATACTTTTCAGTTTCTATATCTCTGCACTGTTTCATGGAGGTGTTTGTGGGTGCGTGTGTACAGGTACCATAGGCTAATGCCTCCCATGTGTGTGATAGCCTACTCGGCGCTAGTCGCCAGCCCCTGGCCTATTGGAGGCGGGCTTGGGGAGTCGCGGCTCGAGCCCCGTTGGGTCGGGTCGTGACAATGTAACCCTCCTTAAACCTAAAGAATAAGTTGGTTAATGTTGAGAAAAAAAAATATTCGAGTTCACCATTATAGGTATCCTCCCTATTCATTCTCAACCCTACCCATTTAATAAAAAGGAATAAACATGATAGGGTTAAGGATATACCTGTCAGATCAGTAATGGGATGTTACAAAATTTCTCTTCTATTTTCATCAACTAGTTTACCCGCCTTATTTACACTGGCCTTCTTCCATAACAAATCATGTGAGGGGGATGTGAATTCTAATTTTGATTCATCAATCTGCATAGAAACTAAGTAACATATGTTATTTCATATCATAGAAAACATTTCTTGTTGATTTAAAATACATTCAATTTTCTTCTCTTGTAAACCATACATCATCCATGCTTTACAATAACAGTTCATTGGTTTTGATGCATGTTGTTTGTTTTCAACACTATTTACAATTTCATAAATTAACAATTTTGAATCAAATTGTATAATATAGATAATGTAAAATAATATATTATCAACTACAACGCACCTGTGATTATTTTTCATCATGACAACTGATGAAAGAATTCCATTTTTCTTGCATTATAATGTGTAAATAAGTAATTGGTGGGTAGGGATTTAGTTTCCACCCATCATCCCTAAGATGAAACTAGGTAATAAGTATATGAAATCCTCTATGGGGTTTTCCAGCAGCCATTCAGACACATTTATTATGAAAATCATATAAAATAAATGAAATATGCAAAAGATAATAAGAATTAAATCAACATTTTATTATATAATTTTTTTGGTAAAATATAGAAATTATATCATAACATTATGTTAATATCATCCCAAAGGGATTATTTCGTTACAAGTTGGACATGGAAACACAAATCTATATCAATCAATACATTAATACTCATTGTGACCCCAACATAACTAATGAACATTTACTTTTGGTGTCAAAAGGTTGGCTGCATTGATTCCAGCCAACATCAAATTTTATACCCTTACTTCTTTATTTGATAATTTTAGTCAACACTTTGATGCTACCTTGTTATTTTTTTCATCAACATGATTTTGGTCCCATAATAATTCTATAGTTTTAACATCGACCACCTATTCTTCCTTGATATTGGTAACATCATCATATGAAGATGTCATTTTCTACATGAGTTGTTAGAAATATAATTTAGATTACTTAAATATAGTAGATAACTCATGATATTATGAAGAAAATAATAGTATATTAAAAACAATTTAACCTACTCATTGAACTCTCTTTCTTTTCTTTAAAGTTTAAAGATATTTTTCTCCTCTTTCGAGAATATAAATACCCTCTTTGTGGTCCCCTGTAACATAAAAGTCATTGTCTATATTGGGGATTCTATGAAATGATTGTGATATCACAATGAAAGGGCCGTCCTTAATTGAATTTTCATGTAAACTTACAATTGTTTTATTCACTAGCAGACTAATTGAACAATTCTTGTTTGTTAGATTCAAGATATAAAATACATGTACTGCTTGTGATGCCATTATGAATGGCTTGTAGTTTTCCCCTTACACACTAAAATTAACCTTCATGAAGCCCATTTCATCAACATTAACTACACTTTTGTTGTCTCCCATTTGAAACAAAAAATCTACACTTGAAATTTTGTATAATCCAAATCACATATCTATTCTATGATTCCAAAATATGACATATTCACATAAATTTGATATATATCCTTATAAATAGATATGAGAATCACTTCCTCCACAAGCATAACTTCACTATTTTTCATCATAATGCAATCATCATGTTATTATTTATAGAATGCATAATTATTAATTAAAAAAATAGTATAATATATAAAATTTTCATTTGGTCCCCAGACTAGCCATCAAAGTCATTTTGAAATTGAATTCATATTTTTAGATAATTCTTTATAAATATGGTATTGGTACTATCTTATAAACTGTTGATTATATGTATTTGATACCCTTCCTTCAACCCTTAATGTAATCAAATGTCTAAGAATTTATTTGTGGGATTCAATGTGTGGATCAACATATTCACTATTTTGTAAAATGTAAAGGTGATATTTCTCCTTCTCTATGATGGTAATTGTAACAACATATCTTTCAGAAATCCATTTGACCATAAGGAATCTACTATGACGATACATTGGGAGATTTATTCTATCAAAATATGATAGGAAATCAGTATATAATTCAACTGATTCTTCAAAAATACATCATTCTGCAATACAACCTTCTTCCCGACTCTGATTCATGACATACCATTTCAAAATCATTATATACCATTCAATGGGGTACATCAATCTATAATGGATATGACCACATAGTTAAACCTCTCTAACAAAGTGAACCATCATGAGAACCATTATATCAAAGAATTATGGTGGGAAGAAATTATTTAATTCACATTATATGACATCAACCTCCTTATTCATGATAAAAAAACTTCACTGGGTCTATAACTTTACTGCACATGGCATTGAAAAAAAATTAGAGTCTAGTTATTGTTTGTCATACATTTTTAGGCAGAATTCAATGCAGAGCGACATACATCAAATCTTGCATCAAAACACAGAAGTAATGTGATTTTGGTCCCTATAAATTCAAATTATATATTGAAACAAAATTATTGGTATTTGATGAATACCCCTATAGAAATTTTACACAATTAAGGAAAATAAAAATTTCCAATTTTTCTTTTATAGATAGTGTTTAAACTATAGGAGGAAGAAAAGTGAAACTTTTACCCTTTACTAGTTCCAACTCTTCCCTTATCCCCATGTATTTCATGCCCAATATAGCCTTGATTCCATATTTTTTTTCTAGAAATAGTTCATAACGTTCCAATAACACTATCAATTTTTTTCTATATGTATGACATCAATAAAATGTATGACGTACAAACAATTCAAGTATGAAAATTCAAGGAAAATTGATCTCCTTTTCCAATATAATTCATTAAGGTTTTTTAAAAATGGTTTACCAAAAATAGTTTCAAAAAATTTTAATTTATCAATTATTTGATCACTCGTAAGTGGTGAAAACATTGAACCTTGTTCATTATTCCCATAAAATATTGTTGTCGAAGATCAGCATTTATATTATCAAGGTAAATTTTTTTGATGTCCTAAAAACAAACTCTTAGAAGAATGTTTCAACTGAAATAAGTGTTTTTATTCTTCTCAAATGGGACACTCCAAAATTCCTTTAATTCTGTATCTTGACAAATTTTTATAAGTAGGAAAGTTATTTATCATTCTATACAGTATGACCCTTAATGAAAAATATTTACTTCTATGAACATAATATATTGTAACACCTATATCCCACATATATTTCAGATCTTTGATAAAAGAATCCAAATAAAAATAAATATCATTATTAGGCTATTTTGGTCTTAAAATAAGTATATACAACAAAATGTATTTTCACTTTATGCATAACCATGGAGGAAAATTATAATTTACCAACATAACTATCCATGTATTATAAGTACTACTATATACACCAAAATGATTTATTCCATCTATAGGTTACACAATATGGGAGTTTCTATGCACATTTCCAAAGTTAGGATACTCATAATCAATTTTCTTCCACCTAGGAGAGTTTTCGAGATGATGTAGTTTCCCAAATCTAATTATTTTATCTGCATTCCATGTTAATTATTTCACAGTTTCTTGAGAACCATAGAGTATTCAAAATCATGGAATGATAGGAAAATAACATAAAAATGTCAAAGTACTTGATTTATCTTTCTTTAATCAATTCATGCCATACATAAGAAATTTTATGAGTTATTTATGGTCCTTGATAAATAATATGAAATCATTTGGAAAAGCATGTTTTTTAGAGATCATTCCCATTGAACATAGAATTTTTTTTAGAATAATATGTTCAAGATGAAGTTCATTTTCTTATGGCAGTATATCATTTAAGAGAACAAGTAGTTCTATAAAGATGGTATTACTCCATCCACTGCTAGCTTCCAAGTTATATAAATTCAATACAGCTAACAATGTTATGTATTTAGTGCAACCAACCTACAATGATCTCTTAGCCAAACTATTTAACTTTTCAAACAACTTTGGAAAATCATGAAGTCCATATTCAATTTCCATTTTCATTTATTTCATACGATCTAAAATCAGTGTTTATAATTCGTTTTCCCCATGTTTAGTCAAACATTTATAGCTCTGATCTATCCTGTGAAAAATCAAATGTTCTTCCAACTCATCCATACTAATTTTTATAGAATAATGACATCATAAAAATGGATAAAGGATTTTAGAATGGTTGTATGCATGATCTATTGAAAACATGATAAATTCTTTAACAACATACGATTATATTTCATTCATTTTCAATTAATATTCATCCTATTAGGTTCATAAAATATTCATTTTTTACAAAAAAATAAATTCACATATGATATTCATAATCGAAGGAGAAAGTTGTAGATAATTATAATAAGGGGAACCCAACATTTGAATGTTATCAGTTATGATTCCTAACAAGTTATCAATGTACACAAGTGTGACATGAAAAGAAACAACCTAGGGTAAAACCCAAAGGTATACATCAATTAATATATATAGAAACCTCTATGATGAAACCACTAATGATCGCCACTTGGTCCACCTCTATGGATCAATACCACTAGACATACATCACCAGATACTCTAATAAATTAAAAAATATTTAAAATACATAAGTATGACACTATATAAGATCCCTTATAAGGGAGAGTACAAAAACCAAGTATTATATCCCAAGTGTAGAGGATAACCAAAGCTAATATCATGAATTGATAAAAATCCAACTATATGAAATCAAAATATATATTTATGACCTTCGAGATTAGTACCACCCTATGGATATCTTGACCAAACTATATCAATGAGACTATTTTATCCCTTATATCTCATAAAATTATGCACTAGATTTCAAGTGATTCTAAACTATTAAAATCATCAATGTTAAGTAAAACTCCTTATAAAAACCCAGTTGAAACTCACCTCAAGAATTACTTCCAAAATAACAAACTTATGTAGGTATGCACTACAAAACAGGTCCCCAAAATTGGCCAATCCTAATGATGAGAGGAATAATCAATCATTGAATAATGGAATAATACTATCTATAGTATCTATATTGTTTTATAATACCTACACCCTATAGATGATTTTTATTAGTCAGTGAAGTAAATAACTCCACTAATTGGACACCCATGCCCCACCGATCAAGGGATTACAAAATACTATCTATCATATGAAGCGCTAATTCCCTATAGATATTACTATTGACCATGGGTCTACCTAAAAATATATCATATGTGGAAAACTCACCATATTAATGAATTTGTAAAGTAGGAGAGTAGAAAAACAATATTTGAATCATAGAGTACCTATTACCTATCGATGATATTGTTGGTTAGGGAATTAACCACATCTAATTCCTTAGATGGGTGAATCATGCCTTTTTAATAACGAGTCTTTCAAGGAAGTACATGGGCCTATATATTTACCAAAAACCCCATTCATTTCCAATGATACCTCAATATAAATGATTAGGTTACACATATAAAGAATCTCTAAATGATGGTATATTGTGGCACTATCATTTAAATAATAAGAAACCAACATAAGTCACACACCAACCCATTCATTATTCATAATTGGTAGAGGAAATATTGTTTCATTATCTCTAACCATTTTCGAAACTAGTAAATGATTCATCATTCTATCACATCACTATATTTGAAAATGTAAATAAATATCATGACATAAATTATCTAGCTCAAAAGTATGTTAACTCATAATCATAATCCCAATGCTTGAAGATAAGACTATTGAGGCTATATCTAATCTATAAATTGGCTAGTCAACCTAATGACATGTTAAACTGTGTCATTCATAAATATGTTATTCCATAACTATTCATAGAGGATTGTTTGATCAATTTCACCTAGTGTAAACCACACCCAACAACACACTAACAACCTTTAATAGTGAATGAGGGGGGATTTTATTATTATTATGTTTGATGTAACATCGAATCACACAATAAAACAAAAATTCTAACATAAAAGCACTTTTCACTCTCAAAATATAACCAAATTCATTAATCAACTGATAATATTTTTGAAGTATCATAGCTCAACGAACCTATTGATGGTTTGTTATTATGTATTATTGCAAAGAATGACATAAAAACAATATGTCAAGCTAATTTTTTTGTCCGATCATGTTTTTATACTAATAAAATCTTTCATGGGTTCCACTAGGAGATCATTGTCTGATATAGTAGTAAAATAATTTTTAGATCGATTGTAAGTGTATCCATGTTCTAAATTTTAATTTGGATTTTTCATAATTATCGGTGCTATAAATCAATAAATAAAGGCAACCATCAAATTCTAATTCTAAAAACTATTTATGTGGTGTACTCAATAAAATTATGTTGGGTCTCTATCAATAATAATACTATATATTTTCAAATTCATAAAACATCCCTCAAATGAAAAGGGATTCCCTTAAAAATTTCACAATCATAATTTATAAGAAAAATGAGAAAAATTAATTAATTATTTTTTTCTTGAAGGATAATCGGTATGGTTTCTTAATTTTTAACAAAAAATGAACTAAATAAGATAATTTGATGGGATTGTGACTCTATTTAAGAGTTATAATTACCTATGGTATATGGGTCGTGAAATTTTCATTTTGATATAACAATAAAAATGTCACATAGAGATCACTAATATAATATCATGCTCAAAGGCTTGTTATGAAATAGTATTTTTGAATAATAATAATAATAATGATATTTAAATTAATATTAATATTGTAGATAATAATAATAATAATAATAATATTATTATTATTATTATATTACATATAGAATTTGGGGAGCTGTGTTAGTTGGATTCTCAAATTTCATTTCTATTTATCTTTTTTTACCTTCTCCATCCCCAATTCAAAACCCTATGTGTTTTGATTTGTAAACTAGTTAGTATGTCACAACCAAAGATTCCTTGAATCCAATTAGCATTAAAAAAATTGGGACATTTGTGATGGGGATAGGAAAACGGGGTAGAGTAGTTTCAAGAGAAACCAGGACAAAAAAACTTGGGTAATACAAAAACCAAAACACAATGCCTTAAACCAAATGTCCTCAAAGTAAGACCTATACAAGCTATAGTAGTGTAAAATCAGGAATGTAGAGACCCAAAAATAAGTAACTTTCTGAGGAGGATGAACTATGGTGGATACCTCATTGATAGAGCTCTTAAACAAGGAACCATGAGACCACTAAAGCAAGATAACGCAACATCGTACACCGCTATACTCGAACAAGCAAGAAACAAGATAGGAGGAAAAATAATAATATATATTATATTTGAGAGTTGATTCATCCAGGAGAATATCAAGGAGGAGTGGTGGTAGAGATGAACTTATACTAGATCTTGAACAACCTGACAAAAATAAGTTCTCGTAGGGTTTTTTTTTAAAAGATCAAGGTGAGTTTTATCAACGCTTCTAAAAAAGCGATGATAAAGAGGGGTTTTATCAGTGCTAAAACTTTAGCACTGATAAAGACTAATATAATTAATTTTAATAATATAATTAATATAATTAAAAAATATAAATATATATAATTATAAATAAATAAATAAATATAAATGTATATAACTATAAACTTTTTTAAATAATTGTAAATATGTATTTATAAATTTAATTATAGTTATATATTTATAATTATAATTATAAATAAATATATTTATAAATATTTGTCTAAAATTATAAATATATTTATATCATTATATATATTTACATAATTTTATATAAGTTTATTTAATAAATAAATATGAATATTAATATAAATGTATTAAATATATTCATTATTTAAGTATATTTATTATAATTTTATAATCATTTAAATATATAATTAATTATTTATAATTATCTAAATACTTAAAAAATATTTATTTACTTATAATTATAGATATACAATTTTATAAATATAGTAAATGTACATTTATAAATACATTTATAAATATATTTATAATTATTTATTTATATATATAAATATGTTTATATCATTATATATATATAATAATTATATTTAAATAAAAATAAAAATATAGTAAATATATTTATTATAATTTTATAATTACTTATTTATAATTATATAAATACCTTTTAAAAGTATATCTATTTATTTATTTATAATTATAAATATATAATTTCATAAATATATTAAATATACATTTATAATTATATTTACTTATAAATATTTATTTACAAATATATTTTTAACATTATTATTGAATATATAATATTAAATGCATGAATGATAAAAATGAGTGATATTAAATAATTAAAAATCAGTAGACTTTAAAAATATTGAAAAAATGTATAAGTTTTATTAAGTATACAAATTATTAAAAAAATAAAGTATGGATATACATTGAAATGAAATGAATACATATTGAAAATTTTATAACATAGTAAACAAATATGTATAAATAAATATTAGAAAATGATTAAATTCTAGAAAAAATAAGAAATAAGAAATAAAAAGATGAAAAATGAATAAATAATTATAACTCAAATAATATTAAAAATAAATAAATAAAATTTATTGATAAAAAATATAATATAATAAATATATTATGTTTCTAAATTAAATTCTAAAATGAATATTAAAATTTGAATAAATCACATAAATATTAGGTGTATGTGTTTCTATATAAGATTTCATAAATTACAAAAATAATCATGTGTGAGAAACTAATTTGTGTGTGTGTATATATATATATAAGTTTGATATATTTTAAATTGAACAATGAAATTATATAATATATAGTGTATGTTAATGAATAAACATGTATAAATAAATATTAAAAATCGATAAAATTACCAACATATTGAACAATGAAAAATTAAAAATGAATAAATTAAAAAATATATATAAAAATTAAGATTATTAATGAATAAATAATATTAAAAATGAATAAATTTTAGAAAAATATTAAAAAGTAATAAATAGTATATATTGAATAAAAATATAAAAAATGATAATATTTACTGATTAAAAACATAATATATATTAAATATATTATGTTAATAAATATAATTCTAAAAATGAATATTAAAAATTGAATAAATTACATAAATATTATGTGTGTGCATGTTGTATATAAAAATACATTAATTATGTATATGTACGTGTGAAATCAATTTAACACGCTTTTGATATATGTTAAATTGAAAATTCAAATGAAATTCAATTAAATTTCTATTACTCGATACAATTATTCAATATTTTTAATTAATGTTAATTTTTAATTATAAACCATTTCTCAATAAATATATGACTTATTTAGTGTAAGAACGAATATTTTTTATTATATAAATCATATTTTTGGAAATATTATATATATTGATATATATATATATAGAAATATATATATATTTATATATATAAATATATTTCTATATTAAAAATATTAAAAATATTAATGAATAATTATGTATAATAACCATTAAAAATGAATATTACATTAATATGTTTTTAATTATTAAATTTTATTCATTTTCTATATTTATGTTTAATATATATTATTTATTACAATTTATAATATATATATATATATATATTAAATTTATCCATTTTTGTTATTAATTGTGTCATTAATAAAATTTATAATAATTTTGTAATTTATTCATTTTAAATTTTTTGTTTATTTATTACAATTTATTCATTTCATATATCTATATTTACTATATATTACTTATTAATATTTATAATTTATATATATGTATATTAATGTTATTCTACTGCCAAGACCAGATGCTATTTAATTTTTATTGATTTTCACCTTTTTAATTGTGTTGAGGGGTAACCTTTGTATGAATCATAAGCACAAAGGAACTTAGGCCTAATACATGACCATTGATGGCCCAAGAAAGACACTATAGGATCAGACCCTACCCAGCATATATAATTATTTCAATTTTTTAAATATTTTTTATACCTGTATTTTTTATTTTTATTAGTTTATTTTTATTAGTATATATAAAAAATTGGGGGCATGACCCACATGGGAAGGTGGGTCGGTCATGTAGGACCTAACCCATGTCTATGCAGGTGGGCTAAAACCCACAAGAAGCATAGGGTGGGCCAAACCCTGCATGGGACCATGCGTGTAGGCATTGATCCATATATGTGTGTAGATCATGTATGCGGAAGCCCATCCCCACAATAGAATTCTGGTGTTGGGATGCGGTAGAATCATATATGAACAAGCGGTTGAACATCCACAATTTCAATTTGGGACTCACATGCGCTATCACGACCTTTATCAGTGCTAGAACATGCACTGATAATGTTACCCTTTATTAGCTCTAAAAGGAAAACACTAATAAAGGTACTCTATCAGTGCTAAAAAAGCGATGTTAAAGGGTACCTTTTATCTAAATTTGTTAGCACTGATAAATACAACCTTTATTAGTGATTTTCGCTAGTGCTGATAAATGTTAGCTCCAAATAAACCCAGAATGGTAGTAGTGATACCATCAAAGTTAGACAGGGTACATGACATCTTCTACATGTTGCAACTGAGGAGGCATGTGCATGAACCTTCACATGTTATCTATTGGGATGAGATAGACATCAAGGATGAATCTATATTTGTAGAGTACCCGATAAAGATCAAGGATTGGAAAGAGATGATCCTCTATGGGTGAGTGATTCCCTTGACGCATGTCTGGTGATAGCATGAGAATCTTCAGAAGAGCACCTTGAAGTGGGAGACCTTGATGTGATCTCAGTACCGATATCTTTTTGAGTAGTTTTTTCTTTTTGAGATGAAAATATCTAACATGGGGTGAATTTAACATCTTTATTTTTCTATATAAAGCTTTGAAATATATCTAATAATTTTTTTTGAATCCAGGCATTGAGATGATGTGAGAATCTAAGGCCTGATTATCCCAATATTGATATTTTAAAAATATTAAAAATATTAATATCATGCACACACATTTTTACTAAATTAGTTAAGTAACTCACAAATAGTGGCTTAGATGAGAAATCTGAGTCCTCCTTTGATCTGGAATTTGGGTTTTACCCTAGGAACAACATAACCTTTATTGGCACCCAACGTTTCATGAAAGTGAATTCCTGAGAATATTAACAATTAAATAAATTAATTCATTATTTATCTTATCACAATGACCTAATATACTCTATAATTATATGGTTATAAAAAATCCCAAAGGTTAGCCGTATAACCCTGTCATTTGAGAGAGGACATGATGGAGGAGCTTTCATGGATGATCATCCTTGTATCATGCTTTGGAGATCAGTTCACCAATGAAACTCATGGATCTCATCAACGACAGTCGCATAGAATCATTTTTCACCAATTATTGATCTAAACCTAAGGTTGGATGTTGATTTGGGAATTTTATCTTGTTTTCATTCACCCCGCATCAAAATTAATTAAATTATTATAATTATTGGATTCATGAATTGATGGATGATTTATGATTGATATTTATCTTCCTAGAATATTTGGAATTGATGTTATTTTCATTTTGATTTGTTTTAACTCTTCATTTATTGATTTATAACACAATGGATTGATTCCAACATGAACATCAGCTGAGGTTCATTCCTCACATTTTTGTTTTTTGGTTTTCTACCACCATTCTTCATGCATTCATCACTGAAATTTCCTTTGGATGGTGGTTTAATAAATAGCCAATAATCAATTGTTGTGAAACCTTTTTCCATTGAAACAGATTAACACCAAAAGATATGGTTTTAGATTTGATGATGGGATTTATATGTGATATCAATGAAAATGGATTGCGATAGTATTAGTGTTCCCCAATTGCATTTTGGGAACATATCGATGGTACGATTCGACGGGATGTGTGATTCAAGTGAAACATGGGCTAGATTCCAACCACTGGTGATGGTGAGTCTTGGACAACTCAGAACAATGTCTTGTGGTGATATTTTTGGTTGAAATCGTTATGGAGGCGACATGAGGAAACCATGTGAAGAACCCACAGATTGTATGAAACAATTGACTACATGGCATGCACAATGAAATAACACATGGCATGTATCCCCTTCAAAAATAGCATACCATGTCCCACATAGGTTTATCACTATGGGCTTCAGAAATAGCAGACCATATCCTCCTCTCATAGGCTTTGGAAATAGCAGACCATGTCCCACACACATTCATAAATTTTTTTATCTCTACAGGCTTTAGAAATATAATTCCATGTCCCGCTCATGTGGGATTTGGAAATAGTAGACCATGTCCAATGCATGTTTTTTAAACATTCATTTATTTATATAACACACACACACACAAACACATATATATATATCACCAATATCACAAAAAATCACTATATCACATCCATCAAGATTAATCAAGATTAATCCTATTATCAAAATAATTATCATTAATTAATCCAAAAATTAATTAATCACACTCATACCATTAATTAATTATAAAATTAATTAATCACATCCATTCTATTAATTAATTCAATAATTAATTATGTCTATTTAGACAATTACAACATCTCATATTTAATTCCATGATTAATTACCTAATTCACAATCTTAATATCTCATAATTAATTCACCGATTAATTATTAAATTCATAACATAAATATCACTTAATTAATTATATAGTTAATTATCTCAAATAATTATCTCAATATTACATAATTAATTTGAGAGTTAATTATTCCCAAATACCACAATTTCACAATTCCGTCATTACATAATTCATCCAAATTAATTAATTTAATTAAGAACATCAATTTCTAAACAACCCTATAAAAATATACAATTTTCATAAACATAATAAAAACCATGACTATGGGATTTGAATATTAGACCACCTACATCATTTTTTTGATGAAGGATCACCCAATAGAAATCCCCAAAATTGACCAGCATAATGACATAGAATAAGATCCATATTTATAACCCTTAATTAAGATTAAAAAATTAAAGATCTATTATATATAAATATAGATCAATAAACCTATTTCTATATTAATAAAATCAATATCTAGATCTATAAGGAAAATAATATAACTACCACCAAAATAAAGAGATAACAAATGAGGATTAATAGGAAAGAAATGGGACAAGATCTACTTACCGGGAGGGATTCAGATCTTTTATTTGGGCTTATAATCACAAAGAAAAGAGTTTGGATGACCTTTTAATCCATTTGGAAGGCTCTAAAACCATCCAAAATCATAAGGTTCTAAGTTTGGGTCGAAATTGGAGAGTTTCAGGGTTTCGTGGAATTTAAAACTAATTTTTAGGCCACTATAAAAATCATGCATGGTTTCTTAGACAGGGGAACATGGTTTTCCCTAACCATCCCCCAATTATTTTAGGGGTGCATGGTTTTCCTTTTATGGTTCACAGTTTGAAAAAATGTGTTCCAACTATGTAAACCCCTATTATCCAGGGTTTCACTATTTACTGGGTTGGGGTGCACAATTTTCTCTAACTATGTGCCAATCGTGCACAACCCTCTTTCCTTCATTTTTTCTCAAAATTCACCCAAACACACCCCAAGTTACAAATAAAAAAATTACTCAAATAAGAACAAAATAGTACATGAAAACATGCCCAAGTCAACTCTAGAAAAGGTCGATATCTTACAATATCCCAACCTTATAACAGGTTATCCTCAATCTTCCCTCCCAAGTATCTATAATATTTCGAGCCAAAACGATTGGTCTAATGAGCCTTCATATCTACTTCCCTTTCCCATGTCTCCTCCCTCACATACCTATGTTTCCACAATATATGAACTATCAACATAGTTCTTCCCTACAACACTTTCTCACTATAACCCAACACACGTATTGGATGCTCCTCAAAGGACACATCTAACTCAAGATCAACGTCTTCCACATTGATCACATGAGAAGGGTCGGGGTGATACCACTATAGTTGTGGCACATGAAAAAATTCTTGCATAGTACTTTGTTTCTTTGGTAGAACTAATAAGTACGCGACTGGACCGAATCTTTTCACTACCTCAAATGGTCCAATGAATCTGGGCACTAACTTTACATGCTTCCATATCCTATGGTGACCCAACCTAGGTTACACTTGAAGGAATACACGATCACCCTCTTTAAACTCTAGGGGTTGTCTCCATCTCTCAGCATACAACTTCTGCCAACTCTGAGCCATAACCACATGTTTTCGAATTAGCTAAACCTGCTCCGATATCTCTTGTATGAGACTCGGTCCCAAAAACTATGACTCACCTCCCTCCATACAACATAGAGGTGATATTCATGACCTACCATAATTAGCCTTGTATGGTGTCATCTATATAGTTTCCTGATAACTTTTGTTATGATAAAACTCTATTAAATCCAATTACTTCTCCCATGACCCACTAAAGTCAATAAAACATGACCAAAGCATATCCTCAAGAACCTGTATAGTATGTTATCACAAACCATCTATTTGTGGGTGGAAGGATATACTCAATAATACCTATGTACAGAGAGCCTTCTGTAAGCCCTACTAAAAGCCTGAAGTGAAACATGAGTAATGATCTAAAACTATACTCTATGAAACCTAGTGCAGATAGACTATCTTCTGAAGATACAAATCTCCCATATACTCCACTGAGAAAGTTTCCCGCATAGGTAAGAAATTTACTCCTTTCATCATTCGATCCACAATAACCCAAACAGTCTCATTATTTCTTGGTGTCTTCAGGATTCCCACCACAAAATCCATGGTCACATAGTCACACTTTTATTTTGGAATGGAAAACAACTTCATTAAACCACTAGGTCATTGATGCTTCACCTTCACCTACTGACATGTGGAGCATCGTCTCACGAACCCCACTATCTCCTTTTTCATGCATGACCACCAAAACTATCATCTAAGGTCATGGTACATTTTTTTCACCCCTGGTTATACCTCCCAAATTGAGGCATGAAATTTTCACATTATCTCCCCTCACATGCTCAGAGGCATAACAACCCAATTCCTATTGTAGATGATCTCATCCTCATATATTATCAAATCTGAAGGTGACTCCCCACCTTTAAGGATTTCCTTCATGGTAAAACACTACATATATTCATACTTAATGTATCTAATTGGTCTCAAAAGTGTATAATAAACTAAAAACAATATGAGAGTCATCTTCTTCTGATTCTTTTGAACCACCACATGCTTCTCAGCCAGCAAAGTCATCATCTTCTACTCAGCGCTAGACTCTTAAACTGCATGAGTCCGCATTTTCCTACTCAAAGTGTCAGCAAAACTATTTCCCTTCCTGAGCATATATTCCAGATCAAAATCAAATAAGTTCATATACTCTACCCAACTTTTCTACCAAATATTGAAGTCTCTCTGTGAAAATATGTATTTTAATCTCTTATGATTTGTATACACCGTAAACTTCTCACCCAACAGTTAATGCTGCCAACATTGAAATAATAAAACAATGATTCTAGCTCAAGGTCATGCAAATGGTAGTTACATTCATGTGGCCTCAACTTCCAATACACATATGCTATGAATCAATCCCCCTATGTCAACACTAATCCAATTAAAATCCCATAAGAATCACAATACAATGTATACTCCTCACCTGGCACAAGTAGGATCAATATTGGTGTTAATGTAAAATGATTCTTCAACTCTTGGAAGAAATTATAACAAGATTATAACCATTAAAACTTTATCCATTTATTGGTCATTCCTTAAAGTTTCACTACCAAATGAGAAATGTCCTAGATGAATATATAATAATATCCAACTAAACCAGTAAAGGCTATAGAAATCGAATACGTTCTTGGGATTCTCCTAAGATATACTGATACACCTTCCTCCTAGATGATGTGACCCAAGAAGTGTACTTAGATTATCCAAAATTGGTACTTATATTGATTTCTATATGGCTGATGCTCCCTTAGTTCACTCAGGATGATGTTAAGATGTTGGGAATTATCATCACGAGTCTTGGAGTATACGAAGATGTCGTCTACAAAACCACCACAAACTGATCCAGGTACGAATGGAAGATCTTGTTCATCAAGGCCAGAAACACTGTTGGTGCATTTTTTATCCCAAATGTAATTATTAATAACCCATATAGGTCATACCTTCTTCTAAAAGCAGTCTTTGGAATATTATAAGTCTAAATTCTCAGCTGATGATACCCTGGTCTCAAGTTGATCTTTGAGAACCCAAAATCACCCATAAACTAGTCAAATAGATCTTCTATATGAATAAGAGGATACCAATTCTTTATAGTCATCTTGTTCAACTTTCGATAATTTATACACAAGTGAAAACTCTTGTCTTCCTTCTTTTCAAACAACACAGGTGAACCCAAGTCAATGTACTCAGATGGACAAATCTCTTATCCTCCAACTCTTCCAACTAAGAATTAAGATTTTAAATCTCTATTGATACCATTATATATGGTGGGATAGATATTGGCTCCTCCCTTAATAAGAACTCAATAGTGAATTCCACATCTCTCTCTGGTGGAAGTCCAGAGAAGTCTTCAGAAAAGACATCTTGAAATAGTTCCACTACTGGTGGAAAGACAACTTTCTTAATGACTATGTCATCCAACAAAATACTAGCAACCCGGGCCGTGAGATCTCCCATTTGTTGATTAATTGGACCTAATCATCCCACCTAGATATCCCACTCTCCATAGTGAATTTTTTTTTCACCCTTAGGAGACATAAAATTTAATCTCCTCTGTTAACAATCAATGTTGGATCAGTATGAAACTATCCATTCCATACCCATGATTAGGTCAAAACCTAAAATGTCAAGAATATATAAATACCATAGAAAATGATACTCACTAATCTAAATAGAACATCCCTTGCACATAAAGATGTATCTATAACATGTTCCCAATCTTGTATCTATCGTCATAACCCCACCCAAAAACTCCACCGCTAGGCTCAAACCATTAACAAGTTTTACAGATATAATGGAATGGGAGGAACTAGTATCAAATAAGGATCTAGATAAAGTATAAGATAAAATAATATTACCTCTCACTATAGTTGGTTCAACCTCTCTATCCACAAGTATAGGCTTCACCACATATAAATATCCCACCCCGCTTCTCCCTGATGCCGTCTTGCTCCCCTGAGTTACCCCACTCTGATCTTATGGGCACACTAGTCCAGAAGTGCCACGTCCATTGCCTATACTACCTTAACTAGTAGAACTCCATATACCATAATTATATGGTTAATAATATCCCCTCACTGCACCCTGTTTTGGTCTAGATACTCTATCACTAATCATCTTTTGTGGTTTCCTACAAAACCTTTGTAGATGTCCCATCTTGCAGCAGCCTCGACATTCCACTGGCGGTTAGGGAAAATGTTTCTTGAATTTTCTTATCCTACCACAATGGTGAAAAAAATACATGATTAAGATCCTATGAAAATTAACCATATATCTATGTATTCGGCATCCTATAGAACCTTTTTAGATGCCCCATGTTGTCATAATGATTCTTCCTGCTCTCAAAATCCATACCCCCTGACCATGAAAAAGAAACCACCTGTACTACACTAGAAGCCTCCCTTTGGTTACCTTCAGCTATGAGATCCTAATCCACCACCATAAAAAAACATATTTAACCAAAAAAGGTTAAATTGAGACTTAATATTACACTTAATTCAGTCATGAAAGTGTCTGTAGCTATCTCATCCTTGGACAACAATAGATCAAATCATTGAAAATCTATGAAGCATCCAGCATAGTCCCTCACAAACATGCTACCCTGAGTCAATATCATGAAATCAACTACTCTCTCCTATCTCAATGTCTTTGGGTATAAGTGTTCCAAGAACTTTTCCAAAAATTTGTTCCATATCATAGAACCTACCTATCCAATCTACGCATGAATGTCCCACCAATGCTTCATTGATCCTCACAACATATAAGTGGAAAACTTGACCATATTCTCAGAAGGAGTCTCGAAATGGTCAAGAATCATCTCAATGGACTCAACCCATAACTCATCTCCATCTTCACTACCCTATCCAATAAAATTTTGAAGGTGATGCCACTGAAACTCCCTCCACAGGTCAAACATGATCTTCTTAGCATACCCTGGGCCTTTTTCCATGAATTTCATGAACCAAGTGAAGTTATCTTGGAACTTCTACCATGTTTCATTAGACACCCATTTATCCTCATTTTTCATAATTTTACCATTCTCAACTTCATATTAGGAACCATTTACAATTTAATTTCACAAGGAAAATCATTTCATGTTTAACAACTTACCCATAACCCATTTTTCGTGAATGCCTAAAATGATGCATGTCACAATAACCTCGTGTGCCTAGAATGATGAATGTAAACTCAAATATCATTTAATACCAAACCATGAGTCAAATATCAATGAATCATTGAAACAATAATCACATCACACCACAAGTATGTCATACAAGGTGAAATTATAATCAACTATAACAAAAAATAGTAATAAAAACAATTCCCACTCCAGGTACTTGGTTTGTCCCTCGTACATGGGTTAACTACTCCCATGCATGACCTCATAACATGAAAAAAAATATTTCTATTCACCTTTGTACCTTTAAAAAATAGTAAGACAAAATAAAAAGATAGAAAAACTCCTTTGATACCAATTTTTAATATCCCAACTCAGGTACCACACGCTGGTGCCCTGATTCGGACTTCCACATGACCTCAAGCACACCTATCTATATGCTAGAGGCTACTAACTAACAGTGAGGGTCTAATAAGTAAATCATGTGGAGACTATACCCTTTTTTATTAGAGTAATAAATTAATGGAAATAAACAAACAATAGAAGGAGCATATATAACCAATAACAATACCAAAAAATCATGATAATCAAAATGGGAAATACAATATCCTACTAAAGTAAAAAACATGTCATGCTAATGTACGTGTCAAGTTTCTAAAATGAAATATGAAAATAAAGTCACTAATGACTCCCATGCGGGTTCCAAACCATGTCGATTTAACTTATCCAATATCCATTCCTAAATTAGAAATCTAAACTAGGGCCTTTTCCCTTAACCAGTCCTACAATAATAATGTCTTTTTGGGTACCAATTAGGCAGTTTGAGTAGGGGGTGAGTACAAATCAGTAGGCCACCATCAAATGCATCTAAAAAAATCCATTCAATAACAGTTTATGTAGTTTTATAAAGAAATAATTACAATTCATAAATAAACAGTTACCACATTATCAATTGTTCTTTATTTAATCACATTAACTCTCATGTTCTCGAGGACACTCGAACCTCAATACCTACTTCATCCCATTCTGGAGTCTGAACCATTTCACATTATCAACTCACAACTCATTAAAAAAAGGGATTTTATTATCCATTTAAATTTAATTTGTAATGCATATAATTGGAACTATAGTCCAATTCCAACTATTTGGGTCTAGGTTGTCAACCCTAGGACCCCATGGGCTTCAGAAATAGCATACCATGTCCCACACAAGTTTGTCACTATGAGCTTCAAAAAGAGTAGACCATGTCCCTCTCTTGTGGGATTTGGAAATAGTAGAGCATGTCCCACACGAATTCATAAAACAATTTATCTCTACATGATTTTGAAATAGAAGACCATGTCCCACTCGTGTGGGCTTTGGAAACATCATACCATGTCACATGCATATTTATCAAACATTCATATATATATATAACACATATCACCAATATCACAAAAATTACTATATCCCATCAATCAAGATGAATCAAGATGAATCCTCTTATCAAAATAATTCTCATTAATTAATCCAATAATTAATTAATCACACTCATACCATTAATTAATTCTAAAATTAATTAATTACATCAATTCTATTAATTAATTCAATAATTAATTAAGTCTATTTCAGTAATTAAAATATATCATAATTAATTCCACAATTATTTATCTAATTAAAAATCTTAATATTTCATAATTATTTCACCAATTAATTATTCAATTCATATAATCTATATCACATAATTAATTCTACAATTAATTATCAAAAATAATTATCTCAATATCACATAATTAATTACACAACTAATAATTCCAAAATCCTACAATTTTATAATTTCTTTGTTAATTAATTCACTCAAATTAATTAATTTAATTTCTAAATAACCCTAAAAATTATTCAATTTTTATACTCATAATCAAAACCATGAATATGGGATTTGAATATTAGACCACCTACATTAATTGGTGATGAAAGATCTCCAAACAAAAATCCCCAAAATTCACCAGCATGATGATGTAGAATGGGATCTAGATCTATAAACCTAAATCAATATTAAGCAATTCAAGATATATTATATCTAGATATATATCCCTAATTTTAGATCTAGATTCATCAAATCAAAATCTATATATAGAAATAAAATAATATAAATGCCACCAAATAAAAGAGAGAAAAAATGAGGATGAGCGATAAAGCAATGAGAGAAGATCCACTTTCCGGGAGGGATGTGGATCTTCAATCCGAGATTTAATAAAAAAATAATTGAGGTCTTAAAACCTCAAAATCCCTATTTAAAGCTCATAAACCATACAAAATCATGAGGGTTTGAGTTTGGGTCTAAATGGGTGAGTTTCAGGGGTTTGATGAAATTAAAAACTAATTTTTGGGCCACTTTAAAAATCATGCACAATTTCCTAGGTAGGGGTGCATGGTTTTACCCAAATGTGGGCCAATCGTGTTCTAGCCATGCGAACTCCCACTGTCCAGGGTTGCATACTTTGTTGGGTTGGGGTGAATGGTTTTCTCTAACTGTGCTCCAACCATGCACAGCCCTCTTTCCTTCAATTTACCTCAAAATTCATCCAAACACGCCCTAAGTTATAACCTAAACAAAAAGTACTCAAATAAGAACAAAATAGTACCTCAAAATAATCCCTATTCAATTCCATAAAATGTCAAGATCTTACACAGTTACACTGGCATGACCTGATAGTCGGACACAACCAGGTACCTGAACCCGACCTAGTACACGGGCATAGCCAACTCACATGGACATATCATAGAGTACACATGAATGACTTAGAGTACACAAGCACAAGACAAAGCACACAGGTAGACCTTTGGCAGGAAAGTCACATTGTTTACCACTAGTACGTGTCATGTACTTTTTCTAAAAGGGTTTGAGGCCCTTGTCCTCTTTAGTGTAGACCAGTATCCTTTGGGTGTGTTCCCTTGATATATCTCCATAAGGGTACATTATGACATTACATCCTATGCATAGTATTGTGATAACCTCTAAGGAATTTTTCTTAGATAGAGTTATTGGTGTCTCACCATGGCCTTGGGTGGGATCCTCTATCATCTTCTTCCCTAACTGGGGACCTAGAATCTACATGACCAACCTTACAGGGGTGTTGATCCCCTACTTAGCGGGTTATTCCAAATTGGGTTTTCAGTATACCCCATGTACTTGGGTGTGATTCCCCATATATTTAGTAATCTCATTAAAATTCCAGTGCATACTTCTTCATGGAGAGACCCAACAAGTGAAATATCTCAGATGTATGCCATGAGTGCTATCAGAATCACTAAATGAGTTCTCCCAGGCGAGTGTTTCTTGGAACGTAGAACATTAATTCTAGATCCGAAACATGGTTGTGACCTTACCTTGAGACTTAGTTTCTATCATGAGTATATTTGGATGTGAATTTTTGTATATCTCATATTTCTGATTGACATTCTCCCATGATGAGTTGACCACTATCTTAATGCTTTATGATTGGTGATTTCAAGGTGTCCTACTGGGTATTATTATACTCACCCTTACATGGGTTATTCCTAAACATGTTGTGTATTATTTATATGACATGATGTTTGATGAGTTTCTTGGTGGAACAGTAAAATAAATAGCTTAGATTGGGATAGACTATTCATTGTTCATACCAATAGTCACATTTGACTACAATTCCATAATTCTAGAAAGTTGAAATTATTTATAGTTCTTGTAGGACTATATTTGGTCCTTTATTCTTTCCAGTATTATTTTCACACTCATATTATAATATTTAGATTTATTCATTCATTGGTATCAGTTGTATTTACCTTATAGCATTGTATGGGTATTCGAATATTTGTGTGTGTGTACATGATCCTTTAGGATAAACCCTCCCTTGTGTGTGTTATGCATACTCGGTGCTTGAATTCCACCCCTAGCCTATTAGAGGTGAGCTTGGGGTTGTCACACTCATCTTACCGATAGCTAGGTAGGCCCCAACTGTAACATCCTGACCCGAACCACCAAGGATAAGATGGAATACCAAATGATATCATGTGAATCTACCCATATTCTAGGGGTTTCTGAATAGCAGTGAGGGTCTATTTCCATCAATGGGGAATCTATACCATCTGTATCATGTCATCGAGTAGATAATTATAAAAAAATATAATAAAAATATTAAATATATAAATAATCAAAGTAAATGTGGAAACTAAAGATAACATACATAGAAAAATAACTCCCAAGGTGGAATACCTTTCCAGAGTATAACCAGTAGATAAAAGAACAAATAAATAAAAATATACAAAGTCCTTTGAGGCCCATCCTCAGCCACTTCCAGCTATTTACTCTTCTTATTATCCATCTACCATAAGGACCTTTCCCTTCTTCAGGTCTCTGGCTATGAAATCTATAAGGGCACTGAAATGAATGAATAATGTGTGAGTACAAGACTCATTAGGACACCACTAATGAACTATTACATCATCACATAAGATATAAAGGTGTATTCCATGATCATAAACAAGGTACAGATATAAAAAAAAATATCACACAATCACATAACATATGTTAGGTATAAAGGAAATGGGTCTACCTGCTTCGAATGATTACCGATAGAGATGTCAGACAAGACAGAAGTATCATCATCAAGGTAACACTTATCACTCCACCTAGTTGGTGGTGTTAAACCGAAATAATGAATGTTTCAATATATCAATCATCTCACCCCACTCACTTGGTTGTTATCACTAGGAAATCCACACATTCTATCAAGTAGATCTGATTCTATCTTATCCTTTTAATCACCCATGACCGAAGTTCATAGGAAGCCTGGACTAGAATATGCTAATCATCCACTCATGCACATCCTTCTATAGGGATATCCACACCCACCTTTAATGATATTTGGACTAATTTGTTGGGAATGTATTATCTCAACAATACTCTATGATTTATGATGATTTTTATCCTCACAAATACACTTGGTTGTTTTCTAATGAAGTTTTGTTAAGTGAGATTTAAAGGAATTTATATTTTGTTTTAAAGTTTTTAGCATTACATAATGATTTTGGAAACATTGTTTCCATCCCTACATTATTCTAGAAAGGATAATGTTTTTTTATGGTACCAACCCTATTATATGCTAAACAATTTACATTTGGCACAATATCCCTATGTATGGAAATCAGAAGTTGTATGGATCAACAAACCTATGTTGGAGTCTGGATTCACTCTTCATACCCTACGTTTTGGAAAGTTGAACGTATGGTTCATTAATGTTGCATTATGGATTTTACGATGAAAAGGATAAACATATGAATTATCATAACTATGATACTTTATTCCCTATGTTACATAATGATGACATATTGATAAATATTTCTATGAGAAAAAACCCTATGTTATGAGAAGGAACCCTATGCTACACGAAGGAACCCTATGCTATGCAGTTCAACCCTATGTTTTGTTCTCAACGATTAAGTTCTTTAAGCCTCATTTTCAATCCGAGATTACTACAATGGTCCATTTAGATTTAAAGAATAATTCAAGGATTTTTTTGGTTGTTTCAAAAGAATCATGTTCTTGATAGAAAATTATTCTTAATTCTAAATAAAGTTACAACTCACCTGGTCAATTGAAATTTGAATTTTCAAAAAAAATCAGTCTATTATTTCAGATCTAGATTTTTGAAGCAAGCTATCATATTTTCTATATTTTTTTAGAATTATCAAAAAATATCTCTATGTGTGATATAAAACTAATTTATTAAAAATATTTTACCATGCTGAAAATAACGAATGAATCAAAAAGAGGAATTCACTTTGAAGTCATACATGTTGTTAATCATTTTACTATAAAATCACTACCGTTATTTTTTCTATTCTTATTTGAATAACATTGTTCAATAAGTATCACTTCATACTAATTCAATCTTAAAGATATTATTTTTATAATAATAAGATCCATCATCTATTAGTTGTGTGCTACTATAACTATGATGATCAACCTGACCAACTTAAATCAATCTCTTTTGATTTATTAGAGTTTCAACTGCTTGCACTTAGTTTTGGTGGAGTATCAAATTCTTGTTCAATGCTATCGATAATCAGTTCTCTGTTATTGAATGATAAGAATTTTTTAATTATCCTTTTAAAGGTATCAACTATCTGCACTTTGTTGTGGAAATTTAATCTTATGATATGAGGACCAGACTAGTGAAATTTACCAAGCTCATAGAGATAGTATTTGGTGGAGTGGACTAGAGGATATTTTTCCCCCGAACCACTATAAAAAGTTATGTTATTTATTTTTGTTTATCCGCTACATATTTTCATAATATAAGAAAAATAATGCTAATCTGCATAAAATACAGTTGGTGTCTAAAGTAAGAATTGTGGAATATTTTGTGAAGACACAATTCACCCCCTCTTGTGTGTTACTTTGTATATTATGACCTAGTAATTGATATCAAAGGAGATCTTTTTAAAAAGATATAGAAATATGAAAAGTTTAAATTCTATACAAAGATGGTAATGATTGATCTGAGAGAAGGAATTTCAATGGTCTGTGCTCCATATTTCAATGGTGAGAATTATGGATATTGGAAATAAATGATGATTATATATCTAAAAATCTTGGATTTAGAGTTTAATCAAAGATTATTACACCATATAAAATTCTTTAGAAACTAGAAACTTGGGATGTTGCAACAGAAGTTGAATATAATATGAATTCAAAAGATATCAATGCTATTATCTATGGTCTCACACCAAATTAATTATATCATCTATCACAATGTCCATATCACAATTTCTAATTACATATGAAATTTAGAAAACTATTTTAGTTTCTTTTGAAGGAATAGATAATGTAAGACAAATGAGGTATGCTATAGCTAATATGAAATTCGACACATTTAGAATGTTTGATGGTGAAATAATTATATATATGAATGGAATAATTACAAAAAAATATCAATAATATTACAACCTTATGAGAACCTATCAAAAAATCAGATCAATATTTTAAAGTAATGATAGTACTACTGTTTAAATGGAATGTCATATCTACCGCTATTCGACAATCATCACCTATCAAAGATCTGACAAAGAAATAATTAATTAGGAAATTGATGATGTATGAAGCTGAAATAAAAATCAAAGTTGAAGATCATAGAATAATTGTGAAAAATAGAATACTTCTTTAAAGGTAACATATCAAAAGACAAACAAAAAAAATGAAACAAGAAGATAGAAAGGAGAAGAATTTGGATTCATTTTATTCTAAAATGTAATTACCTCAGTTAGCCAAGAAGTTCAGAAAGTTCTACAAGAAGAAAAGAGGATTTATAAAATCCTTCAAGAAGGATGAAAAAGAGCCAAAAGAAGTTAGATGCTATGAATTAAATAAATTAGTTCATATGAGATTTGACTATCCTCAGATTAAAAATGAAAAGAGAAATCCAAATAAGAGATATCATAAAATTTCTAATTATGAACCTAAAGGTAGAAGAGAAATGAAAGAAACATGGAGTGTTTTTAAAGACTCCATCAGTTCATCTAATTCTGATTCAAAAAATAAGCAATCAAATTTGAAAGATAATATGTGCTTCATAGATGAATATGAAGTGGTAAAAACAAATTACTCATCCAATTCTTATTCTAATTCTTCCAATTTCTCAAAAAGTAAAATAACTTCCTACTATTCTATGTTAGAATAGAAATATGATTCTTTATTAAAAAACCGAAATCATTGAAGAAGATCTATAATGATGTTTTAGGTGGGAGAAATATCTTGTTGAAACAACATTAATAATTAATTAAAATATTTAACTCATCTACATCAAACTATATTGATCATGAAAAGAAGATCAAAGATTTACAAGATGAAGTAGAATCATATAATAGTGTTTCTCTTGTATTTACTAAATGAGGAAAAAATATTTAATGAAATACTTGGAAAGAATGTTATTAAAAAGGAAATATTTGGTATAGTAAGTAATGGTGAGAAATCTAAACTGTACAGGAATTATTTTTTCTCCAATTCAAAAAATAAAACTTGTTATTTTGTGGAATAAAAGGGAGTGTAACAAATAACAATTATTTGAGAAAAACTCAAATCAGTGGTATTAAAAGAGACTTTATTTCAAAGATATTATCTAATTATAATGATATAAGCTATGGGAAAAAAATTAATAAATAGATTCCCAAATCTTTGTTAACTAACTCTACTGGACCCATGAAAGTGTAGGTACCAAAACAAACAAGTGTTTATATAATATTATAGATAACAGGACAGATGAACAAAAATGATTTATGGTACATGGATAGTGGTTGTTCCATGCATTTGAGTGGATATCCCTCAAAAATTCATATGCTGACTCAAATAGATGGATATCTTATCACTTTTGGTGATAATGTCAAAGGAAAAATAATTAGAGTTAGAACTGTTGGAGATTTAAAGATCATATCTATCAACAAAGTGCTATATGTACAAGGGTTGAACCATAATATGATAAGTATTTATCAAATTTTTTTATGATGGTTTTTATGTTGATTTTTCTAACAATTCTTGCTCAGTTTTTAAAGATAGATTTCTTAAGTTTAGATCACTTAGAACTGATAATTCTTATACTTTGGATTTAAATTCCTTACGTAAACAGAAAGTGGATTGTTTAATTGATAATACAAATTAATCATGGATTTTGAATAGGAGACTTAGACAGTGTAATATTTATTCTTTACATAGATTATCTAAGAAACAACTAGTTTCTAATTTTTCTAATCTTAATCTTGACAATGATAGATTATGTGATGCATGCCAAATTGGTAAGCATCACAAATATTCTTTCAAATCTATTAAAAAAATTGTTACATATAAAGCTTTATAACTTATTCATATGGATTTTTTTAGACCATAAAGAGTATAAAGTTTGGATGGAAAATTATATGTGTATGTTTTAGTTAATGATTATTCTAGATTTATATGTATTTTTTTTCTAAAACTAAAAAGTGAAATTTTTTCTATTTTTAAAGTTTTTGTAAAATTGTTTAAAATTAAAAAGGTTTTAAAAAATTTGAATTAAGAAATGATCATGGTGGAGAATTTGATAATCAAGAATTCAATTATTTTTACTCAAATTTGGGTATTAAACACACCTTCTCTACACCAATAAAACCTCAACAAAATGGATTTTCTAAAAGAAGAAATAGAACTATTCAAGAAATTTCTAGGACTATGCTAAATGAATACAATCTTACAACCTATTTTTGGGTAGAATCTATAAGTACAACCTACTATATCATGAATAGAGTATTAATTTGGCCTATTTTTGAAAAGACACTTTATGAACTTTGGAATAAAAAAACCTAAAGTAAAGTACTTTAATTTTTTTTGGATGTAAGGTATATATCTTGAATACTACTGAAAACCTTGTTAAGTTCGATCTAAATGATGATGAATAAATATTTTTGGGATATTATACTACCTCATATGCTTATAAGGTGTTTAATAAAAAGTCAAGGATTGTTGAAGAATCATTTCATGTGAAGTTTGATGAAATTGACCCTTTCATTAAATAAAAATATCAAACAGATGAAGTCACTGACTCTTTTGATAATATGAGACTTTAAACCCATAAATATCATTTTGAAGATGATATTAATAATGTTCCATCTAGTTTATAATAACATGAAACTGAAGAACCTAAAAGAATTCTACTTTGATAGTCTAGAATTCTAAAGAACTACCCTTTTAAAAATATGATAGGATACCTAGACATAGGAATAAGAACTAGAATAAATGTAATAAATATAGTAGAATTATATACCTTTCTATCTCATTCAGAACCTAAGACTATTGAAGAATACTTAGAAGATGATAGTAAGATGTTAGCAATGCAAGAAGTGATAAACCAATTCAAATGGAATGAATTTTGGTAACTCGTAGAGAGACGGACCAATTATCTAGTTATAGGAGATAAGTTAGTCTTTAGAGATAAATAGGATGATCAAAGGATGATAACTAGAAACAAAGATGGATTAGTAGCCAGAGGTTATAATCAGGAAGAATGTATAGATTATAATGAGGCATTTTCCCCTATAACTAAATTAGAAACAATTAGAATCCTTTTAGCGTATGTATCTCATATTAATTATAAATTATATCAGAAATATGTTAAATCTACCTTTTTAAATAGTTATTTGATTGAGGAAGTTCATGTTGAACAACCTCCTAGTCTTGAAAATCCTCAAAAACCCAACTCTATTTTTAATCCTGATAAATCTCTCTATGTCCTTAAATAGGTACCTAGAGCTTGGTATGAAATATTGAGTTTTTTCTTTTGAAAAATGATTTTATTATTGGTTTTAATGATCCAATTTTTTTTAAGAAAAATATTTTTTTAATATTATATTAGATCAAATTTATGTTGATGATTTTATTTTTTGTTAAACTAATAAAAATATTTTTTATGAATTTTCAAAACTAATGTATAAAAAATTTGAAATGAGTATGATGGGAGAACTAAATTTCTTTTTAGGAGTTCAAATTTATCAAAAATATTATGTAAATGTTTTAAATCAAAGTAATCATATTATATATTTATTGAAAAAGTTTGGACTTGATAACAACAAGACATATACAAATCCTCTATGTACCAATATAAAACTTTATTTGGATGAAGTTAGAAATTGAGTTGATAACAAATTATATAGAGGTATGATTACCAGTTTGTTATATCTTAATGCTAGCTGGCCAAAAATCATGTTTTCAGTATATATTTCTACTATATTTTAATCAAATCCAAAATAATCACATATTACTATTATCAAAAGAATTTTCAAATATTTAAAAGGAAAATTTTTTCAATATCTTATTTACACCAAAATGTATGATTTCAATTTAATTTCATATTCATATACTGATTTTGGAGGGTGTAGATTAGATAGAAAAAGTACCTTAGGAACCTGTCACTTATTAGAAAAATCCTTAGTTTAATGGTTTAGTAAGAAACAAAAGTTTGTTGCCATATCAACTGCTGAGGTAGAATATGTATCTGTTGGTAGTTTTTGTGCACATGTTTTATGGATGAAAAACAATCTACTATAATTTGGACTAAATTTTAATAGTATATCTATTTTACATTATAATATTATTGCTATTAATATTTTTTAAAATTCTATAAGTCATTATAGAACTAAGCACATTGATATAATGTATCATTTTATAAGATATCATGTCCTTAAAAGGATATATATTTAGAATTTGTTTATACCGAATATCAATTAGTATATATTTTTTCTAAACCACTTCCCAGTGCTAGTTTTGATTTTACTAAGGGGATGTTAAAATTATTTTAATTTAAATGATTGTTTTTTAATTTATTTCCAGCCACTCTGTTTTTTTATTTTATTATATTTTATTTAATATATTTTACTTATGAATTATTCAATTTCATTTTAGTTTTTTGAATAATTTGTATGTGATTTCATTTTAATATTTTTTGAAAAGAATTTTATTTTATTTTTTCTTTTCAAATTTAAAAAAATGTAATGAGTACATCCAAAATCAGTGTGAGAAAAACTGTTTGCCTTATCCCTCTCTCTCTTTCTATTCTACTACACATCATTTCAACTTTCATAGTACCTCTCTCTTTTATTTACCATCTATTGAAATCCCTAATCCTTCATTAATTTCTATTTCAAAATCTTCAGAAATAGAAACCTCATAAAGATCTATTAATGCTGAGTTGGACAATTGTCTGTATGCTTAAGGGAAAGGTTGCAAAGTTTTTTAAGGAAAGGTAACCTATTTTGAATATCTAGTTTCGAAAAATTTGTCTCTTTATGAATATATGCCTTTTCAAGCCCAGATTTACACTTTTGGAGAAGATAATATGCCAATGGTTTACGATATAGAAGTTAAAGAATATTGTAAGAATGCTTTATTTAGTTTCAGTTCTGAAGACGATTAAATTATCTCTAAGATATATCATAAATATTTTTTGTTATCCTTTGTGGAAATGGATGAGATGTTAATATGTCCTCATGAGGGGGAGTTTTAGTTCAATTTATGAAACATTGGTAGTGGAATACATGCGTATGAGGACATCATATTTTCTTTGTTTAGGACAAGAATTGTCAAGAAAGTTTTTACAACGTAACTTTATCCTGAACACCATGTGATGACAAAGTTTATTCAATTAGGTATTTTTCCTAAGACTGTTGATCTTGAAAAGGTCCTCTATCTAGATATGTATATCATGTTTCTATTTCTAAATCATATTAAGTTTAATTTTCCCTGATTTATGATAAGATATCTAAATCACTACTGCCACCCATATACTAAGATGAGATATTATCCCTATGATAGGATTCTTTCTTTCCTTCTTTGAAGGAAAGGAAAGATAGTCAATATGTTTTTTAAAAACACATGTCATCAGAGTAACACATATAATTATGGAAAAGTAAATAATCTTGGTTTTTTCTAGAGCAACTGATGCAATAGTTTGATGCCAGTTAGAGTGGAACAACAAATTGTTTGTTATATGCTCTTTAGGGAGAGCAAAGGGTTATCCATTATGTTGGTTTGGTATGCCGATTCCAAAATAAGATGAAGGAAAATCTATGAAACAAGAATATTTTGTAAGAAAATGAAGAAGATTTTTAGTTAATATCCCAGAATTTGTTTTTGAAACCGGTGGAGGTGTGGATACCACTCTAATTGGTGAGTAAGTACACGTTGGTCATGCAGCTCAATTGGTTGAGAAAATTGAGAAGGATGCTCAAAGTCACGAACTTAACAAGGAAGAGATCTCGGATCCTAGAACATAGATAGTTCCTTATCCTAGAGTTTTTGGGAGGATCTGATTTGGGAAACAAACCAGAAGGAGTTAGTGAGCTAAGCCTGGCTATAGTTGAAGTTGATCAACCATTAGCTAATTCTTCTAAATCTTCTGATTCTGAATCCAATGATCAAGTTATCAAGGTACAACTGTTAGAGGATTTTTTTTTGTTTTGTTGAGAATAGTTGAAGGTTGAGAAGAAAAAGTTTGAAGAGTACAAAGTTACTTTAGTACCAAGGTCATAATATAAAAACCAAAAGCTTCATTCGAGATAATTTAAGGAAAATCTTATTTTAGTTAGAGATTTAAGGATCTTATAGAAAATATGTTAAGAGAATTTTGTGAATTAAAATATGAGAATTTCAAGAAGACAGAGTTTGATGATTTCAAGGTAATGATTTGCAGTCAGTTTCAGTCTCTCAAGGAAAGAAATAGAGCATCTACCTCTTCTCAACAGACATTACAAGATCTGATCAAGAAGTTTCAGGCAATTACTTCTATTTTGGATGATTTTAATGATATGATACACACTCTTCATTATGATAGAGTTCCTTGGAAAACTTTATTGGAGAATTAGAAGCATATGATAAGTCATCTCACTTCGAATGAAACCTGGTTGGGACCATTGCTTCATTAAGTCAAGGACTGGTTGACCTCTTTTATTTAGTCAGAATAAGATGTTAGTACATTTTTCAAAATAAATTTTGTTGAAAATTTGAATGTTGGAAATGATTCAAATAAGCTAATTCAGCATTTGACAGAAGTGTTCAAAAACCATTTTCAAAGGCTGTTGTTGAATTTGATTGATCTTAGCAGTGTTATTCATGCCATTCCTCATCTAGAAGAACCCTTTATTCCCACTAAAACTAAACTCTAAAACCATTCATTTTGAAGACCCGTGTTGATTGTGGATTTTACTATAATATTTGAATGTCTATTTAACTTTACATAACTTTATTCGATCTATATTTATTTATATTTATTTAAATTCAATAATTAACTTCCAATCATAGATCTATTTTTCTTTTGACCATATTCATAACTATTAATTTTTTGTTCTGTGCTATATTAACTGTGGTTTATTTCATCTATTCTTTGATCAACCATCTTTTTGAAATCACAAAAAGGGGGAGAAGATTTAAGTTTATGGAAACTATATCTAGGGATATGGAGAAAATATTTGAAAACCACAACATTTCGTTTATTTTAAAATTTTATTTATCAAAATAATTCCATGAAATCAAATTTTTGAGAAAATGTTTCATATCTACTTTTTTGTTTTACAAATCCTATATTTTATTTAATTTTTGTTAAGGATTATGTTATGAGTTTTGAGATCATAAAAAAGGGATATATTGTTGGGAATGTATTGTATCAACAATACTCTATGATTTATGATGATTTTGAGGCTCACAAATACCCTTGTTGGTTTTCTAATAATTTTTTGTTAAGTAAGCTTTAAAGGAATTTATATTTTGTTTCAAAGTTTTTAGCATTACAAAATGATTCTGGAAACACAATTTCCATCCCTATGTTATGTTGTAAAGGATAACATTTGTGTATGATATCAACCCCAAGGGATGCTAAATAGTTTGTGTTTGGAACAATATCACTACATGTAGAAATTGACAAACGTATGGATCAGTAACACTATGTTGGAGTCTAGATTCATTGTTCATACCCAATGTTTGAGATAGTTGATTGTATGGTTTATCAATGCTACATTCAGGACTTTATTCTGAAAAAGATAAATTTATGGATCATTATCCCTACACTAATTCGTTACATACGTTATGTAAATATGAATGTATGAATAAGGAATGCTATTTGAAGGAACCCTACATTACGCAGTTCAACCCTATGTTGTGTTCTCAACGAAAAAGTTCTTCAAGCTGTGTTTTCAATATGAGATTATTGCAATGGTTGAGTTATATTTAAAGAATTATTCAAGTATTATTTTTATTGTTTCAAAATAACCGTTTTTATTAAACAAAATCATTCCTATTTCTAAGAAAATATATGACTCATCTAGTCAATTGAAAATTTATTTTTCCCGATCAATCAGACTATTCTATCAAATTTGGATTATCGAAGAAATATATCATATTTTTTCTATATTTCTTAAGAATATATTAAAAAATATATCTTTGTGTGATATATGAATTCTTTATTGAAAATATTTTACAGTGCTGAAAAGAATAAATGACTCAAGAAGAGGAATTCACTTTGAAGTCATACATGTTGTTCATTATTCTATTATAAGATCACTACTGATATTTGCTGCTATTATTATTTTAAGAACATCGTGCAATAAGGATTGCTTCAGACTACTTCAATATTAAATATATTCTTTTCTGAATAATAAGATCCATCATCTATCAGTTGCGTGCTACTATAATTTTGAAGATCAACCGGAACCACTTAAATCAATCTATTTTGATTTATTGGAGTTTTAACTGCTTACACTCAGTTGTGGTGGAGTATCAACATCTCATTCTAAGATGTAGATAACCTATTATCTATTATTGAACCAAAATAATTTTTTAATTAGTCTTGTAAATGTGTCACCTTCCTGCAATCTGTTGTGGAGATTCAATCTTGTGATAAGAGGACCAGACTAGTGAAATTCACCAAGCTCACATAGAGAGTATTTGGTGGAGTGGACTAGGGGATCTTTGTTCCCCTAACCACTATAAAATGATGTTTTATTTATTATTGTTTATCTATTTCATATTTTCATAAAAGAATAAAAAAACTTCTAATACACACAAAATATAGTGGGTGTATAAAGTAATAATTGTGGAAGATTTTGAGAAGACACAATTCACCCTGCTATTGTGTGTTACTTTGTATATTCAGACCTAATATGATTCAGGCTGGGTAACAAGCTAATTGTGCACATACCTGAATAGGGATATTCATTCCCTCCATTAAGGACATTTTTATTTCATCACTCCCAACCACAAGGCTCCACTTGATCATCACACAAGTTTGATCATTCATGATTATCATACCCCTAGGTCAGTACACACTATGCCATCATGCCCCTTCATCCATATCGATCACATCATCAGGTCACACGCAGCATCAGAACATGATCCCCCTCTAGGGATATTGATCCAGGAAGGGTACACCTCTAATTTCGTAATAATGCACAATACAAAAACATAGAATATTCAAAAAATATCACAATTCAACAGTGTTATCATATCAATTAACACATAATATATCATGAGTGTGATCAAAATACAAATATACAAATGTGTGAGCAACTAAACATGGTAGAAATCACATAAACACACACAATAATATATTCATAATCAAACATGCCAAAAATCTCACATGTCGTCCAACATGTATCACATCTCACATTCTGTCCAATGTCACCCAAAACACCTGTCAAATCTCACATTCTGACCAAATAGTACAAACCTACATTCTCAAGAATATAAGAATAAAATATATGAAAAACATAATGGAAATGATACATCAATATCACATCATGTCAAGTGATACCACAAGAATAGTCATTGAAATTATTATGCAAGCAACACAAGCACATGTCAAAGGACACACACACACCTCATGTGATCAAGCATCATACATAGGTTATTAGGGATACACATGCACACCATCAATCAAGACAATAACTCATAATAAAATAGGTTCTTAAGTCAAGTGATTCCTACAAACTTGTGCCATAGGTGATTAAAAGGATAATCTATATGGGGATTGACTTGATGGAATGTGTGGTGTTCCTGGTGAAAAACACTAACTAGGTGGGGTGATATGAATGATTTGGTGGAACGTTAAATGTTTCTAATTAAATCCACCAAGTGGGTGGGGTGAGATGTTTTACCTTGATGATTGTAATTTTTACTTGTCTGACATCCTTAATGACAATGAGCTGAAGCAGGTAGTGTCGATCCCCATGGACCCGACACATGTTTTGTGATTGTGTGATGTATTGTTGTTTATATTTTTACATTACTTATGACCATGATATTCAATTTATATCTTATTAAGTAATGTTAAGGGTAGTTGGTGGCATTCTAAAGTGTCTTTTACTCACACATTAATTGGGAATTTTGGTGCACTTGTAGATTTCATGGTTAGAGACTCGATGAAGGGAAAGAATCGTATGGTGGACAGATGAGAAGAGGAGTATAAATCTAGTAGAGGATCAGGATGGGTGCCAAAGGAATCTACAAATTTTTATTTATTTGTTCATTTATTTATCTATTTCTTACACTCTGAAAATACCTTCTACCTTGTGATATATTTTCATATGTATGTTATCTTTAGTTTCCACATGTACTCTGATTATTTACTTATTTAATATTTTTATTTTATTTTATTATTATTATCCGCTCGATGACATGATATAGAGAGTATAGTCTTTCCATTGATGTAAATAGACCCACACTGCAAGTCATAAGCCTCTTATGTATGGGGAGGTTCACATAAGGTCTTGTGGCATTCCGTCCTAGACCTGATAGTTCAGGGCAGGATGTTACAAAATAGTATCAAAGGATTAGGATTTAATAACTTTTCTTTTCTCTTTCCTTTATTTTAGATAGGATAGACATGAGTTAGGATTATTGGAACTTGGGTAGGGGAACTATTTCAGTGGCTAGCCATTATTGTATTGTGAACCTCTGAGTTTATATAAAGTGGGGGAAATTACATTTTGCTATTATCATTGATTAAATTCACCTTGGGTGATACAAATGATGTTTATATGGGATTTATGATATTTCTATTGTGTTCATGAATTATTATTAGGAATTTAAGTTTACATTTCATACATATACATATTGTTGTGTAGCATAGTATCTCTTTAACTAAATGCCTTGATTTGAGCTATCTATTGAGGGTTGATTCTCTGATGTGTGATATATTTGTATTTTCCATGTAGTTATGATGTTTGAGATCAATGACTAGAGTTTTTTTAGAGAATACCATTTTAGATACTTATTGAGGAAAGGAAGTCTCTATAGGGAGAAAATAGTAATATCACCAATTTTTAATGATAATAAAAAACTCTCTTTGTTAATAAATTATGAGTATTTTATGTGAACATGTAATTTTTCAATAAAAATATCTCAATAAATAAATAATTTAAAGGCTTTACATAAGGGTAGAAACCTTGTTAACACCTTAAAATATTTATTAGAATATATTTAGAGTTAGGTGTTGAGTTATCATGGGATTCTAGGGATCATAGAGCCTCGATATTGATATATATATTTTAATTGTATTATATCAAGTGTGCCGACTTTTTCTGAAATAATGGAATATCTCTTGAATAATGTCTCATATGGAAAATTTGAAACCTCCATTAAATATGGAATGTCGGTTGTACCCTAGGTGCAACATAACCTTTGTGCATGTCAGGTGTTTATTTAGATCACACATATGTGTAATAATAATTGGTATTTAACTATTTATTGGATAGTTAATAATAATAATAATAATTTTATTACTATTATTTTTTTTTTAAATAAAAAGGATAAAAATTTACATGTGTAATTAAATAATTTTGAATTATCATAGTTGATGACCGACGTTTCACTATAGGTGAATATTTATTGGGTGGTTAGGTAATAATTATGAAATTATTACTTGTTCTAAATAAATGAAATTTTGAGATTAATATAGAATTAGTAATCCATTTTTAGTATTTAAGAAACATTCTAATTAACATGTTTATGGTGGTAATGATGAAGAAGACTTAACAATGATAAAATGTTTTTGTTATTATTATTATTAAATTGGGAAAACAATATCGGTTTGTATAAATATAATGTGTATCTACATATTATATATATATATATGTATATGTATATATATACACATGTGTGGGTATATATATGTATATACAAATGTGTGTGTGTGTGTATAACATGTATATATATGGGTTAAATTTATATATTTGTGTGTGCACACGCAATTATATATATGTCCATGTGGGTGTCTGTGTATATATATAATGACTATATATATATATATATTCGACTAAAAATTTATTTAATAAATGATTAAATATATTTTTAGAGTGGTTTTAAGAAAAAGAAACACATGGGTAGCGCATGTACTTAAGATGATAAAGAAAAATATTAATTGTAATAATTAAAAACAATGGAAGTGGTGTGTACATGAGGGGTGATTGCGTTGTCGAGTGCATTAAATTATTTGTTTAATTTTTACTAGAATTTCTGCAGTATAGCAGCAACACTAGGTCATCTCTCGATGGAGCCTTAGGTCATTAATTTAAAAATAGGGGTTTGATTATGAAAATATAAGGAGAATAATATTTTGTAAAACATGTGGTTTGATGATTAAATAAGACAATAGAAAAAGAAAGTGATAAAATAAAGTAGATTTGGACAAGATTAATTAAATTTAATCAACCCAAGAAAGTATCGTGATGCTCATCCTACATAGCTTCAAGAGAAAGGGTATAGATATTTTAATATCTAGTTTGAAACAACTAGTACGATATTGTTAGTGAGTTTATTCTAGGATACCTCCTAGGGTTCAGTCAAAACATATAATGATTCACCAGACACCACCGATGATTGGGTGATTTATGTTCGACTTTATAACCGAAACTCACCAAAGAAACCCACGAAGAACTCGATGTGCTATCTAGGTTTGTATGTTATTTCTTTTTGAAACTATGAAATAAATGAACATGTCTTTGACAGTGCTTATGTGAGTTCAATTGAACAATATGAACCACACAAACACCATAATTGAATGAGGGAAGAAAAAGGGATGAACAGTGTGTGAAACATCACATGAAAGGGTACCCCCAAACATTGATAATTTGAGTTTGATTATAACATAATGGTATATAACTCAATTAAATTAAAAGAGAGGATGATGAAAAAAAGAATACAACCTGGAATTAAAAATATCATTTAAAATAATACAAACATAAAGCTCTGGATTACATCACGTTCCTCCCCGGGTGATCACAAGGGTATTAGACATCCATGGGAGGGGAGTAAGAAGAAGTTGTTGAAGTAGAACTTCCCACAACCTCCAGAACTCCAAGGGATGATGAGATAACTCCAAAATGGAATCACCTTGCCTCCTGGTCGAACTCCAAAATAGGGTGCCCAATGTGCCAATTTATAGGAAAAGTGGAAAGTGGTTTTAGGCACCCTGATTTCAAGAATCCTCTTGGTTCATGGTTTTGGAAAGTCTAAAAGTCTTACATCACATTGGAAAAAATTATAGAGTTGTTGGTCAACAAATTTTCTACCTCCATGTAAAATTTGGCAGCCATATACAATATATAATAAGATATATTTCCAAAATACAAAGGTAAACTTTTAACCCTGTGCAGGTTATTTTTGTTGAGCAGATCAGTCCATATGGGCCTTTTAATGAAAGAATTGGGCTTAGTTTCCTTCATATAAAATTTAGATGGGTAAAATTTGGACCATCCCGCTATGTTTTATCCCATTGGGATGCACAATTTAGTACAAGTATTCATTTTAGTTCACTAGTGTTCTTGGATCCTGTGAAGATTGGGCCATTTTTCTTGGACATCACTATGGGTCCTCCAAATCACCTCCACCTACAATGTAATTATAAAAAAAGTAACATTTAACTTTTTAAAATTTTTAAAAACAAAATAATTGAATCAAACATGGAGTGAAATTTTTTATTATACTTGTAATTTCCAATACAAAACTAGTATAATACATTGATATAAGGGTGAAATAAAATAGTAAATCATGGTACGATCACACACCCACACCTAAACATTTTCACTCCTTGGAGAAGTATAATATCACAATCATGCACCTTTCCTGAATCAAAGTTGTGAAAAAAATCCAAGATTATTTTTAAATTAAATTCATCATGTCTCGTTTATGGAATCAATTTTCATAGGATTCTTCTTTTCTCACATTCAAATTCTTTCAACTTCATTTGTTCACCCATTCAACATGTCACAACCTAACACACCTAAACATTTTACCTATTCACTCAAGGAACATATCAAACATGATTTATTCTCTTTTCCCAGAGTTCATGTGATATTACTATATACTTTCCATCATTCTCATTTCTCTGCCAGCAAAAACTAGTCTGCTACTCAAGAGGACTTCCAACTGGTTGTTCTGAGGTTCAAGGGTTGGTAGGATTTGATGTTTAAAAATATGAGGTATAAGAGGAGTGTTTAATATATTATGTACAAAACATGTCAAAATTTATAAAGTGTTCACAACGAATGTACACACTAAACCCCTCACCAACTATATCACCTCCAACTCACTCTCCCCATTGTCCATCTCTGTGGGTCATAACCAAGCAGTGAATAATAATGAGTAAACATCCTATTTTCCCTATTTTTTTCTTTTTTATGTTTTTTTCAATGTATAGAACTATATTTTTTTAATGTATATATTTTTTTGGAGATAAATATGGAAACATGTGTAAAATAATGATGTAATATGGCTTGTGAACTCATTGCCAAAGGAAAATTTAGGCACCCTTTATATCAACCCTTAATAATGATTCTCCCCCCATAATTGACATGGAAACACCCTATTACACACACTTTCTGAAAATATACAAGAATATACCCAAGATATGGATAGGTAGGGATAAATTAGCTTGTAATTTGGCTACCTAACAGGTATTTTATTGTCTCTAAATCTTAAGAAGGATACAATGTAAATCTGGATGAAAATAGAGGATTATCAAACAAAGGGATTTTCAATGAACAATTGCCTCTATCATGAATGGGGAATACTTGAATATTATGGCTTCAAATAAAATCAAGGCAAGTTCTAGTTTATCTAGATGAACCGAGACTCTCAATAAAGTGATTAAAAATAAGAATATGAAATAAAGGGCATATAATGTCTCTCGGGTAAGTGATTAAAATATTGATCAGTGCTAATGAGGCATAGTATTCAAATATACATTAAACACATAATAAGGATTTTAAAATAAAAATTATAGAGAAATATTCCATATCAACATTTATTTGAAAAACATTTTTCCAAAAATAATGGAATTTTACACACAATTGACTCTAGCATGAAAAATTATTTTGGATATTCTTTTTAAGATCAATTTTTATCTAAAAACACAAAATAAGGAAAACGAAATCAAAAATAAAAAAATATATTTTTAATATTTTTGTTTTTTAATCCTATATATGACATGTCACCCTCCCCCACACCTAAAAGTTACATTTTACTCAATGAAAGTATTTTAAATAAATGGACAATTAAATAAAGGTATGGAGAAGGGATAACATGCTAAGTGCTGTCATATGTGGCATCTATCAGTTGGATTTCCTCTATAAGATGCTTTGGAAAATCCTCAGAGAAGTGTTTGAGCCTCTTCCCATTGACAGTAATACTCTGTACACTCTCCTCACACAAAAACTGCATAGCACCAAAAGGGTAAACATCAATAACGGTATAAGGACCAAGCCATTATGAACGAAGCTTACCTAGGTGGAGCTTTAGCCTGGAATTTTATTTGAGGACCTTCTCACCAATATTGAACTTCTGCTGATGAATCATGATATCATGGATATAATTTTTCTTCTTTTTATAGATTCAGGAGTTTTCATATGGATCACGTTGAATTTCTTCCATATCTTGTATTTGTATCTTCCTATGCTCACCTACGTATGAAAGATATATATTACATTTTCTAGCATCCCAATATGCCTGGTGTTCTACATCCACTAGGAGGTGACAAGCCTTTCCAAACACAATCCTGAATGGTGGCATTATGATTGAGGTTTTAAAAGTTGTACGGTATGCCCAAAGTGCATCATCCAAGCACAAACTCCAATATTTCATGTTGGGTTGTACCATTTTTTCATGATTCTCTTAACTTCCAAATTTTGGATTTCTGCTTTACCATTAGTTTGGGGGTGATAAGAAGTAGAGACTTTATGATCAACACCATACTTACGAAGAAACTTTTTCATGTTGCGATTGAAAAAATGTGAACCTCAACCACTAATGATGAATCTCATCAAACCAAACCTACTTAAAATATGAGACCTAACAAAATAAACAACTCTAGAGTCATCAGTTCTAGTAGATTTTTCTTCCACCCATTTAGACACGTAGTGAATAGATAACAAGATGAAAATGAAGACAAATAAATTTGGAAAAGGCCCCATGAATTCAATGCCCCAAGCATCAAAGATTTCATAGAATAACATGGGTTTTTGGGGAATTTCATTCCTCTTGGAGATATTTACAATGAATTGACAATGACTACATGACTTAAAACAGATATGGGAATCCCTATACAATGTTGGCCAATAAAGTCCTGAGTCAAGGACCCTTAGAGCTATACGTTGAGAGCCAAAGTGACCCCCACAAGCTAAAGTGTGGTAGAAGGTCCAAACAGAGGTGAACTCAGGGTCAGGGACACACTGACAAAAAACTTGGTCACTACAAATTCTACACAAGTATGGGTCATCCCAAATGTACCATCGAGAATCATGCTTAAGTATCTGGGATTGGGAAGTTCTAAAATCAGTAGGGACCCCAGATGTTTCTAGAAAATTCACAATGTCTGCATACCAGGGGTAATGTTCACAACATCACAAAGGTTCTCATGAGGGAAGAATTTTCCAATTGGTAGGGGTGAGTCAACATGATGGTCCAATGGTGAAAAAATCCCACTAATGTGGTCAGATACCACATTTACCACTCCTCCATTATATCTAATCTCAAGGTCAAATTCTTGGAGGAGGAACATCCAAAGAATGAGGTGGGACATAGTTTCAGTTTTCTTTATGAGGAAACGAAGGGAATAATGATCTGAAAAGACAATTATTTTTGACCCGATAAGATATGAATGGAATTTTTCCAAAGAAAACACAATAGAATGAAATTATTTTTTAGTGGTTGTGTAGTTTTCCTGGGCCGAGTAAAGGGTACATGAGGCATACACAAGGACATGAAGAGACTTCTCAATCCTTTGGGATAAAACTTCCCCATTTACAAATTTAAAGGCATCACACATAATCTCAAAGGGAAAATCCCACCTTGGTGGTTGGATGACAGGAGATGATGTGATACTTCTTTTTAGTGAATTGAAAACATCCTCAAAATTTTTATCAAACACAAACTCTGAATCTTCTTGTAATAATAGGGATAAGGGAAGTGGGATCTTACTGATGTATTTAATGAATTGGTGGTAAAAACCATCATGACCCAAGAAGGATCATACCTCACAAACATATTTTGGATATGGAAGGGTTGAAATTAATTCATTTTTTGATTTATCCACTTGAATTAACTCTTTTAAAATAAAATTACCAAGAAATATATCTCATTCAACCATGAAATGGAATTTCTTATAATTTAATACAGGATCTTTTTCTATGCAACGACAGAGGGTAGAACATAGGTGAGCCAAATAGTCATCAAAGGAAGTTCTATAAACTGTGAAATCATCCTTAAAAACTTCCATGAAATTTTCTAGGTACTCAGAAAAAATACTCAACATACATCACAGAAAAGTACTGGGATCATTACATATACCAAAAGGCACCCTTCTGTATGAAAATGTGCCAAATGGATAGGTAAATACTGTCTTTTTTTGATCAACAGGGGCTATAGGGATTTGAAATTAACCCGAATAGCCATCAAGGAAAAAATAGTGGGAATTACCAGCCAATCATTCTAACATTTGGTCAATGAAAGGTAGAGGAAAGTGGTCCTTCCACGTGGCTTGAATCAATCAATGATAGTCAATACAGACTCCCCAACTATTTTTCACACATGTTAAAACCAATTCATTTCTTTCATTTGATACAACTATAATTCCTATTTTTTAGGCATAATTTGAACTGGGATAACCCATTTACTATAAAATATAGGAAAAATGATCCAAAAAACAATTAATTTACTAACTTCAAATTTTATACCTTCAAAGAAAGTAGGATTCAACCAATGTTGAGATTGTCTTATGGGCTGATCCTCATCATCTAAATGTATGTGGTTCAAAAAAATAGACTAGATAATCCCAGGAATATCAGACAATCTCCATCCTATTTGCTTTTTGCACTCTCTAAAAAGGTTAGCAGTTTTGATTCTTACTATGGAGAGAGGTTATTTGTAATAATGATGTTAAATTGGTCAATTCCCTCAAGACAATCATATTTTAAATTATAAGGAAGTGTTTTAAGTTACAACACCAGTGTTTTTTGGATTGAGGGAGGGTGTTTAGGGGGAATGAGGTCCATTAAATTGTCTATCTGCTCATGTTTATTCTCTAAGGATGGATACTCTATTGAAATGAGATTTATAGAATCATAGACGATCATGGGTACCTCAGAATGAACACACTCATCAATTAAAGCTCAAAATTTACACTTTTCAGAACCTACAAAACAGTCAAAACATGAATCAAAACTCAAATAATCCAAAGGTGAAGAAGAGGAAAATGAATCAGAGTATGGGTTGAATAGAAAATTGTGTGTGTGTGCATCATTTGAGAGCACTTCCATCTAATATACAGGAAGAGTGGAGTGCTCTTCAACGGGGTGTTTTATAGCCTCAAAGATGTTAAAACCTACCTTTTCTCCACTGAAATCCATGGAAAATGTACCATTGTGAACGTTGATGATCATATTTTTAGTTTTTAGGAATGAACTCCCAAGTATTAGAGAGGCATGTCCTTGAGTTCGAGTATCCTCCATCTCATTAATATAAAATTTGGCGGGGAAGATGAGATTCTTCACTTTTACAAGGACATCCTCGACCACTCTGATGGGTGCGTTGTTCTCTAGTTGGAAAGTTGCACTATGATTCCTCTCATTTTAAGCTCTCTTAATTATAAATAAGTGTATATAGAGTAAGGTATTACATTAATTAAAGCACCTAAATCCATCATAGCATCTAAAAAAATGTATCTCCTATGGTGCAAGGAATTGTGAATGTTCCCAGATCCTTGCACCTGGTTGGCATTGCTGGTTGAATCAATGATGAGATGTTCTTTCCTAGGTTGACACTCGCATTCCCCTTCAGTATCCTTATATGGGAGAAAATCTCTTTATGAAATTTTGCATGTTGAGGGATTTTTTTAACTACATCCAAAAAAGGAATGTTAACTTTCACCTTTTTAAATGTATCTATTATTTCTTTATCAATGCCCTTATCAAAATTCTTCTTATATTTAGAGAGTATTTGGGTAAAGGAAGATGAGTGGATTGTTCATGGGAATCCTCAATGACAATTGGTTTACCATTTCGATATTTTTATTCACTGGAATCATTTGTGGGAGGAGAATGAGTGTTTTCAAGAGGGGGAAATACCTATTGTGTAAAATTGGTAGAAGGAGAAACTTCTTTACAACTAAAAAGTGTAAATGAACATACATTACCTTTTTACATTGGATTAGAAATGGGTTGGGATGGTAGTTTTCCAGAACTGTGCATCTTGGTCTCACCGATAGTGTTTTCCAATTGTACCACTTGAGTTCGCAGGTCTTGAATAACCGATTGTGTAGTCTATTGGAACTAGAGGTTTTGGGATGACATTTGCTTCACCATTTCCTTGAGGCTTGGTTCATATTTGGAAGGAGTAATATTATTCTGAGAAATTTAGGGATAATAAGATTGCATACCTTGGCCTTGTTGATACCAATTTCTCTTGGGGTAGATCATGTTTCCTTCTTGTTGGTAGTGTGGTTATGCTTTCCACCCAGGGTTTGGATTTGTCCTAAAAGGTTCTTTATTGAAGGGTGGTTCTTGCTAAAAAGGATTCCCTAGTAATATTGTTGCATAAGACTCAGAATAATCCCGAAGTTGTGGACACTGGTCAGAAAAATGAGTGTTATGAGAACAAATACCACAATGTAATGGAATATAAGTTGAGTGTGATTTACCTTGTGCTAGATATAATTTCCTTATAAGGGTATGAATCTCATCAAGTTTATTATCTAAATTTTGTTCTGGGGCTGAATTACTTACCTCATAAACTCCTCGGGTTGGTGCGATTGCTCATGTACCAAATTGTTATGCATTTTGAGCCATGTTGGCTATTAGGTCACGAGTGGCAGAAAGAGTTTTATCAACAAGGGCCCCACCAGCTGCAACATCTGTCATTCTAAGATCCATGGGGAAAATTACCTCATAGAAGTATTGGATTATAAATTGTTCACTAATTTTGTGGTGGGGTAAACTTGATCACAATCTTTTGAATCTCTCCCAATATTCATAAAGAGTCTCTCCTTGTGATTGAATAATTCCACATATGTCTTTTCTAATTGATGCAGTTTTGGAGGCAAAGAAGTACATCTCTATAAAGATACTTTTATGGTCATTATAGCCCACAATTGTGTTAGGAAGATAGTTTAGCCAGTCTTTTGCTACACCATCAAGAGAGAAAGGGAAAACCCTAAACCTAATTAAGTCCTCAAACACATTTTGGGGTTTAATGGTAGAGCACACTATGTTAAACTCTTTGAGATGTTTTTGAGGGTCCTCACCAAGAATATCATGGAATTTGGGAAGTAGGTGGATGATTACCGATCTCAACTCAAAGGTGGCTACTTCCTCGGGATATTGGATGTATGCAGGTTGGCACTCCACATCTAGGGTGGTCATTTCTTTTAATGTTTAAGTATTTGAAGGCATGTTTTATTGGGTTTTATTGGGTTAAATTTTTGCATAGTTTAGGACCACTTGAGTTTTCAAAAGAGGTTTACCAGTGTTACTTGATTGACCTACTCTAGATTCCCTAATTTGAGAGTGATGTATCTTTTCAATTTCAGGATCAAATTCAAGCAGTTTTCTTTTTCTGATCGGGTCATGAAAATAAGTTTTAAAGTTTATTTTTTGTTTTTTTTATGATTTAATATGTATAAAATCACTTAATAAGGGTGAAAATATAATATAACGTTATACTACAGGATTATATAGAGAGATCTGGAGAAGAAGAGGGAGAGAGAGAGAGGAAGAACACACAAAATAAAACAAAAATAGAAACAAAAAACCAAAACCAAAACAATCAAATGGAAGGGTGGGATATTGAATAGAGTTATAATTAAGAAGTAAAATAAAGAAATAGAAAGAAATAATATAGAAAAAAATTATCTTTTCTCCCCAACAATGACACAAAAATTTGATCGCATTGTCGATCACGTCAAATTAGTTGTTTAATTTTTACTGCAATTTCTGCAGTATAGCAGAAATCCCAAGTCATCTCTCGATGGATCCTTAGATATTTAATTTAAAATGATGGGTTTGATTGTGAAAGTAGAAGGATAATTATATTTTTAAAAACATGGAGTTTTATGATTAAGGGAGATAATAGAAAATGAAAGCGATAAAAAAGTATAAATGAACAAGATTAATTAAACATGATCAACCCAGTGAAGTCTTGTGGTGATAATCCTTCATCGCTTTAAGAGAAAGGGTATAGATATTTTAATATATGGTTTGTAAAAACTATTAACATATTTTTACTGAGTTTATTATAGGATAACTCTAAGGGTTCTGTTAAAAACACACAATGACTCACCGGGCACCGCGATGATTGGGTGATTTGTGTTCGACTTCATAACAAAAACTCACCAAGGAAACACACAAAGAAGTCAATGTGTTTTCTAGGTCTATATTTTATTTATTTTTGATACCATGAAATAAACTTACATGGCCTTGAAAGTGATTATGTGAGTTTAATTGGCCAATATGAACCACACAAACACTACAATTGAATGAGGGAAGAAAAAAGGATGAACAATGTGTGAAACATTACATGAAAGGGTACCCCTAAACATGATCATTTGAGTTTGAGTATAAAATACCAGTATATAACACAATTTAATTAAAATAGAGGATGAAGAAAAACAACATACAACCTGTAATTAAAAATATCATTCAAAATAATATGAACTCGAAGCTCGAGATTACACCACATTCCTCCACAGGTGATCACAAGGGGATTAGAAATCCATGGGAGGGGAGGAAAAAGATAATTTTGAATTAGAACTTACTATAACATCCAAATATTCTAGGGATTATGATAAGACTCATTTGGAACTCCAAAATTACAGCACCTTGCCTCCTGGTAAAACTCCAAAATAGGGTGCCCAAGGTTCCAATTTATAGGAAAAGTGGGAAGTGGTTTTAGGCACCCTGATTTTGAAAATACTATTGGTACATGGTTTTGGATGGTCAGACAGTTTTAAATCTCTTTGGAAAAAACTAAATATTTGTTTTAAGACACCTTTTCTGTCTCCGTGTAAAATTTGGTGGAAATATGTGGTATATAATAAGAGATATTTCCAAAATATAGAAGCAAAGTTTTGACCCTGTTCAGATTCGTTTTGTTGGTTAGATCAGTTCCTATGGGGCTCTTAATGGACTAATTGGGATTATTTTCCATAATATTGAATGTATCTCATTAAATTATGGACCATTCCAAAAATTACATCTCATTTGGATGTACGGTTTAGTAGCTATATGTGTTTTATTCCACTGGTGTGCTTGGATCCTCCACAGATTGGCCCATTTTTCTTGGACTTTATCATGGGTCCTCCAAATCACCTCCACCTATAATGTAATTATCAAAACAAGTAACATTTCCATTTTTAAAAGTGTTAAAAACAAAATAATTGAATTAAACATGGATTAAATTTTTTTATTATACTTGTAATTTTCAATACAAAACTAGTTTAACACATTGGTATATGGTTGAAATAAAATAGTAAATTGTGGTATTATCACACCCCCATACCTAATAATTTTCACTCCTAGGCAATGTATAATATCCTAATAATGTCCCTTTACTAAATCAAAGGTGTGAAAACATCCAAGATTCCTTTTAAATGAAATTAATCATGTCACATTTATGGAATCAATTTTCCTATCATTTTTCTTTTCTCACATTCGAATTTGTTAAAATTTATTTGTTCACCCATGAAACATGTCACAACCTACCTCACCTAAACATTTTCCCTCTTCACTCAAGGAACATATGAAAGTGTATTTACGATCTTCTCCAAGAGTTCATGTGATCTTACCATATGCTTTCCAAGATTCCCATTTCTCTTCCAGCAGAAACTAGTCTGCTATTCAAAAGGACTTCCAACAGGTTGTTCTGAGGTTCAAGGGTTGGTAGGATTTAATGTTTAAAACACTGAGTTAGAAGAGGAGTGTTTAATCTATTATGTACAAAACATGTCCGAATTCAGAAAGTGTTCACAATGAATGTACACACTCAATCCCTCACAAAATGTATCACCTCCAACTCACTCTCCCCATTTTCCATCTATATGGGTCACAACCAAGTAGTGAATAATAATGAGTAAACACCATATTTTCTCCATTTTTTTCTTTTGTTCAGTTTTCTTCAATGTACAAAACTTTTTTTAATGTATAGATTTCGTTTGGAGATAAAGAGGGAAACCTGTGTAAAACAATGATGTAATATGCCTTGTGAATCCATTTCCCTATGAAAATGTAGGCACCCTTTATATAAACTCATAACAATGACTCTCTCCCTTGAATTCCCATGGAAACACCCTCTCACCCACACTTTATTAAAATAAACAAGAATATACACAAGATATGGGTAGGTAGGGATAACTTAGCTTGTAATGTGGCTACCTAATAGGCATTTCATGGTCTATAAGGCTTAATAAGGATAAAATGTAAAATGGCTGGAAATAGAGGATAATTGTACAAATGGTTTTTCAATGAATGATTTCCTATATCATGAATGTAGTATACTTGATCTTATGGATTCTAATATAATCAAGGAAATTTCTAGTTTCTCTACATGAACCGAGACTCTCAAGAAAGTGATTAAAAGGAATAATTTTCAATAAAGGGCTTAGAATGTCACTCAGGAAAGGGATTAAAATATTGGTTAGTGAAAATGAGGCATGGGATTCAAAAATCCATTAAACACCTAATAATGTTTTAATAAAAGTTACAAAAATATTTCATATCAATATTCATTTGAATTTTTTACCAAAAATAATTGAATTTTCTACACAATCGACTCAAGAATGAAAAATGATTTTATATATTCTTTTTAAGATCAATTTTTATCTAAAAACACAAAATAAGGAAAACGAAATCAAAAATGAAAAAATATTTTTTTTTGTTTTTTTAATCCTAACTATTACATGTCACCATCCCCCACACCTAAAAGTTACATTGGCCTCAATGAAATTATTTTAAATAAATAGAAAAGTAAATAAAAGTAGATAGAATGTAAAACCTGCTAAGTGGTGTCATATGTGGCATCTATTAGTTGGATTTCCTCTATGAGATTCTTTGGAAAATCCTCATAGAAGTGTTTGGGCCTCTACCCATTGACAGTAATCCTCTATCTACCATTCTCATGAAAAACTTGTATATCACCAAAATGGTAAACATCAATAACGGTATAAGGACCAAGACATCGGGAACGAAGCTTATCTAGGTGGTACTATTGCCTGAAATTGTATATGAGAACATTATCACCAATATGGATCTTCTGTTGATGAATCATGCTATCATGGATAGCCTTTTTCTTCTCTTTATAGATCCGGGAGTTCCCATATGCATCACATCGAATTTCTTCCAACTCTTGAATCTGCAGCTTCCTATGCTCACCAGTATTTGAAATATTCATATTACATTGTTTAAAAACCCAATATGCATAGTGTTCTACCTCCACCAGGAGGTTACAATCCATTAAAAACACAATCCTATATGGTGAAATTCCTATCGGGGTTGTAAAAGTTGCACGATATGCCAAAAGTGTACCATCCTAGTGAAAACTCCAACCTTTCTTGTTGGGTTGTACCATTTTTTTCAAGATCCTCTTAACTTCCTGATTTGGGATTTATGCTTTTAGATTAGTTTGGGGGTGATAAGAAGTATAGACTTTATGATCAAAACCATACTTACAAAGAAAAGTTTTCATGTTGTGATTGCAAAAATGTGAACCTTGAACACTAATGATGAATCTCGGCAAACCAAACCTACTAAAATTCTGAGTCCTTACAAAATCAACAACAACTGGAGAGTCATTAGTTTTAGTAGATTTTACATACACCCATTTTGAAATGTAGTCAATAGATAACAATATGTACATGAAACCAAATGAATTTGGAAAATTCCCCATGAATTCAATGCCCCATGCATCAAAGATTCCTTAATATAAGATGGGCTATTGGTGCATTTCATTATTCTTGGAGATATTTACTATGAAATGACACCAACTACATGACTTGAAAAATATATGGGAATAACTATAAAATGTTGGCCAATAAAGTTCTAAGTTGAGGATCCTTGGAGCTGTACATTGAGAGCCAAAGTGACCCCCATAAGCTAAAGTGTGGAAGAAGGTCAAAATAGAAGTGAACTCATGGTCATAGATACATCAATGAACAAATTGGTCACTACAAATTATCCACAAGTATGGGTCATCTCAAATGTAACATCGAGAATCGTGATTAAGTCTCTAGGATTGGGAAGTGATAAAATCAATGGGGACCCTAGATGTTGCTAGAAAAATCAAAATTTCTGCATACCAGGTGATATGTTCACAACATCACAAAGGTTTTCATGAGGCAAGAATTCTCTAATAGGTAGAGATGAGTCAACACAATGGTATAATGGTGGGAAAATCCTACTAATTTGGCCAGCTACCACATTTTCCACTCTTCTCTTATCTCTATTATCAATGTCAAACTTCTAGAGGAGGAGCACCCACTAAATTAGGTAGGGCTTAGCTTTAGGTTTCTTTAGGAGGAAACGAAGGGAAACATGATCAGAAAACACAATGATTTTTGACCCGATAAGATATAAACAGAATTTTTCCAAGGAAAACACAACATAAAGAAGTTATTTTCGATGGTTTTGTAGTTTTCCTAGGCCAGGTCAAAGGTACATGAGGCATACACAATGACACACGGAGCCTTCTCAAACCTTTGTGTTAAAACTACCCCAACTTCAAAGTTAGAGGCATCACACATAAGCTCAAAGGGAAGATCCCACCTTGGTGGTCAGATGATGGGAGGTGATGTGAGACTTCTTTTTAGTAAATTTAAAGCATCCTCACAATTATTACAAACACAAAATCTGAATCTTTTTTTAATAACCAGGACAAAGGAAGTGAAATTTTATAAAAGACTTTAATGAATCAGCAATAAAAACCAGCATGAACCAATAAATATTACACCTCATGAACATATTTTGGATATGGAAGGGTTGAAATTAATTTAATTTTTGATTTATCCACTTTAATTCCCTCTTTTAAAATAACATTACCAAGAACTATCCCCCGTTCAACCATGAAATTTCATTTCTCATAATTTAATACAAGATCTTTTTCTATGAAATGAAGGAGGATAAAACCTACATGAGCCAAACAATCATCAAAGAAAGTTCCATAAACCATGAAATCATCCATAAAATCTTCCATGCAATTCTCTAGGTACTCAGAAAAAATACTCAACATACATCCCTGAAAAGTACCAGGAGAATTATATAGACCAAAAGGCATCCTTCTATATGAAAATGTTCTAAATGGATAGGTAAATGTTGTATTTTCTTAATCCTTAGGGGCTATATAGATTTGAAAATAACCTGAATAACCATCAAGGAAACAATAATGGGACTTAATAGCCAATCATTCTAACATTTGTTCAATTAAAGGAAGAAGAATGTGGTCCTTCTGTGTGGCTTTATTAAGTCGACGGTAGAAAATAAAGACTCACCAACTGTTTTGCACATGTGTTGGAACCAATTCATTCCTTTCATTTGACATAATTTTTATTCCTATGTTTTAGTAACAATTTTATCTGGGCTAACCCATTTACTATCAGATATAGGATAAATGATCCTCACAATAAGTAATTTACTGACTTCCAATTTTACCACTTTATGGAGAGTGGTATTCAACCGACGTTGAGATTGTCTTATGAGCTTAGGTTCATCATCCAAAAGTATATGGTGAATACAAATAGACGATTTAATACCCATAATATCATCTAATGTTCATCCTATTGCCTTTTTTCACTCTCTAAAAAGGTTGAGCAGTTTTGATTCTTTCTATGGAGAGAATTTATTGGAAATAATGAAAATAAATTAGTCAATATCCTCAAGATACCCATATTTTAAATTAAAAGGAAGTGTTTTAAGTTCCAACACCAGTGGTTTTTGGATTGAGGGAGGGTGTTTAGTGGGGTGAGGTCTATTAATTTTCTATCTACTCATGTTTATTCTCTAAGGACATAGAATATATTGAAATGAGATTTGAAGAATATTTTATGGTCATGGGTACCTCATAATGAACACACTCATCAATTAAAACACAAAATATACACTTTTCATAACCCACACAACACTCAAAACAGGAGTCAAAACTCAAATAATCCAAGGGTGAAGAAGAAGAAAATAAATTATAGTATGGGTTGAGAAGAGAATTGTGTGTGTGTTTATCATTTGAGAGCACTTCTGTCGAATATATAGGAAGAGTGGAGTGCTCTTCAACGAGGTGTTTCATAGCCTCAAGAATGTTAAAACATAACTTTTCTCCACTAAACTCCATGGAAGGTGTAACATTGTGAATTTTGATTATCATCCTTTCAGTTTTTAGGAATGGCCTTCGAAGTATGATAAGGGCATGTCCTTGAGTACAAGTATCCTCCATCTTAATAATATAGAAGTCGGTGGGGAAGATGAGATTCTTTATTTTTACAAGGATATCCTTGACCACTCCGAATGGGTGCGTTGAGCTCTGATTGGAAAGGTGCACTATGATTCCTGTCAGTTGACTCTCTCCAACCTACAAATAAGTGTATATAGAGTAAGATGTTACATTAATTGATGCTCCTAAATTTAGCATAGAATTTTAAAATAATTCATCCCCTATGGTGTAGGGTATTTTGAAAGTTCCCAAATCCTTGCACTTGGTTGGAATTGCTGGTTGAATAAAGGCTGAGATGCTCCTTCCCATGTTGAATCTCAAATTCCCCTTCAATATCCTTCTATGGGTGCAAATCTCTTTAGGAAATTTGGTATATCGAGGGATTTTTTAACTGCATCCAACAAAGGAATACCAACTTGAACCTTTTTAAATGTATCCATTATTTATTTATCAATGGTATTATCAAAATTATTCTTGGATTTAGAAAGTATTTGTGGTAATGGAAGAGGAATGGATTGTTCATGGGAATCTTCAATGATAATATTTTTACCCTTTTGGTTTTGTTTTTCTTCACTGGTATATTTATGGGTGGAGAATGAGTTTTTTCAAGAGGGGGAGATACCTGTTGTGTAGAATCAATATAAGGAGAAACTTCTTTACCAATAAAAAGTGTAATTTCACATACATTACCTTTTTTACTTTGGATTAGAAATGGGTTGGGATGGTATTTTTCCATAACCTTGCATCTTGATCTCACCGATAGTGTTTTCCAATTTTCCCACTTGAGTTCGCAGGTCCTGAATATCTGATTTTGTGGTTTGTTAGAACATGAGGTTTTGGGATTCCATTTTCTTCAGCATGTCCTAGAGGTTTGGTTCACATTTGGGAGTAGGAGGATGATTATTCTGAGAAGTTGAGGGATAGGAAAATTTCACACCTTGGCCCTGTTGATACCAATTTTACTTTGGGTATCTTGGGTTTCCTCTTTGTTTGTATTGTGGTTGTGCTTTCCACCCAGGGTTTGGATTTGTCTTAAATGGTTCTTTCTTGAAGGGTGGGGCTTTCTGAAAAGGATTCCCTGGGAATACTGCTGGACAAGACTCAGATGAACCCGGAAGTTGTGGGTACTAGTCAGAAAAATGAGTGTTATCAGAACAAACATCACAATGAAATGGAATAGAAGGAGAGTGTGAGTTACCTTGTGCTTTAGATAACTCCATTAGAAGGGTATGCATCTCATCAAGTTTATTATATACCTTTTGTTCTAGGGATGAATGAATTACCTCATATAAGTATTGAATTAGAAATTGTTAACTAATTTGGTGGTGGGGGAAACTTGAAAAAAGTCTTTTGAATCTCTCCCAATATTCATGAAGGGTCCCTCCTTGTGATTGCCTAACTCCGTAGATTTATTTTATAATTGATGTTGTTTAGGAGGTAGGGAATAACTTCTATTGAAAGAGTCATTTAAGGTTATTATAGCCCCCAATTGTGGTATAAAGATAGTATATCCAATCTTTGGATACACCATCAAAGGAGAAAGGGATTACCATAAACATAATTAGGTCCTCAGGCACATTTTGGGGTTTCATGTTGGAGCACACTATGTTAAAATCTTTGAGATGTTTATGAGAGTACTCAGCAGGAAGACCATGGAATTTGGGAAGTAGGTGGATGATCCCTGATCTTAGCTCAAAGTTGGTTGCTTCCTCAGGATATTGGATGTACGCAGGTTGGTACTCCACATCCGGGGTGGTCAGTTCTTTTGAGGTTCGATTATTTGCAGCCATGTTTTATTGGGTTTTATTGGGTTCAATTTTTCATTTTTTAGGACCACTTAAGGTTCCAAAATATGTTCCTCAGTGTTAATTGATTGACACACTCTAGATACTTTTATTTGTGAGTGAAGTGTCTTTTCAATTTTAGGGTCAAATTCTAGCAGTTTTTCTTTTTCTGATCGGGTCATGCAAATAAGTTGTGAAGTTTTTTTTAGTTTTTTTTATTTAATATGGATAAAATCACTTAATAATGGTGAAAAGATAATATAATGTTATAATACAGGATTATAGATAGATATATGGAGAATAAGAGAGAGAGAGAGAGAGATAGGAAGAACACACAAAAGCAAACAAAAATAGAAACAAAAAACCAAAACCAAAACAATCAAATCGGGTGGGATATTGAAAGGATTTATAATTAAGAAGTAAAATAAATAAATAAAAAGAAATAAAATATAATTAAATTAACTTATCTCCCTACAAAGGACATCAAAATTTGATCACGTTGTTGAGTGTGTCAAATTAGTTGTTTAATTTTTACTAGAATTTCTGCAGTATAATAGCATCCTTAGGTCATCTCTCGATGGATCCATAGACCATTAATTTAAAAATAGGGGTTTGATTATGAAAATATAAGGATAATGATATTTTTTAAAAACATGGGGTTTGATGATTAAAGGTGACAATATAAAACGAAAGCTATGAAAGAAAGTAGAAATGAACATGATTAATTAAATGTGATCAACCCAGGGAAGTCTAGTGATGCTTATCCTTGAACAATTCAAGAGAAAGGGTATAGATATTTTAATATATGGTTTTTAACAACTAGTAACATATTTTTACTGAGTTTATGCTAGTATACCTCCTAGGGTTCAGTCAAAAACACAAAATTATTCACCGAACACCACCGATGATTCGGTAATTTGTGTTCGACTTCATAACCGAAACTCACCAAGGAAACACATGAATAACTCGATGTGATTTCTAGGTTTGTATTTTATTTATTTGTGATACCATTAAATAAATGTACATGTCCTTGATAGTGCTTATGTGAGTTTAATTAACCAATATGAACCACACAGACACCACAATTGAATGAGTGATAAAAAGGGATGAAAAGTGTGTGAAACATCACATGAAAGTGTACCCCCAAACATGATAATTTGAATTTTAGTATAACATACCAGTATATAACTAAATTAAATTAAATTAACAGATGAAGAAAAAAAATACAACCTGGAATTAAAAATATCATTTAAAATAATACGAACATGAAGCTCAGGATTACATCACGTTCCTCCTTGGGTGATCACAAGGGGATTTGAAATCCATGGGAGGGGAGGAAGAAGAAGATGTTGAAGTATAAATTCCCATAGACTCCATAAATTCTAAGGATTATGAGAATACTAATTTGCAACTTTAAAATGGAATCACTTTTTCTCCTGGTCGAACTCCAAAATAGGGGGCCCAAGGTGCCAATTTATAGTAAAAGTGGGAAGTGGTTTTGGGCACCCTGATTTCAGAAATCCGCTTGGTCCATGATTTTGGACAGTCATAAAGTATTAAATAACTTTGGAAAAAACTATATAGTTTTGGGTAGATACCTTTTATACCTCCATGTCAAATATGGAGGCCATATATGTTATATAATAATAGATAGTTCCAAAATACAGAGGCAAGGTTTTGACCCCGTGCAGATTCATTTTGTTGGATAGATAAGTCTGTATGGGCCTCTTAATGGAAGAATTGGTATTTGGTTAATTGATATTAATTGTAGATAATTAAAATTTTAATCTTCACACAAATTTTCATCCCATTTTAATGCACTTTTTACTATAATTATTTGTTTTAGTCCACTAGTGTGCTTGGATCCTGTGAAGATTGGTCCATTTTTCTTGGGCTTCATCATGGGTCCTCCAAATCACTTCCACCTTCAATGTAATTATCAAAAAAAGTAACATTTAAATTTTTAAAAGTGTTAAAAACAAAATAATTTAATCAAACATGGAGTTGAATTTTTTATTGTAATTGTAATTTCCAATACAAAACCAGTTTTATACAGTGGGTTTTAATTAATTTTAAAATTTAATGGTTTTAAAAACTTAAGTGAATTCAATCAATTAGAATGGTTTTGTCCTAGGTTATCACTTGGTGTGGATTGGATGGATTTATTTTTAAATTATTTCAATTCATTAACTTGAGAATAATTCATAAATTAAATCAATATAACATCATAACTTATTGGTTTAACACCTTTACATAGACATGATAATAACTTATACACTTGTCGGATAATTTTCATGAGAACTACAAGTTAAATGATCTTATTAGCACATAGAAAGTGTGGAGATAAAATTAAATAAGGAAGAGTAATAAATAAAATCATTGAATGAAAATATTAACAAAATAATTGATTAAGAATTATTAAAATGAGAAATAACATCCAATCCATCCCCTTTATACTCCCTTGGATCAACCCATTAGATTTCTATCCCTCCATTGATGTTATTCTATCAATGGAAGCAAGTAGTAAACTCATGAGGGAGGAATTGAAGAATATTAACATTTAAATAAAAATCACTCCATCGTTGTGTGATGAATTTCACAAAAATATGATATGAATAGATTCAATACCTAATGAAATGGTATCAACGTGACGTGAATTTGAATATAAAATTTGAATAATAAGAACATTTATTAAGAAACTAAAGTGATACGAAAAACTTACATGAGAGAAATTGAATAAGTGATTACAAAATGAAAGCGATAAATTACAATTGAAAGAATTAAAAACAGATCCTAAATCACTTCACCATTAGATTATTATATAGTAATATTAGGATCATTAGGTATACCTACCAAAATTAAATTCCCTCTAATTTAATTAGGATGGTAAAATGTGGGAGGGAAATCAAAGAAAATTGGACTTTTCAACTTTGACAACAAAATAAGGACCAGATTCATCCCCCCTCTTAGTGTGAAAATATGTAATTGAATATGGACAAATATTTGATGGTTAACTAAGATAAATATATTATTCTAGGGTTCCTATAATATATTTAAAAATATCATTCCAATTGGATTATAAATTTAGATGTTATGCTTAAAATAGTAGGCTGGTTTTGTGGGCCTTCAAATCTGGCCGACAAATTAAATTTCAATTTAGGCTCCCAAGATATCCTTGAAAAATTATAAATTATCTCTATAAATAGTTTAATTAAATTATCCCCATAATTTTCACTTTATATAGATAAAATTATAGCTTCATTGGTCTTGATATGTGGGTTCCACTTTTATTTGATGGGTCTAAGTCCCTTTATTATTTATCCAAAAATTTATGCATTTATTTCCAAAAATTTCCATATTTCCTTATGATTAATCCATTGATACTAAAAGATAAAATGTTACACAAAAAGTGATAAATAATATAAAAAATATCAAATTCAAATAATGAATATAATTCTATCCATAAATAGATGATTGATTGGGCCCAAATTTTCACCTTAAAAATGAATTGCACATGTGATTAGAAATGAAGTTCAATTAAATAATGCACTAAAATTAGTGTTTATGGACTTTGAAACACTTCAATATTAAAATATACTAATTTAATATTAGGCACTTTCAGTGTCTAATCACACCTAAACTTGAGTTTTTCTAGTGTTGAGAAAAAAGTATCTCAAAAATATGAAATTGAATTCTATTTTTCAAAAACATTTTTACATAAACTTCTCACCAAAAGACATCAGGATAAAAAATCATGAAACCAATAAAAATAATTTCACACAATCTAGGTTCACAAGAATATCCCAAGCCCAAGACCATTTCTTTTTTTCAAATTCATCATTACATTTCATACAATTTCAATTAATCGTGTTGATGTGTTGTGTATATAAAAATACATGGGGACCATTTTTTTATTCAAGGATAAACAAATTGTAGATCTAGGTGGTAATCACATTAAAACTTAATATGAGTATTCAATTTTATCTTTTTTTAATCTTTTTTTGTTTGTTTTTCTTATTTTTTTAACCATGATATAGATGAAAAGACTAACTCTAGGAAATAAAATTATGGATTCAAGATCCCTAAGTGTCAGACCCCACATATTTTTTTAATTTCATGCTCTAAAATAGAGATGTAAATACTAACTATGGATAAGAAAACTATATATTCATGATCCCCAAGTGCCTACGACCACACATTTTGACAAAACATAGCTCTACATGGTCATTATTTTTATTTTTTATTAGATACTCAAATTAAAATAAAAGTGGCCTGAAACCCTATTCTATAAAGAAAGGGACCCTAGAACACAAACATACACCCAAAATCTAATATAAGTGTATTGTGGAATTTTTATTAAAAGGATGGAAATGAAAAAATTAAAAATAACATTGGAAAATCACACATTACAAAAACTATTCTCATGAACACAAACGTGAATTAAAATCATAATCAATATATCAAAAATCATTTGAAATTTAGTTTTCACTATTTATAGTGCATATTGATGCATTCAAGGATAATTAATTTGAATTTTTTTATTGAATTTTGTTTTATCAGAAAAGTCCATTTTTTTTATTTTCAAAATCTCATATTTTCACTCCCACTAACTTAGAATAAAATTAACTCAATTTTGAAAGGGAATATAAGAGATAGATTATGACATGGAATAAAGAGGGGGATAAGTGTTTTGAAATGAAATCATGGAACAAAATCACCTGGTTTGAAGTTGGTGACCCATCAATAAACAATTGATCACTTTGGATTCATGTCACAAATGGACTCATCATGGATGGTTGAATGTAGGTTTTAATTCTGAAAGAATTGTGATTCATTTAGAAATACTAAAATGATTCAGCTGATAAATCACAAACACAAAAAAGATTATATCAAATTGGAAACCCCAAGGGGGTCCCCAAAAAAACCATACTTGTTAATTTTGAAATTCCAAAATCTTAGTTGATGGACATGTAAAAGCCAAGTTACCTCCTAGAAAGTGATTTTTTTAATGTCATCAGCTCAACATGGACCCTAAACTTAATTTTTTTTGTCTTTTTCATAGGTTGTATTAGATAACTCTTCCTATGTTTTTTATTGTATGATTCAATTAATGGTTTTAACCTATGACCATTAACTTTAAATATCTGACTATTAGGGGGTTCCTAAATCTCTACTTCTCCATGGGGGTACATATTATGCACTATGTAAGGCCCTAACCATCTCGAACTTAACATTCTTGAGTGAAAATGAATTTTGGAAATATAAAAGATAAAAAAATTTCTCTGTTAAAAGTGTTTTGATTTGAAATTACTAGATTGGTAGGAATAAACTCTCGCTTTATTGATCCTTGAATTTTTTAAATCCTTCATCCTAAGTTTCTCAAGTTTGTTAATGTCTAATTTCCTCTCTGTTTCAGCCAAATAAATTCCAAAGTTCCTTTTTTTATTTCCAAAAAGGCCTTATGTTAAATTTCAACAAGTAAATGGAATGATTTTCCATATACCAACTTATATGGTGACATGCCTAGGATGGTTTTGAATGCAGTAGAATATGTCCAAAGGGAATCTGAGAGTTTATTAGAAAAATATTTCCTTGACGGAATGATAGTTTTTTCAATAATTTGATTTATTTCCCTATTTTCCAACTCGGATTGACCATTGGTTTGAGGATGGTAAGAATTATAAACTTTGTAATAAATATTATACTTAGACATTAGTAATGGTAAGGGATGGTTGAAAAATGGGTTCCATAATCACTAATGATAGCCATAGGAATTCCAAATATATAAAAGATGTGTTATTTTTGGAATAATATCACTACCTGATGGTCATTTGAATTTGTGGGAATGTAATCAACCCATTTATATCCCCAATTAACTACTAATATGATTTAGAGATATCCTCTAGAGATTATTAAGGGTCCCATGAAATCAATTCCCTTAAAGTAAAATATTTAAACAACTAGAATGGTTGTATGGGGAATTTGATTTCTTTTGGTTATGGATCCTAATTGTTGACATAAAATACAAAATTGGAATTTTTTTTTGGAATAATTAGTTATATTATGCCAAAATAAACCACTCTTAATGACCTTTTTTATTGTTTTATTTATGGAAAAGTGACATCCACATGCCTCTTCTTGACATGATTTAAGAATGGAATCTTGATCAGAATTGGGAAAACATATCCTAATGAATTGATCAAGATAGAACTTGAAATTTTATGGATCATAAAACACATAATATTTGATATTAGAAAGTAATTTACTCTTATCTTGAGTACCAATGAATTTTGGGATGACACTTATAACCAAGTGGTTTGTTATGTTAGCATACCACAAGAAATCACTCACAAAAAAGAGATGCTCATTGGGATATGAATCAGACATGGAAAGGTTATATGATTTGTCTTTTAATTCCATATTATATAGGTGATAAACTATAACATTTTTTACAACCTTTTTATCCTTAATGGTTATATCAAACTCTTCAATAAGAAGGACCCACCTAATCAATATAGCCTCAACATCTTGTTTTTGGAAAAGTTGATTCAGAACTAAATGATTTGTGAAGACAATGATGGGGGATCCTATAATATAGGAACTGAATTTTTATTAGGAAGATATGAAAATAAGAAACCCTTTCTTAGTGGAGGTTTAGTTTGTTTGTGCATCATTTAATGATTTACTTTCATAATAAATGACACAAGAAGTTTTATCACAACATTGTCCTAAAATATCTCCTATAACAATGTCACTCGCATCACAAATCAGTTCGAATGGATGTTTCTATTTGGGAGATTACATGATATGTGGAGAGATATGAGATGACTTGAGTGTTGAGAATGATTCCTCATAGCTTACTATCCCTAAAAAAAGCAGAATCTTTCACTAGCATAACACAAAGTGGTCAGGAAATAGAGATGAAATTATTAATGAATATTTTAAAGAAACTAGAATGTACTGATAATGAACTCACTTACTTGATTGTTTTTAGAGAGGTAAGGTGGTGAATGATATCAACCTTAGATTTATCAACTTCAATCCCTCTACCAGAGACCAGATGACCCATAATAAGTCCTTTTTCTATCATGAAATGGTTTTTTTCTAGTTTAGGTTGATATTCTTATCCTTATATCAAGAAAAAAACCTTTTAAAATTTATTATGAATCACTAAAAATTATCCTAAAATATGTATAAGTCATACATAAATACCTATAAATAACCCCTACTATGTAAGAGAAGATTCCCACCATGCGCCGCAGGAAGGTACTCAGGGCATTACATAACTAAAAGAGCATGTGTTTGAAGGAAAAATTGACGAATGAATAGGTTGAGGTTTTTTTCATTGATATTATAAAGAGATATCAATTTTATTATACCATGAGAATCCACTTAAGAAATAGTATAACTGATGACCCTTCACTCTCTTGGGGACTTGATCAATTAAGGTTAAAGGGAAATGGTCTTTCTTGGTGAATGAGTTTACATTCCTATATTCAATTCATACTCTCCATAAACTACTCACCCTTGTTGGAAAAAGATCACTATCCTCTTTTATAATCACAATGATTCCATCTTTCTTGGGAATAAATTGAATTGGGATTACTCACTAACTCTTAGTAATGATGTAGACGATACCCACTTTCAATAACTTTAGAAGTTATTTTATTACCACATCAATAAGAGTTGGATTGAGTCTTATCTGAGTTTGACAACATGGTTTGGATTTAGATTATATAAAAATTCTATGAGTTGCAATGAGTGGGTAATCCCAAGAATATTAGAGAGGTTCAATCCCATTAATTTCTTGTTCTTTCCCAGGACATCCAAAAGCATCCTCTCTTGATTGGATTCAAGAGAAGAAGAAATCAAAATAGGGAAGGTTTGATTTTCATATAAGAATTCATACTTGAGTGATGAAGTTAGGACTTTAAATTAGAGACTGGGTTTGTTAACTTTTTCAAAATAAGTATGAGACTTTGCATCAAAATTAGTGTTTTTTCCCAAAATTCTTGACAGAATTGGTTATTTTTGAACTGAATTTTCATCCACCACATTGGCTGGATCACGGTCAAGAATGGGTATGGACTCGATGTTATTGATTTCACCAATGGTATCATTGATTGGTGATCCTAAAAAATCATCAAAGTTGTTTTTTTGAAAGAGATTCAAGCCAAGGAGTCAAATTTCCCTTATATGAACAAAGTAAATTAATATCATCATGACTTGGACATCCTTGAATGATTCCTCAATGTTCCTATAGTACAAAATCAACAATACCTATCCAATTTACCTCATGGATCTATTTACCATTCCCAACTTGAGAGTTTGAATTTAATATTTTTAGATTAAGGCTAATGTTTCTAAAGGTTATTTTTATATTCCCATTCCCGACATGGATGACTGAGTTGATTGTTTGTAATAAGGGATGACCAAGGATGATGGGGGTTTGATCCCTAGGACCTAATCTTGGGTGATTTTCAAGGAAAATGAATTTATAAGGGTAAATTAAATTTTGAACATTCACCAAAACATCTTTTAAGATACCCTTATGAACTCAAACAATACAATCTACAAGTTGGAGTGTGAAATATATTGGTTGGATATCTTTAATCCCTAATTAACAATACATGGCATATATAATGAGGTTCACACTAGATTCTAGATCACATAGGGCTTTGAAAATTTTATTCTCTCCTAACTCAATGTTGATGTATGGACATCTTGGGACTTTCATCTTAGGAGTAATAGTCCCTTGGATGGTGGTACTCACATTAGCATTTCAAAGGACTTGGTTTTTTTATGAAAATTTCCTTTTAAATGTGCAAAAGTCCTTAAGGTACTTTGAGTTGGTAGGAATGATTTAGATTTCATAAATAAGGGGAATTATCATTTTAACTTGATAGAACATTTCTTTCAATGTTTCATTCAGTTCAAGTTTATATTTTCCACTCATACATTAAGGTAAGGGGACATATTATTTGATTGTTCTGTAAGGTTATGGTTTTTTCACATTCTCATTGGACTTTTCAGATTTTGAGGGTGGTTCTTCAACATTTTTATGTGATATTTATTCTTTAAATGGTTATATAATGTTTTGTTCTAGTTTTTCAGTGGATCTACAACTTTTTAAGATAGTCACCCCTTTTAGTTGTTCATGAGAGGTTTGTGGGTAACTAGGTTCTCCCCTTAAGGTTGGGGATGGGATAGCCTAAGTTTTCATGGATGCCTTTCTGGTTTTGATTTTTTGTAATTATTATTTTAGTTATGATACTTATGAGTTAATTTTCTCTATTTGTTTACACAACTATTCAAGGACTACGAGAGGGACAGATTGGACATGGGCTTGTACTGGTTGGTTTATCCCATGAGGATACTTTAGTTGTTGGATTAGCTATTGAATAGGTTGTTGGTACTGAACATGAGGATTTTGGTATTATATTGTTTGTGGTTGGAACTCATATGGGTTTGAAAATTTTATTGAGGGTAGGGTTTGAGACATATTTTTGTGTTGGTTGTTGATTTTCCTTCCAACAGAATCATGAATGGTCATTTTACCTTGGATTGAAATTATTTTGATAAAATAGATTTTTAAAGTTCAAAACATTGGCATATTTTGGTGGTCCTCCTAAAATAACATCCTTTATAAAAGTAATCATTGTAAAAATAGGATCAACAGTTTGGATTTTGTGGACCTTCCTTAGATCGGCCTACTTTATCTTCCTAGTGAGTGAATCAAGTTTTTCTCTAAGGTTTTATTCTTCTCCAAGATTATTCATTCCACCAAATTTTGGTGGCTTCATGTAGTAATGCGTTTTACCCATGTTTGGTTATATTCAACAAGATTTTACAAATACTCATAATCATCATTTGGGTATTTTGTTAATGTTACATTTCCCAAAACGTTAATAAATTTTTTGTTTACTGGACCTAACCCTTCATAGAAAATTCTCCCATAATCTGGGATTAAGAAACCATGCTTTTTTACCATGATTAATTTGTCTTGGAACCTTTACCATGTTCCATAGAATGTTTCTCCCACTTTTTCTAATTTTTTTGGATACTCTATTTAAGTGAAATTGTTTTGTGATGGCGGAATTATTTTTTTCATAATTATTATTGAAGTTAGTCCTAATAGTGAATGGATTATAGTATTAAATTATTTAACCAATTCTTTTCTCAGTACTTTAGAGAAAAATGAAAGGGTATCATTTTACATGATTCAATTTGATTTGGAGGGCACATAGTTTTGATAATGTCATTGAATTCTTTAACATGAAGGCAAGGCATCTCAAACTCCACCCCATGAAAGGTTGTAAGGTGGTTTAGAACATGGGGTATAAAAAATATTGTTCATAAATTTTGTTATAATTTATAATGAATGAAATAGAATTGTTATAGGAATGAGTGAGGCAGTACTTTGTGGTTTGATCAATAATATTCCCCAAGTTTGGGGTTGCCTCATTTGGATTTACATTTTGATTCCCTCTTGGGTTTATGAGTTGGTTTCTTTGAATACCCTCTATTGGATTTGCGTAAATGTTTAAATATTGAGTATTATGAATATTATTATCTAATGGGAAAATACCCCTAGGTGTTCTTGACTCCCCAACCCCAAGACTATACACCCTAACTAGATTATTTGAATGGTCATGGGTATAGAAAGACATGATCCATGAAAAAAGAAAAAAAGAAAGGGGTAAAGATAAGAGAAATGGAATGAGAAAATATAAATGTGGGAGAATAAAATGATGTTATAAGGTGACTTTTTTTTCCCATCAATGATGCCAAAATTTGGTTGTGCCCAAATTTACCCTAGATTTATGTTGTAATCTGTCTCTTGTAATGTATCATGGGTTTTCGAATACTCAAAGACCTAATAAGAAACCTAAAGAAACATATATTCTATAAAATTGATTTTTCTATTAAGTGGCCAACTTGGGTTTGAATTTAATTTATAATTAAATTGTTTTAAAAACTTAAGTGAATTGAATTAATGATAATGAGTTGATCCTAGGTTATCACTTGGGGTGAATTGGATGAATTTATTTTTAAATTATTTCAATTCATTAACTTGAGAAGAATTCATTGAATGAAATCAATATAACCTCATAAATTATTCTTTTAACAACTTTAAGTACTCATTATAATCACCTATACACTAGTAGTAACATTTTAATTATCCCTCCAAGGTAAATAATCTTATTAGCACATGAAAAGTGTGGCGATAAAATTCAATAAGGAAGATGAAACAAGAAAATAATTGAATGAAAATCTCAACATAATAATTGAAGAATAATTATTAAATTGAGAATTAAAATCCAATAAATCACCTTTATACTCCCTTGTATCAATCCATTATATCATTATCCCTCCGTTGATGTTATTCTATCAATAGAAATGGGTAGTAGACTCATGTGGGAATAATTGAACAAGAAAAACATTGAAATAATGATCACTCCACCATTGTTTGAAGAATTTCTCAAAATATGATGTTAATAGATTCAGTACCTAAGTAAACGACATCAAAATTATATTAATTATAATAGAAAAGTTTAATAATAATAACTTTTTTTAATAAAATAAAGTGATATGAAAAACAAATATGAGAGAAATTGAAGAAGCGATTACAAAATGAAAGTGAGATATTACAATTGAATGAATAAAACATGGATCCTAAATCCCTTCATCACCAGATCATTATATAGGAATATTTTTAGCCTTAGGTTGAACCCAAAAAATTCAATTCCCCCCATTTAATTTGGATAATAAAAGGTTAGAGATAAATCAAAGGAAATTGGACATTTCAACTTTGGCCACAAAAATTGGACCAGATTCATCCCCCTCTTAGAGTGAAGATAATTCATTGAATATGGAATAATATTTGATGGTTTTATAACATAAATATATTCTTACAGGTTTCCTCTAATATCTATAAAATTTCATTCTAATCAGATCATCCATTCAGATGTTATGCTTGAAATAGTGGATTGTTTTATGGGACTTCAAATCCTTCCCACAAAATAAATGTCCACTTGGGCTCCCTGGATCTCATTGAAACTTTTAAATTAGCCCTGGATGTATTTTAATGAATTTATACCCATAATTTTATCTTTATATAGTTAAAATTTTAGCTTCAGGGGTTTGATTTGTGGGCCCCATTTTTATTTGATGCACTTAAGTCCCATTTTTATTTATCCATAAATTTTGGCATTCATTTCAAAAACTATCCATATTCCCTTTTGATTAATATATTTATACTATATGAAAAAATATTCCACAAAAAGTGATCCATAATATCAAAAAATATCAAATTAAAATAATGAATACAATGTTTTCCAAAAACAGATGATTGACTGGGCCCAAATTTGCATTTTAAAAATTAATTGCACATGTGATGAGAAATGAAGTTCATTTTAAATAGTGCACTAAAATTGGTGTTTATGGACATTTAAATACATGAATATTAAAATATAATCAATTAATATTATATTCTTTAAGTGTCTAATCATGAGTGATGTGGTCCAAACAACCTTAAAGGATATAATTACTATCCCTATAAAGGGATGTGCATAAGTGACTGGTTACCCAACCTGACATTGTCTAAACAACCTTAAATGAGGGTGTAGATATCTTTGTAGAGGGATGTAAATAATTGAATGATTGGAAGATACGAGTATGGGATTACTATGGACTTTGGATATGGGTGATTAAAATGAAAAGTTGGTCTATGTAACACCCCAAGCTTCCACGGTACGTTTCCCTTTGAATAATGCAATAGCTTGCGTTGTACGCAACTTCGAGATTCTAACACATTGTGACTAATAAAACTAGCCGTTATGAATATTAATATCCTCTTTTTTGAAAATTTATAAATTTTACCATTCAAAATGGACTTCATTTTTGGATTCAGAATATCGAAATTAGCTTAGGGTGATTTTTTGGTATTTTTCTGAAAACATTCAGTTTTTGATGAATAGTGAAAAACACTAAGTTATTGTTTAAAACTGACTTTTTATTTAAATAATTATTTATTTTAGTTATAAATAGATACATAATACCTATATAAGTTCAATGAAATTCATTGGAGTCAGTTTATAATAATTTTAGATATATAAAAATTTTATTGAACTTTTTACCGTCTTTTACCCACCTCCTAGGAGCATTTGAAAATTTACATAAAACTTAATTTTACCACTTCTGTGAGTTGAATATCAATAATCCAAGAGACAAATTTGATATAAGTAAGTAAAATGTGGTTCAATAAGATGAAAATATTTTTTTGTGAATAGTAACTTTTTACTTTTATTTACCACGGTTAAAAGCAAATAGGGTAATTAAGGGTAAAAATGATATTATTATTACCCTAACACATGTCCTAATTCTATTGGATAAGTGTAATTAGACCAAAAAAACCTTAGGAATAAAATATGATCCTTTAGGTACACTTGGATTAGATTAGGACATTTATTATTATTTTATTTAAAGAAGAGTTAAAAGAGTTAAAATCAATGCTTAATAACTAAAACATTTTTAATATAGGTTTACATATAAGATAAATTCGACTATAAATATTCGTTAGAAATATAAAACAATTTTCTACATAATGGTATTTTATTTTTATTTTTTATACATTAAATAATTTAATTTATTTATGACACAATAATGATGCATTAATTACCTAATTAATGAAATATTAAAATATTTGATATTATAAATATCCAAAAAATGTAATTTTAAACTTTTTATGAATTAAACTAATTTTATATGTTAATATGACATTTTAGGGTTTTCTATATGAATTTTCTTGTAAGTAATAATGCTTTTATGAATTTAGAAAAAACAAAATACCAAATAGTGTCAAAATTGAAATAAAAGAGTTTTTAAAACAAATATTATATTATTAATTGATATTCTATTCCTAAAAATATAAGGTTCGGACAAAAGAATTATATAATTATAGGTGTATCATTAATGAACCACTTGGGATTCTCTTGGAATTTTATAGTAAGTTTATTAACCATATAATATAAAAATACAAAGAGACATGGTAAATGTCAAACTAATTAACTAAGAGTTAAATCTAGAAGATAAGGTTAATATAGTGACACAAACCTTTCTAAAACCTATTGGTTGAGTGGTTTTCAACCCATCCCCACCTTATAATTTAAATAATTCATTTTTGAGCCATTATAAACCGAAAATGAGTTTATTATAAAATAATATTTTAAGTGTTTCCTAAGGTGCCCATCACCCCTCTTATAAAAGGGCACTTCCCCTTCTCTCTAAATCACACCTTAAAAGCCATTTGGCTCAGACAAAACCTACCCAAATATCCTCTCAACTATACTACCTTCATCATAGATTCCTTCCATTAGTCATAAATCCAACCTATAGATCCCTTTTGATCAAATTAATAGGAAGAACCCGAAGAAGAGGTAAATATTTCATCACCTCTTTCAAGTTCCTTTCTTTTCCACTTCCTCTTTCTTTGTTGTTTCCATTATAAAATAATAAATCCAGTATATTATATATAATGTGATGTTATTATAAATATGTTACAACCATATTCATTATTCTATCCATCCTTTGAATGACATGTCACCATACGTGCGTACGTACGACATATCGTCTCCATGTCGTGGTGTAATTGTTATTCAATACATTATTATTTGGATGGGTATAATAATGATGTATAATTGATGTAAATAATAAATATAACTTGATAATGATTCTTTATATATGATATAACATACAATTATATATTATTTTAATATCAAAAGAATGATATTGTCGCTCGTGGGTACCTACGGATTACCGTCTCCACGAACGCGATGAGATTCATTCCCCATCGTAATCCGTTCAAGAATAATTTTTATTAGATGATTATAAATAATGTTGAAATAATTAATATCATTCATAATATGAATAATATGGATCCTTTCTATAACAAACATTACTTGTGTCACAAATAATATAAAGGAAAACGAATCAGTTAACACCAGAAACGATGATAATACTAAGATATTATTAACAAAGCCACGTTGAAAGATCATATATGATATCATATTAATGTATATAATTCTAGTGTAATTTAAAAACAATTATTTAACCATTATATAAGAGGTTAACCTACCCTTAACTAAGGAAAAGTACAAGGTAAGGGTTAATTTCACAATATCTTTATTATCTGAGGTTGTTTTTACGTAAGTATCTACTGGGACCTATTTATCATCCACATCCATGTTTCTTAAAAATGTATTTCAAAACATATTACTATTTACTAGAAAATGGGGTAATGTAATGTATACCCTGATTTGACCTTATATGTTTTGAAAGGAATCCTTCTGTCATTTTCCAAACAAGGCACTTTATGACCTTTTTCAACAAAACTAAGGTAAGAATATTTTTTAACTTATACGGAGGGTACGGATATTTTCCACCATTATAACATCGTCAAAGATTCCCTTAAAATCTTATAAGAATATTTTAAAAATAAATGTCTTCTTTATAATTATGTGACTCTTAAATGATTTCAAAATAGAAGGAGATATTTCTCTAAAAAAGGGTTTTGATTTCAACTATGTCAACATCCTTTGATGGATTTTAAGCTTATTTGAAGTTGATTTATTATGATAAAAAACATCCATATTGTATTGAAGGTTTTGTGATATGTTTGACTATTTTTGTGTTATTTTTACACTATTCATGGTTATAGATAAAGTATTGACATTTCGTATGCTAGTTTTAATACAAATGTTTCCGTTATGTTTAAACCTTTTAATATGAGGAATGCATTAGACTTAGTAAGTGACGGGTGGAGCCCGCTATAGCTCCTCGATGAATCGGTAGGTCTCATGAGACAAACTAGTGTCTTGGAATAAGTCCTTGACAAAATATTATTTGTAGTCCTGGCACAAGTCCTTGATTATGTTGTTATAAAGTCCGGTATTATACATTCCATCATTATGAAAGTGGCTATTGATATTACATGTGATTATTCGACTAGTAGAATATCCATGTGAATAAGTAAATGGAATTATTTGATTTTATCTTTTTAATATTATGCTGAAGTTCAAGTTTAAAAGACTTTTGTTTTAGTCTTATACATTACCTTAAATGTTTATACTTATTTATGAAAGTCTCCGCTATATTGTTATCCTTACTGAGAATCTGAGCTCACCCCTTTCTATGTTTTATTTTTCCTAGGATGTGAATAAGTATTTTATGACTGACCTTCAGGGATAGTTTGGGGGGATATGAGTGTGATCTATGGAAATAATGTTGTTGTTGTTTTTCATTTTATAATGTAATGTAAAACTTATGAATGTATATAGTATTTCAAGGCTACTGAACTGATCGGTCTTTTGGGACATGATTTCCTTGTATCATGCCGATGTTATGTTATAATGCACCAAATATGGGTAACTGGGGTCGGGGTGTTACAGTTGGTATCATAGGAAGTTTAGTACAAACCTTGGAAACTAGATTTTGATAAACTCTGATTAGAGTACATAGCCTTAAGATAGACTTTGAGGATTTGTATAGAAGAACTTTATAGAATTTTGGTATTGTAGAGATTTTGTGAGTTTCCAAGCAATACATCCTTGTCTGGATACGAGCTGGTAAAGGCGGCTCTTGTACAGATGTACCTAGGGGTAAAACCCGAAAACACCGCTTTGAGCTATTCTCAAACGAGAACTCGTGCATGAAAACGGGTCTTGTTGCACTCTTGGTTACGACACTCCAAGGGGATATTCTTAGGATAATTATAATTTTCTTTAAAAACCATTATGAAGGGTTTATGAGTATATACTTCCTTAAAGAATTTTTTTTATGATTATGGATTATATCAATAAACTGTTCAGTTTGTTGCAAGTGTTTTACAAGTTTGGAATTATGTATTTCGATTCATAAACTAATCTAGTTTATGCCATTGTTTAGAAATGGCACCTAGTGGAAGGAATGGAGACCATATCAATACACACAATCCATCTAGGGATTTCCCTCCTCCTCAAGATAATTATAGTGGAGCTGGTGATACATCTGGTGCTGATCAACTTATCACCATACTGGGACAACTCACTCAGGTTATAAATAATAACCATACCTGCATGAAGCACTTTGATCCACAGCATGGAGGATCAATGTTAGATCTCTTCATGAGGAAACAAACACCAACATTCAATGGGAGTACAAATCCATTATTATCTGAGAAATTGATAAATTCCTTAGAGAAAATATTCCACACCTTGGGGAGTAGTGAAAGGGAAAAAGTTTTCATGGTAGTTTACCACCTCACTAGAGATGCTGATCAATGGTTGGCATTGATTAAAAATGAAATGGAAGATGATGAAGTATCAAATATGGAATGGAGGGAGTTTAAATATACTTTCTTTGAAAAATACTTTTCTCATGACCATCGAGCAGATATGGAAAGGTAATTTCCGAGTCTGAGGAAAAAAGAGGATGAGAATGTTGCAAAATATGAGGAAAACTTTACAAGGTTAGCGAGGCATGCTACAGATTATATACATAACCCAAGAAGTATGATTGATCATTTATTTTATGGGTTAAAAACATTTCTCCATCGAGAATTAGTCTCACAATCCATCTCGTCATACAAAGATATTGTCTAATGTGATGTCAAGATAGAAAAAGAATTCTCTAAGTCTTATGAATTTAAAGAAAAGAAAGAGAATAAGAGATCTGATGAACACTATGGAAATGGAAATAAGGGGAAGAATAGAAAATTTGAATATCCATCCTGTAGTAAATGTGGGAAGAAACACCCTGGTACTTTCCTGAAGGGAATGAGAGTCTGTTACAAGTGTGGTGAAAAAGGCCACCAAGCTCGTGATTGTAAGGGGAATAAAGAGTTTTTCTATGTTGAATGCTATAATTGAAGAGAAATGGGCCATTATGCGAATGAATGTCCTAAGCGTCAGGGGAACTTACATCAGAAATAGCCAAGGGATCAAGGCCAATATTATGCTATCACTAATGCTGAGGTTGAAGCTCCAAAAGATGTTGTGGCAGGTAATTTAATGGTTTCCTCAAGTTTTTCAAATGCTTTATTTGATTTTGGATCATCGCATTATTTCATATCTTCCCAATTTTCTAAGAAAATTAGGTATTTCCAATTTGATTTAACAAGGGAGTTGTTAGTCAAAACTCCTAAGAGAAGTATCATTGCAATAAATTTTTGTGAATCAATCCCTATTAGGGTATATAAATGTTCTTTATCGGCTAATCTCATCGTCATACCCATGATTGAATTTGATATAATTATTGGTATGGATTGGATTTCAGACCATAATGTAAAAATTTATTGTAAGAAGAAGGAGGTTACGATTTTTGATGATGATGATAAAGAACACATTATCTTTAGAGCAGAATTTTCACCACCTGATTCTTATCTAGATCCACCCCAAGTAGATCAACTAAATTCAATTATTGGGGAGGAATATAATGAAATAAATGTGGGTGAGGAAAATAATGTTCAAATATAATATGTACCTATTGTGCAAGAATATTCTGACTTTTTTCCAGAAGATTTACCTAGAAATCCTCCAGAACGAGAAATTAAGTTTTAAATTGATTTAATTCCTGGTTCAAGGCCCATATCGAATACGCCTTATAGAATGGAAACTATGGAATTAGTGGAACTAAAGAAAAAACTAGAGGAATTGACTAAAAATCTATTTATTCGCCCTAGTGTTTTTTCATGGGGAGCCCCTATCCTTTTTGTTCAAAAGAAAGATGGATCTATGAGGCTGTGCATTGACTATAGGGAGATCAATGCTATAATAATAAAGAACAAGTATCCCCTACCTCGCATTGATGATTTATTTGACCAACTTCATGGAGCTCAATAATTTTCAAAGATTGAACTTCGATCTGGATATCATCAGTTTTGCATGAAGAAGGAAGACATTCTGAAGACAGAATTTCGAACCAGGTATGGGCATTAAGAGTTTACAGTAATGCCTTTTGGATTGACTAATGCACCCTCTGTCTTCATGGATATAATGAATAGGGTTTTCAAGTAATATCTTGATGAATTTGTAGTGGTATTTATCTATGATATCTTGGTATACTCCAAAAGCTACAAAGATCATGAAAACCACTTGCGCGTTATTCTAAAGACTCCTAGAAGACATGAACTATATGGGAAGTTTAGTAGGTGTGAATTCTGGCTTCAAGAGATTTCTTTTCTTAGACATATTGTCTCTATGGATGGAATATCTGTTGATCCTTCAAATACCAAGGCAATCCAAGAATGGCCATCACTGACAAGTATAACTGAGGTACAAAATTTTATTGGTTTAGTAGGTTATTATCGAGGTTTCGCCCAGAATTTTTCCCGATTGGATAACCCATTAAAAATCTCACACGTAAAGGGGTTAAATTTGTTTGGACAAAAGAGTGTGAAGAATGTTTTGAAGAACTAAAGAGAATATTAGTCAATGCTCCTACCTAGACTCTACCATTGGGGAATGATGGGTTTGTTATTTATAGTGATGCTTCAAAGAATGGACTTGGTTTCGTCCTTATGCAGAATGATAGGGTTATTGCTTATGCATCATGACAGCTAAAAATTCATGAACAAAACTATCCCACTCTTGATCTTGAGTTAGAAGTTGTAATATTTTATTTGTAGATATGGATACATTATCTCTATGGTGAAAAATGTGAGATATATACCGATCATAATAGTTTGAAGTATATTTTCTCATAGAAAGAACTCAATATGAGGTAAAGGCGATGGCTTGAACTACTCAAGTATTATGATTTCATGATACAAAACAACCCGGGGAAGGCAAATAAGGTGGTAGATTCTTTGAGCAGAAAAGATCATGGAGTTTTGAACAAGATGAGAGTTCAAAGGGATCCTATTTTCATGGATCTAGTAAATATGGATATGGGAATAACCATGGAAGGTGAAACATTAATGCCTTTTCAAATGGTTTCCAAACCATATTTAATATAAAGGATAAAAAGTTCTCAGGTTGATGATGAGGAGTTTCAAAAGAATATTAAAGCTGTGAATGATGGGATATTGAGTGACTTCGTATATGAAGATGGAATTTTGAAATTTGGGAAGAGACTTTGTGTTCCCGATATACTTGATCTAAAAAGAGAATTGTTGGATGATGCCCATAGCTCCAATTTCTCTATACACCATGGGAGCACCAAAATTTATAGATATTTGAAGGAACATTTTTGGAGGGACAACATGAAGAGGGGGATTTCAGATTGTGTGTCAAGATGTATAGTTTTCCAACAGGTGAAAGCTAAAAGGCAACAACCTGGATGAGTCATGCAACCTCTTCCCATACCTGAATGGAAATGGGATAATATTACGATGGAATTTGTCATGGGACTACCAGAGACTCCTAGAAGGAACGATGCAATATGGGTTGTTGTTGATTTTCTTACCAAATCAACACATTTTCTTGATATAATAGAATATTTTCCAATTGAATGTCTAGAAAGACTATATATTAATGAAGTTGTGAGACTTCATGGAGTCCCACTATCTATTTTTTCTGATCGTGATCCCCGTATTACCTCAAGATTTTAGAAAAGTCTTAAGAAATCCTTGGATATTGAACTTTGTTTGAGAACTGCCTACTACCCTCAAACTGATGGACAATCAGAACAGACTATTAAAACCTTAGAAGACATATTGAGATCTTACTCACTTGACTTTCAAGGTATGTGGGATCAATATTTACCTCTGTTAGAATTTTTCTATAATAATAACTTCCATTCAAGTATTCAGATGACACCATATGAAGCACTATACAGAATGAGATGTCGTACACCAACCTGTTGGGATGATGTTGGTGAATGAAAACTCTTAGGCCCAGAACATGTGGAGGAAACGATGGAAAAGGGAAGGAAATCCAAACCCACATCAAATCATCTCAAAGTAGGCAGAAGAGCTATACCGATAACTGAAGGAAGGATTTGGAATTTTATGTAGGAGATCATGTTTTCTTGAAGGTATCTCCATGTAAGTGAATTATATGATTCGATAAGAAGGGTAAATTGAGTCCCAGGTACATTGGACCTTTCCAAATTCTAGAAAGAATTGGGGTTGCAACTTACCGTTTGTCAATGCCACTAAGTATCTCCAAAATTCATGATGTGTTCCACATATCACTATTGAGAAAATAGATGCTTGACCCAATGCATGTAATTACCTATGAAGAATTAGAACTGAAACATGATCTATCTTATTGTGAAGAGACTATCAAGGTTCTTGATACAGGAGAACAAGTGTTGAGAAACCGGATGACTCATCTGGTAAAAGTTCTATGGAGAAACCATAAGATGAAAGAGACAATGTGGGAACCCGAGGAACTTATGATGAAGAACCACCCAAATCTTTTTATGCTATAATATTCAAGAAATTTCAAGGACTAAATTATTTTAAGGATGGTAGAATGTAACACCCCAAGCTTCCACGGTACGTTTCCCTTTGAATAATGAAATAACTTTCGTTGTACGCAACTTCGAGATTCTAACACTTCGCGACCAATCAAACTAGATGTTATGAATAGTAATAACCACTTTTTGAAAATTTATAAATTTTATCTTTCAAAATAGACTTCATTTTTAGATTTGGAATATCAAAATTAGCTTAGGGTGAATTTTTGGTATTTTTCTAAAAACATTCAATTTTTGATGAATACTGAAAAACACTGAGTTATTGTTTAAAACGACTTTTTATTTAAATAATTATTTATTTTATTTATTTTAGGTCAAAATAGATACATAATACCTATACAAGTTCAATGTAATTCTTTGGAGTCAGTTTATAATAATTTTAGATATATACAAATTTTATAGAACATTTTACCGTCTTTTACCCACCTCCTAGGAGCATTTGAAAATTTACATAAAACTTAATTTTATTGCTTTTGTGAGTTGAATTTAAAAAATAAAAGAGACACATTTGATATCAGTAAGTAAAATTTGGTTCAATAAGATGAAAATAATTTTGAATGAATAGTAACTTTTTACTTTTATTTACCATGGTTAAAAGTAAATAGGGTAATTAAGGGTAAAAATGATATTATTATTATCCTAACACACGTCCTAATTCTATTGTATAAGTTTAATTTGACCAAAAACAACCTTATTAATAAAATATGATCCTTTAGGTCCACTTGGATAAAATTATGACATTTATTATTATTTTATTTAAAGATGAGTTAAAAGAGTTAACATCAAAGTTTAATAACTAAACCATTTTTAATATAAGGTTACACATAAGATAAATTCGAATATAAATATTAATTACAAATATAAAAAGATTTACAACATAATGGTATTTTATTTATATTCTTTAGACATTAAATAATTTAATTTATTTATGACACAATGATGATGCAGTAATTACCTAATTAATGATATATTAAAATATTTGATATTATAAATATCAAAATAAATGTAATTTGAGACTTTTTGTGAATTAAACTAATTTTCTAGGTTAATATGACATGTTAGTTTTGGTTAGATGAATTTTTTTGAAGTAATAATGATGTTATGAATTTAGAAAAAACAAAATACCAAATAGTGTCAAAATTGACATAAAAGAGTTTTTAAAAAATATATTATATTATTAATTTATATTCTATTTTTAAAAATCTAAGGTTTAGCCAAAATACTTATATAATGATATTTATATCATTAATGAACCACTTGGTGTTCTATTAGAAGTTTATAGTAATTTTATTAACCATATAATATAAAAATACAAAGAGACATGGTAAATGTCAAACTAATTAACTAAGAGTTAAATCTAGAAGATAAGGTTAATATAGTGACCCAAACCTATCTAAAACATATTGGTTGAGTGGTTTTATACTCATACCCACCTTAGCCTTTAAATAATTCATTTTGGATCCATTAGAAACCGAAAATGATTTTATTATAAAATAATATTTCTAGCTTTTCCTAAGGTTCCCCTCACCCCTCTTATAAAAGGGCACTTCCCCTTCTCTCTAATTCACACCTTCAAAGCCATTTGGCTCAGAAAAAACCTACCAAAATAACCTCTCAACTATGATACCTTCATTCTAGAGGCCTTTATTTAGTTATAAAGACAACCTAATGAGCCTTTTTGTTCAAATCAATAGGAAGAACTCGAAGTAGAGGTAAATATTTCTTCAACTCTTTCAAGTTCCTTTCTTCTTTCACTTCCTCTTTCTTTGTTGTTTCCATTATAAAATAATAAATTCAGTATATTCTATATAATGTGATGTTATTATAAATATGGTACAACTATATTCATTATTCTATCCATCCTTTGAATGACATGTCACCATACGTGCGTACGTACGACATACCGTCTCCACGTCGTGGTGTAATTGTTATTCAATACATTATTATTTGGATGGGTATAATAATGATGTATAATTGATGTAAATAATAAATATAACATGTTTATTATTATTTATATATGATATACCATCCAATTATATATTATTTTAATATCAAAAGAATGATATTGTCGCTCGTGTGTATCTACGGATTATCGTCTCCACGAACGCAATGAGATTCTTTCCCCATCGTAATCCATTCAAGAATAATTTTAATTATATGATTAAAAATAACATTTAAAGACTTAATATCATTCCTAATATCAATAAGACACATCCTATCCATAACAAACATTACTTATGTAACAAATCATATAAAGGAAAACGAATCAGTTAGCACCCTAAATGACGATATTACTAAGATATTATTGACAAAGCAATATTAAAAGATCATATATGATATCATATTGATGTATATGATTATAGTATAATTTAATAACAATTATTTCACCATTATACAGAAGGTTAAACTACCCTCAACCACTTAAAAGTACAAGGTAAGGGTTAATTTTACAATCTCTTTATTATCCAAGGTTATTTTTACGTAAGTATCTACTGGGACCTCGTTATCATCCACATCCATATTTCTTAAAAATGTATTTCAATTTTTTTTAATATTTACTAGATAATGGGGTAAAGTCATTTATAACCTTATTTGACCTAATATGTTTTGAAAGGAATCTTTCCGTCGTTTCCCAAACAAGGTACTTTATGACATTTTTCGACAAAATTAAGGTAAGAATGTTTTTTAAATTATACGGTGGGTGCAACCATTTTCCACCATTATAACATCATCGAATATTCCCTTAAAATATTATTAGAATATTTTAAAAATAAATTTCTTCTTTATATTTATGTGACTCTTAAATGATTTCAAAATAGAAATAGATATTTCTCTAAAAAAAGGGTTTTGATTTCATCTATGTCAACATCCTTTGATGGATTTTAAGCTTATTTGAAGTTTATTTATTATGATAAAAAACTTCCATATTGTATTGAAGGTTGTGTGATATGTTTGACTATTTTTGTGTTATTTTTACACTATTCATGGTTATAGATAAAGTATTGACATTTCGTATGCTAGTTTTAATACAAATGTTTCCGTTATGTTTAAACCTTTTAATATGAGGAATGCATTGGACTTAGTAAGTGACGGGTGGAGCCCGCTATAGCTCCTCGATGCATCGGTAGGTCTCATGAGACAAACTAGTGTCTTGGAATAAGTCCTTGACAAAATATTATTTGTAGTCCTGGCACAAGTCCTTGATTATGTTGTTATAAAGTCTGGTATTATACATTCCATCATTATGAAAGTGGCTATTGATATTACATGTGATTATTAGACTAGTAGAATATCAATATGAATAAGTAAATAGAATTATTTGATTTTATCTTTTCCATATTATGATGATGTTTAAGTTTAAATGTATTTTTTTTAGTCTTATACATTTCCTTAAATGTTTATGCTTATTTATTAACGTTTCCGCTATATTGTTATCCTTACTGAGTATCTGAGCTCACCCATTTATATGTTTTATTTTTCCCAAGATGTGAAGAATTATTTTATGACTAACCTGCAGATATAGTCTTAGTGGATATGAGTGTTATCTATGGAAATAATGTTGTTGTAGTTTTTCATTTTATAATGTAATGTATGACTTAGGAATGTATCTAGTATTTCCATGGCTACTAAACTGATTGGTATTTTGGGACATAGTTTCCTTGTATCATGCCAATGTTACGTAATAATGCACCGAATCTGGGTAACTGGGGTTGGGGCGTTACATTCAAAGACCAAATTCACAGAAAATGTGGTGTTCTAGGTGAAAACCACCTACTAGGTGCGATGATATGATTGATATAGTGAAATGTTGGAAGTATTTGATGAAAACCCCAAATTATGTGGGGTGAGATGTGTTACCATGATTATGGTAATTTTGACTTGTCTTAATTCCTTACCGATAATGAGCTGAAGCAGGTAGAGCCGGTCCCCATAGACATGAGGTATAATTTGTGATTGTTTAATATATTTTTGTTTATATATGTACCATATTTATGATGATGACATACACTTGTATATATTATGAAATAATGTTAAGTGTTGTTGGAGGTGTCCGTATGAGTCTTGTACTCACACCCTACTCGATCATTTCAGTGCACTTGTAGATTTTATGGCCAAAGACTTGGTGAAAGGAATGGGCCTTATGGTGGCAAGATGAGTAGAGGAGTACGAAGCTCACAATGGATCGAGACAGGGACCATAAGACTCAACATATGTGTATTTATTTGTTAATTTATTTATCTATTTCTTACACTCTGGACAACCCTACTACCTTGGTAGCTATTTTTATATATATCCCATCTTTAGTTTCCTCATGTAATTTGATTATTTGATTATTTAATATTTTTATTATATTTGTTTATTGTTATCTGTTAGATGAAATGATACAAAGGGTATATTCTCCCCATTTATGTATATAGACCCTCACTGCTAGTTGACAACCTCTTTTATATGGGGAGACACCAATGAGGTCATTTGGAATTCTGGATCAGATCCAGTGGTTCGGCTCAGGATGTTACACTGGTGGGTTGGGTAATGAAAATTTCCTTTACCTAAACTTGTAACCAATAATAGACGATCTTATACTCAGGTACCTAAGTTCCATTGCATCCCAATCAAGGTGTGACTAAAAATTAGCATATGACAACCCATATATTAATACACCTAAATTAATGATTTATTATATAATAAAACACTTAATATAACCCCAAAAGAATGTGAGGCCTAGTGTTTTGAACAATTAGGTACATATCATAACAACTTGAAATACAAATACAAATACATAGACTAAAACACTATAATATGCCCGTAAATTAACTTGGACTTCTAAAACTACACAGGATAACCTAGGAATATACATAATAAAGGGGTGTGATATATATCCAATCAAGGGAATAATCAAAGAATAAGATGATGAAAGTAATACATGTGAGTTTAGAGGTATATCAAGATGACATAAAATGGTTTAGAATCATAATATTGAACAATGAGGCCTGATATAACATGATAACATCAAGGCAATATAAGAATATGGAAACAACAACAAAAAGATATCATAAACATAAGTTATATATTACCACTGATAAATAATAACATAATGTGATTAGGATAACCTCATGTACACCATAGATGGTATCTCTTGAGATAAAAACATTACCCAATGCATCGATGCACTATATAATTTTATGCCCACCCATCACTTTCATATCATGTACATGCATAAGTGTGCCACATAGATCAAACATTATAACAATTACTTTCATCACTTTTAATACTATAATTAAATAGTGTAGATTTCATACTTGGAGGAACCCAATCAATGAAAGTTAGGTACATCTATGTGAATACCCTTGAGTAGAAATGGGGATGTGTATTCACTACACAAATGTTTGTCATAGAAAATTGTAGGATAATTTTGGCAGTATATGGAGGGTATACAAAGATTCATTGAAGACTTTAATGAGAATGAAAGGATTATATCATCACATGGAAATAATAAGTACAGTAATAGGGATATATTAAAAAAAATTCCAACATGATCAATTGGAAATCAAAAGGCATAATATAAATAAGGTGCTTAAATAAAGAGGAGAAGAAGAGGACCCCTTACTTTGACATTGTAACAGATAAGTTAAAGGTTATAAAGGGAGGGGATAAATGATCTATCAATCATAGAACATAAATTGGACATTAAATGGATATTTATATAGTAATAAAAACATGATCAATTGAGATTTAAAAGGCTAAATAAAAATATGGTTAATTAATGTAAAAGAAGAGAGAGATCCCTTACCTTGAGAGGGAACTTATAAAATCTTGGGGAGAGCATATTAAGAGAATGATAACACCTTGGAAGGGATATTGAGAGGGAATGGAAGATTAATTTGATGCTTTATGATTTTTTAGTGATGATAAATGAGAGATTGGGTGGGTTTTTATAGAAAAAGAGAGGGAAATTCATAATTAATTTCTAAACTTAGGTATTGGACTCTATATGATAAACTAATCCAAAACATAAACCCTCACATGGGTTTTACACATTTTGTATACAAAATAGGAGTTGATATCATTATTTTATAAGTCTAAGAACCTAAATAGGTAAAATAATACCCTTGGTGATGTGGAAGTGAGTCATGTTTATAAAAAATTGATTTTAAAACCATAAAAATAATATAGGCTTTGTAAGATTCATTATGTTTTTTTAAAATTAATTAAATAAATTTTAAAAACACATTATTTTAAAGGGGAAACATAATTTTGGTCATGGATTATCATGAACCCGACCAAGTACCCTCTTAACCCTATAACTGATCCAGTCCTGACATCACCTAAAGGGTGTTCCCAATCACCACAGGTTGGAAACTAACACCTAGCATCATACAAAAATGGAAGTGGGAACAATTTTTTCATAAACACTATTGAATAAGATAAAAAATACAATATTCATATAAAAGAAAATCCAGAGGGAGAATTGTACCATAAGTCAAATAGGTTTAAAAAACCAAAGTAATACAGCAGAGAAATAGAAAACAGAAATAACAACACAAGTACCAATAGACGTAACTCTACAAGTCTATGGAATAATATCTAGAACCACCTCCAAGTGGTTCTTTACCCTTTCTAGAACCTAGAAGTAGATAATCTAAAAACATATGAAGTCATAGGTAGGGTTTGAGCTAAAATCCCCATAGGTTCTCACCAAGGATTCCATCATAGATTCCAACATTTAATTAACTAAATAAAGAGATTTAATTTTTCAAATAAACAAGTTTGGAATTTCAAAACATATTTAAATAAAAAATTATTTACTTGTAAAAATATGGAATACATTTCAAATGATGGAAATACCATAAAAAATGTATTAAATAACACTTTTATATAAAATAGTTTATATAAATTAAAATTCATGTAAAATAGTTTAGAAACCTTCACATACATTTATATCTCATACCAAAATAGGAGAGCAACATGGTCATCTGATAATATGTACAATAGTTCTAGGTTATGGTATCCTCACAATCTCAAGTGATAATAACTAAAATGTGTACACACGTCCTTTGGCACTAGAAAGAGAGGACTAATCTATACCCCATTTGGGAATAATATGTGTTAAAAAGTATTTATTTAGTATTGTAAAGCGTCAATCTAATTCTAGGGCATTCCCATACTAGTATGTTTGTCCCAAATAAATCACCAACTACCTAGGATTGCATGTGCTCTAGTAAAAATAAATGATGGGAAAATTATTTTAAGAATGATTAAAATACAATTAAATACCATTCTCCCATTTCAAAAATGCTAATTTTCCATTTTAGAAAAATGGTTTTTAATCAAAACATGCCTTTTTTCAAGATAAAACCCAATTGTTTATATCAAAAACATTTTTAATTCATTTTCCGAAATAAGAATTTAAAATCAATACACAAATTCAATTTCAAAAATTCAATTTCCATAATTAAATTCAAAAATTAAAACGAAATAATTTCCATCAAATTCACAATTTAAATTCAACCATTTAAATCTTCAAAAAATTTCATCAATTTCACAACAACACCCCAATTCAACAGAATTGGGGGATTTCCCAATTTCAAGAAAAAATCCAATTTCCAAAAACCCTAATTCCTTGGAACTAGGTTTTTAATCAATAAATTAAAAGAAATTTTATTTTTAATAGTAAAAAAAATTAAATCAACAATCAATTAATTTAAGTTTAATAAAAATTGAGAATTAAGAAATAACCTCCTACCTTTCTTACAGAAACAAAAAGCTCACAATGGAACCTAAAAATAATAACAAAGGCACAAAAGATCTAGGAACTTAACCTAGTGAAAATATTCAATAACATGGGACTTAAATCTAGTTATCCTAAATGATCTATAAAATACCAAGGAGAAAAAAGAAATAAATGAAGAGATTGGGGGAATGATTACCTGAAAAGTCACACTACATTCATAACCATGACTTATTGATGAATGAAATGACCCTAAAGGGTTTTAGGGATCGATAAAAACATTGGGAAGGATCTTGGGTCAAGAGAAAAGAAATATGGAAAGAAGGAAATAAAAATTTTAGATGAGAAGCCTATTTAAAAACAACATTCTGAACATTACATGATGTGTAACCCAATCACATGTACTGTAATTTAATATCCTCAAAATCATCAAACACCCATCACCTTTTCCTAAAAATATATTTATTATTAATTTATAACTTATACGTCATGTAACCACATTACACAACATAAAACTACATAGAATGTTGTAGAACTAACATGTTTTACGTTGAGAATCTAAAAAATATATGACTTTTCCATTATAGTTATCCTCCCAATTCCTTCTCATCCCTAACTAGATAAGGAAAAAGGAAAACCATTAAAATATTTAAAATGTATCTATCATAAGAGTAACGAGATATTAAGACCTCCCCGCCATAAAAAAACTTTATGTCCCCAGAAAGCCGATCAAGAAAATTTTATATTGAAAAGGTGAGGCCATTGGTCTCTCATCAATTCCTTTTTCTCCCATGTCTCATGAGAATCAGAACTATGCTTCCATATAACATGAAACAAAGGTATCACCCTCCCACGATGTACCTTGGTTTCAAAATAAAATATCCTGACTAGACATTCATTCATTGATAAATCATGCTCAAACTCAATATCACACCATCATAGAACATGAGATGAATCAGATATATACTTATAGAGTTGAGATACATGAAACACATAATTTATCAATGTCAGTTTTGGGGGAAGTGATAACCAATAAAAAACTTTCCCTACCTCTTTAGCAATCTCAAAATGTCTTATAATATGGTGAGAAACATTCCATTTCTTCCCGAGCCATCAATGACCCAACCAAGGTCAAACATTCAAGAAAAACATGTCACCAATTGATATTTCTAATTTCCTATGGTTATGATCAACATGAGACTTATATTTATTATGTGCTGTTAACATTTTCTGATGAATCAACTGAATCTTTGTTGTTGTATCATGAACCAATCGTGGTCCAACCAAACAACTTATCCCAATCTCCAACCAACACAATATAGATATGTAAGGCCAGACATACAATGCCTAAAAAGAAGATATTATGATCATATACTGGTAACTATTGATATAAAAAAACTCAAACAACCCTATATGATTATCCCAAGATCCACCAAAGTCAAGAACACAGGTGAGAATCATATGCTTAAGAATCTGTATAGCTCTTTCTCTCTGTCCATCTGACTTTGGATGGTAAGTTTTATTAAAAAATACCTGATATCCCAGTTCCTCCTAAAGGCCTCTCAAAAAATGAGAAGTGAACCGAAAATCTCTATCAGAAACTACAACATATGAAACTTTTTGCAGGCAAAAAATATCTTTCATATATATATTTATCAAATATTCAACTTTGGTTGTGTCGTGAATGAGTAAAAAGTGACCTAACTTGGTCAACCTATCAATCTCATACCATATCACATTATTCTTTCTCAAAGTACATGGAAACCAAACCAAAAATTCCATGGAGATATCCTCCCACTTCCAAGTAGGGACTGAAAGTGGCTAAAGAAAACCTGAAGGTTTTTGGTGCTCGATCTTGACCTGGTGGAATGTATAACAGTGAGAGAAAAATTCAGAAATTCCATTTCTCATACCTGGACACTATAATTTATTCCACATTTCATAGAACATCATTGTGGATCCTGTGTGAACAACCCACTGGGAATTATGGAAATCCACCATTAAAACTTTCCTTGCTGCTAATGTCACAACAAAGCGATTCCGATGGCATAGAATGAACTCTTTGAAGAATGACCACTCAACAAATATATCCCCACCATAAAGAGAGCCTCTAATACTATGGAACTCATCATCAAGCTACTATTTCTAAAGAATCATCTTGAGAAGAGAAAATGTCAACTGAAAATTGGCCAAAGAAATCTCATCCCCTAATTCCTAGTCTCCAATATGAAACTGTGCAAAGAGAGTCATAAATTTCCACTATTCTAATGATTTTTTCTTGGCCTGGGTCAGAAGTTTCCCACTCAGATCATCTGCAGTGACATTCCCTTTTCTCAGGGTATATGCGATTTCAAAATAGAAAAACTACAAGTATTCCACCCAAAACCTTTGGCAGAAATTCCAATCATTTTGAGAGAATATATAACTCAAGATCTTGTGGTTTGAGTACACAGTAAACCTTTCTTCATAATGGTACTGCCACTAACTCTTAATTGAGTGAATCATCGGTGCAAGTTTTAGGTCATGGGTCAGATAATTATTATCATGTGACCTAATATGATGAGATCCATAAGAAACAATAGGATCACCTTGTATAATAATACAACCAAAACCTAAAACCTATGCATTACAAAAGACCACATAGCCCTACCTATCCTTAGGAAGATTCAACATCAAAGCAGTAGTCATAAGATGTTTCATCTCAACAAAATAATTCTTACATATTTCATACCAAGAAAAATTTACTCCCTTATGAGTTAGAGAAGTCATCAGAGAAGACAACATTTAAAAGTCCTTTAAGAATTGGAAATAGTACCCAACTAGACCCAAGAAGCTTTGAATCTCTAGAACATTACATGGTCGTTACCATGTCATAATAGCTTTTAACTTCTCAGGAACAATGGATATCCCATGTTCTGACACCATGTACCTCAAGAACATCACTTCTTATATCCAAAAATCACATTTCCAATGCTTGGAATAAAGTCAGTGATTTCTCAGAAAACTTAGGATTATACTCAGATGATTCCCATGATCCTCCTCATAATTAGAGTAAACAAAGATGTCATCCAGAAAGACTACCATGAAGGTATCAAGATAATCATGAAAAATACCATTAATCAAATCCATAAAGACTATAGTAGAAATGGTTAGAGAAAAGGGAATGACAAGGTACTGATAATGGACATACCTTCTTAGAAAGGAAGTTTTATTAATGTCAGATTCTTTTATTCTCAATTGATGGTAACCAGATCAAAGATCAATCTTCAAAAACCACTTTTACCCTTTCAAATGATGAAATAGATAATCTATACAGGGAAATAGATACTTTTTCTTTACTATCACTTGATTGATATGTCATTAATCAACACATAGACTAAGTGAACCATCAACTTTCTTATCATAGAGAACTAGCATTGCCCAATCTAACACACTAGGTCATATAAAGACTTTATCTAGAAGATCATCCAATTGAGTCTTTAGCTATTTCAATTCTGCTAGTTCCATGCGGTAAGAGGGAATATAAACTGGTTGAGTACCAGGAACTAAGAAAACAGAAAACTCAACCTCCCTTACCGGTCGAAAACCAGATAAGTCATAAAGAAACATGTAAAGACCCGAAGCTTGACGTACATGTACATTACATTACTTTTGCAGAATATCTAATACATAACAAAAACAGACACACAAGGACCATAATAGTTTAGTGTCTTTGGAAACTTGGAATATAAAATTCAAATCATTTTGAAAGATCTTCAACATCTCCCATAACAATCCTCCCCTTTTTGTTTCCTTACCTAAAACCTTTCTTTTAATCCTGGGCGAAAAGAAAACATAAAAAGGGTGAGCTCAAATGCCCAGTAAGGGTAAGCATGGAGAAAATAAAACAAACCATATACATTTGAACTTAAAAACATGAACATAATATTTAAACATCAAAATCTTGAGCAATGACATAAAACATGGCAGTACGTAAGGCATAGAACATAATGGATAATCAATCATGATAAAATAGAATATGAATAAAGCATGTAATTGTGGCATCCATTAAGCATATGTAATGATTTCCATAGTATCCAAGGTATTACTACCATGGCCATCTTAGTGGACAAAGTCCCTTTCTGAATCGAGTTCACTCCTCGTTTCAGTCCTGTAACACTGAACCAGATTAACTTATCGTTCCAGCCAAGTCTATCTAATGAGATATAAATCTTTACCCAATGCATTGGAGGGAGATATAGGTCCCACACATCTCATAATGAAATCATTCTTACTTGTGCCACAAAATAAACATACATCATTCATAATAACCCAATAAATAAAATGGGTTTCATAAACATCATCCCATCATCACATAATCCATATAAAAGAAATGGATATCATTTCATAATAAGAAAAGTGAAACCATGTAAATCATAGAGACATGTTACTTGAAACATACACATATGAAATAATGTCATCTTAGATGAAAAATGGTTTTGATAAAACACTTGAAATGAACTCTTGAGGAAAATATCCTTTCTTCTTCAAAATCATTTTCTTTTCAATAAATGTCATGCAATTTTAAAATAAAAGGATTTTTTTGAAAATAGTCATGAAATCTTTTGGAGTAAGCTTCATGAAAATAATTCTTTATAAGACCGTAAAAATCCTTTCATGACGTATAATTTAAAAAAACATTCTTCTGGTACTTTTTCCGGAAAAGTCAAAAAGTACCTCGTAAAAGAAAGATTCCTTACACACCATGTAGTAAAATTTCAAAATGGGTAAAAAGTACTTCAAACATACATAAAAACACTTTTAGAAAACATGGACTTGGTTGATAACAATATCCGCAGTAAATACTTACGAATAAACAATCTTGGATAAGAAACGAGATTGGAATAATTATCCCTTACCTTACATCCGATATGCTTCGTATGTATCCGAACCTCCTGTATAATGATTTAAATAATGTCATTGACTTATTACATAATCATATTCATTGTTATGATATCATATATGGTTCACTTATGACTTTATATTACCCATTCTTTTGTAAATTAATTTTAAAGTAACGTTTTGGATAAAATCGTTTCATTTGTCGTTCGTGTTTTAACTTGTAATTATTCATATGATTACTTAGATCATGGTTATTTAAATCCAGAAAGTAAAACATGATTTATATATAATATATATTCAGAATATACATATATAAAATAGATCGATAAATGGAAAGAAATACACTGTTCATGGATATGGTAGGCAGTACGTACGCATGAACGCTGTTTTCGTTTCCTTATTGAATTGAATGGAATTAAGTAGATGACATAAATATATATATACATAAATCCAGTATCATTATTATTTCATATATTTTATTATTACTTATTATATATACTTTATAATCATTCATGAATGGTTAATCATTGAGAATGAATCTCATCGCGTCGTGGAGACGGTAGTCCGTACGTACGCACGAGCGATGATATCATTCCCATGATCGTGGAATTGTATTTAAGGGTATGTATAATATTTAAGAATCAATATCACTTTAAAATAATCATATATATTCATTATTTACACCATTATACCCATCCAAGTAAGGTGGTGGTGGAAAATAGATTACACCATGGCGTGGAGATGGTATTCCGTACATACGCACGCACAATGATTTCGTTTTCCGTAGGATGGATAGATGGTGAAATAGGGTTGTTTCATACTTATAATAACATATCAGTATATGAGTGATACTGATGTTATTACTTCATAATAAAACAAATAAATAAGAAGAAGTAGAAGAAGAAATAAAGTTGAAAGAATCGGTAACAGACATTACCTCTTCTTTGATGCGCCTCTTTGAGACCTCTTCTTAGGGAACTAAAATTGGTCTTTGAAGAAGACCAGGACCTATAGGATTTTTATAGGGAAGTGGATAAGGGAATTTGGCAGGGGTTTCCCGAGATTGAAGGCTCAAATTGGTGTGAGGAAGAGAGGGAGGAGGTTCCCTTTTATAAGGGAGGAGAGGGGCGCTTTTGGAAAAACTGAAAATATTATTTTATTATAAAGTCATATTCGGTTTTTAATAGCTCCAAATTGATTTATTTAAAATCTAAGGTGGGGATGGGTCGAAATAATCACATCCAATAGAATTTAGACATGTTTAGGGTTCTATTTTAACCTTATCATTTAGATTTAACTTTAAGTTAAATAATTTTACTTTTACCATGTCTTTTTGTTTTCTTACACTATAAGGTTAATAAACTTACCATAACAAGACAAACAGACCCCAAGTTGTTTATTATTAATATATATAACCTTATCTAAGTCATTTGGCCGAACCTTGTATTTTTAGGAATAAAATAACAATTAATAATATAATATTTGTTTTAAAAACTCTTTTATGTCAATTTTGACACTATTTGGTAATTTATTTTTGTGAAAATCATAACAGAAAGATTAGTTCAAAAAAAATTAATTAAATCAATACTAAAATTTCATATTAACCTAGAAAATTATTCTAATTCCTAAAAAGTCTCAAATTACATTTATTTGGGTATTTATAACAGCAATTATATCAATATTTCATTAATAAGATAATTACTGCATCATCATTGTGTCATAAATAAATTAAATTATGTAATGTCTAGAAATTAAAAATAAATTCTCATTATGTAGGAAATCGTGTTATATTTCTAATTAATATTTATAGTAGAATTTATCTTATGTATAACTCTATATTAAAAATTATTTAGTTATTAAACTTTGATTTTAACTATTTTAACCCTTCTTTAAATAAATTAATAATAAATGTCCTAATCTAATCCAAGTGGGCCTAAATGGTCATATGTTATTCCTAAGGTTGTTTTTGGTCGAATTACACTTATCCCATAGAATTAGTACATGTGTTAGGGTAATAATAATAACATTTTTACCCTTAATTACCCTATTTACTTTTAACCGTGGTAAAAAAAAGTAAAAAGTTACTATTCACCAAAAATTATTTTCATCTCATTGAACCACATTTTACTTACTAACATCAACCGTGTCTATCGGATTTTTGAAATTCCATTCACAGAAGCAATAAAATTATGTTTTATGTAAATTTGAAAATTATCCTAGGAGGTGGGTAAAAGACGGTGAAAAGTTCAATAAAATTTTTATATATCTAAAATTATTATAAAATGACTCCAATGAATTACTTTGAACTTATATAGGTATTATGTATCAATTTTGACCTAAAATGAAATTAAATAAAATAAATAATTATTTAAATAAAAAGTCAGTTTTTAAAAAGTAACCCAGTGTTTTAACTATTCATCAAAAATTGAAAGTTTTCAGAAAAATACCAAAATTTCACCCTAGGATAATTTTGATATTCCGAATCCAAAAATGAAGTCCATTTTGAAAGTTAAAATTTATAAAATTTCAAAAAGTGGGTATTACTATTCATAACGGCTAGTTCTAATAATATTTTAATAATATACCGTTATTTAGTAAAACCCGGTATTGCGTACAACACACGCTATCGAGGAAGGTCGTGATTGCGTGTAATGAAAGCCAAGTCAGGGTTGCGTGTTGTGCAAGACTCCTTTGTTGTTTTGTTATAATAGAATCCAACCATTTTTCATTTATACATTGAATATATATATATATACTCAATGTTGCGTTGAATGACTATTATCAAACGAACTTGAAATTGTGTGTAACACAATCTAAGTATAGTGTTGCATATATTGCAAGCTAATGCGGTGTTATGTATAGCACAAGATAATCTTGTTGTAGCATAAAACACATGACATCAAATAAATTAAAAATAATTCTTATCATAAAATATCGGGTTGTTACAAAACATGTCAAAAAACTTGACAACCAATGAAATAGATCACCGCTTAGAGATTATTGCTCCAAATCAAAGTAAAAAATAGATATTACTTTCCCTAAATCCGAATAAAAATGTCCAGACCTTCTCAACCTTGGGTCCCATTCTCCTTGAAAGACATGACACACACCACATGGTGTAGTAAAGGAAACCTGTCAAATATAGCAATAAATCTAGGCTTTATTGGCAATGAGTCAATCCATCCTGAATATGAAGTTAAGTGGTTTCATGGAAAGAATAAAAAAACTCCAAGAAATCTTGAATTCTAATAGAGATAAAACACAAGAAAGACTATAGGGACCCTTCTCTCTCTTCGTACCAAGGGGTGTAGTAAAATCCATGAGATATGATTAAATCCCCATATAAAGATTTAGTAGTTTAATAATACAAGTTGAAATAAATTAATGGGATGAACTTGTATCAAATAAAGAAGTTTCTAGTGATGAATATATAGTGATGGTACCCGTCACAGTTACTGGACTCGTATCTACTTCATCTAGAGACACTTCCACTACATGAAGAAGCTTAATTCCAGATGCCTGTGGCTGGAACCCTTTGTACATGATGTATTTGATTACCCTACAGTTTTAGAAGGATATAATGATCTTGTTCCACTACATGGAGTGTAAAATATTTGGAAGAACCTCTTTAAGTGGCCCAAACATATGAAGGGGCCATAATTCTTGGGTTTCTTAATGTGAAACCTCTTTGAATGCCTTGGGTTTTCACACTAGTATAAAATTCCAGGCACGACAGGCGGTCTGAAACGACCCTACTGTCGAGAACCACTATAAGAATAATAATGCTTCCTAATTATTTTAAAGTAACCCAAGCTACCACTGGGAGAGAAAGGAACTCCTGATAACACTAACTTACCATCCAAGTCTATTTCAGTCTTCATCACTCTATGCAACACATCTTTATAAGAAGGTAACTTCAGTAAGAAAACCTAAGAATGGATATCTTGTTGAATATCCAAATCAAACTATCGAGTCTTCATATTATCATTTGATACTATCTCAAGTGAAAACTCAACTTTCTTGGAAAAATGGTTTTCATGTTCTATCACAATCTAGTCAGCCTACTCATGTTTGAAAAGCTCTATTGCCTTGTTCAACACCATAAAATATGGATACAAATGGTTGGTGAAAATAGGTTTAAAGTCTTTACACTCTAAGCCCTCATGTTTCGTCCCTGTTACCATCATGTCCCACCATCTCCTAATCAGTCCTTCCCGCATGATAGTGTCACACTTCACCATGATTTCTTCAGGTGTCTCCAAGAACCAAAAAAAATGTTCGATCCTACCCAAACGATCCTCAGCATCTTGTGGATAATTTGATCCCTTAAACATTGGTGTCTTCTAGTGAATGAATTCTTGAGAATGATTCTAGATATAATTCCTTTGGGGTTCCATACTAGAATCTGAATGAGAACTGGTGGTAGTGCATATCCTAGATCTTAGACAATAGGCACAATCACCTCATCCAAAATCAAGTCCATAAGTGTATTCACTCACTGAGGTTCAACATCAGATTCCTTTTGGGTCTGATTCTCATGTCTTATTATATTCATGATTCTATAAAACATCAAAAAACAACAAAGAATATATCAGCTAAAACTCAAGAAGATTAATAAGGGAGAATTAATCCCAACATATAGAGAAAAACCATGAGATTTCAATATATCCAGACCAAAATTAGGGAAAAGACTAGAACTAATCCTCAATATGTCTTTCCCAAACCACACCTGGTGACTTAAGGTTCATTGAATTGAGATCTATCCAGAAACTCAATCACAACTACCTCCTAAGTCCTGATGAGATTACACAAATGCATAATGAATTTAATACAAAATCTTGACCTGGAGATTTGATGCTAATTTGTCACGAAACAGCCCAGGTACCCTGATAACTCGCTAACTGAGTCGACCATAACATGGAATGAAGGGTGTTTCTAATCCCCATGGGTTTGTGACTAGCACTAGGAATTCTACAAAAATGAAATTGGGAATGATTTTTCCACAAACATTGTATAAGAAGATAAATAAGATAGTATGAATACAAAAAGAACTCTACATGGAAAAGTGTACCAGAAGTCAAACAAGTATAAAAAACCCAAAGTGCTATAATAAAGTACCAGAAAACTAAAATAATATCTTAAGTCCTAATGGAATCAACTCTCCAAGTCCACAGATCAATAGCTAGAAGCACCTCCATATGGTGTGTTACCCTTGCTCAAACTTGGAAGGAAATAATATACAAACACTTGAAGTCACAAGTAGGGTGTGAGCTAAAATCCCAGTAGGGTCTCACAAAATATTCCATTATAGATTCCAATATTTAATTAACCAAATAAAGACCTTTAAACTTTCAAATAAAGAGTTTTGTCATTTCAAAATCTTACTTAAATAAACAATGATTTTCATTTCAAAAGATGAAATACATTTCAAATGATGGAAATACTATAAAACTGACTTCCATAATTTATTTATATAAAATAGTTTATATAAATCATAATTCATGTAAAATAGTTCACAAAAATTGGAATACATTTATATCTCATATATAAACAAGCGAGAAACATGGTCATCTGCCAAGAGGTATGATAGTTCCATGTTATGGGATCCTCACACTCTCAAGTGACAATAACTACAATGTGTACACACATCCCTCAACACAGGAAATAAAGACTCATATCTGTCCCACTAGGGAACAATATGTGCTAAGAATTATTTATTTAGTGTTGTAAAGCGTCCATCTGGTGCTAGGGAATTCCCATCCTAGTGTGTTTGTCCCAAATAAATCACCAATTACCTAAGATTTCACGTGATATAGTCCAAATCCATAATGTTAAATTTATTTTAAGACTGCTTAATAAAATAAAATATCACTCTCCCATTTCAAAAATTCCAATTTTTCATTTAAAAACATAAACGAGGTTTTAATTAAAATATGCTTTTTTCAATGATAAAACCCAAAGGTTTCTATCAGAACAATTTTTAATCATTTTTTCACAAATAAGAATTTGAAATCAATTCAAAAATTCAATTTACATATTTAACTTCAATAATTTAATTTACCAAAATTCCAATAATTTCACAATTTAAAATCATCTATTTAAATATCTATAATTTTCTATCAATTTCACAATCACCCCCCAATTCAATGGAATTGGGGGTTTTCACAATTTCAAGAAAAAATTCAATTTCCCAAAACCCCAATTCACTGGAGATGGTTTTTTAATTAATAAATTGAAATAAATTTCATTTTTAATATTAAATGAATTTAAATCAATAATAAAGTAATTTAAAGTTAATAAAAATTGAGTATCAAGACCAAACCACCTACCTTTCTTATAGAAACACAAAGACTGCAACAGAACCCACCAACAAGAACAAAGGAACATAAGATATAGGAACTAAAAATAGAGACAAGATTCAACAACATGGTTCTTAGATCCATCAGTACCTAGATGATCTATCCAAACTTAAGGATAGAAAGAGAAAGAGATGAAGATACGTGGAGAACGCTTACCCGAAAAGTCACACGGCATTCGCAACCACGACCGATTGATGAATGAAATGACCCAAAAGGATTTGAGAGCTTCAAAAATGTATTGTAAAGGCTCTTGGTTAAAGAGAAAATAAATATGGAAGGTATGAAATATAAATTTTATCTAAAATCTTATTTAAAAACAACAGTTGGGACTTTACATGATGTGTAACCCAATTACACGTCATGTAAATGACAATCCCCAATATCACAAAAAAGCCATAACCTTTTATTAAAAATTTATTGATTATTATCTTAGAACTTACACATCATGTAACTACATTATACAGCATGTAAATCCCTAGTATGTTGAAAACCAATAGGTTTTATATAGAGAATCCAACAAATCTATGACTTCGCCATTATAGGTATCCTCCCAATTCCTTCTTGGCCCTACCCAGATAAAGAAAAAGGAAAACCAAAAAAAGGTTTAAAATTTACCTATAAAAAGAGTAATTGTATGTTACATGGACACTCTTTATAGTATTTATTATATTACTTTTTAGCTTGTATGATGTCATAACACATACCATATAATTATACTGTATTTATTTTTCACATGAAAATTCACACATCTTGGAAAATTATAAATAATTTACCATTGGATAATTTTGATGTTTTAATATCAAAATTAATATTTATTTTATCAAAATAATTCTCTAAATATGAGAATTTACATTTTTAAATAATAAATTTCATTTATTGAAAAATACAGTTTTTTGACAATAACAGTTTCAGACCCTTATAAAAATTAAATTTGACTTTAAAAAATTACATTATCATTTTTCCTTAATAAATATTATTTAATAATAATATTTTATAAAAATATAATTTATTTAAAAAAATCTTGAATTCATCAAATTGTGTGTCTCGTTTGAAACTATATATTTCACAAAAATACAATTTTTGTTTCATTGTATCAAAATATAATTTTATAAAAAAATTATTATTTAATTATATAAGGTAATAAAATATAAGTATAACCATTATTTTGTTAAAAAAATATACAAATTCATACTTCTAAGATCTAAATACAAATCCCTTTACTAGAGTAGCGAATTCCCTAAGGGTAAGGTGTGTGATTGTGAGATTTTCTTAGGATGGTTCAATGAACATGGTTTGGGACTTGATATCGATGGTCTTGAAATTATCCCGTAATTGGTTTTTATCATGATTTAGTTTTTTAATATTAGCTTGTTCTTGGTCAAGGAAACATACCATTGATGTTATATCCCTTATAATCTTCGATAAATGGGATTCATGGGTTAAAATCCCACCATTTGAGTCCATCACTTCCTTTTCCTATGTCAAATGGATTTATCATTACCTTATATATATATATTTATATATATAATAATCATATGATAACTGTATAAAAACTATGATATCTTTAATTGTGATTTTTAATAATCTATTAAATCTTATAGGATATAACTTAAAACGGTCCAAAATAACCAAATTAGTGCACATGTTTTATATAATTTCATTTCTTAATAATAAATTTACTCATTTAAAAAGGGAATTTAAGTTATAAATGTTTGTGTCATTACATTATTCCCCCATTTATAAATTTTACCATCAAAATTTCATTCTTACACTAAAATAGACGAGGGTAGTTCTATTTCATCATCTAATCTGGTTCCTAAGTCACTTTTTCAAACTTACCGTTCTACCATAGAACTTTGACTAGGTGAGTTTTCTTATTTCGTAGACCCTTATCACTATGATATAATATATTCACCAGTTTCCCATCATATTAAAGATCATTCTCTAATGGTACCACCTATGGATTCAATACATGTGAGGGGCCTGGTATATACTTCTCCAAGAGGGGTACATGGAACATATCAGGTACTTGAGATAGGTTAGGTGATAGTTCTAGTCAATAGGTCACTTTTATGATGTGATCAAGGATCTCTAAGGGGATATTGTATCTTGGTATAAAATTTAGCTTCTTCCAAAACCTCGTGAATTTATTCTACGGTGATATATAAAAGATCACTTTATCTCTAACCTCAAACTCCAGCTCTCATCGATGATTATTTGCATAGATTTTCTGTCGCATTTGTGTGAATTTCATATGAAACTGAATTATTTGAACATTCTATATCATCTCTTATACAAGAAAAATTCCAATCAGATATCACTCTCCAACTTCATCCCATTATATTTTATTTTGAAACCTCTTCCCATATAGATCCTCATATGATTCCATTTGAATTCTAGAGTGGAAACTGTTATTATATGACAACACCCCTAGGGGAAGGTATTGATCCTAAGATCCTTGGAAATACATTAAATAATATCACATAAAATATTTTAATGTTTTAAGGGTTCTTTTAGACTAACCAATGGTCTAGGGGTGATAAATAGTACCAAAACTCATCTCCATATCCAATGCTTTCTGATGGATTCCCTAGAACCTCAAGGAAAAAATCAAATCTCGATCAGATATTGTAGAGAGTGGAAGTCCATGCAGTATTATGACTTCCATTATGTGTATCTTGGTGAGTTGTTTAAGAGAGAAATATTCATTAAAATTAATGAAATACATTGACTTTTTTAGGAAATCAACTACCACCCATATGGTGTTATTTCCTTTAGGGGTCCTGGGGAGTCCTACAATGAAATACATGGTTATGTTTTTCCATTTCCATACTAGTATGGGTAATTTTTGTTTCATACCCTTCGACTTATATTGTTTATAATTGACTTATTATCATACCATGCATCGTGATACAAATTTTTCAATCTCCCTCTTCATGTTATCCCACTATAAATTTTTCTTCAAATCTCTATACATCTTAGAGATTCTTGTATGAATAGATAAGGATGACCTATGAACATAATCTATAAGTTACCTCTTCTGTTATAGTTTTATGGGATGCATATCTAGGTTAAAATCCTTATAAGTCCATATTTAACAAAGTTAAACTCTGAAATATTTTCCAACATTTTTTGTATCACCTCGTCATCTTTTTATTCATCCTTGATCCTCTTAAGAATTGATATATTATTAGTCATATGAGAAATATAAGATGGCGATCCTTTTATTATTCCCATTTCCTTCATCTGTATGTCTAAGAAAATTGAATCCTGTACAATTATCATCATGGAAGGGGTTGCAATATCCTTTCTACGCAGAGCATCTACAACTATGTTCACCTTCCCAGGATGGAAATGGATTCAGCAATCATAATCATTGATCAGATCTAACCACCCTCATTTGCACATATTGGTCTCTTTTTTGATGGATATTTGTTTGAGGATTTTATGATATGTATATATGTCACACTACTCCCCATAGAGACAATGTTTCCAAATATTCAATGTGAAAATCACTACATCTAATTCAAGAACATGTGTTGGGTATTTATGCTCATGGATATTTAATTTGTGGGAGGTATAGGATATTAATTTTTCATCTTGCATGAGTACACAACTCAAGACATTTTTGGATGCATCACTGTAGATCCCAAATCCCTCCCATCCAGTGAATATTGCAAGCATAGGTGTTTTACTTAGCCTATTCTTTATCTCTTTAAAGCATTCATTACATTAATTATTCTAGAAAAACTTCATGCCTTCCTAGTTATCATGGTTAGTTGGTTTAAAAATAAAGATAAGTTTATAAAAATACAATTATAGTACCCAGGTAATCCAAGGAAAATATGGATTTCCATCACCAATATTAGTATGGGTTATCCTTTATTTCCTCTATTTTTTGATGGATCCATATATATCCCTTTACTAGTAATAAATTCTCTGATAATGTTTCTTTCTCTATCCAAAACTTTCATTTACTTTAATTTTCACAAATCATTTATTTCTAAATGTTCTTTAGTACAATACTCAAATAATCCATATATTCCTCCTTTATTTTGGAGTAGATAAGAACATCATCTATAAAGTCTACCTCAAAATTTTCAAGGTAATCCATAAATATTTTATTCATTAAGTCCATGAATATTGTTGGAGCATTAGTGAAACAAAATGGAGTATATATGAAATATTATTGTTCATACCTTGTATGAAAAGCAATCTTGGGGATATCATCCTTCTTCACCTTTACATGAAAATATCCTGATCAAAGATCCACCATAGAGAAGTACTGGGCTCCAAGTAGTTGATAAAAAAATTCATAAATTTGTGGCAGAAGATATTTTTTCTTTATCATGGTCTTTTTGAGCTCATAATAATCAACGTAGGGGCACATTGACCCATAATTATACTCAATTAAGAAGATCGGTGCACCCTAGGGCGAAGCACATGGGTATATAAAAGTGTGAAATGGAATGAGTGAAATGCTATGGTGTAGTGAGAAAAAAAATTGAAGATTAGAGTCTAACAGTAGTGAATATTAGGGATATCATACTGATATAAATTGATTAGAAATTTTATTTGTTCCTAATTTAGTTTACCAAAATTGAATTAGTTCTTAAAAAATGGTGATTATCTACTGATCACTTCCTTCAGTGGATCAATGCTGCTTTTTCAATCTTTCCTAGGAATGATCTTCAAATCATCACTTAGGAATTCATGTGTTCTTAAAGAAGAAAATAATGTTAAAATTTTCCATTTTCATTAATTTTGTCAAAATTAAAAGGGAATGTGATCACTATTTTCACCAGTCATTCCATTGATTAGTGTATAATTTATGCCCATTAAGAGTGAAAATAATAATTCAAACTAAAAAATGGTACTGATTCAATCATGGAATTAAAATAAGAACATTTTAAATTTTCAAAACATACCATTCGGATTCCCCTATGAAATTTATCTACACATTTTCATAATGGAAATAGAAAGATATTTCAATGAAATCATATGAAAATAGTTAATAGAGGGAGAAAATAAATATGGAAGAATCTTCTCTCGAAGATCAATTCCATGCTCCATATCCAAGTAATTTTCCATCTTCTCCAGGTCACCAGTTCTAATATCCATTATCAGTCATCTATTCTCTTTAGTGAATGATGAAATGTGGATCATTCCTAGTTAAGTGTGAATGGTGTGATGGATCAAATCGCCACCACCCATGTAGGTCTCTCTTTTTATCTTCTTTTTCAATAGAAATTTCCATGCTGATCTCCAATTTGAGCTCATATTCACATCTTGGAGACTTCTCTCAAAATTTCACATGGAGATCCTTGAAGTGGTATTTGTTAGCCTTTAGTGAATCCATAGTTTATACAATATTTCTCCTAAAAAAATCAATAGTCTAATGTGGTCCGCATGGATTCATTGGAATTATCAGGCTCAGTTCACAATTCCCAACCAACTCCAACACATTCCAGAATTTTCTCATGTATCTCCCATCTCATAATTTTATTTTTTTTATAATTTTGGGCACCAAATAAAATGTATTTTTAGAAGGCGATCTGCATGGGTAGGTTTTCATCTTGGAACTAAAATAAACATGTGATTTCCACAAGAAATTAATTTAACTGTTGTTTAGTAAATGTAACTTTTTTCAAGGTCCTCCTATAGTTGAATTCCTCAGTAGGTGGATGGGAACCTGGTTGACTAGATTAACAAAAATCACGAAATTTGTCTAAATAAATAGTTCACTCAAATAAAGATCACCAGAATCAATGACATGAATATCCTATTAAAACTATAAACTCAAAGTCCTAGTTTGTGTGTGTTGGGGAAGTGGAACACCTTAGATACAAAAAACACACAAATAGAAGAGAAGAAAAAAGAACACTCAATATTTATGTGGTTTGGAAAAAGTTTCCTATGTCCATGGGAGAAGAGGGACCATTCTTCTATTTCTTATCTCTGGATATAATGTTAGAGGATCACAAAAAATATTAGAGATAATGGTATTTAGTCTTGTATTATATAGAAAAAATGTAACTCCTGTCATAAATTGTTCATCTACCTGAAGAAGATCGTCCCGCTAGCGAATGCCCATCCACGGTCCAAGAGGATTCCTAGGTTTGTTACCGCCCAAGAAAATGTTGATTACAATAGGTAAGAGGACAAGCCTATTATAGTTATTTATGAAAAATTATAGGACTTTATCTTGCCAAAATTCCTCCTCAACCAATCTCCCTTAACTAGGAGTAGCCCCAAAAAATCTCCCCCTCACGAAAAATTTGGGGTAGAAGTTATAACTTTAGTCTCCTTATAGGCTTCCAGGTTCTCTTTTAGTAGAAACTTTGTCATCATGTCTGCCTCATTATCATTGATGTGAATTTTCTCAACTTTCAAAAATATTTATTCTAACAAATTACGGTTCCAGTGATATCACACGTCAATGTGTTTAGACTTGAAATGAAATGTCAGGTTATTTATAAAATGAATAGAACTCTTACTGTCAAAATAGATAATATAATTATACCAATTTTGACCCATCTCTGGTAAAAACTTATTCATCCACAACAAATCTTTACATCTTTTAGTGACTGCGATATACTCCTATTCTATGGTAGAAAAGGAAACACACTTCTAGATTAATGATTTCTAAGAGACTTCTACCCCTAAAAATGATATCATGTACCTAGATAAGGATTTATTCATGTCTATATCTCCAGCCATATCTACATCTGTGTATCCTTATAAAATAGGTTTAACACTAACAAAATATAAAAAAAATAATGGAAGTACCTCAGATATAACAAAACATCCATTTGACCACTGTCCAATTATCCTTTCCAAGATTTGATAATAATATTCTCAAAATTCCAAAAAACATGAGAAATATCTGGTTGGGTTTGCCCCATGGAATAAATAAGGCATCCAACAACTAACTGATAAGGAAATTTTCCCATTTCAATTTCCCCACCTTAATTGAAGGAATCTGACTTGTCCTAATCCTGAATTGACTCACAAGTGGAGTAATAACTAGTTTCACCTTGCTTATGTTGAATATTTTGAGAACTTTCTCATTGTACCGCTCCTAAAATAGAGAAATCTTGTGATTCCTCTTATCACGAGTAATAGTCATACTAAAAATTTGAGTACCATATCCCAAGTCCTTCATTTAAAAATGATTTTTCATATAATTATTCAACCTATAAATCTTGGTGATATCTATTCCAATAATAATCATATAAACAACATAAACAAACAATATAATAAAATTATCATCATAAAACTATTTGATGAAAACACAAGGATCAAAATTCATCTTTTTGTACTCATTTTTCTCTATGAATGAGTTGGATTTCCTGTACCCTTTACTTGGTTCCTATTTAGAACCATTTTTTTAATCTTTCATACCAAGTTTTATTTCTATTTATCCTTAAATCCATCTGGCTTCTCCATGTATATCTCCTCATCATGATCACCATGTAATAACACTATATTTACATCCAATTATTGAATCTCCAGGATCATATTAGCCTCCAATCCAAGAAAAACTATGATAGAATGAATTTTAACCACATGGGATAAAATTTCACCAAATTCAATACCTTTCTTCTAGAAAAATCCCTTCATAATCATTATTTCTCTGTAGAGTGACTGTGAGGCACCATATTATCCTTTGATTAAGTACACCCACTTGTTATTGAGTTCCTTTATTCCTTATGGTAATTCCACATTTTGCTGCATTCTAAGTGTATCATCATAAATTTATGGCTCTCCTCCATTTGTGATCATCACATACACATGTAGTGAGTATCTATGACTTGATTTTCATTCTTTAGTGGATCTTCTCAACTGTGCTTATGGGGGAATCTGTTGTGGAATATCATATGATGGTGACATTTCAATATATAAAGACATATTACTTGGTAGTGATGTATCATTAGGGTCATGTGTCTCTCTTAAACTAGTTGTAACTGATAGTGGTTAGACTGTTTCTAGATTGACAGGAATTTCATTAGACTACAACTTCTCTACATTTTATGGATTCTCGAAATATTCAATCTTCTTATCATTAAGAACCACCACATATGTGATTTCTTAGATCCTTCTTCTAATAGTATCCCAAAATTATTATCCAAAACTCCTCCTGAGCATATCCCAAAAAGGTACACTACTTTCATTTTCCATCTAGCTTCGCTCTCTCAACTTTGGGGATGTGAACAAATTCCATGTAGCCAAATACTCTTATGTGTTTGTAAAAAACATCTTTACCCATCCAAATCCTTTCTAAAATTTCATAGTTCAATGGAATTGATGAAGAAAGGTTGATAATATCAACTGAGGTCATCATTACTTCTTTCCAAAGGTGTTTAGAAGATGTTTATTTGAGAGAATAAGCATGACTCTCTCGTGAATAGTTTTGTTCATACTCTATGTAGGACTGTAATTTTGAGGTGTCTTTGGTACTGAATTTTCCATATTATTGCTTAAACTCCTACAGTACTCCTCAAATGGACCATGGTACTCTCCTCCATTTTTTTCCTACACAAACATTAATTATCTACCTATTTCTCTTTCAAACTTTACATGAAACTACTTGAAAACATCTTTCAATTTCTCTTTAGTTTCCAAAGAAAAGTCCCACACTTTTATAGAATGATCATATATGATGGTAACAAAATAAAAAGCACCTCTCATTAACGTAGTTCTCATCATATAGACATCAGTGTAAATCAAGTCTAAAAAAATTTCTTTTCTAGATGGTATATAACCCCAAAATGATACTCAGTGTTGTTTTCCCATGATTCAATAAAAACATGTATCAAAATTTTTACCTTTTATTCTTGGAAATATATCCTTCCCAAAGAGTATTCTGATTCCTCTATTTCTCATGTAACAAATCTATCTATGCCAAAATTATATAGAAACGTCTTTCATAGAAGCATTGACTTCTTCTCCACCTGGTCTGTCATCTATGAGATATAGAGTGGTATCGTTATTTCCTTTATAAATTACCAAGTTACCTTTGGTAAGCTTCCATTTTCCATCACCAAAGGAACTAACATATCCATCATCATATATAATTCTAGTGGATATAAGATTAAGGTGAATATCAGGAACATGCCTCAAATCCTTCAACAATAACCTGCATCCAATATTAGTTTCTTGAAAAATATTACAAATAAAATTAATTTTGATACACCATAATTTCCCATATTCAAGTGTCTGTAACTCCCTAAAGTGTAAGATGAGAAGAAATATATTATGCTTGTGACATGGTGGGAGGAACCAAAATCAATCACCCTTCTTGAATATTATTGAAATACTAACCTGATTATCTTCCCGAACTATAATGATTATTTCATTGAAAACTACATCATCATTATTTTGGGTTTTACCTTACTGATTCCTCTACTATAACTTCAACATTTACACTCCTGGTTAAAGTTTTTGGGCTTTCTACAGTGGTGGAAGTTTATGTCATATCTCGATCATGATTTTGATCACTTCATCCTTTAGAGACTTTGGTCTCAGAGTTCTCTTCCTCTAATTCTTCCATGTCATTTATGATTCCCTTATCTTTCAGTGACAATAGCCTCTAATTCAAGTGCATATCCCTCATCCTTATTTTTGGTTTCTTTATTCAAAATTCTATCTTTCACTATTTCCATAGTGAGAGTTACATATGGATTTGAATTTCTAACCAACACAACTAGTGTGTTCCACATCTTCAATAAAGAACTCAACATCAACAGTTCTTGTAACTCATCATCAATCATAATTTTCATGGAATTCAACTGATCAAAAGTACTTCAAGTTGACAAGATTATGTATCAGGTTTTTCTTCTAAATGGTTTTCCTTGAATAAAAATTTTCTAACTTTCACCATAGTACGGAAGAATCGTGTTTTTTGAAAAAATCTTGGAAGATAATTTTGTTGATCCACTATCGGATTTGGGTTGTGCACTTCTTATTGAATACAACCCAATTTGCATCAACTTGAATGATACTGATAGATGTATTCTCACTATATTTACTGATTATTCATGATTCCTCCTCTTTCATTACAATGGGATTAGTGGTCTCCACTATTGGTTTCCAAAAGTCTTTAATATACAAAAGTTACTCTATTTTGGATTTCCAGATGGCATAATTAAATGTGGTTATTTTAATCATATTATAGAATTTTTATTCCATTGATTGAGTGATAATTTTGAAAATCGAAATATATGTATGTGTCTATAATGGCCGAAATAGCTATAAATGACTCCTGAATCGCTGAAAATGCACTCTGATTGGACATTTTATAAACAAAACAATTTCGATTATCCAGATTGAACAATGAGGTAGAGATGACGTGGATAATTGGAATAGTCACCTAAAAACCCTTTGAAAAGTTTTCATCAGTGTGAATAGTGTTTTCTTCTTTAGCAAGGGGGTACTGTAGCATATGAAGTTTAACCAAAACATTGACCACCTCTATCGTCTTTGTTTCATCTTCATTTTTTGACGTTTATTGCACTATTGGAAACATTTCATTGAGCTATTCCTGGATCTAGAGTTAATAAAATTTTCCAACCCCCTTCAATTTTATGTTCATCATAAAAACCTTGTTTAGGTTAACTATTTCAACCTCGATCCCTCTAATACAACTTTGTTGGGGCATCAAAATACCTTGGTGACTAAAAACACACAAATATAAGGGAAAAACAAAGAACACTCAAAATTATGTGTTTTAAAATAGGTTTCATAAATCCAAGGGAGAAGGGGGGATTTATTTTATTTCTTCTCTCTAGATATAACATCATGGGATTACAACACATATTATAGATCATGTGATTTATTACCTTTATATATATAAACAATCATAACTACTTTATATGGTTTTTCATCTACCCGAAGAAGATAATCCCATCGTCAGTTGCTCCTCTATGGTCAAAAAGTCTATCTGGGTTGGTTTCCACCCATTAAAATTTTTCTTCCAATTGGGAAGAAGACTAGACTTCCATATTTATTGCTGAAAAAGGAAAAAACATTAACCTACCAAAATTACTCCTTAATCAATATTCCTTAATTGAAAGTGGCCCCACAAATCTCCCCGTCATGACCAATTTAGGGTAGAAGCTAGACCTGCAGTCTCCTTCTAGGCTTCCAGGTTCTCTTTTGGTAGAACCTTCATCATCATATCTAACCCATTATCGTTAGTGTGGTTTTTATCAAATTTAAACTATGTTTATTCCAACACATTATAACTCTAGTGATATCACACATCAATGTGTTTGAATTTGGAATGAAATGTCAGGTTCTTGATGAGATGAATATCACTCTAACTATCACAATATATATTATAATTCTCCTGAATCTATCCCAACTCTTGTAAAAACATCCGCATCAACAAAACATTTTGTTTGATTCCATTGACTGCAATATACTCCTATTTTATAGTAAACAAGGCAACACACTTCTGGAGTCATTATTTCCAAGAGACTTCCCCCCTACAAATGATATCTGGTACCCGAATATGGATTTCCCCATGTCTATATCTCTATCCATATTTGTATTTGTGTATCTTTATAAAATAGGTTTACCACTTCAAAAACAAAAACAATGACTAAAAATACCTCATAGATACCTCAATATCCATTTGACTACTATACAATGATCCTTTTCTGAATTTGATAAGAATCATCTCATAATGCTAGCATCATGAGAAATATCTGGTCTGGTGTACAATATGACATAAATAAAACTTCCAACTACTGACTGATGAGAAACTATTCACATTTCTATTTTATCCTCCTTAGATGAAGGACTGTGAATTGTTGTAAGCCTGAAGTTAATCTTAAGTGGAGTACTAACTATTTTTCCCTTGGTCATTTTGAATCATTCCAAAACTTTATCAATGTACCACTCTTAATATAGCCAAATCTTTTGATTCCTCCTATCATGATTAATCGTCATACTAATAATATGAGTAGTGTGTCCCAAGTCCATAATTTTAAAAGACTTATTCAACACCTTTAACATTTCAATCTTCATGATATCTCTACCAATAATCAGCACATCATCACCATAAAGCAACAAGATAATAAAATAACCACAAAAAAACCATTTGATGAAAAAACAGTGATCAATACTCATCATTTTGTACTATGTTTTCTCCATTAATGAGTAGAATTTCTTGTACCATTTCCTTAGTGCCTATTTAAAACCATATAAAATTTTCTTAACCTTGTATACCATGTTTTCTTTAACATCCACCTAAAATCCATCTGGCTGCTTCATGTATATCTCCTCATCAAGATAACCATGTAAGAATTTTGTCTTTACATCTAGTTGTGGAACCTCTAGGTTTGGACTAGCTTACAATCCAAGAACAAATATGACTATATTTAAAAAACCTAAATTTATGCATAAAAGGGAGGAAATTTGAAAAAAAAATTAAGGGTTTTTGATGGGTTAACAGTGAATTAAAAATTAACTCAATTAACACTCCTCTCCCACACTTAAAACTCTATAATTTCCCCATTATTGAATATAAAAATGAGAGACACAATTAAATAGTTTTTATCAAAAAAATTTAGAAATGAATCACATAAAATATTGTATTAAAAATGGTGACAAGAAATTTCAAAAAAAATCCACACTATACTCACTCAAAACACATAATGAACAAAGCATCCCTATTGTCCACTACTAGAAAATAAAGCATTGGAAAATAAATTCAAGAATTCTTCATGCTATAAGTGAGTTCATGAATGATTTTCAAAGGATTAGAAAATAAATCATGTAGTAGCACAGAAAATAGTGGCACATAAATAACAACTGTGGCCAGTAAGATTTTCAATAATACAACATTCTAGAAATAATTTTAGCAATAATTTAAAGTAGTGAATTCAAAAAACACAGCATAAGCATTAAATCAGTAAGAAAGAATTGAAACAATTAATCCCCATATATGTATAAGCTTATCTATTTTCTGTAAAAAAAAGTGTAATATACTTCCAATTAAACAATTCTACTTTCTATTTCAAGTTCCTAAATAATGAACAAATATTAATAAGTTTTTAAAATATAAAATTAACCAGAGTCAGAGTTTTGGGGAGTTTTATCCTATTCTATCCAACTTGAAGATCCTTTTGGCATTGAATTTAAATATTATTCTACCACTAGAAAAAATTTCCCACTACCGATTGTGTCCACTTTTCAAGGTTAGTTGACCTTACACACACTTGTTATCGTAACTATACCTTCTGCACACCAACAACATTGTATGGTCTGTCAACCAGACCACTTTTAAAAAAATAGAAACACATCATGGGAAATAATATTTCAATGAAACTCTAGAAACATTGGAACATCAACTTAGGGTGACACACAACCGAGTGAGAAGTAGTTATTTAATTAGAAACTAAAAGATAAAAAAACTAAAATCATGGGTTGTCTCCCATAAAATGTTGAATTTAAAGTCTTTCGCTGAACTCAATCCCCTAATAGTTTCAATCTATGATAATTCAATGGGTATGAATTATTTTTGGTTTTCACATCACTATTGCTTAAATAATCATCTATATGACCTCTCAATAAGTTTCTATTATCATAATCAAGGAAAATCCACCAGAAATGTTCCAAAACAACATCATGTATCATGCTGCTCAACTCAACTTAACCACTCATAACTTCTCTCTCAACTCTCAAAAAGGACAAAAACAGCCCATAAAAATCACCTGTTTAAGAAATAACTCTCTCCCAGCTTTCCCCACATTTAGAGTATTGAAAATATTTGGTAACAAAATTCAAACCATCAACAACCACCTCATAATTTATAGAAAGATTCCTAAAAAATAATAAAAATCATACCACTTTGAAGTCTCTATCTTGAGACTTTCAAATTCATCACTAAGAGTGTATTTTCAGAGTCGAAAGAAGACACCAATGAAATGATTTTTTCATATTCTGTAAGTTAACACACACAACATAAAACTCAGTAGAAACATATTTCCAAGGAAGTAAACTTATTCATATTGAACATAATCTTGTTTTTTAGTGAGATTGAATATTGAACAATCCCCAACTTCAAAGACATATAATCTCTAAATATTAGATAGAAAAAATTAATTAAGGGTTTCAAATAGCTTAATAATAAGTTTTGAATCTAGCTCTATATTGGGTTCTAGGGAAGGAATCTCCTCATCAATAAGAGCCTGTTGAAAATATCAGTAGGTTGGAGAGTAAAAAACTTTATAAATTCAAGAGGAAAAGAACTTAACTCAGATATAACCTCTATTTTGAATAAATAATTCATAGAAACATCATTCATGTCATGGATAACCTCTGGTTTGGGTTTTTCAAATACCAGAATCCCTTCTATTTCATCTATATCTTGTAGGGTAAATTTTCCTTTAGACACATCAATGATAACACCTCCAGTAATAAAGAAATGTCTACAAAAGATAATTGGAACTTTCTCATAACACTCCATGTCATGAATTAGAAAATATATGATAAAATTAAGCTTCCCCTCACTAACTAATATGTCATCCACCCTTCCATAGAGATGAGTGAGTAACCTATCAGCAAGTTGAAGGCAGATAGAAGTTGGTTGTAAACCCATAAGACCTATTTTTTTGAACAAGGAGTATGGAATAAAGTTAATACTTACTCCCAAATAACATAAACAATTATGTTTTCCACTTACTCTTATTTGAAATTTAATAACAATGTTATCAGGATCCTTCAAATTTGGAGGTAAATTCCTCAAAATAACATCACTACCCTTCTCATTAGGATTAATGATATCTAATTTCTTCCAGTCATTTTTTATCCATAAAACTCTTAGTGAATTTTATATATGAATTAATTTTATACAAAGATTCCAAAAACTTCATGTTGACACAAAAGGTTCTAACCATTTTCAAGAATCTCAAGTAGTTTTTTTATCACTCTTTTTTGACTCTTTTAGGAAAGGGAATGAGAGGGGAATGATGTTTCAAAACTACTTCATTGCTCACCTTCTCCTCAAATAAATATTTATTATTTCTTTCCTTAATCAATTCCCACATCATTTTTAATGGTTATTTTTCTATTTTAGGTTTGGGTTCAATATTTTTTTGTAGGTTGGACCTTGCTGTCCAGATTCCTAGATTTGGAGTTTTCAAAATTTCTAACTTCAGATTCATATTTTGCATCAGTTTTAACTTCACTTGGTTGTTCCTTTACTTGTTCTTTAGTTTAATGGCCAAATATAGTGGTAACAGCCCTAAAATTATCTCTAAAATTAGAAATTGCAGTGTCTGGCATCTTTCCCTTGTCTCTACCATCTAGATATCTATCTATTTTACCAATTAGAAGGTATAGACTACAAATCCTAATGTATGTATCTTTCCTTAGTGACCCAATATCACATAACACCTATTTTAACATACCCATAATTTACCATTATGATTTTGAATACTCAGCCTTATATTTATTTTGGAAAAATTATTTGTGCAATGTTGGGTAATTAGGGAAGTGGGTTGTTTTATTACACATTTCTCTTTAAAATATAGGTTTGGTTATTTTTGTAACCATAATTGTATTTATTTGAGAAAGGATCATTGGTGACTTTATTTCTAGACATATAACTTATTAATTGGTAATTCTCCTCTTATTAGAAATGGAGTTCAATGTTGGCATGATATTTTTTAGAATCATCATACATCCCACAATGAAAACATTGTTACCTAAGAACTTTATCATTAAAAATGTATCTTGGGTGTTTGTTTCAACTATATGAATTTATATATTCCTTATTAACTTGTGTTGATATTTTTGGTCTTTTTTATTAACTATTTTTTTAAGCTCACTCTTTTCATATCATAAAATCCACCCTCAAATTATTGTTCAACTAAATTATGATTATATGTGGGAAGGGTGTTATAAAAGGTATCCATGATCAGGTGGGGAGCTAATAGATGATTGGTAATATTCCTAAGAATACTTTTAAACCTATCCAATTACTCATGAAATAACTCCCCATCTTCCTCAAAAAAACCAGTGATCTATTGTTTAACCTCTATGGGGGTGTTCCTGGGTTATAATTTAGATAAAAAGGCATTGAAAATATCATCCAAAGTTTCAAAATTTTCTTTATCTAAATTATGGAACCATGCCCTTTCTCTCTTCTTTATACCAAATGGAAACACCCTTAACAAAAATTCCTTCTTACTCATACCTCACATAAGAAGTTGTCATAAAGACCCCTAAAAATCTATAATAAAATATAATGAATCTTCTACTAATAGGACATTGAATGAAGATTACATTGAGAGTTGAGACAACTTAGTCTCATAATTCATAGTCCTAAGAGATAATCATATTCATGATGGATTATTGGATACTTTAGGCAGTTGAAACTCCCTAAGCTTAAGTCACTCAGGGAAAGAATTAAGGGTTTTGGAAGGTTCATGTGTTCATTTTCCGCTCCGTCCTCCATTTTTTTCCATATTTTCAACTTTGAATTTATTTTTTTCTAAGTTTATAAAACTATTTTTTAATGTATAAAATTAGAGTTTCAAGCTCAACCTTAGGTGTTATTTTGTGCATACAATATCAGATTTAGTGAATTATCAATCACAAAATGTGATTTCCATATTTTTTTACAATTTTCTAATGTGTTTTTTGATTATTTTATTATATTCATATTTTTTGAAAGTCTTCTGAATTGGTTTCTTGTTCCCTCCCTAGAAATGATGCTGATTTTTTTGAAGTTTGTTATTGAATATGAACTCATTTAATATTTATAATCCCTACTACCTATAACTAGTATTATGGTAAGTATGGGTGTTGATTCCATATAGGTGGTTGTTGGTGTTTGATTGACTAAAAAAATCAAAAAAACAAAAAAACAAAAAAACAAAAAAATGGATATCAAATATTAAAATACAATGTGAAAGTTTGAAATGAAATGTGTGAAATGGTGTGGTGTAGTGAGAATGATAATCATAGAGTAGAGACTAATTGTAGTTGATATTAGGGATATCTGACTGATATGAATTGATTAAGAAGATATTATGCCCCTAATTCAATTTACCATAATCGAATTAGTGCTTAAAAGTGGTGATGATCCATTAAGATCATGATTCAGTGGATCAACACATCTTTTTGATATTTTCTTAGGAATGATATTTCAATCATCACTTGGGAATTTATGTCTTCTTAAAGGAGAAGAAAACATTAAACATTTTCATTTTCATAAATTTGGTTAAAAATAAAATTGAACGTGATCACTATCATCACCTGTCAGTCCATTTATTAGTGTAAAATTGGTACACATTAATAATGAAAAGAAGATCTCAAAGCAAAAAAATGGAACTAATTCAATAACGGGATTAAAAGAAGAACATATGAAATTTTCAATTCATACCGATCCTATTACCCTATAAAATTTAGTTATTCATGCTCAGAATGGAAATAATAATATATATCAATGAAATCATCTTGAATGGACTAATAGTGGGATAATAGAAAGAGGAAGAAATCTTATATCAAAGATTGAATCATTGATTCAGTTCTAATTCCTCTACCAGATGCACCAAGTCTTTGGTTCTGATATTTGTTCCCAGTCATGTGTTCTCTCTAGTGAATGATGAAATATGGATAATACCTAGTCAACTTTGAATGGTGTTAGGAATAGGATTTCCTACCCCCTGTGGGGATCTCCATGAGTCTTCTCTTTTTAACAAAAAATTTCATGCCAATCTTCAATTCAAGGTCATAGTCACTTCTTGGTGACTTCTCCCTAACTTCCAATGGTATTCCTTGAAGTTCTTTTTATCAGCCATTTGACTGACTAAAAATTCATTTTTATTTAATTTTTGAAAATATCTCTTTAAGGATAAGAAGTGACCGGTCAAATAAAAAATTAAAGATGTCATGATTCAAAACTAGGTCTTATCAGCGCTAAAAAATCACTGATAATTGAGCCACTATTAAAAGGGGGTCTCTTTTATCAGCGCTAAAAAAATAGATCAAATAAAAAATAAAACAAATAAAACAAATTGTCCATTGGAGGGTATACCCACCACCTTTTAACAGTGCTTTACCCCCTTTCAACAGTGTTAGGATTCCCTACCCACATGCACCCTCACCACCCCTTTAACAGCCCTAGGTGTAAGGACCTGAACCCAATTTCCTGGAGTCAGTGCCTTATTACATTACATTGGAATGATTATAAGAAAGTCGTATCCTGAAGGAATGAATAGTTTAGTAGATTTAGAAACAAGATACATATATAAGTTCAATATTACATCATGAAATGAAAAACAACACTAAATTATTCCATTAGAAACATCCATTCCTCCTAGATTATTCTCGTGAGTCACTCATAACTTACTTCTTCATATCTTGGGAAAATGAAACATAAGAAAGGGGTGAGATCAAACACTCAGTAAGAGTAATCAATATAGTGGAAGATAACATAAACATAAAAATTATGCAAGGTGAATAAATTAAAACACTTTCCTTTAAAAGAAAATAAACTTGAACACATTATGGAATGAATATGAGTTGAGTAAATAATTCCATAATAAAACATAATCATGGGTATTATACCAGTTGAATAAAAATATAAACTTTCAAATACTAGCTCCATAATGAGGTAAGTGAATATGACGGATATTCTGAAACATATTTTCAAGGCCTCGGCCAAGATGTCTAAAAATTATTAAGGCCTCAACCAAAACCATATATCAAATTGGGCAAGGCCTCAGCCAAGTCCATATCTATTTGTCTCATGAGACCTACCGATGCATCAAGGGGATATAAAGGGCCCCACCCATCACATAATAAGTCCAATTCATTCCTCATATAATTGTGGATAAAAATAAACAACATATATATTCATATTGAAACTAATATATTAAATGTAAATAAATTTCCCCAAACATTAAGCTTAAACACTAACCATTCAGATTAAATTGGTGAATGGTTTTAGGATAGCACATCCACAATCAAACTAGACATAATTCATAAAATTAAATATGTTAGATTATATCATAAAATATTACTCTTAATAATAAAAAATAATCAACAAGAGTGTTGAAACAGAAGAAAATACTATTATAAAATCATTGAGTGCTTTTTGAGACAAAAACTCTTTTATTTTGAAAAGAATAGTTATTTTGGAAAAGTATTTGTATAAAACAGAAAGTGAATTAATATAGTATTTTTAAAATAAAATTAGTGATTTTATAAATATAATGTTTTCAAAAAACATATTATAGAGTGCCCTTGAAAATAGTTAAGAATTTGAGAAATTTCCTTTATTCGAGCTTGTATTTCGGAAATAACTTTGAAAGTTCCTTTTAAAACGTGTAACTCCCCATAAAATAAGGAAATATTGTGGTTGGTAAAAATATATAGGACACTCCAAAATAATTTATTAGGAGTAAATAACAATACTTAACAATTCTATTCAGGTAATTTGACAATAAAAGTAACCTGAATGAAAATAGAGGTTCGGGTGGAAAACCCTTACCTTAAGTCTGAATGTGTTCCACTCTTGAACTTAAGGTCCTGGAATATAAAATTAGATTTATTAATAACATAATTAGGAACCTATTAAACATTTATTTAGTTTATCATTTTTTGTTAATTATATTATGTCTTTATTGATTATTTATAAGATTTAATTCTGTCGTTCCGGAGTGTTCGTTTTCTTGATTTTCATAACCGGTTCACTTGTTTTTATGTAATAGAGATCATGTGGAATGGATGTAAATCTCCTGAATTAAAATTAAATATCATTTATGAACATATAGATGTGTTGATGGACATTTATATAATTTGGTTACATGGAATGAGGATGAATCATTAGATGAAATATTAATGACAACCACTTCGATTATTTAATCGGTATTTGATTATTAGGAATTAGTTCAGTATTATGATTTTATATTATGTACACATATTGGTTTCTGAATATTAAATAAGTTATAATACATATATTATAGTCTAGTACAAGCATAAAAATTGTTTCATGGCCAATAATTAAGGATAAATTGAAGAATGAAACTTCATCGTCCATGAAGGTTGTAAATTGGAACCTCACGGGCGAAGCTTTCGTTTATAAAATAAAAGAGAGAGATTAATAATATTGGGGATGGTTATTATATTATCATGATATAATTCAAAAATATAGATATTAATAGACTAATCATGTTCATTTGGATAGAGGAGGCTAGGAGAGAATAAGAAAATAATATAAATTGAAATGGAACTGAATGAAAAAGAAAGATGATTTATCTTTTGTAATAAACTCATTGAGAACCTCCTTAAGGGAAGGGGTTTTGGTTTTTTTGAAAGACCAGAATATTCTTGGACATTTTTAGTGACTAGTTAAGTTTAATTTAGTAGAACTTTTAGGAGATTCAAGGATTAGAGGAGTGAAGATAAGAGGGAGTGGGAGGGGGTATAGTGGAGGAGAGGGGTGAATTTTGAATATTTTATTCATTATTTTACTATTTACCTCAAGAGAACCAAGACTGTTATTTCATGTGACCGCTAATAGTAATAAGTTCACATGAGTTTAAAACAAGTGGCCTTACATCACTTATGATGTCATAAATATTCTATTTAACTGATAATTTGTATATACGGTATTTTACTGTATTTCATTATTCATAAAAAATTCAAGAATTTCAGAAAAATCCCAAAAAATTACCCTAAATTTTTTTCAATGTGTAGAATTAAAAAATTAACCACATTTTCAAAAATAATTTTCTAAATATTATTAATTTAATTTTTAAATAAAATCATAGTTAATTCGAAAAATAAAAAATTTAAAGGTATAATTCGTTTTATATCACATTTAATAATTAATTAATATCTCATTATCTTATTACCTTAAGAAAATAAAATAATATCATTATTTAGTATTCATAAGGGTTATAATACTATTCATATGGGAATGTTACTATTCACCACAAATCAAGTTGGTTATATCATACTCCAAATGACTTAATGATCACAACTATAGATGATCGTTTTTAAAAATTCAAAACATTGAAGGGGAAACGTTGTATCTAATGGATATATTATAAAATGTGTTGTTTTTTAAGGACTTAGTGATTCATGCATTCAATATTTATTTTCAAAACTTTGGGGTGTTACATTCTCCCCTCCTTGTAAAACTTTCATCCTCAAAATTCACAGAATGTTACCTCGCAAAAAGATTTGGGTAGGTCTTCAACATAAGATCCTTAGGCTCCCATATTGCCTCTTTGATTTTATTATTTCTCCAAAGTGTTTACTAGATGAGTCATCTAATTCCTCAACACTTTTTCTTTAGTGTCCACAATTTGGGTAGGCTCTTCACAGTAAGAAAAATCAAATTCCAACTATATACCTTCAGAAGTGAGGACATGCATTAGGTATGACATATACTTTCTCAGAAATGATACAAGGAACACATTGTGTACTTTAGATAGGTTAGGTGGCATATCCAAATGATATTCAACATCTCCAATTCTATGCAAAATTTAAAAAAGGGCCTATGTAACTACAGATCAATTTCCATTTCTTCCCAAATCTTATAGCACCCTTCACTGGAGACACTTCTAAAAAAACATGATCACCCAATTGAAATTCCAGATCCTTCCTTCAATTATCATCATAGCTCTTTTGTCTGTTTTGTGCTGTTTTGATATGATCTTTAATAGTCTTTACCTTTGTTGTTGTTTCCTCCACAAGCTTTGGACCCACAATCATCCTTTCTCTAACTTCATCCCAACCAGTTGGTGTATGACTTCTCTTTCTGTACAATGCTTCATATGGAACCAGTTGAATACTTGAATGGAAACTATTATTGTAGAATAATTCAAATAAAGGTAATTATTGATCCCACATACCTTGGAAGTCAAGTGAATATGATCTCAACATGTCCTAAAAGGTTTGGATTGTCCTTTCTATTTTCCTGTCAGTTTGTGGGTGGTAAGAAATACTCAATTGAAGTACAGTATCCAAAGATTTCTGAATACTTTTCTAGAATTTCAATATAAATTGAGGGTCATGATCAGTCACAATTGATATAGGTGCTCCATGAAGTCATTCGACTTCATTGATACAGAGTCTTGATAATCTCTCTAGTGGAAAATACTCCCTTATAGCGAGGAAATATGAAGATTTCATAAGTCAATCCACAATGAACCATATCATATCATTCTTCCTTGGATTTTTGGGTAATCTGGTGACAAAATCCATAGTGATATAATCACATTTTCATATAGGAATAGGTAGTGGTTACATGAATCCTTTTGGATGTTTCCTTTTAGCCATCACTTGCTGATAGACTAAACATCCTGATACATAATCCACAATTTCCCTCTTCATGTTATCCCACCAAAAATGTTCCTTCAAATCTCTATACATCATAGCACTACCTATATGTATAGAGAAAGTTGAACTATAGGCATCATCCGATAACTTTTTTTTAGCTTGGGTATAGATAGAACATAAATCCTTTTCTCAAATTTCATAATTTTGTCTTCACATATGAAGTTAGCCAACTTCCCCTCTTTCGCAACATTAATTTTATTTTGTAGGTTCTAATCATTAGGATGAGAACTTTTAATCCTTTATAATAAAGATGGTTGGGAAACCAAATGAAAAAGTAGTGATGTTTCACCTTCATTGATAATTCCCATATCCATCCTCACTAGATCCATGTAAAAAAGGATCCTTATCAATCCTAATTTTGTTGCGAACCCCATGATACTTCCTTCTCAATACATAAACTACCTTTTTTGCCTTTCCTAGGTGGTAGTTTATAGTACAATCATAATCCTTGAGTAGTTTAAGCCATCTTCATGTCCTCATGTAGATTTCTTTATGTGAGAAGATATACTTCAGGATCTTGCATTCTGTATATATCTAACATTTTTCACCATAAAGATAATGTCTCTATATATTCAAAGAAAATATTACCACTAAAAACTCAAAATCATGAGTGGGAAAGTTTTTATCATGAATTTTCAACTGCCTTTATGCATATGCAATAACTCTATCATTCTGCATAAGGACACAACCAAGTCCTTTCTTTGATGCATCGCTAAATATCACAAACCCATCATTCCCTGATGGTAGGGTTAGGATTAGATCATTCACTAATCTCTTCTTCAATTATTCTAAACACTCTTCACATTATTTTATCTATACAAACATAACCCCTTTATGGGTAATCTTGGTTATTGGGTTGGCTAAATGGTCAAATTTCTGAATAAAACGATGATAATAACCTGCTAAACCAATAAAACTACGCAACTCAGTTATGTTCGACGGAGTAGTCCATTTTTTTCACAACCTTTTTCTTCACAGTATCAATAAATAATTCATCTTTAGAGATAATTTTTCCCAAAAATGAAACTGATTGAAGCCAAAATTCACACTTTCAAAACATCCCATATAATTCATTTCTTCTATGGGTCTTCAGAATAGTGCACAAGTGATTTTCATGAGATTCATAGCTTTTAGAGTATACCAAGATATCATCAATAAACACCAACACAAAGTCATCAAGATATTACTTGAAAATTCTATTCATTAGATCCATGAAAACATAGGGTGTATTATTCTATCCAAAAGGCATTCCTGTAAACTCGTAATGCCCATACCTTGTTTGAAATGCTATTTTTGGAATGTCTTCCTTCTTCACAAGCAACTGATGATATCTACATCGAAGATAAAGCTTTTAAAAATATTGGTCTCTATGAAGTTGATCAAATAAATCACTAATGTGAGGTAGGGGATACTTTTTCTTTATTTTTATGTCATTGATCTCCCTATAGTCAATGCACAACCTCATAGATCCATATTTTATATTAACGAAAAGAACAAGGGTTCCCCATAGAGAAACACTAGGGAAAATGAATACTTTATCACTCAATTACTCTATTTTTTTCTTCAGTTAGACTAATTCTATAGTGGAAAATCTATAAGATGAATTTTATATGGGACTAGAACCATGAATTATGTCTATAGAAGACTCAATTTCATGCTCTGGAGGATGTCTAGGTAAATCCTCTGGAAAGACTTCAACATATTATTGCACATTAAGTGCATCCTATATTTGTACATTCTTTTCCTCACCCATGGTTATTGCATTACCTTCCTACCCAATAATTGAATTCAACTTAGCTACTGGGGGTGGATCTAGATGAGAATCGTAGGGTGATGTTTCTTCCCTAAAGATAAGGGATTCCACATCATCCTCAAAAATTGTAACCTCATTCCTCTTGCAATAAATTTCACATCATGGTTCAAAATCCAATCCATACAAAGTATTATATCAAAGTCAATAATGGGTATGATAATAAAATCATCATATAAAGCATGTTTATATGCCATAATGGGGACTTCCTGACACAACTTTGTTACAATGATACTTCCCTTAGGAGTTTTGACCGACAACTCCCTTATTAAATAAAACTGGAAATATCTAATTTTCTTAGGAAACTATGAATGTATGAAAGAATGTTATGATCTAGAATCAAATGAAGCATTGGATAAGTTTGAGGAAATGACTAAATTACCTGCCACCACATCATTAGGAACTTCAATATCAGCGGTTGTGATCACTTAAGCTTGTCCCTTCTCTCTTGGCATTTTTTGTTTCATGTTTCCTTAACACATTGGAAAATCATTATCATAGCATCCCATCTCTTAAAAAATATAGCATTGAAAATTAATGACTTATTTCTTCCTCTTATAATCACCATCAATATGGACTTTTATTCCACATTTTTAGCATTCTCATTTTCCTTTTAAAGAGGCATCATGGTGTTTCCTTCCACAATTATCACAGGATGGAAATTAAACTCTTCCATTCTTCCCCATTTCCTTACTTCCTTTTTCAGAATTTTTAGCAACCCTCTTCTTATCTTGCTTTCCATTAAATTCATAATACTTATAGAATTACTTTTTTTTGTCTTTATAGAGCATGAAACTATATGCTCATATGATGAAAAACTTTTCAAGGACAGTGCCTTCCAGAGGAATTTCTTTAGGCCATCAAAGAATTGATCAATCTTTCTCCTTTAATTTTGCATGTAGTCCACAACATGACTTTCTAACCTCATGAAGTTAGCTTTAGACTTTGCAACATTCTCATATTCCTTTTGCTTCAAATTCTGAAATTTATTTTCCAAATATGTTCATTGTTCACGAGGAAAGAATTTGTCTAGGAAGGTTTCCTTAAAGTCCCTCCATTTCATATCCTATATCTCTTCCTCCTCCTTTGGGTTTTGGATTAACGACCACCATTGATGCACATATCCCGATAGATGATAAACTACCATGACGACCTTCTCTATTTAGTAACATCCCAAAGAGAGAAATATCTTCTCTAGGTAACTTATCCACTACTCAACTACAAATGGGTTTGTAGACCCATTGAATTATGGAAGCTTTTGTTACATAAAGTGATCTAACAAATCTCCTCCACACGGCAGATCCCGATGCTCTATACAGGTAAGGTTATTGTTCATAACCTGAGTAAGTTGTCCCAGTATATATATTAGCTACTCTACACCAGTCGCTGTAACACCCCGAGATTTTATGGGATATTTTTTTTTCATATCTTCTATTTCATGTTACACTAAGACTACCATGTTCTATACTCAACACCGTATTAGCTTGCAGTATACGCAACACTATTCTTGGATCATGTTACACACAATTTCAAGTTCATTTGATAGTAGTTATTCTATGAAACATTGAGTGTATATATATATATATATTCAATGTATAAATGAAATATGGTTGGATTTTGTTATATGAAACAATGAAGGAGTCTTTCACAACACGCAACCCTGACTTGGCTTTCATTACACGCAATCGCGACCTTCCTCGATAGCGTGTGTTGTACGCAATACCAGGTTTCACTAAACAATGATATATGGTTATAATATTATTATAAACTAGACTTTATGAATAGTATCAACTAAATTTTGAATTTTATAATATTATTATTCATCTTACACATTTTCTAGAACATGGTATGAAAACAAACTAATTTTTTCAAGTAAAATAAGTATATTTCAAAAAATGCAGTTTTTTCCGCCTTTTGATGGCTCACCCACTTTAAATATAGTTTTTGACATGTTTATAAGTTCAATTTGATAAAATAAAATTTTTATTTGGAATCAGGATATAAAAATTTACTTTTGATAAAATTTTCACATTATTATGATAACTTTCATATTTTAATGAATAGTAAAAACACGCTATATTTTAATTAAAAACAACTTTCTTCATTGTAATAATTTATTTGGTTAGATTATCTTTTTAATTAGTTTTAAAGTGTAATTAGAATATATTTTTACCATTTAATCCAATATTGGTCACTGGAATTAATTTCACTTTGAAATTGGACATAAACAAGTGTCGATCTTTTGATAGTTACTGTTTCTTAAAAACACACTATTTGTTTTGATAACATGAATTAATTTTTAAAATTAATTAATTCCACTTATATGTTTTTAATTTGGAAAAATATATATCATTTTTGAATTCAGAATATCAAATATATATTAGGCTTAATTTTTGGTATTTTTCTGAAAAACTTCAATTTTTGATGAATAGTGAAACCACTTAGTGGTAGTTAAAAAAAACTGACTCTTTCATTTAAATGAAATTTTACCACTTCTGTGAATTGAATTTCAAAAATCCGACATACATGGTTGTTATCAAGAAGTAAAATGTGGTTCAATAAGATGAAAATAATTTTTGGTGAATAATATCTTTTGACTTTTATTTACCGTAGTTAAAGATAAATAGGGTAATTCAAGGTTAAAAAGTTATTATAATAATTAACAATTACATTAACACTTGTCCTAACCTTATTGGATGAGTATTGGCCGACCAGGGGTATCCTTTGGTCGATTTAGGGACCCCATTGAGCCTATTGGTAGTGATAATGACAATTTGAATTAATTAATTTAATGTAAAGACAAAATTGACATTAACAAAAATCTTTTAGTAATTAATTTTTATATGGGGTTATATAAATTATCTTTTCGACTATAAATATTAATTGAAAATATAAAAATATTCCCTACATGATGGTATTTGTTTTATAATTTTTAGACATCAAATAAATTAAATTATTTATGACACAATAATGATGTAGTATTTACCTCATTAATAAATGATTTAAATAAATAAGATTATAATGATTAAAATATTATCCAAAACATGTCCAATTCTAATTGGATGATTTTATTTCGACCATGAGTCATCTTATATTCATCTTTAATTATTTTTGGACATTTTGAAACCGAAGATAAGTTTATAATAAAATAATATTTTCACACTTTCCAAAGGTGCCCCTCTCCTCCCTTATAAAAGGGAACCTCCTCCCTCTCCTCTTTACAAATATTTGGGCCTTCAAGATCGGCCAACCCCTGCCCATTTCCCTTCTCAACATCCCTAGAAACATATTAGAGGTTCTTGTCTTCTCAAAAGACCAACTCTAGTCTCTTAAGTGGACTTTGAAGGAGGCACGTCGAGGAAGAGGTAATCTCTTCTAACGATTCTTTCAAGTTTCTTCCTTCTTCTAATTACTCTTATTTAGTTGTTTCATTATAAAGTAATAACATCAGTATCACTCATATACTGATATGATATTATAAATATGAAACAACCCCATTTCACCTTCTATCTATCCTAGGGAAAATGAAATCACTGCGCGTGCGTACGTACAGAATACCGTCTCCACGAACATGATGAGATTCATTTTCCATGATTAACCATTAAAGTATGATTATAAAGTGTATATATAATAAATAATCATGAATGATATTAAATAATAATGATACTGGATTTATTTAAAAATATGTTTAATTTACTTAATTCCATTCAATTCAATAAGGAAATGAAAATAGCGTTCATGCGTACGTACGACCTACCGTCTCCATTAACGGTGTATTTCATTCCATTTATCAATCTATCATATATATTTATATGTTGAATATATATTATATATAAATCATGTTTTACATTATTTAATTAATTAAATAAGTATATAAGTAATAATATAAAGAACAACAAGTCGAAACCCGTACGATAAATGAAACTATTTTACCCAAAACGCTGCTTTAACATGGAATTTACAAAAGAACGGGTAATATAAAGTCATAAGTGAACCATATATGATATCATAATAATGAATATGATTATGTAATAATTCAATGACATTATTTAAATCATTATACAGGAGTTTCAGATACATACGGAGCATATCGGAAATAAGGTAAGGGATAACTTTTCCAATCTCATTTTTATCCGAGATTGTTTATTCATAAGTATTTGGGGTTATTGTTATCATCCATGCCCATGTTTTATAAAAATGTTTTCATGTATTTTTAAAGTTCTTTTTACCCATTTTTGAAATTTACCACATGTTATTAATGGAATCTTACTTTTTTTTACCACACGAGGAACTTTTTGACTTTTCCGAAAAAAGTACAAGAAGAATGTTATTTTTAACTTATACGGCATGAATAGATTTTAACGGTTTCATAACGCCTCATTTTAATGAAGATTACTCTACAATATTGCGTGATTATTTTCAACAAAAGCCTTTTCTTTTGAAATTTCATGGAATTTTGAGAAAAGAAAATGATTTTGAAAAGAAAGGATATTTTCCTCAAGAATTCATTTCAAGTGTTTTGTCAAAACTATTTTCCATCTAAGATGACACTATTTAGTGTGATTATGTTTCAAGTATAATGTATCTATTATTTACATGGTTTGATTATCCTTATGATGAAATGATATCCATTTGTTTTATATGGATTACGTTAAGATGAGATGATGTTTATGAAACCCATTTTATTCTTTGGATTATGATGAATGATTTATGTTTATTTTGTGGAAAAAGTAAGAATGATTTCAATATGAGACGGGTGGGACCTATATCTCCCTACAATGTATTGGGTAAGGATTTATATCTCATGAGATAGACATGTCTAGAATGGAAAGTTAATCCAGTTTAGTGATATAGGACCGGAACGAGGAGTGAACTCGATTCCAAAAGGGACTTTGTCCACTAAGATGGTCTTGACAGCAATTCCTTGGATACTATGGAAATCATAACATGTGCTTAATGGTTGAAAAAATTAAATTTTTTATTTCCATGTTATTTTATCATGATTAATGTTTCTTTATGATTTATGCCTTACGTACTACCATGTTTTATGTCATTGCTCAAGATTTTGATGTTTAAACATTATGTTCAAGTTTTTCTTAAGTTAAAATGTATATGATTTAGTTTATTTTATCCATGCTTACCCTTACTGAGAATTTGAGCTCACCCTTTATATGTTTTCTTTTCCCCAGGATTTAATGAATGGTTTTAGGTAAGAAAAAAATGAAGATCTTTATGGGAGATGTTGAAGATCTTTCACCAAGATTAGAAGATTATATTCCGAGTTTCCAAAGACACTAAACTATTACGGTCCTTGTGAGTTTGTTTTTTTATGTATTAATTATTTTGAAAAAGTAATGTAATGTCCATGTACGTCAATATTGGGTCTCTATAGTCGCAGTACCAGATCCAACATCATTATCTTGCATCAGAGGGCAATCCCTACATGGGATGTGTGTGTTCATGTAGTTTTTATTTCTTATACTAGGTGCCATTTCTATATAATGACATACACTAGATTAGGTTATGAATCATAATATATAATATTAACTTAGAAAAATACATTTCATAATTTGAAATACTATGCATGGATAGCCCCATAATAACAAAAAATGGTTTCTTTGAGGAAAAAAAATACATTTTAATCCATTATAATGGCTTGTAAAATAAATGTGAATTATCCTAAACATATCCCCCATGAGTGTAAAAAAAGGTGCGCAATAAGGCCTATTGTCTTGTACCAGGATACCTCGGGTCAAGCTCGAAACTCCTTATCAGAGTTTTCACCCCTAGGTATATCTGTGCCAGAACCATGTCCAATTTTAGTATCCAGACATAGATGTATTTTCTAGAAAGATCTAGATAATCTATTCTTTACAAAAATACTAGGAAGTTCTTGAATGTTTATCCTCAAAGACTATCTTAGGTATTTGTTCCCTAATCTGCATTTTATAAATTTAGTTTCTCGGTTTTCTACTGTCTGAATGGACCGAAATCCTTCTTTTTTATTTTTATTATGGATAATCCCCCTTTTAAGGGTTTAAGGGGAACCGGTACATGACCCGTAGGCCCAAGGAATAAGGCCCGACAAACCCGCAATACATGAACTGAAGGCCCAGAGGCATACCATGCCCAATACATGACCCGTAGGTCCAGCCCACTTGAACTGCCCATCCCCAGCTTCTGCATCATAAAATGTGGGTTGCTAACACCGACTCCCAACGAGGTGACCCGACCAAGCCTAGGTGCGCTCCACACTCCCCAGCTAAGCAAATGGCTTTGAATCACCTTGTGCATAATACGTACAGAGTCGACCCCAGTTGCCCAGAGTCGGTGCCTTATTAAATTAAATTGGCATGATTACAAGAAAGTCATATACCGAAGTAATTAATATTTTAGTAGATTTGAAAAAAAGATACATATATAAGTTCCACATTACATCATGAAATAAAAAACAACACTAAATTATTCCATTAGAAACATCCATGCCTCCTAGATTATTCCTGTGAGTCACTCATAACATACTTCTTCATATCCTGGGAAAATGAAACATAAGAAAGGGGTGAGATCAAACACTCCGTAAGAGTAAGAAATACAATAGAAGATAAAATAAACATAAACATTAGGCATGGGGAATAAATGAAAACACATGCCTCTACAAATAATAAACTTGAACAAATTATGGAATGAATATGAGCTGAGTAAATAATTCCATAATAAAACATAATAATATGTATTCTAATAGTAGAATAACCACATGAGCTTTCAATTACTAGATTCATAATGAGGGAAGTGCATATTCAAGACATACCAAAACATATTTCCAAGGCCTTAGCCAAGACATCTAAAAATTATTAAGGCCTCAGCCAAAACCATATCACAAATTGGGCAAGGCCTCAGCCAATTCCACACCTATTTTTCTCATTAGACCTAATGATGAATCGAGGGGATATAGAGGGTCCCAAACATCACATAATAAGTACAATTCATTCCTCATATGAGCTGGGATAATCATACACAGCATATACATTCATATTGAAACTAATATAAGAAATGTAAATAACTTTCCCCGAACATTAAGCTTAAATACTAACCATCCGACGTAAATTGGTGAATTGTTTTAGGATAAAACATCCAAAATAAAACTATACATAAGCCATCCAATTAAATATGGTAGAAGATGTCATAAAATATTACTCTTAATAATATATAATAATAAACAAGAGTGTTGAAATAGACAAAAATAATCTTACAAAATCATTGAGTAATTCTTGAGATAAATACTCTTTTATTTTGAAAAGAATAGTTATTTTGGAAAATTATTTGTATAAAACAAGAAGTGAATTTAGATAGTATTTTAAAAATTAAATGAGTGATTTTATAATGATAATGGTTTCCAAAAATAGATTATATAGTGCCCTTGAAAATATGTATGAATTTGAGAAATTCCCTTGAATCGGACTTGTATTTCAGAAATAACTTTGAAGGTTCCTTTTAAAACGTATAACTAACCATAAAATAAAAAAGTATTATGGTTTTTAAACATACATAGGACACTAAATTAGAATTTATTAGGATTTAATAATAATTCATAATAATTACATTCAGGTAATTAGACAATAAAAGTAACCTGAATGAAAATGGAGGTTCAGGTGGAAAACCCTTACCTTAAGTCTGAAAGTGTTCCGCTCTTGAACTTAAGTTCTTGGAATATGAAATTAGAGTTATTAATAAATTAATTCAGAACCTATTATACATGTATCTAGATTATCATTATTTTATTAAGTCCATTATATAAGATTAAATTCAGTCCTTCTGAAGTGTTCATTTTCTTGATTTTCTTAATCGATTCACTTGTTTTTATATAATGAAGTTCATGTGGAATGGATGTGAATCTCTAGAATTTAAATTACATATCATTTACGAACATAAATAAGTATTAATGGTAATTTATATAATTTGGTTACATGTAACTAGAATGAATCGTTTTATGAAATATTAATGACAACCACTTCAATTATTTTATCGGTATTTGATTATTAAGAACTAGTTTGGTCTTATGACTTAATATTATGTACATATTATAACGACCCATACTTTACACAAATTTTTAATACTTCAAAATTCAAGCACACTTATTACAACATATAACAAAACCAGGAAAAAACCGTATAGGTATAGAGTCTTTAGAAACTAGTAAATATAAACAACTGGTTCATAAAGCATCAACTTTGCCTCCCACTTATTTCATCATATCTAGAGTCCCTTTTTGGCATATCCTACTTAATAACCTTCTTCCTGACCTGGGGAAATAAAACATACAAAATGGTGAGCTCAAATGCTCAGTAAGGGTAAACAAAATAAATATCAATCACATCATATACTTAAGAACATAACTTTTGGAAATCTTAACCTGCAAAAGAGATCGTAATTTCATAACATGGGATAAATCATAGTAGTGAAATGTAATCCCAATAATCATAACCTAAAACATTAAACTTTGTGGAATACACACATAATCATAGAGAATCATTTCTTATTATTCAAGACTCATTTCCAAGACTATCTTAGTGGACAAAGTCCATTTCTGAACCGAGTTCACTCCTCGTTTCAGTCCTGTTTCACTGAACCGGTATAACCTACCGTTCCAGCCATGTCTATCTCATGAGATATAAAATCTTTACCCAATGCATTGGAGGGAGATATAGGTCCCACCCATCTCATAATGATACCATTTTTATGTGTTCCACAAAATCATAAAACATACATCATAGCATAAAAAATGGGAATCTTAAACATCGTGACATCATAAAACAATTCATATAAGATAAAGGAATTCATAAAAATATTTCCATCACAACATAATAAAATCCATGTAATAATAGGGATAAAAATAGAACCCTATATTATCTTAGATGGAAAATAATTTTGATAAAACACTTGAACTCCATTCTTGAGGAAAATATCCTTTCTACCTTAAAAATATTTTTCCTTTCTTAACATGTCATAAAATTTTAAACTAAAAGAAGTTGATTAAAAATAAACTTTAAAACTTGTAAATGAAGCATCTTGGAAGTAATTTTTTAAAAATCCATTCATTCCATATAAGTTAAAAAAACATTCTTCTCGTACTTTTTTCGGAAAAGTAAAAAAGTACCTTGTACGAAAAACGACAAAAGATTCCTTTCATATATTTTATTAAAAACTCACCTAAGGGTAAATTTTGTTTTAAAAAATTCTTGGTGGATGGAAATAATATTACATATTGAGGAAACATGGATGTGGATGATAAAATACACCCCAGTAAATATCAAAGTATAAACAATCTCGGATAAAAATGAGATTGTGATATTTCCCTTACCTTAGTCCCAATTTGCTTCGTAAGTGTCCGAAAATCTTGTATAATGATTTAAATAATGTTATTGACTTATTCCAGAATCATATTTATTTTTATGATATCATATATGGTCATATTATTTTCTTATTATTAGTAATATTTCATTGCTACTTGTTATTCGGGTGTTTATTACTTTTTTTTGTTCTTATGCGTGTTTTGTCGAATAAATTCTTATTTTTCTTTTTAGGTTATAGATACCTCATTTCCAGAATTTTATTAGTGTAATATATATCATATTAATTCATTCAATTCATTTATATAATCATTATTCAATGAAGATCATGTAGAACGAGTCGCATCACATCGTGGAGACGGTATTTCGTACGTACGCACGAGCGATGATATCGTTCCCATGATTGTGGATTTGTATTGGAGTGTATATTTACTATTTCAGAATAAATATCACTTTACAATAATCATATATAGTCATTATTTACACCATTATACCCATCCAAGTATGGTGGTGGTGGAAAATAGATTACACCACGGCGTGGAGACGGTATTCCGTACGTACGCACGCGCGGTGATTTCATTTTCCGTAGGATGGATGATGGTGAAATATGGTTGTTTCATACTTATAATAACATATAAGTATATGAGTTATAATTATGTTATTACTTCATAATTAAACAACTAAAGAATAATAAGTGGAATAATAAATAAAGATGAAAGAATCGGTAACGGACATTACCTCTTCTTTGAAGTGCTTCTTTGAGACCTCCTTTTAGGGAACTAAAATAGGTTTTTGAAGAATACCAGATACTCTAGGATGTTTCTAGGGAAGTGTAGAGAATAAATTGGCAGGGTTTGGCCAATCTTGAAGGCTCAAAGTGGTGTGAGGAAGAGGGGGAGGAGGTGCCCTTTTATAAGGGAGGAGAGGGGCACCTTTGGAATAACTAAAACTATTATTTTATTATAAAGTCAAATTCGGTTTTTAATAGCTCAAAATTGATATATTTCGAAGATAAGGTGGGTAGGGGTCGAAATACTCTAATAAAATAGAATTTAGACAAGTTTAGGTATCAATTTTAACCTTATCATTTAGATTTAACTTTAAGTTAGATAATTTAACTTTTACCGTGTCTTCTTGTTTTCTTATAATATAAGGTCAATAAACATACTATATCAAGACAAACGAACCACAAGTTTTTTATTATTAACATATATAACCTTATATAAGTCATTTTACCGAACCTTAGATTTTTAGAAATAAAATAACAATTAATAATATAATATTTGTTTTAAAAAACTATTTTATGTCAATTTTGACACTATTTAGTAATTGATTTTTTTGAAAATCATAACAGAATTATTAGTTCGAACCAAGTTAATTAAATCAATAATAACATGTCATATTAACCTATAAAATTAGTTTAATTCATAAAAAGTCTCAAATTACATTTATTTGGGTATTTATAACATCAATTATGTCAATATTTCATTAATATGATAATTACTGCATCATCGTTGTGTCATAAATAAATTAAATTATTTAATGTCTAAAAATTACAAATAAACTACCATTATGTAGGAACTTTGTTTATCTTTCTAATTAATATTTATAGTCGAATTTATCTTATGTATAACCCCATATTAAAAATGATTTACTTATTAAACTTTGATTTTAACTATTTTAACCCTTCTTTAAATAAATTAATAATAAATGTCCTAATCTAATCCAAGTGAGCCTAAATGGTCATATTTTATTCCTAAGGTTTTTCTTGGTAGAATTAAACTTATCCAATATAATTAGGACATGTTTTAGGGTAATAATAATAACACTTTTACCCTTAATTACCCTATTTACTTTTAACCGTGGTAAAAAAAGTAAAAAGTTACTATTCACCAAAAATTATTTTCATCTCATTAAACCACATTTTAGTCCTTGATATTAACCGTGTCTCTCGGATTTTCGAAATTCCACTCACAGAAGCGGTAAAATTAAGTTTTATAAAAAATTCAGTTTTTTTAACTACCACTTAGTGGTTTCACTATTCATCAAAAATTGAAAGTTTTCAGAAAAATACCAAAATTTCACCCTAGGATAATTTCGATATTCTGAATCCAAAAATGAAGTCCATTTTGGAAAATAAAATTTATAAAATTTCAAAAATTGGTTATTACTATTCATAATGGCTAGTTTTAATAATATTTTAATAGCATATAGTTGTTTAGTGAAACTCGGTATTGCGTACGGCGTAAGCTATTGAGGAAGGTCGCGGTTGCGTGTAAAGCAAGCCATGCTAGTTTTGTGTGTAGTGAAAGATTCCATTGATGATTTATATAACATAAAAACAAAATATTTCTCATAAAAGTCTCGGGTGTTACATTCTACCCCCCTTAAAATGAATTTCGCCCTCGAAATTCGTCACTTTGTAACAAACAGATGAGGATACCTCTCCCTCATCATATCCTCAATCTCACGTGTAGCTTCTTCTAATTGGTGGTTACTCCATAAAACTTTCACCAATCGAGTGGTCTTGCTTTGTAGGACTTTTTCGCTATGATCTAGAATCTCTATCGGTTGTTCTTCATAAGAAAAATCTTTCTCCAGCGGTACAACTTCTGAGCTAAGTACATGTGAAGGATCAGGTATGTACTTTCTCAGGAGAGATACATAGAACACATCATGAACTTGAGAGAGATTTGGTGGAAGCGCCAATCAGTAAGCTACCTTCCCAACACGATCCAGTATTTTGAAAGGACCGATATGTCTAGGGCTTAACTTCCCCTTCTTTCCAAATCTCATGACCCTCTTATAGGGAGATATTTGTAAGAACACTTTATCACCCAATTCAAACTCTAGGTCTTTTCTTCGGTTGTTGGCATAACTCTTCTGTCGACTCTGAGCTACTCTTATGTGTTGTTGAATAGATATGACCTTTTCTGCCATTTCATCAACGAGATCAGGTCCTAATAGCTTTCTTTCCCCAACTTCATCCCAGCAAGTTGGAGTCCTGCATTTCTTTCCATAGAGAGATTCATAAGGATCCATCTAAATACTAGAGTGAAAGCTATTATTATAAGAAAATTCCACCAAAGGTAGGTGTTGATCCCAACCACCTTTGAAATCCATAGAGCAAGCTCTCAACATATCTTCTAGGGTTTGAATTGTTCTCTCAGACTGACCGTCTGTCTGAGGATGATAAGCAGTGCTGAAACTCAAATTTGTATCCAGAGTATGCTGAAGACTTTTCCAGAACTTCGAGATAAATCTCGGATCCCAATCAGATATAATAGAAAGTGGTACTCCATGCATTCTTACCACTTCATTTACATATATCCTGGAAAGCTAATCCAGAGAGAAATCCTCTCTAATAGCAATGAAGTGTGCAGACTTGGTAAGACAATCAACTATGACCCAGATAGCATTATTGCCTTTGGATGTTTTAGGAAGTCCTGTGACAAAGTCCATAGTGATGTTTTCCCATTTCCATTCAGGTATGGGTAATGGTTGTAACATCCCCTTAGACTTCTGTCTCTCAGCTTTAACTTGCTGACAAACCAAGCATCGAGAGACATATTCAGCAACATCTCTTTTCATGACATCCCACCATAAGTACTCTTTCAGGTCCCTATACATCTCTGTGCTTCCTGGATGAATAGAGAATGAAGAACTATGAGCCTCATCCAGCAGCTCCTTCTTTAATTCCGAGATGGGAGGAACACAAACCCGATTCCTGAACTTTATTATCCCATCACAATCAAGGTTGAATTCAGGAACATTTCTCACCTTCTTTTTTAACTCGACATCTTCTTTCTGCGCCTATTTAATCTTCACATGTATAGATGGTTGAACATTCATTTGAGAAAGATACGATTTCCCCCCTTCCATTATAATTCCAAGATCCATCCTTTGTAAATCCATAAATATTGGATCTTTTTTGATCCTCATCATTGATAAACTGGCATGGTCTTGTCGACTTAATGCATCTTCCACCATGTTTGCTTTCCCAGGGTGGTAATGGATTGAGCAGTCATAATCCTTAATCAGCTCCAACCATCTTCTTTGACGCATATTCATCTCCTTTTGTGTGAAAATATACTTTAAACTTTTATGATCAGTATAAATATCACAACTTTCACCATAAAGATAATGCATCCAAATCTTTAATGCAAAGATTACCATAGCTAACTCTAAATCATGAGTTGGGTAATTATGCTCATGGATTTTCAACTGTCGTGAGGCATAAGCTATCACCATATCATTTTTCATAAGAACACACCCCAATCCCTTCTTGGATGCATCACTATAGATCACAAACCTTTCTCCACTACAAGGCAGTGCGAGCACAGGTGCACTGGATAACGTTCTTTTCAACTCCTTGAAATTTTCTTCACATTCCTCAGTCCAAACAAACTTAACTCCTTTTCGAGTCAACTTGGTGAGTGGATTAGATAATCGTGAAAAATATTTCACAAAACGTCGATAATATCCAGCCAAACCAAGAAAACTTCAGATCTCGGTTACTATTGTTGGTCTCGACCATCTTTCAATAACCTATGTTTTTGCTGGATCCACAGATATCCCCTCTTTTGAGATTATGTGACCCAAAAATGCAACTTTTTGAAGCCAAAATTCACACTTGGTAAATTTGGCATAAAGATTCTCATTTCTTAGGGTCTTCAATATAATTCTCAAGTGATCTTCATGTTCTTCCTTTCTCTTTGAATAGACAAGAATATCGTCTATAAAGACTACCACAAATTGATCAAGATAGTCTCTAAAGACTCTATTCATCAGATCCATGAAGATAACAGGGGCATTAGTAAGACCAAATGGCATCACTATAAATTCATAGTGTCCATACCTTATACGGAAAGTCTTCTTTGGTATATACTCCCTTTTTACCCTTAATTGGTGATACCCTGAACAAAGATCAATCTTGGAAAAGTATTGATCTCCTCGTAGTTGGTCAAATAAGTCATCAATGCGTGGGAGAGGATATTTTTTCTTGATAGTGATCTTGTTAAGTTCACGATAATCAATGCAGAGTCTCATTGATCCATCTTTCTTCTTAACAAATAGAACTGGTTCTCCCCAAGGTGACGCACTATGGCATATGAACCCCTTATCAAGATTCTCTTGGAGTTGCTTCTTCAATTCCTAAAACTCAATTGGGGAAATTCTATAAGGTGTCTTTGAAATATGCAAAGCACCCGGTATGAGTTTTATTGAAAACTCAACTTCACGATTTGGTGTAAGACCCGGTAATTCCTCCGGAAAGACATCATCAAACTCCCGTACAATGGGCATATTATTAATCGTGAGTTTCTCACCAACCATTTGAGATAAATAACCTTCATTTAGTGGAATCAAGACCCATAAGATGGAAGAAATTTCCACTGGAAGGTTATGTTCATCCTTGCATCGATAGACGATCATAGATTAATCTGGAATATGAAATGTGACTTCCCTTATTTGGAAATTGATATGAGCTCCATATAAAGAAATCCAATCCATGCCAAGAATCACATCAAATTCCACTATAGGAAGGATCACAAGATTTGCAGGAAGCACTTTCCCACAAACTTTGATCGGAGAAGAATTATAAACTTTTGATGCGACTGTTGTGCCATTAGGTGTTGTCACAGCTAAATCAACATCTAATTGTTGAGGTAATATGGTGATACCCTTAGAAAATTCTTCAGAAATAAAAGAGTGGGTGGATCTAGAATCAAATAAAACATTTTCTACTTTAGAGTGTATGGTAAGTGTACCTTTCACCACATCGTTATCGTACTCCACATCACTGATAGAAATTGCATGTGACTTTCCTTAGTCTTTAGCCTTAAGAGTTTGTTGACGTCGACCATCATCATCAACCCTTGGATTAGGGCATTTATTGGAATAATGCCCCATCTCCTTGCACTTGAAACATTGAAGTGTAGTAGGTTCATTCTGTGTATCCCTTCCTTTGTTTGCATCATTAGACATCTTCTTCCCATCATCGCGGCATTCAAATGCTCGATGACCTTCCTTTCCACATTTGAAACATTTAATTGTCCCTTTAAGACAACTCCCTCCATTTTTCTTTCCACACTTTGAGCATAAGGGAAAGCTCATCTTCTTTTCAGTGTACTCTTTAGATTTTCCTTTGAATTCCATTTTCCTCTTCTTATCAAACCCATATGACTGATGGGTTACTACCATCTCCATCTCGACTTTGAGAGCACATCGAACGATTTCCTCATAGCTATTTAAGTCCCTTATGGCTAACGCCCTTCAAAGACTTGGTTTTAAGCCACTAAAGAATCGATCGTTCTTACTCTCAGGCTGGATAATAATACCAGAAGCATACCTTGCAAGTCTTGTAAAATTTGCTTCATAGGTACCAACAGATTCATCATCCTTTTGCTTCAGTTCAAGAAACTCTTTCTCCATCTTTGTTCGGAGAATACAAGGGAAGTACTTATTGAAAAATAAGTTCTTGAACTCGTCCCATTCCATGGACTCAATTTCATCCCTTTGCCTCATATTCTTAATAAGATTCCACCATTGATCAGCATCTCCTTCAAAACGATACACTACTAGGATGACTTTATCATGTTCAGAACATTGAAGAACTGAAAATATCTTTTCAGTAGTACTAATCCATTGTTCAGAAACTAATGGATCAGTAGACCCACTGAAAGAAGGTGGACGCTGCCTCACAAAGGATTCAACAAAATGTTGCTTCTTCATTTGCTCATTTGGAAGTCCTGCATGATTCATAGCTTGAGAAAGTTGTGTGAGCATGGCTACCAGATTTTTCATTCCATCTCCCATAACGTTTGGTTGCACAGGGGGACAATCATTGCATTGCCCGTTGCATTCCGCATTAACACGGTTCCTTCGGGTTCCAGCCATTGACTAAAACCAAGAAGAATAGTGTGAGCAACACTAATTATAATAGGAAAACCACATAATCAAGAATAAAATTTCACACTTAAGGTCTTATCCTAGGTTATTCATTGCCATTTCTAAAACACTAAGATTGTGTTCTATGCTTAGACATATCCTTAGGGTTCTTACTAAGGCTTTCACATCCTAGTTTCCAAAGGTTGACTATACCTTTCCTCTGATACCAACTATAACGACCCATACTTTACATACATTGTTAATACTTCAAAATTGAAGCACACTTATTACAACATATAACAAAACCACGAAAGGACCGTATAGGTATAGAGTCTTTAGAAACTGGGAAATATAAACAACTGGTTCATAAAGCATCAACTTTGCCTCCCACTTATTTCATCATATCTAGAGTCCCTTTTTGGTATATCCTACTTAATAACCTTCTTCCTGACCTGGGGAAATAAAACATACAAAAGGGTGAGCTCAAATGCTCAGTAAGGGTAAACAAAAGAAATATCAATCACATCATATACTTAAGAACATAACTTTTGGAAATCTTAACCTGCAAAAGAGATCGTAATTTCATAACATGGGATAAATCATAGTAGTGAAATGTAATCCCAATAATCATAACGTAAAACATGAAACTTTTTGTCATACACACATACTCATAGAGAATCATTTATTATTAGTCAAGACTCATTTCCAAGACTATCTTAGTGGACAAAGTCCATTTCTGAACCGAGTTCACTCCTCGTTTCAGTCCTGTTTCACTGAACCGGTATAACCTACCGTTCCAGCCATGTCTATCTCATGAGATATAAAATCTTTACCCAATGCATTGGAGGGAAATATAGGTCCCACCCATCTCATAATGATACCATTCTTATGTGTGCCACAAAATCATAAACCATACATCATAGTATAAAAAATGGGAATCTTAAACATTGTGACATCATAAAACAATTCATATAAGATAAAGGAATTCATAAATATATTTCCATCACAACATAATCAAATCCATGTAATAATAGGGATAAAAACAGAACCCTATATTATCTTAGATGGAAAATAATTTTGATAAAACACTTGAACTCCATTCTTGAGGAAAATATTCTTTCTACCTTAAAAACATTTTTCCTTTCTTAACAAGTCATAAAATTTTAAACTAAAAGAAGTTGATTAAAAATAAACTTGAAAACTTGTAAATGATGCTTCTTGGAAGTAATGTTTTAAAAATACATTCATGTCGTATAAGTTAAAGAAACATTCTTCTCGTACTTTTGTCGGAAGAGTCAAAAAGTACCTCGTACGAAAAACGAGAAAAGATTCCTTTCATATATTTTACTAAAAACTCACCGAAGGGTAAAATTGGTTTTAAACAATTGTAGGTGGATGGAAATAATATTACATATTGAGGAAACATGGATGTGGATGATAAAATACACCCCAGTAAATATCAAATTATAAACAATCTTGGATAAAAATGAGATTGTGATATTTCCCTTACCTTAGGCCCAATTTGCTTCGTAAGTGTCTGAACCTCCTGTATAATGATTTAAATAATGTTATTGACTTATTCCAGAATCATATTTATTTTTATGATATCATATATGGTCATATTCTTAGCTTATTATTATTAATATTTCATTGCTACTTGTTATTCGGGTGTTTATTACTTTTTTTTGTTCTTATGCGTGTTTTGTCGAATAAATTCTTATTTTTCTTTTTAGGTTATAGATACCTCATTTCCAGAATCGTATTAGTGTAATATATATCATATTCATTCATTCAATTAATTTATATAATCATTATTCAATGAAGATCATGTAGAACGAGTCACATCACATCGTGGGGACGGTATTCCGTACGTACGCACGAGCGATGATATCGTTCCCATGATTGTGGATTTGTATTGGAGTGTATATGTAGTATTTAAGAATCAATATCACTTTAAAATAATCATATATAGTCATTATTTACACCATTATACCCATCCAAGTAAGGTGGTGGTGGAAAATAGATTACACCACGGCGTGTAGACGGTATTCCGTACGTACGCACGCGTGGTGATTTCATTTTCTGTAGGATGGATAGATGGTGAAATAGGGTTGTTTCATACTTATAATAACATATCAATATATTAGTGATACTGATGTTATTACTTCATAATGAAACAACTAAAGAAGAAGAAGTGGAAGAAGAAATAAAGATGAAAGAATCGGTAATGGACATTACCTCTTCTTTGAAGTGCTTCTTTGAGACCTCCTTTTAGGGAACTAAAATAGGTCTTTGAAGAAGACCAGAACCTCTAGGATGTTTCTAGGGAAGTGGAGAGAATAAATTGGCAGGGTTTGGCCGAGCTTGAAGGCTCAAAGTGGTGTGAGGAAGAGGGGGAGGAGGTGCCCTTTTATAAGGGAGGAGAGGGGCACCTTTGGAATAACTAAAAATATTATTTTATTATAAAGTAAAATTCGGTTTTTAATAGCTCCAAATTGATATATTTATAAGATAAGGTGGGTAGGGGTCGAAATACTATAATCCAATAGAATTTAGACAAGTTTAGGTATCAATTTTAACCTTATCATTTAGATTTAACTTTAAGTTAGATAATTTAACTTTTACCGTGTCTTCTTGTTTTCTTATACTATAAGGTTAATAAACTCACTATATCAAGCCAAAAGAACCCCAAGTTGTTTATTATTAATATATATAACCTTATCTAAGTCACTTGGCCGAACCTTATATTTTTAGGAATAAAATAACAATTAATAATATAATATTTGTTTTAAAAAACTATTTTATGTCAATTTTGACACTATTTAGTAATTGATTTTTGTGAAAATCATAACAGAATGATTAGTTCGAACCAAGTTAATTAAATCAATAATAACATGTCATATTAACCTAGAAAATTATTTTAATTCATAAAAAGTCTCAAATTTCATTTATTTTGGTATTTATAACATCAATTATGTCAAAATTTCATTAATAAGATAATTACTGCATCATCGTTGTGTCATAAATAAATTAAATTATTTAATGTCTAAAAATTACAAATAAAATACCATTATATAGGAAATTTGTTTAGCTTTCTAATTAATATTTATAGTCGAATTTATCTTATGTATTAACCCATATTAAAAATTATTTACTTATTAAACTTTGATTTTAACTATTTTAACCCTTCTTTAAATAAATTAATAATAAATGTCCTAATCTAATCCAAGTGGGCCTAAATGGTCATATTTTATTCCTAAGGTTGTTCTCGGTCGAATTAAATTTATCCAATAGAATTAGGACATGTTTTAGGGTAATAATAATAACACTTTTACCCTTAATTACCCTATTTACTTTTAATCGTGGTAAAAAAAAGTAAAAAGTTACTATTCACCAAAAATTATTTTTATCTCATTGAACCACATTTTAGTCCTTGATATTAACCGTGACTCTCGTATTTTCGAAATTCCACTCATATAAGCGGTAAAATTAAGTTTTATGAAAAATTCAGTTTTTTTAACTACCACTTAGTGGTTTCACTATTCATCAAAAATTGAAAGTTTTCAGAAAAATACCAAAATTTCACCCTAGGCTAATTTCGATATTCCGAATCCAAAAATGAAGTCCATTTTGAAAAATAAAATTTTTAAAATTTCAAAAAGTGGTTATTACTATTCATAACGGCTAGTTTTAATAATATTTTAATAGAATATCGTTGTTTAGTGAAACTCGGTATTGCGTACAGCGCAAGCTATCGAGGAAGGCCACGGTTGCGTGTAAAGCAAGCCAAGCTAGTGTTGTGTGTAGTGAAAGATTCCTTTGATGATTTATATAACATAAAAACAAAATATTTCTCATAAAAGTCTCGGGTGTTACACATATCTTGGTTACTTAATATTAAATAGGTTATAATACATATATTTTTTTCTCTTTCGACCATAATAATGGTTTCATCAATAGTAATTAAGGATAAATTAAAGAATGAAACTTCTTCATCCACAAAGGTTTTAAATTGGAACCTCACAGACTATGATTTCGTTTATAAAATAAAAGAAAGAGACTAATAATATTGATGATGGTTCGTCCATTAAAATTATATAATTCAAGTATATAGATGATTATGGAGTAATCATGGTCATTTGGACAGAAGAGGTTTTGTGATAATAAGAAAAGAAGATAAATTTAAATGAAACTAAATGAAAAAGAAAGATGATTTACCTTTTGTAATAACCTCCTTGAGAACCTCCTTATGGAAAGGGGTTTTGGTCTTTTGGAAATACCAAGAGATTCTTGGAAGTGGGGAGTGATTAGGGAAGGGTAATTGGGCAAAACATTGAGGATATTCAAGGAATAGAGTATTGAAGAGAAGAGGAAGTGGGGGGGTTATAGTGGAGGAGAGGAGTGAATTTTGAATATTTTATTCATTATTTTATTATTTCTCTCATGACAACCAGTAGTGTTGTTTCATGTGACTACTAATAGTAATAAGTGTGTATGAGTTCTAACCAAGTGTCCTTAAATCACTTATGATTTCATAAATAGTTTATTTAACTAATAATTTGTATATACAGTATTTTACCATATTTCACTATTCATAAAAAATTCAAGAATTTCAGAAAAACCCAAAAAATTCACCCATACCATTTTTCGACGTGTAGAATTCAAAAATGAAATCCATTTTTCAAAAATAATTTTCTAAATATTACTAATTGTTTTTTTAAATAAAATCATATTTAATTTGAAAAATAACAATTTTAAAGTTAAAATTAGTTTTATATCCCATTCAATAATTAATTAATATCTTATTATCTTATTACCTTAAGAAAATAAAATAATATCATTATTTACTATTCATAAAGATCATATTACTATTATTATTACTATTCATAAGGGTATGTAACTATTCACCACAAATCAAGTTGGTTTTATCAGAATCCAAATGACTTACTGATCACAACTCCAGATGACTGTTTTTCAAAATTCAAAACCTAGAAGAGGAAAAGTTATATTTAATAGCTATATTATAAAATATGTTGTTTTGTAGGGACTCTGTGGTTCATGAATTCAATATTTATTTTCAAAACCTTGGCGTGTTACACTAGGCGCACCCCCCCCCCCCGCCCATTAACACCTTTAGACCCCTGCACCCACCCGCGCACCCCTACCTCTACTTGGATTCAAACCTGAGACCTCTCCCTTATGCGCCTACACCTTTACCACTCATACATATTCATTTGTTCTTAGTTTAATGATAGATCTATTTATATATATATAGAGTTTTATTTATTCATATATTAATATATATTTATATTAATATATATAGTTGTATTTTTATATCTGAATATTTATTCGTATATTAATATATATTTATAAGATTACTTTTAAATACATTTATAAAATATGTTTGTGTGTGTGTTTATAAATAAATAAATAAATAAATACATATATACAACACACACACACACACATATATATTATATATATGTGTATCTATAAGTTTAATCATACATATTTTTATATATTTATTTATATTTACCTATATTATATATTAATATGTATATACATATGTTAGAATATATTGATAATATATATCATTTTGTTAATACAAACATACAAACATACACACACATTATATAGGTATATAAATATTCACATATTTGTATTTTAAATAAAATGGATATTAGTTTTTATTTAGATAAGGCTTATATATTGAGAAATATAATTTATATGTATATATGTTTAATTATTTATTAATAAAATTAAAATTTTTATGTGAGAATATATATAAAAAATATGTATATATTGTTCAATATTTGATTAAAAATAACATTAAATTGTGAAAAACAATAAAATTTCAAAGCCATAATATCAAAATGAATGTAATCGATGGGAATAAATTCATTCCCCATTGAAAAGGGAAAAAATGCCCCCTTAAATGAGACTGAAATTCCAAAAAAAGTTAAAAAATTGGGTATCTCAACCAAAAACTCAGTTTTGGAGATTATATGGATCTTTTTTATCCTTGAAAAATATTATAGAGGGTTCCCCTGTGTAACTAGTGTGTAGATAACATCACATACTTTGATTTGATATGTGGTAGAGATCAAATGAACACCCGGATCAAAAGTTTTTGGTCATTTGAAGTTTAAGTAACATTTTCAACTTATTTTAGATCATTTATTAATTTATTTTTTATTTTTTGAGACTTCAAATTGTTGTTAAATGAATATCACTCGATAATAATTATCAAATTATTAATTAATAATATATATTTTAAATATTTTATAGGCTATTTTCACTAAATATCTTATATATTATGTTTAATGTCTATTTATTCCTAAAAAATATTTGAAAAATATATATTATATCAATATCAATATAAATATATTTATATATTAATATATTTTTAAGGTTTTTTTAAATATACATTTTGTTAGCACTGGTAAAAAAGTGTTGATAAAGACCCCCATTTTTCAGCGCTACTAAAAAAGTCACTGATAAATGGGCCCCTTTAACAGCGCTGATAAAGTGGTACTTTTATCAGTGCTAAAAAAATTGATAAAGGGGTATCTTTATCAGTGCTAAAAAATTCTAATAAAGGGGTACTTTTAACAGTGTTTTTCAGCACTATTAAAAACATGCATTTTATCAGTGCCTTTTCTTAGCGCTGATAAAAACACCCATTTACCAATTCTTTTTTTAATGTTGTTAAAAAAATCAGTTTGGATTTTATATGGATCTTTTTTAGCCTTGAAAAATATGATAGAGGGTTCCCCTGTGTAACTAGTGTGTAGAGAACATCACAGACTTTGATTTGATATGTGGTAGAGCTCAAATGAACACCCGAATCAAAATTTATGGTCATTTGAAGTTTAAGTAACATTTTCAACTTATTTTAGATCTTTTATTAATTTTTATTTTATTTTTTGTGACATTAAATTGTTATTAAATGAATATCACTTGATAATAATTAGCAAATTATTAATTAATAATATATTTGTTAAATATTTTATATTTTATTTTCACTGAATATCTTATAAATTAAGTTTAATGTCTATTTATTCCAAAAACATATTTGAAAAATATATATTAGATTTATATCAATATAAATATATTAATATATTAATATTTTTTAAGGTTTTTTTAAATATAAATTTTGTTAGCACTGGTAAAAAAGTGCTGATAAAGACCCCCATTTATCAGCGCTACTAAAAAAGCACTGATAAAGGGGCCCCTTTAACAGCACTGATAAAGTGGTACTTTTATGAGTGATAAAAAAATCAATGATAAATGGGTGTCTTTATCAGTGCTAAAAATGCTAATAAAGGGGTAATTTTAACATTTTTTTAGCACTGTTAAAAACATGGATTTTATTAGTGTCTTTTCTTAGCCCTGATAAAAACACCCCTTTACCAACGCTTTTTTTTAATGTTATTAAAATGCGAAATTAAAAAAAACATTATTTCTTTGGTAGTGATAGATAATTTCTCCTAACAAAATTCAATAGTCTCATGTGATATTCCAGGATTTAGAGGAATTCTCCAGCTCAATTCACATACCCCAACCGTCTCTAGCATTTTCCAAAATTTTCTGGTTCATTTCTAGGCTCTTAATTTCCTTTTTTTGACTCTTTTCACCACTTCAAATTTATTTTAAATAGGTGAACTATATGGGGAGGTCATTTTCCTGGAACTAAAATAAACACATTATTTCCACGTGCACTTCATTTAACTCTTGGTTAGAAGCATGAAATATTTTCTAGTCCCTCCCATCATTGAATTCCTTAGTAGGTTGATTGGAACTTGTTTCACTGACTTAATGAAAATCATGTAATTCATTCAAATCAATAGTTATCTCAACCAAAGATCACCAGAATCTATAATATCAATATCCTATTAAAATAGTGAACTCAATGTCCTAGTCTGTGTGCAGATGCATGGCTCAGTTGACACCAATAGACAGATGAAACTTGGAAGCAAGGGTATGTTTCTCCTTTGTTGAATTTTTTTCAGGGAAATCCATCGAACATATTTTTTTCATACTTATGCATCGATGCAGACACAATAATGGGGAGAACAGTATCCTCCATCATCTTCTTCCCTACTACAAAATCTAAAACAATGTAATTATGATTCGAAGGAAAGTATTCTTATTCAATACTTGTTACATCGAGCTCGATTATCAACAATGTGGCAATGGATCACAACCACTGTTGTATTCTATAGTAATCTAGTGTCTAACCCAGAGAACCTGACTCGGTCTAAATTATGGAGAAACAAGAGTAGTGTAATTATATGTAGATCACTAGAGGTGATCTTGATAAATTCACAAGAATAAAAACAACACCAAGAACATGGGTTTTTATTTATTCCCTCTTCTTGTGAAATAAAACACACAACACACAACATACATATTTATAGCATTACAAACTACACACCCAACCAAATGGAAAATTTTTCAGATTTAGTGTTTCTCATGTATTCATATCCACACACATAAAGAAGACTTTGTTTAGACTCTATCCCAACAGTGAGGTTGGCATAGACTGAAGAAACCCTATTTAATATCTAACATCCCCCTTAAACGTGTTTTCCTTGCGACCCATGATTTTTCATCATATCTGGGTGGCTGTCTAACTAGTGAAATGACTTCACTAAAGTCAAATCCTTCCTTTTTCATATAACCTTTGACGATTTTGATGGAATGAATTTCCTCATCTATCAATTTCTTATACCCGTCACCAGTTTTAGCTTCCTCAAATCTAACTAGATTGGACATCACCTAGAGTCAATAAAAATTTAAATACTCCTCCATTAGTTATGTTATCTCATATATATCTGTAAGTATTCAAACATTTTGAGGTCGTATATGAGAAATTTCTCATTTGATGTCTTCAGATATAGGATTATGTGATGATGGCGTCAGTGGTTTATCATTTATTTGTTCCTCCAAGGGTACTTCTTCAACTATTTCTCCATCTTCTAGAGTGAGTCATACCTCTTTGGAATCATCATCTTGATTCCACATCCATGTCTTATTTTCATCAATGATAACATCTCTACTGAATATAATCTTCTTTGTGATGGGATCATACAAATGATATCCCATTTCTCGATCTCTACATCCCATAAGGACACACTTTATTCCTTTATCCTCGATTTTTGTTTTTTTCCTCTAGGATCTTGAAGTAGGTAGTAGAACCAAAAAATCTAAGAAGAATCACACTTGGATTGTAATTACTCTAGGCATCATGTGGTGTCTTTTCTTTGATGTTTTTTGTTCGAAATTTATTGAGTAAATACATCGTACATGAGGCTGATTTAGCCCAGAAAGTCATGGGCACTCCTTTTTCTTTCAAGAATCTTGTTGCGTTGTTGAGAATGGTTCAATTCTTCCTTTCAGAAACTCCATTGATTTGGGGTGTGTAAACCGGCGTCAGCTGATGCTGAATTCCATGCTGCTTGAGGTACTCTTGAAACACATCAGAGGTTTACTCTCCACCTCGATCAGATCGCAAAGTTTGTATGCAATGGTTTCCTTGATTTTCCACCAGCGCCTTGAATTCTTTGAAGATGCCAAACACTTCCAAATTCATTTTTAGAAAATATAACCCTGTTTTTTTCTATAATCATCTATAAATGTCAAAAAAATACCTCATTTTTTTCATATTATTTTGGACTTAATGGACCACACACATCGGTGTGAACTATCTCCAGTGGTGTTGCAGCTTTCCAATTGGTCTTCGTTTCAAAGTTGTTTCTATGTTGTTTTCTTATAACAGAGCTTTAACATATTTTATTCCTGTGTCAAATGATAGGAAGCCCATTCACCATCTTCTTGCTTCCTAATAATATTAATCTTTCAAAGTTTAAATGACCAAACCTGAGATTCCATAGCCAGTCTTTATCATCACGTACAAGTGTCAAACATTGTGGTACATTGGGTTGGACCATAAGCAGAATCATGTGATTTTCTCCATCGACACTTTTGTTATCAACCTTTCTCTATCATCTACAATCAACATTTTCTACTTTTAAAGCTTATGTGGAATATTTTTTCCAGCAACTGCACGACACTCAAGTTGCTGGTCTTCATGTTGGGTATATAGTTTATGTCAGAGATGAAATAATTATTATTTTATTGTTGGTTGATCAGAATATATCTTCTCCCATAAAAAATATTATCGAGAGATCTCTAAATGAAATCTCTCTCCAAACCCTCTCATCTAGGTTTGTAAACAAGTGTTTGTTCCCTGTCATGTGATTTGTAACTCTAGATTAAAGATACCACATAACTTGATTTTGTGTTGATTTTTGTGCCATCAACACATGGGACTCGTCAAAAGGATATTTTTCTTCAACAATATGTGCCTCCTCAGTGTCATTCTCTATTGGTTGTTTTTACCAACATTCATTACTATAATGTCCATATTTTTAAAAATTATAGCATTGAATGTTTCTTTTGTCTTGTTGGTGATTGTGGAATACTCCACTTCTTCATCATCCACATTCTCATGGATTTTAGGTTTGATATTCATGAACTCCTCGAGTCAGGATTCTCCAACATCATCCTCCTATTTTTGGATCAAATCCATGTCCACCGAATCCTCAGCCTCATGTTCTTCATAATGTCCCCCTTTATCCCTTTCAGGGTTGTTGAGATACAACTTTGATTGTAGGGTATGCTCTACTCTATTGGTATCACTCTAGTGGTTCACCTTCAATTAATGGTATTGTAGATATCCCACATGTTCTTCAATAGAAATTGTCACTAGGTCCTTTTTTTCTTCTAGGGAAATGACTATGTAACCAAATTTTGGATAAAGGGATTACAAAATTTACTCACATACTTGCATGTCAATAATAGCTTCTCCATTTCTCCATAGTTGGTACCATTACACAAGTATGATACTCGACAAAAGTTTTAGAAGTTTTCATAAATAGGGATTCTAACTCACCTCGTAGAGATTGAATGCGAATCCGCTTCACTTTGTCAGTGCCTTGGAATGCTTTGAGAATAGTATCTCATATCTCCTTTGATGATTTCGGAGAAGTGATTATTTAGAAAGTCGCTTCATCAAGGAATTGATAAATATAGTATTTCGCCTTGCAATACTACTTTTGTTTAGCCCAAAAAGTGGTGTTTTTGAACATCTAGAAGTGTATCCTCTGATACTTTAGATTTCGACTCGGTGTATCCATCCTCTGTGATTTCCATGACGACATGGCTGCCAAGAATCGCACACATTTGGATGCACCAACTATCATAATTGTTCTTTGTTAGCTTCAGGATTACAACTTGTGTAAATGAAATCACCATGATGAAAAATTATTTTTTTATGTATGAGAAAAATAACAGATGCATATATCTGGAAGGACAAAGTTATTTTTTTAGAGATGAAAATTGCTATATTTATTTGTTTTAGCAGTTCATATTGATAATTTCTTTTTGAATTGTATATCACAATAATTTTTTTGAATCACATAATACCATTGTTTTTTCAAAATATTAATTAATGGATGAAATTTAATTTTTTTAGAATTGTAATCTTCGATATTTTTTTTGATAGGTATGCTTGATGAATTGAGAAATGGATTGACAATTTTTTGAATATAAGAATTAAAATAGGAGTAACAAGGGAATGGATGAAATATGGTGATTTTTTTTTGTGTATAGATAAGGCATGTAGGGGAAAAATAAAAATTTAAAATTAAGATAACGGCTTTTTCTCGTGCCAAACTTGGGAGAGATGAAAAAGAGAGGTAGGGAAAAACCACTTTTGACTTATACAAAAAAGTGGTATGTAAATTGAGGAAAGGCGAACTACCCTTTTGAAAAATTGAAAACAAAAAGTATGGGAGAATAAATTTTTGGTAATATCACTGGTGGAATATGTCAACTATTCATCATCTTCTTTATTTCACTACTTATACTACTACTACAAAAAATCAGTAGCATGTCCGATTGAACCCTCTCACAAGAACCAGAAGCACCTTTAATTCTCTCTAATACCACTATTGGATGATGAAGAGCAGCATAATCATATGCAGATCACTAGAGGTGATCTTAATAACTTAATGAGAATAAAAACAATACGAAGTACAAAAGTTTTTATTTCTTCTCTCTTCTTGTGAAATAAAACCCACAACATAAATATTTATAGCATTACAAACCACACACCAAACCAAATAGAGAATATAGATAAGGAAAATTCTACAGAGTTTGTGTGACCCATGTCTTTAGATCCACACATGTAAAGAAGACTTCGTCCTGCCTCTATTCTAATAGTGATGTGGGCAAAAACCAAGTAAACCCTGTTTAATATTCAACACAAAGTCTAACAGTTTATCTTGTAGCTCAGATCGAGAGTTTTTATCTTCAAGATAGGCAGCATTAACATCTATGGTTCAGTGGTGTTTAGGAAGGTACAATGGTGGCTCTTGAGATCGGCTTGGAACTTCATCAACAGAGATGGAATGACAAGTCTCATGATCTTGAGGGTGGTGTCGTAGGATAATAATCTTCTTTTTCAATTGTTTTTCCTTGAGTTATTAGTTTTGTTTTTGCAGGCACATGCTCGGTCTTCAATAGTGTGGCGACTCTTGGGTTTCTTCATTGAGATCAGGTCAATAGTGGTTGAACGTTAGGTTGAAATTGAAGACCCACAGTTAGTATAATAACCATGGACTTTATGCAGCTAGTTCTACCTCATGGTCTGTATATCGAACATGAGGATGTCTTGCAGTCATTTGACACAGTTATTATAGTGACCATTCCATTTCTTCACCTAAAAAAATAAATAAACAATAAATACAAATTGAAAACAAATAAAATGAAATAAAAAATATGATTAAAAAAAAGAATAAATTTAAATGATTAAAATCATCATTTTGTTAATACACTTGAAAATTGAATAAATGAAGTCATTAAATAATTTTTACACTATTATAAAGAAAATAAAATGAATAAATAATTTTAATAATGTCAATTCATAATTTAACGAAATATAGAATAAAAACTGGAGGCTTACACAAATTTTTTAATTCAACTGTAATTTTATCAAATTGCTAAAATAATCATTAAAATATAAATTTTAACATAAAACTAATAGTTTCAATTATTTAACATAAAATTACATACACTACTAAATTAATCAACTAAAAAATTATTTTAATAATAAAACAAAATTAATTACACAAATTTATGTGGAAAAATGAATTAAATAAAGGGCACATCAACCATATAAACTCTTTATCTAGATTCTCCTATAGTTGCATCTTCATCACCTCATGTTTGAAAATGGACATTATATATGAGTTATTGGATATTGGAAATGATTCAGGTAGGATCTCAATTGAGAACTCAACCTCGTAGTTAAGATGAAGACCAGATAATTATCCCGGAAACACATTGACGAATTCGTTATAAATGGACATGTAATGAAAGTTGATATTTTCTTTATCCTCAATACATTTAGCTAGATCTGATTTCTCACAAGTAAATAATATCCATGATTGAGATGATGATTCCAAAAGAAAATTCATACTCCTCCTCGCACTTGCATCGAATCGAAGGACGGTTAGCGATACAGATGATGATTTCATTCTCTCAGCAATTTATGTTGGCTCTATATAAGGAAGGTAAACCCATACCCTGAATAACATCAAATTTCCCTAAAGGAGGTATTGTAATGTTTTCTAGAAGATTTAGCAAAATCATTTTGATAGGGAGGAGTTATATACTTGGGTTGTAATAATTTCCTCATTTTTCATTTTCACAAATAGCACTTATTATGACCCAAACCACATAGATTTTCCTGGATGGAGAAAAGTTGAGTGTGAGTACTCTAGGAACACCTCCAATAGGCTAGGGGCTGGAAACTATGACCGAGTAGGAATATCCCACACATGGGAGGCATTATCATAATGTACCTATATGAACACACACATCTCCAAGCCCATATAATGCTAAAATGTAAAACAACTAATAATAATGCAAGCATAAATCTGTATTCACACAATCAGGGTACAAAAATGAAGTAATGAAAGTGATAGAGTGGATAAATACAAGCCTAAAAAAATAAAAAGGAGTCCAACCTACTTAGAATGAGGGGAATACTTTCAAATAAAACCACACCTTGATCTTTTTAACCTGATCTAAGCTCTTCCTACTCTTGGTCCTCCTAAGACACCGTCAAAGGTCCGGCATCTGCATAGGACATGACATGTGCGGGAAAAGCCCATGTAGGGGTGAGTATAACAATACCTATTAGGAAACCTCAAAATCATAAAGTGTAAAGATTCAAGAATAGTAACCTCAATACATGATATTTCAATAGATAAGAGACATAAACATCCATATATACTCATAAAAGATAACTGGTCTCAAGTGGTATAAAAAAATACAAGCCATAAGATAATGCTTGAGGCTTGTTGGTAATGCTTGTTCCGGGTGTACTCACTCCATGAACTATGTTTTCATTGGTGACACTCATCCAAGAGGTCATGATCATTGTTCTCAACCCAAAAAAAGTACTCACTAGATCTCTAAAGATCTTATCTTCTAGGTAGGGGATCATACCTAGGGCCACTAGGGGACACCAAAAACCCTACTAGATTTTTCTGCTAGATAGGGGATCAGTTCAATATTTATAGTGGTATTTCCAATTCCATAAACTTCATCTAAAAATTATAGTGGACACCACCCTCGTGGTTTAGAGGAGCGGGTTCTCACGGGGTTGAGAGGAAGTGTCACGACCCCCTCCCCACAAAGTGTACCCCTCCTGGGCCGGCAATGTGAGAAGGGATATAATGACCCCCGAGTCCCGCCTCCAATAGGCCCCGGGTTGGCGACTAGCACCGAGGGTATAATAAACATACAAATGGGAGGCATTACCCTCTAAGAGAACACATGCGGAAGAGAGTGATAGAATAGACTCCAACCAACTCCAACTCAGAACTAAAATATAAAAGAAACCCAAGTACATATATGAAATTTCATGCAAAAGTACTACAACTGAAAGGGAAAACTAAAAGTACCCAAAAGAAAGAAAAACGACAGCGACCACAAGCCCGAACAGCTCCTCCTCCAACCGCAAGCTAGTAGTAACCAGCTTGATCTCCAACCTGCTCCAAGTGACCTGAAAAACAGTTTATATGTACATAGGGTGAGTATAACAGTATACTCAGTAGGATCCTCCCCAAGACTCTCGTGAAAAAGTAAAGAAAGCATGCTAAAGCCCAGCGAACAACAAGTGAAACTAACTCGTCACCTAAACAGGTATACTATGTTCCCAACCTCACCATGGCTACTCTCACCAAGTAACGCATACAAGAATATAGCATATAGTAAAGAATATAAAGGGTACCCCGCTACTACTTCCCCACTGGTTTGCCGCTTTTCCCCAACGACATACGTCCTGTGCATCTCTCTCCAAAGGCTTGCCCGTAGACACCTGGGTTAAGCTCCACAATCTGCACCTCGTGCACCACAAAGGCTTGCCCGCAGACACCTGGGCGAAGCACCACACCGTCCTCACAACCAAAAGTAACCAGGTAATTTCCGGGAGCCACCACAGCTCGCATAACGTGTATCATACGTCGGGTATAATACCTCAAGCCATTACAGCCCATACTCCGAGTAAGGATCCTCAAGCCATCATAGCCTATACACGTTACACCTATAGTAGTCCGTAGGATACTATATCCAGAATATATGTGTGTGAATAACCACAAGCCATTACAGCCCTCTACACACATATATGGGGTAACTAACCACTGTGCCTCATGGCACGAGTATCTACCAAGAGAAGAGAGCGGGGCCAAAGGGGGTAGTCAGCCATTCAACCTCCCATCAGAATGTTGGGGAAAACACCCCCTCAGGGCTCAGAATCCCCGGGGTGTCAGTTGCCCTTACCGACAGGGTGGAGTAGCGTATAGAAACACAAAAAGTACAGAATATATAGGTAACTCACATCCACACTATGGGCATTACCTAGTCTTAGATACAACTACAGCTAACGTCTCTCAGACTCCAGGCTGCTACTTCAAAGACTAGGTATCCTACAAGCACACAACCATTTGAAGAGCTTTATTAGATTACTCCATTCTCATTTTATCAGTTCCACTGTACGTTAATTAATTCTTTAAACATTAATTAAGAATGAACAATTCCACATTAAACTGAAATGGCATCACATTCAAAAACAACTGCTCCTTTTTAAGATTCACATCACCTTTAAATTCTAGCATCTCCATCCCCATGGATTTTCAGCATTTAATAAAACATTCATTACAGAATTACTTTTCCACATTCCCAGGCATTCTAGAAAAGCATCATATGCTTCTAAACACAAAGGAGGGTCAACACGGTGAATAGATATACTACCCGTCGAGTCTTTGCCGCCTATAGAAAGAGCATATACCCATTCTACCTCGAGATGCTAAACACGGAAAGCACGTGGCATACCCCGCGCGTCTTCGCCTCCTTCAGAAGATGGGTAGCAAGACCAGATTCCTTGAGCAGTGGGGAAAAGCAAAGCAGATTAACATTCAAGAAAACCGTAAGCAACCAGCAACCACATCCATCCCATTCCATCACCCCTGGTGTCCTCCCCGACACCCACATGCATAAACCGATGCATCTCGCCACACTAGGCGTCATCCGCTGCCACATCCACAAGTCCCCATGCCTCCACATATCACAACAGCCATCCAGGCTCACATCAAATCACAAGCAGCAGGAAATCAAAGATCACAAAATGGGCTCTCGGCCCTTTAACAAGGCATTCAGCCTTAATAAAAAATGAGCACTCAGAGCTCCAAACCACAAGGCATTCAGCCTTACAAGCAAGCGGGTAACTCAGAACCCCTTTGAAATTATCGAACTAATAGTTCTTTAATCTGTCTTGAATTAACAGATTCATTAACATGCCTCTTTATCTTTAGCCAATTATTTAACAAATAATTCCGGCTTTACGTTCTTTATCAATTTCCATCATGAACGAGCAACTAATTAAAGAAAACATAGATATCACTATATCTAGGAAAACATGAGGCAAACCGTTATCACGGTAAAAAGCAACAGCATGCGATCAACCAATTCTTTTAATCCGATTCAAGTATTTAATTAGGTCAATTTCATTGTGATCCAAAGGGATAAATCATGCTAATCCTACGATTGCACATATACAATTAGAGAAGCCATGAATCCCCTACCTCGAAGAGTTCTTGACGTCCTTTATCTACACAACAGGTCACGATCCTCCCCTCGTGACAACTGCATCCACCGGAGGATGCTTATATCGAAGATTGATCGACACGGCTCGGTTGCATCCAAAACAGAGAAAAACCAATCCTAGGAGTAAAGGTTGATTGAGAAACTCCTACAAAAAGGATTGAAAGGTTCTAGCATCTCTTAGCCGAGAACAAAGGAAAAGAACAAGGGAGAATTATATCTCGTCCCTTTTTTTTAAGATTTAACGAGGTGACGGTTTAAGATCCGGTTAATTCTCCATTAAAAACGGATCGCATTAACCCATCCGGTTTGACCAAGTAAAACATTCCAAGCCTTAGGAATAATTAATAAAGGATTTATGGCATTTTAATCGGCCTTAAGAACCCTTAAAATAAGGATTTAAAAGTATTTTACGTCAAAGGAAACGAAAAAAAGGCAAAACTGTAGGAGTCTGGAAACATTGTTCACCCACCGTTACTGTACATGAAACCGATCTGTGAAACCGATCTGTGAAACTGATCTGTCACACCAATCTGTGAAACCGATCTGTGAAACCAATCTGTGAAACCGATCAGTGAGACCGATCTGTCACACCGATCTGTCAGACCGATCGGTGAGACCGATCTGTGAAACTGATCGGTGAGACCGATCCATCAGACCGATCGGTGAGACCGATCTGTCAGACCAATCTGTGAAACCGATCTGTGAAACCGATCGGTGAGACCGATCCGTCAGACCGGTCGGTGAAACGGATCGGTGAGACCGATCTGTCAGACCGATCTTTTACTGTTCATAAAACTGGAAAAACTGTTCACAGAATTGGAAAATTGGCAGAGTGTTGGGGATATGTCCCCTTGGCCTCCCGGAACACCTCCAACACCAAAATTCCACAAAGTAATGGACCGGAGAGGTCCCGACCATTACATTAGATACCTCTCAAAACATTCTCGTCCTCGATAATTAAAAACCAACCCAGAAGAAAAGAGGGGTCCGAACAACCACCCCATAAGATACCTCTCAGGGGAAAACCACCATGAGTTGTTCGAAATCTGGAACAAAACTACGACATCCGGGAGTATGGGAACAAACAATCCATACCCAAACAATTCATTCACAACATTACATAAAAGGTACATAAATAAAACATGAAAGATCTAACCAGATAGGAAACATCATTACATGAAAGGAGTTAAACATTAAACAACTCTGGGTACTGAGCATGTATCTGTGACTCACGCTCCCAGGTACTCTCCTCCATGCCACCGTGTCACCACAAGACACGAACTAAGGGGATAGAACGCCCACACAACACCTTCTCCTTGCGGTCTTGGATCTCCACAGGTCGCTCCTTGAAGGTTGCATCATCATCAATATCGATCTCTCCCCAATCGATAACATGAGATTCATCATGAAGATAACGATGGAGCTGTGATACATGGAAAACATCATGTATCCGACTCATCTGAGGGGGAAGTGCTACTCGATACGCCACAGCTCCAACACGAGCCAACACCTCGAAAGGCCCAACAAACCGGGGAGAAAGCTTACTTCCACGACCAAACCTTTGCTGCCCACGACGGGGAGTCACCTTCAGAAACACATGATCCCCAACATTAAACTCTAACGGTCTTCTTCTTTGATCAGCATATGATTTCTGACGATCTTGTGCTGTCTTCATCCTCTCACGAATCACCTGAACCATCTCTGTTGTATTCTGCACTAGTTCTGGTCCGAGAATTGCTGACTCTCCGACCCCAGTCCAGCACAACGGAGAACGGCATGGCCGGCCATACAAGGCTTCAAACGGCACCACGCCGATGGTAGAGTGAAAACTATTATTGTAAGCAAACTCTACCAAAGGTAAGTGCTTCACCCATGAACCTCCAAAATCAAGAACACAAGAGCGCAACATGTCTTCAAGAGTCTGGATGGTTCGCTCTGTCTGACCATCCGTTTGAGGATGAAAAGCAGTTCTAAGGCATAGTTGAGAGCCAAAAGCATGCTGGAGACCTCTCCACACCCTAGAGGTAAAACGAGGATCTCGATCAGAGATGATCGTCTTAGGAACTCCGTGAAGCCTCACCACCTCCTCCAGATACTGCCTCGACAAAACCTCCACTGAGCTCGACTCCTTGATTGCTATGAAGTGGGCCGATTTAGTTAAACGATCCACTACCACACATATAGCATCATGTCCTCCCGGAGCTCGAGGTAAACCTGTAACAAAGTCCATTGAGATGTCCTCCCACTTCCACTGAGGAATATCTATGTGTTGGAGAAGACCACCAGGAACACGGTGTTCGGCCTTCACCTTCTGGCAGACTAAACATCGAGACACACATTCTGCAACTGTACGCTTCAGCCCAGGCCACCAAAACTGACTCCTCAAGGATCGGTACATCTTCGTCACACCAGGATGTACCGCCAAGGGTGAACTATGGAACTCTCAGAGAACCATCTCGCGCATCGCCAAGGGAACAAAAATCCTGCCATGATACAACACTCGGTGTTGTTCATCCTCCGACCAACCATCAGGGGCCTCCCCACAAACAACTCTGTCTCTCCAAACTTCCACCTCTAGATCACCCAACTGAGACTCTTCCACCTTTTGCATCAGGGATGACTGCACCGTCATCTGGAAAAGACAACCTCTTCCCCCAACTTCTCCCATATCAAGATGAAAACCTGATAGCTCTTCCATCACTCTCCAGGAATCACCAGATTCACGCACAACATCATTACGTGACTTTCGGCTTAGTGAATCAGCTACAACGTTCCCTTTTCCAGGTGTATACGATATTTCAAAGTCGTATTCCTGCAAGAACTCCATCCACCGACACTGCCTCAAGGTCAAATCATGTTGGGAGAAAACATACCTCAAACTCTTATGATCGGTTAAAACCACAAAGTGCTCACCAATGAGGTAATGTATCCACAACTTCAGAGCAAACACCACGGATGCCAACTCAAGATCATGGGTGGCGTAGTTGCGTTCATGGGGACGCAATTGTTGGGACCCATAAGAAACAACTGACCTCTGCTGCATGAGAACACAGCCTAACCCCATATGTGAAGCATCACAGAAAACATCAAACTGGACTCCCTCCGCTGGAAGAAAAAGGACTGGAGCACTTACCAACTTCTCCTTTAGATACTCGAAAGCTGTCTGACACTGATCAGTCCATATGAACGCTTGATCCATTCTGGTCAAAGCTGTCAGAGGAGTCGCAATTCGGGAGAAATTGGCTACAAACCTCCTATAATAGCCTGCGAGACCAAGGAAACTTCGCACCTCTGACACAGTCTTGGGGGCTGCCCAAGACAACACTGCTTATACCTTCGAAGGATCCACAGCTACTCCCTGTTGGGACACAACATGCCCTAATAAACGAACTTCTTGAGCCCAGAACTCACACTTGGACAACTTCCCAAACAACCGATGTTGGCGAAGAACTCCCAAAACGGCTCGTAGATGCTCTGCATGCTCCTCTTCAGATGTGGAGTACACAAGGATGTCGTCGATGAAAACCACAACAAACTTATCCAGGAATTCACGGAACACAGCATTCATCAACCCCATGAAAACAGCTGGAGCATTTGTCATGCTGAATGGCATCACAACAAACTCATAATGCCCATGACGACAGTGGAAAGCAGTCTTCGGGATATCCTCAGCCTTTACACGCATCTGATGATATCCTGACCGCAAGTCTATCTTTGAAAACCAACTTGCACCCTTCAGTTGGTCGAATAGGTCATCAATCCGCGGGAGAGGATAGCGGTTCTTTATTGTCACTTTGTTTAACTGACGATAATCGACGCACAACCGCAAATTGCCATCAGCCTTTTTCACAAACAAAACTGGTGCACCCCAAGGTGACACACTTGGCCGAACAAAACCACACTACAACAGACCATCGAGCTGAATACGTAGCTCTCGTAACTCAGAAGGGGCCATCCTATACGGAGACATAGAGATAGGAGACGCTCCTGGCTGTAGCTCGATCCCAAACTCGATCTCTCGTCGAGGGGGTAAGGATACAACCTCTTCTGGAAAGACATCAGGGTACTCCTCTACGACCCTAGGAAACACCAACTGTTGAACCTCTGAAGAACTCAGTATCATCCCAGCCATCATGGATGATAAGGATGAAACTCGTCTATGAATTATCCGAGGATCTCTATCACCAACAAACATTGCTTCCTCTCCATCTTCATCGAAGAAAACGACCTTCTTCCTGTAGCAATCCACAATATCCTACACCGAATACAACCCATCCATGCCGAGGATGACATCATATGGTTGTATTCGTAAATATAGGAAATCTCCCCAAGAGTGGTGCTTCCCCAACACTAGCTCACAGTCTCTACATACTTCAAACAAGCTAGCTCGACCTCCAACTGGCGTAGTCAACGCCAAGGGCACTGGAAGCCTCTCTACCTCAAGTCCCAAAGCGCGGACAAGGGTAGGGGATATAAAGGAGTGTGTCGCTCCTGAATCAAACAAGGAATACACCAAGGTAGAAAACAAGCAAAGGGTACCTCAGACGACGTCTGGCTCGCTTGGAGCTGGCAACTCTAGAGCATGAAGCTGACCACGACCACCTCCACGGCCTCTCTGACCCTGATGAAGACCACCACCACGGCCGCGCTCTACTATCTGAGGACGGGGAGCATCATGGGGCTGTCCTCTGCCTGCTCCATCTACCCTCTGGTGATCTAAAGCTGGTGCAACCTGCTGCTGCTGCCTCGGCTGGAACTGCCTCAACGGAGGAACCTGGAGTGGATCGCCTGGTGCACGATGGCTGCTCTAAAAATTCGGGCACTCCCGCTGCTGATGACCACGACCACCACAAGAAAAACAAGCGCCTGATCCCTTGGCATAGGCCTGAGATTTGCTGCCTCCGGAGAAACGAGATGGAAAGGGCTGGGACCTGCCCCCAGGTGAACGGAAACTCTTCTGCCCTGAAAACCGGGAACCCCGGACCACAGCCCTGCTTCGTGAGGAATCATGACGATTCCCCTCTCATGATGATCTGGTCCTAGCCAAAGTCCTCTCAACAACCTCTGCCCTCGCCAGCACCTCTAGATATGTCTTCAGCATAAATGGGGTGACCTGGCGCTGGATCTCTGGACACAAAGACTCCTCGAAATGCCTCGCCCTGGCCTCATCATCTGGTAACAGGTCTGAAGCATATCGTAGAAGGTTCCTGAAACGGATTCAAAACTCTCGAACACAGGATCTCCCCTGTCGAAGGGTGAGTAGCTCCTGGCGACTGGACGCCTTCGCAGTCGATGAAAGAAACTCGACTCTAAACTTCTCTCGAAACTCCTCCCATGAGATCTCTGACTCCTCACGATCCCTGAGGAACAAGAACCACCACTGTCTCGCTGCTCCACGCAACATCGTCACAACCAAGGACACCTAGTGTTCCTTCCGAGCACGAATCGAACTGAAGCCTATCTCGACCTCCTCCAACCAGTCTTCTGTGACTGCATCTAAAACGGAGCCCTCGTACTTCTGTAGACTCTGGCGCTGAAACTCTCGGAGTGTCTTCCTCCAAGTGTCATCGTCGTCAACCTCTACCCAGCGGCGATCTTCTGGAACAGCCTGCTGGGCACCTTCTGCGCAAACCTGAAGAGGATGTCGACCTGGAGCCATACCTGTAAAATAACAACCGTTAGAGCTCCTAAGCCTAGAATATGGAAGACTCAACATTAATTAATTATTTTGTTTTATTAATTTTAGGTTACCTATCCCAAGGTCTACCCATTCAAATACAGGCGCAAAGAATAATGATGCATGATCCTTTCCTAGGTCTCTACCCTGCAACCAGTATCACTTTGTTTAGTAGCCATCGTAAACATAAAGGTCCGTGCAACAGATCATAGGGGGCCCTGAACGCCTATGTCTCTGCCGGTCTCCAGTGTTTACCCCAATTTCTAAACATGAATGACATCGTTGCCCTACCATCCCATGCATCCTCACCTGTGCCTAACTCCAAACTCCATCCTATCCCTCAACCAGACCTCTGATACCACTCTGTCATGACCCCCTCCCCACAAAGTGTACCCCTCCTGGGCCGGCAATGTGAGAAGGGAGATAATGACCCCCGAGTCCCGCCTCCAGTAGGCCCCGGGTTGGCGACTAGCACCGAGGGTATAATAAACATACAAATGGGAGGCATTACCCTCTAAGAGAACACATGAAGAAAAGAGAGATAGAATAGACTCCAACCAACTCCAACTCAGAACTGAAATATAAAAGAAACCCAAGTACATATATGAAATGTCATGCAAAAGTACTAAAACTGAAAGGGAAAACCAAAAGTACCCAAAAGAAAGAAAAACGACAGCGGCCACAAGCCCGAGCAGCTCCTCCTCCAACCGCAAGCTAGTTGTAACCAGCTTGATCTCCAACCTGCTCCAAGTGACCTGAAAAACAGTTTATATGTACATAGGGTGAGTATAACAGTATACTCAGTAGGATCCTCCCCACGACTCTCGTGAAAAAGTAAAGAAAGCATGCTAAAGCCCAGCGAACAACAAGTGAAACTAACTCGTCACCTAAACAGGTATACTATGTTCCCAACCTCACCATGGCTACTCTCACCAAGTAACGCATACAAGAATATAGCATATAGTAAAGAATATCAAGGGTACCCCGCTACTACTTCCCCACTGGTTTTCCGCTTTGCCCCAACGACATACGTCCTGTGTATCTCTCTCCAAAGGCTTGCCCGCAGACACCTGGGCTAAGCTCCACAATCTGCACCTCGTGCACCACAAAGGCTTGCCCGCAGACACCTGGGCGAAGCACCACACCGTCCTCACAACCAAAAGTAACCAGGTAATTTCTGGGAGCCACCACAGCTCGCATAACGTGTATCATACGTCGGGTATAATACCTCAAGCCATTACAGCCCATACTCCGAGTAAGGATCTTCAAGCCATCATAGCCTATACACGTTACACCTATAGTAGTCCATAGGATACTATATCAAGAATATATGTGTGTGAATAACCACAAGCCATTACAGCCCTCTACACACATATAGGGGGTAACTAACCATTGTGCCTCATGGAACGAGTATCTACCAAGAGAAGAGAGCGGGGCCAAAGGGGGTAGTCAGCCATTCAACCTCCCATCAGAATGTTGGGGAAAACACCCCCCTAGGGATCAGAATCCCCGGGGTGTCAGTTGCCCTTACTGACAGGGTGGAGTAGCATATAGAAACACAAAAAGTACAGAATATATAGGTAACTCACATCCACACTATGGGCATTACCTAGTCTTAGATACAACTGCAGCTAACGTCTCTCAGACTCCAGGCTGCTACTTCAAATACTAGGTATCCTACAAGCACACAACCATTTGAAGAGCTTTATTAGATTACTCCATTCTCATTTTATCAGTTCCATTGTACGTTAATTAATTCTTTAAACATTAATTAAGAATGAACAATTCCACATTAAACTGAAAATGGCATCACATTCAAAAACAACTGCTCCTTTTTAAGATTCACATCACCTTTAAATTCTAGCATCTCCATCCCCGTGGATTTTCACCATTTAATCAAACAATCATTATAGAAATACTTTTCCACATTCCCAGGCATTCTAGAAAAGCATCCTATGCTTCTAAACACAAAGGAGGCTCAACACGGTGAATAGATATACTACCCGTCGAGTCTTTGCCGCCTATAGAAAGAGCATATACCCATTCTCCCTCGAGAGGCTAAACACAGAAAGCACGTGGCATACCCCGCGCGTCTTCGCCTCCTTCGGAAGATGGGTAGCAAGACCAGCTTCCTTGAGCAGTGGGGAAAAGCAAAGCAGATTAACATTCAAGAAAACCATAAGCAACCAGCAACCACATCCATCCCATTCCATCACCCCCGGTGTCCTCCCCGACACCCACATGCATAAACCGATGCATCTCGCCACACTAGGCATCATCCGCTGCCACATCCACAAGTCCCCATGCCTCCACATATCACAACAGCCATCCAGGCTCACATCAAATCACAAGCAGCAGGAAATCAAAGATCACAAAATGGGCTCTCGGCCCTTTAACAAGGCATTCAGCCTTAATACAAAATGAGCACTCAGAGCTCCAAACCACAAGGCATTCAGCCTTACAAGCAAGCGGGTAACTCATAACTCCTTTGAAATTATCGAACTAATAGTTCTTTAATCCGTCTTGAATTAACAGATTCATTAACATGCCTCTTTATCTTTAGCCAATTATTTAACAAATAATTCTGGCTTTACGTTCTTTATCAATTTCCATCATGAACGAGCAACTAATTAAAGAAAACATAGATATCACTATATCTAGGAAAACATGAGGCAAACCGTTATCATGGTAAAAAGAAACAACATGCGATCAACCAATTCTTTTAATCCGATTCAAGTATTTAATTAGGTCAATTTCATTGTGATCCAAAGGGATAAATCATGCTAATCCTACGATTGCACATATACAATTAGAGAAGCCATGAAACCCCTACCTCGAAGAGTTCTTGACGTCCTTTATCCACACAACAGGTCACAATCCTCCCCTCGTGACAACTGCATCCACCGGAGGATGCTTATATCGAAGATTGATCGACACGGCTCGGTTGCATCCAAAACAGAGCAAAACCAATCCTAGGAGTAAAGGTTTATTGAGAAACTCCTACGGAAAGGATTGAAAGGTTCTAGCGTCTCTTAGCCGAGAACAAAGGAAAAGAACAAGGGAGAATGATATCTCGTCCCTTTTTTTTAATATTTAACGAGGTGACGGTTTAAGATCCGGTTAATTCTCCATTAAAAACGGATCGCATTAACCCACGCGGTTTGACCAAGTAAAACATTCCAAGCCTTAGGAATAATTAATAAAGGATTTATGGAATTTGAATCGGCCTTAAGAACCCTTAAAATAAGGCTTTAAAAGTATTTTACGTCAAAGGAAACGAAAAAAAGGCAAAACTGTAGGAGTCTGGAAACATTGTTCACCCACCGTTACTGTACATGAAACCGATCTGTGAGACTGATCTGTGAAACCGATCTGTGAAACTGATCGGTCACACCGATCTGTGAAACCGATCTGTGAAACCAATCTGTGAAACCGATCTGTCAGACCGATCGGTGAGACCGATCTGTCACACCGATCTGTGAAACTGATCGGTGAGACCGATCTGTCAGACCGATCGGTGAGACCGATCTGTGAAACTGATCGGTGAGACCGATCCGTCAGACCGATTGGTGACACCGATCTGTCAGACCGATCTGTGAAACCGATCTGTCAGACCGATCTGTGAAACTGATCGGTGAGACTGATCCGTCAGACCGATCGGTGAGACCGATCTGTCAGACCGATCTGTGAAACTGATCTGTGAAACTGATCGGTGAGACCAATCCGTCAGACCGATCGGTGAAAATGATCAGTGAGACCGATCTGTCAGACCGATCTGTGAAACTGATCGGTGAGACCGATCTGTCAGACCGATCTGTGAAACTGATCGGTGAGACCGATCTGTCAGACCGATCGGTGAGGCCGATATGTTATTGTTCATAAAACTGGAAACACTGTTCACAGAACTGGAAAATTGGCAGAGTGTTGGGGATATGTCCCCTTGGCCTCCCGGAACACCTCCAACACCAAAATTCCACAAAGTAATGGACCGGAGAGGTCCGGGCCATTATAGGAAGGCCAATACTGTAATCCTGATCGCTGGATGCTGGACCATCTGGCAGGCTAGGAATGAAGCTCGACATAGAAACGGATTGGGCTCCCAGGTTAATATCCTTTTTAAAATGAAGAACAAATTCCTTTATCTACTGCAGTTGTGCCCCGATTTCAATTCTTCTCCAACTGTGCATTCTTCAGTCTCGACTCTTGCAGTTGATAGTCTGTCGGGGATCTCTGGGCAGGGGGGATGGGTACGCTGGCACCCTCCAAGTTAGGGTCTAAAACTAAATACTGATGGTTCTTTAATTAGGGGGGAGATGCATGGGGGTGGGGTCTGTTGTACCTCTCGTACCCCTCGTGGTTTTATTTTCATGATCACAGTCACTCTCATTTTTATCTAATCGTGTTTTCAAGTGTTTTTGTTAATAGGCATGATTTCAGGTGGCCAAGGAATTGGGCCAAGAAAGCAAAGAAGCCAAAATGGACTATTTTCATGTCCACCGGCCAACCGGTGGCTTCACCACCGGCCAGCCGATGGACCATGGAGAGAAGGCTGAGCCACTGCCTTGGCACCGGCCAACCGGTGGCTTCAGCACCGGCCAGCCGGTGGCACCCAGATGAATAGTGGTTGCTACTGCCTCAGCACCGGCCAACCGGTGGCCTCAGCACCGGCCAGCCAGTGGCTCCTGGGCAGAACAAGTTTCCATTTTGCAAGCACCGGCCAACCGGTGGCCTTGTACCGGTCAGCCGGTGGAGGCAGTCAAACTAGCCGTTGGGCTTTTGACCAGCCTGTCCACTTGGCCTCCAACGGCTCCGAAAGCCTCTCCAACGGCTCCAAAGGCCTCCAACGGCCATATGAGGGTTCCCCCTATATAAATAAAGGACCTTGAAGCCCCGGAACTCCAACCAAGCCCACGGACACATTTTTGATCATTTGGCGGACTTCCGGCGGACTTCCTCCAAGGAACCCCAACTGCTCCCATCCAATTCCACATCCAAGGAGAATCACCAAAGAAGCTTGGGAGTGCACGTCTTCAACTCCAATCAACCATTGGCGCCCAAGGCTTCTCCAAATACGATTTTATTGTTTTATTTATTTTGAGCATCAAATTGGGTTTGTTCCTACAAACCCCATCTCTTTCTCTCATCCTCTCTCTTGGGTTTTCACACCACCTTCAAGGTGTGAAGAGGTTAGTCAAGCCTTAACTTTCAAAAGGATTGAATCAAAGGTGAGCTAGCCTTCACCTATAAGAAGGCTAGTGGGTTCTTGCTCAACCATTAAAAGCAAGTGGGTTCTTGCATAACCACTAAAAGCAAGCTGTAATAGGTGAGCTAGCCTTCACCTGTAAAAAGGCTAGTGGGTTTCTTGCTACAACCATTGAAAAGCAAGCGGTAGAATCTCTCAACGGTTGAGTTGGGAGCGGAGACGTAGGCCGGGTTTTGGCCGAACTCCGTTATCAATTTTGTGTCTTGCCTCATTTATTTCCGCTGCATCTTTACTTTGATTTTTAATTTGTTAATCATTTTTTTAAAAGGCAATTCACCCCCCCCCCCTCTTGCCATCACTCCCTTTTTCTCCGCCTAACAATTGGTATCAAAGGGAAAATTTGAGTAATACCCTAACCGGTTTCAAATTAAAGATCCATTGTGATGGCATCCACTTCTTTCGCCCCCGAAGGCTTTTCTTTGAGTCGTGCTCCATTCTTTGATGGAACCGACTATACATATTGGAAAACCCGCATGACTGCTTTTCTTAGAAGCATAGGATATCCCATTTATAAAATTGTCATGCAAGGTTACACTCTCTCTTCCCCCGATGAATCCAAATGGACTCAAGCCGACATTAAAAATTTCGAGCTTGATGGCAAAGCAATGAACGCTCTACATTGCGGCCTTGATCGTAATGAGTTCAATCGAGTTTCCACATGCACCTCCTCACATGAAATCTGGAAACTTTTGGAGGTTACCCATGAGGGGACCAACAAAGTGAAGGATACTTGATTGGACATGTACCGTCAAGATTTCGAGTCTTTTACCATGCATCCATCTGAAAATATTACTGATATGTTTACTCGTTTTACTGATGTTTGCAATGGGAGAAAGTCCCTTGGTGATGATATTTCTGCAGAAACAATGGTCAAGAAGATCCTATGGATCCTACCAAGCTCATGGGCTCCCAAGGTGACGGCAATCCAAGAAGCGAAGGACATCAAAAACATGCCGGTCAAAGAGCTCATCGGATCCCTCATGACCTATGAGATCACTATGAGGAGGCAAGCTGAAAAGGAAGGCAAACCGATCAAAGTTCCAAAGAACATTGCCTTCAAAGCTCAAAAAGAAGAAAGCTCATCCTCCTCCTCATCTTCTTCCTCTTCAAGCGGCGATTCCGAAATGGAGAATCTTGCCCGCAAGATGCACAAGTTCATGAAGAAGCACAAGAAGAAGAAGACCCTCAAGGCTCAATCCAATGAAAAATCCGAGACCAAGGTAAAATGTTACGGGTGTGGCGAGAAAGGACATTACAAGCCCGATTGCCCACTCAACAAGAAAAAGGCCAAGAAAAAGGAGAAGAAGAATACTTTCAAGGCCACATGGAGTGATAGCTCCACATCATCCTCCTCCTCCTCCTCGAGCGACAACGGTAACAAATGCCTAATGGAATTTCATGAGGTAACTTCTTCCGACTCCTCATCCTCTTGTTCTTCAAATTCAAATTCTTTCAATCATATGTCTTATGAGGATCTCCAATATGCTAGAGATCAATTGGAGGAAGGTTTTCACGAACTTTCTTCCAAATTTGTTGCATTAAAAAAGAATTTCAAAAAAATCTCTTCCGAAAAAGAACAACTTCTCAAAGAGAAGGAAGAGTTGACCCTCAAAATCCAAAGCCTTCCCGATGTTGAATCATTGGAATCAACAATCAAGGATCTAAGGGAATCCCTTGCCAAGTTCACCCAAGGTGAACAAAATTTGACCAAACTCCTAGGTTCCCAACGCATATCTAGAACCACCGAAGGGCTTGGCTATTCCAAGCAAGCTTCCTCTTCCCATGCTCCAACTATTTTTGTAAGGGGGAGCTCCCAATTTAAATTTTGCAATTATTGTAAAAAACCCGGGCACTTAATCTATGAGTGCAATTGCAAAAATGCCCGGTATGGCCGCCTTAAAACTATTTTCTTAAATGATGAATTTTTTAGAAGAAGACCCGTCACTAGACAAGTATGGATTGAAAAATCCCTTCTAGCGAGTCTCTCCGGCCCAAAATTTATTTCGGTTTCAAAAACCACTCCCCGGTGATTTGTTGTTTTATTTAGGGGGAGTTAGGTTTGTTTAAGCATTTTCGTTTTATTCAAAAATTTCTATTTTTCTTTCAATTTCAACACTTGGTATTCAATTTTTCATTCAATTTCAACACTTGTTATTCAATTTTCATTTCAAAATTTCAATTCAAACTGTTATTGAATTCTTGATTCAAAACTTTCAATTCAAATTTCAAAAATTTCAATTGATTTAAAAACTCTATCTTGTTTTTCAAAGGTTTCCCTCAATCAAGTTTTATGCCCCGTGCTATTTTGATAATCACAAAGGGGGAGAAATTCTTGGTTGATTGGGGGAAAAATTCTTTTAAAGCATGCCTTTCATTTCAGTATTTTACATTGCTTGTTTTGGTGATTGTGATCATAAAAATAGGGGGAGATTGTTGTACCTCTCGTACCCCTCGTGGTTTTATTTTCATGATCACAATCACTCTCATTTTTATCTAATCTTGTTTTCAAGTGTTTTTGTTAATAGGCATGATTTCAGGTGGCCAAGGAATTGGGCCAAGAAAGAAAAGAAGCCAAAATGGACTGTTTTCATGTCCACCGGCCAACCGGTGGCTTCACCACCGGCCAGCCGATGGACCCTGGAGAGAAGGCTGAGCCACTGCCTTGGCACCGGCCAACCGGTGGCCTCAGCACCGGCCAGCCGGTGGCACCCAGATGAATAGTGGTTGCTACTGCCTCAGCACCGGCCAACCGGTGGCCTCAGCACCGGCCAGCCGGTGGCTCCTGGGCAGAACAAGTTTCCATTTTGCAAGCACCGGCCAACCGGTGGCCCTGTACCGGTCAGCCGGTGGAGGCAGTCAAACTAGCCGTTGGGCTTTTGACCAGCCTGTCCACTTGGCCTCCAACGGCTCCGAAAGCCTCTCCAACGGCTCCAAAGGCCTCCAACGGCCATATGAGGGTTCCCCCTCTATAAATAAAGGACCTTGAAGCCCCGGAACTCCAACCAAGCCCACGGACACATTTTTGATCATTTGGCGAACTTCCGGCGGACTTCCTCCAAGGAACCCCAACTGCTCCCATCCAATTCCACATCCAAGGAGCATCACCAAAGAAGCTTGGGAGTGAACGTCTTCAACTCCAATCAACCATTGGCGCCCAAGGCTTCTCCAAATACGGTTTTATTGTTTTATTTATTTTGAGCATCAAATTGGGTTTGTGCCTACAAACCCCATCTCTTTCTCTCATCCTCTCTCTTGGGTTTTCACACCACCTTCAAGGTGTGAAGAGGTTAGTCAAGCCTTACCTTTCAAAAGGCTTGAATCAAAGGTGAGCTAGCCTTCACCTGTAAGAAGGCTAGTGGGTTCTTGCTCAACCATTAAAAGCAAGTGGGTTCTTGCATAACCACTAAAAGCAAGCTGTAATAGGTGAGCTAGCCTTCACCTGTAAAAAGGCTAGAGGGTTTCTTGCTACAACCATTGAAAAGCAAGCGGTAGAATCTCTCAACGGTTGAGTTGGGAGCGGAGACGTAGGCCGGGTTTTGGCCGAACTCCGTTATCAATTTTGTGTCTTGCCTCATTTATTTCCGCTGCATCTTTACTTTGATTTTTAATTTGTTAATCATTTTTTTAAAAGGCAATTCACCCCCCCCCCCCCCTCTTGCCATCACTCCCTTTTTCTCCGCCTAACAGGGTCATAAGGTATCAAAGAGGTTTGGTTGTTGCAGTGTTTTCTGCCTTTTTCAAGAGAGGAGATGTTCTACAAGCGGAGGCTTTGGCTATGGTTACCGGACTGAAGTTATGCAATCAAAGGCTGATAAATATTCAAATGGTGGAGGCAGATTCCATGCTATTATTTGATTCTATGATAGGTAAGGGAAGTATTCCTTGGAACATCTCTTATACTGTCAGAAAATGTAATATGCTTAGAGGTAATAATATTAAGGTTTCTCATACATGGCAGGAGGGGAATATGGTAGCAGATTTTTTGGCGTCGATGACATCAGCTAATCAGAGTATGTGTTCTTTCTTTTTCTTGGGTTCTTTTCCTAAGGAGGGGCTGAATTTTTTTTCAGTGATGATTTGGGTTTTCATTACTTTAGGCCACCATGAGTTTCTTGTGTTTTCCTCTGTACGATGGTTTTTTCATTAATCAATAAAAATGATAATTTTCAGTCAAGTGAACCTGGTTTATACTAAAGAGACAAGGGGATCCAAGCCATATCTGAGTAATTACACGACATGTAACACTAAATCCAAACCTACCCATTACCATTCCCATGTTCATCTACCCATGCCTATATTCCTTAGGTCGTTCCCCTGTACACCTGGCCATGTTCGAGTATATGGTCCATCCCATGTACTCTAACCATGTTCGAGTACACAACTTAGCCCATGTACTCAAACCATGACCATGTATCCTCTGAGATACATGACATTTTGTTGGACATCGGTCACACAATGTGTGGTAGGGACCACATGGTGTGTGATACTTAACATTCTATGGAAACAAAATTTCCGCATCCAGGTCCCCACCTAACATGTATCTATGGCTTACACGTAGTGTACCATAGGATTTTTATGAACCCGTGACCAATTTTTGTGTATGATCTCACCATCTTCATCTCCATATCCACCAATAATCATGATAGTACTGGTGGATCTATGTTCTGCAACCCTCTCCATTACTACTCACTAGAAATTGGTCTTTGATCCGCTCAGAGAACACACTGTTGAGTCAAAATTTCGCAGAACCAAGCAATCGTCTTGTGTGCACCAAGTTAATAGAAATAATCTTCCAATTAGATCCATAACTATGCACTACTATTCTTCCACTAATCTTCACCATGAACCCGTGGTAACAATCCTTTGTTCCAAATATTTGCGCAATAATAATCCACCAGGCATTTGTCAAACATCCGACAAAACTAAATGCCAATGACGATCGCACATATAACTGGGAGAGAAAACCATAAATCATAAAGGGAGGAAAAACTTTGGACATGTTTGGGTTAACCTATATTCATTTCCATGAGAATGATGAACTAAGAGAACAATAATAAAAACAAATTCAGTTCCTCAAATCACTAGTAAATAAACCTAGAAACATAACACGGTCAACCCATTGATCAATCTATTGGTTGATTGACCCATGTTTGTTGTGGGATAATAAAATGATGACTAAATCCATATGAAATAATGTTCTACCTAGACTTTGGATTGGTCGCTGATGAAGAACTTTCCTATGTCGTAGTCATTGGTGAAATCCACAAACTTTGTTGGTGCAGACAATCCCTACAACAACGATCTAGTCCCCAGTTATATTGTCATCCGCCAATATCTCTCTAATGGATCCTCTCTATATCAACAATATTATGTGGATAAACCTAAATTTTTCCCATATTTGGTTATTTATAGACTGAGAATTAGGTCACAAAAACATTTTAATAAAATCAATGAATGAATTTATTTAATTATTATTTGTGCCCATGGAAATTTTTTCACAAACATCTGATGCCGACAAAGATTATGTCGTGCCTTGGGTAAGGACCACATTTCAGACTCACCGGAGGTCTTAGATTTTTGATCTGAGACTAAATTTAAGATTTATTCCACTTTTTCTTAAAATCTACATGTGTGTGATATTAATATATTTAATATTTTAAAATATAAATTATGGGATCACCAAGCCTCAAAAATCTCATGTTGTTTCATCTCCTAGTTTCAAAAATATTACTAGATATATATCAAATATTTAATTTGAAAAAATGAAGACATTAAATTCTCCAAACCATATGGTTTTTTCCTGAAAATTGAAAAATTATACTAAAAAAGATGTGGGTACTGAGCTCACATCTAGGACTCCCATTCCCAGGTTCTCACTTGAAGATTCTTATACATCCACCAGACATATACAAAAGGAATCATTTTCCTATGGGGGAGATTCTCATATCGATCCTCGATCTCCATCAGGTACTCCACAAAGTTATCTCCATCCTCGATGTCCATATCACCCCAATCGATAACATGTGACAAGTCATTCACATACCACCTAAATTGTGACTCATGGAAGATGTGGTGCACCAGGTCTAGTTGTGATAGTATATCCAAGCAGTACAACACCTCACCAAATATACCTAGTATATGAAAATAGCCAATGAACCTAAGATATAACTTTACACCCCAACAAAATCTCCAAAATCCACATTGAGGTGAGTAATTAAGAAACACATGGCCTCCATACTCAAACTCAAAATGCCTCCATCATTAGTCAGCATTGGAATTATGATGAATCTATATTTTCCTCATACATTCATGGATAACTTTCACCTTTTCCATCATATATCATACCGACTCTAGGACCATGAGTACCAAATCTCCTATATTTTTCCAATAAAGTGGTGAATTGTAGGGTCACCCATATAAGGCCACGAATGGTGGCATACTAATGGTGGAATGGTATTTTTTTTGAATGAAAATTACACAAAAGGTTGGTGATCCTCCCAAATACATCCAAAGTCCAACATGAAAGTCTAAAACATGTCCTTCAATACTTGAATGTTTTTCTCAGTTTGGCTATCAGTTTGGGGGAGAAACATCATGGTCAAATATAATCGAGTCCTAAAGGCCTTCTATAATCCTCTTAATAATTGTGATGTGAAGCGATTATATTTGTTTGAAATTATAATCAAGGGAACTCCATGGAGACAGACTATCTCCCACATGTAAAGGAATCCCAAGACCTCTACTAAACTATTCTCTAATATAGCTAGGGATTAGGTTGAATTGGTGAGTCAGTCTATGATCACCTATATGAAATCATGTCATCCAGACATACATGGTAACCCTATCACAAAGTCCATATATATTCCATCCCAATTTTACTCTAGAACCTCAAGGGGTTGATCTAAAATCACCGAAACCTGGTTCTCTAACTTCACTTGCTGACAAGTTAGGCATCGAGAGACAAACTCTGCTTCCCCTTTCTTCATGCTTGGCCATCAAGACTAATGTGAGAGGTTCTGGTACTTATTTTCTCTACCTAGATATACTTCCAAATGGGATGTATGAAACTCTCTCATCACCTCATCCCACAGCATCACTAGTACCATAGTACATACATTGAAAAGGATGACAAGCTCCCCACCTTCAAAAAATCCATCAGGAGCATGTTCAATGGATATATGAACACATAATGGCTCACAGTCGGTATATCCATGCCAAGCCTCCCTAACACACTATATTAGAATTTGGTTAACAACCATTGACTATAGATATGAAGCACCATCTTTATCCACTAAGGATAACTACAACGAGGCTAAATACTACGAGGCCTTGGTCAACAACTTAGAAAAAGATATCTTACTAAGAGAATATTCCTCCACATTATCCTTCGCATAAGTATGGAATATCTTGAAGTCATAATCCTGGAGGATCTCTAGCCATCACCTCTATCACATGTTAAGATCTTTCTAAAATAAGATATACCTGGGACTCATATGGTTAGATTAGATGATAAACCACTCACCCATCAGGTAATGTCACCATAATTTCTGGGAAAATACTACCACTACCAACTCAAGATCATAGGACATGTAGTTTTTCTCATATAGTTTCAAATGACAAGACCCATAGATAATCACATCCTACCTCTACATCAGTACAAAACCAAGTCTCTTCTATGAGGCATCATATAACACTATGTATTGATACCCTCCTCCGGTAATCTCATGATGGGGGTACTTATAAAACTCCACATAATATCCTTAAAATCCCTATGTAACCTCTCTGTCTACATGAAAGGTTTCCCTTTCTAGGTCAATATAGTCAATGGTGCTGGTATCTTAGAGAAATCAGGCATGAATATCCTATAGTATCCTAAAACCCCAAGGATAATATGCACCTCTATCATTCTCTTGGAAGGATCCCAAGTTAACACTACCTTAACCTTCACCAGGACCATTGTTACACCATTAGTCGAGATAACGTGTCCCAGAAAGTGTATATCATGAATATATAACTAACACTTCGAGAGATTCCCATAACACTAGTGCTCTCGGATTGTGTCTAAAATCATCCTCAAGCGCCTCTCGTTCTCCAACTCATACGTAGAGTAAAATATGATATCATCAATGAATACCACCACAAAATGGTCTAAGAAAGGATGAAAGATTTGGTTCATGAGTCCCATGAATACTATTATAGAGTTAGTCTTTCTGAAAGGTATCACCAAGTACTCATAATGACCATAGCGACCTCAAAATTCCATATTTGGTAGATCCTTATCCCGTACTCATAGATGGTGATAGCCTGATCTGAGGTCAATCTCCAAGAACCGCCGCACCCCTCTCAAATGATCAAAGAGGATGTCAATTTTTAGTTTGGATAATATTATTCAAGGTCACCTAGTTCAAGAATTGATAATCCACACATAACCTAAATCTCTCATCCCCCTTCTTAGTGAACAACATCGAGGCTACTTAAGGGGAAACACTAGGTCACACGAATCCCTTCCTGTTTAAGTTCTACAACTACAACCTCATCTCTCAAAGATATGTACGATCCATCTGATATGCTGGCATAGATATCAAGGTCATCCTGGTGTGTGAGTCAATGAAGAATTATATTTATCATATTGGAGGTAATCCAATTACATTCTCAAGAAATAAGTCTTCATACCCTACCACCACTTTAGGAAACTAGCTACTATAACATCCATTTATCCAAGATTCATGTTATCCAAATGGTGATTAATTGGATAAACTCTCCAATGTATACCTTTATTTCTTTTCTTGGGTTTTCTTTTCACCCATAAAGAAAAACCCCAACCAATATCCATGGATACACTGCATCCTCTTCCTGAAATAGTCAATCTGGGAATGAAATATGGATAGCCAATATATACCTAAGATGAGGTCGTAAGACCTCATCACCACTACCAATAGATACAATAAGAATCTCTCACCTCCAATTTTTAGGTCACACTATCGACCGAAGTGTGTGATTTTTGACTCATCTCTTGTTAGAGTCCCCAAACACAAGGGTTGAGACAAGGTTTCAACTAGAATATCTAAGTCTCAAACCATAAAAGTGAAAAAATAATTACTCTACCCTATGTCTATTAGAACAACAAATAAAGTATAGAAGACCAAAATTATACCTCATATCATCCCTAGAGCCTCAGGGTCATAGGCCTCCACTAATTGTATTTGTCCACACCCTTTCCCACCAACTCCCTGAGCCTACTACGGGACACCTTGGGCTAGTGGTGGTAATAAGTCAAACTGCCTACAACCTCCAACTGATATACCCACTCCTCCATCATGTTTTCCATCCTATAGAACTCCATGTTCCTTCCTCTTTCTATAACTTGGAAATACATCAACCATATTCCTATCAACTATATGATAGGCCATACGATCCTCAATGAGATGTCCCCAACCATCGCATGAGAAGAACTGCCTCTCCCTCAGATAAATTGAGCCATCCAAAGAGCCCTAAACCACTAATAATATATCGTAGGATCATCTATTGAAGAATATGGAATACCATAATCCCTATAACTACCATTTACTTACTATTTCCAAGGTCTTGGCTCTTGTGTGACCACTACCAGCACCTGTTGTTGGCATCAACTCTTTTAGGAACATCTACACAACTAAATCCCACTCAAGCACTCCAGCATAGGTGGGAATGTATAGAGATTTCATTGAATCCTTGATATTCTGGTGTAATCACATCTTGAAGTTATAGGTTTTTAATAAATAATCTCACACTATATTTTGGGAGTATCACATGAGACCAATAAACCTCACTAAATACTCCACCACAGTTATACTTCCCTACTGTAAATGTAGAAACTCCTAGATGTAAAATGATCATAATATTTCTGGATAAAAAACATCCATAAAGTGAAACTAAAAGTATTCCCATGAGATTTTTGCCTTGTCATGTGAATGCATAACCAAAATCCACCATCTTCTAGTGGATCCCTAAAGAAGAATCATTGTGGGGATTTCCATATGATCTGCAAGTATCCTCATAAGGTAGAAAACTCTAGTGACTAACTATATCTATTCCTCAGTTACATATGGGTTTGAATCACCTTTAAAACTCAAATGTTTGTACATATGAAACTCATATAACATACTCAACCTGCGTGCATCCGCAGCTGGTACTTTTGGTGCTAACTGCAGCTTTATGGGTGGTAGAATGACTGGAAAAACACCTGGAGGTACTGCCACCTGTACATGACCCTGTACTAAAGCATCATCACGTGGTGGATCATACTTGTGATCATGTAGTGGAATCTTGGATGGCTGTCTTCATGGAGGTATCCTGAAATAAACAAGAAGCACCACGATCAATGAGTATAACTAGGGAGATGAATCAATAAGGGAATGTATACCACAAAACATTCCAATATGATTAATATAAAAATGTTTTTTCCCAACAAATAGTTTCTATATGTACTGAGTTAACAAGAAGGTTATCAATGTCCTGGTGAATGGATATGTTGGCTGTTGCACCAACACTAGAAACCTTGGCCTGAAATCATAACTCAAAACACTTTAACACTATTTCCAAAATCCCAAAACAACCTCATAGTTAGGAAAAATATATATTCTCTAGTCCTTAGGTATAATTATGGCTCTAATACCACTTTTTCATGACCTAACCCACCGAGGCCCCCTATTCAGTGATAATCTACATGTGACTACCCCAATCCTACCTCCAATAGGTTAGGGGTTGGAGACAACCACTGAGTAAGAATTTCCCACACATGGGAGGAATTAACCTAATGTATCTGTATTCACGCACACATATCAAATCCCATTAAATGTTGAAATGAAAAAAACTAATACCAATGCATGTATAAATCTATAATTCCACAATCATAGTATGATAATAAAGTATTAGAATCAATAAATGGTCCAAATACAAGCACAACCCAAAAATAAAAATGAGTCCACCTTGTTCATAAGGAGGAGACTACTGTAAAATGAAACCTCGATATACACCTCAGTCTGTATATCCCAATATAATATCCTCTTTATCTCATTCCTCCAAGGACATTGTTAAATGGTATGTCATACGTATAAGACATGACAGATGTGGGAAAATCACATACAGGTATGAGTATATCAATACCTAGTAGGACATCCTGAAATCATTAAATATAATGCGTCCAGATTAGTGATCTCAACATAAGATATGTCAATAGATATGAGACATAAACATCTAGATATAATCATAACAGAAAACTGGTCTCAAGTGGTCTCAACAAAAACTACTAGAAATAGGATACTACTTGAGGATTCTTAGTAATACTCATTCTAGAAGTACTCACTTAATGAATTATGCTATCACTAGTGACATTCATCTAAGAGGACATGATCCTTCAAACCCGCCCACGAAGTACTCAGTTGATCTATGAAGATATCATCATCAAGGTAGAGGATCACACCCATGACCACGGGGGGACACCACAAACCCTACTGGATCTTCCTACTATATAAGGGATCGATTCTCTATGCATTGTGGTCACGCCGATACAATGAACCCCACTTAGAAATGATAGAGGATGCCACCCTAGTCCCATAGGGATATTCACCAAAATCTATCCAATATTTAATATTTTGAGGGATCAGAAAACTATTTCAAGGATGTAGTGTTTCACTACACCCTCAAGGTAAAGGACCAAGACATCACTCTTATCTAAAATTGGTCTATACTGAAGATATAAACGGCTCTAATCCATATGTGAGGAAGAAAACAACATGTAATTAGGGTATATGGTGTGTACCTCTAAATATAGACCTACCCATGTATGTTCCCATGTTCATATTCTTATTACCATGAACCTTGGGTCATGCCTATGTTAATCTAGTTGTGTTTGAGTACACGGATCAACTCATGTACTCTTGTCATTTCTGAGTGCATGTCTTAAATTGTATACTTGACCCATTCCCTTTTATCCTATGAGATAGATGTAATTCCTCTGGCCATAGGTCACATGACGTGTGGTAGGGACTACATGGCATGTGATCCTTAGCTTTCTGCAAAAACCCTAGCAATACAACCAGGGCCCAAACAACATGTATCTTCTGATTACACGTTGTGTACCATAGGATTAGTAGGAACTCACAGTTATTTCTCCATTTATGCCTACATTTTCATAATCTATAGATCTACTTTGAATCATTCTATTAATGGTGGAGCTATGTTGACCAACCCTCATTATCACTTATCGTTATAAATTGAGCTTCAATCCACTAAAAAAAACACTCTGTTGAGATAAACCGTCGCCGAACTAAGTTATCATCATGCATGCACCCAAAAAAATGGAAATCACCAACCAAGAAAATCCATTATCACACACCACTTCCGCACGACAATTATCTATCCCAAACCCAATGTATTGATCCATTTCACCAAATATCATTTTTTCAATGATCGTCCACTAGGTATTTTTCAAAATATAATCTAAACAACATCCCAATGGTGACCACACATAGTATTAGGAGATAAAACTATAAATCATAAAATAAGGAATGAACGTCAGCTATATTCAGGTTGTCCTTGATTTGTTTCCTTGAGAATGAAAAATTAATAGCACAATAATAACAAAATCAATTTCCAAAATACTAGGTAAATAAACCTGCACCCACAACACGATTGTCCCACCGATCAACTAATTAGTTGATTTAACCGTGTTCATCGTGTGATAAAAAATGAGAAATAATTTCTCATAAAATAACATCCTACATTGAGTTTTGATATATTGATAGTGAAAAATGATCTTGTGTCATAGTCACTAGAAAAATTCATGAACTATGTTGGCGTAGATGATCCCTGTGGTATTGATCCAATCCCTTAATATGTTATCATCCACCAATGTCTCTCCAAGGGCTCCTCTCTAGATCTCTAAGGTTATTTGGCTAAACCTAAGATTTTCCCATAACCGGGTATTTATAGAGGATGGATTTTTTCACTTAATTATTTTAATACAATGAATCAATAATTTTTTTTTATTTTCTCCGAAGATAAATTTTTCACAAATCCCGACGCTAACAAATATAATGTCATGCCTAGGGTAAGTCCTAAATTCTAGACATAATGGTGGCCTCAAATTTTTGATCCAGGTCTCTAATTAAGAGTTATTATAATATTTTAGGAAAACTACATGTGTGATGTTAATTTATTTAATATTTTTTAAATTTTAATTTCCATCTCCCTGGGACTCAGAATCTTACACCATGTCTGTGTTTGACTCTAGAAATCATACTAGATATATTTCGAATATTTACATGGAAAAAATGGAGAAATTATAGAACTACTTATAGGTTTTTTTGTGGTGTTTTAATAGTTAAACTAAACTTTCATGATATGAAAGAATACATAGAACCAAAATCACCTCAGATATTTAAAGCTCATGAATCAGAGATAGTCCTACCTTTAACTATTTTATTCTGATTCCAATAATGTAATTCATAAAAAATAGAATTAGGGATGTGAATTTTCAAATTATTATCCATATGAAATGAAAAATAATAATATTAAAAGGAAATATCATAAATGAAACATATTCCTTAACCTATAAATTTATTGGATTCAATCAAAGTTATCCATGATCTATTTCCTTACATAAATTATTATGGCCCTTTTCACCCCTTATTAATGGTTTGTAATTTGATTTAGAATTTGCTAAAGTATATCCCCTAGGAGTTTCAAACCATGTCTATGGGAAAACCCATTTTCATGCACTGGGTGATGATCGAGTCTAGATTAATGTACCCTTGTTGGGGTTATTACCCCTAGGTACAATTATTCTAGAACCACATCCACCTGTAGTATCCAGACAGTGAATCATTTTGTTGGAAACCAATTACTCTGTACTTTAAAAAATTGATATTTTTTCCTATGTTTAGTATTCTCCCTATGTCTTTCACTGGAGTTTTCTAATCCAAATTCTCAAAAATAACTAGACGTCTCTTTGAAACCAACTATGACAACCCATATATTAATACACATAAATTCATGATTTATTACATAAAAACACACTTAATATAACCCAAATAGATAAAGAGGTCTAGTGTATTTGAGTAATTACATACATAACATAACAAATTTAAATATAAATACAAATACATAGACTAAAACTCCATAACATTTCCATAAATTTCCTAGGTCTTATAAAACTGTACGGGATAAACTGGGGACATACATAATAATGAGGTTAGCTATAAATCTTAGTAAGGTAGTAATAAAATAATAACATGATGAAAGTAATAAATATGAGTTATGAGGAAAATAAATATGACATAAAATGGGTGAGAATCATAATCTTGAACAAAGAATCGTGATATTACATGATAACATCATAGAAACATAGGAATGTGGAAAAGGCATAAAACATGACATCATAAACATAAGCTAAGGATGAATATTGAGACATCATAACATAATGTTCTTAGGATAACCTCTCATGCACCATATATGGTATCTTATAAGATAAAAATATTACCCAATGCATTGGAGGGCTATATAATTATAGTCATGACCATCACTTTTGATTCATGTAAATATATAAGTGTGACACATATATCATACAACATAAGAATGCCTTTCATCACCTTTAATCACATGATTAAGGGTTGTGAGTTATATTCTTTTAATTTCCCAAAAAAATAATGTATAAGTACATCTTGTTGAATACTTTTGAGTTGAAATGGTGTTGAGTATTCAATACACAAAAATTCACATGGAAAATTGCAGGATAATTTTAGCAGTGTAATGTGGTTATATAAGGATTCATGGAAAATTTTAATGAGAGTGAAAGTGTTATATCCACACATGGAAATTATAATGATTTTAATATATATATGTTAAAACATATTCCAATATTATCAATTAGAAATAAAAAATCATAATATTAAGAAGGTACTTGAATAAATAGGAAAATGAGAGGATTCCTTACTTTGACATAGTAATGGAATAGTTAAAAGTTATAATGGTATGGGATAAATGTTCTTTAAATCTTAGAAAATAAAATGGAAAGTAAATTTATATTTATAAAGTCATGAAAACACAATCAGTTTATATTCAAAAGACTAAAAATATAGAAAGTTATTAAATGGAAAAGAATAGAGAAATATCTTACCATTAGAGGGGGCTTCTAAAAGATTTGGAAGGGTTTATTAAGATCTTTGGAACACCTTGGTAAGACTATAGAGAAGGAAGGGAAGAGTAGATTCATGATAAAAGGTTTTTGAGTGAAGAATAATGAGAGTTTGGGTGAGTTTTATATCAAAATAGAGGGCAATCCTTTATTAATCTCTACACTTAGGTTTTTGACTCTATATGACAAATTAATCCAAACTAAAAACCATTCTATATTTTTCCCCATGTTTTCTTGAATAGTATTGGATTTAATTATTTTATAAGACTAATAACTAAACTCTTTAAAATAATACCTCTGGTGATGTGTAAGCGGGTCATGTTTATAAATAATTGATTTTAAAACCTTAAAATATAATATAGGTTTTGTAGGAATCATTAAGGGTTTATAAAGTTAATCAAATAACTTTAAAAAAAATTATTTTAATTATGATACATAATTTTTGTTGTGGAAACTCTTTATAATATTTATTATATCACTTTTAGGATTCTATGATGTTATAATATATACCGTATAATTATACCATATTAAATTTTTACACCAAAATTAAATCGTCTCATAAAATTATGAAAAATATATAATTAGATAATTTTTACATGATGAATTAAAAATTAATATTTATTTTTATCAAATATAATTTTATAGATATGAAAATTTACACTTAAATAAAAAATACAGATTTGTTGAAAAATAAGAGTTTTTTTAAATAAAGGTTTTGGACCCTTATAACAATTAAATTTGACTTTAAATAATTATATTTTCATTTATATTTAATAAATATTATTTAATAATAATATATTATTAATATATTATTTATTTAAAAAAATATTTAATTCATCAAAAATACTATCTTGATTGAAACTAAATATTTCCCAAAAATATAATTAGTGTTTCATTATATCAAAATATAATTTTTATAAAACATTAGAATTTAACCAATATAAAGTAATAAATTATAAATATAATAATTATTTTATTAAAAATAAAAATATATAAATTCAAAATGTAGGGGTCTAGATACATATCCCTTTATTATACTAGAAAATACCATAGGGGTAAGGTGTGCGATGGTGTGATTTTCTTAGGGTGGTTCTCAGAACATGGTTTGGGCCATGATCTCAATTAGCTTGAAATTATTCTGTAAATAGATTCAATCATTCTTTAGTTTTTCAATATTGGCATGGTATTGGTCAAGGGAAAATCCTATTGATGTTATCTCCCTTGTATGATCCTAGAAATGAGCTTCATAGGGTATTATCCTACTGGTCAAGACCATCACTTCCCCCAAATGGATTTATCACAAACCTATATATATATATACACTAATCATACAATCACTATATAATTTCTATACTATCATCGATTATGCTTCTTAATGGTATTTTAAATTCGTCGAGATATAATTTTTAACCATCCAAAATAACCAAATTTATGCACGTGTTCTCGATAATTTCATTTCTTAATAAAGAATTTACTCATTTAAAAAGGGAATTTCATTTATAAATATTTGAGTCATTACACAACAAGTCACCGCAAATTATGTCCCTAAAATACCTAGTCTATATTAAAATTACATGAATAAGTTATACTAATAAAATATTCTTATTTAACTAAATAAACATGTAAATAAATAAAAACATAGCCTCCAATCTTGGGATCTATATTGACACTCAAGATTCGGCCTACCTGCTTAAACTAGCACCAGATATCTCTAAATAGGGAAACAAACCTCAAAATATCAGGTCAGTTCCAAGGTATGTAACCAAGGAAATCATATCAAAAAAACATAAAGTAATCCAAGGTATATTATATGGATAAACTAGTTCCAAGGTATACCACCAATGAAACCACAGTTATAAAAGCATAAAGGAATCTGTGGTGGATCCACTAAGCATTCATTTCTAACCAAGTCATCTTGAATCCATGGAAATCATCCATGGAATTGTTCTAAGTTCCATCTAGGTGAATCCATGGAATCCAACATTATAATTATCTAAACATAATCTAAGGAAACATTAGTCCAAGGTGTTTAGAGAATTAGTATTGGCCAGAATCTAGGACCACCCCATGAAATTCCATTTCATAAAATTAAGATAAATCTGGGGAGTTTATCCTATAACATTCATAAGGGTACCCTGAGAGAATCAAAAAAATTAATATGTGGAATTCAATATATAATAAACCACCCAAATCTTAGGGGGGTCCACCCCAAGGCATTCATAGTGGTGAGTTTGTGAGGAATCAAAGACAACTAATGACACTCCTTATATTTCCACATCCTTTAATATAATGGTGCATCCTCTAATGGTATTAAAGAGAGTCCCCTAATATAATTCATTCCCAGTCAGATAATTCAATCAATTTAATATCCAAAATTGAATCCAATGGATGACACCCAAGGCATTCCACCTATAACAAACATTTATAAAAGAAAAAATCAACCACCAATCACCATTACAATTATTATATCACAAGCCCTTGCACTATCTCAATTTCCAATTCATAAGGTCCTCATCATTTTCCCAAGTCTTTGTCAATTAGGATTTCATTCACAAGATATTAATTAAAACACCTTATAGGTTTCCTATTGTCACTCTATTTAACCAATACCATCATTTAATAATTCATATCAACTCACAAATTAATGGCTCACATTATTAAATTTGGAACTAATGGTTTTCCATTTTACTTTATTCTAAGGTCATTACATAATCTCATAATATTTTCATAATAATCAATTTCAACAAAATTTATCATTTTTACAAAAAAAAAATTTCATTACCTTAGACCCACCTCAACGATCAAATTCATTTAACAACAAACTCCCACAATCCAGGAGGTATATTTCAAAGGTCCAACCCATTATCACATTATTGGTGGTTATGAAATTCCATTTCATAACCATCTAGTCAAATTATAACTTCTCATTTTACCTTTAAATTTAGATAACCATTTCTCACCCTAAGCCCATTCATGGTCAAAACCCAACTAATGTTATCCCTCATGGGTCTACCATTTTTTTATAGCTTAAGAAGTGTTAAAGGAGACCTTAATCTAAGAAATGAACAATTTAAAATATTAAATTGAATCAAGGTAAAAGCATGAATTGGATGACTTGAACACATAATGAATACACTCAAAAAATAACGAGACTATGGGTTTGGTTTAGGTACTACCTACAACATTCCTAGAGAATACCACTCATTGAGTATCAACAACTAGTTTATCCCAAAGTGGGAGATATTTAGAAACTTGAAGAATGACATTAAAATAACATATTCTTAAATTTTTAGGCATTCCTTAAACTTTCCAATGCAAGTGATGAAAATTGATTCATATAAGGAACTAAGGAGATTCGACCATGGTAAGAGAATAGAAAAAGATAAATCTTAGGGAACTCCTACTAGGTTAAATGTGGTTGAAAATATAATGGGTTTTCTTAAAGAAATAGGGGAAAATCATTTATCCCTATTTTAAAAACTACTCAACAGCTCATCATCGATCCATTGGGCTCCCACCACCTACACGGTGGGGATACAATAGCTTGCTACAATCACAACTTTCTCATCCCCCTTAAACACTCCTTTAAGAACTCTTTAAACCCTTCAAGTTTTATACCAAGTGTAAAATCACCCATTTTAGATTTCTAACATCTCTAATTACTATTCTATATCTTGGTTCAATAATTGGCCCCTCCACTAAAAAAATTCAAATTCCATTTAAAATTTTGAATGCATGTATGTACACTGGGCATTATACCTCCAAATTAATTTATCCCATTTAATAACCCATTCCATTGGATGATTTTTGTGGTGTTCTAGTGGTTATTTTAGGTGATTTATTTAATTATTACTCTATTTTTGTTTCACTCTCACATCTCTCTAATTTTTAGTGTGATTCATCTAGGGTTTCAATACTGATTCCACCAGAGTATTGTGGAATCAAGTGTGGATGTTTAGGGTTTCCCATGTGGTGGCTATAGGAGGTCCTGAAAGTTTGAACAAAGGATGTTTCATAAAATTTTGATGAAATGGTGATGTTGGAATCTCATGTGGTGATATTAACTTTGAAAAGGCATATATTAGCTTTGATGAAGGTTTGGACAACATGTTTTGGGTGGTAAATTTTTTATAGAGGTAAGAATTCTCTATAATACAAGATGATATTATGTTTGATTTATTTCCTTCATGCATATTTCATGGGACTGAGTAGAGGAATAAGGACCTATAATACCTTAAGTAGAATATTGAGGATGCAATAAATCCTCCTATGATTGGAATAAGTTCTCTTTAACACATAAGTAAATTGGGATCTCCCAAAAATTATGTCATGAAGTGGAAAACGTTATAGTTAGGTTGATATAAGGACTTGGGGATAGGTCTTGAGGTATGAGTAGTGATGCAAGATTGCCTATTTTAGTTCCTAGGGATAGTGGGTAGGCTTAGGGTTGAGTGTTAATGAGTTAAACAATTTTACATCTCATGAATTACTATGAACTCTCTCCTGAGGCTAGAGGAGTTTTATGGTGGGTGATGTGATTAATAGAAGTCCTTTGGGACTTTACGTATTTGATAATGATATGTTTCCTCTAGGTGGTGAGTTGAGAGATCATCCTTAGGATATGTAATTGGATATATAGTATAGTTTTATGGAATTTTAAAAAACTTGGAAATTCATAGACATAGGGATTAAAGTGATTTAACTCAAGATAATCCTTGGTTAGCAGGACCAAGTGGTGACATGAAAATTTGAAAAGGGTTTAACCCTACCTTTTGGGTCAGGGTTTGGAAGAGCCTATGTGTTATGCTATCAATAAGGGGTATTGAATGCAAGATGGTATGAATGATTAGAGATTTAGATGGGTCAAAATGAACTTAGTGGATTCCCGAATGCGTGATATGAGATGCTATTTGAGGTGTGGGTCTAGGTCTTTGTGAATAATTCCTAAGTGATGAGTTTGTGAGTTTTTTGGTGGGATGCATGCCCTATTTGTGGTTTAATGTGTATACTTGTTTTAGCCGATGAACTCTTGTGTGAAGGATTGATCTTGATGCCCAGCCTCTCCTTGAGTGAGATGAAATTAACAGGACCACCATGTGTGAGATGGGGGCATACTATGAATGATGTATAACATACCATGATTGATAAAGTATGAGTTGAGGAAATTTTGGATTCAACTTGTGTGAGAAGGTGTTTTGTGTTCCTTTCCTTGAGTAAGAAAGAGACAGTTGGTATTGTGGACAATATTGAGTGAGAATGTTGTCTTGTTCATTATGTGGATAAGGGGATTTACCTTGAATAATAAGATAGTGGGTCATAATGTGGACATGATCCCTATCTTTCATAATAAGGTAGAGGCTAGATATTGATGGATGACCTCCATTTAGTGATAGGGGTTGGTTTAGGAATTGGATGTGAGACCATACCTACCACCTTTAGGCATTTGTCAGGATTTGGATGATATCCTACCCTAAATCTTCTGGTTTAGGCTAGGATATGGGTTTTGGAGAACAGGGAAATAATTATATTCTAGAATGGATCCAAAGTGGGTATGATTAGGTATCATGGTGTATGTTTAGAACATGATGACCTGATGCATAGGGAGTTTTGGAGGCCTAGTTAGCCCATGATATCTTCTTCACGTGTGTGACATGTTTACTTTACTCATGAATACACATATATAATATTGTATATCAGGGGAAATTGGTGAGATCCTACTAATATGTATTTATCACACCCTTCATGAGAACTCTAGTGTATATTAGATCTTATGTATTCTTTATAGGATGGATTATAGGATGAACAATGGATCATGCTGGGAAAACTCTAAAGGGGTTTAAACGAGTATAATATTTATTGCAAGAACATGCATAAGAGATTAAATACCATTATAACATGATCTACATGAAATATATATATATAATTTAAATATAAAAAGAAATTATGAACACTATAAAACCACATACCATTCACCATATAAGCTACTTAAAACTTTAATCTTTCTCTAGTGAGTTTGATTAAGATCAAAAAGTGAAAAAAAGCTTACCACCTCCACAAGTATCCCTGTTTTGGTTGGATCTCTCATAATTCGAGATAAAATATCCTTCATAATGGTGTGATATCAGCATATAGCACCAAGGAAGAAGAAGTGATAGATATTTGTGTATTTCATGGAGGTTTTGTATGGCATCAAGAATTAAAAACTACCTTCCACTGTATATAAGTGGGATTTAGAAATTCCTTGAGGATTCTTCTCAATGGTGCATGTATTAAATCATGTATTTATAATGCATGAGTTAATTCATCAATCATTTATACAATATATATATATATATATATGAATTCATTAATAATACCTTAATTTTTCAACTTTTGTATCAAATCATTAATGATATATTTGGTGGGGAGCTGATCAGATGTCAATCCCATACCACCATTGTAGGTAGTATAGAATAATAAACCCCATTATTCATTGAAATTATAATTTTCATGAAATACATAAGATATATATATATCATATATATATAAGGATTTAAGGAATATATTTATTTAAATATCCCACTTTTACTAAAGTCTAAAATATTTTTTTCCCATTCCACCTTATATTATATCATATACAATAACTTGTGAGAACATACCCAAAAATCCATTTTGATAGCTTATAAATTTTTTTGTAAAGCTATCATTAACTTCATCTTGTATCATATCATATGTAATACCTTGTGAAGAACTATCCAAAACACTTTTTTGTTAACTCTAAAATAATTTTTGATTTTTTGTCAGAGTAAAACTCAATCCCCATTCACACTACCACAAAGTGCAACCACACATGATTTTATAATATTGATAAAAAAATATGAATCACCAGACCCATAAATGTAAGAAAAGAGTGACCTATAGAAAAACTTCAATTATACCCTAGCTATAAAGTTATTTAACATGATCTCTATCAAACACATGTATCTCCATACTAGTGTACACTATTATGTATCATATGAAAATGAACATTCTCATATTTTCCATTTGTCCAAGGAATCAAGTGACCATAGGACATGAATCTTGTCAATCCCATATATCTAACTCATACATTCTCTATTCTCATAGTATATTCTGAAATATTTGAAAAATACATCACATTTCATTTATACTTATAGATAAGTTTTGGGTGTGCGCTAAAATATACATGTATGATATTCATGTACACATGCATATGGTGTATGAGGTATATATATATATATATATATGATATTGTATATATAGTTTACATTTAATACATTTATATGATACATGTATATTATCATGTATACAATACATTAATAATATATATATATATATATCTTGTATTTAAATTTTCTTGAGATGCATATGTAGTTACATAGGCTGTAATAGTTTTCTCTATCATGAACCACCCCCCCAAAGTGTAACACTACAATTTTATAAATTATGTAAGGGATGTTATTACTATAATTTCTCTAGTTTCTAAAAAATAACACTATGTTCATCAGCATATGAGATACGCAACACCAAACCCAAACAAACAATGATTATTTAAATATGACTATTTCAACCTTTCCATTAAATTGTGGATATGAGTATGATTAACTAATTTATTAAATATAAATATTTCATAAATATATTTATGAATTATTATTAAATAATCAATCAAATTTTAGAAATGTCTTTTTGTTCTTCAAAATATATTTTTTTCAAAAAAAGTTTTTTCTTTCATTTTATGAAAAAAAATATTCTAATTATTTTATAGAACATTTATAAAATTTATTTGATAAGAAAAATCCAGTTTTTTATCATCATATCAAAATTAACATATGGTAAAATTTTGGTATCTTTCTGAAAATATAGATTTTTTAGTGAATAGTGAAAATAACATTTTTATGTAAAATTGTATTTTATTTTGATAAATTAATAAATCAAAATAACCCCTAATGAGAAATTATTTACGTAAAAATGTTATATTAAATATATATATTTATGAATTTAAATATATATAATTAATATTAATAGTTATATAGTTAAAGTTAAATCATCTTTTCCTTGAAGAATGCATTTTTTGGAAAATCTCTTTCCATCGTGCTTGTAGGTTTTATATTAAATTAAATTATTCCACCTATATTCTTTGATTTTGATAAAACAGATTAAATATTTGGAATAATCATAATTAATATTAGTTAATAAGGTCAACTTAATTTTTGAACAATATGAATAGTAACTGTAGTTAATATTCATTACCACAGTAAAAGGAAAATATGATAAAAAAGGGTAGAAATAATTTAAAAAAAGACTCAAAACAAAGTAAAAAAAATAGTAGAAAATTTTATATTTAATCTTCATTGAAATAATTAATATATTTATTCATTAATTTTTTAACTTTATAAATGATTAAGTAATCAATTTCATAGAAATTATACTTTGATATAATAAAACACAAATTAAATTTTTAGGTAATATTCAAATTCATTTTAGGAAATTATTTAAATTAATTAATAGATATTTAAAATAGATAATTTTTTAAAAAATATTATTATTGAATTATTTTTATTAAATATAAATGATCATATAATTTTTATGAAGTCAAATATAATTTTTATAAGGTTTTAAAAACTATTATTATAAAAAAACCCAATATTTATCAGTAATTGTCGATTCTATTTTAAAAGTAAAAAATTATATATTTAAAAAATTATTTTTATAAAATAAATATTATTTTTTAAACATAAGATTGAAATTACCTAATAGTGAATTTTTCATAATTTTCTGAGATAGTTGAATTTTCTAGTAAAAATTAAATATTGTATAATAATATAGTGCATATTATGACATCCTAATGACCCAAAAGTGATGTAATAAATGTTATGAAATGGATAAAAGAACAAATATATGGTTACCCTTTAAAATAATGTGATTTAAAATTTATTTTATTAATTTTATAAAGCCTCTATGAATCCTCCAAAACTTATAATATATTTTAAGGTTTTAATATCATTTCTTTATAAACAAGACTCACTTACACATTAGTAAGGGTATTATTTTAATACGTTTAGAACATTTCCTATTAAAATATTGAAAACCACTCCTCTTTTGAAGAAACCAGGGTAAAAAAACGTGGTAAGGGTTTTGGTTTTGATTACTTTATTATATAGAGTCCAAAACCTACGATTGAGAAGTAATAAAGGATTCCCCACTAATTTACTATATAAACCCACTCAATATCCCATTTTTATTCACTAAAAAATCTTGGATAACGTCCTTACTCTACTCTCCCCTCTCTAGAGTCCTCCCAAGGTTCTCCCAAGCTCTCAATAAGCTCCTCCCAATCTTTTTGAATCACTCTCTCAAAGTAAGGGACCTCTATCTCCTTTTCAATTAAAGCATCTTCTTTATTTTGTTCCTTTTGTTTCTAATTCCTAATTTTGGGATATGTTCTTCCATATCCACATTAATTCCCATGTGATTTATAAATTATTATAGTCCCATTTCCCTCTCATTAATCCCACTGATGATCCTGACACCCAATACAATGCTGAAATTTATTAAGGGATCTCTCACTCTTCATTTTATTCAAGAACCTCTTTTATATTATGTATCTTAAATTCCCTTTGTTCATGTTTGTGGTCTATTTTTATAAATTCATCTTAATTATCTTTTTATTTACATATGATGAGATACACCTTTCACTCTCATTAATATATCCCATGAACCTTTATGTACACCCATTACCATTCCGAAATTTATTATGGGATTTCACTATTCTCATTTCCATTCAAGCACCTCTTTTTATGTTATGCTTCTTATTTTAAATTTTGGGTTTTTTGGGTATGTTTTCCTATGAAACCAATACTATAAATTTTATTTATAAATGATTATATACCCATTTTAATCTCATTAATCCCTCCTATGAACCTTTATATACACTCACTACCATATCGAAATTTAGTGAGGGATCACCCACTATCTGATTTTCTTATCAAGAAACTATTTTATATTATATATCTTAATTTTTATTTTTTTTATGTTGTGATATGTTCTTACATATCAAAATTAATTCTCACTTTATTTATAAATGATGAGATACCCCTTTCACTCTCATCAATCCCTCCCATTTAGCTTTGTCTACACTAATTACCATGCCAAAATTTAGTAAGGGATCCCCTCCTTCTCTTTATTCAAGTTTCTGAATTATTTTATATATTTTATCTACAATTCCTAATGATGGGATATATTATCACATATCCACCTTACTATGAATTTTTTTAAAATGATGAGAGACCCATTTCCCTGTCATTAATCCCTTCCAAGAACATTTATACACCCCAGTTATACTGACGAAATTTCATCGCAATTTTCCATGCCAAACAATTGTGTAATGAATACCCATACCCATTTCCTATCAAGGGTGTTCATCTTCATGAACTTATACTTATTTTATTGGGGAATTACATGTATTTATTACACAATAATTTATCATAGAATAAAATTTTATGATAAATGATTCCATGTTTTATGATCTATGTTCCATACTTTTGTATGGGAATGAAATGAAAGTGATGGATGCACCCAAAATTATATAGCACTTCAATGCATTGGTTAATGTTTTAGTATCATGATACATCAAGTAAGGGATTAGGGAGTGAACCAAATCCACCATGATATGTTTTCCATCATGATATCTTGGAAGTTATCCATGATATATGTTTATGATGAAGTTTTTTAAGTTGTTTCCACATTTCCCATGTTTCCTATATGATTATCATGCCATATCATGCCTCATTTTTCATGTTTATGATAATCACTCCTTTTATTACCCATTTATATACCTATTTTCTAATATTTATTATATTAAACATGTTATTCCATTTTTATTCCCTTACCAGGATTTATAGATCACCCCTTTATTATGTATATCCTTAGGTTATCCCATTCAGTTTTAACAACAATGGAATAATATGATCATGTCAAGGAATTTTTCAATATTGTTGTTGTATTTCATGTTTTAAGTTGATATGTAATGTACCTTATTCCAAAATACAGTAGAATTCTTTATATTTAGGGTTTTAATATGTGTAATATTATATAATAAATCATGAATTATTGTGTAATAAAGAGAAGGGTTGTTATAGTTGCTATCAAAGGAATAGTTTAGTTTTTTTGGGATTAGGATTATAAAACTCTAGAGAAATCCTTAGGGATAAAATTAAGTATAAGAAAACATCCATAAATTTTTATAAAGTATAGATTAATTGGTTTATAAATCAAATATATACCCTTGTGGATACTATAAGTGCATGTGGATCTAGAACAGATGTACATAGGGGTAAAACCTAAAAACACCACATTGAGCTAGACTCAACTGATAACTAGTGCATGAAAATGGGCTTTTATGCACACCTAGTTTGACACTCCTTAGGGATATTATTTGGTAAATTCAAAACCTCGTTATGAATTATTATTAATGGAATAAAATTACACAAAGTTTCTATTCTAGAAAATATATCGTGGATAACATATATTGAATCCTAGAAATTCATAAGTTAAGGAATAAACATCATTTATAAGTTATCCCTTTACGATGATTTCTGATGAATTGAATTTGTCTAGAACAAGTTCTCTATATAAATATATTAATTTTTTGTTAGTTTTATATTCCATATATATATATTCACTTCTCAATAATGTTCACTTACTTTGAAACTTAGTTATATGATCACCTTCTAACTTCCTTTTCTCTCTTTTCAAGTGGATGTCTTATTAACCTATTTTATGATGTGAGTTTTCAAATAAATATATTTCCATGTATCGAAACTTTTATTACTAGGTTTAATTTTAAATTTTGAGGATGAAATTTATTAAATGACGAATAATGTAAAACCTTGAGTTTCTAAAAGATAAACCTATGTCTGATAGCATATGTGATACACAACACCAAACCCAAACAAATAATGGTTATTTAAATATAACCATTTTAACCTTTGCATTAAATTTTGGATACAAGTAAATAATTTCTAATATATATGTCTTAAATATATTAATAAATTCTTAGTAAATAATAAATGAAATTTTGGTAATGTTTTTTGTTCTTCAAAATATATTTTTTTAAACGATCTTTATTTCATTTTATAAAAAAAATATTATAATTATTTTATTGAAAATTTAGAAAATTTATTTAATAAAATGAACTCCATTTTTTGTAATAGCGCATCAAAATTAACTTATGGAGAAAATTTTGTATTTTTCTGAAAATATATATTTTTCAGGGTAGTGAAAAATTCCATTCTTATATAAAATTGTATTTTCTTTTGATAAATAAGTTAATTAAAATAAAACCTAATATAAAATTATATAAATGAAAATTTTAGATAAAATATCTATATTTATTAATTTAAATTCATATAATTAATATTACTAGATATATATTTAGAGTGAAATCATCTTTTCCTTGAAAAATAAATTTTTCGGAAAACTAATTTTTCTTGTGCTTGAGGATTTTATATTGAATTAAATTATTTTTCCTTTGTATTTTTATTTTTTATAAAATGGATTCCATATTTGGAATTATCATAATTCATATTAAGTAATAAGTTAAATTTAATTTTTGAACAATATGAATAATAATTTTAGTTAATGTTTATTACCACGGTAAATAAAAAATAAGATAATTAACAGTAGAAATAATTTAATAAAGACTAGAAACAAAGTAACCCTAATTGTATAAAAATTTATAGTTATTTTTCATTTAAATTATGATTATATTTAATCCATATTGTTTTTAATTTATAAATGATTAACTAATCAGTTTGATAAAAATCATATTTTGATACAATAAAACACAAATTAAATTTTTGGGTGATATTCAAATTCAATTAAGTAATTTATTTTAATTAATTAATGGATTTTTAAAATAAATAAATTTTTAATAAAATAATATTATTAACTAATTTTTATTTAATACAAATGATCAAATAATTTTTAATATGTCAAATGTAATTTTTATGAGGGTTCAAAAACTGTTACTATCAATAAAACCCAAAATTTCTAAAAAATGTGAATCATATTTTAAAATTTAAAATTAATATATTTTAAAAATTATTTTTATAAAGTAAATATTATTTTCGAAATCATCATGTAAAAATTATCTGATGGTGAATTTTTCATAATTTTCTGAGACAGTCAAATTTTTGGGTAAAAAATAAATATGATATAAATATTTGGAACGTATTAGGACATCATAATGACCCAATATTGATATAATAAATTTTATAAAATGGATCCAAGATCAAGTATATTTTTACCCTTAGAAATAATTTCATTTTAAGTTTATTTGATTAATTTTATAAAGACTTTATGAATCCTCCAAAACCTATATTATATTTTAAGGTTCTATAATCTTTTCTTTATAAACAAAACTCACTTCCACATCAGTAAGGGTGTTATTTTAATAATTTAGGAACTTGGACTAATAAAATAATTAAAACCAATCATCTTTTGAAGAAACCATGGGAAAAAATTCATGTAAAGTTTTTTGGTTTTGATTACATTATTATATAGAGTCCAAAACCTAAGTTTGAGAAATAATAAAGAATCAACCACTCATTTACTATATAACACACCCAATATCTCATTTATATTAACTCAAAAACATTGTATCACATCCTTAATATGGCATCCCATATCTTGAGTCCTCCCATGTTTCTCCCAATATCTAAAGAATTCCTCCCAAGATTTTGGAATCACTCTCTCAAGGTAAGAGACCTATGTCTCCTCTTTTCAATTCAATAATATTCGTCATTTTATTCCATTTTTTCAATTAATAATTTTATGATATATTATTTTATATTCCTTTTACTTCCCATGTGATTAATAAATTACAATATACCACTTTAACTGCCATTAATCCCACCCATGAACCTTCACGTACATCTGTTACCACGGAAAAATTTAGTTAGGGATCTGACACTTTTCTTTTTATTAAAGAATATGTTTTATGTTATGACTCTTGAATTACATTTGTTTAGGTTTGGGTTATTTTTTTCTATATCCCTATTACTAGAATTTTTATTTCCAAGTTATGATATAACCCTTTAACTCTAATTAATACATCCCTTGAACCTTTATATACACACGACACCATGCTGAAATTTAGTAAGGGATTTATCTCTTCTCATTTCAATTCAAGCACCTATTTTATGCTATGTTTCTTAGTTTAAATTTGTTTTGTTTGGGTATGTTTTCCAATAACCACGTTATTTTAAATTTGATGTTGAAATTATGACTAACCCATTTTAATCTCATTAATCCCTCCCATGAATCTTTATGTATACCCATTACCATGCTGAAATTTAGTAATTGACCTCCCACTCTCCTCTTTTTTTATCAATAACCTATTTATGTCATGTATTTTAATTTAAATTTTTTCATGTTAGGATATATTCTTCCATGTACCCTAAATTTTCATTTTATTTCAAAATTATTATATACCCAATAACTTTCATTAATACCTCCCATGAACCTTTGTGTACATCTGTTACCATGTTAAAATTTAGTAAGGGATCCTATCATTCTCCTCTTTATTTACCTTTCTTCGTTATCTTATGTATTTTATCTTCAATTCCTAATAATGGGATATTTTATTCATATCCCCATAAATTTACATTTTATTTCTAAATGATGAGATACCACTTTCACTCTCACTAATCCATTCCATGAATATTTATACGCACCTGTTATGATGCCGAACTTTCACCATAATTTTATATGCCAAAAAATTGTGTAGTAAATCCCTATACCCATTTCTTGTTAATTTTGTTCACCTTCATGCACTTATACTTCTTTATGTGGGACTTAAATTTATTTACTCTACACTTCTTGGTCATTGAATAAAATTTTCTGATAAATGATTCTATGTTTTATGATCTATGTGGAACACTTAATAATGATAACAAAATAAAAGTGACGATTATGCCCATAATTATATAGATCTCAAATTCATTGGGCAATGTTTTAGTCTCATGAAATGTCATGAAAGAGATTAGGGAGTGAAACTATAGTCCATAATATGAATTTTTCCATTATAATTTCATAGCAGTTAGCCTTGACCCATGTTTATGATGTAGTGTTTTAAGTTATTGCCACATATTCCATGTTTCCATAATGATTATCATTCTATATCATGCCCCATTGTTAATTTTTATGATTCTCACTCCTTTTATACCACATTGATATACCTATTTTCTAACATGTATTACTTTAATCATGATATTCCATGTTTATTCCCTTACTAGTATTTATAGCTCACCCCTTTCTTATATATGTCCCAAGGTTATCCCATGTAGTTTTAAGTATAATGGAATATTATGAGCATGTCAAGGAAGTTTTAAATAATGTTGTCACATCCCATGTTTTATGTTTTTATATAATGTACCTAATTTCAAAAGACACTAGGTTTGTCAATCTTCCAGATTTTATTATGTTCAATCTTGTGTTATAAATCATTAATTAATGTGTAATAAAGAGAAGGGTTTTCATAGTGAATGTCCTAGTCCTGCCTCTAGTAGGCCTTAGGTAGGATACTATAACTGAGGATATAATAAGAATAAATATGTGAGGAATTTCCCTATAATATAATACATGTAATATAGATATAAAACAGACACACCAATCAACAATTACTTATACAAAACTACATGTACCAAAAGGTAAAGATGATAATGACCATAAAGCCCAAACAGATCCCAAAAAACCAAAAGTAAGTAATAATTATTCCAGTATCTAACATACACTGGTTGAAATGAAAAATAGTTTATATATATGTAGGGTGAAAATAATAGTATGCTCAATAGAACCCTCCCTAGAGCCTCTCATGCAACAGATAAAGAAAACATGCCAATGCACATTGAGCAATAGTGAACCTATCTCGTAGCCTAAATAGGTATACTAAGTTCTAAAACTCACCATCAATAACTCTCACTGAGTATCACATACAATAGAGAATATAATATAATATAATATAATAATGAAATATCAAGGGTAACCCACTCCTATTTCCCCAAAGGTTTTCTGCTCTACCCCAGTATCGCATGTCCTGATCCATCTCTCTCCAAATAAGCTGGATTGAAGACACCTGGGAAAGGTTTCACAACATGTAACTCATGAATTTCATCATTACATCATATAATATCACATAATCATATATAGTAACCAAGTAATTTCTGGGATCCATTACAGTCTATATGACTTGTATCATATATCGGGTATTATACCTCAAGTCATAACATCCCATACACCAAGTAAGTACCTCAATCCATCACAACCTATAAAATTCATATATATAATAATCCTTTGGATAATATATTCCGGGATACATTTTCATGAATAAACATAATCCATCATATCCCTCTATGCACATTTATGGGGAAACTAACCACTGGGCATACTAGTACAAGTAACTAACAAGAGAATAGAGCAAGGCCAGAGTGGGTAGTCATCCATCTATCCTCCCACTGGGATGTTGGGGAAAATAACCTCCTAGAGTCCATTGGGTATCAGTAACCCATAACCAATTTGAGAGGGGTAGCATATGAAATTTTTTAATATATAAGATATAATATAGATCACAACCACATTATGAGTATAACCTAGTCTTAGACTTAACGACAACTAACATCACTCAGACTTTAAGATACTATTTCTAAGACCATATATCCTATAATAAAATGATACATGTTTTCCATGCATATATTTTAGGGCGTTTTAATACAGTAATTTTCCCAATATAATTGATATTATTTCCAATATTTGGAATGTTTAACTTATATGTAGATTTATGATAGGATACAACCAATAACTGGAAAAGGAACAAATAGATGTGAATATGTGGAGTAGTTGATGACTTATGGGATACACATAGTAAACCTATAAATTATGTATCCACATCAATGGTGACTAATAGTTCTTTAAATACCCAAAGTCTCAATAGGATGCTGGAGTAGTTGAAGGGAAGTGGAATGAAGTTGTGAGTTTTGATTTATGTTTGAAATTCATGATCAATACAAAAGAAGATTCTATGTTTGTGTGTAAATTATTTGAGTAGATAAACTTTAGGAATTAGTGAGTGGGAATAATATTAAAATAAGAAGAATAAGAAGAATAGTACACACCTGGTTTTTTGTGATCATAACAACTATGTTATGTGTTGAGGAAGAAGAAATCACACTTTTTCAATATTTAAAAATATGTGTGGGAGCACTATACATTTTTTGTGGATAATAATTTAGAGTAAAAGGATAATCCTTACCTCAGTGAATAAAAGAAAACTTCATGAATAAGATTTGTCGAGTAATAATCCTCCCTTCTCATATAAGGGGAATATTGTGATGTATTCCTATAACATGAGTTTATGGATAAACCCTGATCATTGTATCCAAAATGGTGATTCTAGTTGATCATATATTTTTGAGTGATTCTAAATGATGAAAATCATTAGCTTCTCGTTTTTATTAGTGATCCCTTTATATTGGGTATTTTTTTGTTTTATTGTTTTTCTCAATGTATATGAGTTTAGTGGTGAGATTGATCACTCTATTTGGTGAAAAAGGTTGATTTCATATCATAAGTGGGATAAAAGGAAAATTTTCACTCATTCACCCATAGTGAAAATATCTATAATTTGGATCATTACAAAGGTTAATGTTTAGGTTAAAAAACTTATTATGTAAAAAAATATAAATCTAGTTAATGATTGTAGATAGTTGGTTGTATCAAGAATCCACTAGAACCTTGAGGGCATCCCATTGGAGTTTTTGTGGGTTGGATGATGGTGAAACACCATTGCGTTCTCAATCATGAGTCATTTTTTAATCCACTAACTCCCCCCACATAAAATTTGGGTAATTTAAAAATATCTAGTATAGTTTATAAGATCTCGTTTCTCTCCTCTACAAGGTTAGACCCATTTTGTAGGGGTTCTATCCACATCTTCTCATCCTATCTTTGTTCTTAATTTTTTAGAATACAATTTGAATGGGTTTTATACTGGTTTGAGGTATTTATCTTGAATCTTTATTCATCCTCCTCACTTCCTCTCCATGACTCTTATTCTAGTGGATCAATTTTGGGATTTTATGTTTTAATTGTATCTTATCATGATGGAATCCCATCACAATATGAGGAATTTAATGAGAAATTGATACCGGATAATAAGAATTGTATACCACATGTTTTTATGTGATATTTCATTTGAGGGAGGCCATTATATTATATTTAATGTACTTTATCCTAAATAAAGTTTAATTAGTGGACATTTAAAGACTATAAATTAGTGATTTTGTGTGTCTTAGGCTTCAAATCTTAGAGAAAATATTCTAGTACCCTTTCTTATGATATTTTGTTATGTTTATCATATATAGTGATTTCATGGGTGATATTCATAAATATTTTGATTGTGAAATTGGTTTGGATATAAATTAAAAATTTATTATAATTAAATAAATTTGGATCTATGATTGAGTTAGGGGCTTGTGAATGTGGACACGGTCTACTGTAATCTTAGACATGATGGTCAGGATTGGATAAAGACACAATGTCATAATAAAAGGGATAAATTCATATTGATGTATATAGTCCATAATATTACCTCCTTTATATATAAGTTCCAAAATTGTGTTAAATTCCTTTGTGGGTAGGTTGGTGTGTCCCACTTGATCATTAGATAAGAGGCTAACATGGCTTTGGGTGAATATAATATATGTAAAGGATATATGTTTGTGATGTTGCCTATGCTTTCTTGGATTTATAGATACTCTTTGACCGCAAAGTATGATGATCTTGGTCTTACATTAGGTGAAAACTCAAAGTTTGAATAACCTTCATAAGATTGGACTTATATGCCTAGAATTAAATATAAAGGGAGTTTCACCATGTGTGTTATACTGAATTGACTTGTATGGATTGTTTCATTTTGGGGTTAGTCTGTGGGATGTGTTTTAATAAGTCATTTAGCTAAGTCAACACATAAGTGGTAACATTTTAAATATGTAAAATTGATTAGAAAGGAATATGTTTAGTGTAATTGATTAGAGTATAAATATCCAGGGGTATCGTGTCATGGGTATTGGAGATGAGCCCGTAAGGGGCACTGCTCGAGGTAGGGTTTCCCCATCGCTGTCTCTCCCAATTTGGCACAGGGTTGGTTGCGGTTCTCCTCCGAGATGGTGCTTCTCTATGAGATTGGGCATGCGGTGTCCTTTTCTGTTTCTTTGTTACGGGTTCGGTTGGCCTCGGGCGTTGAAGGCATCCGCGGCGGCTCTAAATTTCCACAGTTGGCTTCGGGAGTTGTTTTCTTCTACGCCGGCCTCGGCTTTCCTCATGGCGGCCCTGCTCCTCGACGGTCCTGCTCCACAGCGGTTCTTCTCGGAGATCTTCATTTTGGTCTCGGCTGGCTTCGAGCATCGATCCTCTCTGTGGCAGCGGCGGATCTGCGCCTGTCTTCAGATGTTGAGGCCTCCGTGTTAGTTGTGGTTCTTCTGTGGTGGCCTCGGCATTCGGTGGTGGCGTCGATGCCAGTTTCCTCTGAGGCGGTCTTGCGGTTGGTCTTTCCATCGGCGCAGTCATGGATTCCGCGATGGCACTGTTGTGGGATGGTTTGTCGGGGGAGGTATGCGGCGGTGACAGGTTTGATGTGGTCGGCTGTGGAGGTTCTATAGCATGGATCCGTGTTGTCGTACCTGAGCATTGGTTCCAGATCTGTGCTCTTCCAGACCAGGTGCGGTTGTGGTTGCTGTCATGCTGGTCTATGTCGTCAGAGCTCGTTCTGGGTGAATCGTGGTGGCTTCGTTGTGCAGTGTGGTGGGCGGCGATGGGTACTGCTTTGGGTTTGTTGTAGTCTTTTTTGGGATGAATTTCTGTCTTCTGATCTCTTGTCTATGCGGTTGAATTTGTATTTGATTTTCTACCGTGATGGTTTCACAACGGATGGTTTGGAACTAGCCTTGACCACTTGGAACAGCACCAGAAGATGATTTAGAGCTGGCGGTTCATCTTTGCATCATTTTTCGGATTTGGTTGTTTGAGAGGGCATGGCATCAGCCATCAGATCGGGCATGTACTTTGACACAGGACACTTGCTTGCTGAATCTCTTTGCAATGGTGGAGAGCTTTATCATGTTCATATGCTGGGGAGGGGCTGTTTCTGTGTTGTCAATATGGTCTTATTTTCGTTGACCTTCGGGTCGTGATTTTTCATAAGTCTTGAAGTTTTTGGGTTTCCCCCTTCATCCCTTAAAAGGGGGTCTTATCTTATCTTAATAATAAAAATTTGAAGGCGTTCGGACTGTTTGAGAGTATCATGGGTCAGTTATAATGGGTACACAATGACGTAGGGCATAAGAGCTATTATATTTTTCAAGTTGAGGGCTAGGATTGGCCAAAGTTCCACCTTGATTGTGATCATAATTGATTTTCCTGAACAAGAATGTTATGTATTATTTCTATTACTAGGGGGATATAGGATAAAAACCTTGACTATTATGAAGGGATTGACTAAGAAATAGAGATGAAAATTACACTTATAATTCTTATAGCGAGACATAGTTTGGGTGAAATGAAAGCCTAGGGGTTTGAAAGATGATTATTGCGTTGGATAGTTTTCTAATATTTAATTTATATTTATTTTCCAAGACAAGTTCTCTAAAAACTTGTGTTCAAATTAAATAAGACCAGCTGAGATTCACCTACTCATAAAAACAAGTATGTTTATGAGGGATACTCTTTTATCTATGACTTAGAATCTATAAGATGGATGCACTATCCCATAAGAAGTGTCACTAAGTGATATGAACTAACCAATTAGATGTGTTATAATGTTGGATTTAGTTTCAACTAATAGGGTTTTCTGGGAGGGATCAACATTCCCCTAAAAGGTGTTTCTTGGTGTGATGTACTTCCCTCTTGGAGTTATTTCCATGCATAGTGTGATGTATCCAAAGAGTTATTTCTAAGAGTGAGAACTACCCCCTAAGAATGGATTCTTAGATAGACATGTTTCCTCTATGATAAACTATGATTATGGGTTGGATGATATGTTAATGAAGATATTTTTTTCATACCTTATAGGTTGAATGTTATTCTATATTATAGATGGGTTACTAAATATGAGTTGTACACCATATTAACTATGAAATGGTTTTATACATAATATGGATGTTATGCCAACTATAATATCATTATTGTGTATGATTTGGTTGTTATGATAGTCATAACATTGTTTCTAAATATGAGATAGACATTTTATCAGCTAGATAACTTATATTATAGTGGGGTTGTTCAGAATTCTAAACTAGAATCCTTATGTCGTGAGTGGGTTTGAGTATAGTTCCAATGAAAAATATATCATGAAAAGTGGGTCGAGTGTATTTACAATAGTATGATTGGAGGTATTTAGTTACATAATGTAAGATGATATTATAGCTCAATATTATGGATTATAAGCATGGATTGTTTAGGATACATTCCTATCAAGTTTTATGATCACACATGATACACACACCTTAATGGGAATATTGAAAATAGAGTTGTTTTATAGGTTAATGAGTGGACCCTGGTGTAGGTGAGTGGGATGGTGGAGTTCAGAGATGATTTGGAGAAAGGTTCAAGGAAATTATGAGTAAACTATAGTTAGTGTTATTACAATTTTTATTTTATTTATTTCTATATGGAATTTATTCTACTAAAAAAATCCATTTTTGTATTTTCGATGTTTTTATAGTTATGGTTGTTAATGTTATTTTTATTTTCTTATATGTGATGTGACTTAGTTTATAATCTCCCCACATGGTTTCATCAAACCCTCACTACTTTTCAAAATCCTATAGCATGTCATGTACCACAATGGAGGTATATAGTTCTCTATATCAATCCACATAGGTGAGTTCCATATTGGGGACATTACAAAGTGTTATTAGATCTATTATTTTTTATAATATATAGGATGTGGTGTATGTAAATAAGATTTATCAAAACATGGGATAAAAGCTACATTTTTTCATAAATAGAATAATTATGGTTAGAAATCCAAGTTTTCTAGGATTTGGTATAGTTATTATTTCTTTTTATTGTTATAGTTAATATGTTTATAAAAACTATAATGTTTTTGTAATGTTATGTTTTCTAGATATTGTCCTATAGTAGAAAGAGGTATGTGTACATGCATCATACATGACTCATAGGTTCATATGACATGTGCATGCTTATATGTGATAGTGAGACTGGTTCTATTAATGGTTATATATTAATTGATTATATAAAACATTAGAAATAAATTATTTAGTGTTTTCTTAACTAAGATTAAAATTCCTCAGGAGGATCATACATTCACTCTGAGAGTGGGGTGAATTAGTGTCACCCCATTTTACTGAATTCTATTCTCTTTCAGATTTACCCTCTCATTATTCAAACCTATTCACCAGTTAAGAAAAATGCATCTGCTTATGACTACTTAGCACATATCACCACATGAAAAGTAATAAATAAATGAGATAGTATCACATGTTATTTTTATATTGTTTTATCTCAATGTAGGTATCTACTCATTTTTGTTCTTGGTTTGAGTATGAGACACTGATTTTATCACTAGTGTAGATAATTGATTACAATAAGAGAGAATATATCATCATTACCATAACACATAACCACGATTTTTACTCAAGAGGAAAAGTTAGGGTAGTTTGAAATCAAAATTCCAAGAAAAAAAACTATATCTAAATAGAAGGATATATCTTGAATTTTTTTGGATAACATTATACTAGATCCCTATAGTCCTCAGTGGTCTATCTTACAGTCTCTTGAACAATGTAACACCCCAAAATTCTAATGTAAGAACACTGTAATTGATAGCATGTACCACATGCATCACCAAGAACATAAAGGAATATAATACATTGAGAATTTATAATATATTTATTATTTTAAATAAATCTATGATATACCTTGCATTTAACTTGATAATGAGTTAGTGTATGTCGTACACTACAATGAGTTTCTTCAAATGGCATGTGTTACACGCAAGACCGAGTTTTACTGAATAACAATATATTGTTAAAATATTATAATATATGACCTAACTATTAAATTAGTATCTATAAAAAGGGTTAAATAACATATTAAAATATATGTTTTATAAAAATATAAAATTAATTCATTGGTTACAAATTAAGTAGTAATGAATATGAAAACTAATTGAATATAAAGAAAAATATTGTCATATTTTGGATCAAAAAGCTATTTTAACCTAATAATTTAAATTAATTACATTTATTGAGTGATATTAATGTGATATATATACTAAATATTCAATAAAATATTTTTTATATTCATCCAATATATTTTATAGGCTTAAGATAAAAAAAATCCCATTTTATGTATACAATACTATATTTTTATTAAGGCACTTTTAACATCTTTTAATGGAGAACCCAATTTAAATCCAATTTTTTACCATTTTATAAATTTAATATTCCAAAATAAACTTCCTCTTTGGAATAAAAAGTAAAAATTAACTTTGGGTGAATTTTTGGTATTTTCTGTGAAGTTTCATTTTTTAATGAATAGTGAAAATACTGAATTTCAGTTCAAAGCTGCCTTTCATCTAATTTATATTTAAGATTAAATGAAATTTTAAAATAGTTTTAAAATTTAATTAGATCAAATTTTTATCAATTAATCCAGTTTAAGTAATTGGAATCAATTTCACTTTGAAACAGACTATAAAAACAAAGTAATCTTTCAGACATTTTTAATTTAAAAAACTACATTATCATCCCGTCTGCAAGATTAGATTAAAATTAATTTATACCACTTATGTGATTGGAATTTGAAAAGATGTTTTTAGTAATTGGAATAAGAATAATTCATTATTTAAAATAATTTAAACTTGTTTTTTGGCCAAAAACATTAGTGAATGTAATTAAAATTAACTACAATGATTAAGGTAAAATTAAGCTTATTAAGGAACTAAATATTCATCTCAAGGCTAGAAATGACTTATAGGCTTGTACAAGAACCATTTTATGGAAATATTTAGACCATATACCCACTTGTATTTAAATTTGACCATTATTAGAGTCATTTTCAATGTGAAAAACATGTATGGAATTCCTTTTTCAAAATATTACAAGAGTGTCACTCCTCCTCCACTATAAAAGGGCCTCCTCTCCTATCACTTCCTCACACATCTCAAGACATTTTTAATTGAATAATATCTGAAAAAATAGATCATAAAAATCCCTCAAATCATCCTAGCAGCCTCCCTTTATTTAGGAAGCAATCTAAGAATGCCTTTTGGTACAAACCAAAAGGAGTTAACCGAATAAGAGGTGACAAACTTCCTCCATCCATTTAATTTTATTTCCATTCTCCACTCCCTAAACTCTTATTATTAAATTATTATATAATATAAACAGTATTATAAATATAATATTATTATTTTATGTTAAGGGGTTTACCTATAATTACACACACCCCCATCTAATGGGTAATGAATATACTGTTTATGTCAACGACTAACTACCACCTCACAAAACAATAATTGTTTTTTCTTCCTTTACTGCCTATCATGATGGTAATTATGATGGAAACTATATTTATATATGAAATATATGATATTTATAATTTATTTATGCATATTTAATTATTTTGTAATACATACCTCTATACATTCTATTTTTTGAAAACACGATAATATCGTTTGTGGAAGTGTGGACTACCACCACCATAAAGTGATATGATTCGTTCACGCTATACATAAAACATATTAAGATTTATTTTAATAAAACTATGTAACATATATAACATATATGTGATAATGGAAATAAAATATACATATGTATCATTTAATTTTCATTCTTTTAATATGATAAATAAATGAAAGTAGCATTCATTCATATGTACGACCAACCGTCTCCATGAACAGTGCATTTCATTTCTTATCTCAAACATTTTAGGTTATTATAAATAAATATGTACTGAATATATATGATAATTAATTCATGGTTTAAATTATTTATATGATGAAATAATTATATAATTAACAGGAAAAACAAATCACAATTCAAAACATACCCGAGAAAACTAGGCAATTAACACCTGAAATAGTTAAAATAATGAAAGAGTGTTAAAAAATGGGTAATAAAATATTTTAAAATGTTAATATATGATATTATAAACATTATTATGGTTATTTTATAAGTTAGTAACATATTTTAAACTATTATACAAGAGGATAAATAATACACACACAAAAATAAAGTTAATGTAAGGGATTTCATCTCAATATACATTCCATTGAGACTTATTTGTTTGTATGAACCAATTCATGTTTATGTGGTGTTTATACTACCCTTTGACATGTTATATAATGAATATTATTAATCTAATTATACTATATTTTTTATTTTATTCCTTCATGAGGGTTATTATTTAAATGTTTCAAAGTGTCATGGGACACTTTGGAATGTTTAAATATTATTTTCCTCTAGAATGTTCTTGATGATTATATTTTCAATATGACTTCCTATCATGATTTTTAAATTTCTCTTAAAACAATAACTTTATGGTAGTAATTTTTCAGTTTAAATTTCCTTTAGTAACCATATATTCCTATGATGGGTATTATTATTTCCTGAACCATTTATCATTTTACATACGGTGTTTACTTTGACAGTTATTTGATTAACAGATGAATAATTGATAAATTTGTATCCTTCACTCAATACAGATATTTTATAAGAAATTTTATTTATTATTTAAATTGATTATTATATATTAGTTATGTTTTGGAAAGGTATGACAGGGGTGAGGCCCAGTTATAGATAACACCTCAATGCATCGGAAGTCTCGTGAGATGAAAGAGATGGCCAAAATAGATGGGTTTTTAAATGATATCTAAACTATCTTGTGAAAGTTCTTAATGGTAATGGTTCCATGTAACTTGGAAAAATTAAATCAAATGATTAATCATTTCCCTAAATTAGTTTTATTTATTACTCATCCATGATATTTTGCATCGACATATCTATGAATAAATTTATTTTTCCTTTTCCTAGGTTATGAAGAAGAAATATTTGATAATATTTCAAGGACATAATTTATTTATTTTTATTATGTATCATGTTTTATTTTATTTTTCCAATTTATTATGGGTATCATGTTTTTAATCTGTATTTCCAAGACTAGTAAATTGATCATTCCTTTAGGATTTGATTCCTTGTAATCAGGTTAATATAATAAAATAATACACCAGCTCCGAGTTTCTAGGGTTGTGGTGTTACAGTGGGTATCAGAGATTGTTTATAAACATCCTTGGAAACTTTATTTAGAAAACTCAATTTAAGGAAAATAATCCTATGATAGACAATGACAAAAAGTATAGAAGAATGTCATTTTATTTTTTTACTATAGAGATTATATAGGTATTCCTATAAATAAATACCTATCTAGATAATACAAGTGAATGTTGTTCTGGAACAGATGTACCTAAGAGTAATAACACTAAAAAGTTCTGTCAGCCCTGAATCTTTGTTACCTAGTACATGAAAATGGCCCTTTCTATGCACCTAGTTTTACACTCCCAGGGGATACACTTAGGACAATTTGAATTTTATTTACGAACCGTCATAAATAATTTAAGTAGAATATTACTATGAATAACCTATGATAAACATAAGGTGTTAGATCCAAAATAAGAAGGATACATGATTTGGGCATACTATAAGTACTTTTTCCTTATTATGTGGTTTTTTATTTTGATAATATTTTCTCACACTATTCTTTGTGGTTTTATTCAATGTCTAGAATGAGAATTAACTGGGCTAATTTTGAATGTGATGGAAAATTTTCTAATGAGTAGTTAAATGGAATGACCACTGGAGTGAAGGATATTGTGATCATGCCTAAAAATTTTTCATGGAACATGATTAAGATAACATACCTTAACAAACTATCATACTCATAAAGTAATATAAGGAAGGATTTCATTAATTGTTTGAGTAATGGAGGCCATGGAGGAAACTAGATTTAGTTCCCTCTCTGTTAAGAATGATGAAAGAACCACCCAAATGAATGTATTATAGGGGAAAGAAGATACTTTGGATGTGGAAAATAAGGGAACCCATCAAGTAATTTCAGAGGAAAAATGAAGAGTTTTTTTTGATACAGTGGATGAGAATATTGTTCTCCCGAAGACATTATCGACGGTTAAATGATTTAAGTGTAGAATGAATTTTCGTTATGAAAATTGATCTTCCAAGTTGAAATATCATGAACAGAGTCATCAAGGTTTTATTATTAATGTTTATATTACTGATGATGATGACACTACTGGTGAAATGTAAAAAAATAGGTATTAAATAATAGGATAAGGTAGCCTTTTAATGGATTGAGAATGAAGTGGGATAATCTACATGTTTATGTATTTGGATTCAAGAATTATGAATATTTTATTAAAGATATATTGGTTATTATAATTATGGAATATATGAGTATTTTACAACAATAAATTTTCAATAAGGATTTGAGATCATATGCTGAATGTTACCAAGAAAAGTTATTCATTAAAAAGTTAAAATTTTTCAGAAAACATATGATTGAAGGAAAGAAAACCCTAAATATATTTATAATGTGTAAATAATGATGAATAAATGATTGATTTGGACATGTGAGGACTACCTTGGAACTAATTAATTACTTGTCAACAAGTGGTATATGCTATCATTGATATATTTTACAGAAATTTTGGATTTAAGTAATATATCCAATATCATGTGTCTTACTTAAGGAATAAATATGAATTCATGTTTCAAATAAGTTTTTATGGTAAATCAAGTTATTGTCATATTTAAAGAGGATACATGATGAAGGTTTTCACATATTTGGTATGTGACAATTAAAGAGCTACTTCATATTGATTGAAGTCTAATGATAAGTTCATTATGGAAATTCAGTGACCTTCTTTATAAAGTGCGAGATCAAAATATTTATAAAATTTAACCATTTATAAAATGGTTTAATTTGATATTTGAATGAGGTTTTATAGATTAATGTATTACTTCACCATGTGATACAACCTATTATATGAAAATAATTAAAAATATTCAAATAAAAACCCAAGGATAATATTTTGTTTGTGAAATAAGAAATGAAAATTTATTTATATAGAGTGAATGAATTCCTCAACTGTTGGGAAATTGGTCTTGAAACAAAAATGTTTTCATATTATCATCATGTTTTATGATATCAATAGTATGTATTCACACATTTGGATTATGGTTTTGTGGTCTAATATTTTCAACTGAACATGTTCTTTAGAACTCTCCATCAAAACTTGATTGTTGGATTTTTCTTCCATATCCATGTTTCCATTTCCAACCTATGTTCTCCTACCAGGGAACCTAGTTACATGGACATTGCACTTTCCTTTATATATTATTAAGAAGATGTGTTATTAAACCTATTTATGATGTGGGGTTTTCAATAATAGTTTATCTTCAAATATCAATCCTTCAATTACTAAGGTCAATTTTAAATTATGATTATGCAATTTAATTAAGGCTGGGAGAATGTAACACCCTGAAATTATAAAGTAAGAACATTATATTTGATAGCATGTATCACACTCATCAATAAGTGCATAAAGGAATATCATACCCCAAGACTTTACAATATATTTCTTATTTTAAATAAATATATGATGTACCTTGTAATGAACATTATAATGAGTTAGTGTACGTCACATACAACAACAAGTTTCCTCAAATGGCTTGTGTTTCCAACAAGACCGAGTTTTACTTAATAACAATATATTATTAATATATTAAAAGATATAAAATAACCATTAAATAAGTAGTTATAAAAATGGTTAAATAAATTATTAAAATCTATGATTTAAACAAATATAAAATTAATTCATTGGTTGAGAATTAATTAGCAATGAATATGAAAACTGACTGAATATAAAGGAAAATGTTACTATTTTTATGCCCAAAATGTTTTTTAAACTAATAAGTTAAATTAATCACATATAGTGAGTGATATTAATATTATATATATATTTTATATTCAATAAAATATTTTTTTATATTAATCCATTATATTCGATAGGATTAAGATAAAAACAAACCTAATTTTATACATGAAATACTATATTTTTATTAAGGTTCTTTTACTACCTTTTAATGGAGAACCCATTTTAAATACAATTTTTGACCATTTTAAAAATTTTATATGTCAAAATAAACTTCATATTTGAAATCAAAATATAAAAATTAATGAAGGGGGAATTTTTTGGTATTTTTTGGTGAAGTTTAATTTTTTAATGAATAGTGAAAATACTAAATTTTAGTTCAAAACTACCTTTTCATATCATTTATTTATAAGGTTAAATACAATTTTAAATGGGTTTTAAAGATTAATTAGATCAAATTTTTATCATTTAACCTAATTTAGCTCATTTTAATCAATTTCACATTGAAATTGACTATAAAAATATAGTAAACACTCAGACATTTTTACTTTAAAAATCCTCATTGTCATCCCCTCTACGGGATTAAATTTAAATTAATTTATACCACTTATATGATTGGAATTTGTAAAAATGGATAAAATATTTTGAATAATAATAATTTATAATTTATAATAATTTCAACTTAGTTTCTTTCCAAAAATATTAGTGAATGTAATTAAAATTAATTACAACGATTAAGGTAAAATTAATCTTAATTAGGGACAAAACATTAATATTAAGAGCCCAAATTTCCTAGAATCTTGTACAAGAGAAATTATATGGAAATATTTAGACCCTATACCAACTTATATAGAAATTGTACCATTATTTAATCCACTTTCAATGTGAAAAAATGTGTTTGGAATTCCATTGTCAAAATATTACAAGAGTGTCACACCTCCTCCACTATAAAAGGTCCTCATACCCTCTCACTTCCTCGCACCTTTCAAAAAAAAATGGCTGAAAACGTATCTTCCCAAATAGCTCCTAATAATCCCTCACCTTATCTTAGAATCATTCCCTTAGTTAGGAAACAATCTAAGGAAGCCTTTTGGTACAAACCAAAAAGAGTAACCCGAATAAAGGGTAATAAACTTCCTCAAGCCTTTTAGTTTTATTTCCATTATACACTACCTAAAATATTTTTATTATAATATTATATAAAAAAATTATAATAAATATACTATTATGTTTTTATTTTATGTTTTTTACCTACACTTACACACACCCCCATCTAAGGGGTAACAAACATACTATTTATGTGAACGGAGAACTACTGCCTCACGAAATAATGATTCTTTGTTCCTCCTTTACCACTTATCGTGGTGGTCATTATGATGGAAAATATATTTATATATGATATATATTATATTTATAATGTCTTTATTCTACTTTAAATATTTTATAACTCATACCTCTATATATTCCATTTTGTGTAAATACGATAACATCATTTGTGGAAGTGTGGACTATTACCTCCTTAAAACGATGTGATTCGTTCACTCTATAATGGATTGTACTAAGGATTATTTTAAAAAAATATGTAACATATATAACTAGATATGATAATGGAATTATAATATATTAAGATATCATTTACATTTCATTATTTTAATATGACAAAGAAAATTGTAACACCCTAAGCTTCCATGGTACGTTTCCCTTTGAAAAATGCAATAGCTTGTGTTGTACGCAACTTCGAGATTCTAACACATCGCGACCAATCAAACTATCCATTATGAATAGTAACACCCAATTTTTGAAATTTTTGAAATTTTATTTTTCAAAATGGTCTTCATTTTTAGATTCAAAATATCAAAATTAGCTTAGGGTGAATTTTTGGTATGTTTCTGAAAACATTCAATTTTTAATGAATAGTGAAAAACAATGAGTTATTGTTTAAAACCAACTTTTTATTTAAAGAATTATTTGTTTTATTTAAATTTATTTTAGGTCAAAATAGATACATAATACCTATATAAGTTCAATTTACTTCATTAGAGTCAGTTTATAATAATTTTATATATATAAAAATTGTATTGAACTCTTTACCATCTTTTACCCACCTCCTAGGAGCAATTTCAAATTTACATAAAACTTAATTTTAGCACTTCTGTGAGTTGAAATTCAAGTATCCGAGAGACACGGTTGATATCAGTAAGTAAAATGTGGTTCAACAAGATGAAAATAATTTTTGGTTCATAATAACTTTTTACTTTTATTTACCACGGTTAAAAGTAAATAGGGTAATTAAGGGTAAAAATGATATTATTATTACCCTAAAACATGTAGAAATTCTATTGGATAAGTTTAGTTCGAACAAAAACAACCTTAGGAATAAAATATGATCCTTTAGGTTCACTTGGATAAGACTAAGACATTTATTATTATTTTATTTAAAGAAGAGTTAAAAGAGTTCAAATCAAAGTTTAATAACTAAACCATTTTTAATATAGGGTTACACATAAGATAAATTCGACTATAAATATTCATTAGAAATATAATAAGATTTAATACATAATGGTATTTTATTTATAGTTTTTATACATTAAATAATTTAATTTATTTATGACACAATGATGATGTAGGAATTACCTAATTAATGAAATATTAAAATATTTGATATTATAAATATACAGATAAATGTAATTTTTGACTTTTTATGAATTAAACTAATTTTATAGGTTAATATGACATTTTATGGTTGGTTATATGAATTTTTTTCTAAGTAATAACGCTGTTATGAATTTAGAGAAAACAAAATACCAAATAGTGTCAAAATTCACATAAAAGTGTTTTTAAAACAAATATTATATTATTAATTGATATTCAATTTTTAAAAATATAATGTTCATCCAAAAGACTTATATAATTATAAGTGTATAATTAATGAACCACTTGGGGTTCTATTAGATGTTTATAGTAAGTTTATTAACCATATAATATAAACATGCAAAAATACATGGTAAATGTCAAACTAATTAACTAAGAGTTAAATCTAGAAGATAAGGTTAATATAGTGACCCAAACCTGTCTAAAACCTATTGGTTGAGTGGTTTTTTACCCATTACCACATTATACTTTAGATAATTCATTTTTGATCCATTTGAAACCGAAAATGATTTTATTATAAAATAATATTTCTAGATTTTTCTAAGGTGCCCCTCACCCCTCTTATAAAAGGGCACTTCCCCTTCTCTCTAATTCACACCATCAATGATATTTGGCTCAGCCAAAACCTGACCTAATAACCTCTACAATATCCTAACTTAATCCTAGAGGCCTTCCTTTGGTCAAAAAACCATCCTAAGGAGCCGTTTTGAGCAAATCAAAAGGAAGAACCCGAAGAAGAGGTAAATATTTCATCACCTCTTTCAAGTACCTTTCTTATTCCACTTCCTCTTTCTTTTTTGTTTCAATTATAAAATAATAACTCTAGTATATTCTATATACATTGATGTTATTATAAATATGGTACAACCATATTCATTATTCTATCCATCCTTTTAATGACATGTCACTATACGTGCGTACGTACGGCTTACCGCCTCTACGTCATGGTGTAATTGTTATTAAATATATTATTATTTGGATGGGTATAATAATGATGTATAATTGATGTAAATAATACATATAACATGATAATAATTATTTATATATGATATACCATCCAATTATATATTATTTCAATATCAAAAGAATGATATTGTCGCTCGTGCATACGTACGGATTACCGTCTCCACGAATGCGATGAGATTCATTCCCCATCGTAATCCATTCATGAATAATTTTCATTTGATGAATAAAAATAATGTTTAAAGACTTAATATAATTATTAATATGAATACGATACATCATATCCATAAGAAACATTGCTCATGTAACAAATCATATAAAGGAAAATGAATCTGTTAACACCCAAAACGACGATAATATTAAGATATTATTAACAAAAGCAATGTTAAAAGATCATATATGATATCATATTAATGTATATTATTCTAGTATAATTTAATAAAAATTATTTAACCATTATAAAAGAGTTTAAACTACCCTATACCAAGGAAAAGTACAAGTTAAGGGTTAATTTCACAATCTTTTTATTATTCAATGTTGTTTTTATGTAAGTATCTATTGGAACCTCTTTATGATCCACATCCATGTTTCTTAAAAATGTATTTAAAAACATTTTTACTATTTACTAGAAAATGGGGTAAAGTAATTTATACCCTTATTTGACCTTATATGTTTTGAAAGTAATCTTTCCGTTGTTTTCCAAACAAGGTACTTTATGACCTTTTTCGACAAAATTAAGGTAAGAATGTTTTTTTAACTTATACAGTGGGTGAAACTATTTTCCACCATTATAACATCTTCGAAGCTTCACTTACAATCTTATAAGAATATTTTGAAAATAAATGTCTTCTTTATAATTATGTGACTCTTAAATGATTTCAAAATAGATAGAGATATTTCTATAAAAAAGGGTTTTGATTTCATCTATGTCAACATCCTTTGATGGATTTTAAGATTATTTGAAGTTGATTTATTATGATAAAAAACTTCCATATTGTATTGAAGGTTTTGTGATATTTTTTAATATAGATGTGTTATTTTTACACTATTCATGGTTATGGATAAAGTATTGACATTTCTTATGCTAGTTTTAATACGAATGTTTATGTTATGTTTAAACCTTTTAATATGAGGAATGCATTGGACTAAGTAAGTGATGGTTGGAGCCTGCTATAACTCTTCGATGCATCGGTAGGTCTCATGAGACAAAATATTGTCTTGGAACAAGGCCTTTAAAAAGTCTTATTTGTAGTCTTGGCACAAGGCCTTGACTATGTGGTTATGAAGTCTGGCATTATGCATTCCATCATTATGAATGTGGCTATTGAAATTACATGTGATTATTCAACTAGTAGAATATCTATGTGAATAAGTAAATGGAATTATTTGATTTTATATTTGAAATACTATTATGAAGTTCAAGTTTAAAAGGCTTTTGTCTTAGTCTTACACATTGCCTTAAATGTTTATGCTTATTTATGAAATTTTCTGCAATATTTTTATCCTTACTGAGCATCTGAGCTCACCACTTTCTATGTTTTATTTTTCCCAGGATGTCAAGAAGTATTTTATGACTAACCTGCAGGGATAGTCTAAGGGGATATGAGTGTGATCTATGGAAATAATGTTGTTATAGTTTTTCATTTTATAATGGAATGTAAAACTTATGAATGTATCTAGTATTTCCAAGGATACAAAACTGATCGGTCTATCAGGAAATGATTTCCTTATATCATGCCAATGTTATGTAGTAATGCACTGACTTTGGGTAACTAGGGTCGGGGCGTTACAGTTGGTATCAAAGGAAGTTTAGTACAAACCTTGGAAACTAGATTTAGATAAACTCTGATTAGAGCACATAGCCCTAAGATAGACTTTGGGGATTAGTATAGAAGAACTTCCTAGAATTTTGATATTGCAGAGATATTGTGAGTGTTTGAAGAAATACATCCCTGTCTGGATACGAGTAGGTAGAGGCAACTCTGGCATAGATGTACCTAGGGGTAAAACCCAAAAGCACCACTTTGAGCTAGACTCGAACGGGAACTGGTGCATGACAACGGGTCTTGTTGCACTCTTGGTTACGACACTCCTGGGGGATATGATTAGGATAATTCTCATATTATTTAAAACAATTATGAAGGTTTTATGAGTATATACTTCCACAAAGAAAACATTTTTATGATTATGGATTATATCCATAAACTGTTCAGTTTATGTTAAGTGTTTTACAAGGTTAAAATTATGTATTTAGATTCTTAAACTAATCTAGTTTATGACATTGTTTAGAAATAGCGCCTAGTGAAAGGAATGGAAACTGTATCAATACACGCACTCCATGTAGGTATTTACCTCTTTTTCAAGATAATTATAGTGGAGCTGGTGATACAACTGGTGTTGGTCAGTTTATCACCATACTGGGATAACTCACTCAGGTTATGAATAATAACCTTACCCATATTGAGCACCCTGATCCACAGTGTGGAGGATCAATGGTAGATCGCTTCATGATCCAACAACCACCAAAATTCAATGGGAGTACAAATAAATTAGTAGCTAAGCAATGGATAAATTCCTTAGAGAAAATTATTCACACCTGGGGGAGTAGTGAAAGGTAAAAAGTTATCATGGCAGTTTATCGCCTCACTAGAGATGCTGATGATTGGTGGTCATTGATTAAAAACACAAAGGAAGATGATGAAGTATCAAATATGTAATGGAGGTAGTTTAAAGATATTTTCTTAGAAAAATACTTTCTTCGTGACCATCGAGCAGATATGGAAAGGCAATTTCTGAGTCTAAGGCAAAAAGAGGATGAGAATGTCACAAAATACGAGGCTAACTTTACAATGTTAGTGAGGCATGCTTCAGATTATATATGTAACCCAAGAAGTAATATTGATCATTTATTTGATGGGTTAAAACCATTTCTCCGTTGAGAATTAGTCTCACAATCCTTCTCATCATACGAAGACATCGTCTCATGTGCTATCAAGACAGAAATAGAATTCTATAAGTCTTACAACTTTAAAGCAAAGCAATAAAAGAAGAGATCTGCTGAACACTCTGGAAATGAAAATAATGGGAAGAAGTGGAAAGTCGAAGATCCATCCTATAGTAAATGTGGGAAGAAACACCCAGGCACTTGCCTGAAGAGAATGGGAGTCTATTACAGGTGTGGTGAAAAAGGCCACCAAGTTTATGATTACAAGGGGAAAAAGAGGCTATCGATGTTGATTGCTACCACTGTAGAGAAAGGGGGCATTATGTGAATGAATGTACTAAGTGTCAAGGAAACTTACCTAGAAAAAGTTCAAGGGGTCAAGGCCAAGCTTATGATATCACTACTTCTGAGGTTGAATCTCCGAAAGATGTGATGTCAGGTAATTTAATGGTTTCCTCAAGTTTAGAAAATTCTTTATTTGATTCTGGATCATCGCATTGTTTCATATCTTCCCAGTTTCCTAAGAAAATTAGATATTTCCAATTTGATTTAACAAGGGAGTTGTCAGTCAAAACTCCTAAGGGAAGTATCACTACAACAAAGTTTTGTGAATCAATCCCCATTAGGGAATATAAATGTTCTTTATCTGTTGATTTCATCATCATACCCATGATTGAATTTGATATAATTATCTTTATGGATTGAATTTTGGACCATGATGAAAAAATTTACTATAAGAAGAAGGAGGTTAAGATTTTTTATGACGATGATAAAGAACACCTTACCTTTAGAGCAGAATCGTCACCACATGATTCTTTTCTAGATCCACCCCCAGTAGCTCAACTAAATTCAATTATTGGGGAGGAAGAGAATGAAATAAATTTGGGTGAGTAAAAGAATGTTCAAATAGAAGATGTACCTATTATGCAAGAATATGTTGATGTGTTTCTAGAAGATTTACTTGGACATCATCCAGAATGATAAATTGAGTTTTCCATTGATTTAATTCCTAGTTCAAGGCCCATATCGGATACCCCTTATAGAATGGACACTGTGGAATTAGTGGAACTAAATAAACAACAAGAGGAATTGAGTAACAAGGGACTTATTCACCCTAGTGTTTCTCTATGGGGAGCCCATGTACTTTTTGTTAAGAAGAAATATGGATCTATGAGGTTGTGCATTGACTACAAAGAGATCAATGCTATAAAAATAAAGAACAAGTATCCCCTACCTCACATTGATGATTTATTTGAACAACTTCTTGTTGCTCAATAATTTTCAAAGAGTGGCCTTCGATCTGGATATCATCAGTTGTGTGTGAAGAAGGAAAACATTCCGAAGACAGTATTTCGAACCAGGTATGGGAATTATGAGTTTACAGTAATGCATTTTTCATTGACTAATGTACCCTCTATCTTCATGGATCTAATGAATATGATTTTTAAGGAATATCTTGATGACATTTTAGTGGTCTTTATTGATGATACCTTGGTTTACTCCAAATTTTATGAAGATCATGAAAATCACTTGCACATTATTCTAAAGACTCTTAGAAGACATGAACTATATGGGAAGTTTAGCAAGTGTGAATTTTGGATTTAGGAGATTTATTTTCTTCTCCATATTGTCTTTAAGGATGGGATATATGTTGATCCTTTAAAGACCAAGGCAATCCATGAATGGCCAGCACCGATGAGTATAATTGAGGTATTTGGTTTTATTGGTTTAGTAGGTTATTATCGGTATTTCGTCTAGAATTTTTCCCGATTGGCTAACCCATTAACCAACCTCACACATAAAGGGGTTAAATTTTTTTGGACAGAAGAATGTGAATAATGTTTTGAAGAACTAAATAGAAGATTATTCAATGCTCCTATCTTGACTCTACCATCGGGGAATGATGGGTTTGTTATTTATAGTGATGCTTCAAATAAAGGACTTGGTTGTGTCCTTATGCAGAATGATAGGGCTATTTCTTAGGCATCACGATAGCTAAAAATTCATGAAAAAAACTATCCCACTCATTATCTTTAGTTAGAAGTTGTAATATTTTCTTTGAAGATATGGGGAAATTATCTCTATGCAGAAAAATGTGAGATATATACCGATCAGAAGAGTTTGAAGTATATTTTCTCACAGAAAGAACACAATATGAGGCAAAGGCTATGGCTTGAACTACTCAAGGATTATGATTGCACGATACACTACCACCCGGGGAAGGGAAATAACGTGGCAGGTGCTTTGAGAATAAAATATCATGGAGTTTTGAACAAGATGAGACTTGAAAGGGATCCTATTTTCATGGATCTAGTAAAGATGGATATGGGAATAACCATGGAAGGTGAAACATTAATGCATTTTCAAATGGTTTACAAACCATCATTACTAGAATGGAAAAAAGTTCTCAAGTTTATGATGAGGAGTTTCAAAAGAAGATTAACGTTGTCAATGATGGGATATTGAGTGACTTCATATATGAAGATGGGATTTTGAAATTTGGGAAGAGAATTTGTACTCTTGATATACCCGATCTAAAAGGAGAAGTTTTGGATGACGCCCATAGCTCCAATTTCTCTATACACCATGGGATCACAAAAATGTATAGAGATTTGAATGAACATTTTTTTGGGACAACATGAAGAGGGAGATTGCTGATTTTGTGTCAAGATGTATGGTTTGTCAATATGTGAAAGCTGGAAGGCAACAGCCTGGAGGAGTCATGCAACATATCCCTATACCTGAATGGAAATGGGATAATGTTATGATGGACTTTGTCATGGGACTACCAAATACTCCTAGAAATAACAATGAAATATGGGTCATTATTGATCCTCTTACCATGTTAGTACATTTTATTTCTATAAAAGAAGATTTTCCATTTGAACTTCTAGTAAGACTATATATTAATGAAGTTGTGAGACTTCATGGAGTACCAATATCGATTGTTTCTGATTGTGATCCCCATTTTACATCAAGATTCTGGAAAGATCTTCAGAAAGCCTTGGATACTGAACTTCGTTTGAGCACTACCTACTTCACTCAAACTGATGGACAATCAGAACAGACTATTCAAACCTTAGAATACATGTTGAGATCTTTCTCACTTGACATTCAAGGTATGTGGGATCAATATTTACCTCTGGTAGAATTTTCTTATAATAATAACTTCCATTAAAGTATTCATATGGCACCATATGAAGCGTTATATAGAAAGAGATGTCTCACACCAATATGTTTGGATGATGTTGGTGAAAGAAAACTCATAGGCCCAGAACTTGTGGAGGAAAAGATGGAAAAGGTGAAGGTAATCCAACCCTACATAAAAGCAGCTCAAAATAGGCATAATAGAAATGCTGATAACTAAATGAAGGATTTGGAATTTCAGGTAGGAGATCGTGTTTTCTTGGAGGTATCCACATGGAATGGAAGTATACAATTCAGTAAGAAGGGTAAATTGAGTCCCAGGTACATCAGACCTTTCGAAATTCTAGAAATAATTGGGGTTGCAGCTTACCATTTGGCAATGCCGCCAAGTCTCTCCAAAGTTCATGATGTGTTCCATGTATCACTGTCGAGAAAATACATGCCTGACCCAATGCATGTACTTACCTATGAATAATTACAACTGAAACCTGATCTATCTTATTGAGAATATCCTGTCAAGTTTCATGATACAGAAGAACAAGTGTTGAGAAACCGGATGAATCACCTGGTAAAAGTTCTATGGAGAAACCATAAGATGGAAGAGGCAACGTGGGAACCCGAGGAAATTATGATGAAGAACCACCTGAATCTTTTTATGCAGTAATATTCTATAAATTTTGAGGATGAAATTATTTGAAAGAGGGGAGAATTTAACACCACAATCTTCCATAGTACATTCCCTTTGAATAATGCAATAGCCTTCGTTGTACGCAACTTCAAGATTCTAACACTTCGCAACCAATCAAACTAGCTGTTATGAATAGTAATACCCACTTTTTGAAAATTTATAAATTTTATCTTTCAAAATGGACCTCATTTTTGGATTTGGAATATCTAAATTATCTTAGGGTGAATTTTTGGTATTTTTCTAAAAACTTTCAATTTTTGATGAACAGTGAAAAACACTAAGTTATTGTTTAAAACCGACTTTTTATTTAAATAATTATTTATTTTATTTAAATTTATTTTAGGTCAAAATAGATACATAATACCTATATTAGTTAAATGTAATTAATTGGTGTAAGTTTATAATAATTTTAGATATATAAAAATTTTAATGAACTTTTTACCGTCTTTTACCCACCTCCTAGAAGCATTTGCAAATTTACATAAAACTTAATTATACCGCTTCTATGAGTTGAATTTCCAAAATCCAAGAGACATGGTTGATATCAGTAAGTAAAATGTGGTTCAATGAGATGAAAATAATTTTTGGTGAATAGTAACTTTTTACTTTTATTTACCACGGTTAAAAGTAAACAGGGTAATTAAGGGTAAAATGATATTATTATTACCCTAAAACATCTCCTAATTCTATTGGATAAGTGTAATTCAACCAATAAAAATCTTACGAATAAAATATGACCCTTTAGGTTCACTTGGATTAGATTAAGACATTTATTATTATTTTATTTAAAGAAGAGTTAAAAGAGTTAAAATCAAAGTTTAATAACTAAAACATTTTTAATATAGGGTTACACATAAGATAAATTCTACTATAAATATTCATTATAAAGATAAAAATATTTCCTACATAATGGTACTTTATTTACATTTTTTAAACATTAAATAATTTAATTTATGTATGACACAATGATGATGCAGTAATTCCCTAATTAATAAAATACTAAAATATTTGATATTATAAATATCCAAATAAATTTAATTAGAGACATTATATGAATTAAAGTAATTTTATAGGTTAATATTACATGTTAAGGTTGGTTATATGAATTTGTTTCTAAGTAATAATTTATTTATGAATTTATAAAAAACAAAATACCAAATAGTGTCAAAATTGACATAAAAGAGTTTTTAAAACAAATATTATATTATTAATTGATATTCTATTTTTAAAAATATATGGTTTGTTTAAAAGACATATATAATCATATTTGTATCATTAATGAACCACTTGGGGTTCTCTTGGAAGTTTATATTAAGATTATTAACCATATAATATAAAAATACAATGAGAAATGGTAAATGTCAAACTAATTAACTAAGAGTTAAATCTAAGAGATAAGGTTAATATAGTGACCCAAACCTATCTAAAACCTATTGGTTGAGTGTTTTTATACCCATATCCCCATTATATTTTAAATAATTCACTTTGGAGCCATTATAAACCGAAACTTATTTTATTATAAAATAATATTTCTAGCTTTTCCTAAGGTGCCCCTCGCCCCTATTATAAAAGGAAACATCCCCTTCCCTCTAATTCACACCTTCAAAGAAATTTGGCTCGGCCAACCCCTACCCAAATTCCCTCTCATATTTAATCCCTTCATCCTATAGGAATTCCTTTAGTAAAAAATCTAACCTAAAGATCCTTTTTGATCAATTCAAAAGAAAGAACCCGAAGAAGTGGTAAATATTTCATTACCTCTTTCAAGTTCCTTTCTTCTTCCACTTGCTCTTTCTTTGATGTTTCTATTCTAAAATAATAAATCCAGTATCTTATATATAATGTGATTTTATTATAAATATGTTACAACCATATTCATTATTCTATCCATCCTTTTAATGACATGTCACCATACGTCCGTACGTACAACTTACCGTCTCCACGTCGTGGTGTAATTGTTATTCAATACATTATTATTTGTATGGTTATAATAATGATGTATAATTTATGTAAATAATAAATATAACATGATAATTATTCTTTATATATTATATACCATCCAATTATATATTATTTGAATATCAAAATAATGATATTTTCACTCGTGCGTACATGCATATTACTGTCTCCTCGAACGTGATGAGATTCATTCCCCATCGTAATCAATTCCAGAATATTTTTCATTAGATGATTAAAAATAATGTTTAAAGACTTAATATCATTATGAATATGAATAAGATGCATCCTATCTATAACAAACATTACTTACATAACAAATCATATAAAGGAAAATGAATCAGTTAACACCCGAAACGATGATAATACAAAGATATAATTAACAAAGCAATGTTAAAAGATCATATATGGTATCATATTAATGTATATTATTCTATTATAATTTAATAAAAATTATTTCACCATTATACAGGAGTTTAACATACCCTCGATCAAGGAAAAGTACAAGGTAAGGTTTAATTACACAATCTCTTTATTATCCGAGGTTGTTTTTACGTATGTATCTAATGGGACCTCTTTATCATCCACATCCATGTTTCTTAAAAATGGGATTCAAAACATTTTTACTATTTACTAGAAAATGGTGTAAATTCATTTATATCCTTATTTAACCATATATATTTTGAAAGTAATCTTTCTGTCATTTTCTAAACAAGGTACATTTTGAACTTTTTCGATAAAATTAAGGTAAGAATGTTTTTTTAACTTATACGGTGGGTGCAACTATTTTTCACCATTATAAAATCGTTTAATCTTCCCTTAAAAATTTATAAAAATATTTTCAAAATAAATTTCTTTTTTATAATTATGTGACTCTTAAATGATTTCAAAATAGAAAGAGATATTTCTCTAAAAGAAGGGTTTTGATTTCATCTATGTCAACATCCTTTGATGGATTTTAAGCTTATTTGAAGTTGATTTATTATTATACAAAACTTCCATATTGTATTGAAGGTTTTGTAATATTTTTTACTATAGATGTGTTATTTTTACACTATTCATTGTTATTGATAAAGTATTGACATTTCATATGCTAGTTTTAATACAAATGTTTATGTAATGTTTAAAAATTTTCATATGAGGAATGAATTGGACTTAGTTAGTGATGGGTGGAGCCTACTATAGCTTTTTGATGCATCGGTAGGTCTCATGATACAAGCTAGTGTCTTGGAACAAGACCTTGACAAAATCTTCTTTGTAGTCTTGGCACAAGGCCTTGACTATGTGGTTATGAAGTCCGGCATTATGCATTCCAGCATTATGAAAGCGGATATTGATATTGAATGTTATTATTAGACTAGTAGAATATCCATGTGAATAATTAAATGGAATTATTTGATTTTATCTTTTCCATATTATGTTGAAGTTCATGTTTAAAAGTCTTTTGTTTTAATCTTATACACTGCCTTAAATGTTTATGCTTATTTATGAAAGTTTCCGCTATATTGTTATCCTTACTGAGCATATGATCTCACCCCTTTCTATGTTTCATTTTTCCTAGGATGTGAAGAATTATTTTATAACAGACCTATATGGATAGTCTGAGAGGATATGAGTGTGATCTATGGAAATAATGTTGTTGTAGTTTTTCATTTTATAATGTAATGTACAACTTATGAATGTGTCTAGTATTTCCAAGGCTATTAAACTGATTAGTATTTCAGGACATGAATTCCTTGTATCATGCTAATGTTACATAAAAATGCACTGACTCTAGGTAACTAGGGTCAGGGCATTACAGAAATAAAAGTAGTGGTCATGCATACATACGACCTACCATCTCCATGAACAGTCTATTTCATTTCTTATCTCCAAACACTATAGATTATTCGAAATACATATGTACATAATATATATGATAATTAAGTAATTTTTTATATTATGTATATGATCAAATAATTATATAATTAATAGGAACAACAAATCTCAAGTGAAAACATCCTTGAGAAAACTAGGCAATTAACAACTGAAATAGCTAAAATAATGAACGAGTATTAACAAACGGGTAATAAAATATTATAAGAAGTTAATATATGATATCATAAACATTATTATGGTTCTTTTATAATTTATTAACATATATTTAACCACTATATAGGATGATAAAGGGAACACACAAAAAATGAAGATTAAGGTAAGAGATTTTGTCTCAGAATACATTCCATTAAGACTTATTTGTTATTATGCACCAATTCACTTTTATATAGTGTTTATAATACCATTTGACATGTTATATTATGAATTTAATTAATATCATGATATTCTATTTTTTATTTTATTCTTTCATGAGGATTATTATTTAAATGTTTCAAAGTGGTATATGACACTTAGGAATGTTTAATGATTATTTTTCTCAAGAATATTCTTGATGATAATCTTTGCAATCCCACTTCTTATTACAATTTTTAACTTTATCTTGAAACGATCACATTATTATAATAATTTTCCCTAAAAAAATTAATTGAATATCCATATTTTCTAATGATGGATATTAATATTTCCTAAACCATTTATCATTTTACATATGGTGTTTTCTTTGAAATCAATTTAGTTAACTAGGGAATAATTGATAAATATGTATCTTTCACTCAATAAGTATTTTTGATAAGGAATAATTTTTATTATTTAAATTTATTTTTTGGTATGGGGAATGATTTGGATAGGTATGACATGGGAGTGCCCTGGTTATAGATATCCCCTCGATATATCGATGGTCTCATGAGAAAAAATAATTGGCCAATATAAATAGATTTTTACCCGATAGCTAAACCTTATTGTGAAAGATCTTGACAGTAACGGTTCCATGTACCTAGGAAATATGGAATCCAATAATTAATAATTTACCTCTTTTAGTTTCAATTAATATTCATCAATGATATTTTTCATTGACATATCTATGGATACATTTAATTTTCAGTTCATTGATTCAATGGCATGTGTTATCAGTTATTTACCTTGACATGTTGGTTTATTTCCATTGATTAATTATTTTTTCAAGGATGTTGTTTATTTATTTTTTTTATTTATCATTTTTTATTTTATTTTCCAAATGTATTATGGGTATCATGTATGTAATCTAGCTATACAAGACTACTAAATTGATTAGTCCTTTAGGTTTTGATTCCTTGTAATCATACCAATGTAATAAAATAATGCACCAACTCCAGGATTTTGAGGTTAGGGCATTATAAACAAGATCTATAACCTTATCTCGGATGTCTTTACATTGAATAATGTGATCTTATTACTAAAAATAATTATTTATAGCTAATAGATATTTATCTAAATTTACATGCACATCGACTTCTACATCTTGAATCAAATTAAATTTTATTTAACCATTATTTGGACTTCAATCATAGTATATCCACAATCTTAGTCATTTTATTCAAGGGTCTTAACACATAGATTCTGCATAGTAACCACAAGTGTTGGCCTTTCTCAACCAATGTATTATTTATTATTATTTAAATTCTATTATATCAGGATGTTATATTGTGAAACTCCACTCCTACTTCTCTTAAATCTCCTTTCTTCTCTTATGCCTCCAGAAATAAAGTATTATATAGAATCATCATGTTGGTATCCTACTTGTGAAATTCTTTGATATATATGATATTTATTAAAAAATTGTTATTTTCTATCATTATATTAACTTTTTGTAATATACCAAAATTTTAAAAAAGAACATTGTGTTCGATAACGTATACAACACACAACATAGAGCTTAAATGAATAATGAAATATTATCATTATTCAAATATGGCCATTATAACCTAGCCACTAATTTATAGTGTAAAAATAGGATTGAACACAATATGAAATATATATATAAATTTCCTTCTCAATAAAAATTCATTTATTAATACCCAAGAAATAAGCACTCAATTTTTCAATATATTAATTTTATGCTTGAAAAATATGTTTTATTTTAAAAAATAATTTTTATTTTTTTGTTTATATATAATATAATTAATTTATTCTACATTTTTTAAATGGTATTTTATAAAAATTATATGATTTTTGAAATTATCATATCAAATTTATATTAGGGTGATATTTTTGGGATTTTTCCAAAAGGATTGATTTTTCAGCAAATAGTGAAAATACTAATTTTTGTAAAATTGTCTTTTCTTTCAATTTAAAATTTCATTATAATTTGAATTTGATCTTAAAGTAACATAATTATTCTTTAATTAGATATAATATTATTAATTACATTTGAATCATCATTATACCAGATTCCGGTATAATTTCTTTTTTAGGCTTAAAACGCATTTTTCTAAAAAGTATTTTTCATTGCATATATTAAATTAATTTCTTCCACTTCTAAGAATAAGATCTTGAAAAAATAGATCCACTATTTGTAATAATTATGTCTAAATTTTTAAATAGGTCCCTTTTATTTTGGTTCATTAGAAACAATAACCGTATTAAATATTTGTCTCCCCAGTAAGGGTAAATTAGGTAATTAAGGTTAAAAATATTGTGATAAGGTCTAAAAATGACCCTAAAATGTAAATTTAATACATTGGATTAGTGGGGCTATACTATACACATCCATTATTTAAATTTATGGAAACTTTTTCCCATTTTATATTAAAAATGAGTTATATATATTTTTTAAGAAAATATAAAGTCAAAAATGTTACTCTCTTGCTTTTAATATCTATAAAAAATTGTGAGAGGGATAAAAAAAAGATTATGTTCAGTTATAATTGGTATTTTGAGAGATAAATTATTTTTTATCATGGTACTTTATTTATACTTTTTAGTGATGAAATAATTAAATTAAATGCTTACGGAATGTCGACTTAGTAATTATTCAATTAATATAAAAAAAATTGAATTTTAGAAACACTTAAAGAAATATTTTCTCAATGATATAAATTTTATAAAAAAATTAATGGATAAATATAAAATATTGGGGATTTTTTAAAGGTTTAAATTCATTTTAAATTGTTTTATTTATTTCATTAATGTCAATGTAAATGAATGGTTCCAAAAAATGACATTAATTATATTTTATATTAAATAATGTTTTATTAAATGAATTAAAATTAATAAAAAAAACCTATATTTTTTAATGTGAGTGTGATATGGTTTAAAATATAAACCATGGTACATTTATGTATCATTTTTCTTTTTATAGTAACATTCTTGATCCCTAACATGTAAAAAACATTGTTATCCCGGAAATTGTCAAAAGGGTTAATAGGGGTTAAAACAAATAGATAAGGGTGAAAGAATGTCATAACATTTTCAAAATTTTATTATATATGATTAAATATAATCACCCTCATATTATATTTAAATTATATAAATTTGGGTACATATTTTCATAAAAATTAATTGATATTAATTTTATACTGTAAGAAATTCCAAGAATACCTCTTTCATCACTTATAAAAGGGACCCCCTCTCCTTTCCCCTACACACTTTAGGAGCCTTTTGGTTTAGAAAATGCTAAAAAAATACCACCATAAAATCCATCTACATGTTCTATAATTCTTAGTTTTGGAATAATACCAACCTTAGATGTATTAAGGTGTAATGAAAAATTGGTTGTCCGAAGAAGGGGTATTACTCTTAACTGAATGTTTTAGTTTTATTTATTTTATTACACCCTTTAAATATTCTTAAACCATGATGAAATAATAAAATAATTATCTTCAATATACTTTGATATTATTATTTTAATTTAACAACATACATCAATCTGTGTTAATATTAAATGGGAAATAAAACCATCGTTCATGTGTACAGAGGACTATCAGATAACGAACTAAAGTAATTCATTTTATATCACCCCCTATAACATGTGGTTATAATGATGTATTTAATGGATATATGTTATATTCATGAAATGTTTATAATTATGTGAAAGTAATATATCATCTATTTTCTTATCTTTCCATTCGTAAAATAATTATAACGCCGTTCGTACGTACATATGAATTTCCACCTCCACAAAGAGATGTGATTTGTTTTCATAACCACATCACATTGATACTATATATAAGAGTATTTAAATAAATTATATTATATGTATCATATAATAATAATTCTGGAAAGAAGAAATAATTATTATCATCTTTCCATCTTGTTTGTTAAAAAATAAAAACGTTACTCATGTGTATGTATGGCCTAACATATCCATGATTGTAACATAGTTCATTTATCATAACCGTATTTCATGGTTGGTTTTAAAATTATAATTGATTTATAAAAATTATTATAATTTAATTATTATTATTTGTTTGATTATTGAAAAATTACCTCTTCTACCATGGTCAAGATATAGATGTCATTTTGAAGTTATGAACTAAATATCCAAAACATACCTGAAGTGGAATTAACCGATTAATTCATTAAATATGAAAATGAAATAAATGAAATAAATGAAATAAATGGTTTAATGATGAATTATTAAACCTATTAAAATTTATTATTTAATTAAATAATTGATAAATTTTTATTATACAGAAGATAAAATACATACATACAAAGTACAAACTCAAGGTAAGGTATTTCATCTCAATTTCCCTTCATTGAGGAATGTTTTAATGTCATGCACCAAATTTATTTTATATGGTGTATATTATACCCTTTTACATATTATATCAAGAATCCTTCATAATTCATGGTATTTTAAGTTTTAATTAAAATCATTTCAACCAAAGGGATTTGACTTTAAATTTACCAAGTGGTAAAGGGGTTTCTTAACTAAATTTTCATTTGTTATGTTATACTTATACTTCATTGACTTTTTTATGACATTATTATGTGTGAATTCATCTAAATTTTTTATTGTTTATTCAAAAAAAATTATTTGGACTTATATATTCTAACATAAACACATCATTGATTAATTACCACTTCAAAATTTATGATCTTTGTAAAGGTTTTCTTTGTCAAAATCTCACTTTCGTGAGACATGTTTCATGTCATAAACCATGATTTAATAGTATGGTTTACTTACTAAACCATGGATTAATTTTTAAATATTAATTAATTTAATTCATAGGATTTAAAAATTAATATCATATAATTAAATTCAATGTATTTTGATTGAAAAATTATCAAAGTATTAATGAATTTATTTTAAAATATCCTTTATTTCCAAGATTATTTATGTTGAAGGTTCCTTTGGGGGAAATAATATGATATTATTTTATTAAACCATATTTATTTTATTTTCCTATATTTATTATTGTTGTTTTCATGTTTAACTTACATTTCCTATTTTATTGATTAAATAAACTTGAAGAATATTGTTTGTGAGTGATACTAATATTCTATCTTCTTTTAGACAGGGAATCTTTTTCTTACATATACATTTATTCTAACATATTCTCAAAAATGTTCTTTTATAAGCATAAATTATTTGATAAATTATTTTAAATTATCTTTTATTGTATTTTGAAAGGTTTTAGAAAACGAAATTTCTTAATGTTTTCTTCATGGGTCTCTTTTGACTCTCTTTACAAAATGTTTGAAAAGAAAGTTTATTTTTAACATTTACTGTATGAATGTGTTTCCCCACCATCATGGACATTATTTTTATTTAATATTACTTTATAAGTTTACATTTTTATTTTAAAATAAAATATATTTCCTAATATTTATTAAATTTTTATAAAATATTATAAAGAAAGGGTATTTCCCCCTATTTTCAGAGAAATTATTTAAATGTTCATTTAAAGGTATTTTCATCTATGTAAACATACTTTAATGATTAGTATGATTCACTGAGAATATGATCTTATGATATCATCCATTTTTTTTATTTAGATGGCTTAAAATTATTATTTTTAATATATTATCATGAAACTCCTTTTTTTCCATGGGTTAAGAATGATATAAGGGAATAATAGTTGTTTTCAAGGGTGTTATGTTGAAAAGTGCGTGATTATAAATGTTTTATTCGTGAATAATAATTGGAAATTATTTATGATGATGGGTGAGCCTAATATATATTATATAAATGTGTGATCCCAATACAACTTATATGATGAGTGAGCCCCATTATATCCCTCCAATTAATTGGGTAGTGTTCTTTATCTTCAAAGGAAAAGAGGGAGTTTACATGGATGTTTTCTCTTGTAGATTTAATTAGGCTCTATTTATTTCTAAAATAACTGACAACATGTTATAAAAATAATTTTCAATGATACAAAATTTTTTATTTAAGATTTATAGGATTTTTAATGATTTATTTGATTAATATTAACATAACATGAATCATGATTATTTATTCTTATGACGATTGACTTTGTTAAATCTTTATTCAATGTTTCATGATTGATGGTACCTGTTTTAATGGGTATGAATTCTATTATGATATGCTCACAAACTTTGATTATTTCATCATACCCTTATAATCATCTTATTCTCACTGTTTACATTCAATTATTAATGATTATATTCACCCTTACTGAACATTTCAGCTCAACCTTATTATGTTTTCTTTTCCCCAAGTTATATATAGTTATGTAAAAAATTTGGTGTCAATTTTTTTTTCATGTGTGAATAATTTTATGTGAGATTTTGAAGACTTAATGGGGAATATAACAAGTTGGGTATAATGTAAAAATTCTCACATAAATATATGTGTATTTTAATTTAATGTTTTTCCCTAATTCTATAAAACTCTAAACATAAAAGGTCCTTGAGTATGTAAGTAATCCAATATTTCATTTTGATTTTATATGTTTTAGATGGAAAAAATTGGGTTTTGTTAATTGTTTTCAAATCAAAAAAAGAAAATATTTTGTTTCTAGCACCAAATTTGGGAGTGAAGTTCTGGGACTGTTATAGTTAGTATCAGAGTAGGGTTTAGATAACATTAGAGATTAATATGTTTTCATGTAAGGTTAAATTAAGAGTTATGGATCCATAATGGGTTTATATGTGTAAGTTTTATCTTAAGTTCAAATTAATAGACTCACCTTTAAGGTTTTAAGTGATTTAATTTTAATTTAATTATAGATATTTTGGGAGATATTTTATTAGGTTAAGGTACAAGTAACCCTCAGGTGTATCATGTGGATTGATATGAAGGATTATTTTAGAATAATGCATTTTTTAGGATGTATGCTAAAATGTATGAGATAAAATATCAAGTTAAAACTTTATTTAATTTTTATATTATGGAGGGGTATACATTTATCTATTTATGGAATGGTCTACATTGAACCTTTTGTGTTATTTTTGAATATTAGATATTGATGTATTATTTACTCACATGGTGGTTTATTCATTTTGGTGATTATCATACCTTATGATGAATAATTCTATTTAGGTTAATGTAAAATTACAAGAGGAATATATTATTATAATATAATGAATTATGTGATCCATAATAAGTTGATTTTAGTGCATCATGCATGAAAAATTCATCTTTAATACTCATCATATAGAGAAAAAGATGAGAATGTGGAAGGAATTGATTGAAGTATGAAATTATAATTTCCATGTAAGTATATTTATTTATGTTATTAGTCTTGATGGTAAAGTAATTCTTCAACTTCATAAAAGGGATCATTAAATAAAAATTCTGTCCTATTACCTTTAAATCTAATGAATTGATGTCCTTTTTCACACCTCATTAGTTTATGGTTTTTTGGTCATTAACTTTATAATGATCAATTAGTTACATGTGATCAATGTTCCCTATCACTCACAATAATTATTTAGAGATTATATTTTCCAACCATTTCCATATTTTCAATTCTAAATAATTCTCTCCTATTTGGAAATCTAGTTAGGTGTTATTCCACCTGAACTTCATATTTTTCTTTCCATATTTTCAAGAGTAACTTTTATTAACCCTTTTTATGATATGGGTTTTCAAGAATGGTATTTTCAAATGTAAACCCCTTGATAACAAAGCTCATGTTCAAATTAAAAGGACTAAATTTATTAAATGTGGAAAAATTTAATATCTTGATATGTTAAAATATAACATTATGTATTATAATGAATACAATACCCAACAATGAGTTTAAACAAAAAAAATATAATTATTTGAACATGACTATTATATATTATCCATTAATTTGAAAGGTATGAATATGATTAAAAAAATATAATATATATATATATATATTTCTAACATAATATAAATTTACTAATTTAATTTTAGGAAATAAGCACTCAGTTTTTCAGTAGAGTCATTTTATGCTTCAAAAATATGTTTTCATTAAAAAAATTATTGATTTATGTGTGCATATAATATAATTAATTTATGAAAATTTTAGAAATTTTATTTTAAAAAAATAATATCATTTTTTAATTTATCAAATCAAAATTATCTTATGGTGAAATATTTGGATGTTTCTCAAAAAGATTTATTTTTTAGTGAGTACTGAAAAAATTTCGATTTTTGTAAAACTGTATTTTATTTTAATTTTAATGTCTCATTATTCCTTTAATTTGATATTAAAGTAAAAAAATTATTATCTAATTATATATAATATAATTAATTACATTTTAATTATCATTATTCCAAAATTTGGTATATTTTTTAGACTTAAAATGCATTTTTATAGGAATTGTTTTTCATTGTATTTTGTGTTTTAATCTTAAATTACTTTCTTCCACTTATAATAATTTAAAATTAACAAATGGATCCCATAATTTTAATTATAATGTAAAAATTTTAAAATATTTCTCTGTTATTTTTAGAAATTATGAAAAGTAAATATAGTAAATATATGTCACCTCGGTAAGGGTAAATTGGGTAATTAAGGTCCAAAATATTATTATATGGACTAAAAATGACCCTAAAACATGAATTTAATCCATTTTATGAGTTTGGTTTTATAATTATCATAAAATATTCAAATATATGTTAATTTCATGTTAATTTCTTTTGAAAATGACTTATATATTATTTTAAGTAAATATAATGTCAAAAATGTCAATCTCTTACTTTAAATATATATAAAAATTTGTAACAAGTATAAAAGAGAATGATGTTAAATTAAAAATTTTAATTTGAGAGTCAAATTATTATTCCATAATGGTACTTTATTTATAATTTTTATTAATTCAATAATTAACTTAAATGCTTACACAATGCCGATACAGTATTTATTCAATTAATAAAAAAAATAAAATTAATAATTTTAAAAACACTAAAAGTAGTACTTTTTGGATTATTTATGGTTTTATAAAATTTTAATAGATACATATAGTATATTCAAGATTTTTTAAAGTTTTATATTCATTTTAAATTTCTATCGTGATGTCACTAATGTCAAAGTAAATGACTAGTCCCAAAAAATTACATTAATTATATTTTATAATAAATATTTATTTATAAAATGTTTTAAAATTCCTAAAAACATATATTAATTATAGTGAATGGTATATGGTTTTAAACAAAAACCATTTTAAATTTATGGGTCACTTTTCCTTTAACAGTAACTTTTTGACTCTTATAGTGTAAAAAACCTTTTCATCACAGTAATTGTAAAAATGGTTAACGGGGGGAGGGGGGGTTAAAAAAAGTGTTATGCATGAAATCATGCTCTAGAAATGTCTAAATTTTATTTTATAATATTATTTATATTGATACTCATATTATATTTTAATTATATAAATTTGTATCCATTCTTACATGAAAAATAATTTATATTAATTTAATATTTTATTATATTTGAAGAATGCCCTACCCTTATTAATAAAAGGGAACCCCTATCCTTTCCCATCCACACTTTAAAAAAAATCCAGAAAATACCTATAGAAATAACTTCCTAACATCCCTCCCCAAGTTCTAGAGATATTTTTTATTCATAATACTGACTTTATAGGTTTTAAGGTGTAAAGAAAACGAGGTTGTCCAAAAAGATATATAACTCTTAATTGAATGTTTTAATTTTATTTGTTCTTCTAGTTACGTAAAATATTATTTGACCATAATGAAAACATAAAATTATTATATTTCATATATTTAGATGTGATTATGTTAATTTCATAACCTACATCCATATCCTCTTCTATCAAATGGTAAACAAAACTATTATTCATGTGTTTGGCGGACTACCACCCAGTGAACCGATGTAATTCGTTTTCCATCACCGAATCTCAAAAATTATTGTAATGATTGATTTAATTTATATATATATATATATATATATATATATTATATTCATGACATATTTATCATTCTGAAAATGTATTATACTATATATTTTCTAACCTTTCCATTCACTTAAAAAGGATAATTTCGTTTGTGTGTATGTGTGGATCACCACAACCGCAGAGTGATGTGATTATTTTTTCATAATCATATCACATATTTTCTATATATATATGTGTATTTAAATAAATTATATTATACTTATGAAATAATATTTATTATTAAAATATTAAATAACTATTACTTTCTTCTCATCATGTTCTTTGAAATATGAAAACGTTACTCATGCGAGCATACGCCCTACCATCTCCATGCATATAGCGTAGTTCATTTTTCATAACCATATTTCATAGTATGTTTTAAAATTATAATATTTTTATAAAAATAATAATTATTTAATCATGTAATGGCCCGGACCTCTCCGGTCCATTTTCTTTGTAAAAAATTTGATGTGGTCAAACACGACACGTGTTGTAATAATAATTTTTTATAATAATAATTGATAATGGTGGCGTGAAAATATTTGGTGTTAATTAGATAAAATGGTTTTAATTTAATCATTGTAAAATATAAGAAATAAAATCGAATATATTTAATAAAATGATGGGAGGATCATGGAATAAGTTATAAAGGAATAAATTACAATAAATGAGGCTCATGTAATAAATTATAAAGGAATGAAATGCATGGGGTGCATGGGTGTGACCTTGTACAGGAGGCGTTGTGCGGTTCTCCACAATTAAAGTTGGAATTGTGTTAATAACATTAAAAGGGTATTATTATATAATAATTTGTTATAATAATAATAACATGAAGAGGCACGTGAATGGGGTTCCCAACCATGCGTGAATATAATGTTATGGGATATATGGAGTAATTATATGAAAATAATGGGCGTCAATAATAATAATAATTATTAATGTTAATGATGGGGACCCGTTGATGAAATTGAAAGAGGATTTATTACTATTGAATTAAATAATAATGATAAAGGTGACAGAAATATGTGTGTGATTGGTAAATTAAATTAAATGGGTTTAATTTTTGGTTAGTAAATTAAATTATTTGAATTTAATTAAATGGAATGGTTTTAACTTAATAACCATGGTAAACTAATTTAATGGGATTAAATTAGTACATTAATTATGGGTGTTATTATTATTAATTTTTATTAAATAATAAAGTTGAAGTGAGAATGGAGTTTGGGGCGTTCCACATGGAGTAAAAGAAATGGGAGGCGCCACTTTTGGTGGTGGGAGAGAATCATGAAAGAAAAAAAATAGATTGGAGAGAGAAACAAAAAATAATAATAAGAGAAATAAAATTAAAAGACAAATAAATGAAAAAGGAGGAATTGGTGCTTAATTATAGCGCCCATGAAGACTACAAAACGTGATTGCTTTTGGAGTTATGAAAAATAAATAAATAATTGATTAATAATAATAATAAAATATTGTTATTATTAATTTTGTTGATAAAACACTTTTTTGTCCGTAACTTCTTCGTGCGACCTCGGTTTCACGAACCATCAGTGGCAGTGCGACCCTGACTACGAGACGAAAATTATGAGTCTAATATTGGATGTCTTTTTCGGGTTTTCGGATTGGGTACCCGAAACGCTCATGAATTAATAGATTTAATATTGTTATTATTACGGGATCTTGTATCCAACGTATCTCCCTCATACGGTATCAGATTGTCGATCTGTCAGCGACAGCATAACCCTGAAATTATGACGGTCATTTTAAGACCATTAATGAGCTACTTTTATGACTCATACCTCAGGTCAACGAAACACCACATATTGATAGAATTATCATTATTATTAAAACGCGTGGAAACCGCGTGACGTGTTGTGTGTTAACCAATCAAAACATGTAACGTATGTACGGTCACATCGTGTATTCATTAATGCACGCTGAATACGGATTTTCCTATTCGTTGCCTATATAAGAACGATGTCATGTTTTATCTTCCATATCGATCGCTTCTTTGTCGCACGACGACGCTCTTGGACAATTGAGAAGTATTCCTCCTCTAACTTCTTTGTCCGAGCTCCGAATTACGATCCGTCAGCGGCCACAGGATCGTAGCAATGAGATGAAGCTTCTAAGACCATACTTGTCACCTTTCCTTCCAGACTTCCTTCTCCAGCTTCCATCCTAGGAGGCGTTTGTCGGGTTTGGCGAAGGCGGAGGACACTGAAGGACGTCGTCGGAAGCGACGTGATCGGGACCTTTTGAGGTAGGGGTTTACCTTCGTCTCTCTTTTTGGTGCAACATGCGGGGTGGGATATTTTTCTTTTGTTCCATGGGATGCAGTTGAACTTTAAATAAAGATAATAACCGGATAAAGAAGGGTTTGGGGTTTTGTGCTGTTTCTATTGCCTTCCAGTTTCTTTATCTTCTGATTGTGATTTTGTATTGAAAGGCCTTTGCCTACTGAAAATCAAGGTCGTTGGTGGCCTTTGCGTGCGCAATTGATATCTGAATTGTTTGTGGTTGGTTTTGTTAAAACATGGAAAATGGATAAGCACGTAAAGACTGGCTGATTAAATGAGAATGAAAACCTTGTGTGATCACCTGGGTTGAACAAAGTTGGAATAATGAACATGTTGGTGGTTTGGTTGTTTTGTGGAAAATGCCTTTATTTATGAAAAGTGTTTTGATTATGAAATGTGTTTTGAAGTAAAAGGTGTTTTCAAATGCGGAAATGTTTTGTGAGTGGAAATGGTTTTATGTGTGGAACTTTGAAATAAATGAATGATGGAATGTTGTATGGTTGTGATAATATTTTGTAAATGAAATGGCATGTGGTCGCTTGCGTTTTACCTAACCTTGGTTGTGGATGGCAGGGATATGTTTGTGAAAGGTTTTGTCTGGATGATAGTTGCCCAGTAGTAATAATTTGTTAAACCATTGCATGAAACATGAAAACCTAAATGGGGTCGGGGGATGATTGTTTGGTTGTTGATGCATGCTTCGTGGTAGCAGTGCCGAGGCACATGCTCAGTTCCTCTTTTTAAGAAGCCATAGGTTGGGCTGTGTGTTTGGTATATGTATATATATAATTGTATCTTTGTGTTTTGTCGCACCACACCCATGTCAAGCACCTAGTGCCGAACACTCCCATTTTATGGGAGAGGGTGTTCCCCCTTAGTTACTAGCTCCTTCTTGCTCCTTCTTCCATAGGCTATGATGGCTTGAGGTGACCTTACACCCAAGACTCTTCGGGTAGGTCTCGGAGGCTGTGATGGCTTGAGGCGACCTTTAGCCCAAGACTCTTCGGGCAGGATTACCGTTCCAAAGAACCTTCGGGATGAGGCCCAGGTGTCTGCGGGCGGGTTAGTGGTTGTGTCCCAGGTGTGTGCGGGCGAGATACGTGGTTGTGAGGCCCAAGTGTGTGCGGGCGGGATGCGTGGTTTGGCCCAGGTGTGTGCGGGCGGGAAGAGTGTGGTAGCGTCAGGACGTTTGCCGTTAGTAAGAGAAGCATCTAATTAAGTGGGAAATGGTGCGGGGTACCCAATACTTTTGTTCTATATATATACTAAACTTTTTTGTGTTACTTGGTGAGTGTGACCAGTGAGGCTGGGTGGATAGTTTTTCCTTGTTAGTTTCTGGTTCTTCTGTTTTCTCACGGGACCTTAGGGTGTCTCCCCACTTGTGCACGAGAGCTTTAGGTTTCCCTACTGAGTATACTTGTATGCTCACCCTACGTTTACTTTCAGGTTTCCAGGAGGACTACCAGGGTCGTGCGGGACCCTACTAGTCGGGCAGTTGGAGTTGTTGCAGTTGTTGTTCTCTTGTTTTCCTTGGCATTGTACTTTTGAGCTTCCTTGTACTTGTACCTTTTTATAAAAATTGTTTAAACATGCATGTGGGATTGGTTTGGGTTTATTTATATATGCTTGTTCTTTTCCCTTTTTGGTGGTTGAATTGTCCTATTTCCCGATCCAAAATCATAAAAAGGGTAATGCCTCCCATATTTGTGAAAACTCATACCCTTGGTGCTAGTCGCCAACCCGGGGCCTACTGGAGGCGGGACTCGGGGGTCATTATCTCCCATTCACCATTGCCAGCTCAGGAGGGGCATATTTGATGGGAGGGGGTCGTGACAGAATGGTATCAGAGGCGATGGTTGAGAGATAGGATGGAGTCTGGAGTTAGGCACAGTGAAGATTTCATGGGATGGTAGGGCAACAGTGTTCGTTAATCTTGGTGCGTGACATAGGCCAGGGAATACCGGCTAGGACACGAGATTTTAGGGCCCCCCGTGATCCGATGCAAGGACTCTGAGCCTACCGAACGACCAAGTGAGACTATATTGATTGCAGGGTAGAGACCCTAGGGAAGGTACATGCATCATCATGTTTGTGTTTTACTTGATTTGGGTGTTCTGGGAAAGAAATTGAAATAAAATGATAATTTAAACTTTGAGTTTTTCATTACTACTTGGGCTTAGGCGTTCCCTGTTTACCGAACAACTATGGCACCTGGACGTCAACAGAACGGCAGAGGAGTGGGACATAGACAGTTTCATGCAATAGAAGTGGAAACCCTAGCAAGGCCATAGATCAAGAGAGATGTTTTCCGGTTTTACTTAAATGCTCTCATTTATGTTTTGTTTAAATTCAAGATCATCACACTCCTTTGTTGAAACTCATTCTCGCCCATGCTTTGGGCCTGGAACTTTTTTTTTCTTTTTCATGAATTTATAATGCTAAGTTGTTTCCCTCTTTCCATTAAATGTGTGTGAAGAGTCATAACATGTGGGGGGAGGAGGACCTAATCCCTAATCAAGACGCATTAACGTGGATACGATTAAACCAGTGCAGGAGAGTCAGTGCCGCCTAAAGCAGATAATATCTCAACATGGGAGAAGGAATTCCTCAAGCCATGTGTTCGGAAAAATTATTGATGTTTTGTATGGTGTTGGGGGGCTGTGTAAGTTGGAAAATCCTAATATATGGAAGTGGGAAGGCTCAGTCCTTAATCGATAGGCATTAATGCGGATGCGATTAAACCCGTGCAGGTGAGTCAGTGCCGCCTAAAGCGGATAATATCTCGACATAGGAGAGGGAATTCCTGAATCACATAATTAGGGTTGTCGGTTGTTTCTTGTTATGACAAGAGGCCTAAGAGGTATCTTGAGGGGTGGTTGTTCGGACCTTTCCCCCTTTTATGGGTTGGTTTTAATTCTCGAGGACGATAATGTTTTGAGAGGTATCTGGTGTAATGGCCCGGACCTCTCCGGTCCATTTTCATTGTAAAAAATTTGATGTGGTCAAACATGACACGTGTTGTAATAATAATTTTTTATAATAATAATTGATAATGGTGGCGTGAAAATATTTGGTGTTAATTAGATAAAATGGTTCTAATTTAATCATTGTAAAATATAAGAAATAAAATCGAATATATTTAATAAAATGATGGGAGGTTCATGGAATAAGTTATAAAGGAATAAATTTCAATAAATGAGGCTCATGTAATAAATTATAAAGGAATGAAATGCATGGGGTGCATGGGTGTGACCTTGTACAGGAGGCGTTGTGCGGTTCTCCACAATTAAAGTTGGAATTTTGTTAATAACATTAAAAGGGTATTATTATATAATAATTTGTTATAATAATAATAACATGAAGAGTCACGTGAATGGGGTTCCCAACCATGCGTGAATATAATGTTATGGGATATATGGAGTAATTATATGAAAATAATGGGCGTCAATAATAATAATAATTATTAATGTTAATGATGGGGACCCGTTGATGAAATTGAAAGAGGATTTATTACTATTTAATTAAATAATAATGATAAAGGTGACAGAAATATGTGTGTGATTGGTAAATTAAATTAAATGGGTTTAATTTTTGGTTATTAAATTAAATTATTTGAATTTAATTAAATGGAATGGTTTTAACTTAATAACCATGGTAAACTAATTTAATGGGATTAAATTAGTACATTAATTATGGGTGTTATTATTATTAATTTTTATTAAATAATAAAGTTGAAGTGAGAATGGAGTTTGGGGCGTTCCACATGGAGTAAAAGAAATGGGAGGCGCCACTTTTGGTGGTGGGAGAGAATCATGAAAGAAAAAAAATATATTGGAGAGAGAAACAAAAAATAATAATACGAGAAATAAAATTAAAAGACAAATAAATGAAAAAGGAGGAATTGGTGCTTAATTATAGCACCCATGAAGACTCCAAAACGTGATTGCTTTTGGAGTTATGAAAAATAAATAAATAATTGATTAATAATAATAATAAAATATTGTTATTATTAATTTTGTTGATAAAACACTTTTTTGTCCGTAACTTCTTCGTGCGAACTCTGTTTCACGAACCGTCAGTGGCAGTGCGACCCTGACTACGAGACGAAAATTATGAGTCTAATATTGGATGTCTTTTTCGGGTTTTCGGATTGGGTACCCGAAATGCTCATGAATTAATAGATTTAATATTGTTATTATTACGGGATCTTGTATCCAACGTATCTCCCTCATACGGTATCAGATTGACGATCTGTCAGCGACAGCGTAACCCTGAAATTATGACGGTCATTTTAAGACCATTAATGAGCTACCTTTATGACTCATACCTCAGGTCAACGAAACACCACATATTGATAGAATTATCATTATTATTAAAACGTGTGGAAACTGCGTGACGTGTTGTGTGTTAACCAATCAAAACATGTAACGTATGTACGGTCACATCGTGTATTCATTAATGCACGCTGAATACGGATTTACCTATTTGTTGCCTATATAAGAACGAGGTCATGTTTTATCTTCCATATCGATCGCTTCTTTGTCGCACGACGACGCTCTTGGACAATCGAGAAGTATTCCTCCTCTAACTTCTTTGTCCGAGCTCCGAATTACGATCCGTCAGCGGCCACAGGATCGTAGCGATGAGATGAAGCTTCTAAGACCAGACTTGTCACCTTTCCTTCCGGCCTTCCTTCTCCAGCTTCCATCCTAGGAGGCGTTTGTCGGGTTTGGCGAAGGCGGAGGACACCGAAGGACGTCGTTGGAAGCGACGTGATCGGGACATTTTGAGGTAGGGGTTTACCTTCGTCTCTCTTTTTGGTGCAACATGCGGGGTGGGATATTTTTCTTTTGTTCCATGGGATGCAGTTGAACTTTAAATAAAGATAATAACCAGATAAAGAAGGGTTTGGGGTTTTGTGCTGTTTCTATTGCCTTCCAGTTTCTTTATCTTCTGATTGTGATTTTGGATTGAAAGGCCTTTGCCTACTGAAAATCAAGGTCGTTAGTGGCCTTTGCGTGCGCAATTGATATCTGAATGGTTTGTGGTTGGTTTTGTTAAAACTTGGAAAATGGATAAGCACGTAAATACTGGATGATTAAATGAGAATGAAAACCTTGTGTGATCACCCGGGTTGAACAAAGTTGGAATAATGAACATGTTGGTGGTTTGGTTGTTTTGTGGAAAATGCCTTTATTTATGAAAAGTGTTTTGATTATGAAATGTGTTTTGAAGTAAAATGTGTTTTCAAATGCGGAAATGTTTTGTGTGTGGAAAGGGTTTTATGTGTGGAACTTTGAAATAAATGAATGATGGAATGTTGTATGGTTGTGATAATCTTTTGTAAATGAAATGGCATGTGGTCGCTTGCGTTTTACCTAACCTTGGTTGTGGATGGCAGGGATATGTTTGTGAAAGGTTTTGTCTGGATGATAGTTGCCCAGTATTAATAATTTGTTAAACCATTGCATGAAACATGAAAACCTAAATGGGGTCGGGGGATGATTGTTTGGTTGTTGATGCATGCTTCGTGGTAGCAGTGCCGAGGCACATGCTCAGTTCCTCTTTTTGAGAAGCCATAGGTTAGGCTGTGTGTTTGTTATATGTATATATATAATTGTATCTTTGTGTTTTGTCGCACCACACCCATGTCAAGCACCTAGTACCGAACACTCCCATTTTATGGGAGAGGGTGTTCCCCCTTAGTTACTAGCTCCTTCCTGCTCCTTCTTCCATAGGCTATGATGTCTTGAGGTGACCTTACACCCAAGACTCTTCGGGTAGGTCTCGGAGGCTGTGATGGCTTGAGGCGACCTTTAGCCCAAGACTCTTCGGGCAGGATTACCGTTCCCAAGAACCTTCGGGATGAGGCCCAGGTGTCTGCGGGCGGGTTAGTGGTTGTGGCCCAGGTGTGTGCGGGCGAGATGCGTGGTTGTGAGGCCCAGGTGTGTGCGGGCGAGATGCATGGTTTGGCCCAGGTGTGTACGGGCGGGAAGAGTGTGGTAGCGTCAGGACGTTTTCCGTTAGGAAGAGCAGCATCTAATTAAGTGGGAAATGGTGCGGGGTACCCAATACTTTTGTTCTATATATATTCTAAACTTGTTTGTGTTACTTGGTGAGTGTGACCAGTGAGGCTGGGTGGATAGTTTTTCCTTGTTAGTTTCTGGTTCTTCTGTTTTCTCACGGGACCTTAGGGTGTCTCCCCACTTGTGCACGAGAGCTTTAGGTTTCCCTACTAAGTATACTTGTATGCTCACCCTACGTTTACTTTCAGGTTTCCAGGAGGACTACCAGGGCCGTGCGGGACCCTACTAGTCGGGCAGTTGGAGTTGTTGTAGTTGTTGTTCTCTTGTTTTCCTTGGCATTGTACTTTTGAGCTTCCTTGTACTTGTACCTTGTTATAAAAATTGTTTAAACATGCATGTGGGCTTGGTTTGGGTTTATTTATATATGCTTGTTCTTTTCCCTTTTTGGTGGTTGACTTGTCCTATTTCCCGATCCAAAATAATAAAAAGGGTAATGCCTCCCATATTTGTGAAAACTCATACCCTTGGTGCTAGTCGCCAACCCGGGGCCTACTGGAGGCGGGACTCGGGGGTCATTATCTCCCTTTCACCATTTCCAGCTCAGGAGGGGCATCTTTGATGGGAGGGGGTCGTGACAAATCATTATTATTCTCAATATTATGGAAAATTTACCTCTTTAACTATGGTCAACATATTAATGTCATTTTGAAATTTATGAACAAAACGTCCTCAAAATACCTGACGTGGAATTAACTGATTAAGTTATTAAATATTTCCTTGAATTTAATAGAATAATTTGTTTAATAATGAAGGACTAAAACTTTTAATTTTTCTTTATGTGATTAAATAATTTATAAATTTTTATTATACAAGAGATAAAGGACATAAATGGAATGTCTGGACTCGAGGTAATGGATTTTATCTCAATTTCGCTTCATTGTGGAATATTTTAATGTTATACACCTAATTTATTTTATATGTTGTATATTATAACCTTGTACATATTATATATTGCTTCATTAATACTTCATGGTATTTTAGTTTTTAATTCAAATTATTTCATCCAATGGGATTTGACTTGAAAGTTACCATGTGGGAAGGGTTTCTATACTCAATTTTCCTTCATTGGGTTATACTTATACTTCATTGATTATTTTATGCCATGATTATGTGTGAATTTATATATAATTATTTTATTATATATTTAAAATTTTTTATGTTTATTTAAATATGTACACATAATCACATCATTTATAAATTAACTCTTCAAAAATTATGATATTTCCAAAGGTTTTCTTTATCTCAATCTCACTTTCCTAAGACATGTTTCTTTTCATGCACTGTTATTTATTTGAATGGTGTAATTTACGCCACATGAATGAATTTTAAAATATTAATTATTTAAATTCAAAGGATTTTTATATTAATATCATATTCATACTTTAAATTTCTTTCGATTTGAAATATATTAAAGTGTTAAAGGATTTATGTTACAATCTCCTTTCATTCTGAGATTTTTTATGTTCATGGTTCCTTTAGGGGAAATTATTGTCACTTATTTTATTAAACCACATATATTTTATTCTCCTTTATTTATGAATGTAGTTTACATGTTTAATTACCATGTATTCCTTTATTTATTAAATAAGAATCAAGAATGTTGTTTTTAAGTGATACTGATCTCATGTATACTTTTAGATCAAGAATCATTCTCTTCCATATCCATGTTTTCAAGAATGTTATTTTCTTAAAATAAGTGATTTTATAAATTTATTTTATGTATTATTTTACCTTATTTTAAAAGGTTTTAAAAAATTAAATCTCTTAATGATTTCCACATGGATCTCTTTTGACTATCTTTACTAAGTATTTTAAAATAATATCTATTTTAAACATTTATGGAATTAAGAGGTTTTCCCACAATCAATACCATTATTTTAATTGAATCATAATTTATAAATTTTCATGGTTATTTTCAAAGAAAATATTTTCCCAATATTTTTTAAATCTTTATAAAATATTACCTAAAAAGGGTATTTTCCCATATTTTCAAACAAATGTTTTAAATGTTATTGAGAAGGTATTTTCATAAATTTAAAAAACCATTAGTGATCCCTCTATTTCATTGATAATACAATCTTATGATTCAATCCATATTATTTCTTTGGATGCATTAGGATGACTTTTTTAAATAGATTTTCATGAAACCCATTTCTTTTTCATTGGTTAACCAATTTATTAAAGAATTATGGATGTTTTCAAGGGTGTTAAGTTGAAAATTGAAAGCTTCAAAATGTTTTATTCATGAAAAATACTTGGAACTTATTGTTGATAATGATTGATCCCGATATATCTTATATGAATATGTGAACCCGATACAACTTATATGATGGGTTATCCCCATTATATCTCTCTAATGCACTGAATAATGTTCCTTATCTTTAAAGGAAATTATGAGGATGTTAACGGGGGTGGTTTATCCTATGGATTTAGATGGTCTCTAGTTAATTTTTACATGAGTGAAAAAGGGTTATGAAGCTAATGTTTCAGGATACCAATGTTTTTTCTTTTGTCCTGATATTAGTTTTTAATGTTTCCTTTGATCAAGATTATTATCACATGGATTGTGATTATTGATTTATATTACTCTTTCATTTATTAAATATTTTTTCCATGTTTTATGATTGATTATCCATATTTTTATGGATATTAATACTATTATTTTATGCTCATACAATTTTAAAATTACATTATACTCTTATACTCATCTTATTCTCATTTATGAAATTCAATTGTTAATTATTATGTTTATCCTTAATGACCATTTGGGATCAAACTTATTATGTTTAATTTTCCTTAGTTTATGAGAAATGATGTTCACATGTGAATAATTTTATGGAATACATTGAAGACTTAATGGGAAATAAGAAAACCTTGGTATAGTGGTAAAAATTTTCACTTAAAGACATGAGTATTGTTAGGTAAGATTTTGTTCTAGTTTTATAAAAATATAAACCTACAAGGTATTTGGGTATGTAAGTGATCCATTATTTTATTTTGATGTTATATGTTTTGGATTGATAAAATTGGGCTAGGTTTATCGGTATCAATGCCAAAATTATAATGATTTTGTTTTTAGCACCGGATTTGGGAGTGTGGGTTCATGGCTGTTATACTTTCTCTAGTTTTCTCTTATTTTTCTATGACACTTTTTTTAATAGAATACTGTATCAATTTATTTACCCACACTCAAAAAGTATACTTACAATTCTTTGATATATTCTCATAAATAAGTGAATATTATTTCTAGGTTTTTAATATATAAATCCTACCCTTAAATTATGGCATTTTTTACCACTTAAAAATGGTCAATAGATATATAAATAATGGCCCAAGTTTTATCACCATAATTATTTTCAAATATTAATATTTAAAACCTCATAATTATTACTTGAATACCCTATTAAATATTGGTATTTTATTTCTTTATTACTTCCACAAAACTGATTTTCTCATTACTTAGTGTCTGTATGAGAATATACAAAACCCCTTGGTGCATGATACTTATCTTGATGGAGTGGAAACCCTCATCAAATCATAACCTTCTTCTTAAATTATAACCTTAATTATTATCATATATAATAATGACTTATTCAATGCATCATGATGTTTATGAATTGATGATCACTAAATCATAGTATAACTTTAATTACCAGAAATATCATGTTTTACTAACTAGTAAACCCAGACGTACAACCTGAGAAAGATTAGTAAACTTATGAATTGTATTAAAGAACCTTATCCATTTTTAATCTCTATTTATTCCTTACATATTCATTAGAATAAACATGTGACTCTTAAATATTCTCATGTTAACCATTGGGTTTGAACTGGAAATTTGGTTTTACTATAACATAACATAGTTTAGATTAATACTTTTCCAAATTATCAATATAAATATTAGAGTATCCTTACATTTTTCTTTATACAAACTTTTATTTCCCTTATATATCATTAAAATTACTCTTAAATATCATAATGTGTCACAAATACTTTACAAAATTCATTCCCTCCAAGTTACTTTACAAATTCACTTTTAGATATTGAGAAAACACTGTGATGTTTCACATTATGACTCGGTACTTTTCTAATTTCTATACTTCAAGGTTGAGAAACCCTTAATTATTCTTTATATTTTCAGAGTTTCTCTTACATATGACTCGAAATCATTAAGTGAATATTATGTATCCAGAAATGTACCAACAGATTTCTAATTTCCCAATATATAAGTTTTGTATAACCCTTATGTATCCAAAGTAACTTCATATGTGATTTGATGTATAGTGGGAAAATTTATAGATGCTTTTAGGTATCAATACCTTTTTTTAATTCTTTGAAAACATTCAACTTTGAATATAAATTTATATCTTAAAAGTTATTAAAATATTTTCAAGGATTCTTCGGCTACTTCACCATTATCAAAACACTTAAAAGGAACTAAGTAATATATGAAACCTTCTCATAAATCTTAGTAAAAAGTCACAAATTAATTTTCAAAATATGTGATCTCTATTTGATCATTTTTATACAAATTCATTTCCTTAAAACTTGTTATATTAAAACATATATTTCTCTATTCAATAATATAGGAGATATTCTTCTGTTATTGTAGAATATTTCATGCTTGACAATCCATAGATGGATTCTCTGCCTCCTAACCATATTTTTCTCTAAAACATACATCCCTCTCAACCTCCCTTTCTAATTTATAAAATAATATATATTATCATGTACTATGGAAGATATAAATGTATAAATTTTATCCATAATAAATATAATATATATCTCACTCCCTTGACCTCTTTATTCATTGGAATTTTCTTCATAACAAAATATACATTAACTTTTACTCTTTAATGGAACATTGAAAAAAAATACAACTAATGTGACTATATTCATCCAAATCCATTTGGTAGCTTCAATCTCACCCTATGTATTTTTTTCTAATATAGATTTCAAATCTACCCTTTTAAAATTTAAAATCAATATTATTCACACCCTTATTGATAGTAAATTCCAAGGAGTAGAAGTAAGGGAAAGTCCTACTCCTATCATATTTCAATTATGACTTGAAATTTCCTCTTGTCACCCTTAGTAAAACATTATCTAGTTTAAATAAGGGTGAAAGAACATTTCACATAATAAATGAGTCATAAATTAATGAACTATAAGTCTACTTAAGCTACTTTAGTGTAGAAAATAGGATTGATAAACCTAGAAATCAAAGTTGTCAATAATACCATCCAACATGTGTTTCCAAATTTTATTTCTCAATCCAATGTTGTTCAAGTAGATTTTAGAAGTTTTCTTATCACATCACTCAACATCAAAAAATATATATATCAAAATCATTCAAATTCAATAAGGTTTCTCCCCCTTTACAATTTAATAAAATTTCCCTTCAAATAATAAATGATTCAATCATCCTAATAATGGAAAAGTTTTATTATCATACATCAAAATTATCATACTATGAGGGTTGTCAATATTTCCATATTTTTATAAAAATAATCATTTTTTAAGTTTTATCAATATTTCTCTCCACTTAAGGGGATGAACTAAAATAATATTCATCCTGGTTTGTCTTAATAAAAATGGGCTCCAATCATATTATTTTGATGAAACATGAAATGTTCCAATGAGTAATTTTGAACTCTATGATTTATTGGTCCCCATAATTTATTGATTATAAGTATCACCTTTAATTACATTCATGGAAACTTAATTACAGTATATGTGGGAATAATACTGATATTTGTTTTCTTAAAGAGAGAAAAAGGGCTGAGTCTTGCTTCTAAACCAAGAAACTCCTTTTCATGAAACTCAATATTTATGAAAACTATGCATGATTGGTCCACCTTTGATTTTATATACTTGTGTTTTTTAGGAATAATATTATTCTTTATTTTTAGAATATTCTTCTTATGTGTAATTTTATATTTCACATATGATATCAAAGAACATTCATTCTTATATGAATTCTCTAACTTTTTTTATTTCTCTAATTGGGATGAAAATTTGATAATGCATTATTTTAAAACATTTCCACATTTCATGGTATTTTCATATGGATTTAATAGTGATTATATGTTATTTTCTATCATTTACTTCTAACATGTTATCCATTTCATAAATTTTACAAGATAGTGTCCAATATATTTTCACCATCCACATTATTTCTCATTATATAAGTATTCTAAAAAACCAATCCTTTTATTAAATTTGTCGATTGATTCTATTTATTGTTATATAATACTTAATTATTTAATTATAGTGGTTTTTTATAGTTATCTATGATATGGAATTTTATCCCACAATAAAAGCATCTCCTCTTTGGTGTAGCATCATTTTTTCATTCTTCTTGGGATTTCATTTTTTAAAACATTCTTTACATTACTTAAGCCCAAAGAAATAATCAACTCATTTTATTTATTTTTATTCTATAAATTTATATATTATTAATCCTAAAAAATATTAATAATTCATGGTAGATTTATATAGGAACACCCCACCATTTTCATAAAAATTGTTTGCAAATCTCATAGATAAATTCATGGATTTTAAATTTATTTTTAGTGAACATGTTTTTCTTAACATGTGTAATTTAGTTTAGATTATACTTTCTACCACTTAATGTATTATTTTTATAATATCCATGAATTTCATAACCTAAAAAAATTAATAGCATTATATCAAAATATTTTATAGCACAATTAACAACCAAAAAATATTTTTCTCGTACATTTGGTTTCAATCTGAATACCATTGAAATATTATTGTTTTAAAAATAAATAGTAATTATTTTTTCATAAATTTGGTAATTAATCATCTTCTATATTCTCACATAAACCCATGGTCTAGTAGTGTATTTATTATCACCTTTTCCACCCTTATTGTTCATGATTTTGATTTTAACTAACACTATGAATTGAAATCACAATAGTAAAAATTAAATTTTATAGATCTTGGTTTAAATTTTTACATGATATTATATTGGATATATGATTAGATGTTTTAATTCTCTTCATTACACTACTATAATTATTCTTAGAGACAATACTCGTATCAAATGCTTTCATGGTAGCACATATCTTCTCAGCTTTATGTGAATATTCACCTTGTATCACATCTAGATTTATAAATTTTATATCCTATTCAGGAAACTTATCATTTTGAGTTCCTTTCTAATATTAAAGTGGCATAACTCAATATTTACATTAATTTTTAAATTTTTAAACTTTATCTCCTTCTAACTTAGACATTTATTATAAGTAATTATCAAGCCCCTTTAATATTTTATTCTTGAATCAATAACTGAGCATTCTTGACATCCAAAAAATATCTTTGGGTTTATTAAAATGCTTGGATACCTTCTTTGGATGATTTTCATATATCATATTTCCCATAAATTATTATTTTTTTGAATCTTCATTAGATAGGGTGTAGTTTTTTATAGAAATAAAATAGTTATTACCTGGATTTAAAATATTCATTTAGAGTTATATGCTTTCAAAAAATTTCTACTAATTCCTTTTCCATTACATCCACTTCTAACTACATATATGATTTTTCATTCAATAGATAGTTGATGTATACATGTATATAAATATTAACTTCAATGGGAATATTTTTCATGTAATTATTTACTTTAGAGTAATACTTAGTAAGTGAATCATTATTCACATACTCTTAACAACATGAAATTGAATATCGATTCTATAAGATAAAACTTATAAATTGATGTTATAGAAAAACCACCAATTTTATTAACTTAATTTAGTTGTTTAACCTCTATATAATTTGTAGTATTCATCACTTTGACTATTTATTCTTCCTATTATATATGGTTTTTGTTGAAACCTCTATGATATTATAGATGTGGATGGGAATAGTACTCTTCATATAAGGAAAATCATAATATTATTCAATATCCAATTGATATATTTCTAAAATAAAGATAATATATATATATATATATATGATCATATGTGACTTGGATTAGCTATAATATCACTTCAAATTCCCAAATAGGATTGTGTAGTCACTCTAGGAAGGGGGAAATTTTTATGAACCTATTTCTATGAATTATTTTCTCTCTCTAATTTCCCATATTATTATTAAAAACTTTATACTTGTCAAGGTGAATATATCTAGAAAGTATTACTCATCACAAAACATTGTATGAAATGCATTAAATAAATGAGATGACAATACAAATAAATTTCAAAAGGTTTGATCCCAATATGGGTATCAAATCATTGATGAGTTCAATCTGAGTCTAAGAAATTTATTTTATCAATAGTGTAGAAAATAATTAGAATTAGTGATATTTCTCATTCTTAACTAAATTAATAAAAAGTATTTTTACACTATTTTAAGCGTTAGTGTTGGTTCAATGTTTACATCCCTAAGAAAGTCACTATCACCTAATGGAATGTTGTCTCCTAGTTAATTTTTTTATGATTATGATAGAACCCCATAGTATTAAATTATACTCTTTACAAACACTTGAAAAATATATTAAATCTTATCTAGGATCCTTTTTATAAATTGATTACGTCATATTCCTCTACACAAAGTCTTAGATAGCCAATAGGTAATAATAGAATCATGCACATCAGTAACTACATCTCAAATAAAACTAAATATTAGTTGATCCTTCTGTGATATTCAATAATAGTAGCTCAAAAACATCAATCATTCTATTTAATGGTTTCAACACATAAAACATGCATAAGAAATAGTATTTCTATCCTTGATCAACTGACCCCTTATTTCTTCTTCTTGATCTTCTATAATATAGGGCTGTATTTGGGAATGAATTTTAAGCTAATTATCCTTTGTCCTATTTATTATCTCCTAAATTAGATTGAAAATAAGTAATTTAGTAGAAGTGTAATACCGCAATATTTTATATTCATCTCCTTTTAAATCAACTTGAGTTATTCAATATCTTTCCTTACACCCAATACCTAGTCTATATGAACTATGATATAGTAAACCATTATCAACTAGCTATTAAATTAGTGGTAAATAGAAATAAACACATTATAAAAAATATTTATATATTTTTTAAAATTGTGTAAATGAATAGATTAATTCATAATAAATAAGTGCTCAATTTTTAGTAATGTCATTTTATGCATCAAAAATACATTTGCTCCAAAAATTTGTTTTTATCACCTTTTTTGTGAAAAAATGATAATTAATTTATATCATTTTTATATATTTTCTTTGATGAAATTAATATCATTATTTAAATCAGCAGGTAAATATTATCTTAGGGTTATTTTTTAAGAGTTTTAAAAGAAGATTTATTTTTCACTAAGTAGTGAAAATATTTATTTTTGTAAAATATATTATTTCTTTTCCAGTAAAAGTACCATTATATTTTGAATTTGATCTCAACGTAATATAATCATCCTTTAATTATAAATAATATAATTAATTACATAATAATAATCATTATTCTTTGTTTCGGTATAAGTTAATTTTTGGGATTACAAACACATTACTATAAAATCAGTTTTTATGTATACAATGTGTTTTTATATTAATAAATTAAATTAACCTCTATTTACTAATGGTATTAATTAAATATATATATATATATATATATATATTATATATTCAATCATATATTTCAACATTGATTTGATATTTTTATAATCAAAGGAATGGTACTTGGGGTTTAGCCTATGGGTCTAGGAACCATGTAATCCTATATCAATCCCCAGATAAAATCCGGGACGCCCAATTATTTGGGGTTCTACATAGAGAATGGGGGAGGGCCCATCATAGGGAACATATAAAGGAACCTAGGTGCCGAATGGGGTGAAACTTTTATTGGATTGATGGTGATGATGAATCCTTGATAGAATCTGATTGGGACAAAAAACACAAAGAACATGATGATGACGGGTGATAGGCACTAATGGTGAATGGAATTGATCAAGCGGGTTAGTATATGGTGTCTTAAATGATGGTGGTGGAAATATCCATGGTGGAAGCACTGTTTAGAAATGGTTTCCATTAGAAAATTATGAGTTCATAAGGGTGGCAGGCAGTCTTGGCTGGTGACAGAAGGCCAACATCAACATGAAAGTTTGAATAACATAGCATGAGGCTATTCAACTTTATGAGTACAGGGACTTTCATGTGGCTATTTTGAGAAGACCCATGGTGTAGGACCTAGAGGAGGAATATCAAGGAGATATTATCAACCGTGTTAACTATATTGGGAATTATGATAGGCTATGGCATTGTCCATTGGCACCAGGAACCATGCAATTCTACAAGGGGAAGTACTAGTCAATCATCATTGTTTATATGGATATTGAGGATTAAAAATTGTTTGATATTTTGGAGTGGTTGATCTATGTGTCTGGTCTTTGGGACTTCAGGTCATGTTTGGGCCTTTTAACTTAAGACTATGGTTCAAGTTAAGGGTTCCCTTAAAACATAATTAAAAAGGTGAATATAAAAAAAAATAAAAAATATAAGGCCTTCAAGATTTGGAGGACAAGTAACGGAATGGAAGTAAATTATGTTTTATGCAAAAAAAATCATTTTTCTGAAACAGGTTTTTATTATAGTCTGTACAATTATTTAAAATTAAATTTTGAAACTTATAGAAATTAAATATGGTAAAATTTATTTTATATTTAAAATAAATATAATTAATATAACTTAAAAGGTTAAACAAAATTTTTTGTCATAATGAATAGTAAAAATAGTAAAATTTTGTTATTATAGTGAAGGTTAAACGGGTTTATCGTGGGGGGTTAAACCAAGAGAAAAGGGTAAGTTTTTCACCCAAACTTCTATAATTTTTATAGGTTTATGATATTTCAAACTTATATTATCATACCTTGGAATACCTTTCTATTTGTAGACACTTTCCAATGAAAGTGACCTTATAACATTGAAATGTTTTAAGAAATTCCATGTGTGTCCATCCCCCCACATATAAAAGAGAACCTCTTATCCCCACTTATTCGCACCATTTTATCCTTATAGATAAAAAAATTGCAGCTCCAAAACCTTACTATAATCCTTACCTTAATCATAGATCTTCTTTATATTCTTCTAATACCAATCCATCAAGGCATACGGTGTAAGCTAATGTGGTATCTCAAAGAAGAGGTATAGATCTTAACCCAGATCTTTCAGTTTTATTCTTCTTCTACTAACTATAAACGTGTTTTATCAATAAAAACATGATGAATCCAGTTTTATAAATATAAAAATATGTTATTATTGTGATGCAACAACCATCTACCATCTCTTTTTAATAAAATTATAAATGAAAGTATCGCTCATGTGTACGTATGGACTGTCACCTCCTCATAGAGATACGATTCATTTTCCACCTCCATAATTCATGGTTGGTTATTATAATATATTTAATGTTTATATATTATTTTTATGTTATAATAATTATTCAATAAATGTGAATTAATATTTACCTTTATTTAATTCCTCCCATCAAAAACTGGAAACGTCACTTGTTCCACGTACGAACAACCATCTCTAAGAAGTGGTGTAATTTATTTATCACAAATACTTTATATAAATGATTATAATATGTATATAATGAATATATATGATATTTATATCATTATTTACATTTTAGATATTAATAAACCATGATAAATGTTCATGGACTATAACTATAGAACCAAAGAATACATGAAAAATGAAGCAGTTACTCCTCAAATGATGATTATAATGAAAGATAGTTAATGACAGGGTGATAATATTTTATAAGTAAACCATTTATGGTATTATAGGTATTAATATATTTCTATTATAAAAGTATAATAAATTTAAATTTATTATATTTTAGGATATATCACTTACTTAGTGATATGAACATGAGGTAAAAAATTTTATGTTATAATCTCCTTTTTACCGGGATTGTTTATTCTTAAATTATGAAGATGAGATTATATGATCTACTAATCCAAAATATTATATATTTTACTTTACTTATGTTATTACTGATGATTAAATTTTTTATTTTCACTATTCATCTTTTCTAGTACTCAAAAGACCAAAAGAACACATTTAAGGAAAATTGGTTTTATTTATCTCTTCGGTCATGAATATTTTATTCCATGTTATTATTTTCTTCAAAAAAAAATTCAAAAATTTTATTAATATTCTTCTAAGATTCTTTAAATTCATTATTAAACATTTTTCACTTTCTATAAAAAAATTAGAGGAATATTCATGGAATTTTACAAATTATATACTTCTTAATTTTACTAAAAATGTTAAATGAATTTTTGTTTTAATATAACTCACATGAATGGATATCCTTACCATCATGAATACTATTTTAATTGAATATTCCTTGATAATTTTCCTTGGTTATTTTCAATGATAATTTTTTCCTTAATATTTTGAAAATTTTTAGATTTTAAATAATTTATTTTAAAATGAAAGCGGTATTTTACCAAGAAATGTTTTAGTGATATTTTTAAAGTCATTTTAATTTATAAATCATCCTTTAATGTTTATTGTACTTTATTGTTGGTATGATAAAGTTCCAATATTTTTATTCTTTATCTACATGGTTTATGATTATGATGATGAAATATTCATAAAAACTGTTTTATTTTACATGGTTTAATATTTGATGTAATGATAAATGTTTTCATGATATTATAGAATATATATGAATGGATTATGATTATGTGACAGGTGGTTTCATTATAAACCAAGTATGATTGTTAACATTATAAACTAAGGATGTGTGGCTATATTATATACCTCCAATTCATTATATAAATATAAAAAATTTAAGAAACTCCTAAGAGATGATGGGGTTCATAAATTCCTAAGAGATGAAAAAGATAAATGGATGGATGTTACTCCTAAGATAATGGTGTAAATGACTGGTTAGGCATTTACATTATGGGACTTTATCCAAAATGATATTATTATTAATTATCCATTACTAAAGAAGTGATTTTTTATTCTAATGTGAATTTCACAAGCTTATTATTTATTCTTATGTTATGCTCCCATGTATTATTATTTAGGATTATTGATTCTACAATCTTATGTATTATTTCATTTTTTTACAAAACTTCATTCCATGTTTAATGATTAAAGATCTTATATTTATTAGGTATGATTATTGTAATTCCTTATAATGTTATCATACCATTATAGTTTTTTTATTCTCACTTATGATCATTGATTAATATCTCTTATGTTTACCCTTACTAAACATATGATATCAGCCTTTATTATATTTACCTCCCCCGTGTTATAAAAAATGGTTTTAAGTATGATATGTCTAAGAAAGGTTATAGTTGTAAATAACATAATTTTAAATGATGCTGATCTTGTTGGAGTTGATTCCCTAGAACTGACTTTCTCAGTACATGATTACATGTTTTAAATGTTAATGAAGTTTTCTTACCAAAAAATTATTTTTCCTATGTAAAACATTTGTATGTGATAATTTTCTAAGAATATATGCCACATTGAAATCTCATGGAATTTCTACACTATGATGACAACCTAGAGGTTCCATGACATTAATATTTAATATTATTATATAGCTAGATGAAGTTTTCTGATGGGACACATATGATATAGGATATTAGGGGTAGAAGGCTAATAACACATTGAGACGCCTTCTCATTATTTTATCTATTGGTAACATCCAAGATATGAGGTTATTACAACAAAATCATCAATAAGAAATCCACATTTCCATGTGTCATTGGATATTAATATTAGTAGACGTGTGTATTGATCCTTAGAATTTAATATTATCATTAATGAATATAATAACTTGTGTAATTTTATGTATTGAAAAAATCATTATGACATATTCTCCTGGTGAGGTAGGATATTTTGGGTACATCATGAGTGATATTTCATTAATGGGTAATGCAAGAAAAGGTTTTTTCTATTCTATCCCTTGACATAAGTTGATATCTTGGAACCCTTGATGAGAATTCAACTGCCTACATAAATCCATGTACATTATATTCTATGAAAGAGTTCATTTTTGGAAATCCAAAAAAATGGATATCGAGCATAAAGGTTAATGGAACCGATATGAAACTTTCTTAATTAGAGATATATTTATAAAGGGATTATATCACATGGTAAGCATTTTTGGGAGGATGGATGTCATTGATACATTAACTTCTTTCTTTGTGGATGTCCTAGAAAGATGCTAGACAATAACCTTGGAATTTAGTTCTTTATGTCTAATTCCACTGAGAAAGAGGCCTAGAGGGCTGCACAGAAAGTTTATATGTAATCTTAGTTAAATTCAAGTATTTAGTTTAACAAATTGGAAAAAATAATTTTTATTTCAGTTTTGTTGATCGCTAAAATTTAATCACAAGTTATTCAAAGGAATTAGTGAGTTAAATAATACTAATAAATATTTATTCAAAAGGTTTAGTGAATGTAATATTTTTTATATTTATTGAAGATTAATTCATTGGCATTTATTTATTAAATAAATAGTTATTATTTACGAATCATTAAATGTTAATAAAGAAAGAGTACTGAGTTTCATGGTATGATTGGAAATGGTATCAATGAAATTTATTTATATTTTTAAAGTGTTTTTCATATAAATTTCTTAATAATAATATTTATATTATTATTATTATACATGGGGTCAACTAAGAATTATTATGTAGAGAAATGGATTGTGAGAAAATTTTCAATCCTAAACCTTCCATAATAAATATCTAGTTATAACGATTTCCATAATCACTTTTTGTGTGCAAAATGGGTAGATAGAGACTATATGAAGCCATGGAGATATATTTAGAGATATAGAGCACACTCTCTCTTCCTCTTCTCTCAAGACATCAAGAGAACATAAATAGTTCTTTATTTATCTTGAGGAATTCTACTACGATGAACCATGAATAATGTAAGTGATTAGGATCCGCCATTCTAGCACCTGACAATTCTATAATAATTTTTAGATATTGTGTTACATGTTTGGATTGAAACTAGATGGATTCTACACTTGGATCAAGAAGTGAAATGATATTTAAAAGAGATTTATTTAATCAAATCATCAATGAAATTGGAATTGAAAGTGGAAGTAATTCTATATCTTCTCATAACGTAATTATAAATCACATGTGAAGATCCTTCAATTATAGTTCTGTTGTTTTTTATAGTAAATTAATCTATAGTTTTCATTAAACATGTCATTTTAATCATGTACAATAATGACTACACATAAATTTTGACGAAAATATATGTTTTCCATGCCATCAAATGACACTTCAACTACACCTAGAACATTCAAGCGGTATTAAAGGGGAACATGTATAATTTTTAATTATTTATTATTTAATGATTTTTTCTATTTTTTTTCATTTTATTTTATTGATATTTGTTTTTTTTAATTTTTTAACACCATCATATCTTTCTTTCTTCATTATTTCTAACATAACCCTAAATTAGTTAATATTTAAAAATAAATAAGCATTCGAAGAACACCATCTAGAGGTTACAAAGGTTCTTCCTAGACAAAACCAAGGTACACGACATGTACTACCTACAGACATGGAGTTTATTATTATTTTCACATTTTTATCTCCCTATAAATTTTAAAAAATCTGATGAAATTAGATATATGATCCAAAGAAAATGGTTCGGAGTGTAGATCTAGATATATTTCCACATGTCTCTGAGAACTATATGTCATGTAATAATTGTTCAAGAAGTGTAGTACCAGGTTTCTCATGACTGAGAACATGGGGTGTCCTAGCATGTCATGTATCAGATACGTGACATGAGGTCTGAAGATCTATGAAACTCTGAGGCCACATGCCACATAATCTCAGTACATGTTGTGTACCTAAAAATCACATGCGGTAGGAAACACATGTAGTCATAAGGTATGTGTTTTAGACAAAAGAAAAATATAGTACAAGTAATGTACTATAGTACATGTTGTATAGTAAACTATATACAATCCGCTTAGTTTTTCATGGAGAAATACTAAATATATAATCGAACCTATTCACATGTGTTTCGTGTCTAATTTATATATCAGTACATTCTATATACGAGGATTAATAATTATATATTAAATTAATTTTCATGTCAAAAAGTTTAAGTAATAACTCACTTTCTCCCAATTACACTTTTTTACTATATTAATTTTAAATGAAATTTATTTTTATTAAAATTATAGATGATTGTGATTTAAGGATGCTTGTTTGGAATTAAGATAAATTGGATAAATTGGATTAATTCATGGAGTATTATCTTAATGAATTAATGAATCAAAGTAATTGATAACAATATTGAAAATTTATAATAATTTTAATTTTTTGTATGATCATGATATTAGACCATCCCTATGTATGTTAATGGTTTTTTAATTTATTATAATGAAATTAAATTGGATGTCATGTGATTCATCCCCTCCTTTATATTATGTGATGTCCTAAATGCACCTGATTTATTTTATATAAACCCATTGGATATCATCACCTACATGTGATTAAAATATTATATAAGGATGTATCTCCAAAGTTATAGGAGGTGGTTAGAGTCTCTGAGCTAATGTGAAACCAATATAGATGATATATAGGATCCAAGGTGGAATACGAAAACAAGAACCAAACTTCTATTCAAGGTGTGGTTTCCCCTAGGGTCTAGAGTTAGTTTATCATCTGATAAATAAAATAATCCTTAGAGAATATCATGATCATAACCCTTTTTTTAATTTTAAAAGTTTCACAGTTAATTATTTATTTTTATGTATTTTTTACTATCACCTAATAAATAAATTTACAATCATGAAAAATGAAAAAAAAATATAACCAAATTATGCGTAAAATGTTTTATTAGGCATGGTTAATCACTTAAGTAAAATAAAAATAATAATAAAAAGGTATGTAATAATATAAAATATGATTTTATGTTTAATAAATTAAAATCCATCAACTAATATATTAATTTTTTATAGTATTCCACTACTTAATTTAAAATTGACCTCATTGTTCAAAGTGATTGACCAATCCAAGTTCGGGTACTTTCAATTATCATGGAGGTTTTAATTTTTAATTTCTGGGTTTTCTTAACTTTTCCTATATCATAGTTATACTTTTCAAGTAGGAAATAAAGTAATTGAGATCAAATGGTTGAGGAAATATTTAAATAATATTTTAGGATTGTGGGGTAACTCAACGAATCAAGGAGCTATGAGTTAATGAAGTTAGAAAGTTACACCAACCTAAAAACCTTAAAAAAATTATTGGGCCCAAGTATGAGTTATGATAATGGATTATGGATTCTTTTAAATAGAATATATAATCATAAATTTATGCCAAAATTGATGGGTATGGCGATTAGGTTTTAGAAAATAGTGGGGGATTAATGGGATTTAATTAATATTAAATTAATTAATCCATTTTTGCAATCAAAAAAATAATTTTTATATACTTTTAATTTGTAGAAAAATAAAAAAAACTCTAAAAATATCATTTTTAACCCTAACATAGAAGGATAACCTTCTCACTGATGTGAATTTCTAGGAATGGTATAGTATTTTTCACGTTATACTATAGCACGAACAGAAATTATACATGTTGGAAACCCCACTTCATGAGTCACCAACCAATGAGGCTAGTGAGGAATAAGTATCTCTACATTTTATGCATGTGGAAGATGAAATTGATATTCTATGTTTCACTCTATCCTTTGTGTAAAATGATATTCTAAGGAAATATGAAGATATGGATGCTTATAACATTGTTTCCCACTTTTGGAATCTCTGTCAAAGGAAGGAAAGATCAGAGAGATATGATATATCCAATGCACTGTTCACATGAAATATTGTAGATTAAGTTCTATAAGGGCCACATGTAGTCAATATCATTGTCTACATTGAGCACCTATACATCTTGTGTTTTAAGATTCCTAATCAGATGTTCATAGATCTCATTCTTTCCTCATTACCTAAAAACTTTTATAGTTTTATTGTGAATTATAATATGATAAATAGTGAGAAGAAACTTTCATAACTTCGTACTCTTATTATACAATTTGATAAGGATATGTTCATGAAAAAACACTATATTTATAGTAATAAGAAGAGGAATAATAAGAAAAGTGGATCGAAGACTCCGTATTAGTATAAGTATTTGGAGCACTGTCCTTCCAAAAATAATAATATACAGTGTTAAAGAATGGAATAAGATGTAATATATTTTTCATGTGAAAATAAGGGCCACTAGAAGAGTGATTTTATGCAAAAAAAGAAGCAATGGGATGTTTTATATGTTTTCGTTATTGAATTTAATCCTTATATATCTATAAGTTGGGTATTAGATATTGTGTGTGGTGAAACCATTTATATATAAATATAAGAATCATTTAGATTTTAGAAGGTTTAAAAAGGTGAGGTGGATCTACATGATACCAATGGAGCATGTATGGATGATTTATCCATTGGATACTACTGTATGATATTTCCAATAAGATTGATTTTGGTTTTAAAGAATTGTCGTTATGATCCTTGTGTTCACAAGAACATAATTTCTATTTATTATTTAGATTTGGATGGTTTTTTTTTTTCAGATTTGAAAATAAAGGTTTATAATTTTATAAATATATTATATGTTATGGTATGGAATAATTTAATAATGGTCTTTATGTTTTAAATTATGAAAACAAAATATTATCAATTGATAACAAAACAAATATACAAAAATCATATAACACCTAATTATGGAATCACCATCCTTGTTATGTAAACAAGAATAATTTGATAAAGATTTATTAGGATGTATATTTAGACTCTTTTGAACTTAAAGAACTTGGAATATGTCACACTTGTTTACATGGAAAGATGACTAAACCATCATTTGGTGGTCAAGTTGAAAGGGCCACATAGCTTCTATAATTGGGACACACTAATGTGTGTATAAATTTTCAAGTAAAATCTAGTGGTTGATTCTATTATTTTATTACTTTTAATTATAACTTGTGTGGGTATGGTTATATCTACTTGATGATGTATAAGTTTTAATCCTTTAAGAATTTCAATGAGTTCAAGGATGAGTTTTAGAATCAACTTAGCAAGAAGATGAATAAACTTTGATCAGATCGTGGTGGTGAATATATTAACTAATACATTAACTAATTTCTAAAGGTATATGGGATTATATCTCAACTCACTTCACCTTATAAACCATAGTGTAATTGTTTTAGTTAAAGGAGGAACCATACCTTGTTGGACATTGTAAGGTTGATGATGAGTCACACGAGCCTTGTAAGATCCTAACTTTTTAGAGGTAAGGATTCATTAGATTACTATTTAACACTTGTTCTAATCTAATAAAAAGTTCCTAAGAATTTTGATGTATATTTTATGCTTCGTTGTGATGTGCTCCATAATTTCCATGCATCTCCCCTCAAATGAAAGATTAATTTATTAAATTTAAATTCAATGTATTTGTTAATACATGTGCACCTAATTACACACTTATTAGTCTCCCACATCATCTAAAACCACCTATTCCAATGTGTTTAATTTGATTCCCTTTTTACAATATGGTTGTTTTATTATCAAACCACCATCTAAATGGTTTTGTATTGTTTTGTAATTAAAAAATAGATAAAATGTTTTGAAATTAAAGGTGAATGGTGGTGAGACCATATCACTTAGACAATGTTCTCCTATCTATTTTTTTGATTTAAAAATTATAAATAAAATTGAAAATTGAATTAAATGACTTATAAATGGAATTACATGGGTGACACTTGGGTTCCATTAAATATCTTCTTGGATAGGCTCATTGGAATTTTTAATTGAAAGATTTTTCGATGGAAATTTTGATGTGTCCGGAGAGATAAATGGATACGATATGGGATTATTTGGAATAAATTATAGAGAAGATGAAATTACATTATTATAGGGGTTATACTTGGATTTCTATATGGAATACCTTAGACACGACAAAGTGAAAATAGTTTTATACCAAGAATTGGGTGATACTCAGGTTCGGTAATGAAATGAATTGGACGGAATCATAGGGTATTAGGTTTATAGTATATCATAAGTGATACTTAGACTCCCTACAGGGTTTCCCTAGGAATAGATCTGGTTCACAAGATACTTAAATGACATTTATTCCAAGTCAAAGAACAAACTTAGATTCAGTCAATGTTTAACTATATAATTTTCTCAGTTTATCCCCAACTACAAAGTCTTATATACCATAGGACTTTTTTATTTACTTAAATGAATAACTTTAACCTAGAAAACCTTGGATATTATCCTTATATAAATTAAATTATAAATTAATAAACGATGAGAGACATTCTGGATTAGGTCGAAGTAGGTAGCATTGGACGGGTGTCCCATGAGGAACCCAAACCAGCATTTTTTTTCTATCTAATATTATTATTCATTATCCCCACACACTAATTTTTATAAATTCACATACTAGATATTTACAAACACCATTTATGGTGACCTACTTAGATTTACTCACACGCTGTTTGGACCTCCAATTGGTACCCCGATAGACTTCATGGATGCAGGTAGATACAAAGGGAAGCATCCAACTATAGGCACTTGATTTTATATACTAGGATAGATTATGGGAGAATAAGACTAAAATTATGTTCATGATGATATTATAGATAAATTTTTGTCATTTGTTTATTTTTTTATTTCATTTTGTCCTTTCCCATTTATCCGTTTCTTATATTACCATTTTTTTATATCATAAAAACATGATATAATTTTGTATACGATAGTGAATATTGAAATATTTATTATTTATGATACTTATTATGGATTTAGGTTATTTATTATTATTATTTAGGTGTTTACTTCAATTATTCATTATGATGCTACCATTGATTTATATTTCTATATCATTGTTGCATGTCACTCAGATCATGAGGGTATAGTCTCTCCATTGTATCACCTTAGAACATCGCTACTATTCAGTAGCTTTTAACATATGTGGAGTCACACTTAAGGCCATGTGTCTGACTTTTTTGAGATACTTATTAGTGAATTAGGTTTGATACATTACAAAATGGTACCAAAGTTTTATTCTTTTCCTTAATTTTTTAAGATGGTAGATAAGATACTAGGATATGTCATAATTTAGTAATGATCATGTGTCTAGGATCAGTTACCTCACATACAGAGAAAAGGAAAATTTTCCTAGAATGGGACTTTTTATTATGGATCTTTCCTATTAAAATTGTATTATGTCACCATTTGGTGACACAAATTATTTGTGGCATTAATTATTATTATGGATTCTATTTTTACCCTCAATCCGTATAGTAAGGAGGTGTTTATCATTCATCATTATAGGCACTTAAATATTTATATGTCATGTATATTCCATTCCATATTTACTTTATTTTGAGCATTTCCCATTGCATATTATTAGTTCCATGATTGGGATACTTGAAATTAGACCAACGTTTCTTGCATAGAAAAAAAAAGAAATATTTGGTTATAAAAGTGTTTACCTCAACCTAAATTGTGTTTTCCCATATAGATTGAGGGTGGAACTTTAATTAACCAATTATCACATGTTTTATATGTGTAAATTTGGTTACATGGATTGAAATATTAGTTGATATTGATTATATGGATATTAATTGTAATTTATAAATATTGTAATTATATAAATTTGGATTGGTGATTTATCTAATAAAAACATCTTATACATCTTGTTACATCCTGATACTGGAAGTAAGGGATAGGTTTCAGTTATAAGAATTTCCAATTGTAACATATAAAGTTTATACATTTATAACTTGGGGATGGAATTTCAAATAACTAGACATTATTTAAACATAAAGAGTTCATTAAATTACTATTTAATAAATAAAAAGGTTGTCCTTAAATAGGAATTCCAATTGAAACGTAAAGGGTGTTTTCTTATATACCTTACAATTTACACTCTATATGTCAGAACCTCTTCCATACAACATGGAACCTTGGCACAAACCTAGATTTATGAGCAGGTGGATGGTTTTTTGACTCTATTATAGGAATTCTTTGTATCAATCCTAATTTTCTATTGAAATATACCTCATTATCAGAATTATTGTTAGGAATGAATTTGAAATTTTAGATATACGCCTCTATAATGGCCTTAGGTCGAACTCTAGAAAGGTGGTGATGACCATGCTCCTAAAGTTGTGGGACCTAATACTTTAGTAGTCCCACCTGTAGCACCTCCAATTTTACCTGACCTAGACACTTATACCTAGTTTCATGATGGATTCTTATATCTCATGAAAACCATACAAGGATCCCCATGACCTACTCCTACTATATAAGAGTTTATGTAAGAGTTTAAATAGCATCAACCCCCTAATTTTGTGGTGGATGATGTCCCCTAGGCAACTGAGTCATGGTTGGAGGTCATGTTGATAATTTTCAGGCATCTAATCATGCCTCCATAGTAAAGGGTCAAAATCACAGTTTATATGATACATGATTATTATAAGTGATGGTGGGATGTTATTACTCAAACTAACAATCATTGAAATATGATCTAGAGGGACTTTCAGAAAGCTTTCTATGATTAATTATTGATAGTGATATTGAGAGAATAATGGGAAAGGGATTTTATTCATCTATAGTAGTGTTCTATGTCTATCATGGTATATTCAACTAACTTTACTAATCCCAAACACTTCACACCGACTCTTACTGGTGACAATCCATCTAGAGAGAGATGATTTAAGTATGGGATTGTATATGCCATATGATATTGGGTAAACATATTCCAGTTTACAACTATTTCTGAAATAGTGAAATAGTATCACATCACTAAGTGAAATATGTGGGAAGATAAAGGTGTGGGTTAGGGTGGTTCAGCACCCAGACAGGTTAGTTTTTCATCTAGTTTCAGGAAGTGGCACCTTGAGTGTGTCCGTAGGGGTAATGGAATCCAAAAAATGTGAAATAAAACTTATGTGGTATGTGATCAGTGTTTTAGGATAGGTTAAAACAAGCCTCAGTATATTAAGAACCCAATTGAGTGTTGGGCCTATGGAAAGATGGGTCATCTTCAGTGATTTGATATAACCAATCCTCTTATGGTTAGTGAGAGGGGGTATGAAATGACTCCAAGTTCTGGAGTGGGATCAATAGATGCACATCAGGAAATAAGTTGGAGTACTACACTCCATTTAGGTTGAGTAGTTGGTCATGGTTAAGGTGTCCATTCCTCCAATATGCAGTACCAATAGGGTAGAGCTTCTCAATGTTGTCAGGTAGTGGAATAGGGTCGTAAGTAATGCTATATTTATGTAGTTCATCATTTAAAATAGGAGAAAAGTGTCAGGATATCAATATTTATAGGTACTATTATAGTTGCATCTACTTTAGTATCTACCTTGTTTGACACAGTCACTTGCCACTTATTCATATCTATGGGAATTATTGAAATTCTTATGCTTTAAATTTAGTTTTTTTGTGGTATAATGATTATTGATACTTCGTTGGGAGTGTGATTGAAGAATATATGCTAATATAAGGAATCCCCCTTGATATAGGAAACAATCATTTCATATTTAACCTTTTTATCCTCAATATGACAGACTTTGACATCCTTATTAGGATCAAATTGTTGGTACCTTAACACAATCATGTTGATTTTAATCAACATAGTGTGTCTTTCACAACACCTAAGGGTGGTATTAATAATAACAAAAGAGGATGGGATGTCCAGGAAAGTTGAGCTGGACCTGAGCATTGTGGGCTAGATGGAGTGACAACCCTGATTATTTGTCTCATCCTAAATGATTAGGTAACACATCAGGTAGAATTACCTCTAGCGGTGGATCAGTTTAGGGATTTTTTCCTATATGAATTTTCAATACTACCTCCCGAGAGATAGATGGAGTTTAATATTGAATTACTACCACGAGAATCACTGGTATATATTCCTCATTATAATTTGGATCCTATTGATCTTTATGAACTAAAGAGATGGTTGGGGGACCTAGAAGATAATGGGTTTATACAACCTAGTATGTCTCATTGGGGTTTACTTTTCCTTTTTCATCAAGAAGGTGGAAGATAACCTCATGATTTTTCTAAATTACCATAAGTTTAATCAGTTTAAAGTTAAGAACCATTACCATTTACCTTGTATAGAATACATCTTTGACAAGCTCCAAGGAATAAGGGTCTTCTGAAAAGTTTATTTTAGGTTGGTCTATCATCAAGTAAGAGTTACACCTTTATATATACTATGTAAAAAATTTCATAGTAGATATGACTTGTATGATTATTTGGTTATTCCATTCAGTCTTACAAACACACTGGAAGTTTTCATGGATTTAATAAACTAGGTTTTCCACTCATAATTGTATTCATTCATTGTGTATTTTGTGGATAGCATCTTATTGTATTATTATACTTGATGCAATATTTCCAAACATCTTGAAATCATATTGAGTAAAATAAGAGAGTATAGGTTATATTAAAAGATAACAAAACCTCACTTCTATATTGATAAAGTTCACATACCGGGTCATATTATCTTGGAGACAATAGTTTATGTTATCCTAGAGAAGATGAGAGTCATGGTTTCTTAGGAATAAACTAATAACATATTTTATATTAGTAGATTCTTCAGGAGATATAGATATTATAGTATTTTTATTTAGGACTTTTCTTTCCTTGAGTCACCTCTTATGGGATTGAATAAAAAGTGTGTTAAGTTTATGTTGTCTAAATCTAGTAAAAAATCCTTTTAAGAGTTGAAAGGAAGTTTGAATTCAGAGGCGATCTTGATTCTTGCAGAGCCAAGTAGATGTTATGTAGTTTACTTTAATGCATCAAGATTTAATATGATAGAAGTTATGATGTAAGGACAATGATTTGTGGTGTACGGGTCTCAATAATTGATACCTCGTGAGTAAAATTACCTAACTCAAAAATTTGAGCTAGCAATTGTGGTTCATGCCTTGCATTATTGGACACAATATCTATTAGAACAGTAGTTTGTTGTATACATGGATCACAAAAGACTCAAATAAATATTTACATTGAATGAATTAAATATTAGGAAATGAAGTTTGGTTTAATACCTAAAGTTTTTGTATTTTGATCTTGCATATACTATTGGGAATCACAATGTGGTTCTTGATGCTCTAAGATGTAATACTCATACAGAATTGGTTTAGATGGCCTGCATTGAATGGTAGTTGGTGGACTTGTTTTTTTAGATTCATTTTGAGTTACTAAACTACCATTTAAATATTTTTCTCACATCATTATCAATGTCCTCTTCACTTATGATTAGATTGAAGATGAGGCGGATTTTGGATCCCAAGGTCATGGCCCCATAAGAGAGTGTTTCAGGTGAGGAACCACCACCTAGATGGGTTGTTGATGAGGATGTGGTCTTTCACATTCATGGATGTGTTTAGGTTTCAATATACATGTGCCATGTTTTTATATGATAGCTTCATTCCTCTATTTGGGCATTACATCCTGATCCTACAAAGATATATCGTGACTCGTGCTTCTAGTTTTGGTGCTTAGGAATGAAAACAGAGATAACAGGTTTTGTTACTCAATGTTCTGTATTTCTAAATGTGAAGGTAGAATTCTAGTGGATAGATAGGATCTAGTATTATTTTACCAATCTTGGTAAGAAATGGGAAAATATCACTATGGATTTCATGAAGGGTTTACTGAAATTATCTTAACGTAGTAATGCAGTATGAGTTATCATGGACATGCTGATGAGTTTCCCCCACTTCTTACCTATTGAAGAGACATTTTTAGTTAAAAATATAGGGATGATATATATTAGGGAGATCATATGTGTACATGGAGTTACATATACTAACATATCAGATAGGGACACTCATTTTAAATTCTGGTTCTAGTAGGGGTCACATAACACACTGGGTTCACAAGTACTTATTAGAACATCCAATCATGCACAAACTTATAGAAAATCTGAGTGTACGATATAGGTATTACAGGATATGATCTGAGCATATATCCTTATTTTTTTTGGTTTTTGGGAGAAACATATGACTCTTTATATGTTTTCTTATAATAATAGTTTTTAAGATATAATGAAGATAACACCTTATTAGGGCCTATACAATCGTTTGTTCCATTCAACCCTATATTGGCTATAGGTAGGAGAGGCAGTGCTACCGAGACCTTGTCTGATTCATGAGACATAAAAACTGGTAAAACTTATAAGATAATTCATATCTATCAATATGTCTAGGAAAAACTCTTATGTAAATTATTTTTTATGACCTCTGGAGTTCAAGGTCAGGTATCGAGTCTTATTACATGTTTTTTCTATACTGGTACATTCATGAATTAGGTGTCAATGTAAGATTTCAATGAGATTTTTCAAAAAAAAATTAGGTTTTAGTGTGGGTTGGATCGGTTTCTTATTAAATATCACTCCCTTAGATATATAGTTATATGCATTATGTCTTTCACATTTCTCATTTAAATCTTTATCTTTCATAATCGACTCATGTCCTTCAACATTATGAGGTTGAGTTGGATATTGTTTCTTCTTTTGAGAAGTATACTATACTTATTATTGGAAGAACGATGAAGGCTCTATGATAAATTCAAGTTCCTAAAGTTTGGGTGTATGGTAGAACAACCATTTAAAATATGAGACATGGGAGTGAGAGAATGACATGCATGCCAATTGGCCAAAAAATTTCTCAGATGCTACTCAACCACCCTCGTAAGGGAAACTCGGGGATGAATTTTTTAAAGGAGGGGAGTTTGTAGGATCCTTGATTTTTAGAGAGGAAAAAATTAATTAAATTATTATTTAAACATTTTTTTAATCTAATAAAAAGTTCCTAAGAGTATAGAGAAGAGTTAAAGAGTTTTTTAGTCTTCTTCAGAGCCTAGAGATCAAGTTTTTGGAGAAAAAAGATGAGGTGAAGGGTCGGTGGATGGTTAGTAGAAACCATATTACTCAATTGTTTGGTTCCAAGGAGGAGGTTCATGGTTTGAGAAACCATACGAGATAGGTCATATAGTTGTGCAGGGGTGCTATAGAAAAATAAAGAGAGAGACACATGGGCTATGCACAGTTTGTTAAACCATGTTCCTAGAATGTCTGATGGGGTGACACCCTATATAGTGTTGGATCATGGTTATTGTGTGTTTTTTCAAGCTACGTTTCACTTTAAAGATTATTGAAATTATGTTTTTACCCCTCCTTTATAACTTTATTCCACCGTTTATTTTCCCTCAAACACATAGTGCCTTCCTGAGTTGAGGGATATCCTCTTCCTCTAAACCAAGTATTTGAGCCTCCTACCTCATACAACATTTGACTCAATCACCATTTTTTTTCATTGGATATCTAATGGTAATTCATTTGTTCCACTTACTTATTTTCCCAGTTTACCTCACCATCTTTGAAATTATTTTTGTTTAGGATAAAATGTAATATTTTTAGGGTATTTCTTATTTTTTCTAATTTCTCCCATTATATATTGTATTAGAGGCCAATACTAGAAAAGGATTCTACTACTAGTATAATATAGGTAGTCTAGATTATTTTCCTGAAATTATTGATTCATATGTTTTGTGTCATTATTCCATGAACTGAAATTTCCATCTGTCTCCCCTTAAATGAATGATTAATTTGTTAAATTGATACTCTGTGTATTTATGAGCCCATACACCCTTATTATTCACTTGTGTCTTTTAAAAACACCACTTTGAGTGTGTTTAATTTGATTCCCTTGTTACACTATGGATTCCTTATGACCAAACCACTATCTAAGTGGGTTTGTCTTGTTTTATAATTAAAAAATGGATAAAATATTTTGAAATTAAAGGTTAATTGTGGTGAGACCATATCACTTATCCCATGTTCTCCTCTCATATTTTTTTTAAGTTGGCCATTATAAATGAAAATCCCAAATTGAATTAACCGACTTATAAATCAAATTATAAAATTCCATTGGAAACACTTGGGTTTCATTACAAATCATTTTGGACATTATCATTGGAATTTCGAATTAAATGATTTGTCATTTGAAATTATGATGTGTTAGGAGAGATACATGGTTCCTATATGGGATCTCTTTGATATGCATACCGAACATATGAGATTAAATAATTCCAGGGGTGATAATTTCATTCGTATATGAAATAAATTTTATGGGATAAATAGAATAGGATTTTATACATAGACTTGGGTGATACTCAGGTTCTGTTACAAAACATCTGGGATGGACTCATAGGGTATTGGGTTTATATTACACCTTAAGAGATATCAGGACTCCCTACATGGTTTTCATTGGATGGGATATAGTTTCCAAACTATTTAAATAATCATCTACCTAGTCAAAGAGCAAACATGGATTTAGTAAATGTTTAGTTACATAAATATCTTCATTCATCCTTCACTACTGAGTCTTATATTATATGGGACTTGTTGATTTCATTAAACATTTATCTTTAACTAGGGACACCTTGGATATGAGCCTCGAATCCCAACACTTTGTATATAAATTAAATTATAAATTAATAAAAGCTCATACACATTCTAACTTAGGGCAAAGCAAGTAGCACCGAACGGGTGTCCCATGAGGAACCTAGACTGAGATGGTTTATTTATATACTGTATTTATTCATTATTCTTGCACACTAATCATTATATATTCACATACTAAATATTTATAGATACTAGTGGTGGTGTCCTACTGAGTTTTACTCATACCATATTTGGACATTGATTGTTACCCGAACATACTTCATGGATGCAGGAAGGGATAAAGGGAATCATGTAGCTATGGATGTCTGCATCTCTATACTAGGATGGAGTACAATAACAGATGACTGATCTTATGCTCACATTACTATTGGAGATATATTTTAGTCTTTTTCTTATTTTTTATAGAATGTTGTATATGCATCATTCTTTGTTCCTTTTATTCTCATTTTTATAGTATATAAACATGAAAAAATTTTGTATATGGTATTGGATAGGGATATATTTATTATTTATACTAATACATATAGAGATTGGTTATTTATAATTATCTGGATGTTTACTTACATAGTTCATCATGATGTTACCATATATTTATCTGTTTATATCAATTCTAAATATAACTATGGTAATGAGGGTATAGTCTTCCCATTTTATCACCTCAAACCCTTAATACTATTCAACAGCCTCTGGCATATTGGGACGTGCACCTGTGGACATGTAGTCAACCAGATTTAGTTACTTATTAGTGAACTAGGTCCAGGATGTCACAAACCTTCCCTTATATTTTTAGGTATATTCATTACATATGGAATCATACTTATTAAAATGAGTAAAAAATAAAGTATAAAATGGTATTCACTTTTAGTTATGAAGTGGAAAGAAACTTGTTTTTTCACATGTTTGTGTATGGGATTGTGAGACATTTGTTAAGTCTAGCTTAAGAAATAAACTAGCACCCAAAATCACAAAGTGTATCGTTTTAGGGTATCCTAAGGAAACAATGGGATATTATCTATAAAAACCTTAAGACAATAAAGTAATTATTTCAAGAAAAGTTATGTTTCTTGATAGGGATCAAATCTTCAAGGAGGATAGTGTCAGAAAGAATGACTTCGGGGAAGTTTATGCTCCAGATACACAATAGTTTGTCATATGAACTGGTTCAATAGGTCCCCATGGAATAATTTCTTCTTAAAACACGAGTTTTTTGTAAGATCTCTAGAGAAGTAAAACAACCAAAAAGATATGATTTTCTAGTCACCAATGAGGTTTAATAATTATTAGTTGAAAATAATTATTCTATTTCATACAAAGATTATGTAGAGATTTTTGAAGATGCAAGATGGAAAGAAACCATGAATTCTTAGATGGATTCTAAGTCTCAAAACTAAGTTTCTATTCTGATCAATCCACTAGTTGATGTAAAACTTGTTGGGTGTAAATGGATATTTAGTAGATATCTAGAAATGGAAGGTAACATAAATACCTATAATAAATAGGTATTGGATAAATGGGTTGTAAAAAATCAAGTCATTAACTATGATTAAATATATTCTCTAGTTTCCATGTTTAAATCCATCATATTTTTTTTATATAAGTTATCCATGACTATGATATTTTGAAAATGGATGTCAAAAATTCATTCCTTAACAGGAAACTTTAGGGTGTGTGTATATTACACAACTAAAAGATTTTGTGACTCCAAGAAATTCTAGAAAGGTATGAAAGTTGTAGAGATCCATTTAGGGATTAAATAAATCATCCACATCATGGAATATTCGATTTGATGAAGCTATAAAAGAATTTGGTATAATTATGAATTAATCTAATCCTTGATTTTACAAATGGTTTAGTGGGAGTACAATTATTTTCATAGTTGTATATTTTGATGAAATGTTACTAATTGGAAATTACATATCAGCCTTAAAAGAGGTTAATGAATGGTTGAGAAAGTGATTCTCTAAGAATGACTTGGGTGAAGAAGCCTACATTATATGGATTCAGATCATGTGAGATAGATCCAAGAGGATTCTTAGTCTAAGTAAAGTTATATAAATTGAACAGATATAGAAGAGGTTCAGTATAGAACAATCCAAGATGGGATTAGTTCCTTCATTACATGATATACATATTTCTAATAAAATATGACCTCATAAACAATAGGAGGGAGAGAGAATGAGTAATATTTCATATGATTCTATGATAGGATCTATCATGTATGTCATGTTATGTATGAGGATTTATGTTTTATATACTTTGATCATAGTGTTTAGATATCTAATATATCTAGTTGAATAACATTGGACTACTATTATGGCTATCCTTAAGTATCTAAGGAAAACTAAGGATATGTTTCTAGTGTATGGAGGATATTAAGAGAAATTCATCTAGGTTGATACAAATTCTAGATTTTTAATATATCATAATGATATGAAGTCATGGTCTAGATATGTATTTTGTCTCAATGGGGGATCTATGAGATGGAAAAGTTCCAATAATACGGTTATATTCGATTATTTAATGGATTTTGAGTTTATTTCAACTACTGATTCAACCAAAGAAGTATTTTGTTTTCACATATTTTTTCAATAGTTTTATGGGGTTCCTAGAAATAAATACCCTATCACAGTTTATAGTGATATAAATATAGTGGTTCCTCTCTCTAAAAATCAAATATCACATTAAAAGATAAAGCACATACTTCGTATATAGTGGTAGTGAGTAGAGTATCCAAAGAGGAAAACATGGGAGACCCATTAACCAAGGATTTATATTAGTTGAGTCATGATAATCAGGTGATATCTACTAGATTGAGTGTTGTTATCAATTGAATATAGTGATATTGGGAGTATATTAGAGATAGTACCCTAGAACTGACCTTCTTAGTACTTGATTACATGTTTTCATTGTTAATGAAGTATTATTATCATATAATTATTGTTACTATATATAAAATTTATATGTGATAATGTATGAAGAATATAAGTCGCATTGAAAGGTCATTGAAGTTCCCTCAGTATGATGAGAACCTAGAAGTTTCATGATGTTATTCTTCAATATTTTTATATGGATGGATGATATTGTCTAAATGAATAAAGATGATATAATATATTAGGTGTAGAAATATCATAATACATTGAGACACCTTCTCATGGTGTTCACACTTGGTAATCTCTAATATAAGAGGTTATGAGAATATACCCATCAATAGGAAATCCATATTTCCATGTCTTATTGGATGTTCCTATCATCAAATGTGTGTATAGATCCTCATAATTTAATATTATGATTAATTAATATCATGAATCATGTACTTTGATGTATTATGAAAACCATGATGGAATATGCTTGTGGGGAGGTTGGATATATTGGGTAAGTCATGAGAGATATGACTCTAAGGGATAATTTGAGAAAGGATATATCCATTATTTCCCTTGACGGAAGTTGATATATCTTCCCATTGATGGGAATAGAACTATCTATATAAATCCATGGACATGGTTCTTAGTGGAAGAGTTCATTTTTGGAAATTCAAATAAATATACATCAAGCATAAAGGTTGATGTCATGGAAATTCAACATTCTTGATTAAATATATCATGATAAAGGTATTATATTCCACAATAAGTGTTCATGGGAGGTTAGATTCCGTTAAGACATTAACATCTTTATATATGGATTCCTTGTCATCTTGCTAGATTATAACCTTATACTTTAGGCAGTTATTCTTAATGGCACTTAGAAATAATCCTAGAGGTCTGCACACTTATTGTATCTATAATCTCAGTTAAATTCAAGTATTGAATTTAACAAGTTGTAATAAATAATATTTATTCAGGTTTGGTTGATCACCATAATTTAATCACAAGTTATTCGAAAGAATAAGTGAGTTTAATAATAATAATAAATATTTATTTAAAAGTGTTGGTGAATATAAAATTTATTATATTTAATGATGAATAATTTAGTGGTATTTATATATTAAATAAATAGAAATCATTAAATGATCAATAAATGTCAATGAAGAAGAGAGGACTAGGTTTAATGTTTCGATTGGGAATGATATAAATGATATTTATTTTTATTCTTAATTTTTTTTCATGTAAAGAATTTACTAATAATGTTTATATTTTTATTATTGTACATGGGGTAAACTAAAACTTTTAAACTATAGAATGTGATTTTGTGCAATTTTATAACCCTAAACCTTCCATTTTAAATATCTAATTTCTATAATCACTTTTAGTATGCACAATGGATAGAGAGAGACTCTATCAATACCTATAGATAGATATAGTGATCTATAGTTCACTCTCTTTTACTGTTCTCTCAAGATATAAATAGAAAATAGAGTTCTTTATCCTTTGAGAAGAATTCTATTGTGATAGACCGTGAACAACGCAGGTGATCATGATCTTTCATGCTAGCACCCAGTGATTCTATAGTGAAATTTAAAGATTATGGTGCATGGTAGGATCACAAATATAGGGATTATATACATTCATCACACATAAAAATGAAAACATGATGATATTTAGTCTATTGGGTCATTAGTGAAAGAAAAATTATAACCTGAGATAATTTCATATTTGCACATAAATTAATTATAAATTATATTTGAATATCCTAATATTTTGGTTTTAGAATTTTATCTAATCAATTAATCTATGATTTTCATTGTCCATGACATTTTAATGATGTTTAAAAATTACTACACATAAATTAAGACTAAAATACGAGTTGTCTAGGCCATTAAAGGATTTTTCCACTTCAACCAGGACCTTAATATCTTTTATCTACAAATTGTTTACGTATCTAAGTTTCTAATGACACTAAATTTTTTTGTTTATGTAATGGATCATATTATTTTGTAATTAATAATATTCAAATAAGATTTATTTTTTATGTATGAAGAGTTTGGGTCACTATAGTTGGTATTAGATAAAGGATTAGTAATTTTTGAAAACTTGTTTGAGGAAACATTAGAGAGGACCCTTAGGATAATCATGGGTAAAGAATAACATCCAAAAGATTTGTTAAGGTAGATATAATTTGGTTTTCCTAGAAATACATCTATGTACAGATACTAAAAGTGGACTTGGTTTTGGAATATATTCATCTAGGGGTAATAACCCCAAAAATATTTGGTCGAGTATATCTTGGCTATCATTCTAGTGCATGGTTAATAGGGACTTACGGTACACATGGTTTTACAATACAAAGAGATATTCTTATATTTATTATTATTTAATTTATATGCCATTATTAATGATTTGAATAGATATTAACCATGTATGACATAGGTTAAAACTAATGTGTCATATATTGAAAAGAAGGTTTCAAGATTTTGACATCCTATGAATGATTTTTCATGATTGATCACTCGGATTAATGATATTTTATGTTCATGATAACCATTTTAGTTTTAGTAATGGATTGAATATTTAATGATAAATTTTAGGTGGAAATATGTATGATTAAATATTGAAGTACCCTATTTGATCTTAGTTATATGAGTTCATGTATATCATCAATTTTCTCAAGGAATGCTAATTCATATCCTTAGTGATTAAATGTTGAAATAGAAAAAAATCATAATGCTATGATAATAACATATAAAGTCTATAATTATTTCACAGCTGAATTTTATGGGAATGTTCTTATTGTAAATATTTTTATCATTCCGCTAGTTTAATTTGATCTGATTTTGGGCATGGATTGACTTTATTTATATAAATCCCATTTCAATTGATAAGAATGGGAAGTAACATTTGATATTCTAAATCAACATATGATTTTTTATAGGTTTCGGGATAAATATGAACTTCAAATGCAAAATACATCCATTTCATGGTTCTTGATTACTATTTAAAAGGGGTATTTATCTTAGATGTTTTGGGGGAAACTCAACATAGAAATATGCCAATTCTATGAGATTTTATTGATAACTTTCTAGAAGAGTTTCTTAGTATTCATCTGAATTGTGAAGTTGAGTTTTCAATAAAACACATACTCGATGTTACACCTATTTCCAACACTTCATATATAATTACCTCAATTGAGATACAATAATTGAAGAAGAAACTCTAGGAGTATCTATATAATTGATTTATTTGGACAATTATGTCACTTTGTGATGCTCCTATTCTTTTTTAATAAGAAAGTGTGATCAATGACACTCTACATTCATTATTAAGAACTTAATATGATTTTCATTAGGAATATTTTTCCTCTATCATGTATTGATGATTTATTTGATCAATTAAAAGGATTTAAATATTTTAAAAGTTTGATCATTAATCTGGATACTATTAATGGAGGGTAAAAAGTGAATACATACCCAATACAACATTATTTTTTATTTATAGACACTATGAATTTTTATGGATTCTGTTTTTACTTATTAATTCCCCTAATATCTTAATGGATTTAACGAATAGATTCTTTAGAGATTACCTTTATCTTTTTTTGGTAGTCTTTATAGACTATGTTCTTACACATTACAAGATCAAGGAACCACATAAAGATCACTTGATGATATTTATTAAGACCCTAAATAAGGATAAGTTGTATAAAAATATTACCAAGTATGAATTTTGGCTATATAGAGTTTCCTTTTATGGTCATATAATCTCAAGATAGGGTATATCGGTGGATCCATCAAATGAGAAAGTTATTAAATAGTATCTCAGAACAAAAAAACTATGAATTGGATTTATAGTTTTATTATATTGGATGGATATTACCAAATATTTTTGAAGTATTTCTCATGGATATCTAATCCACTTACTAAGTTAACTCTGAAGGGAGTTATGTTTCATTGGATAGATGAATGTGAATAAATTTTCAAGGAACTGAATAGAACATTGGTTATTGAACCTATGTTCACACAACCTTATAATGGAAAAGGGTTTATGATTTATAGTGTTGCGATAAAGAAAGATATGGGATGTGTTCTCACACTAAATTATATGGTGATAACTTATGCCTCGCCCCAATTGAAGTGTGAAATTTTACCCGACTCATGATTTTGAGTTAACAGTAGAAATATTTTCACAAAATAATATATTTTTTAAGAAAATTCATAATAACACCTTGGAAGTCAAGGTAGCTTAATGTGGTAGATCCCATGAGCATCTTCTCTTTAAATTTACATACAATTATTTTTAATTTACTCAGTGCTAAAATAAATTGTAGGTTTTTCCTCTTGAGTCATCCATGAAACAAAAAAATCATTATCTATGTTACCCTCTTAACAAGTGTGTTTAATTTTTATGCAATTATTATAAGGACTTTCATGATATTATTTGAAAAGAAATAGAACAATGATAATCAAACTGACATGTGACCTTTTCATCAAAGATATGGAAGTAATATCTTTATAGAGAAAGGTGTTACATGTATACTAATCAAAAAGGATTAAAGTATATATTCACATAAAAAGTGATGAATATGCTCCAAATGATATTATTGGATTTGATTAAAGATTATAATTTCTCAATACATTACTACCTTGGGGAAGAAAAAAAGTGGATGATTCTTAGAGTTAATATGATCACAATATCTTATCTATGATGGGGATCACAAAACATCTAATATTTATGGATTTTCAAAGGATGGATGTTGAAATATTGAATTAATGGGAGAAATATTATCATTCTAAAATGAGTGTTCATCCATTTATCCTTGGGAAGATTAAAGAGGCACAGAAGGAGGATGTGTATTTGAAAATAGAGTGAGAAATATTAGCGAGATCAACCTTGGTTATGAAGGAATTTTATGATCTAGGAACCAAGAATGTGTCCCTTAAATACCAGACATGTATAAGGAACTATTGGAAGAAGCTCATAGATCATCTTTGTTTGTTAATCCTATAAGTATGCATATGTACAGAGATAAAAAATAGTATTTCTGGTTAAAAAACATTAAAACGGATAATATGGAGTATGTATCCTAGTGATTGGTATTTTAGCAAGTTAAGGCTTGAGGATGGAAGTCTAAAAAGATGTTAAAATTATTTCCCATACTAGAATAGAAATGGTAAACTATCACCATGGATTCCATCATCAGACTCCCCAAAACATAGAAATGCCAAAATTCTATTTCGGTTTTTATAGCGTCCTCACCCGGGATCCACACACTGGTGCCCCAAGCTGATCGATCACATGACCTCAAGCATGAATCACTGTAAACTAGAGGCTTATAACTAGAAGATAGGTCTTATATTATTAATAGGGAGACTATACACTCTCTCTAATAGAGTAAAACACCAGCAAAAAAATAAATAAAAAACAATGGAATATATAACCCTAAACAGAAATATTCCAATATCACATAATAACCAAAACCAGAGATACAATATCAAACTGAACAATAAACATGTCATGCTAATGTGCATGCCAAGTGTTAAAATGAAAACTCAAAAGTAAACACGTAGAATAATTCTAAATAGGTTCTAAACCAAGTCTAGTTCCCTCATCAAATATCCTTCTCAACTGATCAATCTAACACAGGTCATTCTCCCTCATCTTATCCAACAACCAATAAATCTATTCGAGTACTGATCAGGTAGCTCATGTAGGGTGTGAGTATAACTCAGTAGGCCACCACCAATAGTGTCTAAAATAATATCTAGTCAATATAAAATGTATTTATTTGTAAAAATAAATAATTAAAATTCATAAATAAACAGTTATCACATTATCAAATAATATTTATTTCACCACATAAATCCTTAGGTTCTCATAGACACCAGTACCTAAATATCTACTTCAGCTCATGTTGAAGCCTGAAGTATGCTCTAGAGACATCATATCTTATAATTCCATTGATACCATTTTATCATTATTAAATTCATACTTGAATTCCCATGTTGCCATTCAAGATCAAAAAATAAAATGACCATTGGTAATTGGATTTTCTCTATCTCTACCAATACTCATCGGGGTATGTAATTACAATATTTCTTCCATAACACTTCTCATCCTTAATAAGTCTCTATGAAATATCTACTATAACTAAATCAGTCAATATAATCATATTCACATTCCAATTATTGATCTCCCAATGGCTACGGTAATGCTAAAAATGCACCTCATCTATCAATGCTACCAAAATAATGGTCATATAATTCTTTATTCCATCACACACATCAATCATTTATTTAATGTAATGGTTTCAATAACTCTTAAGTTATCACATTATATATCATGTGAAACATGTTAATCAGAACCCCATTTCATGAAATGACTTTAAAAACCCTCTAGATCATGCATTGTGATTATGATTGACTCTAAAAATCATCAATGATTCACTAATCCCATTGAAATTAATTAATTTCTAATTCATCATAATCACACAACAATAGTCAATGTGGTAGGTCAATACTAGCCCATATCCTTCTCAGTTCCACACATGAGTGTCCCTTGACTATTTACATTAGAAAATGTATTCTCACAATCAAGAATTTTCTCATAGAATGAATCTTCCCACTGATTCACCTACAATAATACTTTACTATAAGTATGAATATTTGATAGAACTAGTCACAATATTGGATTATTTCCAAAAACAAACGCACATTCGTCCCACCAAACCATAACCTGCACCCACATATTCCAACTACTAAACATATTAATGATGTCTGATCCACACTGATCAATACTCATATATGGGAGCTTCCCAATTACCAACATAACTCAGATATTTTACTCTAAGAAATAATATGTAATTTTAACCACTTTTAGTTTAGGTTATCTAAATGAATCATAAATAAATCTCATCACATCACATCTAAAACTACTGTCAAACCTGAAGTATTTCACAGTGATGTTTAATATTCTAAATATATGGGAAGAAAAACTCCAAAATTCCATTAATCCCAATATATATATATATATATATTTTGAATTAATATAAATGAAAAATGATAAAGTCTTACCTTACACCAATTAATATATCCTATAACATATTTGAACAAGCATCTATTATGTTCACTATAAAGAAAATGAAACACTTCTTCCTCTAAAGGTATCCATAGATAATTGTAATCACCTAATGCTTGGGTAGGACCTCTCTTAACACCATGTTCTACTAGAACCTTTTTTTGAATATGGGAAGAAGTTATAGCTAGAGATAAAACTTTCTTGAGCCTCTCATTGTGTCTTGATACAATAAAATGCAACCCATTATCACAAACCGTGATCCTCTAAATATAGGCCAACAAAGGGGTAAAATTTTGTCAAAGTGTTTCACAAATTCTTATCCTATTCAATGAAATACTCTAATAAACATTTCATAATAAATTATCAATTTTTAATTCATTGTTTAATGATTAAAAAATTTAGGGTAAATACAAACTCTTCCCAAAAATCATCATATGATGATTAAAACTGATTATAATAGCTAATGTGGATGATGGTGATAAAAGAAAATATTATCTAAGAATATGATAATATCATATGTAGCCACAAAATCATATTATCTTACACTATGTCATGATTCAAAAAGTTATATATTGTGGTGTCAAATAAATAACAATTTTATGTTTATCCTTTTATTATACATAACGATCAATATCCTACTTTCACTAAAATCCATATATATTTAATGCAGTTTCCATTATATCATACTGTATGTAAAATATTGTGAATCCATATCAAAGACTCATTTTTCATATCTTTTAAAACTAATTTTGGAAAATCTATCCTAAAATATCACCATATGTTATATCATATGTAACAACTTGTGAAAATACATTAATAACTTCTTACGAATCTCCTCCAAAATGATTTTGGGGTAGCCCTCAAAGTATCATTAACTTGATCTTCATTTACATGACTATAATATTTAATCCCAATGTGATTTATAACATTGAAATAAAATATGAATTTATAATATCATAAATGTAAAAAATAGTAGCCTTTAAAAAATTGAAAATACTACACAAGCTATAAAAGGATTAGGTATAATTTCTATCAAACACGCATATCTCTATACTTGTGTCCACCAACTACATCATGTGCTAGTATGTTTTTTTATATGATCCATTTTCTAATATATTGAGTAACCATGAGATTTATAGTATATGAATCCCATATAGTTACTCATTCATTCTCGAATTTATGAGTATATACTGAAAAGGTAAATGAATATATCAAATGTAATTTATCATGGTAGAGGATCATATCATATAACCCTTACTCAAAAAGATAATCACAACATATGTACTTTCTAGGTATAGTTGTACACTTCCCAATCTATCTTCATTGAGGTCCCTAATATCATACTCATTATACAAGAGGAAAAATCCAATTTGATTAAGCTTTAACCATCTACATGATCAACAACATACCCAACTGCCACCAGATTAGAAAATTTACAAGGATTGTATATAGGTGGTATCAAATTATAAAGGTTCTATTTTGGGGTATCGTTCCAACCTCTGGTACACTGAATACATTGTGTATAACACACCAAGTGGTATATAATTGGGGTCCTCCTATCATAAAAACCACATTTATGTCTCATGGGTATATTTTCTATATCTATACAAAATCTTACTCACTCTGACCTTAAAATTTTAACACAACCTATAATAATTCATGATGAACATCAATTAGGGATATCTCAAAGTCCTATTTTGAGAGGTTAATAATCATTTAACTTCATTAAATATATACATATAACATAGATGATGAAAATATGGAGTCTGGATATTATATAACATGATATATTTTATATTATCAATCTATTTTAATAATATTTTAAAAAATAAAATATATGTTCATTTCTTATCATATCACATATGATAGAATACCATATCAACCATATATTTTCTATAATTTTAGGGGTTTTTTAAACTCATTGCATCAATATGTAATTCCTAACATATCTATATGTGAACATATGATAAAATCATCACACTAAACTCTTTTAGTGATTGAAATCTATTAAGTAAGTTATTCTGAAAAATAAGGATACTTAGACATCATATCCCTAAGGTTTAACTTCTTTAATGTAGTATTCAACCTTATTATTTCGTAATATCCAATGTTATGATGTTAATAACTTCCTTTTCAAATTAAAAAATTTTCTAAGTTCATTATCATCTTCATTATTGGAAACATCCCATAAAACTTATCCTTAAGATATTTTTGATAATGAATGTAACTCTTTGAATTTTTCTTTTCCAACACATCATGATCTCTTTTAGGATATAAAGGGACTTTCTCTTTGTTATAGTAACTATATGTAAATATTTAAATTTATATTTAGCATAACAATATAAACTTCCTAAGGATATAATGTGTCACACCCCCCATGGGTACCCCTCCCAGTTCAATAGTATAGAGACATAAATGACCATCGAATCCAACCTTCAATAGGTTATGGGTAGGTGACAATAATAAATGGTATAGAATTCATACAATGGAAAGTGTTACCCTATTAATAAAACATAAGAAAAAGAGATAATATTTGATTCACACACCATATGTATCCCATGGATAAATAAAAAATCCTAATACATGAATTAAATGTCATAATAATCATAAAAAACTAAATTCTTCCAAACAAATCACCTAGTCAATAAAAATGAACTCCGATAAGTCTTGAACAACCACTTTGAGATTTTAACACCCAAATAAATCACTAACCAGCTTCTGTGGACCAAAAATTTGTTTATATATATTTAATATGATCATTACAATATACCCAGTATGATATTCTCCAGAACCTCTCATGAAAAATAGGAAAGAATAATAATAAATACCTATGATTAAAAAAATTAATGCAACTCATTACCTAAACTAGTAAAACTAGATCCCATCCTCACAAGTCCTGCTCAACATGTACATATATAAGTAAAAATATCCATATCAAAACATATATGTAATAAAGGTACCAAGTATCCACTTTCTCATAAGTTTTTCACTCTCACACCCCACCATAAAACATCATGTGTTAAAATCTATTCCACAAGTCACCCCTAATGTGGGTTGTGCCTCGACCCTACCTACCCTAGTCTTATGCAGGGACCAACATCTTGTGTTAGCATAAATCTATATATCCATGTGATCACCTCATCCATATCATTTCATTTATAACTAAGTAGTAAGTCTGAAGTCCATTTAAACTCATGTATCTTATATTATACATCAATATATCATAGTACATGAAATTAAACTAGTAGGAAACTATAGTAATTATAGTTGGAATAAAATTTTATGTTATAACCTCAATCCACTACATCCTACACATAAAATTATAGTAAAACTATGATCTAACATGGCCCATGCATATGACTACCCTATACCTTAATCCATTATAGCTTGAATATTCCTAAAACTCATGAAACAGTGAAAATAGATCAGGTAAGAGGAAGAATTATTTCATCTATTCTCTCACTGACCTGAATATTGTGGAAAAAACTCATTCCCAAAACATTTGGGTGTATTATACATGACTAGATCAAGAAGTGGATCATAAAAAATCATAAAATATAAGAATAATATCATACTCAACCACAATAATTGAAACAACCTATCCTTAGACTCATATGTAGTTACCATACCACATGATACTTGATTTTCACCATTAAGGATTGGGAAAAAATATCTCTTGTATGCACACAAGAATAAATATTCAACATATTTAACCATATTCACTAATAATTAGAAATTACCATTCATTCATTATTAAACCAATTACAAATTTTGGTTTAATAAATAATTTAATCGCAATCCAACAAGATTTTATAACTACCATTATAGAATCTTGGTTCTTATCCCATGATCATAGAGAATTAATTCCAATAATCTCATGGTTTTCATTATTATATTTTACCATCATTAACACTCATCACATGGGTTCATTATCATTTAATTTTAATTATATAATTTGGGAACTCTAGGGATCATCCTAAGGTATGACAAAGATATGCACTCATAGTGATTAAATCAATTATAGTAGGTAGTTGGAAAAAAAACAAGAAACTATCTGGAAACTAGTTATCATTGAAAATAAAAAAAGTACGGGAAAGTCTGGGTCTGAACCCATACCCATGAAACCCATTATCAATCCACAAACATTAGCCTAACAAGAATTAAATCCCTTCTCTCAACCTATACCATTGATTCCCAACAACTTCAACTCAACAAAAAGGAAATAGGAAATTCCCATATCAACTTATTTAATCTACACAATATTTATCAATCCAACTAAATTATTTTTCCCAATATATAAAAAAGGATCAAACATCCTCGATCACACATAAATTTCAACCAAAGTATTTTAATCACACAAACTCATTCGGAAACCAAGGTAATAAAACATAAGAATAGAGTTCCTTAATAAAAAAATAATGGGCTCGCTCAGTTACAAAAAAAATATCTTTAGAAAAACAGACATAATATTAACATCTTGAATTAACTGATTTATTATACATTGGTTTCAAAAACAAGAAAACAATCAAAAAAATCTACAAAACTCTAAGATCTAAATATAAATATCCTTTAATAATTACATACAAATTCAACAGTTTTAACAAAATAATGATTACCACTCTCTCATTCCACTTTCATTATTAATTCTATGATTACCAACTTTCGGTTTTTTATTAGATCTAAATACCATAAACCATAAAAAATACCAATAATAATCACAGTATTTAGATGGGACATTTTATAGAAAATATCAAGAGTTATCAATAAAAATTTTCCAACACATGAAATCACAAAAACACCATCCAAATCAATCTTGATTTCAGTTATTGTCTTTAATTAAGTTCATTCCACAATTTCCCAAATAATATAAATCATAATACTTTTACATTAAAAATGAATAAAAAATAGAAGTACATAATACCTTATCATTATTACAAGTTCAACATTATTCTATTAAGAATGGATGAACATGGATCAACCACCAACAAACTTGAAGGAAACCACCTCGGCACCTATCTACAACATACCACTATAAAGACATGCTTGAATCTTAATCCAAAATAAAGGAACTCTACAAAAAAGAACATCTAGATAGAAATAAGCATAAAGTAAGAAGAAAAAAATAGGATAAAATAGTACCCCAATCAAAGAGAGTTTGATTTTCTAATCTATGGTGTTTATAATCTCAAATTAAGTGGTTGGAGAGTGGTGAGAGGGCTAGGGGTCAGCTAGTGTTCGAGAAAAGAGATTAAAAATTAAACCATGTAATTCTTAACCATATATTTATAAAGGAACCCTATAAATATTACACCATGGCATAGTGACTCTCTCTATGAATCTGGTGCCCTGGTCAAAGAGATATTTAGAATTCAAGTGTTTGAACCCCTAATTTTTGAACATTTTAAAAAACACCTAAATATTCTTTGATTAGAACCATAGAATGGAGTGTGGTGTTTCTCATTCCTAGAAATCCACAACAGACTCCCACCATGAAATATAGAAAATTTCCTCATTTTTTTGACCTACCACACCAAAGGTCACATCATGGTGGACTCCAGCTCAATGTTTTTCTTTCCCTATGTGTGATTCGAGCATACCTCAACCAAAAAACAACATTTACACCAACAGGATGTAGTGGGATTTTTGTTTCTCATAGGATAATCTTAAAGATCCACTCCTATTAACTTATCCAATTCAAGGGTAGGTGACTCACCCATGAAACTTCAGAATCTATAATGCACATGTGTAAAAAACTCTCTGGATTCTAGATAGTCTACTATTTATGATCATCCTTTTGCAAATGAAAAGTAGTGTTAATGAATAACCAAGATCCAAGAACATGTTGGAGACCTCTCCAAGACCTAGTGGTGAATCATTGATCATTATTAGATATAATAATCATCAGAACCTCATTAATCTCCAATTACTCCTCTAGATACTTCCTTGACAAAATATATATTAAGATCAACTTCTTGATCACTAAGAATTGATCTGAATTCATTAAGTAGTGCATGATCACCCATATAGAATTATAGCTTATCTGGTCTCAATGAAAACTGAAGAAGAAGTCTATCGAGATTTCCTCCCACTTATATTGGAAAATATCAAGTAGATGAATCAACACACTGGGAAAAAGATTTTCAATTTTCACCCTCTTGTAATCTAAATATAAATATAAAGAGTTTTAAAATGGTTGTTTCCACCCATGACATAAAAAATAAACTTTCATGGCATGGTACATATTTACCACACTAAGATTTACTACTAACGGAAAACAATAGAAATCATGAAGAACCATTTAATGAATTAATGAAGTAAAAAACAGCCTAAATTGAAACAAAACTTGATATTAATCATCCTCAGACCATCCCTTATGAGTATCGACACAAAAAAACTGATCTCTCTAAAAATCCACCTCATAATCCCATAGATGGTATTATTCCACCTGCTGCAATAAATATGACTACATCATCCTCATATATAGGCTACCTTTACCATTAACAACACACATATCAATAGAAATCATGGAAAATTCATCCATTACCATACAAAAAATCACCGGAAAAATGCATAGTATCATAGTGGGACTTCCTTCTCAAAGCATAAACCAAAACATTACCTTTCTCGGGTGTATAGAAAATATCTACATAATAATATTACAAGAATTTCATCTATTTTTTAAAATTAAATTTTCAATCATGATAGGATAAGACATACCACAAGATCTTATGATATGTGAAGACTATAAAATTCTATCCAATGAGGTAATAACACCACAACTCTAGAATAAACACAACTACATCAAGGTCAAGATAATGAGCATCATAGATACATTTAGAAATTCAAAACTAGAGATATACACAAAAAAGAACCATTGTTTGTTATATTAAAGAAAAACCCATTTCAGTAAATTAATCATCATAATACACCTTAACTATAACCCCCTCCTTTGGAAAATAAATAATAGGATCACTGAATAGATTCTCCTTGAGATATTCAAAATTAGCCTCACACATTCCATTCCACACAAATTCCTAATCCTTCCTTGTCAAAGTTTTCATAAAAGTTTCAATCTAAGAGAATTTGGGTATGAACCTCTTGTCATAACCATTAAGACGAAGTAAACTCCACACCTTTAAAACACTCTTGGTGGATACCAAATAAACAACCACCTCAAAATTACAAGTATCGATAACTACTCCATGTTGAGACACAACATATCCCATGAAATAAACCTCACAAGCCCAAAAATTTCACTCTTAAAATTTTATGAATAGATAATGACAACTAATAACTCCCAAAACTACTCACATATGCTCTATATTCTCCTCCTTAAACACCATAAACATAAGGATGTAATCAATAAACCCCTCCATGAGTCAATATATTAATTCATGGAACACTACATTCATCTATCTGATAAACATGATTGAAGCATTTTAAACACCGAATTATATCACAAAAAACTCATAATTACCTTAACAATGTCTGAATTTTGTTTTAATAATATCCATATACTTCACTTGAATTTGATTATATCTTAACCACAAAGTGATTTTATATAAAAAATTATCTCCCTACAACTAATCAAGTAAATCACCAACTCATAGAAGAGGATAACAGTTCTTCACTAATTCATTATTCAAGTGGTGATAATCAATACACAAGAATAGACCATCATCCATATTATTCAAAAAAACCTAATAACCCCAAGATAACACACTAGGATAAATGAATCCTCTATAAATAATATCATCAATATGAATCCACTACTCCCACAACTCATAAGAGGAAATCCTTTATAGAGAAAATGGTAGAGGAGTAGTTCCTATCTATGAATCAATCCAAAACATGATATCACATCAAGGGGGAACCATCTCAACCACTTCTAGGAAGACATAAAGGTACTCTTCCACAACCATTGGAAGCACCACTGATTTATCCTCTACAAAGCTCAATATCATCCTGGAAATAAAATAATATAAGGTCTTAACATGACTGTAACCCATATAAGGGTCTCTCTCACCAAAAAAACATTGCCTATTCACAATTATAATCATACAATATTATGAACCTTTGGAATAAATCCTTAATATATTACACCGAACATAGAGATTACATGTTATGGATGATGTCATATATCAGTATCTATAATCATGGGTAGTCTCCCCCGTAGAATTCTTTCCATGGAATCAACTCATGATCTCTACACACATCATATAAACTAGCTCATACTCTAACTAACATAGTTAATTAAAATGGAACTATAAGTCTATCCACCTCATGTCATAATTTAGAAAATGTTAAGGTTCCATTAATAAGTGTATAAATCCTAAATAAAACAATGAATATACCCAAGTAAAAAATAAAAAAATATTACTATGTATGATAGCTAGCTCAATAGGCATTAGAAACTTTAAGTCATGCATCCAACCACCATTACCTCCGCCCTGATAGAGACCACATCCATGGTAATTTTATTCTTGATATCTATAAGGAAAAGGGGAATCATAAGTATTTCATATTCCTACCCCACCACCTCTCTCATGGTCAATACATAGAGCTCCCAAATGTTTCTTCTACCTCAGAGGATATTGCTACAATGGATGAGCCTGAAGAGGGAAGCTAGTTCCACAATGAATACCAAGAATGTTTGGTAACTAAATCCTATAATTTTCATGACCTTTAAATGCATAAAAATCATACATGATCTACTATCAGGTTCTTGAGAACATAAATCCCTATAGAAACAATATGAACAAGGATGGAACTAGCACCCCACTACCTGAATGTTCTACTCGCCAGGTAACTGATAACTTATTCCATAACTCTAATCCACAAATTTTACTAGTGTCATCCCATCCATGATGATATATTTTTAGACATAAAAATTTAAAGAGAACTTTCCTGGGCACCCTCAAATGATTAGTGTGATTTTTGGGGTACTTAGGTGCAGTAGAGTGGCTGACCAAGGTCGTCTCTCAAAGGAGGAAGTGAATTAAAACAACTTTTTAGAGGTACTATAAAAATAAAATAAAAGAGAATAAAAACACCACTTGAAAGAATGGGTGTTGGTTATAGTTTATAAATCTAGAAGAAGTTTTCAGGAAGAATATTGTATTTTTTTTAAAAAAAATTAACTTCAATTAAAATGAAACAACAAGAAAATGTTGTTTTAGACAATATTTAAAAGACGTAATAGATCTAACTATACCTATTCAATAAATTATTTATCATTATCATTTAAATTAACATCCACTTAATTATGATCCCTTAACTTTTTAACCCTCTAACCCTACAAGAATTAACCTTACCACAAAGATGAAGTGAATTAAACCCTAGGTTATATTCGGAACATGTAATCGCATCACCCTACTTTGATTGATGTTCTAAGGATAGATTATGGTCAGTGGTAAATTAAGGCACATATAAATTATGGAAATGAGGAATAATTCTGTTTATAGATTATGTTTGAACTCTACAAATTAATCCCATGTGGTTTTGAATTACCGGTTAAGGTTGCGCTCTCACAGTTCACACAATTCCCAACCTCGCGTGTTTTGTGTTAACTATTAAATTGCTTGATTAGTTTCATTTAAATTAAAAACTCAATTAATAGATCATAATATGTTAATTATAGTATCTCATTGATTCAAAATAAATTAATTAATAAGTATAGAGGTCGATCGATTACTAAAAAGAACTACTCTTCCATGGGTGGTGTAGTCATTGTAGAAACGTTTTCCATGTGCAAAGGTTTAGAAAGGGTAGAACCCAATCATGTTTCTACTATTGATTCCAGAAAAATTAGGAAGATTAATAGAAGTATAAATTAAAACAAAACAGAAGAAAAAATGATGAATAAAATAATATCAAAGAAGTTTATTATACAAATGAAAACATTACAAAATGAAGAGGAGAAGGGGGCTTCGATGAGGGGATCCTTTCTTCAAGAGCTACCCCTCTTACAATGGTTGGATAATTTGGTTGAAACCAATTATCCTCTTCCTTAAATATCCTAATTCACGTCCCAACCCCACAAAATGAGAAAATCACCAATTTATAGAGTGGTGGGGAGGCTAGGTTCAAAGTGGTTTCAAGTGTGAATGGGGAATCTCTGCCAAATATTTTATTACAACTTTCACCGCCCATTGGATCACCAAAACTCGTGAATCAATTGTCCTTACATAAGGATGATTCGTGTGAAAATGATTCTTCGAGATTGTATGAAAATGTTTTCCTAATACAATAATGGATGAAGATGTTTTGGCCCAAATACAGAACCCATTTCCATTCTGCCGAGTCCATCCCACCATTGATTTAATGGCCCATTTACTCCAACCAAATGCACTCTTTAGCTATAGTGTCCTGAATAAAAGTTTTATAACATTATGTTAGGAACATTTTTACAAAAATTTAATTTCAAATAATTCATATTAAAATATTTATGTGTGAAATACTGCAGTTCATTTTAAAAGGGTAAAACTGTAATTTTAATCAAATTTTCAAATGAATGATCTAATCCCAAATATTTCAAAAATTAATATATTTAACACAATGTGAGGAAATTATGTCATTTAATATCAATAAAATATTCAAAAAAATAATGTTTTATCAACTCCCCCACACTTACCCTTTTTCACTCCTGGGCAAAACCTTATATCAAGTAAACATCAATATCAAATCAAAATGAATTTTAAAACACATATACTTGAGATCCAACAATTACTCACCAAGAAACAAAAGATATCACACCTCATAAAAAACCATTATTTCAATTTCTTCATTTATATCATTCAGTATATTTCCACTTCATTTATCCTCTCATGCACAGAACACTTACCTCACTTGAATATTCTCTTATCACACAAATGTCAAAACAATGCAATATATTTCTCATCCAAACTCATACAAGGGTCACCATAATCTTGATAAATTCCTACATCGTCACCTGATGTGAGTCAAGGACATATGTTTATCATGAGGGCTTTTCAGGGTTGTTCTGTGGCTTTCAGTTGGTAGGATTTAGATGTGAAAAACTCTGAGGTTGAATGAGGAGGGCTTGACTCTTTGAAGAAAAATTGTATTAATCTAATTTTCACTTAAATATGGTCTCCTTATTAATCCATGTAGTATTAATTCATCTCTATCATCATGAAAAGTCATGGAATGTTTACACCATTCATCATTCAGCAACTAAAATTTCAATCTTCTCAAACATGATTTTCTTGAAAGCTCCAGATAGGCACAACTTTCTACCTCAATTAGAAGATAAGAAAAGGCATAGCTTCACTTGTCATGAAAGCTCCAGAAAAGGCACATCTTTCAATATAATGATTTTCTTCAGCAGCGAACACATCTATTTAGAATTTAATTTTCTACCCAAATTATCATAGAATGTGGTATCACAACACAAGATATCTTCCACCGCACTTAAGTTCAAATATATTATGCAATTACACTTCAAGAGTTGGTTGGATAGGGAAAATTTTCTTATAGTGTGGCTAACCTAACAGGATGTGCATGGATACTAAGGGCTAAAAGGATTAAATGTTCAAGGTAGGCCATTATAAAAAAGGATTCTTTGAAATCAGGGCTTTAATACCAAACAAATGCCTCAATCATTTAAACATAAGTACCTCAAACCCTCAAGTTTTGATAGGAATATATCAAATTCTGGTTAAATCAAGCATGGTTTAGTTCTCTCAAGAAGTTAGGTGAATGTAACGAATATGAAAATAATGGTTCATAAGCCTCACATGAAAGTGATTTTTAATATAAAGACAGTGAGATGTGGCATGGGATTCAAAATTCAGTGTACTTTTCATGAAATTACTAAATATTTGAACTTGAAACAACGTAATTTCAGCATTCATTTAAGGTCGGTTTCCAGGGATAAATTTTTTCACTCATTGATATGGATTTCAAAATGGTGATGAGAATCATTTCAGCTCAAAATTTTCAAAAACACACAGAAAATTGAAAAATAAACACACAAAATTTAAAAAACACACAATTTTTTTTGTTTTTCTTAATAGGAAAACAATTGAAATTACTAAACTGAAAGGTTCCCTCCCCCACACTTAAAATATTGCATTTTCATCAATGTAAACCTATGATATTATATATGCACATGAAATGTATAATTTTAAATTGGACAAAGAATGAAAAAGTTAAAGGGTTAGGAACAACCTGATGTGCTCAAGTGATGATGGGGTCATGCAGTGTGATAAAATCCACTGCATCAATAGGTAGTCCCTCAATGTATCTCTTCAAACGTTGACCATTGATTGTAAAGCTCCTTCTTGTATCCTCTTGTGTGATCTCCACTACACTATAAGGAAAAAATCAGTCACAATATAAGGACCTAACCATCTGGAACCCAACTTACCAGGCATCAGCTTTAGTCATGAACTATAGAGAAGGACTTTCTATCCAACATGAAACTCCTTTTTTTGGATCATTCTATCATGTGATACTTTTGATTTTTCCTTATAGAGCCTTGAGTTCTCATATGAAGACAATCTAATCTCCTCAAGCTTTTTAATATGAAGCATCTTTTGGATTCCAGCTTGGGCCAAATCCATGTTGCATTTCTTTATAGCCCAATAAACACGATGCTCAACCTCCACGGGGAGATGACATGCTTTCCAAAAAACAATATGAAATGGGGACATACCAATGGGTGTCTTGTATGTTGTCCTATAATCCCACAATGCATCATCCAAGTGCTTGATCTAATATTTCCTATTTGGCTGCACAATTTTCTCCAAAAAACATCAACTCCCTATTTGAAACCTCAGCCTGTGCATTTGTTTGAGGGTAGTATGGTGTTGATGTTTTGTGTGTCACCCCATACTTCTGAATTAGGGAAGAAAAATTTAGATTTCATAAGTGTGTCCCTTGGTCATTGATGATGGCCTTTGGTACTCCAAAGCTGCAAAAAAAATGTGCTTTGAAAAAGCCCACAAAAATATGAGAATCATCAGTCCTGGTGGCCTTATCCTCCACCCATTTACTCACATAATCAATAGAAACCAAAATATATAAAAATCCAAATGAACTAGGAAAAGGACCCATAAAATCAATGCCCCATACATCAAAAATCTCACAGAATAGTATGGGTTGTTGGGGTATCTCATGTCACCTAGAAATGTTCCCAGTGTATTGGTAATGAGAGCATGACTTAAAAAACACATGGGAATCATGGAATAAGATAGGAAAATATAATACAGAGTCCAAAACATTACTAGTTGTCCGTTGGGGTACAAAGTTTCCACCACAAGCAAGTGTATGAAAAAAATGTAAAATAAACTCCAACTCATGATCAGGAACACACCTCCTAATAACTTGATCACTGCACATGCACCAGAGGTATGGATCATCCCAAACATAATACCTTGACTCACTTTTTAATTTTTGGACTTGATGTTTCTTTAAATTTGTAGGGATTTTAGAGGCAACAAGGTAGTTAACTAAATTTGCATACCAAGGATGTGTACCTGAGATGGAATAAAGATGGTCATTGGGGAAAGTGTCTCGAAGTGGTACCTGGTCCAAGGTGTCATCCTCTAGTGCGTGATTAAGCCTAGTCATGTGGTCTGCCTCCAAGTTTTCTGACCCCTTTTTTCCTTTATCTCAATATCAAATTCCTGAAGAAGTAGAATCCATCGAATCTGCCTGGGCTTTGCATCTGGATTCTTCAATAGGTACCTCAAAGATGTATGGTTAGGAAAAACAACTACTTTGGAGCAGAATAAATATGAACGGAATTTATCTAAAGAAAATATGATAGAAATAAATTCGTTTTCCGTGGTTGTGTATTTTTATTGGGCTAAATCCAGTGTCCTCGTTGCATATGTGATCACATGTGAATGTCCCTCCACCCTCTAAGATAAGACAGCTCCAACCATGAAGTTGGAGGCGTCACACATAAGCTCAAAAGGAATCTCCCACTATGGGGGTTGTAAGATAGGTGGAGTGGTCAGACACTTATTTAGATCATCAAAGAAAGTCTTGCAAGAATCATCAAACACAAAATCAAAATCCTTTTAAAGTAATCTGACATAGGAATAGAAATCTTACTAAAATATTTGATGAAGCGCCGATAAAATCCTGCATTCCCTAGAAAACATCTAACATCATGCACACATGAAGGATAGGGTATGGATGAAATAATGTCTATCTTATATCTATCAACCTCTATCCTATGTTTTGACACTACATACCCTAAGACAATGCCATGCTCTACCATGAAATGAAACTTTTCAAAGTTCAGGACCAGATTCTTCTCAATACAATGATTCAACACCTTTCCTAAACTACTTAGACATTCATCAAATGAAGACCCATACACTGTAAAATCATCCATAAATACCTCCATGGAAGTCTCAATAAAATCAGAAAAAATACTCACCCTACATCTCTGGAAGGTACCTGGGGCATTGCAAAGTCCAAATGGAATCCTTCGGTAGGAAAACATGCCAAAGGGACAAGTGAATGTAGTCTTCTCAGGATCCTATGGAGCTATAGGAACCTGAAAATATCCAGAAAATCCATCCAAGAAACAATAGTGTGTCTTCCCAGCAAGTCTCTCAAGCATCTGATCAATAAATGGGAGGGCGAAATGGTCCTTGCGAGTAGATTGATTTAGTTTCCTATAATCAATACACACACACCAACTGTTTTGCACCCTCATTGGAATTAACTCATATTTCTCATTTTTAACAACAATAACACCATTTTTCTTAGGCATAACCTAAATAGGACTTACCCACTAGGAATCTGAAATGGGATAGATTATACCTGCCTCGAGCAATTTTTCAACCTCTTTTTTACCAACCTCCAAAAGTGTTGGATTGAGTCTCCTTTGTGGCTGCCTAACCGATTTGGCCCCATCCTCCAAAATAATCTTATGCATGAAAATGGAGGGGCTAATACCTGATATTTCCGCCAAGTTCCACCCAATTTCCATGATGTTTTCCCTCAAAATATTCAAAAGTTTTTCTTCATATTCAAAAGAGAAATTGTTAGCAATGATAACAGGTAATTTCTCACCACTCAACAAGTATGAGTATTTGAGATTTGTTGACAATGGCTTGAGTTCTAGTGTAGGGGGGTGGTGTATGGATGGAAACATATAAGGAACTGAAATATGAGCACAAAGAGAATTAGTATCAGAATATACATCATCCAAATCAGAGAATAAAGTATAAAATCCATCAGCATACTCAACAGCCATGTCATAATCTGAGGTCACATGATCAAAATCAGAATATGATTCCATTTCAAAATCAAATCTAAGAGAGTCTTGTTCATTATAAATAGGTGTGGAAGTACTCTTAGACGTCAAACTAGAACCAATACTCATAATCTCCCTAAGCATAGAACAATCAAATTCCAAGGGGTTTTTATTTGGTGGTTCAAAATGGGATATAAAAAATTCATAATGATCCTATGAGGGGTACATCATGGAATCCATAGCATTACATATCACAACTTCATCCCCAAATTCCATGGAAAGTGTACCCTCATTGACATTAATGATAGTTTTTTGCAGTTTTTAGGAAGGTTCTACCTAAGATAATGGGAGCATGAAAACTTACCTGATCTTCCTCCATGTTAAGCATGTAGAAATATTCTAGAAAGATAATTTATCTTACCGAGACAAGTACATCCTCAAAGACTCCCACTGGATATGCCATAGCTCTATTCACCAACTGTACCACTACTCTCGTTAGTTTTAGCTCACCAACCTACAAAGAAGATAATATAGAGTGATTCATCACATTTATGGAAGCTCCTAAATCAAAAAGATCATTAGAAAAGTGTAACTCCCCTATGGTTCAGGGGATTGTGAATTTCACGGGATCCTTGTACTTTGTTGGCATTTCTAAAGTTGGTGTAATGAGTGTTGACACATTCCTTCCAAGATTTATCCTCTCATTTCCCTTGAGGCCTCTTCGATTGGTACAAAGTTCTTTTAAGAATTTTTCATACCTTAAAATTTCCTTGATGGCTTCAAGTAGAGGAATGTTGATCTCAACATGCTTGAATGTGTCCAAAAAATCATTGCTCATATCTTCTTCAGCTATCTTTTTCATTTGAACAACCCTGTTTGGAAAAGGAAGGGGTTTAGGAGGAACATCATTAATCTTTTGATAAAATTTATCTTTCTCCTTGGATTTCTCATCAGCTGGCTTTCAATGGGGTTTATCTGGAGTTGAGGTGAATCCCGGTGGAATGATAGGTGCAGATGTATCAGTTGTTTTCTTCCCACTTCTCAATGTTATGGCACTGACATTCCCCTTGGGATTTGGAGTAGGTTGGGAGTGTAGATTTCCAGAATTCTTACTTACCTATTCATGGAGGGCAGTGGCAATCTAGCTCATTTGAGTCTTCAATTCCCTCAGCTCCGAACCATGACTCTTCAGCTCATTCTGTTTATTAAGAACAATTTTCTTCAAAAGATCATCAGTGTTAGAATCTACCTTGGATGGGGGATTCCATTGTTGTTGTCTTGTTGATGTTTGGGTTTCAAATCTCCTTTGGGGTTGCTGGAAACCCTATTGGTAAGGTGGAGGCTACTAGAAGTTTTGTTGAAAAGGGGGCCTTTGTGGTTGTCCATAGCCATACCTCATGTCTGATTGATCCTTCCACCCTTGGTTGTATATTGGAGTAAATTAATCAAACTTCTTTTGGGGGTATGTCTGTTGTTGTTGCTGATATGGTCTCCCTGGGAATACTATAGTGCAATCCTCTGTCTCTTGTAGTTGTGGGCAACAGTCAATTGGGTGGATTGTCTCAGTGCAAATGTCACAAGGCCTTGAAGGAGGGGGTTGGGATATCTTTTGTGCCAAATCAATCTGCCTCAGCATGGTTGTCAATTCTTCTAACTTGGTATCAATCAAATGACTCTCAAGAGAAGAAGGACTTACCTGATGTACTCCCCTGACATGTGGTGTACCTTGATCGCCAAATTGTTGGGAGTTTTGGGCCATTTTGTCAATCAATGCATGTGAAGCTACTGGTTTCATGTCCACCAATTCTCCTCCAGCCATAGCATCCACCATGCTTCTCTCCATAGCTATGAGTCCTTCATAGAAGTACTGAATGAGGAGTTGCTCACTGATTTGGTGATGTGGGAAGCTTGCACAAAACATCTTGAATCGCTCCCAATAGTCATACATTGACTCCCCTTATGCTTTCTTGATCCCAGAGATCTCTTTACGAATGGAAGTGGGCCTTGATGCTGGAAGAAATATCTGCAAGAAAAGACGTTTCAAATCGTTCCAACAAGTTACATCGTCAGGTTGTAAATAATGCATCCAGTCTTTCGCAGCTTCATCAAGTGAGAATGGGAATGCTCTTAGTTTGATTTGATATTCAGAAACATTTATTGGTTTTAAGGTTGAGAAAACCACTTTAAATTAATTAAGGTGTTTATTGGGATCCTCACCTGAGAGGACATGAAATTTTGGAAGAAGATGAATTAATCCAGATTTCAATTCAATGTCTGATTCAAGATTTGGGTATGCAATACAATTTGGTTGATAGTTAATATCCAGTGTATCCGATTCTAAAATAGTTATATTAATTTCATTTCCATTATTTTCAGACATTGGTTGTTGTTTTAAGTTGTAATTATAAGTGTTTCCAATTTCAATGTTCTTGGAGTGGATGAATTCTCCAACTGTTTGAATGTTGAAACTTCCTGTAGACTGACAATGTCTGATTCGAGCCCTAAGTCTGCGTTCAATCTTAGGGTCAAGATCTAAGATATCTTCGAGATTAGTTCATTTCATAAATAAATGAAATATTAAAATTAAATAAAGAAAAATGGACCACAATAAAAAAAATAAGTTTGAGTTGGTCCGATAAAAATAAAAGAAGAGAGTAAGAGAAAAAAAACTTGAGAAAGGGGAAAGAAGAAAGAAATATGAGAAGAAAAGAATTAAATGAAAAATAAAATAAATACATATAAATGGTTAAATAAATTACTTGCCTCCCCAGCAATAGAACCAATTTGAAATAGTGTTTTAGTGGGAGCTCTCAAATGATTAGTGTGATTTTTGGGGTACTTAGGTGCAGCAGAGTGGATGACCAAGGTCGTCTCTCAAAGGAGTAAGTGAATTAAAACAAATTTTTAGAGGTATTATAAAAATAAAATAAAATAAAATAAAAACACTACTTGAAAGGATGGGGGTTGGTTATAGTTTATAAATCTAGAATAAGTTTGTTGGAAGAAGATTTCATTTTTTTTGTTTTTTGTTTTAAAATGAATTTTGATTAAAATGACAGAACAAGAAAATGTTTTTAGATAATATTTAAAATACGTAATAAATATAACTCTACCTATTCAATGAATTATTTATCATTATCATTTAAATTAACATCCACTTAATTATGGTCCCTTAACTTTTTAACCCCCAAACCCTATGATAATTAACCTTACCACAAAGATGAAGTGAATTAAACCCTAGGTTATCTTCAGAACATGTAATCGTAGCACCCTGATTTAATTGATGTTATAAGGATAGATTATGGTCAGTGGTAAATTAAGGCACATATCCATTCTGGAAATTTGGATTAATTGAGTTTATTGATTATTTTTTAACTCTACAAATCAATCCCATGTGGTTTTGAATTACCGATTAAGGTTGCGCTCTCACAGTTCACACAATTCCCGACCTCGCATGTTTAGTGTTAACTATTCAATTGCTTGATTAATTTAATTTAAATTAAAAACTCAATTAATAGATCATAATATTTGAATTATAGTAGCTCATTGATTAAAAATAAATTAATGAATAAGGATAGTGGTCAATCGATTACTAAAAAGAACTACTCTTCCATGGGCGGTGTAGTCATCGTTGAAACGTTTTGCATGTGCTAAAGTTTAGAAAGGGTAGAACCCAATCACGTTTCTACTCTTGATTCCTGCCCAATTAGGAAGATTAATAGAAGAATAAATTTAAACAAAACATAAGAAAATATGAGGAATAAAATAATATCAAATAAGTTTATTACACAAATGAAAACATTACAAAATGAAGAGGAGAAGGAGGCTTCGATGAGGGGATCCTTGCTTCAAAAGATACCCTTATTACAATGGTTGGAGAATTTGGTTTAAACCAATTATCCTATGCCTTCAATATCCTAATGCACGTCCCAACCCCATAAAATGATAAAAACACCAATTTATAGAGTGGTGGGGAGTCTAGGTTCAAAGTGGTTTCAAGTGTGAATGGGGAATCTCGGCAAAATATTTTATGGTAACTTTCACCGCCCATTTGACCACCAAAACTCCTGAATTATCTATACATCCAGAAGGATGATTCTTGTGAAAATTAGTCATATATCTTCTCTCAAAAGTTGGACCTAATCCAAGCATAGATGGAGAAGTCATGTCTCTAATACAGAACCCATGTCCATTCTACCGAGTCCATCTCACCGTTGAATTAATGGCCCATTTACTCCAAATAAATGCAATCTTTAGCTCTAGTGTCCTGAATAAAAGTTGTAGAAAATTAAGTGAGAAACACTGTTAAAACAATTTAAGTTAAAATAATTTATATGAAAATATTTATGTGCAAAATACTACAGTTCATTTTAAAAGGGTAAAACTGGAATTTTAATCAAATTTTCCAATGAATGATCTAATCCCAAATATTTCATAAATAAATATATTTAGCATAATGTGAGGAAATTATGTCATTTATTATCAATAAAATATTCAAAAATAATAATTTTTTATCAAACCTCATAAAAACCTCTTCCCTCAAAATTAACTTTATATATGTTATCAGCATGAATAGGTTGACCTCGTGCTAGATATTCGGATGAAAACCCTTTTAAAAGTACCTTTACCTAGCATTCTAATCTAGCTGATGATTTAGACTTAGGTGAAAACCTATCAAAAACCTCTTCCATCACCAACACCTTAATATATATCAGAAACTTGAATAGTGTATCCTAAAACTATATCAATAGATGAAAACCCTCCTCAAAATGATTTCCCTAACCTCCTCATTTGGAATATGGATTGAAGAATAACACAATAGGTTCTTATACCAAAAACTAAAATCTTTCATGATGGAACTCACCAGATGATCAGTAACAATATCCTACAAAAAACCATATTCAAAGTCAAATAAAGAAACATTTCCTAGAACCAGTCATGAAACTTCTTCCATTAAATTGTTGGCTCAACACGATATTTGATGAATAAGATGTGCTACTACCAATCTACCAAGTGTAGTATTGTCACATAAAACAAATCTCAGTACTCACTCTGAGTAAAAATCGAACTAAAATAAATATCCACATCCAATAACTAAACCTCAGTCTCCTACTCTAAATATAATCTCTTTTACTTCTATAAAACCTTTTTCTTAAACTCTATGAGTGTCCTCTTCCATGTTCCATCTTCATTGAACTCCACTCTATATTGATTTTATAGCACATATTACTGAATATATTTTGTATGAACATGATTTGGATGTCATCCCTGATCCATTACTATGAAATAAATAATGTTAGAGACTTATAAACCCATAATATAGAATAATTATGGTTAATTAAGTATTTTTCATCTTAATTTCCATTTTCTACCCAAATAAAAAAATCACTAGAAATCATGATGCATGATCCTTACCTAGGTCTCTAACCTACCAGTAGAATCACATATCTTATTAAGTTTAGTAAACATGATGGTCTTTGAATTAGATCATAGGGATGCCTTAATGACCATTTATTAAAAAACATATCTTATTTACATCATGTAATAATTTTAGTCCATATTATTTCCCTAATAACCCATGTAATCCTCACCAGTCCCCATATCTGAACTCCATTGTACATATCAAACATCAGCAATCATACCACTCTATCATGACTATCCCTCCATCGATTACCCTCCTAGGCTAGCAGTGGAGTGATAGAGATAACCCCAAAATAACTCCTTCAATGTTTTTTCATTTTGAAACTAGATATGAGTTTATAAAATGTGTACAATGGGAGTCATTACCCTCTATATAAAATTTAAGGCCATGTGATAATATGAGATCCAACAACCAAATATAACCTGAAGATATATAAAGAAAATCCCATCACATGACATTAATGTCATAAAAATGATAAAAAAAATTGATTGACGTTAAAAGAAGCACCTAGGAAGTGACCAAAAAACTATAACAACTTCTGAATAACTACTTAGAACTGGTAACATCTAGATAGATCACCAATAAGATCATATTGACCTAAAAAAATATTTTATATATAGGGTGATCATACAATTATACTCAGAAGGATCCTCCCTCAACCCTCTCATGAAAATATGAAAGAAGAATCCTAAATCCTGGTGATTAAACAAATAAAATCAACTTTTCACCTAAAATGGTAAAACTATATCCCATCCGGATAGAATGAACTCACTAATTAACACATACAAGGAATAATATCTATATAAAAACTTATATATAAGAAAGATAACCATAATCCACTTCCATGTTTATTTATCTCTCTCACACCCCAATTCCAAACATCATACATTACAATCACTTCCAAAAGTCACCCTTAATGTGGTTCGTCCCTCATCCCTACCAACCTCAGTCCCACATAGGGCCCAAAATATCTTTCTAGCATTGGTATACATATTTATATCATCTCCTCATCATTATCATCTCATCCATAACCAAGTTACTAAGTTGAGAATCCACTATAACCCATGTATAATGCATTATACCTCAATCCATCATAGCCAATGAAAGTACACCTTCTAGAAACAATAGTCACTATAGTTGGAATACATGTATGTGATATAAACTCAACCAAATATAGATCTCACATACAAGTATAGTAAAATCACGATCTATCACAAGCAATGTATACACGTACTATATACCTTAATTCGTTATTCCCTATATACACCTACACATAATGCAATACTGAAGCCAGAGTGGGTAAGTGGGAAAACTCATACATCAATTCCCTGAACAACCTAGATGTTGTAGAAAACACACATATCCAAAACATTTGGGCATTATCTACCCACCTGACTCAGGTGGTGGAGCATATAAGATAATAAAACATAATAATAGTATCACGCACAACCATACAAAGGGAAACTATCTAGCCATAGACTCATCTACAACTGTTTTACCACATGTCACCAGGTTTCCCCCACTCAAGAATTAGAAATAAGATCTTCTACATGAACACAAGTATAAATATTTTACATATTTAACCATATTCACTTGTAATTATCAAATACCAATAAGGTTTTTGTTAAACCCATTATAAATTTTAGTTTAATCAAACATTTCATTAAAATCCAACGTGCTTTCATTACTCCCATTATAAATTTCTAATTCCTACCCCATGGCCATAGAAAATTAATTCCAATCATAACATGGTTTATATTGTTCTACATTATCACCCATACCATGAGTCTATTATCATTTCATTACCATTCCATAATTTAGGAACTCTAGGACTAATTCTAATTTAACACTGGTAGATGCACTCATAATTCATATACCAATTAATATAGGTTGATGGAAATTTCAACAATAAACCATTCAGAAACCTATCATCGAATAAAAAAATATAAATCAAGATTTGAAAGACTATCTATCAACCTATACCCAAGAAACACATCAACAAGCCTCACACAACAACCTAACAAGAAATGAATCCCCACTCTCAACATATTCCATCAATTTCCATCATCCTCAACTAAACTAAAAGGTAATAAGAAACCCATCATCTAATCTTTCATCATCCATCCATTATCAATCATCCCAACCAATATTTTTTTTAATATACACAACAAAGGATCTACCATCCTAGAGAACACATACTTGGAAACTAATTTATTTTTAGCACACAAACTCATGGTGAAACCATGGCCATAACACCAAGGCATAAAATCCCTTAACAAAAATTAATGGTCTCACTTATCCCTAACAAATTATATTCAGTAAAAAATCTATTTTATTACCATATATAATTAATTGATTCATTATTACTAGGATTTTGAATTAAGAAACATATCATCAATAGCTATCAAAAGCTAATATCCAATAATAAATATGTTTCAAGAAATACTTTCATTTTAAATAGTTGTAACATAAGAATGGTAACTAATTCCTATTGTATCTTTTATTATTCATTCTATAATTACTAGAATTAAATTTTTTATCTTATTCCAAGAACATAAATCATGATATACAATTAACATAATAACAACAAGTAGATAACATGATATTTAGTAATTATCAAGTGGTATCAATAATAAATCACCAACACAGGATATCATAATTTCCACTTATAATTCATTCTCTATTCTAGTTATTATCTTAAATTAGGTTGGTTATACTATTACCTAAATAATTTAAAGGGTGATACTTTTAGTATGACGTGTCATTTAAAAGGATAAGTAACAAATCCCGTAACCTGATTAAAAGTTCAACATTATTCATGAAATAATGGATGAACAGGGATAAAACACCACCAAACCAAAGGAAAACCACCTCTACACATATTCATATAAAACCATCATCATTACACACTCAAATATCAACCCAAAAAATGTAGAACTCCATAAAATGAGCCTCAATAAAAAAGAAGTACAAGGGAAGATGGGGATAAGTGGAGAATATGGTACCTTGATCCAAGAGATTTTGATATAATGGTCCAAGGTGTTTAGACTCTCAAAGAAAGTGGTTGGAGAGTGTTGAGAGGGAAAATCTTCATCTAGGATCTAAGATGATAAATTAAAAAAACCAAGGAAGTCCATACCCACTATTTATAGAGAAACCCTGAAAGACCTACATCATGGTGTAGTGACTCCCATTACTATTGTGATGCCTTTTGTCAAATAGAGGTTTGAAATTCAAGAATTTTTATACCTAATTTTCATGATTCTTAAAAACCACATAAATCATCTTTTACCATAATCATACTTTGACCCATAATATGAGGCATGGTGTTTTGAATTCCTTGTAGGCCACTATGGCATAGGGAAAATTCCCCTGTTATTTTGAATGGACATGCTAAAGACCAAGACCTAGAGGACTCCAACTTTTCCCCCTTCCCCCAAGAATATATCAAGAACACCTCAGCCAAGAACCACCATATTCACCAAAATGGTATGGCGGTCTCCCAATTTCCCAAATGGAGAATCTCAATTAACCACACCCAACAACATGTGGATTTTAGGGGTTTTTGTTTTCAATAGGGAAACCCCCAAAATCTATAACAACACCACACCCTCCATTACCGCATGGATCCTTAAGCATTTCCCAAAGGGGAAACACTTCAAAAAAAACACCTTCCAAAATGGCCTCCTATCTATTACACTCATTGTGGAAAAATAATCATGATGCAACTATCTCCAAAACACCCAAGGCCTCAAAAAATTCACACCACACTCATAACTCCAAACGAGCTAAAACTAGCTAGCACCATGACTACTATGGTATCATGGAGGTCCTCTAGATGGTAAAAAACTACACTCTCACCACCATAATTCCATTGAATTCCCATAAGGCTACTCTAAGCTCTAGGGAAAACAAAGGGAAGGGTTCAAAAAACTAGTCCCTCGTATAATGTTATTTTCACTTTGTTACAATAACTAAATTTAACTTTTAAAATTTATTTATATTAGTATACCCTTAACCGTTTTAATATATTATATAAAATTATATTTTAATTTTTACTGGAATAATATTTTATTTCTTTGAGCCAAAAATATACTCTAACTTGGCTCATGGGAACTAAATTATCTTCAAAATATCCTAATAAGAAACATAATATTATTTTTGTAAGGAAAATAGTTTATTTACTTTAATGGTAATATTTTAATAATAAAATAATTTATTAATATCAAACATCAAATTATTTATTTTTAGAGTAGTTTCAGGAAAATATGGATTTATTCATTAAAATATAATAGAATTGGGTGCTATAAACTATTTTCCCGCCATTTAAACAAATATATTTGATAAATAATTTTACTTGGATAAAGGTTTTTACCTTATCTTCTTCTAAAACCATGTTAAATAATCTAATTAATCATAAACCATATATATTGAATCCATAATCTTATATTATATATAATAAATTCCTATTAGAAAACAAATTATCTTATCATATAAGGTAATGAGATGAAAATACATATCTTTTATTAAGATCCTTCTAAGATTGAATTATTTATTTGAATTCAAGACATGATTTAGAAACCTTTTACCTTAATATTTAAATTAAAATCATAAGTTCCTTAAATTAATTCCTTGATATTGAACTCAGATTTACTCACAACATTTGTAAGGTATATATTTAGTATCATATAAACTTTAGGATTGAAGGGTTTATTTTTTAGAAATGATATCTAAAATGGATATTATATAGAGTTTCTTATTATCCTTTAGGTATTCCAAATAATTATATCATATGGAAATAATCTAAATCCCCATGGAAACCACATTTAGGTTTCAATCACTTTCGATGGATTTTAAAAGAAACATTATTGGAATTTATAACTAGATTTTCTTCTTACTAATTGAAATTTTACCAACATATATTGTCGATAAAACACTTAAAATTAGTCATCACATGCCCTAGTTAATTTATTCTAAATACATTTATAAAATTAGGAAAACATTTCTTAATCTCATTCAAATTTTTAGAACATTTATAAAAATTTCAAAGAAATTGATTCTTTAACCATAATATTCTTTAAAGAAAACCTTCATCCTCACTAAATCATTATTCGATCATACTAAATATCTTAGAAAATACTGAAACTATTTTCCATATTGAAACTAATTCCTTTTAAACCATATTTGAATCATTTTATTCTTCACATAATAATATGTATTCACTTGTTAATCAAATTTAATAGTTAGTTACTCGGGAATATTTTCATAAACACATATAATTTTATCTCATTTTTAACAAAAAAATTTAAGTTTCTATATTATTCTAACAAGTTTATTTCATTAACATTCTTATTTACAAATAAAGATATCAATGTTATGTCAGATTATTATGATGTTATTTACCTATAATATATGCTCTCATTATATGCGTATAATGATTTACTTTCAGTTAATAAGTAATTTTATTAAATATTATCTCACAAAATAATTCCCCCTTTTAAATCCATCATATCCATTAGTGGTAAAATATATATATTTCACTAATTAATGTGTTATAATTGGGGTTACTATGATCACTTATATATTAATGTGAGAAACCATGATAATCAAAACTGATATGATTCTTAAATAGTCAAGTGGATAACACATTGACCAAATGCATTTGGATATAAGATCCAATTTATTTCTCTAATATATGAATTCTTAGGGTTTCCTAACTAAGTGTAACCAAAATTCCATAGTATAATTTGGTTACATAACTCTTATGTTTATCCATATCCCATTCCTTACATAAGATAATCTAGGGGAACCTAGCTTTATCATGTACCTACTCAATTAGAAGATCGAGTGCTTGACTTTTGTTTTCAGAGGAAGGAATCATCCAATTAGTATTATTTTATGGGGATTTAATCTCTCTATATTATCACATTTTAGTTCATTATCATTTAGGTATGAATCGATTAATTTAATTTAGAATCTTAATCCCTCTACAAAATCAATATTTTCAGACCATATTGATTTATAACTCTTTACATAACTCATAACTTTTGTTTATAATTCAAATTAATATTCATATATATCTATAAACATACAAATATTTCCATGTATAATTTATATTAAACCCTTTCATGTAATATTCTAGGTTAATAATTAATCAACAATCCCCACAAGACTAATCATGGAGTGGTAGATAGTCAAACCTCACATTTCAAGATAAATCATAAGCCTCCAGGATAGTTAATAGTCTGAAATAAAGTACCTCTACCTATGGATCATTTACTTAAGATAGATTTTAGTCTTTCCAATAAATTATCCAAGATTAGTTTTGAAGTTGTATCTTGTAGTTTATCATGGTTTTTTTAATTCTGAGATACCCTAGAAGAAACCTACAGATGCATACATTCTATATATTGGTTCTGGATATAAATTGGCCATTTATGGGTTTGATTTGAATAGATTACTAAAACACTAAATGAATTAATTATATTTAACTAATGGGAATTTGTTGATACTTGGTATTTTCTAGGGGTTCATTGGATGAATTTCTATTAAGGTGTTTTTAATTTCGTAAATTTATGACAGATTCATTCAACAAAATAAGAATGAATTCATTTTTTACTAGTTTAATACATACACAATCAAAATTATAGTCCCCTATACACTTGGAGATTCATTTTCATCAACACATCATGGTAGAGGATTGTTTATTCCCTTAGAATTTGTAGCCTTAAAATTATTTAGGATGAATGAGAAAGTAAATCATCAATTGAAAATCTAAAATAAAAGTGATCATTAAAAAATTAATAAAATGAGAAATAATATCCAAAGCATCCCCTTTGTACTCACTTGGATCAATACATAATATTTTTATCCCATTATTGATTAAAATATCTCAATGGAATGCATAAGTATACTCATAAGTCCACAAGTTAAATAATAGAAAACAAAGAAATAACACACATTTCTCCATTATGTAAATAATTTCACCACTATTGGTGTGAATAAATTCACACTTTGAGAAAAAATATCAAAGTGTTAAAAATAATAATAGAATATGTAAATAAAAAAAATATTTATATCTAATGATATTTAGAACAACTTACAAGTAAAAAATTGAACACACAACAATAAAGTGGTAGAGTAACATTACATTTAAAACCGAAAAATGAATTTCTCCATTTTAATTCTTCACCATATCCTTATATAGGAACTTTTGGAGAAAATAATAGACCCTAAATCTTTAAAAGTCATTTGACGTGATTATGGTTGGCCTAGGGTGGTGGAAAGTGGTGGAATTAAGACTTTTCCGCCATTGACCCAAAATTTGAGCTAGGTTGCATCCCTTTGATAGAAACACCATAATGAGCTCATGGATGGTCAAATATGTTTGTGACATAGAAGAATAAATTGAATACTATGATATTATCTAACATATTTAAACATTTTATTCTATTTGGACTCATATTCTTGGAGTAATGATCAAAATTGTGGGATGTTATTCTAGGCCACCAAATCTTTCCAAAATTTCATCTTGCATTTTGGTTGCTTGGATCACCCATAAAACCTCAGAATTAGATATGTACATTGTTTAATGAAATGTTCAACATGATTTTCTCTATCCAAATATTTAATTTCATATTCATTGGAATTAAATCATGGTAATTGTATTCATTTTAGTGGGATGTTTTCCAATTTAAATCACCCATAATTTTCTAAATTCAAGTCCCAAGATGATTGTCTTCCAATGTGAAACTTCATGTTCAATAAATGGAAAATGTATTTGTAAAAAAATTTAACCACAATAATATAATATGAAAACAAAATTATGATCATGGTTTGTTTTACAAGGTGTTGAAAACTGTGTCGAATTATAGTTCAATTTAATCAAGGATTACAAAACATGATGTGAAAAGAAGCTATTATTTTAAAATAATTTAGTAAGAGTGATTATGAACAATTAAGTTCATGAAAATAATAATATAAAAAATAATATTATCCTATTATAGTGGATAATCATACCCCCAAGTTGAAGTTTTCTAGTCCTAAGAGAAAATTATCTCAAAAAGATTAAAATTTAATTCCCTTATCTAAGCACATTTTAACAAAAATTTATCACAAATAAGAACTCATACCAAAAAATTATGAACCCATAAAAAGTAAAAAAAAATTACATGAAAAATCAAATCCTAATTCCAATCCCATTCCTTTGTTCTAATTCATCAACAAATTTCATCCAATTTTTTTAAATCTTCAATATTTATTATGGAATACAAAATACATGGGGTTTCAGCATTATTCAAGGGGATAAAATTTAAAGTGCTAGGTGAGAATCACATTTTGATCCCAAAATGATAATTATTTCTTCATTTTCTTATTTTCAATTTTTCTATGGTAATTGATATTTCAATCAATCATTTTAACCCTTGTAGTAATACTTTTTTGATGATTCCCCATCTCAAATACCTTAGGGCACCAAGTGAAGCTCACATACTCATGCATCATCTTGAGTCAACTCAAAAAATAAAAAAAAATATAGAAACCAAAAATAGAGATTGAATTCCCAACTCTAGGCCAAACAACTATGAAGTCATGATCCCCAAATGTTGAGAGCTATGCATCAGATTAATCCATTTCTCCACATGAAACTTTATTATTATTTTTTACTATTCTTTATTTTTCTATTTTTATTTTGAATACTCAAATTAAAATTAAAATTACCATCAAACATATAATATTTTTTAGGGATCCCAAGAACTCAAAATAATACCCTAAAATCCAAATATAATGCATAGTAATATTTTAATTAAATATGATGAAAATTTTAATGGTGAAAATCACATTGTAAAGCTTCAATTTACAAATATTAATGCTTGTAAACATAAATTTTCATTAAACTAAATATCAAGGAGTGAAAATCTATTTTATATTTTTTTTAAGTTATTAATTATACATCATAACATGTAATGTTAAAGAATTTTATTTTCTAATGATGTACAATTTATTTATTTATGAAAAAAAATATTTACTTTTTTAATAAAAACCTAGAATGAAACTTCCCCCAGTGTTTAAAAATAAAATTTAGAAGTGGGATGAAGTACAAGAGAGGAGTTTTGAAATTAAATTTAAAAAATTATGGAATAATTAAACCTTGTGGTTTATTGATGAATGTCTTGGTGAATATAATTACTCATTCGATCTCCATGTCACTCATGAATTTCCAATAGTGGAAGGTAGAATATTGTAAAACTTTTATAAGTAGTTGATTTCCCTAAAAAAATGTTCAACCTAAAAATCCCTTTCATCTCTCATAAAAACCAAATTAGATTATAATTAAAACCCCATTATGTTCCCTTAATTAAAAATTAAGAAAAGTAAGGGTAAATGTAGCTATTTATTTCAACGCACTTAAGAACAGTAAAGGTACCAGTAATAATAATAATAATAATAATAATAAAACAAAAAAAATTGTTTCAAAAAATATACACAAAACTATCAAAACATTAATATGTACAAAGAATGGAACAAGGAAGTAATTAAAGTCATGGTTCAATGGTACTTGTTCTCCATTATCTCCCTTTGATCATGAGTTTGAGTCCCACAACCTCGCTGAACTCAATGGGGATTTCTCATAAGCATACATCTTGTCCTATTACTATATAATTTTTTGTAATGAAAATATTTATAATTATATATATAAATTATGTATGATGGAATCAGGACAAGAAACATCTTAGTGGTAGGTATGATCTACTGTCATCATTAGGTTGCAGCTTTAAGTCCCATTAATATTTTTTCTACCTTTGACATATGGCCTACCCTTTTGGAACTCATTTTTTTGATTTTTTAGAGACATTTTTTTTGTTTAAAAAAACACTAAAAAATTCAAAATAAAATAATAAAAAATATAAAAAAAATGGTTTTCCTTTCATGATTCACTTAGTTTAAAGTTTTTAGCTTGACGCGGACCCCCCCCCCCCCAATTTACTCAATATCACCATTCAACAAATTAATGATTTATTTTCCACCTCTTCCATGAGATCTATATTGCACCATTAGTTAGAGTTTAATTAAAATATAATCCTATGTTCCCTAATTAGCGTTCCAATCTAATGAATATCTAAAAGGGTTGATCAAATTAAATTCATAATCTAGAATAATATTGTAAGGATCATTCCTTATTATATGGATTTTAGAGATTTATAAATGAAAATATAAAGGTCTTGATTATCCCTTATAAATTAATTCATGAGTGTGGTGGGTAGGGCCATCATTTTGAGATTTATTTGGTTGAAATTTCCTAATATAGATTAATAATTTGAAACAAACTCGAATTATTTTTCCAAAATTTTAGAAATAATTAGTTCCTTTAAAAAAATTATAGCCACAAAATTTTCTAGACCAGTGTCAGGGATCAATATAGACTCATAGTTCATTATTTTTTAAGTTTTTTAGTGATTTTTGGTCCTAAAGAATCATTAATAGTGCTATATTTTTTAGACTTAAAAAATGAAGACAAATTTCTCTCATGTAAACAAATGAAATAAATCTCATCTTGAATTAAACATCCTTCAATAATTTCTTAATGGTCCTTGGGATCATATTCAACACTACCTATATAATTAACCTCGTAAAAATTATCATCATCCTTGATTTGATAGTATGCATTATAGAACTTTAGATCGTGGATCATGTTCCCAAAGGTTTTGGTTATTTTTTTATTCCTTGCTTAGATGACTAAGTTAATTGTTTCTTAGAAGGGACAAACAAGGATGATTGGAGTTTTCTACCTAGTTTCTAAGTATGGATTATTTTTATCTTGGGACATTAAGTTACTCAAAAGATACACCCCTAGGAGTAATGGCTCTTAAGTCTCCGGGTTTTCTCTCCCCTCGTGCTAGGGTTTCCCAGCACCTCCACTCCCTCTCTCTCGTCGCTCTCTCGCGGTGAGAGTTCTTCGGCATTCCTCTTCTTTCCTTTCCCATCGTCCCCTTTCTCTCCTTTTTTCCTACTTCTTCCGCTTGGCTTCGATGGATCTATGGCCCCCCTTGGAGACTCTCCTTCCCTAGATGCCTCCCTCTTTCCAGGGTTTTAATCTTGGTTACCTCTTCCTCATTCCTTTCTTCCAGTTATGGGTTTCATTCTCTGTTTCCCCCTATGGTTTCAATCCCAGTGTTACTCTTTCTCATTCAATTCCCTCGTCCATCTCATACATGCTCTGATCTCACATTCTACCGCTCCTCTCCAGGTCGGACATAGACCGATGGATACTCAGAGGTTTTGGGCAATGAAGTTTGGCCGCCGAGGGGATTCCTTTTAGGGTTTCATCCCCGGTTTCCATCAGGTTTTTCTCCACAGTTTCACTGTTCCTGGTTCCTTTAGGGTTTCATCCCCAATTCTTTTTTTTCTATGCGGTTCTTTTTTGGGATTTATGTTATCTATGAAACATTTTGACGCTTGTTCGGTGGTGGTTCAATTCGTGGTTATGCGTTTTATGTGCTATGACGACCTTGTAGATCTCTGGTGTGTGGTGTTTGGACGACGGCGTTGACGGTGTTGATTGTATGGCGATGATGAAAGTGGTGTTTTCCAATGGTTTTTATTTTTTGTGGGGACGGTGTTATAGATTTACGACAGCCTTGTTGGTCTTGGTATGGTTTGATGGAGTCCTATTCTGATTGCTGGTGTGGTTGTTTGCGGCCACTGGTGTGCTTAGGATAGGGATGTGATGATGATTGAAGGAAGACGACTGCGAGATGGTCGATGGACTCGACGTTTCTGATGGTGGTGGCTCATGGCTCAGAACTCGCGGCCTGAGGTTTTTGGTGTTGTGGTTCTCTGGCATGGGGTATTTTGGTACTCTATGTGTTTTTGTTGAAGATATGGTGAACTGTGACTTTGATGATGGTTTCGGGTGGTTCCTCATCGGCGTTATGCTGGTCTGGCGTTTCATTTTGGTTAGTTATGGTGGTGATGATGGACTTCGACGGTGATAGGATGGATGTGGGTGACAAGATGGAAGTTTCGTGCGGTGCATCATGATGGCAGGAGACGTGATTCCCCAGGTGGTGTTTGGTTCGGATTTTCAATTCAAATTTGAATTTTGAATATTGTGGCATGAGATTATGAATTTTATTTGGTTTGAATCTGTTTGTTTTTGAATTAGGTATTTTCCTACTTTTTATGGTGGTTTTTAATATTAGGTTGGATCTATTGTATGTGAGTTGTGGTTGTGAGGTTCCCACTAACCCAAAAAGTGGTTTATTCAGAAAATGAAAAAATATGAATTTGGAGTTGATTATTTTTATTAGAATGAATTTATAGGGGTATATTAGGTTATAAATATTACAATAATATCCCTTAATATCCCCTTAGGAATATGATCACTATGATCAGTAAGTTGTAGAGTGATAGATGTGTGTTGGAGTTCCTCATGCCCTAACTGATAATACATTGTATATTGAATGAGTTTTACACTGTCTCCTAGATCACATAAGGCCTTGAAAACCTTTATCTCTCCTATTTCAACATTGATGTATGGAAATCTTGGGTCTTTCAACTTAGGGGGAATGGTTCCCAAGATTTTTGTTCCCACATTATCAGCTAATTGACATGGTTTTTGTGTGAGAACTTCCTTTTGAATGTTCACATGTCTTTGAAATACTTGGAGTATGCAGGTATGATTTGGATTCCATCAATATGGGGTATGTTAAACTTAAATTATGAGAATATTTCCATAAATGTTTCATTCAGTACAGGTTTTAATTTCCCTGTCATGTGTTGAGGGAATGGAGTAGGTTTCTAGATTATTTTGGTATGTTCCAATTCCTCCACATTCTCATTAGACGTTTATGTTCCAATTAGTGTTTTATCAATATTATCATGAGTTTTTTAGGCTTCATATTGTTTTGTAATAATTTGTTCAAGTTTTTCAATGGATTCCCCACTTCTTAAGATGTTCACTTCTATGAGTTTTTTAATATATGATTGTGTTCCACTGTATTATACCTTTAAATTTTGTGATGGGAAAACTAAGTAGGCATTAGTGAATTGCTAGTTTTAATGGTTTTCATTTCATGTTTTAAATATAACACTTCATAATTCATTTTTTACAATTTTTTACACGTTTTTTTAAGTATTTGGAGAGGAATAGATTGAATATGAGTTTTAGTTAATTAGTTTATCCAAGGAGGATATTTAGGATGTTGGATGGGTTGTTGGATTGGTTATTGGAACTGAATTAGGGGATGTTGTTATTGGACCAATTTTTATTGAAACTGATTATAGGTTGGAAAATTATATATAGGTTAGGGATTCAGTCCTTGTGGATAACTAGGTTGTTGGTTATTTTTTTTAATTGAAACCTTGATAATCATTTTACATTTTATTGAATGTGTTCTCGTATTGTGGATTATGAAAGTTTAAAGAATTGACCTCTTCTGGTGGCCCTCCTAAAATCACATCCTTTATGGAAATAATGGATGGGAATTTTTCAACATTGTGCTCATGTTTTTCAAAAATTGTGCAAATATAGTTAATTGTTTGGATTTCATAGACTATCCTGAGATCGGTCTCCTTAACCTTCATAGTGAGGAAATGAATTTTATCCATAATTATTTCTTTTTTCAATAAGAGTTTAAATCCCACCAATTTTTAGAGTCCTCTCAAAGTAGGATGTGGTTCCTCATGTTTAGTTCTATTCATATATACCTTACAGATACTCATAATCATTATTTGTGCCTTTTTTAAAGGTTCCATTACAAATCATATAAATGAACTATTTATTTCCAAGATTTAACCATTTATACAATATTCTCACTTGTTTTGTGATTGTAAATCTATGCTAAGGTACCATATTTAGTGTGTCTTTGAACCTTTTTCATGTTTCATAAAATGAATCCCCTTATTTTCCAAAGATGTTTTAAATACTCTTTTTAATTGAGTTTTTTATAATGGGTTAATTTTTTCTTATAGAATTCTTTTTGTAATACATCCCATGAATGGATGGATTCTAGTATTTGATTTTTCAACCAATTCTTGGATTTATCCCCTAGTGAAAAATGAAATAACTTCATCTTAACTGATTCAATTTGATGTTGGGGTAACTATGTTTTAATTATTTCATTGAATTACTTGACATGAAGGTGTGGAATTTATGACCTCCTCCCATGAAATTTTAGAAGGTGTTTTAAGACATGGGTTTTGATGTCATAGTTAGAATCTCTTAGGAAAGAATATATAATTTTTAGTGGTGTATTAGTCCATGAAAGTGTGAGGTATTCATTCAAGGTGTGATTATCCACATTCCCTGTGTTTGGGGATATTTTATTTTGATTTCCATTTTGGTTTCTACACTAATTTACGATAGGGTTTTGTGGAAGATCCTATTTTTTAATGGACACACAATTTTAATCTATATTCTTAGGATGATTAGGTTCTAATGGGACGTTTCCTCTAGGTTTTCTTAACTCCCCAACCCCATAACTATCCACCCTATCTATATGGTTTGATTGTTCATGGGTATAAGTTTAAATGTTTCAAACAAAATAAGAAAAGTGGAAAATATAAGATAAATGGGGTAAGAATAGATGAATGGGGTGATAGTAGAATGTTTATGTCTAAGGATACTTACTTAAGTCCCTATAATTGGTTCTAACATTTTTTTCTCACCCAACTTTCCTGAATTTTAGAGTTAAATAGGCCACTTGTATAATTAAATTAAATGTAAAATCCTCATTGATCCTTGAAGAAACCAATATACAAATACATTCTATAAAGTGTATTTTTCTAAAAAGTGGAAATTTTTTGGTTTGTTTCTAGTTTATTGCTACAGAACTAAATTACTTAAGTGAATTCAAATGATTTAATCATTGGTTGTTTCTAGGGATGGATTGAATGAATTTATTTTTAGGTGTTTTAATTTTTTAAATTCATAACAGGTTCTTTCAAAGAAATAGTAATTCCCTTATCACTTACTAGTTTAATACCTACAAAATCCAAATTATAGTCACCTGTAAACTTGAAGAATAATTTTATTTAACACTCCAATGTGTAGGATCATTCTATCCCTTAGAATGTGTAAACATAAAATTAATGAGGATGAAGAAGTAAATATCTAATTGAAAATATTAAATGAGAGAGATGCTTAAACAATTTATTCAATAAGAATTAACATCCAAAACATCCCATTGATACTCCCCTAGATCAACCCACAATAGGTTTATCCCTCCATTGATAAAAATAACTTAATAGAAGATGAAATTATACCCATAAGTGTGGAAGTTGATGTATAGAAAACAAAAAAATAATGGACACTTCACCATTGTGTGAGTAATTTCACCACTCTTTGTGTGAAAAAATTATACACTTTGAGAAAATTATAAAAATGAATTAAAAATAATAATAGAATATGAGAATAATAATAAATTTTATTTAGAAATAATATGATTTAGAATAACTTACAAGTAAAAAATAAAACCTACAACAACAAAGCGGTAGAGTAATATTACATTTGAAAACAAAAAAATAATAATTCATCCATTTTCTTTTACAACCACAACCTTATATAGAAATTTTTAGATCAATTTTTCGACTCTCCATCTTCCCATGTCATACAACATGATTATTGCAGGCCTAGTGAGGTGTGGATTATTGGAATTAATACCTTTCCACCATTTACCTGAAATTGGGGCCAGATTTCATCCCTTGGACTAAAGTACTAGAATGGGAATCTAGATAGAAAATTTTGGGTGGGTTGTCAAAGAAGAAATTTTCAAAATATCCAACCATTTAGAAACATATTCTTGGATTTATGATTGAAATGGATGTTTTTTATGATGGGCCACAAAATTTGGACTAGAATTTTATTGTCCACTTGCGCGGCCTGGATCACCCCTAAAATCTCTAAATTATCTTTGGTCAAGATTGAATTAAATATTACCCATGATTTCCTATGTCCATATTTTTAGTTTTTGATTCGTTTTTATTATATCATATAGTAACCCAAGATTTTCATACATTAATATTATATCATCTTTGATGAATATTTATTACATTGCACAAACACTCACCTTAGGACCATAATAGCTAGTGCCTTTGGTAACTTAGAAACATAAACACTAGTACATAAGTAAGCTACATAATTTTTTGTTATGAAATTCAGGACCAAGGTATTAAGAGGGTTGAAAGCCAATGGGATGACCTTTTCCCCATCAAAATACACAAAATAGGAAAATGGACCTGTCTCATGAAGCTCCATCGTGAAGCCCCTTTCTACTGCGAATGGCGCAAATCCCATAGAATGGACTCCTCTGAAAACACCACATAGAATTGTGAAGGAAGCCTATAAAATCTGACAGATACATTCATGACCATTGTAGAGTTTCATAATGAAAGCCTCTGTGAGAACGAAAAACATTGTGACCACCGCAAAGAAGCTTTATGGAAACCTCTGTGATTACGACAAAACCATCTCTAATCGCGAAGCGCAATTTCCTTCATGAAATTGCTTAAAATAATCATGATTCATGGAGCCTATAAATAGGAATCTCACCCCCCCCAACCCAAAGGATCAACACCCTGACCTTTCTCCTTCTGATCTCTCATTTCGCGAATCACCGTTTTCTCTGTAAAACATCCAAAAAATGTATCACCCAAGGTACATGAGCATTGTGAACCAGCTTTCCCTTTGCTCTATTTTTCTTTCTCTTCAAGTGGGGATTCCCTTTAAGAATCCCTATGGCCACTACGAAGGTAGTATTCCCTATTGGGAACTCGATACTTCATGGAGTATTCAGCCTTTATAAAGTACCCTCCAAGCACATGTAGACTCCATGCCTTAGCTAGATCTCTATGCTTTGTGAAGATAATACCTTCACAAAGAGCCTTTTCACTATGCTTTGCGAAACGCCATCATTTGTGAAGCTTCTTCTATTTGTGAAGCACCCAAGTTTCAAAAATCCCCTATTCATGAGGCCTTCTGCTTTGCGAACCATTCTCCCATGCAGCCCTCTTTATGAGGCCTTCGTGTTTCCTGGCCTTATGCTTCTTCACATAGGAATGTTAATGAATATTGCATCTTCAAATAGTCATGAAAAAATGATCTCCTCGAGTGACCACTCCTCCACCCGGTTGTATCATGGGATTACTTGTTCCTTCCATTCCCCAAGTGCAGGTTCGAACAAGTTATGTAAGTCTTAGGGAGAGGGAGTGAGTCCTCCTCATCTGTACTATAGGATGTTAAAATGGAAATCACCCCACATCCCCAAGACATTATGTTAAACTATGAGTTACCATATGTGTGGAAGACCTGAGTGGACCAGAGAAGGGATGAGACTGGGATCCTTTTGCTCCCTACCTTCTCAATCCACATTCTCTTTCCCTTTTCATTTTTTCATTGTGTGTGCCTCAGGAAGTCTTTTTGTAATCCCTGACACACCTTGATAGGGTGTTCCTTGTATAAAGTTCATATCCTCATCATACATCTAGACATCATTCTTAGGCTTCCCTCCTAGAATAAGTCCCAATTTCCATCTCCCTAGGGCACTATTCATGCGTAATCTCTATACTATCCCTCATAGCCACATCTCTCACGAAACGATCATCTGGTCCCATACTAGCTCTTATTTCTTACACCGAGCATGACTCACATGGTCTTTGAGTGAGAATCTACTATGACATCCTCTTTTGATCATATCAGTGTGTAGGCCCCATGTCTCATTCTCAACCACACCAACAATGAACCCTATCTTCTACACAGGGTATGTATGAAGCCTCTCTAAGGTTCAATACCATCACTCATATATCCTGACCATTTCATGTCAGTTCACCTTCATCCCACATGAAATTAAAATTTATTCTTAAAATATATGGGATTTAATTAGTGTATTCTACATAGGGTACCTAGGAATCCTCCTCAAGGTACAACCCCGACCAATGGTAAACTTTGGTTCTCCCTCCTAGGGGTGTACCCTCTGGATGTGACATCATCCTTTTTTGGGACACATCTCTTAGATCTGCCTCCATGAGGTGTTTAAATCCATATGGGCAGCTAACCACACATAATCATTGCACTCAATTCATACTCCTCCAACCAATAGTATCCCTCTTGCGATGGGCTAATAACCATGCATAAACCCTAGCATGTCTCCGGGTTTTCATCCCTCGTGTATGCCCCGATTCTTTACCTCATCCTAAACTACGTGGACATTGATTCCCTACCTAGGGGATACGTATGAATCCTCCCTAATGTTCAATACCATCATTCATGTATCATCTTAGTCTCTCCCATGATCCCTTGTTTTTTTGTAAGATCGTGCTTCAACCCAAGGTTCCACTTCCTTCGTGTCCCATCCATGTGTCCATTATCCTGAGACGCCTCCTGAGGTGACTCATCTCTCCATACCAGAACAATGTGGACTTTGATCCCTGCCTCCGAGGCTAGTTATATAAGAAAAATCCCTAGGGATCAATCCCAACACCATCATCTTCATATTGGTTTCACCGCATTCATCTCATCAACTTCATCAAATCATCCATCATCCATCCTGATTCTTACTCGGGCCTCCACATCCCGGTGGGATCACACCATTCATATGGTAACCTAACCATCCATAAGCCCTGTCCATATACTCCATCACCTCACCCTTATCATAGTGAGTTCATTTCATCCATATAGGATGTCTTAGTGCGTAATTGTCATTCATTCATATGATTGTCACTCCTAGAGTTACTTGAGAAGCTAGAAATGTGTAAGCCCCAAGTCACCTCTTAGAACTACATGGGTTTTGATCCTTCTCTTCTACACAAGGTAAATAAAAATCCTCTATGAGTTTCAGTCGTATACAATTGTAAACTTTGTAATACCCTTTGTTGGGACCCACCTTCCCTGATCCTCCCCTCATGGTATCCAAATCAGCCTTCACGGTGTGAAATATTCCATTTTTAGGGACACACCATCTTGGGTCCTTCTTCATTGGGAATTCTAATCCATCCATCCTATAAGCACTCTAAGTGCTCCCTCCTAAAGATGTACCCATCTGGTCCACTTTTATTAGTGTTCTGATCAGTCTGATCCATCTCATCTAGTTGTTAAACTCGTATCATACCCCGTGTTAAACATGGAAAGCTAAGGAAAACCTTAGATACATGCCTCTAGAATAAGATAACCCATAATCGATGTGGGGAGCCTTAAGTTTATTCTCCTTTTAGAATCCCTCTGATGAGGAAGAATATAGGTGTTATAATGTTCAAGCATCAAGACATGCCATAGATGCCTCAGCATGACTACTCCCCTGACCGAAGGTTGCTGCCCTGACAGGAACCCTTGGAATGTCCTGAAAGAAGCAGCATAATTAATCAAAATCCATAAAGAGATGGATCCAGGAATGAGTTTCACAAACAAAATTGTAATCTATAAGGGATTCCTAGAATAAGCAACATGTTCTGAGGAGTAATCAATTGAAGGAGAATCCAAAATACCATTATACCATTTTGATCAAGAAGGAAACATAATAGATGAAGTGATGGATGTTACCCACCTTTGGAAAGTGGGAATATAGGGCACAGATGCAAACGTTGTTGAATGTCAAAATATGCTCATGTGGCACATCCTGGTGGAAAAGAGTCAGATTCATAAATGGTGAACCCAATGTGAATATGTTCTTTTGAATGGGGGAATTATTAGAATTCAAGACATCAAAATATGAGCATTTCACTATATTCTAATATTCATTATCTGGTCCCTCCAAGAAAATAGTGGTCCTGGCATGGAACACACTATAGTTTGGGGCACTTAATCATTGGGCACTCTGGTCTGTGGCATTGTCAGTGTGGATATTTCTCTCTAACCATGCATGTCTGAATGACATTGGGGAATTTGGAATTGCTTTCCTTTTAAATCTTCCTACTTTGAAGGAACCAAGCTTCAGTTATAGGTAACCAATGACCCCCCAATCATAGACATAAGGACATGATTAATGATGTTGTGGATTTCCCACATAGCTCTTCCTCCACCACAACGGCTTCCTCGGATATGACTACTAGGCACCCACGCCCCATCTCACTCTCAGATTTTATTTAGAGGAGGGAGATTGATACTCTTATTCATTGATATGAACAAGAGGGGGTCATCCCAACTAGCGATATGCCCCACCAAGATCTAAAGGCTTATGTGCCTCATCGTCGCCGCCTTCTCAAAGTGCCACATAGGAATCTACTACTCCCCACTCTGACATCCAACTGTTTCAAGAGTATCTCCCCAGAACACTCATATAATTCACTCCCTTATGCCGACAAGTTAAGGGATTTTTGATTCTTCCCATCTTTGAATTCATCCATGGAGATGCTGAGGAGGGCTCCCACCAAGACATGTCAATTCCACCATCTGGTATCATAGACCATGGAGCAGGTGGTCTATGTCCCTGCCTAGTTTTAAATAGTTCAGTTGACCTAGTGCCAATGTCGGACGCAGGCCTATGAGAATTCCTGTCAGGGGGATCCATCTTCCACAGCATCAATGGACCGTACCACCACTGACACACACTATATATCCCCTATTACTATAGATTAGGTTCACCTCTACTCCCAATCAGAATTAAGGCCCCAACCAACCCTTGGGTGGTCTAGGTTGACTCTTCTTGTCCCTAACACAAGCAGTAGCCATTGTGGGTCGACCCATGATGATAGTGTTTAGTACGGAGGCCCTCCTCATACAATATCTAGTAAGAGTGGAGGCCTTCCCCACTCCCATGCTCGGAATGGAGGTTCTCCCCATTCTGTTGTTGCTGGTCCAAGTGGAGGCCCTCCTTTCCTTGTCAATGCCCATCATGGAGGTCCTCCCCATGCCCATGATCTTAGGTATAGAATTGTTCCCCATAATTCAGGTCATCAACATGAAGGTTCTCTTCGCATCATCACCAGCTCAAGCAGAGCCCCCCCCCCCCACAGCAGCATCATCTAGAGTGATGGTCATCCTCGCTCCACCTTCTATCAGCATGGAGGTCTTACCCATGTTATCACCAGCTCCAACGGAGGTCCTCTCCGGTCCATCACTCCTTACTGTAGAGTCCCTCCCAACTCACCAAGAAATAGACATGGAGGTCTTACCCATATGATGTTCAACATATTCCTAGGTTCCCCTCACACCTCATCTCATCAAAGTAGAGGTCCTTCCCACTTAAACGGAAATTGGTATTAATTTCCTTCTTATATCCTATCCATCTAAGGCGTAGGTCCTCCTTGATCTAGCACCAACCCACACAGAGGTCCTCCCCAGTCCATAGATTCACCTTTCCCTAAATAACGATCCTAGGGAAAGAGGGAAAACCTCCACTGCCATAGGAAGAATCATGGGAGGCATCAAGTCACGGTCAACCCATTCCCCTTTTTAGATTCTAAATCATAATGTGACTCGATGATGAAGTCTTCACCTTGATCGTCTATATCAGGGTATGGGGAAGGAACCAAAAACATAAGCTTCGTCCTACCAAAAAGTGAGATACACCAGATCCTTGATTCCCTCCATAGATAAATATAGGAGAAGGAGTATTTGGATCCTTTATAGGGTCTCATTGTGTAGTCTTTTCTACTATAACCTAATTAAATCTCTACCTTGACACGAGATCACAGAGAGTTGTTCAGGACTTTTTTAGATGATTAGAACCAGCCCGATACAATACCAATGACTGCCACCCTTGTGTAGGATGCGGTGGTTAGCACCCCATCCAATAGGGATGTGGGGATGCAGTCAGTACAGTCCTCAAGAGACAGCCCAGTATGCAGTGGTTTGTTAGCTCACATGCAGTACTCCCCATTGACTATCCCACCGCACAACAGTCTATATCAGTGTTGTTACCTATTCCCCAGATTCCCCTAGTTGATGAATAGGGAAATAAAACTTTGGATCGTGCTTATAAATGAAGGAGCTTGTGGGACATTCTTTCTGTAGATTACTTCCTCGAGATGTTCTGGCTAATTGCAACTCCAAAATTCAGCATCCTAGAGTCCCTCGACCAGGATGAGTTCATGTGTCTCTGTTGGAGCCTAGGGATGGTGTATTTCTTCCACTTCCATCATCATCTAGCTTATCTATGGATCAAGGAGCACTATGATGATATCGTCCATCAATGCTACTTGGTCAAGTTAGCCACACTTCCTGTGGTCCAACATCCTACATAATCTGGTTATCATCATATTATTTAGCAATGATGAATCCAGATATTCACTGTACTCTGAAAATTTATTGTCGAGGAATCTCCACATGTGAAGATCTACAGTTGGGGGTAGTATACAACCCTTCACTCATACCGATTCTGTGATAGCTCAACTCACTCGATTATATAGAGGACATGTTTCCAGGAACAATCACAATCAACATGGATGAAATCTCAAAGAAGGAAGTTGATATGGGACTTTTTGAAAAATAACCTTCCCCTTAAGGGAGTGTTGTTCCTGTTAGAACCTCTAGGTATGGTCATTTTCCATCATAGACACTTGCTTGGTCTTGTAGATCCATTTGACTCAATGCCCCTCATTCAAAACCCTTATAAGGGAAAATCCACATAGGATTGTTAAACCCTCTCACCCATCTGGTTTAGTGATAAAGACTAAGGATGATTCTAAAAAGGTCGTGTTGTGTCAACATCTCATGGAGAAGAGAAGGATTATCGATGATCTCCTTGCCGAGCATGCCACAGAATGGAACCCAATTATGGTGATCCTCAATATGATCCCAACTATCCTTTACCAAGGAATCACGGGAAGGTATATCTATTTCCTATATAGTTTCCTCTTGGTGATATCGATAACCATTCCCATCTAGATAGGGTAGATGTTGGAGTATATGGAAAACAAGCATGGTATGCATCGCTGAATCCACCTATGTTGCGTGAAAATCTTCTCAAAGATCTAAATCTATAGGTTGTTACCACATCAACTCCTCAGGTGTCTCTATAAAAAATTCCCCCAACTAATCTATAGGTCAATACTCCATCATCCCACCGAGTTGTTCCATGAGCTTCTCTACGAACTGTTGGGCCCTCATATCATGTTGAAGAGTCTACCAACGCATTGGTGGTCATAAATCCTCATCAGGATAGGAATCCCCACTAGGGCGATCTGATGGCCAATATAATTGCTCGTCTTGAGTCTCTTGAGACTCAACAGGTTTAAATCCAACCTAATGGAAAGATATATCTATAATGGGATGACGATATGCCATCACCCCAAGATTTTGGGAACCCTACTTTATCCCCCTTCAATGGGATGAGCGACCCGCTGCAACACCTGGCCAGCTTTATCTCAATATGTGGACTTATGTTAATTACTCTAGTGTAGAAGGAGGCCACCAAGATCTGATGCTTTGTACATACACTAGAAGGGCCTGTGGTGGTCTGGTATTGACAGTTACCCATTGGGTCTATAGCTATTTGGGAGGATCTTTGGAGGTAGTTTTTGTGTTAGTTCAGATCCACTACTTGCAAGAAAGGCATTGTTGACCTCTTCAAGATTAAGAAATGTAAATATGAGGGCATTTCAGGCTTTGTCACTAGGTGGAAGGACCTCACGTATTCACTCGACATGCCACTAACTTAGTAGAAACTACAAACGATGTGTGTGGGGAACATGAAGAATGAATTGGTTCCATCCTTTATCACTCAAAACTTCCCAAGTAGATTTTTGGATTTCTTTAACAAGGATCAATGCCTAGAGGAAGCCTTATAGAAAGCCAAACTTGCATTTTTTTTCCTCTGGAAAATCCTTCAAGAAGGAGAACTAAGGCTGAGATAGCCACCGTTGTGCAAGTAGAGGCCCCCAGACCATTGGAGTTATTACTGGTAGAGTCACCTCCACAAATTTTTCGAGGGCTACTGCCTCATCTCAGGGTCATCAGTGCCCACCTTAGAATCAACAGGCTCCACCTCCTCAACCACCATCGCCAATGTGAGATAGTCAGAGTCCACCTCTTTTCTAGAATCTAACACCTCATCAGGGCTAGGCTCCCCGAGTCCCTTTCCTAGATAGGAGAAACTATGCCTACTCATTTTAAGAGTCTCAGGTCCCCATTTATTTCTAAAGTTCATTGTATCAAAGAATTTTAAGGTTTACCACATGCAGAAAGACAAAAGAGGTTGATCTCATTGATCACCCCAACTACTGCCCCTATCACTGGATCCTCGAGCACACTCTCAAGAAGTGTTACATGTTCAAAGACTTCCTTCAAGACTAGGTCGAAAACAACATAGTCAGATTGGGTCTGGGCATGGCATAGGTGGTGTGTGTTTTCGCAAGGCCTGATCGTGATAGCGAGCGTGAATGGTAGTAGGTATCCAACTACGGGTCTTAGAAGTATGATGAATGGATGGATCATAAGGTAGTCACTCCTGATCATGGTATCATTTGTGCTAGTTTAATTTATCTAGATATTTTTAAGGTCACCAAACCTCCCCTATCTACCATTATCATGTCAACATCTTAGCCTTTATCTTCCAAAAATAGTAGGTGCCAGCAGTGTAAGGGAAAGTAAACCCCCCAGCTGGTGCCAAAGTCATCCCGTAGTCTTGGAGACTTTATGACCCCATAGATGGGTATTTCCCCCAGGATACTCCTAGTAATGGATTATTTTCCAAGTTACAATCATGAGTATGCTTCGGTGAACACTCTTGAGTTAGTGGACCCTTATATAGTTCCTGACAATGAGGAACACCATGTATTCCCTCATAATGTCTCCAATCAACATATCCATCGTTGAAATAGTGGGTATGTGAATCACCAGAATGTACTATTTAGTGCTTCTGACCAAGCCATGCATGCTACTGAGACCAGAAAATAGGCTCAGAATAGTGATCAGCACACACATTACTCTCATCCTATCTTGTCAGATTCACTGCCACCAATGTTTTTACTACATGATCAGGCTGAGCCGCTGCGGCCACACTATGATCAACTGCATTCAGTTGTGGATACAACTCAACCATCTTACTGTTAGTAGGTCATCATTTTTCATGGTTTAAATAGAGAGAAATAGTATGTCCCAAGCATCTATCAGAATCTTCTAGTCCGACTAGCATTTCCCGTCATGACCCATGATATAGAGAAACCTCTTTTCAGTAGAAACATGCACCTAGAAAGGAAGTATGATGTACTTAAGAACCTTTCTAGCATTCTTTCAAAGCTCTCAATCCTTGAGGCTCTCTTCTTGTCTACAAATATGAGTGAATCCCTTGCATAGGATTTGAGAAGGCCCATCTAGTTCAAAATAGAGGTAGTAGCCGTGGATTCCTTCCATGATGAGGAATACAAGAATGTAGAATTTAAATACATAATTTCATTCATTGGCGAAGATGAAGATTCTCCTGCGTAGGTGTACATTTTCTCGTTGTATATCACTAGCTAGTTCAATGACATGGAGGTCCATCGCTATCTTGTCGACATAGTTTCCTTAATCAATCTAATCCAAAACCAGACACTCTGTATGCTGGGATTGTCTGAAGAAGCTTTGAATCCCTCTAACATGATGAATCAAGGTTATTACATGATAAAGTGGACACCGCTAGGAAAGATCTTCCTAAAGACCCAATTTGGTGGTCTAATTTCTAGCACTGATTTTAGGGTTATCTCAGAGGACGCTTCCTAAAATGCATTGATGGGTATACCTTGGATTCACCTATAAATAGAATTCCCTTACTCATATCACCAATGCCTCAAGTACTCCCTTAATGGTCTAGTGGGTGTGATCCAAGGTGACATTTATCCCTTAGTCTCTTGTGAATCCTGCTATCTGGATGTTAAATATTATTAGAGAAAGGAAAAATAGGTTTAGTCTAACAAGTTGGAGTATGATACCCATACGGCTGACCAATAGACAGACTTAGACAATGCTTTCATCCTTCTAATTCACCAATCAGAGACCACTACCCCAAACTTGGGACATTTCTTCATTATATCTAGTACAAGAGGAAAGTGTGTTCCCCGGTACAAGGAATGTTAGAATATCACTTCGTACTCTAGCACGAATTAGGATAAAGTGATTCAAGTTCCCCTTACCCTTATAAGATATGGGGATGTCTGCCCTGTGAAAATAATAATACACCATACTTTCTTATTTATCCATGCTTGGTTGAACCAACTTAAGTCGACGCGCCACTACTACTTCGATATTATCAAGCATGGTCCCTTGTGTTAAAGGCCTGATGGGATTGGATCAACATCGTTTTCCACCATGGTTTTGGAAGTACTAGAGTCTCCTAAAAGATATTTCACTACTACTCGGGCCAGCACGAGCAATCCATCAGGTTCATCTAACTTGGAATAATTGTCCTCTACCCATGATCATCTCATTGTAGATGATGAGGCAGGTTTGGAGGATGCTCCTCCCATGTTTGAAGAAGGTGTCTCTACCATAGTTGATGAGTTGGTACAAGTGAATCTTGGTACCAAGGAAGACCCGAGATCAATGCTGATCAGCGCAGCCATTCCTATGGAAGAGCAAAAACAGTATGTACATTTCTTGAAACAACATCAAGATGTATTTTCCTAGAGATATGAAGAGATGAAAGGATTGGATCCTCATATTATAATGCACTATATTGACCACCTAGTAGGTCATCATAGATTCAAATAACCTCCCAAAAAATGTACCCCTATCATGGTGTAATAGTCGAGGCCGAAGTTGATAATATTATCAAAGAAAACTTCATCAAAGAAGTACAGTAGCCCATATGGTTATCCAACATTATGCCCATATGGAAAAAGAACAAATAGATCAGAGTCTACATTGAATTCTGGGATATCAATAGTCATTGTCTGAAGGAATAATTTTACCTTACAGTGATAGAGTTGTTGATAAATGCTACTACTAGATTCTAGGATCTCTATTTCATGGATAGGTATTCCGGATACAGTCATATCAAAATGGACCCTAAGAATAAATAATCCACCACCATTAGAGCACCACAAGGCACTTTCTATCACCAGGTAATTCCTTTCATTCTAAAGAATGTAGGTTCCACCTATCAATGTGTCATGCACCACATATTCAATCCAATCCTCATGACATTAGTGTAATGATATGTCGATGATATGGTGGTCAAATCCAGCTAGCGTAAGGACCATCTCAGAGATCTTGAGAGAAAGTATTAGGCTTCCTCCACTCCCACCATCTAAAAATTAACCCCTTTAATTTTTCCTTTGAGGTCACGTATGGAATGTTCCTCAACTTTTTCATTAGATACAGAGGAATCGAGATTGATCTAGGGAAAATCAAGGCTATCAGCTAGATTCCTCCTCTAATAAACCTCTGAGAGCTTCAAAGTTTTCAAGGCCACTTAGCCTACATATGTTGATTAATTATGAATCTAGACGAAAAGTGTAATCCATTTTCCCAACTCATGAAGAAAGGTGATTTCTATTAGGGGGATGAAGAGTGTCATGTTGACTTCAAAGATATTAAGCAGTACTTTTTTAAACCCCCGTTTATGATGCCACCTATCTTTAGAAATTCATTGGTCCTTTATTGAATACACTATAATGATAACTTAGAACTTTTGTCTCCTAATAAATAGTGAAGGTATGGATAAAAATTTATACTATCTCATATGCATGCTCCTTGACATAGAGACCAGATATTCCTCTCTCAATAAGGGATGTCTCATGCGGGTTTTGGCAGTGTAGAAGTTTCAGCGTTATCTGCAGCACCATGAGATACAACTGGTATCCTTTATGGACCCATTAAAGTATATTCTAAATCGCACCATTTTGACAGGCAATCTAGCTCAATGGGTAGTGATCCTTCAGCAGTTTGACATTAGGTTTATACTGTATAATGCTATTAAGGGTTAGGAACTAGCCGACTTCTTTGTCACCCATACAGTCCCCACAGAGTAGTCTATAGATCTTGAATTTCTAGATGATTCCATCCTCTCATTGGATCAAGCCATTCCATATTGGAAGATTCACTTTGATGGTGCCTTATGAATCCAGGCCGGAAGGAGTAGGCTTGGGTATCATCTTCATCATGCCAACACATGTTGTTGTGACTTTTTCATTCTTATTTTCATAAGGATGTACCAACAATGAGGAAGAGTATCAGTCCCTCATCACTGGTCTTGAGATGGACCTTGATATTTATGTTCCTCGACTACATTTGAAGGGGGGCTCTAAACTAGTAATCAAGCATGTCAACGGTGACTACGTCGTCAGGAAACTAGAGCTCGCACCCTTGTTAGAGCACACTCACCAACTAATGGCCCAGTTACCTTCCTAGCCTAAGGTCATTCATGTTCCTCAGTCACATAATGGTAAATCTAATGCCTTGGAGAGCTATTTTTTGTCTCTCATAGAGCCTAACTAGGATGATTTGATCTTCCATGTGGCGCATCGAAGAGTCATAACTTTCATCACTCCAAATGATGTTGATAGACAGTGGGTAGTCCATCTCATTACTGATGAATCCACATAGGGACCTCCATATCCCCCTTTTATAGTAGAAGATACCCCTAATTGGAAAACTCCTATTTTCAAGTACCTCCAACATAGCAGTCTCCTGACAAACAGAGTCGAACATGAGTGAATCCATCAGAATGCAGTATAGTTCACCCTCCAGAGTGGTCCCAACATTTAGTAGATCCTCTAAAGGCATGGATTTTATGGATTTATCCTCCAATACATTCAAAGAGATGATATTCCCTAGGTTATGCATGAATTTCATGCCAATTCCTACGGAGCTCATCAGGTAGGGTCGAAGCTCTCCAACTAGATCTAAAGGTTGGGCTACTTCTGGCCCACCATGCTTAACGACTTCATCAAGTTATAAAAAATGTTTCACATGTTCTAGATCCATTCCAACTTTGTGTATTGTCCACTGAAGCCTCTTCATACTACCAAGACTCTTAGCCCTTTGTCGATGTTGTGGGGCCATATCGACCAGTGACATCTCGTTAGTGCAGGTTCATCCTAACTGAAATAGATTTATTTTCCAAGTGGGTAGAGGTGATTCTGCTAAAGGAATTCAAGGATCATTCTATCATCAAGTTCATGAGCTCCAAAATCATTCATCAATTCGGATTCCCTCACGCCATTCTCACCAATAACAACACCAACTTTCAGGTAGCTGAACTGAATAAATTTTACACTAAGTATAGTTCCAGTCCAACCATAATTCCATCTATCATGCATAAGAAAATGGGTAGATCGAGGTGTTTAATAAGACCCTCTCTAATATATTATAGAAGATGGTCAGTTAGAATAAGAAAAGTTTTCTGAAAAAGATCCCCAAATATCTATGGGTTTACGAGACAACAACTCACAATTCCACCCAGGTGGGTCTGTCCTTCCCATCAAGATTCATTTTTTCACTCTTCAAATCCATCTATGATAAGTATATGCTATACAAGGAGGAAGAAGTCTTCCTAACTGAACAAGAACCCCTCAATGAGAATATTTTCCAGGCCTTTCACAATATGGAGAGTCACTAGAATAAGATCTCTCGGGATTTCAATAATAAGGTTAGTCTTATATCTTTCCTTTAGGGTGATATGGTTTTAGCCCACAGGACGTTGATGATACCTGATAGGAAGCCACCAAAGTTGGATCCCAAATGAGAGGGACCTTAAATCAACCAAAAGGTCTACCTCAATGGTGCATACTCTTGGGTCACCGTGAATAGTGAGAATATTACTCCTCCTACTAATGCCAAATTATTTAATCACTAATTCATATAAGTAATCATTCTTCCCACGTGATGGTAAACTAAAAATGACAAATATTCCCTATATTCTAATCCCTATGACCATAAACTAATATCTCTGCCATGTCCTAACCACTTTATGATAAACTGTGTTGAACCATTCATCTTTAGCGCATAACGTTAAACTGTATGACATCTCAAGAACTACGTGTGGCTTGATTCTCATTTTTAGGCAATAATTAGGAATTCTTGAGAATTTCTCCTCAGGTACAGCCCTAGGTTTCTCAACCTTTTCAGCCCCTTGGACCCATCCTATGGTCTAAATTCTAGGAACTTAAACTATTATCTCACCCGTCTTACATGAAATCAAATTATTTTGTCCTTCTTAAAAGACATTAAACTACAAATTAGTCATGTTATTTTCTACATGACCTTAAAAGGTAAGTACCCCTTCATATCGCATGACGGTAAACTGCATGAAACATTTCCAAAATCCCCTTATTCTAGCCCCTTGTCCTGAGTCTCCTCTTGGGAGTGCATGGTGTGCTGTGGACTCCTTTGGTCCTCATTCATATTAGGGTTTTTACCACATTTTGAACATCCCCTTTGGTACATTATCCCTCCATGTCCTAGCATCATGATAATGAACTATGTTGCAACCATTAGTCCTTATCACGTGATGTAAAACTATACAGAATCTCAAGAACTACATATATCTTGATTCCCATCCTCATGGGATATGTAAGAGTTCCCAAACACCTTATCTTAGGGTCCATCCCAGCAAATATTTCTATCCTTTTGGTTCCCCCCTGGGTTTAGATTTCTTTGAAGATTGAACATGGTATGGTGTGGACCTGTTTGGTCATCATTCACATCAGGTTTACAATGGTCATTCCATGTGACCCCCTTTCTCGAGAGCATTCCTTATCACATTCATCCTTACCTCATAACGTTAAACTACACAACATCTCTAAAACTATGTATGGCTTGATTCTTACTCTTGCAGGATATGTAGGAACTCTTGGAAATTATTTATCCAAGTCCAGACCCAAGTTCTTCTATTCATTTTCCCAACCTCTTGTCCTATGTTCTTCTTAGTAAGGATGCATGGTGTGGTGTGGACTTTTTTGTCCTCATTCACATTAGGGTTTCTTTATCACGCCATGAAAATCCCCTTCAGGACCTCATACTCCCATTTTTCTCCTTACCACATGACGTTAAAATACACGGAATCTCTAGAACTATATATGGATTGATTCCTACCCTCACAGGATACGTAGGAATGGTCGGACATTTTTTCCCTAGGTACAGCCCTATGTTGATCAACCTGTTTTTCTTCTTTTCCTTACTCATCATTTCGATTCATATACCTAGTTGAATCCCTGGACCTCTATCTTTACACATCAACATGCTCATATGCATCATGGTATGGGACATAGATTGTTGGATTCTACATGTAAATTCTCTCATCCCTACACCACACATTATGTTATCTTTGTTTGGGTCCCCATAATATTTCACATCCAAAAATACCCCCAGATGGCCAGGTATCATGCCACTTTGTCTCACCTACCATCCTAGGCCAACATCCCATAGGATCTCAAATGATATCTTAACACAAGTCCCACATTGAGAATATGGTCAGCAATCAATCCTCAGTTGTTTGTTCCCATTCCAGGTCACAGGATGTGGATTTATGTTTTGAACATGGTCAGCAGTTATCCTCCATTACTATCACCAACACGTTCACGCCCCAAATATTGGTCTCATGATTCACTTTCCTTCTCACATCCTTATTTATATATAGAATTTTTATACCCTCAGTGTCATTACTCCATGCACCTTTGCGTGTTGAGTAGGTGAAACAGTGTCATGGGGTTATCCTTGGCCCCCACACCTCTGTTCCATTATCATGTGTTTTCATGTTTTGTACAGATATATTCTACCCCTTATTTCCCACACCAATCATGGATCACATGGTCTTAGAGCTTTTGATAAGGTTTATACTCGCATGGAAAGTCGCACACCCTATGGTCCAAACTCTATAACCTTAAACTAGGAGTTCAAGTACCAAAGTCTAGGAATCCTGAATTTAAACTATGTTTGTGTTCTCTTGATAATTTTTATTGTGGTGCGGACCCCTTTTGTCCTCATTAGCATTGGTTTTCTATTTGGAACCATGTTGCATACCTCAACCTTCCAGTCTAAACTCTATGACTTTAAACTAATATTTTCAGTGTCCAAGTTCACATGACATTAAACTACATAATAGCCTTGATTTTTCTTGCTTGAAAGAATATCACCAATTTTTAGTATTGGTTTCCTACCATGCCATCTCAAGAACTATGTTTGGATTGATTACCTTTTTATGGGATACGTAGTGATACCCAGACTTCTCATTCATGGTCCAACCATATCCCTTTTCATCCTTTCATCCTCTTTCAGCCTGGGTCCTCCCAAGAGTATGTGGTGTGTTTGAGAACTTTTTCAGTCCCAGTTCATATAGGGTTATGATAGACACGCCGTGTGATTAATTTGAGAGTACCCCTCCTCACATTTATCCTTACCATATGATGTAAAATTACACCACCACATCCAAATTTCATACATCAACTTCATTTGGGTCTCCATCATCTTTAACATCCTCAATAACCCCTAAAAGACCTGGTCCCATGCCGCTTTTGCTCACCTACCATCCTAGGACAATATCCTAGAGGATCTCAAATGACAACTTGATAAAATTATCGTGTTGAAAACATGGTCAATAGTCGATGCTCTGTTGTTTGTTCCCATTATAGGTCACGTGATATGGGTACTATGTTTTGAACATGGTCAATAGTTATCCACCATTGTTATTCCACCTCCATTGTGTCCTAAATATCTGGTTTTTTGATTCACATTTTCCTACCCTTCTATCCATTCGTATGTCTGTGTATGTCAAGAATGAATGTTTGTTTGGTTTGGGTTTTCTCACCTAAAATTTCTCCTCCATTGTTTTGAACTCTTATGTGATGTGGAAATCCAAATTCCACCCATTGTTTCCCACACCAAGCAAAGATCATGTGGGACTATGATTTTTGGTAAGGTAATACCCACATATAGAATTGCACAACCCCATGGTCCAAGATCTATGACCTTTAAACTAAGATCTATGTCATCCAAAACCTATGACGTTACACTATGATTCCATGTTTGACATGACTTTAAACTATTGTGTTATAACCACATTACATTAAACTACATATAATTGAAGAACTGCATATGGATTGATTCTTTCCCTTGTAGAATACGTAGTGACATCCCAACATCTCATTCTTAGGTCCAGCTGTAGGGGTGTAACTCCCTATTTTATTACTTCTTAGCCCAAGCTCCCCTTTTGAGAATGTGTGGTATGGGGACAACTTCTTTTTCCTCATTCATGTTGGTTTATGTATTGTACTGCACATCTCTCCTTTTGGGTGCCCGTGTCCTCAATGCATGACATTAAACATCAACCCTTCCCTAGAAAAATTCTGGATGCCACATGATAATTATGGGATGCTTCAGAATCCATTTCAGAGAGTATTTCCCCCACTAGTGTTTTTCTCTCACCACATTGTATCTTCATAACTATGTATGGAGTGATTCTTGACCTCGTTGGATAAGTAGGAATGCCCAATCCTTTCGCCTTGGGCCCAACCCCAAGTTTATTAACCCTAAAAGGCCCTTTTCCCTTACGGTCCAAATTCTATGACATTAATCTAGGAGCCCCTAGTATATATAACATGAATTCAAACTTCTGAACAGGGTCCATGCAGTATGACCTTAAACTATGTGCAACGTCCTGTTCATATGACATTAAACTATTCCATACATCGTTCTTAATGTATGATTCTAAACTGCATGCCTATAATCATCATTTTTATGACATTAAAACTATAAGTTATTCTAGTTCCTCACTATATAGGTCCTATCTGGAAGTAGGTTTGATTCTGATTGAGACCTATATGCTCACAAAATGTTCTTTCATCATGGTGGCATAATTTCAAGAGTGTTGGAATCCATTCGAACAACCAATCTCTCCATATCCATTCTTTTCATAGATCCCAATCCTCACCCATGCCTAAGGGAACCCCATAATGATCTGGTCCCATGCCATTTTGGCTCACCTATTATCCCAATCCAATGTTTTGGAAGACATTGGGTGACACATTGATTTTGGACCGACGTTTCAAACACAGTCAATGATTAGCCCTTGTTTGTTTGTCCCCATTTCAGGATAACATGATATGGGTATTTTTTTGAGAATATGGTCAACAGTTATCCTCCATCATCATTCCACCCTCACTATATTCTAAATTTTGGGTATCGTGATTCACAATTTTTATTCCCCTTTGTTCGGAATGGTTCTAATGCCCCTGGTGTTATCCCTCTCATTCACCAGAGCATATTGGGATAGGATTTCTAGCTACTATGAGAACCCTACTCTCTAGTCATATCCCCTTCTCTCATCCTAAAACTTTGGGTGGTCAGTTAGGCGCCAAATGTTTGATGATTGGATGATGCTCTCGTACCCAAAGTAAGAAATAATATGGTAATCTCTTGTTTCTCACACCTGGAATGACCCACATGATCTTAGCGATTGATTATTAGTTTTTTCAATATAGTCAGAGTGAAATAATCTAAAACAATAGTAATATTTCCATGCACACAGTCTGAATAAGAAATAAAACATGAGAATATGTTTATAAGTTCAGAAAAATATAGCCCTATAGATGGGCCCCTTCGATTGAGAATTTCGGATCCACCTCCCATTGGTGTTTGGAATCCAGTAGATGATATCATCTTTTTATCTCACTTCCTTCCTAATTGGACATGGGGAGATGTTTTTTAGCCCCGATCCATACTTGATCTTGTTCATCCTAGATGTCGACCACCTTGTGGGATGCTCGCCTCATCTACTCCTCATCTTCTACCAATTGAACCCGTAACCGTGATATGAGTTCTGATTGAGAATTTGTGAAATAAGAGTGCTTGTTCATCTTCATTTGTAACCATTGGATCTCTTGTTCAGCCTCCTAAAGCTACCAAGTTTTGACAGACTTCCTTCATTGCCAACCGATACTCAGGGCACAGTTATAATCCCATATTTTCTCTGTGAGATATTCCTAGATGAGCATATATAGATTTCATGCATCTACCCATATGGCGCATAGGTCACATAGTCAAGGAATAATTTTTTTCATCTAATTTACCAACAATAATTTTTTAGTGTCATCAATGAAGCGCTTGATCTATTTCCATGACTAGCGACAGATAGCCTGGATATCCTCCTCATCAGAAGCAGTCTCTTCCATATCCTCTAGGTCAGCAGGTTCATATTCTGGGAATGCCTCCAAAATTTAGGTAGTTGGATCCTCCTCTTGCATCCTATCAGATGAGATGGTTTCTACATCATATGGTTAATATTTATCTTTTTATCCCACCTTGATAAGTTCCAGTTATGACCTACTAGTGGCTTTATCCATAGATGTAATCACCATAGTCTGATCGGCTTGGGAATCTGATTCCATTATAATCAGTGTTCCCCTCAAGAAAAGAACTCCAGGAATCCTGAACATCCAAACTACCATTTCACATGCTACTTGAAGGACTGTTCAGACAAATGAAATGTCAATTGGCCTAGTCCTATAGACAATAGTTATGAGTATGTGAGGAAAAAGACTTACCAAGGTCAAATATCTATTACTTTTAGAATCCCAGTATATGACCCCCTGTATATGTTTGGAAGTTCTGAATATTTTAGAATGGTTACCCTAGTCATCACAATCCCTACTAGACCATGCACCCACCATCATCTTGGAAGCAGACCCCAAAGCTACATCCACTATTATATGGGAAGGGGTCTTTCGTATGAGTCTCTCCTACACATGATAGGCGTTAGTTGAGAAACCTGAATGAAATGGATAAGATCGTGGAACAAAGGAATAGTTTGAGCTTACCTCTAAAGTCTCATAGAATTCTTCAAGCTCCTAGGCCCTAACCTCGCCTTCCTCCAAAGGGATTCCATTCTCGGTATCTTCTCCTTAGGATTCTTCTGATTCTTCGGAAAGAGGGAGGAGCACCTTCATCTCAGTAGAAGATGGTTGTGGTGAGGATGTTTGATCAAGAAGTACTTTCACCTGATTCATCATTGGATACAAAGTTACTCAAGAATACATGAAGTCTTACATCTCATCTACATATTGCTCCCCCTCAGCCTGAGATGGCAGAAATCCATCCTTGTCTTGGTAAATATCTAAAAGATACAACCCAAGGTGGTTAATTTTGTACCACATCTGGTAAAGGATAAGGAATTTCCTGTAAATGTCCCATGTTTCCCAAGCCTTTGGATAAACGACCTCCTTAGACATGTCTATGTGGTGTAGTCTCTTCCTAGGATCCTAGGTAGGTATCCTACAGAACCCTCTTGGTGGCCTTCCTCCTTCATGTCCCTTCCCAGTTGAAGCCACCAGGTCTTGCACTGTTCCTCTTCCCCTTCCACCTAGAGTAGGCCAAGGAATTACTGGTCATGTTGCAACTGCATCTATAACACTGTGATGTGCACTAGATCTGGAACCATGATGTTTTCTCAATGATTTATGACCCCTACCCTAGGAATGATGGTGCACCCCATCATCAGCATGGATAGTCTTTTGCTTCTATATATCCCTCAAGTAGGTTGTCTCCTAGATCCTTACATACTCCTCAACCATCCCATAGGCGGATGTAGGTGGAGGCAGCTCAATCTTCATTTTCCCATCTTCCTGTGTGAATATGAAACACATTTTCCTCAACATGAATGAGTGATTCTCATGACATACCCCCAAGTTGAATTTTAGGGTTAACCTCTACATGCATTCGAATTTCCTTGTGAAATGGTGTGGCATATACAGCTCGCAAATAGGATCATGATCTACCCCCTCCACTAAGACTCCACATCAGAAGGCCAAGAGATATGACTAATGCTCCTCATTTCCCTGGATGTCATCAGTGAACACTCCTGTCAGCAGCATGAATGGGTAAAAGTTGAATTCATCCACCCTCCAAATTTTGATCAGTGGCACTGGTAAAGTTAGTTTTATTGGGAAGCTTCTAACTGCATTTAGAATGGATGGTTGAAATTCTGAACTAGGAGGATAAATAGGGTTTAGGTATTTGTAAACGCTTATGTGCACTAATATCCAGCTGTACCAGAAATGGAGTAGCTCATACACCTGATCTTTTTTCTTCCCCTCACTGATGTTCCATAACACCTTGTACAATTTTTCTAGAACTAGGATCCCATGGTTGACGTGATTAACCAAAGATATCATAGATTCCATTATGAATGTGCTCGTCCATGAACCCATGTCCACATCCCTAACCAGAATCATCCACCCACAAATGAGTGTGGAGATAAACCCATCCAACCTAACCACTGTTTTCTACTTAGTGTTGAAATTGTACCCCCATAGATTCCATTGGATATCCTCTAAGATTATCTATTAAGATCACTCCTTGCTTTGTTGAGCTCCCCTTGGATAGGTAGGAGGCCTTGTTGCTAGTTTCCTAGGTGCATCCTCTCCCTCATCGGGATTCTCCAGTGGAAAATTTATAAAACATCCAAACCGTTGCTTAAAATGGATATCCCTCACTGCTTTCTTATCATCACCCGATACCAGGCCCATCAGCATTTTTTCTAGCTGTGGAATTTTTTTGAGACCTCCCATGTATTCTCTACCAAAATTAATTATTCATACATCGGTCCCATAATGGGAATCCCTAATATTTGGTGGATTTCCCATAAGCTCAGGCCGACATACCTGTGATGAGGATGGAAAGTGTCGGTCCTCTATGACCACCTACTCAATAGATCTAGCATCATGAGTTTCAACCGGTAGATGTAAAATTGAGAAGCCCACATAGCTTCATATAGGCCTACCTACCTTATCTCTACCCCAAACTCGTCACAAGATGCGTAGACCCAGTAGGACCATGCCTATTCGTAGGTGAAGTTACCACCCTAGAATAGATCCCAGTTGTTGGTCCACCCTTTCTCTAGGTTCCCTAAGCTCGCATTGATAATGGTGTGATATTACGGTGGAGATACCTATGGTTGTAGTGATATGTTGTCAACATTGTTGGCATGGTTTTAAATATATTCAATAGTGAAAAGCATGTAATCTTTCATTGTATGGTCATCAGTATCCCTAAACAACTGATATTGGAATAGCATGCCACTGAACCAATAGGCTGGTTCGTCCCTACTTTCTTTAAGTATTAAAACATCATCCCTTAATCTAAAACTATATAGTGGAAGTCTCTTATAAATGGGGTAATTATTTTTCCCTTCATACAGTAGCTCCACCAGGGACCCATGGTTGGAATGACTCTGCACACATTCTCCAAGATCATGATTTTCCGCCATGTCTTCCCTTCAAGCAGCATCTGCAAGGACTTCCCAAGAAGCTTCTTTTTTGGCCATTATATTCTGGGACTTTGTCAATTTTACTCCCTATTTGCGAATCATGTTCACAAATCACATTCTCAAAGCACAATTCATGGAGCACACGGTCATAGAGACTTGAAGAACTTCGCATGCTTCACAGAGTAACATGGAATCACAATGCACCAGTTCTCTAAGAAGAACTCGTAGCACACCAATCCAAGGAACCTAATTTGTAAGGATCATTCTCAGGGGTGTTGGAGATTTGTGATTTGAGATCTCGAGCATAAGTTCGCAGAGAGAGGATGCTGAAAAAAGGGGGTCCATCACATTGTATTTATAAGTGGCGGCCTTGTGATATTTGTGGTGCACCCTTAGCCACCCTGATCTTCATGGCAATTTCACCTAGTGCCTCTGTACACTCCTATCATGGAGAGGCTTTACGACCTGAATATTTTTCAGCAATATACCCTCATAATCCAACTCTATTTTTCTCCTTTTATCCAATTATAATGGGGGAATTGTTTTGCACTGAAATTGGGGCTCAAGAGATTAAGAGGGGTGAAAGATGGTGGGATGACATTTTCCCCATCAAAAGACACAAAATTAGAAAAGGGGAATACCTCACAAAGATCTATCACGAAGCCTATTGCCAGTGTGAATGGCACAAATCTCATAGAATAGACTCCTCTCTAACTTCCATAGAGGGCCATGATGGAAGCCCCTGTGATCTGATGGATACATTTATGAATGTCGTAGAGCATCGTTAAGGAAGCCTCTGTGAAAACAAAAAGCACCACAAACTCCATGGAGAAGTGAGACGAAATCATCTATGATTAAGATAGAACCATCTCTGATCAAAAAGCTCAATTTACTTCACAGTGGGCCCTCAGATCACCACAACATTGGGATCCTATAAATAGTTAGCTCACCCCCCCCCCCAACGCAAAGGAATGTTACCCTGACCATTCACCTTTTCAACTCTCATTTAGTGAAGCACCCTTTTCTCTGAAAACCATCCAGAAAATATATCACCCAAGGTACTTGATAATTGAGAACCATCTTTCCCTTTACTCTATTTTTCCTCCACTTCAAGTGGGAATTCCCTCCGTGAATCCCTACAGCCATCTCGAAGGTAGGTTTCCCTATTGGGAACTCAAGACTTCATAGAGCATTTAACCTTTGCGAAGTTCCCTCCGAGAGCATGTAGACTCCATGACTTGGTTGGGTTTCTGTTATTCGCAAATGTCCTCCCTTCATGGAGAGCCTTTCCACCATGCTTTCCTAAGAAACCTCCTTCACAAAGCTCATTCTCTTCATGAAGCACCTGAGATTTTTGAATCCTTTATTCACAAGGCCTTATTCTTTGCGAACCCTTCTCATGTGCGTCCCTCTAGGCTCATATGAAGTGATTTCATGGTTCCTCGAGTGGTAATTAATGTCATGTTTCCTTTCCTTATGCTTCTTTACATAGGCATGCTAACAGCTATTGTATCTTCACATAGCCATGATAACGTGAGCCCCTCATGTGACCACTCCTCCACCCTGTTGTATCTTGGAATTTCTTGTTCCTTCCCTTCCCCAAGTGAGGTTTGGTACACATTATATAAGTCCTAGAGGGATTGATTGATTCCTCCTCATTCATGATATAGGACTTTAAACAATCAATCACCCCACGTCCCCAACACATGATGTTAAACAATGATTTTCCACACGTGTGGTAGACCTGAGTGGACTAGAGAGGAGATGATACTGTGATCCTTTTTCTCCCCTCCTTTTTAATACGCTATCACTTTCCCTTTGTGTTTCTTCCCATGTTTTCCTCGGGATTCCTTTGTGTAATCCCCAATACACCTTGATAGGGTGTTACTTGTATGATGTTCATATCCTCCTCGTACATCTAAACATCCTCTTCAGGATTCCCTCCAGGAGTAAGTCCCAATTTCCATCACCCTGGGCCACTATCTATGCATAATCCCTGCACAATCCCTCATGGAAGCATCTCCCATGACATGATTGTCAGGTCCCTTGCTACCTCTTGTTTATCACACCGAGCATGACTCATGTGGGCTTAGAGTGAGCATCAACCATGACAACCTCTTTGGGCCATCTTAGTGTGTAAGCCCCATGCCTCTATCTTAACTATGTGGACTTTGATACCTATCCTCTATACAGGGTACATAGGAATCCTCTCTGAGGTTCAAGACCATCACTCATTTTTTCTGACCATTTCACATCAGTTCACCATCAACCCACATTATGTTAAACTGTATTATCAAAATATGTGGGCCTTAATACCTTCCTTCTACAGAGGGTATGTAGGAAGCCTCCTTGAGGTTTAACCCTGACCAATAGTAAACTTTTGTGCTCCCTCCTTGGGACATACCCTCTGAATGTGACATCATTCCTTTTGGAGATATATCTCTTGGATTATCCTCTATGAGGTGTTCTAATCCATCTGGGATGCTAACCACAAATAATCCTCACACTCGATCCATACTCCTATAACCAAGAGTATCCCTCTTGTGATAGAATTATAACTGTGTGTAAGCCCCAGCATGTCTTCAGGTTGTCATCCCTCATGTATGCCCTGATTCTATGCCCCATCCTGAACTATGTGGACATTGAATCTCTATCACGGGGATATGTAGGAATCCTCTCTAATGTTCAAGACCATCATTCACGTATCATACTAATATCTTCCTTGAGCCCTTGTGTTTTGGTAATATCATGCCTCTACCCAAGGTTCTGCATCCTTTAGGTCCAATCCATTCATCCATTCTCATGAGCCACCTCCTCATGTGACTCATCGCCCCATACCAGAACTATGTGTACTTTGATCCCTACCTCCCAAGAAAGGTATGTAGGAAACCTCCCTAAGTTTCAAGCTCAACACCATCATCTTCTTGTTGGTTTCACTCCATTTATATCATCCACTTCATCAAATCAACCATCACACATCTTGATTCTTATCAGGGCTGCCACATCCTAGTGGGATCACACCATTCATACAGATAGCTAACCATGAAAATTCCCTGACCATCTACTACATCACCCCACCCTTATCATAGTGAGGGAACATCATCCAACGGGGTTTTTGCAGTGCGTAATCCCCATACATTTGTATGATTTTCTCTCCTAGTGGAATCTGAGAAGCTATACATTTGTAATCCCCAAGTCACCCCTTAGAACTATGTGGGTTTTGATCCATGTCTTCTACATAAGGTATATAGGAAGCCACCATGAGGTTCAATCCCAACCAATAGTAATATTTGGAACCCCATTTTTTGGGACCCACCTTCCCTGATTCTCCCCTCATGGTGTCCATATCAACCTTCTTGGTGTAAAATATTCCATTTTTTGGTACATTCCATATTGGGTACATCCTCATTGGGTGTTCTAATCCATCCATTCGGTAAACACTCCAAGTGCTCTCTCCTAGGGATGTACCCATCTGGTCCACTTTTATAAGTGTTTTAATTATTATGATCCATCTCTGGTAAATGTTAAACTCATGGAATACCCTGTGTTAAACATGGTAAGCTGAGGAAAACCTCAGAGACATGCCTTTGTAATAAGATACCCCAAAATTGATGTGGGAAGCCTCAGGTTTCTGTGCCCTTGAGAAGCCCTATGATGAAGAAGAATATAAGTGTTACAATGTTCTAGTTTCAAGACATTCCATAGAATCCTCAGCATGACTACTCCCCTAAATGAAGGTTGTTTCCATGACTGGACCCCTTGGATTGTCCTGATAGAAGTAGCGTAATTAACAGGCATCCATGAAGAGATGGCACTGGGAATGAGTTTTACGAACAATGCCTTAATCAATAAGGGATACCCAAACTAGGAAACGAGTTCCAAGGAGGAATCCATGAAAGTAGGAACCAACATCCTATCATCTCATTTCTATCAAGGAGAAAACATCATTGAAGAAGTGATGGATGTTTCCTGCCTTTAGAATGTGGGAATGTGGGGCATAGATGATACTGTCAGTGAATTTCAAAATACGCTTGCACCACGCACCCCGACAGAAAAGCATCGAAAACAATAATCTCCACCTATATACTCCATAACTAGAATTATTATTAGACATATCATATATAATAAAGTTATTCATAACCAGTGGAAAGGAAACATAATAAAGGGTGAGTTCATATTCTCAGTAGGGTAAACAAGGGAGATACATAAGCATAACTTGAGTATAAGGGTATGAGGACATGACAATAGAATGTAAAAAAAAACCCTATATATCAAAGATCATAATATTTAATCATGGAATAAATATTGATAGTTCATAAGACATAAATCATAAGGAAATCAAAGAAAACAAGACGTGAGAGTATAACATTTCTATAAGATATGGAATTTGTGGGATACACATAAGAATATAAAATCATTTCTATATTATTCAAGGTTCACTTATAAGGATATCATATTGAATTGGGTTGACTCCCCAAACCATCATAGTAGTAAAGGTTCAATCCCAATACCATCATATAGGAAAAATTACCTTATTAAACTAGGTTCACTCCCCATTCCATCCCTATCTTACTGAAATAGGTTCACTCCCCATTCTAGTCTTGTCTTATTGAACCAGTTTCACTCTCTATTCTAATCCTATATATCTCATTATATATAAATATTTACCCAATTAATTGGAGGGAGATATAGGTCACACCCATTACAAAATTAAAACCATATTTATGTGTTCCATAAGATCATAAAAATTCATCATTACATCACCCATGAAATGAAATGTATATTATAAACATTTCATTATATCATAACCTATAGAAAAGATATAGGTTTAATAATCATTTCATCATAGAATAACCTTTGAAAATAATTGAGTTTCAAAATAATTTCCTCATTGTATAGGCCATGGAAGAGAAATGGGTTACATAAACAAATTTTCATCATAAACATAAACTATTCAGAGAAAGAATAAGAATGGTATTGTTAGTTCATATTCCCAATAGGGCATAGGTAACACCAACAAATTAAATATTATATGTAAAATGATCTTGATAGATAATTTAAAACATTTCTTGAGGATAATATCCTTTCCACTATCAAAATAATTTTATTTAAAACAGAAAACATTTTCAAAATAATTTTTTTTTGAAATCATTTATTTAAAATGTAAAAATATCTCAAATATTAAGGAATAAATTTTCTTTAAAAATAACTTTGAAATTTTTCAAGGGAAACATGAAATAATGGAGTGGTCATGATATCAAGAAATATTGTACATGTCATACATGTTAAAAATAAATATTCTTTCCACATTTTTAGTAAAATCCAAATGGGAATTGTTTTTGAAAATGACATGAATATTCCTTTTAAAACAATTAAAATTATAACATTTGTAAAAATTTATTTTAAAAAATCATAAGTGGGTAATAAAAAAAATTTGAAATCATTTTTAGAAAACATGTTTTTAGAAGAAAATTTATTTCCTATAGAAGAGAGAAATAGTCATATTTTCTTAAAATCATTTTCCTAATTATTTTAAAAACCAAAGAGTGGAAAAATAGTGTCATTAATTTAATGTATCATGAATAACCATAGGATAATAAAATTTATGATAATTATTGATAGATGGATTATAATATTTTATCATTATAAACATAATCATAAATAATCCTAATAAAAGATGAGATTATAACATGAAATCTTTACCACTTTAGAAACTTTGAATCATAATCCCCATGAAGGAATAACATAAAATGGGATTTAAAATATCATGTGGGTAATTAAATTTATGATATTACCTATAAAATTGGCTATATATACACCTCATTAAATAATATAGGTTCATAGCATAACACACTTCTCAAATAAGGCAAATTGAGACAAAAATTCCTTACCGCTTTGGTAAAGTTTTAACTGCAAACACTATAAAAGATAGACCCAAAAATGGATATTTAAATCAAAATACTTCTCGGTATAAGAATCATAAAATAAGTTCATGTGAATTATACACACCACATAAAATAAATAGGTGGTGAACATGGAATGTGTCTCACGGAAGTAAGAAATAAGACAGAAATCCAATATCTTAAATCTTGACTTCATTCAACACATTCAGAAATCTTGTATAATAATTTTATTATAAATATATTAAATAAATATAATTTTATATATAATACCACGTATGATTTAATTATTCTATTTTATTACCTATTTATTAACAATTTCATGTTGAAGTCATGTTTTAGGTGACAACTACTTTGTTTTTCAGGTATGTTTTGACTTGTTTTTTTTGGTAATCTTACTTAGATCATGGTTTCTTCATCTCGAGATTGTAAAAAATGATATAAATATTATATATATTCAGTATATATGTATTTAGAGTAATCCATAAAATTTAGTGATAGGAAATGAAATAAACCATTCATAGAGATGGTAGGTCATACGTATGCATGAATGTTGTTTGAATTTTCTTTTTAGATTGAAATAAAGAAAAAAAATGATATATTAACATTATAGAATCATTTTTATGTCATATATATCAGTGTAATGACTTTTTAAGGTGATCATGGTTTCTATTTTATTCTTTAATGGAATTGAAGTGTGATGACATCGTAAGGAAATTGACTACAACCCACAATTATCTCAACAACAAAGATAAGTTTAACCCAAAAGGTTACATATACCTTTAATCGTATGTCCAAAAATCGTAAATTCATTCCTCCTAAAATAACTTTTTCACTATATACAAAACTAAAGGGTTTAATTTCTATAAGTATATCTTAAAATATCATTAATATTAATAAACTCCCAACATAAAACCTCAAAAGGGGTGTCAATGAATTTGAAATTGTGATCAACTTTAAACTCATAAACCCATGATGGTATCCATAACTCTTAAGTTAATTTTACATGGATATATATACACTTTAAAATGTTAAATTCAACCTTTATTCCTTATATAAGATCTTATCATATATAAAAAAATATTGGAATATTGGGTCCATCCTTGTACTGGTATAATATCAAATGTGATTTCATTATTATTGAATCCATGTAGAGGGAGATGATCACACGAAATTCCAAAATATTATTTTCATATAGATTATTCATAAAAATACAAACATGAAATTTCCAACTAAGGAGGGGAGGATAAGTACGCCCTTAATTATTATGATTCACTTCATCCATTATTATTAAATAAGCTTTCCCTTTGTTATTTTTTTGAGAGGTTCATGTGGCTCATCATACACATTATCCCTTGGATTGGGGCATTGATTCTCATAATTCACATACTCCTGGAATTTGAAACATTAGAGTTTGTGTGGTGTATTCTAGGAAGATTTATCTCTATTCACATCATTAGCTAACTTCTTCCCATCACTTTGGAAATAAACTGCACTACAACCTTCGCCTCCACACTTAAAAATTTTATTAGTATACTTAATACAATTTCCATCCTGTTTATTTCTACACATTATACATAAAGGAATGTTCATATTCTTCTCTCCATGGTTTTTAGATATTCTTTTGAACTTCATATTCCTTTTTCTTATCAAGAACAAGAGATTTATACGTAACTCCAACCTCTATTTCCACCTTTATAGCACATCAAACAATCTATTCATAGCTACTGAAGTCTATTATGGATAATTCCTCTTAGAGACTCTATTTTAATTCACTAAAAAATCTATCAACCTTACTTTATGGTTGGGTGATAATACCCAAAGCATACCTCATGAGTCTTGTAAAATTTTTCTCATGGGTACCAATGGATTCATAATACTTTTTCTTTTTCTTAAGTAACTCCTTATCCGTATTCAAATAGAGAATGTGAGGAAATTATTTATTGAAAAATAAGTTCTTGAAATAATCTCAATACATTGAGTCAATTTCATCATGTTGCCTCATATTCTTGATAAGAGACCACCCTTGATCTACTTTACCTTCCAAACAGTAGATGAACAAAATGGATTTTTCATGTTATGAACACTAGATAATGGAAAATAGCTTTTCAGTGGTACTGATTCATTATTCAGAAAGTATTGGATTAGAATATCCATTAAAATAAAGTTTATGTTTCTTCATGAAGGACTCAACATAATTTTTTTCCTTCTTCTTTTTTGTAATTCCAACATCATTTATAGCTTGAGAAAGTTGAGTGAGCATAGAAACAATATATTTCATTTTAAATCCAATAAATTTTGGTTACTCGTGTGGATAATCATTTTATTTTACCTCACACTTAGATTTAACATTATTTCTTTAAGTCCAAACAATTTAAAAAAACGAAAATCATAGTGTGAGAAAATTTAATCATTGTAGAAACCAAAAAGTCTAAAACGTAATTTAGGAGTTATAAATCAGGACACCTAATTTTAAAATATAAATCATTAGGTTTATCCTATTTTATTCAGAGTCATATTCTATTTAAACCTTTCATGATGGTTCATAGATATGTTGTTAATTTCCAAATCATATCCCTCGAGAGTGTCAAACCATGTGTGAAACAAGGGTCATTATTGTGCACCAGTTCTTCATCAAGTCTAGATCAATACGGTGTTTTTAGGGTTATTAACCCAAGGTATATATATGATAAAGAAAAATCCATTTATAATATCTAAATAGGGATGTAATTTCTTGGAAACCACTCACTCTATCATTTACCAAAGTTTCAGGACATTTTCGTAAACTTTGATTCATCCTTAGACTTATCCTTAGAGACATCCCTAGAAATATACTTAGAACTATCCCTAGAGATCTCACTAAACTTTTATCATCCTAGTTTAAAAAGTTTAACTAAAATTTTCCTTTCATACCAACTATTGTGACCCATGATTTTCATATATAGATATTACATAATTTATTATGAATATTAATTATATTACACAAATACATGCTTGAGGATTGTAATAGTTTAGTGCCTTTGGAAACTTGGAAACATAAACACAGGTTGAGAAGTGAGATAATTCATCTCCCCCTATTTTCTTAATTATTAGAAACCTTACTATGCATATCATATATAATAGATTTATTCATAACCTGGGAAAAGGAAACATAAGAAATGGTGAGCTTAAATGCTCAATAAGGGTAAATGAGGGAGATACCTAAGAATAACATGAGCATAAGGGTATGATAACATGAGAATAAAATTTTAAAATAATACACTATATATAAATTATAATAATCTTTAATAATGGAATAAATATTGGTAGTTAAAAAGATAAGAATCATAAGGAAATCAAATTACATGATACATGAGAGAATAATATTGGTGTAAGACATGGAATTTGGGTCATGCACATAATCATAGAAAAAAAATCCATATTAGTCAAGGATCACTACCAAGGATATCATATTGGAATGAGTTCACTCCACAAACCATCATAGTATTCAAGGTTCACTCCCAATACCATCATAGTATACAAACTCCCTTACTGAACCTAGTTCACTTCCCATTCCAACTTTGTCTTACTAATCTGAGTTCACTCTCCATTATAGTCATATCTTACTGAAACAGGCTCAATCCTCATTCCAATCGTGTCTATATCATGAAATATAAATATTTACCCAATTCATTAGAGGTAGATATAGTTCTCACCCATCACATAATGAAATCCATATTTCTGTGTCCCATAAGATCATAAACATTCATCATAACAAAACCTATGAAATGAAATGGATATCATAAATATTTCACCATATCATAACCTACGGAAAATATACAAGTTTCATAATTATTTCATCATATAATAACCCATTAAAATAATTAGGTTTCATAATAATTTCCTCTTGGTATAACCCATGGAAGAGAAATAGATTTCATAAACAACTTGTCATCATAAACATAAACCATTTAGAGAAAGAATAAGAATAGTATCCTTGGATCATATCCCTAGTAAGGCATAACTAACATCAATGAATGAAATATTATATAAAAATGACTATTACTAATAATTTAAAACTTTTATTTAGGAAAATATGATTTCCACTTTGAATGTCATTTTTTAAAACATAAAACATTTTCAAAATAATTTCCTTTTGATATAATTTAGTTAAAATCTAAAAAAAACCCAAATATTAAGGAAATCATTTTCTTTGAAAATAAATTTGATATTTTTTTTATTTAAAATTGAAATCATTTAGTGTTCATAATAGTGGTAAATATTGTGCATGTCATGCATGTTAGAAATAATGATTCTTTTCACATTTTCAGTAAAATACAAGATGGCATTGTGTTTGAAAATGAAATGGATATTCCTTTAAAAAAATCTAAAAAATAAAAAATGGGTAAATATGTATTTTTTAAAATCATAATTCATTAATAATACATTTTTATAACATTTTTATAAAACATGGTTTTGGAAGAAAATCGATTTTTGACTAAAGAGATAAATAAAGTCATAATTTCTTAAAAACATTTTCATAATTATTTTAAGTACCAAGTAGTGGGAAAAAGGTACCATTACTTGAAGATATCATAAATAAAAAAATTATAATAAAATTCATGATAATTATTGAGAGTTGGATTGTAATATTTTATTATCAGAAATATAATCATAAATAATCCTGATAAATGATGAGATTTTAACATGAAATATTTACCATTGTGGTAACTTTGAATCCTAAGTCCCATGTAATAATAACATAAAATGTGACTTAAAATATCATTACAATAAATAAATTTATGATATTACATGTCAAAGGGGATGTATATACACCTCATAAAATAATATAGGTGCATAACCTAATGTACTTTTCAGAGAAGGAAAATTGAGATAAAATTTTTTTACTGCTTTGGTAACATTTTACCATAAACCCAATGAAAGAGATATCATAAAATGGATATTTAAATAAAAATAATTATTATAATAGAATCATAAAATAGATTCATGGATAGTATACACACTATATAAAATAAAAAGGTGGTGAACACGGCTTGTGTCTCACCGAAGTAAAAAGTGAAACCGAAATCCCTTAGATTAAATCTTAAATTCCTTCATACACATTCAAAACTACTACATAATAATTTTATTTTAAATATATTACATAATAATAATCATATGTATCATATGATATATGATTTAATTATTCCCTTTTATTAACCATTTCTTACTAATTCCATGTTAAAGTCACGTTTCAGGCAATAACTACTTTGTTTTTTATATGTTTTGACTAATTATTTTTGGTCCTCTTAATTAAATCCTAGTTTAATCATATCTAGAATAGAAAAAATGTTATAAATATCACATATATTTAGTATATATTTATTTATATTAATCCTTAAAATTTATTGATAGGAAATTAAATACACCATTCATGGAGATGGTAGGTCATATGTACGTATAAACGTTGTTTCCATTTTCTTTCCATATTGAAAAAAATAACTTTAAATGATATATTATCATCCTAGAATAATTTTTATTTCATATATATTACATATTTTTATGAAAACCATCTTTAATACATTCCATGTAAAACGTGAATGAATCACATAGCTTTGCGATGTGGTAGCCTGCTGCCCACATGAGCGATGTTATTGTATTCCCAAAAAATGAAAAGTATGAATATATGTATGATATAAGAATTATAGAAGCATAATAATATCATAAAAATCATATATGAAAAATATATACATCATTATCTCCTGCCTTTATATGTGGTAATGGAGAAACAAACAACATCGATTTGTGAGGTGGTAGACCACAACTACTACAAAAATGGACTATAACTACACTAAAATAGGATTTTATCAATGCTAAAATAGTGATAAAAATTTGAGCAAGGTTAAAAGACCTAATATTTTATCATTTATTTTTTTATCACTATTAAAGGTCCCTTTTAACAATTCTTTTTTTAGCATAGTTAAAGGTGGCCTTTAACAGAACTTTTTTAGCATTGACAAAGGTAGTACTGTTAAAGGGGGTAAAATTATATTTTTTTTGGATGTATATGAGTGTGGTACCCTTTATTAGCACTTTTATGACCCCTTTAATAGTGTTACCCACACCTTAATAAATGCTTTTACCCCACCACCCCTTTTATCAACGCTTTGTGAATTTTTAGCCTCATGCATGTTCGCCTCAATTTGAACCTTGCACCTCTCCTTCGAAGATGGAATGCCTTTACCACTACACCATGTTTTTTTTATATCTATTTATTGATATATCTGTTTATATATATATATATATGTGTGTTTATTTATTATATATTTTTAATTCATATATTTATATAATTATTTTAAAATAAAATTATAAAATATGTGTTCATGTGTGATATATATACTTATATTTATTTAAATATATTATATATTATATTAATTTACATATAATGGAATATATTATAATATAAATATATATATATCTGTTTATTAATACACACATATATATAAACATTTTAAATATATTTTTATAACATAAAAAATTCTTAGATATTGTTTTAAATACATTTTTATAATATTTATTTATTTACATATATTAAAATATATATTTTTACGTAAATATTTTGATATATGTATTTATATGAGTGATTTATTATAGGTAAATATAAGAATATATTTATATATTTAATTATAAATAAAACTACATTTTGAAAAATGGTAAAATTTAAAATCCATAATATCAATATTAATGTAATCTCTAGGAATAAATTTAGTCTCTACTAAAAAAGAGAAAAAATACCCCTTTAAATAAGGCTAAAATTACTAGAATGTTAAAAAATTAGGGTACCCCGAGTAAAAACTCAGTTTTAGAGGCCTTCTAGTCCTTTTTTATCCATGAAAAATGAGATAGAGGGATTACCTTGAGTCACTAAGGCATAGATCACATTGAAAAACTTTGATTTGATATGTAGTAGAGCCCAAATAGACACTCGGATCAAAATTTATGATCGTTTGAATTTCGAGTTACGTTTTCAACATATTTTAGATCTTTTATTAATTTTTTGATTTTTTTTATCTTCTAATTGATGTTAAATGACTATTAATCGATAATAATTATAAAATTATTGATTGAAAATATTTTTCTATTTATTTTATAAGTCATTTTCACTAAATATATTTTAAATTAAGTTTAAATGACTATTTACCTTATCTAATACATATTTAAAATATATATATATATAATATTTATATAAATATAAATATATTTATATATTAATATATTATTTTCAAGGAATTTTTTTTTGAAATATACCCTTATCAGCACTACTAAAAAAGATCTAATAATGGGGGTCTTTATCTGTGCTTCTAAAAAAGAACTAATACCCCCCTAATAGTGCTTTTACCTGGCATTTTTAAATCCCTAGCACTGGATAAACTCAGTTTTGTAGTAGTGAACCGTACACATGAACAATGATTTTGTAACTCATTTGATATAAGTGGAGATAGTTTTACGTCATTACCTTAACATAATAAATCTAAGTATATGGAAGATAAAAAAAATTATTATATCATCATGGTATAATAATAATTGAATGGGTTCAAGGATTAATTAAAATTAAAACACTCGTTGATGAACGTTGCCTCTTCTTCAGATATCATCCTTAGGTTTGCATTGAAATCCTTTCTATGATGGATTCTTGAAAAAAAATAAGGGTACTAGGATAAGGGGGGGAATTTTTTAAGTTATTTGGGTAGTTCATGACTTAACCAAAAGGTTTTGAAGGTGTGAAGAAGAGATGAGAGTGGGTTTCCATTTATAAGTTGGGGAGAGGACACACTTGATATTTTTTAATGAATTTAGTGCTTCCACATTTTTCATATGTCAAAAAAGTCCAAAATGGACCATTCTAAAGAATTATAGGTTTAATGGTTTAAATATGGATATAAAATAGTTTTTAGAAAATTTTATAGGTAATTTTTACCCTTATCCTTTTAGTTTAACCCCTAGTAAACCCATTTTTACCTTAACCATGGTAATTATTTTTTACTGCATTCAAAATTCATTTTGTTCAAAAATTAAGTTGAGATAACTAGATATAATAAATTATTATGATTAAAAATTTTGAATTTATTTTTATAAATTCCATTCACATAAGTGGTAAAATTTAATTAAAATTAATTCCACATACACAATGAGAAAACGGGTTTTAAAGACAAAACATTCAAAAGTTAAAAATGTTTTTATATAAATATTTTATATAAAATTGATTCCAATGAAAAAAATTGGATTAATTTTTGTATAATTTAACTAATTTAACTTTAAAATCAATTAAAATATAATTTATATTAATAAATAAATTAAACAAAAATGTATTTTTTAGTAAAAATTTAGTATATTCACTCTTCATCATAAAAATGAAACTTTTCAGAAAAAACCAAAACTTCACCCTAATTTAATTTTAAAATCTTGATTTCAAAAATAAATTTTATTTTTTACAATAAGTTTTATAAAAGTTTCAAAAAAATTAAAATATGTGCGGCGTAAAGAAGAGAAAAAATGGTTTTTATAAAAATACTATTTTTAAGCGTAACATTGGATTTATTCTCATCTCTTATCTAGAAAACATGTAAGATGAATTTTAAATATTTGATTAAATATATAATATATAAATTTCATTAAAATCATTCAGTAAAAGTGGTTTTTTTTTATTTTATTGAGTTAGAATTCATTTTTTCATTAGAAAATAGTTTTCCAAAAAAAGATTTCCTTTATTTTCAAATAGTTTTTTTTCATTTATAATTAATTACTTGAAAATAATTTATTATATATGAATTTTTAAATCATATTTTAATAATTTAGTTAATATTATTCATAACCACAATTTCAATGTATAGGTGATAACTATCATATTAAATAATAATATTTTAATTATATGTCATGTTTCATTTAAACTCAATGTTGCGTGTAACACGAGATAAACTCTAGATTGTGTGTAACTCGAGAAACACTTAGTGTTTTGTGTAATGAAATATAAAATTAGTGTTTCATGTAATATAAAATATTAAATATATTAAATATATTTTATAAAAATCACAAAATCTCGGGTTGTTATAGATTATGGATGATAAATTCATTTTAGTTAGTTGTTTTCCATTTCACTTCACCCAAAATTTTATGGATTCAAGACCCAAGTTGATTTTCTTCTAAAATGAATATTTATGTGCTACAGATGGAAATTATATTCCATAAAACATGGGAAACATGATTCTAAAATATCCAAACAAAATTATGAATAGGATTGTTTACAAGGTGTCAAAAAATGTGATGATTATTAGTTTGATTTATGCAAGGAGTACAAACATGATGTCAAAATAAGTTTAAATTATAAAATACAGTAATAACAGTGTTTATGAGCAATTAAGAAAAAAAATAATAATATAAAAAAATAATAATATTATCATATTTAAGTGGATAATCATATTTATATTTTACAACTATTATAACACTAAATATGTATAAATAATAATCAACCTATTAATTCATGTTTTTTTCCTATGAAGAAGAAAAATTCATGGAAAAATAAAACTAAAACATTTATCATACCTATAATGTAACTCCTTATATTAATGTATGAAAATTTTTAAGTGGTTTAATACTTTAAACTAAATAATACATCACTTTTCATAATATCACCCTTCTTATCTAAAAATAAAGGAATAAATTAAAAAAAAATTCATATATTTATGTATGAGATATCCAATTTATAAACAATTAAAAAATAATGAAATTATAAACACATTATAATTATATCCAGGATAAAACGAAAAAATTTAGTTTCATCCAATATAAACATTTAATGTTATCATTTACATGATTTTAATATGAAATACCTCAAATTTATCAATATTAAAAAATTTCTGAAAACATTTATTATAGAATAATAAAAAAAATTATACTTGATGTAAGCAATTAAAAAAAATTAAATACCTCACACTAGATTTTATTTAAACCATTGATAAAAATATATAAAATTTTATTTTAATAGCTCAAATAATTTTTCAAATATGGAATTAATATTAACATTTTATATTGTCATTTATAAACTATTTATAAATTAATATAGACACATATATTTATATTTTTAAAAAAATTAAAAACACTTTATAAATAATTTAATATGTAAATATATTTTTAAAACTTAATCAAATATACCAAAATAAATTATTGTGGTTTAAATCCCACACTAATACATGGCAAGGTCACTCCAATCTCATGTTAGTGATGGTTTTTGATAATTTTAGAAAAAATAATTATTGTTAAAATTATATGCAAAATGGCTTAGAACATAGTGCAACACATGTTGTTTTGGTTGCCTAGAAATACCTTAATTTGGGACATTTTGGTGGTTTCTTAAAATAGAATTCCATTTTAGTATTCTTAAGTCTTGAATGACTAGGTTTATGTTATGGAAAGTCTGTGGAATAACTTAACTATGGCATATACACCCCCAAAACATGATATAGAGAATTGACTTATGATGCTCTGTTTTTTGTTACAATCTATTAATGCATGAAATGCCTATTTTTCTAGAACAATATTTTGGTCTATCATCATCAACATATGAAATTTCCATTTTCAAAATGAAAAAGTTGTGGTAATGAATTCTCAATTACAGAAATTGGCATTTTTCTTCATCTATGCCATAGAACTTGAAAAAAATCATTTATTTTCTTCATGAGTTTAAAATTGAAAATGAACACTGATAGATTGCATTAGACACCATTGAATTGTTTTAGATGGATTTTGATTATTTAAAATGCAGTTTAAGAATAACTCCAAAACACCTTTAATACCAAAATCTATCCATGTGTTTGAAATGAATATAAATGAAGAGAAATAATGGAATATGACATTAAGGAGGGAGAGGAGTGAGAGATCAATAAAACATCATCTAGGGAGTTTCATAGTTTCATTGCTCAATAAAATGAAACCCATTATCACAAACCATATAAAGTCTTGAAAATATGACATTAAGGAGTCTGAAAAACTCAAAATATTCTATAAAACATTTCATAAAATGTTTTATAATCACTCATTAATTTTTTATTTATTTTTTATTACATAAATAATTGCATGATACATTCAAACTCTTTAGAATCATAATTATATTATGATTGTAATCAATTATGATATTTTATGTGGTTGATAGTGGTTGAACTAAGCATTATCATATAATATTATAATCTCATATACAGTAACCATGGTATAGTGGTTTTCACTATGTCATGATCCACATAAGAAAAACCCATGGTATAGTTTAAATGAATATAACATGGTAAGCATTCTAGTTCATATAAAAATTAGAATCTACAATTGTATTATGTTATCCTCTACTATAATATCACTAGTTTTCTTTATGAATGAGCATGATACAACCCAAATTACACTATTATTCAATAAATGAAACTCATAATACCCATTAATTACATCTTGATAGACACATCCCATGAACCCAACTCTAGGTCTATGTAGTGATGAAGCTCCATACCACCACTGCTTAATTTCATTGATAAACCAATAATACAAAATTTGGTCTTAATAGGATCATCATCATAACATGAATCATGTATTCTGTTTTACTGTATACCTCTGGTCCTGCAAGTGGTTTACAGTCTCATCAATGCCCATCACACCATATTTAAAGCACTCCCTCGATTCCTTATCAATTCCACTGAATTACTTAGACCCTCTGAGTTCCATAGGAATCAACAATAGTTATACTATATCTTTAAATCCTCAAAAAATAATATTCCACCCCCCATGTGATATTACCATTAGAATAACCAAAATTTTCATGACCCCTTGATCATTTCATCATTTCTTCATAGAGACCACATCTCATGTCTACTATCACATCATACTTGATCACAACTCAAGTGTGATCACTCACTAAAATTCATCAGATCTCGATGACCTATCTCTGATATGTTAGGGAATTACAGATTCCTATACCCTGTTACAATATATAGGAACCTCTCAAGGTCCTTCTTTCATATGGGTCTCAAGGGGATTAACACACATTCCCGATGGGCCTAACCCGCACATTGGGAATATATCACAAACCATCACCATGCATTTCCATCATCACTATAACCTATACCCTGATATTCATGTAACCTCCACAACATAATCAACCAATTGTAGATATTTTTTCCAAAATCCATCAATTAACATATCCCACATGAAATCTAGTTTGATCACACCAAAAAATATCTAAGGTCATAAATCCCTGGTTTAGGCTAGGTTATATCAACCCACATACCTTATATGTGAGTTTAATTATAACTCTCTTATTTATATGGTAATATAGTGTCCAAAAACCCACTCATAACAACCATAAATACCCCATTATTTCCCAAATAACAAAACCTGACAAGAATACGCTCTAGTTCCAACTTACCATAATACTTGTTCCATTATAACATGTGTCATATCCCATAGATCCAAATCTCATATACCTAATCATAAAAATGATGATGCCTCTCATTCTTGTAAAATGTATTCATTGCATGAAACAATATTTTTATTTCATTTCCAATAACCAAGGAATCCCTCACATGCCTATACCATATACTCGATCATGCCCCCATTCCCATCCTGTAAAGTATATACTCATGATCATTGTGTATAAGGAATCTGTGTGCATAGTCTATCCACTCTCACTCGAATACCCTCATAACTTCAAAAACCATTTTGGTCACCATGTTAACAATATTCAACTCATCACATTCCTAGGATGTATAACATTATGATTTACTACATTGTTTAAGGGCCACCTATCACATAGCTATTATCCCATAAATCATATCACATTTCTCAGTCTCAATTATTTCAATTAAACTCATAAGAAAAAACGTCATCTTAGGGATATCATAAATATCGAGTATCCTTATACCCATACTAACCACTATAGTGTCACCATAAAACTAATTTTCTCACATAATAAGCAAAAAAATAAATAAAAAATACAAATCCCTACTTTATACACACCCTATGATATAAGTATCCCATGTCACCTAGGCATGCTCTATCCCAACCTGCCCATTCTCATGCCAGTTATCAATTACACATAGATCCAAATATCCAGTCATCATATATGGAACAAGAACTAATAACCATGGATCAGTTGAGTATAATACCATCAAGATGTTATATTATAATACACCATATAAGTTTTTAATGACACTTTATATAATTAAACCCTCTCATAATCATATTTAAAATCACATACAACCACATGAATGTCATGTGAATCACACATGTCTAATATGATGCAAGAACACATTATTCTTTCCACCCAAGGACAAGAAGAAAAAGTAAATTAATAAATTATAATATGATACATAAAATAATATACCCAACTGTAACATCAAAATGATATAACAATAATCCATACTCCCAAAAAAACATGGACTTTAGCTCATACAGGTACCTGAGAAGCATAAGAAAATCAACCATCCCATTTTTTGATCAATCATATATCTTTATACCATACCCTAAAATGGTAAATATATATATATATATATATATTATACCACATTGTAACATCAAACCCCAAACTATCAAAATAGTATCAAACTGGTGGCATCACATTAACAAAATAATTCATCCTTATATGCCAGATGTTACTAACTAGCGATAATGGTTGAATTATAAATGTAGGAAGACTATACCCTCTAGTATCACTATAATCAATAAAAAAAATAACATAAATATCTAAATTATGAACCACATTATAATAAATACCATGGATTTACATCAAAAATAAAATCATAAATAAATAATATAACAATGTTATTTAGGTTACACAATCACACAAATATGTAGGATCAACCCATAGGCTGGTCATATACACTACATGAATGAAACCAAATGAAAAAAATAGATATATAACCATGATAATTTGACTCACCTCATATGTTTTCTTATATAACCATTGATCTCCTCAAAATATTCTGTATATACTCAATTTGTTTCCTAGTACAATATGCCAATCATTAGTCTACACACACACCAATATGCTCGTATTGGGTGTAATCAAAAAACTCAGTAGGCCACCACCAATAGTGTCCTAAATAAAAACTAGTATATATGTGAATGTTTTTACTAAATGAATATAATTCATAACATCATATACATACACTTATTACAAAACTTGTTACTTAAAGAGCTACTTTGATGGTCAATGTATACCCTCTTCGACTAGTAGTGAAGTTTAAAGATACTCTCACAATATGAGCACAATGTGAGTGCGAACGGTCTATCACCACTCATTTTATACATCAAGAAGAACCATACATTTCTATTTCATAACACTAGGGTGAATAATGCATCACCTATATTCCAATCAAGGAGAATGATACATCACCAAATCAAATCAATATATCACCATTCATCGTTCTGGATAGATGAGGCACCATAAAAAAACACGGTGAATGAGTTATTTCTAGGTGAATGTTTCATCACCAACCACATAATAGAGAATGATATATCTCTAGGTGAATGAGATATCACCAAAAACAACAAGGAAAATTATGTATCTACAACTGAAAAATATATCACCAGCAACATTAAATAGAACGATGTATCTCTAGACAAATGAGATATCAATAAAATGATTAGGTTGAATGATGTATCACTTGTGAAATCATATATCAGCATTCAACTAATTCCCATGTAGATGATCAATAACTATGGAAATCACTATGGTGAATAATAAATCATTTATAATAACCTTATGTGGATTATATACCACTATATAATATTAAATTTTAATATTATATCATTGGTTAATGAGGAATCACAACTCAAAAACAAGGATAATGAATAACCTTTGGGTGAATGAAGCATAACCCAAAAATAACAAGGAAAATGAGGCACTATTGGTGAATAAGGAATGACACAATCAAAATCTCAATTTTAAATGACATATCGTTGAGCATACTAAAGATAATGATCTATCATTAATTAACAAGTCTCAAGATGGATGATATACCACTGACACCACTTGTATGTTTCTCAACCCATCACTACAAGTAAATAATTTAAGTGGATGAAAAATCATAATAAGATAGTATATAAACATATATCACAACTCTAGGGAATGATTAATCACCCAGAGAAATGGTCCTAATAACCCAGACTCTCCCCAATCTACTTGCACCTATGGAATAGCATACTGAGTACATATACATCAAACCTATCCTCTCATGTAATTCCTTAGGATTGAATATAAGCACCCCTCTCCCAAGAGTCCCTCTATAGCCTCACTTCTCAACACAATATCTTATCACAAATGTTACCTCACCATATATCCTAATAAATACATGAGTTCTTATTTCCATGGAACACTTGAGAATGTCATACTAAGATCGTAACATAAAATTGGAGCTATATAACCCCTCACTGGATCTAATTTATATGAAAATCACCATATTAGAAGGGGTCATGTCCATCATTGTATATACAGTAAACATACAAGGTTTTAGGGTTATTTTAGGATCTACATATCCCAACTCTTTATTTTAAAGAAAAGGGAACCCCTTTTGGTATCATCTCTAGTCATTCTCACATGCCTTATCATGCATGTATCTCATATGGCCAAATCAATAATAATAAAATAGTATCACCCCTAGATACAATGCTAAGTGGTCACCACTAATCAAATCATGACCCTCCTAGGTCAGGGGATCCATATCTTAAGGAATGGATACCTCATATGGTTCCATCTCTTCATAACCAAGACTTTAACATCATATAATAAGTTATTGGAAGCTAATGAATAAATACATAACTTACAAGTTCTTACTTGGAATATAACCAAATACATTAGTCTTTCCTCTCATGGGGAACCATTCATGACTTCATATTGGTCACTCGCACAAAATTCATTCTCTTCCTTTCCATACAATATATGAAACCCATAAAAAAATACTATTTGCCACTACTTACCACATTCATGGAGTTTTATGCTTATACAATGCTTGGCTATCATCGCCCAAGGCCATGAAAACAAATAGAGGTGACTGATCTCATAAATAAGGTCCTAAATCCATAAATATAAAAAAAATTATAAAATAATTATAATTAATTAAAAAATTTAATCCATGTTTAATCCGATTAGGAATAAATAAGGGACAACTCACCAAATAGCATAATGATTCCAATAACTTGAGAAATGTGGTGAGGGCCACTCTAGGAACACCCTGAATCCCACTTCCATAAAATTTTTTAATTAATAAACATTAGTTTATATTCAAATTCATTCCCTAGGAGATGAAAATATAAAATAAAAATATGAAAATAACTTATTGATAGTAAAATAAAAAAAATATGAGAAACAATCCTCCCTTAGTCTCCTCTCGCACACATATATAGAAGACTTAATATTATGATACAATTTTATCATTTTTTAGGGAAATTCTATCAAAAATACATATACTATGCAACTAAAATCTATGGATGAAAATGCAAAATTGGGGTATAAATCAAGATCAAGAAAACCTACCTCAAATCGATGAGAGATACTCCTCTTTATCACCTAGAGTGGAGAGTAATATAGGGGTAGGAATAGAGGGAGGGGAGTTGGCCTCCCTTAATATTGTATCTAGATAAATAAGGGAACCTCTAGTGGGTTTCCAAAATAAAGGGGGGATTACCTTTTTCCCCTTTTAAAAAACATCTCAAATTACCACTATAATTATAGAGACTACCACTAGACTTATGGTGATAGGGATAGTGGTGCAACACTACTTTCCAAACCTCTAAAAATCTGGTGGACTGTCGTCATTGTTATGGTGCCTCCATAATACTACCTCCTGGGATACCTAAATATATCAATAAATGAAATCCTACATTTATTATTTTTTCTATTGAATTTACATCCCAAAGATAACCCTTTAAACTTTTAAAATTCACATATAAATTTTAAATCTTGTTCCAAATATGAAATTAAAATCCTACCCTCGGTTCTAAGACCATTGGAACCTATATTTCCTCTAGATTTAACAACACCCGCTAGACTAGGTCATTACACAGAGCATGTAATACCCTGATTTTTATGTTATATATCATGTTCAATGTGCAATACTGAGTTTAAACGAACTGCAATACGATATTAAAATATTATTATTTAAATGTAACGGATTTTACCTATCCATTAAATTGGTGGGTATAAATAGAATTAAATAATTTAAGAAATATATATAAATATTATACTCAATATAAATTTAAAAATAAATTCTTAATAAATAGGAACTCAACTTTTAATAAATATATTTTTTCATAAAAAATATGTTTTATTCAAAAATGATTTTTTTTAAGAAAATATTATAATTAATTTTTTTGATATTTTAAAAATGACATTTTATAAAATTAAAACAATTTTTTAAATCATCATAAATATATTAACTTAGGGTGAAATTTTGTGACTTTTCAGTGTATAGTGAAAAATACATATTTTATATAATTGTAATTTCTTTTTAATAAATTAAGTAATTTAAAAGTACCATTATTATTTTATTTTTATTTAAAATTAACAAAATTATTATTTATTTATATTAAATCCAATTAATTTCATTTAAATAGTCTTTATACTATATTTTTGTATCAGTTTTTTTAAGGCTTTAAAAAACTTTTTTCTGAAAACTGTGTTAAAGTGCATAATGTTTCTCCATTTTAAATAATTTAAATAACCCCCAATAAGGATTATTTTAAATTAAATTTATAGATTATATATCTATAAATATTAATTTAAATTAATTCAATTATGATTAATTGTCATATAGTTAATAAGAGATCATCTCTTCCTTAAAAAATCATTTCTTGAAAACTCATTTTTTCGACATGTCTGTGGGTTTTTTTAAAATTAGAATTTGTCACTTTAGTGAGTTGAATTTAGAAAAATTAATTTCATATTTTTAATCATAATATTTTATAATATCTAATAATATTAACTATATTCTTAACCATAATTAATAGTGAAAATATTAAAAACAATTATTGTGGTTATGGTAAAAATGGTATTATCGGGGGCTAAACTAAAACGTTAAGGATTAAAAATGACCCAAAATTTATATAATTAAAATTTTATAGTAATATTTTGTCCTTATATCTTATAATTTTTTAAAATGATCTCTTTTTTAGGCTTTTCTCATGTGAAAAATGTGGGTGTAATTCTTTCTTTTAGAAAATATTCAAGTGTGTCCTCTCCCCCACTTATAAAAGGCCACCTACTCTTATCTATTATAAACACATAAAAAACCCATTGGTTTATCAAATACCTACTTAAATAAATTTTTTAATTACATATAATCATCCTATAATCCTCATTTTGATCATAAATCCAATCTAGGAAGGCTTTTTGGTGCAAATCTAAAAACGTTCTATAAAGAAGAGGTAACATTATTAACTACGATTCTTATTTTATTTCTTCTCCCACCTCCTTAAAATATTATTAATATATTATGATATATTAAACTCAATATATTTCATATACTGATATGTTATTATGTTATGTTCATGACCTGAAACCATCTTCTCCTCCCTTAATTGGGAAACAAAATCATTGATCGTGTGTATGGCGGACTACCGCCTCGCGAACCGATGTAATTCATTTTCCATAGAAACTTATCAAGGATGGATATAATGATATTTATAATTTTTATACATTATATTTATGATATAATTATACTTATGGAATTATAATATCACATATACCTTCTTACTTTCTATTTCATAGGGAGTATGATAACGTCGCTCGTGTATATAGTGGACCACCACCTCACAAAGTGATGTGATTCGTTTTTCACTTATCCTTTACAAGGAAGGAAATAAGGATTAATTTTATGTTTATATATTATATTAATTAAATTTTAATAATTATTTAAAATAAATATATCACATACTTTATTACCTTACCATCAATTAAATAAATGATAATGTCATTTGTGTGTACGAAAGACTACCACCTCGCAAAGCGATGTGATTAATTTTTATTAATACATAAAATGGGTGGTATGTTTATGGATATTTAAAAAAATAATATAATATTTATGATATAATTATCTTACTATAAATATAAAATAATACTAATCTTTTATCCATCAAAATCAATGAAAAATAGAAACATTAATCATGTGTGCACACAACCTACAGTCACCATGATTATAACATAGTTAATTTTTCATAACCATGTTTCATGGTTGGATTTAAAAGTATAATTTATGTATAAAAATTATAATTATGTCATTATTAAATTTTTTTATATTATTAAATAATAATCACTTTGACCTTACAGAACTTACCAAATTTATTTTGTATATATGAGTCTTTTATTGTCAAAATGTCTGAGGTGAAATTAATTGGTAAGTAATTGAATATGGAATATTAAAAAATAAAATAAAAGGAATAATAAACATGAAAATATTTATTAATAAATTAAGATAATTAACATAATTTTATATCTTTATAAATCTATGGAATGAACATGATGATTCGGGCTCGGGGTAAGGGTTTCGTATCAAAACTTTCTTATTTGAGACACATGTTCTTCTATGAACCTAATTTCTTTAGGTAAGATATATATACTTAGACATTACATATTCTATCATGAAAACAAAATAATTCATGGTATTTTAAGTTATAATTTATTTCATTCTTTCATGGAGGTTATGACTCAAAAGTTAACAAGGTTATATTGGTTTATGCTTCCATCTCATTTCAATCAAGATTTTTTATGATTGAAATTACTTTGAGGGATATTATTTGATCAGTGTATAATAAAACCATTAAAATTTATTCTCCTATGTATATCCATAAACTTTTTAGGTAATAGTACCATTTTCCTATCTTTTATACTTATAATGATTGAGAAAATGTTTTTAAGAAAGGTTTTCTCTATTTCTCTTCGGTCGAAAATCTTTTTTCTTCCATATCCATATTTTCTAAAAATATTTAAAAATTATTATTAACATTATCAAAATTATTTATTAAATACATTTTTACCCATGTTTTACTTTTTAAAAAATAGTTGAAAGGAATCTTCTTTTTATTTTCCAAACAAAGTACTTTTTAACCTATACAGCTTGTATGGAATTACCCATCGTCCTAATCATTATTTTATTTTAAGATTCCATTGTACTTTTCGAAGGTTATTTTAAAATAAAATTATATCCAAAAGATTTTTTGAATTTTTATTTTTTAAAATATGGATTTTTTCAAAGTGGGAAGGTTATTTTCCTTAAGAATTTTTTTATCTTTTTATGGTGTTTTTATTCATAAATAGAAACAACCTTTGATATTATGGATTTATTATAAATTACGTATATATGTCTCTCCCATCTATAATTAGCTTATTCCCCCTTCATTTAATGGGGTAATACATGCCTTATGCTTATTTCCCAATGTGCCTTCATTATGAAATTTCCTTTGATTATGATATGATGCATGATTATGGAACCCATTTTATTTCCATGGGTAATTATTATGTTATGTTTTATGATTTATTTCCTTTATGTGGAACACTAAACACATTATCGTGACATGTCAAATTTATTATGATTTTATAGCATAGGGTTGACCCCTAGGACATATGTTAAGGAGTTTCTAGGAGTTTAGAGTTTGAGTTTTCAATAAGTTTATCAAAAGAAAAATAGAAAATGGGGGGAGGGGTTAATTGGTGATTCAAAATTAAATAAATTAATTTGAAGAGTTTAATAGTTGGAAATGAAAGTGGATTTTGAAAAATATATGATAATTATGTGATATTTTTTAATTTACTAAACTACTTTAAAAGTTCCTTGTTCTTAATTTATTGTTAGGTTTTAGTGTAATCTATTGGTTGAGGGTTAACCAATATCTTGGTTAACTGAAAAGCCTCTAAAATGATTCACATAAGGATAAAACAATACATAATAATCATGTAGTCAAGTTCCACACTATAAGAATGATTTATGGTTTTTAAAGGAACATTTAAATCTCAAATTTTTGGAAAATAAAAGGATTCTTATGTTGTCTAATTAGAAGAACACAAGTCACACGCTTAAAATTACACATCGATCGGTTATAAAATAAAACGTCCTTCAATTAAATTCATAAAAAATTAAGATTAATATAAAAGAACAATTTCAAACCAAAATATACACCAAAAAAGTATATAATTATGTGTTATAACAACTTCTTAAAGTGTGTATCTTCCTCGCAATGATCACCCATTATTTACCCTGGTACCGAGGGGAGGAAGCTCATGTGGGACTCTGACTTCATACTTGATATACCTATGAGGATAAGGGCCTCCAAAACCTAGAAATGGGTGGGAAGAAACATTAGACTCTCCAAACTGATATAACCTTTCCTCTAGTTAAAAATTAAAATGGGGTTCCCAATATTCCAATTTATATTCAATGCTTGGAGGTGGTTTTGGGCATCCTGAATTTCATAAATTGCTTGGATCATATTTTTTGGTGAACAGAAAATATTATACCACTTTTAAAAAAACTTCAAATTTGTTTCCCCACCTCGTTGATATCTCCATAAAAAATGTGGCATCATTCAGAGGCTTTCATATTTAGATATGGCTTAATTATAAAAGTGACCACAAGACTGTGAATAGTGAATATTATCTATAATAATATATAATTTTGGGACTCTAAATGAACAAATTATGACCCATGGTCTTATAGATAAATGTATCCCAAATATTTTTTCATCTAAAAATCTAATTTCATACCAATTATATTTATGGATTATCTTCGGTGTGCATTTTAGTTCACTTGTGAGTATGGGATCTTGTATATTTAGGCATGCTTTTCTTGAATTTCATTGTGGGCCCTCCAAATCACCTCCACCTATAATGTAATCATCAAAACAAGTAAAGTTGACATTTTTAATAACGATAAAAGTTAAATAAATGAACCAAATATGAATTTAAATTTATTATTATATTTTTAATTTAAAATAAAAATAATTTTAACATAGTGGTATAAGAGTAGAAATGAATAGTGAATTACCACGCGATCAAACCCCCACATCTAAACATTTACACTCTTGGGAAATGTCACATTTACCAAAATGATGCATGGATATATTCCAAACTTTAATAATATTTAACATTAAAATAAAATTTAATTCATGATAGCAATGTGATAAAATTAAAAACCACACAAAGGAGTTATTCTTAGTGATCATGGAAAAATGACTCATAAATTGTATCAGAATTAAATTTAAGGATATGTTTGATATTATTATTAGAAAAGAATTAGCAAGTAAATCATGTCACTAACTCTCCATTTATGTGTATGAAAACAATTTCATGAAATTATTTCTACATTTTATCCAATACCTATATGTTATTTTAATAGAAAATTGTTTACCTAATTCTTTCCATTGAACCTTCCTTACATCCTTTGTAATCAAATTTCAAGATACACTCACTTAGGAATTCTCATAAGTCAATCCTTAATATCCTGACCTATATATCCCCATATGTTATACATTTCATCACTCCCCTAATTTTTTTAGGTAACAAAATAGTTATCTAACAGGTACACACGCATTGGTCAATACAGTATAGTAATTAAATAGATTAGATATGGAATGAATGTATGGAAAAAATAATTTTTTAATGATGGTAAATATTAACATAACTTATATTTACCTTCTATTAAGTATGAAATATTAACACTTCATAGTGGGGAGAAATGTGGTGTGAAGATATTAAGTGACATTATTAACCCATAAACTAATCAAATATAGGGTATCAATCATCTCAAAGTTTTCATAGAGATACAACTATTTATATCATTAACAAAAAAACCATTTACTAAAAAATCACACCTCAAAGTTAAATTCTTGATAAAACTCACATTCCATTGGTGAATGAAGTTTTCTTTAAATGTTAAAACCTATTGAAATAACAAAATTAATCATGCATTTTCAATAATTTCCTTTATTATCACAAAAAAAGGGGGAAGGTAAAAATACTATGTAGCAATCTAAAAAACAAAAAATTATAAAGATGATGAAAATCCTTAAAAAATAGGAAAGTGAGGAAAAGTAAAAACACAAGGAACTAAGAGAAAAATAAGAACGATGATGAGAATTTTAACAAACTTAAGAATGATACAATCCCCCCCCCCACACACACACACACTGAGTGTGTGAATTGTACTCATTGTAATAAAATAGAATATAGGAAGTAAGGATAAAACCAGGTGGGTGTCACTAGTAGGTTGCTTCTTGAAAGTGGAGTTCCTCTATAGGGATATCTGGAGTGATCTCATAGAAGTGATTTAGTCATTGTCCATTGATAGTGAATTTTTGTTTTGTTTCATCATTTTGAACCTAAACAGAAACAAATAGATAGGCATCAGTAATATTGTATGGTGTAAAACAGTATGAATGAAGCATACCTGGGTGGAACATCTACCTTGCATTGAAAAGAAAGAACTTCATCCAAATATGAAACTAACTATGAAGGTTTTGATGGTTGTGGGAATTCTTGGTTCACTCCTTATAAATGTGGGAGTTCTAATATGAATCTCTTCACATTTTCTCCAACTCCTTAATCTATAACTTAATTTGAGAACCTACACTATAAATATTAGAATTAATTTTTTTTAAATGGCCTAGTAGGCCCGGTTGTCTATCTCAATAGGGAGGTAAAAATATTTCTAAAAACAATTTGATAAGGTAAAATTCCAATGGTATTTTTGAAGGTAATATGGTAATACCACAATACATCATCAAGTATAAGACTCCTGTCATGACCCATCTCCCAGGGCCCGTGTCGTGACTACCCTATGCCTTCATTCCATAGGACAGGGGCTGGAGACTAGCATCAAAAGGTGTATTTCCTAAAATGGGAAGGTGTTTCCTTTAAACCTATACAAACACACGGTCTGAGAACACAACAAGAAGAAACTATGAAGTAAACTGCTATAGTAAAAAGGAGTGCTGAAAGTAAAAGGGGCTGGAATACAATCCCAACTGAAAGTAAGAGTACAACTAAAAGTAAAAATACAACTGAAAGGAACAATACAACTGAAATAGGGAAAACAGATACTGAGTCATCCTCCAAAGATCCTACCTGAAGGGTAGGTACAGATCGCCTCCTCATCACTCCATGTCTGCCTATCTCCTTCACGTACCGCCTAGTCCTAGATCCATCAAACCTCATCCTAGCTTCTCATCATCTGCACAAGACACAACAAGGTGTGGGTGAAACCTATGCAGGGTTGAGTAAAACGATACTTAATAGGGACCCCTATAACTATGAAGGTCTCTCAGAATTCCACAAGGAAAACCACAAGGCATGATCTCAATCATAAAGCACAAATAAAAATACACAGCTCAATTAGAGTCTCAGTTCAAACTAGGTATACAACTCAGAGAAACCGAATATGTTGTTGACCCATACAGGATCGCTATGAATTCTGATAGCTAGCCATGGATTCTATAGTCCTAGGAACAAGTAGCATTCCCAGTCACATCGTCGAACACCTCGGTTGCTAGAGAAATCCTCCTATATCGAGTATAGTGGTCCTGCTGCATCACACAGAGGCACTTCCCACTAACGTTAGACCACTGAGGTACTCCTCCCCATCACGTACAGTGGGTCTAATAAGACACACAGATCCTCTCCCCCACCATGGCCTACAGAAGTACTCCTCCCCATTATGTACAATGTCTGCTAGCCACTGTGGCCTATTGAGGTGCTATTCCCCATTGCATATCGTGGTCGTTGAGTCACTCCGAGTCGAAAAGTCAGCAGTCACCAAGTCCCAACCAGTCATAGGGTTCTGTACATAGCGTGCTTGGGAGAATCTCTCCCCAAGCCATCGGTCATATTTCAACCAGCATGAATTCTTGCAAATAAGTAACCTGATGATCCTTCTTATCCCAAGGGTTCTAACACAATAGACAACTCGTCAACCAAACTTCCGGACTATACGTTATTATCATTTAAGTGTCGAGGGCCCGGTTGGATTCAGGTATGATCCAACCCGGATGTACTTCAAGTTTATAAAAAACTCTCATGGGGTAAGTCAAAAGGACCTCCTCACTCCAAGGATCCTAATGCCATAGACGGTTTATCAAACAGACGTCGGGTTCTCGAGATAAGGCCCTTTAAGTGTCTCAGGGCCTGGTTGGGCATGGGTCCGGTCGGACCCGGTCGGACTGACCCGGCCCGACCCGGTCTGGGATGGGTTACTGCAGACTCAACCCACTAGGCCGAGGTCCGGTCCGGCCCAAAAAAGGGGTGTCCCACAAGGGCAGACCGACCCGTGTAGGGCGGGGACCGCAAAGGGATGGCTCGTTCCGCGGTGGGGCATGGCCCAGCCCGCTAGCGGCGGCTCACTGGGTAGGTGGCCCGGCCCGCTGGGCAAGCGGCAGGCCCGCTGGGCAGGCGGCCCCACCCACTAGAAGCGGCCTGCTGGAGGGTGTCCTGACCGTGAAGGGCGCGGCCTGTGGTGCTTCCACTAAGCATCTCGGGAGAGCCGCTCCCTCGAGATCTCGAACGGCCAAAGTTCGTTCGGCCTTTGAAGCAGCGGTGCCACATGGGCATTTCTCGTTCACCGCGGAACCTGTTGGAGGTGCAGGTCCCACCTCATCCACCATGGTTTCGGCCGTAGTCTCCTGCTCACTGGTGGAATGTGACGGCATGCCGCCCTTCCCTTCTACGTTCGGCCAACGAGTCGGCCACCTTCTCCCTCTACTGCGGCTAACAAGCCGCGGCCCCTTTGCACACCGACGGTGTGTGAAAGTGCGCCGCACCTCCTCCATGGTCAGCTGATGTTGGATGCTCCGATGTTTGCAACAGCTTTGTGTCGCAGCCTCCTCTAGCGGCATGCGTTTTCCGTCACCTATTTCGTAGTCGGTTGGTACCGCCGCACCAGAGGTCTTCCATGGAAGGAGAAAGGGTAACAAAGTTGTGAAGGGTTCGGGTCGGGTACGTTTAACCCGTTCCCTCCACGTTAGCTCATGATCAAAGGGAGGATAAAATGATTTTAACAATTTCTTGTATTAAATGACAAAAAAATCCCATAAGGATACCCCATAACAACCTCTCACAAAATGAATGATTCATGGATCAACCCATTAGTCATTTGACCCGCGTTCTTCATATAATTTTCAAGAATGGGGAAGAAGGAATATTTTAAGGAAACATAAACAAATAAACCCCCTACCTCAAAATGTCATAGAAAACACTTGTTCTGAAAGGTGGATCATGTTCTTCCTTCCTGCAACCAGTTCCCAACGACGCCACTCATACGTCGCCCTTTGCTTCATGGTTCGGTGTCATCTGTCACCTTTCACTGGGTTGGCTCCATCCTCTAAGGGTTTGGAATCTCAGCGCTCCTTAAGCACTTTGTTGCTTGGCGAAGTTGTGCTGATACCCCTCCCCAAGCTCCATATATATAGGAAAGAGGTAGGGTAAGTAACAACGTGGGGAATTAATGGTGACTCATAAATTAGGAACCTTCCTAATTCCCAAACGACGTCATTACTTAGGATTGGCAGGTCAAGCCATTTATTGTCTTGACACATCACTGTCCCCACACCTTTCTTACCCATTGGAGGATGTGAAATAAAATAATAAAATTATTTCATTTCATTTCTTTTAAAATTCACAAAACTTAACTTCTTCTTCGAACCTACTGTGGTCAAAGTAAACTCTCCCTTAAGCGAATCTCGGTGCTTCAGATTCAATGGTGCCCTCAAATTTTTAATCCGAGCAACTGTTCAAAAGTTAGAAAATTCCACTCACACTTTTACTGAATTTACCTGAAAAAAATTTCAATAAATTATTAGCGTTCACCCTTGACTCTTTCCGGTCAAGGTTAGGCTCCGCCTAAGGAGAACAAGTCCCAACGAACTCAACGGTACTCTCATATTTTCAATCCAAGTTACCTTTTAGAAGTTATGGATTTTACAATAAAATAATTTTCACTTAATTGTTTTATTTATAGCCAAAAACTAACTTTCATTGGTGGCCCGTGATGGCCAATGTTAGTATCTTCTTAAAAAGAGAATACCCTCACGAGTTCATCTGTGGTCTTAGATTTTTAATCTGAGTCACCGTTCATTAGTTATAAGCATTTGAAAAATAAAATAACTTTATTTAATTATTTTATTTATAGTTATGCCATTTTCAATTTTTCTCACAGGAGGCCTGCACCAACAAAATTTAAGTCATGCCTAGGGTAAACCTGCCATCCTGAACACAACAGTACCCTCATAATTCTGATTTAGGAAACCCTTTAAAAGTTATTCCACTTTTTTAGGAAAACTTCTTACGCGCGCTAATTAAAGCTTAAAAAAACTTCGACGAATCATTCTGGTCACTTTGGGCCTCAGAATCACATGCCATCAGATTTTTCAGTCTCAAAATAATTCCATATACTTAAAAAAAATTATACATAAATTCCATTACATTACAACTCCAATTGTTTCTTTTGGGTTGAACCATTTTTTTTCAAAAAACAATTACATCGTTATTTTACACCACGTCTTAACCATTGTTTTGTGGATGATATACAATAGAAACTCGATGCTCAACCCCGTATTTACATAAGAATTATTTCATTTTTTGGTTGAATAAATGATAACCCTATTCACGGATGATGAACCTAGAAAATCCAAACCGATATAAATTTTTGGTTCTTAAAAATTCTATAACATAATTTGAATCATCAATCCTTGTGGATCATGCCTCTACCCATTTTGACAAATAATATTATACCAAAATAATGTACGAGTTTCTAAATGAATTAGAAAATAGACCCATAAATTCAATGCCACAAATATAAAAAATCTCATGAAAGTGCAAGGTAGTTGTGGAACTTTATTTCTTTTGGAGACATTCCCCAAACATTGATAATGAGTAAAATATTTATAAGAAACATGGACATCCCGAAATAGTTTTGGAAAAAAATATCCATAATCATGGACCATGAAAGTAGTTATTTGGGGACTAAAGTTACCTCCACATACTAGAGTGTGACAGAACCAAAGTATAGACTGAAAATCACTATCAAGAACACAACTACATATGTGCCAAAGGTATGGATCATCCCAAATGTACCAATGAGACTCGTTTCTTAGATGATCATCTTGGTTTTTATTTAAATTAGTAGAAATATAGTATTATACAAAATAATTTACAATTTCATCATACTAAGGAATTTCATATTGCACTCAATAAAATTTCTTATCAGGAAACATTTAATTTATGTGAATATAGTTGGATGATTTAATGTCTGGGTATGTAAGGATCCTACTGATAAAATTATCCACCCAATTAATTGATACATTTTTATCCCAATTTTATAAAATAAATTCTTAAAGAAGTATAATCCAATGAATGATATATTGTTTGGATTTTAGTTTCTTAAGGAGATATCAGAGGGATTCGTGGTCAGATACCACAATTACATTAGACCCTAGAAGGGTTAACCATAATTTATCCAAGGCAAACACAACGAAAAGTAATTATTTTCTTGTAGTGGTGTATTGTCCTTGGGAAGGTTCTAGTGTGTAAAAATCAAAAGCAATGACATGTGGAGATCAATCTAACCATTGTGATAAGACCATACCAATTACATAGTTAAAGGAATATCACATGACCTGAAATGGTAAATCCCACCGAGGTTGTTGGATTACCAGGGTGATGTGAGACTCCATTTCAATTTTTTAAAAGCATTCTCACATTCTTTATCAAAAACAAATTATTTTTCTTTTTGGAGTAAACATGAGAGTGGAAGTGAAATATTACTAATTAATGAATAAAATAATGATAAAATCCATCATAACATAAGAAATATAGCACATCCTACACATTTATGGGGAATGTTATAGAATAAATAATGTATATATTGGATTTATAAACTTGGATACCAACCCTAGAAATGATCTATCAATTTACTATACCTTTTCACACCATGAAATGGAATTTATCATAATTTTATACAAGACTATTTTCAATACAGTGATGTGGGACAAAACCAATACTACTCAAACACTCATAAAAATAGGAACCATATATATTGAAATCATCCATGATTATATATATGAAATTTTCCAGATAAACTAAAAAAATATTATCCATGCATTGCTATAAAGTACCTAGAGCATTGAAAAGGCCAAATGGAATCATCCTATATACAAATGTGCCAAACGAGAAAATAAATGTTGTATTTCTTGGTCCTCAATAAAAATATAGATTTGGAAGTATCCAGAATACCCATCAAGAAAATAGTATATGTACTTCCTTGATATCCTCTCCAGCATCTAGTCAATGAAAAATAATAGGAAATGGTGCTCCCTAGTGAGTTGTTTTAGTTAATGATAGTCTATATAGATACATCAACTATTTTGTACATGGTTTGAAACCAATTATTTGTCTTAGTTTTTTATTACTATTAGAATGGTTTTTGAGGAACTATCTATATTGGACTGACCCATTGGATTTCATATATTGGGTAAATGATCCCATCACACAATAATTTTGTTTCCTCCTTTTTAACAATGTCGAGGAGGTTTGGGTTCATTCGATGTTGTGCTTATCACATCGGTTTAGTCTCATTGTTAAATAATATATGATGTAATAAAATTTATGGGCTAATACTAATAATTTCAGCAAGTTTCCATCCTAATGCTTGATTATACTCTCTCAGTAGGTCAATCAATCGCAATTAATTCTATGGAGGGAGGTAACTATGAATGATGATAAGAAACATGTTTCCATTCTCAAGATATGAATTTTTTAAAATTTCTAAGCAGTGGATTGTGTTCCAATTTTGGGGGATTTGAGATTAATGGGGGTGAATGTGAAATGGATAGGTATTTGATATCATATAACTACTAAATGGTAACATAACCATATGAGGAATAATCTTTTACAAAATTATAAGTATCATTGATGGTCAAAAGATCCTCAATGCTCAAGAAATCATCAATTAAATAATATTCATGACATTTTTCTAAACCAATACAACATTCATCATAGGAATCATTACCTAGAATATATTCCATAATTAAAACTTGGAAAAGGGATCAGGGGAAAGGAAATAAATTAGGGGAATGGATTACATCAATAGAATTAATTGAAATATATGAAAGATATTTTGAGGGGTTCTTCATAAAATCAAGGATGTTAAAGTAAATAATGTCACCAAAAAACTCCATTGATAATGTACCATTGTATACATTGATTATATTTTTAGTAGTTTTTAAGAAATTTATCTCCAATATAATTAGGGAATTTCCATTCTTCCTATCATTTTTAATTTTAAGTACATAAAAAATAGTAGGTGAAATTAAATTTTTATTCCTAAAAAAACATCCTATAACACACCAATGGGGTGTGAAGTACTTTGGTTTTCTTATTAAATGACTACTCATGTGGGATTAAATTCTACAACCTATAATGAAGAGAAAATGGAGTGAGGCATCATGTTTACAAAACCATCCAAATAAATTATTGCATTATAAAAGAAATACTCCCCTATGGTGCATGGAATCGATAATGTTATAGGATAATTTCATTTAGTAAGAATTGATGGATCTATTAATGATAAATCATTCCTCCCTGATCTCACCTTTTAATTACCTCAAATTTATCTTCAGTGTGTAGACATCTATTTTGGGAACTTGTCATATTGAGGAATTTTCTTCATTGTATCAATCAAGGGGATGTTAACCTTAACTTTTTTGAATGTTTCCATGATTTATTTATCAAGTTTGATTTATTTTTATTTCCTTAGTTTGGTAGAACCTTGGGGAAATGGAAAAGGAATCATTTGGTTTGGTGTTTCTTTAAATAAAACCCTCTTTTCTTTGGTGGTTCTTCTCTTCGGATAATGATTTTTCTCATTTGGTTTATGTGTGATGGTGTTGAGGGTGGTTTCCTCTAGAGGGTACGAATCTAGTGGAGGGATTATTTGGATTTTAAGTTGATTTTAACTATTAAGGGTGATGGAAATAGAATTTCCCTTATCCCTAGGGTTGATTAGTAGTTGAGAAGAGAGGTTAGCTTACCCTTGACTTTGTATTTCACCCACCAAGTTAGTGAGTTAGCCAAATTGAGTTTTTAGGTCTTGTATGGATACTTGGGTGGTTTATTGGAATAGAAGATTATTTATATCCATTTTTTTCATTATGTATTCAAGACTCATCTCATATTTTGGAGGGGTTGTTGGATGGCACATTGTGGTTGTTCAGAGTTTCTAGTTGGTGGTGGAAGATTATTACTCTACCTCATGAGGTTCCAAGACTTTTGAGGTTGGTTTGAAAACCCCCTTACCTATAGGCTTGGTTTTATTTCCACTAAGAGTTGAATGGATGGTATGGTTCTTGCCTAATGGTTTGGTTATAGGGGAATCCTGGGAAGATTTCCTCATATCTCTCAAGATGTTATCTCAATAGAAGAAATTTTTCTGAATAATGGGATTTAGCATAACATATATCATAATGAATTTCAGGAGGAGGTTGGGATTTTCCGTGGGAAAGAACAAGTTGTCAGATTAGGGTTCTTACCTCTTTGAACTTCATGTCCACTTTCTTCTCTAATTCAGAACTTGGCACTTTATAGACACATTTGATTCATACAATGGACCTTATACCAAATTATTTAGTGTTTTGTGCTATTTTTTCGATGAGATCCCTTACATCGATTAGGGTATTGTACACTAATACACCACCTAAAATAGTGTAAATCATTTTATGGAAGATTAGAATTAAACCATTATAAAATTATTATATTAAAATATGCTTTCTTATTTGGTGGTGTGGATAACATGAACAAATAATTTTAAAAAATTACTAATATTCATGAAGTTTCTCCCCATTAGAGTGTCTTATTCCAAAAATTTATTTCTTTATTATTATAGTTTGGGAGTCTGGGAATTATTTTTCAAGAAAAATGTGTTTCATGTCCACCCAAAATATAATTGGAGACTTAACATAGTATAGATATCTTCTGTAGTGTCTTCTAATGAAAATGGAAATTCTCTAATCTTAACCAAATATTTATCCACATTATTAGGTTTTTAAGTTGAACATTGTTAGGAAAAAATCCCTTATGATAGTGATTTTAGGTTGATTGTGTTTTTTGACAAGTTTTTTGGTTCTTGATGAAGGATGGTTTTCAAATAAGGCATGAATAGTTATAATTAATGTTTTATCTCATGTAAGGGAAAAACTATTGATCTCACACAACCACAAAATTCAGGATCTCAAGAAAGCATGAAATGCCTGATCTCACAAAAGAGATAAATGTATGAACTCACACAAGAGATAAATATTAGATATTATGAAAGAGAAAAATGTATGATCCCATAAACTTGTGAATTTTTTTATCTCACACAAGAGATAAATATACGATCTTGTGGAGGTAGAGATGTTTGATCTCATGGAAGTGAAAGATTTCTAATTTCACAAAGCCTGAAATTCTGAACAGATTTGGATAAACTCTAAATAATTTTTATATGATCCTTCATTGAGAACTTGTAAAGCACATGATTAGAAATCATGATTTTCAAAGGATATCAGAGAGAGATCTCGTAAATTTCATGAAGACAAAGAAAATATAGAAATGGTGGTGGTATATCACATTCATTCAAAATCATGTGATTACATTATTGTCAAATGATCTCATGATGGGATATCAAGAAGCGCATAATTATATATGGATCTCACTATAGGATAGCACACAATTCTCATGATTGTCTTTTGATCTCATGATGGATCATGCAAATCACAAGAAGAAAGCATCACTAAACATCGTAATATTTTCAATTGATCTCATGATACGATCATGTGAAGCACATGATACCATTTTCTATTGTAGTGGGAAGGAAGTTTGTTCGCAATTTTTAGAGTTTAAGGAGGTGGATTTATGAATATAAATACCCCCTAACATTTCCTTCAAATCTAACAAAGTTTTTCTTAATAATTCTATCTAAATTAATTTTTAAGAAGGAGTCTCACAGAAAGATTTTGTGAAGGATTTTTGTGGTGAGATATCACAAAGGAGAATACATGATTAACATCATGTAAGTGTTATGAATGATCTGAAAAAAGTCTTGTATAAAAGATTCTCATGCCCAGATCTCACGCAATAGGTTATCATGTCTGAATCTCACATAAAATGAGAAAGTGTTATGCATGAAGATCTCATGCAAGAATCAAAGGGTATCGCACCAGGATCTCACGCAAAGTGAAAAAATGTTACACACCAAGATATCATGAAAATCGTTAAAGGGTCTCATGCCCAGATCTCACACAAATATTGAAAGGGTCTCACTTTAAAATATCATGTAAGGGTTTACATGAGAATATCTCACACAAGGAATTACACACCAAGATCTTTCTCAAGGGGTTACATGCAAGGGTCTCACACAGTGGTATCACACTAGAATTTTATATAAGGATATACACACCTATATTACCATGTGAGTAGTATCATTGTTGTATATATATTTAGAATAAGAATAATAAGAATAAGATAGAGGATATACACCATTCTAGAATAATTGTAGAAGTAGTTTATCCACTGAGACATCCAGGGTAGTGAAAAGAAGAATTGGCATCCATACGAGATCTGGTAAAAGGTTGAGTTTTTAATTTTTGTCTACAGTAAAGAGAAGTTTTTTCCATGTGTCTGGAAAGTGTAAGTACTTCTTTAAGGTGATTTCACAGATTTAAAGGAGAATTCTGAAAATAAAATCAATATATAATATACCTATAATTGAGGGTGCATTCATTATTTCTAAGGAAGGGACCTATATGTCTATAAATTGTGTGTGGATCCTTTTCAGAGTGGTGAGAAAAGGAAGAGTAAGAAGGTGATTCTTTCCTCCAAAAGTGATCCGTTGAAGGATATAATAAGGGAGTGACACTTGGTAAGTAGTGATTTCTCCCTAGGATTTTTAAATACAATGATCTAGGGTATATTAGTGATCTAGCATGAACCATGTATTGGAAGTAATACTCATTAGATTTGGTACATTAGTACATTTCTGATTGTATTATCCTTAGACATAGCCTAGTGAGGGTTAACCATGTAAAAATATGTGTGTCCTTATTTTTTCATTCCTTATTTATATTCTATTAATAATCATAAGATAAATTTAGAAAGAATAAGAGCAATATGAACACTAAAGTGAAAATAAATAGATCCTTATAATAAAGTGTTCAATATCTAGTGGGCATGAATAATTTCAAAATAATAGATCCATACACTGATTCACCCCCCCCCCTCTCTCAGGGTATCTAGGACCCTTTAGGACTTAAAAATTGGTATCATATTATAGGTTAATTTTGTTTATTTTTTTTATAACAAGGTTTATTCTACTATTGGAATTGAAGTTTCAGATTTCTCTTATCTCAGTGTTCCATGTCAAAGGGAATAACTACAAAGAATAAGAATAATTCAGGTAGTATTCCTCAGTGTGGAAGTGTCTATAAAAAAGGTTTGATTCAGTTTAAGGAAACCAACAACATACTAAATAAAGGTTTGGATGAATCAGACAGTGAAAATATATAATCACTCAATGATGATGTAAGAATGAGTGAAGAAACTAATATTACAAGTGATGCAAAAACTTCTAATGATGAAGAAAATCCAAGAAGACATAAAGTTTTCCATGAAATAAAGGAATTGAATCATAAATTGGATGAAGAATTTAAATCTAAATTTATTTGAATCCAAGGGCTGGAAATTGATGTCAACAAACTAAAAGGATTGAATAAAAGGCTTGTTAAAGTGGAAATGGATCTAAGAGAGAAGAATGATTCCCAAGCTAAAGAACTATAAAAACTAAATGTTTATGAAATAGGAAATAACATGTACTTAGATAAAATTCATAATTTGAAATCCATAAATGATGATCTTGTTGCACACATGTTTGAAATAGTTTAGGATAATAAAAGGATACAATAGGAGAGTGCATGCTATAAGGATTCTATTTCTCAGATGAATTATAAAATAAAGGATAAATATGACGTGATGGATAATATATCCAATGAATTGTAAGATGCGATGACTAGAGGGAAGAATATAAATAGAGATCATAATTATCAACTTGAATCAAGGGATAAGAATATTCAATAATTGGGAGAAGAGATAGAATCATTCAAGAAAAAAGTGGAGAAATCTAATGCCAAAGGCGATCCAAAATTGAAATATTAGTTTCACTTAATATTTGATTATCCTTAATTAGGTGAAAAAAATATTTTACTTCATAGGAAAAATATGAAATTATTTTCTCATCCTAAAGGCCATGCAGTTTTGGAAAAATAGGTATTGGATACGATGAACCCTCTCCCATGTATAAGAGAAAGATAGGCATAAAAAGTTCAACAAATTGATAAAATCCCACAGATATAGGAAACATAGCTAAAAAGAATTTTACAGGAAGTAATCAAAACATTAACTATTTTATATGGGATGAGAGGTCACATTTCATGTTTTTATTGTGAATAATTGGAATATATTTCATACTATGAAGACATGAATATTGATAAATCTAAGTATAATCATAAGTTTATTGAAAGGTATGAAATAAAAGTCTCTCAAAAGAAATTATTCATCAAATGCTATTACTGTGGAAGACAGGTACACACCATGATTATGAGTCAATAAGCTCAAGGAATCAATGTTAGAGGAAGAACTATGGTTGCATCAACATTTCAGTAGAGAAATTATGAAATGAGTTCTGTCTTTAATGGAAGATGTTTTATATGTGATAATCATGGGAATTTTGAAATTAATATTAGTAGGAAGAAATAAGTGAAGAAAAAGGAACCTAGAAGGAGATCCCTAAATATGGAAGTGTATAACTAAAAATACTATATTGGAATATAACATGATAAGTTGAAATATAGGTTTAAAACCTTAGGGGAATCATACAGAGCTTAATGACAGGCATAAAAATCACCTCCTCTATTACACTCACAACAACTCTCTTAGAATGAAATTGAAAGAACCTGGAATAAAAAGGGATGATATACTATAGTTGTGTTTAATAATAATGAAAATTTAGTGGAAGACTCGACCCCAACAAGAAATGGTGACACGACTCAATTAACTAATAAAAGAAAAATAAATAAAAAATGACTTAAAAAATTTGTATGTCATGCCACATGGAAAGAAGTGAATGTAAGAGAAAGATCCCTCCAATGGAGAAATAATCAAGAGGATACAACAAGTGGATATATTTCTACTCAAACAAAGAGTCATGAAAAATGGAATATTGGTGGACCATCAAAGAATTAAATTTATACTAATAGGTTTAAACCCTTTATTGTGAAAAATTCAAAGCATAAATAATATAAATATCAGAAGAAGATTTGGAATATGGGTAAATACTATTTAGTAATATGTTTAGAATAGTTGAAGTTGGTTGGGTAGTTGGAACAAGCACAAAAACAGTACAGTTCTTTATAAGAAAATATCAAATGGTTGATCTAACAGGATCAACCACAATCCTCTTCCTAAAGATTCCATAGGTAACCCTCTCTCTATATGTTAAATATTTATCAAATCCTCAATAAGTTGTTCAAGACTAAAGGGGGAGATACAATCCAAGGGGTGTGTGTGTAATGAAATGGAATGGGTGAATTAGTTGAATGAGATACATGCAATAAGAATAATTTGAAATCTTGAAATTCACATATGGTATCAGATTCAACAAGTGGTGTTACAAAAAAATCTATTTTTTAAATCTGTATCTAAAGGTTGTGTGCTTTGGAAAATGAGATTATATAATTAAGAGTCGAATATGAAACTGAAAAGCTATAAAATCTATACTTTAATGATCTATTGGTTCTAAGTCTCATTGAATATTCCACCATTGGTATCATGCCTTAGTTAAAAGTATTATTTTTTCAATGAGAGAAGACTGGATGGGGAGAAGCAATGATTTTAATGAGATATGGGGATATACACACTCGGAGAAATATCCTCATCTATCAAGAGAGTTCTCTAAATAATTGAGGGAAGAAAATATTCTAGAATATGTGGATTTAATTTAGTGACATGGGATCCATTGATATTTATTGGATAAAAATATTTTATCCTACAAGGAGTTCTTACTCATTTGGCTTAGAGGATCAGTCAATGACTCAGTTCCAAGTGGTAATTTTACTTTTTGAAAATATTATAGTAATGTACAGATCTAAAGAATAATATGACTCGAATCTCAAAAAGTACTAAAAGAATCAAAATTTCAATTTGAAGTTGATAAAGGGAGTAAAATGTGAAATTCCATCTTTTTGACCTATCCTATAAGTGTTCAGATGTCAACATATATTATCTCATGGGATAAATATAAGATAAAGGGGGAGATTTAAGTTAAGTTTGTGATTGGTATTCATTGTGATAATTCAAGTGTTATAAATCTTAGAAAAAAATCCAATCCATTGATCAAGGAAAAATCACTTTGAAATAAAATTTCACTTCATCAAGAAGAATGTGGGGCATGGGCTTGTGAAGTTGGGGTATGTGCCTATAGAACTATAGGTTTCCAACATTCTGACGAAGGCCATACCCAATGAGGATTATGAGTGGAATCAACTAGCTCTTAGAGTTTAGTCAACTCCCCACAATTGAAAAATTTTGGATGTAGGACCCCCTCTCCCATAGGTATGATGTGTTTTTCCCTAAAGTGATGATTTTTGTTCTTTACCATGTTAAAGGCCTCAAAAGAGTAACCTTTAGGTTCATTGATAAAGGGGGAGAAGTTGTGGCTAAATACGGAAGAAAATGTCTTAATCAATAAATGAGGAGAAGTTGAATCAATACATAAGGATAAAATGATAGTGGGATCAGTGACATAGAGGTATTTTTAAAACTAATGACTCTAAATATGTTTGATCAATGTTTATATATCATTACAGATGTGCTTCTTGATGAATGAAGTTGACTAGTTTGGTAATGAACTAATTCATTGATGAAATTTTCATGGTTCTCTTTTTTCTCATGATGATCATGGATCATGTGGTCGTAGGGTGTGTGTTGAGTAAATCTTTGATTATTATCAGAATCACAAGAAGAAATTTTTTTGTAGAATATGGAAGAATCTTTAACGTGGTATCAAAATGTTATGAGTTTTCAACAAACCCAAAGGGGGATATTATTAGTAAAAAATCCCTCGTGATGGTTATTTTGGTTTGATTTTGTTTGTTTAAAAGGTTTGTGGTTGTCGATGAAGTCTATTTTTCAAAGAAGGAATGAATATTTGGCATGAAGTTTGATCTCATGCAGGAACAAAATTTTTGATCTTGCGCAAGTGTGAAATTCCTGATCTCGCACAAGTGCGAAATACCTGATCTCGTGAAATATATAAATTTAGGATCTTATATATGATTAAAATATTGGATCTTAGGAAATATTGAAATGTATGATCTCATGAAATCATGAAGTTTTTTATCTATCACAAGAGAAAAATATATAATCTCATGGAGGGTGATATTTTTTATCTTGTGGAAGCGCAAGATTCTTGATCCTGGGAAGTGTGAAAGTCTAAACGGATCTCATGAAGCTCCAAATGGTTGTCAGATGATATTGCATTGAGATATTGTGAAGTGAATGATTAAAGAGCATGATTTTGAAAGGATATCGTGGAGGGACCTCACAAAGCACATGAAGACAAAGAAAATATGGAAATGATGAAGGTATGTTGCAGTCTTTCAAAATCAATCAATCACATGATTGTCAAAGGATCTCACTATGGGATATCATGAATTATATGATTGTATTTGGATCTCATGATGGGATCTCACATAGTGCTCAGGATTATCTTTTGATCTTGTGATGGATCACACAAATCACTAGAAGAAAACATCAGTGACTATCATAATATTTTCAATTGATCTCGAGATAGGATCATGTGAAGCATATGATTCCATTTTTTATGGTGGTGGAATAGATGGTTGTCCATGATTTGTGGAGTTTAAGTTGGTGGATTTATGCCTATAAATACCCCCTAACATGTCCTTAAAATTTGATGAGGTTTCAATTAATTTTTTAATCTAAAGTAATGTTCAAGAAGGAGTCTCATAGAGAGATGTCATAAAGGATCTTCACAGAGAGATCTCACAAAGGAAAATACATGATAGACTTTTTTTAAGTGTGGTGCATGATCTAAATAAAGTATCTTGAAAAAGAGTCTCTTGTATGGATCTCATGAAAAAGGTTTTAACACCAGGATTTCATTCAAATCATGAAAGTGATAAGCACCAGTATGCCGTGAAAAGTGCAAAAGTGTCTTGCACTAGGATCTCATGAAAATTTTGAAAGTGTTATGCACCGGTATATAATAAAAACCTTGAAAGGGTCTCAATCCAAGATCTTTCACAAATCCCAAAAGGGTCTCATTATAGGATCTCATGCAAGGGGTTACTCATCACTGTCTCATGCAAAGGGTTAATCTCCAGGATCCCATACAAGAGGTTACATGCTATAGTATCGCATAGGGTTATCACACTAGAATGTTTCACAAGGATGTATACACCTATATTCCCCTATGAGAAGTATTATTTTTATATTTGAATTCAGAAGAAGAATAATAAGAATTAAGAGGATCTTCACCATTCAACAATACTTACAGAAGGATTTTATTCACTAAGAAATCTATAGTAGTGAAGGGAATAATTGACATCCATAGGAGATCCTTCAAAATCCTGAGTTCGTAATTATTGTGTCTATAGTAAATATAATTTTGTTACAGGTGTATGGAAAGTGGAAGTGCTGATTAAAGGTGTTTTTACATAAGTGAAATAGAAACCCAAAAAATAACTTCAACAGAGAATCTACCTACAATTGAGGATGCATTCAATAGTGGTAGTAAAGGGACATACATGTCCATAAACTATGTTTGGATCCTTTCCAGAGTAGTGAGAAAGGGAAAAGGAAGAAGGTGATCATTTCTAATGATAGTGATCCATAAAAGGATAGATTGGAGTAGTGACCCTTGGAGTGAATTTTCCCTAAACATTGTAAGGGAAGTGATCCTCAGAATATAATTGATCTATCAAAAACCATGTTTTGGAAGAGAGACTTAGTGGATTTGGTACATCGGCTCATTGGTGATTGTATGCTCCTTGGACGTTTCCTAGTGAGGGTGAACCATGTAAAAATATGTGTTTACTTATGTTTTATTTCCTTCTTTAATTTATATACATTATAATCTAATATATTTGTAAAGGATAATAGAAATATAAACACTAAATATAAAATAAATTGACACTTATAATAAAGAGGTCAAGATCCATCGGGACAGGAAGAATTCTGCAAAGAGTATCCATACCCTGATTCACCCCCTCTCAGGGTATCTAAGACAATTTATGACCTAAAAAATATAAAATATGGAATTAATTTGTGTTAACATGTGGGTATTCTCTATCTAGTCCATGAAATTTTGGAAAAAAATTAATTAGACTAGATTTAATTCAATGTTTGGTTATTCCCCTTATATTTGAATATATACGGATTGGATCTCTATATCAAGTGAGGTAAGTTATTTTAATATCTGGTTATTTTCTTCCAGTTATACAAATTTCTTTTAGTTTTGATTATATTTTCAGAATAAGGATAATAATAAGGGTTTAGAGGATATATAATGGGTTGTGTGTCCTTCTTTAAAGGATTGGTTTGTGCATCTCAGTGTCATTGATGAATAATCCTTTCAAGTTCCAGCTCAAATAGTGGAAGTTAACCTAAAGAAGAATGCATCATGCACAAACCCTAAAATCTAAAGTAGTTTATAACACTACTTAAATAATAATTCCAAAGAGATAAATAAAAAACTATTTTAAAAAAACACAAAGTTCATACAAAAAATGCACCCTAAAACCAAAGTGCTCCCCGAAAATAGAACCAAAATTGTACTGTATTATCATGAAACATCAAATTTATTTGGATTTAAATATTATTTTATATAATATGGTTGAACATATTTCATTTTTCAAAGAGATTTTATTATTTTAGAGTGGGATTTTTCAATAATTTTATCAAAAGAAAAATAGAAAATGTGGGGCTTTAATTGGTGGTTCAAAATAAAATAACTTAATTTAAAGAGTGTAATAGTTGGTAATGAAAGTGGATTTGGAAAAATATATGATAATTTTGTGATATTTGATAAGTTACTACACCACTTGAAAAGGTCCTTATTCTTAATTGATTTTTTTTAATACTTCAGTTGAGGGTTAACCAAGATCTTGGTTACCCATAAAGGCTCTAAAATAATGCGCAAAAGGCTAAAACATGACATAAAAACCATGTATACAAGTTTAATCCTATTATAATTATTTATGGTTTGTCAAGGAACACTTAAATCTCAAATTTTTAGGAAACAAGAGGATTCTTATGTTGTCTAATCGGAACAACACAAGTCTCACATTTAAAATTACACACCGATTGGTAAAACGTTTTTCAATTAAATTCATAATAAAAATTTAAGATAAATCTAAAAAAATAATTTAAAACAAAACTATACACTAAAATAGTATAGAATTATGTTCTGTAACTCCCTCTTCAAGTGTGTAGATCCCTTACAAAGATCACCCATTGTTTATCCCACCGTCGAGAGGGGGGAAAGCTTGTGGAGAGCCCCGACTTCATCCTTCATCATCCTATGAGAATAAAAGCCACTAGAACCTACAAAGAGGTGAGAATAAACCTTAAAATATCCAAATTGTTAGAAACTTTCCCCCTATACTAACTTGAAAATGGGGTTCCCAAGGTTCCAATTATAGCCAATGTGGAAGGTGGTTTCGGGAAACCTGAATTTTGGAAACCAATTGGATCATAGATTTTTTCAAACATAAAGTATTATATATCTTTTTAAAAAACTAAAAATTAGTTTCCATACATATTTACTATCTACACATAAACTTTTTCATCATTTGGAGGCTTATTACTCAAGATATGGCCAAACTATAGAAATAACCTCAAGACTGTGAATAGTGAAGATTATCTCCAATGATAGAGAATTTTGTGCCTCCAAATAAACAAATTTAGATCTATAGTCTTATAGATCAATGTAGAAAACACATTTTTTAATCAACCCATATAATTTCATCAAGATTGGATCCACATATTATATTCTGTATTCATTTTAGTTCACATGTGAGTGTGGGCTCTGGCACAGTTTGGACTGCTTTGCTTAAATTTCATCATGGACCCTCCAAATCACCTCTAAACCATATTTTTTTTATTTTCAAATTAATAAAATTAATATTTTTAAGTTAGAACTATTAAAAACATGTAAAAATAAACCAAACACAACATAAAACCCAATTAAAATTTCAAAATTCAAACTTCCCTCCATGAACATCACACCAAACAAAAATTAAAATCATAAAAACTTGTGTCATTTGACTACCTCGAGTTGTATGCCTAGAAGAGATGAATTAACTTGGGTCTAGATAAGTTGTAATTATCAATTATATTCATTTATTAATTATCCTCATATAATTCCCACACAATAAATTTCACCATAAAACAAACAAATATGGACAACATCATCAATCATTAAAATAAGAAATGCCAACCACTGTCAAGAAGATCCACTATCGAAGAAAACTAGTGACTCCACCATGAACTGGATGTGGGCTAAGAACCATCGATAAACCATCACAAAAAAAACCATATCCAAAATATTGAAATTCAAATTTATCATCTAGGAATAAAACACTCCTCAAAGAAAAAATGAACCAACTAAGAAACACCAGAAGAAGAAGAAGAAGATGGCACTGCCACCACTCCCATAGCCACATTCCCAAACCACCCTGAATAAGCTAATGCACCTAACTAATATGGGGTCATGCATGTTGGAAAATTCTGTAAGATTATGGGTAAAAGAAATATGGACGAAGACACTCCAAATATCCAAACTTATATCACCTAAAATTGTTGTTTTGATCGAGAATGAAAACCAAAAAAACACCAAACCTACATCACCAGTGAGATAAGACCTTCGAACACATGGAAAAATAGACAAAATGAGATCTCCAAAAACCAAGGGTCATACACCTCCCTCACCAATATCATGTGTAATGATCTACATTGTTCATGAAACATAACCATAATCACCACTACCAAAATACCATATCACTGAATCAAGATGCTTTGACTTGCTGATCAGAGCACGGATCATACCACAAAAACACCATCCAGAGAAGAATCAAAACCAAAGATGTAAAAATAAAATATCACTGAACAAAATAACAATAATGAAACAACTTGAGATGAAGATCTACCAGATCAAGGAAATGAAAGGAAAAACATAAACGAATCCCCTTGATTCTTATCGCATCATGCCACTACTAGCCAATGTGTGTCGCTCTCCACCACTTTAGGTTGGGAGTGTGACACACACAACATCGAAGAAGATAACCAAGATGATCAACACAGAAACAAAAAAGAAGTAATTTTAAACTCTAGGTCTGGGATACACGCCGAAGAAGAAACCATGGATCAAGGAAAAATGGTTTAAGGAAGATGTAGATGCGCCAGGAAATCCCATCGCATAATGATACAGAGGCATGAACACCCAAAAAATGGATCCCAAAGTGAAGAAGTTAAATAATAAGATGGAAATACCCCTAGAAGAAAGATAAAAACATAAACAAAAGAGGAAAGAGAGGAACGATCAGAGAAAAACATCTGAAGAAATCCACTACTTCTAGACCAAAGTAGAACCCTAGAGGGAGAACTCACTGGGAAAAAATAGATCCATTATTGAAAAGTATCCCCTCCAAATTACCTCCACCTAAAATATAATAATAAAAACAAGTAAATTTTATCTTTTTAAAATCAATAAAAATTAACTATTTGAAATATATGTGAAGTTAAATTTATTATTATATTTTGAATTTAAAATAAAAAATCAGTTTAGCACGGTGGTGTAAGAGTGGAAATGAATATTGTGCTTCTACGCAATCACACACATAGATCATGAACATGTTATTATGGGTATTCCAAGATGGCACTATAATTCATTAGGTAATGTTATAGTCTCATGAGATGTCATATATAGTATTAGGTATTAAACCTAATTCATTATGGGACTTTTTTTACCATGTGATATTGTCTAAGTAGTTATCCATGACTCATGTTTATGTCATGTTTTATGTTTCTTATACATTACATATAATTACATTATCATATATTGTCATGATCTTATGATACAATGTTATTTATGTTATTTTTCCATTTTATTACTCATGTGCCTCCTCTTTTATTATATCATGTTATACCTTTGAATCACATGTTATGCTTCTTTATTATGTTAATTTCTTTACTATACTTTTAGATCACCCCTTAATTTTATATATTATCCATATTATTCTGTAAATATTTAAGAGATCAAGTGGATTTAGGATCTCTCTAACAAAAATAATAATAATAATAATTTCATGTTTTAGTTTCCCTTGATGTATTATGATCATATTATTATAAATAAAATAGAACTTTTCTATCCTTAGTTTGTAATTAATGAATGTTTATGTTAAAAATCATGTAATAATCTGTGTAAAAGGATTGGGTTTTTATATTTGGTATTAGAGGAAAGTTTTAGTTAAACCTTGGAAACTTATATGAGAAAAATTTAGTGATATCCCTAGGGATAAGTCTAAGGATAATATTAAGTATATAAAAATTTCCTAGAATCTTCATGAAGTATAGAGTGAGTTGTTTCTAAGTAATTACATCACTGTCTAGATACAATAATTGGATGTGGTTCTAGCACAAATGTACCTAGGGGTAATAACACTAAAAAGGGAATGCCATACTTAACTTAAGTATTACCTGGTACATAAAAATGGTCCTTACTATGAACCTAGTTTGAAACTCCCAGGGGATATGTTTTTGAAATTCACACTCTTTATGAACAACTATGAAGTATTTGAACAAACTATTAGGTTAGAAAACTTAATAGGAAACATTACCACAAATAAACTAGATTGAAACCTAGAGAATCATAATTTAGGATATACTTATCATTTGTAAGTTATTCCTCCAAATTTTGTAATATTACCTTTTTTATTTTAATGTATTGTCTTCTTGTTTTTTTCTCTTCTAGTTAATGGATAGAAATATGAGATATAATTACAACAACCAATGTGATAGGAAATGTAATGATTTCCCTAATGTGATGCCTAACCTAATGGTAATGGTCGTTATATATCTTATGATCATACAAAATAATATATCCTAGATTATGATTAATAACTGGAACATAGTTGAATTTACAAACACATCAAATAAGAGATGTATGGTATATCATGGAATTTTAAGAGATAAGTATGAAAAAGAAAAGAGGATTCAATTTCCTACATGCCAAAAATGTGGGAAAAGGCACCATGTAAGATTCCTTAAAGGAATAATAACATTATTTTTGTGTGGAAAATGAGGACACAAAGAAGTTAATTGTCGAAGAAAAATGAAGATTCTGGTTAACCAGACACAAGGAAATAAAGTTCAACCTAGGGCACCACTATCAATTCAATTTCATAGATGTAAGGAACTTGGTCATTATCTAAGTCAATTACCTAATATAAGGATTAATTCCTAAGGTCCTATGTTATGAAAATCAATAAAGTTGAATGATTTAAATGTTTTAGTTTTTGAATTTGATAATCATGTTGTCTAAGTATTTTAAATGTTATTTTTGTTAAAAGAATCATGAAACTTATAAGGATTGCTCTACGATAGTTTTTCTTTAAGGATTTTCTAGAATTTATTGAATAATATAAATGACCTAGAAAGGTGATTTAATGGTAAGGTGATATTCTATGTAAGAAAACATAATTGAGGAAAATATAATCTTAGATATGTGATTCATACAGATATAATTATAGTCAATTGAAATTTGTTTATTTTATGAAAAATAATGAGGTGTATACAAAACCTTAGTGGTTAAAAATGTGATTTTATGACTAATTTATTTTTGAATATGTTAATTATATTATTGATAACATTATAGGATCAAGATAAATTTTGAATATGATTATCACATAAGTTTTTCCATAGTTTTAGAAAAATTAAAACCCATAATCTAAGTGACAAACCATCGCATATGGAAATATCGTGAGGCTTGAACCCACAACCAAAGGATGATAAGAGTGCAGTGCCTACTGCTAGCCTAAATAATATTCTTGTTAGTGTGAATTTTTTTAATTAAATTATTTGGTGGATGAATATTATTTTTATTTTTGGAAACATATTAGAGAATCATAGATTTTTTAATTTTTAGGATTTTGAGGTGATTGATGATATTTTGGGAAATAATTTATTAGGTTAATATATATATATATAACCTCTAGGTTTATTGTAAAGGATTATTTGGGAAAAATGTTATCATGATTTTAGAGATGTAAGTTGAAAGGGTATGAGATAACCTTTGTGGTTAAAACCTTATTTCATGTTAAGGTTATTGAGATTATTTAGGATGTAGGGTTATTTATTTAAGTAATGGTCTATGTCAAAACTTTGGTTTCATTGTTTAATTTTACATATTAACATATTCATATTAATTTTAGGTATTATGTTACTTTATGATATCCATTTTGGTATTAATAAAGATAGAAGGAATAGCTTGCCACTCTTTTATGGATCTCAGGATCCATTAATAGTTAATGTTAGTGCTTCAGGTATAAAAAAATTCATATTGGATCGTAATTTATTAGAGTAAGATGTGAAGTGTAAAGTGATCAAAACACAACCAAAGGATGAAATTGGGTTTATGAAATAAAAATATACCAGGTAAGTATATTTTCTAGTGTTATCTATATTAATAGTAAAATAATACCTTGAATCTAGGGAAAGGATCTTGAAACAAACATGTTATTTTATTACCTTAACATATAAATAATCAATGGTATTTTAATTCATTATATATTTATGTTTTTGTGGATGTTTACTTTCTTATGATCATTCACTTTCCTGTGATAAATGATTTATACCACTCTCCATAATTATTTATAATTTTCTTTCATTTTTATATCTTAATTTTCAACCAATTTTCTTCTATTTGGAAACCTAGTTACGTGATGACCTTTGTATTTAACTTTCACACTTCTTAAGAAAGAATTTTATTAACCCTCTTTTGGATGTAGGTTTTTCCATAAAGAAATTTTCAAATTTCAAACCCTTGATTGCTGAACAAAAGTTCAAATTGTGAGGACAAAATTTATTTAAGGGGCAAGAATGTGACACACTGATATTTTAAAATATCACTATGTTTGATAACATCTTTAACATGAAACACTAAGTTTAAATAAACCACGATATGATATTAAAATATTATTATTTAAACGTAACCAATTTAACTTAGTCGTTAAATTAGCGGGTATGAATACTATTAACAAGTTTATGAAATATATATAAATTTACTACTCAATATAAATTTATTTTTAAATTATTAATAAATTATAATTCAAATTTTAATAAATATAATTTATTCTATAAAAAAATATTTTATCTTCAAAAAAGATTTTTATTTGTTTTTGTGAGAAAATATATAATTAATTTTTGAATAATTAAAAAAAAATCATAAAAAGAAAATAATTTTTGAAATTAGGATATCAATATTAAATTGGGGAGAAATTTTGGTATTTTCTGAAAATATTAATTTTTTAGTGGATAGTGAAAATATTAATTTTTATAAATTTATCATTACTTTTTAATAAATTAAGTAATTTAAAATTATTATTATTATTTTAATTTGATTTGAAATTTACATAATTATTATTTAGTTATATTAAATACAATTAATTAAATTTAATCATCTTTATACTGGATTTTTTTATAAGTTTATTTTTTGGATTTAAAACACTCTTTTTTCCTAAAAACTATTTTAAAGTGAATAATATTTCTCCATTTTAAATAATTAAAATAACAATGAATGAGTAAGGATTTAAATGAAATTTATCAATTATATATATATAATTATGAATTTATATTCATTTAATTATGATTCCTTTTCATATAGTTAATATGATATCATCTTTTCTTGAAAAAATCCATTTCTTGAAAAACTAATTTTTCGACACGCCTTGGGATTTAATCTTAAATTAAATTATTCCACTTCTATGATTTAAATTTCAAAAAATTAATTCCATATTTTTAATAATAATAATATATATTATCTAATAAGTTCAAAAAAAATTTAAGATAATGAATAGTGAAAGTAGTGAAGATTATTTACCATAGTTAAGGTAAAAATGGGTTTACTTCCCGAAGGTTAAAATAAAAAAGATAAAGGTTTAAAATGACCCAAAACATATCTAATTACTATTTTAGGGTCATATTTATACTTTTATCTCTTATAATGTTATAAATTAGAAAATATTTTATCTTTGTGTCATGTGAAAAAGGTGGGTGTAATTCTTTCGTTTCAGAAAATTCATGTGTGTCCTCTCTCCCACTTATAAAAGTCCACCCACTTTCCTCTCCTTTACACACTTAAAACCCCATTATTTCATAAAATACCAAACCAAATAACTTACTTAATTCCCTACCCTCATCCTATAACACTTTTTTTTATCATAAATCCTCTTTAGGGATGATTTTAGTGAAAACCTAAAAAAGTTGTCCGAAGAAGAGGTAACGTCCTTAACCAAACATATTATTTTATTTATTCTTATACCTCATAAAATATTATTAAGCCATGATTATATAATAAATTCATCATATTTTATTTAATAATATGTTTTCATGTTAATTTCATGACCTAAAATCATCTCCTCCTCCCTCAAATGGGAAACAAAATCGTCCATCGTGTGTATGGTGAACTACCGCCATGCGAACCAATGTGATTTTTTCCATCATAGGTTATCATGGATAGATATAATGACATATATGATGTTTTTAAATTAACATTATGATATAATTATACTTATTTAATAACAATATCACATATACCATCTTACTTTTCATTCCATAGAAAATACGATAATGTCACTCAAGTTTACAGAAGACTACCCCCTCACAAAGCGATGTGATTCATTTTTCACTTAAACTTTTCATGAATGGTAATAAGGATTAATTTTATGTTAATATATAATATTAATGAAATATTAATCATAATTTAAATTAAATTTATCATATACTTTCTTACATTACCATCCATTAAATAAATGATAATGTAGATTGTTTTCACAGCAAACAACCGCCTCGCGAAGCGATGTGATTGGTTTTTATTATTGCATCACATGGATAGTATATTTAAGGGTCTTTAAAGAAATAATATAATATTTATGATATAATTATAATATTGAAAATATAAAATTACTTTTAAATTATTTCCATCATGATCGTTAAAAAATGGAAACGTCACTTATGCGTACGCACGACCTACCATCTCCTTGATTGTAATGTGATTAATTGTTCATAACCATATTTCATGTTTGGTTTTAAATGTATAATTTATGTATAAAAATTATAATTATTTCATTGTTACCTTTATTTATATGATTAAATAATAATATATTTGACCTTATTCAAATTTAAAAAGTGATTTTGGACATATGAGTTATTTATCATCAAAACATACGATGTGAAATTAATTGGTTATGTAATTGAATATGACATGGTAAAAATAAAATAAAATAAATAATAAAAAATAAAATAGTTCTTAAAAAATTAAATAATTAAAATTATTTTATAATTCAATATGTTAGTGAATTAATGCAACGATTTGGGATTGAGGTAAGGGTATTATCTCAAAACATCATTCTTTGAGACACGTGTTTTTTTTATGAACATTATTTCTTTTATAAGGTGTATATAATTCCAATTTACATATTATATAATGAATAATTCTTAATTCATTCTATTTTAAGTTATAATTCATTTAATTCATTCTTGGGGGTTATGATTCAAATGTTACCAAGGTGGTAAGGGTTTATGTTTCAATCTCATTTTAATCGGGAATGTTTATAAATGAATTTACATTGAGGGAAATTATTTGATCATTGTATAATAAAACCAACTAAATTTATTCTCATTTATACATCCATTAATTTTTTATGTAATAGTACTATTTACCTCTCTTTGTTACTTAAAATGTTTGAGAAAATATTTTTAAGAAAAGTTGTCTCTATTTCTCTCTACGATCAAAAATCATTTTTCTTCTATATACATGTTTTCTAAAAATATTTTTTTATACTCTTCAAATGATTTATTAAATAAATTTTTACCCATGTTTTACTTTTTACAAAATGTTTTAAAGTTTTCTTCTTATCATTTTCTAAACTAAGTAATTTTTAACTATTTTACAACAGTGTGAAAGGAATGTTTTTTAACCTATATGACATGTATATAATTACCTATTTTCATGACCATTATTTTATTGGAAGATTCCATTATGAGTTTTCAAGTTTATTTTCAAATAAAATTATTTATAAAATATTTTGTTAATTTTTTTTTCAAAAGTTTTTTTTCAAATTGGAATTTTTATTTTCCTCAAGAAAGTTTTTAATCATTTTATGTAATTTTTATTCATCAACAAAAATAACATTTTATGTTATGTATTGCTTCTAAATTATGTATATATTTCTCTCAAATATATACTTATATTATTATCCCTTAATTTTATGGGGTAATACATTACTTATTCTCATTCCCCAAAAGCATTCATGATGAAATTTACTTTTATTATGATATGATGCAAGATTATGATACCCATTTTCTTTCTATGGGTAATTCTTATTTTATTCCTTATTATTGACAGATCATGAACATGTTATTATGGGCTATCCTAAATAAAGATCCAATGCATTGGGAAACATTATAGTCTCATGAGATGTCATATATGGGATTATGGAGTATACCTAATCCATTATGGGACATTTTCCACCTTGTGATATTGTCTAGATAGTCAAACTTCACTCATGTTTATATCATGCTTTATGTTTATACCACATTTCATATGATTTCATGATCTTATGATTCCATGATCTTATGATATCATGTTCTTTATGTTATGTTTCCATGTGATTACTAATGTGCCTCATATTTTATGATAACATGTTATAACTTTGGCTCACATGTTATGATTCATTATCATGTGTATTACATTACTGGGATTTTAGGTCACACCTTTATTTAATGTATTCTCTAGGTTATCCTATGATGTTTTAGAAAATAAAATGGATTTTGGAGCTCACTAAGGAAAATAAAAAAAATTAGGATGCCACATTTTTGTTTCCTTTAATGTTTTATGATATTGCTCTTCCAAATACACTAGGAATTTTCGATCCTTAGTTTGTAATTAATGTATGTTTATGTTAAAAATCATGTAATAATATGTGTATAAGGATTAGGTCTATATAAATCATGGATGAATAACATCTAAATAAGAGGTATTTTATGTAAGGTGGATAAAGGGTTTCATTAATTCAGGAACTTATGTGGTTGAATTCAGTTTTCTAGGGGTAATATACTATTATTCTTGAATTTTAACTAAAAAAGAGTTTAATTAGAAGAAATATATTGATTATAAATTAATTAATTTACTAATATTGGGATATAAATCATGGTTATTGTTTGATTCCACCCATCTCTTGAGTTTTCAGAGAGGTCACACTACCTAGTGAGTTTATTTGTATTGTGTTGAGTTTCTTTAATTAGGGAATTATTCTGAATATCAATTCTGAATAATTTTTAATTTAATTAATGTGGACATGTGATCAAGTTATGGGATCCTAAACATGAATCAATTTTGTTGGAATCTTGGATGTGATGGTTAGGATTTGATAAAGTGAATGTGTCATGGTAAAATTTTATAATAATGGATTGAGTTATGTGGGGTATAATATTACCTCCTTTATATATAAATGCTTCACTAATGTAGAATTAAAGCTGGTTTTAATATCATTATTTTCATCAAATGAGACTAAAATGACTTTTGAAGACTTGGATAGGCCTAGAGGTGGTATAGTAGTGATATCCTATACCTTTCCTTAGATTATGGGTTTCCCTATGACCCTAATGTGTGGTGAGAATGGGAATACAATAGGTCACACCTCATGAAGTTTATATCCTTGTGTTGATTGTATTTATATTCCAATAATGATGTATAAATAGAGTTCCCCCATGTGTAGAAATGGGAATTGATTGTCAATTATTGTTCTCTCTATATAAATTGTAAAATATCTGTTGAATTGTCCATATAGCTAAGTCACCTTGTGATGGGTGACATAAGTGTTAACAGGATAAATGGACTAAACAATCATTATTTAGGAATTATTAATTGGATTGGTACTACCAATAGGTAAGATTTCATAGAATATATATGATTGGTATGTGATATGAGCCAATATTTTCAATTTTACATTGCTTTTCATTGGAAATTAACCCTATAATTTAGATAAAGATTGTGAAAATAATTTATTTATTTATTTATTTATTTATTTATTTTTCATCTCTAAAATTAAAAAATTAAATGGATAAAATAATGGTGTTTTGTTTTTTATTCATTTTTAATTGATTTAACAAGCCATACATTTTTTTCATTCTAAACATAAGTTTTTAAATGATTTTATTTAATAGTTTCATTATTTAATTATTTTTTATTTAATTTGAAAAAAACATACAATGATTCAAATTATTTTCATGATTGTAGGCTGGAAAATGAAAAAGAATAAATTATGGATTTGGAGTGGTATTTTTTATGAATTTATCCCATTCAGATTATAATACTTGGACTAGAAATCATAAAACTTCATTGTATGAATTACACCATTATATGACATCAACCAACTGAGTATATGACTCTATAAAGGAGTGTGTGAGTTATATCATATAATTTTATATCTATTGAGTGTATAAAATCATCATCGCTAGACTTTCAAGTTGATTATCAGACTTCCCAGATCGTATTACTTTGATAATTTTCTAAAATCATGAAAAACTGAATAATTCCAAATTATAAAAGCGCCACAACATAAAATTAAATTCATTTCACTTGTTTTTTCATATTAGGGATAGCTCAAAAAATTATTCCATGTTTTATTTATCCAGATAAATAATATGATCATGATCGTGGGAGGGAATTTCAAGAAAGAAAAATATTTGAGTGGGGATCCTGATGGAGTAATCTAAACCCTTAAACCAGAAATTTAGGAAGCCATCAAATAAATGAGGGTTGGTGTATTAAAAATAAAGGTGATTCTTGATACATGAGGATTGGATGAAGGAGAAGAAAAATCTTTTTCTTCCCACATGTGGAGGGTTGATAGAGAGTGTCTCACAAATATCTCACCAATTTAGTATAAGACCCATTAATATAGAGATTAAATGAGGTGGTATATCCAACTCTCCTTTACTTGGAACTAAACTTGAAGAAATAGCCTTAAACTAATTACCAGTTGGATGATTTATCACCAAGGAAATCACTATGGTAATTTATCCATCTTTGAGAGTAACCTTAGGTGTATGATCTGTATTAATAAAATTCGCTTAGTGAATCATATATCACCATCAAACTAATTCCTAGGAGGATGATCTATCACCATGTAAATCACTATGGTGAATGATCCATCATCAAGAACCACATTAGGTGGATGATTGGTAGGACCAATAGGGGCCTATATACCCTGAAAGGGGGGGTGAATCAGGGTATGGATATTCATTTTCAAAATTCTTCCTGCCCCACTGGATCTTGACCTCTTTATTACAAGGGTCACTTTTTTTTCACTTGTGTGTTTATTATGACCACTTCTTTTCTTATTTATCTGATGATGATTCTTTAAATCCAATGCAGGGAAGTAAGCAGGAAGATATAGAGATTTTTTACTTGGTTCACCCTCACTGGGCTACATCTAAGGAGCATAGAACGGTGATGTGCTGTTGTACCAAATCCACTAAAGCACACTGCTTTTTACAAGGTTCGGGCTAGACCACTTCTATGCCCAGGCTCACTGCCTTTACAAGGTTTAGGGTCAGCTCACTGCTTTCCCAAGGGTCACTCCCTATTTCTCTCTCTCTGGCTCACTACCGGTGGAGAGGATCACCTTCTTCCTCTTCATTTTCTCACTGCTCTGGAAAGGATCCACTCATAGTTTATAGACCTTTATTTCTCTTCATTATCACTAATTAATACATCCTCTGTTGTATTTGGATGCTCTATTGAAGTCCAACTTTCACCTGTAGATGAATCTTACTTTGCACCGAAGGTATCGGGCAATCTTCCAGCTTTCACACAACTTTTAATATCTGCCGTGAATCAACCTAACCTGGTTCCCTTCTCTAAGTCGGCGTGCAAGTCTCAGTGCGCAAGTCAAAACAAGAACCCAAGTCCACCTTAACCACTTGCACAACACAAGCTTTTGCAACTCCAAACTTGCGCAACTCACAACCTTTTATGCCCAAACCAATATTGGCACGCAACCAACAAATTTCAAGCTTCTTCAAAATCTGGAGCGCAAGTGTCACAAAACTACTTGCGCGATGCCATCTTCTTCAACTCAAAACTTGCGCGACTCACTTCCTTTCTCGCCAAAACCACCTTAGGCGTGCAACTATCACCTGGCATGCAACTTCTACTTGCGTGACCACACACCACTTGCGCGACCACCACACCTACGCGATGGGAGCTTTGATTTTTCTTAGTGTTGAACTCTGAATCGAATGAGCAGGGGTCGACCAGTATTTATAGGCATTTGGACACCCTACATGAGGGCGTGCAAGTCTCCTCATGGCGCACAAGTTTCGGCACGCAAGTCTCGGCCGCGCAAATCACTTGCGCGACCAAATCTAAAACTTGGGCGCCCCTTATCCCTTTTCCATATTTTTATGTACTTATCTTTAAAAACTTTAGGCATGAAAGTTTCCTCTCCATCAATTACACGGCACGCAAGTCCCTTTTCCAAAAACCACTTTTCTTCATTTGTTGATTTTTAGGCCCAAAAATTTGGCAAACACTGGAAAACGGCGCCACCTTGTATCTTCTCTTTTTGTACCACCTCCAGATCATCCATTCCTTTGTAGACATTCTTGAATCAAACATGGATCATTAACCACAGCCCTTGGACTCGACATTCCACCTTGAAATCCCCTTTTTCAAAAAATTTGTATGTCATGGTTTTCTTTTTCAATAATCACAACATAGATGTCCACTTTGTCAACAAACACAATCACCTCAAAAATTATTCAATAATACCTTGAGGGATTTTTTCCCAAAAATGATATACCACTATACAATTGTCATATTTAATATCATATTAATGATTAATGAGGCATCATAACTCAAAAACAAGTAAAATGAATTATAAACATGTGAATGAGGAATCACCCATCAACAAAAAGGAAAATAAATCATCATCGAGTGAATAATACATCACCCATTAAAAATATAAATTATGAATGACATGTCATTGAGAATATCTAATGAGGATAATATATCACTAAATAACATGTATCAAGGTGGTTGATCAACCACCAACACTGGACACATGATGATCGATCCATCACCATAAGTACACAATTTTTTGTGGATAAAAATCATAATAACATAGTATATCAACACGTATCAAAATTATAGGTAATGATTCATCGCCCTAAGAATCAATCCCAATAACTAAAATTCTCCTTAGTCTACTCAAAACTACAACATAGCACACTGAGTATATATACATCAATCCTCTCCACCCATGGAATGCCTTAGGATCTCATATAACTACCCATCTCACCTAGAGTCCCTTTGTGGCCTCAATTATGAAATAAAAGTCTTATCAAAAAGTTGACCTCACCAATTAACCAAAAAAATGCATAATGACCTAAAAATTTATAAGGAAATTCATTTTTTAATGAGTAAATTCATTATTAAGTAATATAGTTATAGAAAACACAAGAACTACTTTGGTTATTTGTGGAATGTTAGGTCTTATTGGATTTAAAAGAATATTAAGCATCATAACCATTGATATTATAGCCATTGAATAGTGATCGTATTAGTATTATATATGAAGGGTTATGATAAAGTTCAATTGTCACATAAGAAAGAAGCGATAGCCTCAATTAGTGGGATTGTACCCTACAAAGACCATTAATCTAATCTTTTGGGGAAAATAGAATATATAATACTTTCCCTTGACCAAGCCCAATCCAAGATTTTAAAAATAAATGTGGAGTGAAACCATTTACAGGAGAAGTTCAATATCATTAAGATCATAGCCCAAACCATGTTCATCAAACCACCCCATGAAAATTTCATCATCACACGCCATACGCTTAGGGAATTCGTTGGTATCATAAAGGGATATGTATCTAGAAACTAAAAGTATGAATTTGTATGGTTTTTGTTTTTAACAAAAAAATGAATACATTTATCAATTTTTAATATTACTTTTCAAATGATTAGATAATTATTTTGATAAAAATTAGATTTTGATATGATGAAACACAAATTATATTTTTCAGAAATATAGAGCTTCATTCAAGACACTCCTTTTAATGAATTCACAAATTTTTGAAATAAATGATATTTTAATCAAATATTATTATTAAATAATATTTATTAAATATAATTGATAATATAATCTTACAATTTCAAAAATAATTATTATAAGGATCATAAAACTTTTATTGTAAAAAAATCAGTATTTTTCATTAAATTGGGATTTTTATTTGAAAATGAAATTTATAATATTTAGATATTTATTTTGATAGAATAAATTTTATTTTTAAAATAAGCATTAAAAATATATCCAATAGTTAATTTTTCATAATTTTTGAAGACAACCGAATTTTTGGATCAAAATTAAAGAGGGTATGAATATATAGTGTGTAGTATAACATCATGATGACCCAAAAGTGATGTAATATATGAAATAAATGGTATAAATGACCATATATATATTTATCATTTAAAATAATATGTTTTTGAGGTTATTTTATTAATTTTTAAAAACCCTTAATGAATCCTCTAAAACAAATATTATATTTAAAGGTTTTAAAATCATTTCCTTATAAACATGACTCACTTCTTCATTGCCAAGGGAATTATTTTAACGTGTTCAGTTATTATCCCTATAAAATATTTAAAACCAATCCTCATTGGTAGAAACCATGGTCAATACACAAGGGAAGTTTTTTGGTTTTTATTACTTTATCATATAGATTCCAAAACCTAAATTTGAAAATTAATAAAGAATTATCCTAAATTTTTTATATAAACCCACCCAACCTCTCGTTCCACTTCACTAAAAACTATTTTAGAATTAAATTACTCTACAATTACCTCTCTATATCCCTCCAAATGTTCTCCCAATCTATCTAGAATTCCCTCACAAGCTTTTTGAAGCACCCTCTCAAGGTAATGGATCTTCTCCTTCTCCTCTTTATTCAAGAACCTCCTTTATATTATACTTTTTTCACTTATTCATGTTCAGATATATTTTTACACATCCATATTAATACTATTATGATTTAAAAGTTATTAGAGACCCATTTCACTCTCATTAAGTCTTTCCATGAATCTTGAAGCTCCCCTATTATGCTGCCAAAATTATTCTACATTTTTTCATTGGAAAACAATTATATAGTAAATACATGTCTCTATTACCACTCATGGGTGTTCACCTAGTTATACATATCCTTAATTTTTTTTTGTATTTACATGTATGTAACCCACACACCTTAATCACGAGTTTAAAATTTATTAAATACATCCTAATGTTGTATGATCTTTGTGGAACAGTTATGTATGTGCATGATATGAAAGTGACAGGTGGGCTTATAATTATATAGCCCACGAATTCATTGGGTAATGTTTTTATCTCATGAGATTCCATGTATGGTGTATTTGAGATTATCCTAAGTACACTATGTTATTATTTCTTGTTTTTTATCCTTGGATAATGGTTATGATGTCATGTTTTAATTTGTTACCACATTCCTATGTTTCCTTTATGCTATCATGTTATATCATAACTCATTATTCAAGATCATGATTCTCACGCCTTTTATGTTACCTTGGTATGAATCTTGTCTCACATTTACTACTTTAACTTATGATATGTTTTTTTTATTCCCTTACTACTCTATATAGCTCACCCATTTCTTATATACATCCCCAAATTATCTCATACAGTTTTAGAAGAATAATAAAATTTTAGAAGCATGTTAAAGAAATTTTCAATAATGTAATTGTGACTCTATTGCATGCTTTTATGCTATATAAATAATTTCCCAAAGACACTTGGCCTATATATCATATGTTTTTTACTAATTTTTATTTTATTTTATAAATCATGAATTAAAGTGTAATAAAATATGGGTTCTTATAGTTGGAATCAGAGGAATGTCTAGTTATTTTTGGGATTAGGATTAAAAAACTATATATAAATCATTAGAGATAATACTAAACATAGGAAAACATCCCTAAATTTTGGTAAATTATAGAGTAATTTGTTTCCAAGAAAATACACATGTGTCTAGATACTACAAGTGGATGTGGATTTGACATAGAGCTGTTTAGGGGTAATAACCCTGAAAAGGGTATATTGAGCTATAATGGATCATCACCTAGTGCACAAAAATGGGATTTGTGGCACACCTATTTTGACACTATTAGGGGATGTGATTTTTTAAATTAAAAAGATCATTATGAACCATTATTAAGGGACCAAAAATTACCCTAAGATTTTATTTATTGAAATAGACTGTGGATATATTAAATTTAAACCTAGAAATTCTTATTCAAAATAATATATGTTAATTGTGAGTTATCCCTTTAATTTTCAGGGTTTTCTATTTTTTGTTTAACATTTTAAAAATACTCACCCTTAATTTTCCATTAATTTCTAGTCAATTTATGGGAGTATGATTAATCTATTCAACAACCAATGTCAAGAACAATGTAATGAATGCCCAAATTAAATTCCCAACCAGATGGGGATAGGAATTGTGAACATCTTAATAATAATTTCTCGATAGACTCAAGTTTTGAACAGAAACTTGAATCATTAAAAACAGCTGAATCTACCAAAGAAAGATTATGTTGTAATTAAGACCCTTATGTTGCAAAGGAATCTGATATTTAGTGGATATTTTGATCCCTTAATCATGGAGAAATGGAGAAAATAAATTAAAAATATCTTCACCATTTTTTAATTATATAATAAAGAGAATATCATGTTAGTTGTTTATCATATGGAGGGATAAGTTGTTCAGTGGTGGATTTTGGTTAGAGATATGAATCTTAATGAGGATAATGAAGCATTAGAGTGGAATGAATTCCCAACAATGTTTGTTGATAAATATTTTCCATGTACTCTCTGAATGGAAATGGGGAGGGACTTTCTTAGTCTCAAGAAAAATGATGAAAAATCTATCTAGAGTATATGAGTAAAACATCACAAGACTTTTATGACATGCCTATAGCTTTTTAATTTCCCCTATAAGAAAATTTTACCACTTATTTGGGAGATAAATCCAAATTTATGAAACTCCTTATCCATTCCTAACTTAGATAGCTATGGGGGAATTTTCTTATATAAACTCAAAGTAGAAATAGAGATTATAAAATATCAATGGTCTCCTGGGACTGGATATAAGATGTGTTGAATGGATTTTAGTTCTTTCGATGTGATAAAAAAATATCAGGGGTGTAATAATGTCCATCATCCCACTTGTCAAAAGTGTAGAAAGAAGAATATCATACATTTATTAAAGGGGATAAGGAAAGATTTAGGTGTGGAAAGGAAGGGCACCTAGCTAGAGATTTCCGACAGGAGAAACTCACCAATGTGATAGTAGAAAGGAATGCTCTAGTCAAACCTCATCCTATTTTCTAATTATTCAACTGTAAGAAATATGGACATTGTGTGAATCAATTCCCTAAGTTGAGGGTTTTCGATGATAACCAATGAAAACAACCTCCAAAACCTAGAGATAAAGGGTGATCTTATGCAATCACAATTGTTAAGGTGTATACTAACAATAAAGTTCTGATAGGTATGCTAGTTATTCATTCAAGAATAGTGAATGTACTATTTGATTATGGTTATACACATTCTTTCATATTAGTGATGTTGAGTAGAACTATTCAAAAACTATCTCAAAACATGGAATTTAAGTAATCATTGAAGATGAAAAATGGATAAATTGTTGCGTCACAAGTATATAACTCATCCCCTATCCAAATTTGTGGGCTGGGTTTCCTAGAAAACCTTTTGATACTCCCATTAATATAATTCAATTTTATTATAGACATGGATTGGATTTCCATGTATAGAGCCAAAAAAAATTCAATAGAAGAAAATCACCCTTCATATCATGAATCACCCTCTTATTCTATACAAGTTCAAGTAGGAGGATCAATATTATTTGGTACCATCATCTCAAGAATTTATATTATTTCTTTATGAGTAATAATATCTAGCCCTAATGATTGATACTAAAGAAAAGATCATCCTTGATGGCATGCCCATTTTAATGGAATTCACTTGTGTGTTTTTTGAATATATTTATAGTCTTCCTCTTAGACAAGAGGTTGATTTCTCAGTTGAGATCATACCCATATATTTTCTATTATCTAAAACTCTGTATAGAATGGTCATTTTTTAGCTTGAGGATCTGAAGAAGCAGTTAAAGGAGAATTTGGATAAGGGGTTAATACACCCAAGTGCTTCACCATGGGATGCACCAATCCTCTTCATCAAAAAGAAGGGTGGGTCAATGTTCCTATACATTGATTATTGTGAGATCAACAGGGTCATGAAAAAGAAAAAGTGTCCTCTTCTACGGATTTATTAATTGTTCGAGAAGCTACATAGAGCCTAGTATTTCTCTAAGGTGGATCTATAGTTGGGATATTATCAAGTAAAGATAAAGAAGGAGGATATCACCAAGACTGCTTTTCATACAAGGTATGGTAACTATAAGTCCATAGTTATTCCATTTAGACTCACTAATTTTAAAATAATATTCAAGGAAATAATGATTAGATTATTTATAGATTACCTTGAAATAATCATAGTAGTCTTTATAAATGATATTTTTATCTAATACAAAAGTAAGTTGGAACATGAGGTGCATTTAAATAATGTACTGATGACCCTGTAGAAGGAAAAGTTATATAAAAAGTACATTAAATTTGAATTTTGTTTAGTGAAACTATTTTTCTTGGTATATGTTATCATCAATAAAGGGATATCTATGGATCCATCAAAAAAAGAGGAAATCGAAGGATGTCCCAGACCAACATATGTGATGTAAATCCATAGTTTGATTAATCTAGCTAGGTAATATCATCAAATCGTAATACAATTCTCATGATTTTCAAGCCCACTAACCAAGATAACCTAGAAGGGAGTCAATTTTGTTAGGATTGATGAGTATGAGGAGATATTCTAATAGTTTAAGAAGAGGCTAATTATTGCACCTGTACTCACATTACCCACTAGTGGGGAAGGAATTTTGATCTATAGTGAAGCATATAAAAATGGTTTCGGTTGTGTAGTAATGAAAGATGAAAAACTTATAGCCTATTCTTCCTAATAATTAGAGATCCATGAGCAGAACTACCAGATGCATGATCTAGAATTGGATATAGTGATCATGATGTTGAAGATTAGGTAACATTATATTATGGGGAGAAGTGTAACATATATACTGATCATAAAATAATCAAGAATATATTCACACAAAAATATATTAATATGAACCAATTGAGATAGTAATATATAATCAAGGATTATGATTTTTCAATATATTACTATCCTATAAAGATGAAAAAAGTTACAGATGTTCTATGTAGAAAGGATCCTGCAACCCTATCCATGATGAGGATTGAAAGGGATCAAATATTCTTCGACATGTAGAGGATGGACATGGTAATAATAAAAGTATCATAATATTACTTATCTCAAATAACTTCTAAAATATATATTCTTTAGAGGATCAAGGAGGCTTAGAAAGGTGATGGGTTACTATAGAAGAAGGTAGTGGATCTTTTGGAGTTTAACTTTGTTTAAGATGGAGTTATAAGGTTTGGAACCTAGATATGTTTCCCATAAAAACCAAATTAAAGAGGGAAATTATAGATAATAAGAATAGACAATCCTTTTATATTAATCTAGGAATCACTAATATGTAAATATATTTGAAGAAAAAAAAAATTTGGGATAACATGAAGAAAGAGATTGTGGAGTTTGTATCTCGATGCTTGGTATGCCAACAAGTCAAGGTAGAATGAAAAATGTATAAGTGTATGATGAAACCATTTCCTATACTGGTATGGAAATGGGAAACTGTTTCGCACGGAATTCGGGGATGACCTCCTGGATGGGAGATTCAAACGTTCTAATCGGTTTCTAGTGGGTTTGTTCGTAGAACCGGAAACATCCAATGATTCCACATCCGTTTGGACCTACTTTCCAAAGTTAGGCGCTCATTATCTTGTGGACTGATGAGGTTTAGGAATTTGCATTGGTTGAGAGGATGGGAGGTCGGAGTCATCACACCTTTTTGAGGGGAATTATTGTCTACTCCGGGACTATCTTTATAGATTTAAGTTATGTTCGTGAATCCTTATTACATTACCAAGTATAAAATGAACTTTCCTTTAGTTTTAATAATCAATGATTAAATATGTAAGAAATTTAGAGAATATTTTATATGTATTCGAGGTTCTTCATCAATAGAGAATCATCTATATCTATTTAGAGATTCTTGGTCAATGGTATCCTTCAAAACATTTATATAAAAGTCTCTTGGTCATTATGATGACCAGGCTGGTTTTAAAGCCACTCAGTGGGGCACTTGAATTTTATCGTCATTCAGAAGGACATAGATTATTTCAGAGTTGGGATCGAACCCATAAATGGGATACCTACGTATCCTTTGTTTTGGAAAAGGAATCAGAACCCACGTAGTTCGAGTAATAGAGTATGACGTTTATGATTGATGGCTCAAAGAAAGATGTCATAATTACTTTTACACTATAATCTCACGTGAGTCATGCTCGGTGTGAGAAACAAGAGGTATTGGTAAAAATTAGACAATTGTACCATGAAAGATGCAATCATAAGAAATGGTTTGGGGCTTATGTGTATATGACTTCCCAGATAGATGAAGGTTTAGGATTTACTTTTAGGGAGAAAATCCAGGAACATGGTCCATAAAGGTATATGTGCTTTATGGAGATTTGAATACTCTAACTTGGGACTTATTCCTGAAAAGGAAACCCAAATTAGGAGAGGATTGATAACTGGGTTTTACTCCTGAGAAGGAATCCCAGATCAAATGAAAATTAGGACTGGTTAAAGAGAAATTAAGGGACTCGGGGCTTACTCCTAAGAAGGATGCCCATATTTGAGATTGGGGCTTACTCCTAATAAGGATGCCCAAATTATAGGACTTGGGGGTTACTCCTAAGAAGGATGCCCATATTTGAGATTGGGGCTTACTCCTAATAAGGATGCCCATATTTGAGATTGGGGCTTACTCCTAAGAAGGAAGCCCAAATTAAGGGACTCGGGGCTTACTCCTAAGAAGGATGCCCAAATTAGAGTACTTGGGGATTACTCCTAAGAAGGATGCCCATATTTGAGATTGGGGCTTACTCCTAAGAAGGATGCCCAAATTAAGGAATTAAGGTTTGGGGATTACTCCTGAGGAGGATGCCCAGATTTGGGAACTTTAAGAATTTGGGACTTACTCCTGAGGAAGATGCCCAGATTAAAGGACTTATAACTGGGGATTATTCCTGAAAAGGAGACCCAGGTTAAGGATTCTCTCATCTTAAAGGATGAGGTTGAATTAATGAACTCTCAATCTTTGGTGACATAAAGATGTGTAAATCACTAGGTTTTGAGAGATATTCCACCTAATTCATTTCAGATAAGGAAGTCAAATCAAGAAATCATGCCATAAATGGATTTGAAGAGTATCTTGAAGACTGAATCTTGAATAGGAAAGGTGAAATGGCTTAAGAGGGGTAAAATGGGCAGAAAAGGCACCCAAAAAGGAAGGGGCGCGCAAGTCTTGGAATGCGCGCAGGTATTGCGGCGGCGCTCAAGTATTGGTCGCGCAGGTATACCTGCGCGGCATGTGGGGTACTTGCGCGATTTTCAACCAGCATTTAAAATACTTGAGCGACTCTTTATTAAACCCTTTAGAATCCTCTTGAGGTTCTTCCAGAAAAGGGACGCACAAATTCTATTGAAGGAATGAGGAGGCGCGCAAGTGTGGTCACTTCCCTTGAGGGTTGGCCACTCAGGCGCGCAAGTGTTGATGAGTTTCAACACTTATTCCTTCCTACCTCTCTTTAGATCTTCCGTTCTAGGTAAGAAATTACCTTAGAAGTGTTCCGGAAGCTTTGAGAAGAGACTTGGGCGTCGGGAGCTTCAATCCGAGTTTCTGGAAAAAAGATCCTCCCGAATGGGGGGCCCATAGGGTCTATTTATAGAAAAAAAGAAGGCCCTGGGCGGTTACCGAGCAGTTATCACTTAGGTCACGCAAGTCACTTGCGCAACCATAAGGGTTTTGTGCAAGTGGACTTGCGCGACAGTGATATAACTTGTGCGGTGCAGTTGCTTTTGATCCTTTGTTCATGCCTTTTTCGCTTTTTGATGTTTTCTTCAAAGGTTGAATCACTTTGAGCTCAGATATTTCCCTTTTCCGATCTTTAGATTCTGTGACGAAAGGAGCGTCAACAAAAGTCCCCCCTCAGAGTTGGATCCGGAGAGAAATGAGGATTTGACTTTGAGGAAATTGAATCCATCCAAAGGAAAAGGGGGCACGCAAGTCTTCCGGGCACAGAGGGCGGCGCGCAAGTGTGCATCGCGTAGGCCTTGAGCGCACTGGGTACGGCGCGCAAAGTCCCGACAGCGTCTATAAATAGAGGGCCTCACTTCCGTACAAGCATCCAGATTTCCGGACTTCATACCTTCGAGCTCTCGCTGCGCAGGTTACCTTAACTGCGCAGGTTGCTCTGTTTTCTAGTGTTTTCCTTGATGTCACGCTACTGTAAAGGTATTTGTACTTGCGCGGTTTATACTTGCGCGTCAAATATTAGCGCGGCACACGAATACTTGCGCTCCATTTTTTAGACTTGCTCGCCTTAATGCCTTAGCCATTTTTTGAAATCTTTCACAAATTTTATGAAAAATAAACCTATTTAAGAGTTAGTTTACTCATCTTTTGTGCTGATTCAGTGGTTCCCAAGGGAATTGGAACGGCTGATGAACTGGCTAGCAAGCGGATTGATGACATGATGAATATTATTGGCCATGATTACTATGATATCTGCAACAGCACTCTCCCAGATTTTGCTAAGTACTTGAAGAAATATCATCCTAATTTTCCACAGAGCATCTATCTGCCTCTGTGTGGTCATGGTCATCTGCAAGGAGTCAATGTTCCAAATGCAAACAATTATACACCTGAGATGCAGCTGCACTGCTACTCCTCTATTTCGGTTATGCTGTGCATTAAGAGCAACAACAATGGTGTGAAATTTCAAGTTCTCCTTCCATGCCATTTCTTTGCAGATATGAAAATGGAAAACCCATGGGCTGAAATGTTTTCCACTGCCGGTTGGTGGAGAGAATACAAATATGGTATTAGAGCAATATCTGAAAATATTACTCTCTCCAAATGGCTCTTTACTTCCAATGCTCCATTCTCAAATCCATGTATCCATCTTCCAAGTCTCTTGGACAGAAACAGAGTCACTGTTTGATCAGCAGAAAATTTTCTCAAACCGCACTCAAGAACATCCTTTTACAATTGTTCCAAGAAGAGCTAGTATCACTACATCTCTTATTGTATCCAGTTGAATGAATGAATTCCAGGTGGTTGCTGATGAAGTTCGGGATGTCGTAAATCAAATGAAGTGTTATGTTGAAAGTCTCTTGTAATTCTTGAAAAAAAGAGAAGAGACTCTAGTCTGTGGATGTCCTTCTAACTCTTGTGCATCAATGAAAAACACTTTCATCTTCAATCATTTGTACCTGCATTCTTTCACTACCTGCTTCAAATTTACTTAAGCCAATGGGCCTAGTAAGCATAGTTTTATTTTTACTAGGATTATAAAAAAAATAACCCTACAAACTTTGAATCTTTTAATTGCTCAATATTACCTAAAACATACAAAAATGTATATTTAGTGAGCTGGAACTTGACTTTTATTCAGAGTTCCTTTGTCTTCTGTGGTCAGTTTAAAGTCATGCATGTCGGACATAAATGGGATAATGTTTAAGGTCGAAATAGCTTTGACCAAAATGGATTAAAGTTGATTCAATTCCTTGACAATTTATCTGAAAACATATTACCATACTCAAGTATGAGAGAAAATATGTAAACTATGGCTTAAGAATATTTGAATCTGAGGAATGATATGAAAAAGAGCTAAAATTCATTAGAAGAAGTAGTTTCCAAGAATGAAGTTACTATTATTTAACAAAACCCGTTAGGGGTTGAATTATGCAGGGCCACCTAAGGGCATTGGCTGCATGGTCAAATAAATAGCATCTTTCGGCTGACAAGTCTGTTATGTGGACTGTTTATGCAAGGCCACCTATGGGCACGTGCTGCATAGTCAGGAAAAAGAACTCTCACAAATTTACTTTCCTAGTGCTAAAAGCCAGTGAAAGTTTATGGAGATCCAAATTTTCTAAAGTATAGAGTTTGTTGTATGGAAATAGGTACTTGAATATGGAGAAGATATTTCCAGACAAGATTATCGAATAACTGGATGAATATCACTCCTACGAAGGTCTGGCCCAAACGTAGGGAAGTAGAATAAACCATAGACTTGAATACATTCAGATCATAAAAAAGGATATGGGACAAATATGTTAAGGATGTCTTTTTTTTTGCTGATCCCTGCATACTGTCGTTTAAGACAAATAAGAACAAAAGAGGCATTCTTCCCAAGAATGAAGTTACCATTATTTAACAAACCCGTTAGGGGGTTGAAATATGTAGGGCCACCTAAGGGCATTGGCTGCATGGTCAAATAAATAGCATCTTTTAGCTGACAAGTCTGTTATGTGGACTGTTTATGCAAGGCCACCTATGGGCATGTGCTGCACAGTCAGGCAAAAGAATTCTCAGAAGTTTGACATTTTTGTGACTAGAAGTCATGAAAAGGGTTATGAAGATCTGAAAATATTTAAGGTTAGGATTATAACACATAAAGATGGGTATTGTCTAATGTATATAGAGATACATAGGTCAATGATAACCATAATCATGTTGTGGCTGGGTCCTGAATTGAAATTTTGGACTTCACTACGTATCTCATAAGAATGAGAATCAAGCCATACGTAGTTCTTGAAATGCAGTTTAATGTCATCCAGGACGAAAGTATGAGAGATCTTAGTTTAGGGTCATAGAATTCGGACCATAATAATGAATACACAGTGTGTGTTTTCATGAGGACTTTTCAGCCAAGGGACTGAAAGTGAAATTTGGGGTTAGGCCCAAAAGACTTGGGACTGGATTCGAGGGACACTCGAATGTTCCTACGTATCCCATAAGGATGGGAATCAAGTCCACGTAGTTCTAGAAATACCCTTTGTACAAATTTGGTTCGTACATGTGAAGGGTGAAAGGGGACTTTAGTGCAATGATGGTTTAACATAAGACAAAAAGTTTAGGCATTACCATGTATGCACATAGTCTTTTGAAATGAAACATGATTTAAAAAATCAATGTCAATAATAGTTCTCTCTCAAATGAGGAAATCAAAGAAAATTGTAGTTTATTGTCGTACCGGACAAAAGTGTTGTATAGTTTAATGTCATATAACAAGGACGAAAGTGAATCAATGTAAAGATATTTATTCCAGGGGTGGTTTCACGAATCAACATCATATGAGATGGTGGTGAACCGATGTGAAGAGATTGTTTTTTGGGCTTGAACCCTGGGAGGTTGCCTACATACCCAGCCTGGAGGGCAAGGATCAAAGTCCATGTAGTTAAATTAAAGAATGAATTAATGATCAAGTTGTTCTTGGGGACAATTATCTAATAAAAAAATTTGTTGGGACTTACACATGGTTAGCGGCCCAAAGAGAGTGTTATGGTTGATGTTTTCTCTAAGCTCACGTGAGTCATACTCGGTGTGAGAAACAAGAGGTAACAACAACCTTAATGATGCATAGTTTAATGTCATGTAGGACATAAAAAAGGGACTATGCAGTTTAAATTCTTGCAGTTAGGACTATTGGTGCTGTACAGTTTTAGTGTCATGTAACAGGGACAAAATAACAGTTTAATGTCATGTAGGACATAAAAAGGGGACTATGCAGTTTAAAGTCTTGCAGTTAGGACTATTGGTGCTGCACAGTTTAGTGTCATGTAGCAGGGACAAAATAATAGTTTAATGTCATGTAGGACATATCAAGGACTTTCTGTAAAGTTTAGAGTCATGTAGTTAGGACGAAGGGGACAATACAGTTTAACGTCATATTGGACGAAAGGGGCACTGTGCAGTTTAATGTCATGCAGTAATGACAAAATAACACACCATTTATGTCAAGTTGGACGCATTGGGGATTTTTTCCACAGTTTAATGCCATGTTGGACGAAAGTGCGAATAGTTTAAGGTCATATGCATGGACCGTGGATGGTGCAGTTTAATGTCATGCTGGACCTTTGATGATTATATAGTTTAACGTCTTTCCGGACATAAGGTACTTTTATACAGTTTAGCGTCATGTAGTTAGGACGTCACAGTTTAACGTCTTGCTGGACATAAAGGGACTTGCAAATAGTTTATGGTCATATGCATGGACCAGGGATGATGCAGTTTAAGGTCATGTTGGACGGTTTAGGGAACTTTTTCACAGTTTAACGTCATGTGGGACGAAGTTGCAGTTTAAGGTCATACTGGACCATTGCTGTATAGTTTAATGTCATATAGCAAGGACGAACTGGTGCTGCACAGTTTACTGTCATGTTGCAGGGAAATATTTTCTATAGTTTAACGCCATGTTGGACGAAAAGTGCAAATAGTTTAAGGTCATATGCATAGACCGTGGATGATGCAGTTTAAAGTCATACTGGACTTTTAAGTGCTTATGTAGTTTAACGTCTTTCCAGGCGTAAGGGACTATCCTACAGTTTAACGTCATGTTGGACGAAGTTGCAGTTTAAGGTCATACTAGACCATTGCACTTATGTAGTTTAACGTCTATCCGGACGTAAGGGAGTTTCCTACAGTTTAACGTCATGTTGGACGAAGTTGCAGTTTAAGGTCATACTGGACCATTGCGCTTATGTAGTTTAACGTCTTTCCGGACGTAAGGGACCTTCCTACGGTTTAACGTCATGTTGGACGAAGTTGCAGTTTAAGGTCATATTGGACCATTGCGCTTATGTAGTTTAATGTCTTTCCGGATGTAAGGGACTTTCTTACAGTTTAACGTCATGTTGGACGAAGTTGCAGTTTAAGGTCATACGGGACCATTGCGCTTATGTAGTTTAACGTCTTTCCGGACGTAAGGGACTTTCCTACAGTTTAATGTCATGTTGGACGAAGTTGCAGTTTAAGTTCATACTGGACCATTACGCTTATGTAGTTTAACGTCTTTCCGGATTTAAGGGACGTTCCTACAGTTTAACGTCATGTTGGACGAAGTTGCAGTTTAAGGTCATACTGGACCATTGCGCTTATGTAGTTTAACGTCTTTCCGGACATAAGGGACTTTCCTACAGTTTAACGTCATGTTGGACGAAGTTGCAGTTTAAGGTCATACTGGACCATTGCTGTATGAACCAATTGTAAGAGTCTTGGTTCTGGGGACCATATTTTGTGTTTATACAAAATATTTCTTCAGAAATCTGGCATTGGTTGGAGTCGTGATGAGTTATCCATCCATTGAGATTAATGAATAAGCTCCATTGGAGTAGACCTTATGTATTGAATAAGGTCCTTCCCATTTTGGTTCAAGATTGGGAGGCTTCTTTCCTGGTATCATTGGTGTTCTAAGAACCAATACCAATTCTCCCTGAATGAATGAACGAAGACGAACTTTTTTGTTAAAATCTCGTGCTATTCGATTCTGATAGATTTCCAAGTGGTGCAAAGTGCACAATCTTTTCTCATCTAACCATTCCAATTCATTCAATCGCTTTTGGGATTGCCCATCTGTAGATAACTGATCACAAATGGCTACTCTGAGTGAGGGCAATTGAACTTCAATTGGCAAGACTGCTTCTGTTCCATATACCAACGAATATGGAGTTGACCGCGTTGCATTGCGGGTGGTAGTCCGATAAGCCCATAAAGCATGAAAGAGTTTATCAGGCCATGACCTCTTATCTTTATCCACCATCTTTTGCAGTATATTTGAAAGAGTCTTGTTAAAGGCTTCTATTTGGCCATTGGCTGCCTACCGAGATGAATGGTTGGATTTAATGTTGTATTCTTGATACAATTTCTTCACCTCAGAAGAACCGAAGTTGGTGCCGTTGTCCGTCAATATGGTATGAGGGACACCAAATCTAGTAATGATGTTAGACTTGATGAAGCTAATAATGCATTTAGAACTGACTTCTTTGAGAGGTACTGCCTCTGCCCATTTGGAAAAGAAATCAGTAGCAGTAAGAATGTACTTAAACTGATTGGTCGTAGCTGAAGGGTAAGGTCCCACCACATCCATTCCCCATGTGGAAAATGGCCATGAGTATTTAGCCGTATGAAGCAACTCTGGAGGTTGATGAATGAAGTTGGCATGTACTTGACATGAATGACACTTCTTTGTGAAATCAACACAATCTTGTATCATTGAAGGCCAAAAGTATCCAAGCCTTCGAATTTGATCAGACAGCCTATGTCCAGACTGGTGGGCACCACAGACTCCTGCATGCACTTCTTTTATGACAGCCATTGTCTCTTCACCATCAATACATCTGAATATAACTCAATCAAAACCACGTTTGTAGAGAATTTTCTCTAGGTGGTTTGGGCCATCATAAAGAGTAAAATTGACCACACGTCGCCGGATTTGTTCTTTCTCGGCTCTATCAGGTGGAAGTGTTCCATTTTGAAGGTATTCCCTGATATGTGACATCCATCCTGTAGTATGACCATACAGTTCAGGAATGGGACTAATTTCATTAATTTCCTCTGTTCTGGCTTGAACATAAGGTTAAATTGCATGACGGTGGGCAATACTGATGGTTGTCTCGTCCCGATTTGGATCTGCTAGAGCTGTGTCTATATTAGCCAGTCCATCAGCTTGAGCATTTTGTGATCTTGGGATATAATAAAATGTCAGTTCTGAAGGGAATTCCGCCATTAACTCTCTGACATAATCATACAAAGGGATTAATTCTTCTTTTCTGATGGCATAATCCCCATTGACTTGTTTGATTACCAGGTCTGAATCACCTTTCACCTTTAAGTGATTCACTTGTGCTTGAAGCGCTAACTCCAAGCCTGTGATAAGAGCTTGGTATTCGGCTTCATTATTGGTACCACCTTCCCACAATAAAAAGGAATAAGGTAACAATGCCTTATCTGGAGAAATGAGTACAATTCCTAAACCAACTTTGTTGAATTTAGGATTTTCCATTTTCTTCCCTGTTGGACTTCTGGAAGCACCATCAAAATACATTTCTCATGTTTGAGGACTCTCTTGAATAGAGAAAACTTCCTCATCAGGGAGTTCAATATCTGAAGACGTGTCTTCCACTTAAGGATGTTCAGCCATGAAATTAGCCAGATCTTGGTCCTTAATTTCCTTTTGAGATACATAATGAATGTCGAACTGCTGCAAAATAACTGCCCACCTTGCTAGACGTCCTGTAAGCATTGGACGACTAAGGATGAATTTGAGCGGATTATTGCGAGATACCAATTGGACCTCGTGATGTTGCAGGTAGTGTCTCAGTTTCTGAACTGCAAAGATTAATGCCAGGCAGCACTTCTCAATACTTGAATATCGGGTTTCTGCTTCAAGCATAGTTCTACTGAGATAGTAGAGGCTATTTTCATTACCAGTATCATTTTTTTAGCGAGAAAGGCACCCAATGATCGCTCTAGAGCTATCACATAGAGGATAAGTGGTCTACCTTCAACAGGTGGCATGAGTACTGGTGGACTCAAGAGGTATTTCTTGAGAACATCAAATGCTTCTTGACATTCTTCAGTCCACTGGTAAGTGACTCCTTTCTTCAATAATTTGGTAAAGGGTAAACTTTTGCCTGCCAAATTGGCGATGAAACACCGAATATAGGATAAGTGTCCTTGAAGTCCTCTTAATTATTTCAAATTCTGAGGAGGTGACATACCAAGGATTGATTTGGTCTTCTCAGGATCGACTTCAATACCACGATGGCGTACAACAAAGCCGAGGAATTTTCCTGAGGTTACCCCAAAAGCACATTTTAAGGGGTTCATCTTCAAATTATGTTGTCGAAGCTTGTGGAATATGACTTCCAAATCAGCCAAGTGATTAGAATGTTGTTTGGATTTAACCACCAAATCGTCTACATAGCATTCAACAAACTTCCCTAAGAAAGGTTTGAAGATACGATGCACGGCGCGTTGATATGTTGCACCTGCATTCTTTAAACCAAAGGGCATCACCCGGTAACAAAACACACCTTGAGGGGCTCTGAAGGCTGTAGATTCCTCATCTTCTGGGGCCATTCGGATCTGATTATATCCGGAATATCCATCCATGAAGGAAAGTACTTCATAGCCAGTCGTCGCATCAATTAAGAGTTCTATAATCGGAACTGGGAAATCATCTTTAGGACAATACTGATTAAGATCTCTAAAATCGATGAAAACCCTAATTTGTCCATTCTTCTTATTTACAGGGACAATATTAGCCAACCACTTGGGATACTGAACTTCTCTGACGAAGTTAGCTTTGATCAGCTTATCCACTTCAGCTTCAATTTTTGAAGCATAGGTTGGGTGTGTTCTTCTCGCGGCCTGCTTAAATCCTTGATGTTCTTTTGGTAAACCCAAATGATGAGTAGCAACATCAAGATCAAGCCCAGGAATTTCTGTATAATTCCAAGAAAAAATATCTTTATTTTGCTTTAGAAAAGAAATATACATCTCTTGCTCTTCAAGGGTCATGGCCGCACTAATTAAAGTGTGGAATGGATCTTTCTCTGTACCCAGATTTATTTCTCTGAGTTCATCCACAGTGGTAGAGATACCTTCCTCAAATACTGGAGGAGCATCTCTAAGATCTTCCTCTTCCACTTCATTACGTGCTATTTCTTCCGTTTCTACTTGCAAAGTAGATGACAAAACGAAATTCTCATGATCATAAGAGATGTCAAAATTTTCACATTTTGAAGAAGAAGCTTCCATTTCCGACCCTATTGATAATAAAGGGTCTTCTTTGGGAAATAAAGAGGAGATGATGGATTGAGAATTGACATCATTATTCGCCTCTGATGTTGCTATAACTTCTTTTGGCCTGATTGGCGAAGTATAGACTTGTTGGACTTCAGCAGATGAAATGAAAACGTCACCACTTAGGCTTTCATCATTGTTTGGTAGGTTACCAATTTCTCCCATGTTGTCTAGCTCGATTGCCGTAATTGACATTATGGATCTTTCCATAAGAGTATTTTGATTTGGGCCTATTTTGTTAATTTGACTGATAGGTAACACATAATCTGTACTCACATGTGTAAATGGATTTATTGGAATCTTCTCCAAACCATATGGAGCATTAACTTTGGTAATTTCCTTAATTGTAGATTTTTCTCTTCCCTTCATGTGATAAAATTCCGCCTCAATGTATTGAGACTCACATGTCTTGAACGGGGACTTATCACCATACAATGTTCCAACTTGACCATTGAAACAGTATTTGAGACATTGATGGTATGATGAAGGAATAGTTGCATGCTGATGTAGCCAGGGTCTTCCAAGAAAGACGTTGAAAGCTGAGTCTTGATCAACAATCATGAAATCCGAATTGGATACAAGATCTCCAAACTGAGTTCTGAGTGTAACTTCGCCCAGTGGTTCTTGTTCATTTTTATCATATCCTTGTAACATCATGGTAGAAGGAGATAAATCAGATTCCGTGAGGCCCAATCGACGAAGTGTACGAATGGGCATGAGGTTGACTCCTGAACCATTGTCAATGAAATCTCTTCAGATATCTACACCATTGACTTTTCCAGATAAGTACAAAGGTTTTATGTGCCCATGCACAACATCATCTTCATAATTATCATTAAAAGATATCACTGCATGGCATTCTGCAGGATTATTCTCTATGTGATAGACTTCAGCTGCAGCAATTTCAGCTTCAAACTCCCGAGGACTTGACAAAGCTTCGATGAGTGCTTCCCGAAGATCTTTTGACAGATTCAAAGCATCCAAAATTGATAACTTGGATGGTACTTGGGCCAAGTGTTTCAATATATCATACTTTTGATCTAAAGGTCTGTGTTTCACAACAAGAATATGTGGTTTAGCAGGTACCTTGGAAGCAGATGCTTTGGAAGCTGATACATCTTGTATTGGGATAGAAGTTGGCAATATCATTGGTTTTGGAAGATTAGACCGATTAGATCCATTTACTTGCTGAGATAAAGAAGATGGAATTTTCAATCGGTCTTCCAAAATAACTGTCCCAAGACTGAGTTGACTATTGGAAGAAGAACTTGCTTGTTCTTTTTGAGCTTGCAGAAGGGCTCTACCACGAGTTTCTGCTGTATACATAGTGCTAGCAGGGGTAGAATTGGAGTAGTGGCTTAGGAAAGATCCACGTCTTCCCCTGTATCCTGAACCTCTGGAACTTCCTCATATTCCCTTATTTGATACAGGGAATTCAGGATCATCAAAATTACGACTGGAATACAGATCTGTTAATTGAATCATATTAATAGAACCGAAGATTAACTCTTCGTCTGATAAAGAATCTGCCTGGTTAGCCTGTTTAGGCTGTGCCGTTTGATGGGGCGGTGCCCGTGGCTTTGAAGTAGATGGCATAAAGTCTGCCAGAGTCAAAGAAAATTTAGGCTTTGACACATACTCATCATCTTCTGATTCTTTTTTCTTCTTTGAATCAAGCCGTTTCTTTGATGATTTTCCCTCTGATGAAGAGGGTTTTACCGCAATATTCATGGTAGAAGACACAATTGGTTTCTTTAATTGTTTTCGAAAAATGGCATGAGTCTGATTGATTTCCTTTCTGACCATCCAATCATCATATTTCTGTGCATTTCTGCTTTTGACTTCTTGCCATTCACCTTCCTCCTCTGGAATTGTAGCAGTAACACATGCTATCTGAGTCGAAGAACCTTTCAACTTGACTTGTCCTAAGTCGACCATCTTTTGCAGGAGGTCTTTAAAGACAAAACACTCATGTATGGGATGCCCCAACATTTGATGAAAGGGACAATAATTGGTACGGTCTTCATCTCCTTCCTTGTTTCGCCTCTTGGGCACTGGTAATTGAACCAAATTATTTTCTAGAGCTGAAATTAAGTAACCAGGAACTTTCTCACTTCGGAAAGAGTATGTTTTACTCTTCAAATCATCAAATTGTTTTCGTCGTTGATCTCTTTGATCATTTGGACGAAACGGCCTTTGTTGTTGGTGTTCAGGAGGTGGAGCCCTTCGAGAAAATGAAGGTTTTGAAGTAGAAATAGGTACAGGTGCTTGTTTAAGCATAACTGTAGCAGTTTCTGCTTTACCCATTCTCCTTCCTGGAGCTGATGGAATTACACGAGATTTAACCTTATCCTGTATAAGGGAATCTTCAATCTGCTGAGCGATTGAAGTAAGGTCTCGAAACCCTCCTGTGTATTTCACAGAGATTAATGGCGTGCGTAATTCGTCACGCAAATTCGCCACACAGATTGGCAACAGCTCCTCCTGAGGGAGTGCTAAACTTAGGGAATACGTTAATCCCTTCCAGTGAGCAATGAAATCAGAGACTCTTTCATTCTCCCTTTGCTTGCAGTTTGTAAGATCAAAAACTGTCATTTTTGGCAAAGTTGAGCTGAACTGAAGAAGGAATTTTTGCTGAAGATCCTCCCATCCTATGATTGACCGGGATTGTAAGCTTGTATACCATACAAAAGCTGGTCCTTACAAGGTTCGCATGAAGCATCTGAGTTTCACTGCTTCTTTTTGTTCTGGAGTTCCCATCATAGGATCACAACAAGACACGTAATGTGTCAAATGTTGTTCAGGGTTGCCTGATCCATTGAAAGTAGGGAAAACAGGGTTTCCAAAACTGGATGGAGGAGAAAATGAATCTACCCATTCAGGGTAAACTTTTTTTTCAGGTTGAACTTGTGTCTATTTCCCTTCCGTAGTTTCTAACTGAACTGTTAATGACTCAATAGTAGTTATTAACTTTTGAGAAACATCAGGTTGAACTTGGTTTTGGGTAGGTGCAATGAATGGAGCTTGGACAGATGTGGTGGTTGGTGCTGCAATTGATGGTAGTGCTTCCAACCGTTGTTGCACTTCACCCGTAGGATTAGACTTCTGAGGGTGTACTGATAAAGGAGGATATTCCTGATCCATCTTAGTAGTTACAACAAATTCCTTCGGCTGTCGGACTTCAGCATTCTTAAGAAGAAGACTACTCTGAAGTAGTTCTGCATTCAACCTTCTTAATTCTTTCATTTCTTCCTCCTATTGTGCAAACCTTTGCTCTAATGAGAGAGATTGACCTTCTCCAGAGGAAGGATATGTAACTTGATTCTTTCCCTTCCCTTTGTTGGATACTTTTTAGAGAGAAGGAAGTGTATTACCTAGGTTCTGAGTAATCCTTTGACTTCGTGTACGCACACCTTCTTCATTTGTATCGGTGCGTACATTTTCTTGAGAAGGATGATCTTCATCTGAGTCCCCTGAGTGAACCTCCTCTGGTAGATTAGCAACAATGGCATTGATGACATTGATTGATTCATAATGCATCGCATCTCTTCTATCAACATTTCTGTGATATTGTCTTCTTTCATGTATTTGATGAGACATTGCCTTTTGTTGATTCAATCTTTTAGGAACTTCTTGACGAGCTATAACTTGGAGGGAATCTCCTGATAATTTGGCTCTTCGTTCCTCTTGGGGATTCTTCCCTAATCGGGAAAAGACCGACATTCTCTGATAAGGGTATTGATGATTTGAAAGAGTCCCCAGTCTTGTGAACTGGGGATGTTCCTGCTGATTCTGCTCAACTCCTCGAATCCCATTTGTTGACTCTGAAGGTTGGGTTAAAGAAGTCCCCAGTCTGACAAGCTGGGGTGGCTCTTGACATGCTACGTCTGAGATCTTCTTAAAAGATCTCTTGATCTTGCGAATCTTAGTTCGGAAATTAGCTGGATGCATTAGCCTGTATCCACTTTTATCACCTGGTTCAACAGACCGTTGGATGATTTCCGAAACTTCTATCATTTGATGATGTGTTTTCTCCATACGAGAGGCTTGTGCAATATTCTCTCCTGCTTGATGTAGGATCAATTCAACAACTTGTTCTCTATATGCTTGATTTTGATAGGAACTAGTTGAAGTCTGTTCTTGAGCAAGATTTTGATTATGAACAAAGCCCATTGACTGTGGTCGGCCATGGGCAATAACATTGCATGAGACCATTTTCGGCAGGCTTTGCTGACTGGAAAGCACTGTGAAATGTAGTGCTCCGTGAACACCCCGTCCTCTGATATGAACACCAGATGGAGCATTGGCAATTAACTGACACAATTTTCTTAGTGCGCCAAGGCATGAATGTTGAAGGGTTCTCTGCTACTTTTCAGCCTTCGGATACCGAGAGACTGATAGAGATTCCAAATCAATCTGACGTTATAGCCCTTCTATTATCTTAAGATGATTTTCATATTCATCATAAGATAATACCTTCTTCTTTAATTGACAAAGAGTTTTCCATATGTTGAGACGAATATCATGGATTCCATCATCCGTCAACATCTTTGGAATGTCGTACTGGGAGTCTGACAAAGGCCAAAACATGGCTGGTACTTCACTTTTTGCCAGTTTTTTCCTCATTTTCAGCATTTCCTCTTTATCATTAAATGAAAATTCTTCTACCTGTTTTAACCAGAGTTGGTGTTTCCTTGTTGCTTCATCGGATTCAAAAAGATTAGTAGAGATATCATTGATCAAACTAGAAGATGCATGACTTAGGGGTGGTTCGGAGAATGACCTACACCCTGGGATATCTTCTTACTGAGAAAGTATTTCACTTGTTAGCGATAAAGCATCAGACATGACTGGTTTCGCATTTGCAAGTGCCTCAAGATAAGAGGGCTTTCTCGGCACTACATTGTCCACTGGAGTATTTTCCAGACAATGTGAATCACTACTACGGAGAGGACTTTCGCAGCAAAATTCATCATCATGGGGAGGACCACTATAATGGGTTACAGCAAAAGATGAGATCTCTTGCTCCTTGGTCTTCTGACCACACAGAGGATTCTTGTGGCTCTCATCTGAAGAAGAAACTTCAAGATTGACCGAATTTTCATGAAGAAAGCCTTCATGAGGAAGTGTCTGTTGAAGACCTTCAGAATTAATGTTCCCGTTATTGGGAACTGATGGAGTAGAATCTTGAATTCCGACAGATAAATGTCTGAGGGCTTCAAGAACTCCAGCATCGAGCAAGGCTTGGTTACAGATTTTCCTTTGATCTCCTGACTGTGTTGGGCAGATCTTTTTCTTAGATGACTTCTTACTCGCTTTGGAAACCACTTGTTGAAGAAAGTGGTTACTCTGAGCAGGTGTATGTTCCTGATCAGGAAAGATGGTCAGGTTAGGCTGACGATCTCCACTCAAATCAGGTGTATGTGCCTGACTTGGTTGTCCGTATGATATGGGGGATTATGCCCCATAACCCTCTTGGACTGGAACAGATGTGTTTGTTTGTTCCGGAGTGAATCGTTGATGTGTCACTCCACTGCTAGGGATAGATTTATGTGTCTTTCCCTGAGATGATGCTGAAGTTGTTATGATATCCTGGCAAGCATCCAGAATATGAGCAGGAATTTGCTTCTTCTCTTTCACCATTGACAAAATATGTTTGGAGACTTCAACCACCGGAACGGGAATATACGTCCATTCCATGCTTGGAGTAGGTGTATGTGCCTTCTCCTATCCTCCTTTTCCTATCAGTGAATCCTGACAGTACTCAAGTGTGGAGTCAGAGAGTTGAGTCTGCCTCCTGTTTGTCGTCGGGGCTTTCCAACTGACTTCTCCATGCGCTACCAAGCGAGACTGTTGGTAGGTTTGATTAGTATTAGCAGGTGTATGTGCCTGCTGTTTACACTTCGCCAAACGCGGTTGACGAGATCCATCATATGTAGTCAGACGAGCCTACTGACTAACTAATGATGTATAAGCAGGTGTATGTTCCTGCCTATAGTAATCCACCGGAATTGCCTGGCGGGATTGGCGTGATGCTGCCAGATGAGTCTGCTGGACAGCAGAATTAAAACGGACAGGTGTGTGTGCCTGCTCATTGTTTGCCACCAAGTTAGGTTGGTGGACTTCTCCGGAGATGGCAGGGATGATAACCTGCCCATTGTTAACCGGATTCCGTCTCTGGCGGTTCATCTTGCCTGCTCGGGTTCGAGGAACCTGAGCTGAATGCCTGGAGTCGGTACCCTCATCATGTTGAGGGCGCACGACCGCACGAGTCTGGCGGCGATTGTTGATGGGAGCCCTCGGGAAGGACTCCTGTCTTTTTGAATTAAGGCCCTGAGGGACCTGCTCATTCACTTCCTCAGAGTAAGGGAGTGAATGGAAATTGCGTTCCGGGGATAACGACCTGAAACGGTTGGAGACGGTAGTCAGCACCGCCTGCCTCTTGATCACTGGTCGTCGTTGTCAAGATGACCTGTGTGAGTTGTTCACTTGGACGGCCTGTTGGGCAGCCTCCAGAGTTGGGATGGTATCGTGTTGACGGTACTTCTTAACCAGCGCATTTGATACCCAGCGTTGAAGACGCTGAGTAGGTGATGTCATCCTCCAAGCGGATGATGATCCAGTAGGAATAGCAGCAATGGTATTTGCAGTAGCAGTATTCACAGATTTGAATTTGAGATTAGCCATTATGAAAATACAGAAGATCTTAGAAAAGAGTGCCTGTTTGATATAACAGATGTAATCAAGATAAAATTCAGCCACTTCATCCTTTGGATGAGCACACATGTCAATGATTGTTTTTGTTAGCCCTCTTATTGAGTTTTAAATAGGGGCTTAACAAATAGGCAAAACACCACTTTAACTTGGTTAAGGATTCACGTCCGGTTCACCATTTTTGTTTCGCACGGAATTCGAGGATGACCTCCTGGATGGGAGATTCAAACGTTCCGATCGGTTTCTAGCGGGTTTGTTCGTAGAACCAGAAACATCCAATGATTCCACATCCGTTTGGACCTACTTTCCAAAGGTAGGCGCTCATTAGCTTGTGGACTGATGAGGTTTAGGAATTTGCATTGGTCGAGAGGATGGGAGGTCGGACTCATCACACCTTTTTGAGGGGAATTATTGTCTACTCCGGGACTCTCTTTATAGATTTAAGTTATGTTCGTGAATCCTTATTACATTACCAAGTATAAAATGAACTTTCCTTTAGTTTTAACAATCAATGATTAAATATGTAAGAAATTTAGAGAATCTTTTATATGTATTCGAGGTTCTTCATCAATAGAGAATCATCTGTATCTATTTAGAGATTCTTGGTCAATGGTATCCTTCAAAACATTTATATAAAAGTCTCTTGGTCATTATGATGACCAGGCTGGTTTTAAAGCCACTCAGTGGGGCACTTGAAGTTTATCGTCATTCAGAAGGACATAGATTATTTCAGAGTTGGGATCAAACCCATAAATGGGCTACCTACGTATCCTTTTTTTTGGAAAAGGAATCAGAACCCACGTAGTTCGAGTAATAGAGTATGACGTTTATGATTGATGGCTCAAAGAAGGATGTCATAATTACTTTTACACTCTAATCTCACGTGAGTCATGCTCGGTGTGAGAAACAAGAGGTATTGGTAAAAATTAGACAATTGTGCCATGAAAGATGCAATCATAAGAAATGGTTTGGGGATTATGTATATATGACTGCCCAGACAGATGAAGGTTTAGGATTTACTTTTAGGGAGAAAATCCAGGAACAAGGTCCATAAAGGTATATGTGCTTTATGGAGATTTGAATACTCTAACTTGGGACTTATTCCTGAAAAGGAAACCCAAATTAGGAGAGGATTGATAACTGGGTTTTACTCCTGAGAAGGAACCCAGATCAAATGAAAATTAGGACTGGTTAAAGAGAAATTAAGGGACTCGGGGCTTACTCCTAAGAAGGATGCCCATATTTGAGATTGGGGCTTACTCCTAAGAAGGATGCCCAAATTAGAGGACTTGGGGGTTACTCCTAATAAGGATGCCCATATTTGAGATTGGGGCTTACTCCTAATAAGGATGCCCAAATTAAGGGACTCGGGGCTTACTTCTAAGAAGGATGCCCAAATTAGAGGACTTGGGGCTTACTCCTAAGAAGGATTCCCATATTTTAGTTTGGGTCTTACTCCTAATAAGGATGCCCAAATTAAGGAATTAAGGTTTGGGGCTTACTCCTGAGGAGGATGCCCAGATTTGGGAACTTTAAGAATTTGGGACTTACTCCTGAGGAAGATGCCCAGATTAAAGGACTTATAACTGGGGATTATTCCTGAAAAGGAGACCCAGGTTAAGGATTCTCTCATCTTAAAGGATGAGGTTGAATGAATGAACTCTCAATCTTTGGTGACATAAAGATGTGTAAATCACTAGGTTTTGAGAGATATTCCACCGAATTCCTTTTAGATAAGGAAGTCAAATCAAGAAATCATGACATAAATGGATTTGAAGAGTATCTTGAAGACTGAATCTTGAATAGGAAAGGTGAAATGGCTTAAGAGGGGTGAAATGGGCAGAAAAGGCACCCAAAAAGGAAGGGGCGCGCAAGTCTTGGAAGGCGCGCAGGTATTGCGGCGGCGCGCAAGTATTGGCCGCGCAGGTATACCTGCGCGGCATGTGGGGTACTTGTGTGATTTTCAACCAGCATTTAAAATACTTGAGCGACTCTTTATTAAACCATTTAGAATCCTCTTGAGGTTCTTCTAGAAAAGGGACGCGCAAATTCTATTGAAGGAATGAGGAGGTGTGCAAGTGTGGTCACTTCCCTTAAGGGCTGGCCACTCAGGCGCGCAAGTGTTGATGAGTTTCAACACTTAGGCCTTCCTCCCTCTCTTTAGATCTTCCGTTCTAGGTAAGAAATTACCTTAGAAGTGTTCTGGAAGCTTTGAGAAGAGACTTGGGCGTTAGGATCTTCAATCTGAGTTTCTAGAAAAAAGATCCTCCCGAATGGGGGGCCCACAGGGTCTATTTATAGGCAAAAGAAGGCCCTGGGAGGTTACCGGGCGGTTATCACTTAGGTCACGCAAGTCCCTTGCACGACCATAAGGGCGTCGCGCAAGTGGACTTGCGCGACAGTGATATAACTTGCGCGGTGCAGTTGCTTTTGATCCTTTGTTCATGCCTTTGTCGATTTTTGATGTTTTCTTCAAAGGTTGAATCACTTTGAGCTCAGATATTCCCCTTTTCCGATCTTTAGATTCTGTGACGAAAGGAGCGTCAACAGAAACCATAGCCATGAATTTCATCATGGTAATCCCCTTGTCACCTAAAAATAATAACACCATCTAGGTGGTAGTTTATCTACTTAAAAAGTTAGTATATTCCATTATTATCAAGTAATATTCATCTCTTCATGAACTCACTAAGATATATGTAATGGAAGTGGTAAGACTGCATGAATTTCCACCTTTTATTGTATATAACCAAGATTTGAGGTCTGTGTCAAGGTTTTGGAGAATCCATCAGAAATCATTGGATATAGAACTAAGCTTCAATACTACTTATCCCCCTCAGATGGATAGCCAGACTGAAAGGACCATTCAAACTCCGGAGGATATAATAAGATCATGTTCAATGGATTTCTAAGGATGTTGGGATCAATACCTTATCCTAGTGGAGTTCTTATATAACAACAACATCCATTATATTATTCAAAATATGCCTTATGAGGCTCTTTATGGGAATCGGTGTCAGACTCTAACATGTTGGGATGAATTTAGAGATTGTAAACTAATAATATTTGATCTTATCCATAAAATGATAGATAAGGTTCAAACCATTCATCATTATATAAAATCCAAAAAAAATTGATAGAAAGTTTATGAATGAAATATTCGATGGGACCTAGAGTTTGAGTTTGGAGATAAAGTTTTACTTTATATATCTATATATAATAAATTCATGAGGTATGGGAAGAAGGGGAAGTTCATTTCTAGATACATCATCCTCTTTGATATCCTTGATCACATTAGAGTGGTGGCCTATTGACTAGAACTACCACCTAACATATCTCAAGTACATGATGTGTTCCATGTATCCCTCTTGATCAAGTGAATACCAGAACTATCACATGTAATGAAACCAAATTTGGTACCTTTTTAGAATTATATTTCATAGAAGGATCATCTGGTGAAGATCTCAGATCATAAAGATATGGTTCTATGAAACAAGACAACTCACATTGTCAAATTGTTATAGCATATTCACAAGTTTTAGGAAGCAACATGGGAACCGGAAGAGGTGATGAAATATAAGTACCCACATCTGTTTTATGGTATGAAATGAAAATATAAAGGGTGAAATTTTTGAAGGGGGGAATAATGTAACAACCCAAAAATTTACAAATGAAATTTCTTTTTTAAAATGAGTAAATTCATTATTAAGTAATGTGGTTATGGAAAACAGAAGCACTAATTTGGTTATTTTTGGAATGTTATATCATATCAGATTTAAAATAATGTTAATAATTATAACCATTAATAATATATACATTGTATATTGATCATTTTAGTAGTATATATAAAGGATTATGATAAATTCTAATTGACACAAATGGAAGAAGTGATGGCCTCGACTAGTAGGATCATACCATATAAAGCTCATTTATTAGAGTGTTTGAGGGAGATAGTATCTCTAGGATTTGTCTTTTACCAATCCTGAGATGATATTCAAAACTAAATCATGAGAAAAAAAATTATGGGAGAATTTTAAGAACATCGAGATCATAGCTCAAACCTTGTTCATCGAACCACCCCATGAAAATATCAACATCACAAACCTTACCCTTAGGGCATTCACTAGTGTAATAAAGGTAAATGTATATAGAGCCTAATAATATGAATTTTTATATTTTTTTAATAAAACAATGATTATATTTACCCCTTTTTAATATTAGTTTTTAAATGATTAGATAATTATTTTGATAAAAACTCTATATTGATACGATGAAACACAATTTGTATTTTTGGGAAATGTATAGCTTAAATCAAGACAATACTTTTGTTGAATTCATAATTTTTTTAAATAAATGTTATTTTAATAAAATATTATTATTAAATAATACATATTAAATATAATTGATAATATAATCTTATGAATTCAAAAATAATTTTTATAAGAGTCAAAAAACAATTGTTTTCAAAAAAAATGTATTTTTTTAATAAAGAGGGATTTTTTATCTAAAAATGTAAATTCCCAAATTTTAATATATTTTTTGGTAAAATAATTATTATTTTTGAATAATTTATGTTTAAATTATCTAATGGTGAATTTTTCATAATTTTAATAGACCATCTAATTTTTGGTTAGAACGAAATACAGTATAAATATACAGTGTGTATTATGAAATCATAATGACCCAAAAGTTATGTGATGTATACCATAAAAGGTATCCACAACCAAATATTTATTTACCCTTTAAAATAATATTTTTGTTACATTATTTTATTAATTTTATATACTCTTAATGAATCCTTCATAACATATATTATATTTTATGGTTTTAAAATCAATTATTTATAAGCATGACTCACTTACACATCACCAAGGGATTTAATTTCATTTTTTAGGTTCTTATCTTTATAAAATAATGAAAAACACTATTATTTTGAAGAAACCATGGTAATGTTTTTAGTTTTTATTTTTTTATCATATAGAGTCCAAAACCTATATTTAGAAATTAATAAATAATTTTCCTCTATTTTCCATATAAACCCACCCAACCTCCCATTAATATTAACTAAAAACTATTTTAGCATGAAATTAATCTACCATTACCTTTCTAGATCCTGCCCAAGGTTCCCCCAATTTCTCAAGAGGCTCCTACCATGCTTTTAGAAGCACCCTCTAAGGTAAGGGATCCTCTCATTCTTTTATTTATTCATGAACCTCATTATTATGATTTTTTCTACTTATTCATGTTGGGATATGTTTTCACACATACCTCTTACCTCCCTTGTTATTTACAAGTGATTAGATAGCCCTTTTAATCTCATTAAGACCTCATATTAATATTTAAGTACCCCTATTATGTTGTCATAATTATCCTACATTTTTCCTTGACAAACATTTATGTAGTGAATACCTATCTCCATTTCTACTCAAGGGTATTCAATTAGTTGTACCTATCCTTCATTGTTGTGTAATTACATGTATATAACCATTAATCCATAATCATGGGGTTAAAATTGATTAAATACATCATAATGTTGTATGAATTATGTGGCACACTTATCCATGTACATGATATGAAAGTGATAGGTGGTCCCGGAATTATATAGACCTCAAATGAATTGGGAAATGTTTTTAACTCATGAGATGATATGTATGGTGCAAGGTATGTTATCCTAAGAAATTTATATTAGGTTTTCTTAGTGGTTAGACTTTACTTATTTCTATGATGCCATGTTTTAAGTTGTTTTAACATTCCAATGTTGCATTTATGTTATCATGTTATATCATGCCTCATTGTTCAAGATTATGATTATCACCCCTATTATGCTATATTGATATGCCTCTTAAATCACATGAATAGAGTTACCTTATTCTACTCTTTTTTTTCCTTACTGATATTTATATCTCAACCTTTTCTTATATATTTACCCAGGTTATCTCGTACAGTTTTAGAACAACAATGTAATATTAAGATCATGTTAAGGAAGTTTTCAATAATTTTGTTGTAATCCTATCATAAGTTGTTATTCTATGTACCTAATTTCACAAATAAACTAGGTCTATCAATATTATGGTTTGTAATAAGTGTTATTTTATCTAATAAATAATGAATTAAAGTGAAATAAAAGTTGGTTTTTCATAAGTTCCCACTTCCATGGAACACTCATGAATGTTATAACAGGATCATAACATAAGATTCTGACTCAGAAACCCCTGACTAGATTCTTTTACTAATAACATCATCACATTAAAAGGTTTCATGTCAATTAATGTCCACACGTTCAATATTCAAGGTTCCAAGTATGTAATTTTTGGTTCCATGCATATCATAAGCATGTGGTGGTGGGAGATATATTATGATTTATTTTAGGTGTCATTGTCCAAAACCATGAGCAAGGATCTTTCACATCAAATTTATAATTAATTTATTTAATATCTAAATAAATGAATATCTAGGCTTAGTAACTATCTTCATTGATGAATTTTGATCATCTAAAAAGACCCTTTATGATTGCCTTTGTTGTGCTATGAAAATCCAAGGATAGAATCCATCTAGAGGTGATCCACAAATGCTCATATGATCTTCATGTAATGTTACTAAATATTTGGATTATAGTGTGGTGAATAAAATGTCTTGCATTGTTCATTATTGATATCTTGTTATTTGTTCTTGAAGAATATCTCTTTTATTTCTCATTCTTGAGAGGGATAGAGAATAAGGATCTGAGAGAGAATTTGTTATGTGCAAAAATTCTCTCTTTTTTGATTATATACTAATGCTCCACAAAATATACATAACTATCAATTTATATATCTAGGGGTTAGGTTAAAATAATAATTTAATTACATGTTTTCCATTAAATAATATTATAGACTTTAATGAAATTACATGCCACGTATTATTATTATTATAATTATTATTATTTTGTGGTGTGTTTCAACTTTCAAAAATTGATAAATAATATTTACCAGCTTGTAAATAATTATTTATTATAGAATGTGGTCTTGGTCCATTTGAACTCTTAAATATTTATTAAATACCTAAATAAACATTTTATTCATAAATAAATATTTCATTCATAGAACGGTGGATGAATATTTATTAAATATTCAATAAAATAAATAAATAAATTTTTTATTCATATGTCAGTAAATAAATATTTATTAAATTTATTATATAAATATAATTGGAAAACTAAATCATTCATCGGTCTTAAGAATAATGTTTATTCTACTAATTTAATTAAAATATAATTTAATTGAGATTAACAGAAACACTTAGTGTGTGACTCTCTATGATTATTTCTTTTTGGAATTAGGTAGGATTTCCTCAAGTCCAAGATTACTTTCTATTAATTGTTTAAGGTACCCAAGATAAATAACTTAATTTCACAAAATTTAAATCCACATATGAATTCTCATTGTGTAATATAATCCATTTTCACAATATCTCATCAATCTGGTTGTACATTTAAGTAACTAACCTTTATTATTGATTCCATTTTTTTAACTATCTGAAATAAACATCATTACACCATGGCCATGAAATTTAATTCGATGGTTTCATTCCTATCTAAGGGATGAGATATCAACATCCATAAATATGGAAAGAAAAAATCCTTCTTAAATGTATTCATTAATGACATATCAATCATGACATTCCCAATGCACCCTAATTCCCACAAACATATTGTGTGACAATTTTAGTCAATAAGTCTAAGTGCATGAGTCATGACACACATTAATGATAATATTAAAGTCTAAATACCATTACACATGTCCTCATATAGGAATATATTATGACAAAAAACATACAGAATCTCTACTTTCAAGTATGTTCTCATAATATCTTGTCTTGGAGATTACAAGGTTTGAACTTCATGAGTATAAGTTTCATCCGCTTATGAGAACTCACACCTAATGGTATGCATAATACATGCACTATCATAGTATTTTATCCAATTATAGAACTAAATTTAGAAATATATTCATATAAATTCAAGGTTCTCATCATAGAAGGAAACTTCTATGACCTTATCAATGTAACGGATACCCTAGTACATTATCACATTAATGTTATGCAGAAGAACAATCAATATGTGATAAGGCATTTATATTAATATTTACTTATTTAAATATACAAGTAATATAAATTACAAAGTAGTTTGTTCTAAATAACAAACTCTAAAAAACTCCCACTTACACTCAATCCAAATTCTAATTTCAAGTTTACTCCTTACATATTCAACATGATTCTGTTGAGTATGGGTACAATTACTAGGCCTACCATGTTTCCATGGATAGGGTTAGTTCAGACACATTTTTATGCATAGAATATATTTATTTCAATATAAATATATTGAAAAATTCCCTTAATTAGTGATTTAACTGAGTATATACTTCTTGTTTCCATGTTATAATTTTGAAAGTTTGACTAAATCCATAGTCAAAACTTATCATAAAATGATAAAATTATTTCTTTTGGTATAAAACAAAATCAGAACAAGGCGTTCATAAACCACTTCTTATGTTGTATTAGAATCCAAAACATACTCAAATATAATATATATGGAAACCACTTCTATAATAATTTTTTCTTTCATATTATTATATCCTTATTTGTGATATTGCGTCAACTTGAACTAAATAAAGATGAGTTTTCACTTCCATTGATCACTAGTATTCTCACTTCTCTATGAACCAGGAACTCATCTAGTTTTACTTTTCAAAGTACTGTTGGATTGTTCTAACTAAAATTCAATGAAATTATGTTGGATTTATTTGATATTCATTTATTATGCATTATGCATCAGTAATATCAAATGTCATTACATATCATAACATATGAGATGGATTCTTAGAACTTAAGCTTTTGAATTTATTTTAATCTTCATAATCACTTCCAATTTCCCATGTGTGTTCTAATGGAAGGATTATATGAAAATAACAATTCAGTCTTTTATTGTTTCATCTTATATTTTTCAATAATTTATTAATATATATACTATTACTAGATTAAGAAAACACACAGATCTATTTATGTAGATATTGTTCCCTAGAACATGATTTCTACTTTAATTCAAACTTTGATAAATTACATTTTTTAGTCTTATTAAACTTGTAAGACATAACAAAAAATTTCATATGTTATTAACATATTTATCTTTAATACTATATCACCCCCACTAACGTGTTTGAGATACATGTAACTCATTTTTTTCAAATGAATTTCTTACAATCACTATGCATGATTTATCCATAAATGAATTTTTTTAATCTATATATCTTATTAAAATTTATTGATATCAATTAAACTTTTAGTTATACATAGAATACATATATCATAGGGTCTCCTTTTGGTCATTTTATATACACATATTTCATAAGGATTTCTCTAAATGAGGTGACCTTGTTAATCAATATCCCAATATGATGATCATAGAAGTATGATTTTGATAAGTATAATTCAAAAAGGATTTTAGTCATAATGAGAGGTGATAAGTTTTTTCACAGACTAAACTTTCGATAATAAATCATGTTTTATTGGTACCACCTTGTACCTTCCATTCCCAATTTCTCTTGAATGATCACCAGCAATATTAAGTCTTAAAAACATTCAAAACACATCCTGAATCTTGATACATAGAGTCCATTACTTGAATTTATATTTACTTTTCAATCTTAGAATATTACCATTTACTACTTCTTTATAGAAATCATTATTCTGAAATAATAATACATGTAATACCTAATGCGATGAACATAAACCACATCTTTAGTTATGAATTATTATGCAGTATATGTCTTTATAAATACTACTCCCACTAAGTTTAGTGGATTCCAGTATTCCTATACCAACTTATGTGCATCCTGAGTCTTAACCCATATTATTTAAGTCTTCTCCTATTGTTTTCCAATAGATAAGAATCCATTTTCTAAATATAGTTGATCTTAACTAGATGTTAATATACTTAGTGGATATAAGATCATTAACATCAATGCACCTTAGTGTTTTAATGTTAATTTGTAGCTAATACCATATTTTAACAAATAGTTTTTAACAAACACTTATGGTATATTATGAATAGGTTCTTATCATATCATAATTTATATTACATCCATTATAAAATATAGTTTCCATATGGTTAGTTTTTTCACTTATATTTAAAAAATATATTTTGGATGGTATAATGGAATATTTTCAATATGTATAAGACTTTTCATTAATATTATTTTTACTTTCATCAAATCATTGATGTATATAAGGAAATGTGTGTTCGGGATAATCTTTAATCCACATGTTTGATCAATGGTTACTGGGATAAGATGTTCTCTAACAATCTAGCTCAAGGATTCCTTTATCTTTACCAAGTGCACTCATTTACTTCACATAGAATTTAAAAAAAAACTTAAAGGAATCTCTTGAATTATATGAAGTTAACTTCATATTTAGAAGAGTTCACAATTCCATATTGAACCAACTTTAAAAGATTTGTGATGTACCTTTATGTATAAATGTTTCTTTATCTAATACAAGGTAAGTAGTTTGTTTATATATCCAGAACCTTAGATGAATTGAGACTAAAAATAATTTTAAGGGAATAAAAAAGTAAACTATAATCAATTTTATTTTAAAAATAATTATCTTGATACAATTAGATAAAATTCCTATATTTTATATTCATTATTCATTATAATAGATATAAGAGATTCAAGAGTTATTAAACTAATAATTTAGAATTTAAAGTACCATAACAACATTTATTCCAAATGTTAAATAATGTCTCATTGTGTCTAGCTTAACACTGAAATAAATGTTTTGGTAACACTTATTACAAACTTGAATCAATACTTTAATAAATGAGAAGTACCGAGATCCACTTTGCTAACATTGGAATCACCCTTTCTCAACTTCTTTTGAGTTCACTTTATAACCCTTCTATTAAATCTAATTTCCTATATTTAAATTCATGTATGTTGTAATCATATTGAATTTAATACACAAGTGATGAATATAAACTTGATGAATATACCTGAATTTGATGCAACTTATCACTTATTCTATTAATTTCAAATTATTTTCTAATTTTTAATACTTCTACATGAGAATAAAATAGACTCATGTTCATTCTTATGACTTCAAATACTTTTTTTATTTAAAAGTTTTTGTGAAGGATCTATTGATTGTATACTATCTATATGATCTTCATACTTATCTTTCAAACTTTTAACTATAAGGGGTGTATAAATTGGTTTCAACCAATCATTATCTCCTTTTTGAAGTATGGATAAAATTTTCTTGTGCGACTTGTCTATTTTTTGTCTGGGATTGGAAAAATAAGGATAATCTTGGTGGTAAGGATGATAAAATATGATTAATGGATAATTTCTTATCCAATTATAATCCCAATTTTTCTAATTGATTAATATACCCTGTCATTTTGAAAGCATGATTATTAGTTAGATTTCCTTCTTTCAAATTACACTAATATAGTTCATTGACAATTTTATTTATTTCAAAACTTTCCTTCTCTTTCTCAAGAGAATGGAGATGTGTTATTATAGTGTAAGAATCCATTTATTCTTTTGTATCATAAACTCTCTGATCATATTTGATAATATAATACAATGATCATAAGAATCATCCTCAACATATCTCTAGTGGTCTTCCCTTACACTTTTTCTCACTTGCTAGAGTGATGTAATAGAAACAGGGGATTCCAACACATAATAAAAACATTTTGATAATAGTACATCACATAAATTATTGTACCAAATCTAAAAAAATTTATTTGTAATGAAATACCCTGAGTTAAGGAATGATTTTACTTATTTCATGGTTTTACATTCCATTTTTCTATAATAATTAAAATATATGATTAGTACTTAACTTTATTACAAATTGGGTGAGAAATAAAATAATTTTATTTTATTAATTCTCCCACGATTCTTATAAATCCCCAATATCCCTCACCATTAAACTCAAAATGTCTTGTTTCTTGTACATTCTAGTGGAAAGTATTCATATTACCTTTTACATAACCCCAAAAAGGGTTGTTCCAGCTACTTGAAGGTATTTAGGTAGGCAATTCTTTGCCAACTACGGGCTTGCAGCTCCATGATCCATTGGGTATACTACCCTATCCTGAAATCCTGACATGGATTTACTCAACACTTGCCTCAAAATTACACCAACTCTATAAAGACCTACTCCTTTAGATGTAAAATGGTTAATTAAACAAATAACCTTAATAATAACTCCCCTTATTTAATTAAATTTCTTAATAAGGGTTGGTCAAACACTTTGTTCTATTGAGTTCCATTTCCAATCAATTAATGGAATTCCAAGTCTAAATTAATATTTAAATGAGGTTTTTTAATTTATTATGCATAAATTGTTTCTTATTTTATCATTTACATGTCTTTTTAATATTATGTGGATGTTACGTAATTAATGAACCACGTTGGATAAAACATTTACACATAATTCATTTATTTAATTTTCATATTTTTACATTAATTCATTTATTTATGTGATCAAAGCCTTGCATCCATAAAATAAATAAATGTTTATACATAAATAATTAATTAATTAAATGAACTGTTCATGAGCTTTATTTAATAGTTGATTTAATGAGAAGATATTAAATCAACCTTTAACCTAAGGAAAATAACTCTCATTGTTAGTCTTTTCATGGGTTAAGTATTCTAGCTTTCCACTTGTGTATCACATGAGTTGGTATCATAATGGTTTCATCTCGAACCACCTCCACACACCTTGGGATACTCCCTTACTTACATGTATTTATGACTCAAATACGGGTGTGGGGGGATAAAGGATTGGGTAAAATTAGATTGTATAAATAACCTTAGACATGAAAGTCTTGAATAATAATGGAGAGAGGGATGAAACAAATACCACCATATTTAATTTAATAATAAATAATTTTAAACCTAGGAAATAAATTAAATTAAAACATCCAACACATACACATGTCTTGTTCAAGCTCATTAACGGGTATACAAGCAATAATTAAGAAAAAGTAACTAGCTAGAATTCATTTCTTTATTATTTCTTTATTATCAATATGAACATGATTCCATTAATTAATTAATTAATTAATTAATTCCATTTCATCTTAATGATCATCTTAATTTTATTGGAGATACCCATCATTTGTGGAATTCAGGAAAAATAAACGGAAGAATCAATAATGACGTATATTTATTATAATAAATTAATTGATCATTTAAAATTGATTAATACCATTAATAAATTTTCAAATACACAATGGTGTGCCAATCAATAAAATAAGGTTTTAGTACTGTAATTTTTCAATTTAATGTAACTATTAATTCTATCAATTAATGGGAGACTACACGGTGTTAAGATCCAATTACATGTCATGTATCTCAATTATCGTGTATATGGGGTACATACATGGGTCTACAATGTGTACCATGACTGAGATACATGACATGTATATACCATGTCTTCTACTTACCATGTGTTCAGGATGCACGCCTGGGTCTTCTGCATGTGTTATAGAGGATTAAAATGCATGTACATGCCAACCACATGTCATGTATCTCTTTGAGTCATGTGTTTGTTTTCTCACCGAGTGGATTAGTGTATTCTTCAGACATGGGATTTTATGAACTATAAACTTTTTACACAACATACACATGGTGTATATCATAAATTATCTATATTTTTAGTATAACGTGGTTTTGAACATGTATAATGACCACATGGATTTCGTGATTTACGCCACTAACCTGTGTAAACTACACGACATATACATCGATACACACCATGTAATCAAATAATCGTGTACTAGGTTGGCTGGTCAACATGTGGAATAAACCACATGTAATCACTGCTTGGTGAACTATGTATCCCCCAACACATCCAGATGTAATGTACTAGGGTACATGATGTTCACTTCCAAGTACATGTCATGTAACCCTATCTTACCAGCCAAAAATTGGTAGTATTCTGATGGCATATCTGGTCATTCTTCATCTGTTCTTAAAACTTTAAGAAAATGAAACACTAAATGTATCATGATTAATATGCTGAAGAATGTTAATTTAAATCAGATTAAAGAAATAATAACATGAAATGAAAATATAAGCACAATTTTGAATAGATAAGTAATAAAATAAATAAATATAAATATAAATGTTACCTCTTTGGTACCACTTATTGGTTCCAGGCATAGCAGAAGCATGTGTTTGTGGGAGATATATTAATATTTCTTTTAATTGTTATTTCCTGAAAGAATGAGTGAGGATCTTACACCTCAAATTTATAATTAATTTATTTAATATCTAAAGAAATGAATACCTAGGATTGGGATCTTTCTTCATTAATGAATATTGACTGTTCTAAAAGACCCTTTCTGATTGCCTTCATTGCATTATGAGGATCCAAGGATAGACTCCCTCTAGTGGCGATCCACAAATTCTCCTATGATCTCTGACCAATGCCACTCTATCTCTAGGTGCTAGTGCGACGAATCAAGTTTCTTACATTATTCATTCATGATCACGCATTTTTCAATCTTGGAGAAACACCTCTTGTGTTTCTTGTTCTTGAGAGGGAGATGGGAGGATTAAAGATAGAATTTGTTGTCTGCAATAATTCTCTCTTTTTCAATTGCACACCGATGCTCTACAGAATAGACATAACTATCTATTTATAGTGCTAGGGTTTGGGTTAAAATAATAATTTAATTACATGTCGACCATTGAATAATATTATAACCTTTAATGAAACTCCATTCCACATATTATTATTATTATTATTATTTGGGGTGCTCCAACTTGCCTAAATTAATAAATAATATTTCTCAGCTTATAAATAATTAATTATCACCTCACGAGGTATTGGTCCATTCAAACTCCTTGGTATTTATTGAATACCCGAATAAATATTTTATTCATAAATAAATCTTTCATTTTCATACCAGCGAATAAATATTTATTAAATATTAAAAATAAATAAATATATTTTTATTCACTTACCAGTGAATAAATATTTATTAAATTTATGAGATCAATATAACTTGAATAAAATTATTTCTTGATATTAAGAATAATATTTATTCCATTAATTAAATTCAAATATAATTTAATCAAGATCAAAAGAAACACTTAGTGTGTGACCCTCTAAGATTCTTTCACATTGGAATTAGGTGGGCTTGCCTAAATCCAAGATTACTGTCTAGAAACAGTTAAAGAAACCCAATAAAAAAACATAATGTCACAATGTTGAAAACCACATACAAATACTTGTTGTGTAATAAAATCTCTTTTTTTCAATATCTAATCAAGTAGGTTGCACATCTATGTCACCAACCTTTATGCTTGATACGTATTTCTTTGACTATCTAAAATAAACATTGTGACACCATGCCATGGAATTTAATGTAATAGTTATATTCCAATAAAAGTGTTAAGATTTAAACTTTCATAAAAATTTAAGGGAAAATTCCTTCCTCAACTTATTCATTAATGAAATTCCAATCATGACGCACCCAAAATTTCATACGGTTTGCATACTATGTTCCCTATCATAGTGTGTTATGAAACCATAGAAATATATTTTGGAATATCATCATAGAATAACAAGGTTCTCATTATATAGGGGAACTTCTATGACCTTATTCATATGAATAACACCCTAGGACATTATGACCTTAATGTTATGCATAATTACAATCAGTATGTGATAAGACATTTATATTTATATTCACTTATTTGAATATACAATTAATCTAAAGTACAAAGTAATTGGCTCAAAGGCACCAACTCCAATAGTTACCTGATCTAGGTATCCCGGGTCTTTACTAGAAATACAAGGGAACCCCATTTGGTTCCAACATGGGTAGTTCTCACATGCCTACTCAATCTTTAATCTCATGTGGACAAATAAATAATAATACAATATTATCACCCCTAGATACCACTCTAAGTTGGAACCACAAATAAAAAAATGGCTCTCCTAGTTCATGGGATCCATATCTTTAGAAATAGATATATCATGTTGCTACATATCTTTCTAACCAAGCCCCTCACATTATCTAATTAGCTATTAGAAGTTAAATCATAAATACATAACATATATGGGATTACTAGGGGTCTAACTAAACACCTTGAATTCCCTCTTAGGGGGACCCACTCATGACTCCATATCTGGTCACTCATACCAACTTTCATGCTCCTACATTCAATAATATATATATAACCATAGAAAATTTATTATTAGGAACCACCTACCTTAAGCATGGAGTTTCACCTTATGAATTACTTATCCATCAGTGCCCAATCTCATGCATACCCATAAGAATCATTGGTCTTATATGTATGATCTATCTCCATCAACATCCAATTTAATTAATTATAAAACAATTATAATTAATTAACACATTTTATACACACTTAATCCAAATAGGAAAAAATGATGGATAACTCACTGGAATGTGTAATGATTCTAATAACTTAACTAACAAATTAAAGGCCACTCTAGGAACACCCTAGAGCCCACTACCATCAAAATAAAAATTAAAAACATTGTTTTATCCTCTAATTCATTCCCTAATGGATGAAAACCCAAAACAAAAATGGGATAATAACTTATTGGTAGATAAATAGCCCAAAAACATGAGAAAAAAAATCCTTCCTTAGTCTCTTCATGAACCCATATACAAAATCCCAATCATTAAAAGAAAATTTCAATATTTTTCAATGAAATTGTATCTTAAATATATATCCTAACACACTAGAATCATAATATGATAAGTAAAAATGTTGGGATAGATCAAGATATAGAAAAACTACCTCAAATCGATGAAAAAAAACTCATCTATATCACTTTGAGTGGAGAGAGATAGAGGAGGATGAATATAGGGAGGGGATTTGGCCTCCCTTGTTAATGAATCTAGATAAACAAGGGAACTTGTAGTGGTTCTACAAAAAAATGGTGATTTTCATTTTACTCCTTTTGAAAAAAAAACCTAAACTTTTCCTAGAATTATGGTGGCTACCAATAGAATTATTATGATAGGGACAGTGGTGCAGCACCACCTTCCAACCCTCTAAAACTTTGGTGGACTACCACTAATGTTTTGACACCTTTCCACTATTACTATGTAGGGTACCACGATCTCTCAAAACCTAAAATCCCACAATGATGATTTTACTTTTGAATTTCCATCCCAAAAATAACCCTTCAAAATTTTAAAATGCACTTATAGATGTCAAGTATTGATCTAAATATGAAATTAAAATCATCCCCTCAGTTCCAAGACCATTGAACCTAGATTTTCTACAGCTCCACTAACACTTGTTAGGCTAGGTTTATATATAGATCATGGTGGAATACCATCTAAATAAGATGTATGTGAGGTGGATAAAAGGTTATGAGAATAGAATAACACATGTGATTGACTTTTGTTTCTCTTAGATTATACTACTATTTCTATTGAATTTTTACTAAAACTATTTTTAATTAGAGGAAATGTAATAAGTATAAATTTAGGTGTTTACATGGATTAGGATCAAAATCATGGTGGTATTTTTCTTCCACCAATATCTTGAGTTTGTGTAGGGGTTACACTACCTCGTGAGTTTATTTGTATTATGCCTAGTTGTTTTAATTATGGTATTATATTGAATATTAATTATATATAAGTTGTAATTTATTTAATGTGTATCTGTGATTGAGTTAGGGGATCATGAACATGGATTAGAGTTGTTGTAAGCATGGATGTGTGGGTCAGGCTTTGATAAAGTGTAGGTATCATGATAATAGTTTATAATAATGTATTGAGTTAAGTGGTCTCTAATATTACCTTCTTTATATGTAATTGCATGAATTGTGTGGAATGAAGAGGGGGTAAGTAGGTGTGAACAGATTAATTGTCATACAAGGAGACTAACATGACTTTTTAAGACTAGGATGGACCTAGTGGGAATACGATATTGATCTATTATTCCTTTCCTTGGATTATGGGTTACCCTATGTCCCCAATGTGTGATGAGAATGGTCACACAATGGGTGTAACCTAATGAAGTGTTCATCCTTGCGATTATTTTTATTAAGGGGCTATAATTATATATAAATGGAATTCCACAATGGTTGGACATGTGAATTGATTGTTAGGGACTATTAACCCAATGGAAATTGTGTGGGATGTGTTTAATGGTACATTTAGATAATCCACCATGTGAAGGGTAGCATAAGAGTGTAGAATGGGATAAATATCCTAGAAAATCAATTTTTAAGAATAATTTATTAGAGTGGACCTATGAAGAGGTAATATTTCATGGGATATCTAAGATGATTATGTGATGTGAGCCAATAATTTAAATTTTTAAATAGTTTTTCATTAGAATTTAATCCCATAATTTAGATAAATTAGGGGGAAATCATATAATTTTGTTAATTTTTACACTTTATAATTTAATTATTAAATGGATAAAATAGTTAATATTAATAGTTTTCTTCATTTTTGAATTAACTGAATATTCCAGACATTGATTTTTTTCTTTCTGAAATTAAATTGTTAAAGGATTTTAATTCTTATTTTCATTGTTTAATTAATTTTGATCTTAATATATATGAAAAAATAATACATTGATTTAAATTATTTTCATGGTTTCAAGATGGAAAATGAAAAAGGGTATAACATAAAACTTTGGAGTATCATCGTGTATAAAATTTTCCCAATTAGATCAAAATACTTTATCTATCAAGAATACAACTTCATCATATGACTTCTACCATCGTATGACTTTAACCATCCGAGCATATGAATCTGTAGTGGAGTGTTTGAATTTCATCATATAACTTTTCAATTGTTGAGTGTATGAATTCATCATCATCATACTTTCAATACAAGAATCAAACTTCCAAGATCATATGACATTTATACTTTTCTAAAATCCTAAAAAACTAAAAACTCCCAAACTATAAAAGATGCATAACGAAAAATAAAATTCATTTCCATAGCTTATCCATATAAAGGATATATCAAATAACTAAGTCACATGTAATTTATCTAGATAAAGAATAATAACATGATCACTGAAGGTAATTGAAAGTAATAAGAGAGTTTTAGTGGGGGCCTGCTAGTGGAATTTGAACCCTTAACTAAGACATGTAGTGACCATCAAAGAAATGATAGTTAAGTTACTAAAAATATGGAATCTTCTAGATAAATGAGGATTGGTTGAAGTAGAATAATAATATCATGCTTTTCACATGAGGATGGGAGTTAATTAAATGAGGAATAAAATTGTGATCATTATTCAATTGCTATAAAGAGGTCTAATTTTCTCTATTGAAGGGTGATCCATTGATCGATAGATTGAGAAGATTGTAGATCTGTAGATATTTATTTTATATCTTTCCTTCTTTAATATCTATGGTGATAGAATAGCATACCATTAGTGTTCAATCTAAGGATATTACCCTTACCCATTTTAATTATTTTTAATTTTAATTTATTATTCTCTTTTGCGCATTTCTCTAGAAGTGTTTTATTTTTATAGATAGTAGGATATTTATATTATTTTATTAATTTTAATTATTCTTCTCACATTTTGAAACTGTACACAGAGGCCACCTAGACCTTCCTCACTACCTGTGATGATGAGAAATGAATTGATCTAGGAATGATTAGAGATATTTAATGATTTAGTTAGTCAAGAATAGGTAGAATCATTGGTTATTTCGCTTCCCTATTCTAACTGAAATAACCAAGTGTGGGTGATTTTTGATGTATCATTGGATTAGAGATAAAGCAGGAGATTGAAATTGAATAATTATTTAATAGGTAAGTGAGGGGATATACAGGGTTATACCACTAACTTTTAAAACTAATTTTACTATATTGTTATTTTCTTTAATCACACCACATGTTCAATATCCTATAACATATATAACCCACAGAACTCAAGAGAAAAAACACACTAAAAACACTATATTCTCTAGATATAACTTGATCCCCAATATTTGATACATTTAACATGGGACCAAAATATCATTTGATCATATCCCCATGAAGAGCTCCTCGTTGACCTAGTGTCATTGCTGGGGAGTTAATCCAATGTTATTATTTTTCTTTTTCTTTTGTTTTATTTATTTATAATGATTTTGATACATAACCTAGTCTAGTTCAAATTATATCATTGATTATGATTGAAATATTGAAAAAATAGTATTAGAAATAATTAGGAACTAAAAAATCAATGAGGAAATAGAGTGAGGATTTTCCATAGTTCCATTTATATACTATCCATCCTATTATACTTATTCCACTAGATCCACTTTAGAAATTGAAATGTGGGGTACAATTTATCTCAACTAAATAAGAAAAGTAAATAGATTTAGGAACCTAACTTTAATATTTTTAATTTGATGTTATAATTTAATAATAAATAATATTGTGAGTTTATAAATTTAATGATACAACTTATGCCTATGTTTTATGGTTTAGTAGGAGAGGATCTTAGTAGAAATTTAAAATTATTCAAGGATGTATGAAATATCTTTATACCTATAGGCGTACATAATGCTCCAAACATATGGAAGTCTCTTAAATTCTCTTTAAAAGGATCATCCAAGGAATGGATATACAGATTACAGCCTGGAGAAGCTACCACTTGGGATGAACTTCAGAAGGAAATCCTTTAGAAAAATTTCATTCATTCTTTTTAGGAAATAAAGTCACCATTTATTATGATCATGAAACACTTAAATACATGATAATTAAGGTTGATTCTAAGAATATATTAGTGAGATGGATGTTTCTTCTACAATAATTTAACTTGGAGATCATGGAAAAATGAAGCTTTAATAAATTAGTTATAGACCACAGAAGAAGACCACCCCACACCGCCGAGGTAGAAACACCAAACAAGGTATCCATGAATGATTACTTATCTGGTGACCAATTGTATGAAGTATCTAAGGAACCCTTGTATGCTGATATAGTGAATTTATTGGTCACATCAAAGGTACCCCTTCTTTTATAAGAATTAAACTCTTAAGATGAAATATGAATCCAAATATTATGTTTGGGAAGAACTTTATTTATGGAATATTTTTAGTTCCCAAATGATTTGGAGATATATACCTAAGGCATAAGTAAAATATGTGCTATAATTTTTTGATAAACTTGTATATGGAGGCAAATTTTCACAAAAAACAACATCCAGAAAGGTTTTGGAAGATGGTTTATTTTATACCAAAATTTTAAAAGACTCACATGATTTTTTCAAAAAAAATATAAAAAAATCAATTTATTGGATTCTAAAATACAGGAAAATCCCTAATAACCTTTGATTTTTTAGGAAATATTTTATGTATGGGGATTATATTGCATGGGTCAATTTCTTATCTCTTTTTGGATTTTCCAATATCCTTTTAGAAGTGGATTATATTTCCAAATGTATTAATAAAAAAGAAACTCATACTAATGATGCAAGAGTAGTTATTGAGTTTCTAAGATCAAATTTTTTTTATAGGTTTGGAGTTTTTTAAGCCATAATTTGTTATCAACAAATTTTGGTAACAAGAACATGGAACCACTCAGGAATAAATATGGGGTTCTCCACAAGGTCTCCACTACCTACCACCTCAAAAAAATGGGAAAACTAAGGTCTTATATTGGTAAATAAAAAGGATTTGGTAAAGGATAGTGTAGTCCAACTGAAAGGACTAGATAAATAAATTGGAGGATTCACTTTGGATATATAGAATTTATTTCAAAAAATACATAGGTATGTCCCCTTATATAATTTTTTATATAAAAAACTATCACTTTTATATTATGTTTCAACACAAGGTATTTCATGCTTTGAAGAAGGTAAATATATAATTTAGTTATGTCTCATAATAGAGTAAAATTTATATAATAAAAATATAGGAGCTTAAAAGTGAGGCATATGAAAATTCCTTATTATACAAAGATAAGTTCATATATTTCCATGAAAATTTTATTCAAAGAAAATTCTTCCAAATTAGTAAAAATTTACTATTATTATTCTCAAGGATGAAGCTCATTCCTGGTAAGATTCATTCCATGTGGGATGGACCTTTTATAATCACTAATATCTTCCAATTTTTATCAGTTGAAATCAAATAAGATGACTCAAGTAAACCATTTAATTTGAATGGACAGTATCAAAAGAAATATTACGATGATTTTTTGAAGGAATTTATAGAATATTCCAAAATCTTACCAACTATTTATGAATAAAGGATGACCAGGTTACCTTTTTTCCTTCACATTAGTCTAGATAAAAACCTTTTCATCCTATTATTCCTTTTAAATTGCCTACTGAAACTAATTGAGGGTGAGGTATAGGATAAGTGTGGGGGGAATAGAAAAGTAACTTATAATGTAGATATTTTCTTGAGTTTCCTTTTTTCTTATTTATATGTGTTTTTGGCTTAAAATAAAGAAAAATTTATTGTTGAAAAACTCATTTTCAAAATATTTTTTGAAATTATGCATAATTTTTTATTATTATTTTATATTTTTAAAGTTTTATTAGGCATGGAATTTAAATTTCAAATATATCCTACCTATGGAGGAATACCACGATAGTTTTCAAGGATTAACTAGTTTTGAAATTATAAGAATTAAATGATTGATGAGTGATTTATCCACTACCTTCATAGAAATTTATATTTTAGGACTAGTAAAAGGGTAGTAAATGAAAAATATCATGGTGGAATCAAAATAATATCATGATTAAAATAGAATTTTGAACTTAAACCAAGGTAACCTACCCATTGTGATTGATTGGTACTTAAGGGTTATTCCCTAAAATAAAGTTGTATAGTTCATATAAACTAGAGTAAAACTAGTTGATTTGAACTAATATAGAAGTGTTATTAATCAATATAAGCACATGTGTTTTTGTGTTTTCCATAAAATAAGAGTTAAAATGGCCAGAGAGTCGGTTTCCCAATAATTTATTCTATTCCTTGACTATAATAATTATTCTCAAGGGATACTGGCTTTCATAGGATGGTTTGATTCTTTGTTTAGTTGAACTCATCTAATAAGTGATTTGTAAAAATCGTGGTTGGGAAAAATTAAATAAGTGATGATTGAAAAAAGGGGTGAAAATATTTGGGTAATTTGAAACTTGGATTAGTAAGGGGGAGATGATATGCATGAATGTTATTTGCAATTTATCAAGGAAAAGTGAAAAAGATCATTAGAAAAAGAATATTATGGGAGAGAGATTTAAGAAAGTTACACTTGTTAAGATCTTGAATATACCAATATTAATTCTATTTACAAACCTAGAATTGGAAATTTATCTTGAATTAGAATGGAACTATGATTTTTATTAATAAAATAGACATGTATATTTCAATAATTAATGAATCTATATTTTCTTTTGCTTCTAGTTTGTGTGTCTATAGATGTGTAGGATAATCATTTTAGTAAAATTCATTTCAATTTATATGAGTGCAATAGTGTTAGTGTGGGGAGTGATAAGAGCCAATTTTTTCAATTTTTAAACCATTTTACAAAATAAATTAACCCCATAATTTAGATAAAACTTGAGAAAATAATTTATTTTTATTACTTAGGAAACACTATAATTAAATTATTAAATGTATAAAATCATGTGTTTTGATTTTTTTATTCATATTTTAATTTAGTTAACAAGATATAAATTATTATTTCTTTCTAAAGTTAAATTGTTAAAGGCTTTCAATTTTTAATTTAATTATTAAATTTATTTTGATTTAAATTTAAAAAAATTATATACTGATTCAAATGATTTTTATAGTTGTGTCTTAGAAAAATAAAGAAAAAACATATGAATTTGGTGTAGAATTTTGTATGACTTTTTCCCAAATAGATCATAAGACTTTGGTCAGTGAGCATGTGACATAATCAGATGACTTCCAACATCAAATGACTTTAACCAACTGAGTGTATGACTCTTTATTGGAGCATATTATCTCTATATTATGAATTTGGATCAGCAGATCAAAACATATCATCATCATTATACTTTCAATATAATCATTAGACTTATCAGATCATATGAATTTGAGACTTTTCTAAAAATCTAGAAAAACAAAAAACTCCTGAAATAGAAATGAGGCATTACCTAAAATAAAATTCATTTCCATAGTTCATCCATATTGGAGACAGATCTAAAAACTAGTATACATGGAATTAATCAAACTAAAGAAGAATGTCAAGATCATGGGATGGAATTGCGAGCAAGAAAAAGATTCAATAGGGGAGCCTTATAGTGGAATATTAACCCTTAACTAAGACACATGGTGGCCATAAAATAAATATGAGATAAGGCATTAAAAAATAAGAATATTATAGAGAAACAAGGATTATACAAAGTAGAATAAGAATCATTTGTTTCTCACATTAGGAAGGGAAGTTGTTAAAAAGAGGAAGGAAACCATGATTATTATTTTATTCCTATAAAGGGGATAATTGTTCATTTCTAAAAGGAGGGTTACTGATTGATCGATTGAGTACATTACAGCACTGGAGATATTTATTTTCTTCTTTCTCTTACTTTAATATCTCCAATGACAGCACACTAAATCCTTAATGATAGATAGAAAAATATTCCCTTTTACTGTTAATGAACTAAAATTTTAATTTAGTTTTATCTTATGTTAATTTCTATGGAAGTTTTCAATTTTCATAGATAGTAGAAAATTTTCATTTTTTATGCATTTGAAATCTTATTCTCTCATTCTTGGATAATAAACAAAGGCCACCTAGACCTTCTTCACTATTGGGTAAGGTGAGTAGTGGGTTAATCCATGAGTGATTTGAGATATGAAATCACTCAGATAGAAAGGAATAAGGGGATAAAGAGGTCATTGTACTCCCCTATTCAAGTGGAAATGTCCAAGTGGGGGTGATCATTTAGGTCTCATATGACTAATTATAAGGATTTATTTTGATACTATTTTTTCACATAATTTATTAAATTTAATTATTTTTTCATCACTAAAATAATTTTTTAATTGATTAATTTACTTCGGTTTATGTTTTATGTTAAATTAATAAAACTTTTAATTATATGTTTAAATAGGTTTTTTATGAGATGATTTTAGTTTTTTGATTAATTTTTAGTTGATTGTGTAATTATTGGTTAATTTGTGTTGGGTAATTTCTAATTAAATTGTTAGATTAATGATTATATGTTTAATTAATTATTTTTATGTTTTTATTATAAGTTTTGTTCAACTTTGGGTTGTTGTTTAATTTTCAAGATTCTTTTAAAATATTAATTTTAGCATTGTTGTTTGTTTTTATATTTTTTTAATTTAATTTTCAATTTAATTATTTTTGTTTTTATTTAATTATTTATTATAAGTTTACATTTAATTTTTAATCTATTGACATAAAAGATTTAATAATTTATAAATTTTATTAATATTTTAATTATTTTATAAATCTTATTATTTATTTGTTCAATTAATTAATTAATTATTGAAATTTAAATTTATAGTTAAGAAAAGGATTATTTTTTCTTTTTTATTGAATTTTTTTACAGGAGTAGTATATTGAAGATCCATATAGAGGTTTTTGGAATCATCTACATAACCAATTTGAAAACATATCTACATATCAAAATCCAAAAGGATTTTATATAGACAAATCTAGAGAGAAAACACAGAGTCAAATTCCAGAAAATCATATAGAAGGTTTTATTTGGGCCAACCACATTATTGATTCTGGATCTAGTTATTTCGACGTAGTCAATTATTCAGGTATGTAAAAATTTACATACCTGATTCTCTCTACAATAAGAATATAGCTGATCATTAATGAAGATGTGGAGGCTGACCAAAGATTCAAAATCTATTTCTGTGAACCTGAGCACTAATAAAATGCCATAATGAGGAAGAACGAAGTTATATTGACCCTCTCTCATGAAAACTCATACTACCAAGGATCCCATCAAGTTCCCCGCCACAATCGATGAAGATTCCATGATGAATCTAGGTTCAATATTGATAAAAATTTTGATCCTGAAAAAGCTTTTAAACAAGGTTAGATCTTGCTGAGGAATATTCAAATGGAAATTTTAAAGCTTCCACCCTCCAAGATCACCGGTGATAGAGGAAAAAGATTTCTAAATTTTTAAAGATGGATCGGATTTGAGTTTCATTAGAAAAGATGATGAACTAGATCTGAATCTGCCATTGTTGGTATGAATAACACCAACACCTGATATCATGAATGGTTCTTCACCATTTGAGGATGATGATCAATGCCTAAATTATAGAATCCCTCATTTTTATAACATGAATTTTCATTACATGGGACAAGATAGAGGATCTTTTGAAGTTTGGTTTCTTAGAAATAATGTACTTAATACATGAAAAATTAAAAAAAAAATTAAATTCAATTGAATGAAATATTTATGGGTTCACCCTAAGTAAATTTTAGTGCATCTCATATCCTAGGGGCAAACATAAAAGTAAAGGGGTGATCATGAATCCCACTAAGGGAATAAGTAAGGGAGAAAAAAATCATGTGATCGTAAGGAATATCAATAAGAACATGAGGCATAACAATAAGGATTGAAAAATAGGCATATCATAATAATAAAAACATGGATAATAACATGGAAATGTGGATACAACATTTAAATGATATATTCTTAAGAATATCACCAAGGTTTGTCACCGAGGTGGTATAAAAGAAAATTATCAATGTTATTCAAAAAGGTATCATAAAATGCATCATCTCTAGAGATAAAATTATTTTCCCAATGCATTGAAGAGATATCAGGGATCACCCTTAACATTTATTAATTAATGTGATCCACATATATCATAATAAACCATTTCACTAATAACCCATGAAGAATAAAGAACATGTTTCTTATCAAAATCATGGTGTACAAAAGTGTTTAAAGACATAATCATTACATCATTTTTAAACCATAGAAAGTAAAGGTGAGTTTCATGTATGTAAATTCCCAAATAAATTAGATATTTTTAAATCTATTTGAATATCCATTTAATTGAAAAGATATTTTGGTATTCAAATAAAAATTAAAAGATAATTTCTTATGAAAAAGAAATAAATTCGAGAAAGAAATTTGGCATCATGATGGGTATAAAATGTTGTTTTTGAAAAGAGTAAAATTATATGGGACAAGGGTCTCCCATTGAAAAAAGACTACTATTACAGTAATGGGATAATATAATGTAGACAAAAAAGAGTTGGTTTGGAAAAATAGAATACATATCCCAAATAGGAAACTTGAATTAAAAAGAGAAGTGGATATTTCCTTTACCTTGATGAGTTGTTCCTAAAACATGATGATGGAACCTTGGGGGCCTAAGAACACATTGGGGGGTATCCTTGGGAGTAAAATCTAGAATAACTTTATAGAGGATGTATTTTGAGTGAAGGTGGGATGGTGAAATTGGTGGGTTTTTATAAAAAAATTGGAGGAATTGTTTAATAATTTATAAATATATGTATTGGAAATCTAGGTTGTGAAAAATAATAAAAATATTGGATTAACCTTGTTTTTTACTCATGGTTTTGGAAATTTGAGTCAAAATTTTTTATATTTCAATCCAATAGATCTGAGCACCATTTTTTAGTACTTCTTTTGGCATGGAAAATTAAATATTCCACAAAGTAATGTTTTTAAAAAACAAATTTTCCATTTTAGACATTAGAAAGTCACTTATAGTTTTGGAAATTGATTAAAATATATTAAAATACTTAATATTAATAAAATAACATATTTATGGTCATGTATTGTGGTTAATTAATTATTAAATCATTATGACATAAATATTATTTCATAAAACATACTGAAAACCCAAAACTATATTTTTACTATTTATAGAAAAATAATGTATTTTATAAAATTATCATAAATTATCCCTAACCTAATTTAAATATTCTAATTTCAAATATAATTTTTATTTTGTCATAATAATTTTCTAAATATGATAGTTTTAACTTTTAATTAGAAAAATCCTTATCTATTAAAAAATAGAATTTTTTAAGTCATGGTAAAACTTTTTTAAAGTCTATTTTATTAAAAAAAATATTATTCATAAAGCCTTGGTTTATTATAAAAATGTATATATATATTTTTAAAAAATAAAATTATGTTTTATTAGTGTCTAGAAATAAATTTATCAAATTTTTCTCAATTAAAAATATATTTTATTATGAAAATCTATTTTTAAAAGGAATTTGTGGAATATTAATTTTATTTATACAAATGAAATTACAATTTAAGTAACTAAGTCCTAGACACATAGCCCCTTATTAAACTTTCATACATCTTAAGGGTAACTATTCTTGGGGTGGCTCAGATAACATCGACTAAGTAGTAATCTCCACTAACTTAAACTTATCTCATAAGTGATTTTATTCCAGATTAACTTATTGAATCTTGACTTGGGATTACTCAAGGGAAACCCCCAGTGATACTACCTCCCTCCCAAGTACCGAAAAATGGGATTCAAACGGCATGACTCTACAGGTTAAGGCCATCAATTCTTCTTTCTATATTAATTATAATTTGTCATTACTACTTATAAACACTTATAATGGTAATATTATCAACCAAGGGCATAGTTTACAATGGTCATATTGACCAATGGTCATATTTTACCAACATTCATATAACGGTCCAATCTTAATGGTCACATTTCCCTTTATAACCGATAAATACCACTACATTCTTTAAATCAAAATTCGCCAAAATTTCCCCCTGAGGTTATATTTTCATTTCATAAAATTTTGATTTGTTCACTAATTTTTGGTTGAATTTCTATAGTTTTTTCCATGGGATCGATTATTCTAGTAGATTGGGGTGATCAATACTTTCCCATTTTATCTATTTTATTTTATATTTTTTGTATAGTTGTAATTTTTGACATTTTAATTGGTTTCATAGCTAAATAATGTAATGATAATTATTAATGAGATAAAATTTTGTTGGTTTTAATTTATTTTTTATGTGTATTATATTACATAAAATTTTACACACATTTATTTTGGAAACAAATATCATTTAAAGAAAACTAGGTCACTGTGTTCTTCCCCCTTAAGAAATTTTATCCTGTAAATTTCAACTTGTTCTCTCAGTTGAGAAAAGGTAAGGGTACTTTTTCCTTATTTTCCCCTCTAGTTCCCATGTCACTTCATATTTATGGTTCCTCCATAAAACTTTGACAAGGTGGATAGTCTTGTTTCATGGAACTTGGTCTTTGTGGTCTATGATATCCCCGGGATGCTCCTCATAAGCGAGGTCATGTTCCCGTTGTACCACCTCTGGATTCAGCACATGTGAGTGATCAGGTATGTACTTCATCAAGAGTTATATGTGTAATACATCATGAACTTGAGAAATATTTTTTGTAATTTTAGATCTATAGGCCACTACTCATATGCAATCAAGGATTTAAAAGTATCCAATTTTCTTAGTGTTTAGATTCCATTTCTTCCCAAATCACAAGACCCTCTTCCATGGTGATATCCGAAGGAAATTTTTTTCTCTAAAATAAAACTTCAACTAAATTAGACAGTTGTCATCATATCTATTCTACGAACTATGAGTAGATTTTATATGTTGTTAGATGGAATTAACATTTTCTATCATCTCTTGTATAAGATCTAACCCAAGTAGTTTCTTCTCATAAACTTCATCCCAAAAAGTAAGAGTTCTATATCTCTTTCTATATAGAGCTTTATATGGTTCCATTTGAATACTTGATTGGAAGATTTTTTTTTGTATGAGAACTCAACTAATGGAAGGTGTTGATCCCATGCACATTTAAATTCCACTGAGCATTTTTATAATTGTTTGAATAGTCCTTTTAGATTAACCATTGGTTTGGGGGTGAAAGGCCATACTAAAATTAATTTTACTATTCAGATAATGTTGAATACTTATCCATAATTTATATGTTAAACTTGTATCATGATAAAAAATGATAGAAAGTAGAACCCCATACATCCTTACCACTTCCTTTACATAAATATTGGCAAGTTGGTCAAGAATGAAATATTCCTGAATAGTGATGAAATAGGCATCCTTAGTGAGTTGATCTGCTATAACCCATATCACATTGTTTCCTTTAGATGTTCTTGGGAGACTGGTGATGAATTCCAAGTGATATTTTCTATTTCCATGTTGGTATGGGTAGTGTTTTCAATACCCCTTTATGAAGTTGTTGCTCCACCTTCACTTACTAACATACCAAGCACCTAACAATGTAGTCAGCAATCTCCCTTTTCATATTATCCCACCAATAATGATCAAGAATATCCATATACATTTTAGTGATTCTAGGATGTATAGATAATGTAGAGATATAAACTTCATCCATCAACTCATTATTTACCTCTGGGATAGATGGAATAAATATCCTTGTATGAAATTTCAAAACACCTTCTTGATCAATATTGAACTCAAGAAACTTATCATTATTCATAGACCCTATATTTTTTGTATCATAATATATTCTCTTTGGTATCTATTGATACTCTCAAGTAATGATGGTTGAGAAATCATTTGGGATAGGGTTGATGATTTAACTTCCCTTACGATTCTCATGTCGAACTTTACTAGGTCCTTGATCAATCGATCTCCTTGAATCCTTATCATTTCCAGCACAACATGGTCTTTCCAACTTAATGAATCATCGATTTTTTTCTCTTCCAGGGTGATAATTAATTGAACAGTCATAGTATTCAATAATTTACAACCATCTCCTTTGTCTCATGTTCAATTCCTTTTGAGTGAATATATACATCAATCTTTGGTGGTTTGTGTATATATCACATTTTCCCCCATAAAGATAGTGCCTCCATATTTTCAGATCAAAAATAATTTTATCTAACTCCAAGTCATGCATAGGATAATTATTCTGATGAGGATTTAAATTTCAATATTCATAAGCAATCACCTTGTCATTTTTCATGAGGACACACCCAATCCCTTCAAAGATTCATCACTATAAATAAATAAAAAACTTCTTTGGCATAGGGTAGAGTTAACACAGGTGCAGTAACCAATATCTTCTTCAGTTCTTGGAAAATTTATTTACACTTATTTGTCCATATAAACTTATCTTCTTTTTTAGTTAACTTATTTATTGGATTATAAAGTTGTGAAAAGTTTTTCAAAAACCTTCTATAATATCTTGATAAGCTAAGGAAATTGAAAATATTAGTTATTTTTGTAGGATGAGGCCACTCATCTACATCCTTTATCTTGGAAGGTTCAACTGAGATTCCTTCATTGGTTATAATTTTCCCCAAGAATGAAACTTTTTGTAACCCAAAATCACATTTTCTGAATTTTAAAAATAGATTTTACTTCCTCAGAGTTCTCAATATAACCCTTAGATGATCCTCATGCTCCTCTAAACTTTTGTAGTATATCAAAATATCATCAATAAAAAATACCATGAATTTATCAAGGTTGTCCTTAAATATTATATTCATCAAATACATATATATAGTTGGATAATTGTTCAATCCAAATGGCATAATAGCAAAATCATAATGCCCATATCATTTTTGAAATCCAGTCTTTAGAATATCTTCTTTTTTCACCCTCAATTGATAATACCCATATCAAAGGTCAATCATGGAGAAGAATTGATCCCTATGAAGATGGTAAAATAATTCATCAATCCTTGGGATAATATATTTATTATTTATTGTGATCTTGTTAAGTTCTCTATAATCAATTCATAACAGCATTAATCCATCATTCTTCTTCACAAATAGAACAGGTGCTCTCCAAGGAGACACACTTGGTCAGATAAATCCCTTCCCGCAAAGATCTTGAAGTTGTTTCTTTAATTCCTTTTACTCCATATTTTCAATTATATATGGGGTCTTTGATATCACCTTAGATCTAGGTATGAGTTCAATGTAGAACTCTACCTCTCTTTTTGGGAGAGGTCTAGGTAACTCTTTAGGGAATACATTAATGTATTCTGGAACAATGGGGACATTCTCTATATTTATACTTTCATTTATTTCTCCCTCTTCACTAATCATCTCCATAAATAAGGATATGGGAGGTTCTTATATACAAATATCAGGTCGGGATATCTTTCCTCTGAAAATGAATATAGTTTATCCATTTAAGACTACTGAAATTTCCTTTCTTCTGAATTTTATATTTGTATTATTCTTTGAGATCCAGTCTATCCCTAGTATAGTATTTAATTCCACCATGGTAATGACTACTATATTTTTTATGATATTTTACTCTCTAAAGTTAATACTGAAGTTTCTATTTACTTTTTATTCTAAGATAATTCCTCCATGAGTCTTGACTGATAACTCTAATTCTAGTAGTTTAGGGATTGATTATATATTCTTTTCGAACTTGGAAGTAATAAAGTAATGTGTAGATACAGAATCAAACAAAGTACTTTCTATATTTGATAGCACAATGAGTGTACCTTCCACCACATCATTTAGAGCCTCTAATTCATTTGTCATGATATAAAATGATCGATCTTGATCTATTGGCCTATAATAAGGTTGATGTCGGTTTACCTTCATTATCTTCTAATTTGGACATTTATTGGAAAAGTTCCTAAGATGTCCACAATTGAAGCATTTAACTTCTGGAATGGCCTACACCATCTTCCCTTTTTTAGTGTTGGAAAGTTGAGGAGTCACCTCACCATAATAGTTATAAGCTATATGGTCATCTCTTCTGCACTTGTATCACTTTTCACTTCCAATAAAAAAGTTCCATGAATACTTTTTTCCACACTTGTTGCATGTGTGAAGTTTCACACTATAACATCCTGACCCGGGTGCCACACATCGGTGGCCAAAACTGATTTCTCACATGACCTCAGGTGCACCTCACCATATGCTATAGGATTCTAACTAGTAGCGAGGGTCTAATATCAATTATGGGGAGACTATACCCTCTTTATTAGAGTAATACACCAGCATAAATAAATAAAAAATAATTAGAATCTTTAACCATAACCAAATATAATATCAAAAGAAGACCGAAATAGGAAATATAATGTCAAAACTGAATAGTGGTTATGATATTCCAAAGTACGTGTCAAGTGTCAATATAAAAAACCCAAAATAAACAAAGACATTGAAAACTCCCAAGAAGGTCCTGAATCCAAGTATGATTCCCTCATCCATGATCCATCTTGACTCTTCCATCAAATATAGGTCCATTCCCATTAACATATCATATAACCATGAAATCTATTCGAGTACCGATCAGGTAACCCAATTAGGGTGTGAGTATAACTCAATAGGCCACCACCAATGGTGTCTACAATAATATCTATCAATAATAGTGTATTCAATTGTATATAGAATATAGTATAAGTAATAAAGTAAATAGTATACATTTATTCAATTATTCATTATTCAACCACATAACTCCCAGGATCCCAAGGAACCTGAACTCTCAATACCTACTTCATCTTGTACTGGTGTCTAAACCATATCTCATATTCAAACCACATTTCACTATAACACATGGGTTTTCATTATACACTTCATATCAATTTATATTACAGCCAATTGGAACCATGTTCCAATGCCAACTCATGGGCATAAAACATCATTTCTAACACCCCATGGGTATTTGGAGCCTCAGTCCCTATCCCACACCTCAAAAATCACTATGGGATTTTGAATAAGAATTCCTTATCCCACACTCATTTATCAATATTTATCACTAGGGGATTTTGATGCAGAAAACCCTATCCCACACACATGAATGTAAACATTTATCACTATTGGATTTTGATGTAGCAGACCATGTCTCACACATGATCATCGCATATATAAAAATATCACAAATTCCCATATATCACGATATCACAGGTACCACAACAACCCATTAATTAATTCACCAATTAATTAATCTAATTTAAAATTTTCATATTCACATAATTCCATAAATTAATTTAACAATTAACTAATCACATCAATTCCATTAACTAATTGAACAATTAATTATTCACATTAAACCCATTAATTAATTCACCAATTAATTAATCATATCAATTCCATTAATTAATTAAATAATTAATTAATCTAATTCAATCAGTTTCCTAATCACAACAATATCTATTAATAAATTAAACAATTAATTCATCAAATTCAACAATCCCAAAATCCCCATAATTAATTTAACAATTGAGTATTCCAATTCAATCAATTTCATAATCACAAAAATTCTAATTAATTAATTTAATAATTAATTAATCCAATTCAACAATATCAATATCCCTAAATTCAAAATCCATTAATTAATTAATTTACAAAATTAATTAATTAAATTTAAAAAAATTAATTGATAATCATTCGATGGAAATTCTACAATTACATACATGAATTGAAATCAAGACTTTGAGATTTGAATAATAGACCACCTACCTCAAGTTTTTTATGAGAGATCGCCCAATGAAAATACATAAATTGAAGAACAATGGTCAAGAACATGTTGAAGAACAAGATTTGGATTTGAATCCTAGATCCAATATGAAATGAAATAAGGTTCAGAAAAATTAGATCTAAACACACCATCAATAGAAGAAAATCAACCCTTTTTGGGAAAGAGAGATGGGAGGAAGAGAAACCTAATCAGGAAGAAAAAACATACCTGGAGAGGTGCAGATCTGATAATATGGCCTTTGATTATCCAATAATAGAGGTTAAGAGCCTTAGGAATTCATCTAGGAGCCTCCAAAAATGAGAGGAATCAATTAGGTTCGAGTTGGGTCGAATTGGAGTGATGTCTGGGGGTTAGGGGTTTTAAAAATATTATTTTTGGGTCAATTAAAAACTAACACATTGTTTCCTGGATAGGTGTGCATGGTTTTCTAAACTGTGTGCCTTAGGCATGCACATTTTCTAGGGGGTGAACGGTTTATTCTAAGAGGGAATAAGGTTTGACCAACTATGAATCAGCTGTGCAAATCCTCTCTTTTTAGGTTCACATGTTTTGTTAGGCTAGGGCACACAGTTTGGGAAAACTGTGATCCAACCGTGCACTACATCTCCTCCTTCCAAATTTCTCAAATTTCACCAAAAAATCCTCAAGAAATAACTCAAACAAAAATTACTCAAAACAAGGAAAAATAGTACCTATAAATGAGCTTGAAATGTCTCTGGAAAAATACAGGATCTTATAATCTCCCGACCTTATAACATCTCATCTTCAATCTTTACTCCCAAGCATCACTAATATTTTGAGTCAACAATATTGGGCCCCTAATCCCATATATCTACTTCTATCTCCCATGTTTCCTTCTACACATGCCCATGTTTCCACAATACATGAACGATCAGCACATTATTTCCCTAAAACACTTTCTCACAATGATCTAGTACACATATCAGAGGCTCCTCAAAGGACGCATTGGTATCAAGCTAAAAATCATACTCATTGATCATGTGAGAAGGGTCGAGGTGAAACCATTGAAGTTGTCACACATGAGAAACAAAATGCATAGAACTATACCTCTATGGAAGATCCAATTTGTATTCCACCAGCCCGATCTTCTCCACCACCTCAAATAGTCCATCAAACCTGGGCACCAAATTTTCCTATCTTCATATCCTGCGATGACCCTGAAGGTTCTGGGCGTAGCGGAAGCGTGGTTGGGACGTCACCTAATTTTGATTTTTACCATGATCAATTATTATTTTGGGATCAATACGATGATTAATGGCAGTCTCTATAGAATATGATCAAAGATTTAGATAAAGAAGAAAGAGGCTTGAAACCTTTAGAGAGGATCTTGCACATCATGTATATAATTAATTAAATTAATTTCATAAAGAAAAATAATACCTGGATCTTTGGTATTTTTCTTCATTGATGATATTGATCGTCTGAAATGACACTTCTAGATTATCGCATTGTGATTGTAAGGATCCAAACTAGAATCCCTCTAGCAGTGATCTACAGGTGCTCTGATGGCCTCCGATCAACACCGCTTGTTCTCTGGGTGCTAGTGTAGTGAATCGAGTGTCTTGTGTCGGTCCTTCTTGATCACCTGCTCTTTGGCCTTGAAGAACATCTCTCATTATTGAGAGGGGAGAGAAGAGGATTTGAGAGATAAATTGTTTGGCTCAACAATTCTCAATTCACCAGGCATGTGGTGTGGTGTCTGGAACAATCGGCATACTTGCATATTATATACATGGAATTTTAGTTACAATATTAAATTGCATAGAAAAAATTAAATACATTCATGAACTTAGATAAAACCCATGAATTTAATAATAATATTGCATAATTATTTATTGTGAACCAACTTGCACAAAACAGAATTATAAATAAAATTCCATGTCATAAAATAATATCAGCATTATTTTAATTTGTGCCTACTAGTTAAATAATTATTTACCATCTTGCAAAAAATTATTTTACTATCGAAATGACCTTGGTCTACTAAAACTCCACTTCCATTTATTTAACACCCTAATAAATAAATAAATAATTTATTCTCCTAAATAAATATTTTATTTACAAACTTGAAAATCAATATTTATTAAATGTTCAATAAAATAAATAGATAAATTTTATTTAATTTATGAGATCGTTATAACTTCAATAAAATTATTCCATGGTCTTGAGAATAATATTTATTTCATTAATTAAATTCAAATAGAATTTAATCGTTATCACCAAAAACACTTAGTGTGTGACCCTCTAGGATTCTTTGTCATTGGTATTAGGTGGGCTTTCCTAACATCCAAGAGTACTGTCTTGCAATGGGTTAAGGCACCCAAAAGAAAGAACATAAAGTTGTAACAACGACATCCTCATACGAATGCTCAAAATGTAATATAATCCCTTTGTCTTAATATCTCATAAAGCAGGTTCCATGGTTGTGTCATCAACTTTTATGATTGATATGTTGTTCTTTGACTACCTGAAATAGACTCATCGTTACACCATGGCCAGGGAATTTCGCGCGACGGTTCTATTTCAATCAAAGGGCTGAGATATAAAATTCCATAAATGGAAGGGAAAATCCTTCTTTGAGTTATCCATTAATAACATGCCACTCATGATGCACCCAATGTACCCTACTTCCTGCCAACTGTCTGCATGACAGTTTTTTTCAGTAAATCATAGTGCGTAAGTCGTGACACTTATTAATGATAATCTTAAAGTCTAAGTATTATTACACACTCTCACAGATAGAAATATCCAATAACACCAAAACATATGGAATTCCTACTAGAGGTTTTGTTCTCATAATCTTCTATCTTAGAGATTACCAAGTGAGAACTTCATGAGAGGAAGTCTCATCTGCTTATGAGTACTCGCACCTGACGGCCTTCATGCTATGTGTCCCATCATAGCATGTCATCCAACTGTAAAACTATATTTAAGAATATTTTTATAGCATTTCAAGGTTCTCATCATAGTGGGGAACTTCCATGACCTTATCAATGCAAAAAATACTCTAGGACATTATTACATCATAATCATGCAGAACAATGAACAATATGTAATAATACATTAAATATTCATGTAATAAAATTAAAACTGGTTGGTTCTAGGACACAAACTCTTAAAAACTCCCACTTGAACTAGATACAAATTCCTACGACTTTCAGTCTTCTAGACCTCACATGATGATCATGTTTCTGCTGAGTCAAGGCTTTAGTCAAGGGGTCCACCACGTTGTCTTCCATGGAAATACTACTCATTGCAACTTTACCTCTCTGAGAAAAATCCCCCAAGAGATGATACTTTCAAAGTATGTGCTTCATCCGCTGATGTGACCATGGCTCTTTTACAAGATCCACCGTTGTAGTATTATCACAGTATAGTGTGATGGGATATTTAATGATAGGTATCACATCTATCTCATGGGAGAAGCTTTGCATCCAAATTGCTTCTTTAGTTACCTCATAAGATCTGATATACTCGAACTCTGCTGTAGAATATGTGACCACACTCTGCTTTGAGATCTTCCAACTCACTACACCTCCATTAAAAGTTAATATGTATCCCGTTTGCGACTTCATGCCATCTTGATTAGTCTGGAAACTAGCATCTACATATCCTCTGATGACTAGTTCCTCATCTGCTCCATAAACCAGGAACATATCCTTAGTATGCCTCTGATACTTTAGGATAGTCTTGACTTCCATCCAATGGCAGTCACCTGGGTCAGCTTGATATCTGCCTACCGCACTCAATGCCTAGGCGACATCTAGCCTAGTACATAGCATGGCATACATGATTAACCCAATCGGTGATGAGTGTGGATTCCTTGCCATTATATTTCTATCCTAATGTGTCTAAGGATACATTTTCTTGGAAATATGAATGCCATGTGACACTATCAACAATCCCCTCTTGGATTGCTCTATACCGAATCTCTTCAGTTTCTTATCAATGTATGTACTTTGACTTAGGCCCAACAATCTCTTGGATCTATCACAATGTATCTTGATCCCAAGAATATACGCAGCCTCACCCAATTCTTTCAAGGAGAAGCATTGATTCAACCATGCCTTAATAGAATGTAAAATTGGTATCTCGTTTCCAATAAGTAATATTTCATCAACATATACTATTAGGAAAACGAATCCACTCCAAATAAACTGTTTATACACACAAGGCTCACATTCATTCATGATAAAACCAAATTCTTTTATGGCTTCATCAAAATGAATGTTCCAGGACATGGATGATTTCTTTAATCCATAAATGGACTTCTGCAACTTGCATACATTATTTTTATCCTTTGGAGTCACAAACCCTTCAAGTCGTGTCATGTTGACATCTTCTTAAAGGTTCCCATTAAGGAATGTTGTTTTGACATCCATTTTTAAAATCTCATAGTCATGGTAAGCCGCAATGGCAAGATGAATTTTGATGGATTTCAGCATTGACACTGGTGATAAGGTTTCATCGTAGTCAATTCCTTGATGTTGTTTAAAACCTTTTGCAACCAGTCGTGCCTTATAGGTACTGACTTGTCCTTCCATGTCCAGTTTCTTCTTGAATACCCATTTGAAACCAATAGGCTTTACATCAACTGGAGGATCTACCAAAATCTAGACTTGGTTTTGGTACATGGAATCCATTTCAGAATTCATGAATTCTTTCCAGTTGGCAACGTCTGTGCCACTTACTGCTTCCTTCTAGGTTAGAGGATCATTATTATCAACTAATAATGAGTCACCATCCTTAGTAACTATAAAACCATACCATTCTGGTTCTTTAAACTCTCTGGTACTCTTACACAGTTCTTGTGTCTCTGGAATAGTTCTTTCTTCATGGGGATTTGTGGAATCTGCTCTTGTACCAACTCTTGTATACCTCGGGCCTCAAATTCATCAAAGTCTATCTCACTCCAACTATCTCTTTTAGAGATGTGCACCATCTCAAGGAATATGGAACGTATTTCCACTATAACCTTTTTTTCTAAGGGGTTGTATAGGTAATATACACTTTTTTCCTTAGGGTATCCTATAATGGTACACTTTGTGCCTTGGGGTGCGATTTTGTTACCTAAAGAGGATTTAACAAACACTTTGTTACCCCACACATGTAAATTTGATAACATAGATTTTCTTACAATCCAAAACTCATATGGAATACCATTTATCGATTTAGTTGGTACCTGGTTTAGTATGTATGTCGTTGTTTGTAATTCATATCCCCAAAAGGATAATGGAAGACTCTCATGACTCATCATTGATCTCACCATGTCCAATCGGGTTCGGTTCCTCCTTTGGCTCACACCATTCCACTGGAGTGTGTTTGGAGGAGTGATTTTGGATAGGATCCCAAACTCCTGTAAGTAATCAATGAAGTCTTGATTAATATATTCTCCACCTTAATCTGAGTAGAGTTTCCTAATATTCTTACCAAGCTAGTTCTCAACTTCATTCTTGTATTCTTTGAACTTATTAAATGAATAAGACTTATACCTCATTAAGTAGATATATCCATATCTACTAAAATCATCAGTAAAAGTTATAAAGTATGAGTACCCTCCCCTTGCTTCAACTGGAAATGGTCCACACATATCAGTATTAACCAATTAAATAAGTTCTATAGCCCTTTCACCTTTCCCACTAAATGGGGATTTGGTCATTTTGTCTTGTAAACATGCATGACATATGCCAAGTGGTTTTAGTTAAAAAGAATCTAAATATCCATCTTGATGTAACTTTATCAAGCATTTCTCATTTACCTGACCTAGTCAATGATGCCAAATTTGGGTGTGGTATGAGTCATGTGAAGTATCTTTTTTATCGATTTCTATTACTTGGTTTGTGTAATCCAACACGTAAATCCCATTGTATAAATGTTCCCTATCATAATAAATTCTATCTTTGTAAAATATGCAACATTCATTTACAAACTTGAAAAAAAAATCCATCTGTATCTAATCTGGATATAGAAATAATGTTTTTAGTAACATAAGGCACATAATAACAACCCTTTAACACCAAGATCATCCCAATTGGCAACGTGAGTTGGTAGTCCCCGACAGCTACAACAGCAAGTCTGGCTTCGTTGGCTGCTCATATATCTACCTCCCCTCGATCAATCTTCCTGAATCTACTTGGTTCCTATATTTGGATACATATGTGAGAACCAAAAACTGTATCTAATACCTAATTTTTAGAAATAGATAGACTACATTTGATAAAAATGCACCTAAAGATTCCCCTTACTTCTTAGGATGGGTGCAGTTCTTCTTCCAGTGGCCCTTCTTTCCACATGAAAAACGAACATCCTCATGTTCCCTTACCTCCCCTTTGATCTTCCTTTTCTTGGAAGGACGTGAAGAAGCTTTGAGCTTAAAGCTCTTCACCGTCCCTTTCCTCTTATTCACCATAAGGACATAAGGATTTTCGCGCTTCATATCTTTGTACACTTGTAAAATAAGGATAAGAAGATAAGATAGATACTTCTCAATGTTGTTCATGTTGAAATTGACAGCAAAGTTAGAGAAGCTCTAAGGGAGTGATGCGATGATGAGATCGGTGCCTGATTCTTCAGGGAGTTTAAACCCTAGAACCTCCAGGTGCTCAATATAGATAATGATCTTGACTACATGAGGCCTAGTTAGGGAACCTTCTCCAAGATTACTCTGAAATAGTGCCTTAGAGATCTCAAACCTTTCTTGTCTTTCTCTCTCTGGGTAAAGACCATAGAGGTTCTCAAGCATGCTATAAGCATCCATGTTTCATGAGACTTCAGGATCTCACTAGAAATTGATGATAGCATCAAACATTGAACATCAACCGCATCATTAATATGTTTCTCATAGACTAGGAAATCCTCATCACTCGCCTCTTTGGCTGGCGGATCAGGTAATGCTGACTCCAGCACATAAGACTTCCGTTCATGGCATAGGATAACCCGGAGGCGTCTAAACCATTCCTAGAATTAACTGCCAGTGAGGATGTTTTCTTTATCCAAAATTGATCATAAGGATAGTGTGGTTGACAAGTTTTTCATTTTTATTATAAAATTAAAAGAGTAGATCATTAGTACTTTCTTGATTACATTTTATAAGAAATAATAAATTATATTAAGTCTCCCACTATTTTATCAAGTCCCAATAGCCCTCACCATTGAACTCGGAATGTCTAGTTGTCATGACATTCTAGTGGAAAGGATCCATATTCTCATTCGTATAACCCCAACAAGGGTTGTTCAAACTATTAGAAGGTATTTGGGTAGGTGGGTCTTTTCTAACTACGGGTTTGCAGCTCCTTGATATGTTTAGTGGACTCCCAAATCCCAAAATCATGACTTTGGATTTCCCCAAATCTTTCTTCCAATATTACACAAAGTCTATCAAGAGCTACTCCTCTTGATGTAATATGGTTAAGTCAACCCAAAACCTTTCATAAGGGATTTCTGTATAAAATTAAGTGTCCCAACAAGGGTTGGTCAAACACATATTTTTATTGAGTTTTGACCTTAATCAAGTACCAGAAGGCTTGTTTTGACTTAATATTTTATTTGAGGGATTTTTTATCTCTTATGAATGAATTTATTATTATCATTATCACACACTTGTTAATATTAAGTGGAACTTACTTAAGTGATTAACCATGTCTTCATAATATTTATGCATAAGTCTAGTTTATTTTAGTTCCATCTTGCATGCTTATCTAATTCATTAATTATGTAATCATGAAAACACATCGATAATGATAAACCATGAAACTAACATAAATAAAATAAATTAAATGGAATGATCATGATCTTTTATAATGGTTAGTTTATCTAGCGGTTGATAAACTGACCCTGACCTATGGGAGAAACACCTTGAACCTTTTGGGTTCGTGTTTACAGGTTCCATCTGTCCACCTCGGTATCTCCTGGGATTAGTTTCATCTCGACTCCATATTGAAGTGGTTGTACTAGCTTGGGAGTTCTATCCATTACATATGCCTTTTTTAACTCACATGTAGGTGATGGGTAAAAAGGTGTTTTACATAAAAGAAACCTTGGGCACACAGGTCATACATATTAATGAGGAGAAGGATCACAGGACAACAAATTTAATTCAAATAAATAAATTAAAAGAAACCATACACATACAAAGGTCTTGGTCTAACTCATGATCATCCATACATGCAATGATATTTACACATAAATAAAACTAGCAATCAAGTCTTTAATAATTCTTATTTAAGATAAATCACGCTTGAATCAATTAATTATCATCTTTAATTAATCAATCCTTTTATCTTGAACCCTTTTCTGAATTTCCTTGAGATTCTCATCCATCGTAATTTTAAACAAATAAATTTATTTAAAATTATCTTTGTACGTAACTTGTACCTTGGAGGCAGCCTGTGGAATTCCTATTCATAACTACCCAATGAGTAGAAATGAACATTACACAGATGTTAAATTGAACACATATATATATAACACCTATAACATGTTGTGCCTCAGCTTTATGCCCGCATGATGATACATGTCTCAAGGGTTTTTATAATATAATAATAAATTTTAATAAATCTGCTTAATTTGGATGAGTACATGACGTGTAGTTCCAACTACACAGCGTGTATTATTTTTCACTGTCTATCTGAAGTACATGTCTGGGGAAATGTTCTATGAGTATACTTCAAAAATCTCTAGAGTACACGGTGTGTCCAGTAGTCCACACGTCGTGTACTTCCTCGTTACACGGTCTCCAGCTGGGCAAGCCGTGTATAGGGTAAATGGTCCATCCCTTACCCGAAGGGACTACACACCGTGTCCATTGGGCCACACGTTGTGTAATCTGGAAACCGTGTTCCACCTGTTCCTAGTCAACACATGGAGTCATTTAAGACTTATAAAGACTCCAACACATAGCTTGGTTTGGCAGACCGGTCTGATGCATTGAATCTTGACTACATGAAGTGTACTGCCAAATACACACCATGTGTTTTGGTGCTGTACGGCCAGGAAGCTTTGGCACCTCCGGATGAGATCCTCTATTTTATTTTAATAAAAATTAAAAGAAAAGATCAATTCTGTAAGGTGAACAAGAAATGAAAGAGGAGGAATAGATCTTGAGATTCATATTTTCATAATAATTAACTTTAATTGAAATAACTAAATTATTAAATGCGTAATTCATTAATAAAATATTTAAATAATTATAAACTATGATGTAACCCCTCTGATACCACTTGAAGGTTCCGGGCGCAGGGGAGGCGTGGTTAGGAAGGCACCCAATTTTGATTTTTACCATGATCAATGATTATTCTGGGATCAATACAATGATGAATGCCAGTCTCCACAGAATATAATCAAAGATTTAGATAAAGAAGAAAGAGGCCTGAAACCTTTAGAGAGGATCTTGCACATCATGTTTATAATTAATTTAATTAATTTCATAAAGAAAAATAACACCTAGATATTTGTTATTTTTCTTCATTGATGATGTTGATCGTCCGGAATGAACCTTCTGGATTATCTCATTGTTCTTGTAAAGATCCAAACTAGAATCCCTCTAGCGGTGATCTACATGTGCTCTGATGGCCTCTGATTGACACCGCTCATTCTCTGGGTGCTAGCATGGCGAATTGAGTACCTTGTGTCACTCATTCTTGATATCATGTTCTTCATCCTTGAAGAATGTCTCTTGTTCTTGATAGGGGAGAGAAGAGGATTCAAGAGAGAAATTGTTTGGATCAACAATTCTCAATTCACTAGGCATGTGGTGTGGTGTCTAGCACAATAGGCATACTTACCTATTTATATACATGGAAGTTCAGTTACAATATTTAATTGCATAGCAACAATTAAATACATTCATGAAATTAGAGAAAACTCATGCATTTAATAATAATACCGTGTCATTATTTATGGTGTGCCAACTTGCGCAAAATGGAATTATAAATAAAATTATGCATCATAAAATAATAGCAGCATTATTTTAATTTTTTCCAACTAGTTAAATAATTACTTACGATCTTGTAAATAATTATTTTGCTACCAGACCGACCTTCGTCCGCTCGAACTCCACTTCCATTTATTGAACACCTGAATAAATAAAAAAATAATTTATTCTCTTAAATAAATATTTTATTTACAAACTAGTAAATAAATATTTTTTAAATGTTCAGAAAAATAAATAAACATATTCTATTTAATTTATGCGATCATTATAACTTGAATTAAATTATTCCACGGTCTTGAGAATAATATTTATTTCATTAATTAAATTAAAATATAATTTAACTAAGACCACCAAAAACACTTAGTGTGTCACCCTCTAGGATTCTTTCTCATTGGCATTAGGCGGGCTTGCCTAAAGTCCAAGAGTATTGTCTAGCAATGGGTCAAGGAACCCAAGAGAAATAATGTAAAGTCAAAACAATGACATCCACATAAGAACGCTCACTGTTTAATGTAATACCTTTGTCGTGATATCTCATCAAGCAGGTTTCATGATCGTGTCATCAACTTTTATGCTTGATACGTCGTTCTTTGACTAGCTGAAATAAAATCGTTGTTACACCATGGCCATGTAATTTCACATGATGGTTCTATTTCAATCAAAGGGATGAGATATAAATTTCCATAAATGGAAGGTAAAAATCCTTCCTCAACTTATCCATTAATAACATGCCACTCGTGATGAACCCAACGTACCCTACTTCCCACCAACAGTTTGCATGACAGTTTTCATCATTAAATAAAAGTGTGTAAGTCATGACACGTATTAATGATAATATTAATGTATAAGGCTCATTACACATGCTCCCAGAAAGAAATATCTGATGACACAAAAACATGTAGAATTCTTACTAGCGGGTCTGTTCTCATAATCTTCTATCTTAGAGATTACCAAGTGAGAACTTCATGAGAGGAAGACTCATCTTCTTACGAGTACTCACACCTGATGCTTTGCATGCTATGTGTCCCATAATAGCATGGAATCCAACCACAAAACTATATTTAAGAATATTTTTATATCATTTTAAGGTTCTCATCATAGTGGGGAACTTCCATGACCTTATCAATGCAACAAATACTCTAGGACATTATTACATCATAATCATGAAGAACAATGAACAATATGTAATAATACATTAAATATCCATGTAATCAAAGTAAAACCATTTAGTTCTAGGACACCAAATCTTATAGAACCAATCTAGGTGACACCTAAAGAAATACATGATCGCCCTCTATATACTCTAGAGGTCATCGTCGTTATCTTCATATGACTTCAGTCTACTTTGAGTCATAGATATACGCTTCCAAATCTGTTGAACCTACTTTGGCATCTCATATACGAGACTCAATCCCAACAACTCTGACTCACCTACCTCCATCTAGCATAGAGGTGATCTGCATGGACAACCATAAAGAGCCTCATATGGTATCATTTTCATAGTTTCTTAATAACTATTTTATAGGAAAACTCTACCAAATCTAGTTGCTTCTCCCAAAACCCACCAAAGTTGAGAACACATGACAGAATCATATCCTCAAGAACCTATATAGTATGATTTGATTGTCAATATATCTATGGGTGGAATGTCATACTTACTAAAACCTGAGTAACAAGTGCCTTCTATAAGTCTATCTAGAAGCAGAAAGTACACTATGATTCATAGTATGAAACTATAGTCCATGGAACCCCGTGTGGATGGACTATCTCCTAGATATACAATTCTCCTAATAGATCCACTAATATAGTCTCTCGTACCATTAAGAAATGTGCTACCTTTGTCAAATGATCCAAAATCACCTAGATATTTTCACTCTTCTAAGGCATATTTGGGAGACCCACAATAAAGTCCATGATAACATCATCCCACTTCCATTACAGAATGGGCAATGGTTGTAATAAACCACCACGTCATTGATTCTTTGCGTTCACATGTTGATAAGTATAGCATCATCTCACGAACCCTACTATCTCATTTTTCATGCACGGCCACCAAAACTGGTGGTGTAGGTCATGGTACATTTTGGTCACACCTTCGAGGAATGAAACTCATGCATCAGCTCCTCTTTCATGTTCGTAGGCAAAAAAACTCAGTTCTTGACATAGATGATCTCATCTTTATCTATGGTACATTCAAAAGGTGTCACCCCACCTTCATGTCTTTCCTTCAAGGATAAAAATTCTAGATCCTCATATTGTCTATCCCTAATCCATATAAAAAGTGTCGAATCCACTAAAATGATATTAGATTCATCTAATCCTGACCCACCAGAACTACAAAATGTATCTCAACAAGTAAAGTCATCATCTTCCACTAAGAACTAGACTCTTGAACTACCTGAGTCTGAGTTTTCCATCTTAAAGCGCCAACAACATTGTTTCTTTTCCCAAGCGTATATGCAAGATCAAAGTCAAAAGACTGCATATACTTAACCCACCTCCACTTATAGAGAACCAAATCCTACTATGAAAATATATACTTTAAGCTCTTGTGATTAGTATACACAATAAACTTATCACTCAACAGATAATTCCTCCAACGCTTCAAATCAAAAAAAATTGCTAATTCAAGGTCATGTGTATAGTATTTTTTTTCATGTGTCCTTAACTACTGAGACCCATATCCCACAACTCGATCTCTCTTCATCAATAATGCTACAATTATAATCCCAGAAGAATCACAAAACACCATATACTCTTCTCCTGACTCAAATAGGATCAATATTGGTGACATTGTACAATGATTCTTCAACTCCTAAAAGTCATTCTCACATTATCCATACCATTCAAGATTTACTCCCTTCTTCTTCAAGCCCAAAAGTGGTTCTTCTAAATATAAAAGGTATTGAATGAACCTTAGATAATATCTAGCTATCCCATAAAGCTACAGATATCAAAAATATTCTTGTGTTTCTCTTAAGAAAAAACTTTCAGAACCTTCACTACATCCACTGATACACCATCCTCTGGGATTATGTGACCCAATAAGTGTACCTAATTAATCCATAAATGACACTTAGATATCTTGTATTATAGATGATTCACTCTTAGTGTACCCTAGATGATGTCAAGATGTTGGGAATTATCATCATGATTCTTGGAGTACACCAATATTTCATCCACGAACACAACCACAAACCAATCTAGGTACAAGTGAAAGATTCTATTCATCAAGGAAATAAAAACTACTGGTGTGTTCATCAACCCAAAAAACATTATGATGAACTCATATAGGCCATACCTACTTCTAAATGTAGTCCTTGGTATATTAGAAGGTCAAACCCTCAACTTATGATACTCTAATCTCAAGTCTATCTTAGAGAAAACACAAGATCCCATCAACTGCTCAAAAATATCATCAATATGCAGAAGAGGATAACAGTTATTCACAGTCATCCTGTTTAACTTACGATAATCAACACATAAGCATAGAGTCCCGTCGGCCTTCTTAGAAAACAAAACTGGAGAACCCCGAGGAGACGTACTTAGACAGATAAACCCCTTATCCATCAACTCTTTCAACTAAGTATTGTGATCCTGAAGCTCTATTGGTGCAATTATGTACGGTGGAATGGAAATTGGCTCATCCCCCATCATGAGATGAATTGTAAATTCCACATCTCCCTTAGGTGGAAGCCCTGATAAGTATTTGGGAAAAAAATTCTAGAATATGTCTACTATGGGTGGAAAGACATCCTACTTTTCACCTCCATCATCCAGTAACAAACTATCAACCTCAGCAGTAAGCTCCCCCAGTTGTTGGTGAACTGGCCTCGAATGTCCCGTCTTGATATCCCACTTTCCAAGGTGAATATATTTTTCTCTCTCAGGAGACATAAATTTCACTCTCCTATAGTAACAATATATGTGGGATCGGTATGATACTAACCAGTCCAATCCATAATTAGATAAAATACAGACATGTCAAGGATGTAAAGGTCCCATCTAAAATGATACTTCCCAACCTTGAGAGAACACCCCCTTCACAAATCGATGTCTCTCGACCGTACTCTCAACGGTGCATCTATTATCATAACCCCACTCACAAACTCCACTGTTAGGCTCAAACCATTGACAAGTTGGGAATATATAAAATAATGAGAATCATAGTATCAAATAAGGCATTGGAAAGTGTAGAGGATACAAGACTAGTACCTCTAACAATTGATGGTCCAACCTCACTATCCACAAGTGTAGGTTGAACGGAATGTAATTATCTTGACCCTCTTTCTTGTGATGCAGTATGAGTCCCCTGAGTTGCACCACTCTATTGATGTGGGTGATCTTTCTTAGAAGCACCATGTCCACCACCTCGACTACCATGACTAGTAGAACTCCAACTGTCAGACTTATATGGTGTATTAGATCCCCTTTTCATACTCTTATTCTACCTATCTACTCTATCACCACCCATATTTCGTGGTTTCCTATAAAATCATTGTATATTTACCATCATTCCATAGTCTTGGAACTCAACTGGTGGTCATTGTCATTGTCTACGGAAGTGTCCTGAACCACCACACTGGTGATATATCACTCGAACAAGGTCATGTGTATTTGAACCTTCCTCCTATTTACTCTTCTTATTATCACCCTAGAAAATATTCTCATAGTGACACTTCCTTCACTTAGAAGTCATACCTCCTGTCCATCTAGTATAAATCATTTATCCTCCATTGGAAGCCTCCTTCAAGTTCCCCTCATATATGAGATTTTGATCCACCACTTCAGAAAACTTTTTCAATCGAAATATATTAACCTCAGAATTAATATCACATTTAAGTTAATCCTTAAAACGCATTGCCATAGTTGTATCATCCCCTACCAAAGCTGGAGAAAATCATTAAAAGTAAGTAAAATATCATGCATAGTCCATCACAGACATACTCCCCTAAGTCAACTGCATGAACTCAACTAATCTATCATGCCTCAGTATCTCTGGATAAAAGTGATCCAGGAAATTCTCTAAAAAGTACTTCCATAACATACCATTAGCATGTTCAGTCTGAGACTGAACATCCCAGCAGTGGTTCTTTGATCTTCGTATCATATAATCATCCAACACGACACTTTTTTTAGCGAGAGTATCTAAATGGTCCATTATAGTATGTATGAACTCAATATAGAACTCTGCTACCTCAGGTCCTCCCTATCTAGTAAAATTCGGAGGGTGTTGTAACTAAAACTCCTGCATAAGGTCATACATACTTTTCACCACCCACTCTGGGTCTCTCTCTATAAACTGCATGAAGTGAAAAAAATTATCTTATAACTACTCTTCAACTCCCTCACCCAGCACTATTGGTGCCTTAGGTTCTACTGTTGGTGGATAATTTTCATCCATAACCTATGATCATCTTATCAATAAGTGTCATCATGGAGGCATATCTCTACAATTCCAAACACATGCATTAGGACACATAACTCAACATTAACACATTTAACAAGTGGTTTCACAAGAATCCATAACAGACATTCTCCCTTTCCCACCACACACTCAAAACCAAGGAACTATGACTATCCTTAACCAACCTACTTCTAGGTCATGGTTAATAACGGTAAACATATTATCATTATTCAAGTTTCTCATTAAACATCCAATTATTCACATTTTTCATCATTTTACAAATTTATATTTGATATTATACACCATTTTCAATTCAATTACACAAGAAATGAAAAATATTTTGATTTCAAAAACTTCCCAAAACATTTTTCTTGTGCGTTCCTAAAATGATACATGTCATAAAATAATATTGAGTGCCTAGAATGATGAATTCATACTCAATTCTCATGCCATTATGGTACATAAGTAAAATATCAGAAAAACTCATAAATAATAATCACAAAACACAATAAGTGCATCACCCAAGGTGAAATAATATCCAACTATAATAGCAAATACCAAAAACAACAATCCCACCATGTGTACTTGGATTTTCCCCTGTATATGGGTTAGTTACTCCCATTCATGAGCTCATGTACAAGGTCTAACTATTCCTAGTCTCTAGTCTACCTTTCTCAAATAGTATGACAAAAGAAAAAGGAAAGAAAACTGGGCTCTGATACCACTTTATAATGTCCCAACTCAAGTTCCACACACCGGTGCCCCAAACCAGTTGTTCACATGACCTCAGGAACACCTCCACGTACACCAGAGTCAGCTGACTAGCAACAAGGGTCTAATATCAATTATGGGGAGACTATACCCTATTTTTCAAAGTTATACACCAATGTAAATATATAAAAAATAAAAATATATAACCATAACCAAACCTAATATCACAAGATGACCGAAACTAGAAATACAATGTCAAAACTAAATAGTAGTTATGTCATGACAAATTACATGTCAAGTGTCAATATGAAAAAACCAAAATAAATAGACATTAAAATCTCCCAATTAGGTCCCGAATCCAAGTATGGTTCCCTCATCCCTACTTTATCCCAACTCTGCCATCTAGAATAGGGCCCTTTCCCTTAACCTATCCTTCAACCATAAAATCTATCCGAGTACCAATCAGGAATCCTAAGTAGGGTGTGAGTATAACTTAATAGGACACCACCAAAGATGTCTAAAACAATATCTAGTAAATAATAGTGTATGTGGTTGTATAAATAATATAGTAAAGGAAATAATGTAAACAAATTACATTTATTAAATTGTTCTTTATTTAACCACATAACTCTCGGGTTCCCAAGGAAACCCAAACTCCCAATACCTTCTTCTGCCCATGTCGGTGTCTGAACCATATCACATATTCAATTCACATTTCACTATAACACATGGGATTTCATTATACACTTCATATTAATTCATATTATATCCAATTGGAACCATGGTCCAATTCCAACCCATGGGCATAAAATTTCATGCCTAACACTCCATGGGTATTTAGAGCCTCAATCCTTGTCCCACACATCAATAATCATTATATTATTTTGAAGAAATTATCTCAATATCACACTCATTTATCAATATTTATCACTATAGTCTTTTGATATAGCAGACCTTATCCCACACACATGAATTCCAATATTTATCACTATGGGATTTCAAGGCAGAAGACCATGTCCCACACATATTCATCACATATATCACAATATCAAAAATTCCTCTGTATCACAGTATCACATGTACCATAACAACCCATTAATTAATTTTCCAATTAATTAATCCAATTTAACATTTTCATATTCACATTATTCCATTAATTAATTCAATAGTTAATTAATCACATAAATTCCATTAACTAATTCAATAATTAATTAATCACATCAATCCGATTAATTAATTCACCAATTAATTAATCCAATTCAAAAATCTCAATATCCCCAATTTCACAATCCCTTAACTAATTAATTTACTAAATTAATTAATTCAATTTAAGAAACTCAATTGTTAATCATCCACTAGAAATTTTACAATTACATACACTAAATTCAAATCAAGACTTTGATATTTGAATAATAGATCTCCCACATCAATTCGTTGATGAGATATCACCTAAAAATGCCTAAATTGAAGTAGAACAATCAATAAAACGTCGAAGAACAAGATCTAGATCTGAATCCTAGATACAAGATCAAAAGAAAAAAGGTTCAAGAAACCTGGATCTAAATGCACCATTAATATGAGAAAACCAACCCTTTGTTGTTCAGAAAGAGAGATGGGAGGAAGAGAAACCTAATCAAGAAGAAAACATATACTCGGAGAGGTACAGATCTGACAATCCAGCCTTTGATTCACCAAAAAAAGAGGTCGAGAGACTTAGGAATTTTTCTGAGAGCCTCCAAAAAAAATAGGAATCAACTAGGGTCACGTTGGGTCAAATTGGGGTGATGTTTGAGGGGTTTGGGGTTTTAAATATGAAATTTTTGGGTTAATTAAAAACTCATGTATAATTTCCCAGATAGGGGAACATGGTTTTCTAGACTGTGTGCCTTAAATGTGCACCTATTCTTGGGGGTGCATAGTTTCTCCTAATAGGACGCACAGTTAGACAAATTGTTCTCCAACCATGCACTGCCTCTCCTCCATCCAAATTTCTCAAATTACACACAAAAACTCCCCCAAAAATATCCCAAACAAAAATTACTCAAAACAAGGAAAAATAGTACCTATAAATGATCCTGAGACATCTTTAGAAAAGGTGGGGATCTTACACCTCCTCTTCTGATGTGGCCTTAAAATCACTTGGTTTGTAAAATATTTTTATTAAGTTTTTTATGTTTTAATTAACTAATTTTTAATTTATTGATAAATAATTTAGCTTTTGTATTTCAGTTGTTTAATTTACTAATTTATCAATTTATGTGTTTATTTTTATATTATTTCTTTTAAATTTTTAATTCGTTCTATTTATTTATTATTTATATATTATTTCTAAATTTATCTTAAATAATAATTTTAAGTTTTTGTTTTTTATTTTGTGTAAATAAATAATTTATCATTTTATTTATCTTTAATTTTCTGAAACTATTAATTTAATTTAAGTTTTTGTATCATTATTATAATTTAACTTTAATATTTTATTTGAATATTTAATTTGATCTCAATAATTAATTTAAATCCTTTAAACTTAATGTTTTAATTCAATTTATAAATCTAATATCAAAATTATTTATTTGATCTACTTTTTAATTTCATTTAGTTTTTAATATAAGATAAGTTTTAAATTTTTAGTTTTTTGTTTTGAAGTTATTAATTATTAAATTGTTTAAATTTTTATGAATTAATATTTTAATTTGTGTTTCATTTACTTAAATAATTTATTTAGTTTTTAAATTTTAATTTCTTTCATTATTAAATGCTTTAATTCTATTATTATTTGTTAATTGATTATTTTTTTAAGTTTCCAGAAGAATCAAAGAGTTGCCACTATATTCATTACCCACCGCCAAATGCCTCACCATTGACATCCCAATGGTGACTCTCACATTTGGAAAACTCCTAAGATCACCCACTGTTGGGAACCAATGGTGAGTCCCACACCCACTATTGAGCACACCCACCACTAGTTTCTCCCTTTTCCAAATTTCTTACCACCTCCCTTGATCTATTTCTGGAAAACTCTTACTCACTATTGAGAAAAACCCAATGGTGACTCCCACAACTCACCATTGGGAAGAAGCCAATGGTGACTCCTTTAACCCACCATTGGGCAGAACCCAATGGTGAGTCCCTCCTCCCACCATTAATCTTATTCTATCACTGCATCTCACAACAACCTGTCATTACAGCCACCGTCAACCAAAGAAACCATTGTTTCCTCACTTGAAATCCATCACTGAAGATTTGGATTTTTCCAAATCGAATCAGATCAGGAAATAGGTTTTTGATTGAAATAGTCTGGTTGCACCCTGCTTGAACCATACGACACTTTCGATTTCGATATCATGGTTGGAGATAGAGATATAAATTCCTACAAAACTGAGATATTCTAACTGATACCCATCATTCAAAGCTAACACTCATATCTGAAATGTCACCACCGAACTAGTTTCTGCTGATGGCGGAGCCAAAGTCGAGTCCACTTCCACCAAAGTCGCAAGTTACCACCGATCCACTGGAAGATAAAGCCACTGAATCACATTGTCTGAAGCTTCCAGAAAAGACAAACCTATCCTTTGTAAATAAATTATTTAAATAGTTTAAATAATAATAAAATTAAATAAATAAATTTATAAATAAATGATTTTGATAATATAATTTATTATTATAATAAGTATACTTTAATTTTTTTATAAATATATAATTATACTTATAGAAATAACCACTTTAATAAATACTTATATTATAATAATTTAATTAATAATAATAATAATAAAATGAATAATTAAACATAATTATTTAATATTTAAATCTAATAATAATAAAGAATAAAATCGATATTATATTTTTATAAACATATAATTATATTAATAATTATAACAAAATTAATAATTATGTTTATAAATTTATTTAATATATTTCATAATAATATTTTACTTATATATATTAAAGTAATATTTTTGTTAAAATAATAAATCTACTAATTATTTTTTACTCTTTTTTTATTTTTCAGAACCCAGTCGGAATCGCACACAAGTTCATTTTCACCATTTTCCAGTAGGATTCAGTTAGAAGGGTTTTTCTAAAGTCACAAGGACTACAGAAGATAATACCACGTGTTTGGGTGACTTGAAAAAGATTGACCTCATTCAGTGAAAGGTATTGTTGATGAACAGAAAAACCATAAAGGACTTTAAAAAATTGAAACATAGGGAGTGGGGGATATTAATATCTCAAAACATCATTCATTGGGAAATGGTGATAGAGACCCATAGGAGAGAGACCGAGGCAGACCAGGAGGAGCAAAGCTGTATTCTTTGATGATGACTATTATAAAGGGAGAATTATTCTCCCTTATATTATTTCTTTAATTTGTAATATAATTTTTTCATTTTACTTTATTTTTCAATGATTCTTGGATAATTTCTTTTTCTTGAGGGGGGTTATAATTCTAGTGATTTTAATATTCTACTATTTCTCTTAATTCTTTCATCAAGATTCATATTTGACCACTGATGTAGATTCTGATTTTTGAAACTAAATTTTGTTTGCACCTTTTTCACTTAATTTCCAGATTCCATGATCTTTCGGTGGATTGATCATGTATTAAATTCATCAATATTTAAATTTAAAAAAAATCAGAGAGGTTATTTATGTTGACAATCCTTCAAAATCCTTTACAATTTGAGTGGTTCTTAAAGTGGTGAACTTAAAGATTCATTCTAATGCGTGTTTAATCACCTGAATATGGAGTTTAAAATAATCAATTTCCAAGGTTTTAATGACAATTTACTTTTAATGTGTATAATATTTTCATCCAACCAGTAGAGTTAACTTCATCGAGCATCTTTATTGAACATTCCCCTCAAATTATTCTTTCATTGATTATTCATTTAACTTGTCTCTTTTAGTTCTATAAAAATAATTTTTTTCATCATTATTGTCTTCATCAAAATTAAATAAAGTAAAAAATAAAATCCATCCAATTCTTATAGTGGATTTTAGTTTTTGAAAATTTTGGTACACAACCCTTCCTTGTGGTTTGATACCCTACTACCACTATATTATTCTAATAGGATTTATAAAAAAAATAAACTTTTCATGTTTCAACGATGAATGTGTCATCTTCCATGATCAAAGTTATTCCCTGAGTTTGGATCCATTGATCCCTTCTTTTCATTTGACCTATGTGACCATTGAATCTCTCCAAACTCTAATTCAACCTCCATAGTACTCCGCACTATCTCCTCATAGCTTTTACAATATCAATTTTCTAGATTCTGTTTCATATGGGATCTTAGTTCACTGAAGAATCTATCAAAGTTTCCCTTAGGATCCATAACAAAGTTAGAGGTGTATCAAGAATGTCTGGTAAATTTCATCTCATAACTCCCCGCCAATTCATTTTCCTTATACTTAAACTCTAGGAATTCCTTCTACATTTTTCACATTGAATAGGGAAAATATTTATTAAAACATATTACCCTAAACTCTTCCCACTCCATAGCATTGATCTCCCTTCTTGGATTTAAGATTTTAATCAGTGTCGACCACTGATCGACTTCTCCTTCTAAGCATTATACTGTCGAGGTGACTTTCTCTTTCTCTAAATAATAGTGTATAAAAAGGATCTTTTCTATAGATCTTATCCATTTTTTAGCAATCAATGGGTCATTAGATCCACTTAAAGGAGGCAATCATTAACGCATAAAGGACCAAATAGAAATTTTCTCCCTACACAGTGAATCTGGTTTCTCAACTTGATTCAAGTTATTGTTCATAAATCGAGTTAGTTGATTCATCATCCACGTGAAATTTTCCATTCCAGATATTATCGAAATGTTATCATTGCATAATCTGTTGCACTCATCATTTATGTGGTTCATCCTATTTCCTTCCATTTTTATAAGATAAGAAAACCTAAGTGAGAAACATGTTACTTTTACAAATCTTATAATATTAAATGGGTTTCATGTCTTAAAACATCATGCTTAAATATGTCATTAATCTCCTCTAAAAACAATTAAATTTTCTATATATACTTCATAATGGTTCATACCAAACATATTATTCAGGAGTGTCAAACCAGGTGTGCAGTAAGTCTCATTTTCATGCACCAGTTTGCGGTTGAGTATATCTCAATCCAGTGTTTTCAAGTGTTACCCCTAGGTACATCTATGCCAGATCCACATCCACATGTAGTATCCAAACAGAGATGTATTTTCTTGGAAACCACTTAATTAATACTCACCAAAATACCAGGATGGTTTCCTATATTTATACTTTTCCCTAGGGTTCTTCATAAATTTTTCAAGTCCTAATTTCCACAAATAACTAAAGCGTCCTTTGATACCAACTATGGAATCCCGCCTTTTTATTACATGAATTTTCATCAAATGAACAAGAGGCATGTAATAATAATAAAAACATGAATCATAACATGTAAGTGTGGATATAACATTTAAATGATACATTCTTAAGTATATCACCAAGGTTTATCACCTAGGTTTCATAAAATAAAATTATCCGGATTATTCACCAAGGTATCATAAAACATGTCATCTCTAAAGATTAAATTATTTACCCAAGGCATTGAATAACTCTCAAGGTTCACCCTTCATATGTATTAATTAATATGAGACACATATATTATAATAAATAATTTCACTAATAACCCATGGAGAATAAAGAATGGGTTTCTTATCAAAATAATAGCGTACAAAAGTTCTTAAATACATGATCATTATGTCATTTTTAACCCACAGAAAGGGAATATAGGTTTCATATATGTAAATCCCAAAATTAATTAGTCATGTTTACATGTAGTTGAATACCAATTTAAGAGAAAATAATTCTATGTATTCTGATAAAAAGGAAAATAGAATTTTTCATGTAAAAGAAAGAAATTGAAGAAATAAATTCAGTGGCATGACGAGTATAAAACATGGTTTTAGAAAATAGAAAAATAAGAGGGGGAAAGCGTATCCCATTGATAAAATAATATTATTACATTAATGGTATAATATAATGTGGAAAAATGAATTGGTTTGAAAAAATATAAGATATACCACAAAGAGGGAACTTGAATGGAAAAGAGAAGTGGAGATTTCCCTTACCTTGAAGATTTTTTCATAAAACTTGAGGATGGAACCTTAATTAGGGGATTTAGGACACCTTGGGGGGACTTCTTGGGAGAAAAAATCACTAGAAATTAATAGATGATGGATTTTTAGTGAAGGTTAATGATGAAGTGGGTGGGTAATTATAGCAAAAGTGGAGGAATTATTTAATAATTTCCAAAAATATATCTTGGAAATCTAGGTTGTGGAAAATGAAAAAACATTGGTTTACCCATGGTTTTTGCTCATGGTTTTTCAAATTTGAGTTACAATTTATGATATGTTAATCTACCATAATTAAAAACCATTTTTTAATACTTATTTTGGCATGAAAAGTAAATATTCCATGAAGTGATGTTTTTTAAATAAAATTTTCCATTTTGGACATTAGAAAGACACTTATTGTTTTGGAAATTGATTAGAATATATTAAAATACCTAATATTAATAAAATAGAATATTTTTTTCATGGATTTTAATTAATTAATTGTCACATCACGATGACATAAATATGATGTCATAAAACATACTGAAAACCCAAAAATGTGTTTTTACTATTCACAAAAAAATAATGTATTTTATAAAATTATCATAGATCCCCCCTAACCTAAATTTGATGTGAAAATTTCAAATATAATGTTTATTTTATCCTAATGATTCTCTAAATATGATAATTTTAACTTTTAAATATAAAAATACTTATTTGTTAAAAAGTATCGGTTTGTAAGGAATAGTCAAATTTTTAACACTTATAAAACATTCCTAGCACATTATTGAATTATTTTATCATTTATATTTAAATAATAATTTTATTAAGGAATGTTTAATTAAAAAAAATTATTCAAAAAACCTTGGTTTATTATAAAAATACATATCTTTTTTTTAAATACAATTATGTTTTATTTGTGTTCAAAAGTCAATTTATCAAATTCATCTCAATTAAACATATATTTTATTAAGAAAATATTTTCTTAAAAGGAATTTATGGAATGTGAATTTTATTTATACAAGGGAAATTATAGTTTAATTAACTAAGTCATAGACATGTAACCCCTCATTACACTCGCATGGTCGTTAAGGGTAAGGTGTGTGATGGTGGTAGTTTCATGGGGGTAGCTTGGCTAACATCGACCGAGTGGTAATCTCCACTAACTTGAACTTCTCTCATGGGTGATTTTTCTTTTCAAGATTCACTTGGTGAATCTTGGCTTGGGCATGTTCAAGGGCAAACCCCAGGGACGCTACCTCCCTCCCAAGTTCTAACAAATGGGCTTCAAACGGCACGACTCTACTGGTTGAGGTCAACGATTATCCTTTCTGTATTAATTATCCTTTGTCATTAATACATATAAACACTAATTATAATGGTAAAATTATCAACTAAGGGTATAGTTTTCAACATTCATATTGACCAATGGTCATATTTGACCCACGATCATATTTGACCAACGGTGATGTTTGATCAACCGTCATATTTGACCAACCATAATATTTGACCAATGGTCATATTTGATCAACCATCATATTTGATCAACCATCATATTTGAACAACCTTCATATTTGACCAATCACTACTGGAAAAGCGGCCTATACCCACAGTTCAAAACCGTAGGTGTAGCCTATACCCACGGTTTTGGGAACCGTGGGCTGGAAAGGCGTCACAATAGAGTTCCTCACCTATACCCATGGTTTACTAAATTGTGGGCATAGTAAAAGAAGTTTTTACGGACAGTGTGGCTGGCTATTTTTAAGGTTTTCAAACCGTAGGTAAAAAATTATAAAAAACCAACCTTCAACGGATTGGAACCCACACCTCACGTATCATGCAGAAACAGCCGACCAACCAAGATAACAACGCTATTGGTATATATAAATAATTTTAGTTTAATATATTAATATAACTCATATAATCTAAAAAACAGAAGTCGCGGGTTTCGAATCAGCAACCGGTGCGGCAGGTGTTAACGGACTGATCAACTAGCCTAATAATATTATTCGTTTATTTATATACATCTCTTTACTTATATTAATATTACTCATATGTTTGGAAAAAAAATAAGCATTGGGATTCGATCACTCGACTTCCTCATGCAAGATAAAGATTTAAACCAACCAACCTAAAAAAATTATATGATTTAATATTTCTATCCTTATAATTATATAATTCAAGACCGTTTTCCCAGCAAAATTTTTTTCCATCCCGCAGAATTTTTTGTTCCCGCTATAACGCGATAAACCTATACCCACAGTTTTGAAGAACCGTGGGTATAGGTATTTGAAAAAAATACCTTCTATAACAACATTTTTCAAAAACCATAGGTATAGGTCTACAAAACAACACCTATACCCACGGTTTTGGAAAAACAGTGGGTATAGGTCTTCAAAAAAAAACCTATAACAACGTTTTTTCAAAGAATCGTCAGTATAGGTCCCCATAATATCTCTATACCCACGGTTTTGGGAAACCGTGGGTATAAGGGGGACCTATACCCACGGTTTTGCACAAAACTGTGGGTATAGACCCATTTTCCAGTAGTGAATGGTTATATAACGGTCGAATCTCAATGATCAAATTTTCCTTTATAACCTATAAATACCACTTTATTCCTTCAATCAGAATTTACTATAATTTCCCCATGAGTTTATATTGTCATTTCTTGAAATGTTTATTGGTTTATTAATATTTTGTTTCATTTCTATATTGTTGGTCATGGGGAAATGATTCTAGTAGATTTGGGTGATCCATATTTTCCCATTTTAGCTATTCTATTTTATATTTATTGTCTAATTGTAATGTTTGTAATTTTAAATGGTTCCATATCTGAATAATGTAATGATCATTATTAATGAGATAAAATTTTATTGGTTTATCTTTATTTTGTATGTGTGTAATATTATACAATATGTAACACACATTTACTCGGGAAACAAATATCATTTAAAAAAATTGGTCATTGCATCCATTGAGAACTATACTGAGTCTTTATGATTGATTAAGATTTTTGTGATCTGAGCCTCATTTGAGAATGAAGAAAACTAAACTAAGGCCAAACTGAATGACTCTCAATGTTCACCACTAGGGAATAAGATTTGTTGATTCCCGATTTCAGTATGATTCGAGATTGTTTCAAATCGAGGTCGACGACGTGCTGAATAGGAAGACTGAAGTTGACTGATACTTGTATGTTGCCTGTAAAAAACCAGTGATCCATGGTTGAATTAGTGTTTGGGTTTGTGTTTTATAGTCATTTTCTTTATAGGGGAGTGAATTAGGCGGACATCTCACTGCTTCCCATTCTATCGAATTCGGGGTTGTCAAACACTACATATTGCGTGTTTGGTATAATCCCTCAATGAAAGATTTTTCTATTGAATTTGAAACCAAGTGAACTTAGTTATTGTGGAGTCTGCTCTATTTGATTGAGTTGTGTTTCATTCACAGTGATCTGAATAGCTGATGCATACAATTTTGAAAAATCATTTAATGTTGACAAACCAAATCCAAATCCACCACCATGGAATTTGTGATTTTCCATGTGCTCTTAATTTCAAGCATGATTCACTGAAGAATATGAATTTGATTAAATTATAGAACACTACTAGAATTCTTGGTATTTGCGACGGGATCCTGTCTCAAATAAGCTTTAGCGACGAGGCCCCGTCGCAAATAGCATGTTGTAGATAATGTTGTTGCAATACCATTATTTGCGACGGGCCTACTGTCCTGTCTCAATATATATATATATATATATAACGTTCTGCGACGGGATCATCACAACAAAGTATTGGCGACGGTTAAGTAGTCCCGTCACAAATATGTTTTTTAAAAATATTTATTTAGACTATTTGCAACGGGGTCCCGTCGCAAAAGGTCTCGTCGCAAATAATAAATTAATTTAAAAACAAATAAATTTAATAAAATTACAATTAATGAAAAAATAATATTACTATTATTAAAAAAATAAAAAATATTAAAATTATCAATATTCACAAAAAAAAAATAAAAAAATCATAAAATATTATTATTATTATTATTAGTCAATAAACAAACAAAAAAATATAATACTAAAATAAATATTTAATAAAATAATATTAATATTATTAAAATAAAAAATATTAAAATTCTCAATATTCACAAAAAAATAAAAATAAAATATTAAAATATTAAAAATTAAATTATGTAACATTTGCACCGATATAAAAGACAGAAAATGTAAATAATTCATATTACAATGTTAAATTCAAATGTTTTTAACATAAAAATCATTGGGGGTCATCTTTTAGAGGAGGTGGAGAAGCTAAAGGAGATGGTGGAGAAAACATCATCCGTAAATTACGAGTCAGACGGCGCATGTACTCCATCTGCTCGTGATGCTGCTGCTGCCATCGATGCATCTCCTCCTCATGTTGCTGCTGTTACTGCTGCCATCGATGCATCTGCTCCTCGTGATACTACTCTTGCTGCTGTTGTTGCCGACTCATCTCTTCATGCTGCTTCTGCAAAGTCTTTATAAGCTCAGCCTGAGTTAGCAACTACTCCTAATACTGTGAGCCAGAAGATGATGTCTCTCCATGAGCTCCTCTTGTGCTGGATGCCGACATCACAGTAGTACCATAATAAGTGCTAGGAGTCAAATGAGAGATGATACCAACTACTCGGCCCTTCTCAAAGCCATACTGAGTCGCCTATATCCATCAATGATACCGACTACTCGGCCTTTCTCAAATGAGAGTCGATACCAACTACTCGGCCCTTCTCAAAGTCATGTGAGATAATTCTTATAGATGAGAAGGGCATGACTTTGGTTTTCCTATTACAATGCTACTTGTAAGGTGATCAACCAAGCATGGACAATTATAGAGTTTACATGTGACATGGCTGACACAAACTTTTTACTGCGCATGACCTGACAATTGGCGACACTTTGAGATTTGAACATGTTAATAATAGAGCAAAGCCTATTGCGAATATTGATAATTTTAATATTTTATAAATTTTTTATTATTTAATAATATTAATATTTTTTTTCATAAATATTGATAATATAATTTTTTTATTAGTAATAATTATTGCTAATTATTGCTAATTATTCCTAATTATTCCTAATTATTCCTAATTATTCCTAATTATTGGTAATTATTAGTAATTATTAGTAATTATTGGTAATTATTGGTAGTTATTGGTAATTATTGGTAATTATTGGTAATTATTCGTAATTATTAGTAATTATTGGTAATTATTGGTAATTATTGGTAATTATTGGTAATTATTGGTAATTATTCCTAATTATTGGTAATTATTGGTATTTATTGGTAATTATTCCTAATTATTGGTAATTATTACAAATTATTGGTAATTATTACTAATTATTGGTAATTATTACTAATTATTGGTAATTATTACTAATTATTGGTAATTATTACTAATTATTTGTAATTATTACTAATTATTGGTAATTATTACTAATTATTGGTAATTATTACTAATTATTTGTAATTATTACTAATTATTGGTAATTATTTCTAATTATTGGTAATAATTACTAATTATTGGTAATTATTAATAATTATCATTAATTATTACTAATTATTACTAATTATTGGTAATTATTGGTAATTATTACTAATTATTCCTAATTATTTGTAATTATTACTAATTATTGGTAATTATTACTAATTATTGATAATTATATCTTATTATTGGTAATTATATCTAATTATTACTAATTATATCTAATTATTACTAATTATATCTAATTATTACTAATTATATCTAATTATATCTAATTATTACAAATTATATCTAATTATTACTAATTATATCTAATTATTAATAATTATATCTAATTATTACTAATTATATCTAATTATATCTAATTATATCTAATTATTACTAATTATATCTAATTATTACTAATTATATCTAATTATTACTAATTATATCTAATTATTACTAATTGTTACTAATTATTACTAATTCTATATAATTATTACTAATTATATCTAATTATTACTAATTATTACACATTATTAATAATTATTAATAATTATATCTAATTATATCTAATTATTACTAATTATTACTAATTACTATTTATTACTAATTATAGCTAATTATTACTAATTATAGCTAATTATTACTAATTATAGCTAATTATTACTAATTATAGCTAATTATTACTAATTATAGCTAATTATTACTAATTATTAATAATTATATCTAATTATTACTAATTATATCTAATTATTACTAATTATTACTAATTATATCTAATTATTACTAATTATTACTAATTATATCTAATTATTACTAATTATTACTAATTATTACTAATTATTACTAATTATTAGTAATTATATATAATTATTTCTAATTATATCTAATTAATACTAAATATTACTAATTATCCCTAATTATAACTAAATTCCGCTAATTATCTATAATAATCTCTAATTATTGCAAATTAACAATAATTATTTATAATTATCACTAACAATATCAATTTCTTACTAAAAAAAATATAAATAAAAATGAATTTGAATCTAATTTAATTAGAACTAATAAACAACAATTAAAATTAATATTAAAAAACCAAATAAATATAAAAAAAATATAAATATAAATACCTTAAACTTTGATATTTTGAAGGTATTGACGCGTTCCAATTGCTCTCGTATAAAAAACTTCAACTAAAAGAAATTTTTCCCTTAAAACTAGAGAATGAAGAGAGAAAGAGAAGAAGATCTGAGTGATTTGAAAAAAAACGAGTGGGGGTATATATAGGTTAGATTAATTGCGATGGGGTTATTTGTGACGGGGCTCGTCGTAAATACTCTCGCACACATTAATTACGGTCCACGGTTAAAAGGGTATTTGCAACGGGACCTGTCGCAAATACCACCTGCCGACATACTATTTGCAACGGGCAGCTTTTCCCGTTGCAAATAGTATTTACCACCATCGGGCTTTTGCGATGGGCCCGTCGCAAATACCCTCGCCCGCATTAATTACAGTCGGCAGTTAAAAGGGTATTTGCGACGGGGCTCGTCGCAAATAGTTTCTGCCGACACTCGTTTTGTGATGGGACAACATCACGTCGCAAAAAACTGTTAACCGCCGCCGAGTAATTGTGACTGGTACCCGTCGCAAATACTCTTGCGTGGTTTGGCGCACAAGTCGCGCGATTTGGCGTGCAAGTCGCACCAAACTATTTGCGACGGGAGACGTCTCCCCGTCGTAAATATTATTCGCGCGGTTTGGCGCGCAAGTTGCGCCAAACTATTTGCGACGGGAGACGAAATCTCATCGCAAATACCCTGTCGCAAATATTGATTTTTCCCGTAGTGGAAGAAATTTTGGTATAGAATTGTTAAACTCGTATAAGGTTACTCCAATGTGTTTTGGGTGGAAAACTGCTGCTTGTTTTAATTTGTAAGTTTTCAAGACTAAGTGATAAATTTGTGTCAAAATGATGAATTAATGACTTTTAAAAAAAGATTATTTTAATGGAGTTGTTTTTTGTGGTTACAACTAAGGAAATATATTTTTTGCAAGTGTTGGGAGTTGGTTGAAGAGTTTTGCTAAGGTGAAAGTACATTGATAGAAAGATAGGGATTCTACACTCACATTTAGCAGTCACCAATTTAAGTCGGAAAAATTGAGTAACAATAAAGATTGGGAAAAAATATTAGAGTGAGGAGAATTATTCTGGGATAGAAGTGAACAATAGACCACAACTCTATTTTTTTGAAGTGGAACAATAGAGAGAAGAACCAGGAGATCTTCTGGAGAGCTCGAATAAGATCTCTTACTGATCAAGCTGATGAAGACAGATATGAAGATCAAAGGTCTTCCTCATTCCTCGATCATGATTGGATGAGTTTCTTTTGTGTGGCTAGACCTAGTGGTTTTGACTGGTGATTCCTTTCTAAGATTTCATTTTTTCTTCTTTCAAATTGTAAATTTTCTCTATATTTACAATCGTTAAATAATCGATTTATGTTTGATGATTATTTCTTTTGTCATTTTGTTTTCTTCTTTCTTCTATTCTTCTACTGGAATATTACTGATTAACATGTGTTGTTCATCGAGTATAGTTTGTTAATTCTATCAAATTAGGAATTCTAGGATTGACTTTCATTGTTTGAATTTCTCAATTCTCGATCGAGAATCATAAGCATAGAGAAGGCTCGGTTTTGTCTTCATGCTCAATGATCATTGAGTATTTTGACCGATTCTTGACAAAAGGAGGTTGATGATTTAGATCTTAGTTGATGTCCTTTATTTTTAAAACTTAATGTGATACACTGTTATAAATTTTTAACTGTGTGTTGAGAGAGTTTATTGAGTGGAATCTTTCAAAGAGATGAAGAATAGTTGAATCAGGACAATCACATGGGACGAACATTGTTTTCATTTTTGAAAATATTTTACACTTCTCACACACTATCGCTAGTCTTCTACTGCTTTCATGGCTTTTAGTTTAGAAAATTTAGTATAGTTTCATTTTCTATCTTAGAATTCCCCCCCTTAGAAATATAATAGTAAAATAATAATAAAAATAATAAAATCGTGACAAAGAAACTCCTTAAATGAAACCTCATTGGGAGATAACCATGGGTGCTACTTTTCGGCATTATTTAGGAGATTTAAAACTTAAATTTGGGAGGTAAAAAACACATCAAAAATCTAGCTATTCAATTGGAACCATTGCTGGGGAAGCTGCCAAGAATTTTCTAAAAAAACACTATATATATTCTTTTAAAAAATAATTAAATAAATATCAATAATAATAAATGTATTCTGACACACCCTTGGGGAATATGGTTGGATCTTTTGTCTATAGTACTTGGAAGTCTTTAAAGACTTTAAATGAAAATGAATTCCAAAAAATATTGGAAGAACTTAAATAAGATTTAAATACACAATTCTTGGGAGCATTAGTCAAGGAATTGTAAGAATTTTTACATTTTTTCCCTGAGTTCCATGTAAGAGAACTTATCTTCCCAACTTTTGAAGAAGAAATCCAAGAGGTCGGGGATGAACTTATTGAACATTCACTTCCTGAATTGATTTCTTTCCAAATGCTATGGAAGAAGAACAAGGCCAGAACACCAATACACTTCAGCGAGATCTCAAAAAAATGACCTTTCTTATTTTGTTCTTTCTGAATGTAAAATATTAACTCAATCCCTTTATTATTAAACTAATGAAATAATATCCAATTCACATGACCAAGGATATTTGGAAGTGTTTGTGGAAGAAGGTATAAATTATAGAGAAGACAAGTAGGGGATGGAGCTAGAATTAGAGATAGTCTCCATAGAAAAGTGTTTGGAGCTTGAAATGGATAAGGAGGTCATCCAATTTGAAGGAAAGAAAACAAATTCTATCTACTTTAAAGAGGTTAATTCTCTAATACCCCTTTTATTTAGTTGGGTAAGTCATTCTTCATTTACCTCTTGAAAAATGGTTGATTTTGGTAAAAAATTGTGTGAATATTATACAATTATCATTACCCTTGAATTTTTTAAATTTGGATTTAAACTCATAAAGCATGCATTCAACGGAATTATGATATGAAAATATTAATCTAGTTCAAAATAATTTTATTATTCTTTAAGTTGATGGATGAGTTATTTATACTACCATTTAAATTATTAAGTTTTCTCATCTAAACAGGGTGTCTAATTTTTTTGGTTACTAATTATGTGAGTCTGATCACTTGGAAGTAAAGAGAAGTTTGGAAATTCAATCAAATTAAAATTTAAGTGGGTTTAATTTGATTTCAAATTTTAAAGGAAAATCATCTTTGTAAAACAGGAATCAGCTTTTCATAGGAAAATATTCAATTTCTCGAGGGGAATTTCTTTCAGTGCTTGACGAAAATCCAAGGGAAAATCATGTTGAAAACCAACTTTTTGTGCTCATCCAGTATTTTAAACTTAAAATTTATTTTATTCCATTGAAATTTACTCATTGTTTTCTTGAGGGAGAACAAAAGTTTAGTGTGGAGGAATTTGATATGACTTTATTTTGATACTATTTTTCCACAGAATTTCTTTAATTTCTAAAATAATGTTTTACTTGATTAATTTAATTTTATTGATGTTTTTTGTTAAATTATTAAAACTCTTAATTCTATGTTTAAATATGTTTTTTATTAGTAAATTTTAGTTTTCCAGTTAATTTTTAGTTGATTGAGTAATTATTGGTTAATTTGGAGTAATTTTTTTTGGGTTTTTTATTTTTTATTTTTTTTTCCTAAATGGGTTAGGGTTCAAATTATTTTTAAAAATGGGTCTAAGATGTGTGAACCCCATTCACGCATCTTAGGCGCGGAGAGATGCGTGAACGGGGTTCATGCATCCTTTGTAAACCTTATGAAGGATGCATGAACCCCGTTCACGCATCCTACAGAAAGATTTTATATATATATATATATATACATATATATATATATAAATAAAACAAAAAAATTCAACATAATTTATCTACTATTTAATATCCATCAGTTATGCTGTTACAGCAGTCTGGATTCTGACAGACACCCTCACCCATGCCTCTCTTTTATAAGAGGGCTCGCCCTGGAAATTGTTCTACATTTTCGATGTGGGACTCAACTTCTATCTTCCCTACGCAGAACATTCTACATTTCCGATGTGGGATTCTATTTCAAGTACGTCACTTTGAAAGACTGTAAAATACAAACTATAAGACCAATATAAATGAAACTTAAAACATGGATTAAACATATAAGAAATTATTGAAAATGAAAAGAATTTTGTAAAAAATGTTGATGAATAATAATTTATAAGCTTTCAAAGATACCAACTTGAAACTTAAAAATGTTTCAAATACGTGCCTTTGAAAGACTATAAAATAAAAACTATAAGACCAATATGAATGAAAGTTAAAACATGGATTAAACATATAATAAATAGTTAATTATTAATTAGTAATATAATTATTAATTAGTTAATAATTAATATAATTATTAATTACTAATTATTATTTATTAATTATTATTTACAAATATACAATAATTAATTAGTTAATAAGTAATATAATTATATAATAATTAATTAGTTAATTAGTAATACAATTATTAATTGATAATTAATTAGTTAATTATTAATATAACTATTAATTATAATTATTCATTATAATTATTAATTGTTAATTATATAATAATTAATTAGTTAATTTTTAAAATAATTATTAATTATAACTATTAATTATTTATTATATGATAATAAATTAGTTATTTTGTAATATAATTATTAATTTAAAATAAATAAATAATTAATTAATTAATTTGTAATATAATTAGTAATTATAATTATTTATTATAATTATTCATTATAATTATTAGTTATTAATTATTAATTACATAATTATTAATTAGTTAATTAGTAATATAAGTATTAATTATAAAATAATTAATTAATAATATAATTATTAATTATAATTATTAATTATTAGTTATATTCTAATTAATTAGTTAATTAGTAATATAATTATTAATTATAATTAGTAACATAATTACTAATTATAATTTTTAATTATTAATTATATAATAATTAATTAGTTAATTAGTAATATAATTATTCATTATAATTTTTAATTTTTAATTATTAATTGTTAATTATATAATAATTAATTTGTTAATTAGTAATATAATTTTTAATTATATAATAAAGATTTAGTTAATTAGTTATTTAATTATTAATTATAATTAGTAATATAATTATGATTTATAATTACTAATATAATTATTAATTATAATTATTAATTATTAATTATATAATAATTAATTAGTTAATTACCAATATAATTATTAATTATTAAAAATTAATTATATAATAATTAATTAGTTAATTATTATATAATTAATAATTATATTTCTAATTAACTAATTAATTATTATATAATTAATTATTAATAACTAATAACTAATAATTGTAATGAATAATTATAATTATTTATTATATTACTAATTTACTAATTAACTAATGAATTATTATATAATTAATAATTATATTACATACTAAATACTTAATTATTGTATAATTAATAATTATATTACTAATTAACTAATTAATTAATATGTAATTAATAATTATATTACAAATCAACTAATTAATTATTATATAATTAATAATGATATTACTAATTAACTAATAATTAACTAATTAATAATTATATTACTAATTAACTAATTAATAATTAACTATTTCTTATATGTTTAATACATGTTTTAATTTTCATTTATATTGGTCTTATAGTTTTTATGTTATAAGTTTTCAAAGCCACGTACTTAAAACGTTTTTAAGTTTCAAGTTGGTGGTTTTGAAAGATTATAAATTATTTTTCATCAACATTTTTTACCGAATTATTTTTATTTTAAACTATTTCTTATATGTTTAATCCATGTTTTAAGTTTCATTCATATTGGTCTTATAGTTTTTATATTATAGTCCTTCAAATACACATATTTGAAACATTTTTATGTTTCAAGTTGGTATCTTTGAAAGCTTATAAATTATTATTCATCAACATTTTTTACAAAAAAAAATTATTTTTAACAATTTCTTATATGTTTAATCCATGTTTTTAGTTTCATTTATATTGGTCTTATAGTTCCTATTTTATAGTCTTTCAAAGTGACGTACTTGAAACAAAATCCCACATCGGAAATACAGAATGTTCTGTGCAGGGAAGATAAAAGCTGAGTCCCACAACGAAAATGCATAACGATTTCCAGAGCTAGCCCTTTTATAAAAGAGAGCCATGGGTGAGGGTATCTGTCAGAATTTAGACTGCTGTAATGGCAGAACTGGTGGATATTAAATAGCAGATAAATTCTGCAGAAATTTTTTGTTTTATTTATATATATATATATATATAAACAAAAGAAAACAAAAAAATATTTTGAACCCCGTTTACAAAGAATGCGTGAACCCCATTCACGCATCTCTCCACGCCTAAGATCCGTGAATGGGGTTTACACATCTTAGACCCATTTTTTAAAATATTTTGAACCCTAACCCATTTAGGCAAAAAAAATCAAAAACCCAAAAAAAAATTACTCAGTTAATTTGTGTCGGGTAATTTTTATGTAAATTGTTAAATTAGTGATTTTATGTTAAATTAATGTTTTTATAGAGTAAGTTTTTTCGAAGAATATGACGCACCAGATCTGACGCCGCCACTACCTGTGGCCACCGTTGTCGAGCTAACCGACGCTAACACCTAAGATTTTGACCAGTTCATCGCCATTTGAGGATGATGACTAGCGCCTCCATTGAGAACCAGGCTGAGTAGTCATGATTGATGAAGCTTGTTACGATCTGAGCTTCGTCCGAGCATGAAGAAAACAAAACCAAGGTCGAACAGAATGACTCTCCAAGTTCACCGTTGGGTAGAAGATTTTCTTGAAGCTCGATTTCAAGCTGAGTCGAGGCTAATCGATAGCCAGCGACAATACTCAAACGAATCGCCTGGGTGTGAAAGTGTACACGAGCTGCGAGCAGCAGGTCGGCCGAAAAGCCAAGGCCCAAACAGAGAGGCCCACGCAGAAGGAAAACAACCTAGTAAGAAAGAGGCTCAACTGCATAAATATAATATTTGAGCATTTAAAATAAAAAAAAGTTTATCAAATTAAAATTGGCAGAATACAATGAAGAAAAATTCAATATGAAAACATAATTGAATACCACAGTTCACACTTAGTGTTCGATGCAATACCTCAATGAAAGAGTTTTTTATTGAAGGTGAAACCAAGTGAGCTCGATTGTTGTGTTGCCTACACCGCAGTCAACATGTTGATGCCAACAGTTTTAAAGAATCATTCCATACTGATGATCCAAATCCAAATCCACCATCATGGAATTTTTTATTGTCCCTCTGCTCTTAATTTCAGGCATGATTCGCTGAGAAATATAAAGGCTGTTAAATTACAGAAGAACTTTTTGGTTGAGAGTTGTTGAACTCGCATAAGGTTACTCTAATGTGTTTTGGGCAGAATATTGTTGCATGTTTGAGTTTGGAAGTTTTCAAGGCCACGTGATAAATAAGAGTCAATGATGAGGATTTTATGACTTAAAAAAAGATGGTTTAGATGGGGTTGAGAAATATTTTTGAGGATACAGCCAAGGAAATCATTTTTGTGTGCAAGTGTTGGGATTTGGTTGAAGAGTTATGCTAAGGGGATAGTGCAATGATAGAAATCTAGGGAATCTGCACTCACATTTGGTATTCACCAATTTAAGTCGGTGAAATTTAGTAACAAGAAAGAGTGGGAAAAAAAGAAGATTAGACTTAGGAGAATTATTCTAGGATAGAAGTGGACAACAGACAACAAATCTAATTTTTTCAAAAGCAGAGCAATGGAGAGTAGAACCAGGAGATCTTCTGGAAATCTCAAAAAATATCTCTTATTGATCAACCTAATAAATATGAATATGACTATCGAATTCCTTTTGCATTCCTAGATCATTATTGGATGAGTTTTTTTATGGCTAAACCTAGTGGTTTCAAATGGTGATTCTGTTCCAAAATTTCATTTTCTCTTCTTTTAAACCTTTAATTTTCATTGGATTTATGATCGTTAGATAATCTATTGATGTTTGATGTTTGTTTCTTTTTTCATTTTGGTTCCTTCTCTCTTCCATTTTGTGACCGGCACATTTCCAATTGGTGTGTGTTGTTCATTGAGTGTAGTATGTTAATTTAGTCTTGTTAAGAGTTTTAGGAATGAATTTCATTGTTTAAATTTCCAAATTCTTGATTGAGAATTGTGATCATATTGGAAATCTCATTTGTGTCTTGATGCTCAGAGATCATTGAGTACTTTGACCGGATTTTCATGAAAGGAGGTTGATGATTGAGATCTTAGTTGGTGGCCTTGATTTTTTAAATTTAATGAGATACATGGTTAGATATTTGGAACTATGTATTGATAGAATTTATTGAGTGAAATATTTCAAAGTGATGAAGAATGCTTGAAGCAGGGGAATTACTAGGTAAGACCATTATTTTCATTTCTAAATTCATTTCCCACTCCTCGCATGTTGTCGATGGTTTGCAATTGTTTTCAGGACTTTTACTTCAGAAAGTTTAATACAGATTCATTTTATTTCTTAGAATCCCCCCTTAGAAATATAATAGTAAAATAATAATAATAATAATAATAATAATAATAAAATCATGACAATGAAACTCCTTAAATGAAACCTCGTTGGGATACATCCCTGGGTGCTTCTTTACTATAGTATTTAGGAGATTAAAAACTTGAAGTTAAGTGAAAAAAACGACACATCAAAAACCAATCTCTTCAATTGAAATAATTTTTAGGGAGGCTTCCAAGGAGTTTAAAAAAAAGACAATATATATGTATGTATGTATGTATATATTGTTTAAAAAAATTAATAAACTAAAAATATATAAGAACAAATAAAATCTAACCCACCCTTGGAGAATATAGTTGGATATTTTTCCTACATTACAAAGTTTTTCAAGACTTGAAATGAAAATGAATTCAACATAATATTGGGAGAACTTAAAGAATATTTAAATCCAAAAGTCATGAAAGATTTATTAAAGAACTTTAATAATTTTCACATTTTTCCTAAGTTCCATATAGGATAACTTATCTTCCAAAATTTTGAATAAGAAAACCAAGAGCTTGGGGTTGAACTTATTTAACATTCACTTCCTAAATTAAATTTTTTTCCATTGTCTATGGAAGAAGAACAAGGTTTGACAATGGACACACTTTAATTAGATTTCAATATTTTTTACCTTTCTTATTTTGATCTCACTGAATATGAAATATTAACTCAATACCCATGTTATTACATTGATAAAATAACATCCTCTTCACATTCTCAATAATATTTGGAAGTGTTTCTGGAGGAAGGTATAAATTATGGTGAGGATAAGGAGGGGATGGAACTGGAACTATAGATGGTCTCTATACTCCAAATGGCCTAAAGGCCTTCTTTTTTATTTTATTATAGATAATATCCCTTTTAAGGGTTGAAGGGGAACCTGTACATGACCCGTAGGCCCAAGGCACAAGGCCCTACATGACCTGAAGGCCCAGAGGCATACCATGCCCATAACATGACCCGTAGGCCCAGCCCACTAGAACTGCCCCTCCCCGGCTTATACATCATTGATCGCCTATAGCTCCCCACCTACATTGTTAATTGGCTAGCATTTCCCCGAACAAAGCTGCATGGTGCCTGGTCCTGATGGCAGTTTCCATACCCTCTCATTCTTCCAATCTAGTTAGCTCTGCTTCTGGTGACTGCTACTGGTGCTCTGATCCTCTTTTGGGGCCTATGTGAACTAGGCTAATTCATGGTCTTTAATGGCCCAAAGGCCCTATGGCCCGAAGGCCTTTGATGGCCCAAAGTCCCTTGAGACCCATAGGCCCAAACTGATGGCCCGAAAGCCCAAATCGAGTGAATAGTTCTGGCTACTACAGTACTGCTACAGTGCTTGGAAATTCTCCTCCACCTGGTTTTGAACCTGGGTCTCTTGGATGCCAAGCAGGGGCCCTTACCACTCGGGTACGGGCTCGTTGGCAAGACGGTCTCTATAGAGAACCAAACTTCTCATACATAAATATTATATATTAATAGGGGAATTATATAACATAATGATCCATACCAGACTCATTTGGGTCTAGTACCATTGGAAACTTGGACACATAAATAATTGGTCCATAAGTGAGCTATGTCATCTCTCACTATGTTCTTCATAACTAGCACCCTTCTTAGATATATCATACATAATACATTTCAGCATAACCCATGGAAAGGAAACATAAGAAAGGGTGATCTCAGATGCTCACTAAAGATAAACAAGGTAGATATCAACATATCATAAGAATAGGGGTATGAGAACATGATAATAAGATTAAAAAACTATACCTTGTATATCATAGGTCATAAACTTGGGTCATGGCATAAATCTTGATAGTTCATAAGACATAAATCATAATTAAATCAAAGAACATAAACCATTAGAACATAACATTGGCATAAGGCATAGATATGTGGCATACATATAATCATATAAAATCATTTCCTTAGTAGTTCAAGGCTCATTTTCAAGACTATCGTAGAATGGGTTCACACCCCAAATCATCATAGTAGTCAAGGTTCACTCCCAAGACTATTGTAGTGGATAGATTAGTTTATTTAACTGAGTTCACTCCCCATTCCAGTCATGTTTATCACATGAGATATCAATCTTTACCCAATAAATTGGAGGGATATATAGGTCTCACCCATTATATAATGAAAATAATAAATATGTGTTCTATAAGACCATAAAAAATTCATCATATCAGAACCCATTAAATAAAATGGGTTTAATAAAAATTTCATCATGACACAACTTATAAAAAAGAAAAATCATTTCATCATTTCATCAAATTATAACCCGGGGAAGAAGAAGTTGGTTTCATAATCATTTTATCACGATATAACCTGTAGAAGAGAAACATGTTTCCAAAATATCTTATCTTTATAAACCATCCAGAGAAATAATAAGAATGGTATACTTTGATCATATCTATATTAAAGCATAACTAATATCAAAGGATGTCATCTTAGATGGAAAATTATTTTTGAAAGATCACTTGGAGCATTTCTTTAGGAAAATAACATTTATTTGAAAATCACTTTTTAAAATGTAAAAAAATTCAAAATCCTTTTCTTTGAAAATAAAATAGAAAATTTACAAAGTAATATTAAAATAAAATAATTGTTATGGAGGTAGTAAATTTTGTTCATGCCATACATGTTAAAACAACGATTCCTTTTACATTTTCTATAAAATCCAAATGAGCCTTGTTTGGAAAATGACATGAAGATTCCTTTCAAAAAATTAAAAATTAAAACATGGGTAAAAATGTATTTAATAAATCATTTTTAGAATGTTAAAAACATTTTTAAATTATTTTAGAAAAGTTTTTGAAAGAAAAATGGTTTTCTACTAAAGAGAGAAATAAATATGATTTTTCTTAAAAAATTCTTTTGAACTCTTTAGTACATAAAGAGAATAAAGTGAATGGAAAATATTTATTCTTATAAAATAGATTTAATATAATAAAATTCACATGTTTATTGAGATATGGATCATAATATTTCATCATCACAATCATAAACATGAACAATCTCAATAAATGATGAGATTATATCATAAAACTCATACTAATTTCCTAACTTTGAAGTGTAAGCCCCATGAAAGACTAACATAAAATAAAACATAAATTTTCATGAGAATGAAATAAATTCATGATATTAGATGTCAAAGGGGTTGTATATATACCTCACAAAATAATATAGGTGCATAGCATAACATATGTCTCAAAGAAGTAAAATTGAAACAAAAATCTCTTACCATAAGTCTCAACTTCATTCATACACATTCGAACCTCCTATATAATAAATATAATTTTATTATAAATATACTAAAAACCCATATATTTAAAACAATATATGAATAACTTATGACCTTTTATTACCAATTTATTAATAATTCAATGTTACAATCACGTTTCACCGAATAATTGCTTTACTTTTCGTGTATGTTTTGATTTGGTATTTTCAATCCTTTTACTTTGGACATGGTTCAATCATATAAATAATGTTAACCATGATATAAATATTACTTATATTCATTATTTATATATTTATAGTAATCCCTAAAAGTTAGAGATTGAAAATAAAATACACCGTTCTTGGAGATGGTAGACCGTACAAATGCATGAACGTTGTTTCCATTTTCTCGATGGATGAAATGAAAGAAAGGTAAATAATTTATTATTTTTAAAGAATAATTTTATGTCATATAAATCAAATATATTCATTAAATTTACCCTAATTTATTTAAATACAAATCGTTAGTGAAAAATGAATCACATCGCTTCGCAAGGCGATAGTCTACTGCACACACGAACAACGTTATCGTATCCCCCATAGAATAGAAATCAAGAATTTATATGTGATATAATATTTTCATAAGTATAATAATATCATAAAAATCATATATTGATATTAAATTCATCATTATATCAAACTGTGTAAGTTGGTTATAGAAAATGAATAACATCGGTATATGAGGTGGTAGTCTTCTATACACACAAATGATGATTTCGTATCCCATTTAATTAAAGAGGAAACAGATTTAGGTTATGTCATTAACATAATAAAATATAATTATATGAGATATATTGGTGTTATTATATCATCATAATTTAAAAATATTTTTTGGAGATAGAATAAGAAATAAAATTAAACACTTGGTTAAGGATGCTACCTCTTCTTCGGACAACTTCTTTGGTTTGCACCAATATCCTTCCTCCTCAAATGGCCCGAAGGCCTTCATTTTTTATTGATTTTGATAATCCACCTTTCAAGGGGTGAGGTGGAACCCTACAAGGCCCGTAGGCGTAAGTATTACATGACCCATAGGCCTTAGAGGAATTCATTTCCCGTAGGCTTCAAACATTACAAACAACCCAGACAAACTACTTGGAACTGCTCCTCCCCAGAATCTTCATCATAAAATCAGATCTCCACCTTCGCATGGTTGTTCGGCTAGGCATTCCCGTGCATTCACATGCTTTTCCCTATGGCAGGTGCCATACCCTCTCATTCTTGCAATCTGTTTAGCTTTGGCTGTGGTGAAATCTCCTTGCTCATCCTCCTTGTAGAGCTTGTTCCTTGTAGGTTGTTTGGTTTTCATCTGCACTTAAGGTGGCCCGAAGGCCTTGAGGTGGCCTAAATGCCTTACTGACCCAAAGTCTTGGGTGGCCTGAAGGCCTTACAAGACTCAGGGACCAAATTGGTGGCCCAAAGGCCCAAATGGGGGCATATTCTCAGCTGATACAGTGCCAAACAGTGCCTGTTACAGTTCCCGCTGCAGCACCTGCTACAGTACTTCTACAGAACTGATAGAGTACCTGAAAATTCTACCTCCACCTATATTTGATCACTGGTCGTTTGGATGCACTTACGGAGTCCTTACCAACCGGGCTAAGGCTCATCCTTCCTAGTTTGAATTTATGATCAAGAAAATGATTTTAGTATGATATTAGAGAATTAATTAAGTGATTTTTTTAGTTATTTTATAAAATAAAGAGTTTTTTGTGAAGAGGATAGGAGAGTAGGTGGCCTTTTATAAGTGGGGGAGAGGATGCACTTGGAATTTTTGAAAAGAAAGAATTTCAACCACATTTTTCTCATAAAAAAGGGATCCAAAATGGACCATTTTAAAACCTTATAATATATAAGGTTTATACATGATCATAAAATAGTAATTATACAATTTTTGGGTCATTTATAGCCCTTACCTTTTTAGTTTAACCACCAGTAAACCCCTTTTTACCTTAACCGCAATAAATAATTTTTACTATTTTCACTATTCATTATAGATAAGAATTAAGTTAAATTATTTATAATAATATATTATATTCTAATTAAAAATATAGAATCAATTTTTCCAAATTCAAATAATGTAATTGGAAAATTTTAATCTAAAATTAAACCTGCAGACACAACGCGAAAGCAATTTTCCAAAGAGAAAAATGTTAAGTGTTTAAAAAGTTTTTATTTGAAAATTAAATATGATAAAGATTAAAATTAACTAAATTTTATTAATATGTATATAATTGAGATAATTTTACTTTTAAACCCATTTTAAAATAAAAACGAACTTTATAAGTTCTTTAAATGAAAATTTAGTTTAAAAAAACCAAGTATTTTTCACTATTCATCAAAAAAATTAACCTTTTCAGAAAAGTCACAAAAATTCACCCTAATATAATTTTGAAATTATGATTTAAAAAATAAAGTTTATTTTATCAAAAAAAATTAAATTATAAAAAATTAATTTTATTATTGTTCACAAAAAATAAATAAATAAACATTTTCTAGAGAAAATAGTATTTTCGAAACATATAAAGACTTTACCAAAAATTAAGTACTTTTTTTATAAATATTTTTTCTTTATATAAAATCATAATGATTAATATTAAAATTTTGGTTATTCCTATTCACACCTTCATTTTTAACAGCTATATCATAATGACCATAGTAATATAAATAGCATATTATGGTTTGTTAGAAATTGGTGTTGCGTATAATGCAAGTTATCAAAGAAATTAAATTTATTTAAAAATATATATTTGATAGAATATCAGGGTGTTACATTATACCCCACTTAAAATTAATTTCACCCTCAAAATTATATAACTTTGGTACAAACAACCGATGATACTACTTCCTCATTACATTCTTAGTTTCCCATATAGCTTCCTCAAACTAGTGGTTTCACCACAAAACTTTGTCCAGGTGAGTGGTCTTATTTCATAGAAATTCTCTCTATGATCCAGAATCTCTAATGGTTTGTCCTCATAATAAATATATTTCTCCAGGGCTATGACCTCTATGTTTAGTACATATGAAGGTTCAGTCACTATTGTAATGGGAGGTTTTCCCCACGATTATTTACCAACGGTTTGCTTAAACTATTGGTAAAGAAGGTCCAGGACACCTTTTACCAATGGTTCTAGTGAACCGTTGGTAAAGGGTGACTCAACCACCCATTTACCAATGGTTTTTAAAAACTGTTGGTAAATTTTTACCCCAAATACAGTCAACCACACCTCTCCCCTATTCGTGATAGAACCCTAAATCTGCAGCGCTCGGCTCCTCTCGCGACTTCCCCCATCCAAACTGCTGAAACTCCATCGGATTCATCTCAAATCAGGTATTTTCTTCTTTATACACATAAAATATTTAATTTCTACCTTGTTTTTATTGTTATTCATCTAATATTTTAGTTTTAAGTTTTGATTTTGATGTGTATATCATTTTTTTGTGTTTCAATTTAATCTAGACTTTCTCCATTCCAATCCATTTAATTAATTAAATCTTTAACCCTCCATCGAAGAAGAAACATCTCAAATTCATTGTGGTTGGATTCCAGATTTTCTAAGTATGTGTTTTTATGCTTTTTCTTCATCTTGTAGTTAATTTTTACTTGGAAATTTATTTATATGTTTTTATTAATTTTTAGCAAACTTTCTATGAATGTTTTACTTTAAATTCCTTGTGAAATATTATTTAACCCTATTCTCATTGAATTGAACAAGTCATGAATTTGATGACTATAATTTATAAATCTTTCAAGTATTTATGAATTATTTAATTCCATGAGTGTTTAGATTTATTTTCAAAGAATATTTAAAGAATGAATTGGTGAAATTGAGTCTTTGTCTTGAGATTTTATTCAAAGAATGAAATAAATTGATTTTCATGAAATGATTTGACCCATTTAATGTTTTCTAAGTAGTTTCAAATGATTTAATTTGTGAAATGACAATGAACCCTCTTGGAATGATTTTTTTAATTATATTTATTTGGTAATTTTAAATTAGATATTTATTCATGTGGAAATGGGTTTTAATCCCATGTTTTGAATTAATATTGAGAATTTTTAATTTTAAAACATCCTTTAATTCCTTTGGGATGTTTTGAAATAAAGGATTTTTTAAAGGCCTGTTTAGAATTACATGTTAGTTTTTGGAAGGAAGTTGGTATAGATAACCTTTCTAAATATAGAATTAAATAAGGGGTTTTTAATTGAATTGAAGATTTTTTACCACTCAGTTGGAACTTTATGAAGATCCTCAATTATAATAATTCATTAATGTAACTTGATCAATTCTTGTAATTACAATTGATGGATGTTGAAAATGGGATTATTCACATCGATGGAGATTGGGGTGAGATTGAGATATGATTTGAGGTCTGAATAATATGATTGATATTGATAAGGATCCTCATTGTGATCATCATAACTTCATTATCTTACTCAACTCTTTTTATTAGTCATGGTGACTTAGATAGTTAGATGGGAAAATCTAGATTTATGATTCACTAGTGGACTCATACCTCATCTAGTGGAATCCACTACTGGAAATATGGGTTTTCCCAACACTTCTATACCAACGGTTCATCAAGGAGGCCTTTACCAATGGTTTCATAAAACCATTGGTAAAGGCAGACATAGGTGATTTAAAATGTATTTCGAAAAATATTTCAAAAATGATTTAATCTTGAGGAAAGTGTTTTATTAAAATGAGAATTTTTTTAATAAAGCTTGTGTAATTTAATTTTTTATAGTACACTTGTTATGTGACTATGTTTGGTATTTAGTAACACATGAGATAACCAGTGTGTGAGAATATGTTGTGAAAGAGATTCCATGGTCGGTTCAAGATTATATTTACATTTTGATCCTATTAATGAGTTTTTTTAAAGATATTTTGAGATATTTACCTTATGTTTATTGGTGAAAACTGGGATATTTATAGATGGTTCATGATTAAGACATATAATTACTGCTAAACATGTGGATAAACCATACATAGTAGTGAATTCTCGAAATGTTTGATGTTTTTAGTCCTTTTTTATTTGGATTTTCTTTTGATACCGATGTTTCTTATTGATACCTATGATGGGAATTTATTTTAGTTTCTAAATCGGCTGAGAATCCCCCACTATGCACAATGTATGTAACATCTACCCTTATTTAATCATTCTATTTACACAACCTATGCAACCTGTACCCTCATTTAACTAGTGAACTCAAGTCATTAATTCAAGTCTTCATTCTCACTAGCATGTAAGGAATTGAATGATGTATACCCATACTCACAGGATTTCTTACCTTAGATAGTGTCCAACAAATGGAATACGAGCTTTTGAATTCATCAGTTAACCAGGATCATATATTCCATTTCCCCCAATATGACTGTACTAATATAAATTTATGGTCAATTAAATATGGTTCTCATTGTATGTTGTATATTATGTGTCCTTCTTGGACAATACTCACTTTTATGAGGGTGGGGTGCTTTTCACTAGCCATGATGGCATGTGTATACATCCATAAAAATGTTAGATAACTCACAAGTTTAATTCAATAATGTTGTTATCATTGACATAATTTATTATTAATCTCAAATTTAAAAATAAATTTTTTTGTCTATACTTTATGAAATTAAATCTTTTTACAAGACATGAACAACCTATTAGTGTAGAAGCCTAAAATTTATTCACCCATGGGGTGCGCTTGACTTGGGGAACTAATTGGGTAATGAAAGGTATGGCCATAGAGGTGTCAATAATGAGTTATTGAACATGAGTGAATGATTTGGGATGCCTATAACACATAATGGGACCTGAGGCATGTACCTCTTATAGACCTAATGAAAATAAATATAAATAAATTTTAATTTAATTTTTAATTTAATTTTTGAGTACTTGTTCTTTACATTATTTTAATAGTTCACTACATCGATTAGAAACTTCTTCCTTTATCTTTTACTTAAATGTATTTTCTATTAAAATTCAATCCTGTTGAATTTTTTATGACAAAATGACTTATATAAATTCTTTTTACATAATGGAAAGAAGTTGTATGTATGAAATCGATCGGATCTCAAGCGATTTTCAAAACAATTTGGAGAGCTTTATAGATTTTTCATTTCACAATGCTTCAGATAGTGGTCGCATACACTGCCCATGTTCCAATTGTGTTGGTAGACCATGGTTGAGTCGTGAAGAAGTCATCTACCACATAACCAAATATGGTTTTCAAGCAAACTAATTTGTGTGGTATCACAATGGGGAGAAAATGAAATCTCAAATTGGTGATGATCGGAATGAAAGGACTGGAATGGAGAATTTGTTAGATGATCGGTTTTTGTTTATTCATCATCATAAAAAAGAAAGGATTTCACCTCAAGAAGACTTCGATATGAGGATAGATGATGCATCTAGAGAAAATGATGATATTGATAGGGTGAAAAATTGAATGATGCTACCATGACTCCAGTGTATCAACAATGTGATAAAATGAAAAAGATGGAATTTTTAATCTGATTGTTTCATGGGAAAACTATGTATGGGATTTCTAATACAGCAATCGATTACATTTCTACCCTCTTGAGGGATTTACTTCCAGATGATGCAGATATTCCCTCAAACCACTATATGGTATGGAAGTTAGTTTAGGAACTTGGATTTTCAAGAAACAAAATTCATGACTGCCCAAAAGATTGATGTTTATTATGGGAGGAAACCACTGAATGAAATGATTGTATAAAATGTGGCACATCCTGCTGGAAGTCAACATCTGATGGAACACCATACCGCGTTCCACAGAAAGTAATGTGGAACTTTCTATTGATCCCCAGACTCCAGAATATTTTTATGTCTGATGACATATCAATAAAAATGAGACGGAATGATACCGAGAGAAATAAGACTAAATATGAGTTGGTTCATCCTGCAGATGGATTTGAATGGCAGGGATTTGATGCTCGACATCCTGATTTTACAGCTGACGTTTGTAATGTGAGGTTGGGTCTTTCATGCAACGGTTTTAATCTGTTTGGGCATATTCTTACTTTGCACAGCACATGGCCAGTTTTTATACACATTTATAATCTCCCCCCATGGTTGTGTATGAAAAAACCTTTCACTTTCATGAGTATACTCATATCTGGTCCTTCTAATTCTGACATTGATATTGATGTATACATGAAACCTTTAATAAAAGAGTTGAAACTTCTTTGGGATGTGGATGTGCGCATATACGATGCATGTTCTAAAGACATATTTCAGATGCGTGTTGTGCTTATTTGGACGATCAATGATTTTTCAGATTATGAAATGATGTCTAGATGGATCACTAAGGGAAAACTTTCATGTCCAGTTTGTATGAAGAATACCTGATCCAGAAGAGTGAAACATCGTTGTAGTTTCAGTTTTATGGAACATCGATGATTATTTCTAAAGGATCATCCATATAGAATGAATCCTCAAAGATTTAATAATACCATAGAGACCGATGATCCACCTCAGTTTATGTCTGGAACTGATGTGCCTAATGAATTGAAAGATTTCAGTTTTTCATTCGGGAAGGGTCAAAAGAAATATGGAAAGAGAAATAATGTTTCCACTGAAACCTGTTACAATTGGAGGAAGAGGAGTATATTTTTTGATTTGCCTTATTGGTCAACCAATTTCTTATGGAATTGCTTAGACGTAATGTATATTTAAAATAATATATGAGAAATGTTGCTTTCGGTTCTTCTAAATGTCAAGGGGAAGACAAAATATGATTTATGATCTCAGCGTGACTTGGTGGATTGGGGCATCAGACCAGAATTGCATCATGTGTGTATCAGTGAAAATAAATGAAAACTTCTATGTGCTTCTTATGTGATGACACCTACAGAAAAAAAAACAATTTCTGGAAGTATTAGAGACTATTAGAGTTCCTGATGGCTATTCAAGAAATATATATAAACGGGTCAACAGAAGAGAGTTGAAGCTAAAATCTTTGAGGACTCATGATTATCACATTCTACTGCATGAGTTGCTTCCAATAGCAATTCGTCATCTTTTGTCCAATAATGTAAGGGTGAAAATTATTTGGTTGTGCCATTTGTTTAGAGATCTTTGTGCTAAGAAGTTTTCCAAGTCTTTCTTGCAAAAAATGTTGATAGATTCCCCATTAATTTTGTGTGAGTTGGAGAAAATATTTTCTCCATCATTTTTCACATGCATGCTGCATCTGACTATCCATATTCCCACTAAAATACTTCTCGGAGGACATGTTTTGTTCTGTTGGATGTATACAACTAAAAGAAATATATACACATTAAATTCTTATGTCCGAAACAGGAATCATCTCGAAGGTTCTATCATGAACGGTTACTTGGCTCAAGAATGTATGGATTTCTGCTCAATGTATTTGTCTGATCTTACTACAAGAATGAACAGACCAATGAGAAATGAAGAAGAACAGTATGAGAAAATTGAACCCAATTTTCCATCACTTCCTCAAATAGGAGGAATTCATGGATCATATACATTGAAGATATTACGCCATGAAGGGCAGGAGATGGCACATCGCACAGTTTTGTTCAACTGTGATTTGTTTGATGACTATATCAGGTAACTAAATTTAATATGTATATCTTACATATATATCTGTTAAACTATTCATATTTTTTATCTACTGAGAACATAAAACAATGATAAATAGAAAGTATCATTCTTTATCTTTGAGAAGGATGGAGACTTTTCATAGCAAAGAGTTTGCTGCTTGGTTAAAATTGAAGGTAAAAATATTAATGTTTAAAATAATTATATCAATATTTAATTACATTTAATAGTCATTTATATTGTAGGTATTTTGTTTGTCTGTTGAATCTGTCTCTGAGGAAATAAGAGCTTTGGATTTTGGTCCTAATACCGTGGTTCGTGACTGTAAATCAATTGTTATCAATGGGTACAAATTTATTGTCACTAAATGATCAAATAACATGAGAACACAACATGATGGTGTTATGGTTATTTCCACAACAGATTTTTATGCCAGTGCATCAGATATTAGACCATGATTTCAAAATGTAGGTCATTATGGAGTCGTTGAGAAAATAATAATATTGGATTATTACTCTCATGGACGAGTCACAATGATGAAATTCCATTGGTTTGATTCGATGATGAGACAGAGCACATTTATTGATGATTGTGGATTTTGAGTAATTAATATGACTCACAGTCTTGATACCAAAGAACCATATGTGTTGGAATCAATGGATAAACAAGTTTTTTATGTCAAAGACCAACTTTGACCTGAATTTGGTGTCATAGTTGAAGTAATTCCAAGACATATTTTTGATGATGGCGATGATGGAATTGACACTGTCCCTAGTGCCATTGGAACCAATCCATTTATTTATTTTGATGACTCAAATAGCTCAATTATCAGATTTGATTGTGAACCTAAAGTTGTGGTTGAAAATATATAGAATCATTCATCCATGTTCTCAATTCTTTTGGTTTACCTCGAGTTGGGTTGTTAAGGTTGGTAATATTCAAATTGATTTAGTATTGATCACAAATATGTTTTATCTTACTTGACCGTTATGTAAATTTTCAATGTTTATTGGTTTCAGTTTTTTTTGAATTGCATTTTCTAATTTGGAATTGAACTGTATTCAAACCTAGTCAAACAATATTTCTAACATAGTGAAAATTACAACTTGTATGATTTATTAAATCCATTCAAACTCTTCTAAAACAATTGATAGCTAAATTACTAATTAATCCCCTTATTCCCTCATATATTTAGTTTTTTGGGTTACACATTAGTTTCCCTTTTCTAATTAATTACATTTTTTTTCAAAAGCAGGAAATGCAGCCAATTAAAGAGAGGCGAAGGAAACAAATGATGGAGAACAATCGTCGAATGACGCATATGGGGGTTTCACCATTAGTGCCTATAGTGAGTAATTTATTTCAAATATATAAATATAAAGAATATATAATGTCATGTGATTAATTTTTTTGTAAACATTTTTGTAGGATCCACCTATACGTCGACAATTATTTGATGTGGAGCCTAGTATTGGTCCTAGAACTCAGGCCGGTGGTACGAGGAGGGTTCATACCAGAGGTGGACGAGCAGCTTCGTGTACCCGACTAGACCCTGCCCCTCCCACTGACATGTCATCCTTCCCACATTCTGATCCCGGTGTGTCGTTAGGGACACACGGTATATTTAGGTCTCCCATGTTTTCGCCACCTTTTGCATCTTCTGACCCATATTTTTCATATCCCATGATGATTCCCACTCCCCATCCAAAATCTGGTCATACAACTGTTCCATATTCTTTTCCTTCTACTTCTATCTCTCTGAGCTTCTATATTACATCTTCTTCGAATCCTATTCCACCACAGGGTGTTCCATCAGTTTCTGTGGATCCAGCAGTGCTCAACGATCAAACTAGTGCAGGTATATTTATAGAACCCTAACAAATTTTTATAGCAATATTTATTTTCATTATAATATGTTTTGATAAAATATTTGTTTTTCCTTCGTGACAGATACATATACTGACAGGAGGTGGGGGTGGGGGTGTACACGCATGTGTGTGGTGTGGAATTGCTGCACACAGGTTATGGTGGATTACAATGAAGACAACCAAATGGTTGAGAAAACAGGGCAGCAATGTCGGAGTTTTTTTGGACGCTTTCCAAATACTCCGACGTCATTCCTGTCAGCCCGCTATCATGGAGACATTTTCCACATGAGGTCAAGGATTGATCTTGGGCAGAGATATGGGTAAAAAAATCTATTGTATTTAATTCCATGAATTATTTTTGTATTTATATGAATTAATATTTTGATGTCAGCTTCGATTTAATTTTCCCGATAGTGATGGTGCACGACCGGAACGTCTAAAGGATTTAGGTGATCTTTGAAGAGCCTATAAGCATGAGTTGTATATTGGATGGAGTTATAGAGTTTTCACTGAGTTAGAGGCGGTACCAGTCGTGGATTATTGTTCTATAGAGCAGTATCTTCAGATGATTACTCATTGGACGACTACACAGTTTAAGGTATTAATTACATTTGAGGTATTTAAATAATAACTTTCATGTTTTGCATTAATACTATATTTTTCATTATCGAATTTTATTTAGAAATCATCTGGAAAAAATAAAAAAAAATCATTGATGCAAAAAAATACCTCCACACACTGGGACGTACTACGATGTCAGATCATGAGAGGAAGCAGGTATGACAATTGTTTATAAGTTTTCTTTACGACTTACACTTTATTTTGTTTCTCAATTATTTAATCATTTTTTAAAGTTTTCATATAAATTTAGTTTTCAATTTCATTGTAGAGGAAAATACAGAATATTGAAGGACGTGTGACTCGAGCAAAACTATTTTTCTCGAGTAGACGAAAAAAGGATGGAAGTGTCGTCAATGAACCGACTCAGCAGCAGATTGTAAGTTTTAATATGTTGATTTTATATTTTAATATCTATTTTGTAACTTAATAATATATTTATATTTGTAATAGGCTACTTTAGAGTCCCTCGATGCCCAAGAACCAGACAATTTTGGGCCAACTTATCACTTACATCAAGTGTTGGGAGAGGAGAATCCTGACAGAGTACGTTGCCGACCTAGGATAGCCCAGACGAGGTATTGTCCCTCCTAATGTATGATTTTTAGTGCCACCGAGCTTCAAAAAGTTAGGGCACAGGCAGAACAGGCTGAAAAAAGGTCCATAGAGACAGCAGAACAGTCTTCTAGGGAAAACAGTGCATTTATGAAATTTATTAAAGTTCTACGTCCAACACTTCCACTAGAGTCCAGCCCAGCTTTTTATGAATATATGTCGTCGATACGTTCTATATATGGTGCACCAGGTGATAGTTCTAGTGGTGGTCAAGACTATGTCTAGCCTGAAAATGTTGATGGTGAGGAGTCTGATGCGGAAGAGGAGGGCGAGGCAGATGGCGAGGGCAAGGAGGAGGGAGAGGAGGGTGTTGAGGAGGGCGAGGATGAGGATGAGGGTGATAATGATGGTGATGATAGTGATGGTGATGTGGGACAATCTGATCTATTACATTTTTTACTAATATTACTGAGATTTGATGTTTAATCTATTCTAGTTGTTGGTTTTATCTAGACCCGTAGTATAGTATTGGAGTTGAGTTATTTTTATATCTTTTCTGTTTTCATGGATGTTGATGTCTTTTAGTGGTCGCAGTGTATCTTGAGTATGTTTATAGATTTTTTTGTGTTTGGGAACTCCCTGGATATCCCCCCTCCTTCCTGGACCCTGGACAACCCCCCACCAACCTCCTTGGACCCTGGACAGCCCCCCCCCCCCCCTCCCCCACCCTCCTCCTTGGACCCCAGATAGCCCCCCAAACACCCCCCAGATAGCCCCCTGCACAGCCCCCCACCCTCCTCCTTGGTCCCCGGATATCCCCCCAAACAGCCCCCCCCCCCCTCCTCCCTGGACCCCGGACAGCCCTCCCACCCTCCTCCCTGGACCCCCAGACAGCCCCCCCACCCTCCTCCTTGATTTCACTTGAATTTTTTTATTTCTCTAATCATGGAATGTTATTTAGCATTTTTTTATGTCTTGATTTATATTAATGTCTTGGTAAGCATATTAGTACATGCTCATCAAATGCATCTGATGATATGCTTTAATTTGAATACAAATCCTTGTTGTACATTCTTCATGTTATATGAATTATGCCTTGTTTGATTTGGTTTACTTGTAAATTGTTAAGATAAGACATGGGATACATGTTAAGGACTCATGGACGGACTTGTCATGCTCAGGGAGTTTAGACTTGAAATTCCAGGATGTATGCTTTGGTTTCTAGGTGAGGGCTATAAGGATGGTTTCTATTACTCATGAGTGATATTGGTTCCTTAAAGATAAACTAAGGACATGTCTATTTTTCAAGATGGTAATACCATGCCTCAGGTGTGGCCGGCACCACTCAAAATGTCTCAGGTTTATTTGAAATAGACAACATTTTAAGTGAAAATAACAATTGGCATACGGAAAACCGACCAAACGCATTTGGATTGTGTTGAGACTTTAGGAAAATGATCCATGGGTCATTTGTGATGTTTACGAGTCAACCCCGTCTAAATCCAAGGCACGGTGTGGCTGGTAGTACTCTAACAATGTCTCTTTTGTTTAAAATGGATGGGATTTTAAGTGAAAAGAACAAATGGAATATGGAAAAATGAATAAATGCATTTAGATTTTGTTGATACTTTATCACAATGATCCATGAGTCATATGTGACGTGTATGAGTCAACTTTGGCTCAATCCGAGTCGTGGTGTGGTCGGGATCACTCTAAGTGTCTCTCTTATGTTTAAAATGGACAACATTTTAAGTACATACGGAAAACCAACCAAACGGATTATGATTGTGTTGATACTTTAGAACAAAGATCCATGGGTAATATTTGACATTTATGAGTCAACCCCACCTCAATCTGAGGCTCGGTGTGGACAAAAGCATTCGAAATGTCTCCCTTTTGTTTGAAATGGATAACATTTTAAGTGAAAAGTACAACTGACATACGGAAAATCGACCAAACGCATTAGGATTGTGTTTATACTTTAGAACAATGATCCTTGGGTCATTTCTGACGTTTATGAGTCAACCCTGCCTCAATCTGAGGCTTGGTGTGGCTGGAACCACTCAAAGTGTCTCGGGTTTATTTGAAATGGACTACATTTTAAGTGAAAATAACAACTAGCATACAAAAAACTGACCAAATGCATTCAGATTGTGTTGATACTTTAGAAAAACAATCAATGGGTCATATGTGACATGTAGGAGTCAACCCCACCTCAATCCAAAGCCCGGTGTGGCCGGTACCACTCAAAGTGTCTCAGGTTTATTTGAAATGGACAAAATTTTAAGTGAAAATAACAACTAGCATATGGAAAACCAACCAAAAACTTTCTTATTGTGTTAATACTTTAAAAAAATGATCCATGAGTCATATGTGATGTGTACGAGTCAACCCTGCCTCAATTTGAGACCCGTTGTGGCCAGCACTACTAAAAGTGTCTCCCTTTTGTTTCAAAATGACATCATTTTAAGTGAAAACAACAACTGACATACAAAAAACCGACCAAACGCATTCAGATTCCATTTAAACTTTAGGGAAATGATCTGTGAGTCATATTTGATGTGTAAAAGTCAACCCAGCCACAATCCGAGGTGCGGTGTGGCCGGCACCACTTGAACTATCTCTCTATAGTTTAAAATGAACAACATTTTAAGTGAAAACAACAAATGACATACGTAAAACCGACCAAACGCATTCAGATTCTATTGAAAATTTAGGAAAACGTTCCATGAGTCATTTTTGACGTATACAAGTCAACCCCACCTCAATCTGAGTCCATTTGTATCTAGCACCACTCAAAGTGTCTCAGGTTTATTTGAAATGGACAACATTTTAAGTGAAAACAACAACTGACATACGGAAAACTGACTAAACACATTCGGATTCTATTGAAACTTTAGTAAAATGATACATGGGTCATATGTGACGTGTACGTGTCAACCCATCCTCAACACAAGGTGTAGAGTGGCCGGCACCACTCGAAGTGTCTCTCTATAGTTTAAAATGGACTTCATTTTAATTGAAAACAACAACTGACATATGGTAAACTGACCAAACGCATTATTATTCTATTGAAACTTTAGGAAAATGATCCATGGGTCATATGTGACGTTTACAAGTCAACCTCTCCTCAATCCGAGTCACAGTGTTGTCGGGATCACTCTAAGTTTCTCTCTTTTGTTTTAAATGGATAACATTTTAAGTACATACAGAAAACCGACCAAACGGATTTTGATTGTGTTGATACTTTAGAACAAAGATCCATGGGTAATATATGACGTTCAAGTGTCAAATCCGCCTCAATCCAAGGCACGATGTGTACATAACCACTCAAATTGTCTCTCTTTTGTATAAAATGGACAGGATTTTAAGTGAAAACAACAACTGACATACGAAAAACCGACCAAACGAATTTGGTTTCTATTGAAACTTTAAGAAAATGATCTATGGGTCATATGTGCCATTTATGAGTCAACCCCGCCTCAATCCGAGGTTTTTTGTGTCCTTCACCACTCAAAGTGTCTCTTTTTTTGTTTCAAAAGGACACCATTTTAAGTGAAAACAACAACTGACATACGGAAAACCGACCTAACGCATTGGGATTCTATTGAAACATTAGGATATAGATCCATGGGTCATATGTGACGTGTACGAGTCAACCCCTATTCAATACGAGGTGCGATGTGGCTGGCACCACTCAAAGTGTCACGTTTATTTGAAATCGATAACATTTTAATTAAAAACTAATGGCATACGGAAAACTGACCAAACACATTAGTAATGTGTTGAAACTTTAGCACAATGATTAATGCGTCATATGTGACATGTACGAGTAAACCCCACCTTAATATGAGTCATGGTGTGTCCAAAACCACTCAAAGTGTCTCATTTTTTTTTGAAATGAACAACATTTTAAGTGACAATAAATGACATACGGAAAACCGAACAAATGATTTTAGAATATGTTGATACTTTAGGACAATGATCCATGGGTTATTTGTGACGTGTAAAAGTCAAAGTCGCCTCAATCCAAGGCATGGTGTGGCCGGTATCACTCCAAGTGTATGTATTCTATTTAAAATGGACATCATTTCTAGAAAAAAAACACATTTAAATGTGTATGTTTAAATGAATTATGTATGTTTATAATTAAGTTATGAATTATGATTTAATTATAGATTTGTATAGTTCCAGATGCATTATATTTTAAATGTGTATGAAATTTGTTCTATAAATATATATGTTTTAGTTGGTTATTTCAGGTACAATGAGATTGGAGAATTACCAGTGCTATGCAAATTGCAGGCTGCTGTGCAATTTGCACAGCATAGCCTATGCCAATGGTTTCAAACCGTTGGCATAGGATTCATAGAAAGTTTTTACCAATGGTTCAAAGGGAACCATTGGTAAAAATACATTCCCAACGGTTTTAGAAACCATTGGGAACCATGGGAAAATGTTGGTTTTCCCAATGGATTAGGGGAAACAGTTGGGAAAAAGTTTTCCCAATGGTTTAGGGAACCGTTGGGGTAGGATAATTTTTCTAACCTATCCCAATGGTTCTATGTAAATCGTTGGGAAAATTTATCCCAATGGCTTACTTACCAACGGTTCTCTGACCTTTCCCAACAGTTTATAACTGTTGGTAAATCCTCCTTTTCCAGTAGTGAGTTATGTACTTCCTCGGGAAAGATACATGGAACACATCATGGACTTGAAAGAGGTTTGGTGGAATCACCAACTAATAGGATAACATCCTGATATGATCAAGAATTTCAAAGGGACCAATATACCTAGATCTTAGTTTTCTATTATTTCCAAATCTCATTACCTTAGATAAATTCTATCGATGGATAAATTCTTAGAAACACCTTATCAACAACTTCAAATTCCAGATCATGTCAATGATTATCAGCATAATTTTTCTATCAAATTTGTGCTGACCTTATGTTTTGTTGAATGAATTTAACATTCTCTATCATTTATTTATCTATTTAAGGACCCAGTATCTTTATTTTTTTCAACTTCATTCTAGAACATTGGATATCTACACTTATTTCTATAGAGATCTTCATAAGTATCTATCTAAATTCTTGTGAGAATGTTATTATTCTATGAAAACTCAACTAGAGAAAGGTGTCGATCCCAACCTCCTTTGAAATTTGAAGAAAAAAATATCAATATATCCTCTAGGGTTTGAATTGTTCTCTCAAACTGACCATCTATAGGAAGATGATATGTAGTGTTGAAACTCAACTCTATATCAAGAGCTTTTTTAAGACTTCACTAGAACTTCAAGGTAAACCTCATATCCCAATCAGACATAATAAAATGTGGTACTCCATGTAATCTTACCACTTCCTTAATGTATATCTTTGAAAGCTGATATAAAGAGAAATATTATTTGATAGTGATGAAGTGTGATGAATTTTTTAGTAGATAGACTACAATCCATATAGCGTTATTCTCTTTATATGTTTTGGGGAGTCTGATGAAAAAATCCATGTAATGTTTTCCCATTCTCATTCTAGTATGGGTAATGTATTTAACATCCCCTTGTACTTTTTTAAATCAACCTTAACTTGATGGAATAGTAAACACCAAGATATAAAATCTATGATATATCTCTTCATTCTATTCCACCATAAATAATCTTTCAAATCTCTATATATCTTCATAATTCTAGGATGGATAAATAATGAAGAACTGTGAGCTTCCTCTAACAACTCCTTCAAATCAAGTATGGACAGAGCACATACATGATTATTAAACCTTATCATTCCATAATGATTAAGTTTAAACTCAAGAATATTTCTAACATTCCTTTGTATCTCAACATCTTCCTTTTTTCCACTTTAATCTTCACTTACAAATATGGTTGAACATTCAGTTGAGAAAGATAAGATTTCTCCACTTCCTTCAAGATTTCAAGATCCATCCTTTTCAAATCCAAACATATTGGATCTTTTGTGATCCTTATCATAGATAAGATAGCATGATATTTTTTACTTAAATAATTTACCACCATTTTCGCTTTTCTAGGGTGGTAATTTATTAAGTAGTCCTAATATTTAATCAGTATTAACCATCTTCTCTAGTACATATTCAACTCCTATGTGAATATATACTTTAAACTTTTGTAATCAGGTTATATGTCACAATTTTCTCTGTAAAGTTAATACCTCGATATCTTTAATGTAAAATTTACTGCAGCTAACTCCAAATAATGAGTTGGTTATTTTTTCTCATTAATCTTCAATTGTCATGATACATAAGCTATAACCATGCCATTATAAATAAAAATGCATCCCAATCCCATCATGGATGAATCACTATAAATTACAAACCCTTCTCCGCTGTATGGTAATGTAAGAATAGGCATGTTGACTAATCTTGTATTTGGTTCATTGAAATTATCCTCACATTCATTTTTCGAAAGGAAGATAGCTCCCTTCTAAGTTAACTTGGTTAGTGAATTATATAGCCATGAGAAATTATCTACAAACTATCGATAATATCCAGCTAAACTAATAAAAATATGCATCTCAATTACTGTGGTTGTCCTAGTACAATATTCAACAAACTCTATCTTTAATGGATCTACCAATATATCCTCTCTTGAGATGATATGGCCAAAAAATTAAACCTTTTGCAGCCAAAATTCAAACTTTGTAAATTTTATATATAGTTTATACTTCATTAGGGTCTTTAGTACAATTATCAAGTGATCTTCATTCTCTTACATGTTCTTTGAATATATTGGAATATGGTCTATAAAGACTACCAAAAAATAATTAAGGTAATCTTTAAAGACTTTATTCATTAAATCTATGATGATAGTGGGGGAATTAGCAATTCTAGGACCCCAAGACACCCTGAGAGGGGAGGGTGAATCAGGGTGTCAACTTTTTCTCTTAATGTGATGGATCTTGTTCCCATGTTGGTAGGAACTTGTTAAACTTGTTTGATGGATATGATTAGCAATCGAAGATTCACATGAAATGAGTTGACACAACACTTTTACTTGGTTCACCACTAAGGGCTACGTCCAAAGAGCATATGCCGATAGGTTTCTGGTCGTACCTAATTCCACTAATCATCACTAGTTGTGGATTACAATGGTTCGGGCACTATCATACTATCCTAGGCTCACTGCCTTTACAAAAGTTCAGGGATATCTCACTATATCCCTTGGGTCACTCTCGTTGACTCCCCCTGGCTCACTGACTTTGGTGAAGTCCCACTCAGTTTATAGATGTGAAGTTATCTTCAATAGATAAGCATTGAAGTATTTTTCTCCTGTTTAGAATGAGACAATTCTTGCATCAGAGTCCTAAATTGATGCTCTTTTATATTCAATCTTTTACTTTAGTGAAATAACTGAATGCACTAAATCTCCTTCTTCCCTTCCTTTAATTCCTAATACTGACACCTAAGTGTATCATTATACTTCCCTATTTTTGTACAGATATGAGTTTAGTTTCACGAATCGTTCTTCTTCTCTTCGCAAAGCAGGATGAGGATGTTATACACTAGTCGTGTGTGTGCGGTACTACTTATCTTTGTAATACCGAACGGTTCAATGTAATTCCTTCTTTTTGAAGCTGTATTGAGAGTGCTGCACACATGTTAAAGGCCTGCGGGACGACCAAATTTTTCACACACCCTTCTCGGCATCTTACTCATAAAATTCAAACCTTGCGTGTAAAAATACCTTTTGGCATGAAAAGTCCTTTTTGCGCAACTCTTCTTTTTCATGAAGAACTTCTCTTTTTCACACATCCTTCTCGGCATCTTGCGCGTAAAATTTAAACATTGCACGTAAAAATATTTTTGGTGTGAAAAATCCTTTTCGCGTAACTCTTCTTTTTCATGCAAAACTTCTCTTTTTTGTGCAACGCTTTATTTTTTGCGCAACAGTTCCTCTTTTTGTGAAATACTCTATACTTCAATTTTTCTATGCATCGGAGCTCAGGATTTTTCTAAGTGTCGATCCACACTGAATGAGAGGGGTTCACCTCATATTTATAGGGTTTTTTTACCCTCCATATAAAACCCATTCCTACACATAAAACTATCTCTCAATTCTTTAAATTACATGCACCTTCCTTTTATTCGCGCGCACCACCTTTTTTTCATGCACCTCATGATTTAACCATTTTTCATCATTCTAAACATGAAGCCTCTCTTTCATGTAAAACTTCAAACCCACATTTTTCGCACAACCAATTTTTCATGCACAAGTTTTATTTTCTGTGCACATGGCGTGAGCATCTCCAGTTTTTCGCGCACCTCTTTCCTTTGTCGATTTTCAGTGTTTCTGATCTGAGAAACTTCTTGCATGAAAAACTCACCTAGCTATTTCGCGCATAACATTTTTCCGTGTGCATTCCCATTTTTCCATGCATAGATTTGGTTTTTCACATATCCCATTCCTTTGACATTTTTCGACGTTCTGATTCTGAAACACCTATTGCGCGAAAAATCTCACTCCACTATTTCATGCACCATGCAATTTTTCGCGCACCACACTGTTTTTCACACACCACACGGTTTTTCATGCACCACACTGTTTTTCATGCACCACACTGTTTTTCACACAAAACCCCATTTTTCGCACACAACTCTCCTATTTTGTGCACCACTTCCTCTTTGCACGCACTTCCTTTTGCCAACAACCCATGTATTCATTTTCCGATTTTTACGTCCAAAAATTTGGCAAACACAAGAGAACAGCACCACCTTCAATGTATGCTTATTTTCTATGATTTTCCTTCTTCAAAAACACTTCTTATTTCATCACAAAATCCATTACCATGATATATATCCTTTGATAGATCAGCTTTAGCATCATCAGATTTTGATATGATGTGAAATTCATGACCATCTCGGAATGCCAATCCCTTACACACTCTCTTCTTCTTTAACCGTCTTTCTCTACTTCATGAAAATCATATGATTATATTCTTCAAGTGGACTCTTACATGGTTATCATGAAATCATGAAGAATTACATGGTATTCATCAAATACCCATTCTTCTTCAATCATACTTAGATGGATTATAACTCACCATTCTTCGTTGTTGTAAACAATGTGTCACTTTTGACACAAGTTATTTGAATTTATGATCAGTACAATAATAATCTGAATTTCCATTCCTCCATTTCATTGGAGTACTTATTGATCTCCTTCATTTTGATATTCATTGACAACTATTGAAAACAAATACATCCTTATACACAAATTGGTCCCAACATCAATACCTAATGGAATCACTATATATTCATAGTGTCCATACCTTGTACATAATGTTATCATGGGTATATTATCCTTCTTGACCCTCAATTGATGATATCCAAAATGAAGGTAAAACTTGAAAAAGTATTGAGCTCCATGAATTTGATCAAATAGGTCATCAATACGGGGTAGAGGATACTTTTTCATGATCCTTATCTTGTTCATTTTCTGATAATCAATGCAGAATTGAATTAATTCATCTTTATTTTTAACAAAAAGAACTAATTCACACCAAGGTGACACACTTGGCTTAATAAATACCTTGTTAAGGTTATCCTAGAGTTTCTTATTTAATTACTATAACTCAATCAAATACATTCTATAGGGAGTCTCTAAAATAGTCGTAGTACCTGGTATGAGTTCTGTTGAGAACTCAACTTTATGTTTTGGTGTAAGGGTTGAAAACTCTTCTATAAATACATCAAAAAAATCCCAAAAAATAGGAATATAATCTATTTTTAGTTTCTTCCCAACCAAATAAGATAAAAACCCCTCTTAAATAGGAATAAAAACCCATACAATGGTTGTGATTTCCATCGAAAGTTCATATTTATCATCGTACTGATAGACGATCATAGGTCAATTTGGAATATAAAATGTGGCTTCCATTCCTTGTAAATTAATGTGTTATTTATGTAGATAAATCTAATCCATTATTAATATAACATCAAAATAAACCATAGGAATAATTAAAAGATTTGTAGGATTCACATTACCATAAACTTCAATCGAAGAGGAATAATATATTTGAGTAGTGATCATCATACTATTAGGGGTTTTCACTGCTAATTATACATCTAATCATTTGGTTGGAATATTGAAACCCATAAAAAATTATTTATATATGAAATAATGGATATATCCAAAGTCAAATAAGATATTATAAGTTGTAGAGTGGATGGTAAGTGTACCTTTCACCATGTCGTTATCACACCCCTCATTAGAAATAGTGATCACATGAGATTTCCCTCTGTTTCTTAGCTTAGGAGGTTACTGATGTCGATCATCATCATTAAACTTCATATTTGGGAATTGGTAATCATAATTCTCATACTCCTTGAATTTGAAACACTAGAGTGTGGGTGGCACATCCTATGGATATTTCTCTCTATTCTCGTCATTAGTTAACTTCTTCCCATCACTTTAACATTTTATTGCTCGATGAACTACCCCTATAAACTTAAAACATTTATCAATAACCTTAAGAAAATTTACTCCATGTTTCCTTCTACACTTCAAGCATAAAGGAAGACTCATCTTCTTATCTCCATGATTTTTAGTGTTTCCTTCGAAATCCATCTTCATTTTCTTGTCAAAACTATGAGATTGATGGGTAACTTCAATCCCCATTTCCACCTTGAGAACAAATTGAATGATTTATTCATAACTATTGAAGTAACTTATGGATAACACCCTTAAGAGACTTGGTTTTAATCCACTGAAGAATCTACCAACTATACATTTATGTTGGATGATAATTAAAAAAGTGTACTTCTCAAGTCTTGTGAAATTTTATACATAGGTATCAATAGATTCATCATCCTTCCATTTTATATCAATTAATTCCTTATCCATTTTTTGTATGAAGAAATCTAGGGAAGTAATTATTGAAAAATAAGATATGAAACTCATCCCACTCCATGGAGTCAATTTCATCATGCTCCCTTGTATTCTTGATGATATTCCACCACTGATCTGCTTCACATTCCAAACAATAGAACTCCAAAATGAATTTTTCATGTTTTAAACACTAGAGAATAGAAAATATATTTTCAATGGTGCTGATACATTGCTCAGAAGCTAGAATATTAGTGGAACCACTGAAATATGGTGGAAGTTTCTTCATAAATGACTCAATAGAATGTTGTTCCACATTTGATCATTTGGATATTCAACATGATTCAAGGATTGAGAAAGTTATGTGATCATAACAATGAGATTTTTCATTCTATATATCATAATTTTTGGATAATCAGGAGGAAAATAAATGAATTTCCTGTCACACTCATCATTAACATGATTCCTTCGGGTTCCATCCATTTACTAAAACCAAAAGGCATAGTGTAAGAAACAATAATCATAGTGGGGAACCACATAATCATGAAAAATCACATATAGGATGTCTAAATCATGACACCTTCTTTTTAATCTATGAAAACTTAGTTTTATCTTAGGTAATTCATAATCATCATATATATAAATCATTTATGATGGTTCATAAGGAGTTTTTGAATTTATAAAGAATATCCCCTGAGGGTGTCAAACAAGGTGTGAAGCAAGACCCGTTGTCGTGCACCAGGTGACGATCGAGTATAGGTCAATACATCATTTTTAGAGCTATTACCACTAGGAATATCTATTCCAAAAACATGTCCAATTGTATTATCCCAACATGGATTTATTTCTAAGAAAACCACATTCCATTCTTTACCATAACTTAGGACGTTCTCCTACACTTAGGATTATCCTAAGGGTTCTCACTAACATTTTCTCATCATAGTTTCCAAAGGTTAACTACACATTACTATGATACCAAATTTTTTAACCTAAAATTCTCACATATAAGTATAAAATCTTAATTGACAAATTACATAACATAATAATCCATTTTAGAATCATTTAGTTCTAGTGTCTTTGGAAAATTGGACATATAAACAATTGGTTTATAAGTGAGCTATGCCATCTACCACTATGTTCTTCATAACTATCAAACTTATTATACATATCATACATAATACTTATTAACATAACCTAGGGAAAGGAAACATAAGAAAGGGTGAGATTAAATTCTTAATAAGTGTAAATAAGAGAGATATCAACTTATCATGAACATAAGGGTATGAGAGTATGAGAATTAAATATGAAAACCATACCCTGTATATCATAGATCATAAACATGAGTCATTTAATAAATATTGGTATTTAATAAGACATAAATCATAATGGAATCGAAGAAAATGAACCATAAGAACATAAAATTGGTATAAGGAATATATTTGTGGCATACACATAAGCATGGAAAATCAATTCCTTAGTAGTACAAGGCTCATTGACAAGACAATCATAGTGGAATGGGTTCACACCCCCAAACCATCATCATAGTCAAGCTTCATTACCAAGACTATTATGGTGGTTAGAGTCTCTTACTGAACTGGGTTCACACCCCATTCCAATCCTATTTATCTCATGAGATGTCAATTTTTATCCAATGCATTGGAGTGAGATATAGGTCTCACCCATCACATAATTAAAATCATATATATGTGTGCTATAATATCATAAAACATTCATCATATTAAAACCCATTAAATGAAATCGGTTTCATAAAAATTTCATCATAACATAACCTATGGAAAAGAAACAGCTTTGATAATCATTTTATCATTTCATAAAAGCATAACCCATGTAAAAAAGAAGTGGGTTTCATAAGAATTTTATCATGGTACAACCCATGGAAGAGAAATTGGTGTTATAAAAATCTTATCATAATAAACCATCCAAATAAAGAATAAGAATGATATCCTTAGATCATATCCCTAGTAAATCATAAATAATATCAAAGGATGTCATCTTTGATGGAAAATGGTTTTGATAGATCACTTGGAACACTTATTAGGAAAAATAACTGATAAAAAACTATTTTGTTGAATATTTTATTGATAATAAAATATATAATTTCCTCAAATTATGCTAGATATGTTCAATTTTGGAATATTTGGGATTAGATCATTCATTTGCAAATTTGATGAAAATTCTAGTTTTACCCTTTTAAAATTCACTATAGTATTTCAGGAATAAATATTTTTCAATAAAATATTTTGACTTAATATTTTGTAACTGTGTTCCTGACGTAATGGTATACAAATTCAATTCATGACTTGAGAGCTAGATCGTGCATATGAGTGGATTAAATGGGACATGAAGACAAAGATGGACTGAACTATCCAGATTGGACATCACTTTACCATTTTGGATGTATCCTCTTTATCCAGGATTTTATTAAGCCCAAATTTTGAGGAAAGATCGGGGACATGATTTGGAACAAATCATCCTTCTATAAGTCCTATCAATTCACGCGTTTTGGAGGTAAACTATGCGGTGAAACTTGGAATAAAATATTTGGCCGAGTTTTCATTTCACGCTTAAAAAGTTATGTAACCCTAGACCTCACAAACTCTATTTAAAGGGGGTTTTCACTCTTTGGGAGGGATGGTAGAGGATTTGGGAAGGTGTTTCCGAAAGTGTGTCTCTTTTTATCGCCTCAAATCTCTTGGAATAATTAAGGCTTTTTGGAAACATCTCTTCCAAAAAGTCTCTCCTCTACCACCTCTTCTTTGTATTTCTTTTCTTTCATGTTTTTATCTTGAATTTTTCTTCAATTAATCTTCTTTGTTATTCCATTTTATTGTTCTCTTAATCTTCTTAATTGGGTTGAAATAAATAGTGGAGACGATTTTGGGTTCTACCCTTTCAATCCTTTGCACATGCAAAACGTCTCCATGATGACCACACCGCCCATAGAAGAGTAGTTTTCTTAGTGATCAATCTATCTTCTACCCTATTCATTTAATTATTTTGAATCATTGAGATAATTTAATTCACATAATATGATCCATTAATTGTTTTTTTAATTATAAGAAACTATGCAAGAAATTGAACAATTAACACAAAAACGCACGAAGTTGAGATTTTGTGTAAATTGTGAGAGCGCGATCTTAATCGGTAATACAAGACCACGCAGGATAAATTTGTAGAGTTAAAATATAATCCTTAAAAACAATTAATCTTAATTTCCAGAATATATATGTTCTCTAATTAACCACTGACCATAATCTAACCTTAGAACAACAATCAAAGCAGGGTGTTGCGATTGCATGTTCCGAAGCTAGCCTAGGGTTTAAGTAATTTCATCTTTGTGGTTAAGTAAACTCTTGTAGGGTTCGAGGGTTAAAAAATTAGGGGATCACAATTAAGTGGATATTGATTTAAATGATAATTATTAATAAGTAAATTAAGATATATAGTTAGATCGATTACACTTTCTAAAAAAATGTTTCTAAAAAAACATCTTCTCGTTGTGCTTTGTTAATCAACTTACATTTCAAAATTAAAAACAAAAAAAATACAATCTTCTTCCAGAAAAATTATTCTAGATTTATAAACTATAAAAAACCATCATCCTTTTAATTAGTGTTTTAATTATATTCTATTTTATTTTTATAATACCTGTAAGAAGTTGTTTTAGTTTACTTCCTCCTTTGAGAAACGACCTTGGTCAGTCACTCTGCTGCACCTAAGTACCCCAAAAACCACTAATCATTTGAGGGCGCCCATGATATCACTCTTTCAAATTTGCGCCATTTCTGGGGAGGCACGTAATTATTTAAACCAATTAGAGATATTTATTTTATTTTATATTTCATTCACTTCATCTCTTCTTTCTTCCTTCTTTACCCAGTCTGATTTTTTTTCTTCTTCTTTTATTTTCTTCTACTTCTTTTTGGACCATCAACTCAAACTTCTTATTTTTATTTTTCTATGGTCCAATTTCTTTATTTTAATTTTTATTTGATTTATGACATGAACTAATCATGAAGATCTCTTAGATCTTGACCCTGACACTGAACGCAGCCTTAGGGCGCGAATCAGACATTCTCAGTATACGGGAAGTTTCAACATTCAACTAATTGTAGAATTACTCCAATATTAGAGCATTAAAATTGTAAGAAATTCAAATTGAACCATAAAACAATAACCAATGGATGAAAATAATGGAAATGAACTTAATATAACCATTCAAGAATTGGCAGAACTCGATATTAATTATCAACCAAATTGCATTGCATACCCAAATCTTGAATCGGACTTTGAACTAAAATATGGGTTAATTCATCTTCTTCCAAAGTTTCATGGATTATATGGTGATCACCCAAAAAAACATTTGAAAGAATTTAATGTTGTTTTCTCAACCCTTAAACCCAGAAATGTTTCTGAAGATCAAATCAAACTAAGAGCATTCCCATTCTCACTTAATGGAGCTGCAAAAGACTGGATGTATTATTTACAACCTAAAGATGTAACTTGTTGGAATGATTTGAAACGTCTATTATTGCAGATATTTTTTCCAGCATCAAGGACCACTTCCATTTGCAAGGAGATATCGAGGATTAATCATGCCCAAGGGGAGTCAATGTATGAGTACTGGGAGTGATTCAAGAAGTTGTGTGCAAGCTGACCACATCACCAAATCAGTGAGCAACTCCTCATCCTATACTTCTATGAAGGACTCACATATATGGAGAGGAGCATGGTGGATGTTGTGGCTAGAGGAGCATTGGTGGACAAGAAACCAGCAGCTACACGTGTGTTGATCGACAAAATGGCCCAAAACTCCCAACAATTTGGCGATTGAGGTACACCACATGTCAGGGGAGTACATCAGTTAAGTCCTTCTTATCTTGAGAGTCATTTGATTGATACCAAGTTAGAAGAATTGACCACTATGGTGAGGAATATTTCTTTGGCACAAAAGAAATCCCAACCCCCTCATTCAAGGTCTTGTGGCATTTTCACTGAGACAAGCTACCCAACTGACTATTTCCCACACCTACAAGAGACAGAGGATTGCGCAACAGTATTCCTAGGGAGACCATATCAGTAGCAACAACAGACATACCCCCAAAAGAAGTTTGATTCGTTTTCTCCAACATACAACCAAGGGTGGAATGATCAATCAGACATGAGGTATGGATATGGACAACAACAAAGGCCCCCTTTTCAACAAAACTTCCAGCTGCCTCCACCTTATCAGCAGGGATTCCAACAACACCAAAGAATATTTGAAGACCAAACATCAACAATCCAACAACAATGGAATCCCCCATCAAAGGTAGATTCTAATACTAATGATCTTTTGAAACAAATTTTTCTTAATCAATATAATGATTTGAAGATTCAAGGTTTGGAGCTGAGGGAGTTGAAGACTCAAATGAGCCAGATTGACATCGCCCTCAATGAAGTTATAAGTAATAATTCTAGAAATATACCTTCTCAACCCGCTCCAAATCCAAAGGGGAATATCAGTGCCATCACATTGAGAAGTGGGAATAAAACCAATGATGCTTCTCCACCTACCATTCCACCAGGATTCACCTCAAATCTGGAGAAACTGTATTCCATACCAACTGATGAGCAATCCAAGGAGAAAGATAAAGGTAAGAAAAATATTGATGATGTTTTTCCTAAACCCCTTACATTTCTAAATAATGATGTGAAAACCAAGAAGATGGATGAATAGGCAATGAAAAAATAAGTTTTGGATACATTCAAGCATGTGGATATCAACATTCCTCTACTTGAATCCATTAAACAATTCCATGGTATGCGAAATTCTTAAAAGAAATTTGTACCAATTGAAGAGGTCTCATGGGAAATGAGAGGATAAATCTTGGAAGGAATGTGTTAGAACTCATTACACCAACTCTATCAATGCCAAAAAATTTCAAGGATCCAAGGACATTCACCATCCCATGAAACATAGGGGAGTTGCAGTTTTCTAATGCACTTTGTCATTTGGGAGCTTCCATAAATGTGATGCCTCACTCTGTATTCTCTTCTTTGCAGGTTGGTGAGATAAAACCGACGAGAGTAGTGGTGCAGTTGGAAAATAGAGCTACAGTATATCCAGTGGGAATCCTTGAGGATATACTTGTCCGGGTAAGAGACATGATCTTTCCAATATATTTCTACGTGATTAACATGGAGTATGATCAGGTAAGTTCTCATTCTCCCATTATCATAGGCAGACCCTTCCTCAAAATAGAAAAAACTATCATAAATGTCAATGAGGGCACACTTTTCATGGAATTTGGGTATAAAGTTGTGATATTTAATGTTATGGATTCCATGAAGTACCCCTTAGAGGATCATTCTGAATTTGTTATCTCCCATTTTTAACCACCAAATAAAAACCCCATGGAATTTAATTGTTCTATTATTAGGGTGATTATGAGTATTGCTTCTAGTTTGATGTCGAAGAGTACTTCCACACCTGTTTCTAATGCACAAGACTCTCTTAGATTTGATTTTGAAATGGAATCATATTCTTATTTTTATCATGTAAACTCTGATTATAACATGGCTGTTGAGTATGCTGATGGATTTGATGCTTTATTCTCTGATTTTGATGATGTATATTATGATACTGATGCTCTTTGTGCACATATTTTAGTTCCTTCTATGTCTTCATCCATAAACCACCCCCTACATTGGAACTCAATCCATTTCCACCAAATCTAAAATACTTGTACTTTTTGAGTGGTGAGAAATTACATGTTATCATTGCTAACAATATCCCTTTTTAACATGAAGAAAAACTTTTGAATCTTTTGAGGGAGGACATTAGGGAAATCGGGTGGACCTTGGCTGACATATCAGGTATTAGACTCTCCATTTTCATTCATAGGATTATTTTAGAGGATGAAGATAAACCAGTGAGTCAACCACCAAGGAGACTCAATCCAACACTTTTAGAGGTTGTTAAAAAAGAGGTTGAAAAATTGCTCGAGGCAGGTATAATCTATTCCATTTTAGATTCCCAGTGGGTGAGTCCTATTCAGGTTGTGCCTAAGAAAAGTGGTGTTACAACTGTAAAAAATGATAAAGAATAGTTAGTTCTGATGAGGGTACAAAACAATTGGCGTGTGTGTATTGATTAGAGGAAACTAAACCAGTCCACTCGGAAATACCATTTCCCCCTCCCATTTATTGATCAGATGCTTGAGAGACTAGCTGGGAAGACACACTATTGTTTCTTGGATGGATTTTCTGGATATTTTCAGGTTCCTATAGCTCTGGATGATCATGATAAGACTACATTCACTTGTCCTTTCAGTACTTTTTCCTACTGAAGGATGCCATTTGGACTTTCCAACGCCCCAGGTACCTTCTAGAGATGCATAGTGAGTATTTTTTATGATTATATTGAAACCTGTATGGAGGTATTAATGAATGTTTTTATAGTGTATGGGTCTTCATTTGATGAATGTCTAAGTATTTTGGGAAAGGTTTTGAATCGTTGTATTGAGAATAATCTAGTCCTAAACTTTGAAAAGTATCATTTCATGTTAGAGCATGTCATTGTATTAGGGTATGTAGTGTCAAAATATGGGATAGAGGTTGATAGATCTAAGATAGATATTATTTCATCCTTACCATATCCTTCATGTGTGCGTGATGTTAGATCTTTCCTAGGGCATGTAGGATTTTATCGGTGCTTCATCAAGGATTTTAGTAAGATTTCTCTTCCTATGTCACGATTACTTCAAAAGGATTCTGATTTTGTGTTTGATGATTCTTGTAGGACTTCCTTTGATGAGCTAAATAAGTTTCTAACCAATCCACCAATCATACAACCCCCACAGTGGGAGATTACTTTTGAGCTTATGTGTGACGCCTCCTACTTCACGGTTGGAGTTGTCTTATCTCAGAGGGTGGAGGGATGTTCATATGTGATCGCCTATGCTTTGAGGACATTAGATTCAGCCCAATTAAATTACACAACTATAGAAAAGGAGTTTCTTGCTTTCATATTTTCTTTAGATAAATTCCGTTCATATTTATTGGTCTCTAAATTAGTTGTTTTTTATGACCATGCAGCTCTGAGGTACCTCTTAAAGAAGCCAGACGCAAAGCCCAGGATAATCTGATGGATGCTCATTCTTCAAGAATTTGACATTGAGATAAAGGACAAAAAGGATTCAGAAAACTTGGTGGCAGACCACATGAGTAGGCTTAATCACACACTATAGGATGACACCTTGGACCAAGTACCACTTCGGGACACTTTTCCTGATGAACATCTTTATTCCATCTCAGGTACGCATCCTTGGTATGCTGATTTAGTGAACTACTTTTTTGTCTCTGAAATCCCTAGAAATTTAAAGAAACATCAAGTCCAAAAATTAAAAATTGAGTCTCGGTATTATGTTTCGGATGATCAATACCTATGGCGCATGTGTAGTGATCAAGTTATTAGGAGTTGTGTTCCTGATCATGAGTTGGAGTCTGTTTTATATTTTTGTCATATACTTGCTTTTGGTGGAAACTTTGGACCCCAACAAATAGGTAGGAATGTTTTAGACTCTGGATTATATTGTCCTAGCTTATTCCATGATGCCCATGTGTTTTGTAAGTCATGCTATCGTTTCCAACACACTGGGAACATTTCTAGGAGACATGAGATGCCCCAATAACCCATACTATTCTGTGAGATTTTTGGTGTATGAGGCATCGATTTTATGGGTCCTTTTCCTAGTTCCTTTGGTTTTTTGTACATTTTGGTTATTGTTGATTATGTGAGTAAATGGGTGGAGTCTAAGGTCACCAAGACTGATGATTCTCATGTTGTTGTGGACTTTGTCAAAGTGAAAAATTTTTGCAGGTTTGGAGTACCGAAGTTCATCATCAGTGACCAAGGGACACACTTCTGCAATAAGAATTTGGATTCCCTCCTTCGAAAGTATGGGGTGACACACAAAACATCAACACCATACCACCCCCAAACAAATGGCCAGGCTGATGTTTCAAATAGGGAATTGAAACAAATTTTGGATAAAACTGTGCAGCCAAAGAGGAAAAATTGGAGCAAGTGTTTGGATGATGCATTGTGGGCTTATAGGATAGAATACAAGACACCCATTCGTATGTCCCCATTTTGGATTGTTTTTGGGAAAGAATGCCATCTCCCCGTGGAGTTTTAGCGTCGGGCTTATTGGGCTATAAAGAAATGAAACATAGATTTGGCCCAAGCTGGAATCCAAAGGAAGCTGCAAATTCAAGAGATTGAGAAGATTAGATTGTCTTCATATGAGAACTCAAGGATCTATAAGGAAAAATCAAAAGCATCTCATGATATAATGATCCAACAAAAGGAGTTTCATGTTGGAGAGAAAGTCCTTCTCTACAGTTCACAACTAAAGATGATGCCTGGTAAGTTGTGTTCCAGGTGGTTAGGTCCTTATGTTGTGACTAATGTTTTTCCTTATGGTGTAGTGGAGATCTCACAAGAGGACATAGGAAGGAGCTTTATATTCAATGGGAAACATTTGAAGAGATACATTAAGGGACTTCCTACTGATGCAGTGGATTTTATCACACTACATGACCCCATCATCACTTGATCATGCCAGGTTGTTCCTAACCCTTTAACTTATTTATTCTTTGTCCTATTTAAAATTATACATTTCATGTGCACATATCATCTCATGGGTTCACATTTAGGATAATTCAATATTTTAAGTGTGGGGGAGGGAACCTTTTAGTTTAGTAATTTCAATTGTTTTCCTGTTTTTTTTAAACAAACAAAACAAAAAAAATGTTGTTTTTTCAAATTTTGTGTGTTTGTTTTCAATTTTCTCTGTGTTTTTGAAACTTTTGAGCTGAAATGATTCTCATCGCCATTTTTAAATCTATATAAATAAGTGAAACAATTTATCCCTCAAAACTAAGCTTAAATGAATGCTGAAATGTATTTGTTTCAAGTTCAAATATTTAGTAATTTCATGAAAAGTAAACTAAATTTTGAATCCCATGCCACATATCACTGTATTTATATTTGAAATCACTTTCCTATGAGGCTTCTGAACCATTATTTTCATATTATTTACATTCACCTCACTTCTTGATAGAACCAAACCATTCTTGATTTAACCAGAATTTGATTTATTCCTGTAAAAACTTGAGGGTTTGAGGTACTTGTGTTTAAATGATTGAGGAATTTGTTTGGTATTAAAGCCCCTATTTCAAAGATTTTTTTTTTATAATGGCCTACCTTGAAAATTTAATCCTTGTAACCCTTATAAGACATGAAAAACCTATTAGGTTAGCCACATTACAAGCCAATTTTCCCTATCCAACCAACTCTTGAAGTGAAATTTCATAATCTAGTTGAACTTAAGTGTGGGGGAAGCTATCTTGTGTTGTGCTACCACATTCTGTGATAATTTGGGTGGAAAATTAAATTCTGAATAAATGTGTTTGCTGCTGAACAAAATAATTATATTTAAAGTTGTGCCTTTTCTGGAGCTTTCATGATAAGTGAAGCTATTCCTTTTCTAGAGCTTCTAATTGAGTCAGAAAGTTGTGCCTATCTGAAGCTTTCAAGAAAATCATGTTTGAGAAGATTGACATTTTAGTTGCTGAAAGATGAATGGTGTAAACTTTCCATGACTTTTTATGATGATGGATCTGAATTGATACTATGGGGATTAATTAGGAGACCATATTTAAGTGAAAATTAGATTAATGCAATTTTTCTTCAAAAAGAGTCAGGCCCTCCTCATTCAGCCTCAGAGTTTTTCACATCTAAATATTACCAACTGAAAGCCACAGAACAACCCTGAAACGTACTCATGATAAACATATGTCCTTAAATCACATAGGTTGGGGATGTAGGAATTCATAAAGCCTATGATGACCCTTGTATGAGTTTGGATGAGAAAGACATTGAAAAAAAAATTGATATTTGTGTGATAAGAGAAAATTCAAGTGAGGTAAGTGTTTTGTGCATGGGAAGATAAATGAAGTGGAAATATATTGAATGATATAAATGGAGAACTTGAAATAATGTTTTTTTATAAGGCATGATATTTTATGATTCTTTGTGTGGAATTTATGGATCTCAATGATATGTGTTTTAAAATTTGTTTTGATTTGATATTGATGTTTACTTGATAAGAGGTTTTTCCCAGGAGTGCAAAAGGGTAAGTGTGGGGGAGTTGATAAAAAAATATTTTGTTAAATATTTTATGGATAATAAATGATATAATTTCCTAACATTATGCTAGATATATTCAATTGTGTAATATTTGGGATTAGATCATTCATTTGCAAATTTGATGAAAATTCCAGTTTTACCCTTTTAAAATTCATTGTAGTATTTTGGGCATAAATATTTTTCAGTAAATTATTTTGACTTAATATTTTGTAAATGTGTTTTTGACTTAATGGGATACAAATTCTATTCAAGACGTGAGAGCTGGATTGTGCATATGAGTGGATTAAATGGGCCATGAAGACAAGGTTGGATTGAACTATCCAGATTGGACATCACTTCACTATTTGGGTTGTATCTTCTTCATCCGGGATTGGATTGAACCCAAAATTTTAGAAAATATCGGGGACAAGATTTTTCACAAATCATACTACTATAAGGCTGGACAATTCACATATTTTGGAGGTCAACTATGTGGTGAAACTTGGAAGAAAATATTTGTCCAAGTTTTCATTTCACACTTAAAAAGTTATGTAACCCTAGCCCTCAAAAACTCTATTTAAAGGAGGTTTTCACTCTTTGGGAGGTCTGGTCGATGCTTTAGAAAGGTTTGGCCAAAAGTGTGTCTCTTGGGAGCCCCTAAAATCTCTTGGAAGAAGTAAGGATTTGTGAAAACATCTCTTCCAAAAAGGCTCTTCTCTCCCACCTCCTCTTTGTATTTCTTTTATTCCATGTTTGTATCTTGAATTTTTCTTCAATTAATCTTCTGTGTTATTAACTTTTATTATTATATTAATATTTATAATTGGGTTGGAATCGAGAGTGGAGACGAGATTGGGTTCTACCCTTTCAATCCTTTGCTAATGCAAAACATCTCCACGATGACCACACCGCCCATGGAAGAGTAATTTTCTTAGTGATCGATCTATCTTCTACCCTCTTAATTTAATTATTTTGAATCTTTGAGATAATTTAATTCACATAATATTATCCATTAATTGGGTTTTTTTAAATTATAAGAAACTAAGTAAGAAATTGAACAATTAACACAAAAACACACGAAGTCGAAATTTTGTGTAAATTGTGAGAGCACGATCTTAATCGGTAATACAATACCACACGGGATAAATTTGTAGAGTTAAAATATAATCCCTAAACACAATTAATCCTCATTTCCTGAATAGATATGTTCTCTAATTAACCGCTGACCATAATCCAACCTTATAACAACAATCAAAGCAGGGTGTTGCGATTGTGTGTTCCTAAGCTAGCCTAGGGTTTAAGTAATTTCATCTTTGTGGTTAAGTTAACTCTTGTAGGGTTTGAGGGTTAAAAAATTAGGGGATCATAATTAAATGTATATTGATTTAAATGATAATTATTAATAAGAAAATTAAGAGGTAGAGTTAGATCGATTACACTTTCTAAAAATAGTTTTTCTAAAAAAACATCTTCTAGTTGTGCTTTGTTAATCAACTTACATTTCAAAATAAAAAAAAATCTTCTTTCAGCAAACTTCTTCTAGATTTATAAACTATAAACAACACTCATCCTTTAAAGTAGTGTTTTAATACTATTCTATTTTATTTTTAGAATACCTTTAAGAAGTTTTTTTAATTTACTTCCTCCTTTGAGAAACGACATTGGTCAACCACTCTACTGCACCTAAGTACCCCAAAAACCACTAATCATTTGAGGGCACCCACGACAGCGCACTTTCAATAAAATTTCTTTGAAATTCAATTTTTAAAACATAAAAAATGTTCAAAACAATTTTATTTTAAAATAAAATTGAAAAATTATCAAGGAATCTTTAAAAAAATAATGGTCATGTCCATGGTAAATTCTATTCATGTCATACATGTTAAAATAAATATTCCTTTCACATTTTTGGTAAAATAAAAATGGACCTTATTTAGAAAATGGCATGAAGATTACTTTCAAAAAAATTTGAAAAAAATAAAATTTTGGTAAAAACATCTTTAATAAATCATTTGGATAATGTTAAAAATTGAAGTTCCAAAGGATCTAATAACAACTAAGAATATGGGGGGTTGAATTAGTGTTTTACTTATTATAAGTTTCAGTAATTATTAAAACTTAACCCCTACAACCTATTAAATTTTATATCCTTATCATCTTTTTGTAAATACTCATGCATGAAAAAATAGGAATGTATGTAAATAACATGAGATTTACAAGGTTCAACCTCAATGTGAGAACCTACATCCTTTCCATAGTCACTCTCATGGGTCTATGGAAGTTTACTATTATGAAAAAGTGAATACAACTTGTTCCAACTCCTATTAGACACCTTCTATATCCCAATAGTAAATATTATACTAACTCGTGTAATTTTAAAAAGTTTACTTACAAAAAATTGAGACAAAAAAATTAAAAAGTCATTATTCAATTTTCTACAAAAAAAATCCTTTGTCTGATGACCCTAAATCCGATGACATTTAGTTCGATGAACCTAGTCTGATTACCTCAGTATGATCAACTCAATATGATCTTCCCTTTATCAATATTCACTTCTTCAAACTTTTCTCAAAAACATAGTATGATATTACTCCTTCCGGTCAACTCAATATGATCTTCTCAATATAATGTTTCTCATTCTTGTAAAAAAACAACAGATATATGATCTTCTAATGATATATCTTTTCAAAATAACTTTCAATAAAATTATTCAGCACTCCTCCATTTCCACTCATGTGAAAAGTTAAAAAATGAAAATTAAATTTTATTCTATATATAGGTGACTTAAAAAATCAAAGGTGGGAAACTTGAAAATTTTCCCCTCTCTAAAATTCAAAAACTACAAGATCTACACATAATTGAATTTTAAGTTTGACAACTTCAACTTTGAATTCATTAAACCATCTCAAGATTTCATTGAGATTAGTCTTCTTGAACAAAATAAATTTTATTCAGTCTGATATAACTTTCTTAACTTTATATTCCTTTGCTCAGTATGATCTGTCTTTATTCCTCAACTCATTATGATCTGCCTTTATTTATCAGCTCATTATGATCTGAATATTTTCCTCATCTCATTACAATCTACCTTTCTTTCTCATATAATTAGTATTTTAATATCTTCCTCAGCCCATTACAATATGCCTTTCTTTCTCATCTCATTATGATCTAACTATCTTCCTCAACTCATTATGATCTACCTTTCTTTCTCAAATCATTACAATCTGACTATCTTACTCAGCTCATTACGATCTTCCTTTATTTCTCATCTCATTATGATATGACTATCTTCCTTATCTCATTATGATGAACTTCCTCAGTATATGACTTATTAGTGTCATAATCTTATTGGATTGCAAACTTGAACTCTCCCTTTATTTCTTCTCAAGAAAACAGGACTCTTTTATAAGATTCACTTATTTTCATAATTGATATCCTTGTGATGGATCAACATCAACAACTATGATCAATTATATGTTCTTAATCCAATGTATTATCGGTGTGTGAAATTCATTTTATGAATTGATGCATAATCCCGATCTGATTGATCTTCCTCCTTAGACTCAGTCTATTTAAAAACATCATAATGAAGGAATTTTCATTATGATGAAATTATCATTACAATTTTCTACATCCAATGATGAATCCAATCAACAACATTTAGACTCCTGATAAAATTTTTGTGCCTGGTACTTTTGGATCTGATCTTCTATGTCTGAGTTTCTAGAACTGATACAATCTTTCTGATTCCTCAATTTCATCAAAAGATTTTATCATGATAGTTTTCATGATTTTTGATAACTTCAATATTGGTAAATCATCATCTGAATTAAGGATAGAAAGTATGAAAACTTTCTAACTAATTACTTCAAAATCATATTTCATAAAATCTTAAGCAAAATTATGACTTATTTGCTTATAAACTTTTGAATTTATAATAAACATTATGGCTGGCGGATATTTAACTTCATACTGATGGACCTAAGATCAATGGTGCATGATCAACAAATTTATCTTTCTGACCACTTCTGCATCCAGTTCTACTTGTTCTGATAACCCGATTCTAGAACATGTTTCGAGAAAACAAATTTATTAAGGATAAAACATTTCACTCCCTTTGTGTTTGGATTCACCAATATTCAGAAACATTCATATTTCTTATAAAAACTCATTACGATAGACTGGGTCCAATCCTAAATAACAAAAACATTATTTTACAAAAAGTTTACTTGTCAATAAATACAAAAAGTTTGTTAAAAAACACATCACAAAGGTTCTTCAATATCCCCCTTTGGATTTTCTGAAAACACCCATTAAAAAAATTTCAACTCTAAAAAATTTTTACAACTCAAATTTTGTAAATAACTCAAGTTTTTTACTTTTACCAAAATAAAACATCTCTCAAAAAAGAGTTTCTTGACACCAAACTACTATATAAAGTAATTTTTTTTTGAAGGAATTCCATCCCTCGGTGAAAAGAAAATTTTTCATCCATGTAAAGATAAACCCCCCTCACTTTTCTTTTTCTCTCAATTTTATTTTCCTCTAACCCATTATATAATAACTACATCTTCATATTCATAAAATAAAGATATGTAAAAACTTTATACAAAGTATAAAGTTATTAATTTATCCCCCCCCTTTATTATCATAATCCAAAGAACAATGGGAGAATTCCTTATGAGTATTAAGAATTCATTAATGGACGATGAACATGAAGTTGTAGTCTCAACTCAACAAATATTTCTTTTGGAATTGCCTTTGTGAAAATATCATCAATTTAATACTTCATTGAGATGTATTCCAGAAAAACATCTCTAGTAACAACTTTCTATTTTATAAAGTGAAACTTTATATCAATGTGTCTTGATATTAAATGTTGAAAAAGATTTTTTGAAAGATCAATTGCATTATAATTATCACAAAGTATCTTCAATGGTTTAGAGACTTTTACTTTCAATTATTCTAGATATAATTTCATCCACAATATTTGAGTACAAGCCTGAGTGGATTCAAAATATTTGGATTCAGTTGTTCTTAAAGTTACTAAACTTAATTTCTTACTATACCAACTCACACAACATTCACCCAATAAAAATTTTCCTTCTGAGATTGATTTTCTATCATAACAATCTCTAGTCTAATCAGCATCAGTATAACCATGAAACTTCATCTCACTATTTCTTTTGTATAACAAACCATGTGAAGTTGTTCCTTTGACATATCTCAGAATTATTTTTTACTACCAACATATGTAATTATTTAGGAATACTTTTATACCTAGCACACAAATTTACAATATAAAAAATATCAAGCCTTGAGGTTGTAAGGTAAATTAGACTTCCTATCAGCTTTTAAAATTCTTTTTGATTCACACTTTTTATAGAATAATATTTACTCAACTTTGTACTCATAAAGATAGGAGTAAAAAATTATTTGGATTATTCCATTCCAAGATTTTATAAAAATTCCTTTTCATACTTTTCTTGAGATAGTAAAATATATTTTTCTTTTTATTGAACTTATAAACCAATGAAAAAATTTAATTCTCCAAAAATTGACATTTCAAAATTCTTCTTCATTTATTCAGAATTTTTTTTACAAACATATTCTCTATCCCCAAAAAAAATTATATCATCTACATAAACAATTACTATTAGAGTTCCTGTTAGGTCCAAAAGGATGAATACCCTGAGAGGGGGGGTGAATCAGGGTATGACTAATTAAAAATTATAGCCCGTTATGATCTTGTTTCACTGTTAAGAAAAACCCTCTTCTCTCTATTTCCCATTGCACAATATAAATAGAAAGTAAAGCATGCACAGAACATAGAAATTTTTACTTGGTTTACCCTCATCAGGCTATGCCTAAGGAGCATACAACGACGATGTGCCGCTGTACCAAATTTACTAAAGCACACTGTTTTTTACAAGGTTTGGGCCAGATCACTTCTATGCCCAGGATCACTGCCTTTACAAGGTTTTGGTTCAGCTCACTATTTTCCCAAGGGTCCCTTCCGATCTCTCTCTCTCTGGATCATTGCCAGTGGAGAGGATCACCTTCTTCCTCTTCCTTTTCTCACTGGTCTGGAAAGGATCCACTCACAGTTTATAGACTTGTAGGTCTCATCATTATCACTAATGAATACATCCTCTGTTGTATGTGGATGCTCTGTTGAAGTTCAAATTTCACCCGTAGATGAATCTCTCTTTTCACTGAAGGTATCGGGCAATCTTCCAGCTTTTGCGTAGCCCCGGAAAGACGGGCGTGCTCCAACAACACCTGGCACTCTTCTCCAAGCATGGCGCGCAAGTACCAAAATGGTGTGCAAGTCTTCGGCGCACAAGTCAAAACTGGAATGCAAGTCCACCTCAACCACTTGCATAGCACAACCTTCTTCAACTCCAAACGTGCGCGATGCACCTCCTTCTACACCCAAACTGATTTTGGCGCGCAACAAACAACCGGCGCGCAACTAACCACCTAGCGCGCAACCTTCACCTGCGTGACCACACAGCACTTGCGTGACCACCACACATGCGTGACGGGAGATCTAATTTTCTCTAAGTGTTGAGCTCGTGTAGAATGAGGAGGGGTCGACCTGTATTTATAGGCATTTAGACCCCCTGTGTGATGGCGCACAAGTCTCCCCTCGGCGTGCAAGTCACGGCACGCAAGTCTCTTCCCATGCAAGTCACTTGCATTACCAACTTCCAAACTTGGGATCCCTTCTCCCTTTACCATATTTTCATGTTCTGATCTTGAAAAAAAATAGGCACGCAAGTTTCCAATCCTCCTAGGCACCGGCGTGCAAGTCCTTTCTCGACGCGCAAGTCACTTGCGCGACCAACCCAATACTTGCGCGACCCTTATCCCTTTGTCATATTTTGGTGTTCTGATCTTGAAAAACATTAGGCGTGCAAGTTTCCTTGCCTTCAAGTACACGACGGGCAAGTCCCTTTTCCAAAAACCACATTTCTTCATTTTTTTATTTTCAGGCCCAAAAATTTGGCAAACACTAGAAAACGGCGCCACCTTGTATCTGTTCTTTTTGTACTACCTCCAGATCATCCATTCATTTGTCGATATTCTTGAATCAAACATTGATCGTTAACCACAGCTCTTGAACTCAACATGCCACCATAAAATCTCATTTGTCAACAAATTTGTATGTCATGGTTTTCTTTGTCAACAATCACAACACATATGTCCACTTTGTCAACAAACACAATCACCTCAAAAATGATTCAATGATGCCTTGAAGGATTTTTTCCCAATAATATCCCCCTTTGTGTTAGTTGACAACTCTTCCATACAAAGATACATCGTTAATTTTTCAGCCACCATTCCCCTATTGCGATTCCGATAGTGATAAAGGATTTACTCAACACATACTCTAAGACCACATGAGAAATGCTCGGCATGAGAAACAAGAGTAAATGAAAAGTTTATCAATGAATCACTTCAACTCTGACATCCACTGTTGACACCAAACCGATACCAATTTTTGGAAATATTCTTGCCGCATCCCAAACCACTCTTCTGCTTTTATCACGATCCCCATCTATCATGATATATATTCTTTGATCGATCACATCTAGCATCGTCAGATTTAATATTCTCCCCCTTTCTCATTGCTCTCCCCCTATCTCGTTGCTCCACCTATCAGCTTCTCCCCATATCATTCATGATTTGTCAAATAGCCACATTGTCTCTCCCTTGATTGTCTCTCCCTTGAACAATCACTATTTTATCCCCCTTTGTCAACGAACCCAAAGGTTACTCATTTTCAGTCTGTAACATAGTAGAGAACACATATCAGCACATTAGGGAAAACGCATCATACCTCAGGGAGAGGGGGGGTGGTCCCACATCCACACTCTTTCAAGTGCGGGGAGTCGACTGAACTCCCAAAGCCAGTTGATGTCTCTCAAAAGCTTCCTTGGATAAGGCATTTGTCAGAATGTCTGCAACTTGTAGCTCTGTAGGCACATACTCCAACTTCATGATTCCCTGCTCAACCTTCTCCTTGATAAAATGATACTTTATCTCAATGTGATTTGTTTTTGAATGATGGAATAAATTTTTTCTAAGATTGATAGCACTTGAGTTATCGCACTGGATTCCGATCGAAGACTTCACTTCAACTCCCATATCTTCAAGCTGTTGCATCATACATAATAATTGTGTGCAAGCTTGAGTGGTCGTAATATACTTAGCTTCTACGGTGCTTAATGAAATGAAATCTTGCTTCTTCCTAAGCCAAGAAATACACAGTCCACCAAGATAGAACGCACCTTCTAATGTTGATTTCTTATAATCATCTAAACCGGCCCAATCTACATCAGTATATCCCAATAACTCTATCTGAGATTTTTCATTATATGTCAAGCTGAAGTCCACCATGCCCTTGATATACCGAAGTATTCTTTTCACTACATTCATGTGGATTTCATTGGGATTACTCTGATATCTTGCTACTTGGCATGTGGCGAAAACAATGTTAGGCCTTGTCGCAGTTAAGTATAGTAGACTTCCAATGATTTGCCTATATTTTGTGATATTTACTGCCTTGCCATCCTCGTCTTTGGAAAGTTTCATCCGGGTAGCAACTGAAGTCTTCATATCCTTGGAATTTTCCATTCCAAACCTTTTCAAAACCTCTTTGGAATATTTTGATTGAGAAATGAATGTTCCATTCCTTAATTGAGTAACCTGGAGACCAAGGAAAAACGTTATCTCTCCAATCATTGACATTTCAAACTCATTTTTCATGAATTAGGAAAACTGTCTGTACTGAGCTTCATCTGATCCGCCAAAAATTATGTCATCGACATACACCAGCACCATCATCCTTTGATTACTATCATTGCTAAAATAGAGATTGCAATAAACTCCTCCATGATGGAAACCAAGCTTCTTCAGGTACTGATCAAGCCTTGAGTACCATGCCCTTAGTGCTTGTTTTATCCCATACAATGCCTTCTTCAGTCTAAAAACCTTGTTCTCATCCTCATGAATGATAAAACCATTTGTCTGCTCAATATACACTTCCTCCTCCAGAACCCCATTCAAGAATAAAGATTTGACATCCATCTGGAACACTTTGAACTTTCTTTGCACTACTATGGCTAAAAATAATCAGATTGTCTCCATCCTTGCAACCAGTGCAAATCTCTCATCAACATCAATTACCTCTATCTAGGAGTACCCTTTTCACACTAGTCGTGCTTTGTTTCGAACCACTGCACCATCTTCATTCATCTTTTTATGATAGACCCATTTAGTTCTGATGAAATTCTTATCTACTGGTCTCGAAACAATCTCCCACATTTGGTTCTTCTCAATCTGATCAATCTCTTCATTCATATCCTGAACCCAGTTTTCATCTTCAGCTGCATCAGCAAAACATTTCGGCTCTACCTGAGATAGGAAAGATGTATGCTGCAGTGACTTCATTATTCTTGTATGAACTGGAGCTTTCTGATAACCAATGATATTCTTCTTATCAATTTCATCTTGACTCTTTGTCTTCCTTGAAGACACATACTTTGTTTCCTCTTTCTCATCATCAGTATATTCTTCTGAATCAGCCTCTTCCACTTCTACTCCCACTTTGTTTCTTACCTCCTCATCACTTTCATATAGAAATTGGTCACTAGGTAGTTGAGTATTCTATTCATTTTCAACTATAGTGACATCATTGCTCTCAACAATTTTTCCCAGCCTTTTGTTGAAGAATTTATATGCTTTTCTTTTCCCTGAGTAGCCAAATAATATTCCCTCATCTCCTTGAGACTCAAAATTTCTGTGATTTTCTTTGTTGAGAATGAAACACTTACTTCCAAAGATTAGAAAGTATTTTAACATTGGATTCATTCCGTACCACATTTCATACAGAGTCTTCCCTTCCTTCGGACACAACATAGACCTGTTCAAAATATAGACCGATGTTAAAACTGCTTCCTTACAAAATTTCTCTAGTAGGTCCTTTTCAATAAGAATCGTTATGTCCATGTTGTTTATGATCCAATTTCTCCTCTCAACTACTCTATTCTATTGGAAATTTTTCACTGATGAAACTTGATTCCTTATCCCATGTTTCTTGAGATAGTATTCAACTTGAATGTTTGTGAATTCTGTACCGTTATCAATACGAAACTTCAGAATTTTCTACCCAAGAATTCTTTCTGATTCCCTCTTATACTGCTTTATGCAACTAAACACCTCTGTCTTATGGGTAATGACAAATACCCAGGCCATTCTGCTATAATAATCAATGAAAAGAACATAGTATCATTTCCCATTTATAGCTCGTGGTGAGATAGGTCCACATACATCAGCATGCACCAATTCGATCACTCTAGTTGATTTCTGTTCCTTTGGCCTGTATGTCTTTCTGATGATCTTCCCTTGTTGTCAAGCATCACATGTATGAGTGATATCACGTGATAATTTTGGAAGGTCTCTAGCAGCATCACACTTTACCAGATCTTCCATGGATGGTTGTCATAGATGACCAAGTCGCTTATGCCACAACTAGTTTTCTTCCTCTCTGGATAAAAGGCATGTATCTTCTTCCCCACCTACAAGGTAAAGATTTACCTTTTTACTTTTTCCTTGTAGAACAACTGCTCCATCTTTTCCTTTCACAACACACATCTTCTTGGTAAATTGGATAGAGTGCCCAGAGTCACATAGTTGACTGACACTGAGAAAGTTATGACTAAGACCCTATACTACCAAGACATCAGCACGTCTCATTTCTTTTCCCCCAAACTTGGCTTTTACTAATCCAATAATCTTCAGGCCTTCATCATTTCCAAATTTCACAAGTCCTCCTTTGTCATATTTTATGCCTGTAACAAGATCCTTATTACCTTTCATGTGAGATGTGCAACCACTATCAAGGATCCATACACCAGAGCGATCTGATGACTTAAGGGAAATTTCTTCCACCATAGCCTTATCATTTTTCTTCTTCTGGGTCCATACTTTTTCCTTCACACTCGGCATGGATTGAGACTTCTGTTCTTTCTCAGAGTATGATGGACCAACTTCATTTTGAAATGCCGCAAATCTATTCTGCATTTTTAACTCACCTGTTGGTTTATTGATCTGATGCTTGCAAACATTTTGATTCTGCTTTGGCATATTTCTCTTTATGGTATAAGTGTAGTACCTAGCCATGTGCCCAAATCCTCTGCACCAAAAACAGTTTCCTTCGAAATATATTCTGGAAAACCATTCTCTGTTTAGATACCACCTTTGTTCTTGTTCCCTTCGATATCTCTTGGCTATGGAACACACATACTGTGAATGTCCCATATTTCAACAAAAATAACACCTGATATAAGGTGCATTCCTTCGTTTTACTTAAGCACTATGATTTTCCCCTTGGGATCTCTGAATATTTTGATTCTACTTTGTGCCCAAATCAACCTTCAATCTCGAGATGAGTGCTTGCGGTCTGACTTCAATTGCCACAGATTTTTGCTTCTGATCAAACCCTGAGTCAGCCTTGACTTCTGAGCTCAATTGCTGCTTCTTTCCTGTTGAACTACTAGGATCCTCTTCCATCTTTTCAGTCTTTGGAATGACCTGCTTTCCCAAAAATGTGTTGGTAATCAAGGGTTTTTCCTGGTCTTTAACTTTTCTCCGCAGACTGACAGCTTCTTCTTCAAGCACTTTGATACGCTTGATGTGATCTTTAACTTTTCTATTCAATCCATTGATATCCCTTTTCTATTCTTCAATCTTGAGCTTATACTCACTAACTGATTCTGAGTTCTCTGGTGATGATAACGTGAGTTTCTCAATTTCTTCGATTAACTCAGACTTCTCTTCTTCTTGCTGCTGCATATAGATTTTGGCATCACGAACAACTTTGTTAACTTTCTTTGTTTTGGCTCTCCAAACATCTATCTCCTCAAGAGTAGCCTCTAACTCGTCTTGCATATCTATTCTTCCTTCCACTTCTTCTTCTTCATCATCACCTTCATTTTTGTTCTTCTCTTGATAACTACCAACGACTTCCACCATAGCATTTTCTCCATGATCTTTGCATATCTCTATCTCCTCAACCTCCTCGGATTCAGACTCATCAGAACTATTGAATTCTTTTGAAAGGAGATTTTTCTTCTTGAAGAAATTTCTCTTGAACTGTTTCTTTCCTTTCCCATAAATAAATGACTTCTTCTTGGTAATTTTGAATTCGTCGACATCATCATCTTCTTGGAACTTTTTGGGATACCTTGCTGCAAGATGGCCAACCTTTCCACATCAAAAATAGGCTAGTGGAAGTTTCCCTTTAAAGTTTCCTTTTCCTCTTTGAATATTTGAGGAAAGGAATGAAATTACCTCATCTGTCTCTTCTTCTTCCTGAGCTTCTTCAATGGTGAGATTTTTCAAGGCCTTGAATGCCACCTATTTGGATTTCCCCGTTTCCACATCATCATTATCATCAATTCTCATTTCATATGAAACAAGGGTGTTGTGTAGGTTATCTAATGTCAGCACTTTTGGATCTTTATCTTCTAGCACTGAAACTTTCAGATTGAACCGAGGTGGAAGTTTCCTCAAGATGCACTTCACAATTTTTATGTCTTCAATAACTTCTCCAAGACCTCGCATGTCTTCCACTTCAACATTTACCCTGTCGAATAATGCATCAATAGACTCATTCGGGTTCATTCTCAGATCTTCATACTTGTTCCACAACACTTGCAGCTTTGCCTCTCTGACCTTTGTATCCCCTTCATATATATTCAATAAATTTTCCCACATGGAACGTGATGTTTTTCAAGACATAAACTTTGTATATATAGGATTGGATAGGGCACCCCCTAAGGCATTGATTGCTTTGGCACCAGCATCCAACTCTTTATGCTCAGCTTCTGATAATGCACCATTATTAATATCAGCTATTATGCCATGCATTTCTGCCATGAACACATCCATTCCTAATGACCAGAAGTAGTGTTGCATATGATTCTTCCATAGCTGAAAATTGTTCACGTTGAAGATCAGAATCCCTTTATGATTGGTAACCTCCATTTGAGAGAGAATCACAGATAATAACATTTCCCTCTGATACCAATTATTAGGTCCACAAGGCTGAATACCCTGAGAGGGGGGGTGAATCAGGGTGTGACTAAATAAAAATTATAACCCGTTCTAATCTTGTTTCGCTGTTAAGAAAAATCCTCTTCTCTCTCTTTCCCATTGCACAATATAAACATACAGTAAAGAATGCACAAGACACATCAATTTTTACTTGGTTCACCCTCACTGGGCTACGTCCAAGGAGCATACAACAATGATGTGTCGATGTACCAAATTCACTAAAGCATACTGTTGTTTACAAGGTTCGGGCTAGATCACTTCTATGCCTAGGCTCACTGCTTTCCCAAGGGTCACTCCCTATTTCTCTCTCTCTGGATCACTACCAGTGGAGAGGATCACCTTCTTCCTCTTACTTTTCTCACTGCTCTGGAAAGGATCCACTCATAGTTTATAGACTTGTAGGTCTCATCATTGTCACTAATGAATACATCCTCTGTTGTATGTGGATGCTATGTTGAAGTTCAACTTTCACCCGTAGATAAATCTCTCTTTGATCCGAAGGTATCGGGAAATCTTCCAACTTTTGCGTAGCCCCGGAAAGACGGGCGTGCTCCAACAACACATGGCGCTCTTCTCCAAGCCCAGCGCGCAATGTCCCAAAACAGCATGCAATTCTTCGATGCGCAAGTCAAAACTGGCATGCAAATCCATCTCAACCACTTTTTTGAAACAACCTTCTTCAACTCCAAACTTGTGCGATGCACCTCCTTCTACACCCAAACTAATTTTGGCGCGCAACAAAAAACCGGTGCGCAACTAACCACCTGGCGCGGAACCTTCACCTACGTGACCAAACACCACTTGCATGACCACCACACCTGTGCAACAGGAGCTCTGATTTTCTCCAAGTGTTGAGCTCGTGCAGAATGAGGAGGGATCGACCTGTATTTATAGGCATTTGGACCCCCTGAGTGATGGTGCACAAGTATCCCCTCAGCGCACAAGTCACGACGCGCAAGTCTCTGCCCTTGCAAGTCACTTGCGCGACCTACTTCCAAACTTGGGCGCCCTTCTCTCTTTTCCATATTTTCATGTTCTGATCTTGAAAAAAAATAGGCGCACAAGTTTCCAATCCTCCTAGGCACCAGCACGCAAGTCCTTTCTCAGCGCGCAAGTCACTTGCGCGACCAACCCAATACTTGCACGACCCTTATCCCTTTGCCATATTTTGGTGTTCTGATCTTGAAAAACATTGGGCACACAAGTTTCCTTGCCTTCAAGTACACTACGCGTAAGTCCCTTTGCCAAAAACCAATTTTATTTATTTGTCGATTTTCAGGCCCAAAAATTTGGCAAACACTAGAAAACAGTGCCACATTGTATCTGTTCTTTTTGTACTGCCTCCAGATCATCCCTTACTTTGTCGACATTCTTGAATCAAACATTGATCGTTAACCACATCTCTTGAACTTGACATGCCACCATGAAATCCCCTTTCTCAACAAATTTGTATGTCATGGTTTATTTTTTCAACAATCACAACACAGATTTCAACTTTGTCAACAAACACAATCACCTCAAAAATGCTTCAATGATTTTTTGATTGATTTTTTCCCAACAGTTCCAAAGTCAACATATTCCACATATAACTTTCTTTCAACTTTTCATTTAGAAAAATTGAACATTCTGAAACAAATTTCAAGCTCATAATACCATGCACATGGAGCTTATTTTAGATCATACAAAGATTTATTAAATTTGCAAACTTTTTTTAATCCTCATCAAGTATAAACTCCCAAGGTTGTTCAATGTAAACATCTTATTCAATTTATCTATTGAGAAGTGATGAATTTACATCCATCTAATATACTTCATAATTTTGGTGAGCAACCAGTGCTAGAAAAATTCAAAAATACTCTAACCTTGAAATAGGGGAAAAGGTTTCATAAAACTCCACACCTTCCACCTGTGCATATCCTTTACAAACAAGTATTTCTTTGATTCTTGAAACTTCTCCATGATCATTAAATTTGTTTATATAAACCTACTTTGTTTCGATAATATTTTTATTTTTTGGTCATAGAACAAGTTCTCATATTTCATTTTTCTCAATCTGATCCAACTCTTCATTCATAACATCCACACACTCTTTGTGTTGAATATAGTTTAAAAGTGATTATGGTTTAACTTTTTAGATAAGTGAAGTCTGATTTTTTAGTCTCAAATTTCTTCTAGTCTAAACTAGAGCCTTTTTATTTCCAATAATATTTTTAGACTCAATATGTTTTTTAAGGTATGAGATTTCAATGTTTCTTATTTCTATCTGAAATTTCCTCATCAAAATATTCTCTTGAATCTTGGTAAGGATGTTTTGAATTACTTTTATCATCATTGGAAATCTCTAGTTTATCATCCCTAGCATTCTCAATAAATTTTGTTAAGGAATTTTGATTTTCAATTACTTTCACATCATATGAGTCTACCAACCTCTGTAAGCATCTATTCCAACGTTTTTAACTTCTTCCATTGGGTGAATAACCAATAAAAATTCCTTCCTCATATTTCTCATCAAACTTTCCCATATATAGATTTTTTATTTTTAGTAAACATAGACTTCCAAAAACATTAAAATAATTCAATGAAGGTTTTTTTGTTATAACACATTTCATAAGAAGTCATGTTGGTTTTTGGTCTCAACAATCATCTATTTTGAACATGTACAATAGTATTAACAGTTTTTTTTCAATAGAACTTTGAAAGTTTATATTCTACTTACATACTTATTCCCATTTACACCAAACTTCTATTATTTCTTTATGATACTCCATTTTATAGTGGAGTATAGGGAGCAATATACACATGTTTTATACCATGCTTTCTCATATAGGTTTCAAAAGTATTTATTATGAATTTTGTGCCATTATATGTTCTCGACTTCTTTATATAAACCCCTATTTGTTTCCCAAATTTTTTTTCTAAAAAACCTAAACATTTCCACAAACTTAGAATTATGTTTCATAAAAATAATGTTTTTCATTCGAGTGAAATCATCAATAAATGTGATGAAGTATAATTCTCTTTTTATTTATCGATGTCTCATTGGTCCACATAAATCAGAATGAATAATATTAAGAGGTTTTTTGGATTGAATCTCAACTCTCTTATGACTTTTTTTAGTCATCTTCTATTTTGGAAAAGTAACACAGAAATCTTCATCTATTCTTTTAAATTTGAGAAAAAAACGAACAACATTAACTTTAAAAAGTTATTTCATGTGTTTTTCCAAGGTGGCCAAGTCTTTGATGCCACAAATTATTTTCATCTTCAACACTCAAGTAATATTATTTATTAAACTCTCATATTTGGAAGAGATTCTCACTATTTCTTTCACATTTTGTAATAACTTTTCCATCTTTCACACTTTTGATAACACAAGAATATTTTCTGATGATCAATTTTTTTCCATTATCAAAAATTTGAATTATACTAAGTAAGTTATGATTTATCCCATCGATAAATAAAGATTCTTTAGATTTCAACTTTTCTGTTTCAATCTCAACCGTTCTAATTTCTTTGATTTTTAAGAAAATATCATTACCAAAGGTAACTGATCCCACATCATGACTTTCAACAAGTTTTAATATTTTTATATCACCTATAACATGCTAAGAACAAACACTATCATGTATCCATGATTTTTTCCTTATACTTTATTTTAAAGTTATCTCAACAACAAAAGTTATTTCTTCAACTTTCTTCTTTCCACCTTTCTTTTCTTTTATACTACAAGAAACTAATTCTAGAAAGAGTGTTATACATATTTTGGAAGGATAAAAAACTTCGTCATATCTTCCATAAACTTCTTCCAGACATTCAAATTGATTTTTCATTGGAAGGTTTCTAATATCTTGAGATTTTTCTTTTCTAACTCTCTGTAGGTTATGAATGTTACTCATCCTTCTTCCACTATTACTTTCAATTTCATCAAAACTTCATCCGAGAAGTGACAGGTTGTAATAACTCATATATTCCTTTTAGGTATGGATCTTTTTTTTGGGTTTTTTTGAGGAAAAAAGAAGAAAAGAGGATTTTCTAAGTACACATCGTGTACCAAGATTTCCACATACAGCCACGTTTTGACCATATAATGGCTGAATACATGGCCATGTGGTGACGTGGAAGACCTACTTAAGCTGAGGTCTAGTTGAGGCTACTACATGGTGTGTAGTGTTAATGAACACATCATGTACTTTTAATTTTATTTGATATATCGGAAGGGGGTCGCATATCATGTCTAGAAACACCATATTCTCCTCGTGTTTCATACAGGAGTGTTGCAGAGTGCCTAGAAAACTTTGAGCCCCTGATTCTCTATCTGATATCTGATTGAGACACTTTTGGGTGCATTGGAATCCCACCAGTGATTTCTCAAACCCTCCTGATCCTTTCTTCCTGATTCATCATCTCTTGTGAGTTATTCAAGTTTGGGTGTTTTTCACCTTTTTATAGATCTACATTGATCTAGGCTAATTCAATGGCCAACGTTCAAGTATATCAATCATATGACATCTAGGTAGGTGTTTTTTTTTTCCTTTCGTTGTTTTTATTTGGATTATATGTGCTAAAAGTGCCACATACCCACGTTTTGGGTATTGCGTGATTTTTGAAATTAAAACCTGTTATTACCTGCTTTGGTTTATTGTTTGATAAAGGGTTTTTTCTTATTTGTAAGGTTAGATACCCTATCTAAGAAACACCCAATGGGTTTGTTTTTCCTTGATTGATTGTTTATGGTTGTTTGGTCCAGGTTTCCTATGAGGCATACCTTGTTTTCCATGCCTTGTTTGATTAGGAAAATGTTTGATGGATTATATGAAATGCCAGTGATATGCATTGTGAATGTTTAGACATGTAGTAGTTTTAGGTTATATGAGATGCTTTGATATAATATGCACAAAATTTTTCCAATGGACCATGAGATCCTTGGACCAGGAAGACTGAGGGGGCTTCCAGATTACTTATATGTATTATGTTTTTCCAATGGACTGTGAGAGCCTTGGACCAGGAAGGTTGAGGGGACTTCCATATTATTTACATAGGATCATGAGAGCCTTGGTGTAGAACTTTGAACAAAGGGGTTAGACCATGAGATATTTCCCATAGGGTCGTTATTTAATGAATTGATGCTATGTTGGACAAAGGGGTTATACCATGAGAGCTTTCCTAGAGGTTCATTTGTGAATAATTGAATGATTGTGACACGTCTTCCAAACCAAAGCACAAGCTTGGATTCGGTCTTACTTGATTTTATATATAGTCTTATGAGATGTCTGTTTTGGTTAATTTACACAGGGGGTATAGATATTAGGCTAGATACAAGGGTTACATGATTCAAAATATGGATAATATATGTTAAATTAATGTAATTGAAAACTGTAGGATTGTTTAATTTTGAGTACTTCTTAGTTTATTCCTTCATTCTTGCATATTACTTTCTATATATATTCACTGACAGTTAGGCACAAATCTTTTGGTGGTTGCCTACTAGGATTCATCTCACACCCTATTTGGGTCATGATTTTGGACCCGAATAGATTATATGATTACAGGTATATATAATGGAAATCGTCCTTCTTCATTAGGTACTTGATTATGGTTGGAGCTAGAGAGAATGGGACCAAGGTGAGGTTTTCAATGCTGTTGGAGTTTATTTATTTCTTTTGTACTTTGGTTTCTGTATTTATTTCCAGAATTATGAATTATTAGGATATTTTCTTAGATACATATTCCATTCAACATATATATATTGTGGATTTTGTTGGATTTACTTTCAGTCTTCCGCTGTTTACTTTTTTGTGGTATTTTTTCATCCTCTTTTGTTTTATATTTATATTTCACTATGTATACTCTGTCAATGAGGTAATAGTTTTCCCAATGTCTTACCTTATCCCTTGCTTCTAGTCAGTAGCCTCTGGCATTTGGGGAAATTCACTTGAGGTAATGTGACCAACCGGGTTTAGGGCACTTTTGGGTGGCACCCGAATCTAGGACGTTACAACGTGGTATTATAGGAGGTTTTATTTTCTATTTTGTCTTACTGTTTGGTGATATTTTAAAGGGATATGAAGGAAATAGAGTTTGTTAATTAGTTTTGTCTGGGAGTAGCTACCTCGTGTACAGGGAAAATCCAAATTACCCCGAATTGAATTGTAATTTTTGGATTTTGAACTATTACAGTTGATTCGATTTCACCGTTGGGTGACACACTTGTTTTGTCATATTAATATTGATATCATTTTGGTTCTATTTTGTTGAAACCTGGTGAGATGAGGGTATTCCATCTCATTTATCATATAGGCACTTGTTATAGATCACATGTAATGCATTCTTGTCATGTCATGTAGGGTGCATTACCAATTGCATACTATTTTGATAGATGTTGTACTATATATGTATGTTGTTTTGATAGATGTCATGATAGAAATACCTATTATTTTGATAGGGTATTGTTATATGTAAATTTTCATTTGGATGTATGCCAAGATTTGGTCTCTAAGGTATTATGGGCCCTCTTGGATCAAAATTCGGTGGATCATGTTTGAACTTTAATTGAATTGTTTTAAGTTATGAGATGAATAAGGATGTAAAACTTTTATTCATGGGGAGTATGGTCTCTAAAGGATCAAAACTTGGCAATCCCCATCCAAATTTTAATATTTTAGGGGTTATGGAGAAGTTTTAGATGATTACCGTCCAAAAAACCCAAAAAACACAGCGTGTGATGTTATGAACACACGCCATGTGTTCTTCTATTCTGGAAGAAATGAATTTTCTTAAGTACAAAATGTGTACCATATGTACACACCATGTAGTTGTTGACTGTGTGACTGAATATGTGATTAGAGACATGGAGTTGGAAAAATTTTGGGAGAACACACCATGCATTGGGAGTACACATCATGTTGTAATCGACCGTGTATTTGGTCGTGTGACTAATGACACAGGTGGATGGAACTTTTGTTGCACACGTCGTGTCTAGAGTTTGAACGCCATGTAATGTTACACCAGTAGAATCGTTTAGTTCTAGATGTGTAGAAATACTTGGAAAGGAGGTGATATTCAATTACATGTCATGTCTCAGGAGAAACAGGTCGTGTGTATGGAGTATTATATGAATAGGTTGGTAGGGGTACATGCCCATATTAAGGATTAATGGAACACACCATGTAGTGTTTCTACATGTCATGTAACCCTATTTTGAAAAACATGAATGTTTTATTTCACATGTTTCATTCTTTCACTTTTGAGTTGTAGTTCCACTAATGTTTTATTGAGGTGTGCGCTTGGACTTACAGAGCCATGCCACTAAGAAGTTCTTTGGTTGTACACCAAGTATAGGGTGATGATGAGACACTTGAAATGGTAGATCAAGAACTACCAGCAGATCCTCACATCATTCCCTTATTGGCACCAACTTTTATACTAAATGCATGTGCGGATTCACTGTTCCATGAAAGATTTATGAGGATAATGAAGACCTTTTAGGGATCACCACATCTTTCCCCAACTATGGAAGAGTTGATGTGGGTGTTCCAGTAGTAGAATCCTCCCACCTTTTCATGGGATGGAGCACCACAGGCTGTAGAGTCATGGTTGGAGGCCATACTTTCTCTCTTAGAGAATCTGTAGATGCCACCTGAGAGGAGGGTGAAGCTCATGACTTACATGTTATGTGATTCCATCAAGAGATGGTGGGATGTTATTTCACAGGCAGAAAAACATTGAGATATGGTTTGGAAATAATTTAAAAGGACCTTCTATGATTACTTCTACCCTGATACGTTGAGGGCTGACCGAGCCTGGGATTTCATGCATTTGGACCAGGGTGCTCTTTCATTAATGGATTATGCTTCTCACTTTACAGATCTTTAGTGCTTCTCACCTGTTCTGGGGGTGATGAGTTATCATTGTTTAGGTGATTTGAGGATGGTCCTAAGTATGACATTCAATCGCAGTTGAATGTTTTCATAATGAATTCGGTGACTGTTATATTAAACCAGGTGTTGTTTACCGAGCACAATATGAGGGAGTTTGGAGCGGTGAGCCAGGGCATTTTAGAATCCTATTCTAGTGATCCTTTGACTGGTAGCAAGAAGGGCCACTAGGATCCTCCATGTGGTGATTCTAGTAGTAGGGATGTATCTTCAGGTAGACAGGTGAGGTGCTACCAGTGCGGCAAGAGTGGGCACACGAGACCGCAATGCCCAAGAGACCCAGTTGAGTGCCAATATTGCGACAAGATGGGTCATCTTCATCATTTTTGTAGGATGTTCTCACCAACAACTAGTAATAGGGGATATGTTATGACTCCATATAAAATATATGGGCCACTAGTTTCTCATCAGTTAGGGAACTAGAGTCCGTCAGGCCGTTCAATCCGAGGAGGTGGTCAAGGCCATGGTATCCAGATGACAGATTTACAGCGCCAAAAGGTTGGATCAGCTCAGGGTAGTCAAGTAGGGTTGCAAGGCCATGGTACAGGTCAGACTTTTATGATGGAATAGACCCAGCAAGATCAGGATCCCGAACCCTCTACGATTAAAGGTATGATTCTAGTTTCCTCAGTTTTAGATTCTTCTCATTTTGATATAGGGGATTCCCATAGTTTTATATATTTTTATATTTTTAAGAGCCTTGGGATCTATATCTTTACTTCTAATAATGTCAGGATTCTAGACACTTTACTGAGGATTAAGATGGCTAGTGTATATCAGTGAAAGGAGTGACCTATTGATGTTGGTGGGTGTCCCTTCTCATGGAACCTCTATGTCTTAGATATGACAAGATTTGATTTCATTCTCATAATGGAATGGTTGATATCTTTTCTGGCCTTTGTTGTCTGTTATCGTTGTAGGGTGAGTTTTACATCACCAGTGGGTGGATTTTTATAAAAAAGGGCGAATGGTATGTCTAGGCGATCATAGCTGGACCCAAGCATCACATGTTAGGAGGAATTATAGCCCAAATTTCTAGTTTATATGTGGATGACTAGGGGACTTCACAAATGGAATTTCCTCTGGTGGTGGATCATTTTATGGATTTTTTTCAGTCAAATTTTCTGGTTTACCTCTAGAAAGCGAGGTAGATTTCTCTATTGAACTTGTTGTAGGAGTGGAACCAGTGTCCATTACTCCTTATAGGATGGATACACCAGAGTTATAGGAGATTAAGAAGTAGTTAGAGGAGTTGTAGGTGAAGGGTTTCATATGACCCAGTACTTCTCCTTGGGGTTTTCCTGTCTTTTTTGCGAAGAAGGTAGATGATACCCTTAAACATTATGTGGATTATCGGAAGCGGAACCAGTTAGTGGTCAAGAACGTATATCCCTTACTAAGTATTGATGATATCTTTGATAATCTTTTAGGATCCTGGGTGTTCTCGAATATTGACTTGAGATCTGGTTATTATAAGTTTCCTGTTATACCATCAGATATACCTCTTATAGCCTTTCTGAGTATGTATGGTCTATATGAGTATTTGGTTATGTCGTTCGGTCTCATGAACACGCCATCAGTTTTCATGGCACTGATGAACTGAGTGTTCCCTCCTTATATTCTTTTGTGGTAGTCTTCATGGATGATATCTTGTTGCTCTCACACTTGACACGATCATTCCATATTTCTTGAGATCGTATTGAGTATACTGAGAGAGCATCAGTTATATGATAAGATCTCAAATTTCCACTTTTTGTTTGATCAGATTCACTTCCTAGGTCATGTCATCTCAGAGATATAAGTATCAGTAGACCCAGAGAAGGTGAGATCTATAGATTCCTGGGAGCAGACAAAGAATTTCTTTGAGGTACGGAGTTTTTTTGGGCTAGCTGGTTACTACAGTTGCTTTATTCAAGACTTTTCACACTTAGAAGTGCCACCAACGGGCCTGAATAAGAATAGTGTGAAGTACTTGTGTAAATATTCCTATGATTCAACATTTCAAGAGCTGAAGAGGATATTTCCTTCATCATCGATACTGATTTTTTCGGAACTGGGTAAGAGTTACACCATTTACTGTGAAGAATCAGTTATCAGGTTGGGAGCAGTGCTTATGCAGGGGGAAAGAGTCATTGCAAATGGGTCTCAACAATTGAGGCCACATGAGATGAACTACCCTATGTATGATCTTGAGTTATATGTGGTTGTTCATGTTTTACACTATTGGAGACATTACTTACAGGGAGATAATTTTATGTTGTACACAGACAAAAAAATCTTGAAGTACATCTTTACTCAGCATGATATGAATTTTAGACAGTGAAGGTGGGTTGAGTACCTTCAGTATTTTGATTTGACCTTGACTACATGCCTGGGAAAGGAAACATAGTGGCTGATATGTTGAGTAGGAGGACTCATATATAGGTAGTTTAGAAGGCCAGTAGTGAGTGGCAGTTTGTAGATTTGTTATTTGAGATGAATTTGTAGGTACATGATAGACAAGGATTCTCGGTTTACTTTTTGTGTCTTGTAGGGACTACAGAGGGAATTGGGTACACAAGTACTTCTAAGTACAACTTACCATCCCCAGACAGATTTCCAGTCTGAGCGAACAATTTAGGTTTTGGAGGATATGCTTCAAGCATGTGTCCTAGATTTTAGGGGCTCTTGGGTGAGACACATAACCCTAGTGGAATTTGCCTAAAATAATAGTTTTTAGGTAATGATTCAGATATAATCTTATGAGGATTTGTACGGTAGGCCATATCGATCACCCCTATATTGGCTGGAGGAGAGAGAGGCAGCTATGTTGGGACCTCATCTTGTCCAGGAAACCACTAAGTAGGTTGAGTTGATTCGGAATAGGATGGATACTATAAAATCTCACCAGAAATCTTATGCTGATCAGTGGAGATGACCTCTAGAGTTTGAGGCCAGAGATCAGGTTTTCCTACAAGTCACACCGAGGTTAGGACACAAGAGGATTAGGAGACAGAGGAAGCTTTCACTAAGATAAATTAGGCTATTTGAGGTTTTGAAGAGAGTCGTTCTGGTTGCTTATCAGTTACAGTTACCTCAGAGGTACCAGGCTATGAATGACGTCTTTCATGTTTATCATCTACGACGTTACTTTTCAGTCATGTCTCATGTTTTTAAACCCGAGGAGGTTGAGTTGTAGCTGGATGCATCTCTGAGGAGCACCCTATTCAGATTGTATATCACAACATGAAGGTTCTCCATGGCCAGTCTATTCTTTTGGTACGAGTGTTATGGTAGCATGGGTGAGTCCAGAATGCGACTTAGGAGAGGGAGGCTGATGTGCGATTGTAGTGGAAAAAGTTGTCCTCAGATTCTTTTTCACCACCCTTTGAAGGGTAATTCGGAGAAAAATTACTTGAAGGGAGGAATTTTGTAAGAACCTGGATCTTCTTTTTAGGTACGGATCTTATTTTCAGTTTGTTTTGAGTAAAAAGGAATAAAAGAGTATTTTCTAAGTACACACTGTGTACTTCTGAGTACATGCCATCTACTTAGCTTGCAGTGTGAAACCACATTTTGACCATGTAACGGTCGAATACATGGTTTTGTGGTGACCTGGAAGGCCCACTTAAGTTGGGGGCCAGTTGAGTCTACTATAAAACATGTAGTGTTAATGAATATTCCATGTACTTTTCTTTTTATTTGATATATCAGAAGGGGTTGCGTCACATATCCAAAAACACCTTCTTCTCCTCGTGTTTCATACAGGAGCACTGTGGAGCGACCGATGAACTCCAAGCCCCTAATTTTCCATCTGAGCTCCAATTGAGACATCATCGGGTGTGTTGGAGTCCCACCAGTGAGTTCTCAAACCCTCTTGATCCCATATTCCCGATTCATCCTCTCTTGTGAGTTATTCAAGGTTGGGAGTTTTTCAAATTTCTATAGATCTATGACAATATAGGCTGATTCATGGGCCGACGTTCAATTATATCAATTGTACGACATCGAGGTAGGTGTTTTGTACATTTTTTTGTTTGTCTTTGGATTATATGTGTTAAAAGTTCCACATACCCACATTTTGGTTATTGTGTGATTTTTTGAATTAAACCCTATTATTACCTGCTTTGGTTTTTTGTCTTATAAAGGGTTGTTTCTTATGTGTAAGGTTAGATACATTATCTTAGGGACATCCCATGGGTGAATTTACCCTTGATTGATTGTTTATGTCCATTTGGTCCAAGTTTCATATGAGTCATACCTTGTTTTCCATTCCTTGTTTGATTAGGATGGAGTTTGATTGATTATATAAAATTCTTGTGATATGCATTGTGAATGTTTATCCATGTAGTAGTTTCATATTACATGAGCTTCTTTGATATAATATGATATAATATGCACATTGTTTTTCCAATGGACTGTGAGAGCCTTGGACCAGGAAGACTGAGGGGGCCTCCAGATTACTTATATGTATTATGTTTTTCCAATGGACTATGAGAGCCTTGGACCAGGAATGTTGAGGGGACTTCTATATTATTTACATAGGACCGTGAGATCCTCGGTGTAGAATGTTGACCAAAGGGGTTAGACCGTGAGAGAATTCCCAGAGTGTCGTTATTTAATGAATTGATGCTATGTTGAACCAAAGGGGTTAGACCATGAGATTTTTCCTATAGGTTCATTTGTGAATAATTGAATGATTTCGACACGTCTACCAAACCAAAGCACAATCTTGGATTTAGTCTTTCTTGATTGTATAGATAGTCTTATGAGATATCTGTTTTGGTAAATTTACATGGGGGATATAAAGATTAGGCTAGATCCTAAGGTTACATGATTCAATATATGGATAATAAATGTTAAATGAATTTAATTTAAAACTGCATGATTTTTTACTTTTGAGTACTTCCTATCTTATTGCTTCATTCTTTCATATTACTTGCTATATATATTCACTAACAGTTAGGAATAGATCTTTTGGTAGTTTCCTACTGGTATTCATCTCACACCATGTTTGGGTCATGCTTTTGGAGCCAAACAAATTATATGATTGTAGGTATAGATAAGGGAAAGTTCCCTTCTTCATCTGGTACTTGATTGCGGTTGGAGTTGGTGAGAATGGGACCAAGCTGAGGTTTGCGATGCTGTTGGAGTTTATTTGTTTCTTTTGTACTTTGGTTTATGTATTTCTTTTCAGTATTGTGAATTTTTTGTATATTTTCTTAGATATATATTCCATGCATCATATATATATATATATATATTATGGATTTTTTTGGATTTACTTTCAGTCTTCCGTTGTTTACTTTTTTGTGGTATTTCTGCTTCCGTATTTGTTTTATATTTAGATTTTTCTGTGTATACTCTGCCAATGAGAGAATAGTTTCCCTAATTTCTTACCTTATCCCTCACTACTAGTTAGAATCCTCTAGTGTTTGGGTAAATTCACTTGAGGTCATATAACCAACTGGGTTCGGGGCACTTTTGGGTGGCACTTGGATCTGGGACATTACAAAGTGGTATCATATGAGGTTTTATTTTCTAGTTTGTCTTACTGTTTGGTGACATTAGAAAGGGATATGAAGGAAATGGATTTTGGTAATTATTTGTGCCTGGGAGTAGCTACCTAGTGTATAGGGAAAAGCCAAATTACCCCGAATTGAATTGTAATTTTTAGATTTTGAACTATTACAATTGATTCGATTTCGTCGTTGGGTGACACACTTGTTTTGTACTATTAATATTGATATCATTGTGGTTCTATTTTGTTGCAACCCGATGAGATGAGGGTATACCATCTCATGCATCATATAGGAACTTGCTAGATATCACATGTAATGTATTCTTGTCATGTCATGTAGGGTGCATTACTAATTGCATACTATTTTGATAGATGTTGTACCAGATATGTATGCTATTGTGATAGATTTCATGATATAAATACCTTCTATTTTGATAGGGTATTTTTATATGTAAATTTTCATTTGGATGGACTCTAAGATTTGGTCCCTAAGGTTTTATGGGCCCTCTTGGATCAAAATTTGGTGGATCATGTTTGAACATTAATTTAATTCTGTTAAGTTATGAGATGAATAAGGATTCCATACTTTTATTAATGAAAATTATGGTCTCTCACAGATCAGAACTTGTCATGACTCATCAAAATTTTAAGATTTTGGGGGTTATGGAGAATTTTTAGAGGATTACTGTCCAAAAAATCCATAAAACACAGTGTGTGATGTTATGAACACACGCCATGTGTTCTTCTGTTCTGGAAGAAATGACTTTTCTTAAGTACACACTATATATTGTATGTAAACACCGTGTATTTGTTGACCGTGTGACTGACTATTTGATTAGAGACACGGGGTTGAAAAAATTTTGGTAGAACATTCCATGTATTGGGAGTACACATCATGCTGTAATCGACCGTGTATCTAGCCATGTGACTTATGACACAGGTGGATGGAACTTTTGTTGTACGTGCTGTGTCTAGAGTGTGCACTCTGTGTAATGTTACACCAGTAGAACCGTGTAGTTCTAGATGTGTATAAATACTTGGTAAGGAGGGAATATTCAAGTACACATCATGTCTCAGGAGGAACATTTCGTGTGTATGGGGTGTTAGATGACTAGGTTGGTAGGGTTACACACCCATATTAAGGCTTAAAGAAACATGTCGTGTAGTTTTTTTACATGTCGTGTAACCCTATTTTGAAAAACTTCATTGTTTTCCTTCAACTGATTCATTTTTTCATATCTGAGTTGTAGTTCTGTTAATCTTGTACTGAGGTGTGCATTTGGACTTGCGGAGTCATGAAACCAAGACGTCCTTCAGTTGTATACCAGGTACAGGGTAGTGATCAGAGAATGGAAATGGTAGATTAAGGACTACCAGTAGATCCTCTTGTCATTTCATTCTTGGCACCATCTATTATACCAAATGCAGGTGCGGATACACAATTCCATGAAGGCTTTATGAGGATGATGCAAACCCTTTATGGAGAACCACATCTTGCCTTGACTATGGCAGAGTTGATGCAGGTGTTCCAGTAGTAGCATACTCCCACCTTTTTAGGTTATGGAGGACCACAGGCTGTAGAGTCATGGTTGGAGGCCATACTTTCTATCTTCGAGCATCTGTAGACGCCACCTGAGAGGAGGGTGAAGCTCGCAAATTACATGCCACATGATTCCACCAAGATATTTTGGTATTTTGTTTCATAGGCGGTAAAACATCGGGATATGGTTTTGGAAGAATTTCATAGGACCTTCTATGATTATTTCTAACCTGAGATGTTGAGGGCCAACCGAGCCTGGGAGTTCATGAATTTGGACCAGGGTGCTCTTTCAATGATGGATTACGCTTCTCACTTTACAGAGCTTCAGTGCTTCGCACCTGTTCTGGGAGTGATGAGTTATCACTGGAAAGGTTATTTGAGGGTAGTTTTAGGTACGAAATATGATCGTAGCTAAATGATTTTAGGATAAAATTGGTGACTGCTATATTAAACCAGGAATTGATTACTGATCACAATCTAAGGGAGTTTGGAGTAGTGAGCCAGTGCAGAAATAGTGGTAACACGAGACTGCAGTGCCCAAGAGACCCAGTTTAGTGCCGATCTTGTGAAAAGATAGGTCATCTTCAGTATTTTTGCAGGATGTTATCACCAAAATCAAGTGAGAGGGGGTCTTTTATGACTCCACATACAGAAGAGGGGCCACCAGTTTCTCATCAGTTAGGGAACTGGAGTTCTTCAGACCATTCAAGCTGAGGAGGTAGTCATGGCCATGGTATCCAGATGACATATTTCCAGTGACAATAGGGTGGATCAGCTCAGGGTGGCCAAGTAGGGTTTCAAGGCCGCGGTACAGGTCGGACTTTTACGATGGAATATACCCATCAAGATTAGGATCCCAGACCCTCTACAGTTATAGGTACGATTCTAGTTGCCTCAGTTTTAGATTATGCTAATTTTGATATAGGGTCTTTCCATAGTTTTATATCTTTATCCATTGTGAAGAGCCTTGGGCTATGTATCTTTACTTGTAATTATGTCATGATGCTAGACACTTTGTTGTGTATTAGGATGGCTAGTGTATGTCAGTACAAGGAGTGACTTATTAAGATTGGTAGGTGTCCCTTATCATGGGACCTCTATGTCTTAGATATGATAGGCTTTGATGCCATTCTCAGAATGGACTAGTTAGTCTCTTTTCAGGCCTTTGTTGACTGCTATCACTACAGGGTGATTTTTACAACACCAGTGGGTGGATATTTTCTACACAAGGGTGAATGGGATTTCTGGGTGAGCAGAGCTGGACCTTAGCATCATGGCTTAGTAGGAATTATATCCCAAGTTTCTTGTCTATATCTAGATGACCAAGGTACTTCCCAAATGGACTTTCCTCTGGTGGTGGATCATTTTAGGGATTTTTTACAGTTGACTTTTCAGGTTTACCTCCATAAAGGGAGGTATATTTATCTATTGAGATTGTGGAAGGAGTGGAACTGATGTCCATTTATCCTTATAGGATGGATACACTAGAGTTATAGGAGATCAAGAAGTAGTTAGAGGAGTTGTGGGCGAAGGGTTTCATCTAACCCAGTACTTATCCTTGGGGTTCACTTGTCCTTTTTGTGAAGAAGGCAGACGATACCGTTATAATTTATATGGATTATAGGAATCTGAACTAGTTAACGGTCAAGAACCGATATCCCTTACCGAGGATTGATGATCTCTGTGATCAACTTCGAGGAGCCTGGGTGTTCTCGAAGATTGACTTCAGATCCGGTTATGATCAGTTTCCTGTTAGACTATCAGATATACCTCTTACAGATTTTTAGATTAGGTATGGTCTATACAAGTATTTGGTTATGTCGTTCGGTCTCATGAACGCGCCAGCAGTTTTCCTGGTACTGATGAGCCGAGTGTTCCATCCTTACATCGATTCTTTTATGGTATTCTTAATAGATGATATCTTGGTGTACTCTCACACTCGACACAACCATTCCATTTATCTTGAGATCATATTGATTATACTGAGATAGCATCAGTTATATGCTAATCTCTCAAAGTTCCACTTTTGGATTGATCATATTCACTTCCTAGGTCACTTCATCTCGGAGACAGGAGTATCAGTAGACCCAGAGAAGGTGAGAGATGTAGATTCCTATGAGCAACTGAAAATTTTATTTGAGGTATAACGTTTTCTGGGGTTGGATGGTTACTACAGTTTCTTTATTCAATACTTTTCACGCTTAGAAGTGCCACAAACGGGCCTAACTAAGAAGGGTGCGAAGTAATTTTGGGTAGATTCCTATGATTCAGCCTTTCAAGAGCTGAATAGAAGATTGACTTCAGCACCGATACTGATTTTTTCAAAAATGGGTAAGAGTTAAACCATTTACTACGATGCATTAGGTATTGGGTTGGGAGCAGTGATTATGCAGGGGGAGAGATTTGTTGCATACGGGTCTCAGAAATTGAGTCCACGTGAGATGAACTACCCTACGCATGATCTTGAGTTATCTTTGGTTGTTCATGCTTTATGTTTTTTGAGACATTACTTACTGGGAGAGAATTTTATGGTGTACACATACCACAAAATCCTCAAGTACATCTTTACTCAGCATGATATGAATTTGATACAATGAAGGTGGTTTGAGTACCTTTAGACTTTTGACTTTCATCTTGCCTACATGCTTGGAAAAGGCAACACAGTGGCTGATATGTTGAGTAGGAGGACTCAAATATAGGTAGTTCAGGAGGCCAGTAGTGAGCGGTAGCTTATGGATATGTTCTCTGAGATTAATTTGGAGGTACACATCAGACAGGGATTCTTGGTTTACTTGTTGTGTCTGGAAGTAACTATAGAGGGATTTGGGTACACAAGTACTTCTATATACAACTTACCATCCCTAGAGAGATGTCTAGTCAGAGCGAACAATTTAGGTTTTTGTAGACATACATCAAGCATTTTTCCTAGATTTCAGGGGCTCTTGGGAGAGACACATACCCCTAGTGGAATTTGCCTACAATAATAGTTTTCTAACAATGATTTAGATGGAAACTTATGAGGATTTGTATGGTAGGACATACTGATCACCCCTATATTGGTTGGAGGTAGGATAAAAAGCTATGCTGGGACTTCATCTTGTCCAAGAAACCACTGAGTAGGTGGAGTTGATTCAGAAGATGATGGATAATATACAGTCTCTCCAGAAATCTTATGCTGATCTGTGGAGATTATCTCTAGAGTTCAAGGCTAGAGATAAGGTTTTCCTACAAGTCACACCAAGGTTGGGACATAAGAGGATTGGTAGATAGAGGAATATTTCACTAAGATATGTTAGGTTGTTTGAGGTTTTGGAGAGGTTCAGGTTGATTGCCTATCGGTTGCAATTACCTCAGAGGTCCCATGCTATGCACGAAGTCTTTCATGTTTCTTAGATAAGACGTTACTTTTCAGTATCATATCATGTTTTTAAACCCGAGGAGGTCGAGTTGGAGGTGGATGCATCCTTTGAGGAGAACCCTATTCAGATTGTGGATCACAACATGAAGGTTCTCTGTGGTTGGTCTATTCCTTTGGTATGGGTGTTATGGCAGCATGAGAAAGTGTAGGATGAGACTTAAAAGAGGGAGGCTGATGTGCGATTGCAGTGGACAAAGTTGTTCTTAGATTATTTTTTCACCACCCTTGGAAGGCTAATTCAGGGACAAATTACTTTAAGAGGGGAGTTTGTAATAACTTGGATCTTATTTTCAGTTATGGATCTTATTTTCTGTTTTTTTTAGGAAAAAGGAAGAAAAGATTATTTTCTAAGTACTCGATGTGTACTTATGAGTACATTCCATGTACCTAGCTTTCCGTGTGAAACCACGTTTTGACCATGTAATGGCTGAATACATGGTTGTGTGGTGACCTAGAATACCCGCTTAAGTTAGGGGCTGATTGATTCTACTACATGACATGTAGTGTTAATGAACACGCCACATACTTTTCTTTTTATTTGATATATCAGAAGGGTGTCACGTCTCATGTCTAAAAACACCATCTTCTCCATGTGTTTCATAGAGAAGCACTATAGAGAGACCGATGAACTCCAAGACCCTAATTCTCCATCTGAGCTCCGATTGAGACACTGTCGAGTGCATTGGAATATCACTGGTGAGTTATCAACCCATATTGATCTCTTCTTCCTGATTCATCCTCTCTTGTGAGTTATTCAAGGTCAGGAGTTTTTCACCTTTTGTACGACATCAAGGTAGGTGGTTTATTCCTTTCATTTTTTGTATTTGTATTATATGTGCTAAAAGTGATACATACTCACATTTTGGGTATTGCATGATTTTTGGAATTAAACCCTATTATTACCTACTTTGGTTTTTTGTTTGATAAAGGGTTGTTTCTTATGCGTAAGGTTAGATACCTTGTCTTAGGGACACCCCATGGGTGCATTTCCCCTTGATTGATTATTTATGGTTATTTAGTTCATGTTGCATATAAGGCATACCTTGTTTTCCATGCCTTGTTTGATTAGGGTGGAGTTTGATTGATTATATGAAATGCTTGTGATATGCATCATGGATGTTTATCCATGTAGTAGTTTTAGATTACATGAGCTGATTTGATATAATATGATATAATATGCATATTATTTTTTTAATGGACCATGAAAACCTTGGACCAGGAAGACTGATGGGGCTTCCAGATTAATTGTGCGTATTCTATTTTTCCAATGGAACATGAGATACTTGGAATAGGAAGGATGAGGGTACCTATAGATTATTTACATAGGACCATGAGAGCCTTGGTGTAGAACTTTGACCAAAGGGGTTATACCATGAGAGCTTTCCTAGTGGGTTGTTATTTAATGAATTGATGCTATGTTGGACCAAAGGGGTTAGACCATGAGAGCTTTCCCAGAGGGTCATTTTTGAATAATTGAATGGTTGTGACATGTCTTCCAAGAAAAATCACAATCTTGGATTCAGTCTTACTTGATTTTATAGATAGTCTTATGAGATGTCTATTTTGGTTACTTTACATGGGGGATACATATATTAAGCTAGATCACAGGGTTACATGATTCAACAGATGGATAATAAATGTTAAATGAATGTAATTGAAAACTGTAAGATTGTTTACTTTTAATTACTTTCTAGTTTATTGATTCATTCTTGCATATTACTTGCTATATATATTCACTGACAGTTAGGCATAAATATATTTGTGGTTTCCTACTGGGATTCATCTCACACCCTGTTTGGGTCATTATTTTTGACCTAAAAAGATTATATGATTATAGGTACAGATAATTTCAAGCACTCTTCTTCATCGGGTACTTGATTGCAGTTGGAGCTGGAGAACATGAGAGCAAGCTGAGGCTAGCGATGCTGTTGGAGTTTACTTGTTTCTTTTGTACTTTGGTTTCTGTATTGCTTTATAATATTGTGAATTGTTTGACTATTTTCTTAGATAAATATTACATGAATCATATATATATATATATATATATATTGTGTCTTCTATTGGATTTAATTTTAGTCTTCCACTATTTACATTTTGTGGTATTACTTCTTCCTCTTTTGTTTTATATTTAGATTATAATATGTATACTATGTCAATGAGGGAATAGTTTCATCAATATTTTACCTTGTACATCACTTCTAGTCGATAGCCTCTGGTGTTTGGGGAAATTCTCTTGATGATCGTGTTGTCGAGTACGTCAAATTAGTTGTTTAGTTTTTACTAGAATTTCTTTAATATAGCAGCAACCCTAGGTCGTCTCTCGACGGAGCCTTACATAATTAATTAAAAAAGAGGGTTTTGATTATGAAGATAAAAGGGGAATGATATTTAATAAAACTTGGGGTTTGATGATTAAATATGATAATATAAAAACTAAAGCGATAAAACAAAGTAGAAATGAACAAGATTAATTAAATATGCTTAACCCAGAGGAGTATCGTGATGATAATCCTTCATAGATTCAAGAGAAAGGGAATAGATATTTCAATACCTAGTTTGTAACACATATTACCATAATGTTACTGATTTTATACTAGGATACCTCCTAGGTTTCATTCGAAAACACATAATGATTCACCGGACACCGCCGATGATTGGGTGATTTGTGTTCGACTTCATAACTGAAACTTACCAAGGAAACACATCAAGAACTCGATGTGTTGTCCAGGTTTGTATGTTATTTTTTGTGATACCATGACATAAATTTACATGGCCTTGACAGTGTTTATGTGATTTCAATTTACCAATATAAACCACACAAACACTGCAATTGAATGAGGGAGGAAAAAGGGATGAACGGCGTGTGAAACATCATGAAAGGGTATCCCCAAACATGATCATTTGAGTTGAGTATGAAATACCAATATATAACTCAATTAAATAAAAATAGAGTATGTATAAAAACAACATACAACCTGGAGTTAAAAAGATCATTAAAAATAATACAAGAATGAAGCTCGGGATTACATCATGTTCCTCTTCGGGTGATCATAAGGGGTTTAGAAACCCATGGGAGGGGAGGAAGAAGAAGATTTTTAAGTATCACTTACCATAGCCTCTAGAAATTATAGGAATTATGGGGAGACACATTTGGGACTCCAAAATGGAAGCACCTTTCCTCCTGGTTGAACTCCAAAATGGGGTGCCCAAGGTGCCAATTTATAGGCAAAGTGGGAAGTGGTTTTGGGCATCCTTATTTCACAAATCCACTTGGTCCATGGATTTGGCTAGTCATAAAGTCTTAAATTACTTTGGAAAAAACTATATAGTTTTTTACCGAAACCTTTTCTACCTCCATGTAAAAGTTTTCATCTAGATATGGAATATAATAAGAGATATATCCAAAATACAAAGTCAAAGTTTTGACCCTGTGCAAATCCACTTTATTGGAAAGATAAGTTTTTATGGGAATTTTAATGGAATAATTGGGCTTAGTTTCCTTCATATTAAATGGATCTAATTAAATTTAGGACCACACCACAAAGTTTCAGACCATTTGAATTCACGGTTTAGTATCATCAAGCATTTTAGTCCACTAGTGTGCTTGGATGATGTGCAGATTGACCCACTTTTCTTGGACTTCATCATGGGTCATCCAAATCACCTCTACCTACAATATAATTATCAAAACAAGTAACATTTCCATTTTTAATAGTGTTAGACATAGAATAATTGAACAAAAAATGGAGTGAAATTTGTTATTATACTTGTAATTTTTAATACAAAACCCGTTTAATATATTGGTATAAGGGTGAAATAAAAAAGTGAATTGTGGTACGATCACACCCCCACACCTAAACATTTGCACTCTTAGGAAAAGTATACTATCGTAATCATGTTTTATTACTAAATCAAAGGTGTGAAAACATCCAAGATTATTTGAAATTAAATTAATCATTTATACTTTATGGAATCAATTTTCCTATCATTTTTCATTTCTCACATTCAAATTTGTTTAACTTCATTGTTCACCCATGCAACATTTCCCAACCTACCTCGCCTAAAAAAAATTCCTCTTCACTCAAGGAACATATTAAAGTGGATTTACGGTCTTTTCCTAGAGTTCATGTGATCTTACCATATGCTTTCCAAAATTATCATTTCTCTACTAGCAGAAACTAGTGTGCTACTCAAGAGAACTTCCAATAGTTTGTTCTGAGGTTCAAGGGTTGGTAGGATTTAATGTTTAAAAATCTGAGGCAAAATAGGAGTGTTTAATATCTTATTTACAAAACATGTCAAAATTCAGAAAGTGTTCACAATGAATGTACACACTCAACCCCTAAAGAAAGTGTATCACCTCCAACTCACTCTCCCCATTTTCCATTTTTGTGAGTCACAACCAAGAAGTGAATAATAATGAGTAAAAATCCTCTTTTATCCATTTTTTCTTTTGTTCTGTTTTTTTTTCAATGTATAGAACTGTTTTTTTGTATAGGTTTTTTTGGGGGAAAATAGGGGAAAATTTTTAAAACAATGATGTAATATGTATTTTGAACCCATTTCCCAAGGAAAATGTAGGCACCCTTTATATCAACCCATAATAATGATTATCTTCCCAGAATTCCCATGGAAACACCCTATCTCCCAAACTTGCTGAAAATAAAACAAGAATACACATAATATATGGGTAGGTAGGGATAAACTAGCTTGTAATGTGGCTACCTAATAGGAATTTCATGGTCTCTAAGGCTTAATAAGGATAAAATGTAAAGGTAGAAAAAAATAGAGGATAATTGTAAAAAGGGATTTTTAATGAACAATTTCCTCTATCATGAATGTAGAATAATTGAATATTATGGCTTAAAATAGAATCAAGGAAAGTTCTAGTTTCTCTACATTACCTGAGACTCTCAATAAAGTGATTAAGTGGAAGAATATTCAATAAAGGTCTTATAATTTCTCTCGGGTAAGGGATTAAAATATTTGTCAGTGCTAATGAGTCATGCAATTCAAAAATTCATTAAAAACCTATGAATGATTTGAAAATGAAAAATCTAAAAAAATATTCCATATCAACATTTATTTGAAAAAAAAATTCCAAAAATAATGGAATTTTCCACACAATCGACTCAATAATGAAAAATGATTTTGGATATTCTTTTTATGATCAATTTTTATCTAAAAATACAAAATAAAGAAATCAAAAATAAAAACACATTTTTTTTAAAAAAAATTTGTTTAATCATAACTATGACATTTCACCCTCCCCCATAATTAAAAGTTACATTGTCCTCAATGAAAGTATTTTTAATAAATAGAAAAGTAAAAAGAGGTAGGGAGAAGGAACAGCCTACTAAGTGGTGTCATATGTGGCATCTATCAGTTGGATTTCCTCCACGAGATTCTTTGTAAAATCCTCATAGAAGTGTTTAAGCCTCTTCCCATTGACAGTAATCCTTTTTCCACTCTTCTCATGAAAAACCTATATAGAACCAAAAGGGTAAACATCTGTAATGGTATAAAGATTGAGCCATTGGGAATGAATCTTACCTGGGTGGAGCTTTAGCGAAGAGTTATACATGAGAACCTTCTCACCAATATGAAACTTCTTCTGATGAATCATCATATCATGGATATCCTTTGTCTTCTCTTTATAGATATGAGATTTCTCATATGCATCACATCTAATTTTTTCCAACTCTTGAATCTGCAGCTTCCTATACTCACCTGCATCTGAAAGATTCATATTAAATTATTTAACATACCAATATACATGGTGTTATACCTCCACTGGGAGGTTAAAAGCCTTTACAAACACAATTATATATGGTGACATTCCTATTGGGGTTTTAAAAGCTATATGGTATGCCCAAAGTGCATCATCCAAACGCAAACTCCAATCTTTCCTATTGGGTTGTACCGTTTTTTCCAAGATTCTATTAACTTCCCGATTTGAGATTTCTTTTTGTCCATTATTTTGGGGGTGATATGCTATAGAGACTTTATGAACAACCCCATACTTACGAAGCAAATTTTTCATGTTGCTATTACAAAAATGTAAACCCTAATCACTAATGATGAATCTAGGTAAACCAAACCTACTGAAAATTTGAGACCTCACAAAATCAACAACCACTTGAGAGTCATTAGTCTTAGTGGCCTTTTCTTCCAAACATTTTGATACATAGTCAACATCTAATAAAATGTACAAAAAGCCAAATGAATTTGGAAAAGGCCCCATGAATTCAATGCCCCATGCATTGATGATCTCACAAAATAACATGGGCTGTTGGGGAATTTCATTCCTTTTGGATATATTCCCTGTGAATTGACATTGACTACATGACTTTAAAAATCTATGGGCATCCCTATAAAATGTCTTCCAATAAAGTCATGAGTCAAGGACCTTTCTAGTTGTACATTGAGAGCCAAAGTTACCCCCAAAATCCAAGGTGTGGCAGAAAGTCAAAACAGAGGTGAACTCATGGTCAAGGGACACACCGACGAACTACTTGGTCACAAAAAATTCTCCACAAATATGAGTCATCCCAAATGTACCACTGAGAATCATGATTAAGTCTTTGGGATTGTGAAGTTCTGAAATTAGTGGGGACCCTAGATGTTTCTAGAAAATTCACAATGTCTGCATACCAGGGGGTAAGGTCCACAACATCACAAAGGTTCTCATGAGGGAATAATTATCCAATGGGGAGGGGTGAGTCAACATGATGATTCAATTATGGTAAAATCCTTCTAATGTGGTCGGCTACCACATTTTCCACTCCTCTATTATCATGAATCTCAAGGTCAAAATCTTGGATGAGTATCATCCATCGAATGAGGCGGGGCTTGGCTTTAGGTTTCTTTAAGAGGAAACAAAGGGAATAATGATCAGAGAAGACAATGATTTTTTACCTGATAAGATATGAATGGAATTTTTCTAAGGCAAACAAAATATAAATAAGTTCTTTTTAGTGGTTTTGTAGTTTTACTGGGCAGGTTCAAGGGTACTTGAAGCATACACAATGACATGAGGAGCCTTCTCAACCCTTTGTGATAAAATTGCCCCAACTGCAAAGTTAGAGGAATCACACATAAGTTCAAAGGGGAGATCCCACCTTAGAGGTTGGATGACTAGAGGTGATGTGAGACTCCTTTTTAGTGAATTGAATGCACAATCACAATTTTTATCAAACACAAACTCAGAATCTTTTTGTAATAATCGGGATAAGGGAAGTGTGATATTACTAAAGTCTTTAATGAATCGGTGGTAAAAACCAGTATGAACCAAGAAAGGTTGCACCTCATGAACACATTTTGGATATGAAAGGGTTGAAATTAATTCAATTTTTGATTTATCCACTTGAATTACCTCTTTTGAAATAACATGCCCAATAACTATCCCCCGTTCAACCATGAAATGGAATTTCTCATAATTTAATACAAGGTCTTTTTCTATGTAGTGATGGAGGATGGAACGTTGGTTAGACAAATAGTTATCAAAGGAAGTTTCATAAACCATGAATTCATCCATAAAAACTTCCATGTAATTATCTAGGTACTCATAAAAAATATTCAACATACAACGCTGAAAAGTATGCAGAGCATTACAAAGACCAGAAGGCATTATTTTGTATGCAAATGTGCCAAATGGGTAGGTAAATGTTTTCTTTCCTTTATCCTCAAGGGATATATGGATTTAAAAATAACCTGAATAGCCATCAATTAAAAAATAATGGGACTTACCATCCAACCATTCTAACATTTGGTCAATGAAAGGTAGAGGAAAGTGGTCCTTTCACATGGATTGATTCAGTCGATGGTAGTCAATACAGACTTGCCAACTATTTTTCACACATGTTGGCACAAATTCATTCCTTTAATTTGACACAACTGTTATTCCTATTTTTTTAGGTACAATTTTCACTGGGCTAACCCATTTACTATCAGATATAGGATAAATGATCCCCGCAACAAGTAATTTACTAACTTCCAATTTTACCACTTCAAGGAGAGTGGGATTCAACCGGCGTTGAGATTGTCTTATGGGTTTAGCCTCATCATCCAAAAGTATATGATGAATACAAATAAACGGGATGATCCTAGAAATATCATCCAATGTCCATCATGTTGCCTTTTTACACTCTCTGCAAAGGTTTAATAATTTTGATTCCTGATGTTTAGAGAGTTTATTGGAAATAATGATAGAAAATTGGTCAATACCCTCAAGATAGTCATATTTTAAATTATATGGAAGTGATTTTAATTCAAATACCAGGGGTTTTTGGACTGAGGGAGGGGATTTAGTGGGGGTGAGGTCCATGAAACTATCTATCTGGTCATTTTTTCTCTAAATATAGATAATATATTAAAATGAGATTTTCAGAACCATCGAAGGTCATGGGTACCTTAGAATGAACACACTCATCAATTAAAGAAAAAAAATTACACTTTTCAGAACCCACACAACACTCAAAACATGAATCAAAACTCAAATCATCTAATGGTGAAGAAGAGGAAAATGAATCAGAGTATGGGTTGAGGAAAGAATTGTGTGTGTGTGCATTGTTTGAGAGCACTTCCATCGAATAGACAGGAAGAGTGGAGTGCTCTTCAATGGGGTGTTTCATAGCCTCATGGATGTTAAAACTTACCTTTTCTACACCAAACTCCATGGAAAACATAAAATTGTGAACATTGATGATCGTATTTGTTGTTTTAGTGAATGGCCTCCAAATTATGAGAGGGGAATGTCCTTGGGTTCTGGTATCTTCCATCTCAAGAATATAGAAATCAATGGGGAAGATGAGATTCTTCACTCTTACAAGGACATCCTCAATCACTCCTATTAGATGCGTAGTACTTTGATTTTCAAGTTGCACGACAATGCCTGTTGATTTAAGCTCTCCAACCTGTAGATAAGTATACACAGAGTGAGGAATTACATTAATGGAAGCACCTAAATATAACATAGCATCTGAAAAGAATGTATCCCATATGGTACACAATATTGTGAATATTCCTGGATCCTTGCATTTGGTTGGAATTTATGGTTGAATCAAGGCTGATACATTCCTTCCCAAGTTGACTCTCTCATTCCCCTTTAGCCTCCTTCTATGGGTGAAAATCTCTTTAAGAAATTTGGCATAACAAAGAATTTTCTTGACTACATCCAGTAAAGAAATATTAACTTGAACTTTTTTAAATGTATCCATTATTTTAGCATCAATCTCATTATCAGAATTTTTCTTAGATTTAGAGAGACTTTGGTATGGATTGTTCATTTGAATCATCAATGATAATTTTATTACTATTTTTTTTCTTCATTGGAATCTTTTATGGGTGGATAAAGAGTGTTTTTAAGAGGGGTGCATACCTATTGCATAGAATAAGTAGAAGGAGAAACTTCATTACCACTATGAAGTGTAACTGCACATACGTTACCTTTGTCCTTTAGATTGAAAATGGGTTGGGATGGTAGTTTTCCAGAACCTTTCACCTTAAGCTCACTGATGGTGTTCGCCAATTATCCCACTTGAGTTCATAGGTCTTGAATTGCCGATTGTGTGGTCTTTTGGAACTAGAGGTTCTGGGTTGCCATTTGTTTCACCATGTCCTCAAGGCTTGGTTAATATTTGGGAGGAGGAGGGTGATTTTTTTGAGAAGTTGAAGGATAATAAGTTTTCATACATTGGCCTTGTTGATACCAATTATGCTTGGGGTAGCTTGAGTTTCCTCCTTGTTGGTACTAGGGTTGTGCTTGCCACTTGGGGTTTGGATTTGGCCTGAATGGTTCTTGCTTGAAGGGAGGTTCTTATTGTAATGGATGCCCTGGGAACATGGATGCACAAGACTCAGGTGAATCTTGAAGTTGTGGGAACTGGTCAGAAAAATGAGTATTTTCAGAACAAATACCACAATGTAATGGAACTGGAGGAGATTGTGGGTTACCTTGTGCTTGAGATAATTGCCTTAGAAGGGTATGCATCTCATCATTCTTGTTATATACCTTTGGTTCTAGAGATGAATGACTTACCTCATGAACTCCTCAGGTTGGTGAATAGATTGTGTACCAAATTGTTGTTCATTTTGAGCCATTTTGGCTATTAAGTCACGAGCAGTGGAAGGAGTTTTATCAACTAGGGCACCACCAGTTGCAGCATAAATCATTCCACGATCCATGGGGATAAGTATATCATAGAAGTATTAGATTAATAGTTGTTCACTAATCTGGTGGTGGGGGAATCTTGAGCAAAGTCTTTTGAATCTCTCCTAGTATTCATAAAGGGTCTCTCCTTGTGATTGCTGAATTCCACAGATTTCATTCCTAATTGATGTGGTTCGGAAGACAGGGAAGAAATTCTATAAAAAGAGTCTTTTAAGGTCATTCCAGCACCCAATCATGGTATGAAAATAGTATATCCAATCTTTGGCTACACCATCAAGTGAGAAAGGGAAGTCCCTAAACTTAATTAAGTTCTCAAACACATTTTGGGGTTTCATGGTGGAGCACACTATGTGAAACTCTCTAAGGTGTTTATGAGGGTCCTCACCAGGAAGACCATGGAATTTAGGAAGATGGTGTATGAGGCCTGATGTCAGCTCAAAGTTGGATTCTTCCTTGGGATATTGGATTTATGTAGGTTGGTACTCCACATCCGGGGTGGTCAGTTCTTTTAAGGTTTGATTATTTGCAACCATGTTTTCTTGGGTTTGATTGGGTTCAATTTTTGATTAGTTTATGGACACTTGAGGTTCAAAAAGGGGTTCCTCAATGTTACTTGATTTAATTTATCTATATGCCTTGATTTTTGAATGGATTTATTTTTCAATTTCAAGGTCAAATTCAAGTAGTGTTTCTTTACCAGATCTTGTCGTGCAACAATGATGTCAAGTTTGATTGATTGATTGTTGTTTTTTTGTTTGTTTTTTTTACAATTTTTTATGAAATATGAATGAAATAAAAATACTTAAGAAATTATAGTATAAAATAAAAGAGAATGTTATACTAGAAAATTATATAGAGAGATGGATAATAAGAATAAAAAAAGAGAGAGAGTAAGAACACATAAGAACAACCAAAAATAGAAACGAAAAACCAAAAAAAAAACAATCGAATGGGGTTAGGGTATTTAAAGGGTTACTAATTAAGAAGTAAAATAAATAAATAAATAAAAGTAAATAAAGAAAAAATTGATCTTTTATCCTTGGTAATGGTTCCAAAATTTGATCGCGTTGTCGAGTGCGTTAAATTAGTTGTTTAGTTTTTACTAGAATTTCTGCAGTATAGCAGCAACCCTAGGTCGTCTCTCAATAGAGCCTTAGATCGTTAATTGAAAAATAGGGTTTTTATTATGAAGATATAAGGGGAATATAATTTAATAAAACTTGGGGTTTGATTATTAAATATTATAATAGAAAAACTAAAGTTATAAAATAATGTACAAATGAACAATATTAATTAAACCTGATCAACCCAAGGGAGTATCATGATGCTCATCCTTCATCGCTTCAAGAGAAAGGGTATAGATATTTTAATACCTAGTTTTTAACACCTATTACCATAATTTTACTGATTTTATACTAGGATACCTCCTAGTGTTTAGTTGAAAACACACAATGATTCACCAGACACCGCTGATGATTGGGTGATTTGTGTTCGACTTCATAATCGAAAATCACCAAGGAAACACATGAAGAACTTAATGTGTTGTCCAGGTTTTTATGTTATTTATTTTTTATAACATGAAATAAATTTACATTTCCTTAACAGTGCTTATGTGACTTCAATTTACCAATATGAACCACACAAACACCGCAATTGAATGAGGGAGGAAAAAGGGATGAATGGTGTGTGAAACATCACATGTAAGGGTACCCCCAAACATGATCATTTGAGTTGAGTATAACATACCAGTATATAACTCGATTAAATAAAAATATAGTATGAATAAGAACAACATAAAACCTTTAATTAAAAATATCATTCAAAATAATATAACAATGAAGCTCGGGATTACATCACGTTCCTCCCCGGGTGATCACAAGGGGTTTAGAAACCCATGGGAGGGGAGGAAGAAGAAGATGTTTAAGTAGCACTTTATATAGCCTCAAAAACTTCTAGGAACTATGGGGAGACACCTTTGGGACTTCAAAATGGTAGCACCTTGCCTCCTAGTCCAACTCTAAAATGGGGTGCCCAAGGTGCCAATTTATAGGCAAAGTGGGAAGTGGTTTTGGGCACCCTGATTTCACGAATCCGCTTGGTCCATGGGTTTGGTCGGTAAGAAAGTCTTAAATCACTTTATACAAAACTATATAGTTGTTTTAAGACACCTTTTCTACCTCCATGTCAAATTTCGCGGCCATATATGAAATATAATAAAATATATCTCCAAAATACAGAGGCAAAGTTTTGACCCCGTGAAAATCCACTTTATTGGATAGATCAATTATTATGGGCCTTTTAATGGACATATTGGGATTTGGTTCCTTCATATGAAATGGAGATCATTAAATTTAGGGCCATACCACAATGTTTCGTCCCATTTAAATTTATGGTTTAGTATCATCATGCGTTTTAGTCCACTGATGTGCTTGGATCATGTGAAGATTGGCCCATTTTTCGTAGACATCATCATGGGTCCTCCAAATCACATCTACCTACAATGTAATTATCAAAACAAGTAACATATAAATTTTTAACAGTTTTAAAAACAAAATAATTGAATCAAACATGGAGTGAAATTTTTTATTATACTTTTAATTTTCAATACAAAACCAATTTAATACATTGGTATAAGGGTGAAATAAAATAGTGAATCGTGGTACGATCACTTGAGGTTGTGTGACCAACCGGGTTCGGGGAACTTTTTGGTGGCACCTGGATATGGGAAGTTACATAGGTCATGCCAAAAATTATAATCCTTTTTTCCATAGATTCCACAAGAGCAGCAATAGCCATCAAATCTTGATTTTCTATTGAAGTAAGATCTTTCTCTATAGAAACTTTATTCAGGTTGATAAATTCTTCATGATTTAACAATATCTAGATATGGACCATCTTTCCTCCTGAGTGGGTTTTCATCTTTTTTAGATGAAATGGGTTTATCACACCCTTTTTCCACCCAATATTTCCCAATACTTTTTTTGAAACATAAAATGTTAGAAAATTAATATAAAACAATATTTTTAGTGGTTGAGGATTTTACCTGATTCTTGATTTGAGCTTATCAGCAAGTTTAGAAGTCTCATCTTTTACTTTCAAAGCCTTTTTGAAAATTTCATTTATTTTCCTCAGGGTAATTTTGGACTCAAGAAGTTTTGATAGAAACTTATTAAATTTTTATTCCTTAGCTATCATCTTCTTACTTAAATCTCCAATCATATTTCCATGTTCATAAATTCTTAGTTTTTAACTTAAGATCTCTTGAATTTGGTCTTCATCCTACTTGATGGAACTTTTCTTTCTTCAAAAATTTCATCACAATATTTTTTCATTACTCTAATTTCTTTCTTGGGAGTCTTGTTTTTCTCAAGACATGAAACAAGTTCTATTCTATGTTTATACCCTCTATATGATTATTCACTACCTTCTTCACTATATGAGGAATCTTTTGTTTTCTCAAAATTTTCAATAAAGGTTCATACTTTTTCTAAACTTTAATCTTTTGAATAATTGTTATCAGTTGAGTCTAATTAATCTTTCTTACTCGACATACTTATCTCATTCCTAGTAAACTTATTTTTAGACTTTTTGGATGACTTTTCTTATTTATAAATTTTGTTCCACTTCCTCCATCAAGGTTTTTCATTAGAATCATCTCGATATTCTCCAATTTTCTTCTTAGAACAATTCATTACAAAGTGTCTGATTCTACCACACTCAAAAAAATTGAGAGGAAGTTTACCTCCATACTTTCCTATTCCTCTTAGATAGTTCTTAGATATAAGAGATAGTATTTTTTCATTCAAATCATCATCTTATTTATCATTAAAGTCACAAGGATCAACATCTTTAATATATAGTATTTTTATTTTTCTCGTGGAATCAAAATCTATTTCATCATTAATATTATTTTTTGAACATTGGACCTTTAATTATTTCATAAGTAACAAGAAAGTTATGTAATTTATCAAGATATAAATTAACCTTATATTCTAAATAGAAAATTTTAGATTCAAACCTATTCGAAAATTTTCTCATAATTTTTTTCACAGTTATAGAATCTTTCAGGACATCTCTGAATCCTCTGATGTTTCAGACAATTTCATTTACTCTGGTGAATTATTCATCAATACTTTCTTCATCTCTCATTTTTATGTCTTCATACTTATTATGCCATATTTGTAGCTTTGCTTCATTCACTTTAGTATCCCCTTCGAAAATACTTTCCATCTTTTCCAAAATACTCTTTGAAGTTTTGAGACCTATCACCTTCATATAAAAAATTTATGATAAGAACATAAGGATAACATTTATATCATTTCCATCAACTTTGATATTTATCTTATCAGAAAAATTCATTAGGGAATCCTTTTCAATAGGTGTAAAACCAATTGTAGTAGCATCAACAACTTCCAGGCCAAGAGATAGGAGATAAGGAATCATCCTATTTTTCCATCCATAATATTTTTTTCCATCCAATGTAGGAATTACTCTACTATTGATAGATTTGATGTTATCCATGATAAGTATTCAACAAGGAAACCTCCACTCTGATACCAATTTAAGTTCTAAAGTATCTAATAAAAAATAATAAGGGGGAGTTGAATCAGTTGTTCACCTATTATAAGTTTCAATAATTTTTAAAACTTAATCCTTGTAACCTATTAAAGTTCATGTCTTTATTATATTTTTATAAATACTCATGCATGAAAAAATAGGAAATCAAGCAAAGCACATGATATTTACAAGGTTTATCCTTAGTTTGAGAACCTACATCCTTATCATAGACACTCTCGTGGGTCTATGGAAATTGACTATTATAAATAAGTGAATAAAATTTGTGCCAACTCTCGTTAGACACCTTATATCTTCTGATAGGAAAGATTGTACCAACAACCATCAGTTTACAAATTTTTCTTACAAACAATTGAGCCAAAACAAAAGTAAAAATACTTTGTTCAATTTTCTCCACAAAAGTTTCTAGGTCTAATGACCCTGAATCTGATGACCTTCGGTCCGATGAACCTAGTCTGATTACCTCATTACGATAGACTCAATATGATCTTCCCTTTCTCAATCTACACTTCTTTAAAATCTATTCAAAAACTTAGTATGATCTTTCTCAATATGATTGACTCAATACGATCTTCTCAATACAATGATTCTCAGTCTAGTAAACAAAAACAACATATGTCTGATCTTTTAATGAGATCTCTGTCTAGAAGGAACTTTCACTCAAATTATTTAGTGCTCCACCTTTTCTGATTACATGAAAAGTTACAAAATGCAAATGAACTTTTCTTCTATTAATAGATGACCTAGAAAAGTAAATGTAGGAAACCTGAAAAATTTATTTTCTCTCTCAAATTCAAAAAATTTGAGATCTATGAATAATTGAATTTCAATTTTGACCACTTCAACTTTGACTTCTTTAAATCTTCTCAATATTTATTCAAGATCAATATTCTCAAAAAAAAAACTAACTTGTCCTCAGTCTGATATAGCTTCCTCAGCTTCATCTTCCTATGATCATTATGATATATATATCTTTCTTAGCTTATTACAATATTCCTTTCTTTCTCAGTTCATTATGGTCTGACTATCTTCCTTATCTCATTATGGTCTTCCCTTATTTCTCATCTCATTAAAATCTGACTATATTCCTCAGCTCATTATGATTTGCATTTATTTCTCATATTATTATGATATGAGTATCCTCCTCGTCACATTACAATCTTTATTTCTTTCTCAAACCATTAAGATCTGACTCTATTCCTTAACTCATTACGATGAACTTCCTCAATAGATGACTTATTAGTGTCACAATCTTATTCTTTTGTGAACTTGAACTCTCCTTTTGTTTATTATCAAGAAAACACAACTCTTTTAGAATCTTCACTTATTTTCATAATTGATCTACCTTTTATGTATTAGCATTAACAACTTTGATCACTTTTATTTTCTGCATCTGATGTGTTATTGGTGTGAGGCATTCATTTGATGAATTAATGCATGTTCCTGGTCTGATTGATCTTCCCCCTTAGAGTAAGCCTAGTTAAAACCCTCATAATGATAGAATTCTTATTATTATGAAATTATCATTATGATGTTCAACATCTAATGATGACTCCAATCAGTATTATTCATACTCCTAACAAACTTCCATGTCTGGTACTTATGGATCTGGTCTTTTATGTCTGGGTTTTTGGAATTGATACAATATTTATGTTTCATCCATTTTTTCAAAATCCTTTATCATGATAGTTTTTATGATTTGTGAGAACTTCAATATTTGTAAAGAATATTCTGACTTGAAGTTAGAAAGTATGAAAAAAAATTAACTCCTGAATTCACTATCTTCTTTAAAAAAATCATCATTAACATTACAACTTATTCTCTTAGAAGCTTCTAACTTTCAAACAAACACCATGTCTGATGGACCTTTAACTTCATACCAATGAACCTGAGACTGATGGTGTGTCTAATCAACAACTTAATCTTTCTGAACACTTCTACATACAGTGTTGATCAGTCCGATAACCTGAGTCTGGAAACCTGTGTTCAGAAAACAAATTTCTTAAGGATAAAACTTTTCACTCCCTTTTTGTTTGGATTCAACAATATTCATCAACTTTTAGCTTTCTTATGAAAACTCGTTATGATGGACTGGGTCTAATCCTGAATAACAAAAACATTATTTTATAAAAAGATTATTTGTGAATAAATACAAAATCTTTGTTAAAAAAACATCACTAAGGTTATTCAAAAACTTTTTTTAAAGCCTTTTTATAAAACATGGTTTTGGAAGAAAATATTTTTTAACTAAAGATTGAAATAAAGATGATTTTTTAAAAATATTCTTTTGAACTCTTGAGTGCATAAAGAGAAGAAAATAAAGGGAAAACATCTATTATTATGAAATAAACAAAGGAGAAGAAAATTCATGCGTTTATTGAGATATGGATCCTAATATTTTATCAAAAAAATCATAAACAATAACAATCCTGATAAATGATGTGATTATATCATAAAACTCTTACCACATTGGTAAATTTGAATAGTAATCCCCATTAAAGAATAAAATTAAATAAAACTTAAAATATCATGAGAATGAATTAAATTAATTATATTACATTTCAAAGGGGTTTTATATACACCTAATAAAATAATATACATGCATAACACAACATATGTCTCAAAGAAGGTAAATTGAGACAAAAATCACTTACCTTAAGTCTCAACTTCCTTCATACACGTTCGAAATTTATTATATAATAAATATAAGTTTATTATGCATTTATTACATAACCATACTTATATATAAATATATATATATATATCACACCATATATGAATTAATTAGGACCTTTTATTACTCATTTATTAATAATTCCATGTTAAAATAACATTTCGGGTAATAACTACTTTGTTTTTTGTGTATGTTTTGATTTGGTATTTCCATTCCTCTTACTTTGATCATGGTTACATAATATAAAAATTTTTAACCATGATATAAATATCATATATATTCATTAAATATGTATTTATAGTAATCTATAAAAGTTAGATATATAAAATGAAATACACCGTTCAAGGAGACAGTAGGTCGTACGTAAGCATAAACGTTGTTTCCATTTTCTAGACAGATGAATCGAAAGGAAGGTAAATAATATATTATTTTTCCAGAATCATTTTTATATATTCATTAAATTTACCCTAATTACCTTATAAGAAAAGTTTTAGTGAAAAAATAATCACATCGCTTCGCGAGGCGGTACTCCACCATACACATGAACAACGTTACCATATCCCCCATAAAATTGAAAGAAAGAAGGTATGTGTGATATAATAATTTAAAAAGTATAATAATATCATAAATTTTACACATGCACACAAACACACACACAAATATATATATATATATATATATATTAAATCCATCATTATATACACTTGTGTGAGGTGGTGATGGAAAACGAATAACATCGGTCTGTAAGGCGGTAGTCCGCCGTACACATGAATAATGATTTCATATTCCATTTGGTTAAAGAGGATATGGATTTAGGTTATTACATTAACATAATAACATCACATTATATTTTATATAATGGTTTTATTATATCTTCATAATTGAATAATATTTTAAATAGGTATAAGAATAAATAAAATAAAATGCTCGGTTAAGGATGTTACCTCTTCTTCAGAAAACATCTTTTTGTTTGCACCAAAATCATTCCTATGTTGGATTTATGATCAGAAAAATGATTCTAGGATAATGGGATGGAATTAAGTAAGTTATGTGGGTAGGTATTTTATGAAAAAATTTGTTTTTTAAGTGTGAATAGGATAGGAGATGAGGTGACCTTTTATAAGTGGGGAAGAGGACACAGTTTGAATTTTTAAAAAGAATTTTTCCCACATTTTTCTCATGCCACAAGGCTAAAAAATGAACCATTTTAGAACCTTAGAATATATAAAGTCTAAATATGATCATAAAATAAGAACTAGACAAGTTTTGGGTCATTTTTAACCCTTATCCATTTAGTTTAACTCCTGGTAAACCTATTTTTAACTTAACTACAGTAAATAATTTCTAATATTTTTACTATTCAGTATGGTAAAAAATTAAGTTAAACTTATTAGATAATATAAATTATTATTATTCCAAATAAGGGATCCAATTTTTCAAATTCAACTCATATAATTGGCAAAATTAAATTTAAAATTAAACCTACAGGCGTGATGATAAAGTGGTCTTACAAAGAGAAAAATGTTTAGGAGTTTAGAAAGTTTTTACATCAAAATTCAATATGAAAAAGCTTACAATGAACTAAAAAAGATTAATAGATATATAATTAATCTAATTTTAATTTTAAACCTATTTTAATACAAAAATTAACCTTATAAATTCTCTAAATGAAAAGGTAGTTTTCAATAAAAATCAGCATTTTCACTATTCATCAAAAAAATTAATCTTTTCATAAAAATCCCAAAAATTAACCCTAAGATAATTTCAAAATTATAATTTAAAAAATGAAGTTTATTTTATAAAATTAATTTTAAAAAATTATCAAAAATTAATTTTATTATTGTTCACAAAAATAAATAAAAAACATTTTTTTTAGAAAATTGTATTTTCAAAACATATACAGACTTTAAAAAAATTAACTGATTTTTTATCAATATATTTTCATTATATAAAACCATTATACTTAATATTCAAAATTTGTTTATTCATATTCATACCACCAAGTTTAATATCTATGACATAATGACCATCGTAATATAAATAGTATATTTTGGTTTGTTAGATTTTGGTGTTGTGTTTAACGAAATCTATCGAAGAAATAAAAATTATTCAAAAAATATATATATTATAAAATATTGGAATGTTACAGTCTCTATAGAAAATAATTTGGCTCTTGAAAAGGATAAGTTGGATGTAAAATTTAAATTTGAGAAAAAAAATTATATCTACTTAGAATGTCCCTAAAAGAAGTAGAGGGACCAGGGAACAATTTTCCTCCAGGAGAAGTAGAAGAGGGGCCCATTTATTATTTTTATAGCCCCAACTACCAATTTTTACCATAACACAAGGGGGTTGGATACACCATACTATTTATGAGGGGACCTCAACATAAAGGTGAAGTTTCACAATTAGGGGAAAAAGAATATGTAGTAGTACTTACCACACAAGCCTCATCCACCGATGGATTAGGGATGAATAATAGGATGTCTAGTTGTAGATAGTATAAAACGCAACACCTCTTGGGAGTTTACCCAATATTTCTTTTCCCTTTTCTTTAATTTACATTTACTTTCAGTTTTATGATTTTAATTTCAATAAACCTTTTGAATTTTTTTGTTTTTCTTGTAGAAAATAAAGTAGAAAACAAAGCTATCCACAAGTTACTAAATTTTTTGTTCACCATGAGGAATTCACTTGAGGATCCTTTTCATCATTTAGAGAAGATATTTTATGATATAAAATGTTTAAGAGAAGCTACAAGCTGAAGCAACTTGATCCATCCCCTTACATTCTACACTCTGGTTAATTTTTACTTGAATTGGAATTTCTTGAATATAATGTTTATCTACTTACATATTTAAGAGATCTCAAGATGACCATAGGGACTTATTCAAAGTGAAGAAGGGTACATTATAGTGGATTTAAAGATGAATATTTCTTCTTATTCAGGGAAGTTTTTAGTTTAAATTCTTCCCATTTTCATGCTTATAAAGTATACTTTCTACTACTAACGCTTTGAATTTAATTTGTTTAAAGAATGTTTGAAATGGATGAATTTTTTCATGCTAAAATAAATGGTTAACTTGCTGGTTACTTTTATTGGTTTGGTTGATATTTATTGTGTATTAGTGCTTAATACTCTTGACTTTGCTAGAAATTTTTCTTCACACTTCTTTAAACATGCACAAATATACATAGTTTGTTTTTGAGTTGAATGATTGAACGGGTAACCAGTGGTACACTTTTGTGCAAGTTGTGAGTTGATAATTATTTGTGTTGTGTGGAAAAAATGCTTTGATATTTCTTATAACCTTTCATATATGATTTATAATCTACTAAATTTCCAAAAAAAATTGAACTTTAAATTGAATAAACATGTTTCTCTACCTTGAATTCAACATTGAGGATAATGTTGAGTTTTAGTGTGGGGGAGAGGTTCGTTCAATGTTCTAAATTTCACCACAATGTGAACCCATTGAAAAACATTGAAATTTTTTTAATTTATTATTTCTAAAGTTTCAATAAATCACGTTCAGTGATTATAAATTTTTATTAAGTTTCAACGTTGCATATCCACTTTAAGGAGATTAATTATCTTATACACTTTGGGTTTAGTTGGTAATTCATTTTTAATTACCCTCTTGAAAATTGGTTGAATTTAGTAAAATATTGTGTGAATGTTATACAATTATCATGTAAGAACCTGGTTCTTTCTTTGAGGTATGTAACGACCCGAACCCGGCCAGCCACCTGAACAGTGCCAAATGGGTCGGGTGTTACTACCTTAGGCGCACCTCCCCGAACGCCAAAGGTTTGCGACTAGCAGCGAGGGTCTGTTAGGTATATTGGGGAGGCTATACCCTCTTGGAAGATCATAATAAGGGTACTGGTCCGAGAATAATAAGAAAGATGCAGTGGAATGTAAGACTCAGCAGACTCGAACCAGACCCGCAGAGCGGAAGCATAATCAATATAGATAAACAGTGAAAGCAATAAATATAAACAACAGTAGCGGAAATAAACACAACAGCATGCTGATAACATGTAACTATCACTGAATAGTAAAACATGCATCCAAATCAGGTCATACACAACTGAATATAAAAAGGGTGCCAATGGCTAACCAACAGTAGCTACAATAAGTAAGCATGCCGATACAGAAAAGTAAAAACAACAAAGTAAACCCAGCTAGGTATGACCTCAAGGTCCATACCATCTCCATGCAACAACTAACACAGCCCATCTCCTGAAGGTGGCCTCTTTCCTGCACGTAAATCCATAAATTCTGCACGCGTCCTGAAGGGCCCGTGCAGAGTGTGAGACAAATCTCTGTAGGATACCACCCAACGGTGCGTACCAAATATTTGTGTTTAAGCAGCCATGCATTACAAGGAAAGCAGTAAACAGTACTATGCACAAGTAAACACAAAATCCCCAGGTGCTTGACAGCCACCAAGGAGTGTCACCTGCTTCATCCAACGTTGGAATCTCTATCGTGTAACCCGGCACCACGTGCCACCTGACACCTCGTGTCTCAAGTACCGACGCCCCGAAGGCACACCCAAGAATAGTAACCTGACACCATGTGCCTCCCGACACCTCGTGTCTCAAGTACTGACGTCCCAAAGACACACCCAAAAATAGTAACCCGGCACCACGTGCCTCCTGACACCTCGTGTCTCAAGTACCGACGTCCCAAAGGCACGCCCAAAAATAGTAACCCGGCACCACGTGCCTCCTGACACCTCGTGTCTCAAGTACCGACATCCTAAAGGCACACCCATCCCTTGAAGGCTCCTCACCTCCCACGTGGCTTTCTATAGAAAGCACCCCCAACCAAAATACCTAACTGCAACTACGGGGGCCTCTACCCACACGAGTGGTCAAAACAACCTCATCACGGAGTATCTCTGTGTGCACACTACTCAAAGTCTCGGGTGAGCAGTAATCACCAAAATAGTCCTAAGCCACCAACACGTCTGACACCTCGTGTCCCTATGACCATGTCGCTCAAGTTCAATGGCGTCGCCATCCTAGTATCTCGGTCCATGCCCAACCTAACAGTCGTACTTCCTCAAGCCGACGTCCATGATGCCCAATCCCGTGGTCAAAACCACCCAAAGTAACCCGGGAAAAGCCCCAACCTGTGATCAGCATCACTCAAACGTAACCGGGCCAAGCCCAACACAACCCAAATAGGGTCCAGTAGATGTAATCTAGCAATTGCATATATAACATATTTAAATAGAAAACATAAAACGGCAAAACAAACTAAACAGTTGAATTGCACTCTACCAGGTGTTTTCCCATACCAGCACTAAGGTCTTAAATGCCTCTAACAATTTACAATAGGCTTTAATAAATTAAATTAAACAGTTTAACAAATTAATATTTTAATTAAAACCATTTTGGCGTTCCCCAACCAAAATGCCCCGATGAGCCACGACCCCTCACCCAGCCCGCTCGCCCAAACTGGTAACAGGGCATACCCAAAGGCATACCATAGGTCTAATAAACAATTCAGTATGAAAAAAAACAGATAAAACGGGTCCTTCTCAAAATACATGAAAATGCACTGAAGGCCGCGTCACCCAAACAACCACGAAAACACAAAATGAAGTATGCACCACCTACCTGAGACTCACACGGTGCTACTCCTCCAATAACAACCACTAATTCGGTCTAAAACGCGGTAAATCTACAAAAGATTCAATACTGTTCAAATGCCTATAACTCATTCTAGAACGAAAATCAGGTAGAACGGCCAAAGAGGAATCGAGGCCTTACCGAGGGGGTTCCAATGCATCCAACCGAGATCGGATCTGACTTCAGACGAAGAACTGGGAGAAGATTGAAGATTCATCTGACTTGGGGGAGGAGGTTCTATCCAGAACCTCAAAACAAGGCTACTGCCCATTTTAAGTGAAAAAAGAAAGTACACGGTGTGTACTTTAGGACTACACGTCGTGTATAGTTCATTTACCTGTTCATAAGATGATAGGATTTCGCCGACTTACTTTCCAAACCTACCGACATGAGTACACGGCGTGTACCTATGGGTACACGACGTGTACCAGGTTTCTCTTCTCTTCCTTGACGACTTACCCACACGCCATGTGTTTCCCTTATACATGGATAGACTACACGGCATGTCCAAAGGGAACACGGCGTGCCCCTGGTTCTACCCGGCCAATAGGCCTACACGCCATGTATGGCCTCACACGGTCGGGGGTATACACGGCGTGTTCAAAACTACACATCGTGTAGTAAGAAACTACTACACGGTCATCACACGGCATGTAATCGACGAGCACACAGCCGTTCACTCACCTACACATACACGGCGAGTACTTAAAGTACATGGTGTGTAGTTTGGAAATTTCCAGAAACTTCGCATTTTCTCCAGTTTCCTCAGAAACCAGTCAAAAATTCAAATAGGGTCGGGATTTTGACCCGTTCCAAAAAACCCGTGTTCTTACAAACTCCCCACCTTAACATAGCTCATCCCCGAGCTACCGAACAAAACCCTAAGATGGCACTTAACACGCCCATCTTGGTTAAACAACCTGGACTACCCCGGTCCCAAGGTTATGGCTAAATTTTTTAAGAGGGCTCCCCACCTTAGGAATCATCTTACCTGGTCTCAAACCAACAAAACTTAAAGAAAACAGGGTTTACTAACCTATTTTCCGGACACATAGTCCTCCTGTGATGCATCATCACCCCTGCACCTCATTGGTGCTCCTGTGTCGCTTCCGACACCCAATGTATCCTGCACCGCATCGGTGTCTGCCTCCATGAGGTCCCGGTGCCTAGAACCTCAAGTAACTCGTATCCTCGATGCCCCGATGCCCACGACACCTCAAGTAACCCGCATACTCGATGCCCCGATGCCCACGGCACCTCAAGTAACCTGCATCCACGATGGCCTGATGCCACCCATCTCATACATAAATACATACATACATACATACATACATACATACATACATACATATATATATATATATCACACACCTGATATGGTGCCAATCCCACTGACTATCATCTAGTCAGTCCACAAAGATCTTGTACACCACGTGCACTCAAAACAAACATGCCTCTATAGGTCATGCCAAAAAAGGAAACATGGAGATCACGGCCACACCGTGGTGTACCTCTAACCGTTGTCGGCTCACCAGCCTGCTCAGCCTCTGGCAGCTCCACGGCGTGAACCTGGACTGAAACATGGTTATTTGACGCCTGACCTCCCTGTGATGCTGCTCTAGTCACCGGCCACTGACCCCTCAGATTGGTCTCACTGTCTCTGTCACGACCTCCGCGTATAGCTGAACCTCGACTACCCTCACCGGGTACCGAACCCAAACCAACTCCAGATGCTACAGTCTGTCCAGGTCCCTGCCTGTTGGCTATCTGAGAAGGCTGCCTGCAAAACCTCTCTAGATGTTCGTCCTGTCCACATGCCCGGCACTCCTTCGGAGGCCTATCGCACTGCGCCCAAACATGTCTCGGCTATCCACACTAGAATCAAATCACTGAAGAACTACCACGAGGTGGTCTAGCTGAATCCCTGGCCTGACTGCCCTGCTAGAACTCATCCTGTACTCACTTCCTGTTGTCTGAACCATCACCTGAAGCTGTCGCCCTTCCCAAGCAAGACTTTTCTCTCTCGTTTCCCTCGGCTATGAGCACCTGATTCACCGCTTCGGAGAAGGAACCTAGCCTGAAGATGTTCACCTGGACCCAAATGGCATGTCGTAAGCCATCCTCAAAGCGCCTCACCCTAGCTGCATCATCCCTTACCATACCAGGTGCAAAGAGAGATAGCTATGTGAAGGTAGTTGCATAGTCCATGATAGACATATCTCTCTACTGAAGACTCAAGAACTCCTGAGCTCTCTCTGCCCTTAGTGTTTCCAGATAAAAGTGCTCGAAGAACCTGTCCTTGAAGTCCTTCCAAGCCAGTCCCTCGTGCCTACGAGCCTGAACCTGTACGTCCCACCAACGCTTCACTGGTCCTCTTAGCATGTACATCGTCAGCTTGACCCTCCACCCTGGAGGTGTCTCCAGCTGCTCGAAAATCATCTGTATACTCTCTATCCAATTCTCAGCCACCTGCGGACCACCCTCTCCCTAAAAAAGCGGCGGGTGGTGAGACTGGAACTCCCACTTCAGATACGCCATAGAAGGCTATGTACCCTGCGCACCTCTGTTAATCCCCTGCAAGACACGTACCATGCTAGCTCGGAGTTGCTCGTCAAGCCACGGCCCGAATGATGCCAAACCCAACTGTTGTCCTGCCTGCACTGGATCCTGAACCTAATCTTGTCCCTGTGTCTGTACCTACGGCTCGTGCTCTGCCTGTACCGAATTCTGACCCTGATCCTGCGGCACTGTATCATCTCCTACCAGACGCTCCATCGATTCATGAAGGAGTAACCCACTAAATACCATAAATGGTCAGAAATCCCATACATATATACATTATATTCTACGCAGATAAGGAAAGCAGTAAAAGGCAGTGCATAACAACTACCCTTACTCCCCCTCACTACAACCCATGCCCCACAGCATCCCGGCCTCATGGCCTCCTTACCCGCTCAACAGAGCCAAGTATCAAAAGTACCTCGGTCCATGCCTGTCCTGACAACCCACGTTGCCTCAAACTGATGACCGAGTCGCCCAATTCTGACAGTTACACTGCCTCAGCCATAGTACCCGCCTGCTCTCATAAGAGTCAGACCCAAATATACCACCACATGCAATTATATAAAAATAAATCATGGTATACACATTGCAACATACAATCAATTCTATCAGGAATTTCACCAAAGTATGTTTTAAACTTATAAATCATGGAAATTGATATTTCATTCACATGGCATTATCACTTCACAAAGAATACGTGCAATTATAAAATTGAAATACCCTAAAAAAAGTGTCTATCAAAAGCCAAGCAACAAGCCTTGACATACCGGGCCAAGGTCCAATTCTCCCTTACCACACCGGGTCAATGATCAAATATCACAATCAAGAACATCACACATCAAGTGAGCCACCGAGGTGGAAACCATATAAACTGTAATCTGAGAAAAAAGCAAACAACAATTCCCACCCGTGGAAACTAGGTCCATCCCTCATACTTGGGGCTGGAGGCACCCAAGAACAAGCTAGAAACCCAGTCCCTGTAACAACTATCTCCAGTCTACCATATCCCAAATAGTAAAACCAGCAAAAAGAAATGAGAAGCCTCAAACTCATTAGTAGCTGGAAAACACTGCTACTAAATCCCTGTCAAGAACTCCTCTGATACCACTTTGTAATGACCCGAACCCAGACAGCCACCCGAACAGTTCCAAACAGGTCGAGTGTTGCTACCTTAGGCGCACCTCCCCGAACGCCAAGGGATTCCGACTAGAAGTGAGGGTCTATTAGGTATATTGGGGAGGCTATGCCCTCATAGAGGATCATAATAAGGGTACTGGTCTGAGAATAACAATAAAGATGCAGCAGAATGTAAGACTCAGCAGACTCGAACCAGACCCACAGAGCGGAAGCATAATCAATATAGATAAATAGCCGAAGCAATAAATATAAACAACAATAGCGGAAATAAACACAACAGCATGCTGATAACATGTAACTACCACTGAACAGTAAAACATGCATCCAAAGCAGGTCATACACAACTGAATATAAAAAGGGCACCAATGGATAACCAACAGTATCTACAACAAGTAAGCATGCCGATACAGAAAAGTAAAAAAACAAAGTAAACCTAGCTATGTATGACCTCAAGGTCCATACCATCTCCATGCAAAAACTAACGCATCCTAGCTCCTGAAGCTGGCCTCTTTCCTGCACGTAAATCCATAAAGTCTGCACGCGCCCCGAAGGGCCCATGTAGGGTGTGAGACAAATCTCAGTAGGATACCACCCAACGGTGCATACCAAATATATGTGTTTAAGTAGTCATGCATTACAAGGAAAGTAGTAAACAGTACTATGCACAAGTAAACACAAACTCCTTTAGTGCTCGATAGCCACCAAGGAGTGTCACCTGCTTCGGCCAACACCGAAATCTCTGTCGTGTAACCCGCCACCACGTGCTACCTGACACCTCGTGTCTCAAGTACCGACGTCCCAAAGGCATGCCCAAGAATAGTAACTCAGCACCATGTGCCTCCTGACACCTCGTGTCTCAAGTAACGACATCTCGAAGACACGTCCAAAAATAGTAACCCAGCACCACATGCATCCTGACACCTCGTGTCTCAAGTACCGACGTCCTGAAGGCACGCCCAAAAATAGTAACCCAGCACCACGTGCCTCCTGACACCTCGTGTCTCAAGTACCGATGTCCTGAAGGCATTCCCATCCCCTGAAGGCTCCTCACCTCCCACGTGGCTTTCTACGACAGGCACTCCCAACAAAAATACATAACCGCAACTATGGGGGCCTCTACCCACACGAGTGGTCAAAACCACCTCATCACGGAGTATCTCTGTGTGCACACTACTCAAAGTCTCGGGTGAGTGGTAATCACCAAAATAGTCCTAAGCCACCAACACGTCTGACACCTCGTGTCCCTGTGACCATGTCGCTCAAGTCTGATGGTGTCGCCATCCTAGAATCTCGGGCCATGCCCAACCTGATAGTCATACTGCCTCAAGCCGACGTCCATGACTCTCAATCCTGTGGTCAAAACCATCCAATGTAACCCAGGAAAATCCCCAACCTATGATCATCATCACTCAAGCATAACCGGGCCAAGCCCAACACAACCCAAATAGGGTCCAGCAGATGCAATCCATCAATTTCATATATAACATATTTAAACAGAAAACATAAACCAGCAAAACAAACTAAACAGTTGAATTGCACTCTACCAGGTGTTGTCCCATACCAGCACTGAGGTCTTAAATGCCTCTAACAATTTACAACAGGCTTTAATAAATTAAACTAAACAGTTTAACAACTTAATATTTCAATTAAAACCATTTTGGCGTTCCCCAACCAAAATTCCCCGATGATCCACGGCCCCTCACCTGGCATACTCGCCCAAACTGGTAACAGGGAATACCCAAAGGCATCACATAGGTCCAATAAACAATTCAGTATGAAAAAAACAGATAAAACGGGTCCCTCTCAAAATACCCAAAAATGCGCCGAAGGTCGCGTCACCCAAACAACCACGAAAACACAAAATAAAGTATGCACCACCTACCTGAGACTCACATGATTATACTCCTCCGGTAATAGCCACCAATTCGGTCTAAAAAGCGGTAAATCTATAAAAGATTCAATACCGTTCAAACGCCTATAACTCATTCTAGAACAAAAATCAGACAAAACGGCCAAAGAGGAATCAAGGCCTTATCGAGGGTGTTCCAACGCATCCAACTGAGATCGGATCTGACTTCGGATGAAGAACCAGGAGAAGATTGAATATTCGGCCGACTTGGGGGAGGAGGTTCTATCCAGAATCTCAAAATGTGGCTACTGCCCATTTTAAGCAAAAAAAAAAAGAAAGTACACGGCGTGTACTTTAGGACTACACGTCATGTATAGTTCATTTACCTGTTCATAAGATGGAAGGATTCTACCGACTTACTTTCCGAACCTGCCGACATGAGTACACGGCGTGTACCTATGGGTACATGGCGTGTACTGGGTTTCTCTTCTCATCCTCATCGACTTACCCACACGCCATGTGTTTCCCTTATACACGGCTAGAATACACAGCGTGTCCAAAGGGAAAATGGCGTGCCCCTGGTTCTACCTGGCCAACAGGCATACACGCCATGTATGGACTCACACGGTCGGGGGTATACACGGCATGTTCAAAACTACACGCCGTGTAGTAAGAAACTACTACACTGTCATCACACAACATGTACTCAGTGAGAACACTACTGGTCACTCACCTACACATACATGGCGTGTACTTAAAGTACACGGCGTGTAGTCTGTAAATTTCCAGAAACTTCACATTTTCTCCAGTTTCCTCTAAAACCATTCAAAAATTCAAACAGAGTCGGGATTTTGACCCGTTCCAAAAAACCCAGGTTCTTACAAGGTATGTGTCTCTTTTTTTCGTTTCTGGTTTATTTTTAAGAAAATTGGGGAAAACTGGGAAAGTACTGGAATTTTTGGGTTACACGTCGTGTACTCCGAGTACACTCTGTGTATGTCTTGGTTGTGTAAATGACCATACACAGTGTGTGAGGTTGTCAGCAAGGGTGAGAGTTTTTACCATGTACACGTCATGTACTGCCTAGTACATACCGTGTAGTCAAGACGGCAATACCTAGGAAAATTCAGCTACCAAGTGAATAGTAAAAGAATCTACACAGTGTGTAGTCCAAATTAAATTCTGTATATTTTATTTTTTTTCATTAAATCAGGAAGTAGCCTCATTTTGAGGCAGAGGGAAAAGGGGTTCATCTGGGTTCATGAACAAGCAGTGTTGGGACTCGTTTTTTCTCCCAATCGTTCGTTCGAACTCCGATTTGAACGTTTTCAGATCCATTGGAACCCCACAAGTAAGATATTTATTTCAATTGATCCATTTTTCATGATTTTGTTTTTCTACCAACTTATAGGAGTTTGAGTGTTTATGCTCTTTGTGTAGATCTACCTTGTTCTAGACTGAATTAGAGGCTGGTACTAGATGAGGATTATTGTATGAGTACGAGGTAGGTGGTTCACACTGTGTTTTTTGTTTTAATGAAAATTTTTGGGGTTGAGGATTTTAGTGAAATGGTGGGTTTTTTAATGTAACCCTAATATTTCATTTTAAATTTATTTTTATACCTTGTGGGATGTCGTTGGGTATTCCCTTACCTATTATGCTTGAGCAAGGTCGGGCGAGAGGTCATTGCTTAATGGGTTATTTTTTTGGGGGTGATAAAATGGTTTTAAATGAATTATCATAATTTATATTGGTATGTTTAAATTTTTTAAGCTTTCTTAAGCTTGTTAGAGGCATTCAAGGCCTCCGTGCTTCCATGTGATAGTTGGTAGTTAGTGTAACTCAACTGTTTAAATTGAATTCCCTGTTTACAATTGTATTAATGTGATTGTATATATATGTAATGGTTGGGATTACATATATTGATGCTATTTATATTGTGATGGGTTTGGCCCGAGGTTGGATGGCATGGTCGTCGGAATTGGGTGATGTTGATCACAGGTTGGGAAAGGCCCGAATTTTCTTGGGTGGTTTTGACCATATGATTGGGTGTTATGGACGTCGGTTTGAGGTAGTGTGACTGTCAGGATGGGCATGACCTGGGATACTTGGATGGAATGTCCATTGTATTTGAGCGACATGGTTGTAGGGACATGAGGTGTCAGAGATGGTGTGTCTTGGGTTCTCATTTTGGTGATTGTCACACCCGTGATGGCCAAAAGCTGCTTGAGTTGTGTGCACATAGGTTGACTCCATGATGAGTTGGTTTTGACCACTCATGTTGATAGAGGCCTCTGATATTTGTAGTTTAGGTAATATTGGTTTGGTCTTGCTTGTCGTAGGAAGCCACGTGAAAGGTGAGGAGCCTTCAGTTGGTAGTGATGAGGCTACCAGGTTATGTGATTGAGGGCATATATCGTTGTTCCTCTGGTTATTTATTTGAGGGTAGACTTTGTTGTTCCTCTGACTATTATTTGAGTGTAGACATCATTGTTCCTCTAGTTTTCATTCCATTGGTAGACATGAGCTTTCAAGAAGGGGTCAATTAGACCAGGTTACTTTTGTTTGGACATGCCTTTGGGATGTCGGTACTTGATACATGCAGTGTCAAGAGGCACATGATGCTGGGTTATATGATTGAGGTGGAACCTAAGGGTTCACCTGGGATTTGTGACTATAGGGGTACTTTGGGCTATGGGATAAGGACTCTCTTCGATTCTGAGATTTTGTCATTGGCCGAAGTAGGCGACACTCCCTGGTGGCTACTGAGCACCAATGGGGGTTGTGTTTATTTATCGAATCGTACTTTTTAACTTACTTAGAGATTCATGCCTGCCTAAACACTTATACTAGGTATGCATAATTGGGTAGTATCCTACTGAGATTCGTCTCACACCCTACACATGCCCTTCGGGATGCGTGTAGACTTTATGAATTTATGTACAAGTAAATGATCATTTTTAAGAGATATATCATAATACTATTGGCACATATATTGGTATGGACCTTGAGGTCATGCCTAGATGGAGTTTTACTTTTCTTTGGTTTTCTTTCCTATATCAACATGCTTACTTTTATATGTATCCACTGCGGTTATCCATGGGTGCCCTTTGTTTATTTACATGTATGACCTATTATGGATGCATTCTTGGTTTGTTTAGTGGATACAAGTGATTGATGGTATGTTGTTCTGTTTACTTTTCACTGCATCTATTTATTTATTTATTTTTCTATTTATTTGATAATGTTGTGCTTCCGCTCTGTGGGTCTGGTTTGAGTCTGCTGAGTTATTTATTTCCGTTTCATGTTATGATATTATGCTCAAACTAGTGCCTTATCTTCCTCTGAGAGGGTATAGCCTCCCCACTATACATGTTTACACCCTTGCTTCTAGTCAACAACCTTTGGCATTTGGGGAGGTGTGCTTAAGGTCAGTGACACCCAGCCCGTTTAGCACTGTTTGGGTGGTTGTTCGGGTCGATACGTTACAAAGTGGTATCAAATGAGGTTGTTCTTGACTAAGATTTAGTAGTAGTGTTTCAGTGGCTACTAATGATACTAGGACTTATTTTTCTTTTATTCTAGTTTACTATTTGGGATATGTTAGACTAAAGATAAGGTGTAATTGAAACTGGGTTTCTAGCTTATGTTTGGGTGCCTATAGCCCCAAGTACGAGGGATGGACTAAGTTGACTTGGGTGGGAATTATTGTTTTGCTTCTGCTCAGATTAAATTTTATATGATTTCCACCTTATTGGCTCACTTGGTTTGTGATGATTATTGGTTGTGATATGTGACCCTTGACCTGGTGTAGTAAGGTAGAATTGGAACTTGGCCCGGTAAGGCAAGGTGTGGTTTCTTGGCTTTTGATAGGCACGTTTTTAGGGTATTTCAATTTCATATATGCACGTATTCCTTGTAAAGTGATAATACCATGTTAATAATATCAAATTCCATGCTTTAAATTATTTTCAAATGTGAAATGTAATATGTCATGCTTTAAATTTATGTTAATTTCATGTGGCATGAGAATTTGGGCCTGGCTTTTATAGGATCATGTAGGTACTATGACTGAGGTGATTTTGATCACTAGTATTGGATGACTCGGTCATCGGATTGAGGAAACGATGGTTTTCAGGATGGGCATGGCTCGGGGATATTGTGATACTAGGCTCTATTGAGGGCGAGTAAGGAGGCCATGAGGCCAGGATTCCATGGGTATGGTTGCGATGGGGGAGAGTAAGGGTAGTTGTTATGTGCTTCCTCTTTACTGCTTTCCCTATCTGCATTATATATATTTATATATATTGTTATATATGTGGGTTGTCTGGCCATTTATGGTATTCAGTGGGTTCCTCCTAGACGACTCGATGGAGCGTCAGGTGCGTGATGATATAGTGCCGCAAGAGAATGATCGGGTTTAGACCCCTAAGGGTTAGGCAGAGCATGAAGCACAAGTATAGGCTTATGGGTAGGATCAGGTTCAGGATCCAGTGTAGGCAGAATAGCTGTCGAGTTTGACAACATTTGGGCCATGGCTCAATGAGAAGCTCTGAACTAGTCTGGTATGTGTTTTTCAGAGGATTGAAAGAGGTGCTCAGGTAATAGAGCCCTTCATGGCTTACCTTACTCAGGAGTTCTAGTCACATAACCTACTACTTTTTCAGGGTGAGGGTGGTCCGTAAGTGGCAGAGAACTGGATAGAGAGCATGTAGATGATCTTTGAGCAGCTCGAGACACCTCCAGGGTGGAGGGTCAAGATGACGATGTACATGATGAGAGGACCAGTGAAGCGCTGGTGGGATGTGTAGGTGTAGGCTCACAGACATGAGGAACTATCCTGAAGGACTTTGAGGATAGATTCTTCGAGCACATTTTTTCATAGATGCTTAGGGAAGAGAGAGCTCGGGAGTTATTGATCCTTCATCATGGTGACATGTCTGTCATGGACTATATAGCTACTTTCACTGAGTTTTCATGATTTGCACTAGGTATAGTAAGTGATGACACCTCGAGGGTGAGGTTCTTTGAATATGGATTATGGAATGCCATATGGGTGCAGGTAAACATCTTTAGGCTAGCCTCATTCTTAGAGGTGATGAATCAGGCACTCATAGTCTAGGGAAACTTGACGGAAAAGTCTCATTTGGGTCGGGTGACGACCTCAGGTGATGGTTCAGATGGCAAGAAATAAGGATGTGATGAGTTCCAATAGGGTGGTCAGGCCAAGGACTCAGCTAGACCACCTCGTGGTAGTTCAGAAGTGGTTTTCTTTCAGTGTGGGTAGATGGGGAATGTCTGGACTCAACACAATAGGCCTCCAAAGGAGTTTTGGGCATGTGGACAGGATGGGAATCTCAATAGGTTCTGTAGGAAGCCTTCTCAGACAACCGACAATCAGAGACCATGATAGACTATGGTGTCTAAGGTCAGATCAATATCAGTACCAGGTGAGGGTAGTCGAGGTTCAGTTGCACGCAGAGGACACGGAAGAGACAGTGGGACCCAATCGTGGGGTCAGTGGCCAGTGACTAGTGCAGCACTACAGGGAGGACATACTTTAGGTAGTTGTGTGTCAGGCCAGGTGCATGTCGTGGGGATGACAGGGGCTGAGTAGGCTGGAGAGTCGATGATGGTTAGAGGTATTCCGCAGGTGTGGCTGTAATTTTCTTTTGCTACTTTTCCGCATGGTCTGTTGATTCATGTTTTTTAGTGCATGTGGTGCATAGAATATATATGGACTGACCAGATTTTGGTCAATAGGTTGGAACCATCTCGAGTGTGTGATTATATATGTATGAGGTTCTTGGAATCAGGAGCATCGTTGGATGCAGGTTACTTGAGGTACTTAGTCATTAGGAGCATCATTGGACTCAGGTTACTTTAGGTGCTTAGGCATCATGAGAATCATTGGATGAAGGTTACTTGAGGTGCTTAGGCATCGGGGCATCAATGGGATGCAGGTTACTTGAGGTGCCTTGGTCATCAGGGCATCAAGGATGCGGGTTGTGATTGAGGTGTGAGGCACTGGGTTGTTTTGGGACTCCATGGGATGTAGGACCTCATTGTTCCATGGATTCCATGGTCTCGAGGTAGGTGTCGATACAGTGTGGGATATGTTTTGGGTGTTGGAAGTGACAAGGTAGCACCTGATGAGGTGCATGGATGATGAAGCATCGCGGGAGGACCATGGGTCTGGGAAATAGGTCGATGGACCATTGATTGATTTGAACTTTGGGCTTGAGTTGTTATGGAGTGTTCCTTCACCATCCTTGGAAGAGAAATTCAGGGATGAATAGCTTTAAGGGGAAGTTTGTAAGAATTTGGTTCTTTCTTTGAGGTATGGGTCTCTCTGTTTTTCGTTTCCAGGTTGTTTTTGAGAAAACAGGGTAAAACTGGACAAGTAAAAGAATTTTTGGGTTACACATCGTGCACTCCAAGTACACGTCATGTATTTCTTGACCATGTAAACGACCATACATGGCATGTGGGGTTGTTATCAAGGGTGATATGTTTTACCATGTACATGATATATACTACATAGTACATGCCGTGTACTGCCTAGTACACGTCGTGAAGTCAAGTTGGCATGACCTTGGAAAATTTGGCCGCCAAATGAATAGTAAAAGAACCTACAAGCATGTAGTCCGAAGTACATGCCGTGTATTTTATTTTTTTCATTAAATTGGACAGTAGCCTTGTTTTGAGGCAAAGGGCAGAGGGGTTCGTCCGGGTTCACGAACAAGCAGTGTTAGGACTCGTTTTTGTTCCTAATTGTTCATCTGAACTCTGATTTGAATGTCGTCAGATCCATTGGAACCCCACCATTAAGTTCTTGATTACACTTTACCTGTTCTTTATGATTTTATTTCTTGACCAAGTTATAGGAGTTTGAACATTTATGCTCATTGTATAAATCTACCTTGTTCTAGACTGAATTAGAAGCCAATATTGGATAAGGATTATAGTACAAGTACGTGGTAGGTGGTGCATACTTCGTTTTGTGTTTTTGTAGACATTTGGGGGTTTGCGGCTTTTAGCACAAGAGTGGGTTTTTGAGTAGAACCCTAATATTTCATTTTAAATTTATTGTTATACCTTGTGGGATGTCATTGGGTATTCCCTTACCTATTATGTTTGAATGAGGTCGGGCGAGAGGTCGTTGCTCAATGGGTTATTTTGGTCAGGGGTGCTAAAATGGGTTTAAATGAATTATCATGATTTATATTGGTATGTTTAAATTTTTTAAGCTTGATAAAGCTTGCTTAAGCTTGTTAGAGGCATTCAAGACCTCAGTGCTTCCATGTGATAGCTGGTAAATTGAATTTCCTATTTACAAGTGTTTTAATGTGATTGTATATATATGTAATGATTGGGATTACATATTCTGATGCTCTTGATATTATGACGGGCTTGGCCTGAGGTTGGATGGCATGGCCATCAGAATTGGGTGATGTTGACCACAGGTTGGGAGAGGCTCGGATTTTCTTGGGTGGTTTTGACCACGGGATTGGGTGTCATGGACGTCGGTTTGAGGTAGTGTGACTTTTAGGATTGGCATGACCCAGGATACTTGGATGGCATGGCCATCAGATTTGAGAGACATGGTCGTAGGGACATGAAGTGTTAAAGATGGCGTGGCTTGGGTTCTTATTTTGGTGATTGTCACTCACCTGTGATGTCCAAAAGCCTCTTGAGTTGTGTGCACACAGGTAGAGGCCCCTGATAGTTGCGATTTAGGTACTATTGGTTTGGGGGTGATTGTTGTAGGAAACCACATGGAAAGTAAGGAGCCTTTGGTTGGTAGTGATGATGCTATCGAGTTATACAATTGAAGGTAGACATAATTATTCCTCTGGTTATTTATTTGAGGGTAGACTTCGTTGTTCCTCTGGTTATTATTTGAGGACAGACATTATTGTTCCTCTAGTTGTCGTGTTGTGGGTAGATGTGAGCTTTTGAGCAAGGGTCCATGGGACCGGGTTACTTGAGTTTGGGAGTGCCTTCGGAACATCGGTACTTGAGACACACAGTGTCATGAGGCACATTGTAACGACCCAATCTTTTTGAGTAGTATATTAACTTACTCTTAATGATTTAATAAGATGTTAATGGTTAATGCAGAAAGAGGAGTCGATGGATTCATCCAGTAGACTCGACCATTATGAAGCCCACTTATCATAGCTTGGGAAGGAGGTAGCATCTGTGGGCTTCGCTTTGGACCAAGCCCAAGCCGAACTCCAGCATGTCAAGCTTGAACGGAAACGCTTGCGGGAGAAGTTCAAGTTAGTAGAGATTACTACTAGGGCAATGTTATCTGAGCCTCCCTCAGATTCTCTCACCATAGCACACCTTACACTTAGGTCTTATGCCGGTGTTATAAGGGGTATGTGACAAGACCTTAGCTTCCTTGTGTAATCCTTTCGAGTGAATAAATTGAGATTTCTTCCTTTAGTGATGTTTGTGAAATTTCAAATGTCTAGATAATTTTAGAATGTATTTTATTGATGAATTTTCAAAAAGGGATATTTTAAAATATTTATGTAAACCCTAAATAACTAATGATGTGTAATGATTTTCAAAAAATGGTCTTCTACAAAAGTGTTCAGTAAGGAATTTGGAGTCTAATAAGATCAACTTAATTTTTGATGAATAGTAAATTATGAATAGTGATTTTACGCTTAGGATTAGTAATGTGACCAAATGGATTAGTAATTTCACTCAAAGAAAGTTTTAATATAATTCAGACACCTAGATTAAGTAATATGATTCAATAAAATGGGTAAATAACGGTTTCATAAATTATTAGTCAAGTATTAGTTTTTCAGATGAATAGTGTTTTTTAATTAAAAATTTAATTAAAAATAATTAGAAAATTATTTTTATAAAAATGACTTTATTTTTGAACTCAGAGCATCGATATTATGTTATGGTAATTTTTGGAGATTTTTCTGAAAAAAACGAATTTTCGATGAATAGTGTTTTTATTTAAAAATTAAATTAAAATTATTTAGAAAATTATTTTTATAAAATGGAGTTCATAAATGTATTTAGAGCATCGATATTTGGTTAAGGTGAAATTTTGGGATTATTATGAGAAAGTTGAATTTTCGATGAATAGTGAAAATATAGTTTTTAAGTTACGGGTGTTTAATGACATCATTAAATGATGTATTAAGTATATATTCAATATGGTCGAATTATGAATAGTAAGATAAGGTGTGAGGTGTCCCAAGTGGCCAATACCATGGGAAAATACCATGGTCAAGCCCATGGTTTTGCCAAAACCACTAGTGAGGTGTCCCTTGGCCATTAATGTCTTGTCCCCTCACTTTCCCTATAAATACCCACCCTTTCCTCCTTTAGTTTCCACTCCCAACTCTCCCCCAACGAAGTTATGGTCTCCTTACCTCCCAAGGAGTCCTCCCGAGGTGCCCCCAATCCCTCAAGGTCCAAAACTTTGAGTTTCAAGAGTCACGTTTTAAGGTAAGGGATCCGACCCCTCTCTTTCTTTTCATGTAATCTCTTTTATGTCATTCCTTTTATGCTCCATGTTATTATGTGAGAGGATGTTCTTTTATATTCCTCTTACTGCCCCTTTCATGTTTATATGATGAGATATCCCCTCTTACTCTCATCATTTCGTTTTATGAAAGTTTAAGTGACGCTGTTAGGCTGCCGAATGTTTAAGTGATTCTTTCACCCTTCTCATTTTTTCAAGTTCGATTTTCATGTCAAATCTTTCAAGTTCCTTTTTATTTTGTTGGGGTATGATCTCTATATATATCATACTGATCTCTAATGATCATATGATGAGAGACCCTATTTTATCTGTTCAATTCATTTTTGTTGAAGTTTAAGTGACGTCGTTAGGCTGCCGAATTTTCATAAGAGAAATCAAACTTTTGTCTTCCTTCCATGCTTTTCATTTCAAATGGTATGTCCTTGAAATTGCATCACCATGTCCATATATACTTCTTATTCTGTCCCTATACTATTTTATGGGTCAATTATGATTGTTCGACCCATGTTCCCTCTCTTTTCAAAGTTTTCTAAAACCTTGTAACATAGCCGTTATGCTGCAGAATTTTCGTCTCAAAATGCCTCTCTTTTCTCAAAATTATTTTATGTTATAAAGTGAATACTCAAAGATCCTATTTCTACAGGGGTATTCACATATATATAAAAATGTTCTATTTTAAATTCTGGGATTTACATACATGATACCCGCTTTCCCTTTCCGTGGGTTTAAAGTAACGTAAAGATCATGTCTTTAAAGCAGTTTTTAAAACGTTATGATTATGAAATGAAACCCATTTATTTTATGCTATATGGGTTATTTATGAAATGTTTGATGATGATATATGTGGCTCACATGATAATAAAGGCAAATTTAAGGGTGCGCCCTGATAGCGCTCCAATGCATTGGGTAATGACTTAATCTCTAGAGATGACCATTTTAACGACGCCTTGGTGAATAACCTGGGTAATTTTTAACGACACCTTGGGGATGGACCTTGGTGAAACGAAACGATTGTCAATATTAAATGTTGCAGTCACATCTTCAAGTTATGAAAAATGTTATTTTTATTATGATGTATCTCATGATTCCTTTCTCATTCCTTAAAGTTCTTTTCATGTCCTTATTGAAGTATCTCAAGTTCACATGAAAAATGTTTCTCTTGTTTCCCTTACTGGGCCTTCTGCTCACCCTTTCTTTTGATGTATGTCCCCAGGTTATGAGATGCATAATGAACATAGGATGAACTAAAGGAGAAGCCTTTCAAGTGTTTAAGAAGAATGTTTTATGTTTTTTTTTGTGTATTATGATCCTTGTTTCCAAGACACTAAACCTTAACGATCCTCAGTTCCGTGTAATGAAATGAAATTTATGTTATAAAAAGACGGGATGTTATAGTTGGTATCAAAGGATGGTTTGGTTATTTGTGGAAATTAGGATATAAAAACTTTAGGAATAACCCTATAGAAAAGTTTAAATATAGGAAAACTTCCTGGTATTTTGGTAAGTATTGAGTAGGTGGTTTATCAAAAAAATACATCCCTGTCTGGATACGAGCAGGTAGAGGCGGCTCTGGCACAGATGTACATAGGGGTAAAACCCGAAAACACCGCTTTGAGCTAGACTCGAACGAGAACTGGTGCACGATAACGGGCCTTGCTACACTCTTGGTTACGACACTCCCGGGGGATATGTTTGGTTAATCACAAGATTTTTATGAATCATTATGAAGGAATTATAGAAAAGTGTAATTGTCTAAGAATGAAGTCTTAGTTAAAAGATTCATAAATGAAATAAGTTTCTTACTAAAGTTTTATTCTTTTAGAAAATGGAGGGCAATAGTAGGAACCGTGCCGATGGTGACCGCAATGCACCATGTGCTGACGGCCCTCCGATGGAAGCCGGAATGGAAACATTCATGTGAATGATGAACCAACTGACTCAAGTTATGAGTAATAACTTGAATCAAGCTGAGAGGCCGACCTCACCACGAAGGGAACAACACTCTATTGAGTCCTTCATGCATCAACGACCGCCAACATTCAGTGGATCTACTGACCCATTGGTTGCGGAACAATGGATAAGCTCCATTGAAAAGATCTTTTTTGTACTTCATTGTTCGGAACAAGAAAAATTCACCCTTGTTGTTTACAGCCTAGAGGGAGAAGCTGATCAATGGTGGTCACTGATCAAAAACACGAAGCCACGAGGAGAGATAGAAGCTATGGAGTGGGAAGAATTTCGGGGAATTTTCCTTAACAAGTATTTCCCTCGTTCCATGAGAACGAGAATGGAAAAAGAGTTTCTCGAGCTGAAGCAGAAGGAGAACTAATCTGTCGGAAGCTATGAGATGAACTTCACAAGGCTTTCCCGTTATACCTCAAGATTTGTCATGAACCCTAATGGGAAGGTTGATAGATTCTTTGGTGAACTACGACCTCATCTGTGGAAGAATCTAGCCAACAGGGACTATGACAGCTATGAAGAAATAGTTCGAAGTGCTATGAAAGTCGAGCTGGAGTTTGGTGAGACACAGTGGTCTCATAAACCAAATGAAAATAAGAGATCGTTGGATCCCAGTTTAGGGAAGTCTTTTGATCAGGGAAGAGGTGGAAAGCAAATTCAACTTACCACATGCAATAAATGTGGGAAGAATCATCTGAGGAACTGCTTGAACGGAAGTGGAAAGTGCTACAAGTGTGGAAGAGGAGGCCATATTGCTCGGAATTATCATAGTGAGGTGAAGCCTCAGCTTCCCAACACTAACGAAAGAGGAAATATGGTTCTGGACCTACCCGAAGTCACATGCTTCAAGTGTGGACAGCTTGGGCACTTTGCTAACCAATGTCCAAATCCGAGGGCGGTGGAGGGGAATCACCACCAACCTCAGCAGAGGCCAAGAGAGCAAGGTCGTGCTTTCGCTATCACAACGGCTGAAGTTGAAGTCCCGAACGATGTGGTAGCAGGTACTCTTGTTATCCTCTCAAAACTAGCAAGTACTTTATTTGATTCTGGTTCTACGCATTCATTTATTTCCTCCAAGTTTGCAAGGAATATAGAATCAATCCCCGAACTGCTAGAGGTAGAGTTGTCTGTCAAGACTCCAAGTGGGATTATCCTTGCATCAACAGTATTTAGAGACTCTAGTGTTTACTTTGGTGAGAACAATCTTATCACAAATCTAGTAGTCATTCCCATTATGGAATTCGACATTATACTAGGGATGTACTGGCTCTCAAAGTATAATGCTAAGATCAAATGCAGAAGTAAGGAAATATCAGTGGTCTTGAATGAACGACCTACAGTTATCTTCCAAGGAGAGATATCCCGAACTGATCCCTATCTAGAAGAACCTCCTATAGCTTTCTTTATGGAGTTAATCGGTGATGATGAAGAAGGAAAAGGGAGCATACAAATAGAAGATGTTCCAATTGTTCAGGAATACATGGATGTATTTCCTGAGGAGTTACCTAGACCTCCCCCAGAAAGAGAGGTAGAGTTCTCCATTGAACTCGTACCTAGGTCATAACCGATATCAAAGACTCCGTATAGAATGGCAAATATGGAGCTAGAAGAGTTAAAGAAACAACTCCAAGACTTGTTGGAGAAGAGGATTATCCGACCAAGTGTGTCTCCTTGGGGACCACCAGTTCTCTTTGTGAAGAAGAAGGATGGATCAATGCGGCTATGCATCGATTATAGAGAACTGAACAGGATCACGGTGAAGAACAGATATCCTCTTCCAAGAATTGATGATTTATTTGACCAACTTCGCGGGGCTCAATTCTTCTCTAAGATTGACCTTCGATCTGGTTATCATCAACTGAGGGTGAAGAAGGAAGATATTCCAAAGACTGCCTTCCGATCAAGATATGGGAATTATGAGTTTATTGTTATGCCCTTCGGCTTGACTAATGCTCCTGCTATTTTCATGGATTTGATGAATAGAGTCTTTAAGGACTACCTTGATAACTTTGTGGTAGTTTTTATTGATGATATTTTGATATATTCAAAAAGTCGTGAGGAGCATGAAGATCATCTAAGGGTTATATTGAAAACTCTGTGGAAGGAGAGGCTCTTTGGGAAGTTCAGCAAGTGTGAGTTTTGGTTACAACGGGTGGCTTTCTTGGGGCACATCGTAACCAATGAAGGAATCTCGGTTGACCCTACAAAAACAATGGTTGTGGAGGAGTGGCCTCAACCAACAACAGTAACTGAGATTCGTAGTTTCCTTGGTTTAGCAGGATATTATAAGAGGTTTGTGAAAAACTTTTCACGGCTTTCTAATCCACTAACCAAGTTGACTCGAAAAGGGGTTAAGTTCATCTGGACAAAGGAATGAGAGGAAAGTTTCCAAGAGCTGAAGAAGAGATTGGTTACTGCACCTGTGTTAACACTACCCTCTATCGGAGAAGGATTCGTTATTTTTAGCGATGCATCTCTGAAAGGGCTTGGGTGCGTCCTCATGAAAAATGACAAAGTAATTGCTTATGCATCTCGACAGTTGAAGATTCATGAGCAGAATTATCCTACGCATGATCTAGAGCTGGCGGCAGTTGTTTTTGCTCTAAAGATATGGAGGCACTATCTTTATGGGGAGAAATGTGATATATACACTGACCACCAAAGTCTAAAGTATATTTTCACACAGAAAGAATTGAACATGAGACAAAGGAGATGGTTGGATCTTATTAAAGACTATGATTGTTCAATTCATTATCACCCTGGAAGAGCAAACAAAGTCACGGATGCGTTAAGAAGGAAAGATCCTGTTGTTCTGGCAACAATGAGGATCGTAGGAGATCCCTTGATTAAAGATCTAGTAAAACTGGACATGGTAATTATAAGTAAAGGGACATCATCAACCCTATTCCAAATGATTTCTCAACCTTCATTACTAGAGAGGATCAAGAAGACTCAAAAAGAAGATCCTTTGCTGTAGGAGAAGTTTGAGGCTGTAAAGGATGGGAAGTTCCCTGATTTCAATATTGATCAAGAAGGTGTATTGAAATTTCGTACAAGACTATGTGTTCCATCTATTCCGGAGATAAAGAAATAACTGATGGATGAAGCTCATAGCTCTACATTCTCTATACAACCGGGAAGCACTAAGATGTATAGAGACCTTTGTGATCATTATTGGTGGGATAACATGAAGAGGGAGATTGCTGATTACACTACAAGGTGTCTGGTGTGTCAGCAAGTAAAGGCAGAACGACAACTTCCTAAAGGGGTATTACAACCGCTACCCATACCAGTATGGAAGTGGGATAATATCACTATGGACTTTGTAACTGTTCTCCCAAAAACATCCAAAGGAAACAATGCGATATGGGTTATTGTGGACCGTCTCACCAAGACAGCCCATTTTATCTCTATTCGGGAAGATTTCTCTCTGGATCAGCTTGCCAAGACATACATGAAGGAAGTGGTAAGGCTGCATGGGGTACCACTATCCATCGTATCTGATCGTGACCCAAGATTCACATCAAAATTCTGGAGAAGTCTTCAACATGCTCTGAATACTGAATTGAATTTTAGTACGGCCTATCATCCTCAAACTGATGGCCAATCTGAAAGGACTATTCAGACACTCGAAGACATGTTGAGATTATGCTCAATGGAATTTAAAGGTGGATGGGATCAACACCTCCCATTAGTTGAGTTCTCCTATAACAACAGCTTCCATTTGAGTATTCAAATGACACCCTATGAAGCTCTATATGGAAAGCGGTGTAGAACTCCTACTTGTTAGGATGAAACTGGTGAGAGGAAGCTTCCTGGGCCTGATCTCGTGCAAGAGATGACGGAACAGGTTCATGCCATCCAACAACACATAAAGGCTGCTCAGAGTCGGCAGAAGAGCTATGCTGACAATCGTCGAAGGGACTTGGAGTTTGGTGTTGGTGACAAAGTCTTCCTTCGAATTTCTCCATGGAAGAGAGTCATGCGGTTTGGGAAGAAAGGGAAGCTCAGCCCTAGGTACATTGGCCCCTATGAAATCCTTGATCGCATAGGAGCAGTGGCCTATCGTCTAGAACTTCCACCAAACCTAGCTCAAGTTCATGATGTCTTCCATGTATCTCTCTTGAGGAAGTACATACCCGACCCTTCGCATGTACTGAACCCAGAGGTGGTACAACTGGAACATGACCTCTCTTACGAGGAGCAGCCAGTGGAGATCTTGGACCGTAGAGACAAGGTCCTACGAAACAAGACTACCCACCTTGTGAAAGTGTTTTGGAGGAATCATAAATATGAAGAGGCGACTTGGGAGCCGGAGGAAACAATGAAGCAAAAGTACCCTCACCTTTTCGACTAGGCCTCAAGTATAAATTTCGGGGACGAAATTTCTTAAGGGGGGAAGAATGTAACGACCCAATCTTTTTGAGTAGTATATTAACTTACTCTTAATGATTTAATAAGATGTTAATGGTTAATGCAGAAAGAGGAGTCAATGGCTTTATCCAGTAGACTCGACCCTTATGAAGCCCACTTATCAGAGCTTGGGAAGGAGGTAGCATCTGTGGGCTTCGCTTTGGACCAAGCCCAAGCCGAACTCCAGCATGTCAAGCTTGAACGGAAACGCTTGTGGGAGAAGTTCAAGTTAGTAGAGATTACTACTAGGGCAATGTTATCTGAGCCTCCCTCAGATTCTCTCACCATAGCACACCTTACACTTAGGTCTTATGCCGGTGTTATAAGGGGCTATGTGACGAGACGCTAGCTTCCTTGTGTAATCCTTTCGAGTGAATAAATTGAGATTTCTTCCTTTAGTGATGTTTGTGAAATTTCAAATGTCTAGATAATTTTAGAATGTATTTTATTGATGAATTTTGAAAAAGGGATATTTTAAAATATTTATGTAAACCCTAAATAACTAATGATGTGTAATGATTTTCAAAAAATGGTCTTCTACAAAAGTGTTCAGTAAGGAATTTGGAGTCTAATAAGATCAACTTAATTTTTGATGAATAGTAAATTATGAATAGTGATTATACGCTTAGGATTAGTAATGTGACCAAATGGATTAGTAATTTCACTCAAAGAAAGTTTTAATATAATTCAGACACCTAGATTAAGTAATGTGATTCAATAAAATGGGTAAATAACGGTTTCATAAATTATTAGTCAAGTATTAGTTTTTTCAGATGAATAGTGTTTTTTAATTAAAAATTTAATTAAAAATAATTAGAAAATTATTTTTATAAAAATGACTTTATTTTTGAACTCAGAGCATCGATATTATGTTATGGTAATTTTTGGGGATTTTTCTGAAAAAAAACGAATTTTCGATGAATAGTGTTTTTATTTAAAAATTAAATTAAAATTATTTAGAAAATTATTTTTATAAAATGGAGTTCATAAATGTATTTAGAGCATCGATATTTGGTTAAGGTGAAATTTTGGGATTATTCTGAGAAAGTTGAATTTTCGATGAATAGTGAAAATATAGTTTTTAAGTTACGGGTGTTTAATGACATCATTAAATGATGTATTAAGTATATATTCAATATGGTCGAATTATGAATAGTAAGATAAGGTGTGAGGTGTCCCAAGTGGCCAATACCATGGGAAAATACCATGGTCAAGCCCATGGTTTTGCCAAAACCACTAGTGAGGTGTCCCTTGGCCATTAATGCCTTGTCCCCTCACTTTCCCTATAAATACCCACCCTTTCCTCCTTTAGTTTCCACTCCCAACTCTCCCCCAACGAAGTTATGGTCTCCTTACCTCCCAAGGAGTCCTCCCAAGGCGCCCCCAAGCCCTCAAGGTCCAAAACTTTGAGTTTCAAGAGTCACGTTTTAAGGTAAGGGATCCGACCCCTCTCTTTCTTTTCATGTAATCTCTTTTATGGCATTCCTTTTATGCTCCATGTTATTATGTGAGAGGATGTTCTTTTATATTCCCCTTACTGCCCCTTTCATGTTTATATGATTAGAGATCCCCTCTTACTCTCATCATTTCGTTTTATGAAAGTTTAAGTGACGTCGTTAGGCTGCCGAATGTTTAAGTGATTCTTTCACCCTTCTCATTTTTTCAAGTTCAATTTTCATGTCAAATCTTTCAAGTTCCTTTTTATTATGTTGGGGTATGATCTCTATATATATCATACTGATCTCTAATGATCATATTATGAGAGACCCTATTTGATCTGTTCAATTCATTTTTGTTGAAGTTTAAGTGACGCCGTTAGGCTGCCGAATTTTCATAAGAGAAATCAAACTTTTGTCTTCCTTCCATGCTTTTCATTTCAAATGGTATGTCCTTGAAATTGCATCACCATGTCCATATATACTTCTTATTCTGTCCCTCTACTATTTTATGGGTCAATTATGATTGTTCGACCCATGTTCCCTCTCTTTTCAAAGTTTTCTAAAACCTTGTAACATAGCCGTTATGCTGCAGAATTTTCGTCTCAAAATGCCTCTCTTTTCTCAAAATTATTTTATGTTATAAAGTGAATACTCAAAGCTCCTATTTCTAAAGGGGTATTCACATATATATAAAAATGTTCTATTTTAAATTCTGGGATTTACATACATGATACCCTCTTTCCCTTTCCGTGGGTTTAAAGTAACGTAAAGATCATGTCTTTAAAGCAGTTTTTAAAACGTTATGATTATGAAATGAAACCCATTTATTTTATGCTATATGGGTTATTTATGAAATTTTTGATGATGATATATGTGGCTCACATGATAATAAAGGAAAATTTAAGGGTGCGCCCTGATAGCGCTCCAATGCATTGGGTAATAACTTAATCTCTAGAGATGGCCATTTTAACGACGCCTTGGTGAATAACCTTGGTAATTTTTAACGACACCTTGGGGATGGACCTTGGTGAAACGAAACGATTGTCAATATTAAATGTTGCATCCACATATTCAAGTTATGAAAAATGTTATTTTTATTATGATGTATCTCATGATTCCTTTCTCATGCCTTAAAGTTCTTTTCATGTCCTTATTGAAGTATCTCAAGTTCACATGAAAAATGTTTCTCTTGTTTCCCTTACTGGGCCTTCTGCTCACCCTTTCTTTTGATGTATGTCCCCAGGTTATGAGATGCATAATGAACATAGGATGAACTAAAGGAGAAGCCTTTCAAGTGTTTAAGAAGAATGTTTTATGTTTTTTTTGTGTATTATGATCCTTGTTTCCAAGACACTAAACCTTAACGATCCTCAGTTCCGTGTAATGAAATGAAAGTTATGTTATAAAAAGACGGGATGTTATACACATGATGTCGGGTTATATGATTGAGCTGGAACCTGATGGTTCACCTAGGCTTTGTGAATATAGAGGTATCTTGGGTTGTGGGCTAAAGACCCTCTTCGCTTCTGAGATTCTGGCGTTGGTTGAAGCAGGTGACACTCCCTGGTGGCTGTTGAGCACCAGTGGGGGTTGTGTTTATTTATTGCATCATACTTTTTACCTTACTTATACTAAGTACGCATCATTGGGTGGTATCATACTGAGATTCATCTCACACCCTACATGATCCATTTAGGACATGCGTAGACTTTATAAATTTATATACATGTAAAGGATCAACTTCAAGAGCTAGATCATGGTACTATTGGCACAGTGATTGATATGGACCTTGAGGTCATGCCTAGCTAAAGTTTTACTTTTGTTTATCTTTCTTTCCTATATTAGCATGGTTACTTTTATATGTAGCTACTGCGGTTATCCATGGGCGACCTTTGTTTATTTACATGCATGACCTACTATGAATGCATGCTTGATTTGTTTAGTGGCTACAAGTGATTCCTGGTATGTTGTTCTATTTACTTTTTGATGCTTATGTTTATTTATCGCTTCTACTACTTATTTGATATTGTTGTACTTTTACTCTGCAGGTTTGGTTCGAGTCGAGTCATTTATTTTCGTTGCATGTTATGTTATTATGCTCGGACCAGTGCCTTATCTCCCTCCAAGAGGGTATATCCTCCCCACTATACCTGTTTACACCCTCGCTGCTAGTTAGTAGCCTTTGACGTTTGGGGAGGTGCATTTAAAGTCAGTGACACTCAGCCCATTTAGCACTGTTTGGGTGGTTGTTTGGGTCGGGACGTTACATATCATTTCCCTTGATTTTTTGAATTTGGATTTAAACTCATAAAGTATGCATTCAAATGAATTATGAAATGAAAATCCTAATTTAGGTTGAACTCATTCTTTTATTCTTTAATCTGATGGATAAGTTATTTATACTATGTTTTTATTATTAAGTTTTCTCATCCAAATAGAGTGTCTAATTTATTTGGTTGCTAATTATGTAAGTCTATTCTCCTAGAGGTAAAGAGAAGTTTGAGCTTTCAATTGAATGAAAATTGAAGTGATTTTAATGTAATTTCAAATTTTAAAGGTCAATCATCTTTGTAAAACACGAATCAGTCTTTCACTAGAAGAAATTCAATTTATTGTGGGAAATTTCTTTCACTATTTAATGAAATTCTAGTGGTCGGGTCGTTCACTTGGTTCCTCGGGGTCGAGTATAACAACCCTTCTTTTTATTTCACACTTAAACATAATTTATTACATAAAATATTCACCTAATAAAACATAGAAGATTGATAGGTCTAGAGTCTTTAGGGATTAGGAACATTACACAATAACTTAAAACATAAAATACACATCTTTAGTGAAAACTTATTTTACATGACCACACACATTCTTTCATACTTAGCGTTGCATGGGATAACCTGAGGACATGTATAAGAAAAGGGAGAGCTATAAAGCCTAGTAAGGGAGTAAACAAGGCATAACATGAATAATACAATACATTTTAGGCAATAGGAATATCAATGGAGCATAAGAGAAACATGAACATAAAGGCATGATATAGCATGATTATCATAACATGGAAATGTGGAAACAACATTTAACATGATATTATAATGATCCAAGGTTCATTGCACATGGAGCATGAGTAAACCCTCATTTCACTTGAATTAGCATGAGTACAACCTCATTTCACTTTACGTATCATGATACTAATCTTTACCCAATGCATTGGAGCGCTATTAGGGGGCACCCTTCTTAATCATTTCATTTCATGTGCCACATGGATCATATAACATGGATTCATTAAACATCATCATTTATTCCATGATAAAGGAATGTGGAATTAATACACGAAACTTTATAATCAATAAGTAAATTTGCATCAAGGTGAATACCCTTGATAGATAAATGGACATGGTATTCACTACACAATGACTTTGGCTTGGAAAATCGCAGTGCAATTTCGGCAGCATAACAGCGTGACATAAGAATTCATAAAAATGGTTGATGAGAGAGAAATGAGTGTCTCCTCATATGTACATGAAATAGACAGTAAAAGGGTCATATAGATACATGTCCCAACATCTGTAATAGAATTTAGATTCATAATACAAAAGAATTTCTTGAATGTAAATGAGGAGAGAGAAACCCCTTATGGAATTTCGGCATGGTAACAGGTGAACATGTGAGGCATTAATGAGAGAGAAATGGGTCTATCATCATTCAAACATAAGGAGGGAAATATAGGAGAGGTGAGAAATCATACCCCAACATTTGTAATTCAAAAGACAAGGGTATAGCAACATAAAGAAACTTGACAAAAATGAGAGAGGAAGAAATCCCTTACTTAGAAGTGTGATCCCAAAGGCTTGGGAGATGCTTCTTGGGAGCTTGGGGTGCCTTGTGAGGATTCTAGAGAGTGGAGGACAGGGGTTGGTCGAGCTTCAAAGGCTTTGAGTGAAGTGGAAGTGGGAGTTTGTGTGGTTTTATATAGGAAAAAAGAGGGAATTTTTTATTATTTAGGTTTTGGACACCACACATTAAACTAATCAAAACCACAAACCAACTCATGGTTTTTTCCCATGGTTTTTTCCAAAGGGGAGTGAAAACATTATTTTATAAGGCCAATAGCCGAACTTCTTAAAATATTAAGCTTGCTTACGTGGAGGTGAGTCGCACTATCAAGGAAATCATTTTAAAAAGTTAAAAAATGTTTTATAAGTCTTGGAGAGTCCACTAAAGCTTTGTAAAATAAATCAAACAAACCTAAAATCGCATTATTTTAATGGTAAAACATATATTGGTCGAACATCCCATTTATAGTATTTTATTACATCACTATTAGGTTATTATGATGTCATAAAACACATTATATAATTAAACGGTATTTATTTTTTACCCAAAAATTTGACTGTCTCATAAAATTATGAAAAATTCACTGTCGGATAATTTCGACGTCCTCATTCCAAAAATAATATTCATTTTATCTAAATAATTTTCTAAATATGTGGATTTTTACTTTTAAAATAAAAACCGACATTTATAAAAAAATCATGGGTTTTGACAAAAATGGATTTCAAACATTAATAAAATTTACAACTGTATTCCTAAAAAATATATGATCATTTATATTTAATAAAAAGTAATTTATTAATCATATTTTATTAAAATATTATTTAATTCAAAAATCCCTTAATTCATCAAAATAGATTTCTTAATTGAATATTAACTAAAAATACTATTTGTGCTTTAAAAACATTTACAAAGTGACAATAATAAAATGAATGTATATTCTTTACAAAAATAATGCATATAATTATAGTGCTAAGGTCTTGTTACATAACCCCTTATAACACCCGCATAAAACCTAAGGGTAAGGTGCGCGATGGTGGCAGACTCTCGTGGTGGCTCAGATAACATCACTTGAATGGTAATCTCTATCAACTTCCACTTCTCCTGTAGGTGGTTCCGTTCGAGCTTAACGTGCTGAAGCTCGGCTTGGGCTTGGTCAAGAGCGAAACCCAATGACGCCACCTACTTTCCAAGCTCCGACAAATGGGCTTCGTATGGAGCAATTCTACGGGATGAAACCATCGATTCATTTGTCTGAGTAAATTGGATTTGTTAAAGCCCTATATTTATATTAATCATGTGATCACTGTGCAACGACTATATTAGCAACGATAACAATTCTTAACGGTATTTTGAAATCAAAAATCATAAAACCAAAGAAGTGCATATGTTATATAACCATTTTATATAATAAGACATTTAATTAGATCAAGAGAAATTTTCATTAATAAAAGTTGGGGTTGTTACAATGGGGGTTATGGTTGTGCATTGGCATCGTAATTTCACCACCGTTGATGTAATCCCCCCTTCTGTGCTGGGCGGCGTAAGGCAGGGCGGTTTTGGGCAGCATCAACCGCATGGCAAAGGGCGAGCCCGAGGCTCTTTAACTAGTTTAATGGGGGTGTGCTACTCAATTGGAAGCTCAGGACATGGGGGGTGTTGTTGTTTTCGTACAAAGAAAAAAAAATCATGTTGAAAACCAATTTTTTATAGGCATCCAATATTTCAAACTTAAGATTCATTTTATTCCATTGAAATTGACTCATTGTTTGATTGATAACAAGCAAAAGATTAGTGTGGGGGAATTTGATGTGAGTTTATTTTGATACTATTTTGCCACATAATTTCTTTAATTTTATTATGTTTTAATTTTTAAAATAATTTTTAATTGATTAATTTACTCTTTTTCCATGTTTTGTGTTAAATTATTAAAACTCTTTATTGAATTTTTAAATTTGCTTTTTAATAGTTAATTTTAGTTTTCCTATTAATTTTTAGTTGATTGAGTAATTATTGGTTAATTTGTGTTAGGTAATTTTTAAGTAAATTGTTAGATTAGTGATTTTATGTTTTTTTTATGTTTTGATTATAAATTTTCTTCAACTTTGAGTTATTGTTTAATTTTCCATATTCTTTAAAAATATTAATTTTAACGGCGTTGTTTGTTTTTATGTTTTATTAATTTAATTTTCAATTTCCTTATTTTGTTTTTAATTAATTAGTTAATAGAAGTTTAGATTTAGTTTTTAATCTAATGACAAAAAATATTTAATAATTTATAACTTTAATTAATAATTTAATTCTTTTGAAAATTTTAGTATTTCTTTGTTTAATTAATTAATTAATTATAGAAATCTCAATTTATGGTTTTGCAAAGGATAAGTTTTTCATTTTTACTCAATTTTGTCTATAGGAGCATCAAGTTCTAGAACCATGTATAGGTTTTTGACATCATCCACATAACCAATTTGAAAATTCATACGAAGGCCGACCAAAGCTTCCAAATCCATTATCGCGAACCTGAGCCCTGATCGGAAGCCATCGCGAGTAAGAACGAAGCTCAATAGGCCCTCTCCGGTGAAGACTCATGCCATCAAGGATCCAGCCAAGTTCCCCACCGTCGTTGATGAAGCCTCCACGACGAATCCAGATCCGAGATCGATGAAAATGTTAATCCTGAAGAAGTTCTGAGCAGTGGTCGGAGCGTGCTAAGGAAGATTCAAACGGCGACGCCGAAGCGACTAACCAAGATCGTCGGCGATGGAGGCCAAATCATCCCTGAGTTCGAAATATGGACCAGGTCTGGGTTTCTCCAGAGAAGATGATGAACCATATCCGACGTTGCCACTACCCGTGGCCCGCTCCATTGAGAACCAGGTCGAATCACTGCGATTGATGAAGCTTGTTGCGATCTGATCTTCATCCGAGCATGAAGAAAACTGAACTAAGGCCGAACTGAATGGCTCTCTGAGTTCTCCGCTGGGGAAGAAGATTTGCTGAAGCCCGATTTCAAGCTAGGTCAAGGTTTTTTCTGACAGAGGCTGATGGCATATTGAAGAAGAAGACTGAAATTGACCGATCCTTGTACGCCGCCTGTTGAAAACCTCAGATCCATGGTTGAAGCGGTGTTCGAATTTTCGTTTTCTGGTTGTTTACTTTGCAGGGGAGTGAAGTAGGCAGAGACCTCACTGCTTCCCATTCCATCGGATTTGGGCTTTTCAAACACTGCATGCTAGGTGTTCGATATAATGTCTCAATCAAAGAGTTTTCTTTTGAAGTTGAAAGCAAGTGAGCTGGATTGTTGTGGAGTCTGTTTTGGTCAAGTTGTGTTGCTTGCACAGCAAGCCGAGCGGTTGATGCTGAACAATCATTCTATGCTGATGAACCGAAGCCAAGGACACCATCGTGGGATTTTTGAGTGTCCATGTTCTCTTAATTTCAGGCATGATTCGCTGAAGAAGATGAATTCTATTAAATTACAGAAAAACATTTTGGCTGAGAGTTGTTGAACTCACGAAAGGTTACTCCAGTATGTATTGGGAAGAAAATCACTGCTCGTCTGAATCTGGAAGTTGTCAAAGCCATGTGATAAATTAGAGTCAAAGATAAGGATTTTATGACTTAAAAAAAAGATGATTTAAATGGTGTTGAGAAATATTTTTGAGGTGACAGTCATGACCATCATTTTTCTGTTCATGTGTTGGGAGCAGGTTGAAGAGTTTTGCCAAGGGGACATTGCAATGATAGAAAGCCAGGGAATCTGCACACATTTAATTTAGTGAAATTGAGTAATTAGAAAGAGTGGAAAACGAAAAATATTATAGCAAGGAGAATTATTTTGGGATAGAAGCAGTAGACAGCAACTTTGATTTTTTTCAGAAATGGAACGACGGAGACCAAAACCAGGAGATCTTATGGTGAGCTCGAAAAAGATCTATTACCGATCAATCTAACGAAGATGGAGATGAAGATCGAAGGTCTTTCTTGTCCCTTGATTGTGATTGGCTAAGTTTTTTTTTATGGCTAAACCAAGTGGTTTTGACTGGTGATTCCTTTTTCGATCTTTCGTTTTCTCTTCTTTCAAACTATAAATTTTCTCTGGATTTACGATCGTTAGAGAATCAATTGATTTTTTTATGATTGTTTCTTTTGTCGTTTTGTTTCCTTCTCTATTCCATTATGTGACTAGCATATCACCAATCAACATGTGATGTTCATTGAGTGCAAACTGTTAATTTAGTCTGGTTAGGAGTTTGAGGATTTACTTTTGTTTAAATTTCTCAATTCTCGATTGAGAATCATGAGCATAGCGGAATCTCAATTGTGTCTTGGTGCTCAGTGATAGTTGGGTACTTTGATCGGATCTTGACAAAAGGAGGTTGATGACTGTGATCTTAGTTGTTGGTCATGATTTTTCAAACTTAATGAGACACACAGTTAGATATTTTGAACTGTGTGTTGAGAGAATTTATTGAGTGAAATCTTTCAAAGTGATGAAGAATGGTTGAACTAGGAGAATCACTAGAGAATACCACTATTTTCATTTCTAAACTTATTTTCCACTTCTCACACATTGTCGCTAGTCTACTGTTGTTTTCATGAAGTCTAATTTAGAAAATTTAGTATAGTTTCATTTTCTATCTTAGAATTCCCCCTTAGAAATATAATAGTACAATAATAATAATAATAATAAAATCGTGATAAAAAATACTCCTTAAATGCTACTTTGTTGGGAGAAAACCTTGAGTGCTTCTTTACTGTAGTATTTAGGAGATTTAAAACATGAAGTTGGGTGGTAAAAATGACACATCAAAAACCACTATCTTCAATAAGAGAGATAGGACGGTAAAATTGAATAATGATCTAATTGGTAGGTGAGGGAATATCCAGGGTTATACTACTAAATTTTAAAACTAATTTCAAACGATTTGTTGTTTTATTTAATCACACCACACATTAATTATTCTCAACCATATTAAACCCATAGAATTCAAGAGAAAAACACACTAAAAACACCCTCCTCTCCGAAAACAACCCGAATCCCAGTATTTACCACATTAAATGTGGGTTCAAAATATTGTTCGATAGGAGCCTCGTGACAGGCTCCTCATCAATATGCAAGGATGTGGGTCACAATAGCTATGTACTGCTGTTGGATGAGGGATAATATTAGGTTGGGTGATTCCATAATTTTGATTTGGATTGATTGTTTTGATAAAGCATAGTCTATTATATCAATTGTTGAGGGGCTGTAGCAATGGATGTGGGCCTGCCATGCATGGATTGTCTAAGTGACGGTGACGTGGATTAAACCTATATTGCTAATAGTGGGACCTAGGTTTGGTAAACTACCAACCAGATGGATTGAGAGATGATATCCTAGTCAAATGCTTTAACAACTTTTAAGAGAGTGGTGTTATCCAAGTTGGGTGCTCTGTCAACCTGCAGTGTAATTGAGGGGAACTTGGTGGGATGCACTGCCCCTTATGATCAAGTATGTTCATGATGAATGCTCGATATGATCAAGTATGTTCATGATGAATGCTCGATATTCTTTGATCGGGCATATATTGGTAGGATTCACTTAACCTTGAGAGGTGTTTCTAGGCTGGATGCACTTTCCCTATAGCGGTGTTTCCCAGTGGAACACATTGCCACCTCAAAGGTGTTTCCTAGAAGAACGCACTTCTCCCTAAGAGGTATTGTCATGAGGTAAGCAATATCCCTTGATAGGGGTTTCTATATGCGATGTACTACTCTTTGTGACTTATTGAGATTATGGGTTGGATTTTAAGCCAAATAAGAGATTGGATCCTGTACATGTGTTGCATATGATTCAAATAAAGAGATAGGTTCTTATATATGTGATGGGTGTTATGCCAACAATGATATATTTTTTTACACAGGTTGGACACTATACTAACCTTGATTCCTGTCTTGTTTATGAGTTTTATGTCATACCAAACATAATATGGTTCTTGTGTATGGGTTGGATGTTATTCCAACTGGATCTATTATGTTGTGGTGGGGTTGGGAAGAATACTAGCACTACCACAAAAACGGATTTTCGCAGCGCTACCCTTTAATAGCGCTAAAAAAAACGCTGATAAATGACCCCCTTTATTAGCTCTTTTTTTCGTAGCGATGATAAAGGGGGGGGGGCTTTATCAACGTTTTTTTACTAGGGATGATAAAAGGTATATTTCAAAAAAAAAATCATAAAAAATAATATATTGATATATAAATATATTTATATTGATATAAATATAATATATATATTTTTAAATATGTTTTAGAAAAGTATAAATAGACATTTGCACTTAATATATAAGATATGAAGTGAAAATGACTTATAAAATATTTTTAAAAATATTTTTAATTAATAATATGCTAATTATCATCGAGTAATAGTCATTTAATAACAATTTGAAGACACAAAAAATAGAAAAATTAATAAAAGATCTAAAATAAGTTGAAAACGTAACTCAAACTTCAAACGACCATAACTTTTGATCCGGATATCCGTTTGAGCTCTACAGCATATCAAATCGAAGCCTGCGACGAGTTCTATGCCTCCATAATCAAAGGAATCTCGATCATTGTTTTTAAGGCAAAAATGGCCTAGAATGCCTCCAAAAGTGAGTTTTTAGTTTGGATACCCAAATTTTTTAACATTTGATGGAATTTCAGCCTCGTTTAAGGGGGGGGGGGGTTGCCCTTTTTCAGTGAGGAATGAATTTATTGCGAGGAATTACATTCATATTGATATTATGACTTTGAAATTTTATCGTTTTTCGCAATGTACTGTTATTTATAATCAAATATATAACAATATATACATATTTTTTTATATATTCACACATAAAAAATTCAATTTTATAAATAAAAAATTAAACTTATTTACATATAAAATATATTTCTCTATATATAAGGCTTATCTAAATAAAAAACTAATATCCATTTTATTTAAAATACAAATATATGAATATTTATATACTTATATTATGTGTGTGTGTGTGTTTGTGTATGTCTGTATTAAAAACTGATATATATTAATATACAAATAAATATACAGATAAAAAATATAACTAAATATATATGAATAGATATATATAAATTGATATTAAATATGAATAAATATATAAATATATAAATATGTAAATATAACTATACATGTGTATATATATATATATTAATATACAAATATATATATATATATATATATATATATATTAATATAACTGAATATATATTTTAATATAAATATATATATATTAAAATATATATTTAGTAATATTTATATATATATATTTATTCGTATATTAATATATATATATTAATATACCAATAAATATATATATATATATACACATTAATATAACTAAATATATATTTTAATATATATATATATGTTAATATAAATATATATTAATATACGAATAAATATAACTATATATATATATATATCATTAAATGGACAATAAAGCAATATAGAGGAGTGATAAAGGGTCCAGGCGCATAGTGGGAGGTCTCGAGTTCGAATCCTAGGGGAGGCAAGGGCGCGCACGATGGTGAAGGGTTGTGCTACCGCTGTTAAAGGAGGGTGCTAGCGCTGTTAAAGGGTTGATGGGTGGGGCTGAGGCGTGCTGGGGTGGTAGGGGCGGGCAGGGGCGGTGGGGGTGCTTCATAACACTATTGAAGGGGGGGGGGGGTTCAAGTGTTGTTAAACCCCCCCCCTCCGATCTGCAGATTTTTTTTATTTTTTTTTAATTTTTTTAAACTTTTATCAGTGCTTTTAAAAAAGCGCTGATAAAAGTTGTTTTTTAACAACGGTAAAAAGAAGCGCTGATAAAAGACCCTTTTATCAGCGTTTTTTTAGTGCTGATAAAAGGCCCCTTTTATTAGTGATTTTTTAGTGCTGTTAAAAGCGGTCTTTATCAACACTTTTTTAGCACTGATAAAAGGGACCCCCATTTATCTTCATTGAGATTAACAATGATTTTTTAGCATTGTAAATATCCTTTTCTTACGCTTTTAAAAGCCATATCTACAGTAGTGTAGCCTAATCTACTAGTATTATGAGTGTGTTTAATCATGGTTTCAACCCAACAATCTATTATGTCGAGCAGGTTTGGTGTATTTCCAACCATGTGTCATGAGGTATTAATTTATGGGAAATTTGATGATATTCTATCTCATAGTTCTTAGTTTTGACCATGGATTGGTTGTATACTATGCTAATCTATAACCTTGGTTTTCTAGAGTATATGCATGTAGGCAGACACTTCACCATCCCAAGGGGTTATATATGACTTCACTCAAAAATAACTTTTTATTCAAATAGGAAATGAGACTCATGGGGGGATAAAGTAGTGAATTCCAAGGGAATCACCACTTACAATGTGATTACAACCATGTGATAGGGAACCAATGCATTGATATAAAATGAGACTTTCACTGGAGATCACTTTTCTAGCTAGGATGTCAGTCACGAAGTTCCATTCCCTCTAAGTATGACTAACTTCCATGCCTTGTTCAATGATCATATTGTACTTCTTGATGTAGTAAGTCATGTCCCATGGGGTTATGACCATGTCTCAAAGGAAACCAACCAGGATTTTAGAGTCAGATTCAACCACAGAGATAATGACGTTACAAAGACTTCATAGAAAAATTATATTGTACATTGCCCTTGTCTCCACCCCAATGGAGTTTCCTTGTTTGTAATAGGATCTGAAGCCAAATATCACTAAACCCTAATCATCCAACCCCAAACCACCCTCTCATCAATCCAAGTATACAACAACCATCAATATTCATCTTTAGTCCAATACTAGGAGGCTTCTATTGGTGCCCCTTCCACCTCCCTCTGCAAAGAAGGGAATCCTTGGAAGAATCCCTAATAAAACAAAATTTAATTGAATATTTTATTAAAACTAAATGAAATAATTTCCTCACATTGTTCTAAATATGTTTATTTATAGAATATTTGGGATTATACTATTCCTTTGAAAATTTGATGAAAATTCAAGTTTTCCCCTTTTATAGTTCACTTTAGTATTTCAAACATAAATATTTTTAAATGTATTATTTAAAATCAAAATTTTGTAACTATATTTCTGACTTAATGGGCTACAACTTTCATTCAGGAAATATGAGCTAAATCGTGTATTTGATTGGACTTAATGGGCCATGAAGTCAAATCTGGTCTAGATTCTCCAGATTGGACATTACTTCAGTATTTGGGCCATAACTTCTTCATACCTGAATGGATTGGGCCTAAATTTGGAGAGGAGATCTAGGACCCAATTTCTCACAAATAATTATACTGTAAGGACATCTGGTTCATGCTTTTTAGAGGTCAAAAAGGCGGTGAAAATTGTCTTAAAATATTTGGCAGTATTTCCCCATTCACACTTGAAACCATTTGTAACCTAGCATCCCCTCCACTCTATAAATATGTGTTTTTCTCATTTGGAGGGGCTGAGAAGTGAATTGGAAGATTTAAGGAATTGGATAATTGTTTTCAATCCATTTCTCCAGGCATTTCAATAGGGAGAGCTCTTGAAGTTAGGATCCCTTCATCGAAGCCTTCTTCTTCTTCTTCACATTGTAATATTATTGTGCTTTCAATAAACTCTTAGTTTCTCTTACATTTCTTATGTTATTTTCAATTTTATTATTCTATTAATATTACTCTTTGGGATGGAAATCAATATTATAAAAGTGATTGGGTTATACCCTTTCCGTGACCTTTGTAAATGTAAAACATTTCTACAATGACTACACCGCCCATAGAAGAATAGTTTTTTAGTAATCGATCTACCTATTACCTTCTTCATTCATTTATTTTGAATAAATGAGATACTTTTATTCACTTAATATGATCTATTAATTAAGTTTTTAATTTAAATGAAACTAAGTAAGAAATTTAACAACAAACACAAAACACACGAGGTTGAGAATTGTGCGAATTGTGAGAGCGCGATCTTAATGGGTAATACAAGACCACATGAGATCAATTTGTAGTGTTCAAATATAATATCTAAACTCAATTAATCCTAATTTATAGAATGGATATGTTTCCTAATTCACCACTGACCATAAGCTAGCCTTATAACACCAATCAAAGTAGGGTACCACGATTGCATGTTCCAAAGATCGCCTAGGGTTTAATTAATTTCATCTTGGTGGTTAAATTAATTCTCATAGGGTTCAGGGGTTAACAAATTAGGGGATCATAATTAAGTTGATATTAATTTAAATTATAATGATGAATGATTAGATGAATTAGTATAGTTAGATCGATTATGCCTTTTAAAAATATTTTCTAAAAAAATATATTCTCATTGCGCCTTATTAATCAAATTTCATTTCAAAAACAAAAACAAAAAAATAAATCTTCTTCTAGCATACTTCATCTAGATCTATAAATGGTAAAAAAATTACTCCATCCATTTTAATTAGTATGTTTCTTCTCTTTTATTTTATTTTTATAATATCTTTAATATGTTTTTTAATTTACATCCTCATTTGAGAGATGACCTTCATCATCCACTCAACTGCACCTATGAAGTAAAAATTACACATCATTTGAGAGTGCCCATGACAACGCCTTTTGAATTGGAACCGTTTCTAGGTAGGAAAGTAATTATTTAAACCAATTAGATGAATTTTATTTATTTTTCATTTTATTCTCTTCTTATCGTCTTTCTTCATTCTTTACTCAATCTGGATTTTTTTCTTTCTTTATTTTCTTCTTATTATTATTTTTGGACCATCAAATCAAACTCCTCATTTTTATTTTATTATAGTCCAATTTTCTTCTTTTAATTTTTATTTGATTTAGGATAGGAACTAATCCAAAGGATCTTTTAGATCTTGACCCTGAGATTGAACGTAGCCTTCGAGCTTGAATCAGACAGTCTCAGTCTATGAGAAGTTTTAACATTCACCCCATTGGAGAATTGCTCTATTCTGGTAACATTGAAATTGGAAGAAATTATAATTCAAACATAAAATAAGAACCAATGGATGGAAACAATAATAATGAACTTAATAGAACCATTCAAGAATTGGTTTCACCAGATATTAACTATCAACCAAATTGTATTGCATACCCAAATCTTGAATCAGACTTTGAACTGAAATATGGATTAATTAAACTACTTCCAAAATTTCATGGATTATCTGGTGAGTATCCAAACAAACATTTAAAATAATTTAATGTGGTTTTCTCAACCCTCAAACAAATAAATGTCTTTGAAGATCAAATAAAACTAAGGCATTCCCATTTTTACTTGATAGAGCTGCAAAGGATTGGATGTATTATATACAACTTGAAGATGTAACATGTTGGAATGATTTGAAATGTCTTTTATTATAGAGATTTTTTTTTTCAGAATTAAGAACCACTTCCATTTGTAAGGATATCTCAGGGATCAATAAAGCACAAGGGGAGTCAATGTATGAGTATTGGGAGCGATTCAAGAAGTTATGCACAAGCTGTCCGCATCACCAAATTAGTGAGAACCTCCTCATCCAGTACTTATTTGAAGGACTCACACCAAGATGTCATGGCTGGAGGGGAATTGGTCGACAAAACACTAACATATTCACATGCATTGATCGACAAGATGGAACAAAAGTCCCAACAATTTGGTGATCGAGGTACACCACATGTTAGAGGAGTACACCGACTAAGTCCATATTCTCTTAAAATTCATGTAATTGATACCAAGTTGGAAGAGTTGACCACTATGGTGAGAAAGATTGTTTTGGCTCAAAAGACATCCCAACCCACTCCTGTGAGACCTTGTGGAATTTTCATTGAAATAGACCACACGACTGATTGTTTCCCCCAATTACAAGAGACAGAGGATTTCACAATAGTATTCTCTGGGAGACCATATCAACAGCAACAACAGCCACACCCCCATAAGATGTATGATTCCTTTAATCCAACATACAACCAAGGGTGTAAGGATCAATCAGACATGAGTTATGGCTCTAGACAACAACAAAGGTCCCCTTTTCAATAAAATTTTCAGTAACCTCCACCTTACCTACAAGGTTTCCAACAACCCCAAAAGATATTTGAATCCCAAGAAATAACAAGTCAACAATAAGGGAATTCTCAACCAAAGGTAGATTATAATATTGATTATCTTTTGAAACAAATTGTTCTTAATCAACAGAATGAGCCAAAGAATCAAGGTTTGAAGTTTAGGGAGTTGAAGACACAAATGAGCCAGATTGCCATATCCCTCCATGAACTAGTAATTAAGAACTCTATAAATATTACTTCCCAACATACTCCAAATCCCAAGGGGAATGTTAGTGTCATCACATTGAGAAACAAAAAGAAAACAACTCAAACATCTGCCCTTGTCGTTCCATCGAGATTCACCTCAACTCTGGAAAATCCCCATTCAAGAACCACTGATGAGAAGCCCAAGGAGAAAGACAAAGGTAAGAAAAATATTTATGATGATCCTCCTAAACCCCTTCCCTTTTATAATAGAGTTGTGAAAACCAAGAAGATAGATGGAGAGGAAATGAAAAAAGAGGTTTTGGATACATTTAAGTGTGTTAGGATCAACATCCCTCTACTTGAAGCCATTAAAAAAATCCAAAGGTATGACAAATTCTTAAAATAACTTTGTACCAATCGAAGAGGGCTCAAGGTAAATGAGAGGATCAATCTTGGAAGGAATGTTTAAGCACTCATTACACCAACTCTAACAATGTCAGCAAAGTGAAAGGATCTTGGGACATTCACCATACCATTCACCATAGGGGATTTACATTTTTCTGATGCTTTATGTAATTTAGGTGCTTTCATAAATGTGATTCCTTACTCTGTATTCTCTTCTTTATAGGTTGGTGAGTGGAAGTTGATGAGAGTAGTGGTGCAGTTAGTGAATAGAGCTACAACATATCCAGTTGGAGTCCTTGAGGATGTACTTTTTCGAGTAAGATTCATGATCTTTCCATAATATTTCTATGTTCTTAACAAAGATGATGATCAGGTAAGTTCTCATTCTCCCATTGTATTAGGTAGGCCCTTCCAAAAACTTCAAAAACTATCATAAATGTTCATGAGGGAACACTTTTCATGGAGTTTGGAGATGAAGCTGTGATATTTAATGTTATGGACTCCATGAAGTACCCCTCAAAAGGACCATTTTGCTTTTGTTATCTCCTATTTTAAATCACCAAGTAAAAACACCATGGATTTTTATTTCCCTATGCTTAGAGAGATTATGATCATTGGTTATAGTTTGATGTCAAATAGAACTTCTACACCGGTTTATAATGCAAAATCCTCTCTTATATTTGATTTTGAAATGGATTCATATTCTGATTTTGATCATGTAAAATCAGATTATGACATGGCTATTGAGTATGCTAATGGATTTGATGATTTATTCTTTGATTTTGATGATGTATATTCTAATATTGATGTTCATTGTGTACATATTTTAGTTCCTTCAATTTCTCCATCCACACATCCACCCTACATTGGAACTCAATCCATTGCCACCAAATCTCAAATACTCATACTTGTCGAGTGATGATAGATTACCTGTTATAATTGCTAACAATATCCCTTTTGAACATGAAGAAAAATTTTTAAATCTTTTGAGGGAGAACATCAGGGAAATCAGGTGGAGCTTGGATGACATATCATATATTATCCCCTCCATTTGCATGCATTGGATTCTTTTGGAGGATGGAGCTAAACCAGTTAGGCAGTCACAAAGGAGACTCAATCCAAACCTTCTGGAAGTTGTTAAAAAATATGTTGAAAAATTTATCAAGGAAGATATAATTTATCCCATTTCATATTCGCAGTGGATAAGTCCTATTCAGGTTGTTCCAAAGAAAAGTGGTGTTACTATTGTTAGAAATGAGAGAGAGAAATTAGTTCCAATGAGGGTGCAAAACAGTTGGTGTGTGTATTGATTATAGGAAACTAAATCAATCCACTCACAATGACCATTCCCCCTCCTATTTATTTATCAAATTCTTGAGAGACTAGTTGGGAAAAAACACTATTATTTCTTGGATGTATTTTTTAGATATTTTTAGGTTCATATTTCTTTGGAAGATCAGGATAAAACAACATTCACTTGTCCATTCAGTACGTTTTCCTACTGAAGGATTCCATTTGGACTTTTCAATGCCCTAGGTACCTTCCAGAGATGCGTGGTGAGTATTTTTTCAGATTTTATTGAGACATTCATAGAGGTATTTATGGATGAATTTACATTTTATGGATCTTCATTTGACGAATGTATATTTAGTTTGGTAAAGGTGTTAAATCACTGTATTGAAAAGAATATGGTCTTGAACTTTGAAAAGTGTCATTTCATGGTAGAGCGTGACATTGTCTTAGGGCATGTATTGTCAAAACATGGGATAGAGGTTGATAGATCTAAGGTAGATATTATTTCATCCTTACCATATTCTTCATGTATGCGTGATGGTAGATCTTTCCTAGGGAATGTAGGATTTTATCGCCACTTCATCAAATATTTTAATAAGATTGCTCTTCCTATGTCACGATTACTTCAAAAGGATTCTGGTATTGTGTTTTATGATTCTTGTAGGATTTCATTTTATGAGCTAAAATAGAGTCTATCCACTCCACTTATCATACATCCCCCATAGTGGAACATTCCATTTTAGCTGATGTGTGATGCTTTAAACTTCACAGTTCGAGTAGTCTTATCGTAGAGGGTGGAGGGAAGTTCACATGTGATTTCCTATGCTCTGAGGACATTGGATCTGTCCCAATAAAACTACACAACCATCAAAAATAAGTTTCTTACCATTATATTTTCTTTAGATATTTTTTCCATATTTATTGGGATCTAAAGTAGTTTTTTGACCATGTATCTTTGAGGTACCTCTTGAAGAAGCCAGATGCAAAGCCTAGACTTATCTGATGGATACTCCTTCAGGAATTCAATATTGAGATAAAGGACAGGAAGGGGCCAGATAACTTGGTGGGGGACCAAATGGGTAGGCTTACTCACACATTAGAGGCTGACACCTTGGACCAGGTACCACTTCATGACACTTTCCCCAATGAAAATATTTATTCCATATCAGGTACACATCCTTGGTATGATTATTTAGTTAACTACCTTGTTGCCTATGAAATTACTTCAAATTTAAAGAAACATCAAATCCAAAAGTTAAAGAGTGAGTCAATATTTTATGTTTGGGATGATCCATACCTCTGGTGCATGTTTAGTGATCTAGTTATTAGGAGAAGTGTTCCTGATCATGAGTTTGAGTCTGTTCTACATTTCTTCCATACACTTTCATGTGGAGGACACTTTGGACCTCAAAAAACATCTAGAAAATTCTTAGACTCTAGATTATATTGGTCTAGATTATTCCATGCTACTCATGTGTTTTATAAGTCATGCTCAAATTGCCAACACACTGGGAACATTTCTAGGAGACATGAGATGCCCCGACAACCCATATTATCTTGTGATATTTTTTATATAGGGAATTGATTTTATAGTTCCATTTCCAAGTTCATTTGGTTTTTTTGAATATTTTGGTTGTTGTTGATTATGTTAGAAAATGGGTGGAGGCCAAGGCCGTCGGGACTGATGACTCACATGTTATAGTAGAATTTGTCAAGGCATAGATTTTTTTGCAGATATTTTCTCCATCATCAAGAACCACTTCCATTCATAAGGATATATCAGGGATCAAGAAAGCATAATAGGAGTTAATGTATGAGTACATGGAGCGATTCAAGAAGTTGTGCACAAGCTATCCATATCACCAAATTGGTGAGAAACTCCTCATCTAGTAATTCTATGAAGGAATCACGCTTGTGGAGAGAAGCATGATGGATTCCACAGATGGAGGGGAATTGGTCGACAAAACACTAAACACTGCACGTGCATTGATCAACAATATGGCACAAAACTCCCAACAATTTGGTGATCGAGGTACACCACATGTTAGAGGAGTACATCAAGTAAGTCCATCTTCTCTTGAAAATCATATCAATACCAAGTTGGAAGAGTTGGCCACTATGGTGATGTAGATTGCTTTGGCTCAAAAAGACATCCCAACCCACTCCTGTGAGACCTTGTGTAATTTTCACCGAAACAAACCATCCAACTAATTATTTCCCCTAATTACAAGAGATAGAGGATTGCACGAAAATATTCCTTGGGATACCATATCAGCAGCAACAAAAACCACATCCCTATAAGAAGTATGATTTCTTTGCTCTAACATATAACCAAGAGTGGAAGGATCAATCCGACATGAGGTATGTATCTTGACAAAAAATCCCCCTTTTCAATAAAATTTCCAACAGCCTCCACCTTACCAATAGGGTTTCCAATACCCCCAAAGGAGATTTGAATCCCAAGCATCAACAAGTCAAAAACAAGGGAATTCTCAACCAAAGGTAGATTCTAATACTGATTATATTTTGAAAAAAATTATTCTTAATCAACAAAATGGGATGAAGATTCAAGGTTTAGAGTTGAGGGAGTTGAAGACACAAATGATCCAGTTTTCCACCACCCTCCATGAACTGTTAATTAAGAACTCTAGAAATATTCCTTCCCAACCTACTCAAAATCACAAGGAGAATATTAGTGCCATCACATTGAGAAGCAGGAAGAAAATAATTAATACATATGAACATGTCGTTACACTGGGATTCATCTTTACTCTGGAAAACCCCCATTCAAGAACCACTAATGAGAAGCCTAAAAATAAAGACAAAGGTAAGAAAAATATTGATGATGTTCCTCTTAATACCCTTCCCTTTCCCAATAGAGTTGTGAAAACCAAGAAGATGGTTTAAGAGGTGACAAAAAAAGTGGTTCAGATACATTTAAGAATGTTGAGATAAAAAATCCTCTACTTGAATCCATCAATTAAATCCCAAGGTATTCCAAATTCTTAAAATAACTTTGTACCAATTGACGAGGGCTCAAGGGAAATGAGAGGATCAATCTTGGAAGGAATGTGTCAGAACTCATTACACCAAATTTATCAATGAAAAAAAAGTGCAAGGACCCTAGGAAATTCACCATACTGCCCCCAAACAAATGTGTAGGATGAGGTTTCAAATCAGTAGTTGAAACAAATTTTGGAGAAAACTGTTCAGCTGAATAGGAAAGATTGGAGCAAGATCTTGGATGATGCACTATGGGCTTATAAGATAGCATACAAGACACCCATCATTATGTCCCCATTTCGGATTGTTTTTGGGAAAGCATGTCATCTCCCAATGGAAGTCTATAATTGTGCATATTGGGATATAAAGAAATGATATATAGATTTGGACCAAGATGGAATTCAACAGAATCTCCAAATTCAAGAGTTTGAGATGATTTGATTGTCATTATATGAGAACTCAAGGCTCTACAAGGAAATATCAAAAGAAGTTCATGACATAATGATCTAATAAAGGGAGTTTTATGTTGGAGAGAAAGACCTTATCTACAGTTCATGACTGAAGATGATACCTGGTAAGTTATATTCCAGATGGTTAGGTCCTTATATTATATCTATTTTTTTCCTTATAGTGTAGTGGAGATCACACAAGGGGAAACTGGAAGTATTTTTATAGTCAATGAGAAACATTTGAAGCAATACATTGAGGGAATTTCTACTGATATAGTGGATTTCTTCACACTGCATGGCCCCATCATCACTTGAGAATATTAGTCTATTCCTAACCCTTTCACTCTTATATTATTTTTCCTATTTAAAATTATGTATTTCATTTGCACATATCATCTCATAAGTTCACATTTAGGAAAATGTAATATTTTATGTGTGGGGAGGGGACAACATCTTGCGGTATATATTTAGGATTTTCATTTGTGTGTTTTTGTGTGTTTTATGTTATGTTTTTAGTTAAATTTTTCAAAAAAACCACTAAAAAAAGCATATCATGTTACATGATCATTTTAATTTGGAATATATAGAAAATGAATAATTTTAAAATTCATTAGTGTTATGATAATCATGATTTAGATTTCATCATCAAGGGTTGATTTTTATAAAAATAGAAGTCATCGATGATACAATTGGTTGTGTCATTATACAACCTTTTAGATTTTGACATCATTATTTGTGATATTTGTTAATGGTAAATTGTGTCATTGATTTCTCCACATAAATTTTCATGAAACCATGACTTGTGAAATATTTCCTACTCAATTAAAGGCATATCCAAGTTAGGTAATTTTTTTTATCTTATATCAATGGTTGATCCATATGTTCATTTATCTTCCGATCATTTTCATTACTGTACCGAATTGACCTGTGTGTGTGTACATGTTATCTGACTATTGTACGCCCTAAAAAAAATATGGGTTGTGTCTAGGGCAGGTCAAAACCCACTCTTCCTATACCTTTGATCTTATTATAACTATTAAAATTAGTGTCGTGAGGAGATCAAACATGAGTTGAGAGATGAGTGTGAGATTTATTCCAAGTGCAAATTAAAAAAAAAGTGATGAAATTTACAACACATTGGGATATCTAGGTCAGGAGTTTAAGGTTTGACTTTTGAGAATGCTTAAGTGAGTGGGTATTGAAATTAGATTGTAAAGGAATATAGAATAGGTTCAGTGAATTAAAATAGGTAAGAAGAATTGTTTTACTTGACCTGAATATACTGAATAAAGGGTAGAGATATGAGCTTGAAATGGTTGGCACACACACACGTGGGGAATTAATGGCATAGTAGACCCATGAATTTTTTCACTATGATTAGTATCATTAATATCATTGGATTTTGTTTTGATATAATTTATGAGGCAATGAATTTAAAATTTATTGATATTGACTCTTTATGGGATTATTACTTTTCCTATATTTCTACTGTGGATTGAGGAATATGAACATGAATATCTTATCATAATTTTTTCTTCTTCTAAAATACAAGATATGAGGTTTTTCTTAAGAGTGAAAAAGGGTAAGTGTAGGGGAGTTGATAAAATACAATTTTATTGAATATTTTATTGATAAAAAATGAAATAATTTCCTCAAATTGTGATAAATATGTTTCTTTATAGAATATTTGGAATTAGATCATTCATTTGAAAATTTGATGAAAATTCCAGTTTTTCTCTTTTATAGTTCACTATAGTATTTCAAACAAAAATATTTTTATATGTATTATATAAACTTAAAATTTTGTAAATGTGTTCCTGAATTAATGGGATAAAACTTTTGTTCAAGACATATGGGATAAATCATGCATTTGATATGACTTAATTGGCCATGAAGTAAAAGCTGGATTGGACTCTTTGGATTGGAAATTAATTTAGTATTTGGGTCATAATTTCTTCATACGTTAATGTATTAGGCCCAAATTTAGAGAGGAGATCTAGGACCCAATTTATAATAAATAATTATTATATAAGGACATCTGGTTCACATGTTTTGGATGTCAAAGAGGCAGTGAAAATTGGATTAAAATATTTGTCTGAATTTTCCCATTCACACTTGAAACCATTTGTAACCTAGCCTCCCCTCCACCCTATAAATATGTATTTTTCTCATTTTGAGGGTCTGGGACGTGAATTTTGAGATTTAAGGCAATGGATAATTGGTTTTACTCCATTTATCCAAGAATTTCAAGAGGGATAACTCTTAAAGCTAAGATCCCTTCATCAAAGCCTTCTTTTTCTTCTTCACTTTGTAATATTGTTGTGCTTTCAATAAAATCTTAGTTTATTTCCATTTATTATTTTATTTTCAATTTTCTTCTTTTATTAATATTCCTCTTTAGGCTGTAAATCAATATTATAAATGTTATTGGGTTATACCCTTTCCACGACCTTTGAAAATGCAAAACGTTTCTACGATGACTACACCACCCATGAAAGGGTAGTTATTTTTAGTAATCGATCTACCTATTACCTTATTCATTCATTTATTTTAAATAAATGAGATAATTTTATTCACTTAATATGATATATTAATTTATTTTTTAATTTAAATGAAACAAATCAAAAAACTGAACAATAAACACAAAACATGCGAGTTCGAGAATTGTGTGAATTGTGAGAGCACAATCTTAATCAGTAATACAAGACCACAGTGGATCAATTTTTAGGGTTAAAATATAATCCCTAAACTCAATTAATTCTAATTTATAGAATGGATATTTTCCCTAATTTACCACTGACCATAATTTGGCCTTAGAACACCAATCAAAGCTGGGTGTTGCGATTTCATGTTCTGAAGCTAGCATAGGGTTTAATTAATTCCATCTTGATGGTTAAGTTAATTATCATAGGGTTAAGGGGTTAAAAAATTAGGGGATCATAATTAAGTGGACATTAATTTAAATGATAATGCTGAATGAGTAAATTAAGAAGTAGAGATAGATCAATTACGCCTTTTAAAAATATTTTCTAAAAAACTATCTTCTCGTTGCGCCTTATTAATAGAATTTCATTTCAAAAAAATTCAATATTCTTCCAGTATACTTAATCTAGATTTATAAATGGTAAAAAAAATATCCATCCATTTTAAGTAGTGTGTTTATTCTATTTTATTTTATTTTTAGAATACATTTAATATGTTTTTTAATTTACTTCCTCCTTTGAGAGACGACCTTGGTCAGCCACTTTGGTGAACCTAAAAAGAAAAAATTACACATTATTTGGGAGCGCCCATGAAAAAACCTTTCAATTCCTCTTAAGGAAACCAATGAACACCCACCGAGGATAAGAGCTCCAAGGTACTCCATAATTGATTTCATGTGAACTTGAATATAGAGGTGAGAGAAGCACCAACCTTCTCTTTCTTTATTCCTTACCTCCAATTACACCCAGTACACCAATGTGACCACCATGCCAAAAAATTTAACTTCAATATTGCACTGACCATCCCCAAAAACTAATAAGTGATAAAATCCAAAAAAGGATCTATATTCATAGTAATCCCCATGCTCTGGTAAATGGTCTCCCAAATTTTATTCACCCATTATCCTCTAGAAAAGATGTGCCAGACTGATTCTAAACTTAGAGATTCACTACATAGGAAATGTGAGGCTAAATAAATCTTCTTCTTTTGGACATTATCATCCATGCGGATGACATTTTTCCTCAGCCACCATACTATGAAGTTTTTCTTCACCAGTATATATTTTCACTATAGATTTCTCTCCCACTCATTAGTTTCTTGGTTTTCATGTAATAATGAGTATAATTCATGACCACTAAAGAGTCTTGGCATCTACTCCAAAAAATGCACATATGGTATTCATCCACTAGATTAATGTTCCCATGGAGGATCTTATTCTTCTCGTTGAGGGTTGTGTTAGTATAGTCAGGATACCTACTATCTTCTCAAAATGTTATGTATCGAGATGGGAACCCTCAGAAGAAGAGAGTACATCTAGCCCAGTTATCCTTCCAGTAGCATATATTACCATGTCCCACCAACCACATCACCTTTTCCTTTAGAATATACATCTCCTCAATCATTCATCATGCCAATATTGACGTTCTTCTTATTTATCCATCCCAGCTTCTCCTTTCATCCCTATACTTTTCTTTCATAAATCTCACCCAGTAGTATTTCCCTTCAATAATATCCAAATCTAGTCTCACCTACATGCCTTATATGGACTCCATAATACATCTCAAATTAACAACCCCTTCCTTGATTGGATTCATCATCCTCTTCCAAAAATCCCAATGGAATCTTCCTTCCTTATTGGTATCCCATATAAAAGTAGTCATGATTTTTTAAAGCTCGTTGATGGTTCCCTTAGGTGACTTGATAACTGAATGAATGTGAATTTATATGGATGTGGGGACACCATTCATCAGTGTTATTCTTACCCCAAATGATATGAATAAAATTTTCCAGTTGCAAATGTGACCTATGATATACTTGATGATTCCTTCAAATATCACCTTTCTGATTTTTCTATCTAAGATGGATGCCTCGAGGTACTCCCTCAAGTGGTTACACCTTTGTATTCCTAGCTTATCTTGAATGATTTTTGGCATATTTTCGAGCAATATTTTGAGGTATACACACTACTCTTTCCCTAGTTAACCCATTGTATGCTCCATTTGTCGTAGGAATCTATAATACTATAAAATTAATTTATGGACACTTACCTTCCACACTGCATTTTATATTCCTGGTGAGGGCCTATGTGGCCAATATGAAGAGACTGTGGGATACTGGATCTCTATGTCTTAAACCATGTATATTCTTAAAAAATCCAAAATCCATCCCCATGATCAAAATGGAGAGCCACCCATATGCATAACATTTGAAGAATATGTCACATGCCCTCTTCTTGAAACCAAATTGTCACATGACCCTCACAATGAAATCCCACTCTATGCGGTCATATTCTTTATCCATACCCACCTTGATAATAATGTTATATCTAAGTTTAATTTTTAAATTCCATTCACCATATCTTTAAAAATCACAATCTCCCCTTATATGATCTGGCTCTTAATGAACCCATGATGTTCATATGAGATAATTTTTGGAATTACTCATCCAATCATTCTATTCATGTGATAGTTGAGAATCTTATAAGAGAATTTCTAAATGAATAACAGTTAATACCGGTTGATTTTAGTGGGATCTTTCAATTTTGGTATCTGAATAACAATGGATGCGAACACTACCCTTGTAAATTCTATACCTCTATCAAAATATTACATATCCTCAATCACCTATGTCTTGACGATGTCCCATGTATCTACATAAAAATATCCAAGGAAACCATCATTGCCTGGTGTACTTTATGGGTTTATGCTATAAATGGATTCCTTAATCTATTTCTCTCCCAGGATGGCCTCCATGTCCTCATTAACTATATCCTCCACTAGTATAGGTATATTGTGAAGGGAATTTTCTTCTCATTTCACCCCCAAATGCCTCCCATTGTGGTTTTGAAGCATTTCAGCAAGGATATACTCAAAATGTTTCAGGACTAGCTTCCCTTACACCTCCACATATATCGTATAAGATTTATCCTCAAGCCTAAGTTTAATTCTTATTGACACCTTATTATAATTTACACACGCATGAAAGTAATCAGTGTTTCTATCCCCCTCCCTAATACATATATTCCTAAAAATTTCCCTCATAATACTTTTAATTTCCAACAGCTTCTCAGATAGAATATTTTGTTTGCTAACCATATTCATAAAGGATTCATCATCTCAATTATCCTGAAGATATCCTCCATCCTATTAGTGTATTTTTGATCTTATATAGGCTAGAATATTTTTCAATTCTGTTTGAGTTCCACTCCCATAATTCCATCTTTAACCATTTTGTTTTGTTGGTTAACCCCATATAAAAGGATCCCAATGATGGTTGCTCCTAATAACTATTGAATATATATATAAAGCCTTTATCCCAAGACAAAATAGTTGAATAAAAGAATCAGATTTTTCTCCTAACTACACTATTTAAATGCACTGTGAGAGGTAAATGTTATAACATTGAATGAGTAAGATGTGTAACAGGGGCCTGGGGAAAGGAATCAATACCTTTTAAGTTGGACAGACATCCATCCAGTTTACTATAGATTCTTCAATTTCCCTTTTTATTGTTTAACCAGGTGAACATGTCTTCTGAAAATCCCATGTACATTAGTCCATTGTGAGTAACTGAATCTATGAAGTCTTACATTTCACTGTTGGAATACAACACTTCTACTTTCTTGTTCAATGTATATATCATGGTGTTTAAATATTCTCCAATGAATCATAATGATTTCCCTGGTTGGAAGTTAGATAAATGATACTATAAATCCTTCCTCTATATTGCCTCAAAACTTGCATATACAAATGAAAAGAAGAGTTTGTTTCCCCCAGCAGTCACTCTAATGGTTATGTGTTGATATTAGGCATACACTCATTCCACAAAAACATTGTTTTTACAAAAAAGTATTATGTTCATGTATTCTCATGCATGAATTACGAGAATATAATTATTATTGTGAAAGAGGAAATGAGATTAAAATTCTTATTGTGTTCCAAGATGACCAACACGGAATCCTGGTTCCTCCCAAATTTGTTATAAAGGAATGCACACTTCACCTAATCCCCAAGACACCTGGAATTCCAAATGATGATGGAGGTCATTGGGGATCGAGGGCAGTGTCCTTACAGACTAGGGACCCATTATGTTTAGCATCTAAAAATGATTAGTTGAGATACTCTTTATCTTTATCAAGGGTGAGTTTTCCACCAACAATAGATGAACAACCTTCTTAGATATTGAGGATCCCAAGGTCTCCACCTTGACCTCTGAGTCACCAAAAGTAGAAAAATGGTTCATTATGCATAGTGGTTGAGATAGGGAAGTTGGTCCATCCTATGGAGGGAGAACAGTTAAGGACAAAATAGAGTCCAGAGCTATGCCCTCTTGGAGGATTAGGTTCATAGAGAAGTCATTTGAAACCACCTTAGACCGAGTGAAAAACTTAATCTAAGAATCCAAAAGGGATGAATGGTCAACCACTATAATGTCCACCAGAGTCAGGATCTTCTTTCTCAAGATTATGACTTTTTATTCACTAGAGTGTCCAAGCTCTGATCTAGATGGGACCGGGGATATGACTGTCACTGGATAAGAAGGATATGCCTCAAGAGAAGGAGTGAAGCTTGCAAGAGAAGGGTGTTGATCTTTGGATGATGTAATGATCAAGAATCTAGGTCTTGGAGAAACCGATTACACTAAAGAAAAAACAATAACTATAGGGATATGAGCATGTTCAAGGTGGGTATGATTTGACCATTAGGGTGAATTTTTTAGTACCATGTAGTCTAGTGATTGTATGCATGTGATATTTATGGATTTAGTTTCATTCAGTACTTTCATGTGTACATGTACACACGCAAATATAAATATATAATTAAAAATAAAATATTCATAAACCCTCACTTGTCACTAATGAAATCTATATTAAATCAGTATAAGATAAAGATAACAAAAAAAAATGAAAGATTGAGAAATAACAAAAGAAACTCTCATGAACTATTGATCTTCCAAAAAAAAAATGATTATTTTGAGAACATAGGAAGAGGGAATTTAAAATATTCTAAAATTTCCCCCCAACCCCATAATCCTTGTCATGGATGATTGACTTAACATTAATTACCTTAAAAAGAAACCATATTTTTTTGAATAAAAAATACTTTTTTTTTCTAAATTCTTTCACGGAAATCATTTAAAATTATATCATTTTTTCTTAACCTCTATTGTAAAATGAAATGAAATAGTTTCTTGCACCTCCCTTTCCAAATATAACAAAAAATAATAATTACCAAATGAGGGAAATAATCTTATAATAAATTTAAACCATTGACTGAACCTAAGCTATACTCTTTTGTAAATAATGTTTTTGATGTTATCATGTTTAAAGAGTGATCATTATTGATTGATTTAGTAACCATGATTTATTATATCATCAAGTATCTTGTATGAGTTCTTAATTATTTTTATTGAAGAACTGTGATGCCATATAAATAATTAATAGGATTATTTCCTCATAAAAATGTTTGAATAATAAAATTTATCTATATTATATTCAATGGGTGGAAAAGGTTCATCCACTTTTGGTGATTATTTCACTACCCTATCACTAGTTTCTTCAAACCCTTATATTTTATCCACAATAATAGTATAAAAAATATACCTATCAAAAATAAGTTTGAAATTCCATGACTATATTTTCTATATATACAACACTAGGGTTTGTCTCTAAAGAAATAGCTATAACCTCCCCCAAAATATCTCTTAAATCACATACCATACCAGAAATAAAACCCAACACCACATGTTTTTTCTTTATATAATTCATGCTCCCAACTAGAGTATCTACTTAATAAAAAGAGTCCTCATGTGAAATATTAAATTATTCTAGGTAAATTCCATCCATAACATGACCAAAACAAGGGATAGATTACTTTTGTATCATTGGTAAAATCATATAGGCATCGTCAAAGCTTTTTAAAAATTTCAATACCTGACGAATTCATTGACTAATCATCCTTAATCCTCTATATCCATACAAAGCCTTTAATTTATGATTTTATCTTCACATGATCAAAATAAAAAATTAAATCAGTATTATGAAACTCCATTATAATTTTATCTCAGACTTGATCAACATTAACATCACCTCTCTTGATCCCCTTACTCTTTAAAATCCCATATGTAAGTACATAATCAAAATTAAAAGTTCCTATAGTGTTTATATTTTTTATAGAAAAGAGGAAGATCCATATTTAGGACCTCTTAGTAAAATATTTCCATCTATTTCTTGATAAAAACAAAAAATATCAAATCTCTTGAAATATAAATTATAATACAAACTACAGAAATAAAGGTGCGAGATATATATGTTTAATAAAATAATAAATTTTTATCGATGATTCTATAGTATTGGTAATCACTAGAAGATATTCTAGTTGAAAGAGATATTGAGGTAAACCAACAAATTCAACCCAAACTGGTATATATTCTGATTAAAACTCCTCTAGAGGAAAATAAGACCATTTTTAGACATACATTTCAAAGCTTGGGATTCTATTGACTCATCATCTCCAAAATATATAAAGTTCATATTTTTCCACAAATATAATAATAACCCTATCATACTTGAGAATACCAATATTTTTTTAGAGAATTTTATTACATACATCATGTGTTAAATAATTACTAGATTAGGACTTCCTCCATGAAAGACTAAAACAATTTCAAACATAAATCATCCTAAATAAAATTATTTAAAATTATATATATTAGAATGAGAGAGAAGAAGGGATCTAAATATTTTATGAATATCAATGGTCTCTAGATTCATCCATGAATTTTATCATCAAAGTATTTCATGAATCAATATCGAGAAAAGGATTATATGACACCATGTATATATAATTGGTTATTTATAGGGACACCATTTTTAGTGGCCTTATGAGTTTTATAATCACACACTAAATGTAACGCCCTAACCCCAGTTACCCAGAGTCGGTGCATTATTACGTAACATTGGCATAATCACAAAATATCAAGTCTCGAAAGACCGATTAGTTTAGTAGCCTTGGAAACACTAGATACATTCATAAATGTTACATTACATCATAAAGTGAAAAATCACAATAACATAGTCTCCATAGTCCACACTCATATCCCCTTTCGACTACCCCTACAGGTCATTCATAAAATACTTCTTCACATCCTGGAAAAATTAAATCATTGAAAGGGGTGAGATCAAATGCTCAGTAAAGATAACAATATAGTGGAAAATTTCATAAATAAACATAAACATTTAAGGAAATGTATAACTAAAACAAAAGCCTTTTAAACTTGAACTTCGGAATAATATGGAAAAATAAAATGAAATAATGCCATTTACTTATTCACATGGATATTCTACTAGTCGAATAATCACATGCAATATCAATAACCACTTTCATAATGATGGAATGCATAATGCCATACTATCATAACCACGTATCCAAGGCCTCGTGCAAAGACCAAAAATAAGATTTTGTCAAGGACTCGTGCCAAGACACTAGTTTGTCTCATGAGACCTACCGATGCATCGAGGATCTATAGCGGGCTCCACCTGTCACTTATTAAGTCTAATGCATTCCTCATATGAACAGGTTTAAACAAATCATAAACCATAACATAATCGTATCACATAAAACATAAATAAAGAAAACATAACATTTCCACTTTTTGATCACAAGATATCAATACAAAACATTGATAAAAACATTATCAAAACCATTTTCAATACCCAAATAAAAGAAAAGTAAAACATGGTATTTATTTTTCATTTAAAAAAAGTTATGGTTTGTAGAGGAAGCCAAAACTCAAATAATGGTCACGACGGAAAAGAAGTCATTGTCTCCGCATACGTACGACAAAAAAACATTCTTTTTTGTCATTTAGTAAAATGATTCGTTTAAAAATATTCCTTTTGAATAAACATAAAAGTCAAAGGGGATTATACACCGTATAAAAGAAAGTTGTGTATAAAACAAAATATGCCTCAATGAAAGAAGATTGAGACGAAGTCCCTTACAAAGATAATTTTTTAAATAAAATAGATATATTATGTGTATTCACTATAATTACACATAAAGAAATTAAAAATACAATATAGGACATAATAATATCATGACATAATTTGAAATTAGGAGATTAACCCAAAGAATGGAAATTGGGTTAAGAAGTTCCCTTACCTCGTGTCCGACTTGACTCGATCGTTCTTTAATCTCCTGAATAATAAACTAGAGTTAATTTCTACTTGATTAAGAACCTTTTTCAAGTTCATTATTCCCTTTATATCACTTATTACCATGTTATGAACATTATGTAATTTTTTAAGTTAATAATGGCCATTTTGTCGATCTTTGGTATTTGAGTCAAAAATAAACTTCTTATAATTACAAGTTGTTCATGTGGTAAAATATCCATTATATCCAGAATTATATTCATGATGTAGATATCATATATATAATATACATCCAGTATATATATTCATTTATAATATTACATAACATTTAGAGGTAAGAAATGAAATGCACCGTTCCTGGAGACGGTAAGCCGTACGTACACATGAATGCTACTTTCATTTATATTTCGTATTTAATGGAATGAGATGATAATGATATAAAGGTGTATTATAATTACAGTATAATATCATATATAATATCATTTACTCCATCCTTTACACGTCCCACATATGGCATTAATGATTCAAATCACTTTGAGGGGGCGGTAGTCCGCACTTCCTAAAATGAAATTATCGCGTTTACCCATAATAGAAATCATAAAGGTATGCCATAAATGAAAAATAAAGAAGAATAATGAAAACATAAACATAATATATATCATATATAAATATAGTGACATCTTAATGGCCACCATGAAAGGTGTTAAAAAAATATTGAACAATCATCGTCTCGTGATGCAGTAATTCGCCACCCACAAAAACAATATGTTCTTTAACCATTAGACGAAGGTGTGTGTAATTTTAAATCAAATATTTCTCATAAAAACATCCTAGTATATTGAAGATACTTGTTTTTTTACAAAATAATTTAATATAAAGAGTTTAAGGGGTTGGAGAAGCAAAATAAAACAAAAGAACATAAGAGAAGACATTACCTTAAAATCGGGTAACTCTTTTTAATTCGAGCCAAAGGATTCCTTGGGAAGACTTATGCCCAAAGTGAGGCTTCTAGGAGTAAGAGAGGGAAGTTGAGAGAGTATTTGGACAGAGGTTGGATGAGCCAAATGGCTTTGATGGTGTGAATAAGGTGGTAGAGGTGGGGGCCTTTTATAAGAGGAGAGGAGGGGCACTCTTGGAAAGTCATGAAATGTTACATTATTATGAAGTGATTTTCAGATTTAAAAGGTCCAAAAAATATATATTTCTAGGATAAAGTGATAAGGGTTTGAAATATACTCATCCAATAGTTTTTTGTCAAGTGTAAGTCTTATATTCTACAATATAGTTTCATTTTATTTAAATCGTTAATTAATGGGGTAATCACTGCATCATCATGGTGTCATAAAAAATTTAATTTATTTAATGTCTAAAAATTATAAAAAAATTACCATGATGTAGTAAATCTTTTTATCTTTCAAATGAATATTTATAGTCTAAAAGTTAATTTATATAACCCCATGTAATATTTTTTTTAGTAAAACAACACATGTTTGTGACACTTTTATTTTTACATTAAATAAAAAGTTATTAATGTCATTTTCTTACCCAAGTGGCTCCATGGGGTCCCCAAGTTGACCCATGGATTTTTGTGGTCGGACATGACTCATAAAATAAGGGTAGGACAAGTGTAAAGGTAATTTCATATTATTATAACATTATATTTACCTTAAATTACACTAATTACCTTTAATCGCGATTAATAGAACTTAAAAGTTACCATTCACAAAAAATTATTTTAATCCCATTGAACCACATTTCAATTCCTAATGACAACCATGTATGTCGGATTTTTGAAATTCAATTCACAGAAGTGGTAAAGTTTCATTTAAATGAAAAATTACTTTTTTAACTACCACTTAGCGGTTTCACTATTCATCAAAAATTGAAGTTTCTCAGAACAATACCAAAAATACACCCTAAGATATAATTGATATTCCAAATTCAAAAATGATGTCTATTTTACAAAATTCCAAACATATAAGTTTCATTAATTAATTTTATAATTAATTCCCGTTGTCAAAACAAATAGCATGTTTTTAAGAAATGATATCAATCAAAAGATTGACAATTGTTTATGTCCAATTTGAAAGTGAAATTAATTCTAATGACCGCCATTGGATGAAACGGTTAAAATATATTCTAATTATACTTTAAAACCACTCAATAATATAATTTATCACTATAAATTATTTTGATTAATAAAGTTGTTTTTTAGTATTTTTCACTATTCATCGAAAATTGGATGTTCTCAAAAAAATACCGAAAATTCAACATAGGATAATTTCGATATTACAAATCCAAAAATGAAGTCCATTTTGAAAAATAAAATTTATATAATTTCAAAAAGGGGGTATTACTATTCATAACAGCTACTTTGATTGGTCGCGGTGTGTTAGAATCTCAAACTTGCGTACAATTCAAGCTATTGCATTATTGAAAGAGAATCGTACCGTGGAAGATTGGGGTGTTAAATTCTCCCCTACTTCAATAAATTGCATTCTCGCAATTTGAAAATGTTCTTCAAAAATAAAAGGTTGAAAATAGAAAATACCTTTGTGGAAAACCCACATCGGAAATAAGGTTAATGAAATTTATCCTTAATAAGAGGCAAAGGGAAATGAAAAAGTCACCATCAAATTATGATCTCGATTAGGAGAACATTGGTGGAAATTAGAGAAATATAATTGGAGGAAAAACGTAAATATTTGTAGGGAGTGATTGAGGTCATAAATCACAAATAAGTGTAAAATTGAGGGCCTCAAAGCCTTCAATCTATGTTGATTTAAAATATCATCAGTTCAACAAAACATAAGGTATTAGGATAACACATTTTTTTTGTTTTAATATAACTTTCCTAAAGTTTATGAATTAATTTATTCATTGAATAAGAGAAATGTATATATATATATATACTTGAAAAGTAGAGTTTCCAACTTCAACTAATTTCTACCACAAACTCATCTTTCACTCAAAAAGATAATAGAACTCAAACATATTATATATATCCTAATCGTACAAGGTTCCAAATATTAACACATACCATTTAAATTAGAAAAACTATTTTGTAATAACCAGGGACTTCCTATAGGCTAGTGGTAGGTAATAAAGGCCTGTCACACTATGGTTGTGGGTTCGATTCCTGCAGTTTTGTCCGACGCGACGGGTTATCCCCCAACCTGCAGGTTGTCCTTTTCCTAAAACTATAGTATTATAGTATTCCAAAAATAATCTTCAGAAATGTTTTAACCTTAAACAATACTATCCAAAGTTAAACGTAATCCATTCCAATCTTTATAGTTATCCAAAATACCTCTATCCAAACTTTCTCTAAAATGTCTCTAAATTCCAAAATCAATTGTAACATCAGATTCCCAAAACAAAGTAAAGTTTCACTTATTATCACATACTAAATATATGATTACCTTAATCATATTAAAACCTTAATTAAAACAACAAGTACTACAGTACAATCCTTATATATATCAAATTATTCTTATAACCAGAATATAATCCTTGATTCCAAAAGCACCAATACATTAATTATTCCACTTCAACTATAGTAACAACATAAGATTGACCTTGATCCCTTGGCCTTTTCTGAGGTAAGTTTCCCTGATGCTTAGGACATTCATTTTCATAATGCCCCATTTCCCTACAATTGTAGCATTCCACATTGACAACAACTCTCTTTCCCTTGCAATCATGAGCTTGGTGGCCTTTTTCACCACACTTGTAACAGACTCCCATTTCCTTCAAGCAAGTACCAGGGTGTTTCTTCCCACATTTACTGCAGGACTGATATTCAACTTTTCCCTTCTTCCCCTTATTTCCATTTCCAAATTGATCAGAAGATATCTTCTTCTCTTGCTTTGATTTAAAGTCACAAGACTTAGAGAATTCCTTTTCCGTCTTGATAGCACATGAGACAATATCTTCGTACGAAGAGAAGGTTTGTGAGACTAATGATCGATGGAGAAATGGTTTTAATCCATCAAATAAATGATCAATCTTACTTCTTGGGTTATGTATATAATCTGCAGCATGCCTCGCTAACCTTGTAAAGTTAGCCTCATACTTTGCGACATTCTCATCCTCCTTCTGCCTCAGACTCAGAAATTTCCTTTCCATATCTGCTCGATGGTCATGTGGAAAGTATTTTTCTAAGAAAATTTCCTTAAACTCCCTCCATTCCATACTTGATACTTCTTCATCTTCCTTTATGTATTGAATCAGCGACCACCATTGATCGACATCTCCAGTGAGGTGGTAAACTGCCATGACAACTTTCTCCCTTTTTCTACTCCCCAAGGAGTGGAATATTTTCTCTAAGGAGTTTATCCATTGCTCAGCTACTAATGGATTTTTACCCCCATTAAATTTTGGCAATTTTTGCCTCATGAAATGATCTAACATTGATCCTCCACGTTGCAGATTAGGGTGCTCCATACGAGTAAGGTTATTAATTATAACCTGAGTGAGTTGTCCCAGTATGGTGATAAGTTGATCAGAACCAGTTGTCTCACCAGATCCACTATAATTATCTTGAGCAGGAGGGAAATCCCTACATGGAGTGCGTGCATTTATATGGTTTCCATTCCTTCCACTAGGCACCATTTCTAAACAATGGCATAAACTAGATTAGTTTATGAATCAAAATACATAATTCCATACTTGTAAAACACTTAACATAAATTGAACTATTTATGGATATAATCTATAATCATAAAAATGTTTTTTTGAGGAAGTATATACTCATAAACCCTTCATAATGGTTTGTAAAGAAAGTGAGAATTATCCTAAGCATATCCCCCGGGAGTGTCGTATCCAAGAGTGCAGCAAGGCCCATTTTCGTGAACCAGTTCCTGTTCGAGTCTAGCTCAAAGAGGTGTTTTTGGGTTTTACCCCTAGGTACATCTGTGCCAGAGCCGCCTCTACCGGCTCGTATCCAGACATGGATGTATTGCTTGGAAAACTCACAAAAATCTCTATAATACCAAAATTCTAGGATATTCTTCTATACTAATTTTCAAAGTCTATCTTAGGGCTATGTGCTCTAATTAGAGTTTATCTAAATATAGCTTCCAAGGTTAGTACTAAACTTCCTCTGATACCAACTGTAATGCACCAACCCCAGTTACCCAGAGTCGGTGCATTATTGCGTAACATTGGCATGATCACAAAAGATCAAGTCTTGAAAGACCGATTAGTTTAGTATCCTTAGAAACACTAGACACATTCATAAATGTTACATTACATCATAAAGTGAAAAATCACAATAACATAGTCTCCATAGTCCACACTCATATCCCCTTTTGAATACCCCTGCAGGTCATTCATAAAATACTTCTTCACATCCTGAAAAAATTAAATCATTGAAAGGGGTGAGCTCAGATGCTCAGTAAGGATAATAATATAGTGGAAACTTTCATAAATAAACATAAACATTTAAGGCAATGTATAACTGAAACAAAAGACTTTTAAACATGAAATTCAGTATAATATGGAAAAATAAAATGAAATAATGCCATTTACTTATTCACATGGATATTCTACTAGTCGAATAATCACATGCAATATCAATAACCACTTTCATAATGATGGAATGCATAATGCCATACTATCATAACCACATAGCCAATGCCTCATGCCAAGACCACAAATAAGATTTTATCAAGGCCTCATGCCAAGATACTAGTTTGTCTCATGAGACCTATCGATGCATCGAGGAGCTATAGTGGGCTCCACCCGTCACTTATTAAGTCCAATGCATTCCTCATATGAATAGTTTTAAACATTTCATAAACCATAACATAATCGTATCACATAAAACATGCATAAAGGAAACATAAAATTTCCACTTTTCAATCACAAGATATCAATACAACACATTGATAAAAACATTATCAAAACCATTTTCAATACCAAAATAAAAGAAAAGTAAAACATGGTATTTATTTTTCATTTAAAAAATGTTATGGCCTGTAGAGGAAGATGAAACTCAAATAATAGTCACGACGTTAGAGAAGTCGTTGTCGCCGCATACGTACGACAAAAAAACATTCTTTTTTGTCGTTTAGTAAAAATCTTCATATAAAAATATTCCTTTTGAATAAACGTAAAAGTCAAAGGGGTTTATACACCGTATAAAAGAAAGTTGTGTATAAAACAAAATATGCCTCAATGAAAGGAGATTGAGACGAAGTCCCTTACAAAGATCATTTTTTAAATAAAATAGATCTATTATGTGTATTCACTATAATTACACATAAATAAAGTAAAAATACAATATAGGACATAATAATATCATGACATAATTTGAAATTAGAAGATTAACCCAAAGAACAGAAATTGGGTTAAGAAGTTCCCTTACCTCGTGTCCGACTTGACTCGATCATTCTTTAATCTCCTGAATAATAAACTAGAGTTAATTTCTACTTGCTTAAAAACCTTTTTCAAGTTAATTATTCCGTTTATATCACTTATTACCATGTTATGAACATTATGTAATTTTTTAAGTTAATAACGGTCGTTTTGTCGAACTTTGGTATTTGAGTCAAAAATAAACTTCTTATAATTACAAGTTGTTCATGTGGTAAAATATCCATTATATCCAGAATTATATTCATGATATAGATATCATATATATCATATATATCCAGTATATATATTCATTTATAATATTACATAACATTTAAAGGTAAGAAATGAAATGCACCGTTCATGGAGACGGTAAGCCGTACGTACGCATGAACGCCACTTTCATTTCTATTTCGTATTTAATAGAATGAGATCATAATGATATAAAGGTGTATTATAATTCCAATATAATATCATATATAATATCATTTACTCCATCCTTTACACGTCCCACATATGACATTAACGATTCAAATCACTTTGAGGGGGCGGTAGTCCGCACTTCCGAAAATGAAATTATCGCGTTTACCCCTAATGGAAATCATAAAGGTATTCCATAAATGAAAAATATATAAGACTAAGGAAAACATAAAAATAATATATATCATATATAAATATAGTGACATCTTAATGGACACCATGAAAGGTGTTAAAAGAATATTGAACAATCATCGTCTCGTGAGGCAGTAATTCACCACCCACAGAAATAGTATGTTCTTTAACCATTAGACGAAGGTGTGTGTAAGTGTAAATAAAATCATTCTCATAACAAAATCCTAGTATATTTAATATACTGGTTTTGTTAAAAAATAATGGAATAGAAAGAGTTTATGTGGTTGGAGAAGCAAAATAAAACAAAAGAACATAAGAGAAGACATTACCTTAAAATCAGGTAAATCTTTTTGATTCAATCCAAAGGCTTCCTTGGGAAGACTTCTTCCCAAAGTGAGGTTTATAGGAGTAAGAGAAGGAAGTTTAGAGAGTATTTGGGCAGAGTTTGTCCGAGCCAAATGGATTTGATGGTGTGAATAAGGTGGTAGAGGTGGGGGCCTTTTATAAGAGGAGAGGAGGGGCACTCTTGGAAAGTCATGAAATGTTACATTATTATGAAGTGATTTTTGGATTTCTAAGGTCCAAAAATTATATATTTAGAGGATAAATTGATAAGGGTGAGAAATATACTCATAAAATAGGTTTTTGACAAGTTTACGTCTTAGATTCTACAATATCTTTTCATTTTATTTAAATCGTTAATTAATGAGGTAATCACTGCATCATCATGGTGCCATAAAAAATTTAATTTATTTAATGTCTAAAAATTATAAAAAAATTACCATGATGTAGTAAATATTTTTATATTTCCAATGAATATTTATAGTCAAAAATCTAACTTATATAACCCCATGTAATAATTGTTTTAGTAAAACAACACATGTTTGTGACACTTTTATTTTTACTTTAAATAAAAAGTTATTAATGTCATTTTCTTACCCAAGTGGCTCCATGGGGTCCCCAAGTTGACCCATGGATTTTCTTGGTCATCCATGACTCATCCAATAAGGGCAGGACAAGTGTAAAGGTAATTTCATATTATTATAACATTATATTTACCTTAAATTACACTAATTACCTTTAATCGCGATTAATAGAACTTAAAAGTTAATATTCACCAAAAATTATTTTAATCCCATTGAACCACATTTCACTTTCTAATGAAAACCATGTATGTTGGATTTTTGAAATTAAATTCCTAGAAGTGGTAAAGTTTCATTTAAATGAAAAATTAGTTTTTTAACTACCACTTAGTGGTTTCACTATTCATCAAAAATTGAAGTTTCTCAGAACAATACCAAAAATCCACCCTAAGCTATAATTGATATTCCAAATTCAAAAATGATGTCGATTTTACAAAATTCCAAACATATAAGTTGCATTAATTAATTTTATAATTAATTCCCATTGTCAAAACAAATAGCATGTTTTTAAGAAACAATATCAATCAAAAGATTAACAATTGTTTATGTCCAATTTCAAAGTGAAATTAATTCTAATGACCGCCATTGGATAAAACAGTTAAAATATATTATAATTATACTTTATAACCACTCAATCGTATAATTTTTCACTATAAATTATTTTTATTAAAAAAGTTGTTTTTAAGAATTTTTCACTATTCCTCGAAAATTGGATTTTCTCAAAAAAATACCAAAAATTCAACATAGGATAATTTCAATATTACGAATCCAAAAATGAAGTCCATTTTGAAATATAAAATTTATATAATTTCAAAAAGTGGGTATTACTATTCATAATGGCTACTTTGATTGGTCGCGGTGTGTTAGAATCTCGAACTTGCGTACAATACAAGCTATTGCATTATTGAAAGAGAATCGTACCGTGGAAGATTGGGGTGTTACACTAAATGTGAACCTTTGTTGGTAGGTGTTGAAACCACTAGATGATGATGTTTTGTTTTTTATAAATATATTTATTTTTGGTAATAATAAGTGTTTAGAGTTGATTTTGAGTATTTAGAGATGACTTGAGGTGAATTAAAGAGGTTCTCTATTTTATTGAAGAAATTAATGAATTCTATGATGGAGATTAAAAAATATTTATGTCTTGAATTTTTTGTAAGACATTGGGATTTCATAGCACTCATAAAATATTTCAAAATACATTTGGTTTTTGTAAGAAATATTACTAATTTCATAATACTTTTTGACTTTTGATAATACTTATGATGATTGTGTGATACTTGAGATGATTTTATAAGACTTATTTTCATTTCATAAGACTTATATAATTTTCATAAGTGTTATATAATTTTCATAGTAATTATATATTATTTCATAATTTTTTTTATATTTTTATAATTTTTTTTTCAAGAATTGGTAAGGGACATCAGTTAGATAAAATTTTAAAAGTTGGGGTTCCATAAACTAATGTTCTGGAAGATAAACTAGATAATGTCATGTTTTTCTTGAGAGTTCTAATTATCATTAGATTATGATTAATCCTTGATTCAACTATATTTTATTATTGAATTAATGGATATGAATTCATTATGATTCATGATGAATAAATCCATGTTGCAAAGCTATTGGAAGAGAAATACCATCAAGATCTGGTTCTATTGGTTGATAGGTGATTTAAACCTAAGGATAAAACCTTTATGTAGTGTATAGATTTACACCACAACATATTATGAAATTCCATCATTATTCAACTAAGATTAAAGTGAGGCTTCACCCACATCATGAAGTGAGGATTTATACCGTGAGGTCTTATTCATTAGAACCTACATGTCAACATGGAATGATTAAATGCTTGTGATTTTTATAAGATCCAATGAAGAATAAATCCAGAGTTTTATGGATTTTTAATGGATATATTTGACTAGTATTGGATGATAATTAAGGAAGAGATCACATTTTCTCTTTTTAAGGAGGATTTCTATATTCAAATATGGAGATATATTCACATGACTAAGTATATAAAGAGTGAGAAGAAGAGTGGTAAAATGGTGTTCAATATTATTGAAGACATTATATGAGAATTATATTAATCCTTTTCAGAATTTTAAAATATGACTGATTCATAATAAAGAGGTTGAAAAAGAAGATTAACACCCGTTTAGCCCTTGTAGTGGATCAAGAATAAATCGATGGTCATTATTTAAAAGCATTCATTCAATTTTTTTGGTAAAAAATTGAATCCATTTTAATATTTCCTTTATAACATGTTCATGTTTATTCCATTTTTCACAGATACTTTTTGATAATAAGACAATATATTTGCGCACATTAGATAAAAACCACAACACATTGGGGATGTTTTCATTCTTTTAGGAGGAAATTTTTTTTAATAAATTTTCTAGGTTTATTTATTTCATAAACCACTATAAGTATTGGGAGAACTGGGATGAATAATAATGAGAGAGATTAGTTTTGATAAAATTTATAAATATTAATCCACTCTCACCTCCTACTATTATTTATCACTGACAGGTGATCCTGACAACTGGTATCAGATCCCAAGTTTTATTTCTATTATCTTTATCAAAAACTTTCATGGATACCTACATCCCTATCAACAGAAAATGCATCCATTTATTTAATGGAAAATGGTTTAATATTTAGAAAGAAATAATTGTACCTTACCATCGCTCTTTAGAGCTTCATGTTATTAATTTTGTTCAATATGGGTTCACATAAAAAAGTGATAATTTTCATAGCTACTTATTGATAAAAAAATATTGAATCTGATAGAAAGGAAGGAAATGATTTAGTTTCCTCTATCAGAAAAGGAACTTACAAAATCATCATATGTAAAATTGAAAATACTATTTGAAAAAAAATTCATATTATATATGAAGAAAAAATGGATTTGGAAGTAATTTTTAGATCATTAAATAGTAATTTGGAGACATTAAAATAAAATAAGATGAAACAATTAATGAATTTGTTACTAGGGTTAACATAATAGCAAGTTCCATTATAGGTTTATAAGAAACTCTTAAAGATTCTACTGTGCTGATGAAGCTTATGAGAATTTTACTATAAAATTTCTAAGCAATGACCTAAACATATGAAGATATAGTTCATGATGATTTCACCATTGATGAACTCTATAACACTCTCATTAATTATGAGATGATGAGATGATAATAACTCAAAAGTCAGGGAAATAAGGGAAACTAAATTTATTTTAATTAATTAAAAGGTTTTAATATAGAAGAAAACTAAAGTTTCTAAAATGAATAAGAAGGTTTATAAAACTATTTTGAGACTCTCTCACTAATGTCAAGGAATTTAATTTGTGAAAGAGATGTATAAAGGGAAAAATGCATTTAAATGCTTTAAATATGGTAAATTTGTCCATTTGTCTACTAATTACACCTTAAAAATCAAGAGTGAATGTGAATATGAAGATTAAACTATGAAGGTCACCAATAAGAGATATTTTATGAAGAAAAATTAGGTAAAAGAGAAGAATACAGTTTCACCAAAAGTCTTTATAAGAAACTTTTAATTAGTTGATGAAGGTATATCATAAAGTGAATAATTTTGTAATGGAGAAGAATATCTCAAAGAATATTCTCAAATATTTCTTATGAAATAGTAAAAAGTTGGTGTTAATTCATAAAAAGATGACAAAAATCAATAGTGAGTATTTTATATAATAAAAAAATACAAGGAATACACAATGATAATGGAGAGTAAAATGTGGTTGATGGAGATTAAAAGAATGAGATAAGAAAATTTACATCTCAAAAAAAATTATTAATACACAATAAAATTCATAAAGAGAGGCCAATCAAGGAAATTCAAATTTTGAATCATGAGAATGAATAGAAATTGAAAATAAATGATCATATAAATTCTAAAATTATTATTGGATATAAGAAAGTTGATAGATTGAAAATGAATACTATTGCAATATAGAACCACATAGAGAAATAAAGAATTGAAATAAATAAGGTGGTTGATATAAATGGTGAGTGTTATAAGAAGTAAGATTCAATTATATATAGTGTATAGAATATAATACATGAGTAGGGTAAATTTTTTTAATCCATTAAATCAAAATAAGTATACACATATAGAAGAATACAGTGTTAATCAAAAATCTAGATTAACTAAAAGATTTTAATAAAAATATAAATATTCATAGATCTAAAAATAAATAAATTTAATATATGATTCCATAATAATATCAAATTTTAAAGAAAAAATCCCACAAAAGGTTTTGAATGAATCTACTTAATTGAGAACTGAGAATGTATTTAGAAAGCAACTCATCCAGCAAAACTGTTTTATTAAAAGTAAAGGTTTTAGGTTATTGATGATGTTTTAGTGTATTTGGATAAAAATATTATAATTGATGATATAAAATGTATCTAACAAGACTTATAAGGGAGTACTAATCAAGGTGGGAACTACAATAAAAAATTATAACTTTAAAAAATATTTATTATCCTAAGAAGAAAGTTAACACAACTAACAATTTTATGAGTTTTTGAATGGTGTATAGGGGGTGTTGTAAGGACCCAACCCCAATTTCCCATAGATGGTGCCTTATTTTATTATATTTTCATATAAACAAGGAATATGAATCCCTATGTACCAAGTATTTTATTATATTTGGAAACAATATACATACATAAGTTCAACATTACAACTTGAAACGAAATACAACATATAAGTTTTGTTGGGAACATCCACAACTATAAGTTTATCCTTGAAGTTCAATCATAATAAACTTCTTAATGTACTAAGAAAATGAAACATAATAAAGGGGTGATCTCAAACACTCATTAAGTTTAAGAAATATAGAAAAATATATCATAAACATAAACATTAGGCATAGTGAATAACCAAAAACACATGCCTTTAAAAATAAACTTGAATACATTATGGAAGGAATTAGAGTTGAATAAATAATGTCGTAATAAAAAATAATCATGGGTATTCTAATAGTATAATAACCACATGTACTATAAATAATATTTTCATAATGAGGGAATGCATAATGTGGGACATCATAACCATACCATTAAGGCCTCGTTCCAAGACCATAAATATGCATTTTGTCACGACCATGTGCTAAGACCATAGTTTGTCACATGTGACCTACTGATGCAATGAGGGTCTATAGAGGGAACCAAATGACACTTACTAAGTCCAATTAATTACTCGTATGAACAAGTATAAACATAAAAAACATATACATTCATATTGAAACTAATATATGAAATGTAAATAACTTTCCCCGTACATTAAGCATAAACACTAACCATTAGAAGTAAATTGGTGAATGCTTTTAAGATAGCACACCCACAATAAAAATAATCATAAAACATTAAATTAAATATGGTAGGTGATATCATAAAATATCAATCCCAATAATACATAAGAATCAACATTAGTGTTGATATAGATGAAGACACTCTTATAAAATCATCAAGTAATTCTTGAGATAAATACTCTTTTACTTTAAAAAGAAGAGTTATTTTGGAAAAATCATTGTATAAAACCATAATTAAAGTAAGATATTATTTTCATAATAAAATTAGTGATTTTATAAAGATAACGGTTTCCAAAAACATACAATATAGTGCCCTTAAAAATAGGTAAGAATTTGAGAAATTCCCTTGAATTGGGCTTGTATTTCGAGAAGAATTTTTGAAAGATCCTTTTAAAACATATAAATAACCATAAATGAAAGTATTATTATGGTATGTACATATATATATAACATTATCACAGAATATATTAGGAGTAAATATTAATAAATAATAATTTAATTGAGTTAAGTAGAGAATAAGAGTAACCCGAATGAAAGTGGAGGTTCGGGTAGAAAACCCCCACCTTAAGTTTGTTGGTGTTAATCAATTTAACTTAATGACCTGAATAATAAAAAGTAGGTTCCTAAATTAATTATTACAGAACCTCCTCTACATATAATTTATTTATCATAACCTTATTAGGTTCATTCATGGCCTTTTTATGGGATAATAGATCCAATTTCATTGTTTGGGAGTGCTTTCTTCCTTGGTTTTCATGATTGGTTTACTTATATTCATGTTTGGATAAACATTTAGAATGAGAATGGTTGTCCAGAATAGAAGTTTTATGTTATTAGTGAAGAAAGATAAGATTACATGGTTATAAAATTCATTTGGTTATTGGTAGTGAAGATTAATCATTATATAAAACTTTAATGACAATTGTTTGGGTTAATTGGTGGTTCTTGATCACAACGAACTCTTTTTAATTTATAAATTTATATCATGTGTTAAAAAGGATTTTAGAACCTTAAATAAGTTATAATACATATATTATAGTCTGGTTCAACAATAATAATTGTTTTATGACCATAATTGAAGATGGTTATAGAAATTGAAAACCCATTTTCCTTGAATGTGATAAATTAACACACCTCGGATGGTGTTTTCACTTCTAGTATAAAATAAGGGAAAAGGAGAGATGATGAAGAATTATTCCATTATCATAAAAAATTCTAGTACATGTAAGTTACTGGAGTCATCACAACATTTGTATGAAAGGAGGTGAGGAAAGAAAAATAAAAGAATGGAACTTGAAATAAAAGAAATGAAAAGATGAATTTACCTCTTGAAGTAATCTTCCTTGAGAGCCTCTTTAGGGGATAGGTTTTAGACTTTCTATGAGAATAAGGGCTTATAGATGTGGGGGAGGATATTAGGAGGATATTTGAACAGAATTTATACAATTCACATGGCTTTAGAGGAGTGAAGAGAAGAGGGAGTGAGGGGGGGGGGGGTTATAGTGGAGGAGAGGAGGGTTTTCCCATTATTTTACTCTTTATTTTATTATTTCTCTCAAGACAACCAATAGTTTTGATTCATGTGATTCATAACAGTAATAAGTGCATGTGATTTAGAACCTAGTGGGATTACGTCATCCTTACATCACTTATGACCCAATCAATCATGTATTTAACATTTATCATAAATTATCATATTTTTCTATTCACCCAAAATTCAAGTATTTTAGAAAAATACCAAAAAATTACCCAAACTATTTTTTGACATATATAATTAAAAAATGAAATCAATTTTTTGAAAATAAATTTCTAAATATTTTTAATTTAATTTTTAAATAAAATCACAATTTATTCAAAAAAACAACTTTAAAACTATAACTCATTTTATAACACCTTGAGAAATTAATCAAGGTCCCATAAAATTACATTATAACCATAAGAAAATAAAGTAACAATTTATGATTACATTTTATAAAAATAAATTTCCATGTTAAATTATTAACTTAATAGAAAAAATTAATTAAAATATTTATGACATACAAAAATACCAATACTTATACTATGATCATTTTTTTCACTTATAAGATATCTAAATTATATTTATACACTCATGAGTGAGGTTTCTATTTTATGGACGATTTACTATCCATTACTATTCATAATAGTAAAATAACTATTCATAAGGGTATGTTACTATTCATATAAAATTAAGTTTGTGTTATCAAACTCTAAATATCTTATTTAATGCAATCGTGTATGTCAATTTTTTCAAATTTCAAATCACAGAGATGAAAAAATTATGTTTACTGGCTAGGTTATTACAAAGTGGTGTTTTGTAGAGACTCAATGTTTCATGCATTCAATATTAAATTTATTTTAAAAATCTTGGGGTGTTACAGGTGTGATTAAGAAGAACACATCTAAGATAATTTTTTTTCAATTATTATATCATAGTTTCATCTATTTCATAAATTTTAAAATGTTCAAAATCAAATCCATATCAAACAATAGGCTAATGTGTTCAAAGTAGCATTTAAGGCATGAAAATTTGAGAACCCATGGATCATTCATAGTGGGTATTCTAATCACATGATATGTAATTTTAAAACTCTAAAAAATGATGAAATATATAGAGGAGCTTACACCTTTAGAAATTATAGCCCACAAAAGATCAAAGTAGTTAGAATAACCAATATTTTAAAAAATCAGATTAACCTAGATAATGTCTTATTTTTTTATGGAATAAAGCATAATATTTTGAACATATCATATATTTTTAAAGCTATAAATGAAGTTACCTTTATAAATAATGGTTTTTTATTAATATATTTTAATATGGAGTAGATATAATCAATGGATTTATAACCCTTGGTAACCTATTTTAGGTTATATAGAAGCCAATATAGATATCTACTTGAGATTTCAAGATGAAAATATTTTTTGGTATAGAAGGAATGGTTATCATGGATAAAAGAGTTAGAGGATTTTAATTAGTGAAAAGGCTTTGAGAAATACACTATTTCTTAAAAAATACACTCTCATTTTTTGTATAACATTCTAGAAAGGAAAAATGGTAAACAAAAATCACAAGGGATGTGACATTCAAACTACAAGGCTCTTAGATTTTATACAAGTTGGTTTTTGTGGACCTTTAAAAAAGAGTTCAACAAGTGTAGTAGGATACTTCATCACATTCATTGATGACTTCATAATAATTACATGCATCTTGTTTATGTATCATTAATATCAATCCCTGGATAGATTCAAAATTTTTAGATGACTAATAAATAAATAAACCAATATGTCTTTAAAGAGATAGATTTTTACATTAGTACTATGTTTTTTAATAAAAAATTCTCTAAAAATCTTGATAAACATATAATTATGCATGAGTTCTGTGATCTATATATTCCTCAATATAATGGGGTGGATAAAATGAATAATATAAATCTTTTGGGTATGGGTAGAATGATACTTTCAAATCATGGAAGATCAAGATAGTTTCAACTATATGAAATTAATACTGATGGATTAATTTATAACATATGTCTTTGGTGGTCAAAATCATATATGAATAAATATGAAATGTGGTTCTAGAAGAAAAGAAATGTAAAAAAACTTTAGGGTGTTTGGAATCCCATGTTTTATAATTATAAAAGATAGAAATGGAAGAAATTTTTATAAAAAAGAATAGGAAAGAAAATTTTATTGTCATATACCAAATGGAAGCTCTTATAGAAGCTACAACTATATATTTTAGAGGATTGCAGATATTAATTATGGAATAGTTCATGAAAATGATAAAAATGTAAAAAACTAAATAATTATAGATGATAAGGATGATTATTTTAGTTCTAGAAGAAACTAAAGAGCACACACAGAATCAAATTGAAGATGAAGATTCTATTTAATCAAGTGATTATGTTAAGGGTCATAAGTCTATAAGATCTAATGATACACTAAGGAAAAAATTTTGATGTTGAAAAAATATTATAGATCAGAATCGAGGGGTACAAACTTAAGAGAAGAATCACGACGAATAGTCGGACTAGTTTTTTTTCAAGTATTAAACCACAAATAGTTAATAAATATTTGGAGCATAAGGAGTGGGACCAAGCTATGAATGAATAGATATTTAAAAATAAATATAATGGAACATGGGAGATTGTGTTAAGACCCAAGGAGAAAATGGTATTGGAAAAAATCGGGTTTTAGGAACAATATAAATGAGAAAGGAGAGATTACAGGAAATAAATAAAGTCTTGTATATAAAGGATATTCACATATGGAAGGAATTTAATTTTAGGAAACCTTTGATCCAATTTATAAAATAGAAATTATCAATATTTTTCTTACCATAAAACTTGTATTTACTTATAAGTTTTCTAAATAGATATAAAATCTTATTTATTGAATTATGTACTAGATGAATAGATTTACATAGAGAATCCTCATAGATTTATAATAAACTCAAATAGAAGAAAGGTATGTAAATTGAAGAAGGATCTTTATAGACTGAAATAGGCTCTAAGATCATGGTACTTCAATTTGAATGAATATATGAGGTGCATGGAATCAAAAAAAGGGAAGGTGGATAGAAAATTTAAATATTAATAATACCAATGCCACATCACTCATTGTTATTTTATATGTTTATGATATTTATTTCCAGAAATAGAGAGAAATTATGGGAATAATTTTATAATCAGATGGTAATGGAGATTGAGAAGTCATTAATTGGTGTAATTAAATTATTTTGGGTTTAAATATTGTTGAACCCTATTTATTATGTTTATGGGTAAAGGGTATTTTTGAGCCCCACATCAGATTACTCCACCTTGTAATATTTTTAATAAATCTATAAAATAAGGTCTACACCTTAATTTGAGGAAAAGGGATTCTCCTTCTACATGGTATGAGAGGAAAACTCATGATAATTATTTTTCCCACTGCCCTCATTCCGCCCAAGCGGCTCCCTCCTAGCACTGCTTCCCTTGCCCATGGATATCTGCCTCCCTCCACACCAGACCGATACCTCCCTCCTAAATGATTACTGGACTACCTCTCTCACGGTATTCCAGCCCACCTTCCCTTAGTGATCTCCTAGTCCCACCTCACCATGTGACTCTCCCAGCACTGAATCCCCCCTTCCCTACCTGTCACCTCCGGTACATGCCTCCATCCCTGTGCACTCTTTCCTACTCGCGACTCCTTCCATGAAACTCCCTCTAGAATCCCTCCTGATGACAGCCTCCCTGTGGCTTCCCGACTTCACGCGATCCCACCTCCCTCCCTGTGCAATGTGAGATTATACACCCCATGACCCTCCGTCCGCCTGTGGCCTTTTGGCTCCCTCCCGACTGCATCCTTTGGATATGTATATTGAAACCCACCCTCCTCAGCACTCCCTGACCCTCCTCCTACACAAATCCTAGACCCCACCCCCTCCTCAGTGCTCCCCAACCCACCTCCAATGCGGATCCCCAGTACAAAACTAAGAAATTACATTTAATGTAAAACTATAAAGGAAAATTAATTTAAAATATTAATTAGAAATATTTTATATCTTACTACATCAATACCACACATTGTCTATGTAGTTACTCTTTATGCTAGGTATTAATCAAATCACAGAGAATCATATCTTATGATAGTAAATACAGTTATTAGATACATTTCAAATACATTAAATTATGGATTAATGTACAAAAATAACGACGAGATAAAACTAAAAGGGTCTACATACGCATATTGGGTATGCAGAGTTGATTATAAGAAACCCACATTAGGTAGAGCATATTTTTATTGGTGAAATATGATTTTCCTGGAATTCAAAGAAGCAACCATGAATTTTTTTGATCTCTAAAGAAGATGAATATGTATCTATGTCACAATAAGAAACTAAAATGACCTGGATGAAGACACAGATTGAGGATTTAAATTCCAAAGTTAAATACCCATTAGTTATTGTCTATGGTAATCAGAGTGTAATAAATTTCTCTAAGAATCCTATACAGGATTCCAGATCTAAAATTATTGATATAAATATTATTTTCTAAATGAAAAGGTGGATGAAGGTATCCTAAAGATATAATTTCTTCTATCCAAGGATTAAAAATTACCGATAACCTTAATAAGACACTTAGAACTGAATCCTTTGAGAAAATAGGTCTATAAATGGGAGTGTATCCCACTTCCCAACACTAAGGTATGTTGGTACTTCAGTTTCCTCCTCTATTTCAATATGGTTAAATATTTATAAAAATAATAGATGTAATATATAGGTAGAAATACTTGTCCTACTTTTTTATGATTTTTAATATGTTTTTATGAAGAGTATAAGAAAGTGCTTAAAAATATGATTTTCATTTCCTAGATGAATAACTTGAGTTGGTATCTCTTTTTTAATTTATAAAAGATAAATTTGATGTCTAAGACAATTACTTTTATTTTATATTCCAATCATGGTTCAATTAGAATCAGTGTGTAATGGTTTATATCTCATTACTTTGAAGAATTTGATATCACCTCATTCACATTCCCATTTTCTTTTATTTTCAATAGGGGGTAAAGTGATTTACCTTTTAGGTTCTTTACATAGATTAAGGGGAGAAATTTTTAGATTCTATGATATAAGAAATTTGAAATGTATTGTGTAATTATTGATTATAAATCCAAAAGGGGGATATTATTGAACCCACTTGATGATGATTTTTTTAAATACATTTGTTTGAGGTGTTAAGAAGATTTTAGAGTTTATTTGGGATAGTTGGAGATTACTTGAGGTGAATTGAAGAGGTTTTATGTTTTATTGAAAAAATTCAAGAATTATGAGTTAGAGATAAAAATAGATAAGTCTTTAATATTTCATAAGACTTCAAGATTTTATAAGAATCTTGAAATATTTCATAACAATTTGAGTTTTTTCAAACTTTATAAATATTTTGAAATTATTTTATAGTTTTTGTAATAAATTTTATTATTATGTATGACATGTGTTGATTTCACAAGATATGTTTTCATTTCATAAAACATATATAATTTTATTCAGACTTATATCCTTTTCATAACACAAATAGATTTTTTTCAAGACTTATATAGATTTTTGTAATAATTTTCTAGGAATTCATAAGGATAATTAATTAGACACATTTTGATAATATGGAATTCTAGTAGATAATGTTTTAGATGCTAAACTAGATGATGTTGTGTCATTATAAAGAGTTTTAAATATCTTGGGATTCTAATTAATCCATGATTCTTACTAAGTTTCATTGAGAATTAATAAAGATTAATTTTTTATGAGTCATGAAGATGAGATCCATGTTGTGAAGATGTTTGAAGAGAAATTTCAGGCAAAGCTAGTTTTTTTAATTGAGAGGCAGTCATGATACAAGTAGATAACCATGTTTCAATGCATGATGAAGTTATTTTTATGGATATCATCACAAAACAACATATGATTATTCACCATTATTATTATTCTATGAGGAATGTTAGGCTTCACTCATTCTATGATGTTAGGGGTTTTATTGTGAGTCCATTTACATGAGAACATTCATTCCAATATGGAAAGAATAAATTCCCAGATTTTTTATAGTGTATAAAAAAGAATAAATCTCGAGTTTATTGGGAGTTTGAATAGAAATATTTTACTCATATTGAATAATCATAAATAGGGAGATTGTTCTGCTTCTTTTCAATAATGATTTATATATTAAAATATGTAATATATTCACATGGATGAGTATATAAAAAACGATAAGAATAAATGGAAAAATTGTGTTTGATATTGTGGAAAATATTAGAGGAGAACTATGACCATCCTTTTGAGAATATAAAAAGTAGACTATCACATGATAAATAGGATAAATAATAATATAAATATATTTTTAGCCCGTGTGGAGTATCAATCTTACATAGATAGTCATTCATTAAAGGAATCATTCATTTTTGTTAGTTCAGAATTGTGTTTGATTGAATCCAGCCTTTGGAATAGGTTCAATGTCATTCACTTAACGGAAGAAGCTTCGTTATAATAATAAAATAGTTGGGTGTGTTTGGGATAAAAAATACAGAACAAAGAGTATGTAGTAATCATTTTAAGAGGTGAAACTTTTTAAAAAATGTGCTATGTTTTTTTATCTACTGCACCATTGTGAGTATTGAGAGTTCTGAGTTGAATAAGAAGGAAAGAGATTTGGGATGAGAAGATTTATAAACATTGATTCACCCCCCTCCACACCACTCAATGTTTATCACATTGTGGGTGATATTGATAGTGTATAGACCATATTATTTGTATGAAGGTTAAGTCAGATAATATAATACATGTTGGAAAATTGGAGAAACTCAATCGAGGTGAGGTCGTGGACATTATATTGGGTCTCATTTCTATTTTCTATTTTTTTCTTCCTGTACTATGTCTGATTGGACCATAGGGTGACCATGCAATGGTATATTATTATTTGGGCCACATGAATATTATATATTATAGCATAATGGATGTTTATCTATATAGTTTACCATTCAATGAAAATATTTTTTTTATTTTGAAATTATTCACATTATGAATGTTTATGATATATATCTTTTATTACATTCAATCATACTGAGGTTATAGTCTCCCCTAATCTATAATAATCATCTTGTGTTGGTTCCATGTAGGAGACCTTACAATCTTAAATAAAAAACTAATCCAAAATATATTCTTGGAATCCATACGATAATGCTTGAAATTTAATTATTCTTTATAACATAACATTATGTTAATATCTTTATTTCTAGATACTTATGTAAATATTTTCTAGGAGTAATAAATTCTTATAGATTATGAAATTTAGTAACCAATATTGCTTTATTTCTAACAATAGTATCATATTCATTAATATTTAATCTAAACACACACTTCTTTCAATTATTAAATTTGTTTTTGGTTATTTCCATAAATTCCCAAAAATTGTTTCATTCAAAATCTTTTAAGTCATATTTAATATCAATCACCTATTTTTCATCATTAATAGTATAATTAATTTTATTTGGATTATGATATGACATGTAAGATTAATTTATAACATAACTTCTTAAAGATGTGATATTTAATTCCCTTTATCAAGATCACATAATATATAAAATAAAGGATAACACTTATGGGTCGTATAAGTTATAAGAAATGAAATGATTGGTTTTTACAAGTCATCCTCAAGGAAAGGTAAGTTTTCAAGGTCACTTCCATGTGATTTTAAAAACCAATTAATAGTTTAGTAGTTATAAGGATAGGTTTTATTAATATTCAAATTTGATATATCATCTTATGAGTTCCCAATAGGTTTTTCTATCTCATGTGGATCTGTATCATTAAATGTAAAATTAACATATTCCTCTATAAAATTGGTTATTTTATTTTATACATTATTAATTACATATAGTTAAAATGAAAGAAAAATATATTCATCATAATTGGATAAAAGTTTATCTATATTTTCTTTGGGGTTGAAAATATAGACATTATATCCAATGAAATTTAAGTAACTCACCTTGGGTTTTATTCTAATATATAATCCATAATGAGTTTTCTATTAATGTGGTAAAATCAAAACCTTATTAATTATATAAAATTTTATACTCACAACCATATACCAAAAATAAATATCCATGTCATACTCATTGAGAATGTTCTGGTATACCTCTCAGAGGGTTATGTTTCTCCTATCCATAACCTCATTTTTAAGATTTTATAGGGGTATATAATTTGAATTTATACCAACGAAGGGTTCAAATAATGTAAAACTCTTGATTTTCAAATTCATGGACTTGGCCACCTTTGAGTGACTTAATTTTAAGTCTATTAGGTTTATTAACTATCCTTATAAACATGAAAAAATAAGAGAAAGTTTCACTTTTCTGATCTAAAAAGTAAAATGGTTGAAATCATGAATATTAATCAATAATTACTTTAGCATAGTTCTTATTATCTTAATAATAAAATAAAGATGGTCTAAAACCCATATAAACAAAATCTAGTTACTGAGAGGTTGGATTTTTTTTGTTTTGAATGGAATCTTATACTACTTTCACTTTTGGAAATGATTATAAACTTTATCATTAAGAAAATATAGATTTAGAATATACTTTACAAAACATTACATGGTATATGTATCCTATACTAAATCCAAGACACTCTCTAAAAATCACTAAACTAAAAATCATACTGGGAAAATAAAGTATTTAAATAAATATTTTAAAAATATCAATTTTTGTTATAAATAAAATATAAAACATGTTTTTTGTAAAAATATTTCATGTGTTATAATAATAACTATTATTACACAATTTACTAATACTAACAATATTGTACTTTAAATAATCATGAAATAATAATTTTAAATTAAGTATATAAAATTAAATATAAACCTTTCTAAGACCAATGATTTTTTCATTTAAAAATGTCTATATATGTTGCATGACCACTTTAACTTTCAATAATCTTTTAAAGATAAAGTAGTCACTAATAAAGTGCATTAGACATGCACTTTACTGCTACCATGGAATCTTATCAGTGTAATTTAAAATCGATAACTATAAAAAACATAAATCAATGAATTTTTGACACCCAAATCTGATTTGGTATAGATAAGATTGTAATAAATTCCATAAGCACTAAAAATTGTCTTACATGTTTATCATAAGAGAATATAAAAATCTTTGAAAGGAATTATCTCTTAGGGATATAAAAATATATATAGGTTTTCAGATAATTGATCGATCCATGTCCTATAATCCCACACACATTGATAAATAGAATAATATTTCTATTTATGAAATTTTAACTCAGTATAAAATGATTACTAAAAAATTTCCCTTGTTTCTCTTTCTGGTAGACAAACTAATCTTAGATCTTAGTGGTTTTTGGGATCTTATTAGTTTTTAAAATATCAATATACCCAAACTAAAACTCTATAGATCCAATCTAACTTATTAATTCCCAAATATTAGAGTATGAATATTTTTTTTCAAATTTATGTAAATGAAAACATTAAAATGAAAAACATCTATTGGTCCCAATGGACAACTCAATAGGGGGTGAATTGAGTTTCCAATAAAATTTATGTTTAAAGAAAATTAAAAACTAAATCCTTTAATTTGATAAATAACACCGAATTGATAAAAAAATATAAATATATAATTTAATTTTTTAAATAGATTCTCAAAAGAAGGATCAAGGATCAGTTAAAATAACTTTGAAAATACTTCAATTTTTGAAACTAATTTATTTAACCAAACACAATATATAAAATAAAAAAAGATTAACTATCATATTATAGTTTTGTTTAACAGTTTTATAAAATTTAAATAGGTTTTATTTAAATAAAAAAATATTTAAAGAGTAGTAAACAAGTTACAACAAATATAGTACAGTAGAAATTAACAACAAGTTTGGCCTCAAGTCGAGACTTAATCACCTCCACTTGAAAATCATCTGCTACCAAGTAGTTTATTATAAAATAAACTGATCCAAAACCTAGATCAGGTTTTAAAAATAACAATACATAGGATTTTCTAGGAAAAAATCTTCTTCCATAGTTATAAATGGGAAAAAACAAAATACTAGGCCACACAGGACCTCTTCCACGGTTCTTCATGGGAATACAAGATAAAGAGTTGAGAGTGTATAAAGTACTCTCTAGTTTAATATAGGAGACTATGGTTTATGAATATATAGAGTAACATAAAATAAATTCTCAAAATAGTATCCAAAATAGAAATAATAAGATATTAAAGAGAAGAAATCTGATGCAGCTTGATCTGAGTAGGCTTTGTTTTCCATCCTTGAATTTGTCTTTAAAAGATGATTCAAGAATATACATAGTAAGTTTGGGAAAACTGAGTTTCGTAGAGTGTTCTCTATTTCATAGGTTCACATATATATGATTATATTTTATTCTCTATAAGAGAACATGTTTACTACCTCATAAACACTTCACATGATCATATTTTTCTTCTTAAAATGATCTTCGTCCAAAAGTAGTCATTGGGGAATAATCAATGAAATATTAAATTCACTAATGCTTACTTTAATGATTCAAAAATTAATCATTGAAGATTTAAAACACTCCATGATAATGACATAACCTGTTGGTCATTTAATTGTTTTACAGAGACAAAACAAATAGTCAGTTAATTCATGTAGTCAGTTGCTACATAAGAGATATCGTTAATATAGGTTATTTCATGACATAGTTGAATGCTAACATATCCCTTTTTCACATATCTGATTTTATAAAGGTGTGTCATGGAAACTTTAATGCATGCAGTTCATTAATTTATGTGTTCATCTCATTTGATGTTGAGTTAGGTTCATGTCTTCATGAGGTAAGCTATTTCTTTGTGTGTTCACTATAATGATACATATAGTTAGTATATTAGTTAATGAAAATTGTACATACATTTTCATAATAACTTTATTTCTTCATATGGTATGTTGTTTCTTTCGTATGGTCACTTCACTTATTCATATGGATAGGTACACATTAGGTACATCTTCATCTCATGGTAGGTTGATTGTACATGCGGTAAGGTGATTATCAACATACAATAAGATAAATATTCAATGCGTGGTCAATTCATGAATTATAAAGAAATTTCTCATCTAACTCATGATAATCAATTTGTTCATGTGGTAAGGTGAAGTATAATGTGTGGTAAGGTGACATGTTAAGTTTCATACTTAGCCATTTTGTTTTTTTTTTCAAAAAAATAGTTACAAATAAAAAACATAAAAATAATTAATAACAATATAAAAATGATTTCGAGACATTAAAATAAGTAGGTACTGGTCTAAGACAAAAATATACGCCTTTTTAATGACCAAAAATCATGAATTTTAAATAGAAATTAATAGAATATAAAAAAAGTATATTTATAGAGGATTAAAATAACTATTTTATAAGTTCATTAAATAATGGAAAGTTTTTAAAAGAAGTCAATTTATTTTAATTTATCACCACTCATTACTTTACTACCCCTTTTTGAATTATTAAAAAGTCAAGGAAGAAAAAATTAAGAGCAATAATAATACAAAAGAAATTAGAGTAAAAAATACTATTTCATTAATATATCAAAAGAGATCAAAAAAAAAAAGTAAAAAAATACAAAAAGTTCCCTATTAGAGATCCTAATATGAATTTGAATGAGGGATATATTTTATATCTGAAGGAAGGATAGGTTTCTTTACCTTGGATGTAGAGGTGGGAGCAGAGGTAGTTTGAGGAGAAGAAGAGGAGGAAAGGTTACTAATGACCACACATCTAGAAATAGGTTTGAGTTTTTGAAAGTCTTGAGTAGGAGTCAGGCCAAAAGGATTAATGGTATAAGAGGTAGTAAGTAAGGATAAAGGTATAGATGAAGGGGATATCACAATAATCTGATAATTATATAGATAAGGTTCCATCAAACATGTGGAATCACTAACTGCCCTAGAATCATGTTCCAAATACTAAAAGAAATCATCTCTATTATACATGAAATATTCCAAAATTAGATTCATGGATCTGAGATTATCAACATGGTATTTAAAATCCTAAGTCAAGGGGTAATATTCAAGTCCAAAGCAAGAGTTATAAACATTCCTTTTAGATATGAATTTGTGAAAATACTAATTAGGTAATAATAAATTTCCCTCTTGATGGTTTCTCTATCTTGACCATCTTGTTTGGAGTCCTTATGAACTAATACCAATGTTTTAGAAAAGTGGGTTTGAAACCCATCAAACAAAGCTTCTCTGGTCATTCAAAACTCATCAAACATAACCTTCAACTCAATGTGAATGAGTTTTATTACCTTTTATCCATAAATAATTGACTGAACAAAAGGAACAAGATGAGTTATAGAAATAGGATGAAACAAAGTGTTCATAGACCTCTGGTCTAACTAAATCATCATGTTAAATAAATTGGGATAAAAAGAACTAACCTGATCTCTCAAATATACAATCTCACTCTACATCATATCAATTTTTAAATTAAATCTATGCTGAAGATGATTGATTACCAAAGTAACATCTTAAAAAATATAAGCCTTTGTCACTTATTTCAAGATGTTGTAAAAATTAGTAAATACATTCTTGAAATTATCCATCATTTTTGATTAGAACATAGATAAGTCATACTTAGTGACATAAGAAGAAGAATGAATAGAGGTAGAAGGAGATAAGAGAGATAAATCACTAGCCTTATTCCTACCATATATCTTTGGTTCATCCTCCACTAATATATCATAATCTTCACCTATATATTTATGAACAACAAGATGATATTCGTCACTTTATTTGGTAGGAGTAAGACCAAAGATGTCATGAAGAGTTTGGTAAATAAAAGGTCTTATAAGATACACCTCAATTCTATCTTCACTATTAACCTCAATAATAAAATCTCCTTTTAGAGTTCTTTGAACATAGAAAATGATAGGTCCACCATGTCCTGGTAGACTACCTCTATGATCATCATCAGAATCAAGATAGTCTAAACCCAAAAAAGAGATCCATGAGACTTCTACACCTTAGTATATGCATTATGTATAGGCTAGATATTAGTACTTCCAATAATAGGATATCCTTCTGAGCTATCAAAAACTGTATCTGATTCAGAAAACTTATCCCATTCAAGCTCATCCCCATGAGCTACTCTAGCTTCTTTATCAAGGTTTATAGCTTCACTTTCTTCTTTTGTTTCCACTTCCTATATAGTTATTTCCCCTTTTACTCCTTTAAAAGGAGAAACATAATCATCTTAATATTCCACCACCTCATCAGGTTCAAGACCTTGATCTACTAGATCCCTAGGTCTGAGAAGGTATTTCACTAGATTGAAAAATTCATATAGCTTTTCAGAATCATGAACCCATTCTTGTTTCCATGGGTTACAATTAACTCTCATTTTCTTACATATTTTTTGATTACGAAACAATTCATCAGAAATATTCATTCTTTTCTACCAATGAGGAACTAATCATCTATACTCTTGCAAGGATAAAATAATCATAGGATAAGGTAAAGAACTAAACCATGAATTTTGATTACATAAATCAACAATATGTTTGATGGAATATCTGAAAATATTGATTTGAAAATAATTCTTCATAAAAAATAATAAAAATATTTCTTGATGCCCCATGATGATGAAATCATTTTTTCTTGGACATATTAGTGCTAAATAAACTTGAATTTATTCTTAAATTCACCATTCAACCCAAAAATTAATGGTCACTTGGGGGTTCCATTTCTAGTTAGTTAATCTAAAGCATTATGAAACTCAAAATGATCAAGATTAATTGGATATGAGCTTTGGTAATCCTCATATTCTCCATTATGCGACACACCCAAACACATTTCCTAATGTTTTGAGGAAAATTCTAGAACTGCACTATTGACCATATTTCTGAAAACATCTCTTTTATTACTATGGAAAAACTCTAGATGCATATAAAATTACTTGACATATTTTGGATAAAATGATATACAAATTTCTCTAAACCAAGTAGCCCGTCCCAAATTTTGAATCTCATTCCATACCAATGATCTACTTGATTTAAACCACTAATCATTTAATTATCTTTCTATAGATATAGGATGATCAAAGCGATGTGGATTCTTAGGATTTACAGAAGCACTCATGCTTCCTTTTGATTTTCTTGATTTCTTAGTAGGAGATGACTCAATAGGAGGCATGACATTAGTGGTGCATTTCACTTTTGTAATTTTTTTTTGGTTTTAATTTTCTATAGGTTTGGGATAGGGAGGTAAAATAGAGAGGTTTGATTTGAAGATAGTGAGAGGTTTGAGATAAGAGAAATTGATCCGCTCAAAAGATCTTAAACGGATATATGAGATCTAAGGGACAATATAGGTTACGATTCCGATTCTAATTTGTATTATATTTTAAATCATTTAGAGATTAGAATAGTAATAAACATAAATAAAATCTTGCTAAAAATATTTTACATAAAATTAAAAGGAAATAAACATTATTGTTATTCTAACCATGGATCTTTAATATCATAAGCATGATAGACATGCTAACTATGACCTCACAATAAGTACGCTACATGAATGAATTAATTTTTTCATGGTAAGCATAGTGTCCATATAATTATATACTCATAGTAATTATGGTTACCTCATGAATAAGTTTTCATGGTAGGTATACTAACCACATGAACAAAAACTCACAGCCAACCTATTGACTATGTGAAGTATACTTCATGGTTACTTATAGAAAAACTTATAGAACTTAATCTAAATAAATATTAAATGACTTAAAGGGTTTAAATTTAATTATAAAATTTAGGAATATTTAATCATACTCAATTCATGTATGATATAATTTATTCTCTCAACATTCAAGGTTTTCTTAAATATATCATCAAGATGATGTTTAATACAAATGAACTCACGAGTTATATAAATTTTTTTAAAATTATCTCTCAAAAAGATATATATTATATCAATATGATTTGTTCTAGAATGAGATGAATGATTCTTATAAATATTTATCACACATGTATTATAAAAATTTATAGGTACATGTAAAAATTGACATCAATAGTTTAGTAAAGTGTACTTCATCCACATAATATGTGCACAAAAAATTCCTATAGCTATGTACTAAGCTTTAGAAGAGGATAATTCCATAGAGTTCTATTTATTACTACACCAAGAAACTAGAGACATGCCCAAAAAGTGAAATTTTCTAGGAGTAATTTTCCTATCTAACTTACAATCACCAAAAGAAGCATCTGAATAACTCACTTAGTCAAATTCTTGTCCTCTAGAGTAAGAAAATACTATATTTCATTTTTTAGGCATTTTAAAACTATTTTAATAGTAATTAAATGTGACTATTTTGTATTTCCTTGAAAATGATCACACATACACACTCAAAATTATATTAGTTCGGCTAGTAGTTAAGTATAGTAAAATACCAATCATACCTCTATATGAGGTTTGATCAACTGGTTTCTTAGTTTCATCAAGATCCAACTTGCTACTAGAACACATGGGAGTGTCAATACATTTAGTACTATCCATAAAAAACATTTTAAAATATATTGGTTGTAATTTGTTTGATTTAAAATAATTCCTTCTTTATTTTTAAAATTTTGAAAACCGAGAAAGAATTTATGTTCATCCATCAAACTCATTAAAAATTCATTTTTTATCATTTTAAAAAACCTTGTACACAAATAATTTCTTAAAGAAACAAAAATAATATCATAAATATATATTTTTACTCCTAAAACTTTTTAAATTATTTTAATAAATATGGTAGGATCAGATATTCCTTTGGTAAAACCTTTTGAAATTAGAAAAGAGAAGATACTATCATACTAAAATCTAGGAGCTTATTTTAAACCATATTAAGATTTTTTTAATTTAAAAAAATTATTTGGAAAATAATTGATTTAAAATCCATGGGGTTGTTCAAAAAAAACATCTTCAACTATATAATCATTGAATAATGAAATCTTTACATCCATTTGATATAATTTGAATTTAAAATGTGATGCATAGGAAAGAGACATTATGATGGTTCAGGTATAGATATTTTTGAAAAGGTTTAATAATATTCAATAACTTATTCTTGACTATATCCATGTTCATCTAGTCTATCTTTGTTTCTAATTACTACACTTAACTCATAAACCTTTTTTCTAAACACCCATTTAGTTCCAATAGTTAGGTAGTACTTGGATCATTCAACTAATTCACATAAATTATTTCTTTCAAACTGATTTAACTCTTCTTGCATATCCATTACCTATAATTCATCATTAATTGCATCATTTATGTTCTTAGGTTTAAGCTACGATAAGAAAACATGATGTTCAACTTGGTTTCTTAGAGAATATCTTATCTAAGTTCCTTTATACAGGTCTCCTACAATTATATCTAAGGGATGATATCTATGAGTCTTAAAAACTCTTGGAATAGAAGTGTTTGATGCCTCATTCTCATATATTGGTTTGGGTTTAATTTTTTCACTAGAACTAGGATAATTTTTTATAGGAGGCCTGAAATAATTTATGTCTATATTGGAAAGATCATCTTCTAGATTTTCTAAAGAGGCATTAGGCTCAAATGGATATTTCTCATCAAATTTGACATGCATATATTATTCCATAATCTTATCTCTTTTATTAAACAAACTATAAGATTTAATTGTTTTAGAAAATACAAGGATAATTCTTTCATCACACTTGGAAGAAAACTGGTCTAAATTCTATTTTGTGTTGAGTATAAAGAATTTACAGCCAAAAATATAAAATAATTAACCTTTGGTTTTATACCATTCCATTATTTATAAAGTTTATTATTTAAGATAGGTCTAATAAAACCCCTAATAATTATATATCAATATATATTCACAAAATTTGCCAAAAAATAATAGGCAAATCATACTCACTGAGCATGGTATGTGAAATCTCTTCAAGGGTTTTATTTTTTTATTTCTATAACAACATTATTATATAGGGTACTAGGAGTATAAAATTTGTGAATATAACCATGTTGTGAGCATAATGATTCAAATTATTGATTTACAAACTCATATTAATGATCAATTCTTTAGTTCTTGATTCTAATCCCCCAAATATTTTCTACAAATTTAGAATATTTATAAAAAATTATAAATAGATTCACTTTTTTGAGAAAGGAAAAATACCCATGTATATCTTGAATAATAATACACTATAATATATATATATATATATATATATATATATAAAATTCTTTCTTGATCAACTAAAATCCATATAGGGTTCAAAAAAGTTCAAGTGAACCAAATCTAAAGGCTGATAAGTTTACACTTATTTCCTTGATATGAAAGATATTTTGTGCAGTTTTCCCTTTTGATAGGGATTACAGACTTTGTCTAACTGGAATTTTAGTTGATAAATCCTTTACTAAACCTTTAATAGTTATCTTTCTAAGTGAGTGAGTATTTATATGGCCTAATATCCTATGGAAAATCCAAGAATATTTATAAAAATTACTCAATCAAGAAATTATTTTAATTTTTTTTTTAAATTTACCACATAAATTTTATTATTTCTCATGGAAGTAAAAACTAAAATATGTTAGGAATATTTTTTTATGCATTGTTTTTAAAATTAAAATTAACACAAAAATCACATAATTTTGAAATTATAAGTAGATTATATTTCAACCCATCTATAAATAAAACTTTAGAAATTAAAATTCTACTAGAGTTACCGATTTGGTGAATTCCAATTATCTTACCTTTAGAATTTTCATTAAAAGTAACATGTCAACCATCAAATTTAATCATTTTTTTGAAGCTTGGATAGTCCTCAGTCATATGTTTGGAGCATATACTATCTAGATATCCTATGTAATTACTGGAACATTTCAAGTAGGTTTCTTACAAAATAGATTTAAACCAAAAAATTAATTTGGTGCCCATATTTTCTTGAGTCTAGATATGTTAGTAATAAGTGATTTAGGAATTTATAATTGTTTTACTGTTTTATTATATTAATATATTATACTTTCAAAAATAAATACTTTATTAGATCTAGTATAAAAATAACTACTAGAAGAACTGGAAGAACTGGAACTTGGGAAAAACTCATTTTTACTAATTCTCCTCTTTACTAGTTGGTATTAAATTCAAATAGTATATTTAGGAGAAGTTTTCTTAAAAAGCATCTAGGTAAGGTTTTTTCTTACATTATTGAACATATATAGATCTTTATTTAATTTTTAATTAGGTGATTTCATATCATTATTTTCTTGAATTAGTTGAGAATCCTTATCCTTCTCAAGATTAGTTTTAAAGTGAGTAGACAGAGCATGCTGCTTCTTCAAAATTTTGTATTTATCATTTAATTAATTAAATATGTCATCTATAATATTAAAATATTTAAATAATTCATCAATGAAAATATTTTAAACATAATTTTCAGTTTCATAAAGGTTGGAAATATGATAATGGGATGCATGAAAAATGTTTGATACCTCCGATGTATTTTTCATAAAACACATATTAGCTTTGTCACTTATTTTTCCTTTTATAGAGTCTAATTCACTTAAACTATCCTTTAAGGAACTTAAAGTTGAATTAATATCCTTTTTTTTACTTTTTTCTCTTGTCCTCATATTTCTTTTTATACTTATAGTTGGGATAGTCTTTTTTATATGTTTTTTCTCTTACATTCATAACTAATTACTTCATTTTTAGAATCATCCTTCTTCCAATCTTTTATCCAATTACATTTTTTGCATGATTTCATATGTAATTGGGTTTTTTGAATAATTTATTTTTTATATAACTTCTTAAATCATCTGACTAAATGATCCATCTCTTTATCACTGTCACTAAGTGATTCTTTATCACTTGAGCTTTCAGATTTGATCTTTTATTTTTGTTTTGAGTCATAAGTCTTTAAATATATTGAAATTATATTTTGTTAGTCACCTTATTTTTTGTTCAGTTTAATTTATTCCTCATACATCATGATATTTTTAATAATCTCTTTAATTGGTAACTTACTTATGTCACAATATTCCACTATTGAAACTAAAGATACTCTCCACTTGATTGGTAAACATCTGAGCAGGTTCATCACTTGATCCTTGTCAGTGATTGGTTTCCCAAGAGAATGAATTTTTCTTACAATCTTGTTGAACCCGAGATACATATCAATAATAAACCCATCAAGTTTTATCTTAAATGTATCATATTTAATAATGTAAGTATTTAATCATATTTCTTTAACATTGGTAGTTCCTTCATGAGAAATAGACAATGTATCCCAAATTTTGAAAGTAGTAATGCAAGATGATAATATATTGAATTAGGAATATACTAAAGAACAATATAAATAATTCATATCATTACAGTTATAATCATAGTATGTCTTAGTGAAATCACTCCAATATCTTCCAGGAGCTTTAGGTAATTCATATTTACCCTTAATAAAAGTACAAATATTAAAACCCATACTTTCTAAGTGAATTTTCATTTTGGTTTTCGATTGAGTATAATTACATCCATTAATATAAAGAGGTTAATTATTGGAAGTTAATTCTTGTCTATTTTTATCCATAAATAATTAAATTTAGATAAAAAAAAAATTAATATCTTTTAAACAAAACTAGATCAAGGTAAAAATATTTTTGAAATTAATTTAAATTTTGAAACTAATTTACTTAACCATACAAAGTATATAAAAAATAGATTATGATTAAATATCAGAGTATATTTTTTGTTCAAAATATTTAGAAAATTGAAATAGGTTTAATTTAAAGAAAAAAAACTAGTAAATATTAGTAAACAAGTTACAACCAATATAACACAGTGGAAATTAACAAGGTTTTTGGTCTCAGGATGACACTTAATCCCCTACACTTGGACATTAGATAATTCCAAGTAGTTAATTTTAAAATAAACCAATCCACAATTTGGATCGGGTTTTACAAACAACAACACAAATAACTATCCAAGCACATAGCCTCTTGCATAGTTATATATGGAAAAAATACCAAGTCACACAAGAAATATTCAATAGTTTTTCATTGTAATGCAAGAGAAAGAGGTAAGATAGTATAAATTACTCTCTAGTTTAATTTAGGAGACTGTGTTTTATGAATATACAGAGTAATATAAAACCACTAATCGAAATAGTATCTAAAACAGAAAGAGAAAGAGATAAAATAGAGGAAATGTGATGTAAATTGATCTGAGTAGTCTTAGATTTTCCAAATTACTTGAATTTGTATTTGGAAGAATATTCAAGAGTATTAATAGTAATTTCAGGAAAATACAGTTTCATAGAGTCTTATCTGTTTCATGAGAACATGTATATATGATCCTCTATTATTCTCTATAAGAGCACATGTTTACTACCTCACACACACTCTACATGATCAGTTTTCTCTTCTTAAAAATAACTTCATCCAAAAATATCCATTAGAGAATAATCAATGCAATATTAAATTAACTAACAATTATTTTAATTCTTCAAAAACTAGCTATTGTAGATTTAAAATGCTTCATGAGAATAATGTAGCTGGTTGGTCATATAGATAATTTTCAGAGCAAAACCACATGGATGGTTCATTCACATACCTAGTTACTATTTAAGCGATCTCATTAACGTAGGAAATTTCCATGTAGGTGATTCCATGATGTAGATAAATTCTCACATATACCTCTTTCATGTAGATGGTTTTTTAAAAGGCATGGCATAGAAACTTTGACACAATCAGTTCATTCCTTTATATAGTCAACTCATTTGATCTTATGATAGGTTCATGTCTTCATTCAGTATGTTTTTTATTCATGAGGTAACTATAATAATAGACAATGTTAGTATATTAATTGATTAAATTTGTACCTACCTTGGTATGGTTACTTGATTTATTCATTTGGTAGGTTGTTTCTTTCATACAATCACTTCACTAAATCATAAAATTAGGTAAAAAGTAGGTACATCTCTATTTTATAGTAGGTTGATTGTACATACAATAAGGTGATTCTCAACATGTGGAAATATCAATATTCAATACATGTTTAGTTCATGACATAGATAAAATTTTTTCATCTGACTCATGGTAATCAATTTTTTCATGTGGTAAGGTGAAGTATACCGTGCAGTAAAGTGACATAGTAAGCCACAAACTTATCTATTTTTTCAAGTTTTGTCTAGATAAATAATTATTAATAGAAAACATCAAAATCATTAATTACAATATAAAAATTATTTGGAATCATTAAAATAAGGTGGCGATGGTCTAATAAAACAACATCCTTCCCCTTTACTAATAATAAATGTTTTATTTCAAAAACAATTATACTTCTTTTCTATTCAGTTACTTATTGTAACCCGAAGGTTGTGTTTTGGATTTATAACTAAATATTATTGGTTCAAGAAGTATATTTGATGATTTTATGTTCATGAAATTGTATTTTTTTATTTATTAACCAAGAATTTGTGAGAATAATTTTTTATTAATTGGGAGTCAAGATTATGTTCCTATAAGTTGTATATTATAAAAGTAAATATCCAAGAAGTTGTGAGAAGGATTTTTTTTTCAATTGGGACTCTAGATGATGTACTATAAGTTATCATGGAAAATTATCTAAAGATGATTTGTGAGTTAATTATAAGTATAGAAGTTTTTCTTGAAGTGGAATTCTAGAAGTTATTTTAGAAGAGATGTTTGAAGATATTCGTAGAAGGCTGATATAGTTTTAAGATAGTTGTGGACAGTTGAGATGAATTTTCTCTTAAAGGTTTTGGATTTTCATATTTTAGAAAAGGATAATTTCTTATAAGTAATATTGATACAGATACTCTAATTGTTACATAAGAGTCACATGGCTCTAAGAATACATGGTCTTGGAAATTGGTAAACTTTGGTAAATAAAAGTAACCTAGCTAATACATAAAGGTAACTAGGATAATATGTAAATGTCATTAAGATGATAAATAAAGGCTACTAGTGAAAAATTAACAAATTTATAATACATAAATGTAACAAATATAGTATAAAAAGGTCACCATGACTACACATAAAGGTCATTAGGACAATATATTAAGGACACCAGGCTGTTTTTTAAAATTTTCAATAATAATTTTACAATGTACTAATACGTGAAGGTTACCAGACTCAAACATAATGGTTTCTCAAAGTGACATGTAAGGGTCATAATGTTGTATATTGTGATAAAAAATTATTAGATGATTATCCATTATCAGTCATAAAATATGATTTTAATGTGTTCAATCATAGATTATGATATGTTGTATGTCATAAGCTATGGTTGATAATACAGAAATCAAGGATTTTGTCATGAAATGATAGAAAAGGTCATTCCATGATTAAATGAGCATCATGAAATGATATTTCAATGATTTAAATATGAAATTTTCTTTGATAATGTTGATATTTTTTATTGAATGAGCATCACACTATGAAGATTGATATCATTCCATGATTAGTCTAAAGAAGTAAAAGATCACACTATAGTGATGAAGTCACGCCATGAATAGGTAATTTATAGAATATCTAGTGGATTTAATTAGAATTTAATGTGAGAATTTTGGATTTATATTTTAAGAGGTTGAATTGAATTTGAACATATATTTTGAAAATATTAATTGTATGGACACATGGAATAATCATGAAGTATAGAGTAGGATAAAATTTATATGAATTCAAGGATCATATGGGAGATGTTTTTAGAGATCTATAAAAACTAATGATAGTAGTAATAAAATATTGAGAGAATCAATAATGAATATATTCCTTTCACATAGAGAGGTAGAGATCAGAAAATTTTGTTATATTAAATTTAGATAAGAATAAGATAAGAGAGACACTGAATATTTCTATTGATACATCTAGTGTGAAATTATCATCATATGGTAGAATAAGTGTTGTTACTATGATTATATATAAGATAACTAATTAACACTGATATTGAGTAGTCATTCACATTAAGGCTTATAGGATAGGAAGAGTTGAAAGAATGGATAACATTGTAGTACCAACTCTAGGGTTATGATTTAGAGAGATTAAATTATTCATATTGTTTATGAAGAGACCCTCACATCTATAAATTAACTAAGACTTCCATAAAGTATTGCACTAAATATCAGAAGAGGGAGTGACCCTTAAATCAATGGTTAATCTTTCCAAAACCTTGTAAGGGTAGTGAATATTGAAATAGACTTACCATGACCTAAAAACATGTATCCATTGAAGGTGAATATAGTGTATTTTGGTACACATGAATGTAATCATGTATATTATCCTTGGATTATAACTTAGTGGAGAACCATGTAAATCCCCATTTGTGTTCTTTTTCTCTAATTCTTTCATTTTTATTTTTGTAACAGGTTTGATCATCAACATTCAAATTTTTATTTAGAGAGAACAACAAAGACTAACTGAAATTCTACAAAGTCAGACCATAAGAAAAACAACAGGACCTATGGAGGTCTTATAAAATGAAGATCAAGGGAATCCCCTTTGATCAAATTGACCCCCTCCAGCTTCAAACTAAAAAATTCATGTAATGGGTTTGATCAGTATCAATAGAAAGAGATATATTGAATGTGTCCCTTCCAAAGAGTGAACATGATCCTTATATCCTATGGGACTAAAAAGGAAAATAGTTTTTTATTTGACATGAAACCTGACCCCAACCCTATAAAGGTTAATACATTCATCTTGGTCCCAACAGTCTTACCAAATCTAAAACGTTTAGACTTTGTGTTCAATCTCAAAAGTTATTTTTGGATTTTTTGGAACATATATTCAATATAAAAACTTGTAATTTTATGTTTTACTAACATGTATGGTTGGAAAATGATGATTATTATGTTCCTATGGGATTTTGGAATGGAGTTCATGGAGTGTATACTTTGAGAAGATGATTTGACTAAGCATTGTGAAATAATTGGTGATGCATGGATAGAGAATATCTTTACTAAATCCATGTCTAATGAGGTATATAAGAAAAACTCTCATTATGATACTTCATTTATTTTTTGGAAGACTCTATAATTTATTTATTGGAATTCAATATAAGTGAAGGTAGTTGTAAATCCTACTTCAAGACATAAACATAAATATGGTCATGATGGGAAACTAGTCAAAAAATATAGTGGAGAATACCTTATAGAAAAAGGAAATAATAGAGCAATAAGAAGAAGATCTCCTAGAATATGGAATCTAAAATAAAGGTGGTCAATTATTAATTTATTTATAAATATGATCCTTTAATTATTTTGGATGATTCATGTATATATAGAATTTCAAATTCCCATAGGGAAGTTATATAGAATAGTGATTATAAGGAAGAAGTGGAAACAACATTATATAATCAGTAAGGATGATTTTCATGTAGTAATAAAGATGAGATCTAATCAATGTATGAGAAGGTGGATTAACTTGAGATTAGGCATAGAGTGAATTCAATATTTAAGGAAGATTAATTTTATAATAAAAAGTTAAAGAGTGTATATATATCTTTAATGAAGACATCATGAGAATGGGTGAAAAAATAAATGTAAAAGTTATCTACTTGAATAACATAAAGATGATGTGGGTAAAAAATGACCATATAGTAAGAGTTGAAATAAATAATTATACCTCACAAAAAAAACATTAAGAGAGGATAAAACATATAGAGGAATCTAGCAAGAGGTAAAAGGTGATGGTTGCCCAAATGAAAGAGAAGGATGAGAAGATCAAGGATATCGAGGAGAGGTAGAAAATATCTTATGAAAAGAAGAAGATCTATCTCATGGTAACATCATCAAGTGGATTTCAAAAAATTGAAAATAAAAAATTTGTAAGTAGACGATTCTTAAAAAATATGGAATATATTACCCTTAGAAGAATATATCTATAAGGATCTACTACTAGGGAATATTGGTGCACACCATGAGTGTGTGTTTAGAATCCCAAGGGCTCAAAGGAGAAATAAAAACTACTACATCAACATCTCAATAAAAAAATGACTACTTGATTTATAAATCTAGTGGAAATTTTTTCAATTGTGTTAATCATAGACATATGGATAGATATTTTAGTAAGATAAGAGATAAATGTGTCTTAATTAATTCTTCTATTCTTGTGATAAAATGGAAGAAAGTTTTTACAAAAATAAAACATGTTGTGATAGAAAATAAATTTATTACTTTGAAGGAAAATAAGAGATTCAAGTAAAATTTTCACTACGAAACATTAATGGATTACTCATAGCATCCCTCATAGAAAGAATAAAAAAAATAAACAAAAAGGAGGAAGATTATCTTATTATAACAATGATATATGAACAAGTTAGGAAGGATTAATTGATTAAAAATATGCCTGAGGTGACTCTTGGGGCTATAGAAGTGTATAAGCACAAATAATGAGTTATTGGTCTTATAAATCATACGACAAGGTAAGAAGTGAATACTGGTTGAAGAGACCTCCTATAAAGGAGGAAGCATTGTGAAAGATATGGTGACAATGCATCAAATAATGAAACTTTCATAGTGGGATTAGTCAAACATTGGATGTAAATAAAAATACAAGAAAAAATAAGTACAAATTATATATATGGAATAAAATATATACATGTGGTGTCACTTAAAGGGGAACTACTAAAAAACTGTCGAAGCATGTTGAATGTAAAGGGTTGGTTCACCAAGAAAAGTCACAATCCCAAATAAGATAAAACTAGGATTTATATATTCACAATAGACTAATTAAAACAATATAACACATTTTAATTATCTTTAATTAAAAATGAATATAATTACTAAAACTTTAGAATATAGTAATTTTTTCTTTTCTAAAACATTCTTAAAAGAACTTATAATTACATTGTAATATATTGTAGAGAAGATAAAAAAATTGGATCTCTATTACACATATAAAAACTCAAATCAAACATGAAAAACCAAGAAATGGGAGTGAAACAAAATATATATAATGAAAATGTTTGTTTTAGAATATCTATACTTAAATATGGTTGGGTTTTTAGTAAAAAAGGGAGAGAAAATGATTAAAATCATTAACAACCAAAAAATAAGTAGATAATAAATTGATATTAAATTAGTTAATGAAATAATGAAATATTTAACAAATTAATAAGTTTATTTCATGTGAAACAAAAAATACAATGACCCATCATGCAACAAATTTGACTTGGAACAAGATCCCAGACAATAAAACCAAAATACAACCAAGAAAATGAACATAACCTCCCACCAAAAAGCATATAATCTGAAAATAAAATGAAAAAACTAGAACATGCAATATAATTTGAGTGGAATATCCAAAGGAATACTAGTCAATATTGTGAAAATTGAGTGGAGGGGGGAAAAGACCCAACTAGTCCAAGAGGATTGTCCCAACTAGAACATAAAAAACTAGAAAAACAGTCGAGGATGACCACATAGTAGAAAATGACTTGAAATTTTAATATCAAATTCACACAACATTACTGAAAGGATCTCTCATTGATCAATTTCATATCATACAATGAAAAATAACAAAATTGTTTCTAATTCATTGTCCAAATAGTAAGCCATGTGCTTCCCACTATAATGGTCAATATCTCACCACTCATTTTCATCGTTGCACCACTCACTGACCACCCTAAGAGAAATGTTGATTGCAAAAAACACCATCCAACACCACACCAGGTCTAACAATAAATAAAGAACCAAAAAAATAGAGGAACACATAAACACTAAAAACAAGAAAACTCAAAAGAAATAGTTTGAAACCACAAACACTATTTGTTCTCATTGGTAGCTCGACTAGAACACACTCCATCAAAACCCACTTCCCATACTAGAATCACTACCACAGATCGCACCTTACCTAGTATCAGATTTTATCAGCGCTAAACATAAAGATCTGATAAAAGGGTAACCTTTATCATCACTATCTAAAAAAATGATAAATGTAACTTTTATTATCCCTATAAAAGTTTTGATAAAGGCAAACCCTTTATCTTCATTTTTTTAGCACTGATAAAGGTTGATATTTATTTGTGCTATTCTTAGCACTGATAAAAACTTTTAATAAAAAATATTTTTAATATATATAAAATTATGATATTTATATTCCAAAAATAATTTTTATTTATATAAATTAATTAAAAAATTCCTTTATATAGTTAATATAAATATAATATATTAATATATATTTTTTAACAATTCAAATATATGTATATTTTTTTAAAAAAAGTATTTATAAAATTATAAATAAATAAATATATATTTATACCAAGATGATGTGGTCATGGATTTATAAACCAAACCCATGAATCAAAATTTATTAAAAAAGATAAAAATTACATTAAAGGAGGTGGGGAATACAAGGCATAAAAATCCCATGTTAGACTAAAATAATATAAACATAAAAAAATCAACTCTTGAAAATCACTATGGATCCCAAATTTGTAGGATGTTTTCCTCTTCCCTTTGTGTTTCGACCTCTCCACCACATATTCTATTGTGGGACCTCATCTTATTTATATAATAACGATTCAGAGGATTCCCTAATATCAGTACAAATCCTAAATTTCCAATATAAATCCTGAAAATCCATTTTTAGATCAGCTCAGAATCCATATTCAATGTTAATGGATAGCAACCTCTGTACTGATAAATAATCATTGAAGTCAAATACATTAGGATCCATTAAAGAATAAATGAATCCAATCTATAAGAAATACCTATCAACTACATCTTTACTAAGGCCTTCGGTGGGTCTTTCACCTTTCTGGTCTGTAGTAGGGATGATACTAGAATTATTTTTCCATGAAATATCACATTCCTAATATGATGCCTTACCAAAAGAGGCATAATATTTTTTCATTAAATCATATAAGTGGGATGGGAAAGGCCACTCTATATTCTCATCTGTACTTGAATGTACAACCTATAGGAGAGGAACCTACAAAGAGTTGATACCTGGAGGATCAAGTGATTTGTATTTCTGAGGGGTGAACAATTGGAATCCCTATTCATCCACAAAGTCTTCTTTCCTTTATGAGTCCTTGAAATCATGATATGATCTCATATTAACTGTGGAAGTTATATCTAATCCAAAGATACCAGATCTCACTTATCATTCATATCTTCTAGTACTCTGCACGATCTTTTTATTTCCTCAATATCAATTAATTTAGAAGGGATCTGAGAGGCAGATACAACTTCAGAAAAGGAAACCATATCTCACCCTTCAGATCCTGTTGTTGATCCAAATGATCATTTTCATGGCCCTCGGGATGATTCAAATATAGGTGATGGTTCTGATCCCTCGTTCAAGGAGGTTATTATTCTTGCTACCTTAAGTTTTGGTGACTCATGAAAGGGGATCCTGAATGGAACTGGTTTTGAATCCAATGGACTAGATGATTCTTACAATTATGATAATATTGCGGTGGAAGGTGTCCCAACCCCGACTCAACATGATGATCTAAATAAAGGTTACAGATCCTTATCTAGGTTATTTTATTATTTTCTATTTGGGTCCTATTATTCAGGAAGGATCATGGAGAATGGTTCAATTGTGTTTGTTTAAGTTAATTATTCTATTATCTCTCAAAGTATTTCTAAGTGTAAACATTCAATTATTTCTTGGTTGGTGGTCCATCTAAGATCCAATCCCTAGAAGATTAAGGATTTGTGAAGCTGTTTTCTGTAATTTCAGGACTTTGGAGGATGAAAAATTGATTAAATCATTAAGGGATTATTATATATTATTTTCCCATTGATCGATATGAAATTTAAATCATGGGGAAGGAGTTTCATCCCTATTAAGCCCAGTACACTAATGATTCAAGACTAGGACCCTCATTTTAATCCAACGACTCTTGGAAATTTGATCACCCAAGTTTGGATTCATGTTTTTGGACTTAGTTGGTATCTATTTCACCCCTAAATTCAGTAGAACATGAAATATATGGTTGGGATACCAATCAAGTTAGAAAAAGAAATTTAATGTGAAAGTTTTTGGATTTTTTCTCAAATTATCTTTGAGATTGATATGAGATTAATCTTCACCAACACTGTAATGATGGTGGATTTTGATTAAAAATTTGAATTGTATATTGAAGATAAAAAAATTATTGATTTCTATTAGAAGTGATACAACATTGGGAATACTTTTAGCGACCCAACCCACACCGGGGACCAATCCATAACTATCCCAAGCCCACCTCCATAGACTAGGGGGTAGCAACTAGCACCGAAGGCACAAAAATATTGGGGAGCCCTTTTCCTAAGAACTTGTACACACACACACAACCAAATCAATGAAAAAGTGTAGAGGAAAAGGAAAAGATACAACACTAATATATATAAACCACAAATATGCATCGACCTCTAAACATTACTAGTATAGAAAAGTAAACAGAAAGAAAAAAAGGGGAAAAATACACGCCCAACCATAAAAGTGCCACAACCCGACAACAAGTGGAAGTGTAAAAAATCCAAGAGATCCCTGCTCCTGTATCCCAAGCTACAACCATTGCACATGGTTTAAGAACTCCGTATCCCTAAGCTCCTCTAAATTCATGATCAATCCGTCTGTCGTCTGCAAGGGCACACCAAGTGTGGTCAAATCCCAAGTAGGGGTCAGTATAAAAATACTCAGTAGGATGCCCTGAAGGCTCAAGGGAGCAGTAAAATATGTACTAAAGAGAGGATCAGTAGGTAGAATAAGGTAAATTAAAATAGTACAGCTCAACCCAACAATATAGTTAAAGAAAACTCACCCCAAACACAAGGAGCTCAAAATGGTGAGAAGACGAACTTCTCATCAAGTCTTAAATACCTATAGTAAAGGAGTATACTCATACAACCATGAGAATCTAGGCATGGAAAACACATGGAATTTCCCTCATGTCTTCACCTCTCTTAGAAGGAGAGTAACCAAAACCCAAGGAGCGGGTACTACAATAGGATATATACAAATGCTTAGTCAAAGAAGCCCAAACGAGAGAGTAAGGGGATCTCCATCTCATAGCTCATCCCAGGAAGAAGAGTATACAATGGTTCTAGAAGTAACTACCACTGATTCCCAACACCCCTCACATATTCTCTGAACATGTGAGTCGAAGGGGCTCAATCACCACACCTTGATACTATTGGATTTGGTGGGACTGTCTTGCTCGCACGGTTTTAGGTTGCGTCACAAGGATGCGTCTCGGTGGGAAAAGAACCCCTCTTACTCATGAGTCCAAAGTAATGTCAAAGCATGTCTCACCACTGATCCACAATTTTAAAGAGTAAATCCATAGTAGAGGACCCACACTCTAGCGTGAAAAGGGGATTCCACTTTAAGTGTCATCGTAGAGGAACCACACCCTGATGCATCAGGGGGATTCCACTCTTGTTCATCAAGGAACCTCACCCCAGTGCATCAAGAGGATTCTAATTGGAATTAGCTGATAGAGGACCTACAGCCTTGCCGATGGGGGATTCCACTCTCGGTTATCGAGGACTGAGTCCCTACCCGATAAGGGAATTCCACTCAGAAGGTATCGAGGAACTACACCGGTCACCCCTACTAGATGACACCTCTTAGAAAGAATTGATATGCCAGTGCCTGATCACTACCGTTGTTGGAAATCACTTGAATATGAGTCACATCCAGAACATCTCACATCGTATCTAGAAATACACTACTAAGGGATCCATCTCATTCTACACAAACAAAAAAAACACTTAGGATAGGCTACTCACATTCCAAAATCTGAATCCAAAAGAAGGAGATGTGAGAGTTAGAAGATTCGTAGAGTGGTACACGACATGTGTGGGGACCACACGATGTGTGACCCCACCTCGTAGCTTATCCATATACCAAGACATCCTCAGGTACTAAATTATGATCAAGTACCCCTAATAATTTTAGTGTACTCTCAAAGTACATGACACCTATATCCAAAAAGGTTGATGAGCATATGATTCTCATTGTTGATCCGAAGGGAAAAAACATAATTCTACTGAAATGAATCTTAAAATGGCTTTGGATAACAAAAAATCTCACACGGTCATGATACTTGTGGGAAAACACACAAGATCGACTATTCATTCACTTGAATCAGACTCCCATTGAAGAAATAGCATTTTGTAGCATTGTACACGAATGGTGATTCATGGATCCCACACCTCAATCCTGGAACACATCATACAAATCACACCATTGTGATCCTCATAGAAAAACACATAGGATCATCTATTCATTTGTCCAAAATGGATACCCATTGAAATAACTGCATTTCACAACAAACACCCAAATCGGGCCTCATGGGGCCCACACCTTGATTTTGGTTTAAGTTCTTGAAATAATTCTTAAAGCTTCTGCCTCAACCTCAGGGTCAAAATGCCTCTGACGGTTCATCAATCGGACATCACATACGGAAATTATAGCGGGTCAAAGTTTTAATAATAATAATAATAATATATTATTATTATTTGGGAATCTCGTGGACATGGTCCAAACACTTAAGAAAGGTATCCAACGTCGGTCCCAAAATGACCATCTTGAAAAATAGGTCACACTACCATAGATGGCTTGTCAATTGGATGCTCCATGTAGGATTTATTACGGGGAAAAGATTTAATAATTTCATTAAATCTATTGAAACACAAGCGATTCATGGGCCCATGTCCCAGGTTGGATAAAAACATCTGATATAGTCTTAAAAAGAGCATATCGCAAATAGGGACACATCGCCACTGACAGCGTGTCAATTAGACTCCCCAAGAGGGAGTTATAGGGGTTTAACAAATTATTAATAATAATAATAATAATAATAATTTTATTTTTATTTTTATTATTTTTATTTTTTATACACTGTTAGGGTTTCCTGCGAGCCGCCACCCTCACCCTGTGTCATCATCCTGGCTGTCTGACCTTCACCGCCGCCCAGCCTGCCACCTCACTAGGAGCTACTGCCTGCCAGCCTACCTCCTCACCCAGAGCCAATGTGGGCCATATCGCCGGGCTTCCGCCGGTGACCACCTCGCCAGAAACCCTTCCACATAACACTACAATCACTCCGGTGATCAAAAAATTTACCTGAGACCAGATCTAGGATCCTTGGGACTCAATCCACAAAGTAGTGGTCTTCGCTTGAAGAATCATCAATGTTTTTAAATGACAAATAGTTGGAGGATATTCTAATTTCAAATACGCCTCCGCTGACGCCCAAAAAATGACTTAAAGCACTGATCAAGACTCCTGAGGTCGAGAGCTTCATAGATATATGCCTTTCTCCAAGATCAGATGTCATTTTGGAATGAAAAAAAATTACCATCAAAGAACGATGAAGAACACAAAGAACGTGTTTATAGAAATCGAATAAAATGATGACCGTTATTAATTTGGCCATAAACCAAATATTCTAAAGCAGTGAATTTAAAATAAATTATTTTTGACAATGAAATTTTAATTGGGGAGCTGAAGAGTCCTAAATAGTAATCCTACCTCAATTTTGGATATGACATTGTGTCCACTACACTCTGATCTACTAGCCTCTGCATTTTCATGACGATCCAATAAAGTTTAGATTTTGAATCGTCATCGGAAGTAGATGTCCAGAGCTCTGCCATTCGTGAGAGAAATGATCTAAATCTAACTCATTTCTCTAAACTCCTATTTATAGGAAACTACCAGTGGTTGCAGAATCCAAACCTCCCGCGTCCTCTCACATGAGGTCTCCCCTAGGGTAAACACCACACTGTGAACTCAATGGTGCTCTCATATTTTCAATTTGAATCCCCATTCAGAAGTTATTAGGAGTGAAATCCAAATAAAATAATATTATTTTATTATTTTATTTATTATTATGCCTTTTATAACTTTTTCCACAAAAAGTCTGCGTCCACAAATGTTATATCCCACCTATGGTAAATGACACACTCCAGACTTAACTGTGGCCTCATTTTTCCAATCCGAGAAACCATTTGAGAGATATTTTGTTTTCTTTGTGTGCATAGTATATATATACTTAATATTTTTATAAAATTTATTTTAGGAACACCAAGCCTCGAAATCGCACATCGTATCAGTACCTAGATCTGAAAATATATGTAGAAATATTCCAAAGTCTTACAAGTCAAAAATCAGGTCTCTACATCATTCCCTACTTCAATATTTTTATCCCTGAAAAGAAAAACTAGGAAAGAAAACTTAGGATACTAAGCTCTCACTTGGATCTCCCACTCCCAGAAACTCTCATGCATGTTTCTATGCTGCCACAACACATGAAACAAGGGGATGTTCCATCCTCATAAGGTTAGATCCCATCGATGATGTGTGTAAAAAAACATGTATGCATCTCCTTAGCTATGCCATGTGGAAAATGTCGTGCACCCATTCTAACTCTGGGGGTAGGTCATGGTGGTAAAAACCTCTCCAACCCTCATCATGATCTCAAATGGACCAAAGGACCTCAGGGGTAACCAACCTCCCCAACTAAAAACCAACACGAAAGACCATAACATATCCTACAACACCTAGATAGCGTATTGGTCTACCCCAAACTCTCCACCGAACTCTACTCCCTAAGAAAGGGGAGTACGCTGACTCGTGAGTCAGTATACTATCACCTAGATGACGTCATGGTCCTTCATTGTGCATGGAATCCCTGTGATGAAGTTCATGGATATTCCCTCCCATATACAATCTGGTATTTCAAGAGGTTGCAAAAATCTGTTGGAACTTGGTGCTCAACCTTCACCTATTGATTAGTGAGGCATCATGAGACAAACTCAGCTACACTTCATCTCATTTCAGACCACCAAAAATACCAATGAATATCCTTGTACATATTCCCCACACTAGGATGTATAGTTAAGGGAGAAGTGAGGAACTCTCTCATAACCTCATCTGTCATCGCAATCATAACCACTTTTTTGTCCCCAAAATAAGGTCTCATGATTCCCTCCATCAGAATATCCATCTAATGTGTTACCCATGGATATATGAGTCACACAAGATATCACAGTCAGTGTCTATCAACTGGGACTCTCTCACACACCTGAGAAGTGAAGGAGTTGATACTAATGACTGAAAAAAATGTACCCTCCTGCTCCACTAGGGTCAACTGTAGAGAAGCTAACTTCTCTGAAGCTTCCCACACTAGGTGAGCCTAAAAATTTCTGTTAAGGTCATCTACTGCAAAATTTCCCTTTTCTGGCATATAGAATATCTCAAATTTATAGTCCTATAGGAATTTTAACCAGCATCACCACCACAAGTTCAAGTCTCTATGAGTGAAGACATACCTGAGAATCTAGTGGTATGAGTAAACCACAAAGCGCTCTACTAGGAGGTAGTGCCCCCACATTATCAGGGTGAAGACTACTACTGCTGGTACCTGATAGTGAGTCACGTAGTTCTATTCATGGGGTCTCCATCACCTCAAACTGTACTAGATAACTATTGTATCAAGGTTGAATTTGAGCATGCAAAGGTACCAATGAATAGGACAGGTGAGTAAAATCATCCAACAAAAATAGGATAGACATGAAAATCACATGGCATACCCCACACATTTTTGAATATATTTTAAGGAGAGTAACCCCAAACTAGACACTCTTTCATACCCACTAGTTTCATTCCAAACAAAAAGAGGTCAAGAAGAAAACTCTACTACTAATGCATGGACCTAGTCTGACACTCCACTGCACAACCCCACCATGAATGCAAAAGTCATAGGGAATCATCCAAAACACCTCGAAACTATCCACTTTGGGTGAAACTAAATCACTTTCAATGTTTTTCTCATGTCACAAAAACACATATCGGAGGGGGAAGAACCCCACTTCCTCATTAATTCAAACCTACATCGAAAACATCGAAATAGGGTTACACCGACGCCCAACATCACCCCAATAAAACCTCAAGCAATGAGTAGGGAGAAAAGAGTACCTCACATAGTTTCTAACAAGTTCCACTATAAAAAGGTATAAAAGACACAGAGCATACCTCTTATCATCTCATGTGTTGCATGACCATAAACATCCATAGCATGAAGCTTCTTTCAGCCTCGACTGTAAGCTCCTTGATCCTAACATGGGATATCTGGTGGTGGTGGAAGGACTTCAGAGCATCATCCACCAAAAACAGTTCTTCCTTGTTCTATACCAACACCACCTTTATGGGGACCACCCTATCCTCACCTAGAAGATCCCTAATCATGACACTTTCTCTTCCATGGTGGTTTGTTTACTATCTACCTAGGAAGCTCAACACGTCTAGTCAGGCAGTCTCATGCCATGTGACAATGCCCATCACAAGCATAACACTAGCCCTCCCTGGGATGAACTAGTGATCTACACTGTCCCAGACCATGTTCTTGAGTATGATCATGGGAATTGCTCCTGCATCGAGGCCATACCAATTAGAGTCTTCTAGCTGTGGTAGACGTCTCAGCTATGACATGCCCACTTCCAAAACTAACTAACTAGCATTCCACTAAAAAAATCTCTCTATCACCAATTCTTGATCCATCACCCCAACATAGATGAGGATTCATAAGGTAACTAAGTCGAAATAGATCTCTCTATAGAGACCCTCTCAAACTTATGTGCTCGTAATTAACCGTCATAGATCACATACAAAGAGTACTGAGTAAGGTCTGAGAACTTAGTCGCGTACTCTGCCACCATAATCCCTCCCCACTAAAGCTCTAGAAGATCCCTAAATCTGACCGAATCATAAGAAGGAGGGGTATTACTCCTCATAAAATAGATTCTAGAAGTCACCCCACATGAGTTCTGACTCATGCGCATCTATGTAACCAAACTCCACCAACATCCAGCCGCTCCGTGGAAAATACTGGATGTCAAAGACACCATCTTATCCGTTAGTATCCAAAAAAGCCTGAATAGGCAGACCAAAAACTCAATCCAATCCTTTGATGCCAGTGGATATGGCTCACCATGGAACCTCAATGGTCTCTAGTACTGGAACTCATGAAGTTCTCTCAGCCTGTGCACATCCCCAACATACTCTGTTGGGACTAACTACTTCTCAATAGGTGGAGGTACTACCACCTACCCACCTAGAGGAAGGGGGATTGTATGATGGATCCTGGACTAAGGCCTCGTCGCTTGAGAAATTTTCATCATAAAATAGAGCTACTATCATTGTTGGATGTCATCATGGAGGCATCCTGAATCCATCGAGTACTGTGGTCAAAGAACACACACACACACACACATATCAACAACAATGGGGAGATGACTCTAGAAGGATATTAAAGACTCAATCCTATAAGATTCATGTACCAAAGTTCCATACAACAAATTTCTCGACATGACAAATCGAAAAGTGGGTAATCAGGGTCCTGAAAAATGGATACATCAACTGTTGCACCAACACTGGACTCTTTAGGCTGAGAGTTGTACTCGAGACACGTTGACACTATTTACCTTAACCCAACTAAGAAATTTTTTAGGGAAACATACGAACAACGTCCTGAGGTTCGAACCACCTATGATATTACTTTATAATGACCCAACCCACATTGGGGATGAAGCTAAAACTACTCCAAGACTGCCTCCATAAGATAGGGGGTGGTGACTAGCACTGAAGGCACAACCATATTAGGGATGTCTTTTTCTAATAACCTGTACACATGCACACAACCAACTCAATGAAAAAGTGCAGAGGAGAAGGAAAATATACCACACTAATATTTATAAACCACAAATATTCATTGACCTCAAAATAGTAAAAGTATAGAAAAGTAAACTAGAAGGGAAAAAACAAGGGAAAAATACATGCCCAACTAGATAAGTGACAAAATCAGGAAAAAAAGTGGAAAAGTAAAGTAGTTGAGAGAGCCTCGCTCCTGGATCCCAATCTATGACCACCACATGCGGTCTAAGAACCATGTATCCCTAAGCTCCTATGAATTCACGATAAACCTATCTGTTGTCTGTAAGGTCACACCAAGTGTGGTCAAACTCCAAGTAGGGGTGAGTATAAAAATAATCAATAAGATTCCCCAAATTCTCATGGGAGAAGAAAAAGATATACCGAAGAGGGGATAAGTATATAGAATAAGGTACGATAAAAGAGTACATATCAACCCAATAATATAGTGAAAGAAAACTCATCCCAAATACAAGGAGCTAAAAATGGTGAGAAGATGAACTTCTCAATGAGTCTTAGCTACCTATAGTAGGAGATTATACTCATCCAACCATGATAATCTAGACACGAAAATCATGTGGAATACCTCATATGTATTTTCCTCTCCTAGAAGGAGAGCAACCAAAACCCAAGGAGTGGGTACTGAAAAAGGATATATACATATGCTCAGTCAAAGAAGACCAAATGAGAGAGTAAGGGTATCTCTATATCATAGCTCAACCTAGGAAGAAGAGTATCCAATAGTTCTATAAGTAACCACCAATGATGCCCAACATCCATCATATCTGCTCTAAACACGCAATTAAAAGGGGCTCAATCACTACACCTTGATACTATTTGCTTTGGGTGGGTCTGTCTCGCCCTCATGATTTTAGGTCGCATCATAAGGATGTGTATCAGTGGGAAAATCACCCCTCTTACTCATGAGTCCAAAGTAACATCACAACATGTCTCTCCACAGATCTGAAATTGGAAAGAGTAAAACCAAAGTAGAGGACCCACACCCTAGCACCCCAGGGGGATTCCACTTCAAGTGTCATCGTAGGGGACCCACACCCTGATGCGTCAGGGGGATTCCACTCTTGTTCATCGAGGACCCTCTCCCTAGTGCATCAGGGGGATTTCACTCTTATTGTCATAGAGGATCTATTCCCCTATTCTTTAGGGGGATTACACTCTCATAGTAGTCGTAGAGGACCCAAACCCTAGTGAGCCATGGGGATTACACTATCATAGTAGTTGTAGAGGATCCACACCCATGCTGATGGGGGATTCCACTCTAGTTCATCAAGGACCCACAATCTACCCGGTAGGGGGGTTCCACTTGGAAGGTATCAAGGAATTACACCGATCATCCCTACTGGATGGTATCTCTCAGAAATCACTGACATGTAAATGCCTAATCACTACCGTCATCAGATGTCACCTAAATAGGAATCACATCCATAATAACTTGCATTGTATCCTAAAAGCCACTATGGAGGGAACCATCACGTTTTATGTGAAAAAACACTCAATATATGATACTCGTATGCCAAAATACAAATCCAAAATAAGGAGATACGAGAGGTTGAAGATTTGTAGAGTAGTACACGACACATGTGGGGTCCACATGATGTGTGACCCCACCTAACTGCCTGACCTTGGACCTAGTCATCCTCATGTACTAAACTGTGATCAAGTACCCCTAAACATTCTAGTGTACTCCGAGAGTACATGATACCTCTAGCCAAAAAGGCTGACGAGCGTACGATGCTCCTTGTTGATCCGAAGGGAAAAAAGTAATTATAGTAACATGCATCTTCAAATGGATCAAAATAACCAAAAAGATCACACCATCATGATCCTAGTGTAGAAACACACAATATTGACAACATCGTACACGAACAATGGTTCATGGGGCCCATGCCTCGATCCCAGAACACATCATATGAATCACATCATTGCGATCCTCATGAAAAAAACACATGGGATCAGTGATTCATTTTTCCAAAATAGATACCCAGGAAAATGACTAAATTTCACCGCAAACACCTAAAACATGCTTCATGGGGCCCACACCTTGATTTTAGTTTAAGTGCTCAAAACCATTCTTGAAATTTTTTCCTCAACCCCAGGGTCTCAATGCCTCTAATAGTGTGTTAATCGGACATCGCATGCTTAAATTATGTGGGGGGGGGGTCAAAGTTTTAATAATAATACTACATTATTATTATTTGGGTGTCTTGTGGACCCAGTCCGCAAACACAAGAAAGGCATCCAACATCGGTTCAGAAATGACTCTCTCAAAAACTAGGTCATGCTACCATATACGGGTCGTCAATTAGACGCTCCATGTAGGAGTTATTGTGGGATAAAGATTTAATAATTTAATTAAATCTATTGAAAAACGAGTGATTTGTGGGCCCAAGTCGTGTGTTGAAGAAAAAATTTGGAAATTTTCTTAAAAAGTTCACATTGCAAATAGGGTCATGCCTCCATTTATGGTGTGTCAATTGGACTCCCCAATCAAGAGTTATATGGGTTTAACAAAATAATAATAATAATAATAATAATAATAATAATATTGTTTTTTTATTTATTTGTTTATTTTTTCTACCCTGTTAGGGTTTCCTATGGGCCATCTCCCTCACCCCATGCCGCTATCCCAACCGCCGGGCCTTCGCCGCTGTCCGACCTCCACCACCGCCCGACTTACCGCCATCACCCGAGTCTCTGCTGTCTTCCAACCTGCCGCCTTGCCTAGAGCCATCACAATCTATCTTGTTGGACATTTTCCACTAGACACCTCACCAGAAAATCTTATGCGGAACACTACAGTAACTCCGGTGATCAGAAAATTTATCTGAGACTAGATCCAATATCCCCGGGACCCAATCCACATAGCGGTGGTCTCTGCTCGAAGAATCATATATGTTTCGACGTGAAGAAAAGTCTTGGGATATTCTGCTCACCGCCATGCCTCCTCCAATGCCTGAAACATGTCTTTGAGCATAGACCAGGACTCCTTAGGTCAAGATATTCACAGATATATGCCTCTCTCCATGATCAGAAGTCATTTGGGCATGAAAAAGTTTTTTCATCGAAGAACGATGAAAAACGCAAAGAATGGGTTTACAGAAATTGAATCGGATGATGAAATTTGTTAGTTTGTCCATCAAAAAAGTATTACAAAGTAGTGAATTTATACAAAAATTGTTTTCAATAGTAAAATTTTAGTTAGGAAGCTGCAGAATCCTAAATAGTAATCCTACCTCGATTTTGGATCCACTATTGTGTCTGATGTGCTCTGATCAACCAGCATCTGCATTTTCTTCATGATCCAATGAATTTCAGATGCCAAATCATCATCATAAGAATATGGATATAGCTCTACCATCTATGAGAAAAATGATCTAACTCTTACTCATTTCTATAAACTTTTATTTATAGGAAACTGCCAGCAGTCGCGGAATACAAACCTCTTATGCCCTTTCACCTGAGGTCGCCCCAAGGGTAAACACTGCACTACGAACTCAATGGTGCAATCATATTTTTAATTTGAATCCTCATACAAAATTTAGCAGGAGTAGCATCCAAATAAAAAAATAATATTTAATTATTTTATTTATGGTTATGTATTTGATAACTTTTTCTATATAAGGTATGAAACCACAAAAGTTATGTCCCACCTAGGGTAAACAACATGCTTCAGACTCAACTGTGGCCTCGGTTTTCAAATCCTAGAAACCATTTGAGAGATATCCTATTTATGTTGTGTGAATTGTATAAAAATACTTATTATTTTTATAAAATTTATTCCGGGAACACCGGGTCTCGAAATCGGAGGCTGTTTGAGTGTCTAGATCTCGAAATATATGTAAAAATATTCAAAAGTATTACAAGGAAAAAAATGAGTCTCTACAATACTACAAATAAATTTCATAAATAACTTCACTATGATAATTGTTGGAAATTTGTGCATGTTCTTGAATAATGTAAGTTTAAGATTCCATCTGTAGATACTTGGAACGACCAAGCTTCTGCCAGTGTGGCTACCCAATTAACCAAGTAGGGTAGGAAGGGGAACAAGAAAGATAAACCTTCTCCATCTACTGATTTTGTTGGTGGCATCAACCTAGGTGACACTATTAGTAGGTTGAGTGATTTGTTGGGAAGTATTATTGGTGAAAAAATATCTTTTTCTAATATTTTATAGGCTACACATGATTTGGGGAAGGATTACGGAGGTTTTTGTGTCTTAGATAGAGTTGAAGGTACCATAAGGGAGGATCTAGTGGCTTCAGATTAGTCTCCACTTCCTTTGAGATAGATGGTCAGTATGGAGGTAGCCATGCATCTAGAAAATGAAAGAATTTTGTGGATGAGAGGGATTTCAAATGGTCCTGCCTAAAAAACCCAGGTCTTCTAATGTGTCTGAGCATGCAATAGGTCAACCTTCTATTGAAGGGAAGTTTTTTCAGATATGTGTTGTGGTGGATGTCTCTAATATTGGTTCTAGTGAGGATGATAACAAGTATTCTTCTCATGTGGAGGCAGTCATGAAGGCTGGAGGCATTGGTAAACAACCTACTCTATAGGGGATTCTTCAGACTCCTGATCATATGGACTCTCATGCTATTAATGATCAATAAAATTTGTTAATGTTGGAACCTCCAGAAATTGTTGAGGTAAGATCTTGTGATTCCAAGGGTTATAGCAGGGGAAAGACGGTAGGTGTATGAGCTCTGATGAAAATGTGAAATGGACTTACCCATATAAATTTTCTGAGCTTATGAAATCTACTTATGACTCTTTTTGGAAGTCCAAAAATTGTTATCAAAGAACATTTAAGATGGTTTCTATAAAAATACAAGGCTTGGATTTCAAAATCTTTCATTTAAATACATAAGAAAAATCATTCTAGAGGACTCTTCAGATTCATCATCGAGTGAAGATCTTGTGATACCCCAACGGGATAATTCATGGTAGAGAGTGAGACACCCAAAGGATAGAGGTTGATATCCCTAGAAATTGGACTCTAGAAGGATTGGTAGGAGTTTATCTCTTGTTTTTGTTGTTGTGGGTATTTCTAACATTGTCGAGTCTCGCTTTCCTTTATTTATTATACTTTACTATTTTTATAATAAATTTAGTGGGTGTGGGTTGGATTGCCAACTCATACTCAGGCCTTTTTGAGTATAAATACATTTATAATTATATAAAAATATTTATAAAAATATTTATTTATTATTATAATTATAAATAAATAAATAAATAAATATAATTATATAATTATAATAAATAAATAAATAAATATAATTATATAATTATAATAAATATATTTAAATAAAAAATATATTTATTATATTTATAATTTTATAAATATATATAATAATATAATTATATAAAATTATATAAATATATTTATAAATATATAAAAATATTTATAAATAGATAGAAATATTTTTAAATGTATTTATTTATAATTATAAATATAAATAAATAAATATATTATTAAAATTAGAACTTTATCAGGGCTAAAAAATCACTGATAAAACTAATCTTTATTAGTGCTTGACTTTTAACGCTGATAAAGAGTAAATTTTTCAACAATTATTATTTTAGCACTGATAAAACTACTCTTCATCAGCTATTTTTTTAAAGCACTGATAAAATATTTACCTGATCTTATAAAAAAATCCTAGCATTGTCTCTTCTCTCATTCCTCCAAGATATCATGGTACCCTACTGCTGCCACCACTCTCATTGAACCATACTACTACTGATGCTATCACTCTTGTTATGTAAAAGAAGAATAGAAAATAGAGACATACATACACACACACACACATATATATATATATATATATATATATAACATCTGGTAATCTGTAGGAATTATCCATACCAATTTCACTCTACTACAATGGAAAATAAGATAAACTACAAGAAGAGAAACCTAGAAGACTGCTTCCCTGTTCACCCTGCTTGTAGGAGGAATTCCCCCTTGGTAACTGAAGGTAGTACCACCACCCTCCTCTCTTCTGATGCACCTGATCAGTTCTAACAAGAAATATTCTCTACTCTCATAGCCCTAAAAAAACTGTCAACTGTACTTATAACCTCCTATAGCTGAACTGACTAATCTGACACACTTACAATTTTTCCCTTCCTTTGGTAAGTATGTAACATAGGAGGCCATGGACCAATATTCTGAACATTTTTCCCCTCCTCAAAAGACACCTTGTAATAGAGGTGGAATTTAAGAAATTGTGAACTAATTAGTTCTGAAACTTCCCAAGTTGCATCCTCACATGGCCTATATTTTCATTGTATGATCCATAACCCTTGGGGAAGCCCGTTAGTTGGTTTTGTGGCTATAATAACTAATGTTTCTACTCTGGTAGAGAAAAAATGGACCTACACTTTTGGAAACTCATTTTGCACCATTGTCTTCCCCACTGCTCGCTTAAGTTGAGAGACATGGAATACCGGGTGAATTCGTGTGGTATTAGGCGGCGTATGTTTGTAGGTTGTATTTCCTAGTCAAGCACTAATTTGATATGGGCCATAATAACTTACTTCCGGCTTAGGATTAAGTTTGGCAAGTTTGGAAGTTTTCACATTAGGATTATACTTAACAAAAAATGACTCCCACACATTGAATGAAACATCTCATTGATGTTTGTTGGTGTTACATGTCATCAACTATTGGGATGAGAGAGGTTATTCTAAAGATGGAGAAATATATGATATTTTCCTAAGAGGGCTATTGCAACGGAATCCACAGGTGTACTTTTTTCAATAAACCGTAATACCATAGGTGGATTCCTTCTATATACATCTTCAAAAGGGGTAAGCTTGGTAGAAAAATGAAGAGTGGTGTTATAATAGAATTATGAAAATGGTATTCAACGTACCCAAGAAAGGGGATGATCCAAGGAAAAGAAATGGAGATATGTTTCTAAACATTTGTTGACTATCTCCTTTTGTCCATCTATTTGGGGGAGATAATAGGAATTAAGTTTCAGTGTGGTTCCCTCCATACGAAACAATTATTTCCAAAAGTTTATAATGAAAATGGGATCCCAGTTACTGACTATGGAGATAGGGTTTCCATGTAAACAAACTAATTCTCTAACAAAAACTTATGCCACTGATTTATCTATATAAGGTTGTCTTAGTAGCACAAAATGTGAATATTTTGAAATATGGAATACTACAATGAGAACAATAGTAAACCCCTATGGTTTAGGCATCCCGAAAATGAAATCCATCGATATTTTATCCCAAACTAATTCAGGTATTGGTAGTAGTTGTAGGATCCCAGTAGGTGACCTAACATGACTTTTTTTTCATTAACATACATCACATTCTTGAATAAACCATTTGATAGTTTGTGGCATCCCCTTATAAAAAATTCATGATTCTAGATGCTTATAGGTCTTGTGGAATCATGCATGCCCTCATATTTCTGATGTATGATAGTAATGAAAAAACTTTGGTATGAGGCTAGATCGGCTGGATAAGACCAACATCCATTTTTTGAACAACAACCCATTCTACATGTTGTACCCCAGGTGCACATCTAACTATTTTTTACATCATCAAAAATTCTTTTTAGTCTCAGATCCTAATGTATATCTATTTTAATAACATATTTCTCCAAACTAAATGGTTCTGAAACCACCGAAACCAATTTTTTTTCTCCTATAATATTGTCCACTTCTTCTTCATCCATTCAGAAAAGGGAATCTCCTTCCTGATTCTCCCATCTAGGTTTGTATACCACTTTAAAATTGAACCGGAGAAGATTATTCATCCATTCTTGTTGGTTAGCAGTATGGAGTTGCTAGCTTGGGAGGTGTTTGAGGGCCTTATGGTCCATGAAGATCATGAAGTGTCTTCTCATTAAGTATTGTTTCCAATGGTTCATGGATAAACAAGGGACATTATCTCTTTTTCATATACATATTTGGAGAGGCTAGACTCTGTTAAAGATTTTCTAAAGTAGGATACTAGTCAGCATTTTTTCATTAGTATTTATCCAATTCCTCTACTCGAAGCATTACACTCAATTAAAAAAGTTTGTTAGAATTTTGGTAAAGCTAACATCGGAGAAGTATTCACACAATCCTTCAAGGTTGTAAAATCATGTTCATCCATTGTATTAAACATGAAGTTATCCTTTTTTCTTAATTCAGTAAGAGGTTTGGAAATATTTCCATACCCTTTAATGAATTTTCTATAATGTCCTATAAGTCCTAGGAAACCTTGGACTCCCTTCATAGTTTTGGGGAATGGATAACCTTGAACACACTCAATATTATTTGGATACAAGGGTACCCCCTCATACAATATTATGTGATGAAGTTACTCCACCGATATTTGGCTAATTTTTTTCTTGTACACCAGTAGCTGGTTTCCTTCCAATATTTGGAAGGATGACTCAAGATGATCTAGATGATATGCCCATGTCTTATTGTAAACTAATATATCATCAAAAAACACTAGTATGTACTTCATGATAACCCCTTTAAATACCTTTTTTATAGTAGATTGGAATTTAGCTGGGGTATTCATTAGTCCAAATTGCATGACCAAAAATTCATAGTTCCCTTCATGTGTTTTGAAGGTGTTTTTACTAACATCCCCCCTTACTCGAATTTGGTGAAATACAGACTTCAAATAAAGATTTTTGAAGTATCTAGTTTCATGTAACTCATCCAATAACTCCTCAATAATAGGAATTTGGAATCTGTATGGGATGGTTAGTTTATTCATCACTCTATAGTCTACACACATCCGCCAACTTCCATCATTTTTCCGAACCAAAATAATTGATCTAGAAAAGGGGATATTACTATGTCATATCATTCCACATGATAAAATATTATCTATTTTTTTCTCCACCTCATCCTTTAAATAATATTACAATTTATAGGGTCTAATATTAAAAGGTGTTGTTCCCACTTCCAAGGTTATAGTGTGATCAATCTATCTGGTTGGTGGAAACCCTCTCAGTTCCCTAAATAGATTATATAACTTATGAAAAACATCTCTCAACCTCTACTTCATGGTTGGTTCTTCCCTATTCTCCCCTTCTTTTGGTGTCAGTATCTAGGTTTTCTAATACCATCCTTCTATAAGTAGTGATTTGGTTTGTACCTGGTGTTGTATGTCTTCATGTTGCCCCAGATTTCTAGCTACCCCCTACAATTTTATCTCCTCTTCTACCTAAGTAAATTCCATTATCTTATGGATCTATTTTTTTAGAAGATTTCTCAGGATCCTTAAGCACTTCATACTCTATACTATATCTGGCCTCCCTGTGTTAATAAAAAATTCTTCAATAGTAAAATGTACATTTCCCAGCTTCACATCCCCTTGTTGGAACCCCCCTTATGATAGTACTTGATGTCAATCCCCCAACTTAATTACATAAGGAAAGGTTGGGATCACAACCACATTGGTTAGATTTGAAAGGTATTTATAGATGAAGTTGTGGATTGTTCCACTATCAACAAGTACTATCACTGGAACCCCCAATAAAATTCCTGCAAAAACTGTAGATTCTACTCCAGTAATCCCCATACTATAGAATTCCACTTGTCCCCCAGTATGTATGTCTTCATACCATTCCTCTTCAATTTTTCTTATTTCCTTCCATTGAGTTGCTAATTCATATTCCATATTATCCTAAGGATCTTCATATCACCAAACCGTCACCCTCAAGTATTTATCCGAGCATCTATGCATTGGATTATACAACTAGCGGCAACAGAAATAGAGCCCCTTCTGTTTCCACTCTTCTCGCTCTTGCCGACTAATTGCTCAAACCCCATCCTAATGATTCTACCCTAATTATCTCTTTAAGTCTTTATATCTCCTATTTTGTTCCACATTAGTTCAATTGGGAGGTAGGCTAGTAGACATATTTCCTACTCCTCACAGTAAGGTTAGTGGTACATACCACCCTCGATTCCCCTTGAGGATTCCTTATCCTACCAATTCCCTCTCAATTTTTCTTGATAAAACAATAATCCTAAGTTTTTTTTCAGATCATGAGATGAGATATGGTTTTCAATATCATTTTTCAATCCCCCCATGAACATGATCATATACCATGTTTTTGAAAAAACTGGATTCTTAATGTAATTTTCTCAAATTCCTCTATATACTCTTCTACCGATCCAGTCTTCCATAGGGTCTTTAAGTATCTCAATGGATCCTCCTCAGTGGTCTTGCCACAAATTTACCTTAGAGCTATTCTAAACTTTTCCCATGTTAGTATTGGAATGGTGGGATGCCAATAGAGGAACCAATATAGTGTTGTTCCTTCCATATAGATTTGGGCATAGTGTAACCTCATCTCTTTTTAGTATTAGGTTTATCAAAAAAATATGTATCTACCTTTGCGGCCCACCCGAATTGGTATTCTCTGAAATTTTTTGGTAACTCTACTTTTCTTACTACATTCTTCGTGGATTTAGTGTACAAAATTTCATCGATCACTAATCCTTCCAGTTTTTCTCCAACAGCCACACTCTCTTGCCTACTAGCCCTTGATTTCTTAAGTACAACTCGGCTCTGCTAACCATTTTATGATTCTCTCTCCACATGAAGCTCTAATTCCTTAAACCTATCCAATTTTAATGCCTTCATATAATGAATTTGAAGCACTACATGCTCCTCTGATTTCTGCATCATGTCTAGTGCTACACGCTAGCTTTTTTTCCGACCCGCATCATCTTTTCCATGCTTTCCCACAGTGCCGAAACCTCTAGAAAAAATCCTTCTAATGTTTTATCAATAGAAAAAACTCGGTTCTCTATGTACAAATGTTTTCATATGCGTCTCTATCTAATTTTAGGAGTGTGTAATTCCCCAGAAGAGTCTCTAAAGTGTTACATAAAAGAAGAATAGAAAACAGAGAGAGAGAGATATATATATAACAACCATTAAACTCTAGGAATTATCTATACCAATTTCACTATACTATAATGTAAAATAAGATAAACCTGGAAGACCACTTCCCTATTCGACCTGCTTGGAGAAGGAATTTATCCTTAGTAACTGAAGGTAGGACCACCACCCTTCTCTATCATGATGAACCCTATCTGTTCTAACAGAAAATATTCTCTACCACCGTACCCCCAATAAAATTACCAGCTGTACTTATAACCTCTTCCATCTAAACTAACTAATCTTATAAACTTACCATTTTACCCCTTTTTAAGTATGTAATATAGGAGGCCATGGAACAATATTCCTAACAACTCTTCATCAAATTTCTCTATGAATCGATCCTCTTCAAATCTAAGTTATGTGATGATTTATTTTGTTATCAACACCAGATTTATTCCCCAATCGTAAATTGTACTAATGGAGTTTCCTAGTGTTTTTATGAACTATATAACCATGTACTCTACCCCTATACCACATCACACCACCCATCATGAATTCCACAACACCCAATTAAATGAATTAGATTATGCTTTCCTCGCAAGTCTAACCACCACCTCAAAATTTAATGTTTTGGTTGTCTCTTCCATTTTGGTTAGTATTTTCATCCATTAATGAAAGTAAAAATGTTGTAGGGTGGTCCTGGTTTATGTTTCATCCTTGATACATTAAAATGATAGTAAAAACTAAGAGAGAAAGGTAAAGTGTAAAGAGAAAACTATTTCTATGGGTTTTATATTTAATTTATTCTTTTATATTTCAATCTATAATTTTTTATAGTATAATACATTTATGATTCTTCACTATATACATAGATAGTTTTTTTGTTAAACCCAACAAATATTTATATTTTCTACACCATTATTTATATGTTTATCAATATCATGTGTTTGATTATCACTTTTTTTATTCTTGATCTATATCTTGGAATTTAGTTTTTTCAAACACTTTGAATCAAAACTAGTCTTTTCCTTTTGGTATGTTTGAAAAAATGTTTTATTTTTGATTATTTCATACTATTTTGATACTCGACATATTTTTAACTGAGTTATAGTGTTGAATAACCTATATATTAATTTAGTTTGAATGATTATATCAAATTAAAAATGATAATTGATTATATTTTAATTTATAATTCAATTTTTTAGAAGAATCAGTTTCATTATTATGTTTTCTAGTTTTGAATAATTCACAATCATTTTTATTAGTGAAATTACCACTTTTTTTGTGATTCATTCATGGTGATAATTTTTTTTTCTTATTTATTGGAACCATTAATTGAATTTTATTTATTATATTTACTTTCAATGTTGAAAATATTTTAAAAAATATAATAATTTCCTTTTTTTTGTGAAACCATTATTATATTCAATATCCATGTTTTATATTATGAAAATGGTTTTCAAATAATATAGAATTTTTTTATATTTCCATGTAAATATATATATGTAAATTTTTATACATATTATACTATATAATTGATGACCTAAGATTCCTAAAGGGGGTTGGCTGTTGTTAAAATTTTTAAAGGTTGGTTCAAAATAGAAAGGGATTAGTTTTAAAAATAGTGAGTGAGTTTTACAAGGTAGTTAAAAAATGAATCCGGTGTTTTATTTTCCAACATTTTTTTTAAAGGGTGGATATTGTGTTAAAAAGTGATTTTAAATAAAGGGTAACAAGACTTTTAGTGGTGAAAATAATTTTTAAAAACTAATTAAAAGTGTCTTAATGATTTATTATTAAAATATTCATCATTTTTTATAATGTAAATGTGATTTTAAGGGTAAATGATTGGTTTTAAAGTTAATAATTTGTATTTTTAAAATGTTTCATAATGAGGATGATATTTTGGATTTTAATGATGATCTTAATATATGATCTTTTAAATTTCACATTTACTTTAAAATGGAGTTTTGTGATTTGAAATTAGAGTGAATAGATTCATCAGTTTTTTTATAATGTATAATGCTCTATAATCAATGTTCAAGCCATCACAACTAACTAATTTCCTTTTCCTTATCAAACACTCGTTAAAATATGTGTCAAAAAGTTGAGTGGTATCTATATTTATAAATTAAATGTGATGAGTGGTATCTATATTTATAAATTAATACATGCATAATAAAAAAGGGTTAAATCTATATTTATATGATTATATTTACTTTTAGAGACCTCCTAGATACAAAGAATAACACCTCCTATATAATATAGATTGATAATAACACCATAGAATGGGCATGTCACTAACTCCATCCAACCTATAGAATATCCATCACGACTCCACTCCTGAAACCTTGGCCTCATGGGACTCTAAGTACTAATTAAATTCAGACCTCAAACAAAAATCCTTTTCCTTTTCATGGAGTAATTTAAGGCTTACTTTGAATATAAAAACTGTTGTGGCTATCTCAACCTGAGTGAGTATAAGACCATCCATCCAATTCTTATCAAGGACACACCAATCAAGGAGCCCATTATAGGGATCAGACTACTACAACTACTTTTTTGAACTTCATATAGAAAACTAAGAAATGTTTTCTAGTGATCCACTAACTCCCCAACCTGGGAACATTTATATTTAAGGTGAAAAAGGCCATCCTCATCAGCTTCATCTCCTGAATAGTTAATATTTCATTTTTTTCCTATGAATAATCCCCCATATCTTTTAATAATGAACCTATGTTTCTTTAAATACCCAAAGCGATAGTCATCCCATTATAGGTATCTGTGATCATTATGGATGAATTCAGAGGATAAAACCTACCACAAATGGTGTAATTCTTTTCTTAAATTCAATTACCCATTTCCTTCCAAGTATGCTGAAATTATTTAAAATATTCAAATGTTGGTTCCCATTATTTGAAATATTAATTTTGTATTTTTTTAAATATTACTATTACCAAATCAAATAGTATCAATATGAATAAAAAATGGATGGATTCCAATTGTATGACAAAAGTGTATGGAGATAGGGTGAAAGAGTTCATCATGTTTTCAAAATATTATGCATATGATTTTTATCAAATCCTTTGTTCATGTTTATGCTATTTTTATTCAAGACTAATTAGTACAGAGGAGTTGGAAGAACACTTGATATGTCATAGAATAGATCAAAGTTATAAATATTGAAATAAACATGGGGAAGGAGTGAATATAGCTAGGTAATGGGATAAAACTGTGTTTTATTGATCATCTAATATGATTACAAGTGTGAACAGGGAAGAAGACTATATAGAGGATTCAATTATAGGTGTGAATAATGATGAAGATTGTATCGAGGAAATAAAAATAATAGTTGAAGATAAACTTCATTAATTTCAAAATTGTTTGAGAAGTTAAAGAGTTATGAAAATATGTCATTGTATGCTGGTTGTACTAAATATATAGAATTTTCAGCCATACTAAAGCTACATAATTTAAAAGATAACAATGGATGAAGTGACACTAATTTTACTGAACTAATATCTCTCTTGAATGATAAGATCCTAGAAGATAATCAGATTCCTAGACAAACATATGACACTAAATGAATTCTATGATTAATGGGTTTGATCTCTAAAATAATACATTCATGTACAAATAATTGTATACTATTTCAAAAGGACCAAAAATCACTTAAAGAATGAAAAAATTGTGCTACTTCTTAAAATAGGAAAGATTAATTAGGTCCTATAAATTTTGTATGGTATTTTACAATCATTCCAAGGTTTAGGCGTCTATATGAAAGTGAGGAGACTGCATGACAATTTATGTGGCATGTAGATACAAGAAATAAAGATGGTAAACTTCTTCACCTGACATACTATCCTTATTTGAAGATAATTGATCACGAGTATTCAGAATTTTGAAACAATCTGAGAAACCTTCATATTTTACTATCTATATATGGAGTGAATCTTTTTTTTCAAAGCTGAACTTATAGTACATGGATGATTATATTGGTAAATTATAACTTTACACCATGGTTATACATGAAATGAAAATAAATTATGTTATATATTCTTATATCCGAAAAATGGGTAATGATATTGATGTTTATTTGGATCCATTGATTATATATTTGAAATTATTGTGGGATTTAGGCGTTACATTGTATGATTCTTATAGAAATGAATATTTCAAGTTGATATCCACATTGTTTGATATGATAAATGACTTTACTGCTTATAATTTATTTTCAAGATATAACATTAAAGGAACTTAAGGATGTCCCATTTGTGAACAAGGTACATAATCATTTAGGTTGAAACATTCATCAAAGACTGTGTTTTTAGGAAATCATAGATTCCTACCTTGATGACATAAGTACCAATCTTGTATGAAATCATTGGATGGGAGTTAAAAATAATATATAGCACTGTCTCCACAAGTCGATGATTAAATAGTTTTATAGAGTAAAATATATGGACAAGTCTTTTGGTAAACCATTTTTAGAAAACCTTATAAAAATAGTTGGAAAAAGAGATTATGTTTTTTGAATTACTATACTAGAATTGTTTCCATGTTAGAAATTTTCTTAATTTTATGCATGCTAAAAAAATATATATGTGATAGTTTCATTGGCATGTTAGTAAATGAAACTGAAAAAAAGGATGAAATTAAGGCTAGGTAGAACATTGACATGGGAATATGGGAAGATTTGTTGTTAGTGAATGGTTAAAAATAGTATTTTCTTCCCCTAGGTTCTTACACTCTTTCCATGAAGGATAAATATCAATTTTACAAATTCTTGAATGATGTAAAGGTTCAAAAGGGGTATTCATCGAATATCAAGAATATCATGTCAATGAATGATTTAAAATTAAAGGGTATAAAATCACATGACTAGCATGTTCTGATGTAAGATCTAATGTCTGTAGCTTTACATTTCATTTTTTACAAGAATATCTATCATACATTAACCAAACTCTATTTATTTTTCAAAGATATATACAGTCAATTTATAGACCTAGCTAAATTTCCAACTATGTAAAAGGAAATTATAGTCATATTATGTGAATTAGAAATGATCTTCCCTCCAAAATTATTTGATATGATTGTTCACTAGGTAAGAGATATTTGACATTGTGGTCCAATAAATAAATGGATGTACCCCATTGAATGGTATATAAATATTTTGAAAGGGTATGTCAAAAATCAGATTTGGATAGAAGATTTTATTAAGGAGCGATATATTATTGAGGAAGTCATTGAATTCTATACTGAATCCCTATTCAGTGTGAAAAACACCGGTCTACTGAAATCTCATCACATTGGGTAGGTTGTGGGTGAAGGAAATTTTGGAATAAATATTCTCACAATCTCTATTACTAATTAGGATCAGGCCCACCTTTTTGTTTTGTGTAATAGTTTATAGGTTTTCTAGTATGTTTAAACCCACAAAACAATTCTTAGGAATTTTAATCCATTAAGGGGTAAAGTATGGATATCAAATACACATAGTAAATAGTTTATAGGATGGTTTCGAGACCATATTTTTAAGGATTCAACTAAAAATATGGATTCAATTTCAGAATGACTTTGATGGATAGGTTGAGGATCAAGTGTGAATGTGTTATAATATTATGGTTATGTAATTAATGGTTATACATTCTATATAAATGAACATGATGAATATAGTACCATAAAAAATAATGGAGTTACATTTGTGGCTGAAGCAATGCATGTATCTCATACCAAGGAAAAAAAATCTAATTTATGAAAATATTTCATACTTTGTCATCATAAAAAAAATATGGGAGTTGGATTATACAACATTATAAGTACTGATTTTTCAATTCAAGTGGGTTTATAACATGAGTTATGTTAAAATAGATGAATTTGGATTCATGAAAGTATATTTCAGTAAGGAAGGGTACAAGGGAAAACCATTTATAATGGAATCACAGGCAATACAAGTATTTTATCTTCTAGATCCTACAAAATGAAAGTGATCAATTGTTCTGTTATTGACCAAAACTACCAAATGGTCAAATAAAAATTCAATTGAGGATGACCCTTTGATTAGGAAATCACAATCATTTCGTAGTGGTCTCAATTTATATGGGGTACTGTATGTCAGAGGAGATCATAATGAAGAGATTTGGATACTTGATAGAGGGGTCAAATCCCTTAAACCTTTTAAAAAATATATTTTAATAATCAGGTTATATATTTTTTGTAATATACATTGTGTTACCTAATATTATTATCCATTTAATGTTAAAATTATATAATCTAAATTAAATTTTCAACCACTTTTATTGATAATGAATTTTTTATGTGATAATCCTCCCAATCTCGAGGAATAATAGGTTTCTTATCCTGCCAGTGCTTCTAATACATAGGAACAACCTTATGCACATGCTGATGCTACCAATCTGGAGGAATAATATATTGATGATGTTGAAAATGAAGAAATGGTAGATGGTGAACAACCATTGTCCTAGAAAAAATAGAATCATCATAGCATGATGGTGTTAGAAAAAATTATTAAGGTGAGAAGCAAAGACATCAGATTCGAGGTTATATGGTATGCATGTGGCCAATATGTTAACACCCAAAAGGCCATTTTTAGTAGTTTCATTTGTCTCACCACTTGGGAGTGAATTATAATCAATATAGATTCATGGTAAAATTTTGTTCCCACACTTAAGACACTAATTTGGGAAAATATTTGGGTAAGGGTATGATATACTTTCTTTATTTTACTAAAAAATAAAATAAAGAAACATTGACTTACTCTTTATTATCCACTGTAGAGTGAATTTATAGTAGATGAATATTGAATGAAATATGTATTAATTCTTCTTGGAAAGGCTCAAAAAGGATTTCGCACAATTTATATGAAGTTTCATCTCAAAGATTTTGAATGGAAAATAAACCTGCACCCACCTTAGATGTATACACCCCTGATAAGATAATAATCATGAGATGCATTTATTATCTGTCATAAGGAGTCATTTTTAGGTACATTATGATTGGTAATACATTGTTTTAAAAATATGTGTATTAATCACTTTTGATTAATAATTTTTAACTTATGAAACAAAAACTGAGTGCTAAAAATAAGCAACAGGTAGAAAAACCAATATACCCTTACCATAAATCAAGGATGGGGTATGCTTTAATTGAAAAAAAATTATTTGTATTTTAAATCTATAGTAATAATTTTATGTGACATGAAACAACAATATAATTATATTACTCTATTTATATGCAAATTTATAAATCCAAATCTAAAGACACTTCAATCCCATGTCATATGCTATGAAAGGAGGCATGTGTAAATAAATATGAGATACTAATATATTAAAAAAAGTGTGGGAAGCATGTGTAAGTATGTCATAGTAAAAATTTATTTTCTTTAAATCTATATTAAATAACAATGATTACTTATTTTTCTATATTTTTTATCTGACTTTGAAAAAGGAATCATCATCAGTTGTACCAGATGAACAACTACTATCAGTGGCCTTGAAGCATCCAGAATAGTATGTCTGTGTCAGAGGTGTAGGTTTTGTGTGTTATGTAAAAGAGAAGTAGAAAACACACACACACACACACAAACAAACAAACACACACATATAAAGAATCCAGTAAACTATAAGAATTTCTATACCAATATCACTCTACTATAATGGAAAATCAGAAAAATACAAGAATAGAAACATAGAAGACCACTTCCCTATTCATCCCATTTACAGAAGGAATTCCCCTAGTAACTAATGGTAGGACCACCTCCCTTCCCAAGATTGATGCTCTCGATTAGTTATAATAGAAAAATATTCCCACATACCCCAATATAACAACCAGCTGCATTTATTACCTCCTCCATACAAACTGACTAATCTTCCACATTTACCATTTTCCTTCCCTTTGGTAAGTATGTATTATGGGAGGTTGTGGAGAAATATTCCTAACATTTCACCCCTCCTCAAATGACATGTTTTCCCTAAGGTGGAAGTTATGAAATTGTGAACTAATTAGTTATGAATATTCCTAAGTAGCCTCCTAACATGGCCTATCCTTCCTTTGTATGAGCCACAATCCTTGTGGAAGACCGGTAACTAGTTTTGTGGTCAAATTAGCTGTTGGTTCTACTCCGGTAAAGAAATCATTTTCCCACACTTCTATCAACTCAGCATGCACCTTTGCCTTCCCCAATACTCTATTAAGTTGTGATACATGGAATATTGAGTGAATTCATGTAGTATTAGGTAGGTAAAGTTTGTAGGCTGTGTTCTCCAGTCGAGCGCTAATCTGATATGGTCCATAATATCTTGCTTCCAACTTAGGATTAAGTTTGAAAGTCTACACATTTGGAATAATATTAACAAACAATGACTCCCCCACCTTGAATGATACATCTCATTGGTGTTTATTGGCGTAATGTGTCATCAATTGTTGGGTGCAAGATAGGTTATTCCAGAGTTAGAATAATATATGATCCCATTATATGAGGTATGTAGCAATAATTCAAATGGTGTATTTTGTAAAAAAACCATAATATCATAGGTGTATTCCTTTTATACATAGATTCAAAGGGGGTAAGATTTGTGGATGAATGGGTAATAGTGTTATAGTATAATTCTACCCATGCTACCCAACATTCCCATGAGAGGGGTCACTCCAAGGCAAAGAAAAGAAGATATATTTCTAAATTTATATTGATTATCTCTGTTTTCCCATCTATTTGGGGGTGGTAAGAGGAGCTCATTTTTAGTGTGGTTCCCTCCATGTGAAACAATTATTTCCAAAAGTTGCTAATGAAAATCAGCTCACAGTCACTGAATATGGAGCTGGGGATTCCATACAAGCAGACCAATTATCTAACAAAAACCCATGCCACTGATTTAGTTGTATAAGGTGCCTTAACAACATAAAATGTGAATATTTTGAAAGACAATCCACTAAAATGATCACACCAGTACACCCCTGTGATTTAGGCCGCCTGAAGATGAAATCCATTGATATTTAATCCCAAACTAATTCAGTTATTGGTAGTATTTGTAGGATCCTAGTAGGTGACATGGCCTGGATTTTTTATTTTTGACATACATCACATTCTTAAACAAACTGTTTGATAATTTTTGTAACCCCTTTCCAAAACATTCCTACCTATAGATGTTTATAGGTCTTGTGGAATCCCACATGTCACCCTACTGCTGAATTATAGTGATAATGCATAAACTTGGGTATGTGGCTAGACTAGATGGACAAGACCAACCTCTATTTTTTTAACAACATCCCATTCTGTAAGGTGTACCCTGAATTCACATCCAAATATTTTTCAATATCATAAACAATTATTTTTATTTCTATACCCTGCTATATTTCTATTTTAATAACATCTTTCCCCAACCAAAATGGTTCTGAAACTGTTGATCCCAATTTATTTTCTTTTGTATTTTTTTCCACTGCTTCTTCGGCCATTTGAGAAAGGGAATCTATTTCCCGATACTCCTGAATAGGTTTTTATACCACTTAAAAATAAAACTCAATAATCTTTTCTTTCCATTATTATTAGTTATATGTATGGAGTCGCTGGTTGAGGAGGTGTTTGAGGGCCTTAAGGTCCATACAGATCATAAATTGTATTACAATTAAGTATTGTTTCCAATGGTTCACAACTAGGACAAGGGACATTCAATCATTTTTCATAGAGTAATTTGGAGAGGTTGGAATTTTTTATAACTTTTCTAAGGTATGAAACTGGCCGATGTTTTTGCATTAATACTTCTCCAACTCCTCTGCCCAAAGAATCACACTCAATTACAAAAGTTTGTTGGAATTTGGGTAAATCTATCATTAGAGAAGTCATCATACACTCCTTCAAAGTTGAAAAATCATGTTCATCCACTATATTCTACAAGAAGTTATACTTTTTGGTTAACTCAGTGAGAGGTTTGACAATATTTCTATACCCTTCAATTAATTTTCTATAATATCTTATAAGGCCAAAGAAACCTCAGATTCCTTTCACCATTTTGGGGTGTGTAAAACCTTGAACACAATCAATATTCTTTGTATCCATGGATACCCACTCATACAAGATTATTTGTCCAAGGTATTCCACCAACACTTGAAAAAAAATAATTTTTCTTGTTCACCAACAGTAAATTTCCTTACAATATTTTGAAGGATTATTCAAGACAGTTTAGATGATATTTCCATGTCTTTATATAAACTAGTATATCATCAAAAAATACTAGTATGTAGTTCCTAAGAACCCCTTTAAATACCCTGTTCATAGTAGATTGGAAAGTGGCTAGGTAATTCATTAGTCTATATGGAATGACCATGAATTCATAGTTCCCTTATTGTGCTTTGAAGGAAATTTTACAATCATCCACTTCCCTTACACAAATTTTTTGGAATAAAGACTTCAAATCAATCTTGGTGAAGTATCGGGAACCATGTAACTCATCCAAAAACTCTTTGATAATAGGAATTGGGAACATGTTTGGTATGGTTAGTTTGTTCAGTTCTTTATATTCCACACACATCCTCTAACTTACATCCTTTTTACGGACCAAAATAATTGGACTAGAAAAGGGACTATTACTATGTCATATCATTCCACTTGATAACATTTTAGATATTTGTTTCTTCACCTCTTAATTTAGGTAATATTCTAATTTATAGGGTCTAATATTAATAGGCGTTGCCCCTACTTTCAAGTTTATATTGTGATCGGTCCATCTACTAGGTGGTAACCCTCTTGGATCTCTTAACAAGTTCTGAAACTTCTTTATAACATCACTCAGTTGTGGATTACTACTTGGTTCTTCCCAAATATCCACTTTAGATTGATTCAGTAGCTGTGTTTTCCAATACCATCCTTCTATGATAAATTATTTGGCTTGAACCTGCTACTATATTTTTTCCTATTTCTCTAGATTTTTGGATACCCCCTATAATTTTATATCATCTCTTTCCCAAGTAAATTCCATATTCTTGTGGATCTACTTAGTTAGTAAATTTCACATAATTATTAACCACTTTATAACCAGTATTAGATCCGGTCACCCGGTTTCAAACACAAATTCATCAACAGTAAAATGTACATTTCCTAGGTTCACTTCCACTTGTTGGCGCACCCCTTGTGATATTATCTGATGTCCATTACAAAACTTAGTTCTACAAGGAAAGGTCTGGATCAAATCTAAATTGGTTAGATTTACAAGGTATTTATAAATGAAATTGTGTATTTCTATACTATTAACAGGTACTATTACTGGAACCCCTAACAAACTTCCAGAAAAAACCATAGATTCTCCTCTAACAATTCCCATGTTGTGGAATTCCACTTGGCCCCCTTTCCGTCCTTCTTCATACTATTCCTCTCTTGATTTTCCTATTTCCTCATGCTGAGTCACAAGTTAATATTTTATCTTGGATTTAGGATCTTCATATTTTTAAACAAACACCATAAAGAGTTTATCTGTGAATCTATACATTAGATTATACGGATGGACGCAACAAAAATAGAGCCCTTTCCGTTTTCACTCTTCTCACTCTTATTGGATAATTTCTTAGACCCCATTCCAATAGTTCTCCCCTAATTCTATATTTATATCTTCACCTCTCGTATTTAGTTCCACGTTATCTTGGCTGGGTGGTAGTCTTGTTGACAGATTACCTACTCCTCATGGAAAAGTTAGTGGTACAGACCGCCCTCAATTCCCCTTGATGATCCCTTATCCTACCAATTCACTCACTATTGTTCTGGATAAAACAAGAATCCTAAGTTTATTTTTCAGCTCATGATTTGAAATATAGTTTTCAATATCATTTCCCAATACCCCCATGAACATGATCATATACCATGTTTCTATAAAATCAGAAATTCTTAGTATAATTTGCTAAAATTCCTCAATGTACTTGTCTATTGATCCGGTCTACCATAACATCTTTAAGTGTCTCAATGAATCCTTCCTAGTTGTCTTTCCATACCTTTCCATGAGATATATTCTAAACTTTTCCCATGTTGGTCCTGGCATGGCATGATTCCAAGAGAGGAACCAGTATAGTGTTATTCTTTCCATACAAATTTGGGAATAGTGTAACCTCATTTCTTCCGGTATGTGGTTTATCAGAAAACACGTATTCACATTCATGGCTCATATGAATGGGTATTATCCTAAAAATGACAGAAACTTTAAATTTCTTACTATATTCTATATGGATTCAGTGAACACAATTTCATATTTTACTGATTCCTCCGATTTGTCTCCAAGAGCCATACTCTCCTGCCTACTACCCCCTGATTTCTCAAGTGCGGCTCGACTCTGTTTACCATTTTATAATACTATATCCACTTTAATCTCTATTTACTTCAACCTATTCAATGTTCGTTCCTCCATATCTTGCATCCAAAGTGAAACACGCTCCACTAACTACTTTACCTGGTCCTGTTCTACTCACTGGATCTTGTTATGACCCCGCATCATTTTCTCCATGATATCATATACCATTGTTATTTCCATCCAAAAGCCTTATAATGTTTTCTGGATATCCAAAACTCAGTTCACCATGTATGCATGTTTCCTGTTCCTATCTCTATGATTTTTTAAGTGTGTACTCCCTAGTGGAGTCGAAAAAATGTTATATAAAAGAGAAGTTGAAAATAGAGAGATAGAGATATATAACATAGCTAGTAAATTGTAGGAATTTCTATAGTAATATCACTCTACTACAATGGAAAATTGGTAAACTAAAAGAAGAGAAACCTAGAATACCACTTCCCTATTTACCCCACTTACAAAATGAATTCCCCTAGTAACTGAAGGTTAGACCACCTCCCTTCCCATAGATGATTCTCCCACTCCACTATAATTGAAAAAATATCCCCCACATACCCCCAATAGAAATTCCAACTACATTAATAACTTTCTCTAGTTGAACTGACTAATCTATCTCATTTACCATTTTCCCTTCCTTTGGTAAGTATGTATTATGATAGATCATGGACCCATATTTCTAACATTTTGGTGAAATCCTAAACATATTTTTAGAATATAAATGAATAGGGGGATAAAGATAAAAAATGGAAGAGTTACAGGAATGATTTGACACTATCGGATAAAAATACAATTGGTTATCAGAGTTTAAAGAAAATGTTTTCTGAAGGAATAAAAGAGAAGAAACAACTCAAAAAAATCACAACATGAAGATCTATCCCATCCCCACTAGCTTTGAGGTGATCCATTATAACAACCCTGATATTTATTACACAATTTAACAAGATATATTATATAAACATGCACTTAAGACAACTCTGAGGATCAATAGTTCTAGTGTCTTGGGAAATTAGGTACATTACATGACAACTTAAGACATTAAAATACAACATCATTATTGAAAACGTCTTTTACATGACCACAACATTCCCTCGTAATTAGCATTGGATGAGATAACCTGAGGAAATACATGTGAAAAGGGTGATCTATAAATCCTAGTAAGGGAGTTAACAAGGCATAACATGAATAATAAAATACATGTTAGGCAATAGGCATATCAATAAATCATAAGATAAATATGAACATAAAGACATGATATAGAATGATTATCATAACACGGTAATGTGGAAACAACATTTAACATGATATTAGCCTGAGACAAGTATCATTGCACATGGAGCATGAGTAAAACCTAATTTCACTTGAATTATCTTGAGTAAACTATCATTTTACTTGATGTATCATGATACTAATCTTTACCCAATTCCTTGGAGCGCTATCAGGGCACACCCTTCTTAATCATTTCATTTCTTGTATAAGTGTACCACATAGATCATACAACATGGATTCATTAAACATAATAATTTATTCCATGAATATAAGATGTGTAATAAATAAATGTAAGTCATCAATCAAAAAGTACATGTGAATAGAGGTTAATACCCTTGATAGAGAAATGGGTATGATATTCACTTACACGATGATTTTGGCATGAAAAGTTTGGTGTAACTTCGGTAGAATAACGACATCAAATAGAAATCATAAAATGGGTTGATGAGAGAGAAATTGGTATCTCATAATTTATACATGAAATGTAAATTAATGGGGCAATTGAACATACTATCCCAACCTATTTAATGTAATTTATATTCATAATATAAATTAATTACTTGAATGTAAATGAGAAGAGAGAAATTCCTAACGGAGTTCTAGCATGGTAACAGGTGTACATGGGAGGAATTAATGAGATAGAGAGAGGTCTCTCATCATTAAAACATATGGTGGGTAGTATGATGGAGGTTAGAAATCATACCCCAACATTTTTAATTCAAAATAAAAGGGTATAACAATATAAAGAAATTTGGACAAAAATGAGAAAGGAAGAAATCCCTTACTTGGATGTGTGATCCTAAAGGTTTGGGAGGGGCTTGAGAGAGGCTTCTTGGGAGCTTTGGGAACCTTGGGAGGATACTAGAGAGATGAGGTCAGAGGTTGGTAGAGCTCCAAATGGTTTTAGTGAAGATAAGTGTTAGTTTTAATGGGTTTATATAGGAAAAGAGATGGAATTATTTATTATTTAGGTTTTGGGCACTACACATTAAAATAATCAAAACCAAAAAATATCCCATGGTTTTTTCAAAATGGGATTGAAAATAATTATTTTATAAGTCCAATGTCCAAACATATTAAAATATTAGTCTTGATTATGTGGAGGTGAGTCACACTCTCAAGGAAATCATTTTAAAATGATAAATTGTTTTATAAGTCTTATAGGGTCCACTAAGACTTTTTAAAATAAATAAAACAAATCTAAAATCACATTATATTAAATTTAAAACATATATTGGCCTAAAATACCTTTTATAGTATTTTATTACATCACTATTGGGTCATTATGATGTCAGAAAACACATTATATATTTAAACGGTAATTAATTTTTACCCAAAAATTCGACTGTCTCAGAAAATTATGTAAAATTCACCGTTGGATAATTTCAATGTCCTGATTCCAAAAATAATATCCATTTTATCTAAATAATATTCTATATATATTTGAATTTTTAATTTAAAAATAAACACCAATGTTTATCTAAAATTTATGGGTTTTGACAAAAATAGTTTTCAAACCTTAATAAAAATTACAATTGTATTCATAAAAAGTATAAAATAATTTATATTTAATAAAAATTAATTTAGTAATAATAATATTTTATAAAAATATTATTTAATTCAATAATACATTAATTCATCAAAATATATTTCTCAATTGAATTCGAATATTAACTAAAAATACTATTTGTTCTTCAAAGTAACAATAAATGTATATTATTTATACAAAAATAATGCAGATAATCATAGTACTAGGGTCTTGTTACATAAACCATTATAACACCCGCATAAGACCTAAGGGTAAGGTGTGTGATGGTGAGAAACTCTTGGGGTGGATCGAATAACATCTCCTGAGTGGTAATCTTTATTAACTTCCACTTCTCCCATAGGTGATTCCGTTCAAGATTAACGTGTTGAAGCTTGGCTTGGGATTGGTCAAGAGAGAAGCCCAGTGATGCTACCTCCTTTATGAGAACTGAAAAATGGGCTTCGTATGGAGAAATTATACTGGTTGAGACCATCACTTCCTTTTTCTGAGTAAATTATATTTATTAAAGCCTTATATTTTTACTAATCATGTGGTCACTATTCAACAAATATATTAGAAAAGGTAACATTTCTTAATGGTATTTTAAAATCCAAAAACATAAAACCAAGGAAGTGCATATTTTTTATATAACCATTTTACATAATAATACATCTAATTAGATCAAGAAAAATTTTCATTAATAATTTTTTGGGTCGTTACATCCATTCCCCTCAAAGTACTACCTTAGATGAGGTAATAAATATTCTCATAATTGTTTCTGCAAAATGTGAATCAGGAAGGCATTTATAGCATTCATGTACTGATATTCTAGAGGGTGAAAATGATTGTGATTTTTATATATCGAAACCCACCCATCAACTTTTTGTGAGGGCAAATATGTTTAATATCCAAGAAGATATTCTACACAATAGACAAATTCCAATAGATAATGTGAGAGTGGGAATTAAAGTAACTCATGAATTGAGTGCCGAGATACCTATTCCACTTGATGATATAGATATTAATACTATCAAGAAAGATATTAGAACCATCATATCATGGATGTTAGATGTTTTTAAAATACATGTCGATAATAAGGTATTCATTTACAATTTATTTTTCATAAAAATAATTAATAATTAATGAAAAAAGGTCTAAATCAAAGAATGTTATTACAGATGGAAAAATAAAAGGGGGTGAAGTGAACAGTTGAATCAAAATGATCTGAAGGATCAACCAACCAATTGAAAATATATTCATAAATCACCTTTACCCCACCTGTTCAATATCTTCATTTACTAACATTGAAAGTTCATGTGAATACAAGGTTAAAAAGTGGTAGTAATTTCATAGTTGATTTTGAAGAAAAAATGAATGGAGAAGCCATTATAGGCTAAATTCCACTTGAAAATGTAAATTAAATCCTCTTGTATGACTAAATAGGAGTTTCAGTTGTAAATGTATAAATTATTCATATTTTCATGATTTGTTTCCAATGACTGATCTACTATGTTAATTATGAATAATTATAATTTTTTTTTCTGGTGTCTATATCAATACTATTTAAATGGAAAATCTCATGAACATAAATATAGACTCATTAGTCCTCACATAACTTCTATGAAAATAACCTCATTGTATTCAGATCAAATTGACGAAGTAGTGTAAAAATTGGTTGTAGTGTTTGAAAATAATCTTACGGAAGAAAAACTCTTCTTATTACCAATAATGCAAGGGTAAAACTCTACAATTTAATCATATAAAATATATTTTTATTAATTTCATTAAATATTACTTTTTGTTTATTTAGACAACATTGGTTACTCATTATAGTCAATTTAGATACTCAAGAGATTTATTTTCTGGATTCACTGCATGGATAACCAACAAACTGACTACACATGATGACATTTTTCAATTTTTAATACACTAAATCCAATGTTTTAGAAGTAAAATTCATGTTATATATTTTATACTATGTTTTAATTACAATTATTTTATGATAGAGAGGTGTTTAAATATCGTCAAAATCATGGAATGAGTACAATCCATGCGTACAAGGAGCCTATCTATTTCTACAAGTGGATAAGTATTAAGGTATATATAATAATATTTCACTATCAAAACACAAATCAAAATAAATTACTTATTTTTTTCAATATTTATGAAATTTATGAAATAATACAATGGAAATGATAGTGGTTATTATGATTTTCAATTTATGAGAGATATCATATATCATCAATAAACTAGTATCCCCAAAGAGGTATTTTTGAAGATATGTACTATCTCATTTAAAATATTAATTAATCCATTTTGTATTTATAATTTCCTAGTACTACCATTACTGTAAAAATTCCTCATATTCAGAATATGAAAAATATTTTTTTATAAATGATTGGGCATCATACCTAGTGTTAGAACGTACACATATATCATGAAGATGTGAGTTCCTACTACTTATTTAGTTGATTTTGTCATCATTTTATATACTTTTTTAGTTAAATTCATTAATATTTTTATCTAATACTTATTTTGTTAATTTTAATAGATATAATTAAGAAATAAACTCCTCAATAAGGATGATTCACTCATGTACTATGATCATACACTTAGTACAGATGATACACTCATGATGATTCAATTTTATTTTTATTATCCATTGAATTCAACATTATAAGTTATAAAATAGAAATATTTTTAGATAACCCAAAATGTTAAATTGATTATAGGATAAAAAGACATAGTGGAATCAACCATACCCCAATATGATGCAAAGTTTACCTGGTATGACTCAAATTATGTGGTTTCTGTTTAAAATTTACATTTTATTAATGTATTGTTTCATATTTATGTTTTATTTATTTATTTATTGTATTACTAACATAATAATTGTTTTCTTATATAGGTTATTTTTTTATTTGGTTTAGATGGTTTTTTTGAAGCTACTCATCCTCATGAGAGATTAGAATTAAAGGATGAAACCGAGATAATGGAAATGAGGGAATGGTTCCATAATATATACAGACATCATGAGAAAGTTAATTTCTATTACTTAGTTAATTTTTTCATCATTTTATCTACTATTTTTAAGTTAATTTCCTCATAAATTTATCTAATAATTATTTAGTTTTTTAACAAATATTTTGGGAATTCATATTTTTCTTTCAACTATCTGTAGGAATTAATAAAAGAGAGAACATGTTCCATTTGGATGAAAGATGAAACCAAATGATACCTGGAATGAGAAGTGTTTTAGGAAGCATGTGATATCCTCTTATATACAAATGGAACATGTTCTATCTTTTCTAGATTATTTTAGATAGTGAAAAAAACACATCGCATACTCAATCAGCTGCACTTTAATCTAATACACAGTGTGCTTGGTATGACTCAAAATATATGTTTTTAGTTTATAATTTACATTCTAGTTCAAAATGAAAATCACATAATCAAAACCAAGAAAAAAAATTCATATTGTTTTGATACTTTAGGAAAATTATCTATAAGTCATTTTTGATTTGTAGGAATTAGCTGCACCTCAATCTGAAACACGGTGTGACTAGTATAATGATAAGTGTGTATATTTATTTCAAATTGAAATTTTAGTAATAAAGAAAATTGAAATACTCAAAATCAATAAAAATCATTATGATTGTTTTGATACTTTAGTACAATGATCCATAATTCATTTTGGATGTATAGTAATCATCTGTACCTCAATCTAATACACAGTGTTCCCAATATAATCAAAGTGTCCATTATCAGTTTAAAATTAACATTTCTATTCAAATCATATTTCAATCACTGAAAACAAAGTAAAGGCACTCATATTGTCATTATAATTTATAAAAAAGATTCATAAGTCATTTTTTGATGTTTAGGAATCAGTTTCACATCATGTTGACACAAGATGTGACCGGTATGACTCAAATTGCATGTTTTCTGTTTAAAATGATATTTTAGTAAAAAAAACACAAGTGACAAACTCAAAAGTGATCAAACACAATAATATTATTTTGATACTTTAGGATAATGACCTGTAAGTCATTTTTGACATGTAGGAATTACCCTCACCTCAATCTGAAGCACGATGTGACCGATATGACTCCAAGTGTGTATTTTTATTTAAAATTGACATTTTAGTAAAAAACACAAGTGACATGCTCAAAACTGAGAAAACACATTCAGATTATTTTGAATTTTTTTTACAATGATCCATATGTCATTTTTGATGTTCGGTAATAGTACACATCTCAATATGATACATGGTGTGACTTATAGGAATAAAAGTGTCTATTATCACTTTAAAATTGATATTTTAGTTCAAAACAGGGATCACTCATTAAAAACTGAGAAACGAAACTTGTATTGTCTTGATAATTTAGAGAAATGATTCATAAGTCATTTTTGATATATAATAATCAATATCACATCAAACTGACACAATATGTGAACGATATGACTCAAAATGTATGTCTCTTATTTAAAATGAAATTTTAGTAAAAACAAAAGTGACATACTCAAAACCAAAAAAAACCATTCATATTGTTTTGATACTTTAAGAAAATGACCCATAAGTCATTTTTGATATGTTGGAATAATCCTCACCTCAATCTAACGCACGACATGATTGGTATGACTCCAAGTGTGTCTTTCTATTTTAAATTCTAATTTTAGTAAAAAACATAAGTGACATAGTCAAAACTGAGAAAAAATATTCAAATTGTTTTTATACATTAGTAAAATGATGCATAAGTCATTTTTGATGCGTAAAATAAACTGAACCTAATCTGATACATAGTGTACCCAATATTACTCAAAGTCTCTGTTTTAGTTTGAAATTGACATTTTAGTTCAAAACATGTGTCACTCATTTAAAACCAAGAAAACAAACTATGATTGTATTAATAATTTTGGAAAATTATTAATAAGTCATTTTTTATGTGTAGAAATTAGCCTCACAATAAACCGATGCATGATGTGACTGGTATGACTCAAAGTGTGTGTTTTCAATTTAATATGTCATTTTAGTAAAAAAAAGTGACATAATCAAAAATGAGAAAACACATTTGTATTTTTTTGATACTTTAGGAAAGTTATATATAATTAATTTTTGGTGTGTAGGAATTAGCTTCACCTTAATCCGACGCACATTGTGACTAGTATGACTCTAAGTGTTTCTTTTTATTTAAAAATTTCATTTTAGTAAAAAACACAAGTGACATAATCAAAACCAATAAAAAACATTTGAATTATTTTGATACATTAGGAAAATGATCTATAATTAATTTTTTATGTGTAGGGATTTTCCTCATATTAATATGATACACGGCGTGCCCGATATAACTCAAAGTGTCCATTTTCAGTTCAAAATTGACATTTGAGTTCAAAACACATCACTCACTAAAAACCAAGAAAATTCACTTTTATTGTATTTATAATTTAGTAAAATTATTTATAAGTCATTTTTGACATGTAATAATCATTATCATGTCATAAAGACATAAGATTTGATCTTTATGACTGAAAGTGTGTGTTTTCAGTTTAAATTGACATTTTAGTAAAAAACACAAGTGATATACTCAAAACTGAGAATATGAATTAGTATTTTTTTGGTACATCAGTAAAATTATCCATAAGTCATTTTGGATGTTTATAAATTATTCATACCTCAATATGATACATGGTGTGATCGGTATTACTCAAAGTGTGTCTTTTTATTTAATATTGACATTAATTTTAGTAAAATAGAAAAGTGACATAATCAAAACTGATAAAACGCATTTAGAATGTTTTGATACTTTATTAAAATAATCTATAAGTAATTTTTAATGTGTAGGAATCTTCCAATCCTCAATTTGATACACAATGTGCCCAAAATGAATCAAAGTGGATGTTATCAGTTTAAAATTGAAATTTGAGTTCAAAATGTGTGTCACTCATTGAAAACCAAGAAAACACACTATGATTGTCTAGATAATCTAGGAAAATGATTCATAATTCATTTGTGACATGTAGGAATCATTCTCACATCAAGCCGACACATTATGTGACCGATATGACTCAAAGTGAATATTTTTAGTTTAAAATGAAATTTTAGTAAAAAAGGAAGTGACATAATGAAAACTGAGAAAACACATTCATATTGTTTTGATGATTTAGGAAAATAATCCATAAGTAATTTTTGACATGTAGGAATCAACCATATCTCAATACAATACATGGTGTACCCGACATGACTCAAATTGTGTGGTTTCAGTTTAAAATTGATGTTTTATTAATGAATTGTTTCATATTTATGTTTAATTTATTTCTTTATAGTATTACTAATATAAGAATTGATTTCTTATGAATGTGGATACTTTTGATCATGTTAGGGCAGGTTTTTCAGCAACTGATACTATGATTGTGCTATTTTTAGAGGGGATCTAGTTCCAAATATAATGATACAATTATGTTTTTAAAATTTTGTTATAGTAATTGATAATTTAATTGTAAAAAACATTATTTAAAATGTCTATAATATTGTGATTTTTTATGTATTTGTGAAGTAATTTATATTTCAATTAAATTATGATTATTCCATCTATAGGTTGATTCTATATACAAGTTATTTTTATAGTGTTTTGTAATTAAAATAGCACCTTACAGTAGTAGGGACTTTATTAGTGCTAAAAATAGCACTGATAAATGGGTATTTTTAACAATGCTAAACTAGAACTAATAAAATACCACCTGTATCAATGCTTTTTAAAGAAGATAAAGGTCTCCATTTATCATCTATTTTTTATAACGAATAAAGGGTCCCCCCTTTAATGGTTCTTAGGTTAGCAACACTTTTTTAGCACAATTAAATCCCATTTTTTACACTCTTAAAGGGGCAATCTATGGTAGTGACTAAAATCGTAACAAAAAAAAAATCTCTACATCAAGTGTTATTTTACACCTAGTAAGTTAGTGCATAACTTGGGTTGGGTTTTCAAAAAATAAAGAAGTCAACACCACCTAATTTCTTAACACACGAAACTCTTTTACTGTGCATTGTGATATAAAATCTTTATTTCAACATAGAAAAATTCACAAAGAAAAACAAAAAAATATAAAAAACTCCTTGTAATATAAGAATAAATGGAATAGATTTGATATGCATTTAGGTTATATTATTCCCTTTCAAATTAGATGATCAATCAATGTATCTCATTTTATTTCACTTCAAAACACGTAGGTATAAAGGGATAAGCATTCAACATCATTCTTATAGGAGTGTGCACCATTGGATTTGGTTGAAATGATTTTATATAATTGTAGTGTGTGATAAAAAAGTGTTTTTATAAAAATATATAAGAGTAAATATCTCAATATTTTTATAACTGTACACTACTAGAAAACACCCAAGGACGATTTGTTTCCTCAATCAGACTTGAGAGTGGTCATAGGGAACTTATAGCCATGTTCATTTTGGACTGTGTTTGTAATCCATTCTAAATCATGTTGTGACTGTAATAAAAAACAATCATTATTATGACTATGGGAGAAAATTCTGATGGTTTTAGGTGATCTTACACCAAAAGTCCCTAGGGGTCGTGATACTTGAAAACCTACGACCAAAATAATTTTTGACAGTAGTCGTAGGGTCATCCATTTTTTATTTAAATATATAATGATTGTCAAAAAAATATTTATAAAATTCCTTAATTAATACAAATAATAATAACTTAATTTTTAATTAATAAATATTTATTGTTTTTTTAGTATTAATATATATTTATTAATATTATTTATTATTTATAAGTTATTTTTTATTAAAAATTACAATTATTTATTAATTAGAAATTAGAAATTAGAAATTATTATCCAATAATTATTAAATTTGAATTATCAATGAACCAATATGGTGAGGGTGTGTGTTCTCCCCCTTCAGTTCAGATGGATGGTCAATGACGTTCATCTATAGTAATGCGAAATGGGTGGGCCAGGGTGGGTCGGGCCAAGACCACATGGGGTTTTCCACAAAATCCCATATATAATGAGAACAAAAAATTTTAAGGCCACCCTGCCCTGCATAAGCCTATGGGTAGCCCACAAGTTTTCCCGTATTTTTAAAAAATACTATTTATAATCATTTAAATATTTTATTTTTTCACATTATTAATGGTATTTGCAGGGGGAAGTATGGATCAAAAATATCTAAAGTTTTAAGGGATGTGATAGAAACTTTTTTGATGGGTTAATGGTGTCATTCAGTGACACTGATGTGGTGGAATATTATTGAGATGAAATGTAGTTGAGTAATCAGTAAGGGGTGATGAATGATGTTGTTGGTTGTATGGTGATGTGAATGGATGTACCTATGGATTAACGGCGACTCTCTAGGTAATGAACAACTTCATAGGAGGATATTAGGGTTCCCATGATTTCATTTCCTATTTTATTAATAATAAAATAAAATAATAATAATAATAAATCGACCCAAAAATATTATGATTGTAATAACTCTCTTAGAATTGGAACCTTGTTCAAGGGAGATGAGTTCCATTTTTTAATCGGTGGGATGACACACCGTGTGAATATAGTTAATAATCACTATATAAATATTATAATACCATATGAAAACAATAAATATAGATCTATTTAATATTAATATGTGAATGAAAGGTGAATTAATATGACCATTACAATGATAAATCATATATCATGGTTTAATCATCAATTTTTTAATTGTTTTAAAGATGTATATATTTTAAAAATATTTTTTTAAATCAGGCCCATGGGTAAGCCCACACCTGCACACGCTCAACCCACCTTGGCCCACACCCACATATGATTAACTCACATTGGCCCACACTCTTAATGGTCAAAATTTTTAGGCCCACCCTGCCCTACATCATTCCTATATCCATGAATCCCATGGGTTGAAAGCCCATTTTTCATTACTAGAGAGATTTTTTTTCTTTATCTACCATAGATTCTAAATTTATTATATCTACATAGATATGTAAGGAATTTTTGTGGAAGACAACTTTTACTTGAGAACTCAATTTTAATTAGGACAGATATGTTTTATTTTGTGATAGTCATAATGCTATTTTCTTTCTAAATAATCCCACTTTTCATCACAGGTTGAAACATATCGATGTTGATAATCATTGGTTCTATGACATCAGTGATGTGAGAAAGTTTGAGCTTGATAAGTTCCATACAAATGACAATGAGTTAGCCATATTGACCAAGATTTTACCTAGAGGTAAATTTGAGACTTTTTGGCTAATTTCAAGGTTGATGGTGATCCCCAATTGAGTTTTAGGGGGATTTTTTTGGGGTCCTCCTCACATGGGGACCCACATGATCATTAAAAAATGTAAAAAAAAATATATTTTGGGAGTTACATATCTTGTAAAATTGATGGTTTTTAAGGTGTAGTTTTGGGGTGTGGCACTTTATATCCCACACATGGAGGATAAGTCTTTTTTTGTATGATGTACATACTAGAATTAGGTTTCATATTGTGATTTTATTTGATCAATGATCGATTTTATCCTAATCTTGTTTCTTTTTTAGCACATAGTTATTCATTCATCAATATTCAGATCTATACGGTCAGATTTATTATTTTCTCTTCTTTCCCAAATGATGTTTTTTTTAGATCTATTTTCTACCACTCTTATTTACTGGGGTTTTAAGTTATATTTAGGAGATATCCTTTTGAGATCCCTTTCTTTTTTGGGGAGTGTCTACCATGTACTCACTGTTTTTAGTGGATCTATTTTCTAGACTAGATCCCATGGTTTTTCCCTCATTAGGTTTTCCATGTTAAAAATTTATAGTGTCATCATTTATTTTCTACATATATTTTTTGGTCATTGTGCATCCGCTTTAAATTTTCATACTTGTTTGAAGGGAAATGAATTTTTTACTATTTCATGTTCACTTTTTTATTCATTTGTGAATTCATAAATTTACATCTTTCCCAACACTGTTTTATCCTTGTTCATAGTGGATCATCCCACTCTACCTGTCTTTTAGGGTTTCATAGTCTTATAGAATCATTCATCTTTGGTGGTTATTTCATTTTTAAATTTTAGATCCTTTTATATCCATATCTTCTCCAAAGAAGACATTGTTTCATCCTTGGAGAGGGAGACCAAAACTAGTGGCAGATGTCCCTATCTTCTATATCATTGGATTATGGATCTTTATAAGGGACTAGACCCATGTATTCTCATATCTTCATTTGATTTCCTAGGCCATCCCTTCAGTTCCATAACCCTATGATGCTCAAGGGTATTATATAAACTTTTGTTCATTTATTGTGTGAAGATGAAGGTAATTTTTGGATGAGGCATACTATGTATGTTATAATTTTTTTGAGTTGTATTTTTCTCATATCTTTTCAAAAAACATTTCATTTCATCATAGTTCTATTGTTTAATTTTTACAAAAGGTTTTTTTTATCTCTAAAGTAGACATCTACTAGGAATGTTTCCTCTATGATCACTTGATTTCATTTTGTAGGAGAAATAATCTTGAGATGGTAAAGGATATTATCCCTTGTGAGGAATTGGTCTAGTAATATACTCAATTGGTCCTCCTAGGCTAGGGGGATTTAAGGAACCACTTTCTAGCCCATAGGTAGATGATTAGTCTTCCCTAACACATCAGTCTCTAAAAATTGTCTGTAAGGTTCCTCACTCTCTCCCATTGGTAGTTTGGGTGTGTCATTATTTGACTGGGTTTCTACCTCAAAGAAACCTCCCATGGCTATTTATCCTCATATAGCCAAGCTTAAAGATGCTCTAGATTCTCCAGTATAAGATTTTTCAGTCGAAGGACCTTGATATTGTGGTCCTTTTTTAGTATAAAGGATTGTTGAGGTTGGCAGTGATATGAAACTCTCATCTGTAGCCCCTATTCTGAATATTGTTCCCCTTATGACCTAGTTATAATTAACTCTTATCTCCACCCAACTTTATCCCCTTTAATCTGAATAATCGTTAGTTTCTCCTCATTAGGTTCCTCCCTCAATGACTCCTTCTCCATAAGAAGTAATCCCTTCATAGGTGGGTGTTAGACGACTCCTTTCCACTTCAGTTGACGGCTTAATAGATACACCCATTGAATGGGACATGTTCAACAATGGATTCCATCTAGAGGCATGTATCAAGACTTATAGTGTCTAGAGTCATTCTCAGTCTTCAATGAATCTTGATTCTGAGTTAACAGAGGTTCCAATATTATCCTTTAACATGTTCGAGCCCTTTGCTTCAATCGATGGACTGTTTGATGTGCCTTCTTGCATTAAAGGTTTTCATAAAAGGATAAGGTCTTCTATATCTACTACAGGTGGGATGAATCCTAGATCCTGGTCCAATTATAGTTCTCAATGAGGTCTATCATCCACCTAGGGTCCAGGGGATGTAGGCTTCAGGGTCCTCCATGACTTTTCCACATGATCCCCACTATTATCTAGAACACCAAAGAAAAATGATACTTGGATAAATGTGAGTCTCTCAATTTTGAATTAAGTGTTAGAAATATTTCCTCTATTTTTTTCCTTAAACCTATGATAAAATCAATTTTGATACAAGAATTCATGCGTAAATTAAACATGAGAAACTGAATACAAAAATATTTTGATTTTCTATGAATCTCACCTGCAAGTGGAGTTTATTAACTCTTCATCTCAACATAATATGATCAAGGTTGAACCCTCCCCATTATTAGTGTATATAACTATAAAATTGTGTAAGTATTAAATAGTAGGTAGATAATGTCATTGGAAAACGCTCTCATTACTATACCTTATACCTCTCCGTTGGTTCATCGATGGTGACTTTAACACCATATTCAACCAGTCTAAAAGAGTAAAGGATGTGGTTTCTTGAAAAATTTGATTAGTGGTTTTAGTTTCTTTTTATTTCACAATAATCTCAGGGACCCTAGGTTCTCATGTGATAGTGTGATGGTCAAAACAGATCCAATAATAGGCAGTACAACCCTAAAAGTGGTCAAGAATGGAATCATTTTAATGATTAGAAGAAAGATGTTCAAAGAAAAAAATAGAAGAAATATGAAGAAAAAATAGTGAAGAAGACATAGAAAAGTAAATAATAACACAATTATTTATGTGGTTTATACCATTTTAGTCATACTCTATGCAAATAACACCACCACAACCAGTATTATTATTAAAAAATAAGCATACAATAGAGAAATTAAAAGTAGAGAGACAACACATGAAGACCATAGAAATTATCTAAGAATGAAACCCTTTTTACTATAAGGACTCATACTGATCTCGATCCAAGGATGGTAACATACATTTCCAGACAGGATGGAATCAAGCATGACAACCCCAAAACATACTAAAATAAAGAAAGAGAAGAATAATGTAGTACAACAAAAATAAAAAAAAGTATACTTATGGACCTGATCCTACACCATAAAATCAGGAAGGATGCTCATGAAAATATAGTTCTTTTGAAGTTAATTTTCTCTAAAAACATCACAATCTAAAAAATGCTCCCAATACCTAACCTCTCCACTGAGAAAGTTCACCAAAATGAGGAAGGAATCAGGACTTCTAAGGAAGAGAAACTAGTCATATCTCTTAGGATATTTCTCTCTAGAATAAAGCTGGGGGAACAATGAATAACTGTGGGCACACAATTAATAGTCAAAGATCATCATAAAGGCATAATAAAGGAGAGGTAATAAGAAAAATGAAGGATTTTCAGGCACAACATCCAAGAAGGACATGTGGTCGGCTATGGGTAAGTGATAGTTCAAGAGGATAAGGAAGGTGAAACCAATATCACGGAAATCAAGCCACACAAAAATAGTTTAAATTGTGGGAGATAAAGATGTAGATCATAAGGAAATCAAAAAAACAAAAATCCAAGGGTCTGGAGATGCATGATCATCAGAAATCAACGGTCAACATCACACATGAGAATGAGGTGGGATCAACCCAACATACTAATACACTGTCCACAAGACTAGATAAAAAACATGCACATAGTCCCAATCATCATTTCCATATAGAGGCTTCCATAGAGCATCCCATAGAACAAAATCTTGAACAAAAAAAAGTTTCATAATAATAATAAAATTAAAATAATTTTTTATGTAAAATTAAAACATAATTTTTTTTTGTTTTGGAAACCGATTTCAAAAACTATCCACCTTTTTAAAATAATAAAAAATTAACTAATGGTATCCTTTTAGACCTATCCATACTACCATTAGGTTTGGGAATATTTCTATTTAAGATAAAATAAACTTAATACTATAGTATTCGCCCAGCATGGACACTGTTAGTGTGTTCCGCTGTGTCACATGAATGAGCCATACCTACCCTTATACTTATATCATGTTACTAATTTTTTTTCATAAATTAGATTGACTAAGAAACAATATTAAATAATAGATCTTACCAAAATTACTTAAGTCTCCATCAAAACCATCAACTCCCAAGTATGAAAATACTTAAAAACACACATCCTTCCTTGGGGGTAAAATATAGTGAACATGAAAAATAAGAAAATCTCAAAATAAATCAATTAAAAAAAGATAGTAAAAGTACACATCAACTAAACTAGGAAGTCGACATGAGAACATTTTATACCTAACCCTGAATGACTTAGACCATACCAGATACACCCTTGGTGGCCCTGAAAAACATAGCAGGGCCAATCTTATGATTGAAAAAAGTAAAAAAACTGGAAACTATACCTATTTCAAGCTAAAAGGTATGCTAAAGATCATATAATATCCATTATGTCACAATTGGGTTATACCATATGGGTCTTGTATACACTATCCTTATTCATAAAATTGGAACAATATCTTTTAATATAGTTGGTTATACAAAAAAAAACACCAGGAGTTCTTGAATTTGTTTTTATTATTTTTTTATTTATCATTATTTTTATTCTAACCCCTAATGCTCAACAATTTTGGTTCAGTTTTGACACTATTACCCTCATCCTTCAAATAGTGTGTTTGAATATTGTGAGACAAAAAAGTATCCTTAACCTCCTTTAACATTATGGAATCATGAACATAAATTGTAGAATCTTTTAAATAAATAAAATAACCATCAAGAGAGGCTATAAGGATTAAATCTTGGTCTATATATTTAACCTATATATCTATATTTTTTAAATCAATAAGTTCTTTATTACATTTATTAATATGGACATGAATAGATGATCTTGGATTCATATTAAAAGTATAAAGTCTAATTTTATTATAAAGACTACTATGGAATGTTTTAGTCATTTATAGATGTTCAAGTTTTAACTAGATAGATTTAGCAGTGGTTTCATGGGAAAATTCATGAAAAAATTTGTCTCCTAGGGTCAAAAGAAACATACAGGGATACTTTTCTAAAACAATAGTGTTGAAATCTATATGCGTTGTAGAATACTGAACATAAACAGATATGGCAACTACATATTTTCTAGAACCATGCAAAGCATTTGTAAGTCTATTGTGAACTAAAAATGCATTCATTTTAACTCTCCACATACTAAAATAATATGTATTATGACTCTCACAGTGGTCAAGAATGGAATAGTTTTAATTATCATAAGTGAGTGGTTGAAGGAAACAAAAAAAATAAAGATGAAGAAAGAATAGTTAAGAAGATGCAGAAAAGTAAAGAATAACACAAGTATTTATGTGGTTCAGACCAATTTAATCCCACTATAAATAAATAAACCCACCATAACTATTATTATTATTCAAAAGAAACAATAATAAAATATATAAATTAAAATCAGAGATAAAACACATACGGACCATAGAAACTATCCAAGAATGAAACCCTTATCAATATAGGGACTCAAACTGAGCTCAAGTTAAGGATGGTAGCATATGTTTCTAGACTGGATGAACTTATGCACACCTACCCCAATATATACTGATAAAAATAAGGATAAGTGTAATGAAACACAAAAGAAATAAGAAAAAGAACAATTAGGTTTACAACCCCGAGCCTACACCACAAACTCAAAATGGATGCTCTTCAGAAGAAGGTGCTTCCAAAGTTGAGATTACCTAAAAATTTTAAATCCTAAATATAGTTCACAAGAATTGAGCTCTCCACTAGTAAAGGTCAAATAAATGGGGAAGGAAGTGGGACTAATTTGGAAGCAAACCCAGTCATCTCTCTCAGATGATCTCTATTTAGAATGGAGACAGAGGAATAATGAAGAACCATAGGTGTATAATCAAGGGTTGCAGATCATCTTAATGGTACAAAAGAGGTGAAGAAGGTGGATAAATGAAGTATTTTTATGTGTGACAATTTATAATGACACATGGTTAGCTGTATGTAAGTGATGGTTTGAGAGGATAAGGTAGGGGCAACAAATTACGCAGAACCTAAACCATGTGGCAGTAGTGGAATGGATGAGAGGTAGCAATGTGGATCATAGGGAAATCAAAGAAACAAAAAAAAGGATCTAAATATGAACGATAATCATAAATAAATGTTCCATAGAACACAAAGGAAGAAGGTGTGATCAATCAAACATACCAAGCCCACATCCATAAGTCCAGATGGAAAATAGACACAAAGGCCCAACCATTAAGCTCACACAGAGGCCCTCACAGAGTATCCCACTGAACAAAATCCCAAACAAAAAAAAGTTTCATAATAATAATAAAATCAAAATTATTTTTTATAGTAAATTAAAACATAATTTTTTAGTTTTGAAAACCAATTTCAACAGACATCTTTACTTGAGGAAACAATAAACTCAGCAACCATAGAACCTATTTTTGTATGGAAAGGTGTATGTACAACCTTCAAGGGATCACCAGCTTACCTCACTTATATGTTATACACATGGATCAAGCTCTATTAGTCCATTCACTAATATTTATTAATCTTAAATATTTGACTAAAACTAATACGATTTTTCACTTTTTTAAACTATGGATACAAGACACACCTTTCATGAACATCACACGTTCTTCCTGGAGTTCACTCGTGTAAGGAAATACAAGGATGGCTCTATCAAATGAGATCATAAGGATACAATTGTGCCACCTATAATGTAGTAATAGTAGTCCTACCTCTCACACTAGTTTAGATGATATGAAAATAGAAAACCATCTTCAAAATAGTTTATAGGAGTGATGGGATGATGATACTTTTGTGTTGTTATCAAACAAACCAAAATACCGGGTGATGAAAATAATTAATAAGAATAGAATAATCTATAATAGATTCAGATATTTGTTTCTAAATGAGGGATATATAAAAACAACCTATTTGCATGCATGTATTGAGGAGAGGATGTTTATGGGGAACCTAAGCATGAAACTCTAGGGAATAACCTACATCATTGATTCTGAGGCAACTAACCCCCTGTAGTATCTCATTTAACTTCCTTACTCATAAGTACAAGGCATGATATGAGAGGGAGGGTACACATTGGAGGATTTCATTAAGATTATCTATGATAAAATTCCAAGATCCACTAATGAGAACAACAATGTCTATTTTAAAATCTATCTTAGAGGAGGATGAGATCAAAGAGGATATTAATACCCTTAGCCCATATAATTCCCTGAGTCCTAATGTCATTCCTAGATCTGTTTATACTATGTCATGTGAAACAATAAAAAAATTAGTAATTGAAGTTGTGAGAGATTATTTTAACTGGGTTATACTTCCTAGAGTTACCTATGAAACAAATCTCTGTCTCATTCCCAAGGTGAAGGAACCAAAATCCTTTAATTAATACTCGCTTATCAATATTTGTAACTTCTATTACAAAGTTATATCCACTATTAATAATAACTCAATCACCCCCTACTAGGTATCTAAAGAGAATTTTTTTTATTAAAGGTAAAAGAATGCAATGGGCCATTATTCTGGAACAATAAATGATAAAATACCTAGAATATAAAGTTATCAGAACCAACATCTTGGTGAAAATAAATAAGGAAAAGGCATATAAAAGTTAAGAATAAAATTATATTCTAAAATTTATAAGGTGATATTAAATCTAGAAGCGGGTATATGATCTTTTCATTGGCTGTTATTCCACTCTATGGTTCTCATTAATTCTCATTGGAATGAAATTCATCTTCTTTAAGTCATCACAATGCCATTATAAAGGCATCCACCACTCCCCATTGCACAAAACATGATCACCAGGAACCTTAACACATGAATTTCAAATGGTTAAGTTTTCCTTTTTAGGGGTATATATAGTTCCATTGGAATTTCATATATGTTTTTTTGGAATGAAAATTTATTCTTCTTCAATGGAAAATGAATTTGTATTCAAGGCTTCAAATAAATTCTTGTGGATTATTGTATATGGAGCAGATAAAAAATCGACACAAGAAAAAGACGTGTGTACATGTCTAAAACATAAATGCCAGGGCATAATAATATCATTAAAGGATGAATTAGAATATCTAGGAAGAATTTTATATCAAATATCTAGGAACCTAGTTGTCTATATAAAGTATTCACATCTAATATTTTGATGGGTTGAAAAGAAAAATTACAGTTCATATCAACAAGTAGATTATCCTTCTTTAGTGGAAGGATCACCCTCGTTAACAGTGTTATCCTACAATCATATAAATGTTACAACAAACATTATCATCCCTAAAAGAGTCATTACAAACATCAAGAACATCCTTAATTGTTTCTTATGGGACTCACACTAAGTGGAAAAGTATCACTAGGCTAGATGGTCTCAATTGGATAATCCCATTTAATAGAGTGATATTAATTTAAAAAGACTCATAAAAACAATAAAATTCATATAGAAAAATATTTCAAGGGATGTGCTAGTGGGGGACTCCATTTGGGTGAGATATGCTAAAGTCAAATATGGAAAATCTATCACAGACATGCTAAATGAGAACTCTCCAGTGACTATGCTATGGAATGGCCTCTAAGGATCTATTTATATACTCTCTAATAACTCTCCATATATTATAGGGAATAGTGATATCTCTTTATAGAGATAAAAATAGCATGGACATCTATTATATTTTAATGGTTATTTGACATCAGACTTGAGCTTTCTATTGGATAGAAAACACTTGAGGCTCATCAATGATATCCTTAAAGACAACCAGAAAGACCTCTTCTATGCCATCTGGTTGATAGAGGAGCTTGACCGATGTAATTTTACAGAAGAAAGTTCAGGATTATTCAGCATGTATAATTATAGTAGTCTCATACATGTGTAGTAGGATACTAATGCCTTAACTGAAACACTATGGTGAAAATCCATATCTATAAGGTATAACATCCCAGTGCGGTGAGGATAGAATCATGATATTACCACCAACATAGAGGTATAACATAAAGGTTCACAATTAGCAATGAAATGAATATGTTGTGAGAAATATAAGATGTAATCATTGGTTTGTTTTTTTGTTAAAGAGGTGTGAGATCATTTCATTTGGTATTTACTTTGGGTTGTATTGGGGTTAATGTCCAAATTGGTTCCTATGAGTTCTACATATTATATTGGTTTCTCAATATTGATGGTTCATTAGAGAAAGCATAGGCCCAAAGTTTATTTTTCCCTACATGGTGTTGAATCATGTAGGAGGCATGCAATGAGAAAATACACTATATTTTTAATTATTTTAAGCTTTTTAAAAGTGAGGTATCTTTCTATGATCATCAATCTAAAATCGATAATCAGATGGAAGGAAACTTCCCCGACCATCTACAACTTTCTCCCCCACTATCTCTTAGTCCTCTTGGGAAAAGAGGTGAAACATAGGGTCACTGGGTGTGCTAAAAAGCACCAAGGATGAGTCTTAAGAATAAATCATATGGAGCTTATAATCAAGGGATTAAGCATGAGGGAGGTATCATTCTTGATCGGTGGGGATCTGTTGTTTTAGATTAAAGTGCATACTATGAAAAAGGAAACTAACTTATAGATAAATCCCAAGCCATGCTCAATAGGCCGACTTTATAAAAACTCGGTAACACCACTCTTTCCCTAGTGGAATTAGGTATTCCTTAGTGGTTAGTTTCTTTTCAGGCCATTCTCATATCCATTAGCCCATTTTACATAGATACACCCAGTTTGTAGGGACATTTTATGCAAGGATTCCCTCAGGCTCTACCACTTCAATCCTCTATGAATCTTGTTTTTGGCATTTTCCATCACCTCTAATAAAATTTATAATTCTCTGTGTGAATAAATTTTAGTAATTAATAAATATTAATACTTTTCAATTAATAAATTATTCATTATAGTTTATTAATTAGTTATTTTATATAAATAATTAATAATTAATAATTATAATTATTTATTATCAAATATTATTCATTAAAGATTAATTATAAATTAATAATTATTTATTATTATTAATTATTTAGAATTTATAATTTATTAGAATTTATTATTTAAAATTTGAATTCATTATTATTTATAAATTATAAATTATAAATTATTAAATATAAAATTTTTATTTTTCATTTTCAATATTAATTATTATTTACTATTAATTATTATTACTTATTAATTATTAATTTCTTATTATTAATTATTAATTTTATATTATTATTAATTATCAAAAAATTTAATTAATTATTAATTATTATTCATTAATTATTATTTATTTATTATTATAGATTTTTTAATTAACAATTACTATTTATTAATTTATTTTTTATTAATAATTTATTGTTTAATTTTTAATTAATAAATATCAATATATAATAAATATTAATAAATAATATTTTTTTTATAAAAACATAATTTTTTTATTATTTATTTATAAAATATATTTTATTTCTCAAATAAGTTTAATAACATTTACTGATATAAAATTTCAATTAAATACATTTGGTGGAGTGGTTAGTACTTATAAAGTTAAGAGAGATTGGGTGAGTGTAGTATAAGGGTGGCTATCCTCCTGGGAAGTTGTGTCATGTGTAAAAACTATTAAAATAAGTAGAAAATAAATAATAAATGGTAAATAAATTAAATGAATATTTTACATAAGTAAAGATTAATTTTTAAATATTAGAAATTATATTATAAATTATAAATTATAAATTATATTAATTATTTAACCATAAAAAATTATTTTTCAAAGGCCCCCATAACCAAAATCATCGGTCATTGTTGTAACCCTACTACCATACAAATTACATGGGCTAGTAGGCCTGTGTTCATGGTTGACAACTATGGATGAAGGCTTACCATCATGCCAAAATTAGCCATGGGTGGCTTGATCATTATCGTAGCCCATAGCCAGGTTCAAGTGACTTATTTCGTTAGTTCTGGATCATGTATATAAAAACCTCCTTATATTTTTTTCATCCTTCATTCTAAAAAAATTATTGAAAATTGATCATAATACTTCACGTTTTAATATGATAATAATAGGTAACTTATTATCTAAAATATTTATTCTTTGAATAATAGTTAACAATTATATATACTATAGATGAATAACCCATATTAAATATTTCTCACTTAGAGTGTGTATTATCCCAATCAAAAAATAAATATAGATACAATCCCACTTCCACACCAGTAAGGGATGTGGCTGCAATAACCTAGCAGGTCTCTAATACTTAGATTTTTTGCTCTGGTAGGTTAATCACCTAGAAACAAAGTATGCAAATACTCAACTGAAATAATGTTCCTTATGTATCAACTTCTACCTAAGAATCAAAGGAACTATCATCTCCTTTCAGAATATAAGAGAACCACGGGGAGACCGATACCCATTACCTGAGGTGTTCCGACCATTTAAAGAATTGCTAATGTGCTGCCACTTAGGGTTTGATACCTTCTCACCCTTAACCCATTCAGTAAGAGAGGGTGTAACCTACACACATTCCAAGTACACCTTCCCTCCATCCTCCTGCACCTCTAGTATTAGATCAGAAAAAAACTCATCGAACCCCACTTATACATTGATTCAAAAACTATCTACACTGGAAGATTCCGGCTCAATAAATTCACAACCACATTCCCCTTCTCAGATGTGTAAGAATATCAAAATCAAAATTATGAAGGAAATCCACCTAGAGTATATTTATAATGTTTAGTTACCTCTATGTGAAAATTTACTTCAATATCTTATGATCCAAATACACTATAAAATAATCTTTGGAGAAGTAGTGTCCTCACATATTTAGTTCATGTATAAAAACTTCCAATTACAGATAATGGGTGGTATAATTCCACTCATATTGGAATAACTTCCACAATCCATATTCCACAAAAGGCAATCCTGTATCAACACATATCCCAAAACCACACCCAAATCATAAAAAAACATAGCATAATCTCTCCCAGGATCAGGAAGAATAAATACAGGTGCAAATGTCATACGAGCCTACAACTAATCAAAATATCTTCAAAACTTCTCATCCTAATCCAAATTACCCCCTTCCTAGTACAATAAGTCAAGGGAGAAGCTGTCCTAGAAAAGTACTGAAAAAAATCTATAATACCTAGACAATTCTAGAAAACTGTAGATATAGAACATGTTCTCAAGCTTCTTTCAAGAAATGACCACTCAAACTTTCTCTAGATCCATTGAAACTCCTTCCTTGGAAATCTGGTTGCCCAAATAACTCACTTCTTAGATCCAAAACTGGCACTTAGACAACTTCAAATATAGATAATGATTTCTAAAAACTCACAAAAAATACAACCAGATGGATAGTATGCTCTTGATTCATCCTGGAATACATTTATATTTCATCCACAAACATGAACATGAATGAGTTCAAAAATAGGTGGAATATCTAGTTCATAAATTCCATAAAGACTGCAGGAGTATTGGTAAAACCTGATGGCATAATTAAATAATCAACATTTATATACTAGATTTGAAAGGAGGTATTTGGAACATCCTCTTCTTGGACCCACAACTAGAGGTACCTAGATATCATGTTGATCTTTGAAAACCAATGGGATCCTCTAAGCTTATCAAAGAGGTCATCAATTATGTGGAACTTGTATTTATTCATCATAGTAACATGATTATGCTTATGATAGTCTATGAAATGTCAAAGGATCACATATGTATTATTTGAAAATAGCACTGGAAAAGCCTACAGTGACATGCTAGTAAGGCTAAACCCCTTACCCTTAATATCCTCTAATTATACCTTCAACTCTTTCATCTCAGATGGAGCCATCCAATATGATATTAAGGAGATTGGGCTCATCCTGGGGAGTATATAAATGGTAAACATGACATAAAAATATGGAATAAATCCTAAAAAAATATTATGTAAAGTAATTTGGGTAACATAACATGATAACTTAAAGTTAACCCATTGAATACTGCTCCGCAACATCAATGAACAACCAGGAAAGTTGGCCCAAGATCAACCCCAAAACCTAAAGCAACTGGTCTATCCCTTCTTGAATGCAGATCAAACTCACCATAGAAGACATGAGTACTCTCATCGGGATTAATTAACTGGACCCTATGGAAATAACATTCCACTATCACCTTGAATATGGTCAAAAAATTTATGCTAATGATAATCTCAAAAACATCCAGGTCTAAAATAAGGAATTATCAAAGAATATCCATGCCAGATACCAAAACATGACACTCTAGGAACCTAAATCCTTCCTCCTTTTTTATACACAATGTTGTTAAAAAATACATAACATATGGAATCAACTCAGCTTACATAACCAAAGAATCAATTGGTTCCAGTGAAATTAAGGAATGGGTTATGCTAAAGTCAAATAAAACTATTTCCATGGAGGATGAAATAAACATCATACCTCTCACAGTGGCTAGCTCAGAATCTAAGTTCTCTAGTATTACCTCTGCTATATTGAGATGCCTAGGCTCAGACCTACCTTGATTCTTCTTTCTCTAGTGATAATATCCCCTAAAACAAAGATGAGATCCTCCAACTTTGGAATCCAGTGACTATACTCGAGATCCCTTTGACAATGTGGAGTTTACACTACTCACCTATAAAAACAACTAATAGAATCATTAAAGGTGCCTTGATTTCCCACACTAAAGGCACATCCTTTAAGTCTTTGATAAATCAGGACTAGTGTGTATATATTTCCCCCACTAATAATATATAACTAGGTTATTCCCTGAAGATTCCATAAGTGTTGAACCCATCAACTGTTTAACACTCTTTCCACCGACCCAATGTAACTCATCCCACTTCAACTTATATCCCGAAGTAGAAATATATCCACCAATCATATAAATAACACCATTGAGACATGTATTTATAGTAAAATAAAAATATTCGATATCTACCTTTTCAACCACCTCTAAATAAGTCAGTAGATAGAGAAGAATGATCATGGATCTGATCTTTGTCTTCAAGCCCATCTTGAAATACCAAGCCTTGAGGTAATCATTTGTGAAGAGATTTGGAGAAACATGCACCAATTTTGTAAAGTGAGAGACATACTACATCACTAAATGATCCAATTTCTCTAACTTCAATAACTCATGGTCCTTCACTACCCTCAAGGTATTTGGGAAGAACTGCTGATTGAAATCTAGATTAAAAGTGGTCCATGTGAGATCCTCATGCCTCCTTGAGAGCACCATCAACTCCCACCACTTCCTACCTGATCCTTCCATATCATACATGGTAAATCCAACTTTATAAGTCTTAGGGGTCTTAAATAACTCAAATATACACTCAATATGATCAAACCACTCTTTTGGACCATTGGGTCCCTTATCACCACGGAACACCGATAGATTTTATCTCATAAAATCTTAAGCATGGTCCACTATTTGTGTCTTATCCTGATCACCCACTTGGAAAAAGGATTATATTTTATGGATCACCAACTCCACCAATGCCAAATTAAGTAGAGGGTTTTCCAATGGGGTGTTCTCTACACCACCCTCTCTAAACCTAGATGAGTTCCTTTTGAGAGTCATTTTCTACAAGACACAAAAACACAAGATTTATCAAACATAATTCCTTCTCAAACCACATAAAATAAACAAAATGTAACCACATTCAAGGGTACCAACAAGAAAAACTAGTATAACAATAAAATAAAAACAAAAAAAGGCCTAAAAACACCAAAAATATCAAGAATCTCCCACTTTGCACAGTTTGGCCATACGGTTTGGATAACCATGTTCTAACTATGCAAGTGTTAATAGAGATGGTAGGAAAGGCCACACAAGATATGTATGGTTACTAAAAACTATATGAACTAACCATGTTCCTCCTTAAGACCTATATGTTTTCCCCCCAAAACTCAAAAATGACCCTAGACTCACCCTGGGGCTCAACCAAAATTGGGAAATGCTTTAAAATCTCATCAAAATAACCCATAAATAGTATCAAAACAAAACTAAAATCACATACCATCCATGGAAACTTTAGGTTTGATATGAAGAAGAGTTTTCCTGGAACTCCTCCATTCCTACCTCTTGAGTCCCAAGTGTCCTAGATTCATTCTATGTCTGACTCCCAAATAAAACCCTCTAATACCAATTTGCAATGAACCAACTCTGGTCAAATAAAACCATGACCTAAGATGTCCTGCCACATAGATCAAAAAGAATTATTGATTTAAAAAAGATGAAGATAAGAACCAAGAACATCTAATAATCACTTGGGAATAGTTTTGAAATGGAAAAATGGTATGGACTACCCATAAAATGGTATGGATGTACCAATAACATCAGATTCAATGACATAAAAAAGAAAAATCCAAAGTATAATAATAATAGTAAGAAAATATCATAAGAAAAAACAATACATCACATCCCCAATAAGCCATAACATGACATATACTTATTATATTAAGGAAAAACCAAAAACTCAAAATAAAGGGAACAAATCCAAAAAAGGGATATAGATATCCTAATGGGTACAAAACCTCAAAATTAATCCACCTTAGATGACTCCATGAGACCACGTCTCCCCCATAAAACATAGATGGTGGTAATCAAGAAGAGACACCATGGTAAATGGTTCACTTTCCTTTACCTATTTCCAACAAAAAAAATATACATACACCAAGATGAATGTGTTGGGTGTAAGAAAAAAATACCAGTAGGATACCACCCAGAATATATTTAAGGATTTTACCCATGAAAAATAATAAACATGTTTGAAAGTACTTATAAAAAAAACCAATTTGAAAATAAAATATTTTAAAACAAAACTTTGACATTACTTTGGTTTTCTATTTTAAAAAAACTTGCTTTCAAAAACAATTTCCTCATGGATTAAATAAATAAAAAATTCCCAAGGAATAACATTATCAACATATCCAACAAGGAATTATAAAAATGAGCATAACATCAACATCAACTAACCATATAAATGGTAATGTGAATAATACATCTCATCACATCAATATGAAACTAATAAAATTAAAAAAGCATATAAACCAAATTGGAATGAGTAATGTGCACCTAGGTATTTAACCATTAGGCATATAATGAGTGAGTAAACAAGTATGCTTGATGGATAAGCAAATAGAAGCTCTCACGATCTTCCCATGACCCAAATCCAAGAGCTCCCATGGTCTCTCGAAAACCAAAATGGAATCTCTCATAACCTTCCTCCCCAAAGCTCTTACAGTCTCTTGGAAAGAAAAATAGAAGCTCACACAGTCTTTCCTCTGAAGTCTCACATAGTCCCTCATACAAACCCCTCTCTCACACCCATATTAACCCATGTGATACTCCATTATAACATAATCACGAACAAGTTCCTATAAAATAAGTTATATCATAAGAAATTTCATAAAAAACATTCCCATTTAAAAAAACACATTTCCCAAGGCAAAATCATTTATAAAACCACTTTAAAAATATTTTGTGATAATAAAAACCTCTTGATCCATTTTATAAAAAACTTGGTGTGAATACAATCCAAACCCATTTGAAACCCCCCCTTTAAACACCCAATTTAAAAAACAAGTAATAGAAAAAATCAAACATGTGATAAACATCAACCATAAATCATTTATTTTTAAATTAAACAAACAAAAACCAAAGTTTATTCAAAATTTAATGATAATCCATAGACAAAAACCATAAATAGAGACACCTACCTCAAAATCGGTTCAAATATAATCAAATTAGATGACACCCACCTAGAATAGTTAGATTAAGGCATCACACACCTAATACAGAAGAAAAAAACCATTTCTACCATTACACACCCTATATTTAGCAACCATCCCATTACACACCCTCTATGAAAATGGGGGAGCAAGAAAGAGGAGGATGAAAGGAATAATAAACCAAGGAAAAATTAACTTACCTTAAGTGAGAACACCAAGAATGTAAGAGAAATAAATTAAAAAAGGAGAGGGAAAGCTTCAAGTTCAAGGAGGAGTATCTTCACCTGATGGGGAAAATAAAATGAGTTCTAAGGGTTATAAAATAGACTAGGGGAAAATGATAAAAGAATAATTTTTAAGTGACCCAGATAGGCGCATGATTAGGAAAATCATGTGCCAACTATGTGAGGTTCTTTACTTCAAACCCCACACCCCTTCACATAGTTATCTACATAGTTAAGAAAACCATGAGCTAACCGTAAACCTTGGTATTACTTCCTCAAAACACCCATTTTCAACCCCTCACACCCAGAAACTCCAAGAACACACTAAAATGTAAATAAAACTCAAAATTATACATACCAATGTCCCGATGAATATAAATTTTTTTATATACTTCCATATTTCTCTTGTAATAAAGAGTTATAAGAGAACCCTAGGGAATTTTCCATATACTATTTCTACATCCCTCACTTCTAGGAAAAGTGATCATAGGTAAGGCATAATTCTATTCCTCTAACTATAATTTTTTTTCCATAAAATTTAATGACACCTTATCTAGTCATAGAATTTAAATTCTCTATACTCAGTAATTTCTTGGATCTTTCAAATGGAACATGGATTTTTTATTATACCACTTGTAGTGTCCAGGTCAATTGATACCACTAAGAGGGGGTGAATTAGTGGTACACGTTTACAATTATTTACTTTGGAATCAACCCATATATCCTATTAAAGTCTTTATAATCTAAAATTTTATCATTCAACCTCACCTCATATTAGATAGAAGAAAATAAATCCCAACACAAAAGGATTTACATGGTTTGACCTTAAAATACTACTCTTTTTCATGATTGGTTAGTCCACACAGTCATGGATTCTCTATTATAAACCCAAGTGGTTACACTAAAGACCTTAAAAGTCCTATTATTAATATTCCCATTATGATTCTATTATAGATTCTCATTGGAGAATACATCTTTACACTACCAACTAAAAATATATAATCCAAAATAGAAAACATATCATTTTGCTCTAGGTTACTTCAACACCTCTCGATGTAGATCTACCTCTATGAATACAAAAGATCAAATGGTCTTCTCATGTATAATATCTTCAAGAAAATCAATAGCAGGTATCCACATTCAAATGTTTCTTTCTCAAAAACTCACTTTAGATCTTCAAAAATATGAATATAATTATCATCCTTGAACACTTGAAAATGAAGGTCACCTACTTAAATATCTCAAAAATTCTATCTCTTCTTTTTATACTCAATATATAATATAGTGTGATGGTTTCAAAATATATCTCATAAACTACTTCTAATAATTTTTCTATTTCTACACATATATATTCACAAATGAATATAATAATTTTTGGCTTCCATAACAGAATTTTGGAAACTCTTCATTATCTTCAGCAGTAATGAACTTATCATTTTAAAACAGTTAACCAAAATCTAAATTTTATTTTCTCAATCAAAATAATTTTAATTCTTGGTTAATATTTATTTTTTAATTTACAAAATACTCAAAATCATTTTCATTTTAAAAAATCCATATAATCCATTAAAATTAAATTCAATTTAAATTTAATCGACATGTTTATGGAAGCATACATAAATAACTCGTGGATATCTTTATTTATGGTGTGAAACTCATATCAAATAGTATATTCCTTGGTTGTATTCCCCTTAAAACTATTTTATTAGAATATTTGATTTCTAATTTCCTCATATTTTTATTCTGATTTTTCCATTTCTTATAGTACTTTAACAATATACTATATAAAGTCCTTAAGGAATCTTTAAAAGACTTATTAACATGATCTCATTGATTTTATAGGTCATAATGTGTTTTATGTTTTTTCATAGTGTTCATTTGTACCTTAAAAATATTTTACTTGATGATGTTACCCTGTGAAGTTTTGTACCATATAAAGTCTTCAATGTAGTTTTTATATACCCTACAAGTCTTATCAATACCTTATGATGGTCCCTTAGGAAGATGTCATATTCTAAGTTTCCTATAATTATTTTCACCCTATGATGTTGGGTTATACCCTATTAATTCTATTATGCCTTAATAAGTTTATCATATTCCCTATGAAATGTATAGGGTTCATTCCTTCGTCAATTTTCACTTTTACACAAAATTCCTAGTTTTCTTAAAATATACCCAATACCATTTAAACTCACCCTTAGTACTTTTCATACACCTTAACCATCTCAAATACTTCATCCAACCAAATACTTACCCATATTTAAATCAACTATGACTTTCTAAAAAAGTTATCACATCTCAAACTAGTTCCCTTTATTAAAAATAACAATTCTTCAAATTATTCACACTAATGATTTTCCTCTAAGATATATTCCTAATATAGTTAACAGTGTTTCAAATTTGAAATTTTTATTAATCATGAAGATCAACAAAATCACATGAATATCAATATAATCAATCATAACATATAATGGGATGCTCCTTGAACTCATTCAGCTATATGTTCCGAGTAGAAAAAACTCAACTTCTTTATCACAAATAAAATTTTACATATACTATATTTAAATAAAATATATCTCCATCATCATAGATCCATTTGTTAATTTCACACTTGTATCACTATTCTGAATTCAAAGAGGTAAAAAATCTCTCACATTTCCATTATTTTTTCCTTAGCATTTATGATATCCAAGTACAACTAAGTTGTTGTGGAAACCTAGTCTATAACTATTTTTATAACTCATAAATGGTCATTACCAAATGGTATCAGAGACTATTATTACTAATGGGTATGAGGTTTGAGAATATCTTGGTGATATGATAGTTAAAACTCTGAAATTAACCAATAAATATTCATATCTAGAAAAATTAAAGAGGAATATTTACTTTTTAGGAGAAATCTTAGATCTATTCTTATTTATTCCTTAATTAAATTCTAGGTTATTAAGTATCACAAACATGAAATACATAGATAATTAGGAATAAGTAGGTTATATTTCCAGATCATATTCTTTCTTATGTCTGATCATTTATATTATTATTTTAATCAATTGATGATTTATATATTTTTTGAAATATCCACAATAAATAAATAAAAATTCTAATTTATTTATTTGTGATGACTATGTTAATATGACAAAAAATTGTTTATTTTAGTTAAGTAAACTCTATTTTTTGTATGAATAAAATTTCTATATTTATGTTTAATGTATTCCTTATAAATGATATTTTAGAGAATATAAAAAATATTCAATTTTTTATGAGTCTATTTGGTTAGATCATTCATGCATGTGTTTAAAAAAATTAATAAATATATTACTAAAAATTAAATTATTTTCATAAATTAAAGTAGGTGAGTGAGAAATGATGGTCTAAAATAATTTTATGATGCAATTCTAAGTTTTTATCCATAAATTCTTGGGAAAAGATTTTTATATTAATATATATGTCATTATATAGAATGTGGCCTATGTTAAAACCTATATTCATGTTGTAAGGGGTGGTTGACAATGCACTACTAACTTAACATGTAGTTGAACCTCAAGTTTTAAAAAGGATTGTTGAGTTACTTCAGGATTCTAGTTATGGATCACTCTAAATGGTACTCAAGTTAGTCCATATTATGAATAATTTGTCATGGGTTTGGGGTATCGTCACATGATCAATGAATTAGAATAAACTCATTAATGTGTCTGATTTACCATTAACAAAAAAACCTGAATATTAAAAGAATAAAAACTAAAATAGTTGGACCATTATTGAAGTAAAATCCATATATATCAATCTCATAGGATAATTCTTGATTGATATAATCAAGTGATCACCTAAGGAATCTTTAAAATATAGGGATGACACTAACCACTAATATCATTGCATGTTATGAGAGGACCCCCAAACACCAAAGGTCTTCTTGCATATCCTCGAAAAAAATAAGTGGTGAAATGGGATAAATAAATTGCTTAAAATATTATTTTTTAGATATCCCATATCTCAATAGGGAAATACCTTCCATTTATAAAGTCTCCCTTCCATAAATGAAGGTATTAGAGGGTCAAATACCATCTCTTGGTAGTTGAAGTGCAATTTCCATAACACATGTTTGTTTGGAATATTATCATTTAAATGTTCCAAAAAAAATTCATACCATAAATAAATAAAACCATTTATTCATAATTAATGATAAAACATTTGATATTCATGGTATGATCCATTCACTCATATTATAATTCTATCATATGTTATGATAGAGGAATCTCATGCCTTATACAATATTACGATATCATAATCTGTTATATAGATCACATGCATATCACTGGCTACAACTCTAGGTATATCATAGAGTATGATATACCCATTTTATTTAATTTAAAATAACCTATAACTTAGAATAAAAACATTTAAATACTTTACAAAAAATTTAAAACTTGTTTTGAATCCATCCAAATTCTTTGGATATATTTTATCAAACACCCTTTATTTAGGAAAAAATTTGTTTGAAATTTAATCATTATCCTTAGGAAAAACTATGTGACCCTATGGGACTTTAAATAATTTTCAAAAAATATAAAATATAAATTTAATAGATACAAGGAAAGAGTATCTTATAGAAAAACATATGTGTTACTCAATCTACAAAGGCATCTGGTGTGATCTCAACCAAACATACACATATCTCTATATGAACATGTCCACCACAATATACATCATATAAAATGTTTGTATATATATATAATCCACTTTTACATAAAATAAAGTAAAAAATAGACATGGAAAATATAAATATAGTATAAGTTATATAAAATAATCATGATTATCCAAAATAGACATACCATATTGAATGAATACATCACATTTCATTTATAAAAGTTTTCTAGCACATCACATGTCACTCAACTAATAATGGTAATGAATATATTTATTCTAATTCACTAAATGTACTATATTTATTTACCAAATAATATGAGTAGACAAGAACTATATTAGTTAAACTCCAACTGATGATATGATCATCAACATACCCAACCATCCCTTGACTAGCTACACTTAAAGTCTTTTATAAGAAAGTTTTAAAAGTATGAATGTTATCCTACTAGTTATCTCACTAACCTCAGATGGTAGGGATTAATAATAATAATACACTCCTAACTATATCAATGAAACTATGAAATTCCATGTGATATAATTTTAATGTTAAACCCAGATAACAATTATTGAGTTATTACCTCATGAAATATTCTTTTTATATTATATAGAACTATTTGTAATGATTAAAATATTCTACCCATGCAAATATTAATATTTAATCACAAAAGAGAATACTCTATGATGATAATTGATGATGTATGACTCAAAATCATACCTTGAGGTGGTATTAAAATTCCACTATTTATGTAATATAAATTAAACACACGTGAATTAATGATAAATGAAGATTACATTTATTATAAAACATGATACATTTTACTACCATTTCATCCAATAAAAAAATTATCTAATACCATGATATTACAAATGACACTTATTTTTTTTTATAATGGTTTTATTAATAGATATAATACATTTTCCTCTATATACACCAAATATATCTTTACACCACCCCTCTCAATGATCTCTTGAATGAGACACTACTTGTAAAAGATGTGGTTGGTCCTTTGGTGAGACCTAAGTTTCTTTTCCTTATAAATAAATTAATTGTTTTAAAAATAAAGTTTAATTAGTCCATAAAATAAAATAATCAACCTAATATGAATAATGAACTTATAGATCCAAGTAAACTCATTATTAGTAACTGATACAATAATTTACCCCACCTCTCTTATCGAGTCTATTATTGTTAATTGGTCGAAACTCTTCATATCGATAAATCCATCATTTAAAGAAAAAATGAATCCCAATTGATATATAATATCATTTTTTTTCAGATATGAAACTAGAACTAGTGTAACCCTTGAAAATGATCTCATCCCCTCCTCTAAATAACAAGAACCTATCCTTACTTATTCTAATGTACTTAATGATATTATTTATAGAAATCCAGTGACTCTCACTAGGATTTGATTGGTGTATTATTGTTATGATCAAATAATAAGCGACCTTATTTCAGGTACAAAGCATTGAATACATGATAGATCACATTTATGATGAATAAATAATCATATCCATAATTTTTACACTTTACAATCTTGTTAAATCATCATAATATTCATTTCATGAAATAATTGTAAAACCCCTTTCTTGGAGTTATCCATGAATGATCGATTTATCACTTTGCCAATATATATGTTTTTCTAGTCTAAGAAAAATATTAGATATATCTATATATATATTTATACCTAGTATGTAAGGGTACTTTACCCATGTATTTAATTGAGAATAATTTTCCCAACCATATATTTGTAGAGTATAAAGTAAGGAAATCATTTTAGATAAGAAGTATGACATCAACATACAATATCATAAACAAAACCATAATCCCAATAATTCAATTTTATATTAATTAATTATATATATTTTTTATGAAACCAAACTCTTTGATTTCATTATGAAATTAGATATTTAAACTCTAATAATATTACTTCAATCCATAAATAACCTGTTGAAATTAAAAAACCTTAGTAGGATTATTTGGAATCACAAAACCTTTAAGAAATATCATATACAATTTCACAAATAAACTCTCGTTATGGAAAGTGTGTTTACATATATTTGATATATCTCATAATAATACAATTTTATAGAAATTAATATCTGAATGAACTATATTATCTCAACTAAGGAAGTTTTTTCTTCATAGTCAATATCGTAATTTTTTCCAATCCTTTTCCACAAGATTAGATTTATAGATAGACACTCTACCATACATGTTAGGTTTCTTATAGATAACACACTTTCACCTTTTGGGTCTCAACCATTCAGGTGCATCCACTATGTTTCAATAATGGTTAGTATATATGGAGTCCATTTCAAATTCCATTTCTTTTAAGCATTTCTCTGAATAAAAACCCTCAATGGACTCTCAGTAGGTAGTAGGTTTACGATCGATGAATATTGCTTCATAATAATTTTCCATAAGAAATAAATATCTTGAGATATACTGATTAATCCTACCATAATTTCAATGTTTTTATGTATCCATATTTTGTTCTTCTTCTAAAACTCTTTGTGGAACTGGCACAACTTTTATCTTAGGAACACTTCATACTTTTTTATCTTTAACTTATCTAAGTTCAACATTCCCCTCACTTACTCCTTGAATTATGTGTTTCCTTTCAATTGAAACACTATTTTGGGCCACAAAATATTTGTTTTTAGTATTATTGTATAAATAAAATCCCATAGTTTCTATAGGATAACCAATAAATAAGAATTTATCTGATTTACAATGGAGTTTATTATAAGAAAAATGTTGTAAAATTGATTCACAACCATAAAACATAATAAAATACATTTTTAGAAATTTCCTTGTTGATATCTAATATGGTATCTTTATAATATCTTTAGATAGTACAAAATTAAGTAGGAATGAAATATTATCTGAATAATATCCCTAGAATGAAATAAGAAGGCAACATGACTCATCATCGATTGAACCCTATCTAAAAGGGTAAGATTTTTCCTCTTGATCATAATATTCCACATTAGTGTTCAAATAGGAGTGAGTTGTGGAATAATTCGACAATATTTTAAGAGGTCCGTGAATTCTTATATTAATCATTCACCACCCTAATCAAATTAGGGAATCTTAATAATTTTTCCCACATGATTCTATTATTCATTCTAAAACCCCCTTTAAACTTTTCTAACCTTATAAACACATAACTATACCAAATAAAATCATCAGTAAAGGTTAAAAGTAGATAACCCACCTATTACAAGATTATTCATTAATCTATATACATCCCCAAGTTTAAATATCTATTAGTCCACATTCCCTTTCACCTTTTTCTCTTCAAGTTGATTTGTCTATTTTTTCCAAATAAATAATATTCTCAGTTATCAAATGATTCATAATAAAATTAATCCAATAATCCATATATATGGAGTCTTTGAATGCATATCTTATTTATATGTCCAAGTTGAAAATTCCAAAGGTAATTGGAGTAAGAATCACCCTTTCCCTTCTAATTATAGATTTTACAGATAGGATTCTCAATATCAAGAATGTATAAACCATTTTCCACATTCTAGATCCCATAACATATTTCATTGATTTATATATATATAAATATTTCTCTTAATAATTAATGAAAATATAATATTTCCCAAAAAAGATAGATAAATCAAATTTCCTTCAATAGAATAAATATAATAACAATTCTTTCATTATAAAAATAATCCACTAGGTAGACATAGATCATAATTTACAACTTACAATGTTACTAGTCTTACTCCATTACTGACATATAGATCAAATTGACCTTTCATAAATTAATTATTATCTCCAAGTTTGTGTGTATTAGTACAAATGTGTTATCCTCACCGAATATCTAATACCCATGAGTCTAGGTTTGAGAAATTGATCTCTATAACATTCTCATTTATATTCTTATACTAATTCTCTTTAGAATAATTTTAATCATTATATACCATCATAGAATAATTTTATTGGACATACCTATAAGGGATCTAAAAATGATAAACATTATGCATGTCATAATATAAAACAAAGACATGTATATAGGAAAGTACCATGTTTTATATTTTTTATCAAGGACTTTAACCAAAGTACATTGTCTAAAAATGATGACCACATACATCATATACAATTAGTAATCCAAAACATATATTTTAATAAGTATTGAATCCAATTTAGTATTTATCTTAAAAAACATAGTTATTTTAGTAGGAAATAATTTCAACCATATCACATATATATTTTGGATATTTATGTAGAGAATTATTTTACCAAATCCATCATATAGATATAAGTATAACACCATTCCTTTGGTATTATATATCATATATTTTCCCAAATAATTTTCACCTGAAAAATACAATAATGATTTTTTAACTTACTATTAGGGTTATCCATTCCCACCATTCCTTATGCAAGATAACACATGTTCACCTTGTTTTTTTAATGAAACTACCTAGTTAGATGATCCTTTTCATAAGATGTACTTTATCTGGAAGAAATATAAAACTTATTATTTGTTGTATTTTATTTTAAATTCCCAATAATTTAATATACGTAACATACATATTAAATTGATAACTAGTTCACAATATGAAATCTTTATCTTCTCACGATTCATTCATTTGTGTATGCATGTTTCTAATGATTTTTTTTCTTGAATCCCTATTCTATCCACCAAATTAAAATGATAAAACAATATTAATGTGTAACTCTTTACACAACCCACAGTCTATCTTACTCACCAAAAAATAGAATCTAAACATATTCACACATATTTGAATGCATCCTAGCGATAAGGTACAAGAACATTTCATGTAAAGTATCGTAATTATATGAAATTGATAATCCCCAACTAAGTACATCTAAAGCCATAGAGATCCAAAACAACCATTCTAGAACAATCTATAATCCTATAGCACAGAGGTAAGTATGACCCAAATTCCCCCTATCCTAGGATACTTTACTCAAAATAGATTCCAATAAATTATAACTCTAATACCGAATTTGTATAAACTATATTTATTAGCTAAATTCAATCTAACAAATTTAATTACCAACTAAGGTATTGGGAGATGAATATTAAATCTTATGTTGTTGAACCTAGAATGTAATCTATGACATAGAAATTTATAAAAAAATTATGCCATAAATTAAAGAAGACATAATATTCATATTTCACAAATAATTCATAAACATGAATATTAAAAAGGAATAAAAAATAAAAAAATATTTTATTTATTTCAAAAAGATGAAATATTCACATGAACATTTGAAAATACCATATTTAAAATTCCTAAGACATATTTTATAAACTATTTATAAACTATAATAAATAATCCAAAATGTTAAATTGTTTTACAGTTTGGGATTATATCATAATTGAAGAATAATAGAGGTGGATTATCAATCGTATGATACTATAAAAAAACAGAGCCCTTATATATTAGATTTCCATTGTAGTAGTTAGGGAAGTGACCCTTTAATATGTAGTATCCCATATATATATATATATGATAAATACACTTTTTTCAGCAAAGGTAGTGACCCATATATATGGAGTAACCCATATGTAAGATATTAACCCATATGTATGATTCAATCATGAAAAGTTATGCCCTTATATATAGAGTAATGTGTAAGGTGTAAGAACTTATGTTAAAAACCATATATAGGTAAATCTTACCTTCCATGAAAATGTAAAGATTACCTGCCAAGTATATATAATAGTTATCAGTGATGTAAACCTTACACATCTGATCATAACCCTTACAAATCTATATCAATTCTACAATGCATTTCTCTATTTTCCCGAAACTTATATTTTAGCCACATCCTATGATATAACCTATATCATAACCTAAGGAATATAATAAAACTATAGGTTTTGATGTATCATAATTTATCATATATGTCAGTCATACACTATGACTTAGAAACGTATACTATGTTATCCTATAACGTAATGTCAAGAAGACAAATCTTGTAATCTAGTAGCTAACATTAAACCACATAATATCATATGCTATTATATGGGATCAATAAAATTTTGATACTCATTTTCATCATACAATTAGAAAAAGAACATGTAGATTTATTGATGAAACTTTATTTGATAGCTTTAATGGGTTTTCAGGATCATCATATAATAACACCAGTGAAAAACTCCCCATTAAAGTTTCTAATTTACCATAGACAGACAAATATCCAAAAATAAGAAAATAAAATAAAACTGGCATACATTTACTACTACAAACTCTTTATATGTAAAACTCGTAAGAGCATGCTTGATGGAGATCATCAGGTGATAGTCTAAGGATTATTACCATCATATATATGGCACTGGAAAATATGATACTTATATGATATGAGAGGACCCAAAAACAAAAAAGTTGTTCAGTAACCTTCTCTATAAATATGATTGGTGTAATTAGTTGAAGAAATAGCTTTGGATATTACTTGAAATAATCACCCCCTCAATAATGGGATCTTATCCCTTTATATAGGATAAATTTATTCAATTAAGAGTGTAGAGGGTTATCTTCCATGTCATGGTAGCCAATTTTCAAGAACCATAATGCACAACTGTTGAGAACATTATTTTTTGAATGATTCAAATGTTTTTCCATTCCAAAAATGAATTAGCCTGTTGATTCATAATCAAAAGTAAACCATACAAGAGACATGGAAGTAGTCATTAACTCATGTAATAATCCCATAATTTGATATAATAGGGAAATATCATGAATTATATGATATAAGGGTTCATAATATAATATGTGAATCAAATTAATATTATAAGTTATTACTTAGGGTATATTACATAGTAAGATATGCCCACTTTAGTATATTTCCATTAATTTTTAGTTCCATCAACTTCTGAATTTTTGAATTGATGTTTCTCCTTAATAGAATTAGGATTATATTGAATTAGTTCTCTATATCAATGATATAATTGAGACTTTTTAGAAATATCTAGTGAGGATATTCACTTATATACTAGAATGTTTGTCACACTGGTGATGGGATAATATACTTGAGTACAAGAAATATGAGAGGCTTACCTAGAAGAAATTTCAAAAAATATTTCATGAAAATTTTTATTTAGAAACATTATATTAGATTAGGTTTTGATATTTTTTATAAATGAAGAAATAATAGATATATATTATGGAATATACCATGAATTTTACAAATTTACCCCACTTCTCTTCTTACATGAGTAGAGATAGGGAAATAATGAAAAATAGTTTTAAATTATGGTTAAAGGATCCTATTTAGGCTCACGTCAATCCTTTAAATATATATAATTTATTTTAAGTAGTATATATGTTCATTCCTGTTGAGACTAAATATATAGAAGGCTCAAGTCTTGGTATCTCATTAGATGGATGATGTGCAAGTGATTAATCATCAAATGGGAAGAAGTGATAGTGGGAAGAGATGAATGGAGGTGCTTATTTACAGGGAAGCCAAGGAAATGCTGTGTCTTCATCACCTAACAAGGGTAGATATTTTATCCAATTTCATTAGTGTGTATTTTGAGTCTATATTTGGTTGAATTATACCTTTATTTTAAACTATTCAGTATGTACAAATTTTTAGATTTTGTTAGAGTAGTAAACTAGAATATATCAAGCAATGAGCCCAGAAAACCTACGTATCATAGGCTCTATTAGTTTAGTAGTCAATTGGACGAATTTTATCACATTTTTTGGATATTATGTTGAGTAGGTTAATAAATTAATCTAGTATATTTAGCTATTGTTATTTCATATAAGTAAGGATTCCACATCAAGGTCATCCTAGGGGATCATGTTGGATTTATTCTAAGGATAAATATTTTATTGATATTATAGAGGGGACTTTTACAATTATATGTAATATTTTAATATATTTTTCTTTAGTTTGTTCCCTAGATGATATAGGTACCTCGCATTTCTATATTTTTTTGCAATAAGAATGTCTTCTTGAACTAAAACTAGAATCATAAACTATATTAATTAGTCTTAATATATTTTTAGGGAATAGGATAGAATGAACCAAGATATTATAATCATTCACTTTAGGAGTATATTTTTATATATATTTATATTATTTAATGGTTCTTAATATGATATTATTTGATATCACTTTGGGAATGGACTACTTATCACAATTTTGAGCCTATATTGATTGTTACAATAGGAGAGTATCGTTTTAACTATTTCTAGTACTAAATATACTCTCATTGGAGAAAAATAATTTCATATGAATAAATCAGTTCCTAATAAAGGTAATGTAATAGAAATAACCACTGAAATAGATAGCCACATTCTTAGATATGTTAAATCTAAAATGCACCATGTTTTACTACATGTGGTAGATCTTTTTCTCGATATTTTTCTTGGTGATTTTCTATATTTCATTCTAATAGATAAGTTCATATTAATATTAATCTATTATTTTTAACTTAACTGATATCAATTCATCCATATTTAAGGGAATCAACTAAGTTGGTGAAAGTAAAAATTCAGTTTGAGGCATTTGAGGAAAAAGGTATCAATAAACCCAGAACTTCTCATTCGGGTGATCCAAATATTTTTGAAAAGAGTAATGATACAAATCTACATCTCTATATTGAATATTTGAATTTAAAATCAGTAATGGATAATATTCATTAGAATTTTCCAAAAATTTATGATCTGTTTGATCAGTTTCAGGGAGAAAAGTGATTTTTAAAATCGGAAAATATTCAGGTTACTATCAAATTTGAGTATAATAAAAAGAAATTCAAATTAAAATATTTCATAACTGATATGGTCATTATTGAATATTTTTTTTTAAAAATTGGGATTAACTAAATCTCAAGTCAAATTTATGGAATTCATGAAAATAAATTTTAATAAACTTTTAAAATCATTCAATGTAATCTTTTTGGATGATATACTCATTTATTAAAATTATTAGGATGAGCATGGTTGAAATATTCAGATTGTATTGGAGGATTTATAGGAAAAATAAATTTATACCAAGATATCCAAAAGATATTTCTTGATTTGATATGTTAATTTCCTTGGACATGAAGTTTTAAAATTTGGTATCTTAGTAGATCATGAAATTTTGGAATCAATGATGTCATGTAAATGTCTATCAAATGCATTTGAAATAAGATGTTTTCTTAGGATAGTGGGATATTATCACCATTTTATTTGAGATTTTATAAGATATCTACACTAATGAAAACCTTAAAAAATAATGGAAATATGTTTATATGGTTGGACTAGTGTGAAGTAGCTTTTCAAGATTGGAAGGAAAGGATAACTACAACTCCAATTCTAAAGTACCACATCTATGTGAGGAGTTTGTGGTATATTATGACACATCTTCAATCAACCTTGTCTTGTTCTTATAAAAAAATAAGATAGTGACATATAGTTACTGGAAGTCGCGACATCATGAATGGAACTACCATTTTAAAGAACTGTAAATTCCATGTAATTTTTTTTAATTATATGAGAATTTTATGAGTCTGTGAAAATTGACGGCGCATGATTTCGAGGTCCAGTGTGCCCAGAATGAATTTCTGAACATTTTTTCGGGTGCATTCGGTAAACGTATGAGTGGGTTTTTGTAACTTTTAAACTGGTGCTTGGAATTGAAATCAGAGGGCACCATTGAACTCGCAACGTCAATATTCACTTAAAGAGACCTTCACCTCGACCACAGTAGGTAAAGGGTGAAAGATAGATTTTGTGTTTTTCATGGAAATGAAAAATAAAATAAAATAAACTTCTATTTTATTTTTTCTAAATCCTCCCACATGAATGTTAAAAATGTGGGGACCACCTGAACTAAAACCCCAATTTTGAAATTATCTGTGAGGACCACCCGAACCCCCTTTAATGGAAGATAACTCGTGAACTTCCTCCCATTAATTAATTATTCCAACTCTCCAATTAATTATCTGAGCCATTTAATTTTGCGCTAACATAAATTAAATTTATAAACCTACTTTAATTTATGTTGTCTCATCATTTTATCGTTGGGGGAAAATTTTTGTCAAATGGGAGAGTGGGGAGATCTTTGGAGAAACATTATCCAATGAAGAACTCTTCTCCTTCTATGAATATTTATCCAATGAAGAACTCCGTCGAAGGATCTCCAATGACGAACGAACTGAAAATCAAGGAAATGATGACGTCACTGACTTCACCCTTTCCTCTCCTCACCAAAGTCAATGAGCAATCAAGGTAGGGTTTGATGTTTTAAATACCTCCCTACCTGTTCTTGATGTTCTTCATGATTCAAAAGTTGTGAACTGCTTGCTACCACTCTAATACGGAGGGTGCAGGCCAAACAAACATGGCCTGACCTCTCCGTAATCCATTGTGGTTTTTGATGAAATCTTTGCGATGGAGGAAGATGGAAACTGAGACGGCCATCAGCAAAGGTGTGGCGCGCAACCGTGCCCCGCGAAGAGGACGGCTGGCCATCCGGCCAGTCGCGGAAGACCACCACACTGCGGCCGCTCTGCCACACCACGACGCCCCGCCGCACAGCGGCCACCCCGTCGCACCGCGACCGCCCCGCCGCCCCGCGGCCATCCTGCTCCACCACGGTGCCCAACCGCACCACGGGCCACCCAGCGCGGGCCTGGCCAAACACAGTGGGCCGAGCCGCACCCAACGAGTCAGGCTGGGTCGGGCTGGGTCAGCAGACCGGGTCAGACCGGACCCAGACCAGCTTCGACCCTATACGTTCTTTTGGCCGTAACTTTGGCACCGGGAATCCGTTTGACGAAACGTCTATAGAGTCGGGAACCTTGGAGCGAGACAGACCTTTTGGTATACCCCACTCAGGATTTGGATATTGTTGGGGTACAGTTGGGTTGGATCGAGCACAAATATAACCGGGCCCTCGGGACTAAAAGGCTAATAACTTACAGACCGAGCATCCGTTTGATGCACCGTCTATTGCATTGAGACCCCTATGACATGGCAGAACTTTGAGATACTTCTTCGTGGGACTTCGTGGAAGTTGGAGTATAGAAAAGTAGATTGAGGAGCAGACTCTCCCAGAGACAATCAAGCTTAGTGCGGGTACCCTGTAGCTGGCTATGACGATGTACTAGGATCTTGTGTGGGTCTAATGACATACTAACAATGTACTAGGATCCTTTTTGGATTTGACGACGTAATGATGATGTACTAGGATCTTGTTTGGGTCTAACAAGGTATTGACGATGTACTAGGATCCTGTGTGGGTCTGACGATGTACTGACGATGTACTAGGATCCTGTGTGGGTCTCATGACGTACTGATGATGCACTAGGATCATGTGTGGGTCTGACGACGTACTGACGATGTACTAGGATATTGTGTGGGTCTCAAGACATATTGACTATGTACTAGGATCCTGTGTGGGTATTAAAATGTAGTGATGATGTACTAGGATCATGTGTGGGTCTGAAGATGTACTGACGATGTACTAGGATCATGTGTGGGTCTGACAACATACTAATGATGTACTAGGATCATGTGTGGGTTTGACAATGTACTGACAATGTACTAGGATCCTGTGTGGGTCTGAAGACATACTAGGATCCTGTGTGGGTTTGACGAGTTACTAGGATCCTGTGTGGGTTTGATGATGTACTACGATCCTCTGTGGGTCTGATGATGATTTAGGATCCTTTGTGGGTAGGGCTCTTAACATAGTTTGATGAATTAGTAGTTACATCTAATCATCTCTACTACTGTACCTAAGTTATACCCAGTATAAGTCCCCAGCCTTAAACCTTACTTAATCTTGAGTTGTTACAAGATTACACATTGAGGATCTTTTCAGGTTTAGAGTTTTAGATAATTAGATCATAAAACTTGCATTACATTACACATATAAACAAAGTGGTTACATAAAGATAGTATTCTTCTTTCCCATCAATGGAAACATATTTAAAATAAAACATGGATTCTTTCTTGACACTTCCTTGACACTATCATCATATCATGTACCTTTCCCTTGACCTGTGAAAAGCATTTCAAAAAAACTTGGGATGAGCATAAAAAGCTCAGTAAGGAATATAAAAATATGGAAAGGAAACATGGGTACATATATACATAAGAATGAAATCATACTTTACCCATAAAACATAAGAACTTTAACATACCTCATCAAATCATGAATAAATCACAGAAATCATAAGACATAAAGGTAACTTGAGGCATTCATAACATTCTTACGTAGGGAGTAACCCTCTTGGTTACGTTTGGAATACCCATCACAGTATATTCCCTAAATCTCTTTGGAGAAACCTTAACGTTTCACTCCTTCGCGTTACCCAATTCATTGGAGATCTATATCGGGCTCACCCACCCTTAGATTATCATGAAACCACCCGTCTTCATAATAATGCCCAAGAACCTCAACATAATCGTATCACATAAAACATGCATATAGGAAACATAACATTTCCACCTTTCAATCACAAGATATCAATAAAACACATTGATATAATAACATTATGAAAACCATTTTCAATACCAAAACAAAATAAAAGTAAAACATGGTATTTATTTTTCTTTTAAAAAAAAGTATGGCTTGTAGAGGAAGCCGAAACTCAAATAATCGTCACGGCGGCGGAGAAGTCGTTGTCGCCGCATACGTATGACAAAAACATTCCCTTTTGTCATTTAGTAAACTCTTCGTATAAAAAAATATTCCTTTTGGATAAACGTAAAAGTCAAAGGGGTTTATACACCATATAAAAGAAGGTTTTGTATAAAACAAAATATGCCTCAATGAAAGGAGATTGAGACGAAGTCCCATACCTCGGGTCCGACTTGACTCAGTCGTTCTTTAATCTCCTGAATAATAAAATTGAGTTAATTTATACTTGTTTAAGAACCTTTTTCAAGTTCATTATTACTTTTATATCACTTATTGCCATGTCATGAACACTATGTAATTATTTAAGTTAATAATGGTCATTTTAACGATCATTGGTACTTGAGTAAAAAATAAGCCCTTTATAATTACAAGTTGTTCATGTATCCATTATATCCAGAATGGTATTCATGATGTAGATATCATATATGTCATATATATCCAGTACATGCATGCATTTATAATATTACATAATCATTTAGAGGTAAGAAATGAAATGCACCGTTCATGGAGACGGTAAGCCGTACGTACGCATGAACGCTACTTTCATTTCTATTTCGTATTTTATAGAATGGAATCATAATGATATAAAGGTATATTATAATTCCAGTATAATATCATATATAATATCATAGTTCCATCCTTTATACATCCCACATATGGTATTTAACGAATCAAATCACTTTGAGGGGGCGGTAGTCCGCACTTCCTTAAATGAAGATATCGTGTTTACCCATAATGGAAACCATAAAGGTATTCCCAAATGAAAAATACAGAAGCTTAAAGAAATCATAAACATATTATATATCATATATAAATATAGTGTCATATTAATGGCCACCTTTGAAGGTGTTAAAATAATGTTGAACAATTATCGTTTCGGGAGGCATAAATTCACCATCCACGGAAATAGTATGTTATTTAACCATTAGATGTAGGTGTGTGTAAGTGTAGCTCGAATCCTTATTATAACAACATCCTATTATATTGAAGATACTGGATTTGTTACAAAACAAATGAATAAAAAGAGTTTAGGGGGTTGGAGAAGCAAAATAAAATAAAAAGACTCAAGTGAAGACATTACCTTAAAATCGGGTAACTCCCTTTGGTTTGAGCTCAAAGGCTTCCTTGGGAAGACTTCTTCCAAAAGTGAGGCTTCAAAGAGTAAGAGAGGGATGTTGAGAGACAAAATGGGCAGGGTTTGGCCGAGCCAAAGGGTTTGGGAGTGTGGGTAAGGAGGTAGAGGTGGGGGCCTTTTATAAGAGGAGAGGAGGGGCACTCTTGGAAAGTAAAGAAATGTTACTTTATTTTCAAATGGTTTTCGGATTTTAAAGGTCTAAAATTGATATAATTAGAGTATAAGGTTATAAGGGTTAGAAATATACGCACCCAATAGGTTTTGGACATGTGTAGTTCATAGAGTTTACATTATCATTTCATTTTATTTAAATCGTCAAATAATGAGGTCATCGCTGCATCATTATGATGTCATAAATAATTTAATTTATTTAAAGTCTAAAAAATTATAAAAAAACTAATATGATGTAGGAAATATTTTTAGCTTTCCAATGACTATTTATAATAAAAAAGATGACTTGTATAACCCCATTTAAAAATTATTTTAGTAAAATATTATCATGTTTGTGTCATTTTTACTTTATCATTATATAAAAAATTATTTATGTCATTTCCCAACCAAAGTTGCTCCATGGGGTCCCCAAGTTGACCCATGGATTTTCTTGGTCGGACATGACACATCCAATGAGGGTAGGACATGTGTCAAGCTCATCTCATATTATTAATACATTATTTTTACCTTAAACTACACTAATTACCACTAATCACGATTAAGAACTTAAAAGTTACTATTCACCAAAAAATTATTTTAATCTCATTGAACCACATTTTACTTCTTAATGAAAACCATGTATGTCAGATTTTTTAAAATCAAATCACAGAATTGGCAAAGTTTCATTTAAACGAAAAATCAGTTTCTTTAACTACCACTTAGTGGTTTCACTATTCATCAAAAATTGAAGTTTTTCAGAAAGATACCAAAACTTCACCCTAAGCTATATTTGATATTCCAAATTCAAAAATGATGTCTATTTTACAAAATTCAAATCATATAAGTCACATTAATTAATTTAATAATTAATTCCTGATGTCATGACAAAAAACGTGTTTTTATGAAATAATAAGTATCAAAAGATTGACACCAGTTTAAGTCCAATTTCAAAGTGAAATTGATTCCAATGACCACCATTGGATTAAGTGGTAAAAATATATTCAGATTACACTTTAATAACAATTAAAAATATAATCTAACCATATAATTAAATTAAATGAAAAAGTAGTTTTGATGTAAAATGCAGTATTTTTCACTATTCATTAAAAAAATGAACATTGTCAGAAAAATACCAAAAATTTATCCAATGTAAATTTCAATGTCCCAATCATAAAGAATATGTTTATTTTGACAAATATAGATTATAAAATTGTCAAAAGTTTGATTTAAAAAGGTTTTTCCATCAAAAGGCAGTAAAACAATCTTTTAAGAATATTAGTGTATTCCATGCATAAGATTATATTTATTTTCATTCTAAGCCTCTAAAACACTATCTTAATCATTAATAGAAATAGATAAAAATATCTATTATTCATTACATACTTGGGATGTTACATCCTTCCCCCCTTTAGAAAATTGCGTCCCCGCAATTTATTTACTTATCAAATAAATGGGGGTACTTATCCCTCATTGCATTTTCTGATTCCCATGTTACCTCTTCCATCATGTGGTTTTTCCAAAAAACCTTTACCTGATTAATCACCTTATTTCGTAACACTTGCTCCCTGTGGTCAAGAATCTGGACTGGTTGTTCCTCATAAGATAGGTTCTCTTCCAGCTGAACTACCTCTAGACTCAAAACATGAGATGGATCTGGCATATACTTTCTCAACATCGAAACATGAAAAAAATTGTGTACCTGAGATAAACTCGGAGGTAAAGCCACCCGGTATGCAACTGATCCAACTCTCTCCAGAATTTCATATGGTCCAATGAACCTTGGACTCAGCTTTCCTTTCTTACCAAACTGCATCACACTTTTCCATGGGGAAACCTTGAGAAAAACATGATCACCTACCTCAAAAGATAGATCCTTCCTCCTGTTGTCCGCATAACTCTTCTGCCTGCTCTGAGTTGTTCTCATGTGTTTCTAAATCAGTTGAACTTTTTTTGCCATCTCTTCTACCAATTCTGGTCCCATCAACTTCCTTTCACCCACTTCATCCCAGAAAGCTAGAGTTCGACACCACTTCCCATATAATGCCTGAAATGGTGCCATCTGTATAATAGAATGAAAACTGTTATTATATGAAAATTCAACCAAAGAAATATGTTGCTACCAACTTCCCTGATAATCCATCGAACAAGCTCGTAGCATATCCTCCAAGGTCTGAATTGTTCGTTCTGACTGCCCATCTGATTGAGGATGAAAGGCTGTACTAAAATTTAATTCAGTACCCAACGACTTCTGAAGGACTTTCCAAAAGTTAGAAGTGAACCTGGGATCACGGTCAGATACAATGGAGAGAGGAACTCCATGTAACCTGACTATCTCTTTAAGATACAAACGGGAAAGTTGATCTAGGGAAAAAGTATCTCGTATAGCAAGGAAATGAGCAGATTTAGTCAAGCGATCAACAATAACCCAGATTGCATTATTACCTCGAGATGTCTTTGGTAATCCCACAACAAAGTCCATGGATATATTCTCCCATTTCCACTCTGGCACTGGTAAAGGCTGAATCATCCCTTTCGGTAACTGCCGCTCTGCTTTAACCTGTTGACAAGTCAAACACTTCACAGTAAAATCAGCAATATCTCTTTTCATTCCATCCCACCAGTAATACTCCCGCAGATCTCTGTACATCTTAGTACTGCCAGGATGAACTGAAAACGGAGAACTATGAGCTTCACATAACAACTCTCTCTTCAACTGTGAATCACAAGGCACACACAATCTCTTCCCAAATCTCAAAACACAATCACTATCAATGTTGAATTCAGGCAACTTACCTTTCTGAACCATCTCTACCTTTTTCTGCAACTCACTGTCTTGATTCTGTGCTTGCTTGATTCTATCTGATAGAGATTATCTCACTGATACCTGAAACAAAAAAGAAGAACTTCTTGCACCAACAACTTCTATGCCAAAGTTCATCAAATCCTTAACCAAAGGATCACATTCCAAATGCAACATTTCTAATGAAGCATTACTTTTTCGACTCAAAGCATCATCCAATTTATTTGCTTTTCCCGGATGGTAATGAATTGTACAATCATAATCCTTGATTAATTCCAGCCATCTCCTTTGTCTCATGTTTAACTCTTTTTGAGTGAATATATACTTTAAACTTTTTTGATCAGTATATATTTCACACTTTACTCCATACAAATGATGTCTCCAAATTTTTAAAGCAAAAACAACAGCAGCTAATTCCAAATCATGTATAGGGTAATTTACCTCATGAGTTTTCAACTGTCGTGAAGAATAAGCAATTACCTGATCATTCTGCATTAGGACGCAACCAAGTCCTTTCAATGAAGCATCACTATAGATAACAAACTCACCATTCCTGGAAGGTAGTTCCAAAACTAAAGCTTTCACCAATATTCTTTTCAATTCCTGAAAACAATCATCACATTCTTTTGTCCAGATAAACTTAACACCCTTCTGAGTTAGCTTAGTCATTGGACTAGATAACCGTGAAAAATTTCTAACAAACCTTCGGTAATATCCTGCCAAACCAAGGAAGCTACGAATCTCAGTTACATTTGTGGGTCTTGTCCAGTCTTCCACAACTTTTGTTTTTGTAGGATCAACAGTTATCCCATCTTTAGAAACAATGTGACCAAGGAAAGAAATTTGTTTCAACCAAAACTCACACTTTCTGAATTTTCCATACAGTTTATTTTATTTTAAGGTTTGCAAGATAACCCTTAAATGTCATTCATGCTCCTCTTTACTTTTAGAAAACACCAAAATATCATCAATGAAAACCACCACAAACTTATCCAAGAACTCATGGAAAATTATATTCATTAAGTCCATGAATACAGCAGGTGCATTGGTTAGCCCAAAAGGCATTACTACAAATTCATAATGGCCATATCTTGTACGGAACGCGGTCTTCGGAATGTCTGCCTCCTTTACCTTCAGCTGATGGTACCCTGATCTCAAGTCAATCTTTGAAAAATACTGAGCTCCCTGGAGCTGATCAAACAAATCATCGATATAAGGCAAAGGATATTTGTTCTTAACAGTGATGTTATTCAAGGCTCTATAATCAATGCAAAGTCTCATTGAACCATCTTTCTTTTTATCAAATAAAACAGGAGAACCCCATGGTGATGTGCTAGGTCGAATGAAACCTTTCTCTAATAAATCTTGAAATTGCTCCTTCAACTCTAAAAGTTCAATTTGAGCCATTCGATAAGGGGGTTTTGAAATTGGATTAGCATCAGGAACTAAGTCAACAGTAAATTCAACTTCTCGATCTGGTATTATTCTAGGCAACTCATCAGGAAAAACATTAGGATACTCATTTACCACTGGCACATCATTAATCTGAACAGTTCCTTTATTTTCAACGATGTGTGCAAGGTAACATTCATTTCCATCTTTTACAAGTTTCTCGGCCTCTTGATAAGTTATCAATAGTAAGGGTTTATTCTTGTACACAAACTGAAAGTCTTTCTGAAAAGAAACTTCTTTAGCTCTACAGCCAATCTTATCATGGTAAATAGAGATCCAATCCATACCCAGGATAACATCAAACTCTAATAGAGGTAGAAAAATAAGGTTTTCTAGTAGGTTATTTCCACAGATAAGGATAAGAAGATTCTTATAAATTCTTTTTGCCTCAACATTTCCCCTAGGTGTTTTTACCAAAAGTTAAGGAGTCATTTCTTGAGATGGTATTCCCATTTTACTAGAAAAGTTTTCAGATATGAAAGAATGTGTAGACCCCGAATCAAACAACACACTGGCATAATCTGAAAAAACAAACAAAGTACCTGATACAACTTCTTTTGATGGACCAGCATCTGCTGAAGTAGTTGCAAAGGATTTCACCACCCCTTTCTGCTTGTAGTCTAACTGCTTCCCATCACTCAAGCTCTTTGTCGGACACTCGTTTGCATAGTGACCCATCTCATTGCACTTATAACATTTCACTAACTGTAAATCAAATTTGGTCTTACCTTCACCTTGATCCTTTTCAGTGCAATCATGAGCCTTATGTCCCATCTTACCACATCGGTAGCACTTTCCAAAATTCAGAAGACATTCCCCAGAATGCCTTTTGCCACATTTATCACAAACTGGAAACTTAGTTTTCTTACCATCAGACTTTTTTGAAGAATTCTTACCTTTCTCCTGCCACCTCGGTCTCTTCTTCTGTTGGTTGTTATAGAATACTTGATCATCGGCAAACTCCATTTCCACCTTCTCAGCACATCGAACAAGCTTTTCATAACTTTTAAACTCATGAGAAGCTAATTCGCTTCGATATTTTGGCTTTAATCCTGAGTAAAAATGATTTATTTTACTATCAAGGTCTCGGATAAAATTTGGATCATACCTTGCCAATCGAGTGATCCTTTCTTCATAGGTAGCCACTGAGTCTTCCTCTTGCCTCAATTCCAAGAATTGCTTTTCCATCCTAAGTCGAACATCCTTAGGAAAATAATTCTCAAGAAACATACCTTTGAATTCATCCCATTCAAGAGCATCAATCTCATTGGTGTCCCTGATATTTTTAACCATAGACCACCACTAATCTGCCTCACCCTCCAAACGGTAAATAGCAAGACTAACCTTTTGATTGTATGAACACCCCATGACATCAAAAATCTTCTCCAGTGCTTTAATCCACCCTTCAGCTAACACAGGGTCAGATGATCCTCTGAATGATGGGGGATGTTGCCTCATGAAATGTTCCACCACTGACATGTTCCTCTGCGGTTGATCTGGATGATCTCGTGCATGGATACCACCACCATTTATCGCTTGAGTCAACTGCGCAATTACTGCAACAAACTGTTCAGTTCCAATTCCGACCATCTCAGGATGCTGATTTGGAAGGTTATTTCCTTCTGTATGCCTTCATAGCACTGCTTCCCTGTTTCCTCTGCGGAAAACCATTCTGAACAAACATGTCTTAGATGAAGCAACATGGTAATCTTCAAATGCTATATCACTTCAATTTGACCATAAAAAAAATATTTTTGGATAATCATTTAATAGAATTCTAACTCCTAAAGTTATCTAAACCGACCTCTGATACCAACTATAAGTCCCCAACCTTAAAATTTACTTAATCTTGAGTTATTACAAGATTACACATTGAGGATCTTTTCGGGTTTAGAGTTTTAGAGAATTAGATCATAAAACTTGCATTACATTCCACATATAAACAAAGTGGTTACATAAAGATAGTATTCTTCTTTCCCATCAATGGAAACATATTTAAAATAAAACATGGATTCTTTCTTGACACTTCCTTGACACTATCATCATATCATGTACCTTTCCCTTGACCTGTGAAAAACATTTCAAAAAAACTTGGGATGAGCATAAAAAGATCAGTAAGGGATATAAAAATATGGAAAGGAAACATGGGTACATATATACATAAGAATGAAATCACACTTTACCCATAAAACATAAGCACTTTAACATACCTCATCAAATCATGAATAAATCGTAGAAATCATAAGACATAAAGGTAACTTGAGGCATTTAGAACATTCTTACGTAGGGAGTAACCCTCTTGGTTACGTTTGGAATACCCATCACAGTATATTCCCTAAATCTCTTCGGAGAAACCTTAACGTTTCACTCATTCGCGTTACCCAATGCATTGGAGAGGTATATCGAGCTCACCCGCCCTTAGTTTATCATAGAACCACCCGCCTTCATAATAATGCCCAAGAACCTCAACATAACCAAATCACATAAAACATGCATATAGGAAACATAACATTTCCACCATTCAATCACAAGATATCAATAAAACACATTGATATAACAACATTATGAAAACCATTTTCAATACCAAAACAAAAGAAAAGTAAAACATGGTATTTATTTTTCTTTTAAAAAAAGTATGGCTTGTAGAGGAAGCCGAAACTCAAATAATGGTCACGGCGGCGGAGAAGTCGTTGTCACCGCATACGTAATACAAAAACATTCCCTTTTGTCGTTTAGTAAACGCTTCATATAAAAAATTATTCCTTTTGGATAAATGTAAAAGTCAAAGGGGTTTATACACCATATAAAAGAAGGTTTTGTATAAAACAAAATATGCCTCAATGAAAGGAGATTGAGACGAAGTCCCATACCTCGGGTCCGACTTGACTCGGTCATTCTTTAATCTCCTGAATAATAAACTTGAGTTAATTTATACTTGTTTAAGAACCTTTTTCAAGTTCATTATTCCTTTTATATCACTTATTTCCATGTCATGAGCACTATTTAATTATTTAAGTTAATAACGGTCGTTTTAACGATCATTGGTACTTGAGTAAAAAATAAGCCCTTTATAATTACAAGTTGTTCATGTATCCATTATATCCAGAATTGTATTCATGATGAAGATATTATATATGTCATATATATCCAGTACATTCATGCATTTATAATATTACATAATCATTTAGAGGTAAGAAATGAAATGCACCGTTCATGGAGACGGTAAGCCGTACGTATGCATGAACGCTACTTTCATTTCTATTTCATATTTTATAGAATGGAATCATGATGATATAAAGGTATATTATAATTACAGTATAATATCATATATAATATCATAGTTCCATCCTTTATACGTCCCACATATGGTATTTAACGAATCAAATCACTTTGAGGGGGCGGTAGTCCGCACTTCCTTAAATGAAGATATCGCGTTTACCCATAATGGAAACCATAAAGGTATGCCCAAAATGAAAAATACAGAAGATTAAGGAAAACATAAACATATTATATATAATATATAAATATAGTGTCATCTTAATGGCCACCTTTGAAGGTGTTAAAATAATGTTGAACAATCATCGTTTCAGGAGGCATAAATTCACCCTCCACGGAAACAGTATGTTCTTTAACCATTAGATGTAGGTGTGTGTAAGTGTAGCTCGAATACTTCTTATAACAACATCCTAGTATATTGAAGATACTGGAGTTGTTACAAAAGAAATGAATAAAAATATTTTAGGGGGTTGGAGAAGAAAAATAAAACAAAAGGACTCAAGTGAAGACATTACCTTAAAATCGGGTAACTCCCTTTGGTTTGAGCTCAAAGGCTTCCTTGGGAAGACTTATGCCCAAAGTGAGGCTTCAAGGAGTAATAGAGGGATGTGTACAGACAAAATGGGCAGGGGTTGGCTGAGCCAAAGGCTTTGGGAGTGTGGGTAAGGAGGTAGAGGTGGGGGCCTTTTATAAGAGGAGAGGAGGGGCACTCTTGGAAAGTAAAGAAATGTTACTTTATTTTCAAATGGTTTTCGGATTTTAAAGGTCCCACATTGATATAATTCTAGGCTAAGGTGATAAGGGTTGAAAATATACCCACCCTATAGGTTTTGGACATGTGTAGTTCATAAAGTTTACATTATCATTTCATTTTATTTAAATCGTCAAATAATGAGGTCATCGCTGCATCATTATGATGTCATAAATAATTTAATTTATTTAAAGTCTAAAAAATTATAAAAAAATACTATGATGTAGGAAATATTTTTATCTTTCAATGAATATTTATAATCAAAAATCTGACTTGTATAACCCCATTTAAAAATTGTTTTAGTAAAACATATGATGTTTGTGTCATTTTTACTTTATCATTAAATAAAAAATTATTTATGTCATTTCCCAACCAAAGTGGCTCCATGGGGTCCCCAAGTTGACCCATGGATTGTCTTGGTCGGCCATGACACATCCAATGAGGGTAGGACATGTGTCAAGCTCATCTCATATTATTAAAACATTATTTTTACCTTAAACTACACTAATTACCACTAATCGCGATTAAGAACATAAAAGTTACTATTCACCAAGAAATTATTTTAATCTCAGTGAACCACATTTTACTTCTTAATGACAACCATGTATGTCATATTTTTAAAAATCAAATCACAGAAGTGGCAAAGTTTCATTTAAACGAAAAATCAGTTTCTTTAACTACCACTTAGTGGTTTCACTATTCATCAAAAATTGATGTTTTGTCAGAAAGATACCAAAACATCACCCTAAGATATATTTGATATTCCAAATTCAAAAATGATGTCTATTTTAAAAAATTCAAATCATATAAGTCACATTAATTAATTTAATAATTAATTCCCGCTGTCATGACAAAAAGCGTGTTTTTATGAAACAATAAGTATCAAAAGATTGACACCAGTTTAAGTCCAATTTCAAAGTGAAATTGATTCCAATGACCACCATTGGATTAAATGGTAAAAATATATTCATATTACAATTTAATACCAATTAAAAATATAACATAACCATATAATTAAATTAAATGAAAAAGCAGTTTTGATGTAAAATGCAGTATTTTTTACTATTCATTAAAAAAATGAACATTGTCAGAAAAATACCAAAAATTTATCCAATGTAAATTTCAATGTCCCAATCATAAAGAATATGTTTATTTTGAAAAATATAGATTATAAAATTGTCAAAAGTTTGATTTAAAAAGGGTTTTCCATCAAAAGGCAGTAAAACAATCTTTTAAGAATATTAGTGTATTCCATGCATAAGATTGTATTTATTTTCATTTTAAGCCTCTAAAACACTATCTTAATCATTAACATACATAGATAAAAATATCTATTATTCATTACTTACTTGGGATGTTACACCCAGTGTGAGCTGAGTCTGTACCTTGTGTTTCTTTCCTTTGTTGTAATACCTTAGTGGTATTCTTGTATGTGGCGTACCTGTGTGGTACTTAACTTCGTGGTAATCATTCCTTTGTGGAACAGTTAAGCTTAGAATTTTGAGTTGGACTATGGGTTTCCTCGTGATTGATATGGTTATACTTGATAACTTAGGTATATGTATGGGAATATACCTATGTAAGGTTTTCAGTTGATTTCATGCTATGTGGTTTATCCTTTGTGGATTTTGTGAGACATTGAGAGTCTCGAGGTCCCTAATGAGTATCGTTATACTCACCCCATCATGGGATATGCCCACACCTTGTTGTGTTTGGTTTAGACGACGGACATCGCTGATTGAGGCTGAGGGTACCATGACTGGTCGGTGCCTGGAGGTGGACCATATGGCGTGTTAGTACGTAGAGAAGACAAGCAGACGTGGAGTGTTTAGGAGGTGATCTGTACCTACCGTTCAGGTAGGAACCTTGGAGGATGACCCATTAGTTGTATTTCTCTTTCTTCAGTTGTATTGTAATTCAGTTGTACTTGTACCTTTATAGTTGGGCTTGTATTCTGGCCCCTTTTTACTTACTTTCAGCACTCCCTTGTTATAAAGTTTACTCGTGTTCGTATCTTGTTGTGTGATTGGTTGTGTGTTTTTACAGGATATAAAGGAAATGCCTTCCCAATTTTAGGGAATATGCCTTCGGTGCTAGTCGCTAGCCCCTGGCCTATGGAAGGTGGGCTTTGGGTAGTCACAACATGGGCCCCGGGGGACGGGTCATGACAAATTGGTATTAGAGGGCTGGGTTCTACCATAGAATATTGGACTCTGATCTTTTAACGGAAAAAATATTTAGTGTAGTGAGTGTGGTTATCAATTTAGGGAATCTAGTGTTGGTACGGCCGCCGACGTATCCATACACCAGGACCCTGACTTTTGATTTCTGATACAGTGCACAAAAACACTGATTGCGTGTGTGTTTCAATAGTTTTCATTATGATCTCTTTGAGTCAGCTCACCAGGTATAACTTATTGACCATGGATCACCTTTTTCTTTTTAGTATGCCTATACGCAGATAGCTAGCTATGGTTCTGAGTATAGTACGCACTGATAGCCCATCGAGCAAAGAGGCGCCAGTTGAGGAACTAGCGGTACCATTACCCGTTGGGCCACCGATGACACAAGCCCCCGAAACAGAGGGTGCATGCCGCTTGAGCATGTTTAATGAGTTACAGTGCCAGATTCCACCTAGGTTCAGGAGAGAGACAGATGCACATGCGACTGAGGATTGGTTGGAGGCCATGGTGAGAGTCTTTCGACAGGTAGGGACACCAGATGATCACATAGTGATCCTTGCCGCCAGCCTTCTACAGGAAGCAACAGGTAGTTGGTGGAGCTTGATGCTCCAGGTTCATGACAAGGTGATGCTTCTCTAGGCATACTTTGAGATCCTATTTCAGGCAGAGTTTTTCCCAGTGACTCTTCACACAGTGCACATAAAAGAGCTTCTTCATCTATAACAGAACAACATGGATGTGGATCAGTACTCAACGAGGTTCACCGAACTCTCATGCTACTCCACTAACATGGTACAAGACCCATTATTTGAGGCCTGGACCATCGAGTAGGGACTCATGTGGGAGATCAGGGCATCGATGATCTCACTCAGCATTCCGATGCAGGAGGGGGTGTTAGACCGAGCCCTCTTAGTGAAGAGTTTTCTTGCTGAGCAGTCACCAACATCGCGACCCACCACCAATCATCACATAGTAGAGTCTTCTACAGCTGGTGGAAGAAATTTTTCACAGAGGTCCAAGAGGACCAGAACTACAGGTGGACGACCACATGACTCAGGATCAGTTGTGCGGGGTACCGAAGACAGAGCTGGTCATGCGAGGAATAGGCAGTGTTTCACATGCGGCGGGTTGGGTCACATGGCTCGTGACTGTCTGACCCGCCATACAGATGATCAGAAAACAATCAAAGGACCTCCCAGGAAGAGACAGAGGTTTGACTGAGGATGTTCGCAGGGAGCAGGTGGATGTGGAAGAGGAGTTGGTCGTGCAGTTTGCGGTGGGTGACAATTTAAGATGTCACCACCACCACCACCACCACCACCACCAGGTGGTCCACCCCAACCACAGGGAGTAGGTGGAAAAGGGCGAGCTCAGATCCAGGCAGCTAAGGCCTATGACCACAGTGATTTGGATATAATATGAGGTATGATCTGTGTCTACTACACCTTAGCTGTAGTGCTTATAGACACAGGTGCCAATCATTCTTTTATTACCACTACCCTTTTTCGGAGCTTGGGGATTCCGATAGAGCCGTTGGCTCGATCTTTACGGATAGAGACTCATACGAGAGAGGATTCGATGATTACACACTAGTGGAAGAAGTGTGAGATTACTCTAGGAGGAGAGAGATTTTGCTGGGATCTTCTAGTAGCGGCATCGAGGCCTTACGGCGTCATCTTGGGTATGGACTGGTTATCTATAGTCCATGCTCAGATTGACTGTATTAGGCACAATGTGCGGTGTTTCCACATGTATGGGACAAGGTTTACGTTCATCGACGATAAGGGAGCATTTTCAATATAGGATGGACTTACTCAGAGGTGAGTGCAGCCGATCACTCATCAGTTGGCTAGCCTCACCCTCAGAGCGGTTGATGTGGAGAGTCCGAGCTATCCTGTAGTGGTGGATCAGTACATGGATGTTTTTTCTAATGATGTTTCGGGTCTACCTCCTCATAGAGAGTTGGACTTTTACATTTACTTGTACCCTAGGATGACACTGATGTCTACACTAGTGTATCGGATGGCTCTCACGGAGCTTCTTGAGCTGCAAGTATAGCTGGAGGAATTGCAGGGTAAGAGATTCATTTGGCTCAGTTTTCTCCTTGGGAAGCCCCGATATTGTTCACCAAGAAGGCAGATGGAAGATTGAGACTTTGTGTTGACTACCAGTTCCTGAACCAGGTGACCGTGAAGAATAAGTACCCACTTCTGAGGATTGAAGACCACTTTGATCAGCTGAAGGGAGCACAGTGGTTCTCGAAGATAGACCTCAGGTCAAGCTATCACCAGATTAGAGTGTGAGATGCGGATGTGCAGAAGACGACATTCAGATGTCGGTACGACCATTATTAGTTCTTGGTGATGCCTTTCAATGTGACCAACACCCCAAAAGTGTTCATGGGGCTCATGAATAGAATCTTTTAGCCATTCTTTGATCGCTTTGTGGTGGTCTTCATCGATGACATTCTAATATACTCGGATACTGAGGAGGAGAATTCCTATCATTTGCAGATAGTTCTGGACACACTCTGAGAGCACCAACTTTATGGTAAGCTCTCGAAGTGCCAGTTTTGGATCCGAGAGGTGCACTTTCTAGGACACGTCATCTCATAGGCTAGAGTTGTAGAGGATCCACTAAAGATTGAGGCAGTACTTGCTTGGGAGCCACCCAGGAGTGTGATAGAGGTATGAAGTTTCCTGGGTTTGGATGGATAGTATTATAGGTTTGTGCTATATTTATCTAGAGTTTCAACACCTCTATCAGCATTGACAAAGAAGGGGAAACCCTTCGTTCGATCAGAGAGATGCCAAAGGAGTTTTCAGGAGCTGAGTTAGAGGCTAACTAGTGCTCCCATATTGAGGCTACCGGAGGAGGGCGTAGGGTACGCAGTCTACTACGACGCATCAGGGAACAGACTCAGATATTTCCTAATGAAGGAGTGAGTAGTGATCACATATGGTTCTCGATATCTGATACAACATGAGAATAACTATGCTACACATGACCTGGAGTTAGTAGTAGTGGGTTTCACCTTGTATATGTGGCGACATTACTTGATGGGTGAGTGTTTTTATAGGCTACTCGGATCACAAGAGTCTCAGGTATATCTTCAATCAGAAGGACCCGAACCTAAGGCAGTGACATTGTATTGAGTTCCTCTAGGACTATGACTTTGAGATAGTCTATACTCCTGGGAAGGGGAACATTGTACATATGCACTCAGCAGAAGATCTGGTATACAACTATTAGGTGAGGTGACAGAGTAGCTGGCTGCTTTGCAGATATAATTTGTGGATCAATATAGAGCAACTTTTCTTCAGTCTCTTACAGTCACTCCCCCACTTCTTCAGCGATTCAGGGAGGCACAGTGTGGGGATACTGACTGTGAGGATCAAAGTTCTCAGATATCCACAGGACAGGAACCTGATGGATTTTCTGAAGGTGGGGAGCACGCCATTCTTTTCAGAGGATGTACCATGGTACCCGTGTCACTTCAAGATGAAGTTTTGAGGGGGTTCCACACATCCCCTATAGAGGTACATCCAGGAGCGCCGAAGATGTTCCAGGACCTCCGACAACAGCACTGGTGGTCAGGAATAAAGAAAGTAGTAGCAGAGTTTTTCTCTAGGTGCCTCACTTGTCAGCAAGTGAAGGTAGAGCATCAGGTACCAGAAGGATTGGTTCATACTTTAGAAGTTCCAGAGTAAAAGTGGGATGGGATTTCCATGGACTTTGTGATGAGACTTCCACGTACATCTAGGGGTCAGGATTCTATCCGGGTGATCGTCGACTGACTCACAAGTCAACCCACTTCCTACCGATCAGAGAGTAGGGTTCGGTAGAGAGCCTGTGATAACTCTATGTGCAGGAGATTGTGTGGATACATGGAGTACCCTTGATTATTGTCTCTGATCATGATACATGTTTTACTTCTCGGCTATGGAAGGGGTTGCAGGAGGCTTTCGGGATGCAGCTTCGTTTGAGAACCACCTTCCATCCTCAAACAAATGGCCAGACTGAGTGGACCATTTAGACCCCTTAGAACGTGTTGTGTGCTTGCATCCTTGACTCTGGTCGCAGTTGGGAGGATCACATGCCTTTGGTGGAGTTTTCATACAACAATAGCTATCACTCCACCATTGGGATGACACCTTTTGAGGTGTTGTATGGGCGACCTTGAAGTTCACCTTTGTGTTGGACTAACCCAGGGGAGTCAGCACTCATGGGACCAGATATGGTACGGGCTACCATGGAAAAGGTACATGTCATCCCGGAGTGGCTGAAGACTGCACAGAGTTGGAAGAAGTCTTATACTGATAGGAGATAGAGACCTCTCGAGTTTGAGGACGGTGACCATGTCTTTCTACGGGTCTCACCTCGATGAGGTTTGCGGAGATTTGGATGGGGTGGAAAGTTATCTCTGAGGTTTATCGGAACCTTCCAGGTCCTCAGTATAGTTGGCGAGGTGGCTTACCGCCTAGATCATCTACCTTAGTTGCAACGGGTGCACAATATTTTCCACATATACTAGCTAAGGATATACGTGCATGATCCATTCCACGTCATCGACCACGATGAGTTGGATGTTTACAGAGGTTCCAGTAGATATTGAGGGTTGACAGGAGAGGGTCCTTCATGGGCGGTCGATACCTCTGGAGCGTGTTCACTGGTAGCACGAGAACCTCCAAGAGATCACATGGGAGCGGGAGGCTCAGATACGTGCTCAGTACCCCCACTTGTTTCCTTAGTATGAGTTGTGGATTACGAGGATGTAATGACCAGCAGTCAGAAGAATGTAAAGACCCGGAAATTACAAGTAATTGATTTTAATTATATGGGAATTTTACGAGTCCGAGAAAATTGACGACGCGTGATTTTGAGGTCCGGTGTGCCTGAAATGAATTTCTGAACTTTTTTTCAGGTACATTCAGTAAACGTAAAAGTGGGTTTTTGTAACTTTTTAACCGGTGCTCAGAATTGCAATCCGAGGGCACCGTTGAACTCGCAGTGCCAGTATTTTCTTAAGGAGACCTTCACCTCGACTGTAGTAGGTCGAGCGTGAAAGATAGATTTTGTGTTTTTCGTGGAAATGAAAAATAAAATAAAATAAACTTTTATTTTATTTTATTTTGAAACTTTCCAAATGAATGTTAAAGAGGTGGGGACCACATAAACTAAAACCCCCATTTTGAAATTAAATGTGGGGACCACCCGAACCCCATTTAATGGGAGATAACTCTTGAACATCATCAAATTAATTAATTATTCCTACTCTCCAATTAATTATTTGATCCATTTAATTTTGTTCCAACATAAATTAAATGTATAAACCTACTTTAATTTATGTTGGATCCTCATTTTATTATTGGGGGAAAATTGTTGGCAAAGGGGTGAGTGGGGAGAACTTTGGAGAAACATTATCCAAGGAAGGACTCTTATCCTTCGATGGATATATCTCCAACGAAGAACTCCATCGAAGGATCTCCAATGAAGAATGAACCGATGATCGAGGAAACGCCGACGTTAATGAATTCACCCTTTCCTCTCCTCACCAACATCAATGAGTAATCAAGGTAGGGTTTGATGTTTTAAATACCTCCCTTACCCATTCTTGATGTTCTTTGTGATTCAAAATTAGTGAACCGCTTGATACCGCTATAATGTGGTGGGTGCGGGCCAAATGAACATGGCCCGACCTCTCCGCAATCCCTTGTGGTTTTTGATGAAATATTTACGACAGAGGAAGAAGACAACCAATCTGGCCACTAGAGAAGGAGAAGCATGTGACCGCGCTGCACGGAGAGGATAGCTAGTCATCTGGCCAGTCGCGGCGGACCGCCGCACTATGGCCGCCCCGCCGCACCGCGACCGTCCCACAATGCTACGACGCCCCGCCGCACCGTGACCGCCCCGCCTCACCGCGGCCACCTCACACTGCGGGCCGCCCAGCGTAGGCCGGGCTAGACCCAACGGGCTGGGCCAGACCTAGTAGGTCGGGCCGGGTCACCCAAGCCGGGTCGGACCGAACCCAGACCAGTTTTGACTCTATACATTCTTTTGGCCGTAACATTGGCATTAGGCGTCCGTTTGATGAACCGTCTGTGGCGCCAGAAACCTTGGAGCGAGAAGAGCCTTTTGGTATACCCCACTCAATATTTGGATAAAGTTAGGGTACAGTTAGGTGGGATCGAACATGTATCCAACCAGGCCCTCATTATTAAAAGGCTAATAACTTACATATCGAGCGTCCGTTTGACACACTGTCTGTTGCATTGAGACCCATATGATGTGTCAGACCTTTTAGATACTTCTTCATAGGAATTAGTGTAAGTTGGAGTATTGACTAGTAACTTGAGGAGAGTAATCTCCTGAAGACGAGAAAGATTAGTGTGGGAACCCTTTTGCTGGCTGTGACGATGTACTAGGATCCTGTGTGGGTCTGACGATGTACTAGCGGTGTACTAGGATCCTGTGTGGGTCAGACGAGGTACTGAAGATGTACTAGGATCCTGTGTGGGTCTAATGAGGTACTGGAGATGTACTAGGATACGGTGTGGGTCTGACAACGTACTGATGATGTACTAGGATCCTGTGTGGTTCTGACGACGTACTGGCGATGTACTAAGATTCTGTGTGGGTCTGAAGACATAATGACGCTGTACTAGGATCCTGTGTGGTTCTAACGACGTTCTGATGATGTAATAGGATCCTGTGTGGGTCTGACGATGTACTAACAATGCACTAGGATCCTGTGTGGGTATGATGACGTATTGACAATGTACTAGGATCCTAAGTGGGTCTGACAATGTACTGACGATGTACTAGGATCCTGTGTGGGTCTGATGATGTACTGATGATGTACTAGGATCTTGTTTGGGTCTGAAGATGTAATAGGATCCTGTGTGGGTCTGATGAAGTACTAGCATCCTGTGTTGGTCTGAAGATGTACTACGATCCTCTATGGGTCTGATGATGATTTAGGATCCTTCGTGGGTATTCCTCTTAACAGAGTAAGATGAATTAGTAGTTTCATTTAATCATCTATACTACTGTACATAAGATATACCTAGTGTGAGATGAGTCTGTACCTATTTTTACTTTCGTTTGTGGTAATACCTTGGTGGTATTCTTTTGTGTGGCATACCTGTGTGGTACTAACCTTCGTGGTACTCCTTCCTTTGTGGAACAGTTGAGTTAGGTCTTTTGAGTTGGACTCTGTGTTTCCTCATGATTGAGATGGGTATACTTGATAACTTAGGTATATGTATGGGCATATACATAAGTAATGTTGTCAGTTTATTTCATGATGTGTAGTTTATTCTTTATGAATTTAGTGAGACCTTGAGGGTCTTGGGGTCCCAACCGAGGATACTTATACTTACCCCTGCTTGGTCTATGACCTCACCTTGTTGTGTTTGGTGCAGACGACTGATAGTGCTGATCAAGGCTGAGGGTACCAGGACTGTTCGGTGCCCAGAGGTGGACCATACGGCGTGTCAGTACGCAGAGGAGATGGGAAGATGTGGAGTGCTGAAGAGGCGATCTATACCTACCCTTTAGGTAGGAACCTCACATGATGAACCATTAGTTTTCTTTATCTTTCTTCAGTTGTATTGTATTTCAGTTGTACTTGTACCTTTACAGTTGTTCTTGTATTCTTGCCCCTTTTTACTTACTTTCAGCACTCTCTTGCTATACAGTTTACTCATGTTCATATCTTGCTGTGTTCTTAGTAGCATGTGTTTATAGGATATAAAGGCAACGCCTTCATGTTTTTAAAGAATATGCCTTCGGTGCTAGTTTCCATCCCCTAGACTATGGAAGGTGGGATTGGGGTAGTCACGGAACGTGCCTCGGGGGATGGGTCATGACAACCATTATCATTATTTGAAGTTATCTGATGTTTTCCATGATTTAATTTTCTCAAGGCACTATCTATTTGGAGGCTACTTCACAGTGTTTAATTACAATAAAATCAATAAATATATATTTTCATAGTGGTATTTAAACTTAAGGTAGTTTTGGTGTGTATAATATGTTTAATCATTTTATTTTGATCTCTAGAATATTCTTGGGAAAGAAAATATATCTGTTGATGCTCTCAATAAGAAAATTCCCCCTCAAAGGGTTTAAGAGGAAAGGTAGGAATGGTGGTTAATGAATGAAATACAATTATATTTATTTAAGGATTAAAGTGAGATACATTTATACAACATCAATCTTAGAAAATTTATTATGTATAATTTTAAGGACTACTATATATTTGATCTGGATTATATCATTATATCAAAAATACTTGATGTAGGGGAGATCCTTGATGTTTGGCTTCAAGATTCCCATTATTTATTAAACATATATGGATGGATGGAAGTCCATAATATTATGGGATATAAAGTAATGAAATAATATATTTATTCTATGTTTTTTGTATGTATCAGAGTCATGATAAATGTATAGTGATATTCATCACTAATTTTTGAGGCTTAATAAGAAGGATGATATAACAAGGTTCATTTCCATATGATTCACTTGTCAATGAGTGAAAAAATAGCATCAAATTCCAACATGTTATTTTTCCCACTTCATATACTAGTATTGAAATGGAATGAGATTACTATAGACATTGTAACCAGTCTATCAAGATCCTCAAGAGGGTTAGACATAGTTTGTGCAATTGTTGATCATCTAAATAAGATGAGTCACTTTTTTCCAATCAATGAAACTTATTTTGTTGTTGAATTAGGAAAACCATATAACCTTGATATTGTTATGATTCATGGTATAGAGATTGAAATTTTTTGTAACGGAGATATGATGTTCACATATTTGTTTTTGACAATGGTTATAAATATCTTTGGGTTCTCAGGTAAAATTTAGTACCAATTTTCACCCATATATTGTTGGTTAGTCTAGGAAAACCATTCATATATTCATGGATATGTTACAAGAAAATATTATTTATACCATTGGCTCATGGTTGTATCATCGCTCATTAGTAGAATTATCATATAATAATAGCTTCCAATCATCCATAAAAATGGCTCATTTTGAGGCTCTTTATTAGAGGCACTTTTATTCTCTTATCTATTGGAATGAAGTAGGAAAATAAACTGATAATTTTAATAAAATAATATAAGGGATGATGAAAGAGGTTATATTGATTCAAAAAATGTTGTAGATGAATTAATGATGAAAATAATAATATTTTTACCATTGAATAAGAACTTTGTAGTTCATTGTTTGAGATTATGTTACTCTTTATGTTTTTTCAATATTCGGTCCCCAACGAATAGGTAAGCGATGAAGATAATATTTTCATACATTTTATTTGTATAATATAATGTTTTAAATCCAAATAATTTTTTAAGGTTAATTATCACTTTTTAGGTTTTTAAAATAACTTGAGCTTAATTATGAAAAAAGAATAGTTTTGGTTTTTTAATTTTTCTATCGTTTTTATAATTCTGGCATAACTTTTTCCACACAAATCCAAATTAGAAAATTAATTTTTTTTAATTAAATTTTTATTGGGATACATTTAATACAACTGGAATATGAGCTAAATCTGTTAATCTTAGGCTCAAATAAACCTCACAATTGGTTTATTGAAATCAATAAACAGTTCAGATAAATTTTTAATATGAGTCCATATATAACAAGGTAGAAGTCCACATGAGTTTAAACATTAAATGGATATAGGAGATATGAATTTTAATAATATTTTAATCTATTTATTCTCAATATTAATCCTTTTTCAAGGATATAAAGTCATAGAAAATCAAAACATTGATATTTAAAAAGTTTTTCAGGAAAAAAATAATTCCTCAAGAATTTTTATCATAACATTGGATATACATAGAAAATGACGTTTAAAGTTTGAGGGGGGATGAAATAGATATAAAGGAAAAACTTTTAGAATAAAACATTCTATGATTAGTCCATTTATTTGGAGAAAAATTCACTGTATTACAAAGTGAAAATTGTTTACTCCTAGTTCCAATAAATATACACCCCCACTTTCATTTAAAGGAGTCCACCATTTTAGTAGTTAAGGAGGGGTTTTATAGAATTAATAGAATTCTAAATTTTTAATATATATATTTTTCATATTATTCTCTCTTTATTTATTTTTTATATTTTATTTTCATTCATGATGCCCTTCTCAACTCAATGAAAATTGGGAAATAAACTCATTGCTTGTTTGAGGGAGGAGACAGTGCTTGCTTTGATTATTTTGTTCTTGAATGCATTTTTATTATTATATTATTATAATTTGGTTATAGTTAAACTGATTAGAGTGTTTGATCACCCCTTTTCCCTATCATCTATTTTCTTCTTCCTTATTCCCAAATATTTCTTCCCCCTAATAATTAAGTCATTCATACAGGGGAGTTTGGCTTATGCATTGATGTGGAAGATATTTATCCTTTATGAAAAGTTATAAATGATGAATAATTAAAATTCAAAAAGGTGGGTGTAGTGTGGAAGGTTTCTATCACTACATTGAATGAGATAATGAGTTTATTTTTATACAATACTGATTACATCACTATAAACTATAAAGAACAACAACTCTTCACTGATTTATTTCTTTATTACTAATTTCATTTGGTATGCATGTTATTTTTACATTATATTTATAATTTTATATATCACTTACATTTTTTATAAACCCACACTATATTAGTATGTTTTATTTTTAATATATTATAGATTATAAATAATATCAATAGAATAATGGTGTGTATGAGTGGCCTCCTCAAGAGATCAACCATTGGTATTGCACTATATGCATGATTTGGTAAATAAGGATCTATTTTATGAAGATCCATAAAAAATCCATGAACATTAATTTGGAACTATTACCTAGGATTATAATAGATTTCATACAATATTTTTTATAATAAATAAAAAAATTTAAAAAATAGAAAAAAATTCATTACATATCATTATTTCTTGAGTCAAGATGAAATTTTATAGTAATTTTTATATGATTTATCTATTAATTATTTTGATGAGTCTATAAAGGATTAATTATTTAAAACTAAAGTGAAAAAAAATATATAATTCTAAAAGAAAATTTTATAATTCAAGAAGAAGTGAGTAACCAAATGAAGATAATTTCCACTTTTGTTAAGGAGTTAAAATCATTATGGTGATTATAGATAAAAATCATGTTTAACATGAATTTAATATCATTAACCCATCATTATTAGTTGAATAAACTAAGGTGTATCATAAATAATTCTTAGATAATTCACTTCCCTATCTTATATAAAAAATATCAATGGATTTTCTAAAAGAGAAAGGGTATAAAGTTGAAAAATTTAAGGGTGGTGAAAACTTTCAGTATTCATTTCATTAAAAAATCATTGATTCTAAATTGAAAATGGATCTACCTTATTCTGATTTTATAGGTTTGTTTACAACAATGATATTCCTATAAGATAATGAAAATTAAATTTTCTTTATTGAGGAGAATATGATGCTAGAATTTGAATAAGAGGAAGAAGATATCGAGGAGAAAGTGGTGGAACAAATTCTATTTCTACATCAACTTTCATATAACATAGAGAAGGACCCCATGGTAGTCGATAGGGAGCACCCATACCTTCCCTCCCCACTTGAAATCTCAAATTTTCTATTTCTTCTATCTTTGAGGTTGGGAATTTTATTATTTTATTTTGGGTTTCCCACTCTCAACATCTACTTATGGACATAAAGATAAATAACATGTGGTGGTTCATTATATTAAATACTCATCCTCATTATGATTGGGGATAAAATTCTATAACTTCTTAACTATGGGAAATAAAAACGTATCACCCACATGGAGATCTAAACTAATACTAATCCCTTTTATTTCTTTCTACTTATTTTCAATTTAATTTAAATACAGTTCTTATGTTTTGTTTTATTTCTTTATTTTTTATATTTTTAAATTTTTAGTATCTGGGTGTCCAAATCAAGGATATAAAATCTCAAATAATCTCAATTTGTGTCTCTCTTATTTAGTTTTGTTTCCCCAATATTTTTTTGTTGAACTGAAATGAGGGGTAGTTAAATTTAAGTATAGGGGGAGTGTCAACCTGATTAGAAGTTGTTGTGTCTTTATTTTACTTTTTATATTTTTAGGAACATTTATTTTCAATTAATATTGATATGATTTTTTACTCTTGAATTTATTTGGTGCGTTTTCTTGATTTTTGAAGAAATGGATTTTAAATTATTGTTGATGGGGAACTTTTTCCCAGTATTTTATTTTCATGAATTTTCATGAATTTATAATGTTTTTGAAATCCATTCCCATGAAACACTAATATAAATTATTTTCCCATCCTATATGGTATTCTAAAACATTTTATCATATTCTTCTTAATACCCACACTTTCTTGAGACAAACTTGGATTTTGTGAGTAAACATGAAATTATTATTTTCCTTTTTCAAAGAATTAGAGTTTGTGTAATGTTTTTAAATTGATTGAGACATTTATTTGGAAAAACAAATTTTAATGTGAAAAATAAATTCATATCTACCCTTTTTTATTCCTTATAATTCATGAGTTTTTTTATATTTTTAAGCCACATCACATGTCGATTTTCCTTTACCTACCTAAAATCCTAATATTTTTACATGGATATTTCAGGTTTGAGTGTGGGGGAAGAACCTTTATTATATGTTATTTAGAATACAACTCATTGTTGGGTGTGTAGGGGTGTTTCGTTATTTTTTAAATTTTAGTCATGTGAATATTTCATTGTTCATTTTAATACATTCATATCATATTTTTAAAGAGAAAATTAAAAAATTAGAAATTAAAAAAATAGATTAAAAAAAATTGGATATTATACTGAATTATTAATTATACTTTTATGAATCATTTACTTCTCAAAAATATAGTTCATGAATTTTTATTCATTCATTTTATTCAATTTTCATCACTAACTCTATAAAAATTTAATAAAAGTGAAAAATAGAAAAAGAAAAATAGGAGAATTATGATGAATTTATTAATTTTATTAATTGACTGATATATAGAACATGTCACAAAAAGGGTGTTTGGTGTACAATTTTTAATGGGATTTGGGTGATTTAATTCTTATTATTTCACTGGAATATCCATGAATTGGTATCTAAGAGTTCAGCCTTAAATATTTGAATGTTTTCACCCACCAACCCTTAGCCACAAATATAACCATGAAAATTACTCATGATTAAATGAATTTTTATGTATCATAGTATGTATAGATGAAAATTTTCACAATCCTATGGTCACATAGGCATTTTACAAGTATGGGAATAACTCCACGTTAAAATTTTCTTAAGTAAAGAGTGACACGAATTTCATTATGAGGTAAGTGTGATTGGGTCATGAATGAATTTTTTAGTTTATAAAATTTAAATGTTTTAGAATAAAATGAAATAGATTTTTTTTCATAGATAAGACATGATAGACTTATATTTTTTAAAATATCTTGAAAATCTATCACTTTTGATTTTTTTGTGAATTTTGATTTGGATATTTGATGATTTCCCAAGATTGAAATTCTTATGTGTGGTGGAATGATAAAGATAATAATTTAATTAATTTTATTATGTAATAAAATGTTTTAAATAACACAATTTTTGATTTTAAGGTGAACTGTTACATTTTTAGGTTTTTGGAATTATATGAGCTTAATTATGAAATGGTTTAAATTTATATATTTAATTTTTTTTATCATTTTTATAATTCAGTGATAATTTTTTTTAAATTAATCACAATTGAAAAATTACTATTTTATAAATAAAGTTTTATTTTTATAAATTTAATCCAACTGGACAAGGAGAGGAATCCAGGAATTTGAGGCACAAATAAAGCTCGCAATTGGGGTATCAAAATCTATACATAGTTTAGATGAATTGTTAATATGAGCTTATATATAACAAGGCATCGGTATAAAAAATATAAAATTTCACATAGAGATATAGGATAGGCCATGGAACAATTTATTCAATTGTCACTACTCGATATTTGGCCTTCTTAAGTCCATAAATTCAGGTGAAATGGAATCATCATAATTTGAACAGTCTATCAGGACAGAAAAATTTTCTTTAGTAATTGTATCATAAATCTTGATACAAATTTACAATGAAGCTACAAATTTGAGGGATCACATAAAATATATAAATAAATAACTTTTTATAAGTATTATTTCCAATATTCACCCCTTTAATGGGATAAAAATTCACTATATCTCAGAGGTCAAATCTGGATAAAAAAATTCCACCCCTCTTATCTATAAATGTATGATTAAAATTTAATTTCAAGAAGTTAGTTATTTTAGTAGAAAATGAGGGGGTTTATACTATAATATTATTCTACCTTTTTAATATATATTATTTTTCTTCTTCTCTGATTATTTCTTTTTATCTTTTATATTCTCCCATTTCTCTCTTGTCAACTACATGGAAATGAATAACTAACCTCATCACTTGTTTGAGGGAGGGAGTAGTGATTGATTTCATTTTTCTGTTCTTGAATGTCTTTTTCAAGTTAAATTATAATAATTCAATGATAGTTTAATTTATTAGGGTTTTGGCCTCCCCCTTTTCCCTATCATACTCTTTATTCTTCCTCTTTCACAAATATTCCTTCTCATTAATATTTATATCATTCAGATGATGAAGTTTATCTTAAGTATCAATGTGGAAAATAATTATCTTGTATTTATAGGTATTGGTGTGGTAGAATTAAAATTTTAAAGGAAGGGTGTAGTGTGAAAGTTCTTTATCGCTATATTGAATGGAATAATGATATTGTCTTTATATAATAATGACTACATCATTTTGAACTCCTAATAAAAAAACTCTTCCCTTATTTATTTATTTCTAACTAATTTAATTTTGTTTTAATGTTATTTTTATACTATATTTATTTATTTATATATCAATTTCATTTTTATAAACCCCCACTATATTAATAATTTTTTTTGTATATTTTAGATTATAAATGGTGAAAATAGAAGAACGATATGCGTGAGTGGTCTCATTGAGAGATAAACCTCAGGTATCAAACTATATTTCAAGCTAAGTTAAATAAGAATTAACGACTAGGGATCCGTGAAAAAATCTTTCACATCATTAAGCAGGTAAATTTAACTCTAAGTTTTGTTAGAAATTTTAAAATCATGGGAAGTGTCAGAGATATTTATTATCATCTTTCTTTACCTCTAAAATTTAGTTTCATGTATAATACCATACATGTTTCTTAATTGAGTTAATATATACCTGACCTTATTTGTATGATATCATATAAAAATATGGACCTTCAAATGGGTGTATACTATGTTGGGAAACCTATTTCTATCATCAACTAAAGTGAAAAGTTGTTTAGATGAATGTCAATTCCTTTAGTTTAGGTCTTGTTCTAGTATTGAAATATCCAAGATAAAACATGGGAATTAGAAGTTGAGATAGATATTCAGCTTCCTAACTTGTTCCTTCATGAATATACTTCATACTTTTTTATGGATGAGAAACTTGATGGTGGTGTATTTGAAGGGTACATCAAATATATGGGTTAATTTTCTGCTTTAATTTTAGCTATTCATTTACCTTTTTAGTGTAATTTTGATGTTATATAGGATATATAGGTTTTTTGAAGACAAAGAAAGGATAATGAAATGGTTTATTGTGTTGGTATAACACCAATTACCCAATGGACTTGTAATGGGTACCGGGTGGTTCCTGGTGGGATATATTAAATCTATCAACTCTACAAGGTACCTATTGGCTTGTACCATGTACCTGATATAGCTAAAGATTATTTATTTTAATTTATGGGGAAAATTTAACTTTTTATCTCAAATCATAACCCATAAATTATAATTCTCTTGGGATTTTACTTTTTTTCAATCATGTTATCATCACCTTGGAGCTTTATTTTCCTTCTGCCACCTCATTTGAATCCATCTTTAAGCATTATCCAATTCCACTTAAAGTGATTATAAAAGAGTATCTATAGTATAGGTTTTAGAATCCTTTAATCTTATTTTTCTCATCATTACTCATGTAAATTATTTTTATATCTAAATAATCAATTTTATAACTTTTAAATCTCATTGATTTCATTAGATTCATTCATATCTAGATAGTGTGAATGTTATTCCTAAGAAAAATAAAGGCATATCATTGGTTTTACTTGTTGATAATTATCCTCTTTATTATTAGTTTTTAATCTTTAGTCAACCTCAGTTTATGTTGGTTTAATCATTTTAGTGGCAACCTATTTTATTACTTTTTGCCTCAAAGAATATTTTTTTCATTAAATTTGATAGGTATCCCCTTATTTATCTCATATTATTAATGTTTTGGTCCCACAATGGTATGGGGAAGTGTTAATTTAATTACAATGAGGTTTTTTGACAAATAAATTTTTCAATAAATAGTTAGATTAAAATTTTAATTTTTTATACCTAATTTGATTTATTTTTGTCACATTTTTATTCCTTGAATGACATATATATTTATTACTCCATACTTATTTTCTTGTTTTGCATGCTTATGTCTAGAGATATATGTAATTATCATAACCATGGTATTTTACCAGTATCCATTATAATTTTAAATAGTATTTCATCTTGTAGTAATTTTTATATTTATAAATCATATTAAGTGATGGTTTTATTTGAATTTATAGTTAGTTTACATTACTGTTGAAAATTTTAAATTAGACTTTAATATATTAGAATGGGTATTGTGTTTCATATCAAGAATGGTAAGGTACTCCTATCACTGATGGATGGGTTGATGGTTTTGGGTAGGCTCACAATGATCTAACTTAGTATACCATTTCTCATTTTCCCTTATAATGTGATACATGATTTTCCAAAAATTTTATACAATATTCTCTTTACTTTAGAATGGATATTTCATATTGACTTTTTATATTAGTTCATATCTAACTTTGAGCATGAGATAAATGTAGGCAAAATAGGTTTGGAGCCTATCTATTTTGGGGTTTTTGATATATATGTTTTAACTTATTGACTATTGTTCTACTTATTTATATAGTTTTATATTGTTTCACCATACACATTAGTCTATGAAAAACAGGTTGGGTGGGATTATGACTTTATACTAAGTATATTGTAATCACACCCTATAGGTATACCACTTTGGGATGCATATAGACTCTTTTATAAATTATCTAGGAAAGGGAAATCCTATAAGAATGGGAGATACTAGCATATGGAGTATGAAGGTTAGGTGGTGTATTTTGAGATTTTAGGTGGACTACTAAAGAGATAGTGTAGAGGCTATCCTAGGTTGTCAACAAGGGAGTTTTCATATACGAGACCTTTTTTTGTCTATTTTGGGAACATTTGGCTCAATTAATTTATATATAAGTTTCTTTTGTATTTTTATTTTCACTTATTCTAGGGTTTATATAGATGTTTTGACTAACGAATGTATGAATTTTCATGTTCATGTGGTGGGTTATATGTATTATTGTCAACAGAACCCAATGAATAGGTACCACATTGGTGTTATCTATAATTTTTTCTTATGTTTTACTTCTCCTAAGGTGGTCCTAACATCATGTTTTATTATTGAATACCACATCATATATTGTCATTAATATTACCTTGAAATTTACACCACACTTTGGTAATCAAGAGGTGTGACTGAGGTGTTGATGTGACTTGGTATTAAACTATTTGTGTATCTAGGTCATGATCATTAAAGTATAAAACTAACTATGATAAAAACATCGTTTGTAATATTGTTTTATTTCCATTGGTGATACTAATCTAATTTTTATCATTCATTTTTCTAACTCACAATATCATGTAAACCCCTTTCACATGGAGTGATATATATAATGCATTTTTTTAAATTCCCTAAGACACACTTCCATATTTATTTAAATATATAGTATCGTAATAGTTACAACTATACATTTATTTTTAATTATCTATATACTATAATGTACTAAATGTTAATCACATGCCTCTATCTATGATATAGAATTCAAATATGTGTTGCTCCAGGCATCTTGTGTAACATTTCTATAACATCTTCTTAACAAATGTTATTACATGTGATATAAACACATTCTATGTTAAAAATTTGTCAATATTTTGATATTCCTTATTTCATCATTTATCTTTATTATTACTACAAATCCTTATCTATATCTATAATAGTATGTGTGTTATGATATTTCTTCAATATATTTATATCTCTTGTAGTGATAATGTTATATCATTACTAAAAATGTGCCACCATGTTTCCCCTTCTATAATTCATGTGCACTCTAAAATCTCTAAAATCATTAACATCATAAAATTTTCAATATGCTTAATAATAAGGATCAACCCATGAATTCATTCCCAATCAAAACATAAAATAATTTCCTTATTCATATTGCATAATCCCATCCTTTTGTCCCTTATATTTCATTACTAATATGCTAACCATTTTATCACAATTCCATGTGTTTTTTAATATATAATTGAAAAAAATGCAACCAATGATCCAAACTTTTCAACAATAAATAGATTATCATTTATTTTTTCAAACCTGTTTTTTATGAAGTATGCATTTTAAATGATTGTTTTTTAAGCATAAATATATTATTTATTTATTTTATCTTTCGTAGGATATATTGATGCATTTATATAGAACTTTAACAGGGATTCATGTTCTTAATATACATGGGAAACCATTAGGTTCATACATACATATCTTATTTTGTGTGTAATACTCACCCCTAAATATAATATTTAGTGCACATTAAATTGTGTATTATTCTTGGTTAAAAATTGCATGATGTTTTTTGGAGTGGTGGGTTGGATAATGAGTCATCCATGGAAAATTAAGATTAGGAAACATGTTAATGTATATATCTATTTTATTTATTATTATCATATTTTTCATGTTAATAATTGAAATTCATTAAAATATTATTATGAATTCATTTAAATAATATGTATTTGTTGATTAGGTTTTAAAAAATAATTGTAACTCCCCAGGAAAAATAAGCTGAATGGAACCCTAGCCAAAGTGTCACATGACCTCACGTGGACCTACCTATATTCCAAAGGCTATTAACTAGTGGAAATAGTCTAAATCTAAAAGTGGGTAGATTATATTCATGTTATTATCACATGAAAAAATAGGTAAATAACTAAACAAATATAAACATCAGAGTAAGTGCAAGAATTTACAGTGAATAGCCATCCATAAACACTATACAATATCAATATAATATAATTAAATGATACCAATGATAGACATATTTAAATACCTTATAAGGCTATCCAAATAGGTCAACCAAATATAAAAAGTAAGTTGAGTTAGAATTTTGGGAATACTCAACTCTAAATCTCAGGTCCTTGCTCTAACTAGTCTCTCAAACCACTATCTAGTTACCCCATCCAGATCATCTGAAAGAAAAACATGAAGATATTTACATGCACTGGGGTTACCATACAGGGTGTGGGAAATAATCTCATTATATAACTACCAACAAGGTTCCTCTAATATATCACAATATATAGTGTTTGAATGTATAAAAAATAAATTAACAATATACACAATCATACATGTCAAGTAATCATGTGCTAACCAAGAAACCATGACACCTGACCTCACTTATTCTAGTCATTTATAATGGAATAAAGTCTTACCACATTACAACCTAGTCCATGATCCATATCCTAGATAAGGGACCAAAAATAGTGTCTCAACGATTACCCACTCACTCGAGGTAGGGTTATATAATAAAACCTAATCTCATATCCTATCACATACCACTGTCCTCTCTACTTGGGTGAGATCTCATTCCACATCATGTACCACTTTTAACACGACTACTCTCTAACTAAGGGTGAGGTCTCATACCTCATCACATACTATATCTCACACCACTACCCTCTCACTCAACATAAGGTCCTGTATCTCATCACATACAACCACCCTCTCACTCAAGATGAGGCCTTGTATGTACATCATACATCAACACCTCCACAACCATGGTATGCTCTACGAGAACTGTAACACCCCGAGATTTTATGAAAAATATTCCTTTTTAATTTCATTGATATCTTGTGTTTTACGCTACACCAAAAGGATCTTGCACTACACGCATCCCTGACTTGGCTTGCATTACACGCAATTGCGACCTTCCACGATAGCGTGTGTTGTACGCAATACCGAGTTTCACTAAACAATGATATGTTATATAAACTAGCCGTTATAAATAGTAATACCCACTTTTTGAAATTTTATAAATTTTATATTTCAAAATGGACTTCATTTTTGGATTTGGAATATCGAAATTAGCCTAGGGTGAATTTTTGGTATTTTTCTGAAAACTTTCAATTTTTGATGAATAGTGAAAACACTGGGTTACTATTTAAAAACCGACTTATTATTTAAATAATTATTTAGTTTATTTAAATTTATTTTAGGTCAAAATTGATACATAATACCTATATAATTTCAATTTAATTCATCGGAGTCATTTTATAATAATTTTAGATATGTAAAAATTTTATTGAAATTTTCATCGTCTTTTACCCACCTCTTAGGAGAATTTTCAAATTTACATAAAACTTAATTTTACCGCTTCTGTGAGTGGAATTTTGAAAATCCAAGAGACACAATTTATATCAAGGAGTAAAATGTGGTTCAATAAGATAAAAATAATTTTTGGTGAATAATAAATTTTTACTTTTATTTACCACGGTTAAAAGTAAATAGGGTAATTGAGGGTAAAAATGATATTACTATTACCCTAAAACATGTCCTAATTCTATTGTATAAGTGTAATTAGACCAAAAACAACCTTAGGAATAAAATATTATCCTTTAGGTCCACTTGTATTGGATTAGGACATTTATTATTATTTCATTTAAAGAAGAGTTAAAATGGTTAAAATAAAAGTTTAATAACTAAAGAATTTTTAATATAGGGTTATATATAAGATAAATTTGACTATAAATATTAATTATAAATATAAAAATATTTCATACCTAATTGTATTTTATTTATAATTTTTAGATGTTAAATAACTTAATTTATTTATGACACAATGGTGATGCAGTAATTACCTAAATAATGAAATATTAAAATAATTGATATTATAAATACCCAAATAAATGTAATGTGAGACTTTTTATGGATTACACTAATTTTATAAGTTAATATGAAATTTTATTATTTATTTAATTAACTTTTTTAGAAATAATCATTCTGTTATGAGTTTCACAAAAATCAATTACCTAATAGTGTCAAAATTGACTTAAAATAGTTTAAAAACATATATTATATTATTAATTGTTATGATATTCCTAAAAATCTAAGGTTCATCCAAATGACTTAGTAAGGTTATATATATTAATAATGAACCACTTGGGGTTCGTTTGTCTTGTTATAATAAGTTTATTAACCATATAGTGTAAGAAAATATGAAGACACGGTAAAGGTTAAATTATTTAACTTAGAGTTAAATCTAAATGATAAGGATAAAATGGTAACTTAAACTAGTATAAAACCAATTGGTTGAGAGGATTTCGACCCATCCCCACTTTATCTTATTAATAAATCAACTTGAAGCTATTATAAACCGAATATGACTTTATTATAAAATAATATTTTAAGTTTTTCCTAAAGTTCCCCTCTCCTCCCTTATAAAAAGGGAACCACTTCCCTCTTATCCTCATACCCTTTTGAGCCTTGAATATCGGCCAAACCCTACCCATTTCCCTTATCATCTTCCCTAGACACATTATAGAGGTTCTGTTCTCCTCAAAAGACCAACCCTAGTGCCTTAATAGGAGGTTAAGAAGAGGCGCGTCAAAGAAGAGGTAATATCCTTTACCGATTCTTTCCAATTTATTTCTTCTTCTACTTATTATTATTTATTTGTTTCATCATAAATTAATAACATCAGTATCACTCATAAAATGATATGTTATTATAAATATGAAACAACCAAATTTCATCTTCTATCCATCATACAGAAACAAAATCACCACGCGTTCGTACGTACAGATTACCGCCTCCACACCGTGGTGTAATCTGTTTTCCACCACCACCTTACATGGATGGGTATAATGGTGTAAATAAATAACTATATATTATTATTTTAAAGTGATATTGATTATGAGATATTATACATACACTTCAATATAATTCCACAATCATGGAATGATATCATCGCTCGTGCGTACGTATGGACTACCGTCTCCACGAACGCGATGAGATTCATTTTCCATGATTAACCATTCAAGTATGATTATAAAGTATATATAATAAATAATCATGAAATATATTAAATAATAATGTTACTGTATTTATGTACATATATGTTTCATTTACTTAATTCCATTTAATTCAATAAGGAAACAGAAACAACATTCATGCGTACGTACGACCTACCATCTCCATGAACGGTGTGTTTCATTTCATTTATATATCTATTATATATATATATAATGAATATATATATATGATATATAAATCATGATTTAAATTCTGGAAGTAAGTAAATCAAGATATAAGTAATAATAAAATCAAGAACAATAAGTCCAAACATGTACGATAAATAAAACGATTTTACCCAAAACGATGCTTTAACATGGAACTTACAAAAGAACAGGTAATATAAAGTCATAAGTGAACCATATATGATATCATAAAAATGAATATGATTATGTAATAGGTCAATGAAATTATTTAAATCATTATACATGAGGTTCGGATACGTACTAAGCATATCAGACCTAAGGTAAGGGATAAATTTTCCAATATCGTTTTTATCTGAGATTGTTTATTCGTAAGTATTTACTGGGGTTGTATTTGACATCCATGTCCCTATTTTCTAAAAATGGTTTCATGTATGTTTAAAGTCATTTTTACCAATTTTATACTTTTACTACATGTTGTGTAAGGAATCTTTCTTTTTTTCACCATACGAGGTACTTTTTGACTTTTCTGTTAAAAGTATGAGGAGAATGTTTATTTACTTATTCGGTATTAACGGGTTTTTACGGTTTTATAACGCCTTATTTTCATGAAGATTACTCTACAAGATTTCATGGTTATTTTTAATAAAATCCTTTTCTTTTAAAATGGTGTGGCATTTTGTGAAAAGAAAATTATTATTAAGAAGAAAGGTTATTTTCCTCAAGAATTCATTTCAAGTGTTTTATCAAAACAATTTTCCATCTAAGATGAAATTATTTCATATGTGTATGTTAAAAGTATAATATCTCTATGATTTACATGGTTTCACTTTTCTTATGATGAAATTATATCCATTTGTTTTATATGGATTATGTTATTATGGGATGTTGTTTATAAAACCCATTTTTATTCTTTGGGTTATGATGAATGATTTATGTTTATGTTGTGGAATAAGTAAGAATGATTTAATCATGAGATGGGTGGGACCTATATATCCTTTAAATGCATTGGGTAAAGATTTATATATCATGATATAGACATGGATAGAAAGGTAAGTTGATCCGGTTCAGGGATACAGGACTGGAACGAGGAGTGAACTCGATTCAGAAAGGGACTTTGTCCACTAAGATGGTATTGGTAGCAATTCCTTGGCTACTATGGAAATCATAAGATGTGATTAATGGTTGCCACAATTACATGTTTTATTCCCATGCTATTTTATCCGGATTAATGTTTCTTTATGATCTATGCCTTACGTACTGCCATGTTTTATGTCATTTCTCAAGATCTTGATGTTTAAACATTATGTTTATGTTTTTAAGTTCAAATGTATATGATTTGTTTTATTTTCTACATGCATACCCTTACTGATCATTTGAGCTCACCCTTTTATATTTTTTCTTTTACCCAGTATTTAAAGAAAGGTTTTAGGTAAGAAAACAAAAAGGGGAAGATCTTTATGGGAGATGTTGAAGATCTTTTACGATGATTAGAAGATTATGTTCCGAGTTTACAAAGACACTAAACAATTATGGTCTTTGAGTGTTGATTCTTGTTATGTATTAAGTATTCCGCAAAAGTAATGTAATTTCTATGTACATCGAGCTTCGGGTCTCTACAGTTGGTATCAGAGGAAAGGTTTAGTTAAACTTTGGAAACTTGGATGCGAAAACTTTAGTGAGATCCCTACAGATATTTCTACGGTATGTCTAGGTATGTCCCTAAGGTTAAGTATAAGTATAGGTTATAATCCTAGAATTATGGTAACGATATTAGAATTAAACCTAAGATGTTAGATATTTAAGGTACCCCCCCTTTATTTTTCCTAGCATGTTTTTTTCCTCTCCCACTGCTCTTTTTGGGTTTTAGACGATGGATGGAACCTGAAGGAACCATGTTGATCAATGTAATGGAAAATGTAATGATTGTCCTCCCGAGAAACCAAATGTGATGGGAGATGGAGTGAAAAATCATATTGCTATACTTACACAAGCTATGAATCATTCTGGATTTCCAAATGATCAGAGAAGGGAACAATATTCTATTGAGTCCTTCATGAGGCAACGTCCACCGTCTTTCAATGGGTCTTCTGATCCAGTTGTTACTGAATAATGGATCAGTACCATTGAAAATATATTTTCCATACTTTGCTATTCGGAACATGAAAAAGTCATTCTGGCTATTTATCGTTTAGAAGGTGAAGCAGATCAATGGTGGACTTTAATTAAGAATACGAGGACCCGATATGAAATTGAATCCATGGAATGGGATGAGTTCAAGAACTTATTTTTCAATAAGTACTTCCCTCGTATTCTTTGAACAAAGTTGGAAAAGGTTTTCCTTGAGCTTAAGAAAAAGAATGATGAATCTGTTGGTATATATGAAGCGAATTTTACAAGCCTTGTAAGGTATGCATCTGGCTTTATCATCCAACCTGAAATTAAATTTGATGGATTCTTCAGTGGCTTAAAACCAAGACTTAGAAGGGAATTAGCTATAAGAGACTTAAGTATCTATGAAGAAATTTTGCGTTGTTCTATCAAGGTAGAAATGGAAGTTGGTGTTACATATCCATCTCATGGTTTTGACAAGAAACGAAAGATGGATTTCAAGGAGAAATCTCAGAATAATGGTGAAAAGAATATGAATGTTTCTTTATGCTCAAAGTGTGGAAAGAAGCATGGTGGAGATTGTCTTAAAGGTACTAGAAATTTTTTTAAGTGTTGAAAAGAAGTTCATCGAGCAGCTAAGTGTCTAAGTAATGGAAAAAGGGTTTCTAATTATGTGAATAAAGAAAAGACTGCAGAGAACACACCACCAACACTTCAATGCTTCAAGTGCAAGGAAATGGGGCATTATGCTAATCAATGCCCTAATCCAAGGGTTAATGATGATTGACATGAGAAACCTCTTAAGGAAAAGGACAAAGGGAAGTCACATGCGATCACTATTGGTGATGTTAAATATGACAACTATGTGGTGGAATGATTAAGCGTTTATGTAATGGATTCCAAAATAATGTTGTATATAGTATCGTGGAATATTGGAATATTTATGTATTAGTCTATTGTGGTTTTCAAAAATTTTATGGTACCGGTATCCATGAAAAGTAATTCAAATATTTTGGAAATCAGATGATATGCGCATAATGAAGGGATAAGGAGAAAATAATATTAATGAGCTCATGACTGATATAAGGACAAAGTGATATCATGGTTTGAGTATATAGAAAATTTGGGATTTTGGTATGTGAAAAGAGTTATCTTTTGATAGCACTCGTGTTTTCACTAAGGTTCTATGGTAATTCATGTCTCAAAATAATACATGATTAAGGTATTCACTTGTTTGGAATGTGACCAACAAGATATATCTTATGATATATGGGGGATAAATGATGGCATTCACGTGCGTGCTATGTGACATTTCTAGTAATTGTTTTCTTTATACTATGAGCTGGGACATAAGTATTTTGGATAAGCCTAAAGATTGGAATGGATTATGTTGGACATAAGTTAAAATTGTTTAAGGATAGAAATTTTGTTGATATTATTGATGGAATGTTATAATAGTGTAGTTTAAGAAAAGGGACAACATATAGAACGGACGACAACCCGTCGCGTCAGACAAGGCTGTGGGAATCAAACCCACAACCGAAGTGTGATAGGCCTTTATAGCCTACCACTGGCCTACAGGAAGTCCCTAGTTAGTAAAATCTAGTTTTATTATATTAAGCGCTGTGATATATGAAGTATAAGTCCATTTTAGAAACCATATACGATTAATCTCACTATAGATAGACTTATGTATATTTAATAACTTTTATTATCCTTTTGTTTGAGACAGATGGAATGACCTATCATTCTATCACATGATCTGCTAACACTTCACGGAAGACAAATTCAACTTCATTTCTTTAAGAGATGATGTGGAAATGGTTCGAGGCACAAACAACAGTAATATTGTACCAAAATCAAGTAAGTATTTCTTTTAATTCAACAATTCTTCAACTTTAGGGAAATGATCTTGAATACAAAAGTTTTTTGTCCTAGTGTCCTTATATCTGATTAATTAGACGGTACCTTAAATCATCACAAATTTATGGCTTTGTGATTGTTGGATTTTTCATAGCCATGTTCTCTACCACTCTCCATCAGAACATGATGGTTAGATTTCTCTTCCATATCCATATTTTCACCTATGTTCTCCTATGTGGAAACCCAGTGATTTGTTACTTTGGGTAACCATTATGTTTCATACTTTAGTTTTTAAAGATAAGTTTTGGTATTACTTTTTACGATGTGGGAAACTTTCGAGTAGAAAACCATTTATAACCCGGACGAATTTCGAGGGTGAAATTCATTTTAAGGGGGGTAGAATGTAACGCCCCGAGATTTTATGAAAAATGTTCTTTTTAATTTCATTGATGTATTGTGTTGTACACTACACCAAAAGGAGCTTTCACTACACGCATCCCTGACTTGGCTTTCATTACACATAATCACGACCTTCCATGATAGCGTATGTTGTACGCAATACCGAGTTTCACTAAACAGCGATATGTTATATAAACTAGCTATTATGAATAGTAATACCAACTTTTCGAAATTTTATAAATTTTATATTTCGAAATGGATTTCATTTTTGGACTTAGAATATCGAAATTAGCCTAGGGTGAATTTTTGGTATTTTTCTGAAAACTTTCAATTTTTGATGAATAGTGAAAACACTGGGTTACTATTTAAAAACCAAATTTTTATTTAAATAATTATTTATTTTATTTAAATTTATTTTAGGTCAAAATTGATACATAAATACCTATATAAGTTCAATGTAATTCAGTGGAGTCATTTTATAATAATTTTAGATATGTAAAAATTTTATTGAAATTTTCATAGTCTTTTACCCATCTCCTAGAAGAATTTTAAAATTTACATAAAACTTAATTTTACCTCTTCTGTGAGTGTAATTTCAAAAATATGAGAGACACAGTTAATATCAAGGATTAAAATGTGGTTCAATAAGATAAAAATAATTTTTGGTGAATAGTAACTTTTTACTTTTATTTACAACGGTTAAAAGTAAATAGGGTAATTAAGGGTAAAAATGATATTACTATTACCCTAACGCCTATGCTAATTCTATTGGATAAGTTTAATTTGTCCAAAAACAACCTTAGGAATAAAATATTACCCTTTAGGTCCACTTGGATTGGATTAGGGCATTTATTATTATTTTATTTAAAGAAGAGTTAAAATGGTTAAAATCAAAGTTTAATAACTAAAATATTTTTAATATAGGGTTATGCATAAGATAAATTCAACTATAAATATTAATTAGAAATATAGAAATATTTCCTACCTAATGGTATTTTATTTATAAATTTTAGACATTAAATAATTTAATTTATTTATGACATAATGGTGATGTAGTAATTACCTACATAATGAAATATTAAAATAATTGATATTATAAATACCTAAATAAATGTAATTTGAGACTTTTTATGAATTAAACTAATTTTATAGGTTAATATAACATTTTATTATTGATTTAATTAACTTTGTTCGAACTAATTATTCTCTTATGATTTTTACATAAATCAATTACCAAATAGTGTCAAAATTGACATAAAATAGTGTTTAAAACAAATATTATATTATTAATTGTTATTATATTCCTAAAAATCTAAGGTTCGGAAACATGACTTAGATAAGGTTATATATATTAATAATGAACCACTAGGGGTTCTTTTGTCTTGTTATAGTAAGTTTATTAACCATATAGTGTAAGAAAACAAGAAGACACGGTAAAGGTTAAATTATTTAACTTATAGTTAAATCTAAATGATAAGGATACAATAGTAACCTAAACTTGTCTAAAACCTATTGGTTGAGAGTATTTCGACCCATCCACACTTTAGCTTCTAAATAAATCATTTTGGAGCAATTATAAACCGAATATGACTTTATTATAAAATAATATTTTATGTTTTTCCTAAAGTGCCCCTCTCCTCCCTTATAAAAAGGGCACCCCTTCCCTCTTCTCTTCACACCATTTTGAGCCTTTAAGATCTTAAAAACCCTTCCCATTTCCCTTATCATCTTCCCTAGAAACATTATAGAGGTTCTGGTCTCCTCAAAAGACCAACCCTAGTGCCTTAAGAGGAGGTTAAGAAGAGGCGCGTGAAAGAAGAGGTAATATCCTTTACCGATTCTTTCCAATTTATTTCTTCTTATACTTATTATTATTTATTTGATTCATCATAAATTAATAACATCAGTATCAATCACATACTGATATGTTTTTATAAATATGAAACAACTTAATTTCATCTTCTATCCATCCTACGAAAACGAAATCACCGTGCGTGCGTACGTACGGAATATCGTCTCCACGCCATGGTGTAATCTGTTTTCCACCACCACATTACATGGATGGGTATAATGGTGTAAATAAATAACTATATATGATTATTTTAAATTTATATATTTTTTTGAAATATTATACATACACTTCAATACAATTCCATGATCATGGGAATGATATCATCCCTTGTGCGTACGTACGGAAAACCATCACCACGAACGCGATGAGATTCATTTTCCATGATTAACCATTCAAGTATGATTATAAAGTATATATAATAAAAAATAATGAAATATATTACATAATAATGATACTAAATTTATGTACATATATGTTTCATTTACTTAATTCCATTTAATTCAATAAGGAAACGAAAACAGTGTTCATGCGTACATACGACCTACCGCCTCCATGAACGGTGTGTTTCATTTCATTTATATATCTATTATATATATATAATTAATATATATATGATATATAAATCATTATTTACATTCTGGAAGTAATTAAATAAATATATAAGTAATAATAATATCAAGAACAGCAAGTCCAAACACGTATGATAAATAAAATGATTTTACCCAAAACGCTACTTTAACATGGAACTTACAAAAGAATGGGTAATATAAAGTCATAAGTGAACCATATATGATATCATAACAATGAATATGATTCTGTAATAATTCAATGAAATTATTTAAATCATTATACAGGATGTTCGGATACGTACTAAGCATATCGGACCTAAGGTAAGGGATAAATTTTCCAATCTCGTTTTTATCCGAGATTGTTTATTCATAAGTATTTACTGGGGTTATATTTATCATCCATGTCCTTGTTTTCTAAAAATGGTTTCATGTATTTTTAAAGTCCTTTTTACTCATTTTTTACTTTTACTACATGGTCTGTAAAAAATCATTCTTTTTTTCACCATACGAGGTACTTTTTGACTTTTCCGTTAAAAGTATGAGGAGAATGTTTTTTTACTTATTTGGTATTAACGAATATTTACGGTTTTATAACGCCTTATTTTCATAAAGCTTACTCTTCAATATTTCATGGTTATTTTCAATAAAATCCTTTTCTTTTAAAATTGTGTGGCATTTTGTGAAAAAAAAATTATTTTTAAGAAGAAAGGTTATTTTCCTCAAGAATTCTTTTCAAGTGTTTTATCAAAACCATTTTCCATCTAAGATGAAATTATTTTATATGTGTATGTTACAAGTATAATATCTCTATGATTTACATGGTTTCACTTTTCTTATGATGAAATGATATCCATTTGTTTTATATAGATTATGTTATAATGGGATGATGTTTATGAAACCCATTTTTATTCTTTGGGTTATGATAAATGATTTATGTTTATGTTGTGGTATAAGTAATAATGATTTAATTATGAGATGGGTGGGACCTATATCTCCCTAAAATTCATTGGGTAAATATTTATATCTCATGAGATAGACACGGATGGAATGGTAAGTTAATCCGGTTCAGTGATACAGGACTGGAACGAGGAGTGAACTCGATTCAGAAAGGGACTTTGTCCACTAAGATGGTATTGGAAGCAATGCCTTGGCTACTATGGAAATAATAACATGTGATTAATGGTTTCCACAATTACATGTTTTATTCCCATGCTATTTTATCAGGATTAATGTTTCTTTATGATCTATGCCTTAGTTACTGCCATGTTTTATGTCATTTCTCAAGATTTTGATGTTTAAACATTATGTTCATGTTTTTAAGTTCAAATGTATATGATTTGTTTTATTTTATATATGCTTACCCTTAATGAGCATTTTATCTCACCCTTTTATATTATTTATTTTCCCCAGGATTTAAAGAAAGGTTTTAGGTAAGAAAACAAAAAAAGGGAAGATCTTTATGGGAGATGCTGAAGATCTTTCACCATGATTAGAAGATTATATTCCGAGCTTCCAAAGACACTAAAATATTACGGTCCTTGAGTGTTGATTCTTGTTGTGTATTAAGTATTCCATGTATGTCAAGCTTCGGGTCTCTACAGTTGGTATCAGAGGAAAGGTTTAGTTAACCTTTGGAAACTAGGATACGAAAACTTTAGTGAGATCCCTAGAGATATTTCTAAGGTATGTCTAGGGATGTACCTAAGGTTAATTATAAGTATATGTTATAATACTTGAATCATGTTAAAGATATTAGAATTAAACCAAAGATGTTAGATATTAAAGGTACTCTTGCTTTATTATGTTTTCCTAGCATGATTTTTTCCTCTCACACTGTTCTTTTTGGGTTTTAGACGATGGATGGAACCCGAAGGAACCGTTTTGATCAATGTAATGGACAATGTAATGATTGTCCTCTCGAGCAACCAAATGTGATGGGAGATGGAGTGAAAAATCTTATTACTATACTTACACAAGCTATGAATCATTCTAGATTTCCATATTATTAGAGAAGGAAACAATATTCTATTGAGTCATTCATGTGGAAACGTCCACCATCTTTCAATGGGTCTTCTGATCTAGTTATTGCTGAACAATGGATCAGTACCATTGAAAAGATATTTTCCATACTTCGCGGTTCAGAACATGAAAAATTCATTCTGGCTATTTACAATTTAGAAGGTGAAGCAGATCAGTGGTGGACTTTAATTAAGAATATGAGGACCCGATATGAAATTGAATCCATGGAATGGGATGAGTTCAAGAAATAATTTTTCAATAAGTACTTCCCTCGTATTATTAGAACAAATTTGGAAAAGGATTTCTTTGAGCTTAAGCAAAAGGAAGATGAATCTGTTGGTATATACGAAGCGAATTTTACAAGGCTTGCAAGGTATGCATCTGGCTTTATCATCCAACCTGAAATTAAAGTTGATCATTTCTTCAGTGGATTAAAACCAAGTCTTCGAAGGGCATTAGCTATAAGAGACTTCAGTAGCTATGAAGAAATTTTGCGTTGTTCTATCAAGGTAGAAATGGAAGTTGTCGTTACATATCCATCTCATGGTTTTGACAAGAAACAAAATATGGAGTTCAAGGAGAAATCTCAGAATAATGGTGAAAAGAAGATGAATGTTTATTTATGATCAATGTGTGGAAAGAAGCATGGTGGAGATTGTCTTAAAGGGACTAGAAAATGTTTTAAGTGTGGAAAAGAAGGTCATCGAGTAGCTGAGTGTCGAAGTAATGGAAAAAGGGTTGCTAATGATGTGAATAAAGAAAAGACTGTAGAGAACACACCACCAACACTTCAATTCTTCAAGTGCATGGAAATCAGGAATTATGCTAATCAATTCCCTAATCCAAGGGTTACTGATGATCGACATGAGAAACCTATTAAGGAAAAGGAAAAAGGGAAGTCACATGCAATCACTATTGGCGATGTTGATTATGACAACAATGTGGTGGAATGATTAAGTGTTTATGTAATGGATTCCAAAATAATGTTGTATATAGTATCGTGGAATATTGGAATATTTATGTATTAGTCTATTGTGGTTTTCAATAATTTTATGGTACCGGTAACCATGAAAAGTAATTCAAATATTTTGGAAAGAAGATGATATGCACATAATGAAGGGATAAGGAGAAAATAATGTTAATGATCTCATGACTGATATAAGGACAAAGTGATATCATGGTTTGAGTATATAGAAAATTTGGGATTTTGTTATGTGGAAAGAGGTAACTTTTGACAAAACTCTTGTTTTCACTAAGGTTATATGGTAATTCATGTTTCAAAAGAATACATGATTAAGGTATTCACATGTTTGGAATGTCACCAATAAGATATATCTTATGATATATGATGGATAAATGATGGCATTCACGTGCTTGTTATGTAACATTTCTAGTAATTGTTTTCTTTATACTATGAGCTTGGACATAAGTATTTTGGATAAGCCTAAAGATTGGAATGGATTATATTGGACATAAGTTAGAATTGTTTAAGGAGAGAACTTTTTTTGATATTATTTATGGAATGTTATAATAGTGTAGTTTAAGAAAAGGGACAACATACAGAACAAGCGACAACCCGTCGTGTCAGACAAGGATGTGGGAATCGAACCCAAAACCGAAGTGCGACAGGACTTTATTGCCTACCACTGGCCTACAAGAAGTCCCTGGTTAGTAAAAACTAGTTTTATTATATTAAGCAGTGTGATATATGAAGTATAAGTCCATTTTAGAAACCATATATGATTAATCTCACTATAGATGGACTTATGTATATTTAATAACTTTTACCATCCTTTTGTTTGATACAAATGGAATGACATATCATTCTATCGCATGATTTGCTAACACTTCAACTTAATTTCTTTAAGAGATGATGTGGAAATTGTTCAAGGCACAAACAACAGTAAGATTGTACCAAAATCAAGTAAGTGTTTCTTTTAATTCCATAATTCTTCAACTTTAGGGAAATGATCTTGAATACAAAAAATGTTGTCCTAGTGCCCTAATATTCGATGAATCAGATGGTACCTTAAATCATCACAAATTTATGGATTTTTTATTATTGGATTTTTCATAGCCATGTTCTCTACCACTCTCTATCAGAACATGATGGTTAGATTTCTCTTCCATATCAATGTTTTCACCTATGTTCTCCTATGTGGAAACCCAATGATTAGTTAATTTGGGTAACTGTTATGTTTCATACTTTAGTTTTTAAAGATAAGTTTTGGTATTCCTTTTTACTATATGGGAAACTTTCGAGTAGTAAACCATTTATATCCCAGACGAATTTCGAGGGAGAAATTCATTTTAAGGGGGGTAGAATGTAACACCTAGAGATTCTATGAAAAATATTCTTTTTAATTTCATTGATGTCTTGTGTTGTACGCTACACCAAAAGGAGCTTTCACTACACGCATCCCTAACTTGTCTTGCATTAGACGCAATCGCAACCTTCCATGATAGCGTGTGTTGTACGCAATACCGAGTTTCACTAAACAACGATATGTTATATTACTAGTTGTTATGAATAGTAATACCCACTTTTTGAAATTTTATAAATTTTATATTTCGAAATGGATTTCATTTTTGGATTTGTAATATCAAAATTATCCTAGGGTGAATTTTTGGTATTTTTCTAAAAACATTCAATTTTTGATGAATAGTGAAAACATTGGGTTACTATTTAAAAACCGACTTTTTATTTAAATAATTCTTTATTTTATTTAAATTTATATTAGGTCAAAATTGATACATAAATACCTATATAAGTTCAATGTAATTCATTGGAGTCATTTTATAATAATTTTAAATATGTAAAAATTTTATTGAACTTTTCATCGTCTTTTACCCACCTCCTAGGAGAATTTTAAAATTTACATAAAACTTAATTTTACCGCTTTTGTGAGTGAAATTTCAAAAATATGAGAGACACGGTTAATATCAAGGAGTAAAATGTGGTTCAATAATATAAAAATAATTTTTGGTGAATAGTAACTTTTTACTTTTATTTACCACGGTTAAAGTAAATAGGGTAATAAAGGGTAAAAATGATAGTACTATTACCCTGACACATGTCCTAATTCTATTGGATAAGTGTAATTTGACCAAAAACAATCTTAGGAATAAAATATTACCCTTTAGGTCCACTTGGATAGGATTAGGAAATTTATTATTATTTTATTTAAAGAAGAGTTAAAATGGTTAAAATCAAAGTTTAATAACTAAAACATTTTTAACATAGGGTTATGCATAAGATAAATTCGACTATAAATATTAATTAGAAAGATAAAATGATTTCCTACCTAATGGTATTTTATTTATAATTTTTAGATATTAAATAAATTAATTTATTTATGACACAATGGTGATGCAACAATTAACTAAAGAATAAAATATTAAAATAATTGATATTATAAATACCCAAATAAATGTAATTTGAGACTTTTTAGGAATTCCAATAATTTTATAGGTTAATATGACATGTTAGTATTTATTTAATGAACTTTTTTCGAACTAATTATTTAGTTATGATTTTCACATAAATCAATTACCAAATAGTGTCAAAATTGACATAAAATAGTTTTTAAAACAAATATTATATTATTAATTGTTATTATATTCCTAAAAATCTATGGTTAGGAAACATGACTTATATAAGGTTATATATATTAATAATGAACCACTTGGGGTTAGTTTGTCTTGTTATAGTAAGTTTATTAACCATATAGTGTAAGAAAACAAGAAGACACAGTAAAGGTTAAATTATTTAACTTAGAGTTAAATCTAAATGATAAGGATAAAATAGTAACCTAAACTTGTCTAAAACCTATTTTTTGAGATTATTTCGACCCATACCCACTTTATCTTCGAAATAAATCAATTTGGAGCTATTATAAACCAAATATGACTTTATTATAAAATAATATTTTAAGTTTTTCCTAAAGTGCCCCTCTCCACCCTTTTAAAAAGGGCACCACTTCCCACTTCTATTAACACCCTTTTGAGCCTTGAATCTCGGCCAAAACATTCACATTTCCCTTATCATATTCCCTAGAAACATTATAGAGGTTCTGGTCTCCTCAAAAGACCAACCCTAGTGCCTTAAGAGGAGGTTACGAAGAGGCGCGTCAAAGAAGAGGTAATATCCTTTACCGATTTTTCCAATTTATTTCTTCTCATACTTATTCTTATTTATTTGTTTCATCATAAATTAATAACATCAGTATCAATAATATACTTATATGTTATTATAAATATTAAACAACCCAATTTCATCTTTTATCCATCCTACGAAAATGAAATCACCGCGCATGCGTAAGTACGGAATACCGTCTCCATGCCGTGGTGTAATCTGTTTTCCACCACCACATTACTTGGATGGGTATAATGGTGTAAATAAATAACTATATATGATTATTTTAAAGTGATATTGTTTCTGAAATATTATACATACACTTCAATACAATTCCACGATCATGGGAATGATATCATCACTCGTGCGTAGGTACGGACTACCGTCTCCACGAACGCGGTGAGATTCATTTTCCATGATTAACCATTCAAGTATGATTATAAAGTATATATAATAAATAATAATTAAATATATTACATAATAATGACACTGAATTTATGTACATATATTTTTCACTTACTTAATTCCATTTAATTCATTAAGGAAACGAAAATAGCATTCATTCGTACGTACGACCTACTGTCTCCATGAACGGTGTGTTTCATTTCATTTATATATCTATTATATATATATATATACTAAATATATATATGATATATAAATCAGTATTTACATTCTGGAAGTAAGTAAATCAAGATATAAGTAAAAAAAATTAAATAACAGCAAGTCCAAACACGTACGATAAATAAAACGATTTTACCCAAAACGCTGTTTTAACATGGAACTTACAAAAGAACGGGTAATATAAAGTCATAAGTGAACCATATATGATATCATAACAATGAATATGATTCTATAATAAGTCAATTACATTATTTAAATCATTATACCGGAGGTTCAGAAATGTAATAAGCATATCAGACCTAATGTAAGGGATAAATTTTCCAATCGCGTTTTTATCCGAGATTGTTTATTCGTAAGTATTTACTGGGGTTATATTTATTATCCATCTCCCTGTTTTCTAAAAATGTTTTAATGTATGTTTAAAGTCCTTTTTACTCATTTTTTACTTTTACTACATGGTGTGTAAGGAATATTTCTTTTTTTCAGCATACGAGGTACTTTTTGACTTTTCCGTTAAAAGAACGAGGAGAATGTTTTTTACTTATTTGGAATTAACAGATTTTTACGGTTTTATAACGCCTTATTTTCATGAATCTTACTCTACAAATTTCATGGTTATTTTCAATAAAATCCTTTTCTTTTAAAATTATGTGGCATTTTTTGAAAAGAAAATTATTTTTAAGAAGAAAGGTTATTTTCCTCAAGAATTCTTTTCAAGTGTTTTATCAAATCCATTTTCCATCTAAGATGAAATTATTTCATATGTGTATGTTACAAGTATAATATCTCTATGATTTACATGGTTTCACATTTCTTATGATGAAATGATATCCATTTGTTTTATATGGATTATGTTATGATGGGATGATGTTTATGAAACCCATTTTTATTCTTTGGGTTATGATGAATTATTTATGTTTATATTGTGTCATAAGTAATAATGATTTCATTATGAAATGGGTGGGACCTATATATCCCTAAAATGCATTGGGTGAAGATTTATATCTCATGAGATAGACATGGATGGAACGGTAAGTTAATCTGGTTCAGTGATACAGGACTGGAACGAAGAGTGAACTCGATTCATAAAGGGACTTTGTCCACTAAGATGGTATTGGCAGCAATGCCTTGGCTACTATGGAAATCATAACATGTGCTTAATGGTTTCCACAATTACATGTTTTATTCCCATGTTATTTTATCAAGATTAATGTTTCTTTATGATCTATGCCTTACGTACTGCCATGTTTTATGTCATTGCTCAAGATCTTGATGTTTAAACATTATGTTCATTTTTTTAAGTTCAAATGTATATGATTTGTTTTATTTTATCCATGCTTAACCTTACTGAGCATTTGATCTCACCCTTTTATATGTTTTCTTTTCCCCAGGATTTAAAGAAAGGTTTTAGGTAAGAAAACAAAAAGGGGAAGATCTTTATGGGAGATGTTGAAGATCTTTCACCATGATTAGAAGATTATGTTCCGAGTTTCCAAAGAAAGTAAAATATTACGGTCCTTGAGTGTTGATTCTTTTTATTTGTTATGTATTCCGAAAAAGTAATGTAATTTCCATGTACGTCAAGCTTCAGGTCTCTACAGTTGGTATTAGAGGAAAGGTTTAGTTAACCTTTGTAAACTAGGATGCAGAAACTTTAGTGAGATCCCTAGAGATATTTCTAAGTTATGTCTAGGGATGTCCCTAAGGTTAAGTATAAGTATAGGTTATAGTCATAGAATTATGGTAACGATATTATAATTAAACCTAAGATGTTAGATATTGAAGGTACTCCCCCTTTATTATGTTGTTTTCCTAGCATGATTTTTTCCTCTCACACTGTTCTTTTTGGGTTTTAGACGATGGCTGGAACCTGAAGGAACCGTATTGATCAATGTAATGGAAAATGAAATGATTGTCCTCCTGAGCAACCAAATGTGATGGGAGATGGAGTGAAAAATCTTATTTCTATACTTACACAAGCTATGAATCATTCTAGATTTCCAAATGATCAGAGAAGAGGACAATATTCTATTGAGTCATTCATGTGGTAAAGTCCACCGTCTTTCAATGGGTCTTCTGATCCAGTTGTTGATGAACAATGGATCAGTACCATTGAAAAGATATTTTCTATACTTTGTTGTTCGGAACATGAAAAAGTCATTCTGGATATTTACCGTTTAGAAGGTGAAGCAGATCAATGATGGACTTTAATTAAGAATACGAGGACCCGATATGAAATTGAATCCATGGAATGAGATGAGTTCAAGAACTTATTTTTCAATAAGTACTTCCCTCATATTATTCAAAAAAATATGGAAAATGATTTCCTTGATCTTAAGCAAAAGGAAGATGAATCTGTTGGTATATATGAAGTGAATATTACAAGGCTTGCAAGGTATGTATCTGGATTTATCATCCAACCTGAAATTAAAGTTGATCGATTCTTCAGTGGCTTAAAACCAAGTCTTCGAAGGGAATTAGCTATAAGAGACTTCAGTAGCTATGAAGAAATTGTGCGTGGTGCTATCAAGGTAGAAATGGAAGTTGGTGTTACATATACATCTCATTGTTTTGACAAGAAAGGAAATATGGAGTTCAAAGAGAAATCTCAAAATATTGGTGAAAAGAAGATTAATGTTTCTTTATGCTCAATGTGTGGAAAGAAGCATGGTAGAGATTGTATTAAAGGGACTAAAAAATGTTTTAAGTGTGGAAAAGAAGGTCATAGAGTAGTTGAGTGTCGAAGTAATGGAAAAAGGGTTGCTAATGATGTGAATAAAGAAAATACTGCAAAGAACGCACCACTAACACTTCAATGCTTCAAGTGAAAGGAAATGAGGCATTATGCTAATAAATGCCCTAATCCAAGGGTTAATGATGATCGACATGAGAAACCTATTAAGGAAAAGGACAAAGGGAAGTCACATGCGATCACTATTGGTGATGTTGAATATGAAAACGATGTGGTGGAATGATTAAGTGTTTATGTAATGGATTCAAAAATAATGTTGTATATAATATCGTGGAATATTGGAATATTTATGTATTAGTCTATTGTGGTTTTTAATAATTTTATGGTACCTGTAACCATGAAAAGTAATTCAAATATTTTGGAAAGTACATGATATCTGCATAATAAAGGGATAAAAAGAAAATAATATTAATGAGCTCCTGACTGATATAAGGAAAAAGTGATATCATGGTTTAAGTATATAGAAATTTTGGAATTTTGGTATGTGGAAAGAGTTAACTTTTGAAATCACTCGTGTTTTCACTAAGGTTCTATCGTAATTCATGTTTCAAAAGAATACATGATTAAGGTATTCACATGTTTGGAATGTGACCAAGAAGATATATCTTATGATATATGGGGGATAAATGATGAAATTCACGTGCTTGTTATGTGACATTTCTAGTAATTGTTTTCTTTATACTATGACCTTGGACAGAAGTATTTTGGATAAGCCTAAAGATTGGAATGAATTATGTTGTACATAAGTTAGAATTGTTTAAGGATAGAACTTTTTTCGATATTATTGATGGAATGTTATAATAGTGTAGTTTAAGAAATGGGACAACATGCAGAATGGGCGACAACCCGTTGCGTTGGGCAAGGCTGTGGGAATCGAACCCACAACCGAAGTGCGACAGGCCTTTATCACCTACCACTGGCCTACAGGAAGTCCCTGGTTAGTAGAATCTAGTTTTATTATATTAAGTGGTATGATATATGAAGTATAAGTCCATTTTAGACACCATATACCATTAGTCTCACTATACATGGACTTATGTATATTTAATAAATTTTACTATCAATTTGTTTGAGACATATGGAATGACCTATCATTCTATCGCATGATCTGCAAACACTTCATGGAAGACAAATTCAACTTCATTTCTTTAAGGGATTATGTGGAAATTGCTCAAGGCACAAACAACAGTAAGATTGTACCAAAATCAAGTAAGTATTTCTTTTAACTCAACAATTCTTCAACTTTAGGGAAATGATCTTGAATACAAATAAATGTTGTCCTTGTGTCCTTATATCCGATGAATCAGATGGTACCTTAAATCATCACATATTTATGGCTTTGTGATTGTTGTATTTTTCATAGCCATGTTCTCTACCACTCTCCATCAGAACATGATGGTAAGATTTCTCTTCCATATCCACATTTTCACCTATGTTTTCTTTTGTGGAAACCCAATGATTAGTTAATTTAGGTAACTTTTATGTTTCATACTTTAGTTTTTAAAGGTAAGTTTTGGTATTCATTTTTACGATGTGGGAAACTTTCAAGTAGTAAACCATTTATAACCCGGACGAATTTCGAGGGCGAAATTCATTTTAAGGGGGGTAGAATGTAACACCCTGAGATTTTATGAAAAATATTCTTCTTAATTTCATTGATGTCTTGTGTTGTACGCTACACCAAAAGGAGCTTTCAATATACACATCCCTGACTTGTCTTTCATTACACATAATCGCGACCTTCCACGATAGTGTGTGTTGTACGCAATACCGAGTTTCACTAAACAACAATATGTTATATAAACTAGCTTTTATGAATAGTAATACTCACTTTTTGAAATTTTATAAATTTTATATTTTGAAACGGATTTCATTTTTGGATTTGGAATATCAAAATTAGCCTAGGGTGAATTTTTAGTATTTTTATGAAAACATTCAATTTTTGATGAATAGTGAAAACACTAGGTTACTATTTAAAAACCGACTTTTTTATTTAAATAGTTATTTATTTTATTTAAATTTATTTTAGGTCAAAATTGATACATAAATACCTATATAAGTTCAATGTAATTCACTAGAGTCATTTTATAATAATTTTAGATATGTAAAAAGTTTATTGAACTTTTTCTCGTCTTTTACCCACCTCCTAAGAGAATTTTAAAATTTACATAGAACTTAATTTTACCGCTTCTGTGAGTGGAATTTTGAAAATCTGAGAGACACGGTTAATATCAAGGAGTAAAATGTGGTTCAATAAGATAAAAATAATTTTTGGTGAATAGTAACTTTTTACTTTTATTTACCATGGTTAAAAGTAAATAGGGTAATTAAGGGTAAAAATGATATTAATATTACCCTAACCCATGTAATAATTCTATTGAATAAGTGTAATTCGACCAAAAACAACCTTAGGAATAAAATATTACCCTTTAGGTCCACTCGGATTGGATTAGGACATTTATTATTATTTTATTTAAAGAAGAGTTAAAATGGTTAAAATCAAAGTTTAATAACTAAAACATTTTTAATATAGGGTTATGCATAAGATAAATTCGACTATAAATATTAATTATAAATATAAAAATATTTCCTACCTAATGGTATTTTATTTATAATTTTTAGACATTAAATCGTTTAATTTATTTATGACACAATGGTGATGCAGTAATTACCTAAATAATGAAATATTAAAATAATTAATATTATAAATACCGAAATAAATGCAATTTGAGACTTTTTATGAATTAAACTAATTTTATAGGTTAATAAGACATGTTATTATGGATTTAATTAACTTTTTTTGAACTAATTATTCTGTTATGATTTTCACATAAATTAATTACCAAATAGTGTCAAAATTGACATAAAATAGTTTGTAAAACAAATATTATATTATTAATTGTTATTATATTCCAAAAAATATAAGGTTTGGAAAAATGACTTATATAAGGTTATATATATTAATAATTATCCACTTGGGGTTCATTTATCTTTTTATAGTAAGTTTATTAACCATATAGTGTACGAAAACAAGAAGACATGGTAAAGGTTAAATTATTTAACTTAGAGTTAAATATAAATGATAAGGATAAAATAGTAACCTAAACTTGTCTAAAACCTATTGGTTGAGAGGATTTCGACCCATACCCAATTTAGCTTCGAAATAAATCAATTTGGAGCTATTATAAACCGAATATGACTTTATTATAAAATAATCTTTTAAGTTTTTCCTAAAGTGCCTCTCTCCTCCATTATAAAAAGGGCACCCCTTACCTCTTCTCTTCACACTGTTTTGAGCCTTTAAGCTCAGCCAAAGCCTGCCCATTTTCCTTATCATATTACTTAGAAACATTATAGAGGTTATGTTCTCCTCAAAAGACCAACCCTAGTGCCTTTAGAGGAGGTTAAGAAGAGGCGCGTCAAAGAAGAGGTAATATCCTTTACCGATTCTTTCCAATATATTTCTTCTTATACTTATTCTTATTTATTTGTTTCATCATAAATTAATAACACCAGTATCAATCATATAATTATATGTTATTATTAATATGAAACAACCCAATTTCATCTTCTATCCATCCTAGGAAAATGAAATCACCACACATGCGTACGTACGAAATACCGTCTCCACGCTGTGGTGTAATCAGTTTTCCACCACCACCCTACTTGGATGGGTAAAATGGTCAAAATAAATAACTATATATGATTATTTTAAAGTGATATTGTTTCTGAAATATTATACATACACTTTAATACAATTCCACGATCATGGGAATGATATCATCACTCGTGCGTACGTACGGACTACCGTCTCCACGAACGCGATGAGATTCATTTTCCATGATTAACCATTAAAGTATGATTATAAATTATATATAATAAATAATAATGATACTTAATTTATGTACATATATATTTCATTTACTTAATTCCATTTAATTCAATAAGGAAACGAAAATAGCGTTCATGCGTACGTACGACCTACCGTCTCCATGAACGGTGTGTTTCATTTCATATATATATATATATTATATATATATATATAATGAATATATATGTGATATATAAATCATGATTTAAATTATTTAAGTAAGTAAATCATGATATAATTAATAATAATATCAAGAACACCAAGTCCAAACACGTACGATAAATAAAACGATTTTACCCAGAACACTAATTTAACATAGAACTTACAAAAGAACGGGTAATATAAAGTCATAAGTGAACCATATATGATATCATAACAATGAATATGATTATTTAATAAGTCAATGACATTATTTAAATCATTATATAGGAGTTTCGGATACGTACTAAGCATATCGGACCTAAGGTAAGGGATAAATTTTCCAATCTCGTTTTTATCTGAGATTGTTTATTCGTAAGTATTTACTGGGGTTATATTTATCATCCATGTAACAATATTCTAAAAATGGTTTCATGTATGTTTAAAGTCCATTTTAACCATTTTTTACTTTTACTACATGGTGTGTAAGGAATCTTTATTTTTTTCACCATACGAGGTACTTTTTGACTTTTCCCTTAAAAGTATGAGGAGAATGTTTTTTACTTATTCGGCATTAATGGATTTTTACGGTTTTATAATGCCTTATTTTCATGAAGCTTACTCTACAATATTTCATGGTTATTTTCAACAAAATCCTTTTATTTTAAAATTTTATGGCATTTTTTGAAAAGAAAATGATTTTTAAGAAGAAAGGTTATTTTCCTCAAGAATTCTTTTCAAGTGTTTTATCAAAACCATTTTCCATATAAGATGAAATTATTTAATATGTGTATGTTACAAGTATAATATCTCTATGATTTACATTGTTTCACTTTTCTTATGATGTAATGATATCCATTTGTTTTATATGGATTATGTTATGATGGGATGATGTTTATGAAACCCATTTTTATTCTTTGGGTTATGATGAATGATTTATGTTTAGGTTGTGGAATAAGTAAGAATGATTTCATTATGAGATGAGTGGGACCTATATCTCCCTCAAATTAATTGGGTAAAGATTTATATCTCATGAGATAGACATGGCGTGAATGGTACGTTAATCCGGTTCAGTGATACAGGACTGGAACGAGGAGTGAACTTGATTTAGAAAGGGACTTTGTCCACTAAGACGGTATTGGAAGCAATGCCTTGGATACTATGGAAATCATAACATGGGATTAATGGTTTCCCTAATTTCCTGTTTTATTCCCATGCTATTTTATCACGATTAATGTTTCTTTATGATCTATGCCTTATGTACTGCCATGTTTTATGTCATTTCTCAAGATCTTGATGTTTAAACATTATGTTCATGTTTTTAAGTTCAAATGTATATTATTTGTTTTATTTTCTCCATGCTTACCCTTAATGAGAATTTGAGCTCAAACTTTTATAAGTTTTATTTTCCCCAGGATTTAAAGAAAGGTTTTAGGTAATAAAACAAAAAGGGGAAGATCTTTATGGGAGATGCTGAAGATCTTTCACCATTATTAGAAGATTATGTTCCTAGTTTCCAAAGACAGTAAACTATTATGGTCCTTGATTGTTAATTATTGATATGTATTAAGTATTCCACAAAAGTAATGTAATTTTCATGTACGTCAATCTTCGGGTCTCTATAGTTGGTATCAGAGGAAAGGTTTAGTTAACCTTTGGAAACTACGATACGAAAACTTTAGTGAGATCCCTAGAGATATTTCTAAGGTATGTCTAGGTATGTCCCTAAGGTTAAGTATAAGTATAGGTTATAGTCCTAGAATTAAGGTAACGATATTAGAATTAAAACTAAGATGTTAGATATTGAAGGTACTCCCCCTTTATTATGTTGTTTTCCTAGCATGATTTTTGCCTCTCACACTGTTATTTTTGGGTTTTAGATGATGGATGGAACCCGAAGGAACCGTGTTGATCAATGTAATGGAAAATGCAATGATTGTCCTCCCGAGAAACCAAATGTGATGGGAGATGGAGTGAAAAATCTTATTATTATACTTACACAAGCTATGAATCATTCTGGATTTCCAAATGATCAGAGAAGGGAAAAATATTCTATTAAGTCCTTCATGTGGAAACGTCCACCGTCTTTCAATGGGTCTTCTGATCCAGTTGTTGCTGAACAATGGATTAGTACCATTGAAAAGATATTTTCCATACTTCTCTATTTGGAACATGAAAAAGTCATTCTGGCTATTTACCGTTTAGAAGGTGAAACAGATCAATAGTGGACTTTAATTAAGAATACGAGGAACCGATATGAAATTGAATCCATGGAATGGGATGAGTTCAAGAACTTATTTTTCAATAAGTACTTCCCTTGTATTCTTTGAACAAAGACAGAAAAGGATTTCCTTGAGATTAAGCAAAAGGACGATGAATCTGTTGGTATATACGAAGCAAATTTTACAAGGCCTGCATGGTATGCATCTGACTTTATCATCCAACCTGAAATTAATGTTGATCGATTCTTCAGTGGCTTAAAACCAAGTCTTCGAAGGGCATTAGCTATAAGAGACTTCAGTAGCTATGAATAAATTGTGTGTTGTGATATCAAGGTAGAAATTGAAGTTGGTGTTACATATCCATCTCATGGTTTTGACAAGAAATGAAAGATGGAGTTCAAGGAGAAATATTAGAATAATGGTGAAAAGAAGATGAATGTTTCTTTATGCTCAAAGTTTGGAAAGAAGCATTGTGGAGATTGTCTAAAAGGGACTAGAAAATGTTTTAAGTGTGGAAAAGAAGGTCATAGAGCAGCTAAGTGTCGAAGTAATGGAAAAAAGGTTGCTAATGATGTGAATAAAGAAAAGACTACAAAGAACGCACCACCCACACTTCAATACTTCAAGTGCAAGGAAATGGGGAATTCTGCTAATCAATGCCCTAATCCAAGGGTTAATGATGATCGGCATGAGAAACCTCTTAAGGAAAAGGACAAAGGGAAGTCACATGTGATCACTATTGGAGATGTTGAATATGAAAATGATGTGGTGGAATGATTAAGTGTTTATGTAATGGATTCTAAAATAATGTTGTATATAGTATCGTGGAATATTGGAATATTTATGTATTAGTCTATTGTGGTTTTCAATAATTTTATGGTACTGGTAACCATGAAAAGTAATTCAAATATTTTGGAAAGTAGATGATATGCGCATAATGAAGGGATAAGGAGAAAATAATATTAATGATCTCATGAATGATATAAGGACAAAGTGAAGTCATGGTTTGAGTGTATAGAAATTTTGGGATTTTGGTATGTGGAAACAGTTAATTTTTGACAACACTCGTGTTTTCATTAAGGTTTTATAGTAATTCATGTATCAAAAGAATACATGATTAAGGTATTCACATGTTTAGAATGTGACCAGCAAGATATATCTTATGATATATGGGGGATAAATGATGGCATTCACGTGCTTGTTATGTGACATTTCTAGTAATTGTTTTCTTTATACTTTGAGCTTGGACAAAAGTATTTTGGATAAGCCTAAAGATTGGAATGGATTATGTTGGACACAAGTTAGAATTGTCAAGGATAGAACTTTTTTTGATATTATTGATGGAATGTTATAATAGTGTAGTTTAAGAAAAGGGACAACATGCAGAACATGTGACAACCCATCGCATGAGACAAGGCATAAGAATCGAACCCACAACCAAAGTGCAACAGGCCTTTATCTCCTACCACTGGCCTACAGGAAGTCCCTGGTTAGTAGAAGCTAGTTTTATTATATTAACCGGTATGATATATGAAGTATAAGTCCATTTTAGAAACCATATATGATTAATCTCACTATAGATGTACTTATGTATATTTAATAACTTTTACTATCCTTTTGTTTGAGACAGATGTAATGACCTGTCATTATATCGCATGATCTGCTAACACTTCACGGAAGACAAATTCAACTTCATTTCTTTAAGAGATGATGTGGAAATTGTTTAAGGCACAAACAACAGTAATATTGTACCAAAATCAAGTAAGTATTTCTTTTAATTCAAAAATTCTTCAACTTTAGGGAAATGATCTTGAATAAAAAAATGTTGTCCTAGTGTCCTTATATCTGATGAATTAGATGGTACCTTAAATCATCACAAATTTATGGCTTTGTGATTGTGGGATTTTTCATAACCTTGTTCTCTACCACTTTCCATCAGAACATGATGGTTAGATTTCTCTTCCATATCCTTATTTTCACCTATGTTCTCCTATGTGGAAACATAGTGATTAGTTAATTTGCTTAACCGTTATGTTTCATACTTTAGTTTTTAAAGATAAGTTTTGGTATTACTTTTTACGATGTGGGAAGCTTTCGAGTAGTAAACCATTTATAACTCGAATGAATTTCGAGGGCGAAATTCATTTTAAGGGGGGGGGGATAGAATGTAACACCCCAAGATTTTATGAAAAATATTCTTTTTAATTTCATTGATGTCTTGTGTTGTACGCTACAACAAAAAGAGCTTGCACTATAGGCATCCTTGACTTGACTTTCATTACACGCAATCATGACCTTCCACGATAGCGTGTGTTGTACGCAATACTGAGTTTTAATAAACAACAATATGTTATATAAACTAGTTGTTATGAATAGTAATACCCAATTTTTAAAATTTTATAAATTTTATATTTCTAAATGGACTTCATTTTTGGATTCGGAATATCGAAATTATCCTATGGTGAATTTTTGGTATTTTTCTGAAAACTTTCAATTTTTGATGAATAGTGAAAAACACTGGGTTACTATTTAAAAACTGACTTTTTATTTAAATAATTATTTATTTTATTTAAATTTATTTTAGGTCAAAATTGATACATATATACCTATATAAGTTTAATTTAATTCATTGGAGTCATTTTATAATAATTTTAGATATGTAAAAATTTTATTGAACTTTTCATTGTCTTTTACCCACCTCCTAGGAGAATTTTTAAATTTACATAAAACTTAATTTTATCGCTTCTGTGAGTAGAATTTCGAAAATTTGAGAGACATGATTAATATCAAGGAGTAAAATGTGGTTCAATAAGATAAAAATAATTTTTTGTGAATAGTAACTTTTTACTTTTATTTTACCACGGTTAAAAGTAAATAGAGTAATTAAGGGTAAAAATGATATTACTATTACCCTAACGCATGTCCTAATTATATTAGATAAGTTTAATTAGACCAAAAAAAACTTAGGAATAAAATATTACCCTTTAGGTCCACTTGGATTGGATTAGGACATTTATTATTATTCTATCTAAAGAAGAGTTAAAATGGTTAAAATCAAAGTTTAATAACTAAAGCATTTTTAATATAGGGTTATACCTAAGATAAATTCAAATATAAATATTAATTAGAAAGATAAAAATATTTCCTACATAACAGTATTTTATTTATAATTTTTAGACATTAAATAATTTAATTTATTTATGACACAATGGTGATGCATTAATTACCTAAATAATGAAATATTAAAATAATTGATATTATAAATACCCAAATAAATGTAATTTGAAACTTTTTATGAATTAAACTAATTTTATTGGTCAATATGACATGTTAGTATTGATTTAATTAACTTTTTTCAAACTAATTGTTCTGTTATGATTTTCACATAAATCAATTACCAAATAGTGACAAAATTGACATAAAATAGTTTTTAAAACAAATATTATATTATTAATTGTTATTATATTCCTAAAAATATAAGTTTCAAAAACATGACTTAGATAATATTATATATATTAATAATGAACCACTTGGGGTTCGTTTGTCTTGTTATAGTAAGTTTATTAACCATATAGTGTAAGAAAACAAGAAGACATGATAAAGGTTAAATTATTTAACTTAGAGTTAAATCTAAATGATAAGGATAAAATAGTAACCTAAAATTGTCTAAAACCTATTGGTTGAGAGTATTTAGACCCATACCCAATTTAGTTTCTAAATAAATCAATTTGAAGCTATTATAAACCAAATATGACTTTATTATAAAATAATATTTTATGTTTTTCCTAAAGTGCCCCTCTCCTCCCTTAAAAAAAGGGCACCCCTTCCCTCTTCTCTTCACAACCTTTTGAGCCTTGAGGCTCGGCCAAACACTGACCATTTCCATTATCATCTTCCCTAGAAACATTATATAGGTTCTTGTCTCCTCATAATACCAACCCTAGTTCCTTAAGAGGAGGTTAAGAAGAGGCGCGTCAAAGAAGAGGTAATATCCTTTACCGATTCTTTCCAATTTATTTATTCTTCTACTTATTCTTATTTATTTGTTTCATAATAAATTAATAACATCAGTATCAATCATATACTGATATGTTAATATAAATATTAAACAACCGAATTTCATCTTCTATCCATCCTACGAAAACGAAATCACCGCGCGTGCGTACGTACGGAATATCGTCTCCACGCCGTGGTGTAATCTGTTTTCCACCACCACCTTACATGGATGGGTATAATGGTGTAAATAAATAACTATATATGATTATTTTAAAGTGACATTGATTCTTAAATATTATACACACACTTCAATACAATTCGACGATCATGGGAATGATATCATCACTCGTGCGTACGTACGGACTACCGCCTCCACGAACACGATGAGATTCATTTTCCATGATTAACCATTCAAGTATGATTATAAAGTATATATAATAAATAATAATTAAATATATTACATAATAATGATACTGAATTTATGTACATATATGTTTCATTTACTTAATTCCATTTAATTCAATAAGGAAACGAAAACAGCGTTCATGCGTACGTACGACCTACCGTCTCCATGAACGGTGTGTTTCATTTCATTTATATATCTATTATATATATATATATATATATACTGAATATATATATGATATATAAATCATGATTTACATTTTTTAAGCAAGTAAATCAAGATATAAGTAATAATAATATCAAGAACAGCAAGTCCAAACACGTACGATAAATAAAACGATTTTACCCAAAACGCTGCTTTAACATCGAAATTAAAAAAGAACGGGTAATATAAAGTCATAAGTGAACCATATATGTTATCATAACAATGAATATGATTCTGTAATAAGTCAATGATATTATTTAAATCATTATACAGGAGGTTCAGATATGTACTAAGCATATCAGACCTAAGGTAAGGGATAAATTTTCCAATCTCGTTTTTATCCGAGATTGTTTATTCATAAGTATTTAATGGGGTTATATTTATCATCCATGTCCCTATTTTATAAAAATGGTTTCATGTATGTTTAAAGTACTTTTTACCCATTTTTACTTTTACTACATGGTGTGTAAGGAATATTGTTTTTTCACCATACGAGGTACTTTTTGACTTTTCAGTTAAAAGTACGAGGAGAATGTTTTTTTACTTATATGGCATTAACAAATTTTTATGGTTTTATAAAGCCTTATTTTCATGAAGCTTACTCTAAAATATTTCATGGTTATTTTAAATAAAATTCTTTTCTTTTAAAATTTTGTGGAATTTTGTGAAAAGAAAATGATTTTTAAGAAGAAAGGTTATTTTCCTCAAGAATTCCTTTCAAGTGTTTTATCAAAAACATTTTCCATCTAAGATGAAATTATTTCATATGTGTATGTTTCAAGTATAATATCTCTATGATTTACATGGTTTCACTTTTCTTATGATGAAATTATATCAGTTTGTTTTATATGGATTATGTTAGGATGGGATGATGTTTATGAAACCCATTTTTATTCTTTGGGTTATGATGAATGATTTACGTTTATGTTGTGGCACAAGTAAGAATGATTTTATTATGAGATGGGTGGGACCTATATCTCCCTCCAATGAATTGGGTAAAGATTTATATCTCATGAGATATACATGGATGGAACGGTAAGTTAATCCAGTTTAGTGATACAGGATTGGAATGAGGAGTGAACTCGATTCAGAAAGGGACTTTGTCCACTAAGATGGCATTGGCAGCAATGCCTTGGCTACTATGGAAATCATAACATGTGCTTAATGGTTTCCACAATTACTTGTTTTATTCATGTTATTTTATCAGTATTAATGTTTCTTTATGATCTATGCATTACGTACTACCATGTTTTATGTCATTGCTCAAGATCTTGATGTTTAAACATTATGTTCATGTTTTAAGTTCAAATGTATATGATTTGTTTTATTTTTTCCGTGCTTACCCTTACTGAGCATTTGAGCTCACCCTTTTATATGTTTTCTTTTCCCCATGATTTAAAGAAAGGTTTTAGGTAATAAAACAAAAAGGGGAAGATCTTTATGGGAGAAGTTGAAGATATTTCACCATGATTAGAAGATTATGTTTTGAGTTTCCAAAGACACTAAACTATTACGGTCTTTGAGTGTTGATTCTTGTTATGTATTAAGTATTCTGCAAAAGCAATGTAATTTCCATGTACGTCATGCTTCGAGTCTCTACAGTTGGTATCATAGGAAAGGTTTAGTTAACCTTTGGAAACTAGGATTCAAAATCTTTAGTGAGATCCCTAGAGATATTTCTAAGGTATTTCTAGGGATGTCCCTAAGGTTAAGTATAAGTATAGGTTATAGTCCTAGAATTATGGTAACTATATTATAATTAAACCTAAGATGTTAGATATTGAAGGTACTCCCCCTTTATTATGTTGTTTTCCTAGCATGATTTTTGCCTCTCACACTGTTCTTTTTGGGTTTTAGACGATGGATGGAACCTGAAGGAACCGTGTTGATCAATGTAATGGACAATGCAATGATTGTCCTCCTGAACAACCAAATGTGATGGGAGACAGAGTGAAAATTCTTATTTCTATACTTACACAATCTTTGAATCGTTCTGGATTTCCAAATGATTAGAGAAGGGAACAATATTCTATTGAGTCCTTCATGAGGCAACGTCCACTGTCTTTCAATTGGTCTTGTGATCCAGTTGTTGCTAAAAAATGGATCAGTACAATTGAAAAGATATTTTCTTTACTTCGATGTTCAGAACATGAAAAAGTCGTTCTTGTTATTTACCGTTTAGAAGGTGAAGCAGATCAATGGTGTACTTTAATTAAGAATACAAGGCCCCAAGATGAAATTGAATCCATGGAATGGGATGAGTTCAAGAACTTATTTTTCAATAATTACTTCCCTCGTATTCTTCAAACAAAGATGGAAAAGGATTTCCTTGTGATTAAGAAAAAGGATGATGAATCTGTTGGTATATACGAAGCAAATTTTTCAAGGCTTGCAAGGTATGCATCTAGCTTTATCATCCAACCTGAAAGTAAAGTTGATCAATTCTTTAGTGTCTTAAAACCAAGTGTTTGAAGGGAATTAGCTATAAGAGACTTCAGTATCTATGAATAAATTGTGCCTTGTGCTATCAAGGTAGAAATGGAAGTTGGTGTTAAATATCCATCTTATGGTTTTGACAAGAAACAAAATATGGAGTTCAAAGAGAAATCTCAGAATAATGGTGAAAAGAAGATGAATGTTTCTTTATGCTCAAAGTGTGGAAAGAAGCATGGTGGAGATTGTCTTAAAGGGAATAGAAAATGTTTTAAGTGTAGAAAAGAAGGTTATCAAGAAGCTGAGTGTCGAAGTAATAGAAAAAGGGTTGCTAATGATGTGAATAAAGAAAATAATGCAGAGAAAACACCACCAACACTTCAATGCTTCAAGTGCAAGGAAATGGGGCATTATTCTAATCAATGCCCTAATCCAAGGGTTAATCATGATCGACATGAGTAACCTATTAAGTCAAAGGACAAAGGGAAGTCACATGTGATCACTATTGTCAATGTTTAATATGACAACGATGTGGTGGAATGATTAAGTGTTTATGTAATGGATTCCAAAATAATGTTTTATATAGTATCGTGAAATATTAGAATATTTATGTATTAGTCTATTGTGGTTTTCAATAATTTTATGATACCAGTAACCATGAAAAGTAATTCAAATATTTTGGAAAGTAGATGATATGCGTATAATGAAGGGACAAGGAGAAAATAATATTAATGAACTCATGACTGATATAAGGACAAAGTGATATCATGGTTTGAGTTATATATATTTTGGGATTTTGGTATGTGGAAAGAGTTAACTTTTGACAGCACTCATGTTTTCCCTAAGATTCTATGGTAATTCATGTTTCAAATAAATACATGATTAAGGTATTCACATGTTTGGAATGTGACCATCAAGATATATCTTATGATATGTTGGGCAAAAATCCCTCAAGGTAACATTGCAGTATTTTTGGGTTGATTGTGTTTGTTGACAAAGCAGGATTCCATGGATAATTGTCGAGTTCCCGAGATGTTGTTGACATTACATGTTGACAATGAACTATGAAAAAGGAAAGGACAATCTAGAGGCGGTACAAAAGAGCAGTACAAGGTGGTGTCGTTTCCCAGTGTTTGCCAAATTTTTGGGGTCCAAAATTTGGAGTTTGGTGAGCATCGCGAAAAGTGGATTTCCATGAAGAGCATAATTTCATATGGCAAAGGCATGAATTTCGCGAAGATAGGATGCATGGTTTGAAATCGCGAAGACCAGAAGAATGGAGGCGGTGATGCTTCACGATTACGTCAAGCTTCGCGAACGGCAGAGGCTGAAGCGCATCGCGGCGGAGACGGGCTTTGCGAGAGAGCTTCGCGGCGAAGGCGCGAAGGAATGTTGGGCTTCGCGAGGGAGCTTCGCGGCGAAGGCGCGAGCCGCGAAGGTAAGTTGACGGTGATTCATCGCGACTACATCAAGCTCCGCGAACGGAAGATTGCCATGGAGCTTCGCGATTTGGACAGAATTCCGACAGAAACTTTGGAGCTTTGCGATTTGAGATGACGTGGCATTGACTTCGCGCGGAAGGGATGAGGGTCGGTGGAATCGCCTATAAATAGAGGCTGAACCCTTCGAACGAAGTAGAGAGAATTTTCATAGAAAATACTTTGCTCTCGATTTGCGAAGGTGGTTCGCGGAGCCAGTGTGCTTCGCGAAAGAGGTGCTTCGCGGCGGCTATTGTAGCACCGCGAAACCTGCAAGCTCCGCATTGGATTACTTAGCTTCGCGAGGGTCGTTGCTTTGCGACGGCTTGAGCATCGCGAGAGTGCTTTGCGAAGGAGCTTCGTGAGTGAGCTTCACGAAAAGGCAGGAGCTTCGCGAAGGCTTGTTTGAGCTTCGCGAAATTGGGAGCCTCGCATTGTAGGGTGCTTTGTGAAGGTCTTTCCAAAGGTAGTTTGCCTAGTGGATAGTGGCAAAGGGGTATTCATCTACGGGTGAAAGTTGAACTTCAACAGAGCATCTAGATACAGAGAAGGATGCATTCCTTAATGGAAATGAAGAGACCTACAGGTCTATAAACTGTGAGTGAATCCCTTCCAAGAGCAGTGAGCTTGGGAAGAGGAAAAGGTGATCCTCTCCACCGGCAGTGAGACAGAGAGAGAGAAACAGGGAGTGACCCTTGGGAAAGTAGTGAGCTGACCCTAAACATTGTATAGGCAGTGAGCCTGGGCATAGAAGTGATCTAGCCCGAACATTGTAATCCACAACTAGTGAAGTCTAGTGGAATTTGGTACGAACCGGCAACTTGTCGGCGTATGCTCCTTGGACGTAGCCCTTAGCGGTGAACCAAGTAAAAATACCTGTGTATGCCTGCTTACTTCCCTGCATTGCATTCAAAGCATCATTATCGGGTAAAGGAGACAAGTGATCACAGTAACCACACAAGTGCAAACAAAGTGGCCCTTGTAACAAAGAGGTCAAGATCCAGTGGGGCAGGAAGAACTTTTAAAATAGAATATCCATACCCTGATTCACCCCCCCTCTCAGGGTATATAGGCCCCTATTGTCCCTAACATGATATATGGGGGATAAATTATGGAATTCACGTGCTTGTTATGTGACATTTCTAGTAATTGTTTTCTTTATACTATGAGCTTGGAGAGAAGTATTTTGGATTAGCCTAAAGATTGGAATGGATTATGTTGGACATAAGTTAGTATTATTTAATCCTAGAACTTTTTTTGATATTATTGATGGAATGTTATAATAGTGTAGTTTAAGAAAAGGGACAACATGCAGAACGGGCAACAACCCATTGTGTTGGACAAGGCTGTGGGAATCGAACCCACAACCGATGTGCGACAGACCTTTATCACGTACCACTGGCCTACCGGAAGTCCCTGGTTAGTAGAAGCTCATTTTATTATATTAATAAGTATGATATATGAAGTATAAGTCCATTTTAGGAACCATATACGATTAATCTCACTATAGATGGACTTATGTATATATAATAACTTTTACTATCCTTTTGTTTGAGACAGATGGAATGACCTATCATTCTATTGCATGATCTGCTAACACTTCATAGAAGACAAATTCAACTTCATTTATTTAAGAGATGATGTGGAAATTGTTAAAGGCACAAACAATAGTAAGATTGTACCAAAATCAAGTAAGTATTTCTTTTAATTCAACAATTCTTCAACTTTAGGGAAATGATCTTGAATACAAAAAAATGTTGTCCTAGTGTCCTTATATCTGATGAATCAGATGGTGCCTTATATAATCACAAATTTATGGCTTTGTGATTGTTGGCTTTTTTGTAGTCATGTTCTCTACCACTCTCCATCAGAACATGATGGTTAGATTTCTCTTCCATATCCATATTTTCACCTATGTTCTCCTATGTGAAAACCCAATGATTAGTTAATTTAGGTAACCTTTATGTTTCATACTTTAGTTTTTAAAGATAAGTTTTGGTATTCCTTTTTATGATGTGGGAAACTTTCGAGTAGTAAACCATTTATAAACTGGATGAATTTTGAGTGCGAAATTCATTTTAAGGGGGGTAGAATGTAACTCCCTGATATTTTATGAAAATTATTCTTTTTAATTTAATTGATGTCTTATGTTGTACGCTACACAAAAAGGATCTTTCACTACAGGCATACCTAACTTGGCTTGCATTACATGCAATAGCGACCTTCCACAATAGCGTGTGTTGTACGCAATACCGAGTTTCACTAAACAACGATATGTTATATAAAATAGCCATTATGAATAGTAATACCCAATTTTTGAAATTATTTAAATTTTATATTTCTAAATGGACTTCATTCTTGGATTCGGAATATCGAAATTAGCCTACGGTGAATTTTTGGTATTTTTCTGAAAACTTTCAATTTTTGATGAATAGTGAAAACACTGGGTTACTATTTAAAAACCGACTTTTTTATTTAAATAATTATTTATTTTATTTAAATTTATTTTAGGTCAAAAGTTATACATAATACCTATATAAGTTCAATGTAATTCATTGAAGTCATTTTATAATAATTTTAGATATGTAAAAATTTTATTGAACTTTTCATTGTCTTTTACCCACCTCATAGGAGAATTTTAAAATATACATAAAACTTAATTTTACCGCTTCTGTGAGTGGAATTTCAAAAATACAAGAGACACAGTTAATATCAAGGAGTAAAATGTGGTTCAATAAGATAAAAATAATTTTTTTTTCATAGTAACTTTTTACTTTTATTTACCACGGTTAAAAGTAAATAGGGTAATTAAGGGTAAAAATGATATTACTATTACCCTAAAACATGTCATAAATCTATTGGATAAGTTTAATTAGACCAAATAAGCCTTAAGTTACCTTAATCTAAAATATTATAATTCTATTTGGTGGGCATACTCAAATAAGCCTTAAGGTACCTTAATCTAAAAGGTTTTGGTTTAGTTTTTTGAAATGTGTAGGCCTTCTAGGATGGGTGCCTCGAGTATAGTTGACCATGAATGGTGTAACTTGAAATCCTTTCCCTTGTCTTGTGTGGTCAATGGAGAAGAACTACATGGATCGTTGTTGCGTGTGATGGTTTTTTTGGGAATTAGAAATGAAAAATGGATGTTGGGGCATGACATCATGAACTGAATAGGTCGGGTGATACTCTCTTTGTTTTCCCAAGGATTATCGGGGATGAGAAGTTCCAAGGTGGGGATATTGTAACATTATGGGTTTTATCCAAAGGTACCAACCATAGAATTATTGGTTTTATTCCTTAAAATGGACCTAAATTTGAATCCTAGTATGTTAGAGGATGAAATGGGGGTTTCTCGAGCTCATTTGAATCCTGGATCACTAAAAAGGGGGAAACAAGATGGGTTGCATAGTTTGTATAAAACCATGCGACCCAGGATGCATGCCCATGCGGGATGCTATAAGGCTTATGTAGTGTGCTACCACATGGTCTATGAATGGTTAGTCAGACCATGTGGTAGACCATGCAACATACCCTAGAGAAGTAGAACATATTGCATGGTTGGAGCATGGTTTGGACAAAAGTGTGTCCAAAACATGTGGCACCTACTGTGTGGATAAATTTTTTTATTTTTCAGAGTTTATTTTTAAAACACCTTATCTATTACTCCCATATCCCTCATGGTTTAATCCACCTCCATGGCACATAAAGTCCCCTCTCTACCATCCTTGGGGTTTCCTCAATCTCTTGATTTCTCCCGTTCTAGGTTTAATCAATTTGTGTTGTCGGACATGTGTAGTATCGTGACCATGAGGTAGAGAGTATATTTATTTTCCCATATTTTTGTCACTTTATGGCATCGCATCATTGGGCCAATAGCTGTAACATTTTGGTGAGGCATCAATCTTAGAAATTAAATTGACTGAGATGGTTTTCCATGCCTGTAGTGATCTATGATTATGGAAAAACCCAACCGTGGGTGTTTGTTTTTTCCTTTGGACACCCATTTGGGTGTTCTGACTTAAATGGACTAAAATGAATTATTCCTTGGAATGAGTTTCACATTTTTTTAATTCCTTTAATTGATAAATGAATTTAATATGGGTATTGAACCATGATGACAACCTTTTATGGATATTCTTATGCTTAAATAATTAAGTAACCCTTGAGTAATTCTATATGCCTTTAGAATGCTTAATGTTTTATTGTGAATGTCTTTTTACCAATATGTAAATGATCATGCTAATATTGGTAACCTTGTGAAATTGTTTTAAATGATACATTTCATTCTATATTCCATTTCTTTCTTTATTCCATCTCTAATAATTATTGCATTATTCCATGGGTAAATGGATTGAATTGAGATGGTAAGTTGTGTCAAGCATAATATATTGAGTTATTGGAATATCATGGGTGACATGTAAATGGAGGCATGCTGAGGCTAAATGCATTTCTTATATTTTGTTGCTTAATTTTTATTCCCTTATTAATGGTTTGATCTATATGAAATGACTTGGCATGTTTATTAGCTTATACCATTAAATTTCATTTTATGGCATGGAATTGTTTTGGACTCGACAAGTGTATCCAAGATACCCATGTTAAAAACCAAGTGGAGACATAATTTCTAGGCTACTGTAGCAGCACTATAGTAGGCACTATAGTAGGTAATGTAGCAGACACTGTAGGAGGCACTGTAGTAGACACTATTCATCACTGTATTAGCTAGAAATATTCATCCATTTGGGCTTTTGAGCTACCAGTTTGGGCCTCGGGTCCTTTCAGGCCTTCGGTCCACCCAAGGCCTTCAAGCCAGTAAGGATTTCGGGCCACCTCAAGGCCTTCAGGCCACCTCAAGTCCTTCAGGCCATCATAAGGCCTTCGAGCTACCTCAAGTCCTTCGGTCCACCTCAAGGCCTTCAGGATACCTGAAATTATGCTTAAATGATTAGACAGACTCTATAAGGAGCAGACTTCATATGAGAATTTAGAGCAGGAAAATTCACCAGAGTAGAAGCTAAGAGGATTTTTCAGAAAGAGAGGGTATGGAATTTCCATCAGGACCATCCTATTCATTCATGGGAAGCCTAGCCGAACAAGTCATGTGAATGTGGAGAGCTAATATCATGATGAAGAAGCTGGGGAGGAGCAGTTCCATGTATAGCCTATATATTTCCTAAGACCAATGGGTCATGTAATCTTTGAGCCTACGGGCCTTGTAAGGGTTCCCCCTCATCCATTAAAATGGGGGTTATCAAAAAATCAATAAAAATAATGCCTTCAAGACATTCAGTCTATATATGAATTATTCCATGTTGATGGATTCTATTGCACTCATTGACTAGCTCGGTAGCTTGTGATCTTTCCCTTCCCTTGATGGAATGAGGTACTAAATTAATGAAATGAAATATTATAAATGATATGCCTTGAACTAATATTCCTTGTTTGATATGGATTAATTGAAACTATCCAGGAGAGAACATGGGTTCTATATTAAGGACTCATGGGTGGAGTCATCATGATTAGGGAATTATGACTTGATGTTCTGAGGGAGATTATTTGGTTTCTAGGTGAGGGATACCCTGACAGTTTCTATTAATCATGAGTGACACTGGTTCCCCATGGTAGAAAAGAAGGACGAACCCGTTTGGAAAGATGGTTATACCATGCCTCATGTGATACTTGGTCCCCTGTGTGAGATACTTGGTACGAACTCAGATTCACCATCCTCAAGTGATTCAAGGGACACCATATGGGTCAACTTGGACAAGATCGATGGAATTTGGTTATTAGATGTTCTCATTGCGACCCTTGGGATTCTTATGTGATCATCAAGGATGGGATCAGGACACCACCTTATTTTCATTGAACTGAATGTTTGAATCCTCATGTGGGATGCATATTTAATTAATTGTTTTGAGCTTGATTATGTACATGTGTTACATCTTACTTGTGTATGAGCATGCTTGAGTGATGAAATGTATTGGACCCCAAAAAAAGCACAATATTGGGGGTATACCTTCTCGGTTCATTATGTTTACTTGTAGTCCTTGTATACATTACATATCTTGTAAAGTTAATCGATAAGACTTTAGGCATAGGATGAAGAATGTGGTATGGGACGAGTGTCTGTTAGGAACCCAGAACAAGTTAGTAAATGTTTATTTATTGTTCTTCATTCATATTATATATAACAGTATTATATATCTATTGCACGAAATGGAAAGTCCTAGACACCATGGGTTCCAATATACCGATATTTATATCTCATACCCTACTCAGGAACCATTTAGTACTAGAGTAGACTTTATAATTTTAGAACCAAATAGAAGGAAGTGTTCTACTTCTGATGCTTAATTTATTTGCTATTTAGGATGGATCTTTGGGGGGAAGAGTATCGACCCTATGATTGAGATTCTATAGTGGAATTTTTTTTTTTGGATTTTTTTTAGAATGAGGTATATGCTTGCACTCTACTCCCCATACTCTCATTTTGTATAGGCGAATGACATTCCATCTTTATTATTGTATATGTTACTAATATTCTACTTCTACCAGTAGTTTACTTATATTGTATGGTTTAATCTTTTACTTTCTCTATTGTCTGCTTGTGGTTATGCTTCTGCTATTTAATTTCTATTTCTTACCATTGTGCTTACTATGATATATGATGGCATAATATTCCCACAAAAACACCCTAGGCCCTCGCTTCTAGTCAGCACCCTCTAGAATTTAGGGAGATTTTCTTGAGGTCATGAGGCGAACGAGGCTTGGGGTATGGTTCAGTGACACCTGGGTCTAGAACATTACACACACCATCATCCCACTAATACTATCCTACCCAAAAACCAAAAATTAATAGGATTTTAGAAACTTGATCATTGCTATTGAAAGACCAAAAACTTGAACCATGATCTCTTCTCCCATGTCATAAGAGGTCAAATAGTTTTGAATATCCCTCACCTAATCTATCCAACCCTTAGACATCACTATCAAAATAAACACACTCACGACTCAATGGAAATGTCACACTATGTATATATAACTAATTAATAAATCACCATGATGTACCTCATATGTTATGTAAAAATAATTCATGATTCCATACCAAATTCTCTGCCAAAGATCCTAGAAAGATCTACCAAAGTCCTAAGCTTATCCAGTTGATACATTCCCCACAACCACAATCCAGGGTACTTCACTTTACAAAATTCCCATCATCCCTTAATCCAAGCTACATGTCTATTATGAGACCAATTTTTTCAACCACATAATAAAAGACCAACCATCACAAGAATCTCTCAATAATCCTTAATTTAGAGTAATTACATAAAAAACTAATAAATTCTAACCACTATCTATCCTATCACAATTTTACTACTAAGAGCTTCTAAAATTCATAATCTACCAACTCCCAAGGTATATTGACCTGAAACTACCCATTAGATAATTTACCTAATGGATTTACCCTTGTGAATCACTTATACATACCAAAATACTCATCATATGGCATCACCTATAGGAATCACTAGAAACCTCAAGGTTCTTCTAATACTGCTTAAAAAATACCAAAGATGTTTCAAAGTACCTTTTTAGTATTTCATGTCACACTACTCTACAAAACCATTGCACTTCACATATTATTCATTAATCTAGGGAATAAACACTATCCCCACCCCACTCTAATTCATGAAATTGGTTTCTGAGCCAAAATCACAACTCAAACCATATAACTAATCATTCCCAAAATTCAAATACATACCTCACAAATAACCAATATTTGTTTGTTACTAATAAAATTGAATCAATTCTAAATAAAAAAATTATTGTCCTCATACTGTCCAATAATCACCCACACCCAAATAATCTATCCATTCTTCCCTAAACCTAGGATATGTCCTATCAGAAACCTAACACCATGAGCAACCCACTCACCTTCCCTTATGATAAGTAGAAATAAACAACTCACATTCCTAGAACTATGAGTCTTGAACATCCCACATACTAACCACTTTATAACCATATTTTAATAGAAATACCCATGAGTATTACCCTGATACCAACCTAAGTCCCACACTAGGAGTTTTATATCAATATTTTAAGGAAACACCACACAATAATACATCTCACTTATGGGTATCTACATATCATGACACCCTACTATCCTAATCACTTGATGGTTATTGTCTAACTAAGTATCCCACAAAAAATATTAACATAATTAAAAAACCCAATTGATCACCTCTATCAAATAAGAACTATATTTCATATGAACAAAACATATCAAAACTAGTCACTCAATAGGAATGACAATTATCTTACTAAAACACTATTATACTCACTCTAAAGAGAACCACATCATCACAATAAGGTAGTGTCACTTGTTATATCAACACTTTTAAGTTTATTTTATCAAACCAATATTCCATTTTAAAATAACCACATCCTTGGAACACATTTCCTATACCAACATTACCAAGAAACCACTACCCGAACCTTTCAATTAAAGGGAGGTCATCCACTTTACCCATACAACTATAACATAATTATGTCAAATAGAACATACCAAAATCACTATCTAAATTTCAAATAATTAATATATATATATAATAATTTATTTGAAAAAATTATAGTTAAGACACTTTTGGAATATTAACTAATTAATTTTTTTTCCAAATATAGTTTTGAAACATTTCATTAACAATTTTTTTCCAAAACCATTACCTATTTTGAAAACCATGTTGCACTGAAAATAAATCATACCCTTTTCTATATAAACTTATATGCCTAATTTGATTCATAAACATTATTAATCTTTCTACATTAGTCTAAAAGTAAAATCATAAATAGAAATTTCAACTTATAATATCATTCCTTAATAAACATATGAATAAAAAATGTGTAAGTAAAGAACAAAAATCCCATTACCTTAGAAAAATTAATTTCCCACTTGGAAAGGTATTTATGACACACTAAAACAATGTACCATTTAATCTCTAATACATTCCTATATCTATATACCAAGTCCATAAATATTTGGATAGCCAAAACAATTCTTTGATACCATTTTGTAAAACCTCAGCAAAAATACGTCAGACGATGCCCTAGTTAGAGTTTCATATAAACTTAGGCATACCTCCCCATATACCAGAGGCTAGAGACTTGTGGTAAGAGTATATAATAAATATAGTGGAGACTATAATCTCAATATCATTATATACAAAAATAGGTAAATAACAGAATCAATATAAATAATAGATCAAGTTCAAGGATTTACTATGAATAGTCAACCATCAACTGTATGCAATATCAATATAATATAATGGAATGATACCCATGATAAATATATAAACATAGATCAAAAGTGTCTCCCAAAAGGATGACCAAATACAAACATAATTTGGAGAAAAATACATAGGATAATCTATTATAAAAATCATATTTGTCATTGGATCAGTTTCACAAATCTAAATCTAGCTACCCAAACTAGATCTCCTATATAACATGTCACCTGAAAGTGAAACCTATAGATCTGCACATGCCCTTGGGTTTCTATACATTGTCTGAGAAATAATATCAATAGGGAAACAAAAAAGGGGTTACTCTAATATAAAATAATATAAAGTGTGTCTATGAATGGAAAATAAACAAATAATATATACAAGTATATGTGTTAGGTCATTTTGTTCAAAATTGGCCATCATGATGGATGACCTCACTTGTTCTGGGAATTTTCAATGGAAGAATACTTTTTTCATTACAACGATACCTAGGCCTGATATCATAGATTAGGGACCTAAAATAGATTCTTGTTTATTAACCTCTCACTCAAAGTGGGTTCTTATACCAAAATTCAATCTCATATCCCATTACACACTACCACCCACTCACTTAGGGTGAGGTATCAAGACAAATCACATACCACATCTCACACCACCACCCTAACACTTAGGTTTAGGTCTGATACATTATCACATATCATATATCACACTGCCACCCTCTCACTTATGGATAGATCTTGTAATACATCACATAAAAACATCCTCTCACTAAGGGTGATATCCATATCATATTTTGATACCCTCTCACTTAGGGTAAACTTTGACAACACCCTATATTTTAGAGTTAGGTTTTAAAAACAAACCCTCAACCAATTACATTTCACTTATATTTATTTATTCTAGTACCCTATTAGTTTGGGTGAAGTCTCACATCATGTATCATCATCATCTTCCAAATTAGTATTACGAAACACCTACAAAGAAATAAGCATGGAAACATATCCCTAGTCCTAGCCACCCCCACCCTCAAATTTCCATTAATCCAAACCAAGTGCACCATTAGAGGATACCTCACAACACATCACATCATCAATTTTCCCAACCTATAACACTATACTCATCTAATACACACATACATATAGTTACACAACATCCCATAAGGATTTATGAAACCCTTAGGATATAATTTATCCATAACCAAGATTATCGGTCACTTTTGGTTATGCCCATGAACAACATCTATCTTAGGAATCACTCGAACCTTAATTCCATAATAAAATTGTATCATAATTCCCACTTATATTTATATAACCCATGATATCATCTCAATACATACTAGACCCTCATGACACTATTAAAACATTCCATGCACAATTCCCATAAGGGATCAAAGGGGGTTATCAAACTTAAATATAAATAGGTGTCACTTAACAAAGCCTAAAAGAGTTGATAAAAGTTCCCACTATATCCTAGGAACAAAAACACTCTAACATATCTTACACCTCAAGATAGCCAAGAAAAATATTCTAACCAACACCCATCAAGCATACATCAACCACACTATACACTTTAAACCCCTAAAGGCCCAATCAATCACATAATTTTACCATCTCTTAAAATAGAGTCATTAAATCCAATATAACCATATCACCATCACCCAACCCATGACAAGGGCTTTTAGGGTCCCTAACGCACACCCTACCTACTTCTCATATGACATCAAAAATATATCACTTTATAAAACCTTTACTCAAGGCCCTAATTAACCAAGGGACTATAAACCCTCTCAACCGACCTAAAACTATGTCATTAATCACTAAATGCATGATTCTGAACCACTACAGGGTTTATTGGACCATACAAGAGTTCTCATATCTTGGCATCATAACTATCAGGCCCCTCTAAAATTACTCAACCATAAAAAAACTTGTTAATTTAAACCAAGGAGGATCTACCATAACCTACCCCACTCTACAATACATACTCATCCCACTTTAATAAAATAATATTCCCCAAACCTTAGGCAAACACATGAACATCACACATAGGAACATGAAATATATTGAAATATAAAAGGTACTACTTACCTCATCCTCATACGAGTAGATTAATCAAATATTGTAGCACAGTTCTATTAAGATTGGTTAATGTGAGAACTATTTACATATATGTACAATATTTTCTAGATGTAGTGATTTTGGAAGTTTGAAATGAAATTTATTGATAATTTTGATGTGGAAATGAAAATCTCTGGATGTTAATAAGCTAGAAGAATGTATATGGCCACAATTATGACTGAGTTCAGATGATGGGCATACATAAATTGAATCTATGTAAGATATCCCCTATTAGTGTATCAAAATAAAATGATGATTCCAAAGGTCATATTATATTCTCATATAGGGATTCATAAGTAGATTTCATGCACTATTCACAAGATGAGTTTTTTTTAATGTGGTGGGATTTAATCGGTGGTCAAACTAAAGTGGATAACCACTCATGAAGTTTGTAAGGATATGGTAACAGTTCTACCAACTTTCTCCTACTATAAATAGAATGGTGGGTTCAATTTTTTGACACTCTTCTATATTTTAATAATCATACATACCTTAATAATATTTTAAAATACCCCCTCATGGAGTAGGTATTCATCCAAACCATGTAATCCTTAATGTTGTTCTTTGCTCTGCTGTTTTTTTCATTGTATTTCCTACGTTCATTTATGGTGTATCAGTGGAATTGTTCTATGAGGATGAGGTGTGTTGTCTTTATAGTTTTAAAAACTGCATTTACCAAGTTCATTATAAATTGGTAGTTCCAAACTTCTTTTCCACCTATAGAAGTTTTTGAGGGTGATTCTATTTTTTTTTGAAGAATCCGGATACAACTGGTTGTATCAAAGTATGATTCTAGAGTTCAGTGTGACCATACCCTGGACTATGTGTTTTAGTGATCAGTTCAAAATAATCATTATTCCATCATCCTTATGGAAATATTATGGTATGAAAATTTTCATATCTCTTATGTTTTATTATGTTTAGTTAGATTTCATTGATTTTGTAAAGATGGAACTTTATTAGAGTAAGGTTTGGTTTGAGGAGTATCATGAGATGGATTTTGGATTCTAAAAGTTTCTAAAAATGTATTTTATACAATTTAAGGATCTTGATCTTCTATTAATAGGTATCAAACACAAAATAATTAAAAATAAAGAATGATATATGCTGGACAAGAAATCACTGGTGTTGATTCATATTTCACTAGCATGAAAATCAACCTTTAACATCTTTAAAGTAAATATGGATTTATAACTTATGAATAATATTTTTGATATTTATGATATGTCATATATAATGATCAGAGTGTTTTTGTTTTAGTGGATATTTAGTATGATAATTTTGGAATAAAATATAATTTATGATCATGTCAATGACTTTAAGATGATATGAATTTAGTTGTAATCAATAATGGTAATGTTTAATTTACTAGAGTGGAAATTATTATTGATTTCATCACTCTAGAATAATGGGTTATGATGGTTATCGAGGTGATAAACAGAATTGGTTAGACTAATTTATTATTTTTATGTATTAATGATTTAATTATAAACAAGGAGATTTGGAGGAAAAAGGTTTAGGATTCTACTAAAATTTTATATATTATTGAATATAGGGGCATTCCACCCATAAAAATGGTGAAAAAATGGAAACAAATAAAGGAGTATAAGATAGAGTATATTAGGTGAATATTATACCATATTTTGGAAGTTCTAACATAAGTTCCACAAGAAGAGATGTTTTAGTGGGTGAAGGGTCAATTATGAAAGATATGTTTCCATATGTGCATCTACAAATCCTATTTCGAATGATGCAACCGGTCTTTTGTTGAATGTCTCAGGTCCTCTTGATTCATGGATCATAGAATATGGGGATTATTTTCATTATACATTTGATAGAGTAATTTTGAAGAATAATACTTATGAAATATTTATAAAGGTATATCTTATGGATTTTTAAACTCTTGAGACAATGGGGAGGGGTCATGTTTCTATCTGGACTCAAAATGAAATATTACTAAGATTTCAAGGAGTGAGACAAATACAGAGGTTAAAAATCTTATTTTTTTAGGGGAAAAATAGATAATGTAGTTTTATTTACTAAATTTATGGGTGGAGTGTGAAAATTTTCACATGGTTCCATGGTTGTAGCTATATTATTGAATATTGGAACATTGTATCTAATAAAATCTATAGAAGGAGAAATAGATAATGGGAAAATAAATTCTTGATCCCAAAATTATGAAAGAAATATCTTGGTAAATTAGGTGAGAAAGGGATAAAAAATATTTCTACTAAAGACATACTAAAAATTAGATGCATGGATTACAAACCTATGAAGAATGTATCCTTGGGAAGCAGTAGAAGGTACTGTTCAAAATATAAGCAAGAGTACCCAAGGATCAAAAGTTAGAGCTTTCACAAATAGAAATATGGGGATAAATCTAGTATATTCTCATAGAGGTTCACTATAATATGTTACCATAATTAACAATGCAACACAGAAGGTTTGGGTATCATTTCTTAAGAACAAGCCTGATATTTTTAGAAACCTAGTTCGATAGAGGGCCATGGTGGAAAAGGAAACTAGAAGTAAACTTAAATGTTCGAGGTGTTACAATGTTGAGGAATATGGAAGCAAGTAATTTTTATGTTTATATTAGTGAGAATAAAATACTAAAAACTCCATAAATAAATGGATGTGTGGATATAAGGAATTTTAAATTAGTTAAAAAGGCAAAAATCATGAGAAAACTTGTTAGTTTCCTCAAATAGTTCTAGGAAAAAGACATAAATTATAGTGCCTACTTGGTGAACATAAGTTATTTTATCACTTTTGGGGTATTAAATTGTAGAATAATTTTGGTTATAAAAGAAAATTAATATTTCTAATCTAAAAATATTTGGTTCACTCACCTATGTCCATGTTGATATTAAGAAAAGTGGCATGTTAAATCTAGTCTCAAGTGTGTTTCTTTCAAGGGTATGTTAATGAAGACTTTCGTTTTAGACTATGGGAAAATGAATTATAAAAGGTCATAAAAATATGAAATTTCCTTTTTGAGGATATAATCCTTTAAAGGAATCAAAACCAAGCGATATTTGTTGATGAGATCAAAAAATCATCATAAGATGAGGTTCATCTGAATAAAAGTCTAATTTTTTTTAATAACTTAGGGAACCAAACAATTTTGGAAGACCCATACTATTTGGAAGAAGTTTTGTATAGAATTAATGTTTTATAGTGTTTCAAAGGCCCAAAGTATAAAAAATATTGTGGACTATAAAAGCTCTAGAAGATATTCAGATGGTGATTCTTTAGAATCAATGGTTACAAAAGGAGATAAGCCTTAGAGTTTGTTATGGTGGTCTACCAAGATTCAACACCAAGTGTTGAGGTACAAAAGTTATTTTTATAACTTGATTCTCACAGTTAATGGATGAAATGAATGACCATTTGATGCTATATATTTGAGTGAATCGAGTTAGTTGCAGTTATCCATGAGGGTTGAAATGGATTAATTTCATGTTTTATAGAAATTGAAGATAATATAGTGGAATTCTAGGAGGATATTGATCCATAAAAAGTGTGTTTATTAGATGATAGAGGAAGTGAATGATGATTTTTTTAAATCATTTATTTGGTAGTTAACCATATTATAATTTGTATAGTAATTGGAATAGTAACCATGTATGGATTACATCTAGAGTAGTTAATTGTTAAAATAAATTTAACTCCCTGAGTCCTTGATATAGAAATATATATAGAGCATCCAAAGGGTTTCATAGAGAAATAAAATAACTATCTGGTGTGTCGAGTCAATCAGGATGTGTATAGGTTGAAAAATGCACCTATAAATTTAAATAGGAAGTTAAAATACTTAATTGTATATGAAAAAGTTCATCTAGAGTATTGAAGATTATTACTACTACCAAAATGTATTTGATGATGAGAGCTTTATCATTTTACCTATCTATATGGGTGAAATGATTTTATCTAGATTGGTGAAGTAAAGGCTTTAGGGGTTGATGTTTCAACTGTCTGAATGTTTTGAAATGAAGGATCTTGTATAGAAAAATGGGTTTGGGGATATAGATTTTAAGTTAATTAATGTCCAAAAATTATTTCCCAGACCTGCCTGACTATATCAAGAAGGTGGTGTAATGCTTCAAAATTTGTGAAGCAAAGCATATTTCCAATCCTCTTTATGGAAAATTTTTGTTGATAAAATTAAAGTCACCATGAATAAAATGAGAGGGTGAGTACATTTTTATGTTTCCATTTTCATCAGCTTTCAAATGCCTGATGTACCCCATAGTTTGTATGTGGTCATAAATTGTACAAGTAGTGGGAGTAGTTAATAGGTTCATGGAGAATCTTGGAATATCACATTAGGAAAATGTTAAATGGATACTCCAAGTAGATAAATGTAAAGGCATCTAGAATAGAAGGAGATGGCGAGTACATGGTAAAGGTTCCATTTACATTGAAATTAGAAATCCTAATGTACCATATGGTTTGTACATGGTCGTGCATTACACAAGCAGTGGGATTAGTCTGTAGGTTGATGGTAAGTTTTATTATATGGGATTTCACTTATCATATAACTAAATAGATCAAAAAAAACTAGTAACCTAAATGTTTATCCCACTCACTCACCTCTATAAACCAGTAACCATAACCCCTATGAACAAAACATTTTGTAACCAATCATTTAATAGGAATGACCAAAATCTTACCAAAACACCCGTCTACTAACTCTGAAGAGAGACACATCCCCATCTTAAGGTAGATTCACTTGTTACCTCAACCATATCAAGCTATTTTATCAACCCAATACTCCTAAAACAAAAAAACAAATTACATATACAAACCAAACTAGGAAACCACCCCTCGAACCTACCCATTAATGGGATGTCCTTACTTGTACAACTCTAACATCATTATATCAACTAAAACATACCAAAAATGCCATATAAATTTCAAATAATTAATAAATAAATAATAAGTTATTTAGAAAAACACTAAATAAGTTAATTAAATCATTTTAACTAACTAAAAACTAATTCTAAAGATAGTTCCAAAACATTTCTTTAAAATATTATTTACAAAACCTTTACCTATTTTTAAAACCATTTACCACTCACAATATATCACACACATGTCTATATAAAACTACATGGTTGATTTTATATATTAAAACACACATTTCTCCACCCTAATCTAAGAGTAAAATTATAAATAATAACCTTAACTTAGAAAATCATACTTAATAAACATCTCAATCAAAAATGTGAAACGAAAAAAAATCCCATAATCCTAGAAACACAGATTTCCTACTTGGAAAGGTATTAATGATGTACTAGTACACCATACCATCTAAGATTCAATGCATTTTAATACCAAAATACCAAGTAACTAATTATTTAAAGAACCAAAACAATTCTCAGATACAAATTTATAATTCCCTAACTAAATTTTTTCAAATGACCCTCTAGTTGGAGTGCCACATAAACTCTGGAATACCTTCCTATCCTCTAATGGATTCCAACTTATGGTAAGTGTCTATAATCAGTAGTAGGGAGACCGTACTATCAATATCACCACATATAATAATAGGTAAATAACTCAATCAATATAAATTTTATGGTATTTTTATTGATTTACATTGAATAATAATCCATCAACTATATGAAATATCAACATGTTGTAATGGAATAATACCCATACTAAATATATAGAGATACATGACAAGGGTCTACCACTGGTCTGACCAAATAAAAATTTAAGATTAATAAAAATACAAGGGAGACTCAACTATAAACCCAGTTTCAGCCTTGAACTAGTATCCCAAATCTACATCAATATAACATAGCCAAATATCTTATACAAACTTCACCAAAAAGTGAATACCGAAGATCTGCACATGACCCAGGGTTCCCATGAAAGGATTGAGAAATGATATCAATAATGAACCACCATAGGGGATACTCTAATGTAATAAAATATTCAACATGTGTATGAAAAATAAGAAAATATTATGCATAAGTATATGCATAAATTCATTATGTTTCAAAAATGACACCATGATTCCTGACCTCACTTGTTCTAGATATTGTCGATAGAATAATTTTTCTCACTTCACGTCCAAGACCAGTCTCGATCACCTAGACAAGGTAATAAAAATAGATTCCCAACTATTACACTCCCACTTATGGTAGGTATATGTATAAAAACTCAATCTCATATATCATCACATTCTGCCACACTCACACTCAGGATGAGGTTTTAAGAAAAATCACACACCACATCTCACACCATCACCCACTCACTCAAGGTGATGCCTCATACTATATCACATATCAAATCTAACACCACCACCCTCTAACTTATGGTTAGATCTCATACCACATCACATACCAGTACCCTCTCACTCTGGGTGAGGCCTCACAACCACATCATATTTCAACACCATCTCAATTGGGGTAACTTATTCCAATATTATCTCTCTTAATATTTGGATTTACAAAATCATATTAGATTAATACCATCACACCAAAAGTGGTCCATTCCAAAACCCAATAAATTAGGATGAGGCCTCACATCAAGTCTTATCATTATCTTCCAAAACACTATTAGGGAACATGCACACAACAACAAGTGTGGAAACATATCCCTAGAACAATCCCTTAACAATCCATCAATAAAAACCTAGATCACTACTAGAGTATACCTTGAAACACATACCACCCTCAATTTATTCAACCTATAACACTATACTCATACACTACATGCATACCTATAGCTATATAATATTCAATAAGGTTTTCTGAACCCTAATTCCACAATTTATCTATAAACCAACTCATAGGTCACTCTGTTTTACACCCATACACAACATCCCTCTTAGGAATCACCCAAAACCTAAGTCCACAAGGAACTCACATAATCACTCCCATTGACATTACTAGTTCACATGATATCATCTCATGTCATACTAGGCCCTCAGGACACTATCAACATTTTCCATACATAATGCCCATAAGGGATCAAAATAGGTTATCACAATTAAATTTCCAATATATATTATTCAAGATAAGTAACCACCATTACCTATGAAAAATATATACCTGAGATATCTCACACATCAATCTACTCGTGGATCATATCCCAACCAATATCTACAAAGAGTAGACAAATCACATTATACATCACAACCCCCTTAAGGCCCAATCCCTTACATAGCCTTATACTCTCTCTAAATAGCGACTTTAAATCCAAGATAATAATATAGCCTTCCTCCAACCCCTAAAATGGGGTTTTAGGGTCCCTAAGGAACACCCAATCCACTTACCATATGTAATCCAAAGCATTTAACTTCTTAGAAACTCAACCCAAGTCCATCAATATTTGAGGGACCCCCATTTATCACTAACTTCCTAATTCTTAACTACTAAGGTTCCCATTATACCCTATAAGACATCACACACCTTGGTGGAATAAGCGTCAATACCCTGTAAAATCACTCAACCATTAATGGGGTTGTTAATTCACACAAAAAAAGATTTATCAAAGATACATGAGTTATTTATAGAAATATATGATTTTGAATTAGGAATAAGATCATTCTTATAAATTTTCCATTAATTTGGATGGTAACCAATTTCAATTGAATATATAGGGGAAGTCTATTTTCTTAGAATCATAGTCAAAGTTTCTCTTCCCTAGGTGAAATTATAAACGTCCTTCTTAAGTTATTCATTATAAAATTTGTGTTCATTATATTTTTTAATAGAACAACATTATACTCTTTTTCAATATAGATATTAGGTTTTAAAGTTTTTGAAAAAGAATGTTATTTATTTAGATTTTTTATATTTATCCTTTATCTGATTAATGGTTTCTTCCAGCATATTGTAGTAGTCAAATAAATCCTCACTTTTCAAATCAGATTCATCATGATTTTTATTTTTAATAGGAACATGAATAGTATTTTTTTACTTAAGTTGTAATTATCATAAATAATAGGTTTTTATTATCATTTGAATCACTCCTAGATAAGTCTGAATCACTTGAATTGTCCTCATAAGTGCTGTAGGTTTACTTCATGACCTTCTTGTGGTTATTTCTACAATACTCATATTTCTTCTTATATTTAAATTTTCTACAATAAGATTTGATGTGTCATTTTCTTTTACACTAATAACAAGTAACTTATCCAAAGTTATCATCCTTGTTCCAGTTTCCTTTATTATAATATTTTCCTTTGAAGTTTAATTTTATGAAGAACTTTTTATTCCTATAAAACTTCTTTAAACCTTCTAGCTAGATGATACATCTCCTCTTCACTATCTAAATTATCTTTAATCCCACTGGTGCTACCAAATTTAGTAACTTCATTTGATTTTGTTTGATATGGTTTAAAACTAATACATTTTTTTTATTCAACATTCTCATCAGTGTTTACCTTTAATTCTTCCTCATACATAATTTATTTTACAATAAGTTCCTTGATTAGAAATTTTTGATGTCACATGACTCTCTAATGGAAAAAATAATGGATCTCTAATGATAAGGTATATATCTTAAGATGATCAATACTTAAGCTTTGTAATACACTTTCTACCTAAGAAAAAACATGATACTAAGGATTTCATTGAACCAGAGATACATGTAAGAAATAGATTCATCAGGTTTTATTTTTAATGTATCATATTTAATTTTATAATTATTCAATCTCATTTCTTTAACATTTAATGTTGCTTCATGAGATACAAAAAACAGATCCCAAATTTAAAAAGTAGTATCACAAGAAGATATTATGTTAAATTAATCCTCTTATAAAGAAAAATATAAATCATTTATAGTCATAACCAGCCTAGGTGGAATAACTCTATTCAAATCTGCGATATTTTTTCATATTTATCCTTTATTATAGTCTAAATATCAAAACCTTATCTCTCAAGATGATTTTTTTTATTTTCCACTCAGTATAGTTTTGGCCATTAAAATAGGGGGTATATTTTTATCATGAAATTTAGATATAGAGGGATCCATGAGTATATAAATCAAATAATAAAATAAAATAAAGATCTTATCCTAGAGACTTGATCTAGGTCTGATACAAGAAGTGAAAAAAACAACAAAGAAACCACTTTTAATACCAAATGTTGGTCAAAGTGGAGTGCTCAAGAGGGGGATTAATTGAGAAACCAATAATAATTTATATTTTAAAAAAAAATCCCACAATATATAAAACTCTTAGTTAACTAATACAAAATGTATAACTAATTTTATGCTTTTAAATAACCTCTCAAGCGATTTATCAAAACTCATTTTGAATAAATTGATATTATCCTCATATTTAGATATTATTATACTCACATTAAATAGTAGATATATCACTCATAAAAGTTAGATATTAAATTATTTTTTATTAAAGTGATTCTACAAACAATTTTAAAATATTAAACAAAACTTAAATAATCAAATATCAAAAATATAAAAATAAGATGTTTAATATCAAGACAAGACTGCTTCCTCTTCACATGACAATAAATCACTTTCAAACACATTTATTAATATAAACAGGGTGATCCATAACCTAGATTAGGTATACAGGTTAGATAAAATCCTAGGGATTTATAGGATTATCACAAAGCCTCTTCCAAAGTTGATCAAGTTTTAGTTGTTCAACGTGGATCTATTATCTTCTTGATGTCTACCTTTTATTCTGAGATGAAATTAATTGATAAAAAATTTTCTCTTAGGTCTTTTAATGAAAAAAATATGAAAAAAGTTTCAAATGTTTCTCAAATAGATAAATACCACATGTGTTTTATTTTTAACAATATCTATTATCTTTAATAATTTGTCCTTTTAAATAGAGAAAATGATTCCTCAAAATATAAATTGAAGAATAATCATTAGATATACTTGTATTCATAACGAAATCTACAATTATTAAATTATCTAACATTGATTTTAATTCTTCTATGATGGTCATTAGAATATATTACTTAAATACATTTCCAGTTAGTCATAGTTGATTGAAGTTTTCTATGTCATCTTGATTCCACATGATCCATTCAACAATGAGGCAAAAACACTGATCGATTCCATTGAAAAGTTATATAGTCAATCCTTTAAACATGTGGTCACTGAAATTCATCATGCGATCAATTAAAAAACTTTTTCAAAATTATAACATTTTCATGTGATCACTTTATTACATCATGTAGTCGATTGGAAAAAACACACAGTCACTTGATTTGGCCTTGCGGTCGTGTGCGGATTTTGAAAACATTCCACCATGGTTGATCAATCAGGTATATAGTTTCTCCACATTACCCTGCAATTTCTTATATACTTTTCAAAATTCTATTGTGTTCTATATTGGTTCATATAGTCGATCACATCCATTTTACAGTTGATCCAGTACTTTTTTGGTCGATTTAGTACCCTTTCGATCAATCTAATAATTATAGAATTTTCACTTATATAAAAGACAATCACTTGTATATTAATGAGGTTAGTTGAGGTTATTTATATGGGTGATTATGGGATTTAATTTCCCTCTAACAGTTAGGAATTTTTTTCACATTTATCCAAAAATTATTAGTAACTTACATTGAGAAAAAAATCATTAATAATTAAATAAACACAATTTTAGATCATTAAAATAATAAAATTATTGACTAACACAATAAGTATTACATAATATGAACCATATAATCCTTTTTTTGTTCTTTTCATTATTCCCTACATCACTGTCTTTCAAAAAGTTCTTATTTGGCATATTTTTTTTTTGTGGATAGGGTGCATTATCCTCTCAATTATGAAAACATAATTGTGTTGGTTTGATCTAAATCAGTTTTTGTAGACATATTTTTCACTTAGGGATATACCAAAAGGTACTTCTATTTTTTGGGAGGTTCTAGGATTAATAGTTTTGACCTCATTCACATAAAATCAAGAAAGAAAATAGTCCCTAAAATAGGGTTAATGTTGAAAATGCAGTGAAACATGAAAAACATTGAGAGAGAACCTAGGGATCACCTTAGACCCACCAATGGAGACCTCCTTCTTTATAAGAAGAATAGATACAATAATAGATGATCCTACATGATTATTTATAAGGGGAATGAGAGGGGGAAATAATAGGGATAGTGGGAAATACCCTTGGGTTTAGGTGGCTCAGACTGGGGGGATTTTTAATAAAATAATTAATAAAATTAGAAAAAATTGAAATCATCCCACGAGTCCCCCTAGTACCCCTTGGAATCCTAAGAGTTACCTATATTTGGGTAGCCACACTAGGTACTCAATAAAGACCCACCAAGGACCTGATGTTATTCTACAAAAATTATAGTAGAACACTAGACATTTTACCTTAACCAAATTCCTTAAGCACAACTTAAACCTCAAATCATGCAAAAAAACCTCAAGGGATATCCCAGCTCTAATATTTCTAATCTAAATCTCATTTCTCAAATAAAATTTGGCTATTTATCTAAAAATCAAAATTCCCCCTAAAAACAAAAACCTATAAATCCATGGTTTATTACATGAATTAATATTTAAAATCAACCAGTTCCATTTTATTATTGTTATTATTTTAATTAATAATGTTTTGGGATTTTTATTTGGGACCCACATAGTTTTTTTTCTTTAATAATTGTTCATTAATCCTAGAATATTGACTCCTCATGCTAAATAATGATGAAAATCAGTGGCATGAATATTTGAGATTTAATTGAAAGGAAATTACTCCCCCACAATGTTCATCAAACCTAACACCCTTTTAGTAACTATCTATGTATTGGGGGAATGCATCAAATACCTGTGACTATACATGTGATATTTTAGGTGTAACACCCCAAGATTTTATATGTATTTCCTTTTAAATAAAACTTGATGAATTTGATAGTTTTTCTTACACACAACTTTTAGTCTATATGAATAGTGATATAGAAAACCATTAACCTAAAAATTAAATTAGAAAGTATGAATAGTAAAAACCACGATATGAAAATACATATAAATGATTTTAATAATTCAAATGTATTGATTAATTAATAATAAATAAGTACTTATTTTTTAGTAAAGTAATTTTACGCTTCAAAAATGTGTTTTCTTCAAAAATAATTTTATTCACATTTTTGTACACAAAAATTATAATTAATTTATATGATTTTTTATAAATTTTAGTTTATTTAATTAATATAATTTTTTAAATCATCAAATAAATATTATCTTAGGGTGAATTTTTAGGTTTTTTCTAAAAATATTTATTTTTCAATGATTAGTAAAAAATGATGATTTTTATAAAAGTTTTCATTTATTTTCAAGTAAATGTAACATTATTTTTTTTAATTTTATCTTAAATTTACCTAATAATACCTTAATTATAAATAATATAATTAATTATATAGTAATAATTATTATAATTTATTTTGTTATAAGTTAATTTTTGGGCTTAGAAACACATTTTTTTAAAAGATGTTTTCATGCGCGAAATGAGTTTATATATTAAAAAATAATTTAGTCCATATTTACTAATTGTTTTAGTTATATTTACAAATTATATATCCAATATAATATTTTAACATTAATTTATTATTTTTAAAATTTATTTAATGAAAGTAAATTATGTTTTAAGCTTAAAAATTCATTTTTCAAAAATGGGTTTTCATTACGGTTTGCATGCTTAATTAAAATTAAATTATGACACTTATAGATACCTAATATATTAAAAATTATTCAATATTTATAATCAACATAATTAATATAATTTAATGTGTTAAACTTAATTTTTGGACATAGTGAATATTAAAAATAGTAAAATTGTGTTACCATAGTTAAGCTTAAATTGGGTTTACCGAGGGGGTTAAACCATTAGATAAGAGTATTATTGACAAAAAACCTATAAAATTATTATTTTTTAAATATATTTTAACTTTATATTATCCTGAATTTTAATCCATGGCTATTTGGATCCAATTTTCCACGAAAGTGACATTAAATCATTGAAATCTTTTAATAAATTCTATGTGTCTCTCCCCTAACTTATAAAAGGGAACCTCTTTTCCTCAATTATTCACATCATTTGAGCCTTATATATTTTAAAAATACTCACTACTGAAAAAATACCCTATACCAATGGTTTGGAACCATTGGTATATGCCTCCAAACTATTGGTATAGGCTATACCAATAGTTTGGAGAACCGTTTCCAAGTAAGCCGTGAGGATAGGTCTATGCCAACAGTTTTGGGAAAACCGTTGGCATAGACCTATACCAATGGTTTTGAAAACTGTTGGTATATGTTATATGAAAATCTATACCAATGGTTTCATAAACCGTTGGTATATGTAATTCAAAAAATAATCATCCGGTTGGTTTTGATCCCAGTACCTCCCATTTGTGATTAAACGACCTAACCACTAACCTAAATTACTTTTGTGAACATAATTTCATAAATATATATATGTATTATAATAATTATTTTAAATTTTTATTTATTTAATTTCCACTTTAAGAAGATTCCATTAAAAATACTTTTACCTATACAAACGGTTCTCAAAACCATTGGTATAGACCTATACCAACAGTTTTGAGAACCATTGGTGTAGGTTCTTTGATTTTGGGACCTATACCAGCGGTTTGTCCATAACTGTTGGTATATTTCCAAATTAGTGATCTCTACCAATGGTTTGGCCAAAACCGTTGGTATAGATCATATTTACAGCAGTGACTTCTCAAAAATATTTCTATAATCATTTAATTCATCTTATATCTTCTTTTAATCTTCTAATACCAATCCTTCAAGACTTTAGGATTAATCCAAAGGAGGACTCACAAAGAAGAGGTATAGATCTTAACCAAGTTATTTCAATTTTATTTATGATTATACATCCTATAAATATGATTAATCCATAAAAATATAATAAATTCAGTATAACAAATATAATTTTATTTTATTATGATTATTTCATAACCATTTACCACCTCTTCTCAAATCAATGGGAGACAAAAGTATCCCTCATGCGTATGTGTGTACTACCACCTCCATGTAGTGATAAAACTCATTTTACCCCAACATAATTAATGGTTGGTTATTAAGATATAATTAATGTTTATATATGATTTTTATTTTATTATAAATATTCTATAAATATGAATTAATATTTACCTTTATTTCATTCCATCTCTCAAAAAATAGATACGCCACTCATGTGTACGTACAAACTATCGTATCCACATAGTGATGTAATTAATTTTTCATCATCACTTTATATAAATAGTTATATATATATAATTAATATATATGATATTTATCATTATTAAAATTATTTATATGAAGGAACCATGATCAATGTTTGTGGACCATAACCACTCAACCAAAACATAAATGAAAAATGAATCAGTTAACACCTAAAATGATGATGATAATGAAAGATTGTTAATAAATAGATGATGAGATGTTTTAAATAAAAAATTTATGGTATTATAGGTATTATTATGGTTATGGTATTAAATTATAATAAATTTAAAATTATTATACATGAGGTTAGAGTGCTACAAAGAAATATAGACTTGAGGTGAGGGATTTATGATACCATCACATTTTTACCGGGATTGTTTTTGATTAAATTTAATGATGATTAAATTGTATTATATATATATATATATGAAATATTATGTATTTTCTATTAATTAATTTTAATTTTAATTTTTTAATTTCATTTTCCTCCCTTTAATTACTCAAGATACTGAAAGAAGTTTTTTATGGAAAACCGTCCTTATTTTTACCTTTGTTCAGGAACCTTTTCTTCCAAGTCTATTTTTTATATAAAATATTTTCAATAATGTTTTTATTATTCCCCAAAGTTTTCTAATTTCATTTCAACTATATTTTACTTTCATTACAAAGGTTTAAATAAATATTCTTATTTTTTTTTCAAGCATGGGACTTTTGAATTTTCACCAAAAATTTGAAAGGAGTTTCTATATTAATATACACTGTATGAATGAATTTACCCACCCTCATGATTACTATTTTCTTTAAACATTAGTTTATAATTTTCATTTTTTCCTTTAAAATAAAAGTTTTCCTTAATATTTGGGGAAATTTTAGATTATAAATAACTAATTTCAAATAAAAGAGGTATTTTCCTCAAGAAATATTCTCGTGATATTTTAAAGGTATTTTTATCTATAAAAATATCATTGGATGTTTATTATGACTTACTGAGGATATGATTCAATGTTACCATATTTATTTTTTTGGAAGTTTTTTTATTTTTATTATGAAATGTTTATAAAACCTATATCCTTGAAACATGTTATGATATAATGATATGATAAATGTTTTAAAATCTTATGATATGCATATATTTGTTTTTAATTATATGATGAGGGGTTTTATTATAAATCAAGGTCAAGTTGGTCCATTATAGCCCTCCAATGAATTGGGTAAAGATGAATATCTCATGGGATAATAAGGACTATAATGGGGAGTGAGCCAAGTTCAATAAGGGACTTTGTCTAATAAGATAGTTTTGTAAGTGAACCTTGACTAAAGAAATGGTGGAATGGGGACTTAACACATTCCAATAAGGAGTGAACCCAATCCATTATTATAATATTAGAAGTGAGACTTGACTATAAAAATGATTTTCTATTCTTATGTGCATGAAGAAAACTTGTCTTATACTTATGATATGTTTTCACATATCATGATTAACTATTGATGATTCAATACCTTATCTTATGTTTTTATATTGATTAAAATTTATACAATGTTTCATGATTATGATATATGAATTGATGGGTATAATTTTCTAATGTTAAAATCATGTTCTAATACCCTTATGCTTAAATTATTCTCACTTATGATCATTTGTTATATCTCCCATTTTTACCTATACTAGGAATTTGATCTCATCATTTCTTATATTTTCCTTCCCTAGGATATAGAGAAACGTTTTAAGTATTTTATGTCTAACAAGGGTCCTAATTATGAAGAACTAAATAGTAAATAACATAGATCATTTATGAAACAATGTCTTATGTATAAAAGTTTCCAAAGACACAAAACCTATATGGTCCTCAGGTGTGTATTATTTTGGAATGTATTGAATATTCATCTAAAATAATGTAATATTTATGTATGAAATGTATGGGTCACTATAGTTGGAATCAGAAGAAGGTTTAGTAACTTTTTTAAATTAAGATGAGGAAAATGTTTTGAGAACCCTTAGGATAATCCTAAGTATAGAAGAATATCCTAAGTTATGGCAAAGTAAGTAGCGTGTTTTCCCTAAGAGAATACATAACCCTCTAGATATTACAAGTGGATATGGTTTTGGAATAGATACATAAAGAAGTGATAACCTTAAAAATAGTTGGTTGAGTATATCTCAACCATCATTATGGTGCACGATAAATGGGCCCTTACTACGCACCTGGTTTAACACTCCCAATGGACATTATTATGTTAATTTAATTTTTCTTTAAGTTTCATTATTAAGGATTTTAATAGATAATGACCTTGGATTCCCTAGGTTAAACCTAAGGTGTCATAGAACGAAAAGAAGGTGAAATGATTTAGATATACTATAAATGAGTTTCATGATTATATAATTTCCCACTATGATTATTGTAATTCATAATATATTTTTGGTTTTAGTCAATGGATAGAACAAAAAGGAACCATGTTAACATGCAATGTGATAAAAAATGTAATGATTTCCCCCTTAAGAAACTAAAGGTAATGGGGCATGGAATGAAAATTATTATTATTATGCTTACAAAACTTTCTTAATCCATGAATCATATTGAGCTTAAAAATGATAAAAGTATGGAACAATGTACTACTTAGTTCTTCATGAGGAAACATACACCTTCTTTTAGTGGGTTATATGATCAATTATTTACTGATAAATGGATCAGTGCAATTGAAATAATTATTTTTTATCCTCCAGTTCTTAAACCATGAAAAGGTTTACTTATTTGTGTATCATTTTGAAGGTGGAGGGGATCAATGGTGCACTCTTATCAAGAATATAAATAAATAAAAATAAATTGACTCTATGGACTAGGATGCTTTTAGGATATTATTTAACAATAAATAGTTTCCTTATATTATTCATATGAATATATAGAAGGAATTATTTGAGATTAAACATAAGGGTGATAAATCTGTCTATACCTATGAGGAAATTTTTACAAGACTTGCGAGGTATGATTCTTGTAATATTATTGATCCTTAAATTAAGATTGATGGATTCTTAAAAGTCTTAAAACCAATTATCTGCAGGGAATTATTCATTAGAGACTTTATTATCTATAAATAAATCATTTTATGTGCTATCAAGGTGGAAATATAGGTTGGAGTTACCCATCAATATCATGGTTTTGATAAGAAAATAAATATGTAATTCAAAGGAAATTATATTAGAAAATATCATGGAGGGAATAAGATGAGTTTTCCCTTATGAAATAAGTATAGAAAGAATAATGGAGGGAATTTTCTTAAGTGTATTGTTAAATTTTTTAAGTTTGGAAAAGAAGGATATTGAGAAATATAATACTGAAGTAATGAGAAAAAGATAGCTAATAATGTAAATATAGAGAAATCTACACAGAATGTACAACCCACATTCAAATTCTATAATTACAAGGAGTATAAAAATTATAATAAACAGTGATTATATATGAGGTTTAATGATGTTTATTGATTTTAGTAAACTCTTAATCCCAAAGACAAAGAGAAATATCATGCGATCACTATTTCTGATGAGGGGTGATACTGCAAAGTGGTGAAAGGAACACTAACCATATAATCTAACACTATTAATGGATTATTTTATTAGGGATCTACCCACTCTTTTATATATGAAAAACTCTTTAATTGTATCACAATACCACTTAAATGACTAGATGTTGAAATAGAATTAAAAACACATAATGGTAAAATGATCACATCTCAAGCATATAAATTTTCCCCAATTGAATTTTCTGGGAATGTTCTTCCTAAAAATATTGCACTACTAGAATTTGAGATATTTTCAACAGGCTATTTGTGATGAGATCTCATCACAAATGAGATTTTACAAAAGAGGCCCATCACAAATAACTCGTTATAGAAAACAACGTCGCAAATAATATTTTTTACGATGAGCCCATCTCAAAAAATACTATTTGTGATGGGATGATTTCCCATCACAAATAGTTCTATGATTATATATATTATATATATAAATACGTGTTGCGACATGCCTTTTTTCCCAACCCAAATAGTTTTCCGATTATATATTATATATATAAAAACCTATTTTGATGGGGCCATCGCAAAAAAAGTATTTGCGACAGTCTCGTTTTCCTGTTGCAAATAGTTATTTAAAATATATATATATATATATATATATACTATTTGTGATGGGAACCCATCACAAAAGGTCCCGTCGCAAATACTTCAAAAAATAAAAAATATATATATTCAATAAAATTATGAGAAATTAATATTAGAAAATAATAATAAAAATAAAAATAATATATAATAATAATTATTATTTTAATAATAATAAAAATTATATTATTAAAATATTTATAATAAAATAATACTAATAATATAATAATGTTATTATTATTATAAATATTTTTGAGAAAATAATATTAATATTTTTAAAATAATAAAATATTACAAAATATTAAAATTCTCAATATTCCCAAAAAAAATAAAATAAAAAAATGATTATTATTATTAGTAAAATAAACAAACATTAAGAAATATAATACTAATAATAAATAATAAAATAATAAAATATTAAAAAAAAAATTAAATTAAGCAATATTCACACCAATATAAAAGAAAGAAACTGTAAATAGTTAATATTACAACAAACTTTGAATTCAAATGTTTTTAACATTAAAAAAACTCACTCGGAGGATAGTCTTTTGGAGGAGGTGGAGGAGCTGGAGGAGATGGTGGAGGAAACTCCATCCCTAAACTACGAGTCAGACGACACATGTACTCCATCTGCTTGTGATGGTGCTGCTACCATCAACACATCTCCTCCTCATACTGTTGTTGTAACTACTGACACCTCTGTTCCTACTTTTTACGCAAACTCTCTATAAGCTCACTTTGAGCTTGGATTTTCTCCTGATGAGCTAAAAGATGATGCCTCTCCATGAGCTCTCTTGATATGGACGATGATATCGCATTAGTACCATAATAAGTCTTAGGAGTCAAATGAGAGCCAATACCAACTACTTGGCCCTTCTCAAAGCCATACAAGGTCACCTTCATCCATGTCTCCTCATCGAAATGGTGGGAACTAGTCTGATCAGCCATCTAGGCTTGACTCTTAGTCTGTTTTTGAGAGGTCGTGACCTCATATGATTCCTTTAGTTCCAATTTGAAATTAAAATAGTGAAAATACTATAGGAAGTTAATTTTAAAACTGAAAAAGAAATAATAATGACCACAATCCGACGATGGAGATCACCTATAATATCTCTTGTGGCTGGATCACTGTACATCCTCCAATAAACATCATACTCTATAATATTGGGTTGTTCGACTGCCTATATGAATATAAAATAAACTGTTTATATTTAAGGTTATATAAAATATATAAAAAAATTACTTACTAGATGCTCTCTATGAATACTGAATGTAAGACTACCGGATCGATGCATCACCTCCTATCTCCTCCAGTTCTGTTGGCCCAATGAATATCTCCTATAAAATCTACCACCCAACCAATATGAACATAATCCACCCCAAACATGAGATGAAATGTACTCTAATCGGTGGGCTCTACATGACTCATCAAATACTGCCACTCCTGCTTTCTTCATGTTCGTCCTTCTCAAATTATGCAAAAAACTGAGAGAAATGATCACGAATAGATACCTCCCATGCCATGTGGATAGTATCACACATTCTATCATCAATGGGATACCATAAACCCTAAAAATAATTTATAATATCATGTTATTAATGAAATAAATTTCAAAATAAATATTATTTATTTATGTACCAACCAATGATCGAGTATGTTGAGCTTCAAATCAATGGTAATCTATTCACATGTGATCCATGGAAGAGAAAAATAATTGAGTAAGATAGTGCTCCCCTTTACAACAGTTATATGCACAAAAATGTGAAAAAAGAACAAATAATCAAACAATTAGTATATAAATAAATTAATGAAAGATAACTAAAATAAACAGGTTACCATACCTCCACGTGCGTAGATCAAAGCCAAGGCTTGGAAGTGGCTTGGGGATAGGGTCAGTAATCATTAGTCGTACAAGACCATACCCCCTCCACGTACCCCCCAAACCACCAGTAGGTTGAGGGTCAGATGATCCCAAATCCTCCTCATCCAAAGCTTGCTCACCCTCCTGCAACTTAAAAAATTGATCATCATCCATCTGAAATAAAAAAATTATTGTTGTTAGAAAATATTTAAAAATAACTATTATATATAGATATATATTAGTTATAATTATAACCAAAATTTAACTGTGTTAATGTTCACCTTCATCATCATCTTCATATCTGAAGATGTCAATGTCTTCATATTCCTCCTCAACATCATCAATATCCATATGAGTTTCAGTTTCATCATCTCTTTCCATTTCAGATTCATTTGTAACATCATTAACATCATTGCCATCATAAACCTTTTATTGTGGGGTGTCATCATCGATATTCATGTATATTTGTGAAAAAAGATAGATTTTGAGTAGTCTCTTGAAAAATTTCAATTCCTTTCACTTTAGTGGAACCACATTCACTTTGAGTAAACTAATTTTCCGGAGATTTAATTTTTATTATTCTCCACCAATCACTTAGGTCTCTTTAAGTAGCACAATACATTGCATAATAAATTTTATGTTCTTTTTGAGCGATTAAAAATAGATCATTTTCTACATGAAAATTTTTATATTTAATATCATTGATTCCACAAGTCAGATGAACATGAAAGCCTCTCTCAGTATCCAACCACTGACATTTAAACATCATTATGTAATTTTTTCCAAGATAACACAGTTCAATAATTTCATCCATCATTCCATAAAGGTTAACTTCAATTTCTCTATGATGAGATCCTTTCAAGAAAACTACACTGTTCATTGTTTTTTTGATTCCCCATATGCATGTGTATGAAATCAAAAACCATTCACCACATATGCATTATAAGATTTAACCATTTTCGATTGTGGTTTACTCAATATACACAGTCTCTTATCAATTTTATCAACATGTTGAGACACCTAATTTTTTTTAAAACTAATATCAATATAATAAATGATAAATTTAATTGATATGTTAAACCGTCAATAATTTTTGTTACCAGTTTTTGAAACCATTGAGATTTTTTTTCCAGCGTTCTTCAAGAGTAGCTGCTGTAATTTGTGGAAGCTATTTCTTAATATGATTATCATACAAACTACAAATAAAATAAGTTTAATTACTATAACAAAAATTATAGAATAAGTGATAGAAGCACTCATAGTAGAAATGATGTCATTTCTTCATAGTTTAGCAGAACATATGTATGAGATCTGTGATTTTCATCATCTGAAAACCATCATTCATGAACTATACCAAATACAAGATCTAGATGATGTAAAACTGATAATTTATTGTCCATTTCATCATAAAAATCCCTCTCATTATATCCCATTAGGTTTTGTTTTGAGGGGTATTCAGATTCAGAAAAAATGATAGCATAAAAAATCAATTTCCTCTTGAAAATAGGCTTCAACAATTGAACCTTCAATTGATGTATTGTTACATAATTTTTTCTTCAATTTCTGCATGCATCTCTCGAATGGGTACATCCATAGAAACTGTACCAGACCTCCACATTTTTCTTTATGTGGAAAATGTAATATCAAATGTTCCATTGAGTCAAATAAATCTGGTGGGAATATTTTTTGCAATTTACATATAATTACAACAACATCTTCATCCAATTTTCTTAGTGAATAATAGTCTATTTTCTCTGCACAAATGTCTCATAAAAAATATGATATGTTTGTTATCAAATCCAAAATCATAGAATTCAACAGACCTCTTAATCCAATTAGAATAATTATTTCCTTTATAACATGAAAATCATGAATTTTTAATCCGGTAATATGACCATTCTTAACACATCTTCCCAAATTGGAAGCATATCCATATGAAAGTATCAAATATAAAATCCAATGAAAAAATAATATGGGAATCTCTTTGGACAGTTTATAAGCTTATTTTGGCTTCATTAACCTCTATGACCTTACATTTTCAAACATTTCAAGTTCTGGTCACCTACAAATTTGGGTAAGATCTAATCATGCCTTATCTTTGGTCTTATCTAGTATATCCAAATATGTATGAAACAAATTATAAAAATATTTATTCTCAATATGCATGGAATCCAACATGTGGCAGACTAATAAATCAGACCAATATGGAAGATCCTAAAAAATTCCTTATTTTATCCAATTGTGTTCTTTTCCAAATTCATGAATTTTCTATTGGTTTATTGTTGGTCTAAATGTTATGGGAGGTAATGAAAATACAAACGATTTTAACTCTGTACCTGAGATCATTTTTTGAGGTCCATCCCTTTCAATTGTGTCTTTTCTGAAATGAGATTTTTCCTAAAGAGGATGATCACTTGGAAGAAATCTACCACGACAGTAAAAATAGTATGGTTTTTTCCATTGACGAGCAGAAATGCTTTGTTGTCTCCCATACTTTAAGAACATGATTTTAGACCATGTCTACCCTAGCTAGATAACATGCCATATGCTGATAAGTCATTAATTTTCCACTTCAATGTAGCTGTTGGTACAAAATTTTGTTTCGTAGAAACATCATATGTACTAACACCATTAACCCAAAATGAATTTAACTCATCAATCAATGGTTTAAAATAAACATCAATATTCTTTTTTGGATTTCCTGATATTAATAAGGTCAAAAATATATAAGGATCCTTCATCAACATCCATGGAGGTAAATTTTACGGAGTTATAAAGACAGAACAACATGAATACTGACTACTATAAAAACCAAACAGATATAAACCATCAGTAGAAAGACCAAAACACACATTCTGGGCTTCTAAATAAAAAGATGGAAGCGCTCGGTCAAAATGTTTCCATGTATAACCATCATATGAATGATTCGATATTTTACCAGTTGAAATCTTGGTTATGTGTCATGACATCATTGTTGTTGTGTTCTAAGAGATAAATAAACGCTGTAACTTGGGTGTAAGCGGGAAATATCTCAACTGTTTTACAAGAATCAATCCAGACTTCCCTGGTTGAGCTTCTTTATACCTCAACTATCCACATGTGGGACAACTATCCAACGACTCATTTTTAGAATAATATAAGATGAAATCATTTGAATATGCATACATTTTCTAATAAATAAGGACTAGATTACAAACCATCCTCTTTCCATCATATTAATTTGCAGGAATCACATTTACTTGAGGTAACAGTGTTTTAACCAAAGGAAATATCTGATCAAAATAGTTTTTTGACATTCTATTATCTGATTTAATAGTCATAAATTTTTAGACCACTTTTAATTTTCTTATCTTGCAACTAGGATATAATTCATCCTCAGTAGACCTCAACAACTCATAAAATCTAGATAGTTCCAACTTTGGAGTTATATCAATATCATCCTGAGTTTCAGTTTGTTGAAAAAACGGACCTGCAACAAGATGTAATAAATTTTGAAACCGTGATGGATCCAGAATCAAATTATTAGCATCTTTCCTAGAAGTGAGTTCACCATGTTAATACCAAAAAAATATAATTTGGTTGAAAACCAAAACACAAGATATATCCACCAATGTTGTCAAATGTGTCAAATGTTCTTGGAGAACAGTTTTTACAAGGACACTTAATTAGGCCTTCTGAAATAAATTTTTGTTTTGATGATGCAAATGATAAGAAATATTCAACACCCTCAATATATAAAAGATTTAAACCAAAACTTTTTGGATTTCTACACTGATTTATTCAAGCGCGATCATCTAATAACGACTGTTGTTGACTTACTTGTTCCATATTTTTCTATAAAATATAAAATCATTAATATTTTTGAATAATTTGATATAATAAGAACACTATCCACAAAATAGAAGATAAATAATTGTAGCTACTTCTTACTAATTACCACTAATTACTAGTGACACGATTTCCAGTGGATTGGCTGCTGCTCTTCTATCTGACAAATCATTTACTTGTAACTTTTTCACACTAAAATTATAATTAATATTATTTTTAGAGGTACACATATCCATTACTATGCATACAAGAATGAATAAGTGTACCTCTAACCAGATTCTTCTTTGTGATTTCAGTGTGAGAAAGATGCAAGTAAATGAGTCATTGGATAGAAGAGCCCCCTTTTCGTTGACGAATCATCTTCTTGCAACTGTCACCGTGTAAAAAAAATATGAAAAATGTGGTCCTACATATGTATATCCAATATCATGCATATAAAATTGGATATGCATATGTAGGAGCACATCTTTTATAATGTATTGAGTCAGTGAGAGTGGAAAGTAGAAGAGTCATCGAGCAAAAGGAGTGCCGCCAATCCACTGGAAAATATGCCAAGTTCTTAAAATTTATTATAGTTATCCCTATTTATAACTAATTCTTTCTATTTATTTCTAATTATTACTATGTATTGAAAATTATTACTAATTATTGCTAATTATTAGTATTATTGCTGATAATTAGTAATTATTACTAATTATTAGTAATTATTGCTAATTATTAGTAATTATTTCTAGTTATTAGTAATTATTTATAATTATTATTAATTATTTCTAATTATTAGTAATTATTTCTAATTATAAGTAATTATTGCTAATTATTACAAATTATTGCTAATTATTGGTATTTATTTCTAATTATTGCTAATTATGGATAATTATTGCTAATTATTAATGCTAATTATTAGTATTTATTAGTATTTATTACTATTTAATCCTAATTATTTCTATTTATTCCTAATTATTAGTAGTTATTTCTAATTAAAAGTAATTATAGCTAATTATAGCTAATTATTGCTAATTATTGCTAATTATTGCTAATTATTTCTAATTATTGCTAATTAGTTCTAATTATTGTTAATTACTGCTAATTACTGCTGATTACTACCAATTACTGCTAATTACTACTGATTACTGCTAATTACTGCTAATTAATGTTAATTACTGCTAATTACTTCTAATTATTTCTTATTATTGCTAATTATTAGTAATTATTCGTAATTATTGCTAATTATTTGTAATTATTGCTAATTATTTCCAATTATTGCCAATTATTTCTAATTATAGGTAATTATAGCTAATTATTTCTAATTATTGCTAATTATTGCTAATTATTGCTAATTATTGCTAATTATTGCTAATTATTGCTAGTTATTGCTAATTATTACTAATTATTGCTAATTATAGTTAATTATAGCTAATTATTGCTAATTATTTTTATTTATTGCTAATTATAGCTAAGTATTGCTAATTGTTGCTAATTATTGCTAATTATTGCTAATTATTGCTAATTATAGCTAATTATTGCTAATTATTAGTATTTATTTCTAATTCTTAGAATTTATTGCTAATTATTAGTAATTATTAATAATTATTACTAATTATTACTAATTTTTTCTATTTATTACTAATTATTACTAATTTTTACTATTTTTTCTAATTATTACTAATTTTTGCTAATTATTTCTATTTATTGCTAATTATATCTATTTATTTCTAATTATTACTATTTATTGCTAATTATTACTATTTATTGCTAATTATTACTATTTATTGCTAATTATTACTATTTATTGCTAATTATTAGTAATTATTGCTAATTATTATGAATTATTTTTAGTTATTAGGAATTATTGCTATTTATTACTAATTATTGCTAATAATTGCTAACAATTACTATTTATTGCTATTTATTTTTAATTATTACAAATTATTACAAATTATTAGTATTTATTACTAACTATTACTAATTATTATTATTTATTACTAATTATTAGTATTTGTTGCTAATTATTAGTATTTATTACTAATTATTTCTAATTATTAGTATTTATTACTAATTATTACTAACTATTAGTATTTGTTACTAATTATTAGTATTTATTACTATTTTTTACTAATTATTACTAATTATTCCAAATTGTTACTAATTACCGCTAATTATTACTAATTAGATTTAATTACTGTTAATTATTGCTAATTAGCGCTACTAACAACTAATTATCACTAATTATTTATATTTATTACAAATTATCGTTAATAATTCTTAATTACCACTAATAATGAATAATTATCACTAATAATTTTAATTTATTATTACAAATAAATACTGACAACAAAATAATCTAAATCTAATTTTATTACAATTAATTGACAATAATTAAATTTAATATAAAAAATGAAATAAATATTAAATTAAATAAAACATAAATACCTTTAAACTTGATCTCTTATAGGTGTAGACGACTTCAAAATCTCTTCGTAAAAAAAATTTACTTAGAGATATTTTAACACTAAAATTAAAGTTTAGAGAGAGATAAAGTAAGAATAGAGAGGAAGAATGAAAAAAATGGATGTGTGGGGGAGGGGGGGTATAAGTTAGATTATTTGCGACGGGACTCGTCACAAATACCTTCGACCGCATTAATTACTATCGGCAGTTAAAAGGGTATTTGCGACGGCTTCTGTCGCAAATAGTGACATGCCGATACACTATTTGGGACATGGGCATATCCTGTTGCAAATAGTTTTTACCGCCACAATTTATTTGCGATGGGGGGTGCCTCCCCGTCGCAAATACTATTTACCACTGCCGGGTATTTGCGACGGGGAGGCACCCCCCGTCGTAAATACCATTCTCGTGGTTTGGCACACAAACCTTGCCAAACATTTTGCGACATGAGCCCTTTTCCCGCCGCAAAAGGTCGTTTATTCCGTAGTGTTGTTATTCTTCTACTAGTTGAATTTGATGTGATTTTTTCATGGGTTGGATTTCTTTTTATAAATCCCATATCAATTGATGAGGGAGGAAATTCACATTTTATTTTTAAAACCAACCTATTATTTTCTATCCATGTGAGGATAAATTTAAACTTTCAATGAAAATTATATCAATTTCATGGGTATTTATTCCTATTCAAAATGGGTATTTATCTTAGATGTTTGGGGAGAAAATCAACATTGATGATATAGCTATTGTATGGAAGTTTTATCATGTATTTATAGAAGAGTTACCTAGTCTTCCTCCAAATCGTAAAGTTGAGTTCTAAACATAACTCATACTTGGTGCTACACCTATTTCAAAGAATCCATATAGAATGACCTTGATTAAGTTACAAGAATTAAAGAAGCAACTCTAGGAGAATCTTGATAAGGGATTCATTTAACCAAGTGCATCACTATAGGGCGTACCTGTATATTTTTTTAATAAGAAAGATGTATTAATGAGACTCTTCATTGATTATGGGGAACTTAACAATATAATGATCAAGAATAAGTTTCATTTTACTCGTATTGATGATTTTTTATGATGAATTATATGGTGCTCAATATTTTTTCAATATTTAAATTTGATCTGGATACTATCAGTTGAGGGTCAAAAGTGAATACATTCCCAAGAAAACCTTTCAATCAATGTATGGACACTATGAATTTATATTAATTCCATTTGTTCTTACTAATTCTCCACTATCTTCATGGTTTTAGTGAATAGCTTATTTAGAAATTATCTTTATCAGTTTTTAGCGATATTTATAAATGATATTCTTATATATTACAAGAGTAAGTAAGAGAATAAATATCACTTGAGTATTGTATTGAAGACCCTAATAAAGTATATTTTTTTATGAAAAATTTACCACGTCTGATTTTTGGCTACAAAAAGTTTCATTTTTGGGTCATATAATCTCAAGTGAGGGTATATCAGTGGGTCCATCAAAGAAATAAGTTATTGAAAATTGATTCAGACTAACCTATATGAAAAAAATCTATTGTTTTATTAGATGTGATGGATATTATCGATGCTATTTGAAGGATTTATCATGACTATATGATCCACTCACCAAGTCTATTCGAAAGGGAGTTAAGTAACTTTTAACTTGTGAATATAAAGAAAAATTTAAGGAACTAAAGAGAAGGTTGGTCAATTCACATGTAATAACACTACCCCATAGTGGATATGGGTTTGTGGTTTACAGTGACACATCAAAGAAGGTGTTGGGTTATGTTCTTATATGTAATGATATGGTAATATATTATTCCTCACACTAATTGAATGTTCGTGAGAAAAATTACTCAACAAATGATTTGTAGTTAGTAGTGGTAATTTTTTCATTAAATATCTAGAGGCATTATCTTTATAGATAATGGTGTGACATATATACTGATTATAAAATTTTAAACTATATATTCATCTAGAAATAGTTAAATATGTACCAAATAAGGTTGTTGGATTTCATTAAAGATAATGACTTCTCAATACACTACCACCCTTGGAAAGAAATAAAGGTGGCTAATAATTTGATTTAAATGTATCATGCTAGCTTATATATGATGAGGATCATAGAAGATCCAATATTTATGTATTTTCAGATGATTTACCTTAAAATATTTAAGGATAGAAATATTATCTTTCTCAAATTATTGTTCAACCATTTATCCATATAAAGATTAAAAAGGTTAAAAAAGAGGATGTAGGGATGGAAAATAAGGTGAGAAATGTTCTTGAGTTCAACCTTGATTATGATGGAATTAGGTTTAAGAACTGAGTATAGGTCATGTAAATACAAAAATTGAAGAAATGACTATTAAAATAATCCCATAACTCATCATTCTTTATTCATACTGGATGTTTGAAGATGTATAGATACCTGAAAGAGTATTTTGGGTGGGACAACATGAAGAGGGGTATTACAGAGTTTTTATCTCAGTGAATGGTATGTCAACAAGTTAAGGATGAGAGAAAAAAGTCTAAGGTAATGTTACATCATTTACCTATACTAGAATTTAAATGGTAAAACATCACCATATATTTCATCATTGGTCTCCCCAAAATATCTAAAGGACATAATGTTTTTTGGGTTGTTGTCAATCACCTTATGAAGTTAGTTCACTTTATTGTTATGCGACAATATTTTTCTATTGATTATCTTTCTAAGATATACATTATATAAGTGGTAAGGTTACATGGCGTACCACATATTTTTGTTTCTGATTTGTATCATAGGTTTACCTTGAAGTTTGGGAGAAGTCTTCAGCAAGCTCTAGATACAGAGTTGTGTTTTAGTAATTGTTATCATCCTCGGATAGATGTTCAGTCTGAAATGAATTGTAATAACCCTAATTACAGAACCCTAGATCTAGTGGTTTTTTACTACATTTTTTCGCATATAAAAATATACAAAATCCAAAATTTTTGTAGCCATATGAAATTAGATACATAATAGAGTTTTACATTACAATAGAATGAAAAAAGCATCATTTGAAAACATAACCATTATTATTCTGTTTGAAATCCATTTTTCATATGTAGTAATCTTCTTGGTTTCCAATATAAAGGGAAAACATATAAAGGGGTGATATCATATTCTTATTAAGGGTGTATCATACACTAAAATAAATTACAAATAAAACATTTTGAGATAAATTAATAAATTGACTTATGACATATCAAATAAAACGAATATTCTAAATATATACATGGCCAACATAATAATTAAAAAATTCCTTGATAACAATAACTGATCATACAGTGAATATATTGTCAAAACATTATGGTATGAATAAATATACTGAGTTATTCTATAATAAATGAAACTGAGAGCATAAATAAATCCCTGGATAACATAACGATGAATAAATTCCAGAATATCAACATCTAAACATGTAGTGAATGGATTACATAATTTCAAACATCTTAAACATACTATTAAGGAATTATTATAATTCACCTTAAACATATCTTCGAGGACTTATGTAATACCATCATATTTTAAAAAATAACATTATATTTGATATTGTATACGAGACGCAACACCGAGCTTAAACGACCCATGAAATATATTATTTGAATATGACCATTATAAACTAACTAATAAGTTAGTGGGTATGAATAGGAATAACTAAATTTTGAAAAGTAAATTTTTTATACATATAACTTCATTGGTTAGTAATTGATTTTAATTAAAAACAAAAATCATTTTAAAGTAGAAGAAATGTTTTTCTGAAAGCTATTTTTCTGCACATAATGTGTTTTTATCTTAATAAATTAAATTAATAACTATTGGTGAATTATTTCAATTAAATTTATATATTATATATTCAATAATGTATTTTATGATTTATCTAATATGTTTTTATTCATGGGATAAGAATAAATCCAGTTTTATGCTCAAAAACTATATTTTTCTAAAACCGGTTTGGTTGCGTTTTGTACACTTATATTAAAATTATTTTTTTTCCAATTTTAGAAAATTTATTTTAAAAAAATTAATTAATTTTTGAAATAATCATTGAAATTTATCTTAGATTTAATTTTTTAGAATTTTCTGAAGAGATTATTTTTTTGATGAATAGTAAAAAAACTAATTTTTATTAAATTTTTTTTCCTTTAAAGAGATTTAAAAGTTAAATTTTGTTTTTAAATTGTTTTAAAAGTGTAATTATTTAAATTATAGTATAATTATTCCAATTTAGGTCCCCAATATTAATTTTAGATTTATCTTTTATATTAAAAAGATTATACCAAAGAAAACTTGTTCTTTGGTAAACCACATTTCCATCACGCTTGCGGGATTGATTTAAAATTAAATTATACCTCTAATATGAATTGAATTTGGTAAAATGGGTTCCATATTTTGAATAAAAATAATTAATATTAGGTAATAAGGTCAACATAATTTTTTTTCATAATTAATAGTAAAAATATTAAAAATTAATTTCCATAGTTTTGATTAAAACGAGTTTATCAGGGTTAAACCAAAATATAAACTCATTTTTTCCAATTAAACTTCTATAAATAGTGTTATATAGCCCTATTTTGACCTTGTAATATCACACCTTAAATTATATGGCCATTTTTGAATCTTTGTTCTTAGGAATGACTTTATCATTTTGTATTCTTTTAGGAAATTTCCTCGTAGGTCCTCTCCCCCACTTATAAAAGGACACCCCCTCTCCTCTCCTCTCCACTGTTAAAGAGATATTTGGTTCATCTAATATTTTCCCAAATACCTTAATTACATCCCTAACAATGATATAGAGTCCTTTTTTTATCATAAAACCATCATAGTATGGATTTAGTTTTAAATCAATAGAGATTGTTTGAAGAAGAGGTATCGTTCTTAACCGAGCAATTTTATTTTATTTCTTCTTCCACATACTTAAAATATTATTCAACCATGATAATATAATAAAAATTAGTATCTAAAATATATTTAGTTGTTTTTATATTAATTTAATACCCTATATCTATCTTCTATTCCATGAAATTGGAAACAAAACTATTGTTCATGTGTACGACAGGCTGTCGCCTCACGAACCGATGTAATTCATTTTTCATCACCAACACTCAATAATGGTTTTAATGATGGATTTAATATATATATATATCTTTGTTTGTTTTATATTACTTAAATATTTATCATTATAGAGAAACAAAATGTCATATAATTTCTTACCTTTCCATTCATTTAAAAATGACATCGTCGTATGTGCATATGTGTGGACTACCACCTCCATGAAGTGATGTGCTTTTTTTACATAACCAAATCACATAAATGCTATATATAATTATATTTCAGTAAATAATATTATATTTATGTTATAATTATCATTCTTTAAAGATAAAATGAATCTTATTTTCTTTCCATTATGATCATTGAAAAATGAAAACGTTACTCATGCGTACATACGACTTACTGTCTCCATAATTGTAACATAGTTAATTTTTTGTATCTATATTTAATTAGTTTAAAAGGTATAATTGATATATAAAAATTATAATTATATCATTGTTATTATTCTAGAGATTATGTAACAATGACCACTTTTACTATTGTCAATATACTGAAGTAATTTTGGACATATGAACCGAATATAATCAAAATGTCCAACGCGAACTTAATTGATTAATTAAATAAATATAACATATTAATAAATAAAATAAAAGGATTAATAAACATTAAAATGTTCTTAATAAAATAAATAGTTAATATAATTTTATTATTCAGAAAGATAAAAAACGTACATGACGAGTTATACCTGAGGTAAAGGGTTTTTGTCTCAATTTTATTTCATTGATGTATCTTTTCATGTTATAAAACAATTTCATTTACATGATATATATTCTACCCCTTTTATATATTATATCTTGAATAATTTATAATTAATATTATTTTAATTTTTGATTCAAAATTTTTCACCCAATGGGATTTGACTTGAAAGTTACCAAATGGTAAGTGTTTCATAACACAATTTATTTTCATTAGGTTATATTAATTATTCATTGTCTTTGATATCATAAGATTATGTGTGTAATGAATTTTTATTATTTTATGTTTTATTTCCACTTTTTTTATTTGGATTTACATTTGATACACATAATCAATTTATTTATTTATTCTCACTTCAACAGTATGATATTTGTAAGTGATTTCATCTCAATTTTCACTCCATTGAGACACATTTTGTATTATACACCTATTTATTTATATGAGGTGTATATAATACCCATTTTATATGATATACGATTAATATATTTATATTCATGGTATTTAATGTTTCATTTTAAGTTATTTCTTTCATTATGGTTATGATTCAAGAATTATTAAAGTGGTAAAGGTTTATTACTCAATCTCATCATTATTCAAGATTATTTACGTTTAACTATATGGTGGGGGTATTATTTTATAATTATCTCTTAAAACCAAAATATTTTATTATATTATGTTAATTTCAATAAATTATAATTTTTCCTTTTAACTTTTACTCTTTTAGTACTCAAGATTCTAAAATCATGTTTTTAAGGAAAACCAACTTATTTTTCTACTAGGTCATGAATATTTTACTTCATATAAATATATTCCTTAAATAATTTTTAAGGTATTTTTAATATTCATTAATTATTTATTAAATAAATTTTTACCCGTGTTATAATTTTATAAAATGGTTGAAAAGGAATCTTCATGTCGTTTTCCAAACAGGTTACTTTTTTGAATTTTTTATAAAAGTGTAAAACGAATTTTTTCTTTTAACTTATATAAAATGAATTAAATTTATTTCTATCATAACCATTGAATGATTTGAATATTAATTTACAAGTTTTAAATGTTATTTTAAAGAATTTTTTCCTAATATTCTATAAATTTGTAGATTTTAAACGTGGATTTCAAAATGAAAAGGGTATTTTCCTTAAGAGTGTATTTAATGATCTTATTATTGTATTTCTATTCATTATTGAAAATAACCCTTTATTTTATTTTTGGCACACTAGGGATATTTTTAATGATACCATCATTATTCTTTCTCTAGAAGATTTGCGATCAATTTGACTGGGGAAATATTAACATTTCATATGATATTTTTACAATATAAATGTTTATATTGATTAGGTATTTTTTATTCATGTGATGAATGAATTGTAATTAGTAAGTTATGAAAGGGTCCTGTTAAAGCTCTTTGATACATCGGTAGGTCTCATGAGACAAACTAGTTTGGGTATTTAGATGAGGCCTTAGCCATTTATGTATGGTGTCTTGGCACGATGCAATGAAGGTAATTAGATGACGTCCAACATTATGCATTCCATCAATATCAGATTAGTTGTTGATGTCCATGTGATTATTTTAATAGTTATGATATCCATGTATAAGTTTCAATATCATGTGATTATTTATATGGAATTATTTTATCATCATTTATTACTGCCATATCATTCTTTTTTCCTCAAGTTATTGATTAAATGTCATGCGTTTTTAGTTATTTACCATTCCGTATTAATTATTTCTTATCATTACAATGAATGAAACCCTTAATAAAAATCTAAGATCACCCTTATTTTGATTAATTTACTTGTTATATAAATAAAGAATCTTTGAATATGTTCAAGGATGAATAATTATTACTCTCATTATGTTGTATTTTATGTTTTCAAATGTAATGTGATATTAAAGTATGTATCTTTTTTACCAATACTAATAAACTATTTGGTACTTTGGGATATGATTACTTATATATATTTATAATGTAATAAAGTATACACCAAGTATAGGATACTAGGGTTGCAGTATTTATAGTTGGAATCATAAGAATTTTAGTAGAAACCATGGGAATTAGATTTAAGAAAACATATATTAGGGAATATAAACTTATGACTGAATTAGAGGATATGCATAAGTATATAATAACATAATGGAGTTTCAGTAAATTAGATATTATGTGGGTTTTATAGAAATACATCAATTTCTAAATACTAAAATTGGATGTGGTTTTGGAACATATACATCTAGGGGTAATAACCTCAAAAATAGTTCGTAAGTATATCTTGGAAATAATTCTTTTTCATGGTGAGTGTTACCTTATTGGGTACTTGGTTTGACACTTCTATGAGAAATTATTTGATCAATTCACATTTTCTTTATAAACCATTATAAATGATTGGAATAGATAATGAACTTGACTGAGATAGGTAAAACCTAAGGTGTCAATATCGAAAATAAGTTGTCATGATTTAGATGTAATTTTTTATAATTATGATTTTTGTTTCTCACATTATGATTTTTGGATTTAGTTAATGGTTGCAATAAGGAGGAATTATGTTAATACCGATTTTGAGAAACCAAATGGGGTGATGATTGAAGTGAAACATATTGTGATTATTCTTAATCATTTATTATGATATATGATTAACAACCTTTACCTTAACTATCTCTTATACTCACAAAATAAGATAGGGATGAACTCTGATAAGATCTCAAGTCAGGTAGAACATAAAAGAAAGAAGGATAAATTTATTTCATGTTAAAAATGTGGAAAGAGACACCCAAGAAAATGTCTCAAATGAATAAGAAATTGTTTTATGTGTGTAAAAGAAGGACATAGTGAAACGAATTTTCATAGAAAGCGAGGAGTTTAATGGAGAGAAATAAATTTCATCCTAGATATCCATTTATAGTTTGTTTTATTAAATATGGGGAACAAAGGAATTATCTAATTCAATACACTATTATAAAGTTTAAAACCTAGACCAAGGAACAAACTATGTTATAACAATCATTTAAGATATATAATTGAATTATTTATGTATTGGGATTCAATAATTATGTTTTAGAATTATTTTATCAATGGTATTTTTGTTATAAAAATCATGAAACATCTAAGGATTGTGTTAATTTTAAGAAGCATATATGTCTTCATATATATTAACATTAGAGTTATGGATTCTGGATTGGGTTTATGAGTTTAAAGTTGATCATAAGTTCAAAGTAATAGATGAAACTTTTTAAGTTTTATGTGATGAGATTTTAATGTGCCTAATGATATTTTGGGATATCTTTTATTAGGTTATGGTGTATATAACCCTTATGTTAAATAAGAAAAATAATATTAGGAAAAATAGTCTTTTTATAAGTTTAAAGGTGTTGTTAACCTTCCGGTTTTATATGATATTTGATGATTATGTTTATTTTTAAGGATTTTTATCATATTTCTGGTGATGTTATAAGAATTATATTAATAAAGGATAACTTTTCACATCTAGAAAGGTTGTGGGGATGAACCCACAATTAATGAGAGACAATGGTGTAATTCATACCACTGTTCTATATAATGTCTTGGTTATTAGTAAATTTAATTTTAAAATAATGTCATAGATAAGTATTAAGTTTATTTTAGTTCTTCAAGTATTAAAAAAATCATGGATATTTATTTCATGGAGTAATAAATGAAGTTTAAATGGATAGAAGCACAACCAAAGGATGAAATTGTTCTTATGAAATAAAAAAATATCAAGTAAGTATACTTTTTACTTTATCTATATTTATAGTTAAATAACACCTCAAATTTAGGAAATTTATCTTGAAATAAAATTTATATATATATACCTTTATTTCCAATAAATCAATGGTCTTTTCACAAATCAAAGATTTATGGATTTGCAGTCATTAACTTTCTCCTGGAAATGTTATCTATCACTTATTATTAGTCATTGGGTATTAGTTTTTGACTTTATGTACTTATTTTAACTTCCCACTAATTTTCTCCTTATTTTAAACATGGTTTTGTGTTATTCTAAATGGAATTCGTATTTCCCTTTCCCTCTTTCTAAAAGGAAGTTTTATTAACCCTTTTTAAAAAGTGGGTTTTCCACAATGTAATTTTCAAATTTCAAACTTTTGATTACTGAGTTCAAGTTCAAACTATGAGGAAAAAAATTATCAAAGGTGGGGAGAATTTAACTCCCTAATATTTTAAAATAATAATTTTATGTTTGATATCATATATGACACACAATAATAAGCTTAAACAACCCATGAAATATATTATTTAAATATTACCATTATATTATATCCAACAAGTTGGAAGGTATGAATAAGAATAAATAAATTATAAAAATTATATGTTTTAAAAATGTATAAAATAAATTCATTGGTTATAAATTTATTATAAATAAAAATAAAAATCATTTAAAAGTGAAAGAAATTTTATTCTGTAAAACTGTTTTTATGCGTGCAATTTGTTTTTATCATAATAAATTAAATTAATCACTATTAAAAAATTATTTTAATTAAATTTATATATTATATATTCAACCAAATATTTTATAAATTATCTAATATTTTTTTTGAGCCATGGGATAAGAAAAAATACAGTTTTATGCTTAAAACTCTATTTTTCTAAAAGTGGTTACTTCATGTTTTGTGAACTTATTTTAAAATTAATTTTCATTCAAAATTTTAAATTTTATTTGAAAAAAAAAATTCATTTTTTTAAATTAGAATATAAAAACGATCTTATAGTTAATTTTTGATAACTTTCTGAAAAGATTAATTTTTCAATGAATAGTGAAAAATGATGATTTTAATTAAAAAATATATTTTCATTTACAAAATTTAAAAAATTACATTTTATTTTAAAATGATTATAAAAGTGTATTTAGTTTAATTATATCATTATTAATCCAATTTTGGTAACTTTAATCAATTTTATGTTGATCATGGATATAAAAAAATTTTATACTTAAGAAAACTTTTTCTTCAGAAAACTTCATTTTAATCATGCTCGTGGGTTCAATTTTAAATTTAAAATTTCAAATTATGTCATCTTAATTTGGTAAAATTTGTTACTTAATTTGAATAATAATAATTAATATTAGGTTATAAAGCAAACTTAATTTTTTTCATAATGAATATAAAAAATGGTCAAAATTAATTATTGAGATTATAGTTAAAATGGGTTTACCGGGGGTTAAACCAATAGATAAGGGTAATTTGGATAGTTAAATTTGTATAAATGAAATTTTATGACCATATTTAGGCCTTATATTATCCATAATTCAAATATATTTCCATTTTTATGCATATATCTTTAGAATGATTGTATCATTTTTTATTATTTTACGAAATTTCCTAGTGGGTCCTCTCCCCCACTTATAAAAGTAAACCCCATATCCTATCCTATCAGCACTTAAAAATACCTTTTTTTTGAAAAATAATTTCCAAAATCCATTTATTATATACCTAACTATGACCTATAGTCCAGTTTTGATCATAAAACTATTCTAGTAAGGATTTAGGTATAAACCTAAAGAGGTTGTTCGAAGAAGAGGTATCATTCTTAAACAATCGTTTTTGTTTCATTTATTCTTCCTAATCATGAAAAATTTATTAAACCATGATGATATAATAAAAAAAGTATATAACATATAATAATATGGTTTTATGTTAATTTTATACCTTATATCCATCTCTTATTCCATCAAATGAGAAACAAAACCATCATTCATGTGTATGACAAACTACTGCGAACCGATGTAATTCGTTTTCCATCACCACTACTCATGGATGGTTTTAATGATGGATTATATATATATATATATATATATATATAATATTTATTAAATATTTATAATTATTTAAATATAATATTTCATATAATTTTTTACCTTTCATTTCATTTAAAAATGACAACGTTGTTCATGCGTGAAGATGGATTACCACCTCCATGAAGTGATGTGATTCATTTTTTGTTAACTCATCCCATCACTATTATATATAAGTGTATTTAAATGAAGAATATGATATTTATGTTATAATTACCATTATATAAATATATAATAATATGTATGTTATTTCCATTATGATCGTTGAAAAATGAAAACATTGCTCTTGTGCATGTATGACGTACCGTCTCCATGATTGTAACATAGTTCATTTTTAATAACAATATTTTATGGTTGGTTTAAAAATTAAATTTATGTATAATAATTATAATTATATCATGATTATTATTATGTATATGATGAAACAATAGAATTTTTTATCATTTTCAACATACCAAAGTCATTTTGGACATACGAAGTGAATATCATCAAAACATCTAACATGAACTTAATTGATTTAACAAATAAATATAAAATAGAAAAAAAAATAAAAAAAATAGAATAATAAAATTTAAAAATTTTATCAATAAATTAAATAATTATCATAATTTTATAATTAATTAATATAAAGAAAATTGTGATTATTCAGGAATGAGGTAAGGGATTCTATCTTAATTTCTTTTCATTGAGGAATATTTTAATGTTATGGGAAGATTAATTTTTGTTTTGTGTATATACTACTCATTTTACATATTATATCATAAATAACTCATAATTCATGTTATTTTAAGTTTCAATTAATATTATTTCATCCAATGGGATTGGACTTGAATGTTTCCAAGTGATAATTGTTTCATAACTCAAATTCATTTCATTGGATCATATTACTTAGTTATTGTATTTTATATTCTAAAATTTTGTGTGTGATGAATTTTTATTATTTTATATTTTGTTTACACTTGTTTTATTTGGATTTTTATTATATATATATAATAAATCAATTAATTAATTCTCACTTCAATGGTATGACCTTTGTAAGATATTTCTTCTCAATTTTCATCCATAGAGACATATTTGGTATTATGCACCTATTTATTTATATGAGGTGTATATAATACTCCTTTGATATGTTATATAATGAATATATTTAAATTAATTATATTTAATATTTCATTTCAAGTTATTTCTTTCATGGCGGTTATGATTCAAAATTTATTGAAGTGATATTGGTTTATTGCACAATCTTATCATTATTCAAGATTATTGATGTTTAAGTCTCTTATGGGGGAGTTATTTGATATTTATCTCTTAAATTAAAACTATTTTATTCTCTTATGGTAATTTCGTTAAATTATAATTTTTTATTTCATATTCCACTCTTTTATTACCCAAGATACCAAAATTGTGTTTTTAATAAAAACTATATTGTTTTTTTACTTGGTATGGAATATTTTCCTTCATATCCATATATTACTTAAAAAATTTTAAATAATATTTTTACTATTATTTAATAATTTATTAAAGTTATTTTCCAATTTTTTACTTTTAAAAAATGGTCTAAAAATAATTTTTATGTCATTTTATGAATGGGTTTCTTTTTTGACTTTTTTACGAAAGTGTGAAAAGAATGGTTTCGTTTAACTTATATCACATGAATATAATTTCCTAAAATCATTACCAATAAATGATTTTATGATTAATGAATAATTTTAGATGGTTATTTTTAAAGAAAATGTTCATTCTAATATTCTAGAAATTTTTAGTTTTTAAAATTGGATTTCAGAATGAATAGGGAATTTTCCTCAAGAATGTTTTTAATAATATTTTTATGATATTTATATTTATCAATTATAATAAAGATTTATTTTAATTATTCTACATTAGGACATGTTGTAAAGATACCATCCTTTTTTTGAAATATATTAGGGATCAACCCCTTTTATTGAAGAAAAGAGAAAAACTAGGACCCCTTTTAAATTGGGTAAGGGGTGAACCTATTACACGCCCAAAGGCCTGAGGAAAGAATCCTTATGATAGAATAGAACAACATCCCATAGAAAAAAAATCCAAAGATAAAATAGGTAAAACCCCAAAACTAGTTCCCTGAAGAAAGCCTAGGCCACGACCACCCACTGGGCCTACCACCAGCGTCGAAAGAAGTCACTATTATCACTGACCACCAACACCGCAAAAACTTACAGTAAATGTAGCACGATCCACAAGATCCGCTACCATATCCAAAAAAATAAATGGTCACCCATCTAGTTCCAATGACTAAAACCCACTATCATTGGCTACACACCAGCACTAGACCACAACCATGATGCCACCGTTGAGATCCCAACCTGACCAAGTCGAAAAAATAAATTTCGTAAGAGATATGAGGGAAAATATGCCAAAGACCATAGATGGGAGCTAGAGATGATTAAGATGAGTTGGAATCACCAAATATGATTCATATAAGAAACAAAATGGTCACTAATCTGACCAAACCGCCAAAACATAGTTGAATCCACGCACGAGTCCAGATCACCAAGTGTAATAATACTATCCTGATTCTTTCTCTCGATGGTTTATGATCAGTTTGACTAGGAAAATATTAACATTTCATATGCTAGTTTTATAATATTATTTTTATGTTTATTTTGTATCGTTTATTCTTATGATGAATTCATTTCACATAGTTAGTGATAGGTGGGACTTCTATAGCCTCTTGATGTATAAGTAGGTATCGTGAGACAAACTAGTTTAGCTATTTGGTTGAGGCCTTACCCATTTATGTATTATGTCTCAGTTTAGGACCTAAGAGTAAGTTTATATTGTCCAAAATTATGAATTATATCATTATAAGTTTATTTATTTATGTCGATATGACTATTTGAATAGTTATGATATCTAAAGATAAGTTCAAGATTAGGTGATTAGTCATATGGAATTATTTGATCATCATTTATTCCTCCCATATTATTCTTCAATCTCAAGTTATCGATTAAATGGAATGTTTTTTAGTTATTTATCTTTACATATTGATTATAACTTATTCTTACACTATAGTAACCCTTACTAAGCATCTAATGTCACACTTAGTTTTTTTCCTTTCCCCAGGATATAAAGAATGAATCTTTGGATAAGTTCAAGGGTGTAGAATTAATACTCTCAGTATGTTTTATTTTATTTTTTCAAATGTATTGTGAGTTTCAAGTTTTTATATAGTTTACGAAAACTAATAAACTATTCATTACTTTATGATATGATTCCTTGTATCTAGTACCAATGTAATAGAGTAACCACTGGCTCTAGGAATTCGGGGTAGGGATATTTACACCTTGTTACAAGACATCTTACATAAAAGTTAAGGACACTTCCATAACCATATCTAAGTTATCTCATGAGACCAGCCAGTTCCCTGAGGGGCTATATAATTCTATACCCACCCATCACATGCTAGTACAATTTATTCTATCACATATCAAAATATTACATGGGAAAATTTTCCAGGAATAAAAAACATAAATATAGAGAATAATTCCTTAATGAGGTATATCTTACATGATTTTCCATATAAAATAAAGAACTATATAGTATGAATTTTCTTCCAAAATTAAAGATTCAATAAATATTTCTAGGTAAAATCTCTTAATGTGTAACTATGGATTTCATAATGTACAAAGAGACACCCTTAATAAGTGAAAGATACAAGATTGTAGTCATTGGGTATTCATGAGGACTAAGGTGTCAGTGTGTCTAGGTCGCCTGGATATATGCATTTAAAATTGTATTAGATCAATAATATTGTTGATAAATCCTTTATAATGGTTTTTAAATAACATATAGATCATCCAAGCAGATCCCCTGGGAGTATCAATCCCGGTGCGTAGTAAGGTCCCATTCACTATGCATTAGGAAGATGATCGGGATATTCCCGACCAAATATTTTTATTGTTATAATCTCTAAATTAATATAATAAAAAACCATGTCCACTTGTAGTATCTAGTCAAAGATATCTTTACATGTAAAACCACACACATATTATTTCACCAAAAGTTGTGGATGGTTTTATAGTTATGGGATAGTTTGCGCATTATAACGACTTAGAAAAAGACTATAATAAAAGGGACTAATTAATCTATAATTGTAAATACATAAAAAATGATAATAATAGTGATGTAAAAGTATTTTTTAATATTAAATGGATGTTAAAAAGAAAATATAATCAAAAAAATTTCAATTGAATATTAAAGAGGATGATTGGGGAAACACTTACTTCATCATAGTAACACATTAGAAAAAGGATATAATGAGAGGGAATAAATAAAATCTTATTTAAAAAATATAAAATGGATGATTATAACATATAATAACAAGAATTTAAATATAAGAAAAATAAATTTAATAATACAATATAACAAAAGTAAAGAACTTGAAAATGAAAGGGGAGGATTGGGGACCCTTACCTCTCTTGAGCTTCTAACCTTAAATTAGAACCTTCGAACTAACAAAAATATTCAAGATTGAATAGGGGGAATGGAAGAAATTCCTTGAGAACTATAGAATGAGGGAAATTCAATTTTTTTGGGGAGAATGGGAGGAGGGTGAGTGTATTTATACTTGATGAGGGGTGGATTTAAGGGATTAAATATTGGTTATTTTATTATATAATCCAACCCACTATGGGTGAATTGAATTATAAGAAAATTTCAAGATTATTACCGATTTAGTGTTGGTGGGTGGATGTTCAAATCATTCCCAATTATAAAATTACCTTCTAACCAACCATTTAATACACCGAATCCAAAAATATTTTTTATCACAAAAATTCAATCATTGGTTACAAAATATACAGTATAAATTTATAAATGAAAATTAACATCTTAAAATTAATTTCTATAATTATTAAATTAAATTTTGATTGAATAAAATGTTTTTAAACTTTTTTATTCATTTTAATATAATAATGATGTCATAATATCATACTACTCATAAAATGGTAATGTTCACATTTTTATTAACAAATAAACTTTATCATAAAAATACTAAAAATCACCCTAAGATAATTTTGATATATTCAGTCCAAAAATGATTTTCTATCAAAATAAATATCAAAATATGATAATTTCTGTCTTTTAAATAAAAATTCTTATTTATTGAAAATTAAAAAATTTCATATCATAATAAAGATTTTGGTTGTTATAAAAATTACTTACGACTTGGTTAAAATATATTTTAATTTTAAAAGTGTTTAATAAAATTATTTCATGAAAATAAATTTAATTTAAAAGGTATAAATTTATTATAAAATATACTCTTAACAAAATATATTTATAGCCTCTAATAATAAAATTTTAGTTATATCATTAAATAATCCTGATAGTCACTTAATTGCATCTACATAACCAATAATAATAATGATGAACTATCTTATTAAGTAATGGTCATAATTCTGATTGACCATATTGGAAAAAATTCATAATATAAAATGACTATATTTTCCTATAAATACACAATAACTCTCACTTTATCATTTACTATATAGCTTACAAAGGTTCTTACACATTCATTGATAATGTCTCCCATTTTCATAATATTTGTCTTTATTTTTATGATCATTATGGTAGGGGTGATCTTTATGGTGGGAATAAAACATATGAAGTTTATTTTAGTTAATGTATAATTATTCAATGTGGATATATATTTACTATTTCTAATTATACTAGTCTATATTTACATATGATTTGTAATTTTCTTATGAAATGTAATCGTATTTTTATGTGTCTACTTATTGTAATAATGGGTATTTTATTGGATATGATTATACAGTAAATGTATTTATCTCAATTAATGAAATAAATCATTATTGAATTTTATTATGAAACATTTCAGTTAACATTTTAAAAAGAATATTTTAAAGTAATAAAACCTATACATAGAATAACATAAAATAAAATAATTTATAAATTAAATGGACTATAATGTAAATTTGAAAATCATAATAGAATATTATTTACATTTAACCATTTGTTTTATCATATTTCACATAAAATTGCATATGAAAGTTCTTTCAATGGTAATATGTTATAATTTTATGCTAATGAAAACATTCATCATTATTTGTTAAACATTAAAATACAATGACTTAATTACCAAGATGGTGTGAAAAAAGAACTACCAGTCAAAGGAATGTTGTTATCAAAACAAACTATATATTAAAAAATAATCATGTATATAAAAAAATATATGTTTATATATAAAGGATGGAAGATATAATTAGGGGAACACATAGCTTAAAGGTAAGTGATGTACCCTTATTTCCCTTCATTCACGGGGTCAAATCCTATGGCTAGGATGCACATGATGGGTTGTCACTCAGCCTGCGAGCCACTCTTTTTTTAAAACTATTTTAATAAATAAATATCATTTTTAGTTTAAAAATATGTAAATTAATAACTTAAGTGAAAAAAATTCGTATAAATATGTTGTTTATTAAAAGAAATAAATTCATTTAGCATTTATATTTTTATTTATGAAAGAATATTTTAAAAAAAAATTAATTGAAAACCACAATGTTGAATATACCCCCCTTAAAAAATTGTGTCTTCACAATTTCACTCATTTATAAATACTTAATAAACCCAAATGTTCTCTTAATTTTTATCTATGGAAATGGAACATTAGAAATAAATTATATATATTAATCCTACAGGGTCATACTAGTTATACAAAACCTATTTCTCTTAAGAAATAGAATATATACCTAAGTCTCTATACCAAAATTTTCCAAATATTAATTCCCCAAAATAACCAAACTTTACTTTGATACTAACACCAGTCACAATTTCATGATCAGGAGGGAAATCCCTATATTTATTTTGGGTGTTGGCACGATTGTTCCTTCCATTTGAAATGATTTCTAGACAATGGTATCTACTTAATTAGTGCATAAATTACACTATCATTTTAATTTCATGTAATTAGAAACATTTCTAGGATATCCTAAGGGGTTCTCCTGGGGTACATATTTTCTAACTATGTCCTTATAAATTTAGTTCCTTAGGTTTATTAAAAACATTACTTTAATACTAAAAGTAACAACCCTGAATCCAGAACCCTAGAGCCAGTGGTTATTTTATAACATTGGTACATAGATCACAATATAGAGGATCGAATAGTTTAGTAGCCGCAGGAAACTATATTTATAAGAGAGTTTTAAATTACATTATAAATAAAATAAAAAATAATAGGAACACCTGAAAAAAAATTATTATTCTCCTTGAAATCCATTTTTCATATAAAGTACTCTTCTATGATTCATGGGGAATAGGAAAAAATATAAAGGGGTAATCTTAGACACTTAGTAACGGTGTATAATACAATGAGAGAAATTATAAATAAAACATTATGGAATAAATAAAGAAAATGAGTTATTCTATATCATATGAAACCGAGAGAATAAATAAATCCATATCCAACATAAAAATAAATAAATTCCTAGATTAAAATAAATAATACTATAGTGAAGGGATTGTTAAAACATTATAACATGAATAAATATACTAAGTTATTCTATAAAAAATGAAACTAAGAGAATAAATAAACCCATGTCCTATATTACAATTAATATATTCTTGGGTATCAATAAATAAGCATGTAGTGACTACATTTTATAATGTCAGACATTTTAGACATTCAATCAAGGCCTTGTTTCAAGACATCTTAGACATACCATCAAGTCCTTGTTCCCTGAAATATTATATAAAAGGTAAGGAAGTTACCATTATCTTATCTTAGTTGTCTCATGAAACCAAGTAGTGCACTAAAGTGACATATAATTCTGGGGCCCACCCATCATACATTATTCCAATGTATTCTGTTACATAACAAAAGATTACATGGAATAATGTTCAAGGAATTGAAAATATAAAAACTTATCAAAATTTCTCAATGAGTCATATCTTACATGATTTTACCATATAAAAGAAATAAATATATTGTATGAAATTATTTTCTCCAATCAAATATTCAATAAATCTCTCTAGGTGAAATCATTTAAGGTATAACTAGGGATTTCATAACGTACAAACAGACACCCTTAATTAGTCAAAGATACAAGATTTTAGTCATTTGGTGTTTGCATGGACTAAGGTTTCAAGGTGTATAGGTCGTTTGGATACATGCATTTTCAAATATAGGAGACCAATGAAATAATTGGTAAAACCTTTATAATGGTCTGAAAATATCATGTAGATCAACAAGCATATCCCCGGGAGTATCAAACTAGGTTCATAGTAAAGGTCCATTCCACATGCACTAGGATGATGAATGAGATATGAACGAACAACTATTTTCAGAGTTATAACCCCTATACACATATGATCTAAAATTACATCCAATTGTAATATCCATATAGGTATTTATTTTCTTGGAAATCCACACACACATTACTTCACCAAAATATTAGGATGGTTTTATGGTTACAAGATTGTGCAAGCATTATAATGTCTTAGATAAAGGCTATAATGAGAGTGAGTAAATAATATATCATTTGAAATGATTCAAAATGGATGGTAATAACAAAGAATTAAAATAATTTCTATATATGAAAAGTAATTTAAAGAGAAAATACAACAAATTAATTGAAATTGAAAATTAAAAAGGAGGATTAGGGAAACCCATACTTCGGTATAATAACATCTTCGGAAAAATCTATAAAGATATAAAATAAATAAAATATCATTTAAAACATATAAAATAGAATATAATACCATATAATAAAAATCATGGCAGTATAATAAAAATAAATTTAAGAAGATAATATAACCAAGGTAATGAACATGAAAAGGAATGAGGATGATTGAGGACCCTTACCCCTCTTGAGCTTCTTAGGTTAGAGCCGACCATTTAAACCATTAAAAATATTAAATATTGAATAAGGATAAATGGAAGAGAATAATTGAGAGATTTATTATTATTGAATTTTGAATTTTGGTGTGGGGGAATGGGATGATGGGGTGGGTATATATACTTGAGGGGTGGTTTTAAGGGATTAAATATGGGTTATTTTACAATATAAGATAACCACTTGTGGTTGAAATAAATTCAAAAAAAAATTATATCTTATTAATGACTGAGTGAGTATGTTTTTATGTTAAAATTATTCACAATTAAAAAATCACCTTCCAAACAACCCATTTGTGCATAAAATTGAAAAAAAAATTGTATCTCAAAAATCCAATTTTTGGTTCCAAAATGTAAAGTATAAATTTAAAAATTAAAATTAATATTTTTACATTCATTTTTATAAATATAAAATGAAATTTTAATTGAATAAAATGTTTCATAAATTCTATATTCATGATTACTTAATAATTATGTCATAAAATCATGGTGCTCGTAAAATGATAATTTTTAATTTTTCAGTAAAATCTAAACTTTATCAGAAAATTCCAAAAAATTAACCCTAAGATAATTTTAAAGTGATGAGTCCAAAAATTAAATTTATTTTATCAAAATAATTATTTAAATATTATATTTTTTAAATTTTAAATAAAAATCCAAATTTATTGAAAATTATTCATTCTTATAGCATAATAAACCTTCTGGCCATTAAAAAAATTACTAGGACTTAATTAAAAAATATTATCATTTATAAAGTGATTTATAAGATTGTTTCATGAAAATAAATTTTATTTAAAACTTCTAAATTTATTATAATAAAATTTATTAATAGAATATATTTATAGCCTCCAATAATACATTTTTACATATATTATAAACTAATCTTAACGGTCTCTTAATTGAATCCACATATACAACAATAATATTGGCCAGTTGTATTATCTAATAATGAATATAATTCCCATTGAACATATTGGTTGAGATTCATAATGTAAAATAACTATATTTCCCCATAAATACACCATAATTATCACTTCATCATTCACTACATCACTTACAAAAGGTTCTTACACATTCATTGATAAATTTTATCATTTTCCTAATGATTCTATTTATTTTTAGGATATTTATAGTAGAGGTATATCTATAGGGGGATTAAAACTTATGGAGTTTATTTTATTGAATTTACTATTCTTTCATACGTATATCCCTTTACTATTCCTAGTTGTACTAGTCCATATTTATGAATGATTTGTAACATTCTTATGAAATATAAAATTCTTTATTTGTGCCTACTTGTTACAATAGTTGGTTTTTTATTGGATATGATTATAATATAAATTTATTGTTATTAATTAATTAAATAAATCATTATTGAATTTCCATTATGAAAGGTGTCCCTCAACATTTTACAATGAATATATTAAAATAATAAAACCTATACAAAAAATAATATAAAATAAAATATTTTAGAAATCAAATAAGCTATAATGTAAATTAGAAATACATAATAACATATTATTTATATTTAACTATTTATTTTATCACTATTCACATAAAATAGAATATTATAGTACCTCCAAGGGTTATATGTTATACTTTTATGCTAATGAAAACATTCATCATACTTTGTTAAACATTAAATTACAATGACTTAATTACCAAGAGGGTGTAAAAATAAAACTATTAGTGAAAGGAATATAGTTATAAAATAAAAATTTATATTTAAAATAAATCATGTATATAATAAATGAGATGTATACATATAAAATTAAGGAAGATGAAATTATGAAAACACATAGGTTGGAGGTAGGTAATGCGAACTCATCACCATTCGGTCATGGGTCTGAACCCCATGACTAAGAAGGGCATGATAGGTTGTCACTCAACCTGCGAGACACACTTTTTCTAAAAATACTTTGACAAATAAATTTCAATTTAACTTAAAAAATATCTAAATGAATAACTTAATTGAAATATATTTTTATTAAAATTAAGAAATTAATTTAAAATTTATATTTATATTTATGAAGAAAATTTATAAAAATATAAATGTAAAACAAGGATGTTATAAGAACATTAAAATACTAAAGGATATGTTGAGATAAAATTCTCTAGACTTTAAAGGTGATTGGGATCAATAATTTCTTCTAGTCAAGTTTTCATATATAAATAGATTTCACCTGATCATTCAAATGGATCCTTATGGAACTCTATATGGAAATAAGTGTATAACTCTTACAAACTCAAAAGTAGTTGGATAAATAAATCTATTAGTACCTGATACTTCACATGTACTCAAATCAGAGGTCGTACCACTAAAACATGCTATTTTTTATTGAAAAAAACCAGTATAAATATTGTTTTGTATAGATAAAGTTCTACGCAATAAGACTACTAACATGATTAAAGTTCATTTAATAAATCAAAAAAATTTGAGGAGGAATCATGGGAGCCCAAGGATGTGATGAAACAATGATATCCTCATTTGTTTGTATCATAGTGATATAATTTTGAGGTTCAAGTTAATTTTAATTGGTATATAATGTGACACGCTATGATTTTATATATATTTTCTTTGAAATAAAACTTGAAGTATTCGAAATCTTTTCGTATATGCAACTCAAATTTTATATCAACAATGATATAGTAAGTTGTTAACCTAACTGTTAAATTGGAAGGTATGAATTTTAATAACCTCTTTATAAAAAATATATTTATAAATATCTTTACAAATAAAATATATTGATTAATTCATAATAAATAAGTACTAAATATTTAGTAAAGTTATTTTACGCTTCAAAATTACGTTTTCTTCAAAAATTATTTTTATGACATTTTTTCATATGAAATTCATAATTAATTTATAACATTTTTAGAAAATTTATTTGAAAAAATTAATATAATTTTTGAAATCATCATTTCAATATTATCTTAGGGTGAATTTTTAATATTTTTCAAAACGGATTTATTTTTTAGTAAAGAGTGAAAAATACCAATTTTTGTAAAAATTATTATTTATTATAAAGTAAATGTACCATTGTATTTTTAATTTTATCATAAACTAAAATAATTATCATTTAATTATAAATAATAAAATTAATTAAATATTAATATTCATTATAATTTATTTTGGTATAAGTTAAATTTTTAGCTTAAGTACACATTTTTTAAAAAACTATTTTTATATACGCGATTTGTTTTTATCTTAATTAATTAATTTAATATCTATTGATTAATTTTTTTAATGAAATTTATATATTCTATATAAAATATAATATTTTAATATTCATTTTATGGTTTTTATAAGGTAAGTAATGTAACTAAATTAAGTTTTATGCTTAAAAATTCATTTTTTGAAAATGTGTTTTTTTGTTGTAGTTTGAATGCTTAACGAAAATTAAATTATGCCACTTATAGAAATTGAATCTAATAAAATAGATTATATTTTTATAATAATAATAATTAATATAATATAATAGTTTCAACTTAATTTTTTGTCATAGTTAATAGTAAAAAAGTAAAATTTTGTTACCATGGTTAAAGTTAAAACGGGTTTACCGAGGGATTAAACCATGAGATAAGGGTAGGATTTCCACCCATGTCACACCCAGACCCTGAACCATTAATTATTTTTAATAATTTAATTATTTTTATCTTTTTTTTTAGTTTTAGGGTGGATCATGATTTAAATTTTTAATTTTTGGGTTTTTCAGCATAGGCCACGATTGGCGCATGGTTAATAAAAACCATGTGTAGACCATGCGAAGGAGTGTGTGATTTTTAGAAAAGTCAGATGCACCTCTGGCACATGTTTTCCTTAACTATGTTCCCTTCCCTTGTGGGGTTTCTATAGGCCCATAGTGGGCTGTATAGTTGGTTCACAGTTTATCAATTTGTGTGACAAAACTGTGCAAGCTAAATTAATTTTTTACTATTATTACTAGTATTATTATTATTTATTATTATTTATTATTGTTTTGTTATTTTTATTATTGTATTATAATAATAATAATAATAATTAAATCCCTAAAGGGGTGTCCTCTCCCCCACCCTTCCTTTACCCATGACCGTGCCACCCAAGCCCCCTTCCCTCTCCCAGCCATACGCACACCCTCCTCCTCCCTTTGATTTCATTTGTTTCACCTCCCATTTCTTGGTGTGATATTCATTGGTAAAAATTTATCCTCCTATAATCTCCTATATTTTCCAATTATCTTGGTTCCCCCTACATTGTGTATAGACTATAGATAAATCCTAACTGTTTTTAGGGTTTCTGTTGGTCATTTTTTGGTTCCTATGACCTATGGGGTTTGATTAAGGCTAGTTTTTACTATATACATTGAAGGTAGTGAATTATCCATTAGTTTCAGGTAAGTTTTCTTCCATTGTAATTATTTAGATGATTTTTTATTATGGAATTTAAAATTTTTGGGTTTCTTATATTTTTTTAGTGTGACTTGGACCTCTTTGAGGTTGTTTCAAGACATTACTGTTGAAGGTGACCTGTATATGTACACATAGGTAATCACACACACACACACAATCACACACACACACACACACACACACACACATATATATATATATCCTCTTTTTAAATATTCTCTCTTGGAGAGAGAAATATATAAATTATGTCAAGGGTATATATATATCTGTTTTTGTGTGTGAAGGTGTATATACATGTAAGTGTGAATTAGATGATGTTAAAGGAATCGCGTCTTGTGGTAGGTTTCCTATGTCTATGAATTTAATTTAAATTACATAATTTCTAGGTGTCTTCAATGCATATTTCCCTTATTATATGAAATGTATATTCTATGTAATTTTTATGGTTATTAGAATTGGATTCTCACTTTCTTTTTAAGTTTTTTTCCTTGAGATTTTAACACGGTTTTCATTGGTTGAAACTTGTTTTCAAAATTGTTCTTAAAATCAAATCATCTTAATGGTTCAAATTAGTTTTCCAAATAATTATTTTTTATTTCCAAAAATATAAGGCCCATTTGGAAATTTATAAAAAAAATTAAAAAATGAATTACACTCCAATGGAAGAAAAAAAAATTTGTTGTTTTGGAACTAAAATTTTATATGATTTAGAATGATGGTATGATTTTAATAATAGGAGGATTCACATTGGTAGTGAAAGGAGGTGATGTGTTCTGCTTTCTAGTTTTGTGGTGTTTTGTGATTGAAAATTTTCTTTTATAACTGGACCACCATTATGTTTTCTGATATGGGCATGGAATTTGGGAATCCTAGGTACCTAGGTGGGAGGATTAAGGACTAGTATGTTGGAAGAGTCGGTAGGAACCCAACCCGGGATCCCCTATAATATTCCGCTAAAACACAAACTAAACAACTTAATGATACAATGGGGGACACTAGAACTTTGGTGTTTCTTCTCTAGTGGCTCATGCACAAGAAAGGTTATATGGTTCGATCATCGAGAGTATGAGGATACTATGAACCCAAATAAACTATATGCTTAATAATTTCCCATGGTGTTTGCTCACATTTTATCTTGTTTTCTTTGATATTTTTTTATATTTTCTATATCCTTGTTTCCTTTTCAGGCCTAAAATAATAAAAAACATGTTTTATTTAACCCTATTTTGTAACACATGATTTTATTCTTTTATTCCTTGTTTTCTCAATGACACTCATATTTTATATCTCATCCTTTCTTTAAAATGGTTTAATAGAAAATACCTAATTATTTGGAAATGATTTTGGAAATCAAAGAAAGGGTTTTTTTCTAAAAAATTGGTTTATTATTTATTTTCATGAAAGATTAGAAAATACTATTTTTAATATATCTTATTTTCTAACTAGTGTGATTAGATTTATATTTAAAGGAAATGAATAATATGTGATTTTTTTCTATTATAATTACAACTGAGTATCTCGGTTCACACACCTACATTCTCTATCATTTTTTAGTTTTGGACTTTTCCAGCTCTGGGTTTCTCTTGGAGCAAGTGTGGTTTTGTAGTTGGCAGTGACCTATAAGGTCACATAGAGGTATGTTTGGTGTTTCTTCTCATCTATTCATTTTATTGTTTATTTTTTGATTCCAGTATTAGTTTTGGTTTATTATATTTTATCTATCCATTTTTTAAGGGATAAAATCATTCATAATTAAGTAAATTTGATGGACAATGCTGGTTTCCACCCAGATAGTATCTGGAATGCCTCTCAATAATTGTTTCAAGATGTATTGTGTGACTAATTTAGGGTCGATATAGGTTTGTTTATAACAAAATGGTTTTAGATGATCCCTTTGTTATTTGGGGTGTCAGGTAGTCTAGATATAGGACTATCAGAATTGAGGAGGTAGGTTATGAATCAGTGTCTGGTCACCACCACCCATGACCAAACCTAAGTTACGTAAGGTAGTAGAGCTTTGAGTCTTTCATTTTGATTTGGGGTTTATGTTTTTTGTGCTTTTTTGGTTTGATGAGCTTGAGAATATTGGGGGATGATAATGAAAATGATATGGTGCAACATAGTGAGCATAAATAGTGTAGATAACCATGTGGCAGATGATTGCATGGTTCAATATGATTCAAGTGGTTAGTTTATGCTCTAAGAATGGTCTAATAAATCATGTTCTCTGTTTATGTATGACCCCTAATTCCCTATTTTAGGTATTTTAGTGTGGGGGATGATTTGTTCTTGTTTTTGTTTGTGTGAGTATCTTTTGAAATGAAAATTATTTCTAAAGAATAGGATTTGAAGTGAAAAAATTGTTTTTGAAAATAAAATGATTATAGGAAATGTTGTTTAGTTAAAAAGGTATTCTTTTCTAACAGTATTTATGGCTTCAAAGAGAAAGGTGAGGTGGTTTTTTAAATTTTAAAGTGTATGTGTAGAAATGTATTTTATTCTAAGAGGTATTGAAGTGAAAAATAGATTATGAAATGTGATTTTGTGTTTTTAATGGTTTTAGAAGTCGAAAATGATTTTAATTTCAAAAGCGGGAATTGAATTTGAATATTAGTAGATTTGGAAATGGTGTATTTTAAAAGAGGATTCTTGGATTGTTTTATGATGTTATTATAGTTTTGTTTCGATTGATATTTGATTTTTTTATTTATTTTTCTAATGTGCTATTTTATGATCTTGGTGTTTGGTTTAGAATGTTATTTGTTTGAGTTTTGGTTTGATTTTTATTTGGTTTCATGCTTTATGTTTTTTAGAGTTTGCTAGCTAGAAAGATCAATAAGTTTTCAAAAGATTCCCTTCCAATCATTGTCCCTACCCATACTCCTAGTGGAGTTGTAGAGCCAATTACTTCTCAATCATTTCTTGTACTCTATAGTAATCAAGGTCTATTTTAGGCTATGGAGTGGATTGAAGAAGTTCAGAGTGTATTTATGTTTTTGGGAACTCCAGATTTTTTGAGGGTGTGATTTGTCTTGGGTATGTTTGAAGAACCGATATTGGACTAGTGGAAGGTGATTATTTCATCCTCATTATGAGTTATGATGCCTTGGATAATCTTTAAGACCACTTTCATCCAATGTTTTATTCATGAGTAAGTGAAAGAGAAGAAAGTGGTATAGCTCCTCGATGCTCAGCAAGGCCAAAAGATGGTGAAGGGATATGTTGATCATTTCAATGACTAGGTTTCCTTTTCTCTAGAGATAGTGTGACAACCCAGGTAATTATAAAATATTTTTTTTTATTTTGGAATTAAATACTTGAATTATTTATAAATTTATCATTAAATAGGTAGTATTTATATAAATTAAAGAATCTATAATAATAGAATGGTAACCTCGTCTATGAGAGTATAAATAATATTTATGTATCTTAGAAGTGAAAATGTGATATGTCTATATCAAATTATGTAAATAAATTTCATGAAAATAATAAATTAATTGTAGGTATTTTTGTGAAACATAAATGTTTATTTATAATATTATATTTAATTTAATTATTTAGAATAAAATTTATATTCTTAAAATATATTAATAAATCAATATTTTATTATATTATGATTATAATATAATTTTATGAGACCTTATGTAAATTTTCAAAGTGTTATAAAATGTGTTATAATTTTAAAATCCATATTTTTCAAATAAATGATGATTTTATTAAAATATTAAATTTACCATATTTAGAAAATTATTTTCATAAAATAGAGTTAATTTTTTAATTCAACAAATCAAAAAATGGTTGCGGTGAATTTTTTGGATTTTTCTGAAATAGTTGAATTTTTTATGAATAGTAAAATACATTAATTTATTGTATATATACATTATATGTTAAATTCATTATTCCTTGAGTCATCGCTGATGTAATATCCATAATCATGAACTGAAATTTATTAATTTAATATATTTAGTCATAATTATTTAACTATTCATAGTCTTGATCTAAAATAATAATTTAATGTATAAAATAATCAAAAAACACTCCTCTTCTCCTCTATAAATATCACCCCTCACTACCTATTCTCCTTACACATCAAAGCCTTTTATCTTGTTTAATTTCTCTCGTATTCACATCTAAAGCCTATTCCCAACATTTAAGACCTAATGGTCTCACCAAAAGTTCAAAACCAAGGTCCTTAAAGAGGGTCTCAAGGAGAAGAAGTTCAAGAGGTAAAATCCTCTTTCATTTTATTTTAATTTCCTATTAATTAATTTTATTTTATTGTTATATCTTCACATCCACTTTTCCAAATGAAACTAAAACTCTACGATATTATATATAATTTAATTTTATCATGTTGATGGAAAAATTCATCATCAAACTTTTTATCCGCTCCCTTTTATTCAAAAAATGAGAACATCGTCTCTGATGTGTTGATTTAACACCATCATGGATGATACACTTTCATTTTCCATTACCACATTCAATGATGATCATAAAACAACTTTTATGGTCAAATCAGATTTTATTATACATATTATAGGTTATATAATGTTTTAGAACCAATATATAAATATGATATTAAATAAAATGATATAAGTTCGTGATGGTCATAAAATCTACCAAAATAAATTAAATCATTTTCATTAACATTTTATCTAATTAATCATCCTCATATTAGATAGTAAAATTATATATTTAATAATATATAATTATGGGAACATATTAACACCATTTCATTCCACTACTATTTGTTTCTTCCAATCGACAAGAAAATCCATAATGAACCAACCATGGAAACCATGAAAAGAATGCACCTGAAATAATGGAAATAACAAAATATTATTTATAAATGGGTGGAAATTTGTAATAATATTGTCATATAGGATAGTCTAAACATGAGTATAGTTATGTAATATTTTTATAACATTCTTTAAACCATTATACAGGAGGTTTTAACAAATTTGAATTAATACAAACTAGAGGTAAAAGACTTTTCTTTAAAAATACTCTTTTACATTTCCATTTTTTAAAAATTACAAAGGAATGTTTTTATGATGCAAGTGATTATGTTTTACGACTATGTTCTGGTTCTTGGAAATTGTTTATAATGAAGGGTCATACCTGTATCTTATTCCAATTCGTTGGGTATGTTTATGTTGGAGGTCAACTATATGGTTACTCCAAGTGTAACTGCGATGGTTACACCATAAGGTAGCCATAAGGGTTATATCATAAGGATGTTGTGATGGTTACATTGTAAGGTATCCATGAGGGTTAAAAATCATATGGTAGTCGTAAGGGTTACAAACTTAAGTAGTTAATCCCCTAAGTTAAGTTTATGGTTTAATTTATATTTTCTATGTTTTATTGAAATATCATGTTTTCAAAAATAATTATGATTCTTATGGGTGAGAAGTATTTCTTTGTGAAAATGATTTTATATATTTATAAGTATTTATGGACTAATGGTTTATCTCGTCCTTTTTTATGTTCCTTATTGATATTTTTTCCCTCATCCAAAATCTTAAAATGTTTTTCATAGGGTTTAAGGAGTGGTAAGAGAAAAGAAGAAGCCAAGCTGAATATTGTGAATATTTTTCATGAAATGAATTCATGTTATATTAAAAACAATTTTATTATTGAATAAATGGATACTATTTTAGTATTATCCACTTTGAATGATTACAGTTTGTTATTTATGGGTTATGACCTAATTCTCTAAAACTTTAAACTGAAAATATCTTTGGGAATGTAATCAATGTTTTCTGGTTGAATTAACTAGATTATTTAATGTTTAAGGCCTAGTACTTATAGTTGGTATCATATCACAATTTAGATAACTTTAGGGGTTAAGATGATGTTAATAGAATACCATAAATTATTTTTATTATATGTTTATGTTTAAATGATATATAATTTAATGGTTACCATGTTTCTTCATCTAATATATGTCTATTCAAAATGGTTTTCCATAGAAGCAACAAAGACGCTAAAGTAGGAAGACACCAAGAGGATGCTATCTTTCGGAATCCACAACATGGAATAGTGGTAATTTTAAATGAGTAGTTTTTGAAAGTAATGTATCTGTTGATACATGATATAAATGGTGGTGGAATCAATTTAATAAAAAACTATATCTACCACAAAGGAAGATGATGATATTGTAACATTTTATGAGGTAAAACCCCCTTCTTTTAGTGGATCTTCTAACCAAGTGATGGATGAAGGAAGTATTAAATCCCTTGAAAAGATATTCATTATCATGGGCTGCCCAGATAATCAAAATTTTAGTCTTTATATTTTTCATTTTAAAAGGTGAAGCCAACCATTGGTTGTCAATAGTGAAGAATATCAGAGATAATAAGGATATTGATTCCTTATAATGGGATGAATTTAAGTATCATTTCATTGAAAAATATTTTCCTATGGTGTCTCAACTTAGGATGGAAAATAAATTCCTTGAATTGAAACAAAAGGAGTAATATTTAGTGGCCATGGATAAAATGAACTTCACTTGTTTGGAAAGGTATGCTCTAAATCTTATTCAGGATCTTGATAGTAAAATCAATCATTTTTACTCAGGATTAAATCCAAGATACCGAAGTTCATTATCCTCCCAAGAATTCAAAAGTTATGATAAAATTATTCGATGTGTTGATAGGGTATAAATGGAGTTTTCTAATGATCATGTGTACTTTGAAAAAAATAAAATAAATGGTTTAGATGGAAACAAATGGGTAAGAATCAATCAAATAAATATTAAGGTAAGAAAGTTTAGTTTCTAGTTTGTGGGAAGTGTGGTAAAAATAACTTTAGGGAATGCCTTAACAAATCTAGGAAATGTTTCAGATATGGTAAGTTTGGATATATGGCTTTATATTGCTTTGAAAATTATCTTAATTTTAATTCTGATTTAAAAAATATAAAGTGTTTTAAATGTAGTTATATGAGACATTATGAAAATACCTTCCCATAGAATGATCTAAATGATAGAAATCTACAATATTATAAGAATAAAGGTGCAGTGAAATCCTTTGCGACTATGTCAGTATATTTTATTCCATCCAATGAAGTGGTATCAGGTACTTTTTTTGTTTACTCATATTTTGTTAATGTTTTGTTTGATATGAGGTCTAGACATTCCTTTATTTCTGAAGTATTTTTTAGTAAATTAGAAATTTAAAATCAAGAAATTAAATCAGAACTTATGGTAAAAATAACATGGGGAAATATTAAGGAAAAAGGGAATTATAAGAATATTCTTGTTTTTGTCTATAGAAAGAAATTACTAGCAAAACTTGTTGTTTTTCACTTAGTGGGTTTTGATGTTATTCTGGGTTTGGATTGAATTTATTTTTATCATACTAAGATTAATTTTAGAGCAAAAGAATTTGTTTTTCAGAAATATTTTAAGTGTTTATACAAGAATCAACCCATAGCATTGATAACATATCAAGAAGCTGAGAAACTATTAAAATATGAAAAATGAATGTTATATTGTACATATTGATGAAAATAAGGGAACTGCTCAGATAGATGATGTGCCAATGGTAAATGAATACCTGGATGTTTTTCTTTATGTGTCACTCAGTGTTATACCTGACTAGGAAGTTGAATTTACTATTGAATTAGTTCATGATATTATTCAACTTTCAAAACCCCCTTATCAAATGGTTTAATTTGAAATTATTTAATTGAAAAAGAGTTTGTATGAGTTACTTGATAAAGGTGCAATACGTCCTCGAACTTCAACATGGGGTTCCCCTATTTTGTCCATTAAAAAGAAATATGGTTCCATGAGATTTTGCATCAATTAAATAGCTTTTAATAAAATAACTATTAAGAATACATATCTACTTCCTCATATCAATGACTTGTTTGATCAGCTCTAGGGATCTCAGTATTTTTCCAAGATTGACTTGAGATCTGGGTACCATCTGTTAAAGGTGAATAAAGCTGAAATTACAAAAACCTCATTCCATACTAGATATGAGCATTATGAGTTTGTTGTTATTGACTTTGGTTTTAAAAATTATCCTACTATATTTATAGATATTATGAATAGAATATTTCTTGAATATTTGGATACGTTTTTTTATTGTTTTTATTAATGATATTTTGGTATTTTAAAAAAAAGTATCATGAAATTTTTTTAGGATTTTCTTGAAAAATCTCAAAGAAAATAAGTTTTACGAAAAATTTAGCAGATATAATTTTTGGTTACAACAAATTTATTTTCTTGAAAAAATTGTAAATAAAGATGGCATTAGAGTTATCCCATGAAAATAAGTAGTAGATGAATGGAAAAGACCTACAAATGTTACAAAGTTCATAGTTTTTTGATTAGTGGTATATTATCGATAGTTTTTCCAAAACATTGCATGGTTATCTAGACCACTAACTAAGTTAACACTAAAAGGGGTTAAATTTATTTGGACAGAATACTGTGATATTTATTTTCAGAAACTAAAAAAAAGATTAGTGAATGCTCCAATTTTATCCTTAACTTCCAAAAATGGTGACTTTTTAATATACACTAATTCTTTATTAAATGTACTTGGTTTTTTTTCTGATACAAAATTATTAGGTAATTGTTTATGCTTCAAGAAAACTGAATCCTTATAAATTAGTAGGCTAAAAACTTTATTACTTGGTTTTTTTCTGAAACTGTATGCTTTATTAATTGGATATATATTTGGAATTACATGTTGTGGTTTTTTCCTTGAAAATTTGTAGGCTTCATTTATATGGATCAAAATGTGAAATATATACTGACCATAAAAGTTTTAAGTATATATTTACTCGTAATAAATTGAAAATGAGGTTGAAAAGATGGCTTAAAATAAAAAAATAATATTATTTCATGACCATTTACCATTTAGGAAATGTAAATAGAGTGGATGATGCCTTGAGTTTAAAACATCATGCATCATTAATCATGTTACATTTAGAACATGTACCCTTGATTATTGATTTGATGAATTTTTTCTTGGAGGTTATTGGTGCATGCAATTCCTCTATTTTGTTTCAGGTGTCAGTGCATTCATCTATCTCAGAAAAAATTAAGCATATGCAGAATGAATATGGTGAGTTACAGAAAAAGGTATAATTAGTAAAAAAGATTAAGTTTCCTAAATTTAATGTTGATAAAGATTATGTCTTGATATTTGGAAAGAGATTCTGTGTGCCTCGTGATTCGCAGATGAATAAAAAAATGTTAAGTGAAGCTCATAGTTATCCTTTTTTAGTGGATCCTAGCTGTACTAAGATGTACAGAGACCTTCGGGAAGATTACTGGTGGGATGGAGTGAAAAGAGATATTACTAATTTAAAAATGAAATTTTTGACTTTTCAACAGGTTAAAGAAGAACGACAACAACTAAAGGGGGTGCTTCAACATTTTCTAGTTACAGAGTTGAAATGATAAAATATGTCCATGGATTTCATGGTAGGACTACCAAATAATTCTCGAGTTAATAATGTGATTTGGGTTATTATTCATCAGCTGGCCAAATTTTCACATTTGTTTCCTATTCAAGATACTATTTATTTGGATCATCTTTCTCGAATTTACCTCAAATATATTGTTAGGTTACATGGAGTTCCTCTCTCTATTGTATCTTATCATGATCCCAAGTTCGCTTCTAATTTTTGAAAATTCATTCAGAAGTTGTTGGCACATAATTAAATTTTAGCATATCATTGCATCCCCAATATGATGGATAGACCAAACAAATAATTCATACCTTATAATACATGTTATGTTCTTGTTCAATAGATTACCAAGGAATTTATCATCAATATATTTCTTTAGTTGAGTTTCTTATAACAACAGTTTTCATTATTGTATAGTGATGGAACATTTTGAGGCATAATATAAAAAGTGGTGTAGAACTTCAATTTTTGGGGATAAATTTTGGTAAAAGAAGTTGATAAGACCAAAATTTGTAGAGGAAGTAGTTGATAAAGTAAAGATGATCCAGCAACACATGAGGAAAACTCAAAGTAGGAAAAAAATTTATGCATATAATAGGAGGAACAAATTTTCTTTCAAGGTAGGTGATCATGTTTTCCTTAAAATATATACTTGGAAAAGTTTTATTCATAATGGAAATAAAGGAAATCTAAGACTATGGTTTATTGGACCTTATGAAATTCTAGAGAAATTTGGATCAGTTTCCTACTGAGTTTATTTTCCTCTGAGTTTATCTTAGGTACACAATGTTTTTCATGTTTTGAGGTTAATAAAGGATGTGCCAAATCTATCTTAGGTTTTGAGCCCATAAGTAGTTTAGCTGTAAGAGAACCTTTCATATGAAGAGAAACCTATTCTTATGTTTGATCATAGAGAGAAATATTTCTGAATAAGGTAATTCACCGGGTTAAGGTTTTGTGGAGAAACCACATTATTGAAGAAAAAATATGGGAATATGAAAATGCTACAAGGGAAAGGTATCCTCACATATTTAATAATTGAATAAAAATTGTGAGGATTCAATTTTTAGAAGGTGGGGAGAATGTAACTACCCGGGTACATATAAAATAAATTTTTTTCATGCAAAAATTAAATAGTTAAATTCATTATAAATTTATAATGAAATAAGTAGTATTTATATAAATTAAGGAATCTATACTAATAAAATTGTAACCTCATATATGATAGTATAAATAAAATTTATGTATCTTATAATTGAAAATATGATATATTTATATCATGGATTAAGTAAATAAATGTTATAAAAATAATAAATTAAGTGTTTGTATTTTTGTGAAACATAAATGTTATTTATAATTTTATTATTAATTTAATGATTTAAAATAAGATTTATTTTCATAAAATATATTAATAAAATTATTATTTTTTCTTAAAATTATACGATAATTTAATGTTACATTAATTAATTTTTCATAGTGTTATAAATTCAGTTATAATTTTAAAATTAGCATTTTTCGAATAAATGATGATTTTAATTAAAAATTAAATTTATCATATTTAGAAAATTATTTTCATAAATTAGAGTTCATTTATTAATTCTAAATTTTTGAAAATTATTGGGGATAAGTTTTGTAATTTGTATGAAATAGTTGAATTTTTGGTTAATAGTAAAATATGGTAATTTAATGGTATATAAACATTATAAGTTAAATACTCTATTCATTGAGTCATCACTGATGTAATAGACATAATATAAAACTCACCATAATTAATATATTATATTTATATATAACTCTCAACTATTAAATTTTTTGATCCAAAATAATAAACTAATGAATATAATAATTAAAAAACACTCCTCTCCTCCACTATAAATATCACCCCTCACCACATCTTCTTCTCACACCTCAAATCCTTTTATATTGTTTAATTTGTACCCAATTACCTTACCGATCCTCTTACTCATGTCCAAGACCTTTTTGTATCACCAAAATTTCAATACCAAGGGCTTTAAATAGGTTATCAAGGAGAGGAGGTTCAAGAGGTAAAATCCTCATTCATTTTCTTTTGTTTTCCTTTAAAATTTTCCCTTATTTTTTTCTATTCACCCCCATCAAAGTGGAATAAAAACTCTATTATCTTATATATAATTTAATTTTATCATGTTTATGAAAAAAAACCTTTTGAACTCCTTCTACTCTCCATTTTTTTTTAAAAATGAGAACATCGTCTGTAATATGTCGATTTATCTCCATTATGGACAATACACTTTCATTTTCCATTACCGCATTCAAGGCTGGTCATAAAACAACTGTTATGGTCAAATAAGTTTTTATTATACATATTATATTTTATATAATGTTTTGGAACCAATATATAAACATGATATTAAATAAAATGATATAAGTTCATGATGGTCATAAAAACCACCAAAATTAATTAAATCATTTTCATTAACGTTTTATCTAATGAATCATCCTCATATAAAAAAAATACTATTTGGAATAATTTATATTTCTTGTTACATATAAACACCATTTCATTTCACTTTTGGGGGTTTTCTTCCATTTGACAAGAAAATCTAATATGAACCAACCATGGGGACCATGAAAAGAACGCACCCGACATAATGGAAATAACAAAATATTATTAACAAATGGGTGGATTTTTTTTATAATATGGTCATATAAGATAGTATAAACATGATTATAGTTTGTTAATATATTAATAAAACTATTTAAATGATTATACAAGAGTTTTTAACATCTTTTAAATAAGAACCTGAGGTAAGGGACTTTTCTTTAAAAATCCACTTTTAAATTTCCATTTTTTGAAAATTCAAAAGGAATTTTTTTATGATGCATGTGTTCATATTTTATGATTATGTTATGGTTCTTGTTAATTTTTTATTATGAGTGATGGAGCCTATATCAACCTTTAATGCATTGGTTGTGTTTATATTATAGGTCGAACGTATGGTTACTCTAAGTGTAACTGCGTTGGTTACACCACAATGTAGTTGTGAGGGTTACATCATAAGGTAGAAATGATGGTTACATTATAAGGTAGTCATGAGGGTTACAAATAATATGGTATCCACAAGGGTTACAATCATATGTAAGTAATGTCCCAAGTTGCCTTTATGGTTTTATTTATATTTTCTATGTTTTGTGGAAATATCATGTTGTCTCAAAGTAACTATATGATAATTTATGGGTGACAAGTATGTCTTTATGAAAGTGATTTCATATGTTTATAAGTTTTCATTGAATAATGGTTTATATCTTTTTTTTATGTCCCTTAATGGTCTTTTTGCGCTCATCCCACATTTTAAAATGTTTTTTCATAGGGTTTAAGGAGGGGTAAGAGGAAGGAAGAAGACAATATGAATATTGTGAATATTTTTCAAGAAATGAATTCATGTTATATTAAACAATTTATGTATTATGTAATAAATGGATACTATTTTAGTAGTATCCACTTTGTATGATTGTGGGTTTTCATGTATGAGTTATGACCTAATTCTCTAAACCACTAAGACGAAAAGATATTTGGTAATGTAATAAGTGTTTTCTAGTTGAATTAATTGGATTATGTAATGTTTAATGCTAGATAATAATAGATAGAGTAAAAAATTTAGTTAAAATTTCAACTTTCCATGTGGAGTCTCCATATAAAGATCAAGGATTATTTTTCTTTCATATGAGAAAATCTCATTTATGAAGTTGGTGGATAAGGTGTTTCGAGTTGAGTTGGTTCTCAGAGTAAAGCCTATGGTAGTTGATAATCCATTTCCTTTAAGTTCCCATAAATGTTCCCCACCCAGTTATTAGTCTGGACTAGAGGAACCTATCTTAGAAAAGTTTCCTTTGTTATTTCCTACATCTAATCAAAAAGGCCACTCACATGTTTTCTTCTAATGTGGTCGGTTTGTGAATTCTAATACATCTTGTCATAATCCCTCAAAGGATTATGATTGGTGTGGTCTCTTAAGAAAAATGAAGAGGTTATATATATTCCATTTCTAAGAGAGGAAGTTTTATCCAAGAATTGTCAACTTTTGGTTGTGGGGTAGTAGATCCCTTAAGACATCAGGGATCCAATCATAGGTCTTAGAGTGAATATTTTCATGTAGGGGAGATACTTTGTGGGGTTAATATAGATCCAATTTATTATTTTTAGCATCATAGTTGGAATATTTTTAATTTTTTTGTGTTTTGGTTTTATATTCTTGGAAATATTTTGTTTTAGAGATTTTGGAGACCTAGTTTTCTTAATGTTTATATGGTTTTACTGTATGGATGGGAACTTTTAAATGGTAAACCTTCTTTTGGAATGGTTTTAGTTTTGGGTAGTTCTATTTGGGAGATATTGGTATCTTATGGAAAGTATAAATTATGATCTAGTTCAGTGCCCGGTTTGAGTTTCCTTTGTTAGGTCCCTTTTATGTTAGATGGTATTTTCACTAAGAAATCCTCTTAGTTCAACAACCTTGATTTTAGTTCCTTAAATAGTGGGGAGACCCACTACAGGTCTCTTTGTTGTTCCATATTGATTTGGTTAGGTGTGACTTATAGAGATAGTGGTCACACCATGTTTTTCATCTTTCTTTGTTCTAGGTTTGGGTTGGAGGTTCCATTCCAGGTGTTCTTCTCTTTTGGTTTTGGGTTTTTATTTTGGTTCCTCATTTAAGAGAGGTAAATTTATAAGGGGAAACAATATCATAGTGTATAAAATTTTTAAACCCCAACACTATCCCATTAATTATTTTAACAATTTAATTATTTTTAACTTCATTTTTTTAGTTTTTATCTAGATCAGGATTTAAATTTTAAATTTTTGGGTTTTCTAACATAGGTGCACAGTTGGAAAATGGTTAATAGATATCATACACAGACCAAGCAAGGGAATTTGTGATTTTTAGTAGATTTGACCACATATTTGGCAGATGGTTTCTTTAACCATGCACCTTGTCTATGCGGGGTGTCCAGTGGACCATAGTGAGCCCCACATTTGACGCATGGTTGTCCATCCATGTGGCCAAACCGTGCGAACTGAAAAAAAGAAACATACTATTATTATTTTTGTTGTGTTATTATTGTTGTTCTTTTTTTATTATTGTTTTTGTTGTTTTTGTTTTATTATTATTATTATTATTATTATTATTATTATTATTATTAAAATCCTAAAGGGTTCTTCTCTCCCTCACCATCCCCTCTTCCATGACCATGTTACCCAACCCCCCTCCCCTCTCCCAACTTCATGAAAAATCCTCCTACTACCTCTCATTTTGGTTATTTCACCTCCTATTTCTTGAGGAAATTGTCATTGGTAAGCATTTACCCTTCCCTCCTCTCCTCTATTACCACAATTTTGGTTTCTTTTCTCTCCCACATGGTGAGTGTTCCATGGAAAACCCCAACCTTTTTTGGTGGTTTATTTTGGTCATTCATTGGTTCTTAGATCATGTGGGGTTCTATTAAGTCTTGTTCTTACCATGACTGTTAAAGTAAGTGAATTCTCTATTAGTTTCAATTATGTTTGGTTGTGTTACAATTATTTAGCAGATATTTGGTATTTTTTAACTTTTGGGTTTTTTTTTATTTTTTAAGTGCACCTTGGACCTCCATGAGGTGGCTTGAATCCACCGTTGTTGAAGGAAACTTTCATGTGTATACATAGGTAAAAACACACACATACACACATATCGTATTTTTACATGTTCCATCATGGGAGGGGAATATGTACATTGGGTCAAAGGGTATATATCTGTGAATTTGTGTGTGTGAAGGTGTATATGCATGTATGTGTGAAGTGGTCCTCATTAAAGGCTGCATATTTTGAGGTGGGTTTCCTATGTTCAAGACTTTAATTTTAATTCTATGATTTCTTGGTTTTTTCAATGAGTGTTTTACTTATTATTTGAAATATATATTCTATGTAATTATTGTGACTATTAGAATTGGATTCTCACTTTTTTTTATGTTTTTACCAAAACATTTCTGCAATATCTCGATCCAAATAACTAGGCCTGAGCTGGAATACCATAGGACCTCATGTGCACCTCCTCAGACACAAGAGGTTGCCGACTAGCAGTAAGTTTCCAAGTCTATCATTAGGGAGACTATAACCTTAGTATCATTTCAGCGGATCAATAATAAATGAAGAAAACATATTAAATAATTAAAGTAATTTTGTTGAAATTAAATGAAATACATGTCATGAAAATAAAAGAAACTCCCAATGTGGAAATCTTATTCAGAATAAATAAAGCAGATGATAAATAAAAGAATTGTGGGGTCCTTAGATGTCTATCTCAACCCAATCCAGCTCCATGCTCTACCTTCTCAGTTATTCACCATAGGGACATTTCCCTTTACTGAGTCTCTCATGAAATCTATACGTGCATTGAAATGGCCAAGTAGGGTGTGAGCACCACCAATGCACCATTTACCTGATAGCTCAAGTATACAAGTGTATGCTATAATAATAATAAATACAAGAAACACATAAACATACAATCTAAAACCAAGTGGAAGTGCGCTAACCAAGCTACCAAAACCCCTAACCATACATGTTCTGGATCCATTCCAAAATATATCTGAATTAATCGGAAGAAATAAAAAATTCCATGTATGATGTCCTCATGGTATCATGGAGGTGTTAACCGACGTCATCTATCCCTTAAGAGGACCATGTCACCTAGATCCCCTAGGTGAGAAAAACTAGTACTCACATCGATGAGGCTATCTAAAGGTGAATGGAACTTGGCATCATGGATACCTTGGTCACACCCTCGACATGATGCCATTTCTACCTCGTACCTCCACCTTATACTCAAGTCCCTCATCGTTATCATTTCAATCAAGCATTCTCCCCCACTAGGGAATAAATATTTCACGATGGTCCAAATCTCTCAAATAACACTAACAACCAACAAGGCATGGTAATACATGTACAAGGTGAGCACACAAGTAGGCATCATATATCAACATGAGTATATAACAACATACACAAAAACATGCGACCATAATCAAACATGGGTAAAAAATACACTAATATCACTCATGTAATCACAACAGATTTAATGGGCTATACAAACACATACACATGTGATCACAACTCCTTGTAGCCTTTTTATCATAGTTGTTTGGATGTCGATGCTCGAGGTATATCAAGTGCTCCTAGAACCAAAAAATGGATATATTATTTCACTAGGAAATAATATATCACATGCGATGACATTTTCTCTCTCCTAGATAATCTCTGGATTATATTTTTATGTCAATGCTTGCAATCACAAGAGTTAGCCCCAAGAATAATTTTAAATCTCATTCAATAATTTATATCCCTAAATTAATTTGAGAACACAAGTGGTATTACACATAATTATTCTTATATATATATATATCAAATTATCCTTTGGTAATGCAATTATCATTTAATAAAACATTACATTTATCTAGTGATAAAATTTTCAATTACTAACTTTTTATTATTTCACGAAATTATAGTTTTATAATATTAATAATTATCATTTTTCAATCTATTTAATAATAGTATGATAATTTCGATAATCTATTATCTGGGCTAATTATCTTAGATAATTTTGTGCATTTTTCCCTTGATAATTTTATTCAAGATTATCTTTGACCATTCTATGTTTATTGTTTTAATTTAAATTCATTTACTTTATTTTCCATAATTATAAAAGAGGAATAAAAAGGAAAATTTTAAAAATTAAATAAAAAATAAAACCTTGGGTTCCATGGTGGAGGGTTTCCCACACACCACTGCATGCCTGGTTGTGGTAAGAAGAGAGTTGATCAGGCATCACTGGTCATGAGTTAGAAGAACCATTATTACCTAGACTCAATAATATTGACCAATACTAAAAGCCATGATGGTTCTCCCATTTTAAATCAAGCCCCATACCGAAAATATGAACTGAAGATTAAATACATGTTTTAAATGTGTGATTCTATCTAAAATTGAATGTGAATTCATTAATTGATACATTTATGATGTTTAATGAATTTATTGGGTGAGAACTATTGAAAAATAGAGTTTCTAAAACCTTTAATCATTAAAATGGGGGGTTACAGTTTGGGGAATATGGATGAATAGTACCATAGGATTTTATGAATTAAATTCATAATTAAATTAAAATAATAAAATTAATTATGTAATACAATTATTAAATAAATTAAAATTTATGAACGACCTGGCCAAACGTCCATTTCACATGAAAGTTATTCCCTGCCTAGGGTAAACACCATATTACAGACCCAACTATGGTATCAGATTTCTCATTTGACAAACTGTTTGGGAGATATTAATTATTTATTACTTAAAAAATGGATTAAATAATTAATTAAACATAAAATAAATTTTTTGATGATCGAGGCATCCAAACATCCGAAACTTACAAATTTTATACCTCTTCTATGGTAAACAACACATCCTGAACAAAATGATGGTCTCATATTTCTCATGCGACACACCATTTTGGAGTTATTAAATTATTTTCAAAAATAATATAATAAAAATTATTAAATAAATTATTTTTTCCAATGAAGCTTTCAAAATTATGACGCATACAAATTTTATACCCCGCCTTGGGTGAACACCACTTCCCATACATAATAGTAGTATCATATTTCCCATACGATGCGCTGTTTTGGAGCAATTATATTATTTTGAATAAATTTTGCAGACTCAATATAATATATTTAATAATGTTATTCTATCTTCTTCGAGACTTTACAAGTCTCTAAATCTCTCACCGACATAGTCTTAGACTCCAAAAATATTCGATTGAATATTCCAAAGAGTTAACTAGGAATTTACCCTTAAGAAATTTCTTTAACTCATTTATTAAGTTATTTTCATTAATAAATAATTTTTTCCACATAAGGCACTTATAATTTATCAACAAGAGGGTTTTTTATTATCTTTATAAAAATCAAGATATTACCATTCTCCACATATATCGACTTCTCATCCTTAAGAATTATCTCTAGTGGTCATGCTCAAACAACTCAGGCCACTAATCTCGTACATTATACTCACACTCCCACATCTGTTCCTAGATCTGTCCATGCTGCCACTTAATCCAGACTATTGGTACCATATTTCTCTGTAACACCTTCTCGCTTCGATCTATGATCCTCACTGAATGCTCCTTATTAGATGTATCTGTCTTCATCTCAACGTACTCATAGTCAATAACATATGTAGGGTCGGGTATGTACTTTCAAAGTTGCGACACATGAAGCTTGTCCTACATACCTCGATAGCGAGAAGGGTGGTGCTACTGATATTTTAATTTTCATATCCGCTCAGTGATCGCAAAGTTTCCATCAAAATGAGGTGTTAACTTTCTATGATTACCCATATGTTTATACCCTAACCGAGGAGTCACTCCAAAGAAAACCTATTCTCCCATAGCATAATCCAAGGGTATCCTCTTACGGTTGGCATATGATCCTTGTTTGCTCTAAGTGGTGTCTAATATCTTTTGTATCATCTTCACTCTCTCTAAGGTCTCTTTGAACCATACTAGGTCCTACAACCACTACCTCACCCACCTTATTCCAATAGAGTGGTGAGAGACACAGACTCCTGAGCCTCATAAGGTTCCATCTAAATAGAAGCATGATAACTATTATTATATGCAAACACAACCAAGTCCAGGTGTCCATCCCATTCTATGATAAAATCAAGAATTAAAGATTTAAGAATATCCTCTAATATATGTATAGTTTGCTCGAACTATCCATCGGTATGAGGATGGTACACTGTAGTCAATCTCAACTAAGTACCTAGGACTTTCTAAAATCCCTACCAAAAGCGTGATGTAAAACATACATCTCAATATGAAATGATTCTCAACGGATATCCATTATGGTGTACAATCTCTTAGACATAGAGATTTCTCAGCTCCTCTATTGATCGAGTCTATCTGATCGGTAAGAAGTGAGAAGATTTTTTTAGTCATATGAAAATCATCTAGACTAAATAATAACTCCTTGAGGTCCTAGGTAACCCTATCACAAAGTATATTGTGACATCTTCCCACTTCCACATAGGCATCATTTGTGACTATAACAACCCACCAAGACGTTGTTTCTTAGACTCTACCCTCTGACTAGTAAGGCATTTGGGGATGAAACCAACAATGTCTCTCTTCATCCCTAGCCACTAGAACTACCTCCAAAATCCATGATACATCTTGGCCACACTTGGACATATTTCCCATCTAAAGGTATTGAAATCTCTCATCGTCTCCTATTTGATAGAATTTTGGACTACCACTCTCTCATATACCATGATCACATCGTTATCCCCCAAAGTATATCAGGGTATCAGGTCTCACCCAGCCAACTTATCCCCCATGAAACCACAATTTGGGTCTGACTTCTATCTAGTATTCACTCTGTCCACAATAGAAGAAAAAATCAACAAAGGATAAAAAATAATAGATCCTAATCCTCTAAATCATTGACTGTCCAGTCGTCCTATAAGCTCATCAAACACCACTCCTCCTTTGAAGGCCTATCACCAATATCCCACTCAGCTTGTGTCTTACAGTTAAGATAATATGAAGTGAAATTACCCTTCCTAGGTGAATATGCAATCTCTAAGTCAAATGTCTACAGATACTCAACCCAGTGCCTCTATCTCAAGTTAAAGTACCTCTATGTGATAATATAGCGAAATATCTTGTGGTCTATGTAAATAATAAATCTTTCACTGAAGAGATAGTTCCTACAAAATATCAGAGCATGGACCGTAGGTGCTAGATCCAAGTAATGTGTAGGGTAGTTCCTCTCGTGGGGTTGTAGATGAAGAGACCCATAGGCAACTACCTTCTCTCTTTGCATCAACACCACCCCCAAACCAATGCTTAATGCATCATATTACACTCCCTAGCCAATCCTAAGATTAGGGAGTTTCAGTACTGGAGTTGTCATCAACCTTATCATTAGCTAAAGGAAAACCTATTCACACTAGTCTAACCATTGGAACTTAACTCCCCTATTGGTCAGTGTTTTCATGGGTGTTGAAAGTTTGGGGAATTCCTGGATAAACTATAGATAATATCATGATAAACCCATAAATCTAATAATCTCAAACATATTCTTGGGATGTGTCTAGGAAATGACTAAATCAATTTTATATGGGTCAATAGATATACCTTTCTCAGATACCACATGACCTAAAAATTTCATCTCTCGAATCCAGAAGTCACACTTCGATAGCTTGGCGTAAATATTTTGTGATTGAAGAGTACTCAAGACAATATTCAAGTGCCTTACATGTTGTTTTGGTGTCAGTGAGTAGATAAGAATATCATCGACAAATACTATGATGAATGAGTCCATGTATGGATGAAATATCTTGTTCATGAGGTCCATGAACACTGCCTATGTGTTTGTCAGCCTAAACAGAATTTCCAAGTACACATATAGTTCATATCTACTTTGAAACACCATATTTGGAATGTCACCCTATCTAAATCACAACTAGTGATAGCCCGATTGAAGATAAATCTTGTAGAAATACTGGAATCCCTATAGCTGGTCAAAGAGATCATCGATCCAACACAATAGATATTAGTTCTTCATCGTCACCTGGTTCAGCTTCGGATAATCAACACATAATCAAAGACTACCATCCACCTTCTTGTATTATAAAACAAGTGAAACCCACAGTGATGTACTATGTCTAATAAAATCCTTCCTCACCAATTTTTCAATTTATACCTGGAGGTCTTTCCACTCAGTTGGATACATATGATAAAGAGGTATCAAAATGGGTTGTGCACCTATTATGAGCTATAACTCAAATTCAACTCCTCTTTCAAGAGGGAGTCCTATGAATTCATATAGACAAACATCTGGATAGAGATCCAAGACTATTCGAAAATATGAGGGGTATTCCACTGGTCCTTTTGTAATAAACAATCCTTCCATATGTGTTGCAATCATCCCGAAATAACTCTTGTATGGTACAAATCTACCTGATCCTAGTTCCCACTCTCTAGTCATCAAGAACTGCTCTCCATTTGGTGAAGTAAAATATACCCACCTACAACAGAAATCAATGTGATCTCAGAAGATGGTCAACCGATTTATGCTAAGAATCACTAAAAAAGTCATTATCTCTAGAATCATGAATTCCCACATATGTCAATAGCTAGTAACAACTAGTGGACATTCTGGGCATCAGTGAAGATAGTCCACTCTGATTCCCAACGGTGCATCAAGGGAGACTAACTCAGATGATAACTTTCCTAGTAAGTCAAGTACAGCAAATACTAGTGCAGATATAAAATAATGGGAATCACCATTATTGAAAAAATTAGTAGTTAGACCAGAAGTGATAAAAACCATACCTTTAATAGTGGAAGGTCCCTCCCCACCATATGTTGGGATCTGATCGACTTTATAATCCCATCCTGCATCATATCTATGACTATATCCCCATGATAATATCATCTGAGAAGCTTTTATCTTCTACTGAGGTCCCTTTCCAGACCTTCTACCCCTGGATGTGTTGGCCTCCCTCTCCCAGTTGAAGCTATGGCACAAAAATGCAGGAGGTTTCCTGCCCTGCCACATTGTCAGCACTAGCTATGGGGTGTTGTGAACGCCCAACTATAGTGTCCAAAATTCACATATTTAAATCATCGTGTATCACCACTACAAGGGACTAAAGAGACTAAGCTCAGCTGCACTTGCATGCCACTGCTCTGCTACATGTTATTTTCCTTCATATTCCTTCCATTAAAAGAGGTATTCAAAACAATAGTGGGTGGTCCACTTGTATGAGTAGTGAAAGGTAGGAAAATTATATATGTTCATCAATCCTATAAAATACTATCAATGGACATGTACTTACTCATAAACTTTGAGTATGAAGCTAGTTCAAAGCTCCAGACATGTTTATTAAGGTTAGGTCAAAGTCTAATTTAAAACTTTTTGGACTTTGGGGCAGAGCTAGCCTTAGGGAAAGCCTAGATATCCACTGGACTTGGGAAACCAATGAAATTTATACTATACATGTACTGTACAATAAATGCTGCATTTTGGAAGGGGAAAAATTTCTTCTCCAGGTCTTGGGAAACCAAATCTCTAAGGGTTTTCTAGGCCGGTTCTACTTCTAGGCCTCATTACCAACCAGAAGTGGTGAGAAACAAAGGAGATTGGTAAAACATAAAGAGTGTTATGATACTGTCATGAAACCCAGATGAAGAACCATGAAATCCTATGCCTAATCGATCTTCAACATGTCGGGGGAAAACTCTCCAAAAAATAGGGCACTGAAGGCCTCCTAAGTTAGACCCTCACATCGTCCATCCTATCCCATAACTCCTCACCAAGGCCTAGTGGGTCCCTGCAACATGAAAGACCCCATCTTCACCTTCAAGTCCTATGTAATCTCTATGAGGTCAAAGATACCCTCTATGATTTCCACATAATCCTTATAATCCCATGGTCCATCAATGTCCTGGAAGGCTGGAGGATGCTAGATCTAGAAATCCCTTGCGAAATCAACCATTGATCACAGTGGAGGCTAATAAGGAACCAATGCTTGCACCACTGGAGCTAGTGTAGAGACTTTCTCAATAGAATCCTTTTCAGTCATTAGTTCCACCACACGTTAGCATGATTATGTATTCTATAACAAAAACATGATTAGGAATAAGAAATGTTCTTAACAGTCTATGAGACCAAAAAAGGGTTTCCTAGGATTCTACTATTAACCCTAGGTATACCCCTCATAGCAATAACCCTTGTTTCTGTCCCTACACATTAGTAACATTAATAATATATATTCCAAAACAATAAAATGCTCAATTAAACTAATTAATTCCAAAAAAGTTATATCACACAACATGGAAACAAAGATATATCACAGAGAAAAAACTATCCTGAACAGATAGAAAAAATCAAGGTATTTAATTAATGAATTACTATACAACACAATAATAGGAATATATATATATATATGATATGTGAAACTATGTGCATAGTCATTATTCATAAACATACATGAAATCACTTAAATCACATATAACATAATGTGCATAACTCAAAGTGAATTTAGTCAATGAAAAAAAAACATAACCCATTTATGGAAACTTGGAGGTCTACTATGTAGTGTTGGCTAGACACTAACATAGTTTCCATACCCAATTCATAATTTCCAATCTTCTATCTAACCTATACAAACCCTAATAAAGATAGGAACATGTTAGTTAGTCATTTCCTATGATACTGTTATGGCTAATCTACATAACCCTAAAACATATAGGACCCACTGTCATGTATTACTAGGTTACAGATTCGATATATTCAATTAAACAGTTGGTGAAAAATAAATAGAACAAACTTCTTATTTAAATAAAGCTACTAGAAGAAAAAAATAGAAATAACATAAATGAAATAACATCAGATATAACATGATTTGGATCAATGTGATCTTACATTCATGGAGATAAAACCACCCAAGTCAGACATTCTTTTACCAAAAAAAGGCAAGAAAACAAATAGTCACTCAAAGAATCAAGAAGAAAAGAACCAGAGAAACTATATGAGGAGTCTTGTCTTATTAAACTAGTTGGAAGTGATCAAATATTTTATGTAGATTCAACACCATCCACTCCTAGATGGAATCACACACACACCCAAAAAGGATATATATATACATGATAGAAGGAAATAAATTTCTATAGAGACAATAATCTAAACTAAAACCTGGTTATGATGAAATATGAGTCAAAATATGGAACCTCCTTGATGCACAGTCATCCTAGACCCAAGATCGAGTTGATCTCCACTGATTCTCCACTAGAGAGGTACATCAATTCCAGGAGGTGGCACAACATCAACAATGAGGAGTCAAGGTGGAAGGAATACCTCGATTTTTTTGCTTCTACTTCCAGAACCCATCTACATAGAAAATGATCTTATAACCGGGATCTCACAGGCCAAGCTATATGAAAATCATGATCCTAAGATATTGATCTCTCCTAAATAAAGGTGCATAGACAGGGGAAATGATAGAATGCCAGGGAGTATCATACATCATAAATAGAATCATAAGATCAAATTCGCATGGAATGCTAAGATGAAATTGATGGTTCACATAACATATTGAAGGACAATGCATAGGATAGGTGGCACCATGAGATAGGAACAACGGAGGCATCCCAGATCAAAGTTGAGAAAAAAAACACAACTGGGTGAGTCCACCACCATTCAATCACCCATGATCAATATTCCTAAATCATTCTCTCATACAGGTAATTAAACAATATATATTTCCAGTAAATGTAAATATAACAAGAATAAAAAAATAATAGTTCCCATGAAAAGAGAATACACCCAATGAAAAAAATGAAAATTTCATATAAAAAATAATGAAAATAATTCAATTGAAATATGGGCATAAAAGAAATATCCACCGTGAAATTAATTTACTTTTAAGGATAATGTTCTCACAACCTAAGTTATAAAATTGGGACTATGATCATTAATTTAAGGCAGTTCATGAACTTCAACAATGGAATGACTTTGGTTAAACTATAGACCAAAATTTCCCCAGTGGGTATCTTAGTGACACTCACTAGCCCAAATTCTATAATATCCCTAACAAAATAAAGGATAATGTTAATGTGCTTAAATATACCATGGAATACAAAGTTATTAGATAGATGAAATGAAGATTAGATATCATAGTGGACAATTATACCATTAGCAGATAAAGAAAACTCGAAAAAGACAAACATTCAACCAAAAAACCTCTTTTATGGATTCTGTTAAGGATATATACTCTACCTCAGTAGTGGAGAGGGAAACCACTAATTTCATGTTTTATTTCTAGGATACTAGTCCTCTATATGTAGGAATCATATAAATAGTGAGTGATTTTCGAATTTCAATATTTGTAGCATAATCAAAGTCAACGAAGCCAACAACGTCATCATTAAAACTACTATTTAATCCATACTAAATATTTTTTTTTGAGACATAGAAACATACCTGAGGAACCAATTTAATGCATTCTAATGAGACTTACCATGTTTCTCCATAAACCTGCTCAATGTTAAAAATATCAAATTATATATTTGGACTAGAATAGACCATAGCATACATAAGACTTCCTATTACAATATCATATGAAATATTATTCATGAAGGTAGTCTCATCCTCATTTATAGGTGATTTGTCCAAATAAAATTTAAAATTTTATACTAAATTAATAGTAAAATGTTTAATGTTCTCAAACAGATACCTTTTTAGTACATTTTTATTATAAGAAAATTTAGATAAGTACAATGTCTAGGCCTTCCTATAACTAATTATGTCCATACCAAAGATCTTATTAGCATGTCCCAAGTCTTTCATTTCAAATACAGAGTTGAATTGGTTCCTGAATTAATTTATAATCCTCATGTTTTTATAGATTAAAAGAATGTCATCAAAATATAATAATAGGTAAACAGATTCTTGTTTAATAGTTTTATAGTATACACATGCATCAAAATTACTTGTAGAAAAAATATTTTCAATCATAAATGAATCAATCATTTTATACCATTTATATGAATATTTTTTAATCCCATACTAAAACTTCTTAATAAGTAAAACTTGATTGGGTTTAAAAATATTTTAAAATACTTTAAGATAATTCATATAAATTGTTTCATAAAGGGTGCCATGTAAGAAAGTAGTATTTACATCCAATTGTTCAATATGAATATCAAAATTGGAAGAAAAGTCAAGAATAATTTTCATAGATAAATGTTTAACAACTTGGGATAATATCTCACTACAATAAATACCTTCATGTTGAAGAAATCTTTTTTCAACCATTTGGGATTTGAATTTGAATTTAGTTTCTTTATCATTGTTTTTTCTTCTTCTTATATATCCACTTATAACCTATAATATTTTGGTTATTTGGTCTGGAAGAAACAACCCATGTGTTGTTTTTAAGGAGTGAATTCATATCTTATTTAATAGAATCTAGACACTTATTGGCTTCTATAGACTTAATGTATTGCTTATAGGATTTAGGTTCATCCTTAAAAAAATCTTTAACTATATTAAATTCATAGGTAGCAAGGTCAACCTCATTTAAGTGGGATGGAGGCCTAATTAATCTTCTCTATCTATCTCAGGTGATTTGATAACTTCTCAGATTATCTGGTTCCCCTGTTTTAGGTTCATAATCCTTATGGGAATTTGATTCACCTTTATTCTAGGGAAGGGAAGAAGAAAAACTAGTCCCTAATTGGGATTGAGATTATTCTTTAAATTCTAAAGGAACTTCAATACCAATTGTTGCTGGAGGTTGAGGGGATTCTCCATTGTTATCAAAAGACTCCATAGATTCTTCTCCTTTACTATTAAAGATACCCAACCAATGAAACACAAAATCTCTACTAAATATACACTTTTGATTATTTGGATTATCTATCCATAGTTGATAACCCTTAACACCCTCTGGATAACCCACAAATATACACTTCACGTACCTAAGAGCTAGATTATCTATATTTTTTTGAGAGTAAGATATGGATCCAAATATCCTAAGGTGTGAAAATCTCATAGGTGAACCTTTCTAGAGTTTTTAGGTGTATTAAAGAAATCATCAAAACAAGGGAAACGACTTATTAAATATATTGTTGTTGAGGTAGCCTCAACCCTAGAATACTTGGGGATTTTTGGGTGGGAAAACATGCATCTGACCCTCTCAAGAATAACCCTATTCATTCTCTCGGCTAATATATTATGTTGTGGTGTTTCCACAATATTTTGGTCTCTTTTGATTCCATTAAATTCATATAAATCAACAAATTTAGTGGAAAAATATTCTAAACCATTATTAGTTTTTAAGGATTTGATTTTCTTACTAGATGCACTTTCTACCCCATCTTTACATTTCTTAAAATTATGGAAGGTATCATAATTATGTTTGAGTATACGAATCCAGGATTTTTGGGAGTATTAATCAATAAAGGACCTAAAATACAGGCCTCCACCATGGGAGGTGACCCTAGAAGGACCTTGTAGATCAGAGTGGATACACTCAATGGGTTTTTTGTCCTTATACCTTGATCTACTAAAACTATCTCTTATAGATTTTCCATTTACACAATCTTCACGAAAAGGAAGACTTCTAAGAGTGAAATTACTCAAAATTCCTTATTTTAAGTTCATTAAGGAATTTGGCACTAACATTCCCTAACCTTCTCTTCCAAAGGGTAGTTATATCAAGTTATAAATCACAATATGTGTTTAACTGAATTATATAAAATTTACCATCTAACATAAAAATTCCATTATGAATGTTTCCTTTCATGAAAGCAAGGGATCCTTAGAAAACTATGAGACTCCCTGAGTCGGACATAAAACTGTATCCCTTCTGGTCAAGTATTCCTAGGGAGATGAGGTTTCTTTTCTGTGAGTACCCATATAACATCCTCAATAGTTTTAACAGTTTTATCATGAAGCTTTAATGAAACCGATAAAATCCCATATTATTAAAACTCTTATTATTCCCTATAAACACCTTACTAGATTTAATTTCCCCTAACTCACTGAAGAATTAATTTTTAGGAAACATGTGTAAGGAACATCCAAAATCATGTATCTATTCATCAGAGACTAAAAAGTTAGAAACATTTAACACATCAATAGTTTCCAAGTCCTTCTCAACTGACAATGAATGATAATTACTGTTTTCCGTAAAGTCACTTTTATTATTAGGGTAATTCCTCTTAAAGAGACTAAGTTGTTTGCATTGAAAACATTTGATTACATTGGTCTTAGACTTATACCTTTTCTTCTTAGATTGACCCCTATCTTTCTTCCTACCCCTGTAATAAATTCTACCCCTATATTCACTACTTTCCCTAATACTCAAACCATCTAAGTCATCATTAACGCTACCCTTCCTTTGAAGGCATTTTGAGAGTAAAGATAATTTAACTTCTTTAAGGGTAAAGGTATATTTTCCATACATCATAGAATCTATAACAGAATTAAATGAATCATATTATAAAGTTAACAGTATTATGGATTGATCCTCATCATCTAATTTAATGTCAATGTTGGATAGATCTAACTATATTTTATTAAATTCATCAATTTGTAGCTTGACTATAGTTCTAAGATGTATTTTTGAAGTACATAATATCATTTTTATACAATCTACCAACAAGAGACTTAGTCATGTAAATGGATTCAACACTAGAATATATATCGGAAATAGAAGACTCATATGTAACCTCTGTAAGTAATTTATCTCCTAAATATAAAAGGATTAAGCTATAAGATTTCCTAAGAGTTTCTTGAGGGAAATCAACATAAGTGATGTTAGCCTACCCATCTAGGGTAGGGGTGGTGACATTATTTTTAGTGCCAAAAAGGGAGTTAATTAAATCATTATGATCCATTAGGGAATTTATTTTAATTCTCCATAGATTAAAATCATTTCCACCATCAAATTTATCAATATTAAATTTAATAGGACCCATTATTTAAATTACAATAAACCATGATGCCACCTGTTGGGGTTAAGATGATTAACCCAAAAACATACAATTCCCACTGTCATGTATTACTCGGTTATAGATTTTATATATTCAATTAAATAGTTGGTGAAAAAGAAATAGAACAAAATTCTTCTCTAAATCGAGCTACTCAAAGAATGAAAATAGAAAGAACAGAAAGGAAATAAAAACAGATATAACTTTATTTGGATTACCATGATTCTATATTCATGGAGAGAACACCACCTTGGTTTGAATTTATATTACCAATAAAAAGGAAAGAAAACAAATACAGACTCTAAGAATCAATAATAAAATAACCATAGAAACTATTAAGGAGGTTGTCTTTATTGAACTAGGTGCCAGTGATCAAATCTGTCACATAAAGTCAACATCATCCACTCTTATAAAAACTCATGAACACCCCCAAATGGATAAAAATATGTATATGATAGATGAAAATAAATCACTAAATAGACAAGAATCTAAACCAAAACCTATTTATGATGAAAGATGAGTCAATATCTAGAACCTCCTTGATGTTCAGTCGATGATTATCCCCTGAAGAGGTAGTTCAGTTCTAGGAGGGGTACTACTTTGAAAACAGGGATTTTGGGTGTCTAAAATTCCTTTATTATCCTTTTTATTCCTTGATAACCCCTCTGTATAGTGATGGAACATCTCACTGGGATATCACAACTAAAACCAAATGAAACTTGTGAGCCAAAGAGATTGATCTCTCCTAAATCAAGGCGTGTGGAATGGGGAAATGATGGTGTGCCAGGGAGAGTTATATGGTTCATAAAAAATCACATGATCAAAGTCATGTGGAAGACCATGATGAAATTTATGGTTTACATAATAGAAGGTGGTACAAAACATGGTACAAATGGCACCATAGGATAGGAACAACGAAGGTATCTCAGATCGAAACCAATGTAGACAAACATAGACGGGTGAGTCCACCACTGTTTGATCACACACGGTTAACAATCCCAAATTGTGCACTTATAAATGTAAGGAAACAATATATATATTTACATTAAATGTAATTATAAGTAGTGTAAAAAAATAACAATTTCCATGCAAAGAAAATATGCTCCATGAAGAAAATGAAACTTTCAGATAAACAATAATGAAAAAAAATCAATTTCTATAGGGTCATAAAACAATAGATACCATTTTTTAACATCCTAATTCAAACCACCAGGTCCAAATAGAATTCCACATGACCTCATGGGAACCTCCATGTATGCAAGAAGCTGATGAATATTAGCAAGGGTATAAGTCCATCATTGGGGAGACTACACCCTTGGTATCACGTCATAGGATCAATAATAAATTAAAACAAATTATTAAATAACTAGAGTAATTATGTAGAAAATAAATGCAACCTCAAAGGTGGAAAGACTATTAAGAATAAATAAAACAGATGATAAATAAAAGAACTGTGAGGTTCTTTGGTGTCTGTCTCAGTCTAATTCAGCTCCATGCTCTACCTATTCATCCATCCACTATAGGGACCATTCCCTTAACTAGGTCTCTTTTAAAATATACAAGCATGTCGAAATGACCGAGTAGGGTGTGAGTATAAGAATTAGTAGGACACCACCAATGCATCCTTAACCTGAAGTGCTCAAGTATACTATTTAGTGAAATAATAATAATAAATGTTGGAAGGACATAAACATAAATTCTAAAACTGAGTAGTAGTGAACTAACCAAGGTACCAAATCCCCCAACCATACCTGCTTCGGATCCATGCTGGAAGATATCTAAATTAATGGAATAAACAAACCATTCCTTGTACGTCATCCTCATGGTGTTGTGGAGGTGTTACCTGACGCCAGCTATCCCTCAAGAGGACCATGTCACCTAGATCCTCTAGATGAGAATAACTAGTACTCCCATTGACTAAGATATCTCAAGGTGAATGACACTTGGAATCAAGGATACCTCGAGCACACCATTGACACGATGCCATGTCTACCTCATACCTCTACCTTGAGCTTAGGTACCTCTTTGTTATCATTGCAATCAAGCATTCTCCCCCTATAGGGAATAAATATTTAATGAAGGTATACCAGTCTCAAATACCACAAAAAACCAACAGGGAATGGTAATACATGCACAGGGTGAGTACATAAGTAGGTATAGTATATCAATGTGAGTATATGGAAGTATACACAACAACATGTGATCATAATAAAATATGGGTAAAATCTACACTAATATCACTCATGGAATCACAATATATTTTTTTATGGGATACACACACACATACGATCACAATCAAGAAAATTCAATCAAATGACAACAAATATAATCATCAAAGAAACAAGGGTAAACATGAGCCCAAGAAGTTAAAGAAATTCCTACATCAACATTATCGATGTCAACAAGTATAAACTACCCAATATGGGTTGATAGTTGGAGTGGAAACCTCAAGGGTCAAGAACACCTCCTTGTAGAATTTTAATCGTAGTTGTTGGCACATCGATGCTCAAGGTATGACAAGTGTTCCTAGAATAAAAAATGTATATTTTATTTCACAAGGAAATAAAATATCACATGTGATGACATTTTATATCCCATGGATAATCTCTGGATTTTCGTTTTATTTCAACGCATGAAATCACATGAATTGTCCATAAGAATAATTATAACCCATGTTCGATAATTTATATTTATAAATTAATTTGAGAACTGAAGTGGTATTCTACATAATTATTGTTTTTTTTAATATATATATATAAATAAAATTATCCTTTGATAATACAATTATAATTTAATAAAACTTTAAATTTATCTAGTGACAAATTCTTCAATAACTAATATTTGATAATTAAAAGCAATTATCATTTGATAATATTAATAATTATCATTTGTTAGTCCATGTAATTATAGTACGATAATTTTGATAATCTATTTTCTGGTATAATTATATTATATAATTTTTTGTTTTTATCCCTTGATAATTTGATTCAATATTATCTTTGATAAATCTATGTTTATAATTTTAATTTAAACTCATTCACTTTATCTTTATTAAATAGAGAAGAGGAAGAAAAAAAATAAAAAAAACTTTGGGATCCATGAAGGAGGGTTGGTTGCACGCCACTGCATGACTGGTTGTGGTAAGAATAATAGTCAAGAGGCATCACTTATCACGAGTTAAAAGAATTGGGATCACATAGACTAAAGAATATTAACCAATACCGAAATCCATGATGGTTTTACAATTTTAAATCAAGAAAAATATGGTGAATCTAAACCAAATATTAAATACCAATTTTAAATCAGCAATTCAATCTAAAATTAAATGTGAATTCATTAATTCATCCATTTATGATGTTTATTGAATTAATCGGGTGAAAATAGTTGAAAATCGAGTTTCTAAACATTCAATCATCAAAAAATGGGGGGTTACAATTTATGAAAGATGAATTAAAAATAAAATTTTATTTTATGAATAAAATTGATAATTAAATTAAAATAATAAAATTAATTATTTAATACAATTATTAAATAACTTTATATTTGTGATGGAACTGAACAAACGCCCATTGATTATGAAAGTTATGTCCCATATAGGATAAAAACCCCATTTCATATCTAAAAGTGGTCTCATATTTATTATAAAACAAACCATTTCTGATATATTTTGTAATGACCCAAAGTTTCATTAATGGAAATCCCTCTTAATCTAATTAAATGTCTCTTTATGTAAAATGTTTATATAAAATGTCAACATCTTTTGTTTTATGTTAAGAATTGTGACCGTTGCTTTTATAGACATTGAACAGTGATCACATGATTAGTATAAATATTAAACTTTAACAAATCCAATTTACTCAGAAAAAGGAAGTGATGGCCTCATCTAGTAGAATTGCTCCATATGAAGCCCATTTTTCGGAGCTCGGAAAAGAGGTGGCATCTTTGGGATTCGCTCTTGACCAAGCCCAAGCTAAGCTTCATCATGTCAAGCTCGAATGAGACCGTCTATGGGAAATGTGGTAGTTGATAGAGATTACCACTAGAGGAATGTTATCTGAGCCACCCCAAGAGTTTGTCACCATCTCACACCTTACCCTTAAGTCTTATGCGGCTGTTTTAAGGGGTTTTGTAACAAATCGCTAGTACTATGTTCATGTACATTATTTTTGTATATAATAATGAATATACTTTCTTGTAATTATTGATACATTGTAAATAGTTTTTAAAGTACAAGTAGTGTTTTTAGTTATTATTTAATTAAGAAATCTATTTTATTAAATTAAAAGATTTTTTAATTAAATAATATTTTAATACACTATTATTATTATTATAAAATTAATTTTATTATATATAAATGATGATATAATGTTATGAATGCAATTATAATTTTTATTAAGGTTTGAAAGCCATTTCTGTCAAAACCCGTGAATTTTCGATAAATGTCGGTTTTTATTTTAAAAGTGAAAATTAACATATTTAAAAAATTATTTAAATAAAATAAATGATATTTCTGGAATCAGGACGTCAAAATTATCCAATGGGGAATTTTTCATAATTTTCTGAGATAGTCAAATTTTTGGGTAAAAATTAAATACCGTTTAAATATATAATGTGTTTTATGACATCATAATGACCCAATAGTGATGTAATAAAATACTATAAGCTTTACGTTCCGCCAATATATGTTTTACCATTAAAATAATGTGATTTTGGGTTTGTTTTACTTACTTTTCAAAGCATTAATGGACCCCTCAAGACTTATTAAACATCTTGTCTTTTTAAATTATTTTCCATGGGAGTGTGACTCACCTCCACATAATCAACCCCATTATTTTATGAAGTTATGACTTTGGCCTTATAAAATATTGTTTTCCTCTTCCCTTTTCCAAAAACCATGGGAAAAAACCATGAGCTGATTTGTGGTTTGGATTAGTTTAATGTAAGGGGTCCCAAACCTAAATAATAAAGAATTCACTCACCTTTTCTATATAAACCCACCCATGCTCCAACTTTCTCCTTACTCAAAGCCTTTTGAGTTCATCCAACCTATGCCCTACTCTTTATAGAATCCTACCAAGGTTCCCCAAACTCCCAAGAAGCCTTTCTCAAGCCTCTCTCAAGCCTTGGAAGCACACTTCCAAGTAAGGTTTTTTCTTCCTTTCACTTTCTTTTTCAATTTTCTTAATATTGTTATACCCTTTTAATTTCAATTATAAATGTTGGGGTATGGTTTCACACCTCCCCCATACTTCCCTATTATTGTTTTAATGATGGTATTCCCCTTTCTCTCTCACTAAATTCCTTTCATTTACACCCGTTACTATGCCAAAATTACGAAAGGAACTTCTCTCTCTTCATTTACATTCAAGAAATACTTTTGTATCATGAATATAAATTCCATTAAAATTGTTTGGACATGTATCTATATGACCCCTTACTTTAAATTTCATGTAAATATGATGAGACACCCCTTTCTCTCTCATCAACCATTTTTATGAATTCTTATGTCACTTCGTTACGCTACCGAAATTGCACCGATTTTCTAAGCCAATGCCTTTGTGTAGTGAATACAATTCCCATTTCCCCATCAAGGGTATTCACCTTTATGCACATTTACTTATTTATTATAAAGTTTCATGTATGAATTCCACATTCCTTTATCGTGGGATAAATTATTATGTTTAATTAATCCATGCTTTATGATCCATGTGGCACACTTATGCATGAAATGAAATGTTTAAGAAGGGTGCACCCTTATAGCACTCCAATGCATTGGATAAAGTATAGTATCATGATACATCATTTGAAATTAGTATTGACTCATGCTAATTCAAGTGAAATGAGGGTTTACTTGTGCTTCATGTAAAATGATAATTTACTCATGCTTCATGTGTAATGAGCCTTGGATCATTATAATTCCATGTTAAGTGTTGTTACCACATTTCCATGTTATGATTATCATGCTTTATCATGCCTTTATGTTCATCTTTATCTTGTGATCTATTGATAGGCCTATTGTATAACATTTATTTCACTCCCCATGTATTCCATGTTTATTCCCTTACTGGTCTTTATAGCTCACCCCTTTTCTTATGCATGTCCTTAGGTTATCCAATACAATGCTAAGTACGAGGGAATGTAGTGGCCATGTAAAGTAAGTTTTCAATAAAGTTGTTTTATTAATGTTTTAAGTTGTTATGTAATGATCCTAAGCCCCAAAGACACTAGACCTCTCGATCTTCCATATTGTATCAAGTGAATAGTTTATGTAATAAATCATGTTTATGTTTGTAATAAAAGCAGGGTTGTCATAGTTGGTATCAGAGGATAGGTTTAGTTATTTTTTGGGATTAGGATTAGAAAACCCCAGTAAAGCCTTAGAGACAAGACTAAGTATAATAAAAACATCCCTATGTTTTGGTAAGTACTGAGTGAGTGGTTTATCTAGAAAATACATCCCTGCCTGGATACGAGCAGGTAGAGGCGGCTCTGGAACAGATGTATCCTAGGGGTAAAACCGGAAAACACCACTTTGATCTAGACTCGAACAAGAATTGGTGCACGACAACGGGCCTTGCTGAACTCTTGGTTACGACACTTCCAAGGGATATGTTTGATAAATTCACAAGCTTAGTATGAAACCTTATTAAGGGAATTAAAAAAATTCCCCTAAGAATATATGTTAGAAAGTAGATCATGAAAATCCTAGATTGAAGCCTATAGAGTCATGAGTTAAGGAAATAAAAGTTTATTTATAAGTCATCAAATTTTTTCTTTGGATTACACTTTATGTGTTACCCCCTAACTTTCCTTTTATTCCAACCAATGGCAGGTAATAGGAGGACCGGGGCTAACAACCGATGTGAAGATCAGTGTGAGGACTGTACTAATGAGATGCCCAATCCAATGGGAACGGGAATCGCAAACTTTGTCACGCTTATCTCTCAGCTAACTCAAGATTTGAATAGAAACACGGGTCAAGAGAAATGTACAAACCCCCCTAAGAAGGAACAAGTCGATATCGAGAGCTTCATGAGACAAAGTCCTCCTACTTTTAGCGGATCATATGATCCCACAGTCGCTGAACAATGGATCAACTCCATTGAAAAGATCTTCTCTATCCTTCAATGTTCTAAACAAGAGAAGGTTCTTCTAGAGTCTTATCATATGGAGGGTGAAGCTGATCAATGGTGGACGTTGATTAAAAATATGAAGCCTGAGGAGGAGATCGAGGCGTTGGAATGGAAGGATTTCCGGAAGATGTTTTTTGATAAATATTTTCCACGCACCCTCTGGCTTAAGATGTAAATGGACTTCCTTTCCCTCAAGAAAAAAGATGAATAATCTGTTAGATCATACGAGGAAAACATGACAAGGCTTGCACGATACGCTTTCGGCTTTGTCATTACCCCCGAATGCAAGGTTGACCGCTTCTTTGGTGGGATTAAGCCTAGCCTATGAAAAGCATCAGTGATCCGTGACTTCGACAGCTATGAGGAAATTGTCCGATGTGCCCTCAAGGTCGAAATGGAGATCGGGGAATCACAGAGGTATCATGGGTACAAGAAGTGTTAGGTGGAATTCAATGATGGTAGTCTGATGGATAAATCCAACGGTGCTAAGAAGATCCATCACCCCATTTGAAAAAAGTGCGGAAAGAAGAACCCTGTAAATTGCCTCAAGGGGATGAGGAAATGCTTTAGGTGTGGAAGAGAAGAGTACCTAGCTGTTAACTATCAGCAAGAAAGACCCGTGGCTATGGCAGAGGAGAGGAATGCTCTGTTCGAACATCAACGCGTTGTTTATTGCTTCAACTACAAAGAACTAGGTTATTTTACAAATCAGTTCCCTAATCCAAGGGTTTCTGGAGGCAACCAACAACCCCCAAGGTAGAAAGGAAGAGCTTTTTCCATCACTTCTACCAAAGTGAACCCCGAAAATGAAGTGGTGACAGGTACGCTAGTTATTCCTTAAAGAATAGAGAACTTAATTTTTTATTCAGGTTCTACGCATTCTTTTATATCTCGAACGTTTAGTTGAACAATCCCAGAACCACCACAAATCATGGAAGTGAAGATGTAGGTGAGTATGGAAAATGGGGAAATCATTGCATCCCATGAATATAACTCCTCCCCTATCATAATATGTGGATTGAATTTCCCGGCAAACCTCTTCATACTTACTCTAGTGGAATTTGATGCAATTATTGGCATGGATTGGCTTTCCATATATAAAGCCAACATAAATTGTCGGGAGAGGGAAATCACACTCCATATGGAGAATCGACCCCCAATTCTTTAAAAGTGTAAGGAGGAAGAAGAATCTCCTTTAGCTCCATCATCTCATGCATGGATATTACTGCCCTATGATCACCCATATCTGGCTCATATGATTGAGTCGAAGGAAGAAACCATCCTTGATGAAATGCCTATTGTGAGGGAATTTACTGAAGTGTTTCCCGAGGAACTGTCTGGTCTTCCTCCTAAAAGAGACGTTGAATTCTCAATTGAACTTATACCAGGGGCACTAACAAAATTCAAGACTCCATATAGAATGGATGTCATGGAGCTTGAAGATCTGAAGAAACAACTATAAGAGAATCTGGATAAAGGGTTTATACACCCAAGTGCTTCACCATGGGGTGCACTAGTCCTCTTTTTCAAGAAGAAGGATGGTTCAATACGGCTTTTCATCGATTATCGTGAACTTAAAAAAATCACGATAAAGAAAAAGTATCCTCTGCCATGGATCGATGACTTTTTAGATCAGTTGCATGGAGAAAATTAATTCTCCAAGGTAGATTTGCAGTCAGGATATTATCAAGTAAGGGTGAAGATGGAAGATGTCCCCAAGACTGATTTTCAAACAAGATATGAGCACTATGAATTCATAGTAATTCCTTTCAGACTCACTAATGCTCTAGAAATCTTCATGTACTTGATTAATAGAGTCTTTAGAGATTACCTTGACAAATTTGTGGTAGTCTTTATAGATGATATTCTAATATACTCCAAAACCAAGGAGGATCATGAGGAGCATTTAAGAACTGTACTAGAGACTTTGTGCAATGAGAAGATCTATGCAAAGTATAAAAAGTGTGAGTTCTGGTTTAAGGAGGTCTCATTCTTGGGCCATATCATTTCAAGCAATGGGATATCTGTGGATCCCTCCAAAATAGATGCAATTGAGGGATGGACGAGGCCAACATTAGTAACAGATATCTGTGGATTCTTGGGGTTAGCTGGTTATTATCAATGATTTGTGAGAAATTTCTCACGATTGTCCAATCCTCTTACCAAGCTAACTCTAAAGGGAGTAAAGTTTTCTTGGAGTGATGAATGCGAAGAAATATTCAAGGAGTTTAAAAGGAGTCTTATCACTGCACCCGCGATCACTTTACCCACAAGTGGGGAACCTTTTGTGATATTCAGTGATGCTTCGAAGAAGGGCTTAGGATGTGTGCTGATGCATAATGATAAAGTGATATCCTATGCCTCAAGACAGTTGAAAATCCATGAGCGAAACTATCCAACGCATGATCTGGAGTTAGCGGTGGTGATCTTTGCCTTGAATATCTGGAGGCATTATCTCTATGGGGAGAAATGTGAGATATATACTGATCACAAGAGTCTTAAATATATATTCACACATAAAGAGAATAATATGCACCAGAGAATATGGATAGAGCTCATCAAGGATTATGATTGTTCAATACATTACCACCCTGGGAAAGAAAACAAGGTTGTAGATGCCCTAAGTAGAAAGGACCCAGTGATTCTATTAATGATGATAATTGATAAGGATCCAATCTTCTTAGACTTGATGAAGATGGACATGGAAATCATAAAGAAGGGAACATCATCAATCCTTTCACAAATGATTACTGAACCGTCTCTTTTGGAAAGGTTAAAGGATTCTCAAAAGGATGATGTGGGAATTCAGCAAAAAGTGGAAGCTATCGAAAAAGGAAAATCCTCGGAGTTTAATGTTAATGAAGAAGGAATTGTACGATTTTGGAAAAGACTATGTGTTCTGCCATGTCCGGAGCTGAAGAAGGAACTTTTGGATGATGCACATAGTTCAAATTTATCTATTCACCCAGGGATTACAAATATATATCAATATCTCTGAGAAATTTTTTGGTGGGATAATATGAAGAAGGATATCGTTGTATATACATCAATGTGCCTAGTGTGCTAGCAAGTGAAGGCAGAGTGGAATAAGTATAAGGGGATGATGCAACCATTTCCCATACCAGAATAGAAATTGGAGAACATCACCATGGACTTTGTTACTGGACTTCCGAGGAAATCCAAAGGCAACAATGCAATTTGGTTTGTGGTGGATCATCTTACAAAGACTGCACACTTCGTTGCTATTTGGAAATATTTCTCATTGGATCAACTGGAACAGATTTATATTAGGGAAGTGGTAAGGTTTCATGGAGTACCACTATCTATTGTGTCTGACCGAGATCCAAGATTCACCTCTATGTTTTGGAATAGTCTTCAACATGCTCTAGATACTGAACTGAACTTAAGTACAGCCTATCATCCTCAAACTAATGGCCAATCCAAGTAGACTATCCAAACACTTGAGGACATGTTGAGAGCATGATCAATGGACTTTAAAGGAGGATGGGATCAACATCTTCCTTTGGTTGAGTTCTCTTATAATAATAGTTTCCACTCAAGCATCCAAATGGCACCATATGAAGCCCTTTATGGGAAAAGGTGCAGAACACCGGCGTGTTGGGATGAGGTCAGTGAACATAAGCTGCTTGGTCCAGAAATGGTCGAGGAAATGGTGGAGAAGGTGAAAACAATTCAGAAGAAATGGTGGATTTTCTATGCATATCTCCATGGAAGAAGGTCATGAGGTTTGGAAAGAAAGGTAAGTTAAGTCTAAGGTACATCGGCCCCTTCGAGATTCTTGATCGTGTCGGGGATGTGGCCTATCTACTATCACTTCCACCTACCATGGACAAAGTACATGATGTCTTTCATGTATCCCTCTTAAGGAAGTACATACCGGACCCTTCACATGTACTCTCTTATGAGGTGGTACAGTTGGAGGATGATCTTTCTTATGAGGAGAAACCAGTGATGATCTTAGATCATAGAGAAAAAGTTCTACAAAATAAGACAATGCCCCTTGTCAAGGTGTTGTGGTGAAACCACAAGTTTGAAGAAGTGACTTGGGAATCAAATGAAATGATGAAGATGAGTTACCCACATCTATTTTAGTGTGGGAAAAAGAAATTTTAAGGTTGAAATTTCTTAAGGGGGAATATTGTAACGACCCAAAGTTTCATTAATGGAAATCCCTCTTGATATAATTAAATGTATCTTTATGTAAAATATTTATATAAAATGTCAACTTCTTTGGTTTTATTTTAAGAATTGTGACCTTTGCTTTTATAGCCGTTGAACAGTGATCACATGATTAACATAAATATAGGACTTTAACAAATCCAATTTACTTAGACAAATGAAGCAATGGCCTCATCCAGTAGAATTGCTCCATACAAAGCTCATTTGTCGGAGCTCAGAAAAGAGGTGGTGTCTTTGGGATTTGCTCTAGACCAATCCCAAGCTGATCTTCATCATGTCAAGATCGAACGAGACTGTCTATGGGAAAAGTGGAAGTTGATAGAGATTACCACTCAAGCAATGTTATCTGAGCCACCCCAAGAGTATGTCACCATCGCAAACCTTACCCTTAGGTCTTATGCGGCTGTTTTAAGGGGTTATGTAACAAATATCTATTACTATGTTCATGTACATTATTTTTGTATATAATAATTAATATATTTTCTTGTCATTATTGATACATTGTAAATAGTTTTTAAAGTACAAGTAGTGTTTTTAGTTATTATTTAATTAAGAAATCTATTTTAATAAATTAAGGTATTTTTGAATTAAATATTATTTTAATTAAATATTATTATTATTATTAAATTAATTTTACTATATATAAATTATCATATAATGTTATGAATGCAATTATAATTTTTATTAAGGTTTGAAAGCCATTTCTGTCAAACCCCATGAATTTTCGATAAATGTCGGTTTTTATTTTGAAAGTGAAAATTAACATATTTAGAAAATTATTTAAATAAAATAAATGATATTTCTAGAATCAGGGCATCAAAATTATCCAACGGTGAATTTTTCATAATTTTTGGAGACAATCAAATTTTTGGGATAAAATTAAATGCCGTTTAAATATATAATGTGTTTTATGACATCATAATGACCCAATAGTGATGTTATAAAATACTATAATCTTTATGTTCGGCTAATATATGTTTTACCATTAAAATAATGTTATTTTGGATTTGTTTGAATTTCTTTTCAAAGAATTAATGGACCCCTCAAGACTTATTAAACATCTTGTCTTTTTAAATTATTTTCCATGGGAGTGTGACTCACCTGCACATAAGCAACCCCATTATTTTAAGAATTTAGAATTTTGGCCTTAAAAAATATTATTTTCCTCTTCCCTTTTCCAAAAACCATGGTCAAAAACCATGAACTGATTTGTGGTTTGGATTAGTTTAATGTAAGGGGTCCCAAACCTAAATAATAAAGAATTCACTCACCTTTACTATATAAACCCACCCAAGATCCCACTTACTCCTCACTAAAAGCCTTTGGAGTTATTCCAAACTCTGCCCTACTCTCTCTAGAATCCTCCCAAGGTGCCCCAAGCTCCCAAGAAGCCTCTCTAAATCCTCTCTCAAGCCTTGTAAGCACACTTCCAAGTAAGGGTTTTTCTTCCTTTAACTTTTTTTTTCAATATTATTAATATTGTTATGTCCTTTTAATTTCAATTATAAATGTTGGGGTATGGTTTATCACCTCCACCATACTGCCCTCTTATTTTTTTAATGATGGGATACCCCTTTCTCTTTCATTAAATGCATCCCATGTACACCCGTTACTATGCTGAAATTCCAAAAGGAACTTCTCTCTCTTCATTTACATTCAAGAAATACTTTTGTATCATGAATCTAAATTCAAATACAATTGTTTGGACATGTATCTATATGACCCCCTTACTCTCTATTTCATTTAAATATGATGATACACCCCTTTCTCTCTCATCAACCATTTTTATGAATTCTTATGTCATGTCGTTACACTGCCAAAATTGCACCGATTTTCTAAGCCAATACCTTTGTGTAGTGAATACCATGCCCATTTCCCCATCAAGGGTATTCACCTTTATGCACATTTACTTATTGATTATAAAGTTTCATGTATGAATTCTATATTCCTTTATCTTGGAATAAATGATTATGTTTAATGAATCCATGTTTTATGATCCATGTGGCACACTTATGCATGAAATGAAATGTTTAAGAAGGGTGCGCTCTTATAGCGCTCCAATGCATTGGATAAAGTATAGTATCATGATACATAATTTGCAATGAGTGTTGACTCATGATAATTCAAGTGCAATGAGGGTTTATTCGTGCTTCACGTGCAATGATAATTTACTCATGATCCATGTGCAATGAGCCTTGGCTCATGAAAATTCCATGTTAAGTGTTGTTTCCACATTTCCATGTTATGATTATCATGATTTATCATGCCTTTATGTTCATATTTCTCTTGTGATCTATTGATATGCCTATTGTATAACATTTATTTTACTCCTCATGTATTCCATGTTTATTCCCTTACTGGGCTTTATAGCTCACCCATTTTCTTATGCATGTCCTCAGGTTATCCCATGCAATGCTAAGTATGAGGTAATGCAGTGGTCATGTAAAGGAAGTTTTCAATAAAGTTTTTGTATTTCATGTTTTAAGCTGTTATGTAATGATCCTAATCCCCAAAGACACTAGACCTCTCGATCTTCAATGTTGTATCAAGTGAATAGTTTATGTAATAAATCATGTTTAAGTTTGTAATAAAATAAGGGTTGTAATATATATATTATTTATTACTTAAAAAATTGATTAAAAAATTGATTAAACATAAAAGTGTTTTTTCACGAGTGAGGAGTCCAAGCGTCTGATGCTTAAAAATGTTATACCCCATATAGGTTAAAAGCTAAATCCCGGGCATAACTATAGTTTTATGTTTCTCATACAACACATCATTTTGGAGTTATGAAAATATTTTTCAAAAATAATATAATAAAAAATATAAAATAAATTATTTTCACTAGAAGATCATCCAAAAATCTGATTCTTACAAATTTTATACCCTTCCTAGGGTTAACACCGCATACCATACATAAAGGTGGTATTATATTTCTCATATGATGACCTATTTTGGAGTTATTTAATTATTTTGAATAAATTGTGTACACTTAATATAATATATTTAATAATTTTATTCTATCTTTGTCGAGTATTTATGGGTCTTAGAATCTCACACCAACATAGTGTATGACTCTAAAAGTATTTGATTGAATATTTTAAAGAGTTAACTTGGAAATTACCCTTATACAATGACTTTAACACATTTATTAAGATATTTTCACTCATAAATAATTTTTTACACACAATACACTTATAATTTATCAACAAGAGGGTTTTTATTATCTTTTTTAAAATAATGATATTATAATTTCAACCTTGTTTGTATTGGTTTAAACATGTTTTCAAGGTTTTTATTAAATAAAAATCATATTAATGGTTCACAGTGGTTTTCCAAATAATCATTATTTATTTACAAAAAGATAAGGCCTTGTTTCCACTTTATAAAACCTTTTAAAAAGTAAAGTACACTCTAATTGAAGACCAACATTTATTTTGTTGTGGAATTCAGATTTTATATGATTTTTCATAATGGTATGCTTTGAAGAAAAGGGGGCTTTGAATTGGAAGTATAGGGTGTTGATTTGTTTTGTATGTCTATTTTGTAGTGTTATGTGATTGAAACTTGGGTTTTCTAACTGCACCTTCCTTATGTTTTCTGGTATGGTTATGTAACTTGGGAATCCTATGTACCTAGGTTGGTGGACTAAGGACTAGTACATTGGATGAGTAAGCAGGGAACTGACCTGGAATCCTCAGTAGGATTATTCTACAATACTAACTAAACAACTTGATGATATATTTGGGATCACTAAAACTTTGGTTCCACCCTCTCTAGTGGGTCATGTACGGGGAGGGTTACATGGTTTGACCACTGAGAATACGAGGACCCTAGGAACTCAAATAACCTAGATTCTTAAGAATTTCTCATGGTTCTTGCTCACATATGCTCCTATTTTATTTGACATTATTTTATATGATCCTTGAATTAGTTTTCTATTCATATATAAAATAATAAAAGCATGTTTTATTTACCTCTGTTTTTTATTATATGATGTTATACTTTTATGCTTGTTTTCTTAATAACACTCTTATTTTATCATCTCATCCTTTCTTTAAAATGGTTGAATGGAAAATCCCTCATTCTTTGGAAATCGTTTTCGAAATAAAATAAGGGAAAGGATTTGTGGAAACATTGGTTTATTATTTTTTCATGAAAAGAGTATAAAAACCTATTTTTAATATATATTAATTGAAAACTAGTGTGATTGGATTTTTATTTATAGGTAAGGCATGGGGCGTGGTTTTTTAATTTGGAATTACTACTGAGAATATCAGTGATCATGCCTATATTATATATCATTTTTTAGTCTTAGTATCTAATAGCTATGGTTCACTCATAGAGTGACTATTATTCTCTAGTTGGTGGTGACCCATGAGGTCATGTAGAGGTATGTCTGGTGTTTTTTTAGTTGCCTATTTATTTTCCATTGCTAATATTAGTTTTGGTTTATTTGTTTATATCTATCATATTTTTGTGGGTGAAAATCAATCCCAATTTAGTTACTTTAATGCTTGACACTAGTTTCTAGGATGGGAGAATCGAGAACACCTCTCAGGCCTTGTTTTGAGCCATTTCAGGTGACCGATTCAAGGTCAATTTGGGTTGGTTTTTGACAACCCACACTTACAAAATTCTTATTGGTTAAAGATATTTAAACCTTATCTTATCCTATCTTTGAATTTATGTCTGTTTGGAGCCAATTTCCCATGAAATTGAAACTATTGGAAAAAAAATCTATACCCACGGTATTAAACTATGGTTATATACCCAAAAACCATGGTTATAGGCTAAACCCACAGTTTCATGAACCATGGCTGATGGAGGTGTGGGTATAGACTTATACCCATAGATTCTATACAAACAATGGGTATATGCCTTAGAGTTTCTATCATACCCACAATTTAACAAAAATTGTGGGTATATATCTATACCCATGGATTGGAGAACCATGGGTATAGCTTATCTCAATAGGTAACCTATAACCATAGTTATCCAAACTATGTGTATAGGTATTTGTCCCTATTTGGTAGCAACAACACCAGCACCTCTTCCACCAACTCATAAACCTATAAATCAAATAAAACACACAATATGCATTCAGTGCCGTAAAAATATTGTATATTCAGCATTTAAACTACTACTTTTAATAATTTTCATACCATTTACAATACTAAAACATATATATAGATCTGTGCAACTAATCAATTCAAATAATTATACAAGTTCCATGTGTCTCATTATTGCTAAGTCAAAAATAAAGGGGATCAGTATCTCCATGATCGCCAACATCCTCATCCTCATCACCATCACCAACATCCTCATAACTATAACTAACACCCTCATCGCGAACAACATCATCTGGAGATGGAACACCCTCATCATAAACAACATCATCACCACCAACATCATCATCAACAAAGTCATCAATAACATCATCACCACCACCATCAGCTTGACATCCACTAGGACCCTCATTAGCATCACTCAGGGCATCATTTAAATAGAGAATTGACGCTGTATATGAATCAATATTAGTATTATCCTCTAATGTAAGTGATTTACTTATAAATTAAATAGATTTTAAGAACATTTCAGTGATCAACATAATTCTTTCATGCTCTTATTTATTTCTTTCACGCTCCTCTAAAGTTATTTTTTCCTCAGTTTATTCTACACGAGCGCTTTGTAACTCAGGGGGTCTATGAGGTTTAAGAGGATCATGCTAAGGACTAATTCCTAGATGGGATTATGTTTTCCCTATTTGACATCATACTCTCCCCTTGTTCTCCTTGCCTAATACCCGACTCAAATGATCCTTTGGTCCGAAGTTTCCATTTTATTTTTCATCGAGGGCCTCTAGGGAAGACTGTGGAAAATATAAACATGATATTTAATTATAAATTTCATATAAATATTTTAAATAAAAATAAAAATAATTACAACCTTTTCTTGTGTTTTTCCATTTACTACACTTCCATCATTTTTCTTCTTACTCAAGAAAAATAATTTTGCTTGAGGCACAAGGCCTTTTATGCTTAATATCTCTTGCTGCAAATGACACTTATTAGAATAAACATATTTAAAATATTAAGTTTTTATAATATTGAATAATAATTAAATTAAATAACTTTTAAATTAATGAACAATTCAAAAAAATTAACATTTGATAAACATTGATGAAAAATTAACAAATAAAATAAAATCATAAACACTGTATAATTTTAGCTACTCATTATGAACATTCCATAAATATAATATATTATTTATTACTTAAAATGGAAATAAAATCCAAGTGAATACTACCAATATTCATTAAAAATTAATATTACCATAGTAAAAAAAATTTAGAAGAGTGTTATAGTCTCTTGTTAACTACACTACTAAATTGATATTTCAATAAAGTGGTAGAATCCCCAAATCCAAATTCTCCGCCTCAGTGAGAGATTGAAGTTGAAAAAGATTCCTAAATTTCATAAATTTCTAGTCTATAAATTATATGTTAAATAATTTAATAATATATTTCTAGATAGATAAAGATGAAACAAAAAAGACAAGGAATCAAACACCATAATAACTCATCAGTAAGAACTGAAATAAGAGAAATAATAGATTATTATTAATGAGATTTTAATTGCATATTTCAACTTTAAAATGGAATAAAAGTACCTATATAATATATGGACACTATATAAAAATATTTAACTAATAGATCTATATACGAATATAGGAACAAATGATGTTGAGAAATGTTATAATAATTAATGTTAACATTTTAATTAGATGAAGGAAGGTGCCTCTTAAGTCATCTAAGATATGGAAACTATATTGAATTTTTAATGGGATTTTTCATGTTAAAATATCATTATATTTAATGTTTTAAAAAATAGTGATCTTATTGTTTAGTTCTTGATGCAAAGATACATTGTATTGTGTTTAAAATGAATGTTTTTATGGTATATCATAGTTATTTAATAGCATAATATGACATTAGTTAGATATTTCCAAAATAAAAAATTAATGATGATTAAAAAAAGAATACATGAATATATACCTAGTAAACTAATTAACAATATAAGTATTGACATTATTTCTATTCATATTAAAGTACTGGTGGTTCTCATACTCGGGCATTGTAGTGCGCCCAAATTTGTACATATACATAATTAAATATTTGTTATTTTTTTCCAAAACATCCTAAAAAAACTGAAGAAAAGTAATAAGAATTAAATTTTATGTTAAAACCTTTAAATATTGTGAATACCTTAAACCCATTAGTCTTCCAATATGTGATCATTTTTTGATATTGTGTTTTTTGACAGTTGGGGAATATGGTACACCCTCTGAATTAGAACAAACTATACTCCTCCAAACCGACATATAACTCATGATTATATGATATCCATAACTCCCCAAGATCCATCAACCTTTCAACCTTAATAGCTTCACTATAGGGAAAGTTAAACTGACTCTACAATGAATATGTTAATTTATATAAATACAAAAATAATATAGATATAAATTTGTAAAATTTTCTTACCCATATCTGCACCCATGACTTGTCCTTGAGGTCATTACTGGGATGTCTCCATGAGAACAGTTCCACCAGAATGATATCATGGTACTTGGATAAAGTGTCCATGAAACTTATACAATTCCAATAATTTTTATCTATCATCTGATTTTCTTCATTGAAATTCACCATTATCTATGTTTTATTATTATTATTTTCCTACATATGGGTCTTCCCACATAGACTACTGGAAGATCTCAAAAAATAATATAGTAGAGGAAAAACAATAATTAAGTCATGGTATAATATGAAAAAAATTAAGTGACATAATTTTTCATAGTTATAATAATAAAACAAGATATAAACTGCTCAATAGGCTTTGATGGGTCAATGGGTTGTCCTAGAACATTATCCTTTGAAAGATGTGTCTATTCCAATGCATGATTTTGATGATCTTCATTCACTGGAGTGGAAGATAAAGGAACATACTCATCAAATCCTAACGGATGGTGGTAAATGGAGATGGCTTAGACATGTATGAATATGGGCAATATTCTTGGGGATACATCAAAGGATATGGATATAGTAAAGTTGGGAACATCCCTAGGGGTGGTTTAGACATGGTATGGGAAGAAGAGGATAAATGAGATGATGATGGAATAATGAGTGGAAACATCCCTGGAGGCGGTATTGACATGGTACGGGAAGAAGAGGCTAAATAATATGATGATATAGTCGCGAGTGGGAACATCCCTAGAGGTAGTGTAGAAATGGTATGGTAATAAGAGGCTAAATGATATGATGATGGAGGAATGGATGGGAACATCCCAAGAGGCTCAATTGGAGGATGGAAAGGTGTGGTAGATGGGGTGTCCACTGGTGGGTCAGGGTGGGAACAAGTATGACAGGTGCTCCATATAGTTCTAGGAGCATCTCTGCTCGGACCCATACTAGTTGAATGTGGAGTTTAATCTGGTGGAATTGAATTTCTCTTAAAAAAATTCAAAAAGAACATGAACATGTAATTATATATAATGTAGAAGAAAAATATTACTATTATTATAATCACTAAGGGAATTAGAGGAGGTAACCCATGTTCATGCATCTTTCGATTAGCATAAAATAACCACTTCCTTCAAACTTCTAAATTATTTTTCATAATCTTCATAAGAATGAAATGTAAATTTTTTTTAGAAATGGTTTTTTAAAAATCATGCATACAACTTAGAAGTAAAGTAATTCATAAACAATGTCATAATATGTTTTAGTAATAATAATTTAAAACAATGTTATATATTTTTTAAAAACCTATTTCAAACATAGTTTTATGAATTGAAATAAATATAATTAAATTAAATGAAACAAAACAATACTAAAACAAATATATCATTCCAAACAGAAACTAAATTAATGTAATTACAGAAATACCAACCTTAGAAACTCATGTCAAGGTAAATTGAATGAATTGTGAAAATATATGGTTGCCTCTATATATTACCCACCAATAATTTATGTTCAACATCAACTCTCACAATGGAAAATTTTGAGTCATGAAATGTAAAATTTTGGTCAACACTAATGGGGACATAAATGGTTTCAATTTCTTCCCCATCATCATGAGAAATGTGTATTAGGATTACTTCGTTATTGAAGCTGTAATTGTATCTCAGATGATCTGTCACATAAACACTTGTTTTTTCATTCATACCAAAATGTATGGTTCATCCATCGCCAGTAATCAACTCATTTCAAATACTATGAATCCAAAATCATCAATAAATGTAACCTTTCATGTCATTAAATCAAACCATTTATATTTCATCATAGTGATTCGACCTTGAGAGTAGTAATCCAATAATAATATTTTCTCAACAAGTCCATAATAATACGCATATTCATATGTGGGATGACTATTTGGTGCACTGGCATAACAGTTCATTGTAGAAGTTAACATAATTCCATTATGTTTTTTTCTCATTTTCACTGCTCGATCATTTGTAACAAATTTATACCAATTGATTATAAAATATTTTCATTCATGAACCAAATAATTGGTAGCAAAATCCAATGATATTAATTCTTGATAAATAGAGTCAATAAGTAAACTAAATAACTGAAATATATCTGAATAATACAATTAAATGAATATATATATTTTACATTAATTAAAGTAATGGTTATACCTTTGATTTCAACCAAGTAGGAAACTCTTGGATATAAAAATCCTCTCAACTTCTTAAAGGAAAATATAGATGAACTCTAATTATAATTTTTTATGTTCCCAATAGAAAATGATAATAAAAGTCTAAGGTATATGTATATTTACATAGTATGAGATAACATATAAATATCCAAATTACTTACTTGATATAGCCATCGAATTAACCATAGTTAAACAAGACTATGCGATGTGCCATATCTCGCTCTTCAAGGATTAATGTAGCCAATGTATATGACCCAAGAATTCCTCCTGTTTGGGGAAGATATAGAAATGAGGTCTCAATTTCCTTATACTAATCATATTCATTTCTCATTGTATGGTTATGTGTTGATCTCACATCAGACAAATACATTAAACAAAAATCTATACATTTTGGATCCATATTACCTCTCATAATGGAACCTATAAGATAATTATTGTTCCAGACATTAGATTTCATTGTAAACATATTTCTTTTAGTAGGATACATCAACTAAAAAGTAATGGGTCCCCCAATAATTGTTTCAGTTGGAAGTTGAACTGTTAAAAGCAATATGAGGGTAAAAAATGATGGAGGAATTTTTTTTCCAACTCACAAAAATTAATAACGCTAATTGAAACATTTTTATCAAGAATGGAATGGATAACATTTTAGAATAATGGTATCTAAAAATAGAATAATATAATCATTTACACCCTTAAATTATTGGATACAAAATTTCCAAATTACTATTGGAATAAATTCATGAAGAAGGATGTGATAATAACGAGTTTTTAGGGATTTTAGTTTCAAAATCCCTTTTGTTGAATAATTTAGATATGTTGCTGGAATAGCCATAAAGAACCTTTATATTCTCCAATACTTACAGGAATTTATTTTTCTCTAATGGTGTCATCACATAAGAAGAACACGGAACTTTCCATTTGTTTTCACCAATACACACAGGATGCAGTTCTGGTTGAATACCCCTATTCAACAAGTCTCGATTAGATCAAAAGTCATCTTTGGTCTTCCCCTTGATATTTAAAAGAATTGAATGATATATTTCACATATATTTTTCTCAATGTGAATTACATATAAAAAAATATGTATAAAATTGGTAGACTAATATGGAAACTCAAAAAAGATACTTCTCTTTGTCAAATCGTTATTGGATTCAGTGTCAACATTATTCCTCTTTTTAGATTTTATCTAACCTTTCCCTAATGAAAAATTGAAATCTGTCAATTCATTAATCACATAAGTTCCTGACATACATTGAGGTGGTTGTTCAGTGTCCACAGTATTATCAAACCTTTAGAGATTCTTCTTGTATTGATGATCCATATTCATGAATCGTCGATGCCCTATGAAACTAAAACTATGATGATATTTAAGCCTTCTTGATTGTGTATTCTTTATACAAACAGGACATGATAGTTTTCTCTTTGTTCTTAAACCAAACATCATTTCATAAGAAGGTAAATAATTTATAGTCCATAGAAGGGTAACATGCATCTGAAATATATTTTTTGAAGAAGCATCAAATGTGCATACACCCAAATCCCAAAGCTACATCAACTCTATTATTAAATAATGCAAGTAAAAACATATATAATTGATGGGATCAGAAGGTCCAGATATTAGAAAACCCAAGAAAGTGAAAAGTTTTTTCATAAACATCCATAGAGGAAGATTAAAAACATGAATATAAACTGGTCAAGTGCTGTGAGCAATAAGAATCTCATCAAACAAATTAAAACCATCACGGGATCGACCCAACCCAACATTACACACCTCAACTACAAAATTAGGATGTTGTGCATAAAATGACCACCATGATAATACATATATAAGATGAACCAACTCTTCATTACAATTAATTATCTCAACATCGCGCCATTACATATTGGATGAGATTTCTACATACATGAATATATATTTTTAAGCCCATAAATAAATATAAAATGACACATAACATTTTGTAGAACATGAGATGGTGTTCCATCATCATTTTCCTTCCATCGAGATGTATTTCATTCTTTACAGCCATTAGGGTCAACTATTTCCTCCCAAAATAAATAGCAATATTTTAAGCATGAACTTTATTGGAATAAAATCCAAGCTACTTAATTAAATTCCATTCCTTATAATGATTTGAGGGAATATTTTCACCATGAGGAAAAAAGTACTTCAAAAAGGTAAGAATATAATCAATGAAGGTATTAGAAATTCCACATGTGGTTTTCCATGATATAACCAGATTAAAAATTCCAACTTGGTCATTATTTTACATTCTTAATATACTAGTGTTCTGGTATCATCAATTAAAATTTTCAATCTCTCAACATCACCATCTTCAGTATTTTCCTCATGTGTATTAACATCATTTCCTTCTTGTACTGGCATACTATCTCTCTCATGATGATACACAAATTTAAACCAAACAATATATCAAATTATCTATACCAATTATTAATTTTCATTAATGAACAATAAAAGATTGTTTTGTCTCTCCATGATGATACCAAACATAATAGTTTGTTTGAAATCCATCTTTTTTATATTGTAGTTACTTATTTATAAATTAACCACGGTATTCTAACAAAATTATAGCATGTACACTGTATATAACCACCGTAGGAAGCATTGTTAAATGAAAAATATAAAAAAATCAAAATTCTATTGAAACTCAGTTGAAATCTGATCAGTATGACACATCTAGATTCAATACATTCTATTACGGGGAAATTTTTTTGTTCCACTCAATAATACAAACCATATTTAAAAAATTCATTTCAACCGATTTTAATATAAAATTCATCAAAGCATACTAGTATCTAGCAAAACAAAGAATAAGAGAATTAATATATATAATAAGTGATGACTCTAAATAACAAACCAAGGTGGGTATCACTGACATTTAAGAATTCACTATCATGGTGGATTAATTGAATAACTTTGAGACACTATAATCCATATTATTCCATTATACTATCTTATTTTTTAATAAACCAACCTTATCTATCTATACCTATACTTTATCTGGTCTACCATAAGGTTTAAATTTCATTCCTGATCAATAAGGGATAACAACATGTTCTAAGGACATCAACTTACACAATGGTAATGATTCCACCCGAATGAAAATAAATCAAAAAATATAATTTCATTAGGGAACCTAGGGTGAAAAATTCATATATTTTTCATTAATACATATAATATAATGTTTTTTTAAATAAATAGGATTCAAATGTAGAATAGTAACATAATGAAATATTAGATTTATTATAAAACACAAAGACAAAAAATATAAACATAATCACTATCTTTTAAATATATCAAACTATCATATAAAACATCCAAAACAATTGAAAAAAGGGGATTTTAAGACCCGGAGGCTAGAAACCCAAAAATGTAAAAAAATGTAAGGTATAATAGAAAAAAAAACTACATATAACTATATCCATGAGGCAAGTATGAATATATCATCTATTATCTCATCCAATCATTAAAAATAATTCGAATACCCATTATCTAGAGGAAGATATTTTTCATTAAATTCATTAAATGATACCAAGTCTATATGAAAAAAATTATGTTTAAAGGTTGTTAAAATTTATTCCCTTTAGGATTTAACGAAATTATCTATGAATAACTTTTAGGTAAAAAGATGATATTCATATAATCAATGAAAACATTTAATTATATAAAATAAAAGTAAAAAAATAAAAGAACATATAAATCATGTTTACTCAAAATGAACATTCACATAAATACATTTATAAATAAAACAATTATATTACATAATTTATCTCCAAACATCTTCAGAGATTAACTATAGACCCAATGAAAGGATTTACTTCACCCTTTTAGTCAATACATAAACTAAATGAGGTCCTTTAACCAAATCCTGATCCTAAACTAGAGGTGAAGTAACTATCTAGTGCATAATCTAAAGTAGTGAGGGTATCCAAAGAAATTATCCAAAGCATAATCCTAAACTATTATATCCTAGCATGAGTGTAATTAAAACTATGGAAAAGCTAGGTAATGTGTAACATAACCTAGAAAGTGTACTTATTTATAGAACCTCATTGATTATTGAAGCTTCTTCCATGATGTTTTCTAAATAGATTCATCAATAAATATGATAAAAACATTTAAAAACCACTCACCTCATCTCTAATAACCTTTCAATTTAATATCCCATTTTCATATTTAAATCCAATAATAGTTAGTTTTTACAACACTATTTTATAACATGATAAATCATATCATAAAAGAAGAAACAATATAAAGGTAGTGAATAATGAAATTAAAAATCTTTTTAAATAAGCAAAACATCCTCATACAATTGGAAAAAATTTATTAAAAAACTTTATTAAATTTTTATAATTATTATTAAATAATTCTACAAATACAATATTAATTATTTCATGATAACCCAATATTAACATTTCATCAAACACATAGTAGATGACATTTACTAAATATATATTTTATAATAAACCATATCTATTACAAATATTTTTAAATTATTTTTAAGATAAATATACATAAAAACACTATAAATATAGAGGTATATTGTACTTAGAAAATTAAGAACGTAATACATCACTTTTTGGGGTTTGGTGGGAACCCAAATAGCAATAAAGACACAAGAATTTTCAACCAAAGTCCAAAAAAAATCCAAAATAGTACAAGTTGAATACCTATACTCAAAAATCCACACACACTACTACTCCAAGGAGCATTGCTAAAAACAACATCTATAATGCTATAAAAAGAAGGGAAACTAACAAAAGTCATGAAACTAAAAGGAAGATCAAACCACATCTAGAAAAATTTAAATGAGTTAGAATGGTTTACTTCTTGGAATGAATGCAAACTCATAAAGTCTAGAATGTAAAAACATGAACCAAAAGTCAATAAATCTATATTTAACCACTATAAAAACAAATATTATATTAGATAGATCACATGATAACATGGATAAAAACGAAAACAATACTAATCAGAAGAGATGAATGATTTAGAAACCACTTATGTGATGTTGAATAAGATTTTAATAAAAAAATGATTAAAATATAAGAGATTGTTAGAGGGTTTGGGAGGTTACCACTCACTCAGGTGGCTACTTGCTTAGGTAACAGGTAAATTAAGGCAAGGGAGGGGGGATGATCATTTAAGGTGGGGAAGGTGTGATGTCGAAGCTTATATGAGGAGGGGAGGGGGGACATATATGGTCTCCTAAGGAGTGAAGTGGGGAATATCTAGGGATTTTAATGAGAATTTGGAGGAGGATTCCGAGTGAGGATGCTTATCTAAAGTTTTGTACCCATCGTTTTTTTTAAATGTTGGTATAGCTCAAACTATAACAATGGTTTTTTAAAAATAGTGGGTATAAGTTTGGGAAGATTTTATATACCCATATTTTTTCTAAATCATGAGCATATAACCATGGGTATAGTGTGGTTTTCTAGTAGTGCGACCTTAAATCAATGAAAGTTTTTAAGAAATGTCATGTGTGTCCCTCCCATCACTTGTAAAAGGGAACATCTTATCCTCCCTTATTCACAAAATTTAATCCTTTTATCTTGGTAAATACCTACTACAAAACCTTCCTATAATCCTTCCCTTCATCTTAGAGATTATTTTATACTCCCAGGACCAATCCTTTAAGGCTTAAGGAGTAAGCCAAAGGAGGTGTCTCAAAGAAGAGGTGTAGATCCTAACCAAGATATTTCAATTTTATTTATTCTTATACTTCCTCTAAACTTTTGGTACCCAGAAAAAAATAATTAATCTAGTATAATAAATATAATTATATGTTATTATAATGATTACACAACCATATAACAACTCTTCTCAATCCAACAAGAGATAAAAGTATCACTCCTACGTATATGTGGACTACCGCCTCCACAAAGCGATACGAATCATTTTCCAACTTCATTATTCATGGTTGGTTATTATGATAGATTTAATATTTATATATAAGTTTTATGTTATTATAATTATTCTATAAATATAAATTAATAATTACCTTTCTTTTGTTCCATCCATTGAAATATGGAAACGTCACGCGTGCGTACATACAAACTACCGTCTCCACATAGTGATGTAATTCATGTATTATTATCAATTTATATGAATGGTTATAAATATGTATACAATAAATAAATATGATATTTATATGATTATTAATATTATGGATATGAAGGATCCAAGAAAAATGTGCATGAACCATAACCACCAAACCAAAATATACATGAATAACTAAGTAGTTAACACCCAAAATGATGATGATAATGAAAGATTGTTAATGAATGGGTGATAAGATGTTTTAAGTAAACAATAAATGGTATTATAGATATTATTTTGGTTCTTTTAATTAATTATGATAAATTTAAAATTATTATACAGGGGTTTAGAACACTTACGAAGAGATATGTGCTTGAGGTAAGAGTTTTATGTTGCAATCTCATTTTTATCAAGATTGTTTATGATTACATTTTTTGATAATGAAATTGTATGATATATATATCCCAAATATTATTTCATTCTTTATCCTCAGGGTTATTTTTTTAGATTTAAATTTTTCTTTTCATTTTCCAATCTTTAAGATCTCGAGATATTGAAATAACTTTTTATGTAAAACCGACCTTGTTTTTCTCTTCAGTCGAGAATCTTTTCTTCAATGTCTATATTTTCTTAAAAATATTTTCAAGAATGATTTTAATATTATCAAAATATTATTTAAAGTAGTTTTTTTCTACAATTGACTTTATTTAAAAAGTTTTAAAAGGAACCTTCTAATCAATTTCCAAACATGGAACTTTTGACTTTTTACTAAAAATATGAATTGATTTTTTATTTCAATATAAACCACATGAATGGCTTTCCCTACCATCATGAATACTCTTTTATTTAAATATTACATTTTAAGATTCATTTTTTATTTTAAAAAATACTTAATATTTTAGAAACTTTTAGATTTTGAATAAGTGATTTGAAATAAAAATGGTATTTTCCATAAGAAATGCTCTAGTAATTCCTCAAAACATTTTTTTATTATTTTGAAAATATAATTTTTGGTTAAGTGGGAACTTATAAAACCATTCACTACCATGAATACATCCACAAAAAAAAGATTCAAAATTCAAACATCAAAATTCATAATTCAAACCGTATCACTACCTTGAGAAACATCCCACTTCGTGTCGTGTTCCCAGACACAAATTGAACCCATCGTCACACTAGGTCATTGATGATGAATGACCAAAAAAATCCATCATAATCATCATCATTAAATCACCAACATCATAAAAAAAACACATAGACATCAAAACCATGAAGTTAAGTTTGCTCCACAATCCATCAAAAAGATCAAGTCCTCTAGAAGCTAGGGGCAGCGACAAATCCACCATAAAGAAACACGTGCTGAAATGCCATAGATTGCTTGAATTTCACTCCAAAAAACTCTTTGAGAACCACTATAAAATTTTGATTGGGAGATGATTGGTGGGAATCTGGAGCCAGAACAGAGTATGGATAAAAGAAATGCCTCAATAGTGAGACACGACCACTACCATGACCACTGAACACTACCTTCAGATCCACCACCAGGTGAAGAACATTAGGAAAACAATGTTGGAATCATGAATGAAAACTGAAAATAACTATACAAAACCAAGAAGAAGTAAGGATATGTCATATGGTTTTTATTATATAATGATGGTTTTGTTATAAACAAAAGTCAGGTGGGTCTATTATAGACCTCCAATGCATTGGGTAACTATGGATATCTCAAGAGATAATATGGAATAGAATGGGGAGTGGAATTAGTTTGTTAAGGGATGTTGTCCACAAATATAGTCTTGGGAGTGAACTTTGACTAAGGAAATGATGGAATGAGGAGTGAACCCAACCCACTATGATAGTCTTATTAGTGATTATCAACTATGGAAACGGTTTTCTATGCTTATGTGCATGTCAAAAACTTATTTATTATGCTTATGAAATGTTTTCATGGATCATAATTGATTATTAATGATTCCATACTCATAAGTATTATTTTTTTGATTGATAAAAATTTATTCCATGTTTCATGATTATGATATATGAATTTATGGGTATGATTTTATATTTTTTATATCATGTTCTCATACCCTTATTCTAATTTAATGCTCAATTATGATAATTTATTGATATCTCTTATGTTTACCCTTATTGTGCATCTGAACTCACCCTTTATTATGTTTCAATTACCTGGATTATTGAGAAAGTTTTTAAGTATGTTATGTCTAAGAAGGGTGCTGGTTGTGATAAACTAAATATAAAATGATGTAGATATTTTATGAATCAGTTGTTTAAGTATCCACGTTTTAAAAGTCACTAAAACAATATGGTCCTCATGATTATATTATTGTAAAATATATTCAATATTCATCTAAAATGATGTAATATTTATTTTTGAAATTATGGGTCATAGTAGTGGGTTTTTTTTGTTAGGAGAACACACATGTGCATAGAAATTCAAATTTGTGTCTTCATGTGTGTGTTTTAATAGAACACTTATCTAACGTACATAACATTTATTAACTTCATTCTATGTTAAAAATATATTTATGTGTTTGTGTGTGTTATAATAAAACTTAAATAATGTGAAAAATAAATTTTATGTGTATGATATGTTAACAAAACATTTGTGTATGTTTTTTCCAATTAATGTATTAAAAAAACCTATATAATCAATATAACAAAGGTGTAATGAATTATTTGTTTACATATCTCTTATATAATTCAAAAAACATATGATTTTCACAATATATGTTAGTAGTTTTTTACATTTTTGTGTGTGTGTATAAATCATACATGTTTACATGCATGTGTTACGCCCAAGCTTTAATAATTATTTTTATTTAATGTACATTTATTAAAATAATGGACATAGAATATGTTCTTTTCATTACATTTTTTTGTACAATGCATAAAATATGTATATATAATTCACATAATATTTTAATATTTTGTGTATGTTTTTAGAATTCCTATGTGTGTGTTGGTTAACATAACACATATATAATACACAAAATATATGGAATGTCCATTATTTTTTAACATATGTGTGCGCATGTGGGTGTGAACGCCCTTTAACAAAACACTTATATAAGGAAATGAACATGTGTTTTAATCATTATATTATAACAATGAATATGTGTCACAAACTGACCCAAGATACCCTCTTAAATTGGCACCTGATCTGATCCATCACATACCCAAAGGGTGTTCCCAATCCCAGTGGGCTTGTGACTGGCACCCGGGTAACAACAACAACCAGAGTCAATTATTTCACCAAAATTGAAGTGGAAAAAATTAAATATATATACATATTAGATAGAAATGGTGGAAAATAAATACAAGAAAATATATTTCATAACTGGAAGAAGACAACAGAAATGATACAACTCAAAAGTCACTAAAAAAACTCTAATGTACGATTCCAAAAATAAAGGACACAACCAAAATGAGAAATTTCTACTCCATATGATTGAGTGGGAAAACTCCCACCATCTCAGTATAAGCTACCCAGACACTACATATAGAAACCTCACTAGCTCACTACAGCACACTGCCTTTCTCTTCATCAAAATACTTAACAAGGTATGCATACCACCGAAAGGGTGCGCATAGTGTGAGCTAAATAAGATTAATAGATTCCCACAAATGTGCTTTATAAAAAGTCTCTAAATAACAATCTTAACATGATCAACTTTAAAGAAAATAAGTTATGATAATCAGTTAAATATTTTTTATATCCAAATTACGGTAAAACATTTCCCCTTTTTCTATAGTTCCAAATAATTTAGGTAAAATAGTTTCAAATCATATCTCATATATCAAAGAAGTTCAAATCATGAATCATGTATCATATAAAACCCAAAATAGTAAAAATTATAATCACAGGTAACATTATGGTAAGGATCACTACATGTTAGTCTAGCTGGAACACTCATACCCAAACATATACAATTGTGTGAATCATATATCAAGATATATGAATCGAATCTAGAGAGCAGAAGAACACTCGAGAAAGTTTTTGGATTTGGTGTCCTAGGATCAATTATTTTTACTTTGATTACATTTATATTAAATATATTTAATATTAATAAAATTTATTTTTATGTATTGTTTATTATCATTCATGAATCTAATGTAATAATTCCCTCGAGTATATGTCGTATTGATAAGATCACATTAGTTCCCCGCTATGATGAGAACCTTGAAGTGATATGATGATATTTTTAAAGAATGTTATAGGATTGGATAACATACTATTATGGGATACATAGTACAAAGACTATCAGGTATGAGTACTCATATGAAAATGAGGCTTCTTCTCAAGAAATTCACACTTAGTAATCTATAATATGGGAAATTATGAGAATGGACCCACCAGTAGTAATTATTCATGTTTTTGTGTCATTATATATTCTTATTTGGGAAATTTTGTTGTGTTACTTAGACTTTAATATTATCATTAATTCCTATCATGACTCTTTCCCTTATAGTTACTAATCAAAACCATCATGCAATATGTTGGTGGGATGTAGGGTATGTTGGGTGCATCATGATTGAAATTTCATTAATGGATAAGTTGAAGAAATATTTGTCTATTCCCTCTTTATGGAAGATGATATCTCATCCATTTGGTTAGAATAGAATGGACACCATAAATTCCATGGGCTTGGTGTAATGATGTGTTTATTTTAGATAGTCAAAGAAAAAAGTATTGATCATATAGATTGGTGACACAGATGTGAAACTTGCTTGATGAGATATTGACACAAAGGGATTATATTACACTGTGAGCATTCATATGCAGTTATCATCATTGTGATATTAAGTTTGTTCTCTTGGGTGCCTTGAATTGTTTCTAGATAGTGATCTTGGACTTTAGGCAAGCTCGCTTAATACAAATGAGAAAGAATCCTAGAGGTTCACACACTAATTTTTTTTGATGATCTCGATTAAATTATATTTGAATTTAATTATTGGAATACATATTATTATCAAGACCAAGGAATAATTTTATTCAAGTTTTATTGATCGCTAATATTTATAAGGTAATAAAAAATTATTTATTTCTAAATAAATAATTTATTTGTTTATGTGAATATATATATAATATTTATTCATTGTATTGTGAATAAAATGTTTATTTTATTTATTGAATATTTTAATAAATATTTATTTTTTAGATTTTAAATAAAATTATTGTTTATGAATAAAATATTTATTTGGGTCTCCAATAAATGCTATAGGACATCGAATGGGCCAAGACCAAGTCTGTTGACAAATTTTAATTAACAAGATTGTTAAATAATATTTTTTGTTAAGAAACCTTCCATACATCACAAAATAATAATAATGATATTATTATTATAATTCATGGGGATTATTAAAGGTTTTAAATGTTATTTAATGGATGAAATTAAATTAAATAATATTTTAACCTAAACCCTATCTCTATAAATATATGTTTATGCCTATTGTATAAGGAAATCAAATATCAAAAATTTAGAATTGTTCTACATAATTAATTCTTTCTCGACTCCTCCTTTCTCTCTTTCACTTAAGAATGAGAAACATAAAAGAGATTATTTCAAGATCGAAGGATGAGTGATCAACACGAGTAACTCAAGATAATTGAGTCACTGTTTTAGCACCCGGAGATCGATTGATGTTGCTCAGAGATCAAAGGAGTATTTGTGGATCACTGCTAGAGGGATTCTATCCACAGATCCTTACAATGTAATGAAGTAAATCTAAAAGGTTCTTTTTCATATGACCAATATCATCAATGAAGAAAGATTCATAAGCCAAGGTAACTATTTCTTTTGATATTAAATAAATAAATTATATATTTGACATGAAATATCCTCTCTCTTGGTTTAAAGAACTGAAATATTAAAATAAATTTTAAAATATCACCCACCATCGCACGCTTCGGCTACACATGAAAACAACAAGTGGTATCAGATCGGTCACATTTAAAATTATGATTTTTGATTTGATTATTGATCCATATGAAATCATGGATGAATTTCCATTTCTTATTTTTCTTTATTTAATATGACTTGAATTAACATGTTTTGACATATTAATCATGTTTTTTTAGTGTTTCATTCTCTTAAATGTGTATTAATAGATGAAGAATGACTGGAGATGCCATCAAGAAGTTCTAAATATTTGGCTGGTAAAACTTGGTTACACGGTATGTAGCTAGAGTACACTTTGTGTACCCATGAAAATTATACCTAGATGTACTGAGCATTTAATTATACATAGTGCATTTATTTCCCACCAAGTGTTGATTGGTCCGACCATTCATACATCAAGAGAATACATGGAGTGTAGCAAGTATGTACATGCCATGTATTCCAGATGAGTCAACACACTAAATCCCCATGCGTGCGACTCGAATACATGGAAATCGAGGTACACAGTGTGTATATGGACTGTACATGTCATGCAATCTCCCATTAAATGGAATAATTAAATATTACATTAATTTAAAAATGTAGATTTAAAAGATTATTTTATTTATTGGCACACCAATGTGTGATTGAAAATTTATTAATGGTTTTAAATAATATTAAGTTTTCAATTAATTTATTATAATTAACTTGTCATTATTGGTTATGATGTTTATTTTCCATGAAGGACATAAATGATGGGTGTATCCAATTAAGTTTGGATGATCATTAAGATGAAATTTAATTAATTAATTAATTAATATGTGTTTATATTAAATAATAAATAATTAATAATAAATGAATAATAGTCACTTGATTTTTCATATTCGTTGCATGTATGACTGTTCATGAGCTTGACCAAGACCTATGTATGTGTTAGATTTTTTAATTTAATTTATTGCATGTCGTTTCAATTATTTATTATTAAATAAAATATAATGGCCTTTGTTTCATCCCTCCCTCCATTATAATATAGGACCTGTGTGTCTAAGGATATTTTTGAAATCCCATTTTAACCAATCCTTTGGTTCCCCTTATCTGTGTGTGAGTTATAAATACATGTAATTAATGGAGTATCCCAAGGCACATAGAAGTGGTTCAAGATAGAACCATTATTATGCCAACTCTGGTGATACATGGGTGGATAGGTTGAATGTTGTAACATACTCTAATACTATAAATAAGAGTTATTTAACCTAGGACAAAGGTTGATTTAATGTCCATTCATTAAATCAAATGTTAGATAAATCTCAAGAATGAGTCAATTATTTATTTATTTATTTATGTATATGAAAATATTTATTTTATTGATACAGGATCTCATTTATATAAATAAATGAATTAATGTTTATAGATGTAATTTAAATAAACTTATTATGAATAAATGTTTTATCCAACATTTTTAATTAATTAAGTAACATCCACTTAATATTAATAAGACATGTATGGGATAAAACAATATAAAATTTATGAAAAATAAATTAAATAAATGAATTTTTCATTAATGTTTTATCCAAAATGGTTAATTAATTAGGAAATATCCACTTAATATAAAAAATACATGTAAATGATAAAACAATATATAATTTATGCATAATTAATTAAAATCCATCAACCTGATATTAAGTCAGACTAAGTCTATCGTTACTTGATTAGGAACAAAACTCAATAGAACTAACAGTTTGACCAACCCTTATTGGGATACTTATTTTTATAAGGGGAGATATAATAAAGGTTTTGATTTGACTTAACCATTTTATATCAAGAGGAGTAACCCTTGCTAGACTTGGTGTAATTTGGAGGCAAGTGTTGTGGAAATCCAAGTCAAGATTTTAGGATTGGTGAATCCACTCAACGGATCAAGGAGCTGCAACCCTATAGTCCACCTACCTAAATACCTTTAAGTTGCCTGACCAACCCTTTTGGGGGTTATGTGAAGGAGCATATGGATCCTTGAAACTATATTTCTAAAGCAACTAGACATTCCAAGTTCAATAGTGAGGGTTGTTGGGACTTGATAAATTGTGGTAGATTTAATAAAATTTATTTATTTATTATTTATCACATAAATTTTTATCAAGAAAAATTACTAATAAATTACTCTTTTAATTGTAGAATAAAATGTAAATATTTTCATCTACACTATCCCTATGATCTATATTTGATAAATATAATCTCCTGACTTGTAGTAACTTCCAAGAGTGGTTTATATTCTTTCAAGTTTTGTTATGCCATAAACGAAAATCTTACATGATAGACTCCCCAATGCTTGGTCTGCCTACTAAATAGGCGAGTAATGAAGAGATCATTGTCTATAAAAAACATTTTAGTGATGTTTTTGAGGTTCAATATTGTATTCTTTCATCAATGTCTAGTGAAATCATCAAGTCTCATGAAAACATAAATGTGCATAGCATGCTTGAGAACCTTTGTGGCCTTTAAAAGGAGATAGATAGACATGAATGGTTTGATATTTATAAGGGTATATTTTAGAGAATTCTAGTAGATATTTCCTCAGTTGGGCCTCACATATTCAATATCATTGGTATTATTGAGTTCTTGGAGGTTTTAGGTTTTAAACTCCATGAAGATATGGGAACTGATTTCATTTTATCATCACTCCTTGAGAAATTATCTATCTTTGTTTTGAATTTTAATATGAAAAACAATGAGAAGTATCTTTCAGATCTCCTCACTCTACTTCACCAAGTAGATAAGGATATGAATTAAGAAAATCCTCCTGTCCTTATGATGAAAAAATATAAATGGAAAGTGAAGAGATCTGAGTCCAAAGTTTCTTCATGCCATTCCAAGAAAAGGAATATCAAGGGGAAAGGAAGAGAATTGGATGTTGTCTATTTTGAATGTAGAAAAAAAGGGCCAATGTAAGAAAAAATACAACTAGTGAATGGATTAAGGGGAAGATTGAGGTTCATTTTTTATCGAGTGAAATTTATTTGTTTCTACAAATTGGGTATTAGATACAACTTGTGGTGCTCATATATGTATTAAAATATAGTAAAAAAGTAAATTTTGAAAGAATTACCAAGGGGAGGTAGATCTACGAGTAGCCAATGAAACTATATTTTATAATATAGTTATCAAGGACTACCAACTCATAGTGCCAGCTGAAATTATATTGGTTTTAAAGGGTTTTTATAATGTGCCTTGTGTTACCAAAAACATTATTTCCATATCCAGACTAGATATAAAAGGATTTATTTTCAAATTTGGGAATAAATGTTTTTAATTATATATATATATAGAATTTTTTATGGTAAGACACATTTAAATAATGGTCTTTATGTGTTCGATTACACAAACCATGTAATGATAATCGATAATGATGTTACTTCACATGACTGATATCACACCCAACTTTGGCATCACTATATAGGTCATGTAAATGAAAATAAGTTGACTAAATTGCATCAAGGTGGATATTTATATTCTTCTTAACAAAAACCACTTGGTGTATATCATGCATATTTACAGAAAAAATGACTAAATGCCCATTTAATAAGAAAGGTAAAAGGGGTAAAGATTTTCTTGAATTAGTTCAATCAATGTGTGTGGACCATTTCCTAATGAATAAAATGGTGGGTACTCATACTTAATAAAATTTATTAATGATTATAGAATATATGGATATGTCTGATTAATGAGGTATAAATTATATTATTATGTTAAATTCAAGGTATAAAAAATGAATTTGAGAACCAATTTGGTAGGAAGATTAAGAAACTCCTATTATACCATAGTGAGGAATATATTAATCAAGACTTCATTGATTACATATGGGATTTTGGCATGGAATGGAGTATGTGAAAGGAGGAACCAAACCTTGTTAGACATGGTGAGATCAATGATGATTCATGTGAGTCTTCCATTATCCTTTTGGGGATATGCATTACAAACAGTTGTACACATACTAAACCAATTACAAACTAAATCTATAAATGGTATTCCATACAAATTTTGTAGTATAATAAAAACTATGTTGTTTAATTTACATGTGTGGGGTTATGAATCATTTTTTGAGGCCTCTTCAGGTAACAAACATTCACTCCAAGGGATAAAGTGTGACTATATAGGATACCCCAATGAAACAAGGCGATATTGCCTATATGAAACCTCATAAAAAATTCTAAGAGAGGAACGAAACACTATATTACTTCATAAGGAGAACACTTATAAAAGATATAGTGGGAGTGAGATATACTTCGTTGAAGTTGAGGCTCAAGGTATACAAGAGTTGGAATAGAAATAGATTTGACAAAGCTAAGTGGAAGAAGAAACTAATCCAAATACACAAGTACTACGTAAGAGTAAAAGATAGGTTAAAGAACTAAAATGGTATGATTTTCTAGTCATCAAGGATGGTGACTCATTATTAGCTAATAATAATGATCCTATAAACTACAAGGAAATCGTATGTGGAAAAAATGTTTCAAAGTGGAAAGATGCCATGAATTATGAAATTCATTCTATATACCAAACCAAGTCTAGATTTTGGTAGATCCTCTAGTGGATATAAATCTCATTGGTTGCAAATGAGTATTCAAGAAGAAACTGTACATGGAAAGATAATTCAATACCTATAAGGAGTGACTGGTTGTAAAAGGATTTAAAAAACATCAAAGCATTGAATATGATGAAACATTTTCACATGTTGCAATGTTGAAATACATTAGAATTATAATTCCCATTATTGATCACCATTACTATGTGATTTATAAAATTTATTTCAAAACAACCTTCTTTAATGGGAGTATTTTGGAAGATGTCTATATGAAACAACTTTAAGGGTTTGTGACTCCAAAGGATTCCAAAAAAAATATGAAAATTGAATAATCCATTTATGGATTAAATAAATAATCTAGGTTATAAAACATTTGTTTTGATAAATCCATAATAAAATTTGGCTTCATAAAGAATATGTGTGAGCCTTGTGTCTGAAAATGGTTTAGTGGGAGTGAAATCATTTTCTTAATAGTATACTTTAATGACATGTTACTCATTTAAAATGAAATACCAGTCATATGGTATTTTAAAGAATGGTTGAATAAATGATTCTCTAAGAAGGAATTGGGAAAGTAAGTATATATTTATGGTATCAAGATCCATAGTGATATATCTAAGAGGTTTCTCAGCCTAAGTCAAAGTATATACATTGACAAGATACAAAATAAATTTAGTATGGAATAATCCAAGAGGGTATTTTTTCTAGTGTCACATGGCATTAATATTTACAAGAAAATTTGATCTAAAAAAATGAAATAAATATAATATAAAGGATCTTATATGAATCAGCGACTAATTCATTCATGTATGTTATGATATGTACTATGTTATATTTCACCTATGCATTAAGTGTGGTAGTATGATATCAAGAAGATCTAGGTGACTGTCATCAGATGGTAGTCAATCCTATCCTAAAGTATATAAGTCATACTAAGGATATGTTCCTAGTTTATAGAGTAGATGAGGAACTATTCATTAGAGTACATTAATATTCTAGTTTTGAAACTTATCAAGATGAAATGATGTCACAAATGAGATAAATATTCACTTTGAATGGAGGTTTTGTGAGCTGGAAGAGCTCAAAGTAGGTTGTGGTCACAAATTCTTCAGCATATTCTGAGTATATTGTGGCTTCTGAGGTAGATAAAGAAGCATTATGGATGTTACAATTCTTCCAATATCTTGATGTTGTACCTTTAAGTAAATATACAATCACACTCTATTACGATAATACTACAGTGGTGGATCTCGTAAAAGATCCATGGTCACAAAAGTAGATGAAGAACATACTTCAAAAGTATCATATATTGTTTGGTTCTCACTTAACCATAAAGTGATTTATTTCAAAATACAAAAGAAAATTGGTGGAGGTTGAAGGGAGTAGTATGTTTATAAAAGATACTGTGGAGAACCCCCTAACTCAACAGAAACATGATTATCATGTGAGGCCTAGTAGACTAATAGTCATAGGTAGATGGATTTAGTCTAAGTGAGAGTTTATTAGAGTTGGTTTCTTAGTACCAACTATTTTTACATTGATTAAATGTATATTTGATATATTTAATATTAATAAAACTTATTATTATATATTTTTCATTTTACTACATGTCTCTAATATAACAATATTCTAGAGTATACATTTCACTGAAAAGGTCATAGAAGTTCCCTAATATGATGAGAAACTTGAAGTGATACGATTATATTCTTAAATATTGTTTTATGGTTGGATAACATGCTATGATGGGACTCATAATACATGTATTGTTAGGTGTGAGTACTCATAATAGGATTAGGATTATTATCATAAAGTTCACACATGGTAATATTTAAGATGAGATATTCCGAGAACAGACCCTCCTATTGGAATTCTACATGTTTTGGTGTCATCAGATATTTCTATCTGTGTGCATGTATAATGGACCTTAGAATTTAAGATTATCAATGAATCATGTCATGAATTTTACATATAGATTTATTGACCAAAAAAATCACACAATATGTTGGTGAGAAGTAGGGTATGTTGGGTGCATCATGATTGAAATTTCGTTAATGGATTATTCAAGGAAGGATTTTTCTTTTCCATCTTTATGGAATATGATATCTCGACCCTTTGATTGGAATAAAATAGTTTCCATAAATTCCATGGTCATGATGTAATGATGTGTTTATTTCAGATAGTCAAAGAAACATGTATCAATCATAGAGGTTGGTGACTCTAATGTGAATCCATATTGATGAGATATTGATATAAAAGGATTATATTACACAGTGAGTGTTTATATGCTGTTATTGTCTTCGAAATATTAATTTTTTTCACTTGGGTGACTTGATATATTACTATATAGTAATATTGGAATTCGGGAAATACCACTTAATTCCAATGAGAACGAATCATAGAGGTTCACACCATAAGTGTATCTGATGGTCTCATTTAAATTCAATTTAAATTTAATTATTGGAATAATTATTATTATCAAGATTGAGGAATAATTTTATTAAAGTTTTATTGGTCGATTGGCGTTGCTCAGAGATCAAAGGAGCACACTTGGATCACCATTAGAGTAATTATATCCTTATATCCTCACAATTCAGTGAAGGAAATCCAAAAGGATCTTTTTTAGATGATCGAAATCATCAATGAAGAAAAGTTCCTAAGACATGGTAATCATTTCTTATGATATTAAATAAATTAATTATAATTTTGAAAAGAAATATCAGCACTCGTGGTTTCTAGAATTTAAATATTAAAATAAATTTTAATATATCACCCACCAACACATGATTATGCAATACCTGGAACCAATAAAAGTGAACCACCCAATAGACCTAACAACTATCTAGAATAACAAGCATAGGGATCAGGGGAACACCCCATGAGTGAACCCCCTAACAGTATCAACGGACGAGGCCTATTACTAAACCTTCCCAACCTAAGTATCCAAGGCTTCCCATATGATAAATTTTTTAAATCATTTCATTAAAACCATTTTTTGAAAAACATTTCACAAATCCATTTCCTAATTCTATGAAAATATACTTTTCTTTTACCTAAACAAGGGGAAAACAATATTTTCTCAAAAACCCATTTGCACACACACACAAATCAATCAATAAATCATGTCATTTTATGTATAAAATAATTTATCAAAACCATTGCAGTCAAGGTTAATCCAACATGGGCTAGAGACAGAACCACCTACCACAAATCAGGTCACACACGCCCATAATATAATTCACCAATAAAGAAGGAAGTATAAGACAACACCAAAGTCCCTAAAACTGATTCCCATATCTTAGAATCAATTTAAAAAATAAATAGGTTGTAAAAGAATAAAAATGACACATACCTCAAGGAATTATTACTCCACACCACAACCAACATAAGGGTTGGACTCTAGAAGAAGTTAACACAATGGATCTAGAAAGGTTCAAGAAGAAGAATCATGACCACAAGATAAAAAGATCTACAATTATAATGCAATATCATTTCCATGGTCAACATTAATGCAGAATCAGAAAGATCACTTATCTAGAGAGATATACCACAACCAATAATAAGATCAAGTCCCAAACAATGTGATCTGGAAGGATCATAGGTATAAAAAATTGAACTGGAGAGCTCTTAGGTTTTGATGGAGAAGCCTTAACATTGAATGAAAAACATAAGACACGCTGCAAAAATTTTATCTACTAGGACAAAGTATTTACGGTGTAAAAAACCCTTTTATGGTGTAAGAACCTCATTAGTTAATTAATCTAAAAAATACGTTACCTTGTGCCAAAATTCTATCCAATTATTTTACGGAATAAAAGGTTATATTATAATGTAAAATCAATTAATATCCTAAAAAAATTAAGACTTGAAACATTCGTGTTCCATAAACTAATTTAATGACTTGTTCCTAATGCCACATTTACACAGTAAATGTTGTAAGATTTTCCTATAAACAGTACTAAAACTAGATTCGATAGTAACTCTTAAAAAAACATCCGAGCGTCGTACAAATATTTTGGTCACATTTATACCCAAACACCTTTATTTCAAACAAACATAACCCTCCAAAATTTAGGTCATTTTCCCCCAAAAATGATCTCCATCATCGAAAGGCCTGAAATTTACCCAAACAAAAAATAAAAAATAGAGGGAGAAGAGGTACCTAAAAGAAGGAAGCATGAGGTTACGAACATCCCACTATAAGACTTTCCATCTCTAAAAAGTCATGTTGAAGAATGGAACTTAAGAAAGAGGTTAGACCACTGCTCCCTAGATAAGATTTCATGCTCCCATGTCTCATGATAATTTGATCCATGTCACCGTAACACTTAAAATAAAGAGATATAATTATCATTGAAGATTTACACCTAAGAGTCAATGATCTCCACTAGATGCTCTATAATAGAAATTTCTAGATCTAACCTAATATCTTCTCAAATAAAAACATGAGAGGGGTCAGGATGACAATTATTATGACGAGATATATGAAAAAATCATGAATATCTACCAAGTGAGTTTGTAATTCCAATTGATACGTAACATTTTCAAGATGCTCAGTGACCTAAAATGGTCCCACATATCTTGATGCCAAATTTCCCTATTTCGCAAGTTGATGATGACCCAACTGGGTAGAAAATTTCAAGAAAACCCTATCACCAATGGAAAAATAAAAAGGGATACTTCAATTATCAATATATGATTTCTTCCAACTCTAATATATAACTAGAAACCGATGTATATCCCGAATCTTCACCGGTGTCTCCTGAATGAGACACAGTCCCATAAGAGAGACCTCTCCCGCCTTTACCCAATAATAAGGTGATCTTCATAGGTGATCATAAAAATCCTCAAATAGATCCATTATGATTGATGTTTGATAAATTTTACTATAAGAAAACTCAACTAGTCTTAGATGGTTATCCCAAAATTCACCAAAATCCAAGGCACATGCATGGGGAATATCCTCCAGGATCTAAATAGCATGCTCTGTCTAACTGTCTATCCATGGATGGTAAGTTGTACTCAACATAACTCGAGTCTTAATTACCTCCTAGAGACTCCCCCAAAACCATGAGGTAAATATAGGATCCATATCCAAAACAATATAACAGGGAACCCCATGTAACCTCATAACCATTTGCACATACAACTTACCCAGATCATTAGATTTTGTGGTATCTCCAATTATAATTAAATAAGAAAATAATTTCAACCGATCAATCACCTCCAAAATAGTATTTTTCACTTGGGGAGTACAAATTAATAGAACAAGAAAGTATATGGACACCTCATACCATTTCCAAACCAATACCGAAAAAGGATTGAGCAAACTATAAGGTTTTATATGCTCTGACTTTATCTGTTTGTGGGTGTAATTGTGGGAGACATAATATTCAATGTCATGCTTCATAAACAGCCTAAAAATCATCTTCTCATGTAATAAAACATCTTTTTAGTTCCATGACGAATATCCCATGAAGAACTATGAAAATAAAAATATTGATCTCCTTGTAGATGATGGGACAAAAAACTGATCCCCAAAGTGGAGAATACTATCTGAAGAGAGAGAACGAACAAAAATGGTCTCTATACCATAAAGGGTTTCTCAAATTCCTTTTAACTCATAATTATACTACTGACCCCATAGAATATACTCAAGGAGAGATGATGATAACTGAATACTAGCCAAAACCATACCTGAAACATCTTCCTGAGCATCCAGATGTAACATAGTGAAGAGTCCCATAAGGCTCCACTCTCCCTTTGATTCCAAAATAGCCTACGATGGAAATTTTCTTCTAAGAGCATCTATAATAAAATTCCCCTTCCTCAGGGTATAGAAAATTTCAAATTTGAACGTCTGAAGGTATTATACCCACCATCTCTGTCTACAATTCATGTATTTCTAAGAAAAGATATAGCTTAGACTATTATATTCAGAAACGACTGTGAACGTCTCCCCAAAAATATATTTTCTCCAACATTTAAGCAGATTCATAACTGTGGAAAGATCCAAATCATGAGTGGGGTAATTATTCTTAGGTGGATGAAGTCGAGGAGAACCATAGGCCACCACATGATCATCCCACATAAGTATTAAACCCAAACAAGTATCAAAAGATTTTGAATATACAACATACCCCTTACCAAGTTTAGGTAAGATTAGAATAGGATCCTATGTCATAAACCAATTAAGTTCATCAAAAAAAGAATAATATTTCACATCCCATGTGAATTTCACCCCTTTCCTGGTAACATCAGTTAAATATAATGCCAAATTCGAGAAATCCTTGATGAAATTTCGATAGTATCCAACAATACCAAGGAATATTTGAATCTCAAATAAGTTTTGTGGATCCTCCCATTAAAATACAACCTTCACCTTCTTAGTATCTACTAATAAGCCACATTCATAAATCACGTTCCCTAATAAGTTCAATTATTGGATCCAAAAACTTCATTTTGAAATATTTCCATACAAATGATGACTCCTCGGGATTTCAAAAACCAAATTCAGATGGTTCTGATACACATGAACATATCTGGAATAAACTATAATATCACCCACAAACACCACCACAAATTTTTGAGATACTGATGACATATTCAGTTCATCAAATCCATAAAACTGTATGAGTGTTAGTCTGACCAAAAGGCATCACCAGATATTCATAATGGTCACATCAATTTTTGAAAGTTGTATTTTGAATATAAAACACTCAAACCCCTATCTGATGATATCCCGACCAAATATCAATCTTTGAAAACCACTTTTCCCCCTTTAACTATTTAGAAATATAATCCAAATAGGTCAAAGGATACTTATTCTTAACTTTCACCCGGTGCATCTTTTGATAGTCCACTCATAATTGAAGTGAACCATCAGCCTTTGTAATAGAGATCATTGGGATACTCTTGAAAAAACACTAGGGTGAACGAACCATTTTTCCATTATATAATCCAATTAAATATTGACCTGTTTCATATCCATAGGTTTTATATGATATGAAGGTATCGAGATCGACTATGTACCCAACACTAGATCAATCATGAACTTTTACTCCCTATCTAGAGGTATATCAGAGAAGTCATCTAGGAAAACATCTGGAAAGTCTTAAACAAACATGGTAAGATAGAGAGAAGAAACATCATTGGGGAGAGCTACAACAACATATAACAAACTTATGATCTATAGGAAGAAAGGTCATGCATGACTAGACCTAGGATCCCACTCTCCCTAAAGAACCCAAGATCTCCCATCGACAACATGGAATGATACCTGACGATAATAATAATCAACCATAACACTATGAGTGTTAAGACAATCCATATTGATGATGATGTCAAATATATCCAAATCAAGAACTAGGAAATCCAAGACTAACTCCAAATTATCTATCAATAGAGAACAAGGACACTGAAACCCCTAATCATTCTTATTCCCAAGAGGGGTTTCTTACTCCATAAAAAATAAAATTATTTCCATTTTAATTTTAATAATATCAACAAAATGGGAATAAATAAATGAGTGGGAGGCACCGATATCGAATAAATTAGTCATTTTATAAAATGTAATAAATAGGGAACCTCTCGTTGTCTCTCTTCCTGCATCAACCTTCATCAGAAACTCATCCACTACATGATGGTGATTTACACCCAAGGCTTATGGATAGATCCCTATAGTCTTTGAAGCATATAATTGAACTATAGTGAACATTGGAGTAATGAGTAGCTGACATTTCCTGATAAAATCACATCAGGTAGCCATAGTGGCCACAACCATTGCACATCTTAACAGGCATGAAACAATAACATCGGGTGTCCCTAAACTTTCCACAATGATAGCTAGTGAGAGGCACAATATTGGATGTAATTGATGGTGTAGAGGAGGCCCACTACTGAGAATCACCTCCACTACTCCTGTGATGATCATATCCTCTTCTTCCCATGCATTTCATTAAAATTACCACTTAGTGGAAGAAAAGCTTGAAAAGATCCAACCTTGCCTTCCATATCAATCTTTGTTATCATAGTCTGGTCTACCATCTCTACATAGGTAGAAATATTCATCATGAATACTTGTGATCTAATATCTGGTCACAAATAATTTAGGTACTTTTAAGCTTTTAGTTAGTCATTATTCACTTCCTCTAGACAAAAACAAACCGGCTATGAGAACTGATTGGTGTATGCTAACCCCAATCACTCTCTGCTGAAAAGAGAGGAACTATTGAGAGATTTTTAGCATGAGAGACTCTGGATAGAACTATTGGAATATGAGGATCTTTAAACCCTTACAGTCTAAGCTCACATTCTTATCTTCATGTACCATGGAATATAATCATTTCTTACTGATACCCTCGAGTCTGAATGTCACGCACTTCACCTTGATATTCTCAGGTGTATCCAGGAAGTAGAAGATCTAATCAATATTGTCCATCTGGTCCTCCACCTCTTGGGAATCATTCATACCCTTAAAAGACGGAGGTCTCTCATGTAACAACTCATGAGATCGATCCATTTCTCTCTCAACTCCTAGTTGTACCTCAATAATTTAGTTTTGGAATTTTGGTACATTATGGTCCATGACATGAACTGCTTGCATGATAGTCTCTATAAGATTGTGATTCAAATGCAGATTCCCTTGAGGATAAATCCCTACACCCCCTTGTGGAACCCATGGAAGATATCTCAGAGGAATATCACTACATAATAAAAATAGAAGAAATGATCAGATGGTAGGATAATCCCAGTTCAAACTAGAGAACCATAAACAAAACTGATAATAAGATCAAGAACTCAAAATATGATATGCACATCCCAACAACCCATAGTAACTTTAGTCTCGTTAAGGCAAGGGTAGGTTAGAAACTTATCGCAACCTACTTCTCATGTCCTAAAAATCCTATCTCCAGTCTGCCAACTTCCCAAGACTGTGCATAACCATGCCTTTGATACCATTTTGTCACAAACCAACCTAGGAAACCCTCTCAAACTAGCACCTGACCTAATTTGTCACATACTTGAAGGGTGTTCTCGAACCCAAAATACTATTGAATATCACCCGAACAACAAAAAACAACCAGAGGGAACTATTTCTCTCAACATGAAGCAGACAACATGAAATATTTATACACAATAGGGATCGAAATAGTGGAAAATAAAAATAGGAAAATATATGTCATAATTGAAAGAAGACATTGAAAATGATACAAATCAAAAGAAGCTAAAAAAATCCAAAGTCTAAGTCCAAAAAAAGGAAAAACCCAAAATGAGAAATAACTACTCTGTGTGATAGTGTGGGAAAACTCCCACCATCTCACCACCAGCTACCCAGGCACAACTAATAGAAACCCCACTTCCTCACTGTGAAACCTTTTCTTTCCCGACATCGAAATACATAACAAGGTCTATGCACCACCGAAGGGCTAGACAGGGTGTGAGCTAAATATTCTTAGTAGGATTCCACCCATGTTTTCTATAACAAGTCTCTAATTTTTTTAAATGTGCAACATTAATGAAATCAAGTCATGATAATTATTTAAATTATTTTTATATCAAAACTGTGGTTAAACATTACCCATTTTTACAAAGTTCCAAGTAGTCCAAGTAAAAAAGTTTCAATGAATATATCATTTATCAAATTAGTTCAAAACATTCAAATACAAAACAGTAACAACCAGAAGCATGGGTAACATCACGTTAAGGATCACTACAAGTTATGATATCTAGAACACTCATACCCAAGGATAGAAAATCATGCACATCATATATCTAGACATATGCATCGAATATAGAGAGCATAGAAACACCATAGCAAGTGAACCTCCCAACTGGTCTAACAAGTCCCTAAAACAACGGGCCTAGGGAGCAGAGGAACACCGCATAAGTGAACCCCCCTCTAGTATCAATGAGTTAGGACTATTACTTCACTATACACTAAATTACCCAAAGCTTTTCATGTTCAAAATTTTCCAAACCATTTCATCAAAACCATGATTAAAATACCATTTCATAAGTCTATTTCACAATTATTTGAAAATACATTTTTCTTTTACCAAAATAATGGGAACACCAGATTTTCTAAAAAATCCCTTTGCACACACACAGACACACAAATAAATAAATCAATCATGATATCTTATTTAGAAAACAATTTATCAAAACCATAGAAATCAATTTACATATAAAAAAACCTAGAGATGAAACTAACCACCTCAAATAGGTTCACATATGTCACACAACAGGATCCACCAACAAGGAAGAAACACTAAGACAACATCAGAGTCCCTAGAATCGATTGTCATATCTTACTATCAATTTAACAAATAAATTAGTCAGTAGAGAAGATAAATGAAACATACCTCAATGAACTTTCACATCACACCACAACCAACACAAGGGTTTACCACCGGAAGATGATTTCATAACAAAACTATAAAGGTTCAAAAAGAAGAATCATCACCACAAGATCAATGGATCTCTAATCACAACGTCACGAAACTGCCACAGTAAATGAAAATAAATAATTAGTTATATTGTTTACCCAGAGAGATGCAGTGCAACCACCATGAAGATCAAGTGTCAAACGATGTGATCTGGAAGGAGTGAAGGAATCCAAAATCTCCCTGGAGAGGTCTTAGGTTTTTGAGAGAGAAGTATGCACGTCGAATGAAAAACATAAGATGTGTTGCACAGTTTAACATACTGGGTCAAAATATCTATGATGTAAACCACCCTTTTATGGCATAAGAACCTTGTTACTTAAGTATATTCAAAAACACTTTTCCTCAGGTTAAAATCTCAACCCATTATTTTACCGTGTAAAAGTTGTTCTTACGACGTAACATCAATTTACAACATAAAAATGAAATTTTCAACTTTCATGATTCTTGTGTCATAAATTGATTTCATGAATTGTGCTCAGTGAAACATTTACATAATAAATGTTTCTTACAGTGTAAGATGGTCCTTCAGGCAGTACTCGACCCATATTCTGTATTAACTCTCAAAATAACACCCCAACGCCCTTCAAAGCTTTTGATCACATTTATTCTCAGACTCCATTAATTCAAAAAAACATACAGCCCCAAATGTTAGGTCATTTTCTCTAAAAAATTCTCTCTATCCTTGAAAGACTCTAAATGCACCAAAAAAGGGAAATGAATAAAGGGACAAGTGGTACATGAGGGAAGGTAACGAGATGTTACAAAGTGTGTGTGTGTGTGCGCGTGTGTGTGTATGTGTTATCATAACACTATAATAAAACATAAAAAATGTGTTATATGCATGATATGTTAACAAAAATTTTATGTGTGTTCTTTCACAAGTGTGTTAACAAAATAGTTATTCAATACACAAAAACATATGTTCAAATCATTATATAAATCATAAAATTTACTTGTGTGTGTGTTGGAATATGTGCTAACAAAACAGTTTCACATATAGACACACAAAGACATGTGTGTTATCATAATAATTATATAACGTATAAAACATATGTATTGTGTATTATACACATTAAAACACACACACACACATGCGTGCATTCACTTGTGGTCACATGAAAATACACAAACATAAATTTTATTGAAAGAAACAATGGATATAAGTGATACAAATTGATATTCAATAGAATGAAATAGTCCAATAAGACCTCACAAGAAGAAAAAAGTGGACCAATAGCATTCCTAGTCTAACATAAGAGTGTATGATAAAACTCCTTGGTTGGAAAAATTCCATGAGTGTATAAAATATGCATAATTAGTTAAAAAATGTACATTAAAATATTATCGTTTGTATGAAATAGAGACACATCATAATTTATAAAACAAATGTTAAATTTTGAAATTAAATAATAATATATGGATGATTGAAAGAACGTAGGGAGAATGACATATGAGGATCAAAATGGAGAATTATTTAACTATCACTATTGCTTTTGATCCAAGAATGCCTTTCTTTGAAAAGTCTATTACATGGTTGACATGGTCATCCAACCAGAGGACCCTCGCACCTTTGGATGTCAAATGTTTTGCGCTTTATGTGAGAACTCACATCAGTTTCTTGTTACCCACGTTCGATCGCTCTCCCTATAAATACAAACTTCCCTTCTAAACACCTGCTCTAATTTTATTTTCATTTAATTTTCCCTTAACATTTTAGTGATTCAATAATGATGACAGATGGGAGCCTTGTCGAGGCATACATCACTAAAAATATTTACAAAGAGAAACTAAAGAGGATGGAATAACAAGCTATAGGGAGACGATCTGCCAATCAGAGGCACGACGTTCCCTCTGGATGCTTCTTGCAGATGGATCATAAAAATGTTTGACCTTACACAAAAGAAAAAGGTCCACCACACCTACTTCCTAAACTTGATTCAGGTTTCTTTAACTATTCATTTTCTTCTTCTATTTTCTCTTTCCTAGCCAGGATGAATTGTAAGTGGAATAAAGAAATGAAGAATAATCCAGTCTAGATTTTTTTTGCTACTGTTAGTGTGGGCCGAAGTAATTCTTTGTATTTATACGTATTTTTTCAAAAATATAATATTAATGCTTTAGAATAATTTTATAAATCTCTTGTATAGATGACAATTTTCAATTCATTTTCCCTCCAAGAATTTTCTGTAATGAATATAACAGATTAGGTGTGGATTTTTTATTATTGATTTTTGATGAAATAAATCGATAGAAAATTGAAATTTATTAAAAAAACCTCAATTTTACTAAAGAAATGACGTGAAAATTTTGACAAACTTTAGAAAAAACATCAACGAATCCCATAAGATAGTTTAAGGTTATTCAAATGAAGATCGTTGATGAAAAAGATTATTTGAATTGGCATGTATAATTGAATTGATAACCCGTTTACTGAATGTTCAAGAGAGAGAGAATGCTTAATGGGGTCTATCCTGGAATGATGGTGGGATCAAATAATATCCCCTATTACTCTTCATCATTTGTATTGATATGAATCTTCCTCATGTCCAAATGTTCATTAAGTAGCTCATCTAGTATGAGAATCATCAAATCGACAACCATTAAGGCCGGAAGTATTACCCACCCTTCCAAATGATCGATCAACAACAATGATGGTCGGTAATATTACCCACCACTGCAAAAGATAGATCACATATAGATTATCATGGACACATTTTGACACCTCTAAACACCAATCTTCCTAGGTTTTGTCTTTTTATAAGTTTGATTCATGGGAAACTAGTCTTTCCGAATGTGTACCATTACGAATCTCCAACTTCAAATATTCTTGATCTCGTCTTCTTGTTTTACACTTGTACTATGCCTTGGAATTTTTAATATTGAAAGTCACCTCATCTTTCAAGCCTTACATCAGTGCATTTAAGAGTTTGGCCACCACACTATACATGAGTAATTTGGTAGTGGACTATCCGGGCATTCATGTGCTTGGCCACCACACTATACCCGAGTAATTTGGTAGTGGACCACCTCAAAAACAAACTCATGTGAGGGATAGCTCAAAATCAATGGATATATCTTACCATGACACCTTTATAATGGTTAAGGGAATGTAGAGGCTGGTATTATGGGTCTAAACCTTACTAATATGAAAGTTTAAGAACCCATGTCCGACATTACAAATTTCTTATCAGGGTTTTGGCTAATGAAACCTCTTCTTTACAAGGGAATAGTTTCATCTAGCCTAAATGACCTCCACGATGAATCTCTATTCCAATATCCCCAATCCTTATGGAATACTAAGGTGATAATTCAAGAAAAAAATCTTGTCCATAACCACAATATTCCCTATTGAAAGAATCCATTATAAATAAGGGACACCAAGGTGGCCAACTAAAAATAGAGTAAGAGGAAAAACCTCAATAAACATAACAATATAAAGAAAAGGATAAAAAAATAGTGGATCCTAAAGACGTATAATGAATAATAGACAATATATATTTCCACTTGAACTCTTATTGGATTAATCACCTCACTCAATCATCTCCAACTCACTATCCAAGATCAAGATACCCCATCCTCAATCATCTTAGGTGATTTTACCAAATCAGATTCTATACTACTCTCCAACGCATGGGTGGTTATCGTGGTTACCCATTTCCAAAGGTAGTAAAAAAATTTGTTTAAAAAGAAACTCATTCTATTGAAATTTATCAATATCAAAGACTGATACACTTTTTTTTATCTCTCATGAACTTTCCATTACATTTCCAATTTTTAGAACTCTTAACCAAATGTGAAGTGTTGTTGACTTATAATACATTTAGGTAAATAATGGAATGAAATGCATTATACTCTAGATTATAATGAGGAATCTGTAGAAAAATTCTAACAATAAATCATTAAATATAAAAGATAAAATAATTAATAACAGAATTCTATAAACCTCCTTTTAAACTAAAATGTTCCAATAATTTTTCTTTTAAAGGGTATGGTATGTGAATAATAATAAAAAAGGATTTTCAAAGAAATAATGAGTCCATTAAAAACATAAAAATTAATAATAAATATAAAAAATGATATATGAATAACTAAACATTTTCAATTAACACTACTGTAGATGAAAATTCAATTAAACCAAGAAATTAATTTATGAAAACCTTCCCTTTATATCTCATAATATACTAATGGATTTTTCATGTGAAAATCTCACCTATCTCATTCATTGATTCATCCCCATCATAGAAAATATTATCATTGAACTCAAATCACACCCTCCATCTGAAACTTCTAAGAGTAAAGTTCATTTTCCAATACCAAAAAACCCACTATCTAAAGGATAAGCCAACACACATACTATTACATATCAATTTAATTATTAAAACTCTATATTTTATAAATATAATAACATTTATAAATGTTATTGTATAAAAAAATTCACTTTTTTAAAAAAAAACTAACCATTTTCAAAAATTTAATTACATTTCTAGTAAAAAAATTATTTATAAAAATTCATTTTTTAAAGGAAACTATTTTTGTTTTAATAATACTTAATTATGGTTGGGGGAAACCATATTAAAATGCCCAGAAAATACAACAGGAAAACTAAATATTTGGAATAAACACACGCAAAACCATTCCAGAAAAGCAACAACTAGTGAAAAGAAAAATCATGACACAACTTCTAAAACAAACATACAATGTTAGACATGTGGCCCTAAGTAGCATAACATTCTAGGGAATTATCTTGTTAATTTCAACCAAGGAGAAACTCCTCCAAATAAATTTTAGGAAAATATATTTTTTATAATAAACCAATCTTTAATCTCATGTTGAATATGGGTTTTAAACTTTCTAGCATACAATATCATAAATAATGCATTTGGTGATTTTGGAGTATGTCACTTGTGTTTTTTTATTAAAATGTCATTTCAAACTAAAACACACACTTTCAGTCATAATGGTCACATCGTGTGTTAACATAAAGTGAGACTGATTATCATATGTTAGAAAGGAACTATGATACATTTTCCTAAATTATCAAGACAATCAGAGCATGTTTTCCTGATTTTTTAGTGAGTGACACACTTTTTGAACTAAAATGTCAATTTTAAATGGGTAACTGACACTTTGATTCACAACGAACACACTATGTATCAGATTGAGGTTCAAATGATTCCTAAATGTGAAAAATGAATTATGATTTTTTTTTAAATTATAAAAATAATTTGAACGTTTTTTCTTGATTTTGAGAATGTCAGCTGACCTTTTTACTAAAATTGTAAGAACCCAGATCTTATTTTTAGGTATGTTCTCTTTCTTCTGGTTGTTTTTGAGAAAAAAGGGAATTTCTGGAATTTATAAAGTACACACCATGTGCTTTATGAGTACACACCATGTACTGGGTCGCTGCAGGAGGTCGTGTGCTGGTCATGTGATGATCACACACACAGCCATATAGGGGTGACCTGGAGGCTACCTAAAGTGAAGTACGGAAACGACAAGTACACGCCGTGTAGTTTTTTTCATTAAAGGTATCAGGGTCACATCTAATCACCAAAAACACCTTCTTCAATTTTTGGTTATACCGAGAGATTCTGTACATCCATGATCTTCCTCCTAGACCCTAACTAAGCATATAATCTCTAATTCGACCATCGTCTATTGCATTGGGATCACCTCGGTAAGCTCTACCTTCTTCTTGAGCTTTGTTTCTTGATTCCTCTTCTTTCTTAAGTTATCCTCTGTTGAATGTTTTGGACGTTTTTGGAGATCTTAGGTGTTCTAAAGTGATTCAATCCTTGAGACTCAAGTATATTGATCTTCCCACACTGAGGTAGGTGGTTTGTGCCTTTCTGTTGAAATTCTTTGAGTTATATTTGCAAAATCGCAAATACCCAAGAACAGGGTATTGCTCGTTTACTGTTTCATCCCTATTGTTTTCCTGCTATGCTTGTATTCTTGATTAGAGGTTAATTGAATTTGAATAGGGTTAATTTATATGATTTGGAAGTGTTTTCCCATGCATGATTTCCTATTTTGACCATTGGGTCTAGTTTTCCTAATAGGATATTGTTTACCTTCCATGCCTAGTATAGTAGGATGGGGCATTTGTATCCTTACATGCTGTTATGCTGTCGAATTCTTTCCAAGTAGTTCTTGAGGTTTACATTGGCTGATATACGTTGCTCTACCTTCTTAACTTACATAGGGTTGTGAGAACCTAGTGTAGTAGAACATAGGGAGAATGAAAGTAAGGGCTTCTCCAGAGTGTCTATTTTACTTATGATGCGAGACCATATGGGGAATTGACATAAGTGCTTCCTCAGAGTGTCTGTAGTTCCTCAATGTGGGGAATAGAGGGAATGTGACGTAAGTGCTTCCCTAGAGCGCCTTTAGTTACCGATATGAGACTATAGGAGGAATTGACGGTGAGTTCTTCCTTAGAGAGTCTATGCTTAAGCTGAACCAGAGTGGTTATATTGAGTGTACTTCTCGGAGGGTTGCTTGTGTTTCTAGGTAGGACCAGAGGGGATAGGCTGTGAGTACTTCCCAGAGGGTTACCTTTTCTGTTTAGATGATTTCTTGTATTTCTAAGTAAAACCATAGAGGATTGGTTGTGAGTACTTCCCAGAGGGTTACCTATTTGTGATCACCTGTTTTTGATTACCTATTTTGATTAGCTGTTGATTGATATATGAAACTGAATGCATTGAAACTGTGGATTGTTTACTACTGAGTACTTCCTTTTTTTACTACTTTCTGTACTTATTACCTACCAGATATTCACTAACTGTTAGGCACAGATCCTGTGGTGCTTTCCTACTAGGATTTAGTCTCACACCCTGTTTGGGCCATGCTTTTGGGCCCAAACAGATTATATTGTTTTAGGTATAGATAAGGGAAATCTCCCTTCTACTTCATGTACTTGATTTGATGTGGAGATGGAGAGCATGGGACGAAGCTATGGCTTGTGATTCTGAGGATTTGTTTACTTGCTTTCTTTTTTACTTTGGTTTAGTACTTTTTTATTCCATTCTTGTGATTTGTTTGGCTGCTTTCCTAGACATATGTGTTGATCATCATTCATATATATACGTGTGCTCCAGTTTTTTATTTCTAGTCTTCCACTGTTTACTTTTGTATGGATTTTTCCTGCTTCCTATATTGATATATTTTTTTACTTCTGCTATGTTGCTCTAGTAATGAGGGCATAGTTTCCCCGCTATCACACCCAAGGCCCTCGCTGATAGTTGGAAGCCTCTAGAATTTGGGGAAATGCACTTGAGGCTATGTGACCAACCAGGTACGGGGCGCCTTTGGGTGTCATCTAGAACCAGGATGTTACAATGTGGTATCAGAGGATTCTTTTCTTCTTGACTTACTGTTTGGAGCCTATAACCAAGGATATGATGGAATTGGTTCTTGGTATTAAGCTATGCCCGGGAGTAGCTATCTCGTGTACAGGGAAAAGCTAATATACCTCGTTTATTGCAATTTTTATGGTTTTTCAAGTTTACGGTTGATCTGATTATCACCATTGGGTGACTCACATGTATTGTGCTTATATTGTTGAAATTATTCAGGTTCTATTTCTATTGCAACTCAATGAGATGGGGGTATTCCGTCTCATGCATCATTTCAACACTTGCTAGAAATCACATGTCATGAATTCATTCCATTCCATTTAGTTTTCATTTGCAATTTCATGTTGTTGTGATAGATGTAGTGCCAGATATCCATGCTATTTTGATATATGCTTTGATAGAATATATGTTGTATGACAGATTATTGTTTGTGTAAATTTTTGTTTGAATGGATTCCAAACTATGGTTCTTGAGGTTTTATGGGCCCTCACTGATTAGAATTTGGTGAATCATTGACTTTTTTACCTTTTTATAACATGTGAAAGATGATAAGATTTGATTCTCGGGGAGTATGGGCCCTCATGGATCGATATTTGGCACTTTAATGTTCATTTTAGTGTTTTTCTGGGCTCTGGAGTAGTTTTTGAGGCTTACTGTCTGGAAAACCAGAGAATACATGTCGTGTAGTTTTGAATACAAACCATGTGTTCTTCTGTTCAGAAAGAAACTATTTTTCTTATGTACATGTTTTGTACCATATGTACACACTGTGTAGTCTCTAACCGTGTCTCAGACTTTGTGGGAAGAGACACGGTGTTTGAAATCTTTCGTAGGACACATCGTGTACCGGATGTACACTCTGTGTTGTAGAACCATGTAACCAGACGTGTCATTAATAACATGGATTGGTTGAGTCCTTCCTAATACATGTCGTGTCCATTTAGAACACACCGTGTAGAGTAACCAGAGTACCCAGCCATGTAACAAACAACACGGGTCAGTGAAATATTCCTAGTACATGTTTTGTCCATCAAGAACACGCCATGTAGTGTGATCCATGTAGTGTGACCCGTGTATCCGGCCGTGTCACTAACAACACAGGTCGGTGAAGCTCATCTATTACATGTCATTTCTGTCACGAACATTCCATGTAGTCTTCTTCAAGGAGAACTGTGTGTCTTAGTCATGTAAGGGGACCTGATAAGGGGAAGAGTATTCAAGTACACGCCATGTGTTAGGACAACACGCCGTGTGTTTCGGGTGTTACACAACCAGTTTTGGTAGGAGTACACACCCATGTGTTTGACTTATAATAACACGCCATGTAGGTGACGTACACTCCATGTAGTCATGTTCTTCAAAACATGAATGTTTTATTGCTCCTGTTCCCTTCTTATACTTTCAGTTCTAATTCCATGATAATCTTGATCTAAGGTGTGCATTTGACCTTGCAGAGTCATGCTGCCGAGACGTCCTCCAGTTATACGCCAGTTGCAGGGTAGTGATCAAACACCGGATGTGGCTGATCAGAGACTACCTATACATCCTCCTATTATGCTAGTCTTGGAACCAGCTGTTATTCCGGACGCTGGTGCTGATGCACAGTTTAGGGAAGGCTTTATGAGGATGATTTATACCTTTCAGGGAGCACCACCTCTTTCCCCGTCGATGGCAGAATTGACACAGGTCTTTCAGCAGCAGAATCATCCCTTCTTCACGGGGGAAAGAGGACCTTGGGATGCATAGTCATGGTTAGAAGCCATTCATTCTATCTTTGAGCATCTGTAGAAGCCTCCAGAGAGGAGAGTCAAACTCACTACTTACATGATTCGAGACTCCACCAAGAGATGGTGGGATGTGATCTCATTGGTTGGATGCTAGAAGGTTATGGCATGTTATGAGTTTCAATGCATCTTCTTTGACAACATCTATCTAGAGATCTTGAGGGTCGATCGAGCTCAAGATTTTATAAGTCTGGAGCAGGGAAATTTTTCTGTCATGGAGTATTCCTCTCGCTTTACCGAACTGCAACACTTCACACATACTCCAGGAGGTGATCAGTTATTCCTGGAAAGGAATTTCTAGGATGGTCTAAATCACGACATCCGATCGTAGGTGAACATCTTAAAGTTGAATTATATCACTTATATCATTAACCAGGTGCTGATTACGAAGCGCAATCTGAGAGATTCTGGAGTTGTGAGCCAGGGAAGCTCAACATCTGGAGTTATTATTCCTCCTACTGACAGCAGGAAGCGTCGTTGGGAGTCTACACGTGGAGATCCAAGGAGGTGAGATACATATTTTGGTATTTAGGTGGTGTGATACCAGTACAGAAAGAGTGGTCATACGAGGCCACACTGCCCGAGAGACCCAGTGGAGTGCCGATCTTGCGGTTAGATGGGTCATCTTCAGCGCTTCTGTCAGATCTTCTCACCAGTAACTGGTGACAGGGGTTCTTCTATGACTCCTCATTTAGGATAAACAACACAATTTTCTCAGAAGTTTAGGAACTAGAGTTCTTCCAGCCGTTTAAGCCGAGGTGGAGGTCATTTCCATGGTAGCCAGTCACCCGGTTTTCAGCGACAACAGGGTGGATCAACTTAGGGTTGTTAGACTTTTTTAGTGGAGCAAACCCAACAAGAACAAGATCCCAGACCCTCTACAGTTCGAGGTACGATTTTAGTAGCCTCAGTTTTAGCTTCTGCTCTTTTTGATACAGGGTCTTCCCATACCTTTATATATTTTTCTGTTGTGGAGAGCCTTGGTCTTTGCATCTTTTCTTTTACGGATATCTTGAGATTAAACACTCCATTGGGGACTAGAACAGATATTGTACGTCAGTACAAGGAGTTCCCTATGAAGGTTGGTGGGTGTCACTTTTTGTGGGACCCTTATGTACTAGAGATGATATGCTATGATGTCATTCTCAGAATGGACTATCTAGTTTTGTTCCAGGCAGTCGTCGATTGCTATCGTCGTAGGGTGAGTTTCACATCACCAGAGGGTTGATCTTTTCTTCATAAGGGCGAGTGGGATTTCCAGGTGAGCAGAGTAGGACTCGAGAATCATGGGTTGGGAGGATGTATTGCCTAGATTTCTAGTCTATATCTAGATGAACAGGGGACTTCACAATTAGACTTTCCTCCAGTGGTGGATCATTTCAAGGACATTTTTTCAGAGGACTTTTCAAGTTTTCCTCCAGATCGAAAGGTGGACTTTTCTATTGATCTAGTGTGAGGAGCGGAATCAGTTTCCATTCCTATTTATAGGATGTTTATACCAGAGATATAAAATCTTAATAAGTAGTTGGAGGAGTTATAGGCAAAGGGTTTAATCATACCTTATACTTCTCCTTGGGGTTCGCCTGTCCTTTTTTCGAAGAAGGTGGATGATATCCTCAGGATTTGTGTGGATTATCGGAAGTTTAACCAGTTGACGGTCAAGAATCGATATCCATTACTGACGATTGATAATCTATTTGATCTGATTAGAGGATACCGGGTGTTCTCGAAGATTAAATTGAGGTCCTGTTACCATCAGTTGCGCATTAGACCATCAGATATACCTCTTACAGCCTTTCAGAGTAGGTATGGTCTATACGAGTATATGGTTATGTTGTACGGTCTCATGAACGCGCTTGCGGTCTTCATGGAACTGATGAATAGAGTGTTCCATCCATACTTGGATTCTTTCGTGGCGGTCTTCGTGGACAATATCTTGGTGTACTCTCACACTTGACACGACCATGCTACCCATCTTGAGATCATTTTGAGTACACTGAGAGAGAATCAGTTATATGCTAAGCTCTCAAAATGACACTTTCGGATGGACCAGATTCACTTCATAGGTCATGTTATCTCAGAGACAGAATTGTCAGTAGACCCAGATAAAGTGAGAGTAGTATTTTCCTGGGAGCTTCCAAAGAACTTCTTTCAGGTATGATGTTTTCTAGGGCTGGATGGATACTACATATGTTTCATACAAGACATTTCACGCTTAGTAGCACCATTGACGGGTCTGACTAAGAAGGATGAAAAGTTCTTGTGGTCAGATTCTTGTGAGTCAGCCTTTCAGGAGTTGAAGGGGAGGTTGAATTCAGAACTGATACTAGTCTTTCTAGAGCCATTCAAGAGCTATACGGTGTCTGGTGAGGTGTCAGGTATCGGGGAATGATCTATGCTTATGCAGGGAGGAGTCGTTGCGTACGGGTCTCAGTAGTTGAGACCACATGAGAGGAATTACCTGACGTATAATCTCAAGATGGATATAGTTTTTCATGCCTTACGCTATTGGAGACATTATCTTTTGGGAGATAATTTTGTGGCTTTCACTGACAACAAGAGTCTCAAGTACATCTTCACTCAGCGTCATCTGAATTTTAGACAATGAAGGTGGGTTGAGTAACGTCAGTCTTTTGACTTCGAGCTTGCCTATACACCTATGAAAGGCAATGCAGTGGTTGATGCATTGAGCAGTACGACTCAGATACAGGAAGTTTAGGAGGCCAGCAGTGAGTGAAAGGTTATGGATCTGTTCTCTGAGATGTATATGGAGGTGCATGACAGTCAAGGGAATCCGTTTCTTTCTTCTGTAGATGTTACATCTAATCTTCATGATCGAGTTATAATGAGGAAGCTATCAAATTCAGAAGGCCTAGTCCTATGGGAAAGTGTGTCAGGAGAGAACCCTATTCATGTATGTAGAATAGGCAAGGATGAGATCTTGTATTTTCATGGGTGTGTATGGGTGTCTGCAGACATACATGTGGTGCTTATGCAGGACTTTCATTCCTCAGTTTGGGCAGTTTATCCTGGTGTCACAAATATGTATCGTGGTCTAAACCATTAATATTGGTTTCTAGGTATAAATAGGGTTTTTGGTGGTTTCATTATAAGGTGCTCCACCTATCAGCAGGTGAAGGCAAAGCATCAGTGATCAGCAGGACTTTTATAGCAGTTACCCATTCCTGAGTGGAAGTGGAATGATGTCGCAATAGATTTCATGACAGGGTTTCCAAGGTCACCTCAAGGGAGTGATGCATTTTGGGGTGTCATTGACATACTCACAAAGGTTTCTCACATCTTTTCGATCAAGGAGACCTTCAATGTCGACGAGCTTGGACAGTTGTACATCTTTGAGATTTTGCGCTTATATCAAGTTCCACACTCCATTTTTTCATACAAAGATGCACGTTTTACTTCTCGGGTCTGGAAGGGGATTCATAAGGCTTTGGGTGCACAAGTACATTTGAGTACAACTTACCACCCCAGATAGATGGTTGGTCCGAGAGTACAATACAAGTGCTTGAGGACATGCTTCGAGCATTTATTCGGAATGTTGGAGGTTCTTGGGATAAGAACATACCTCTTATAAAGTTTTCCTACAACAATATTTTTCAAGAAACTATTCAGATGGAACCTTATGAGGCTTTGTACGGTAGGCCATGCCAATAACCCTTATGTTGGATAGAGGCAAGAGAGGTAGCCTTGTTGGGACCTCATCTTGTTCAAGAGACCTCAGAGAAAATAGAGTTGATTTGGAAGGGGATGGCTACTGCATAGTCAGGATAGAAGTCTTATGCTGATCAGCAGAGACGACCTCTAGAGTTTGAGGTCGGGGGTCTGGTTTTCTTGCATGTCACACAGAGGTTGGGACACAAGAGTATTAGGAGATAGGGTAAGCTTTAACCAAGGTATGTTGGGTCATTTGAGGTGTTGGAGAGAGTTGGTCTAGTTTCTTATCAGTTTCAGTTACCTCAGAGGTACATGGATATGCATTACGTCTTCCACATTTCTCAACTTTGACGTTACTTCTCAGACCCATCTCATGTCTTCCAACCCAAAGAGGTTGAGTTGGAAGTGGATGCATATTTTGAGGATCATCCTATCCGGATTGTTGATCAAAGTATGAAAGTTCTCTCTGGCTAGTTTGTTCCTCTGGTACGGGTGCTTTGGTAGCACAGATGAGTACATGACAAGACTTGGGAGAGGGAGGCCGATGTATGATTACAATAGCTAGAGTTGTTCAAGGTTTCTTCTTCTACGATGCCTTATAAGGGGAATTCAAGGACAAATTTATTTAAGGGGGAATTTTGTATGAACACGGATCTTCTTTTCAGGCATATTTTCTTTCTTCTGGTCATTTTTGAGAAAAAGTGGAATTTCTGGAATTTTTTAAGTACACACCGTATACTTTATGAGTACACGCCATGAAATAGTTTTTCGTAGGAGGCCATGTGCTGGCCATGTGATGGCCACACACACAACCATGTGGGGGTGACCTAGAGGCCGCCTAAAGTAGAGTATGGAAATGGAAAGTACACGCCGTGTACTTCCAAAGTATAGGCCATGTATTTTTTTCATTAAATGTATTGGGGTCGCGTCTAATCGCTAGAAACACCTTATTCTAGGTTTGTTTTAGCCGAGATCTTCCATACAGCCACAATCTTCCTCCAAGACCCTGACCGAGCATCTTATCTCTTATTATACCACCGTAAATTGTGTTGGGGTCGCCTTGGTAAGATCTTCCTTCTGATGGATCTTTTTTTTCACGATTCCTCTTCTTCCTAAAGTTATCATCTATTGAAAATTTTAGATTTTTTAGTAGATATTAGATGTTATAAGGTGATTCAATCCCTGAAACTCAAGTATATTGATCTTCCAATGCCGAGGTAGGTGGTTTGTGACTTTCGGTTGAAATTATTTTAGTTATATGTGAAAAATATCCAATAACCAGGAACGGGGTATTTCATGTTTACTATTTCATCCCTATTGTTTCCTTGCTATGCTTGTAAGCTTGAGTAGAGGATAATTTAATGTGAATAGTGTCAATTTCTATGATTTGGAAGTGTTTTCCCATGCATGATTTAATGTTTTGACTGTTGGGTCTAGTTTTCCTATTAAGCTGTTGTTCACCTTCCATGCCTAGTATAGTAGGATGAGGTATTTGTATCCTTACATGATATTATGATGTAGGCTACTTTCCAAGTATTTATTGAGGTTTACTTTGGCCGATACACATTTCTATACCTACTTGACTTACACAGGGCTGTGAGAACCTGGTGTAGTAGACCATAGAGAGAATAGACATAAGGGCCTCTCCAGAGTGTCTGTTTTACTTACCATGCGAGGCCATAGGGGGAATTGACGTAAGTGATTCCTCATAGTGTTTTTAGTTTCTTTACACGGGCCACAGAGGGAATGTGATGTAAGTGATTCCCTATAGCGCCTTTAGTTACTGATATAGGACTATAGGAGGAATTGATGATGAGTGCTTCCTCAGAGAGTCTATGCTTAAGCTGAACCAGAGGGGTTAGACTGAGTGTACTTCCAAGAGGGTTTCTTGTGATACTAGTTAGGACTATAGGGGATAGGTCATGAGTACTTCCTAGAGGGTAACCTTTTGTGTTTAACTGCTTGCTTGTGTTGCTTGGTAGGACCAGAGGGGGTTGGCTGTGAGTACTTCCTAGAGGGTTACCTATTTGTGATTACCAGTTTGTGATTACTTGTTTTTATTAGTTATTTCTTGATATATGAAACTAAATGCATTGAAACTATGGATTATTTACTCCTGAGTACTTTCTTGTTTACCGCTTTATGTACTTATTACCTGTCAGATATTCAGTGACTATTAGGCATAGATCTTGTGGTGGTTGCCTATTGGGATTTAGTCTCACACCCTGTTTGGGCCATGATTTTGGGCCCAAACATATTATATTATTGTAGGTATAGATAAGGAAATTTCCCTTCTACTTCAGGTACTTGATTTTCTGTGGAGTTGGAGAGCATGGGACCAAGCTATGGTTTGTGATGATGAGGAGTTGTTTACTTGCTTTCTTTTGTACTTTGGTTTAGTAATATTGTATTCCAGTATTGTGATTTGTTTGGATACTTTCCTAGACATATGCATCATGCATCATTCATATATATACGTTTTCTCTAGTTTATTATTTCTAATCCTCTGTTGTTTTCTTTTTATGGATTATTCCTGCTTCCGCTATTGCTATTTGTTTTACTTCCGCTGTGTTACTCTACCAATGAGGGAATAGTTTTTCCACTATTACACCCAAGGCCCTTGCAGCTAGTTAGAAGCCTCTAGCGTTCAAGGAAATTCACTTGAGGCCCTGTGACCAAATGGGTATGGGGCGCCTTTGGGTGGCTTCCAAAACCGGGACATTACAAAAATTAATGACAATTTTAAATAAAAAAGACACACTTTGAGACATACCAGCTACATGATCATTCATATTGAGGTGCGCTGATTCCTAAAAGCCAAAAAATGACTTATGGATCATTTCCTAAGATATCAAAACAATCTGAATGTGTTTTCTTGGTTTTGAGTATGTCACTTGTCCTTTTTACTAAAATTAATGTCACTTTTAAATTAAAAGACACAGTTGGAGTCGTATCGGTCACACCGTATGTTGGATTGAGGAGAATTTGATTTATACTTGAAAAAAATTACTTATGGATCATTTTCATGAAATATAATAACAATATGAATGTGTTTTCCCAATTTTGAGTATATCACTTGTTCTTTTTACTAAAATTAATATCAATTTTAAATAAAAATACACTCATGGAGTCATACAAATCACACTATGCATCATACTATGGTCTGACTTGTTCCTATGCGTCAAAAATTACTTATGGATCATTTTCATAAAGTACCAAAACAATATGAAGGCATTTTATTGATTTTGAGTATGTCCTTTTTTTACTAAAATGTTATTTCAAACTGAAAACACGCACATTGAGTCATACTGGTCAAAAATTATGTTGGTTTAACGTGAGATTGATTCCTATATATCAAAAATGACTTATGAATCATTATCATAAATTATCAAGATAATTAGAGAATGTTTTCTTATTTTTCAGTGAGTGACACACTTTTTGAACTAAAATGTCAATTTTATACTCACAACGGACACTTTAAGTCATACCAACCACATCGTGTATCGAATTTAGGTGTGGATGATTCCTACACATCATAAATGGATTATGGATCATTTTCTTGAAGTATCAAAATGATTCAATTTTTTTCTCAGTTTTGAGTATGTCACTTTTCCTTTTTACTAAAATTAATGTCAATTTTAAACTAAAACCACACAATTTGAGTCATACTGGGTACACAATGTATCAAATTGAGGTTTGGTTGATTACACCATGTCTTTTTATCCTAAAATTAATGATCATAGTACATGAGTAAATGATCCCTCTTGATGGAGTAATTTCATTGTGATCCTTATGAAAATTAGCAAAATAAGTATTAGATAATAATTATAAATAAATGAACTAAAAAAAGTAGGTAAAATGATGAGAAAATGTAACAATCCAAACAGTTATGAATAAAATTACCTTTTTTAATTGAATTTCGAATGGATATAGAAAACACATGAAATAATTTTGTTTTATTATATAAAATTGTATTTAGATTACCGTTAAGTATCCTTACAGTTGATAATATTTTTGTTGAACAATGATCACATGACAAGTATAAATATAGGGTTTTAAAAAAAAATTTTCACAGAGATTAAGAAATTGACGGCCTCATCCAGTAGGATCATACCCTATGAATCCATTTTATTAGATCTTCTGAGGGAGATAGAATTTTTGTTCTTTTCCCTAGACTAATCCCAAGTCAAGATCGAGCAACTTAATCATGAGTGAAACCATTTGCAAGAGAAGTTAAAGCTCATCGAGATCACGACCCAAACCATGTTCACTGAACGACCCCATGAAAGCCCCACTATTGCACACCATACTCTTAGAGTGTATGCTAGTGTAATAAAGGGATATATAAAAATACTCTAACATTATGATTATGTGCATTATTTTTTTATACAATAATTAATATACTTTCATTTTATTATTGTTTCTTTGTAAATGATTTTTAAAGCACAAATAATATTTTTGCTTAATATTCAAATATAATTAAGAAATCTATTTTGATGAATTAATGGAATTTTCAATTATATAATATTTTAATAAAATATTATTATTAAATTAATTTTATTAAATATAAATGATCGTACAATATTTTTGAAGTCAAATGTAATTTTTATTAAGGTTTGAAAACTGTTTTTGTTAAACACTCTCAATTTTTAATAAATGTCAGTTTTTATTTTAAAAGTGAAAATTTACATATTTAAAAAATTATTTAGATAAAATAAATTTCATTTTTGGAATCAAGATGTCTAAATTATCCAGCGATGAATTTTTCATAATTTTCTGAGACAATCAATTTTTTTGGTAAAAAATAAATACCATATAATTATATAATATGTTTTATGACCTCATAATGGCCCAATAGTAATGTAATAAAATACTATAAATGGTAGAATCAGACAAATATATTTTTTAATTTAAAATAATTTAATTTGATGTTTATTTGTTAATGCCTCAGTGGATCCTCCAAGACATATAAGATATTTTAAGATTTTAACATCATTTCTTTGAAAGTGTGTCTCACCTCCACATAAGAGAAATATTTTAATATCTTTAGACCATATCCTTATAAAATAATTTATACCACCCCCCTTCCAGAAACCATGGGGAAAACCCATGGGATGGTTTGTGGTTTGGAATATTTTAGTGTGTAGTGTCCAAAACCAAAATAAAAAAGAATCCCCCTACCTTTCCTATATAAACCCACCCAAACTCTCATTTCTATTAACTCAAGCAATTTTAAGCCTGAAAACCCTCTTTCCCATACTCCCTAGAGACCTCCCAAGTTTCCCTTAATCTCCAAGAGACTTTGGGATCACACATCCAAGTAAGGGATCTACCTCTCTCTTTTTCCTTCAAGCACCTCTTTTATGTCATGACTTTCAATTTTCATTTTCTTTATTTGGGATATGTTCTTCCATACCTTATTACTATCCATTTTATGTATACATTATTGGATCTTCCTTTCACTCCTATTAATCCCCCCTATGATCCTTTAAACCCACCTGTTACTATGCTGAAATTCCGTAAGGGAATTCTGTCTTCTCATCTCCATTCAAGAATTTTATTTTATATTATGGATCTAAATTCCATTTCACATGTTGGGATATTATGTTCCATGATCCCCTTACTATATATCCCACATATAAATTATAATAGACACCTTTCTCTCTCATCAACCCAATTTATGAATTTCTATATGATGTCGTTTTGTTTCCAAAATTGCATCGTGATTTTCCATGCCAAAATCATCATGTATTGAATACCATACCCATTACTATATCATGGGTATTAAAATTTATACACACATACATATTGAACAATGACATACATGTTTTAATTCCAAATTCCTTGATAATGTAATAAATTATGATTTAGAATGAATCCATGTTATATGATCTATGCAGAACACTTAAGTATGAGATTTAAAGGATTTTGAAGGGTGTGTCCTGATAGCGCTCCAATGCATTGGGTAATGTTATGTATCATGATATGTCATGTTGGGATAATGGTTTACATGATTCCTTTATAGGAATTTTTTCCATTATGTTGGGATAGGGGTTTACCTGACCCCTTTCTGTTAATGATGTAGTGCTTTAAGTTGTTGGAACATTTGTAGGTTATGATGATCGTGTTATATCATGACTTTATGTTCATTTTTCTCTTATGATCCATTGAGATGTCTATTGGATAACATGTATTGTATTTCTCATATTATGCCATGTTTAATCCCTTTCTATGCTTTATACCTCACCCTTTTCTTATGTATGTCCCTAGGCTATCCCATGCAATGCTAAATATAAAGGAATGTTGTGGTCATGTAAAAGAATTTTTCAATAAAGTTGTGTATTTCATGTTTTAAGTTGTTATGTAATGTTACTAAACCTTAAATACACTGGATATCTCAATCTTCTGAGTTTTATGAAGTGAAATTTTATCTAATAAATCATGTTTAAATATGAGATAAAGAGCAGGGTCGTTATAGTTGGTATCAGAGGATAGGTTTAGTTATTTTGGGATTAGGATTAGAAAACTCTAGTGAAATAATTAGGGATAAGACTATGTATAATTAACGAATACCTAAATTTTGGTGAGTATATAGTATGTAGTTTATCAAGAAAATACATCCCTCTCTGGATACGAACAAGTATAGGTGGCTCCAACACAGATGTATCTAGGGATAAAAACTGAAAATAGCGTATTGAGCTCGACTCGAACAAGAACTGGTGCATGAAAATGGGACATCCTGCACTCTTGGTTCGACACTCCTGGGGGATATTCTTTTATAAATTCATAATATTAGTATGAACCATTATTTAGGGAACAAAAAATGCCCCTAATAATATATGATAAGAAGTAGATCATGGATAACTTAGATCAAAGATTATAAATTCATAAGTTAAAAAGATAAATTTAATTTATCAGTTGTCCCATTTTTTCATTGGATTCCCCTTTATGTGCTTAATAGTTAAAAATATTCACCCCTAATTTTACTTTTATTCTACTCAATGGACAGTAATAGGAGTAATCAAGCTAACAATTGATGTGAAGATAAATTTGATGAGTGCTCTAATGAGATACCCAATCCGATGGGACCAGGTATCAAAAACTTTTTCCTAATACCCACTTAGTTAACTCAAGTTTTTAATAGAAAATTTGATCAAGAGGAACGTCCAACCCCACTAATAAAAAACAAGTCGCAATTGAGAGATTCATGAGAGAAATAATTCCAACTTTCAATGGATTATCTGATCCCTCAATCACCAAACAATGGATCAACTCCATTGAGAATATCTTCTCCATCCTTCAATGTTCCAAACAAGAGAAGGTTCTTATGAATACTTATCATATGGACGGTGGAGCTGATCAATGGTGAACATTGATAAAAATTTGAATAATGAGGAAGAGATCAAGGTGATGGGATGAAAGGATTTATGGAAAATGTTTCTTGATAATTATTTTCCCCACACCCTCCATCTTAATATGGAAAGAGATTTACTATCACTCAAGAAAAAGGACAACAAATCTGTTGGGGCGTTATGATGAAAAATTCACCAAACTTGCACGATACGCCTATTATTTTGTTGTCACCTCGAATGAAAGGTTGAACACTTCTTTGGTGGGCCAAAACCTAGAATATGGAAATCCCTTGAGATCTGTGACTTTGACAGCTATAATGAGATTGTTCGATGTTCCCTCAAAGTCGCAGTGGAAATCAACGAATCTCAGAGGTATATTAGGGACAATAATCTGAAAGTGGACTTTAATTCTAGCAATCTGATGGATAAATCCAATGGTTATAAAAAAATTTCAACACCCCACTTGTCAAAAGTGAGGAAAGAATCACCCTAGGAATTGTATAAAGGGGACAAGGAAATGATTTAGGTGCGGGAAGTAAGGGCACCTAGCCAGTGGTTGGAGACAAGAAAAACCCTCTACTACGACTGAGGAAAGGAATGCTCCATTAAATCCTCAATGCATTTTTCATTGATATAACTGCAATGACCAAAAGAACTTTGAGAACCAGTACCCTAATCGAAGGGTTTTTAGAGGAAACCAACAACCTCCAAGTTAGAAAGGGTGAGATTTTGGCATCACTACCACCAAAGTTAATCCATACAATGAAATGGTGACAAGTACGCTGGTTATTCATTTTAAAATAATGAACATACTATTGGATTCTGTTTATACACTTTATTTTATATCCGGAATGTTTATTAGAACAATCCAAACATCACCATAAAGAATAGAAGTAGAGATGTTGGTGAAAATGAAAAATGGGGTAATTATTACATCCTGTGAATATAACTTCTCCCCTATCATAAGTTTTATATTAAACTTCCTAGAAAAGCAGATCATACTTAACTTGGTGTAATTTGATTCAATTCTTATCCTAGATTGACTTTCCCTATATAGAGCCAATATAAATTGTCACGAGAGGGAAATCACTCTCCATATGGTGAATCAACCCCCGATTCAATTCATGTGAAAGGAGAAGGATGAATCTTCTTTAGAACCATTATCTAAAGCATGAATACTACTTCCATATGGGAACACATATCATTATCAGATGATTGAGTCTGTGGAAGGAACCATCCTAGAAGAAATTCCTACCATGATGGAATTCGCTGATGTGTTTCCCAAGTAATTTCTTAGTGTTCCTCCTGGAAGAGATGTTGAATTCTCAATTGATCTTATACCTGGGGAATTTCTAATATCCAAGACTCCATATAGAATGGCTGTTGTGGATCTTGAGGAGCTAAAGAAACAACTACAAGAGAAACTAGATAAAGGGTTTATACGCCCAAGTTCTTCACCATGGGGTGCACTAGTCCTCTTTGTCGAGAAGAAGGATAGGTTAATGTTCCTTTGCATTGATTATCGTGAGCTCAAAAAAATCATGATAAAGAACAAGTATCCTTTTTCCACGAATTAATGACTTGTTCAATCAGATATGTGGAGAAAAATACTTCTCTAAGGTGGAACTGCGGTCAGGATATTACCAAGTAAGGGTTAAAAAGGAGGATATCCCCAAGACTGCTTTTCATACAAGGTATGGGCACTATAAATTCAGAGTGATGCCTTTAGGAGTCACTAATTCTCTAGAAATATTCATGGACTTGATGAATATAGTCTTTAGTAATTACCTCAAAAAAATTTGGTGGTATTTATTAACAATATTATAATATAATCTAAAACCAAGGTGGAGCATGAGGAGCATATAAGAATTATGAAAGAGACCTTATAAAAAGAGAATATCTTTGAAAATTATAGGAAGTGTGAGTTTTTGTTGAAGGAAGTCCCATTCTTGGGGCATATCATCACAAGCAATGGGATATATTTGGATCCTTCCAAAACAAAATCAATTGAGGGATGACCAAGGTCGACATCTGTGATGGATATCTATAGCTTCCTGGGGTTATCTAGATATTATCACCGATTTTTGAGAAATTTCTCACGATTTTCAAACCCTCTTACCAAGATAACTCAAAAAGGATTCAATTTTTCTATGAATAAGGAATGTGAAGAATGTTTCTTGGAGTTTAAGTAGAGGATTATCACTGCCCCTGCACTCAAACTATCCATAAGTGGGGAGATTTTCGTAATCTTCAATGATGTCTCGAAGAAGGTCTTGGGATATGGGTTGATTAAGAATGAAAAATTCATTTCCTATGCCTCAAGGCAGTTAAAAATTCATGAAAAAAACTATCTCATGCATGATCTAGAGTTGGAAGTTGTGATCGTTGTGTTGAAAATATGGTAGCATTGTCTCTTTGGGGAGAAGTGTGAAATATATATAGATCACAAAAGTCTCAAATATATATTCACATATAAAGAGCTAAATTTGCACCAAAAAAGGTGGTTAGATCTCATCAAGGATTATGAATGATCAATCCATTACCACCTTGGGAACGAGAACAAGGTTGAATATGATCTAAGTAAAAAAGGACCCAAGAATTCTATCATTGATGAGAATTGTAAAGGACCCAATATTCTTATATTTTATGAAGATTTTAATGGTAATCATAACTAAAGTAATGTCATTAATTCTTTCATATACGATTGTTCAACCATCTATTTTGGAAAGGTTAAAGGATGCTCAAAATGCTGATGTGGGAATTCAGAAGAAAGTGTAAACTATCATAAAAAGGAAATTCTCAGAGTTCAATGTTAATGAAGATGGAATTTTGAGATTTGGGTCAAGAATATGTGTTCCATCAAATAAAGAGTTAAAGAAAAACATTTTGTATGATGAACATAGTTCGAATTTCTCTATTCAATCAGAAAACATGAAGATGTATCGAGATCACCGGGAGCACTATTGATAGCATAGCATGAAGAAGGAGATCACTAAATATAAATCAATGTGCTTGATAAGTAAAAAAGTGAAGGTCGAGAGGAATAAATATAAAGGGATGATATAACCATTACCCATACCAACATGGAAATGGGAAAACATCAACACGTACTTTGTCACAAGACTTCCGAAGACACCCAAAGGAAGCAATGTTGTCTGGGTTATTGTGGATCATCTTATGAAGACTGCACACTTCATTTAAATTCAAGAATATTTTTTATTGGGTCAAATAGCATGGATATACATTAGATAAGTGGTAAGGTGGAATAGAGTACCACTATTGATTGTGTCCGATTGAGATTCATGATTAACCTATATCTTCTTGAAGAATCTCTAATATGGTCTGAATACTGAGTTGAACTTCAACACGACCTATCACCCTAAAACTAATGGCCAATCTAAACAGACTATCCAGAAACTTGAGGACATGTTGAAATCTTTATCAATGGACTTCAAATGTGGATGTGACCAATATCTTCCTTTGGTGTATTTCTCTTACAACAATAGTTTCCACTCAAGCATCCAAATGGCTCCTTATGAATCTCTTTATGGGAAGAGGTGGAGAATATCAACATGTTGGGATGAAGTTGGGGAACTAAAAATTATAGGACTGAAAATGGTTGATGAAATAGTGGATAAGGTTAAGACCATCCAGTAGCACATCAAAGCTACTCAGAGTTGACAAAAGAGATATGCTGACAATCGTCGATGAGACTTAGAGTTTGATGTTGGAGACATGGTATTACTCTACATATCTCCATAAAAGAGAGTTATGAGATTTTGGAAGAAGGGAAAGCTTATTCCAAGTTACATTAGCCCTTTTTAGATCTTTATCGCATTGGGGCAGTGGCCTATCGACTAGCACTCCCACCGAACCTATCTCAAGTGCATGATATTTTCCATGTTTCACTCTTAAAGAAGTACAAAACAGACCTATCACATGTACTAAATCTAGAGTTGGAACCATTGTCGAATGACCTCTCTGATAAAGAGAAGCCGTTGAAGATCTTAGATAATAGAGAAAAAGTTCTACAAAATAAAACAATGCCCCTCGTCAAACTGTTTTGGAGCAACCATAAGTTTAAAGAAGCAATATGGGAACTGGTGTAAGTGATGTGGTAGAGTTACCCTCATCTGTTTTAGTTTTGGAAAATGAAATTTTTACTGTGAAATTTCTTAAGGGGGAAGGTTTAAATGACCCAAATTATTATGAATAAAATTCCCTTTATTTTAATTGAATGACTTATGGATATAGAAATCACATGAAATCCTTTTGTTTTATTATATCCAATTGGATTTAAATTACCATTAAGTATCCTTACCATTGATAATATAGTCGTTGAACAATGATCACATGACTAGTATAAATAAAGGGTTTTAACAAATCCTTTTGACATAAACAAAGAAAGTGATGGCCTCAAACAAAAGGATCTTACCCTATGAATCCCATTTATCAGAGCTTCTGAGGGAGATAGTATTTCTAGGATTTTCCCTAGAACTATCCCAAGATGATATCCAACTACTTAAGCAAGAGAGAAACTGTTTGCGAGATAAGTTCCAGCTCATCGAGATCACGACCTAAACCATGTTCACCGAACGACCCCATGAAATCCCCACCATTGCACACCTTACTCTTAGGGAGTACGATGTTGTATTAAAGGGATATGTAACAAAACCATACCGTTTTGATCATGTGCATTATTTTTTAATAGAATAATGAATACACTTTCATTTTATTATTGTTACTTTGTAAATTATTTTTAAAGCACAAATAGTATGTTTGGTTAATATTAAAATTATATGAAGAAATATATTTTGATTAATTAATGTATTTTTGAATTAAATAATATATTAATAAAATATTATTATAAAATTAATTTTATTAAGTACAAATGATCATATAATATTTATTAATTCAAATGTAATTTTCATTAAGGTTTCAAAACTATTTTTGTCAAAACCCTTCAATTTTCAATAAATGTAGGTTTTTATTTTAAAAGTTAAAATTTACTTATTTAGAAAATTATTTATATATAATGAATATTATTTTTGAAATCAATAAATCTAAATTATCCAACGGTGAATTTTTCATAATTTTCTAAGACAATTGAATTTTTGGGTAAATATTAAATACCATAGAAATATATAATGTGTTTTATTACATAATAATGACTCAATAGTGATGTAATAAAATAATATAAAGGATATATTCAACAAAATATATTTTTTCTTTTAAAATAATGTAATTTCAGATTTATTTATAAAGCCTTAGTGAATCCTCCAAGACATATAAAATATTTTAAGAATTTAAAATCATTTCCTTGAAAGTGTGACTCACCTCCATATAAGAAAGATCAATATTTTAATATCTTCATCTCTTATCCTTATAAAATAATTTATACTACTCCCCTTTTCTTGAAACCATGGGATGGTTTTTTATTTTGAATATTTTAGTTTGTAATGTCCAAAACCAAAATAATAAAGAATTCCCCCACCTTTCCAATATAAACCCACCCAAAATCCCATTTCTCTTCACTCAAGCTCATTAAAGATCGACCAACCTATTCCCCCTACTCCATAGAGTCATCACAAGGCTCCCTTAATCTCTTAAGAATCCTCTCACAAGACTTTGGGATCACACATCCAAGTAAGGGGTCTCCCTCTCTCATTTTTCTTTAAGCACATCTTTTATGTCATGCCTTTTAATTTTTATTTTCTTAAATTGGGATATGTTCTTCCATAACTCCTTACTATTAATTTTATTTATACATTATTAGATCTTACTTTAACTCCCATTAATACCCCCTAAGCTCATTTAAACCCACTTGTTACTATGTTGAAATTCTGTAAGGGATTTATCTCTTCTCATTTCCATTCAAGAAATTTCTTTTATATTATACATATAAATTCCATTTCACATGTTGGGATATTATGTTTAATGATCCCCTTATTATACATACCATGTATAAATGTTTATATACCCCTTTATTTCTCATCAAACCAATTTATGAATTTCCATATGACATTGTTATGTTGCCAAAATTGCACCATGATTTTCCATGCCAAAATCATCATTTAGTGAATACCATACCCATTCCTCTATAAAGGGTATTAACATTTATATAAACATACATATCTAATGGTGATAGAAATGTTTTAATTCCACATTCCTTGATCATGGAATAAATTATGATGTTGAATTAATCCCTTTTATATGATCTATATGGCACACTTAAGCATGAGATTGAAATGATTATGAAGGGTGCGTCCTGATAGCGCTCCAATGCATTGGGTAATGTTTAGTATCATGATATTTCATTTTGGGATATGGGTTTACCTAATTCATTTATAGAACTTTTTTCTATCATGTTAGTAAATGTGTTTACCTAATTCGTTTATGTTAATGATGTAGTGTTTTAAGTTGTTTCCACATTTGTATGTTATGATGATCGTTCTATATCATGCATTTATGTTTATGTTTCTATTATGATCCATTGATATGTCTTTTTCCTAACATGTATTGTAATATTCATGTTATGGCTTTCTTACGGTCTTACTGGGCTTTACAGCTCACCCTTTTCTTATGTATATCCACAGGTTATCCCATGCAATGCTAAGTACGAAAGAATATAGTGGTCATGTAAAATAAGTATTCAATAAAGATGTGTATTTCATGTTTTAAGTTGTTATGTAATGTTTCTAATCTCCAAAGAAACTAGACCACTTGATGTTATGAGTTTTATTAAGTTAAAGTTTATGTAATAAATCATTTTTAAATATGAGATAAAGAGAAGAGTCATTATAGAAAATCAACTAAATAAGTAGTAGGAAGTCACATATATATGATATATTTGTACATTATGACACTGGGTATGCTACTTAGTATATTATAAATAAATCTATTTAATATTGGGAATAAAAGTACTTTCGAAAGTCACAGTATTACTAGAAAAATATAAATACACAAGTGATTAATTAATATTTTAAAGGAAATAGTAATTATCTTCAAAAATAACCCTTTGGGGATGATAGTTTGTTGATGGAATATGATATATCTCATCAATTTTCAAACATAATAACCACAATATTTTCCATTGGTTTGTTTTAGAAACTATAGAAACATTGATAAAAATATGTAATTTTTTTATATATGTTTTTATAATGAAATATTATTATATATACCATAATACTTATCCACTTGTAGAAGTTTATAGGCTCCTTGTACGCATGGAATGTCCTCATACCATGATTTTCATGATATTTAAACACCACCCTATCATAATATAATTATTATTAAAACATAATATAAAATATATAAATTGATGTTTAGTTCTAAAAATTTGGATTTAACGTATTAAAAATTGACAAATGTTTTCACATGTGGTTGGTTTGTTGGGTATCCATGTAGTGAATCTAGAAAATAAATATTTAGAGTATCAAAATTTTATATAATTAGTAAAAAATGTTTATTAAAAAACAAAAAGGAATAAGTAATGAATGGAATGAAAATATATTTAATATTATTAAATTGTATAGTTTTACCCCTACATCATTGGTAATAATAAGAGTCTGTCATCTGTAAGTTTTATTTCAGACATTGCGTCCAATTATGCCACTATTTTATCAATTTGAACTGGATCTAATGAGATTAGTTTTATAGAAGTTATGTGAGGACTAATGAGTTCATATATATGTTCACAGGGTAATCCCTTCAAATATTATTGATGTATATTCCCGTAAAAACAAGAAATTGTATTTAGTCATAATTAACATAGAAGATCAACTATTGGAAAAAAATAATGATAACACACCTCATGTATAGATTTACAACTGAGGATTATAACCAGTCATACTTGGATATTTCATTGACATACTCAAGATAAATGTACTATATAATGATCTCTTAGAGAATTTTTTCTTTAAAATAAACTATGAAATAACTAAAACTTTGTAACCTTGCATCTACAAGAACCTTAAATTATTTATAAATGAGGATATTGAACGGGTGTGGTACAAGTGATTTGTGAAGATATTTTCAATTGGTCGATTGATCTTTTAGATTTTTTTGATTTGATCTTTCATTTCAACCACTTCCATTTGTCCATCTGTAATAACATTCATCAAATCATAGCTTTTTCCCTTAATTGTTAAAGGTTTATGATTAAAAATAAATTGAAAATTAATACCTCCTTGTCTAAATGTTTTTTTACAAGATATAAATGTCACGATACAAATGTTTACATATATTGATCGACCGTATGAATATATGCATCATCATGTGGAACATGTATCTCAGCACTCAACTCATTTTCTATACTAATCCCAAATCTCACATTAACTATTAGAAGTTATATATTGTGTAGAGTATCTTCTTGGATATTTTACATGGTATCTCTCATATTAAGTAAATGTATGGGTGTTGATAGATATAAATCATAATCATTTTTACCATGTAGAATATTAGTACAAGAATTGTATTGGTGTCTTTCGAATTCACATTTCGCAGAAACAATTATGAGTATATTTATTAACTAATCTAAGAAAACTCTTTGAGGGTAATGACTTGACTCAAAGTTGGTGGGGGGTGGGGGGATCATCATGCAATGGTTTTTCTTGAGTTGTTTCTTCTCTTTAATTTCTCGCCATATAATTTTTTAGTAGCTTAGACTTCTGGTGAAATTTTTATTCAAGAGTATATAATGGTGCTTATATCTCTTACATTTGTTTTTCTTTATCCTACTGTCCATTTATTTTCTCAAAATATGTTCGGAGTGTCACCCCAAAACCAACACATCTGATGCGACCATACTATTCTGGACGCATTAAGGCCATTGATATTAGTTGTTCATCTAGTACACCTGATGATGATTCCTATGTCTAAGTCTTATAAAAATATAGGGTAATAAGTAATAATTGTTATGTAATAATGATTTAAATAAAAACAAATTTCTATGATTTCATACTTACAAAATTTTCCCACACTTTTTGTGAATTTTCAACTATTATTATCCCATATTTATTTATATATGCCTCCTTCTATAGCACCTGATTTGAGATGGAAGCGATATTGGATTTGGATTCATTAATAATCATATAAGAAGAGGAACCTAATTATGTTATTGTTTCATGCCACATAAAACTAATATGGTATATTTAAAATATGTACCAATGTTTTTTTCAAGTGAAGCATACCTGATCCTTACTTTATGGTATGGGTATCTTGGTTTGTATACTCATTTCTTATTTTCAACACTCAGTTACTATTTCATAAATTAAAAATTATTAATCAAAATGGTTAATAAAATTATTTTCAAACAATATATTACCAGCCATAATGTACTTGAAAATATGTCTCCTCACAATGACCAGTAGATGCATCCCATGAATCTTGGATTATCAAGTGTGCATACATATGTGGTGGGTGCAGTTTTATTTTCTCTTCAACATCATTGAGATTAAACTTCATTAGAATTGTGAGAAATCTTTTATGAGCTTTTTAAACAATAATTAATAAAAAAAAATTATTCTAGTATTTATCTACTGTAAATGAAATCTACATGGGATATTGAAGAGTAATTCAATGTTTCATTATTTTGTTTTTTCGTAAAATAAATAAAGGGAATCATAATGGTACCCTAATATCTTCCCAAACCAGTGTCTTAAGCACATACACAACATGTTGACACAAATATACATCAATTGAAATGTGATATCGAGTGGTAAGCCCAATGAAACTACTTAACATGACCTTGTTGGGGTAAACAACTTGGCTATGTGTATACCATCCTACCTTGAATTTGATGCCTTTGTTTCTCACCTTAATAATTTTTCCAACACCCACGTGCTATGATGAACCTATTCATTCAGCGATGCTGGACATTCATTTTCTACCATTTACTCAAGTTCAACATCATCAATATATTGTTCCTTTGGATTGGTATCATCAACATGTGTAGAAGGTTGTTTTTCCTCTGCATTGGGAGCACCAACAAGTTGAGAAACTGGTTGTTCCTTAGGATTGGAAGCATAAACACATACAGAAGTCATTATATATAGAAGTGGTTAGACATTTAATTTATATTACATAAATTCCACAAGGAATATATAATAATATGAGGTTACATAATTTATGTTATAAAAAAAATATGACATTATTATTGAATTATCTTTTTTAAGGTCGAAGGGATTGGCCCCTCCATCAAGTATCCAAATATCTTCATTGTGTTATCCTCTAACATACAATACTTCATCTACTTTGAGACCTATGTGAAATTATTATGATGTCCCAATAAAAGGTTCATCCTCAGTTGAATTTTCATTTGAATCTTCAGTGGTTTTGGTTGATAATAGAACAATGGAGCACTTTCAGTTTGTGAGATCTGGAACATAAAATACTTTTATTGCATGTGATGCCCTTATAAAGGATTCATCTTTATACCCTTATTGAAATACAATTTCATGAATCCCAATTAATATATTTTAACATCACCCATGTTATCAACCCTCTTTAATTAAAAAGTCATCACATTGAATGTTGTATAATCTAACTACCATATTTTTTTGATGATGCCAAAGTATGACATATTAATAAAAATTGGATTTTTGTCCTTGGTACCAGATGCATGCATTTATTTAGCCACAAGTGTAACTACACTACTATTTATGGTATTGTCTTCATCATATTCATTTGTATAGAACATATTATCATTAATTACATAACCATTATAAGATAATACATTCACACTTGGTCTTATGGCTAGCCATCAAACTCATTTTGAAATTGAATCTATATTTTTATCTAAATCCTTAAAAATAGTCTCAAAACCATCCTATAAACTATTGATTATATGTATTTGTTATCCAAATTTCATCCCCTGATAGATTAAAATCCCTAAGAGTTTCTATGTGGGTTTCAACATATGTTGAAACCTATATAATGCTATGAAAAACATAAAGTCGAGCATGATCCCAAACTGTAATAGTGATAGTGATAATTTCTATTATGGAAATTATTTTTGTCACAAGATGCCCAGTATAACAAGATTTTAGTAGACCAATGAATTCCACATTAGATAGGTAGTTGGTATATAATTCAATGACTTCTTAAAAAATATACCACTCTACAATACAACCTCCTCTCCAACATCGATTTTTTGTTATAAATTTTCAAAATATTCATGTACTGTTCAATGGGGTACATCTATCTATAATATATAGGATCACATAATCAAATATATCTTATCAAGTGAACCATCATATTAAATAATATCAGTGGTAGAAACATTTCTAATTCAGATAATATGATTACAATTTCCTTTTCTGTAGTTGGGAATTTTTTTGTTCTATAAATTTGATGTATATGACTTCGATAAAGAAACGTAGCGTGGTTAATGTATGAGGTACATTCTTGGGAAAATTCAATGTAAAGCTATTTTCATTTGATCTTGCATCAAAACATGGTATTAAAGTGATTTTAGACCCTTTAACTTTAAATCAATAATTGACATGATATTCTTGATATTCAATGAATTCCCCTCTTAAACCTTTACATCATTCAATAACTTTAAAAACTAACAATTTTTCTTCCTGGAAATAGTGTAAGTAGTTGGAGGAATAGAATTCAGTTTTCACCCTTCACTGGCACCAACTCTTCTTGTATTATCATATCAATCATGTCCAACCTAGTCTTAATTTCATCCTTTGTTTTTACGAGTGCATTTAGTAACATTCCAATGAAACTATTTCATTTTTTTTTCAACATGCATAACATCAATAAAATTCCTGACATACAAACAATTTCAGCATGTTAATTCAAAAAAATAATCTCATTTTATAACCTATTTTCATAAGTTTTTTCAAAAAGGATTACCAAAAATTTCCATATTTTTTACATTCTCAAACATTTGATCACCTATTAGTGGATAAGGTGTTATACATTCTTCTAAACTCCCATTGTTGATGTCGTCTAAGATCTGTACGTATATCACCGGGTTAGAAATCTGTGATGTCCTAGAAACATAGTCTTTGATAAATGTTTCAACCTAATTGATTGTGTACCTTGTTCACAAATGTGACACCCTTGATTTCCTTTAATTTTATTCCTAAAAAAATTCCATAAGCATAAATTCATTTATCATCCCATACAACACGACTCACAACATTAAATCTTTATTTCTGTAAGTATCATACAATGTAACACTTGAATCACACAATAATTTCGAATCTTTGATCAATAGATCCAAATGAACATCAATATCGTTACCAGATTTTTTTTGTTCTAATATAAGCATAGATAACATAATGCATTTTTATTTCATGCATAACCACAATGGAATGTTATAATTTACCAACATAATTGGAGAAGTACTACGAGTGATACATTTAAAACAAAAATGATTCACTCCATCTGTAGATAGTGCAAGATGAAGGTTTCTCACCTCATTTCCAAATTTAGGATACTCGTGATCAATTCTATTCCATTGAGGAGAGTGTATCAGGTGATGAAGTTTCACATATTTATTTCTTGTATTTGTGTGCCACGTCAATTGTCTTATAGCCTCCTCACTTAAATATAGGAGCCTAAACCTTGGAATTATTTGAAAGTATAGTAAAACTTTCATAGATCCCGATTCATAATTCTTGTATCGAGAACACCACACTTTGGGTATTTTTATGTGAATTATGGTCCTTTTGAAACAGTATAAAATCGTTTATACAAACATTTATTCTTTTAATGATAATACCCATTGAATCTAGCATTTGTTTAATGTCATATGTTTGGCTAGGAAGCTCATTATCATTTAGGATTATATCATTCAAGAGAGAAATTAGTTTAGTAAAACTGGTGTCTCTCCATCCATTTCCATATTTTAAATTATACAGCTTCAATATGGCTGACTATGTTATATATTTAGTACAACCAACATACAATTTAAAATTTTAAAAACTATTTAAATTATCAAACAATATTAGACAATCAGGATTCTCACATTCAATTATCATTTTCATTTCCTCAATAGGATCTTCATAATCAATCACACCTGTAATCGCATCCTTGATAAGGTTTTCTTTATTTTCCACATTTGTAATCATATCTGATGATCTATAAAATAAAATTTTATCCCATTCACTAGATACATTCACTTTTTCCCTGTGTTTAGTCTCAAATTTATAACGTTGATCTATCTCGTGATAGATCATGTGTTCTTCAAACTCATCAGGACTAATTAATCTTGAATAAAAACAATGTAAGCATAGATAAAGGATTTGAGAAGGTTCAAATTCATGATTGTTTGAAAACTTGATAAACTATTTCACCCCATATTTATACTCTTTTATCATATGATTGAAATCCATCCATTTTTTATTCATATCTATCCTATTTGATCCGGTAATATTAATATTTAACAAAATAAATAAATACACCAAAAGGGGAATTTCAAATAAGTGAACCCAACATTTCAATGTTTCAAATAATTTCATCATGATTTGAAGGAAATGGGTAATTGAATTTAAGAAAATAATTACTCCACTAGTGGTAGGTGTTATCCTCTAAATTCTTCCACAATGATCACCGGTACCTAGTATGGGATGACTACTACTCAGGGTATTTCAATAAACATAGGTTCATGTCTAGAAGAGATGGGGGTGAGTATTTGGAAACAAAATTCAATAATAACTATTCAGGATATGAAGCTCATGAGGATGACAGTTTTCTCCTTAAATCTAAATTTTTGAAGGCTAGGGACTCAACAAAGCACCAAAAAACATTGCTTAGTTTTCTATATAAAGTTCAAAAATGTAGTAGAAATAGTATGATTCTTACAAGGGGATCCTTGACTGGTGTGACCGTGAGGAGGCTCATCTAGATGGACTTACATGCACTCATGTTCATAAAGTCATTTTATTTTAAATATTCAAATAAAGTCTTCATTTACTCCATGAAAAGAAAAAAGATTTTGGTTTGAGGACTGAATTTCAATAGAGCTTAGCTTCTTATGAGGGTAGGGTTGTGGGAGTGGGGTAATAATGGATATCTTGTGGTTTGGATGGAGTTAGTGAAATTCCCTCATCATGGTGTTATTATTAACCACCACCAAATCCATTTTTTTGTATTTTCAAAAGACACTTTTAAAGGCTAAGTGTGAACCCTACAATTTCCACACACAAAAACATTTTCCTCATCCATGTCTTCAAACACAAACCCACTTCCACACAAAAAAAAAGCACCCCACCTGCTGCCAAACTTCTAATTCAAAATTCAAAACAAAGTCAAGCCCACCGCATCTGGACCGGAAGCCTCCTCGAACCACGCTTTGACTGACTCCAGCGCCAAACAAAAACTAGAGACATAATTTGAAATTCAAAAAATAACGCAAACACCGAGGTGGCCCAAACCACGAGGCACCGCGTCATCCATCACGTAGTCTCCATCTGTCATCATCATTAAGAAAACTAAGCCATCGTCGTCTTCGCCCGTCCTCACCAGAGCCACTGCTGGAGAACATCCCAGCACATTTTGTTGGGGCGCCTCCTCATCTGGCCCCGATAAATATTTTTTTTATCTGATATCTTTAAAAAAAAAGATATTTTGATATCTTTGAAAAGATATATCCGATATCTTTGACAAGATATATTTGATATCTTTGAGAAGATATATTTTATATCTTTGATGAGATATATTTAATATCTTTAATCAGATATGAGATATCTTTTAGGAGATATATGAGATTTCATCTTCTATTTATATGAGGTGTGCGGCTCCTCTCTGGGCAGTGGTTAGAGGCAGTGCAGTTGCGTCTTTGAAGGAGCAGTTTTCAGATCTGCAACCGGTGGAACTACTCTGATTTGATCGGCTTTCATCTGCGGTGGTTTTTTGATCCGATCCCGGTGTTTTTTCATCTGCATTTTTGTTCGGACATCAATCTTCTGCTTTCACGGTCAGATCTATTTGGGTTTCTTTAGCAGGCTGCTTTCTTCTTTTCAGGCTTCATCAAGACTGCATCTATTCTCCGACTTTGATCCACTATTTTTCTAAGTATTGCTTTTGAGATCCCTTTTAATTTTGGGGAGTCTCTACCGTGTACTTATCTATTTTTAGTGGATCCCTCTTTCTGGACTAGGTCCCGTGGTTTTTCCCTTTTTTGGGTTTTCCACGTAAAAATTCTGGTGTCAATTTTATTTTCTGCACCTGTTTTTTGTCGCTACGCATCCGCTGTTTGAGGGAAAGATTTCTCCGCTGCGCGTTCGTGTTTTTTGTTGTTTGCGCGTTCATCGCTTGCCATCTTACCCAACATCTGGTATCAGAGGGTTTGGTTTTTATTTCATATTCATTATGGAAGCTAATTACAGTCGGATGATTTTATTGAATGGTGCCAATTATCATATGTGGCGACTTAAAATGAAGGATATGCTTTTTGTCAAGCGAATTCATCTTCCAGTGTTTAGTACCCAGAAGCCAGAAAGGATGTCAGATGAAGAATGGGCGTTCGAGCATGAGATGGTTTGTGGCTTCATTCGCCAATGGGTCGAAGACAACGTGATGAACCACATTGTCAACATCTCTCACGCCAGAACATTATGGGAGAAGCTCGAGACTACCTATGCTTCTAAGACTGGAAACAATAAATTGTTTCTTCTCAAACAAATGATGAATTTGAGGTACAGAGAAGGTACGTCTATTTCTGATTATTTAAGTGAATATCAGGGATGTTTTGATCAGTTGTCTGGCATGGGTATTAATTTTGAAGATGAGGTTTTGGCACTTTTATTGCTTAACACGTTACCTGATTCTTGGGAGAATTTACGTGTTACTCTAACCGGTTCTGCTCCTAATGGTGCTGTGACATTCAGTTTTGTTAAGTCTGCTATTTTGAATGAAGAAGTCAGGAGACGTACTCAAGAGAAATCTTCAGAGCTTTTAGTCACAGAGAACAGGGGGAGAAGCCAGGAAAAGAATCAGGGACAGAGCAGTCGAGGAAAGAGTAAAAGCAGAAGCAAATCTAGATCAAAGCAGAGAGATTTTGAATGTCATCATTGTGGTAAGAAGGGGCATGTTAAGAAGTTTTGTTATCAGCTGAAAAGAGAAAACAGAATGAAGGAAAATCAGCCAAAGAAGAATATCGATGGAGATGATCATGTCGCTGCCGCTACAGGGGGTGATCTTGTTATTGTTTATGATTCCATTAATATTGCTTCTGATCATTCTTGCTGGGTTGTTGACAGTGGTGCCTGTTTTCACGTGACATCAAAGAAGGAGTTCTTTACATCTTACAACCCAGGTAATTTTGGGATTTTGAAGATGGGTAATGATGGTCATGTTGATGTCGTAGGTATCGGGACTGTTTGTTTAGAGACCAGTACTGGAAGTAAGCTGATTTTGAAGAATGTTCGACATGCACCAGAGGTTCGCTTGAATCTTATTTCTACCAGCGTTCTTGATGATGAAGGGTTTATCAACACATTTGGTGATTTCCAATGGAAGCTTTCCAAGGGCTCTTTGATTGTGGCTCGAGGGAAGAAGCAATCAGGTTTGTACTGGACTAGAGCATCTATTTCATGTGATACTGCTTGTGTTGTTGAGTGCAGTGTTTCGTCCAAGTTGTGGCATAAGAGGCTCAGTCACATCAGTGAGAAAGGTCTTGGTTGTTTGGCCAAGAGAAATCTTCTTCCAGATTTGAAGTGTGTCAAATTGGACACATGTGATCATTGCATGGCTGGGAAACAGAGCAGAGTGAGTTTCAATAGTCATCCTCCACACAGGAAGTCACAGGTACTTGAATTAGTACATTCAGACGTTTGTGGTCCTTTGAAATCTAAGACCTTTAGTGGCGGTCTTTATTTTGTGACTTTTATTGATGACTACTCACGAAAGATCTGGGTTTATGTTTTGAATGCCAAAAGTCAGGTGCTCAGTGTTTTTAAGCAATTTCATGTTTCGGTTGAGAGGGAATCAGGCAAGAAATTGAAATGTATTCGCACTGACAATGGGGGAGAGTATTGTGGTCCATTTGATCAATATTGCAGGCAGGAAGGTATTCGGCATCAGAAGACACCTCCCAAGACACCTCAGCTAAATGGTGTAGCTGAGCGGATGAACAGGACTTTGTTGGAAAGAGTTCGTTGTTTGCTTTCGGAAGCAAAGTTGCCTGGACACTTTTGGGGTGAGGCTTTACTTACTGCTGCTTATATTATCAATTTATCACCTTCAGTTGCTTTGCAGACAGACACTCCCGATAAGTTTTGGTATGGAAAAAGGATCAGGTACGATCACTTGAAAGTTTTTGGTTGCAAGGCTTTTGTTCATGTGCCTAGAGATGAGAGATCCAAATTGGATGATAAGTCACGGCAGTGTATTTTTATTGGGTATGGACATGATGAGTTTGGGTACAGGTTTTATGATCCTGCTTTAAAGAAACTTGTCAGAAGCCGAGATGCAGTGTTTAAAGAGGACCAGACTATTGCAGATATTGATAAGGGAGAAAAGTCCACTTCTCCAACTTCTGATGGTTTTGTTAGTCTTGAGCCAGGTTCTGATTCACATTTACCTCATGTTGTTGATTCGGATGATCACATTGATGTGCAGAATGATGCTCAGGGTGAACAGGTTGGAGTTGATATTTCTGATGCACCTTTTGTTTCTGATGATCCGGTTCCTGGGGTTATCAATGAACCCGCAGTTCCACTCCGGAGGTCATCTCGGCATCGTACCATTTCTACTCGGTATTCACCTGATGAGTATGTGCTCCTCGCTGAGGGGGGAGAACCAGAATCTTTTGATGAGGCGATGGAAAGTGAACAGAAGGAAAAATGGGTTGCGGCAATGGATGAAGAGATGACATCATTGCACGACAACCACACTTTTGAGCTGGTGAAGTTACCGACAGGTAAGAGAGCTTTGCAAAATCGGTGGATTTATCGGATTAAGAATGAAGAATCCAGTTCTGTTCCCCGATACAAGGCAAGGTTAGTTGTTAAAGGCTTCTGTCAGAAGAAAGGTATTGATTTTGATGAGATTTTTTCACCTGTTGTCAAAATGTCTTCTATTCGGGTTGTTCTTGGTTTGGCTGCTAGTTTGGATCTGCAGATTGAGCAGATGGATGTGAAGACAGCTTTCCTCCATGGAGATTTAGAGGAGGAGATTTATATGGAGCAACCAGAGGGTTTTGTTGAAACAGGTAAAGAGAATCATGTCTGCAGATTGAAGAAGAGTTTGTATGGTTTGAAGCAAGCTCCAAGACAGTGGTATAAAAAGTTTGAATCTGTCATTTCTCATCATGGTTTCAGGAAGACATCTTCTGATCATTGAGTGTTTGTACAGAGATTTACTGATGATGATTTTATTATACTGCTGCTTTATGTTGATGATATGCTCATTGTTGGCCATGATGCTTCTAGAATTGACAGATTGAAGAAGGATCTTTGTCAGTCTTTTGCGATGAAAGGCTTGGGGCCAGCACGGCAGATTCTTGGCATGACGATCTCCCGTGACAGGAAGGCCAAGAAATTGTGGTTATCTCAGGAGAGATACATTGAGAAGGTTCTTCAAAGATTTTCTATGGATAGAGCTAAAGTGGTTAGTACTCCTCTTGCTTTACATTTTAAGCTCAGCACCAGTCAGTCACCTTCTACTGATGAAGAGAGAGAGGAGATGCAACACATACCTTATTCATCTGCCGTTGGTTGTTTGATGTATGCTATGGTATGTACTAGACCTGATATAGCTCATGCAGTTGGTGTGGTCAGTCGTTTTCTATCGAATCCAGGCAGAGAGCATTGGAGGGCAGTGAAGTACATTTTTCGTTATCTTCGTGGTACTTCTGATCTGAGATTGTGTTTTGGCAAAGGGGAACCTATGCTTTGTGGCTTTACAGATTCAGATATGGCAGGAGATATCGATTCGAGGAAGTCTACTTCAGGCTATTTGATCACTTTTGCAGGGGGAGCTGTATCTTGGCAGTCTAGGTTGCAGAGATGTGTTGCTTTATCTACCACAGAGTCAGAGTTTATTGCAGCTACAGAGGCGTGCAAAGAATTGTTGTGGATGAAAAATTTTATTCGAGAGCTCAATTTTAATCAAGACAGATATATTTTATTTTGTGATAGTCAGAGTGCTATTTGTTTGGGAAAGAATCCCACTTTTCATGGCAGGTCGAAACATATCGATGTTCGGTATCATTGGATCCGCAATGTCCTTGATTCGAGACAGTTAGAGCTTGAGAAGATCCACACTGATGACAATGGGTCAGACATGTTGACCAAGAGTTTACCCAGAGGAAAATTTGAGACTTGCCGACTGATTGCAGGGTTGGCGATGATCCCCAGTTGAGTCGGAGGGGGAGTTTGTTGGGGCGCCTCCTCATCTGGCCCCGATAAATATTTTTTTTATCTGATATCTTTAAAAAAAAAAGATATTTTGATATCTTTGAAAAGATATATCCGATATCTTTGACAAGATATATTTGATATCTTTGAGAAGATATATTTTATATCTTTGATGAGATATATTTAACATCTTTAATCAGATATGAGATATCTTTTAGGAGATATATGAGATTTCATCTTCTATTTATATGAGGTGTGCGGCTCCTCTCTGGGCAGTGGTTAGAGGCAGTGCAGTTGCGTCTTTGAAGGAGCAGTTTTCAGATCTGCAACCGGTGGAACTACTCTGATTTGATCGGCTTTCATCTGCAGTGGTTTTTTTATCCGATCCCGGTGTTTTTTCATCTGCATTTTTGTTCGGACATCAATCTTCTGCTTTCACGGTCAGATCTATTTGGGTTTCTTTAGCAGGCTGCTTTCTTCTTTTCAGGCTTCATCAAGACTGCATCTATTCTCCGACTTTGATCCACTATTTTTCTAAGTATTGCTTTTGAGATCCCTTTTAATTTTGGGGAGTCTCTACCGTGTACTTATCTATTTTTAGTGGATCCCTCTTTCTGGACTAGGTCCCGTGGTTTTTCCCTTTTTTGGGTTTTCCACGTAAAAATTCTGGTGTCAATTTTATTTTCTGCACCTGTTTTTTGTCGCTACGCATCCGCTGTTTGAGGGAAAGATTTCTCCGCTGCGCGTTCGTGTTTTTTGTTGTTTGCGCGTTCATCGCTTGCCATCTTACCCAACACATTTCCCATCATAGAAGAACCATGCCGTCGTCGTCCACCTTCCTCGACAATCTCACCACACCATAAAAAATCACCGAATCCAGAAACAAAAAATGACAGATACCATCTTCGCAAGAAAAACTAGTCAACCTCGTCGTTGCTGTCGTCGCCGTCATCACCGTATGAAACCCACACCAGTCGCTGGAGACCGTCTTAGCCACCGAGAAAACATAACCATCACCATAGAAAAAGAAAACGAGTGAAACAAACTGCATTGAGAGCACCGTCGACCGCAATATCTCACCTCCCAAAACCTCTACGAAACTGCCGCTCATGATCCGACTCGGAGGAGAGAGGAATAACTTGAGGTCAGGGAAGAGATTTGAATGACCTACGGCTCTGAATAGCGGCATCACGGCGGGGTTGAAACCATCATCCAAAGACAAGAAAGAACTACCAAAGGAGTGCCTGAAAAACCCACGACCGTTTAACCGCTTAACCCAAAACCACAGTGAATCCAACGCTCCTAATCTGACCTGGAGAGGTGTGGTGGAAAATGAGGATAGGGAAGGGTAGAGGCAGTCAGAACCTTCCATGGCAACAGCCTTCGACGACACCAAAAGATCCACCCAGTGAGACAAACTCCAAGAAAAACCAACCGCGATGAAGGAAGAAAAATGGAGGAGGTGAGAAGAGGGGAATAAAAGGAGGACGGGAGGAGAAAACGACGCTCAAACGCGCCGCCGACCCCGAAGCAGAGGGTTTCCGAAGGAAACCCTAGGCGAAGTCGCAAATGGGAGGGGGAGGGCCGGGAGAGAAGGGTGCCTTTATCATGGTGTTATTATGAATCAATAATAAATTACCACTTCTCTAGAATCTTTAATGTTCTTTAGTTTTTGTTGATGTGTGTGGTCTTCTTGGATGATACCAAGGTAATACATAGTTTCCCTTATCTAGTTTAATACTTCATATAAAAAACAAACCAATACCTAATTTTATGGATGTATTTTGATATGAGGTTAGTAACCAAAGTGAAAAAAAATTCAAGTGGTTGATGTGGGAAATTCATTCAAATTACACTTAAGGTTGAAATCCAATTATGGAGTAGACTACTTGATCATCTTAGCCAAAAAATATGAGTAAGATCACATAATGATAAAATGTTTGTGACATTCCAATTCTAAAAATAGAAATTAATATGATGTTCTCAACATGCCTAAAGGGAATTTTCTTAACTCTTCATAGAATAATTTAGAGATAAAATCTACACAATAACACTAGGGATTATTGGATTCATTATTTATGGTATGCAGTTTTACATAACTCCTTTAGTTTTCATAACCATTAATACTTATATTAATTCAATTATATTTTTCATAGAGATTAAATTGTGTTTATTATTGATAATAACATAGTGATAGTAACATCATGATTTTACTTTTGTTTAAATGTTCTAATTTTTTGTTTTATATTTAAAATCAACTAAGTCAAATTTTAAAATTATAGTACATAGAAGGAACTTGATGAAATGAAATTTTCGTATGAAATTATTGATGATATTACTATAAATTATATATGGGTGTGTGATCAACAATGTGATTTATTATTCCTAACACTAGTATAAATATCATTGTTGTATCTCTACCACTATAAATTTGTTTTTTCTAAAAACATGGTTATCATTTTTGGTGACAAATATTTATCATTTATATATTATCCAATCATTAGAGTTGATGATATCAATGGTTTCTAACAATTCATAATTCAAATCAATAATATTTTTGTCGATTTCTACCCCAGAAGGTTCATCAAAGACCTGATAAAAAATATTTATCAATGAATAAATTTGTTATTATTTTTAATAAAAAAATAATATATGTAAAATATATAAAATATATAAAATATGGAATAAATACCTAATATTGTTGTATTAAATCATTATATCCAACATAATTTGTATGAATATTTGAGTTTTTTTATTCAATGTTCTTCCCAATAGGAAATCATCGACGTAGAAATGACCAGAGATTTAAGATCACTTTTTAGTAGTTAACGATTTTTTATTACTTATTAAAGAATCTATCATTATTAAACAACAATTACATACTTTTTAAATTCAATAAATAATAATACATGGATATGATTCATTATAAAATATCTTTATATGATGTTTAAATTTTTTGAAATGTGTACTTTTAAATAATACATAACAATTTCATGTAAACATAACATGTAGAGAGAATTCAATATTTATAGGAAAATGGGTCAATTAGGAATCCAGGGAATATGTTTCATGGAATTTTATGTAGACATAAACATATTCCATTTAGTTCAATATAAAAAGTGATTTTGAATTTCACTAATTTGAATAATAACTACATAACATAAAAATTTTCAATACATTGGAAATCATATTATTCACTACAAATAAATTATTAAAAAAATAAACTTACATGTATCCAAGTGCGTCTCAATGGTTTTATTAGTAAGGTATTATTATATAAATTAAAATTATAGTTTTTTAGTGGAAGTTTTTTTATATAAATATAAAATTTAATAAATATATAATATATAGAAAGGTTGTGGAATGAAATTATAAATATGAAGTAATATGGGTTAATTCAAAGAGACTGCCTATTTCATACCTAAGTAAGACCACTCGTCCAATATCAACACCCAGTTTTTTCAGAATTGGGATAAATCACAAAAATGGAAAGCACCCAAAAAATGTGGCATATTAGTGTGGAGCACTAGTTATGAAACTATAATGACCCACACTTTACATACATTTATATTAAATCAAAATTAAAGTATATTCATTAAAAATATAATAAATCCATGATAATACCTTATAGGTATAATGTCTTCAGAAATTGGGAAACATAAACAACTGGTTCATAAAACATCTACATTGTCTCCTGCTTATATCTTCATAACTAGAATCCATTTTGACATATCTTACTTAAAACCCTTATTCATGACCTAGGGAAAAACATATCAAATGGTGAGCTCAAATGTCTAGTAAGGGTAAATAAGGGAAGTATAAATCATATCATAATCACAAGACATAAAAACCTAACATTTGAAAGTCTGATCATGCATATGAAAGATCGTGATATCATGTCATGTGATGAAATTTCATTAGAATTATTGGTAATAAATCCAAAATTCATAAAATAATAAATGAAGTTTTGTGTAATATATACATGCAAATAAAATCATTTCATATTAGTCAAAGCTCATTGCCAAGACCATCATAGTGGATGAATTCCATTACTAAACTAGGCTTACTTGTCGTTCCAGCCTTGTAATACTGAACTAGATTTAATTGTCGTTTTAGTCATGTCTATCTAATAAGATATAAAAATTTACCCAATGCATTGGGGGAAATATAGGTCCCACCCATATCAAAATGAAATCATTCTCATATGTTCCACAAAAACATAAACCATTCATCATAGCATAACCCAAGGAACAAAAATGGGTTTCTTGAACATCATTCCATCATAATCCATATAAAATAAATGGATTTCATAAAAATAATTCCATTATAAATACAATCAAATAAATGTAATAATAGGGATATAAACATAAACCTATTTAAATAATATCATTTAGATGGAAAATAATTTTGATAGAATACTTGAAATTAATTCTTGAGGAAAATAACCTTTCTTCTTCAAAAATATTTTTTTTATCAAAATGCCATGCCATTTTAAAAGAAAAGCTTTTAATTGGAAATAAATTTTAAATCTTATAAATGAATATCCATTAAAATAAGATTTTATGAAAGTGTAATAATCCATTCATGTATTATAAGTTAAAAAAATGTTATCCTCATACTTTTTCTGAAAAAGTCAAAAAAGTACCTCGTAATGAAAATAACAAATGATTCATTTGATACCATTTAATAAAAATTTAACTAAAGGGTAAAATCAACTTTAAAAAATTGTATAAGAATAGAAATAATAATAAATAATTAGTAAACATGGATGTGGATGATAAATATAGCCTAGTAAATGCTTATTAATAAACAATCTCAGATAATAATGAGATTGCAAAATTATCCCTCACCTGAGGTATGATATCTTTCATATGTATCTGATCCTCCAATATTTAAATATAAATAATTTTATTGAATTATTTTAAAATCATAATCTTTTTTATGATATCTTATATGATCATATTATCATTCTTTTATTAGTAATATTTCATTATCACTCGTTATTCGGATATTAACAACTTTATGGTCGTGTGAAAATTTTGTCGGATAAGTTCTTGTTACACTTCTTAGGTTATTGTTATATTATTTAAAAAATGATATTATTATAATATATATAATATTTATTTATTCCATCCATGTATATAATCATGGTTTAATAAATATCATGTAGAATGAATCGCATCGCATCATGGAGACGGTAGTCCGTACGTACACACGAGAGATGACATCATTCAAATAATTTTTGAATGGTATTAAAGTATATGATGTATAATATTTTAGAATTAGTATCATGTTACAATATTCATATATATTTATTATTTGCATCATTATACCCATTTAAGTAAGGTGGTGGTGAAAAATAGATGACACCACGACGTCGAGATGACAAGTTGTACGTAGACACGTGTGGTGATGTCATTTTTCATTGGATAAATAGAAGGTGGAATTTGGTTTTTCATAATTATAATAACATATTAATATATTATTGATAATGATTTCATTAATTTATAATTAAAAATCTAATGAATAAGATGTATAATAATAAATAAGTTTGAAATAATCGGTAGATGAGATTATATCTTCCTCGACGTTCTTCCTCTAAATCTCTTCTTAGAGCACTAGATTTGGTCTTTAAAGATGACCAGAACATCTAAAATGTAAATATAGAAGTTTATAAGGAAAAAAGGAAAGGGGATGGCCGATATTTAAGTCTCAAAGTGAATTTTAGAGGTGATGTAGGAGATTACATTTTATAATCGATGTGAGGGGAACTTTTGGAATCTCCATAAGTAATAATTTATAATAAAATAAAACCCTCCGCTAAAACCTCTAAAATGTCCCAAATTTATAATATTAGATGATATAGGGTTTTAATATCATCAATGAATAAATTTTGGACAAGTATATTTGTCAATTTAAACCTAATATTTTTAATCAACACTTAGTTATTCTATTGAATTTTTAACTTGGGTAACAAATAATTGAATATTAAAAGGGTGAAATATTTAATTATTTGATGTAAAATAGGCCATAAATAAATATATTAGATCATTTTATATCATAAAATGATTATTTTAAATTTTTTAAAAAAATTAATGATTTTTAAATAATTTAATAATACATTATTTTGATAAACAATCAATAGAATCAATTTTGAAACTATTCAATTCATTGATTTTTAAAAATATTAATATAATAAGATAACTTAGAAATAAAAATCTTATTATATTCCTAGGAGGTCAATGTAATATATAAAATTAATTATAAATGTTAATTATCCCAAATTATATTTACTTTAATATTTTTAATAACATTTATTTGATATTTCTCTTAATAAAATAATTACTACAACAGTTTTGTGTAATTATTTAATATGCTTATTTGTTAAATGAAAATTAAAAATAAAATACTATAATGAATATAAATCTACTATTTTTCATAATATTACTTTTAGTATAATTCATCTTCTAGAAAATCCAATATTTAAAATGTTATACTTATTAAATTATGAAGGTGACAACGTTAACATCACTTTAAATAAAATAATATAAGTGTCATAATCCCTTCAATAAGGATCAAAATGGTCCATAACTAGACCCTTGGATGATTATGGTTGCGATATACTTGACCAATAATATTTATTCAAGTGTTTAGATATTTTAATGGGTATTATTATTTTAATAAAAATGTATTATGGATTTTTCATCAATCAAATATTTTTTGCATCACTAATGTATAAGCTATTAAAGTAATTATTTATTCCCAAAAATTTACAAATCAATTACTATGATAAAGGAAAAAGAATTATACTTCAAATGATTATTTATAATCTGAATTATCTTTAGTATAACATTATATTAAAAATGATTTAGTTATTAAAATTTAAGTGAGATATATTTAACTTTTCTTTAAACAAAATAAATTAAATATCCTAATCTCATCCAAGTGGATTCAAATGGAAACCATTTCCAACCAAGGATGATTTAGGTCGAAAAAATATCATCCAATGATATTAATATATGTTTTAGGGTAATTTTATAATAGTATTCTTACCCTTAATTACCTGGTTTACCCTTTTACCGTATTAATAACAATTACTGAAGTTACTATTCATAATGCCTAAAAATAAAATAAATATATTTACATAATTTGGACCTACTGATTCGAAATATGGAGTCAATTTTTCAAAATAACAAACACAAAATATTCAGTAATTAATTTAATATTAATCCTATTATCGAAAAGAGAGAACGAGTTTTAAAAGCTAAAACATTACAAAAGATTGGAATGTTTTTACACATGAATTCAATGTAAAATTAACAATAATTAAATAAATTACATTGAATGATAAAAATATATTATATTTATACTTTAAAAGAATTAAATATTATAATTTAACCATATAAATTATTTCGATGAAAAAAGATAGTTTTATAAAATTTAGTGTATTTTTACTATTCATCAAAACATGAAAGTTATCATAAAAATATCATAAATTAATTCAAAGTAAAATTTTATAGCCCAATTCAAAACAAACTGTTTATTTTTTAATATAAAAATTATTAATGTGTCAAAATATTAATTTAAAATGGGTTCTCCATTCAAAGGCATAAAATTACCCATTTAAGAAATATAGGTTTTTATAAATCAAGTAGGGTTTATCCATATCCTTTTAATTAAATATCCATTAGTTGAATATAAAAAATATTTTATTAATTATATAATATATATATCTCATTAATTTCATTACCAATAGTAATTCACTCAAAAAAAATATAATTGATTTATATTTTTCATAAATAATTGATAACCAATGAATTCACAATGCATTCTCATAAGTTAGTTATACTGATTCTTGCTAACTTAACGGTTAGGTTTTAATGGTAATTTTATACTAAGGGAATTTTGTGGTGCATTTAAACTCATGATTTCATGGAATGCAAGCTATTAAAGAATTAAAATTATTTAAAAAAATATTTCATTAAAACATCTGGGTGTTACTGACACTAATCGAGACACCAATTAGGGACTTGTGTATCCTATTTCACCCTTATATTTGGGATTTTATATTGATATTGCATCCCCTATATCATCTGCAACACATGTAGTACCACATTCCTCTTATTTGTTCACTGATTACTGGGTCCTACACGATGATTTCATATCCTCATGCTAGTTAATTTCTATTTTCTTGTATACCCAAGTGGATGAAAGGCTATTTAAAGTACTACTATTAGAATCATTATTGAGGACATTTCATGTAGAACTATAGCATAACACACTCAAGAACCTTCGAAACAGACTATTTGTTATGAATGTATTATGAGAGAGTCGATGTGTGGGATTGCATGACACTTATGTCTGCATCAATATCGATGATGAATTACTTTTCCATTTCAATGACTTCTAAATTATTATTATGTTTCATATTTTATATTATTCAATATTCATTCAATCTAATTGTTATGTATAATTGTATATTAACATTATTCCTAGAATATTACTAACACCAAATATATTAAAATATATTATAATATTGAAAACTAAAATTTTAATTTCGAAAATATGAATAATATTTAACTATTTAAAATTTTATATAAATAAAAAATTAAATAAGACAAATAAATAAATACTCTGATATCAAATCACTGAAAAAAATGTATTTCTATCTTTTAAAATTTTAAAACAAATACAAAACAAGATTATAAAGTAACATACTAAAAAAATCATTCAATTTTATTTCTTTCATTAAAACATACAAATTCTATTAAAAATATACAATTTTGTTAACATTATTAATAACAAAAGAAATATTATTAAAAAGTAACATTTTTAAATAACATAAATTTATTATTATTATTTTAATACACATAAGTGTGATTTCCTACAAAGTGAATTATTTGAAATATTTTTTTAGAAATCACTTTGTAGTAAATATTCTTCCTTAAAAATAATTCAACAAAGGATATTTTCTTAAATTGTATTCTTTTATATATTTTTTAAAATGTAATTGGTGTTTTAAGAAACACATTATTTTAAACATATATGAAGAATAAGAGAGTGTATTAATAAATGATCACCCTTGATGAAATTCCTGAAAATATTTTGAGCCAAACATTATATTCAGAAATAATTTATTTCTTCTCATTATTTTCCTAATTTAGACTGGTCGAACCATTAAGAATGATGCTTAAATTATATTTCCTCTTCTTCCTTCCTTGTCTTATAAGGAAAGATGCAGTTAAGGTCTTGATTTGTATCAGCAACGAGGGTGAAGTGTTATGAATGAGTGAAAGGGGTGAGTATGGTAAGAGAGAGAGGGGAATTTGGGGTTTCGAGAAATCTATCATTATGGTGACATGAAGGGATGAGGTGGGATCTTCACCACTAGAATTTAGTGGGGAATAAGTGTTTCAAATCTGGTATATGAGGATGGATCTAGAAAGGAAAAGGGGGTGTGTTCTGCCTACATCCATCCCACGATGGCTTACTATGATAGGTTTGGATAACAAAATAATGTTGAGATTGAAGAAGATCTGAAACGTGTGCGGTGAACAACTGAAGAACTGAGTGTGGTGGAAGGCGCTAAAAAAAATAAATTAGCACATACCTTAAATTTAGAGAGAATCAATTCATCTAGAAAGTTGATCGGTGGAAGTGATAAGCTTCAAAGAGAGTGGTGGCAGAGGTTAAGTTCCATGAGAGCTTGAAGGTGTAGAGAGGAGATGACTCAGTTAGGGTTCTTTTATAAAAATGTGTAAGTATTTTATCAAAGCTCTCAAAAAAGCACTCGTAATTATACCCCTTTATCAGTGCTAAAAATATACTGATAAAATTATTCTTTATTAGCGCTAAAATTATAGCACGGATAAAGTGTAGTTTTATCATTGCTTTTTAGCATTGGTATAGATGTATAATTATCAGCACTAAAAAATCACTAATAAAGATCTAATTTTATATTTATTTAAATATATATATTTATATTTATATTTATAATTATAATTATAAATAAATATATTTAGAAGTATTTGTATATAATGATGAATATATTTATACAATTATATATATATATTAACATAAAAATATATATTTATAAAATTATAAAAAATACATTTATTGTAGTTTTATAATTATTTAAATATATTTTTATTTATAATTTTAATTATCTATATATAAATTTAAAAACATTTATAAATAATTATAGATATATAATTATAAATATAATAAATATATTTATTATTTAAATATATTTATTATAATTTTCTAATTATTTATATATGTATTTATTTATATATATTTCTAATTATAAATTAATATATTTACAAATTATTTATATATAATTCTAAATATAATAAATATATTTATTATTTAAACATATTTATTATAATTTTTTAAATATATATATATATATATATATTTATAATTTCATAAATACTTTTTAAAATATATATTTATAATTATATAATTATGCAAATTGCTCAGCTAAACACATGACTCCAAATCTATTCATAAAAGGAAAACATAAAACAATAGGAATAGGTCAAATCAGATGCAAAATTCCCACATTGAAAACTATGATGTCTCGGACCCGGATGCCACCTTGAAATGTCTTGAGTCTGGTTGGCTACATGGTCTCAATCACATATCCCCAAATGCTAGAGGTTACCGACTAGCTGCGAGGAATTAGGGTGTGTTCGTTGGGAGGTTATTCCCTCATTAACAGAGTGTATCACAATTAAATAAATATAAAACATGGGTAAATAAATTGTGGAAGCAAGATGAGAAAATAGATGGCACAGTGGAAAGAGACAAGATTGACAATAACTGAAACAATTGGAATAACTGATAATCACATAAAAAATCTGACGAGGATATGAAGATATATTTCATGTATCTAGAATTATAGAAAACATGGATACAAATTAGTAGATAATACCTATTATACAAAAGTAACAAAAGGAATCTAAAATCTATCCCAAGCATCATGAGCTCCAGCTCGGTCTTCTGCAACTAGAACCATCCTCAGAAATCAAGAAATCAAGTGTATGAAGCCAAACATTTCCCTTTGTCAACACCTGAATATATATAGTATACTCAGGTACTAATGGAATTCTGGATAGGGTGTGAGATAAATCTCAGTAGTCCACCACCAATGGTTTCTATGACATAATGTCCATGTAATATAAACCAAAAGGTGTGGAAGAAATCATATATAAAAGTAAAGTAGTACAGTAATGTAAATACCCAAGTACCTTCTTTAGCCCTTCGTTAGTGTCTGAACATGTAACCCGTTCATTAATTAATTAAGTTTCATATTATATATACAAGTCACATGAGGAATAACTATCAAAAACATCACCTCATGATAAAAATTTTAGTGGTTCCAAGATATAACAAGGAAACCATGATTATGATAATATAAATGGGTTCTAAGGTAACAACCAAGACAAACTAGACCACATGGGTCGCTAACTCAGTAAAAACTATATCTTGGCTAAGGGGTAAGAGTGTAATCCATGGAGATTTTTTCCATGTAATTCCATAATATTATGATTTAATCGAGTCCAAGGAAAATGTCCAATGTAAAATGGTATAGAAATGTCTAGGTCCATGGATGTAACCAGAAAACCTCGTGTCTGTAGAATCCATGATGGATCAAATGAGTGAATCCAAGGCTTCCTATAATAGTAAATAAGGGATCCTTTGGTGTCAAATTGGGCATCCACTGATAGATGGGAATCGATTTCCAAGGTGGGTCTCAACTAAGGCAACCGACATCCTTGAATCGGAATAATGTCCTTGAGTGCTCAAGGCATTCCATTAGGAATCCAAGGTGAGATAGATTCAAACCACTTCTATAAGTATGTCAAGGTCTATATACATAATTAGTAACCTTACATTAGATTCATTTAATTAATTAATCCCTATTATGGTCATACCATTTAATAAGTTCAATACGTTCAATCCTTTCCTTTTATTAGTGTGATAAGGCTAAGGGCATGAAACCATTTTTATCATTTAAGTCATATTCAATTACCTAGGATCATTACACTTCCATCTGTTGTAATGGAAATGGGTGATATAGACAAGAAACCAATTTTTCAATCAATTTGGCCAAGTCACATACATACCACATAATTTCCATTTCATTTTAGATTGATTTATTAATTTATAAAACTTACCTTAAGAGGGTCAAGTGGAGAGTAACATGTTCCAAAACATTCACCAATTCAAAATTCAATAGACATTTAACGTGGAAAGGCATACCATTATAATGTTTAAGCTCAAGGCACACCCAAACAGTGGCTCAAACATGTGAAAATAGTAAAACCTCAGTTATGAATAACACCCTACTTGGGGTGGTCAGAGTTGTTGATGTAACCACTAACTATTAATTAAAAATTTGGAAAGGGTCATAGAATATAGTCCTAATGATTGTATGAAAGAGATATAAATTTAACAAATGTCTTCTGATGAAATCAGTGTGTTGACACGACAATTTCTAAAATGAAGAAACTCAAAGGATGAGTTATACACCACCTGCCTTAGGCTCGTATGACTCTTCTCATCTAGTATCAACCTCCAATTCAACTTGGATTGGAGAAGATATGACAAACAGATCAATTACCTGAAATTAGATCATATGATTCTGCATCTAGATGGTGTCATTGATAGGAAGAAGAATGAAAAAGGATTAAAAAGGAATCGAGAACGTACCGGTACAGATCCAACGAGATGAATGGTGGTCGATTCAGACTCCATATAGAAGATCAAGATCAAATACTAGAGTAGACGTGTTTTGGATTCAAAAAGTAAGAAAGAAGCGTATGTATCCACTAGAAAACCAAAATGAGAGGATGAATTGATTTTGAAAAAGATCATTTAAGAAAAAAATGGAAATTTCACACAAAAATTGTCTTCGCAAGGTTTGGCAGCACAATTAGACAAACCATGCACAAAACATGCACGGTATACTGTAAGAAGGGGGAACCCACATGGTTAGGACCCGTGGTTGAGGAAACTATGTGTAAATTAAGTGAAAATCCACTATTAAATTTGCAACTTTCTTGTATGGCCATGTAGACCATCTCACATAGTTTGGTATAACCATGTGCCCTCTTGTTTCTCACTTTACAGCCTTGCATGGTAAAATATTACCATGTGTCCCGCCTCGCACAGTTTCCTTTAATCATGTGACCTGCCTTTTTCTTCCGCCAGCTGGGGTTACATGCTCCAAACAAGCTTCATACACCCATGAGACCTTCAATAATTCTTTTGGCATCTGTATTAGGTCCAAAATAAATAATTAGAACAAAATTTAAATGATCTATACATGATTGAAAAACTAGGTTCATACAGTCATTCCCCATTAAAGGAACTCATCCTCGAGTTCACCTTATAAGGATAGGGAAACACTATCTGAGAATAAATCTGGCCACTGGTCATGTACATCGGCCTCCCTCAACCAAGTATCATCATGTACATGGTTGTTATTCCACAACACTCAGACTAGAGGAAAAAAATGGCCTTAGAGAGCCTTCATGATTTGGTTGATGATGCGTATAGGATACTCCTAAAAATAATAATAAATATCCTTATAAACTTCCTTGTGAACAATAGTATGAGATGAGTTGACATGATAATAGATAAGCTGTGAAATGTGGAAGACATCGTGCATTGAACAGTACCTCTGAGGTAGTAACAACCGATAGGTTACCGGCTTGACTCTATACAGAATCTCAAAAATCACCACATGATAAGACAATAGCTTCCCATTAATCTATATCTGTCTATTCCCTAATCTGGTAGATACCTATAGAAAAACTTGATCCCCAATCTCAAACTCCAAAGGTCGGCGATGACGATCGACCTACGATTTCTATTTAGACTAAGCAGTAGACATATTATTCTTGATCAGTTGAACCTACTCTGAAGTCTCCTATACAATATGAGGACCTAGTAAGGATACCTCACCTACCTCTAGCCAGTATAGGGGTGAACGACATGGAATACTGTACAAGGACTCAAAATAATACATCTGAATTGTATCTTGAATTCTATTATTGTAGGAAAACTCGAAGAGATAGATATGATTCTCTCAAGAACCACCAAATTCATGGATTCATTCTCAAATATTGTCCTCTAGAACATATATCATCCATTTTGACTATCCACCAGTCGGTCTGAGGGTGAAAGGTTGTTCTTAGAAGCACTAGTGTACCCATAGCTTTCTTCAACCCTTTCCAAAACTGTGACATGAAGTGAGGATCTCTATCTGATATGATAGTATTAGGGATCCCATGTAGTTGGATGATCTCAAAAACATACAATCCCCATATCTTGTTAATTTATAAAGTCTCTTAGATAGGAATAAAGTGGGATACCTTCATCAACTGGTCAATAATTACCCATACATCGTCGCTACCTCTAGGCGACCTAGGTAACATGTCTACGAAATACATGGAAACATATTATCATTTCCATTTCAGGACTGAAAGTGGATATAAAAATCCTATAGGTCTCTAGTGATCTACCTTTTCTGACAAATAGGTGGAACACCTTGTGATAAGCCCGCTATCTGACATTTCATCCCAGGACACCAATACTGGAGTCACATATCTCGATACATTTTGGAGATTCCTGGATGAGATACCCATTGAGAAGTGTGGGAATCTCAAATCAACTCTTCTCTCATATCTTTAAGAACCCAGAAATGTCCATGTATACAAAGGATGTCGTCTATGTCTATAAAAAATACGGGTAGTGGGTCATCTGTTGAATTACTCTCATAGAGAACCAAGCCCTTAGGATCTAAAAATCTCTTGTTATTCACCATCTCAAAGAGAGAAGAGGTAAATGTCAAGGCTGATAGATAATAATTATCATGACTGTCATGAAACTCTATATGTAGCTTAGATAATAGGTCCATAAATTTCCATTCAACACAAGATTCTCATATGGCATGTGCTTTAGTTTTCTAACTCAACATATCATCTATTTCATTTCCTTTTCTAGGCGTATAGAAAACTTCAAAATCATAGTATTTAATATATTAAACCCATATTCACTATCTAAGATTCAGTTCACACTATGTAAAGATATATTTGAGGCTCTTGTGGTCTATATACACCACTAAGAGCTCACCCAATAGATAGTTTCTCCAGCAACGTAAGTCATGGACAACTATTTCTAGCTCAAGGTCATGCATTGGGAAATTTATCTCATGAGGCCTCAAAAATCAAGATATATATGCAACAACTCTATACTCATGTATCATCACTACTCCCATTAAAATTCATGATGTACCATATAACCAAGGGTAGCCTTTGCCTATCTCTAGTATAATCATAATAGTTGTTGAGAAAAGCCTCCCTTTCAGCTCCTGTAAGGCTTTCTCACAATCTTCTGACCCCATGAACTTAACACTATCATTTTTAAGACTAGTAATAAGTAAATCAAGGATCGAGAAGTAATGTATAAAATTTATGTAATAAACATACATCCTCAAGAAACTCTATATATAAAACACATTCTTGGGATAATCCTAGGAAATGACAACACTAACCTTTTCTAGGTCAATTGAGACTCTGGATTCAGAAATAATATGACCTAAGAAGTAAACCTTGTCAATCCAAAAGTGGAACTTAGTAAGATTTCCATACAGATGATGCTCTCTTAGTGTACTCAGAATGATCTCAATGTGATTAGCATGGTCACTACGAGTGTGATAGTACACCAATATTTCATCAACAAACACTTTGATAAATCAATCCAAATAGGGGTGGAACACCCTATTCATCAGATCCATGAAAATGGTAGGCACATCCATAAGACCGAATGACATAAAAAGGTACTCATATAGACCATACTAGCTATGGAAATCTGTATAAGGTATGTCTGACGGCTTGACTCGCACATGATGATAGGCTGATCTTATGTCAATCTTAAAGAAGACCCCATCTCCTCAAATATGGTCAAAGGGATCATCTATTAGAGATAGTGGACATCGGTTCTTGATTATAAGTTAGTTAAACCATCTATAATCCATGCATAGATGAGTGTTCCCATATTCCTTCTTGGTTAAAATCACAGGAAAACCCCAAGACGAAGTACTGGGTTGTATAAAACCTTTGGCCTCCATATCCTTTAATTGCTACATGATCTCCTAGATATCAATAGGTGCCATCTTGTATGGAGTAAAGGACACTAGAGCTTCTCCTGGAATAAGATTGATCATAAACTCTTCCTCTCCCTCATGTGGTAAACCAGAAAATTTTTCTATTAAGATGTCCATGAAATGAACTACTATTGAAGGGAATTCATCCTAATTTAAACTAGGATACTCCATGAAGTGATTGATAATCTAGGAAGAAAATCGACCTAGCACATGATGCTATGGTCCATCTCTACTATCCTAAACACCCCACTCACCCTTATGTAGATAATTACTACCCTTTGGTGATGTAAACAATACACTTCACCGATAATAGTCTATAAAGTCATGATACAGAACTGACCAGTCCATCTCATGAATAACATCGAAGCCTACCATCTCGAGAACAAATAGGTCCCACAAGAAGGGTTGACTACCAAACTCAATTGAACAGTCCCTACATTAGCGTATTCCCTCTAACCATACCCTCAATGGTGTATCTGGGGTCATTACACCATAGTAATACTATATTTAGCACAAGAAATTCCATAATAGATAAATATACAAAGGAGTGTGAATAACCTACATAAAATAAAGCAGATATTATAGTAAAGGATACTAAAATAGTACCTTGTACTGTAGATAGTCCCGCAACCTGATACCTGGGTATCGATTGTAGTTTATGAAACTGACCTAATACACGACCCTATGTAACAACTGGACTACAATGAGTGAAACAACTCTATTGGTGATATTGGTGATTAGAAGTCTAGCTACCGCAGCCACAACCTTCTCCTCATCCAGTCTTTCCAATGTTACTCCCCCACTTGACTCGGTGTGAAAGAACCTTCCCCTAAAGGTGGATCTTGTGCGGATCCTCTTCTACTAGAAACTTATGGAAACGTCTGAAAGAATATCTACAAGTGCCCCCATACACTAGAAATATCGACACTCCAGAGGGTATCTATCATGATGAGGCTTATGATTCCCCTATCGTCCACACTAGTAACAAACCATGGATCTACCAGTATGGGTACTCTGAGTACTATTGCCCCGATGAGAAACCTCGAGCGATCGTTTCCTTCTATGGAAAGAACTACTGGCCTGCCATGACACTGATCCTTTGTGACCAATAATCTCACCATCCCTGAGGTTTCACTCAATAATAAGATCCTGATTGACTATTTTAGAGAAGGTATGTAGGAGAAATATGTTCACTTGAGTACATATGGCGTACATGAGACCATTCTCAAAGTGTCTAGCGCGCGCAAGCTCATCACTAGCAAGAAGCGGTGTAAAGCACTGTAAATAAATGAAATGTGCTAAATACTCCATAACTGATATAGAACCCTACTCGAGATGCCTGAAATATATGGATATTTCATATCTCATCTTTTAAGGAATGAACTAATCATAGAAGGTAGTCTGGAAGTCTTCCCACACCATGCCTTGATGGATACCAGCTTGGGTAATTACATCCCACCTGTGCTTAGTCGAATCATGCAGCATGTATGCAGTAAGCATGACCCTCTACTCTAGAGTCATCTCCAGATGCCCAAAGAGAGACAATTTATCCTCTATCCAAAAATAAGTAGCTTGTGGAACACCATACCCTAATAAGGTAGGAGGATGCTGTTGTTAGAACTCACATGTTAGACCATCCATCATAGGTGCAACTTGGGGAGCACCATGCATGGACTTCCTTAGATGTAGGAAACTATCACAGACCTAAGAATTAGTGCCCAGATTAGGTACAATAGGTAGTGCCTCAAGTGGAATTCTTGAAGGTAATACTGGCAGCTCGGGGCCCACCACGTCTAGAGCATGGTCATCACCACCCTCCTAGCACACGACACGAGGATGTTATGGTGGAATTAGTCTACAAATTCCAATTAAACACCTCATAAAAATATTAGAATCATTAAGATATCAACACTAGAGGAAGTTGAACGAAAAAAATGCCTACAAATAGTGATATACTACCTTAACTACCCGCTTAGAAGGCCAGGTATTGATATGTGCACAATTATTAGTTAAAAGGGATTCAATAGATGGAGGGTCAATATCAACTCACCTCATCATTTTTTGGTAACCAATTCATTTATTTCATATTCAATTTTTTGTTTCAATCATTTACCTTTCATAAACATGATAAAATGGGACATGGAAGTGAGACCATTTCATTTTAGAATCCATTTTTTACTTTTACAATTGGAATTTTATTATAACCTGTATCAATGTTCATTTAAAATGGATCTCCATTGCCAGTGAATTTTGTACCAAAAACCTTATCACTGAAAACGATGCCTAATTTATTTTTTAAATTGAATGGATCGACTCAGTAAATTTCCAATCCCAACCCATGAGGGCCCATAACAACTCATTAATTAAACCAACATTCACTCAATAGTAGCCAAAAAGCAGCACAAGCACACACACACACACACACACACACATATATATAAAGGCTCACCCAAAAATCATAGGAATGTCAAGAAATTAAAATAAGTGAAATTGACTTATATGGAATGGAAATATGAATGACATACAAATTATCGGTGCCTGTAATGATGCATGTAATAATGATCCTTGTCCTCATATCATCGTTCCAATGATGAGATAGAATCTCAATCAGAATAATGATCAAAAATACCACATAGCATGTGAGTCACCAACTGGTGAAATTATATCATCTTTAATTGGTAAAATAAGAACAATAATTTTAATTCAAGACACTCAGAATTTAACCCGAAAATGGGTTCATGATGACCAAGCATGACTTATGACCCAGTTCCAAGCCTTCCTAATCTCTTGAATATTGTCTCCAAAAATTAAAGAAAGAAAGGAACATATGATACCAATTTGTGATTTCCCAGACCTAAATTCCACCTAGAATTTCCCCAACCTTGGTTTCCCACATGGCCACAAGTGAATCTCCCCGAATGCCAGAGGCTGCAGACTAGTAGTGAGGGCCAATGGTTAGTTCATGGGGAGACAATGACCTCATTAATAGAGTCTAACATAGTGGATAAATATGAAACATGGGTAAATAAATATAAGAATAAAGATAATAAAATAGATTTCATAGTGGAAAGAGACAAGATTTCCATTAAGTGAAACAATTGAAAGAATTGATAATCACATACAAAATCTGATGAGGATATGATGATATATGTCATGTATCTAGAAAGCTTGAAAACATGGATACAAAGTAGTAGAAAATACATGTTATACTAAATTTTTAAATGTAATCCAAAATCTATCCCAAGCATCCCGAGATCTAGCCCGATCATCTGCTACTAGATCTATCCTAAGTAATCAAGAAATCACATGTCTTAAGTGAGAAATTTTCCTTTTTCAACAACTACATACATATAGTATTCTCAGGAACTAATGGCGGCCTAGATATAGTGTGAGATAAATTTTATTATTCCACCACCAATGGTGTCTATAACATCATGTTCGTTTAATATAAACTAAAAGGTGTGCAAACATGTATATATAAAAGTAAATTAGTAAAATAGTGTAAATACCCATGTACATGCTTCAACCCTCAATTGGTGTCTGAACTTGAAACCAGTTCATTAATTAATTAAGTTTTAGTTTATATAAATAATTCATGTAGGGAATATCCAGCGCTAACATCAACTCATGATAGCAGTAGAATAGGTTACAAGATATAACAAGGCAACCACGATGATTATAATATAAATGGGTTCCAAGGTAATAACCAAGGAAACCTAGATCACAAGGGTCCCCTACTCATTAATAACTATAGCATGGATAAGGGGTAAGAGTTTAATCCAAGGATATTCATCAAGGGAATTCCACAATATCATGATCTAACTGAGTCCAAGGAAAAATCCAAGGTAAAATGAGATAATAATGGCTTGTCCCAAGGATGTAATAAAGGAAACATGTGTTCATAGATACAATGTTGGATCCAAGGAGAATATCCTAGGAATTCTATAATAGTAATGGAGGGATCCTATGGTGTCATACCAGGCATCCATTGATATATGAGGATGGGGTTCCAAGGTGGGTCTCAACCAAGGAAACCAATATCCTTGAATCGGAATGGTATCCTTGATTGCTCAAGTAATTCTTTCAAGAATCCAAGGAAAGGTCGAGTCAAACAACCCCTATTAGTATATAATGTTCCATATATATAATCACACACCTTACATTAGATTAATTTAATTAATTAATCAAATTTATGGTCATACTGTTTAATAATTTCAAGAGGTTCATGCCTTACCTTTCATTTGTGTGACACGGCCAAGGGAATGCAACCATTTAAGTCATTTAAGTCATATTCAATTACCTAGGTTAATTATAATGCCTCACATTGTTATGAAAAGGGGTGATATAGAAATGAAACTTAATTTTTAATTAATTAGGCCAATTCATATACATACCACATACTTAAAATTTCATCTTAGATTGATTTATTAATTTGTAACACATACCTTAGGTGGGTCAAGTGGAGAGTAACATGGTCGAAACCATTCACCAATTCTCAATTCAATAGAAATTTAATATGGAATGGATTACCAATAGAATGGTCAATCTCAAGCCACACATAAATGGTGGCTCAAACATTTCAAAACATAAAAAACTGAATTATGAATAACACTTTACTTGGGGTTGTCATAATTGTGTACATAACAACTATCTGTGAATTACATGTATGGAAAGGGTTATAGAATACATTCCTAATGACTGTAAGAAATACATATAAATTTAACAAACAATTCCCAATGAAATCTACATGAAAACATGACAATTTACAAAATGATCAAACTCAATGTATGAGTTATAAACCACATACCTTAGACCAATATGACTATACCCATCCAGTATTGGACTCTAATATGACCTGAATTGGAGAATATCTGAAGAATGGATCAATGACCTGAAATTGGGTCATATGAGCCGACCTATAAATAGTGATATTGATAGGAAGAAGAATTACAAAAGATTAAAAAGGAATCAAGAACGTATCGGTGCAGATCCAACAAGATGAATGGTGGTCGATTCAGACTTCGTACAGACAATCGAGCTCAAATACTAGAATAAATGATTTTTGGATTAAAAAAGGGATAAAGAAGGGGAATCCTCCATTGGAAAACCATAATGAGAGGAGGTATTGATTTAAAACTATTAGGAAAAAATACCCCAAGGTGTCATTGAATTATTTTTGGGTTTTTTGTGTTTGTTGACAAAGCAAGCCTCTATGTTGTGTTTATTGACCAGGTAGATCACGATGTTCAATTTGTAGAAAAGGGGAGAATTATTGGTGATTTTTTTGGGTCAAGATATGTTTTTGAAAATTTATAATTGATATAAGAACCTTGAAAAAGTAATGGATGATCAGGAGGTGGTACAAAAAGAGAAGATACAAGGTGGCTCCGTTTTCCAGGAATGGATTTTTTCGCGCAAGAGGATTTTCGAGATCAGAAGCTCTAAAATTGGAAAAGGGATGAGGTGCATGAAATATTGGAGCAATGCATTAAATATGGTGTTGCGCAAAAGATGAGTTTTCCGTGCTCAAAGAGGATTACGTGCTCAAGGAGGGTTTTTTGATTAGGGGTTGAGTTTGCCAATAAATTTGAGGTGACCCCCTCATTAAAAAGAGTTCAATACTTAGAGAATATTCGAGCTTTGATGCGCGTAAAAAATACTCAAAGGGAGTTGCATGAAGAATTTGGTGTTGTTCATAAAAATTGATGTTGCGCGTAAAAGTTAACATTGCCTGTAAAATGAAGGTTACATGGAATTTTTAAGGTTGCGTGAAAAGGGGAGTTGGGATTGCACGCAAAAAAGAGATATATTGTGTGCAAGGAAGGGGAATTACGCACAATGCACAGTAAGGGTTGCACATAAAATTTGAGGTTTTGCAGTTCCAAAATGTGGTAAAGTGGTATTCATCGATGGATGAAAGTAGAACATCATTATAGAATATACATATAGTTGAGGATGCAGATATTGATTTAATTGAAGAGACCTACGGGTCTACAAACTTTGAGTGAATCTTCTAAAGAAGCAGTGAGCTTACTTCAGTTAAGAGAGCAATGAGATTTCATATTGTAATTGGTTTTAAACCAGAAGGGACAATTAGTCCTCTTCAAATTTTGTAAATAGAAATATGCTTATATTGGATTTGGTACATCAACACATTTCTAGTGTATGCACATTGTATGTAGCCCAATGAGGGTGAACCAAGTAAAAATTGTTGTGTTTTGTGCATGATTTAATTTCTTTTTATACTTTTCTATGTGAATGATAGAGAAGAGAATTGTTTCTAACAGAAAAAAAAATTATCAAAAGGGGCATTCATTTTAATTTTTCATACCCTGATTCACCCCAGGGTATCTATCATAATGGACATAACAAAAACATTTCATGTAAGAGAAAAATGGTAATTTCAACCAAAAAAGGCATCTGCATGGTTTTGTGGAATGGTTAGCCAAACCGTACACAAACCATGCATGATCTTCTATAGGAGCTGATCACTCACACGGTAAGGCCACACAGTTTGGGAAACTATGTACCAACCATGCAAAAATTCACTATAAAAAATTTAGACATTCTCACAAGGCCGAGCGACCCCTATCACATGGTTTGGGCTAACCGTGAACCATCTCGCTCCTCACTTCCTAGACTTTCACGGTTAAATCTAACCATACAAATTGCCCCACATGGTTTCCGCTAACAGTGAGACAAGCGTTTTCTCTGACCGACTGGGGTTCCAAGCTCCGAACAAACTTCAGACACCCATGAAAACATCCCTAACTCATTATAAATCTATATTGGGTCCAAAATTATTATTTTTTGATAAATTTGGGGGAAAAACCCTTTTAATAAAAATAGACACAAACCTATTTTATGGGAGAAGTGGGAACCAAACATAAATCCATAGACCCATAGTCATGTATTCCTAAGAATACAATGACCCAAAATCCTAAATCAAACCAAACATCGCAAAGACCCAGTAATCATAAGACCAAAAATCAGTAGTCCGAGGACCCAATGGTGCAAACAACCATTACACAATCCATTGTCAAGTAAATAACGGGACCAAATAGGCCAACCCTAGCCCAGTAATGTAGCATGATTCCCCCGTTGCGCCGCCAGCTGACCAGCGAACCACGTTGCCTCTGAGCACCAGATCTCCAACTGTCGCACCGATCGCCACAGAACATCATCCACTGTAGATAGATCCATTGTCGAACCTGCTCACTAAGGCGATCCACTGAGGACCATCTGGATGGACAACCTCTATCACACCGGATCTACTGCCGTATCTAACCCCCCACAGCCACTGCAAGATCCAGATGAAAAATAAACACTGTTGCCCATCTCCATGAGATGGAAACTCCAGATCTGAAACAGATTTGTGCACAGAGGAAAGACACAAGGCTAGAGACTCCTATCCGAACACCCGCAAACCGCTTCGGATGAACACGAGCTAGATCCCGCCACCAAATCCACCAAGGGAGGATATGTCACTGAGGAAGAAACTGAAATATCTGAAGAAGTCATCGTGGACCACTGAGGATGAAACCCTACTGAATCGCAAGGAGCTCTCGGCCGAAGTCGAGAGCCCCTTCTATTGAATAATATCTTGGGTCCAAAATTAATAATTAGATCAAAATTAAAAGGATCTATACCATAGTAAAAACTAGGTTCATAAAAAAAAGAGTTCACTTACAATAAATCCTTCTAATTCCCATATTTTTAGGATATCCATCTCTTCCCTTGAGGTGTTTGACTCTATTCCATGTCCTGACCCTTTATAAGGGCTCCTATTCCTCATCTGATGATGATTCAGAGGATTCCTCATACATGGTGCAGATCATGAATTTCCAAGAAAAATCCCGAAAGTCCATGTCTGAGTTAAATCGAAATTCATCTTCAATATTAATTGAAAATTACTTTTGGACTATTAGAAAATCACTATACTCAGATATATTTGACTTCATCAGGGAAAAAGTGACTTAAAGTTGCGAGGAAACTCATTTTTTTCCTCCTTAATAAGGCCTTCAAGAGGTATTTCACCTTCCCGACCCTTTGGAGGAACCATAATTCCCAATGGTACATGCATCCAGGAACCCCAAAGATGTTTTAAAATATGTGGCGATGATTTTGTTGAATTTCTATGAGAAAATACATCATTGACTTTGGTTAACATTATTATACTTTCCAATAGGTCAAGGCTAAGCGCCATAGACAATTGGGTTTTCTTCCACCACTTCTAGTGCATACTTAGAAGTGGGATAAGGTTTCTATGGAATTTTGTGGTTGGGTTCTTACATACCCCTCGAAAAAATAATGTGATATGGGTTGTGATCGATAGGCTGATGAAATTGGATCACTTTATACCCATTCATGATACATCAAAAGTTTTGGAGTTGAGAAATATATATGTGAAAGATATTATTCGTTTGAAAGGATTTCTATATTATTTATCCTCTAATATAGATCAGTATTTTACCTTTAATTTTTTGAGATTATTTTAGGAGATTATGGGATCGTAGGTTTGGTTGAGTATGACATACCATCTGCAGATGGATGTCCAAACATAAAGTGTTATACATATTCTTGAGGTTATACTACTTGCCTGCATTCTGGACTTTAGTGAAGTTTGGGATGACTATCTGAGACTAGTTGAGTTTTCTTATAACAATATTCACCATTCAATGATTAGAATAACACCTTTTAGGCCTTGTATGGAAGGCTGTGAAAATCTTCATTATGTTTGTTAGATATTGGATAAAATTCATTCGTTGGTTTCAGTCCGGTCCAAGAGACAACAATAAAGATTAATTTGATTCATCAAAGAATGTTAATGACAATGATCTGATACAAATATTATGTTGATTATCACCATATATCGTTGGAGTTATTTGTTGGAGATCAGGTGTTCTTGAGATTTTCACCTCAATTAGGTCACTAAAAACTTAGGAGGAAAGGTAGTCTTTCTCCATAGTTTGTGGGACCTTTTGTGGTTTTTGAGTAGGTGGTGAATGTGGTATAACATTTATCACTTGTACTGTATTTGACATCAATACATAATGTTTTCCATGTATCACAGCTTCCGAAGTATCTTTATAACCCATCTCATGTCTTGAGTTGGGAGGATCTTAATATTGAGCCTGATTTATCTATGACTGAGCATCCTATATTTATCATAATATACCGTATTAATGTTTATATGATATAATTTATTGGCCCATAGTTGATTACATTATTAATTAATTAATAAACCATTTATTACATTCTCCCACTTGGTCCAAACCAATTTATGTGGAAAAATTCAATCTATATCTTTAAAAAGAAAAATGATAAATGGATAATAGAATTATTTCCTATAAATAATTAGTATTCCCTTCCAGGTATCATAATATATCATATATCTTTAAATAACTATATTAATAAACCATAACCACATGGTTTATTCTCTAAATGAAAAAACTTAACCATATGTTTTATTCTATATCCCCAAAAAAATATTTCTAAAGTAATGAATTTGTACACATAAATTGAAGAGAAAAATTCTAAAATATATAGAGTTTCAAATAAAATTAAACAAATTTATAATGTATAACTTAATACCATATATATTACATGATCCTTGAATTTAAATGGAGTCATTACTTTAGTCAAAGGATCTATAGTCATCAATTTAGTGTTGATATGATAAATGTCCACCATTTTATCTTTAACATGTTCCATTATAGATAAGTATTTAATGTATATGTTCTTAATTTGGCTCCCACTTTTGTTATTATTATCCATAAAGATCATATCCAAATTGTCACAATATATAATCAATGGCCTAGAAATAGAATCCATAAATTTAAGCACCAAAATTAAAATTCTTAGCCATACACCATGGGAAGTGGCCCAAAAACATGAAATGGACTCCTATTCAAATAGTAAAAGTTGCTATTAGTGTCTATTTCAAACTTCTCTATGACACAACTCCTCTATCCATCATAAATACATATCCTGAAGTTGATTTGTGTAAATCAACACAACCCTAAAAGTCTGCATCTGAGTATCCGATGACTTATAAATTGTAAGTGTATTTATATATAAGCATTTACTATTTAGTCCCCTTAAGGTATATGAATATCTTCTTCATGGTATTCTAGTGGCCTATACCTGGATCACTCTGAAATCGACCCAACATTCCTACTAAAAATGAAATGTCAGGGCTCATGCAGACCTGATCATACACTACCAATAATGGAAGAAAACAGGATGGATTTAATTTATTCTCATTCAAAATAATTTTCAGGACTTTGGTTCATGCTGAATTTATCACCCTTAATAATTCTATAGTTGGTGTATAGTCTTTCATACAAAATCTCTTTATGAATTTATTAATATAGTATTCTTGAGACAAGACTAGAATGCATCTCAACCTATCCCTATGGATCTTTAAGCATATGACATAGGATGCATCAAGCATATCTTTCATGTCAAGTTTTTGTGAGAAACTATTTAACTTCATATAGAAAACACTTATTATTAGTGGAAATTAAAATTCCATATACATATAAGAAAAGAAAACATATTTTAATCCCACTAAACTTTTGATATATAAATTGTTTCATAATGTTCTCTTCAAAACAAAATGAGGTAATTACATTATGAAATCATAAATACCACTATCAAGATGCTTGTTTTAAACCATGGATAGACCTTTTGAACTCTGACACAAAATTTTAACCAACACTAGAGTGGAATATTTCAGGTTGTTTCATATAAATATCCTCATCTAGATTACCATTCAAAAATGAGGTTTTCAAATCCATTTTTTGTAATTAAAAATAAAAATGCGATAATAATTATAATATAATGCATAATAAATCCTTTTTGGATACTGGAGAAAATGTGTCAGTATAATTTATCACTTCCTTTTGAGTGAACACTTTAGAAACTATCCAGACATTGTATCTTTCAATGCTACCTAATAAATTTTAATTGGTTTTAAAAAACAATTTACATCCAACAGGTTTTACACCAAATGGAAACTCATCAAGGTCCCTAAAATCATTAAACTTGATGTAATTCAACTCCTCTATTATGGAATTTTACCACATATTTGACTCTTCACAACTCATGGAATGTGAATATATTTTGAGATCATTTTCAGCTCCAATATTGTAGTCATATTATTTTAGATACAATATATAATCATATGAAATTTATGTCTTTATCATCCTTGTAAATCTTATCAATGTTTCACCATTATTTTCTTGAGTGATTTTTGGTTTAGAAGGTTATTCAAGGGTTTCCAATTCTTGAACTATTTGATCTAAAGGATGATTGTTAACTATTTATGGAATGATATTTACTCAAAAATGATATTTCTTATGAACAATTATCAATCTATCATCTATTTTAGAGGGTTGATATTCTGAATGGTCTTTAAAATTTTTTATTTGATAAAATCACTTCCACGAATCTGGTCATTTTCAACAAATTTTTCTTTTCTCGATTCCACAATTCTAGTGTTCAATGATAGCCAATAAAAATGATATACTTTAGAACTTTTGGAATATCCAATGACATATCCACTAATAGTCATAGTATCTAACTTAATTTAATATATATTATAAATATAAACTTCTAAAGGACATCCCCAAATAAGTACATGCCACACATTTAGTTTCCAACCCTTAAATAATTCAAAAGGTGTTTTTGAAACTACCTTTGTTGGAACCTAATTCAAAATGTATGATACGGATTTAAGTTCATTGATACACAAGAATTTAGGTAGCTTAGAGATACTAAGAATATTCTATACCATTCCCATTAATGTTCAATTTATTCTTTCATCTACACCATTTTGGTATGGTGAACCTGATATAGTGTATTGTGTAAATATTCCATTTTCTTAAAAAACCTTGCAAATGGACTAGAAAATTGTCCATCCTCAGTGTTTCTCTCATAATATTATACACCCTAATATGACCTCACTATCTTAATTTCTTTACCACATTATTTCTATGATTTATGCTTAAAATTTTTAAGGGTGTCAAGTGCTTCATTTTTATTATGAAGAAAATAAAGATACATATATCATGAATAGTAATCAATGAGTGAAATGAAGAATTTGTGATTGAGTAAATCCTTGTCTGAGATACATATGTATGTATATATGATTTATAATATGGATGAAATTATATTTTTACATTTATTTGATTTATTGGTCTTCTTCCCTCAATAAAATCCACATAGGTTTCAAAATCTATGAGATCAAGAGTACTAAGTACCCCATTCTTAACTAATCATTGATTCCTTTATTTTGAGAAATGACCTAACATCTGGTTCCATAACATAGGATATTTTTCATTTATAACACTTATTTTAATATTAGTATGAACATGCATATTATTATCAATCATACTTTGTAAATAAATGGTGAAGAGTCTACCCTTTTATATACCACATCTAATAATGTCATTTCAAATATATCATGGAAAAATTAGTTTTACAAAAACTGAAAGTAAAACCCAATGATACAAGTTTAGAAACTGAAATCATTTTTCTAGAGAAACGTGGAATATAAAATATATTTTCTAAAAGAAAAGTAAACCTATTTATTAACACTAGAACTCATATCCACACGACTTACACGTGTGAGCGCATCTTATTTCCTGAATAAATTCCAAGCTCACTATCCATTGGTTTCCTTAGGTGTTTCTTACCCTAAAATGTATTCACAATATGTATTATTGAACCAGAATCAATCCACCAGTTTTTATAAATTTTATCAACCATATTTTATTTATAAAAAATAATGATATTTAAATACATTTATTTTCAATTCATTTCTGAAATTTAGGAAAAAAATTCGTTACGTGTCCTTTTCATTTGCAGAAAAAAATGAGTTCTTGTTAATATTAGGATGAGGTAGCAATTTCTCATTACCCTTTATATTGTCAAGACAATTATTGTAAAATCCCAAGTAAGTAATGAATAATAGATATTTTTATCTATGTCTACTAATGAATTAGATAGTGTTTTATAGGCTTAAAATGAGAATAAATCCAATCTTAAGCATGGAATACACTAATATTTTTAAAAGATTGTTTTACTGCCTTTTGATGGCAAAACATCTTATAAATATATCTTTTGACAATTTTATAAGCTCTATTTGTCAAAATAAACTTATTCTTTATGATTGGGACATCAAAATTTACTTTGTGTAAATATTCGGTATTTTTCCGATAAAGTTCATTTTTTTAATGAATAGTGAAAAATGTTGTATTTTAATTCAAAACCACTTTTTAATCTAATTTATTTATATGATTAGATTATATTTTTAATTGGATTTAAAGTTCAATTAGAATATATTTTGACCATTTAATCCAATAGTGGTTGTTGGAATTAATTTCACTTTGAAATTGGACTTAAACTAGTGTCAATCTTTTGATACTTATTGTTTCATAAAAACACGCTATTTGTTCTGACAACAGGAATTAATTATTAAATTAATTAATTCAACTTATATGTTTTGAATTTTGTAAAATAGACATTATTTTTGAATTTGGAATATCAAATATAGCTTAGGGTGATGTTTTGTTTTTTTCTGGAAAACTTCAATTTTTGATGAATAGTGAAACCACTAAGTGGTACTTATAAAAACTGATTTTTCGTTTAAATGAAATTTTACCACCTCTGTGTTTTGAATTTAAAAAATCCAACATACATGGCTTTCATTAAGAAGTAAAATGTTGTTCAATGGGATTAAAATAATTTTTTGGTAAATAGTAACTTTTATGTTTTTAATCGCGATTAGAGGTAATTAGTGTAATTTAAGGTAAGAATAATGTTTTAATAATAGGATATGAGCTTGAAACATGTCCTAACCTTATTGGATGTGTCATGGCCGACAAATACAATCCATGGGTCAACTTGGGGACCCCATGGAGCCACTTTGGTAGGACAATGACATTAATATCTTTTTCTTTAACGTTAAAATAAAAATGACAGAAACATGAGTTGTTTTACTAAAACATTTTTTACATGGCGTTATAGAAGTCAGATTTTTTACTATAAATAGTAATTGGAAAGATAAAATTATTTCCTACATCATAGTATTTTTTTATAATTTTTAGACATTATATAAATTAAATTATTGATGACATCATGATGATGCACCGATTACCTCATTATTTAATGATTTAAATAAAATGAAAAGATAATGTAAAATCTATGACCTAACCATGTACAAAATATATTCGATGAGTGTATTTAGAATCCTTATCACCTTATCCTAGAATTATATCAATGTGGGACCTTTTAAATCCGAATCTCATTTTAAAATAAAGTAATAGTTTTTTACTTTCCAATAGTGCCCCTCCTCTCCTCTTATAAAAGGCCCCCACCTCTACCTCCTTACCCACACTTCCAAAGCCTTTGGCTCGGCCAAACCCTGCCCATTTTGTCTCTCCACATACATATATAACTCTTAGAAGCCTCAATTTGGGAATAAGTCTTCCCAAGGAAGCCTTTGATCTCAAATCAAAAAGAGTTACCTAATTTAAAGGTAGTGTCTTCTCTTGTGTTCTTATGTTTTATTTTGCTTCTACAACCCCCTAAACTATTTTTATTCATTTATTTTGTAACAACACCAGTATCTTCCATATACTAGAATGTTTTTATAAGAAGTATTCGAGCTACACTTACACACACCTACATATAATGGTTAAAGAACATAATGTTTCCGTGGATGGCGAATTTCTGCCTCACGAAACGATGATTGTTCAACACTCATATATCACCTTCAATGGTGGCAATTAAGATGTCACTATATTTATATATTATATATAATATGTTTATGTTTTACTTAAGCTTTTGTATTTTTCATTTATGGCATATCTTTATGGTTACCATTATGAGTAAACACGATATCTTCATTTTAGGAAGTGCGGACTACTGCCCCCTCAAAGTGATTTGATTCGTTAATACCATATGTGGTATGTATAAAGGATATATTTAATTATATTATATTTGATACCATACTAGAATTAAAATAATATTATGTATCATTATTTTTTAATTCCATAAAATACGAAATAGAAATGAAAGTAGTGTTCATGTGTACGTACGGCTTACCATCTCCATGAACTGTGCATTTCATTTCTTACCTCTAAACGTTGTGTAATATTATCAATGAATGTATATACTGGATATATATGATATATATGATATATATATCATTATTATAACTCTGTATATAATGGATACATGAACAACTTGTAATTATAAAGAGCATATTTTGACTCAAGTACCAATGATCGTTAAAATGACTGTTATTAACTAAAATAATTATATAGTGTTCATGACATAGTAATAAGTGGTATAAAAGGAATAATGAACTTGAAAAAGGTTCTTAAGAAAGTAGAAATTAACTCAAGTTTAGTATTCAGGAGATTAAAGAACGATCAAGTCAAGTCGGATACGAGTTATGGGACTTCGTCTCAATCTCCTTTCATTGAGGCATATTTTGTTTTATACACAACCTTCTTTTATATAGTGTATAAACCCCTTTGACTTTTACGTTTGTTCAAGAGGAATATTTTTTATACGAAGCGTTTACTAAACAAAAAAAGGGAATTTTTTTTTGTCGTACGTATGCGGCGACACCAACTTCTCCACCGCCGTGACCATTATTTGAGTTTCAGCTTCCTCTACAAGCCATAATTTTTTTAAAGAAAAATAAATACCATGTTTTACTTTTCTTTTATTTTGGTATTGAAAATGGTTTCATAATTTTTTTATATCAATGTGTTGTATTGATATCTTGTGATTGAAAGGTGGAAATGTTATGTTTCCTTTATGCATGTTTTATGTGATACGATTATGTTGTGGTTTATGGGAATTATTATGAAGACGGGTGGTTCCGTGATAAACTAAGGGTAGGTGAGCCCGATATAGCTCTCCAATTCATTGGTTAACGCGAAGGAGTGAAACGTTAAGGTTTTTCCGAAGAGATTTAGGGAATATATTGGGATGAGTATTCCAAACGTAACCAAGAGGGTTACTCCCTACGTAATAATGTTATGAATGCCTCAAGTTACCTTTATGTCTTATGATTTATATGATTTATTAATGATTTGATGAGGTATGTTAAAGTGCCTATGTTTTATGGGTAAAGTATGATTTCATTCTTATGTATATATGAACTCATGTTTCCTTTCCATATTTTTATAACCCTTACTGAGATTTTTATGCACATCCCATGTTTTTGAAATGTTTTTCACAGGTCAAGGGAAAGGTACATGAGATGATGATAGTGTCAAGGAAGTGTCAAGAAAGAATCCATGTTTTATTTTAAATATGTTTCCATTTATGGAAAAAATGAATACTATCTTTTATGTAACCACTTTGCTTAAATGTGGAATGTATACATGTTTTATGATCTAATTCTCTAAAACTCTAAACCTGAAAATATCCTCAATGTGAATTATTCATTTAATTCAGTATTAAGTAAGGTTTAAGGCTGAGGCCTTATAATTGGTATCAGAGGTCAGTTTAGATAACTTTAGGAGTTAGAATTTTATTAAATGATTATCCAAAAATATTTTTTTATGGTCAAAATGAAATGATATAGAATTTGAAGATTGCCATGTTGCTTCATCTAAGACATTTTTGTTCATAATGGTTTTACGTAGAGGAAACATGGAAGCAGTGATGGGAAGGTATACAGAAGGAAATAACCTTCCGAATCAGCATCCTGAGATGGTCAGAATTGGAACTGAATAGTTTGTTGTAGTAATGGCACAGTTGACTGAAGCGATAAATGGTGGTGGTATCCATGCACGAGATCATCCAGATCAACCGCAGAGGAACATGTCACTGGTGGAACATTTCATGAGGCAACATTCCCCATCATTCAGAGGATCATCTGACCCTATGCTAGCTGAAGGGTGGATTAAAGCACTAGAGAAGATTTTCGATGTCATGGGGTGTTCAGACAATCAAAAGGTTAGTCTTTCTATTTACCGTTTGGAGGGTGAAGCAGATCAGTGGTGGTCGATGGTTAGAAATATCAGGGACGCTGATGAGATTGATACTCTCGACTGGGATGAATTTAAAGGTATGTTTCTTGAGAAGTATTTTCCTAATTCTGTTTGACTTAGGATGGAAAATAAATTCTTGGAATTGAGGCAAGAGGAAGACTCAGTGGCTGCCTATGAAGAAAGGTTCACTTGATTGGCAAGGTATGCTCCAAATTTTATCCGAGACCTTGATAGTAAAATCAATCGTTTTTTATCAGGATTAAAGCCAAAATATCAAAGGGATTTAGCTTATCGTGAGTTCAAAATTTATGAAAATCTTGTTCGATGTCCTGAGAAGGTGGAAATGGAGTTTGTCGATGATCAAGTGTTCTATAACAACCAACATAAGAAGAGACCGAGGTGGCAGGAGAAAGGGAAAAATTATTCAAAAAGGTCTGATGGTAAGAAAACTAAGTTTCCAATTTGTGATAAATGTGGGAAAAGGCATGCTGGGGAATGTCTTCTGAATTTTGGAAAGTGATACCAATGCGGTAAGATGGGACATAAGGCTCGTGATTGCACTGAAAAAGATCAGGGTGATGGTAAGACCAAGTCTGATTTACAGTTAGTGAAATGTTTTAAGTGCAATGAGATGGGTCACTATGAAAACGAGTGTCCGACAAAGAGCATGAGTAATGGGAAGCAGTTAGATTACAAGCAGAAAGGGGTGGTGAAATCCTTTGCAACTGCTTCAGCAGATGTCGGGCCATCAAATGAAGTTGTATTAGGTAGTTTGTTTGTTTTTTCAGATTATGCCAGTGTGTTGTTTGACTCGGGGTCTACATATTCTTTCATCTCAGAAACCTTTTCTAGTAAAATGGGAATACCATCTCAAGAAATGACTCATGAACTTGTGGTAAAAACACACGGGGGAAATGTTGAGGCAAAAAGAATTTATAAGAATCTTTCTATCCTTATCTGTGGAAAGAACCTACTTGCGAACCTTATTATTTTACCTCTAGTAGAGTTTGATGTTATCCTGGGTATGGATTGGCTCTCTATTTACCATGCTAAGATTAACTTTAGAGCTAAAGAAGTTTCTTTTCAGAAAAACTTTCAGTTTGTGTACAAGAATGAACCCTTACTGTTGATAACTTATCAAGAGGCTGAGAAACTTGTAAAAGATGGAAATGAATGTTACCTTGCACATATTGTTGAAAACAAGGGAACTGTTCAGATTATTGATGTTCCAGTGGTAAATGAGTATCATGATGTTTTTCCTGATGAGTTTCCTGGAATAATACCAGATCGAGAAGTTGAGTTTACTGTTGACTTAGTTCCTGATGCTAAGCCAATTTCAAAACCCCCTTATCGAATGGCTCAAATTGAGCTTTTAGAGTTGAAGGAGAAATTGCAAGATTTATTAGAGAAAGGTTTCATTCGACCTAGCACATCACCATGGGGTACTCCTGTTTTATTTGTTAAAAAGAAAGATGGTTCTATGAGACTTTTCATTGATTATAGAGCCTTGAATAACATCACTGTTAAGAAAAAATATCCTTTGCCTCATATCGATGATTTGTTTGATCAGCTCCAGGGAGCTCAGTATTTTTCAAAGATTGACCTGAGATCGGGGTACCATCAGTTGAAGGTAAAGGAAGAATATATTCCGAAGACCGTGTTCTGTACAAGATATGGCCATTATGAATTTGTAGTAATTCCTTTTGGGCTAACCAATGCACCTCCTGTATTCATGGACTTAATGAATATAATTTTCCATGAGTTCTTGGATAAGTTTGTGGTTGTTTTCATTGATGATATTTTGGTGTTTTCTTAAAGTAAAGAAGAGCATGAAAGACATTTAAGGGTTATTTTTCAAACCTTTAAAGAAAAGAAATTGTATGGGAAATTCAGAAATTGTGAGTTTTGGTTGAAAAAAATTTCTTTCCTTGGTCATATTGTTTCTAAAGATGGGATAACTGTTGATCCTGCAAAAACAAAGGTTGTTGAAGAATGGCCAAGACCCACAAATGTAACTGAAATTCATAGCTTCCTTGGTTTGGCAGGCTATTACCGAAGGTTTGTTAGAATTTTTTCACGATTATCTAGTCCAATGACGAAGCTAACTCGGAAGGGTGTTAAGTTTATCTGGACAAAATAATGTGATGATTGTTTTGAGGAACTAAAAAGAAGATTGGTAAATGCTCCAGTTTTGGCACTACCTTCTAGGAATGGTGAGTTTGTTATATACAGCGATGCTTCATTGAAAGGACTTGGTTGAGTCCTAATGTAGAATGATCAGGTAATTTCTTATGTTTCATGACATTTGAAAACTCATGAGGTAAATTAACCTACACATGATTTGGAATTAGCTGCTTTTATTTTCACTTTAAAAATTTGGAGGCATCATTTGTATGGAGTAAAGTTTGAAATATATACTGATCACAAAAGTTTAAAGTATATATTCACTCAGAAAGAGTTGAACATGAGATAGAGGAGATGGATGGAATTAATCAAGGATTATGATTGTACAATTCATTACCATACATGAAAAGCAAATAAAGTGGCTGATGCTTTGAGTCGAAAAAGTAGTGCTTCATTAACCATGCTACGTTTGGAACAAGATCCTTTGGTTTTTGATTTGATGAACTTTGGCATAGAATTTGTTGGTGCCAGATATCCTTCTATTTTGTTTCAGGTATCAGTGAAATATTCTCTATCAGACAGAATCAAGCAAGCACAGAAGCAAGACAGTGAGTTGCATAAAAACGTAGAGCTGGTTCAGAAGGGTAAGTTTCCTGAATTCAACATTGATAATGATTGTGTTTTTAGACTTGGGAAGAGATTGTGCGTGCCTTATGATTCACAGTTGAAGAGAGTTGTTATGTAAAGCTCATAGTTCTCCGTTTTTAGTTCATCCTGGTAGTACTAAGATGTATAGAGATCTTCGGGAGTATTACTGGTGGGATGGAATGAAAAGAGATATTGCTGATTTTACTGTGAAGTGTTTGACTTGTCAACAGGTTAAAGCGGAGCAGCAGTTACCGAAAGGGATGCTTCATCCATTACCAGTGCCAGAGTGGAAATGAGAGAATATATCCATGGACTTTGTTGTGGGATTACCGAAGACATCTTGAGGTAATAATGCAATCTAGGTTATTGTTGATCGCTTGACCAAATCTGCTCATTTCCTTGCCATACGAGATACTTTTTCCCTAGATCAACTTTCCCGTTTTTATCTTAAAGATATAGTCAAGTTACATGGAGTTCCTCTCTCCATTGTATCGGAACGTGATCCCACGTTCACTTCTAACTTTTGGAAAGGCCTTCAGAAGTCGTTGGGTACAGAATTAAATTTTAGTACAGCGTTTAATCCTCAATCAGATAGGCAGTCAGAACGAACGATCCAGACTTTGGAGGATATGCTACGTGCTTGTTCGATGGATTATCAAGGAAGTTGGGACCAACATCATTCTTTGGTTTAATTTTCTTATAATAACAGTTTTCATTCCAGTATACAGATGGCATCATTTCAGGCATTATATGGGAAGCGGTGTCGAACTACAGATTTCTGGGATGAAGTGGGTGAAAGGAAGTTGATGGGACCAGAATTGGTAGAAGAGTTGGCAGAAAAAGTTCAGTTGATACAGAAACACATGAGAACAACTCAGAGTAGGCAGAAGAGTTATGCAGACAATATGGGGAAGGATCTCTCTTTTGAGGTAGGTGATCATGTTTTTCTCAAAGTATCACCATGGAAAAGTGTGATGCGATTTGGTAAGAAAGGAAAGCTGAGTCCAAGGTTCATTGGACCATATGAAATTCTAGAGAGAGTTGGATTAGTTGCTTACTGAGTGGCTTTACCTCCGAGTTTATCTCAGGTACACAATGTTTTTCATGTTTCGATGTTGAGAAAGTATATGCCATATCCATCTCATGTTTTGAGTCCAGAGGTAGTTCAGATGGAAGAGAACCTATCTTATGAGGAACAACCGGTCCAGATTCTTGACCACATGGAGAAAGTATTACGGAATAAGTTGATTCATCAGGTAAAGGTTTCGTGGAAAAACCACATGATTGAAGAGGCAACATGGGAATCTGAAAATGCAATGAGAAATAAATACCCCCACTTATTCGATAAGTAAATGAATTGTGGGGAAGAAATTTTCTAAAGGGGGGAAGGATGTAACATCCCAAGTAAGTAATGAATAATAGATATTTTTATCTATATCTATTAATGAATTAGATAGTGTTTTAGAGGCTTAAAATGAGAATAAATCCAATCTTAAGCATGAAATACACTAATATTTTTAAAAGATTGTTTTACTGCCTTTTGATGGAAAACCATATTTTAAATCTATCTTTTGACAATTTTATATGCTCTATTTGTCAAAATAAACTTATTCTTTATGATTGGGACATCAAAATTTACTTTGTGTAAATATTTGGTATTTTTCCGATAAAGTTCATTTTTTAATGAATAGTGAAAAATGTTTATTTTAATTCAAAACCACTTTTTAATCTAATTTATTTATATGATTAGATTATATTTTTAATTGGATTTAAAGTTCGATTAGAATATATTTTTACCATTTAATCCAATAGCGGTCGTTGGAATTAATTTCACTTTGAAATTGGACTTAAACTAGTGTCAATCTTTTGATACTTATTGTTTCATAAAAACACGCTATTTGCTCTGACAGCGGGAATTAATTATTAAATTAATTAATGCAACTTATATGTTTTGAATTTTTTAAAATAGACATCATTTTTCAATTCGGAGTATCAAATATAGATTAGGGTGATGTATTGTTTTTTTCTGGAAAACTTCAATTTTTGATGAATAGTGAAACCACTAAGTGGTACTTATAAAAACTGATTTTTTGTTTAAATGAAATTTTACCACCTCTGTGTTTTGAATTTCAAAAATCCGACATACATGGTTGTCATTAAGAAGTAAAATGTGGTTCAATGGGATTAAAATAATTATTTGGTGAATAGTAACTTTTAAGTTTTTAATCACGATTAGAGGTAATTAGTGTAATTTAAGGTAAGAATAATGTTTTAATAATATGAGATTAGATTGACACATGTCCTAACCTTATTGGATGTGTCATGGCCAACCAAGGAAATCCATGGGTTAACTTGGGGACCCTATGGAGCCACTTTGGTAGGAAAATGAAATTAATATCTTTTTATTTAATGTTAAAATAAAAATGACACAAACATGAGTTGTTTTACTAAAACAATTTTTATATGGGGTTATACAAGTCATATTTTTGACTATAAATAGTCATTGGAAAGCTAAAAATATTTCCTACATCATAGTATTTGTTTTATAATTTTATACATTAAATAAATTAAATTATTTATGACATCATGATGATGCAACGATTACCTCATTATTTAATGATTTTAATAAAATGAAACGATAATGTAAAATCTATGACCTAAACATGTACAAAACCTATTGGATGGGTGTATTTCGAACCCTTATCACCTTATCCTCGAATTATATCAATGTGGTACCTTTTAAATCCGAAACTCATTTTAAAATAAAGTAATATTTCTTTACTTTCCAAGAGTTCTCCTCCTCTCCTCTTATAAAAGGCCCCCACCTCTACCTCCTTACCCACAATTCCGAAGCCTTTGGCTCAGCCAACCCCTACCCATTTTGTCTTGCCACATCCCTATATAACTCTTAGAAGCCTCACTTTGGGCAGAAGTCTTCCCAAGGAAGCCTTTGAGCTAAAATCAAAAAGAGTTACCCGATTTAAAGGTAGTGTCTTCTCTTGTGTTCTTATGTTTTATTTTGCTTCTCCAACCCCATAAACTCTTTTTATTCATTTTTTTGGAACAATATCAGTATTTTCCATATACTAGGATGTTGTTATAATAAGTATTCAAGCTACACTTACACACAACTACATATAATGGTTAAAGAACATACTGTTTCCGTGGATGGCGAATTTCTGCCTCACGAAACGATGATTGTTCAACACTCATATATCACCTTCAAAGGTGGCCATTAAGATGTAAATATATTTATATATTATATATAATATGTTTATGTTTTACTTAAGCTTCTGTATTTTTCATTTATGGAATATATTTATGGTTACCATTATGAGTAAACACGATATCTTCATTTTAGGAAGTTCGGACTACCGCCCCATAAAAGTAATTTGATTCGTTAATACCATATGTGGTACATATAAAGGATATATTTAATGATATTATATATGATACAATACTGGAATTAAAATTCTATTATGTATAAATATGTTTTAATTCCATAAAATACGAAATAGAAATGAAAGTAGTGTTCATGCGTACGTACGGCTTACCGTCTCCATGAACGGTGCGTTTCATTTCTTACCTCTAAATGTTGTGTAATATTATAAATGCATGTATATACTAGATATATATGATATATATGATATATAAATCATGAGTATAACTCTGGATATAATGGATACATGAACAACTTTTAATTATAAAGATCATATTTTGACTCAAGTACCAATGATCGTTAAAACGACCGTTATTAACTAAAATAATTACATAGTGTTCATGACATGGTAATAAGTGATATAAAAGGAATAATGAACTTTAAAAAGGTTCTTAAGAAAGTATAAATTAACTCAAGTTTATTATTCAGGAGATTAAAGAACGATCAAGTCAAGTCGGATACGAGGTATGAGACTTCATCTCAATCTCCTTTCATTGAGGCATATTTTGTTTTATACCCAACCTTCTTTTATACGGTGTATAAACCCCTTTTACTTTTACGTTTATTCAAAAGGAATATTTTTATACAAAGCGTTTACTAAACGACAAAATGGAATGTTTTTTTGTCGTACGTATGCGGCGACAACGACTTCTCCACCACCGTGACCATTATTTGAGTTTCGGCTTCCTCTACAAGCCATACTTTTTTTAAAGAAAAATAAATACCATGTTTTATTTTTCTTTTATTTTGGTATTGAAAATGGTTTCATAATGTTTTTATATCAATGTGTTGTATTGATATCTTGTGATTGAAAGGTGGAAATGTTATGTTTCCTTTATGCATGTTTTATGTGATACGATTATGTTGTGGTTCTTGGGCATTATTATGAAGACGAGTGGTTCCGTGATAAACTAAGGGAAGGTGAGCCCGATATAGATCTCCAATGCATTGGGTAACGCGAAGGAGTGAAACGTTAAGGTTTCTCTGAAGATATTTAGGGAATATACTGTGATGGGTATTCCAAACATAACCAAGAGGGTTACTCCCTACGTAAGAATGTTATGAATGCCTCAAGTTACCTTTATGCCTTATGATTTCTATGATTTATTCATGATTTGATGAGGTATGTTAAAGTTCCTATGTTTTATGGGTAAAGTATGAATTCATTCTTATGTATATATGAACTCATGTTTCCTTTCCATATCTTTATAACCCTTACTGAGATTTTTATGCTCATCCCAAGTTTTTGAAATGTTTTTCACAGGTCAAGGGAAAGGTACATGATATGATGATAGTGTCAAAGAAGTGTCAAGAAAGAATCCATGTTTTATTTTAAATATGTTTCTGTTGATGGGAAAAATGAATACTATCTTTTATGTGACCACTTTGCTTAAATGTGGAATGCAATACATGTTTTATGATCTAATTCTCTAATACTCTAAACCTGAAAAGATCATCAATGTGAATTATTCATTTAATTCAGTATTAAGTAAGGTTTAAGGTCGGGGCCTTATAATTATGACCCTTTTGTTTATGGTGCATTGTCCGCATATTGTTTTCTCCAATTTGTACCACAAGCCTTTCCTCCTCTTGAGAACACATAGTCATTAGTTCATTAATTGACCATTTATATTTATATGTGTGATATGATATTTTTAATGGACCATATTGATGTGGCAGAGTGTCGAGAATATAATGCACTAAAAATGACTTAGATATATCAACCTCAAGAATCTTAAGTTGAGTACTAATATAAAAAAGGCCTTTAATAACACTAGAATAGTCCTTTATCAGTGCTAAAAAATCATTGACTATTGGATCATAGTTAAAGAGGACTAGATTTTATTAGTGCTAAAAAAGCACTGATAAATGAGTCTTTTATCAATGTAAAAGAAGATTTGATAAATTCAACTTTTATCAGCGCTTTTAGAAGTGCCAATAAAAACATTATTTATTAGCACATTTTTTTCACTGATAAATGAATTCATTATCAGTATATTTAGTAGCACTAATAAAGTATAATACTATAGTTTTATTGTATAACACACTATAGCACCCGAAATAGGGCATGTAGTGTGCTGTAACAACACACTGCATCACCAGAAACAACAAAAGAAAGTAAAAAAATTAGATCCAAATAAATAATTTAAATAAAATAAAATTTCCAATAGAAATACAAGAAAAATACACTATTATTTAGTATTTCACTTGTCCTTTTTTACTAAACTTAATATAAATTTTAAATAAAAAGACACACTTTGAGTCATACCTATCACACCGTGCATCAGATTGGGGTGAAGTTTATTCCTACATATCACAAATTAATCATGGATCATTTCCATGAAATATCAAAACAGTATGAATGTGTTTTATCAATTTGGAGTATATCACTTGTTCTTTTTACTGAAATTAGTGTCAATTTGAAATAAAAAGACACACTTAGAGTCAACCAATCACACCGTGCATCAGATTGAGGTGAAGCTAATTTCCACACATCATAAATAAGTTATGGATCATTATCTTAAAGTATCAAAAAAACACAATGTGTTTTCTTGATTTTGATTATGACACTTTTGTTTTTAACTAAAATGTCATTTCAAACTAGTAACACATGCTTTGAGACATTTTTGGTCACATCATTTATCAGTTTGATATGATACTGATTCCTACAATTCACAAATGACTTATTAATAATTATCCAAAATAATCAAAACAATCGTAGTGGGTTTTCTCTTTTTTTAGTGATTGATACTATTTTTAATCCAAAATGAAAATTTTAAACTAATAACAGAAACTTTGAGACATACTAAGCACATTGTATATCAAATTGAGGGGAGGTTGATTGCTACACATTTTAAATGGATTATAGTTTGTTTTACTAAAGTATTAAAACAATCTGAATGTGTTTTATCAGTTTTGAGTATATCACTTTACCTTTTTACAAAAATTAATTTCAATTTTAAACTGAAACACCACAATTTCAGTCATACCAGATACACTGTATTAGATTGAGGTATGGTTGATTCCACCTAGTATTTTTATCCTAAGGTGCATGATAATAGTACATGAGTGAATCATCCTTTTTGATGAAGTCATTTATTTACGATCTCTATGAAAATTAAAAAAATATGTTTTAGATGAAACTGATAAAAAAATAAACTAAAAAAATTGTGTAAAATGATGAGAAAAAAAACCAAATAAGCAGTAAAAAGTTACATATTCACGATGTATGTGTACATTCTGACACCAGGTCTATTTATAAGTCATTTATAAACAAATCTATATCATATTTTTAATATTAGGACTTTCAAAAGTCCTCGTAGTACTATAAAAATATAAATACACATATGATTAATAAATATTTTAAAAGAAATAGTAATTATCTGAAAAAATACATATTTGGGGATGCTAGTTTATTGATGGAATATTATATCTCCCATAAATTTACAAACATAATAATTAAAATATTTTCCACTCATTTATTTCAAACATTGCATAAAACATTTATAAAAATAAGTAATTTATTTTTATATGTGTTTTGATAGTTAAAATGTACTATATATACCCTAATACTTATCCACTTGTAGAAGTTTATTAGCTCCATGTATACATTGACTATCCTCATGTGATTATTTTCACTATATTTAAAAATCGCACTATCATAACATAATTATCATTAAAACATAATATAAAATATATAACATGAATTTTAGTTCTAAAATGTTGGATGCAGTGTATTAAAAATTCAGAAATATCATCACGTGTGATGTGTTTTTTGGGTATCCATTAAGTGAATCTAGAAAATAAATATTTACAGTATACAAATTGACTACAATTAGTAACCAATGTTTCCTAAAAAACAAAAAGTAATAAGTAAGAAAAGTAATGAAAATATATTTGATATGATAAAAGTGTAGAGTTTTTCCCATGCATCATTGGTAATAAAAAGATTCTATCATCCATAAGTTTCTTTCAAACATTGCAGCTAGTTTTGTCAGTATTCTATCAATTTGAAGAAAATCCCATGAGATTAGTTTTGTAGAAGTGATGTGGGGACTAATGAGTCCATATTTATTTTCATAGGGTAATCCCTTAAAATAGTATTGATATAGATTCCTACAAAAAAAAATATGGATTGTAATTAGTCATAATTAACACAGTATATCAACTGTTGGAAAAAAATCATGAAAACACACCTCATGTATACATTTACAACTGAGGCTCCTATCCATTCATACTAAAGGATTTAATTTACATTTTTAAGATAAATTTATTCTATAGGGACCTCTCTGTACATTTTTTCTTCAAAATAAATTATAAAATTACTACCACTTTGTTACCTTTCATCCATTAGAACCTTCAATAGTAGTAAATGTCGATATTGAATGGGTGGTGTAAAGGAGCTTTGTGAATATATTTTTTATTGTTTGGCTGATCATTTTGATCATTTTGATTTTACCTTTCATTTAACCATATTCACTTTGTCCTTCTGTAATAATATTCATCGGTTAAAACCTTTTTTCATTAATTGTTAAAGGTTTAGCATTAAAAATAAGTTGTAATTGAATACCTTATTATTATTTTTATTAAAATATCTAACATCCATGCTACAATGTTCCAATATATTTCTCAACCATATGAATAACTTCACCATCAAATGGAACAGGTAGCTCATCACTTGGCTCATGACCTACACTAATCCCCACTCTCACATGACCTGTTGAAAGTTGACTGTTATGTAGAGGATCTTTATGGATCTTATATAGTGTATCCCTTAAAATAATAAGATGAGAGGGTTTTGATAGATATAAATAAAAATCACTTTCACCCTATAGAATATCATTACAGTAAAGGTATTAGGGTCTTTCAGATTCATATTTCACAGAAACAATTATGAGAATATTGATTACCTTATCTAAGAAAGCTCTTTAAGGGGAACGACTCAACTCAAAGCTGGTGGGGTGTGAGAGATCATCACACAAAGTTTTTTCTTATCTTTTGTTCCTCCCCATAACATTTTTTATCAACTCATATTGTCAATGGGAGTTTTCTTCAAGAGAAGATAATCATGTCTACATTTCTTCCTTTGTTTATATTTATCACCCTATTATTTTCTTTTCTCCAAATAAGTTTGGGGTGTCACCCGAAAACCTAAACCTCTAATGTAGTCATACTGGTCTAGCTGCATCAAGGCCATTGATAGTAGTTGTTCATCTGATACAATTGATCATTATTTCTGTGTCTAAGTCGTATAAAAAATATAGGAAAATAAGTAATCATTGGTATGTAATAGTGATTTAGAGAATTTTTTTACTATGTCACACTTACACATGTTTCCCACACTTTTTGTACATTTTAATCTATTAATAACTCATCTTTATTTACATTTTCCTCCTTCCATATCACATGAAATTGGATGGAAGTGAATTTTGAATTGGATTTATCAATCAATAGATAAATAGAAGAACATAATTATGTTATTATCTTATTCCACATAAAATTATTATGGTATATTTAAAATATGTACCAATTATTTTTCTAGTGAAGTGTACCCCATCATTACTTTACAATAAGGGTATGTTGGTTTTTCTACTATTTTCTTATTTTCAGTACTCAGTTATTGTTTCATAAATTAATAATTCCTAATCAAATTGATTAATACACATATTGTCAAACAATGTATTAACAGACACATCATATCTAAAAATATGCCTCCTCACAATGGCCAATAAATGCATCCGATGCTTCTTGGATTATCAGGTGTGCATAAAAATGTGGTGGGTGTAGGTTTTTTTCATTTCATCATATTTATGATGAAACTTTATTAATATTTTGTGAAATCCTTAAGGATATTTTCTAGAAAGAATTAATAAAAATTTCTTTCAGGAGTCATCAACTATAAATACACTCTATAAGGGATAATGAAGAGTAAGTATATGCTTAATTATTTTATTTTTTTAGTAAAATAAAGAAAGTATATCACAATTTTACCCTAATATCTTCCCAAAACAGTTTCTTAAGTACAAGCACAACATGGTTCCATGAATCCACATCAATCGGAACATGTTGTCGATTGGTAAGCCTAATGAAACTACTGAACATGACCTTGTTTGGGTTAACATCCTGGTTGAATGTATTCCATCCTACTTTGAATTTAATTCCTTTGTTTCTCACCTTAATAATTTTTACTGACACCCTTATACTGCGATGCTCCTTTTCTTTTAAAGAAATTAGTTTTTCATCATATACCATTTCATTGGGCTCAACATACATCAATATGTTATTCCTTTGGATTGGTAGCATCAGCATGTACAGAAGGTTGTTGTTCCTCTACATTGGGAGCACCAGCAAGTTGAGAAACCTATTGTTCCTCAGGATTGATAGCATCAAAAAAAGAAGAAGTCATTATATATAGAAATGATTTAAAAATTAAATTAGATTACATAAATACAATAGGTAGGAGATAATAATATGAGGTAACACAATGTATATTACAAAAAATATAACTTGATTAATGAAACCTCTTTTTTTAAAAGGTTGAAGGAATTTGACCCCTCTATCGAGTATTCAATTCTCTTCATTGTGGTATACTCTAACATACAAGACCCCATCTACCTTGGGACCACTATGAAATGATTACAATTTACCAATAAAAGGGTTATCCTATATTGATTTTTTTTCTAAACCTTCAGTGGTTTTGGTTGATAACAGAAAAATTGATCACTTTTGGTTTGCAGGATCTGAAACATAAAATAATTTTACTTCCATAATGCCATTATAAATGATTCATCTTTTCACCCTTCCTTACTAAAATATATTTTCATGAATCCCAATTCATCTATTTTAACAGCACCCATGTTATTAACCCACATTTATTTAAAATTGGCACTTGGAAAGTTATATAATCCAACTCCCTTATTTATTTGATGACCCCAAAGAATGAAATATTCACTTAAATTTAATTTTCTTCCTTAGTACCGAATAAATCCATCTCTTCAGCTATACATGTAACTACACTATTTTGTACGGTACTGACTTCAACATATTCATTTTTATTTAATGTACAACCATTAATTACAAAACCATTATAAGATAATACATACACACTTGGTCCTTTGGCTAGCCATCTAAGTATTTCCGAAATTGAATCTATATTTTCATATGAATCCTTAAAAATATGGTCTTGAAACCATCCTATAAATTGTTGATTATGTCTATTTGATATCTATATTTTATTCCTTAATGGATTCAAATCACTAAGAATTTCACTGTGGGTTTCAACATATACAGAAACCTATTAAATGTTATGAAAAACAAAAAGGTGGGATTACTCCCAATCTATAATAGTGATTGTTAAAGCATATATTCTAGAAATATTTTCACCCACAAGCTTCCCACTGTAACAAGATTTTGGTAGACCCGTTTTTTCCACACCGGTAGGTAGTCAGTATAGGATTCAATGGATTACTCAATAATATGTTGCTTCTCAATACAACCTACTGTCCGAATTTGATTTTTTTATATACCTTTTCAAAATATTCATCTACAATTCAATGTGGTACATCTATCTATAATGTACAAGACCACTTAGTCGAATCTCTCTTATCAAGTGAACCATCAAGTGAACCATCATATCAAAGAATTTTGTGAGGGAAAAACATTTACAAATCACATAATATGATGTACATTTCATTTTCCATAGTTCCCAATTTCTTCAGGTCTATAACTTTGTTACATATAACATTAAAAAAACATATCTTGGTTAATATATTATGGGAATTCTAGGAAAAATGAAAGGTAAAGCTACATGCATTAGATCTTGCATCAAAACATGAAAATCACATGATTTAATACCATTTAACTTTAAATTATTCATTGAAATGATATTATTGATATTCTATGAATACCCCTATGAAACCTTTATATAATTCAAGAAGTTTCAAAATAGATATATTTCCTTCTTGGAAATAGTGTAAGTATCTAGATGAAGAAAATTCAGTTTTTCACTATTCACTAGTGCCAAATCTTCTAGTATTCTCATGTCAATCATGTCCAACCTTGCCTTAATTCCATCCCTTTTTAGGTGCATTTAGTAATGTTCCAAAGATACTATCACATAAATTTTTTTTCATCATGTATAACATCATGAAAATTTCATATATACAAACAATTTCAGTATAGTAATTCAAAAAAACTAATCTATTTTTCTAACTGATTTTCATAAGGTTTTTCAAAAAAAAAAAGGTTTACCAAAATGAGTGTCCATGTATTTTACTTTCTAAAAAAATTGATCATTTTTTTCTGGAGAAGGTTCTTATGTTCTTCTGAACTCTCAATGAATGATGAAGTCCATGATCGGTACTTATATCACTAGGGTAGAAATTTGAGATTTCCTAGAAACATAGTCTTCAATGAAATTTTCAGCCTAATTTCCTATGTACCGTGTTCATAAATGGAACACCATTGAGTTCCTTTAATGTTATATCCTAAAAAATTCCCATAATTAGGAAAGTCATTTATTTTACCGTACAACATGGCTCTCAATATGAAATCTTTATTTTTGTAAGTATCATACAATGTTACACCTGAATCCCAAAATAATTTCAAATCCTATATCAATGGATCCAAATAAATATCAATATAATTACCATGATATTTTGGTACTAATATAAGAATATATAACAAAATGTATTTTTATTTCATACATAACCATGAAGGAATGTTTTAATTTACCAATATAATTGGCCATGTAATTTGACTGATACTTTGAAAACCAAAAGGATTCACTCCATCTGTAGATAATGAAAGATAATGGTTTCTCAGATCATTTCCAAATTTAGGATACTCGTGATTAGTTCTCTTATAATGAGGAGAGTCTTTGAGGTGATAAAGTTTCTCATCTTTATTTCTTTTATCTTTATGCCACCTCAATTTCCTTAGAATCTTTCCACATTTATATAAGCACATAAACCTGGGAATGATTGTCAAGAACCATACAACTTTCACAGGACACGATTCATCTTTATTATATCAAGAAACACCACAATTTGGACATTATTTAAGTGATTCTTGTTCCTTTTGAAGTAGTGTAAAGTCATTTGTATAGACATGTTTTCTTTCAATGAACTTACCCATTGAACATAACATTTGTTTAGTGATATATGTTCATATAGGAATCTCATTATCTTTTTGGAGAATATAATTCAAGAGAGAAATTAGTTCAGTAAAACTAATTCCCTTCCAAATATTTATAGATTTTAAATTGTACAGCTTCAGTATGGTGACAATGTTTTATATTTAGTACAAACAACATACAATGGAATCTTTTCAATACTCTTTATCTTCTTAATTTTTTTTGGAAAATCACGAAGTTCATCTTAAACTATCATCATTATTTCCACAATATGGTCTTCATCAAAATTCACACATATAATCGCATCATCAATATAGTCTTCTTCATGGTCCACACTAGTAATCATATTTGATGATTCATAAAACAAATTTTTATCCCAGTCAATAGCTACATTCACGTTTTCCCTGTGTTTAGTCCAAAATTTATAATTTTGATCTAATCCTTGATAGACCAAGTGTTATTCCAACTTATCTAGTCTAATTATTCTTGAATAAAAACAACATAAACATGTATAAAGTATTTGATAAGGGTCATATTCATGATCTTGTTCAAACTTGATGAACTCTTTCCCCCCAACATCATACTCTTTTTTCAAACAATTGATATCCAACCATTTTAGATTCACATCCATCCTATTTGATTTGGTAATATTAATATTTAAAAAAATAAATAAATACACAAAAGGGGGCCTTTCAAATAAGGGGAACCTAACATTTCTACATTTCAACTAATTTGAAAGTGATTTGAAGGAAAGGGGTAATTGAATTTAATAAAAGAGTTACCACTTTGGTGGTAGGTGTTATCCTTTGAATTGATCCTCAATTATCATGGGTAACTGGTATAGGATAATTACTTCTCAAAGTAGTTTAATAAACATAAGTGATTTTCCATAAGATATGGGGTATGAGTCTCATGTAACAAAATTCAATAATAACTATTCGAGAGATGAAGCCGATGAGGATGAGAGTTTTCTTCTTAAAGAAAAATGTTCTCAGGCTAAGGAGTTGGAAAAGCACCAGACACCATTTCTTATTTCTTTCCTATAGTTTAAAAATATATTAGTAGTAGTTTGATCCCTACAAGGGTATCCTTGATTAGTATGACCATGAGAAGGTTCAGCTGGATGGTCTTACATACACTCAATTACTCCTTGAAAAGGAAAAGGATTTTGGTTTGAGGATTGAATTTCAGTATCACTTAGGTTATTATGAGGCCAAGGTTGTGGGAGTGGGGTCACGATGGATATACCATGGGTTTGATGGAGTTAGTGACATGACCTTGTAATGATTTTTTTATCAATTAGTGATAAATTACAACTGCCCTAAAATCTTCAATTTTTCTTTAGTTTGGTTGGAGTGGATGGTCTTTTTATATTATACCAAGGTAATATATTATTTCTATTTTCTTGTTATATAATTCATATAAAAAACCAATATATAATTTTATGGATGCATTTTTATAAGAGGCCACTGACCAAAGTGATAATCTAATTCAAGTGGGTGTAGCAGAAATTACATTCGACATACATCTTAATGTAGGAATCTAATTATGGAATAGATATCTTGATCATGTTATCCAAAAAAACATGAGTATGATCACTAATGGATAAATTTTTTGTGAAATCCCAATACCTAAAAGAGAAAAAAATATTATGTTCTCAACATTCCTAAAGGGAAAAATTATTAAATCTTTACAGAATAATTTAGAGGTACAATATACATAATAACACTAGGGATTATTGGATTCATCATTTATGGTATGGGGTTTAACATACCTACTTTGGTTTCCATAACCATGAATTATTATATTAATTTAGTTATTTTTTTCATAGATATGACATTTTTTATATTATATATAATGAAATGGTGATAATAATATCAGGATTTTAATTTGGTTTAAATGTTATAAATTGTTGTTTTTATTTAAAATTCAGTAAGACGGTTTTTAAAATAATTTTACATAGAAGGAACTTGATAAAATGAAAATTTCCTATGAAATTATTAATGATATTACTATAAATGATATATGTTTGTGTTATAAACAATGGGATTTGGTATTCCTAACACTAGTACAATTATCGTTGTTGTATCTATTCCACTATAGTTTTTTTTCTTCTAAAAACATGGTTATAATTTTCGATGATAAGTATTAATCATTGATATATAATCTGATCATTATAGTTGATGATATAAATGTTTTGTAACATTTCATAATTCAAATCAATGATATTTTTGTTTATATCTACACCAAAAGTTCATCAAATATATGTAAAAAAATATTTTACAATGAATAAATTTGTTATTTTTTTTTGATAAAAAAAATATATGTTAAATATATTAATTATATTAAGTATGGAAGAAATACATAATATTGTTGCATGAAATCATCATAGACAGCATAATTTGTAGTCGTATTTGAGTTTTGGTATTCAATTTTCCTCCCAATGGGCAGTCATCTACGTAGAAATGACCAGTGGGTTGTGATCACTTGTTAATAGTTAACAATTTTTTATTAATTATTATAAATTCTATCATTGCTCAAAAATAAATTAATGGCTTTCCAAATTCAATAAATAATAATACATGGATACTATTCACTATAAAAGAACTTTATAGGATGTTTAAAATTTTAAAATGTGTACTTGAAAAGAATAAATAACAATTTCATGTAAGAAACACGTATAATGAATTCGATATTTATAGGGAAATGAGTCGAGTAGGAATCCAGGTTATATGTTTCATGGAATTTTATGTTGTTATAAACATAGTCCATTTATTTCAACATAAAAAAGTGATTTTTGATTTCACTGCTTTGAATAATAACCGTGCAACATAACAATTTTCAATAAATTGAATATCAGTGTATTCACTCAAAAACACTTATTAAAAAATAAAATTATATGTATCCAAGTGTAGCTCAATGGTTTTGTTAGTAAATTAATATTATAGAAATTGAAATGATATTTTTTTGAGTATAATTACTTTTATATAAATAAAAAATGCAATAAACATATAATATATAGAAATTTTGTTGAACGAAATTCCAAATAAGAAATGTTATGGGTTAATTCAAAGGAAACACCTATGTCATGCCCAATGAATCCCCGTCATCCAATATCAACACCCAGGTTTGTCAGAATTGGGATAAGTTGAAAAAATAGAAAAAAAACATGAAAATGCATCCAATTAGTGTGGGGAACTAGTTATGACACTAATCGAGTCATAAATTGGGTCATTTTGGATCATATTTCACCCTCGAATTTGGGATCTGATTTTGATATTTCATCTGCTATGTCATCTGCAACACATGTAGTGCCACATTACTGGGTCTGAGGCACTGATTGTTGGGTTCCACATAATGATTTCATATCCCTAGTCTAGTTATTTTCTATTTTATTGTACACCCAAGTGGATGAGGGGCTATTTCAAGTACAATTATTAGACTCGTTGTTGATGACGTCACATCTAGACCTTTAGTAGATCAAACTAAACAACATATATAATGGATTATTAATTATGAATGTATCATCAGAGATTCAATGTGTGGGATTTCATGACACTTATGTATACATTAACATCGATGATGTATTACTTTTCCATTTCAATGACTTCTAAATTATAATTATGTATCATATTATATATTATTCAATATTCATTTGTTCTACTTGTTATGTATAAAGGTATATTGATATTATTTCTAAACTATTTCTAACATCAAATACATTAACATATATTTATAATATTAAAAACTAAATTTTTTATATTGATAATATGAATAATAGTACACAATTTAAAATTTTATTTAAATAAAAAATGAAATAATATAAATAACTGAATACTCCAATATCATATAATTGAGAAAATGTATTTCTGACTTTGAAAATTTTGAAACAAATAGGAAACAAAATTATAAATTAACAAACTAACTTAAAAATAATTCAATTTTATTTTTGTCATTAATTTTTTATTAAAAAGTTACGTTTTTAAATAACCTAAATTTAATTTTATTATTTTAATACACTTAAGTGTGATTTATTACAAAGTAATTTTTTTAAAATATTTAATTAGAGGGTTCTTTGTAGTAAAGTGTCTTCCTTAAAAATAATTCAAAAAAGATATTTACTATAAATTGTTTAATTTTGTATTTTTTTAATATGAAAATGGTGTTTTAGGAAACACATTCTTTTAAACGTATACGAAGAAGAAGAGAGTGTATTAAACTGCGGTCACCCTTGAAGGAATTCTTAAAAAGAGTTTGAACATAAATTATATTCATAAATAATTTTTTTATTTTCGTAATGTACCTAAACAAATCTGGACAAACCATTAGGATTAATGATTAAATTCCATTTCCTCTACTTTTTTTCTCATCACATATTTTAACAAATAGTATAGGGCATGATTTGTATTGGTGATGAGGATAAAGTGTAGTGGATGAGTGAAGGCGGTGAGTATGGTTAGAGAGAGACACTTTTGGGGTTTCGGGAATCCTATCTACACGGTGATGTGAAGGGATAAGGTTGGATTTGCACCACTAACATTTGGTGAAGGAAATGTGTTTTGATTTTGGTACGTGAGAATGGATCTAGAATGGAAAAGGGCATGTGAGTTGCCAACATCCATCGCATGGTAGCCTATTGAGATGGTTGTGATGAAAGAAACAAGGTCGAGCTTAAAAAATACATAAAACGTGAGAGGTGCAACAACTGAAGAACCGAGTGTGGTGGGATATGCTAACAAAATATATCAAAACATACCTTATATTTGGAGAGAATTGATTTATCGAGAAATTTGATCAGTGGCAGCGGTGGGATTCAACGAGAGCGGCGACAGAGGTCTGGTTCTGCGGGTGCTTTAATGTGAAAATAGGAGATTACATTGTTAGGGTTGTTTTATAAGAATTCATAGGGCTTTTATCATCGCTTTCAAAAAAGGACTGATAATGATACCCCTTTATCAATGCTAAAAAAGAAATGATAAAATGATTCTTTATTAGCACAATAATTGTAGTACTGATAAAGAATAGTTTTCTTAGTGCTATTTTAGCACTAATAAAAATATATAATTATCAGCGTTAAAAAAGAACTGATAAAGATCTAATTTTTATTATTTATATTTATAATTATAAATGAATGTATTTAAGAATATTTATATATATTGATAAATATTTGTAAATATTTATAAATATATTAATATAATTATATATGTTTATATATTTTTATATATTTATAAACTTATAAATATATTTATTATAATTTTATAATTATTTAAATATATAAATATATATAGTTATAATTATAAATATGAATAAATATATTTGTGCACAGGGGCTTCGTATCTTCATTTCGGTGAGGTGGGACAAATTAATGGTGGTGGTGTAGGATCTCGGTGGCAGGCTCTGGTGTGATGTCATGACATTACTCCCGACATGTGGGATCATAGATCTGGTGAAGGCGGTGGTATGTGGCTACGTGTAGGAGAGGATGCGAGTACACTAGATAGCTACCTCAAAACTTAGGTGGTCATCAGTTTCATGGGTCTCTGGGGGTTGGCAGACAACTAGTATCAGCGACTTTTCCCTTGTCAGTGGTATTTTAGGTCAAGATGGGCTGGGTAAATTGATCCTATGGGTTGGGTGAGACGTGACCTCGAGCTGTGTCAGTGCGGAAATGGGGATGATCTGTAATAAGGTTTTGGGTTGTCAGCAAAACCTGAGGGCGCGTTTATGAATGGGGTAGGTGGGAACAACCTGTCTGTTTGTGATGTGGATTTATGATTGTTCTTTCTGGGCCTAGAGCCTGTTGGACTAGGATGTAGGTTTGGGGGTCTATTTTAGTCCATTGTTTTAGGGCCTTTAGTGGGTCTATGGGTGATGGTGTGTGGGTCTTTTGACAATTAGATGTTTTTGGGCGGCATTGTTTTTCCAATTTTCTGATTTGGTGGTGCTTTTTGTGCCGCTTGCGTGTTTTGTTTTACTATTTTTCTATTTTTGTAAATAACTTTTAGGACCGAGCTCGCTCGCGTCCTAAACTTTTCTGGTAATTAATATATTTTTTAGTATTTGTATACAATAATAAATATATTTATATATAATAATATATTTATATATATTAATTTATTAATATATAAATATATATTTATAAAATTATAATAAATATATTTATCATATAAATATATTTATTGTTGTTTTATAATTATTTAAATAAATAAATATATATTTATAATTATAATTACAAATTAATGTATTTAAAAACATTTATATATAATTATGAATATATAACTATAAATATAATAAATATATTTATTATAATTTTTTAATTATTTAAATATTTATTTATTTATTTATATTTCAAATTATAAATAAATATATTTAAAAAGTATTTATATATAATTATATTTATGTAAATATAAATATATATTTATTAATATATAATTATATATATATAAAATATATTTATTATTTAAATATATTTATTATAATTTTATAATTATATAAATAAATAAATATTTATTTATTTATAATTTCATAAATATTTTTTTTAAATATATATTTATAATTGCATAATTACCCAAACAACTCCTCTAAAGCAATGACTGCCAATTTCTTAATAAAAGACAAACATACAACAAAAGGAATGGGTCAAACTAGACACAAATTTCCCGCATTGAAAATAAGAGGTCACTTCTTGAAAATACCTATAGTTCCCAAATTCCTAGGATATTTACCTCTACCCTTGGGGTTTCGACCACTCTGTTATGTCCTAACCCTTTGCAGAGGCTCATATTCTTCATCTGATGACAATTCAGAGGATTCCCCCAACACAGAGCATATCATGAAATTCCAAGATAAATCTTGAAATTCCATCTCTAACTTGGATCGAAAGTCATCTTCAATATTAATTGATAATAGCTTTTGGACTATTAGATAATCACTATAACTGAATACATCTAGCTCCACCATAGAAAAGTGACTTCAAGTTGTGAGAAAAATCATTCTTTCGCCTCCTTACTAGGGCCTTCAAGAGGCCTTTCACCTTCCTAGCCCTCTGGAGAAACCATAATTCCCAATGGGTTGTGAATCTTGGAACCACACCGATATTTTATAATATGCGGTGATGATTCTGGTGGCCATGTATGATACGGGACATCGCTGACATAGTTCTATGTTATTATACTTTCTAACAGGTTAAGGCTGAGCATGAGATACCTAATCACCCTTATCAACCCTAATTTAATTATTCCAAAAATTATTATAAAAAGTATCTAGCCTCCATTTAAGATACCGAATCACCCTTGTCAACCATAATTTAATTTATTGGGTTTGTAAGGATCCCTAGAAGTGATTTTTGGCTCCTCCAACCACCTCCTTTGGCGAATCAATGTGCGGGTGGAAGATATGATCCCCCTCCAGTATGTCAATCTCCTTTCTAATAGTTTCCTTTGATCTCTACTTTTTTCCTCCTTAGAGTTTTATTGGTCATAATATATTGGATGGATGTAATCATTGTCGGATTGGATCTTGATTCTAGGTTGTGTTCCCATATCTTTCACTTCTTCACTCTTCATTGGCAAGTCATGTTGTGGGTATTATTTTCTAGATCTTTGATTTAAATATACGTGTTTTCATAATTCTTTGACCTATGATTGAAACCTTGAATTGACTGATTAAATTTAAATGAGTTTTTAATTGATTAAAAAACATGTAATTGTGATGATTTAATCCTTTATTTGAAATTGGTTTTCAAATTAATGGAAACCCCAATTTAAGTGAAATTGAAATTTTGGATGATATTGACTTTTCTGGATGGATTTATGGAAAATGATGTCTTTATTTTAAAAATCATTTTGATAAAAATTATTTGATATTAATTTTAAGAAAATATTCTTAAATTGAAATATGATTTGAAATGGCCTGAAATGATGAAAAACCTATGGTTTGGTTTTGAAATTAAAAAGGCTTGTTAAACACTGAATATTACGTAATTATATTTTAAATGATTTTAAATGATTAATTATCAATTTTATTGCTTGATAGATTGAATCAAATGGGATCCTGAGTAGTTAGTAGGTGGTTAGGACAAGCATGTTGGGATCTTGATCCCCTAGAACTGGATTTATGATGCAAACTATAACTAAACTTTGTTTGAATAGTAATTTTCCCTTAAGTGGAAGTGGATGATAATTATTTTCCCTTAAATGGGAGTGAATATTTAATCATGATCACTAATCAGATGTTTGAGGATCCTATAGCTCGTAACTAATGTACCACAGGGATTTTGACCATGGTGTTATGAGTTATTTGATTTGATATGCATGAATCTGATATATTGAATTATTTTATTCATGTTAATTTATTTATATAAACTGATTTTTATAAAAATTTTATATAATCTTTTTTGGAATTAGTTTTTATATATCTTCCATCTCTTTTAAATAAAAGAATCTTGGTATAATATATTAAAAATTATATTCCATGCCTTGTTTTATTTAAATTGATAGAAATAATGGTAAATTATAGTGGTATTGATTATGGAACACTTGGTGAGTCCCTAGTGGGATTTATATCTCACACCCTACTTTTGCATTTGGGAATTCGTAGATTTTCTAATGCTAGGTCCGAGTAATGGGAAAGAACCCCTTGGAGGAGGTGGATGTTCTTGATTGTTTGGCTTGGAGTTATGGAGGTTATTGGTGAATATATTATCCTATTATTACATGGGATGATTGAGTTTATCTTGATACTTATTGAGTAATTTTATGACATACTACTTTGGGTTTTATTATACCTATTTTGTTTCTAGTACATTCTCCCTTTGGAGTGTTGAGCATACTAACTTGTAAATCTTTTATCATCTATTGTTTTTGTAAAATTAATTTCTTTTTGATATTTTATCATACCAAGTGCTATTGTCAAACCTATAGGGATCAAGAACTCCCTTTGGGATATGTTTGTATTGGATCGAATATTAGGGTACCAGGGTATCTTAACTAGTTCGTGATAAGAGAAATCAAGGTTCATCCAACACTGGCTAGATACAGAACCACATACCTCAACTACAGTTTCGCATGATCACAGTAGAATATAACAACAAGGAAGAAATTCCAAGAATACTACAGAGTCCCTAGAACTAATTCCCATTTCTTATAATTAATTTAACAAATGAGTCAATTAGTAGGGAAGATAAATGACACAAAACTCAAGGAACTCGCATTATGGACCACAAAAAACAAAAATGTCATCCTCTAGAATAATATCTCACAATGGATCTAGAAAGGTTGAAGGAGAAGAATCATCACCAAAAGATCAACAGATATATAACCCAACACAATGACATTATTGTGATCAAAGACAACAAAGAAGTATAAATATCACTTACCCATAGAGAGTGCAACCACCTTGAAGATCAAGCATCGAATGATACAATCTAGGAGTGAAGGTATATAAAATCTCCATGGATATATTGTAACACCCTGAGATTTTATGAAAAATATTATTTTAATTTCATTAATGTCTTGTGTTGTATTCTACACCAAGATTACCTTGTTCTAAATGCAACACCGTATTAGCTTGCAGTATACACAACACTATTTTTGGATCGTGTAACACACAATTTTGATAATAGTTATTCTACGCAACATTGAGTATATATATATATATATATTCAATGTATAAATGAAAGATGTTTGGATTCTGTTATATGAAACAACGAAGGATTCTTTCACAACACGCAACCCTGACTTGGCTTTCATTACACGCAATCACGACCTTCCTCGATAGCGTGTGTTGTACGCAATACCGGGTTTTAATAAACAACGATATATTATTAAAATATTGTCATGAACTAGCCGTTATGAATAGTATTAACTAAATTTTGAATTTTATAACATTATTATTTATCTTTCACATTTTCTAGAACATGGTATAAGAACAAAATAAATTTTTCGGGTAAAATAAGTATTTTTCAAAAAATGCAGTTTTGCCGCCTTTTGATGGCACACCCACTTTAAATCTAGTTTTTGGCATGTTTATATGTTCAATTTGACGAAAAAAATTCTTCTTTTGAATCAGGATATAAAAATTTACATTAGATAAAGTTTTTATATTTTTCTGAAAACTTTCATATTTTAATGAATAGTAAAAACACGCTATATTTTAATTAAAAACATCTTTTTTTATCGTAATATATTATGTGGTTATGTTATAATATTGAATGGTTTTAAAGTATAAATAGAATATATTTTTACCATTTAATATAATGTATGTCATTAGCATTGATTTTACCTTGAATTCGTAGGTTAAATCAATTCAATCTTTTGCAATGTTTTAAAGATTAACCTGTTTTCTTTCGACAACGGGATTAATTTTAATTTAATTTCTGCATATTTTGTGAATTTAATTTGGAAAAATGGATTCCATATTTGGAATTAGTGGGTCCAAATTATGTTAATAAGCTACTTTTTATTTTTTGGGCATTGTGAATAGTAACTACGATAAATTTTATTTACTATAGTTAAAGGTAAATCGGGTAATTAAGGGTAAATATAAGATTATAAAATTACTCTAAAACTTGGAAAAATCCTCTTGGATGGCTAAAAGTAGACCCATATAACCTAAGGGTCTAATTAGATTCATTTTATGGACTTTTTTCCATGAAAATAATTTAATTATAATTAAAACCAAAGAATGTGACAACACGTCACTTTGTTAAATCTTATAAGTATAATAATTTTAATTTAGTGATAAACTTCATGAAACTTCGAACATGAATAGTCTCCAGAAATCTAATACAATTATCTACATCATAGGAATTTATTTAGAATTTTTAGGGATTAAATAATTATCATTTATCATGACACAAAGATGATGCAGTAATTGTCTTATTAATGAAATATTGACATAATTGATGTTATAAATTCCCAAATAAATGTAATTTTAGACTTTTTATGACTTACATTACTTTTCTAGGTTAATATGACATGTTATTGTTGATATAGGTAACTTGGTTCGAACTTATCATTCTGTTATAAATTTCATAAAAATCATGTACCAAATAGTGTCAAAATTTACATAAATTAGTTTTTAAAACAAATATTATATTATTAAATGTTATTTAATTCCTAAAAATCTAAGGTTCGGAAAAATGACTTAGATAAGGATAGATATATTAATTATAAACAACTTGGGGTTCTTTTGTCTTGTTATGGTAAGTTTATTAACCATATAGCGTAAGAAAACAAAAAGACACGGTAAAAGTTAAATTATTTAACTTAGAGTTAAATCTAATTGATAAGGTTAAAATAAAAACCTAAACTTGTCTAAATCCTATTGGATGAGAGTATTTCGACCCATCCCCACTTTAGATTCGAAATAAGACCCTTTGGAACCATTATAAACCGAATTTCACCTTAATATAAAATAATATTTTGAGATTTTCCTAAGGTGCCCCTCTCCTCCGTTATAAAAGGGCACCTCCTCCCCCTCTTCCTCACACCACTTTGAGCCTTCAAGCTCGGCCAACCCCTACCCAAAATATCTTCTCCACTTCCCTAGTATCATCCTAGAGGTCCTGGTATTCTTCAAAGACCATCCTTAGTTCTTTAAGTGGAGGTTAAAAAAAGGCGCGTCAAAAAGAGGTAATATCCATTACCGATCTTTTTCAATTTCTTTCTTCTTCAACTTATTCTTCTTTAGTTGTTTCATGATAAAGTAATAACATCAGTATTTATTATATACTGATATGTTATTATATATATGAAACAACTCTAATTAACCTTCTATCCATCCTACAGAAAAAGGAAATCACCGCGCGTGCGTACGTACGGAATACCGTCTCCACGCCGTGGTGTAATCTATTTTCCGCCACCACCTTAATTGGATGGGTATAATGGTGTAATGAGTAACTATATATGATAATTATAAAGTGATATTGATACTGAAATAGTATACATACACTTCAACACAAGTACACGATCATGAGAACGATATAATCGCTAGTGCGTACATACGGACTACCGTCTCCACGACGCGATGAGATTCATTCTCCATGTTAACCATTTAAGAATGATTATAAATTATATATAAGAAATAATAATGAAATATATGACATTATAAATCTACTGGATTTATGTATATATGTATGTCATCTACTTACTTCCATTCAAGACAATAAGGAAAGGAAAACAGCGTTCATGCGTACGTACGGACTACCGTCTCCATGAACGGTGTGTTTCATTTAATTTATCTATCTATTATATATATATATATACTGAATATATATGATATATAAATAATGTTTTATATTCTGGAAGTAAGTAAATCGTGATATAAGTAATAATAATGTCAAGAACAACAAGTCCAAACACCTACGATAAATGAAACGATTTTTCCCAAAACGCTTCTTTAACATGGAATTTACAAAAGAACGGGTAATATAAAGTCATAAGTGAACCATATATGATATCATAACAATGAATATGATTCTATAATAAGTTAATGAAATTATTTAAATCATTATACAGGAGGTTCAGACACTTACGAAGAAAATCGGACTTAAGGTAAGGGAAATATCACAATCTCATTTTTATCCGAGATTGTTTATACTTTGGAATTTACTGGGGTGTATTTTATCATACACATAAATGTTACCTCAATATGTAATATTTATATCCTTCTAAAATAGTTTATATTCAATTTTACCCTCCGTTGAGTTTTTAGTAAAAGATATAAAAGGAATCTTTTGTCATTTTTCGTACGAGGTACTTTTTGACTTTTCCGACAAAAGTAAGAGAATAATGTTTTTTTAACTTATATGGAATGAATGGATTTTTAAAAAATTATTTCCAAGAAGATTCCTTTATAAGATTTCAAGTTTATTTTTAATCAACTTCTTTTAGTTTAGAATTGTATGACATGTTATGAAAGGAAAAGTGTTTTTGAAGTTGAAAGGATATTTTCCTCAAGAATGGAGTTCAAGTGTTTTATCAAAATTATTTTTCCATATAAGACAATATAGTGTTATGTTTCTTTCCCTATTATTACATGTATTTGATTATGTTGTTATGGAAATATTTTTATGAATTCCTTTTTCTTATATGAATTGTTTTATGATGTCATGTTGTTTAACAATCCCATTTTTATTACATGGGTTATGCTACGATGTATGGTTTATGATTTTGTGGCACACATAAGAATGGTATCATTATGAGACGGGTGGGACCTATATCTCCCTCCAATGCATTGGGTAAATATTTTATATCTCATGAGATAGACATGGCTGGAATGGTAGGTTATACCAGTTCAGTGAAACAGGACTGAAATGAGGGTGACTCGGTTAAGAAATGGACTTTGTCCACTAAGATAGTCTTGGCTATGAGTCATGAATAATAAGATATTATTCTCTATGATTATGTGTGTATGCCAAAAAGTTTCATGTTTTAAGTTATGATTATTGGGATTTCATTTCACTACTATGATTTATCCCATGTTATGAAATTATGCTCTCTTTTGCAGGTTAAGATTTTCAAAATGTTATGTTCTTATGATGTGATTGATATTTATTTTGTTTACCCTTACTGAGCATTTGAGCTCACCCTTTTATGTTTTATTTTCCCCAGGATATAAAGAAAGGTTTTAGGTAAAAAAAAATGAAGATCTTTATGGGAGATGTTGAAGATATTTCACCATGATTAGAAGATTATATTCCGAGTTTCCAAAGACACTAAACTATTACGATCCTTGTGTGTGTGTTTTTGTTATGTACTAAGTATTATGCAAAAGTAATGTAATTTATATGTATGTCATGCTTCAGGTCTCTACAGTTGGTATCAGAGGAAAGGTTTAGTCTACCTTTGAAAACTAGGATGCGAAAACGTTAGTGAGATCCCTAGAGATATTTCTAAGGTATGTCTAGGGATGCCCCTAAGGATAAGTATACGTATAGGATATAGTCCTAGAACTATGGTAACGATATTAGATTAAACCAAAGATGTTAGATATTGAAGTTACACCCCCTTTATTATGATTTTTTCCTCTCACACTATTCCTTTTGGGTTTTATAAAATGGCTGGAAACAAGGTGATTCACGATAATGGAGGATATGATGGACAATGGAATGATATTATTCATGAGAAACCAAATGAAATGGGATTTGAAAGTCCAAACATCATTATTATGCCGAATCAACAATCTCATAATATGATCAATAAAGTAAAATTTGGTAAGTTTCCTGACTCGGCTAATAAGAGAAAGATGGAGTTTCATGATGATCATAGAGGAAAGAAAGTTCAATTTCCCCTATGTAAATCATGTGGGAAGAGGCATCAAGGATAATGTTTCAAAGGAACTGGAAGATGATTTGGGTGTGGAAAAGAAGGACACAAAGCCAGTAAGTTCAAAGGAAAAGGTTCAGTTAACACCAGGGATGAGGATAATGGTATTACTACGACATCAACAATGGTTAAATGTTTTAAATGTGGAATGTACGGGCATTATGCAAACCAATTCCCTAAGGGAAAGTCTCATGAAGAGAATCAGTACGGCCGTATGGGTAGTATTTATGTTGATGATGATGAAGAGACTTCAAATGATATGTGAGATGAACGAATTGTTGAAGCTCGGTCAATGGTTTAAGAAGGTAGTGGAATGATTACATGTTTATCAAGTGTAATGTTGTATAAATAATCTCATGGTACTATGGAATAAAGAGACATCTAAGGATTGTTACATTGTTGTCTTTCCTTGAGTTTTGAAAGTGTGTGATTAATTCTACCAGTATCCATGAAAGGTTATTCAGATATTTTTGGAATGAAGATGATATGCACATAATGAAGGGATAAGGAGAAAATTAAATGTTTGATAGTATTCATGAGCTCATGACTGATATAAGGAGAAGGTTATATCATGCATTGAGTATATAGAATTTTTGGATTTTGGTATGTGGTAAGAGTTAACTTTTGATAGCATTCATGTTTTCACTAAGGTTTAATAGGTGGTGAGAAGAGATGGGAGTGGGATCGGGAGCCAGGGATTTGGATGGTGCGGGCGTCGGGGATGCAAACCCTAGTGAAGGGATTCGAGATGCTTGAATATTCGCTGAAGTTGTAGTGGGTGATTCATCCACGGATCTGAATAATGATGAATCGTTTGCTCCAAAAGCATTTAGACATCGGGGATTAGATGCCATATCTTTCTCGAAGGATGAGGTAACCTCGCTTGCCTCAGATTTAAATTTCACCTTGATTGGAAAATTCCATAAACATCACCCTTCACTCTTGTTCCTTAGAAACACTCTTGAAAAGATAGGTTTCACCGATTTCCAAATAGGTTTCTTGAACTATTATAATGTTCTGTTTCATTTTTCATCGGATTCGGATTATTATCGGTTTTGGATGCGTGGTTATTGGAATCTTGGGAGGTCCACCATGAAAGTGCTAAAATGGACTCCAGATTTCATTGCTGGTGTTGAATCTCCCATTGCTCCTATTTGGGTTTCCTTTCCAGAATTGAAAATTCACCTTTTTAAAAGAAATGCTCTATTTGCTATTGCCAACCTATTTGGAACTCCCATAAAGCTGTACCATGCTACTTAAAAATTGACAAGACCTTCGGTTGCAAGAGTATGCACTGAAATTGAACTTTAAAAAGACCTTCCAAACTGCTTTTGGATTCAGAATGGGGACAAGGGTTTTGTTCAGAATGTGTTTTTTGAAAATATTCCAGTTTTCTGTATCAAATGTTCCAAATCTGTTCATGATTTCAATAGTTGTGTGAAGCTAGACGTTCCTTCTCCAAAGCAGATAAAATCACAATGGGTGGAAAAATTCTCCAAGATCTCTTCTAAATCACAGGATCCTCCTTCCAATGTTCCAAGCACCTCTAAGGAGTCTTGTCAGATAGCTGTTGAAAGTAGAGCCACTAGTTCTGTGATTAAGGATGTCACTAAGGATACTTGCATTTCTGGGAATCAAGTTGGAGTTTTTGTCAGGGCGGTGCAAGATGCTGTAGTACCTTTGCCTGTGGAGAATAGGGGTACACAGCATGTTGCTGACACAAATTCTGCTCACCATGTATGTCCTTCCCTAAAAGTTAATGTAGATCATGCGGAAGGAGAAAAGGATCAGAATGATGAATCTGATAAGGACTCTTCAACGGAGGAAGAAGACAAACCTGGTCAACTAGAGGAAGTTTACCTGAGTTCCATGGACAAGAAGGGGAAAAAACCATTGGTAGACGCTGATGGTTTTATTACCCCGATATCAAAGAAATCTAGAAGGCGTAAGGATTATTCACAAATGGAAAGGACAATTTATACTAGATTGATGGAGGACAAAAAAAAGGCTACCTATGAAAAAGAGCAAGAAAAGCCAGCAATTAAAGAATCCGAGAAACAAGATGAAAAGGAAGTTCAACATTTTATACCAACTTGTGAAACTTCTATTCCTTTGGCGGGACTCAGTGATTAAAACCTCTACAATTCTTTTAGGAAAGAAGAGATCACTAAGAGCGCCTACTTGGCTGCAAAGCAAGAATTATTCAATGAAAGAATTAGGAAAGAATTCTTAAATTGATCTTGTATCAGATGTATCATTTCCAGCTTTGATTTTCTTTTTTCATGCTCTTTTTCTGGATGTTTTCCTTCTTTCTATGAACTATGAAGTCTGGATCTATTTTTATTTTCTTCTGTCTTGCTGGATCTGTTCTATATATTTCTTTGAAGCTTTTTGGATGCTGTCTAGAGTCCTGCTTTAGCCTGATTTGGCCAGAATGCTCATTTTCTATTTTGGATTTCTTTTTCTGTTCTTTCCTTGCCTCTTTTTGTTTGTGGAATTGCTCAGATGGTGTCTGTTTGAATTTTTGATGATTGGCGAAGTGTTGTTCCTGATATGGATGTTAATGCATCCGAATTCTGAAGATATGGTGGGGCATGCAGAACTTCTACTGAATTTTTGTTGAAGAATAATGGCTAGAAATTGATAGATTGGTTTTCGATTTGTACCAAAATAAATGATGTTGTCCATCACTGAAGACTCTGATGATGTGGTGACATCACTTTTTCTTTGAAGTCTTTATCCTCCTGCCTTGAGCATGCTTGGATCTGTTTGTTTCAGGAATGTAGAGTGTGCTGATTATGTTGGGTTTTAATAGTTTCTTCCAAGTTGTTATTCTACCAAACCACTACTTTTATTCTGTTCTGTTTTGTTCTCTACTGGATTTCTGTTTGGACTCTCTGGATATGCATGAACCTGGAAGTTTGAAGACTTGATGAATGATCTATTCTGTTATGAAGTCATCTACTAGTTGAAGCTTGGGAAGATCTAGGCCAGAATTAATCTTGTTTGAGGATACATCTGCTTCTGACTGCTATCTCATTGGTTGTCCCTGATGTTGGACTCTCGGCTCACTGCATGCATCTGGAGTCTACAGTTGCAGATTGGGACGATCTTGTTCAAAGTTGAACCTGATTGATTTCTATCTGCTCTATGCTACAAAGTATCATTGTACCTTGCTGTTTTTCATGTTTTCTAATGGTGTAAATTCATTACACCTCGAGATTAATCTGTAAACCTTTTTTGAGTTAATAAATTCCTTCAGCATGAATTGGGAAACCAATTCATGTCATCGTTAAAAAAAACTAAGGTTTAATAGGTATTCATTTTTCAAGAGAATACATGATTAAGGTATTCACATGACTGGAATATGATCAACAAGATATATGGGGGATAAATGATGGTATTCACATGCTTGGTTGATGACATTTCAAGTAATCGTTTTCTTTATACTATGAGCTTGGACCGAAGTATTTTAGATAAGCCTAAAGATTGGAATGGATTATGTTGGACATAAGTTAGGATATAACTTTTTTGATATTATTGATGGGATGTTATAGTAATATATCTTTAGAAAAAGGACAACTTGTAGGACGGGTGACATCCCATCGCGTCGGACAAGGCTATGGGAATCGAACCCACAACCAAAGTGTGACTGGCCTTTATCGCCTACCACTGGCCTACAGGAAGTCCCTGTTTAGTAGAAAATAGTTTTATTATATTAAGAAGTATGATATATGAATTATAAGTCCATTTTAGGAACCATATATCATTAATCTCACTATAAATGGACTTATGTATTTTTTGATAACATTTCTAACCTTTTGTTTGAGACAGATGGAATGACCCATCATTCTATCAAATGATCTTCTAACACATCACCAATGACAAATTCAACTTCATTTCTTTAAGAGATGAAGTGGAAATTGTCCAAAGAACGACCAATGGTGAGACTATACCGAAATCACGAAAGTATTTCTTCTAATTCCAATTTCATCAACTTTAAGGAAACGATCTTGAAAACCAAAAATGTTGTCCTAGTACTCTTATATCTGATGAATCAGATGGTACCTTAGATCGTCACAAATTTATGGCTTTGTGATTGCTGGCTTTTCCATAGCCATGTTCTCTACCACTCTTCATCAGAACATGGTGGTTAGATTTCTCTTCCATATCCATATTTTCACCTATGTGGAAATCCAGTGATTAGTTTATTTGGGTAACTGTTACGTTTCATACTTTTATTTTTAAATATTGGTTTTGGTATTCCTTTTTACAATGTGGGTTTCTATTAAAGAAACTTTTGAGTAGTAAACCATTTATAACCCCGATGAATTTCGAGGGCGAAATTCATTTTAAGGGGGGTAGAATGTAACACCCCGAGATTTTATGAAAAATATTCTTTTAATTTCATTAATGTCTTGTGTTGTATTCTACACCAAGATTACCTTGCGCTATACACAACACTGTATTAGCTTTCAGTATACGCAACACTATTCTTGGATCGTGTAACACACAATTTTGATAATAGTTATTCTATGCAACATTGAGTATATATATATATATATATATTCAATGTATAAATGAAATATGGTTGGATTCTGTTATACGAAACAACGAAGGATTCTTTCACAACATGCAACCCTGACTTGGATTTCATTACACGCAATCACGACTTTCCTCGATAGCGTGTGTTGTACGCAATACCAGGTTTTAATAAACAACGATATATTATTATAATATTGTCATGAACTAGACGTTATGAATAGTATTAACTAAATTTTTAATTTTATAACATTATTATTTATCTTACACATTTTCTAGAACATGGTATAAGAACAAAATAAATTTTTCGGGTAAAATAAGTATTTTTCAAAAAATGCAGTTTTGCCGCCTTTTGATGGCGCACCCACTTTAAATCTAGTTTTTGGCATGTTTATATGTTCAATTTGACAAAAAAAATCTTCTTTTGAATCAGGATATAAAAATTTACATTAGATAAAGTTTTTATATTTTTCTGAAAACTTTCATATTTTAATGAATAGTAAAAACACGCTATATTTTAATTAAAAACATCTTTTTTCATCGTAATATATTATTTGGTTAAGTTATAATATTGAATGGTTTTAAAGTATAAATAGAATATATTTTTACCATTTAATATAATGTATGTCAGTAGCATTGATTTTACCTTGAATTCGTAGGTTAAATCAATTCAATCTTTTGCAATGTTTTAAAGAAAAACCTGTTTTCTTTCGACAACGGGATTAATTTTAATTTAATTTCTGCATCTTTTGTGTATTGAATTTGGGAAAATGGATTCCATATTTGGAATCAGTGGGTCCAAATTATGTTAATAAGCTAGTTTTTATTTTTTGGGCATTGTGAATAGTAACTACGGTAAATTTTATTTACTATAGTTAAAGGTAAATCAGGTAATTAAGGGTAAATATAAGATTATAAAATTACTCTAACACTTGTAAAAATCCTATTGGATGGCTAAAAGTAGACCCATATAACCTAAGGGTCGTATTAGATTCATTTTATGGACTTTTGTCCATGAAAATAATTTAATTATAATTAAAACCAAAGAATGTGACAACATGTCACTTTGTTAAATCTTATAAGTATAATAATTTTAATTTAGTGATAAACTTCATGACACTTCGAAAATGAATAGTCTCAAGAGATATAATACAATTATCTACATCATAGGAATTTATTTAGAATTTTAAGGGATTAAATAATTATCATTTATCATGACACAAAGATGATGCAGTAATTGTCTTATTAATGAAATATTGACATAATTGATGTTATAAATGCCCAAATAAATGTAATTTTAGACTTTTTATGACTTAAATTACTTTTCTAGGTTAATATGACATGTTATTGTTGATATAAGTAACTTGGTTCGAACTTATCATTCTCTTATGAATTTCATAAAAATCATGTACTAAATAGTGTCAAAATTGACATAAATTAGTTTTTAAAACAAATATTATATTATTAATTGTTATTTAATTCCTAAAAATCTAAGGTTTGGCCAAATGACTTAGATAAGGATATATATATTAATTATAAACAACTTGGGGTTCGTTTGGCTTGTTATGGTAAGTTTATTAACCATATAGCGTAAGAAAACAAAAAGACACGGTAAAAGTTAAATTATTTAACTTAGAGTTAAATCTAATTGATAAGGTTAAAATAAAAACCTAAACTTGTCTAAATCCTATTGGATGAGAGGATTTCGACCCATACCCACTTTAGATTCAAAATAAGACCATTTGGAACCATTATAAACCGAATTTGACCTTAATATAAAATAATATTTTGAGATTTTCCTAAGGTGCCCCTCTCCTCCCTTATAAAAGGGCACCTCCTCCCCCTCTTCCTCACACCACTTTGATCCTTCAAGCTCGGACTACCCCTGCCCAAAATATCTTCTCCACTTCCATAGTATCATCCTAGAGGTCCTGGTCTTCTTCAAAGACCATCCTTAGTTCTTTAAGTGGAGGTTAATAAAAGGCGCGTCAAAAAGAGGTAATATCCATTACCGATCTTTTTCAATTTCTTTCTTCTTAAACTTATTCTTCTTTAGTTTTTTCATGATAAAGTAATAAAATAAGTATTTCTTATATACTGATATGTTATTATAAATATGAAACAACTCTAATTAACCTTCTATCCATCCTACGGAAAAAGGAAATCACCGCGCGTGCGTACGTACGGAATACAGTCTCCACGCCGTGGTGTAATCTATTTTCCGCCACCACCTTAATTGGATGGGTATAATGGTGTAATGAGTAACTACATATAATTATTATAAAGTGATATTGATACTGAAATATTATACATACACTTCAACACAAGTTCATGATCATGAGAACGATATAATGGCTCGTGCGTACATACGGACTACCGTCTCCACGACGCGATGAGATTCATTCTCCATGTTAACCATTTAAGTATGATTATAAAGTACATATAAGAAATAATAATGAAATATATGACATTATAAAGCTACTGGATTTATGTATATATGTATGTCATCTACTTACTTCCATTCAAGACAATAAGGAAAGGAAAACAGCGTTCATGCGTACGTACGGACTAACGTCTCCATGAACGGTGTGTTTCATTTCATTTATATATCTATTATATATATATATATACTGAATATATATGATATATAAATAATGTTTTATATTCTGGAAGTAAGTAAATCATGATATAAGTAATAATAATGTCAAGAACAACAAGTCCAAACACCTACGATAAATGAAATGATTTTTTCCAAAACGCTTCTTTAACATGAAATTTACAAAAGAACGGGTAATATAAAGTCATAAGTGAACCATATATGATATCATAACAATGAATATGATTCTATAATAAGTTAATGAAATTATTTAAATCATTATACAGGAGGTTCAGACACTTACGAAGCAAATCGGACTTAAGGTAAGGGAAATATCACAATCTCATTTTTATCCGAGATTATTTATACTTTGGAATTTACTGGGGTGTATTTTATCATCCACATCAATGTTACCTCAATATGTAATATTTATATCCTTCTACAATATTTTATATTCAATTTTACCCTCCGTTGAGTTTTTAGTAAAAGATATGAAAGGAATCTTTTTTCATTTTTCGTACGAGGTACTTTTTGACTTTTTCGACAAAAGTAAGAGAATAATGTTTTTTTAACTTATACGACCTGAATGGATTTTTAAAACATTATTTCCAAGAATCTTACTTTACAAGTTTTCAAGTTTATTTTTAATCAACTTCTTTTAGTTTAGAATTTTATGACATGTTATGAAAGGAAAAGTGTTTTTGAAGTTGAAAGGATATTTTCCTCAAGAATGGAGTTCAAGCGTTTTATCAAAATTATTTTTCCGTCTAAGACAATATAGTGTTCTATTTCTTTCCCTATTATTACATGGATTTGATTATGTTTTTATTGAAATTTTTTTTATGAATTCATTTATCTTATATGAATTGTTTTATGATGTCATGTTGTTTAAGAATCCCATTTTTATTACATGGGTTATGCTACGATGTATGGTTTATGATTTTGTGGCACACATAAGAATGGTATCATTATGAGATGGGTGGGACCTATATCTCCCTCAAATGCATTGGGTAAAGATTTTATATCTCATGAGATAGACATGTATGGAATGGTAGGTTATACCGGTTCAGTGAAACAGGACTAAAATGAGGGTCACTCGGTTCAGAAATGGACTTTGTCCACTAAGATAGTCTTGGCAATGAGTCTTGACTAATAAGATATGATTCTCTATGATTATGTGTGTATGCCAAAAAGTTTCATGTTTTAAGTTATTATTATTGGGATTTCATTTCACTACTATGATTTATCCCATGTTATGAAATTATTCTCTCTTTTGCAGGTTAAAATTTTCAAAATGTTATGTTCTTATGATGTGATTGATATTTCTTTTGTTTACCCTTACTGAGCATTTGAGATCACCCTTTTATGTTTTATTTTCCCCAGGATATAAAGAAAGGTTTTAGGTAAAAAAAATGAAGATCTTTATGGGAGATGTTGAAGATATTTCACCATGATTAGAAGATTATATTCCGAGTTTCCAAAGACACTAAACTATTACGATCCTTGTGTCTGTGTTTTTGTTATGTACTAAGTATTCCGGAAAAGTAATGTAATTTCTATGTATGTCAGGCTTCAGTTCTCTACAGTCGGTATCAGAGGAAAGGTTTAGTCTACCTTTGGAAACTAGGATGCGAAAATGTTAGTGAGATCCCTAGAGATATTTCTAAGGTATGTCTAGGGATGCCCCTAAGGATAAGTATACGTATAGGATATAGTCCTAGAACTATGGTAATGATATTAGATTAAACCAAAGATGTTAGATATTGAAGTTACACCCCCTTTATTATGATTTTTTCCTCTCACACTATTCCTTTTGGGTTTTAGAAAATGGCTGGAAACAAGGTGATTCACGATAATAGAGGATATGATGGACAATGGAATGATATTCTTCATGAGAAACCAAATGAAATGAGATTTGGAAGTCCAAACATCATTATTATGCCGAATCAGCAATCTCAAAATATGATCAATAAAGTAAAATTTGGTAAGTTTCCTGACTCGGCTAATAAGAGAAAGATGGAGTTTCATGATGATCATAGTGGAAAGAAAGTTCAATTTCCCCTATGTAAATCATGTGTGAAGCGGCATCAAGGAGAATGTTTCAAAGGAACTGGAAGATGCTTTGGGTGTGGAAAAGAAGGACACAAAGCCAGTAAGTGAAAAGGAAAAGGTTCAGTTAACACCAGGGATGAGGATAATGGTATTACTACGACATCAACAATGGTTAAATGTTTTAAATGTGGAATGTACGGGCATTATGCAAACCAATGCCCTAAGGGAAAGTCTCATGAAGAGAATCAGTACGGCCGTATGGGTAGTATTTATGTTGATGATGATGAAGAGACTTCAAATGATATGTGTGATGAAAGAATTGTTGAAGCTCGGTCAATGGTTTAAGAAGGTAGTGGAATGATTACATGCTTATCAAGTGTAATGTTGTATAAAGAATCTCATGGTACTATGGAATAAAGAGACATCTAAGGATTGTTACATTGTTGTCTTTCCTTGATTTTTGAAAGTGTGTGATTAATGCTACCAGTATCCATGAAAGGTTATTCAGATATTTTTGGAATGAAGATGATATGCACATAATGAAGGGATAAGGAGAAAATTAAATGTTTGATAGTATTCATGAGCTCATGAATGATATAAGGAGAAGGTTATATCATGGATTGAGTATATAGAATTTTTGGATTTTGGTATGTGGTAAGAGTTAAATTTTGACAGCATTCATGTTTTCACTAAGGTTTAATAGGTGGTGAGAAGAGATGGGAGTGGGATCGGGAGCCAGGGCTTTGGCTGGTGTGGGCGTTGGGGATGCAAACCCTAGAGAAGGGATTCGAGATGCTTGAACATTCGCTGAAGTTGTAGTGGGTGATTCATCCACGGATCTGAATAATGATGAATCGTTTGCTCCAAAAGCATTTAGACATCGGGGATTAGATGCCATATCTTTCTCGAAGGATGAGGTAACCTCGCTTGACTCAGATTTAAATTTCACCTTGATTGGAAAATTACATAAACATCACCCTTCACTCTTCTTCCTTAGAAACACTCTTGAAAAGATAGGTTTCACCGATTTCCAAATCGGTTTCTTGAACTCTTCTAATGTTATGTTTTGTTTTTCATCGGATTCGGATTATTATCGGTTTTGGATGCGTGGTTATTGGAATTTTGGGAGATCCACCATGAAAGTGCTAAAATGGACTCCAAATTTCATTGCTGGTGTTGAATCTCCCATTGCTACTATTTGGGTTTCCTTTCCAGAATTGAAAATTCACATTTTTAAAAGAAATTCTCTATTTGCTATTGCCAACCTATTTGGAACTCCCATAAAGCTGGACCATGCTACTTCAAAATTGACAAGACCTTCGGTTGCAAGAGTATGCACTGAAATTGACCTTTCAAAAGACCTTCCAAACTGCATTTGGATTCAGAATGGGGACAAGGGTTTTGTTCAGAATGTGTTTTTTGAAAATCTTCCAGTTTTCTGTATCAAATGTTCCAAATCTGGTCATGATTTCAATAGTTGTGGGAAGATAGACGTTCCTTCTCCAAAGAAGATAAAATCACAATGGGTGGAAAAAGTCTCCAAGATCTCTTCTAAATCACAGTATCCTCCTTCCAATGTTCCAAGCACCTCTAAGGAGTCTTGTCAGATAGCTGTTGAAAGTAGAGCCACTAGTTCTGTGATTAAGGATGTCACTAAGGATACTTGCATTTCTGGGAATCAAGTTGGAGTTTTTGTCAGGGCGGTGCAAGTTGCTGTAGTACCTTTGCCTGTGGAGAATAGGGGTACACAGCATGTTGCTGACACAAATTCTGCTCACCATGTATGTCCTTCCCTAAAAGTTAATGTAGATCATGCGGAAGGAGAAAAGGATCAGAATGATGAATCTGATAAGGACTCTTCAACGGAGGAAGACGACAAACCTGGTCAACTAGAGGAAGTTTACCTGAGTTCCATGGACAAGAAGGGGAAAAAACCATCGGTAGACGCTGATGGTTTTATTACCCCGATATCAAAGAAATCTAGAAGGCGTAAGGATTATTCAAAAATGGAAAGGACAATTTCTACTAGATTGATGGAGGACAAAAAAAAGGCTACCTATGAAAAAGAGCAAGAAAAGCCAGCAATTAAAGAATCCGAGCAACAAGCTGAAAAGGAAGTTCAACATTTTATACCAACTTGTGAAAAATCTGTTCCTTTGGCGGGACTCAGTGATTAAAACCTCTACAATTATTTTAGGAAAGGAGAGATCACTAAGAGCGCCTACTTGGCTGCAAAGCAAGAATTATTCAATGAAAGAATCAGGAAAGAATTATTAAATTGATCTTGTCTCAGATGTATCATTTCCAGCTTTGATTTTCTTTTGTTCATGCTCTTTTGCTGGATGTTTTCTTTCTTTCTATGAACTATGAAGTTTGGATCTGTTTTTATTTTCTTCTGTCTTGCTGGATCTGTTCTATAGATTTCTCTGAAGCTTTTTGGATGCTGTCTGGAGTTCTGCTTTAGCCTGATTTGGCCAGAATGCTCATTTTCTATTTTGGATTTCTTTTGCTGGTCTTTCCTTGCCTCTTTTTGTTTGTGGAATTGCTCAGATGGTGTCTGTTTGAATTTTTGATGTTTGGCCAAGTGTTGTTCCTGATATGGATGTTGATGTATCCTAATTCTGAAGATATGGTGGGGCATGCAGAACTTCTACTGGATTTTTGTTGAAGAATAATGGCTAGAAATTGATAGATTGGTTTCCGATTTGTACTGAAATAAATGATGTTGTCCAGCTCTGAAGACTCTGATGATGTGGTGACATCACTTTTTTATTTGAAGTCTTTATCCTCCTGCATTGAGCATGCTTGGATCTGTTTGTTTCAGGAATGCAGAGTGTGATTCTTATGTTGGGTTTTAATAGTTTCTTCCAAGTTGTTATTCTACCAAACCACTGCTTTTATTCTGTTCTGTTTTGTTGTCTGCTGGATTTCTGTTTGGACTCTCTGGATATGCATGAACCTGGAAGTTTGAAGACTTGATGAATGGTCTATTCTGTTATGAAGTCATCCTCCAGTTGAATCTTAGGAAGATCTAGGACAGAATTAATCTTGTTTGAGGATACATCTACTTCTGACTGCTATCTCATTGGCTGTCCCTGATGTTGGACTCTCGGCTCACTGCATGCAACTGGAGTCTACAGTTGCAGATTGGGACGATCTTGTTCAAAGTTGAACCTGCTTGATTTCTATCTGCTCTATGCTACAAAGTATCATTGTACCTTGCTGTTTTTCATGTTTTCTGATGGTGTAAATTCATTACACCTCGAGATTAATCTATAAACCTTTTTTCAGTTAATAAATTCCTTCGGCATGAATTGGGAAACCAATTCATGTCATCGTTAAAAAAGAACTAAGGTTTAATAGGTATTCATTTTTCAAGAGAATACATGATTAAGGTATTCACATGATTGGAATATGATCAACAAGATATATGGGGGATAAATGATGGTATTCACATGCTTGGTTGATGACATTTCAAGTAATCGTTTTCTTTATACTATGAGCTTGGACCGAAGTATTTTAGATAAGCCTAAAGATTGGAATGGATTATGTTGGACATAAGTTAGGATATAACTTTTTTGATATTATTGATGGGATGTTATAGTAATATAGCTTTAGAAAAAGGACAACTTGCAGGACGGGCGACAACCCATCGCGTCGGACAAGGCTATGGGAATCGAACCCACAACCGAAGTGTGACTGGCCTTTATCGCCTACCACTGGCCTACATGAAGTCCCTGTTTAGTAGAAACTAGTTTTATTATATTAAGAAGTATGATATATGAATTATAAGTCCATTTTAGGAACCATATATCATTAATCTCACTATAAATGGACTTATGTATTTTTTGATAACATTTCTAACCTTTTGTTTGAGACAGATGGAATGACCCATCATTCTATCAAATGATCTTCTAACACATCACGAATGACAAATTCAACTTAATTTCTTTAAGAGATGAAGTGGAAATTGTCCAAAGAACGACCAACGGTGAGACTATACCGAAATCACGAAAGTATTTCTTCTAATTAAAATTTCATCAACTTTAAGGAAACGATCTTGAAAACCAAAAATGTTGTCCTAGTAATCTTATATCTGATGAATCAGATGGTACCTTAGATCATCAGAAATTTATGGCTTTGTGATTGCTGGCTTTTCCATAGCCATGTTCTCTACCACTCTCCATCAGAACATGGTGGTTAGATTTCTCTTCCATATCCATATTTTCACTTATGTGGAAATCCAGTGATTAGTTTATTTGGGTAACTGTTACGTTTCATACTTTTGTTTTTAAATATTGGTTTTGGTATTCCTTTTTACAATGTGGGTTTCTATTAAAGAAACTTTTGAGTAGTAAACCATTTATAACCCCGACGAATTTCGAGGGCGAAATTCATTTTAAGGGGGGTAGAATGTAACACCCCGAGATTTTATGAAAAATATTCTTTTAATTTCATTAATGTCTTGTGTTGTATTCTACACCAAGATTACCTTGCGCTATACGCAACACCGTATTAGCTTGCAGTATACGCAACACTATTCTTGGATCTTGTAACACACAATTTTGATAATAGTTATTCTATGCAACATTGAGTATATATATATATATATTCAATGTATAAATGAAATATGGTTGGATTCTGTTATACGAAACAATGAAGGATTCTTTCACAACACGCAACCCTGACTTGGATTTCATTACACGCAATCACAACTTTCCTCGATAGCGTGTGTTGTACGCAATACCAGGTTTTAATAAACAACGATATTTTATTATAATATTGTCATGAACTAGCCGTTATGAATAGTATTAACTAAATTTTGAATTTTATAACATTATTATTCATCTTACACATTTTCTAGAACATGGTATAAGAACAAAATAAATTTTTCGGGTAAAATAAGTATTTTTCAAAAAATGCAGTTTTGTCGCCTTTTGATGGCGCACCCACTTGAAATCTAGTTTTTGGAATGTTTATATGTTCAATTTGACAAAATAAAATTCTTCTTTTGAATCAGGATATAAAAATTTACATTAGATAAAGTTTTTATATTTTTCTGAAAATTTTCATATTTTAATGAATAGTAAAAATATGCTATATTTTAATTAAAAACATCTTTTTTCATCGTAATATATTATGTGGTTAAGTTATAATATTGAATGTTTTTAAAGTATAAATAGAATATATTTTTACCATTTAATATAATGTATGTCATTAGCATTGATTTTACCTTCAATTCGTAGGTTAAATCAATTTAATCTTTTGCAATGTTTTAAAGAAAAACCCGCTTTCTTTCGACAACGAGATTAATTTTAATTTAATTTCTGCATCTTTTGTGTATTGAATTTGGAAAAATTAATTCCATATTTGTAATCAGTGGGTCCAAATTATGTTAATAAGCTACTTTTTATTTTTTGGGCATTGTGAATAGTAACTACGGTAAATTTTATTTACTATAGTTAAAGGTAAATCGGGTAATTAAGGGTAAATATAAGATTATAAAATTACCCTAACACTTGGAAAAATTTTATCGGATGGATAAACGTAGACCCATATAACCTAAGGGTCGGATTAGATTCATTTTATAGGCTTTTGTCCATGAAAATAATTTAATTATTATTAAAACCAAAGAATGTGACAACATGTCACTTTCTTAAATCTTATAAGTATAATAATTTAAATTTAGTGATAAACTTCATGAAACTTCGAACATGAATAGTCTCCAGAAATCTCATAAAATTATCTACATCATAGGAATTTATTTATAATTTTTAGGGATTAAATAATCATCATTTATTATGACACAAAGATGATGCAGTAATTGTCTTATTAATGAAATATTGACATAATTGATGTTATAAATGCCCAAATAAATGTAATTTGAGACTTTTTATGACTTAAATTAATTTTATAGGTTAATATGACATGTTATTGTTGATATAAGTAACTTGGTTAGAACTTATCATTCTGTTATGAATTTCATAAAAATCATGTAACAAATAGTGTCAAAATTGACATAAATTAGTTTTTAAAACAAATATTATATTATTAATTGTTATTTAATTCCTAAAAATATAAGGTTCAGCCAAATGACTTAGATAAGGATAGATATATTAATAATAAACAACTTGTGGTTCGTTTGTCTTGTTATGGTAAGTTTATTAACCATATAGCGTAAGAAAACAAAAAGACACGGTAAAAGTTAAATTATTTAACTTAGAGTTAAATCTAATTGATAAGGTTAAAATAATAACCTAGACTTGTCTAAATACTATTGGATGAGAGTATTTAGACCCATCCCCACTTTATATTCGAAATAAGACCCTTTGGAACCATTATAAATCGAATTTGACCTTAATATAAAATAATATTTTGAGATTTTCCTAAGGTGCCCCTCTCCTCCCTTATAAAAGGGCACCTCCTCCCCCTCTTCCTCACACCACTTTGAGCCTTCAAGCTCGGCCAACCCCTTCCAAAATCTCTTCTCCACTTCCCTAGTATCATCCTAGAGGTCCTGGTCTTCTTCAAAGACCATCCTTAGTTCTTTAAGTGGAGGTTAAAAAAAGGCGCGTCAAAAAGAGGTAATATCCATTACCGATCTTTTTCAATTTCTTTCTTCTTAAACTTCTTCTTCTTTAGTTGTTTCATGATAAAGTAATAAAATCAGTATTTCTTATATACTGATATGTTATTATAAATATGAAAAAACTCTAATTAACCTTCTATCCATCCTACGGAAAAAGGAAATCACCGCGCGTGCGTATGTACGGAATACCGTCTCCATGCCGTGGTGTAATCTATTTTCTGCCACCACCTCAATTGGATGTGTATAATGGTGTAATGAGTAACTATATATGATTATTATAAAGTGATATTGATACTGAAATATTATACATACACTTCAACACAAGTTCACGATCATGAGAACGATATCATCGCTCGTGCGTACGTACGGACTACCGTCTCCATGACGCGATGAGATTCATTCTCCATGTTAACCATTTAAGAATGATTATAAAGTATATATAAGCAATAATAATGAAATATATGACATTATGAAGCTACTTGATTTATGTATATATGTATGTCATCTACTTACTTCCATTCAAGATAATAAGGAATGGAAAACAGCGTTCATGCGTATGTACGGACTACCGTCTCCATGAACGGTGTGTTTCATTTCATTTATCTATCTATTATATATATATATATATACTGAATATATATGATATAAAAATCATGTTTTATATTCTTGAAGTAAGTAAATCATGATATAAGTAATAATAATGTCAAGAACAATAAGTCCAAACACCTACGATAAATGAAACGATTTTTCCTAAAACGCTTCTTTAACATGGAATTTACAAAAGAACGGGTAATATAAAGTCATAAGTAAACCATATATGATATAATAACAATGAATATGATTCTTTAATAAGTTAATGACATTATTTAAATCATTATACAGGAGGTTCGGACACTTACGAAGCAAATCAGACTTAAGGTAAGGGAAATATCACAATCTCATTTTTATCCGAGATTGTTTATACTTTTGAATTTACTGGGGTGTATTTTATCATCCACATCAATGTTTCCTCAATATGTAATATTTATATCCTTCTACAATATTTTATATTCAATTTTACCCTCCGTTGAGTTTTTAGTAAAATATATGAAAGGAATCTTTTGTCGTTTTTCGTACGAGGTTCTTTTTGACTTTTCCGACAAAAGTACGAGAAGAATGTTTTTTTAACTTATACGGCATGGATGGATTTTTAAAACATTATTTCCAAGAAGATTCTTTTACAAGTTTTCAAGTTTATTTTTAATCAAATTCTTTTAGTTTAGAATTTTATGACATGTTATGGAAGGAAAAGTGTTTTTGAAGAAGAAATGATATTTTCCTCAAGAATGGAGTTCAAGTGTTTTATCAAAATTATTTTTCCATCTAAGATAATATAGTGTTCTATTTCTTTCCCTATTATTACATGGATTTGATTATGTTTTGATGGAAATATTTTTATGAATTCCTTTATCTTATATGAATTTTTTTATGATGTCATGTTGTTTAAGAATCCCATTTTTATTATATGGTTTATGCTACGATGTATGGTTTATGATTTTGTGGAACACATAAGAATGGTATAATTATGAGATGGGTGGGACCTCTATCTCCCTCCAATGCATTGGGTAAAGATTTTATATCTCATGAGATATACATGGCTGGAATGGTAGGTTATACCGGTTCAGTGAAACAGGACTGAAACGAGGGTGACTCGGTTCAGAAATGGACTTTGTCCACTAAGATAGTCTTGGCAATGAGTCTTGACTAATAAGATATAATTCTCTATGATTATGTGTGTATGCCACAATGTTTCATGTTTTAAGTTATGATTATTGGGATTTCATTTCACTACTATGATTTATCCCATGTTATGAAATTATGCTCTCTTTTGCAGGTTAAGATTTTCAAAATGTTATGTTATTATGATGTGATTGATATTTATTTTGTTTACCCTTACTGAGCATTTGAGCTCACCCTTTTATATTTTATTTTCCCTAGGATATAAAGAAAGGTTTTAGGTAAAAAAAAGAAGATCTTTATGGGATATGTTGAAGTTATTTCACCAGGATTAGAAGATTATATTCCGAGTTTCCAAAGACACTAAACTATTACGATCCTTGTGTGTGTGTTTTTGTTATGTACTAAGTATTCCGCAAAAGTAATGTAATTTCCATGTATATCAGGCTTCGGGTCTCTACATACATCTTAGGATTCGAGAGAGAAACCTTCACATAGAATGAAAAACCTAACACATGCTGCAAAGAAAAATGTAAGAGGATGTAAGAATGGGATTTAGAAAGACGATATGTCGATTAGAGGCACACCATTCAATCCAGATTCTTCCCACTGATGGATCATAAAATGGTTCTCCCTTCCAGTAACAACAATATTCCATCTATACCTACTTCCCCATCTTGATTCAGATTTCATTAATGTTAATTATAACTATTCATTTTCTTCTTCTATTTTATCTTTCATATCTAGGATGAATTGTAAGTGGATTGAAGTAACGATGAATAATGCAGTCCATTCTTTTTATGATTTTGTTACTGTGGGAAGAAGTAATTATTTTTATTTATGTATATTTTTTAGTAATATTATATTAATGATGTGTGGGAATCCCTTTATAAATGTCTAATATAGATATAATTTTTAATTCATTTTACCTCCTAGACTTAATTGTGCTAAAGATACCAAATTAGGGGTGGTTTTTTGTAGTTAATTTTTAATGAAATAAATCAACATAAAAATGAACTTTATTACAAAACACCTCAATTTTGCTAAGGAAATTATGTAAAACTTTTGACAATATTTATATAAAAAAACATTGAATCCCATCATACAGTTTTAGTTTATTCTAATGAATATAGTTGATGAAAAAGTTTCTTTGAATTGGCATTTTTAGTTGAATAGAGAACCCATTTAATAAATTTTCATGAGAGAACCCATTTAATGAGTTCTATCCTAGAATGATGGTGGGATCCAATCATGTCTCTTATTTTTCTTCATAATTTTTCTTGATCTGACTCTTCCTTAAGTCCTAATGTTTATTAAGAAGCTGATCTAGTTTGAGAATAATCAAATCAACAACCTTTAAGGTTAGAAGGATTACCCACCATTCCAAATGATGGATCAACAACATTGATGGTTGGAAATATGACCCACCATTTTGAAAGATTCATCACACATTCATTATCGTGGACACTTTGCAACACCTTGAAACACCTTGAAACACCTTGAAACATTGATTTCCTTAGGTGTTAGCATGTTATAAGTTTTATTCATGGGAAATTGTTCATTATAAATGTGTACCATTAGTAATATACAAAATTAAAGATTCTCAATCTCATTTTCTTATTTTCCATGTGTATTGTTCATTGGACGATACAATATTGCAATTCACCTTAGCTTTTAAGATTTTCATCTGGTCATTCAAGTGTTTGGGCACTACACTATACCCGAGTAATTTGGTAGTGGACCACCTAAAAAACTAACTCATCTGACCATTATTTGGAGGTGTTCCATGTTCAAAATAAATGGATATATCATCCCATGAAACCTTTAAAATGGGTAAGGGCATGTAGAGGATGGTATTATGGGTCTAAACCTTACTAATATGTAAGGTTAGAAACCCATGTATGACTTTATAAATGTCTCTTCAGGGATTTGGCTAATGAAACCTCTTATTTACTGGGAAATAGTTTCATCTATCCTATAATGACCTCCATGAGGAATCTCTATTCCAATCTCTAGGATCCTTGTGGAATACTAAGGTAGAAATTCGAGAAACTATTCTCATCCACAACCATGAAGCAATATATCAATGGAAACCATTGTAAATAAGGGATAACAAGGTGGAAAACTAAAGAGAGAGTAAGAGGGAAAACCCCAATGAACATAACACTCTCAAGAAAAGAATAGATAACAGTGGATTGTAAAGATAAACAAGTAATAATCAACAAAATATATTTCCACTGGAAATATAATTGAATTAATCACATCACCCAATCATATCAAACTCACTATTCCTAATTAAGATACCTCATCCTCTATAATGTCACGGAACAAGTGACATGCACCAGTTCTTCTAGCCGGTTTGGCACATGACCTTAGGAACACCTCCATATATGCCAAAGGCTGAGGACTAGTAGCGAGGGTCAAATGTTAGTCATAGGGAGACTATACCTTATTTTTCAGAGTAAAACACTAATGAAAAAAAAACAAAATATATAACCATAACCTAAAAGGACCAGTATCAAAAGATATCCAAAACTGGGAACACAATATCAAAACTTAATCAGAAAATTAGTCATACTAATTAATGTGTCAAGTGTCTAAAATATAACCCAAAATAAAAAAACTAAAAACTTCCCCAATTGGGTCTCGAATTGTGTCTGGTTCCCTCATCCACACTCTATCCTATATCATCCATCTAACACTGGGAACTCTTTCCCCAAATCTCCAAACCCACTGCCTATACCGCCTCATCCAGTAGAACTCCAGCTACCAAACTAATATAGTAAATAATATCCCCTTCTTATACTCTGATTATACCTTAAAACACCCTCACTACCCATATATGGTTGTGTTTTTCCAAATGAATGTAGATGTACCATATTTATATATAGTCAAAACTATACTGGTGGTCAGGGGAACTATCTTTAGAAGTATCCCAACCTACCACACTGGTGATATATCACTCGAGTAAGATCCTGTCCAACAGATCCCTCTTTCTGGGTATTCCATTTCCCACTACCCTAGATAACTCTATCATGGAAATGCTTCCTACTCTCAGAATTCATACATCATAATAATCCAACTAGAACTACCTATCTTACACATGAAGCCTTCCCTGGGACTTAATCTCGCATTTAATCCCATCCTGAAAATTCTTCACCATAGCTATCTTACCCTTTTTCAATAGAGAAAAGAATTTCAAATATGTAAAGTGTCCATCATAGTCCATCACATACATACTCCCCAAAGTCAACATCATGAACTCAGCTACTCTATCCTTCCTCAACATCTCTAGATAGATGTTCTCCAGGAACTTCTCTAAGAAGTCCCTCCATAACATACCATCATCTTGTCCAGTCCATGCTTGAACATCCCACCAGCACGTCTCTAATCCTCGTAGCCTGTAAGTAGCCAATTTGTCTCTCATATCTTTAGGAGTCTCCAAGTGTTCAAGTATAGTCATGATGGTATCAACCTAAAACTTAGCTCCCTCAGGTACACCCTTTCTAGTAAAAGATAGAGGCTTCTAAAACATGAACTCCCTCATCAGATCAGTCATACTCTTCACAACCCATCCTGGTTCTCTTCCCATAAATTACATGAAGCGGGAAAAGTTCTCTCATAATTTCTCCCTGACTTCCTCACATGACACAATCGGTGCCTCATGTCCCACTACTAGTAGATAATCTCTAGCCATGAACTTCATTTTTCCTCTTAATAAGAATTATAATTGTTTCATATATCTACAATTCTAAACATGCACCTTATGAAACATTTCATAACACTAACATATTTATAATAAATACAATATTTTATAACAAGGCTTTTCCCAAAACCCCACCACATGGTCCAAACTGAGGCACTATCACTACCCTTAACCATCCTACATCTAGGTCAGGGTTCACAAAGGGAAACTTATTCTCATTATTCAAGTTTCTCACCAATCATTCTCATTTTTCATCATTTTAAAAATTTTCTCAATTTTATGCTAGGAACCATTTGCAATTCAATTTTCAAAAGAAATGAAAAATAGTTCATGTTCAACAACCTACCCATAACCCATTTTCCTTTACATTCTTAAAATGATGCATGTCAAAAAATAATCCTAATTTCTTAGAATGATGCATGAAAACTCAAAACTCATGCCATACACAGATACGAGTCAATTATTAACAAATATCACATCACACAACAAGTGTATCACCCAAGATGAAAAAATATTCAACTGTAATAGAAAATAATAATAACATAAATCCCGACCCTGGGTACTTGGGTTTTCCACTATACATGGGTTAACTACTCCCATGCACAATCTTATAACCAAGGCCTGACTATTCATAGTCTCCTCTATACCTTTCCCAAACTATAATACAAAAGGAGATGAAAAGAAAACTCCTTTGATACCACTTTGTAACGTCTCAAACCAGGTTCCACACACCAGTTCCCTGAGTCGATTCGTCACATGACCTCAGGCGCGACTCCTTGTACATCAGAGGCTGCCGACTCATAGTGAGGTTCTAATATCATTCATGGGGAGACAACACCCTCTTTGTCAGACTAAAATACCAATGGAAAATATATAAAAAATAACCAAATATATAACCATAACCTAAAATAAGTAGTATCAAAAGATGACCAAAACTCTAAATAAAATATGAAAAATAAAGTAGAAAATATGTCATTCCAATGTCCGCATCAAGTGTCTAAAATGAAACCCAAAATAATGGCATTGAAGACTCGCCCAAGCAGGTCTCGAATAATTTCTTGTTCCCTTATACACAATCCAACCCATATCATCCATCTAACACATGGTATTTTCCCTTAACCTACCCAGAAAACAAAAAGTCTATTTGGGTGCAGATCAGGCATCCAAAGTAGGGTGTGAGTAAATCTTAGTATGCCACCACAAAAAATGTCTAAAACAATATCCAAACAATAGGAAGTGTATGAAGTTGTATAAATAAATAATTATAATGCAGAAGTAAACAGTTATCACATTATTAAATAATCATTTTTTAAAAACATAAACCCCCTAGTTTCCCGTAGACAACTATACATGAGTCCCTACTTCAACTCATGCTGGATCCCAATGTATGTAAAAGTTATATCATATCTTATAATTCCATTGTTACCATTATTTAATTCCTACTTGAATACCCATGTTAACATTCATAAATCACACAATATAATGACCATGTTCCCATTCATTAATTCACAACTAAATGACCATGTTACCATTCATACCTTACACATTAGAATGACCATGTTCCTCTTCTTTATTTTATAACTAAATGACCATGTTACCATTCATACCTTATACATTAGAATGACAATGTTCCCATTATTTATTTCACAACTAAATAACCATTTTACCAATCATAACATATAATTAATTAAATAATTAATTGTCCATACCAATTCCATTACTAATTCAACAAATAGTTTATTAAGTAAATACCCTTAAATAATTCCCCAAATAATTAAGTATGTCAATCCTATTAATTAACTCACCAATTAATTAATCAATATCCACAAACTCAAAATCTCACAATTAATTCATCAATTTATTATCTCAATCTATAAATCAATATCACATAATTAATTCTACAATTAATTGTCTCAATATGAAGATTAATATCTCATAATTAATTCTACAAATAATTTACTCCATCTATAATTCCCCAAATCCCCAATTTCACATCTTCACAATTAATTAATTCAACAAATTAATTAATTAAATCAAGATAAATATTTCTAAATATCTAATAGAAATTCTAAAATTATATAAACATAATTTAAATAAATACTTTGGGATTTAAATTATATACCACCTACCTAAATTCATGGATGAGTGGTATCCCAAAAGCAATTATGAAAATTTAAATAGTGCAATGATGTAGAACATGATCCGAATCTAAAACCATAAATCAAGATTTATCAAATCAAGCTCTCTTAAATCAAGATTTAGATCTACAATCTTAGATCCATATAGAACAAACTAGTCTAGATCCAATCAAAGTGGGAAGAAAAAACCCTTTCTAGAATATGATAACAAAGGATATGGAATGGGAAACCAAGCGGAATAGGATTCACTTATAGGGAGTGGTGTAGATATTCAATCTAGGCTTCAAATCACCAAGAACGGGGGTAAAGAGGGTATGTAATTCTTCCAAAAGTATCTAAAGTAATGAAATAATGTTAGGGGTCGATTGGGGTTCAATTTGGATGAGTTTTGGGGTTTGAGTAAATTTAAAACTAATTTTCAGGTGACTTAAAATGTTACTCATGGTTAGATGGGAAGGGGAACACGGTTTCCCCTAACCATGCACCTAACAGTGCACCTATATAATAAGGGTGCACAGTTTGACAAATTGTGTGTGAACTATGAAAATCCACACTATCTAGGGTTGTATGGTTTGGGAAAACCATGCACCAACTATGGACTTCCCTTCTCCCTTTCAATTTTCTCAAAATTTCACCCAAACACACCCTAAGGTAAACTCAAACAAAAAGTACTCAATATAAGGAAAAATAGTACTTGTAAACAATCCTGAGACATCTCCAGAAAAGGTCAGGATTTACCACCTCAATCATCTTTGTTCATCTAACCTTATAAGATTCTATACTACTCTCCAACACATGGGTTCTTATCTTGGTTACTCATTCCAAAAGATAGTGATTTTATATCACAATTAATTTTAGTTTAAATCAGATTATTTCTAGAGAGGTTTTTCTAATATCAAGGGATGATACACTCTTTTCTATTTCACATGACCCTACCATTACATCTCTAATTATGTGAAATCTTAACCTAAGGTTAAGTGTCATTTTTTGAATTATAATAAATTTAGTAAATAATTTTATGAAATTATTTATACTCTAGATTATAATGAGGAATATAGAGAACATATAAAATAATAAATCATTAAATATACAAGATAAAATAATTTATAACACAATTTTATAAACCCCATTTTATACTAAAATGATCCAATAATTGTTCTTTTAAAGGGAATGATATGTGAATAATACAAACAGATGGTTTATAAATAATTAACGAGTCCATCAACAACATAACAATGAATAAGAATGATAACCAATGATATATTAATAAATAAACATTTTCAAGTAACACTATTATTGATGAAAATTCAATTTAACTAAGAAATTTATTTACAAAAACCCTCCCTTTATATCTCTGAAATTACTTACTGATCTTTCATGTGAAAATATCACATATCTCAATCATGAATTAATATCCATCACACAAAATCCTATAATTGAACTCACATCACACCCTCTACGTGACACTCCTAAGTGTAAAGTGTGCTACCTAATACTAAAAACCCCACTATCAAAAAGATACTATAACACACATACTACTCCTGAAATATCATTGACTGATATAATCTTATCTTTATGCTATTCTATACCATAAGAACCTCATACTTTTAAAAATTTCATTCCTAACCTATATATTTTCAAAATTATCAAATAGATATAACATTTATAAATATTATTTCAGAAAAAAATTAAATATTTATATAAAAAACTAACCATTTTCAAGAATTTAATCACAGTTACAATAAAAATTTTATTTATAGAAATTCATTTTCTTAAATATGGCTATTCTTTGTTTCAATAATACCTAATTTTGGGTGTGGGAAACCATATTACAATGTCAAAAAAATAAAACAAACTATTTCTCTGTAATATACACATGAAACATCATTCCAAAAAATCAACAACCAGTGAGATGTAAAATCAAGACACAAATTCTAAAACAAACATGCAATGTCAGACATGTGGCCCTAAGTAGCATGACATTCCATGCAATTATATTGTAAATTTCATAGAAGGAGAAACTCCACCAATTAAATTGTATGAAAATATATATTTTATAAGAAAAACAATATTTAATCTCATGTAGAATATAAGTTTTAAACTTTATGACATGCAATGTATGAAATGATGCATTTTCTCGGTTTTTGAGTATGTTACTTGTGTATTTTACTAAAATATCATTTCAAAATGTAAACACACACTTTGATTCATACTGGTCACATCATGTGTCAATTTGATGTGATACTGATTCTTAAATGTTAAAAATGATTTATGAATTATTTTCATAAATTATCAAGACAATCAGAGCGTGTTTTCTCAGTTTTCAGTGAGTGACACACTTTTTGAACTAAAATGTCAATTTTAAACTTATAACTAACACTTTCAATCATGCCATGAACACTATGTATTAGATTGAGGTTCATTAGATTCGTATACATCACAAAAAAATATGGATCATTTTTATAAATTTTAAAAATGATTCGAACATGTTTGATCATTTCTGATTATGTTAGTTGTCTTTTTTAGTAAAATTAATTAAAATTTTAAATAAAAAGGCACATTTGGTGTTATACTATTGAAATAATGCTTCATATTGAGTGATGTGGATTCATACACATCAAAAATTAATTATGGATCATTCTACTAAAATATAAAAGCAATTTGAATGTGTTTTTTTGGTTTTGAGTATGTTATTTTCCTTTTTTACAAAAAATAATGTTATCTTTAAATAAAAAGACACACTTGTAGTCATACCGGTCACTCCATGCATCATATTGAGGTGAAGTTAATTAATACATGTCAAAAATGACTTATGGATCATTTTAGTGAAATATCAAAAAAAAATCTGAATGTTTTTCTTGATTTTGAGTACATCACATGCCTTTTTACTAAAATTAATGTTAATTTTAAATAAAAAGATACACTTTGAGTTATACCAGTCACACTGTGCGTCATATTGAGGTAAGACTAATTCTTACACATAAATGACATATTAATTGTTTTCCTAAAGTATCAAAATATTATGAATGTTTTTTCTTGGTTTTGAGTATGTCAATTGTGTTTTTACTAAAATGTCATTTCAAAATGGAAACATGTACTTTGATTCATACCAGTCACATCATGTGTTTCTTTGACATGATATTAATTTCTACACATCAAAAATTACTTAATGAAAAATTATCCTAAATTATCAAGACGATGTGATCACATTTTCTCAGTTTTCAGTGAGTGGCACACTTTTTGAACTAAAATGTCAATTTTAAATTAATAATGGAAAATTTGAGTCATACCAAGAACATTGTGTATCAGATTGTTGTGAGGCTGACTCATACACATCAAAAATGTCTTATAGATCATTTTCATAATGTATCAAAACTATCAAAATGTGTTTTCTTGATTTTGAGTATGTCACTTTTACTTTTTACTAAAATTAATTTCATTTTTAAATTAAAACCACACAATTTGAGTCATACCAGGTACACCATGTATAAGATTGAGGTATGGTTGATTACACCAAGTATTTGTGTCCTACAGTGCATGATCATAGTACATAAGTGAATCATCCTTGTTGATGGAGTCATTTGTTTTTTATATCTGTGAAAATTAACAAAATAATTATCAGATAAAAATGATAAGAAAATCAACTAAAAAAGCATGTAAAATGATGATAAAATCAACTAAATAAGTTGTAGGAAGTCACATATATATGGTATATGGGTATATTCTAACATTGGGTCTATTTTTTAGTAGTTTCTAAACAAATCAATTTTATCATGTGAATATGAGGACATTCAACACCATGGTAGTACTGGAAACATATAAATACAATGTGGATTAATAAATATTTTAAATGAAATATTAATTATATATAAAAATGTGTCCTTAGGGATCCTAGTTTGTTGATAGAATATAATATCTCTCATAAATCTTCAAATATAATAACCACGATATTTTTCATTGGTTTGTTTCAGACACTACAAAAATATTGAGAGAAATAATTAATTTTTTATATGTGTTTTGATAGTGAAATATTATTATATATACCCTAATAATTATACACTTTTTATAATTTTATAGGCTCCTTGTACACATAGAGTTATAAAATTTTGGATGAAGTGTATTAAAAATTTACAAACATTATCACGGGTGGTCAGTTTGTTGGGTATCCATGCAGTGAATCTAGAAAATAATTCTTTAGCATATCCAAAATGAGTTCAATAAGTAACAAATATTTCCTAAGAAAAGGAATAATTTCAGAAAGAAATGAAAAATATTTTATATTATTAAATTGTATAGTTTTATCCATGAATCGTTGATAATAATAATAGTAAGTTATTTATAAATTTTCTTTCAAACACTGGGGACAGTTGGGCAACTATTTTATCAATTTGAACTAAATAAAATTAGATTAGTTGTGCATAAGTGATGTGAGAACTAATGAGTCAATATATATGTTCATAGGGTAATGCCTTCAAATAGTATCAATGAATATACCTGCAAAAAATATGAATTATATTTAGTCATAATTAACATACTAGGTCAACTATTTGTAAAAAAATCGTGAAAAAAACCTCATGTATACATTTACAGCTGAGGCGTATAGTTAGTCATACATTAGGATTTCATTTACATTATCAAGAGAAATTTAGTCTATAATGACCTATCCATACATTTTTTCTTCAAAATAAACTATGACATTACTACCAGTTTGTAACCTTGCATCCATAAGAACCTTTAATGTTAGTAAATACTGATATTGAATGGGAGAGGTAAAGGTTCTTTGTGAAGATATTTTTGTTAGGTTGGTTAATCCTTTAAATAATTTTTATTCAGACTTTCATTTCACCCCCTTCCCTTAGTTCTTCTGTAATAAAATTCATAAGTTAAGACCTTTCTTCATTAATTATTAAAGGTTTAGCATTAAAAATAAATTAGAAACAAATAAATACTTTTTGACATGTTTTTTTACAAGATCTGACAGTTATGCTACAAAAGTTTCAGTATATTTCTTGACTGTATGAATATATGTTTCATCAAGTGGAATAATTATCTCAGTACTCAGATCATGTACTATATTAATCCCCACTCTCACATGACCTGTTGGAAGTTTTATATTGTTCAGAGTATCTTCTTTGATATTATACCTGGTAGCCCTCATAACAAGGCAATGGTTGGTTGTTTATAGATATAAATCAGAATTATTTTTCACCCTATAGAATATCCGTATTGGAATGGTATCAGTGTCTTATAGATTCACATTTCATAAAAACAATTATGATAATATTGATCACCTCATCTAAGATTTCTCTTTGAGGGTAATTAATAACCTCAAATCTGGTGGGGGTGGTGGGGATCATCACATAGTGGTTGTTTTTGAGTTGTTTCTTCTCTTTTCTTCCCCCCATAACAGTTTTTTGCAACCGAGACTTCCAATTAAATTTTTCTTCAATATTATCCAATCATACCTATATCCCTTACATTTGTTTATATTTATCCCCCTGTTCTTTTCTTTTCTCAAAATATTTTTGAGGTATCACCCAAAAAATTGAACCTCTAATGTGTCCATACTATTCTGGATGCCTCAAGAACATTGATAGTAGTTTTTCATCTAGTAAAACTTATTTTGATTCATGTTTCTAATTTGGATAAAAAAATATAGTAAAATAAGTAATCATTATTATGTAATTGTGATTTAAAGAAAAAAAATATTATGTCATACTTACACATGTTTACCAATATTTTTGTGTATTTTAACCTATTGGTATATCATATTTGTTTACACACACCTCTTTCCATAGAACATGACTTGGGATAGAGGTGAATTTGAATTTGGATTCATCAATCTACATATAAATAGAGGAACATAATTATTTTTTTGTGTCATGTCACATAAAATTATTTGGGTATCTTTAAAATACATACCATTTTTTCAAGTGAAGCATACCCCATCCTTGCTTTATAGTAGGGGTAAGTTGGTTTTTATACCCATTTCTTATTTTCAGAACTCATTTTTTGTTTCATAAATTATAAATTATTAATCAAATCGATTAATACATGTATTTTCAAAAAAATTATTACCATCCATAATTTTCATGAAAATATGTCTCCTCATGACGAACAGTATACACATCCCACACTTCTTAGATTATCAGTTGTGCATACATATGCAGGGGATGTGGGTTTATTTTCCCTTTAACAGCTTAGAGGTGAAACTTTATTAAAATTATGAGAAAACCTCTGGGAGAATTTCCAGCAAGAATGAATACACATTTATTTCTAGATTTATCCATTATAAATGCACTCTACAAGGGATAATGAAGAGTATGTCAATGTTTAATTATTTTTTTAATAATATAATGAAAGGATATCATAATTTTACCCTAATATCTTTCCAAATTAGTGTCTTAATCATGATCACAATATCTTTAAATGAATCTACATATTTTGCATGCACTTTTGAGTGGTGATCTCAATGAAACTAATGAATATGGTATTGTTGGGTTTAACAACTTGGCCATGTGTATTCTGCCTTACCTTGAATTTGATGCCTTTATCTATCACCTTAATATTTTTTTAACACCCTCATGATACCATCCTCTAGTTATTTTGGGAACATCAGTTTTTCACCATCTACTATTTCCTTAGGTTTAAAATCATTAATATGTTTTCCCCTATATTGGTAGCATCGACATGTGAAGAAGGTTGTTGTTCTTCTATATTTGGAGCACTGATAGTTTGAGAAAACACTTGTTCCATATGTTTGGGAGCATCAAAACATTCTGAAGTCAATATCTACACAATTGGTTCAACATTTAATTTAGATTACGTAAATTTAGCAATGAACAAATAATAATACAAGGTAAGACAATGTATATTACAAAAAATATATAGCCTGATTATTGAACTCTCCCTTTTTATGTTGAAGGGATTTTCCCCCTCTATTAAGTATCTAAATCTCTTTATTTTGGCCTCCAATGATATAAAATATCCCTTATATATTGGGAAAATGAAAAAATTATTGTGATGTCCTAATTAAAGGGTCATCCTTAGTTAAATTTTTATTTGACCCTTTAGTGGTTTTGGTGGATAAAAAAATAATTGACCACTTTTGGTTTGTGGGATCTGGAATATAAAATACTTGTACAACTTGTGAATCCATTGTAAACGATTAATCTTTGTACCATTCCTCACTAGAATCCAGTTTCACAAATCCCAATTTATCTATTTGAACAATACCCCTGTTATCAATCCACTTGAATTGAAAAATAAGAACTTGGATTGTTGTACAATCTTACTCCCATATTTGTTTGATGATTTAAAATTATGACATATTCACATAAATTGGATTTCTATCCTTAGTACCAGATACATGCATCATTTCAGCCACAAGTGTAACTTCACTATTTTTCATGGTACTATCTTCATCATATTCATTTGTATATAACTTATAACAATTAGTTATATAACCATTATAAGATAATACATGAATACTTGGTCCCTAACCTATCCATTTAAATTGTTCTGAAATTGAATCTATATTTTCATCTGACTCCTTAAAAATATAGTCTCAAAACCATACTATAAACTGTTGTTTTTGTGTATTTGATATTCATTTTTCATCCCTTGATGGATTAAAATGACTAATAGGTTCTTTTGTGGGTTTAAAAATATGGGAAAACCTTTAAATTGGAATAAAAAACATAAATGTGGTCCTTCTACCAATCTATAATAGTGATTATGATAATATCTATTCCAGAAATTATTTCACCCATATGACACCTAGTGTATTGATATATCTATAGACCAATACTTTCCACATTATATAGGTAGTCAATACTAAATTCAATAGCTTCCTCAACAATATATCACTATGCAATACAACCTTCTGTAGAACTTCAATTTTTTTCACACCTTTTAAAAATATTCATATACTGTTTAATGGGGTACATTATCTATAATATACAAGACCCCATAGTATAATCTCTCTTATCAAGAAAACATCATATCAAACTATATCGGTGGAAAATATATTTCCAATTCACATAATATGAGAAAATTTACTCTTCCATAGTTGGAAATTTTTTTAGGTCTATAACTATTTTTCATATAACATTGAAAAATAAATAGAACTTGGATAATTTATGATTTACATTATTGGGAAAAATGAAATGTAAATCTTCTTGCATTAGATATTGCATAAAAACAAGACATTCATTTTTTAGACCCTTTCTCTTTAAATTAGTAATTGATATGATATTATTGATATTCTATGAATACCCCTATGGAATATTTACATCATTCAAGAAGTTGAAAAACTAATATCTTTTCAACTGGTCAATAGTATATATAGCTTGAAGAAGAAACTTTAGTTTTTCACCCTTCACTAGTGTCAACTCTTCCCATATTCTCATGTTAATCATGTCCAACCTAGCATTAATAATATCTTTTTTTCCAAGTTCATTTAGTAAAATTCCAATTACACTATAACATATTTTTTTTCAACATGAAAAACATCAAGAAAATTACAGACGTAAAAAAATTCTAGTATGGTAATTCAAAAAAAACTAATATCTTTTTCTAACTTGTTTCCATAAAGTTTCTCAAAAAAGGTTTACCCAACTAAGTGTCCCTGTATTTTATTTTCTCAAATAGTTGATCAAATGTGAGTGGAGAAGGTGTTGTACATTCATCTATACTCATATTGAATTATGTCTTCCTAGATCGGTACTTATATCATTGGGGTAGAAGTCTATGATGTCCTAGAAACACATTCATTGATGAATGTTTCAACCTAATTGACTATGTATAATGTTCACAAATGGGACACCCTTGAATTCCTTTAATGTTTCATACTGATAAATTTCCATAAGAAGGAAAGTCATTTATCATACCATACAACATGGCTCTTAATATGAAATCTTAATTTCAATAAGTATCGTACAACATAACACCTGAATCCCATAATAATTTCAAATCTTAGATCAGGGGATCCATATAGACATCAATATCATTACCTGATTGTTTTGGTTCTGATATAATCATAGATAACATAATGAATTCTTATTTTATTCATAACCATAGTGGAAAGTTATAATTTACCAAAATAACTAGCAGTGTACTATGAGTGAAACATTGAAAACAAAAAGGATTCACCCCATTTATAGGTAGCACAAGAGTAATGTTTCTCAACTCATTTCCAAATTTAGGAACTCATGATCAATTATATTCCACTTAGGAGAGTATGTCAGATTACGAAGTTTCCCATCTTTATTTCTTGTATCTGCGTGCCACTTCAATTGTCTTATAGTCTCCTCACTTCCATACAGGTACCTGAACCTTGGAATGATTAGAAAGTACCATAAAAATTTCATAAGATCTGATTAATCTTTCTTGAATTGATAAAAACCACACTTTGTGCATTCTTTAAGTGATTTTTAGTCCTTGAGAAATAGTTACAATCATTTGGATAAACATGTATTCTTTCAAGGAGCATACCCATTGAACGTGGAATTTGTTTAGAATCATATGTTTGGATAAGAAGCTCATTATCTTCTGGGATCATATCATTAAAGAGAGTAAGTAGTTCATTAAAAATGGTGTCACTCCATCCATTTCTATCTTTTAAATTATATAGATTTAGTGTGGGTGAAAATTTTGTATATTTAGTACAGTCAGCATACAATGAAATTTTTGAAAAAATATTTAACTTCTCAATTTTTTTTGGATAATCATGAAGTTTATCTTCAAATATATTTATAATTTCATCAATATTATCTTTATAATCATTCACACCTATAATACCATTCTTGAGATATTCTTCTTCATTGTCCACAATTGTAATCATATCTGATGATCCATAAAACACAGTGTTATCCCATTCACTAGAAACATTCACCTTTTCCCCATGTTTTGTCCAAAATTTATAACTTTGATATATTACTTAACAGATCAAGTTTTCTTACAACTCCTTTAGACTAATTAGTCATGAATAACAACAATATAAACATAGAAAAAGGATTTGATAAGGGTTATATGCAAGATATTTTGATAACATAATGAACTCTTTCACCCCATTTTCATACTCTTTTGTCATACTATTAGAATCCATCTAGTTTTTATTCATATCCATCCTATTTGATGTTATGATATTAATATTTAACTAAATAAATAAATACACAAAAGGGGCCTCTCAAATAAAGGGAACCCAAAATTTTATGGATGTATTTTGATATGAGGTCAGTGAATAAAGTAAAAATCTAATTCAAGTGGGAGATGTAGAAATTTAATTCAACTTACATCCTAATATAAGAATACAATTATGGAATAGATAGCTTGACCGTCTTATGAAAAAAAATATGTGTATGATCGCTTAAGGAAAAAATGTTTTTGACCTACCAATACTAAAAATATAAAGGAATATGATGTTCTCAACATGCCTAAAGGAATTTTTTTAACTCTTACAGGATAATATAGAGATACAATCTCCACAATAACACAATGGATTATTGGACTTGTCATTTATGGTATGTGGTTTACCAACCTCCTTTGGTTTTCGTAACCATGAATAATTATATTAACTTAATTTTTTTCATAGATATTAATTTTTTTTATTATTGATAATGAAATATTTATAGTAATTTCATGATTTTACTTTGGTTTAAATGTTATAATTGTTTTTTTTAAATTCACTAAGACAATTTTAAAAATAATAGAATATAGAAGGAACTTGATGAAATTTTATTTTACTATGAAATTATAGATTATATTACTATAAATGATATATGGGTGTGTTATAAAAAATGGGATTTGGTATTCTTAATAATGGTATAATTATAATTGTTGTGTCTCTACCACTATAAATATGTTTTTTTCTAAAAAACATGGTTATCATTTTAGGTGAAAAGTATTTATCATTGATATATTATCAAATTATTAGAGTTGATGATATTAATGTTTTCTAATATTTCATAATTCAAATCAATAATATTATTATTGAGTTATACCCTAAAAGGTTCCTCAAAGACCTGTAAAAAATATTTAGCAATGAATAAATTTGTTTTTTTAATAAAAAAATAATATATTTAAAATATATAAAATGTATTAAATACAGAATAAATACATAATATTATTTCATGAAATCATTAGATCCAACATAATTTGTAGGCATATTTTAGTTTTGGTATTCAATGTTCCTCTAAATTGGTAGTCATCTACATATAAATGACCATCAGGTTACGATCACTTGTTAGTAGTAAATAATTTTTCATAACTTATTAAATCTTCTATCATTTCTAAACAATATTTACAAACATTTAAAATTAAAAAAAGAATAATACAAGGATTTGATTTATTTGAAAAGATCATTATATGATGTTTAAATTTTTGAAATGTGTACTTTTAAAGAATACATAACAATTTCATGTAAACATAACACATAGAATGAATTAAATACTTATAAGAAAAAAATTCAAGTAATAATCCATCTTATATGTATCATGTAATTTTATGCAGACATAAACATTTTCCATTTATTTCAGTATAAAAAATTCATTTTTAATTTTGCTTCTTTGAATAATAACCATGTCAAATAAATAAATTTCATACGTTGGAAATAATTTTATTCAATTAAAGACATTTATTAAAAAATAAAATTATATGTATCCAAGTTTGTCTTAGTGGTTTTATTGGTAAAGTATTATTATATAAATTAAAATGATTGTTTTTTAGTAGAAGTTTTTTTTATACAGATAAATTTTTTAACAAATATATAATATATAGAAAGGTTGTGGATTGAAATTAAAAATATAGGGTAATCTGGGTAAATTCCAAGGTACCACTAACATCATGACCAATGAATCTCACTCATCCAATATCAACACCTAGTATCATCAGAATTGGGAGAAATCACAAAAATAGAAAAAAGAAGAAGAAAATGTGTCATATTAGTGTGGGGTGTCTTTTAAGACACTAATCGATACACCAATTGGGGTATTTGTATCATATTTCACCCTCCGATTTGGGCTATAAGATTGATATTTCATACCATGGGTCATCTGTAACACATGTAGTGCCACATTCCTTAGATTGGGGTACTGATTGTAGGGCCCCACATAATGATTTCATATCCCCGATCTTTTTATTTTTCATTTTATTGTATACCCATGTGGATGAGAGGATATTTAAATTACTAAAAATATTAGACTCATTATTGAGGACATCACATCTAGACTTGCAGCTGAACACACTCAAGAACCTACAGAACATACTATTCCTTATGAATGTATTATTAGAGAGTCGATGTGTGGGATTTCATGAAACTTATGTATGCATCAACATCAATGATGTATTACTTTTCCATTTCAATGACTTCTAAATTATAATTATTTATCATATTATATATTATTCAATATTCATTTCTTCCACTTGTTATACATAAAGGTATATTAACACAATCTATAAACTATTAAAATATCAAATATATTAATAAATATTATAATATTAAAAACTAAATTTTCTATTTTGAAAATATAAATAATATTACACTATTTAAAATTTTATTTAAATAAAAAATTAAATAGATAAATAAATAAATACTCTAATATCATATAATTGAAAAAATATGTTTCTAACTTTAAATTTTTTAAAACAAATAAGAAAAAATTATAAAGTCAGAAACTAACTAGAAAAATTATTCAATTTTATTTATTTCATCAAAATATAAAAATTATATTAATTATATATATCTTTTTTAACATTATTAATAACATATTTTTTTTTAAAAAGTTACATTTTAAATAACCTAAATTTATCATTAATATTTTAATACACTAATATGTGAATTCCTATAAAGTGAATTCTTTAAAATATTTTTTTAGAAGGAACTTTGTAGTAAAGTGTATTCCTTAAATAGAATTTGAAAAGGGATATTTTCTATAAATATTATTCTTTTATATTTTTTTAATATAAAAGTTGTTTTTTAGGCAACACATTCTTTGAAACATGTAAAAAGAAGAAGAGAGTGTACTAAACAGCAGTCAACCTTGATGAAATTCCTAAAAATAGTTTGACCCAAACATTATATTCAGAAATAATTTATTTATTTTCGTTATTTACCTAAACTAGTCTGGCCAAATCATTAAGATTGATGCTTAAATTCCATTTCCTCCATTTTTTTCTTTATACCATAAGGAAACAAGCAGCGGGGGTCAAGATTTTTATCGGTGATGAGGTCGAAGTGTGGTGGATGAGTGAAGGGGGTGAGTATGGCTAGAGAGAGAATCTTTTAAGGTTTTAGGAATCCTATCAACAAAATGACATGAAGGGATGATGTTGGATCTACACCACTGGAATTTTGTAGAGCATAAGTTCTTCAAATATGGAATATGAGGATGGATCTAGAAAGGAAAAGGTGGTGTGTGATACCTATATCCATTCCATAGTGGCCTATTGAGGTGGTTCTGGCTAAAGAAACAAGTTCGAGCTTGAAGGAGACGTGAAACATGCAAGGTGAAAAAACTGGAGAATTGAGTGTGGTGGGAGGCGCTAACAAAGTAAATCGATACATACCTTAGATTTGAGAGAATCAACTCATCGAGAAAGTTGACCAGTGGTAGTGGTAGGCATCAACAAGAGCGGAAGAAGAGGTCTGGTTCTGTGAGAGCTTGAAGTTTCAGAGAGGAGACAACTCAGTTAGGGTTCTTCTATAAGAATGCGTAAGGCATTTATCAGTACTTTAAAAAAGAGCTGATAATGATACCCCTTTATCAGTGCTAAAAAAGGCTGATAAAACCATTCTTTATAACCACTAAAATTCTAGCATTGATAAATAATAGTTTTATCAATTATTTTTTTGTGCTGATAAAGATATATAATTATTAGCGCTAAAAATACTGATAAAGATCAAATTTTATAATTATTTAATTTTATTAATTTATTTTTAATTATATTTATTGATAAATATATTTATAAATATTTTTATATAATAATAAATATATTTATAAAATTATATATATATATGTATTAATATATAAATGTATATTTATAAAATAATAATAAATATATTTATTATTTAAGTATATTTATTGTAGTTTTATAATTATTTAAATATATATATATATATATATATTTATTTTTGATTATAATTATAAAAACATATATTTAAAAACATTAATATATAGTTATAAATATATAATTATAAATATAATAAATATATTTATTATTTAAATATATTTATTATAATTTTATAACTATTTATTTATTTATTTATATTTATAATTATAAATAAATATATTTAAAAATTATTTATATATAATTATTAATATATATATATAAATATATATTTATTAATATATAATTATAAATATAAAAATATATATTTATTATTTAAATATATTTATTATAATTTTATAATTATTTAAATATATATATTTAATTAAAATTTTATAAATAGTTTTGTAAAAAAATTATAAAAAATTATAATTTTATAATGATCCAAATGGCTAAGATAAACCCTTCACTACAATTTTATTAATAAAAAACATACCATAGCAGGAATGGGTCAAACAGGACACAAAATGCCCACATTGAAAACAATAGTTCACTTATGCTAAATCCCTATAGTTCCCAAATTTGTAGGATAGCTACCTCTACCCTTGGGGTATCAGCCTCTCCACTTTGTCCTAACCCTTCACAGAGGCTCATATTCTTCATCTGATGATGATTCAGAGGATTCCTCTAATATGGAGAGGATCCTAAATTTCCAAGATAAATCTTGAAAGTCCATCTCTGAGTTGTATCAAAATTCACCTTCAATATTAATTGACAATACCTTCGAGACTATTAGATAATCACAATAACTGAATAAATTTGGCTCCATCATGGAAGAAATGAATTCAAGTTGTGAGAAAAAATATTTTTTTGCCTCCTTACTAAGGCCTTCAAGAGGTCTTTCACTTTCCTGACCCTTTGGAGGAACCATAATTCCCAATGGGATGTGAATCTGAGAACCAAAAAGATGTTTTATAATATACAAAAAATATTTTGGTGGTGAGGTATGAGACGGGACATTGTAGACATTTTTTCACATTATTATACCTGACAACAGGTCAAGGCCCATCACCAGAGAGCTTGAGGTCTGCTTCAGACACTTCCAATCCCAACATGGAAGTGGGATGAGGTTTCTATGGTCTTTGTAGTTGGGTTTCCACGTACCCCTCTAAAGAATAATGTGATTTGGGTTGTGATCGATAAGCTAATGGAATCGGCTCACTTTATACCAATTTGTGATATAACCAAATTTGAGGAATTGAGAAATATCTATATGAAAGAGGTTGTTCTTTTTCACAGAGTTCCATATGCTATAGCCTCTGATAGAGATCCCTATTTTACCTCACATTTTGGGTGAGGCCTTTTAGAGGTGATGGGATATGAGGTTCAATTGAGCATGATATACCATCCGGAGAGGGATGTCCAGATAGAAAGTACTATATAGATTTTTGTGGTTATGCTACATTCTTGCGTTATTAACTTTGGTGCATCTTGGTAGGACCATATGGATCAGGTTGAGTTTTCATATAATAATAGTTACTAGTCTACAATCAGAATGGATCCTTTTGAGGCCTTGTATTGAAGGCCGTGTAAATCTCGGTTATTTTGGTCGAAGATTTGATAAAATTACATTATTGGGCCAAGTCTGGTCCAAGATACGACAACAAATATTTAGTTGATTCATCATATAATGTTAACAGTACATAGCTGATACAAATCTTATATTGATCATCATAGTAAAACATTAGAGTTCTTTGTTGGTGATCAGGTGTTCTTGAGAGTTTCACCTTGGTTGGGTCTCTGATGACATATGAGGCAAGGGAAGCTTGATCCATTGTTTGCGGGACCTTGTGATGTTTTTGAATAGGTGGAGAAAGTGTCAGACCATTTATCACTTCCACCATAGTTGATGTCGATACATAATGTGTTTCAAGTATCACTGCTTCCGATGTCTCTTTCTGACCCATCTCATGTATTGAGTTGGGAGGATCTTGATGGTGAACCATATTTATCTATGGATGAGAATCCTCTATTTATCATAAAATACAATATTGATATTTAGATGATATAATTTATTGGACCACAATTTATTACATTATTAATTAATTTATTAACCATTTGTTACATTCTCCCACTTGGTCCAAACCAATTAATGTGAATGAATTCAATCTCCTTATTTAAAAGGAAACATGATACATGAATTATAGTGGCATTTCTTATAAATAATGATTATTCCCTTCCATGTATCACAATATATCATGTTTCTTTAAATAATGATATGAATAAATCTTAACCATATGGTTCATTCTCCATGGGAATAAACATTAACCATATGGTTTATTCTGTAGCCCCAAAAAATATTTCTCAAGTAATTTAAAGTGTACACGTAAACAGATGAGATAAATACTTAAATATAAAGAGTTTCAAATAAAATTCAAAAAAATTATAATGTAAAACTTAATCCCATACATATTACATGATCCTTTAATTTAAATGGAGGCATTTTTTAGTCAAAGTATCTACAATCTTCAACTCAATGTGGATGTGCTGAATGATAACCTTTTTTTATTTAACACATTCCCTTTTGGATATGTATTTACTGTCAATGTGCTTAATTTGATTCACACTTTTTTTATTCTTATCAATAAATAAAACAACCAAATTGTCACAGTATATAATCAATGGCTTATAAATAGAATCCATATCTTTAAGGTCCAAAATGAAACTCCTTATCCATACACCATGGGAAGTTACATCAAAACATGAAACAAACTCAACATCCATAGTATAAGTTTCTATTAGATTCTATTTAACAACTATCCATGACACAAATCCCCTAACTGTCATAATGACATATCCTGAATTTGATTTTTATGAATTAACACAACCAGCAAAGTCTGCATCTGTGTATTCGATGAATTATAAATTGTGAGTGAATTTATATACAAGAATATAGCCATTAATCCCCTTAAGGTATCCCAATACCTTCTTCACAGCCTTCCATTGGTCTATACCCATATCAAACTAATATCTCCCCAACATTCCAACTAAAAATTCAATTTTAGGCCTCATGCAGACCTGATCATACATTAAACTACCAAAAACAGAAGCAAACAAGATGGATTTCATTTGTTCTCATTCAAAATCATTTTAAGGGCTTTGGTTCATACTGAATTTATGGACCTTAATAATGGATTCTATACTTTGTGCACAGTCTTCCATACAAAATTTATCTTAGAATTTATTAATATAGGTTTATTTAGAAAAGTTTAAAATGCCTCTCAACCTATCCCTATGAATATTTAAGCCAATTATATAGGATTAATAACCCATATATTTCATGTAAAAACTTTTTGAGAGAAACTATTTAACCTCATAAAAAAACCTTTATTATTAGTGGCAAGTAAAATGTCATATACCTATAAAACAAGAAAACATAATTTAATCCCACTGACCTTTTAGTATGTACATTAATCCACAATGTTTTCTTTGATACCAAATGAAGTAATTACATGATGAAATCATAAATACCACTATCAGGATGCTTGTTTTATACCAAAGATAGACCATTGGAGCTTTCCCACTAAATTCTAACCATTACTAGAGAGGAATAATTCAGGTTGTTTCATGTAAACCTCCTTATCTAGATTAACATTTAGAAATGACTTTTTTACATCCATTTTTTGTAATTCAAAATCAAAATGAGCTAAAAATGACAATATAATGTGTAATTAATTATTTTTTGATACTGATGAAAATGTTCCAGTATAATCAATCCCTTCCTTTTGAGTGAACCCTTTAGAAACTAGTCGATCCTTGTATCTTTAAATTCTACCTAATGAATTTTTCTTAGTTTTAAAAACCCATTTACATCCAATAGGTTTTACACCAAATAGAAACTTAAAAAGGTACCAAAGATTATAAGACTTTATGGAATTCAACTCCTCTATCATGGAATCATACCACATATTTGACTCTTCACAACTCATGGGATGTGAATATGTTTTAGGATCATTTTGCACTCTAATATTGTAATAATATTCTTGAAGATAAACTATATAATCACTAGAAATTGATGGCGTTATCATCCTTGGTAATCTTCTCAATGTTTCACCATTATTTTCATAAGGAATATTTAATTCAACTGGTTGTTCAAGGGTTTCTGATTCTTGAACTATTTGATATAAAGGGTGATTATCAACTATTTGTGGAATGATATTTGTTTGAAAGTGAGGTTTGTTATGAATAATTATCAATCTATCACCGGATATAGAGTGTTAATCATTTGAATGGTATTTATGAGAATTTTTTTGAACTAAGATCAATCCCACTAATCATGTCATTTTCAATAAATGTTTTGTTTCTTGATTCCAAAATTCTAGTGTTCAATGATGGAAAATAAGAAAGTTATCATTTAGAACTTTTGTTATATAAAATTTAGTATCCACTAATGGTACTAGGATCCAAATTAATTTCATATGGATTATAAATACGCACTTCTGAAGGAAAATCCCAAATACGTACATTCCACAAACATGGTTTTCAGCCCTTAAACAATTCAAAATGTATTTTTGAAACATCATTTATTAAAACCTGGTTCAAAATGCATGATGCCGCTTTAAGTGAATCGACCAACAAGAATTTAGTTAGATTATAGTTACTAGGAATACTTCATACCATGCTCATTAATTTTCAGTTTCTACATTCAGCTACACCATTTTGGTCTAGTGAACCTATCATAGTGCATTGTAAAACTATTCTATTTTCTTGAAGAAACCATGCAAATGGGCTAGGAAATTGTCCATCCTCAGTGTATCTCCCATAAAATTCCTTAACTCAATCTGACCTTATGATCTTAATTTTTTTACCACATTGTTTCTCTGCTTTAGCCTTACAAATTCTAAAGGCGTCAAGTGCTTCATTTTTATTGTAAAGAAAATAGAGATACATATATTGTGAATAGTCATAAATGAATGAAATAAATAATTTTTGATTATATAAATCAATGTATAATCTATATATGTCAATATGTATGATTTATAATATTTATGAACTTATATTTTCACCTTTCTTTGATTTATTGGTTTCATTTCCCTTAATGCAATCCACACGAGTTTCAAAATCATGGAAATCAAGAGTACTAAGTACCCCATTCTAAACTAATCTTTGAATCCTTTATTTTGAGATATGACCTAATCTATAGTTCCATAACATAGAATGTTATTAATTTATAACACTTATTTTAATAACAGTATGAACATGTATCTTATTGTTATTAATCTTACTTTGAAAATCAATAGAGAAAAGGTCATCCTTTAATGTACCACATCCAACGATGTCATTTCCATATATCAAGGAAAAATTATTTTTACAAAAACTAAATGTAAAACCCAACGGTAAAAGTTTGGAAACTAAAATCAAGTTTTTGGAGAATCTTGGAATATAATTTTTTTTCTAAAGGAAAATTAAACCCAGTGATTGACACTAGAACATGTGTCCCCAGGACTTCTATATGTGAGCACATCTTGTTTCCTGAATACATGCCAAGATCACTATAAAATGGTTTCCTTAGGTTTTCTATACCCTATAAGGTATTCACAATATGGATTGTAGAACCAAAATCAATCCACTAAGTGTTATAAATTGTATCAACCATATTCAATTCATAATAAACCAATGAGATTGAAATATCTTTCTTTTCAAGCCATTTCTGAAATTTAGGACAACTTTTATTTATGTGTCCTTTTCCTTTGCAGAAGAAACAAATGACATTGATCTTAATATTAGTTTGAGGTAGAAATTTATCTTTTCCATTTCGATTGGCTTTAAATTTATGAATCTTTTGTTTCTGATGCATTATCATCATATTAGTTTCTCTCATTTCTTCCACAAGGCTTTCCTCCTCTTGAAAACATGTTGCATTAATTCATTAATTGAACATTTATCTTTATGTGTGTTAAAATAGATTTTAAATAGACCATATTGATGTGGAATTATGTTGATAATATAATTCACTATGAAAAGATCAGATATATTAAACTCAAGATTCTTAAATTGAGCCACAATATCCCTCACCTACATGATGTGATCACACACACCATTTATAGTGGTCAGTGTCATATATGAGAACTTCATGATTAATGTACTTTTCAATTATTTATCTAAAGAGATGAAATTATCATCTACATATTTTAGCATGTTACAAAAATTATTATTCTCTTCGACTGAACCACGAATGTTAGAACATAATTTAGTTTTTATGAACATCATACTAAGACGGTTTGACTGCTCCCGATGGTCATAAAATGTTATATCATCTAGTGTACTATCATTATTAACTATAGGTGGTTCATATTTACAAATAGAGTATTAAATTTCCATCCATCCCAGATGAAGAAGAATTCTCTCCTTCCAAATTTTAGTTATCACTCTTTAAGTGAATATCCTAAAAACATAACAGTATAACTAAAAATTAAATACATTCTTATTAGTCCAAGTTACATAATTTACACAGTAAATTTTGTCAATATGAGTCTAAGAAATATAGAATTTCATGTGGGATAATTTTTAATTTAATATATTCATGAAATCAATCAATAATTATTAAGTAATAAATTAATTGAATTATTATTTGATAATTCAAAAAACCATATGGCACAATATTAAAATTTTAGTATTCATAATACCTATGGGAAAATTATGAAAATTAAATTTAATATTTCATCTAATAAAAATTCATGTGGGATACAATTTATTATATTTTTCATATATTACTTAATGTCATTTAATTAATATATAATTTTTATTTAATTAGGAATATTGTGGAAAACCCCAATTTTTAATAAAATTTACAGAAACCCCAGAATTATTAATTAATATTTTAATTCATAAATTATTGAATTATAATTTGATAATTCAATAAACCATATGACAGTATATTAATTTTTAAATATTCATAGTACCTATGGGTAAATTATGAAAATTAAATTTGATATTTCTTCTACTGAAAATTAATGATATATAAATATCTTTTGATTACTAAAATTACAATAAGTTCATGTATTATTTAATGTGATTTTACTGAATATATAAATTTTAATTAATTAAGAATGCTATGTAGAAACCTAATTTTAATAAAATTTATAAAAAAAACCATGATTAATGAATTAAATATGTGTAAAAACATCTTTAATAATCGAAGATTAATAAATGAAGAGGATGATGGTTGAAAAAAAATGCATCATTTCAAACACCTAAAGTACAAAAGAGTTTTTTCTAAAACATAGCATAAGAAGTATTATTATAATAAAAATTCTTACCCTCCACTCTAATACCAAATGTAATAAATTTTATAGAATGTTTAAATTATAAGATTGGAAAATTTATTTAATAAGAGGAACCTTTCAATTACCTCCATCCATTGAAAAATCCCAGAAATGATGGAATTAAAACTTGAATGCCTTCTACACTCTAAAAATGGATTTAGATGATGTATTTTTCCTTAATACACTAAGTGCAGGGTAATTATATTTATAGGGGGTTCTACCATCAAGAATCCACCACAATTTACTCTATCGACAAGGAGTATTAATGTATAGAGATTTATTTCTATCAAATAATTAATAAATTGTTTAGAATAAATTTAATACATTAAATAAATATATATTAAATTAGTATATTTATCATAATGTAGAATATTAATATTTAGATGATATAATTTGTAGGACCATAATTTTTTACATTATTAATTAATAGGTGGTCCATTTATTATAGATTGTCGATTTTGAGACAGAGGTGATTTGTGGGAGGACAATACCTTCATTCTGTGTGTTGTAACACTGATTCTCATGAGACTTGGGAGCATGAGGCATTGATAGAAGAGCAGTGGTCTCATCTATTTGATATGAAAACTTCTTGACAGGCTTTCAAGGGATAGAAAGGTTTTATAGTGGGGGTGGTTGTAGCATCTCTTTACTTATTTTAGGGTACTATTCGATCCTTGTTTTTATCATGATTTGTTTTGGGATTGTATTGGGTTATTTTGGGTGAAATTTGGACAATTGTTTAAGCCTAAGGGACTATGCAAGTTTGGCACGCGGTTAGAGAAGATCATGTGGTTTGGCCCATCAAACTGTGCACCCATTGATGTTTCTTTGGAGGGGGATCACAATTTATCCAAACCATGTGGATGAACCCTAAAAATTGTGAAACCTCAGACCATGAGGGTTTTCATGTTTGATGAACAATTTGACAAACCTTGAACCCACCAAGGAGAAATTGTGTTCCCCAGATAGTGTGGGTGCATAGTTAGGTCACATGGTTTGTCTAACCGTGTGACCCTCTCTAAAAAACAATGTGTATGTGATTTAATTATTCCAAACATTGTTTTAAAAATTCTAAATCCTCTTTATAATATTCCTAATCACCCAGCTCAACCCTAATTTTGTTTTCAGGGTTGTGAAGGCACCCTAGAAGAAACTTTGTATCCTCTAACCTCCTCCTTTGGAAAATAAAAGTGCTAGTGGAACATTTAATCTCTCTCTGATAAGTGGATATCCTCTCTAATAGTTTATTGTAATATCTCCATTCTTCCTCCTTATATTTTTATTGATCATCATGTATTAGATGTATCTAAAATCCATTTGATTGGATCTTTATTCTAGTTTTTGTTCCTTGATCTTTCGTGCCTTCGTTCTTCATTGGTGAGTCCAGTTGTGGGTATTATTCTCTAGATCATGGATTTAAAGGTATGTGGTTCCATAATTATTTTCCATATGACTGAAACCTTGAATTTTATGGTTATAATGAAATGAGTTTTTAATTGATTTAAAAATGTGCAATTTTTATGATTTGGTCCTTCATTTGAAATTGGTATGAAAATTTAAAAAACCCCCAATTTCAATGGAATTGAAATTGTAGTATGTATTTAATGAAAATTATGGCTTGATTTTGAAGATAATTTTTGATGAAAATTATTTGATGTTAATTTTGAGAAAAAATATTAAATTGAAAGATGATTTGAAATTTCATGAAATTATGAAAACCTTGTGTTTTGGTTTTGAAATGAAAAAGGAATGTTGAAAACTGAAAATTGGTTAATTGTATTTTAAATGATTTAAAATTATTAATTTCCAATTTGATTTATTTATTGACTGAATCACATGGGATCCTAAGTAGTTTTTGGGTGGTTGGGACAAGAGTTCTAGGATCTTGATCCCCTATCACTAGATTTATGATGACAATGCTAACTAAAATATGTTCTTCTAGTAATTTTCCCTTAAGTGGGAGTGGACGATAGTAATTTTCTCTTAAGTGGCAGTGGATATTTAATCATGATCACTGATGAGATGTGTGAGGATACTATAACCAATAATTAATATACTATAGGGAATTTCACCATGGTGTTATGATTTCTTTGATTTGATATGCATGCCTCTGATATATTGAATTGTCTTATTCATGTCAATTGATTTATACAAACTATTTTATATAAAATGTCTATTTAAGATTGTGTGAAATTTGTTTTGATATATCTATGTTATCTTTGAAATGAAATAATGTTTTGGTTTTAAATATGAAAAATGATATGATATGAATTTTTTATTTAAATTAATAGCATTAATGATAAATTGTTATAGTATTGATTATAGAACACTTGATGAGACCCTACTGAGATTTATACCTCACTCCCTACATTTTTTAAGACATTTTTATATTTTCTTATGTTAGGTTTGAGCAAAGGGAAATCACCCCTTGGATGAGGTGGATGTTCTTGATCTTTTGGCTTGGAGTGATGGGGGTGACCAGTGAAGATGTTATCCACTTGTTACATGGGATGATTAAGTTTATCTTACTACTTGTTAATTACTTTGATGACATACTTATTTAGGTTTTGTTATACCTATTGTTTTTCTAGTATTTTCTCCCTTTTTAGTGTTGAGATTACTAACTTGAAAATATTTTATCTTCTAATATTTTTTGGAAAATTCGTTTCTTTTTTATGTTGTATGATGTTAGGTTCTAGTCACCAACCCAGGAGGATCAAGAATTACCTTCAGGGTATATCATTGTCAGCTCAAATATCAGGGTACTAGGGTATTCAAGCTGGTTCATGACAAGATAAAACAAGGTTCATCCAACACAGGCTAGATATAGAATCACCTACCTCAATTTAGATTGCACATGTCCACAACAGAATCTACTAACAAGGAAGGTTTTCTAAGAAAAAACTGGAGGTCCTAGAACAAAATATCATATCTTGTAATAAATTTAACAAATGAATTGGATAGTAGAGAAAAAAACAACACATGCCTCAAGGAACTCACACAACGCACCAAAAAAAACACAAGGGTCATCCTCTAAAAGAAGATCCCACAACAAATCTAGAAAGGTTCAAAGAAAAGAATCATCACCACAAGATTAGAAAATCTATAAATGTGACACAATGACACTATTGTGATCAATGAAAATGAAAAATAAAAAAATATCACTTACCAATAGAGATGAAGTGAAACCACTATGAAGATCAATCATTGAATGATGCAATCGAGAAGGAGAAGATGTTTCCAAAATCACCCTAGAGATCTCTTAGGTTTTTAGAGAGAAGAATTCACATCAAATGAAAATAATAAGATGCACTCCTCTTTTTAACATACTCGAACAAAGTATTTAAGGCACAAACCACCCTTTTATGGTGTATAAACTATGTTACTTAAATATTCCAAAAATCACATCACATCAGGTTAAAATCCAAACCGATTATTTTACAGTGTAAAAGTTGATCTTACGATGTAAAAGAAACGTACAGTGTAAAAGTGAATTTTCCGGATTTCCAAATTATGATGTCATAAATCAATTTTTACAGCTTGTGCTCAGTGAAAAATTTACATCGTAAATGTGTCTTACGATGTAAGATGGTCCTACAATCAGTACAAGACCAAGATTCTATATTAAATCTCAAAATTAAACCTTGATGCCCCACAAAGCTTTTGGCCACACTTATACCTATACTTCATTAATTAAAATAATCATACATATTTTAACTTTATGTCATTTTCCCTAGAAAATGCTCTCCATCCTCAAAAGGACTAAAGCACACCCAAATGAAATGGAGAATGGATAGAGGGACAAGAGGTACCTAAAATAATATAATGAGATGTTACAAAATGTGTGTGTGTTCATTCGCATGTGTGTGTATGTGTATGTTTTAACATAAAACATAAATAATAAACAAATAATGTGTTATATGTATGATATGTTAACAAAAAAAATTATCTGTGTTCATTCACATGTGTGTTAACAAAACAATTATGAAATACAAAAAAAACATATGTTTAATACATTATATATATCATAACATTTACAGGTGTGTGTGTTGATATATGTGCTAACAAAATAGTTTCACATATACACATACAAAGATATATGTGTTATTATAATACTTATATAATATAAAAACATATTATTTATGCATTATACACACTTAAATACACACAAAACCACACAAGTGTGTGCATTCATGCTCACATGCAAATAAAAAAACATAAATGCAATTGAAAAAAATAATGAATATAAGTGATCCAAATAGATGTTTGATAGAATGAAATGGTCCAATAATACCTCAAAAAACTCAAAAAGTGGACCAATATCATGACTAGTATAACATAAGAGTGGATAATAAAACTCCTTGGTTGGGAAATTTCCAAGAGTGTATAAAATATGCATAATTAGATTAATAATGTACATGAAAATATTACTTTTTGATTGAAATTTAGATACATATTAATTTATAAATAAAAATATAAATTTTTAAATTAAAAAAATAATAAATATGAATATATGAGTTATTTAAAGAAGGTAGGGATCCTGGTTAAGGCATATGTCACTAGAATGATTTATAAAGAAAAAATAAAGAGAACAGAAGAACGAGCTATGAGAAGAGAGAGAGAGAGTTATTAATAGGGCATATCCTAGAATTATGGTGGGATAAAATAGTGTCCCATATTTCTCTTCATCATTTTTCATGATTTTACTTTCCTTTAAGTCCAAATTTTCATTAAGAAACTCATCTAGTATGATAATCATCAAATCGAAAACCTTTAAGGGTGGAAGGATTTCCCAAACCATTCCAAATGATCGATCAACAACATTTATGATTGACTAGATTACTAACTATTGGGGAAGATTGATCACATATGCATTATCATGGACACATTGAAACACCTTTCAACACTGATCTTCTTAGGATTTAACTTGTTATAAGTTTAATTCATGGTAAACTATTCATTCTACATGTGGGCCATTATGAATCTCCAAATTCAAAGATTCTTGATCTCATCTTTAGGTTTTCCACTTGTACTATGAATTTGACATTATAATATTGAAAGTCACCTCATCTAGGAATCCTTCCATCTAGGAATTCCTGTGTTTGGTGACCACATTATACCCAAGTAATTTAGCAGTGCACCACCTCAAAAACAGACTCATGCGACCATTATGTGAGAGGTCGTCCTAGATCAAAATTTGGATATATCTTCCCATGTCACCTTTATAATGTATAAGGGCATTTAGAGTCTGGTATTATGGGTCTAAACCTTAATTATATGAAAGCTGAGGAAACCGTTTATGTCATAAAAAATGTCTCATCATGTTTTTTTCTAATGAAACCTCTTATTTACTAGGAAATCATTTCATCTAGCTTAGTATGACCTCCATGATGAATCTTTATGCCAATATCCCTAATCCTTGTGGAATACTGAAGAAATCATTCAAGAAACTAATCTCATCCACAACCATGAAGAACCTTATCAAAGTAAACCATTTTAAATACAGGACACCATGGTTTCCAACTAAAGAGAGAGTAATAGGGAAAACCCCAACGAACATAACTGTCTCAAGAAAAGAAGAAAAAACAGTGGATTATGAAGATGCACAATGAATAATTTTAAATATATCTTTAAATTGAACTCTTATTAGATTAATCACCTCACCAAATCATCTCAAACTCACTATCTAAGATCAAGAAACCACATCCTCAATCTTTTTAGGTCATATTACCTGATTAGATTCCATACTACTCTTCAACCCATGGGTTGTTATCTTGGTTACCCATTCCAAAAGATAGTAACAATTTTAGTTAAACAACAAACTCATTGTAGTGAATTTTTATCAATATCAAAGGCTCATACACTATTTTCCATATCTTCTGACCCCACCCTTACATTTCTACTTTTTTGAACTCTTCACTAAAGGTTAAGTGTTGCTAACTTACAATACATTTAGGTAAATATTGGAATGAAATGATTTATACTCATGATTATGATGAGGAATCTATAGAACATATTAAACAATCAATCATTAAATATACAATGTAAAATAATTAATAACACAATCTTATAAACCTCCTCTTAAACTAAAATGATCCAATAATTTTTCTCTTAAAAAATTCTGGTATGTGAATAATAATAATAGAGGATTTACCAAGAATTAACGATTCCATTGACCACATAACAATGAATAAGAAAGATAAAAAATGATATAGAAATAACTAAACATTTTCAAGTAACACTAATGCAGATGAAATTTAAATTTAACCAAGAAATTCATTTATAAAACATTCCACTTATATCTCCTAAAATAAAATTAATTTTTTTAATGTTTGGGAAATCATTTGGATGGAACAGCATGGGAAAATCCAAATTTGACACCAAGGAGACCTAGTGTATTCCCACCGTCTACTTGGATTATATGAATTATTTTTTTTAACATATTCTTTACTCTATGAAGACTTTGAGAGCGTATCATTCCATTTTTTTAGAATCACTGTCATAATTCTTGAATCTCATCATCTACTTGGGGAACAAGACTTGTGACACCAGTAAGAGTAGACCCTTCACCATACCTCCCCCCACATTCTCTCCCATTATGCACTACACTGTGTTTGGTCATGTTTTAGTAAAAAAAGTGACTCCCTAGTTCATTAAATACAAGAAATGAAAGGAAATGATTCTGATTTCTCTTCATTTTGTTTAGATACGTAATTTAGTAAAAGGAAATGATTTTAATTTTTCTTCTTATTATTTGGTAATAAATTTTAAAATATAGGAAAATAAATTTTTTAGAAGTATAAGAAAAAATTACCCTCATTAAAAAATAATGTTTTCCCATACTCAAATATTCAAAATAAAAAAATATTATAATTTTATATTGGATCTTTGATTTTTATATCTTATTAATTATATAGACATTTAATTTTGAAAAATATATTAACAATGATATATATATATATATATGATTTTATAATCATTTATGTTAGATGCGAGTATATATATATGTATTTAATTTAGTACTATAATTATTAGAGAAGTATAATAGGTTTTATCTTCACTATTTTTATACCACAACATTCATAAATACATTTAACTTCAATAAATATATTAATAAAATTAATCGTTTTTTTGAAAAAAAAATATTAGATACAAAGAACTATATATTAATTAAAAAAATTTAAATATTCATGAGATATAATTATTTTAAATTAATTATATTTTACATTGAAACATAATTTTCATTAAGAATTCATTTTTAAAAAAATTTAATTTCAATAATTATCAAAAATATTAATATACAAATATTCAAAAAAATTAAAAAATATTATCTTCATATAAATAAAATCAAATAGGATCTTAAATATTAAATATCATTTAAAGATAAAAATGATATTTTATAATTTATTAATAAATATTAAAAAATATATTTATATTATTTATTTATTAATATTAAAATAAATATTTTTTTATCATTTACGGATATATATAATTTTCAAATAAATATAATTTACAAATAAAAATAATTTTATAAAAATATAATTTTTTCCAATAAATATAATATTATAATTTATTAATAATTATCAATATAAATATAGTTGTATCATTTACGAAGAAATCTAATTTCTCAATATATCATTTTATAAATATAATTTATGAATAAATATAATTTTAAAATATATATAATTTATGAATAAATATAATCTATTAATAAATATAATTTTATAGTTTTATCATCTATGAATAAATGCTAAATATAATTTTATCATTTATGAGTAATTAAAGTAAATATAATTTTATATTATTTTAAATTTCAATAACCATAAAAATTATTCATTTAAAAATATTAAAATATTCATGTGCAAACTATTTATATATAGATTATCAAAATTATTTATATATTATGTTGAAATTAGAAAAATAATTGTTTTTTGTTGTTATTAATCATCACAAATATCATAATTTATATAAAAACTAATCAGAAAAAACCATAGAATAAAATAAAATAAGATTTAGAGATAATATAATATTTTTAAAAAAATATAGACATCGTCTACCTGGTTTCCCAATCACCACAATTTTGGAGTGATTTGAATCATTCTGTTAGAGAGAAACCCATTTCTCACTATTTCTCTACCCAAAATTTCTCTTTGTTGAATTTGAAGTCTACAAACAGGGAAATCAATTTTATTCATTCCATTTTTTTCTATTTCCCCCATATGAAACATGCCAAACATGATTTTAGAGCCTAAATACATTTCTTTTAGGCAATCCATATTCGATCTCTCCCCTACAAAGACATGATTTTTTTGTTTCTCCCATGGGAATCTCCTTCTAATAACTTGAAATTCATTTATTCAAACATCCTTTGGTTCCAAAAGACCTTTTTATGTAATAATTATGATATGACTGACAATACATCCCTCTTGGATAACCTCTACATCTTAATCAAGTAAGTAAATTATGGGATAAATGATAGCTATTGTTTCAAAACCAACTAGAACGATAGACTCACATTCTAGCCATCATTAATATTTAGAAGCACACTACTATAACCTAGGATACCTTAACACCTAGTTTTTTCTATATAGGGGATATATTATAAAATTTTTTATCTTTAAGAGCCATAGAGAAAGGACCTGTGTCTCCCTTAACATGCCTCCCAGTTCTTTGGTGAGCACTGAGGAAATAGTGAATATATATAATTCCCCCAAGGATTCATAATAATTTTTATGAAAAAATTCAATACCATCATCATTACCAAAATAATGAAAACATAGTATTGAGATGGAAATATCTAATTTATTATAGACCCTATTTAATATTGGATGTTTTCCAGAAAGTGTCCAATGAATAATCAAAAGTAATATACCAATTTCATTTACTATCATTTGAAAAATCTAATCATTTTGAATGTCTGATGGGAAAACCAGAAGCTTCAAACAAATGGATATTGTGGGTGAGTATTTTTACTCATGGATCATTACACTCTATCTCACTAGAAAATACAAAAGGGATTTAAAGGAACTGGATGATATGGACTAGGAAATACTTATATCTTCCTTATCTGAACTCCTGATGATGAGCAAATGAGGCATGAGAATGCCCCCCAAATCCCTATTCTTTATCCCTCCTTCTATATTGATGTGGATATCATATTCATAAATATAGGGATAATGATTCAGAAACTTTACAACAAGGGAAATAAGATGAACAGAAACATTAGAAAATTTGACATCAAGAAATTAAATCTCAAAAAATCCTTCTACCTAACACAAAAATAAGGAAAATTTATGATGGACCTATGAATGGTGTGGGTTCACTAATCGAGGGGTGGGTGTGAATCAGTGAACAATATTACATTTTCATTTTTTGTGAAATCTAAATCTGATACTTTTTAAAGTGAATGATATCATTTTTGAACTCACACACACCGAGGAAATAAAACAAAAAAAAAAACAAATCTCAAAGTATAAGGTTCGCTATTCAAAAATGAGCAATTAATCCTACCATTATCTGTTAAAACTTGAGATCACATAATCCACCATAATCACAATTTTGGATATAATGAGAAGGGTATATCCTTGACTCTCAATATAAGAATGTAAAAAATGATGTCACTTGAAAATTATTGACATGTTGGATTACTATCTTGTACTTCGATGAGGTAGGAATTATCTTTATTTATCTAATTTAATTGTCTCACAATAATTTATAGTTCTCATTCAATTCATTATGATGTATAATAGGTGTTAATTTCCTTATTCCTAAATGCACAACATGAGTGACAATCACAAAAAAACCAAGTGTTCACTCTTATTCTTTTTCTTCTCTTTTTATACATGCTTCTTTCCACACACTCCGTCATCCTTCTTCTATTTAACTCTCTCAATAGGTTGTACAAGACCTGTGTTCAATATATTACACAAAATCTACACCTTTTCCCTCTTAAAATTTGAATCTCATATTAAAAATTAGAGATTAATGTCTTACACAACAACTACAATTTTTTTCTATTTAAATTTGAACTTCATGTTCAAAATTAAAATAAGTAACTTCCTTCCACTACTTCTCAATTTCTTATTGAATGTTGATCCCACAAATCAACCTCCCCTATTTATCCACACATGATTTATTTAAGAGATATTTTGTATGAGATTTTACCCCTTATGAGTCATCCAGAATACAAAGATATAGTTTCTATGAATTTAGGTTTCAATTGTTTCACTAGTTCATCTCACTAATTTTTTTAAAATGTTTGAAACCCTTACTTATCGAGTAACCCATAAGTTTCACCATTACATATAAAATTAATCTAGGTTAACCCTCATGTGTTACCTTAGAATCTGATCAACCCTCACATACCATGCAGATTAATCTTTACATATTGTATTCGTTTGGGATCAAACCTTACATTCCATATAGATCAACCCTTACATATTGAGGACTGCCAATTTGGATAAGCTTTATGAATCAGTGAAGTGATCCTTAAATATTAAAGACTTTACAATTTTTCATGAACCAATATTCTTAGAATCAAACATTTCTAGAAATTATCCAAACAACTCCATACTTATTTTAAAACTCCTCCAAACATTCATAAATCCTTCACCTCACATGACAAAATTTATCTTCTGTGAGTTTGAGCATTGTAACGCCCCGACCCCAGCTACCCAGAGCCGGTGCATTACTTCGTAACATTGGCATGATCACAAAAGATCAAGTCTCGAAACACCGATTAGTTTAGTAGCCTTGGAAACACTAGATACCTTCATAGGTCTTTCATTACATCAAAAAGTAAACAAACTACAATAACATGGTCTTCATAGTCCACAATCATATCCCTTTCTGACTACCCATGCAGGTCACTCGTAAATTACTCCTTCACATCCTGGAAAAATATTAAAACATTGAAAGGGGTGAGCTTAGATGCTCAGTAAGGTTAACAATATAGCGGAAGCTTTCATAAATAAACATTAACATTTAAGGCGATGTATAACTAAAACAAAAGCCTTTTAAACTTGAACTTCAACATAATATGGAAAAATTAAAATGAGATAATGCCATTCACTTCTTCACATGGATATTCTACTGGTCGAATAATCACATGCAATATCAATAACCACTTTCATAATGATGGAATGCATAATGACAGACTATCATAACCACGTATTCAAGGCCTCGTGCCAAGACCACAAATAAGATTTTGTCAAGGCCTTGTGCCAAGACACTAGTTTGTCTCATGAGACCTGCCGATGCATCGAGGAGCTATAGCGGGCTCCACCCGTCACTTATTAAGTCCAATGCATTCCTCATATGAATAGGTTTAAACATATCATAAACCATAACATAATCGTATCACATAAAACATGCATAAAGGAAACATAACAGTTCCACATTTCAATCACAAGATATAAATACAACACATTGATATAATAAAAACGCTTTCAAAACCATTTTCAATACCAAAATAAAAGAAAGTTAAAACTTTGTATTTATTTTTCATTAAAAAAATGATGGCTTGTAGAGGAAGTCGAAACTCAAATAATGGTCACAGCAGCGGAGAAGTCGTTGTCGCCGCATAAGTACGGAAAGAAAAACATTCCCTTTTGTCGTTTAGCAAAACGCTTCGTATAAAAAGATTCCTTTTGAATAAACGTAAAAGTCAAAGTGGTTTATACACCGTATAAAAGAAAGTTGTGTATAAAAACAAATATGCCTCAATGAAAGGGGATTGAGACGAAGTCCTTAAAAATATCATTTTTAAAATAAAATAGATCTATTATGTGTATTCACTATAGGTACACATAAAGAAAGTAAAAATACAAAATAATACATAATAATATCATGACATAATTGGAAATTAGGAGATTAACCCAAAGAATGGAAGTTGGGTTAAGAAGTTACCTTACAAATAAAATAGATCTATTATGTGTATCCACTATAGATACACATAAAGAAAGTACAAATACAAGATAGGACATAATAATATCATGACGTAATTTGAAAGTAGGAGATTAACCCAAAGAATTGAAGTTGGGTTAAGAAGATCCCTTACCTCAAGTCCGACTTGACTCAACCGTTCTTTAACCTCCTGAATAATAAACTAGAGTTAATATCTACCTTATTAAGAACCATTTTCAATTTCATTATCCTTTTTATATCACTTATTACAATGTTATAAATGTTATGTAATTATTTAAGTTAATAACGGTCGTTTTGTCGATCTTTGGTACTTGTGTCAACAATAACCTTCTTATAATTACAAGTTGTTCATGTGGTGAAATATCCATTATATCCAGAATTATATTCATGATGTAGATATAATATATATCATATATATCCAGTATATACATTCATTCATAATATTACATAACATTTAGAGGTAAGAAATGAAATGCACCGTTCATGGAGACGGTAAGCCGTACGTACGCATGAACGCTACTTTCATTTATATTTCGTATTTAATGTAATGAAATCATAATTATATAAAGGTATAATATAGTTCCAGTATAATATCATATATAATATCATTTACGCCATCCTTTATACATCCCACATATGGCATTAACAATTCACATCACTTTGAGGGGGCGGTAGTCCGCACTTCCTAAAATGAAATTATCGCATTTTACCCATAATGGAAATCATAAAGTATGCCATAAATGAGAAATACAGAAGCATAAGTAAAAGATAAACATATTATATATCATATATAAAAATAGTGACATCTTAATTTCCACCTTTGAAGGTGTTATATGAGTGTTGAACAATCATCGTTTCGTGAGGCAGAAATTCACCATCCACAGAAACCGTATGTTCTTTAACCATTATATGTATGTGTGTGTAAGTGTAGCTCGAATCCTTCTTATAAAAACATCCTAGTATATTGAGGATACTGTTGTTGTTACAAAACAAATTAATAAAAAGAGTTTAGGGGGTTTGAGAAGAAAAATAAAACAAAACAACATTAGAGAAGACACTACCTTTAAAACGGGTAACACTTTTTGATTTGAGGAAAAGGCTTCCTTGGGAAGAGTTATTCCCAAAGTGAGGCTTCTAGGAGTAAGAGGGGGAAGTTGGGAGAGTATTTGGGCATAGGTTGGCTGAACCAAAAGGCTTGAAAGTGTGAATAAGGTGGTAGAGATGGGGTCTTTTATAAGAGGAGAGGAGGGGCTCTTTTGGAAAGATTGAAATGTTACATTATTATACAATGATTTTCGGATTCTAAAGGTCCCACACTTATATAATTCGTGGATAAGGTGATAAAGGTTCGAAAGATCCTCATTAAATAGGCTTTGGACAAGTGTAAGCCTTGGATTTTGCATTATCTTCTCATTTTATTTAAATCGTTAAATAATGAGGTCATCGCTGCATCATAATGATGTCATAAATAATTTAATTTATTTAATGTATAAAAATTATAAAAAAAATACTATGATGTAGGAAATATTTTTAGATTTCTAATGAATATTTATAGTCAAAATTTGGACTTGTGTAACCCCACTTAAAAACTGTTTTAGTAAAACAACTCATGTTTGTGTCAATTTAATTTTAACATTAAATAAATATATATTAATGTCATTTTCCAACTAAAGTGGCTCCATGGGGTCCCCAAGTTGACCCATGGGTTGTCTTGGTCGGCCAGGACTCATCCAATAGGAGTAGGACAAGTGTCATGCTCATCTCATATTATTAAAACATTATTTGAACCTTAAACTACACTAATTACCTCTAATCGCGATTAAAAACTTAAAAGTTACTGTTCACCAAAAAATTATTTTAATCTTATTGAACCACATTTTACTTCTTAATGACAACCATGTATTTCGGATTTTTTAAAATCAAATCACAGAAGTGGTAATATTTCATTTAAACGAAAAATCAGTTATTTAACTACCACTTAGTGGTTTCACTATTCATCAAAAATTGAAGTTTTTCAGAACAATTCCAAAATTTCACCCTAAGCTATAATTGATATTCCAAATTCAAAAATGATGTCTATTTTAAAAAATTCCAAACATATTAGTTGCATTAATTAATTTTATAATTAATTCTTGCTGTCACAACAAATAGCGTGTTTTTAAGAAACAATTTATATCAAAAGATTGGCAATTGTTTATGTCCAATTTCAATGTTAAATTAATTCTAATGACCACCATTGGATAAAATGGTAAAAATATATTCTAATTATACTTTAAGGCCACTAAATAGTATAATTTATCACAATAAATTATTTTTATTAAAAAAGTTGTTTTAAGTATTTTTCACTATTCATAAAAATTTTGAAGTTCTCCGAAAATTACAAAAAATTCAACATAGGCTAATCTCAATATTAGGAATACAAAAATGAATTCCATTTTGAAATATAAATTTTCTATAATTTCAAAAAGTGGTTACTACTATTCATAACGACTACTTTGATTAGTCGCGGTGTTTTAGAACTCGAACTTGCGTACAATGCAAGCTATTGCATTATTGAAAGAGAGGCGTATCGTGGAAGCTTGGGGTGTTACATTCTCCCCTCCTTCAATAAATTGCGTCCTCGCAATTTGAAAATTTTCTTGGAAAATAAAAGGTTGAAAATAGAAAATACCTTTGAGGAAAACCCACATCAGAAATAAGATTAATAAAATTTAGCCTTAATAAGAGGGAAAGGGAAACGAAAAAGTCACCACCCAATTATGATCTCGATGAGGAGAACATTGGTGGCAATTAGAGACATATAATTGGAGGAAAAACGTAAATATTTGTAGGGAGCGATTGAGGTCATCAATCACAATCAACTGTCAAATTGAGGGCCTCAAAGCCTTCAATCTATGTTGATTTAAAATATCATCAGTTCAACAAGACATAAGGTATTAGGATAACACATTTTTTTGTTTTAATATCCCTTTACTAAAGTTTAAGAATTAATTTATTCATTGAATAAGAGATAGGTATATATGTATTTATGCTTGACAATTAGAGTTTCAACCTTCAACTCATCTTTCACTCAAAAAGATAATAGAACTCAAAAATATTATACTTATCCTAATTGTATAAGGTTCCAAATGTTAACACATACCATTTAGATTAGTAAAATTATTTTGTAATAACCAGGGACTTCCTGTAGGCTAGTGGTAGGAAATAAAGGCCTGTCGCAGTATGATTGTGGGTTCGATTCCTGCAGCTTTGTCCGACGCGACGGGTTATGCCCCACCCTGAAGGTTTTCCTTTTTCCTAAAACTATAGTATTATAATATTCCAAAAATAATCTTCAGAAATGTTTTAACCTTAAACAATACTATCCATGGTTCAACTTAATCCATTCCAACCTTAATAGTTATCCAAAACACCTCCGTCCAGACTTTCTCTAAAAGGTCTCTAAATTCCAAAATCAATTGTAACATCAGATTCCCCAAACAAGAAAAGTTTCTCTTATTGTCACATACTAAAAATATGATTACCTTAATCATATTAAAACCTTACTGAAATCAAAAAGTACTGCAGTACAATCCTTATATATATATATCACATTATTCTAATAACCAGAATATAATCCATGATTCCAAAAGCAACAATACATTAGTTATTCTGCTTCAACTGTAGTAACAGCATAAGATTGTCCTTGATCCCTTGGCCTTTTCTGAGGTAAGTTTCCCTGACGCTTATGACATTCATTTGCATAATGCCCCATTTCCCTAAAATTGTAGCATTCAACTTTGACAGCCTTTTTCTTTCCCTTGCAATCACGAGTCTGGTGACCCTTTTCTCCACATTTATAACAAACTCCCATTCCTTTTAGGCACGTACCAGGGTGATTCTTCCCACAATTATCACATAATGGAAAATCCTTCTTTCCCTTTTTCCCTTTATCTGTCTCTTGTTCCACCGTTCTCTTCTTCTCTTGCTTTACTTTGTTGTCATAAGACTTAGAGAATTACTTTTCTGTCTTGATAGCACATGAGACAATATCTTCGTATGATGAGAAGGATTGTGATACTAAAGATCGACGGAGAAATGGTTTTAACCCATCAAATAAACGATCAATATTACTCCTTGGGTTACGTATATAATCGGAAGCATGCCTCGCTAACCTTGTAAAGTTAGCCTCATAATTTGCGACATTCTCATCCTCCTTCTACCTCAGACTCAGAAATTGCCTTTCCATATCTGCTCGATGGTCACGAGGAAAGTATTTTTCTAAGAAAATCTCTTTGAACTCCCTCCATTCCATATTCGATACGTCATCATCTTTCTTTGTGTTTTGAATCAGCGACCACCACTGATCGGCATCTCCAGTGAGGCGGTAAACTGCCATGACAACCTTCTCCCTTTCACTACTCCCCAAGGCATGGAATATTTTCTCTAAGGAATTTATCCATTGCTCAGCTACTATAGGATTTATACTCCCATTGAAGGTTGGTGGTTGTTGCCTCATGAAGCGGTCTAACATTGATCCTCCACGTTGCGGATCAGGGTGCTCCATACGAGTAAGGTTATTATTCATAACCTGAGTGAGTTGTCCCAGTATGGTAATAAGTTGATCAGCACCAGTTGTATCTCCAGATCCACAATAATTATCTTGAGTAGGAGGGAAATCCCTACATGGAGTGTGCGCATTGATACGGTTTCCATTTCTTCCACTAGGCGCCATTTCTAAACAATTGCATAAACTAGATCAGTTTATGAATCAAAATACATAATCCCATACTTATAAAACACTTAACATAAATTGAACTATTTATGGATATAATCCATAATCATAAAAATAAATGTTTCCTTTGAGAAAGTATATACTCATAACCCTTCATAGTGGTTTGTAAAGAAAATGAGAATTATCCTAAGCATATCCCCCGGGAGTGTCGTAACCAAGAGTGCATCAAGGCCCGTTGTCGTGCACCAGTTCTCGTTCGAGTCTAGCTCAAAGCGGTGTTTTCAGGTTTTACCCCTAGGTACATCTGTGCCAGAGCCGCCTCTACTTGCTCGTATCCAGATAGGGATGTATTGCACGGAAAACTCACAAAATCTCTACAATAACAAAATTCTAGGAAGTTCTTCTATACTAATCCTCAAAGTCTATCTTTGGGCTATGTGCTCTAATCAGAGTTTATCTAAATCTAGCTTCCAAGGTTATTACTAAACTGCCTCTGATACCAACTGTAACGCCCCGACCCCAGCTACCGAGAGCCGGTGCATTACTTCGTAACATTGGCATGATCATAAAAGATCAAGTCTCGAAAGACCGATTAGTTTAGTAGACTTGGAAACACTAGATACATTCATAAGTCTTTCATTACATCAAAAAGTAAACAAACTACAATAACATGGTCTTCATAGTCCACAATCATATCCCTTTCTGACTACCCCTGCAGGTCACTCATAAATTACTCCTTCACATCCTGGAAAAATATTAAAACATTGAAAGGGGTGAGCTCAGATGCTCAGTAAGGTTAACAATATAGCGGAAGCTTTCATAAATAAACATTAACATTTAAGGCGATGTATAACTAAAACAAAAGCCTTTTAAATTTGAACTTCAACATAATATGGCAAAAGTAAAATGAGATAATGCCATTCACTTCTTCACATGGATATTCTACTGGTCGAATAATCACATGCAATATCAATAACCACTTTCATAATGATGGAATGCATAATGCCAGACTATCATAACCACGTAGTCAAGGCCTCGTGCCAAGACCACAAATAAGATTTTGTCAAGGCCTTGTGCCAAGACACTAGTTTGTCTCATGAGACCTGCCGATGCATCGAGGAGCTATAGCGGGCTCCACCTGTCACTTATTAAGTCCAATGCATTCCTCATATGAATAGGTTTAAACATATCATAAACCATAACATAATCGTATCACATAAAACATGCATAAAGGAAACATAACAGTTCCACATTTCAATCACAAGATATAAATACAACACATTGATATAATAAAAACGCTTTCAAAACCATTTTCAATATCAAAATAAAAGAAAGTTAAAACTTTGTATTTATTTTTCATTAAAAAAATGATGGCTTGTAGAGGAAGACGAAACTCAAATAATGGTCACGGCGGCGGAGAAGTCGTTGTCGCCGCATAAGTACGGAAAGAAAAACATTCCCTTTTGTCGTTTAGCAAAACGCTTCGTATAAAAAGATTCCTTTTGAATAAACGTAAAAGTCAAAGTGGTTTATACACCGTATAAAAGAAAGTTGTGTATAAAGCCAAATATGCCTCAATGAAAGGGGATTGAGATGAAGTCCTTAAAAAGATCATTTTTAAAATAAAATATATCTATTATGTGTATTCACTATAGGTACACATAAAGAAAGTAAAAATACAAAATAATACATAATAATATCATGACATAATTGGAAATTAGGAGATTAACCCAAAGAATGGAAGTTGGGTTAAGAAGTTCCCTTACAAATAAAATAGATCTATTATGTGTATTCACTATAGATACACATAAAGAAAGTACAAATACAAGATAGGACATAATAATATCATGACGTAATTTGAAAGTAGGAGATTAACCCAAAGAATTGAAGTTGGGTTAAGAAGTTCCCTTACCTCATGTCCGACTTGACTCAACCGTTCTTTAACCTCCTGAATAATAAACTAGAGTTAATATCTACCTTATTAAGAACCATTTTCAATTTAATTATCCTTTTTATATCACTTATTACAATGTTATGAACGTTATGTAATTATTTAAGTTAATAACGGTCGTTTTGTCGATCTTTGGTACTTGTGTCAACAATAACCTTCTTATAATTACAAGTTGTTCATGTGGTGAAATATCCATTATATCCAGAATTATATTCATGATGTAGATATCATATATATCATATATATCCAGTATATACATTCATTCATAATATTACGTAACATTTAGAGGTAAGAAATAAAATGCACCGTTCATGGAGACGGTAAGCCGTACGTACGCATGAACGCTACTTTCATTTATATTTCGTATTTAATGTAATGAAATCATAATTATATAAAGGTATAATATAGTTCCAGTATAATATCATATATAATATCATTTACTCTATCCTTTATACATCCCACATATGGCATTAACGATTCACATTACTTTGAGGGGGCGGTAGTCCGCACTTCCTAAAATGAAATTATCGCGTTTTACCCATAATGGAAATCATAAAGTATTCCATAAATGAGAAATACATAAGCATAAGTAAAACATAAACATATTATATATCATATATAAAAATAGTGACATCTTAATGGCCACCTTTTAAGGTGTTATATGAGTGTTGAAAAATCATCGTTTCGTGAGGCAGAAATTCACCATCCACAGAAACCGTATGTTCTTTAACCATTAGATGTATGTGTGTGTAAGTGTAGCTCGAATACTTCTTATAACAACATCCTAGTATATTGAGGATACTGGTGTTGTTACAAAATAAATGAATAAAAAGAGTTTAGGGGGTTTGAGAAGAAAAATAAAACAAAACAACATTAGAGAAGACACTACCTTTAAAACGGGTAACACTTTTTGATTTGAGGAAAAGGATTCCTTGGGAAGAGTTATGCCCAAAGTGAGGATTCTAGGAGTAATATGGGGAAGTTGGGAGAGTATTTGGGCAGAGGTTGGCCGAACCAAAAGGCTTGAAAGTGTGAATAAGGTGGTAGAGGTGGGGGCCTTTTATAAGAGGAGAGGAGGGGCTCTTTTGGAAAGATTGAAATGTTACATTATTATACAATGCTTTTAGGATTATAAAGGTCCCAAACTTATATAATTCGTGGCTAAGGTGATAAGGGTTCGAAATCGCCTCATCCAATAGGCTTTTGACAAGTGTAAGCCATGGATTTTGCATTATCTTCTCATTTTATTTAAATCGTTAAATAATGAGGTCATCGCTGCATCATAATGATGTCATAAATAATTTAATTTATTTAATGTCTAAAAATTATAAAACAAATACTATAATGTATGAAATCTTTTTATCTTTCTAATGAATATTTATAGTCAAAATTTGGACTTGTGTAACCCCACTTAAAAACTGTTTTAGTAAAACAACTCATGTTTGTGTCAATTTAATTTTAACATTAAATAAATATATATTAATGTCATTTTCCAACTAAAGTGGCTCCATGGGGTCCCCAAGTTGACCCATGGGTTGTCTTGGTCGGACATGACTCATACAATAGGAGTAGGACAAGTGTCATGCTCATCTCATATTATTAAAACATTATTTGTACCTTAAACTACACTAATTACCCCTAATCGCGATTAAGAACTTAAAAGTTTCTGTTCACCAAAAAATTATTTTAATATTATTGAACCACATTTTAATTCTTAATGACAACCATTTATGTTGGATTTTTGAAAATCAAATCACAGAAGTGGTAATATTTCATTTAAACGAAAAATCAGTTATTTAACTACCACTTAGTGGTTTCACTATTCATCAAAAATTGATGTTTTTCAGAACAATGCCAAAATTTCACCCTAAGATATAATTGATATTCCGAATTCAAAAATGATGTCTATTTTAAAAAATTCCAAACATATAAGTTTCATTAATTAATTTTATAATTAATTCCCGCTGTCACAACAAATAGCGTGTTTTTAAGAAACAATTTATATCAAAAGATTGACAATTGTTTATGTCCAATTTCAATGTTAAATTAATTCTAATGACCACCATTGGATAAAATGGTAAAAATATATTCTAATTATACTTTAAGGCCACTAAATAGTATAATTTATCACAATAAATTATTTTGATTAAAAAATTTGTTTTAAGTATTTTTCACTATTCATAAAAATTTTGAAGTTCTCCGAAAATTACAAAAAATTCAACATAGGCTAATTTCAATATTAGGAATACAAAAATGAATTCCATTTTGAAATATAAATTTTCTATAATTTCAAAAGGTCGTTACTACTATTCATAACGGCTACTTTGATTAGTCGCGGTGTTTTAGAACTCGAACTTGCGTACAATGCAAGCTATTGCATTATTGAAAGAGAGGCGTATCGTGGAAGCTCGGGGTGTTACAAGCATGATTTGTGTATTGACAAAAAATACATCACAAAAACCATATCTGTTTCTCTTAAAAATTCATATTCCCGTTGAAAATAAATCAAAATTAAAGGGATTGTACTTTAACTGCTGATTTCAATAAACTATCCTAGGGTATTAAAAATATCCCCAAGGCAACAAAAAATCTAAATCTCAACATCTTCTATAATCATCTCTTGGTCTCAACAATCCCACCCCATTTTGATTTTTTTTTCAACCAATTAACAAGAATCACTTTTCAAACTCAACACACTTAGTGATGAATCATCATTTTATAATTATAAACTTGCATGAGCGAACACAGTGTAGAAAAAAACCTTGAGAAATAATATCTTTTAGTCCATTAAGATGAATTACATCCACTTGTTCAACTTTTCATCTAATTCAAAAAGTAGTTTTTTTGAACTTTTTATAACAATTTCCTTTATAAAATCTTAAAAAAACATGTTAGAATAGTTCACATCTCACTCAACCATGCCTACTTTACAACTTTACCATTTTAAAACTCCCTGTAAATAAATTCTCCACTTAAATAAGAGATCTATCCCTCATTAGGTAACACATATATTTGGGTTCTCCCTATATATTATTTTTTATCATCCTTATAAATACTTCCTTTTTAGGTCATAGAAATAAATTAAAGGATAAACATAATGGTATTTATGCTGTCTCACTCCCTCTTTGATAAAAAATATACAAAAAAAAAGTGAGAGAGTGTATGGTTTCACCATACCTTATATTTTGATGAGTGAGGTCTAAAATTTATTCTTCAAACTCCATAGCGTGGTATTAAACACCCTCATTGATTGAAAATCACTTTTATTAGACAAGAACTTCTTCAACACCCATTTTTGATTAGGAAAACTCATTTTCTTATTTACTTTAGTAAAATTACATGACAATGAATCTATCTTATTACTTATCTTTACTTATTCACTTTAAGAATTTTGATACTATTGTATTGAAATAAGAACACTTTTATCATCATTATATTTATGATCTCTTCTAATTGAGACCACACATTTGACCTTTTTCTGAATAGACATATTTGTCCACCTTATCTAGAGCCAACAATCTATAATGGATTCTTCTTTATTTTTCATTTCATCTTATGATACTTTTGATTATTAGAATTCATACTTCGTTGGTCGTGTATAATGGTGGGGAATTATTTCTCAAAGTGACATGTCTAATTAGATCTTTGATTAACCTCATCCAATGGTTGAAACTTGTTCTCAACCTTTACTATATAATATTTAGAATACTTCTAAACTTTTATTCCTTGAATGAGTTGATTCCCACTCAATATTTGTCTTCTATAACCCATAAACTCATGGTAATTTTTTTTAATAAAACAAATATCAACTTTAAATGTTTAAAAAGCCTCCATAATTCCAATAGTGTCTATAAAGTGCATACATTATTCTGAAAACTACTTACTATCTAGATGTTGACACATGCTCTTCTTCCAAATTTTGGCCATCAAATTTGGATCCTTATTGTAAATAATTTTTTTTGATAAACTCCCAAAACTTTACTCATTTATATAGACTTATCCTTTGAATATTTAAAGTCATGATTTATAATATATTTTACATTCATATTTCTATTCATAAAATTTACATACTTTTGAGAATCATCTTGTTTTTCAATAAATTTGACTTTCTTTACATGTTACATTGAGTCATCCTTTTAAACAATTATTTCAAGACCTATTTAAACCATTGAATGTGATTTTTCCTTAATGAATAAAATTTCACAATTATTTCAAACTCCATGTATTTTCATAAAATTCTCATTTGATCCTTCTCTAACTTCCTACACATATTTTTTAAAGATGAATTTAAATTTGTTCAATTCCTTTTTAGATTATAAAAATTGGTAATGATCATGTTCAGGATCCATCTCTTAACATGTATCCTTTTATTCCTTTTCATATTTTAAAGGATTATTTTCAATGAATAACTTCTTAAAGTTATCAATCTCATTCATCAGCTTTGACTCCTTTTAAGTAGGAGTAGATCTATTGTTGCTTGGTGATTGATAGTCAATCTTTAATTTTTTTTTCGCATTATAATTATTTTAGTTATTTATTCATCATGAACTATATTTATATTTCTTATTCACTTAAAAAATTACCACTTCCAACAATAGTGAACTCTTCCTCACTCACTTTTAGAAGTATAAACTTTTTATCAACTACACAAGTAGCCTCAAATTCCTCTTCATCCTCACTACTATCATTAACTTTAAGTTTGGATAAAAAAATACCCTATAGAATTCAGAGAAATTATTATATTTACCCCTTATAGAATATTTTGTTTCTTTATTACTTGAGAAAATTCTTCGATTCTCATCCCCTTTAAAAAATTCATCTTCATTAAAATTAGGATAATTTATTATGAAATTCCCAATATATCCACACTTGAAACATTTAAGTGGTCTATTTTCCCAAAAAAATCATTTACCTTTTCTCACACATCTAGAAATTAATTACATGAGTTTGTTAAATTTTATTTTGATATCTTAATAATTAATATATTATTCCTCTCCATTATTATATTACTTATTTTTATCTTTCTTCAAAGCTTTAATGGGAATTTATCTACCCTATTTACTCTTCTACTTGAAGACACTTCCCTTTTAAATTTCACAACCAATATGAATGTTGTAAAATACCTCCCCTCCTCATTGGTTTAATAAGTTATGGCTATGCTACCAATCCTTAAGTGACATCCCCAAGACACCAAAAGCTTTCAATAAATTCAAAGGCCCTCATGAATATTTGGGGGATGACTTTCCATTTGAAATATAAAACATCTAAAATACATAAACAATAACCAACCAAACATCTATATGATGCATGAGTAAAAAATAAAACTTAAAACATAACTAAACCAAAAACCATATCCGAATAAAAGAGAAAATTAAAATACATACTAAAAGAGAACCAAAAGAACACAAAACTCAAAACTCCCAGGGGGCATAAATCAACAACACCAACCTGATCCAATATCCAACTCCACATGTGATACCCATATTATCAAGAAACATCACTAAATAACTTATATACCTTTACTTTACTTATGTATTGATATATGACATCTAAATATTAATAATAGTGACCAAGAAGAGGGTGAGTCTAAACTTAATAGTATTTCCCTAATGACTTCCCAAATCATGGAACTAGGGAAAAAAACTTTGTATCAAAATTTATATAAAATAACTTTAAGAATTAAAAAAAATTACATCAAATACATAAAAAAATCCATGGAAATTAATAAAAAATCCTTTCAATCCATTTCTCAAATTATTTGGCATGCCGTAACCAGGTCTTCAAACACACACTATGCATTCCTTGGTGACAGTTCCATACTCATGAGTGATCTCTTCTAGATTCACCATGTTTTCATAAGGTAACCAATAGCAGGTTCCCTAATGATACTCACCCCTCTTATAGGGCCATGTCTAATTCAAATGAACTTATTCTAACCATGTATGCAAAATTCCATGCCAATCCATTCCACATAAACTATAACATCCCAGAACTCACACTCCCTGATCTTATATTGAAATCCATAATTTTACATTTATGTCTTTGATGTCGATAATTATGATCAAAATATTTCATCTATACCTTACAACATAAAAAGGAAAACTTAGATCAAGTACAACCTCACGGACCTTTTAGGTTTAAATTTTTTTGGTAATTAGGACAAACTCTTACTTAAAAAACTAATATCAACTCAGACTCATAATTTTTCAAAAGTATATTTCTCCCATTTAACATATCATGTGTTATTTCAAAGTAGGTCATAAACATAATCCTTGTGAAATCCATTATTGACATAAATCATTCAACATCATTCTTTAAAACATGGGTAAATGGAAACATAAGAAGGGTGATCTCATATACTTAGTGAGGATAAACATGAGCGTTAATAATTAAATTTCATTAATGAGAATAAGAATGCATAATGGTATGATGGCATAATCAAATTTCATGAGATAATCATAAAAGAACTCATACCCATCAATACCTGGACCTTCAAATATGAAAACATGGAAAAAAGAGTCATCAAAATAAATTATCATGATCCATGTGATATCAATATAGATCATCATAAACTTTATAAACCCATTTCAATAAAATAAAAAACATATTTTTATCTTGGAATATCATCTCATTGAACCCTTACAGAACCCTTTAAAATGGAATAACCAATATGGATGACTACCATCTTTGGAGTACCCAATTCATCTGAGCACTATCTGGTTATACCCATCATATAGGATATAATGGGATCACTAGATGATATCTGGGTCCACCCAACATTTATAATGTCGATAAACTGAATATATAGAGAATTCATCACAACTCATTGAAATAACCTTTATTATTTTCAGAACATGATTATTCCATGAAAAGTAAATAGGTTCCACTACAATCTCTTTGAAATGTAATTAACCCATAGAAAAGAAATGGGATTCAAAGAAATATCTTTAGGATATAATCAACTTATTCTAAAGAAATTTATTTTTAAATAATTTCTTTAGGACATAATTAAACTATCAAAAAGAAATGGGTTTCACAAAAATCTCTTTAGGACCTAATCAACCCATGAAAAAAAATAGTTTCACAAAAATATATTTGAAAAAAAAAATCCATCCAAAGAATGAATGGGGATGATATAAATACAAAATATCCCCAATTGAGGATAAGTAACAACAATTGAATTATAAGTCCCATGAATGAATAACATTAAATGAAACTTATAATATAATGATAATAAGTATATTGATAATATAACATGTCAAATGATATGTATTTACACCTCATAAAAGAATATAGGTTTATAACATAACAAACATCCTAAAGAAAGAAAATTGTGACCAAAATCCAATACCACTTTGGTAACTTTGAAAATGTAAACCCCATGAATGAATAATAATTAAATAAAATATTTACATTACATGAAGATAAAATAATTCATGATATAATATATCAAAAATTTAAGTAGATATATCAAATAAAAGACGTAAGTGGTGAAAATAGTGTATGGCTCACAGAATTAAAAATGTGGCATAAATCTCTTACATTGAGTTTGACTTGTTATGTGTGTCTTTATATTCTTCAATAATAAACATATGTTAATTATATAATTTCTTGATAAAAATTTTCAAGTTTATTATTACTTTATTTTCACTTATTATAATTTTGTATACAACTACTTAAATAATTAAGTTTATGTCATGAGTTTTCTCCATATTCGGTTTATGTGTCAAAAATGACTTTAGTTGGTCAACTAAGGTCAAAGTGGTCATTATATAAAAATATAAAGAATAATTATCATGAAATAATTATAATATTTATGCATAAATAACAATTTTAAAACAAATCATTAAATATGGTTATGAAAAATGAACCAATGATACAATCATTGAGATGGTAGGTCGTATGTACGTATTAGTAACGTTCCCGTTTTTAAATGATCCTTATAGAAAAAAGGTAAGTAATATTTATCATTAAATAATTATAATTATATAATATATACCACATTATTTAATAATATATACTAATATATATAATTATTATAATTTAAAATGAATCACATCGCGTCGGGGAGGCGGCAGTCCACACATCCACAAAAAATGATATCACTTTTTTTGTCTGAGAAAGGGTAATAAATAAAATGACATATTATATATAAAGAATGTTAATTGTGTAATTAATATCATATAGATGTTATTTATGTCAAAAGTTTTTAATTAAACCCATACTTAATACATTCCATGTAATGTGTGAACGTATCACATCTCTTTGAGGAGGCGGTAGTCCACACGTCCATAAATGATGTTATCATATTTACAAAAAATGGAAATCATAAAGGTATGTAATATATAAAAGTTACATAAGTATTAAGAAAACATAAATATCATGTATATATATATAATATAAAATAATGTTTTCCATCATAATTCCCAACCATGAGAGGTGGTAAAGGAAAAACAAACGACATTGTTTCGTGAGGCAATAGTTCGCTGTACACGAACAATAATTTCATTACCCATTTGACGGAAGTGTGTGTAGATGTATGTCTAAAAATTAACATAAAAATCTCATTATATTTATTATATTATTTTTATTACATAATCATGGAATAAGAATAATGGAGTGTTTTGATAATGAAAGAAAATAAAAGTGATTGTTGAAGAATGTTACGTCTTTTTCAGTAACTCCTTTTGGTTTACACCAAATGAATTAAATGGATTTCTTTATTAAAAAATTGAGGCTTATAGTATTATATGAGTTAAGTTTGATCTTATTGTTTCAGGTTTTTGATGATCCAAATAGATTGATAGTGTGAATAAATGACGGAGGGTGAGTGCTTTTTTATAGTGGATTGGGAGTGAAATTCTTGTAAATATAGAAAGGTAAAAACTATTTAGAGGTATAAATTACATAATTTTCCTCCAATAATAATATAAATTAGATAAAATTGGTTATAAAGTCTAATAATGTCAATAAAATGAGTTTTGGACAAGTTTTTAGGTCATTTTTCCCCTTAATATCAATGATTAACCACTAAGTAAACTCATTTTTACTTTAATCAATGTAATTAATTTTAATTATTTTCACTAATATTTTTGGGAAAAAATAAGTTATAATTATTAGAAATTATAAATAATTCTTATTCTAAATATAGATTCCATTTTTATAAATTCTAATTACAGAAGTTACAGAAATTAATTTCAAATTAATCACAGGGACAGGGCGACAAAGAAAATTTTTAAAGTGAAAATGTTCAAAAGTTTGCTAAGTTTTTATATCTAAAATAACTATGAAAAATATTAAAATTTCCTAAATTATATTAAATGATATAAAATTTATCTAATTATAATTTAAAATAAATTAAAAATATAATTTAACACCATAAATCATTCATATAAAAAATAAGTTTTCAATTAAAATTCAGTGTCATTCACTATTCATAAAAATATGAATGTTCTAAGAAAAACATAAAAATTTCACCCAAATAAAATATTCATATTCTTATTTTAAAAAGGAATTTTATTTTTCAAATAAAAAATATAAAATTTTGAAAAATTAGATTTAAAATAGGTACGTCCTTAAAAGTCGGTAAAACTACCCTTAAAAATGTACTTCTTTTTATGATTACAATTAGATTTATTCTTATCTTAATGCTATAAAACTTATTGGATGAATTTAAAAACAATTTATTATATATATAAAATATAAATTTCATTAATATCTTTCACTAATAGTGAATAATTTAATTTATTAAGATAAAATGCATTTCTGGTCATAAAAATAGTTTTCATAAAAACATGTCCTTTATATTCAATTGGTATTTATTTTTATTTATAATTAATTGGTATCAAATGAATTCATTTCATAAACATATGTAAACTATGATTTCATAATTTATGTAATAATATTTATTTCCTCCATTCCAATTGCTAGGTTATAACAATTATGTTAAATAAATAATATTAATAGTATATTGTTGTCTGGTAAGACTCGACCTTGCGTGTAACATGATTCATCAGAGGGACTCAATGTTTCATGCAAAGAAAGATAAAATTGGTGTTTTGTGTGATGAAATATAAACTATGTATTCTGTGTTACACAATCTATTAAATAATTTAAATTTATTTGAAAGAATATATTTCATAAAATTTCAGGATGTTACATCTTACCCCACTTAAAATGAATTTCACCCTCAAAATTATTATTGGTTATCAAAGGGTTAAATTTTTTAGAATTTATTAAAATACAAATCAAAAAAATAGTTAATAAAACATTTTCTTAAAAATGGAAAGTATAAGACATAATGGTCATCATAAGTTACACGTTACTAGGGTTCAATGTAGGAATAACTTTGGTAGGAAATTAAAAGATTTGTTTAGAAGAAAAAACTAATTCCCATGAACTAATAGAGAGTGATAGAGAATGTGGTCAAGAGGATGTCCATGATGACAAAACCACAAACCAAATAGGTGTGGAAATTTTCATTAATATCACCAGAAAATATGGTAGTAAGATAAAATTTGATTTCAATATCCTTTTTTCCTAAAGTTGAAGGATTTATTTCCCCATATAGAATGAAAAAATAATGAAATATACTTGAAAAGTGAATTTCATACTTTATCACAATATCATATTTTTCTCCCAACAATGAGTATTCAAGACGAATTTTTTTCACACATGAACCACTAAAATCAAAATTTTAAGACCACATAACCATAAAAGGGATAGTCAAGATATTCCACCTATCTTTAAAAATTAACCAAAACCAAAATGGTTAGCTGTTGACGCTCCTTTCGTCACAGAATCTAAAGATCAGAAAAGGGAATATCTGAGCTCAAAGTGATTCATCCTTTGAAGAAAACATCAAAAATCGACAAAGGAATGAACAAAGGATCAACAGCAACTGCACCGCGCAAGTTATCTCACTATCGCGCAAGTGTACTTGCGCGACGACCTTGGTCGCGCAAGTGACTTGCGCGACCTAAGTGGAAACCGCCCGGTAACCGCCCGGGGTCTTCTTATGCCTATAAATAGACCCTGTGGGCCCCCCCCCCCATTCGAGAGGATTTTTTTTTTCAGAAACTCGGATTGAAGCTCCCGACACCCAAGTCTCTTCTCAAAGCTTCCGGAACACTTCTAAGGTAATTTCTTACCTAGAATGGAAGATCTAAAGAGAGGGAGGAAGGCCTAAGTGTTGAAACTCATCAACACTTGTGCGCCTGAATGGCCAGCCCTTAAGGGAACTGGTCACACTTGCGCGCTGCCTTATTCCTTCAATAGAAATTTGTGTGTCCCTTATCTGGAAGAACCTCAAGAGGATTCTAAAGGGTTTAATAAAGAGTCGCTCAAGTATTTCAATGCTGGGTGAAAATCGCGCAAGTACACCATGTGTCGCGCAGGTATACCTGCGCGACCAAAACTTGCACGCCCACGCAAGACTTGCGCGCCTCTCAAGACTTGCACGCCCCTACCTTTTTGGGTGCCCATCTTGCCCATTTTACCCCTCTTAAGCCATTTCACCTTTCCTATTCAAGATTCAGTCTTCAAGAAACTCTTCAAATCCATTTATGGCATGATTTCTTGATTTGACTTCCTTATCTGAAAGGAATTCGGTGGAATATCTCTCAAAACCTAGTGATTTATACATCTTTATGTCACCAAAGATTGAGAGTTCATTCATTCAACCTCATCCTTTAAGATGAGAGAATCCTTAACCTCGGTCTCCTTTTCAGGAATAATCCCCAGTTATAAGTCCTTTAATATGAGCATCTTCCTCAGGAGTAAGCCCCAAATTCTTAAAGTTCCCAAACTTGGGCATCCTCCTCAGGAGTAAGCCCCAATCATAATACTTTAATATGGGAATCCTTCTTAGGAGTAAGCCCCAAGTCCTCTAATTTTGGGCATCCTTCCTAGGAGTAAGCCCCAAGTCCCTTAATTTGGGTATCCTTCTCAGGAGTAAGCCCTAAACCTTAATCCCTAACCTGGGTCTCCTTTTCAGGAATAAGACTCAGTTATAATCATGGGCTTCCTTTTCAGGAGTAAGTCCCAAGTCCCTTAATTTCTCTTAACCAGTCCTAAATTACGTTTGATATGGGGTTCCTTCTCAGGAGTAAAACCCAATTATCAATGCTCTCCTAATTTGGGTATCCTTTTTCAGGAATAAGTCCCAAGTTAGAGTTTTCAAATCTCCATAAAGCACATATACCTTTATGGACCCTGTTCCTGGATTTTCTCTCTAAAAGTAAATCCTAAACCTTCATCTATTTGGGCAGTCATACATACATAAGCCCCAAACAATTTCTTATGATTGCATCTTTCATGGCACAATTGTCTAATTTTTACCAATACCACTTGTTTCTCACACTGAGCATGACTCACGTGAGCTTAGAGTGTAAAAGTAATTATGACATTCTTCTTTGAGCCATCAATCATAAACATCATACTCCATTACTCGAACTACGTGGTTTCTGATTCCTTTTCCAAAACAAAGGATACGTAGGTAGCCCATTTATGGGTTTGATCCCAACTTTGAAATAATCCCTGTCCTTCTGAATGACGATAAACTTCAAGTGCCCCACTGAGTGGCTTTAAAACCAGCCTGGTCATCATAATGACCAAGAGACTTTTATATAAATGTTTTGAAGGATACCATTGACCAAGAATCTCTAAACAGATATAGATGATTCTCTATTGATGAAGAACCTCGAATACATATAAAAGATTCTCTAAATTTCTTGCATATTTAATCATTGATTGTTAAAACTAAAGGAAAGCTCATTTTATATATTTGGTAATGTAATAAGGATTCACGAACATAACTTAAATCTATATAGAGAGTCCCGGAGTAGACAATAATTCCCCTCAAAAAGGTGTGATGAGTCCGACCTCCCATACTCTCGACCAATGCAAATTCCTAAGCCTCATTAGTCCACAAGCTAATGAGCGCCTACCTTTGGAAAGTAGGTCCAAACGGATGTGGAATCATTGGATGTTTCCGGTTCTACGAACAAACCCGCTAGAAACCGATCAGAACGTTTGAATCTCCCGTCCAGGAGGTCATCTCCGAAATCCATGCGAAACAAAAAATGGTGAACCCGACGTGAATCCTTAACCAAGTTAAAGTGATGTTCTTCTTATTTGTTAGGCTCCTTGGGCCAACAAATCAATCATTGACATGTTCTCATCCAAAAGATGCAGTGGCAGATTCTTCTTGATTATGTCTGTTATATGGAACATACACTCTTTTCTCAAGATCTTCTGCAAAATGGATCTTCTTAAATTCACCCCTGTGAATACTGCTGCTATGAACACCTCTACTGTGAGGTCTGCTGCTGTGAAAACCAATGCTGCTACTCCTGCTGGAACGTCGTCCGCTCTAAGGATGACATCACCAACTCAGCGTCTTCAACACTGGGTTTCTAATGCACTGGTTAAGGAGTACCGTCACAATGGTACTATCCCAACTCTGGAGGCCGCTCGTCAAGCCCTCCAAGTTAACAACTCTACCTGGTCGTCCGGACAACGGCGACCAGCGATCAAGAAGCAGGCGGTGCTGACTACCGTCTCCAACCGTTTCGGGTCGTTATCCCCGGAACGCAATTTCCATTCACTCCCTTACTCTGAGGAAGTGAATGAGCAGGTCCCGCAGGGACTTAATTCAAAAAGACAGGAGTCCTTCTCGAGGGCTCCCATCAACAATCGCCGCCAGACTCGTGCGGTAGTGCGCCCTCAACATGATGAGGGTACCGACTCCAGGCATTCAGCTCAGGTTCCTCGAACCCGAGTAGGCAAGATGAACCGCCAGAGACGGAATCCGGTTAACAATGGGCAGGTTGTCATCCCTGCCATCTTCGGAGAAGTCCACCAACCTAACTTGGTGGAAAATAACCGGAAGGCACAATCACCTGTCCGTTTTAATTCTGTTGTCCAGTAGACTCGTCTGGCAGCATCACGCCAATCCCGCCAGGCAATTCCAGTGGAGTACTATAGGCAGGAACATAAACCTGCTTATGCATCATTAGTTAGTCAACAGGCTCGCCTGACTACATATGATGAAGTCCACCAACCTAACATGGTGGAGAACAACGAGCAGGCATACACACCTGTCCGTTTTAATTCCGCTGTCCAGCAGACTCGTCTGGCAGCATCACGCCAATCCTGCCAGGCAATTCCGGCGGAGTACCATAGGCAGGAACATACACCTGCTTATGCATCATCAGTTAGTCAGCAGGCTCGCCTGACTACATATGATGAAGTCCACCAACCTAACTTGGTGGAGAACAACGAGCAGGCATACACACCTGTCCGTTTTAATTCCGCTGTCCAGCAGACTCGTCTGGCAGCATCACGCCAATCCCACCAGGCAATTCCGGCGGAGTACCATAGGCAGGAACATGCACCTGCTTATACATCACCAGTTAGTCAGCAGGCTCGTCTGACTACATATGATGGATCTCGTCAACCGCGTTTGGAGAAGTGTAATCAGCAGGCACATACACCTGCTAATACTAATCAAACCTACCAACAGTCTCGCTTGGTAGCACACGGAGAAGTCAGTCGGAAAGCCCCGACGACAAACAGGAGGCAGACTCAACTCTCTGCCTCCACACTTGAGTACTTCCAGGATTCACTGACAGGAAAAGGAGGATAGGAGCAGGCACATACACCTACTCCAAGCCCGGAATGGACGTATATCCCCGTTCCGGTGGCTGAAGTCACCAAACATATTTTGTCAATGGTGAAAGAGCAGAAGAAAATTCCTGCTCATATTCTGGATGCTTGCCAGGATATCATAACAACTTCAGCATCATCTCAAGGACAGACACATAAATCTATCCCTAGCAATGGAGTGACACATCAACGATTCACTCCGGAACATACACACACATCTGTTCCAGTCTAAGAGGGTTATGGGGCATACTCCCCCATATCATATGGATAACCAAGTCAGGCACATACACCTGATTTGAGTGAAGATCGTCAGCCTAACCTGACCATCTTTCCTGATCAGGCACATACACCTACTCAGAGTAACCACTTTCGTCAACAAGTGGTTTCTAAAGTGAGTAAGAAGGCATCTAAGAAAAAGATATGCCCAGCACAGTCAGAAGATCAAAGGCCAATCTGCAATAAGGCCTTGCTCGATGCTAGAGTTCTTGAAGCCCTCATACATTTATCTGTCGGAATTCAAGATTCTACTCCCTCAGTTCCCAATAAAGGGAACATTAATTTTGAAGGTCTTCAACAGACACTTCCTCATGAAGGCTTTCTTCATGAAAGTTCGGTCAATCTTGAAGTTTCTTCTTCAGATGAGAGCCACAGGAACCCTCTGTGTGGTCAGAAGACCAAGGAGCAAGAGATTTCATCTTTTGTTGTAACCCATTATGGTGGTCCTCCCCATGATGATGAACTTCGCTGCGAAAGTCCTCTCCGCAGTAGTGATTCACATTGCCTGGAAAATACTCCAGTGGACAATGTTGTGCAGAGAAAGACCTATTATCTTGAGGCACTTGAAAATGCGAAACCAGTCATGTCTGATGCTTTATCTCTAACAAGTGAAATACTTTCTCAATCAGAAGATAGCCCAGGGTGTAGGTCATTATCCGAACCACCCCTAAGTCATGCATCTTCTAGTTTGATTAATGATCTCTCTACCAATCTTATTGAATCCGATGAAGCAACAAGGAAACACCAACTCTGGTCAAAACAGGTAGAAGAATCTTCATTTAATGATAAAGAGGAAATGCTGAACATGAGGAAAAAACTGGCAAAAGGTGAAGTACCAGTCATGTTTTGGCCTTTGGCTGACTCCCAGTACGACATTCCAAAGATGTTGACGGATGATGGAATCCATGATATTCGTCTCAACATATGGAAGACTCTTTGTCAATTGAAGAAGAAGGTATTATCTTATGACGAATATGAAAATTATCTTAAGATAATAGAAGGGATACAATGTCAGATTGATTTGGTATCTCTATCAGTATCTCGGTATCCGAAGGCTGAAAAGCAACGGAGAACCCTTCAACGTTCATGCCTTGGCGCACTAAGAAAATTGCGTCAGTTAATTTCTAATGCTCCATCTGATGTTCATATCAGAGGATGGGGTGTTCACGGAGCACTACATTTCATAGTGCTTTCTAGTTAGCAAAGCCCGCTGAAAATGGTCTCATGCAATGTTATTGCCCATGGCCGGCCACAGTCAATGGGCTTTGTTCATAATCAAAATCTTGCTCAAGAACAGGCTTCAAATAGTTCCTCTCAAAATCAAGTATATAGAGAACAAGTTGTTGAATTGCTCCTACATCAAACAGGCGAGAATATTGCACAAGCCTCTCGTCTGGAGCAAACACGTCATCAAATGACAGAAGTTTCGGAAATCATCCAATGGTCTGTTGAACCAGGTGATAAAAGTGGATACAGGTTAATGCATCCAGCTAATTTCCGAACTAAGATTCGCAAGATCAAGAGATATTTTAAGAAGATCTCAGACATAGCATGTCAAGAGACACCCCAGCTTGTAAGACTGGGGACTTCTCTAACCCAGCCCTCAGAGTCAACAAATAAGATTCGAGGAGTTGAGCGGAAGCAGCAGGAACATCCCCAGTCCACCGGACTGGGGACTTTTTTCAAATCCTCAATCCCTCCCTCAGAGAAATTCAGTATTCTCTCGATTAGGGAATAAGCCTCAAGAGGAACGAAGAGCCAAGCTATCAGGAGATTCTCTCCAAGTGACGGTTCTCCAAGAAGTTCCTGAGGGATCAAGTCAACAGAATTCCATGTCTCATCATGGACATGGAAGAAGACAATATCACAGAAATGCTGATAAAAAGGATTCCATACAATATGCATCCATTAATGTCATCAATGCCGTTGCTGCTGATTCACCAGATAAGGCTCAATCAGAGGGATCAGATGAAGAGGTTCCTGCTTAAGAAGTGGCACACACAGACCTAAATGAAGAAGGTGTGCGCACACGTAATCAAAGGCTTACCCAAAATCCGGGTATTCCTTCAAGTAACCCACTTCCCCCTCTCCGAAAAGGATCCAATAAGGGGAAAGGAAAGAATCAGGTTACTTCTCACCCTTCCTCTGAAGGAGGTCAATCGCTCTCATTAGAGCAAAGGTTTGCACAATAGGAGGAAGAAATGAAAGAATTAAGAAAGTTGAATGCAGAACTAATTCAGAGTAGTCTTCTTCTTAAGAATGCTGAAGTCCGACAGCCGAAGGAATTTGTTGTAACTACTGAGATGGATCAGGAATATCCTCTTTTATCAGTACACCCTCAGAGGTCTAATCCTACGGGTCAAACGCAACAACGGTTGGAAGCAATACCATCAGTTGCAGCACCAACCACCACGTCTGTCCAAGCTCCATTCATTGCACCTACCCAAAACCAAGTTCAACCTGATGTTTCTCAAAAGTTAATAACTACTATTGAGTCATTAACAGCTCGGTTAGAAACTATGGAAGGGAAACAGGAGCATGTTCAACCTGAAAAGAAAGTTTACCCTGAATGGGTAGATTCAATTTCTCCTCCATCCAGTTTTGGAAACCCTGTTTTCCCTACTTTCAATGGATCAGGCGACCCTGAACAACATTTGACGCATTACGTATCTTGTTGTGATCCTATGATGGGAACTCCAGAGTAGCAAGAAGCAGTGAAACTCAGATGCTTCGTGCGAACCTTGCAAGGACCAGATTTTGTCTGGTATACAAGCTTGAAATCCCGGTTAGTCATCGGATGGGAGGATCTTCGTCAAAAATTCTTTCTTCAGTTTAGCTCAACTTTGCCAAAAATGACAGTTTTCGATCTTACAAACTGCAAGCAAAGGGAGAATGAAAGAGTCTCTGATTTCATTTCTCGTTGGAAGGGATTAACGTATTCCCTGAGTTTAGCACTCCCTCAGGAGGAACTGTTGCCAATCTGTGTGGCAAATTTGCGTGACGAATTACGCACGCCATTGATCCCTGTGAAATACACAGGAGGGTTTCGAGACCTTACTTCAATCGCTCAACAGATTGAATATTACCTTATACAGGCTAAGGTTAAATCTCGTATAATTCCATCAGCTCCAGGAAGGAGAATGGGTAAAGCGGAAACTGCTACAATTATGCTTAAACAAGCACCTGTACCTATTTCTACTTCAAAACCTTCATCTTCTCGAAAGGCTCCACCTCCTGAACGTCAACAACAAAGGTTGTTTCGTCCAAATGATCAAAGAGATCAACGACGAAAACAATTTGAGGATTTGAAGAGTAAAACATACTCTTTCCGAAGTGAGAAAGTTCCTGGTTACTTCATTTCAGCTCTGGAAAATAATTTGGTTCAATTACCAGTGCCCAAGAGGCCAAACAAGGAAGGAGATGAAGATCGTCCCAATTATTGTCCCTTTCATCAAATGTTGGGGCATCCCATCCAGGAGTGTTTTGTCTTTATAGACCTCCTTCAAAAGATGGTCGACTTGGGAAAAGTCAAATTGAAGGGTTCTTCAGCTCATGTAGCGTGTATTACCACTACAGATCCTGAGGAAGGAGGCGAGTGGCAGGAAGTCAAAAGAAAAACTGCGAAAAAATATGATGATTGGATGGTCAGAAAGACAATCAATCGGACCCATTCCATTTTGCGAACACAATTAAAGAAGCCAATTGTGTCTCCTACAAAAGCTGTAGTAAAGCCTCCATCAAAAGACAAATCCTCAAAAGGGCAGCGCAATTCAAAGAAGAAAGAGGAATCAGAAGAAGATGAGTATGTATCAAAGGCTAAATTGTCTTTGACTCTGGAAGATTTCATGCCATCTACTTTAGAGCCACGAGCACCGTCCCACCAAACGGCACAGCCTAAATTGGCTAACCAGGCAGAGTCTTTATCAGACGAAGAGTTAATCTTTGGTTCTGTTAATATGATTCAATTAACAGATCCATATTCCAGTCTTGATGAGCCTGAATTCCTTGTATCAAATAAGGGAATCCGAGGAAGTTCTAGAGGTTCAGGATACAGGGGAAGACGTGGATATTTCCGAAGCCACTACTCCAATTTTACCCCTGCTAGCACTGTATATGATGCAGAAACTCATGGTAGAGCCCTTCAGCGAGCTCAAAAAGAACAAGCAAGTTCTTCTGCCAATGGCCAACTCAGTTTTGGAACAGTTATTTTGGAAGACCGATTAAAGGTTCCATATTCTTTATCTCAGCAAGTAAATGGATCTAATCAGTCTAATATTCCAAAACCAAGGATGTTGCCAACTTTAATACAAGATGCATCAGCTTCCAAAGCATTTGCTTCCAAGGTACCTGCTAAACCGCATATTCCTATTAGGAAACGCAGACCTCTAGATAAAAAGTATGATATATTGAAACACTTGGCCCAAGTACCATCCAAGTTATCAATTTTGGATGCTTTGAATCTGTCAAAAGATCTTCGGGAAGCACTCATCGAAGCTTTGTCAAGTCCGCAGGAGTTTGAAGCTGAAATTGCTGCAGCTGAAATCTATCACATAAAGAATAATCCTGCAGAATTCCATGTAGTGATATCTTTTACTGATAAAGATGAAGATGATGTTGTGCATGGGCACATAAAACCTTTGTACTTATCTGGCAAAGTCAATGGTGTAGATGTTCGAAGAGCTTTCATTGACAATGGTTCAAGAGTCAACCTCATGCCTATTCGTACACTTCGTCGATTGGGCCTCACGGAATCTGATTTATCTCCTTCTACTATGATGTTACAAGGATATGATAAAAATGGACAAGAACCACTGGGAGAAGTTACACTCAGAACTCAGTTTGGAGATCTTGTATCCAATTCGGATTTCATGATTGTTGATCAAGACTCAGCTTTCAATATCTTGCTTGGAAGACCCTGGCTACATCAGCATGCAGCTATTCCTTCATCATACCATCAATGTCTCAAATACTGTTTCAATGGTCAAGTTGGAACATTGTATGGTGTTAAGGCCCTGTTCAAGACATGTGAGTCTCAATACATTGAGGCAGAATTTTATCACATGAAGGGAAGAGAAAAATCTACAATGAAGGAAATTACCAAAGTTAATGCTCCATATGGTTTGGAGAAAATTCCAATAAATCCATTTTTACATGTGAGTAAAGATTATGTGTTACCTATCAGTCAAATTGACAAAATATGCCCAAATCAAAATACTCTTATGGAAAGATCCATAATATCAATTACGGCGATCGAGCTAGACAACATGGGAGAAATTGGTAACCTACCAAGCAGTGATGAAAGCATAAGTGGTGATGTTTTCATTTCATCTACTGAAGTCCAACAAGTCTATACTTCGCTAATCAGGCCAGAAGAAGTTATAGCAACACCAGAGGTGAATAATGATGTCGATTCTCAATCCATCATCTCCTCTTTATTTCACAAAGAAGACCCTTTATCATCAATAGGGTCGGAAATGGAAGCTTTTTCTTCAAAATGTGAAAATTTTGACATCTCTTATGATCATGAGAATTTCGTTTTTTCATCTACTTTGCAAGTAGAAACGGAAGAAATAACACATGATGAAGAGGAAGAGGAAGATCTTAGAGTTTCTCCTCCAGCATTTGAAGAGGGTATCTCTACCACTGTGGATGAACTCAGAGAAGTAAATATGGGTACAGAGAAAGATCCACGCCCCACTTTAATTAGTGCGACCATGACCCTTGAAGAGAAAGAGATGTATATTTCTTTTCTAAAGCAAAATAAAGATATTTTTGCTTGGAATTATACAGAAATTCCTGGGCTTGATCCTGATGTTGCTACTCATCATTTGGGTTTACCAAAAGAACATCGAGGTTTTAAGCAAGCTTCGAGAAGAACACACCCAACCTATGCTTCCAAAATTGAAGCTGAAGTGGATAAGCTGATCAAAGCCAACTTCATCAGAGAAGTTCAATATCCCAAGTGGTTGGCTAATATTGTCCCTGTAGAGAAGAAGAACAGACAAATTAGGGTTTACATCGATTTCAGAGATCTTAATCGGTATTGTCCTAAAGATGATTTCCCAGTTCCGATTACAGAACTCTTAATTGATGCGACGGCTGGCTATGAAGTACTTTCTTTCATGGATGGATATTCTGGATATAATCAGATCCGAATGGCCCCAGAAGATGAGGAATATACAGCCTTCAGAGCTCCTCAAGGTGTGTTTTGTTACCGGGTGATGCCCTTTGGTTTAAAGAATGCAGGTGCAACATATCAACACGCCATGCATCGTATCTTCAAACCTCTTTTAGGGATGTTTGTTGAATGCTATGTAGATTATTTGGTGGTTAAATCCAAACAACGTTCTAATCACTTGGCTGATTTGGAAGTCATATTCCACAAGCTTCGACAACATAATTTGAAGATGAACCCCTTAAAATGTGCTTTTGGGGTAACCTCAGGAAAATTCCTCGGCTTTGTTGTATGCCATCGTGGTATTGAAGTCCATCCTAAGAAGACCAAATCAATCCTTGGTATGTCACCTCCTCAGAATTTGAAAGAATTAAGAGGACTTCAAGGACACTTAGCCTATATTCGGCGTTTCATCGCCAATTTGGCAGGCAAAAGTTTACCCTTTACCAAATTATTGAAGAAAGGAGTCACTTACCAGTGGACTGAAGAATGTCAAGAAGCATTTGATGTTCTCAAGAAATACCTCTTGAGTCCACCAGTACTCATGCCACCTGTTGAGGGTAGACCACTTATCCTCTATGTGACAGCTTTAGAGCGATCATTGGGTGCCTTTCTCGCTCAAAAGAATGATGATGGGAATGAAAAGAGTCTCTACTATCTCAGTAGAACTATGATTGAAGCAGAAACCCGGTATTCAAGTATTGAAAAGTGCTGCCTAGCATTAATCTTTGCAGTTCAGAAACTGAGACACTACCTGCAACATCATGAGGTCCAATTGGTATCTCGTAATAATCCGCTCAAATTCATCCTTAGTCGTCCAATGCTTATAGGAAGTCTGGCAAGGTGGGCAGTTATTCTACAGCAATTCGACATTCAGTATGTGTCTCAAAAGGCAATTAAGGGCCAAGCTCTGGCTGATTTCCTGGCTGAACATCCTTCAGTGGAAGACACGTATTCAGATATCGAACTCCCTGATGAGGAAGTTTTCTCTATTCAAGAGAGTCCTCAAACATGGGAAATGTATTTTGATGGTGCTTCTATAAGTCCAATAGGGAAGAAAATGGAAAATCCTAAATTCAACAAAGTTGGTTTAGGAATTGTGCTCATTTCTCCAGATAAGGCAGTGTTACCTTATTCCTTTTTGTTGTGGGAAGGTGGTACCAATAATGAAGCTGAATACCAAGCTCTCATTACATGCTTGGAGTTAGCGCTTCAAGCACAAGTGAATCACTTAAAGGTGAAAGGTGATTCAGACCTGGTAATCAAACAAGTCAATGGGGATTATGCCATCAAAAAAGAAGAATTAATCCCTTTGTATGATTACGTCAGAGAGTTAATGTCGGAATTCCCTCCAGAACCGACATTTTCTTATGTCCCAAGATCAAAAAATGCTCAAGCTGATGCACTGGCTAATATAGCCACAACTTTAGCAGATCCAAATCGGGACGAGACAACCATCTGTATTGCCCACCGTCGTGCAATTTCACCTTATGTTCAAGTCAGAACAGAGGAAATTAATGAAATTAGTCCCATTCCTGAACCGTATGGTCATACTACAGGATGGATGTCACCTATCAGGGAATAACTTCAAAATGGAACACTTCCACCTGATAGAGCCGAGAAAGAACAAATTCGGCGACGTGTGGTCAATTTTACTCTTTATGATAGCCCAAACCACCTCGAGAAAATTCTCTACAAACGTGGTTTTGATGGAGTTCTCTTCAGATGTATTGATGGTGAAGAGACAATGGCTGTCATAAAAGAAGTGCATGCAGGAGTCTGTGGTGCCCACCAGTCTGGACATAGACTGTCTGATCAAATTCGGAGGCTTGGATACTTTTGGCCTTCAATGATACAAGATTGTGTTAATTTCACAAAGAAGTGTCATTCATGCCAAGTATATGCCAACTACATTCATAAACCTCCAGAGTTGCTTCATACAGCTAAATACTCATGGCTATTTTCCACATGGGGAATGGATGTGGTGGGACCTTACCCTTCAGCTACGGCCAACCAGTTTAAGTACATCCTTACTGCTACTGATTTCTTTTCCAAATGGGCAGAGGCAGTACCTCTCAAAGAAGTCAGTTCTAAATGCATTTTTAGCTTCATCAAGTCTAACATCATTACTAGATTTGGTGTCCCTCATACCATATTGACGGACAACGACACCAACTTCTGTTTTTCTGAGGTGAGGAAATTGTATCAAGAATACAACATTAAATCCAACCACTCATCTCGATATCATGCGGCGGCTAATGGCCAGATAGAAGACTTCAACAAGACTCTTTCAAATATACTGCAAAAGATGGTGGATAAAGATAAGAGGTCATGTCCTGATAAACTCTTTCATGCTTTATGGGATTATCGGACTACCACTCGCAATGCAACACAGTCAACTCCATATTCATTGGTATATGGAACAGAAGTAGTCTTGCCAATTGAAGTTCAATTTCCCTCACTTAGAATATCCATTTGTGATCAGTTATCTATAGATGAGCAATCCCAAAAGCGGTTGAATGAATTGGAACAGTTAGATGAGAAAAGATTGTGCACCTTGCACCACTTGGAAATCTATCAGAATCGAATAGCACGAGCCTTTAACAAAAAAGTTCGTCTTCGTTCATTCATTTAGGGAGAATTGGTATTGGTTCTCAGAGCACCAATGATACCAGGAAAGAAGCCTCCCAAGCTTGAACCAAAATGGGAAGGACCTTATTCAATACATAAGGTCTACTCCAATGGAGCGTATTCTCTAATCTCAATGGATGGAGAACACATCACGACTCCAACTAATGCCATATTTCTGAAGAAGTATTTTGTATAAACACAAAATATTGTTCCCAGAGCCAAAACAGTCACATTGGTTCATATTATGTCCTACATGAAACTAAACTGTATTATGCCCTATCTACATGACGTTAAACTGTACAGAAGTTCCTATATTGTGTTCAAGATGACATTAAACTATATTGTGTCCAAGATGACATTAAACTATATTGTGTCCTAGCAACATGACATTAAACTGTGTGGCACTTTCATCGTCCAGCATGACATTAAACTGTGTCAGTTCCCTTATCGTCCAACATGACGTTAAACTGTCACATTGGTTACTATTATGTCCTACATGACACTAAACTGTATTGTGTTAAACTATATTATGTCCTAGCAACATGACATTAAACTGTGTAGCACTTCCAGCGTCCAGCATGACGATAAACTGTAAAAAGTCCCTAGAACTGATATCCTCATATTGGTTCACCTTAGTCCTAGCTACATGACTTTAAACTATACAACAATGTTCTATCGTCCAACATGATGTTAAACTGTAACAGTTACTTGAATTGTCCTACATGACATTAAACTGTTAAAAAGTTTCCAGTTCATCCTTGCTACATGACGTTAAACTATACAGCAATGGTCCAGTATGAATTTAAACTGCAACTTCGTCCCACACGACATTAAACTGTGAAAAAGTTCCCTAAACCGTCCAGCATGACCTTAAACTGTATCATCCCTGGTCCATGTATATGACCATTAACTATTTGCAAATCCCTTATGTCCAGCAAGACGTTAAACTGTGACGTCCTAACTATATGACGCTAAACTGTATAAAAGTCCCTCACGTCCGGAAAGATGTTAAACTATATAATCATCAAAGGTCCAGCATGACATTAAACTGCACCATCCACGGTCCATGCATATGACCTTAAAATATTCGCACTTTCGTCTAACATGACACTAAACTGTGCAGCACCAATAGTCCTAACTGCAAGACTTTAAACTGCATAGTCCCTTTATATGTCCTACATGACATTAAACTGTGCATCGTTAAGGTTATTGTTACCTCTTGTTTCTCACACTGAGTATGACTCACGTGAGCTTAGAGAGAAAATCAACCATAACACTCCCTTTGGGCCACTAACCATGTGTAAGTCCCAACAACATTTTAATTAGATCGTTGTCCCCAAGAACAACTTGATCATTAATTCATTCTTTAATTTAACTACACGGACTTCGATCCTTTCCCTCCAGGCTGGGTATGTAGGCAGCCTCCCAGGGTTCAATCCCAAAAATAATCTCTTCACATCGGTTCACCACCATCTCATATGATGTTGATTTGTGAAACCGCGCCTGGAATCAATATCTTTACATTGATTCACTTTCTTCCTTGTTATATGACGTTAAACTATAAAACACTTTTGTCCGGTATGACAATAAACTACAATATTCTTTGATTTCCTCATTTAAGAGAGAATTATTATTGGCATTGATTTTTCAATCATGTTTCATTTTAAAAGACTACGTGCATACATGGTAATGCCTAAACTTTTTATCTTAGGTTAAACCATCATTACACTAAAGTCCCCTTTCCCCCTTCACATGTACGAACCAAATTTGTACAAAGGGTAGTTCTAGAACTACGTGGGCTTGATTCCCATCCCTATGGGATACGTAGGAACATTCGAGTATCCCTCGAATCCAGTAACAAGTCTTTTGGGCCTAACCCCAAATTTCACTTTCAGTCCCTTGGCTGAAAAGTCCTCATGAAAACACACACTGTGTATTCATTATTATGGTCCGAATTCTATGACCCTAAACTAAGATCACTCATACTTTCGTCCTGCACGACGTTAAACTGCATTTCAAGAACTACGTATGGCTTGATTATCATTCTTATGAGATACGTAGTGAAGTCCAAAATTTCAATTCAGGACCCAGCCACAACATGATTATGGTTATCATTGACCTATGTATCTCTATATACATTGGACAATACCCATATTTATGTGTTATAATCCTAACCTTAAATATTTTCAGATCTTCATAACCCTTTTCATGACTTCTAGTCACAAAAATGTCAAACTTCTGAGAAATCTTTTGCCTGACTATACAACACGTTCCCATAGGTGGCCTTGCATAAATAGTCCACATAACAGACTTGTCAGTCGAAAGATGCTATTTATTTGACCATGCAGCCAATGCCCTTAGGTGGCCCTGCATATTTTCAACCCCCTAACGGGTTTTGTTAAATAATAGTAACTTCATTCTTGGGAAGAATGCCTCTTTTGTCCTTATTTGTCTTAAACGACAGTATGTAGGGATCCGCAAAAAATAGCCATCCTTAACATATTTGTCCCATATCCTTTTTCATGATCTGAAAGTATTCAAGTCTATGGTTTATTCTTCTTCCCTACGTTTGGGTCAGACCTTCGTAGGAGTGATATTTATCCAGTTCTTCGATATTCTTGTTTGGAAATATCTTCTCCATAGTCAAGTACCTCTTTCCATACAACAAACTCTATACTTTAGAAAATTTGAATCTCCCTAAACTTTCACTGGCTTTTAGCACAAGGAAAGTAAATTTCTGAGAGTTCTTTTGCCTGACTATGTAGCACGTGCCCATAGGTGGCCTTGCATAAGCAGTCCACATAACAGACTTGTCAGCCGAAAGATACTATTTATTTGACCATGCAGCCAATGCCCATAGGTGGCCCTGCATATTTCAACCCCCTAACGGGTTTTGTTAAATAATAACAACTTCATTCTTGGAAACTACTTCTTCTAATGCCTTTTAGCTATTTTTCATATCATTCCTCAGATTCAAATATTCTTAATCCATAGTTTACATTTTTTCCCTCATACTTGAGTATGGTAATATGTTTTCAGATAAATTGTCAAGGAATTGAATCAATTTTTAATCCATTTCGGTCAAAGCTATTTCGACCTTAAACATTAGCCCTTTATGTCCGGCATGCATGACTTTAAACTGCCCAAAAAAGACAAAGGAACTCTGAATAAAAGTCAAGTTCCAGCTCACTAAATATACATTTTTTGTATGATTTAGGTAATATTGAGCAATTAAAAGTTTCAAAGTTTGTAGGGTTATTTGTAATAATCCTAGTAAAAATCAAACTATGCTTACTAGGCCCATTGGCTTAGGTAAAATTGAAGCAGGTAATAAAATAATGCAGGTACAAATGATTGAAGATGAAAGTGTTTTTTCATTGATACACAAGAGTTAGAAGGACATCCACAGACTGAAATCTCTTCTCTTTTTCAAGAATTACAAGAGGCTTTCAACATAACACTTCATTTGATTTACGGCATCCCGAGCTTCATCAGCAACCACCTGGAATTCATTCATTCAACTGGATACAATAAAGAGATGCAGTGATACCAGCTCTTCTTGGAACAATTGTAAAAGGATGTTCTTGAGTGCGGTTTGAGAAAATTTTCTGCTGATCAAACAGTGACTCTGTTTCTGTCCAAGAGACTTGGAAGATGGATACATGGATTTGAGAATGGAGCATTGGAAGTAAAGAGCCATTTGGAGAGATTACTCTTTTCAGATATTGCTCTAATACCATGTTTGTCTTCTCTCCACCAACCGGCAGTGGAAAACATTTCAGCCCATGGGTTTTCCATTTTCATATCTACAAGGAAATGACATGGAGGAAGAATTTGAAAGTTCACACCATTGTTATTGCTCTTAATGCACAGCATAACCGAAATAGAGGAGTAGCAGTGCAGCTGCATCTTAGGTGTATAATTGTTTGCATTTGGAACATTGAATCCTTGCAGATGACCATGACCACACAGAGGTAGATGGATGCTCTGTGGAAAATTAGGATGATATTTCTTCAAGTACTTAGCCAAATCTGGGAGAGTGTTGTTGCAGATATCATAGTAATCATGGCCAATAATGTTCATCATGTCATCAATCCACTTGCTAGACAGTTCATCAGACATTTTAATTCCCTTAGGAGCCATTGAATCTGCACAAAAGTTGAATAAATTAAACTCTTAAATGGGTTTATTTTTCATAAAATTTGTGAAAGAATTCGGAAAAAATGACTAAGGCATTAAGGCGCGCAAGTCTAAAACATGGCGCGCAAGTATTCATGTGCCGCGCTAGTTTTTGACGCGCAAGTGTAAACCGCGCAAGTACAAATACCTTTACAGTAGCACGACATCAAGAAAAAAACTAGAAAACAGAGCAACCTGCGTGGCTAAGATGACCTGCGCGGCGAGAGCTCGAAGGTATGAAGTCCGGATATCCGGATACTTGTACGGAGGTGAAGCCATGTATTTATAGGCCAGGAATCCTATCTGTGTGCCGTACCCAGAGCACTTAAGGCCTACGCAACGCAAACTTGCGCGCCGTCCTCTATGCACTGAAGACTTGCACGCCCCCCTTTTCCTTTGGATGGATTCGATTTCCTCAGAGTCAAATCCTCATTTATCTCCGGATCCAACTCTGAGGGGGGACTTTTGTTGACGCTCCTTTCGTCACAGAATCTAAAGATCGGAAAAGGGAATATCTGAGCTCAAAGTGATTCATCCTTTGAAGAAAACAACAAAAATAGACAAAGGAATGAACAAAGGATCAACAGCAACTACACCGCGCAAGTTATCTCACTGTCGCGCAAGTGTACTTGCGCGACGACCTTGGTCGCGCAAGTGACTTGCGCGACCTAAGTGGCAACCGCCTGGTAACCGCTCGGAGTCCTCTTATGCCTATAAATAGACCCTGTGGGCCCCCCATTCGAGAGGATTTGTTTTCAGAAACTCGGATTGAATCTCCCGATGCCCAAGTCTCTTCTCAAAGCTTCCGGAACACTTCTAAGGTAATTTATTACCTAGAATGGAAGATCTAAAGAGAGGGAGGAAGGCCTAAGTGTTGAAACTCATCAACACTTGCGCGCCTGAATGGCCAGCCCTTAAGGGAACCAGTCACACTTGCGCGCTGCCTTATTCCTTCAATAGAAATTTGCGCATCCCTTATCTGGAAGAACCTCAAGAGGATTCTAAAGGCTTTAATAAAGAGTCGCTCAAGTATTTCAATGCTGGGTGAAAATCGCGCAAGTACACCATGTGTCGCGCAGGTATACCTGCGTGACCAAAACTTGCACGCCCACGCAAGACTTGCGCGCCTCTCAAGACTTGCGTGCCCCAACCTTTTTGGGTGCCCATTTTGCCCATTTTACCCCTCTTAAGCCATTTCACCTTTCCTATTCAAGATTCAGTCTTCAAGATACTCTTCAAAGCCATTTATGGCATGATTTCATGATTTGACTTCCTTATCTGAAAGGAATTCCGTGGAATATCTCTCAAAACCTAGTGATTTATACATATTTATGTCACCAAAGATTGAGAGTTCATTCATTCAAACTCATCCTTTAATATGAGAGAATCCTTAACCTGGGTCTCCTTTTCAGGAATAATCCCCAGTTATAAGTCCTTTAATCTGGGAATCTTCCTCAAGAGTAAGCCCCAAATTCTTAAAGTTCCCAAACTTGGGCATCCTCCTTAGGAGTAAGCCCCAATCATAATCCTTTAATATGGGAATCCTTCTTAGGAGTAAGCCCCAAGTCCTCTAATTTTGGGCATCCTTCCTATGAGTATGCCCCAAGTCCCTTAATTTGGGTATCCTTCTCAGGAGTAAGCCCCAAACCTTAATCCCTAACCTGGGTCTCCTTTTCAGGAATAAGACTCAGTTATAATCATGGGCTTCCTTTTCAAGAGTAAGTCCCAAGTCCCTTAATTTCTCTTAACCAGTCCTAAATTACGTTTGATATGGGGTTCCTTCTCAGGAGTAAAACCCAATTATCAATCCACTCCTAATTTGGGTTTCCTTTTTCAGGAATAAGTCCCAAGTTAGAGTTTTCAAATCTCCATAAAGCATATATACCTTTATGGACCCTGTTCCTAGATTTTCTCTCTAAAAGTAAATCCTAAACCTTCATCTATTTGGGCAGTCATACATATATAAGCCCCAAACAATTTCTTATGATTTCATCTTTCATGGCACAATTGTCTAATTTTTACCAATACCTCTTGTTTCTCACACCGAGCATGACTCACGTGAGCTTAGAGTATAAAAGTAATTATGACATTCTTCTTTGAGCCATCAATCATAAACATCATACTCCATTACTCGAACTACGTGGGTTCTGATTCCTTTTCCAAAACAAAGGATACGTAGGTATCCCATTTGTGGGTTCGATCCCAACTTTGAAATAATCCCTGTCCTTCTTAATGACGATAAACTTCAAGTGCCCCACTGAGTGGCTTTAAAACCAGCCTGGTCATCATAATGACCAAGAGAATTTTATATAAATGTTTTGAAGGATACCATTGACCAAGAATCTCTAAACAGATATAGATGATTCTCTATTGATGAAGAACCTCGAATAGATATAAAAGATTCTCTAAATTTCTTGCATATTTAATCATTGATTGTTAAAACTAAAGGAAAGCTCATTTTATATATTTGGTAATGTAATAAGGATTCACGAACATAACTTAAATCTATAAAGAGAGTCTAGGAGTAGACAATAATTCCCTTCAAAAAGGTGTGATGAGTCTGACCTCCCATCCTCTCGACCAATGAAAATTCCTAAGCCTCATTAGTATATAATCTAATGAGCGCCTAACTTTGGAAAGTAGGTCCAAACGGATGTGGAATCATTGGATGTTTCCGGTTCTACGAACAAACCCGCTAGAAACTGATCGGAACGTTTGAATCTTCCGTCCAGGAGGTCATCCCCGAAATCCGTGCGAAACATTAGCACATGGTAAGATAATTCTTAAAATGAGTAAACCTTAAAATGATATACTAATCTTGAAAATTCAATATTAATACCCAAATTTCAAACTAATTTATTCCATAGATAACTATCCTTAAAATCCCCATGGTTCAATCCTTCTATGATGGAATATATTCCTCCATGATAGTGATGACTGATGACTCATTCCCTCCTCCATCAGTGCGGGAGGGACCTCCAACTACCTTCTAAAGAGATCTATATAATATATTTTTACCCTTTTCTAACCCCAATTCCCTTCCCTCTTTCCCAAAACTCTCTCTTTTCCCAAAAGACCCAGATCTATTCGATGGATTCCCATAAGTTTTGATTTCATCCACAGAGTTCAACGAGGCTTCAGATCTTATAGATATAACATTGATTGCTTAATTTAAATAGAACCACCCTTCTATGGATTATTTTGATAGGTTCATTTTTCGGTATTAGGGTATAGAAAGCTGAGAAATAGTGGGTCTTTTGAAGAACAAGAATATTATGGAATAGTTTGAATTGGAGAGAGACTTGGTCAGGGCTTGGTCTAGTGATCCCCATATCCATAGTGGATTCTAGTTCAATCTCTTTAGGTGGTCCTAAGACTTCAACCCAAAGTGAAATTCTCAATCCTCAATGATTTGGGTTAGTTTCCCTAAACACCCTTTATCGTTTCCAAATCCCTTGATTTTGAGAATTATTGGGAATCTAATTGGTAGATATCTATGTTTTGATATTATAAATAGATTAGTTTTCCACCTAGTTTCACCCTAAATCTGTGTAGAAGTGGATGTTTCTAGAAGTCTAGTTGAGTACGTTTGGATTTCAGTGGGGTAAGAGTTCCACTGCAGACAGCTAGTTATTTTTGAGTCGTGGATCAATTTTTTATCTTCCTGTAAGAAATTATGCCACTCATTATCAATTTGTATATGTGAGGACATGGACCTTGTTTAGAAGGAGGGTGGAGCCTATGGAAGCATCAAGATCTTGGGGCCAGATGTTGGTGAAGCTTTTTCAGGATAGATTCAATTATGTGGTCTTATGAAACCAAGCAGTGTAAAGGTTATACAATGCGGGATAAAGGAGGATGAACCAAAGGGGTTGATATTTTTCAATTGATTGAGGGAGGATATGGGTGATCCCAACTATACTGTTCAAGTGTATATTGAGGTAGGACCATTGAATCCTAGGGTCTATCTTAAATAGAGGCCTTGTAGTTAGGAAATGGAAGAATTGGAAGAAACAGTTCATAAGAGACTGAGACACCACGTATTAGACGTGCAGTGGTGTCTCATGATCCTTAAGAGAGAAATAGGTCATATAGTAAGGTTCAAGATTTTGATTTAGGGGGTGTGGTGTTGATCAGTTCAAGCCCAACCATATACTTTTCATCTATTAAAATTAGCAATCTTTTTGAAGGATTAGAGATTGAAGGGTTGAAATAGATTCAAAGAGTAGCTCAGGTAGAGTACACCAATGAAGAACATGATTTCCCAGGGTTAGCACCCAGTGATAGGTCTTCCTATAATTTTTCAGAAGATAGTATAGAAGACTTTAAAGGTAGAGGGATACATCGTACGAGGAGGAGGATAGGTTAGAGAGAAAATCAGGATTCTATGATCTACATCATGATCAAAAGTAAAAAATCAAAAGGGTCAAAGGACTGTTCTTATTTTCCACTTCTAATGGACATAAGATTTTCTAAAATTTCAAAATAAAAGGAAATGGATAGTGTTTTGAATGATTCAATAATGACTGATTCAATTTATAATGACTTTAAGGACCCTGAATAGGAAGGAGAACCATTGGAGGTTGCTAATCCAAAGAAGGAAAGCTTGATGGAGGCAAACCCCTCCTCTAGTGTAGTCACCTTTGACCGGGATGAGGCTACATCTCATGTGGACACTCCCCTAAAGGATGAATTGACTATAAAATAACAAGATGTATGTGTGGAGGGTGAAATAGATCTAGATATTCTAATACATTCAAAGAATGAAATGTTTTGGGACCGTAAAAAATTATTGGCCCACAATGTAACAATAACCATGAGATAACATGAAGTGAAAATGCAGAAAAAAATGGACACTAGATATAACATGGAAAAACCCTCAAAATGTAAGGGGTAAAAAACATAGGAAAATATAAGTACCACTATGGGTTAAAAGTGGGTACACACTCCCTCACTATTACATGGAGAAAACACTCGTAAAAAATCTCTCTTGAATATGGTGGGAAAACCGCCTCACAAATACCGCAAACAAATGAAATATTTTGGTGGAGATGAGAATTGATGAAGGATGATATTTGGAATAGGGGAGAGCCTCATTTTATAGGCCTCCTCACCCATGCCTACTGCCTTCTCCCGCTGGATGATTTGGTGGGGGTTTTTCCACCAACCACCAACCCAACCCAACCCCTTTGACAATGTAGGGGTGGCACCGTCATGACTTAAACAATTCTTCCAAAAAATATCCCACTTGGATATTATATTGTGAACCAATAAAATCTCCACATATACTTTATATCTACCAAACATAGTGCTCATGTCTCTGCGAGGCCACTCAAGGATCTGCAACATCTAAACTTATCATAGTCAATCACCTTCATCGGGAAATCTGCCAGATTTTCTTTAGTATGAATTCTCAGTTTGTCCACACTTTCTTTCTCCATACAATCTCAGAAAAAGTGATATTGTACCTCAATTTACTTTGTTCTTGAATGAAAATATGTATTCATCACAATGTGAAAGGTGCTCTAACTATCACAAAACAATGGAATATTCTTTTATCTATACTTGAGATCCTCCAACAACCTTCTCATCTAAATCACCTCTTTGCAAGCCTATGTAGCTTCCATGTACTCAACCTTTGTCATGGATAAAGCCACAACTAATGTAACTTTGAAAACCAACTCACGGATCCTCATGAAAGAGTAAACACACAACAAGTAGTGGATTTCCTCCAAACAGAACCACCTACAAAATCTAAATCAATGTAGCCTCTAATAGAAAAATCTGATTCTTTATAACATAATGCAGCATTTGAGGTCTCCTTGATATATCTTAGGATCCTCTACATTGTGCACCAGTGATCTCATCCTGGATTCTCCATGTACTGACTAACTTCTCCCACTGCATGTGAAATGTCTGGTCTAGTACAAACCATAGATAACATCAGACTCACCACTGCTGATGCATAGGTACTCAAGCCATATCTTTTCTATCTGATTCAATGCTAGGACTTATCATTGAAGATAACTTATAATTAATAGGAAGAGGATTAGATATTGTCTTACAGTATTTCATGTTGAATCATTGTAAGACTCTATGTAAGTAATTTTTCTTTGATAGCCAAATCTTCCCATTATTTCTATCTCGGTAAATCTTCATCCCATGAATCTTGTCTGCTAGTCCCAAGTGCTTCATATCAAACTACCTAGACAACTATGCCTTTATCTCCTGGATCTAATCTCTGTTGGGGCCTGCATCCAAAATTTCATCCACATACAATATTGGAATGATGAAATCATTACCATATGAAACCCTTAAATATACACAAGGACTGGAATAAAGTCTATTGTATCCAAGGATCGTGATATATGAATCAAATATCTTGTACTAACACCTCAACGCCTACATGAGACCATAGAGATATTTGTTTAACCTACACACCATGTTCACTTTTCCTTATTCTGAAAAACCTTATGGTGGGAGCATATAGATATCTTCATCAAGATCGCCATGGAGAAAATAATTCTTCACATCCAGCGGCTCCAGATGTAATTTTTATGTAGCCCACATTTCCAGAACTAACTAAATAGTCATCTGTATAACAAATTGATAAAATATTTTATTAAAATCAATAAATTTCTTTTGTGAAAATCCTTGGACCACCAATTATGCATGATATCTTTCTACTTGGTCATTTCCATCCTGCTTGATCTTAAAGACCCATTTTTTATATCATTCCTTCCATGAGGTAATGGAACAATATCCCAAGTCTGGTTCCTATGTAGGGATTCAAGTTCTTCCTGTATCAACACCATATGTGGGGATACATCTAAAATATGGGTTACCTCCACAATATAAGATGGATCTTCAACCTCTATCAATAATAAGTAAACAATATTGCTCTCAGTGACAAAGTCCGAGTGCCATACTAGTGCTCTTTTCCCTTGAGATGACCTTGGTGATCCATACTCAATCTGTACATGATCTTCATGATTTGGTAATGCCTTAGAGGAAACTGATTCTTCCTTGGATTTTTCCTCTACTTCGACTGTTTTAGTTTATGTATTCTCCATTTCCATGTATTGATTAGTTGTCATTTTCACGTTTTGTTCTACAAAAATTACCTCTCTGTTGATTATAAGTTTACGGGAAGTGGGATCCCACAAACGATACCCCTTCACACCATCAGCGTACCCTAAGAAGATATATTTTCTAGATATTGAATCCAATTTCTATCTTTACTAGTCATTAAACATTATATATAAAATACTTCTAAAAGTATGTAATCGATAACAGTCATCAGGTTTACTATTCCACATCTCCATTGGGGTCTCTAGATCAATCACCATTGAAGGAGATCTTTTGATCACATAAAAGGCGGTATTCACTCCTTCTGCCCAAAATGTTTTGTCAATTCCTACAGTCATCAACATTGCTCTTATTCTATTCAATAGGGTTCTGTTCATCTGCTCTGCCACTCCATTTTGACGAGGAGTGTATGCCACCTTGAACTCTGTCTTGATTCCTTCATATTGACGAAAAGCCTCAAACACCACGCTTGTATATTCACCACCATTTTCAGTCCTCAAACACTTGATCTTCATTCCATATTCATGCTCCGTCCATGATTTGAATGTTTTAAAGACTTAAAAAACATTCTATTTCATCTTGATTAGGTACACCCAACATCTCTTGGAATAATCATAAATGAATGGTACAAAGTACCTTGATCCTCCTAGGGATATAACCAGTGCTTTCCAAGCATTGGAATGGATCAAATCTAAAATCTATTTTGTAATGACTCAAAATTTTATTAATGAAAATTCCTCATGATCTAATTAAATGTATTATTATGTAAAATAGTTATATAAAAAAATGCACTTCCTTGGTTTTCTGTTTTTGAATTTTAAAACACTGTTAATAATTTTTACTATTTCTAATATAGTCATTGAACAGTGATCACATGATTAGTATAAATATAAAGCTTTAACAAATAAAATTTACTCAAACAAAGGAAGCGATTGTCTCATCCAGTAGAATTGCTCCATACGAAGCCCATTTGTCAGATCTCGGAAAGGAGGTAGCGTCAATAGGATTTTATCTTGACCAATCCTAATCTGAGCTTCAATACATTAATCTTGAATGAAATTGCCTATAGGAGAAGTGGAAGTTAATAGATATTACCACCCAAGCGATGTTATCTAAGTCACCCCAAGATTTTTTCACCATCGCACACCTTACTCTTAGGTATTATGTGGGTGTTATAAGGGGTTGTGTAAAAATACCCTAGCACAATTATTATGTGCATTAGTTTTGTATATAGTAAATAATATACATTCATTTTATTATTGTTACTTTGTAAATAGTTTTTAAAGCACAAATAGTATTTTCAGTTAATATTCAATTAATAAATCTATTTTGATGAATTAAGGGATTTTTTAATTAAATATTAATTTAATAAAATATTATTAATAAATTAAGTTTTATTAAATATACATTATCATACAATTTTTATACAATTGAAATTTTTATTAAGGTTTGAAAGTTGTTTTGTCAAAACCCATGAACTTTTGATAAATATAGGTTTTATTTAAAAAAATCTATTATTTAGAAAATTATTTAGATAAAATGAATATTATTTTTGGATTTAGGATGTCAAAATTATCTGATGGTTAATTTTTTATAATTTGCTGAGATAGTTGAATTTTGGGGTAAAAATTATATACTATTTAAATATATAAGCTGTTTTATGACATCAAAATGACCCAATAGTGATGTAATAAAATAATAAAAAAGGGATATTAGTCCAATATATTTTTTAACTTTAAAATAATTTGATTTTATATTTGTTTTATTAATTTTATGGTTCTTTATTGTACCCTCCAAGAATTATAAAATATTTTAACTTTTTAAAATGATTTCCTTGGGAGTGTGACTCACCTCCACAAAATCAAGCATAGTATTTTAATAAGTTCATACATTGGACTTATAAAATATATTTTCCACTCCACTTTGAAAAAAACCATGGTAAAAAACCATGTGATGGTTTGTGGTTTTAATTAGTTTAATGTGTAGTGTCCAAAACCTAAATAATAAAGAATTCCCTCTCTTTTCCTATATAAACCCACTGAATCTCCAATTAATATTCACTCAAACCATTTGAAGCTCAACCAAACTATTACATACTCTCTATATAATCCTTAAAAGGTTCCCCAATCTCCCAAGAAGCCTCTCTCAAGCCTCTCCCAATCTTTTGAGATCACACTTCCAAATAAGGTATCCTCGCATTCCTTCCTTCCTTATTTATGTCCAAGTTTCCTTATATTTTTAAGACCCTTTATTTTAAATTATAAATGTTGGGGTATTATTTTTAACCTCCCCAATACTTCCCTAATCATGTTTTATTTATTATATACCCCATTCTCTCTCATTAGTGCCTCTCATGAACACCTGTTACCTTGCCGAAATTCTGTAAGGAATTTCTCTCTTCTCATTCACATTCAAGAAATTATTTTTATTATGTATCTAAATTCCCTTACATATGTTGAGATATTATGTTACATGACACCCTTACTATCCATTTAATGTATAAATTATTAGATACCCCTTTCTCTCTAATCAACCAATTTTACGATTTCTATTTGACATTGTTATACTGCAAAAATTACACCAAAATTTATCATGCCAAAATCATCGTGTAAGTGAATACCTTACCGATTTCTCTATCAAGGGTATTCAACTTTATTCAAATGTACATATTTATTGAGGAATTATATTTATTTATTCCACATATCTTATTCATGTAATAAATTATGATGTTTAATGAATCTATGTTGTATGATCCATGTAGCACACATATGCGTGAAATGAAATGTTTGTAAAGGGTGCACCCTCATAGCACTTCAATGCATTGGGTAAAGACTGGTATCATGATATGTCAAGTGAAATGAGGGTTTACTCATTCTAATTAATGTGTAATGAGGTTTTAATCATTCTAATTCAAGTAAAATGAGGGTTTACTCAAGCTGTGAGTGCAATGAGCCTTAGATCATACTAATATCATGTTAAATGTTGTTGCCCCATTTCCATGTTATGATAATCATGCTATATCATGACTTTATGTTCATTTTTATCTTATGATCCATTGATATTCCTATTACCTAAAATGTATTTTATTATTTATTTTATGCATGTTTACATTTTTATTGGTCTTTATAGATCACCCTTTTCACATGTATGTCCTCAGGTTATCCCATACAAAGCTAAGTATGAGAGAATGTTGTGGTCATGTAAAGGAAGTTTTCAATAAATATGTTGTATTTTTATGTCTTAATTTGTCATGTAATGTCCTCTATTTACCGAGACCCAAGACCTCTCAATCCACATAGTTGTCTTATGTTAAATTTTATGTAATAAATCATGTTTAAGTGTGTAATAAAGAGCAGGGTTGTTATAGTTGGTATTAGAGGGAGGTTTAGTTATTTGTGGGATTAGGATTAGAAAAGTCTAGTGAAAGAATTAAGGATAAGAATAAGTATAATAAAAACATCCCTAAATTTTGGTGAGTATAGAGTAAGTGTTTTTTCAATAAAATACATCCTTGTCTAGATACAAACAAGTAAAGGTGGCTCTAGAATAGATGCATCTAGGGGTAAAACCCGAAAACACTACTTTGAGAAAGACTTGAATTGGAACTGGTGTGAGAAAATGGGCCTTACTTAACTCTTGATTTGACACTCCTGGGGGATATTATTGTGTAAATTCATAATCTTACTATAAATCATTATTAAGGTAATAAAAAAATTCCCATAAGAATATATGTTTGGAAGTAGATCTTGGATAACATAGATTGAAGCCTATAAATTCATAAGTTAAAGAAAGATATGTAATTTATAAGTTATACCTTTTTATCTTGGGATTACCCTTTATGTGTTACCCCTAAATTTTATTTTATTCTATCCAATGGATGATAATAGAAGGACTTAAGATATCAACTGATGAAAAGATCAATGTGATGACTATTCCAATGGGATGCCCAATATAATGGGAGTGGGAATTGAATACTTTGTCATGATACTCTCTTATTTAACTCAGGTTTTTAATAGAAACATGGTTCAAGAAGAAAATTCAACCCCCCTAAGAAATAACAAGTCACAATCAGAATCTTCATGAGATAAAGGCCTCCTACTTTTAATGGATCATCAGGTCCCTCAATTGTCGAACAATAGATCAACTCCATTGAAAAGATCTTCTCCATCATTCAATGTTCTGAACAAGAGAAGGTTTTTCTAGATTATTATCATATGGAGGGTGAAGCTGATAAATGGTGCACATTGATCAAATATACAAAGCCTGAGGATGAGATCAAGGCATTAAAATGGAAGGATTTCTGGAAAATGTTTTCTGATAAATATTTTCATACACCCTCCAACTTAAGATGGAAAGGGACTTCCCTACCCTCAAGAAAAAAAATATGATGAATCCATCAGAGTGTATGAAGAAAACTTCACAAGTATTGCACAATACACCTCTGTATTTGTCGTTACCTCTGAATGCAAGGTTGTCCGCTTCTTTGGTGGGATAAAACCTAGCCTACGGAAAGCACTAGCGATCCATGACTTTGATAGCTATGAGAAAATATTAAAATGTTCCCTCAAAGTCAAAATAGAGATCAAAACATATCAGGGGTATCATGGGGATAATAAGCTTAAGGGGGAATTTAATTCTGGCATTCTGATTGATAAATCCAATGGTGCTATGAAATTCTAGCACCCCACTTTATTGAGTTACGGAAATAAGCACCCCATAAATTTCTTAAAGGGGACAAATAAATTCATTATATGTGGAAGTGAAGGGAACCTAGCCATTAACTACTGACAAGAAAAACCCACTGCTGTGATATATGAGAGGAATGCTCTGTTCAACCCTCAACACTTTGTTCATTGATTCAACTGCAAATAACTAGGGCACTTTTCAAACTAGTTCCCTAAGCCTTGGGTTTTTTATGCAACCAAAAACATCCAAGGAATAAAGGGAGATATTTTTCCATCACTTCCACTAAAACGAACCCTGAAAAAATGCGGTGATAGATACTATAGTAATTAATTAAATAATAGTGAATGTACCATTTGATTCTGGTTCTAAAAATTATTTTATATCTCGAAATTTTAGTAGAATAGTTCCAACACCACCACAAATCATGAAAGTAGAGATTTCAGTGAGAATGAAAATTGGGGAAATTATTGCATCCCATGAATATAACTCCTCCCCTGTCACAATTTTTGTATTGAACTTCCCAGAGAACCTCATCATACTCCCTCAGATGGAATTGGATTAAATTCATGGCATGGATTTTCTTTCTCTATATAAAGCCAACATAAATTGTTGTGAGAGGGAAATCACTCTCCATATGGTGAATCAGCCCCCGATTCTATAAAAGTGCAAGGAAGAGGATGAATCTTCTTTATCACCATCATCTCAAGAATGGATATTACTACCCTATGATCATTCATATCTTTCTCAGATGATTGAGTCTAAGGAGGTAACCATCCTTGAATACATGCCTATAGTGAGAGAATTCCATGATGTGTTTCCCGAGGAATTGTTTGGTCTTCCTCCTAAAAGATATGTTGAATTATCAATTGATCTTATACCTGGTGTGTTTACAATACCCAATAATCCATATAGAATTTCTACTATGGATCTTGATAATCTAAAGAAACAACTATAGGATAATCTGGATAAAGGGTTTATATTCCCAAGTGATTTACCATTGGGTGCACCAGTCTTATTTGTGATGAAGAAGGATGGGTCAATGTGCATTTACATTGATTATCGTGAGATCAACAAAATCCTGATAAATAACAGGTATCGTCTAACAAGAATTGGTTAATTTTTCGATCTGCTATGTGGAGCACAATACTTCTCCAAGGTGGATCTGCGGTTGGGATATTACCAAGTAAGGGTGAAGGAGGATATCCCCAAAAATGATTTTCATACAAGGTACATGCACTATGAATTCATAGTAATTCCTTTAGTACTTACTAATTCTCTAAAAATATTCATGTACTTGATGAATATAGTCTTTTTAGATTACCTCAACAAATTTGTGGTAGTCTTTATAGATGATATTCTAATATACCCCAAAACCAAGGAGGAGCATGTGGAGAATCTAAGCACTGTACTAGAGACCGTGTGAAAGGATAATCTCTATGAAAAGTATAGAAAGTGTGAGTTCAAGTTGAAAGAGGCCTCATTTTTAGGCCATATCATCACAAGAAATTTGATATTTTTGGATCCCTACAAGAGAAATTCAATTGAGGGATGGTTGAGGCCAACATTGGTGATAAATATTCATAGCTTCCTAGGGTTAGCTAGAGATTATCGCCAATTTTTGAGAAATTTATCACAATTTTCAAACCTTATTACCAAGCTAACTCATAAGGGATTCAAGTTTTCTTAGAGTGATGAATGTGAGGATAACATTAAGGATTTGAAAAGAAGCCTTATCATTGCGCACATGCTCACACTACCCACAAGTGGAGAATTTTTTTTTTGTATTCAGTTATGCTTCGAAGAAGGTCTTGATCTATGTGTTGATGAAAAATGAAAAAGTCATTCCCTATGCTAAAAGGCAATTGAAAATTCATGAGAAGAACTATCCAACACATGATCTGGAGTTGGCTGCATTGATCTTCACTTTAAAAATTTGGTGACATTACCTCTTTGGGGAGAAGACAGAAATATATATGAATCACAAAATCCTCAAGTATATATTCACATAGAAAGAGTTAAATATGTTCCAATGAAGATGGTTAGAGCTTATAAAAAACTATTACAGCTCAATTCACTACCAGTCGGGGAAAGTGAATAAAGTGGAAGATGCTCTAAGAAGTAAGGACCCAGTGATTCTATCATTGATGATAGTTAAAAAGGATCCAATCTTCTTAGATTTGATGAATATGGGCATGGGAATAATAAAAAGGGAACATCATCAATCCTTTCACAAATTATTTCTCAACCGTCTCTTTTGGAAAGATTAAATGATGCTTAAATGGATGATGTGGGAATTAAAAAGAAAGTGGAAACTATCATAAAAGGGAAATCCTCATAGTTCAGTGTTAATGAAGAAGTAATTGTGAGATTTGGGTCAAGACTACATGTTTTGTCATGTCTGGAGTAAACAAAATAACTTTTGGATGATGCACATAGTTCAAATTTCTCCATTCACCCAGGAAACAGAAAGATGTATCAAGATATATGAGACCATTATTGGTGGGATAACATGAAGAAGGAGATCACTGAGTATACATCAAAGTTCCTATCATGTTAGCGGGTTAAAACTGAGATGTAGATGTCTAAGGGGATGATGCAACCATTTCCAATTCCACTACAGAAAGGAGAGAACATCACCATGTACATTTTCACCGGACATCCGAAGACATCCAAAGGAAATAATGTTATCTAGTTTGTTTTGGATCATCTTACAAAGACATCACACTTAATTTCAATTCAGGAGGATTTATCATTGGATCAATAGGCATGGATATACAATAGAGAAGTGGTAAGGATTCATGGAGTACAACTATCAATTGTATCTGATTGAGATCTAATATTCACCTCTATATTTTGGAAGAGTCTCCAACATGCTCTGAGTACTAATTTGAACTTCATTATGGCTTATCATCCTCAAACTGATGTCCAACCTGAGAAGACTATCCAAAAACTTGAGGACATGTTGAGAGTATGCTCAATGGACTTCAAAACATTATGGGATCAACATATTCCTTTGGATGATTTCTCTTACTATCAAAGTTTCCACTCAACCATCTAAATGGATCCTTATTAATCGCTTTATGGTATGAGTTGAAAAACACCAGCATGTTGGGATGAAGTTGGGGAGAGAAAACTCATAGTTCTAGAAATGGTTGAATAAATGGTGGATAAGGTTAAGATCATATAGCAGCACATTAAAGATTTTTAGAGTCGAAAAAAGTTCTATGTTGATAATCATTGATGAGGCCAATAGTTTGATGTTGGAGACAAGGTATTCATATTCATATCACTGTGGAAGAGAGTTATGATATTTGGGAAGAAGGAAAAGCTCTGTCCAAGGTACATTGGCCCTTTTGATGTAGCAACCCCGATCCTTGGGTGCCTTATGAGACATGATATACTAACATTTCATTAAAACATTTACAAATAATATATCATGTCCCATTACTATAGAAGATCGCGAGGCTCAGGATTCTGGGAAACCAGCTGCTTCTGATAAACTTCATTAGTACAAACCATGCCTGAAAAATTTAAAACAAAAACGTAGGGTGAGAAAATATGCCAAGTAAGGGTTTTTTTTAAAAACGTTTTAAGAAAACTCTTTCTCAAAGCAATCATTTTGAACAGAATAAAATACTTCGCTAAAAACAAAGCATTATCTTTTCTTAAGACATGAAATCAAACATTTTTGAAAACCACTTGCACAGAGAAGAAGTACGTACTTGAAATAAACTTTAAAGTAAACATGATCAGAGAGCGCAACACATGAATAATAGACAATGCATAATATTCAACCATGTTTACTTTAGTTCTATAAGAAATCTATGAGTAAGCAGGGAACACATTCATAACATGGTTCATGAGCACATACAGTTCTTGTAACAACTTACCATATGAAATATAGTTCTTATCACATAATTACATTTTCATAGTCAAGGGAATTCTCAACTAGGGGATGTCCTGTTAGTTGAACTAACCCCTGGTTGACCATTTATCATCACATACAGAGGGAATGTATAATGCCAGACTTTTCAAGACCTTGTGTCAATACCATAAAACATACTTAACGGGTCAAGGCTAACTGTCAATCCCGTTTCCATAGTAGCACAAGCCAAGGCTAACTGCCAAGACCATCGCACATAACGTCTCATGAGACTCATACTTTACCCAATGAATTGGAGCTCTATATAATTCTGGGAACACCCATCACATCATTCATATTTTTCTATATAATTCTGGGTGCACCCGTCACATTTAAGTCCAATACATCCCTCACATATCTTGACATGGTCTTTCATTCATACATTATTAATCAAACCCCCTTTTCATATACATATTCATAACTTGAAGACAGTTCAATCATTAATAAAACTAAGATATGCATGCTAAAAATCCGTACACATAAGAAATTATCTTAACAATTGAAAACATGGGTTGTAAGGAAATGAACATAAACACTTTAACATTCCAAAGCATCATAATACCAAGTTAAAACAAGGTCGTTCATAACTAATACACATGCTGATAAATGGGTATTGTGGATGTTTATTTAAAACTGTGTGAATATACATACAGTTAGGGATAAAAAGTGTGCAATTAGGTCCATCTTGGGAAGTCATGTATATATGTAAGAAAACTGCATGAACACATATATATATAGTTGTGTAAAAACTCATTTTCAGATTAAATAACATGACCTTTCATTTGAAAAGTTTGCAAACATCATAAAAAGGACTTGTATTTGAAGACAACACATTGGTACAAGGTTATATATACCTACATATGTATAAATTTAGGAGCGTATACACAAGTGAATGGGTTTACCAAATTAAACCATACTCAATAATATTTCTCATGTTATACATTAAACAAAATTAATGTTTGGAAAAACTGAGTGGGGTTCTTTTACATAAAAAAAAGGTGAACATAATTATCATAAAACCCTTATTGGCATAAAATCAGTCTTGCATACAACATGGTCGATCCATAAATATGAGTACATATATATGAATACATATATATATATATATATATATACTTGAAAATGTTTAAGGAATTTCACACTACCCATCTTCACAAAACAAAATCAGGATTTATCAATAATGGGGATAAATGAAAATTTCGAAGGAATTATTTTGATATCAAACTAAACCTTAAACTTCATCATACATATAAACATGCATATAAATAGTTTTGGTACTTTTCTTGAAATAATAATCTTTTTGGGTAAATAAAATTTTAATCATTATGATAAATTTCAAAACAAAAGAATCAAGTTCAACCCTTATGCACATTGATGTAATTATAAATCTATATAATTACATGTACATATACATCTTTATGCTCCATATACTTGCATGATTTTACATGTTCATACAATTACCCGAAAACTCCATTTTCATAGGCAAAATAAAACCAGGGTTATAAAAATTGGGAAGAAGTTTGTATATTTTCATATATCATTTTATACATATATGTATATAAATATATATATATACTCAAATCACATATGCAAATACCTGAACCAATATAAAATAGGTCCTCTGAGTACCCTTACCCCGGTTTTGGGATTCCACACAAAAGCAGACAAGATCGGTTCTAAAAGCCATTCATATGTGTACAAGGAGTATATGCGTATAGGTTTATATATATAAACCTATGTATAAAAAAACATACCGAATCTTAAAAAACAAGGTAAGATCTATCCCCTTACCAGTTAGGAGAGGAGAAGAAAGAAAACGAAGCAGACAAGGCCGGTCTGGTGGTCGGAGATCCAAGGAGCTCGGGTGCAAAACTCGCCGGCCTTCGGTGCAAATCGAGGTTAAAAAAAAAGAAAAACAGAGGACTCAACTTTGCATGGAGTGGGTATCCGAGGTGAAGTCGGTGCCAACCCGTGTAAAAGAGGGTGCAAAGAGGGACCACTCGCTAGCCTAGAGAAGAAAACGATGTCGCCTAACATACTGGTACAGTAGCGCGGGGAAGAAGAAGGCCTTGGGGGAAGAAGAAAATCGGAGAAAGAAGGAATGGCTGGTATTAGAAGGGAGTTGATCAGACGGATTGGAAGCAACACAACTTAAAAAAATGGATGGCCGCGATTTGAGGTGCTGGATCGGGCGACTCTGGGCTACTACAGTGTAAAAAAAACGCAGCTCTTCTGTTTTAGAATAAACAAGTTGTTTTATTAATATTATTTTCTATTATCTTATTATAACATTGTTTTTATTAATAATATTCAATTATTGGTCTAATTTTTATTATTTTATGATAATTCATTGGTCAATGGTTTATTTAATACAAAAATACATTAATTAATCAAAAGATATTATTATATATATATATATTTTTAATTTCCTTTATTAACTAATCGTCTTAATTTCCTTTATTAAATATTAATATTATTAATACAATTAAACATTAAACATAACTACATTTATAATTATTTTCCAAATCACACATAAGAGTGTGTTGATATAAATATTATCATTATGAAACACATAAGTAAATGAAATCATAATTTGACATAGTTTTCAGAACTTTTAATTCAAATTATAAACATTCACATTAATATTATTTCTTATATATAATTTAGAGATAAATATAATACATTTAATTTGAGGTTTGATGCAACATATATATATAACTCAAGAGTTTGAGTACATATTTTCTTAGACAAAGTAAAAACCCATCAGATTTAATATAATTACAAAATAAAAGTTTAATTGCTCAAGTTAAAAACATGTATAGTAAATAGTGGAAAAAATATTAATTCTCACCGTTTTGAAATAAAAAATATAATTCACCTTTTGGGAAAACAAGAAATTAATTAATTATACTATTATTGATGTCATTCTTTAAATATTAAAACAAAAAACACAATTAACTTTTCAAACTTTTTGGGGGTAAACAACTCTTAACTTCAAAGGTCCAAAATAAAACATTAGTGGATAGGAGAATCATGGGGGATCCAACGGTTATATTTATAGCCGTTAGGGTCCAATGGTCGAATAAGTGTTCTTTAAAAATTCTGGTCCTGTGGTGTCCCTCACTCAAGGCGACTGAAGGAGAAAAAAAAAGAGATGGTTCGTCCGATTCCTTTGGTGCTCAACACGGTTGTAGTGGCTTCAACCATCCTCATGTTTATTCTGATGGATGCCAAAGACCCTTACCACCTTCTTGGGGTCCTTGTAGTTCTATGCAGTCTCCTTATAATTGTAATCGGGTTTTTAATTGGGATTTTTGGTTAGATTAAATTCTTGTTCGATCAGTGTGAGTTGTATGTTATTCATTTGAATAAAAGGGCCTTTCATTCATTTGATGGGTTTTTGTTTCTATTTTATTATTATTATTATCTTATAAGATGATTGTTTGTTCGCTTAATGGGTGGTATTGTAAAATAAACTTGTCATTACTCAAAACACAGTTTCTCAGGTCATTACATTACTTCCCCCTTCAAAGAATTTCACCCTCACAATTCTATTCATAAAAAGAAAAAAAACTGAAACCCCACACGTTAAACATTACCGAAACAGTGGATCCGGCTCGGTTAAAGAAATACCAAAGTTGGCACATAGTTTTTCCATTTCCTTAGCCCATATGCACTTTGAACAGTACGTCTTGAACTCCTTCTCATGCGTACTGCACATGGGCTTCCAAAGGGAGGCTTGTGCGGTTAAAAGCTCGGAAACGTCAGAGTAGATGAATTCTCTGAAAACTCTCCGGGCCACATCACGCTTGAGGTAGTCGAGAGGAATGATGCGATTGAGGATACTGAAATTCAAGACCTGGAACATATAGGCTGCACTAAAGTGGCCATCCTGGGCAGCTACAAGGAAGCACGCTCTGGCAGAGAAGTTGTGTGCTAGAGTAAAACACTGGAAGAGGCCTTCGTAGTACCTTCCCCTTTTCCTATAGCAGGGGAGTTGAGCAGTGGTGATGAGGTAAAAAACACGATCATCCTCCTGACACAAACGAAGAATCTCAAGACCGTTTGCTAGATCGAGAAGATGCTGGCAGGACCCTCGCACGTGGAGAAAGGATGGATAATCCACCGTTCATGCCCTGATCATGATAACCACTACTAACTCATCGGGTAGTGATGAGATGTTCGTTTGACCAGCCATCTGAAAAAAAACATTTGAAAGGAAACTCTTAACAACAGTGATAAGGTAGAGGGAGGAAAGGAAACATAAAACTTTAATTTATGAAAAAGTTTACATAACAAAGTCTGATTTTACTAAACGTACACCACAAAGAGTGGAAAAACTCCCTAACTCTTCAAACCACACGCAGGCTGAACAGATAGGACTAAACTCATGGGAACATCTATGACGCCTCCTAAGTTTAGCATGAGGGGTATGGAGTTGGGAAACATCAGTATACACATCTTTCCTAAGAGACAATCGGGTGGACTCATCTTACAACACTCCAAGGTCCATTAACTGGCCCCAGACGCTGTAGTGAAAAATCTGGCATAGGTAAGCCACTCGGAGGTCTCCAGCTGCAGCAGCTTCTTAAAAGGGGTTATCAAGCATCGTGCCAAATTCTTCGCCAGTCGTGAACACTCGGAAGAGTCCCTCGTGATACTTTCCCCGACGCGCATAAGAGGGAAATTGGGTCATCATCATTAGGAGATAATCCATCCCCAATCCCTGGTGAAGACTAAGCACCCTAGGCAAGTTTGACACATCATACAGGTGCTTACATGTCATGCAAATTCGGGCGTAATTTAGAAAGTTGTCACGGCTAGCTAGAGATACAATGTTCTCTAGAGCCTTAGTGGGAAGTGAAAGTAGGTCGGTAGGTACATTTTCATTAGCCATCTGAAATTTATAACATTTTTACTTAGTGAATCATAGCAATATGTTCATACCACCTGGTTTTCCAGAGTTGCCTGAACCCATCCTCTGATACCAACTGTAGAAACCCCGATCCCCGGGTGCCTTATGAGACATGATATACTAGCATTTCATTACAACATTTAAAAATAATATATCATGTTCCATTACTACAGAAGATCGCGAGGTTCAGGATTCTGGGAAACCAGCAGCTTCTAATAAACTTCGTTAGTACAAACCATGCTTGAAAAATTTAAAACAAAAATATAGGGTGAGAAAATATGCCCACTAAGGGGGGTTTTTTTTTAAAAAGTTTTAAGAAAACTCTTTCTCAAAGAAATCATTTTGAAGAGAATAAAATACTTCACTGAAAACAAAGCATTATCTTTTCTTAAGACATGAAATCCAACATTTTTGAAAACCACTTGCACAGAGAAGAAGTACGTACTTGAAATAAACTTTAAATAAAACATGATCAGAGAGCGCAACACATGAAGAATAGATAATTCATAATATTCAACCAAGTTTACTTTAGTTCTAAAAGAAATTTGTGAGTAAGAAGGTAAAACATTCATAACATGGTTCATGAGCACATACAGTTCTTGTAACAACTTACCACATGAAACACATTTCTTATCACATAATTACATTTTCATAGTCAAGGGAATTCTCAACTAGGGGATGTCTTGTTAGTTGAACTAACCCCTGGTTGACCATTTATCATCACATGCAGAGGGAATGTATAATTCCAGACTTTTTCAAGACCTTACTTCAAGACCGTAAAACATACTTAACGGGTCAAGGCTAACCGCCAATCCCATTTCCATGGTAGCACAAGCCAAGGATAACTGCCAAGACCGTCGCACATAACGTCTCATGAGACTCATACTTTACCCAATGTATTGGAGCGCTATATAATTCCGGGCGCACCCGTCACATCATTCATATTGCGCTATATAATTCCAGGTGCACCCGTCACATTTAAGTCCAATAAATCCCTCACATATCTTGACATGGTCTTTCATTCATAGGATTTCATTCATACATTCTTAATCAAACCCCCTTTTCACATACATATTCATAACTTGGAGACAGTTCAATCATTAATAAAACTAAGACATGCATTCTAAAAATCCATACACATAAGAAATTATCTTAACAATTGAAAACATGGGTTTTAAGGAAATGAACATAAACACTTTAACATTCTAAAGAATCATAATACCAAGTTAAAACAAGGTCGTTCATAACTAATACACATGCTGATAAATGGGTATTGTGGATGTTTATTTAAAACTGTGTGAATATACATACAGTTAGGGATACAAAGTGTGAAATTAGGTCCATCTTCAGAAGTCATGTATATATGTAAGCAATCTGCATGAACATATATATATAGTTGTGTAAAAACTCATTTGCACATTAAATAACATGACCTTTCCTTTGAAAAGTTTGAAAACATCATAAAAAGGACTTGTATTTGAAGACAACACATTTGTACAAGGTTATATATACCTATATATGTATAAATTTAGGTGCGTATACACATGTTCATGGGTTTACCAAATTAAACCATACTCAATAATATTTCTCATGTTATACATTTAACAAAATTAATGTTTGGAAAAACCGAGTGGGGTTATTTTACATAAAAAAAGGTGAACATAATATTCATAAAACCCTTATTGGCATTAAATCAGTCTTGCATACAACATGGTCGATCCATAAATATGAGTACATATATATGAATAAAAATATATATACTTGTAAACGTTTAAGGAATTTCACACTACCCATCTTCACAAAACAAAATCATGATTTATCAAGAATGGAGATTAATGAAAATTTAGAAGGAATTATTTTGATATCAAACTAAACCTTAAACTTCATCATACATATGAACATGCATATAAATAGTTTTGGTACTTTTCTTGAAATAATAATCTTTTTGGGTAAATAAAATTTTAATCATTATGATAAATTTCAAAACAAAAGAATAATGTTCAAACCTTATGCACATTTATGTACATATACATCTATATAATTACATGTACATATACATATTTATGCTCCATATACTTGCATGATTTTACGTGTTCATACAATTACCCGAAAACTCCATTTTCATAGGCGAAATAAAACTAGGGTTATAAACATTGAGAAGAAGTTTGTATATTTGCATATATCATTTTATACATATATGTATATAAATATATATATATATACTCAAAGCACATATTTAAATACCCGAACCAATATAAAATAGGTCCTCCGAGTACCCTTACCCTGGTTTTGGGATTCCACACAGAAGCGGACATGATCGATTCTAAAATCCATGCATATGTGTACAAGGAGTATATGCGTATAGGTTTATATATATAAACCTATGTATAAAAAAACATACTGAAGCTTAAAAAAACAAGGTAAGATATGTCCCCTTACGAGTTCGGAGAGGAGAAGAATGAAAACGAAGCAGACGAGGCCGGTCCGGTGATCGGAGATCCAAGGAGCTCAGGTGCAAAACTCTCCGACCTTCAGTAAAAACTGAGGTTTAAAAAAAAGAATAAAATAGGACTCAACTTTTCATGGAGCGGGTATCGGAGGCGAAGTCAGTGCCAATTCATGGAAAAGAGGGAGAAAAGTGGGTCTACTCACCGACCTAGAGAAGAAAACGATGCCACCTAACCCACTGGTACAACAACGTGAGGAAGAATAAGGCCACGGGGGAAGAAGAAAACCGGAGAAAGAAGGAACGACTGGTATTATAAGGGAGTTGATTGGATGGCTCGGAAGCAATGCGGCTTAAAAAAACGGATGGCCGGGATTTGAGGTGGTGGATCAGGCGGCTCCGGGCTGCTGTGGTGTAAAAAAACACGGCTCTTCTGTTTTAGAAAAAAAAGTTGTATTATTAATATTATTTTCTATTATCTTATTATAACATTGTTTTTATTAATAATATTCAATTATTGGTCTCATTTTTATTATTTTATGATTATTCATTGGTCAATGGTTTATTTAATACAAAAATACATTAATTAATCAAAACATATTATTATATATATATATATATTTTTAATTTCCTTTATTAACTAATCATCTTAATTTCCTTTATTAAAGATTAATATTATTAATACAATTAAACATTAAACATACCTACATTTATAATTATTTTCAAAATCACATATAAGAGTGCGTTGATATAAATATTATCATTATGAAACACATAAGTAAATGAAATCATAATTTGACATAGTTTTCAAAAATGCTAATTAAAATTATAAACATTCACATTAATATTATTACTTATATTTAATTTAGAGATAAATATAATACATTTAATTTAAGGTTTGATGAAAAATATATATATAACTCAAGAGTGTGAGTACATATTTTCTTAGACAAAGTAAAAACCCATTAGATTTAATATAATTACAAAATAAAAGTTTAATTGTTCAAGTTAAAAACATGTAGAGTAAATAGTGGAAAAAATATTAATTCTCACCGTTTTGAAATACAAATTATAATTCACCTTTTGGGAAAAAAATAATTAAATTAATTATACTATTATTGATGTCATTCTTTAAATATTAAAACAAATAACACAATTAACTTTTCGAACCTTTCAGGGGTAAAAAACTCTTATATTCAACGGTCCAAAATAAAATATTAGTGGATATGAGAATCATGGGAGAACCAACGGTTATATTTATAGTCGTTAGGGTCCGACAGTCGAATAATTGTTCTTATAAAAAGTCTGGTCTCGTGGTGTCCCTCACTCAAGGTGACTGAAGGAAAAAAAGGAGATGGTTTGTGTGATTCCTTTGGTGCTCAGCACGATTGCAGTGGCTTAGGCCATCCTCATGTTTATTCTAATGGATTCCAAAGACCCTTACCGCCTTCTTGGCGTCCTTGTGGTTTTAAGCGGTCTTCCTATAATTGTAATCGGGTTTTTAATTGGGTTTTTTGGTTAGCTTAACTTCTTGTTCGATCAGTGTGAGTTGTATGTTATTCGTTTGAATAAAAGGTCCTTTCATTCATTTGATGAATTTTTTTTTTCTATTTTATTATTATTATTAGCTTATAAGATGATTTTTTGTTCACTTAATGGGTGGCATTGCAAAACAAACATGTTATTACTCAAAACACAGTTTCTCGGGTTGTTACATTTGAGATCATTTATCACATTAGAGTTATGGCCTATTGATTAGAAATCACACCGAACCTATTTCAAATAAATTATTTATTCCATGTAACACTCATGAGGATGTACATACCTGACCCATTGCATGTACTCAATCCATAGGTGGTACAATTGGAGAATGAACTCTCCTATAAAGAGAAGCTAGTGAAGATCTTAGATCTTAGGTAAAAATTTCTACGAAATAAGACAATTCCCTTTGTCATAGTGTTGTGGTAAAATCAAAACTTTGAATAAGAAATGTGAGAATCAGAGGAAGTGATGAATCAGAGTTACCCACATTTGTTTTAGTTTGGTAAAAGGAAATTTCAAAGGCAAATTTTTTTAAGGGGGTAAGATTGTAACGACCCAAATTTTTATTAATGAAAATTTATTTTGATCTAATTAAATGTATTATTATGTAATTTTTTTATATAAGATATATTCACTTCCTTTGTTTAATGTTTTTGGATTTTAAAATACCATTAATAATTTCTACCATTTCTAATATAGACATTGAACATTGATCACATGATTAGTTTAAATATAATGCTTTAACAAATCCAATTTTCTCAGACAAAGGAAGCAATGGACTCATCCAGTAGAATTGATCCATATGAAGCCCATTTTATGGAGCTCACAAAGTAGTTAGTTTCACTAGGATTCTATCTTAACCAATCACAAGTCGAGCTTCAACATGTTAAACATGAACGAAATTGCATACGGGAGAAGTGAAAGTTAATAGAGATTACCACCCGAGTGATGTTATCTGATACGCCCCAAGAGTCTCTCGACATCTCCCACCTTACCCTTAGGCCTTATGTGGGTTTCATAAGGGGTTATATAATAATACCCTATCACTTTTATTATGTTCATTGGTTTTGTATATAATAAATAATATACATTCATTTTATTATTGTCACTTTGTAAATGGTTTTTAAAGAACAAATAATATTTTTAGTTAATATTCAATTAAGAAATATATTTTGACGAATTAATGGATTTTTGAATTAAATAATATTTTAATAAAATATTATTACTAAATTACTTTTTATTAATTATAAATGATCGTACATTTTTTTAACAATTATATTTTTTATTATGGTTTGAAAGATGTGTTTATCAGAACCAATGAATTTTCGATAAATTTCGGTTATTATTTTAAAATTAAAAATTCAAATATTTAGAAAATTATTTAGATAAAATGAATATTTTTTTTTGATTCAGGATGTAAAAATTATCTAACGGTAAATGTTTCATAATTTTATGAGGTAGTTTAATTTTTGGGTAAAAATTAAATACTGTTTAAATATATAATGTGTTTTATGACATCATAATGACCCAATAGTGATGTAATAAAATAATATAAATGGTTCATTCGGCCAATATATTTTCTAAATTTAAAATAATGTGATTTCAGATTTTTTTGATTAATTTTATGGTGCCTTAGTGGACCCTCCAAGACATAAAATATTTTAACTTTTTAAAATTATTTCCTTAAGAGTGTGGCTCACCTCCACATAAGCAAGCCTAATATTTTAATAAATTCATCCATTGGCCATATAAAATAATTTTTTTTACTCCACTTTGGAAGAAACCATGGTATGGTTTCTAGTTTTGATTAGTTTAATGTGTAGTGTCAAGAAAATAAATAACAAATAACTCCCTCTCCTTTCCTACATAAACCCACTCAATCTCCCATTACTCTTCACTGAAACCATTTGGAGATCAAAAATCCTTTTACCTCATCTCTATATAATCCTTCCAAGGTTCCCCAAGATCCCAATAATCCTCTCTCAAGCCTCTCCCAAGACTTTGAGATCACACTTCCATGTAAGGGATCCTCACTTTCCTTCCTTCTTTATTTATGTCCAAGTTTCCTTATATATTTAAACCCTTTTATTTTCAATTAAAAATGTTGGGGAATTATTTCTCACCTACCATATACTTACCTCCTCATGTTTTAATGATTATATACCCCTTTATCTCTCATTAATTCTTCCCATGTACACTTGTTACCATACTGAAATTCCATAAGGAATTTCTCTCTTCTCATTTACATTCAAGAAATTCTTTTCTATTATGAATCTAAATTCCATTACATATATTGTGATATTATGTTCTATGACCCCTTAATGCCCATTTCATGTAATAATTATGTGATACCCCTTTCTCTCTCATCAACCCATTGTATGATCTCTATTTGATGTCGTTATGCAGCTGAAGTTACGCCAACATTTCCCATGCCAAAATCATCATGTAAGTGAATACCATACCCATTTCTCTATTAAGGGTATTTAAATTTATGAACATGTACTTTTTTATTTAGGACTTACATTTATGTATTCAAAATCTATTATTCTTGGAATAAATTATTATGTTTAGTGAATCCATGTTGTATGATCCATGTGGCATGCTTATGAATGAAATGAAATGTTTATAAAGGGTGTGCCTTGATAGCACTCCAATGCGTTGGGTAAAGATTGGTACCATGATAAGTCAAGTAAAATAAGGTTTTTTTCATGATAATTCAAGTGAAATTATGGTTTACTCATAATAATTCATGTTCAATGAGGGTTTAATCATGATTTGTGTGCATTGGGCCTTGGATCATGCTAATATCATGTTAAATATTGTTGCCACATTTCCATGTTATGATAATCATGTTATATCAGGCCTCTATGATCATGTTTCTCTAATGATCCATTGATATTACTATTTCCTAACATGTACTGTATTCTTCATGTTATGCGTTGTTTACTCCCTTACTGGGCTTTATGGCTCACTCTTTTCACATGTATGTTCTCAGGTTATCCCATACAATGCTAAGTATGAGAGAATGTTGTGGTCATTTAAAGGAAGTTTTCCATAAAGATGTATTTTTATGTCTTAAGTTGTCATGTAATGTCATTAATTTCCCAAGAAACTAGACCTATCAATCCTTAGAGTTGTATTGCATGCAATTTTATTTAATAAATCATGTTTAAGTGTGTAATAAAGGGCAGGGTTGTTATATCTTTTATTCTTGTTGTTGAAGTTATGATATTAAACCTGTATTGCTTGATCAAAAAACAATACTCAAAAAATGGTAAGGATACCTTTTTAAGTCCAGGAAAAAACATCTGATCCTCCAGAATCTACAGGCCTCATTCTGACATATGGCCAAGCTTCTGATGCCATAACGTCATCAACACTTCCATAAAGGTAGTTGATGAAACAACTATCTCCGCCTCCTTGTATGTTTCATCCATAAGCATGTATAGGTTCTTAGAGATATTATCTTGCTTTATTACCAAAAATGTACCCTTCAAGATTCTAATCACATTATTCTCCTTGTGAGTCTTGTATCTGATGTCATCAAATTGTCCTAAAGATAATATGTTCTTCTTCAGTCCCTTCACATTGCGCACTTCTTGGATGGTTCGAACAATATCATCATGCATCATTAATTTTATGGTACCGAATCCAACGATCTCTAGGGTGTGATTGTTTTCCATGTACAAAAGTCCTTTTGGGATGGTTTTATACTGGTCAAACCATTCCTATCGAGACATCATGTGCCTTGTTTCTCCTGAGTTGATTATCCATGCATCATTGAGATGTTACCTACTTCCAGTAGTCATCGCTGCTTAACTAACTAGTATATCTCTATTTCCTGAAGTAATCACTACATTTATACCCATTTCAAGATTCTTTATCCCACTTGAACCATAGTTCATCATCATATCTGATGGTATTTCATCAATTTTCATTTGATAATTTTCCTTTTGCATTACTGCCTGCATCTTTATTTTCCACAACAAAAAATTATTCCTGTTGAATTTTTTGATCTCAAATTTCACCGCCATCTAGACACAAGATCAATATAGAACCTCCAAAACCACACAGTGGTGTATTTAATAATCTCAACAAATTTTTTCTGATGTGGCAGATCAACTGGAATTGCAATCATAGAGCATACTCAAATTTATGAGAATTATTAATATTCAAAAAATGTGAACAACACCAGGCCAGAACCTACCTTTGATACCACTTTTTAGGACCTTAAAAAATGATTGGGCCAGGGTAGAAAAATAATCATGAGATAAAATGAAGTTCAAAATGCGAAAAAAATGGATACCATATGTAATGTGGAAAAACCCCCAAAATGGAAGGGGTAAAAAGCCATGGGAAAATAGAATGATCACTATGGGGTAAAAGTGGGTACACACTCCTTCACTATTATAAGGAGAAAACACTCAAAAAAATATCTCTTGAATATGGTGGAATAAATAGCCTCATAAATACCACACATGAATGAGACCAATTGGTGGAGATGAGAATTGATGAAGGATGATCTTTAGCAGAGGGGATAACCTCCTTTTATAGGCCTCCTCACCCGTGCCCACTACCTTCTCCCACAGGATGATTTTGTGGGGGTTTGGAAACCAACCCCGCCCACCCCCATTGACAAAGTGAAGGTGGAATTGTTCCAATTTAATCAATTCTTCCAAAAAAATGATAGAGGAGTTTCTTGTTATTAATTCCACACAAGAATAAGCTGATAGGATGATGAAAAGATTGATTTTGGTGGATATTAATAGTGATAAGAGAGCATGGGTAAACAAGAAGGATATAAAACTGATAAGAGGATTAAATAAATGAAAGATCAACATAGAATATTACACCCAAATCTATGACAATTAGTCTTATCACTATGAAGACCTTATAAAGGATGATCCAAAAAATTAGGTAACATATCACTCTTAGAAACTATTTAGGGATAATGTTTCCAATAGGCTTACATTTTTTTCAATTAATATGTGTTTTCTATAATTTATGTTCTTTTTTAACCTTGTGGTTTCTCACGTTTTTCTTAAAATCATTTTGATAATAAAAATTTAATTTTCAGTCAGTATATCCTAAAAATACTTCAAGCATCTCTTAACTAAGTTCAAAACCCAATTATTAAAAGTATTTGATCATATAATATTCCAAGATAAATAAAAAATTATTCCTAAAATAAAATACCATATTTTTTTAAATGAATTTAATATTTACCGAAAAAAAGGTCATAGTAACCTAGACATCATACAGGCCAGTGGTCGTGTAGAAAACCCTTATCATCCTTCAATTGCGAGTTCAAGCCCCTAACTTTTTTGGATGTGACGGGTTGTCACCAAGAATATGAGTTTTCCCTTTTTTTCTTTAAAAATGAAAACTAATTTCTCCCTAAAAACACTTTATTTTGATCCTAGTGGTTATAAACTCCCCATAAAAAAATATCTCCAAAATTCATAATAAGATCTCACTGCTTAAAACCTCAATGGGGTGTCTAATACTTTGAACTTATGATCATTCTTAAGATTATAGACCTATGAAAGTATCCATAACCCTTAAGATAACATCATATGAAAACATCATATTATCCAAAGTTATCTAAACCAACCTTTAATATTGACAATAATGAATCTGAACTCACACTCCTAGATATTGTGTTGAAATCCATAGCCTTACATTTTTAGCATTGATGTTGAAAATTGTGACCCAAATTTTTATTCTAATCCTTACAACCTAAAAAGGAAAAATTGGATCATGTATAACCTCAAATAACATTTAGGTTTAGAGTTTCAGATAATTAGTACAAACTCTTACATAAACAACTCATATCAATTTGGAATCATAAGTCATAAAAAGTATATTTCACCCATTTAACCCGAACTATCTTATTTTAAAATTGGTTATCAACCTTATCCTTGTGAAATAATTTATAGACATAAATCATTCAACATCCACTACTTAAAAAACAATTTATCCTAATGGATCTATACCCATGATTTTGAAGAACTGTGGGTATAGTCTTTCTGTTCAAGTCTATGACAAAAATTTATTAAAAACTATTGGTATATGGTTTTCTATACCAATTTTTTTAAAAAAAATTGGTAGAGAAGTATCGATATTTCCATTCAAATCGGGCTCCTCCTCCCCTACTCCTCATTCAAGCCCTAAGCCTACCCAAGCGTCCTCTATGTGTCCATTATTCCCACCTCACCTTGGTCTATTTTGGCCTCCTCCATCCCCATATCAACTAGATTTTTCATCCCCCTCCTCTCTTTAGATGATTTTGTCCTCCCCTTTCCCTCCTCTACTAAAGTTGGCATCCACCATGTGATGTTTCACCCGTCTAATTATTTTTTTTGACAATTGTTTTGTTGGTATCTTTGTGAGGTAAGAGTTTCTTCCCTACCATCCTTCCTACTATTATATTATATTGGGGATTTATATATAGTGGTTTATTCATTGATAATGATTAGTATTTTTGTTATTTTAGAGTGTTATAGTTCATGGGAGAACCATGTTGAGAATGTGGGACTTTAAACATTGAAATTCATTATTTTGTGATGAAATGAACTCATACACAACTTTTTTTAGGTGATTTAACATTTTTCATTATTATAATTAGTGTGGAATTATCATTATTTAAATTCCTTATGAAATTAGAAGATATTATACTAAAAATAAAAAATATATAAATTCATTGTTAAGGAGTGAATATATTTTGATATATATGATATTTCATTTTCTCATTTTGGAACATAGATTATTTAGAGGAACCTATTGATTATACTGGTATTATCACCCCTACTTCTATATATTATTAATATAATTTTTAAAATGGTGTTTGAGATTGGGCTGACTATACACAATCTTAATATGGTGGATTATTAGAAATTGAAGGATTTATTATTTCTTAGGAATAGATTGAATCTAGTATTGTCCTCAATTTTTTTTTGGTTGTATGATATTATGTGGATATTTATATTTTGATTAAGATATTGGGTTAATTTCTTGCATGTTTTTTGGTGTTTATTGGTGTATTTCTTCCTTTATAGTGATTAAAGAGGTTATTTTCTCTTAGATTACATTTTTTATAACCTCATTTCTAGTATCCAACCCATAACCAATTAGAGTTATGCTTTAGGGGGCACACCCAACTTCACTATTGACTTAGAATGGGTTCTTTTAGAGTTGGGTTGTGATAGTAGGAAACTGAGGGTAGAAAATAAATCGATCAGAGTCTCAATTAAAATGTTAAGGAAAATAATTATTTCCATCCCATTGGTAAATAAAATATTTAAAATTGAATTGGAGGAGGAACACCATACTTTCCATGATGAAAATAATGAATGAAAATCTAGTAATATCATAACTCAATCAAGAATTTCTTTGAATTAATGAAGAATAATGGGAATGATATATTGGCCAAAGTTAGGCTCAGATAACGAATGAATAAAATAATTACATGTTTATTATAAAATTATAAATATAGTAGAGTTTCTTGATGATTTTATTTAATTAAAAATTAAATTTATGATAATCCATTGACCATTTCCGTGTACTTGTTCACCAAAGAAAACAATAATTCAAAATGTAATGGATATCAATAAAAATCACAACGAGTAACACATTAGGTTTTTAATTACCAAGGAAATTATAAAAAAACTAAAAAATATAAATGAAGCTAATACAGTCATAGAAGGGAAGACCTTTACTTTCAAAAAAATATTGAAAAATAGGATTCAACAATAAAAGTAGTTAGAGATACTCTATCAAATAAATCCATTATTATTAAATTATGATAAAAAATTTGTTTTGAAATTTTATAGGAAAAACTGATTTGGAAGTACATAAAATTATCTAATATGTTCTTAAAAAAAGAGGATCATCTAAATATAGGATCATTAATTATTTTCATAAAATTTGGAATTATTTTTGTTAATTTAATGTAATAAATAATTTTATAGTTTACCTAAAATAGTTTTCTTCTCTTGTACATTATCGAGAAAATACAATAAAAATGATAATATGGGTTACAAAATCTATTTTAGCTAACATTATTGTACATGAAATATTTTAAGTAAAAATATATTTAGATGTAGAATTAAATTATATCAGTGATACCCTAATAGATAATAACATTATTTTACTTAGTATATGAACATAATTTTTATAAGTTATAGCTCGGTGACTTCTATAATTTCAACCACCTATAAAATCTTGAAGGTGGACATGCCACATTTGTAATAATGCAATGATAAAAATCCTTGATGTATACACCACTATAATTATCAATTATATTATTATATTTAAATATATTTTTTATAGTGTTTTACCAAAGTATAATTTTTAAACTATTAGTCAATTATGATATTTTAGTTATAGAGTTTCCTTTTAGAATGAAATAATAAATGTCATAAATTCCAAAGGTAAAAATGAATTTTCAATATATAATTTTCAATGTGTATATGTTATTGATCTAAAAACAATTTCTTGACAAAATGGTAGATTATTCATTATTATTGATAGTTTTCATATGATATGGCATGTACATTATAATCATTATCACACATAGATATCCACCTTGGTTCTTTATTTGTAGTAATTGCTTATAGCATATGTTATTTCTCTTCATATTTATTTTTCTAGCTACAAGTATGCTTTGATGACTTTAGTATTAAAATTGGTTGGAATGAACTTTTTAATTATGGTTTAAATTATTTATTGGAATATAAAATTTTCCCTTGTAACAGAATGGATAGAAGTTGGATGTATCATATCGATCAAATTTCAACCAAGTTTAAAAAGAATTTGGATTTGTTTTTCAGATTTTTTATTAATAATGCTTCAGATAGAGGTTGTATATAGTGTACATGCTATAATTGTTTTGGAATACCATAGTTGAGCTAGGAAGAAGTTATATGTCATATAAAAAAATCTTTATTTCAAATAAACTATTCTATCTGGTATCACCATGGAGAGATAGGACAATAATATACTATTCATGAATGAAAATAAATAACTGGTATAAAGAATTTGATAATTGATCAGTTTCAATTTATACATAATCATGATAGATAAATTATTCTAATGAAAGAATACAATGATTTCAATACACATGAGAAAGAGACTAGAGATGATGATGTTGATAGAGTGAAAATTTTAATATTTGATTCCAGAACTCTAGTAGGAATAATTAAAATGAACAAGTTGGAATTTTTAATGTGGTTATATCATGGAAAAACATGTATGGAATTTATTATACTTCCATTGATTATATTCTTATCATTTTAAAATAATTTCTTCCTAATGGTGAAGATGTTCCCACAAGTAATTACAAGGCACGAAAGTTAATTAAGTACATTATATTTTCAACTAATAGAGTTCATGATTTTTTAAAATACAGTAGTTTATTTTGGGCATAAATAGCTGATCATAATGACTATAAATAATGTGGTACATCTTGATGGAAGGAAAATATATATGAAACCCCATATTGTGTTCCACAGAAAACCATGTGGCACTTTCCATTGAATCCCAATCTTCAAAATCTATTCACATCTACAGAAATCTCTTCCAATATGCGATGGAAAGATGCTAATAGAATTAAAGGTAATTATGAGCGGGTTCATCTCGCAGATCCATTAGCATGTTGTTAATTTGTTGCAAAACATCATGATTTTGCATCTGATGTGCGTAATGTCAGGTTGGGTCTATCATGTGATGGTTTTAATTTCTTTGGTCATATGCTTACTACTCACAGCATGTGGCCAGTTTTTATTCATGGTTATAATCATCCTATGTGGATTTATATGAAAAAACCTTTCACTTTCTTGAGCATTCTGATATTTGGACCTTATGATTCCTTTAATGATATAGATATGTACTTTCAGTCGTCAATAATACATTTGAAGCATCTTTGGGATATGTGTGTGCAGACATTCGATGCTTCTTTAAAAAATATAATTTAGATGTGTTCTGCCCTTCTATGGACTATAAATTATTTCCCTACTTATACAATGATGTATAGTAGGAGCATGAAGGAAAAAAATCATGTCATGTATGTATGAAGAATACATGATCGAGAAGGCTTAAATATCATTGTAGTTTTAGTTTCATGGGGAATTGATGATTCTTATCAATGGATCATCAATACTGGAAGAATCGTCAGAGGTTTAATAATACTGTTGAAATTGATCAACCACCTCAATGTTTTTAAGGTAGTGATGTGCTTAAGGAATTAAATGATTTTAGATTTCCTTTCGGGAAAGGTTAGAAGAAATATAAAAAGAGGAAGAATGTTGACGCTGAATCCACTTACAATTGGAAAAAGAGAAGCATTTTTTTGAGTTTCAATATTAGTCTACCAATTTATTACATAATTGTTTAAACATAATGCACATTGAGAAAAATATATGTGAAAAAATTCTTGAAATTTTTCTTAATATCAAAGGAAATACCAAAGTTGAATTCCAATATCTTTGGGACTTGTTGGATTGGGGTATTAGACCAAAACTGCATCCTTTTTGTATCGGTGGAAATAAATGGAAAGTCCCTTATGATTCTTATGTGATGACCCCATTAGATAAATATAAATTTATGAAATTATTGGAGAATATCAATATTCCTGATGGATATTACAACAACATATCTAGATGATTCAATAGAATGGATTTGAAACTAAAATCCCTAAAAACTCATGATTATCGTACCTTTCTTGATGAATTGATTCCAATAGAATTTCAGAATTTTATATCTAATAATGTAAGGGTGATAGTGATTTTATTGTTCTATTTTTTGGAGACCTTTGTGCAAAAAGGTTATATAAGGTATTGATCATAAAAATGCATCATAAGCCTCCATTAATTTGGTGTGATATGGAAAAAAATCCTCCACCCTTTTTGACACGCATGTTACATTTAATAGTCTATCTTCAAACTGAAACACTTCTTGGGGGACCAGTTAATTTTTTGTGGATGTATCGTATTGAAAGAAATATGTCCACCATGAAATCATATGCATGCAATAAGAATTATCCTGAAGGTTCAATTGTGAGAGGTTATTTGGGTCAAGAATCTATTGATTTTTGTTCAATATACTTGCCTGATTTGAGAACCAAACATAACCAGCTAATGAAAAATGAAGATGAAAAATATGTGGAAATTGAACCCTCATTTTCATCTCCTCCCCAAAAAGGAGGAATTATTAGGTCCTATACATTAGCTACATTGAACCTTGAAGAGTGTGATATGGCACATGGAACAGTCTTATTTTAACTGTGGGTTTTTGATGACTATATCAATTAAGAAATTCAGATATTTATTTTTTATCTCATATTATGACATTTCACATATACCTCCGAAATTTATTATCATATTTTTTAGGGAATATAAAAAAATTATAAGTAGAGTTTATCGATCTTTTCCTTTGAGAATGAGAGATTCTTTACATAGACTAGAGTTTATTTCTTGGTTGAAATCAAAGGTGTGACCATTAAATTCATTATATTTAATTATATATTTTCATTTAATTGTACTATTCATAAATATTTCAGGTCTTGAGTTGACCTGGTGACTTCATTTCTCAAGAATTAAGAGCATTGGATTTTGGTCCCAATTCTTTGGTTCGTGAATGAAAATATTTAATAATAAATGGATATAATTTTTTAGAACTAATCAAGCGGAGAAAATGAGAACACAATGTTATGGAATTATGTTAACTGCAACAAAGGATTGTTATGAATGTGTATCTGATAGTTTTACTCAATATGAATATGTGTATTATTATGGACTTGTTGAGAAAATATTTTTATTGGATTACTACTCTCAAGGTCAATTCAATATGATGAAATTAAAATGGTTTGATTTGATGATGTGACAAGGTACATTTATTGATGACTATAGATTCATAGTTATTGACATGAGTTGATTATGGAATACTGATGAACCATACATTTTGGCATCAATGGAAAAACAATTTTTTTATTTGAAAGATCCTCAGTGTCCAAATTATGATTTCATTAATGAAGTAATCCCAAGACATATTTTTCATGATGCTGGTGATGAAATTTCCACCATTAACACCCCCATTGGTGTTGACCAAAATATATCATTTGATTATTCAAATTTTCCCATTATGAGAGTTGATGTTGAACCTGAAGTAGTGGTGGGTAATATATAGAAGCAACTATATATGTTATATGTTCATTTAGTTTACCTTCACATGAGTTTCTTCGATTAGTATTACAATAATTACTTTAATTTTGTTTTAGTTTGGAATGATATGTTTTTTAGTATCGTTTAGTGTTGTTTCATTTAATTATATTAATTTCAATTTTGAAAACTAGGTTTGAAATTAGTTTTTAAAAAATTTATAACTTGGTTTTAAATTATTGTTACTAAAAGATGTCATGAAATTTCTTATTCCTTGTTCGACTTATAAGTTGTATTCATGAATTATAAAATCTATTTACAAAAAATATACATTTTATTTTTATGTAGATTATGCCAAATACTTCAAAAATTCTAGGTATGATCCCCCAGATGCCTCCATCATCTCATTTACCCTCTTCTTCCCATTCCATATCTACACTGCGTCCATGGATGTTCCCACCTTTAACATATACATACCCAATGATGTATCCCCAATCCTAATACCCATATTATTCCATGTTGATGTTGCCTCCAATTATTACCATCCATCCAACATTGGATGAGCCTGTCCCTTCATCTCCCACACTAGTGCATGAATACCACAAATATCATGCATTGGAATAGACACTTACTTCAGAGGCTGCAAATCTAGGACATCCCACATATCCATCAAAGTCTATTGAGCAGCCTGGAGCATATTCTCTTTATCATAATTGTGTAAAATTATATCACTTTATTTTTCTCATGTTTTATTGTGACTTAATTATTCTTTTCCTACTCCTTTATTATTCAATGATATCTTCTACTAGGTGATGTGGGTGCAATCATATGAATAAATCCTAGAATTTCTAGACAAGGATAATCGTGGATTACAATAATGAAAATTATATGGTAGGTCAAAATACAAGGAAATGTAGAAGTTTTATGTCCACTCTAGCCAAATACAATGATATCATTCTGGTGGAACTGATGTCATGGAGACATATTAGTAAAGACATCAATGACAAAGCATGAAATCAGATATGGGTAATAAAATTTTATAAATTTATATCTATATTAATTTTGTATTTATATTAAATAACATGTTTGTTGCAGAGTCAGTTTAACTTCCCCGACATAGAATATGCTAAAACTGTAATGTTGATGGATGTTGGGGAGTTATGGTGATCATACAAGCATGAGTTTTATGTTGGTTGGAAGAGTAGAGTAGGTTATAATTTATAGGGTGTACCCACATTTCCCGACTGTCCAAAAACTCAATATCAAGAAATTATTGCACATTGGAAGACTAATGAGTTTAAGGTATTTCCAATATTTAATGGTTTTCATATAAAATTTAATTCTTATTACTTGTATTGGAATTTTTTTAGTAATATTCAGTAAAACCCCAATAGAAAGAAAAAAGATTCAATGACATATGTATACCCATTGGGGTGCACTACAATTCTCGATCAGGTGAAGCACCAGATACTTTAATTTGAATTAAAATAATTTCCATCCCAATTTCATAAGATTTAGTTACAACAACATATTTTCCCCCTATAATACTAAAAATAATATACTTCAACTTATTACTATATATGTTAATTATTATTTTACCTTAAAATTATGTTTCAGCTGATGTAGATCTCCATTCATTGTAATCACCAACCCAATCAACATATATAAAACCTAACATATTCAGTTATTCACTAATTCAATAAGAAATACCATAACTCAGTGAATTTTTAACATATGTGAGAATTATTTTTTCTTTCAACATATGTGTCACTTTAGGATCATGCTGATATCTTTTATAATTATAAATTGCATATAGTATATATAGAATTATTATCTTTTGATAAAATATTCTTCCAAGGATTCTCTAAAATTATTTCTGATTTGTGGTATTTCTTACAATGTCTCTTATCAATCTCATTCCAATTTTTATGACCTAATATGATGTATGTGATCATCAGTGTTGAGCCTTTTTATATTTTGGACCTATTGTATTTAAGAATATATTGGGATATAAAATTTTTATAAATCCAATAATCAAATTTTTCTAAATATCTAGAAATGAGAATCAATTAGGTACCAAACTACAAGAATGTATTATTGAAAAAATTATAGTGGCCAGATATCTTTCACAAAGAATAGGGAGATCAATTTTTTGATGCAAAAAATTTATGATATTATGTTTTGATCTACTTAAAAATTGATTAAAGGAAAACACTTGTGTATTCTAATCAATGAAATGATTGAGAGAACTAGTAATGAAAATATTTTTCCTCAATGTAATCTCTATTAATTTAGTACATCACATAATCCCAATGGTACATCACATACAACCTATATATGTAGTTTTATGATCCATTGTTATAAATTCTCCTAGTTGGTTATGCACTAGAGATATATTTAATGAATGTTATGAATAGTGTTTTGAAATATGAGAGTTATATTTTAGAATTCATAGTATTTTTTTGCACATATATCCATCCCTAAAATTTCTATAATTGGAAAATGATTCAACATTATCCATCCCATTAAATTCCATAATATATTCAATAAATTTTTGAAAGTGAAACTACCAAATGTGGACCATGAACTAGTAGAAGGTTCATACTTTACAACATTTTATGGAATAAAGATACCTATAATTATCTATACACACTGGACTTTAATATCCACCACTATGATTTATAATTGTTTCTCAGAAGAGTGAGCCAATATTCTATAGTAATTCCAGTATTGTGATGGTTTGGGAATCCTCTTGATCCCATGACCACCATCTCCCTACAAAAACATTCCAAATACAATTCACACTTATGTTTTGTATTATATATTACCATTTAAATGGGATACATTCACTGTTATAATATGTGCAACAATGAATGATTGATATTCTAGAGTATGGTTTTCTTTAATTATCCCCCAGGATCTCATTCCATATACCCAAAAATGGGATACACTAGTTTTTTATAAATCTCATGTGTTATGTGAACCCCATCATATAAAATTTTTAATGTTTTCACCATGGGTTCCAGTGTCCTAGTATACCAAGAATGATATTTCCAAACCTATATGTAAAATTATATATGACTTGAATCGCCTCATAAATCCCCATAGCTGATAGTTAATACTTTAATTTCATAGAATCTCCACGTGATCATTCCCATTCACAACCAATGATAAGGTAGAATGAGTAGAACACAAAAGGTGTGTTTTCAAAAGGCTTGATATTCTATTTTCCCTTTATGGGTATAATTCACTACTATTTATCGACATATAATTTCAATTCCATATATGAGTTTTTCAAAAGTAGAGGAAATTATATAAAGTGAATAATTTTTTTTATAATTCCACCCTTTCCACCACAAAAGGATCTATTTTTTTGGGTGGGTTGGGAGATTTTAAAAAACAAAAAATATATTTGATCCCTCGACATTGATTCCAAGATGAAGTTCTGGGTGTTTTTAGCACATAAGTAATATTTTTAACTTCCAAACATGCGTTAACCACAAGGTATAGTGTAGGAATATGTATTTAATTTACAAATTGATGTTTTGTATCCCATAATAAAATCAAACTATAATTTCTCATATAAATATGTAGTTCTATCTCATGTTTTGAAGGTCTATAAATTCAGATATGAAGTCAACGTCTCAGTCTACCTACATGAATCACGTACACCATTTGAGGATGTTCCATACTTTTATAGGTAAAACCATGGGACAAAAAGGAATTATGATGGGAGGTTATTTCACGTGATCCCTTCATTCATTGACCCACATGAAGAATCAATTGGGTAACCCCTAATATGGAATTTGGATAATGTCTACATGGCCACTCTAAATTGGTGAAGACTTATGTAGAACCACCATGTACTCTGAAATGGATGATCGTGTTTTGTATTAAAAAGGATGTTACCCATGGTTTTAATCTTCCTCTTTATTTACTCAATGTATGTCCTGTATTTTACTCCCATGAAAATAAGGATATTTAATTTTAACGTTCCTATGGAATGCCCCCAATCCCACGATTTTTTTTCTTAGATGCTGAAGTTGATTCCAACTCTCATGGGTTTCCATATACACCATTAACTAGTTATATTTTATCCTATTAGGATAGATCAGGAAGGATTCATGTTATATTTCTTTTGAGATTCCACTAATCATAGAACCCTTTATACTACCTTCAAATCAATCATCAATCTTTCCTGACTAGAGATTCATGTGATTATGTCTTGAATTCCTTCCATTTATTTGATTCTTTTAACTAGTGATCTTAATCATATGACCTTAAAATATAAGACAAAGGTATCCATATATTGTCTATAAAAGTAATCAAAACAATCATCATCTCATAAATATAAATTTTATGAAAATGTTCATAGTTAGTTAACATTAAATGGAATGACAATTTCCTATCTCACGTGGCCTTAAAATAAACTGAGCGGTCCTTCCTGCATAACCAAATACTACATATCCCATAATCATTTCATGATGCCATTAAACTAAAAGGAATGATCAATTTTATTGACTTAAACTATGAGAATCATTATTAATTATTAGTTTAATTCCATGATCATATAAATTTAAACTAAATTTTATTCTATATTGATGTGTAATAATTTTTAAACCTTATTTTTTAAATATTTATATCACTCCATAACATATTTATTTAAACCATGACACAAAAATGGATGAAATTTTATTTTCATAAAAGGGGATATATATAAAGACCTCTCCTGGTGTAATCAAAACACCATGTAACATCCCACTATTATATTAATTTTTCAACATAATTGACAACATATGAATCTAACATAATATTTTCCACTTCATTGATTGATGAAAACTAAAGTGTAAACCTTTGTTATTCCAAGATGGATCAAAGATATAAAATAAAATTTTGAATTATTTTATAGGAAAAAACTCAAATATAATATTATTCCTTGGTTAAAAAACATTTTTTCATAAACCTTTAACTTTCATTAATGATAGAAAATTAAAGTGTAAACCCTTTTCCTTGTCAGATGAAAAATATTCAATAGCATACAAATCACCCCATTCTAGATGGAAAAAATCATTAGTGAATACAATTTACCTTTCTAGATGGTATTGAACACAAAAACAAATCCTTTTACCTTTCAATACATTGCAAAATTATAGTGTAAAACATTCACTTTCAGGGACGATAGTAGACTCATGTGTAAAACTTTATAAATTTTTGATGGAATATAAGTGCTATATAAACCTTTCACCTTCCCATATGACACAAAACCACTTTATAATTCTCATCCATTCCTAGAGAAAATTCAATATTAGATTTCCTACCAATATAAAATTGGACTAATGTGTGATCTCTCTTAATAATTTATAATCATGAGATTTCAAGTTCCCTAAAGATCGTATTATTTAATTTTATTAAATACACATTAAAATGCATCAGTATCATTTGACACATTTTATTAAATGTAATTAGTATTATTACTTGGAATAGTTTCATGAACTAGACATAAATCTTAAAATAGTTCATAGACTAAAAAATAAAGTTCTTTTTGTGATCATTCAACCTCTCAGGCTATCATTGATTATTTTTACACATAATGGCTATCATCTATACACATAATAGATTCAAATTTATATAGGAGGGTTTTAGGCTTATACAAATTTATTTTTATGATTATTTCATTTATTTTAAAGTTATTACATTTTATTTTTATTCAAGATTATAAAATTTTTAAATCGTTAATATGTGAATAAAAATCAATGTCATTTTTAGAAATCTATATTGGTCGTCAAAGGTCATATACCTCGATCTAAATTATTCTTTTCAAGTAGGAAGAAAAAAATGGAAGCGTAGTAAATTCACAAACATAAGAAAATTTTGTAAGTTTTTTATTTTTATTTCATATATTTAAATGAATTTTATAATTAAATATCTTGTTTATATTTTCAACAGACTTCCCTGGATGCCCTTGAGGATAAATAAGATGACAAATTGAGGTCGAACAATCACTTGAGTTAGGTTATAAGTGACAAGAACTAGGGAAGAGTCTAATGTTGACCCGGGAAAAACATAATCCCCTCTATTTATTGGCCCTCATCAAGATCCTCTCAGTGCTATCAGACGGTTGAGATGAAAAGCACTAATGTGGAAGTAGTTAAAGCAAAAAAATAGCTTTATAGGATCATGAAAAAAGTAAATCGTAGCGTGAAAGAAGTAATATGATCATTGAAAAATTCCTAAAAGATATGTTAGTAATTAGCCAATCGCTTTTATCAAAGGATGCTACTACTATTGATTCATATATTCCAATGATGCATTCTTCAAATGATGCCTCAAGTGATGCTAATGAAGGTCCTAGTGGCGATCGAGATGAAGGTGGTGACGATGATAGTTTTGATGATTTTGATGCTCCATAAGATGTTATTGGTGAGGATTATGTTGTTTCTACTACTGATGATGATGATGTTGTTGATGGTGAGGATGAGGATGTTGGTTATGGGAGATATATTGATCCCCATCATTTTTGAATTAGTAGGAAGGAGACTTGTGTAGTCCTGTAATGACTTAAATTTATTTTTTATGGATTTATATGTATATTTTAGTATTTTATATGGTTTTAAAGTTATTAAAAACTATTTATTGGATCCTAAATGTAGAAAATATGTACTGAATCGAAATTTGTTTTACATCTTCAAGAATTTGGGGTAGAAGGTGGTGGTACTGCTTCTAAATGAAGGAAAAAACCTATACCCATGGTTTATAGAATAGTGCATATAGGTTCTCTAATGGGGATATATAGACCCATGGTTTTAAAACCAGGGGTGTTGAGTTATACACATGGTTTATTGAATCCATGGGTATAACAAAATCAAAGTGACTTATACCCATGATTTTATACAAATTGTGGGTATATGCCTATACTAATACCCATACTCCCCACAGTTCCCAAAACTATGGGTATAGCCTATACCCATGGTTTTGGATGTTATACCCATGGTTCAAAACCATGGGTATAGGTGCCTTTTCTAGTAGTGAACATTCTTTAAAACCTGGGTAAAATGAAACATAATAATGGTGAGCTCAGATGATCAATAAGGATAAAAAAACTCATTAACAATTAAATGTCATCAATGAGAATAATAGTGCATAAGGGTAGGATGACATAATAAAAGTGCATGAGGGAATCATAAAATAACTAATACCCATCAATACATAGACCATCAAATATGAAAATATAGTAAAGTAAGGAGTCATCAAAATCAATAATCATGATCCATGTCATATAAATATTGATCATTAGAGACATTATAAACCCATAAAAATAAATGATAAAATATATTGTTATCTTGAAACATCATCTCATTGAACCCTTACATAACCCTTACAAATGGAATAACCAATATGGACAACTTCTATCTCCGGAGTATGCAATGCATTAGAGCACTGTCAGGGAGCACCCATCATATAAACTGTAATAGGATCGAACAGAGCTATCTTCTTCCACCAATAATTTATAATTTCCAAGAACTGAATACATATAGAATTCATCAAAATTTATTGAAACAACCTTTATTCTTTTCAGAACAAGATTAACCTGCGAAAAGGAAACAAGATCCACTACAATCTCTTTGAAATACGATTGACCCATAGAAAAGAAATGGGTTTCACATAAATAACATTAGTAAATAATAAAACTATAAAAAATAAACAGGTTTTATAACAATCTCTTTACAACATGATCAACTTATGGGAAAAATCTATTTCACAACAATATCTTTAGGGCATAATCAACCCATGAAAAAATGGGTTTTACAAAAATCTACTTGAAACAAACATGATCCATCTAAAGAATTAATAAGGATGGTATCAATATAAAATATCCCCAGTGGAGGATAAGTAACAACAATTTTTTTGAATTTTATGAATTGAGATACCATTAAAAGATCATTAAAACATTCTTGAGGAAAATTATCATTGAACATTCCAAAGCATCCCACACCACTTTGAAACATTTAAATTATAATCCACATGAAAGAATAACATTAAAGTAAAATTATAATATCATTGGAATAATTATATTCATGATATAACATGTCAAAAATGATGTATATATACCTCATAAAATAAGACAGGTGTATAACATAAAAAACGTCAAAAAGAGGAAAAATTATGAAAAAAACCCATTACTGCTTTGGTAACTTTAAGACCATAAAACACATGAAAGAATAATAATTAAATAAAACATTTAAATAACATTATTTTAAAATAATTTAATATATAATATATCAAAAATATCAGAAAATACACCACACAAAATAAGTAATTGGTGAAAATGGCGTATGTCTCATAGAAGTAAAAGTGTGGAAAGAATCCTTTACCTTGAGTCTGACTTGTCACATGTGTATTTATATTATAGAATAATAAACTTATGTTAATTATATACTTTATTGAGAACCTTTTTCATGTTTATTAGTACTTTTATTTCAATTATTACAATGTTTTATAAAACTACTTAAACAATTAAGTTTATGTTGAGTGTTTTGATCCTATTCGGTTTATGTGTCAAAAACGACTTTGGTTGGCCGAATAAGGTCAAAGAGGTCATTATATAAAAATAAACAGGATAAAAATAATGAAATAATTATCATATTTATACATCAATTATACATTTAAAATAAATCATGAAATATGGTTATAAAAAATGAACCAATGTTACAATCATGGAGATGGAAGGCTGTATATACGAATGAGAAACATTCCCATTTTTCAATGATCTTTATAGAAATAAGGTAAGTAAAATTTATTATAATAGAATTATAAATATATCATATATAAAATACTATTTAATAATATATAATCATATATAGAATTAGTTTTATGTGAAAGGAATTTCATCGCATCGAGGAGGTGGTAGTCCATGTATCCACGAAGAACGTTATCACTTTTTTAGTGTGTGAAAGGGTAATAAATAAAATGATATATTACATTTCCTAAAAGTTACTTATTTAATTAATATTATATATATGTTATGTATGTCACATATATTTAATTAAACCTATCCTTAATACATTCCATTTAATGTGTGAACGTATCACATCACTTTGTGAAGGCGGTAGTCCACAAGTCCACAAACAATATTATCACATTTACTCAAAATGGAAAGAAAAAAGATATGTGTTATATAAAAATTAAAGAAGTATGAATACAATATAAGTATAATATATATCATATAAAAATATAGTGTCTATTATAATTCCCAACCATGATAGGTGGTAAAGGAAAAAACGAATGACATCATTTCATGAGGTGGTAGTTCACCATACACGAACAGTAATTTCGTTACCCATTTGATGGAAGTGTGTGTAGGTTGTAAAGACCCAAACTATTATTAATGAAAATTACTCTTGATCTAATTAAATGTCTTATTATGTAAAATGGTTATATAAAACATATTCTCTTCCTTGATTTATGTTTTTGGATTTTAAAATACTGTTAAGAATTGTTTTCGTTGCTAATATAGTCACTGAATAGTGAATACATGATTAGTATAAATATAAGGCTTTAACAAATCCAATTCACATAGACAAACGAAAGTGATTTCCTCATCTAGTAGAATTTATCCGTACGAAGCCCATTTTTTAGAGCTTATAAATTAGGTAGCGTCACTGGGATTCTCTCTTGACAAAGCCCAAGCTGAGCTTCAACACGTTAAGCTTAAATGGAATCACCTACAAGAGAAGTGGAAGTTAATAAGGATTACCACCTGGGAGATGTTATCTAAGTCACCCCAAGAGTCTATCACCATTGAACACCTTACTTTAGGTCTTATGTGGGTGTTATAAGGGGTAATGTAACAATACCCAAGAATAATGATTATGTACATTATTTTTGTATAAAGAATATATATTCATCGTACTTTGAAGTACAAATACTATTTTTAGTTAATATTTAAATTCAATTGAGAAATATTTTTTGATGAATTAAAGGATTTTTGAATTAAATAATATTTTAATAAAATATTATTATTACTAAATTACTTTTTATTAAATATAAATTATTGTAAAATTTTTGTAAATACAATTGTAATTTTTACTAAAGTTTGAAAACTGTTTTCGTCAAAACCCATGAATTTTTTGTAAATGTCGATATTTATTTTAAAAGTAAAAATTCACATATTTAGAAAATTATTTAGATAAAATTAATATTTTTTTTAATTATGATGTTGAAATTATTCAATGGTTAATTTTTCATAATTTTCTGAGATAGTCAAATATATCGGTAAAAATTAATTACCATTTAAATATATAATGTGTTTTATGACATAATAATGACCCAATAGTGATGTAATAAAATAATATAAAATTTATTTTAGGACAATATATTTTTTACCTTTAATATAATGTTATTTTATATTTGTTTTATTTATTTTAAAAAGCCATAGTGGACCCTGAAGAACTTATAAAACATTTTAACATTTTAAAATGATTTCCTTGAGAGTTTGAATCACCTCCACATAAACAAGCCTAATATTTTAATAAGTTAGGCCATTTAAATTAAAAAATAATTTTTTCCACTCCCCTTTGGAAAAAATGGTCAAAAAACCATCGGATGGTTTTTGGTTTTTATTAGTTTTATGTGTAGTGTCCAAAACTTAAATAATAAAGAATTTCCTCTCCTTTTCTATATAAACCCAATAAATATCCACTTATTCATCCCTCAAAACATTTTTATCTTGACAAAACCATTCCCTCCTCTATATAGAATCCTCTAAAGACCCCTAAGATCCCAATAATCCTCTCTTAAGCCTCTCCCAAGCCTTTTGGATCACACTTCCAAGTAAAGGATTTCTTCCTTTCTCATTTTGGTAAAAATTTATTTATGTTGTTATACCCTTTTATTAACAATTAAAAATGCTGGGTTAGGATTTATAACCTCCCCCATACTGACCGTCTTACTTTTGAATGATTAGAGACCTACCTCTCTCTCATTAATTCCTCCCATATACACCTGTTACCATGCCGAAATTCTATAACAAATTTCTCTCTTCTCATTTACATTCAAGAAATTATTTTATATTATGCATCTAAATTCCATTACATATGTTGGGATATTATGTTCAATGACCCATTTACTATCCATTTCATGTATAAATGATGATATATCCCTTTATCTCTCATCAACCCATTTTACGATTTCTATTTGACGTCGTTATGCTGCCGAAGTTACACCAAAATTTCCATGCCAAAATCATCATGTAAGTGAATACCATACCCATTTCTCTATCAAGGGTATGCACCTTATTTAACATGTACTTTTTGATTGAGGACATAAATTTATTTATACCATGTCTCTCATTTTTTTAATAACTTATATTGTTTAATGAATCTATGTTTTATGATATATGTGGCACACTTATGCATGAAAAAAATGATTTAGAAGGGTGTTCCCTAAGAGTGCGCCAATGCATTGGGTAAATATTAGTATTATGATATGTAAAGTGAAATGAGGGTTTAATCATTCTAATTCAAGTGAAATAAGGGTTTACTCATGCTCCATGTGCAATGATCCTTTTCTCATGCTAATATCATGTTAAATATTGTTGTTACATTTCCATGTTATGGTAATCATGATATATTATGCCTTTATGTTCATGTTTCTATTATGCTCCATTGATATACCTATTGCCCAAAATGTATTGCATTCTTCATGTTATTTCTTGTTTACTCCATTACTGGGCTTTATAGCTCACCCTTTTCACATGTATGTCCTTAGGTTATCCCATGAAATGCTATGTATGAGGGAATATTGTGGTCATATAAAGGAAGTTTTCAATAAAGATGTTATATTTTATTTATTAAGTTGTCATGTAATGTTCCTATTTTCCTAAGACACTAGACCTCTCGATCCTCAGAGTTTTCTTAAGTTCAAGTTTATGTAATAAATCATGTTTAAGTGTGTAATAAAGAGAAGGGTTGTTATATAGGTGTAGGTAGAACCCTTAAAATAAAAAAATATCAGTGTATTTAGGATACTTATGTTAATATATATGCATGGAACATGAATAATTGAAGTGTTTTTAGAAAGTAAAAACATTAAATTGATTTTTGAAGAATGTTACCTCTTTTTGGATAACCCCTTTTGGTTTACACCAAAGGAATTTCATTGATTGATTTCTGCCCAAAGTGAGGATTCTAGTATGGAAGGAGGTAAGTTGGGATATTATTTGGTCAGGGTTTGGATGATCCAAATGGATTTATAGGTTTGAATAAATTAGGGAGGGTGAGTTCTTTTTTATAGTGGAGGGGGAGTGCCATTCTTGTAAATATAAAAAGGTAAACACTGTTGGGGGGTCTCTATTACATCATGTGCCTCAAATAATGATCCCAATTATATAAAATATATCATAAGATCAAATAATGTCCAAAAAATGGGTTTTTCATTAGTATTTAGTTCATTTTTTCCGTTAAGATTAATGTTTAACCACTAAGTAAACTCATTTTTACTTTAATCGTTGTAATTAATTTTATTTACTTCCACTAATATTTTTGGTCAAAAACTAAGTTGAACTTATTATAAATTATAAATTATTCTTATTACAAATACGGAATCCATTTTTCTAAATTACAATCACATAAGTGGTAGAAATTAATTTAAAATTTATCTCATAGACGAGATGATAAAGTAGGTTTTTAATGTGTAAATGTTCAAAAGTTTTCTAAGTTTTTATATCTAAAATAACTAAAAAAAGATTATAAAAACATATATTAGATTAAATGATATAAAAATGATCTAATTATAGTTTCAAACTAATTAAAAATGTAATTCAACACTATAAATTATTTAGATGAAAAATCAGTTTTCAATTAAAATTCATTGTCATTCATTATTCATAAAATTATGAAAGTTCTTAGAAAAATACCAAAAATCACCCAAATTAAATTTTAATATTATTATTTCAAAAATAAAGTTTATTTTATCAAATAAAAATTATAAAAGTTCCAAAAATTATATTTAAAATTGGTGCGCCATTAAAAGGCCGTAAAACTACCCCTTTAAAAATATACAACTTTTTATGATTAAAATTAGATTTATTCGTATATTAACAAAATAAAAATTTTATTAAATTTATAACATATAAATTTCATCTATATATTTTACTAATAGAAAATAATTTAATTTATTAAGATAAAACATCATTATGGTCATAAAAATAGTTTTCATAAAAACACTTCCATTATATTCAATTGGTCTCCATTTTAATTTATAATTAATTGGTAACCAATGAATTCATTTTATAAACATTTGTAATATATTATTTCATAATTTATTAAATCATAATTATTTCTTCTATTCTGGCTAGGTGATAACTATTATGTTAAATATATCATATTAATAGTTTATTTTTGTCCAGTAAGACATGGCCTTTCATGTAACATAAGTCATCAAAAGGACTCGATGTTGAATTAAACAAAAGATAAACTTGGTGTTGAGTATGATGAAATATAAAATATATATTTCATGTAACTCAATCTATTAAATAATTTAAATTTATTTTGAATAATATATTTCATAATACTTTTGGATGTTACATAAAACCATTTCAATAGACCCTTTACTTACATCAAAATCTAAATCATAGTTTTAAAATCATGATTTTAAAATTATAAATAAATGGGGGTTTCCCAAAATCTATCCCTTTTTTCCAAATTCCAAGTTCATAACCAAAATAGGTTTCCATTAATAATCACACAAGGATTTACTAACCATTTCATGAAAATAATTTAACAAAAACAAAGCCTTAAAGTTCTAAGTCAGGTGGGGATAACAGATAAGCCACCTACCTCAAAACATTAGGTGAAAACGGAGAACGAAAGTACAAAACTCTAGATCCAGCCTTGGATCTTATTTCCCTCAATCAATCTAATGAAAGAACAACAAGATTCCTATAAAGGAACATGAATATATAAACCATGAATTATATCTATGAATCTAGGAGATATAAGAAGGCTTGATCTAAGAAGAACTATGAATAATGAGTACTTAGAGATGAATCCATACCTCCAATTCACTTTAATTCACCTAAGAATCACTTCCAGGTCAAAGGGGATCATCTCTCAAGACTATAGAGCAAAAGGAATTTGGATTATGGAGGGTTTATGCAAATAAAGGAGGTTTTGAAACCTAATTCAGATTAGTTTCATATTTTTAGGGGTTCCGAATGTATATCGCATGTCTAGGCTACACAGTTTAGAAAACCATGTGTAAATTGTGTGGTGATACTCTCTTCAGACAACTCCTTGCAAGGTTGGATCACATGGTCATAAAAACTGTGCGCTAACTATGCATGTACCTACATTTAAGAAGCATGGTTTCACCTAGTAACTCACACAATTTGGAAAAACTATGCACTTTCTAGTACCCACTACATTCCTTTTCATATTTTTCTAAAGATGGTGCACAATTTCTATTAACTGTTTAAAAAACGTGAACCTCCATAAAATTTTCCAAATCATGCTAAAACCCATCCAAAAGTCCTTAAACATAACCCAAAAAATATAATAACTCAAAATAAATGAATAAAGGGTCATGAAACTAAAACTAGGGGTGTTACATTCTCCACACCACTATAATTTATGTCCCCAAAAAGTAGATACCTCATTGTTGTCATAAAATAGTTTGGTCCACTACTCTAACATTTCCTTATCACACTCCTATGTTTCATCCAGAATCCGATCATGTTTCCATTAAACCTGCACTAGAATGATGTCTTTTCCACACAATATATTTTCATTCCTATCCACAATCTGTATTGGCACATGAATAAACATATAATCTGACTCTAGGTCAACATGATCCCATCAAATCACTTGGTCAATATTAGGTTGGTACTTCTTCAACTATGATACATGAAACACATTGTGCACAAAAATGAACCCTGGTGGTAAATAAAATAGATATGAAAACTCACCAACTCATTAAATTATCTCAAAAGGGCCAATTATTAATGGAGATAACTTCCCTTGTTGTTTCCGACTCTTTTTCTGGGGTCGAAATCCATCCTTCCACCTAGAGGAAATGTGCTTCGCTTGTTGCCCCGCATTCCTACTTTCTAAGAGTGGTTGGAATCTATCACTTTATTGCGATGTCAACTTCTTGATCAAAAAGGGATGTTGGGATGTTGGTTCCTCCATCCATGGATTCCTCCTTGGAGCTTTCTGCCTAGTATGGGACTCCGTTATAGATTTAAGTCGTGTTCATGAAACTCATTCCTAGTGTAATCTCAAGGTATGCCGATTAATTATGCTGCTTATTTCTTTATAGGTCGACAACGTTTGGTCAGAGTATATATTAACATTGGTCATGTTTGGGAAGTTCTGGATTTTTGGTAGGTTACACATGTGTAAAATCTTCCCTTTTCTAAGGGAATATCACATGTGATGTTTCTTGGGCACAGAACCTAAGGCATCATAATTTGTCTATGAGGTGGTTGACGCCTTAGGAGTAATCCTTATAAGACATTTTATCTTTGACATCCCATGTCTATTGTTTGGTATAGAGATTCTAGATCAGGTCATAAGTTTAACAACTTTTGGAGACATATTGGAAAAAAATTTAACATCTTGTGGGGGAAGGTGGGTCACAGGTTTAATCTCTTGTGGTGAAATTTGGGTTTGGTTATGTGTGTCCCTTGGAGGAGGATTTCACACTTAGGATTTGGGGGAGTGTGTCCCTAGGGGATATCATTTCACAAATTGTATTTGATGGAGTGTGTCCCTAGGGGGATATTTAACACTTGGGATTTGGTGGAGTGTATCCCTAGGGGGGAAGATCTCACACTTGATCTTTTGTCGAGTGTTTCCCCAGGGGGGGATATTTCACACTTGAGATTTGGTTAAGTGTGTCTCTAGGGGGAATGTTTCACACTGAAGATTTAGTGGTGATATTGGGGATGTTGGGATTTAACCTCATGGAGATAGCCCGATTTTGTTGATTTTTTGGGATTGAACCTCATTGAGGAACCCCACGTACCATGTTAGTAAAAAGAGATCAAAACCCATTTTGTTCACTGTCATAGTTTAAGGTCATGTCATAGGATCGGTACATGAAGTTTAATGTTGTGTGTTAAGGATTCTCGTGTCGTGGAAGGAGCATCAATAAGGGATGGTTTGGGGATTACGTAAATGGGCTACTCAGTGTAGGATTTTCATCCCATAGTAAGGGAGTATGTGTTATCCCATGATGATTGTTCATGGGGAATCCCATGTTCATCACATGGTGTAAGGCTAGAGTTTAACATCACGTGTTAAAAAAACTATTGTAACATCCCAAGTAATTCTAATAGTAATTTTATTTTAAATTTTATGGTTATTTTATAATTTAAAACTAATAAATGATTTTAAAAAAAATTATAAAACTTATAAATTTTGTATAATCTAAAAAAGTTTTGAATATATTATATTATTTTAAGGATAACTATTTATAAGTACTATTTGAAATTTGAATGAAAGTATTTAATCTTTAAAAAACTATGTTTTTGTGATTTCTAAAATGCTAATGATAGAATTAATATTAGTATGATATATTAATATTTTATGTTAATAAAAAATACACCAGTTTATTTAAAAATATATTTATTTATGGTTTTCAAAATTGATTATGTTAAATGAATTATTATTTTCAATGATTGTAAGTTGTAATAAAATGTAAAAAGTTTTGATGTGGCATAATGTTAATATAATATAAGTGTTATGAGTTTGAAAAGAAATAACATTAAGTAAAAAAATTTAAAGTGTTTAGTATACCTTGGAGAAAATTTAATAAATTTAAAATATGTTGTAAAATAATTAGTTTAAAATAACAATAATTGAATAACTCTTTTTAAAATTGTGTAAATAAACTTAATGGAAGTGACAAAAAATATAAATATATTACTTTTATTTTCTTCTATTTTTTCCCAAGTTTTGAACACTTTATAAAAAATTTTACAAAGTTCTCACACCACAAACCAATGGAAACCCGTATAAGGCCAATACCTTGGTTTAGTGGAGGCACCATGAAAGCCCAACCCAAGAAAAACAGACGCCAAACTCCTGTAGGCAAGTTGGGGTCCAATCTGTGTATGGTGTGGATTAAAGCCCAGGCAGGAGCCTGTGTATAAGGCTCCTAGTGGAGTGTGTATTTGTTTCATCAGGAGGTAATTGCTATATCACAACATATATAGGCATGCTTTTTTCCCTCATTTTGATGTGGGGTGAAAGAGAATGTAATCCCATCCATATAGTATAATTAAGATCATTTGATCCATCCATCCAATCTTCTGGTCATCCTCTTCACTAGATCCATTTTTGGATACCTCAAACCAGTAGGTCAATCTTGTTGGAACCGGGCGTGCTGTGGAAGCCCCAAACATGTGGTTTTTTAAAATTTTCCACCGCCGTTCGACATGAACTTGCCGACGTCGGTGAAGAGCAGCCCGGTCAAAGCTGAGGACCACGCAAGAAGAGTTTTATGAACAAACATAAACCGTAAAATACCTGGTTTCGATCCAAAGTCGCGCACGACGTATGCTCGTCATTGGCGATCGCTGCTCAAAGAATCCAAAGCCGAATTTCTCTAGATCTTCCACATGCGCTTCTTGGAATCCGTGGGAGCGCCGTTTTTCGTAGTCCAGGTGCTAGCGCAGAATACCGACGATGCCTTCGACGTTCCAACGATCACCACATGGCTTCGCTGGTGATGCCTGAGAGAGAGCTCCATCCAACCTCCTTGGATCCAAAGCATCTCTCTCTATAGTGTGGTAGAGAGGAGAAGAGAGAGAAGCTCCATGAATAGTAATTAGAAATCTCCTCTCCTCTAATATTTATAGTAGTTAATTAATTACCCGGAATTGCTAACCCGGCCCCTGAATACTTAACGCACTATAAACGAAATTTATGACTACTAAACTGAGTCATAAATAATATGATCATTTACTTGTAATATATTAAAATATATTACATGATAATAATTGAGTCATTAACTCAACTCGTCACTCCCATAAATATTAATTGAACCTTGAATAATTAAATAATCGTCAATTAATATTTTTCATGAATTTACTTAAAAATTGTAAATACATTAAATAAATAAATTCAATACTCATTATTCTAAACTCCAATAATATGAATTTATTTATTTCATTGGTGATCTTTTAACTTTGGACAAATCCCGGACCCCTGCGGCGGGGCCCACCATGTACAAAACTCATATTCAACTGAATAGGGCAGATTCTTGAATATGCTATTGTGTTTGACACTCTAGGCCCTTATTTCGACAGTTTTGAATAGTATTCCCAGACCAAGAGTGGAATCTAGCAACCCATCATGGCCTCTGAAGAAATAAGGATTGTCACAGCAGTGACAACCAACCTATGAACACACACTATTTAATATAATCTCTTTGTCTGTAATATCTCATAAAGCAGGACGCACTCACGTGTCATCGCCATTATCTTGTTTTATAGTTTGTTGATTTAACTAGATGGATTTAACCTTGACTATCATGTCCATGGTCTTATAAAGGTACTGACATCCATATCAACATGACCCGAGATATATTACTTCCATAACCCTGAAGTGACAAATCCTTTCTTGACCATTCAACCAATGTCATGCCACCAATGATGCACCCAACACAAACTACCTCGCCACGACTTCAACGCCATGGTTTTCATCTTGCATCAATGTACGTAATCAAATGACATACATTGGTAATGATCTCAAGTCAGAAGACCATTACACATTATCATAGATAGGAACATCCAATGACACCCAAAACATGTGGTGTTCTTATTGGCGGGTCATTCCTCATGATCTCACTACTAGAGATCACCAAGTGCGAACTTTATGAGGAGAAGTCTCAATGATTATGAGCCCCCAGCACCTGATGGTCAGACATCTACTATGTCCAATTAGTAAGATGTATCTAGACTATAGAACTTACATTTAAGATTAATGTCATGGTATCTAGATGTTCTTATTATAGCCTGGGAACTGCTATAACCTTTCGATACGACAATTAATCTTTGTACATTACCATTTAAATAGTGGACGCAAAAAAGTCTACACTATAATAGTAAGATGACATCATGTATAGATTACTGTATACATGATATGGTAATCAAAATCACAGAATAGTTGGGTCTAGGGAACCCACTATTTCAACAAAGCTGATAGGTTCACCTCCATCATCGAAGTCCCATTCCACCATATCCCCATCTCGATATTGATTCTTTATAAAAATTACCTAAATGGTTTAAAATAAATCATACCCTTGAAAACATTGTTCGAATTACACTACAAGATACAATAATATATATATATATAACTTTAATATATATCAATTTATTTGTGATTTACACTAATTAACACCAATATATGATCTTTTTGGGGTTAATTTAAAATCCCATTTAATATCATTAGTTACTACAAATTGAAATATAATATATATATATTATGACAAATGAGACAACCAAATGATTGGCCAAATAAACCAACCCATGTTTTCTATTCCAAATACCCAGTTTCCACTATTATCCATGGGTGTTTGATATATTTAATTATTAAAATATTACAATATATGTAACCCTCATTTTAAAAATCCAAACTATTTCTCTTAGTTATACCATGCTTCTTTCTTACTTTGTTTCTAGAAGCCAGCAAACTTCTGATTTGTTTCAGTTAAGGGTTTGATTTTATTTTTATTCTATCAATTTAAGTTTGATTTACATAGATATATATGTATTTATATAAATATATCTATATGTATTTATCTATTTTTCGTAATTTATAATTCAAGTGGTTGTTTTAAATTTATTTTTAAACCTATCATTTTATGTTTTAATTTATGGTTTGTAAGGTATTTCTTATAAATCTATCTATTTAAGGATTTTTAAGGGTTATTTATGTTTTAAAAATTTATATATATATATATATATATAAATAAGATTATTTATACATTAATATTCTATAATAAAATCATGTATGAATTTTATAATTTTAACTAGTCTGTTTTAGAAAACAAATTTCTATTTTGTTTTAAAACATTTTTTTAAAACAAAACTCCTATAAGGATAGGTGAATTTCTTGTTAAGAATTAATGATTTAAAGAATTATATCATGGGTTATTTTTAAACAATAAAAAACATTGTTTTGTAATTTTTAATTTTAAATTGTTTCTTTTATAAATAAAACCTCCATGAGAAAAGATATCATTTTATATGAACTATTAAGGATATCATTTTATGTGTATCATTTATTTACAAATGATAAATGCTATCATTTTGTGGGAACTAATAAATTTTCAAAAAGTTTTAAATGATAAAACATTTCATTTTATATGAGAATTTTTTTTTTAATATATCAATTAATGTTATTCATAACATTAGATATGGCCATCATCTAAGTCATCATTGAAATCTCATTCATTGTTTTTCAAATATTGATTTATTTTATTAAGAATTTATATTTATGTATTAAAAATAAGAGAAATTGTAACATCCTATTACTCTTTTCAGTAATTCATGAACCCCTATTTTTACCATTCTTTGGTTGGTTTTGGTTTGGGTATATTTTGATTGAAATTATTAGAAATTTTTAAAAGTTATAGGATGTGCATGGTTGGCACTTGGTTTTCCCAAATTGTGCACCCTCTCAAGGAAACCCATGAAAACTGAGACAATGTGTTTTTTTGTTAGTGTATGGTTTGAAAAACCATGCACCCACTTAGGAGAAAACATTCAGCCCATTAAAAAGGGTCCATGGCGAGGGAACACAATTTATCTAAACTCTGCAGCTCTACCCAGCTAACCGTGCATACGATATTTTTAATCTGAAAATTAATTTTTAAAACATATAAAACCACCTTTTGAGGATCTCATCAGACCTATATAAACCATAATCGATTTATACTTCCCTAGGATCTCCAAAGAGTAGTTTTTTCTGTCATCATACATCTATAAGAAAATCTAAGCTAGGTGAATGGTGTTCAATCTTATCTCAGTTGGTTTTCTCCTCATCTTATCTATTTAATACTCTCCCCTCTTTCCTCACTTGGGTTTCTTATAAATCCTTATTGATTAGAGGATCTAATACACGCAATTTTGGGATTGTAAATCTAGGTTTTATTCCTATTTTTCATTTTCATCTTTCTCCATAATAAAATACCAATTATCATTTGGGGTTTCAAGATCTAGTGATTCTGAGGTAGGTGGTTCGGTCATGACGTCAAATTTTTATTAACCCTAAATTACATTATTTAATTAAATTTCATTCAATTTAATGTGTGAGATTTTATTCTAATGGAATTAAATTTGTTAAAAACTAAATTCAATTTAATTGGGGTGTATTTGTGAAATTGATGGAATTTGGTAGAATTTAAATTGCTGAAATTAAATTCTGAAATTTATGGAAATTTTTAAACTAAAATTTGGAATATAGTTATGGGAATTTAATTGTGAAATTTAATTGTGAAGTGATTTCCAAATCTAGTTTGAAAAAAATGGATTAAAATGGTTTTGATAGAAACCTATGGGTTTTATCTTGGAAAAATAAATTAAAAACCTATTTTTGGTTTTTAAATGGAAAATTGATAATTTTTGAAATGGGAGAATGGAATTAATTTTATTTTTAGGTTCCATAAAATAAATTTTCCATCATTTATTGTACTAGATAACATGCAATCCTAGGTAGTTAGTGAGTTATTTGGGATAAGCATGCTAGGATGGGAATGCCCTAAAGCTTGATTAACATTTTACAACACTAAAAAAACATTCTTTTAGCACATATTATTCCTCAATAGGACATAGATGAGTCCTCTATTTCCATTGTTGAAGGTTGTGTGTACACATTTTGGTTATTATCACATGAGTGTGTGAGGATCCCATAACATGGAATTATCATACCTCTTAATAGATGGCCATGTTACTCACTTGTTTATATATCAAATATAGATGTATGCCAATGTTTGTGAACGGTTTTTCATGCATTCTAATTTTATATAAATTATTTTATATAAAGATATTTATTTAAGCCATTTTTTTAAATTATTTCCATCATTTCAAATATAAAGCATGATTTTTAAGAATATGCTTTTGAAATGCCAAGCCTGTTAGTTTTAAAATTGAAACTACTTTATTTGGTTAATTAAATGCTAGAATCTTATTGTAGAATCCTATATGAGTCCATACTAGTATTTTTTCTCACACCCTACTTGTGCCTTCAGGTGTTTTTAGATTTTCTCCATCTAGGTTTGAGAAATGGTAATGCACCACTAGGAGTTAGTTCTAGCTATTGATTCATGGACTTGGTGAGTTACATTCATCGGGACTTGGGAAATTTTACCTATTTTCTTGTACTTTTCTATAGTACTTTCTGTCATTATACCTATTTTACTTCTAGTAAACTTCTATCTCTGGAGTTTATTTTGTATGAATAATGAATTTTTGTCTTTACTTTTATAATACTTGCGGAAAAATCATTCCCATTTTCATTTTGTGATGTCATGTGTTAGTCATCTATCCATTGGGATCAAGAATTCTCTTTAGGCCATGTCAGTTTTGGCTCAGTTATTGGGTTACCAGGGTACTTGGGATGGTTCATGATAATGTGGTATCATATTTCTAGGCTGAGCTTATTTTCTTGAAGTATGTATGCATTGTATAATCTAATAAAGACATAGGAGGAAGTTCCATTGAGTTCCTGACCATCTATCACCAAAATAAACCTAAAGTAAGTTGGGGTGTTTTGGGAGAGACATATTAAGGATTATTTACAGTCTTTTCCCTAATTTTGATTTGGATATATTGAAATAGAAATATTTTTTTTCTATATCTTATGTTTAATCTCCCTTTTTGCTCTATTTGAGTGTTAGTCTGATTTATTATTTGTTGTCTACATATGTTTTCTAGTATCATGTCTCTAAGAAGACATGAAAATCAGATCTAGGAGGAATATTATACTAAACCTTAGTAAGTAAATTCCCTTATAGACTCGATCTTGGTTGAGGTAATTGTGCATAATGTCTAAGCATTGGGACATCACTTGCACTAGCTCCCATTCAAGCTCCAGTAGTGGAACCTTAGAGAGATGATATTCAGCATCATTCTCAAGAATTCCTTTTCTAGAATACAAAAACGTTCAATGGATCAAATTATACTCAAGATAATAAGGAATGGTTGAGCAAGATAGAACATTTGTTTGTGTTCTTATATATTCCTAAAGAAGTCAAGGTTAAGTGTGCCACCTTTGTACTAGAATGACCAAGCATGAGATGGTGAGACGCAATAATTATGATGAAGAAACATGAGGTCATAGAGTGGAAAGACTTTAAAGTTATTTTCATCAACTAGTTCTATATAGATTCAATGTTGTTGGCCAAGTATATGGAGTTTTTCAAACTTGAGCAGGCTGATAAGACCATAACAGAGTATGCAAATCATTTTTCCAAGATTGTGTTGTTTTCACTTGAGATAGTATTGAATGAGAAGATGAAGGCTTGAAGGTTAGAGTTGGGAATTAGATCAGATATTTGTTCTCAGGCTTTATTTATGAATCTTCCTTTATATGTTGATGTTCTGGATAGAGCGTCGATGATCGAAATGGACATGGATCGCAAGTTTGGGTTGTCAAGACTTATTTTTTTCTCCTAGTGGAAGTGTGAATTTATCTTAGGGAAAGAGGAAGGATGATGTATCTAATGTAGGTTCTCAACAGCAGGTTTATTCTAGACCTCCTGTAGTGCCTGTAAGAAGCCTTCTGATTTGTTACCAATGTGGGAAACCATGACATTATAAGAGGATTTGTACCAAGTCACCCAAGGTATATCGTTCTTATGGGTTATCAGGTCACTTATAGAAATTATTCCATAATTATTCCACTCTACATAGTGTAATGGGATCATCAGAACCTTCTAAAACTGCAACGCAATCAGATGCTTTACATATAAAATGTTTCCAGCCATATGCATCTTGAATGAAGCTTCTTGTCATGGTGGAAGAGTCTATAGAGGAAGAAGGTATGGGTCCAGCGACCATGAGAAACCCCATCACTATATCTTCATTATTAGTTACTATTTTATTTGATACTGGTGCATCTCATTCATTTATTTCAACCTATATTTTTAATCTTATAAATCTTCCTATGGATATTTTGTCTTATGTAAAGGATATTACTACTCCACTTTGTATGAAGGGAGATAATGGTCTATGTAGTCCTTCTTGTGTATTCTCTCTATCAGATTCCAAGTCGGGTTGGAGTTTTTTGGTTCTCAACATGAAACTGGTTGACATCATTTTCAATATGAATTAGATCATTACCAATAAATCACAAATTGATTATTATCTTTGATAGGTCTCATTCACTACACTCGATGGCGTGTGTCATGTCTTCCAAGGAGAGTGGGACCCAAGGTCAAGTAGAGCCAAACCTTCTTATCTAGATTTTGGGGGAGGTGATATCTATGACTTCTTTTTATTTGGAGTGGGAATATTTTAGTGGTGATCTCCCTCCAGTTTTCATTGAGTTTACCGACATGTTCCCTTCTAAATTCTCTACTTTGCTAATGATAAGAGAGCTGCAGTTTTATTTTGACTTGGTGTCTGGTACTCAACCAGTTTCTATTCCCTCTTACCACATGGCACCAGCTGAAATGAAAGATTTGAATACACAGTTGGATAATCTTCTAGAGAAAGGATTTATACGCCCATGTGTGTCACCTTGGATGGAACCAGTTCTCTTTGATAATAAATCTAATTGTTCACTCCGTCTTTGAGTGGATTACCAAAAACTCCAAATATTAATGATAAAGAAAAAATATCCATTTCCATAAATTTATGATATGTTTGATCAGTTGAAAGGGGAAAAGTGGTTCTTGAAGGTAGAAATTTGTTCTTGTTACCATCAGTTGAGAATAAAAGAATTTAGCATTCATAAAACCACCTTTTGGAGAAGTTACAACTATTATGAGTACCTTACCATGCCCCTTGGTCAAATCAATTCTCATATAGTTTTCATAGATTTAATGAATAGCAATTTCCATGATAATTTTGATACCTTTGTTCTAGTCTATGTGGATGAAATCCTGATTTACTCTAAGTTTGAGGAGGATCAAGTGCTTCATCTGAGAGGAGTTCTGGATTTTTTTGATAAATCAACCAATTTATTCCATGATTTATAAATGCGATTTATAGACTCAAAAAGTGAATTTATTGGGACACATGGTGTCATAATATTGTATATAATTTGACCTTGATAAGGTGAAATCTTTTATGACATGGGAGCAAGAGTGATTTTTTTTTGAGATTCAGATCTTCTTTTGTTTAGCTGGGTATTATCATCAGTTCATTTAGAAATTCTAAAATATGGATTCTTTTATGTCTACTATAAACTTATAAGGGAGTAAATTTTTCTTGGGATAATAGATTTCAAAGTTATTTTGGTGAGTTAAAATTTATTTTGACTACTGCACCAATTTTGAATCTTTCTGAGGCCGAGCTGGGCTATGTGGTCTTCTGTGGTGACTCAAGTTTGGGTTTGATCTATGTTCTTATATTGGGTGATCATGCCATTACTTATATATCTTGTCATCTTAGGCAACACTATATGAATTTCCACCCCATGACCTTGAACTTGCGGTTATGATGCACGCACTTAAGAGTTGGCAGCATTACCTTTATGGAGAAAAGATTATTAAGTTTTCAGACCACAAGATCTTGAGTTATATATTCTATCAAAAATATTTGAATCTCTTCTAGAGGTTTTTGGTGGAGTTCCTCAAATATTAGGACTTTAACATAGCCTATACTCTAGTTAAAGGTAATGTCATCAAAGATTCATTGAGAAGGAAACTTCCAACCCAATCCATGAAAGAATATTCAGAAGAGTAGAACTTTATGGATCTATTAGAACAATTTTATATTAGAGTCTGGGAATCTGGGGTTGTGGTTTCCTTTTCTATTGTTCAGTTGACATATACTCTTCTCAAGATGATTCTTCATGAGAAACAACTTGATGATGAGTTTTGTATCATTAGAGACTCTATTTACGGTGGGGATACCATTGTTGAGTGGTCTTTCTCCAAAGAGGAAATTCTATGCTATCAGAATTGCTTTGTAGTTCCATTAGTGGTAAAGAAAGATATGATGGTGGATTTCTATAATTCCCAGTGGTTTGTGCACCCAAGAATCAAAAATATGTTCTATGACATGTGGTGAAGATTATGGTGGCTATGTATGAGATGGGGCATTGCTAAATTTGTCTCCCATTATTATACCTGCCAATAGGTTATGGTTGAGCACCAAAAACCATCATGTTTGTTTCAGCCACTTACATTCCCTACTTAGAAATAGGATGATATCTCTATGGACTTTGTGGTTGGGTTTCCTCATACCTAGATAAAAAATAATTTGATATGGGTTGTGATCAATTGGATGACTAAATCAGATCATTTTATACCCATTCATGACACACACAAAAAGTTGAGGACTTGGGATGTCTCTATGTGAATGAAATTGTTTGTTTTCATGAAGTTATATCTATAATAGTCTCTAATAGGGATCCTCATTTCACCTATCTCTTTGGATAGGCCTTAAAGTGGAATTAGTATCCCAAGTCTATTTGAGTATAGTATATCATCCGTAGCTGGAAGGACAAACAAAAAGATCTATACGTATTCTTGATCGTATGCTTCGTACTTGTGTCTTTGACTTTGGTGGGCCTTGGGATGATCATTTTGTCCTGGTTGAATTTTCTTATAACCTTAGTTACTATTCTATGATTAGAATGGATCCTTTTAAGGCCTTTTATGACCACACTTGTAGATATCCATTATGTTGGTCAGATATTGGTGAATGTTCTTTGGTTAGACAAATATTTTTTCAAGACATGAAAAAAAAAGATCCAGTTGATTCATCAGATGGTGTTAATGGCATAGAGCTGGTACAAGTATTATATCGATCATCATTGTAGACCTTTGGAATTATTAGTTGCTGACAAGGTGTTCTTGAAAGTTTCACCTAGATTGGGTCATCATTGGCTTGGGAGGAAAGGGAAAATTTCTCCTCATTTTGTGGGACCTTTTGAGGTTATTGAGTAGGTAGGAAAATTTTAATACCATTTAGAACTTCCACTGTATCTGAAAATGTCTAGGATATGAAAGGTTTTCACATGGTTTGTATAAACTGTGAACCTCTGCCCAGCTAACCATGCGTATGATATTTATAATCCAAAAAATTATTTTTTAAAACACCCAAAATCACCCTTTAAGGTTACTAATTGACCTACATGACCCACCGTTGATTTCTCCATCCCTAGGAGCTCCTAAGAGTAGTTTTTGGCCCCTTAGAAACATATCAAAGATAGGTGAATGATATGTGGTATTCTCTGAGTTAGTTTCCTCCACCCATTCTCTATCTCCCATTCTCTCATATTTCATCCCAAGGGTTACCTAGATATCATTATTTATTGGAGGATCTAATCCCTTATATTTTGGGATATTCAACTTAGGTTTGATTCCTTGTTTCCATTTTCATATTTATCCATTGGAAAATTCCTATTATGGCTTGGAGTTTGAAGATCTAGTGATTCTGTGGTATATGGTTCTATCATGATTCCCAATATTTATTAAACCTATATTACTTGATTTGATTAAATTTATTTTAGTTTAATGTGTGGGATTTTATTCTCATGTAATTAAATTTGTTGAAAACCAAATTCCATTGAATTTGGGGATTTGGTTTTGGAAATTAGGTTGGCCATGAAATTTGAAAAAAAACCCAATTCCATTGAATTGGGGTGTATTTTTGAAATTGATGAAATTTAGTGGAATTTAAATTGTTGAATTTAAATTTATTAATTTAAATTTTGAAATTGATGTAATTGTTTAAATTAAATTATTGAATTTAATTACGGGGATTGAATTTTGAAATTGAATTATGAATTTATTTCAGATTCTTGTTTGGGAAAAATGGATTTAAATGGTTTTATTTAAAACCTTTTAGTTTTATCTTGAAAAAATGTAGTTTTGATTAAAAAACAATATTTATTTTTAAATGTAAGATTAAAAATTTTTTAAATGCGGGAATGGGATGAATTTTATTTTGATTTTTCTTAGAATAAATTTCCCATCATTGATTGTACTAGAGGAAATGAAATTCTAGGTAGTTAGTGAGTTATTTGGGACAAGCATGCTAGGATGGGAATGACCTATCACCAGATTGATATTTTACAGAACTAATAAAACATTATTTTAGCATATCTTATTCCTTGGTAGGACATATATGAGTTCTCTCGTTCCAGTGACGAGGGATATGTGTACACATTGCAGTTATTATAACATGAGTGTGAGGATCCTATAAGATCTCTATGGAGAGAGCTCTCCATGATTTCTTCTCCATTCCTCTAGGGTTTCCGGGTCCAACCTATAGAATTAGCTCTCAACTTCGATCCTCGGATCTGCTCCTCAGCACTATTCCTTAAGGGTTTCCTATCCTCTCATTCTTTCTGATATTTTTCCATGGTTCTCTGGTTCTTCCGGTGAAGCTGAGGAGGTGTGATCATGGCCTCTGTTGGTGGTGTTAAATGGTGTAGCAGCTGATGATGTCAACTCCAATATGGTGATGCTTGTGAATTTATAATGGTAATGATGAAAGCCCGTTTTGTCATTGAAGATGTTTGGTATGGGTGACATCTTCAAATTTCTGCAATCTACGATGGTGTTCTTCTTTTATGGTGGTATGTGATGGCGCTATGTGTGTTATTAGTAATGATGATGGTTTTCGGCATGCTGGTTTCCAGTGATCCTATTTGGATGAGGGTTGTTTTGTGTCAGGGTACGCATCATGAGGTGGTATGCTTGAGGTGTGATGATGGTCCCTTTTGAAATTTGAGAAAGGTGATTTATCATGGTGCGTATAGCGAGGTGGTGTTGATGGATTTCAATTGAATCATTTTGATTTTGAAATAGGGTGTGATTTGAAGGTTCATGGCGCGGTGCTGATGGTTTCATTTGATATTTGAATTTTGGATTATCTAATGTGTTTTGTGGGGATTTTTTTAGGTTCCCACTTACCCAAATGTATATTTTTCTATAAAATAAAAATGGGATTGGTAGTTTTAGGATCCCATAACATTGAACTATTGTACCTCTTGGCAGATGGCCATGTTTCTTGCTTATTTATATATGAGATATAAATGTATTCCAATATTTTTGAACTATTTTACATTCCTTCTGAATTTATATAAACTATTTTATATAAATATATTTATTTAATACATTTGTTTAAATTTTTTCCATCATTTGAAATATTAAATCATGATTTTTTTTAAATATGATTTTGAAATGCCAAACCTATTTGTTTTAAAATTGAAAGCTCTCTATTTGGTTAATTAAATTTGGAATCTTATTATGGAATCCTTGTTGAGACCCTACTAGGGTTTTAGATCACACCATACCTATACCTTTATGTGTTTGTAGATTATCTTCTTCTAAGTTCGATCAGGAGTAAATCACAACTTAGAGGTGGTTCTAGCTGTGGATCTGTGGACTTTATGAACAAATTCTCTTAGGAATTAGATAGTTTCACCCATTTTATGGTAATTTATTATAGTATTTTGGGTTGATATACATGTTTCACTTCTGGTACACTTCTCCCTATAGAGTTTCTTTTGTATACATATTGAATTTTTTATCTTTACTTATGTAATTATTATGAAAAAATCATTCCTAATTTCATTTTGTGTGATGCCATGTGCTAGTCTCTAACCCATGGGGATTGGGAATGCCTTCCATGCCAGTGTCATCTTGGTTACCGGGTTACCAGGGTACCCAGTCTGGTTCATGATAGCAATTTTTTATAAGCATGGATTTATCCTAGTTATTCTTTTAAAAATTCTTTAAAAAATACGATTATTCAATGTTAAGAAGTATGTAAGATTATTTTTTAGGAAAATAATATATGTATGGTTTTTGAAAGGTTTTTGGATTATGAGTGAGAAAGGTTGGGCCATTAAAATATTTTCTTAAAATTTTCATTTGAGTATTGAATGATATGTTATGGTATAGGGAGTAAACCCATGATCTTAAGACGATGTTGTCCTATATGTTATACAGATATGTGGTCTTATGGTTTTCTTATGGCCTTCTGAGTATCATGATTAGTCAATAAAAATTATTATTTTCAAAATGGATAAATACAAAGTTTTATTTCCAAATAATTATTTCAAAATTTTATTATTTTGTAAATTAATTGTTCCTAAAATAATTTCATCTTGTTATATTTCAATGTTTTAAAAACTTATTTCTAGGTATTCAATTTATAAAATGAAATATTTTAAAAGTATTTAATAATTATTTTTAAACCCCTTACTGGGAAAAATTAATGCTCAGCCTATGTTTTAAATTATTTTTCATAGGTTTAGTTGAATATCTTTTAGTGTTTTTTTTCAAATAAGTATGAAACAAATGCAAATAAATTTTGGGTATTTAATTTTATTTTGTACAGTTTTTGTTAATTTTTAATGTATGTTTTTAATTCTCCAAAACCTAGACCAGAAAAGATCCTTGTATGATAAATTTTCTGTGTATTTTTATTTTACCTTTTAATAAAAATAAAAAAAACATAATATTTTTATGTACTGAATCTGGAAGAATGGGCTCAAATATTCACAGTTGGTATAAGAGCAATGGTCTAGATAGTTTTTAAAAATTAAAAAAAATAATAATTTAAGTATCCCTCCTATGTAAAATTCGTTTTCTTATGTATACGGATGAATTTTAAGGGTGAAATTAATTTAATGGGGGGGGGGATTTAACATCCTAAGAAATTCAAATATTAATTTTATATTTAATTTTCTAGTTTGTTTAAAATTTAAAACAAATAAAAGTTTAAAAAAAATTATGAAACATATAGATTTTTTATAATCAATTTTTTTTGAATATATTATATTATTTTAAGGAAAACTATTTAGAAGTAATTTTTGAAATTTGAATGAATGTATTTAATATTTAAAAAATCTTTTTATTTTTCAATTTCAAAAATATTAATGATAGAATTAATATTAGTATGCTATATTAATATGTTATGTTAATAAAACAATACATGTTATTATTTAGAAATACATTTATTTATGGTTATCAAAATTTAGTGCTTTAAATGAATTATTATTTTAAATGATTTCAAGTTGTAATAAAATGTAAAATGTTTTTAGGGGACATTATGTTAATCTAATATAAGTGTTATAAGTTTGAAAAGAAATAAAATAACTAAAACATTTTAAAGTTTGTAGTATACCTTATAAAAAATGTAATAAATTTATAATATGGTGACATAAAATTATTTTCAAATGAAAATAAAAAATAACTTTTTTTAAATTGTGTAAAAAAAATAAATGGAAGTGATAAAGAAGATAAATATATTACATTGATTTTTTCCTTATTTTTCCCATGTTTTGAAAACTTTATACTAAAATTTACTAAGTGATCACACCACAACCAAAGGGAATCCCATGTAAGGCCAATCCCTTGGTTTAGTGGATGCATCGTGCAAGCCCAACCCAATCTACAGAGAGGTAAGAACCATGTAGATGATTTAGGGTCCAATTAGTGTATGGTGTGGTCTAAAGCCCAAGAGGGAGCCCGTGTATAAGTCTCCCAGTGCAGTGTGTGTTTGTGTCATTGGGAGGTAGCAGCCACGTCAATGCTTATATAGGTGCACTTTTTCCCCTCATTTCAATGTGATCTAAAATGGGATGTAATCCCAGGCGTCCAATCCAATCAAGTTCATCTGAGACATCCATCCAATCAATCGATTTCCCTTTTCACTGGAGCCCTTTTCTGTAACCTTTAACTAGAAGGTAAAGTCGTCGAGTTAACCTCAATCATCGAATTCCCCTTCCCCCATGGCCTCATCTTGAAACTAATTCCTTCTAAAAATAAAATGAATGGTTTTAAATAAACCAATCATTTGTAAACATTACCTGGCTTACACTACAAGATAAAATATAAAATATATAACTTTAATATATATTTATTTCTTTATTATTTTCACTAATTGACACCAATATATGATCTTCCAGGGGTTAATTTTGAATCCCTTTCATATCTTTGATTACTACAACTTTAAATAATATATATATATATATAAGGAGACAACTGAATGATTGACCAAATAAGCCGACCCTTGTTTTCTTTTCCAAATACCTATTTTTCCACTGTTATACATGGGTGTTTGATATATTTAATTAATAAAATCTTATTATATTTATAACCCTTATTTTTCACATCCAAAATATTTCTCTATGTTATACCATCCTCATTTCTTGCTTTGTGTCCAGATACCAAAAAACTTATGATTCAGTTCAGGTAAGGGTTTGATTTTATTTTTAATCTATTAATTTATGTTTTATTTACAAAGATATATATGTATGTATAAAAATATATCTATATATATTTATTTGTTTTTTATAATTTATAACATAAGGTATTCTTCTAATTTTTTTTGTAAACTTATTATTTTATGTTTTAATTTATGGATTGTAAGGGATTTCTTATATATCTATCAATTTATGGATTTTCCAAGGGTTATTTGTGTTTTAAAAATGTATACATATTATATATATATATATATATATATTTAAGTGTATTTATACCTTAAAATTATATAACAAAATCATGTAATAATTTCATAATTTTATCAAGTCTCTTTTAAAAAAAATTATATTTTTTTTCAAAACATTATTTTAAAACAAAACCCCTCTAAGCATAATTGAATATCATGCAAAGAATTAATGTTTTAAAGAATTATATCATGGTATATTTTTAAACAATAACAAAACTTTTTTTATTATTAATTTTAATTTATTTATTTTATAAATAAAACCTATACGGGAAAAGATATAATTTTATATAATCTTTTAAGGCTATCATTTTATGTGTATCATTTATTTATTATTGATAAATGCTATCATTTTATGTTAACTAATAATTTTTCAACACATTGTAAATGATAAAAGCTATCATTTTGTTTGAGAATTGTTTTTATATATCTATGAATATAATTCATATCATTTGATATGGCCAAAATCTATGTTATCATTGATATTCCATGTATTATTTCAAGTATTCATTTAATTTATTAAGCATTTTTATTTATGTCTTAAAAATTAGGACAATTGTTTATATTCACGGATTTCTCCTAGTTATTATTTTACAAATTCTAAAAAAATATGATTATGTTATTTTAATAAGTATGTAATATTATTTTCTATTAATAAAATAATTTATGTATAGTTTTTGAATTTTTTGGATTGTGATTGAGAAAGTAAGTTCCATTAAAATGTTTTCTTAAAATTGGAACTTGAGTATTGAATGATATGTTATGGTATGGAGAGTAAACCCCTTACCTTAAGGGGACATTGTCCCATATGTGATATGACTAAGTCACCTTATGGTTTTCTTATGGCCTACTAAGTATCATTATTAATCCATAAAAATTATTATTTTCAAAATAGATAAATCCAAATATGTATTTCTAAATAATTATTTCAAAATATTATTATTTTGGTGATTAATGGTTCTCAAAATAATGTGAACTAATTGTATTTCAATGTTTTGAAAACCTTTTTCAAGCTATTAATTTTATAAAATGTAATATTTTAAAAGTACTTACCAATGATTTTTGAACCCCTTTCTGGGATAAATTAATGTTAACCATATGTTTTAAATTATTTTTTAAAAGTTTAGTTGAATATATTTTAGTGTCTATTTCAAATAAGAAAGCAGTTCATGGGAAGAACCTTTCTTTATTTAATTTTATTTCGTATAGTTTTTTTAATTTTTAATTTCCATATCTAATTTTCCAAAACCTAGACCAGAAAATACCCTAGAATTATAAATGATTTTTTTATTTTTATTTTATATTTTAATAAAAATAAAAAAATACCTAGCATTTTTATGTGCTGATTCCAGTAGTGCGGGCTTGGGTCTTTTTAGTTGGAATTCAAGAAATGGTCTAGATAATAGTGGAAAAGTAAAACAAATTAATAATTTATTTATTCCTCCTATTAAAAATTATTTTTATTGTGTGTGCATACGAGTTGTGAGGGTGAAATTCAATTAAGGGAGTAAGAATATAACATCATAAGAAATTAAAATAGTAATTTTATTTTAAATTCTATAGTTTGATTATAATTTAAAACTAATAAATGAATAAAAAAATTATGAAACTTAGAAATTTTGTTTAATTTAAATAAGTTATGAGTGTATTGTATTATTTTAAGGAAAAATATTTAGAAGTAATGTTTGAAATTTGAATGAAAGTATTTAATCATTAAAAAACTATTTATTTTTATATTTATAAAATTTTAATAATGTAATTAATATTAGTATGGTATATTAATATGTTCTATTAATAAAACAATGCATGTGTTTACTTAGAAATAAATTTATTTATGGTTATAAAAATTGAGTACTTTAGATGAATTATTATTATCAAGGATAGTATGTTGTACTAAAATGTAAAAAGTTTTTAGGTGGGATAATGTTAATCTAGTATAAGTGTAATAAGTTTGAAAATAAATAACATTAATTAAATTTTTTTAAAGTTTATAGTATACCTTTGATAAAATGTAATAAATTTAAAACATGGTGTCAAATTATTAGTTTAAAAAAACACAACAAAGTAATTTTAAAAAAAATGGTGTAAATAAACTAAATGGAAGTGATAAAAAATATAAATATATTAATTTTTTTCAATTTTTCCCATGTTCTGAAAACTTTCTACAAAACTTTTATTAGGTGTTCACACCAAAAACCAAGGGAAGTCTATATAAGGCCAAGCCCTCAGTTCAGTGGAGCACCATGCAATACCATCCCAAGCAATAGAGTGACCAGACCCGTATAACCAAGTTAGAGTCCAATATGTATATGGTGTGGACAAAATACCAGGAGGGGTCCCATATATAAGGCTCCGAGTGAAATGTGAGTCTGTGTCATCAGGAGGTAGTATCCATGTTAAGAATTATATAGAAGCACTTGTTTTCACCTCGTTTCAATGTGAGATGAAATGGGATGTAATCCCAGCCGTCTTATCCAATATGGATCATCTGATCCATTCAACCAATCTTCCAGTCATCCTCTTTACCAGAGCCCATTTACGTGACCTCAAACTACTATGTCAAGCCATTAGGTTCACCTCCATCTTTGAATTCCCCTTCCACATAGCCCCAACTCGACACTGATTCCTTCTAAAAATTGCATGAATGATTTAAAATAAATTGAACCCTTGAAAACATTACCCAACTTACACTGAAAGATACAATATAATATATATAACTTTAATATACATCTATTTTTATTATGATTTACACTAATTAAAACCAATATTTTATCTTATTGGGGTTAATTTTGAATCTTCTTTCATATCTTGATTACTGAAACTTGAAATAATATATATATATATATATTATAAAAAGGGTTACAATTGAACAATTCGCTAAATAAACCAACCCTCTCTTTCTTTTCCACATACCTGGTTTCCACTAATATCCATAGATTTTTGATATATTTAATTATTACAATCTTACTATATATGTGACTCTCATTTCGCACATCCAAACTATTCCTCTAAATTATAACCTCTTCCTTTCTTTCTTTATGTCTAGATTCCAAAACTTCTAATTCATTTCAAGAAATGGTTTGATTTTATTTTTAGTCTATCAATTTATATTTTATTTTAAAACATATATATGTATGTATTAAAATCTATATATATATTTGTTTATTTATTTTTCAGAATTTATAAAGTAATGGATTATTTTAAATTTATTTTTAAACCTATAATTTTATGTTTTAATTTTTAGTTTTTAGGGTATTTCTTATAAATCTCTCAATTAAAAGATTTTTTAAAGGTTATTTGTGCTTTACAAATATATATATATATATATGAACGCGTGTGTGTGTGTTTAAGTGCATTCATACCTTTAAATTCTATAATAAAATCATATAATAATTTTATAATTTTATAAATTCTGTTTTAGAAAACAAATTTTTATTTTCTTCAAAACTTTTTTTTAAAACAAAACTCCTCTACAGATAATTGAATTTCATGCAAAGAATTAATGTTTTAAAGAATTATCTCTTGGAATATTTATAAAAAATAACAAAAATTTGTTTTTTTATTGTTAATATTAAATTGTTTCCTTTATCAATAAAACCTCCATGAGAAAATATGTCATATTATGTAAACTATTAAGGTTGTAATTTTATATATATCATTTATTTAGAAATGAGAAATTCTATCCTTTTATACGAACTAATTATTTTATAGAAATCTGTAAACAAAAAAATCTATCATTTAATGTGAGAATTATTTTATTATATGTCCATGTATGTCATTAATAACATTATATATGGCCATCATCTAAGTTATCATTGACATTCCATGATTTTTTTAAGTATTCATTAAATTTATTAATCATTTACATGTATGTCTTAAAAATAATAGATTTTTTTATAATCATGGATTTCTACTTGTTATTATTTTATAAATTCATAAAATATTTGACCACTCCATGTTATTAAGTATGTAAGATTATTTTATTTTCAAAAAATAATTTATATATGGTTTTCGAATTTTTTTTGTATTATGAGTGGGAAAGGAAAATCCATTAGCAATGTTTTCTTAGAATTGGTACTTGAGTATAAAAGGATATGTTATGGTATCGGGAGTAAAACCATGACATTAAGGGGATAATTTCCCATATGTGATATAGATAAGTAGCCTTATGATTTTCTTATATTCTGAATAATATCATGATTAATCCATAGAAATTATTTTTTTTCAAATTAGATAAATCCAAAGTTATATTTCCAAAGAATTATTTCAAAATATTATTATTTTAGTAATTAAGTGTTCTCAAAATAATATTAACTTATTATATTTCAATGTTTTGTAGACCTATTTATAAGTATTCATTTTATAAAATGAGATACTTTAAAAGTACTTACTAATGATTTTTAAACCCCTTGTTGGGAAATAATAATGCTCACCCTGTGTTATAAATTATTTTTTACAGATTAGTTTAATATCTTTTAGTGTTTCTTTCAAATAAAGAGGTAGTGCACATGAATAATTTTTGTGTATTTAATTTTTTTATATAGTTTTTTTAATTTATAGTAAATGTATATAATTATCTAAAACCTACAAAAAAAGATCCTAGTATGATAAATGATCTATTATTTCTTTTAACTTTTAATAAAAAAAATACATAGCATTTTTATGTACTGAGACCTGAAACATGGGCTCGGGTCTTCACAGTTGCCGTGCAGTTTATCATTGTATGACTAATACATGGAGATAGATAGTTTTATGTTGTGAAACTCAGATGTTGATGGAGATTACACCCCAAGGGGGACCATGTCAATGCGAGAGGAGGATCTAAAGAAAGATACTTTCTACCGAGACAGGTAATTCATTTCCCTCGGTAATTCCACCCTTAGAGATTACATCACTACAAAAAACATCCTATTAGCAGCGGTTATTTAGAAGAAGTTATGAACAACACCCTCTAAATTCATTTTTTAAATAAATTCTATGGGGTTTTGCACAACCCCTGCTAATCATCAAATTTAGAGGGGGTTTATAAACCCCTCTAAATTTTTATCATTATATCTTTAATATTCGGTTGAAGTTTAGAGGTTATTATGGAAAAACTACCACTAATTGAATAATTAATGATTCTATATATATATATATATATATATATATATTATTTGGATAGATTTTATAGGTGTTATATATATATAATATGGGATTTTTTTTGGAAAAAAAATAACAGGGCATCACAACCCCCTCTAATATTTTAAATTAGAGGGGGTTCAAAACCCACACTACTTTCTTAAAAAAATAATTTTCATATAACACACACACACACACATATATATATAATCAAAACACAGTCTATTAATGTATTTAAATACATAATATGAACATGTTATAAAAATATATTTCTATAAATAATTTATATGATTGTATTTAATCGTATTTATATGTATACAAAAATATAATTATATAATGTGTACATTAATATATATTTATTTGTATAATATTCTACTACATATAATATTTATTATAATATAAAATCATAAATATATTATATAAATATATCCATAAATAATTTTTTTTAAAATGTATCATATAAAAACCTTTATAGTTTTTATAATTTATATAATAATAATAATAATAATAGATTATACAGATACTTATACACATGCATATAAATAAACATGTTTCTGTTATATAAATAATGTATTTGATTGTCTGTATATTATATATATTAGAATACATAATACATAATATAAATTTATTTAATTCTACATAAATATGTAATATATTGTATACATGAATAAAAATACAAATAAATATATAAATTCATTATATATATACAAATAAATATATAAATACACTATATACATACAAATAAAAACATAATTAAATTTATATTAATATAAAGATAAGTATTTAAACTAATTCATAATAAAACTATATATATAAATATATATGTGTGTGTATATATATTTTTATATGCATAAAATATATTTATATACAAATTAACATAAATATTTTTCTATATTGAAATATTATATTATATTTTACATATATATATATAATATAAAATTATATATATATATATATATTAATAAAACTAAAAATATATTATATTAATTATATATATTAAATTTAATATAATATAAATATATTAAATTGCGTACATATGTAAATAATATATATATATATATATATATATTTGTATTTGCATAAAATATTTGGGTAATATATAAATTAATAATTTAGAATATATATAACTGTATACATATAAATATATTAGATACTATATATATATACATTAATATAATATATTTAATATATTACATAATTGTATAAAATATAAATGTATACATAATATCTATATGAATATAACAATGTATATATAAACATATATAAGGTTGTATATTTAAATGTATTTAAATACACTATAAATTTTTATTTATTTATACAAATATTTTAATATATATAAATATCACAATCTGTAATAAAAAACATGAAGTTCGGTCTACTAAAGTGGTAAGAGCTCCATTTCCTTGGGGCGGGTTTGGGTTTTGAATCCCTCTAGTAGATTAGTATCCATATGTCGTAGTGATTTTTAACTGTTCGATGAACAATACATCCATTATTTTGTCCCACATCGAAATGGTTGGAGATTGGGCTTCTCTTAATAAGTTACCAGAGTCCAACTTACCCATAGAATAGGTCATCGGTCTCTGCTTGACTCTTTCACCTCCCTACCACTTTGTCAGGTTGCTCCACCGTTGTCGACTCGCATTCGATGTTTTCCTCCCTTATAAAAAATTTCTACACATGCCCCCACATCTAAAAGTAGTTCTAGCCACCCATGTTAGACCAGGGTATGGGTGAGGTTAAATCCCACAACCCCCCTAGTCTAGCTGGCATGCTTCAAACTAGAAGGGACAACGGTGTGTAGTGTGTGGTGTGCAGTGCCCCCAGTGTGTGGTGTGCTTGGAAGGGACACAAGAGTTGTGAGGTGATTTCATTTAAAAAAATAATGAAAATTTAAAATTGAACTGTGGGATGGTTTCAACCACCCCTAAAATGGTACGTAAAATAATGGAAACTGGAAACTTCCCCTACCTTAACTATTTTTGGATATTTTTGTAAATTCATAAGGGGTTTAAACCCCCTATAATTTAACCACTACTAATTTCTCATTACCTTGCCAGGGGTTCATGAAAACCGCAGCTAATAAGATAAGGAAATAACATTAGCAGTTGTTACTCATAACTATCACCAAAGTATTTAGAGGGGGTTATAACCCCATTATAATTTAAAAAGTAATCCCCTATAACTGTGAATTTTTATAGTGTGTGTCCACTACTCATGCGTCTTTGGGTGGGACATGGTGTAGAAATTTCTGTGGAGGAGTGGTGATCAAGATGCCTGACGTTAGGGTGTGTATTCTTAGGATCAAAAGGAATTATGATACCTATTATTAGGATAAAATTATTGGTTAATGGTCTATACCATGTTTAAGACACAAGGGGAATACATAAGGCTATTTGATACTGATCGTATAAAGACTTGGGGTGTGGTTGAACCATATTTGGATGGTTATCAGGGCTATGGACACTCAACTTTCGTGAAAGGGTACTAGTAGAAAGGAGGTACCATGGAGATTCTTAGAGGATGAGTTTCATGAGAATTAGGGTTTCTCAAAAGTTGGGGGTTTCTCTAAGGTTAGGGGTCATGTGAAATAATATGTGTCACAAAATAGGGTGACATTTCCTTGGAGTGAGGTCTTGGTTCCCCTGGGGTTGATTTTATGAAGGATAATTATCTTCTGAAACCCCAAGATCCACAAAGGGTTTTCTTCTAGTAAGAATGTCATGAAACTTCATGAAAGGAATATCCACCATGGGTTGAGGTTCTCAAAAACCCATGGGAGGAAGTTTCATGAAAGACAACTACCTTTGGAAATCATTTTCCTCTCTTCCGTGAAAAGATTCTAAGTTTCATGAATTCAAAGTTTTTCTAGGAATCTATAATGTTGAATCCCCTTAAAATTCCATGTCCCCTTAATCTTTTACCTCAAGAATTCAACATGGTTTTCATTAGTTTAAACAAGTTTTCAAGTCTGTTCTTAAATTCAAAGCATGTTAATTATTCAAATTGGTTTTCCTAATGATTATTGTTTATTTCCAAAAAGATAAGGCCCGATTGGAACTTCTAAAACCTTTAAAAATTAAATTATAATCCAATTTAAGCCTAAATTTTAGGTTTTTGTGGAACTTAGATTTTATATGATTTGGCATGATGGTATGATTTTAAGAAAATACGGCATAACATTTGTAGTGCAGAGAGGTGAGGTGCTATGTTTTCTAGTTTTGTAGTGTTGTGTGATTGAAACTTAGTTTTTCTAACTTCACCTCCCTTATTTTTTTGTATGGGCATGGAACTTGGGAATCCTTGGTACCTAGGTGGGTAGACTAATGACTAGAATTCTAGATGAGTCAGCAGGGGCCCAACTCGGGCTCCCTGGGAAGATTACACTACAACACTAACTAAAAAATTTGAAGATACATTAGGGTATGCTAGAAAATTGGTTTCCTCCTCTCTAGTGATTCATGCATGATAATGGTTATATAGTTTGACCACTGAGAGTATTTGGATCCTATGAAACCAAATAACCTAGTTTCTTTAGAATTTTCCCTGGAGCTTGCTCACATATGCTCTCATTTTCTTTTATATTGTTTCATATACCCTCATATTAGTTTCATTTTCATGTCTAAAATAATAATAATTATTACTTATTTACCCCTATTTTTTAGCATGTGATGTTTTTCTTTTATGTATTGTTTTCATACTGGTACTCTTATTTTATCATCTCATCCTTTCTTTAAAATGGTTTAATGGAAAACCCCTCATTTTTCTGAAATGGTTTTGAAAATCAAAGAAGGGAATGCTTTTTATGAAACGTTGGTTTATTATTTTGTTTTCATGACAAGAGTAGAAAACTCTATTTTTAATATACCTTGTTTTCAAACTAATGTGATTGGATTTATCTTTAAAGGTAAGGAATATTACAAGGTTTTTTTATTTTGGCATTCTTACTGAGCATCTTGGTGCTCATGCCTATATTCTCTATCATTTTTCAGTTTCATTCCCTACCAGATATGGTTTTATCTTGGATAGAGTATGGTTCTGTAGTTTGTGGCGACTCATGAGGTCACATGGAGGTAAGTTTGATGTTTCTTTTTTTCTGTTCAGTTGATTTTTTATTTTATACTTCTAGTATTAGTTTTGGTTTATTCTTTTTTATCTATCTATTTTTTAGGTGATAAAATCATTCCTGGTTGAGTTAATTTGATGCGTGACACTAGTTTCCAACCTCAGAAGATCATGAATGCCTCTTCAACATTGTTGAAGGACGACTTAGTTGATCATTTCAAGGTTGATAAGGGTTGGTCCATGAAAAAATGGTATCAACAGAGCGCTTTTTTATTTGATTTGTTAGGTAAATTAGAAATATGACTGTTGGGACTTTGGAGGTAGGTCATGAATCAGTACCTGATCACCACCACCTATGATGGGACCTAAGTTACTAGGGGTAATCGATCATTCAGTAATTAATTTTTATTTTGGGTTTATACTGTTGGTGTTTGTTTGGTTTCATGAGATTATTTACATTGAGGGATGACAATGGAAGCAATCTGGTGTCACACGGTGAGCTTAAATAGCATTGAAAACCATGAGTATCCTGAGTAAATGGTTTGATATTCTTCCAGTGGTTGGTTTATGCTCAGTGTGTGGTCTGTTAAACCATATGGTCAGGTTATCCATGACCACTAGTTCCCTACTTCATGTATTTTGGTGTGGGTTATTCTTTGGTCTGATTTTGGTTAGTGTGAGTGGATTTTCAAATGAAAATCATATCTAAAAAATGGGGTTTTGAGTGAAAAATTGGTTTTTGGAAAGAGAATTATTCCTAGAAATGGTGTTTTGTTAAAAAGAGATTATTTTCTAATGTGGTATATGGTTTAAAGTGGAGAAGTGATGTGTTATTTTGATTTTTAAAGTGGATGGGTTGAAATGGTTTTTATTCCAAGAGGAATTGAAGTATAAAATGGATTAGGAAATGGTATTTGGTGTTTGGGATGATTTTGGAAGCTGAAAATGATTTTAATTTTAAAATGGGGTATTGAATTTAAAAATGGGAGAATTTAGAAATGGTGGATTTTAAAAGAGGTTTCTTGTCTTGATTTGTGATGTTGTTGTGGTTTTATTTCGATTGAGATTTGTTTTGGTTTTATGATGTGTTGTTTTATGATATTTTTGTTTGTTTTAGAATGTTTTTTGGTTAATATTTAGTTCAAGGATGATTTTGTTTCATGTTTTATGTTGTTTAGAGTATAACACCCAGAAATACCTAAAATGTTTCTAAGGAGTCTCTTCTAGTCGTTGGCCCTATCCAGACTCCAAGTGGAGTGGTAGAGCCAAACTCTTATCAATAATTTCATGTCTTCTATAGTAATCAAGTTTTGTTAGAGTTACTGGTTTAGATTGAGGAAGTTGATAGTGTCTTCTGGTTTTTGGGAACTCCAGATGTTGTGAAGGTGGGAGTTGTCTCGGGTATGTTTTAAAGACCAGGACTGAACAAATGGAAGGTGATTATTCTATCATCATTGTGAGTTTGGATGTCTTGGGTGATATTCAAGACTAATTTTATCCAATGTTTTATTCATGAGGAAGTGAAGGAGAATGAAGTGATATATCTTGTTGATGTTTTGGAAAGTTTAACAGATAATGAAGGAGTATGTTGACCATTTCAAATAGATAGTTTCACTTTATCTAGAGATAGTTTTGGGTGATTAGTTCAAACATCTTATTTCTATATAGGGTTTCCATCTAGATATTAAGGATTTTTTTCAGTCATTTGGGAAAATCTCATTTGGGAAGCTGGTGGGTAAGGTGATTCTAACCAAGTTAGTTCTCAAAGGGAAGCATGTGGCAGTTGACAGGCTACTTCCTTTTGGTTCTCGTAAAGGTTACATATCCAGTGAGGAGTGTGGACTGGAGGAACCTATCCTAGAAAATTTTACTTTGGTAGTTCATGATTCTTTTTAAAAGGAACACTTGCTCATTTTCTTCTAGTTTGGTTGGTTTATGCATTTTAAGACATCTTTCTATAATTCTTCAATGTCTTATCATTGGTGTGACCACTTAGGACACCTGAAGGGGTTTTGTAGGTTTTGTTTCCAAGAGATCAAGTTTTAGTCCAGAATTATCAGCTCCTAATTGTGGGGAAGATGATGATTTAACACATCAGGTCTCTATCTATAGGTCTCAGAGTAAATATTTTCCCACATGGGAGCTACTATGTGTTGGGAATATATATCCAATTTTTTATTTTTGACATTATATTGGGAACTATTTGAATTTTCCCTTTCTCTGTTTTTCTATTCTTAGAAATATTTTGTTTTATAGATTTTGGTGGCCTTATTTTATTATGGTTTATGTGATTTTACTGTGTGGATAGAACTTTTAAATGGTTATAATTCTTTTAGAATGTATTTGGTTTTGGGAAGTGCTTGTATGGAGATGCTGGTGTCTTATGAAAATTATGAATTTTCATATGGTTCATGGACTGGTTTAAGTTTCCTTTGTTGGGTCCTTTTTATGTTTGGAAATAGTTTCATTGAGAATTCCCCTTAGTTCAACCACCTTGCTATTTAATTCCTTAAATAGTTGGGAGACCCACTATGGGTCTCATTGTTATTTTCTCTTTAGCTTATCGAGTGTGAATTTTGGCTATAGAGGTCACATTGTGGCTTTTAACTTTCTTTGTTATAGGTTTGGTTGGAGGTTTCATTCTAAGTGTTCTTCTCTTTTGGTTCCAGTTCTTGGTTTTGGCTCCTCATTTAAGTAAGGTGACTTTTAGGGGGAATAATGTTTCATGGTGGGGTGATTTGTCACACCCCAACCCTAGCCCATTAATTATTTTTTATCATTTAATTTTTCTTGCTTATTTTTTGAGTTTTGAAATATCATGGTATTTAAAATTTAAATTTTTGGGTTTTTCAGGATAGGCGCATGGTTAAAAGAAACCATGTGTAGAATGTGTGAGTGAATTTGTGATTTTTAATAGAATTATCCGTATAGTCAGCACAAAGTCTCCTTAACCGTCCACCCTACCATGTGGGTTATCCAGAGTCCTAGAGAAAACCACACAGTTTTTGCATAGTTTGACCAACCATTCGGCCAAACCGTGGGTGCTAAAAAAAGAAATATTTTATTATTATTATTCTTGTTGTTGTTTTATTATTATTAATATTGTTGTTGTTGTTGTTGTTGTTTTATCATTATCATTATTATTTTTTGTTATTGTTGTTATTATTATTATTATTATTATTATTAAACCCCCTAAAGGTGTGTTCTCCCCCTCACCCTCCCATCTTTCAAACCTGTTCGACCCAGCCACCATCCCTTTCCCAGCCACACACACACCCTCCTCCTCCTCCCTCCAATTTCATCCATTTCACATTATGTTTCTTAGTGCGATCTTTTCTGGTGGTAAAAATTTATCCTAATTCACTCTCATATATTTCCCCCTTTTCTTGGTTTTCTTTCCCTTCAATGTGGTGTGTGTGCCATGGTCAAAACCTGACATGTTTTGGGGGTTTCTTTTTATCATTTTTTGGTTCCTAGGACTTGCTGGGTTCGATTAGGTTCAGGTTTTATCATGGTTTTTTAAGGCATTGAATTCTCCATCAGTTTTGGCTAAGTTTTATTCCGTTCCAATTCTTTCAAAAATTCTTAATTATGGATTTTGTATTTTTGAGTTTCTATTATTTTTCTAGTGTCCGTTGGACCTCCTTGAGATGGTTTTGAGTAGATATTATTGAAAGAAACTTTCATGTGTATACATAGGTAATAACACACACAAACACACACACACACATATATATATATATCTACTTTTTACATATTCTCTCATGGAGAGGGGAATATGTACATTGGGTCAAATGGTATATATCTTTGTGAAAGTTTATATGCATATAAGTTTGAAGTTATCATAATCAAAGGTTTTGTGTTTTAAGGTAGGTTTCATAAGTCCAAGACTTTAATTTTAATTCCATGATTGACCGGTGGTTTCAATGTGTGTGATTCATATTATATGTAATGTGGATGTTATGTAATTTTTTTGGTTCATGGAATTTTATTCTCACTTTCTTTATAAGATTTTTTCTGCAAGCTTTCAACTTGGTTTAAATTGGTTTAAACATGTTTTTATGCTTGTTATTAAATACAAATCATATTAATGGTTCAAATTTGTTTTCCAAATGATCACTTTTTATTTCCAAAAAATCTAAGGCTCTGTTGAAACTTTCTAAAACCTTTCAAAAGGTTAATTTCACTCTAATGGAATCCTAACTTTTATGCTTTTGTGGAACTCAACTTTTATATGATTTGGCATGATGGTATGATTTTAAGAAAAGGGGTCTTCACATTGGTAGTGTAGGGAGGTGAGGTGTTGTGTATACCTATTTTGTAGTGTTGTGTGATTGAAACCTAGTTTTTATAACTGCACATCTCTTATATTTTCTAGTATGGGTATGGAACATGGGAATCCTTGGTACCTAGGTGGGTGGGTTGAGGACTCATATGCTTGATGATTCGGAAGGGCCTCGACCAAGGATCACTATTATGATTACAATACAGCACTAACTAAAGAACTTGACGATACATTGGGGACCTCTAGAACTTTGGTTTCATTCTCTCTAGTAGTGAGTGCATGAGAAGGGTTATATGGTTTGATCACTAAGAGTGCGATGATTTGAGGCACTCAAATAACCTAGCTACTTTGGAATTTTACATGGTGCTTTCTCACAATTTCTCTTATTTTTTGATATTATTTTATATGATCCTAAACTTATTTTCCATTTCATGTCTAAAATAATGAAAATTATGATTCATTTACCCCTATTTTGTAGAACATTATGTTATTCTTTTTCCCTTGTTTTCTCACAGACACTCTTATTTTATCATCTTATCCTATCTTTAAAATGATTTAATGTAAAATACCTTATTATTTGTAAAAGGTTTTGGAATTAAAATAAGGAAAATTTTTTATCAAACATATCATTATTATTATTTTTCTAGGAAAAGAGTAGAAAACCCTATTTTTAATATATCTTATTTGAAAACTAGAATGATTGGATTTATATTTAAAGGTAAGTAATAGGGAATGATTTTTTTTTATTTTGGAAATCATGTTGATAATATTAGTGATCATACTAGTATTATCAATCATTTTTCAGTTTCAGTCTCTACTAGATCTGGTTTTCTCTTAGGATGAGTATGGTTCTGTAGTTGGAGGTGACCCATGAGCTCACACGAAGGTATGTCTGGTATTTATTTTTATCTATTCAGTTTCTCCTTTATTTTCCACTACCAGTATTAGTTTTGGTTTATTATATTTTATCTATATATTGTTTATTGTTTAAAATCATTCCAAATTTAGTTTCATTGATTCTTGACATTATTTTCCAGCCTAAGGGGATTGGGAACGCCTCTCGGGCCTTATAGCGGGTTGAATTGGGTGACCAATTCAGGGCCGATTTGGGTTGGTTTGTGGCAACACACACCTATAAAATTCTTCTTAGTTAAAGATATTTCAACTACATCTTATCCTACCTTAATATACCTATCCTTTTTTAGCCACATTACCATGAAAGTGACCTTAAATTAAGAAATTTCTTGTGTGTACCCCCTCACTTATAAAAGGGAACCTCTTCTCCTCCCTTATTCACACCATTTAAGACTTTTATATCAGAAAATAAATACTCCAAAACCTTTCATGAATAATTCCCTTCATTCTATAGCTTCTTTTCTACTCCTAATATCAATCCATTAAGTCTTAAGGAGTAATACAAATGAGGTATCTCAAAGAAGAGGTATAGATCCTAACTAAGATATTTCAATTTTATTTATTCTTTTACTTCCTATAAACTTATTATACCCATAGAAACATAATAAATACAATATCATCATTACAATTATATGTTATTATAATTATTACACAACCATTTACCACCTATTCTTAATCCAATGATAGATTAAAGTATTGCTCGTGCATATATGTGAATTATCGCCTCCACATAGCGATACAAATCATTTTCCACTACAATCATTAATGGTTGGTTATTATGATATATTTAATGTTTATATATTATATATATTATATTATAATGATTATAGAAAGATAAATTAATATTTACCTTTCTTTTGTACCATCCATCAAAAAATAGGAATGTCACTCGTGCATATCTATAAACTACCATCTCAACGTAGTGATGTAATTAAATATTCATCACTACTTTATATTAATGGTTATAAATATGTATATAATGAATAAATATTATATTTATATCATGATTAATATTCTGGATATGAAGGATGTAAGAAAAAAGTACAAGTACGATAACCACTGAACCAAAACTTACTTGAAAAAGTAAGTACTTAACACCCAAAATGACGATGATAATGAAGGATTGTTAATAAACGGGAGACAAGATTTTATAAATAAACTAGGTATGGTATTATAGGTATTATTATGGTTATGGTATTTAATTATTATAAATTTATATTTAATATAAATTATTTTAGATCGCTTACGAAGTAATATAGACTTAAGGTAAGAGTTTTATGTTAAAATATCATTTTACTCAGATTGTTTATGCTTAAATTTTATGATGATGAAATTATATGATCTACCTCTACTAAATATTATTTATTTACTTATCCTTTATTTACTTTTTATATTTAATTTTTTTACTTTCATTTACCACTCTTTAAGTACTCAATAAACTAAAAGAATGTTTTTAAGGAAAACTGCCCTTTTTCTCCTTTAGTCGGGAATCTTTTCTTCCATGCCCATGTTTTCCTTAAATTATTTTCAATAATTTTTTTACTATTCAAAAAAGATTATATAAATTAATTTTTGAATATAATTGACTTTACCTACATTTTTTAAAAGGAACCTTCATATCATTTTCCAAACATTGAACATTTCACTTTTTACCAAAAATGTGAAAAGAATTTTTGTTTCAACATACACTGTAACACCCAGAGATTTTATGAGAAATATATTCTTTAATTTCATTTTTGTCTTGTACACTACACCAAGATTAACTTACGCTATACGAAACACCGTATTAGCTTGTAGTATATGGAAACACTATTCTAGACTTGTGTTGCACACCAGAGAAACCTTCCTTGATAGCGTCTGTTATACGCAATACCGAGTTTCACTAAACAACGATATGTTATTAAAATATTATATAAACTAGCCGTTATGAATAGTAATACCCAATTTTTAAAATTTTTAAAATTTTATCTTTTAAAATGGACTTCATTTTTTGAATCGGAATATCGAAATTAGCCTAGGGTGATTTTTTGGTATTTTTCTGAAAACTTTCAATTTTTGATGAATAGTGAAAACACTGGGTTACTATTTAAAAACTGACTTTTATTTAAATAATTATTTATTTAATTTAAATTTATTTTAGGTCAAAATTGATACATAATACTTATATAATTTAAATGTAATTCATTGGAGTCATTTTATAATAATTTTACATATATAAAAATTTTATTGAACTTTTCACCTTCTTTTACCCACCTCCTAGGAGAATTTAAAAATTTACATAAAACTTATTTTTTCTAATTCTATGAGTGGAATTTTGAAAATCCGAGAGACATGGTTAATATCAAGGAGTAAAATGTGGTTCAATAAGATAAAATTAATTTTTGGAGAATGGTAACTTTTTACTTTTATTTACCGCGGTTAAAAGTAAATAGGGTAATTAAGGGTAAAAATGATATTATTATTACCCTAAAACATGTCCTAATTCTATTGGATAAGTTTAAGTTTACAAAAAACAACCTTAGGAATAAAATATTACCATTTAGGTCCACTTGGATTAGATTAGGACACTTATTATTTTATTTAAAGAATAGTTAAAAGTGTTAAAAACAAAGTTTAATAACTAAAACATTTTTAATATAAGTTTATACATAATATAAATTCGACTATAAATATTCATTATAAATATAAGAAGATTTCCTACATAATTTTATTTTATTTATAATTTTTAGACATTAAATAATTTAATTTATTTATGATACAATGATGATGCATTAATTACCTTAATATTGAAATATTAAAATAATTGATATTATAAATACTCAAATAAATGTAATTTGAGACTTTTTATGAATTACACTAATTTAATAGGTTAACATGACATGTTATTATTGATTTAATTAACTTTTTTTGGACTAATAATGCTATTATGAGTTTCAAAAAAATCAATTACCAAATAGTGTCAAAATTGACATAAAATTGTTTTTAAAACAAATATTATATTATTAAGTGTTATTTTATTCCTAAAAATATAAGGTTCGGCCTTATGACTTAGATAAGGTTATATATATTAATAATTTACAACTTGGGGTTCGTTTGGCTTGTTATAGTAAGTTTATTAACCATATAGTGTAAGAAAACAAGAAGACACGATAAAAGTAAAATTATTTAACTTAGAGTTAAATCTAAATGATAAGGTTAAAATAGAAACCTAAACTTGTATAAAATCTATTTTTTGAGAGTATTTCGACCCCTCCCCACCTTATATTCTAAATAAATTAATTTGGAGTTATTAAAAACTGAATATGACTTTATAATAAAATAATATTTTATGTTTTTTCTAAGGTGCCCATCTCCTCCCTTATAAAAGGGCACCTCCTCCCTCTCCTCATCACACCACTTTGAGACTTTATTCTCGGACAGCCCCTACCAATTTCTCTTCTCCACTTCCCTAGAAATGTCCTAGAGGTCCTGGTATTCTTCAAAGTTCATCTTTAGTTCCCTAAGAGGAGGTTAAGAAGAGGTGCTTCAAAGAAGAGGTAATGTCCATTACCAATTATTTCAAATTTATTTCTTCTTCTACTTCATATTATTTAGTTGTTTCAATAGGAAGTAATAACATCAGTATCACTCATATACTGATATGTTATTATAAATATTAAACAACCCTATTTCACCTTCTATCCATCCTACGGAAAATGAAATCATTGTGCGTGCGTACGTACGAAATACCGTCTTCACGCTGTGGTGTAATCTGTTTTCCACCACCACCTTACTTGGATGGGTATAATGGTGTAAATAATAACTATATATGATTATTGTAAAGTGATATTGATTCTGAAATATTATACATACACTTCAATATAGTTTCACGATCATGGGAACGATATCATCGCTCGTGCGTACGTACGGCCTACCGTCTCCACGATGTGATGCGACTCGTTCTACATGATATCCATTGAATAATGATTATATAAATGGATTGAATGAATAAATATGATATATTTTAAACTAATACCATTCTGGAAATGAGGTATCTATAACCTAAAAAGAATAATAAGAATTTATTCGACAAGACATGCATAAGAACATAAAAGTAATGAACACCTGAATAACAAGTAGCAATCAAATATTACTAATAAGAAGATAAGAATATAACCATTTATGACATCATAAAAGTGAATATGATTATGTAACAAGTCAATGAAATTATTTAATTCATTATACAGGAGTTTTAGACACGTACAAATCATATCGGACCGAAGGTAAGGGAAAATCTCACAATCTCATTTTTATCCGAGATTGTTTATACTTTGGTATTTACTGGGGTGTATCTATCATCCACATCCATGTTTCCTCAATATTTAATATTATTTCTATCCTCCTACAATTTTTTAAATCCAATATTACTCATTGGTCAGTTTTTAGTAAAAGATATGAAAGGAATCTTTTGCCGTTTTTAGTACGAGGTACTTTTTGACTTTTCCGGCCAAAGTACGAGAAGAATGTTTTTTTAAACTTATACGGAATGAGTGGATTTTTAGAACATTATTTCCATGAAGCTTAATTTATAAGTTTTCAAGTTTATTTTTAATCAACTTCTTTTAGTTTAAAATTTTATGACATTTTAAGAAAGGAAAAAAATTGAAGTAGAAAGGATATTTTCCTCAAGAATGAAGTTCAAGTGGTTTATCAAAATCATTATCCATTTAAGATAATATGGGGTTCTATTTCTATCCCTATTTTTACATTGATTTTTTTATGTTATTATGGAATTATTTTTATGATGTCCTTTTATCTTATATGGATTATGTTATGATGGAATGATGTTTAAGAATCCCATTTTTATTACATGGGTTATGTTATGATGTATGATTTATGATATTGTGACACACATAAGAGTGATATCATTATGAGATGGGTGAGGACTATATCTACATCCAATAAATTGGGTAAAGATTTATATCTCATGATATATACATTGCTGGAACGGCAGGTTAATCCGGTACAGTGAAACAGGACTGAAACGAGGAGTGAACTCGGTTCAGAAATAGACATTGTCCACTAAGATAGTCTTGGAAATGAGTCTTGACTACTAAGAAATGATTATCTATGATTATATGTGTATGCCACAAAGTTTCATGTTATTATTATTGGGATTACATATCACTACCATGATTTATCCCATGTTATGATATTACGATCTCTTTTGCAGGTTAAGATTTTCAAAATGTTATGTTCTTATGAATATGATATGATTAATATTTCTTTTGTTTACCCTTACTGAGCATTTGAGCTCACCCTGTTGTATGATTTCTTTTCCACAGGTCAGGAAGAAGGGTATTAAGTAAGATATGCTAAAAGGGACTATAAATACGATGAAATAAATGGGAGACAATGTAGCTGCTTTATAAAGTAGTTGTTTATGTTTCCCAGTTTCTAAAGACACTATACCTATACGGTCCTTTCATGGTTTTTTTATATGTTGTAATAAGTGTGCTTAAATTTTTAAGTAATAACAATGTATGTAATGTATGGGTCGTTATAGTTGGTATCAGAGGAAAGTTTTCGTTAACCTTTGCAAACTAGGATGCAAAAACTTTAGTGAGATCCCTAGAGATATTTCTACGGTATGTCTGGGGATGTCCCTAAGGTTAAGTATAAGTATAGGTTATAGTCCTAGAATTATGGCAACGATATTAGAATTAAACCTAAGATTTTATATATTGAAGGTAAGCCCCCCTTATTATGTTGTTTTCCTAGCATGATTTTTTCCTCTCACACCGTTCTTTTTGTGTTTTAGACGATGGCTGGAACCCGAATGAACCTTGTTGATCAATGTAATGGAAAATGAAATGATTGTCCTCTCGAGAAACCAAATGTGATGGGACATGGAGTGAAAAGTCTTATTGTTATACTAACACAATCTATGGATCATTCTGGATTTCCAAATGATCAGAGAAGGGAACAATATTCTATTGAGTCCTTCATGAGGCAATGTCCACCGCCTTTCAATGGGTGTTCTGATCCACTTATTTTTGAACAATGGATTAGTACCATTGAAAAGATATTTTCCATACTTCACTATTTATAAAATGAAAAAGTCATTTTAGTTGTTTACCGTTTAGAAGGTGAATCAGACTAGTGGTGGACTCTAATTAAGAATACAAGGCCCCAAGATGAAATAGAATCCATGGTATATGACGAGTTTAGGAACTTGTTTTTGAGTAAGTACTTCCCTCGTATTCTTCGAACAAAGATGGAAAAGGAGTTCCTTGAGCTTAAGCAGAATGATGATGAATCTGTTGGTATATACAAAGAAAATTTTACAAGACATTCAAGGTATGCTTCTGGATTTATCATCCAACCTAAAAGTAAAGTTGATTGATTCTTCAGTGGCTTAAAACCAAGTCTTCGAAGGGAATTATCTATAAGAGACTTCAGTAGATATGAATAAATTGTGTGTTGTGTTATCAAGGTAGAATTGGAAGTTGGTGTAACATATCCATCTCATGGTTTTGACAAGAAATAAAAGATGGAGTTCAAGGGAAAACCTCAGAACAATGGTGAAAAGGAGGTGAATGTTTCTTTATGCTCAGAGTGTGGAAAGAAACATGGTGGAGATTGTCTAAAAGGTACTAGAAAATGTTTCAAGTGTGGAAAAGAAGGTCATCAAGCAGCTGAGTGCCGAAGTAATGGGAAAAATGATTCTAATTACCTGAATAGAGAAAAGACTATAGAGAACGATCCACCAACACTTCAATGCTTCAAGTGCAAGGAAATGGGGCATTATGCTAATCAATGACCTAATCCAAGGGTTAATGATGATCTACGTTAGCAACCTCTTGAGGGAAAGGACAAAGGGAAGTCACATGCGATCACTATTGGCGATGTTGAGTATGAAAATGATGTAGTGGAATGATTATGTGTTTATGTAACGAGATTCCAAAATAATGTTGTGGAATCTCATTTATAGTATTGTGGAATATTGGAATATATATGTATTGGTTTATTGTGGTTTTCAATGATTATATGGTACTGGTAACCATGAAAGGTTATTCAAATATTTTTGGAAGGTAGATGATATGTGCATAATGAAAGGATAAAGTGATAATGAGATGTTTGATAGTATTAATGAGCTCATGACTGATATAAGGACAAAGTGATATCATGGTTTGAGTATATAGAAATTTTGGGATTTTGGTACGTGGAAAGAGTTAACTTTTGACAGCATTCATGTTTTCAATAAGGTTCAATGGGTATTCATTTTTTAAGAGAATACATGATTAAGGAATTCGAATGTTTGGAATGTAACCAAAAAGACATTTCTTATGATATATGGGGATAACTGACATGTTGGAACCCTCATGTGTTACTCATGTTTTAATGATCACAAATGCTATTACTATCAATTAATCTCGATCTTCATTGCACATCTTGCTAATTCTCTTCAATCTCAATAATAACTACACATCATGTTTTAATGATAACAAATCTTATGGATGTTAATTACTCTCTTTATTATTTACTATTATTATGCATGATCAAAAATCTCACATATATTATCAAGCCTTTATATTTATGATTCATGTTCTCTTACTCTCTAATGATTAAACTTAATCCATATTCTGCATATTATTGTCTAAGTCCAAATACAGATATTTGTCTAAGTATGGACACACCGTGACCCAGACACCATGACCCAGACACCGTGACTCAGACACCGTGACCCAGACACCGTGAACTAGACACTGTGAAGGAAAAACTGTGATCCAGACACCGTGAGCTACACACCGTGACATGGACATACCGTGAAGCTCATACTGTGAAGACTATACCGTGAAGAAGACACCATTTACTTAATCATTGTGACACCATTTCTTAACTTTTTATCAATATTATTTAAATAATTCTAACGGTCATATATTATGTTTTTAATGAAATTAATGTTATTTAATGATAGTTGTTGGCATGTGAGGAAATCGTATCTCGTACCTATGAAAAGGGAATCATTCCTACTTCCAGAACTCACGGAATATAAGGAAGTTTGAGATGCAGTACACGTGTTCGTGAAAGTGTGAATATACAATGAGAAGAAATTTTATACACCTGAGAGCATTGTGCTGAACGAAGAGAACAATCCTGAGAAAGAAAGAGATTTAAGACTTTCAATAAACTCTTATGAATGCAATCCAACACCACTGAAGAACACACGACGAATCAAGAGATCATTCTCACTCCTGTAGAAGACAAGCTGAACTAAGACCCTTTGTTTTTCAATAAAAAAACCAGAGAAGGACTCAGAAGCATTCCTACTGAATCCAACGAGTCCAGAGCTTCATTGATAATCACTAGAGCTTTCAAAACTCTTATATGTTCTCTCTAAGTGATTTATTTATTTACTTTTGAGCAGTGTGGTGTACTCTATATTTATTATACACACACTATCTCCTGCACTGAACTGTAGGATATCAAAATCCACACTCCAAATCTCTTAACTCTTGTTTACCCATGTCAACTATGGAAGAGGTCCTTGTGTGGCCTGGTCTGTGTTTTGTTTCCCACGAAGAACAGTGGTAGAGGTCCCTGCATGGCCTGGACAGTTTTGTAAACTGTTGTTAACCCCGATCTAGGGTGTGGATCAAATTTATATAAATTTGAGAGGACTAAGTCTCATCTTGAGACTGAACCTATTGTTATATATTCTGTGTATCTTTAGTTTAAGTTCGATTTATACTACATATATCTTTTATTCCACTACTATTACTTTGAAATACAAAACTATTTTAAAGATACTTTGATAGTTAAATTAGTAAGTGTTTACACTTATTGTAAATCAGTAGGTTATCTTCAAAAGTTAGTTTGATCTTGTGGTTAAATTAACTGATACCTAATCAATCTTTGAGAAGCTAAGTGAACATTTAAAATATGTATAAATTCACTACAGATTAACTTATTTTATAAATCAAAGGATTTTAAATAGACAATATTTTAACTGAAATTTTAATTGGAACTCAATTCACCCCCTCTTGAGTATCCACTCCGACCAACATTTGGTATCATAGGTTTTGTTTTTGTTTAAGGAATTTTGAAATACTCTATTTTTCAACTGTGATTTTAGTTGCACCTTTAAAGATCTTAAATTTCTGTTAGTTCTAAATTTTATCTCTTTAAATTATCTTTCTAAAATCTAGTTATGGATAATAGACTAGAGGGTGCTGCTACTAACATGCCACCTTTATTCAATGGTACAAACTGTGCTCAGTGTAAACTTAAAATGAAAATTCATTTAGAAAGCATGGGTTTTGATATCTGGACCACTATAGAGTCACAATATAAAATTCCATAAACTGAAAGAGTAACTTGGGATAAACCTACAAAGACTGTCTACAATAAAAATTCTAAAGCCATGAATTCCTTGTACTATGCTCAAGGAGATGAGGAGTTTAACATAATTTTTGCCTGCAAAACGGCTTTTGAAATATGGGATACTTTGGGTGTTTCTCATTAAGGAACAACCAATGTTAAAGAAATGATATTAAATACTTATACTACTAAATATAATAATTTTAAAATGAAGACTGATGAACCTATTTCTGATATGTATCTTAGGTTTAATGAGTTGTCAATACAATGAATTCACTTGGAAAGGTTGTTCCATCAATGGAACAAATTATGAGAATCTTGAAATGTTTACCAAACCAATGGAGAGGCACATCTGTTTCAATCAGAGAGTCATGTGACATTGCTGCTCTACCTATCAAAGAACTCATTGGTAAGCTTATGATGTATGAGGAAGAACTCAAGGTGAATAAAGAGGAAGATGATGAAACTAAGAGAAAATCTGTGGCTTTCAAGACTACTGCTTCAAAGAATAAGGACAAAGAAAAAGCTCAAATATAAACTGACAGTTCAACCAGTGAAAATTCAGACTCTGATAGTGACGCTAAAATGGCTCAGATAACCAGAAGGTTTATGAAATTTTATAGGTAGAAGATATTTTTCAGAAAATCAAATTACAAAAGAAATTATGACAATAAGCGACATTGGAAGAAGGATTGGAAAAATCTAGATAAAAGTGATGAAGTTGTTTTCTATGAGTGAAAAAGGAAAGGACACATTAAAGCAGACTGCCTAAAGCTAAAATTCAAGAAGAAATATGATTACAAGGACAATAAGTACAAAAAGGCTATGAAGGCTACCTGGAGTGCTTCTGAAGACATCACAAGTGAACCTGAAATGTCTGATTCTGAAAGAAATCATGCCAACATGTGTTTCATGACAAATACATCTGAGGAAGCCTTCTTGAAGAGTTCCCACAAGAAGACATGGTATTTGGACAGTGGATGTTCAAGACATATGTCTGGGGATTACTCACGCTTCAAGAGTTTAATAAAGGTTGATGGAGGTCATGTCACCTTTGGTGATAATTCTAAAGGAAATATCATTGTCCTAGGCCAAATTGGTAACACTGATTCAGTTTTAATCTCTAAAGTTTTATTTTTTGATGGAATTAAATATAATCTGTTAAGTATTTCTCAATTATTTGATGATGGTTTTAATGTCAAATTTGAAAATGATTCTTGTAATTTTTTTAATTCTAAAAATATTTTAGTATTTTCTGCTCTAAGAAATGAAAATATTTATGATGTTGATTTAAATTCCTTAGCTAAGAAAAATGTTACCTGTTTAAATTCTTTTCATAAAGAGTCCTGGTTATGGCATAGAAGATTAGGACACTACAATATACACTCACTTAGAAAACTAACTAGGAAGAACTTAGTTAGAGACCTACCTAAACTTGAGTTTCCAAATGACAAAGTTTGTAATCCCTGTCAAAAGGGAAAGCAACATAAGGTTTCTTTTAAATCAAAGAAAGGAGTTTCAACTTCTCAACCTCTAGAGTTGGTTCACATGGATTTTTTTGCACCATATAGAGTTTCAAGCTTAAATGGGAAGCACTATGTCTATTTCCTAGTAGATGAATTTTCTAGATATACTTGGGTATACTTCTTAGCTCACAAAAGTGAAGCTTGTTCTTACTTTGTTAAGTACTCCAAATCTCTAGAAAATCTTAGTGGACTTAAGATTAAAACCCTAAGAAGTGATCATGGTCGTGAGTTTGAGAATCATGAGTTTGAATCCTAATGCTCGCATAATGGCTATATTCATAACTTTTATGCTCCTTGGACACCTCAGAAAAATGGTGTAGTAGAAAGAAGAAATAGAACCCTCCAAGAAATTGCTAGAACTATGCTTAATGAATATGACCTGCCTATTTACTTTTGGGTTGAAGCTGTGAATACAGCTTGTTATATTATTAATAGAGTCTTAATTAGACCTGTTTTTAAGAAGACCCCATATGAGTTGTGGAACAATAGAAAACCTAAAGTTAGTTACTTTAGAGTCTTTGGCTGCAAAGTCTTCATTCTCAATACAAAAGATAATCATGATAAGTTTGCTTCTAATAGTGATGAAGGAATCTTTTTAGGATATTATTTAACCAGTAAGGCTTATAGAGTTTTAAATAAAAGAACCAAGTGTGTGGAAGAATATGTTCACATCAAATTTGATGAAACTGTTCCACATGAGCCTAAAACCTCTCTTGAAAATCTTGAAGAAGATTTATCTGTTCTGGACCTTAATGACAAATCTATTGAATCTACTATAAAGAAAACCAGTTCTGGACTTATTCCAGAATCTGCTCTTAATGAACCTGAACCTAGAGAAGAACCTGAAATTTCTAGTCCTACCTTTACTAGATCATCTAGAATTCTAAAGAATTATCCTTTAGATGCTGTTGTAGGAAATCTTAATAGAGGGACACAAACTAGATCCTCTCTTAGAAATCAGGTTGAACATCAAGCCTTCTTGTCACAGATTGAACCTAAAAACATTGATGATGCTATTAATGATGAATTTTGGGTAATTTCAATGCAAGAAGAACTCAATAAATTTGAAAGAAATAAAGTTTGGAATTTTGTTGAAAGGCCTAAGGACACTTTCACAATAGGAACTAAATGGGTGTTTAGAAATAAAGTAGATGAATCTGGAAACATAGTTAGAAATAAAGATAGGCTAGTTGCACAAGGCTATAGTCAAGAAGAAGGTATTGAATATGAGGAGACTTTTTCTCCAGTAGCCAAGTTAGAAGCTATTAGGATTTTACTTGCTTATGCTGCACATCTAAATTTCAAACGATATCAAATGGATGTCAAGAGTGCATTCTTAAATGGATATATTGCTGAGGATTTTTTTTTGAACAACCACCTGGATATTCAAACCCTAATTTTCCAAATCATATTTTCAAATTATCCAAAGCTTTATATGGTTTAAAGCAAGCTCTAAGAGCTTGGTATGATAGATTAAGTACTTTTCTAATTTTTAAAGGTTTTACAAAAGGAATACCTGATCCTACTCTATTTATAAAACGAATTTATAAAGATCTTTTAGTTGTACAAATTTATGTAGATGATATTATTTTTGGATCTTCAAGAAATTCCCTATGTACTAGTTTTTCTAAAATGATGCAAAATGAATTTGAAATGAGTTTAATGGGTGAACTTAAATTCTTTCTTGGATTTCAAATATTTCAAAATGATGATGGAATTATTTTAACTCAATGTAAATATAATAGAGATCTTTTAAAAAGTTTTGGATTGGATGGAACGAAAGGTAGTGACACTCCCATAAGTACCACCTGTAAGATGGATCTTGATGAAAATGGTAAATCTGTTGATCAAACCACTTATAGAGGAATGATTGGAAGTCTACTCTACCTAACTGATAGTCATCCTAATATTATGTTTAGTGTGTGTATGTGTGCTCGTTTTCAAGCAAACCCAAAAGAGTCACATTTAAATGCTGTAAAGAGAATTTTCAAATACCTCAAGCATACTCCAAATTTAGGACTGTTCTATCCCAAAGGACAATCATTTAAATTAGTTAGTTATTCTGATGCTGATTTTTCTAGATGTAAGTTAGATAGAAAACGCACCTCTGGAACGTGTCATATTTTATGCAAGTCACTAGTATCATGGTGTAGTAAGAAACAAAATTCTGTTGCATTATCTACTGTAGAAGCTGAATACATAGCTGCTGGAAGTTGTTGTGCACAAATTTCGTGGATGAAACACACATTACTAGACTATGGATATCAATTCAGACATGTCCCAATAAATTGTGACAACACAAGTGCTATTAATATTTCCAAGAATCTTGTTTCTCATTCTAGGACAAAACATATTGATGTAAGACATTACTTTTTGAGGGATTATTATCAAAAAGGTTGTATCACTTTGGAATTCATTGGTACTGAATATCAACTTGCTGATATATTCACTAAACAACTAAATTTTGAAAGATTATACTACATCATACATAATATTGGTATGATTAATCATTAGTAAATATCTTACGGATCTTAATGTTTAATACATTACTGTATTTTACTTTACGGTTTCATGGTCACTATTTCTAAGTTACTGTTTTATGCTCACGGTCTGTCAACTCACTGTCTCGCTGTGACTACACAGAATACTCACTGTCTCACCGAGACTACAAAGAATGCTCACTGTCTCACCGTGACGACTACCAACTGTCTCACCGTGATGACTAGTTTTCATCACACCATAATTCCTACTCACGGTCTCACCGTGAATTTTATTTATATTCTTATTTTAACCTATATCGCGGTAATTTTTATTTCATTGCAATTTGTTTTCCCACGTTTTTTGTTTTTATGATGTTTGACATTCCCAAATGATAAAACCTAAGGGTTTCATTTGATTCCTTACCCGAACTCTCTTCTGAACCTTCTCTTCCCTCTCTCCTGAACATTCAGCGAATTCCAAGGATGAAGCGTCCATCTTCACCCTCGTCTGAGAAGCACCGATCTAAGAAATAGAAGAGGATACTGAGGATAGCTTCTGAAGGACCTCTAAACCCAAACCTGGTAAGCCGTAAAGTTGTACCTGAAAAAGAGGTCTGCCCAGATTGGTTGTTGTCTAGAAGATCTTTCGTTTTGAAAATTTTAAGAGAACAAGGAGGGCTTGAATGGTTCACTGGACAGAATAGACCGATTTACCCAAGATTGGTATCTCAATTATACAAATATGTGAAGTTTTCCTATTGATTTTGGAGAAAGCATTATGGTGACAAGCTGGATAAATGGCCAAAAGTGCTCTTTCTCTTCGAGGATGTGGGATGCATGCCTAGGGATTCCACATGAAGGAGTTTGTGAGGATTACCAGAGAGACCCTCCTCCAACAACCGACATATTTGACCTAGAGAATTCTTTGGAAATCCTAAATGGAAATGGCACCAAGCGAAGGGAAATAGCTGCTGAATTGGATGGGGAGACTAGACTTCTGTTCAAGTTTGTTCAGAATTTGATTAGTCCGAGAAAAGGAGATTTTACTGTGATAAAGTATCATGATGTGTTCCAGATTCACTTGTTGAAGAATGGCCATAAGATAAACCTTTGTAAGTATATTGTTAACCATATCTGTGAGCTGATCAAAGTTACTTAAAAATCCACCTCTTTGTTTTACTCAAGGATGATTTCAGCTATGTTAGTTGCAAAAGAGATGGTTGGACCAAATGAAGAAAAGTTAGAGGACTTTGATTTCTTCCTATCCTTTCCTATCATCAGAAGGATGAGGATTAGCTAGAACCCCTGGAAGAAGCAGTGGGTTGAGGATAATGATCAACTCTATAAAAAGTTTAATCTTGTTGACTATCCAAGAAGGCCTAAAAATCTGATCTTGGTTTGAAACCAGATGAAGTGGCTAAGTATTCAGAAGAAGAAGAAGAAGAGGAAATAACAGCTGAAGTATCTCCTATAGAAGAAGCTAGAAGACCTCCATTGGAAATAACTCCTGTTGAAAAAGAAAATATTGTTGTCCCTGCTGTTATCCCTGATGAAATACCTCAAGGGGAAGAAGTTGTTGTTAGTTTGAGAGAAGAGGAAGCTCCTGCTTCGAGTGCGGATGTCAATCCAGAAGCCCCTCATTATGCTGCAAGAAAATTGGTTTTCCCTGTTTCAGAACAACAAGAAACCTTAGAGACATATCCTATTGAAGATGATCTTTCTATTGAGAAACAAGCATGTCTGGAAGCTCAACCAGTGGAACAATCGGTTCCTGAGATTATTCCCTATGCTGAAGAGAGGATGGAAATTTCCTTTCAACTGGCAAGCAAAGAGTTTTCTGAAGAGATTAGGGATGATCCTGTGGATCTTGATCATGGTGAGCCTACAGTCTCTGAAATAGAAGCACAATTTGAGGGGGTGGAACCTCAAAACCTTGAGATTATAGAAGCTGGATCTGCTAAATCTTCTCAACCTTTTGTCACATATTATGTGTACACTCGGTATGAATTCCCAAGATTTTATGATGTAAATGAGTCACAACAAGTGACTACAACTATAATGGATCTTTCCTCTCTGTTTCAATTGAAGTCTGTTGCTCATCTGGAACCAGAACCAGAGCCCCAACCTCAATCTGAATCAGAATCTGAGTCTGAAGATGACTCTGAACCTCAACCAGAATCTGAACCTCTATCTTTACCTGTACCCTTACCCGAGCATCACTCCTTTGTGACCAAAGATGATCTAAAAAATTTCGAGAGACTTTGTTAGCTGGAGTTGAGAAAATTGTCTCCACTCAACCTCATCCAGTGACTCAGTTAAGTCAAGAAGATGCATCAATTCTCTTGGAAAATATTATCTTGCATATTCAACCAAGGATGATCTGAGAAATTCAAGAAGTCAGAGTTGAGAATAAGCTACTAAGTGCTGATGTTGCAAGTCTGAAATATATGATAGAAAACTTGCAGAATGAGTTATCTTTGAGATCAGTGCATGCTCCTGTTTCTACCCCCGCACCAGTTGCTACATCTCCTGAGCCATTTCATTCCCTCCTTTCTAGGGAAATTGTGTCTCAAGTTCATCCATATCTACTTTATTTTGATGAGAAGACTGGAAAAAGACACACCAAAATGCTGGAATGCATGGGGGAGCTTGTAGAAAATCTGAATAAGCTTATAGATGAATACACTAAATGCCAGTAAAATGTTCTGAAACAGCTCAAAGTTCTAACCAAAGCTATCAAGGCTTCACCTGCTTCTGGTCATACCTCCACATCTTCTTTGGATGATTCTATGCTGAGATCCATAATTAAGGAAGATCGTCAGAGTGCCTTTAGTGGCTTGGATCTATCTTCTTTGTCCGAAGTGGTTAAGAACAGTGATAGAGCATTGGACTTGGTTAGGATTCATTCAGAGATAGTCAATGATGCTCAACAAGAGATCACCAAGAAAATAGATTTTTATCTCTCCTAGATTTTCTCTAAAAGTGATATAACAGATCACTTTAGATATCTTGTGGAAAATTTGAGAATCCCTCTGGTGACTGAAGCTTTTAAAGATCAAGTCCAGAAACTTACAGAGTTTAGCAGATTGTTGGACAGATTTATGGAGAATAAGGATGATTTTGAAAAGGCTATGCAATATGGTGGTGAAATCATTACTGATTTCATAAATCTTTTGAAGTCATATCTTCATGTTCAGAGTACTGCTATAGTTTCTCCAGCTGCTGCACCTATTAGACCTGGTCTACCTACCTTAGCCTCAACTGCCATGACAGATAGCCAAGATCATTCTCAGATCCGACCAATCATTCTTGACCAACCAAATCCTAGATCTTCTACTGCTCCTACTTTGGCTCTATCTGTTTTTGAAGGTCTAACCTTAACCTCTTTGTCTACCACATCTCTGCCTTCTTCTACATCGGCACCAGCTCCTACTACAGATAAAGGAAAAGACAAGGTTGATCCCTGAAGAGTTCGAGGACTGTTTTCCTTTTTGATAGGATTTCATTTGTTGTTTAATGTTTTTATTGTATTCTGAACCCTTTGTTTAATGAACAATGTCGTGTTTCATTTCATTTTCTCTACTTTTTGATAATCCCAAAAGGGGGGGAAAACTACAAGTATAAAAGGGGGAGAAAAACAACAAGTGTTAGTACTATAATGAGATATGCTATTTTAATATGCTAGTTTCTTTAATATTGCATTTCATTTATATTTTGACTATATATGATTTGTGATCATCAAAAAGGGGGAGATTGTTGGAACCCTCATGTGTTACTCATGTTTTAAGGATCACAAATGCTATTACTATCAATTAATCTCGATCTTCATTGCACATATTACTAATTCTCTTCAATCTCAATAATAACTACACATCATGTTTTAATGATAACAAATCTTATGGATGTTAATTAATCTCTTTATTATTTAGTAGTCTTATGCATGATCACAAATCTCACATATATTATCAAGCCTTTATATTTATGATTCAAGTTCTCTTACTCTCTAATGATTAAACTTAATCCATATTTTTCATATTATCGTCTAAGTCCAAATATAGATATTTGTCTAAGTATGGACACACTGTGACCCAGACACCGTGACCCAGACACCATGACTCAGACACCGTGACCCAGACACCGTGAACCAGAAACCGTGAAGGAAAAACTGTGATCCAGACACCGTGAGCTACACACCGTAACATGGACATACCGTGATGTTCATACCATGAAGACTATACTGTGAAGAAGAAAACATTTACATAATCATTGTTACACCATTTCTTAACTTTTTTTCAATATTATTTAAATAATGATAACAGTCATATTTCATGTTTTTAATGCAATTAATGTTATTTAATGATAGTTGTTGGCATGTCAGGAAACCGTATCTCGTACCTATGAAAAGCGAATCATTCCTACTGCTAGAACTCACGGAATATAAGGAAGTTTGAGATGCAGTGAATGTGTGTGTGCAAGTGTGAATATACAATGAGAAGAAATTTCATACACCTGAGATCACTGTGCTGAACGAAAAGAACAATCCTAAGAAAAAAAGAGATTGTAAGACTTTCAAAGAACTCTTATGAATGAAATCCAACACCACTGAAGAACACATGATGAATCAATAGATCATTCTCACTCCCGTAGAAGACAAGATGAACTATGACACTCTGTTTTTCAAAAGAAAAACCAGAGAAGGACTCAAAAGCATTCCTGCTAAATCCAACGGGTCCAGAGCTGCATTGATAATCACTAGAGCTTTCTAAACTATTATCTATTCTCTCTAAGTGATTTATTTATTAACTTTTAAGCAGTGTGGTGTACCCTGTATTTCTTATACACACACTGTCTCCTGCACTGAACTGGAGGATATCAAAATCCTCACTCCAAATCTCTTAACTCTTGTTTACCCACGTCAATTGTGGAAGAGGTCCTTATGTGGCCTGGTCTGTGTTTTGTTTCCCATGAAGAACAGTGGTAGAGGTCCCTGCGTGGCCTGGACAGTTTTGTAAACTGTTGTTATCCCCGATCCAGGGTGTGGATCAAATTTATATAAATTTTGGAGGACTAAGTCTCAGCTTGAGACTAAACCTCTTGTTATATGTTCCGTGCATCTTTAGTTTAAGTTCAAAGTATACTACATATATCTTTTATTCCACTGCTATTACTTTGAAATACAAAACTATTTTAAAGCTACTTTGATAGTTAAATTAGCAAGTGTTTACACTTATTGTAAATCAGTAGGTTAGCTTCAAAAGTTAGTTTGGTCTTGTGGTTAAATTAACTGATACCTAATCAATCTTTGAGAAGCTAAGTGAACATTTACAATCTTTATAAATTCACTACAGTTTAACTTATTTTATAAATTGGGGGATTTTAAATAGACAATATTTTAACAGAAATTTTAATTGGAAGTCAATTCACCCCCCTCTTGAGTATCCACTCCAACCAACATGACGGTATTTACATACTTAGTGGATGACCTCTCTATCAATGTTTTTCTTATACTGTGAATTTGGGTAAGCCTAAAGATTGGAATAGATTAAGTTAGACATCAGATAGTATTGTTTAAGACTAGAACTTTTTGATATTATTTTTGGAATGTTATAATAGTATAGTTTTAGAAAAATGACAACCTATAGGATAGGCGACAACCCGTTGCTTCGGACAAGGATGAAGGTATCGAACCCCCAACCGAAGTGTGGCAGGCCTTTATCACCTACCATTGTCCTACAGGAAGTCCCTGGTTAGTAGAAACTAGTTTTTTTTAATAGGTATGATAGATAAAGTATATGTCTCTTTTAGGAACCATATACAATTAATCCCACCATATATGGACTTATGTATATTTAATAACTTTTTTTATCCGTTTATTTGAGATAGATAGAATGACCCACAGTTCTATCACATGATCTACTAACACTTCACGAATGACAAATTAAACTTCATTTCTTTAAGAGATCAGTGGAAATTGTTCAAGGCATGAACAATGGTGAGATTGTACCAAAATCAAGTAAGAATTTCTTTTAATTCAACAATTCTTCAATTTTAGGGAAATGATCTTGAAAACCAGAAATGTTGTCCTAGTGTCCTTATATCTAATGAATCAGATGGTACCTTAAATCAACAAAAATTTATGGCTTTGTGATTATTGCATTTTTCATAGCCACTCTCTCTACCACTCTCCATCAGAACTTGATGGTTATATTTCTCATCCATATCCATATTTTCACCTATGTTCTTCTATGTGGAAACCCAGTGATGAGTTAATTTGGGTAACCGTTACGTTTCATACATTAGTTTTTAAAATTAAGTTTTAGTATTCCTTTTTACGATGTGGGTTTCTATGAAAGAAACTTTCAATTAGAAAACCATTTATAACCCCGACGAATTTCTAGGGCGAAATTCATTTTAAGGGGGGTAGAATGTAACACCCTGAGATTTTATGAGAAATGTTTTTTTAATTTCATTGTTGTCTTGTACGCTACACCAAGATTAACTTGTGCTAACACAACACCGTATTAGCTTATAGTATATGCAAACACTATTCTAGGCTTGTGTTGCATGCCAGATCAACCTTCCTCAATAGTGTGTGTTATATGCAATACCGAGTTTCACTAAACAATGATATGTTATTAAAATATTATATAAACTAGCTGTTATGAATAGTAATACACAATTTTTAAAATTTTATAAATTTTATCTTTCATAATTGACTTCATTTTTGGATTCGGAATATCGAAATTAGCCTAGGGTGAATTTTGGGTATTTTTCTGAAAACTTTCAATTTTTAATGAATAGTGAAAACACTAGGTTACTATTTAAAAATCGACTTTTATTTAAATAATTATTTATTTTATTTAAATTTATTTTAGGTCAAAATTGATACATAATACCTATATAATTTCAATGTAATTCATTGGAGTCATTTTATAATAATTTTATATATAAAAAAATTTTATTGAACTTTTCACCGTCTTTTACCCACCTCCTCGGAGAATTTAAAAATTTACAGAAAACTTAATTTTACCACTTCTATGAGTGGAATTTCAAAAATACGAGAGACATGATTAATATCAAGGGGTAAAATTTGGTTCAATAAGATAAAAATAATTTTTGGTGAATAGTAGCTTTTTACTTTTATTTACCACGGTTAAAAGTAAATAGGGTGATTAAGGGTAAAAATGATATTATTATTACCCTAACACATGTATTAATTCTATTGGATAAGTTTAATTCGACCAAAAACAACCTTAGGAATAAAATATTACCATTCAAGTCCACTTGGATTAGATTAGGACACTTATTATTATTTTATTTAAAGAAACGTTTAAAGTGTTCAAAACAAAGTTTAATAACTAAAACATTTTTAATATAGGGTTATACATAATATAAATTCGACTATAAATATTCATTAAAAATATAAAAATATTTCCTTCATAATTTTTATTTATTTATAATTTTTAGACATTAAATAATTTAATTTATTTATGACATAACGATGATGTAGTAATTACCTTATTAATGAAATATTAACATAATTGATATTATAAATACCAAAATAAATGTAATTTGAGACTTTTTATGAATTAAACTAATTTTATAGGTTAATATGACATGTTATTATTGATTTAATAAAAAAAATTAGAACTAATCATGCTGTAATGAGTTTTAAAAAAAATCAATTACCAAATAGTGTCGAAATAGACATAAAATAGTTTTTAAAACAAATATTATATTATTAATTGTTATTATATTCCTAAAAATATATGGTTTGGCCAAATGACTTAGATAACGTTATATATATTAATAATGAACAACTTTTGGTTCTTTTTTCTTGTTATAGTAAGTTTATTAACCATATAGTGTAAGAAAACAAGAAGACACGGTAAAAGTAAATTTATTCAACTCAGAGTTAAATCTAAATGATAAGGTTAAAATAGTAACCTAAACCTGTCTAAAATATATTGGTTGAGAGTATTTCGACCCATACCCACCTTATCCTTGAAATAAATCAATTTGGAGCTATTAAAAACCGAATATGACTTTATAATAAAATAATATTTTATGTTTTTCCTAAGGTGCCCCTCTCCTCCCTTATAAAAGGGAACCTCCTCCTCCTCCTCCTCACACCACTTTGAGCCTTAAATCTCAGCCAAACCATAAATATTTATCTTCTAAACTTCCCTAGAAACATCCTAGAGGTTCTGGTCTTATTCAAAGACCATCTTTAGTGCCCTAAGAGGAGGTTAAGAAGAGGCGCTTCAAAGAAGAGGTAATGTCCATTACCGATTCTTTCAAATTTATTTCTTCTTATACTTCCTCTTCTTTAGTTGTTTCATTATGAAGTAATAACATCAGTATCACTAATATACTTACAAGTTATTATAAATATGAAACAACCCTATTTCACCTTCTATCCATCCTACAGAAAATGAAATCACCGCACGTGAGTACGTACGGAATACCGTCTCTATGCCGTGGTGTAATCTGTTTCCACCACCACCTTACATGGATGAGTATAATGGTGCGAAGAATAACTATATATGATTATTGTAAAGTGATATTTATTCTTAAATAGTATACATACAATTAAATACAATTCCATGATCATGGGAACGATATCATCGCTCGTGCGTACGTACGGCCTATCGTCTCCATGATGTGATGCGACTCGTTCTACATGATCATCGTTGAATAATGATTATATAAATGGATTGAATGAATAAATATGATATATTTTACACTAATAACATTCTTTAAATGAATTATCTATAACCTAAAAATAAGAATAAGAATTTATTCTACAAGACATGCATAAGAACATAAAGCAATGAACACCCGAATAACAAGTAGCAATCAAATATTACTAATAAGAAGATAAGAATATGACCATATATGATATCATAACAATGAATATGATTCTGTAATAAGTAAATGACATTATTTAAATCATTATACAAGAGGTCTAGACATGTACAAATCATATCGGAGCTAAGGTAAGGGAAAATCTCACAATCTCATTTTTATCCGACATTGTTTATACTTTGGTATTTAATGGGGTGTATTTATCATCCACATCCATGTTTCCTCAATATGTAATATTATTTATATCCTCCTACAATTTTTTAAATCCAATATTACTCATTGGTGAGTTTTTAGTAAAATATGTGAAAGGAATCTTTTTTCATTTTTAGTACGAGGTACTTTTTGACTTTTCCGGCCAAAGTACGAGAAGAATGTTTTTTTAACTTATACGACCTGAATGGATTTTTAGAACATTATTTCCATGAAGCCTATTTTACAAGTTTTCAAGTTTATTTTTAATCAACTTTTTTTAGTTTAAAATTGTATGACATTTTAATAAAGGAAAAATGTTTTTTAAGTAGAAAAGATATTTTCCTCAAGAATGGAGTTCAAGTGTTTTATCAAAATAATTTTCCATCGAAGATAATATGGGGTTCTTTTTATATCCCTATTTTTACATTTATTTGTTTATGTTATGATAGAATTATTTTTATGATGTCCTTTTATCTTATATGGATTATGTTATGATGGCATGATGTTTAAGAATCCCATTTTTATTACATGGGTTATGCTATGATGTATGATTTATGATCTTATGACACACATATGAATGGTATCATTATGAGATGGGTGGGACCTATATCTCCCTCCAACGAATTGGGTAAAGATTTATATCTCATGATATAGACATGGATGGAACGGTAGGTTAATCCAGTTCAGTGAAACAGGACTGAAATAAGGAGTGAACTCGGTTCAGAAATGAACTTTGTCTGCTAAGATAGTCTTGGAAATGAGTCTTGACTACTTAGAAATGATTCTCTATGATTATGTGTGTATGACACAAAGTATCATGTTATGATTATTGGGATTACATTTCACTACCATGATTTATCCCATGTTATGATATTATGATCTCTTTTGCAGGTTAAGATTTTCAAAATGTTATGTTCTTATGAATATGATATGATTAATATTTCTTTTGTTTACCCTTACTGATCATTTGAGCTCACCCTATTGTATGTTTTCTTTTCCCCAGGTTAGGAAGAAGGGTATTAAGTAAAATATTCTAAAAGGGACTCTAAATATGATTAAATAAATGGGAGACAATGTAGCTGCTTTATGAACTAGTTGTTTATGTTTCCCAGTTTCTAAAGACACTATACCTATATGGTCCTTTCATGGTTTTGTTATATGTTGTAATAAGTGTGCATCAATTTTGAAGTAATAACAATGTATGTAATTTATAGGTCATTATATACACTACATGAACAGTTCCCCCACCCCCATTATGAATACTATTTTCTTTAAAGATAAATTTTTATATTTCTATTTTTATTTTACAATAAAATGGTTTCTTTAATATTTTAGAAAAATTTATATTCTAAATAAGTGGTTTCAAATAAAAATGGTTTTTTACTAATGAAATGCTCTAGTGATCTTTTAATGGTATTCTTATCTACAACAACATCCTTTGATGTTTCCTATGATTTACTAGGGATATGATCCAAATTTAGAATCATTACTCTTAATCTAAATGTTTCATTATTTTGATTATGAAATTTTTATGAAACTCATATCATCTCCATAGGTTATGATATGATGATATCAAGAATGTTTTATGATCTTTCATCTCACATATGCATGGTTTTCATTATGTGATGCATGGTTATTTTATAAACCAATGTCAGGTGGGTCTCTTATATCCCTCTAATGAATTAGGTAAATATGGATATCACAAAAGATAATAAAGACCATAATTGGTAGTGAACTCAGTTCAGTAAGAGACTTGATACAATTAGATAGTCTTGGGAGTGAACCTTAAAAAAGGAAATGATGGAATGAGGAGTGAACTAAATGCACTATGATAGTACTGGTAGTTATACTTGACTATGTAAATGATTCTCTATGATTATTTTCATACTAAAAACTTATTTCATATTATTATGATATGTTTTCATGGATCATAATTGACAATTGATGATTCCATGCTCCTATGTATAATGTTTTTTGATTGAAAAATATTTATGCCATGTTACATGATTATGATATATGAATTAATGGGTATAATTTTATAATTCTTAACTCATGTTCTCATACCCTTATTATTATCTTACAATCAATTATGATCATTTATTGACATCTCTTAGGTTTATCATTACTGAGCATCTGAACTCTCCATTGTTGAGTTAATAATATTTCCTTGTGACTTTTCCATTCCTTATTGTTTGGAAAATAAAAAACACTCTATCTTAAGGAAAAATGTATTTGATCTTGATAAGGAAAATTTTCTTTCCCTAAGGAAATTGTCCTTCCTCAAGTAAATTTTATCCTTACCTAGTTTTTCTTTCATAAGGAAATTTTTTTCTTCCCCAAGGATATTTATCCTTACCATGTTTTCATTGTTCATATTATAATCTAACTCATTTCCCTTCTAAGTATAAAATTCAGAATTGTATCTAAAACCTTGAAATCCTGTAAATACATAGATATAGAGGATTCTATTTTTAGGATCCGAATTTAGGTTCCGAACTCTCTAAATTCAAAATCCAAACTTTGTAAGTTCAGACTCCGAATTCTCTGAATTCAGACTCCAAAATTTGTAAGTTCAGACTCCGAATTCTCTAAATTCAGACTCTAAACTTTGTAAGTTCAGACTCCAAATTATAATGAATTCAGACTCTAAACATTCTAAGTTCATACTTCGAATTCTTATGCATTAAGACTCTAAACTTTCTAAGTTCAGACTCCGAATTCTTATGCATTCAGACTCTAAACATTGTAAGTTCAAACTCCTAATTCTATTGAATTCAGACTCTAAATTTCCTTGAAATTCTTACTCCATAATTCTATAGAATTCAGGTTACGAATTCTTTGGAAAATAGAATCCGAATATTTACATATTATAAAAACTGAAAGGTTTTTTGTTAGACTCTGAACTTTTATTTTTCCTTACATTCTGAAAAATGAATTTGGTTAAGTAACCATATTTTTTCTTACTCATGTTTTGGTTATAAAATGATTTCGTGCATTCAGTTACTAACCAACCATTGTTTGAGTGACATGTGAATAGGTCCCTCTAAAATTCAAGGAAAAATATGACCGTTGGAGGAGGGAGCCGACCGTTGGAGATGTGCCTATAAATAGGAGCTCATTTGGAAGAGCTCTCAACTTTGATTAATAGTTCTACGAATCTAGAGATTACATGCTTTTAAAGTGATTTCCAGGTAGAGACTCTCATGCATTGTGTGTACTGAACATCTTGTTCAGAATTGCTTCGTGTGAATCTGAATGTTGATGAGTACATTCGAGGGCTTCTGGGGATAGGAAGACAAAGTTTCCAGCTACCTTGAAGTTTGAGGGCTTACAGGGATATTAAGACAGACTTCGATCTTCGTATCTAGGGCTTACCCTGGTGTGGGTAAGATAGAATTTCTTGAATGTACAAATCAAGGGACCTTTATCCAAGGTTGTTGGATACCCTTCTCTTTGGGTTAAAAGATTTACTACTCGTTACTTGTATTTTTTCAAGTTTTCCACTGCAATTTTAGTTGTTGAGGAAAGTATAACTATCTTATACATTATTATACTTGTATATTCTGATTTATATAATTATATACGCTTTAAGGTAGGCTCTTTGTTTTGTAAACTTTTGTTAAGTTTCTTTTCTGGAATCACTTTTTTCATAATTACATTCTCGGAATCAGATTTCCGGAATCAAGAATGTTTGTAGAACTAAGAGGTTCTGTGAATTTACCTTGTTTAACTTTGTTAAAAATTAACATCTTTTAAAGTTACAAAGGAATATTTTAAAGAATACAATTCACCCCCTTCGTTTATTTTGAGCATCTATATCATCATTTCGATCCTAAAGTTGGTATCATAAGAGAATATCATACTCCATACCAACCTAAGAATTGGTATCAGAGGAGGTCTCTAAAATACTTATAATCACATAGTAGTTTTCTTGCTCAAGTTTTTCATTGTTCTATATTTTCCTTTCTTAGGATATGTTTATCCTTGTCTACAAACTTTTATTGCTGATAAGTTTGTGTGTAAATATTTTCTTTAAGATTTAAGGAATTAATGTTGGTCCCATAAACAACTTAAATCCTACAAGATGGCCTATTTTTTATGGGAATGATTACAAATATTATAGAGATCACATGAAGACATTTATTATCAATACTGGAGTAGAGAACTTTTTTATGCTTACTAGAGGTTATAAAATTTCTGATAAGGAAGTTAGTACTTTCACCAATCAAGAAAATAATGAATATCAACTGAATTATAAGGTACACAATACTTTGTTGTGTTCCATAACCAGAAATATATAGAGCAAGATTTCTTCTTATGAAGTATAAAATTTTATTTGGAGGAATCTTGAAGTTACACATTTTGGTACTTCCAAAGTTATTGAATCTAGAAGAGCAATGCTCAGAGTTGAATATCATGGTTTTTTCTTTCCTTATAGAGAACCAGTTTGTAAGGTAAAACAGAGATTTATTACTATTGTCAACATATTACAATCCATGGGTTAAAAAGGTTTGGATGATGAGGCACTTATAGAAACGATTATTGACTTCATGCCTAATGAGTGGGAATCCAAGAGAACAACTATAGATGAGAATAGGAAATTCTCACTGATCACTCTTGATAAACTTTTTGGAACTTTTTTTCAACAAGAAACTAGAATAAAGAGAGATGCTGACAATGTTAAGAAGAAGAGTGGGAATGGCAGTGTTGCTTTTAAAACAACTTCAAATCATATGAAAGCCAATACTCCTGAGAGAGTTACTAGATCTTAATCTAATAAGATTATTATTCAATCCGAACTTGGTGGAAGTTAATCTTTAGAAAAATGAATTTTCCAACCTTGCTCGATGGATGAACAAGATTGTTGGATAGAAGAACTTTCAATCAAGATAAAATAAGAAAGAACGAAAGGATAATAAATACTCAGAAGTCACCTGTTATGAATGCAAAAGGGTAGGGCATATAAGGCCAAATTGACCTATACTTAAGAGAAAGGAAATAGAGGAAAATCATTCTGAAAGGAATAGAAAAAAGTACTACAAAGATAAAGATAAGAATGTTTTGAATGCTAATGACACCTGGAGTGCCAGTGTTGGTGACTCTTCATATAAATCCTCAGATTACAAATCTTTTGGACAGAAGAATCTTGGATTTCTTGCCAGAATACCTATTGAAAATCATTACTTAATGCCTAAGGTACACAATGCTGAATCCATCACCAATGTATCTTCAAATAGTAATAGTATATACTATGAATCCTCAGATGAAGAATCTTCTTCTGATGAAGATAATATTTACATACATATGAAGAAGTTTCTAGGTTTTGCAAACTCTTTGAGAATGATAATTCAAAACTCAAGAAAAATCTTGATAAGGAAAATTCTAGAAATACTATTATTACAAAGGAAATATCAGATCTTTATAGAGATCATGATAATAGAATTTTTTATTTTGAAAGTAATTCAAAAAACCTTGAGGAAGTTAATTCTGAGAAGGATAAACTTTCTAAGGATCTAGAAAAAGTAATTTCTAAGAAAAATGTTCTTGAGCCTAACTCTAATGCTAAAACAAATGTTTTGGAAGACAAGAACGTAGTTATTAGACAAAAGTCAGAAATATTTTCCTTAAGGAAGTATTTTTCAAACTTTACCTTAGGTAAGGAAATTTTTATAAGATGTATTCCCAAATTCGACCTCTAAGGAATAACTCTATTTTTGGTTATACTAGTTGAAAACTAATTTTTGGTAACAATTATTTTGTTCCTCAAATTTCTCCATTCTGCACTAAGTGTTAGTGTGGAGGGAATTGCGTAAAAAATTGTTCCTTAAAAAAAATGCAGTCTTTAGGTTTTCATAAAGAATATTTTTCATAGAATATGTGGATACCTAAAATTTTTCTTTCTAAAGTTTCTGGATCCAAGAAATATTGGATTCCGAAAGTATAACATTCTTATTTTCAAGAAAATAAGGAATGTACCAACATAAATACTTGGTAAATGGAGAGTGGATGTTCTCGGCATATTTCTGGTAATAAAAACTACTTTGAAAAGATTATCAAGATGAAAGGAGGAAAAGTAACTTTTGGAGATAATGCTAATGGAGAAATTATTGGTATAGGTAACATTTTTCTTCTTGGAAAAACTTTGATTTAAAATGTTTTATTTGTTAAATGTCTTAAGCACAACCTCATTAGCATAATTCAATTATGTGATGAAGGTTACCTTGTGAATTTTAGGAATGAAAAGTTCTTAGTACACAATTCCAAGGAAGAGTTTATTATTTCAGCCAATAGTCAAGATAATGTTTACACATTAAACTTAGAAGACCTTAGGATCCCATATTTACCTTGTATTTGTGTAATAGAATATCATTCTTGGTTGTGGAATAGAAGGTTAGGACATTGTAACCTTATAAACCTATGAAAACTCTCTAAGAAAATAATAGTTAAGGATCTACCGGAGCATAGATTTGATTCTTCAAAAGTTTTTGATCCTTGTCAATATAGAAAGAAACATAAATCAAGTTTTACATCATTCGGTGAAGTCTCAACCACTGATGCATTACAGTTGGTGCATATGTATCTTTTTGGTCCAACACAAAATAGATGTATTGGAGTAAAATATTATGTATTTTTCTTAGTTGATGACTACACTAGATTTACATGGGTCTATTTTCTAGAAAAGAAATCTGAAGATTTTTCTTATTTCAAATTTTTTAGATCCCAAGTTAAAAATGAGAAAAACCTTCCTTTGATAACTATTCATAGTGATCAGGTATGAGAATTTCAAAATTCTTATATTGAAACTTTTTGTAGTAGAAAAGACATTACTCATAACTTCTCATCACCCAGAACACCTCAACAGAATGGTGTTGTTGAAAGAAGAAACAGAATTCTTCAAGAGATAATAAAAACCATATTGGGTGAGTATCCGGTAGCCAAACATTTTTGGGCTGAAGCTGTAAGTACTTCTTGTTATACTATAAATCGAGTTTTGACTAGACCTTTTCTGAATAAAACTCCTTATGAATTATGGAATGGTATAAAACCTAGACTTTCCAACTTCAAGGTTTTTGGTTTCAAGGTATTCATTTTGAATACTAAATATAATATACACAAATTCACACAAAAATATGATGAAGGAATTTTCTTAGGTTACTCCACAACTTCTGAGGATTATAGAGTTTTCAATAAAAATACTTTTACTGTTGAAGAAAAAGTACATTTAAATTTTGATGAAACTAATCTTTTTGTTTTTAAACAACCTCAACCTACATATTCAGATGTGTTTTCAAAAACTGATTATTAACCTTTGTTAAAAGATCTTTCTGATATGGAAAATGTTCACGAAAATATTTCTAAAGCATTTACCCCAGAAGACTTCCTACCCTATGTTGATGAAAATGTTTTACAAAACCCAAATCAGTTGTTTCTAAAGGATCATAACAATGATAATATCATTGGCGACGTGAATCAACCTATAAGGACTAGAAGTTCCTTAAAGAATTAAATAGAACATCTTGCATTCCTTTCCCAATTAGAACCAAAAAGCATTGATGAAGCTTTAGCTGATAATGATTGGATAAAATCTATGCAAGATGAGCTAAATGAATTTGAAAGGAATAAAGTTTGGACCTTGGTGGAAAGACCTAAGGAAACTATTGTTATTAGAGTCAAATGGGTCTTCAGAAATAAGTATGATGAAAATGGAATCATAGTAAGAAATAAAGCTAGATTGGTTTCTAAAGTCTATAATCAAGAAGAAGGAATAGACTATGAAGAAACCTATGCTCTAGTAGCTAGACTTTAATCCATTATTATTCTACTTTCCTTTGCAGCATTCTTCAATTTCAGACTTTTTCAAATGGATGTTAAATGTGCTTTATTTAATGGTTTTGTTCAAGAGAAGTTTTTATTGAACAACCTCATGGTTTTGAAGATACAAAACATCCTGAACATCTTTACAAACTTACCAAAGCTTTGTATGGACTTAAGCAAGCCCCTTGATCTTTGTTTGATTGACTTACATGATTTTTTCATCAAAATAATTATGTTAAGGGAAAAGCTGATCCAACCCTTTTTATAAATAAAGATAAGAAAAATGTTTTGATTGTTAAAATTTATGTTGACGACATTATATTTGGTTCAACTGAGAAATCTTTAACTGATTCCTTTGCAAATCTAATGAAATATGAGTTTGAAATGAGTATGATGGGTGAGTTAACATTTTTCATTGGTTTTAAAATTTCTCAAAAACCAGAAGGAATATATATAACACAACATAAGTATATTAAATATCTTCTTAAAAAGTATGGATATGACAACACTAATAATATAAGTAATCCCATTAGTACCTCAAATTCACTTGATCTAGATGAATCTGGGAAACTAGTAGATCAATGATCTTTTAGAGGTATGATAAGAAGTCTACTTTACTTGACAGCTAGTCGACCAGACTTACTATTTTCAGTATTCTTATGTACAAGATATCAATCCAATCCTAAGGAATCTCATTTAAATGCAGTGAAAATGATTTTTCGCTACTTAAAAGGAACCATGGATCTAGGACTCTTTTATAATTCTGGAAATTATTTTGTTTAAAATAAATTTGGATACTGAATTTGGTGGATGTAGAATGGATACAAAAAGAACATCTGAAACTTATCATTTCCTAATAGATTCATTAGTTTCTTGGTCATACAAAAAGCAACCCTCAATATCACTTTCCACTGCTGAAGCTGAATATGTAGCAGCTGGAAGTTGTTGTGCTCAAGTGTTGTGGATGCAACACACACTCACAGACTATGGCATGAGTTTTACTAAAATAAAAATTTTGTGTAATAATACTAGTGCCATTGCATTATGTAAAAACTCTGCACATCACTCTCGTGAAAAACACATAGATATTAGGAATCACTTTCTTATGGATCACACACAAAAAGGAGATATCATTCTTCAATTTATTGGAAAGCAATATCAACTTGCTGATATTTTCAAAAAATCTTTACCCTCCGATAGATTTGAATATATTAAACAGAAGTTAGGAATGATAAACACAAGGTAATATTCCATATTAACTTCTTATTGAAACCTATCTCCTTATAGTAACAAGCTTCTTTTCATAGGGGGCATACATTTTCTTGTTAGTTATTTTCTAATTTTTTGTAATAAAGATTTTCTAAATTTTTGTAATGAAGATTTTCTAAATTTTCATAATAAATATTTTCTAAATTTTCGTAATGAAGATTTTCTAAATTTTCATAATGAAGATTTTATAAATTTTTTAAATGAAGATTTTATAAATTTTCATAATGAAGATTTTATAAATTTTCGTAATAAATATTTTATAAATTTTCATAATGAAGTTTTTCTCAATTATTTTTAATCAAAATTTTCGGAATCTAAATTTCTTCAAAAAGAATTTTTATCAATACGAATAATATTCCTAGAAATCTGAAAGGTATGTTTCCTTTATTATATTTTTGTATTCATCTTTTAATTGTTGGTATTTTCATTTGTTTTTAAATTTTCATATTCATTTTTTTCTCTTAAATCTGAATGTCTTTCTTAAAAGGACCTCAAAAGATCAGATTCTATAAAAATTTCCTTCCGGCTATCATCTCAACTATCAAATATGATCAGAATATTTTTTAACCATTGGATTGAGTACGAATATTGAACCATCACCTCAAAAGCCTCTATAAAGGACCTCAATGGTTATCCCACATCGAAACTAAAGATTTCGCGTGCTGAAGCTCTACCCTCCTATATAAGGTCGTTTCGAACTTCTCAGATCTTCCTCAACTCCGAATGTCTGTTAAAGTATCTTCCCAGAATGACATGTCAACTGTCAAGCCGATTTCTGAATGGTATATTTATAGAGAAAGTTTGGTACATCAAAATTTCATCTCTAAGTATAATTCTATCATCTCAAAGAACATCAAGTTGAATGGATGGGGGAGTGTTTGTGTATCGAAACCAGGTGGTTAGGATCTGGTATATCCAAGCTTGTTGGTTGAATTCTATGAGCCAACAAGTTTTTTTCAATTAAGAAGGAAAAGATAAATTCTCTTTCAAGAGATATGGGAAGACTTATGCTATTTCTCAGACCAAGTCAGCCAGTTTGATTGGAGTTCATTATGAGGGTGAGGCAGGGTTCTACTCACATAGGCTTCTGGATGTTCAAGTAAGCTTTTTTAAGGAGAAATCAATTGATTTTATCAGTCTTTTAGATATTAACACTCCAAATATTGTTCACTTATCTACAAATTTTCAGATTCTCGAATTTTTGGTTCAAGGATTTATCGTTATGAGAAAAGGTAACAAGGATAATTTGAAGAAGAGTGACATGTATATCCTAGATTTCTTGGTGAATCTAAGAAATATTAACTTGGTTAAGCATATTCTGATTACAATTGAGAATATAAAGAATGGAAATCTAAAGGCTCAGATTATTATGTATCCAGCCATTCTTTCAAAGATAATTGTTCGGTTTTTAGAGTCCTTCAAAATACCTTGTAGTTCTAAGCCAAGAAATTGCAATGTTATGCGGGTAAGTGATGATACTCTGAGAAGGATGAATATTGGATTTTATAAAGAATCCAAAGAATTTTATGATTTGCCTGAGGAGGAGGCAGAAGCCTTAACAAAGAAACAGGAGGTGGATGAGACCTCTAAGAAGGGAGGAAGGAAGAGGAAGCTGAAGGAAGTAGAAGAGAAAGAAAAATCCCTAGAGGCTAAGGAAACCCAATCCGCACCACCAAAGCCAAAGAAGAAAAAAAGAATATTCAGCTGAGGTAGTAGCGAAATGGAGGGAAGACAAGGAGGAAAAGAAATAAGGGGATCCAAGCTTTGGTTAGGATCTTGCTGAAGAAAAATCTTTAAAATAAAATACTATCAATGAGCTTTAAAAGAAATCAATAGAAAAGAAACAAAAGAAGAAGACGAATGAAGCAGAGATAGTCAAATCACTTCTGAAGGATGCAGAGAAAGCATCTGAGAACATTTCAGTAGCACAATCCTTCTTGGTAGAAGCTTTACTAGAGACACCGAGAAAGAAATTTGTGACTCCGGAAAAAGTCCATGAAAAAGTAGTGGAGGAAGAAGAAGAGGAAGAAGAAGGTAGTGGTGATACGAAGATCTCATTAAGAAAGTAGAAGATTTTCATGAGAAGGAAAGTCCATCTCAGAAGCTTTAAATCCGAACTTCTGAAGCTGAGTCTTCAAAGCTTGCTACCCCTGGGAAAGATTAAAAAGGTAAAGATGACAAGGTTGAAGAAGGTGTGAATAATTTTTCTGAAGAAGAAAGTTATAATCATGATTTTATTCAACCAGAGGATTCTGGGGCACGAGCTAAGAAGGAAGAGGTTGATGAAGACATAATTGTTCAACTATCTTATAGTGAACATGAATCCCTTGATGAAGAATCCATTCTGAAGATTGATAAGGGAAAATAGGTAGTAGTTGATACACTTACCAAGGTTGTGGTAAAAAAGAAAGATGTCGGTGGTTCTTGAAAGAGGAAAGCTACTAAGTTAGAAAAAGAAACCTTACCAAGAAAAATTTCTGATTCAGAATCATCATCCCTTGGACATTATTTCTTAATTCAGTCTTTAAACAAGCTTGTTGGTACTATACCAATATTTACCTATATATACTCTAGATTCCAGATGCTTCAACACACCTTGAACCAAAAATCAGATTCAATATTCATGGTTAAGGATATGTGTGTCAAGCTTGAGGCTGATTTCAAAGATTGTTTAACAAACTACGAAGCCCACAAAAGATCTTTCAATAAAATGACCACTTGGTCAAGGAAAACTATATAAGGAATGAGAGTTCTTGATGACATTCAAGAAATTTTCAAGGATTCATTTGACACTGAAGATGTAAAGATCAAGGATCTCACAAATAGCTTCAATGAAAAGCTAACTCTGGAACAGAATTCTCAGATTCAAGAAGTGAAAGATCTAAATGGGAAGCTGTATTCAGTTGCTCAAAAATGGAAAAGAGAAAAGGATCTTAGGATTGGGATAGAAGAGAAGCTTTCTAAGAAGGAAGAATCATTGAAGGCTCAGGAAGAGGTTCTTAAATCTCAGGAAGAAAGAATCAAAGCCTTAGAAAAGAAGACAGAAGATCAGAATCAGCTTCTCGAATGAGCAGCGGAAGATCACAAAGAACTCAAGAAGATCAAAACTATTATGAAGAAGTTGATACTGAAGGAAAAGAAAGGATAATCTTGTTCAATTCTGATCTTTTGTTGTATTCTTTCCTTGTACAAATTTTTCCAATCCTAATGAAAATTTTTGTTTCTCTTTGTATATTTTTGGTTGTCTTGTACTAATATTTCAGGTACCTTATTTATTTTCCCATTCCCTATATTCCTTTTTAAAAATCACAAAGGGGAGAAGGGAATGTTAAAAAATAATGTAATGTAAAATAAGAAATTTCCCTAAGTGAGGGGGGGGTCATCTAAGAGGGGTTATTATCCAAGGAGGTTTCTGTGTGCATTAAAATGTTAAGTCTCAATCCGGAAATCAAGAATAAAATCCTTAGTGTTTCCAAACCCTAAGGTGAATTTAGTCATATTCATCATTTCCCATGAGATAAGGGTGATAAGTTTTATTTTCAAATACCAGAAAAATATTTTTCTAAGTCCTTATATTCTTTTGCTAAATAACGTTTTTGCTCTCCAGAAAGGGGGATATTGTTGAGTTAATAAGGTTTCTTTATGAATTTTCCATTCCTTCTTGTTTTGAAAATCACAAACACTCTATCTTAAGGCAAAATCTATTTTATCTTGACAGGGAATATTTTCTTTCCTTGAGGAAATTTTCGTTCCTCATGTAAATTTTATCCTTACCTAGTTTTTCTTTCATAAGGAAATTTTTTCTTCCCCAAGGAAGTTTATCCTTACCATGTTTTCATTGTTCATATTATAATCTAACTCATTTTTCTTCTAAGTATAAAATTCATATTTGTATCTAAAACCTTGGAATCCTATAAATACTTAGATATAGAGAATTTCGTTTTCAGGATCCGAATTTAGGTTCTGAACTCTCTGAATTCAGACTCTGAACATTCTAAGTTCAGACTCTGAATTCACTAAATTCAGACTCCGAACATTGTACGTTCATACTCTGAATTCTATGAATTCATACTCCAAACGTTGTAATTTCAGACTCCGAATTATAATGAATTCAGACTCTAAACTTTCTAAGTTCAGACTCTGAATTCTTATGCATTAAGACTCCAAAATTTATAAGTTCATAATCTTAATTATTATGCATTCAGACTCCGAATTATACTTAATTCAGAATTTGAATTTCCTTGAAATTCAGACTCCATAATTATATAGAATTCAGGTTACAAATTCTTTAGAAAACAGAATCTGAATATTTACATATTATAAACACCTAATGGTTTTTTTGTTAGACTCTGATCTTTTATTTTTCCTTACATTCCAAAAATAATAATTTGGTTAAGTAACCATATTTTTTCTTACTCATGTTTTGGTTATAAAACGGTGTCGTGAATTCAGTTACTAACCAACCGTTATTTGAGTGACACGTGTATTGGTTCCTCCAAAATTCAAGGAAAAATATGAATATTGATGGAGGGAGATGACCGTTGGAGATGTTCCTATAAATAAGATCTCATTTGAAAGAGCTCACAACTTTGATTAATAGTTCTACGACTCTAGAGATTACATGCTGCTAAAGTGATTTCTAGAGAGAGACTCTCATGCTTTTTGTGTACTGAACATCTTGTTCAGAATTTATTCATGCAACTCCAAATTTTTCTGAGTATATTTGAAGGTTTCCAGTGATAGGAAGATAGAGATGCTGACTACCTTGAAGTTTTAGGGCTTGTGGGGATAGCAAGACATACTCTGATCTTCGTATCGAGTGCTTACCCTGATGTGGGTAAGATAGACTTTCTTGAGAGTATAAATCAAGGGACCTTTATCCAAGGTTTTTGGATACCGTTCTCTTTGGGTTAAAAGGTTTACTACTTGTTTCTTGTATTGTTTCAATTTTTCCGTTGCAATTTTGGTTATTGAGGAAAGTATAACTATCTTATAGTTTCTTATACATGTATACTCTGATTTGTAAGATTCTATACACTTTAAGGTAGAATCTTTTTTTTTTGTAAACTTTTGTTAAGTTTCTTTTCTGGAATCACTTTTTTGGAATTACATTCTCAGAATCACATTTTCAGAATCAAGCAAGTTTTTAGAACTAAGAGGTTTTGTAAATTTACCTTGTTTAACTTTGTTAAACATTACCATCTTTAAAAGTTCTAAAGGAATATTTTAAAGAATACTATTCACCCACCCCTCTTGTATTTTGAGCATCTACATCATCATTTTGATCCTACAGTTGGTATCATAAGAGAATATCATAATTCATACCAACCTAACATCCATTTATTATGTCCCCCTTCCTGTGGTTATAGAGAAAAATTTTAAGTATGTTAGGTCTAAGAAGGGTGCTGGTTGTGATGAACTAAATAGGAAATGATGTCGATCTTTTATGTACCAATTGTTTATGTATCCAATTTCCCAAATACACTAAACCTCTACGGTCCTCAGGATTATATTATTGTAAAATATTTTGAATATTTACCTAGAATTATTTAATATTTATATATGAAAAGTATGGGTCACTATAGTAGGTTTTTTGTGTTATTAGAACACACACACAGAGATAGAAATTTATATTTTTTTCTCTGTGTATCTATTTTATCGTAACACTTATCTAACATACATAAAATATAAAAAATTAATTCTAATTTTAAAAAATATTTATATGTATGTAAATGTTTTCATATAACTTAAATAATGTGAAAAACAAATTTTATGTGAATTATATGTTAACAAAACATTTCTGTGTGTTTGTTCTCATTTATGTATTAAAAACACTTATATAATCCATTTAACATAGTTAAAAGGAATTATTTGTTTACATATCTCTTATATAATGGAAAAAGCATATGATATTCACAAAATATGTTAGTAGTTTATTTAAATTTGAGTGCGTGTTTGTAAATAATACATGATTTTATGTGTGTTTTACACCCATGATTTAATAATTATTTTTATTTAATAAACATTGATTAAAATAATGCACATAACATATGTTATTTTAATTAATTTTTTTTGTACAATGCATATAATATGTATATATAATTCACATAATATATTTTTATTGTGTGTTTTTTGTTTAAATAATGCATATGTGTGTGTGAGTTAACAAAACACTTACATAATACGCGAAATATATGGAATGTCCATTATTTTTTAACATATGTCTGTGCATGTGAGTGTGAACACCCTTTAGAAAAACACTTATATAATGAAATGAACATGTGTTTCCTTAATTATATTATAACAAATCATATGTGTCACAAAATGACCTAGGATACCCTCTCAAACCAGCACCCGAACCAAAGAAAGTTCCTAATCTCCATGGGTTAGTGACTAACACCTTGGAAACAACAACAACCAAAGACAATGATTTCTCCCAACCTAAAGCATACAACATGAAATATATATACTTATAAGGGAGAAATATTGAAAAATAAAAATAGGAAAATATTTATAATTTAAAGAAGATAGTGGAAATGATACAAATCAAAAATAGATAAACAAACTCCAAGGTATGAGTCCAACAATAAAGGACACAACCAAAACAAGAAACAATTACTTAATGTGATAGCATGGTAAAACTCCCACAATCTCACCACCAGCTACCTAGAAACATCTAACCAAAATTTTATCATCTCACTAGATCACATTTCCTTTCTTTGTATCAAAATACATAACAAGGTCTATGAACCACCGAATTGGTACACAAGGTGTGATCTAAATAGGCTCAGTAGGACCCCCCTAGGTGTTCCATAACATGCCTCTAAATAAAAATTCAAAATTGATCAAATTTAAAGAAAAAAAAGAATCATAATTAGTTAAATAGTTTTGATATCAAAAGTATGGTAAAACATATGCCCCTTTTTCACAGTTCCAAATAATCCATGTAAAATAGTTTCAAATAAAATCTCATATATCAAAGTAGTTCAAAGCATGCATCGCATATCATACCAAATACAAAATAGTACAAACCATAAGTACATGTAACATTATGTCAATGATTAATATAGGTCAAGATATCTAGAACACTCATATGCAAACATAGATAATTGCATGTATTACACCTCTAGACATATTCAAAAAATCTAGATAGAGGAGGAACACCCCAGTAATTGAACCTCCCAAATGGTCTAACAATTCCCTAGAACAACATGCCTCGGGGGAAAAGGTACATTCCATGAGTGAACCCCCCAACAATATCAATGGATGAGTCATATTACTAAACCTTACACCTAAGTACCCAAGGCTTCCCATGTGATATATTTTCCAAACCATTTCATCACAACCATGTGCTGAAAACCATTTCATAAATTCATTTCACAATGCTTTGAAAAATCACTTTTATTTTACCAAAAGAAGGGTAAACCCATCATTTCTCAAAAAACTATTTTCACACACACACAAATCAATCAATTGATCATTCCATTTTATTTATAAAACAAGTAATAAAAACCAGATCAATCAAGTTTCATCCAACACATGCTAGAGTTGGAACCACCCACCTCAACTCGAGTCACACATGCCTGTAACGGAATCCACCAACAAAGAAGGAATTCTAAGACAACCCAGGAGGCCATATAATTCATTCATGTATCTTAGAAACAATTTAATAAATTAATCAGTTAGAGGATAAGATAAATGACACATGCCTCATGGAATTATCATACCTCACTGCAACCAACACATGGGTCATACTCTAGAATAAGATCTCACAATAGATATAGAAAGGTTCAATAAGAAGAATCACCACCATAGGATCAACATATATATAACCATAGTGAAATGTCGTTTCCATGATCATGGAAAACAATGAAGCAAAAAGATCACTTACCTGGAGAGACTCAGTGAAACCACCATTAAGATCAAGCATAGAATGATGTGATCTAGAAGGAATGGAGGTATCCAAAATTTCACCAGAGATCTCATAGGTTTTGAGAGATAAGCCTTCACATCAAATAAAAAACATAACTCATGTTTCATGATTTAACCTACTGGATGGAATTATTTATAGTGTAAACCGCCCTTTTACGGTGTAAAAACCATCTTCCTACAACATGCTAAAAACACATTTCCTTGGGTTAAAATCCCGACTGATTATTTTATGAATTAAAAGTTTATTTTTTGATGTAAAATAAATTTAAAGTGTAAAAAAATAATTTTTTTTAATTCAATATTCTTGTGTTGCAATCCAATTTCATAGCTTATGGATTGTGACACATTTACTCCATAAATGTTCCTTATAGTGTAAGATAGTTCTACATGTAGTACTAGTCCCATAATTTGCAATAACTCTCAAAACAACATCCCAGTGCCCCTAAAATATTTTGGTCACATTTATACCCAGACTCATTTAATTCAAACAAACATACTTTCCCATACATTATGTCATTTTCCCTTGAAAATGTTTTATCCCCTAAAAAGGGTCAAAATTAAACCAAATGAAAAGAGGGAATATAGAGGCACAAGAGGTACCTAAAAGAACAAAATGAGATGTTAAAAATTCCCCACCATAATACTTCGCATCCCTAAGAATTCAAGTAGAAGAATGGATCTCTAGAAAGTGGTTAGAACACTACTCCCTCACAGACATTTCATGCTCCAAAGTCTCATGAGAATTTGATCTATATCACCATAACACTCTAACTAATGATATAGAATTATCATGAAATAATTTCAATTAAGAGACAATGATCTTGGATTGCATCATTTCATAACTCCTTAGGCTTCTCTCTTTCTATTGTTTTGTGTAAGGTTTCTCCTTCATAATAAAAAAAGTAAATTTTATTTGAGATAGATCTAAAAAAATATCAACCCAACTCAAAATAGAATAGGGGTTAGGATGATACTTCCTAAGATAAGATATATATAAAACATCATGAAAATGTGTCAAATGATCTAGTCATTCCAAAAATAAGAAACTTTCCCAATCCGCTTAGTAACCTCAAACAGTCAAACATATCATGGTGTCAACATTAAATGTTTCTCAAGAAAAAGGTGACCCAACTCTAGAAAAATATTCCAGAAAACATAGTCACCAATGAAAAACTCAAAATGGAATTGTTGATGATACACATATGATTTCTAATAAATTTTATCTATAACTCTATACTAACGTATATCCTGAATCCTCAACGGTATATCCTGAATGGGACTTTATCCCATAAGAGAGGCATTTTCCACCTTTTCCCAATAAATAGGTGATTGTCATGGGTGACCATAAAATACTCAAAGGTATCCATTCTAATCGGTGATTAATAACTATTTTATAAACAAAATAAACCAGTTATTAATGGAAATCCCAGAATCAACTAAAATCCAAGACATGGGCACATATAATGTCCTACAAGATCTGAATAACATGCTCTATTTGTCCATCTATCAATGGATGGTAATCTATAGTCAACCTAACCTGAGTTTGCATTGACTTCTAAAGACTCCTCTAGAACCGTGAGGTAAATCATGGATTGATGTCCGAAACAATAGAATAGGGAACCCCATGTAACCTCACAACCTCTTACCATATTTTTTTTATTTTCCAAATAATGTCACTTTATCTTAAAGTGAGAACAGTACATGAAAGATCAACAGCCGAGGTAGCATAGCCCATGGGGATTCACCATTAAAGGAATAATCCAGGCCTTAGGACCACTACATGCACAAGCTCAGTGCACCACATCCCTTGGGACCATGCACACATGAGCCCCATCACACCACGTCCTGCACTGCACCTTAGGACACACTGCACTACAACACCCCAGACACGTCATTAAGCCATACTGCACCATTACACCTCCAAGAATAGAAAATATACCAGCATAAACTCGAAGCCAGGACCTTCATCACTGGAACCACCAACACCGACCCAAAATCTCTAAGGAAACCTTCAAACCGACCAGTATGATATCATGCACAGAGGAACAAGGTAGAAAGGGCATAATAGGGTTGATGATAGACTGAGACTAGCCTAGGAAAAGTAAAACCAGGAAGGCACATAGGTCTAACCAACATCAGATCATAGTCGTAGGAAAACCAAAACACAGATTCCCTCAAGTAGGACTGACGAATGAGGGTGAGTGGCAATGGAGGCTTCATCGACAGGGCTCTAAAAGTGGAAACATGGGATTCCTAAACTGATAATTTGATAGCCACCACACCAATGGGAAGAACACCAAATCCACCACCATGGTATATTTGTGCCACTACAAATTATTCCACCAAAAAAAACCTGAAAAACCCAACCTTCACATGATGATGTACATAATCTCGGAACAAGAAAACCTGTCCAACAAAACATTAAGCATGAGGCACTGGAATTATTGTAAGAAGAGGGGAAGCAAATATGAGGAAATGTAATCACCATTGGGGGAGAGGATCCAAAACCCAAGAGTGAAGACAAAACAGCCACATTGAAAGTAAACAGAGTAGTGAAGAAGGATGGAAACAAAAAGTGAGGCATGAAGATGACATATCATTGAAGGATGGTGATTAGTAGTGGGATCTTCACTAAAAAAGATTTGGAAGGAATATGGTGATTCGTGAATGAATGATATTATCCACACCCACCAAACTGATGCTCGCTATAGTAGGAGGGAGAAAAAGGTTGGAAATGCTGGAAGAATAGGGTGTGTGATAGAGAAGGGATAAATGGGATAGTAGTGGAACTAAATTCATCGAGTGAGAGTTATTAAGACATAATTTCACTATTATTACCCCAAATTATCCCACCTATAATGTTTCATTCCCTCCAAGACCATTAATTTTCCGATTTTGACTATTGGAGGTGTTTGGGGGAGGTTCTGGTAGTTTGTAGTGGAAACTTGAGGTGTAGAAGAACTGTTGTAGGAAATACACATCATGTAAGTTTATCAAAATACATTAAATTTGGTTTCATAGATTTTCTAGGTATGGGTCATGATGTGTATATTATTTAGGTTAAATAATAACAAGGCTGTGCATTTTTTGATAGAACCTAGAATCTCTGGATTACATGAAGTTAAAGAGGATTACACATCATTTAATTCCAAGATGTTGCGTAGTTTTAAAGGTTTTAGATGCTCTTGTTTTATCCAAAACCTATGTAAAGTGGTTCTTCTATCCTTCTAGGTGTTCTACGACCTTCTCATTCCACATTTTGAAATTCCTTTCAATGGGGATTGATCCTTGGGCTTCCGTATTCGATCTATGGTGAGTTTTACTTTCATTATCAAATGTTCACTTTTTTTCTTCTTCTCAGCTTCACTACGGTGGAGTAGTTTGGTTTGGGTTGTGTGTTTGGGCTAAATTGTGATGATATTTTGGTGCGGTATCAGTTTATTTGTGGTTTATTATGGTGTTGTTGTGGTTTGTGGTCATTCTTCTTCACCCTTCAATGCACAACAAGTAAAAAAATCTTCTTTGAGGTAGGGTTTCCATCATTTCTCTTTATTATGTATCATCCAAGAGGGGCCTGATTTTGTATACCTATGGATTATGGTTGTGTTGGATTAATTAAAGATAAATAATTGGTTAAATTTAAATTTAATGGTAAAGGGGTATGCTTCTCATGTTTTTATAGCCTTGATATGATTGTGATATTGTGATTTTATGGGATTGATTACCCACTAAAAATTATGGTCATTGAGGTATTTTCTTGTGTTGGACATATGTGTTGTGTTTTCTGCTTTGGTTGTGATTGTTGTGATATCACCCTAAATAGAAATTGGTTAATTACTTACACTTCGATAATAAAATAGTTTCCCTGGTATTTTGGTTTGTATGATAACACCACTAAATTAAAATGTAATTTGATAAAATCCTCTTTTTAAATATGTTAAAATGGTTCTAGATCTTTTTTGATGCGTGACATTATTTATAGGATGGAGGTGTGTGGTTTCAATGGGGTGCGGTGTGATATGTGGTTATTTGAGTATGCTTTTAGGGTGGTGAGGAGATGGTTTGTTTAGCTATGATTTTGGGCCAGCGAGGAGGTGGTTTGTTTGGCCATGATTTTAGGGTGTCGAGGTGGTGGTTTCTTTATACTAGATTCCCGATAAATGATGGAATAAATAAATAATGGTTTAATAATATTTGGAATGTCTTGGGTTGGTTTAGCCAATAGGATGGAAATGGTCAATTTATAATTAAATGTTGGGTTGTGTGGTTCAACATGGTTGATTCTAAATAATTAAAAGAATGGGATGATTAAATGAAATTGGTAGGAAATTAGAAATGGGATTTGAGACTTTTTGTGCGGTTTTATGCATTTAGAGGTGACCGAAAAAGTGATGGTGGTGTGAGTTAGTTTGTTTTTATGTGAACCCATATGTTAGGCTTGATTGTTTGATATTATATATATATACTTATTAATTCTTGTGATTTATATAAACATCCCACCCACTTAGAGCACTATGCGTTGAAACCTACATAGTCACGCAGAGGGTGTTTTTTCCAACATCTAGTGAGGAGTACGGATGTCTAGATACTCGGTCTCTCTTTTAGGTGAGGTAGGTATTGCATAGTTTGTGATGGAGGGAAGTATGTTAGTGCATTATATGGTATTTTTGATGGCCCAGGTGTCTTTAGGAAAGATTTTATAGACCAGGTGTTTACAAGAGAGATGTCATGGCTTAGGTGTCTTGTCCTGAGATGTGTGTGGTCGTGCTTGTGGGGAGGCTATCGCGGGTGTCTGCGGGTGAACCATGTTGTGACCATGCTTGTGGGGTGGTGTGGTATATAGAAGGGATGTGAGTTCAAGGATGTACAATGTTTGGTGATATTGGCATACTAGTGGTAAAGTGGTGTGGATTACACTTATTTATGTCATTCCTATTATATTATATTACTTGATTTGCATTATTTGGTGAGCATGCCTTGGAAAGGTTGGTATGGTTAGTATACCTTGATAGGTGATTTTTTGTTCTATTTTTTTCTCATAGGATCATTAGTATTCTTCTCTCACATGTGCATGAGATAATTTGGTTTTCCTACCGAGTATATTTGTATGCCCACCCTATGTATATAAAACTATTTTAAGGTTTCCATGAGGACTACATGGACTGTTCTACACATTACTAGCTCAAATCCTTATAGTTGTCGTGTCACAACTTTAGATTTACTTTTGGGTATTTACTTTGGATATATTATTGTATTTGTACCAATTCTATTTATACATTCAAGTGGGATTGTTTTTTATTTCTTTTACATTGGGTCATGGAGTTAGTTTTGATTGATACTTCCTATCTCCAGATATTGTTTCCATATAAAGGTTAATACCTCCCATATTGTGATATTTGTATACCCTTAGTGCTAGTCGCCAACTCGGGGCCTATTGGAGGTGGGACTCGGGGGGTCATTATCTCACTTTCATCATTTCTAGCCCTAAAGGGGTATCTTTGGAGGGAAGGGGTCGTGACATAGTGGTATCAGAGATGATGTTCGAGAGTTAGGATGGAGTTTTAAGTTAGGCATAGTGATTATTTCATGGGGTGGTTTGTAAATAGTGTAATTTTACCTTAGTGTGTGACATAGGCCAGGGATACTATCTAGGACATGGGATTTTAGGGCTCACCATGATCCAATGCATGGACTCTAAACTTATTGAACATCCAAGTGAGATGGACCTACTTGTAGGGTAGAGGCATATGAAAGGTACATGAATCATAATTACATGTGTTCTTATTTGAATTAGGTTTTTTGGTAATATTAAAATGGATAAAAAATTAATTAAATGAGTTAAAATAAATCTTAATGAAATTACATACTACTCAGGATTAGGAAACCCTTGTTTTCCTTTCAGCTACAGATCTCGTTCATTGTTTGTGTGTGGATGAGGTAGTTGAGTTTCAGTAGTATAATATTATTGATCATCATAGGTTTGATCCGGTTGAGTAGGATGATCAGTGGTAGAGAACACTGCACACTTTCCAGAGGCAGGCTTTGGGGAAGTACAAGGGAGGTGTTTTAGACATGGAGACAGAGAGCTCGATAGAGGAGCTTGAGATCACTTTCAATTTGATCTGGTCCCTGACATAGTAATGGGTCCCATTGGTAGCCAGTCAGATGCAAGGATTTGTGCATTAGTGGTGGATGTTGTATATGGGAGAGTCTAAGGATGAATATGTTTTTTGGGTCAACTTCCAAAAGGATTTCCGGGCACAGTAATTTTCATTGACCATGAAGAAAATAAAGAGGTAGGAGCTTCTTTCTCTTCAGTAGGGGAGCATGTTAGTGTGAGATCTATGAATAATGTTCAAGGACCTTCAGTGTTTTTCCCATATCTCTTTTTGGATGAGGATTCTTATTCTAGATGTCTTGATAAGGCACTCTATCCTTCTATTTAGTATGTAGAAACTCCTTTTATATTTCTAACAAATATTGAGGTTCAGAATAAGCAAAAGTGATTTTTTGGATTCACTCATGAGTGGGTTTTCCATGATAGGGGAACCATCAAGGTTCCTTGATGGTCATAGTAGTCAGTGTAAGGTCTCAGGTTCCAATATCTTTGATGTTTCGACCAGCATGGAGTTGACCTCAATAGCTTCCTTTCTATCCCTTTAGTACAATTGTTTTTTGTGATTTTACTAGGATATTTATGATAGTGTGTTTGGGTTATAAAGTTTGTGGAAATCTCTATAACTAGTTCCCATTGGTTCCCCAAGCTCAATTTTTTGGTGGTGGATAGGTTCAATGCTAGTCCCAGTAGGAGTTTTCAATGAGGTTGTTTCAGTAGTAGGGACAACAGGCTTATGCTCCGCTAAGGGGAGATGGGGAAGGTAGAGTCTGATAGAAGGATGTTCCTTATGTTCAGGGACCACAAACCAATTATGATCATGGTGGTTGTCATCAGTAGAGAGGTAGAGGATCAAGGTGTGGTCAGTTGCACACAATAGAGGTAGCAGTTCTAGAGGGTCCACAGATCATGAGAGGTACGATCAATTTTTTTAGTACTCTTGTTTATGCCTTGTTTGATTGAGGATCTTCACAATATTTTTTTCGCCTACTCTATCCCATGCTCTAGGAATATATTTAAATATTATTCCCATGACCCTATGTTTAATATGCTATTTGGAGGTCTTACCCTCTTTTTTGATGTGTGTCGGCGGTATAGACTGATGATGGGCCGACATCAATTCCATGAGGATCTTTTCTTACTACAGATGTAGCCATATGATGTCTTCCTTAGCATATATTGTTGGTATTATATATGTAATATTATCGAATAATTCCTTATGATATTCATTTTTTCGAATATGGATGGTCAATGAGTGGTTTTCATTGGTGAGTGGGGTTATCAGGTGGCCAGTCAGTGTGTGGAGCCACTTATTTTCTTGTTGGCTAAGTTTTAGGTGGAATAAGTGGATATTGAGATAGTGTAGGTTCCCATGGTCATTGAGTAGTTCTTGGATTTTTTCCTTAAAAATGTTTTGATGCTCCCCCTCAAAGTGATGTTGAGTTATGGATATACTTTCATCCTTGTTCTTCTCTATTTTTTAGGGTTCTTTATTTAATGGAACCTTCTAAGTTGTGGGAGTTGAGGGTTAAGATAAATGATTTGATGCGAAAGGGTTTTATCCAGCCTATTATGTCATCATGGGGTGCTCTATTATTGTTCAAAAGTAAGGTGTATTAAATTATAAGGTTGTTCATAGACTACCAGATGTTGAATAAGGTGACAGTAAAAAACCTTTACCCTCTTCCAAGGATATAATTTTTTTTGACTTGTTGAGTGGGTCAAGATGGTTTTATAAGATTGATATACAGTTTGGATATCACCATTTGAGGGTGAAGGAGGGTGATATCCCAAATACTACCTTCACATGCCGGTATGGGAACATTAAATTTGTAGTAATTCCATTCAGTGTTATGAACGCACCATCCATGTTCATGGGGCTTATGAAATCTATGTTCCATGAGTTTCTGGATAGGTTTTTCATCATATTAATTGATGATATCTTGATCTACTCAAAGTTAGAGGAGGAGCATGATGAGAATATCAGAAATGTCTTGCATGTTCTTCGACACCACCAGATCTATAGAAATTTATCCAAGTGTATGTTCTGGACACGTTAGGTGCATTTCCTCAGGCATGTGGTGTCTCAATAGGGTGTGGAAGTAGACTCTTCAATGATTTAAGTAGTTTTTTCTTGGGCATCACCCAAGAATGTGGCAGAGGCTTGCAATTTCTATCATCTCATAGACTATTATAAGAGTTTTATACCTAATTTCCCTTGAGTTTTAGCCCCATTGACAGTTTTAACTAGGAAAGAACAAGATTTTTTATGGATTAATCAGTGTCAGGAAGTGTTTGGTTACCTAAAGGGGAAGTTAGTCTGTGATCCAGTGTTTCTGCTGTCGGAGGAGGGTGTCTTGTTTGAGGTGTTTTTTAACGCTTCTTGTATGGTATTGGGATACATCCTGATGTAGCAGAAAGCAGTGATCTCTTATGGGTCTAGGTAGTTAATCCCTCATGAGTGTAACTACACCATCCATGATCTGGATCTAGCAGTTGTTGTGTTTGCGCTAAAGTTGTAACAACATTACCTCATTGGAGAGTGCTTTTTGGTCTTCACAGATACCAAGATTTTGAGGTAGATATTTTTCCAAAGTAATTTAAACTTATGGTGGTGGAGGTGGATGGAGTTTATTTATGACTATGATTTTGATATCTCCTACACCTATGGAAAATTTAATTTTGTTACTGAATCTTTGAGAAAGAATTCATAGAAGGGTGTTGTTTGGGAGTCTGATTATTCTTGGAGAGCAATAGAGGAGTTAGAAAACTTGCACTTAGATTCAAGAGTAGATTTTGGTAGAGGTTTTTTTATGATATTTTATTTTTCACTAATGTAGTATGTGGAGGATTATCAATAGGAAGTCACATAGGAAGTGGTGATGCGTTATCATGTTGGCCAGGGTGATGCTTCGAAGGGATGGTTGGAGGATAGTCAAAATCATATATTTTTTCTAGGAGGTTATTTGTTTTGATAGTAATGAGTGATGGAGTCCTTAATGAGTTTCATAGATCGCCTTTTGTGGTACACCCAAGAGTTTCCAAGATTTATTATGTCTTGAGGATGTAGTTTTGCTGTCCCAGGATGAAATGGGAAGTGGTAGAGTTTGTGGAAAATTGTTTGGTTTTCTAGAAAGTAAAGTCTGAGCATTATGTTCCTAGTGGTTTTTTGCATCCCTTGGATGTTCCTGAATGGAAATGGGAAGAAATGTCAACGGATTTAATCATAGGGTTACCCAGATAATAGGGAGGTTGTGATTTTATTTGGGTGTTCATGGGTTATTTGATGAAATCACCTTGCTTCTTAGTGATCAAGAAGTCGGGCGAAGTGGATGATTTGTTTAAGAGGTACATGGATGAGGTGGTGCGGTTTCATGGAGTTATAAGGTACATTGTATTATATAGGGTCACACATTTTACCTCACAATTCTATAGGGTATTGCAGCATGATTTTTTAGCTCAGTTACTCTTCAGCACTGATTTCCACCCTCATATATATTGTAAGATGGATCATACTATCTAGACGTTGGAGGTTATATTGTGGTGCTGCATATTGGGATTTTTTGGATCTTGGGTATGAAACATACCTTTAGTATAGTTTTTTTATAATAATATATATCAATATTCCATTGGCATTAATTGATTTGATGATTTTTATAAAAGACAATGTCATTCACTATTGTACTAGATATAGGTTGAAGAGTCAGTCATTCTTGGCCTTGATGTGGTACAGAGCATGAAGTAAAAGGTTCAACTTGTTCATGAGAGGATGAAATCCGCGCAGGACCAACAGAAGTCTTATTCCAATCATATAAGGAGGTCCTTGGAGTTCTAGGTTAGGGACTAGATGTTCTAGAATGTTTCCCCTTGATGTGGGCAGTGATGGTTTGGAAGAGGGAGTAAGCATTATTTCAGGTTTATTGGACCCATTGAGATGTTGGAGTGATTTGGCGAGGTGGTGTCTCGGTTGGTATTGACACTATAGTTAGAAACGATCCATGACAACTTACACATCTCTCAAATTCGTCGGTATCTTCACAATGACTCTCATGTCATTGACTGGGGAGAGTTGGATATCAAGGATGACACGACATTTGTGGAGAGCCATTAGAGATCTAAGATTTCTAAGAGACGGTGATGTGTGGATAGAAGGTTCCTTTGGTTTGTGTGTGGTGGAGGCATGGTGGCTAGGAGGAGAGTACATGGGAGTGAGAGACACATATGTGTGCCTAGTACTCAGAGATTTTTTGGTTTTTCTTTGCTCAGTTTTTTTATGTGATGTTTGGATCCTTCTGTTTATGAGATGAGTTATTTTCCATAGTTTATGATGTGTGTGGTGAGATGTGTGATAAATTACTGACATATGAAAAGTGGAGTACCATATTCTTAATCAAGACACATTAACTATGATGTGATTAAACCCATTTGGGTGAGTCAGTGTAACCCAGAGCAGATTGTATCTTAACATAGAGGACAAAATTCCCCGATTCGTGTGTTCAGAATGGTGTGTTTTATTAGTTGTAGTGGTTGTTGGTATGGGATGCGTTGAGGTTGAGATGGTTGTGTAGTGGATGTTTGGGAGTGTATTTTTTTGAGATGAGGTAAATTTTTGTTGTGTAGTGTGTTTTGCGGTCATTTGAGCTGGCATGTTTGGTTGGTGTTAGCGTTTGAGGTATGATGAGATCCTTGAGTGGTATCTCGCGGGGTGGTTTTTTGGACCCCTTTCCTTTTGGGTTTGTTTTGGGATTCATGAGGGTGATAATAATTTTAGAGGTATAATATGTAATGTATCATGACTTCCCAATTTATTTCTCTTCTAGTTTTTAGGGTTAGAGGTGTTTTGGGGAGGTTCCGAGAGTTTTTAGTGGAAGGGGGAGGTGCAACAGAACTGCAGTAGGAAATATAAATCATGTAATTGTATTACACGATGTGAAAGTTGGTTTAAATTCTTTCCCAAAGATGGTTCAGATTGTGTAGATTTTTAGGGTTAAATAATAAAAAGGGGATGCATTTTTCGATGGAACCAAGAATCTCCAGATTACACGATGTGGATAGGGATTACACATCATGTAATTCCTTGATGTTGTATAGTTTTAATGGTTTTGGATGCTTAGTATTTATCTAAACCCAACAAAAAGTGTCTCTTCTCTTATTCCAGGAATCTGATGACCTTTTCCTTTCGGGTTTGGAGATTCCTTTTGACGGGGATCAATCCTTGGGCTTCCTTCTTCGATTAGTGATTAATTCTTCTTTTGTTCTCATATGTTCCCTTTCATTCTTCTTTGAGGTTTCACTACAGTGGTGAGGTTAGGTTTGTTTTATGTGTTTGGGATGTGTTTTAATGATATTTTGGTGTGTTATATGTTTATTTGAGGTTTTTTGTGGTGTGGTTGTGGTTTGTGGGTGTTCATCTTTACCCTATGGTGCACAACAAGTTGAAAAAGCATTATTGAGGTAGGGTTTCCCTCATTTCCCTTTATTGTGTATCATGCCCGAGGTTCTTGCTTTTTTATACCTATGGATTATGATTTCTTCATCTTAATTAAAGATAAATAATTGGTGAAATTGAAATTGAAGTGTAAAGGGAACATGTTTTTACAGCCTTGATATGAGTGTGATATTTTGATTGTATGAGATTGATATTGCACTAAAAATCATGGTTATTGGGGTATTTTCTTTCACTAGATATATGTGTTGTGTTTTTTTCTTTGGTTGTAATTGTATTGATATCACCCTAATTGGAAATTTCTTAATTACTTATACTTGGATAATGAAATGGTTTCCTCAAGAATTTGGTTTATGTGACAACACCCCTAATTAAAAGTGGAATGTGATAAAACTTTATTTGTAAATATATAAAAATGGCTTCTAATGTGTTGTGATGTATTTTTGTGCTTGGGGGACGATAGTGTGTGGTTTAAATGGGGTGTGGGTGATATGTGGTTGTTTTTCCATGATTTTGGGGTGGTGAGGAGGTGGTTTGTTTGTTTGGACATTATTTTTGGGGTAGGGAGGAGTCGATCTATTTGGGAATGCTTTTGGTGCAGTGAGGTGGTGGTTTCTTTGTGCTGGATGCCCAAGTAGTGATGGAATAAATAAATAATTGTTTAATAATGTTTGGAATGGCTTGGGTTGGTCTGGAAAATGGGATGGAAATGGTTAATGGATATTTAAATGGTGGGTTGTGTAGTTAAATATGGTTGATGATAAATAATGAAAATAATGGGATGATTAAATGAAATTAGTTGGAAATGGGAAATTGGGTTTGTGACTTGTTGTGTGGTGTTATGAATTTAGAGGTGTAGAAAAAGTAATGGTGTTGTGAGTTTGTTTGTTTGTTTGTGAACCCATAGGTTGGGCTTTAGTGTTTGATATATATATATATATACTTGTACATTCTTGTGATATATATATATAAACTCCACCCACGTTGAGAACTATGTGTCAAAAAACTACATAGTCATACAGGGGGTGTTTTTCCCAACATCTAGTGAAGAGTACGGATGGCTAGTTACCTACTCTTTCCTTCTCTCTCTTCCAGGAGAGGTAGGTATTTCATAGTTTGTAATGGTTTGAGGACTTTTAGTGCATTAGATGGTGGTTGTGATGGCTCAAGTTTCTTTGGGAAAGATGTGATATCCCAAGTTTTTGTCGGTGAGATGTTATAGCCCAGGTGTCTACGGGTGAGATGTGTGTGGATATTCTTATGGAGAGGTGAGACCAGGTGTCTGTGGGAAAGGTGTGTTGTGGTCGTGCTTGTGGGGTGGTATGGTATGCTGAAGTTATGGGAGTTCTAGGACATACGATGTGGGGTGATAACAGCATACCAATGAGAAAGTGGTGTGGGGTGCCCTTATCGATGTGATTCCTAATATATTGTATTTCTTGGTTTGTGTAATTTGGTAAGTGTTCCTTGGTGAGATTGGGAAGGTTAGTATACCTTGATAGGTGTTTTTTGGTTCTGTTGTTTTCTCAAATGGGCATTAGTATGCTTCTTTCACATGTTCATGAGAGACTTTGGAATTCCTACTAAGTGTACTTGCATGATCACCCTACATATATAAAATAGTTTTCAGGTTTCTAGGAGAAATACATGGACTGTGTTGGATATTACTTTCTTAGATCCTTGATATTCATCATGTCACTTCATTATCATTACTTTTGGGTATTTACTTTGGAGATATTATTGTATCTATATCAGTTTTATTTATACATGCATGTGGGATGGTTTTGGATTTCTTTTACATTGTATCATGGATTTGATTTCGATTGATACATCCTATATCATAATCTTATTTCCTTATAAAGGATAATGCCTCCAATATTGTGATATTTGTACACCCTTGGTTCTAGTTGCCTTTACAGGGCCTACCGAAGGCAGGACTCAAGTGTCATTATCTCCCTTTATTCATTACTAGACTAGGAGGGCTATCTGTGGAGGGAGGGGGTTGTGACACCACCTCACAACCTCTTGCATATACAGGTTACCCATATCTTCAACTTTATTGGTGTCCCTGATAGGAATAAAATGATCCAATTTTTTCAACTGATCAATCCCCACCCAGATAGTATTTTTCCCTTGGGAAGTCCATGGTAATGTAACAAAAAAAGTCCATGGACACCTTGTCCCATTTCCAAACTATTACCAGAATAGGGTGGATTAAACCATAAGGTTTCAGATGCTCTGCCTTTATTTTCTGGTTGGATTCACAATGGGACACATAATATGTAATGTCAAACTTCATACTTGGCCACGAGAATCACTATATCATGTTATAATACATCCTCATATTACCCGAATTAATGGACCAGGAAGACCTATGATAGTCAAACTAAAATAATATCCATACAAATTTTGGGATGAAAAACTAATCCCCCAATTGAAGAATACCATCTAAAGAGAGAGGCCAACCAAAAATGGTCTCCCCACCATAAATGGGTTCTCAAATTCCTCTGAACTCATCATCCTACAACTGACCCCATAGAATTGAATCAGGGAGAGATGATGATAATTGAACACTAATCAGAATAATACCTAAAACATACTCTTAACCATCCATATGCAACTGAGTGAAGAGTCCCATAAGGTTCTACTCTCCCTTCACTTCCAAAATATCCAATTATGGTACTTTCCTACTAAGAGAACCTGCAATGACATTCCCCCTTCCTAGGGTGTTGGTGATGTCAAAGTCAAACATCTAATGTTATTCCATCCACCGTATCTATATGAGATTCAAGTATTTCTAAGAAAAGAAATATCTAATACTCTTATATCCAGAATAGATTGTGAACCTATCCCCAAAAAGAAAGTACTTCCAACATTTAAGTGCATACATAAATATCGAAAGCTCCAAATCAGGAGTGTGTACTCTTCTCATGCAGTCAAAGTTGATGATATCTATAAGACACCACAGGATCATCCTATATAATCATGAAACCTAGAACAACATCAGAATCATCATAGTATAGTACATTCCCATTACCAGGCTCAGGTAAGAAAAAAAAGGATATGGTGTCAAAATTAATTTCAGTTAATCGAAAGAAAACTAACATTTCACATCCCATGTGAATTTCACACATTTTCTTTTAAGATCATTCAAATGTGACACAAAATTCAAGAAATACTTGATGAACTGTCAATATTATCTAACAAGACCAAGGAATCTATGAATCTCAAAGACGTTCCATGGACCGTTCCATGAAAAGACAGCCTTCACCCTCTCAAGATCAATTAATAAGCCATGCTTAGAAATCAAGTGTCCCAAGAACTTCACTTCTTGGATCTGAAATCTTCATTTCAAAATATTTTCATGAAAATGGGAAATCATCAAGATTTCCAAAATCAAACTTATATAGTGATCGTGATTACACTCTGATCTCAAATAAACTAGAATATCATCCAAAAACACTACTATAAAAGTGTTCAGATACTAATGAAATATTTGTTTTATCATGTCCATAAAAAATATAGAAGAATTAGTATGACCAAAAAGAATCACAAGATATTCAAAATGGTTATACCTTCTCTTGAAGGTTGTATTTGGAATATCAGACTCATGAACCCTAAGCCAATGATAATCCAACCAAGGATTGATCTCTGAAACCCATTTTTCTCCCATTAACTGATCAAATAAATAATACACATGAGTCGAAGGATACTTATTCTTAACTGTCACCTGGTTCATATTTTTATATTCCACACATAATTAAAGTGAAACATCATCCTTCTTGACAAAGAGCATTGGGGATTCCCAAGGTGAAACATTGGGGTGAACAAACAATTTTTCCATTAGATAATTCAACTGAATCTTGATATATTTAATCTATTGTGGTTCCATACAATACAAAGGTACCGAGATTTGTTATGTACCCAACACTAGATCAATCTTGAACTCAACCTCCCTCTCTAGAAGTAGATAAGTGAAGTCATCTAGGAAACTGAACAACCATGGGAATATCATGAGAAGAAACTTAATTGGGGTTAACTACAACAACAGATAACAAACTACTAAGCTCTAACTGTAAAGGTCTTTCATGAGCAGACCTTAGATATTACACTCCCTGAAGCACCCAAGATATACCATTGGCAGCATGAAAATAGACAAGTTGATAATAATCAACCTCAGTATGATGAGAGAAAATCAAATCCATACCAATGATGATGTCAAAATATCCAAATCAAGAATAAGGAAACATCAAACTAACTTCTCATTAGCTATCGATGGCGAATAAGAAAATTGAAACTGTAATTACCAAGCTTGGTTCAAGTTACACTAAGAGGGGGAGGGGGTAAATCAGTGATATCTTTTTCATTTAAGTTTCATTATTTCTGAAACAACATTCTACTACTATTAAAGAGTTATCACTTTAATTGAAAACAGAAAAAGCACACATCCATAAGAACACAAGAATTTACAAGTTTCACTACTCAACAAGAGTAGATATAGCCTCGGTATAGTTTGGAATCAATTCAATACCACACAATACATGAGAAAACAATCATTTTGTGGATAAATCAAGTAGGATATTCCAATAAACTTGTGTAGAACTATGTTCAATACAACAGTGCATGTTATTCAAGTAAAAAAAATTGTTGTTATATAATTTTTGTAACAAGTGAAAAAACTTTCACCAGTTGCATTAAAACAAGTTACTGTACAACCTTTTCAACTTTCACAATTATGATCTTTAAAACATTTCTTCACTTTCTTAGCCAACAATAGGTAAGAGCTTCATGGAATTCATAATGATACTCAGTGAAATTCCCAGTTTGATTCCCCAGTCTGATTTATTATTAAAATTATATAAATCTATCAAAATATGACTGAAAAAATTCTCAACAAAATCTTTCTCAGTCTAAAAATACCACTATAATTTTTCGGTTCGATCCAAAAACTCTGATTATAATCTCATCTCTTCTCCTTTCTTCCTCTATCTAGAAAAATTCCTCAGAAATGCTTGATCTGAAAACTGATTCTATATAAAATATTTCAGTGTTTTTCCTTCTCTCTTAAATATTACATTAATGTAAAAAAGTACAAAGTACTTAAACTATTTATAGGTGGCCCAATACTGGTTAAGCAAGATTTTGAAAAACTTTCCCACTCAACTAAATTTCCTGAAACAAATAATTTCCTTGAATATTAGATAGAACATTGAATTCTTTAATGTTTCTCAACTCTTATTCTTTCTTCTCAAATATTATCAAACTTCAACTTGATTTATAATTTCTAAAAAATATTTAGTTTGATTCCAATTTTCAATTTGATTTTTTTATTATGATTGAGACATATGGTCACTCTGATTTTCTTGACTCACATGAAAATAAATAAAAACTGAAGACTTATCATTACGATGACCACTTGAAAAAAATTGTCCACTAATTTATATTTCAGTTCAAATCATCAAAAAAAACTTTCAATATTCCCTTGATAAATCTTTTGTAGCTACTTGAAACAATTATTCTTTTCTTTTCATCCTCAGACCAATGATCCTACATCCTATTATTGTATCGGTGTCAGTATGATGGATCAGTATCTGCTTCACTCTGACAACTAGTTTCAACTTTAGTCCAATGACTCTTGACCAAATTGTTATGTAAATTCTTCTTTCTCTTTACCCACTTGAAAAACAACCAATAGTTCATCTTGATAGAAAATAGTTGAATACATTGTTTATTGATATCGTATCTAATCTTACATCAGTCCTAACAAATTTACTTATTTTATTTTAAATTTTCCCATAAAGTCCCAATTATCTTCTTTAACAAACTTTTCTTATTCTGATGATCAGTGGAACATCGTGTTCGATTAACCTATTCCAACAGCTTCGACTTCAGCAACTTATTTCCTTTTCTAAATATGATATACACCAAATTATTTATCTTAAGATTTTTCTCTTATTGATTATTGGGATTACTGAAAACAAAAAACTTCATCTTCTCATATTCTGATCAACCTTCTCAGCCTTTAAAAAATCTATGTCTTGTGATCTCACATTGATGAACAAAGACCAAAAAGCTTCAACTTCGACATACTTATTCATTCAAAAACTTTTTATTGTGTTAAAACTTTATCATGACTTTTAATATGTTTAGGATCGACATAGCATCATCTAACTTACAATGGAAAAGTATTATAACTTATTATCCTTTCTAGAAACATCTTTCTTTCCATCATCTAACTTATTATGGAAATAAAGAAGTTTGATGAACCATTGCTTCCATAAAACTTATTCTCAATCCAATGGACTTTCTCAAGAATTTTAGTCTGATTGCCAGAATATGTTGGTGAGTTTGATGATCATATTTTATAAAGTGAAGTTATTTATTTTCTTCTTTGACAAAAAAAGACAAAACTTTTAGCACAAACTTCTTTCAGCTTCCAAAAACCTTCTCCAGCCAACTTGGTCCCAACAATTTCCCCCTTTAGATTTTTTTGTCAACCAAGGTTCATAAATCACTCAACATTGTAACCTCAAGCTATGGATTACTCATTAATAATTATATGCCTATGTGAGCTAACTCATTTTGGGAAACAAGAATTATTGATAGTAAAATCATGTTTTCAAAAAGTAGTGACTCGTGAAACATATTAATATTTTCTTTAAAACTTTATTCACTTATTCTACTTTCTTATAAACGCAATTTTTTCTACAACCACTGTAAAAAATTGTTAGAATAGTTCAAACACTTACATGATGAAATCACAGCTTACCCACAGCTCCCCCTACATACAAGCATCCTTAAAATGTTTAGCACATATCAATGGATAGATTTATGAAACACTTCTCTCCCTTGAAAACAATATCCAAATACTGGATTAGAGAGGGGAAAAACACATACCTCGTCCCTGATGAGAAGGAGGTTGGATTCCCATGTTCAACCTTAGTTTGTGAAATGGTTCCTTCAGTAATGGTTTTGTGAAAATGTCAACAACTTGTTCTAATATTGGAAAAAACTCTATATTTAATTCATTATTCTCCACATTATCTTTGGTGAAATTATATTTGATATCAATATGTTTTGAATGAATTTTTTTTACTGAATTTCTAGCTAGGTTGATTTCACTTTGATTATCATTGCCCATGAGTAAGGGTAACATCTATTCAATAAGTAAATCTTCCAACTGAGTCTCCATACACATATTTTGGGTAGCATCTTGAGTGATAGAAACATATCCATCTTCATTTATTCTAGGAATTACTAAATATTTTTCTTTTTAAGCCAACTAACAGAACTGTTTCCTAGAGAGAAAACTCCACCTGATGTGGATATTCTATCATCAACATTTCCTAACCAATCATCATCTGAATACCCAAACAAGTAAATACTTTTTGAGCTATCATACCTAATTTCAAAAAAAATTGTTCCTTTGATATATCTAAGAATTCTTTTTCTATGTAATACATATGATTCTGTTGTAGCACTCTATAATATTTTACATAAGGTAACCACATAAACAATTTTTTATTCATGTGGAAGTTAAATATAACAAGCTTCCAATCAACTTTCAAAAATATTTAGGATTAACTTCCTTACCTTCACTATCTTTTGAAAACATGGTTCCCACTAAAATCAGTGTGGAAACTGGTTTTGAATTTTCCATGATGAACTTCATAAGAAGTTCCTTAGCATAATTTTCATGTGAAATGAAAATGTGTTTCTTATTTTTTATGATTTTTAACCCAAGAAAATAATTCATTTATCCAAACATGGACATCTCAATCAATTTTTTCATCTCTTTATAAAATCTTTCACAAGTTATTTCATAATTATCATCAAAGATAATGTCATCTACATAGACAATTATGATGAGAGAAAACTATTGACTTTCTTTGATTTATATATTATTATCAACTCTTCCTTTCTTAAAACCCATCTTCCTCAATAAAGTATACAATTTCTAATACCATGCCCTTAGTTATTGCTTTATCACATACAAGGATTTATTCAACTTTCACACATAACTTTCATCATTCCCATTAAAAAATCCATATGGATATTAAATAGAAACTTCCTCATAAAGATCCCTATTTAGAAATGTGGACTACAAATCCATATGAAATATCTTGTAAATTCATTGTGCATTAATAACAATAGATATTTTTATTATTAATAAGCTTTCCATCAAAGAAAAAATATCATCAAAATAAATACCATCAATCCATGAGTAACATTTTCACAGTAATCTTTATTTTTTTCTTATTACATTACCATCTTCATTTAGCTAATTTTGAAAAACCCACTTTGTACCAATATCATTCTTATCAATGGGTTTAGGTACAAGCTACTATATATCATTATTTTATATCTGATCCAACTCTTCATTCAAAGTTTAAAACCATTCCATATGCTCAAAATATTTATTCACGTCTTTCGGTTCAACTTTTAAATACAGGGAAGTATATGATACAACTTTTATGTTCTTCTTGTTTGAACCTTTTTATGTTGATCACTAATAATGTCTTGAGATTCCACTTACTTCCTCATCCTAGGATGAAATTTTTTATATTCTTCCTCATCACTAGAAATAGATAAGTTTGATTCTTCTTATTGAGCGAGATTACCATTTTATGTATCCTTATCATAATTCTCGACAAAATTTCTTTCATCTTATCCATCTTCCTTATCTGCATGAGTCTGTTTATCTTCTTAATGTTTATCATTAACTTTCACATCAGTAGTGTCAACTAATATTTCTGATTCTTTGTTGAAACATATGTAACTTCTTCTTTTTATAGAATATCCAAGAAAAATTCCATCTTCACCTCTTTGACAAAACTTTCCAAGGTTTCCACCTTTGTTATTTAGGATGCATGGACTCCCAAAAAATCCTAAGTGTTTCAAACATGTAGTTTTATCCTAAAAAAATTCATATAGAGTCATATATGAACTTGGTCTATAGAAACATCATATTTGAATATATATATAGTAGTTCTCATTGATTACCTCTAAAAATAATTAAAGAGGCCATGTATGTAATATAGTCTACCCATTTTAACCAAACTTCTATTTTTCCTTTCAGCAAAACCACTTTTTTTAGGAGTGTATGGTGTAATGAAATCATAATAAATTCCATGATTCTCAAGATAACTTTTAAAATTATTCATTATTATATTCACCACCATTTTTTATTCTCAATTTATTCACTGAATACTCACATTCCTTCTTAGCTTTCCTCGTAAAACTTTTAAACATTTTCAAAGCATCTGGATTATGTTTCATAAACATAACAAAAGAAGTTTTGGTAAATTCATAAATTAAATTAATGAAGTACTTATCTCCATGAGTTGATTATTTTCTCATTGGACCATAGATATTGATTATGGGGGTCATTTTTAGCAAATGTCAACTTTTTTATGCATAGAGTTAGTAATATTTTCTTTCCGAAAAATTGTACAGCACCAATCTCTTTTCCTTGAAATATCGAGAATTCCACGAACACTATATCACTTTGATAATTTACTCATTTTTTTCTGACACATGGGTCTTAGACATTTATTCCACAACTTATTTTCTTCTATCATGATCAGGTAACAATAGTTTTAAACCTCGTCAACTAGGAACAAGTTCAATTTTGTATGTTGGCCTCTTACAACTATATTTCCATCTTCCTTAATTTTAAAAAAAACCCATATTTTTTTAAAATTAATTTTTTGCCTTCATAAAAAAGATGTGAAATACTTACCAAGTTGTGTTTCAACCCATCAACAAACAAATATTTCTTTGATTTCAACTTTTCTTCCCCGATGAAGGTTGATCCAACACCTTTGATTCTAAGTGATTCATCATTGAAAGATTTCATTATTCCTTCTTTGAATTATTTCACATTCATAAAAAAATTTATGTCACCTATCATATGAGAATAAAACCCACTGTCCAAGATCTATGGTCGTTCTCATTTTATAAATTTGAGATCAGTTTCTACAACAAGTGATTTTTATTTCCCTTTATCTTTCTTAATATCCGGATTCTGTGAATTGTTAACAAACTTTTATTGTGCCGGTAACAAAACAAGTCATCCTTTTTCAATATGTACACATTGTTCACATCCCTCAAAAATAGTTTCCATAGGTTGGAATCTATTTTCCCTCTTCACTCCAACTTTCTCATATTTCTTCAAAACATCCTTCTCGGACTTCTTCCTTTGATTGGATTTAATATCCCTCAAATTATTCCTTCTATAATTTGTGTAATGGTAAAAAAAATATCTAAACCAACACATATTTTTTGTATTTATGAATCCACCACAATACCATCAATATTCATATAATGAATATTTTCCTTTAAAAATTACATATTGCATAGAGTTGTGAGCATGTTTCTCAACAATATTCTTATATTTATTATCAAAACTTTGTTAACCACCAACTATTATATTAACAACCATAATCTTCTTTTTTAGCTCAATCTTCCTTTCATCCTTATTGGAAACAGGAGTATTAGAAACATTTTCAATCTCATAATTTTTAGAAACATATGACTTCTCCAATTTGTTGGTATTGTCCACATACATAACATTCCTAGATTTCTTATTCTTAGAAATAATTTTAGCTTTCTTCTCAACCTTTGAAGGAAAATTTTGATCCATCTTAGGTTTACCCTTTCCAGATATTTCACCAACTTCAAAGACAAAATTATTGAAACATGTAACCCTCTGTTCATATTTAGAAAGATTTTTTGGACAAGTTCCAACTCTTCTTCTTTTTTCCTTTAGCTTAACTTTTAGATGTTCATTATTATTCTTTTATTTCTCAAGAGATTTTTTCAAATCATCAATCTATTCCAACAGCTTGACTTTCTCAACATGAAAATATTCATTATTATTTGGACAAGTGTCTTTACTTCTCAACTTCATGATTTCTATCTCAATCTATCAATCTTTCTCAGTCTTGATTTCAATTATTATTTAAGATGAAATTCTAATTGAGTTTCTTCTTCTTCCAAACTATTTATTCTTAAATATTCACTGTTCTCCATTGTAATGGAAGTATTTTCTTAAGACTTCTCAAAATATTTTTTAGATTCAACCTCACTATCTTCTTCTTCATCATCATTAAATAAGATCATTCTTATTTTCGAATTGAATAGTTTTTTATCTTTCCATTTGGAATAACATTTAGCCTTATCACACTATTTCTTCCATGATCTTCTCTAACTTTAGTCATCTTTTGCACAATCCTCTTCTTTATTTCTTTAAGGACAATTAGCCGCAAAGTTCTCAATGAATCCACATTCAAAACATTTTAAGGGAATTTTTCCCTTATATTTTTCTATACCTATATTCATATTTTTAGAAAAAAGGATAAAAATTCATCAATATTTTTAAATACCTTGTTTTTTGAATCTGATTCACTAGCTTCTTCTTCAATAAGAATATTCTTTGAATTGTCCTTCCTGATATCCTTGAAAGACATTTCTATATTAACTTTTTTTTTGAATTTCATAACTTTTTTCCTCCTCATTTAATAAGTAATGATATTGTTAGGAAAATCATCTAGAGATAATGTTTTTTGATTTCTATCTTCCAATGAGGAAAATTTAGCATCAAACTTGTCAAGAAGAAATATCAAGATATTTTTAACAACTATATAATCTTGTAACTTTTATCCAAGAAATATAATAGTGCTGACAATGTCATTCACCCTAGTAAAGAAGTCACAAACTGATTCATAATCGCCCATCTTGAGATATTCATACTCCTGCCACCAGATTTGTAACTTTGACTTCTTTACTTTTGTATTTCCTTCATAAATGTTTTTCATCTTATCCCAGATACCTTTGGCAGTGGAAATACCCTTCAATATTAAAACAAACTTTTAGAAATTGATCATAGTAAACAATTCTTAGCTCTTCTATCATTCTCATGATTCTTCCAATCAGTATATTTAAGAGAAAATGTTTCATTAATAGAAATATAAAAATCTATTACATCTTTAAGAACATCATATGAAATATACAAAAGATAATGCAACATTATGTCTTTCTAGATATGATATTTATTACCATCGAAGACTGTAATCCCCTTACCGGTCACACAATTGATATTTTACATTATAACTTCCCTTTGAAAACTTTAGAAAATAGTAAACAAAGGGAACCTTCGACCCTGATACTACTTGTAATTTCCCAGCTACGATCAAGTATCACTGAGTGGGGTAGGGTTGAATCAGTGATATATTTTTCTTTTTATTTTCCTTATTTCTGAAAAAACCTTCACCTTATATTAAATAGTTATCACTTTTGATGAAAATAAATCAATCACACGTCCATAGGAACATAAGAATTTATAGGGTTCACTACTCAACAAGAGTAGCGATGTCCATGGTATGGTTTGGAAACAATACAATACCACACAATCCACTAGAAAAAAATCTTTTTGTGTGTATACAACAAGTAAGATATGCCCTTACACTTGTGTTGAGTGATGTTTAATACAACAGTTCATGTGTTTAACGTAGAATACAATTATGTAATATAATTTTTATAACAATTTAAGAAACATTCACCAGTTTCTTCAAAAAAAGTTACTATAATTCCTTGTTAACTTTCAAAAATATTATCCTCAAAACAGTTCTTTACTTTTATACCCAACTACATGAAAGAACTTCTTGGACTTCATAATGTTACTTAGTATAATTCCTAGTCTGATTCCGTAGTCTGATTTCTCAATTCGATTATATAACTCTATCTGAATATCAATGAAATAATTTTGAAAAAATTCTTCCTCGGTCTAGAAATACTAGTCCAATTTCTTATTCATATATGAAAAAACTGATTATTATCTTTTCTCTTCTCATTTATTCTTCTATTTGGAAAAATTCCACAAGAATTCTCAATTCTGAAACTCCTCTCTAAAATCATTCAGTGCTCCACCTTATCTCTTCAATAGTACATCCATTTCATAAATTATAAATTACATCCACTATTTATAGGTGGCCAAAAAGTAGTTTAGGAAGGATTCTAAAAATCTTCCTACACAATCAAATTTCATGAAACATAAATTTTCCTTGAATTTCATATAAATCATGGACTTCTTAAACGGTTCTCAACTCTTCTCATTTCTTCTCAAAACTTCTCAAACTTCAGATTTCTTCAAACTTTCTAAACAATATTCCATTCAATTATGATTTTCAATATGATTTCAATATTATGATTGAGACATATGGTAACTATGATTTTCATGGCCCACTTGAAAATAAATTATAATTGAAGAATTCTCATTATGATTACCACTTGAAAGAAAATTGTCCTCTAATAAGGATTTCTGCTAAAGTATTCAAACAAACTTTCAAGATCCACTTGATAAATCTTTTTAGTATACTTGAAATAATAATTCTTTTCTTCTCTTACTTAGACAAACTATCTTGCATTTGATTACTATATTGGTGTCATTCTAATGGATTGGTCTCTACTTCACTTGAAAAACATGTGCCAACTCTGGTCCAATTACTCTTGACCCAAATGTTAAGGAAATTATTCTTTCTCTTGACTCACTTGAAAAACAACCAATAGTTCATCTTGAAGGAAAATAGTCAACTACATTATTGATGGATATGAGATCTGATTTTTCATTATTACCAACAACTTTACTTCTTCTCTTTTCAATTGGTCCCATCAAATCCCAATTATATTCTTTAACAAACTTTTCTACCTTCGATGGTCAATGGATCATCATGTCCGATGGACCAGTTCTAGTAGCTTCAACTTCAGAAACTTCTTTCATTTTATGATTATGATACAAACCAACTAATTTATTCAATGATTTTTTTCTTATGGCTTATTGGTATGATTAAAAACTAGTATTTTCATCTTATAACTTTCTAATCAACCTTCTCAGCCTGCAAACAGATATATGTCTAGTGATATCACAATGATTAACTGATACCAGAAAGCTTCATCTTCACCAACCTTCTTCTTTAAAAAACATCTCTGTGTGTCCTGACTTCCTCATGACTTTGAATACATTTAGGATTGGAAAGGAATCATTTTAATTGAAATGAAAATTATTATAAATTCCCATCCTTTCTAAAAATTATTTATTTCTAACCAAACTCTAATATTATTAGCAGAATCATCTCTCCCCCTTTCCTGTATAAATATTGTATCACAAGTTTTACAAACAACTTATGTCTTTTTTGAAATAAAAAATATCAAATCATCATTAGGTTTTCATCAGATCCAAGTAGAATCTGAAAAATCATCTCCTTACAATATTCCATTCATTCTGGACCTGAGGTGAGTTCAATTAACTTTTTCTTCCAAACAACTTCTTCTCAATCTGATGGACTTGCTTAATAATTTTGAGTCTGATCGGATGAATAAAATGGTGAGTCCAATGATCAAATATTACAAAGTGGAGTGATTTATTTTCTTCTTTGAAAACAAAATACAACACTTTCATCTTCCAAAAACCTTCTCCATCCAACTTGGTCCCAACATAAACCCATACTCTTTCATATTCCTAAGAGGTTTCTCTAACTCCATAATAAAGGAAACAAGTTCCATTATAAGTTTATGCATATCAAAAAAATGGGTATAAATAAATGAGTGGGAGATAAATTATTGAAAAAATTAGTCACTACAGAAGATGTAATAAACATGGTACCTCTCACTATCATTGGTCCCATGTCAACCTTCATTGAAAACTCATCGCCTGCATGAAGCTTCTTCACTCCCAAGGCTTATGGCTAGAGGCCAAAAGTCCTTGAAGTATCTGACTGCACCGTATTGAACTTTGAGGTTGAAGATACCTAACCATAATAAGGAGTATACATAACCAAACATAATTTTTGTAGGTATCCGTAGTGGCCGTAGCCATTACACATCTTTATAGGCATGGAACAATAATGTCGAGTGTTCTCAAACTTACCACACTTATAAAAAGTATGGGAAAAAATACTGGTTTTGGATGTTGGTTTAGAGGAGGACTGCTATTGAGAACCACATCCACCACTCCTATGATAATCATGCCACTTAATCTTCTTCTCATGTGTGCCACTGAAATTGAAACTAAGTGGAAGATAAGTTCCAAAAGATATAACCATGTCTGTCATATCAATCTCTACCATCCCAACCATGTAAACCATATCCACCTAGGTAGAAATCTTAACCATGAATACTTATGATCTGATATCTAGTCACAAACCATGACGGTATTTCTGAGATTTTACCAAGTAATTCTTCACTACATCTGTAGAAAAAAACCAGCTCTGTGAACTGCTTGGTAGATTCCAACATTGATCACTCTCTATGTAATAAAGAGAGGAATTCAAGAGACTTTTCCATGATCATAGACTCTGGATAGAACTACCACTAATACAAAATAGGCTTTAACAGCACTAAAAATGGATTTTATCAATGCTAGAGAACTACTCAGTAGCGAAGCAATATTAAAATACCTAGTCTTTTATTAGTTCTAAAAAAGATCCGATAAAGGAAAACATTTATTAGATTTTTTATTTAGCACTGATAAAGGGGAACTTTATCGAAACTTATAGGAGAACTGATAAAGGGTGCCTTTATTAGTGTTTTTAAAATCACTGATAAAGGGGCATACTACAGTGTGTTATAACAGAACATTTCAACACTAGTGAAATGTGCTGTAATAGCACACCACAGCACCAGAAACACCACCAGATATCGAAAAAATAAGATATCAATACAAAATTTAAATGAAATGAAATTTACAACATAAATACATGAAAAAAACACTATATTATATACATTTAAAATATTGGCTTAAAATACAAGAAAAAACACTATATTATAGACATTTCAAACATTGGTTTATATAATTACATAAGTACAAATTATTACATACATTTAAAAAATTCAATATTCCTTTTTCTTTTGACCATGATCCCTACTCATTCTACTTATAAACAAACCACCCTTTCTTGATCAAAATAAATCACCTGTATAAGAAAACAAATCATATGCTAGTAATAATATAAAGAAATAAATTAAGAGAAAGTTATAATTTTAAATTAAACTTTGAGTCATACCAAGAACATTATGGTTGATTATTATGCGTAATACCATTTTTTATTTGTATTAAATAATTATCTCTTTGAAAATTAATTAAATAAGCATAAGATAAAGCCCTATGGGAACATACTCGTGGTTGCGTCCTATGGTGGTATTTGGGAGGTCTCGGTTTCGAGCGTCCCCATGCACATTTAGGTTGGTTTTCATTTTTTATTCCCCCTCCCCTGACCAATGTAATATAACAATGTATAAGATAAAAATAATAATGAAATAAATTAAGTAATAGTATATAGAATAATGAGAAAAAATATAGACTCGTTTGATTGGTTTTGGTGATGTGATGCGTGTTTTAAACTAAAGTAACACTTATATATAGAAAATATGCACTTGGATTCATACCGATCACACCGTGAATTAGATTGAGGGGAGTATTATTACTACACATCTCAAATGAATTATTGATAATTTTACCAAAGTATCAAAACAATTCGAATGTGGTTTCTCAGTTTTGAGCACATCATTTTCCTTTATACTAAAATACCATTTTAAACTAGAAACACACACTTTGACTCATACTAGTCACATTGTGTGTTGGTTTTATGTGATAATAATTCATACATGTCAAAAATGACTTATGAATTGTTTTCCTAAATTATAAATAAAATACAAGTGTGTTTTCTTAATTTTCAATGAGTGACACTTTTTAAACTAAAATGTAAATTTTAAACTGATAATGGACACATTGAGTCATACCGGGCACAATTTGAATGTGTTTTATCATTTTTGAGTAGTTCAGTTGTCCTTTTTACTAAAATCCATGTCAAATTTAAATAAAAAGACACACATGGAGTTACACTGGTAACACCATGCATCATATTGAGGTTTGGATGATTCATAAACATCTCAAATGACTTATGGAATGTTTTTATAAATTATAAAATTAATTTGGATTTTTTTCTCAGTTTTGAGTATGTCACTTGTCTTTTTTAATAAAATGTCATTTTAAACATAAAACACACACTTTGACTAATACCAATAACATTGTGTATTGGTTTGATGTGATACCAATTCCTACACATCAAAAATGACTTATACATAGTTTTCATAAAGTATCAAGAAATTCTAGGCATGTTTTGTCATTTTTCAGTGAGTGACACTTTTTGAACTAAAATGTCGATTTTAAACGGATAATGGACACTTTAAGACATATCTAGAAAATCATGTATCAAATGGAGGTAAGGATGATTCTTATACATTAAAAATTAATTATGGATCATTTTCATAAAGTATCAAAATAATCTGAATGTGTTTTATCAGTTATGTGTAGGTCAATTCTCCTTTTTACTAAAATTGATCTTAATTTTAAATAAAAAGATGCATTTGGAGTCATACTGGTCACACCATACATCGGATTTATGTGTTTCTAATTTATAAATTTCAAAAATGAATTATGTATTTTTTTCCAAAGTGTCAAAACAATATGAAATTTTTTTCTCGATATTGAGTATGTCACTTGTCTTTTTTACTAAAATGTCATTTTTAAAAAAACACACAGTTTGACTCATACCAATCACATATTGTATCAGTTTTATGTGATAATGATTCATAAGAATCAAAAATTATTTAAGAATATATTTCCTAAATTATCAATAAAATCTAAATGTGTTTCCTTGGTTTTTTGTGAGTGACACTTTTTGAACTAAAATGTCGATTTTAAACTGATAACAGAAACTTTGAGTCATATCAGGAACATCATGTATCATATTGAGGTGAGGATGATTCATACCTATCACAAATGACTTATATATTATTTAATTAATGTATCAAAATAATACTAATCCATTTTCTCATATTCGATTAGTTCAGTTTTCCTTTTTACTAAAATTGATGTCAATTTTAAATAAAAAGGCACACTTTGAGTCATACCAGTCACACCGTGAGTTAGATTGAGGTGTGGATGATTCATACATGTACCAAATTACATATTAATTGTTTTACTAAAGTATAAAAGTAATTTTAATTCATTTTCTCATTTTTGAGTAAGTCACTTGTCTCTTTTACTAAAATGTCATTTTAAACTAAAAACACACACTTTAACTCATACCGATCACATCATGTATCAGTTTGACATGAGACCAATTCCTAAATTTCATAAATGAATCATGAATAAATTTCTTATATTGTCGAGAAAATAAGAGCATGTTTTTTTGGTTTTCAATAAGTTTAACTTTAGGAAATAAAATGTCAATTTTAAATTGATAGCGAACACTTTGAGTCACACCGGAAACATCACGTATCATATTGAGGTGGGGATGATTCTTACACATCACAAATGACTTATGGATCATTTTTTTAATTTATCAAAAATATTTGAATATGTTTTCTCAATTTTGATTATAGAAGTTTTCTTTTTCACAAAAAAACAATGTCTATTTTAAATAGAAAGAAGCACTTGGAGTTATACTGGTTACACCATGTATTGAATTAAGGTGTGAGTGATTCCTATATGTCCCAAAGTCTAAAAAAATACTAAATTATAATTTTATAATGATTTACATTTTCCTTATTTGTCTAACTGAAAACACTTCATATTGAATCTTTGTTCTTAACTGAAAAACCTTTCTTGTTGATTAAATATAGAAGAGTAGAGGAATCTCATATGGTCATTATATCAAAAAAAGTCACAAAAATGGTATGATAATCTTCCTATACTCTTATTTATTTCAAAGAGAAAGGTTTTATATCTAAGAACATCGATTCAATATGAATATTTGGAAGTTACACAAACAAAAACAATGGAAATTATGGAAACATTGGTAAAAAGAAACATTTTATCTCTTTTGTGGTTTATTGTAGATAGTTAAAAGAAAAATATGACTTTCCAAAAGATCTATGAAAACAAATTATAAGTATTAGATAAAAATGATTAGAAATTAACTTACTAATAATAGATAAAATTATGAAAACAATAATTAAATTAGTACTAGAAATTTACCTTTTCATTATGGTTGTATGAATTATTGACACATTTCTTTGTTGTCATTATCTTAGTTGCAGGATCGAAATCCAATCTCTCATGAGCATGAGTCGCTTCGAAAAAAACACCCTAACTCAAACAAAATAATCCACCTTTATAAGAAAATAATAATTACATGAGTAATACTAAAAACAACTAAATTAAACATAAATATGAAAAAATACATTAATTCTATGGAAAATTATTTTACTATGGAAACATCAAGATTACATATATGATTGAGTAGTGTAGGGAACTTGAAGGGAAGTGATAATTTTCAACACTTCATGGGTGAAATGGTTTTGAGGGAGAATAATTATATAGAAGTTTTGGTGTATAAAGGCATGAAAGATGGACAGACCACCCCAACTTGAACAAAATAATCAACTTATATCAGAAAACAATTATTATATGATTAATAATACTAAGAAATAAATTAAACATAAATATGAAAAAATAAATTAATTCCATAGACAATGATTTTACTGTGAAAACATCATGATTACCTTTGTGATTGAGCATAGCTAACATTGTTGCTCTTCCTACAAAGGTAGTGGCGGGAAATTGAAGAAAAGTTATAAATGTCAGCACTGTAGGGGTGAAAAGTTTTTGAGAGAGAAGAATTGTGTGGATGTTTTGGTGTAGAATGGAATGAAAGATGGAAAAAACACCTCAACTTGAACAAAAGAATCCACCTATATAAGAAAAAAATTATTATGTGAGTAATACTAAAAAGAAATAAATTAAACAAAAATATAAAATAATACATTAATTCTATGGAAAATGATTTTACTATGAAAAAATCTTGAAGACCTTTGTGATTTAGTAGAGGTAGCGTCATTTCTCTTCCTACAAAGGCAGTGGAGGGAACTTGAAGGCAAGTAATAAATGAAACACTGCAAGAGTGAAAAGGTTTTGGGGGATAAGAAGTATGTGGAAGTTTTGGTATAAGAAGGAATTAAATATAGACATAAATTTTCTAAAATAAATGATCTCTACAGGGAATAATGAAAATTAAATCAATATTTCATTATATAATTTTTTAGTAAAATAGAGATAGTATATCATAATAATACCTTTACATATTCCAAAGGGTTTTCTTTTTTATAGAATTTTCTTCTGAGGGATTGGTAACATCGTTATGTGTAGAAGAAATTGCCTGCATGGGTAGTTAAACATTTAATTTAGATTATGTTAATGCAGTAGATAATATATAATATTATAATGAAAAATTTAGTATATTAAAAAAACTTTTACCTTCTCATTAAACTCTATTTATTTTTTAAAGGTTTTGGGGATTTGGTTCCTCTATCAAGAATATAAATACCCACTTTGTGGTCCCCTATAATGTAAAATACATTGTCTATATTGGGATTGATATGGACTGATAGTGATCTCCAAATGAAAGGGTCATCCTCGATTGAATTTTTACCGCACTCATATTGTCAACCCATTTGCAATGGAAAATCAACACTTGAAATGGTGTATAATCCAACTCGTAAATCTATTCAATAATTCCAAAATATGAAATATTTTCATAAATTGGATTTCTTTCCTTGGAACTAGATATGTCCATCACTTCTTTCATAAGTGTAACACCACTATTTTTCATCCTAATACATTCATCGTATTCTTTTGTATAGAATGTATGAACGTATAACAATTGATTACAAAACCATAGAAATATATAACATTTTCATTCAATCCCTTGGATAGCCATTTAAGTCATTCAACAATTGAATTTTTATTTTCATATAAATCTTTATAAATTTGATCTCGGAACTATCCTGCAAACTATTGATTATGTGTATTTTATATCCATCCTTTATCCCTTTATGGATTAAAATCTCTAATAATTTCTTTATGGGCTTCAATGTATGGATCAACATCTTCACTATTATGTAAAATAAAAAAATTCTTTCTCCTACTCTAATAAGGTAATTTAAAAAACATATCTTCCAGAAATCCCTTTTCCCATAAGGCGTCTGCTATGAAGAGACTTTGGGGAACCGATGCTGTCAACATATGATAATTAATTGGTAAAAAAATCAATATCTTCTTCAAAAATATATTGTTTTGAAATATAACCTTCTAGCCCACTTTTATTCTTGACAAAACCTTTTGAAATATTCATATACCATTCAATGGGGTAGATCCATCTATAATGGAAAAGGCCACATAGTTGAACCTCTCTAACAAAGTGAACCAGCATGTGGGGCATTATATCGAAGAATGAAGGTGTGAAGAACATCTCTAATTCACAAAATATGACGGCAACCACCTTATTCATGATTGGAAACTTCATCGAGTATATAACTTTACTACATATGTCTTTGAAAAAGAAGAAAAGTTTCTTTAATATATGTCATATATTTTGAGGCATAATGTAACAGAAAGAAACAGGCATCAAATATTGCATCAAAACATGATAGTCGTGTGATTTTAGTCTTTATTCCTTCAAATTAGTCATTAACACGGTATTATTGATATTTGAGGAATACCCCTATAGAACTTTTACACTATTTAGGAAAAGAAAAAATGTAAATTTTTTCTTTTCTAGATATAGTGTAAGCTACTGGAGAAGGAAAAGTATGCCCTTACCCTTCACCAGTTCCAGCTCTTCCCATATCCCCATTTCAATCGTGTCCAATCTAGCCTTGATGTCATATTTTTTTCCCAGAAACATTTAGTAATGTTCCAATAGCACTATCAAATACATTTTTTTCTATATGTATGACATCAAGAAAATTATTGATATATAAACAATTCTAATATAGTAATTCAAAGAAATTTGATCTCTTCTTCTAAACAGATTTCATAAGGATTTTCGAAAATAGTTTACCAAAAATAGTGTTAATATATTTTACATTATCAAATAGTTTATCACCGTTTATTAGAGATGGTGTTGTACCATGTTTGATATTCCCATCAAAACTTATCATCTAGGATCTGTATTTATGTCATCAAGGTAAAAAATGTTGATTTTCTAAAAACACAGTCTTTAAGAAATGTTTCAACTGAACTGAGTGTGTGTATTTTTTACAAATGGGACACACCAACATTCCTTTAATTCTATATCCTGATAAATTTCAATAAATGAGGATGTTATTTATTATCCTTTACAACATGGACCTTAATGTGAATTATTCACTTCTATGAGCATCATACATTCACTACAAAAAAACTATAATTTAGCGATGCTTTTTTAGCGATGTTTTTTGAAAACATTACTAATTTTAAAGTTTAATGATGTTTCCTAAAAATGTCTCTAAATTATTGATCTTTTTTAAAATGTTTCTAAATTAAGGATGTTTCCTTAAAATTGTCTCTAATTTAACAATGTTTCCTCAAAGTGTCACTAATTTAGAAACATTTCAACAAAACATCGCTAATTTAGCAATGTTTCCTCAAAAGTTCCACTAATTAATGACGTTTCCTCAAAAGTGTCACTAAATTAGCGATGTTTCCTCAAACTTATCATCAATTTAATGACATTTCCTCCAAAATGTCGATAATTTAGCAATGTTTCTTTAAAATGTTGATAATTTAGAGATGTTTCCTTAGAATCATCACTAAATTAGCGAAGTTTCCTAAAAAATGTTGCTAAATTAGCAATGTTTTTTAGGAAATATCACTAATAATATATATATTTATATATCCCATTTCCTCACATCGATGTAAATATATATTTAGATATATATATATTAATATGTATAAACACATACACACACACACACACACACACACACACACACACACACACACACACACACACATATATATATATCTAAACACACGCACATATATATAAACACACACACACACACATATCTATATAAATATATTTTAAATTTAATCACATTTTTAAGGAAACGTGTTTATTTTAGTAACAATTTTACCAATGTTTTAAGACATGGTTAATTATATATATATATATATATACTTATAATAATAATTATATATATGTGTGTATACATACACATATATATTCACACACACACGCATATATAAATATATATATATAAACATATATATATTAATATAAACATATAATATATATATATAATATATACATATATATATATATATATCATATATTATAAACATATATATTTAATATAAATAAACATAAAATATAAACGTATATTTATATTATATAAAACATAAACATATATATATATATATATAATATGAACACATATATATAAACATAAAATATAAACATACATGTAAAATATAAACATATATATATATAAAATCTAAAATCTAACATCTAAGATCTGAAGATATATATATTAATATATGTATATTAAAAAATATATATATATATATATAATGTTTTTTTTAATACTAAAATATATTTTTATATATATACACAAATATAACATAATACAATTATATATTTTAAATTTTGTTATGTTTTTAAGAAAATGTGACTATTTTCGTGGCATTTTTACCATTATTTTAAAATGTGACTAGTTATATATGTGTGTGTGGGTGTGTGGTTGTATGGGTGTGTGTGTGGGTGTGGGTGTGTGTAAAAATTTATAACTCTAATTATATATATGTACACACACACATATAAATACACACACACACACAAAAACATATAATCATATATATATATATATAATATAAACACACACACACACACATATATATATAATATAAACATAAAATATAATCATATATATATATAATATAAAATATAATGATATAAAATATAATATAAACACACACACATATATATAAAATAAATATAAACACACACACATATATATATAATAATATAAACATATAAACATATATATGTGTGTGTGTGTGTGTTATTAATTTTTCAAATACTGATATATATATATATATATATATAACATAATACAATTACAAAACAATAAAAAATTGTAGCTAAGTTGGTTAGGCCTTCCGCTGGTGTTGTTAGAGAATCTTGGTTCGATTCTAAGTGGGATTATTTTAATAAATATGTACATAGGAGTGGACGGGATGTGAGAAATAAAAGAGAGGGATTGTAGTTATGTGGGTGGGATCGTGTTGTAGTAGGGAAGGGTGGGAACACAATGTAAGGGGGTGGGGGAGGTAACAGGAATTTGCGGGGGATTGGAGGGGGAGTGGGAAGTGGGAATGTAGGGGAGGGAGAAGAAATGGGAGGGGGTGGAGCAGGACAGAAAATAGGAATTGGAGGGGGGGAGCGGGAAGCAAGAATGGGAGGGGAGTGGGAAGTAGGAATGTAGGGGAGGGAGCGGGGTATAAAAATCCAAAAAAAAATATGCATAATTTTCAAAAAAAACTACCATGGAGGCAAGTTATAATTTACCAACATGATGGGACATGTAAAGTGAGTACTAATATGTACACCCAAAGTATTTATTCCATCTATAGATAACCCAAAATGGATGTTCCTTGGATCATTTCTAAATTTTGGATACTCATAATCGATATTCATCCACTGAGGATAATCTACTAGATGATGTAGGTTCCCATATTTAATTATTGTATCTTCATGTTATGTCAATTGTCTCGCGGTTTCCTGAAAACCATATAGTCTTTTAAACTATGGAATGTTAGGAATATACCATTCATATTTCAAATGACTTGATTCATTTTTCTTGTATTGATCTACGCTAACTTAGGTCATTTTATGAGTGATTCACGGTCCTTGTAAAACAATATGAAATCATTTGGACAAGTACATATTTTTTAGAGATCATGCCCATTGAACATAGCATTTGTTTAGCATCATATTTATGACATGGTAGTTCATTTTCTTCTGTTAGCATATCATCCAGGAGACCAAATAGTTTTGTAGAGATGGTGTCACTCAATCCACTTCAAACTTTCAAATTATATAACTTCCATATATCTAACTATGTTGTGTATTTAGTACAACTGATATATAATGGTCTCTTACCATGACTATTTAACTTCTCAGACAACTTTGTACAATCATGAAGGTCATCTTCAATTTCCATTTTAATTTCTTCTATGCGATCTCCATTATTATTTACATTGGTATTCATATAAAATGATCCATATACCATAGTATCATCCCAATCGGTGTGCACGTACAGTTTTTCCTGTGTTTAGTCCAACATTTATAGCTCTGATCAATACCTTGAAAAATTAAATGTTCTTCCAACTCTTCCAGACTAATTTTTATTTAATAACAACTTAAACACATAAAAAGGATTTTAGAAGGTTCGTATACATGCTCTATTGTAAACTTGATGAACTCTTTAACTCCATCTTCATACTGTTTTGTCAAATGATTAGCGTAAATCCATTTTCAATTCATATCCATCCTATTGGGTTCATAAAATATAAATTTTTTATAATAAATAAATAAATAAAAATAATATATTTATTATCAAATGTGAAATTTGTAGATAATTCTAATAATGGAAACCCAACATTTGATTGTTTTGAAGAATTTCAATATGCTTTTGGAGAAAATAGGTAATTGAATTTAAGAAAAGAATTACTCCACTATGGTAGGTGTTATCCTGTAAATTCATTCCAAGGATAAAGTTATAGACAAATGTCATACTCATCAACTCATCTACCAAACATTTATCATTTCATTTTGTTGTTTGATACATATCATTAATATCTTGTGAACATGAACCTATGTTGTTTGAAATAACCTAAACAGTATTCATCCATGGGATGATTAATGATCAGAGTGATAAAAGCAACATTAAAGAGATGGGGGATGATTATCAAGGAAACAAAATGCAATAATAACTATTTGGGGTTGTATTGTGTTGTGTTATATAAAAGGGTTAATGTATCCCATTTGGGAGAATTACACCATTGGCACTGGTTATTAACTTTTGAACTATTGAAGGTGGTATTTTGGGGGATAAACATTCTTTCATGTGATTCAAGGGGTTTTGGTGGGAACATGTTATGATATATAAATCTTTGGGGCCTCTATGAATTCTATATTTATTAAAGTAATCTCAATTTTCGTACTTTCAATCCTCTAATTAATAATAGTCACGCCTCTATTAAAATGATCCATCGCATCTTTCTTAAATACCTAAAACAAATGAAAATATATTATAGGAAATTAAGGAGTAATAAGAAACCCAAATATGATAAAAAAAAAGAATAATAAACTATCATTCAATCAATGAGAATATATAAAAACATATTGATAAAATATTTTACTAAATTAAGAGTTATTTCATATACATGGATGGTAATAATAGATTCCTAGGAGTGGAACCAATACATGTAGACCTAAAATGATGAATACCTAAAAAATAATTTATAATAATTATTCCTACATATATATAATTCGATAACCTCCATTCTATTTTTTAGAACAAGTGTTGTAACAACCTAAGGAATTATTACATTTAATATTAATTATATATCAAATATTTGAAACCATATCAAGATTATAATTTCAATTAAAAATTTATAAGGAATTTAAAAAATAATTTTATGAAAATAATATACTTAATAAGGATAAAGGATTTAAACATCTCAAAATTATTATTTGATAAATTTATTCAAGAATTATGTCTATACAGGTTGAAAACAAGAATTATTTTCAAGTAGACGAAGAGTAGGCTTTATAAGAAAATTTCATTTTTAGGGCCATTATGGATTCTATGGTGATTTTGGGCACATAGTATAAAATTTTAGTCATAATGAATGGAAGATGTAGAGGTTTTAAGTTAAAAGGGATATGCCCACTCTTACAAAAATAGTTTCAAAGTGAGACAAATCTTCATAAAAAATTTGTATTTTTTAATTGTATACACATAAATCTATGTAATATATTTTTTTAACATGTTTTTATAATATTTATTTTTATTTTCATAATTACATAATATATTTATATAGTATATTTTCATTATATATTGGTATAATATAGTTGTATAATATATATTTTTATATTATATTATATATTTTTATTTATATAATATATATATTTGCATAATATATTTGTATAATATATATATATATATATTTTTTAAATTGTAGTTGGGGTTTGGCTTAGTGGTAAGCACCCCTTAAATCTACATGAAAAATGGGGGTTCAAAACCCATTGGGCGCAGGTACTATAGCAGTACTGTAGCGGACTGTAGCAATGGCGGGCACTGTAGCGGCGATAGAGCACTATAGCAGCGGCAGGTACTGTACAGTACTGTAGCAATGCAGGTACTATAGAAGTACTATTCACAGAATGGGCTTTGGGCCAAAAAAATGGGCCTACGGGTCATGTAATGGGCGAAATGCCCACTGGGCCTTTGGGCTATGTAATGGGTCTTCCTCTACACAGTTAAAGAGGTCCTTGCTTTGCTTTAATAATAAAATGAGGCTTCGGCCCCAACCTTTTAAAAAAAACATTTTTTAAATATACATGTGTGTGTGTCTATATATATATATAATATATATAAATATATAATATATAATATAAATATATATCTGTATTTTTAATATATTTTTATTTTTTTCAAATTTATACATATAAATATTTAAATATTTAACATATTTGTATATGTAATGTGTTAAATCCATTTAATATAAAATCATAAATATATTTACATACATATATATATAATGTATACACACACACATATATATATATTGACATACATAAATATAAATGTATTTATAAACATGTGAGTGGGTCTGTGTGTGTATATAAATATAATTATATTATAAATTTACTATTATATATATATATCATTATATTAATATGTGCCAGGTGAGGTGGGCATGCACCTGGGTTTCATTCCACAGACCCTTTGGTTGAGTCTAACAGAAATATAATTTCTTATTTGGTGTTGTCTGTGTGCAGAAGGGTGACGGTAGTCGCATGTGCATACAGGAGCGGGCACTTGATGGGGGAGGTGTTCATGTGCAGAAGGAGGGGATGTTTCATATGATATTTATTCTATTTTAAAATTTTGAAAAACTTTAAGGGTGAGTGATCTCATGAAGGAGGAGTTGGTGGCATTGGGGGGAGGAGGTGGGTTGCACAGAATCAGTAAACGGTGAGGATGGGGGAGTGAAAGGAATGATAAAATTATCTTCTTTCAACCAAACATCCCCAATAAACATTGTTGACCATATAGATATTCCGACAGTAAAGAATGAATTATGATAAAAAATGAAAATAGATCTATCCAAACAAGAAATAAACAGGTGAGGAGCATGAGCAGAAAATAAGTTGCCTTGAATTAAAGATTTGAATCGTTCAAGAGAATTTTTATATATTGAAAACATAGAAAACATTTGATCCCTAGATTCATTCGACCCTTGAAACATTCGATCCTTAGATTCATTCAACCCTTGAATCATTCTATCCTTGGATTTGACCCTTGAATCATTCGATCCTCAAGATTCATGTCTTATTTCCACTTTTCAATGTTTTTTCCACTTACTAATTCATTATAGGTTAGAGGATCATTATTATCAACCAATAACGAGTCACCATCCTCGGTAAATACAAAACCCTACCATTCTGGTTCTCCAACCTTTCTTGTACTCTTACACAGTACTTGTGTCTCTGGAACATATTCTTCTTCCAAGGGGTTTGGGGAATCTATTCATTTACCAACTCTTGTGTACCTTGAGCCTTGACTTCATCGTAGTCTATCTCAATCCCACTATCTCTTTTGAAGATTTGTTACCTCTAAAGAAATATGGAATGTCTTTCCACTATAACCTTTTTGTCTGAGAGATTGTATAGCTAATATCCCCTTGTTTTCTTGGGATATCCTATAAAGGTATACCTTGTGCCTTAGGGTGAAATTTTGTTACCTGAAGAGTCCTTAACAAACGCCTTGCTACTCCACATGTGTAAATTTGATAATATGGATTTTCTTCCAATCCAAAGCTCGTATGAAATACCATTTATAAATTTATTTGGTACTTGGTTTAGTATGTGTGTCACTGTTTATAACACATATCCCCAAAAGGATAATGGAAGACCTGTATGACTCCTCACTGATCTCACCATGTCCAATAAGTCAAGTTTCCTCATTTTTCTTAAACTATTCCACTAAGGTGTTTAAGGAGGATTGATTTGGGATAAGATCCCAAACTATTGTAAGTAATCAATGAAGTCTTGATTAAAATACTCTCCACCTCATTCTGAGCATAGTTTCTTAATCTTCTTACCAAGCTGGTTCTCAACTCCATTCTTGTATTCTTTAAACTTATCAAAAGAATTTTACTTAAACTTCATTAAGTAGATATATCCATATATACTAAAATCATCAGTAAAAGTTATGAAGTATGAGTACCCACCCCTTAATTCAATTGTAAATGGTCCACACACATCGGTACGGATCAATTCAAGAATATATTTGTCACTTTCACCTTTCCCACTAAATGGTTCTTTGGTCATTTTTCCTTGTAAACACGCATGACATACACCAAGTTGTTTTAGTTAAAAAAATCTAAATATCCATCTTGATGTAAATTTGTCAAGAGTTTCTTGTTTACATGACCTAGCCAGTGATGCCAAAGTTTGGTGTGGTATGAGTCAAGCAAAGTATATTTTTTATCGATTTTTATTACATGGTTTGTGTAATACAACATGTAAAGACCGTTTTATAAATGTGCACTACCAAAACAAATTCTATCTTTGTAAAAGAAGCAATATTCATTTCTGGACTTGAAAAAAAATCCATCTGTATCTAGTCTACATAAAAAATAATGTTTTTGATTATATAAGGAACATAAAAACGACCCTTTAACAGCAAGATCATCCCATTTGGAAATGTGAGGTGGCTGTCCCCGATAGTTATATCAACAAGTTTGGCTCCACTGGCTAATCATAGATCTACCTCCCCTTGGTCAATTTTCCTGAATCTACTTGGTTCCTATATTTGAATACATATGTGAGAACCACAAGCTGTATCAAATACCCAATTTATAGAAAAAAATAAATTTCACTCAATAAAAAACATACATGAAGCTTCCCCTAACTTCTTTGACTAGGTGCAATTTTTCATCCAATGGCCCTTCTTGCCACATGCAAAAAATAGCCTCTTGTTCCCTTGACTCCCCTTTAATTTTCTTTTTCTTGTAAAGGGGTGAAGAAGCTTTGGGTTTAAAGCTCATCACCTTCCTTTTCCTCTTATTCACCAAAAGGACAAAAGGATTTTTCTGCTTTATATATTTTACCACTTGGCGAATGAGGATAAGAATATCAGATAGAGACTTCTCAATATTGTTCATATTGAATTTAACAACAAATCTAGAGATGCTCTGAGGTAGTGATGCAAGAATGAGATTTGTGTCCAGTTCTTTAGGGAGTTTAAACCCTAGAACCTCTAGGCACTAAATGTAGCCAATGAGAATGACTACTTGAGGCCCAACTAGGTAACCCTCTCTAATCTTACTCTGAAATAGTGTCTTAGAGATCTCAAACCTTTCCCGTCTTACTCTCTCATAATCCATGTTTTAGTGAGACTTCTTGATCTCACTAGACATTGATGACAACATCAAACATTGAACATCGATTGCATCTTTCATATATTGATTTTTGACAAGGAACTCTTGATCACTCACCTCTTAGGAAGGTGGATCAGGTAATGATGACTCCATCATATAGGACTTCTATTCATGGGGTAGAATAACCCGAAGGCATCTAAACCATTCTTGGATGTTCCTGTCAGTGAGGTTTTTTATTTATCTAGAATTGATTATAGGGATAATTTGGTTGACGAGATTTTCATTTTTATTCTACAATTAAAAAATCATATCATTAGTACTTTCTTGATTACCTTTTATGAGAAATAATAAATTATTTTTTATTAATTCTCCCACTATTTTATCAAGTCCCAATGGACCTCACCATTGAACTTATAATGTCCAGTTTCTATGACATTCTAGTGGTAAGGATCCATATTCTCATTTCCATAGCCCCAACAAGAGTTGGTCAAACTATTTGAAGTTATTTAGGTAGGCAGGTATTTTCCAACTATGAGCTTGAAGCTCCTTGATCAGTTCAGTGGACTCCTCAATCCTGAAATCCCAAATTGGATATCCTCAACTCTTACCTCCAGTATTACTCCTAGTCTAGCAAGAGATACTTATATTAATGAAATATGGTTAATTCAACCTGACACCTTTCATTAGGGATTTCTATATAAAAGTAAGTTTCCCAACAAGTGTTGTTTAAACACATAGTTTTATTTAATCTTTCCCTTAATCAAGTAATGGAAGGCTTAGTCTGACTTAATATTTTATTGAGGTATTTTTATCTCTTATGCGTAGTTTTTTTATTATATTTATCACATGATTTTTAATATTAAGTGGAACTTACTTAAGTGATTAACCATGCCTTCATAATATTTACGCATTAGCCTGGTTTATTTTAGTTCCATATTGCATGCTTATTAGTTCATTAATTATGTGATTGCAACAACACATCCACAATGAAAAAACCATGCAACCAACAAAAATAAAATAAAGTGAATGATCATGAGATTTTATAATGGTTAGTTTATCTATTGGTTGATAAAATAACCCTTAACCAGGGGAGAAACACATTGAACCTTTTGGGTTCATGTTTACAGATTTCCACCTATCCACCTTTGTATCTCCTAGGATTGGTTTTTTCTCAACTCCATCATGAACACCCTCCAATGTCTTGGGAGCTCCATCCATTATATATGCTTTTTGACTCACACACAGGTGAGAGGTAAAAAGGGGTTTACATAAAAGAAACCATGGGCATGCAGACCCTATATATTAATGAGTAATGATGGTGTGCATGCCAATAATTAATTTAACAAATAAATTAAAAGGGAAACCAATCACACACAAGGTCTAGTCTAGCTCATGATCATCCACATACATGCAACGAGTTACGCAATTAATAAAACTAGCATTCAATTCCTTAATTGTTCTTATTAAGATAAATCACACTCAAATCGATTAATTATTATCTTTAATTAATCAATCCTTTTATCTTAATACTTTTTTGGAATTTTCTTGAGATTCTCATCCTTGTACATAAATGCACCTTGGAGGTAACCTGGTGAATACCTGTTTGAATCTACCCAACATGTATTATATTCATATATTGTTTTACTCTTATTACATATGGAATACATGATGCTTCAATGCATAGAGTAACAACCTGTAGTATGATTTATACATGATAAGTAGTTTTGAACATTACACAAACATTAAAGTTTTAACTTTGTGTAATTTGGTAAAGTACATAGCGAGTAGTTCCGACTATTTGGCATATACTACCTTCACCATATTTCCGGAAGTACACACCTAAGGACTCAGCGTGTGAGGCATACTTTGGAATCTTCTGAGTACACAATGTGTACAGTGGGTTACACGCCATGTTGTCTTCGCTTTACACAATTACCAGTCGGCTCAATCCAAATATGGGATACACAGCTTTTCCCCTAACCCAAAGGGACTACACACCGTGTTCAGTGGTCCACACTTTATGTAATACAGTAAGCATGTTCTGATCTGTCTTAATCAACATGTTGTGTAAAATTAATTACACTTCATATAATAAATGCATATGGATTGAGTAATTGTCGAATTTCTCCTTATGCATTGTACATGACTACACGACGTGTAGTCTGGATTACACAGTGAGTATGGTAGAGAACACAAAGTGTAAGTTCAAACACATGGCATGTAATTTCGTGTCACCTAGACAGAATGATCGGAACCTCCAGATTTGTTCCTCACTTTAATTTAAATCCAAAAATTATTCGTTTCTATGAAATATGTGTGAAACGAAAAAAACAAAGAACATATCTTGAAATCTCATATTACAAGAACGACTAAACCTTGAATTGAAAAATAAAATTATTAAAGTGTAAATCATCAATGATAATTAATTGATTATAAATTATGATGAGATGCCTCTAATACCAGTTGAAGGAATCAGACGCAGCGGAAGCACAACATTGTGTGGTGCCCAACTTTTCCTTTTCCATAATCGATGATCAATCCGGGATCAATACGACGATGAACACCAGTATCCATGGATTAAAATAAAATATTTAGACAAAAGAAGAAAGGTGTAAAATACAAGAGAGAAAGGATCTTATACATCATGTTTATAATTAATTTAATTAATTTCATAAAGAAAAGTATACATGGATCTTCGATACTTTCTTAATTGATGATGTTGATCTTCCAAAATGACTCTTCCGGATTGTCTCATTGTGCTTGCAAGGATCCATATCAAAATTATTCTAGCATTGATCCACACATGCTCTGATGGCCTTCAATCGACACCACTCGTTCTCCGGGTGCTAGAACAGCAAAGTGAGTATCTTATGTTGGTCGTTGTTGATCTCCTGTTCTTCGATCTTGAAGAACACCTCTTGTTCTTGATTGGGGAGGGAAGATGATTCAAGAGATAAATTGTTTGGTTCAACAATTCTCAATTCACTGGGCGTGCAATTCAGTACATAAAACAATAGATGTACTTGTCTATTTATCGACATAGGGCTTCAGTTGCAATATTTAATTGTGTAACATAAATTAAATACATTCATAACCTTAGAGAAAACTCATGATCTTAATAATAATATCGTATCATTATTTATGGTGTGTCAACTTGCACAAAACAGAATTATAAATAAAATTTTGTGTCTCAAAAAAATAGCAGCGTTATTATTATTTTAACTTCTTCCAACTAGTTAAATAATTATTTACCATCTTGCAAATAATTATTTTACAATCAAACCGGCCTTGGCCTGCTCAAAATCCAATTCCATTTATTGAGCACTTGAATAAATAAATAAATAATTTATTCTCTTAAATAAATATTTTATTTGAAAACTAATAAATAAATATTTATTAAAAGTTCCATTAAATAAATATATATATTTTACTCACAATCCGGTGAATAAATATTTATTTAATTTATGTGATCATTTTAACTTGAATAAAATTATTCCATGATCTTGAGAATAATATTTATTTCATTAATTAAATTCAAATAGAATTTAACTGAGACCACAAAAACACTTAGTGTGTGACTCTCTAGGATTCTTTCTCATTGACATTAGGTGGGCTTGCCTAAAGTCTAAGAGTATTGTCTAGCGACGGGTCGAGGCTTCCAAGAGAAAGAACTTAAAGTCACAACAACAACATCTACATACGAACGCTCATTATGTAATATAATCCCTTTGTCTCAATATCTCATCAAGTAGGTTCCATGACATTGTCATCAACCTTTATGTTTGATATGTCGTTCTTTGACTACATGAAATAAACTCATCGTTACATCGTGACCATGAAATTTCCTGTGATGGTTCTATTTCAATCAAAGGTTCTAGATATCAACTTCAATAAATGGAAGGGACAAATCCTTCCTCGATTTATCCATTAATAACATGCCACTCGTGACGCACCCAACATACCCTACTTCCCGCCAACATATGTCATGACTTTGTTCGTCAGTAAATCAAAGTGTGCGAGTCATGACTGGTATTAATGACAATCTTAAAGTCTAAGGACCCTTACATAAGCTTGCAGATTGGAATATCTGATGAAACCAAATCATGTGGAATTCTTACTAGCGGGTCTGTTCTCATAATCCCTCATCTTGGAGATTTTGAAGTGAGAACTTCATGAGAGGAAGTCCCATCTACTTACGAGTACTTGCACCTGATGGTCTGTATACTATGTATCCCATCATAGTATGTCATCCAACCACAGAATTATATTTAAGAATATTGTTATAACATTTCAAGATTCTCATCATAGTGGGGAAATACCATGACCATATCAATGCAAAAAATACTCTAGAAAATTATTACATCATAGTCATGCAGAAAAATGAACAATATGTAATAAGATGTTTAATATTTAAATACATTAAATACTTATGTAATCAATGTACAAACAGTTTTCTCTAGGACACCAACTCTAACACTTTTTTGTTCTTTTTCATGGGTAGAAATTGTTCAGTTTTTATTTTTAATACAAAAATCTATTTGGATATGTTTAGAACACACTTTTCACAAATGGAATAGAATGAATTGTAATTTTTTAAATCATTGTTTGGAACGAATTTAAGATGACATTGTATAATTAATGATGTATTGATTTTAAATGATTCAGTTCTCTATCTTGAATTCTTTTAATAAATATTTTCAATAGTTTTTACAAACATTAATATCTTTTTTGGATTATTTTCTAAGTGATTTAAATGGTTAAAATGTGTACAGTTTTGTTCTTTTAGAAAAAGGGTTGTTTTACCTTGTTTAAGTTGAATTTACATACATAGAAGAATGTTGTTTTTATATTATTTAATGTCTTGTTTGAAATTATTTTTTAGACGTTTTTCAAGCACTTAAGGTGCAGTTTTAAAGCCCCCCCCCCCGTAGGCGGCTGGGGTGGTGCGGGGTTGGGGTTTGGGTTGCGCGTCACAGAGTTGATTCCCTAAGCGCATTTCTTTACTTGCATGTGCTGTACAGAAACAAACTTTTAAGGTGCGGTTTTAAACATTTGTTTTTTTATTTTTAATATTTTACGGCTTGCTCGTGATTCGGTCTAGTCTGGTGTAAATCAAATTTTTTTTAAGTTTTCATATAATGTGGGTTGAAATGTATTTATAATTTTAGGTCCACCTAATGTGGGCTATGATTCGATTTGATCCGGTCCAACCTGTTAATCATTCCATCTAAAAGGGAAACATTTCAATAATTTGTCTTGGGCAACAAGAATCTGTGAGCCATTCCTGTGTAGAAGTACGAGGAGATTGTTGAGAAGATTTCGGTGATTTGGGGTTTCATGAATTGGAAGTGTGTCTCCTTAGGGTGAGGATTTTTTCACATTTTCATTCCCTCGGAAGATATGAAGGCAGGGGTTTGGGGTCATGGTTCAATTAATCTCATGCCACAGTTTTTGAATTTAAGGGATTGGGATCGTGATATCAATCTGCTGGAGGTGGTTAATACTCTTGTACAGGTGTGGGTAAGGGTTTAAGAGTTAAGTCAGATTCATTGGCACCCAAAGATACTCTATGATATTTCTTCCACGATTGGAATTTTGATTAAGTTGGACAAGGAAACGGAATCTGCTCGATTTGGTCATTATGATAGGTTACTGTTAGAAGTCGACTTGGGTTCGGTCATGATTGATAAAGTCTTTCTATCTTTAGATGATGATGAGATAGAAATACATTTTAGGGTAATCGTACATGACATAAAAATTTGTAGGAGACAGAAGCATCAATTCTAGGAAGGGGTGAGACATGAACCTGAGCAGAGGTGTGACATATCAGCTCCTGATACTGTTGGGGATATGGTTGCTCATACCTATGAGGTACATGGTGTTTCAGTGGGATGATGAAGAGGGGATGACACCCTTGTTGTCAATGGATTCATTTGAACCTGAAGGAACTTGACACCAAAAAACATGGATATGGAGTAGGGAATCCAAAAAGTCATAGCCGATGATGTGGCCGAGACGATTGGGCTGCTGAATGAGTATGTGGCCAACATATGTATACCAGGTCTTCTTCCAAGGGGCTCATTCCGGAGCATGAAAAGATAAAGGGGAAGTACTCATTATTCTTCAATCAAAAGAACTCACAATTATAGTAGAAAATGTGGATGACAATGATGAATTTGATCCTGATTACGAGGATGATTGCTCTTGATTTCTTGGTTTTCCTTTTGAGGGTTTTCCTCTTTATTTGACTTTGCCTTTCCTCTTGTTGTATCTTTATCCACTTTTTTCTTTAATAAAATTTTTAGGATCGGGCTCGCCTATAAATACCACATTCTCTTCAAAACCGCTTCCCCAATTTTCGTTTTCATTTGATCTTCCCTCACATCTCGGTGATTCAACAATAATGGCTAGTGGGGGCCTCGCCGAGGCGTACGTCGCTGGAATGCTTTAAAAAGAGAAACTGAAAAGGATAGAAGAACAATCTGTGGGAAGATGATTCGTCGATCAGAGGCGCAACGTTTACTCCAGCTGCTTCCCGTGGATGGATCATAAAAGGTTCTCCCATCCGGCGATGATGACGACGACAGTCCAACCACGCCTGATTTCTCGGCTTGATTTAGGTTTATCTACTGTTAATTCTAACTTTTCATTTTCTTCTTTTATTGGCTCTTTCCTAGACAAGATGAATTGTAAGTGGAATCAAGCAATAAAGAATAATGCGTTCCATCTTTTGTCTGCTGCTGTTACTGTGGGCCAAAGTAATTATTTGTATTTATGCATATTTTTGCGGTAATATTGTATTAATGTTTTGGAATCCTTTTATAAATCTCTTGTATAAATAACAATTTTCAATAAATTTTATCTTCAAGAATTATTTGTGTTGAACATAACTGATTAGGGGTAGATTTTTATTGTTGATTTTTGAAGAAATAAATCAATTAAAAAATGGAATTTATTATGAAACACCTCAATTTTTCTAAGGCAATGACGCAACCCTTTTCACAGTCTTTAGAGAAAACAGTAACGAATACCATCAGACAATTTCAGGTTATTCTAATGAAGTTCAATGATGAAAATTTTTCTTTGAATTGGTGCATTTAATTGAATTGATAATCTATTTACTGAATGTTTGAGAGAGAGAGAGGGAGTTTAATGGGGTCTATCTTGGACTGATGGTGGGCTCAAATCATGTCCCATATTGATCTTCGTCATCTGACTTGTCCTCAAGTCGAAATGTTCATCAAGCAGGTCATCTTGTATGAGAATCATCCATAACCTTTAAGGTTGGCAGGATTACCCATACCATTCCAAATGATGGATCAACAACATTGAATTACCACCATTCCGAAATATCCATCACATATGCATTATCGTGGAGACTTTGCAACACCTTGGAACACCAATATTCTTAGGATTTAGCTTGTTATAAGTTTGATTCATGGGAAACTGTTCATTCTGAATGTGTACTATTACGAATCTCCAACTTCAAAGATTCTATATCTCATCTTCTTGTTTTCCACTTGTACTTTACATCAGACATTGAAATATTGCGAGTCACCTCAGCTTTTAAGCTTTCCATCTAGGCATTCATTTGTTTGGCCACCACACTATACTTGGGTAATTTGGTAGTGGACCACCTCAAAAACAGACTCATGTGACCATTATGTGAGAGGTGAGCCTATCTCAAAATCAATGGATATGTCTTCCCATGACACCTTTAGAATGGGTAAGGGCATGTACATGCCGATATTATGAGTCTAAACCATACTGATATACAAGGTTAGTAACTCATGTATGACTTTATAAATGTCTCACTAGAGTTTTGGCTAATGAAACATCTTTACTAGGAAATAGTTTCATCTAGCCTAAAATAACCTCCACGATGTATCTCTATGTCGATCTCCCAGAACCTTGTGGAATACTGAGGTAGTCATTGAAGAAATGAATCTCATCCAAAACCATGAAGCACCCTATCAAAGGAAACCATTATAAATAATGGATACCAAGGTGGCCAACTGAAGAGAGTAAATGGGAAAACCCCAACAATCATAACACTCAAAAATAAATGACAATATATCTTTCCACTTCAACACTTATTGGATTAATCACCTCACCCAATTATCTCAAATTCACTATCCAAGATCAAGATACCACATCCTCAATCATCGTAGGTTATTTGACCAGATCATATTCTATACTAATCTCCAACCCATGGGCTGTTATCTTGGTTACCCATTCCAAAAGATGACTGATTTGATATCCCAAACAATTTTAGTTAAACAATAAATTCATTCTAGAGTGGTTTTATCAATATCAAGGGATGATACACTCCTTTCCATTTCTCATGAACCTGCCATTACATTTCCATTTATATGAACTCTTAATCAAAGGTTAGGTGTCTTTTGTTGACTTATAATACATTTAGTTAAATAATGGAATGAAATAATATATACTCTAGATTATAACAAGGAATCTAGAGAACCTATCGAATAATAAATCATTAAATATATAAGATAAAATAATTAATACCACAATCCAATAAACCTTTTAAATTAAAATGATCCAATAATTATTCTTTTAAAGGGCATGGTATGTGAATAATAATAATACAGTATTTTCCAAGAATTAACAAGTCCATTGACAATGTAACAATGTATAAGAAAGATAATAAATGATATAGGAATAACTAAACATTTTCAAGTAACACTGTTGTAGATGAAAATCCAATTTAACCAAGATAATTCATTTTTGAAAACCTTACGTTTACATATCCTAAAATACTTATGGAAATTTCATGTGAAAATATCAGTTGTCTCATTCATCAATTAATATCTATCACAAAAAATCCTATCATTGAACTCACATCACACCCTCCATGTGAAAATCCTAAGAGTAAATTGCACTGCCCAATACCAAAAACCCCATCATCAAAAAGATATGCTAACACACCTAATATTACATAAATATCGTTGACCGATATAATCTTATAATTATGGTGATATATTCCGAAAAACCTCATACTATTAAAAACAAGACTCAAAATAGATTTTATTAGACCATTTAAATTCAAGACATCCTTGAACAAATACCAGAAGCAATGACATTCAGTGATTACAAGTCAAATTAAATGCTGAAATTGAAATCAGTAAAAGGGACACACAGATTTACGTTCTTTGGCCATAGGCCTACGTGCACGGGGTAGGATCATCACAGTTTTTACAATGAAAGATAACAAGAGTATAGGGACTGCGATATAGACAATACATGGAAAAAACAGGACTAGAAAAAATCACGACACACAAGATAAAGCACTAATAGCAAGCGCAAGTCTTAAAAACAACAAAAGAGAAAAACAATAAACTGGACAGAGACCCCATTACTAGGGATCAGTCTCACCTTTGCCGAGGAATAATCCTTGCTGCGAGCTACTGAAAAATTGGTCGAGGAATAAAATTCTTCAAGATCGTCTCTGATGTCCAGGTATGAAGCAACTGTCCAGATTTGTCACAGACATCCTCCAGGTCCACTGAACCATGCCATTATGACCCATAACAGATTTTGTATCCTCCGTGTTCAATAATTAAAAGCATGATATTCTTGGTGGTCGACTTCTACAACCTCTGCCTATCTTTGGGTGAACTAGAAAACACTCAAGAAAAGGTAGGGGTTCTCACCACCTCCACATCCGTCTCTCTCGGACGAACTAAAGGACAAGGGGCCAAAGTAGGAGAGACCTTTGCACTCATAGTTTCATTGTGTTACTCCCCTCTCACTCTCATTGAACTAGATCGACAAAGGAATGTTGTCCCTAAGAGACCCAAATCAGCCGAAAACAAGGCACTGAAGGGGAAATCAAAATTTCTCAGATATGTTCATGATGCTCTCTTCTTCCCTAACCCTTGCGATAGGAATGGAGCTGCTTCACACAAGCACATCATGAAGGAAGAATACCGGACCAGGAAGATGTTGCTGCTGCACTCCCTCTCGGTGAGGCTAATCTCCCTCGGGAGAACCTCATATGGTCTGCTACTGTGGCTCTCTCTCCGCTAAGAGGAATGGTGCTCTCACACTGAAGTGGTGCCCTCACACCTCAAATGGAGATACTACAGAAAGAATACGCAGGGTACATGGATGGTGGATAAGGAATGGGTGGTTCCCCCATTTAAACTGTGTAATAACTTTATAAAAAAGGAATATTCCATTACAATGAAATTTAATTGACAAAAAACTATGAATATAAAATTCACAGATCTATATCAGCATCGACTCAGGTACCAGGGTACCATGGTATCCGAGGTGGTTAGTGACAAGAGCAGTCAAATTTCATCTAACACAGACTAGAGATGAATCCACCTACCTTTGAAAATGCCCACAATAGAATATGCCAAAAAGGAAGGAACAAAAAGAAAAAATGGGAGGCCCTAGAACTGATTCCCATATCATAGAATCAATTTAACAAAAGATAAATGAAAAATTCATCAAGTAACTCACATGTCACACCACAAAAAACACACGGGTTAGCCTCTGAAAAAGATCACACAATGGATCTAGAAATGTTTGAGGAGAAGAATCATCACCAGAAGATCATCAGATCTATAACTACGGGGTAGAAGATAGAAATATTTTGCAAGTACTATCTATCACTGAGAGGTCCTCTAGTTTTCTTCGGCGATCCAGTGCGCTAGTGGAGTAGGCCTTCTCCACCTTCTTTTCTGTGTGCGTTCTTCGACTTTGTTTCCTCCTATTTTCTATCGGTGGTGGTCTAATCTCTTCCAGTTTTCCCAACACCGACCTCGGCTTGGAACCTAGATCCCATCAGTGAGTTTTGGTTCCATGTTTGGATTTCAGGCCTTGGATCTCATCAGAGACCATCAATATTCGACTTTAGATCTCAGATCCATGCTCTACGAGCTCTGACTGCGGCCTCCCCCAAACGGCCAGCGACAACCGACAAACAGACTGTGGTTCTTGCGGCAGTTTCCATGTTCGTGGTTTCTGACCGAAGACTTGCGACTACCATTTGATGATTCAAGGTTTCAAATTCACGTTCAATGGGATCCATCTAGGACCTCACCTCATCAGGCTGTGACCCCAGTTCGATGACCTGCACTCTCGAGGCAGTGACCCCGTTAGAATTTCCTGACTAATAACCAGCAGTTCCTGATTGTCAGCTCAAGTTTCAGATCCACATTCTATGGACTCTATTCGTAGCCTCCCTCGACTGTTTTGTGCCTCTGATCCACATTTTCGTGGGGTCTACATGTAAGTTCTCCCAGTCCACAAAATCCCTACGCGGAAGTTTTTTTGTTCGTAAAGGCCTGTGTTCGCGGAAATTTCTACACGTGAAGACCCCTTCTGTGAAGGCCTCCCATGTTTTTGGTACGCAGAGGTGGAGTCCGTGTAGGTATCTTATTCGCACTTGGTCCATGATGAACCCTGGTGGTACGCGACGAGGGGGGTTCACCTTGGACCGTGATTACTTTATCCCTCCATTGAAATTGTATTCGACCGAGCTCCCCGTGTTCTTGATACCGGTACTCAGGTTCCAAGAAGTACAATGGAAAATGAACTGGTTAATAGATCGCAAAATATTTCACTTTCACACAAAGAGAAATATACAATTACCACCAATAGTACCGATGAAACCTTCCTGGCATAGCGTATGTCCCTGTTATTAATTGGGAAGTCCATATCAGGAAAACTCTTCAACCTGGGTGCGCTGAAAAATATGCTACAATCTATTTGGTGTTTGGATGATGGAGTGGAAATATAGGATGTTGGAGCTGGTCATCTAATCTTTGAATTCTTAAACATGAGGGATAAAAAAAATTCTCCAAGGAATTACATGGTCATTTGATAAAAATATTTTGATGATGTAATATTTGAAGAACGGTGATGGTATACTCTCTATCGACTTTTCCAAATCCCCTTTTTGGGTGAGATTAATAGGAATTCCCTTCAGTGGAGGATCAGAGTGGGTAATGAAAGAACTTGGAGATCATATTGGTTAGTTCATGGAATGGGACCAATCATACCCTATCCCTTAGGGACGGTCAGTAAGGACTAGAGTGATGGTTGAGGTCGCCAAAGCCCTCATGAGAGTCTCCTTGAAACTTGATGGAGCGAAGTATTGGATATCCTTTGAATACAAATTTTTTCCAAATTTCTATTTTTTTTGTGGTTTCCTGCGACACTCTAAAAAAGACTATATAGGAAAAGAGACAAACAGTGAAGGTAACCTAGTGATGCAATATGGGAACGTCCTTCATCCTCGAAGCAGAAAAGAAACAAGATAGAGAAAGACTCGCCAAAGCTCTCCAGGAACAAGAGGCTCCCATGCATAGTAAAATCATTTTTTTTGGACCTACTCCCATACTGAAAAAATTATTCAACACAGATTAATAGAATTGTGCAAAGCAATATTTAACTACTCCCCCGCCGGTGGGAATTAAAAACACAAACAAACCCCAGAGGGAACCCTCGATAGCAATAATCATATCCTCAGGTTCCAGTCCTCCAACCCCTGAGGAGTATCCTTAGCAACTTTATAGGTCCAAACAAATCTGATCAGACCCCCCAGATAGTATGAGTACTCCCATGGGATTTCACACCTTGCATTCTATTCATCCAAGTGAGGCCCCACATCCCACCGAATCACATGTGCCTAAAATGCCACGAATGTGTAAGATGAAGGAAAAAGGTGACCATGAATGTGAAATGGGTACATTAGAATTAAGTGGTTCAAAAATATCTCTAGAGGAACCAGTAGAAAATAAACTGTATCCCAAAAGGTGGAAAGTTACTGAAGATGGAACCCTTCTCAATGTCCAATAGGTGGATGCTGGAATGAACCAGCCCTGCCTAGCACAATGATCATACTAAGTTGGAACTTTCGGGGTCTTGGAAACAGTTCTGATGCTCCAACACCATAGTGCTAAATGTTTCTTTGATATGGGTTTCCTATCCAAAAACATATTGTAAAACATGGACAACACTTGTATCGCTCACAAATGAGGCTATTATAGCTTCTTCCCCATCCCCCGCCAAGGCCACTCGGGGGGGTTGTGTCTTTTATAGAAGGAAAAAAATTGACATCAGAATCATCTTGTAATCTCTTAATCATGTGGCTGCTTAGATTCAAAATGAACCCTTTCCACCTTGGACTTTTGTCGGTTTTTATGGATGGCCATATCAGAATGAAAAATGGAAATCATGGGATTTTCTCTGTGTACTCTGACGCAAAATTTGTGGCCCTATCCTTTTTGGTGGGGAATTTAATGAAATTCTATCTCTAGATGAGAAAAATCGAGGGTATTCCTCAGTCCTCAGCTATAAACTCTGGCTTTTGGGATGCGATCTTTAGAGCAGAGCTATCTGACCTTGTCTTGTCAGGTATCCCCTTCACGTAGTTTCCTGGGAATTCAAAAAGTTCATGTATAGTTGAGCGTCTCGATAGATTCATGGGATCCACAAACTAGACCAATATATTCAGAACGTTCCATGTCTCTCACCTGACAACAAATTCTTTAGACCACTGCCTTATAGTCATTGATTTCTCTTATAGAGGTCGCAACCAAATACAGTGGAAAGCTTTCAGATTCGAAAGCTTCTGGGAAAGAGACTGTGAATGTGAAGAGATTGTCTTCTCATGCTGGAAGGGTGAAAAATCATACATTTTTTCAAACCTCCAGTAGATGGCCTATAAACTAAGTTCTAGGAGAAATTCTAAATTTCACCAACCTTACAGGTATTGTGACTCAATTGAGAGACAGTTGAGTTCCCTTTATGCTCGAACACTGACGGATGCAATTCATTCCAGAATTAAATTTCTCCAAGGAAAATTGGATGAGGCCCTTCATATTAAAGAGAGCTTTTGGGATATGTGTGCACGTGAAAGCCATGTTAAAGAAGGGGATTCCAACACTCACTACTTCTACCAGAATGCCTCTTCCATATGCTGAAAAAACACTATTTCTTACCTCTTGTATCCTGATGGTTTAATTGCATCCAATGTTGAAGGAATCCATGATATTATATCCTGTTATTTCCAGAAGCTTTATACGGCTGAGGAATCTATTATATCGGCTGAGGTGGGAGCTTGTATCAAACCTGTTATTACTAACACAATGAACCAAAAACTCACAAAAGAGATTTCATATGATGATATCTTATGAGCCCTGAAGCATATCCACTCCACAAAAGCCCTAGGGCTTGATGGCTTCCATGACCTTATCTTCAAGAAATACTGGCACATTATCGGCCTAGATATTTCTGCACTCTTGAATGATATCTAGGTAGGGAAGATAAATTTGTTCTCTCTCGACGAGACCAATTTAACCCTCATTCCAAAGATGAGGAAACCCCTCTTGGCATTAGAATTTAGGCCAATCAGCTTATGCAATGTCTCTTATAAGATTTTTTCAAAGATTTTAGTCAACCGTCTGCATATATGGATACCTTCCATTATCTCTGAAAATCAAAGTGATTTTTTTGCGAAAAGGATCATCACAGATACTTCTATTATGGCCCATGAGGTGTTTAATTCAATGAAAACACGATAAGTTGAGAAAATAGGAATTATGGCCTAGAAATTGGACATGACTAAGCCGTATGATAGAGTGAAATGACATTTTCTCTGGTTTATGATGACCAAAATGGGGTTTTGTTTAAAATGGATTGACACAATCATTCATTGTGTGTCCTCTGTTTCTTTTAGGTTCAATATTAATGGTGGAATCTCACAAAGATTTTTTTCCCACCTGAGGCCTTCATCAGAGAGACCCTCTGTCCCCCTTTCTCTTCATTTTGTTGGCTGGTGTTTTCTCTAACCTCATTTCCATGGCAGCATCTTCCAACCTGATTCATGGAGCAAAGGTGTTTCAGACTGGCTTGCCTATCTCTCATCTCTTTTTTTCAGATGATTGTCTTCTTTTATCAAGGTTCACACATGGTTAATGACGTTCCATATGTAATGTGATTGAACTCTATGAAAGGACTTCAAGATAGGCGATTAATCAGGACAAATCAGAAATATCATTCAGCTTAGGCATGCCACCGAATGAGAGAGAAGAGCTTTGTCTCACTATTGAAATCCAAATGGTTAACAAGAATAATAAATATCTCCCCCCCACGATGGTAGGCTAGTCCAAAAAATAAATTTTCTTATCCACAGTGGATATAATTGAGAAACAAATCTAGGGTTGGTCTCCAATGAAAATTGCTAAGGCGGGAAAAGAAACTTTCATCAAGGCTGCTCTTCAGTCCATCCCCAGCTATATCATGTCACTATTTAAGATCCCTAGTGCGATTGTCATCCAGATTCACTCCCATATTGTCAAATTTTGGTGGGGTCAATGCAATGGGAGAAAAAAAATCCACCAGATTTCCTGGTAGTCACTTTACGCCCCTAAAGTGTGTGGCGACTTGTGATTTCGGGACCTCGGTCTATTTAATGATGCTCTGTTGGCATAGCAGGGATGATGCATTCTGAATCAACCTTTATCTCTGATCATGCAGATTCTTCATGCAAAATAATTCCGTCACTTTGAATTCTGGAACTCCTCTATCGGCCCATTCCCCAGCTTCCTCTGGAGAAGTATCTGGGGTTCAAGAAAATTACTTGACAAAGGAATCGGCTGGCGGATTGGGGATGGAACAAAAGTCAACATTTGGAAGGACCTATGATTAATTGAAAAATATAGCATGAATCTGGTATAGAGGAGACCATTGTCTGTTGTTTATTCGATGAATCTAGTTTCAGGTGGTGCCTTGATAAAATTTACTCCTAATTTAATGAAAGTGACAAAAGAATTATCATCAGCATTCCCTATGTGATTGATGCGGGGCCGAATTGCATTTCATGGTGCAATGATATTTTAGGATCGTACTTTGTAAGATTAGGCTACCATCTTTCTCTTGATGCTCACCTTGATGATAGAGTGGGTTTGTGGAAAGTCCTTTGGCAGCTGAATGCTTCCCCAAATATATGCTACTTTTGGTGGCAGATCTGTATGGGTATCCATCCCATATTGAAATTCATTTCCTTCCGCCATGTTATGAACAACCAGTTATTACCCCTTTGTTCTGCTGATTTGGAATCCCCTATTCATGTGGTCATCCATTTCCCATGGGTTAGGGAGGTTTGGATTGCTTGGGAATCCTATTCAAAGCTTCTGCTGAACATGACGTCGGATCTCCCATCACTACTGATGATGTGGTCATCCACATTAATTGCTGATAAGGTTGACTCACTCTACATCGTGGCTTGGACTTATTAGGCTAGAATAAATGATTTCATATTTAATCACACCTCAAAACCCTGTGGTTTTTGGATTGACTGTGCAACTTCCTGGATTGATTGGTGGAATCGGGACTCGGAACAGATTATGTCCTCTTACCCCCGATCAATTGAAGTTAGATGGTATCCCCCTAGAAGGGATTGTTAATTTTAATGTATATTCTTCATTACCCAATATTGGAAGTTTTGGAATTGGTTTGATGGTCCGTGACCATTTTGGAAAGATCATTGCGGCCAAAAAGAATTCTTTCCACGCGTTCTGGGAGCCAGTTGTCGTTGAAGCCCACACTGTCCTTGATGGTCTGGCCTTTGCAATTGATTCTGAATGGAAGGCTATTCAAATTGAATCTGACTGTCTTAGCATCATAAATTCCATCAACATAAATTATATTGGCCTCCAATATTATGGGTTCCTCACCAGGAAAATCAAGTTGCTCAGCCACAACTTTTCACTTTTCTATTTCGCTTTTGTCAAAAGGGATGGAAACAAAGAAGCCCACCTCTGGCTTGATTCTTTCCCTTCGAGGATTTTAGATATTTCTACTCTTGATATTAATTATTAACATAAGATCATTTTTTTATCAAAAAAAATGCAGTGCAACCACCATGAAGATCAAGCGTTGAATGATGAAATCCCGAAGGAGCGAAGGTACCCAAAATCACCATAGAAAGATTTTAGGTTTCGAGAGAGAAGCCTTCACGTCAAATGAAAAACCTAAGACATGTTGCATAGTTTAAAATAATGGACCAAAGTATTTAAGGTGTAAACCAACCTTTTATGATGTGATAACCCCGTTACTTATGTACACCGAAAACACGTCACCTCAAGTTAAAATCCCGACTGATTATTTTATGGGGTAAAAGTTGATCTTACGACGTAAAAGAAATTTATGGTGTAAAAACTAATTTCCAGATTGCAAAATTATTATGTTGTAAATCAATTTCACAACTTGTAGTCAGCAACACATTTACATCGTAAATGTCTCTTACGATGTAAGATGGTTTCGCAGGTAGTACAAGACCAAGATTTTACTGTAACTCTCAAGATAACACCCCAGATTCCATTAATTTAAACTAACAATAATCTTTGAACTTTATGTCATTTTCCCAGCAAACACTCTTCATCCTTGAAAGTCCCAAAACACACCAAAACTAAAAGTTTAACAAATAGAGGGATAAGAGGTACTTGAAAGAAGGTAACGAGGTGTTATATAATGTGTGCGCACATGCACACGCGTGTGTAGGTGTAAACATAACACTTAAATAATATGCATGATATGTTAACAAAAAAAATTGTGTGTGTGCGTTCACATGTGTGTTAACAAAACAATTATGCAATATACAAAAACATATGTTTAATGCATTACATGTATTATAACATTTACATGTGTGTGTTGGTATATGTTCTAACAAAACAGTCGCAGATATTAACGCACCAAGATGTGTGTGCTATCATAATACTTATATAATGCACATAACATATGTGTTGTGAATTATACACACACACCCACACGCACGTGCATGCACTCGTTGAGGTGACTCAACGATGATGGTTAGTGGGGGCCTCGCTGAGGCGTACGTCGCCAGAAAGCTTTAAAAAGAGAAACTGAAAAGGATGGAAGAACGAGCTGTGGGAAGGTGATCAGTCGATCGGAGGTGCGACGTTCACTCCGGCTGCTTCCTGCGGATGGATCGTAAAAAGGTTCGCCCTTCCGGCGATGGCAACGACGATGGTGATGGTCCAGCCACGCCTGCTTCCTCAGCTTGATTCAAGTTTATCTACAATTATTTCTAACTATTCATTTTCTTATTCTATTGGCTCTTGCCTGGACAGAATGAATTGTGAGGGGAATCAAGCAACAAAGAATAATGTGGTCCAACTTTTTTCTACTGATGTTAATGTGGGCTGAAGTAATTATTTGTATTTATGCATATTTTTTCACTAATATTATATTAATGTTTTGGAATAATTTTATAAATCTCTTGTATACATAACAATTTTCAATTAATTTTTATCTCTAAGACTTATTTATGCTGAACATAACCGATTAGGGGTGTATTTTTATTGTTTATTTTTGATGAAATAAATTAATAGAAAAATGGAATTTATTATTAAACACCTCAATTTTAATAAGGCGATGTTGCAACCATTTTCACTGTCTTTAGAGAAAACATTAACGAATCCCATCAGACAGTTGTAGGTTATTCTGTTGAAGTTCGTTGATGAAAAAGTTGCTTTGTATTGGCACGTTTAATTGAATTGAGAATATGTTTACTGAATGTTTGACAGAGAGAGAGATATATTTTTTAATGGGGTCTATCCCGAAATGATGGTTGGTTCAAATCATGGACCATATTTCTCTTCATCATCTGACTCGTCCTCAAGTCCAAATGTTCATTAAACAACTCATCTAGTATGAGAATCATCAAATTCAAAACCTTTAAGGATGGCAGGATTACCCAAACCATTCCAAATGATGGATCAACAACATTGAATTTCCACTATTGCGAAAGATCCATCACATATGCATTATTGTGGACACTTTTCAACACCTTGTAACACCAATCTTCTTAGGCTTTATCTTGTTATAAGTTTTATTCATGGGAAACTATTCATTCTGAATATGTACTATTACAAATCTCCAACTTCAAAGATTCTAGATCTCATCTTCTTGTTTTCCGACTTGTACTTTTCATTAGACATTGCAATATTACGAGTCACCTCACCTTTTAAGATTTCCATCTAGGAATTCATTTATTTGGCCACCACACTATACCTGAGTAATTTGGTAGTGGACCACCTCAAAAACTGACTAATGCGACCATTATGTGAGAGGCAATCCTAGCTCAAAATCAATGGATATATCTTCCCATGACACCTTCAGAATGGGTAAGGGCATATACGTGTCGATATTATGTGTATAACCCATACTGATATACAAGGTAAGGAACTCATGTGCGACTTTATAAATGTCTCACTAGGGTTTTGGCTAATGAAACCTCTTTACTAGGAAATAGTTTCATCTGTCCTAAAATGTCCTTCATGATGAATCTCTATACCAATCTCCCTGACCCTTGTGGAATACTGAGGTAGTCATTGAATAAATGAATCTCATCCAAAACCATGAAGTGCCCCATCGAAGGAAATCATTATAAATAAGGTATACCAAGGTGGCCAACTGAAGAGAGAGTAAATGGGAAAACCCCAACAAAAATAACACTAAAAAATTATCGACAATATATCTTTCCACTTGAACACTTATTGGATTAATCACCTCACCCAATCATCTCAAACTCACTATCTAAGATCAAGATTCCACATCCTCAATCATCATAGGTCATTTGACCATATCAGATTCTATACTAATCTCCAACCAATATGTTGTTATCTTGGTTACCCATTCTAAAAGACGTGTGATTTGATATCCCAAAAAATTTTAGTTAAACAATTAATTCATTTTAGAGTGGTTTTATCAATATCAAGGGATGATACACTCCTTTCCATTTCTCATGACCGTGCCATTACATTTTCATTTATGTGAACTCTTAATCAAAGGTTAAGTGTCATATGTTGACTTATAATACATTTGGGTAAATAAAGGAATGAAATACTTTATACTCTAGATTATAATGAGGAATCTAGAGAAACTATTGAACAATAAATCATTAAATATACAAGATAAAATAATTAATACCAAAATCCTATTAACCTTCTTTTAAATTAAAATGATCCAATAATTTTTCTTTTAAAGGTCATGGTATGTGAATAATAATAATAGAGGGTTTACCAAGAATTAACGAGTCCATTGAAAACATAACAATAAATAATAAATATAAAAAATGATATAGGAATAACTAAAAATTTTCATGAAACACTACTGTAGATGAAAATTCAATTTAACCAAGCTAATTCATTTATGAAAACCTTCTCTTTATATATCCTAAAATACTTACGAATCTTTTATGTGAAAATATCACCTGTCTCATTAATCAATTCATCTCCATCACACAAAATTCTATCATTGAACTCACATCACACCCTCCATGTGACACTCATAAGAGTAAAGCTCACTACCCAATACCAAAAAACCCATTTTTGAAAAGAAACTCTAACACGCTTACTTTTCCATAAATATCGTTGTCCGATATAATCCTATACTTATGGTGATATATTCTGTAAAAACCTCATAATTTTCAAAATTTCATGCCCCACCTATATATTTTCAAACTTATCAAATAAATATAATCAATAAAATTAGTTTCACTTGAATTTAAGATTTATTTCCAAAATTACATATCAATTTCACCGTTAAAACTCTATATTTTACAAAGCTAATAAAATTTATAAATATTATTTCAGAATAACATTTCAATGTTTATATAAAAAAACTAACCATTTTCAAGAATTTAATCACAGTTCCAATAAAAATTTTATTTATAAAAATTAATTTTTTTAAAGACAACTATTTTTTGTTTTAATAATACCTAATTTTTTCCAAGGGAAACCATATGACACTTCCAAAAAAATACAACAACAAAAATAATTATTTGGAATATACACACACATCATCATTGGAGAAAAGCAACAACCAGTGAGAAGCGAAATCATGACACAACTTCTAAAACAAACATGCAATGTCAGACATGTGGCCCTAAATAGCATGACATTCTAGACAATTATCTTTTCAATTTTAAACAAGGAGAAACTCCTCCAAATAAAATTTGTGAAAAAATATTTTTGATAATAAAACCAATCTTTAACCTCATGTGGAAGATGTGTTTTAAATTTTCTGACATACAATGTCAAACATGATTCATTTTATTGATTTTGAGTATGTCACTTGTGTTTTTTTACTAAAATGTCATTTCAAACTAGAAACACATTCTTTGAGTCATATTGGTCACATCATGTGTCATTTTGATGTAATAATTATTCCTACATGTTACAAATAACTTATGAATCGTTTTACTAAATCATCATGTTAATCCAAACTTGTTTTCTCTGTTTTTAGTGAGTGACACAATTTTTGAAATAAAATGTCAATTTTAAACAGACAACAATCACTTTGAGTCATACCCGGCACGCCATCTATCAGATTGAGGTTTGACTGGTTCCTATAATTCAAAAATTATTTATGGATCATTTTTTTAATTATAAAAATAATATTAATGAGTTTGATCGATTTTGAGTATATCAATTGTCTTTTTTTATAAAATTAATGACAATTTTAAATAAAAAGAAACACTTTGAGTCATACCTATCACATCATTCTTTATATTGAGGTGTGGCTAATTCCTACAAGTCAAAAATTACTTATGGATCATTGAATTAAAATATAAAAATAATCTGAATGCATTTTATTAGTTTTGAATATGTCACTTGTCATTTTTACTAAAATTAATGGCAAATTTCCACAAAAAGTCACACTTGGAGTCATACCGGTCACACCATGCATCAGATTGAGGTGAAACTTATTCCTAAACGTCACAAATGACTTATAAATCATTTTAATGAAATATTAAAATAATTTTAATGCGTTTTCTTGATTTTGAGTATGTCACTTGTCATTTTTACTAAAATTAATGTCAATTTTATATAAAAAGACACACTTGGAGTCATATCTATCAAACCGTGAGTTGGATTGAGGTATGCATGATTCTTACACATCAAAAAAGACTTATGGATCATTGTCTAAAAGTATCAACACAATATGAATGTGTTTTCTTGGTTTTGAGTATGAAACTTTTTTTTACTAAAATGTCATTTCAAACTGGAAACACGCAATTTTAGTCATACCAGTCACATAATGTATCATTTTGATGTGAGACTAGTTCCTACACATAACAAATGATTTATGAATAATTATCCTAAATTATCAATATAATAGGAGAACATTTACTCAGTTTTCAGTGAGTGACACACATTTTGAACTAAAATTCCAATTTTAAACTGATAACAGATACTTTGAGTCATACTAAGAACATTGTGTGTTAAATTGAGGTGAGACTAATTACTACATGTCAAAAATGGATTATAGATCATTTTTATAAAGTATACAAATAATCTGAATGTGTTTTCTCAGTTTTGAGTATGTCACTTTTCCTTTTTACTAAAATTAATTCCAATTTTAAACGGAAATGACACAATTTGAGTCATACTGGGTACATCGTGTATCAGAATGAGGTATGGATGGTTCCACTGTGTCTTTTTATCCTATAGTGCATGATCAAAGTACATGAGTGAATCATCCTTGTTTATGGAGTCATTTCTTTGCGATCTCGGTGAAAATTAACAAAATAAGCATCATATAAAAATGATAAGGAAATAAACTAAAAAAAGTAGGTAAAATGATGATAAAATCAACTAAATAAGTAGTAGGAAGTCACATATTCATGATATATGTGTACAGTCTAACACCGGGTATACTGATCAGTCATTTCTAAAAAAATCTATTTCATCTTTTGAATATGAGGACTTTTGACAGTCATGGTAGTATTGAAAAAATATAAATACACAAATGATTAATAAATATTTTAAATGAAAATGTAATTATTTTCTAAAATACCTTTTTGGGGATGCTAATTTGTTGATGGAATATGATATCTCTCATAAATTTAGAAGCATAATAACCAAAAATCTTTTCCATTGGTTTGTTTCAAACACTGCAGAAATATTGAGAAAAATAAGTGATTTTTCTATATTTTGTTTGATGGTAAAATCTTAATATATAAACCATAATACTTATCCACTTGTAGAGGTTTATAGGCTCCTTTTATGCATAGATTGTTCTCATGCCAAAATTTTCAAAATATTTAAACACCACCCTATCATAATATAATTTTCATTAAAACATAATTTAAAATATATAACTTGAAGTTTAGTTCTAAAACATTGGATATAGTGTATTAAAAATTAATAAACATCATCACATTTAGTCGGTTTGTTGGGTATGCATGCTGTGAATCCAGAAAATAAATCTTTAGAGTATCCAAATTGATTAAAATTAGTAACCAGTATTTTCTAAAAAAACAGAAAGCAATAAGTAATGAAAGGAATGAAAATATATTTGATATGATTAAATTTTAGAGTTTTACACCTACATCATTGGTAATATGAAGAGTCTGTCATCCATAAGTTTTCTTTCAAACACTACAGCTAGTTCTTCCACTGTTTTATCAATTTGAACTGAATCCAATGAGATTAGTTGTGTAGATGTGATGTGAGGACTAATGAGTCCATATATATGTTCACAGGGTAATCCATTCAAATATAGTTGATACAGCTGCCAACAAAAAATATGAATTGTATATAGTCATTATTAAAATAGTAGATCAATTATTGGAAAAAAATCATGAAAACACACCTCATGTATACATTTACAACTGAGGCTACTAGCCATTCATACATTAGGATTTCATTTACATTCTCAAGAGTATTATAGTCTATAATGACCTCTACGTACATTTATTCTTCAAAATCAACTATAAAATTACTACCAATTTTGTAACCTTGCATCAAAAAGAACCTTCAATGTTAGTAAAAGTAGATATTGAATGGAGGGGTAAAGGTGCTTTGTGAAGATATTTTCAATTGTTCGGTTGATCATTTAGATATTTTGATTCAAAATTTTGTTTCACCCCTTCCCTTTTTCTGTTTGTAATAACATTCATCAGTTCATACCTTTTTCATTAATTATTAAAGGTTTGTCGTTAAAAATATATTGGAAATGGATACCTCCTTATCACTATGTTTTTTACAAGATCTGACAGTCATGATACAAATGTTCTGATAGCTTGTTCGACTATATGAATATATGCATCATCAAGTGGAATAGGTAGCTCATGACTCATCACATATAGTATGCTAATCTCCACTCTCACATGACCTGTTGGAAGTTGTCTGTTTTGTAGAGTATCTTTTTGGATATTGTACAAGGTAGCCCTCACAATAATGCGATGGGTGGGTGTTGATAGATATAAATCACAATCATTTTCACCCTGTAGAATATCAGTATAGGAAAGATATCTATGTCTACTAGATTCACATTTAATAGAAACAATTATGAGAATATTGATTACCTCATCCAAGACAGCTTTTTGAGGGGAATGACTCACCTCAAAGCTGGTGAAGGTGGGGTGGGGGGGATCATCACGCAGTGGTTGTTCTTGAGTTTTTTCTTCTCTTTGCTTCTTCCTCATAATAGTTTTTAGAAACTCAGACTACCAATGAAATTTTTCTTCAAGAGAATCTAATCATGTCTATATCTCTTCCATTTGTTTATATATATCCCCCCATTCTTTTCTTTTTTCAAAATATGTTTGGGGCGCCACCCAAAAACCCACACCTCTAATGTGGATGTAATATTTTGGATGACTCAAGGCCATTGATAGTAGTTGTTCCTATGGTACAACTGATGATGATTCCTATGTCTATTTCGGATAAAAAAACATAGGAAAATATGTAATCATTGTTATATAATAGCGATTTAAAGCAATTTTTTATTATGTCATAATAACATGTGTTTCCCACAATTTATGTGAATTTTCATCTATTAGTATCCTATATTTATTTACACATGACTCATTCAATAACACATGAGGTGGGATGGAAGTGAATTTAGATTTGGATTTATTAACCAGCATATAAATAGAGGAACATAATCTTGTTGTTATTTCATGTCACATAAAAGTATTACTGTAAATTCAAATTATGTTGCAATTTTTTAAGTGACGTATACCTCATCCTTACTTTACAATAGAGGTATGTTGGTTTTGATATAAGTTGGTTATTTTCAGCACTCAGTTGTTATTTCATAAATTAACAATTTTTAATCAATGTGATTAATACACATATTGTCAAACAATGTATTACAATCCAAAATGTACCTGAAAAGATTCCCCCTCACGATGGCTAGTAAATACATCCCATGATTCTTGGATTATCAAGTGTTCATACATATAAAGCATAGTGACCCTACTTTTCTTAAATTACTATTAAATAAATAAAAAATAAAAAATATAATAGTGTTACAAAACCAGGATCCAAAGGTTTAGTGTCTTGGGAAAATTATAACCAAAGATAAAATTTAAATTATAAAACATAAACATTATTTAATTCCTTATTCTATAGCTTCTTAGTAACCCTCGTTTTCTCCTTATTACAAGTAATTACTTGAGGATATATATAAAAGCAAGGGTTGAGCTAAAAGCCCAGTAAGAGTATAGATAAGAACATGAATCAATATAACATGGGTGAGCATAATCATTATCATCATAAAATAATCATGGGATCATCATCATAATCATGAGAGGAAGTATTAGATAAATTCATGGAATATGGAAATGTATAAAAATGAAACATCACGTCTTAGTGGTCAACTACCACACATAGTTGTGAATAAGGATAGCATCATGTTCATGCATAACATATGTGCATAACCATAACATCATCATTGTGAAAAAAGATAGCATCATGTCCATGCATATTGCACATTATCTCATGATATACATTAAAATATCTCATGCATTAGAGCACTATGTAATTTCAGACACACCCATCACATCATAATGTTTACATAATCATGCATGCTATATAGAACGTATACCAATATTTTCCGTAAAATAACCCATGAAAAGGAAATGGGTTTTATGATAATTTCATAGAGAAAAATTTCATGAATAAAAATTGGGGTTCTCAAAATAAAAATGAAATGACATACTTGGTATAAGAATCATCAATATTTAGTAAAGAAGAAACAATATCAATAGAAATAATAGATGTATTTTTTAGAAAGAATATTTCTTTTGCAAGAATCATTAAATTTGTCACAAAATCAATTTAAAAACATGTATATCCTAGAAAATAAAAGGAAAGCACAAATAAATTATATTTAAGTAATATTAAAATAACTTACACATTTAAATTTTTCATGAAAGTGGAATATCCCATAAAAAGGAAATTGGGTTTGAGAATCCTCTTACCTTATGTCTGAATGCCTTCTTCACTTTAACATCCTAGATAATAAAATTAGATTCATTAATTAATAAATCAAGAACCTATTATACATGTATTTGATCAATTATAATTTTATTAAGTTCATTTATGGCTATTATGACGTGTTATAGAGTTCAATTCCATCGTTCTGAGAGTGTCGTTTTCTTAGTTTTCATGATCGGTTCACTTGTATAAATACATAGAAGATCATGTAAAATGAGAATAATTATCCATAATTAAATTAATTTGTTATTAATTAACTTTTATAATATTAAATGATCTTATATATCATTTTTATATGGTATGAGGATTAATTATTGGACAAATAGTTAATGATAATCGTTTAGATTAATTTGGCAGTTTTCAATTACAATGAACTAATTTTGTTTTATTATTTATTATTATGTATATAACTTAGTTTCTGAATATTAAAAAGGTTATAAAATAATTTTTACAATATTTTTCAACCATTATAATGGTTTTAAGACCATCCTTAAAGGCATTAAAGGAAAATGAAAACTTGTTATCCTTGAAAGCAATAAATCAACACCTCACAAACGACGTCTCCATTTTTAGAATAAAAGGGAGAGGAGAAGAGGTTTGATGATATATTATTCCATTAACATAATAAAATTTCAGTATATATAAGATACATGAGTTATCATTCCACTTATATAAGGGGAGATAAAGAGATAATAAAAAGAGAAAATAAAATTAAAAGAAATTTAATGAAATGAAAGAAGATATTTACCTCTTGAATTATTCTCCTTAAGAATCTCTTTAAGGAGATTGGTTTTGGTCTTTTTTTGAGAAGAAAGGATTATGTATGTGGTGAAGGAGATTGGGAGGATAATTGGGTATAAATTTTACAATCTTCACATCTTTGGAGGTATGAGGAGAAGAGGAGGTATTTATAGGGGAGGAGAGAAGTGTTTTTTTGATTATTTTATTCATTAGTTTATTATTTTGGCTAAAAAATATGAATAGTCTAAACCTTATCACTAAATATATTAAAATAATCAATTATAGTTCTAGATCATGGGATTTCATAATCCATACATCATCTATGACTCAATAATTCATATATTTGTTAAATACTGTAAATTACCGTATTTTACTATTCATTAAAAACTAAACTACTTTAGAAAAATCACAAAAATCCATCCTAACCATTTTTTTGATGTGTATAATTCAAAAATGGACTCCATTTTATGAAAATAATTTTATAAACATGATAGATTTATTTTTTAAATAAAGTCATCATTTATTTGAAAAATACTGATTTTAAAATTATAACCGATTTTATGACACTTTGAAAAATTACTTAAGGTCTCATAAAATTATCTTATAATCATAAGAAAAAAAACTAATTTATGAATATATTTTATGAAAATAAATTTTCTTTTAAATCATTATATTTATTATAAAATTTTAATTAAATATTTATAACTTGTAAAAATACCAACACTTAATTTATCATTTCCTAAACATTTATTTACTTATACCATGAAATAAATATATCATATTTTCATTAATAACATACCTAAATTTTATTTATACTTTTATAGGTTATGTTACTATTCTATTGGCCAGATTACTATTTCTAATGGTCACATTACTATTTTAAAGGTCAAGTTACTATTCCTTTGGTATAGGTTCCTTAACTTCTAGAAATACTTCTTATTTCATTTATTATTCATTTATAAAGTTTGTTTTTCATTTTCAAAGTGATTTTTTGTGATTTATACTATACGAAATAATTATAAGAATGGAATTTTCATTGATAAAATTCTAGGTTGTTATATACTTACCCCTTATGAAATTTATCCATCAAAATTTCGTTTTACATGCTATAGGGAAAATAAGTGAGGGTACTTCTCCTTCATCACTTCCTTTAGTAACCATGTTACCTCTTCGTACTTATGGTTTTGTCGTAGTATTTTGACAATGTGAGTAGTCATTTTGCATGGAAATTTATCTCTACAGTCCAAGATCTTCACCGACAGCTCCTTGTAATAGAGATCATTTTACAACTATACCACCTCTGGATTTAGTACATGTGAGAGATCTGGTATGTACTTCCTCAAGAGGGATACATAGAATAAATCATATACTTAAGACATGGTAGGTGGAAGTTCTTGTCAATAGGCCACAAATCCAACATGATCAAGAATCTCGAAGGGGGCGATGTACCTGAGACTCAACTTTCCATTCTTCCCAAATCTCATGATCCTCTTCCATGAAGATATATAGAGGAATAACATGTCTCCAACCTCAAACTCAAGGTACCATTAATGATTTTCTGCATAGCTCTTCTATCAACTTTGAGCTTCTTTGATGTGCTGGTGAATAGTTTTCACCTTCTCCACCATTTCTTTTACTATTTCAGTCTTAGTGTCTTACGTTCAACAACATCATCCCAAAATGCTAGTTTTATAATTATTTTCCCATAAATAGATTCATATGGAGTCATTTGGATGCTCGATTACAAACTATTCTTGTAAGAGAACTCATCTAGGGGAAGATGTTAGTCCCATCCTCCTTTGAAGTCCATATAAGATGATCTCAAAATTTCTTCCAATTTTTGAATTGTCTATTTAGATTGGTCATTAGTTTGAGGATGATGAGTCGTACTGATTTTTAGCTCAGCTTTTAGATCATGTTGGAGTCTTTTCCCGAACTTCATGGTGAATCTTGGATCTCGATCAGATAGAATAGATAGTTGTACTCTATGCATCCTTACCACTTCTCTAATATATATTCTTGCTAGTTTATCTAGTGATAATTCCTATCAAATTGAGTTAAAGTGAGATTTATTTATGAGATGACCCAAAATAACCCATCTAATAGTTTTTCCTTTGTATGTCATCGGAAGTTCAGTGACAAGGTCCATGGTGATGTTTTCCCATTTCCATGTTGGTATGGGTAATGGTTGTACCATCCCCTTAGAATTTTTCCTTTAATCCTTCACTTGATGACATATAAGGAACTTTGATGTATTTTCAATGATATTATTCTTCATATTGTTCCACCAATAGTCCTCTTAGAGGTCTTGATACCTCTTTGTTCTACCTGGGTGAATAGATAAGGTTGAGTTATTTGTGTCACTCAAAAGCTCTTTCTTTATCTCTGGATTGAATGGTACACATATTCATAACCCAAATATCACAACTCCTTCCTCATCCATTTTGAACTCTATGAATTTCCCCTTTCTCATGGATTACACCTTCTTCTGAATTTCCACATCATTTATTTGAGAATCCTTTATTTTCTCTATGAGGTATGGTTGAGAAATCATTTGAGAAAGGATTAATTATGTTATTTCTTTAATGATTCTCATGTCTATCCTTTGTTGGTATAAGAATATTGGATCCTTCTCAATTCTTATCATTGATAAAGATGCATGATCCATTCTACTTAGAGCATCCTCCGCCTTATTTACTTTCCCAGGATGGTAGTGGATTGAGCAGTCATAATCCTTTATGAGATCTAACCATATTCACTGGTGCATATTAATCTCCTTTTGTGTGAATATATATTTGATTCTCTTATGATTTTTATATGTCTCACACTTCTCTCCATAGATATAATGCCTCCATATTTTAACATGAAGATCACAACCACCAACTCCATATCATGCGTATGATAGTTTTTATCATTAATATTTAACTTTATAAATACATAGGATATAAATTTATCATTTTCCATTAGTATACAACCTAATTTCTTCTTTGAATCATCGCTGTCTACCAAAAAGAGTTCCCCACTTATCAGAAGTGTGAGTAAATGCACAGTGATAAGCCTCTTTTTTAACTATTTGAAGTATCCTTCACATTCACTGGTCTTTAAAAACTTTTCTCCCTTTTGATTCATCTTGGTTAATGGGTTTGACAATCATGATAAGTTCTTCACAAATCACCGGTAATACCTATCTAGACCAAGAAAAATACGGATCTCTGTTATAGATGTTGGACTAGGCCACTCTTCTATTATCTTTATCTTGTAAGGGTCGACATATATTTCTTTGTTGGTGATGAAATGACCCAAGAATGATACTAATTCCATCTAGAACTCACATTTACTTTACTTTTCATAAATTTTATCCTTTCACAATGTCTTTAGCAAAATATTAAAATGATCCTTATACTTCTCTTTTCTCTTAGAGTATATCATAATATCTTCAATAAAAACTATCATAAATTTATTGACGTAATTTCTAAAGATTCTATCCATCAAGTCCATGAATATTTCTAGATCATTAGTGAGTCTGAAAGGCATCACTATGAACTCATAATTTCTATAACTCATTCGAAAGGAAGTCTTGGGAATATATTCTTTCCTCGCCTTTAATTGGTGATATCCTTACCGAAGTTCCACCTTAGAGAAATACTTATCCCCACACAATTGACCGAACAAGTCATCTATCCATGGAAGGGAATACTTGTTTTTTATTGTTATTTTTTTGAGTTCACAATAATCAATGCAGAGGCACATCGATCCATATTTATTCTTGACAAAAAGGACTGACACACCCCATGGTGAAGCACTCGGGCATATAAAACCTTTTTCCAGATTCTCTTGTAAGTGCTTCTTCCGTTCTTCCAACTTAATAAATTTCATTCTATAATGAGTATTCAATATCAAAAGAGATCTAGTAATAATTTCAATTGATAATTCAACCTCTTGGTCAGTAGGAAGACCATCCAATTCTTCAGGGAACACATTAGTGTAGTCCCTCACAATGGGCATGTATTTGATCATGATTCTCTCCTTTGTCTGAATCATTTTAGCAAGATATTCTTTCTCATAAGGAAATAATATACACAATTGAGATAATTACTTTTAAGGAGATTAATCCTCCTCCTTACACTTCTATAGAATTGGATGATGCTTCGAAATGTGAAGAGTGGTCTCTCTTTCCCGATAGTTGACATTGTCTTTGAATAAAGATATCCAATCCACGCCCAACATAGCATCAAACTCTACCAAAGTAAGTAAGATAATATTTTTTGGGAGGTTAAGTACAAAAACCTTAAATAGGGAAGAGTTATATACTTTGTATGCAATAATAGCTTCATTTTTTCTTTTCATAGACAACTCAACCTTATATTTTGAGGTTTTGTTTGAATAGTTCTACTAAACTTTCAATATATTGAAGAATTCACATAACCTGAATCAAATAGTATGTTCACTATTCTTGAATGAAGGACCAGTGTACCTATCACCACATCATTTTCAAGCTCCACCTTAGTAGTTGTGATAAAATAAGCTTTACCTTTTTCTTTTGGATTTGGAGGATGTTGAAGCTGATTACCCTAGAGGACTCGAGGTTTAGTGCACTCGATTTCATAATGACCTTTCTCCCTACAGTTGAAGCATTGAACCATAAGTGGTGCCCATCTTTCCTCCACCATATTATCTTGATTCCTTACATCTCTTTGATATTTATGATTTTTGTGGCCTTCGTTTCCCCATCTATTTGAGGAAATTCCCATGATGCTTCTTCCAACATTTTTTACATGTGGGTGGTTGAGTTTTATTTGCACCATTATCATTAGATCCCTGCGATTGAAACTCCAACTTTTGTTTCTTATCTGCATATTCATGGTAACATTCTCCAAACTCCATATCTTCTTTGAGAGAACATCTAAAAAATTCTTTATAAATCCCAGAGTCTCAAATTTCTAGAGATTTTTAGAGTGTTTTTAAACCAGAAAAGAATATATGGATTTTTCTCATCACCGTTGATAAAAAACCTAAGGCGTACCTTTAAAGCCCTATGAAAATTGATTCGTAATCCATGAAAAATTCACCTTATTTTTCTTCAACTCTATAAATTCTCTCTCTATCTTCATATAATGATTTCAAGGTAAATCATAATTAACAAATATTTTATTAATGTCTTCCCACTCCCTCTCTTCAATTTCATCCTTCATCTTGGTGTTCTTAATCAGCACCCACTATTGATCGACCACTCCATCCAAACAGTAAATGACTAGAGTCACCTTATCCATATCAAAATAGTAAAGAACAAAAAAAAATATTCTCCATTGATTTGACCCACTATTACGCTACTAGGGGATCAGAAGATCCACTAAATATCTGTGGTCATTTCGGTATAAAATACTCGATAGCCATTTGCTCACTCTTAGGGGAAGGTGGGAATTTTAAATTATTTAGGTTATTGTTTATAGCCTAAGATAGATGGGTTAGAATCACCATGAAATTTTAAACTACACCTCCCAAAGTATTGGAGGTGTCATTCAGGCAGTCACTACATTGTCTCTCACACAGATTGTTGGCCTAGTTTCTTCTTGTTCCCACCATTTTCTAAAATAGGAAAGGTTTGAACAAAACATAATTCAACAAGTAATGAATAAATAAATTATTTATCTGTTCAATTAACTTTAAAGGCATATATTATGGGATCCCTATGTTTATTATTTTTCTAAAAAAATATATTTGGGTGCTTTCATGTATATATATTAGGTTCTTGGGGGTACAATTATATTTAAACATGCACACACCTCACTCAAAAGTTGGAAAGATAGGCCATAGCCCCCCTAAGGGGATAAGCCACCCATCAAGACTTACTTATTTAGTACATGGACTATAGGCCCAATGGGAATGAATCCCATTAAATGGCCCGTCAGCCCAGTGGGCATGAAATCCCATTAAATTGCTTGTAGGCCCATATTTTTGACCCAAAATCCCATCTATGAATAGTGATTCTATAGTATCTAGGATGCTACAACACTTTCTATAGTGATGATGCTGCTACAGTCCCTACTATAGTGCCCAATGCTACTGTAGTTTCACTGATGTTATAGTTCCACTATTGCTACAATTCTGTTACAGTACTGCTACAATGCTCTTACAGTAACCTACATCCAACTATAGTGACCCTAATTATCTTATATTACCATTACATCATTTAAATATAAATAATACAATAGTGTTACAAAACCAGGATCTAACAGTTTAGTGTTTTGGTAAATTGGGACCAAACATAACATTTAAATAATAAAAAATAAACGTTTTTTAATTCCTTATTCTCTAGCTTCTTAGTGGCCCTCATTTTCTCCTTAGTTAAAGTAATCAATTGAGGATATACATCAAAGAAAGGGATGAGCTAAAATCCTAGTAAAGGTATAGATAAGAACATGAATCAATATAACATAGGTGAGCATAATCATTATCATCATAACATAATCATGGGATCAACATCATAAACATGAGAGGAAACATTGGATAAAGGCATGGAATGTATAAATGAATAAAAATGAAACAACATGTCTTAGTGGTCAACTACCACACATGGTTGTGAACAAAGCTAACATCTTGTTCACACATAACATATGTGCATAACTATAACATCATCATTGTGAACAAATCTCACATCATGTTCATTCATATTGCACATTATCTCATGAGATACATCACATTACTCAATGCATTAGATCTTTGTATAATTCTAGGCACACTCGTCACATTATAACATTTACATAATCATGCATGCCACATAGAAAGTATAACAATCATTTCCATAAAATAACCCATGTAAAAGAAATGAGTTTCGTGAGAATTTCACAAAGCATACTTTCATAAATAAACATTGGGGTTCCCAAAATAAAAATTAAATCACATAATTGGTATAATAATCATCAATCTTTAGTGAAGAATAACCAATCTCAAGAGAAGTAAAATATGTGTTTTCTAGAAAGAAGAGTTCTTTTGGAAAAATATTTACCTTTATCACAAAATCAGATTGGAAACATGTATATCCCATAAAATAAAAGTTAATAAAAAATAAATAATATTTTAGGAATATAAAAATAACATCCACACTAAATTTTTTCATGAAATAGGAATAGCCCAAAGAAAATAAATTGGGATTGAGAATCCCCATACCTTATGTCTGAATACTCTATTCACCTTAATACCTGGATAATAAAATTATATTCATTAATTAATAAATCCATAACCACTTCTATATATAATTGATCCATTATAATTTTATTAAGTTAATTTATGGCCATTATGATGTGTTATATAGTACAATTCCATTATTTTGTGAGTATTCAATTTCTTGGTTTTCATGATCGGTTCACTTGTATACATGAATGTAAGATCATATAAAATGGGGATAATTATCTAAAATGGGAATAATTATCTAAAATTGAAATTATATGTTATTAAGGAAATTAAAAAAGATTAAATTATATTATATCTCATTTTTTATATGCTATGTGGATGAATCATTAGATAAATAGTTAATGATAATCGTTTAGATTAATTTGGTGGTTTTTGATTATAACAAACTTGTTTTGATTTATTATTTAATATTATGTATATAATTTAGTTTCCGAATATAAAAAAGGTTATAATATAAATTTTAAAATTATCATCAACCATTATAATTGTTTTAATACCATCCTTGAAGTTGATAAAGGAAAATGAAAACTTATCGACATTGAAGGCAATAAAACAACACCTCACAAATAACATCCCAATTTTTAGAGTAAAAGGGAGAGGAGAATCGGTTTGGTGATAAATTATTCCATTAACATAAACAAATTACAGTATATATAAGATAATTTAGTTATCATTCCACTTGGATAATGGGAGAAGAGGATATAATAAGAATATAAAGGAAAATGACAAGAAATTAAAAGAAAATAAAGGGGATTTTACCTCTTGAATTATTCTCCTTAAGAACATACTTAGGGAGATTGGTTTGGATATTTTATTGAGAAAAAATGCTTCTAGATGTGGGGAAGGGACTTGGGAACAATATTGGTTAGAAATTGGACAAACTTCAAGGCTTTGGAGGTGTAAGAAGAAGAGGTGGTGAGGGGTGTATTTATAGAGGAGGAGAGAGGTGTTTTTGATTATTCTATTCATTAATTTATTATTTTGGATAAAGACTATGAATTGTTTTAACCTTATAAATAAATATATTAAAATAATGAATAATATTTCAAGATTATGGGCTTATGTCATCCATAAATCACCTATGACTCAATAATTCATGTATTTGTTAAATACCGTAAATTACTATATTTTACTATTCACAAAAAATAAACTATTTTAGAAAAATAAAAAAAATTAACCCAAACCATTTTATAATTGTATAATTAAGAAATGGAATCAATTTTATGAAAATAATTTTCTAAATATGATAACTTTAGTTTTTAAATAAAAGAATCATTTATTCAAAAAATACTAATTCTAAAATTATAACCGATTTTATTAGACTTTGAAAAATTACTTAAGGTCTCCTAAAATTATCTTATAATAATAATGAAAAAAAATTATTTATGAATACATTTTATGAAAATAGTTTTTTTAAATCATTATATTAATTATAAAAGTATAATTAAATATTTATCACTTGCAGAAATACCAACACTAAATTTATCATTTCTAAAACATTTATTTTCATATACCATGATATATATATATATATATCATATTTCCATTCATAAGATAAATAAATTTTATTTCTACTTTCATTGGTGAGGTTACTTTTCTATTGGCCAGATTACTATCCCTAATAGTCACATTACTATTCCAAAGGTCAAATTACTATTCCATTGGTATAGGTTCCTTAACTTCTAGAAATACCTATTATTTAATTCATTCTTCATTTATAAAGTTCTTATTGCATTCTAAAAGTTATTTTATGTGATTTATAATATATGTAATAATTCTACAAAGGGAGTTTCCAATGATAAAATTATGTGTTGTTATATGTTGTGGGTGCAAGTTTATTTTCCATTAAATATAATTGTGATGAAATTTTGTTAGAATTGTGTGAAAGCCTCTGTGATATTTTCCAGAAAGAATTAGTACAAATTTATTTCAGGAGTCATATTATATAGACAAATTCTATAAGGGATAATGAAGAGTAAGTAAATGTTTCATTATTTTATTTTGTAGTAAAATAAATAAAGGATATCATAATGTTACCCCAATCTCTCCAAATCCGTGTCTTAAGCACGGGCACAACATGGTGCCACAAATCTACATAAATCAACACAAATTATCGAGTGCTGAGCCCAATGAAACTACTGAACACAACCTTATTGAAGTTAACAACTTGGAAATGTGTATTCCATCCTACCTTGAATTTTTTGCCTTTGTTTCTCACCTTAATAATATTTCTAACACCATCACGCTACAATGCTCCTATTATTTCAGGGACATAAGTTGTTCTTTTTATAAAATTTCCTCAGGTTCAACATTGTCAATATGTTGTTCTTCTATATTGGTAGCATCAATATGTGTTGATGGTTGTTGTTCCTCTGCATTGGGAACATCAGCAGGTTGAGAAACTTGTTGTTACTTAGGATTGGGAGCATCGATGCATGCATAATTCATTATCTACAGAAGTAGTTCAACATTTAATTTAGATTACATAATTGTAGAAATGAACATATAATAATATGAGGTAACATAATTTATATTACAAAAAAATATAACATGATTATTAAAATCTCTCTTTTTAAAGGTTGAATGGATTCTACCCCTCTATTGAGTATCCAAATCCCTTCAATATGGTCACCTCTAACATACAAGACCCCATCTACATTCGGACTGTAGTGAAATTATTGTGAATTACCAATGAAAGGGTCATCCTTGGTTTAATTTTCATATAACCCTTCATTGGTTTTGGTCGATAACAGAAAAATTAACCATTTTAAGTTTGTGGTATCTGGAACATAAAATAAATTTACTTTCTAAGATTCCATTATAAATGATTCATCTTTATACCCATCCTTACTAAAATCCAGTTTCATGAATCCCAATTCATGTTTTTTAACATCACCCTTATTATTAACCAACTTCATTGAAAAATCATCACCTAAAATGTTTTATAATCCAACTCCCATATTTTTTTGACGATGCCAAAGTATGACATATTCACATAAATTATATTTATATCCTTGGTACCAGATACATGCATCACTTCAACAACAAGTGTAACTCCACTATTTTATGTGGTACTGACTTCATCATATTAATTTATATAGAATGTATAAACATTAATTACATAACCATTATAAGATAATACCTGCACTTTTGGTCCTCTGGCTATCCATCAAAGCCTTTCTGAAATTGAATCCATATTTTTAACTAACTCCTTAAAATATGGTCTTGAAACCATCATATAAACTATTGATTATGTGTATTTGATATCCAAATTTCAACCCTTGATTGTTTCAAATTCCTAAGAATTTATTTGTTGGTTTCAACATATGGGGAAACCTCTAAAATATTATGAAAAATGTAAAGGTGGTCTTTCGCCTGATTTGTAATAGTGATTTTGTTCAAGAAATTATTTCACCCACAAGCCTCCTAGAGTAATGAGCTTTCAGTAGACCACTTATTTCCACACCAAATAGGTAGTAATTATAGAATTCAATGGATTTCTCAATAATACATCACTCAGCAATAAAACCTTCTGGAAAACTATTATTTTTGAAATATCATTTCAAAATATTCATATACCACTAAATGGGTTACATCCATCTATAATGTACAAGACCACATAGTTTAATCTCTCTTATAAAGTGAATCATCAAGTGAACCACCATATCAAAGAATTTTGGTGGGAATAACATTTCCAATTCACATAATATGATGGAAATTTCATTTTATATAGTTGTAAATTTCATTGGTTTTATAACTTTGCAGCAGATAACTTTGAAAAAGAAACAAATATTGGTTAATGTATGATGGAAATTCTAGGAAAAATGTAATGTAAACCTACATGCATTAGATCTTTCAAAAAAACATGACAGTTAGGTGATTTCATACCCTTTAACTTTGAATTAGTTATTGACATGATATTCTTGATATTCGATGAATATCCCTATGGAACCTTTACATCATTCCATAATTTTCAAAACTAATATCTTTTCTACATATAAATAGTGTAAGTAGCTGGATGATGAAAATTTTGTTTTTTACCCTTCATTGGAACCAAATCATCCCATATTCTCATATAAATCATGCCTAGCATAGCCTTAATACCATATATTTTTTTGGCGGGTGCATTCAATAACCTTCCAGTGACACTATCACATTTTTTTTCAACATGCATGACATCAAAAAAATGATTGTACAAACAATTATAGTATGATAATTAAAAAAAACTAATCTCTATTTCTAACCAGTTTTCATACAACTTTTTGATTTTTTTTACCAAAAGCAGTGTCCATATATTTTAATTTTTTAAATAGTTGATCACCTATTAGTGGATAAGTTACTGTATGTTCTTCTAAAATCCCATTTAATGATGTCATACATGATTGGTACTTATATCACTGGGGTATAAATCTACAATGTCAAAAAAAAAACTTTCTTCGATGAATGTTTCAACCTAATTTATTGTTTAACTTATTCAGAAATGGGACACACTTGAGTTCCTTAAATATTATATCCTGAAACAATTTTATAAGAAGAATTTTTTTTTATCATCCTGTACCACATGGATCTCAATGTGAAATCTTAATTTATGTAAGTATCATATAATGTAACACCTAAATCCAATAATAATTTCAAATCTCCTACCAATGGATTTAAATAAACATCAATATCATTAACCCGTTATTTTGGTCCTAATATAAGCATATATAACATAATGTATTTTTGTTTCATGCATATCCATGGGGGTAAGTTATAATTTACCAACATAATTGTCTATGTACTATGAGTGATACTTTTAAAACTAAAAGGATTAAATCAATGTTTAGATAGCTCAATATGAAGGTTACTCATATCTTTTCCAAATTCAGGACACTGGTGATAAATCTCTTCCACTGAGGATATTATATCTGATTATTAAGTTTCCCATCTTTATTTCTTGTATCTATGCGCCACATTAATTTCCTTGAAATCTACTCACTTCCATATAGGCACCTAAACCTTGAAATTATTATAAATTACCACACATCCTTTTTAGGACCCGATTCATCTTTCTTGTATAAAGAATCACTAAACTTTGGGAATTCTTTAAGTGATTTTTGGTCCTTACGAAATAGTATACTATCATTTGTAAAAACATGTATTCTTTCAAAGATCATACCCATTGAATGTAGCATTTGTTTAACATCATATATTCAGATATGAAGCTCATTATCTTCTAGGATCATATCATTCAAGAGATAAAGTTGTTCAGTAAAACTAGTGTTAATCCATTTGTTTCCATATTTTAAATTATACAGCTTTAGTATGACTGAAAATTCTTTAAATTTAGTACAACCATCATACAATGACATCTTTTCAAAACTATCGAACTTATCAAACAATTTTGGACAATTAAGAAGTTCATATTCAACTATCATTATCATTTCCTCAATATGATATTCATCATCATTCACACATGTAATCACATCCTCAATAAAATCTTATTTATTTTACACACTTGTAATCATATTCAATGACCTATAAAATGTAGTGTTATCCCATTCACTAGCTATATTCACCTTTTCCGCATGTTTAGACCAAAATTTAGAACTTTGATCTATTTTTTCATAGCTCAAGTCTTCTACCAACACTTCTAGACTAATTAGTCTTGAATAAAAATAGATTAAACATGGAAAAATAATTTTACAAGGTTCATATGCATGAGATTTTTTAAACTTAATGAACTCTTTCACCCCATGTTCATACTATTCTGTCATACGATTGGCATCCATCCATTTTTTATTCATATACATACTATTTGATTCAGTAATATTAATAACTAATAAAATAAACAAATACACAAAAAATCAGCCTTTAAAATAATGAAAACCTAACATTTCAATGTTTCAAATAATTTCAGTATGCTTTTAAGGAAATGGATAATTGAATTTAAGAAAATAATTAATCTATTGGTGGTAAGTTTTTTCCTCTGAATTCATCCACAATGATCATTGGTACCTAATATGGGATGATTACTACCCAAGCTTGTTCAAGAAATAAAGGTTCATGTCTAGAAGAGTTATGGGATGAGTCACAGGAAAAAAAATGAAATAATAAGTGTTTGGGAGATGAATCTATTGAGGATAATAGTTTTCTCCTTAAATCTAAATGTTTTCAAGCTAGGGAGTTGGTGAAACACCACACAACATTTCTTATTTTTATATCTAAAGTTAAAAAACACAGCAGAAGTTGTTTTATTCATACAAGGGGATCATTTATTGGTGTAACCATGAGAAGGATCAATTTTATGGTCTTACATGAACTCATGTTGAGACAATCATTTCATTCTCAACATTTAAATCATGTCTTCAATTACTCCATGAAAATGAAAAGGATGTTAATCGGAGGAATGAATTTCAATACCACTTAGGTTCTTATAAGTAAAAGTCTATAAGAGGGGGTCATGATGAATATCTTATGGGTTTTATAGAGTTATTGATATTATCTTTGAAGTTAAAAAGTATTGAATAACAACTGATATGGGGGGGGAGGGTGTGGAATTATTTGTTCACTTTTTATGGGTTTTAAAACTTTTAGAAACTTAACCCCTATAACCGATCAAGATTTATTTCCTTATAAACTTATATTAAACACTCGTGCATGAAAATGAATGAAATAATATAAATAACACAAGATCTACAAGGTTTGACCTCAATTTGATAACCTACGTCCTTGTCATAACCACTCTCATGGGTCTATAGAAATTCACTATTATGAAGAAGTGAATACAACTTGTTCCAAATCCCATTAGAAACATTTTATCTATTTATAGTAAATATTATAATGACTCTCATTATTTTATAACGTTTTATTATAAAAAAATAGAGAAAAATTTATAAATACTTAGTTGAAACTACTCCACAATTGCTCAGTCTGAATTCTCAGTCCAATTTGGTTAGATCTAATTTCTCAATCTAATGATTCTGGATCTAATTCTCTCAATATAATGAGTCTGGATATGATTTTCTCAATATGTTGAGTCTAGATCTGATTCTCTTAATATGATGAACTCAATTTGATGAAGCCATTCTCAAACATCATAACTCAAACTCTTCACAAATGATCAATACAATCATCTTCAGTCTAATTGACTCAATTTGATCTTCTAAATATGATCATGCTCAATCTGGTAAACAAAAATTCAATTATCTGATCCTCCCCATGATGTATCTATCCAAAAATGACTTTCTCTTGATTTATTCAGTGCTCCTCCTTTTATTATTTTGTGAAAATTCACAAATCAATGAATTATCTAAGCGATTTTTATAGGTGAATCATAAAATAGAAGTGGGAAACTTGAAAACTTTTCCAACCTCCTCAAATTTCAAAATGTCAAAATTATCCTGCATTTAATCTACAAATTTTAATTCTTTAATCCTCCTTATATTTCTATGATATTTACACAAAATTTAATTTCATGTTTGACATATTCAAATTTTCATAAAACTTCTAGAATATTCTTTTTGAGTCTTCTTCATAATCATCTCATTAAGAATTTGTTTTCTTCTCAAATTATTACAAATCTATTTCATTCTCAATGATTATGAATTATGTATCCTTCTCAGTGATTAAAAATTCTATTTCCTTCTCAGATCATTAAAAATTATATTTCCCTCTCAGTGATTATGAATTCTATTTCCTTATCAGTTATTATATCTTCGGTATCCTTCTTAGTGATTACAAATTATGTTCCCTTTTTAGGGATGAAATTTTTTGTTTCCTTCTCAATGATTAAAATTTTTTTCCTTCTCATCTCATTATGTATTTTTTTTACTTTTCATAATAGTCTAATGGAATCCTTATAATGATGGAATTCTCATTATGATGTAATTTCCATTACAATAGAATTCCCATTATGATGGAATTCCCATTACGATGGAATTCCCATTATGATGGAATATCTATATAATAACTCTGAAATTCTTCAAAACACTCCACCATTTCTTCAAAAAAAATTATCATGAGAGTTGTCATGATTTTTGAGAACTTCATTATCAATAAAGCATCGTCTGACTTAATTAGAAAATATGAAAACTTTTTAACTCTTGACTTCAAAATCTTCTTTCAGAACTCTTCATAAACAATAAGACTTCTTCAAACAACAACATCTGAATTTATAATAAAATATATGTCTGATGAATCTCCATTATGATGGATATGGTTCTAATTCTTAAATAACAAAAACATTATTTTACAAAGAGATTAGTTGTCAAAAAAATATAAAAACTTTTAAAAGAAAATTATTACAAAGGTTCTTCAATATCCCCCATTGGATTTTTTGAAAACCCGTTTTAAAAACTTTTCTAAATATTAGATTTTTTTACAAATCATATTTTATAAATAAATCAAATTTTTTGACTTTTATCAAAACACAAAATTTCTCAAAAGAGAGTTTCGTGACACCACACTACCAGATAAGGTAATATTTTTTAAGGAATTCCATCCCTAAGTGGAAAGAAAAATTTTCAGCCATGTAGATATAACCCCCTCCCCTCACTTTTCTTTTTCTATCCCCCATTTTATGATAACCACAACTTCAGATTCATTTAAGTAATAAAATTAAAAACATTAAAAGTATAAAATTTTCACTTTCTCTCTCTATTTGTCAACATAATCCAAAGCATGGTGGGGGTATTTACTTATGAGGTTTAGGAAGAAATGGGAGGAGGATGAACAAGAAGTTTCATCCTCAATTCTACAGACCTTTCTTTTAACTTTTCTTTTGTAAATATATCAGTAATCTGATACTTTGTTGAAATTTATTCCAGCAAAACAAATCCCACAGTAACTTTATCTTTTATAAAGTTAAGCTTTATATAAATTTGTTTTAATCTTAAATCTTGGACATTATTCATTAAAATATCAATTGAACTCTATTTATCACAATTTATTTTAAATGATTCAGAAAATATTACTTTCAAATCTTCCAGCTGAACTTTTATCCAAAACATTTGAGTACAAGCCTAAGTAGGTACAAAATATTCAGATTTAGTTGTTCTCAAAGTTACTGAACTTTGTTTCTTACTATTCCAAATCACACAACATTAACCCAAGAAAAATATTCCTCCTGAGGTTGATTTTATATCATTACAATATCCCACCCAATCGATGTTAATATAACCATGAAAATTCAACTCACTATTTATTTTTTTTAACAACCCATGTGAATTTGTTCCTTTTATATATCTCATAATCCTCTTTGCTACCAAAATATTTTATTCTTTCAAATTACTTCGATACCTAGAACACAATGTAACAACATAAAAAATATCAAGCCTTGAGGATGTAAGATAAATTAGACTTCCTATCTACTTCTAAAAATATTTTTGATTCACACTTTTTCTAGATTCATAATTACTCAACATTGTGCTCACTGAAATTAGAGTAGAAACTTTTTTCGATTTTTCAATGACAAAATTATTTAATAATTCATTAACATACTTTTATTGAGATAAGAAAATGTATTTTAATTTTTGTTGAACTTGAAATTCAAGGAAGAAATTTAATTATCCCAACATTTAAATTTCAAAATTATTCTTCATTTCTTTAGAATTTTTTTTAAAAACATCTTCTATGTCCCCAGAAAAAAAATTATTTCATCCACATAAACAGTTAAAATTAGAGTTTCAGATTCAACATATTTCACATATAAGTTTCTATCAACATTTCCTTTAGAAAAATTTAACAGTCTCAAAATATTATCAAGATTATAATACCATGCTTAGGGAGCTTGTTTGAGCCCATAAAAATAATTCTTCTATTTAAAAACATTGTTTTAATCCAAATCAAGTAGAAACTTACAAGGTTTTTCAATGTAAACCTCTTCCTCAATCTCACCATTTAAGAAAGATGAATTTACCCCCATATGATAAACACTGTAATTCCGATATGCAACCATTGAAAGAAATATTATAATAATTTTTAATATTGCAACTGGGTAACAAGTTTCTTTAAAATCCACACCTTCTACCTGTGCATTGCCTTTACAAAAAGCCTTGCTTTGTTTCTTGAATCTTCTCCATGCTCATTTAATTTCTTTCTATAAACCCACTTGGTTTTGATAATTTTTTTATTTTTTGGTCGTGAAAGAAGTTACCATGTTTCATTCTTTCCAATCTGATCCAAATCTTCATTCATAGCATCCACCCATTCCATATATTAAATAAACTATAAAATTTATTTCGGTTCAACTTTTGAGATATGTGAATTATAATTTTTTAATCTCAACTTCCTTCTAGTCTAAACCAGAGCCTTCTTAATTTTTTTATTGTTTTATTTTATTTTATTTGAATAACAAGTAAAAGAATAAATCAACCCAACAGCCAACATCGAAATACAAAAAGAAAATTCAAGGAGGTCTGAAAAAGTGAAGACCAAGAGTGTCCTCAATAGCAATGTCAACACCGCATAGAGGAAGGGATCAAAGGGAGTTGAACAGAAAAAGAGGAGGGCTAAGGGTATCCCTCGAGAAAAAGAACTTAGTAAGTCAGTTACCCTCACACCACATGTTTAGAATCTCAGTGTCATGGGAATGAAGAGCACTACATTTTTGGATGAGATAGGTAATTTGTGAAGAAGGATAACTGTTACCCTTAAGGGAGCTCCAGATGATTTTAAAGTTTGTCTCCACTGTAGACAAGGTTAGATTACTTAAGAATCAAATATCTAACCCTCTGTGCATGGACTTGGCCTCTTCCACAAGAGATTCACCATCCCTCTAGTTAGCATTGAAAGAAAGGAAAATTGAACCATAAGTGTTATGAATAGCCCCTCCTCCCCTAATGCCCCCTAGCCGCAAGCCCCATCAGTGTTGAGTTTGATCCCATGAGAGGGAGAGTTCCATCTTACCCAAGATCCGGACATCATAGGGGGTGAAGGGACTAGAAAATGCAAATTACTTGAGTAATGACTAAGGGAAGGCACCACTTCATGATGCTTACGGAGAAAATCCAACTCAAAGATAAAGAGTATGGTCCTGAGAAGCAAACTGTGGAGAGAGGGGTGAGACTCGTGGTGTCTTGCATGGTTGTGTGTCTGCCAAATGCACCCAAAAACTGATAGTAAGGAGAATCGATTGGCCTTCCTCCTCATGTTTGGTGGAGGCTACACTGTACTATTTCTTAAATAACTCCACATGAGAGGAAACTATCCATGAAATAGCTATAAACTCCCCAAGATCATTCCCTAACTGGCTAGCCCAATCACATTGGAGAAATAGGTAGATTGAGGTCTCATCTATGGGAGGTAAACAATAGTGTCATCATGAGGAAAGAGGAATACCTTTTTCCTTAATGGACATCTCCTTTGGGATAACATTGGATCAAACTCTCTAGATAAAAAAAATTGAACTTTTTTGGGAGATACTTGCACCAAAGAACACTACCTTAGGGGTTTCTAGTTAGCTACCTAAGCATGAACTTCCTGTAGTCCCTTTTCTAGAACCTTCATAAAGGAGAATCCTTGAAGATTAACCTATCCATGGACTCATCTAGGTACTCCTAGGTGGGGATGAGTATGTCCTTGAGAAAATATGGAGAATGGGAGGCCTCTTTAATCAAGAGGTCAGGAGTCAAGAAACCTAAGAAGATGAGGAATATTATACCCCAATTTCACTCCTAGAAGTTAGAATCTCACTACCTGATGATCCATTGGGAGTGCTCCTAGAGAGAAGACACATGGATGTGGAGAGAACTCCCAAAGAGGGAGGGCTTCCTGCCATTCTCCTTGAGGATGAAACCATACTTTCCTCTGATGAATCAACTCTATAAATTCTAGCCCTCAATAAATTCCCAGACCAACATACATTTCTAGAAGAACATGGACTCAGTCAGGCTTCTCATATTAATTCCACCCTATTCCAAAGGCTTCAAAAATATTTTCCAAGAGGGACATATTCATATACCATCACCATGAGAATCCCAAAGAAAGGAATTTAATATGGACTCCATCTGGTTGACGATTGACCTGGGAACCTTAATAATAGATAGGATGTGCATGTGGATTGAAGATAACACACTATTAATGAGATTAATACTCCCCCTAAATGAGAGGAATTGATTCTTCTAGTTGTTAATGCGTTTTATGTCCCTTTTAGACAAATCTTCAAAGTGGTGAACCCAGATCCTCCCAAGAGCAATAGGATCCCCCAAATAGGCCATGGGAAGATGATTTTTGTGAATTCTGAGAATGATTCCAATAATTCCCCTATTCCTTCTTGGGAATTTCGAAGGAATAAAAACACCACTATTCTCCCAATTGATAATTTTTCCACTCTATTTAGCATATTCATCCATAATATTAACAAATATACAGATAGAGGGACTCTTCCCATTGATAAAGAACCTCAAATAATCTACAAATAAAAGGTGGGAAACACTATGGACTTGGGAGATACAATGGAAAGGCTAAACTATTCCATATTTCATGGTCGAGAAGAAGTATATGCTAATAGCGTCTTGGAACAGAATAGAAAAGTTCAGGGAGAGGGGGTAGCCCTGATGTAAGCCTCTAAAAAACTTGATAAAATAATATTTTTTTCCTGCAAAAATGATGTTAAACCAAGGGGAGTTGTAGCATTAGAAAATGATGTCAATGATAGCTTCCGATAACCCCATGCATCTCATGGGGCGAATGAAGAAATTCCACCCTAGGTGGCCATACTCTTTATCCATGTCCATTTTAATAACCACATTTGATCTCACGACCTTCCTATTGATATCCCAAACCATCTCTTGGGTGACCCCAACAAACCCTTGAATATATCTCTCTTGAATGAAGGCATGTTTCTCATATGAAATCCACTAAAGAGTAAAGGTACTGAGCCTACTATTAATTATGGTAGCTAGTAACTTATAGGTGAAGTTACATAGAGTAATTGTCTGATATTGAGAGATATAGTAGGGGGAGAAGACCTTAAGGATCAAGATCATAGTGGTAGCACAAGCCATTCATGGGAGAGAATCACCTCTGAAGAAATCACGGATGGCCTTGAAGAGATCTTTTTTATGATGTTGCAAGAAAAGGTGTAGAAAGAACTCGAGAATCCTTCTGGGCTAGGTGCACTATCATGGTTGAGATAGTTCACTACCTCCCATATTTCCTTATCATTAGGGACACTACTAAGGATATCATTTTCATGGATGGAAACACTGCAAGGGATCGAGTGAAAAATATCCACCTGTCTAGAGGGGTAACCATCCTAGAAATAGGGGTTAAGATTTCATAATAGAGTTTTGAAATAGGAACAAACCATATCTCCAATCAGATCCAAATCGCTGGAAAAAGACCCATCCTTGAGCCTAATATTGGGAACATTAACCTGCTGCTTCTCCTTCAGTCAGGCATGAAGAAATCTGTATTACGATCCCCCTCTCTAAGCCAGAAAATGTAGGCATGTTCTCAAAGGTTCCACTCCTATTCATAAATAACCTCATTTAACCATTGTTTTTTAATAAAAAGGGCAGCAAAAACCTCATCATCCCACTGATCTTCTAATGACACTTTAGTGCTCTCAATGTATTTCATAAAATCGTTCATGACCAGATGATCAGGTTCTTGGGAATTGGACCAAACTAGGAGAGCCTGTTTCAACCACCGAAGATTAATGTGGAGGCTAGTCTAACTACATTACTAGAAAGTATATTTCCATGACCATTCCACAACCTCCAATAACTCAGGTTTTTACATCCATAACTTGGAGAAGAAGAAGGGGCCAGAAGTCGGGGAGCTCAATCTCAGATATTTATATAGGGGAGAGTGTTCATACTAAGACCAGACCAAATAAGAGACCTCAAGGTTCTAAAAGTACAAGATTACATGAAGGTTACTTAGGAAGCAATCAAGTCTACATGAGTTTCTCCTATCACTCCGTTGGTTATAGCACCACATGAAGCTATTTCTTATAAAACCAAGGTCCAGGAGCCCCTCTTGTACATCGAAGGAGGAGAAATCCAACCTGTTGTTATGAGGGAGAGACATACCACCTTTTTTAGAATGGTTCATGATAGTGTTGAATTCGCAACCCACAATCCAAGGTTACTCTCCTAGGTTAAAGGACCTAAGATCCATCCAAAGTTGATCCTGTAAGTTAGCTTCACACTTAGCATAAACAAATGAACAAAAGAAAAAACGATTCCCATCCATCACTTTGATAAATAGGTATTGATAAAATGACACAATAAAGTCAACATTCAAACTAGAAATCTAGAAAATGCAAACAATATGGTTAACGGGATTTCACTTAAGTGACATGAGTTGTTGAATTTTCCTATTTGGAATAGATTCCCACTGGTTCTTTCTCTTTTTTTAATAAATTTTCCATATTTCACACTTTTGATGATAGATAAATATTTTCTAAAAAAACCTATTTTCCATCATCTCAAAGATGACTTACACTGTGTAAGTTATGGTTTATCCCAAAAAAAAATAAAACATCCTTAGAGTTCAAATTTTCCACTTCAATCTTAGTCATTCCAATTTTTCTGATTCTTAAGGAACTATCATTACCAAAGCTAACCGCTCCTCCATCATGACATTCAATATTTTTCAATATTTTTATATCACCTTTAATGTGTGAATAAAAACCACTATTAAGTATCCATGGTTTGTTCCCTTTAATTTCTTTCAATAATGTATCAACAACAAAATCTCTTTCCATAACTTTCTTCTTTCCAGCTTCCTTTTCTTTTCCATTGTATGAAACATGTTCTGGAAAGAGTGTCATTCATTTTTTGACATGATGACCATCCTTATCACATATTATACAAACATCTTCTATACATTCAAATTGGTTCCTTGTTGGAATGTTTCTAACATCTTGAGAATTCACTTTTTCAACTTTTTGTAAGTTAAGAAAGTTACTCATTCTACTTTCACGATTTATTCCCCTTTTCTCAAACCTTCTTCCAGTTAAGGATAATTTGTGCTAAAAATTGTATTCCATATAACCATAGATTCCACAAATCCAACTATAAACATAAAATATTTATTTTCTATTGAAATAATACCTTTCTCTACTGAAGCTTTTTTTGAGGTTTATAGATTATTTCTGCTATATCATACTTAGGATGTGCACCATCTTTGTCTCAAGTGATTATTATGATTTTATAGATGTTATAAGTTTCTCACATATTCTTTCTACGCAAAAATTCCAAATACTTTTTATAGAACCTTAAATGTTAGAAAAATAAAATTAAACATTCTGATTGGTGGGTGAATATTTCATCTGATTCTTATATTGATCCTTCTTAGAACATTAGATGTCTCAACTTTTACTTTCTAGGATTTTTTAAAGATTTTATTCATCTTAATCAGGGTATTTTCAGACTCAAGAAGTTTTGATTTAAACATGTTATATTCTTCTTCTATTGCTTCCAAATTATTAATGATACCTTCAATCCTCTTTACCTATTTAGTAATTCTTAGTTTGTAACTTAAGATATTCTGAATGTATTCATCCTCTTATTTTCTGACATCTTTTATTCCATCAGTAACTTCTGTACAATCCTTCTTCCTTACTATAATTTATTTCTTGAGAGTTTTGTTTTTTTCAAGACATAAAAAAAGTTATTTTTTGAATTGATACTCTCTATAAGATTCTTAACCACCTTCTTCACTATCTAAGCAATCCTTTGTTTTATCAACTTTTGTAATAAAGGTTTTGATTTTTTAAAACTTTCATCTCACAAGAATATTATCCAGTAGATTCTGATTCAAATTTATTACTCATCAAACTAATTTTGGTTCCAGTATACTTATTCTTATTTTTTTGGATTAGTTTTATTATTTGTCATTTTTTCCACTTATTCCATCGATATTTTTCATTAAAATCATCTCTATATTATCCAATTTTCTTCTTGGGTCAATTAATAAAAAAGTATTTGATTCCACCACACTCAAAACATTTTATAGGAAGTTTACCTCCATACTTCCCCTTCTTATTTCATAGTTCTTGAATATAAGAGACATGATTTTATCATTCAAATCATCATCCTATTTACCTTCAATGTCACAAGGAACAACATCTTCAACATCTTGAATTTTCAATTTTCTCATATCTTGAAAATCCATTTCATCTTACATATTATTTAAACATTGGATATTTTTCATTTCACAAGACACAAGAAACTTATGAAATTAATCAAGAGATAAATCATCCTTATCTTTTAAAGTGGAAATTTTAGAATTAAACATGTCTGAAAAGTTTCTCATAAGTTTCTTCATAATTATAGAATATTTAAAGACATATTTGAATCCTATGATATTGCAAAAAAATTCATTTACTATAGATAACTACTCATCAATAGTTTATTCATCACTCTATATTATGTCTTCATACTTTCTATGCCAGATTTGTAGCTTTTCTTCCTACACTTTAGTATTCCCTTAAAAAATACTTTCCATCTTGTCACACAAACTTTTTAAAGTGTTGAGACTCATCACCTTATGATTAAAATTCATTAATAAGGACATAAGGATTGAATTTCTAGCCCTTCCATAAACTTGTAAATTTATTTTATCAGCAAAAATCATAGGCACATCTTTTTAAATAGGTGGAAAATCAATAGTAGTGTAATCAACAACTTCCAAACAAAGATATAAGAGAAAAGTAAACATCCTCCTTTTCCATCCATAATAATTTTTTTATCCAATGTATGAATTCATTTACTATTTACAGAATTGATATTATTCATGATAAGTATTAAACAACATGACCTTATCTCTAATACAAATTGAAGTTACAAAGGATTGAATAACAAATCTGAAGGGTGTTGAATCACTTGTTCACTTTTTTTGAGTTTCAAAACTTATAGAAACTTAACCCCTACAACCTATTAAGAATTAATTCCTTATCAACTTTTAGTAAATACTCATGATGAAAAATTAGGAAAGAAAGTAAACAAAACAAGATTTAAAAGGTTTAGTCTCAGTGTGAGAACCTACATGAGTCTGTATTTGATTATCTCAATATGATAGAATCAATATGATGGACCCATTCTCAATATAAAAAACTCAAACCCTTCTCAAATTATCAATACGATCATATTCAATATGATCAAATCAATATGATCTTATCAATATGATCTTGCTCAATATGGTAAAGAAGCCTTTAGCTGTCTGATTCTCCTCATGAGATCTCTAGACAGAAATGACTTTCACTTGATTTCTTCAGCACTCTGACTTTTCTACTTGTGTGAAAAGTCACAAATTAATGAATTTCCTAATAAAGTATTTATAAGAGACTTAGAAAATAGAAGTGGTAAACTTGAAAACTTTCCCTCCCTCCTCAAATTTCATTACTATGAAAATATCTAGAATTTAAACTTCAACTTTTACTTATTCAAACATCCTTATATTTTTCCAACATTTATGAGAAATTTAATTTCATGTTTGACCTCTTCAACTCTTCATAAAAAATCTGTAATCTTATTTTTGATTGTTCTTCGTAATCATCTCACTATGAATCTCTTTCCTTCTTATCTCACTCGGAATATATTTCCTTCTCAATGATTAAGAATTTGTTATCCTTCTCAATGATTACAAATTTTTTTTCCTTGTCATATCATTACGAATTATGTTTCCCTCTCAGTGATTAAGAATTTTGTTTCATTCTCAGTGATTATGAATTTTGTATCCTTCTTAGTGATTAAAAAATATGTTTCATTTTTAGTGATTACAAATTCTATTTCCTTCTTAGTGATTAAATATTATATTTCCTTATCAACTCATTATTAATTCTCTTTCCTTCTTTTCTCAGTCTGATGGAATCCTCATAGTGATAGAATTCTTCTTACGATGGAATTCCCATTATAATGGAATCTACATAGAGAAACTTTAAAATTCTTCAAACCTATCCACTATTTCTTCAAAAGCTTTTATCATGATATTTTTCATGATTTGTGAGAACTTTATAATCAACAAAGCATCATCCGATTTATTTAGAATGTATGAAAACTTTCTAACTATAGACATGAAAATCTTATTTCAGAAATCTTCAGAAATAATACGCCTTCTTCAAATAGAAACATATGACTTTCTATCAAACTCTAAGTTTGATAAATCATCATTACGATGGACATGTGTCTGATTCCTAAATAAATAAAAAATATTTTTCAATCATGGTGAACTCTTTCATCCTATCTTCATAATCTTTTTCATATGATTAACATCCATACATTTTCAATTCATATCCATCCTATTTGATTCGGTAATATAAATATTTAATAAAAAATGGTCCTTCAAATAAGGGTAACCTAACATATCAATGTTTCATATAATTTAAGCATTATTTGGAGGAAATGGGTAATTGGATTTAAGAAAATAATTTCTACACTGGTGGTAGGTGTTATCCTCCAAATTAATCCACAGTGATCACTGGTACATGGTATGGGATGATTACTACTCATGGTAGTTCAATAAAAGTAGGTGCATGTCGAGAAGAGATGGGGGATGAGTCTCAATAAACAAAATTAAATAATAAGTGTTCAGAAGATGAATCTGATGAGGAAGATAGTTTTATCCTTAAATATAAACGTTCTCAGGCTAGGGAGTTAGTGAAGCACCGTACAATATTTCTTATTTTTCTGTCTAAAGTTCAAAAACACAACAGTATATATCTTATTCCTACAAGGGTGGTCCGTGATTGTTTTAATCATGAGAAGGCTCAACTAGATGGTCTTATATGCACTAATGTTGAGACAATCAATGCAGTTTAACCATTTAAAGTATGTCTTCAATTACTCTATGAAAAGGAAAAGGATTTTCATCAGAGGATTAAATTTCAGAAGGGTTTAACTTCTTATGAGGCCAAGGTTGTAGGAGTGGGGTCATGATGGATATCCTATGGGCTGGATGGAGTTAGTAAGATAACATTCTAATGGTATTATTATCAATCAGTTATAAATTACCACTACCCTAGAATCTTCAATGTTTCTTAGGTTTGGTTGGAGTGGATGGTCTTCTTGGATTATACCAAGGTAATACATTGTTTACCTTTTATAGTTTTATACTTTATATAAAATACAAACCAATCTATAATTTTGTTGATTTATTTTGATATGAGTTTTGTGGAAAAATTGAAAAACTAATTTAAGTGGGTGATGTGGGAAATTAATTCAACTTACATCTTAACATAGGAAACCAATTATGAAATATAAAGCTTGATCATCTTTTACAAAAAAGCATGAGTATGATCACTTAAGGATTAAATGTTTGTGAATTTCCAATACAAAAAAGAGAAAGGAATACAATTTTCTCAACATTCCTAAATTAAAAAATTGTTAATTCTTCACATAATAATTTAGAGATACAATCTACACAATAACATTAGGGATTATTGTATTCGTCATTTATGGAATGCAGTTTTACACGCCTCCTTCAGTTTCCATAACCATGAATAGTTATATTAATTTAATTATTTTTTCATAGAGATAAAATTGTTTTTATTATTAGTAATGAAATAGTGATAGTAATATCATGATTTTACTTTGGTTTAAAGGTTATAAATTGTTTTTTTAAATGAACTAAGATGATTTTTAAAATAATAGTACACAAAAGGAACATGATGAAATAAAATTCTACTATAAAATTAAAGATGGTATTACTATAAATTATATATGGGTGTGTTATAAACAATTTTATTTGGTATACCTAACACTAGTAAAATTATCATTGTTGTATCTCTTCCACTATATATTTGTTTTTTTCTAAAAACATGGTTATCATTTTCAGTGATAAGTATTAATCGTTGATATATTATGCTATCATTAGAGTTCATGATATCAATGTTTTATAACATTTCATAATTCAAATCAATAATATTTTTGTCAAGTTCTACCCCAGAAGGTTCATCAAAGACCTGTAAAAAAATATTTATCAATGAATAAATTATTTATTATTTTTAATAAAAAAATAATATATGAAAAATATATGAAATATATTAAATATAGAAGAAATACATAATATTTTATTATTAAATCATCCCATCCAATATAATTTTTAGGCATATTTGAGTTTTGGTATTCAATGTTCCTCCTAATGGTCAGTCATCTACATAGAAATGACCAACGGGTTACGATCACTTGTTTGTAGTTAACAATTTTTTATTACTTATTAAAGCATCTATAATTGATAAGAAATAATTATAAACTTTTCAAATTAAATAAATAATAATATATGGATACGATTCATTACAAAATATCTTTATATGATGTTTAAATTTTTGAAATGTGTACTTTTAAAGAATACATAACAATTTCATGTTAACATAACATGTAGAAAGAATTCGATATTTATAGGAAAATGAGTCAAGTAGGAATCCATGTATTATGTTTCATGGAATTTTATGTATACATAATCATAGTCCATTTATTTCAATATAAAAATTGATTTTGAATTTCACTACATTGAATAATAACTACGCAACACAATAGTTTTCAATACATTGGAAATTAGTGTATTCATTGCAAAATGTTTATTAAAAAATAAACTTATATGTATCCAAGTGTGGATCATTGGATTTATTAGTAAAGTATTATTATATAAATTAAAATGATAGTATTTGGGTAGAATGTTTTTCCAAAAAAATATAAAATGCAGTAAATATATATTATATTGAAGGTTGTGGAATGAAATTATAAATAAGTGGGACTATGATTTAATTCAGAGGGACCACCTATGTCATGCCCAATAAATCCCACTCATCCAATATCAACACCCAGTTTTTTCGGAATTGGGGGAAATCAAAAAAAATAGAAAAAAACCCAGAAAATGTGTCATATTATTGTGGGGGTACCAGTTATAACACTAATCGAGACACCAATTGGGGAATTTTGTATCGTTTTTTCACCCTCTAATTTGTTGTATGATTTTGATATTGAATCTTTTGTGTCATCTAAAACACTTACATTTCCAAATTCCTCAGATTGGGGAACTGATTGTAGGGTCCCACACAATGATTTCATATCCTTGATCTAGTTATTTTCCATTTTCTTATATACTTGAGTTGATGAGAGGCTATTTAAAGTACTACTATTAGACTAATTGTTTAGGAAAACATATCTAGACCTGTAGTAGAGCACACTCAATAACCTACATAACGAACTATTCATTATGAATGTATTACCAGAGAGTCAATGTGTGGGATTGCAGGACACTTATGTATGCATCAACATTGATGATATGTTACTTATCCATTTCAATGACTTCTAAATTATAATTATGTATCATATTATATATTATTCAATATTCATTTGTTATACTTGTTATGTATAATGGTATATTATCATTATTTCTCAACTATTACTAACATCAAATACATTAACACATATTATAATATTAAAAACTAAATTTTTAATTTTGAAAATATTAATAATAGTACACTATTTAAAATTTTATTTAAATAAAAAATTAAATAAGATAAATAAATAAATATTAAAATTTCATATCGATGAAAAAAATGTATTTCTAACATTGAAAATTGTAAAACAAATAAGAAACAAAATTATAAAGTAATAAACTAACTAAAAAAATTATTCAATTTTATTTTTTTCATTAAAACATACACATTCTATTAAAAATATACATTTAAAAAAATTATTAATAAGATAAATTTTTATTAAAATTTTACATTTTTAAATGAACTAAATTTATTATTATTTTGTTAATATACTTAAGTGTGATTTCCTATAAAGTGAATTCTTTAAAATATTTTATTGGAAGGAACTTTGTTGTAAATTGTCTTCCTTAAAAAGAATTCAAAATTACAATTTTCTATATATTGCCTTCTTTTATATTTTTTTAATATGAAAGGGTTTTTTATGAAACATATTCATTTAAATATATATGAAGAAGAAGAGTGTGTATTAACCAGTGGTCAAACTTGATTAAATTCATAAAAATCGTTTGATCCAACCATTATATTCAGAAATAATTTATTTATTTTTGTTATTTACCTAAACTAGTCTGGCCAAACAATTATGATTGATGCTTAAATTCCATTTCCTCTACTTTTTTCCTCATCTCATAAGGCAGCAAGCAGTGGAGGTCATGATTTCTATCAATGAAGAGGGTGAAGTGTGGTGGATTATTGAAGGGGGAAATTATGGTTAGATAGAGAGACTTTTGGGGTTTTAGGAAACTGAATGAGCACTGTCGTGGGCTCCCTCAAATGATTAGTGTGATTTTGGGGTACTTAGGTGCAGCAGAGTGGCTGACCAAGGTTGTTTCTCAAAGGAGGAAGTGAATTAAAACAACTTTTCAGAGGTATTATAAAAAAAATAAAAGATAATAGAATTGAAACACTACTTAAAAGGATGGGGGTTGTTTATAGTTTATAAATCTAGAAGAATTTTTCTGGAAGAAGATTGCATTTTTTTGTTTTTAATTTTGAAATGAAGTTTGATTAAAAAGACACAACAAGAAGATGTTTTTTTAGAAAATATTTTAAAAGGAGTAATCAATCTAAATCTACCTCTTCATTTACTTATTAATCATTATAATTTAAATCAATATCCACTTAATTATGATCCCCTAATTTGTTAACCCTTGAACCCTACAAGAGTTAACTTAACCACAAAGATGGAATTACTTGAACCTTAGGCTAGCTTCAGAACACGCAATCGCAGCACCCTGCTTTGATTGTTGTTATAAGGTCATCTTATGGTCAGTGGTTAATTAGAGAACATATACATTCTATAAATGAGTATGAATTGTGTTTAGGGATTATATTATAACTCTACAAATTTATCCTGTGTGGTCTTGTATAACCGATTAAGATCGCGCTCTCACAATTTACACAAAATCTCGACCTCGCGTGTTTTTGTGTTAATTATTAAATTGCTTACTTAGTTTCTTAAAATTTAAAAACACAATTCATGGATTATATTAAGTGAATTAAAGTATCTCAATGATTCAAAATAATTAAATGAAGAAGGATAGAGGTTGATCGATTACTAAGAAGAACTACTTTTCCATGGGCGGTGTAGTCATCGTGGAGACGTTTTGCATGAGCAAAGGATTGAAAGGGTAGAACCCAATCTCGTCTTCACTCTTGATTCCAAACCAATTAGAAATATTAAGATAAGAATAAAAGGTAAGAACACAAAATATTATTTGAAGAAAAGTTCAAGGAACAAACATGAAAGAAAAGAAATACAAAGAGGAGGTGGGAGAGGAGAGCCTTTTTGGAAGAGAGGTTTACACAAAGCCTTACTTCTTCCAAGAGTTGTGAGGGTCTCCCAAGAGACACCCTTTCAGAAACACCTTACCAAATCCTCTACCAGACCTCCTAGATAGTTAAAACCCCCTTTAAATAGAGTTTGTGAGGTCTAGGGTTACATAACTTTTTAAGTGTGAAATGAAAAACTCGGACAAATATTTTATTCCACGTTTCACTTCCTAGTTGACCTCAAAAACGCGTGAATTGGCCAGAATTCCAGCATGAGGATTTGTGTCAAATCATGTCCCCTAGATTCACTCAAACTTTGAGCTCAATCCAAGCCCATAATAAGAAGATATGGCCAAAATATAGAACCCATTTCTATTCTGTCGAGTCCAGCCCACTATTGGCTTTATAGCACATTTACTCCATCCAAATGCACTCTTTAGCTCTAGTGTCATGAATTAAAGTTGTATAAAATTACGTTAGGAACGCTGTTACAAAATATTAAGTTCAAATAATAAATAATAAAATATTTATCTTTAAAATACTACAATACATTTTAAAAGGGTAAAACTGGAATTTTTATAAAATTTTCAAATGAATGATCTAATCCCAAATATTTCATAAATGAATATATTTAGCACAATGTGAGGAAATTATATCATTTATTATCAATAAAATATTCAAAAAATAGTGTTTTATCAACTCCCCCACACTTACCCTTTTGCACTCTTGGGAAAAACCTCATGTCAAGTAAACATCAATATCAAATCAAAACCAATTTTAAAACACATATCCTTGAGATCAAAAAATTACACACCAAGAAACAAAATATATCATGCCTTATAAAAAATGATTATTTCAAGTTCTTCATCTAAATCATTCAATATATTTCCACTTTATTTATCCTCCCATGCACAAAACACTTACCTCGCTTGAATTTTCTCTTATCACACAAATATAAAAAAAATTGCAATGTATTTCTCATCCAAACTCATGAAAGGGTAACCATAGGCTTGATAAATTCCTAAATCTCCACCCAATGTGAGTCAATGTCGTATGTTTATCATGAGGACTTTTTAAGGTTGTTCTGTGGCTTTCGTTTGGTAGGATTTAGATGTGAAAAATTATGAGGCTGAATGAGGAGGTCTTGACTCTTTTTGAAGAAAAATTGCATTAATCTAATTTTCACTTAAATATGGTCTTCTCCTCAATCCCCATAGTATCAATTCAACTCCATAATCATGAAAAGTCATGAAAAGTTTACACCATTCATTATTTCAGCATCAAAAATTCCAATCTTCTCAAACATAATTTTCTTGAAAGCTCCAGATAGGCACAACTTTCCACCTCAATTAGAAGCTCTAGAAAAGGCACAACTTCACTTGTCATGAAAGCTATAGAAAAGGAACAACTTTAAATATAATTACTTCCTTCATCATCAAACCCATCTCTTCAGAATTTAATTTTCCACCCAATGTATCACAAAATGTGGTAGCACAACACAAGATAGATTCCCCCACACTTAACCTCAACTAGATTATGTAATTTCACTTCAAGAGTTGGTTGGATAGGGAAAATTTGCTTGTAATGTGGCTAACCTAATAGGTTGTGCATGGATTCTAAGGGCTACAAGGATTAAATGTTCAAGGTATTCCATTATAAAAAAAAGGATTCTTTTAAATAGTGGCTTTAATACGAAACAAATGCCTCAACCATTTAAACATAAGTACCTCAAACCCTCAATTTTTGACTGGAATAGATCAAATTATGGTTAAATAAAGCATAGTTTGGTTCTCTCAAGAAGTCAGTTGAATGTAAATAATATGAAAATAATGGTTCAGAAGCCTCACAATAAAGTGATTTCAAATATAAATACAGTGAGATGTGGCATGAGATTAAAAATTCAATGTACTTTTCAAGAAATTACTAAATATTTTAACTTGAAACAAAGTCATTTCAACATTCATTTAATCTTAGATTCAAGGGATAAATTGTTTCACTCATTGATATTCATTTCAAAATTGTGATGAGAATCATTTCAGCTCAAAAATTTTAAAAACACAAAGAAAATTGAAAAATAAACACACAAAATTTGAAAAACACACAATTGTTTTTTGTTTTTTTTTAAACAGGAAAACAATTGAAATTACTAAACTAAAAGGTTCCCTCCCGCACACTTAAAATATTGCATTTTACTCAATGTTAACCCATGAGATGATATATGCACATGAAATGTATAATTTAAATAGGACAAAGAATAACAAAGTTAAAGGGTTAGGAACATCCTGATGTGATCAAGTGATGATGGGGTCATGTAGTGTGATAAAATCCACTACATCAGTAGGAAGTCCCTCATTGTATCTCTTTAAAAGTTTCCCATTGATTGTAAAGCTCCTTCATGTGTCCTCTTATGTGATCACCACTACACCTTAAGGAAAAACATTAGTCACAACATAAGGACCTAACCATCTGGAACGCAACTTTCTAGGCATCAGCTTTAGTCGTGAACTGTAGAGAAGGACTTTCTCTCCAACATGAAACTCCCTTTGTTGGATCATTCTATCATGAGATGCTTTTTATATTTCCTTGTAGATCCTTGAGTTCTCATATGAATACAATCTAATCTCCTTAAGCTCTTGAATTTGAAGCTTCCTTTGGATTCCAGCTTGGGCCAAATCCATCTTTCATTTCTTTATATCACAATAAGCCTGATGCTCAACTTCCATGGGGAGATGAAATGCTTTCCCAAAAACAATCCGAAATGGGGACATACCAATGGGTGTCTTCTATGCTTCCCTATAATCCCACAACACATCATCCAAGCACTTGCTCCAATCCTTCCTATTTGGCTGCACGGTTTTCTCCAAAATTTGTTTCAACTCACGATTTGAAACCTCAGCCTAGCCATTTGTTTGGGGGTGGTATGGTGTTGATGTTTTGTGTGTCACCCCATGCTTTCGAAGGAGGGAATCAAAATTCCTATTGCAAAAGTGTGTCCCTTGGTCACTGATGATGACCTTTGGTACTCCAAATCTGTAGAAAATTTGATCCTTGAAAAAATCCACTACAACATGAGAATCGTCAGTCCTGGTGGCCTTGGCCTCCACCCATTTACTCACATAATCAACAACAACCAAAATATACAAAAATACAAATGAACTAGGAAAAGGACCCATAAAATCAATGCCCCATACATCAAAAATCTTACAGAATAGTATGGGTTTTTGGGGCATCTCATGTCTCCTAGAAATGTTCCCAGTGTGTTGGCAACAAGAGCATGACTTACAAAACACATGGGCATCATGGAATAAGCTAGGCCAATATAATCCAGAGTCTAAAACTTTCCTAGCTGTTCGTTGGGGTCCAAAGTGTCCACCACAAGCAAGTGTATGACGGAAATGCAAAATAGACTCAAACTCATGATCGGGAACACACCTCCTAATGACTTGGTCACTACACATGCACCAGAGGTAAGGAACGTCCCACACATAAAACCTAGACTCAATTTTTAATTTTTGGACTTGATACTTCTTCAAATTTTCAGGGATTTCAGAGGAAACAAGGTAGTTAACTTAATTTGCATACCAAGGATGCGTACCTGAGATGGAATAGAGATGCTCATCGGGGAAAGTGTACTGAAGTGGTACCTGATCCAAGGTGTCATCCTCTAGTGTGTGAGTAAGCCTACTCATGTGGTCCGCCACCAAGTTTTTTGACCCCTTTTGTCCTTTATCTCGATGTCAAACTCCTGAAGAAGGTGCATCCAACGGATAAGTCGTGGCTTTGCATCTGGCTTCTTCAAGAGGTACCTCAGAGCTGCATGGTCAGAAAAAACAACTACTTTAGAGCCCAATAAATATGAACGGAATTTATCTAAAGCAAATATGACAGTAAGAAACTCTTTTTCCATGGTTGTGTAGTTTGATTGGGCTGAATCCAGTGTCCTCGATGCATAGGCGATCACATGTGAACGTCCCTCCACCCTCTGAGATAAGACAACTCCAACCATGAAGTTGGAGGCGTCACACATAATCTCAAAAGGAATCTCCCACCGTGGGGGCTGTATGATAGGTGGAGTGGTTAGACACTTATTTATCTCATCAAAGGAAGTCCTACAAGAATCATCAAACACAAAATCAGAATCCTTTTGAAGTAATCGTGACATAGAAAGAGAAATCTTACTAAAATCTTTGATGAAGCACCAATAAAATCCTTCATTCCCTAGGAAAGATCTAACCTCACGCACACATGAAGGATATGGTAAGGATGAAATAATGTCTATCTTAGATCTATCAACCTCTATCCCATGTTTTGACACTACATGGCCTAAGACAATGCCATGATCTACCATGAAATGACACTTTTCAAAGTTCAGGACCAGATTCTTCTCAATAAAATGATTCAATACATTTCCCAAACTATTTATACATTCATCAAATGAGGATCCATACACTGTAAAAGAATCCATAAATACCTCCATGAAGGTCTCAATAAAATCAGAAAAAATACTCACCATGCATCTCTAGAAGGTACCTGGGGCATTGCAAAGTCCAATTGGCATCCTTAGGTAAGCAAATGTGCCAAAGGGACAGGTTAATGTAGTCTTATCTTGATCCTCCGGAGCTATAGGAACCTGAAAATATCCAGAAAATCCATCCAAGAAACAATAGTTTGTCTTCCCAGCTAGTCTCTCAATCATCTGATCAATAAATGGGAGGGGGGAATGGTCTTTGTGAGTGGAACTATTTAGTTTCCTATAATCAATACACACATGCCAACTCTTTTGTACCCTCATTGGAACTAACTCATCTTTCTCATTTTTAACAACAGTAACACCACTCTTCTTAGGCACAACCTAAATAGAACTTACCCACTGAGAATCTAAAATGGGGAAGATTATACCTGCTTCGAGAAATTTCTCAAACTCTTTTTTAACAACCTCCAGAAGGGTTGGATTGAGTCTACGTTGTGGTTTCCTCACCAGTTTAGCCCCATCCTCCAAAGGAATCATATGCATGCAAATGGAGGGGCTAATACCTGATATGTCAGCCAAGGTCCACCTGATCTCCCTAATGTTCTCCCTCAAAAGATTCGAAAGTTTTTATTCATGTTCAAAAAGGAGATTGTTAGAAATGATAATAGGTAATTTATCACCACTTAACAAGTATGAGTATTTTAGATTTGGTGGCAATGGCTTGAGTTCCAGTGTAGGGGGTGGTGTATGGATGGAGACATAGAAGGAACTGGAATATGTGCACAAAGAGCATCAGTATCAGAATATACATCATCAAAATCAAATAATAAAGCATCAAATCCATCAGTATATTCTACAGCCATATCATAATCAGAGTTCACATGATCAAAATCATAAAATGAATCCATTTCAAAATCAAATCTTAGAGAGTCTTGTTCCTTAGAAACAGACGTTGAAGTACTCTTAGACATCAAACAAGAACCAATACTCATAATCTCCCTAAGCATAGGACAATCCAATTACATGGTTTTTTTACTTGGTGGTTCAAAATGGGAGATAACAAATGCATAATGATCCTCTGAGGGGTACTTCATGGAATCCATAACATTAAATATCACAACTTCATCCCCACATTCCATGGAAAGTGCACCCTCATTGACATTTTTGATAGTTTTTTGTAGTTTTGAGGAAGGGTCTACCTAAGATAATGGGGGAATGAGAACTTACCTGATCATCCTCCATGTTAAGAACGTAGAAATCTACTGGAAAGATCATGTCTCTTACCCGGACAAGTACATCCTCAAGGACTCCTGTTGGATATGCCGTAGCTCTATTTGCCAGTTTCACCACTACTCTCGTCGGCTTCAACTCACCAACCTATAAAGAAGAGAATACAGATTGATGCATCAAATTTATTGAAGCACTTAAATCACAAAGAGCATCAGATAAGTGCAACTCCCCTATGGTACATGGGATGGTGAATGTCCCGAGATCCTTGCACTTTGTTGGCATTGCTAGATTTGGTGTAATGACTATTGAGACATTCCTTCCAAGGTTGATCCTCTCATTTCCCTTGAGCCCTCTTCGATTGGTACAAAGTTCTTTTAAGAATTTCGCATACCTTGGGATTTGCTTAATGTCTTCAAGTAGAGGAATGTTGATCTCCACGCGCTTGAATGTGTCCAAAACCTCCTTTTTCATTTCTTTTTTAGCCATCTTCTTGGTTTGAACAACCCTGTTTGGAAAAGGAAGGGGTTTAGGAGGAACATCATCAATCTTTTTCTTACCTTTATCTTTCTCCTTGGGTTGCTCATCACTTGATGTGGAATAGGGCTTCTCTAAAGTTGAGGTGAATCCCGGTGGAATGGTAGGTGGAGAAGCATCAGTTTTTTGCTTCCCACTTCTCAATGTGTTGGAACTAACATTCCCCTTTGGATTTGGAGTGGGTTGGGAAGGTAGATTTCTAGAATTCTTACTTACAAGTTCATGGAGGGCGGTGGCAATCTGGCTTATTTGAGTCTTCAACTCCCTCATCTCCGAACCATGACTCTTTAGATCATTTTGTTGATTAAGAAAATTTTGCTTCAAAAGATCATCAGTGTTAGAATCTACCTTTGTTGGGGGATTCCCATGTTGCTGGCTTGCTAATACTTGGGCTTCAAATCTCCTTTGGGGTTGTTGGAAAACCTGCTGGTAAGGCAGAGGCTGCTAGAAGTTTTGTTGAAAGGGTGACCTTTGTTGTTGTCCAGAGCCATACCTCATGTCCGATTGATCCTTCCACCCTTGGTTATATGTTGGATCAAACTTCTTTTGGGGATATGTTTGTTGTAGTTGTTGCTGATATGGTCTCCCAGGGAACACTGCTGCACAATCTTCTGTTTCTTGGAGTTGTGGGCAATAGTCAGTTGGGTGGCTTGTCTCATTGCAAATACCACAAGGCCTTGAAGGAGGGGGGTGGGATGTATTTTGAGCCAAATAAATCTGCCTCACCATAGTGGTCAATTCTTCCAGCTTGGTATCAATCAAATGAATTTCAAGAGAAGAAGGACTTACCTGATGTACTCCCCTGACATGTGGTGTACCTCTATCGCCAAATTTTTGGGAGTTTTGATCCATCTTGTCGATCAATGAACATGAAGCTACTGACATCTTTTCCACCAATTCCCCTCCTGCTGCGGCATCCACCATTCTTCTCTCCATAGGTGTGAGTCTTTCATAGAAGTACTGGATGAGTAATTGCTCACTGATTTGGTGATGTGGGCAGCTTACACACAGCTTCTTGAATTGCTCCCAATACTCATACATTGACTCCCCTTGTACTTGGTTGATCCCTGAGATCTCCTTATGAATGGAAGTGGTCCTTGATGCTGGAAAAAATCTTTGCAAGAAAAGATGTTTCAAATCGTTCCAACAAGTTACATCTTTGGGTTGTGAATAATACATCTAGTCTTTTGCAGCTCCATCAAGTGAGAATGGGAATGCTCTTAGTTTGATTTGATATTAAAAAACATTTCTATGTTTTAGTGTTGATCAAACCACATTAAATTCTTTAAAATGTTTTTTTGGATCCTCACCAGAGAGGCCATGAAACTTTGGAAGTAAGTGAATTAACCCAGATTTTAGTTCAAAGTCTGATTCGAGATTTGGGTATGCAATACAATTTGTTTGATAGTTAATATCAGGTGAAGCCAATTCTTGAATGGTTCTATTAAGTTCATTTCCATTATTTTCAAGCATTGGTTCTTGTTTTATGGTTGAATTTGAATTTCTTCCAATTTAAATGTTCTGATATTGGAGTAATTCTCCAACTCGTTGAATGTTGAAACTCCCCGCAGACTGAGAATGTATGATTTGAGCCCTAGGGCTACGTTCAATCTCAGGGTCAAGATCTAAGAGATAATTTGGATTAGTTCATGTCATAAATCAATGAAAGATAAAAATAAGGAAAGTGGACCATAGTAAAATAAAAATTAGAAGTTTTAGTTGATGGTCCAAAAAGAAGTAGCAGAAAATAAAAGAAGAAAAAAATCCGATTGGGTAAAGAAGGAAGAAAGAAGAGAGAAATAGAATAAAAAGTAAAAAAAAAATAAATACCTCTAATTAGTTGAAATAATTACTTGCCTCCCCGGAAACGACGCCAATTTGAATGAGTGATGTCGTGGGAGACCTCAAATGATTAGTGTGATTTTGGGGTACTTAGGTGCAGCAGAGTGGCTGACCAAGGTCGTTTCTCAAAGGAGAAAGTTAATTAAAACAACTTTTCAGATGTATTATAAAAAAAATAAAAGAGAATAGAACTGAAAAACTACTTAAAATTATGGGGGTTTTTTATAGTTTATAAATCTAGAAGTAGTTTGTTGGAAGAAGATTGTATTTTTTTTGTTTTTAATTTTGAAATGAAGTTTGATTAAAAAGACACAACAAGAAGATGTTTTTTTAGAAAATATTTTAAAAGTCGTAATAGATCTAACTATAACTCTTCATTTAATTATTAATAATTATCCTTTAAATCAATATCCACTTAATTATGATCCCCTAATTTGTTGACCCATGAACCCTACAAGATTTAACTTAACCACAAATATGGAATTACTTGAACCCTAGGCTAGCTTTGGAACACGCAATCGCAACACCCTGCTTTGATTGTTGTTATAAGGTTAGATTATGGTTATTGGTTAATTATAGAACATATCCATTCTGGAAATGAGGATGAATTGTGTTTAGGGATTATATTTGAACTCTACAAATATACCCCGTGTGGTCTTGTATGACCGATTAAGATCGCGCTCTCACCATTTACACAAAATCTCGACCACGCATGTTTTTGTGTTAATTATTCAATTGCTTACTTAGTTTCTTAAAATTTAAAAACACAATTCATGTATCATATTAAGTGGATTACAGTATCTCAATGATTCAAAATAATTAAATGAATAAGGATAGAGGTCGATCGATTACTAAAAAGAACTACTCTTCCATGGGTGGTGTAGTCATCGTGGAGACGTTTTGCATGAGCAAAGGATTGAAATGGTAGAACCCAATCTCGTCTCCACTCTTGACTCCAACCCAATTAAGAATATTAAGAGAAGAATAAAAGGGAAGAACACAGAAGATTATTTGAAGGAAGATTCAAGAAACAAACATGAAATAAAAGAAATAAAAAGAGGAGGTGGGAGAGGAGAGCCTTTTTAGAAGAGAGGTTTTCACAAAGCCTTACTTCTTCCAAGAGTTTTTAGGGGATCCCAAGAGACACCCTATCGGCCACACCTTCCCAAAGCCTCGAAAAGACCTCCCAAAGAGTTAAAACCCTCTTTAAATAGAGTTTGTGAGGGCTAGGGTTACATAACTTTTTAAGTGTGAAATGAAAAACTCGTCCAAATATTTTATTCCAAGTTTCACCGCCTAGTTGACATCTAAAAAGCGTGAATTTTCAAGCCTTCAAGAAGGATGATTTGTGAAACATCATGTCCCCGATAATTCCTCAAAATTTGGGCTCAATCCAAGCCCATATGAAGAATATATGGCCCAAATACAGAACCCATGTCTATTCTGCCGAGTCCAGACCACCATTGGATTAATGGCCCATTTACTCCATCCAAATGCACTCTTTAGGTCTAGTGTTTATTCTCTCTCAAATTTACCCAAGAGAAGAAGGTAGTATTATCCTTGTAGTTTATCTTGGGTTGTCGAATCCTCAGAGACCTAAGAAGAAACCTATAGACACGTACATTCTATGGACTGTTTTTGGCTATGAAGTGGCCAACTTGGATTGGTTTTAGATGGGTTTAAAGAAACTCTAAGATACTTAAGTGAATTAAATTTAAAAGAATGAGTTGATCATAGGTTATTTCACGGGGTGGATTGGACGTATTTCCTTTTCAATGATTTCAATTTCTTATATTTGAGATGGATTCATTTAAGAAGATAAAACGACATCATCACTTGCTGATTTAATGCCTACACCCTTAATACTAATCACCTATAAACTTGAAGGATCAAAGTTTTGAGCACTTCAAGGTAAAGGTTCGTAATATCACTTGAAGCGTGTGGCCTTAAATTCAATAAGGACGATGGAGTTTAAAAATCATAAAACAAAAATCTCAATTAAAGAAGTGATTTTATATTAATGAGGTGATAAGTAACATCCACTCCAGCCTCTTTATACTCCCTTGGATCAACCCATAAGTGGTTTATCCCTCCATTGATACCATGGTTTCAATGGAAGTAGAAAGTAGACTCATGAGGGGGGAAATGGAGAAGTAAGAAAACAACAAAAATAAAATGATCACTCCACAGTTGTGTGAATAATTTCACAAGGTTTGGTGTGAATAAATTTACACCTTGATCAAACGGTATAAAAGTGATATGAAGAACAATAGAATAATAGAAGAAAAAGAACTTTTATTAAGAAACTAAAGTGAATTGAACAAGTTACATGTGAAAGACAAATTTGAGACAACAAAATTGCAGCATAACATAACAATTGAACAAAGCACCCAAGATCCTTCAATACTCCAACACCACTGCCTTAAATAGGAATTTTTGAGCCATTGGGTCGAGCCTCCAACAGTCCAAGTCTCCTCAATTAATTTTGGAAGGCCATAGTTGGGTGGAAAGTAAGGGAGAATTGATTTTTCCACCCTTGACCCGAGGTGGCAGCCAGCTTTCCTTCACCGAACAGACGCGTTTGGATGACCTTCTAGATGGCAGAATCAGAGTGGTCCATATAAGAAGAAAATGGAGATCTGGATGTCTTATAACCTCCTGTAAAGGTTGGGCCCATTTGGAGTTTTTTATTCCGAGATATGATCAAATTAGTGGGTTGTTTTTCTGGGATGCAGAATCTGGCCCAGAATTGTATCTCTAACTTGGGGCTCCTTAATGACCACCATAGAGGCAGAATTAGCATTATCTCTTGAAGGGTTATTTGTTCCACAACATTTCTTCTATCATCACACAAAATCTAGGATTCATGGAGCATGTATTTTGGGACCCACAGTCTCATAAGTGGGATGGTGTCCAATTTGCCTTCTCTAGAATTGCTTTCATTCATCTCCAAATATCTCCATCATCGTTTATAAATCATCCATTGATCCCTGAATAAAAAATGTTCACATTTAAGTGTAGATATATTTCCCTAAATATCAAATTAAAATATTGGTAATTACATTCCTTAAAATCAGATGAATCATTGGGCCTAAATTGGTGTATATTAGGCATGAAGTGCACAAATGATGAGAATGGATGTTCATAATGAAAATACACTAACTCGGGCCCATAAGATCAAAAATGAACATTTAATACCATTAAAATGTAATTAAAAATATGTTTTTATTGGATAATCACACCCCCAACTTGAGATTTTCTAGTCTCGAGCAAATAATTCAATGATTTTATTTGAATTCCTTTCTTCAAACACATTATAACAAACAGTGCTCACAATGTAAACTCCACACAAATATATTTTTATAACCTATCGAGATAATTTAAAACAAGATGAATTTAAAAGAAGATCCCAATCCCAATCCCATTCCTTTGATCAAATCCATCATCATACTTCAACCAACTCAATTAGGTGTAACGATGTGTTGTGAATCACAATAGATATGGGGGTTCATTTTCATTCAAGGGGGAAATCATGGAAGCGCTAGGTGGAATAAAATTTAATCCTCATATGAGTATTCTTCATTCCTCTATTTTTTTGGATTTGTTTTGCAATATTTCTATGGTAATTGAGATTGTAGTTAATCAAATTAACCCATGTAGCAAGACTTTGCTGATGACTCCCAGACTCAAAGGCCTTAGGGCACCAAGTGAAGCCCACATACTCGGGCATCGTCTCGAGTAAACTTAATCAAAAACAATTTATATTACCATAAATATAGATAGATTGAAAAAATGAGGGCTATAAAACTCTGGAGTCACGATCCTTAAGTGCCTAAATCCTCACATTTTATCAATCCATTTCTCTACACGCAAATTTTTTATTTATTTTATTTTAATTTTTTTTAAATACTCATATTATTCATAAAAATCAAACCAGCCTATGATATTTATTATTGGACCCCAAAAATTCAAATTACTACCCCACAGTCTAGAGGACGTGCATTGTGGCATTTTGATTTAATGGATAAAAATAAAAATGATTAAAATTATCATTGGACAACCAAACTTCCAAAATCAATGCTTTTAAACTTAATCATGAATTAAATTAAGAGTCAAGGAAATAAAAGTTATTTTCTATGTAGTTTTAATGTGAGAAAAGATGTTATTATATGAATGATAAACGAATTTACTTCTTTTTTTTCATTGTTTTTTTAAACAAACATTTTGTTTCCACACCCCCCAACTTAGAATGAAACTGTCCCTAGTTTCGTAAAAATAAAATTTCGAATGGGGTAGAGAAATAAAAGGGGTGTTAAATAAGGAAATTGAAATATGAGGATCATGGAATGAAGTCACCTAGTGGTTTAAGTTTGAAGTTCATCTCGCTCGAATTTAGTCTTTTGATATCCATGTCGCTTGCAAAGTTCCCTAGTGGAAAAAGGAAAACAAACAAACAAAACAAAACAATATATATATATATAAGTAAAATATAAGTATATATATAAAAATTATAGAATAAGTAAGGACATTAAGTCGTAGGTCAGTGGTAAGCGCGCGCCCCTGTCTCCCTTCGATCCCGGGTTTGAGTCCCTGCGGCTTCGCCGGTTGTGACGGGGTTTTCCCCACGACTTATGGCGTGTCCCCTTTTTTTTATCTTAACCTATAAAATAATAAAAATAAAACAAAATAAACTAATGATGTGTTGTCTCCTTTTTAAATTTCTGGGTAAGGTATTACTCAAGGATCACACCACGTGACACAGATGAATATGGTGATCCCCTTTCGTACCCATCCATACTCATAATAGAAGAACATGTCAAAAGTCTATTTTTTTATTTTTAAATATAAAAATGATTAATTAATCTTATTTGAAAAATAATGATGATTCAGAAAGATTAGAAACATAAAAACCACGGGTTGCCTCCCATGCAGCGCTTTGTTTAACGTCGTTAGCCCGACATAGATCCTAAATTTTTCAATTTTTCCTGGTTCATATATTGGATCAATTAACTCAACATCTTTTTTCTGTTTATTGAATGATTCAATGAATGTTTTTAAACTTTGACCATTGACCTTGAAAATGTGACCACTAGTGGGATCTTGAATCTCTACTGCCCCATAGGGGTACACATGATGCACTATGAAAGGACCTGACCATCTAGACCTTAACTTTCCTGGGTGTAAATGAAGTTTTGAACTATAAAAGAGCACATGTTTTCGCGGTTCAAAATGTTTTACCTTGATATTCCTAGATTGGTAGGCTCGAACTCTAGCTTTATTGAACCTTGAATTTTCATCAGCCTCTATCCTTAATTCCTCCAATTCATTGAGATCTAATTTCCTTTTTGTTCCGGCCAATGAGAGGTCATAATCCATTTTCTTAATTTCCCAAAACGCCTTATGCTCAATTTCAACAGGTAAATGGCATGCTTTTCTATAAACCAACCTATATGGTGACATTCCTACGATGGTTTTAAATGTTGTACGATATGCCCAAAGAGCATCCAAGAGTTTCTCAGACCAATCTTTCCTACAAGGATTGATAGTTTTCTCAAGAATTTGTTTGATTTCATGATTGGCTAACTCAGCTTGACCATTGGTCTGTGGGTGGTAAGCAGTGGACACTTTGTGAGAAATTCCATATTTTTCCATGAGTGATGAGAATGGACAATTGAAAAAATGAGTTCCATGATCATTTATGATAGACCTAGGAATTCCAAATCTAGATAAGATGTTTTATTTTAGGAATCTAATCACAGTTTGATGATCATTGGGTTTTGTGGGAATGGACTCAACCCATTTTGAGACATAATCAACAGTTAAGAGAATGTAGAGGTATCCCCTGGAGTTTGGGAAAGGACCCATGAAATCAATTCCCCAACAGTCAAAGATTTCAACCACTAAGATGGGAGTGAGTGGCATTTGATTCCTTTTTGGGATGGACCCTACTTGTTGACACCTAGGAAAGCTTTAACAAAATGTGTAGGAGTCCCTTGAAAGAGTGGGCCAGAAGAGACCACATTGAAGAATCTTAGAAAATGTTTTCTTAGAGGAAAAGTGACCTCCACATGCCTCACTATGACAGAATTTAAGGATGGAATCTTGTTCAGATTCTAGAACACACCTCCTAATAACTTGCTTAGGGAAGAACTTATAGATGTATGGATCATCAAACACATAATGTATAACATCAGAAAGGAATTTCCTTCGAGCTTGAGTCCCTAAGAATTTTGGAATGACTCCTGTAACTAAGAAATTGGTTATGTCGGCATACCAAGGGCAGTCACTGACAGAGTATAGGTGTTCATCAGGGAATGAATCAGACACAGAAAGGTGGTTTTATTTGTCTTTGAATTCCATCCTAGATAGGTGATCAACTAAAAAATTTTCAACACCCTTTTTATCCTTGATTGTGAGGTCAAATTATTGTAAGAGAGGGACCCACCTAATCAGTCTAGCCATGGCATCTTGTTTTGGGAAGAGGTATTTTAGTGCATAATGGTCCGTGAACACAGTTATGGGGGATCCTAAGAGGTGGGACCTAAACTTCTCTAAATAAAACACAATAGAATATAACTCCTTTTCAGTAGTGGTTTGGTTTATTTGGGCATCATTTAAGGATTTTCTTGCATAAGCAATGAAATAAGGAGTTTTATCACAACGTTTTCCTAACACAGCTCCAACATCAAAGTCACTGGCATCACACATAAGTTCAAAAGGAAGGTTCCAATTTGGAGATTTCATAATGGGAGGAAAGGTGAGAGAGGATTTGAGGGTTGAGAATCAACCCTCACAGATTTCTGTCCAAACAAATGGAGCATCCTTTACTATGAGAGCCCAAAGGGGACGGGATATTGAACTAAAGTCCTTGATGAATCTTCTATAGAAACCAGAATTTCCTAATAAAGACCTCACTTCCTTGACAGTTTTGGGTGATGGAAGGTGATGAATGATGTCAACCTTTTCTTTATCAACTTCAATCCCCCTACTCGAGACCAGATGTCCTAGAACAAGTCCCTCTTTAACCATGAAGTGGCATTTTTCCCAGTTTAGGACCATATTATTTTCTTTACATCTTGACAAGACTCTCTCCACATTCTACAGACATCCCTCAAATGTATCCCCAAACATAGAGAAGTCATCCATGAAGACCTCTAGAAAATCCCCTACCATGTTTGAGAAGATTCCCATCATGCACCGTTGGAAGGTTCCAGGGGCATTGCATAACCCGAAGGGCATGCGTTTGAAATCAAAGGTTCCAAATGGACATGTGAATGTAGTATTCCATTGATCCTCTAGGGAGACGTCAATTTGATTGTACTCCGAGTACCCATCCAAGAAAAATTAGAAGGCATGACCTGCCACTCTCTCAAGGACTTGGTCAATGAATGGTAATGAGAAATGGTCTTTCTTGGTGAATGAGTTTAGCTTCCTGTAGTCAATGCAGACCCTCCATCCACTACTCACCCTTGTTGGAAGAATCTCTCCATCCTCATTGGTTATCACTGTGATTCCATCCTTTTTTGGAACCACATGGATTGGGCTCACCCACTCACTCTCAGCTATGGGATATATGATACCATCTTTTAACAATTTCATAAGTTCCTTCCTTACTACCTCCATGAGATTAAGATTGAGTCGTCTTTGAGGTTGACGACATGGCTTTGAATCAAATTCCAGAAAAATCCTATGAGTCCCAACAAGTGGGCTAATCCTGGGAATATCAGATAGGGTCCAACCAATGGATTTCTTATGTTTCCAAAGGACATCTAGAAGCATCCTCTCATGATCGGATTCAAGAGAAGAATAAATGACAATATGATGTGTTTGATTTTCTCCTAGAAAGGCATACTTTAGTGCAGTAGGAAGTTCATTCAATTCCAGATCAGGTTGGTTCAGAATTTCAGCAGAATATTGGGACATTGGATCAAGATCAATTTTATTTCCTAAAGTTTTAGACAGGATTGATTCCCCACATGTAGAAGTTTCAGCTACTAGATTTGCCTTATCAGATTTAGGGAAGGATGTTGGAGTGGTCTCAATGAAAGTGGTTTCCTGGAAGGTTTCACTGATTGTTGGACCCAAGACTTCATCATAAGAGCAATTTGAAAATGATTCAAGCCAAGGAGATAAAATTCCTTCATGTGAACAATGGAAATCAATCTCATCCTGACTTAAAAATTCATCAAATATTCCTTGATGTTCCATGTATTCATTATCAATGCTTCCTATCATGTTTACTTCATGAATTTCCTCGTCATCCCCTATTTGTGAGCTTGCATTATAGATGTCCAAGTCTAGACTCATGTTCCCAAAGGTGACGGTCATGTTCCCCTTTAGGACTCAGATAACAGAGTTGATTGTTGCAAGAAAAGGACGGCCAAGGATGATTGGGGTTTGTTCCTTATTTCCTAATTTTGGAATGTTGTCAAGGACAATAAAGTCAGCAGGGTAGATGAAGTTTTCAACCTTTACCAGAATATCCTTTAAAATCCTCTTTGGAACCCTAATGCTACGATCAGAAAGCTGGAGTGTGACAGATGTGGGTTGGAGTTCTTCTAGGCCTAACTGGAAGTACACAGCATATGGGATGATATTGACACTAGAACCTAGGCCACACAAGGCCTTGACAACTTTTCTCTCTCCTAGTTCATCATTTTTGTAAGGGCAACCCGGGTCTTTCAACTTAGGAGGAATGGTCCCTTGAATGGTGGTACTCACATCAGCAGCCAAAAGGACTTGGTTTTTATGTGAAAAATTTCTTTTAAAAGTGAAAAAGTCCTTAAGGTACTTTGAGTAGGAAGGTATGGTTTGGATGGAATCGAGAAGGGGAATGTTCAACTTGACTTGTGAGAAGATTTCCCTCAATGTTTCACTCAGTTCAGGCTTGGGTTTCCCCCTCATGCATTGAGGAAATGGTGAAGGATGTGGGGTTGTTTTTTGAAGAGTTGTTTCTTTCACATTGTTATCAGTTTCCTCAGTCTGATCTTGGGATCATTTGAATTTTCATCCAAGTTTGAATCTTCAGGTGGGTTCTGAATTAGTTGTTCAGGTTTCTCAATTGATTTCCAACTTCTTAAAAAAGTCACAGCCTTTAGTTGTTCATGAGTTATTTGAGTTCAACTTGACTCTCCCCTTTAAGTTGACGATAGAACCGCCTGAGTAGGCATGGGTGCCTTTCCAGTTTTTATGGTTTGAAGTTCTTGTTTAAGGTAAGAGACTTTTGAGTTCATCCTTTCCATTTGTTTGCATAGTTGTTCTAGTAGGCTTTGTGGAACAGTTTGGGTGGGTGCTTGAGTAGGTTGTTTTATCCCAGGGGGATATTTTGGAGGTGGGATGGTTTGTTGAAAATGGAACGGTGGCTGTTGGTATTGGATAGGTTGGGTTTGGAACTGGTTATGGGTTTGGTAGTTCTGATGGGGGTAAGGATTTTGTACATGTGGTTGGCTAGGTTGTTGGTTATCCTTCCAGTGGAAGCCTGGGTGGTCATTATACCTTGGGATGAAGTTGTTTTGGTATTGAGGCTTTTGAAAGTTCAAAGCATTTGATTCCACTGCAGGTCCTCCTAAAAGAACATCCTTGATGGATGGAATAGTTGGGCAGTTGTCTGTCTTATGGTCATGTTTGTCACAAATTGTGAAAACAATGTCTACAGTTTGGATTTCATGGACTTTACTAAGGTCTATCTCTTCAACCTTCCTAGAGAGTGCTACGAGTTTAGCCCTGAGGTTTTCCTCTTCTCTAACTGTATGAATTCCAGTAGTTCTTTGTAGCTTTTCAGAATAAGGTAAAGTTCCCCATGTTTGGTTTTGTTTATAAAGGCTTTATAGATACTCGTAATCATCATTTGATGCTTTGTTTTTAAAGGTTTCATTACACATCATGTCAATGAATTGTTTGTTCCCCGGAACCAACCCTTCATATAAAATTCTCACTTGTTCAGGAATAGAAAAACCATGGTGTGGAACCATGTTTAGAGTGTCTTTGAACCTTTCCCATGTTTCATATAATGACTCTCCCTCTTTTTCAAAAAAGTTTTGGATACTCTTTTTAAGTGCAATTGTTTTGTGGTGGGGAAAGTATTTTTTGTAGAATTTTCTTTGTAGTTGGTCCCAAGAGTTGATGGATGATGGTCTCAAATTTTTTATCCAATTTTTAGCTCGATACTTTAAATAAAAAGGAAATAGCCTCATCTTATCTGATTCTAGTTGATGTTGGGGACATATGGTTTCTACAATGTCATTGAACTCCTTAATGTGCAAGTATGGCATATCGGACTCCATTCCATGGAATGTGGGAAGGTGGTTTAGGACATGGGGTTTAAAGATGTTTTTGGAATCTCCTAGGGAATTGTGTCTAATGAATGAGGGGGCATTGGTCCAGGAAGGTGTGAGGTAGTCATTCATGGTTTGATCGACCGCATTCCCTAAGTTTGGGGCTGCCTCATTTGGGTTTCCATTTTGGTTTCCACTCGGGTTTATGAGTTGGTTTCTTTGAAGACCTTACATTGAAATGGGCTCAATTTTAGACTCTAGAGTATTAGGAAGAATATGATCTAATGGAATGAGTTCCCTTGGTTTACTTGACTCCCCAACCCCAGGACTATCCACCCTAACCAGACGGTTTGATTGATCGCGGGTGTAGGCGGACATGCACCAAAAGAAAAAAACGAGAAGGGGACAAGATAATATAATTTGGATGAGAAAAGAATAAATGGGGGAAAATAGAATGGGTGTTTATATGACTTACTTGGGTCCCCAGAAATGGCACCAAAATTTGATTCTCGTTCAAATTTCCCCAAGAGAAGAAGGTAGGATGATCCTTGTTGTTTAGCTTGGGTTGTCAAATCCTCAGAGACCTAAGAAGAAACCTATAGACACGTACATTCTATGGACTATTTTTGGCTATGAAGTGGCCAACTTGGATTAGTTTTATATGGGTTTAAAGAAACTCTAAGAGACTTAAGTGAATTCAATTTAAAATAATGAGTTGATCCTAGGTTATTGCTCGGGGTGGATTGGACATATTTCCTTTTCAATGATTTCAATTTCTTATATTTGAGATGGATTCATTTAAGAAGATAAAACAAAATCATAACTTACTTATTTAATGCCTACACCCTTAATACTAATCACCTATACTCTTGAAGGATCAATGTTTTGAGCACTTCAAGGTAAAGGTTCGTAATAGCACTTGAAGCGTGTGGCCTTAAATTCAACAAGGACGATGGAGTTTAAAAATCATAAAATAAAAATCTCAATTAAAGAAGTGATTTTACATTAATGAGGTGATAAATAACATCCAATACAGCCCATTTATAGTCCCTTGGATCAACCAATAAGTGGGTTAAACCTCTATTGATCCCATGGTTTCAATGGAAGCAGAAAGTATACTCATGAAGGAGGAAATGGAGAAGTAAGAAAACAACAAAAATAAAATGATCACTCCACCATTGTGTGAATAATTTCACAAGGTTTTGTGTGAATAAATTCACACCTTGATCCAAAGGTATCAAATTGATATGAAGGACAACATAATAAGATAATAAGAATAACTTTTATTAAGAAACTAAAGTGAATTGAACAACTTACATTTGAAAGACAAATTTGAGACAACAAAATTGCAGCATAACATAACAATTGAACAAAGCACCCAATATCCTTGAATCCCCCGAAACCAATGCCTTAAATAGGAATTTTTGAGCCCTTGGGTCGAGACTCCAACAGTAAAAGTATCCTCAATTAATTTTGGTAGGCCATAGGTGGGTGGAAAGTAAGGGAGAGTTGATTTTTCCACCCTTGACCCGAGGTGGCATCCAGCTTTCCTTCACCGAACGGACACATTTGGATGACCTTCTAGATGGCATAATAAGAGTAGGACATATAAGAGGAAAATGTATCTCCGTATGTCTTCTAACATTCTATAAAATTTGGACCCATTTGGAGTTAGGGATTCCGAGATATGATCAAATTAGTGGGATGTTGTTCTGGGCCGCATAATCTGGCCCAGAATTGTATCTCTAAATTGGGGCGCCTTAATGACCACCATAGAAGACGAATTAGCATTATCTCCTGAAGGGTGATTTGTTCCTAAACACTTCTTATATCATCCCACAAAATTTGGGATTCATTGGGCCTGTATGTTGGGCCCCACAGTCTCATAAGTGGGATGGTGTCCAATCTGCCTTCTCTAGAATTCCTTCCATTCATCTCCAAATATCTCCATCATCGTTTATAAATCATCCATTGATCGCTGAATGAAAAATGTTCACATTTAAGTGTAGATATAGTTACCAAAATATCAAATTAAAATATTTATAATTACATTCCTTAGAATCAGATGACTCATTGGGCCTAAATTGGTGTATATTAGGCATGAAGTGCACAAATGATGAGAATGGATGTTCATAATGAAAATACACTAACTCAGGCCCATAAGATCAAAAATGAACATTTAATACCATTAAAATGTAATTAAAAAATATGTTTTTTTGGATAATCACACCCCCAAACTTGAGATTTTCTAGTCCCGAGCAAATAATTCAATGATTTTATTTGAATTCCTTTCTTCAAACACATGATAACAAATAGTGCTCACAATGTAAACTCCACACAAATATATTTTTATAACCTATCAAGATAATTTAAAAAAAGATGAATTTAAAAGAAGATCCCAATACCAAGACCATTCCTTTGATCAAATCCATCATCATACTTCAACCAACTCAATTAGGTGTAATGATGTGTTGTGAATCACAATAGATATGGGGGTTCATTTTCATTCAAGGGGGAAATCATGGAAGCACTAGGTGGAATCACATTTAATCCTCATATGAGTATTCTTCATTCCACTTTTTTTTGGATTTTTTTTTTCAATATTTCTATAGTAATTGAGATTGTAGTTAATCAAATTAACCCATGTAGCAAGACTTTGCTGATGACTCCAAGACTCAAAGGCCTTAGGGCACCAAGTGAAGCCCACATACTCGGGCATCATCACGAGTTAACTTAATCAAAAAAAAATTCATATTACCATAAATAGAGATATATTGAAAAACTCAGGGCTATACAACTCTATAGTCACAATCCTTAAGTGCCTAAAGCCTCGCATTTTATCAATCCATTTCTCTACACGCAAAAAAAATTTAATTTATTTAATTTATTTATTTTATTTATTTTATTATTATTTTTGAATACTCATATTATTCATAAAAATCAAACCAGCCAATGATATTTATTATGGGACCCCAAAAATTCAAATTAGTACCCCACAGTATAGAGGACGTGCATTGTGGCATTTTTATTTAATGGATGAAAATAAAAACGATGAAAATTTTCATTGGACAACCAAACTTCCAAAATCAATGCTTTTAAACTTAATCATGAATTAAATTAAGATTCAAGGAAATAAAAGTTATTTTCTATGTAGTTTTAATGTGAGAAAAGATGTTATTATATGAATGATAAAGGAATTTTACTTCTTTTTTTTATCATTGTTTTTTTAAACAAACATTTTGTTTCCACACCCCCCAACATAGAATGAAACTGTCCCTAGTTTCGTAAAAATAAAATTTAGAATGGGGTAGAGGAATAAAAGGGGAGTTCAATAATAAAATTTAAATATGAGGATCATGGAATGAAGTCACCTAGTGGTTGAAGTTTGAAGTTCTTCTCGCTCGAATTTAGTCCTTTGATATACATGTCGCTTGCAAAGTTCCCTAGTAGAAAAAGGAAAAAAAATAAACAAAACAAAACAATATATATATATAAGTAAACTATAAGTATATATATATATAAATTATAGAATAAGTAAGCACATTAAGTCGTAGGTCAGTGGTAAGCGGGCGCCCCTGTCTCCCTTCGGTCCCGAGTTCGAGTCCCCGCGGCTTCGCCGGTTGTGACGGGGTTTGCCCCATGGCCTATGGCGTGTCCCCTTTTTTAATTATTATTATTATTATTATTTTTATTTTTATCTTAACCTATAAAAAAATAAAAAAAAAATAAACGGATGATACATTGTCTCCTTTTTAAATTTCTGGGTAAGGTATTACTCATGGATCACACCACGTGACATGGATGAATATGGTGCTTCCCTTTCGTACCCATCCATACTCATAATAGAAGAACAGGTCAAAGTTTATTTTTTATTTTTAAATATAAAAATGATTAATTAATCTTATTTGAAAAATAAAGATGATTCAGAAAGATTATAAACATAAAAACTACGGGTTGCCTCCCGTGAAACACTTTGTTTAACGTCGTTAGCCCGACATAGATCCTAAATTTATCAATTTTTTCCTGGTTCATAGATTGGATCAATTAACTCAACATCTATTTCCTGTTTATTGAATGATTCAATGAATGTTTTTAACCTTTGACCATTGACCTTGAAAATGTGACCACTAGTGGGATCTTGAATCTCTACTGCCCCATGGGGGTATACATGATGCACTATGAAAGGACCTAACCATCTAGACCTTAACTTTACCGGGTGTAAATGAAGTTTTGAACTATACAAGAGCACAAGTTTTCCCAGTTCAAAATGTTTGACCTTGATATTCCTAGATTGGTAGGCTTGAACTCTAGCTTTATTGATCCTTGAATTTTCATAAGCCTCCATCCTTAATTCCTCCAGTTCATTGAGATCTAATTTTCTTTTTGTTCTGGCCAATGAGAGGTCATAATCCATTTTCTAAATTGCCCAAAAGGCCTTATGCTCAATTTCAACAGGTAAATGGCATTCTTTTCCATAAACCAACCTATATGGGGACATTCCTAGGATGGTTTTAAATGTTGTACGATATGCCCAAAGAGCATCCAAGAGTTTCTCGGACCAATCTTTCCTACAAGGATTGATATTTTTCTCAAGAATTTGTTTGATTTCATGATTGTCTAACTCAGCTTGACCATTGGTCTGTGGGTTGTAACCATTGGACACTTTGTGAGAAATTCCATATTTTTCCATGAGTGATGAGAATGGATGATTGCAAAAATGAGTTCCACGGTCACTTATGATAGCCCTAGGAATTCCAAATCTAGAGAAGATGTTTTCTTTTAGGAATCTAATCATAGTTTGATGATCATTGGATTTTGTGGGAATGGCCTTAACCCATTTTGAGACATAATCGAAAGCTAAGAGAATGTAGAGATATCCCTTAGAGTTTGGAAAATGACCCATGAAATCAATTCCCCAACAGTCAAAGATTTCAACCACTAAGATGGGAGTGAGTGGCATTTGATTCCTTTTTGTGATGGACCCTACTTGTTGACACCTAGGACAACTTTAACAAAATGTGTAGGAGTCCCTTAAAAGGGTGGGCCAGAAGAGACCACATTGAAGAATCTTAGAAAATGTTTTCTTAGAGGAAAAGTGACCTCCACATGCCTCACTATGACCGAATTTAAGGATGGACTCTTGTTCAGATTCTGGAACACACCTCCTAATGACTTGGTCAGGGAAAAACTTATAGAGGTATGGATCATCAAACACATAGTGTCTAACATCAGAAAGTAATTTCCTTCGAGCTTGAGTCCCTAAGAATTTTGGAATGACTCCTGTAAATAAGAAATTGGCTATGTCAGCATACCAAGGGAAGTCACTGACAGAGTATAGGTGTTCATCAGGGAATGAATCAGACACAAAAGGTGGTTTGAGTTGTCTTTGAATTCCATCCTAGATAGGTGATCATCTACAACATTTTCAACTCCCTTTTTATCCTTGATTATGAGGTAAAATTCTTGTACGATAAGGACCCACCTAATCAATCTAGCCTTGGAATCTTGTTTCTGGAAGAGGTATTTTAGTGCAGAATGGTCCGTGAACACAGTGATGGGGGATCCTAAGAGGTAGGACCTAAACATCTCTAAATAAAACACAATATAAAGTAACTCATTTTCAGTAGTGGTGCAGTTTATTCGGCATCATTTAAGGATTTGCTTGCATAGGCAATGAAATAAGGAGTTTTATCACAGCGTTGTCCTAACACAGATCCAACAACAAAGTCACTGGAATCACACATAAGTTCAAAATGAAGGATCCAATTTGGAGATTTCATAATGGGAGGAGAGGTGAGAGAGGATTTGAGGGTTGATAATGAACCCTCGCAGATTTCTGTCCAAACAAATGGAGCATCCTTTACTAGGAGACCACAAAGGGGACGAGATATTGAACTAAAGTCCTTGATGAATCTTCTATAAAAACTATCATGTCCAAATAAAGACCTCACCTATTTGACAGTTTTGGGTGATGGAAGGTGACGAATGATTTCAACCTTTTCTTTATAAACTTCAATCCCCCTACTCGAGACCAGATGGCCTAGAACAAGTCCCTCTTTAACCATGAAATGGCATTTTTCCCAGTTTAGCACCAGATTCTTTTCTTCACATCTTGAAAAGACTCTCTCCATATTCTATAGACATCCCTCAAATGTGTCCCCAAACACAGAGAAGTCATCCATGAAGACCTCTAGATAATCCCCTACCATGTCTGAGAAGATTCCCATCATGCACCGTTAGAAGGCTCCAGGGGCATTGCATAACCCGAAGGGCATGCGTTTGAAAGCAAAGGTTCCAAATGGACATGCGAATGTAGTCTTCCCTTGATCCTCTAGGGAGACCTCAATTTGATTGTACTCCGAGTACCCATCTAAGTAACAGTAGAAGGTATGACCTACCACTCTCTCAAGGACTTGGTCAATGAATGGTAAGGGGAAATAGTCCTTCTTGGTGAATGAGTTTAGCTTCCTATAATCAATGCAAACCCTCCATCCACTACTCACCATTGTTGGAAGAATCTCTCCTTCCTCATTGGTTATCACTGTGATTCCGGCCTTTTTTGGAACCACTTGGATTGGGCTCACCCACTCACTCTCAGCTATGGGATATATGATACCAGCTTTTAACAATTTCATAAGTTCCTTCCTTACTACCTCCATGAGATTAGGATTGAGTCGTCTTTGAGGTTGACGACATGGCTTTGAATCAGATTCCAGAACAATCCTATGAGTCCCAACAAGTGGGCTAATCTCGGGAATATCAGATAGGGTCCAACCAATGGCTTTCTTATGTTTCCTAAGGACATCTAGAAGCATCCTCTCATGATCGGCTTCAAGAGAAGAAGAAATGACAATAGTATGTGTTTGATTGTCCCCTAGGAAGGCATACTTTAGTGAAAAAGGAAGTTCCTTCAATTCAAGATCAGGTTGGTTCAGAATTTCAGTAGAATATTGGGACATTGGATCAAGATCAATTTTATTTCCTAAAGTTTTAGACAGGATTGATTCCCCACATGTAGAAGTTTCATCTACTATATTGGCCTGATCAGATTTAGGGAAGGATGTTGGAGTGGTCTCCATGAAAGTGGTTTTCTGAAAGGTTTCACTGATTGTTGGACCTAAGACTTCATCATAAGAGCAATTTGAAAATGATTCAAGCCAATGAGATAAACTTCCTTCATGTGAACAAATGAAATCAATCTAATCTTGACATAAACATTCATCAAATATTCCTTGATGTTCCATGGATTCATTATCAATTATTCCTATCATTTTTACTTCATGAATGTCCTCGTCATCCCCTATTTGTGAGCTTGCATTATAGATGTTCAAGTCTAGACTCATGTTCCCAAAGGTGATGGTCAGTTCACATTTAGGACTCGGATAACAGAGTTGATTGTTGCAAGAAAAGGATGGCCAAGGATGATTGGGGTTTGTTCCTTATTTTCTAAGTTTGGATGGTTTTCATGGACAATGAAGTCAGCAGGGTAGATGAAGTTTTCATCCTTTACCAGAACATCCTTTAAAATCCCCTTTGGAACCATAATGCAACGATCAGCAAGCTGAAGTGTGACAGATGTGGGTTGGAGTTCTTCTAGGCCTAATTGGAAGTACACAACATATGGGATGAGATTGACACTAGCACCTAGGTCACACAAGGCCTTGACAACTTTTCACTCTCCTAGTTAAAAATTTATGTAAGAGAAACCCGGTTCTTTCAACTTAGGAGGAATGGTCCCTTGAATGGTGGTACTCACATTATCAGCCAAAAGGACTTGGTTTTTATGTGAAAATTTTCTTTTAAAAGTGCACAAGTCCTTAAGGTACTTTGAGTAGGAAGGTATGGTTTGGATGGAATCGAGAAGGGGAATGTTCAACTTGACTTGTGAGATTATTTCCCTCAATGTTTCACTCAGTTAAGGCTTCGGTTTCCCCCTCATGCATTGAGGAAATGGTGCAGGTTGTGGGGTTGTCTGTTGAAGAGTTGTTTCTTTCACATTGTTATCAGTTTCCTTAGTTTGATCGTGGGATTCATTTGAATTTTCATCCAAGTTTGAATCTTCAGGTGGGTTCTGAATTAGTTGTTCAGGTTTCTCAATTGATTTCCCACTTCTTAAAATAGTCACAGCCTTTAGTTGTTCATGAGTTGTTTGAGTGCAACTTGACTCTCCCCTTGAAGTTGAGGATGGCACCGCCTGAGTAGGCATGGGTGCCTTTCCAGTTTTTATGGTTTGAAGTTCTTTTTTAAGGGAAGAGACTTCTGAGTTCATCCTTTACATTTGTTTGCATAGTTGTTCTAGTAGGCTTTGTGGAACAGTTTGGGTGGGTTCTTCAGTAGTTTGGTTTATCCCAGGGGGATATTTTGGAGGTGGGATGGTTTGTTGAAAATGGACCAGTGGCTGTTGGTATTGGATAGGTTGGGTTTCGAATTGGTTATGGGTTTGGTAGTTCTGATGGGGGTAAGGATTTTGTCCCTGTGGTTGGCTAGCTTGTTGGTTATCTTTCCAGCGGAAGCCTGGGTGGTCATTATACCTTGGGTTGAAGTTGTTTTGGTATTGAGGCTTTTGAAAGTTCAATGCATTTACTTCTGCTGTAGGTCCTCCTAAAAGAACAACCTTGATAGATGGAATAGTTGGGCAGTTGTCTGTCTTATGGTCATGTTTGTCACAAATTGTGCAAACAAGGTCTACAGTTTGGATTTCATGGACTTTCTTAAGGTCTATCTCTTCAACCTTCCTAGAGAGTTATATGAGTTTAGCCCTAAGGTTTTTCTCTTCTCTAAGTGTATGAATTCTAGTAATTATTTGTAGATTTTCAGAATAAGGTGAAGTTCCCCATGTTTGGTTTTGTTTAGAAAGGCTTTATAGATACTCGTAAGAATCATTTGAGGCTTTGTTTTTAAAGGTTCCATTACACATCATGTCAATGAATTATTTGTTCCCCAGACCCAACCCTTCATAGAAAATTCTCACTTTTTCAGGAATAGAAAAACCATGGTGTGGAACCATGTTTAGAGTGTCTTTGAACCTTTCCCATGTTTCATAGAATGACTCTCCCTCTTTTTCGAAAAAGTTTTGGATACCCTTTTTAAGTGCAATTGTTTTGTGGTGGGGAAAGTATTTTTTGTAGAATTCTTTTTGTAGTTGGTCCCGAGAGTTGATGGATAATGGTCTCAAATTTTTTAGCCAATTTTTAGCTCGATACTTTAATGAAAAAGGAAATATCCTCATCTTAGCTGATTCTAGTTGATGTGGGGGACACATGGTTTCTACAATGTCATTGAACTCCTTAATGTGCAAGTATGGCATATCGGACTCCATTCCATGGAATGTGGGAAGGTGGTTTAAGATTTGGGGTTTAAAGATGTAGTTGGAATCTCCTAGGGAATTATGTCTAATTCATGAGGGGCATTGGTCCAGAAAGGTGTGAGGTAGTCATTCATGGTTTGATCGACCGCATTCCCCAAGTTTGGGGCTGCCTCATTTGGTTTTCCATTTTGGTTTCCACCCGGGTGTATGAGTTAGTTTCTTTGAAGACCTTACATTGAAATGGGATAAATTTTAGACTCTAGATTATTATGAATATTAGGATCTAATCTAATGAGTTCCCTTGGTGTACTTGACTCCCTAACCCCAGGACTATCCACCCTAACTAAACGATTTGATTGATCGCGGGTGTAGGCAGACATGTGCCAAAAAAAACGAGAAGGGGATAAGACAATAGAATTTGGATGAGAAAAGAAGAAGTGGGGGAGAATAGAATTTTTGTTTATATGAATTACTTGGGTCCCTGGAAACGGTGCCAAATTTTGATTCTCGCTCAAATTTACCCAAGAGAAGAAGGTAGGACGGTCCTTGTAGTTTAGCTTGGGTTGTCGAATCCTCAGAGACCTAAGAAGAAACCTATAGACACGTACATTCTATGGAATGTTTTTGGATATGAAGTGGCCAACTTGGATTGGTTTTATATGGGTTTAAATAAACTCTAAGAGACTTAAGTGAATTCAATTTAAAATAATGAGTTGATCCTAGGTTATTGCTCGGGGGTGGATTGGACGTATTTCCTTTTCAATGATTTCAATTTCTTATATTTGAGATGGATTCATTTAAGAAGATAAAAAAACATCATCACTTACTGATTTAATGCCTAAAACCTTAATACTAATCTCTTATACACTTGAAGGATCAATGTTTTGAGAACTTCAAGGTAAATGTTCGTAATAGCACTTGAAGAGTGTGGCCTTAAATTCGACAAGGACGACGGAGTTTAAAAATTATAAAATAAAAATATCAATTGGAGAAGTGATTTTACATTAATGAGGTGATAAATAACATCCAATATAGACCCTTTATACTCCCTTGGATCAACCCATAAGTGGGTTAGCCCTCCATTGATCTCATGGTTTCAATGGAAGCGGAAAGTAGACTCATAAGGGAGGAAATGGAGAAGTAAGAAAACAACAAAAATAAAATGATCACTCCACCATTGTGTGAATAATTTCACAAGGTTTGGTGTGAATAAATTCACTCCTTGATCCAATGGTATCAAATTGATATGAAGAGCAACAGAATAAGAGAAGAAGAAGAACTTTTATTAAGAAACTAAAGTGAATTGAACAACTTACATTTGAAAGACAAATTTGAGACAACAAAATTGCAGCATAAAATAACAATTGAACAAAGAACCCAAGATCCTTAAATCTTCCAACACCAATGCCTTAAATAGGAATTTTTGAGCTTTTGGGTCGAGCCTCCAACATTCCAAGTCTCCTAAATTAATTTTGGTAGGCCATAGGTGGGTGGAAAGTAAGGGAGAGTTGATTTTTCCACCCTTGACCCGAGGTGGCAGCCAACTTTCCTTCACCGAACAGACGCATTTGGATGACCTTCTAGATGGCAGAATAATAGTGGGACATATAATAATAACATTGATCTCCAGATGTCTTATAACCCTCTGTAAAATGTGGGCCCATTTGGAGTTTTTATTCTGAGATATGATCATATTAGTGGGCTGTTTTTCTGGGCCGCAGAATCTGGCCCAGAATTGTATCTCTAACTTGGGGCGCCTTAATGGACACCATAGAGGCCGAATTAGCATTATCTCCTAATATATGATTTTTTCCTAAACATATTTTATATCATCTCACAAAATGTGGGATTCATTGGGCCTGTATTTTGGGCCCCATAGTCTCATTAGTGGGCTGGTGTCCAATCTGCCTTCTCTAGAATTGCTTCCATTCATCTCCAAATATCTCCTTCATCATTTATGAATCATCCATTGATACCTGAATGAAAAATGGTCAAATTTAAGTGTAGATATATTTACCTAAATATAAAATTAAAATATTGATAATTAAATTCCTTAGAATCAGATGAATCATTGGGCCTAAATTGGTGAATATTAGGCATGAAGTGCACAAATGATGAGAATGGATGTTCATAATGAAAAGGCACTAACTCAGGCCCATAAGATCAAAAATGAACATTTAATACCATTAAAAGGTAATTAAAAAATATGTTTTTATTGGATAATCAATTTTCCTGAATGAAAGTTGTATAAAATTAAGTTAGGAACACAGTTACAAAATATTAAGTTCAAATAATAAATATTAAAATATTTATCTTCAAAATACTACAGTACATTTTAAAAGGGTAAAACTGGAATTTTTATCAAATTTTCAAATGAATGATCTAATCCCAAATATTTCATAAATGAATATATTTAGCACAATGTGAGGAAATTATAACATTTATTATCAATAAAATATTCAACAAAATAGTGTTTTATCAGAATCATATCAACATGGTGATGTAAAGGGCTGAGGTTGGATCTACCCCATTGGCATTTAGTGGAGCATAAGTGTTTCAAATTTGGTATATGAGGATGGATCTAGAAAGGAAAAGGGTGTGTGTGTTGCGTACATCCATCCCTCAATGGCCTATTGTGATGGTTGTGGCTAGATAAACAAGGTTGAGCTTAAAGAATATGTGAAACGTGTGAGGTGTAACCACTGAAGAACTGAGTGTGGTGGGAGGCGTTAATAAAATAAATTGGCACATGCCTTAGATTTGGGGTGAATCGATTTGTTGAGAAAGTTGATCGGTGGTATCGATAGGCTTCAGCAGGAGAAACGATAGAGGTCTGGTTTCGTGAGAGCTTGAATGCATGGATATGGGATGACCTAGTTAGCGTTCTTTTATAAGAACACATAAGTATTTTATCAGTGCTTTAAAAAAAATTACTGATAAGGATACCCGTTTATCTGTGCTAAAAGTGCACTGATAAAACGATTATTTATCAGTGCTAAAATTCTAGCACTGATAAAGAGTAGTTTTATGAGCGTTTTTTTAGTGCTGATAAAGATATATAATTATTAGCACTAAAAAAGCGCTAATAAAGAACTAATTTTAATTATTTATATTTATAATTATAAATAAATATATTTAAAATATTTCTATATGTTTATAAATATTCATACATATTTATATATATATTTATAAAATTAAAAATATATAAAAATATATTTATTATAATTTTATAATTATATATATATATATTTATAATTATAAATAAATATATTTATAAGTATTTATAGATAATGATAAATATAATTATATATATATATATTTATTTATTTATAATTATATATATTTTTTTATTTATTAATAATTATATATATATTTATTAATTTATTAATATATATTTATAAAATTATAATAAATATATTTATTATTTAAATATATTTATTTTAATTTTATAATTATTTAAATATATATATATATATAATTATAAATAAAAATATATATTAGGTGTTTGGGGGTATAATTACATTAAACACACATACCACACACACAGGCCTAAAAGGTATGTCATAGCCCTCACAAGGGATAACCTACCCAACAAGCTACTATATTACATAATATTTGATGGCCAGAAGGCCAAGTGGGCATGAATCCCATTACATTTTTGATCCATGGCCCATTTTGTGAATAGAAACATGATTGCAACAGTACTACTACAGTGTCGCCACCACTACAGTACTTGCTACAATACTCACCATTGCTACAGTACCGCTGTAGTACCCCCACCGCCGCTACAGTGCCACGAGTGAACAATTTCACTACTACTACAGTACGCTACAATCTGCTATAGTACCTACGCCCAATGGGGTTTGAACCCCATTTTTGATGTAGTATTATGTGGTGCTTATCGCTAATCCAAGATCTAACTACTTATAAATAAAAATATTTGAAAACATTTATATATAATTATAAATATAATAAATATATTTATTTTTTAAATGTATTTATTATAATTTTATAATTATTTAAATATATATATATATATTTATATTTATATTTATAAATAAATATATTTAAAAAGTATTTATATATAATTATAAATATATTTATATAAATATAAATATAAATATAAATATATTTATATTTATTAATATATAATTATAAATATAATAAATATATTTAATATTTAAATATATTTATTATAATTTTATAATGATTTAAATATATATATTTAATTATCTATATTTTCATAAATATTTTTTAAAAAAATATATATATTTATAATTGTATAATTACCCAAATGGATCACCTAAACCCATGACTCCAAAATTATTAATAAAAAATATATACAACAAAAGGAATGTGTTAAACAAGACACAAAATGCCCACATTGAAAACAAGAGGTCACTCCCTGCAAATTCCTATAATTCCCAAAACTCTAGGATATATTCCTCTACTATTGGGGTGTCTACCTTTCCTCCATGTCTTGTCCCTTTGTGGAGGCTCATATAATTCATCTAATGATGATTCATAGAATTCCACCAACATGGAGTTGACACTAAATTTCCAAGATAAATCTCGAAATTCCATCTCTAAGTTAGATTGAAAGTCATCTTCAATATTAATTGACCATAGCTTCCTGATTATTAGATAATCTCTATAACCAAATACATCATGGAAAAAGTGACTTTAATTTGTGATAAAAATCATTTTTCCGCCTCCTTACTAAGGCCTTCAAGAGGCCTTTCACCTTCCCGGCCCTCTAGAGGAACCATTATTCCCAATGGGACATGCATCTAGGAATAACAAATATGTTTTATAATATACAACGATGATTTTGGTGGCCATATATGAGACAATACATCATTGAATTTGTTTCAAATTATTATACTTTCCAATAGGGAAAGGCCGAGCACCATAGACCTTTGGGTTTGGTTTAGCCACTTCCAATGTCAACTTGAAAGTGGGATGAGGTTTCTATGGACTTTGTGGTTGGGTTGTCACATACCCCTCAAAAGAAGAATACAATATGGGTTGTGATCGATAAGTTTATAAAATTGGCTCACTTCATACCCATTCTTGATACAACCAAAGTTGAACAGTTGATAAATATCTACGAGAAAGAGATTGTTCATTTGCACAGAGTTCCATATGCTATAGCCTCTGATAGAGATCCATATTTCATCTATCATTTTTTTAGGCCTTTAGGAGGTGATGCGATCTCAGGTTTGGTTGATTATATCTTACCATATGTAGATGGATGGCCATGCCGAGTGATCTATATAGATTCTTGAGGTTATACTACGTTCATGCGTTCTTGATTTTAGTGGAGATTGGGATGACCATCTAGGACTGTTTGAGTTTTCTTACAAAAATATTTACCATTCCAATATCATAATGGATCATTTTGAGTGCTTTTATGGTAGGACATTTAAATCTCTATTGTGTAGGTCGGAGATTGGAAAAATTATTTAGTTGGAATGAGTCTAGTCCAAGAGACGACAATAAATATTAAATTGATTCATCAAAGAATATTAAGAACACAGATCCAATAAAAACCTTATGTTGATTGTCACTATAGACAGTTGGTGTTATTATTGGTAATAGATTTTTCTTGATAACAACACCTTGGTTGGGTCGTTGATGACTTGGGAGGAAAGGGAAGCTTGCTCCTTATTTTGTGGGACCTTTTGAGGTTGTTGAGAAGGTGGGGAAAGTGGCATACCATTTATCACTTCCACCGTAGTTGATGTAGATATATAATGTGTTCCATGTATCGTATCTTCAAAAGTATCTTTCTGATCCATCTCATGTTTGGAGCTAGGAGGATCTAAATGTTGAGCTTAATTTATCCATGACTGAGCATCCAGTGAGGATTGTTGATTCTGAGACACAGGTACTTAATGGTAGAAAGATACCTTTGGTCTGTGTGATATAAAAACACGGTTCTGATTCTCACATGACTTGAGAGTGTGAGATACTAGTGATAGAGTAGTGGTCTCATATCATTGATATGAAAACTTCTTGACAGCCTTTCTAGGGACATAATGACTTTATGGTGGGGGTGGTTGTAACATCTCGTTACATTTTTTTTCAATACTCTTCTAACATTGTTTTTCATTATTTTTTTAGATTTTCTCAGGTTGCTTCATGTGATATTTGTGGAATTTTTTAATCCCAAGGGGTTGTTCATAGTTAGTTCATGGTTAGGTAAAATTGTGTGGTTTGGTCTAGAAAACCATGCACTCTTTGATGGTTCTCTAGAGGGGGCACACAATTTTTCTAAAAAATGTGGCCAGACACTACAAACCATGAAACCTTAGAAGAGAGGGTTTGAATGGTTGGTGCATAGTTTGACAAATGGTTCACCCACCAAGGAGAAATCATGCACTCTAGATAGTGGGGGCGCACAATTAGGGAGCAAAGTTTGTCTAGTCATGCAACCCTCTCAAGGAAACCATGCACATGAGATTTAACTATACTTAAAATTATTTCAAAAAATATCAAGCCTCAATTTATGATGCCTAATCACCATGATAGACTCTAATTCAATTTATAAGGTTGTGAAGGCTTTCTAGAAGCAATTTTGGATCCTCTAATCTTATCCTTTGGTGAATCAAAGTGTCAGTGGAAGATATGACCCCTCTATGGTAAGTGTATTTATTCTTTAATAATTTATTATGATCTCTCCTTTCTTCCTCCTAAGATATTGATTGATCATCATTTATTAGATTGATCTATATCATGTTTTATTGTATCTTTATTCTAGTTTGGGTTCCCAGATCATTCACGCCTTCGTTCTTCGTTGGAAAGTCCCGTTGTGGGTATTGTGTTCTGGATCTTCGATTTAAAGGTAGGTGGGTCCATAATTATTTTCCCTATGACTGAAACCTTGAATTTCTTGATTAAATTGAAATTAGTTTTTAATTGATTTAAAAACATTTAATTGTGATGATTTGATCCTTTATTTTAAATGGGTTTTCAAACTAAAAAAACCCCGATTTCAATGAAATTGAAATTGTGGGAAGCATTTATGGATAATGAGGGATTGATTTTAAAAATCGCTTTAATGAAAATGATTTGTTGTTAATTTTGATAAAAATGATTAAATATAAAGGTTATTTTAAATGGTATGAAATGATGAAAAACCTACAATTTTGTTTTGAAATGAAAAAGGCATGTTGAAAACTAAAAATTGAGTAATTATAATTTAAATGATTTAAAATGATTAATTTTCAATTTGATTGATTGATTGAATGAATCACATGGGATCTTGAGTAGTTATTAGGTGGTTGGAACAACCACACTTGGATCTTAATCTCATATAAATATATTTATGATTATAACACTAACTAAACCATGTTCGACTAGTAATTTTCCCTTAAGTGGTAGTGGATGATAGTAATTTTCCATTAAGAGGGAGTGCATATTTAGTCATGATCACTAATGAGAAGTGTGGAGATCCTATATCATGTAACTAATGTAACACATGGTGTTTAACCATGGTGTTATGAGTTATTTGGTTGGATATTCATTCCTATAATATATATAATTGTTTTATTCATATTAATTGATTTATATAAACTGTTTTATATAAAATTTCCATTTAATATTTTTTGAAAGTTTTTTTGATATATCCATAATTTTTCATGACCCACCTTCTTCAAGATGAGGGAAGGGATAGAAAAATACCAAGGCCTTCCCTCCTTAAGATTAAGGATAGAGAATGACCCCTGAGTCCTACCTCTAATAGGCCTTGGGGTGATGACTAGAACCAAGGGTAGGTAAACATTCACATAATATGGGTGTCATTACCCTTTTTAAGTAAAATAATATTGGGAGATAAAATGATAAATCCCCAAAAAAATCTAAACATTTTTATAAGAAGAATAAATTAGAAACAACCCCATACATGATTAAACAAATAAATGCACCAAGTATAACAAAAACTCTAAAGTAAAGTACCAAAAAATAGGTCTAATAATAAACTTAATAGTTATCCCGAACCCCGAGCTAGTATGGTCTAGCACGGTCCTCAAAGTACTCCTGGAAACTTGAAAACAATTTTATATATGTAGGGTGAGCATACAAGTATAATCAGCAGGATATACCAAGTCACTCATGAAAAAGTGGGGGAACATAATAATGTTCCTATGAGAAAACAACAGAATCTCAAAAGCTCCTAACAAAGAATACTAACCAACCCAGCCTCACCAAGGAACACTCACTAAATAACAAAAGTTAAGTAAAGTAGTAATACAAGAACATTCATGATAGGGTACCCCACACAACTTCCCACTAGTTAAATTCTCATCCCTAATAGTGAATGTATTGACACTACCACTCTTCCATAATCCCCATTGTCACATCCTTCCTTCACAAACCTGGGCCACAAACCACATCCCATCCGGCTCGAAGACAACTAGGCCACAACCACATGACATTCTACCCACAGACACCTGAACCTCATCCTGAAGACACCTAGAAAACAAACCACCTCTCATACAACTAGTACCATAAATTTGGTAATAAAACTCAAGCCATTACAGCCTAACTAAAGAGTCTTGGGTGATAAATGACTAGAATATGGAGTATGGGATCCAATGACCAGTCATCCATCCTCACACTAGGATGTTGAAAAAAACCCCTCCCCCATAACAATGGGGGTGTTCAGCACATAGTGCCCAACATGGATGGGGTGCATATAAAAATTAAAAGGAACTAAAATTTTATACATATAAGTAAACAAACACTTAGCCCAACCTATGAGTTTCCACAAAAACAACTGGCCCACACAAAACTACCATTGTTGCTCCCCATACATGCACAACCACACAAACATCCACAACCAAAACATAAAACCACCCCTTTCATTTAACCACTTATCATTATTTATAAATAATTCCACTTATTTCATTCCAACACTACTTGGGAAACTACCAACTACAACCATACCCAACACATTCAAAAACACATTCAACACACAACCAAATTGCAGTACCACTGCGCAATGCTGCTCAACAACCATAAAACAACCCGGAAGTAGATCCACTTCCCTACAAGTTCATCCATTCCACAATCAATCAATCTCTCAACCAGATATTTCATCACACCTCTTACACCACCTCATACACAATGCCTATAGTAACCACAACCAAAACTACAACCCCACTACACAAACTCACCACACCCTACATAGAGAGTCAACCCCTCTATCCACCCCTGTACCCACAACCATGCTACCAAATAAAATCACCATACAACCCACACAATGAACAAAACCCCACACAACACAAAACCACACCAACAATCCAAGTGTATTCATATTTTATCAACACTATTCCTTAATTATGCTTTCATAAATTCAGGGGTGATTGCGCAAAAGGTTTAATCCTGGGGTGTCCATTTTTTCTAACCAGATGTATGTGGTTAATCAGATTTCATGTTAACATTAATTATAATATAGGATCGGGAATAATTATAAATAATCATGGGTGCATAAACAAATACCACCAATGAACAAGATTTTTAGAAAGTTACGACCCATAAAATTCACATTATAAATAAAGATAATAGTTAAAAATAAGTGATCATCATCATCTTCCCCATCCCCATTTATGACTAAGGTAACAAGCAAATTATATCATAACACCCTTAGAAATTGGTTTCAACTATGATAAAGAGTTGAAATAATTATACCCACCCTACATGATACAAAAACAAAGGAGAGATAAAGGAAATCCCTACTTAGAATAGCAGGTGACCAATGATCCTTTCTTGCACCAAAATAGAGATTCATGCGAGTAGGAGACTTCAAGGAAAACTGAACAGGATGGTACAACATAGGCGCACGAATCCTTGGGAAGAAAGGTTCTGGGTGCACTAATAGAAAACTAAAGGGTTTAATGAAGAGAGGATCTCATCTTAAGAAAATTTCAGATCCTAAAATCCAAGAGACAATTTCAAAGTTCTTAAATTTCAGATCGTGGTTTGACCATGCGGCTTGGCTTTTTCATGATATTTAAGATAAAATAATTCCCTCATAGGTAGTGGAAGAAATGGTCAAACATTTATAGGTTCATCATTTAATGATGAAAATACATAATAGGGGATAGACTGGAAGAACAAACTTAGGAAGGTAATAAATGACCCACCATTGGGTGAGTCAAAGGTGTCAAGTCACTATTCGGTGAGTCACCATTCTGTGAGTCACTGCTCAGTGAGTCACCATTCGGTGGGTCACCATTTGGTGACCTACCTTTCAGTGAGTCACCATTCGGTGAGCCACTGTTTGGTGAGTCACCATTCAGTGAGTATCCATTTGGCGAGTCATCGTTCGGTGAGTTGCTGTTTGGGGATTCATCATTCGGCAAGTCGCTGTTCAGAAAGTCACCATTCAGCGAGTCACCATTTTGGGAATCACCATTCAGCGAGTAACTATTCAATGACCTACCATTCTATGAGTCACATTTCAATGACCTACCATCAGATGAGCTACTGTTAGAAACTGGATTTTTGGAAAAATACTTAAACATGCCACAGTAACCTCCAAGAACACTAAAAACACTCTATTTTCGCAAAGGAATAGACCAGAGAGTTCTAGGCCATTACATAATCTCTTTGAAATGAAATCATGTTTTGGTTTTAAAAAGAAAAATTATCTTTAATACCTTGTTTTATTTAAATTCATATAATTAATGGTAAATTTTTATGGTATTGATTATGGAACACTTGGATAGACCCTATTGGGATTTATAGCTCACATCCTACCTTTGCATTCAAGAATTTTTAGATTTTCTTATGCCAGGTTTCATAAAAGGAAAATCACCCCTTGGAGGAGTTAGATGTTCTTAATCCTTTTTCTTGGAGTGATGAAGGTGACTGGTGAAGATGTTATCCACTTGTTACATGGGAAGATTGAGTTTATCTAGATACTTGTTGAGTAATTTGATGACGTACTGCTTTGGGTTTTGTTACACCTATTTTGTTTCAAGTACTTTCTCCATTTGTAGTGTTGATCATATTGACTTGTAAATCTTTTATCTTATACTATTTTTTGGAAAATTAATTCTTTTTTGATCTTGTAGAATCCATGTGCTAGTCTGCAACCTGTGAGGATTGGGAATTCCCTTCAGGCTATGTCAGTGTCGTCTTGGGTATCAGGGTACCGGGATTTCTCGGCAGGTTCATGATAAGAGCAATCAAGGATCATCAAACACAGGCTTGATACAGAACCACCTACCTCAACTAGGGTTACACAAGCTCACAACAGAATCTAACAACAAGGAAGGAACACTAAGAAAACACCGAAGTTCCTATAACTGATTCCCAAATCTTAGAATCAATTTAACAAATGAATCGGTCAATGGATATGAAAAGCGAGACATGCCTCAAGGAACTCGCACACCTCACCACAACAAACACAATGGCCAAACTAAGAAATAAGATCTCACAACGGATCTATAAATGTTCAAGGAGAAGAATAATCACCAAAAGATCAAAAGATATATAACCACAATGCAGTGATACTTTCATGATCAATGACAACAAAGAAGCAAAAAGTTCACTTACTCAGAGAGATGAAACACATCCACTATGAAGATCAAGCATCAAATGATGCAATTTGGAAGGAGCACAGGTATCCAAAATAACCCTAGAGAGATCTTATATTTTGAGAGAGAATCCTTCAAGTCAAATGAAAAACATAAGATGTCTTATATAGTTTAACATACATGACTGAAGAGTTTAAGGTTTAAACAACACTTTTATGGTGTAATAACCCCATTAATTAAGTACACCGAAAAACATGTCACCTTAGGTTAAAATATAAATCGATTATTTTATAGTGTAAAAGTTGATCTCATGGTGTAAAATCAATATACGATGTAAAAAAAATCAGCTTGTAAAATTCTTATGTTTTAAATCAATTTTCACGGCTTGTGCTCAACAACACATTTATGTTGTAAATGTGTATTACAATGTAATATTTTCCTACAGGCAGTACCAGACCTAGATTTTGTAGTAACTCTCAAAATAACACCCCGATTCTTAAAAGATTGTGTTCACATTTATATGAGGACTTCATTAATTCAAAAAAAATCATCTTCAAACATTAGGTCATTTTCCCCAGTAAATTCTCTTCATCCTCAGTAGGCCTAAAATGCACCCAAATGAAAATGGAAACGAATAGAGGGACATGAGGTAATCGAAATGTAGTAACGAGATGCTATAAAATGTGTGCATGCGCACATGTGTTTTTGTGTTAACATAACTCTGAAATAATAAAAAAAATATTGTGTTATATGCATGATATATTAAAAAAATTATGAACGAGTGTTCACATGTGTGTTAAAAAAATAATTATAAAGTACACAAAAACAAATGTTTAATGCATTATATTTATCATAAAATTTACATGTGTGTGTTGATATATGTGCTAAAAAAAATTACACATATAGAAACATGTGTGTTATCATAATACTTGTATAATGTACCAAACACATGTTTTGTTCATTATACACACTCACACACACATGAGTGTACTTGTGCTCACATGAAAATAAACACACATAAATGTGATTGAATGAAACAATGAATATACGTGATCCAAATCGATATTCTATAGAATGAAATGGTATAATAAGACCTCATGAGAGGAGAAAATGTGGACCAATAGCATGCATAGTCCAACTTAAGAGAAACTAAAGTGGATTGAAGAGGAATGAAGAACGAGCTATGGGAAGACAATCATAAAAAGGTTCTCCCTTCTGGTGAACATGACAACAACAACCCAGCCGCACCTGCTTCCCCGACTTGATTCAGGTCTCTCTACTGCTAATTCTAACTATTAATTTTCTTCTTCTATTGGATATTTCCTGTCTAGGATGAATTGTAAGTGGATTCATGTAATGATGGAAAATGCGGTCAATCTTCTTTCTACCATTGTTAATGTGGGAAGAATTATTTATTTGTATTTATACATATTTTTGTAGTAATATTATATTAATTTTTTGGAATCCTTTTATAAATATATTATATAGATAAAAATTTTCAATGAATTTTACCTCCAAGACTAAATATAAAAAATTAGGGTTGGGTTTTTTATTGTTGGTTTTTGCTGAAATAAATCAACAGAAAAATGAAATTTATAACGAAACACCTCAATTTTATTAAGGAAGTGATGTGAAAATCTTCAAAATATTTAGAGAAATCAATAATGAATCCCATCAGATAGTTTTAGGTTATTCTAATGAAGATTCTTCATGAAAAAATTTCTTTGAATATTCCCATTTAATTTAAATGAGAACCTTTTTACAGAATGTTCAAGAGAGAGAGAGAGAGAGTCATTAATGGGGTCTATCCTAGAATTATTGTGGGATCAAATCATGGACCATATTTCTATTCATAATTTTTCTTGATTTGACTCATCCTCAAGTCCAAATTTTCATTAATAATCTCATCTAGTATATTAATCATCAAATCAACAACCTCTATAGTTGGTAGGATTACTCACAATTCCAAATGTCTGATCAACAACATTGATGGTTGGAAAAATTACACAAAATTAGGAAATATTGATCACATATTCATTAGCATGGACACTTTTAAACACCTTGAAACACCGATCTTCTTAAGATTTATCTTATTATAAGTTTAATTCATGGGAAGTTGTTAATTTTGAATGTGTACCATTATAAATCTTCAACTTCAATGAATCTCGATCTTGTCTTCTTGTTTTCCACTTGAATTATGCATTGAAATTTTTAATATTGCAAGTCACCCCAACATGCAAGTCATCCATCCAGGCATTCATGTGTTTTTCCACCACACTATACCCAAATAATATGGTAGTGGACTACCTCAAAACCGACTCATGTGACCGTTATGTGAGAGGTGGGACTAGCTCAAAATAAATGGATATATCTTCCCATGACACCTTAAGAATGGGTAAGGGAATGTAGAGGCCATCATTATTGGTATAACCATTTCTAATATGCATGTTTAGAAACCCATGTATGACTTTATAAATATCTCATTAGGGTTTTGGCTAATGAAACCTCTTATTTAATAGAAAATACTTTCATCTACACTATAATGATCTCCATTTTGAATCTATATTCCAATCTTCCCAATCCTTGTGGAATATTGAGGCGGTCATTGAAGAAATGAATCTCATCCACAGTAATGAAGCACCTTGTTGAAGGAAACCATTATAAATAAGGGATACCAAGGTGTCCAACTGAAGAGAGAGTAAGAGGGGAAACCCCAATGAAAATAACACTCTTAAGAAAAGGATAAATAATAGTGGATTTTAAAGGCGCACAATAAATAATAGACAATATATCTTTTGACTTCAAATATTATTAGACTAATAACCTCATACAATCATCAAAAACTCACTATCCAAGGTCAAGATATCACATCCTCAATCATCTTAGGTCATCTTACCTGATAAGATTCTATAATACTCTCCAACCCATCAGTTTTTATCTTGGTTACCCATTCCAAAAGATGAGTGATTTGATATCCAAATCCTATTTATTTAAACAATAAATTTATTCTATATATTTTTATCAATATCATGGGTTGATACAATTCTTTCCATTTCTCATGACCCCGCCATCACATTCCCAATTATGTGAACTTTTAATCGAAGGTTAAGGGTCATTTGTTGACTTATAATATAGTTAGGTAAATAATGGAATGAAATTATTTATACTCTATATTATAATGAGGAATCTAGAGAACCTGACGAACAATAAATCATTAAATATACAAGATAAAATAATTAATACCACAATCCTATAAACTTTCTTTTAAACTATAATGATCCAATAATTGTTATTTTAAAGGGTCTGGTATGTGAATAATAATAATAGAGGATTTACCAATAATTAATGAGTCTGTTTACAAGATAGAAATTAATAATAAAGATAAAAATTATATAATAATAACTAAACATTTTCAAGTAACACTAATATAGATGAAAATTAAATTTAAGAAATCAATTTGTTTATGAAAACCTTCCCTTTATATCTCCTAAAATACTTATGAATATTTCATGTGAAAATATCACCTATCACATTCATCAATTCATCTCAATCACACAAAATCCTATCATTTAACTCAAATTGAACCCTCAATGTTACACTCTTAAGAGTAAAGAACGCTACCCAACACCCAAAAAACCCCAATATCAAAAATATACGCTAACACACCTACTATTCTAGAAATATCATTGAACAATATAGTCATATCCTTATAGTTGTCTATACCGTAAGAACCTAATACTATTCAAAATTTAATGCCCAACCTATATATTTTAGAACTTATCAGATAAATATAATCAATAAAATTAGTTTCACTTGAATTTAAGATTTATTTTAAAAATTACATATCAATTTAATTGTTAAAACTATATATTTTGAAAATCTAATAACATTTATAAATATTATTTCAGAAAAAAATTCAATGTTTATATAAAAAAACCAATGATTTTCAGAAATTTAATCACAGTTCCAATAACAATTTTATTTATTAAAATTAATTTTTTAAAAGACAACTATTTTTTTAGTTTTGAGAATACCTAAATTTTTCTAGGGAAACCATATTACAATTCCAAAAAATTACAGCAAACAAAATATTTCTTTGTAATAGACACCCAAAACATCATTCCAAAAAAACATCAGTGAGTGAGAAGAGAAATCATAACACAAAATCTAAAACAAACATGCAATGTCAGATATGTGGCCTAGGAAGCATTACATTCTAGGAAATTATCTTGTAAATTTTAAACAAGGAGAAACTCATCCAAATAAAATTTTAGAACATATATTTTTGATAATAAAACCAATCTTTAACCTCATATGGAAGATGGGTTTTAAATTTTTTGACTTGCAATGTTAGATATGATGTGTTTGCCCAGTTTTGAGTATTTCATTTGTTTTTTTACTAAAATGTCATTTCAAACTATAAATAAACACTTTGAAACATATAGGTCACATCATGTGTTGGTTTTATGTGAGACTAATTTCTACATGTTACAAATGATTAATGAATCATTTTTTCTAAATTATCAAGACAATTGAAGCATGTTTTCTTGGTTTTTAGTGAGTAACACACTTTTTGAACTAAAATTTCAATTTTAAACTAATAACGAACACTTTGATTATTAATAGGCACACCATATATCAGATTTAGGTTCAACTAATTTCTACACATCACAAATTAATTATGGATCATTTTTTTAAATTATTAAAATAATTTGAATTTTTTATCTCAGTTTCAGTATGTCAGTTGTCTTTTTACTAAAATAAATAGAAATTTTAAATAAAAAGAAACAATTTGAGTAATATTGGTCACATCATGATTTGGATTGAGGTGAAGTTAATTCCTACACCTCACAAATTTATTCTATATTATTTTTCTAAAATATCAAAACAATCCAAAATGTGTTTTATGAGTTTAGAGTATTTCACATGTCATTTTTAATGAAATTAATATCAATTTTAAATAAAAAGACACCTTTGGAGTCATACGAGTCACATCGTGCATCATATTGAGGTGAAGTTGATTTCTACATGTCAAAAATGACTTATGGATAATTTTCATGAAATATCAAAACAATATTAATGTATTTTCTCAATTTTGAGTATATCACTAGTCATTTATACTAAAATTAATGTCAAATTTAAATAAAAAGACACACTTGGATTCATACTTGTCACACCATGTGTCAGATAGAGGTGAAGATGAATCCTAAACATAAAAAATTACTCATGTATCTATTTTCTAAGTATCAAAACAATCTAAAAGTGTTTGTTCAGTTTTTATTATTTCACTGGTGTTTTCTACAAAAATGTCATTTTAAACTAGAAACACATTCTTTGAGTCATACCAGTCACATTGTGTGTCAGTTTGATGTGACACTAATTTTTACATGTCACAAATGACTTATAAATCATTATCCAAAATTATGAAGACAATTAGAGCATATTATCTTTTTTTTAGTGAGTGACGCACTTTTTGAACTAAAATGAAAATTTTAAACTGATAACAAACACTTTGAGTCATACTGAGCATGTTTATCAGATTGAGATGTGGTTGATTCATACACATCAAAAAAATATTATAGATCATTTTTCTAAAGTATCAAAATAATCTAAATGTTTTTTTCTCGGTTTTGAGTATTTCTCTTTTCTTTTTTACTAAAATTATTATCAATTTTAAACTGAAACCACACAATTTGAGTCATACTGGGTACACTATGTATTAGATTGAGGTATGGATGATTCCACTTTTTCATTTTATCTTACAGTTCATGATCATAGTACATGAGTGAATCATCCTTGTTGATGAAGTCATTTCTTTATGATCACTGTGAAAATTAACAAAATAAGTATCAGATAAAAATGATAAGTAAATAAACTAAAAAAAGTAGGTAAAATGATGGGAAAATCAACTAAATAAGTAGTAGGAATTTACATATTCATGATATATGTGTAAATTTTGACACTGGGTATGCTGCCCAGTCATTCCTAAACAAATCTATTTCTTCTTGTGAATATAAAGATATTCGACATTCATGGTGGTACTGGAAAAATATAAATACACAAAGGATTAATAAATATTTTAAATGAAATAATAATTATCATTGAAAATTCATATTCATGGATTCTAGTTTTTTGTTGGAATATAATATCTATAATAAAATTTCAAACATAATAGCCATAATCATTTCCATTGGTTTGTTTATGACACGACAGAAACATTGCAAAAAATAAGTAATTTTTATGTGTTTTGAGGGTGAAATCTTATTATATATACCCTAATACTTATCCACTTGTTGAATTTTATAGGCTCCTTATATGCATGGACTATCCTCATGCCATGATTTTCATGATATTTAAACATCTCCCTATCATAACATAATTTTCATTAAAAAATAATATAAAATTTATAATATGAGGTTTTGTTCTAAAAAGTTGGAAGTAGTGTATTACAAATTGAAAAACGTCATAACATGTGGTTGGTTTTTTGGGTATCCATGCAGTGAATCTAGAAAATAAATCATTATAGTATCCAAATTGACTTCAATTATTATCCATTGTTTCCTAAAAAACCAAAAAGGAATAACTAATGAAATTAATGAAAATACATTTGATATGATTAAATTTTAGAGTTTTACCCTTGTATCATTTGTAATAATAAGAGTTTGTCATCCAAGAGTTTTATTTCAAGGACTGAGGCAAGTTCTTCCACTATTTTATCAATTTTAATTGAATCCAAAGAGATTTTTTATGTGGAAGTGATGGGAGGACTAATGAGTCCATATTTATATTCGTAGGGTAATCCCTTCAAATAGTATTGATATAGATTCATGAAAAAAATATGAATTGTATTTAGTCGTCATTAACATAATAAATCAACTATTAGAAAAAAAATCATGAAAACATACCTCATGTATACATTTATCACTGAGGCTACTAGCCATCCATACTTGAAGATTTCATTTACATTCTCTAGACCAATGTAATCTATAACAACCTCTCTGTACCTTTTTTCTTCAAAATCTACTATGGAATTACTAACACTTTTTAACCTTGCATCTACAAGAACCTTTAATCTTAGTAAATAAGGATATTTAATGAGAAAGATAAAGGTGATTTGTGAAGATATTTTTGATTGATCAGTTGATTCTTTAGATTTTTTTGATTCAACCATTTGTTTCACCACATTCCTTTTTATTTTGTCTGTAATAACATTCATGAGTTTAGACCTTTTTTAATTAATTTCAAAATTCATAGTAATAAAAATAAATTAGAAATAAATACCTCCTTGTTGATTTTTTTACAAGATCAAATGGCCATGCTACTAATGTTCCAATAGATTTCTCGACTATAAGAATATATGCATCATCAAGTGGAACAGGAAACTCAGTGCTTAGCTCATGATCTATACTAATCCCCACTCCCACATGACCTGTTGGAAGTTATCTGTTTCGTATAGTATCTTATTGTATATTATACATGGTAGACCTCATAGCATGGATATGGGTGGGTGTTTATAGATATAAATAAAAATAATTTTCACTTTTGAGAATATCAGTACAGGAAATGTATCAGTATCTACTAAATTGACATTTCATAGACACAACTATGATAATACTGATTACCTCATGTAAGATCCCAAACATGTATGGGGATTAATAAGGCATGTTTTTAGGTTTTCCTTTTTCCTTTGTTTGAGCATGCATCATTTGGGTTTTACCTTGGGTTGATATTGGGTGAACATTTGAAATTTTGGAAGAAAAAGGGGCAGTACACGGTTGGCGCACAGTTTTCCCAAACTATGCGCCCATCCCAGATAATCGTGTGAACCCAAGAAGAGGGGATTCGCATGGCTGACACATGGTTTTTCAAATGGTGTTCCCTCTTTGGAGAAACCATACGACACCCTTGGGTGGGTCACATGGTTAAGGAGTACAGTTAGGGGAAAACGTGCATCTCTTATAGGAAACCGTGTGTTGGTTTTAATTTAGCCTGAAAATTAGGTTTTAAATTCCCAAACCCCCTATTTTAACCCCCATTCGACCCCAACTCACCCAAAATAAAATTATCTCAATTTCTAAGGACCCTGGATAGATTCCAAGCCATCCTGACCTCTATTCTTGGTGAATCGAATGGGGAATTAAAGATCTACACCTCTCTCGGTAAGTGAATCTCATCCTATTTGATTTCACGTACTTCTCCTATAATTCTATCATTATTTATGGTAAGATATCCTTTTTCTTGTTAGATCTTGATCTAGAATTGTGGTATCTTGATTGTTTGATATGGAATTAAGGTTTTATATTTTAGATCATTTTCTTCATCGCATTCTTGAATGACCTGCTTCATATTGGGGATTTTTTATGATGATCATTCTTCATAAATTTTGAGGCAGGTGGTCAATAATTCAAGTCCCTAAGTATGAATTTAAATTATGTGTATGTAATTGTAGAATTTATATTTGATGTTTTAAAATTGATTTCTTGATCAAATTAAATTATTTTTTAAATTAATTAATTGGGGGAAATGTTTAAATTTGGGATATTTGGATTACAGATCATGAATAATTAATTGTTGAATTAATTATGAGGGAATTGTAATTGTTGAATGATATAATTAATTTTTGAATTAATTATGAGATATTGGAATTGAATTAGATAATTAATTGTAAAATTAATTATGAGATATTAATATTTTTTTGACTTGAGATTATTAATTTTTGAATTAATTATGAGATGTTGAGTTTTTTTATAATGATTAACTAATTAGTGAATCAAATTAATGGTATTGGTGTGCTTAATTAATTGGGTAATTAATTATGGGAATTTTTGTGATGAGTTAATTATTGAATTATTAATGATATTGTGCTAAAATAATTAATTAGTGAATTAATTAGGGATATTGAATTGATTGAGTTGGAATAATTAATTGAGGAATTAGTTGGGGATATTGAATTGATTGACATGGGACAATAAATTTATGAATTAATTAAGGTTATTTAATTATTTAAGTTGGAATAATTAATTGATGAATTAATTATGATAATTTTTTATGGCATATTTGATTAAATAATAGTCAAATTAATTCCTTTTTTTCAACTGGAAATGGATCCTTCCGGGATGGGGCTCTCTTGAGAGTGATCCCTTTATAAGGAGGGGGTTTCCTAGTGTGGAGGGTTCAAAAAGGCCACACCTGGGAAATTCCCTTATTTCGAAGAAATAATTAATAGTCAAATTAATTAATAGAGTAATGTGATCATTTAATTTTTGAATTAAATAATGGGATTGATGGGATTAATTAATTGATGAATTAATTAATGGATTAATGTAATAATTTAATTATTGAATTAAATAATTGGATTGATGGGATTACTTAATTGATGAATTAATCAATGGAGTAATGTGATTATTTAATTTTTGAATTAAATATTTTGATTTATGTGATTAATTAATTTATGAATTAATTAATGGAGTAATGTGATTATTTAATTTTTTAATTAAATAATTGGATTGATGAAATTTCTTAAAAGGCTTAGCCATGGGCTGAGAAACCAAACCCATGACAAAAATTTATTAAGAAAATAAAAAGTACAAAAGTAGACAGAGAAAAACATGGAACTAGATTCCCATAATAAAACCAAATATCACTTCTTATAAATACCCCTAGATACCATATTTTAAGGATATCTTCCCCTTCCTTTGGGGCGAAAGCCTCACCGCTTTGTCTTTGGAAGATCATATTCATCAGATGAAGACTCATAAACATCCTCCAAGATTCTAAATTTCCAAGACAGGTTTTGGGAATTCATCTCCAAATTTAATCAAAATCCATCCTCAAAATTGATTGAAAGTCACTTTTGGATAGAAAAATAATCATTACATCCAAACAATGCCAACTCCATCATGGAAACTGTAACCTCCAACTGTAAGAAGAAACAATTTGATGATTCTCTCTCAACACCATCAAGAGACCGCTCGCCTTCCTGACCTTTTAGGAAAGTGAAATTCATATTTTCCATACATGAATGGATAAAATTCTAATTTTAGGCCATCCAAAAAGATGCATTTTCATTTTTCATGAGATCAGATAAAAATGGAGGATTGGTCCATTCCATATGTTGACATGCATCCCCATCCGTATTTGGGTGTACCTCCTATGTCACCTAAGCCAAATTAGAATGCATGTCCTTTCAAGGATTTATACCCCCTTGATCCACCAGAGGATCCATACTATATGTTATCTTCTCCATTTCAATATCAGTGAAACTGTCCCAACAGAGTGAGATACCTTGGAGACATGGTTTAAAGGGAAAAAAACCTGTTCAAGAAAGAACAAGTCATAAGAATCATATCTTGATTTTCAAGGAAAAAACATCTACATATATTGATGTTTTATTGACCCTACGACCTTTCACCACAACCATACATTCTTGTTGTAGGTCTTGGTCTGAAGATTCTTGGATAATCTCCTCATCAATAGACTATTTTTCCATTAAAGTTGACAAAATTCCACCAAAGGTAATACCATAGGAAGTATAAAATTCACCAAGCATTATGTTTAGATAGTCATCTGAAGGTACCAGTATCGGACCATCCCTAGCATAAAGCTCATCCCTCAACACTCCACGATTTCAGCCCGAGTTCTTGTGCCCTGCCCACTGCCACTATCAACATTAGCGGTCATTTGCTCTTCCCCAATGCAGATAGCAATATGAGGATTAGAAGGGCCACTCATGAGTCCATATATAGTAGGAGTTTCATTACCCCATGGATATAAACTACCCTTTTTCAGTGTGCTTTCAGCACCCCTAGCATCATCTCTTGGACCGGACTTCACTTCTCTATCCTTGGAGCCATGAGCCCCACCCATCATCCTGCAACTCAACACTTCATGACCGATAATCTTACCATTTAGAAAAAATCATGGTAATTTTTCATTTTCAGTTATAAAATCAATTTATCTATCCTCATTGGAAAGGAAGACATGATCAACTAGTACAAATTCCAAGTCTACTTCAACCAAAAATCTTGTATATTGCCTAAATTTGGTAATTTTAGTTTCTTTATCCAGTTTAATCAGCACCCCAATGGAAATTTCCATGTCATATAGGATCCTAGGATTCTATAGGATCCAATTCAGACAAAAACATTTAGCCCAAAACTATATTGAAGAATGACCAACCTCTAGTTGGATGAAGGATCAGTCCCATTTGCAGATATGCAAAAACCCTAACTTCATAAAAATTTATCCAAAACTCCAGGACTTTATATTCAAGTCCATTGAAGTAAACATAAAGTGGAATAATCTGAGACCTAAATAAATGCATCACAACCCTTCAGTTCCCCAAATGTTCAAGAGTATATTAGAATGATCGCTGACATTCCATGGTGCCGAGCCCTCCGAAAAAACAAGATGACCAATAATTGAAAATTCCTCAATCCTCAGTCACTCTGAAACTTCACTGGGGTCATCCTTAACATGGGTTATGTAACCTTTATGGAGAATTCCAATTTTAGATTCTTTTAAAAGGGAGTAACAATTTAGAGAACAATATATTTAAGGGGTCAAGTCCTTCATACTCTTCATATCTGCTCTAACACCCATAGACATGCCATATACAGTAGCCACCGGTCACTGATCCATCATCAAAGAACCCAATGAAGCCACTGAATTCATATTTGGAATCACCATAGTGGAGGATATACAAGCCTTAAAACCAAATTGATTCGGAATATCAACACCTAGAGAAACACGTTGGATGCCATCAACATTTTCCACTACTGTTATGTTCAGATCTAGTATAGATCTAGAGATCTCCTTCATAGTGAATATAGAAATCCTATGACCAGAGTGATTGGGGTTGACAGCATGAGCTGTATATATATCCCATGTAGGGTTGAACATGGTGAAGCTGAGAAAATGGGGAAGAACCATTGTTGAGAAAACCAAGATCTACAAAGCTCTAGAATCGCCATGAGGGGACCTCCAGGCTTACACCATAACTTCCAATTGACGAGATTAATTAATTGATGAATTATTTAATAGAGTAATGTGATTATTTAATTTTTTAAATAAATACTGGGATTGATGAGATTAATTAATTGATTTATTAATTAATAGAGTAATGTTATTATTTAATTTTTGAATTAAATATTGGGATTTATGGGATTAATTAATTGATTAATTAATTAATAGAGTAATGTGATTAATTAATTCTTTAATTAAATAATAATAATTATGGGATTAAATAACTGATGAATTAATTAATGGAGTAATGTGATTATTTAATTGTTATATTAAATAATTGGATTGATGGATTAATTAATTGATGGATTAATTAATTGATGAATTAATTAATGAAGTAATGTGATTATTTAATTATTGAATTAAATAATGGGATTGATGAGATTAATTAATTGATGAATTAATTAATGGAGTAATGTGATTATTTAATTGTTGTAATAAATAATGGGATTGATGAGATTAATTAATTGAATTAATTAATGGGATTGACAAGGACAATTAATTGGAGAATTAATTGAAGGATTTCAATGTGGTTAATTAATTGTGGAATTAATTAATGGAGTTGATGTGAACAATTAGTTGGTGAATTAACTAAAGGGATAAATGTGATTATCTAATTTTGGAATTAATTAATGGAGTTGACGTGAACAATTAATAGGTGAATTAATTGAAGGAGTTGAATGTGATTAATTAATTATGGAATTAATTAATAGAGTTGATATAAATAAATAATTAGTGAATTAACAAAAGGGATTGAATGTGATTAATTAATTGTGGAATTAATTAATGGAATAGATGTGAACAATTAATTGGTTGATTAATTTAAGGAATTCAATGGTATTAATTAATTATGGAATTAATTTATGGAATTGACATGAACAATTAATTATCGAATTAATTGAGGGGATTGACCTGATTAATTAATTGTTTAATTAATTAAGGTTATTGACATGATTTATTAATTATTGAATTAATCAATGTTATTAGTGTGATTAATTAATTTTTTAATTAATTAATGTTATTTATGTGATTAATTAATTGTTGAATTAACTAAAGGAATTGATGTGATTAATTAATTTTTTAATTATTAATGTTATTTACATGATTAATTAATTATTGAATTAATTAATGTAATTAATGTGATAAATTAATTATCGAATTAATTAATGTTATTGATTTGATTAGTTAATTATTGAATTAACTAGAGGAATTGACATGAATAATTAATTGCTTAATTAAGTAATCGAATTGATGCGATTAATTAATTGTGTAATTAACTAATGTAATTGATATTATTAACTAATTATTTAATTAATTAATTTTAATGATGTGAATAATTGGTTATTGAATTAACTAATTGAATTAATGTGATTAATTAATTATTTAATCAATTAATATTATTGATGTTATTAGTAAATTTTTGAATTAACTAGAGGAATTGATGTGATTAATTAAATGTTGAATTATTTAATGTTATTGATGTGATTAGTTAATTATTGAACTAACTAATGGAATTATTGTGTTTAAATAATTGTTGAATTAGTAATGGAATTGATGTATATAATTAATTGTTTAATTAATTATGTGTTGATGAATGGTAACATGTTCATTTGATTATGAAGCTATGAATGGTAACACTATCATTTAGTTTTGAAATAAAGAATGGGAACATGGTCATTCTAATGTGTAAAGTATGAATGGTAACATGGGCATTCAATTATGAATTAAAGAATGGGAACATGGTCTTTCTAATGTGCGAGGTATGAATGGTAACATGGAAATTCTTTTATGAATTAAAGAATGAGAACATGGTCATTCAATTATGTGAATTTAAGAATGGTAACAATGAAATTCTGAGATATGTAATCCTTTGGGAATACTTTAGGCTTCAGCATGAGCTGAAGTAGGTATTGAGGTATGGGTTTCTACGAGAACCTAGGGGTTTATGTGGTTAGATAAAGAATAGTTGATAATGTGATAACTATTTAATTATACATTTTAAATTATTATTTTCACAAATGGATCCACTTTTGTTTGATTGTATATTTTTTTAGATGTCGTTGGTGGTGGCCAACTGAGTTGTACTAACACACTACTCAGGCTGCCTGATCGGTAATCAAATAGATTTCATGGTTCCAGGACATGATGAGAGAAAATTACCTATATTAGGTGGTTGTTTCGGGATGGAGTGTGGATGAGGGAATGTAATGTTATTCAGAACCCTCTTAAGAGTCATCAGTGTCTTTAGTTTTGAGTTTTCATACTGACAATTGACATGTACATTATCATGACATATGTTTTTCTCAGATTGATATTGTATCTCTAGTTTTGGTCATCATGTGGTATTGAAATCTTTATGATTATGGATATATATTTGGTTATTGGTTATTTATTTTTCACTAGTGTTTTACTTTGATAAAGAGGGCATAGTCTCCCCATGACTAATATTAGACCCTTGTTGTTTTTTCGGTTTCCTCTCACATAAAGGTAGGCATGATTGAGGTCATGTAACTGACCATTTTGGGGAACCGGTGTGTGGCACCAAGGACGGGATGTTACAAAGTGGTATAAGAGGCAGTTTATTTTCATTTTTCCTTTTTCTCACTATTTAGGAAAGGTAGATAGGAGAATAGGATTAGTCAGATCATAGTTATGAGCTTGTGCATGGGAGTAGCTAGCCCATATATAGGGGAAACTCAAGTAATCAGTGTGGGATTACTATTATTGTAGTTTTCTAATACAATTAAATATTATTTTACCTTTGGTGACACACTTGTTGTGTGATGTGACTATTACTTCTGAGTTTTTATGAGATTTGACTCACGTCCCGGTATAACATGAGAGTTGAGTTTTTATGCATCATTCTAGGCACTCAGGATTATTTTGACATGCATCATTTTAGGAACACATAGGAAAATTCATTGTGGATAAGTTGTTGAACTTGAATTTTTTCCTTGCTTGTGAAATTGAATTTAAAATTGGTGCGTAACATTAAATTAAAAAATATAGTAAAATTATGCAAGATGAGAATTAATGGGTGTCTAAATGATAAACTTGAAAATTGAGAATGATTTTACCCTTTTTAAACAGGATATAGTTGTATGATGGTTAAGGGTAGTGATAAAACATCGATTTTGATATTGTGGAAGGTTTTGGGGGAACTGAGACATAGGGTGAGGGGTGGTCACTTGGTTGGGATTGTTGTGTGAAAGGCTGGTGTTTGTCAGCAACAATCTTGGTGTACTTTCATATTTCAAATGATCATTCCCTACACATTGACATTATCCTAGGTACACCAAGAGAGCATTGTTTATACGCCAAGCTACTTAAGTATTTTTTTCTGGTGGGATAAGGGGCCTTATTAAAGGTTGTTCCCTTGGATAATGTTAAAGGTGAAACAGTGTAGTTGCTAGTGAAGCACCATATGTACCTGAGTGAGGTTCATAATAAGTTTTCATGTTGATAAATTCTAAGGGTTTTATTCTTGGAATCCAAGACTGGGAAACAGTTAATGTTTCAGTTTTGACAGTCAATCGTGGATGAGATGACCATGACCACTTCATGGGCTCTATAAGGAAGGGGGCATTGGTTGTGATAGTTGTTAATTTATTGAGGAAAGTGATGACAACAACACACATAAGGTGGGGAGAGATGTGTCAGAAGTAGATGCATGGAGCAAGACCTTGGGTTGTAAGTAGTTTCATTATAATGCCAATGAGGAACCTGTAATGTGCATGATTAAATTCCTCAAGAAAAGACTAGGTGGGCCTTGAAGGTGGTGGATGTACTTAATTTCTAAGAGGCTTTGACGATAAGTCTAAGTACTAATGTTGCATGGTTTTATTGTGGTTTTTGGTAATAGTGAGTTGGTAAAAATGTCGGGTATGTAGTGAAATTTGAGATTAAATAGATGCATCCTTTAAGGAGAATCAGATACATGTGCTAGATCATAATGAGATAATGTTGTGGGGAAATTTTGTGCCAATAATTTGTCTATTGGGGAAATATAGATGTGTTTTGGAGGAAACATGGGATAGGGAAGTAGATATGAGGGCTCAGTGGACTAATATTTTTAACTCAAAATATTAGAGATGCTTGGGATTACAACTTGAGGACAAGATATTATAAGGTGGGGAGAATATACGATCCTGACCTTTTCTGGGGATGGCTCATGCTTATTTTTATGTATTATTTTTTCTTTATTAGATAATAATTTGTTTGGGTTTTACCTTGGGGTGTGTTTGGGTAAAAATTTGAAAATTTCGAATAAAAAGAGGCAGTGCACGGTCGAAGCGCAATTTTCCTAAACAGTGTACTCATACCAGATAATCATGCGAACTCAGATAGAGGGGATTCATATAACTGGCACATAGTTAGTCAGACCGTGAACCCTCTTAGGAGTAACCATGTGACACCCTTGGGAGAAGATAATGGTTAAGGCATATTGTTAAGGGAAACCATGTGTCTCATATAGAAAACTGTGTGTGGGTTTTAATTTAGCCCTAAAATTAGATTTTAAATTCCTAAAACATCTATTTTAACCCCTATTCGACCCCAACTCACCCCAAATCAAAGTATCTCGGATTTGGAGGCTTCTGGATGGATTCCAATCCCTCCTAACCCCCGTTAATAGAAAATATAAAGGTAGATTAAAGATCCACACCTCTCCCGACAAGTGAATCTCATCCCGGTTGGTTTCCCATTTTTATCTCTTTCTTTAAGGGAAGATATCCTTTTTCTTATTGGATCTAGATATAAAATTGTGGGACCATGATTTTTTGATCTAGAATTAGGGTTTTTTTTATCTAGATCATGTTCTTTTTCATGTTCTTGATTGATCCTCTTCAAATTGGGGGTTTCCATTGATGATTATTCTTCGTCAATTTTGAGTTAGGTGGTCTATAATTCAAATACCAAATTTGTAATTACAATTATGTGTATATAATTATATAATTTATATTATATGTTTAGAAATTTTCTTCTTGATCAAATTAATTGATTTTTTTAATTAATTTGTTGGGGAAAATGTTCATATTAGGGATATTGGGATTATATAATTTGAATAATTAATTGTTGAATTAATTATGAGGGAAATGGGATTTTTGAAAGATATAATAACTTTTTGAATTAATTATGATATATTGGAATTGAATTAGATAATTAATTGTTGAATTAATTATGAGATATTGATTTTTTTTACATGGCATAATTAATTGTTGAATTAATTTTGGGATATTGAGTTTTTGGATATAGATTAATTAATTGGAAAATTAATTAATGGGATTGGTGTAATTAATTAATTAGGTAATTAATAAATTGGATTAGTGTGATTAACTAATTATTGAATTAGTAATGAGATTATGATGGAACAATTAATTGGTGAGTTAATTCGGGAAATTGAATTGATTGAGTTGGAAAAATTAATTGATGATTTAATTGGAGATATTGAATTGATTGATATGTAACAATTAACTAATAAATTAATTGGGTTTATTGAATTTTTTAGGTTGCAATAATTAATTAATGAATTAATTATGAGAATTTTTGTGATTGTAGATCTGATTAATTAATTTTCATATTAATTAATGGAGTAATGCGATTATTCAATTGTTGAATTAAATAATGGGATTGATGATATTAATAATCGATGAATTAATTAATAAAGTAATCTAATTTTTTAATTTTTTAACTAAATAATGGGAGTGATGAGATTCATTAATTGATGAATTAATTAATGGAGTAATGTGATTATTTAATTGTTAAATTAGATAATGGAATTGATGAGATTAATTAATTGATGAATTAATTAATGAGGTAATGTGATTATTTAATTTTTGAATTAAATAATGGGTTTGATGTGATTAATTAATTAATTAATTAATTAATAGAGTAATGTTATTATTTAATTATTGAATTAAATAATTGGATTAATTAATTAATGAATTAATTAATAGAGTAATTTCATTATTTAATTATTGAATTAAATAATTAAATTAATGAGATTAATTAATATTTGAATTAATTAATGGTGTAATGTGATTATTTAATTGTTTAATTAAATAATGGGATTTATGAGATTAATTAATTGATTAATTAATTAATGGAGTAATCTAATTATTTAATTATTTAATTAAATTATTGGATTGATGAGTCTAATTAATTTTTGAATTAATTAATGTATTAATGTGATTATTTAATTGTTGAATTAAATAATGAGATTAATGAGATTAATTAATTGATGAATTAATTAATAGAGTAATGTTATTGATTTATTGTTCAATTAAATAATGGGAATAATGGGATTAATTAATTGATAAATTAATTAATGGAGTAACATGATTATTTAACTTTTGAATTAAATATTTGGATTGATGGGATTAATTAATTGATGAATTAATTAATGGAGTAATTCAATTGTTTAATTGTTTAATTAAATAATGAGATTGATGAGATTAATTAATTTATGAATTAATTAATGGAGTAATGTGATTATTTAATTATTTATTTAAATAATGTGATTGATGGGATTAATTAATTGAATTAATTAATGTGATTGACATGGAAAATTAATTAGAAAATTAATTAAAGGAGTTTAATGTGATTAATTAATTGTGGAATTAATTAATCGATTTGACGTGAACAATTAATTGGTGAATTAAATGAAGGGATTGAATGTGATTAATTAATTGTTGAATTAATTAATAGAGTTGATGTAAAAATCTAATTAGTGAATCAATTGAAGGAGTTGAATGTGATTAATTAGTTATGGAATTAATTAATGGATTTGATGTGAAAAATTAATTGGTGAATTAACTAAAGGGATTGAATGTGATTAATTAATTTTAGAATTAATTAATGGAGTTGACGTGAATAATTAATTGGTCAATTAATTGAAGAGATTGATTGTGATTAATTAATTTTGGAATTAATTAATAGAATTGACGTGAAAAAATAATTTAGTGGATTGACTTGATTAATTAATTGTTGAATTAATTAATTTTATTAACATGATTAATTAATCTTTGAATTAATTAATGTTGTTAGCATGATTAATTAATTTTAAAATTAATTAATTTTATTGATATGATTAGTTAATTGTTTAATTAACTAAAGTAATTGACGTGATTAATTAATTTTTAAATTAATTAATGTTATTGATGTGATTAATTAATTATTAATTAATTAATGTTATTGGTATTATTAATTATTTATTAAATTAATTAATGTTATTGATGTGATTAGTTAATTGTTTAATTAATGAGAGGAATTTATCTGATAAATTAACTGTTGAATTAATTAATGTTATCGATGTGATTAAATAATTTTTGAAATAACTAATGAAATTGTTGTGATAAGTAAATTATTGAATTAACCAATGGAATTAATCTTATTAATTAATTGTAGGCTTAATTAATGTTAATGATGTGAATAGTTGATTGTGGAATTAACTAATGGAATTGATGTGATTAATTAATTGTTGAATTAATTAATATTATTGATGTGATTAGTTAATTATTGAATTAACTTAAGGAATCAATGTGATTAATTAATTTTTTTAATTAATTAATGTTATTGATATGATTAGTTAATTGTTGAATTAAGTAATTTAATTATTGTGTTTAGATAATTATGGAATTAGTAATGGAATTGATGCGGATAATTAATTACAGAATTAATTATGTGTTAATGAATGGTAACATGGTCATTTGATTATAAAGTTTTGAATAGTAACATGACCATTTAGTTGTGAAATAAATAATGAGAACATGGTCATTCTAATGTGTGAAGTGTGAATGGTAACATAGGAATTCAAGTATGAATTAAAGAATAATAAAATGGTCATTCTAATGTGTGAGGTATGAATGGTAACATGGGCAATCATGTATGAATTAAAGAATGGGGACATGGTCATTCAATTGTGTGGATTTAAGAATAGTAACAATGGAATTATGAGATATGACACCCTTTGGGAATACTTTGGGCTCCGACATGAGATGAAGAAGGTTTTTAGGTACGAGTGCCTACAAGAACCTGGGGGATTATGTGGTTAACTAAAGAATTGTTGATAATGTGATAACTATTTAATTAGGAATTGTAATTTATTCATTATACAACTGCATACTCTATTATTTGTCTAGATATTGTTTTAGACGCCATTAATGGTGGCCTACTAAGTCGTACTCACAACCTACTCAAGCTGCCTGATCAGTACCCAAATATATTTCATAGTTGTAGTATAGGATAAGGGAAAAGGCCTTATGTTAGGTGGTTGATTCGGGATGGAGCATGGATGTGAGAACCAGACATTGTCTGGACCCTGTTTGGGAGTTGCCAATGTCTTTACTTTTCAATTTGTATATTGATGCTTGGAACATACATTAACATGAAATATTTCTTATTCAGTTTGACATTGTATCTCTAGTTTTGGTCATCATGTGATATTGACATCTTTCTAGTCATTGATATATATTTGGTTATTGCTTATTTATTTTCCACTCATGTTTTACTCTAGAAAAGATGGTATACTCTTCCCCTGAATGATATTAGACCGTTTCTAGTAGTCAGAAACCTCTAGCATATGTGGATGTGTGCTTGATGTCATGTGACCGAATGGTTTGGGGCACTGGTGTGTTGAACCTAGGGGTGACATTATACCTCATCTAAGATACTTCTTTGATGGGAATGAATCACCTCAAAGCTAGTGTGGGTGTGGGGGATCATCACGCTATGGTTTTTCTTGAGTTGTTTCTTCTCTTTGATTCCTCCCCATAACATTTTTTAGGAACTTAGTCTATCAATTAAATTTTTATTAAAGAGCATCTAATCATGCCTACATCTCTTCCATTTGTTTATCTTTATCCCCTTGTTATTTTCGTTTCTCAAAATATGTTTGGGGTGTCATCCCAAAACCTGCACCTCTGATGCATCCATATTGTTTTGGTTTTTTTAAGGCCATTGGTTGTAGTTTTTCATCTGATACAAATGATGATGATTCCTATGTCTATGTCAGATGAATAATATAGGAAAATAAGTAATCGTTGTTATGTAATAGTGATTCAAAGAAAAATAATTTTTTATTATGTCATACTTACACATGTTTCTCACACTTTTTATGTGTTTTAATCTATTAGTATCTCATATTTATTTATAAATTCCTCCTTCTATAGCACATGACTTGGGATGGAAGTGACTTTGGATTTGGATTCATCAACCTACATATAAAAAGAAGAAAATAATTATGATTTTTTTTTCATGTCACATAAAAGTATTACAGTATATTTAAAATATGTACTAATTCTTATTCAAGTGAAGCATACCTCAACCTTTCTTTACAGTAGGTGTGCATTGATTTTGCTTCCCATTGCTTATTTTCAGCACTCATTTGTTGTTTCATAAATTAACAATTATTAATCAATGTGATTAACACATGTATTGTCAAAAAATGTATTACCAAACACAATTTACTTGAAAGGATGTCTCCTCACAGTGGCTAGTAAATTCATCCCATGCTTCATGGATTATCAAGTGTGTATACATATACAGTGGGTGTAGGTTTTGTTTCCCTTTAAAATATTTAAGGTGAAACTTCATTAAAATTGTGAAAAATCCTTTGATATATTTTCTATCAATAATTATTAAAAATTTCTTTCAAGAGTCATCTACTATAAATTCATTCTACAAGGGATAATGAAGAGTAATTAAATGTTTTATTATTTTGTTTTTTAGTAAAATAAAGAAATAATATCATAATTTTACCTTAATCTCTTCCCAAATCAGTGTCTTAATCATGGGAACAACATGGTTCCATGAATCTATATCAATCATCATGTGTTTTCGAGTGGTGAGCCCAATGAAACTACTGAACATGGTTTTGTTTGAGTTAACAACCTAGTCGTGTGTATTCCATCTGTTTCCGACGCTTTCGCCGGGGCGCGCGCATCCGTCCGTCCGCGGAGGAGGACGCGCCGCGCTGTTGCCCCGCATTACCACTTTCCAAAGGCAGGCGGCATTCTCTCCTTATTCAGGGACGTCTGCTCCTTGATCGAAACAGGATGATGGGATGTCGGTTCTTCCTTCTTTGGATTCCTCCTCATAACTCGTCACCTAGTCTGGGTCTCCCTCATAGATTTAATACGTTGTTCGTGAAACTCTTCTCAGTGCCATGTTTCCATGGACACCGGTTAATTACACTGCTTCTGTCGGGACATTCCAAAGGGTCTGGTCAGGGCAGCAACCTTCAGTCGGGGGAGTAGTCACGTTGAGGCATCAGTAGCGTTTCTGGATACTGGGGAACCTAGCATGTCTGTCTATTATCCATGGTCACGGGGCTTCTCGATGGCGTGGAAGCTCGAGGAATCCCACATCGAGCGTGGGGAATTATATGCCATAGACACATATCTAAGGTTTTCCTCAGCTTCTCGTGTTTAACACAGGGTACGCCACGAGTTTAACATCCAACGGAGACGGATCAGCCTGATCGTAGAATTAGCTAGAATATATTGGATTGAGGGATTTCCCTTGAAGGGGTTCCGATACCGGGACTAGCACATGGGTGGCTGTGAAGAGGAACGTACCGACATGGTCTCACTGGGATATGACTGTCCGAGTGAGAATCAGGATGGATGATGGATGGATGAATGAAGTGGAGGGGTAAATGGCAAGGAACCATCGCAAGGGCGACAGTGAAGTTGGGATTGAGCCTTGAAGAGGCTTCCTACGTATCCCTGTGGCATGGAATCAAAGTCTGCGTAGTTCGGGATGGTGCCCGTGAACTGGCATGAGGGTGGACCTTGGTCCGATGGGCATCATCAGTGAACTGATGTGAATGGGGAGGACCATGAGGGTCCTAGTGGTGGTGGGCTTGGACCTCTTGGAGGCTTCCTATGTACCATGTCGTGACATGGATCAAAGACCACGTAGTTCAGAGGATGGGAGTCGTTAGTGAACCGACGTGAAAGTGGACCTTGGCCCGATGGATGTCGTCAGCAAACCAACGTAAAGGTGGAATTTTGTCTGATGCGTCAGTGAACCGACGTGAAAGTGGACCTTGGTCCGATGAGAGATGGTCTTGAACCTCGGGGAGGATTCCTACGTACCATGCCTTGAAATGGATCAAAGACCTCATAGTTCAGAGGGTTTCATCGGTGAACCGACATGAAAGTAGACCCGTGGGTCCACTAGTGGTGGGCTTGAACCTTGGGAAGGTTTCCTACGTAACATGTATTGACATTGATCAAAGTCCTCATAGTTCCGATGATGGAATACAGTTTAACGTCATGCGGGACGATAGTGAACCCTGACGTGAATAAACGACGGGTGGTGGGTGTCGGCGAACCGATGTAAATGGGGGACCTTGGTCCGATGGGAGATGGGCTTGAACCTCTGGGAGGCTTCCTACGTACCATGCCTCGACATGGATCGAAGTCCTCGTAGTTCATAAGAAAATGGGGGGGGGGGCTTGGCACACCGACAAGGAGGCGTTCTAGGCCAATGATTTTTGGGCTTGAACCTCGGGGAGGCTTCCTACGTACCATGCCTTGACATGGATCAAAGACCTTGTAGTTAAAAGGGTGGTCACAATGGCTTGTCGTCGGACTGGAATGCAGTTTAATGTCATGCTGGACGCAAGTAAAACTCGACGTGAATCGGATGATGGGTGGGCTTGAACCTCGTGGATGCTTCCTACGTACCATGCCTTTACATGGATCAAAGACCTCATAGTTCAAATGGGTGTGCAGTTTAGTGTCATGCGGGACAAGGGCATATAGTTTAACGTCATGATGGACGAGGGAATGCAGTTTAACGTCATGCTGGACGAGGTATTGTCATGGCCAATGCCAACTCTAAGCCCATCTGAGTCATTCTTGGTGTTAGAAAGAAGAGAGAGCAAGGACCTGACGATCACACCGCGAAGGGTGCGTTCGTGAGAAACGAAGAGGGGCTTACGCGTTAGGCAGCCCATGGTGCTGGGACTTACTCCAGGATGGAGGCCCGGAGTGCGACAAAGCGCAGCGAAAGAGGGATTTGGGACCAATGATGGAGGTGCCTCGATCCCTATCATGCCCTCCACTGAACTTGGTAGTGGGGAAGTACGGAGATACAAGGGTGTATCCATCCGTTGGGGAACTAGGGTCTCCCTTCTCCTGAGAACATACGCCACTCCAATAAAAAGGATATCATCCCTTGTGGATGGGTGATTCCACTCCTGTGGAGATGAGTGGCGTAAAAAATGTTCGAGCTGGGGAGACCCTTCGTGGGAGGCACGAGGTCGAGTCATAGTTTAACATCATGTGTTGAGGATGTGGTGCTTAGCAGTTTAATGTCCTGCAGCTCGGACGAGGCGGGTTCACTCCGCACCCCTAGGACTTACATAACTGGTACCCTCTGGTCCTTGGGGGAGGGAAGGTACTGGAAAGGCCATGGTCAAGGGGGGTTGTGGAGCAAACCATCAAGGGGTCCATGTTAGCATGGCTATGCGAAGAAGCAATAGCCGTTAGCGTGCCTATGCGAAGAATCATTAGGCGAAGCAACACTACGAGTGGTATTGTCCATGGGACTTTGAAATCACATCGTGCATACCTGGAGGGTCGCACGGGAAAAGTAATTGCCAAGAAAAGGAGTGTGCTTCTCGAAGTTGAGTGCCTTGAACTTATCATGGGGCATAGGTGTGAGTGGAGGGTGCTTCGCGAAGTGGAACAGTATTCACGGAGCACTGCCTCGCGAAGAAGAGGTGCCTCGCGAAGTAGGGTGCTGCAAAGAAGTGTGCTTCGCGATGTGTAGTGATCCTGCCTTAGCATAGGGATCACTAGTACAGGTTGGGTGTTTCATAAAGCATAAACGCTCCGCGGCTGCCTAGGTTCCCTTGGGAATCCCCTTCCTTCGCGAATGCCCTTGAGCTTCGCGAAGGGCATCCCTCTCGGAAGAGGGGCTCAAAATGAGACAAAGCGAAGGCGTCACGTGAATTAGAAGTACCTCGCGGAGCTCATGATTCCCGAGGCAAAGAGTGATTTGCGATTTGGGAGAGGAGAAGTTGAAAGGTCAGATTGTCCATCTTCGGGACTCAGGGGGAGCCTAGTATTTATAGGGAAGGGGCGCCGCGAAGCAGAACTTGTGCGCCACCTCAAGTGCTTCGCGGCGCGCTCGCGAACGTCAAACTCGTTCGCAGAGAGGTACCGCCTCCAGAGCTTTGCGGTGGTCTCACGAACGTCAAATTCGTTCACAGAGAGTTACCGTCTCCGGAGCTTCGTGGCGGGCTCGCGAATGTCAAATGCGTTCGTAGAGAGTTACCACCTCCGGAGCTTTGCGAGACCGCGATGCTCGGGGGTGCTTCGCGTCGGTGCTTCGCGAGGCAGCAGGCCGACCTTCTTTTCCGTCCCATCCTTTCGTGCAATATTTTGGCTCCAACACCATCCTACCTAGATTTAGATTCCTTTGTTTCTCACATTAATAATTTTTTCTAACACCCTCACACTATAGAGTGTCGGTTCTTTCAGGGACATCGTTTTTTCATCCTCTACCATTTCCTTGGGTTCAATATCATCAATATGTTATTCTTCTAGATTGGTAACATTAGTTTATACAGAAGGTTGTTGTTTCTCTGCATTTGGAGCACCATTAGATTGAGAAACCCATTGTTCATTGAGATTGGGTGTAACGAACCTATATTTTATCAAAGGATTTCCCTTCTTATAATTATTACTTATAGTATAAACACAATATAAAACACAATTAAATATCATGATAATAAATATTATTTGACCATCAAACATAATTTTTCCACTTTGGTGTTTTGAATTTCGAAAATTTGACATTCACGGTTGCGATCAGGGTGTTTTTTTGGGGTCTCATGGAACAAACATAATTTTTGGTGAATAGTAACATACCCTTATTATTATTAACATGCCTTTATGAAAAGTAATATGACCCTTATGAAAATTAAATTTTCCAAAATAATAGTGACCACACACGTGAATGTATAAATAAAAACTAGACATCTTATAAGTGACAATATGACCATAGTAAAAGTAATCTTATAATAATTAATTATAATTAATTAATTAATTTAAAATAAAATATATTTTCCTAAAAAGTTTTCATAAATTAACAACTTTATTTCTTCTGGTTTTAAGATAATTTTATAAGACCTTATGTAATTTTTGAAAGCATTATAAAACCAGTTATAATTTTAAAATATGGATTTTTCAAGTAAATTTTTATTTGAATTAAAAAGTGAATTAATCATATTTATAAAATCATTTTTAAAAAATGGACTTAATTTTTGTATTATATACATCAAAAAATGGTTAGGGTAAATTTTTGGTATTTTTTTAAAATACTTGAATTTTTATGAATAGTGAAATACATTAATTTACGGTATATATAAATTAAGGGTTAAATAAACTATTAATAGAATCATCACTAATGTAATAAACCTTGGTGTGAACTCACATGGACTTATTACTATATGTTTTCATTTAATCATCATTATTTCTTGTCTTATGGAGAAATAATAAACTAATGATTAAAATTTTAAGAAAATCCTCCTCCCCCCTCTTCTCTTCACTCCTATCAAGCCTTGTGACTTTACTAAATTATGATCAAATATATCCCCAAGATCCTCCCCCAAATTCATCATCCCTTGGTCTCTACAAAATACCAAATCATCTCTCCTCAAGAGTCTCTCAAGAAAGATTAATTCAAGAGGTAAATTCCTCTTTTCAATTCTTTTACTTTCTTTTCAGGTTCCATTGTTTTCTTTTCTATACTTACCTATACTCATCAAAATGTTATGAAAACTTTATACCCTTATATTTAATGGATTTTTTTATGATAATTTAATAAGTTATTATCATTTATCCTTTAATCTTCTTTTATACTAGTAGTAAAAACACCATCCGAGATGTGTTAATTTACCACATTCAAGGATGATGGGGTTCCAATTTCCATTATCATGTTAAATTATGGTCATGAAACCATTATTATGGTTGAAAAATACTATAATATATATATTATATCTCATCTATGGTTCTAGAATCTTTATATTCACATGGTTTTTATTTATAAGAAAATATGTGTTCGTTGGGATAAAAACCCGCCAATTAACCAAAACGGTTATCATCAAAGTTTTATATAATTATTCATCCACACATAAAATGAACAAATGAATTTCATAAAAATGTAATATAATTTATTCTCACTAATAAAATAAAAATTTAATTCTGAAAAACCATTATCATCTTACATTTTTATCCTTACATGTATATAAGTAAACCAATCATGAAAACCAAGGAAACAAATGCTCACAAACAATGAAATTGAACCTCTAAACCCATCAGAAAGGTGATGAATGAACTTAATAAAGTTATAATAATTTAATTAAATGTAAAAAAGGTTATGTAATTATTAATTAATTAACCTAATTTTATTATTCAGGTTATTAAGATCAAGCGAAGAACACCATAAGACTTAAGGTAAGGGATTCTATCCGAACCCCCATTTTTCCTTGAGGTTGCTCTATCTTTCTTTTTACCCAAATGAAGTTATCTATTATTTTATGTACATATTATATATGATGATTAAATTCTTCAAAAGCTTTTATCGGGAACCATTCACCATTACCTTTTTTGGATTTATGTGTTTTTAAATGATTCCCTCCTCAATACTTCCTGATAAGCTAACCCGTTTTAAGGGAACTTCCCGAATTCTTACCCATTTTCAAGAACACTATATAATCTATTTTTAAGACAAAATTATTATTATAAAACAAATATTTTTATTATTAAAAACTTCTTGGTTCACTTCTGGTTTTATATAAAATATTATGTCCTTTTATGTTTTAAATTACCTTTGATATTTTTCTTTAACCGCGCTAAAATGTTTTAATTATAAAGTTTCTTAAGTACTCTTTGTACATGTTATTACCTCATGTTCAAATCAATTTTAATGATATATGACTATTATACCTTATGATGGTCCATGCATGATCTAATTCCTTTCCTTCATGAAAACTTTTATGATACTCCCATTTTTTATGCTTTATGACATGATTATGATACCAAATTATTTCCATGGGTAACCCTTATGTTTATGTATGATTAATTATGTATGATTCTATTTTTGGTAAGAATATTCATGAATATGTTGATATGGATGAACCTAGATAGCTTTCCAATGCATTGGTTAAATTTGAGTCTCATGAGATGTTATGTGCAACGGTCTTGGTGGTTAGCCTTGACTTGTGCTACTATGTGTAACAGTCACAGCATTTAGCCTTGACTTGTGATATATGTGAAAATATCTTAGTGGTTAAACATGACTTGTGATAATTTAAGTGAAAAGAGACTTTACTTGTGCTAAATTGATGTTTTATATTGCTTCCAAATTACTATGATTTCATCTTTATATGATTCAAATTTATGCATACTATGGTTCTATATGTTTAATTACATTATATTCCTTTTTATATCATTATATCATGCTTCTTATCTAATGTGATAAATCTTTATTCTTATGATCATTATCTTAATGGTCTTTTATCTCATCCATTTATTCGTGTTATCCTCAGTTTATCCTATGTAGATGTATGAGCACATTGGAAGTTAGGAGATCATTTTGGATATTAAATAAAAGCCATTTTTATGATGTTTAATGATGTACCTAGTATGCCAAGACACTAGAATTTATGATCCTTGGATTGTAATTTGACATTTAATTATTATTTTAATCATGCAATGATATGTTTAAAAGGATAGGGTTTCTATAGTATGTATTAGAGAAAGGTCTAGTTATTTTTAGAGATTAGGAATAAAGAACTTTAGTAAGAACCTTAAGGATGATACTAAGTATAGGAAAACATCCCTAAATTTTGTAAGTATAGATTAAGTGGTTTATCAAAAAAAATCCCTATCTAGATAAGAACAAGTGGATGTGGCTTTGTCATAGATGTATATAGGGGTAAAACTCAAAAACAAAGATTTGATCTAGACTTAAACGAGAACTGGTGCACGACAACGGGCCTTGATGCACTCCTGGTTTAACACTCCCGAGGGATATGATTTAGTAAATTCATAATCTTAGTATGAACCATTATCAATGGAATAAAAAAAGGATCCCATAAGAATATAAGTTAAGAAATAGGTCAAGGATGACCTATATTTAAATCTAGGGAATCACAAGATAGGATATACTTCTCCTTTACAAGTTTATCCTTTTATGTTCAAAGTTTCATTTATGATTTTTAGCTATGTATTCGTGCCCCATAATTTTAAGTTATTTTTCATAGTTAATGGAGAGAAATATAAGAACACGTGTCAAAAATCAATCTGATAGGGAATGTTAATATTTACCTAATTATATGCCTGATATGATGGGAACGAGTGCTCAAAACATCATGATATTACTTGCCCAGCTGGATCAAGTTATGAATAACAACTTGAATCATGTGGAATTCCCTCCTCCTCCAAGGAAAGAGAAAGTTTTCATAGATTCCTTCATGTTGAAAAGGCCTCCCATGTTTAGTGTATCTTACAATCCCCTCCTCGTGGAATAATGAATTAACTCCATTCAAAAGATATTCTCTATCCTCAAGTGCTTAGAAGAAGAGAAAGTCGTGTTGGCGGTCTATAATTTTGATGGGAAATATTATCAGTGGTAGACACTGATAAAAAAAATATGAAGTTCAAGGATTAAATTGATTCCATGGATTGGGAATAATTCAATAGAATATTTTTCAATAAATATTTTCCCCGAACCCTCCATCTCAATATGGAAAGAGAGTTCCTTAGACTCAAGGAGAAGGATGATGAGTCCATTGGGACATATGAAGAAAACATCACAAGGCTTGAAAGATACACCTATGGATTTTTCATGAAGACCGAAAGAATGGTGGATCACTTCTTTAGTAGACTAAAGCTGAGCCTATGAAAAGTGTTGTCTATTTGGGACTTTGACAGCTAGTAAAAGATTGTCTGTTGTTCCCTTTCGATTGAAATGGATATCAGAGACTATCAATGGTATCAAGGGACTGATGAAAAAAATGGAAGATGTTGTCTAGTATGGGTGGTTAGGCAAGTAAATCCCATGATGTAAAGAAGATCAAACACCCCATTTGTCAAAATTGGGGGAAGAATCATCCTAGGAACTGTCTAAAGGGAACCTAGAATTACTTAAAATGAGGAATAATGGGACATCTAGATAAAAACTACCAAAAGGATATGAGTAATTCTTCTAATGTGGAAGAAGAAAGGAAGGTTTATATAAATTCCCAGCTAGTGGTGCAATGTTACAACTGCAAGGAACATGGGCATTATGCAAAAAAAATCTCTGAGCCAAGGGAAATAAGAGGCAATCAACAACAAACTCTAAGGAAACAAGGAAGGGAATATGAAATAAATACTACTAAGGTGGAGCTGGAAAATGATGTGGTGATAGGTAATTTAGTTATTCATTCAATAATAATAGATGTACTATTTGATTCTGGTTCTACGCATTCTTTCTTATCTTGTAAGTTTAGAAAATCTATTCAAACACCACCTTAAAATTTGGAGACTGATTTATTTGTGAGAATAGAAAATGGGGAAATTATTTCATCCAAAGTATATAAATCCTCCCTAGTTAATGTTTTTTGGACTCAAACTCCCATAAAATCTCATCATACTTACATTAGTGGAGTTCGATGCTATATTGGGCATGGATTGGATGTCTTTATACAAATCCAACATCAACTGTGAAGAAAGGGAGATCACTCTTCACATCCCAAATCATCCTCCAATTCATTACAAGTGTAAGGAGGAAGATGAATATCCTTTACAATCATTATCTCAAGTGTAGATATTATTATCCTATGATCAATCATGTCTTACCCAAATGATTGAGATAATGGATAGAATCATCCTCGAAGACATGCCCATCAAAATGGATTACACTGATGTATTTCTTGAAGAATTTTCTGGTGTTCCTCATGATTGATAGGTTGGGTTATCAATTGAACTTATTCCTTTATCTCTACCTATATCAAATAAACCTTATATAATGGACACCATTTAGCTAGAAGAGATGAATAATCAGTTACAGAAAATATGGATAAGGGTTTTATATTCCCAAATGCTTCACAATAGGGATCACCATTCCTCTTCATTAAGAAGAAGGATGGTTCAATGTGCCTCTAAATTGATTATCATGGGCTCAATAAAGTCAAGATAAATAACAAGTATCCCCCACCTCAGATATATGACTTGTTCAATGAACTTCATAGGGCTAGTTATTTTTCTAAGGCGGACCTTGGGCCGGGATATCACCAATTAAAGGTGAGGAATGAAGATATTCCCAATAGTGCCATTTAAATGAGGTATGGATACTATGAATTAATAGTGATGACCTTTATAATCACTGATGCTCTATAAATTTTCATGTATATAATGAATAGATTCTTTAGAGATTACCTCAAAAAAAATTGGTAGTCTTTATCAATGATATTCTATTATACTCCAAGAGAAAGGAGGAACATGAAGAGAATTTTAATAGTGTTAAAAAGTCTTTGCAAAGAGAGAATATGTATGAAAAGTATAGTAAATGTGAGTTCTTGATGGAGGAAGTATCATTCTTATGGCTTGTTATCACCAATAAAAGGATATATGTAGACCCTTCCATGACAAAGTCAATTGAAGAGTATCCCAATCCAACATCTGAAATGAAGATTTGTTGCTTCCTTGGTCTATCTGGGTATTACCAATGATTTTTTGAAAACTGTTCATGACTGTAAAACATAATGACCAAGATAACACAGAAGGGGGTGAAGTTTGTTTGGACTTAAGAAGGTGAATACTTCTTTAAGGAGTTGAAAAAGAGGCTTATCACTACACCAATACTCACTCTTCTAATAAGTGGAGAACTCTTTGTGGTGTATAGTGATGATTCAAAGAAGGGATTTGGCTGTGTACTAATGAAAAATGATAAGGTGATAACTTTCACCTCATGGAAACTGAAAATACATGGGCAAAACTACCCACACATGATCTGGAGTTAGCAGATATGATCTTCTTCTTGAAAATATGGAGGCATTATAACTATGGGGAGAAAGTGTGAGATATATACTAACCATAAGAGTCTAAAATATATATTCACATAGAAAGAGATTAATATGCACCAGAAAAGATATTTAGATCTCATCAAGGATTATGTCTGCTCAATCCACTACAATCCTGGTAAGGAAAATAAGGTAGAGGATGCTCTAAGTAGAAAGGATCCTGCATCTTTATCAATGATGAGATTTGAGAAGGATCCAATCCTCTTGGATTTATAGTGGATATAAATGGGAATCATTAAGGGAGGAACATCATCAATCCTTTCTCAAATGGTTGCTCAACCATCCCTCATGCTGAAAATAAAGGATTCTAAAATAAAATATATGGAAATTATGAAAATTATTGAAGCTATTAGAAATGGTAAATCCTCTCAGTTCATGATTTATGAGGAAGGATTTTGGAGATTTGGGTCACAATTATGTGTACCATCTGATCCAGAGATAAAGAAGTAACTTTTTAATGATGCGCATAGCTCAACCTTCTTAATTAACCCAAGGAGCATAAAGATGTATTGAGATCTCCGAGAGAACTTTTATTGGGACAATATAAAGAAGAAGATATCTGATTATACATCAAAGTGCCTGGTATGTCATCAAGTGAAGGATTAGAGGAAAAATTCTAAGGGGATGATGAAACCACTACCCATACCAACATGGAAGTGGGAGAACATTACCATGGGCTTTGTCACTGTTTCGCACGGATTACGGGGATGACCTCCTGGACAGGAGATTCAAACGTTCCGATCGGTTTCTAGTGGGTTTGTTCGTAGAACCGGAAACATCCAATGATTCCACATCCGTCTGGACCTACTTTCCAAAGGCAGGCGCTCATGAGTTTGTGGACTAATGAGGCTTAGTAATTTTCATTGGTCGAGAGGATGGGAGGTCGGACTCATCACACCTTTTTGAGGGGAATTATTGTCTACTCCGGGACTCTCTTTATAGATTTAAGTTATGTTCGTGAATCCTTATTACATTACCAAGTATAAAATGAGCTTTCCTTTAGTTTTAACAATCAATGATTAAATATGCAAGAAACTTAGAGAATCTTTCATATGTATTCAAGGTTCTTCATCAATAGAGAATCATCTGTTTTAGAGATTCTTGGTCAATGGTATCCTTCAAAACATTTATATAAAAGTCTCTTGGTCATTATGATGACCAGGCTGGTTTTAAAGCCACTCAGTGGGGCACTTGAAGTTTATCGTCATTCAGAAGGACAAATATTATTTCAAAGTTGGGATCGAACCCATAAATGGGCTACCTACGTATCCTTTGTTTTGGAAAAGGAATCAGAACCCACGTAGTTCGAGAAATGGAGTATGATGTTTATGATTGATGGCTCAAAGATGAATGTCATAATTACTTTTACACTCTAAGCTCACGTGATTCATGCTCGGTGTGAGAAACAAGAGGTATTGGTAAAAATTAGACAATTGTGCCATGAAGGATGCAATCATAAGAATTTTTTTTGGGGCTTATGTATGGATGACTGCCCAGATAGATGAAGGTTTAGGATTTAATTTTAGGGAGAAAATCCATGAACAGGGTCCATAAAGTTATATGTGCTTCATGGAGATTTGAATACTCTAATCTTGGGGATTACTCCTAAGGAGAATGCCCAAGTTAGGAGGGGACTTATGATTGGGTTTTATTCCTGAAAAGGGAACCCAAATCAAAGGTAATTTATGACTGGTTAAGAGAAGTTTTAGGGGACTTGGGGCTTATTCCTGAAAAGGAAGCCCAAGGTTATGACTGAGTCTTATTCCTGAAAAGGAGACCCAGGTTAGGGATTAAGGTTTGGGGCTTACTCCTGAGGAGGATTCCCAAAAGGACTTGATTGGGGCTTATTCTTAATAAAGATGCCCAGATCAAAGGTTTTATAACTGGGGATTATTCCTGAAAAGGAGACCCAGGTTAAGATTCTCTCATCTTAAAGGATGAGGTTGAATGAATGAACTCTCAATCTTTGGTGACATAAAGATGTTTAAATCACTAGGTTTTGAGAGATATTTCATAGAATTCCTTTCAGATAAGGATGTCAAATCAAGAAATTATGCCATAAATGGCTTTGAAGAGTATCTTGAAGACTGAATCTTGAATAGGAAGGGTGAAATGGCTTAAGAGGGGTAAAAAATGGGCAAGATGGGCACCCAAAAAGATAGGGGCGCGCAAGTCTTGAAAGGCGCGCAAGTCCTGCGGCGGCGCGCAAGTATTGGTCGCGCAAGTATACTTGCGTGACATGAGGGGTACTTGCGCGATTTTCAACCAGTATTGAAATGATTGAGCGACTCTTTATTAAACCCTTTACCATCCTCTTGAGGTTCTTCCAGAAGAGGGACGCGCAAGTTATATTGAAGGAATTAAGTAGGCGCGCAAGTGTTTGATAAGTTTCAACACTTAGGCCTTCCTTTTTCTCTTTAGATCTTCCGTTCTAGGTAAGAAATTACCTTAGAAGTGTTCCGGAAGCTTTGAGAAGAGACTTGGGCGTCGGGAGCTTCAATCCGAGTTTCTGGAAAAAGATCCTCTCGAATGGGGGGCCCACAGGGTCTATTTATAGGCAAAAGAAGACCCAGGGCGGTTACCGGGCGGTTACCAATTAGGTCGCGCAAGTCACCTGCGCGACCAAGGTAGTCGCGCAAGTGTACTTGCGCGACAGTGGTAAAACTTGCGCGGTGAATTGGCTTTTGATACTTTGTTCATGCCTTTGTCGATTTTTGATGTTTTCTTCAAAGGATGAATCACTTTTAGCTGAGATATTCCCCTTTTCCGATCTTTAGATTCTGTGACGAAAGGAGCGTCAACAAAAGTCCCCCCTTAGAGTTGGATCCGGAAAGAAATGAGGATTTGACTCTAAGGAAATCGAATCCCTCCAAAGGAAAAGGGGGGCGCGCAAGTCTTCAGGGCACAGAAGGCAGCTCGCAAGTGTGCTGGAACTTGACTTTTATTCAGAGTTCCTTTGTCTTTTGTGGGTAGTTTAAAGTCATGCATGCCGGACATAAAGGGGCTAATGTTTAAGGTCGAAATAGCTTTGACCGAAATGGATTAGAATTGACTCAATTCCTTGATAACTCATCTGAAAACATACTACCATACTCAAGTATGAGGGAAAATATGTAAACTATGGCTTAAGAATATTTGAATCTGAGGAATGATATGAAAAAGAGCTAAAAGACATTAGAATAAGTAGTTTCCAAGAATGAAGTTACTATTATTTAACAAAACCGTTAGGGGGTTGAAAACATGCAGGGCCACCTATGGGCATTGGCTGCATGGTCAAATAAATAGTATCTCTTGGCTGACAAGTCTGTTATGTGGACTGTTTATGCAAGGCCACCTATGGGCACGTGCTGCATAGTCAGGCAAAAGAACTCCCAGAAATTTACTTTCCTAGTGCTAAAAGCCAGTGAAAGTTTATGGAGATTCAAATTTTCTAAAGCATAGAGTTTTTTGTATGGAAAGAGGTACTTGAATATGGAGAAGATATTTCCAAACAAGAATATCGAAGAACTGGATGAATATCACTCCTACGAAGGTCTGACCCAAACGTAGGGAAGAAGAATAAACCATAGACTTGAATACTTTCAGATCATGAAAAAGGATATGGGACAAATACGTTAAGGATGGCTATTTTTGCGGATCCCTACATACTGTCGTTTAAGACAAATAAGGACAAAAGAGGCATTCTTCCCAAGAATGAAGTTACTATTATTTAACAAACCCGTTAGGGGGTTGAAAACATGCAGGGCCACCTATGGGCATTGGCTGCATGGTCAAATAAATAGCATCTCTTGGCTGACAAGTCTTTTATGTGGACTGTTTATGCAAGGCCACCTATGGGCACGTGCTGCATAGTCAGGCAAAAGAATTCTCAGAAGTTTGACATTTTTGTGACTAGAAGTCATGAAAAGGTTTATGAAGATCTGAAAATATTTAAGGTTAGGATTATAATACATAAAGATGGGTATTTTCCAATGTATATAGAGACACATAGGTCAATGAAAACCATAATCATGTTGTGGCTGGGTCCTGAATTGAAACTTGGACTTCACTACGTATCTCATAAGAATGAGAATCAAGCCATACGTAGTTCTTGAAATGCAGTTTAACGTCGTGCAGGACGAAAGTATGAGTAATCTTAGTTTAGGGTCATAGAATTCAGACCATAATAATGAATACACAGTGTGTGTTTTCATGAGGACTTTTCAGCCAAGGGACTGAAAGTGAAATTTGGGGTTAGGCCCAAAAGACTTGGGACTGGATTCGAGGGACACTCGAATGTTCCTACGTATCCCATAAGGATGGGAATCAAGTCCACGTAGTTCTAGAATTACTCTTTGTACAAATTTGGTTCGTACATGTGAAGGGTGAAAGGGGATTTTAATGCAATGATGGTTTAACCTAAGATAAAAAGTTCAGGAATTACCATGTATGCACGTAAAAAAAATGAAAACCATGATTGAAAAATCAATGTCAATAATAGTTCTCTTTCAAATGAGGAAATCAAAGAATATTGTAGTTTATTGTCATACCGGACAGAAGTGTTGTATAGTTTAACGTCATATAACAAGGACGAAAGTGAATCAATGTAAAGATATTGATTCCAGGGGTGGTTTCACAAATCATCATCATATGAGATGGTGGTGAACCGATGTGAATAGATTGTTTTTGGGCTTGAACCTTGGGAGGTTGCCTACATACCCAGCCTGGAGGGCAAGGATCAAAGTTCGTGTAGTTCAATTAAAGAATGAATCAATGATCAAGTTGTTCTTGTGGACAATGATCTAATAAAAAATATTGTTGGGACTTACACATGGTTAGTGGCCCAAAGGGAGTGTTATGGTTGATGTTCGCTCTAAGCTCACGTGAGTCATACTCAGTGTGAGAAACAAGAGGTAATAACAACCTTAACGATGCACAGTTTAATGTCATGTAGGACATAAAAAAGGGGACTATGCATTTTAAAGTCTTGCAGTTAGGACTATTGGCGCTGCACAGTTTAGTGTCATGTAGCAGGGACAAAATACAATTTAATGTCATGTAGGACATATCAAGGATTTTCTGTACAGTTTAGCGTCATGTAGTTAGGACGATGGGGACAATATAGTTTAACGTCATATTGGACGAAAGGGGGATTGTGTAGTTTTAATGTCATGCTGGACTTTTGATGATTATATAGTTTAACGTCTTTCCGGACGTGAGGGACTTTTATACAGTTTAGCGTCATGTAGTTAGGACGTCACAGTTTAACGTCTTGCTGGACATATTTGCAAATAGTTTATGGTCATATACATGGACCACGGATGATACAGTTTAGGGTCATGCTGGACGGTTCATGGAAGTTTTTCACAGTTTAATGTCGTGTGGGACGAAGTTGTAGTTTAAAGTCATACTTGACCATTGCTGTATAGTTTAACGTCATATAGAAAGGACGAACTGGTGCTGTACAGTTTAAAGTCATATAGCTAGGACTAAGGTAAACCAATATGAGGATATCAGTTCTGGGGACTTTTTACAGTTTATCGTCATGCTAGACGTTGGAAGTGCCACACAGTTTAATGTCATGTTGCTAGGACACAATATAGTTTAATGTCATCTCGGACAAAATATAGGAACTTCTATACAGTTTATTGTCATGTAGGACAAAATCAGGGACTATGCAGTTTAAAGTCTTGCAGTTAGGACTATTGGTGCTACACAGTTTAGTGTCATGTTGTAGGGACATAAGTGTGAATAGTTTAAGGTCATATGCATGGACCGTACAGTTTATCGTCATGCTGGACGTATTATAGTTTAATGTCATCTCGGATAGAAGTGTGACACAGTTTAATGTCATGTTGGACGAAGTTGTAGTTTAAGGTCATACTGGACCATCACTGTATGAACCAAATGTAAGAGTCTTGGTTCTGGGAACAATATTTTGTGTTTATACAAAATACTTCTTCAGAAATCTGGCATTAGTTGGAGTCGTGATGTGTTCTCCATCCATTGAGATTAGAGAATACGCTCCATTGGAGTAGACCTTATGTATTGAATAAGGTCCTTCCCATTTTGGTTCAAGCTTGGGAGGTTTCTTTCCTGGTATCATTGGTGTTTTAAGAACCAATACCAATTCTCCCTGAATGAATGAACGAAGACGAACTTTTTTGTTAAAAGCTCGTGCTATCCGATTTTGATAAATTTCCAAGTGGTGCAAAGTGCACAATCTCTTCTCATCTAACTGTTCCAATTCATTCAAACGCTTTTGGGATTGCTCATCTGTCGATAACTGATCACAAATGGCTATTCTGAGTGAGGGCAATTGAACTTCAATTGGCAAGACTGCTTCTGTTCCATATACCAATGAATATGGAGTAGACCGCGTTGCATTGCGAGTGGTAGTCCGATAAGCCCATAAAGCATGATAGAGTTTATCAGGCCATGACCTCTTATCTTTATCCACCATCTTTTGCAGTATATTTGAAAGAGTCTTGTTGAAGGCCTCTATCTGGCCATTAGCCGCTGCATGATATCGAGATGAATGGTTGGACTTAATGTTGTATTCTTGATACAATCTCTTTACCTCAGAAGAACAGAAGTTGGTGCCGTTGTCCGTCAATATGGTATGAGGGAAACCAAATCTAGTAATGATGTTAGACTTGATGAAGCTAACAATGCATTTAGAACTGACTTCTTTGAGAGGTACTGTCTCTGCCCATTTGGAAAAGAAATCAGTAGCAGTAAGAATGTACTTAAACTGCTTGGCCGTAGCTGAAGGGTACGGTCCCACCACATCCATTCCCCATGTGGAAAATGGCCATGATTATTTAGCTGTATGAAGCAACTCTGGAGGTTTATGAATGAAGTTGGCATATACTTGGAATGAATGACACTTCTTTGTGAAATTAACACAATCTTGTATCATTGAAGGCCAGAAGTATCCAAGCCTTCGAATTTGATCAGACAATCTTTGTCCAGACTGGTGGGCACCACAGACTCCTGCATGCACTTCTTTTATGACAGCCATTGTCTCTTCACCATCAATACATCTGAAGAGAACTCCATCAAAACCACGTTTGTAGAGAATTTTCTCGAGGTGGTTTCGACCATCGTAAAGAGTAAAATTGACCACACGTCGCCGAAATTGTTCTTTCTCGGCTCTATCAGGTGGAAGTGTTCCATTTTGAAGGTATTCCTTGTTAGGTGACATCCATCCTGTAGTATGACCATACGGTTCAGGAATGGGACTAATTTCATTAATTTCCTCTGTTCTGACTTGAACATAAGGTGAAATTGCACGACGGTGGGCAAAACCGATGGTTGTCTCATCCCGATTTGGATCTGCTAAAGCTGTGGCTATATTAGCCAGTGCGTCAGCTTGAGCATTTTGTGATCTTGGGACATGAGAAAATGTCGGTTCTGTAGGGAATTCCGACATTAACTCTCTGACATAATCATACAAAGGGATTAATTCTTCTTTTCTGATGGAATAATCCCCATTGATTTGTTTGATTACCAGGTCTGAATCACCTTTCACCTTTAAGTGATTCACTTGTGCTTGAAGCGCTAACTCCAAGCCTGCAATGAGAGCTTGGTATTCAGCTTCATTATTGGTACCACCTTCCCACAACAAAAAGGAATAAGGTAACACTGCCTTATCTGGAGAAATGAGCACAATTCCTAAACCAACTTTGTTGAATTTAGGATTTTCCATTTTCTTCCCTGTTGGACTTCTAGAAGCACCATCAAAATACATTTCCCATGTTTGAGGACTCTCTTGAATAGAAAAAACTTCCTCATCAGGGAGTTCGATATCTGAATACGTGTCTTCCACTGAAGGGTGTTCATCCAGGAAATCAGCCAGAGCTTGGCCCTTAATTGCCTTTTGAGACACATACTGGATGTCGAACTGCTGTAGAATAACCGCCCACCTTGCCAGACGTCCTGTAAGCATTGGACGACTAAGGATGAATTTGAGTGGATTATTACGAGATACCAATTGGACCTCGTGATGTTGCAGGTAGTGTCTCAGTTTCTGAATTGCAAAGATTAATGCTAGGCAGCACTTTTCAATACTCGAATACCAGGTTTCTGCTTCAAGCATAGTTCTACTGAGATAGTAGAGACTATTTTCATTCCCAGCATCATTCTTTTGAGCGAGAAAGGCACCCAATGATCGCTCTAAAGCTGTCACATAGAGGATAAGAGGCCTACCCTCAACAGGTGGCATGAGTACTGGTGGACTCAGGAGGTATTTCTTGAGAACATCAAATGCTTCTTGACATTCTTCAGTCCACTGGTAAGTGACTCCTTTCTTCAATAATTTGGAAAAGGGTAAACTTTTGCCTGCCAAATTGGCGATGAAACGCCGAATATAGGATAAGTGTCCTTGAAGTCCTCTTAATTCTTTCAAATTCTGAGGAGGTGACATACCAAGGATTGATTTGGTCTTCTCAGGATCGACTTCAATACCACGATGGCGTACAACAAAGCCGAGGAATTTTCCTGAGGTTACCCCAAAAGCACATTTTAAGGGGTTCATCTTCAAATTATGTTGTCGAAGCTTGTGGAATATGACTTCCAAATCAGCCAAGTGATCAAAACGTTGTTTGGATTTAACCACAAAATCATCTACATAGCATTCAACAAATTTCCCTAGAAAAGGTTTGAAGATACGATGCATGGCGCGTTGATATGTTGCACCTGCATTCTTTAAACCAAAGGGCATCACCCGGTAACAAAACACACCTTGAGGAGCTCTGAAGGCTGTATATTCCTCATCTTCTGGGGCCATTCGGATCTGATTATATCCAGAATACCCATCCATGAAAGAAAGTACTTCATAGCCAGCCGTCACATCAATTAAGAGTTCTGTAATCGGAACTGGAAAATCATCTTTGGGACAATACCGATTAAGATCTCTGAAATCGATGCAAACCCTAATTTGTCCGTTCTTCTTCTTTACAGGGACAATATTAGCCAAACACTTGGGATATTGAACTTCTCTGATGAAGTTAGCTTTGATAAGGTTATCCACTTCAGCCTCGATTTTGGAAGCGTAGGTTGGGTGTGTTCTTCTCGCGGCTTGCTTGAATCCTCGATGTTCTTTTGGCAAACCCAAATGGTGGGTGGCAACATCAGGATCAAGGCCAGGCATCTCTGTATAATTCCAAGCAAAAATATCTTTATTTTGCTTTAGAAAAGAAATATACATCTCTTGTTCTTCAAGGGTCATGGCCGCACTAATTAAAGTGGGGCGTGGATCTTTCTCTGTACCCAGATTTACTTCTCTGAGTTCATCCACAGTGGTAGAGATACCCTCTTCAAATGCTGGAGGAGCATCTCTAAGATATTCCTCTTCCTCTTCATTATGTGTTATTTCTTACGCTTCTACTTGCAAATTAGATGAAACAACGAAATTCTCATGATCATAAGAGATGTCGAAATTTTCACATTTTGAAGAAGAAACTTCCATTTCCGACCCTATTGATGAAAAAGGGTCTTCTTTGGGAAATAAAGAGGAGATAATGGGTTGAGAATCGACATCAATATTCACCTCTGGTGTTGCTATAACTTCTTCTGGCCTGATTAGCGAAGTATAGACTTGTTGGATTTCAGCAGATGAAATGAAAACGTCACCACTCATGCTTTCATCACTGCTTGGTAAGTTACCAATTTCTCCCATGTTGTCTGGCTCGATTGCCGTAATTGACATTATGGATCTTTCCATAAGAGTATTTTGATTTGGGCCTATTTTGTCAATTCGACTGATAGGTAACACATAATCTGTACTCACATGTGAAAATGGATTTATTGGAATTTTTTCCAACCCATATGGAGCATTAACTTTGGTAATTTCCTTCATTGTAGATTTTTCTCTTCCCTTCATGTGATAAAATTCCGCCTCAATGTATTGAGACTCACATGTCTTGAAAGGGGGCTTATCACCATACAATGTTCCAACTTGACCATCGAAACAGTATTTGAGACATTGATGGTATGATGACGGAATAGCTGCATGCTGATGTAGCCAGGGTCTTCCAAGCAAGATATTGAAAGCTGAGTCTTGATCAATAATCATGAAATCTGAATTGGAAACAATATCTCCAAACTGAGTTCTGAGCGTAACTTCTCCCAGTGGTTCTTGTTCATTTTTATCATACCCTTGCAACATCATGGTAGAAGGAGATAAATCAGATTCTGTGAGACCCAATCGACGAAGTGTGCGAATGGGCATGAGGTTGACTCCTGAACCATTGTCAATAAAAGCTCTTCGAACATCTATACCATTGACTTTTCCAGATAGGTACAAAGGTTTTATGTGCCCATGCACAACATCATCTTCATCTTTATCAGTAAAAGATATCACTGCATGGCATTCTGCAGGATTATTCTCTATGTGATAAATTTCAGCTGCAGCAATTTCAGCTTCAAATTCCTGAGGACTTGACAAAGCTTCGATAAGTGCTTACCGAAGATCTCTTGATAGATTCAAAGCATCCAAAATTGATAATTTGGCTGGTACTTGGTCCAAGTGTTTCAATATATCATACTTTTGATCTAGAGGCCTGCGTTTCCCAATAGGAATATGCGGTTTGGCAGGTACCTTGGAAGCAGATGCTTTGGAAGCTGATGCATCTTGTATTGGAGTTGGAAAAATCTTTGGTTTTGGAAAATTAGACTGATTAGATCCATTTACTTGCTGAGATAAAGAAGATGGAACCTTTAATCGGTATTCCAAAATAACTGTGCCGAAGCTGAGTTGGCCATTGGCAGAAGAACTTGCTTGTTCATTTTGAGCTCGCTGAAGGGCTCTACCACGAGTTTCTGCTGCATATACAGTGCTAGCAGGGGTAGAATTAGAGTAGTGGCTTCGGAAATATCCACGTCTTCCCCTATATCCTGAACCTCTAGAACTTCCTCGGGTTCCTTTATTTGATACAGGGAATTCAGGCTCATCAAGACTGGAATATGAATCTTTTAATTGAATCATATTAACAGAACCAAAGATTAACTCTTCATCTGATAAAGACTCTGCCTGGTTAGCCTGTTTAGGCTGTGCCGTTTGGTGGGACGGTGCCCGTGGCTTTGAAGTAGATGGCATGAAATCTGCCAGAGTCAAAGACAATTTAGGCTTTGATGCATACTCATCTTCTCCTGATTCCTCTTTCTTATTTGAATTGCACTGCCCTTTTGAGGATTTGTCCTTTGATGGAGGCTTTACTGCAGCTTTTGTAGGAGACACAATTGGCTTCATCAATTGTGTTCGCAAAATGGAATGGGTCCGATTGATTGTCTTTCTGACCATCCAATCATCATATTTTTTCGCAGTTTTGCTTTTGACTTCCTGCCACTCGCCTCCTTCTTCTGGATCTGTAGCGGTAATACATGCTACATGAGCTGAAGAACCCTTTAATTTGACTTGTCCCAAGTCGACCATCTTTTGTAGGAGGTCTTTAAAGACAAAACACTCCTGGATGGGATGTCCCAACATTTGATGAAAGGGACAATAATTGGGACGGTCTTCATCTCCTTCCTTGTTTGGCCTCTTGGGCACTGGTAATTGAACCAAATTATTTTCCAGAGCTGAAATGAAGTAACCAGGAACTTGCTCACTTCAGAAAGAGTATGTTTTACTCTTCATATCCTCAAATTGTTTTCGTCGTTGATCTTTTTGATCATTTGGACGAAACAGCCTTTGTTGTTGGCGCTCAGGAGGTGGAGCCCTTCGAGAAGATGAAGGTTTTGAAGTAGAAATAGGTATAGGTGCCTGTTTAAGCATAACTGTAGCAGTTTCTGCTTTACCCATTCTTCTTCCTGGAGCTGATGGAATTACACGAGATTTAACCTTAGCCTGTATAAGGGAATCTTCAATCTGTTGAGCGATTGAAGTAAGGTCTCGAAACCCTCCTGTGTATTTCACAGGGATCAATGGCGTGCGTAATTCGTCACGCAAATTTTCCACACAGATTGGAAACAATTCCTCCTGAGGGAGTGATAAACTCAAGGAATACGTTAATCCCTTCCAACGAGCAATGAAATCAGAGACTCTTTCATTATCCCTTTGCTTGCAGTTTGTAAGATCGAAAACTGTCGTTTTTGGCAAAGTTGAGCTAAACTGAAGAAGGAATTTTTGAGGAAGATCCTCCCATCCGATGACTGACCGGGATTTCAAGCTTGTATACCAGACAAAAGCTGGTCCTTGCAAGGTTCGCACGAAGCATCTGAGTTTCACTGCTTCTTACTGCTCTGGAGTTCCCATCATAGGATCACAACAAGATATGTAATGCGTCAAATGTTGTTCAGGGTCGCCTGATCCATTGAAAGTAGGGAAAATAGGGTTTCCAAAACTGGATGGAGGAGAAATTGAATCTACCCATTTAGGGTAAACTTTCTTTTCAGGTTGAACTTGCGCCCGTTTTCCTTCCATAGTTTCTAACCGAGCTGTTAATGACTCAATAGTAGTTATTAACTTTTGAGAAACGTCAGGTTGAACTTGGTTTTGGGTAGGTGCAATGAATGGAGCTTGGACAGCTGTGGAGGTTGGTGCTGCAACTAATGGTAGTGCTGCCAACCGTTGTTGCGTTTGACCCGTAGGATTAGACCTCTGTGGGTGTACTGATAAAGGAGGATATTCCTGATCCATCTCAGTAGTTACAACAAATTCCTTCGGCTGTCGGACTTCAGCATTCTTAAGAAGAAGACTACTCTGAAGTAGTTCTGCATTCAACCTTCTTAATTCTTTCATTTCTTCCTCCTGTTGTGCAAACCTTTGCTCTAATGAGAGCGATTGACCTCCTTCAGAGGAAGGGTGAGAAGTAACCTGATTCTTTCCTTTCCCCTTATTGGATCCTTTTCAGAGAGGGGGAAGTGGGTTACTTGAAGGAATACCCAGATTTTGGGTAAGCCTTTGATTACGTGTGCGCACACCTTCTTCATTTAGGTCTGTGTGCGCGACTTCTTGAGCAGGAACTTCTTCGTCTGATCCCTCTGATTGAGCCTCATCTGGTGAATCAGCAGCAACGGCATTGATGACATTAATGGATGCATATTTCATGGAATCCTTTCTATCAGCACTTCTGTGATATTGTCTTCTTCCATGTCCATGATGAGACATGGAATTCCGTTGACTTGATCCCTCAGGAATTTCTTGGAGAACCATCACTTGGAGAGAATCTCCGGATATCTTGGCTCTTCGTTCCTCTTGAGGCTTATTCCCTAATCGAGAAGATACTGACTTTCTCTGAGGGAGGGATTGAAGATTTAAAAAAGTCCCCAGTCCGGTGGACTGGGGGTGTTCCTGCTGCTTCCGCTCAACTCCTCGAATCCCATTCGTTGACTCTGAGGGTTGGGTTAGAGAAGTCCCCAGTCTGGCAAGCTGGGGTGTCTCTTGACATGCTATGTCTGAGATCTTCTTGAAATCTCTCTTGATCTTGCGAAACTTAGTTCGGAAATTAGCTGGATGCATTAACCTGTATCCACTTTTATCACCTGGTTCAACAGACCGTTGGATGATTTCCGAAACTTCTGTCATTTGATGACGTGTTTGCTCCAGACGAGAGGCTTGTGAAATATTCTCGCCTGCTTGATGTAGAAGCAATTCAACAACCTATTCTCTATATACTTGATTTTGAGAGGAACTAGTTGAAGCTTGTTCTCGAGCAAGCTTTTGATTATGAACAAAGCCCATTGACTGTGGCCGTCCATGGGCAATAACATTGCATGAGACCATTTTCGGCGGGCTTTGCTGACCGGAAAGCACTGTGAAATGTAGTGCTCCGTGAACACCCCATCCTCTGATATGAACATTAGATGGAGCATTGGAAATTAACTGACGCAATCTTTTTAGTGCGCCAAGGCATGAACGTTGAAGGGTTCTCTGTTGCTTTTCAGCCTTCGGATACCGAGAGACTGATAGAGATGCCAAATCAATCTGGCGTTGTAACCCTTCTATTATCTTAAGATGATTTTCATATTCATCGTAAGATAATACCTTCTTCTTTAATTGACAAAGAGTTTTCCATATGTTGAGACGAATATCATGGATTCCATCATCCGTCAACATCTTTGGAATGTCATACTGGGAATCAGCCAAAGGCCAAAACATGACTGGTACTTCACCTTTTGCCAGTTTTTTCCTCATGTTCATCATTTCCTCTTTATCATTAAATGAAGATTCTTCTACCTATTTTAACCAGAGTTGGTGTTTCCTTGTTGCTTCATCGGATTCAACAAGACTGGTAGAGAAATCACTATTCATGCTGGAAGATGAATGACCCAGGGAAGGTTCGGAGAATAACCTGAACCCCAGGCTATCTTCTGATGGAGAAAGAGTTTCACCTGCCGATAGTAAAGCATCAGACATGACTAGTTTTACGTTTGCAAGTGCCTCGAGATAGGAGGGCTTTCTCGTCACTACATTGCCTTCTGAAGAATTTTAGAGACAATGTGAATCACTACTGCGGAGAGGACTTTCGCAGCAAAGTTCATCACCATGAGGAGGACCTTCATGATGGGTTACAGCAAAAGATGAAATCTCTTGCTCCTTGGCCTTCTGACCACACAGAGGGTTCCTGTGGCTTTCATCTGAAGAAGAAACTTCAAGATTGACCGAATTTTCATGAAGCAAGTCTTCATGAGGAAGTGTCTGTTGAAGACCTTCAAAATTAATGTTCCTGTTATTGGGAACTGAGGGAGTAGAATCTTGAATTCCGACAGATAAATGTCTGAGGGCTTCAAGAACTCCAGCATCGAGCAAGGCTTGGTTGCAGATTGGCCTTTGATCTCCTGACTGTGCTGGGCGGATCTTTTTCTTAGATGCCTTCTTACTCGCTTTAGAAACCACTTGATGACGAAAGTGATTGCTCTGAGCAGGTGTATGTGCCTGATCAGGAAAGATGGTCAGGTTAGGCTGACAATCATCACTCAAATCAGGTGTATGTGCCTGACTTGGTTGTCCATATGATATGGGGGAGTAGGCCCCACAACCCTCTTGGACTGGAACAGATGTGTGTGTCTGTTCCGGAGTGAATTGTTGATGTGTCACTCCACTGCTAGGGATTGATTTATGTGTCTGTCCCTGAGATGATGCTGAAGCTGTTATGATATCCTGGCAAGCATCCAGAATATGAGCAGGAATTTGCTTCTGCTCTTTCACCATTGACAAAATATGTTTGGTGACTTCAGCCGCCGGAACGGGGATATACGTCCATTCCGGGCTTGGAGTAGGTGTATGTGCCTGCTCTTGTCCTCCTTTTCCTGTAAGTGAATCCTGACAGTACTCAAGTGTGGAGGCAGAGAGTTTAGTCTGCCTCCTGTTTGTCGTCGGGGCTTTCCGACTGACTTCTCCGTGCGCTACCAAGCGAGACTGTTGGTAGGCTTGATTAGTATTAGCAGGTGTATGTGCCTTCTGATTACACTTCGCCAAACGCGGTTGACGAGATCCATCATATGTAGTCAGACGAGCCTGCTGACTAACTGCTGATGTATAAGCAGGTGTATGTTCCTGCCTATGGTACTCCGCCGGAATTGCCTGGCGGGATCGGCTTGATGCTGCCAGACGAGTCTGCTGGACAACGGGATTAAAACGAACAGGTGTGTATGCCTGCTCGTTATTTGCCACCAAGTTAGGTTGGTGGACTTCTCCGGAGATGGCAGGGATGACAACCTGCCTATTGTTAACCGGATTCCGTCTCTAGCGGTTCATCTTGCCTGCTCGGGTTCGAGGAACCTGAGCTGAATGCCTGGAGTCGGTACCCTCATCATGTTGAGGGCGCACTACCGCATGAGTCTGGCGGCGATTGTTGATGGGAGCCCTTGAGAAGGACTCCTGTCTTTTTGAATTAAGGTCCTGCGGGACCTGCTCATTCACTTCCTCGGAGTAAGGGAGTGAATGGAAACTACGTTCCGGGGATAACGACCCGAAACGGCTAGAGACGGTAGTCAGCACCGCCTGCTTCTTGATTGCTGGTCGCCGTTGTCCGGATGACCAGGTAGAATTGTTAACTTGGAGGGATTGACGAGCGGCCTCCAGAGTTGGGATAGTACCGTTGCGACGGTACTCCTTAACCAGTGCATTAGAAACACAGCGTTGAAGATGCTGAGTTGGTGATGTCATCCTCAGAGCGGATGACGTTCCAGCAGGAGTAGCAGCATTGGTTTTCACAGCAGCAGACCTCACAGTAGAGGTGTTCACAGCAGCAGTATTCACAGGGGTGAATTTAAGGAAAGCCATTTCTGCAGAAGATCTTGAGAAAAGAGTGCCTTTTCCATGTAACAGACATAATCAAGATGAATTCGGATACTGCATCTTTTGGATGAGCACATCTCAATGATTGCTTTGTTGGCCCAAGGGGCCTAACAAATAAGAAGAACATCACTTTCTCTTGGTTAAGGATTCACGTCGGGTTCACCATTTTTGTTTCGCACGGATTACGGGGATGACCTCCTGGACAGGAGATTCAAACGTTCCGATCGGTTTCTAGCGGGTTTGTTCGTAGAACCGGAAACATCCAATGATTCCACATCCGTCTGGACCTACTTTCCAAAGGCATGCGCTCATGAGTTTGTGGACTAATGAGGCTTAGGAATTTGCATTGGTCGAGAGGATGGGAGGTCGGACTCATCACACCTTTTTGAGGGGAATTATTGTCTACTCCGGGACTCTCTTTATAGATTTAAGTTATGTTCGTGAATCCTTATTACATTACCAAGTATAAAATGAGCTTTCCTTTAGTTTTAACAATCAATGATTAAATATGCAAGAAACTTAGAGAATCTTTCATATGTATTCAAGGTTCTTCATCAATAGAGAATCATCTGTTTTAGAGATTCTTGGTCAATGGTATCCTTCAAAACATTTATATAAAAGTCTCTTGGTCATTATGATGACCAGGCTGGTTTTAAAGCCACTCAGTGGGGCACTTGAAGTTTATCGTCATTCAGAAGGACAGAGATTATTTCAAAGTTGGGATCGAACCCATAAATGGGCTACCTACGTATCCTTTGTTTTGAAAAAGGAATCAGAACCCACGTAGTTCGAGAAATGGAGTATGATGTTTATGATTGATGGCTCAAAGATGAATGTCATAATTACTTTTACACTCTAAGCTCACGTGAGTCATGCTCGGTGTGAGAAACAAGAGGTATTGGTAAAAATTAGACAATTGTGCCATGAAGGATGCAATCATAAGAATTTGTTTTGGGGCTTATGTATGGATGACTGCCCAGATAGATGAAGGTTTAGGATTTACTTTTAGGGAGAAAATACATGAACAGGGTCCATAAAGTTATATGTGCTTCATGGAGATTTGAATACTCTAATCTTGGGGCTTACTCCTAAGGAGAATGCCCAATTTAGGAGGGGACTTATGATTGGGTTTTATTCCTGAAAAGGGAACCCAAATCAAAGGTAATTTATGACTGGTTAAGAGAAGTTTTAGGGGACTTGGGGCTTATTCCTGAAAAGGAAGCCCAAGGTTATGACTGAGTCTTATTCCTGAAAAGGAGACCCAGGTTAGGGATTAAGGTTTGGGGCTTACTCCTGAGGAGGATTTCCAAAAGGACTTGATTGGGGCTTATTCTTAAGAAAGATGCCCAGATCAAAGGTTTTATAACTGGGGATTATTCCTGAAAAGGAGACCCAGGTTAAGATTCTATCATCTTAAAGGATGAGGTTGAATGAATGAACTCTCAATCTTTGGTGACATAAAGATGTTTAAATCACTAGGTTTTGAGAGATATTTCACAGAATTCCTTTCAGATAAGGATGTCAAATCAAGATATTATGCCATAAATCGCTTTGAAGAGTATCTTGAAGACTGAATCTTGAATAGGAAGGGTGAAATGGCTTAAGAGGGGTAAAAAATGGGCATGATGGGCACCCAAAAATATAGGGGCGCGCAAGTCTTGAAAGGCGCGCAAGTCCTGCGGCGGCGCGCAAGTATTGGTCGCGCAAGTATACTTGCGCGACATGAGGGGTACTTGCGCGATTTTCAACCAGTATTGAAATGCTTGAGCGACTCTTTATTAAACCCTTTACCATCCTCTTGAGGTTCTTCCAGAAGAGGGACGCGCAAGTTATATTGAAGGAATTAAGTAGGCGCGCAAGTGTTTGATAAGTTTCAACACTTAGGCCTTCCTTTTTCTCTTTAGATCTTCCATTCTAGGTAAGAAATTACCTTAGAAGTGTTCCGGAAGCTTTGAGAAGAGACTTGGGCGTCGGGAGCTTCAATCCGAGTTTCTGGAAAAAGTTCCTCTCGAATGGGGGGCCCACAGGGTCTATTTATAGGCAAAAGAAGACCCAGGGCGGTTACCGGGCGGTTACCAATTAGGTCGTGCAAGTCACCTGCGCGACCAAGGTAGTCGCGCAAGTGTACTTGCGCGACAGTGGTAAAACTTGCGCGGTGAATTGGCTTTTGATCCTTTGTTCATGCCTTTGTCGATTTTTGATGTTTTCTTCAAAGGATGAATCACTTTTAGCTGAGATATTCCCCTTTTCCGATCTTTAGATTCTGTGACGAAAGGAGTGTCAACAGTCACTGGACTTCCAAAGAAATCCAAAGGAAACAATGCTATATGGGTCATTATGGATCATCTTATAAAGATAGCTCACTTTATCGCAATTAGAGAGAAATTCTATTTAGATCAACTTGCATTGATAAATATAAAATAGGTGGTAAGGTTGTATTGACTACCACTATATATTGTATCTTATCATGATCCAAGATTCACCTCTAAGTTCTGGAAGAGTCTCCAACATGATCGAAGCACTGAGTTGAACTTCAAAACAACCAATCATCCTCAAACAGATGGCCAATCTAAGAAAACTATTCAAACATTGGAAGATATGTTGAGAGCATGTTCAATGGAATTAAAAGGAGGATGATACCAACATATTCCACTGGTTTAATTCTCATAAAACAATAGTTTCCACTCGATTATCCAAATAGAACCATATGATTCCTTTTATGAGAAAAGGTGCAGAACACCAGTGTGTTGGAATGAAGTTGGTGAGCGTAAGCTTCTAAAACCTAAAATGGTCGAAGAAATGGTGGATAAGATGAAAAACATTTAGAAGAAAATCAAGGAAGCCCAAAGTCGACAAAAGATTTATGTAAAAAACTGTCGATGAGACCTAGAGTTCAAACTTTGAGACATGGTATTCCTCCACATATCTCCATGGAAGAATGTCATGAGATTTGGGAAGAAAGGAATGCTCAGTCCTAGGTACATCGGGCCCTTTGATATTATTGATCATATTGGAGCTACGGCCTATCGAATAGAACTTCCACCAACCATGTCTAAAGTACATGATGTCTTCCACGTATCCCTCTTAAGTAAGTACATATCAGATCCTTCACATGTACTCTCTGAATAGGTGGTAAAATTGGGTAATCATCTTTCATACAAGGAGCATCCAGTAAAGATCTTGGATCATAAAGATAAAGTTATATGCAACAAGACTACTCAACTGGTCAAGGTACTATGTCAGAACCATAAGTATGAAGCAGAAACATGGGAACTGGAGGAAGCAATGAAGGAAAAGTACCCACACCTATTTATGGATTATAAAGTAAAATAAAATTTTGAGGGAGAAATTTCATAAGGGGATAAGAATGTAATGACCCAATGTCTTATAAGTGGAATTACCTTCTTATATTTGTTCCCTATAGTATAAAAACATTAGAAAACACAATGAAATATAATGATACTAAATACTATATGACCTTTGAACGTAATTTTTCCACTTCTGTGTTTTTAATTTTAAAAATCTGACATACACGATTGTGTTCAGGGTGTTTTTTGGGGTCTGATGGAACAAACATAATTTTTGATGAATAACAACCTACCCTTATGAATAGTAACATAACCATATTAATAGTAATATTTCCCTTATGAAGAGTAAAATTTCCAATAGAAAAGTAACCACACCCATGAATGTATAAATAAAAATTAGACATCTTATAAGTGACAATATGACCATAATAAAATTATTGTTATAAATAATTAATTACAATAAATTAATTAATTTAAAATAAACTATAATTTTCTAAAATGTGTTAATAAATTAAGAAAAAATTTATCTTCTGGTTTTAAGAAATTTTTATAAGCCCTTATGTAATTTTTGAAAGCATTAAAAAACCAGTTATAATTTTAAAATCAATATTTCTCAAGTAAAATATGATTTTAATTAAAATGTACATTAATAATTCTTATAATTTTTTTTGAAAAATGGATTTAATTTTTGGATTCTACATTTCAAAAAATGGTTAGGGTGAATTTTTGGGATTTTTCTAAAATACTTGAATTTTGGATGAATCGTGAAATACAGTAATTTACTATATATATACATTAAGTGTTAAATACACTATTCCTAGCATCATCACTGATGTAAACACCCTTGGTGAGAACTCACATGCACTAATTATTATTTTTGTTCATATAATCATCACTATTTCTTATATTATGGAGATATAAAAACTAATGATTAAAATATTAAGAAAACCCTCCTCCCCTCCACTATAAAAACGACCCACACTCCCCTCTTCTCTTCAATCCTCTAAATCCTTGTGTCTTGACTAAATTATTCTAAAATATCTCCCAAATCTCCCCCCACTTCTATAATACATTGGTCTCCTCAAAATACCAAATCCTCTCCCCTTAAAAGGCTCTCAAGGAAGATTAATTCAAGAGGTAAATTCCTCTTTTCAATTTTTTACTTTTCTTTCATGTTCCTTTGATTTATTTTCTATCCATACCTATCCTCATTCAAATGTTATGAAAAATACAATAACTTATATATACTGAAATTTGGTTATGATAATAGAATAATTTATTACCATCTCCCCTTTACCCTTCTTTTATACTAGTAGTAAAAACACCATCCGAGATGTGTTAATTTACCACATTCAAGGACGATAAGTTTTCAATTTCAATTACCATATTCAATTCTGGTCATGAAACCATTATTATGGTTTAAAAAGACTATAATATATGTATTATTCCTCATATATGGTTTTTTAATATTTATACCCATGGTTTTTATTTATAAGACAAAATGTGTTTGTTGTGATAAAAAACCCACCAATTAACCAAAATGGTTATCATTAAAGTTTTATATAATTGTTCAACTTAACTTAAAATGAAAAAATGAATTTAATAACCATTTATTCTACTAGATGTTCGCTAATAACATACAATTTCAATTTTGTAAAACCATTCTCATATTACATGTTTATCCTTACATGTATATATGCAAACCAATCATGGAAACCAAGGAAACAAACACTCCCAAACAATGAAATTGAACCTCTAAACCCATAAAAAGGTCATGAATGAAATTAATAAGGTTATAATATATAAATGACATGTAAAAGTTGTTCTAGAATTATTAATTAATGAACCTAATTTTATTATTAAGGTCATTAAGATCAAGCGAAGAACACCATTAGACTTAAGGTAAGGGATTCTACCCGAACCTCTATTATTCCTTTGGGTTTCTCTATCTTTATTTTTACCCAAATGTAGTTATATGTTATTTTATGTACATATTAAATATTATTTTTACATTCTAAAAATTCATGTATCAAGAAACATTCATCATTATCTTTATGGTATTTACATGTTTTTAAATTATTCTCTCCTCAATACTTCCCGATAAGTTAACCCGTTTTAAGGGAAATTTATGAATTCTTACCCATTTTCAAGTACACTATATAATCTATTTTTAATCCACCATTATTTTATAAAAAAATATTTTAATTATTAAAACCTTCTTGGTTCACTTCTGTTTTTATATAAAATATTATTCCCTTTTATGTTTTAAATGACCTTTGATATTATCCTTTAACTGCACTAAAATTTTTTAATTATAAAGTTTCTTAAGTACTATTTTTACATATTATTACCTCATGTTGGAATCACTTTTCATGATATATTCATATTATACCTTATGAAAATCCATGCATGATCTAATACCTTTCCTTCATGGATACTTTTATGATACGACCATTTGTTATGTTTTATCACATGATTATGATACCCAATTATTTCCATGGGTAACCCTTATATTTATATATGATTGATTATGTATGATTCTATTTGTGGAAAGAATATTCATGAACATGTTAAGATGGGTGTGCCCAGATATCACTCCCATATATTGGGTAAATTTGAGTCTCATGATACATTATGTGTAATAGTATTGGTAGTTAGCCTTGACTCGTGCAACTATGTGAATTGGTCTTAGTGGTTAGCCTTGACTTCTGATACCATGTGAAACAATCATGGTGGTTAACCTTGTAGGATTCGGGTGTGGTAGAAGCGCAGTTGGGCCATCACCCAACTTTAATTTTTATCATGATAAATGATTATTTTGGGATCAATACGATGATGAACTACAGTCTCCATAGAATAGAATCAAAGATTTAGATAAAGAAATAAGAGGCTTGAAACCTTTAGATAGGATCTTGCACATCATGTTTATAATTAATTTAATTAATTTCATAAAGAAAATAATACCTAGATCTTTGGTATTTTCTTCATTGATGTTTTTGATTTTCTGGAATGACCCTTCTAGATTTTCTCATTGCGCTTTCAAAGATCCAAACTAGAATCCTAGTAGTAGTGATCCACACGTGCTTCGATGACCTTTGATCGAAACCTCTTGTTCTCTGGGTGCTACCACGGTGAAGCGAGAGTCTTTTGTCAATCGTTCTTGATCGTTAGTTCTTCGGCTTTGAAGAATGTCTCTTGTTCTTGAGAGGGGAAGGAAGTGGTTTCGAGATAGAAATTATTTTTCTCAACAATTCTCAATTCACCAGGCATGCAGTGCGGTACATGGCATAATAGACGTACATGTCTATTTATTGGAATGAGGCTTTAGTTACAATATTTAATTGCCTAACAACAATTAAATACATTCATATCCTTAGAGAAAACCCATACTTTTAATAATAATATCACATCATTATTTATGGTGCACCAACTTGCGCAAAATGGAATAACTTAAATTTCACGTCACAAAATAATATTAGCGTTATTATAATTTTAATTTGTGCCAACTAGTTAAATAATTATTCACTATCTTGCAAATAATTATTTTACTACTGGACCAGACTTGGTCCGCTCAAACTCCACTTCCATTTATTGAACACTCGAATAAATAAATATACAATTTATTCTCTTAAATATATATTTTATTTACAAACTTGAAAATAAATATTTATTAAATGTTAAATAAAATAAATAAATAAATTTTACCCACAATCCAGTGAATAAATATTTATTTAATTTATGCAATAATTTTAACTTGAATAAAATTATTCCAGTTTCGTGCTAATAATATTTATTAATTAAATTCAAATAGAATTTAACTGAGACCACAAAAAACACATAGTATATGACCCTTTAGAATTATTTCTCGTTGGAATTAGGCGGGCTTGCCTAAAGTCCAAGAGTACTATCTAGTAACGGGTCAAGGTCCCAAAGATAAAGAACATAAATTTATAATAATAACATCCACATAAAAACACTCGCTATGTAATATAATCCCTTTGTATCAATATAGCATCAAGCTGGTTTCATGATAGTTTCATCCACCTTTATTCTTGATATGTCATTCTTTGACTACCTAAAATAAACTCGTCGTTACACCATGGCCATGGAATTTCATGCAACAGTTCTATTTCAATCAAATGACCAAGATGTCAGCTTCCATAAATAGAAGGGAAAATCCTTCCTCGACTTATCCATTAATAACATGCCACTCATAACGCACCCAACATACCCTACTTCCAGCTAACTGCATGTATGATTATTTTTATCAGTAAATCAAAGTGCATGAGTCATGACACTTATTAATAATAATATTAAAGTCTAATAAGCATTACACCCTCACAGATAATAATATTCGTTGACACCAAAACATGCGGAATTCCTACCGGCAATTCTGTTCTCAAAAATCTTTTGTCTTGGAGATTACCATGTTCGAACTTCATGAGAGGAAGTCTCATATTCTTACGAGTACTATCACCTGATGATCTCTATACTATGTGTACCATTATAGAATGTCATCCAACCACAATACTATATTTAAGAATATTTTCATAGCACATCCAGGTTTTCATCAAGCGGGGAACTACTATGACCTTGTCAATGCGACAAATACTCTAGGACATTATTACACTACAGTCATATAGAAAAATGAACAATATGTAATAATATTTAAATATATTAAATATTCATGTAATAAAAGTACAACCAGTTGGTTCTAGGAAGCCAACTCTTACAAACCTTGACTTATGCTTCTTTAAGTGCAACATGCCTTGAATCGTGCTAAATTCATGTTTTATGTTTCCACCACATTATTATGATTCCATGTTTACGTGATTCCAAATTATAAATGTTATGGTTTCATATGTTCAATTACATTATATACCTTTTTATATCATTATGGAATGCTTCCTAACTAATGTGCTAAATCTTTATTCTTGTGCTTATTCTCTTAATGGGATTTTATCTCATCCCTTTGTTCATGTTTTCCCCAGGTTATCCTATGAAGATGTATGAGCACATTGGAAGTTATGAGATCATTACAGAGATTAAATAAAAGTAATTTTTATAATTTTTAATGATGTACCTAGTCTTCCAAGATACATGATTTTATGATACTTGTCTTTTAATTTGATGTTTAATTATGCTTTTAATCATGTAATGATAGGTGTAAAAGGATAGGGTTTCTATTCTAGGAGCACCAACAAATGGAAAAGTCATTATTTATAAAATTGGTTCAACGTTTAATTTAGATTACATATATGAATAAGTGAATAGGTAATAATATGAGGTAACATAATTTATATTACAAAACAATATAACCTAATTATTGGCCTATCTATTTTTAAAAGTTTTAAGGTATTTGAGCCCTATATTAAGTACCCAAATATCTTTATTGTGGTCTCCTATGACATAAAATACACCGTATTCATTGGGATTGCTGTGAAATGATTATGAAACTCTAATGAAAGGGTCATCCTTAGTTGAATTTTCATCTGACCCTTTAGTGTTTTTGGTCGATAATATAACAATTAACCACTTTTGGTTTGTGGTATTTGAAACATAAAATACATGTACTACATGTTATTCCATTATAAATGATTCAACTTTGTACCCTTCATTACTAAAATCCAGTTTTACAAATCCTAATTCATTTATTTTAACAGCACCCCTTTCATCAACCTGCTGGCATTCAAAAATCAGCACTTGAAATGTTGTATAATCCAACTACCATATTTTTTGATGATGCCAAAGTATGACATATTCAAATAAATTGAATTTATTTACTTTGTACTAGATAGGTGCATCACTTCAGCTACAAGTGTAACTTCACTATTTTTCATGGTAATTACTCTATCATATTCATTTGTATAGAACATATAATCATTAATTAAATAACCATTATAAGATAATACATGAACCCTTGGTCCTCTGGCTAGCCATCCTAGTCATTATAAAATCAAATCCTTATTTTCATCTGACTCCTTAAAAATATGGTCTTGAAACCATCCTATAAACTATTGATTATGTATATTTGATATCGATCTTTCATCCCTTAATGGATTCAAATGACTAAGACTTTCTTTCTGGGTTTCATCATATGTGGAAGCCTATAAAATGTTATGAAATATTTAAAGGTGGGATAACTCTCGATATGTAATAGTGATTGCGACAACATCTATTCAAAAATTTATTTAACCTACAAGCTTCCCATTATAACAATATTTTAGTAGGCCAATGCTTTTTACATCAGATAGGTAGTCGACATAAAATTCAATGTCTTCATCAACAATATATCGCTCCATAATACAAATTTATGGTCAAATTTGATTTTTTATATACCTTTTCAAAATATTGATATACAATTAAATGAGGTACATCCATCTATAATATACAGGACCACATAGTCAAATCACTATTATCAAGTGAACCATCAAGTGAACCATCGTATCAAAGAATATCGGTGGGAAGAACATTTTCGATTCACATTATATGATAGAAATTTCCTTTTTTATAGTTGGATATTTTATCTAGTCTATAATTTTGATTCGTATAACTTTGAAAAAGAAACATAGCTTGGTTAATGTATAATAGACATTCTTGGAAAAAATACAACGTAAAGCTACATACATTAGATCTTGCATTAAAAAACAATTGGTATGTGATTTCAGACCCTTTGATATTAAATCAGTAATTGACATGATATTTTTGATATTTGATGAATATCCCTCCATTAACCTTACATTATTCAAGAAGTTGAAAAAATGCTATCTTTTTTTTCTTGGAAATAATATAAGTAGCTGGAGGAATAAAATTCACCTTTTCACACTTCCCTGGCGCCAACCCATCTCGTATTATCAGTTCAATCATGTCCAAACTATCCTTAATTACATAATTTTTTTCAAGTGAATTTAGTAACGTTCCAATAAAAACTATCAAGAAATATTTTTTTCAATATGCATAAAATCAAAAAAATCATGACATATAAAAAAATCTGGTAAGGTAATTAGAAAAACTAATATCTTCTTATAACTTGTTTTCATAAGGTTTTTTGAAATTTTTTTACCAATACCAGTGCCCATATGTTTTAATTTCTCAAATATTTGATCACCAATTAGTGGAGAAGGTGTTTTTTATTCTTCTGAACTCCCAGTGAATGATATCATCCAATATCGGTGATTATATCATCAGGTAGAAATATGAAATGTCATAAAAACAAAGTATTTAATAAATGTTTCAACCTAATTGAATATGTAACTCATTCATAAATGGGACACCCTTGAGTTTATTTAATGTTATATCCTAACAAATTTCTATAAGGAAGAAATTAATGTTTCATCTAGCACAACATGTCTCTCAACATGAAATTGTCATTTCTATAGGTATCATACAATGTAACACCTAAATCCCACAATAATTTCCAATATTCTATTAATGGATCCAAATAAACATCAATATCAATACCCGGTTCTTTTGGTCCTAATATAAGCGTAAATAATATAATTTATTTTTATTTCATGCATAACCATGGTGGAAATTTATAATTTACCAATATAACTAGCCATGTACTATGAGTGCTACTTTGAAAATCAAAATTATTCACTCCATTTGTAGATAGTGCAAGATGAAGGTTTATTGAATCATATTCAAATTAAAGATACTCTTGATCAATTCTCTTCCACTGAGGAGAGTCTAATGGGTTATAAAGTTTCCCATCTTTATTTATTATATCTATGAGCTACATCAATTTTCTGGTAATATTCTCACTTTCATATAGGTGACTAAACCTAGGAATGATTGGAATGTACCATACAACTTCCATAGGACCCAATCCATCTTTCTTTTATCAAGAAACGCCAAACTTTGTTCATTATTTAAATGATTTATGGTCCTTGATAAATAGTATGCAATCATTTTTATAGGCATTTATTATTTAAAAGATTATACCCAATGAACATTACATTTTTTAGCATCATATGTTCGGCTAAGAAGCTCATTATCTCTAGGATCATATCATTTAAGAGAGCATGTAGTTTAGTAAAATTGGTGTCACTAAATCTATTTCTAGTTTTTAAATTATACAACTTTAGTACAGTAGACAAGGCTATATATTTAGTACAACCACTATACAATGACATCTTTGTAAAAATATTTAAATTCTCAGACAATTTTGGACAATCATGAAGTATATCTTTAAATATCATTTAAATTTCATCAGTATGATCTTTATTATCATTCGCACCTGTAATCACATCCTCAATATGGTATTCTTCATTTTCTACAATTGAAATCATATATAATGTTCTATAAAACATACTTTTATCCCAATATTTAGTTACATTCACTTTTTCCTCATGATTACTCTACCATTTATAACATTGGTCTATTCTATGACATATCTAGTGTTCTTCCAACTCCTCTGGAATAATTAGTCTTGAATGAAAACATTGTAAACATGGAAAAAGGATTTGAGAAGGGTCATATGCATGATCTTTTGAAAACTTGATGAACACTTTCACCCCATATTCAAAATCTTTTTGTCATGTGATTGGAATATATCCATTTTCAATTCATATCCATCCTATTTCATTAATTAATATTAATATTTAACAAAACAAATAAATACACAAAAGGGGTGTTTCAAATAAAGAGAACCCAATGTTTCAATGTTTCAAATAATTTCATCATGCTTTGAAGGAAATGGGTAATTTAATTTAAGAAAAGTATTACTCCACTAGTGGTAAGTTTTATCCTCTGAATTCACCCACAATGATCACCAATACATGGTATGGGATGACTACTACTTAGGGTAGTTCAAGAAACATATGTTCATGTCTAGAATATATGGTAGGTGAGTCTCAAGGAAAAAAATGCAACAATAACAGTTTGGGAGATGAAGTTGATGAGGATGAAATTTTTCTACTTAAATTTAAATGTTCTCAGGCTAGGGACTTAGAGAAGCACTAGATACAATTTCTTAGTTTACTATCTAAAGGTCAAAAACATAGTATAAGTTGTCGGATTCCTACCAGGGGATCCTTGATTGGTATGACCAAGAGAAGGCTTATATGGATGGTCTTACATGAACTCAAGTTGAGATAGTCGTTGTAGTTTCTACATTCAAATAAAGACTTCAATTACTCCACGAAATGGAAAATAATTTTGGACAGAGGACTGGATTTCAGTTGTGCTTAGCTTCTTATGGGGACAAGATTGTGGGAGTGGGGTCATGATAGATATCTTATGTGTTGGATAGAGTTAGTAATATTCCCCTATCATGGTGTTATTCTCAATTAGTGATAAATTTCCACTTACCTTGAATATTCAATGTTCCTTCAGTTAGGTTGAAGTATATTATCTTATTAGTTGATACCAAGGTAATACATTGCTTCCATTTTCTAGTTTCATACTTCATATAAAAAACAAAATAATCCACAATTTTATGGATGTATTTTGATATGAGGTCAGTGGCCAAAGTGAAAGTTTACTTCAAGTGGGTGATGTGGGAAATTCATTCAACTTACATCTTAACATGGGAATCCAATTATGAAATAGACATCTTAATCATATTATCAAAAAAAATATGAGTAAGATAACTTAAGGATAAAATGTTTTTGACCTACCAATGCTAAAAATAAAAAGTAATATGATTTTCTCCACATGAATAAAGGAAAAAATTGATAACTCTTCACAAAATAATTTAGGTATACAATCTACACAATAAGACTAATTATTATTTGGTTCATCATTTATTCTATGTGGTTTTACATACCTCAATTGTTTTATATAACCATGAATAATTATATTAATTTAATTATGTTTTCCATACAGATTAAACTGTGTTTATTATTGATAATGAAATAGTGATTGTAATATCCTAATTTTACTTTGGTTTAAATGTTATAAATTGTTTTTTTCTTTAAAATGCACTAAGCTAATTTTTAAAATAACAGTACACAAAAGGAACTTCATGAAATGAAATTTTCTAATGAAATTATTGATGATATTACTCTAAATGATACATGGGGTTGTTATAAACAACGTGATTTGGTATTCCTAACATTGCTACAATTATCATTATTGTATCTCTACCACTATAAATTTATTTTTTTCTAAAAACATTTTTTTCATTTTAGGTGATAAGTATTTATCATTGATATATTATCCAATCAATAGAATTGATGATATCAATGTTTTATAACATTTCATAATTCAAATAAATGGTATTTTTGTTGAGTTCTACCCCATAATTTTCATCAAAGACCTGTGAAAGATATTTAGAAATGAATAAATTAGTTATTATTTTTAATAAAAAATAATATATATAAAATATATGAAATATATTAAATATGGTAGAAATGAATAATATTTTTTCATGAAATCATCATAGACAACATAACTTGTAGGCATATTTGAGTTGTGGTATTCAGTGTTCCCCCCAATGGGTAGTCATATACGTAGAAATGACCAGTGGGTTATGATAACTTGTTAGTAGTTAACAATTTTTCACTTCTTATTAAAGCTTCTATCATTGCTAAAACATAATTACAGACTTTTAAAATTCAATAAAAAATAATAAATGGATATGATTCATTACAAAATCTACTTATATGATGTTTAAATTTTCAAAATGGATACTTTTAAATAATACATAACAATTTCATGTAAACATAAAATGTAGAAAGAATTCAATATTTATAGGAAAATGATTCATGTAAGTATCCATGTTATATGTTTCATGGAATTGTATGTAGACATAAACATATTCCATTTATTTAAATATAAAAAGTGATTTTGAATTTCATTACTTTGAATAATAACTACCTAACATAACAATTTTCAATACATTGGAAATCTATGTATTCAATAAAAAACATTTATCAAAAAATAAACTTATATGTATCCAAGTGTGTCTCATTGGTTTTATTAGTAAAGTATTATCATATAAATTAAAATGATAGTTTTTGAGTAGAATTGTTTTTCATAAAAATATAAATGTAATAAATATATAATATATAGTGAGGTTGTGGAATAAAATTCCAAATAATAAGGATTATAGGTTAATTCAAAGGGACCACCTACGCCATTCTCAATGAAACCCACTCGTCCAATATCAACACCCGGTTTCGTTGGAATTGGGAGAAATAACAAAAATAGAAAAACACTGAGAAAATGTGGCATATTAGTGTGGGGAACCAGTTATGGCACTAAAAGAGACACCAATTGGGGAATTTTGGATCATATTTCACCCTCCGATTTGGGATCTAAGGTTGATATTTTACCCCCTATGTCATTTGAAACACATGCATTTCCATATTCCTCAGATGGGGGAACTGATTATAGGGTCCCACACTATGATTTCATACCCCTAATCTACTTATTTTCCATTTTTTTGTATACCCGAGTGGATGAGAGACTATGTGTTGAGGACATCACATCTAGACCTATAGTAGAGAACACTTAAGAACCTATAGAACATACTATTCATTATAAATGCATTATCAAAGAGTCGATGTGTATGACTTCATGACACTTATGTATGCATCAACATCAATGATGTATTACTTTTACATTTCAATGAAAACTAAATTATAATTTGGTATCATATTATATATTATTAAATATTAATTTGTTATACTTTTTATATATAAAGGTATATTGACATTATTTCTCAACTATTACTAACATCAATTGCATTAAAATATACTAGCATATTAAAAACTAAATTTCTAATTTAGAAAATATGAATAAGAGTACACTATTTTAAATTTTAATTAAATAAAAAATTAAATAAGATAAATAAATAAATACTCCAATATCATATCATTGTAAAAACATATTCCTAACTTTGAATATTTTAAAAAAAATATGAATCAAAATTATAAATTAACAAAATAACTATAAAATCATTGAATTTTATTTCTATCATTAAAACATAAAAATTATATTAAAAACAAACAATTTTTTAAACATTATTAATAGAATGAAATTTTATTAAAAAGTTACATTTTTAAATAAATTAAATTTATTGCTATTATTTTGATACACGTAAGTGTTATTTTCTACAAAGTGAACTCTTTAAAATATGTTATTATAAGGAGCTTTGTAGAAAAGTGTATTCCTTAAAAAGAATTTAAAAAAGTCTATTTTCTATAAATTGACTTCTTTTATATATTTTTTAATATGAAAGAGGTGTTTTGGGATACACATTCTTTTAAACATATAAAAAGAATAAGAGAGTGTATTAAACAGTGGACACCCTTGATGAAATTCCTGAAAATATATTGATCCAAATATTATATTCATAAATAATTTATTTATTTTCATTATTTACCAAAACTAGTCTAGCCAAACTATAAGGATTGATGCTTAAATCCCATTTCCTCTACTTTCATCTTCATATCATAATGCAACAAGAAGTGGAGGTCATGATTTGTGTCGGTGATGAGGGTGAAGTGTGGTAGATGGGTGAAGGGGGTGAGTATGGTTAGAGAGAGATACTTTTGGGGTTCCATGAATCCTATCAACATGGTTACGTGAAGGGATGAGGTTGGATCTGTAACACTGACATTTAGTGTAGCATAAGTGTTTTGAGTATGGTATATGAGGATAGATCTAGAAAGGAAAAGGGTGTGTGTGCTGCTTAAATCTATCCACGGTGGCCTATTGAGATGGTTGTGGCTAGAGAAACTTGGCTGAGCTTAAAGAATACGTGAAACGTGTGAGGTGCAACACTTGAAGAACCGAGTACGGTGGGAGGCGCTAACAAAACAAATCAATACATACCTTAGATTTGGAGAGAATCGATTCATTAAGAAAGTTGGTTGGTTGCAGCGGTAGGCTTCATCGAGATCAGCGGCAGAGGTCTGGTTCCACAAGAACATGAAGGTGCAAAGAGGAGACTACTCAATTAGGGTTCTTTTATAATAATGTGTAAGGCTTTTATCAGCTCTTTTAAAAAAAGTGATGATAATGATACCCCTATATCAATGCTAAAACTATGATGATAAAACGATTCTTTATCAGTGCTAAAATACTGATAAAGATCTAATTTTAATTACTTATAATTATAATTATAAATTAATATATTTAAAAATATTTTTAAATATTTATAAATATTTGTATATATTTATAAATATATTTATATAAATATAAATATTTATATAATTATATATATTTATAAAATTAAAAATATATATAAACATATTTATTATTTAAATATATTTATTATAATTTTCCAATTATTTAAATATATATATATATATATATTTAAAATTATAATTATAAATAAAAATATTTATAAGTATTTGTATATAATGATAAATTTTTATATATATATATTTATTTATTTATTTATATAATTATATATATTTAGTATTATATAAATATATTTTTATAAAACTATAATAAATATATTTATTGTAGTTTAATAATTATCTAAATATATATTTATTTATTTCTAATTATAATTATAAATAAATATATTTAAAAACATTTATATATAATTGTAAATATATAATTATAGATATAATAAATATATTTATTATTTAAATATATTTATTATAATTTTATAACTATTTAAATATGTATTTATTTATTCATATTTTTAATTATTAATATACATATTTATATATATTTATAAATATATATATTTAGTAATATATAATTATAAATATATTATATATATTTATTATTTAAATATATTAATTATAATTTTATAATTATTGAAATATGTATTTATTTATTCATATTTCTAATTATAAATAAACATATTTATATATAATTATAATTATATTTATATAAATATATATTTATTAATTTATAATTATATATATATTATATATATTTATTATTTAAATATATTTATTATAATTTTATAATTATTTGAATATATATATATATTTATTTATTTATTTATAATATCATAAAGATTTTAAAAAAAAATTATATATATTTACAATTGTATAATTACCAAAACAGGTCAGCTAAACCCATGAATCCAAATATATTAATAAAAAACATACAATAAAAGGAATAGGTCAAATAAGACACAAAGCCCACATTGAAAACAAGAGGCCACTTCCTGAACATCTCTCAAGTTTCCAAATTCCTAAGATATCTACCTCTGTCTTTGGGGTGTCAGCCTCTCCACCATGTCCTCTTTCAAAGGCTCATAATCCTCATCTGATGATGATTCATAGGATTCATCCAACATGGAGCATATCATGAATTTCCAAGATAAATCCTAAAAGTCTATCTCTGAGTTGGATTGAAATTCATCTTCAATATTAATTGACAACTGCTTCTAGAATATTAGATAATCACTGTAACCAAATAAATTTGAGTCTATCTTGGAAAAAGTGACTTCAAGTTGTGAGAAAATCATTATGTCGCCTCAGTACTAAGGCATTCAAGAGGCTTTTCACCTTAATGGCCCTATAGAGGAACCATAATTCCCAATTGTATGTGCATCCAGGAACAAAAAAATGTTTTATAATATGCAATAATGATTCTGGTGGCCATATATGTGATGAGACATCGTAGAATTTGTTTCACGTTATTATAGTTTCCAACTAGTCAAGGCCGAGCACCAGAGATCTTCAGTTTTGATTCAACCACTTGAGTGCTGGCATGGAAGTGGAATGATGTTTTTATGAACTTTATGGTTGAGTTTTTATATACCCCTCAAAAGAAGAATGCTATTTGGTTTGTAATCAATAGGGTGATGAAATTGACTCACCTTATACCCATTCATGAAGCAATCAAAGTTGACAGTTTGAGAAATATCTATGTGAAAGAGATTATTCGTTTTCACAGAGTTCCTTATGTTACAGCCTCTAATAGAGATCCCCATTTTACCTCTCATTTTTTTGGAGGCCTTTAGGAAGTGATGGGATATTAGGTTCGGTTGAGTATGACATACCATTCATAGATAGATGGCTAGATAGATAAATATTTACAGATTCTTGAGGTTATGATATGTGTTTGCATTCTTGACTTTTGTAAGCTTGGGATGACCATCTTGGACTGGTTGAGTTTTATTATAATAATAGTTAGTAGTCTATAATTAGAATGGATCCTTTTGGGGCCCTATGTGGCAGTCTGTGTAAATCTCTATTGTGTTGGTCGGAGATTGGAGAAAATTCCTTGGTTGGGCCGAGTCCAGTCCAAGATATGACAATAAATGTTAATTTGATGCATCATAGAATGTTAACGACGGAAATCCGATTAAAATCTTATGATGATCGTTGTTGTAGACCAATGGAGTTCTTTGTTATCAATCAATTGTTCTTGAAAGTTTCACCTTGGTTGGGTCAATGATGACTTAGAAGGTAAGGGAAGCTTTCTCCTCTATTTGTGGGAACTTTTGAGGTTGTTGAGAAAGTGGGGAAAGTGACATACCATTTAGAACTTCCACCATATTTCACATTTATACATAATGTGTTCCATGTATCGCAGCTTCAAAAGTATCTTTCTAACCCATCTAATGACTTGAGCTGGGAGGATCTTGATGTTGAGCATAATTTATCCGTAACAGAGCATCCAGTCAGGATTACTAATTCTGAGACAAAGGTACTTCATTAGGAGGATGATACCATTGGTATGTGTTCCATGAAAACATGGCTCTGATTCTCATGAGACTTTAGAGTGTGTGTCACTAATGAGAGATAAGTGGCCTCATCACTTTGATATGAAAACGCCTTGATAGTATTTCTAGGGACATAAAGTTTTTAAGGTGGGGTAGTTATAACATCTAATCACCTTTTTTAGTTAATCTTCGACCATTGTTTTAATCATCCTTTGATTGGGGCTTGTCTAGGGTTCTTTCATGTGAAATTTAAATAATTTTTGAACCCTAAGGGGATGTGAAAAGTTGTCACATTTTTATGGAAAACCGCATGTTTTGGAACAACAAATTGTGCACCTTCTGATGGTGCTCTGGAGGGGGCGCATAGTTTTTCCAAATCCTGTGGCCAAACCCTCCAAACCAAGAAACCTAAGTAGTGAGGGTTTTCATAGTTGGGGAATAATTTGACAAATTTTGTTCCCACCAAGGAAAAATCATGCACCCTAGATAGTGGGGGTGCACAATTAGGTCTCACAGTTTGTCTATTCATATGGCCCTCTCTAAGAAACCATGAACGTGGGATTAATTATTCCAAAAATTATTTTAAAATTTTTCAAGACTCCTTTAAAGATGAATAATCACTCCGATTGACCCTGAGTCAATTTATAGGGGTTTTATGACTCCTTAGAAGTGGTTTTGGATCCTCCAACCTCCTCCTTTGGTGAATTAAGGTTCCATTGGAATATTTGATCCCTCTATGATAATTGTATCTCTTCTCTAATAGTTTATTATGGTCTCTCATTTGTTACTCCTTAGAGTTTTATTTATCATCACATATTGGAATGATCTAAACTATTTTTTATTGGATTGTGATTCTAGGTTGTGTTCCCAGATCTTTCTATCCTTCATTCTTTATTGGAAAGTCCTGTTGTGGGTATTGTTTTCTCAATATTTGATTTTAAGGTAGGTGGCTCCATAATTATTTTCCATACTATTGAAACTATTAATTTCTTGATTAAATTTAAATGATTTTTATAATTGATTTAAAACATTGAATATTCACGATTTTATCCTTGATTTGAAATGGGTTTGCAAATTAAGAAAAAACCAATTTCAATGAAATTGAAATGGTGGTAAGGATTTATGGAAAATGATGGATTTAGTTTTCAAATTGTTTTGATGAAAATGATTTGATGTTAATTTTGAGAAAAAGGATAAAATTGAAAGATTATTTGAAATGGAATGAAATTATGAAAAACCTGTGATTTGGTTTTGAAATGAAAAGGGATGCTAAAAACTAAAAATCGGGTAATTATATTTTAAATTATTTAAAATGATTAATTTTTAATTTGATGGATTTATTGATTGAATCACATGGTATCCTGTGTAGTTAGAAGGTGGTTGGGACAAGCATGCTAGGATCATGATCCCCGATCACTAGATTCACTATAAAAAAGCTAACTACACCATGTTTGATTAGTAATTTTCCCTTGAGTAGAAGTGGGTGATAGTAATTTTCCCTTAAGAGGAAACTGATATTTAGTTGTGATCACCAATGAGATGTTTGGGGTTCCTATAGCCAGTAACTAATGTACTGCAGGGCATTTGACCATAGTGTTATGAGTTCTTTAATTTGATATGCATGCCTTTGATATATTGTACTATTTTATTCATGTCAATTGATTTATATAAACTGTTTTATATAAAATGTCAATTTAAGCTTGTTTTATTTTTTTGATATATCTACAATCTCTTTGAAATGAAACAATGTTTTGGTTTTAAATATGAAAAATGATATGTTTTGAATTGTTTTATTTAAATTGATAGCATTAATGGTAAATTTTTATGGTATTTATTATGGAACATTTGGTGAGAACCTGCTGGGATTTATAGCTCATACCCTACCTTTACATTCATAAATTTGTAGATTTTCTTATGGCTGGTCTGAGCAAGGCGAAAAGACCCCTTGTATTAGGTGGATGTTCTTTATCCTTTTTCCTTGAAGTGATGGTGGTAATAAGTGAATATGTTATTCACTTGTTTCATGGGATGACTAAGTTTATCTTGATACTTGTTGAATTATTTGATGATGTACTACTTTGGGTTTTTTATACCTATTTTTTTCTAGTAATTTCTCCCTTTGGAGTTTTGAGCATACTGACATGCAAATATTTTATCTTTTTCCTTTCTTTTGGAAAATTCACTTCTTTTTGAACATGTATGATTCTAAGTGCTAGTATCCAACCCGCAAGGATCAAGAATTCCCTTCAGGAAATGTTTGTGTCATCTCAGGTATTAGGGTACTAGGGTATCCAAGCTGGTTCCTGAAAAGAGCAGTCAAGGTTCATCTAATACAAGCTAGAGACAGAACTACCTACCTCAACTAGGGTTGCCCATGCCCGCAATAGAATCTACCAAAAATGAATTCCAAGAAAACATGAGAGGCCAAAGAACTGGTTCCCATATCATAGAATAAATTTAACAAATTAATTGGTTAGTGGAGAATATAAATGATACATGCCTCAAGGAACTCACACATAGCACGACAACAAACACCGGGGTCAACCTCTGAAATAAGATAACACAAAATATCTAGAAAATTTCAAGGGGAAGAATAATAAAAACAAGATAAAAATATCTACAACCGCGGTGCAACAACATTATCATAATCAATGAAAACAAAGAAGAAGAAATATCACTTTCCCATACAGATTCACCACAACCTCCGTGAAGATCAAGCACCGAATGATGAAATTCCAAAGGAGTGGAGGTATCCAAAATCACCATAGAGAGATATTAGGTTTCGAGAGAGAAGCCTTTACATAAAATTAAAAACATAAGATGTGTTTCATGGTTTAACATACTAGATCAAATAATTTAAGGCATAAAACACCCTTTTACAGTGTAAGTACCCTGTTACTTAAGTATACTAAAAAACATGAAACCTCAGGTTAAAATCCCGACCTATTATTTTATGGTTTAAAAGTTGATCTTACGATGTAAAAGAAATTTATGGTGTAAAAACATATTTTCCATCTTGCAAAAATTCTTATGTCATAAATTAATTTTCATAGCTTGTGTTCAACAACACATTGATGTTGTAAATGTGTCTTATAATTTAAGATGGTCCTACAGGTAGCACCAGACCTAGATTCTTTAGTAACTCCAAAAATAAAACCCTAATTTTCTAAAAAGATCTTTGTCACATTTATACCCTAACTTCATTAATTCAAGCAAACATACATCTTCGAACTTTAGGTCATTTTCCTCGTCAAACACTCTTTATCCTCGAAAGGCCTAAAATGCACCCAAATGAAAAGGGAATAAAAAAGAGGGAAAAGAGTTACTTGAAATAAGGTAATGAGATGCTACAAAATGTGTTTGTGTGCACATGTTAATATATCACTTAAAGAACAAACAAATAATGTGTTATATGCATGATATGTTAACAAAAAAATTTATGCAAGTGCATTCAGATTTGGGTTAAAAAAAAGTTATGCAATACAAAAAACTTATGTTTAATGTATTATATGTATCATAACATTTACATGTGTGTGTTGGAAAATGTGCAAACAAAAAAGTTACACATATAGACACAAAAGGGTGTGTGTGTTATCGTAATACATATATAACGTATAGAACATATGTTTTCTGCATTATACATGATCAAATACACACACCCACACATGTGTGTTCACTCTTTCTTACATGAAAATACACAAACATAAATGTGATTGAAGGAAAAATTGAATATAAGTTATCCAAATTTATATTTTATAGAATGAAATAGTCTAATAAGACCACACAAGAGGAAAAAATTGGACCAATGGCATGCCTAGTCTAACATAAGAGTGTATAATAAAACTTCTTGGTTGGGAAAATTCCATGAGTGTAAAAAATTTGCATAATTAGTTAAAAAATATACATGAAAATATTACTATTTTTCTAAAATCTAGAAACATCTTAAATTATAAAACAAATTCTAAAATTTAGAATTAAGAAAAACGCATTATTAAGAATATATTGATGATTGAAAGAAGGTAGGAAAAATGACATATGAGGACCAAAATCAAGAATTTATTTCTTCTAAGTACCACTATATTACAAATGTCTGGGTAAGGGGATCTATAAATCTACAAATAAACACACAAACACACACATGTTTGAAGCTGGGGAGACTCGAACCCAAGACCTCCCCAACACTCCACAAGACCCTTTGCCACTAGTCTATAGTTTTCAAAACGAGTTTTTAAGTGCATGAATCCTTATCTGGAATAAATTCCCAATTTTGATCCTAGAATGTCTTTATCTAAAATTTCAATTACTTGGTTGACAAGGTCATCCAACCTGAGTACATTCGCACCTCTATATGTTAACTTTTTTTTTCTCTTTACGCACCGACTCACTTGAGTTTCTTGTTACACATGTTTAATCACTCTCCCAATACATACCAAATTCCCTTCAAAACCCCTGCCCAAATTTCCATTTTCATTTGATCTTTACTCACATCTCAGTGATTCAACAATGATGGATGGAGGGTGACTCACTAAAGAATATGTCTCCAGAAATCTTTACAAAGAGAAACTAAAGAGGACTAAAGAATGAGATGTGGGAAGATGATTCGTCGATCAGAGTCATGATGTTGCCTCCAACAACAACGATGGTCCAACCATGACTACTTCCTCTACTTGATTCATGTTTCTCTACTGTTAATTAAAATTTTTCCTTTTCTTGTTATATTAGCTCATTCCTATCTAGAATGAATTGTATGTGGATTCATGTAATGACAAATAATGTATTCCAACTTTTGTCTGCTGTTGTTACTGTGGGAAGAAGTAATTCTTTGTATTTATGCATATTTTGACAGCAATATTATATTAATTGTTTTTAATCCTTTTAAAAATATCTTGTATAGAAAACAATTTCCAATGAATTTTATGTCCAACACATTTTTTTCAATTAAAATTTTACCTCCAAGACTTGTTTTTGCGGAATATAGTAGATTAGGGGTGGATTTTTATTGTTGATTTTTTATGAAATAAATCAAGACACAAATGAAATTTATTATGAAACACCTCAATTTTACTAAGGAAATGATGTGAACCTTTTCAAAATCTTTAGAGAAAACATTAATGAATCCCATCATTCTGTTGTAGTTTATTCTAATGAAGGTCATTGATGAAAAAGTTTCTTTGAATTGGAATAAATGATTTAATTGAGAACCCATTTACTAAATGTTTTAGAGAGAGAGTGCTTAATGGGGTCTATCCTAGAATTATGGTGGGATCAAATAATGGATCAAAAAAAAATTATTGTTGTAAATATTACCCACCATTATGAAAGATCCATCACATATGTATTAAGGTGGACCCTTTAAAACACCTTGCAACAGTTGTTATAAGTTTGATTCATGGTAAACTGTTCATCCCGAATGTGTATCGTTATGAATATCCAACTTCAAATATTCTAGATCTAATCTTCTTGTTTTATACATGTATTTTTCATTAGACATTTCATTATTTTGAGTCACCTCAGCATCTAAAATTTCCATCTATGCATTATTTTTTTTGGCCACCACACTATACCTAAGTAATTTGGTAGTAGACCACATCAAAAATTGACTCATCTGACCATTATGTGAGAGGTGGTCCTAGCTCAAAATCAATGGATATATCTTCCCATGTCACCTTTAGAATGGTTAATGGCATGTAGAGGCTGGTATTATGGGTCTAACTCTTACTAATATATGACTTTATAAAGGTTGTAATATGGTTTTGGATACTGAAACCTCTAATTTATTGGAAGATAGTTTCATCTATCATAAAATGACCTCCACAATGAATCTCTATGCCAATTTCCCTGATCCTTATAGAATACTAAGGATATCATTCATGAAATGAATCTCATCCACAAACATGAAGTGCCCTATCAGAGGAAACCATAGTAAATAAGGGATACCAAGGTGTCCAACTGAAGAGAGAGTAAGAGGTAAAAACTTAATGAACATAACACTCTAAAGAAAAGGAGGAATAATAGTGGATCTTAAAGATGAACAATGAATAATCAACAATATATCTTTCAACTTGAACTATAATTGGATTAATCAAGTCACCCAATCATCTAAAACTCACTATCCAAGATCAAGATATCACATCCTTAATCATCATAAGTCATTTGACCTAATCATATTCTATACTACTTTCCATCCCATGGGTTGTTATCTTGGTCGTGCATTCCAAAAGATGGTTGATTTGATATCCCAAACAATTTTAGTTAAAAAATAAAATCATTCTAGAGAGGTTTTATCAATATCAAGGGCTGACACACTTCTTTCCATATCTTATGACCCTGCCATTATAATTCTAATTATGTGAACTCTTAATCAGAGGTTAGGTTTCATTTGTTAACTTACAATATATTTAGGTAAATAATGGAATGAAATTATTTATAATATATATTATAATGAGGAATCTAGACAACCTTTCAATTAATAAATCATTAAATATAACAGATAAAATAATCAATACCATAATCTTTTAACCTTATTTTAAACTACAATGATACAATAATTTTTCTTTTAAAGGGTCTGGTATGTGAATAATAATAATAGAGGATTTACCAATAATTAATGAGTCCATTGACAACATAATAATGAATAAGAAAGATAAAAATGATATAGGAATAACTATACACTTTCAAGTAACACTACTGCAGATGAAAATTCAATTTAACCAAGAAATTAATTAATTAAAACCTTCCCTTTTTATATGATAAAATACTTATGGATCATTCATTTGAAAATATCATGTATATCATTCATTAATTCATCTCCATAACACAAAATAATATCATTGAACTCACATCATACCCTCCATGTGTCACTTATAAGAGTAAAGTGCATTTCCCAATAACAAAAAAAATCCACCATTGAAAAGATATTCTTACACACCTACTATTCCTGAAATATCTGTCACGACCTGTCCCCTGGGGCCCATTCTATGACTACCTGAAGCCCACCTTTCAAAGGCTAGGGGCTATCGACTAGCATCAAAGGCGTATTCCCTAAAATTGGGAAGGCATTTCCTTTATAACCTGTAAACACACACAGCAAGATACGAACATGAGTAATCTGTATAACCAAAAAGTGAGTATAGTAAGTAAAATGGGTCCAGAATACATGCCCAACTGGAAAGTACAAGTAGAACTGAAAAACAAGTACAACTGAGGAAAAAGAAAAACAGCTACTGGGTCGTCCTCCGGGTTCCTACCTGAAGGGTATGTACATATTTCCTCCTTAGTAATCCTCATCTGGTCGTCTCCTTCATGTACCGACATGTTGTATGGTTCACCTCCAGGTACCGTCTAGTCCTGGTACTCTCAGCCTTGATCAGCATTGTTCGTTGTCTGCATCCAACACCATGAGGTGCGGGTATATCTGTTCAGGGGTGAGTATAACGATAATTAGTAGGTACCCCGAGACCCTCCAGATCTCACAAAATCCAACAAGGATAAACCATAAAGAAATCAATAGATAACCTTACTTAGGTGTATTCTCATACATATACCTAAGTTATCAACTGATCCATCTCAATCATGAGGAAAACACCGAAAAACTGACTCAGCGCAACCAGGATTTTATTCACATTATCGGAACCTCGGCTGCTAGAGAACTCCTGCTCAATCGAGTACAGTGGGCCTACCGCATCACATATAGGTACTTCCCACTAACCTTGGACTATTGAGGTACTACTCCTGTCGAGTACCATGGGTCTTCTGCATCACACAGAGGCGCTATCTCCCCACCGTGGGTCTTCCGCCACACCCAGGCGCTCCCCCTCATAGCCTACATAGGTACTCCTCCTATCGAGTATCGTGGGTATTACACATCACCAAGAATTATCCTCCAATGTGGGTATACTGCCACAACCTAGCACTCCCCACTAGTCCAGTCAAGTCACTCTGTGTCAAACAGTGAGCAGTCATCAAGTCTCAGCTAGCTACTAGGTTCCTGCACAAAAACTCTCTTGTCTCCGGAAGATCCACTCCACAAGCTACTGGTCGATTCTCCACTTTCACAAAATCCCACAGAAAAGTATCCCAAAGGTCCGACACATCATATGGGTCTCAAATCAACAGACGGTGCGTCAATCGGACGCCCGGTCTGTGTGTTATTAGTCTTTTAGTTCTGAGGGCCTAGTTGGATTTGTGCAGGATCTGACCTGACTGTATCTCAACTGTACCACAACCTCCAATGGGGTATACTCAAAGGAATCTTCATACACCAAGATAATAAGTGTCACAGATGGTTTGTCAAATGGACATCTGGTGCCAAAGATATGGCCAAAAGAAGGTAAAGGGCCATAGTGGGCCCGGGTCCGGTCCGACCTGGTCGGAGCTATCCGGCCTGACCTCGTCTGGGCCGACCCAATTCAGATCGACCCAGCCTAACCCATTGGGTCTAGTCCGGCCCGTTGGACAAGCCATCCTGTTAGGTTCAGCCTGGCTCGCTGGGCCCCGCCCAGCTTGTCGTGAGGGGTCACGGAGGGCCGTGAGGGCACGGACCTGCCGCATGTCGGAATAAGGGCAATTCGGCTCGGAGGACACCGCGAGGGGGAGGCTTGGCTAGGAGGGCGTCATGAGGGTGGTTCTTCCCAGAGGGCACCGCGAGGGGGTGCAGCTCGGGGCGGCTCGGCCCGGAGGCCGAGGCCGGTTCATTCGGGGCGCCGCGAGGGGCCAATGGGCCGGTGCAGCTAGGACGGCTTGGTAGGCTGGCGGTCCGATTTAGCCAACGACGGCGTGGGGCGCACGGGGTGCACGGGGCACGCGGGGTGCGCAGGGCGCGCAGATCCACAGGGTGTGCAGGTCACGCGAACGGCGGAGCCACAGGGTGCGGGGGGTGCACGGGGCGCACGGAGGCTATAGGTGGCCTCTCTGGGGGCTGCCGTGAGGGTGTGGCCGGCTCGGCCGGGACTGCCACGAGGGAACGGCAGTGCCGTGGAGCTATGTCATGCACTGTTTCCTTTGTCGCGGCCGGAGGTGGTGCCAGCTTCCGTTCTCGTGATCCTCCACGTAGGTTTTCATCCTTCTCCCTTGCGAATAACACCAAAGAAGATCAGCGTAGGGGTCGGGCCATGTTAGTTTGGCCAGCACCCTCCGCATTTAGAGTGGTAGCAAGCAGCTCTACTTTAATCATGAACCAAGAACGAGGATAATAATCGAAAAGTTTCAAGAATTTGATAATAACCCCCTACCTTGTTTGTTGTTCGTCGATGTTGGCGCGAGAAGGCGGATAGTGATTCATTGTAGATGAACATGTCCTACATCAAAGGAGGTCCCAAGGAAGAAAGTTGAAGTCGAGGTCGTTCTTCGTTGGTGGAGAGTTCTTCGTCGGGAGAACATTCTTCGTTGAAAACTTTATTTCTCCCAAGCTCTCTCCTCTCTCATGTTCCACCAAAATGAAAATGCCAAGCCAACATAATAGATTAAGTTATCTATTATTTAATTGTTGACACAAATTTTAAAATGGTTAAGTTAGATTAATTAAAAGTTAGAGGAGTTGGATCACTTACTAGCATGTGCGTTGGCACAATAAAGGTGTAGGATGTCACGAGGCTCTCCCTCATTTGTGAGGGAGTTGAGAGGTTTTCCTCTCCCACCATTATTAGGGGGGTTTAGTCCTCGGTGGTCCCCACACTGTAACCTCTCGTGGGAGGTTAGGTTCGGGTGGGTCCCACCACCATAACCTCTCATGGGAAATTAAGGTGTGGTGGTCCCCACCTCCAACTTCCACATGGGTGGTTATAATAGAAAAAATAAAATAAAACATGCATTTATTTTATTTTATTATTTCCCTAAAAAACCAAAAAAACTAACTTTCACCCTCGACCAACTGTCGTCAAGGTGAAAGTATTCTTAAGAAAATTCCAGCACTGCGAGTTCAACGGTGCCCTCAGATTTCAATTCTGAGCACCAGTTTAAAAGTTATAAAAACCGGCTCATACATTTACTGAACGTACTTAAAAAAACATCAAAAATTGATTCTGGGCACACCGAGCCTTTGAATCACACGCCCTCAATGTTTGTGGAATCATAAAATTCCCATTTAATTAATTAAAAAAAATTAAATGGAAATTCTGGGTCTTTACATTCTCCCCACCTTAGGGCTCTACGTCCTTGTAAGCCACAACTCATACTAAGGGAACTAGTGGGTGGTACTGAGGCACGCATCTGAGCCTCTCACTCCCATGTGCTCTCCTAGAGGTTCCCGTACTGCCAGCGAACGCGCACTATAGATATCAACCATCCACAAAGGACTAGCTCCTGTCGATCCTCGATCTCTACTGGAACCTCCATAAATGTTACCCCATCGTCAACATCCAGCTTTCCATGGTCGATTATGTGAGATGGGTCGTCCATGTATCACCTCAGCTGGGATACATGGAAAAAATCATGCACCTAGTGAAACTGAGGTGGAAGAGCTAAGTGGTATGCCACCTCGCCAGCTCTGTTGAGGACCTGAAAAGGTCCAATGAATCTCGGAGAGAACTTTCTGCCTTGACCAAATCTCCATAGAACTCGTCAGGGTGAGACCCGTAAAAAGATGTGGTCACCATCCTCGAACTCCAGAGGTCTCTGTCTCCTATCAGCATATGACTTCTTCCTGCTCTGTGCAATCTTCATCTGCTCCTGGATGATCTGCACCTTCTCTGTGGTAGCATGTACCATCTCTGGTCCCACTAGTGGTGACTCCTGATGGTCAGTCCAGCACAAAGGCGATCTGTAAGTTCACCCGTATAACGCCTCAAGAGGTACCATCCCAATGGTGGAGTGATAGGTGTTGTTGTATGAAAACTCCACCAAAGCTAAGTGATCCTCCCAGATGCGACCGAAGACGAGGACACATGCACGGAGCATGTCCTTGAGGGTCCAAATGGTCCGCTCAGTCTGGCCATCCATCTGATGATGGAAGGTGGTGCTCAAATGAAGCTGCATCCTGAAAGCCTCTTGCAACCCCTTCCATATCCGGGAAGTAAAACGTGCATCATGATCGGACATAATCTTCAATGGTACTCCATGTAGCTGCACAATTTTCTGCACATAGAGGCATCCCAAGCTCTCTACTGAACCATGATCTCTGATTAGTAGGAAGTGGGCCGACTTGGTGAGTCAGTCGATAATCACCCAGATAGAGTCGTGACCCCTAGATGTACATGAAAGTCCTGTCACAAAATCCATGGATATCCCATCCCACTTCCACTCTGGGACCTCTAAAGGCTGAACCAAGACTGCTAGTACCTGATGCTCCGCCTTCACTTGCTGACAAGTGAGGTATCAAGAGACAAACTCAGCAACTGATTTCTTCATTCTCGGCCACCAGGGCTGTCGTGGGAGATCATGGTACATCTTTTCCACTCTTGGATGTACCGCTATAGGGGATGTGTGGAACTCCCTCAACACTTCTTTCTGAAGTGACACTAGTACCATAGTATATCCTATAAAGAGAATGAAATGCTCCCCACCTTCATAAAATCCATCAGGTGAATGCACTATGGATATCTGATAATGTCGCGTCTCGCAATCAGCGTCCCCACGCTACGCCTCCCTGAATTGCTGAAGAAGTATAGGAGTGACTGTAAGAGACTGAAAAAATGATACTCCATCTCTATCCACAAAGGATATATGTAAAGCAGCCAGCTTCTTTGTTTCCGTGCCTAGCAGCTGTATACTAGATCTTCTGCTGAGTGCATCTGCAACAACATTCCCCTTTCCAAGAGTATAGACTATCTCTAAGTCATAGTACTAGAGGAAATCAAGCCAAAATCATTGTCTCAGGTTCAGGTCCTTCTAGGAGAAGATATACCTGAGACTCTTGTAATCAGATTAAATGGTAAAATGCTCACCCATCAGATAGTGTCTCCACATATTTAAGGTGAAGACCAATTCTTATAACTCCAGGTTATGGGTAGTGTAGTTTTGCTCATGTTGTCTCAGCTACCGAGAACTATAAGCAATCACTGCTCTCTCCTACATCAGGACACATCTGATTCTGGTCCCTGATGAGTCGTAGTAAACTATGTACACTATGCCTTCCTCTTGAAGCCTCAAGATGGGGGTATTGGTCAGCCTTTGCCTCATCTCCTGAAAACTCTGCTGGAATTTCTCTGACCAAATGAAGGGTTGTCCATTCTTCTTCAATGTTGATAGTCATGCTTCAACTCTGGAGAAATATGGAAAAAACCTCCGGTAATAACCATCCAAACCCAGAAAACTTTGTACCTCCATCACACTCCTGGGTGGCTCCCAAGAAAGTACCACCTCAATCTTCACCGGATCCACTGCAACTCCAACCTCCGACATGACATGTCCTAGAAAATTAAATTCTTGGATCCAAAACTGGAACTTCCAGAGCTTACCATATAGCCAGTGCTCTCAGAGTGTGTCCAGTACAACCTTTATATAATAGGTGTGCTCCTCCTCAGTAGTCAAGTAGATCATAATGTCTTCGATGAAGACTATGACAAAGTGATAGAGGTACAGCTGAAAGATAATGTTCATGAGTCACATGAACACTGCTGGAGTGTTGGTTACAACGAATGGAATAACCAAGAACTCATAATGGCCATACCGAAACCTGAAAGTTGTCTTCTATACATCCTCGTCTCAAAATCTGAGCTAGTGATAGCCTGATCTAAGGTCTATCTTCAAGATCCACCATGCTCCCTTTAGCTGATCAAATAGGTCTTCAATTCTCAGGAGTGGGTACTTGTTCTTCACGGTCACCTGGTTTAGGGGCCGATAGTCAACACAAACCCTCAAGCCCCCATCCACCTTCTTGGAAAACAGAATCAGGGCTGCCCAGGGAGAATCACTGAGCTGGATGAATCCCTTCCCCTGCAAGTCCTCTAGCTGTACTCGCAGCTCGTGAAGCTTAGCGAGATCCATCCGATAAACTGGTGTAGATATCGGTTTCATCCCGGGGTACAAGTCAATGTAAAAGTATACCTCTAGGTGAGGGGTTAGACCTAGGACATCATCAGGGAAAACATCTGCATACTGGTCCACCACTACAGGATAGCTCAAACTCTCCACACCAACAGATCCGGGGGCAAGGCTTGCCAACTGATGAGTGATCGACTGCACTCTCCTCTGAACAAGTCCATCCTATGCTGCAAAGGCTCCCTTCTTTATAGTGAAGGTAAACCTAGTCTCATCCATACAGACACAACACACTTTTCTCCTAAGATGGTAAATCTGAGCATGGACTATAGATAACCAGTCCATACCCAAGATGACGTCGTAAGGCCTCGACACCACTACTAGGAGATCCCAGCCAAATCTCTCACCTCATATAGTAAGCTCACACTACCGGCACTAGTGCGTAATCATTGAATCTACTCTCGTAGGAGTCTATAGCCGTAAGGATCAATCCAACGGCTCCATCGGAATCTCCAAGCTCCGAACGAGGGCAATGGCAATAAAAGAGTGAATGGAACATGTGTCTATAAGTACAATATCTATGGTAGAGTAGACATAGATCATACCTCGAATCATCTCCGAAGCGCCATGATTGTATGCTTCAGATGCCTGGAGATGAGATCTCCCCTGTCCACCTGCTCCCTGCAGTCGGGGTGGACCTCCTGGTGGTGGTGGCGGTAACACATTGAAATGTCTCCCTCCTCCAACTGCATGACCAGATCCTCTGCCACATCCGCCTGCTCCCTGTGGACCGCCTCAATAAAATATCTATCTCTTACTGGGAGGTACTTCAACCGTTTTCTGATCATTCATACGACGGGTCGGATAGTCACGATCCATGTGACCTTGCCCACCACATGAGTAACACTACTCACTCTTGGCATGTCTGTCTCCTCTTTGGGTGCCCCGCACAATTGATCTTGAGTCATGCGGTCGTCCACATTTAGGTCTGGTCCTCTTAGACCTCTGTGACCTCTGTCTGCTTCCAGCTACAGAAGACACCTCTACGTGTCGACTGGTGGTGGATCTCGCTGCAGGAGACTGCTCAGCAAGGAAACTCTCCACCAAGAGGGCTCTCTATAACACCCCCGCCTGTGTCGGGATGCTGAGTGAGACCATCGAAGCTCTAATTTCCTGTCTAAGCCCCTTCTTGAAGGTCCAGGCCCTAAGGAATGGGTTTCACACCATATCGGTGGAGTAGTGTGAGAGGTCTGTAAACCTCACTGAGTACTAGGATACAGTAAAGCTATACTTCTGTAGATGAAGTATCTATTGTATGCGCACTGCGTGAAGAGTTGCTGGAACAAACTCTGCCCAAAACAGTCTCTCGAAGTCTACCCAGAAAAGCATCATCTTGTTGTGGACCTAGATTATCAAGATCCACCCTCTTCCCACTACTAATTGTAGAAGGTTGACAGCAAGAATCACTATGAGGTGTGCTGGTGTCCCTACCAGTCAGAAAACTCTCACCACAGCCTCCAGCCAATCCTCAGCCGCCTGTGGGTCCATCTCTCCCCAGAACCTGGGTGGAATCTGGCGCTGGAACTCATGAAACACGCTCAAGTGGAGTGCATCGTCTGCTGCTGGGGCTGGTGGAATCGGTGGCCCAACAGGGAGTGGTACCACTGGTGCCTCTACTAGAAAAGGGCCCTACACCGAGGCCTCATCACTCAGTGGGATATTAGTGCGTACCACTCTCGGAACTCTATACAACTTTCTACGTGGAGGCATTCGGAAAAACATTGGTGCACTATGGTTAAAAAGGTATACCTAGTGAGCTGACTTGGTGAGCTGACTTAATGGAAAATTTTGAAAACACACACGCAATCAGTGTTTTCATGAACTGAGTTAGAAATCAGAAGTCAGGGTCTTAGTGTATGGATACGTCGGCCGCCACATGACCTAAACTGTCGTTGAAGTCGGTCAAAGTTTAAAATTTATATTCCTACTAACTACTGTATATGTGGCAAGCAGGGTCGAACCCACAGGGAAGACTATTTTGGCCACTACTTTCTAAAAAAAACTCAGTAAGCTCCACTGTTGTCAGCTGTGGAGTAGTTTTCTTATCTTTTTTTATATCTTTTAAATTTTTTATGATTTTATAATCTGCAACGTAAAACTACAATTCCCTTGAAAAACTCGTTCTACCGTCACTAAAACAGAATACAACTGAAAGAAAAAATGCAATGAATAAAATAAGATGCTGATAAAAGACAACAATAAAGAATGATCGGGGTTCATTCTGGTCTACTGGTTTAAATTGTTTTTCCTTTTCATGTAAAAGTACTGCTTAGTACCACTAAAAAGAGACAACTTACTTCCCTCGCCAGGAGTTAAGTTGTCGAAATTGTTCAACTTAGAGTTCGCCACTCCAAGAAGTTCAACTTCAGACAAATGAATTAAAAGAACATCAATACAAACTCGCCGTAAGTACTGAAGTTTTCATTACAAGCTGATTATTTAAAAGGTGATTCCATAATCGAACTCGCCGAATGATTACAGACTTCAGAAAATTTAAGTGCATGTGGTACAAAGCAGATGAATGAAATTAGATTTGATCTCACTGATCAAATCTAATCACAGAAGAATTGGTTAATGAGAAGGAAGAAAAAGATGCCAGTAGAGCTAGAACTTTCCCCGAACTAAGAGACTTAGCTAACTATACTATTCATTATCACAGCAGTCATAGGAAACAATTCAGAAATAGAGTACAAAAGTTTAAATCGTGAGGGAGAAGGAACTCCCTAAAAATGCTCTGCTCCTAAGTTCCTGGACTGCACTGCTCAGCATTGTTCCTCGATCGTCTCTCCACCGGTAAGTGCATGAATGCCTCCGTCCATGAATGTGTCGCCTTTTTAATCCGAATGCCAGCCGCCCCAAAAACGCTGCTTGATCTGCTTAAATACTCTCCGTCATCCACTACATGTCACTGCATGATTCCACTGACTTCATGTTTTACTCACGAACGCACCGCACACGTGCGTTTTTTCGCGACCGACACGTCAGGCGAGTTTTTCCTTCGTAACTAACTCCGAATGAGTTAGTTGCACGTACTTGGACATAAACGTGACTCCTGAATGAACCTGTCATGCTTTAAACAAAATTAAATAAATAAAACACAATGAGTGTTAACTAAAATTTTAAAGTTATTATTTAACTTTACTATTATATACTAATTAAAAGTAATCAGAGTTAATTATTAAAAAGTTCATCAAAACGCTACTAATTTAATTAAATTAATAAATATAAATACTAAATAATAAATTATTTTAGTGTATCATATTTTAACTAAATCATTAAAAAGTGACACTATAAGTATAAAAGTAATAAATTTATAACATAGATTGTATTAGAAAATTTTATTATTACTACATTAAGAAATTAAGTTGCTCGTTTAATTTATTATTGAGTTAATTCTCATTCAGTAATTAGAATTAATTCTTAAGTTTTAAATAATTTAAAAAATATATTTTATAGTTTATTTATAATTATTTTTAACTAAATTTATACTTTTAATAGTAAATTAATTAATTATTAGAACTTATTATTAATTAAGTCTTAAATTTTTCATTCTATAATTCATCCATTTAATAAAATTATAAATGGTTTAAATTGAAAATTTTAATAAATTATTTAATATTGACTTGACTAAGTTAAAGAAGCTTTTATGAAAAATTAATTTAACATTAACTTTTCCTTTAATTTTTTTCTTTTTCTTTTTGTGTTTAACTTTTTTAATTTACTTTTTTTTCTTTTGACTTATCTTTTATTATTATATGTTTGTTTGTTTATTATTATTATTTATTTTTATTTTTTAATACTCTCTTCTCCTCCCCCAAATCGGCGCACAGCAGGGGGAGGGATTCTGGATTTTTCCATCTCTGCAAATAGGGCAGCGGTTGTCCTGTAGTTTCCCTCAACTTCTCGGTGGCTCGGACTCGGTTCGACGTATACCCCCACAGCGAGCAAGACCCATCTTCTCACTCAACCTCCCCCACAGTAGTGGCACGACCTCACTCCAACGATGATCGACTCCTCCTAACTCCAACAACGGATAGTGGTGGCTTCGCAGCGGCGTCGGACTCGGCTTTCCCTTCACAGCAGTAGTCTTCATCTTTAGCGCATCCAACAATGGCACAACTCCCTACTCTAAAAAAAACTCAGTGGCACATAGCATCAGGGGCAAGGCCAACCGGAAAAATTCTCCTGTTCAACTTCAATGGCGTGTATTCTTCCAGTTCTGGGAAGATAAAAAAACACTGATTTGGAATCGAAACAAATTATAGTTGCTTGATTTTGGGGTTTTTAGATCTGAAATTTTAGTTTAGATTGAATTTATGGTATGATTTTGGACAGGTATTAAGAATTGAATGGTGTAGTGAAAAGATAACAGTGGTTAGCTCTGATTCAGGTCTTGTGGTTACGGTAAGAAAGTGAAGAACCGGTAACTAAGAGGTAACGACAGACAGCTACATGGAGGAGTGCACAGTCACTGATAGCCGGTAGAGCAGCGAGGTAATAGTGAGGAAAATAAAAATAAACAGTAACGGTGTGATTTGGGACAGTGAGGCAGAGGGATGAAACAGTGAGGTGCAGGGGCAAAAACTCTAATGATGAGGGAAAGGGATAACAGTGAGGTAGAGGAAGAAGCGCAGGGTCACCGTTAGAACAAAACAAAAGCTCACTGTTATGCAAAAAGAAAACCTCACCGTTAGAAAACAAAGAGATGACCAATAGAGAACAAAAAAGGGTCACTGGTAGGCTTGTAAAGTAGTGGGTGGGTCAGTGTTAAGCTAACAGTGAGGTTTGAGATGAGTTTGCATAACGGTGAGGTAGAGAAAGTAAGTGGGTAACTGTGAGGTAATGCGGCGCAGGGTCACCGTTACAAATAAATAGTAGCCTACTGTTACGCGATAGAAATAAAAGCTCACCGGTACCCGGAAAAAATAAAAAGGGTCACCGTTATAACCAAGATTAAAAACTCATCGGTACACTGCACTAAGAGTCACCGTTAAAACTAAAATAATATAAAACGTGACCTTCAAAAATTATTTTGTACTAAAAATTAAAACTTTAAACAATATAAATATGAAGAATGAAAATAATTAATTAAAGATTAGTATCATAAATTTATAACAGGATTTTTATTAAACCTTAAAATATTAAAACCATACCAAAGATTATTAATTGACAACACTTAAGCTAAGAACTGAATAATTATTAAACTAAAATAATAAAAGAATGACATTGAAATTACTATATAAATTAATTAAAGAGTACCAGCAGATGAAAATGAAAAGCATCGGTAACCCAATAAGTCACCTCAAGCTCTTATCTACCTCACTGGTAGACTAAATTCAAAATTCGGTGTCTTAATAATTAATCTACATACATAAAATAATATAATTAATGCTTAATAACTCTTAATTAATTAATTAATTAACTATTTTAACACATATAATTAAAAGAGAACTATTTAAATTAATTAAAAACACAAGTTATTTACTTAAATGACTAGCAGGTGATTAAACACATAAAATAATAAAATTAACCTATTCTAATGTAACTTAATTAAAAGATTAAATAATAAAATAAAGTCTAAGTTAATTAAATTGAATTACATAAATTAAATAATTGTTTATAATAAATATTAACTATTATAAAGTTAAGCAGATTTAAATTAACCAAACTAAATAAGACATAATTAGAGTTGAATAGTTTAGTAAGATTAAAATTATCAATTTAAAGACTAAAAAATACATAATTAACTATAAAAAAATGATTAATTAACATATTTAGTGATAAAATTACAAAAGTGAAAATATTAATTAAAAAGTGTCAAAATAATTAATTAAATTGATAAAAAATAAATAAAAGATGTGGCAAAACTATGTTAAAATAGAGCCACATCAAATTCCCCCACACTTAAACATTGTTTGTCCTCAAACAATCCCATGTTTTATTCTCTTTGAAAAAAAATGTGAAATATACAAATCAGCAATGTTCGGAGAAGTTTCAACAGAGGACTCAAAAAGTGTGCTTAGGCTATTGAACACATACCTCAAATAAAGTCTCGCCTAGAACCACTACTCAAAGGGAACTCAAGTAAACCATGAATCATCCATAAATGAAGGTGTCCTGCTTCATATATGACTCTGCCTAGTGACTTACTTAAATTCAAGCTCAATTTCTAAATTCAAGAGTGATAAAAGGTAAAATGAAAGTGGAATCAAAACCTTAACAAAAGGAACTTTGTACTTTGACTAATCCCCTTGGTTCCAAAATTAAAACATAGATAATTGTTTTTTGAAATCACTTTATTGATACAACCCAAATGACTCCCATATAAACCAGTTGTCCCCCTCTTCATCTAGAGTTCATCATTCCCCTCACCTTAATGAATTCATTTTTGACCTTAGACACTTTATTTATTTTTCCCAAGCCATGTAATTTGTGCCAAGCACTGTGCAATGCACTTATTCAGAGTGTACAGAGGGCTTATAGTAAACAGAAACGCACCCAGCATCTAAGGTCTCAGAGATTCACCGTGGGATCCCAGATGCCCAGTATTACTCCAGTTTCAAAAGATTTATATAGAAACCATTTACATTGACTCAATAAAAATGATCATTTTTATAAATTAACAGAATGAAAAGGCTCCTCGGATAAAAGTAAAACTTCCAGTACCTAAAATTATGATCTTAAATCCACTAAAAGATTTCCCATATCACTCTCAAAAGAAGTTCCTAACCAAAATTCATTAAACCACTAAACAATTCCACTCAGCAATCATCCACCAACACTCATTTCAGACTCAAAGCAAGACTCAACTTCCAATCAAGCACCATCCTAAGGCAAGACTCATTTGAGTGCAGTGTAAAGACTAAAATTGTGAAGAATTTTTTTTTTTGAAAAATTTTGACCATTTTTTTGACAAAAAGTTTAAAAGCAGTGGGAATTGATGAGCATTACAATTAAACACAGTCTAGCACAGTCAAGAATTGACCCCCTCCCCCACACTTAAAAACCAACTTTGTCCCCAAAGTTGAATTCTAAATATGGAGAAGAACAATTAATCAATTTAAGGTTCAAAATAGATTTTCAATTTAGTAGATTATTGACATATATAAAGGTCTCAATGAAGTTCAAAATTTTATTTTGCCACAATGAATAACTTACAGCAGATTCATATCCATACACACATTAAAGTGACAAAGATTTTCATTAAAGCTCAAAAGAATTATATAATGTGTGGGTGCACAATTAATTGGGTGTAAGCATTTTAACAGATTGAGTTCAATAAAATGTTCAATATAGCAGATAAAGTTCATGCTAAACACCTCAACGAAACAAACAGACTCAAATGATCAGCAGCATGTACTCCCCCCCACACTTAGTTTCATGTAGTGAAAATGTTTTATCACAATGCAATTCAGTTTTTTAAATCAAGGAGGCTCATGCAGATTTTTAATTCATTAGTTACATGACATGTAGCAGAATCTTATAATACAAGCAGAATTTTAAGCAAGCAGAATTTTAAGCAAAAATAGAATTTTAATAACCAAAACAGGAGCAGAAAAATAAGTGCAACAAGTTGAAGTACTTCCCTGACTAAGCTCTTGTCCAAAAATGACCATGGGAATTCCACTCCTTAGATGACAGAAGCAGCATTCCTAAAAACACAGAGTATATAGACAAGGAACAATTATCCAGCAAAAACAGAGCATATATAAGCATACAAAGCAACACTTTATTCAAAGTAAAATAAGAACAGAACAAAAGTAAAAACAAAGAAAGAGCATGGGTTGACTCCCATGAAGCACTGAATTTAAAAGTCTTCAGTTAGACTTTATTTAATCAAAAATTTTTATTTTTTAACAAAACACAAACCATGGGTTGCCTCCCATGCAGCGCTAGGTTTAAAGTCTCTAGCCAGACTTCATTCAAGAACAGTGAAAGCAGCCAAACCCTTTGGCTGCCCCTCAAAATAGAGTTTCAGTCTTTTCCCATTAACCAACATGGGTTTATTCTCTTCACCAACTATTTCCACAGCTCCATTCTTCAGAACTCTCACAACAGTAAACGGTCCAGACCACTTAGACTTCAACTTCCCAGGAAAAAGTTTAAGTCTAGAATTAAAGAGGAGAACCTTCTGTCCAGATTTGAACTCTTTAGTTCGAATGATAGAATCATGAAAAATTTTAGTCCTCTCTTTATAAATCCTTGAATTATCATAACTCTCTCTCCTAATCTCATCAAGTTCACTCAACTCAAGCAATCTCCTCTCACCAGCACTCTTAAATTCAAAGTTCAGAGCCTTAACTGCCCAATATGACTTATGTTGCAACTCCACAGGTAAATGACAACATTTACCAAACAACAGCCTGTAAGGAGACATACCTATTGGGGTCTTAAAAGGAGTTCTATATGCCCATAAAGCTTCATCCAGTTTAAGAGACCAGTCTTTCCTAGAGTTTGACACAGTTTTCTCAAGAATTTGTTTTAGTTCTCTGTTAGAAATTTCCACTTGTCCAATGGACTGTGGATGATATGGAGTACCAGTTTTGTGAACACAACCATATTTTTCCATCAAAGATTTAAACTTGTAATTCTTAAAATGTGTTCCATTATCAGTAATAAAAGCTCTTGGTACTCCAAATCTTGAAAAGATATTCTTTTTCACAAATTTTATCACACTATTTGCTTGATTGTTGGGCAGAGCTACTGCCTCAACCCACTTTGACACATAATCTACAGCAACAAGAATATACTCATTCCCATGAGATGATGGAAATGGACCCATGAAATCTAATCCCCAAACATCAAAAATTTCTACCTCCAAAATACCCTTCTGGGGTAACTCCTGTTTCCTACCCACATTACCCAGCCTCTGACACCTATCACACCCAACCACAAAACTCCTAGAATCCTTAAAGAGGGTAGGCCAATAGAAACCAGATTGCAGGACTTTTTGAGCGGTCCTCTCACCCCCATGGTGACCCCCCCCCAAGGTGAAGAATGACAACTTTCAAGAATAGAAAACATCTCTTCCTCAGGTACACATCTTCTAAGAATACCATCAGCACACCTCCTATACAGTAAGGGATCATCCCACAAATAATATTTAAGCTCAGAAATGAATTTCTTTCTTTGATTATTAGACAGATTATTGGGAATGACACCTACTGCCAAGAAGTTGGCAAAATCTGCAAACCAAGCAGATTGCCTGACTGAAACAGTGAGCAGTTTTTCATCAGGGAAGGAAGAGTTAATCTCCCTATGATTTTCAGATTCAAGTTGAGTAACAGGAATCCTAGATAAATGATCAGCAACTAAGTTTTCAGCTCCCTGCTTATCCCTAATCTCTAAGTCAAACTCTTGTAACAATAAGATCCATCTAATCAGCCTGGTTTTAGTTTCCTTTTTAGACAGCAAGTATTTTAAAGCAGAATGATCAGTGAAAATTATGACTTTTGAACCTAACAAATATTGTCTAAACTTTTCCAGAGCAAAAACAACAGCTAACAACTCTTTCTCAGTGGTAGTATAATTCTTTTGAGCATCATCTAGCAATCTACTAGCATAGTATACCACATGCAATCTCTTATCCCTCCTCTGTCCAAGGACAGCACCTACAGCCATGTCACTAGCATCACACATAAGTTCGAATGGTAGTTTCCAATCAGGTGCAGTGATGATAGGTGATGTAGTGAGTTTCTCCTTAAGCAGATTAAATGATTTCAAGCAGTTTTCATTAAAATTGAAAGGCGCATCCTTTACCAATAAAGAACACAAGGGCTTAGTGATTTTAGAAAAATCCTTTATGAATCTCCGGTAGAAACCAGCATGCCCTAGAAAACTCCTAACACCCTTAACATTAACAGGAGGCGGCAGTTTTTGAATAACTTCTATCTTCGCAGTATCAACTTCTAAACCTCTCTTTGACACTTTATGACCTAGCACAATACCTTCAGTAACCATGAACTGGAATTTCTCCCAATTTAGCACAAGATTGGTTTCAATACATCTCTCTAAGACTAACTCAAGATTTCCTAAGCAAGTATCAAAAGTACTCCCCACTATAGAAAAGTTATCCATGAAAACTTCAATGATTCTCTCGATCATATCAGAAAAGATAGCCATCATACACCTTTGAAAGGTGGCTGGAGCTCCACACAACCCAAAGGGCATTCGCCGGTAAGCAAATGTTCCAAAGGGGCATGTGAAAGTAGTCTTCTCCTGGTCCTCTGGATCAACAGGAATCTGGTCGTAACCAGAATACCCATCCAGAAAACAGAAAAATTCGTTTCCAGCAAGCCTCTCAAGCATCTGATCAAGGAAGGGCATAGGAAAATGGTCCTTCCTAGTGGCTGCATTAAGCTTCCTATAATCAATACAGACTCTCCATTTTGTGGCTTTCCTAACTTGGACTTCTTCATTTTTTTCATTCTTTACTACAGTGAAACCTCCCTTCTTGGGGACAACCTGGACAGGGCTGACCCAAGCACTATCTGTGATGGGGTATATCATTCCAGTATCTAACAGCTTGATTACTTCCTCTCTCACAACATCTTTCATGTTTGGATTTAATCTTCTTTGACATTCTACCCTAGGCTTATGATCAGGTTCCATAGGAATTTTGTGCATACAGAATGAAGGACTAATTCCCTTGATATCAGCTATCGTCCAGCCTATGGTAGATTTAAACTTTTTCAAAACATTCAACAGTTTTTCTTCTTGGGTTGCATTTAGTTCAGCAGATATTATTACAGGCAAGGTAGAGTTCTCACCTAAAAATGAATATTTCAGATGGGCAGGGATGGGCTTCAACTCAAGATCAGGTGGTACTACACTCGAAGGAAGACTCTTAGGCCTGGGAGGTCCAAGATCTTCAACATATTTCTTGTAAGGAGTATTAAAAGATGAAAGATTTTCAATTTCCAGTTCAGATTCAGATATAACAGTGCTACTGTCCAAGGTAGGCAGTACACTATCCAGACTTTCTAAATTTCAATTCAGCAGGTTAATCAAAGCAGAATCATCTAATTGTCTTAACAGTTCTCCTTCAGTATCATCAAAGTGCTCAGAAGTGTTGGTGTTAACAGAAACACCCTCAATTTCATTCAGAAAACCCCTAAGTTCAGCAACATAAGACTCTCCTACAACAGGAACTGGACAGTTGTCCAGTTCTGGAAGATTTTCCAGTTTGGCTGTTACAACAGAATTTTCAGCTTCTAGAACAGATTCACAAAGATTTTCAGCTTCACAAATGCTTTCTTCAACAAAATAATGATTTTCAGATTTTTCAATGAGTTCAAGTTGATTCTTATAAGAACATTCAACTTCAAGAGACTCAATTTTTGAACAGTTTTCAGAGTAAGTTGGTTCCTTAATATTTTTAAAAACATTGAACTCTTCTTCTTGCTCACCAATTTTGAATATCAGTTGACCCTTAGACACATCAATGACAGCTCCACCTGTGGCCAAGAAGGGCCTACCCAAGATGATATGTACCTCTTGATCACACTCCATATCTAGAACAAGAAAATCAGCAGGTAAGAACAATTTCCCAACTCCAACTAGTAAGTCATCTACTCGACCTATAGGATGAGTAAAGGATCTATCAGCTAACTGTAGTATGACCGTGGTAGGTTGAAGATCACCCAACCTCAACTGTCGAAACAGTGAGTATGGGAGCAGATTAATGCTAGCACCTAGATCACACAAACAATTCAACTGACCTGAATTACCTAGAGTACAGGGGATGACAAAGCTACCTGGGTCTTTCAATTTTGGTGGGATTTTCTTTTGAAGCACATCACTGCACTCTTCAGTGAGGCTGTAGGTAGCAAATTCTTCAAGGGTTTTCTTGTTTGAAACAATTTTCTTCAAAGATTTCAGGTAAGATGGGATTTGAATTAAAGCTTGGATAAAAGGGATGTTCACTTGAAGCTTAGAAAGAAGACCAAGGAACTGAAGAAGTTCAGCCTTGGTATTACTTTGAGGTTTCAGTTTTTCAGGGAAAGGGATGGGTGGGGAAAAATTTTTCAGAACAGTAGGCATGTCCCTCACTTCTTCAAAAACCTTTTCTTTTCCTTTATTTTTTTGATTTTTAAAACAATATTCATCTTGATTTCCAGGTGAAAGGTTCAGATTCTCATCATTTTCGACATCTTTCTGTGAATTTCCAGATTGTGAACAAAGCAGATTTTCATTTGCAGATTCAAACAGTTTCTCATTTCGAGCATTTTTTACAGTTTTTTCAGCAACATTTTGAGTATTCAGCCCACTCCTAGTAACAACAGCCATGATATTCTCCCTAGGATTCAGTTCAGTGGTACTAGGCAACCTACCCTTATCCCTAGAAGTCAAATCTCTAGCTAATTGGCCAAGTTGTGTTTCCATATTCTGCATTCTCACATCAGTTTGCATCTTGTCTGACTCATATTGACTTTTCTGTTTATTAAGTTGAGTCATGTACCTTTCCTCTTGTGAGTTTATTTTATTCAATATCTGATCCAATTTAGAAGACATTTGATTATCATTACTTCCTTGAACATTTGAAGACTCTCCCCTTTGTTGACTTTGAAAATTTGGTCTTGGTTGGTTCTGATAATTAGGGGCAGTTTGTTGCTTAATAATACCTTGATCTTTCCATGACAAATTTGGATGGTTCCTATAGCCTTGATTGTAATTATTAGAAAATGGATCTTCTTTTTGAGGCATCCTAGGACCGTAATTAACAAAGTTTTGGGTTTCAGATTGTTGGGCAATTAGATCAACATTAGGACAAAAACATTCAGAATGCCCAAACATACCACATTGTGTGCACTGTTGTCTAAGAGATTGATACTGATTCTGGTTTTCAACTTGGTTAACATATTGTTTTGAATTCTGGTTCATTAATGTTTGAAGTTGGTTAGTGATTTCAGCTAGTTGTGCTTGAGTTTCATTCATTGAACCAGTATTTGAATTGACAGTTCTATTAACTCTTTTTCTTCTTGAATTCTTATGTTGAGAATTAAGGGCCAGATTATTGAAAATTTGTCTCAACTCTTCATCAGTTTTATCATTGTAATTACCCCCAGCAGCTTGATCCACTAAATTCTGACCAGAGGAGGAAAGCCCTTCATAGAAGGTGTCCATAAGGAGATGTGAAGGGATTTGATGATGGGGACACTGCCTAAGCAGATCCCTGAATCTATCCCAAGCTTCATGGAAAGCTTCTCCATCCTCTTGATAAAAACTAGTGATTTTAGTTCTAAGTTCTCCTTTTAATCTTTGGGGATAAAATTTCATAATGAATGAGTTATACACTTGATCCCAATTCTCAAAAATATTTTCATCTAGACTTAAAAACCAATTTCTCGCATTCCCTTTAAGGCAAAAGGGAAAAACTCTCATCCTTAGTTCATTTTCAGTGAGTCCTAAAAGTGGAAGTTGCTGCACAGTATTGTAGAAATCTCTAATGAAGGCCAGAGAGTCCTCATTAGAGAGCCCATTGAATGCAGGCAGCAAAGATATATGTGACTCTTTTAATTCATAGTTTCGAGCTCTAGGACTTAATCTAATAGATGATGGGTTGCTTGAAACTTGAGGGAGTTGGAACTCTCTCATCCTAGGCCTTTCATTTTCATCTAACAGTTCTGGTTGGTTATGGAAATTATTATGTTCAGGGATTCTGTTTTCTTGATTTTCCATTTCAATTTTGTTCTTCTTTCTTAGAGCAGCTAAGTGTTTATCTAGTTCAAGGTTTAGAGGCACTAATCTGACACCAGAGTGTCTTGTGCTCATGCACTCAGTAATAGACAGTTTTAGCAGTGAAGACTCAAAATGCTAAGTAACAATTTTTATTTAAACTGTTTTCAAATTTTTCAATCAATTTTTTTTAACAGATTTTTAAATTTGTATTTTTTTTAAATGTTTTCTTTTTAGAAAAGGCTCGTGCCTTCCCCGTAAACGGCGCCAAAAACTTGACCTAAATTGTCGTTGAAGTCGGTCAAAGTTTAAAATTTATATTCCTACTAACTACTATATATGTGGCAAGCAGGGTCGAACCCACAGGGAAGACTATTTTGGCCACTACTTTCTAAAAAAAACTCAGTAAGCTCCACTGTTGTCAGCTGTGGAGTAGTTTTCTTATCTTTTTTTATATCTTTTAAATTTTTTATGATTTTATAATCTGCAACGTAAAACTACAATTCCCTTGAAAAACTCGTTCTACCGTCACTAAAACAGAATACAACTGAAAGAAAAAATGCAATGAAGAAAATAAGATGCTGATAAAAGACAACAGTAAAGAATGCTCGGGGTTCATTTTAGTCTACTGGTTTAAATTGTTTTTCCTTTTCATGTAAAAGTACTGCTTAGTACCACTAAAAAGAGACAACTTACTTCCCTCGCTAGGAGTTAAGTTGTCAAAATTGTTCAACTTAGAGTTCGCCACTCCAAGAAGTTCAACTTCAGAAAAATGAATTAAAAGAACATCAATACAAACTCGCCGTAAGTACTGAAGTTTTCATTACAAGCTGATTATTTAAAAGGTGATTCCATAATCGAACTCGCCGAATGATTACAGAGTTCAGAAAATTTAAGTGCATGTGGTACAAAGCAGATGAATGAAATTAGATTTGATCTTGCCGATCAAATCTAATCACAGAAGAATTGGTTAATGAGAAGGAAGAAAAAGATGCCAGTAGAGCTAGAACTTTCCCCGAACTAAGAGACTTAGCTAACTATACCATTCATTATCACAGCAGTCATAGGAAATAATTCAGAAACAAAGTACAAAAGTTTAAATCGTGAGGGAGAAGGAACTCCCTAAAAATGCTCTGCTCCTAAGTTCCTGGACTGCACTGCTCAGCATTGTTCCTCGATCGTCTCTCCACCGGTAAGTGCATGAATGCCTCTGTCCATGAATGTGTCGCCTTTTTAATCCGAATACCAGCCGCCCCAAAAACGCTTCTTGATCTGCTTAAATACTCTCCGTCATCCACTACATGTCACCGCATGATTCCACCGACTTCATGTTTTACTCACGAACGCACCGCACACGTGCGTTTTTTCACGACCGACACATCGCGCGAGTTTTTCCTTCGTAACTAACTCCGAATGAGTTAGTTGCACGTACTTGGACATAAACGTGACTCCTGAATGAACCTGTCATGCTTTAAACAAAATTAAATAAATAAAACACAATGAGTGTTAACTAAAATTTTAAAGTTATTATTTAACTTTACTATTATATACTAATTAAAAGTAATCAGAGTTAATTATTAAAAAGTTCATCAAAACGCTACTAATTTAATTAAATTAATAAATATAAATACTAAATAATAAATTATTTTAGTGTATCATATTTTAACTAAATCATTAAAAAGTGACACTATAAGTATAAAAGTAATAAATGTATAACATAGATTGTATTAGTAAATTTTATTATTACTACATTAAGAAATTAAGTTGCTCGTTTAATTTATTATTGAGTTAATTCTCATTCAGTAATTAGAATTAATTCTTAAGTTTTAAATAATTTAAAAAATATATTTTATAGTTTATTTATAATTATTTTTAACTAAATTTATACTTTTAATAGTAAATTAATTAATTATTAGAACTTATTATTAATTAAGTCTTAAATTTTTCATTCTATAGTTCATCCATTTAATAAAATTATAAATGGTTTAAATTGAAAATTTTAATAAATTATTTAATATTGACTTGACTAAGTTAAAGAAGCTTTTATGAAAAATTAATTTAACATTAACTTTTCCTTTAACTTTTTTCTTTTTCTTTTTGTGTTTAACTTTTTTACTTTACTTTTTTTTCTTTTGACATATCTTTTATTATTATATGTTTGTTTGTTTATTATTATTATTTATTTTTATTTTTTAATACTCTCTTATCCTCCCCCAAATCGGCGCACAGCAGGGGGAGGGATTCTGGATTTTTCCATCTCTGCAAATAGGGCAGCGGTTGTCCTGCAGTTTCCCTCAACTTCTCGGTGGCTCGGACTCGGTTCGACGTATACCCCCACAGCGAGCAAGACCCATCTTCTCACTCAACCTCCCCCACAGTAGTGGCACGACCTCACTCCAACGATGATCGACTCCTCCTAACTCCAACAACGGATAGTGGTGGCTTCGCAGCGGCGTCGGACTCGGCTTTCCCTTCACAGCAGTAGTCTTCATCTTTAGGCATCCAACAATGGCACAACTCCCTGCTCTAAAAAAAACTCAGTGGCACATAGCATCAGGGGCAAGGCCAACCGGAAAAATTCTCCTGTTCAACTTCAATGGCGTGTATTCTTCCAGTTCTGGGAAGATAAAAAAAACTGATTTGGAATCGAAACAAATTATAGTTGCTTGATTTTGAGGTTTTTAGATCTGAAATTTTAGTTTAGATTGAATTTATGGTATGATTTTGGACAGGTATTAAGAATTAAATGGTGTAGTGAAAAGATAACAGTGGTTAGCTCTAATTCAGGTCTTGTGGTTACGGTAAGAAAGTGAAGAACCGGTAACTAAGAGGTAATGACAGACTACTACATGGAGGAGTGCACAGTCACTGATAGCCGGTAGAGCAGCGAGGTAACAGTGAGGAAAATAAAAATAAATAGTAACTGTGTGATTTGGGACAGTGAGGCAGAGGGATCAAACAGTGAGGTGCAGGGGCAAAAACTCTAATGATGAGGGAAAGGGATAACAGTGAGGTAGAGGAAGAAGCGCAGGGTCACCGTTAGAACAAAACAAAAGCTCACTGTTATGCAAAAAGAAAACCTCACCGTTAGAAAACAAAGAGATGACCAATAGAGAACAAAAAAGGGTCACTGGTAGGCTTGTAAAGTAGTGGGTGGGTCAGTGTTAAGCTAACAGTGAGGTTTGAGATGAGTTTGCATAACGGTGAGGTAGAGAAAGTAAGTGGGTAACTGTGAGGTAATGCGGCGCAGGGTCACCGTTACAAATAAATAGTAGCCTACTGTTACGCGATAGAAATAAAAGCTCACCGGTACCCGGCAAAAATAAAAAGGGTCACCGTTATAACCAAGATTAAAAACTCATTGGTACACTGCACTAAGAGTCACCGTTAAAACTAAAATAATATAAAACGTGACCTTCAAAAATTATTTTGTACTAAAAATTAAAACTTTAAACAATATAAATATGAAGAATGAAAATAATTAATTAAAGATTAGTATCATAAATTTATAACAGGATTTTTATTAAACCTTAAAATATTAAAACCATACCTAAGATTATTAATTGACAACACTTAAGCTAAGAACTGAATAATTATTAAACTAAAATAATAAAAGAATAACATTGAAATTACTATATAAATTAATTAAAGAGTACCAGCAGATGAAAATCAAAAGCATCGGTAACCCAATAAGTCACCTCAAGCTCTTATCTACCTCACTGGTAGACTAAATTCAAAATTCGGTGTCTTAATAATTAATCTACATACATAAAATAATATAATTAATGATTAATAACTCTTAACTAATTAATTAATTAACTATTTTAACACATATAATTAAAAGAGAACTATTTAAATTAATTAAAAACACAAATTATTTACTTAAATGACTAGCAGGTGATTAAACACATAAAATAATAAAATTAACCTATTCTAATGTAACTTAATTAAAAGATTAAATAATAAAATAAAGTCTAAGTTAATTAAATTGAATTACATAGATTAAATAATTGTTTATAATAAATATTAACTATTATAAAGTTAAGCAGATTTAAATTAACCAAACTAAATAAGACATAATTAGAGTTGAATAGTTTAGTAAGATTAAAATTATCAATTTAAAGACTAAAAAATACATAATTAACTATAAAAAATGATTAATTAACATATTTAGTGATAAAATTACAAAAGTGAAAATATTAATTAAAAAGTGTCAAAATAATTAATTAAATTGATAAAAATTAAATAAAAGATGTGGCAAAACTATGTTAAAATAGAGCCACATCACCACACCAACACTAGACTCCCTGAACTAAAAACCACACTCAGTACACTTAACATTATTGCTTCACAGAAACAATCAGAGTCCTAAGTTCTACGGTATAACTGACTCCTCTGATACTAATTTGTCACGACCAGTCACCCAGGGCATGTGCCATCACTACCCCAATCCTTCCTTCTATAGGCTAGGGTCTGGCGACTACAACCAAAGGCGTATTCCCTAAAACTGGGAAGACATTTCCATTATAACCTGTAAACACACACATCAAGATATGAAAACGAGTAAACTGTATAACCAAAAAGTGATTACAGTAAGTAAAAAGGGGCTAGAATACAAGACCAACTAGAAATTACAAGTACAACTAGAAAACAAGTACAACTGAGGAAAAATAAAAACAGCTACTGGGTCATTCTCTGGGTTCCTACATGAAGGGTATGTATAGATCGCCTCCTTAGCACTCCTCATCCATTTGTCTCCTCCATGTACCGACACGCTGTATGGTCCACCTCCGGGTACCATCTAGTCTTATTACTCTCAGTCTCAATTAGCATTGTCCGTCATCTGTATCCAACACAATGAGGTGCGGGCATAGCTCGTGCTGGAGTGAGTATAATGATACTCAGTAGGGACTTTGAGACCCTCCAGGTCTCACAAAATCCAACAAGGATAAACCATAAAGAAATCAAAATATAACCTTACTTAGGTATATGCCCATACATATACCTAAGTTATCAAGTGATCCATCTTAATCATGAGGAAAACACAAAAAAACTGACTCAAATCAACCAGGATTTTATTCACATCATCGAAACCTCAGCTGCTGGAGAACTCCTTCTCAATTGAGTACAGTGGGTCTACCACATCACAAAGAGGTGTTTCCCACTAACCTTGGATAGCTGAGGTACTCCTCCTGTCGAGTACTATGGGTCAGCTGCGTCACACAGAGGTTCTCCGCACCGTGGGTCTGTCACCACACCCAGGCGCTGCCCCTCATAGCCTGCAGAGGTACTCCTCCTGTCAAGTATCATGGGTCTGCCACATCACAAAGCGCGCTCCTCCACCGTGGGTCTATCGCCATAACCAGGAACTCCTTACTGGGTCAATATAGTCACTTTGAGTTAAACAATTGGCAGTCGTGAAGTCTCAGCCAGCCACTAGGTTCCCACACAGAAGCTTTCTCGTCTCCCGAAGATCCGTTCCACAAGCTACTGGTTGATTCTCCACTATCACGAAGTCCCATAAAGAAGTATCCCAAAGGTCTAACACATCATAGGGGTCTCAACGCAATAGAAGACGCGTCAATCAGACGCTTGGTCTATGAGTTATTAGCCTTTTAGTTCTGGGGGCCCGACTGGATTCGTGCATGATCTGACCTAACCGTATCTTAACTATACCCCAAAATCTAGTGGGGCATACTCAAAGGGACCGTCATACTCCAAAATAACCAACTCCACAGACGGTTTGTCAAACAGACATCCGGTGCCAAAGATATGGCCAAAAGAAGGTAAATGGCCGTATTGGGCCTGGGTCCGGTCCGACCTGGTCGGACTGACCCGGCCTGACCTAGTCTAGGCCGACCTGGCCCAACCCGGTCTGAGATGACCCGGTTCGGGTTGACCCAGTCTAACCCATTGGTTCTAGCCCGGCCTAGCCCATTGGGCCCCGCCCAGCTGGCCGTGAGGGGTCGTGGAGGGCCGCGAGGGTGTGGATCAGTCGTGAGGACATGGACCGACCACGGGTTGGCGCAAGGGCAGTTCGTTCCAGAGGGCGCCGCGAGGGGGAAGCTCGTCCCGGAGGGCGCCATGAGCATGTTTCATCATGGAGGTTGCTGTGAGGGGGCATGGCTCCGGGCGGCTCGGCCCGGAGGCCAGAGCCGGTTCGGTCGGGGCACTGCGAGAAGCCAGCGGGCTGGCACGGCCAGGGCAGCTCGGGAGGTCGGCAGGCCGGTTCGGCTAGCGGCATTGCAGGGCACGTAGACGGTGGATTTGTGGGGTGTGAAAGGTGCACGTGGCATGCGGGGTGCGTGGAGGTCGCAGGTGGATTGAGTGGTGGCTACTGCGTTAGTGCGGGCGGCTCGGCCGGGGCCGCCGCGAGGGCGCGGCGGGGCGACGGTATTGCGGAGCAGTGCCTTGCGCCGTTGCCTTTGTCGCAGCCGGCGGTGGTGCCAGCCATTATTCTTGTTCTTATCCACGTAGTTTGTATTCCTTCTCGATCACAAAGAACCCCAAAGGATATCGGTGGAGGGGTCGGGCCATGGTAGTTTGGCCCGCACCCTTCGCGTTTAGAGTGGTAGCAAGCAGCTCTACTTTAATCATGAACCAAGAATGAGGATAATAATTGAAAAGTTTCAAGAATTAGATAATAACCAACTACCTTGTTCATAGTTCATCGGCGTTGGTGTGAGAAGGCGAACGTAGATTCGTTGTAGATGAACACGTCCTGCGTCGAAGGAGGTTCTGAGGAAGAAAGTCAAAGTCAAGGTCATTCTTCGTTGGGAGAGCATTATTCGATGGAGAATTTTATTTCTCCCAAGCCCTCTCCTCTCCAAAGTTCCACCAAAATAAATATGCCAAGGCAAAATAATAGATTATGTTATCTATTATTTAATTGTTGACCCAAATTTCAAAATGGTTAAGTTGTCTTAATTAAAAGTTTGAGGAGTTGGCACATTTATTGGCATGTGCGTTGGCACAATAATGGTGGAGAAGGTCAAGAGGCTCTCCCTCATTTATTGGAGAGTTGATAGGTTTTCCTATCCCACCATTGTTAGGGGGTTTAGTCCCGGGCGGTCCCCACACCTTAACCTCTCGTGGGAGGTTAGGTTAGGGTGGGCCCCACCACCATAACCTCTCATGGGAGGTTATAGTGTGGTGGTCCCCACCTCCAACTGCAACATGGGTGGTTATAATAGATAAAATAAAATAAAACATGCGTTTATTTCATTTTATTATTTCCATGAAAAACCCAAAAAACTGACTTTCACCATCGACCAACTGCCGTGGAGGTGAAAGTTTTCATAAGTGAATATCGGCGTTGCGAGTTCAACGGTGCTCTCAGATTTCAATTCCGAGCACCAGTTAAAAAGTTAGAAAAACCCACTCGTACGTTTACTGAACGTACCCGAACAAAACTTCAGAAATTGATTCTGGGCACACCGGGACTCAGAATCATGGGCCATCAATTTTTACGGACTCGTAAAATTTCCATTTAATTAATTAAAAAAATTACATGGAAATTCTGGTTATTTACAATATAATTGATCGTTATCATCCTATCTATGATTTATATAGTAAGAACCTCAAATTATTCAAAATTTCAAGACATATATTTTTAAAATTATCAGATCGATATAATAAATCAAATTAGTTTCACCTAAATATAAGATTTATTTCAAAAATTACATATCAATTTCAATGTTAAAACTCTATATATTACAAAGCTAATATAACTTATAAATATTATTTAAAAAATAAATTTTAATATAAAAAAACTAACCATTTTCAAGAATTTAATCATGGTTCAAATTAAAATTTTATTTATAAAAATTCATTTATTTAAATAAACCTTTTTTTGTTTTAATAATACCTAATTAGTACTGGGGAAACCATATTACAATGAAAAAAATACAAAAAAAACTTATTCTTTGGCATAGACACATGCAACATCATTCAAGAAAATCAACAACTAGTGAGAAGAAAAATCACAACACAACTTCTAAAACAAGCATGTAATGTCAGACATGTGGACCAAATTAGCATGACATTCCAAGAAATTATCTTGTAAATTTAAAACAAGGAGAAACTCCTCCAAATAAATTTTATGAAAATCAATTTTTGATAATAAAACCAATCTTTAACCTCATTTGGAGAATGGGATTTAAACTTTATGACATGCAATTTTAGACATGATGCATTTTCTTAGTTTTTAGTATATCACTTGTGTTTTTTTATTAAAATGTCACTTCAAACTGGAAATATGCACTTTGAGTCATATTGATGACATCGTGTTTCATCTTGATGTAATATTGATTCCTACATATTAAAAAATATGTAGGAATCATTTTCTTAAATTATCAAGACAATTGTAGTGTGTTTTATTGGTCTTCAGTGGGTGAAACACTTTTTGAACTAAAATGTCAATTTTAAACTGATAACATCATATCAGGAACACCATGTATCAGATTTAGGTTTAGTTAATTCCTACACATCACAAATGAATTATATACCATTTTCATAAATTATCAAAATAATCCAAATGTGTTTTATTGATTTTGAGCATGTCAGTTTTCTTTTTTACTAAAATTAATAACAATTTTAAATAAAAATACACACTTTGAGTCCTACCGGTCACATCCTACATCGAATTTAGGTGAAAATTATTCCTACATATCACAAATTAATTATGAATCGTTTTCCTAAAATATAAAATCAACCTGAATCCGTTTTCTTAGTTTTGAGTATATCACTTGTCCTTTTTACTAAAATTAATATCAATTTTGAATAAAAAGACACATTTGGAGTCATACCAGTGACATCATGTGTCTTATTGAGGTAAATATGATTCCTACACATCAAAAATGACTTATATATCATTTTAATGGTATATAAAAACAATATGAATGAGTTGGATCAATTTTGAGTATACCACTAGTCCTTTTAACTAAAATTAATGTCGATTTTAAATAAAAACACACTTGGATTAATATTGGTCACATTGTGTGTAAAATTAAGGTGTGACTAATTCCAACACATCAAAATGACTTATGGATCATTTTCCTAAAGTATAAAAACAATATGAATTCATTTTCTCATTTTTGAGTATGTCTCTTTTTCTTACTAAAATGTAATTTCAAACTAGAAACACACACTTTGAGTCATACCAATCACATCGTGTGTTGGTTTGATGTGAGACTAGTTACTACACATCAAAAATGACTTATGAATAATTATCCTAATTTATCAAGACAACTGGATCATTTTTTCTCAGATTTTATTTTTTGAAACACTTTTAGAACTAAAATGTTAATTTTTAATTGATAATGGACACTTTGAGTCATACCAAGAACACTGTGTATCGGATTTTTGTTTGGTTGATTCCTACATGTCCCAAATAGATTATGGGTCATTTTACTATAGTATCAAAACAATCCAAATGTTTTTTCTCGATTTTGAATATGTCACTTTTACTTTTTACTAAAATTAATGCCAATTTTAAACTGAAACCACACAATTTAAGTCATAATGGGTACACTATGTATCAGATTGAGGTATTTTTTATTCCACCATGTATTTTTATCCTAGATTTTATGGTTATAGAACATGACTGAATTATTCTTGTCGATGGAGTCATTTCTTTTTGATCTTTATGAAAATTAACAAAATAAAAATCAGATAAAAATGATAAGTAAATCAACTCAAAAAACTAGGTAAAATGATGATAAAATCAATTAAATAAGTAGTGGTAAGTCACATATTCATGATATATGTGTACATTATTACATAAAATATATTTCTCAGTAATTTATAAACAAATCTACTTCATCTCATGAATAAAAATACATTCAAAAGTCACAGTAGTAGTGAAAAATATAAATAAAAAAAGGATTAGTAAATATTTTAAATGAAATAGTAATTATCTTCAAAAATACCTCTTTGGGGATGATAGTTTGTTGATGGAATATGATATCTCTCATAAATTTTCAAACATAATAACCATAATATTTTAAATTGGTTTGTTTCATACACTACAGAAACATTGATAAAAATTAGTAATTTGTTCTGATGTGTGTTTTGATAGTGAAATTTCATTATATATACCCGAATACTTATCCACTTGTAGAAATTTATAGGCTCCCTATATGCATGGATTGTCCTTATACCATTATTTTTATGATATTTAAACACCTCCCCATCATAACAAAATTCTCATTAGAATATACTATAAAATGTATAACTTGAATCTTAGTTCTAAAATGTTGGATGCAGTGTATTACAATTTGAAAAATGTCATCACATGTGGTTGGTTTGTTGGGTATCCATGCAGTGAATCTAGAAAATAAATCTTTAGAGTATCCAAATTGACTACAATTAGTAACAAATGTTTCATAAAAAGGAAAACGTAATTAAAGAAATGAAAATATATTTGATATGATAAAATTATAGAGCTTTACCCCTCCAATATTGGTAATACGAAGAGTTTTTCATCCATATGTTTGATTTTAAACACTACAGTCAATTATGCCACTGTTTTATCAAATTTGAGTTGAATCCAATGAGATTAGTTGTGTAGAAGGGATGTGAAGACTAATGAGTCCATATATATGTTCATAGGGTAATCCCTTCAAATAGTATTGATATAGATTCATACAAAAATATGAATTGTATTTAGTCATAATTAACATAATCGATCAACTATTGGAAAAAATGTCGAAAACACAAATCATGTATACATTTACCTCTGAGGATCCTATCCGGTCATACTTGAGCATTTCATTTACATTCGTAATAGTAATGTAGTCTATAATGACCTATCTGTACATTTTTCTTCAAAATCAACTATGAAATTACTACCACTTTATAACCTTTCATCCACAAGAACCTTCAATGTTAGTAAATGTGGATATTAAATAGGTAGTGTAAAGGTGTATTGTGAATATATTTTCAATTGTTTAGCTGATCTTTTTGATCATTTTGATTCGACCTTTCATTTTACTCCCTTCCCTTTGTATTTATGTAATAACATTTATAGATTAATACCTTTTTCATTAATTGTAAAAGGTTTATCATTAAAAATAAATTGTAAAAAAATAACTATTTGTCAACATGTTTTTTTGAAATATATGGAAGTCATGCTGTTAATGTTCCAGTAGATTTATCGACCATCTAAATATCTACTTCATCAAATGGAATAGGTAGATCAGCACTCGGCTCGTGTGATATACTAATCTCCACTCTCAGATGACATGTTGGAAGTTTTCTATTGTATAGAGTATCTTCTTGGATATTGTATATGAAATCCCTCAAATCTAGGCGATGGGTGGGTGTTAATAGATATAAATCACAATAATTTTCACCCTATGAAATACTAGTAAAAGAAAGGTATAAGTGTCTTCCAGATTCACATTTCATAGAAATAATTATGAGAATATTTATTACCTCATCTAAGATAGCTCTTTAAGGGGAATGACTCGCCTCAAAGCTATTGGGATTGGGGGATCATCACGTGGTGGTTGTTATTTAGTTGTTTCTTCTCTTTTCTTCCTCACCATAATTTTTTTTAGCAATTCATACTAACAAAGAAATTTTTCTTCAAGATTAGCTAAGCATTACTACATCTATTCCATTTGTTTATCTTTATACTCCGGTTCTTTTTCTTTTCTCAAAATATGTTTGGGTTGACACCACAAAACGCACACCTCTGATGTGGTCATACTGTTCAGGACACATCAATGACATTGATATTAGTTTTTTATCTGGTACAGCTGATGATGATTCCTGTGTCTATGTTGGATAACAAATATTGGAAAATAAATCATCATTGTTACATAATATTGATTTAAAGAAAAACAATTTTTTATTATGTCATACTTACACATGTTTCTCACACTTTTCATATGTTTTCATATATTAGTATCCCATATTTATTTACAAATGCCTCCTTCTATAACACATGATGTGGGATGAAAGTGATTTTGGATTTAGATTCATCAATCTACATATAAACATAGTAATATAATTATGTTGTTTTTCATGTCACATAAAAGTATTATGTTAGATTTAAAATACGTACCCATTTTTTTCAAGTAAAGTGTAACCCATCCTTTCTTTAAGGTAGGGGTACATTGGTTTTGGTGTACATTACTTATTTTCAACACTCAGTTATTGTTTCATAAATTTTTAATTATTAATCAAAGTGATTAATAGATGTATTGTGAAATAATGTATTACCAAACACAATGTACCTGAAAATATTTCTCCTCATGTCAGCCAGAAAATGAATCCCATGATTCTTGGATTATTAGGTGTTCGTACATATTTGGTGGGTGTGGGATTATTTTTCCTTAAACATATTTGAGATGAAACTTTATTATAATTGTAAAAAAACCTCTGTGAGCTTTTCCAGCAAGAATTAATACAAATATTCTGAGGGATTCATCTACTATAAATGTACTCTACAAGGGATAATGAAGATTAAGTCAATGATTCATTATTTTTTTAGTAAAATAAAGAAAGTATATCATAATGTTACCATAATATCATCCCAAATTAATGTCTTAAGCATAAACACAACATGGTGCCACGAATCTATATCTATCGGTACACATTTTTGAGTGGTGAGCCCTATAAAATTATTGAATATGGCCTTGTTGGGGTTAACATCCTAGATGCATGTATTTCATCCAACCATGAATTCGATTCCTTTGTTTCTCACCTTAATAATCTTTACTAACACCTGCATGCTATGATTCTACTGTTCTTTTAGGGACATCATTTTTTCATTGTCAACCATTTCCTCAGGTTTAACATCATCAATATGTTGTTTCTTTGGATTGGTAGCATCAGAATGTGCAAAATATTGTTTTTTATCCACATTGGGAGTACTAGAAGGATGAGAAACTTGTTTTTCCTCAAGATTTAGAGCATTGACACATGAAGAAGTTGTTATCAGAAGAAGTGATTTAACATTTAATTTTGATTACATAAATTCAGTAATGTATATATAATAATATGAGGTAACACAATGTATATTACAAAAATATATAACCTAATTATTGAAACTCGCTTTTTTTAATGGTTTAATGGATTTGAACACTCTATTGATTATCCAAATCTATTCATTGTGGTCTACTCTTACAAAAAATACCCCTTGTACATTGGGGCTGATGTGAAATGATTATGATTTCCCAATGAAAGGGTCATCCTCATTTGAATTTTTATGTAAACCTTCAGTGGTTTTGGTCGATAATAGAACAATTGAGCACTTTTGGTTTGTAGGATCTAGAACATAAAATACTTGTACTGCTTATAATGTCATTATAAACAATTCAACTTTGTACCCTTCCTTACTAAAATACAGTTTCATGAATCCAAATTCATCTATTTTAACAACACCCCAATTATCAAATTACTTGAATTGAAAAAACAACACTTGTAATTTTGTATAATCCAATTCCCATATTTGTTTAATGATTCCAATGTATGACATATTCACATAAATTAGATTTTTATCCTTGGAACTAGATTCATGCATTTCTTCAGCCATAAGTGTAAATCCTCTATTTTTCATGGTATTTCCTTCATCATATTATTTTGTACAGAACATATAACCATTAACTACATAACCATTATAAGATAATATAAGAACACTTGGTCCTATAGCTAGATATAAAATTTGTTCTAAAATTGAATCCATATTTCCATATTACTCTTTAAATTTATGGTCTCGAAACCAACCTATACATTGTTGATTATGTGTATTGGATATCTAGTTTTCAACTCTTTATGGATTCAAATTACTAAGAATTTCTTTGTGAGTTTCAACATATTTGGAAACCTCTAAGATGTTATAAAAAATGTAAAGGTTGGCCTACTCTCGATCTATAATTGGGATTATGACAACAACTATTCCAGAAATTCTTACACCCAAAAGCCACCCAATGTAATGATATTTTGATAGACCAATTCTTTCCAGATCAGATTGGTATCCAGAATAGAATTCAACGAATTTCTCAACAATATATCACTCTTTAATATGAACTTCTTCTCAACTTTAATCTTTCACATACCTTTTTCCAAATATTCATATATCATTCAATGAGGTACATCCATATATAATGTACATGACCACATAGTCGAATCACTCTTATCAACTGAACCATCAAGTAAACAATTATTTAAATAATTTCATTAGAATGAACATTTACTATTCACATAATATTATGTAAATTTCCATTTCCATGGTTAGAAATTTCATCATGTCTATAAATTTATTACATATAACTTTGAAAAAGAAGCAGATCTTAGTTAATGTATAATGGAAATTCTTGGAAAAAATGAAACATAAAGCTATATGGATTATATCGTTCATCAAAATATTACAGTCATGTGATTTCATACCCTTTAATTTTAAATCATTCATTGACATGATATTCTTGATATTTTATTAATACCCCTATGGAACTTTAAATCATTTAATTAGATTCAAAACCGATATCTTTTCTACCTGGAAATAGTGTAAGTAGATGGACAAAGAAAATTCACATTTTCACCCTTCACTAGAACCTACTATTCCCATATTCTCATGTCAATCACTTCCAACATATCCTTAATTTTATCTTTTTTTATCAGGTGAATTTAGTAACATGTCAATGACACTATCACATAATATTTTTTCAGCATGCATAACATCAAAAAAATTCATAACGTATAAATAATTCTTGTATGGTAATTAAAAAAACTAATATCCTTTTATAAATTTTTTTAAGGTTTTTTGAAAAAGGTTTTCCAAAAGCAGTTCCCATATATTTTACTTTCTCAAATAGTTGATCACCTGTTATTAGAGAAGGTGTTGTACATTCTTTTGAACTCCCATTGAATGATGTCATCCATGACTGGTACTAATTCCCCCAAGGTAGAAATATGTGATGTCCTAGAAACACATTCTTTGATGAATGTTTCAATCTAATTGAGTATGTACCTTATTTAGAAATGGGACACCCCTGAGTTCCTTTAATTTTATATCCTAAAAAATTTCTATAAGTGGGAAAGTCATTCATCATCCCATAAAACATGGATCTCAATGACAAATCTTAATTTCTTTAAGTATCATACAAGGTAACACCTGAATCCCACAATAATTTCAAATCTTAGATCAATGGATCCAAATAAACATCAATTACCTTGTTGTTTTCATCCTAATATAAGCATAGATAACACAATTTATTTTTATTTCATACATAATCACGATGGAAAGTTATAATTAACCAATATAACTATACATTTACTATGAGTTAAAATTTGAAAATAAAAAGGATTCACCCCATATGAAGATATTTCTAGATGAAGGTTTCTCACCTCATTTTGAAATTCATGAAACTCTTGATCAATTATCTTCTACTGAGGATAGTATGTCGAGTGGTGAAGTTTACCATCTTTATTTTGTGTATCTGTGTGCCACGTCAATTGTATTGTAATATCCTCACATCTATATAGGAACCTAAACCTTTGAATGATTGTAAATTACCATAAAAAAATTTTATAACCCAATTCATCTTTCTTGTATTAAGAAAAACCACACTTTGGGAATTTTAAGTGATTTTTGGTCTATGATAAATAGTATGAAATCATTTGTACAGACATGTATTCTTTCAAAGATCATACCCATTGAATGTAACATTCATTTAGAATCATATTTTTGTCTAGGAGGCTCATTATCTTTTAGGATCATATCATTCATGAGAGAAAGTAGTTCAGTAAAACTGGTGTCTCCCCATCTGTGCGAGCTTTTAAATTATATAGCTTCAGTATAGCTGACAATGTTGTATATTAAGTATAGCCAGCATTCAATTACATATTTGAAAAACTATTTATCTTATCAAAAATATTTGGAAAATCACGAAGTTCAGCGGAAACTATCATTATCATTTCCTCAATATGATCTTCATCATCATTCACACCTATAATCACATCCTTGATGTAGCCTTCTTCATTTTCCAAACTAGTAGTCAAATATGATGATCCGTAAAATGCAGTGTTATCCCAATCACTAGTTACATCAACTTTTTACCCATGTTTAGTCCAAACATGTTAACTTTGGTCTATTCTGGGACAGATCAAGTGTTATACCAACTCCTCTAGACTAACCAGTATTGAATAACAATAGAATAAACACGAAAAACTGATTTGAGAAGGGTCGTATTCATGATATTTTGGAAACTTGATGAACTATTTCATCCCATATTCATTCTCTTTTGTCATATGATCGGAATCTATCCATTTTTTATTCATATCCATCCCATTTCATTACGTAATATTAATATTTAACAAAATAAATAAATACAAAAAAGGGTCCTTTAAAATAAGGGGAACCCGACATTTCAATGTTTCAAATAATTTCAGCATGCTTTGAAGTAAATGGTTAAATTAATTTAAGAAAATAATTACTCCACTGGTGGTAGGTGTTATCCTCTGAATTCATCCAAAATTATCACGGATACCTGGTATGTGATGAATACTGCTCGGGGTAGTTAAATCAACATAGGTTCATGTCCAAAATAAATGGGGGTGAGTCTCATGAAGAAAATGAAATAATAACTATTTGGGAGATAAATCTGATGAGGATGATAGTTTTATCCTTAAATATAAATTTTCTCAGGCTAGGGAGTTGGCGAAGCATGAGAAAAAAATTCTTAGTTTTTTGTCTAAAGTTAAAAAACGCAACAAAATTTGTCTGATACCAACAAGGGGCTCCTTGATTGGTGTGACCAAACTGTATGGTCTTACAAGCACTCATGTTGAGACAATCATTTTAGTTTCAACATTCAACCAGGTCTTCAATTACTGCATGAAAAAGAAAAGGCTTTTCATCAGAGGCTGAATTTTAGTAGTGCTTTTCTTTTTACAAGTTCAAGGATGTCGGAGTGGGGTCATGATGGATATCTTATGGTTTATATGGAGTTAGTAACTTTACCTTGTCATGGTTTTATTATCAATCATTGATAGATTACCACTACTCTAGAATCTTCAATGTTCCTTAGGTTCGGTAGGAGTGGATGGTCTTCTTTGATGATACCAATGTAATACATTGTTTCCATTTTAAAGTTTCATACTTCATATAAAAAACAAACCAATGCCTAATTTTATGGATATATTTTGATATGATTTTAGTGACTAAAGTTAAAAATCTAATTCAAGTGGGTGATGAGGGAAATTCATACAACTTACATGTTAACTTAGGAAGCCAATTATGGAATAGAAATCTTGATCATCTTATCCAAAAAAACATGAGTAAGATCACTTAAAGATAAAATTTTTGTGACCTGCTAATATAAAAAAGATAAAGGAATATTATTTTCTCAACATGAATAAAGGGGAAAAAATTTTACTCTTCACAGAATAATTTAGAGGCACAATTTACACAATAACACTAAGGATTATTGGATTCGTCATTTATGGTATGCGATTTTATATACCTCCTTTGGTTTCCATAACCATGAATACTTATATTAATTTAATTCTATTTTTCATAGGTATTAAATTGTTTTTATTATTGATAATGAAATAGTGATATTAATATCATGATTTTACATTGGTTTAAATGTTTAAATTGTTGTTTTATCTTAAAAATACAGTAATCCAATTTTTAAAATAATAGTACATAGAATGATATTGATGAAATGAAAATTTCCTATAAAATTATTGATTATATTACTATAAATGATGTATGGGTGTGTTATAAACAATGTTATTTGGTAGAACTAGTACAATCATCATTGTTTCATCTCTAACACTATAATTTTTTATTTTCTAAAAACATGGTTATCATTTTCGATGATAAGTATTTATCATTGATATATTATCCAATCATTATAGTTTATGATATCAATGTTCTATAACATTTAATAATTTGAATCAATAATATTTTTATTGAGTTCTATCTTAGAAGGTTCACCAATGACTTGTAAAAATATATTTAGAAATGATTGAATTTGTTATTAATTTTATTAAAAAAATAGTATAATAAATATTGAAGAAATATATAATATTTTTGAATTAAATCATCCTAGACAACATAATTTGTAGGAATACATGAGTTTTGGTATTCAATATTGTTCCCAATGGGAATTCATCTACATATAATTGACCAGCAAGTCATAATCACTTGTTAGTAGTTAACAATTTTTTATTACTTATTAAAGCTTCTATCATTGCTAAAAATTAATTATAGACTTTTCAAATTCAATAAATAATAATTCATGGATAAGTTTCATTACAAAAAAATATTTATATGATGTTCAATTTTTTGGAATGTGTACTTTTAAAGAATACATAACAATTTCATGCTAACATAACACGTAAAAAGAGTTTGATATTTATAGGAAAAAGAGTTAAGTAGGAATACATGTTATATGTTTCATGTAATTTTATGTAGACATAGACATAGTCAATTTATTTCAATATAAAAAGTGATTTTTAATTTCACTAATTTGAATAATAAATATGTAACATAACAATTTTTAATACATTAGAAATTAGTGTATTCACTCCCAAACATTTATTAAAAAATAAACTTGTATGAATCCAAGTGTAGATTAATGGTATTATTAGTAAAGTATTATTATATAAATTAAAATGACAGTTTTTGAGTATATTTTTTTCATACAAATAAAAAATGTAATAAATTTATAATACATAGAAAGGTTGTGAAATGAAATTACAAATATGTAGGACTATTGGTTAATTCAAAGGGAAAACCTACATCATGCCCAAAGAAGCCCACTCATCCAATATCAACACTCGGTTTCATCAGAATTGGGATAAATTGAAAAAATATAAAACACCTTGAAAATGTGGCTTATTAGTGTGGGGCACCAATTACAACACTAATCGAGACACCAATTGGGGCATTGTGTATCATATTTCACCCACCGATTTGGGATCTGAGTTTGATATTGCATCACCTATTTCATCTGCAACACATGGAGTGCCACATTCTTTAGATTGAGGCACTCATTATAGGGTCCCACGTAATGATTGCATATCCCCGATCTAGTTATTTTTAATTTCCTTGTATACCCGAGTGCAAGAGAGGATATTTCAAGTACAATTATTAGACTCATTGTTGAGGAAATCACATCTATACCTGTAGTAGATCACACTCAAGAACCTATATAATATACTATTCCTTGTGAATTTATTATTATAGAGTCTATTTGTGGGATTGTAGGACACTTATGTATAAATCAAAATTGATGATGTATTACTTTTCCGTTTCAATGACTTATAAATTATAATTATGTATCATATTATATATTATTCAATATAAATTTTTTCTACTTGTTACGTATAAATGTATATTGACATTATTTATCAACTATTACTAACATCAAATACATTAATATATATTATAATTTTTAAAACTAAATTTATAATTTTAAAAATATGAATAATAGTACACTATTTAAAATTTTTATTTAAATAAAAAAGTAAATAAGATAAATAAATAAATACTCCAATACCATATCAATGCAAAAAATATATTTCTAACTTTGAATTTTTTTTAAATATTAAATGAAATTATAAAGTAACAAACTAACTAAAAAATCATTCAATTTTATTTCAATCATTTAAACATACAAATTATATTAAAAATATAATTTTTTTAACATTAATAATAACATAAAATTTTATAAAAAAGTTACATTTTTAAATAACTTAAATTTATTATTATTATTTTAATACACTTAAGTGTAATTTATTATAAAGAGAATTCTTTAAAATATTTTATTAGAAGGTGCTTTATAGTAAAGTGTCTTCCTTAAAATGAATTTGAGAGATTTTATTTTCTATAAAGTGTCTTATTTTATATTTTTTTAATATGAAAGAAGTATTATAGGCAAAACATTATTTTAAACATGTGTGAATAAGAAGGGAGTGTATTAAACATTGGCCACCCTTGATGAAATTATTGAAAACAGTTTCAGCCAAACATTGTATTCAAAAATAATTTATTTATTTTCATTATTAACCTAAAACATTCTTTACAAACCATTAATATTGATACTTAAATTCCATTTCCTCTGCTTTTTCCATCATCTCATAAAGAAACAAGTAGCGGAGGTCATGATTTGTATCGGTGAAGAGGGTGAAGTGCGGTGGATGAGTGAGGGGGGGGGGTGAGTATGGTTAGAGAGGGAGACTTTTAGGGTTTCAGAAATCCTATAAACATGGTGATGTGAAGGGATGAGGTTGGATATTCACCACTAGAATTTTGTAGAGCATAAGTGTTTCGAATCTGGTATATGAGGATAGATCTAGAAAGTAAAATGGGGTGTGTGCTGCCTATATCCATCCCACAATGGCCTATTGAGATGGTTGTGGTTAAAGAAACAAGGTCAAGCTTTAAGAAGATGGGAAATGTGTGACGTGCAACAATTGAAGAATTGAGTGTGGTGAGAGGCACTCATAACATAAATTGACACATACCTTAGATTTGGAGAGAATCAAGTTTTCGAGAAAGTTAATTGGTGGCAGCGGTAGGCTTCATCCAGAGCAGCGACATAGATCTGGTTCCGTGAGAGATTGAAGGCGTGAAGAGGATATGTCTCATTTAGGGTTCTTTTATAAGAATGCGTAAGTCTTTTATCAGTGCTTTTAAAAAAGTACTGATAATGATACCCCTTTATCAGCGCTACAAATGCATTGATAAAAATATTTTTTATCACCACTAAAATTCTAGCACTGATAAAGAGTAGTTTTATCAGAGTTTTTCATGCTAATAAATATGTATAATTATCAGTGCTAAAAACACTGATAAAAAAATAATTTTAATTATTTATAATTATAATTATAAATAAATATATTTATAAATATTTGTATATATTTATAAATATATTTATATAATTATATATATTTATAAAATTAAAAATATATATAAACCTATTTATTATTTAAATATATTTATTATAATTTTATAATTATTTAAATATATATATATATATTATAAATATAAATAAATATATTTATAATTATTTGTATATAATGATAAATATATTTATATATTTACATATATATTTATAAAATTATATAAATATTTATTAATAATTAAATATATATTTATAAAATTAATATAAATATATTTATTATTTAAATATATTTATTATATTTTTTTAATTATTTAAATATATATATTTATTTCTAATTATAATTGTATATAAATATATTTAAAAACATTTATATATAAGTATAAATATATAATTATAAATATATTAAATATATGTATTATTTAAATATATTTATTATAATTTTATAATTACTTAAAAATGTATTTATTTATTGATATTTATAATTATAAATAAATATATTTAAAAATTATTTATATATAATTACAAATATATTTATATAAATATATATATTTATTAATATATAATTATAAATATAACAAATATATTATTATAATTTTATAAATAAATAACTATATATTTATTTATTTATAATTTCATAAACACTTTTTAAAAAATTATATATATTTATAATTGTATGATTACCCAAACGGCTCAGCTTAACCCATGACTCCAAATTTATTAAAAAACATACAACAAAAGGAACATGTCAAAACGACATAAAATGTCCACAATGAAAACGAGAGGTCACTTCCTATAAATCCATCTAGTTCCTAAATTCCTATGTTATCTACCTCTGTCCTTGGGGCATCAGCCACTTCTCCGTGTCCTAGCCCTTTGCAGAAGCTCATATTCTTCATCTGATGACGATTTAGAGGATTCCTCCAACATGGAGAAGATTCTGAATTTCCATGATAAATCCCGAAATTATATCTCTGAGTTGGATCCAAATTCATCTTCAATATTAATTGACAAAAACTTTTGGACTATTAGATAATCACTATAACTGAATACATCCAACTTTATCATGGAAAAAGTGACATCATTTTGTGAGAAAAATCATTCTGTTGCCTCTTTATTAAGGCCTTCAAGAGGCCTTTCACCTTGCTGGACCTCTGGAGGAACCATAATTCCTAATGGGATGTGTATCCAAAAACCAAATATATGTTTTATAATATGTGGTGACATTTCTGGTGGCCAAGTATGAGATGAGACATCGTTGAATTTTTTTAATGTTATTATACTTTCTAACTGGTTAAGGCTAAGCACGGAAGACCTTTAGGTTTTCTTCAGCCACTTTGAGTGCCAACATGGAAGTGGAATGAGGTTTCTATGGTATTTGTGGTTGGTATGTCAAGTACCCCTCTAAAGAATAATGTGATATGCGTTTTAATTGATATTTGAATGAAATCAGCTTGCTTTATACCCATTCACGATGAAACCAAAGTTGAGGAGTTGAGAAACATCTATGTGACAGAGGTTTTTTGTTTTCATAGAGTTCCATCTCATATATCCTTTGATAGAGATTCCCATTTTACATCTCATTTTTTGGAGAGGCCTTTAAGAGGCAAATGGATCTCAGGTTCGGTTTAGTATCACAAACCATCCGCAGATGGATGTCTAAACATAGAGAGCTGTACAGATTTTTGAGGTTATGCTACATGTCTGCATTCTTGACTTTGGTGGAGCTCGGGATGACCATCTAGGACAGGTTGAGTTTTTTTATAACAATAGTTACCGGTCCATGATCAGAATGGCTCCTTTTGAGGCCTTGTATGGTAGGCTGTGTAAATTTGTATTGTGTTGGTTGGAGATTGGAGAAAATTCCTTGGTTGGGCTGATTCTGGTCTAAGAGATGACAACAAATATTTAGTTTATTCATCATATAATGTTAATAGCATAGAGTCAATATAAAAATTATGTTAATCATTTTCATAGACCATTGGAGTTCTTTTTTGGTAATTGAGTTTTCTTGAGAGTTTCACCTCAGTTGGGTTACTGATGACTTAGGAGGTAAGAGGAGCTTGCTCCGCTATTTGTGGGACATTTTGAGGTTGTTGAGTAGGTCGGGAAAGTGGCATACCATTTATCACTTCCACCATAGTTGGCATCAATACATAATGTGTTCCTTGTGGAGTAGCTTAAGAAGTGTCTTTCTAACCCATCTCGTGTCTTGAGTTGGGAGAATATTTATGTCGAGCCTGATTTATCCGGGATTAAGCATCCAATTTGGATTGTTTATTCTAAGACAAAGATACTTCATTAGAGGATGATACCATTGGTCCATGTGCTATGAAAAAATGGTTCTAATTCTCATGATACATGAGAGTTTGAGGTGATGATGAGAGATAAGTGGCCTCATCTCTTTGATATGAAAACTTCTTGACAAGATTTCTAAGGACAACAAGTTTTTATGGTGGGGTGGTTATAACATCTCATTATTTTTTCAGGTACTCTTCAAACCATTTTTTATCATTATTTTTTGAAAGTCTGTCTCGAGTTATTTTGTGTGAAATTTGAAGAATTTTGGAAGACCAAGGATCCATGAACAGTTGATGCATGGTTTGAAAAAACTATGCGGTTTGGCACAAAAAATTGTGTGCCTTTGGATGTTGCTTTGGAGGGGGCACACAATTTTTCCAAACTATGCGAGCAGACCCTCCAAACCATGCAACCTCAGACATTAAGGGTTTTCCCGATTGGTTCACAGTTTTTAAAACCATGCACCCACTAAAGAAAATCATGCACCCTAAGCAGTGGGGGCGCACGATTTGTCTAACCATGTGACACTCTCTAGGAAACCATGTGTGTGGGATTTAATTAATTAAAAAATAATATTAAAAATTATTGAGACTCTATTTAAGATTCCTAATCACCCTGCTTAACCCTAATCCAATTTACAAGGTTATTAAAACTCCCTAGAAGTGATTTTGGCTCCTCCTACCTCCTCCTTTAGCAAATCAAAGTGTCGGTGGAAGATCTGATCCCTCTCTGATAAGTGGATCTCCTCTCAAATAGTTTCTTCTGATATCTCCTTTATTCACCCTTATATTTTGATTAATCATCATGTATTGGATAGATCTAAACTTATTTTTATTGGATATTGATTCCAGGTTGTGTTCCCAGATCTTTTATGCCTCCATTCTTCGTTGGAACATCCTGTTGTGGGTATTGTTTTTTGGATCTCTGATTTAATGGTAGGTGGTTCCATAATTCTTTTCCCTATGATTGAATCCTTGAATTTATTAATTAAATTGAAATAAGTTTTTAATTGATTTATATCATGCAATTGTGATGAGTTGATCCTTGATTTGAAATTGATATGAAAATTAATAAAAACACCAATTAAAATGAAATTGAAAATGTGTGGTGGATTTGTGTAAAATGATGGATTTATTTTGGAAATTGTTTTGATTAAAATTATTTGATGTTAATTTTGAGAAAAAATATTTAATTTAAATATGATTTGCAATGGAATGAAATGATGAAAACCTTTGATTTCATTTTGAAATGAAAAGGCATGTTGAAAACTAAAAATTGGGTAATTATATTCAAAATGTTTTAAAATTATTAATTTATAATTTTATTTATTTATTTATTGAATCACATGGGAACCTAAGTTGTCAGTAGGTGGTTGGGAAAAACATGATAGGACTGTGATCCCCTAGTACTAGATTTACAATAAAAAACACTAACTAAACCATGTTCGGCTAGTAATTTTCCCTTAGGTGAAAGTGGATGATAGTAATTTTCTCTTAAGAGGGAGTGGATATTTAGTCATGATCATCAATGAGATGTGTGAGGATCATATAGCTAGTAACTAATGTACCGCAGGGCATTTGACCATGGTGTTATGAGTTCTTTGATTTGATTTGCATGCATCTGATATATCAAAAAGGTTTATTCATGCCAATTTATTTATATAAACTTTTTTATATAAAATGTCCATTTAAACATGTTTGATACATTTTTTGATATATTTATCATCTCTTTGAAATTAAATCATGTTTTGGTTTTAAATATGAAAAATGATATGTCATGCCTTGTTTTATTTAAATCGACATCATTAATGGAAAATTTTTATGGTATTGATTGTGGAACATTTGGTAAGACCCTAATGGGATTTATAGATCACACCCTACCATTACATTCATACATTTGTAGATTTTATTATTTCGAGCAAAGAGAAAGCGCTCCTTAGAGTAGGTGGACTTTCTTGATCCTTTGGCTTGATGTGATGGAGGTGATCGGTGAATATGTTATCCACTTGTTTCATGGGATTATTGAGTTTAGCTTACTAGTTGTCAAGTCATTTGATGACATACTTATTTGGGGTTTTTTATAACTGTTTTGTTTCTAGTACTTTCTCCATTTTGAGTGTTGAGCATACTAACGTTTAAATATTTTATCTTCTCCTTTTTTTGTAAAATTCATTTATTTTTTATCTTCTATGATGCCAGGAGCTAGTCTCCAACCCATGAGGATCATGAATTCCCTTTGATTTATGTTAGCATTAGATTGGCTATCAGGGTACCAAAGTATCCAGTATAGTTCATGACAAGAGCAATCAAGGTTCATCTAATATAGGCTAGAGACAGAACTAACTAACTCATACAGGGTTTCACATACTTGCAATGGAATATACCAACAAGGAATGCCAAGACAACACCAAAGGCTGAAGAACCTATTCTCATATCTTATAATCAATTTAACAAACAAATCAGTTAACAGATAAGATAAATGACACATGCCACAAGGAACTGCTATTCCACACCACAACAAACACAAGGGTCTTCTTAGTTTAAAATCTCAACTGAAAATTTTATGGATTAAAGGTCAGTATGACGATGTAAAAGAAATTGGGGATGTAAAAATAAATTTTATGGATTGCAAAATTATTATTTCGTAAATGAATTTTCACAGATTGTGCTCAATGAAACATTTATGTTGTAAATGTGTATAACTATGTTAGACAGTCCTACAGGAAGTACCAAGCCTTGATTCTGTAGTAACTCTCAAACTAACACCCTGACACTCTACAAAGATCTTGGTCACATTTTTACTCATACTTCATTAATTCAAAAAAAGAAAAAATATTTCAACTTTAAGTCATTTTCCCACCAAAGTATCTTTATCATAGACAGTCCCAAAACACACCCAAATGAAAAGGGAAACAAATAGTGGGAGAAGAGGTATTTGAAAGAAGGTAACGAGATATTACAAAATGTGTTTGTGTGCATGTCTGTGTGTGTGGGTGTTTTAACATAACACTTAAACAATAAAAAAACAATGTGTTAAATGAATGATATGTTAAAAAAATTATGTGTTTGTGTTCACATGTGTGTTAACAAAATAGTTATGCAATACATAAAAATATACGTTTAATACATTACATGTATCATAACATTTACATGTTTGTGTGTGTTGGTTTATGTGATAACAAAACAGTTTCACATATAGACATAGAGAGATGTGTGTGTTATCATAATACTTATATAATGTACATAATATGTGTTTTGTGCACTATACACACAAAGACACACATGCCCATACGCATGTGTGTGCACTCATTCTCACACGTAAATACACACACATAAATGTGATTGAAATAAACAATGAATATAAGTGACTTGAATTGATCATGGAATGTCTTTCTCCTGCAATTTCCGTTACATGGTTGATAAGGTAATTTAACATAAGGACCCTCAAACCTTTATATGTCAACTTTTTTGTGATTTATGTATTGAATATCTTCAGTTGTTTGTTACCCAAGTTCGATCACTCTCCCTACAAATACCACCTTCCCTTCAAAACCCCTGCCCTGATTTCATTTTCATTTATTCTTCCCTCACATCTCAGTGAATAAAAGATGATGTCCATAGGGATCCTCACAGAGGAATACATCTCCATAAATATTTACAAAGATAAACTGAAGATAATGGAAGAATGATCTATGGGAAGATGATCTATCGATTGGAGCTACGACATTCACTCCAGCTGCTTCATGAGGATGGATCGTAAAAAGGTTCATCCTTTTGACAAAGATGAAGGTCCATACATGCCTGATTCCTTGACTTGATTTAGGTTTCTCTATTTTTAATTCTAACAATTCATTTTCTTCTTCTATTGGATCCTTCCTAGTGAGGATGAATTATAAGTAGATTAATGTAACGACGGATAATGTGATCCAACATTTTTCTGCTATTGTTACTTTGGGAAGAAGTAATTATATGTATTTATGTGTATTATTTCAGAAATATTATATTAATATTTTTGACTTATTTTATAAATCTCTTGTATGTATAGATAACAATTTCCAATTCATTTTACCTCTAAGACATGTTTTTTATGAACACAACAGATTAGGTGTGGATTTTTTAATGTTTATTTTTGATGAAATAAATCAACAAAAAATGAAATTTAACACAAAAAACCTCAACTTTACTAAGGAAATGATGTGAAACTTTTCATAATATATAGAGAAAACAATAATGAATCCCATTAGTCAGTTACAAGATATTCTAATGAAGATTATTGATGAAAAAATTTATTTTAAAGGGAATTTATAATTGAACTGAGAACCCATTTACTGAATTTTCAAGTAAGAGTGCTTAATGGGGTATATCCTATAATGATGGTGGGATCAAATCACGACCCATTTTCCACTTCATCATTTTGATCTGACTCGTCCTCAAGTCCAAATGTTCATTAATCAACTCATCTAGTATGAGAATCATCAAATCGAAAACCTTTAAGGTTGTCGGGGTTTCCCACCATTCCAAATGGTTGATCAACAAAATTGATGGTTGGAAATATTATCCACCACTTCAAATCAGATATGTATTATTGTAGAAACATTGTAACACCTTAAAACAATGATCTTCTTAGGATTTATCTTTTTATAAGTATGATTCATGGGAAACTGTTTATTCAGAATGTGTACCATTATGAATATCTAAATTAAAAGATTATTAATCTCATCTTCTTGTTTTCCACTTGTACTGTGCCTTGGACAATGCAATATTACGGGTCACCTAAGATTGAAAGCTTTACATTTTTTGATTCATGTGTTTTTCCACCACACCATACCTGAGTAATTTGGTAGTGGACCACCTCAAAAACTGACTCACATGACCATTATGTTAGAGGTGGCCCTAGCTCAAAATCAATGGATATATCTTTCCATAAAACGTTTAGAATGGGTAAGGTCATGTAGAGGTCGATGTTATGGGTCTAACCCTTACTAATATGAAACGTTTGAAACCCATGTGTGACTTTATTAATGTATCATCAAGGTTTTGGCTGATGAAACCTATTCTTTACTAGAAAATAGTTTCATCTATCCTAAAATGAGCTCAACGATGAATCCCTATGCCAATATCCCTAATCCTTATGGAATACTAAGGCAATAATTAAACTAACGAATCTCATCCACAACCATGAAGTGCGATGTCAAATGAAACCATGTAAATAAGTGATACCAAGGTTTCCAACTGAAGGGAGAATAAGATGGAAAATCCTAATGAATATAAAAATCAAGAAAATGAGAAATAACAATGGATCATAAAGGCACACAATGAATAATCGACAATATATCCTTACAATTGAACACTTATTAGATTAATAAACTCACCCAATCATCCCAAAATTAATATCCAAGATTAAGATACTACATCCTCAATCATCATAGGTCATCTGACCCGATCAGATTCTATACTACTCTCCAACCCATGGGTAGTTATCTTGGTTACCCATTCAAAAATAAGAGTGATTTGATACCCAAATAATTTTAATTAAACAATAAATTCATTCTATAGAGTTTTTATCAATATCAGGGGTCGATACACTCATTTATATTTATCATGACCCTGCCATTACATTTCCACTCATGTGAACTCTTAACAGAAGGTTAAGTCTCATTTTTTGACTTATAATACATTTAGGTAAATATTGGAATGAAATTATTTATACTCTATATTATAATGAGTAATCCTTAGAAAATTAAAATTAGACACCAAGGGGGCCTAGTGGATTCCCACTAGCTATATGGTGGAGTGTGTGGTGGGATACCAACATTGTCCAGCAAACTAAGTACCCAGTCGCAACCTATAACCACATTTCAAAACATTAAATCAAATTAAACTCAAAATAAAATCCACCAATTATTTATTACCATCTCATTATATTAAAATACATTATTTAACCAAATTAAATAAAAAACCTTCAATAATTAAATAATGATATAGGATGTTAGAAACTCCCCATTATAGTGATTTTCATCCCTGATAAAACATACAGATCTCTCATATGAAAATATCACCTATCTCATTCATTAAGTCATCTCCATAACACAAAATCCAATTATGGATCTCACATCACAACCTTGATATGACTCTCCTAAGACTAAATCACACTAACCAATTCCAAAAAAACCCACTACTATTACCCAAGATACCTTAACAACCAGGTCTATCGAAGTATGAGAGATAGTATAAAATGGTTTACCTTTAGGATCCATGGAGAAAGAACCATAATCTCCCTTCGGTACTTTGGTGAGCACTGAGGAAATATTAAATTTCTCTAATCATTGATAGTTACCTATTTTATACATCTACATCTCTTAGAATTGCATAATAATTCTAAGGATTCATAATTCTATTAATTTAATTTACTATCATCTTAAAAATTTCATCATTTGTAAAGTGTAAAGGGATAACCAAAAGTTTAAAACAAATTGCTACTGTAGGATAGTCTTTCTACTCATGGATAATTACATTTTATCATAAAAGGACAAACTAAATGGATTTAAAGGAGATATGGAATCTGGACTAGCAAATAGTTATGTCTTCATCATTTGAGTGCCTAATGATAAAAAGATATTATGATTATATGACAATGAAGAGAGATTAATGGATGTAGAAAAACTATATTTATTTTATTAAGAACAAATTTCACAAAATACCCCTCCCATACCTTCCGTTTTATTAACATGTAACTCTGAAGGTTTTCCCAATGGATAGATGAGCTTGCTTGTCTCAGAACTAAATGAATTTAGGAAGCTCCCCAAGACCTCATTATATAACTATGGTGGGAGGTGTCAATTTTGACACAAATACCACAAAACCCCTACTTTACATGGACTTATCCTTACCATATTCTAAATAAGAAATGTAATCTTCTTCCATTATGGATAAATCAATGAACTTTTGCAACCTTGACTACCATGACATAGCTCCTCCTACAAAATTATAGATATATACTGATGTTGAATTCTGGCTATCAGGATATTTGGTTATATCCACATCTATATATCCCTATAAGAGAGGTTCAACTACCCCATAGCAAAAACATAGATTTTAATTACCTTTATGATACCTCATAATACAATTTTAAATATCCTAATTCGGTTTCTCGGGATTGGAGGGAAATTAACTCAAAATTGCCACTACCTAGGAAATTTTAGGTCTCTTACTCACCATATATTTTATCAAGATTCCAACTTTAGAGGATTATGGTATCATATTCATCACTTCTATTTATTCCTTGGATGATAGGAATGAACTTTTTCTCGACATCAAATGGCCAGGAAAAGGAATGATCACTGGTTTGGCTTTTTTGAAGTTGAAATATTTTAGAACACGTTCAATATACTTCTCCTAAGATAGCCATAACAACCTCTTATTTCTGTCACAAATGATATGAATTACCAAAATCTATTAAGCTAATCTCAAGTCCTTCATATCAAAATATTTGGATAAATCCTTATTCAACTGGATAATCTTCATTGTATCCTTCCTAATGATTAACAAATCATCAACATAAAGTAGAAGAGAAACAAAGTTATCATCTTGAAATCTCTAGATGTAAACACATTGGTCCACATATTTCTTCTTATAGCCATGACTCACCATGAATGAGTCAAAGTTCTTGTACTATTATTTGGGAGCTTATTTTATACCTCACATGCTCTTCTTCAACTTACAGACAATGTTTTCTTGTCCAAAAACCTCAAAACCTTCAGGTTACTTCATATAGATCTCCTTGGAGAGGTCACCATGAATAAAATATGTCTTCACATCCATTGTTTCAAGATCTATGTCCATGATATCTACCAATACAAAAAATTATTCAGATTGAATCCATCTTCACCACGGGTGAAAATTTCTCGTTAGAGTCAACTCATTTCTTCTGAAGGAATCCCTTGAAAACTAACTGATCATTATTCTTGAACTAATTTTTTATGTCATACTTATACACCCTAAACAACAATTTCTTCATTAGTGACTTATTACCTTTGGGTAGTTCCACCAAATCATATGTGTGGTTCCTCATCAAAGACTCCATCTCATCCTCCATTGCATGTAGCCGCTTGAGTTTTTTCAGGATGAGACACTACTTCCTGGTATCCTTCTGGCTTCCCCTCATTAGTCTGCAACATGTACTTCGAATATAAATATTTTTTTGATAGAATCCTTCTACATGAAGATCTTCAAACTTCTGAAATGGTAGGTTCAGGAGCCACAACATCACCTAGATCTTATGATGGTTTTGAAACTTCTTTTGGAGAGGATTGAGTCTCCCCCCGCTCAATATCCTCATCCACTGTGTACTGGTCCAATGATGATGATTCTTCTTCCACCTTCTACTCTTCATTAACATGGGGTGCTAGTATAGGTTTTGTATCATAAATTAATTCTTCAACATTTTCCCTTTGATACATTCTAGGATTTTGAGTGTCCTTGGTCATTTTGTTCACCTGGAATACACCATCTCTTCTTATGACCACCTTCTTCTTCTTCAGGTCCCAAATCTTTTATCTAAAATCCTTATCACCATATCCAATGAAGATGCATAGAGTAGATCTCCCACCCAGTTTCTTCCTGAACTCCTTGGATACATGTGAAAATACCAAACATCCAAATACTCATAAATGAGAGTAAGAGGGATGTTCACCAGAACATCCTTTATATGGAATCTCAAAATTCAGTGGGACTGATGGTGATATGTTGATGAGGTATTATGAAACCTTAATATCTTCTCCCCATAATGTCTTAGGAATATTAGACAAACTCATCATGCTTATGACCTTCTCCATGATGGTTTTGTTCATTCTTTCTGCAACTCATTTTTGTTTTGGGGTATGTGGGACCATCCTCTCATGTCAGATTCCCTACCTATTACAATAGGAATCAAATTCTATGGATGTTTACTCTCCTCTATTGTCTGAATAAAGATACTTTAGCTTCCTTTCAGTTTCACACTCCACCATGGCATGTAACATCTTGAAGTATTTCAGTACTTTCTACTTCATCTGTAAGAATAACACTCACACCATTCGAGGTACATTGTCACACCCAAAATTTTAAGATAATATTATTTTATTATTTTATCATATTTTGAATCTTTCTATTGAGCAGCGGGCCAAGCCTGTTAGAAATTTTTGCATTTTTTTGATGAATGAATGCTTCGCCCTTGACATCGTCTGGTGCATGGCATGGCGTATTCAAAGCTACATGACTTTTTCCGGGTCACCGTGCGGCCTACCTCATGTTCAAGACAAATAAATAAAATAATTTTAATGATTTATTTTAATAATTATAATTATGGTAATTATTATTATTATTATTATTATTATTAGGCTCACCAAGTTTATTAATATTGGGTAATTATAATTAATTTAGTATTATTAACTTTCTACTAATTTTGTTAAGTATATTAAGTTTATTAACATTATATTAAGTTTATTATAATTTTTATTATGATTATTCTTAATAATATTAATATTGTTATTACTAATTTATTTACAACTATTTTTATATTATTATTATTATTATCATTATTATTATATTTAGTTATTTTTCTTCCTTCTTATTTTCTCTTCTTTATTTCTTTTATTTCCTTTCTTATTTTTACCTCCCCCTTTACCCTCTCTACATGACCCGCACTCTTCCCCCTTCCCTCGCTACTCGCGGCCCTACCCTTGGCCAACCCTAGCTGGCACGCCCTCCCTCCCCTACGTACCCTTCTCCAGCGATCCCTCCCTTCGGTCGCCCTCCCTCCCACAACCTTCCTTCGGCAAGCCACCACTAGCGCACACCCTTCGCGCAACCTCCCCTTCCCGTTCGCGCACACCCCCGACCAGTGGCCTCCCTCCGGCAAGCCACCACCGACGCACCTCCTTCCATCCAGCAAGAAACGCATGTCACCCGGTCCCTTCCTCATGTCACCTCACGCCGTCCCACACCCTCCCGCTCGTGCCACTCCCCATAGCCACATGCCACCTACCCTTCTCGGCCAAATTTTCTGGTGCGACTCAATTCCGGCACCACTTCATCTTGCTTGGCTAGCCTTCCGCACCCTTGCCGCAGGTGAATTTTACTTCGGTTGGTCGTTCCTTCCTTTTGGTAGGTTTTTGGTTTAGGGTTTCGTGTTGTGATTGGTTCAGTTTTGATGTTTTTGGTTCAATGTCTTCTTTTGGGGTTCAATTTGAATTTTTTATGGTGCGATTGGTGAGCAAATGAATTTTTGCACCGAATTTTGGGGGGTTTTGACACCAAAGGTAAGAGTTCCGTGCATTATCCTTACTTGATGATTTATTTTTCTTCTTTAATTAATTTAGGATGTTCTTTAATTAATTTGTTGAGTGCGAATTGTGTTTATTTGGTGATTTATTTTACTTGCTTAAATAAATTTTTTGTTCTCTGGTTGATTCTTTTGGTGCGAAATTAGTTTTAAATAAGTTTATTATGACTTTGATATTTTATAGTATGTTGGTTTATAATGGGGTGTGTTTTTTAAGAAAACTAATTTTTGTGTGATTTAATGGTGCTTTATGAGTTTTGAAATTAGTCTCTTCAACTATTTAAGTGGTGGAAATTGTGTTTTGATATGGCGTGAGTGTGCGTTTGGTTATACAAGAATATTTGAGTGGGGTTTTTTGTGTTTTAAGCGATGCAATGTTTCTAGAAATTATGTAATAATTTTTCTTAGTGGTTTTTTTAGTGGGGAAAATGGTTTTTTTAATGGTGCAAATAGTTTATTTAATTATGAAAGTTGTTTTATGAAGGGGGTTTGGCCATCGTTTCACCGGCGGCAAATACATATGTATATGCATGGGTAGGCATGTATATATGTATATCCTCCTTGCGCATATTCCCTCATGGCGCAGGGAATATGTACTTGGGTCAAAGGGTGTATATATATATATATATGAAGATAGATATGCATGTAAGGTGAATCGGTCTCGTGTTGCCATCTTCAAAAGTTTCGGGTTTTGAAGTATGGACCTTTACGCCGCTATTTGGTATCAAACTTGATTTATGGTGTCCTTTTTTCATTTTAAGGTTTGTTCTATTTGTTGTGTAGTGTGATGGACCTCGATATGATGGTTTCAAGTTGCGGGTTTCAAGAATACCTACATGTGCATGCATAAGGTAAGACATATACATATAAATGCCCTCTTTGTACATATTCCCTCATGGCACAGAGAATATGTGCATTGCAGCTCGGGGTATTTATATATATGTATATGAATGCATGTTCATGGAAGTGCGTAGAGTCGGTTCGAGTGGTCGTTGATGAATAGCGACATGTTTGAGGTAGGTCCCCTATGCCCATGCTTTTAATTTGAATTTCATAATTGCTTGCTTCTTTTAAAAGTATGCTTTACATTTATGAAATATACACATGCTATGAAATTTGGTTGTGATTTCTTGAAATGACTATGCATTCGTTTTGGAAATTGAAATGTATTTCTAATTCTATCATTCTTAAGTGACCTTCTCTTGGAAATTGATTTTTTAGTGGTTTTGAATTGGTAATGTGTATTTCCAAAGGTGTTTGGCCTTTTGTCCGGTTAATCATAAAAGTGTTCCCTTTATGTAATTAAGCCCATTTCCATCTTAATAATTCTTTATGAAAAAGAAAAACCTCTCTTGAGGCACGCCCCCTTTGGTTTTAGAAAAATGATTTTTAAGTTGAATGTTTTATTAAGGGCCTAATTTGATGCTTATTCATTATGTGACGTGAAAGAGGGTGAATGCGCTTAAATAGGGAGAGCGGTGGTGAGAGGTTGAATGAGTTTAAGATATAGAAACTGTTATGTACTTATATTTTTGCTTGATAAAGAAAACTCACCACCACTTGAAATAGAGCACAATGGGAAACCTGGGTATCTAGGTGGGTGAACAGGACTAGTACGCTAGATAACATGGTAGAGGTTTGTCCCGGTTTGTCTAGAAGGATTGACACAAAAACACTAACTAAACATACGAATTTCTGAGGTTCGTGGTCTTCTAAGCCACATTTTTTTAGGGTCGTGGTATTCTAAGTCATGTTTTTCTGAGGGTTGTGGTTTCTAATCCACGTTTCACTGAGGTACGAGGTCTCTAGGTTCCCACTTGTTCTAGATATCTATAGGGATTACCCATGGTGCTTATTTGTGAAATGCTTCTTGCGATGTAACTTTCTTTTCAGTTGTTTCATACTTGATGTCTTGTTTGTGAAAACCATATTTTAATCCAAACTGGTTTCTTTTCACTTTGAAACGTTAAGGCGTGCTTGGAAAATATTTTGAAAATGTATTGGGAGTGAAATGATTTACCTGAAAATGAAAACTTGTTACTTGAATTTGAAAAAGAAAAACAACATTTTATTATATCTTATTTTCAAACTGGCATGATTGGATTTCTTACTAAAGGTAGGGGAATAGGATGTAGTTATATTTTGGCATTCCTACTGATCATCTCGGTTCTCATGCCTACTTTGATTTTTAGTTTCAGGTTTCAGTCTTGGATCGCTTTTGGGAGTGAGTGTAGTTTACGTACCGTGGTGACCCACAGGGTCACCTGAGGTATGTCACGTTGCTTTGTTTATTCCTTTTTCTACTACCATGTTGTTCAGTCTATTTTCCTTTATTTATCTTCTTGTTCATTTTATTTTTATTTATATTTTTTATGTGCCAAATCATTCCCAACTACTTTTTTTCGATGCCCGACACTAGTTGCCAGCCTGTGGGGATTAGGAACGCCCTTCGGTCTATGTCGCGGGCCGGCTCGGGTGACCTGTTCTGCGTCGACCCGGGTTGGTTCATGAAAAAATGGTATCAAAGGGGCCCTTGTTATTTGGGGTGTCAAGTAGTTTGGTGATTAGGTGTGTCGGGACTTGATAGGTAGGTGCAGGAAGGACGTCATGCACCCTTTCCCGTTCCGAGACTTGAGTTGCCAGGGGTAGTATGGGATTTGAGTTTTTCTTTTGCTTGGTCTGTGTGGATGAGGGAAGACAAGGTAAGTGATCTGGTGTTACGAGACAAGCATGCATGGAGTAGCAACCCATGTACAACCCGAGTTCATGGTTCAAGATACTTCCTGTGGTGGATTCCCTCTCGGAGCATGGTCTGCTAAGCGATGTTACCTAGTTGGCATAGCCACTAGTCCCTTATTTTTTGAAATTTTTATGTGAGTTATGTTTGACTTTCATTTTGGTTAGTGTGAGTATATCTCAAATATAAAAATGGATTTTTGTGAAGGAGTTTTCAAAAGGGAATATGGTTTTTGGAGTGGAAAATGGTTTTTGGAATGGAAAGTGTTTTGGAATTTGGAAATGTGTTTCTTTAATGATGAGTGACTTTCACCAATTGGTTGGGAATTTGTGCTTTGTGCTGAATGATCTGTTTTGGAAATGAGAACTATCTTGAATTGACCCTTGGTATTCCTATGAGCGATCACATACATTGAGGTGCGCATATGGAAAGTGGAGAAATTGGTGATGTGATTGGATGGGTGATTGAGCTAGCATAGGGATATGTATGTGTGAGACTTCATGGGATACCAATGGTAGATATTTAAGTTGTTTGGTTTTCTGAAATTGTTTTCATAAAGGGGTTTTCAAATGTTTAGAAATGGGAGTGAGAAATTTTTTAGTATTCTCTTTTCATGTCTGGTATCATTTTTCGTGGGTTCTTGGTTTTGACATACTGAATTGTAGTTAGAACAGTGATTTGAGTTTGAGCTTTTGTTTGTGATTGAGGTGTGGAATTTTGATTTATGATGACTTTTTATTCGGATTTGTGCCTCTTTTTTTTGATTATACTGCCCAAAAAAGTCCCAGAAGTTTCTAGTGAGCCTCTTCTAGTTGTTGGTTCTACCCAGACTCTTAGCGGAGTGGTGGAATTGAATTATTTTCAGTTATTTTCCAGCTTCTGTGGTGATCGTGATCTATCGAAGGTAGCGGACTGGCTTGGTGAAATCGTTGGTGTTTTCAGGTTATTGGGAACTCCCAAAGCTATGATAGTCTATGTTGGTTTGGGTCCATTTGAAGGTGAAACATTGGATTGGTGAAGAAGATAATCCCAACATCGTTGCATGATGGTATGTCTTGGAAGGTGTTTAAGACCACTCTCGTTCGATGGTTTATACCCGAGGAAGTGAAGGAGAGGAAAGTGGTAGAACTAGTGAGTGTCGAGTAAGGCCAACGAGCAGTGAAGGCTTACGTCAGACATTTCGAGGGGTTGATTCCCTTTTCTCCGAAGGTAGAATCATAGAATCAGTTAAAGTTTCTCTTATGTGGGGTCTTCGTCCAGGGTTCCCGGACCGTTTATTTTTGGTTTTCAGGAAGGTTCCCCATCCAGTGATGAGAGTGAATCAAAGGAACCTATCTCAGACAAGTCATCTTATCAATACCATCCTCTATTTGTTGGGAAACCCTCTTGTTTTCTTCTAGTATGCTCGGTTTGGGTACTTTAAGTCTCCTTGTCATCATCCTTCAAATAATTGATGTCAGTGTGCCATTTGGGAAACTTAGAGAGGTTCCGCTAGCGGCACCGTCAGGAGGATTCTCGACAGAAGAATGTCAGCTTCTGACTGCGGGGCAGCAGATGCCTCAAGACATCATAGATCTAGCCACAGGTCTCAAAGTGAAGCTCTTCACACAGTTAGGAATCGTGGGGTGTGGTGCACCATGGTCTAATATTTGTCTCCAGTGCTAAAATTGGGACAGTCTAAATTTATTTGTTGTAGATCCTCCTTTTTGAAGGTTATTTTTAGCTGTAAGAGGCACAAAGGTCTCTTTCTCTCATTGTGGAATTTGTTCTTTGAATACCCCGCCTTGGTTGTAAAAATGGAATAGTGATCTTGTTTTCTTGTAATTCCTGTAGTTGTTCCACCTCAAATATGAGCTTTGGAGTTGTCTCTTTATGGCTGTGAGTCTTGAGATGATTATCCCTCTCGTGTGGCTAGCTCAATGGGTGACCCGTTATTGTTTTAGGATTTGTTCGTTTTGGATACATATGTGTCTTGGTAAATAATGAATATGGGTTCGGTCCACTACTTGGTTTGGGTTATTTCGCCGATGACTCCATGTGGTGGGGGTATGGGTTATGCAGAGAGTTCATGGGTCGGTTTGTGCTGGGTTTCTCGTATTGGTATGTGCAAATTGGCTTTAGCTAGTTAGTTATTAAATGGTGGGGATACCCACCATGAATCTTTTCATGCCTTCTTCAAGGTTTGGTCTGTGTGGAAGTTCCCTCTTGGATCAAGTTAGTAGTTCCAGAGTTATCCCATGTTGAGACTACCAATGTTTGTTTCGCTAGTCAGGTTCTTATGGTGGGGAGAACCCTCCACATTTCTTCATGGATTTTCTCATTGTGTTTTCCCTTAGAGTTCGTCGGGTGTGACTAATGGAGTGAAAAGTCGCACCGAGTTCGTGTTTTTGTTAGCCTCATTCAGTTTTGAACTTGAGGTTGTTCCCTCATTTGGCTGGGTGACTTTCTGAGGGTAGATAGTTTTTATGGTGGGGAGAATTGACACACCCAAACTTTTAGGATAATATTATTTTATTATTTTATCATATTTTGAAGCTTTCTATCAAGCTGCTGGCCAAGCCTATTAGAAAATTTTGCATTTTGTTGATGAATGAATGCTTTTCCCTTTACATCGTCTGGTGCATGGCATGGCGTATTCAAAGCTACGCGACTTTGCCCAGGTCACTGTGCGACCTACCTCATGTTCAAGACAAATAAATAAAATAATTTTAATGATGTATTTTAATAATTATAATTATGGTAATTATAATAATTATTATTATTATGCTCACCAAGTTTATTAATATTGGGTAATTATAATTAAGTTATTATTATTAACTTTCAATTAATTTTGTTAAGTATATTAAGTTTATTAATATCATATTAAGTTTATTATAATTTTTATAATGATTATTATTAATAATATTAAAATTGTTCTTACTAATTTATTTAAAACTATTTTTATCTTATTATTATCATCATTATTATTATATTTAGTTCTTTTTTCTTCTTCTTATTTTCTCTTCTTTCTTTCTTTTATTTCCTTTCTTATTTTTTCCCTCCCCCTTTACCCTCTCCACATGACCCGCACTCTCCCCCCTTCCCTCCTTGCTCGCAACCCTACCCCCTGGCCAACCCTAGCCGGTGTGCCCTCCCTCCCCTACGTACACTTCTCCAATGATCCCTCCCTTTGGCCGCCCTCCCTCCCGTGTCCTGCCTTCGGCGAGCCACCACGGGCGCACACCCTTCACGCAACCTCCCCTTCCCGTTCGTGCACACCCTCAACCAGCGGCCTCCCATGGGCAAGACACCATCGGTACACCTCCTTCCATTCAGTAAGTGGCGCACGCTGCCCGATCTCTTCCTCGCGTCACCTCACGCCGCCCCACACCCTCCCGCTCATGCCACCTACCCTTCTCGACTGAATTTTATGGTGCGGATCACTTCCGGCACCACTTCATCTTGCTCAGCTAGCATTCCACACCCTTACCGTAGGTTAATTTTACTTCGGTTGGTCATTCTTTCCTTTTGGTAGGTTTTCAGTTTAGGGTTTCATGTTGTGATTGGTTCAGTTTTGATATTTTTTGGTTCAATGTCTTCTTTTGGTGTTCAATTTGAATTTGTTTTGGTGTGATTGGTGAGCAAATGAATTTTTGCACCGAATTTTGGGGGGTTTTGACACCAAAGGTAGGGGTTCTGTGCATTATCCTTACTTGATGATTTATTTAGCTTGTTTAATTAATTTAGGATGTTCTTTAATTAATTTGTTGAGTGTGAATTGTGTTTATTTGGTGATTTATTTTACTCGCTTAAATAAATTTGGTGTTCTTTGGTTGATTCGTTTGGTGAGAAATTTGTTTTAAATAATTTTAGTATGACTTTGATATTTTATAGTATGTTTATTTATAATGGGGAACATTTTTTAGGAGAACTCATTTTTGTGTGATTTAATGGTGTTTTATGAATTGTACAATTAGTCTCTTCAACTGTGTAAGTGGTGGAAATTGTGTTTTAATATGGCGTGAGTGTGCATTTGGTTATACAAGAATATTTGAGTGGGTTTCTTTGTGTTTTAAGCCATGCGATGTTTCTAGAAATTATGTAATAATTTTTCTTAGTGGTTGTTTTAGTGGGGAAAATGGTTTATTTAATGGTGAAAATAGTTTATTTAATTATGCAAGTTGTTTTATGAAGGGGGTTTGGACATCGTGTCATCGGCGGAAAAGACATATGTATATGCAAGGGTAAGCATGTATATATGTATATCCTCCTTGCGCATATTCCCTCATGGCGTGGGGAATATGTACTTGGGTCAAAGGGTATATATATATATATGAAGATGTATATGCATGTAAGGTGAAGCGGTCTTGTGCTTCGCTTGTCAAAAGTTGTGGGTTTTGAGGTATGGACTTTTACGCCACTAGTTTGTCTCACTCTTGATTTATGGTGTCCTTTTGATGTTTTAAGGTTTTTTCTAATTGTTGTGTAGTGCGATGTACCTCGCTATGATGGTTTCAAGTTGTGGGTGTAAAGAACACCTACATGTGAATGCATAAGGTAAGACATATACATATAAATGCCCTCTTTGTACATATTCCCTCATGGCGCGGGGAATATGTGCATTGCAGCTAATAGTATTTATATATATGTGTATGAATGCATGTGCATGGAAGTGCGCAGAGTCGGTTCGAGTGGTCGTCGATGAATAGAGACATGTTTGAGGTAGGTCCCTTATTCCCATGCCTTTAATTTGAATTTCATAATTGCTTTATTGTTTTAAAATTATGCTTTACATTTATTCTATATACACATTCTATGAAATTTGGTTGCGGTTGTTTGAAATGACTATGCATTAGTTTTGGAAATTGAAATGTATTTCTAATTCTATCGGTCTTAAGTGACCTTCTCTTGGAAATTGATTTTTTTAGTGGTTTTGAATTGGTAATGCGTATTTCCAAAGGTGTTTGGCCTTTTTGGTCGGTTAATCGTAAAAGTGTTCCCTTTATGTAATTAATCCTGTTTGGAATCTTAAGAATGCTTTATGATAAAGAAAAACCTCTCTTGAGGCACGCCGCCTTTGGTTTTAGAAAAATGATTTTTAAGTTGAATGTGTTATTAAGGGCCTAATTTGATGCTTATGTATTGTGTGACGTGAAAGAGGGGGAATGCGCTTAAAGAGGGAGAGCGGTGGTGAGTGGTTGAATAAGTTTTAGATATAGAAAGTGTTATGTACTTATATGTTTTCTTGATAAAGAAAACTCACCACCACTTGAAATAGAGCACAATGGGAAACCTGGGTATCAAGGTGGGTGACCAGGACTAGTACACTAGATGACACAGCAGAGGTTCATCCCAGTTAGTTTAGCAGGATTGACGCAACAACACTAACTAAACATACGAATTTCTGAGGGTCGTGGTCTTCTAAGCCATGTTTTTTGAGGGTCGTGGTCTTCTAAGACACATTTTTCTGAGGGTTGTGTTTTCTAAGCCACTTTTCACCAAGGTATGAGGTCTCTAGGTTCACACTTGTTCTAGATACCTATAGGGATTACCCATGGTGCTCATTTGTGACATGATGCTTGCGATGTAACTTTCATTTCAGTTGTTTCATACTTGATGTCTTGTTTGTGAAAACCATATTTTAATCCAAACTAGTTTCTTTTCACATTGAAACATTAAGGCATGCTTGGAACTTATTTTGAAAATGTAGTGGGAGTGAAATGATTTACCTGAAAATGCAAACTCATTACTTGAATTTGAAAAGGAAAAACAGTATTTTATTATATCTTATTTTCAAACTAGCATGATCGGATTTCTTACTAAAGGTAGGGGCATAGGACGTGGTTATATTTTGGCATTCCTACTGAGAATCTCAGTGCTCATGCCTACTTTGATTTTCAGTTGTAGGTTTCAGTCTTGGATCTCTTTTGGGAGTGAGTGTAGTTTACGTACCGTGGTGACCCACGGGGTCACCAGAGGTATGTCACGTTGTTTTGTTTATTCCTTTTTCTTCTGCCATGTTGTTTAGTCTATTTTCCTTTATTTATCTGCTTGTTTAGTTTATGTTTATTTATCTTTGTTATGGGACAAATCGTTCCCAACAGCTTTGTTTCGATGCCCGACACTAGTTTCCAGCCTATGGGGATTGCCAACGCCCTTCGGGCCATTTCGCGGGCTGGCTCGGGTGACCGGTTCAGGGTCAACCCGGGTTGGTTCGTGACATGAATCATCAATAAAGGATAGGAAATATTTGTTACCTCCTAGTGAATCCACCTCCATGGGTCTGCATACATCAGAGTGCATTAGATCCACTAACTCTAATCTCCTTGATGGATCGGTATTGAATGAGACTCTGTGATACTTCACATACAAGTAATATTTATAAGGATCAAGTGATGCATCCTTATTAATATTGATGTACTTCTTCGTCAGGGTATATAACCCTATTTTACTCATGTGGCCAAGTCTCATATGCCACATATTGGATGACTTCTCTCCTTCCATTTTTTTGAGTCTATTTGCACATATCTTCACATTTTTTTTGTACAATGTACCATATATGTGTCCTCAAGCGATGAAGATGGATCCTTTTTTCATCTTCCATTATCCATTGCTGAAGATGTTGGAATGGCCTTGTCGATCAAAGGTTATATGTAATAATATGTTGATTCGAAGAATTGAAACATTTCGAACATCCTTTAGGGTGATTGTGTATCCAACATTCATCTTTTAGTTGTATATCACTCATGCCAAAAATATTTGATGAATAGGTATTTCTCATCTTGACTTCGCCGAAGTTATCAACTTGATAAGTCAAGAAATAATCACGATGCAAAGTGATGTGGTATGATGAAGTAGTATAAGCACCCATTTTGTGTCCATGATTGATGTATGACAACATGTTTCATCTTCATCTTTGGAGAAAAGTGTGATTTATCCTAAGAATTTCACATGCGCGTCTCCATTTCTTCTTTTTCGGTTGATACATTGACCCTTTTGAAGAAACCTTTAGCAATTCTTCTTCATACATCCCTCCATACCACAATGGTAACACTTGTATGATGGTCTTCATCCATCCATAAACCTGCTCTAGATTTGGAATTCATTTCTAGCCCCTTTGACCACCTCATAAGGATGGTCCTTCCATTTAATGTCAATTCTATAAAAATTTGTGCAGAATCTATGAAAATGGATCCCATTGTTACATCTAGAATAGTCACAAATTGTGGAATCAACTTTTGGATCATCGAAATCATACACTGATTGATCAAGATATGACCAAAGTTGTGTTAATGGTCAAGATCGACCGATGATGTGGTAATGAAATGGAACTGATGTGGCACATTAGAGAAGTTGCTGGAATCTTTCCAGAAATATCACCGATTCCAGAACAACATCTTCTTCTCCGATAAGGGGGTATTGTAGCACCCAAATTTTGACCAAGCTTTGACCGAACCTAGGGAGCTCGTTTTAGATTTGTTTTTTATGTTGTTTGTACCGTCAAAATCCCCTCAACACATAATTTTAGAATATGACTTCAATACACAATTCTGAGAAACAAGAATTTCCCGACCACTGGAAAAAACTTCATTGCTCACCGTTGTTTCGCCGCATATGGCTCTAATACCACTTGTTGTGATTCTCTGATTGTGAAGTGAGATGAATGGAGGGATAAAACTACATTTATTTAGTAAATAAATATTAAAAAAAATACTCCCCTCACACCTCCATTTCTATCTCATATAGAACTCTCAAGGTTCTCTCTCAATGGACAGATGAGCTCTCTGAGCTTAGAATTGAATGATTTTAGGAAGCTCCCCAAGGCCCCCTTATATAGCCATGGTGGGAGGTGTCAAGTTTGACATAACTCCCACCAATCCCCCACCTACCATGGACTTCTACCATGACTCCCAAATAAATAGGGACTGCATATATAAAATGTGCAGAAGCCATGATGGAAGTCATGGTGAGGTAGGTGCACCAGCTACCTAAAATGCAGCCGGACAAATACCCCACCACAAATGAGGCTTGAGAATCCCCACCAAAGCCCTATTCATTATCCTCCATTCTGTATTGATGTGGCCATCATATTCATAAATGTAGGAACAATGATTCAGAAACCCTACAACAAGGGGAAAATGATGCACAAAAAAGAGAATTCGATATCAAAAATTTCTTCTCCAGAAAGACATCAACCTAACACAAAAAATGGGGAAAATTTATGATGGCCTTATGCATGATGTTGGTTCACTGAATAGGGGGTGTGAATCATTGAACGATATTTCATTTTCCCTTTTTCTTTTTTGAAATCAACATCCATCACTTTTTGGAGTGAACAATCTCATTGGTAAACTCTCACACACCGAAGAAAGAAAAAAAAATCTATCAAAGTATAAGGTTCACTATTCAAAATGAGCAGTCACTCATGGATTTTTTATATGATTTTTTTAAATATATTTAAATGAGTATGGCTTAGAAATATTTTGAAAACTATGGTAGAAAGGCGGTAGTGGACCGGCTTCCTTTCATCTATTTTTCTCCGAGCCAAAGGCGACACGACCCTTGTCACCATTTCCCAACTGAAAAAAATAAAATAAAAAATACATGATAGTATATTTTTATTTTTATTTTTATTTTTTAGTTTTTTTTATATTTATATATATATATAACAAAAAAATCAATAGAATTTAACTATTAGTTAATATCCAACACTACTGCCATTAAAGCAGTCTGGAATTCTAACAGAAACCATCTCTCTGGGCTCCATTTTATAAGGGTGCTTGCCCTGGAAATCCTTCTGGATTTCTGATGTGGGATCCAAGTTTTCTCTTTCCTATAGATAGTTAATAATATATTATTATTAACAATTAGTAATTAATTGATAAAAAATATTAATAATGAATAAATAATAATAATAGCTAAATAATAATTCACTATTAAAATCAAATATTGAATATTAATAATTAAGTAAATAATATTAATAATTATTTAAATCATATTAATTAATTAAAAATTAATTATTAACAAATTTTTAATAATATTAATAAACCACTAATTAATTACTAATTAATTTTTAATAATTCATATGTTTTAATTAATTAATAACTAAATATATAATTAAAAATAAATAGTAATAATAATAAATAAATAATAAAAAAATAAAAAATAAATATATAATCATTATTAGCAACAATAATTAATCATTAGTATTATACAAATTTAATCATTGTTACTTAAATTCAGTAAATAAATATTTTTTTAAAATATTTATTACTAATTGTATGAAAATAATTATTCATAATTATTAATTGTTAAATAATTAATTAGTTAATTTTTACCTAATATTATTAACAAGTAATTAAGTATTGTATAATTACTAAATAATTAATAACTAATAATTATATTATTATTTTTAATAATTAGTTAATAAATATTAATTTTAAATATTTATTAACAATTAATATTAATTTGTAATTAATATTTATAAGAAATTAATACTATTAAATACTAAACCATATTATTTTATTGATATTTATTAGTAATTAATATTAATTAGCAATAATTAGTTAATAAATTAATATTAATTTTATAATAATTAATTAAAAGTTAGTAATTTTATAATTTAATCTTTATTATTAATATTTAGTAACTAAATAATAATTTTAAATGTCTATTAATAATTATTTTTATAATAATTATTATAAATTAATAGTTAATAAATAAATAATTTGTTAATTAGTAATTACTATTATTAATACATAATTTAATTCTAGTTAATTACTAATTAATTAATAATTAAAAATTATATTATTATTTTTATAATTAGTTACTAAATAATAATATTAAATATTTCTTTGTAATTAACATTAAATAGTAATTAATTTTTATTAAAAATTAATATTATGAAATTGTAAATCTTATTATTTAATTAGTATTTATTAGTAATTGATATTAATTAGCAAAAATTAGTTAATTAATTAAATATAATTTAGTAATAATTAATTAAGAATAAAAAATTTAATAATTTAATCATTATTATTAATATTTCGCAATGAAATAATAATTTTAAATTTTTATTAGTAAATGTGTAATAAAAATTTATTAATATTAATTAATTAATTAATTCATAATTAATTAGTTAATTTTAATTACTATTATTAATAAATAATTAAATATTGATTAATTAAGAATTAATTAATAACTATTAACTATTAATAATTAATTAATAATTAATTAGTTACTAATTAATATTGTTTAAAATATTTTTAATATTAATTACTTAATTATTAATATCTAATAGTAAATGATAATAGTTAATTACTATTTAGGTATTATTATTATTATTTATTTATTATTAATTAATTACTAATTGTTAAATATAATATAATATTAATTTTGTGCAAGAAATAGAGGTCCTAGATCCCACATCAGAAATCCAGATTAATTTCTAGGGCAAGACCCCTTTTAAAAGCGAACCCTATGAGAGGGTTTCTCTTATAATTCGAGACTGTTTTAATGGGAGTGATGTTGGAAATAAATTTTAGTTAAATTTTTCAAAAAAAATTTGTTATATATATATATATAAACAAAACAAAACAAAACAAAATTAAGAATTTTACATATACTAACTTGTATATTTAATTTTTTTTTCATTTGTGCAAAGGAAAAAAACCCCTTGCTACCTTTGCCCTAATTTTTTGGAAAAGGTGGAAATGACCTTTCCACCTTTGGGCTGGGAGAAAATAGGGAAATGGTGTAAAATCCCTTACCTCCTATGTTTCCTAGTTTAAAAAAAATAAATCTAGGCTTATTTTAATATATTTTTTAAAAACATCTACTAAAAAACTCATTACTCCTTTCATGATATGAAAAAAAAAGAGATCACATAGTCCACTAGAATCACTATTGTGGATAAAATGAGAGGGGTATATCCTTGACTCGTAATACAATAATGTCAACAATGTGGTCTCCTAAAAATTATTGACTGGTTGCACTACTATCTTATACTTCAATGATGTAAGAATTATCCTTATTTCTATGATTTTATTGTCTCCCAATAATTTATAGTGCTTCATCACTTCTTTATGATGTATAATACGTGTGATATTCCTTTTCTCAATACACAACACGAGTGAATATCACAAACAAACTAAGTGTGCACTCTTCTTCTTATTTTTCTCTCTTTGTACATGCTTCATTCTACACTATCCTACATCCTTCTCCTCTTTAACTCTATCTCAATAGTTTTTTCAAGACATGTGGTCAATGTATTACACAACAACTACACTTTTTTCCTTATTTAATTTTGAATTTCATATTCAAAATTAAAAAAATAACTTCTTCAAATAATCTTTTTTGATAGTGAGGCCCTCAAATCATCCTAACCATTTCATCCACCTTTGATTTATTTAAGAGACCTTTTGGATTAGATTTTACCCCCTACGAGTCATCCAGAACACAAAGATGTAGTTTTTAAGCATTTAGCTTCCAATTATTTCACCAGTTCATCACACTAAATTTTTGACAAAGTCTAAAGCTTGTACTTATCGAGTAACCCTTACATTTCACCTTTACATATAAAATTAATCTAGGGTAACCCTTATGTATCGGACTACCTCAGATAAACCATTATATACCATGCATATCAACCCTTACGCATTGCCTTAGCATCAGATGATAACCCTTCCTCATTAGTGAAGTAACCCTTAAATATTATGGACTTGGAAAATTTTCTTGATCCAGACTGATCAGTACTAAACATCTCTAAAAATTATCCAAACAACCCCATACTTCATTTTAAAACACCTCCATGCATCCAAACAACCTTCACCTAACATGATAAACATTATTTTATGTGATTATGGACATGATTTATGTATTGACAACAAAATCCCACACAAAAACAATATCTACTTCTTCTCTTCATAATTCATATTTCCTTTGAAAATAAATCATAATGCAAGTGATTCTTCTTCAAATACTAATTTCAATAAACTCTCCTAGGGTCTTAGAAATCTCCCCAAGGTAACAACTCCATATATCAACATATTCCATAATCATCTCTTGGTTTTAACAATCCCCCCTTTGGATTTTATTATCAACCAATAAACATAAATCACTTTTCATACTCATCACACACTACAACAAAAACTGGGTTTAGCAGCGGTTTTGTGGCGGCGGTTCACAAAACTGCCGCTAAACGTTTCCGCAGAAAGGTTTCGCGGTGGTTCTTAATAAACCGTCGCGAAACCCGAAATTTATTTTAAAAATCCCGACCCTTCCCTACCCCCCACCCCGATCATTCCCCCAAACCCCATGCACCCTTCCTTCTTCCCCTAACCCCCCTAGCGACCCGCAACCCTCGACCCCCAACCGTCCGGCGACCCGCGACCTTCGGCGACCCCGCGACCTCCGTCTCCGGCGACCACGCGACCTCCATCTCCGGAAACCTGTCTTTTCCAAGTATGTATCCATTTAATGTGGTTTTAAATATAGAAAAATTTTATAGACTTCACGCATGGTGATAATATTGAGAATGATTGGTAGGTGATCGTTTCATTGGAGGTTTGAACATGGATTCAATGATTTATGACACAGTAGTTTAATATTGAATAGTTATATAAATCCTAGAGTACAGAGGAGCATAGTTGAAAAGATTAAATGGGTGGTATTATGGAATAAAATTGAGATTATGGATTGTGTAGTGGGGATATTTCCTCCTTTACATGGTTGAAAAGAGGGAATGAGTGGGTTGTTATGGGAAATGACTTGGTTATATGAAAAATGAATGTTTGGTAGTTTCCTTATGGAATGGAATATAGTTTTTAATCATGATCATGACATGGGGTTTGATGGAATTAAAAAAGATCATGGGTAAATATTAAAAAAATAATCCTTTTAATTAATGATTAATAGTTGGGAAAAATATGGGTGATGGCTGCATGGTTTGTCATTAAATATGATTAATATAAAATATAAATAATGTAATATGGTTGGTGAAATGAATCTATAAATGGGATAAATGATGAGGCATGATGGTAAATTATTCATCTTTATTGTGGATCTTTTTATAAGATGTGGGGATGGTCATTGTGTTATAGTTTGCAGTGATGGTAATGTGAGGTAGTAGTAGTGTGGTGATTTTTACTAGATATAGAAGTTCTATTTGTTTATTTATGCCTTATGTTGGTCTTGTGTCTGTCTATAAATATACTTAAATATTATTATTTTTGGTTTTTGAATACATCCCACTTGAGTTAGATACCCTTCTCGAATCCCAACAAGCTCTGTGTACTTGGTTGTTTCCCCTAACATTCGGGTTGGTGAGGGAATGGATGCATGCCTACTCCCCCATCCCCACTCTCCCTTATAGTTTTAGAATTATCTTTGATGTATTGAGGTGGGTAAGATCATACTTCTAAAGTATATAGTGAAATAGAAGACCCTAATGGTTATTTATGTGAAGGTACATTACGTATTAGAAAACCCTTTGAGTTATTGATGATGATTATAAACTAGGTGCACTATAAGTCCCTATGGTGTGTTGAGATAATGATATGATGTATGTAAAATAGTGGACTATAAGTGGTATTTATGGGATTGGCTATTGTGGTGTTGATGTAAGGATATATATTAGAGGTTGTGCGTGGTAGGTGGAGGGAATTAGGTTAATGTCCTTCATGATTTTTATTCCCAACAGTACTGGATTTGAGAAGTGTTGATGATATGTGATATGTGATAGAGGCTATTGGATAATGATGATGTTATGGATAAGGTTTGTGGTATGGTTGTAATATGAGATATAGTATTCTATAGAATAAATGTTAAAGATATTGGGAGAATATGACATTTGATATTAGGGTGCGATAGTGAAAAAATAAGAAATTGGTTTTATGGTGCCTTTGTGTCATATTCATCTAATATTATTTTACTCTGCAGGATTACAATATTTAGTAACTGAGTATTGGTGAGAATTTTCAATAGTTGACCTACTAGGTGCTTACTAGTTATGTTGTTTGTTCAATGATGTGTTATTATACTCCTTTAACTTTTTCATTGGAGGTATTATGTATAATCATACTAAGGATACATATTATGATAAACCCCATATATATAAAAAATTCAAGATTCCTAGGATATTTTTTGTGACTAAGTTGGGTCGTACTATCTTTGTGCTTCGTGTTTGTTGTGAAATCACTATCATGGAGATTTATTTGGTATTTTTATCTTGGGGTTTTTATTTTTTTACGTATTCATTCTTTAAAGTATTATTGTTGATTTAAATTTATATATATATATATATATATATTATGATGTTGTTTAGTGTTATTCTTTTTTTATTATTGGTACATATGATGGTAATTCCTCTCATCCTTATTTTTTATACCCCTATTCTAGTCATCAACCCGGGGCCTATAGGAGGTTGGATATGGGGGTCACTCTCATCTTTAATTTAATTCTAGGAAGATTTTCCATTGAGTTTGTGTATTGAATTGACCCGGGTAACCCTCAAACGTGGTAACTGACCCATTCTGTTATATACCCGAAGGTTATTCCCGATCCTCGTGGGTGGAGGCAAGCACCAATGCATCAAAAAACACAACAAAGGGAAAAATTTATCCCAACATGATCAAACACATTGCATATATGTATACACAAAATGAAAAGTAATGTGGAATACTAAAGGAATATATATACCATAATAGTCAAAAGACAGTAGAAAAGAACAATTAAAAAAGTAGTCAATGTTTCGAAAACAAGTCTAACTACATGGACTAAAACCAAAAACTACTCCATGAGATGATGTGGATGAACTCCCTCCATCTCACCACCAGCTACCCAAAACCAGCTAACACAAACCTCACCACCTCACTTAAGAGCCTTTCCCTTCCCAGTATTGGAAGACATACAAATGTCTATGTACCCATAAGGAGGTGCACAAGGTGTGAGCTAACAGCCTCCATAGGATCCCACCCGGGTGTTCCATATCAAGCCTCTATATAACTATTCATTTATTCTTATTTTAAATATAACATGGAATGATAAGCCGTAATGAAATTTTATAGAAAACATGGGTAAACATTTCCCTTTTTCCTAGTTCTAAACAAAAGTAGGTACAAAATGTATATTAATTATAACTCAGGAATCCAATCAGTACAAAATAAAATAAGCAGTAGAGGAATAAGTACCAAGGAACACTATAATTTAGAATAGAAGAATACTTATACCATAATAAATCATGTGCACAATCCAATTCCTATAACACATTCCTAGGAAGAAGAGGAATACCCCATGAATAAACCCCCCAAAAAATGCTAAAAGTTGTCCCCTAGAACAATGGGACTAGGAAACCAAGGAAATACCCATGAGAAAACCTCCTAATAATCACAAAACATTGACGATGGACTCAAGATAAACCTTCCACCTAAGTACCCAAGGTAACCTAAGAGCTCATTTTCACAAATCAATTTCAATATTTTAAAATTACCCATTTCATTTTCATTTATCAAAAATCATGGAAAAAAATTTCTCTCAAAAACCCCTTCTTAAACAAATGAAAATACTCATTCCAATTTGATAAATCAACTTATAAATTAAGAGAAATTAGGCTAATTATCATAGGCTAGAGATGGAACCACCTACCTCAAAGCTGAAGTCACACATTCTCGTAATGGGATCCACCAACAATGAAAACCCAATGATGAAAACGAAGGCCCTAGAATATAATAAAAACATTAATATTGATATAAATTAGAAAAGAAGGGGTTGGTGGAAAGGGAAAACACCAAATACCTCAAGAACAGACATCCGCTGCACCACAAATAACCAAGGAATGGCCTCCATAATGAGATCTCCCAAAGGATCTAGAAGAATACACAAATATTCAAATACTTAGGCCACCAGATCTGATAATGTTACCCTATGGTGCCACCATTATCAAGATAAATGAAGAATCAGAAATATTTCTTACCCAGAGAGATGTGCCACAACTATAATAAAAGATCTAATGTTGAATGGATAAATCTAGATGGAGCATAGTCTCCCAAAATAACCCGAGAAGATCTCTAGGTAGGGATCCAAGGGCCTGGAGAAAAGAACTGAAACCAAAATAGCCACTCTCTTATTTTAAAAACTACACGAGGGCCATTTGATTATGTGTAATACTATTACCTGCTATGAAATCCATGGTGTTCTAGTATGTTGAAAAATCCTTCACCTCGAATTAAAAATCCATTATTTTAAAATTTACGATGTGAAACCACTCTTCCCGAGGTGTAAACTTTCACAGCATGAATACCCTTTCATGACTTGTATCTAGTAATAGTTACACGGTTTGTAACCTAGTTATACAGTGTGAAAGACTTTTGAATCATGTAGAAAAAGCTGGTTAAAGATGAAAGTACAACAAATATCCGACTTCACCATTTTAGGTATCTTACCAATTCCTTCATAGTCCTTTACAGACAATGGAGAAAAGGAAAACCATGAAGAGGATAAAACAATACCTGATAGATCAGTAATAGGATCTTACAAACTCCCCACTATAAATAATTTGTGTCCTCAATAAGTCATGTAAAAGATGTAATCCATGGAAAAATATGAGTTCACTGCTCCTTCATCAATGACTCGTGTTCCCAATTCTCATGATAATTTGATCCTTGTTTCCATAGAACCCTAACCAATGGAATAAAATTCCCACAAAATACTTTCACTTGAGAGTCAACAGTCTCAATTGGTTTCTCCAAAATAGAAACACGTGGCTCAAACTCAATTTCTTCCCAACTTAGAATGTGAGCGGGATCAGGATGGTATTTCCTGAGATGATACATGTGGAAAAAATAATGAATACCTATCATAAAAACCAACAATGCTAATCGATAAGCAACCTATATGAGCTTATCAGTTACCTCAAATGGTCTAACTAATCTTAGAGCCAACAGAAAAGAACAAATATCAATTCAAAAGGTCTAACATATCTCTGTCTCTAACTCAACGAAACCCTCATGAGGAACTCATGGAAGGTACAACCATGTAATATATATGGATAATAGATATAATAATATTTTTCTTTGGTTTATGAGGATAAATGGGACAGAACCATTTAATTCTTTTAAAAAAAGTATCATCACTCAAAATAAAAGATCACTTGAACCATATGCTTATTATATAAATAAAAGGTACTTGATTATGTGTAATGAAAATATAATAATTTATAGTGATGTTGATAAATACAAAAAAAATAAAACTCATATTTTTAATGAATTAAATAATCCTTGTCCATCTTTGAAGAATAGGTAATCATGACTAAATAAATGGTTAATAGATGAAAAAACATTGAAATTAAGTGGGGGAATTATCATAATGTGTTATCACTGTGTTGGATCTAGTGAGAAGAATATTCATTGGCTTATAAACAAGTATCAACAACATTGTTCAAATTATGAAACTAAATATGGTAAAAATATATTCCATATTATTTTTATTGATCTATAATATTGATAAGTGAAGGTAATGATTATTAAACATAATTCAATGAGGAGAAAATATAGAAATGGGAACCCATGCATTGGTATTCTATATTAGTGATTTGGGATGGATTTTATAAATACCGACTGGTATCCCATTTCTAGATATGGAAAATAAAATAAGACATTTAATTGAGATGACCAAGCATGTGAGTATATGAGATGTTCAGGAAAGTTGTAGTATTTTTTGTGAGGGTGTGGAAGTAATCTGAGTGGAGCAATGTATCTCATTAATGTAGTGGGGATAGAAATTGTTTGAGGCAACATAAATTTGTGATTGACAGTGTTATGATAATTTTGTAACCCGATATTCTTACTGCTCCTCAATGAGGTGTTCACGCTGTCTCTTAGGGACCAGACTTGTTTGGTTTGTCTGGGCATGCTAAGTAAGTGGTAAATGTGATCAATGAATCATCTTTATTATATTATGCATACTTTATGATCAATGGGTCATCATTATTATATTATTATTCTGAAATCTTACACTATCATATATTTTGTGTAGGCACATTATGATATACATGGATAAAAGCTAGATCACATTACCGAGGAACACACCTCAGTATGTTAACGGTTTGAATGATTTTTTATATTTTGCGATTTCTAATCGATCCGTTGAAGGGAGAATAAGATGTCCATGTCCTAAATGTAAATTTAAAACATGGTTGAAGAGAGATGAAGTTTATGAACATTTAATACTGAAGCAATTCCCTGGTCAATATTTTTGTTGGAATTGGCATGGAGAATCGAACAATACAGAAATATTGAGCACTGATGTTAATCCACAGAATGAGGTCCCAAGTTTGTCAACAATGGAAAATGAAATGAAAAAACTCATAAATGATGCATTCGTCACTACAAGACACCACTATCAGCATCAAAACATATCAGAACAACCAGAAGAGGGTGCTATAAATTGCAACGTGACAAGTGATGTTTTTGAGATTGTAACACAAGTAGATCAAGATTGGAACATATCATTGGATCCTCTTCTTGATTCTGTAGAGACAAATGTAATAGAAAACTTTACTGAGAAAAATGTGTTTCATGATTTAGTTGATGATGGAAATCAAGAGTTGTATAGTGGGTGTTTGAAATATTCAAAGCTTTCATTTCTGCTGAAGTTGTACCATATCAAATGTCTATGTGGAATTACAAATAATGCAATGTCCATGATATTGGAATTTATTCGTGATGCATTTCCTGAAGAAAAAATCCCAGAATCTTTATATGATATGAAAAAAGTTGTTAACAAGATTGGTCTGAATTATATAAAAATACATGTGTGTCCCAATGATTGTTTGCTTTATTGGGGAGAGGATTCAAGTAGACAGAATTGCAAGAAATGTTCTTCTTCTAGATGGCCGTCAAAGGGTGATGTTGGAAGTCTGACTGAACATAATTTCATAAAGAAGAAGAAAATTAACACACCTGCAAAGGTTTTGTGTTACTTTCCTTTGAAGCCGCGATTGCAAAGATTATTCATGTCATCAAAAACCGCTGAACACGTGAAGTGGCATTCTGTAGATAATAATAATGATGGGTTAATGAGACATCCACGAGATTCCCAATCATGGAAGACATTTGATTCATTACATCCAAATTTCCTAGCTGATCCTTGGAATGTTCGATTGGGATTGGCTGTCGATGTATTCAACCCATTTGGGACTTTGAGTACAAGTTATAGCATTTGGCCAGTCGTTTTGATCCCTTATAATCTGCCTCCGTATATGTGTATGCAACAATCATCTTTTATCATTTCAATGATTATTCCTAGAAAAAAAATGCCTGGAAATGATATTGATGTATACTTGCAGCCTTTGATTGAATAATTGCAGGAGTTATGGAGTAACGGTGTTGAGACATTTGATGTTTCTTCTAAAACAATGTTCAAAATGCATGTTGCTTTACTGTGGACCATTAGTGACTTCCCTGGTCTTGGGAATTGATCTGGTTGGAAGACTTATACGGGTTTGGCTTATCCCATTTGTAACTTTGATTTTGAGCCCAAACGGCTACCTCACAGTAGAAAATGGTGCTTCTTTTTCCATCGAAGATTTCTCGATGCATCTCATAGATTTCGGCTGAATAAATCAAAATTTAATGGTTTCATTGATAGTAGACCACCTCTAAAGTTGTTAACCGGTTCTGAAATATTGACATAGCTTGAAAATGTTGAAACAGAATTTGGGAAGGTTCATCATTTGAATGATAGAGGAAAACGGGTCCGAAGTGCATCGTCAAGTGAAATCAAAACGCAACAATGGAATAAAAAAAGTATATTCTTCAAACTTTCGTATTGGGAATTTAATTTGTTGCGCCACAATCTTGATGTGATGCATATTGAGAAGAATGTATGTGATAATTTGATTTTCACATTACTTAATGAGCATGGAAAGTCGAAGGATTATCTTAATGCTCGCAAAGACTTATAAGTAATGAACATAAAACGCGATCTCTGGCCAGATGAGAATGAAAAGTATGCTCCAGCCATTTTCGCAATGAAAAATAGGGATAAAGATACGTTCCTTCGAATTTTAAAGAATGTGAAGGTATCTGATGGGTATTCGAGTAACATCTCGAGGTGTGTTGACTTGAAGAATCGTAAGTTACATGGATTGAAAAGTCACGATCCACATATTTTGTTACAGCAGTTACTACCACTGGAATTGCGTACATTATTACCAGAAAAAGTTACTACTATTGTACTCCAATTCTGCACATTTTTCAGGCAATTATGTCAGAAATTTGTACATCCATTTCAACTTGACAACCTCCAGGAGAGGATTGTATTTACTCTTTGTGAAATGGAGATGATCTTTCCTCCATCATTTTTTACTATCATGATGCATTTAACTGTGCATTTGGTCGAAGAAGCTATATTAGGAGGCCCCGTTCATTATCGATGGATGTATCCAATTGAGAGGTATTTTATTTATATGTTTTCCAGTTAAGTAAACAATTTTTGACATTTAAATAAATTCATAATATTATTATTTTATTTCACAGATATCTTGGGCATTTGAAATCATACGTGAGAAATAAAGCTCAACCAGAAGGCTCTATTGCTGAAGTATATTTGGCCGAGGAATGTTTTACCTTTTGTTCCAGGTATTTAGATGATATTGAGACAAGATTTAATCGAGTTGGACGTGTTGACGACACATCAGCTCAATCTCAAATGCATCAGAAATCAAAAATATTTCCTGCTATTGGCTGATTAGTTGGGAGGACCTCAAATGTGACACTGACAGAATTGGAATTATTACAGGCACATAGATATGTGATTCTGAATAGTAAAATTGTAGATCCATTTATTGAAGAGTTGAGGATACAAACAAAGAGATGAATGAGATGTCGAACACGAAATGAGAAATATATAACGAAAGTTGTGAATAAAGAGATTGTAGAATGGTTTGCATGACGTGTAAGTTCATAAATATTGCAATAAATATGAATATTAGTTTGACACATACAATTTGTAAATCTATTAAATTATATTTCTTTTTTCAGATCATGAATACTGATACTCGAGCAGACTTGTCAGAAGATTTGAAGTTTCTTGCTAGAGGTCCTATAATGCAAGTTAGAAAGTTCGATGCTTATAATGTGAATGGCTTTAGATTTCGTACAATCGATCGAGAAGTGGGTTTGAAAACACAAAATAGTGTTATATTTACATTTTCTGAAGTGGGATACTATCGAAAGCTGCATGATATTATTGAATTAAACTACCATGGACATTTTTCTGTTGTTTTATTCAAATGCAAATGGGTCGATATTATCAGAGGTGTTAAAAGAGATTCATTGCAATTTACTTATGTGAACTTCTCTCGCTTGATGGATGTTGGTGATCGTGAAATGCATGATCCATATATCTTAGCATCGCAAGCAAAAATGGTATATTATATGAATGATGTTGTGGATGAAGGGTGGAGTGTAGTTACTCACGTAATACAAAGAGATTTGTATGATATGGGTGATGAAGTGGAAGATTTGACCTCTAAAATTGAATGTTATCAACAACAGGAAGCAAAATTATTTGTCCATCATGATATTGAAAATATTAGTCTTGCAAGGATGAATGAATTGGATGAAGGAATGGAGCAGGAAACTGACATGATTGAAGGGGAAAATGATTGTATGTACAATTATTCATTCATGCAGCAACCACTTGTTTCATTTCTACAGTCATTCATTATCATTGTTATATTTTTTTTGTTAGTACTAGGAATCTATTATCATTTTTAATTTTTTTTTCTGCATACTTTTTTTGAAATATATATTATGAACTTAATTTTATTTGATTAAATGACAGGAATGCCAAGGAGGAAGCGGTATACTATTTCTTCTAGTTCTGCGATGGATGATGATCCATCTGGGTCACTCCCCACAACATCTGAGGCACCCACCCCCACACCATCTCCCCCTGCACCATCTCTCACACCATCAGAGGGACTCCCATTAGAGGCTGAGTCGTCGAATCCCCCTACAGGTGCCTCATCAGTTGGGTGGCGACAGACCCCTTCCAGTTCATCCCGGACATACTGGAGGGTCACATTCATAGGTATAAATTTTAATTAAATAAATTTATTACATTTTGTTTATACTAATTGTTTGCTCATTGATGATGAAAAAAATGAAACCGTGGAGAAACACTTAAAAAGCTTAGATGTTTGGAACTTTAATGGAAAAAATATAGTCATGCCATTTGATTCTTATGGGGTCCCTACGGATCATTTCGTGGGGTTACTTGGCCAGATTATAGGTCAATTGGCAGCAGATCCCATTTCCCTTCCCATTTCATATGATGATTGGAGACATATGCCTCCAAACTGGAAAAATGATGTTTTCAATTCTCAAATAAAGGTAATTTTATTACATTATGGTTTAATTGAATGTCATGTTACTAATATGTTCAAAATAAATTTCTGTATACAGATGTTCTTCCACTTCACAGTTGCTGATGTGATAGCACTGAAGTGGACTTTGAAAAATCTTGGTAAAAAATGGAGATATTTTAAATGGAGATTGTGGTGTGATGGCAACGATACTTCATTGACCTTGGAACAAATGTGTGACAAGCTACCTAGTGGGGTACCGAAAGAGCAGTGGAATGTTTTTGTCGACAGGCATCGTGATGAGAAGCGGATGGTATTGAAATATATATTATTATATTTTCCTCATTTTACATTAATACATGTATATGAAGAGGATATGACATTGGATACATTACTGTTAAATTTCATTTTATTTATTTTAGGATCTCTCACGACAAAATTCATCAAATAGGGCGAAGCAAGTCATCCCTCACACGGCGGGCTCAAAAAGCTTTTCTAGAAGCCTAATGTCATTGGTAATATTTTAAATAGTTTAAATATTTATAATAAAATATTATCTATTTAATATATTGAACTTTTTATTTATCTTTGTTAATGCAGTCACAGAATTTAGGGCACGAAGCCTCTCAGACTGAACTGTGGTTGGATGTTCACAGAAAATCAGATGGCTCTTTTGTTAATGAGCCTACCAAAGAAGTTGGGGTATGAAGTCAAATTTTTATTATAATAACTTATTATCAGTTTTTACTATGTTAATATGTATTGATATTTGATTTATAGGTAAAAATTAAAGAAATATGGGATGTCAATCCTGGGCAGTCCTACTCAGTCTCCCAGGATGACCCGGTTGCTCAAGTCCTTGGGAAGGAGCATCCTGGTAGAGTGTGTGGGATGGGTTTGGGACCTGTACCATCTGAGGTCTTTAGCAGGCCATCAGGGATTCTAGCCACATCTACTCCTAGTTATAGTCAGCCCATACCTGAAGATGCTCAGAAGGATATTTCTTCTCTACGATCCACAATTCAAGACCAAGGGGCTCAGATATCTTCTATGCAGAAAGCGTTGACTGATTTATATCGGCAGATGAGAAGATATGCCCCTAGTGGTAGTGCACCGAGTGGTGGTGAGTAGGTAAATCACAAAAAATAAAAATCATATAGTTTTCATACTTTTATTGGTTTTAAGTTTAATTATAAATATGCAAGAATATTTAATTTTCAATATAATGTTCTTACAGGTGGTAGCAGGAGATGGAGGTGGAGAGGGTGACGATAAATCATTGGAGCATGAGTAGTATTGTTGATGTGTTGAACAAATACGGGAAAGGTTGGTTTGTATATATAACATGTGTGGTGTATGGAACCTTTAAAAAACCATTGGTCTTGGAGGAGCTTCAGTGGATAACCTTGAATGATCACAATAACCTCATGTGGTAAAGAGAATGATGTGTTTGTTTCATTGGTTAGATGATCTATGGTAATAGGCTCTTTGATGTTTCTGTTGTAAATTCAGCATTGGGAATTGGACTCATTAGGGTGTTTCATGTCCAAACAGACATGTTGAATGGATATCACTAGATCAAGATGGTTTTCTGATGTGATCTTCATGATCATTAATAGTTTTTATGAGGCACGTAACCACATCACATGAAAACCAATGCAACTCCCTTCCCATGAAGCTTCCCTCTTTTCTAACTTTTATTTTATGAACATATTGGGAGATTGTTAGATGACATGTCATATGATAAAAAAGAATAATCATAGGGGTTTTACATGATTAATTGGTCTATTTGATGGGGCTTCACATGATCAGGAACAGATCACATGAATTTCATAACCCCTTTGCATGATGTTCCTAGGGTTATGTGATCATCAGCCTCATTGAAGTTCACATGGTCCTTGTGACCTAAGTGATTAATCTATATGTATACATGATAGAATTTTCTTTCCTTTTGGGTATATATTAATACCTATGCTTTGGGAATTTATTTTTTCCTAAAATATACAATGCCCATTTGGCTAGCGTCAAAAAATGCCCCCCCCCCACAAAAGTGATGTTCGAAGGAACAATGAGACAGTTATGAGGTAGGAAATGAATTCATGAGTCTCTTATGATTTCTCTGGTTGGAATTCAAAACATCTTTTGGTCTTTTATAAGTCCATTAATATTCCTTGAGGTTCCCTATAAATAAGGGGTGAGAGGCTAGTCATTTGACCGGTGACATGAAGCTCCATAGCTCTCAAAGCCTCCTCTCTCGTGCGATTGTTTTGCAAGACAACTTTGCATGACCTTATCACAAGAACCATACAAGAGACCTAATCATGTGATCATGTCACTTGACCTCTTTTTGTGATCACCTTGTCTAAATATCTCACTTAATCAATCCATGAACTAATCAATGGTAATTTATTTGAACTTTGATGCACACCCTTGGCCATTAGTCTATCTTATGTGATTCGGTTGTCTCTTGAGGATTTTTTCATGATATACTAATCTTTATGTGATTCACGTGACCTTCACATGGTAACATGATTATATGTATTAAGAAAAATTATGTGATCAAAAGATGTTTTATGGATTATGTGATTTTTGTGACCTAGAATGGATCAGGTGGTCCATGTAATGTTTTCCATGTTATGCACTTATTTTGTTTGATTAGCACAACTGATTCTCTCTTAATGGTTACATATCTTCTAATATACTCTCTATTCTCTTTAAATATGTCCTCTATTTTTCAAATGTCTTCTTATGTGGTAGACTGGAGAGACCTTATTTCCTGGAACCATAATGTCAATCATCGATACAAAGTATTTTATAACAATGATGTTTTAAAGGTTCTCATTCTGACTGAACATCAAAATTATCCTCTATTGAACAGACTACCTTTATATAGATTTGGAAATTAGGATGCTAGTTCTATTATTCACCTGAATACAACCTTTAGTCTCACATGCTGTCACTCTCTGTTGACTATATTAAAATGATAGTTTCTGAGGATAGTCAGTTAATTGTGGCACCGTTCTTATGGAAATATTATACATTTAAAAATTCACCATGGTTTCATATATTCATGATCTCACTCAGCAATTGATTTCTCATATTTACTCAAACATGCTCATCTTCTCTCTAGAATACCAAAAAAGTGTCTTGAGCTGAAAGTGTGATTTGCACCCTAGTGGTAATTTCTCTGATGAATGGGCATGGCCATTTTGGGTTAGGTAGATCTGTACAAAATTACCCTATCAATTGCATGCTATTCATCATTACGAGGAGACATATATTTTTTAGTTTATCATGTACCATAAACCATAATTCCATAGTGAGTTTATTATTTTATGGTTTCTAGGAACCAAAACTATTTATGTATCCCATGGCGAGTAGAAATTGGCCTATGAAATATTTTTAAGCTTGGGGGAATAGTTCTATTAGTGGAAACATATGATGAAAACCTTCCCGTTGAGAATGTTTGGGCTGGAAATAAATAGACTCAGACCTTAGCAGGCGACATTCTTTCCATTGTAAAGGAGAGGTAGAAAAAGGATTTGTACTTGAATTTGATTATTTAATTCAATGAATGGACTAATATCTTCTATTATGGAAGTGGGGCTCAGACATCTATCGTACGCCCTCATCTGCGCCCTTCTCGACATGTTTGAAATGTCATGGGATCATTTTGCGCTACTCTAGAAGCTAGAGAGTATGCCTCATGGGGCTACCAAGTGAGACTACATGTATCCCTAAGTATTTGGTTAGCAGGATACTTGGCCATGTTTTTAAATAGAGGGCTCTTCTCTATTGGGGATTCACATTTGGGAATATGGGTCTTCATGTTGGTTATAGAAGCACAAATGCTAGAAGGGAAACCTCTCAACCTATCCATTCCAAAACTTTCTTATTTTTATCAGCATCATGGCCATTTTCAACAGGGTAATATACCATATCAAATTAGTGACCCTTTTAAATTATTATTTTATTGGATAGGTGATCATTTTTAGCATTATAAGCATCAGAATACTACCAAAATTCCTGATGCTCTATTCTGTCCTAGGATTCTAAATGTCTCTGGGGTTGAGGTGATGTATTTAGGTGATGAAAAGGTTATTAAATGATGTTTCCCATATTAGTATTGATAGTTAATATATCATGCCTAGTTGTTGTTTGAGAATCCCATATGTCTTTCTGTAGAAGTTGATATGTGGTATGTTAATGCATGGCCCCTTTGATGTTATTAAATGATTTTTCACATATTAGTTACAATATTAATTGGCCATGTAATTGTTGTTAAGAATTTTATTTTTCTTAGAATTCTTGTTTGGTTTGTTTTTCAGGGAAGTGGTGCAGCATAAGCAGAAATGCTATTTTTTTTCGGGTCAGCATTTCGCGGAGGTTTTAACCACCGCTAAAGTTTTACCACTTATACATTTAGAGGCGGTTTAAACCGCCGCTAAATGTAATCGGAAATACACTTAGCAGAGGTTAAAACCTCCGCTAAATCACGCATGAATTAGTGGCGGTTTTAACCACCGCTAAGCAGGCGCATGACACGCCTGAATTTCGCGGCGATTATAGCCGCCGCTAATTAAATAACCCGTAAAACTGCCGCTAAATTTACCAAAAATCGCCACGAAATGACGTACTACGACGCTTTTCTTTGACCGCTGCGAAATGCATAAAATTTCCGCTAATAGATTGTTGACGCGCAGTTTAGCGGTGGTTTCTGTAAACTGCCTCTAAGAGGAGGTTTTCTTGTAGTGACACTTAGAAATAAATCATCATTTAATAATTATAAAACTACATGAGAGAACATGGTGTAAGAAAAAAACAATGATAAATTATATCATATAGTCCATTAAAAGGACTTCTATTCACTTATTAAACTTTTCATCTACTTCACAAAGTAGTTTTTTAAACTAGTTTATAACAAATATCTTTATACAAGCTCAGAAAACATGTTATAATAGTTTTCAGCTCAGTCAACCACGCTGACTTGACAACCTTAACATTTCAAAAACTACCTATAAATTTATCCTCTACCTAAGTAAGAGATCTCCACTGTTAGGGCCAATAGGGGCCTATATACCCTGAGAGGGGGGGGGGTGAATCAGGGTATGGATATTCTTTTTCAAAGTTCTTCCTGCCCCGCTGGATCTTGACCTCTTTGTTACAAGGGTCACTTTGTTTGCACTTTTGTGTATGTTATGATCACTTACTTTCTCCTTTATTTGATGATGATGCTTTAAATGCAATGCAGGCAAATTAGCAGGCAGACGCAGAGATTTTTACTTGGTTCACCGCAAAGGGCTACGTCCAAGGAGCATACGCCGATAAGTTGCAGGTCGTGCCAATTCCACTAGACTTCACAAGTTGTGGATTACAATGTTCGGGCTAGATCACTTCTATGCCCAGGCTCACTGCCTATACAATGTTTAGGGTCATCTCACTGCTTTCCCAAGGGTCACTCCCTATTTCTCTCTCTCTGGCTCACTGCCGGTGGAGAGGATCACCTTCTTCCTCTTCCTCAGCTCACAGCTCTTGGAAGGGATTCACTCACAGTTTATAGACCTGTAGGTCTCTTCATTTCCATTAAGAAATGCATCTTTCACTTTATATAGATTCTCTGTTGAAGTTCAACTTTCACCCGTAGATGAAGACCCCTTTGCCACTATCCACTGGGAAAACCAATTTGGAAACACCTTCGCAAAGCACTCAACTTCGCTAGGCTCCCAATTTCGCGAAGCTCAAACAAGCCTTCGCGAAGCTCCTGCCTTTTCGCGAAGCTCTCTCGCGAAGCACTCTCACGAAGCACTCTCGCGATGCTCAAGCCGCCGCAAAGCAACGACCCTCGTGAAGGTTAGTCCGTCGTGGAGCTCCTGTCTCTCCGCGAAGCTCACTGAGCCAACGCGGGGCACACACCTTTCGCTGAGCTAGAATAGCCGCCACGAAGCTCCCCTTTCGTGAAGCACACTTCCTTCGCGAACCACCTCTGTGAACCGAGATCAATGGATTTTCTCTGAAATTTTTCTCTACTTCTCTCGAGGGGGTCGGCCTCTATTTATAGGAAATTCCACCGACCCTCGTCCCTTCCGCGCGAAGTCAACGCCACGTCATCTCAAATCGCGAAGCTCCAAAGATTCTGCCGGAATTATGTCCAAATCGCGAAGCACCACGGCAATTTGCTGTTCGCGAAGCTTGACGTAGTCGCGATGAATCACCGTCAACATACCTTCACGACTTCGTCGCGAAGCTCCCTCGCGAAGCCCAACATTCCTTCGCGCCTTCGCCGCGAAGCTCCCTCGCAAAGCACTTCACTGCCGCGATGCGCTTCAGCCTCTGCTCTTCGCGAAGCTTGACGTAATCGCGAAGACTCACCACCTCCATTCTTCTGGTCTTCGTGAAATCCAATCCATACCTCCTATCTTCACGAAATTCATGCCTTTTCCATATTAAATTATGCTCTTCATGGAAATCCACTTTTTGCGATGCTTACCAAACTCCAAATTTTGGACCCCAAAAATTCGGCAAACACTAGGAAACGGCGCCACCTTGTACTTCTCTTTTGTACTGCCTCCAGATCGTCCTTTCCTTTGTCATCGTTCTTTGTCAACATGGAATGTCAACAACTTCTTGAGAACTCGACAATTATCCATGGAAACCTGCTTTGTCAACAAACACAATCAACCCAAAAATGCTGCAATGTTACCATGAGGGATTTTTTCCCAACAATCTTTCCCTTTGGGTTTGTTGACAACTCTTTACAACTCTTCTCAGAATGATTTTCTGCACTTTGATACCTCACTGAGTCTTCTTCCAGTCGCTACCATCATTCGCCTCTTGCGATTCTGATAGTATTCAAGGATTCACTTAACACGTACTCTAAGCCCACATGAGCAATGCTCGGTGTGAGAAACAAGAGTAGTATGAAAAGTTCATCAATGAATCACTTCATGTCAGACCCCAATTGTCCATTCCACCCTGCTACCAATTCTTAAATTGATACCAATTGTTGAACCACACTGATACCAATTGGTGAATTCTTAAGTTGATACCAATTGTTGATAGCTGGACACCGTCTCACACCATTCCAACACCACTGTTCTTCTTTTATCACGATCCTCAGCTGTCGTGATTTCTATGCTTTGATCGATCACTTCTAGCATCGTCAGATTTTAAAACGCTCTCCCCCTTTTTCATTGCTCCCCCTTTCTGGCTGCTCCACCTGTCAGCTTCTCCCCGTATCTTTCATGATTTCTCAAATAACCACACTGTCTCTCAATCACCATTTTCTCCCCCTTTAACAAACACTATTTTCTCCCCCTTTGTCAACGAACCCAAAGGTCACTCCTTTGTAGTCTGTAACATAGTAGAGAACACATATCAGCAGATTAGGGAAAAATACATCAGACCTCGGGGAGAGGGGGGGTCCCACATCCACACTATTTCAAGTGTAGGGAATCGACTGAACTCCCAGAGCCAGTCAATGCCTCTCAAAAGCTTCCTTGGGTAAGGCCTTTGTCAGAATGTCTGTAACCTATAGCTCTGTAGGCACATACTCCAACTTCATGATCCCATGCTCAACCTTCTCCTTGATAAAATGATACTTAATCTCAATGTGCTTTATCCTTAGATAATGGATGGGATTTTTTCTAAGATTTATAGCACATGAGTTGTCGCACTAGATTCCGATCAGAGACTTCACTTCAACTCCTATATCTTCAAGCTGTTGTTTCATCCACAATAACTGTGTGCATGCTTGAGTGGCCGCAATATACTCAGCTTCTGCGGTTCTCAATGAAATGAAATCTTGCTTCTTTCTTAGCCAAGAAATACACAATCCACCAAGATAGAAAGCACCACCTGATGTTGATTTCCTATCATCCGCTGAACCTGCCCAGTCTGCATCAGTATATCCCAATAACTCTGTCTGAGATTTATCAGTATATGTCAAGCCGAAATCCACTGTGCCCTGGATATACCGAAGTATTCTTTTCACTTCAATCATGTGGCTTTCCTTGGGATTACTCTGATATCTCGCTACTTGGCATGTGGTGAACACAATTTCAGGCTTTTTTGTGGTCAAGTACAGCAAACTGCTGATAATCTGCCTGTTTTTAGTGAAATTAACTGCCCTGCCATTGTCATCTTTTGATGATTTTATCCGGGTAGAAACCAGAGTTTTCGTCTCCTTGTAATTTTCCATTCCAAATCATTTCAAACCCTCCTTGGCATACTTGGATTGAGAAATGAATGTGCCATTCCTGCCTTGTGTAACCTGTAAACCAAGGAAAAACATCAGCTCACTAATCATAGACATTTCGAACTCATGTTTCTTGAATTCAGAAGATTGTACCCACTATGCTTCATCTGATCTTCCAAATATTATGTCTTCTTCCTTGACCAGATTCACCATCCTTTGATTACTATTGTTGTTGAAATAAAGATTGTAATCAAATCCCCCACGTTGAAAACCAATCTTCTTCAAATACTGATATAGCCTTCAGTACCATGCTCTTGGGGAGTATGCTTTGCACACCAATCGTGATTTGTTTCGAATCATTGTGCCATCTTCGTTCATCTTATTTTGAAAGACCCATTTTGTCCCGATGAAGTTCTTATCTATTATCCTCGAAACAATCTTCCATTTCTGATTCTTCTCAATCTGATCTATCTCTTCATTCATGGATGAACCCAGTTTTCATCATTAGCTGCATCAGCAATGCATTTTAGCTCTACTTGAGGTAGGAAAGATGTATGCTACAGTGACTTCATTATTAGTGTTTGAACAGGAGCTTCCTGATCACCAATGATATTTTGTCTATCCATTTCAGCTCAGCTCTTTGGCTTTCTTGTAAGCACAAACTAGACACTTTTGTGTTCATCATCGGTGTCTTCTTCTGAATCATTATCAGCCACTTCTTCTCTCCCTGTGTTACTTACTTCCTCATCACTTTCATCAGGAATTTGTTCACTGACTCATTTTTCAGGGGCATCATTCCTTTCAACTACTTCTCGCAGCTTCTTGGTATCCTGAAAACAGTCAGCTGATACCATATTGTTAGAGCAAATAGATAAGCATGAAATACATTGTTACTGCTGCTTCTCCCTGTGTTTCTTTCTTCCCTCAATAGGAAACACCTGAGCTGAGTAATCCAATTATTTCATTGAAGGCTCTTGAATCTGATTTGGATTTAGAATGCTCCCCCTGTGTTACACAACACTTCTATCTGGTAGGCCCAACGGTAGAGACCCATAACCATTCTTTTCCACGTGCACAATTTATACTAATCTGGCACTCAGCATCGAGCCATTAACCAAATCTCTAAGCCTACTGAGTTGGAACTCGGTGTAGGAAACAAGAGACAAAGTTAACAACACAATTATATTCTATTGTGCTCTGTTGCTCCCTTTCTTATTCAACTCTGGTACCTGATTTGAATCAATTGAAACTGTACAGCATATCACATATCCACTTTGCATCCTTAGATGCCACTTCCCCTTGGATCGTATCTCCCTAGAACCTGAAACACGTGGATCATCAGTTAATAGCATTTTTATACATAGGGAGAGGGGTTTGTTGTTTCTCAAATCCTCAAAATGAGGATAGTGGTTGATCCTGATGGGTCAACCCTTTGATTTTTTTCTTGGAGGGCATCACACTCCTTTCTTGCTTCCTCCAGCTGCCTAGCCAACTTCAACTGTTCTGGCCATATGACTAGGCATTCATTGCCTACATTCTGAGCCTTTTTCTGATATGTAGATTTTGTAGGATCAGCCTTTCTCACCGCTTGGGGTATAAACCCGCTAGTACACATTTCCTTCTTTGAGGTTCTACCAAAATTCCATTTTCCTTGATTATTTCTCTGAGTAAGAACCTATCTGTTTGGAATCTTCCCTTTCTTCTTCTCCCATCTTAGGGGTCTTCCTCTTTCCTTCACTTCTCTCTTTGAAACACGACTTGTGAGTTTTTCAATGCATTCTTTATTTATCTGCCTTTTATCAGATGTTTGAATCACTACACTCTTTTTCACTGGTGGTGAGTCCTCCATTGAACATTAATTCTTCTTTATCACGGCTGGAGTAGATCTCCCCTTAATCTTCCAGGTTTGTTCACATTCTCTCCTTGAGAGCGGTTGTGAGTACGACAAAGGAGGTGACTAATACACTTTTCGTTCAGCTCCATGTGATTATCCTAAGGCTTTAGGCCTATTTTTCACCTTACCACTTTGTCTCCCAATGTATAATTTCTCATTATGTACCACTGGAGTTGGTAATCTCTTTCTCGGGTCTTTTTCCTTCCCCGCTTTCTTCTTACTGCACTGTCTGGCCAAATGCCCATGATCAGAACATATGAAACATTTTCTATTAAAGGCATACCTCATTTCATCACTTCTCTGCTGAGATGTTGATGCAACTTGTTTTCTTCTTCTGGCATCGATCTCCTGAGCTTCCTGACACATACTCATGGTGTGTCCCATTCTTCCACAGTAATATCATTTTAAAAATGCTTTCCTTTGAGAGACTCTACTCTCTGATTTCTCCGGATGCTTCTTCTTATTCTGGGATTTAGCAAAGTTTCTATTTTCACAGCCTGATATGTATTCATGAGCCTCTAAACAGAAGCTTGATGTGTGGCCGTGAATCCCGCAGAAATAGCACATGTCATCACTTCTTTTTGTAATTGTCCTTTTAGGCCTATCTCCAACACCTGCAGGATCTTTTCCATTTCTATAACTGTTCACGGATCTCTTTCTGTCATGCACAGAAGGGGATTCATCAAACCCAATACCAGCTTTTCCAAAACTTGCTGGTCTTTGAGCTGAGAAAATATTCTGTAGTTTCTCTTCAGAAATAGCATACCTATTCTTCATTTTATCATCACTTGTCGAAGGATGATCAAATAGCAAGTGTAAGGCATCCTTCATTTTTGGCATTCCTTTAGCATTGGATTTCTCCACATCCTTCTTTACTGATTCTAGATCCTCTTCCAACTATTTAATCTTTGTCTCCCTTGATTCAAGTTGGACATCCAGTTCTTTCTTGAGAAGCTTCCCGCTACTCACCTCATCTTCTAGTTCCTGTGTGAGCTTTTCCACAATTGCACTTTGCTTCACTACTTTTAATTTTTCCTCAGAAACAGATTTAGAGACAGATTCATTCTCTTGTTGTAGGATTCGATTCTTCTGAACTTCTTCAGACAACTGTACTGCTAGATCATCATTTCTAGCTTTCAGATTCTGTACTTCAACTGACTTTTGATTCTCTTCATAATCATCAGCCTTTTGTTTTCATTTCATTTTAGCCATATTTTGTAGTTCATTGGCATGAGAATCATTCTTCTCTGTTAGGTCAGTAACTATGTCAATAAGCCTTTGATTTAAGCCTCTTAGCTTTTTGACCTCAATCTCCAATACTTTGATCCGGATATCTTTAGATTTGTCTTCTTCGGTGTTTCCAACATCAATTGGAATATCAGGTTCTTCGATGCACTTTACTTGATCTTTCACTTTTCTATTCAAGCCATCGATCTCCCTTTTCTGTTCTTCAATCTTAATCTTATACTCACTAACTGATTCTGAGTTCTCTCGTGTTGATAACTTGATTTTCTCAATTTCTTCCATCAACTCAGACTTCTCTTCTTCCTGCTGCTGCATATAGAGTTTGGCATCGTGAACAACTTTGTTGGATTTCTTTGTTTTTTCTCTCCAAACATCTATCTCCTCAAGAGCAGCCTCTAACTCAGCTCGCATATTTATTCTTCCTTCAATTTCTTCTTATGTTTCAGTATCACTCTGATGCTCATGTACTTCACTCATTCCAACATCATGATTGAGTGAATAAATCTTTTCCCTATCAGATTCATCAAGACCTTCCTTCAGTAAGCTGTTTGATTCTTTTAATTGAATCACACTTTTTCCATACATACTTCCAAACTGAGGGATACCACCTAACTTCTGCTTCTTCTTGGATGTTTTTCCCTTTCCCATGGCTCACCGAGATAAGAGCAGACTGATTCTTTAAACACACAGATCGACTACACCAAGTTGGAGCAAAAAAATCTGATAAAAGAAACCTTCCCTCTGATACTAATTGTTAGGGCCAATAGGGGCCTATATACCCTGACAGGGGGGGGGGGGTGAATCAGGGTATGGATATTCTTTTTCAAATTTCTTCCTGCCCCACTGGATCTTGACCTCTTTGTTACAAGGGTCACTTTGTTTGCACTTGTGTGTATGTTATGATCACTTACTTTCTCCTTTATCTGATGATGATGCTTTAAATGCAATGCTGGCAAATTAGCAGGCAGACGCAGATATTTTTACTTGGTTCACCACAAAGGGCTACGTCCAAGGAGCATACGCCGACAAGTTGTCGTTCGTACCAATTACACTAAACTTCACTAGTTGTGGATTACAATGTTCGGGCTAGATCACTTCTATTCTCAGGCTCACTGCCTATACAATGTTTAGGGTCAGCTCACTGCTTTCCCAAGGGTCACTCCCTGTTTCTCTCTCTCTGGCTCACTGCCGGTGGAGAGGATCACCTTCTTCCTCTTCCTAAGCTCACTGCTCTTAGAAGGGATTCACTCACAGTTAATAGACATGTAGGTCTCTTCATTTCCATTAAGGAATGCATCTTTCTTTTTATATAGATGCTCTGTTGAAGTTCAACTTTCACCCGTAGATGAAGACCCCTTTGCCACTATCCACTGGGCAAACCACTTTGGAAACACCTTCGCAAAGCACTCAACTTCGCTAGGCTCCCAATTTCGTGAATCTTAAACAAGCCTTAGCGAAGCTCTTGCCTTTTCGCGAAGCTCTCTCGCGAAGCACTCTCGCGAAGCACTCTCGCGAAGCACTCTCGCAATGCTCAAGCCACCGCAAAGCAATGGCCCTCACGAAGCTTAGTCCGTCGTGGAGCTCCTGCCTCTCCGCGAAGCTCACTGAGCCAACGCGGGGCACACACCTTTTGCGGAGCTAGAATAGCCGCCATGAAGCTCCCCTTTCGTGAAGCACACTGCCTTCGCGAACCACCTCCGCGAACCGAGAGCAATGGATTTTCTCTGAAAATTTTCTCTACTTATCTCGAGGGGGTAGGCCTCTATTTATAGGTAATTCCACCGACCCTCATCCCTTCTGCGCGAAGTCAACGCCACGTCATCTCAAATCGCGAAGCTCCAAAGATTCTGCCAGAATTCTGTCCAAATCGCGAAGCACCACGGCAATTTGCCATTCGTGAAGCTTGACGTAGTCACGAAGAATCACCGTCAACATACCTTCGCGACTTCACCGCGAAGCTCCCTTGAGAATCCCAACATTCCTTCACGCCTTCTCCGTGAAGCTCCCTCGCAAATCTCTTCACCGCCGCGATGCGCTTCAGCCTCTTCCGTTTGCGAAGCTTGACGTAATCGTGAAGACTCACCGCATCCATTCTTCTGGTCTTCGCAAAATCCAATCCATACATCTTATCTTCGTGAAATTCATGCCTTTTCCATATTAAATTATTCTCTTCATGAAAATCCACTTTTCGTGATGCTCACCAAACTCCAAATTTTGGACCCCAAAAATTTGGCAAACACTGGGAAACGGCGCCACCTTGTACTGCTCTTTTGTACCGAATCCAGATCGTCCTTTCCTTTGTCATCGTTCTTTGTCAACATGGAATGTCAACAACTTCTCGAGAACTTGACAATTATCCATGGAAACCTGCTTTGTCAACAAACACAATCAACCCAAAAATGCTGCAATATTACCTTGAGGGATTTTTGCCCAATATCTACCCAATTAGGTAACACATATTTTTGGATTATCCCACCATATTGTGTTTTATCCTCCTTAGTGATACTCCTATTTGATGTAAGATAATTACATTAAAGGATAAACCTAATGAGATTTATGTTGTCTCAATCCCCCTATAACAAAAAATATTCAAAGAACAAGTGAGATTTGATGAGTGAAGACAAAAATATATTCTTTAAACTCTGTAGCTTGGTATTCAACTCCCCCATTGAATGAGAACCACATTGATCAGCCAGACACTTCTTCAACACCCATTTTATATTGGGATAACTCATCTTCTTATTTACTCCAGTAATATTACTTTCTAATGAATCTATCTTATTACTTCTCTTCACTTATTCATTTTTATAATTTTGATACCATTTTATTGAAATAATAACACTTTCATCATTATTCCATTTATGATTTATTCTACTTGAGATCGCTCATTTGGACTTATTTCTGAATATACATGTTTTTCCACCTTCTTCGGATTAAATAATCTCTAGTGAATTATTCTTTACTTTGAATTTCTTCATATGATACATTTGATTATTATAATTCATACTTGGATAGGTAGGTAAAATGGTGATGTATTATTTAGCAAAGTGATATGTCTAGTTAGATCTTAGACAAACATTATCTAATGGTTGAAACTTGTTCTCAAACCTTACTCAATAATATTTAGAATACTTATAAACTTTTCATCTTTGAGTGGGTTTATTCCAACTCAATATTTGTATACTATAACCCATTTACTAGTATTAATATTATTAATTAAACCAACATCACATTTATTAGTTTCCAAAGAATCCACAATGACAATAGTGTCCATAAAATGCATACATTATTATGAAAACTACTTATTATCTAGATGTTGACAGCTACACTTCTTCCAACTTCTGGCCGTCAAATTTAGATCTTTTGTGTAAATAAAATTTTTTATAGACTCCCAACACTTTAATCATTATTTTAGACTTATGATTTTAATATTTAAAGTCACCATTTATAGTATATTTTAAATTCATATTTCCATTCTTATAATTTTCAAACTTCTAAGATTCATCTTGTTTTTCCATAAACTTGAATTTCTTCACATGTGACATTGAATCGTCCTTTTCACCAATGATTTCAAGACCCATTTCAAATTTTGAATATGATATTTATTGTCCCACCTAAATTTCATCATTCTTTGAACCTCCAGGTCTTTCCATAAACTTCTCCATTGAGTTTCCTCTAACATCCTTCATCAAATTTTAAAAGATGAATTTAAATTTATTCAATTCCTTTTTTATCATCTAACAATTTTTCTTTATCAAGTTCAAGATACTTCTCCTAATATATATCCTTTACTTCCATTTCATCTTTTAAAGACTTCTCTTCAATGAGTAACTTCTTCAAGTTATCAATATCATTCATTAACATTGAATACTTTTCAACATGAATATAATCATTGTTGCTTGGGGATTGATAGTCTTTAATTAATTTTTTATTCTCCTTGAATTTTTAGATCAATAAATAAAATTCCTTGAATTCTCATTTCATCATGAACTACATTTATATTTTTTATTCACTTAAAAAGTATTACTTTCATCACTAGTGAACTCTTACTCATTCACTATATAATAAGTAATTATTTTATCAAATTCTCTAGTCGTCTCAACTTCATCTTCATCGTCACTACTATCATTATCTTTAACCTTAGATAAAAAATTTATCTAATTCAATTAAAATAAATTATTATCTTCACCCTTTTTAGAATATTTTATTTCTTTATTACTTGAGGAACTTCTTGGATTTTCAACCCCACCATAAAAAAAATCCTCTTCATGAAAATGAGGAAAATTTACTATGAAATGTCCTATAGATCCACACTTGAAACATTTAAGTGTAATATTTCATCAAAACTTTCTTTTTCCTCTTCCCACACTTATAAAAATGAATGACATGATTTTTTTTAAATTTCATTTTGATATATTCATAATTAATATATTCTTTCTCTACATCATTATATTTTCTATTATTCTTTTTCTTCAAAGATGTAATGGGAATTTATCTACCTTCTTTTCTCTTCTACTTAAAGACAATTCCCTTTTAAATTTCATAAACAATATGAATGTTGTAACATATTTCACCTCATCATTGGATTGAGAAGTTATGGGTGTGCTACTAGGCCTTAGATGATATCCCAAGACACTAAATACTGATAATAAATTCCAAGGACCTTAAGAACATTTGGGGGGAGATTTTACCTTTGAAAGATAAAATATTAAAACTACATAAAAAATAAAAAAGAAAACCTATATATGAGGAATGAGTATAAAATAAAACTCATTACATAACCAAACCAATAAACCATATCATATTACAAGCGGAAACCAAAAGACATACTCCAAGAAAACCAAAAGACTCCAAAACTCAAAACTCTCAAATGATATCAACCAACAACACCCAACACACTCCATGATCTAAATCCACATTCCATGCTCACTGTATCAAGAAAAATCAATAAATAATTGATATACCTTTCCTTTAATTGTGTTTCAATAGATGACATATGCAAATGCACAATAGTGCCCAAGAAGAGGGTGTATCTAAACTTAGTAGGATTTCCCCAAGGAACATGCCCATCCTAAAACATGCCCCTACGATTGGGTCATGTATAATGAAAATGAAATTATAACTATCACGACCCGCCTTCACCAAGATGAGGGAAGGGACATCATATTGCCAACCCCTTCCTTCTTCAAGTTGAAGGAGAGATAATGACCCATGAGACCCGCCTTCAATAGGTCCAGGATTGGTGACTAGCACCAATGGTATAAAATCACATAATAAATGGAAGGTATTACCCTTTTTCTTCTAATAGGATCAGGAGATAATATAGTAAATCCCACAACACCAAAACTGAAAGTACAAGTACAGCTGAAAGTAAACCATTCCCATATGAATGTTCAAAGGTAAAAGATACAAGCCACAAAACTCCAAAGGTAAAAAGATACCAAGAAAAGGAAATCAACAACTGCAACTACCCCAAAGGTCTGAGCTAGTACGGTACCGCACGATCCCTAAAGTCCTACTTGAGACCGAAAAGAAGTTTTATATACGTAGGGTGAGAATAAATGTATACTCAGTAGGGAAAACCAAAGTCTCTCGTGCACAAGTGAGGAGACATTATAATGTCCTGTGGAAAAAGAGATAACAAAACACCCAACAAAGAAAAGCTATCCACCCGAACCTTACCAAGTCACGCTCCCCAAATAACGCAAGTCAAGTAACGTATAGTAATATCACATTGATATTTGGGTACCCAGCGCCACTTTCCCACTTGTTATTGAAGACATCATATGCATCGAAAAGATCCTGCCATTCTTACCATAGTCCCACTGACACACCCTGCCCGCACACACCTGGGCCTCACCGCAGTCCCATTGCCAAACCCCGCCCGCAGACACCTGGGCCACAACCTCACCGCATTCCCACTTCCAAACCCCGCCCGCAGACACCTGGTCCACAACCACCATGCATAAACATGCTAGCAAACACCTGGTTCAGAACAACTACTGTCACGCCCAAAGACACCTGGGCATCATCCCGAAGACACTTGGGAAACAACCTACCCACAAACACCTAGTCCATCCACCACAACTACCCTGCCTGAATATTCTTGGGCTAATAATGGACTTCAGGCCATCACAGCCTGCCCGAAGAGTCTTGGGCTATTCGGGAAAGGTAGCAGAAAAGAATCTAATAACCATACACTCATAGGAGTGTTGGGAAAAACACCCTACCCCATGAAATGGGAGTTTTTGGCACTTAAGTTCTCAACTTGGGTGGGGCGCGAATAAGAAACATAAAAGATACAGATATAGGTATAGGTAATAAGCACTCATCCCAACCTAGGGGTTCCAAAAACCTAAGAACAAATCCCTCGTTACTAATCATTCATGAAAGAACAGTACGACACTCACAGCCAAGCCACAACTCATTCCCAAAATCAATTCCCGTTTAAACTATTCCTGTTTTCATGTTCAAGTAACCCCATTGAGGTGAATTCACACTACTGGGCAATTAACAGGCAAAAACCGCAAGCCAGAGAAAGAAGACAGTCAAACAACAACTTAAACATTCACACCAGGTTCTCTTGTAAAGTCACAACAGTAAAGAGATAAGTGAGATACCTCAAAGTACTGGAACCAAAGAAAACCCCAAGACACAGCCCCATGTCCCCAAAATCCAGGAGCCAACGGTTTCTCAACAACAGAGGATTCCACCCCAAATCGTGATATAAGCAGAGTTACCACACAGCCTCAAATTCACAACCAGCGAAATTATAACAACAAGGGATCCCATTCCCACCCATATCACCCCAGTAATCGTCCCGTGAAAGAAATAACCAAACCACTACCACCAACACAAGGCAGGACCATGCAGGTATTTTCATATTTAAAAGATTTAACACACTCTATGGTTTCAATTCCACTATGCTTTAATCAGGGTTATCACAGAAAAGGGTTGATCCTGTTGCTTTCAATTTATTTAACCGAGTATACGTAATTAACCAATTCCATGTTATGGTTATTTAAACATCTAGGAGCACTGAGGTTCATTAGTGCACAGATAAAGACCACCAATGGCCATGATTTTCATTAAGCATAGGCCCGTACAATTCACAACACATAACAACATAAAGAGTACAACAGAACATTGATCACACCCCCCCTTTCATTATTTAAAGGTCCATTCATTATCTTCGTTAATTTTGGTTTCATCAATTTCCACGGAGGCAAAACCATGCCCACCCTGCATGATACACAGAAAGGAGAGATGAAGGAAAAAATCCCTACCTGATTGATCAAGGATCGATGTTTTTCTCCATGCGCTAAGAACAGGGGATGCGTGATTTGCATGGGAGGGACGTCGAGAACTCCAAGGACGAGCAGACGACTCGAGTGCAGGTGCATCAGGGAGAAGGAGAGGAGTTGTCCAAAAGGAAGAAGAGAAAGAAGAACTTCCTCTGCAATATATAGATAAAATCACGTTGTTACGGGATATAGGTATTTTTAACACCTTCAAAGTCGGATAGTGGTTTCTCATGTGGTTTGGGCGGTTACATACGATGGTATTAAGTGGTTATTTCATATCCCCCATCGGGGAAATTTCTAGGGATTTTTAGGTATTAATTATGGGATTTAATAAGGGTAAAAGAATTAATTACTATGGGAGAGGAAAGGTCGGGAACTGGAAAAGAATGAAGAGGACACGGTTCCACCGTCACGGTGCCACCATCACGGTGTCACCCTCACGGTGCCACCGTCACAGTGTCACCCTTATGGTGACAATGTTTTGGTGGAGCCTCACTTTTGGAAAAGTAATGGGCCAGGAGGTTCTGGGCCATTACATTAGATACCTCTCAAACTATTCTCGTCCTCAAGAATAAAAACAAACTAGAAGAGAAGAGAGGGTCCGAACAACCACCTCAAAAGATACCTCTCAGGAGTGAACGACATTATTATCTAGAAACACATCCCTCTCAAGAACCAAGCAACATACTAAGGTCAAACCGCCCAGTCATATGGGTTGGGGAGTCTCTTCCCCCATGTCAAGATACTATCCGCTTTGGGCAGCACTGACTCACCCGCACGGGTTTAATTGCATCCACCTTAATGCGCCTTGATTAGGGACCAGGTCCTCCCCTCCCCATAGCCAGGACTTTTCACACACATTTAGAGAAAAAGGAAAACCACACATTCCACAGTAAACATGGTGAAGTGTTTTATCACAAACAAGTATAAAGAGAACAACACAAAACTCAAAACAACTATGGGTACTGGGGACACATTTGTGCTTCCCATTCCCAGGTACTCTCTTCAAACCCACCATGCTTCCACAACACTTGAACTAAAGGGATGGTTCTCCCACGAAGCACCTTCTCTTGACGATCCTCGATCCTCACTGGTCTTTCCACAAAGGTCACGTCGTTCTCAATATCTTGCTCTCCCCAGCCGAGGACGTGTGAATCATCGTGTAAATACCGACAGAGCTGGGACACATGGAAAACATCATGTATCCTCAATAGTGGAGGTGGTAACTCTAGCTGATAAGACACTTCACCGACCCGCCACAACACTTCCAAGGGTCCGATGAATCTGGGAGAAATCTTACTCCCTCTACCGAACCTTTTTTGTCCACGCTGAGGAGAGACCTTCAAGAACATGTGGTCTCCAACCTCAAACTCTAAGGGCCTCCTCCTGCTATCAGCAAACGACTTCTATCAGTCCTGGGCCACCTTCATCCTTTCCCGTATAAGCTAAACCTTCTATGTCATGCTTTGTACCACTTTCGGGAAAAGAACACTCATTTCCCTAACCTTAGTCCAGCACACCGGTGAGAGACACAACCTTCCGTATAAGGCTTCAAACAGAGCCATGGCAATGGTAGAGTGATAGCTATTATTGTAGGAAAACTATACCAGAGGCAAGTGTCGCACCCACGATCCTCCTGAGTCCAGATCACATGCTCGCAGCATATCCTCATAGGTCTGGATGGTGTGCTTTGTCTGTCCATATTTCTAGGGATGGAAAGCAGTGCTAAGACGTAGCTGGGTTCCAAAAACATGTTGCAATCCTCTCCAGACTTGTGAGGTAAACCGTGCATCCCTATCTGAGAATATGGATCTTGGAACTCCATGAAACTGCACAACCTCATCCATGTACTTTCGTGCTAAGGCATCTACTGCACCCGACTCCTTGATTACCAGAAAGTGAGCTGACATCATCAACCGGTCCACCACTACCCAAATAGTGTCGCAACCTCCTTGAGCCTTAGGTAGTCCCATGACGAAATCCATCGAGATGTCATCCCACTTCCACTCGGGAACATCCAGAGGCTGCAAAAAACCACCTGGAATGCGGTGTTCAGCCTTCACCTGCTGATATACCAATCATTTGGCCATGAACTCTGCCACCGCCCGCTTCACCCCAGGCCACCGGAACTGACCTCTCAAGCCGCAGTACATCTTAGAAACTCCCGAGTGCACTACTAGGGGTGAGTTGTGGAACTCACTAAGGACTCTCTCACGCATCGCCTCTATAACAAACAACTTACCTCAGAAAATCACCCGATTCTGACCATCCTCCATCAACCCTTGCGGAGCATCCCCTTGGTTAACTTGGTCACACATCACCTCACTTTCCGAGTCTCCCCATTGGGAATCCTCTACCTGCCGCAACAGAGATGATTGCACTATAATCTGATACAGGAAACCTATACCACCTTCCATCCCAGCATCTAGGTGCAGGACAGCCAACTCTTCCATTACCTTCCAAGCATCTGCCGACTCCCAGAAGATGGAGTTCATGAGTCCCATGAATACAGCTAGTGCGTTCGTAATGCCGAACAGCATGACTACAAACTCTAAGTGCCCATATCTGCACCTGAAGGCAGTCTTCGAGATGTCACCCTCCTTCACCCGTACTTGGTGATATCTAGACCACAGATCGATCTTTGAGAACCAACCCTCTCCCCTTAGCTGGTCGAAGAGATCATCTATCCTTGGGAGGGGGTAGCAATTCTTGACCGTCACCTAATTCAGCCTCCTGTAGTCTATACACAGCCTTAGACCACCATCTGCCTTCTTCGCAAACAACACAAGAGCACACCACGGTGACGCACTTGGCCGAACAAAACCCTTATTTATTAGATCGTCAATCTGGATCCGTAACTCTCGCATCTCAGAAGGTGCCATCCGATAGGGAGCCATCAAAATCGGGCAGGCACCAGGTTGCAAGTCTATCCCGAACTCAACATCGTGTAGAGGGGGTAGAGTCGCCACCTCCTCAAGAAAGACGTCCATAAACTCACTGAAGATTCCTGGGTCTTCCACCATTTCTGCATCTACTGACTCCACTGATAGTTCAGACAACAACGAAAGGAGGGGCTCTTCTCGCCCACTTCTTCTGTAACAACCCCGCTCGCTGACGAAGGTTACACCTTGACCACCCAAATCTGAAAAAACAACCCTTCCTCGGAATTATTCAATGACGGCACCCATAGAGAACAACTATTCAATGCCTAGGATGACATCATATGGATGTATCTGCAACAATAATAGATCCCTGATGGACTGATGCGACCCTATCATCAGTCTACACCCTCGGAAAACATAAGATAAGTCGGTCTAGCCTTCGACTGGCATGCTCAGCACCAGAGGTGTTGAAAGTCTCTCTACATCTAAACCCAAATCACAGGCCAGACCGAGTGTAAAAAAGGAGTGAGAAGCTCTGGTATCAAACAAGGCATAGAAAAAAGTACTAAACAAGTTGATCGTACCTCGAACGACCTCTGGCCCTACTAGAATTGTTGCCTCTATGGTGTGCAACTGCCCACGCTCAGCTCCTCTACCTCTCTACTACCGGCCGCCTCCCCAACCATGCCCTGGATGAGGTCCTTGAGGAGCACCCTAAGTTCAGCCTCCTCCTGCAACATCAGCCCTCATAGGGGCGGGAGCCTGCTGCCCCTGCTACTGCTAAAAGGGCCTTGTTGGAAACTGTTTTGGCTGAAGTGGGTGCTGAATCTGCCCACCCTTGCTGTATTGCACTCTGTTCGGGAACTGATTCCAAATATTTCCATGGATCTCATAGATGAAACAACTCAGTCCTAGGCCTGAAAGGAAGGGGTGAGGACCAGGGGATCGGAACTGGAACTGTTGAGGCCTGCTTCCTACCGGTCGAAACCTAGAGGGTCCTGATGTCGGGGGCCTTCTACTGACGGCTTTCCCCTTCGACGGGCCCAACTGGATCCCTTCTCACGACACACCTCCCAGCATGTGCATCCTCTCTACCACTTCAGCCTTCTTATGCACCTCCAGGGAAGTCGGTAAGTAAAAGGGAACAACAACATACTGAAGAGGAGTTCGGAGTGCCTCATCTAGACGTCTCGCCCAAGACTCCTCATTCAGAAAAAGGTCCGGAGCAAAGCGAAGGAGATCCTTGAACTTTATCCCCAACTCTCTCTCACTGACATACTCCCCTACTAGAGGGAGAGTATCTCCTGTCTCTTCTCATCCTTCATCATGGAAGAGATAAATTCTGCCCGGAACTCCTTCTCGAAGTCAGCCCACGCAACCTCAGTCTCCCGCTTCTCTCCAAGATACAGCATCCACCACTGACGCACTGCTCCCCGCATCTGGCTGACGGAAAGAGGCACCCAGTACTCTATCGGAGGCCGAATCAAGCCGAAAGATATCACTATCTCCTCGAGCCAGCTCTCTGTCTCCACGTCTGAGATGCTACCCTTGTACTTCCTGAGGGCCTGTCGCTGAAAAGCTCGAAGCGTCTTCTGCCACTGGTTATCCTCCTCCTCTCGGTCGATCCTCTATTGATCGGATAAGTCAACCTCATGGGGCTCGATCATCTTTACTAATCATGTTCGCCTCCCTGGTGCCATAGCTGCAAGGTAAACAAGGAATGCCTAAGCCCGAGTAGTGTAGAATATTGTTCTTAAATTTTCTTAGACTTCTTAGTTTATTTTGAACTCCCAAGACACCCATGAAACAGGAAAATACAAGTCATTATGATTCATGTACCTTTCCTAGGGTCTCTAACCTACAATCATTGTGGCCTCACTTTGTCGTTCGGTAGGTTCAGAGTCCTTGCATTGGATCACGGGGGCCCCTAAAATCCCATGTCCTAGCTGGTCTTCCCTGACCTAATTCACACACCAAGGTCACCCAACATTGTTTCCCTACCATCCCATGCAATCCTCACTGTGCCTAAATCCAGACCCCATCATATCTCTCAAACCTCTCCTCTGATACCATTCTGTCACGACCCGCCTTCACCAAGATGAGGGAAGGGACATCAGATTGTCAGACCATTCTTTCTTCAAGTTGAAGGAGAGATAATGAACACCAAGACCCGCCTTCAATAGGTCCCAGAGTGGCGACTAGCACCAAGGGTATAAAATCACACACTAAATGGAAGGCATTACCCTTTTTCTTCTAATAGGATCGGGAGATAAGATAGTAAATCCCACAACACCAAAACTGAAAGTACAAGTACGGCTGAAAGTAAATCATTCCCATATTCATGTTCAAAGGTAAAAGATACAATCCACAAAACTCCAAAAGGTAAAAAGATACTAAGAAAATAAAATCAACAACTACAACTGCCCCAAAGGTCTGAGCTAGTACGGTCATGCACGATCCCTGAAGTCCTCCTGGAGACCTGAAAGCAGTTTTATATACGTAGGGTGAGCATACAAGTATAATCAGTAGGGAATACCAAAGTCTCTCGTGCACAAGCGAGGAGACATTCTAATTTCTAGTGGAAAAAGAGATAACCAAACACCCAAAAAGGAAAATTTATCCACCTGAACCTTACCAAGGCACGCTCCCCAAATAATGCAAGTCAAGTAATGTATAGTAATAGCACATCGATATTTGGGTACCCCATGCCACTTTCCCACTGGTTATTGAAGACATCATACGCATCGAACCAATCACTCCATTCTTACCACAGTCCCACTACCACACCCCACCCGCACACACCTGGGCCATAACCTCACCGCAGTCCCACTGCCAAACCCAACCCGCAGACACCTGGGCCACAACCCCATCGCAGTCCCACTTCCAAACCCCGCCCGCAGACACCTGGGCCACCACCACCACGCGTAACCACACCCACAAACACCTGGGTCAGAACAACCACTGCCACGCCTGAAGACACCTGAGCCTCATCCTGGAGACACTTGGGAAACAACCTACCCGCAAACACATGGGCCAACCACCACAACTACCCTGCCTAAGGATTCTTGGTCTAATAATGGACTTCAGGCCATCACAGTCTGCCCGAAGAGTCTTGGGCTATTCGGTAAAGGGAGCAGAAAAGGATCTAATAACCAGCCACTCATAGAAGTGTTGGGAAAAACACCCTCCCCCATGAAATGGTAGTGTTCGACACTTAAGTGCTCAAATTGGGTGGGGTACAAATAAGAAACATAAAAGCTACAGATATAGGTATAGGTAACAAGAACTCATCCTAACCTAGGGGTTCCAAAAGCTAAGCACAACGCCCTCATTACTAATCATTCATGAAAGAATAGTACGAAACTCACGGCCAAGTCAAAAATCATTCCCAAACCAATTCCCATTTAAACCGTTCATGTTTTCACGGTCAAGTAACCCCGTTTAGGTGAATTATACACTACTGGGCAATTAACAGGAAAAAACTGCAATCCAGAGAAAGAAGATAGTCAAACAGAAAATTAAACATTCACACCCATTTCTCTTGTAAAGTCACAACAAAAAAGGGATAAGTGAGATCCCTCAAAGAACTGGAACCAAAGAAAACCTCGAGACACAGCCCCATTTCCCCAAAATCCAAGAGCTAATGGTTTCTCAACAATAGAGGATTCCAACCCAATTCATGATATAATCAGAGTAACCACACAACCTCAAATTCACAACTAGCGAAAGTATAACAACATGGGATCCCATCCCCACCTATATCACCCCAGCAATTGGCCCGTGAAAGAAACAACCAAACCACTACCACCAACACAAGGCAGGATCATGTAGGTATTTTCAGATTTAAAAGACTTAACACACTCCATGGTTTCAATTCCACTGTGCTTTAACTGGGGTTATCACAGAAAAGGGTTGATCCTGGTGCTTTCAATTTATTTAACCGAGTATACGTAATTAACCAATTCCATGTTACGGTTATTTAAACATCCAAGATAACCAAGGTTCATTAGGGCATAGAGAAAGACCACCAAAAACCATGATTTACAGTGAGCATAGGCCCGTAAAATTCACAACACATAACAACATAAAGAGTACATCATAACATCGATCACACTAACCTTTCATTCTTTAAAGGTCCATTCATTATCTTTGTTAAGTTCGGTTTCATCAATTTCCACAGAGGCAAAAGCATGCCCACCCCGCATGATACACAGAAAGGAGAGACAAAGAAGAAAATACCTACCTTATTGATCAAGGATCGACGTTTTTCTCCATGCGCCAAGAATAGGGGATGCACGATTTGTAGGGGAGGGACTTCGGGAACTCCAAGGATGAGCAGACGACTCGAGCGCAAGCGCACTAGGGAGAAGGAGAGGAGTTGGCCAAAAGGAAGAAGAGAGAGAAGAACTTCCTCTGTGATATATAGATAAAATCCCGTTGTTACGGGATATGGGGATTTTGAACGCCTTGAAAGTTGGATTGTGGTTTCCCGCGTGGTTTGGGCGGTTACACACGATGGTGTTAAGTGGTTATTTAATATCCCCCATAGGGGACATTTCTAGGGATTTTTAGGTATTAATTATCGGCTTTAATAAGGGTAAAAGAATTAATTACTGTGGTAGAAGAAAGTTTGGGAACTGGAAAAGAATGAATAGGACACGGTGCCATCGTCACGGTGTCACCCTCACGGTGTCATCGTCATGGTGTCACCCTCACGGTGCCACCGTCACGGTGCCACTGTTTTGGTGGAGCCTCACTTTTGGAAAAGTAATGGTCCCAGAGGGTCTGGGCCATTACAATAACAACCATGTATTCCAAATTCCATTCCAAACCATCCCACATAAAACCATATCATTCCTTAAGTAATTTCAATAAACACTTTTTAGTGTGTGAAATGGTAAGAACCCCGCATTTCTACATTGAGGTAGGGGTTCAAAACCTATTGGGAATAGGTACTGTAGCAACAATCTAGCATTACTATAGTAGTACTATATTAGTAGAATAACTATAGCATCAGATACACTATAGAGGTGGTGGTAACTATAGCAATAAATATAATGGTGACAACACTGTAGGAAGTCATGTAGTTGTTCGGGTCTGTAGTAGCACTATTCACCAGGGGGTATTTAGGTCATAAATTTGGGCCTATTGGCCATGTAATTGGATTTCATGCCCACTGGGCCTACTATCCATGTAATGGGATTCATTCCCACTTGGCCTATTGGTCATTTATTTAATAATTAAGGTTTTATGGGTGGGTTATCCCCTTAGGGGTCTATGGCATGTCTTTTCTGCCTATGTGTGAGGTGTGTGTGTGTTTAATGTAATTGTACCTCCAAGAACCTAATATAATATATATTAATTATAGTTACCTTTATTATCTTCCATGTAACATGTTAGTGAAAAAATGCTTCACATCACTTCGCGAGGCGGTAGTTCACCGTACACAGGAGCGACATTATCGTATCCCATACGGTATGAAATATAAAAGTGTATTTTTGATATAATGAATAAATTGGTATTATTTTGTTAGAAATATAATAAATATAATATATAAACATTATTTACATCATTATTATCGTCTATGAGAGGTGGTAATGGAAAAAAGAATGACATCAGTTCGCAAGGCGGTAGTCCGCCTTACACACAAATGATGACGTCTTAACCCATTTGATGGAAGTATGTGTTTGTAGGTAATAACCCTAACATAACAACATATTAGTAAATTTAGTATACTGAAGTTATTATATAGTCATTGTATAATAATAATTTAATGTGGAGGAGAATTAAATAAAACAAAAATGCATGTTGATGAATGTAACCTCTTTTTCGGGTAACTCCTCTTGGTTTGCCCCAAAGGACTTCATTGGATGTATTTATACCCAATATAAGGATTATTATATGAGGGTAGGGAATTTGGGAAGTGATTTTTTTAGGGTTTGGTGGAGCAATATGGATTGGGAGGTGTGAAGAAGCAGGGAGAGTGAATCCCCTTTTATAGTGGAGGAGGAGTGACATTCTTGTAAATACCCAAAAGTAAACACTATTGGGTGGTCTCCCTTAGATCATATGCCTCCAATAATGAACCAAATTCCATAAAAGATGGTATATGGTTGAAATATGTCCATAAAATAGGTTTCGGTATTGTTTTGGGTCAATTTCACATATTATCTTTTAATATTAACCACTAAGTAAACTCATTGTTTACCTTAATCAACATAATTAATTTTAATTGATTTGACTAATATTTTAGGTCAAAAACTAAGTTTACATTACTAGAAATTATAAGTTATGATGATTAAAAATATGAAATCTATTTTTCCAAATTTAAATCACATAATTGAAAAAAATTAAATTAAAATCAATCCCACATACAAGATGAGAAAGTATAGTTTTAAAGTGAAAAGGTTCAAAAGTTTATAATTTTTTTATCTAATTTCAATATGAAATTGATAAAAATGACCTAAATTGTATTAATAGATATATAATAGATATAATTTAACATTAAAATAAATTTAAAATATAATTTAAAATTATAAATTATTTAAACAAAAAGACTGTTTTCAATTAAGATTCAGTATTTTTCACCGGACATTGCCTCTGACCTCCCTGATCTTCTAATGCGCTGGTGCTCCTCTCTTTCATTGGCTAATGCAAGCGCTCATTTCACCTTGGCCTGGATAATTTGGGTTTGGTTCAACGATTCTATTTTCCACCATGTCTATCAGCCCCCCGAGTTCTGGATTGAACGAGCCACTTCATGGATTGAGAGCTGGAAGGATCATAATGGACACCTCTTGCCAGGCGCTTCCCCCTCCTGCCCCCCTCATTGGACCCCACCCCCAAAGGAATGAAGTCTTAAGCTCAATGTGGACACTTCTCTCCCCAAGGATGGGCCTATTTCTCTCGGCCTCCTGGCTCAAAATCATCTGGGGCAGATCCTTGCAGCAAAATATGAACCACATCATGCCTTCTGGGAACCTGCAGTTGCTGAGGCCTCTGCCATTCTTGCAGGGATGATGTTGGTTGTGGAATGTGGATGGGCTGATATCATCATCGAGTCATACTGCCTTTCAGTTATCAATGCCATTCACCACAATGACGCTGGACTTCAGGCCTTTGGCTTCATCGTAAGGAGAATCCGCTTGTTACGCCAAAGCTTCTCTTGCTGCACCTTCTCCTTTATCAAAAGGGAAGGAAATAATGCGGCCCATAAACTGGCAGCCTCAGGCCCCTTCTATGTTAACCAGATATAGCTGGACAACTTCCCTTCTTGGCTCTACTTATGTACTTATGCTGATATTCGTCACTAATATTATCCTTCTTTCAAAAAAAAAAGATAAAACTTTTCAAAAAAACCAAAAAATCACTCGAAGATAATTTTGAAATTTTTCTTTCAAAAAATATGTTTATTTGTTAAAATATAATTTATTAAATTTTATAAATTTATTTTTAAAACAAGCTTTTAATTAAAAGGTAAAAAAACTACATTTTAGAAAAATGTATCTTTTTACACGTAAAATTGGATTTTTACTTATCTTATTCCTATAAACTATATTAGATAAACGTCAAAACATTTTACAAAATATAAATTTCATTAATATCATCCATTAATTTAATTTATTAAGATAAAACTCCTTTGACACATAAAAATATTTTTTTATAAAATCATTTTCAATATAATTAGTTGTTTTTTATATTCATATCTAGTTAATTAGTGACCAACGTATTCATAAATATATTTTAAAAATTAATTTAATTCTATTTATACTTATTATTACAATGGCTAGGTGATAACTATCATAATAATAAAAATAATAATAATGTGTCTTGTTTAAACTCAGGGTTGTGTGTAATGAAAACTAAACTCAGTGTTGTGTGTAACACAAGATGAAAAAAGTGTGGCATGTAACACAAGATAAACTTAGTGTTGTGTTTTTTTAACTCTATCAAACAAAATTTTATTCTTTTAAAAATTTGTGTATGTTACAGTTATAGTGGAATTTTTAGTGAAATTTATAGTGGAATATTTATTTGAATTTCTGATTAATCTTGCACTAGAATTTATAATGGGTGTTTTATTGAAATTTCCACTAAAACTTTCAACTAAAATTATCATGTTGAATTTAAATTTATCACTAGAAGTTTCCAGTGGATGTTTACACTAGAATATTCCAAAATAAAATTCATTGGAATTTTCAATTGATGTTTCACTTGCATTTCCAATGGATGTTTCACTAGAATTTCTATTTAAAGTTTCAAGTGTAATTTTCAAGTGGAATTTAAAGTTACAACTATAATTTTTCAACGGAAGTATCCAATGGAATATTCTACTGAAATTTTCACCAAAATTTTCAATGGAAGTTTCAGAATAATTTTCAAGTGTAAGTTGAAGCTACCACTAGAATTTTACAGCAAAAGTTTCCACTGGAATGTTCCAGTTAAAGTTTCATTCTAATTTTCATTGGAGGTTTCAATGGAATTTCCAACAGAAATTTCCTTGTAATTTATGGTGAAATTTTTAACTAATTTTTAAGTGGGATTTAAATTTAACATTGGAATTTTCGAATGGAAGTTTCCACTAAAATGTTCTGATGGAAGTTTCACTTGAATTTATTGAAGAATTTTCACTAGAATTTCTAGTGGTAGTTTCATTAAGATTTTGAGTGGATGCATCATTGGAATTTATGTCAACCACTACGAGTGAAACATTTCTAGACCTTTCAACTAAATTAGTTGTGAATTTTTAGTCTCCCATTATCTTCTAGTAAAAGTTACACTTGAACATTCAATGAATGTTTACACTAATTTTTTTAATGGATATTTCCACTACAATTTCTAATAAAACTATCCAGCTTAATTAGTGAAGTTTTTAATGGAATTTTCCAATGAAACATTTTTTTGGAAATTCTCATTCAAAATTTACAATTAATCATTTCACTGAACTTATAGTAAAATCTTTCACTATAATTTTTTAATAGATATTTCCACTAATTTTTTTAATTAAAGTGTCTTTATTAATCGGTAATGTTTCCATTGAAATTTTCCAATGAAAATTTATTTTGGAAAATTTGACTAAAATTTTCAAATGAAAATTTATTTTGGAAATGTTCATTGAATATTTCTAATGAATGTTCCATTGGAACTTCTAGTGAAATCTCCACTAGAACATCTAGCCTCTCCTGCTTACTTTTCTTGATTTATGTTTCTCTACTATTAATTATTACTATTCATTTTCTTCTTCTATTGGATATTTCCTAGCTAGGATAAAATGTAAGTGGATTCATGTAATGGAAAATAATGTGGTATTTCCTTTTTCTGATGTTGTTACTTTGGGGAGAAGTAATTCTTTGTATTTATTAATATTCTTTTTTTGTAATGTTATATTAATGTTTTGGAATACTTTTATAAATATATTGAATAGATATGAATTTTCAATGAACTTTTCCTCCAATACTTTTTTGTTCTAAACATAACCGATTAGGTGTGGGTATTTATTGTATATTTTTGATGAAATAAATTAGTGGAAAATGATATTTATTACAAAGAACCTCAATTTTACTAAATAAATGATGTGAAAATTTTCATAATATTTAGAGAAAACATTAAAAGAATGCCATAAAAAATTTATATCTTATTCTGAGGAATATAATTGATGAAAAATTTAATTTTAATTGGAACATATAATTTAATCGTTAACTCTTTTTCTGAATATTCAAGAGAGAGAGAGTGCTTAATAAAGTCTATCATGGAATGATGGTTGGAAAAAATCATGTCCCATATTGATATTAATTATTTATCTTGATCTGAATCATCCTCATGTCCACATATTCATTAAGTTTCTCATCTAGTATGAGAATCATAAAATCAAGAACCTTTAAGGTTTGTAGGATTACCCACCATTCCAAATTATCGATCAAGAACATTGATATTTGAAAATATTACCCACTAATGTAATTGATTGATCACATGTGAATTATCATGGACACTTTTCAACACCTAACTACACTGGTCTTCTTAGGCTTTATCTTGTTATAAGTATAATTCATGGGAAATTGTTCATTCCGGTTGTGTACCATTTTTAATCTCTAATTTCAAAGATTCTCGATCTCATATTCCTATTTTACACTAGTTCTGTGCATTTGAATTTACCATATTTCAAGTCACCTCAACTTACAAGAGTTCTATTTGGGAATTCATGTGTTTGGACACCACGCTATACATGAGTAATTTGGTAGTATACCACCTTAAAAATTAACTCATGATGCCCTTATATGAGATGTGGTTCTAGCTCCAAATCAATAGATATATCTTCCCATGACACCTTCAAAATGGGTAAGGGCATGTAGAGGTTGGTATTATGGATCTAACACTTACTAATATAAAATTTCAATAACTCATGTATGAATTTATAAATGTCACATTTGGGTTTTGGCTAATGAAACCTCTTTACTAGAAAATAGTTTCAACTAGCATAAAATGAACTCTACAATTAATCTCTATGCCAATCTCCCTAATCCTTTTGGAATATTGAGGTGGTCATTGATGAAACTAATATTATCTATAACCATGAAACACCCTATCGAAGGAAACCATTTTAAATGAAGGATACCAAGGTGGCTAACTGAATAGAGAGTATGATGGAAAAAACCAACGAACATAACACTAAATAAAATTTTAAATAAAAGTGGATCATAAAGGCATACAATGAATAATCAACAATACATTTTTTCACTTGAACTATTATTGGATTAATAACCTCGCCCAATCATCTCAATCTCATTATCCAAGTTCAAGATACCACATCCTCAATAATCTTAGGTCATCTTACCTAATTAGATTCTATAATACTCTCTAACCTTTGGGTTGTTATCATGGTTACTCATTCTAAAAGACAGTGAATTGTTATCCCGGACAACTTTAGTTAATCAATAAATTCATTTTTGATAGGTTTTATCAATATCAAAGGTTGATACACACCTTTCCATCTCTCATAACCCTGCCATTACATGTCCAATTTTGTGAACTCTTAATTGAAGGTCAAGTTTTGTTAACTTATAATACATTTAGGTAAATAATGGAATGAAATTCTTTATACTCTATATTATAATGAGGAATATAGAGAAAATTTTGAATAATAAATAATTAAATATACCTGACAAAATAATTAATGACATAATAATATAAACCAACTTTTAAACTAAAATGATCCAATAATTTGTCTTTTAAAGGGTATAGTATGTGAATTATAAGGACATAGTATTTACCCAAAATTAACAAGTCCATATAAAACATAACAATGAATAAGAAAGGAAACAAATGATATAATAATAACTAATCATTTTCAAATAACACTACTGTAGATGATAATTCAATTTAACAAAGAAATTAATTTATTAAAACCTTCCATTTATATGTTTTATTGTTTTTAGAAATCGTTTTATGGGAAAATCACAAGAAATCCCAATTATACACCAAGAGGGATCATACAACCGACCTTGATAACCCCATAATGTGCTCATTCTAATTCAAAAACTATCAAGCGACTCCCTGTTAATGATCACTCAATCACTATAAGCATGTAGACTCAAATATTAATGAATAATACCTAAAAATTACTCTCTATAAATTCCACACACTCTCACAAACAAAAGCACCAAATCCTATAATCTAAGAAACAACAATTTTACTCAAAATCAAGGAAATATTTAGGTTTTCATACGTATTACATAGATATAATCAATAAAATTATTTTCAATTTAATTTAAGATTTATTTCAAAAATTACATATCAATTTTAGTATTAAAACTCTATATTTTACAAATATAATAACACTTATAAATATTATTTAAGATAAAAATTCAATGTTTATATTAAAAAACCAACCATTTTCAATAATTTAATCACAGTTCCAAAAAACAATATTTATAAACATTCATTTTTTTAAACCAAATATTTTTTGTTTTAATAATCCCTAATTTTGGTTGGGAGAAACCATATTAAAATTCAAAAAATATAACAACCATACTAATTATTTGGAATAGACACACACCCAACATTATAGAAAAGTGACAACTAGTGAGAAGTGACTTATAAAACAAACATGCAATGTCAGGCATGTAACCCTAAGTAGCATGAAATTCTAGGAAATTATCTAGTAAATTTTAAATAGGGAGAAAATCCTCCAAATAAATTATATGAAAACCAAAACCTTCAGGTAAAATTTATTTTTTATAATAAAACCAATCTTGAACCTCATGTGGAAGATTCCTTTTAAACATTCCAACAATAATTTTTTTACAATGTTCATTTGATGGATTAAATTGGAGTCTCTTTAAAAACAAATTAGGAATGGATCATATGTACTTTATATGATTTTAAGAGAGTATTATTCACACCTTGGACCGATGAGGCTTTTATAGTAGATCAAGTGACCACAGTATAAAATGGTTTATCTTTAGGGGCCATGGAGGAAGGGCCAATGTCTTTATTAACATCCCATCCATCTCTTTGGAAAGCACTCAAAAAATGATGAATTTCTATCATCATCTACAATTACCTATTTTATATATCTACATATCATAAAATGTACATAATTATCCCAAGGATTCATAATCATTTTTGTGAACAAATTAAATACTATTATCATTACCAAAACAATTATAACTTGGGATTGAGAGGGAAAATATAATTTAGTGTATACCCTAGTGAATATTGGATTCAAAATAAATCTTCCATTTTCATTTACTATCATCTAAAAAATTCCATCATTTTGAAAGTTTAATGTGATACCCAAAATATTCAAACAAATTGCTATGGTGGGTGTGTATTTATACTCATGGAGCAATATAGTCTAGAAAATAAGGATAAACTAAACGTATTGAAAGGAGAAAGAGTATATGAACTAGGAAATATTTATGTATTCCTCATATGAGAACATGATTATGACCAAATGAGGAATGAGAATGCCCACCAAATCCCTATTCTTTATCTCCCATTCCATATTGATGTGGCTATCATATTCATCATTGTAGAGATAATTATTCAGAAACCTTGTAAGAAGGGAAAAATGATGCACAAAAACATTAGAAAATTAAACATTCAAAAATTACTTCTCCAGAAATCTTTCTACCTAACACAAAAAAATTAGGAAAATTTATGATGGCCTAATGCATGGGATTAGTTCACTTATCGAGGGGTGTAAATTAGTGAATAATTTCCCATTTTCCTTTTTTTTAAATCAACACCTTTTATTGAAATGAATTGTATTTTCCATGTATTATTTTTAGATATTATATGGAATATTTTTTAGACCTTACGCTGAGACGATGTGCGATTCTGAGACCCAGTGTTCCCAAAAAAAATGTTTGAAATATATTAAATAGAAGGCATGCACATTTTTTCTAAAAAATAATAATATCTTCTAAACAGGGTCCCATATTAGAAATATGAGGGAACCATTGAGTTCATAATGTGGGGTTTACCCTAGGTGAAACATAACTTTGGTCGGTATGGAGTGTTGGTTAAAAAGTCATTTCAGGTGTAAAATAAATAGAATAAATAATTATTTTATTTTATTTTATTTCATTGATGCATAGAAATAGTATATTTTATATATAAATGGTTATGGTTAATTCCTAGGTTTATCCACAAAAAACTAAAGATCCAAAGGACCATTGGAGAGCCATCAAACGAGATTCTATTGCTGAACGATGACCAGATCAGAGATTGAAAACTGATGCATAACGAATTCAAAGGATCTCAACAAAGATCATGGTGTGACTCTATTATTCACCAAAAAATGATCCAAACCAAGTTAGGACATTTTTTTATTATATTATTTACCCATTATTTATTTTTATGATGAACGTGAATCAATAAACCAACGGATTGATTCACAGATTGGTCATTTTAGAGGATGGGTTTATTGTGGGGATTTATCAGGAGAATTTATTTATTGTTATTTATTATCTCCTTTTTAATCATTCTAATTGAAACAAATTGATATTGACATGAACATCAAATGTGGTCCTTTCCTCACAATTGTTCCTTGTTCTTTTCTACCCTGATTTCTTTGTTCGTCGTAAGCGTTCTTCATTGGCCTGTGGTATGACATCTATTAAGGAATCGATTATTGCGTAGTTGTTTCTTGGGGTAAAGAGTAAATATTATATATATGATATCAGCACAACATTATGGTGGTGTGATTATTGAAACAATAGTAGATGAGACATTGTAGAAACCCTATTTTCATGTTCTTTGGTGCACAACAAAGTACTATGTTCAAAGTCATTTTTTGAACAAATCAAAGGGCTAGATCATGCTAATCGATGATGGAATGAATCATCAAGGCTTTGGTCATGATTTTCTAGTGAGGAGGTTACCACATCGAAGGACGAAGGAATAGCCAAATATGTGAATACCAGATCTGGAAATCTAGAAATTTCTGCACTACATGGCGTGTGACTCGAAGCCACACACTATGTGTGACCCTCTAAGTGGAATAAAGGGTTTCAGAAGGAGATAATTATCACAAGAATGAAACACTATCACATGACTTGTGACCTCTCTCTATTTTCTTGACATGTACCTAGAAGGGTACATGGACACAACTAGGTCAGGCGTACACTTGTTAATCCATGTACCAAGAGACATGGTTAAGTATACAAATAGAATCACGTCATGTACTTTCACACGAACATGACACTAACATGGGCCATTTATATGGGTAGGAATCAGGGTCAAAGGGACATGACATGTAACCCTACTACATACCATGTGCTCCTAAAATATTAGCTTTGATCTCTTTTCCTCTATATATTGGAAAATTTCTGTTAGGTTGCATTCCCCATATCCATTATCTGATGGTTAGTATGGAATCACCTCATACACATAAGACATTGATCCCTTCAGTAGTAATTCTTGGATAGAGTTGTTAGAATCTTTTTTTGAGCCCTAGAGTGAGATCCTAAATTCATATTTGTACCCTAGGTTGAGTTCTTGGTATTTTCATGACCAAACTATGTGGGCAATGATCCTCTACTTAGTGGGTTAATCTATATTGAGTTATTGGTATACCCCATGGACTTGGGTGTGATACTCATTTTTGTATCATATATCTTTGGACTTTCAATATTTAATTTTTATGTAGAGATCTGATGATCATTAACTATTGGATGGACATCATCAATGCTATCAGTCTCAGGAGTGTGTTCTCCTAGATGAGTGCTATATGGAATCTTCGAGCTAGAATCCTAGGTTGGCATTACAGTTGTGAATTACTTTCAAACTATGTGTCTTTGTTGAGTATATATAGATATTATTGTTACATTTGATGTATATATATACCTATATAGATCTAACTGTACTTATTTTGTTGTATGGTTTGTGGTTTTGAGGTGTCTTAGTAGGTACTGTTATACTCACCCCTCAATGGTTTTTCTCACATGTGTCATGTCTTGTGCAGAAGATCAACCTTTTAATAGATTCCTTGATGGACCAAGACCCTACGGTGCTTAATGGGATATGAAAGACTGAGGGTTGTTCCTGTGGTATCTTGATAACAGTCCCTAATTTTACTTTTAGGTTGGGCTTGTTTTCAGACTCTTTGTCTTGGGCTTGTAGTTGGCCCTGTTTACTTTCCTTTACTTCCTATCATACTCTGGTAGTGGGATTTATATATATTCATTCATGTTTGTTCTGTTTTTCTTAAATTTCATCATTTCATAGTCTTGGAGGTGTGTGTGTGTGTGTAAGTACATAGGATAAGGCATATCATGTTAGTGATATTCCTACTTGGTTCTAGTCTCCTACTCATGGCCTATTGGACGCAGTCATGGGGAGTCACAACATGGGCCCCTTTGGGATAGGTCATTATAGAGTGGTATCAGAGTAGTCGGTTCTACATTAGGATCAGAGCCTATGAAATTGGTTTAGGGAAATCGTGTTAAGTGTTTTAAGTTCAAATTTTAGGCTAGGGACTCCATTGTTGGTGAAGCGTCTGACGCATTCATACACCATGACCTTGATCGCCATATTTTTTACTTGGTACATGGGAACATTGGTTGCAGGGAAAATAATGGTACCTGCATCATATAGGAATGGGTTGTGGTTTCCATGTCCTTATTGAGTTATCTCTCTGTATATACTCATTTAGTGTAATTTGATGCTATTCTGGGAATGGATTGACTTTCCTTATATAGATAGAAAATTTCTGAGTGAAGTAAATCACCCTCCATATCATGAATCACCATCCTATTCTATACAACTTCAAGGTGGGGGATGAATCTTCTTTTGTGACCACATCTCAAGCATGGATTTAATTTCCTTATAAGAAAGTGTATCTAGATCAAATGATTTAGACTAAATAAAATATCATCCTTTAATACATTCACATTTTGAGATAATATACTGATGTGTTATAAATAATTTTCTAGTCTTCCTCTTAGATAAGAGGTTGAATATCAATCAAGCTTATACTCATAGATTTACCAATATCCAATACTCTCTATAGAATGGTTGTTTTTTTAACTTAAAGAGTTGAAGAAGAAACTATAGGAGAATTTGGATAAAGGGTTCATACACCCAACTGCTTAAATGTGGGGTGCATCAGTCCTCTTCATCCAGAAGAAGGATGTGTCAATGCACCTCTGCATTGATTATCATGAGCTCAATAATATCCGGATAAAGAATAAGTATTCTCTACAATAGATTAATGACATGTTCGATCAGAAAAATAAAGCCCAATATTTATCTATAGTGGATCTTCAGTCAGAATACTATCAAATAATGTTGAAGAAGGAGGATATCCCCAATACTATTTTCATATAAGGTATTGGCACTATGAGTTCATAGTGATTCTGTTTGGACTCACTAATGCTCCATTAATACTCATGGACTTAATGAATAAAGTATTTAGGGATTACCTTAATAAATTTGTTGTAGTCTTTATAGATGATATTGTTTTCTACTGTAAAATCGTGGAGGGACATGAGGATAGTTTAAATATTTTATTGGAGACCTTGATGAAAGAAAATATTCATGTGAAGTATGAAAAATGTGAATTCCTATTAGAGAAAGTAACATTACTAGGGAATGTTATCACCAACAAAGGGATACCTATAGACCCTACAAAAATAGAGGCAATTGAAGTATGGTCTAGACCAACATTTTTTATAGAAATTTGTAGTTTCCTTGGATTATATATGTACTTTCATAGATTTTGGGGAAACTTCTCATTATTGTCAATCCCAATGACTAAGCTAACTCAAAATGGGGTAAAGTTTTCCTAGAATAAATAATGTGAGTAATGTTTTAAAGAGATGAAGAAGAGGATTATCACTATGCATGTGCTTACAATACCCACTAGTGGGGATGGATTTGTGATCTATAGTGATGCATCAAAAAATGGATTGGGGTGTATACTCATGCAATATGAAAAAGTGATAGAATATTCCTCCCACAAACTAATATCCATGAGAAGAACTACCCAAATCATGATCTAGAATTAGCTACGATGATATTCATATTAAATATTTGGTCGTGTTGTCACTATGGGGACAAGTATGAAATTTACATGGACCATAAAAGCCTCAAGTATATATTTACACAAAATAGATTAATATGTGCCAATAAAAGTGGTTAGAGCTGATCAATGATTATTATTGTTCAATACATTTCCATCATGGGAAAGCAAACAATGTTGTAGATTATCTGAGTATAAAGGATCACACAACTCTATACATGAATAGGATTGTAAAGGATCCAATATTCTTGGACACTAAAAGGATGGATATGAGAATAATAAAAGGATATTCATCCAACCTTGATCAAATAACTACCTAACCATCCATTATTATAAGGATTAAGGAGGATGAGAAATATGATAAGGTGCTACATAATATGGTGTTGAATATCCCAGAGTTCAAATTTGTTCAATATGTAGTTATAATGTTTGGAACCTAGATATGTGTCCTATAAAAACCATAACTGAATAAGGAACTTCTGGATGATGAACATAGCTCATCCTTATCTATTCAACCAAGACATCCTGATATGTATAGAGCTTTGAAGAAAAATTTCTGGTGGGAAAACAAGAAGTGGGAGATACTAGATTTTGTATATAAATGTTTTTTATACCAAAAATTAAAGGTATAACAAAAAAAATAATGGTATGATTCAATTATTTCTCATGCTAGTATGAAAATTGGAAAAAATACAGATTTTATAATAGGACTCTCTAGGAAACCTAAAGACAATAACACCATATGGGTGGTAGTCAATCACCTTACCAAGTCATCACATATCATTGCTATCAAGTAACATTTCTCTCTTGAAAAAATCTCCAGTATATACATAAGGTATGTGGTAAGAATTTATAGTGTTCCACTCTCTATTGTATTTGATAAAGATCCACGATTTACCTCAATGTTTAGGAGAAGCCTTCTGCGAGTATTAGATACAAAAATGAGCTTTAGCACTACTTATTACCCTCAAAAGGATGGTCATTCTAAAAGAACCATTAATACTCTAGAGTATATTCAAAGATCATGTTCAATGGATTTCCAAGTATGTTAGGATCAACACCTTCAACTATTGGAGTTATCATATGAGAACAATTTCCATTATATCATTCAAATGGCATCTTATGAGGCTCTGTGCAGGGAAGAGGTGTCAGACTCCAACATGCTAGGATGAAGTTAGAGTACGGTAGATTATTTTATCAGATATTATCCTAGAAATGATAGAGAAGGTTCAAACCTTTCAACATCATATGAAATCCATAAAAAATCAACAAAAAAGCTATGCTGATAATCATCTGTGTGATCTAGAGTTTAAGGTTAGAGATATGGTTTTCCTTCATATATCACCATATAATAATGTAATGAGGTTTGAGAAGAATGGAAAGCTTACTCCTAGATACATTGGCCCCTTTTATATCCTTATTTTCATCATAGTGGTGGCCTATCAAATAGTACTCCCACCTAACCTATTTTAAGTACATGATGTGTTCCATGTATCCCTATTGATAAAGTACATACCAGACCCCTCATATGTATTGAATCCAAAGGTTGTACCATTGGATAATGATATTTTATACAAGGATTATCTGGTGATGATCTTAGATCATAGAGACAATGTTCTATGAAACAAGACAACTCACCTTGTCAAAGTGTTATGTCAGAACCACAAGTTTGAGGAAGTGACATAGGAATCAGAAGAGGCGATGAAACAGAAGTACCCTTATCTGTTTTAGTATATGAAATAAAAAAAAATTGAGTGAAATTTCTGAATGGGGGATGAATGTAACGACTTTAATTTTTTATTAATGAAATTCCCCTTTTCAATGATTAAATACGCCATCTAGTAATGAAGTTATAGAAAAAAACATGAACTATTTTGGTTATTTTAGATCATTAAATGGCATGTAAAATTTACTATTAATAATTATAAACATTTATGATATAGATATTTGAAATGATCATATTATTATTATATATTTTAGGGTTATGATAAGGTCTAATTGACTGAGACGGAAGAAGCTATGGCCTTGACTAGTAGGATCGAACAATATAAAGCCCATTTATCAGAACTTTCGAGGGAAATAAAATCACTTGGATTTAACCTTTATCAGTAATAAGATAAGATTCAAAAAATAAATCATGAATGAAACCATTTATGAGATAAGTTCAAACTCATTGAGATCATGGCCCAAACTATGTATGTCAAACCACCCCAAGAAAATATCACCATCACACACCTTACCCATAAAACATTTTCTTATATAATAAAGGTATTTGTATCTAGACACTAATAATATGAATTTTTTATTATTTTAATTAAACTATGATTATATTTATCTATTTTTAATATTACTTTTTAAATGATTAAATAATGAGTTTGATAAAAACATTTGTTTTAATATGACAAAACTCGATTTTTTTTGGAAATATATTATTTCAATCAAGAAACTCATTTTAATGAATTAATGATTTTTTTAAATAAATTATATTCTAATAAAATATTATTTTAAATAAATTTCATGAAATATAAATTATAATATAAGTTTTTGAAGTCAAATATAATTTTTATAAGGGTCAGAAAACAGTTATTGTCAAAAACACTAGTATTTTTCAATAAATGTGGATTTTTTATTTAAAAGTAAAAATAATCATTCTTAGAGAATTATTTGGATAAAATAAATATTAATTTTTAATTAAACACCTATAAATTAGCAAAAAAAATTATAATTTTTGGATTCATTCGAATTTTTGGGTCAAAATTAAATACGGTATAAATATAAAGTGTTTATTATGACATCATAATGATCCAAAAGTGTTGTAATATATGCCATAAAAGGTACCCATGACCAAATATATATTTCACCTTTAAAATAATGTTTTTTCATGTTATTTTATTAAATATAAAAACCCTTAATGAATCCTCCAAAACCTATATTATATTTTAAGGTTTTAAAAACTATTATTTGTAGACATGACTCACTTCCACATAACCAAGTGTATTACTTTAATGATATTGGTTCATAAAAATGTAGAATAATATAAACCAATTCAATTTTGTAGATACCATATGACAAACCATGATATGGTTTGTGGTTTTGATAAATTTGACATATATAGTCCAAAACCTAAGTTTGGAAATTGAAAAAGAACTTTCACTACTGAAAATTTAACCTATAATAGTAGTTTAAAACTATTGTTATAGGATTTGAAACCATTGGGATAGTATATATCAATGGTTTCAAAAACTATTAGTATGTGGGATTTTGGTATAGCCCTATACCAACAGTTTCTATAAAACTGTTGGTATATGATGGGTCGAGTTAACCTGTGCCAGCGGTTAAAAGTGAGAAATTAGTATATACATATGGAAATGGTTTTACAAATGTTAGAATCATGTTATATCTAGGAGAATATTATAACAAAGGTTTCATGTAAATTATTGGTATAAATTTATACCAATGACTCTACAACTGTAGGTATTTATGTTCAGCAGAACTGTATACTGATGGTTACATGTAAACTGTTGGTATAAATGTATACCAATAGACCTACAACCATGGGTATTTTTGTTCAGTACAACTTTATACCAATGGTTTATAAAACCGTTGGTATAGCCTCCACTACCTAACAAACACAAAAGGCCCTTCCAGCATCTCTTCCACTTTTCCCAAACCTGTAAACAAAAAAACCACACCGGATGAGCTAAAACCACTCTACTAGAACTTATAAACAAAAAGAAATACCACACATCATGTTGGGACCACTTTGTGTATGAAGATTGTATTTGTTGTCAACAGTTTTCAATACTGGTCAAAATGAAAAAGAAGATGAAGAAGGACTAAAAAGTTAGTGGAGATTGGATGAAGTGAGGTTGCATGGATAATTGTTATGGAATCCTAGAATTGGATGTCATACTTGAGAAATTCTCTAGGAAGATCAATTCAGATGATTGTTGAACTGATACTAAGTTCAAAGAACTTGTGGAAAAGGTGACACATTGTTTACAACAATGAATAATGGTGAAGTATCATCCATATAAATATGATTGAAGAAGAATGAGGATTTAAATAAGACCATTTAATGCTTCATGATTCCCTGAGAACCAAGCAAGATATTACTTGAAGAAAAGAATCATATGATTTTAATGAAGTAGAGAATGATGGTTGAAGAATAAGAGAGAGTGTGTAAGGGCTTGGAATTCTAAGAAGGTCATGAATTACACATTTCCTTGAAATCAGATGATTTTTGCACTGTTCTTAAAGTTCCCAATACATGTTTTAAATGTGAAACATTGTCTGCAACATTAAAGGTATTTGAAGAAGTTTCAAGCCTCCACTTTTGGATGAAGAGAGATGATTGGAGTTATTTGGAATTAACACTCTAAAAGGAATTGAGGATTTTAAGTGAGGATGAAGAAGTACTTTGGAATTCATATTCCAAAAATAATGGACAAACCAGACGATTCTTTCCTGATTTGTATTTCACAAATATCATAAGTTTGGAGAAATTGTGATGCAAGACTTATGAAGTATAGGGAGATTAAAAAATGTTTTTGGAAAAGGAAATAAAGCGGCGCACAAGTCAAAAGTGGCACGCAAGTGTGGCAAACAAGTATAAGTAGCGCACAGGTGTATGTTGTGCACAAGTAATATTTCAAGATAATCACATCAAAATATGACAAAGGAAATAAAGGGGTGCACAAGTAAAATATTGGCGCGCAAGTCAAAAAGTGGCGCGCAAGTATAAGCAGCGTGCAAGTCACCAAGATAACTTGTGATTCTAGCAAGAATAAGTAGAAGAAGATATTGCTGAAGATGGTTTTGCACTGAAAGAGGACGTGTGAATAAGAGTAGGTTTTAGTGTAGCTGGTTTTTCATTGAAGAAGAAGAAGAAGAATAAGAGTGTACAACTTATAGGGTTACTTCATAGAAAGAAGATAAGAAGAAGATGATGAACAAAGTATGCCCAATTGAAGCCTACAATTATTTAGGGCAGTATGATTCAGATGATTCCAAGTGAACTGATATTCATTGCCTAAATAATCACATTGGTATATGTGATTATTGATAAGAAAGAAGAAGAAGTGTTAGTGCATTCTGTTATTTCACTAAAGAAGAAGAAAAAGTCCTAGTGCAGTTGGTTTTTCACTAGTGAAGAAGAAAAGAAGAAGACAAGAAGAATTACTTGCCTACTGCTTTGAAAGTAATCAAGTGAAGAGAACTGAAGAAGATCAAGATCAAAACCTACCTTTTCAAGAAGGAAGAAGACGGTCTCCATAGGCAGTATAAAGAACTATCTAGAGGTTGCATGTTGGACTAGGACATCACCAGTCCAGGGAAGAGGATTGTTTCCCACCCCCCTCTAAAGTGTAGGGACTCACACTGGCTAGAGGATTGTTTTACTAGCCACTCCACTATAATTTCATATCACATCATAATGGAGAACCCATGCACTAGTCATATCCATGCATGTCAAGGACATAACTACTCTTATTGAGTGGTGAACCTTGTAAAAATATCGTGCGCATATTTTTACTACTTTCTATTATTGCATGCAACATGGAAAAGAGAATAAGAGAATCAAGATCCTAACAGTTCAAGAGGTACAGGGATAAAAGTTAGAATTGGTTTAAAAATTCCCCAACACTGATTCACCCCCCCCCCCCTCTCAGTGTTAGGTATATCCCAAACTGGTCCTCTCAATTGGTATCAGAGGTAAAGGTTAACCTTTGTTGGATTATCTACAGTGAAGTTATTCTCTTTTGAAGACCTTATTTTCTTTCTTGAGTTATCAATGAAGTGAAATTTCAGTGAAGATTTTGTTATCTCTGAGAATAAGACTATATCTAACAAGACCATGATGAACAGGGAAAAAAAGGAGAAGAGAAATTTGAAGAAGAAGTCCCTCCTATCTGAAGAAGAGGATGCATCTAGTTCTCCATATCTGGCTGACATTGAAGACACACCAAACTTGGAAAGTAATGAGAAGGTGGCTCAAGCCCCCACCAAGAACATGGACAACCTTCCTACCTCAACTGATGAAGAGGTATGTGTTAGTACATATGGAAAGTCTTCTCATTATGAATATGCTAACACAAGTGGTGATGATCAATCTATAACATCTCAAGAAATATCAGTTGATAGATTAAGAATGATTCTTCATGGTATTCTTAAAGAATGTATATCCCTGGTTTGTGGAGTATTTCAATACATGAAAGAAAATATCGCTCAGCTGGAAGAAGAAACTGATGTTTTCGAGAAAGGATTACAAGAAAAAATTATTGAATTTATAAAGCTCTCCAGACAGGTTGGATCCTTTGAAGCAACAAAGAGGTAATTTGAAGTATGTTCTTCAAAGTGGCTCAAATATTTTGAAGAAAAATAGGGAGTCAATAAGACTCTAGAAGAGAAGATACATGCATTTGAAAATGATTTGAAAAGAAGCAATGAAATCAAGGAGGAATATTTGGAAGAAGACTCCAAGAAGATCAAAGAACTTGAATATTTGTTACAAAACAAAGTAAAGATGCAATAAGATGAAGTTGAAATATTAAAGAAGGATTTTGAAGAGAAGATGACCATGATTGAAGGCTAGGAAGTCATCCTCAATATAAGATGTCTAGAATTGGAAGCTAAGTTTACCAATCTTGAGAAGACACAAATTGAGTCTCCACAAAAGAAGGAAACAGTTGATGCTAGTACTCAATGATCAATGGAGGATTCTACTATCAAAATACCTCCAACATGTGATAATAATATCATGTCTTCACTCATTGATCTATCAAAATCATCTTAGAAAGTAAAGGTATCATTCATACCAACTTGTAATAATGTTTTTAAAATTGTTTCTACAAAAAGGACAGGTTAGTAGAAAAATTCTAAACAAGTATGGATGAAGAAAAGTGAGAATAAACCTACCACCATGGCTATGGTGGATAGGGGAAAGAGTGTGGAAGATAGCTCCCCACAGAAATCACAACATACCAAGAAGAAGATTCAGCTACCTTATAAATAATATGGGAAGAAATCAAGGTTTGTTGGTCAATGCAGGTGCTGTAATAGATTTGGGCATTGTGCACTAGATTGTTGGTACAACCCCTTAAATGTAAAATCACAGAGTAATATCATCAACCCCTTAAATGTAAAAGCATAGAGAAAGCTCATCTCAAGGGGGAGAAATCCAGAGAAGAAGAATCAATATCCACATATCCAAAAGCATCTGTATACTGCAAACAGGTTTGGAATGTTAGATAACATCTGTGATGTATGAAATAGGAGCCGTCATATGAATGGTGCATGTTCATGTAAGAAAATAAGACCACATAAGCTAAGTAAAAATGAAGAAGAATCCTTGAGAAGAATTCAAATAAATAATATGAAAACAAATTCACCCCGGAAGATTTCAAGAAGGAAAGATGATAAGTCATTGGATTATAAATCCAATAAGGTGAAGGGTGGTGCATCCAAAATAACTACTAAGAAGGAAGCCACTCAAAAGAAGCCATCTAGAATATCCAATCATGATGCCTCATTCCTGTTTGACCAGAAGATTTGGAAAGAATGAGAAAGATGGATGATGCATAGGCTAATACTTGTGATAAAAGAAAAAAGAAGATTCTACATGATGAAAAGGAAGTTTTGTGTGTGAGGTGCAACAAGGATGGTCATACTATTAAAAGATTATTTGAATTTACTCAAGCCCAACAAGAATTCCTCAAAAAGATGAAAGTTTCACCAGGAGATTCAAGTGCTTTGAATGCCCTTGAAGAAAGAATATTCACACACAAAGAGATGGAAGAAATAGTTATGTCCACACAATCACAGTCAGCATTGAAGATCAGTTGTGAAAGTGTGAATAATGGAGCATCTGGGTTGAGAAGATCATCTTAACCTTGTTGTTCACATTGATGGAGAAAAGAGGATCAACCTTATTCCATTAAATATTTATGTATTGTATTTGTTATTATCATACAAGGAATTGAAATTGAAGTAAGATCTCAGGGAAGAAAACCAGGGATTCAGTGAGGAGAAGTGTTCCCTTGAGGGAGAGACACATGAAGAAGCTTCCAGAGTCATTATCTCAATCAGTATCAACATCAGTTGGTATAAAATTCAATTACTCTAAAGATTTTATAAAGATCATGTCATTGGAAATGTTATGTAATTTTTTTAATCTCTCATCCTTGGTTACTCAAAATAAATACATTTTTACAAAGGGAGAGTAACTAGGTCAATCAGTGACATAAGAAGAATGAATGTGCCCCAAGTCCACTTATCCTTCTAATTGCACTTGAATGTTTTTGATCCGTTTGTTGAAGTGAGTGCAGGAATTTCAGGAAGGATTATTTCCTATCACATTCAATATCTTTTTCCTAGAATGAAAGTGGAAACCCCTTGAAGACAAGTGTAAAAGATCTCATCTCATGAGGTATCATGATTAGTGGATAATGGACAACTTTGTTGTCTAAATCAAACTCTCTTGTTTTCTACATCGAGCCTTACTCAAGTAGACTTAGAGTGAAATGATTGATGTCAAACATCTTAAGTAAGTACTAATACCCTCTCTACTATGAACTTTGTATTTCTTTTCAATAAGGGGGATAGAAAGTGAAATGAAAGTTTGAAATTAAATGGGGAAAGAAACAAGTAAAGGGGAGAGAGAAGATTCTTATTTTGACATTTACACGTTCATTTGAGGAGACTTTTGTGGTATTGACAACAAAATACAAAGGGGGATATTGTTGGGACCACTTTGTGTATGAAGATTTTATTTGTTGTCAACAGTTGTCAATACTGGTCAAAAAGAAAAAGAAGATGAAGAAGGACTAAAAAGTTAGTGGAGATTGGATGAAGTGAGGTTGCCTAGAGAATTGTTATGGAATCATAGCATTGGATGTCATACTTGATAAATTCTCTAGGAAGATCAATTTAGATGATTGTTGAACTGATACTAAGTTCAAAGAACTTCTATCAAAGGTGACACATTTTTTAGAACAATGAATAATTGTGAAGTATCATCCATCTAAAGATGATTAAAGAAGAATGAGGAGTTAAAGAAGACCATGTAATGCTTCACGATTTCATGAGAACCATGAAAGAGCTTACTTGAAGAAAAGAATAATTTGATTTGAATGAAGTAGAGAATGATTGTTGAAGAATAATAGAGTGTGGAAGGACTTGGCATTCTAAGAAGGTCATGAATTACACATTTCCTTGAAATCAGATAATTATTGCATTGTTCTTCAAGTTCCCAATACATGTATCAAAGATGAAACAATGTCTGCAAAATTGAAGGTATTTAAAGAAGTTTCAAGCCTCCACTTTTGGATGAAGAGAGATTATTAGAGTTCTTCAGAATTAACACTCCAAAAGGAATCGAGGATTTGAAGTGAGGATGAAGAAGTACTTTGGAGTTCATATTCCAAAAATAATGGACAAACCAGACGATGCATTGCTGATTTGTATTTCAAAAATATCATAATTTTGGAGAACTTGTGATGCAAGCCTTATGAAGGATAGGGAGAGTAAACAAGTGTTTTTGGAAAATGAAAGAAAGCGGCGCACAAGTCAAAAGTGGTGCGCAAGTGTGGTGCGCAAGTATAAGTAGTGAGCAAGTGTAGGTTGTGCGCAAGTCATATTTCAAGATCATCACATCAAAATATGACAAAGGAAATAAAGGGGCACACAAGTTAGAGATTGGCGTGCAAGTCAAAAAGTGGAATGCAATTATAAGCGGCGCGCAAGTGTGGCGCGCAAGTATATGTGGTGCGCAAGTGTATGTTGCATGCAAGACATATTTCAACATCCTCATATAAAAATATGGCAAAGGAAAGAAAGTGTATTGCAAGTGATGGAGTGGCGTGTAAGTGCAGTAGCAGCGCGCAAGTGCTTGAGCAGCACGCAAGTGCTGGAGCGGCGCACAAGTCACCAAAATTCCTATAAATAGACGACTAGCCTCCTCATTTTTTTAAGGATCAACACTTAAGAGAAAATTTGAGCTCTGATCGCACAAGTAGTAGAAGTGGTGCGCAAGATGAAGTGGCGCTCAAGCTGAGGGTTATTTATAAGGTGCGCAAGTAGGAAGTGGCACGCAATTAGGGAAGTGTGCAATTAGAGGGGTGTGCAAGCAAAAGTGGCGTGCAAGTTTTGAGTTGTGCACAATAGAGGCGGGCAAGTTTTGGCACGCAATCAGGTGGCACACATCTATTTGATGGCGCGCAATTAGGGAGGCGTGCAAGCAGGGTGGCACGCAAGTAAGGATTGGCGCGAAAGCTGTGAGTTGTTCTAGAAGTTCTTTCCATCTTTTGTTCAACTTTGATGATGATAAGTTGATCTAGACTTCATTGTTTTTACAATCACCAAGAGTACTTGTGATTCTAGAAAGAGGAAGAAGAAGAGATCGATGAAGATGGTTTTGCACTGAAAGAGAACATGTGAAGAAGAGTAGGTTTCAGTGCAGCTGGTTTTGCATTGAAGAAGCAGAAGAAGAAGAAGAGTGTGCAGCTTACAGGTTTTCTGCATAGAAAGAAGAGAAGAAGAAGAAGAAGAAGAATAGAGTATGCCCAATTGAAGCCTACAATTATTTAGGGCAGTTTGATTTAGATGATGCTAAGTGAACCGATCTTCATTGCCTGAATAATCACATTGGTATATGTGATTATTGCTAAGAAAGAAGAATAAGTGTTAGTGCATTCTATTATTGTGCTAAAGAAGAAGAAAAAGTCCTAGTGCAGCTGGTTTTGCACTAGTGAAGAAGAAAATAGGAAGACAAGAAGAATTACTTGTCTACTGCTTTGCAAGTAATCAAGTGAAGAGCACTGAAGAAGATCAATAGAAAAACCTACCTTTTGAAGAAGGAAGAAGATTGACTCCCTAGGCAGTATAAAGAACCAGCTAGAGGCTGCATGTTGGACTAGTCCATCACCAGTCCAAGGAAGAGGATTGTTTCTCACCCCCCTAAAGTGTAGGGACTCACACTGGCTAGAGGATTGTTTTCCTAGCCACTCCACTATAATTTCATATCACATCATTGTGGAGAATCCATGCACTGGTCATATCCATGCATGGAAAAGGCCATATATACTCTTATTGAGTGGTAAACCTTGTAAAAATATTGTGTGAATATTTGTACTACTTGCTATTATTGCATGTGATAGGAAAAAGAGAATAAGAGAATCAAGATCCTAACAGGTCAAGAGGTACAGGGATAAAAGTTGGAATTGGTTTAAAAATTCCTCAACACTGATTCACCCCCCCCCCTCTCAGTGTTAGGTATATCCCAAACTGGTCCTCTCACATCAGGCCGTTCTAGTAGCTCAATTTGTATTCTCTTTGAGACACATGAGTGTTTCTATTTTTTTAATTACGAGTTAAAGAAATATGAACCACACCCCCACACACTTAGTTAAAGATTTTAAAGTATACTAAACCATTATAATTTTACTTAGATATTAAGAACTATCTTCTTCATAAGCGGAAAACATAAATTGAAATCCAAGTACCCTAAGCCACATTGGAAGAGATGGAAACATCTTTTAAGGATCATTTATAAGCACTACGTGAGATGAAATTGATGGGTCATGAACTTTAATACATCAATAAAAATACTCCAATTATAATGAGGACACTCATCCAGGAAAACAAATTTATGTTAAAGTTATGAATATAACAAATGATCCAAAAAATCAGACAATCTTAATGGATGAAAAATGATTACCATCAAAACCACATATTTAATTTTGTTGAGATTTATGATAACTTCAAAATAAATGGATGACTGATGATGTTATATGGCTATAATAATTATTTTTATCATTTATGAGATAACCTAACAAATGTTTGAAGCCCCAACTATAAGGTTTATAACTAACTAGCATGATCATTCATGGAGAATCCTAGAGAATAACATCCCAAAAGTGAAGATGTAAAATCTAAGAGGTGATATTCAAAAAAATCTCAAAAATATAAATATTATACCTATGAGTCATAGAGGCACCTAAAATAATTTTTATAGAGATTACCACACAATAGAGTATCACTTTGTATGCATATGCAGACCTTTTACATTAGTTTTCAAAACAAATCATGGGTACTGGTTGACAACGTAGAGGGAGGAGGACTTATGAAGAAGAAACAACTAAATATAAATAATATTAGAAGATATTTTTGATAAATTATGTCAATATCAATGAGAAATATACCTACCTAAGTGAGGAGTTCATCAATTAGATGATATGTCCAAGTAGGTTTCTCAAATGGAAGCAACATCAATAAATATAGAGATGTTTCTAGAAATTCACCATCAAGGAAACCACCTTGGCCAAAAAAAGTTCTATCATACTATGTTTTTGGAGGTCCACAGATCTTAGAAGATTTTTAAGATGTAATAGAAGAGAACCTTATGGGTGAGGTGTGTTTTATTGGTTAAAACTAGCTACAATTATATTTCTAAAATCGGTTTGGGTAATAAGTGAGGTTGATGTATAAAAATCATAGTTGGAGAAAGGGTGATTAGAAAAAAACCATTAATATTGAAGGTTTTTTGGGATATCACTACAGGAAAAGTGGTTTTTTGCGACGGGTCAATTACGATGGGAATATATACCTTCGCAAATGGTTCGACGAAATACGTATTTGTGACATGAGTCTTTTCCCGTCGCAAATAGTAGGTTAATTGCGACAGGAATAGGTGACTCGTCGCAATAGGTTTGGCGCGGTTTGCGTGCCAAAACGTAAGAAGGGTATTTGTGACGGGGACGCATCCCCGTCGCAAAAGCCCGGAGGCGGTAAATACCATTTGCGATGGGCAAAGCCGCCCATCACAAATAGTATGTCGGCAGGTGTGTATTTGCGATGAGACTCGTCGCAAATACCCTTTTAACCGCCGACTGTAATTAATGTGGGTGAGGGTATTTGCGATGAGCCGCGTCGCAAAAGCCCGGCGGCGGTAAATACTATTTGCGATGGGAAAAACCACCCGTCGCAAATAGTATGTCGGCAGGTGTGTATTTGCGACGGGACCCGTTGCAAATACCATTTTAACCGCCGACTGTAATTAATGCGGGCGAGGGTATTTACGACAGGCCCCGTCGGGAATACCACCATTTGCGATGGGAAACCCGTCGTAACTAACATCATCGCAACTAATCTAACCTATATATACCCCCACCTGTTTTTTTTCAAATCACTCAGATCTTCCTCTCCTTCCCTCTTCATTCTCTAGTTTTAAGGAAAAAATTTCTTTTAGTTAAAATTTTTTATACGAGAGCAATTGGAAGGCGCCAATACCTTTAGAATATCAAAGTTTAAGGTATTTATATTTTATATTTTTTACTTTTCTTATATTTTTTTATATTAATTTTAATTGTTGTTTATTAGTTGTAATTAAATTAGATTTAAATTGATTTTTATTTATATTTATTTTTAGTAAGAAATTGATAATGTTAGTGATAATTATAAATAATTAGTGTTAATTTGCAATAATTAGAGATTATTATAGATAATTAGCGGAATTTAGTCATAATTAGATATAATTAGGGATAATTAGGGATAATTAGAGGTAATTAGTAATGAATAGATATAATTAGTAATAATTAGATATAATGAGTAAAAATTAGATATAATTCGTAATAATTAGATATAATTAGTAATAATTAGATATAATTTGTAATAATTAGATATAATAAGTAATAATTAGATATAGTTAGTAATAATTAGATATAATTAGTAATAATTAGATATAATTAGTAATAATTAGATTTAATTAGTAATAATTAGATTTAATTAGTAATAATTAGATTTAATTAGTAATAATTAGATATAATTAGTAAAAAATAGATATAATTAGTAATAATTAGATATAATTAGTAATAATTAGATATAATTAGTAATAATTAGATATAATTAGTAATAATTAGATATAATTAGTAATAATTAGATATAATTAGTAATAATTGGTAATAATTAGTAATAATTGGTAATAATTAATAATAATTGGTAATAATGAGTAATAATTCATAATAATTGGTAATAATTGGTAATAATTGGTAATAATTGGTAATAATTGGTAATAATTGGTAATAATTGGTAATAATTGGTAATAATTGGTAATAATTGGTAATAATTGGTAATAATTGGTAATAATTGGTAATAATTGGATATAATTAGTAATAATTAGATATAATTTGTAATAATTAGATATAATTAGTAATAATTAGATATAATAAGTAATAATTAGATATAATTAGTAATAATTAGATATAATTAGTAATAATTACTAATAATTAGTAATAATAGATATAATTAGATATAATTAGAGATAATTATAGATAATTAGACATAATTAGACATAATTAGATATAATTAGATATAATTAGACATAATTAGATATAATTAGTAATAATTAGATAATATTAGATATAATTTGATATAATTAGATATAATTAGATATAATTAGATAGAATTAGATATAATTAGATATAATTAGATATAATTAGAAAGAATTAGATAGAATTAGAGAGAATTAGATACAATTAGATACAATTAGATACAATTAGATACAATTAGATATAATTAGATATAATTGGATATAATTAGATATAATAAGATATAATTAGATATAATTAGATATAATTCGATATAATTAGTAATAATTAGATATAATTAGATATAATTAGATATAATTAGATATAATTAGATATAATTAGATATAATTAGATATAATTAGATATAATTAGATATAATTCGATATAATTCGATATAATTCGATATAATTAGATACAATTAGATACAATTAGATACAATTAGATATAATTAGATATAATTAGATATAATTAGATATAATTAGATATAATGAGATATAATTAGATATAATTAGATATAATTAGATATAATTAGATATAGTTAGATATAATTTGAAATATTTAGATATAATTAGATATAATTAGATATAATTAGATATGCTTGGTTGATCACCTTACAAGTAGCATTGCAATAGGACAACCCAAGTCATGTCTTTCTCATCTATAAGAATTATATCACATGACCCTTTACATAGACCATTATTTCTTGAAAATTTAAGGGAAAGATACTGATGTCCCCTCAAATTTTTAAGGAAGAATGATCTATGTAAAGGGAGCGAGATGATTATTAGAGACGATAACGACATTACTTTGGTCATCCTATTGCAACACTACTTGCGAGGTGATCAACCATGCAAGGAAAATTATATAGTTTACATTGGACATGGCTGACACAAACTTTTTATTGCGCATGACCTTAGAATTGGCGACCCTTTGAGATTTGAACATGTTAAAAATAGAGCAAAGCCTATTACGAATATTGATAATTTTAATATTTTATAAAATTTTTATTATTTTAATAATATTAATATTGTTTTTTCATAAATATTGATAATATAATTTTTTTAATAGTAATAATTAGTAAATGAAAACTGCTTGGATAATTAAGGGAAAATTTGTAATCATCTCCACAACGATGATTACCAAATTTCCTTTCATTATTCAAGCAGTTTTCATTTTGTTAAGTATTGCTAAGTATTGCTAAATTAGTAATAAATCGTAATAATTAGTAATAAATTGTAATAATTAGTAATAATTAGTAATAATTAGTAATAATTAGTAATAATCTGTAATAATTAGTAATAATTAGTAATAATTAGCAATAATTAGCAATAATTAGAAATAATTAGCAATAATTAGGAATAATTAGTAATAATTAGTAATAAATTGTAATAAATTGTAATAAATTATAATAATTAGTAATAATTAGTAATAAATTGTAATAATTAGTAATAATTAGTAATAAATTGTAATAATTAGTAATAATTAGTAATAATTTGTAATAATTAGCAATAATTAGAAATAATTAGTAATAATTAGGAATAATTAGGAATAATTAGGAATAGTTTGAAATAATTAGGAATAATTAGCAATAATTAGGAATAATTAGCAATAATTAAGAATAATTAGAAATAAATTGTAATAATTAGAAATAAATTGTAATAATTTGTAATAAATTTTAATAATTAGCAATAAATTGTAATAATTATCAATAAATTGTCATAATTAGCAATAATTTTCAATAATTAGAAATAATTTGTAATAATTGGCAATATATAAGAAAAAATAGGAATATATAGGAATAAATATAAATAATTAGTAATAATTAGTAATAATTAGTAATAATTAGTTAGGAACAGTTATGAACAGTTAAGAAGAAATTTTAATAAGTTTCAATAAATTTTAAGAACTTGGCACAATTTCTAGTGGATTGATGACACTCCTTTTACTCGATGACTTTTCTCCTTTCAAATCTCACCGACTCAAAACATTATGAAAAATATGCTGCTACATAGAAAAATTCAATCTTGTATGCACGAGATTGGATATGCATTCGTAGGACCATATTTTTTATAATGTTTTTAGGTGGTGACAGTTGGAAGAAGATGATTCATCGATGAAGAGGGGGCTCTTTTGTCTGACGGTGCATTTACTTGCATCTTTCTCACACTGAAATCACAATGAAGAATCTGGTCAAAGGTACCCATATTCATTCTCGTGCATACAAGAATGAATATGCGTACCTTGGACCAGATTCTTCATTGTGATTTCAGTGTGAGAAAGATGAAAGTAAATGGGTCGTCGGACAAAAGAGTAGCCGTCAATCCACTAGAATATGTGTCGCCCTTAATTAATGGTAATTATTAAGAAGTAGTTGTAATTATTTATCTTATTTTTTTAGATAGTGTATTTATAATTTCAAATTATTCAAAAAAAGTGATGATTTAATATTTTATGTAGAAAATATGGAATAAGGAAGTCAACATCAGTCATTATTAGATGATCGCGCTTGGATAAATCAGCGCATAAATCCAAATGGTTCTGGTTTAAATCCTTCATATAGTGAGGATATTGAAGCTTTATTAGCATTTTCATCATCAAAAACAAAATATTTTTTAGAAGGCACAATTAAGTGTCCTTGTAAAAAATGTGCTCTAAGAACGTTTGACACAGTTGACAAGGTTGGGGGACATCTCTTGCGGTTTGGTTTTCAACCAGATTATATTTTTTGGTATTAATACAGTGAACGTAGTTCCAGAGAAGATCCTAATAACTTGATTTTGGATCCATCGCGGTTTCAAAATTTAGTACATGATATTGTAGGTCCATCTGTGAAACAAACTGAAACTCATGATGATATTGATTTAACTCCTGAGTTGGCACCATGTGAATTTTATGAGTTGTTGAGGTCTGCTGAGGATTCATTATATCCTGGTTGCAAGATAAGAAAATTATAAGTGGTTGAAAAATTTAGGGCTATTAAATCAGATAATGCAATGTCAAAAAACAATTTTGATCAGATATTTTTTTAGGTTAAAATAGTGTTACTTGAAGAAAATATGTTGCTTACAAATTACTATGAGAGCAAGAGGTTGGTTTGTAATCTGGGCCTTGTTATCGAAAGATTCATGCATGTCCAAATGATTGCATCTTATATTCTGGAAAAAATGAGTCATTGGATAGTTGTCCCACATGTGGAAAATCGAGGTATAAAGAAGCTCAACTAGGGAAGTCTAGATCGATTCCAGTAAAACAGTTGAGATATTTCCCCCTTACACCCAGGTTGGAACATTTATTTATGTCTCAGAACACAACGTCAATGATGTCATGGCACAAAACCAAGATTTCAACTGATAAAAACTTGAATCATTCATCTGATGGTGATTCGTGGAAACATTTTGACTGTCTGCATCCATATTTTTCTATAGAAGCCCGAAATGTGTGAGTGGGTCTTTCTACTAATGGTTTTTTTCCATTTGGTTCTTATGGTAGTCAGTATTCACTGTTGGCCTGTCTTTATAACTCCATACAATTTTCCTTGATGGATGTTGATAAAGGATCCTTATATCTTTTTTACTCTATTAATCCTAGGACATCTAAAAAATAATATTGTTTTTTATTTCAAACCATTGATTGATGAGTTAAATGCATTATGGAGTGATGGTATTAATACATATAATGTTGCTACGAAACAGAATTTCATATTAAAAGATACATAGATGTGGAAGATTAGTGACTTTTAGACATATGGAATGTTATCTGGTTGGAGTACACATGGTCCAAAATCATGTCCTTACTGTATGAAAGACAAAAAATCCTTTATGCTCATCAATGGAAAAAAACCTTGCTATTTTGATTATCACCGTAAATTTCTTCCAACCAATCATTCTTTTCAGAGGAACAAATCTCATTTCAGAAAAGGTACAACTGAAAGGGATGAACCTCCAAAGATGATCTTAGGTACAGAGTTAAAATAAGTTGTATTATCATTACCAACCATCACATTTGTACCAACAGTAAACCAACAGAAAATTCATGGCTTTGGGAAAGAACATAATTGGATAAAACTGAGCATTTTTTGGGATCTTCCATATTGGTATGATTTGTTGGTCCGCCACATGTTGGATGTTATGTATATTGAGAAGAACTGATTTGATAATTTATTTCATACAGTTTTAGATACACCAGGTAAGACCAAAGATACTATAAAGGCACAATTAGATCTTGCCCAAATTTGCAGGCGACCAGAACTTGAACTATTTGAAAATGACAGATCACAAAGGTTAATGAATCCAAAAGCGTCTTATACACTTTCCAAAGAGATTCACTTATTATTTTGTCAGTGGATTGCAGATTTGAGACTTCCAGATGGCTATTCTTCCAATTTGGGCAGATGTGTTAAGAATGGTTATATTACTAGATTAAAAGGTCATGATTTTCATGTTATAATGGAAAGACTAATGCCGATTGGATTCAGAGTTTTGTTGAATTCTATGATTTGGTATTTGATAATAGACATATTGAATTTTTTTCGAGACATTTGTGCAGCGACAATAGACTACGATGTGCTAAGAAAACTGGAAGAAGATGTTGCTGTAATTAAATGTAAACTGGAAAAAATATTTCTGATGGCTTTCTTTGACTCAATAGAACATATGATATTACATTTTCCACATGAAGCTAAATGTAGAGGTCCCTTACAGTTTTGATGGATGTACTCAATCAAGATATGCATGCAGAAATTAAAGAAAAAAGAACGTAACAAAGCATCAGTTGAAGGCCCAATTGTTGAAGCTTATTTGTAAGAGGAAATTTCTTTTTTCTGCTCTCATTATTTTGAATCTCAATATCCCTCAAAACACAATCGCATGGGATGAAACAAGGGGAATGTTAATGAAGAAATAGACAATCAATTAACAGTTTTTAACTAGCCAAATCTTGGTTTTGGTGGAGTTCATGAATGATGATTTTCAGATGATGAACATCACAGAGCTTATACATATGTTTTACTCAACTGTGAAGAAATGACATCATTTTTCATGTGAGTTATTCTCTCAATTATTCTATAATTTATGTTATAGTATTTAAACTTATTTTATTTGTAGGTTATATGATAATCATATCAAGAAACAACTTCCATAAATTAGAGCAGCTGCTCTTGAAGAACACAGACAAAAAAAATTCTCAATGGTTTCAAAAACTAGTAACACAAATTTTTAATGGTTAAATATCAATTCCATTTATTATTTATTATATTGATAATTATTTTGGAAATTTTCAAGTGTCTCAATATGCTAATAAAATTGATAAGCGGTTGTGAATATTGAGTAACCCACCATCCAAAATGGTTAAATCTTATAATTCATATGTAGTGAATGGTTTTTGATTTCATACACATGCATACGGGGAATCAAAAAAACAATGAACAGTGGAGTTTTCTTGGGTGGATCACATAAAAGAGAAACTGAAGTTGACTTTTATGGAATTTTGGATGAAATTATTGAGTTGTGTTATCTAGGACAGAATTACATAACAATGCTTAAATGTCGGTGGTTGGATACTGAGAGAGGCTTGTGTGTTCATCCGACTCATGAAATCGTCGATATTAAATATAAAAGTTTTCTTGCAGTAAATGAACTATTTTTTCTGGATCAATAGGCACATAAAATTTATTATACAAAGTATTGTGCTAATTCAAGATACTTGAGTGATTGGTGGAGCATAATAAAAATGAAATCTCGGGAAAATCAGTTTACTCAAACTGAATGTGGTTCCACTGAAGTGGAAGGAATTGAATTTTTTCAAGAGACTACTCAAAATCCATCTGATTCACAAAGAGATGTGAATATCAATGATGACACCCCACAATTAAGGATCGATGGTGATGAAGATGTTAATGATGTTAAAAATGAATTTGAAATGAAAAGAGATTTTGAAACTGAAACTCATATAGATATTGATGATGCTAAGGAGGAAGATGAAGACATTGACATTGATAGCTATGGAGAAGAGGATGAAGATGAACATTGACACAGTTAAATGCTGGCTATAATCATAACTAATATATATCTATATATAATAGTTATTTTCAACTATATACTAACAACAATCATTTTGTGTTTCAGATGGACCCTGATATATATCGCGATTTGCAGGAGGCTGACCTACCATTTGATGAGGGAGATTTTGGATCATCTGACCCTCAGCCTACTAGAGGTTCATGGGGTATGTGGAGGGGGTGCGGTCTTGCACGACTGATGATTCCTAACCCTATCCCTGAGTGATGTCCACATCATGGTTTCGATCCACACACACAGAGGTATGGTAACCTGTATATTTTAGTTAGCTTTCATTAATTTATTTATATATATACTAATTGTTTGATTATTTATTATTTTTTCATAGTTTTGCGCATGTAGATATTGGACAGAGGAGTTCTATATTGCGCAATTATTTTTCTCAACCATGGATCACATGGGAACAATTTTCTGTTGATGTGCGACGCGACATGTTCCATCATTGGCTGGTACATAAATAAATAATATTTATTTTGAAATTTATTTTATTAATAACTTGATATTATAAATTATTTATAGAGTTTATGGTATCCTATCGATGATAGCATGTGCGACGCTATCCACGTGATATGACAGGTTTCTATGCATGACAGTTTCCGTCATTTTTTGCACAATTTGAGAAGGACATCCATTAAGAAAGCAGGAGTGACAGAATTTGATGAGTCGTGTAGAAATCACCGACCAGAGTACATTTCATCTCACGTTTGGGATGGATTATGTTTACACTGGTTGGGTGGTGGATTTTAGAGGAGATCTTTAGTGGGACGGCAAAACCGGGGGAGACAGGAGGTGACACATCGAGCTAGTAGTCATACATTCTGTTCGCATAGAGATAATTTGGTAAGTATATTTTTTAAATATTTTATATAACTTAAATTATAAATAGTTTATTTTATATTTCTGTAGGTAGTCGAGCATCCTGATATTACCGAGTTCGACATTTATCGGATGATGTACAGTGATCCAGCCACTAGTGATATTAGAGGTGATCGCCAGCATCAGATTGTGGTTAGTAATATTTTTTCAGTTTGACAATTAACTACATATAATATTTTCACAATTTTAATTTTAAATTGGAATTGAAGGAGTCATATGAGGTTGTGATCTCTCAGACACTGGCTGAGGGTCAGGACGAGATGACTGAGTAGACTGGTGCTCACCATTTCGATGAGGCAGCATGGATGTAGGCGACTCAGTATGGATTTGAGAAGGTCCAAGTAGTTGGTATTAGCTCTCATTTGACTCTTGGTACTTATTATGGTACTGTTACAATATCGGCGTCTATATCGAGATGATCTCATGGGGATACATCATCTTCTGGCTCACAGTATCAGGAGCAATTGTGAACTCAGGTTGAGCTTATAGATACTTTGCAGAAGAAGCTTGAAGAGATGTGTCAATGGCAGTAGCAGCGGAATCAACATCATGAGGAGAAGTTGCGTCGATTGGAGTAGCGGCGACAGTAGAAGTATCACGAGCAGATGGAGTACATGCGTCGTCTGACTCGTAGTTTAGGGATGGAGTTTCCTCTACCTCCTCTAAATGACCCCCAATGATTTTTTTTATGTTAAAAACATTTGAAATCAAGTTTTGTAATAATATGAACTATTTACAGTTTCTGTCTTTTATATTGGTGGAAATATTGCATAATTTAATTTTTTTAATATTTTATTATTTATTATTAGTATTATATTTTTTATATTTGTTTATTTTACTAATAATAATAATATTTTATGATTTTTTTATATTTTTTTTGAAAATATTGAAACTTTTAATAATTTTTTATTATTTTATTATTTTAATAATATTAATATTAATTTTTTATTAATCATAATTTTATTAAATATATTTTTTTAGTATTATATTTTTTAATTTTTGTTTATTTTACTAATTATAATAATTTTTTTATTTTTATAATAATAATATAATTTTTTCATTAATCATAATTTTATTATTATTTTTAATTATTTTTAGTATTTGTGATGGGGTATTTTGCGACGGGGTCCCGTCACAAATAAGTGAAATATATTTTTTTAAGATTAGTATTTGTGACGGGACAACGGTCCCTTCGCAATTAGTATTTGCGACGGGCCCGTCGCAAAAGGTTTATGGGTATATAATTTATATAATCGGAAGGCTATTTGTAATGGGTAAGTTCCCCGTCACAAAAACTAATTGCGACGAGCCCATCACAAAAGGTTTTTGGGTATATAATGTATATAATCGGGAGGTTTTTTGCGACGGGTAAAATTCTCATCGCAACAAATATTTTTTGTGACGGGCCCGTTGTAAAAAATATTTGTTGCGACGTCGTTTTCTGCAACGGTCTATTTGCGATAGGGGCCCATTGCAAAAGGCTATTTGCGACGAGATCTTGTAGCAAATAGCCCGTTGCAAAAAATGGGAATTCCAGTAGTGTATCACCATGGAAATCAAGAAATTATTCCCATTGAATAGAAACTTCATGATTTGAGACAATATTTTATGTTTCAATTACAATAAAAATTCAATATGTAATCCCAAGAAGTACATCCATATTTCATGGAATTAGTGTTGAATTATATTAAGTAGAATGACCAGTGTCTCACTCAATTAGATAACGACCTTTAAAATAATTAATATTACTTTGTAAATCACCAAGGCTCACTTTGAAACATCTATCATCAATTTTGATTTCATTCCTAAAAATTTCTAAGAGAAAACTCAGCATCATATAAAGTAATAAGAAGGTTCCAAGGTAGAAAACAAAATTCTATTACATTGATAAGTGTATGAAAGATAAGGAAAATGGGAACCCATAATGAAATGAAAGCTAGTTAGGATAAGAATAAGGAATAAGGAAAGAATAAGGAGAAGGATCCAATCAATGAACTCATTAATGAAGAAACTAGGGAAGAAAGTAAATTCAAAGTATTGGATGATAAAAAACTAATGATGCAGAAAATAAAGAGTAAAAGAGTGCATCTATAATAGCCATATATTCTATTTCTAATAATGATTTTCCAAGAAGATATGTGGCAGCAGTCTAAAAATTTCTTCTATATCTTCAAATTGCTTCAGATTAAGATCCCATTAATCGATGAAAATTTCCAAAAAGTCAGTGTTTGTCAAGTTCTACAAGGAAATCCTCTTTAACCAACATAAATTAAAATAATTAGGTGTGATATCCTTAAATGAAGAATGTTCAACCATTTGTCATTTTAAACTCCCATTATAGCTTCTAGATCTGATAATATTTACCATTCCATGTACAATTGGTTCATGTAATTTTATGAAGTCCCTTTATGATCTAAGGGCTAGTGTTACCTTGATACTACTAAATGTGTTCAAGAAGCTCAATATAATAAATATTAATCCCACTATAGTTTCTTTTCACCTCATAGACCAATACATGAAGTACATTATTGGTATTTAGAATATGTTTTAGTAAAGTTAACTAAGTTCATATTCTATATGGATTTTCTCATCTTATAGATAGATAAAGAGGAACGAGTCCTAATAATTCTTGGTTACCCTTTCTTAACCATGGGGAAAGCTCTCATTAATTTTAATCAAGGATGATTGATTTTCTATGTTATATAGGATCAAGTCCAATTTTATTTTATGAAGGTAGTGAAATAAGGAGATGGACCTAAATATTTTTATGTCATTACCACTACTGAAGAAGGTTATGGAACACTAGAGAAATAAGTTAAATAAGTGAAAGGGAATATGCAGCTAATTGATGAAGCAGTGGAATATAAAAATGTATATGGTAGTTAATAGATGGAGCCGGAATATTTATGTGTAGCAATGGAACATATATTTAGGGATTTTTTTAGAGACAGATCCCCTGATTAGAAATCCACTCAAGATGGAGCTCAAATTATTGGTTTTAGGTGCATCAGAATCACTTGTCAGGGTAGATCTTGAATTAGTAATTTTCATATTTTATAGATCATTAAAATATTATAAAAGACATAAATACCAAAAAAATGAAATTTTTTCAAATAATATTGGTAATGAAGGTCACCAAAACCAAAAGAATATCTTTTCACATTAAATTTATAATTATTTTAAGTAGATTGAATGAGAGAATACCTCATATTATTTCCATTTTGTAAAGTTATGACCATGCCAAAATAAATTAGTTGGATTTTATCTTGTGATGGAATTAATTGTTTATCCCTTTCTCTATTTATTCTTTCAAGTGTCACCACTTCATAGTTGAATATTTTTATACAAGTTTGGGTGTTTTGGGAGAGTTGGTCAATTCCTGTATCCATCCCTATGATATTTAATTGAGTTTCCTTGAGTTTTTCATTGGTTATTTTGACTATTATCTCAAATATATCCTCACTTATTAAGATTTGATCTTGTATACCTTAAAGATGTTCTAATATTGTCATTATTTTATGGTCATCCTCAACAGAATTGTGAAGATATACCCAATCCTTCCCCAGTTATTCCATGTTACCTAGGACCTACCATGGTTCGTACATTTTAATGACCTAGTTATAATATAATATATAAATTACTAGTATAGATTGAGGTGGATGTTCTATGACCATGGGTTGGAACAAGTGTCTGGGGAATATGGAAATCACCCCTTGGGAACAATTTCACCCATAGGAAATTAATTAAACAGTAGCATAAAATAAATAAAATTTTAGTATGACCCATCTGTATGTCAGACGTATACACTGAAGGAAAATAAAATAAATAGAAGCAACATGGTATAAAGGTGGAAAAAAATAAAACATGATAATTAATCTATCCACTACTTGGATCTCCCTCCCCTACAAAGAAAACCACATAGCCACCTCCAATTCCCTTTTGGCCCCCTTCACAGAATATAACTTCCCTCCATCTGTAGAAATCGATAAAAGGTCTATGTGGCCGATGTGATAATGAAAAAAATAAAAACAAAACTACAAAATACCTATCTCCTGTGACTATAAAAGTCACCTCCCAACATATAAAACCAAAATGCCCCATGGGTGAAATAATGATCCTACAAGCAATGGGGAAATATATCCAAGTTTCAAAATGATGCTATAAAATAGTACATTCCTATTAATTTAAAATTAATCTTCCTATTAATTTTATATAATAAATTTGGCTCTAGTTCCATCTTAGTATGGTTTTGTTTGATACAAGTTAGTTTGGGAAATTTTCATTAGATTTAGTTTTTCTTGTTTATGTTTATATTAGATTATACAATTTCAATAATTTGGGTCCTAATTGATTCAGTTTGATTACATTTGGTTCACATCAGTTTGGTTTAATTCAGTTTAGTTCATGTTGGTTGTGATTATATAGGTCTGAATTCATTATATTTGGTCCCATTTGATTCATCATTTGTAATATCATATTAGTTCAAGTTAGGTTAGTTTAACTTGGTCCCATTTAGTATCATTAAAATTTTATCTATTTGAATTCTATTTTCTCGATTTTGATCTTTCTAGATCTATTTTGGTTGATTGGATTTACATTTATACCAGTAAGGTTCAGTTAGTTTGCAAATGATTTTTAAAAAAACGTTTCATTCTATTTTTTATTTTGTTTTATTCTATCCAATGTGGGTTTTTATGGGGACACTTTATTCAGTTCAAATCATTTTTGGTTTAATCTTCATAATATTATTTGGTTTGGTTTTCTATGGTTAATATTAGTTTGTTATGTTTAATACAATCCTAATTAGTGTAGGCTAGTAGAGGTCTAACAACATTATAATTATTATGTATGATTTTCTTTAGTAAAATATGATGTGATTTGTTTTATATATAGTTAATATTAAATTATTTATCAATATAGGATAATTTAATTTATTATAGAATCATTTAGAAATATTCAGTTTTACTGTAACACCCCAACCCCAGAATCCTAGAGTCAGTGCATTATTGCGTATCATTGGCATGATCACAAAATATCAAGTCTCGAAAGACCGATTAGTTTAGTAGCCTTGTAAGTACTAGATACATTCATAAGGTTTACATTACATCATAAAATGGAAAACTACAACAACATTGTTTCCATGGAAAACACTGAGATCCAATAGACTATCTTTTCAGGTCAGTCATAATATAATTCTTTGCATCCTGGGAAAAATAAAACATAGAAAGTGGTGAGCTCAAATGCTCAGTAAGGATAACAATATAGCTGAAACTTTCATAAATAAGCATAAACATTTAAGGCAATGTATAAAGCTAAAACAAAATCCTTTTCAACATAAACTTCATCATAATATGGAAAATATAAATCAAAATAATTCCATTTTCTTACTCACATGAATATTATACTAGTCTAATAATCACATGCAATACAAATATCCACTTTCATAATGATGGAATACATAATGCCCGAATTTCATAACCACATAGTCAAGGCCTTGTGCCAAGACTACAAATAAGATTTTGTCAAGGCCTTGTGCCAAGACACTAGTTTGACTTATGAGACCTACTGATGCATCGAGGAGCTATAGCAGGATCCACCTGTCACTTACTAAGTTCAATGAATTCCTCATATGAAAAGGTTTAACCATAACATAAACATTCATATTAAAATTGGCATATGAAATGTCAATACTTTATCCATAAACCATGAATGGTTTGAAATAAAATATCCACTATAAAACATATCACAAAACCTTCAATACAATATGGAAGTTTTTTATCAAAATAAATCAACTTCAAACAAACTTAAAATCCATCAAAGGATGTTGACATAGATGAAATCAAAAACTTTTTAGAGAAATATCTATTTCTATTTTTAAATCATTTAAAAGTCATGTAATTATAAAATAAAACCTTTATATTTGAAAATATTCTTATAAGCTTGTAAGGGAAGCTTCGACTATGTTATAATGCCAGAAAATAGTCGCACCCTCCGTATAAGTTAAAAAACATTATTACCTTAATTTTGTCGAAAAGGTCATAAAGTACCTTGTTTGGAAAATGACGGAAAGATTCCTTTATTAACATCTTATAAAAGTCAAACATGGGTATAAATGACTTTAACCCACAGTCTATAAAATAGTAAGAATGTTTTGAAATAATTTTTTAAGAATCATGGATGTGGATGATAAAGAGGTCCTAGTAGATAATTACATATAAACAACCTCGGATAATGAAGAGATTGTGAAATTAACCCTTACCTTGTACTTTTCCTTGGTCGAGGGTAGGTTAACCTCTGGTATAATGGTGAAATAATTTTTATTAAATTATAAAAGAATCATATACATTAATATGATATCATATATGATCTTTTAACATTGCTTTGTTAATAATATCTTAGTATTATTGTCGTTTCGGGTGTTAACTGATTCGTTTTCCTTACGGTAATCTGTATGCACGAGCGACAATATCATTATTTTGATATTAAAATAATATATAATTGGATGGTATATCATATATACAGAATCATTATCATGTTATATTTATTATTTAAATCAATTATACATCATTATTATATCCATGCAAAAATAATAATGTATTGAATAACAATTACACCACGACATGGAGATGGTAAGCCGTACGTACGCACGTATGGTGATTTGATCAAAAGGGATCCTTAGGTTAGATTTATGACTAAAGTAAGGACTCTAGGAAAAAGGGAGGATAGTTGAGAGGGTATTTGGGTAGGGTTTGGATGATCCAAATGGCTTTGAAGGTGTGAATTAGAGATAAGGGGGAGTGCCCTTTTATAAGAGGGGTGAGGGGCAACTTAGGAAAATCTTGAAATATTTTTTATAATAAAATAATTTTAAATTTCTAATGGCTCCAAAATGAATTACTTAAAGCCTTAGGTGTGGATGGGTCAAAAACCACTCAGAAAAATAGGTTTTATATAGGTTTGTGTCACTATATTAACTTTATCTTTTAGATTTAACTCTTAGTTAAATAGTTTGACATTTACCATGTCTCTTTGTATTTTTATATTATATAATTAATAAACTTACTATAAACTTCCAAGAGAACCCCAAGTGGTTCATTAATGATACAAATATCATTATATAAGTCTTTTGGTTGAACCTTATATTTTTACGAATAGAATATCAATTAATAATATAAAATTTGTTTTAAAAACTCATTTATGTCAATTTTGACATTATTTAATAATTGATTTTTGTTAAAGTCCTAAAAACTTTACTACTTTGAACTAAATATATTTAATCAACCCTAATATTTCATATTAACCTAGAAAATTAGTGTAATTAATTAAAAGTCTAAAATTAAATTTATTTAGATATTTATAATATCAATGATTTTAATCTTTCATTAATACTGTAATTACTGCATTATCATTGTGTCATAAATGAATTTAATTATTTAATGTCTAAAAATTATAAATAAAATAAAATTATATAGGAAATAATTTTATATTTCTAATGAATATTTATAGTCTAATTTATATTGTGCTTAACCCTATATTAAAAATTATTTAGTTATTAAACATTGAATTTAACGCTTTTAAATCTTCTTTAAATAAAATAATAATAAATGTCCTGATCTAATCCAAGTGGACCAAAGAGGTTCATATTTTATTCCTAAGTTTTTTGGTCGAATTTTACTTATCCAATAGAATTAGGACATGTGTTAGGGTAATAATAATAGCATTTTTACCCTTAATTTCCCTATTTACTTTTAACTGTGGTAAATAAAAGTAAAAAGTTACTTTTCACCAAAAAATATTTTCATCTTATTGATCGAAATTTTACTTACTGATATCAACTGTGTCTCTTGGGTTTTTGAAATTCAACTCAAAGAAGTGGAAAAATTAAATTTTATGTAAATTTGGAAATGCTCCTAGGAGGTGGGTAAAAGACGGTAAAAAGTTCAATAAAATTTTTATATATCTAAAATTATTATAAAATGTCTCCAATGAATTAAGTTGAACTTATATAGTTATTATGTATCTATTTTGACCTAAAATAAATTTAAATAAAATAAATAATTATTTAAATAAAAAAATATGTTTTAAACTGTAACTCAGTGTTAGTCACTATTCATCGAAAATTGAAAGTTTTCTGAAAAATATCAAAAATTCACCCTAAGAAAATTTAGATATTCCAAATCCAAAAATGAAGTCCATTTGGAAAGATAAAATTTATAAAATTTAAAAAACTAGGTATTACTATTCATAACGGCTAGTTTGATTGGTTGTGGTGTGTTAGAACTCAAAGTTGCGTACAACACACACTGATGTATTATTCAAAGAGAATCGTACCATGGAAGCTTTGGGTGTTACATTTAATCTTTATAGGTTAATACAATTCAGATTATTTTTTTAACTAATTATATTATTTAATATTTCATTCAATTCAGTTTGAATGAGTCTATGTTCACTTCATTTAATTTGGTTTTTTATTTGAATCAGGTTAGGTTGATTCGATTTGATTCAATTTAGTAAAAAATTCATTTAATATCACAAAATTATTCTAAGAAATATTAATCATTATTTAGTACAAAAACATGGTGTGAAATACAATAAATCTATTATTATTTAAATTTAAAGGTAGATTCATAAGGGAACCAACCTCAATATCAAGGTGCTCTGCTTATAAAGACGAAAACTCGAATCTTCCATTTACCGCCTGCACGCATATGTAATTTCACATATATATATATAAGGACACCTAGCCTCTATGTAAATATTTTCATGGCCAAATATGTACAAGGGGATCCTTACATATATGATTATACATGTATATACCCATTTACCTTACACATGTATGCATAATTCATATATATACAAAATCACTCCTAGTCCCAATATATATAGTCATACCACCACGACTGAATATATATATATGTGTGTGTGTGTGTGTTGGAACTTATATATGTATATGCCTACCGATGCATACATGTGCAAGTCACCGTTGACAATGAAAACCTGAAACCACCGCAGCGAGGTCCAAAATACTCTATACAATCATAGATAACTCAAAATAAACCCTAAATTAAAAAAAGGAAAAGGATTGAAATGAAACAAAAAATAAATAAATACCATGGATTTTTTTTTTATTTTTTTCAAAAAACCTAATTTTGGGAGAGGGACATAAATTTTGATATAATTTTTTGAGTCTGCATAAAAACAGAAAGGAATAGAGTTTCTTTTCAACCAATAGACAATCCAAAAAAAAGATTGATTAAGGAAAATCAAATAGATTGGTTTAGGCTAAGAGGACAATTGTACTTATTTAATCTATTTGTAATTGAATACTTCAAGAATTTTTTATTATATACTTTCAATTTAAGTGATTTAAAATGAAATTAATTGTAGATAGAAAACCACAAATATCACATAAGTTGACCCATCATAAAAAAACACAACTCCTTCAAGTATCTTATAATTGAGAAAAAAAATAGGAGCACCTAATAACATGGTGTCCCTAAACTTCAAAAAATTATTAATATGAATATATAAAAAATACCGCCTACCAAAATCCTAGGGAAAAAATTGACTTAATGATACTTAAACATCCAAAAATGATAACATAAAATAGTAGGCTACAAGGAATTCAGATTAAGAGTATACTAAGGCATAATTTTTTAAACTTGTAATAAGGAAAATGTAATTAAAAACTTATAAATCATATCAAAATTTTATTTCTAAAAAATATAATATAAATAAAAAATATATTAAGAGAAACCAAACAATCATTTATTTTGGTACATTGGGTTTTGAATTTGAAATATGTATTTATAAGAGAAAATACTTGGGTAGATACCCAAATTTGGGTATATTCCTATAAATTTCAGTGAGATACAATAGTAGATGGGGTAGATAATAGATTAAGGACATTCCCATTTATTCCTATATATTTCAGTAGATGGGATATATAATAAATCAATGAAGTATTAAAAAATGAAAGTCTATGATATATTAGCTATCACCTCTAGAAAAATAAATGGGCAAGCCCTCTAACTGGGAAGACTTTACTCAAGGGAGAATAAAATTCATCACAAATATAAACCCTAATATGAATAAACTATATTCAACAACTAAATTCAATTTAATAACATTAATTACAGAATAAGGTTAATGTAAATGAAAAAAAATTAATTTTCTTTCCTAGCATGCAATACAAGGCTATATCTCCTTGAATCAGTTCAATAATATGAATAAATCAAAAAAAATCATAATATAAAATTTCTATAACTATAGATAAATAAGGGAATATTCTTTAAAATAAATAAATAATTCAAATTTTTAAACATGACATAAGCAATTATGAAAATTTCATAAATAAAATCTAATAACAAACCTTTTTATAAATTAGAAAATATTTTGGACAGTCCATAACTATGAATATGAACACTTTATATACACTTTAATATGAATTATTGAATATTCTTTATTATATTGAAATTTTGAAAATATATGATTTTACCATGAATCATAAAAATATTATAATCCAATTTATATTATGTAGATATTTTATATAATATAAATATCATATGGTTAGCATTTCAAATAAGGCCTTATTAATTTTGAATAATTCAAAATAATTTATGATGAACAAATTATTAATTACAATATAATTACTATTATATTTCGGCCTCATCTATTTAATTTATAAACACATTATAAATTTCATTTTTATGATTATAAAATATTCCCTTTTATTTATAATCTATAGATTTTTCCATATAATTTACAAAAAGGTATTTATATAATAACATTTAAAATTTAGGAAATAATTAAGCATAAATTTTTTAATAAAATTCAATAAGTAATTTTGAACACTTTATAATTAATTAATTAGTTAAATTTTGTTAATTAATAAATATCCATAAAATAGATTTTATTATAATTTATAAAAAAATTATAAATTATAGGTAAACTTAAAAAAATATAAAATTTTTAAGTTTTTATGATACCCTTATGTAATAGGGGTTACTTGCATAAGGGTTAATCTTGCAACCCTTACATAGACCAGCTATGTAAAGGTAACACATTGATTATTTTTACATGAACTAGACATGTAACGATGTCATGAAACACACATTTATGTATCCCAATTATGTAAAGGTAATATAAAAGTTAATTTTATATAGAACCATTCTGATTAAGGGTAACTTCATTTAGCTTTATGAAAAAAACATTCTACATAAGGGTAACGAGATTTAACTTTATGTAGAACCATTATGAACAAGGGTAAAAAAGAATAATCCGTATACAGATTATTCTAGGTAAGGATAATACTGTTTTATACTTAAATAGACTACATTACAAAATGGTAATTGGAGATGTCACTTATGAAGACCATTCAATGTCTGGATAAAATCGATGACCATTAAATAGAGCCAAAATACGTAAAGGATAATTAAACTTTCTATAAAACTGAAAATAATCTTCTATTTTTTTTCTTCTTCATCTCATGCATGTATTCATAAATCAAAATAATGGTATGACTATGATACCGTTATTGGGGTTTAAATAATTCTAATAACAATTATTATATCCTATCGAATTGTATAAAATCCCATGTGGATTATCTACCAAGCTAGAAATATGAAAAATGCATGACAATCTAAAATAAAGAAATCCTATAAAATGTGTACCATTTATTGAATAATCCACTGTATCATCTTAAACACCATCATATGGGTTTGAAAGAGATAACTAAAATTGCAGTCAAAAGACATCCCACATTTGTAGGTATCCATGGTTCATACCAAATTGTGTGACGTTCGAATGATATCCAATATATCTCCATGACATGCTAATGAATTTAACACAAAGTAGAATAATGAAGAGATCTTTGGGTGATAAGGATTTCAGTCAAGGAAATGTGCGTACATCTATATAAACCACTGACACATGAGCTGGAATCCATCACATCTGATGGTGGAAGACCAAACAACTAATAAGAAACTTCCATGAACCTTAAACACCAAATAAACCACAAAAATCGAATCAAAACCTTGAACTAGGGTTTACTGGACCATAATAGGGAAGTAGAAACCCATAATTAAACAAGGAAAATGAATTGGAAACCAAACCTTGGTGATATAACCATAAACCATGAAGATCACACCATAAACCGCTAAGGATTTTAGTGTTAATGGGGAAGACGGAATCCAAAGCTAGAACAGTGAAGTTAGAAGGAAGAAGAGTGTCATGTTAGGGTTTTAGATTTGAATGGGATAAGCATGATGGAATAAAGAGTAATTGGGGGAGAATTTGGTTGGTGGGGAGAGGAGAGGGTTCACGCCGGGGATGAGTGCAATGGATAATCGGGAGAGAAGGTCTGTGGGGGAGATGAGGGGTTGCAGGAGAGGGGAACATGTGGATGTGCCCAACAGAACTGAGAATCGAGGGATGTTATACATATGGTTTTTTAAACCATATGTATAGCCTTACCTATAGAATATATCCCAGTGGTTTTTTAAACTGTTGGTATATGTGCATGGGTATAGACCCATTTTCCAATAGTGTCTCCTCTCTTTTGCTATATAACCCCACATAAATTCCCATTTATCTTCACTCAAAACCCTTTTATCATAAAATTAATATACCATTAACTTTATATATACATCACAAGTTTTCCCAAATCTATTAGAAATATCATACCAAGATTTTGGAAACACCCTCTTAGGGTAAGGGATCCTCTCCTTATCCTCTTTATCCAAGAACATCCTCTATATTATGCCCTTTGTTTTCCAATTTTTCATATTTTTATATGATTTTAAATATACCTATTACTCCCCTTATGATTTATAAGTGATTATAGAACTATTTAACTCTCATTAAACCCTCACATTGACCTTTACGTACCCCTATTATGATTTCAGAATTAGCCTATGATTTTTTTCCTTTCCAAACATTTTTGTTGTGAATACCAATCCTTATTTAAACTCAAGAGTATTCAACTAGATATACCTATACTTAATTGATTGGTTAATTACATTTATATAACACATATTCCTTGATTATGGTATTAAAATTGATGAAAATCAACTTTATATTGTATGATTCATGTGGCACACTTATGCATGTACAGGATATGAAAATGATGGGTGTGCCCATATAGCGCTCCATTGCATTGGGTAATGTTTTAGTCTCATTAGATGTCGGGTATGATATTAGATAGTAAACCTAATCCATTTTGGGACTCTTTCCACCATATTATGTTGTCTTGGTAGTTATCCTTGATTTTTTTTATGACATGATTTATGTTGTTTCCACGTCCCATGTTCTATTTATGCTATCATCTTATATCATGCTTCTTTGCTCAAGATTATGATTATCACCCATCTTATGTTACCTTGATATACCTCTTGGATCACATGTATTTATTTACCTTATTATATGATTTGTTTATTACCTTACTGGTCTTTATTTCTCACCTCCTTCTTATGTACATCCCCAAGTTATCCCATGTAGTTTTAGAAGAATAATGAAATTTTAGAAGCATGTTAAGGAAGTTTCCAATAATTTTTCTGTATCTATGTATAAATTTGATCTTCTATGTACCTAATTTTCCAAACACAATAGGATTCATGATCTTTTATGATTGTATTATTTGTACCTTAATGTAATAAATCATGAAATAAATTATATTAAAGATATGGGTTATCATATACTAGATGTTTATGTATCCATGTTACCAAAGTCATTAAACCTTGATGGTCCTAGGGTGTATATCATTGTGAAATTTATTGAATATCTATCTAAAATGATGTTATATTTATGTATGAAAATTATGGGTCACTATAGTAGGTTTTTTGTTTTAGGAGAATACACACACACAGAGAAATTAATATTTTTGTATTTGTGTATGTGTTTTAACAGAACACTTATCTAACATATAGAACACATAAAAAATTCATTTTATGTTAAAAAAATATTTATGTATATGTGTGTGTTATCATAACATTTAAATAATGTGAAAAAATAATGTTAGGTTTATGATAGGTCAACAAAACATTTGTGTGTGTATGTGCCCATTTATGTATTTAAAAACACTTATATAATCAATAAAACTTAGGTGCAATTATTAATTTATATACATATATCTTATATAATACACAAAACATATACTTTTCATAGTATATTTTAGTAGTTTGTTTACATTTCAATGTGTGTAAATAATACATGTTTGGGTGCATGTGTTACGACCATGATTTAATAATTATTTTTATTTAACAAACATTTATTTAAATAATGTACATAACATATGTTATTTTCATTACATTTTTTTGTACAATGAATAATATATATATAACATAATATTTTAATATTGTGTGTGTGTTTTTAGAATGCATATGTTTGTACGGGTAAACATTACACCTATATAATCCACCAAATATATGGCTTTTCCATTATGTTTTAACATGTGTGTGTGCATGTGAGTGTGAACAACCTTTAAAAACACTTATATAATGTAATGAACATTTTTTTTAGCATTATATTATAGAAAATCATATGTGTGTATGTGTGTGCATGTTCATGTGTATATGTGTTAACCTAAAACTTATATAATACATAGATAATGTGTTATATGTATGATATGAAAACAAAAACATTTATGTGTGTGTCTTCATATTGTGTTAAAAATCCAATTCTGAAAAACACAAAAACCTATGATTAGTGAATTATAAGTATCATAATATTTACATGGGTGTGTGTTGGTATATGTGCTAACAAAACATTTACACACATAGGCACACCAAGATGTGTGTATGTTATCATAGTACATATATAATGTACATAACATATGTTTTCATTATACGCACTCACACACACACACACACGTGTGTGCACTTATTCTCACATGCGTAAATATTATTGAAAGAAATAATGAATATATGTGCTTCAAATCAATATTTGATAGAATCAAATAGTCCAACAAGACCTCAAAAGATGTGAAAAAGTGAACCAATAGAATTCCTAGTCCATCATAAGAGTGGATAATCATAAACCTTCGTTGGTAAAATTTCATGGGTGTATATAATATATAGAATTAGTTAAAAAATGTAAATAAAAATAATTATTTTTTTCTAAAATTCACATATATCTTTATTTATAAAACAAAATTTTAATTTTGGAATTAAAGAACCATTAAATATGAATATATGGATTATTGAAACTATAAATCCCATTACTTTTTTAACGAGGTTGTCCAAGAGGAGGACCCAAAAATAACAATTTATTTTCGTCTCTGGTTCTATGAAATATTGGATCATCAAGTGATATATTGATTTGATGACACTTAGACTTTTTTACATGTGTAGTGATCTAAGAAAGGAATGGGGTCAAAGGGTTTGTTGGTTCATCAAGAGTTTTGAGCACCTAAAAAAGCAGTGTGTAGTGTTTGTTTTTTTTATTATTAAGAGTAATATCACATTATTAATTAAAAGAACAGTATAAACTATAATATATTTTAAAATCTATTATATTTTTAAATGAAATTATATTTTTATTACATAAAAATTTATTGGCCTTTCTAAAAAATGATCAAGTAATATATATGTTAAAAAAATAATTATTTGAATAAAGTTAACAATCTTTTTAATATTTTTAAATGCATACAATTTTTTTTAAATTTGTAAAATATTTATGAGTATTATGTTTTAAAACCCATTTTATTTTTAAATGAAACAATATTTATTTTGATTATTTTTTTTAAATCTTTTAAAATGTATTTAAAAATAAATATATGTTAATAATAATTTTTTTAATCCTTTAATGAAAAATTAATATATTTTATAATATATTTTTAATGTTCTAAAAGTTATTTTAAATGTGTAAAATAATATTGAGTTTATTTTATTTAAAAGAAATATTATTTTTCTAAATGAAATGAAATTTATATGTAAAAAATATCTTATACAATTTAAACAAGACAAAATATATTATTTTTTTTTAAAATATATTTTTTAATCATTTTATTTACATCCAAAAATTTCTACAATATTTTTAAAGACATGAAATATTTTTAAATGTATATGAAATATTTGTTTTTGAGACCAATTAAATTATTAATTTTTTATCAAAATTACATATTGATATTTATTTATATTTCAAGAAAAAGGTTTTCTTATTGATTAGGAAAATAAAAAATTCAGGTTTCAATATATATATATATTATTTTTGAAAAAATAATAATATTTATTTTTTAAACAAGAAATTTAATATTTTTGAGTGGCATCATAAATATTTTTTTAAGAATACATTTTTATGATGGAAGTTTCACTAAAATATTCAATGGAAGTTTCATTGGAAAGTACCATGGATGTTTGGATAGAATCTCTAGTAGAAGTTTCATTGAAAATTTGAGTGGAAGTTTCACTGAAATTTCTAGAGAAATTTTCAGCTGAAATTTATAGGGAAAGTTGAAATTACCACTTGAAATTTTAAATGGATGTTTCAACTAAAATGTTCCTTTAAGGCCTCGACCTTAAACTTTATATAATATTCAGTTTTAAGTCAATAATTAATTCTCTTATGATTCAGGATCATTTTAGGTTTCACTACAACAAAACTGGCCTATAACAACACACTTATTTATTAGCGCTAAAAGAAAATGATGATAAATGGCATATTTATCAGCGCTTTTATTTTAGCACTAATAAAGAAATACATTATCATCAATTTATTTTTAACACTGATAAATGGTATCCTCTATCAGCACTTTATTTTGAGTGATGATAAAGGGTATCCTTTATCAGCGCTGATAAAGAGTACGCGTTATCAGTACTTTATGTTTAGCGGTGATAAATATTTCTATTATAAATGAATTTTTAGCACCAATAAAATGAAATAATTAAATAAATTAATAATAAAGAATGTGTTTCTAACAAAAATATTAAAAATTTTATTAATTAAATAATTATTAATAAAAATGAAATGATTGATTATAAATTATTATATATTAAATATTTTATTAATTAGATAATTATGATAATTAATGTTATTAAATTGTATATATTAAATATATAGATATATATTGATATATATAAATATGATTATGTATTAAAAAATATTTATCCACTTTAAATTAAATTTTTATATATTTATTGAATGATGGTATATAATTAAAAATTAATATGAATTAAAAATATTGACTAATTTCATAGTACTCGATATATAATTTAATGTCGTTTGATTTTTCAATTTAATATAGATCAAATGTGTGTTTTATTGATTTCACATATACATATTGTTAATGAATTTTTATATACAATATGCACACATAGAGAACTTATCCATTTTATTAACATTGTTAAGTGTACATATATTCTTAATTTATTCAATTTCACTCATTTTGTACATATATGCATGCACTCAAAATTAAATATTCATTAATAATGTTAAAAAAATATATGTAAAAAAATATTAATAAGTAAAAATATTTATAAATGTACATTCAGTATATTTATATAATTATATATTTATAATTATAAATAAATAAATATTTTTTTAAAAGTATTTATATAATTATACATAAATAGTTATATAAATTTAAATAATTATTAAATTTATAATAAATTTACTTAAATAATAAATATATTTACTATATTTATATTTATATATATTTATTAAATATATATATTTATAATTATATAAATCTATAATGATATAAATAATATTTTTTAAAAATATTTCAATAATTATAAATAAATAATTATAAAATTATAATAAATTTATTTAAAAAGGAATATATTTAAGATATTTATATTTATATATATTTCTTAATTATTTATATATTTTTTAAAATTTTATATTTATAATTATAATTATAAATCCTTTAACAGTGCTTCAGTAATAAGCGCTGATAAAAGAATATTTATCATCGCTTTTTTTACGCTGATAAAGAGGAAGATTTAGTAGCTCTAAAAAACAGCTGATAAATTAACATTTATCAACGTGATAAATTTAGCACTGATAAAAGGTCTCCTTATTGGCATTAAATTTTAAGTGCTGATAAAGGTATCCTTGTCTATTTTAAAGACCTTAACCATTTGTAAACAGGTCGTGATATAGAATCCTTCCATAGAAGCCACCCACAGCTGGCACTCCTTCTCGGTGAATTGAAGGTCGAATCACACCACTCGACTACGTACGAACATCTCACCCGACATCCCAAGAGGATCTTAGATTTTCTTCAACCTAGCAAGGTATTCCTTCTAATTTTCTTAGTTTATTTTTGGTTTTGTTTTTGATTTCATCTTCTACAATTTGTTTATGATCCATTGTTTATGATCTATTGTTTATGATTTGTTTGTGATCCATTATTTAGGGACCAATTTTTGGTCCATTTTTTATGATTTGTTTCTAAATCGTTGTTTAGGGAACGATTTTTCGTATGTTGTTTGTATTGACAACCGATGTATGATCCGTTGTTTAAATGAAACATTGAACCATGGATTTATTCATTGTTTTTTAACTGTTATGTTTTATATCTTCTTACTAAATAATATTTTCATATATGTACATAAATTTTTATAAATTTTCATATATATTCATGTTTATTGACTACTGATTTGAGTCACATTAGTGATTCCCTAATGATTATATATATGCATACAACTTTCATGGAAACCTCAATGGACATGTAGCTTCAGATGCTATTTTTAAGAAACTAAGTTAGTGGAGTGATGAATGTTCCTCTATTAGTTATATGTATCATAGGATCTAGTTCTCCTTATAATTCACTATGGTCCTTAGTTTTATTATAGAGCATATTCAAAGGGGCCATCCCCAGTTAAGCACATGAGGTTTTATCACATCAAGCCTTCACTTTTTGAATAATTAAGGTGCATTTAGTTCACATTATGTTTGAATATCAGGTTTTTATCTAATTGATATTTCTTATAGACTATCATTGAGTGAGTTTTCATAATGGCGTGACATGTATGTGTGTCTATTTAGTTATTGCATCATTTATTTCCATAGTTGTTTATATAACAGGTATACCTATATCAGGTAATGATGATTTTCGGTCTACATGTCCATTGACCCCAAGGTTCATGCTAGAATTTTGTTTAATCCTATGGTACTAATTGGTTCTATTTGGGGAGGTACCACCTCCAATTTATGGTTTTTTAAACCCAAATTTTAAACCATCCTTTAGTGACTTTGAGGTTTGTTAAAGGTCATAAGATGATCTGACCTGGTGTTGTTTGGGTAATTCGGGCTAGGGTCATTACACTATCCATCTTCTGGTTTACACCTATAACATTTAGTGATAATATCATTTATTATCTGCCTTTATCTCTATCTATTTTTTCAAATTCCAAAAACCCTTATTATTGGATTTGGAATATCTAGGCACTCAAATATTTTAGTTTAAATGATCCATATTTCACTTATTAGAATTGTCTATAACATTCAATTTTGATAATGAATATCTTATGTGTATTTATTTCTATATTTTATAAATTTAATATTTTATGAACCCAATAGGATGGATATGAACTAAAAATGGATTCACACTAATCATTTGACAAATTAATATAAATATGGAGTTAAATAGTTTATCGGGTTTTCAAGAGAGAATGCAGACGAACCTCCTAAAATCCTCTATCTATGTTTATGTTGTTGTTATTTAAGACAAATTAGTCCGGAAGAGTTGGAAGAACATTTTATTTGTCACAAAATAGATAAAATCTATAAATTTTGGACTAAAAATGGGGATAAACTAAATGTGGGAATTGACTGGGATGATACTACAGTTTATGAATCATTTGATATGAATACCTTTGTAAAAGATGATGAAGATCGCATGGAAGAAATGAAAATGGAAATTGAAGATGACCTTCATGATTTTCAAAAAAAAATTGAGGAGTTAAATACATATTCTAAGAAACCATTGTATATCGGTTGTACTAAATACACAACATTACCAGTTTTATTGAAGTTATATAGTTTGAAAGATGGAAACGGATGGAGTAACATCAGATTTACAGAACTACTTGGTCTTCTGAAAGATATGGTACCAGAAGAAAATGAACTATGGTGTTGAACATGTGATTATCTAAACTGATGTTACCTTAAATGGGAATGATCTCTAAAAAATACATGCTTTCCCAAATTATTTCATATTGTTTCACAAGGACCATGAATCACTCATCAAATGCATCAAGTGTGGCATAGATCGATACAAGAAAAATGAATCAAGTGATTTGAAATATGTATGGTAGTTTCCTCTCATTAAATAGTTTATAAGACTATATGGATGTTAGAAAATCCACAATACAATTAACATGGAATGCATATAAAATAATTAAAGATGGGAACCTACATCATCCAGTAGATTCTCCTCGGTGGAAGAAAATTGATTACGATTTTTCTGAATTTTGATATGAGCTGAGAAAGTTTCATATTGAGTTATCTACATATGGAATAAATTCTTTTGGTGTAAAAAGTAGTACTCCTAGTACATGTCCCATCATGTTGTTAAATTATAAATTTCTTCCATGGTTATGTATAAATGCAAATAAATTATGTTGTCTCTGCCTATATCTAGACAAAAGCAACCTGGTAATGATATAGATGTCTATTTGGCTCCATTGATTGAAGATCTAAAATTAATGTGGGATACCGGTGTTACAATGTATGATGCTCATAGAAGTGAAGAATTCACATTGAAGGCCATGTTTTATATACTGATAAAGGACTCCCCTGGTTATGGAAATTTATCATGCTATTGCAATTTAGGCATGATGCGGTGTCCCATTTGTGAAAAATGAACATAATCAGCTCGGTTGAAACATTCCTCAAAGACTATGTTTTTATGACATTGAAATTTTTTACCTCAATGACATAAATACGGATCTTGGATGAAATTATTCAATGGGAATATCAAACAAGGTACAACACCATCTCCAACAATGGTCGATCAACTATACAAAAAATTAAGAAAGATTGACACTGTTTTCATTCATTCATTTTCAAAAAACCTCACAAGATTAGGTTGGAAGAAGAGATCAATTTTCCTTAAATTACCATATTGGAATTGTTTGTATGTCAAAAATTTTCTTGAGGTCATGCATGCAAAAAAATGTATTTGATAGTATTATTGGCATGTTATTAAATGTTCCTAGAAAAATGAAATATGGAATCAAGGATGGGTTGGATTTTATTGAAATGGGGATAATGGAAGATTGGTCACCAGTGAAAGGTAAAAGGAAGACTTTTCTTCATCCAGTAGCTACCACTCTATCTAGAGATAAGAAAAATTGAAATTTTTACATTTTCATAAGAGTGTAAAATTTCCAAATGGGTAATTATCAAATATCAATAATGTCGTTTCAATGACTAATTGTATGTTATAAGAACTAAAATCACACGACTATCATGTTTTTGATGCAATATTTATTTCTTGTTTCTTTTCATTGCATTCTGCCTCAAAATTTATGACATACATTAACCAGACTCTGCTTTCTTTTCAAATCTATATGTAGTAAAGTTGTAGACCTGATGAATTTTCCGATTAAGAATAAGGATATTTAAATCATATTATGTAAATTATAATTGTTTAACCCAACATAATTATTTGATATAATGGTCCACCTAATGTTTCACATGGTTAGAGAGGTTCAACTAGGTGGTCTTGTCAATTATAGATGGATGTACCCCATTGAACAGTATATTAATATTTTGAAAGGGTATGTCAAGAATCAAATTCATCCAAAAGTTTGTATTATAGAGCAATATATTTTTGAAGAATATATTGAATTATATACCTACTATCTATTAGATGTTGAAAGAATCGGTCTTCCAATGTCTCTTTAGAGAGAATGCCTTATGGACGAACAAATTTCTAGAAGAGATGTTGTTACTATTACCTTGACAGAGCTAGAGTAATAAAATCTTTAAATATTAAATAATAGTGAAGTTGTTGATCCATAAATTGAATTCCACAAAGAAATTATTAGATATTTGAATCCATCAAGGGCTGAAAGATGGATATCAGATACACATAATCAACAGTTTATAGGATGGTTCAGAAAACAAATTTATAATGAATTATCTAAAAATATAATTTCATTTGACGAATGACTTCAATGGATAGCCAAAGGACCAAATGAAAATGTTATATCTTACACTGGGTTTGTAATCAATGATTATAAGTTCTATACAAAAGAACACGATGACTTTAGTATGATGAAAAATAGTGGTGTTATGCTTGTGTCTAAAGCGATGCACATATCTAGTTCCAAGGATTGAAATCTAATTTATGAAAATATGTCATAATTTGGAATTATCAAATAGATATACAAGTTGAATTATACATCATTCCAAGTGTCTCTTTTCTGTTGCAAATGGGTTGACAATATCAATGGAGTGAAACTTGATGAAATGGGATTTGTGAAGGTGAATTTTTGTATATAAGGGGTAAAAGATGATCCATTCATAATGTCATCACAAGCAGTGAAATTATTTTATATCTCTAATCCAATAAACAAGAATTGGTCTATTTTATTGATGGAAACTAAAACAAATGTTGAGTCAGTTGAAAATTCAATCGAAGATAACCCTTTCATTGGGACATCACAATTATTTTATGTCATCCCCATAGTAGACAATGTCTTGTATGTTATAGGGGACCACAAAAAAGGGATTTGGATTCTAAAAAGAGGAACCAAATCCTTGAAACATTTAAAAAAAGTGTGTTCAATGAGAAGATAAAACTTTTTTTAGTATATTATGTTTTCCTCATAATATTATATATTCTCTACTGTATTATCATAATCTAAATTAAATGTCTTACTACTCATGTAGACAATGTATTCTACACATGGTGATGTTAGTAATCCCCCGAAAGAACAAACTATAATTAAGGAAACCCTTTGGATAAATGAAAAGTTAATGTTATGATATTCTTTCTATATTTTACTAAAACATCTTATAATGGAATGTTGATTTAATTTTCATTATTCATTATAGAGTTCATTTATTTTAGAATAATTTTTTCCATATGTCATGCCTTTGCAAGAAGAGATATGATGTTGTCTCTACTCAATTACAGAGGTAATCTTGATTTTTTTACAGTAAAATCATTGTCCTTATAATTAATGTATTGTTTCATATATATGTTTAGTTTATTTCTTTTTAGTATTACTCACATACTAATTGTTTTCTTATACATGTGGATTATTTTTTTGAGTTGGGGGTGCACTGTCCAACTTTGATGGTCCTTATCACTTATAATATTTTCACCCATGTAGTGGTTCATTTATCTCTTTATTTCAAGTTACCTCCATAGCCTTTGAAGGAAGAGAAACGATTCCACCTCTTCTCAATTATAAATTTAATATTGATTTTTTCATAGTAAAATAATTATCTATAGAATTAATATATTGTTTCATATGTATGATTTATTTGTTTCTTTCTAGTATTACTCACATAATAATTTTTTTCTTATATAGGTGGATTCTTTTGGTTGTGTTGGGGTGCTCTTTCCAACTTTCATGCTCCTTCCCCCTTAAAATCTTTTCGCCCCTATAGTGGTTTATTTATCACTTTCTTTCAGGTTACATCCAATGCCTTTGCAGAAAGAGCAATGATGTTTCCTCTATTCAATTAGAAATGTAATCTTGATGTTTTCATAGTAAAATCATTGTCCATAGAATTAATGTATTATTTCATATTTATGTTTAATTAATTTCTTTTTAGTATTAATCAAATAATAATTATTTTCTTATAAAGGTGGATTCTATTGTTTAAGTTGGGGGTGCTTTTTCCAACATTTATCCCTTTCTGCACTAAGAGTTTAACAAAATTATTCTCTCACAAAACCTTTCACTCATGTAGTGTTGACATTTATCAATTTCTTTCAAGTTCCCTCCACTACTCAATAAAAGAGGTAATCTTGATATTTTCATAGTAAAATTATTTTACATATAATTAATGTATTTTTTTCATATTTATGTTTAATTTATTTCTTTTTAGTGTCACTCATAATATTTTTTCTCTTATATAGGTGGATTATTTTTTTCAATTTGTGGTGGTTTGTTTGAAAATACTCATATAATGTTGGAAATTCGACAAAGAAAGTCAAAGGAAATCATGGTGACATTGAGAGTTAGGTTTGTTTTTGAATGTATGTAATATTTTTTATTTATGTAATTTTATAAACCTGTGTTTGAAATTTTTATAATATAGTGTTTTAGGTATTTCTGTTGTAAATTTAATTTTATTTAAATTATGTACTGGGATTTTTTTGTTGATATCTGATGTTTTTCTGGTACTTCAGTTGTACTACAGCATGCTGTAATAGCATATTATAGTATGTCCCTTTATCATTTCTTTTAAACACACTAATAAATAATAACATTATCAATGATTTTAAAAGATCTAATAAAAAGAACATTTAAGAGTGCTAGTAAAAGTGTTGATAAAAGTTAGTTATAATCACTTTTAAAAGAACTTTTAAATGGTTCATTTAGAAATGCTAAATTAAAGCTATGATAAATGGGTATTTTATCAGTGCTTCTAAAATCACTGATAATGATCCTATTTATCATCATTTTTATTGCTAATAAATGACACCTTTATCAGCACTGATAGAAGTCCAAGTCTTTTAACGTCGCTCACATTGTCAATGATTTTCTTGCACTGATAAAGGACATTTCTAACACTGTTAAAGGCCAGTTTTGTAGTACTGTTTAGAGTTTTAGAGAATTAGTCAATAACTCATACATAACAAATCAATAAAATACAAATTGGACACTTCCAATTAGTATCCATCTTTTCCATAATATAAAACTCTTAAAATAAATCATGATTTATTTTCATGGAAAACCTCCATGACTTTCAACATGAATTCTTCCTTTCCCTTACCCATTCTTAAGTCCTGAGAAAATAAATTTTAAATGTGGTATGAACACAAAATCTTAGTATGGGATACAAAAATAGAGAAAATTATTTAGTTTAGTGAACACATAAAAACTCATATAATGTTTAATTTTATCTTAATTTTTTTGAGAATATGAAATAAAACATTTTCACACGATTAAAATTCACATTTTTCTCAAAGAAACCAATTAAAACCCACAAAAAATAATTAAAAACTCTTTTCGGTGACTTAAAGCATCATATTCATAAAATCCTTTCAAAACCATTTTAATTAGAATAACTATATTACTAACTTTTAATGTTATCATATCGCAATTCATTGGAGATCAATAATGGGGATCACCCTTCGTATAAGCTATGTTGGGCTCACCCATTTTCTATGAGCTATAATGGGTCTCAACCGTTTATACAAGCTATATTGGGCTCACCCATGAGCTATAATGGAGTTTATACCTTCATATAAGTTGTATCAGGCTCACCCATTTCATATAATTCTCAAGTAACATTTCATGAATAAAAAACATTTATCATAAAACCCTTTAAAAAACTCTTTGAACCTCTATTAAAAAGCACTTTCGAGAAAAATACAATTTTCTTTTAAAAACCCATTTTCAATACCAAAACCTAAAAAAATGAAAAAAATGGTATTTCATTAAAGAAAAAACATTAAATATTATAAAGGAATCTATAAATAAAATAATGGTTACAATGGAATAAAATTCATTGTCTCTCTGTAGAACATTCCTTTTATCATTTTTCCAAAACGTTCTGTAAAAAACACGTAAAAATATTCATTTTTAAAATCCATTGAAACAAAGTAAAAGTGATATATAATTTACTTCATAAATATTTTATTTCTATTTAAAACTTTTATAAAATCATTTTGAAAACATGGATAGGGAACATGAAGATTTTGAAGGCAAAATTAAAAATATGATTTTTAAGCGAAAGTCCCTTATCACTTAGGAAATACTTGAATCATAAACACCATGAAATAAAAACATTAAATATCATTAGATTAAATAAATTCATTATATAAATTTTCAAATGGGTTGTATGTACATCTTATGAAAATAATAATGCTGCATAACATCAAAATATGACTGAATGGAAGGAAATTGAGACAAAATCACATACCTTAAGTCTGACTTGTCACATGTGTCTTTATATTCCTGAATAATAAACTTATGTTAATTATTTAATTTCTTTATAACCTTTTTAATGTTTATTATTACTTTTATTTCACTTAATACCAAGTTATATACAATTACTTAATCAATTAATTTTAAGTCTGGTGTTTTGATCATATTTGGTTTAAGTTTCAAAAATGACTTTGGTAGGTTAACTATGGACAAATTGGTCAATATTTAAACACATCTAGAATTATAATCATGAATTTATTATCATATTTATAAATAAATTATTATTTTAAACACATAATTGGACAATCTTATAAAATATTCTTCATATGAAACCATAGAATCTTTAACTTTTTGCCTTAATTCTTGGAATTTTCTTCCATCTATAGGTGAAAAAACATAGGGAAATATTTCTCAATGAAAATATCCTTGAATGTTTCTCATTACATGACATCAATATCATATTTGTATTTTGTATTCTTGACCAAATAAAACCATAAATCATCTTCACCTTCAAAAAGATAAATGGAAAAGGGTTACCTTAGGACGTTACGAACATCCCATGAAATCAAATATCTTTTCTATAGAATTGATCTATCTTTAGGCTACCACAAGTTTAGATGATCCACTAAATTATGGGGGATGTTACCTTATAAAATTATCCACAAAATTCATGTTCATTCATGGTATATTGGGTTCCTCTCTAGCATGGATACCACCACCATTTATCTCTTGTGTCAATTGATCCATCGCTGAAACAAATTGTTCTTTTCTGATTCCAATAATATCGAGATGCTGATTTGGAAGGATATCTTCCTCTCGCTTCCTTACCACTATATATTCCCTATTTCCTATGTGGAAAACCATTCTGAATATACATATTTTAGGTGAAGCAACATGATATTATTTAAATGATTTAACATTTTAACTTGACTATAAGGTAAAATCTTTCAATAGAAACTTATGAATGTTATCCTAACCTATAAATTTATCTAAACCATCATTTGATACCATCTATAAGTGATTGTCCTTAAACATTACATAGTATTTAGTTTTAATTCAAAATTTTATTCTCTTATGTTTAAGGATATTTTTAGGTTTAGATCTTTATTGAATTAGGCCATAACTCATATATAAAAAAACATAAAATACAAAGTGGACACTTATGATTAGTATATATTTTTTCATAATATAAAACTTTTAAAATAAATAATGATTTATTGTCATGGAAAATATCTATGACTTTCAAATTGACTTATTTATTTTCCTTACCCATCCTTAAGTCCTGAGAAATAAAATTAAAACAAGGGATGAGAATAGATTCTTAGTAAGGGATACAAAAAAAGAAGGAAAACTAGTAGCCTAGTGAACACATGAAAACTCATATAATGTTTAATTTTATTTTTAATTTTTATAAGGGTACAAAATAAAAAATCACATGAAAAATAAACACACATTTTTCTCAGATAAAATCATTGAAACCCATATCAAGACATTAAAACCTCTTTTTAGTTACTTAGAGAATCATAATCATAAAACCCTTTCAAACCCATTTTAATTGGAATAATAATATGAAAAACATACAAATTTATCATTAATTAAGGAATTGGAGACCTATAATGGGGATCACCCTTCATATAAGTTGTATCGGGCTCACCCATGAGCTATAATGTGGCTCAACCATTCATATAATCTATATTGGGATCACCCATTTTTCGTGAGCTATAATGGGGATCAACCATTCGTATAATCTATTTCAGGCTCACCCATGAGCTATAATAGGGCTCAAACCTTTTTATAAGTTGTATTGATCTCAGCCATTTCATATAGTTCTCAAGTACCATTTCATGAATAAAACATTATCCTCATAAAACCCTTTGAAAAACTCTTTTAAACTCATATGAAAAACACATTCGAAAAAAATAAATTTTATTTTAAAAACCAATTTTAAATACTAAAACCAAAAAAAGGAAAAAGGTTATTTATTTGAAGAAAAAATTAAATATTGAAAAATAATATAGAAATAAAATAATGTTCACATCGGTGAAAAATTCATTGTCTTCCTGTAGAACATTCCTTTTGTCATTTTTTGAAAACGTACTGTATAAAACATGTACAAAAATTAATTTTTGAAAACCATTTAAATAAAGTAAAAGTTCCATAAAATTTAATTTTTAAATATTTTATTTCTATATAATAATTTATTAAAATTATTTAAAAAACATGGACATGAAATATGAAGAGTTTAAAGGAAAAATTTAAAAGATAATTTTTAAGAGAAAAGTCCCCTATCGGTTTGGGAAACACTTGAATCATAAACCCCGTGAATGAATAACATTAAAAAAATTAAATAGCATTAGAATAGATAAATTCATGATATAAAATTTCAAAGGGTCATATATACACCTTATAAAAATAATAAAGTGTATAACATCAAAATACACATCAACGAAAAGAAATTGAGAAGAAGTCCCTTACCATGAGTCTGACTTGTCACGTGTGTATTTATATTCCCAAATAAAAAACTTATTTTAATCATTTAATTTATTTAGAAAATATTTAAAGTTTATTATTACTTTTATTTCACTTATTACCAAGTTATATACAGTTATTTAAACAATTAAGTTTAAGTCAGGTGTTTTGATCATATTCGGTTGATGTTTCCAAAACGACATTGGTAGGTTAACTATGGTCAAAGGTTCATTATTTAAACATATACAGAATTATAATCATGACATCATCTTTATATTTATACATCAATTATTATTTTTTAAACCAATCATGGAATATGGTTATGAAAAATGAACCAATGTTACAATCATGGAGATGGTAGGTCATAAGTACGCATGAGCAACGTTCCCATTTTTCAATGATCATTATGGAAACATTTTAAGTAAAATTTATATTTCAATAATGATAATTATATAATAAATACCTTATTATTTAATTATATATATCATTATTTTTATGTGGTGATTAAAAAAGAATAATCACATCACTTTGGGGGGCGGTAGTCCACACATCCACGAACGACGTTATCGCCTTTTTGGTGTGACAAATGGTAAGAAGAAAATGATATTATATATATATATACATTTAAATATTTTATGAATATAATTATTTCATGTTTATCATTTATATTTATTATATTTACCCATATTACCTTACATGCAACACGTTAGTGAAAAAATGCTTCACGAGGTGGTAGCCCATCGTACACACGAGGGACGTTACCGTATCACCTACGATATGAAAAGTAAAAATGTTTTATATGATATAATGAATATATATATATTAGTATGTTATAAATATCATATATAAACATTATTACATCATTATTACCAACTATGATAGGTGGTAATGGAAAAACGAACAACATCATTTGGAAAGGTGGTAGTCCACCGTACAAATGAATAATGATTTCAAAACCCATTTGATGGAAGAGTGAGTGTTTATAGATTATACCCTTAACATAACAACATATTAGTATATTTAGTATATTTGTGTTATTATATAATCCAGGTATAATAATAATTTAAGGGTTTGGAAAATTAAATAAAACAAAAATGCATGTTCGTGAACGTTATATCTTCTTCATGTAACTCCTTTTATTTTGCACCGAATGCCTTCTTTGGATGGATTTATTCACAAATTAAGACTTATAGGATGATAAGAGGGAATTTTAGAAGTTATTTTTTCAATGTTTTTTGAGCTAAATTGATTCATAGGAATGAATAAGTGCAGAGATTGAATACCCTTTATAGTGGAGGGGGGTGACATTCTTGTAAATACCAAAAAGTAAACACTATTGGGAGGTCTCACTTACCTAATATTCTTCCAATAATGAACTAAATTCAATTAAATTTGGTATATGATCAAAATATTTCCATCCAATAGGGTTCTAAAACGTTTTGGGTCAATTCAACTCCTTATCTTTTAATATTAACCACTAAATAAACTCATTTTTACTTTAATCAACATAGTTAATTTTAATTGATTTCACTAACATTTTTTGTCAAAAACTAGGTTGACCTTACTATAAATTATAAATTATTATGATTTAAAATATTTGATACATTTTTTCAAATTAAAATTATATAAATGGATAAAATTAATTTAAAATTTATCCCGTGGGTGGGATGAGAAAGCATATTTTTAAATTGAAAAGGTTCAAAATTTTATAAAGTTTTTAAATCCAATTTCAATTTTAAATTGATACCAATGACCTAAATTGTATTAATATATTTATAATTTCTCTAATGTGACTTTAATATATTTTTTTAAATATAATTTAGGATAATAAATTATTTAGAAGAAAATATTGTTTTCAATTAAAATTTTGTATTTTTCAATATTCATCAAAAGATGAAACTTTTCATAAAAACCCAAAAAAAATCACCCTATGATAATTTTGACATTTATATTAAAAAAATAAGTTTATTTTTTAAAATATAATTTATAAAAGTTCCAAATTTTAGTTTTAAAATAAGCCTTCTATTAAAAGGTGGAAAACTATTTTTAGAAAAATACAACTTTTTTTGTGTGAAATTGGATTTGTTCTTATATTATGCCAATAAAATCTATTGGGTGAATTTAAAAAAAAAATTATAAAATATAAATTTCATTAATATAATCCATTAATTTAATTTATTAAGATAAAATTCTTTTGTCACATAAAAATAGTTTTTTATAAAAACATTTCCTTTGTAATCAATTGGTTTTTATATTAATCTCTAATTAATTGGTAAGAAATGAATTCAATCATATAATTTCATAATTTTATTAATTATATTTATACTTTTAATTATAATTTCTAGGTGATAATTTTCATACTAATAAAAATAATAATAATGTGTGTTGTTTAAAGTCAATGTTGTGTGTAACAGAAGCTAAAATGAGTAATGCATGCAATGCAAGATGAACATAGTATTATGTGTAATTAATGATAAACTAAGTGTTGTGTGTCATTAATGATATAAAATACAATTTTATTCTTTTAAAAATATTATTATGTTACATCCTCCCCACTTTAAAAAATTTTGTCCTCTCAATTTGAACTTTATCTCCGTAATCAAATGTTGGAGATTGAAAATAATTTTTTTGTAATCCCACATCATAAAATGGGGTTAACAAAACATCCTCATAAGAGATAAAAGGATGTATAAAGGTTTTATGGAATGACACATAACTATGTTCCCAAATTGAATAACATAGGTGGGAATGGAGGAAAATCCTAAATAATAATAAAGAGTTGTTGAGGTCATTGATCACAAAAAAAGTGAATGATCAGTGGAAAGTTAAGGGATTCAACACCATAAATTTTTGGTGATCAAAAAGGCCATAGAATCATCAGAAATAAAGGTACTATGATAATTTTTTGAAGATATTTTTCCTGGAGTTATGGAATTATTTTAATATCCAATAATATAAATAAATATACTTACTTGATATATTTCTATTTCATAATCACAATTGTATCCTCATAAAATTCCTATAAATGTGATGAACATCCCTAAAAATAACCTTAATCATCAATGATCATATAAACCATAAAGTTTAACAATACCTTTAAACTCATGTCCAAAATGTAAAGTCATACTTCTTATTAAACTAAATCCTTACATAAAATTAAACCAAAAAAATCTCTAAAAAAGTCCTTAATCACTTTATGATATTATCACTTAAAATCTCAAAAAGAGTGTCTAAAACATTGAACTTATGGTTAACCTTTGAAAAATACCAAACTCCCTAGAGCTTCCATAACTTCACAAAGTGGCCCAATATCAACTACAGTATTATCAAATGATTTTACCACACCGTTTTTATTTTCAATCATGATGATTTCTAACCTTAGTAAGTAACTTCATATAAACATTACCATAATGTCCCAAATCATTAAAACAAAAACATATCCCCATCGGTTGGCTAACTATCATCTCATTCTTGGATTGTTTAGGACCCTATTCTTTGTATTCATGAACCTTGTGACCAAGATTACCACACTGGTAACACTTTCAAAATCCTGACATATATTCCCTAAAATGTATTTTACAACACTTGGAACAAGTTTTGGGATTACCTCTAGAATTATTTGTTGGTTGAATCTCCATTTTCTTCCACCTTGACCATTTCTTACACTTGTCATTCCATGTAACATAAGTATCGACAAACTTTATCTCAACTTTCTTAGCATAATGAAAAACTTTATCATAGCATTTAAATTCTTGTTTGGAAAATTATCTTCGTAAGCTTGGTTTTAGTACTGAGTAAAATCTATTAATTTTATAATAAATGTATCAAATAAAGTCTAATACATATTTGGACATTTGTAACATCCTTTTAATATTTTCATTTTTTCCAAAACCCCTTTTTTTAACTTTATTTTTTGGTTTTTTTAGGGTTTCTTTGGGTTAATTTCATGATGTTTTAAAAATTATGTGCTAGTGCACGGTTGGCGCATGATTTAGCCAAAACATATGCCCCCCCCAAGAGAAAATTTTGCAACCCATGGCAGTGGTATTTCACATGGTTTATAAACCATGTCCCTCTAAAGAAGAACTGTGTGGCCCATTTAAAACAAACTCAAGGTTAGTGCATAGTTTTTCTGAATCATGTACCTTTTCCCAAGAAACTATGTGGATGGGGATTTAAGTGATCCAAATTTTTATTCAAATTTATTAAACCCCTATTTTAGTCCACCAACGGAATGGTATGACCTAATATTGGTTTCTCACATCCTTGGAGATCCCAAGAAAGATTTTTTACCCATATAATCCCTCCCAAAAGTGATCTGTTTCTTGAGGAACACCATTTTATCTTCTCTCGGTTAGTTTCCTCATCCTGATCTCATTCTCATGTGATCTCTCTCCTCCTCCCTAGGTTTTCATGGATCGATTTGATCATTTTTGGAACTAATAACCTTTTTTTGGATCTAAACCTATGTTTGATTCACATATCCTCATTATTTTTGTTCATCATTGGAGTTTTCTGTATAAGGCTTTGTGATTCCAGATCTGTTGATCCCAAGGTAGGTGGTTCTGTTTCGAGGCCCAAATCTTATTAAACCTAAATTTATTTTTTTAATTTAAATTATTTAAATTAAATTCAATTGTTTTATTTTGATTAAATTTCCCTCAATTAGTTAGTTGTAAAACCAAAATTCCATTGAATTGGGGTTTTTAAAATGAGGTTTTGGCATGAAATTGGAAAACATCCTTTCCATTGAATCGGGGTGTGGTTATGGAAATTTTTGGAAATTTAAATTCTGATTTTTATGGAAATTGTTTCAATTAAATTATTGGTTTTAATTGTGGAAAATTTATTTTTTGAAAAAATTGTAAAAAAATACTTATTTCATTGAATTGGGGGTTCGTGATGAAATTGTTTGAAAATTAAATTGTTGAATTTAATTATGAAATTAGATTGTAAAATTAAATTGTGAAATTTAATGGTGAATTTGTTTCAAATACATATTTGTGAAAATGGATTAAAATGGTTTTGATAGAAACCTTAGGGTTTTATCTTAGCAAAAAGACATGTTTCTGATTAAAAACTGTCATTATTTCTGAAGGGAAAATTGTCAAATTTGAAATGGAGAATGGGATTTAATTGTATTTTAAGTAGTCTTAAAATAAATTTCTCTTCCTTTTCTATTATATAACATGAAATACTTAGGTAGTTAGTGAGTTGTTTGGATTACACTTTATGATTTACAATGTTCTAAAACATCATATCAGCACATCACATCCCTTAGGAGATGGTGTTGACTCCTCTTTGTCCTTAGTTCAAAGGGATGCCTGTACATATTTTCCATCTCACAGAGTTGGATCCCTATATCCTGGAACTATCATACCTTATTAGTCATATGACCATGTTTCTTTCTTGTTTTTATTTTAAATGAATATATGTTATTATTGTAACCTATTTTACATGCCTTTTAATTTATATTAACTATTTTAGATAAAAGTTTTTATTTAATTAATTTGTGAAAAGTTTCATTTTTTTATGAATATTTCATAATTTTGAAATGTGAATCCATTTATTAAAAGTATTTCCATCATTTTGAAATGCGAATCTTGATTTTCTAAAGTATTTTCATCTTTTAAAATTTAAATCATTAATTTTTTAATTATGCTTTTGAAATGTCAAACACATTTATTTTAAAATTGAAAGCACTTTATTAGTTAATTTGATATTGGAATCTTGCTATAGAATCTTTGGGAGAAATCCTATTGGGATTTGGATCACATAATACTAGTGCCTTTGGGTGTTTGTAGATTACCTCTTTCCTGTATTGATAAAGAGAAAAGGATCAGTTAAAGGTGGTTTTAGCTATTGATATGTGGACTTGGTGAGTTGCATCTGAGTTAGGACTTGGGTAGTTTTTCTTATCTTCTATTACTTGGTTGTAGTACATGGGCTTGTTTAGGCATATTTTACTTCTGTTACATTACTCCAAGTGGAGTTTCTTTTGATATGAATACCAATTTTTATCTTTTTTCTGCATTGTTAGTGAAAAATTCATTCCTGCTCTCTTTTTTGTATTATTCTAGGTGCTAGTCACCGACCCATGGGGATTGGGAATGCCCTTTGGGCTATGTCAGGGTCGGCTTGGTTATCTGGTTATCAGGTACCCGAGATGGTTCATGAAAAAGTGGTATCAAAGGGAGGTTGATCTTTTTTATTGAATTCAGTATGCATTTGTGAAATATTTTTTAGGACTAGGGATGTAGCTTTGATTGAGTGCATGACCATCTCTCACTGCAATGAACCTTAATTTTCTAGGGTGGTTAGGGAAAGACGTCTTATGTATTAGTTTTAGTATTTTCCATGTTTTGATTTGGATATATTTATATCCAAATCTTATCAGTTCTATATTTTCGGATTAATTTTCATGTTTCTTGGTTTGAGTGTTAATATGATGTATTGGATAGAGAAATGATGTTCAAGATGTACCTAGATAGAAATTCAGGGTTATAGGGAGTTTCTTTCACTCCCAGTGGTATTTTTCATTACTCTAATGGAAATATGAAGTTTGATGATTATCGTGGTCCTTCTCAATATTAGGGTCATTCTAGACCTCTTTTAGTACCTGTCAGAGGTCCATTGGTTTGTTACCAGTGTGGAATGGTAGGACATTCTAGGAGGGTTTTCACTGACGTACCAATGGTATGTGGTTCCTTCAGATGCTCAGGTCACTTTCAAAGATTCTTCCATGTCTAATCCACTATATGTAGTGGCATGGGATCATCAATGCCTTCTTAAATTTATCATAATCAGATTCTTCATGTGAAAAATAGTTACATCCATAGGCATCTGAAACAAAGCTTCTTCACATAGTGGAAGAGTCTCCAAATAAATCAGATACGGGTCCAGTAATCGTGAGAGGTACCCTTACTATAGATTCATCATTAGTAACTACTCTATTTGATACTGGTTCATATCATTCATTTATTTTAACTCATATTGTTAATCTATTAAATCTTCCTATGGAGCTTTTATCTTGTGAAATGGATATTACTACACCCCTTAGTATGAAGAGAGAGCAAGGACTCTATAGTCCCTCTTGTGTTTTCTCTCTCTCAGATGTCGATCTTACTTAGAGTTTTAAAGTTTTCAAAAAAAAATCTTGAAATCCTTCCTAGGATTGATTGTATCATTTCCAATAAATTTCTGATTTATTATCTTCGATGGATCTCTTTTACTACACTTGTTGGTGTGTGTCATGTATTTCAAGGAGAATGAGACCCAAAGTCAAGAAGAGATAGACCTTATTATCTGGAGTTGGGGAAATTAATATTGGTGTTTCCTTTGATATGGAGTGGGAATCTTATAGTGGTGATCTCCCTCCAGTTTTCATCAAGTTTTCACTTTTTTTTTCCTTCTGACTTATCTTTTTTTTCCACTAGTGAGGTAGGTAGAGTTTTCCATTGACTTAATGCCTAGTACTCAACCAGTATATATTCCCTCTTACCGCATGTCACCAGCTGAACTAAAATAGTTGAATTCCCATTTAGATTATCTTTTTGAGAAAGTATTTATACACCTGAGTGTGTCTCCTTGGGTAGTGCCGGTTCTCTTTGCTAAGAAAGATAGTGGTACAATTCACCTTTATGTTGATTATCGAAATCTCAATCTAGTGATGGTAAATAAAAAGTATCCATTGCAACATATTGATGATATTTTCACTCATTTGAAAGGTGATAAGTGGTTATCAAAGATCAACCTTCAATATGGTTACCCTTATTTGAGGATAAAAGAATCTAACATTCAGAAAACTGCCTTTCGGAGTAGGTACAGTCATTATGAGTACCCTGTTATTCCTTTTTTTACAACCAATGCTCCTACAGTTTTCATGGATTTAATGAAAAGGATTTTCCATGAGTATCTAGATACCTTCTTGGTAGACTTTTTGGATTAAATCCTCATTTACTCTAAGTTCAACGAGGATCATGTTCATCATCTAAGAACTGTTTGAGTTTGTTTAGAAATCAATGACTTTATGCCAAGCTTTATAAATGTGATTTCTGGATATGGGAAGTGAAGTTCTTGGGATACATGGTGTCAGAACATGGTGTAGTAGTTGATCATAAAAAGGTGAAGGTTGTTATGACATGGGAACAACCATCAATTGTATTCAAGATTCAGAGCTTCTTGGGATTATCTGGATATTACCGCTAGTTCATTAATGACATATCAAAGTTAGCATCTATAATGACTGCTCTAACTCATAAGGGGGTAAATTTTCTTGGGATGATAAATTTCAAAAAAAATATTGAGCTAAAACATATTTTGAATACTACATCGGTGTTGACTCTTTTAGAAGTCAAGTAGGGATATGTGGTCTTTTGTTATGCATCGGGTTTAGGCTTGGGATACAATCTTATACAGGTTAATCATATCTTTTCTTATGGATCTCATCATATTAGTTCACATGAGAAGAATTTTCTGACCCATGAAATTGAACTTTCAGTTGTAATGCATGCTCATAAGAGTTGCATAATTACCTTTACAGAGAAAGGATTACCATGTTTTCTAACCACAAGAGCTGGAGTTATATCTTATCTAAAAAAGATTTGAATCTCCATTATAGGAATTGGTTGGAGTATCTGTATTCTTTTAATTTCAACATCACCTATACCCCAAGGAAATAGAATGTCATTGTAGATGTTTTAAGCAGGAAACTTCTTACCTAGTTAGTGAAAGAATCATCAAAAGAGTGGAACCTGATGGCTCTTTTTACACAATTTCATAAAGGAGTCTAGGAATTAGGGGGTATGGTTTCTTTGGATAGTTTTTAGTTGACATCCACTCTTCTCAAATTGATTCTTTAGGTAAAACAGTTGGATGATGAATTTCGTAGTATTAGAGACTCTTTTAATAGTGGGGAGACCGTGATTGATTAGTCGTTCTCCAATGAGTAAATTTCATACTTTTAGAACCATTTTGTTGTACCATCTTAGGTAATGAAATCTATGATCGGTGATTTCCATAATTTCCAATGGTCAGTGAACCAAGGAACCATAAAGATGTTCTATGACATGTGGTGGCAGCTTTGGTGGATAGGTATGAGATGGGGCATTTCTGATTTTGTCTCTCATTTCTATACATTCTAGAATGTGAAGGTCGAGAACTAGAAACCTTTGGGTTTTCTTTAGCCACATACAATCCTTACATAGAAGTGGATGAGATCTCTATGAACATTTTGGTTGGTTTACCATGTACCCAGGGAAAGAAGAATGTGATATGGGTTGTTATCAATAGGCTAACTAAGTCGGCACACTTTATATCCATTCATGATTCAACCAAATCTAAGGAGTTGGGAAATATCTATGTAAAAGATATTATTAGATTGCATGGATTTACATCTGTTATAGTCTTTGATAGGGATCATTGATTCACTTCTATCTTTTTGAGAGGCCTCCGGAGGCACTGGGATCTCATGTTCATTTGAGTAAAACATACCATCTGCAGCCAGATGGCTAGACAAAAAGAGCTATATAGATTATTGAGGATATGCTCTACATGGTTAAAATGGATCCTTTTGAGGCAGTGTATGGCTTCCCTTGAAAATATCTACTATATTGGTTGGATATTGGATAAGGTTCTTTGGTTAGACCTCGATTGGTCCAAGAGATAATAATAAAGATTCAATTGATTCATCAGATAATGTTGAAGGTACGGAGTTGATATAAGTCTTGTATTGATAATTTCCATAGACCTTTGGAATTGTTAGTTGGTGACCAAGTGTTCTTGAAAGTATCACCTTGATTGGGTAATTGATGGCTTGGGAGTAAGGGAATCTTTCTTTACATTTTGTAGGACCTTTTTAGGTAGTTTAGTAGGTGGGTAATGTTTATTATAATTTATCACTACCACCATAGCTGACATAAACACATAACATGTTCCATGTGTCACAGCTGAAAAAGTATCTATCTGATCTATCTCATGTTCTAACTTGGAGTGATCTTGAGTTTGAACATGATTTATCCGTGACTGAATTGCCAGTCAGGATAATTGATTCTCAAACCAAGGTACCATGTGAGAGGAAGATAACTTTGGTTCATTTTCTATGGAAGAATGGTTCTGATTATCATGATACATGGGAGAGGAAGACACTAACAATAGAGGAGTGGCATTAAATTTTTGGCATGGAAGCATCTTCGTAGGATTTCTAGCGATAGAAATATTATATGATGGGGAGGTTATAACATCTTTTTACTATTTTTAGGTTTTCATAAACCCTTATTTTTTAGTTTTATTTGTTTTGGATTCATTTGGGGTTGCTTCAAGTGAATTATTAGAAGTTTTGAAAATTATGGGTTAGTGCACGGTAGGCACAGGGTTTTCCCAAACCATGTTCCAGCATCAGAGAAAACCATGAAACCCAAGGTAGTGGGATTTTACATGGTTGGTGAACATTTTAAAAACTGTTTTCCCTCTTAATAAGAACTGTGTGACCCATTTAAAACAAGTGCACGATTTGTCTAAATCATTCTCATTTTCTTAGGAAACCGTGCAGATGAGATTTTAAGTGATCTAAATTTTCATTAAAATTTATTGAAATCCCATTTTAGGACACTAAAAAATTGGTATGACCTAAGATTAGTTTATCCTATCCTTGTAGCTCCCAATAAGTATTTTTTTCCCTCAGATCCCTCTCAAAAACGATCCAATGCTTGAGGAATCCCCTTCGACCTTCTCTAAGTTAGTTTCCTCATCCCAATATCATTCTCCCATGATCTCTCTTATCCTACCTAGGGTTAAATGGATACCCATGATGATTGTTGGATCTAATACCCTCTATTTTGGATCTAAACCTAGGTTTTATTCATAGATCCTTATTTCCATCATTCTCCATTGAATTTTTCCATTTAAAACTTTGCGATTCAAGATCTGTTGATCCTGAGGTAGGTTGTGTCGTTAAGATGAACAAATATTATTAACCATAAATTGATGTGTTTAATTTAAATTATTAGAATTAAAAGATTTTTTTATTCTGATTAAATGTCTTTCAATTGGTTTTTTGGAAAAACCCAATTCCATTGAATTGGGGTTTTAAAAATGGGTTTTTGGCATGAAGTTGGAAAACCCCCAATTCCATTGAATTGGGGTATGGTAATGGAAATTTGTGGAAATTTAAATTTTATAATTTAAATTATCATTTTGATGGATATTATTTAAAATAAATTATTGAATTTAATTTTAGAAAATTGATTTGATAAAAACTTGTGAAAAATACCCCAATTCCATTGAACTGGTGTTTTGTAATGAAATTGATGGAATTGTTTGAAAATTTAATTATTGAATTTAATTATGAAATTGGATTTTGAAATTGAATGGTTAATTGGTTTCAAATACCTATTTTTGAAAATTTATTCTAATGATTTTCATATAAACGTTAGGGTTTTATCTTGGTGAAAAGGAATGTTTCTGATTAAAAACCTCTTATTGTTTTTAAAGGAAAAATGGCATATTTGAAATGGAGAATGGGATTTAATTGTATTTTAAGAAGTCTTAAAATAAATTGCCCATGGTTTTTTTCTTATTATAATAAATGAAATCCTTAGATATTTAGTGTATTATTTAGATGACACTTTATAATTACAAATTTCTAAAACATCATATTAGCACATCACATCCCTTAAGTGATGTTTATGAGTCATCTTTGTACTTAGTTTAAAGGGATATATATACATATTTCTTGTTTCACAGTGTCAGGTCCCTATAGTCAAGAACTATCATACCTTATTTGGAATATCACCATGTTTCTCACTTTTTTGTATCCTATATGAATATATTCCATTATTTTAAACTACTTTATATGCCTTCAGATTTATATAAACTATTTTATATAAAAGTTTTTATTTAAGACATTTATGAAAATTTCCATTGTTTTAGAAATATTATATCATTTTAAAATGTGAAACCTTTTCTCAAAACTATTTCTATAATTTTAAAATGTAAAGCTTGATTTTCTAAATTATTTCCATCTTTTGAAATGTAAAGCATGAATTATTTTAATTATGCTTTTGAAATTCAAAACCAATTTATCTAAAAATTAAAAGAACTTTCTTAGTTAATTTGATATTGGAATCTTATTATAGAATATTTAGGTGAAATACTACATGGATTTGGATCACATCCTACCTTGCCTTTAGGTGTTTGTAGATTACCTCTTTCCAGGATCGAGCAAGGGAAAAGAATCACTTGGAGTTGATTCTAGCTGTTGATCTGTTGACTTATTGAGTTGCTTCCAAGTTGGGACTTTGGCAGTTTTTCTTGTATTCTAGTACTTGGTTGTAGTACTTGTGCTTGTTTATGTCTGTTGAAATTATGGTACATTACTCACTATGGAGTTTCTTGTTATATTCATACTAATTCATTATCTTTATTCCATATTTTTAGCGGAAAATTCATTCCCACTCTCTTTTTTTATAATGTCAAATGCTAGTCGCCGACCCATGGGGATTAGGAATTCCCTATGGGTTATGTTAGGTCTGAATTAGTTATCAGGTTACTAGGGTACCTGTTCTGGTTCATGAAAAAAATATTATGAAGTTTACTTCATATGAATCCACATAATCTTCATCGTTTTTCCTCAATTTTAGGAATTATTTTTCATCCATAGTCGAACAAACTTAGGGAAATATTTATCAAGGAGAATACCCCTGAATGTTTCCCATTCCATGACATCAAGATCATATTTTTATTTTGTATTCCTAACCACATACCATCATCGATCATCTTCGCCTTCAAAATGATAAACAAAAAGGGTTACCTTTTGATGTTATGAACATCCCATGACATCAAATATATTTTCCAGACCATTGATCCATCCTTTGACTACCATAACATCAAATAATCCACTTAATTATGGAGTATGTTTACTAATTAAATGATCTAAAAAATACATATTCCTTTATGGTATATTGGGTTCCTCTTTAGCATGGATTTCTTCACCGTTTATCGCTTGTGTCAACTGATCCATCACTGCAACGAATTATTTTGTTCTGATTCTAACCATATAAGGATGTTGATTTGGAAGGATATCTTCCTCTTGATTCCTTCCAACTATAGATTCACTATTTCTTCTATGGAAATAAATTCTAAATAGACATAGTTTAGATGAATCAACATGGTAATCTTAAAATGATATAACATTTTAACTTGATTGTAAGGAAATATATTTCAAGGGAAATTTATTAACATTATCCTAACCTTTAATGTTATATAACCCATCCTTTGATACCAAATATAAGGCCCCGACCTTAATCATTACATAATATTTATTTTTAATTCAATTATCCATTCTATTTCATTTGAGGATATTTTAGGTTTAGAGTTTTAGAGAATTAGGATATAACTCATATATAACAAAACCATAAAATGCAAAGTGGACACATCAGATTAGTATCCATTTTTTTAATAATATAAAACATTTAAAATAAATCGTGATTCATTTTAATAGAATATATCATTGACTTTCAACTTGAATTATTCTTTTCCCTTAACCAACCTTAAGTCTTGAGAAAACCAATTAAAATTGTGGGATAAGAACCAAATCATAGTAAGGGATACCAAAAGAAAGGAAAAAATTAGTCTAGTGATCACATAAAAACTCATTAAATGTTTACTTTTATCTTTAAAGTTTTTTAGCATAAGAAATAAAACATCTTCACATGAAACAAACACACATTTGGCTCAAATAAAGTCATTAAAATACAAAATAAGAAATTAAAACCTCTTTTTGGTGACTGAGCATTATATTCATAAAACCATTTAAAAATTATTTTAATTGGAATAACCATACATATGACTTCCAACGTTATCATTATCAAATGAATTAGAGATCTATAATGGGGATAACCCTTTGTATAAAATATATCAGGATCACCTATTAGCTATAATGGGGATCAACCCATTGTAGAAGCTATATTGGGCTCACCCATTTTCCATGAGCTATAATAGAGCTCAACCCTTCGTATAAGCTATATAAGGCTCACCCGTGAGCTAAAATAGGGATCAAAACTTTGTATATGCTATATCGGGATCACCAATTTCATATAATTCTCAAGTACCATTTCAAGAATAAAACACTTTCACTATAAAACCATTTGAAACAAACATTAAACACATTTGAAAAACACTTTCTAAAAAATACCATTTTCTTTTAAAAACCCATTTTCAATACAAAAACATAAAAAATGGAAAAATGTATTTATTTAAAGAAAAATTTAAATATTATAAAGGAATATAGAAATCAAATAATGTTCATGGTGGTGTAAAATTCATTTCCATAATGTAGAACATTCCTTTTGTTGTTTTTTCAAAACGTTCTATATAAAACACATAAAAAGATTCCTTTTTGAAAACCATTGAAATAAATTAAAATTGGAATAAAATGTACTTTATAGATATTTTTTGTTCATAAAAAACATTAATAAAATTATTTTAAAAACATGTACATGGAACATGAAGAGTTTGAAGGAAAACATTAAAAGATTATTTTTAAGAGAAAAGTCCCTTGTCACTTGGGAAACACTTGAATCGTAAACCCCGTGAAATAATAACATTAAAAAACCTTAAATATAATTAAAATATATAAATTAATGATAAAAAATTTCAAAGGGGATGTATATAAACTTTATAAAAATAATAAATGTCCATAACATCAAAATATGCCCCAACTGAAGGAAATTGAGACGATGTCCCTTACCTTGAGTCTGACTTTTCATGTGTGTATTTATCTTCCAGAATAATTAACTTATATTAATTATTTAATTTCTTGATAATATTTTTCAATTTATTATTACTTTTATTTCACTTATAACCATGTTATATATAATTACATAATCAATTAAGTTTAAGTTGTGTGTTTTGATCATATTTTCTTTATGTGTCAAAAATGACTTTGGTAGGTCGACTATGTCAAAGGGGTCATTATTTAAACATATCTAGAATTTTAATCATGAAATATTAATCTTATTTATACATAAATTATTCTTTTAAAACCAGTCATGTAATATGGTTATGAAAAATTAATCAATGTTACAACAATGTAAAAGGTATGTCGTATGTACGCATGAGTAACGTTCCTATTTTTCAATGATCATTATAGAAAGGGGGTAAGTAAAATTTATCTTTCCATATTGATAATTATATCATTAATACCATATTATTTAATTATATATATCATTATTTTTATGTGGTGATGAAAAAATAATAATCACATCGTTTTGAGGAGGTGGTAGTCCACACATCCATGAACAATGTTACCATTTTTTCAGTGTGTGAAATGGTAATAAGAAAACGATATATTATATTTCTAGAAATATAATTATGTCATGAATATAACAATGTAATTTATATAATATATATTCAATATAGTTACCCTTATTACCTTCCATGTAACATATTAGTGAAAAATACTTCACATCACGTCGTGAGGCAGTAGTCTGTCGTACACAGGAGCGACATTATCATGTCCCCTATGGTATGAAATGTAAAAAGGGTGTATATGATATAATGATTCCATAGGTATTATTATGTTATAAAAATAATACATATCATATATATATATTTATAGTGTGTCCATCATTATGCTCATCTATAAGAGGTGACAAAGGAAAAATGGATGACATCATTTCGCGAGGCGGTAGTCCGCCATACACGTGAATAATAATTTTGTAACGCGTTTGATGGAAGTGTGTGTGTTTTTAGGTCATACCCATAAAATAACGAAATATCATTATATTTAGGATACTTAAGTTATTATATAATCATGGTATAATAATAATTTAAGGTGGGGAGAATGAAATAAAACAAAAATGCATGTTGATGAATGTTACCTCTTATTCGACTAACCTCTTTTGGTTTTCACTAAAATCCTTCCTTGGATGGATTTCTTCCCAATATAAGAATTATAACATGAGGGGAGAGAATTTGGGAAGGGATTTGTCTAGGGTTTGGTGGAGCCGAATGGCTTGGTAGGTGTGAAGAAGTGGGTAGAGTGAATTCCATTTTTAGAGGAGGAATGAAATTATTATAAATATAAAAAACTAAACACCATTAAGAGTTCTACCTTACCTAGTATGTAACATACTTGACCCCAGTGCCACTAAACCGGTAACCCAAGATAGGACATCACATGACCTCAAGAACAACTCCTCGTATACAAGAGGTTTTTGACTATCAGTGAGGGTCTAAAAACCATGTGGGAAGACTATACCCACTTTAAAAAAGAAATATATAGAAAAAAACATATAAAATAGTGGAAATGACACAAACTAACTAGTTAATATGCATAAATAACCATCTCCCAAATTGGGTACAAACCAAAACCAATAGTAAATATGTCATTTCATGATACAGTGTCAAGTGGAAAAACCCCAAAATAAATAAAAATAGTAAAATCCACAAGTTATTCCTAACTCCAAGACTAGAACCTCATCCACACACATCCCAAATATAACTCAACTCCCAAGCATGTGGCCTTTTCCCTTGACCTGGCCTGCAACCATGAAATCTGCTCGGGTACCCAATGACGGCCCGAGTAGGGTGTGACTACAACTCAGAATTCCACTACCAGTGATGTCTACAAAATATCCAATCTAATAGAGCGTTCATGAAAGAAATATATAATGGAAAGTAAATAAAATTTAGTTCATGTAGCCATTAGTAATAGAGTTTCTCTAAGTTAATCCACCATTAAATACAGATTCAATACTTATAACATCAAAGTGCTAAATTCACTCTTTTCATGTGTTTAATGGATTAGGAATGTTCAAAAATCAGAAGGAATATGGGAATAAATCAATCCCTATCTCATTAGTGAATAAAATCACAACAACCACATTATCCTCACCTCTAAGCCTTAGTCCGGGTGGACTGTAGTTGTTAGGGTAATAAAACTATGTCCCCTTCCCTAACCTGTGTAATGAGTGTTATAGTTTAGAGACTCAGTCTAACTCGACCCATGGGAATAAAACCTATTGTATATACCCCACTCTACTAATCCATGTACATATACTTATTTATTCATTCACCACACATATTCACATTACATCCAATCATAGCCAATATCATTAGAAATATCACAAAAATAACAACTAAAATGGGAATAAATAATATTACATAATCCATTAACTCATTTATAATTTTTATCACATCACCATTTATCCCAATTCCCATTCACCTTGCCTATATCACTAAATATATTCAGCCATTACCATGTGTTAATGGACTTATGCATTTCAAGTGAAAAACACAATTCATTTGGTACAATCCCATTACTCTCATTCAGAACATTTATCATGTTAATACAAATGACCCCTTAACCATTATCCAAACCTAGGAAAAAATACTCATAATACTTTATTAATCATTATATTAACCAACTTACACATTCTCCATGGGTGATTCTTAATCACAATTTAATTTCACACTTTACATTTTTGTTAACCATGTTCGGGAGGGTCGGAACACCCCATGGGTGCCCCTAAATCAGTTGAGTCATCCTCTATGCATCCCATGGGGATAATGAGGGGTTAAATTTTTTATTTAGACACTCATTATATCAAATCTTGCAAATGACACCAAGGACACATCAAGGAGAGAACAATAACATAACACCACATGACTAAACCTATGTAAAAACTATGGGATATAACTTTTAGACAACCTACCTCAGATCTGTTAATGAACACACTCCTAATTGAAGCATTAGATACCTATTAAACCACCCTTTGAAGACTCAACCTAGATCCCACCAAAAAATAAGGTTTTTAGAGATTTATATAGAGATAATAGAAATATGCAAACCCTAGACCAAAAAGAGAATCAAGAGAGGTATTAGACTTACTCAGATCTTTGATCTACAATCAACGACACTCCAAAAAACCTAGAGATAAAGTAGAATCTCCCTTGGAAGTCCCTAGGAGATCTTGTTCATCACTAGGGTTCAAGGGAGGAAATTATGTGTGAAAATCAAGTGAGGGTTTAAAATCCCATAATTGTATTTTTGTAATTTTTCTTAACTTTACAGGGGTACATGATTTACCCACACGATTTGGCATACCATGCACTAGCCACTATACAAGGGAAGCTAGGTTTCATGATTACTCGGTTAGTCCACATAGTTTTATAGATCATACACTGACCACTCGTTAATCCTCTATCCAAGGTTGCACAGTAACACGGGAATTCCACACAGTTTGCTTAACCGTTCTCCAACTGTGCACCTTGCACAGATTGGCCTAGTTCTCCCCTTTTCTCATGTCCCAAACCATTGATACAACCCAAGACCCCACATACTCCCCAAAAACATTTCATTTACAAAAAATTAGAGATTGAAACCAAAATTTAAACAGGGAAATGCCTCCACAAATTTTGAGATATTAAAACCTCCACACCTTTTGACAGCTCATCCTCGAGCCGTTCTTCCTGATTGTTACTGAGTTTCCAAAGAAAAGAGATCAGGACACTGGGCCTTTATATCCAAATCCTGCTCCCAATTTTCTTCCTGAATATTTCCATGTGTCCATAAAACTTGAACTAAGGGCACAGTCTTTCCCTACAATACATTCTCACTATGTTCCACAAAACAAACCAGATGATCCTCAAAGAACGCATTAGCCTCCAGCTATACATACTCAATTTTTATCATGTGAGATGGATCATGCTAATACTATCAATGTTACAAGACATGAAAAACACCATACATGCCACCATACCATTGTGGAAGATCCAATTAGTAAGCCACTAGTTTGATCCTCGCTAAGATCTCGAATGGTCCCACATACATGTGTACCAACTTTCCCTGTTTTTGAATTCGATGGTGACCCAAAATTGGAGACACCTAAAGAAACACACTATCACCCACCACAAACTCAAGGGGTCTAAAATGCCGATATGAATATGACTTATGCCTACTCTAAGAAGTTTTCATATGCTTCTGAATTAATCAAACATTCTATAACGTCTCCAATATAAGACTCTATCCCAATAACTCAGATTCCTCAACTTCTAACTAGAACAATGGATATCTACACGATCTTCCATAGAGTGATTAAAAAGTAACCATCTAAATCGTAGCCTTAAAACTAATGTTGTAGGAAAACTTGACAGGCAGAAAGTGATTTTCCCATGATTCACTAAAAATTAAAAGACAAGCTCTCAACATATCTTCTAATACCTAAATCATATGCTCTGACTACCCATCTATATGTGGATGATTAGTCATACTCAAAAATGCTTGGGTACCAAGTACCTTCTGTAATCCCTTCCATAATTTTGATGTGAAACACATATCATGATCCAAAACTATGGTTCTTAGCACACTCTACAACCTCAATATCTCTTGAACATATAAGTCACCCAACTGATCAACTATGTAAATCACCTAGATTTCTAAGAAATGGGTCACCTTAGTTAATCAGTAAATTACTACCCAAACTATATCATTCTTCCAGGGCATCCTCGGAAGACTCACCACAAATCCCATAGTTACTCCATTACACTTCTATTATGGAATGGGAAACGATTGTAATAATCCATATAGGTTTTAATACTCGGCCTTCACCTGCGTATAGGTAAGGCATCGTGCCACAAAACCTGTGACCTCTTTCTTCATTACCATCCACCAATAATACCTACTAAGATCATGATACATCTTAGTTAGACCAAGATTTACCACCTAATTGATGCATGAAAATCACACATTAACTCTTTCTACATACACACAGGTACAACCACATGACTGCAAATATTAACAATTCCATCATCACCAATAACCCAACTAGAAGGTGAATCCCCACCTTTAAGACTTTCCTTCATCACCAAACACTCTAGATCCACCATCTGGCTTTCCTTGACCAAGATCAAAAGAACGAACTCAATTTTTATAGATGCAATGATCATTTTCCCATGCCCATCCTACACTTCTAGGTGTATATAGGCAAACAAGGCCATCATTCTCTACTCGAAGGTGGATTCCTAAACCACTTGACTTTGAGTTTTCTAGATTATATCATCCAAATATCTATTCACTTTTCATGGTGTGTAATCCATCTCGAAATTGAAGGATTTCAAGTACTCGACCCATATTCACAGTCTAAGATTTAAATCGCATCGAGAGAAAATGTACTTAAGACTTTTATGGTCATTAAACATCATAAACCATTCTCCCAACAAGTAATGCCTCCAACACTTCATGTAATAAAACAAATCATCTAACTCAAGGTCATGAGTAGGGTAATTTATTTCATGGGGTCTCAACTTCATTGACCCATATACCATAACCTGATCATCCTACATCAACAATTCCCCAAGTTTAACATCGAACGCGTCACAAAACATGGTGTACCTCTTACCTGGTTCGGGTAAGATCAGAGTCAGTGTTTTAGTCAATGGTTTCTTCAACTATTTAAAATCACCCCCACATGCCTCTCACCACTCAAATTTAACTTTCTTATTGGTCAAGGCTGAGTGTGGCACTTCCAAATGTGATAAATCCCTAACGAACCTTCAGTAATAACTGGACAAACCCAGAAAACTCCGAACATTAGAAATGTTCTTGGGTTCCTCCCATGACACCATAGCATGTAATTTCTCTAGATCCACCAAAACACCTAATTCAGAAATGATGTGACCAATAAAGTGCACTTTATCAATACAGAAATGAAATTTTGATATCTTGGCATAAATCTAATGCCCTCTTAATGTACTCAGGACAATGTCAAGATGTTTGGAATGATTTTCAAGAGTTGTTTAATACACAAATATGTCATCAACGAAGATGACTACGAACTGATCTAGATATGGTTGAGATACCCGGTTCATTAAATCCGTGAACATAGTCGGTGCATTGGTCAACCCGAAAAACATCACCACATACTCATACAACATGTACCTTCTCCAAAAAGATATCCATGGTACATCAGAAGGTCTCACCATCAATTTATGGTATCCTGATATTAAATTGATCATGGAGAACAATAAGGCACCCCTCAATTGATCAAAAAGGTCATCAATCCTGGGAAGTAGGTATCGGTTCTTAACAGTAATCTAATTCAACTTTCTATACTCAATGCATAACCTCAACGATCTATATGCCTACTTAGAAAATAGTACGGAATATCCCCAAGGTGACATAATAGGAAAGACAAACCCTTTATTCCCAAACTCCTCATGATGAACTTTAATTTCCTAGTATTCTACCAGCGCCATTCAATGTGGCAGAATAGAAACTGGCTTCATCCCCCACAACAATTCAATTACAAAGTAAACATATCTCTTAGGTTGTATCCCTGAGAATTCCTCAAGAAACACATCCTGAAATCGATTCTCAATGGGAGGTAAGAATGGTTTTTCCATTACTCCTTAATCTAGAACAAGGAATCCCACTTGGGGCTATCAGTTATCCCAATTGATAGAAAATCATCCATGTGTGGCCTGGCCTAACAACCCACTCACCACGAAGGACATAAGTGCCTCCATTGAGAGATGTGAACATCACCTGACATCAGTAATAATCGATTTATCTTGATATAACACCAACCAATCCATACCCAGAATTAGGTCAAAACCTAACAACTCAAGGAAAAATAGGTTCCATAGATATCTATATCCACCAACCTCCAGACCAAAACCCTTACACTGTCTGATTTCCTCAACCTGCATCTCTAATGGAGTATCAATTGACATGACTCCACACACACTTTCCTCTGTTAATCCCAACATAACTATGAACTATGTATAAATAAAAGAATTCATAGCACCTGTATCAATAAAATCACTAGTGAGTGTGGTACCTATAACAATCAAACATCAAAAAATAGATGGTCATGCCTATCCACCTTTAGGTATAGTATGAACTACATGAATATGACTTACCCATCTACCATGGGATCTAACATGAGTACCCTGCACTACACTACCTTGTTCGTATGGATGATCTCACCCTAGAGTTTCACGTCCACCATCCCTACCAGTACGACCTAGGGAGCTTCAAATGCCTGTCTGATATAGGGTAACTAACCCATTTTTTACACTCAACATCTGTCTTTGACCTCAATAATTTTATGACTATGACAGGTTCCTATAGAACCTCTATACATGGACCAGTCTTTCGCATGATCGACACTCGATTGGTGGTCGAGGACACTGGTTGAGTATGTGCCCCGACCTTCCACACTAATAATAGAACACCTAGTCACCACCTAGAGAGGCTGACCCCCTCTTCTGACTGCTCTGTGCACTTCCAACCTGATGAAAATTTCTAAAATGGCACTTCCTGCTCTTATAAGTTGCACCACATGTCCACCCGAATGACACCACAAGCCCATCACCTAAAGCTCCATTCAAGTTCCCTTCTAAGATAAGGTCATGATAAACTACCTCTTCAAACCTTTTAAAATAGAATATTCTCACCTAGGACATGATGTTATGTCTCTTCTTGTCCTAGAAATTCTTCACCATAGCTTCCTTGTCTCGTGCTAATGCCAGAACGAAACGTCTTAAATTGGTGAAATGACTAGAATAATCCATTACCAAAATTTTCCCTTAAGAAAAACTCATAAAATCATTAGCCTTATCCTACCTCAAGGTTTCTGGATACAAGTGTTCAAGAAACATCCCCTACAAATCTTTCCACCTCATTCCTTTATCCTGCTCTGTTTGAACCATGATATCCCGCCAACACTTTGCATGACCTCTCAATATATAGGATTATAAATTGACTTTCTTCTCAAGAGGATTATCTAGATGATCAAGAATAGTCTGTATAGACTCTATCCAAAACTCTGATGCCTCTATCCCACCTTCTCAGGTAAATGTTGGAGGGTGTTGTAGTTGAAATTCCCTGGTCAAATAGAACATACTTGGTGCAATCCACCCTCGGTATCATTCCATCAACTGCATAAAACGATAAAAGTTCTCATAGAACTTCTCTTATATATTTTTCTAAATCACCATGTCCTCTTACTCCACTATAGGAGGAGTGTTCTTAGCAACATCTTCCTTTCTTTTGACTATAAAATGTATTTGTGGTGGAATTTCTCTATAATTCCAAACAGGAGCTTTAGAACACAGACTATAAAGCTTCCACAATATATAAGGAATGGTTCATCAATAGCCATAAATAAATCATTTCGTATACGCTACCCAAACGGTCTTGATTATGCTCGGAATGCTACGCTCAAACTTCCCCACCATGTTCATGGCTTACTCGGGGTAACTAAATCACATGGTTATTAGCCTTACCTCTTACACCCTTTTAAACAATTTCCATTTCACAACTTACTCCAAAAACATTTTAATTCACTTACATCCACTTATCAAGAAAATTTTTTTAATTATTATTTAACATTTTACATCCCTTTTTACCTATTTTCATCATCTCATTAAACACCATTTTCATTACTTTCAAGAAAATCAATTACATCATACCACTTTCATGTACCACACACTCGTCCTGTGTGTGCCTACCATGATGCATGTCTCCTATATACCTAGGTTACGATAATGATGCTTGAATACACAACCCCATGTCGTTACGACTGTGAGAAAAATATTTTAAAATAGTCACATCACACTACATATGCATCACCCAATGGTGAAATATCATCAATTGTAACAATACATAATAATAGCTACAATTCCCACCCTTCGTAACTTGAGTTTTTCCTCATACTTAGGTTAGCTAATCCTAAGAACGAGCTCATTTCTAGGGCCCAATGCCTTCCTAACCTCCTATATACCATTCCAAAATAGTGATTCATAGAAAATACCTCATCGGATACCACTTTGTAACGTCCCCACCCCAGGATCCACTAAATTGGTTCCTCGAGGTCGCATGACCCCAGACGCACCTCCCCATATGCTTGAGGTTTTTGACTAGCAGTGAAGTTCTAAAAGCCATGTGGGAAGACTATACCATCTTTTCCAAAGAAATCCACAAAAAAATAAAATATATAAAACAACATAGACTAACCAGTGAATATTCATAAATAACCATCTCCTAAACTGGGTACAAACCACAACCAATAGTAAATATATCATGTCATCCTACAGTGCCAAGTGTAAAAACCCAAAATAAAGAAAAATAGTAAAATATCCAAGATGGTTATGACTCCAAGTCTAGAACATCATCATGTACATCTCAAATCCAACTCAACTACCAAGCATGGGGCCTTTTCCCTTAACTTGACCTGCATCCATAGATCTAATCAGGTACCCAACGACGGCTCGAGTAGGGTATGAGAACAACTCAGTAGGCCACCACCAACAATGTATAAAAAATATCTAGTCTAATATATAGTTCATGAAAGAAATATATAATGACAAGTAAATAAAATAAATTTAGAGTATCTATTAGTAATAGAGTTTCTCTGAGTTAATCAACCATTAAATTTAGATTCAATACTTATAACATATTAGTGCTTGATTAAAATTTTTCATTTGTTTAATAGATTGAGAATGTTCAATCATCACAAGTCATATGAGAATAATTCAAGTCCTATCTCACTAGTGTGTCACATCACAATAACCACATTATCATCACCTTGAAACCTCGGTTCGGGTGGAATACAACTGTTAGGGGAATAGAACTTTATCCCCTTCCCTAACTCATGCATTGAGGGGTGGAGTTTAGATCCTTGGTCCAACTGGACCCATGGGAATATAACCTCATGTATATACCCCACTCTACCAAGCCATGTTCACATGATTATTTATTTTTTCACCACAAATATCCACATTACATCCATGCATAACCAATATCATTAGAAATATAACAACAATAATAACCAAAATGAGAATCAATATTATACCACAATCCATTAACAAATTTATCATTTATATCACATCACCATTTATCCTAATTCCCAATCCCCTTTCCTATCTCACTAATCATATTCAACCATTCCCATGTATTAACACACTTATTCTTTTCAAGTGAAAAACACAATTCATTTGGTATATTCCCATTATTCCCATTCAGCACATTTCTCATGTTAAGTCAAACGACCCCTTAACCATTATTCACACCTATAAATAACTACTCATAATCCGCTCCTTATAATTATATTAACCAATTTACACATTCACCATTGGTTCTACTTAATCACAAGTCAATTTCACACTTTATATTTCCATTAACCACATTTGGGAGGGTCCGCACACCCTATGGGTGGCCCTAAATTGGTCAATTCATACTCCATGCATCCCACGGGGATCATGAGGGTGATAAATTGGTTATTTAGACACTAATTATATCAAATATTTTAGAAAAAACCAAGAACACATCAAGGAGAGAACAATAACATAGCCCTATGTGTCCAAATCTATGTAAATACTATGGGATATAACTTGTAGACCACCTACCTCAAATATATTGATGAACACACCCCTAATCAAAGCCTTAGATCCCAATTAAACCAATAGTTGAAGCCTCAAACTATATCTCACTGAAAAAGAAGGGTTTTAGAGCTTCAGATGGAGATAAGAGAAAGATGCAAACCCCAGACCAAAAAGAGAAGAAAGAGAGGGATTGGACCTACCTGAAGCTTTGATCTGAAATCAACAACACTCCAAATGGCCTAGAGATGGAGAATAATCACCCTTATAATCTCTTGAGATATATTTTTTTCACTATGGTGCAAGGGAGGAAATGAAGGGTGAAAACCGGGTGAGGGTTTAAAATCCAGTAATGGCAATTTTGTAATTTTTCCAAACATTACAGGGGCACATGGTTAACCTACAAAGTTTGAAAAACCATGAAAAAACTGTGTACTAGACACTTTTTTAAGGTAATTTGGGTCACACAATTAATTAGACAGTCTGCTCAGTTTGACAAACCATGTGTTAAGCCTCTATCTAAGGCTACATGGTTACCTGAGAATTCCACATAGTTTGCTTAACCATGATCCAACCGTGCTCCTTGCACAAATTGGCCTGGTTCTACACAATTCTCATGTCCCAAACCATTGGAACACCCCCAAGTCCTCAGATACTCTCTAGAACCATTTCATTAACAAAAATTTAGAGATTGAAACCAAAATTTAAATAGGGACAAACCTCCATGAATTTTGGGATATTACATTAGATGCCTCCAATAATGAACCACAATCAAGCTAAGAGGGGATATGGTTGAAATATTTCTATATAATAGGTTTTTAAAAAGTTTTGTATCAATTCCAAACATTATCTTTTAAGATTAACCACTATGTAAACTTGTGTTTACCTTTATCAACATAATTAATTTTAATTACTTTCACAAATATTTTTGGTAAAAAATTAAGTTTACATTACTAGAAATTATAAATTATTATTATTAAAAATATGAAATCCATTTTTCCATATTCAAATCATAGAATTATAAAAAATAATTTAAAATTAATCCTGCATAAGGGATGAGAAAGAAGATTTATTAAGTGAAAAGGTTCAATAGTTTACAAAGTTTTTTTATTTAATTTCAATATGAAATTGATCGCAATGACATAAATTTTATTAACAGAAATATAATTTATAAAAATTAACTTTAAAAAAAATTAAAATATAATTTAACATTATATATTATTTATAAGAAAATACTTTTTTCAATTAAGATTAGGTATTTTTCAATATTCATCAAAATATCAAAAAATTTAGAAATACCCAAAAAATTCACCCTAAGATAATTTTAAAATTACAATTTCAAAAAATAAGTTTATTTTTTCAAATATAATTTATAAAAGTGTCAAAATTTAGTTTTAAAATAAGTAGGTCATTAAGGAAACAAAAATGCCTTTTAGAAAAATACAACTTTTTATGTGTAAAATTGGATTTGTTCTTATCTTATGTCAATAAAATATATTAGATGATAATAATAAAAAATTATAAAATATAAATTTCATTAATATTATCCATTAATTTAATTTATTTAGATAAAATGTCTTTGGCACATAAAAATAGTTTTTTTATAAAAACATTTTCCTTATAATCAATTTCTTTTTATATTCATCTCTAGTTAATTTGTAACCAGTGAATTGAACAAGATATTTTCATAATTCAATTAATTATGTCTATACCTATAATTCCAATGATTAGGTGATAAGTATAATAATAATAATAATAATAATAATAATGTATCTTGTTTAAACTCAATGTTGTGTATAACACAAACTAAAATGAGTGGTGTGTGCAACGCAAGATGAACATAGTGTTGTGTGTAACATGAGATAAACTTAGTGTTGTGTATCATTCATGTTATCAAATAAAACTGTATTCTTTTAAAAATATATGAATTATATAGTTCTAGTGAAATTTTCACTAGAATTTCCAGCGGAAGTTTCATTGGAATTTCCAATTCAAGTTGCACCAGAATTTCCAATGGACATTTCACTGGAATTTCCACTAAAATTTTCACCTAAATTTTTCATGTGTAATTTGAACTTACCCCTAGAAATTTTCAATGAAAGTTTAGACTAAAATGTTCTATAAGGAGATTCACTAGAATTTTTTATTAATTTTTTTCTTGAATTTCCAATGGAAGTTTCACTGTAATTTCTAGTTAAAGTTTCACATGAAATTTTCAAGTGGAAGTTGAAGTTACAATTGTAATTTTTCATTAGAAGTATCAAATGGAAAATTCCAATGGGTGTTTCACCAGAATTTCCAATGGATGTTTCACTCGAATTTCCAAGTGGAATTTGATGTTACCACTAGAATTTTATAATATCATTTTCAAATAAAATGTCATATTGAAACATTCATTGCAATTTTTAGGGGAGGTTTCAAAATAATTTCTAATTGAAATTTCCTTATAATTTAAAATTTAAGTTTTAACTAATTTTTAAGTGGAATTTCAAGTTATCACTAGAATTTTCTAATGGAAGTTTCAACTAAAATGTTCTAATGGATGTTTCACTGGAATTTTTTTGCCTAAGTTTCATTAGAATTTCCGGTGGAAGTTTCATTAAGATTTCCAGTGGAAGCTTCATTGTAATTTCTATCGACCACTATGTGTAAAACATTTCTTGAACATGAAACTATATTATTTGGGAATTTCAAGGATCCATTTTTCTTCTAGTGAAATTTCCACTTGAACTTTCAATGAAAGTTTCCACTAATTTTTTTAATGGATATTTCCACTCTAATTTGTAATAAATACATCTAGATTAATCAGTGACGTTTCTAATGAAATTTTCCAATAAAATTTTATTTTGGAAATTCTCACTGAAAATTAACAATGAAATATTTCACTGAAACTTCCATTAAAATATTTCACTACACTTTTTTAATAGATATTTCAACTAAAATTTTTAATGAAAGTGTCTAGCTTAATTGGTAATGTTTCCACCAAAATTTTCTAATGAAACTTTATTTTGGAAATGTTCACTAAAATTTTCTAATGAAACTTGATTTTAGAAATGTTCATTAAAAATTTCCAACGAATGTTCTATTGGAACTTCCAGTGAAATTTCCATTAGAACTTCTAATGAAAACTCCACTATGAGTTCTAGTGAATGTTCTATATGAACTTTTAATGAAAGTCTCCATTGGGATTTTTAATGAAGATTTCCATTATAATTTTAATGAAATTTTTTAATAATGATTTCCACTGGAACATTAAATATTGGATTTTACTAGAACTTAAAGTGGAACTAATTACTAGAATTTTCTAGTGGAAGTTTCATTAGAATTTTAAAGTGAAAGTTTCACTTGAATTTTTCAGAAAATATAGCCAATGGGATTTTCTAGTGAAAGATTATGCTACAATTTATTACTGGATGTTTCAAGGTATTTTTTAATGGATTTTTCAACTCTAATTTTTTAGTAAAAGGTTAAATTGGAATTTTGCAGTGACAGTTTTAAAAATAATTTTCAATGGGAGGTGAAACCAAAATCCCATTCTACTATAATTTTCGATCAAAAGTTTCAATTTGAATTTCCCAGTTGAATTTTCAATAAGAATTTTTGGGTGGAAGTTCCACTAAAAATTTCCACTAGAGTTTTCCAATGGAAGTTTCCATTGAATTTTTCTAGTGTAATTTTCAACTAAAATTTCCCGTAAAATTTTCAACTAAATTCTAATTGAAACATTATAATTTTTCAGGGGATGTTTCCATTTGAAATTTCTATTGCATGTTTCCATTTGAATTTTATATTGAAATTTTCAAATGGAAGTTTCCCATCAATTTTGTTTCTAAAATTTTATAATAAAAGTATCAATCATAATTTTCCAGTGGTTGCTTCAACATGAATTTTCCAAAGGAAGTTGCAAATTAAACTAAAATTTTCAATTGGAAATTTTATGCTTTCCACTATAATATTTCTTTAAAAAATTTCACACGTTTTGTGTTTTTTGAGTTTAAATTTTTATGTTAATTTTTAGTTGAATATATATATTATAATTATCCAGTGAAAATTTCAAATGGTGTTTTCAACTATAATTTTTCAATGAAACTTTAGAGTGTAATTATTTAGATTTTTTTTCTAGTGGAACTTTTTACTATAAAATTACAATGGAATTTAACATTTTTTTTTGAATATATGCATTGGATTTTTGATGCACACCTTTTGAATGCAATTTTTTGTATAAATTTCCAATGAAAATTTTCATTATAAAATTCTAATGATATTTTTTTAAAGTTGATGGTTCAATTTTAAATTATTTTTATGAATTGAATTTGATTTTTAAACTATACATAAAATATTTTCTTAATAGGTACTTGAAATTAGTAATTATTTGTAAATATCAAAAAATATTTTTTAAATTTATAAATTTTTATATTCTAGTTTTTTATAACAATATAAAAATTAATATTTTTAATAATAAATTTTCCCTCTTTTTGAATTGTTCTTTCAATTATTATATCCAATATATAAATTCAAATTATTATTTTTATAATGTTTTAAAAGATTATGGCCGGTGGGGGCATCACCGAGGCATACCTCTTCGGAAAGATTTACAAAGAGAAACTACAGAGGATGGAAGAACGAGCTGTGGGAAGACGATCCGTCAATCAGAGGTGCTAAATTCCATCCGGGCATCCTGTGGATGGTTCATAAAAAGGTTCGCCCTTCCAGATGCGACAATGAAGACGGTCCAGCCACAACTGTTTCCTTGGATTGATTCCGGTTTATCTACTGTTAATTATAACTTATTAGTTTCTTATTCTATTGGCTCTTGCCTGGTCAAGATGAATTGTAAGTGGTTCGAGGAATGAAAAATAATGCGGTACAGCTTTTTTCTGCTGCGGTTACTGTGGGAAAAAGTAATTCGTTGTATTTATGTGTATTTTTTCAGTAATATTATATTAGTGTTTTATAATCCTTTTATAAATCCCTTTTATACATAAGAATTTTCAATTCATTTTACCTCTATTAGTTGTTTGTGCTAAACATAACAGATTAGGGGTAGATTTTTTATTGTTGATTTTTTATAGAATATATCGATAGAAAATGAAATTTATTAAGAAACACCTCAATTTTACTAAGGAAATGTTGCAACACTTTTCAAAATATTTATAGAAAACATTAAACTAATGCCATCAGGTTGTTGCAGGTTTTTCTATTGAAGATCATTGATGAAAAAGTTGCTTTGAATTGGTGCGTATAATTGAATTGAGAACCTTTTTACTAAATTTTCAAGATAGAGATAGATAGTGCTTAATGGGGTCTATTCTATAATGATGGTGGGCTCAAATCATGGACCATATTTATCTTCATCATTTGTCTTGATCTCACTCGTCCTCAAGTCTAAATTTTCATTAAGTAAATCATCTAGTATGAGAATCATCAAATCAAAAACCTTTAAGGTTGGCAGGATTACCCATTATTCCAAATGATCAATCAACAAAATTGATGTTTGACCAGATTACCAACCACTATGATTGATTGATCACATATGAATTATCATGAACACTTTTCAACACCTTTCAACACTAATCTTCTTAGGTTTTACCTTGTTATAAGTTTAATTCATGTGAAACTATTCTTTCTGAATGTGCACCATTTCTAATCTCCAACTTCAAAGATTCTTGACCTTGACTTCTTGTTTTCCACTTGTATTATGCATTGTACATTGCAATATTGTGAGTCACTTCATCTTGCAAGCCTTCCATCCAGGGATTCATGTGTTTGGCCACCACACTATACCTGAGTAATTTGGTAGGGGAACACCTTAAAAACTGACTCATGCAGCCATTATGTGAGAGGTGGGCCTAAATCCAAATCAATTGATATATCTTCCCATGAAACCATCAGAATGGGTAGAGCATGTAGAGGCTGGTATTATGGGTCTAACCCTTACTAATATACAATGTTAGGAACTCTTGTATGACTTTATAAATGTCTCATCAGGCTCTTTGGATAATGAAACCTCCTTAATGGGAAATAGTTTAATCTATCCTAAAATGACATCCATGATGAATCTCTATGCTAATGTCCTCGGACCTTATGGAATACTGAGGTGTTCATTCAAGAAATGAATCTCATATACAACCATGAAGCAGTCATTCAAGAAATGAATCTCATCCACAACCATGAAACGCCCTGTGGAAGGAAACCATTATAAACAAGGGACACCAAGGGGGCCAACTGAAGAGAGAGTTAGATGGAAAACACCAAAAAACATAACACTCAAGAAAAAGAGAAATAATAGTGGATCGTAAAGACGTATAATGAATAAACATCAATTTATCTTTCCACTTGAAATCTTATTGGATTAATCACCTCACCTAGACATCCCAAACTCAGTATCCGAGATCAAGATACCACATCATCAATCATTTTAAGTCATCTGACCTGATCATATTCTATACTACTCTCCAACCCATGGGATTCTATTTTGGGTACCCATTCCAAAAGATGAGTGATTTGATATCCAAAACAATTTTAGTTAAACAATAAATTCATTCTAGAGAGGTTTTATCAATATCAAGGGCCGGTATGAGTACCATAGAAATAGCTTTATGCAACGCCACCCTTTAACAATGCTAAAAAATGATGTTAAAAGTACCTCTTTTTTAGCACTTTTTTGTCACTAATAAAGGTACCCCCTTTATCATCACATTTTTAGCATTATTAAAGAGACCCCCGTTAACAATGCTTTTTTAGTAGTGCTGATAAATGTGGGTATTTATCAGTACTTTTTTACAAGCACTAATAAAGGTTATATTTCAAAAAAATAATTAAAAATAATAAATTAATATATTAATAAATTAATATATTTATATTTATATAAATATATTTATATTTATATAAATATATTTTTTATTTTTTAAATATGTCTTAGAAAAGTGTAAATAGGCATTTACACTTAATATATAAGATATTTAGTAAAAATCACTTATAAAATATTTAAAAAAATATATTTTTAATTAATAATTTGATAATTATTATTGATTAACAATCATTTAAAAACAATTTGAAGACACAAAAAATTAAAAAAATTAAAAAATTAATAAAATATCTTAAATAAGTTGAAAATGTAACTCAAACTTCAAACGACCATAAATTTTGATCTGGGTGTTTGTTTGAGCTCTACCACGTACCAAATGAAGCCTGTGATGAGATCTACACAATAATAATATAAAAAGACTCCCTATCTCATTTTTTGGGGAAAAAAGGCCCATAAGGCCTCCAAAACTGAGTTTCTAGTCAGGATACCCAAACTTTATAATATTCGATGGAATTTCAACTTCATTTAAGGGGGCCTTTTTTCTATTTTTTAGTGGGTACTGAATTTATTCTCAAAGATTACATTCATATTGATGTTATGGATTTAAAATTTTATCATTTTTTACAATTTACTGTTACTTATAATCAAATATATAACAATATATACATATTTTTTATATATTCACAAAAAAAATTAATTTTAAAAATAAACATTTAAACTTTTTTACATATAAAATATATTTCTCTATATATGAGTCTTATCTAAATAAAAGATAATATCCATTTTATTTAAAATACAAATATATGAATATTTATATAGCTATATAATGTCTGTGTGTGTGTATATTAATGTGTGTCAGTATTAAAAAACAGATATATATTATTTATATATTATAACATATATATATACATATTAATATATAATATATGTAAATATATAAAAATATGTATAATTATGTATAATTATACTTACAAATACACATATATTATCTATATGTGTGTGTGTGTGTGTTGTATATATGTATTTATTTCTTTCTTTATTTCTTTATAAACACACACACAAAAACATATTTTATAATTGTATTTAAAACTAATCTTATAAATATATATTAATATATGAATAAATATATGAATAAAAAATATAACTAAATATATAAATATATAAATAAATAGATATAAATATATATTAATATACAAATAAATATATAAATATTAATAACTATATATATATACATATTAATATACGAATATATATATATATATTAAAATAACTATATATATTAATATAAATATGCATTAATATAAAAATAAATATAACTAAATTTATATATAAATAAATATATATATCATTAAATAGAGAACAAAAGAACATGAATGAGTGATAAAGGTGGAGGTGTGCAAAGAGGGAGGTCTTGAGTTTGAATCCAAGCAAAGGAAGGGGTGTGTGGGCGGGTGCAGGGGGGGCTAGCATTTTTTAAGGGGTAGCGGGGGCATGCATGGATGGGGAATCCTAGAGTTGTTGGAAGGGGTTTAATCTACCATTCGATTTACAGAGTTTTTTTTTTAATTTTTTTTAATTTTTTTTACTTTTATCAATGGTTTTAAAAAGACATTGATAAAATGGATCTTTATCAGGACTTTTTTTAGCGTGAATTAAAAGGAAACCCTTTTAATACTACTTCGATTATCAACATTTTTTTGCGCTGAAAATGCTTTTTTTGTTGATAAATCTCTATTTTTTAGTAGTGTACACTCATTTTCTTTTCTCATGACCCTGCCATTACATTTCCAATTATGTGAACTCTTAATCGAAGGTTAAGTGTAATTTGTTGATTTATAATACATTTGGGAAAACAAATAAATTAAGTTATTTATACTCCATATTATAACGAGGAATCTAGAGAACCTGTCAAAAAATAAATCATTAAATATACAAGATAAAATAACTAATACCACTATCCTCTAAACCTCCTTTCAAACTAAAATGATCCAATAATTGTTCTTTTAAAGGGTCTGGTAAAAGAATATTAATAATATTTTATTTACCAAAATTAATGAGTCTGTTGAAATCATAACAACTAATAAGAACAATATCAAATGATATAGGAATAACTAAACATTTTCAAGTAACACTATTCCATATGAAAATATTATTTAACCAAGAAATTCATTTATGAAAACCTTCCCTTTATATATCCTAAAATAATTACGGATCCTTCATGTGAAAATATATCCTATCTCATTTATCAATTCATCAACATCACACAAAATCATATCATTCAACTCACATCACACCCAGCATGTGACACTTCTAAGAGTAAAGTGCACTGCCCTATACCGAAAAACCCTCTATCGAAAAGATATTCTAACACACCTCTTATTACTAAAATTTCATTGACTGATATAATTTTATCCTTATGGTGCTATATATAATAATAACCTCACACTAATCAAAACTTCATGCCCAACCTATAGATTTTCAAACTTATCAGATATATACAATCAATCAAATTATTTTCACTTGAATTTAAGATTTATTTCTAAAATTAGTTATCAATTTCACTGTTAAAACTCTATATTTTACAAAGTTAATAAAATTTAAAAATATTATTTCAGAAAACATTTCAATTTTTATATCAATAAAATTAACCATTTTCAATAATTTAATCATAGTTCCCAAAACTTTTTTATTTATAAAAAAACATTTTTAAGGCAACTATTTTTTGTTTTAATATTACCTATTTTTGGTTGGGGGAAACCATATATAAATGAAAAAGAAATATAAAAAAATAATTCTTTGGAATAAACACATGAAACATCATTCCAAAAAAGCAACAATCAGTGATAAGTGAAGTCATTACACAACTTCTAAAACAAACATTCAATGTCAGACATGTGGCCCTATGTAGCAAGACATTCCAGCCAATTATCTTATAAATTCAAAACATGGAGAAAATCTGCCAAATAAATTTTATGAAAATGTATTTTTGATAATAAAACCAATCTTTAACCTCATTTGTAAGATGGGTTTTAAACATTCTGACATGAAATGTCAAACATGATGTGTTTACTCGAGTTTGAGTATGTCACTTGTATTTTTTTATAAAAGGTCATTTCAAACTAGAAACACACACTTTGAGTTATACTGGTAAAATCATGTGTCAGTTTGACATAATAGTAATTCCTACATATTAAAATTGACTTATGAATCATTGTCCTAAATTATCAAGACAATTGAAGCACATTTTCTCAATTTTCAGTGAGTGACACACTTTTTGAACTAAAATGTCAATTTTAAACTTATAATGGACATTTTGAGTCATAATGGGCACACCATGTATCAAATTAAGGTTCAGGAGATTCCTACATATCAAAAATAAATAATAGATCATTTTTTAAATTATTAAAATAATATGAATGTGTTTGATCGTCTTTTAGTTTTTCAGTTGTCTTTTTTACTAAAATTAATGACAATTTTAAATAAAAAGACACACTTGGATTCATACGTGTCACATCGTGATTTATATTGAGGTGAGACTTATTACTACACATCAAAAATAACTTATTGATCATTTTATTAAACTATTAAAACAATATTAATGAATTTTCTCAGTTTTGAGTATGTCACTTTTCCTTTTTATTAATGTCAATTTTAAATAAAAAGACACACTTAGAGTCATACCAGTTACACTGTGCATCAGATTATGGTGAAGATGATTCCTACATGTTGTAAATGACTCATGGATTGCTTTCATGAAATATCAAAACAAACCAAATGCATTTTCTCGATTTTGAGTATATCACTTGTCCTTTTTTCTAAAATTAATGTCAAATTTAAATAAAGTCATAGTTTGAGTCATAACGATAACACCATGCATCGGATTGTGGTGAGAATTATTTTTACATGTCAAAAATGACTTATGGATCATTTTCCTAAAGTTTAAAAATAATATGAATGTTTTTTATTGATTTTTATTATGTCACTTGTGTTTTTTTACTAAAATTTCCTTTTAAAACTGGAAACACACACATTGAGTCATATTGATCACATCGTGTATTAGTTTGATGTGAGAATGATTCCTACACATAAAAAATGAATAATGAATCATTATCATAAATTATCAAGACAATCATAGTGAATTTTCCCCAATTTTCAGTGAGTGACACACTTTTGAACTAAAATGATAATTTTAAACTGATAATGAAAACTTTGAGTCAAACCAAGCACACTTTGTATTAGATTGAGGTGTGTCAAATTCCTACCCATAAAAAATGCCATATGGATCATTTTCATAAAGTATCAAAACAATATGGATGTGTTTTATTGGTTTTTAATAGATACCCTATCCTTCTAAAAAAATCATTACATGATTTTAAGAAAAATAAAACACCATAATACAAGACAAGGATCATAAAGTCTAGTGTCTTGTAAGACTAGGTACATAAAACTAAAAAAATAGGACTAAAAAAACATTTATTTATTTAATATTAATAAAGACCTCCTAAATTACATTGTGGTCATATATCTTTATTGGATAACCTAGGGATAATATGAACAATGGTATGAGATAAAAATCTCAATAAGGGAATAAACAAAAGAATAAAGCTTTAGCACATGGGTTAGAAGGCATGACATAATGATATAAAAAGGCATGGAACATATGGAATCATGAAATATAAACATGGGATCATATAAACATGAATTCTTAGTAATGTGGAAGCAAAATAAAACATGACATTGTCACTATTCAAGGATCGTTGCACATGGAGGATCACAAGTCAAGGTTAACCACCAAGATCGTTGCACATGGTAGAATGATTCAAGGCTAACCGCCCAGAACATTTCACATAACGTCTCATGAGACTAAACATTACCCAATTAATTGGAGTTATATCTATGTGCACCCATCTTAATATGTTCATGAATATGTTTTCCACATAAATAATCATACATAATCAATTATACATAATCATAAGGGTACCCATGGAAAGAAATGGGTATCATAATCATGTTATAAGGCATAATTAATGGGTGGATCATACAAGTGTCCATGAAATAAATTAATTAGAACATAAATGGAAATTCATAAGGGAAAATAGTCATATTTATTGGTAAGTTATGTCAAATATAAGTGATAACATCTAAGAATAATATTTAAGGAATTTTAGCATTAAAACATTATAGTGCGGTTTTAAGAAAAATACTAAAGAGAATTTAAAATTGAAAAGGGAAAAATCTTTAATATAAAACCTGAGTTCAAAAAATAATGTTTTAATAATAAAAATTTTGATTTTATAAAAATATTGGTGGATTAAAATATATTATATAGTGTACTTGAAAATGAGTAAAAAATCGGGAAGTTCCCTAAAATGGATTTGCTTAACGAGAAATATTGAGGAGGGAACCACTTAAAAATATGTATATCTCCAAAAGATAATGATGAATGGACATTTATAAATGATTTTGGATCATTTAAAAATCATTTATAATATATACATAAAAAATAATAGATAACTTCATTTGGGTAAAAAGAAAGATAGAGCAAGTCAAAGGAATAATGGAGGTTTGGGTAAAATCCCTTACCTTAAGTCTGATGGTGTCCTTAACATGAACTTAATTCCATGGATAACCAAATTAAATTAATTAATTAATATTTAAATAACCTATTATTCATGTAATTTATTTTATACAACCATATTAATTTCATTCATGACCCTTTTTATGGGTTAAGATTTTCAATTTCATTGTTTGGGAGTGTTTGTTTCCTTGGTTTTCATGATTGGTTTACATATATATATGTAAGGATAAACATGTATGATGAAAATGGTTTTCCATAATTGAATTTTTATGTTATTATTGAACATATAGAATATTACATGGTTATAAAATTCATTTTTTTATTTTGAGTGATGATGAATCATTTTATAAAACTTTAATGATAACCATTTTGGTTAATTGGTGGTTTTTGATCACATCGAACACATTTTTCTTTATAAATTAATATCATGTGTAAAAAATATTATAGAAACTTAAATTATTCATAATAAATATATTATAGTCTGGTTCAACCATCAAAATGGTTTCATGACCATAATTAAAGATGGTAACATAATTTGAAAACTCGTCATCCTTGAATGTGATAAATTAACGCATCCTAGAAGGTGTTTTTATTTCTAGTATAAAATGAGGGTAAAGCAGAGATTATGATAATTATTTAATTAACATAACAAAAATCTAGTATATGTAATTTATTGGAGTTATCATAACATTTTTATGAAAGGAGGTCAAGAAAAAAAAAAGAAAGGAACTTAAAAGAAAGTAAAAGAAATGAAAAGAGGAATTTACCTCTTTAGGGGGGAAGATTTTGTATTTTGAAGAGAAAAAGGGATAATGGACATGGGATCAGAGCTTTGGGAGAGGTTTGAGTATAATTTTTACTAGGAATAAGGCTTGAGAGGTGTGAAGAGAGGAGGTAAAGGGGGTGGTATTTATAGTGGATAAGAGGAGGGGTTTCCCATTATTTTACTAATTAATTTAATATTTTCAATCAAGAATATGAATAGTATATATTATTATTACCAAAATTAGTAAATAGATCATTTGAGTTCAAAAAAAAGTCCATTTACATCATCCATGACACAAACATGATGTAGAAATTTATTTATTTAGCATTTATCGTAAATTATCGTATTTTACTACTCACAAAAAATTCAAGTATTTTAGAAAAATACCAAAAAATCACCCCAACAATTTTTTTAATTTTAGAATTCATAAATTAACTCCATTTTGTGAAAATAAATTTTTAAATATGAGAAATATAATTTTTAATTAAAATCATAATTTACTTGAAAAATAAAAATTTTAAAATTTAAACTGCGTTTCTAACACTTTGAAAAATCAATTAAGTTTTCTTAAAATTATATTATAATCGCAAGTCATAAAAATACTTACTTATGAATAAATTTTATGAAATTTAATTTTCTTTTAAATTATCAAATTAACCATAAAATTTTAATTAAATATACACGACTTGCAGAAATACTAACACTTAATTAATAATTTTTAAAATATTTACTCACTTATACTATGATATAATTATATCATATTTTTACTTATAAGATTGATAAATTTTATTTATACTTTAATTAGTGAGGTAACTATTTAATTAGTCAGTTTACTATATATAAGGGTCACATTATTATTCCATAGGTCAAGATATTATTTCATCGATATATGTTCCTTAACATCTATAGATACCTTTTGTTTCACTCATTCTTAATTTATAAGGATTTTATTGTGTTCTATATGTAATATTATATGATTATACTATAGGACATAATTATAAGAAGGGGATTTCACAGATAAAACATTGGTTCGTTACATTCTTCCCTCCTTATGAAATTTCACCCTCAAAATTTTATTTTAAATTCTAAGCCGTAAACAGCTGTGGGTACCTTTTCTTCATTACCTCCTCAAGTTCCCATGTTGTCTCTTAATACTTATGGTTCATCTATAGTACTTTAATAATGTGAGTAGTCTTGTTGTGTAGTACTTTATCTTTGTGGTCCAAGATCTTCACAGGCTTCTCCTCGAAGAAAAGATCATTCTCCAACTGTAGCACCTCTAGAGAGAGTACATGTGAAGGGTATGGTATGTACTTCCTTAAGAGGTATATGTGGAATATATTGTGTACTTTATACAGGTAGGTGGAAGTGTTAGTCGATAGGCCACAACTCCAACAATATCAAGAATCTCAAAGGGGAATATGTTCCTAGGACTTAGATTTCCTTTATTCCTAAACCTCATGACTTTATTCCATGGAGATATGTGGAGTAATACCATGTCTCCAACTTTGAAATCAAGTTATCATCGATGATTTTCTGCATAACTCATTTGTCGACTTTTGGATGTCTTAACATATTGTTGAATGGTTTTCATCTTCTCCACCATTTCTTCAACCATTTAAGGTTCTTGAAACTTACGCTCACCAACTTCATCTTAACATGTTGGTGTTCTTCACTTCTCCCATAAAAGGCTTCATATGGTGTCATTTGGATGCTAGAGTGGAAACTATTGTTGTAAGAGAATTTGACCAATGAAAAATGTTAGTCTCGTCCTTCTCTGAAGTTCATAGAACACACTCTCAACATATCTTCCAATGTTTGAATAGTTTACTCATATTGGCCATCAATTTGAGGATTATAGGTTTTAAAGAAGTTTAGTCCAGTTCTAAGATTATGATGAATACTTTTCCAAAAATTTGAGGTGAATCTTGGATCTCTATCAGATACAATATATAGTGGTACTCCATTCATTATTAACGCCTCTTTGATATATATCCATGAAATTTGATCCAATGATAAGTCCTATCAAATTGTGGTAAAGTGAGATATCTTTGTAAGACGATTCATAATGAACCATATAGCATTGTTTTCTCTGGATTTCCTTGGAAGTCTAGTGACAAAGTCCATAGTGATGTTCTTCCACTTTCATGTTGGTATGGGTAGTGGTTACATCATCTCCTTAGACTTTATCCTTTCATCCTTCACTTGTTGACATACTAGGAACTTTTATGTATACTCAGCAATCTCCTTGTTCGTATTGTCCCACTAATAATTCTTCCAGAGAACTTGATACATCTTTTTTCTCCCTAGGTGAATAGATAAAGTTGATCTATGTGCATCATTAAAAAGCTCCTTATTTATCTATGGATTGGACGGTACACAAAATCATGACCCAAATATTATGAACCTATCCTTTTCAATATTAAAATCAGAGTATTTCCCATTTCTAATAGTTTCTACCCTTTTCTGAATTTCCACATCATTTCTTTGAGCAACCTTTATTTTCTCTATGAAGGATGGTTGAGCAATCATTTGATAAAGGATTGATGATGTTTCTCCCTTAATGATTCCCATGTCCATCCTATAAAAATCTAAGAATATTGGATCCTTTTTAATTCTATTCATTAATAAAGATGCAAGATCCTTTCTACTTAGAGCACCCACCACCTTATTGGCCTTACCAGGATGGTAGTGGATTGAGAAGTCATAATCCTTGATGATATATAACCCTATTTTCTAGAATATAGTAATCTCTTTTTGTGTGAATATATATTTGAGACTCTTTTGATTAGTATATATTTTACACTTCTCCCCATAGAGGTAATGCTGATATATTTTCAATGAAAATATCACAGCCACCAAGTCCAGATCATGTGTGGGATATTTTTTCTCATGGATTTTCAGTTCCCTTCTATGTCATATTGGTCATTGGGTTTGACAATCATGATAAGTTCTTTAAAAAGGTCGATAATACCCAACTAGACCCAGAATCCATGGATCTCCATTACAGTTATTAGTCTGGTCCACTCTTCAATTTCCTTTGTCTTGGAAGGGTCCATAGATATTCATTTTCTAGTGATAACATTCCCTAAGAATGGTACTTACTCCATATATAAATCACATTTACTATGCTTTGCATAAATTTTCTCCCTTCAGAATTTCATCAGCATAATATTCAAATGCTCCTCATGTTCCTCCTTTCTCTTAGAGTAAATCAGAATATCATCAATAAATACTACCAAAAAAAATTTAAGGTAATCTCTAAAAAATATATTCATTAAATCCATTAATATTTATAGATCATTAGTGAGTCTTAATGGAATCACTATGAAATCATAGTTTCCATACCTCATTCTAAAATAATTTTTGGGAATATCTTTCTTCCTCGCCTTTAATTAGTGATATCCGGACCAAAGGTCCACCTTAGAGAAATAAATGGATCCATGCAGCTGATCAAACAAGTCATCTATTTGAGGTAGGGTATACTTGTTATTTATCATGATTTTATTGAACTCACGATATTCAATGAAGAGGCGCATTGATCCATCCTTCTTCTTAAAAAAGATGACCAATTCACTCCTTGGTAAAGCACTAGGGTGTATAAAACCCTTCTCATGATTCTCCTATATATTCTTCTTTAGCTATTTCATCTCAAAAATGTGCATTCTATATGCTTTCTTTGATATAGGTAAGAATTCAGGAATAAGTTCAATTGATAACTCAACCTCTCGATTAGGAGGAATACTATGCAATTATTCAGGGAATACATTAGTGTAATCCATCATAATGAGAATATATTTGAAAAAGTATCATCTCCTTTATCTCAATAATTTGAGAAAGATATTCTTGCTCAAAAGGAAACATTATCCACACATGATATGATTATTTTTAAGGAGATTCAACTTCCTCTTTACACTTGTACATGATTTAAGGATACTCTAGGATGTGAAGAGTGATCTCCCATTCCCAATAGTTAATGTTTTCTTTGTATAAAGATAGTCAATCCATTCCCAAAATAACATCAAACTCCACCAGTGGAAGTATGAAAATATTTTCTAGGAGGTTAAATCCACAAACATTTACTGGGGAGGAGTTATAAACGTTGGATGAAATAATTTCCCCATTCTTTGTTCTCACATATAAATCAACCTCCAAATTTTGAGGTGGCTTTTGAGTAGTTCTACTAAACTTTCAAGATATGAAAGAATGTGTAGAACTAGAATAAAATAGTATGTTTTCTATTTATGAATAAATAACTAGCATACATGTCACAGCATCATTTTCCGACTCCACCTCAGTAGTAATGATAGCATAAGACCTCCCTTATTTCCTTGGAGGTTGTTGTTGATTGCCTCAATAACCCTTGTTATTGAAAAAATGTTTGTATAATGCCCATGTTCCTACCAATTGTAACGAAGCACTATAGGCTGAGTGTTGACCTGAACCTTCCTTTATTCTTCCATGATAGTGTGATTCTTCATTTCCCTTCCATAGTTCTTAGATATATGTCCCATTCTTCCACATTTGATGAAATTATTAGTTCCCTTTAGATAGTTCCTAGGATTATTCTTCTCATAATTTTGACTTGTGGGATGTTCAATATTCTTTCCATCATGGGATTTATTTGTTGAACCACCCATATTAGACTCCATTTTCCTCTTTTTTCACTAGGACCATGATACCATTGACAGTATCTAATCTCCATTTCAATATTGAGGGCACAAAGGACAATCTTCTTATAACTGTCAAAATCTCAAATCACCAACACCTTTCATAGAATCATATTTAGACTGCTAAAGAAGTGATCCAACTTGATTTCAGTGTTCATGAAAAATTCATAGGCCTATATTTCAATCCTTGTGAAGTTTTCCACATATGTCCTGATGGACTCATCTTCCTTCCACTTAAGTCTGAGGAACTATCTTTAGATCCTGAGATGTATGGTTCAGTTGAAATATTTATTTAAAAATATTTTCTTGAATTCCTCCCAATCCATGGAATCAATTTCCTCCTGTGAATTTTTATTCTTGATTAGTGCCTACCACTGATCAACTTCCCCATCAAAATGATAGATTTCCAGAACACCTTTCTCTTCTTCTAAGCACTGGAGGATAGATAATATCTTTTTAATGGAGTTAATCCACCATTCCGAGATGAGGGGATCAAAATATCCACTAAACATGGGAGGACTTTGTCGCATGAAGTATTCCAAGACAACTTTCTCTTTCATTTGAAGAGGAGGGGGTTCCACATGATTCATGTTATTATTCATAACTTGATCTAGTTGAGCAATACTGTCATAATGTTTTGATCACCCATTCCAATCATATCAAGCATATCATTAGGGAAATCATCACATCGATTGTTGTCAAGTGTTTTTCTATTTCTCTCCATAAACTAAAAAAAATAATGTACAATTAGGGGGTTTGAATAATTACCTATTAAGCATAAAAAATGAAACTTTGAACATAATAGTATAACCTCTTAAAGGAAAATTATATCCTAACTTGTGATTCCCTAGGTATAAATCTAGGTTATCCATATATTTCCTAACATATATTATTATGGGATTATTTTTTTTGTTCCATTAATAATGTTTTGTACTAAGCTTATGAATTTACCAAAGCATATCCATCAGAAGTGTCAATGAGGAGTGTATCAAGGCCTGTTGTCGTGCACCAGTTCCCATTCAAGTCTATCTCAAAGCGGTGTTTTTGGGTTCTAACCATAGATACATTTGTTCTAGATCTACATAAATTTTTTTTATCTATATAGGGATGTACTTTATTTATAAACCACTTAATCTATATTTACCAAAATTTTGGTATGTTTTCTTATAGATAGTCACATCCATAAGGTTCTTACTAAAGTTTTCTATTATTAATCTCCAAAAATAACTATACCATGATTTTGTACCAACTCTAGTGACCCTATCCTTTTACACATGTCCTAATATTATTTTAAGAATAATAAAACATCATATTAAAATCCAAGGATTGTAAAGTCTAGTGTCTTGTAAGACTCGATACAGAAAACTGAAAACATGGTACTAAATAAAACATTTATTTATTTAATATTCATAAAGAGATCCTAACTTCCATTGTGCTCATACATATTCATAGGATAAATTTAGGATAACATGAATAAAGGGATGGGATAAAAATACAATTAAGAGAATAAACATAAGAATAAATCTTTAGCACATGGGTTAGAAGGCATGACATAATGACATAAAAAGGCATGGAACATATAAAATAAAGACATATAAATAAGGGATCATATAAACATGGATTCATAGTAATGTGTAAGCAACATAAAACTTGAATTTATCATAATTCAAGGCTCATTTTTCATATATGATTACATTTCAAGGTTAACCACCAATATCGTTGCACATAGTAGCACGAATCGAAGACAACGTCCAAGATCGTTGCACATAACATCTCATGGGACTAATATTTAGCCAATGAATTTGAGCTTTATCTCAGTGAACCAATATTAACATGTTCAGGAATATTCTTACCACATAAATAATCATACATAATCAATCATACATAAATATAAGGGTACCCATGGAAAGAAATGGGTATCATAATCATGTCATAAAGCATAATTAATGGGTGCATCATACAAGTGTCCATGAAAGAAATGAATTAGAACATACATAGACATTAATAAAAAAGAATAGTCATATTTCATGGTAAGTAATGTTAAATATAAGTTATTACATGTAAAAATAGTATTTAAGAAGTTTTAGCATTAAAACATTTTAGTGTGGTTTTAAGGAAAATAATAAAGAGCATTTAAAATCGAAAAGGGGATAATCTTCTATATAAAACCAGAAGTGAAAAAAGAAGGTTTTAATAATAAAAATAATGATTTTATAAAAACAATTATGTCTTTAAATATATTATATAGTGCACTTGAAAATGGGTGAGAATTTGGGAAGTTCCCTTAAACGGGTTTGCCTATCAGGAAATATTGAGGAGGGAATCACTTAAAAACTTGTATATCCTTAAAAGAGAATGATAAATGTACCCTGATATATGATTTTGGAGAATATAAAAAGAATTTATAATATGGGTATAAAAAGAACATATAACTTCATTTGGGTAAAAATAAATGTAGAGAAACTTAAACGAATAATGGAGGTTCGGGTAGAATCTCTTTCCTTAAGTCTGATGGTGTCCTTCACTTGATATTAATGTCATGGATAACCAAATTAAATTCATTAATAAATATTTATAGAACCAATTATTAATTTAATTTATTTATTATAACCTTATTATGTTCATTCATGACCCTTTTTGATGGGTTAATAGGTTCAATTTCATTGTTTGGGAGAGTTTGTTTCCGTGGTTTTCATGATTGGTTCACTTATATACATGTAAGGATAAAAATGTAAGATGATAATGGTTGCCCAAAATTGAATTTATATGTTATTATTTATCATCAATAAGATTAAATGGTTATAAAATTCATTTGGTTATTTTTAATGATGTTGAATCTTTATATAAAACATTAATGATAACTGTTTTGGTTAATTAGCGGTTTTTGATCACATCAAACTAATTTTAATTTATAAATTAATATCATGTGTAAAAAAGATTCCATAACATTGAATTAGAAATACTAAATATATTATAATCTTTTTCAACCATCAAAATGGTTTCACGGCTACAATTGAATATAGTAATAGAAATTGAAAACTCGTCATCCTTGAATGTGATTAATTAACACATCTCAGATGGTGTTTTCATTTCTAGTATTAAAGGAAGGGAAAGGAGAGATGTTGCTGGATTATTCCATTATCATAACAAAATTATATTACATGTAAGGTACTGGAGTTATCAGAACATTTTGATGAAGGTAGGTGAGGAAATAAAAATAAATGAACTTAAAAGAAAATAAAAGAAATGAAAAGAGGAATTTACCTCTTCAATATATCTTCCTTTATAACCTCTTTAGGGGAGATGATTTGGTCTTTTGAAGAGAAAAAGGGATGATAGACGTGGGAGATGGGATTAGGGATATATTTTATTATAATTTGGACTATTCATAAGCCTTGAGAGGTGTGAGGAGAAGAGGTAAAGAGGGGTGGTATTTATAGTGGAGGAGAGTAGGGGTTTCCCATTATTTTAATCATTAGTTTAATATTTTTGCTGAAGAATATGAATAGTCTAGATTATTTTGACCAAAAATAGTAAATATAGCTTTTTAGTTTGAAACAATTATTATTTAAATCATTCATGACTCAAGCCTTATGCTAAAATTCATTTATTTAACATTTATCGTAAATTATCGTATTTTACTATTCATAAAAAAATTATGTATTTTAGAACAATCCCAAAAAATCACTCCAACTATTTTTCTACATGTAGAATTTAAAAATGAACTCAATTTTATGAAAATAATTTTCTAATTCTGTGAAATATAATTTTTAATTAAAATCATAATTTACTTGAAAAATACAAATTTTAAAATTAAAATTGCTCTTCTTACACTTTAAAAAATTAATTAAGGTATCTTAAAATATATTATAATCAAAGTCATAAAAATATTTATTTATGAATACATTTTATGAAAATAAATTTTCTTTTAAATTATTAAATTAACCATAAAATTGTAATTAAATATACATGACTTACATAAATACCAACACTTAATTAATAATTTATAAAATATTTACTTACTTATAAAATGATATAATTATATCATATTGTCACTTATAATATTGATAAATTTTATTTATTCTATCATTTTTTAGTTAATTATTAAATTGGCTAGTTTACTATTCATAAGGGTCGCATTACTATTCCAATGTTCAAGCTACTATTTCATCAGTATACATTCCTTAACATCTAGAGATACCTTTTGTTTCACTCATTCTTCATTTATAAGGTTCTTATTGTGTCCAATATGTAATCTTATATGATTATACTATAAGAAATAATTATAATAAGGGTATTTCGTTGATAAAATATTAGGTCATTACATTTTGAGTATGTCACTTTTCCTTTTTACTAAAAGTAATGTCAATTTTAAACTAAAACCATGCAATTTGAGTCATACTTGGTACACTATATATTAGATTGAGGTATGGTTGATTCCACCGTGTATTTTTATCCTACAGTGCATGATCATAGCTGATAGAGTTAATATTTTAATTAGTTTTCATGTGTTTTTCTATAATTTAATCGCAAAAAATTATTAAATTTGAGGTGATTTTCATTAATTTAGTGTTTTTGGTGATTTTTGAGCTTAATTATGAAAATTACTTAATTTTATAAATTTAACAGTTTTATCGAGCTTCTGTATCTCATGCATATCTTTTAAAATTATGATCCAAATTTTATGATTCCTTTTATAGGATTTCTTTATTCTTGGGCTTCATCTTTTTCTTCTAGGCCCATAACCAATTTGAAACACAATGGCCAAAAAAAATAATCAAGTGGTGAGATATTTCTAGCTCGTAAAATAGACCCCACCATATTAAATTAACCATATCTAATTATACCAACATTAAAATAAGCCGATTCCATCTTGTTTGAATAGAGGACTCTAAAAGGATGGTTAAAATTAAATTTTATATATTAAGGATCAAATTAAGTTTAAAGATCTAGATTTTCCATGTAAATTTGTTTTAATTAAATGGGAATTTTATGAGTCCGCAAAAATTGATGGTGCGTGATTTTGAGGCCTAGAGTGCCTGGAGTGAATTTCTGGACTTTTTTTAGGTACGTTCAGTAAACGTATGAGTGGGTTTTTGTAATTTTTGAACCAGTGCTCGGAATTGAAATCCAAGGGCACTGTTGAACTCGCAGCATAGGTATTCGCTTAAGGAGACCTTCACCTTGACCGCATTAGGTCGTGGGTGGAAGTTAGATTTTGGGTTTTTCGTGGAAGAATAGAATAAAATAAAAATGTTTAACATTTTTATTTTTGTTGAAACCTTTCATGTGAGGTTATGAAGGTGGGGACCACCGAGCCCAAAACCTCCCAATTTTAATTTGAGGGTGGGGACCACCTGAACCCCCCTAACCCCTTTAATGGGAAAAGCCTCTTGAACTCCCTCTTTAATGAAGGAGGTGACCTTTGGTATCCTCCCACTTTAATGGTGTCGACCACATCAATTAATTAATTAATCCAATTTGAATTTATTCCAACAAACTAAATAGATAACTTATTCTATTATGTTGGGATTTTATTTTTGGTGGAATTGGGGAAAGGAAGAAGCTTTCGAGAATCGTGGAGAAACTCATCCTCCAACAACGAATGCCAACGAATAACTCTTCTCCTTTAATGAATCTTTCTCCAAACTTCTTCAAAGGATCCCCAACGACAAACAAACCGATGATCGAGGAAATGTTGTCATCACTGAATTCATATTTTTCCTCTCCTCACTGACGCCAAAGGAGGAGACTTGTTTTGGGATTGACAAACGCCAATCTGTCTCAACCACGGACAATCTTCAACAAACCTTCAAGGTAGGGGTTGTTATTGAATTCAGGAAATTTCTCGATTAAATTCCTCATTCTTGGAAAGCATGGTGAACGCGGATCAATCAAAATGAGTTGATCCATGATTCGTATGAAATTTTAGAGTTTGACTTTCTTTATTCAAGTTCTTGTTGAGTCTCTTGCTACCGCTCTAACGTGGAGGGTGCGGGCCAAAAAAAATGTCCCAACCCCTCCGTCGTTCTTCCTGAATGTTGTATCCTTCATGATGGAAGATGGCGACTTTGTGCAATGGTGAATGATGGATGCGGCGGCCGGCACATCGCTGGTCGCGACGAAGGTGTCGGCGCAACAACACCGCCCCGCAGCCACTGCTGCCCCATAGCCTCCGCCGCCCCACGGCCACCGCCACCCCACGACCTTTGCCGCCTATGGCCACTGTATCCCTGCGGACCCACCGCGTCATTCGGGGCCCCGTCGCACCACCCCACGGCCTCGCCACCCTGGCAGCCCCGCGGCCTCCGTGCCACCGGGCCAGGCAGCCCAGCACAAGTCGGGTCAGGCCGCACGACGGGCCGGGCTGGACCCAGCGAGTCTGGCCGGGTCGACCTAAACTGGGTCGGCCTAGGCTGGGTCGGACCGGACCTGGACCCACTACGACCCATTTACGCACTTTCAGCCATATCTTTGGCACCGAGCATCCATTTGATGAACCGTCTACGGCGCCAGAAACCTTGGAGCAAGATATTCCCTGTGGTATACCCCACTGAAGATTTGAATAAAGTTTTGGAATCGTCAGGTTGGATCGAGTACGAATCCAACCGGGCCCTCGGGACAAAAAGGATAATAACTTACAGACCGGGCGTCTGATTGATGCACCGTCTGTTGCGTTGAGACCCCTATGGTGTGGCGGTCCTTTGAGATACTTCTTCGTGAGACATAGTGGTACTTGGAGTATCGACCAGAGGCTTGTGGAGGGGACCCTCTCAAAGACAAGCGAGACTAGTGGGGGATTCCTAAAGCTTGTTGTGACATGAAGAATGAAGAGCGATCATGTTTTGGTCAGCACCGAGCAATCCTATGTGGGTCAACACTTAGCGATCCTATGTGGGTCAGCACCGAGTGATCCTGTGTGGGTCAGCACCGAGCGATCCTATGTGGGTCTTCCTCTTAATAGAGTAATATGTTTCAGTAGTTACATATAATCATCTCTACTACTGTACTTAAGTTATACCTGGTGTGAGCTGAGTCTGTACCTTATGGAACTTTCCTTCGTGGTAATATCTTGGTGGTTTTCTTCTATGTGGCGTACCTGTGTGGTACTTGAATTCATGGTATTCCTTCCTTTTTGGAACAGTTGAGCTTTGGGATTTGAGTTGGTCTCTGTGTTTTCCTCATGAATAAGATGGGTTTAATTGATAACTTAGGTATATGTATGGGCATATACCTAAGTAGGGTTTTCAGTTGATTTCATGTTGTGTGGTTTATCCTTGGTGGATTTTGTGAGACCTTGAGAGTCTCGGGGTCCCTACTGAGTATCATTATACTCAACCATGCATGGGTTGTGCCCGCACCCTGTTGTGTTTTGTGCAAACTATAGACAGTGATGAATGAGGATGAGAGTACCAGGACTAGAGGTGGCTCGGAGGTGGACGTTAGACGAGGCGAACCACAGAGACAGTTGTTCGTGAGTTGTACCTACCCTTTAGGTAGGATTCGTGGTGGATGATCCAGGAGCTGCTTTTCATCTATCAGTCATCTTTTACTTTCCAGTTTTCATTTTAATTTCTAGTTGGGCTTGTATCATGGCCCCTTTTACTTACTGTACTCACTCTGTTTACTATTCAGTTTACTTGAGTTCGTATTTTTATGTGTGCTTGGTTGTGTGTGTTACAGGTTATAATGGAAATACCTTCCTAGTTTTAGGGAATACGCTTTCGGTGCTAGTCGCCAGCCCCTTTCCTATGGAAGGAGGGCTTGGGGTAGTCACGGCACGGGCCCCGGGGGATGGGTCGTGACATTAAGTCATCTTTTGAGTGAGTCCAAGTGGAGTGGGTGAAACATTGTTTGGCATCAGAAGAAGTTAAACTAATTATTTTGTCTATATATTCCCTTAAACATGTAAAAAATATTTTAAATTTTGATGGTTGATATCCAACTTCATTATGAACATCTTTTAAGAAGATACCTCTATGAGTTTCAGTCATTTGGTGAGAAAAATAGAAGAAATCTTATGGAGGATAGATTCTGGAAGAGAAAATTTTATGTTCTTTGTTTTCTCTCTTTTATTATTCTTAGTTTTTTAATGAATTCTTCTTCCACCTTATTCACAATTACCCTAACCATGGTGGTGTAAACTTCTATGTGATTGTGGAAGGAGAGGTTTTCTATTTTGTAATTCTTGATTTCTTACACTTAATGTTTTAACATCCTTTTATCTCTTCTGTGAAATCATTTTCAATTTCTTATAACGGTTTTAATTATCATATACAATTGTATTTTATTTTAGATTCTATTTTTTCTATTGATTTTCTCAATTATCAATATCTCCCTTCACAAGGTTCTGGTTTATATATGATGGAATAAATTAGGGATTAGTGGTTAAGTACTCAACGATCACCAATACATGTGTGAGGAGTAGTGAACATTATTGAATGTTTGGGATAAACAAGACCCAATTGGGTATTTCCTAAGTCAGTTGAGGGTATTCTTTACAACTCTATAACAAAATGGAAGTAGAATAGACCAATATGAGATTTTATTAAGGTTTATTCTCATCATTACTATTTGACCAAGGGAGTGAGAAGAAGTGATTGTGGATTCTAACTTTTATCAACTTAGTTGAAGAGAATTGGATAAGTTGAACTATTATAGAATTACAATTGGAGAACTAAAATTGACCTGATCACAATCTAATATAATAGTTTTCAATCACTTGTTTTATCAATTTGATATTAATTATTTTCCTTTGTTTATTTTCTCTCTTGTCTTTTCAAAATCAAAAAAAAATCAAAAAAATAACCTCCCTTCTTTCTCTAATTCTAAAGTGATAGCTTGATTGTTGTACGCTCCTCTCTGGAGGAAACTTAGGTTAATCACTATACTAAATTTTAACTTAGGAAATAATAGTTTTTTCACATGCCATGATAGGTACATGTCAAAACATGGAACTATTTTTGAAAGGTAGTGCCAATATTTTTTTCTCTTACATTGCATGACTAGAAGTAAAAACCCTAACCCTTCCCCCATAGATTATGAAATTGAAATAATCTTGTTTAATAGACTTAGAAACCTTAATTTGATATCTGAATTTGAGGAAATTTATCTTATAAAATTGAGTCAAACTTCAAGTGTTCACTCTGAGCCTATCATCATGGCTGGAAATCAAAACCAAACACTAAGAGACTTCTGTGCACTCTAATTCCTTAATGAAAACAATCAAATTTATATGCCAGTGTTACAAAATTATTTTGAAATGAAACCTAACACAATCCCATTACTCCCAAAATTTCATGTATTGGAAGGTGAAGACCCAAACAAACATATTAAAGAGTTCACACATGTATTCTCTACTTTTAGACCCTCAAGAGTAGCTGGGGAGCAAGTAAAGTGGAAGGAGTTTCTATTTTCATTGGAAGGAGCTGCCAAAGAATTTTTGTATGGACTACAACTCAAATATGTGAATTATTGTAATGAGTTAGTCTGTTTCTTCATGCAAAGATTCTTCCCCACCTTCAGGATCACAGCCATCAGAAAGGAAATATATGCCATCAGGCAGTCATTTGGAGAAACTCTTTAAAAGTACTGGGAGAGATTTAAGAATCTATATGCCAGCTTCCCACATCTGGAAATTGAGTAGAATCACATTCTTATCTTCTTTTAATAAGGCTTACTAGATAATGATACAAACCTTCTAAATGCATCATCTGGAGGCACATTTATTGACAAGTCACTAGAAGAAGACAAAGTCTTAATTGATAAAATTTCTCAAAACTTGCAACAATTTGGTACAATAGGTACTGAAACAAGAGGTATTCATGAGGTAATAACTTCTCATCCATCACCATTATTAGAAACTTATATTAAATAGATAAATATTTTGGTGATACATATAGCCTTGAAATAAGTGGGTGGCCAACAAGAACCGACTAAGGTATTTGGTTTATGCTCATCACCTAATCATTTCACTGACCAATGTGTTGAAATACAGGGAATGTAAAGTTTCACATTAGCCTTTCAAGTAAGGTAGTTTCAGAAAAATCAAGGATGGATAGAGCCCAACCAATCCAAATATGGATTTAGAAATCAGTAGAATCAATCTAGACCTGAGTACCAAAATCAATTAAAAAACCAACCCATATTCAAGAATCAATATCATAACCCATAACCATTTAAAAAAAATCTTATATCTATACTTCTTACCAAAAACCAACCACTTTATAGAGACCCTATGAGTAGCGGGGCTTAAATACACGATAAAAGATTTGTCTAATAAGTCCAAAAATCTCATGGACTTACTAACCAAAATCCCATGAAAAATCTCATCTCAAACAATCCCAAACCCAAAGGAGAATGTCATAATGATAAGAACAATAAGTATAATTGAACTCCCACCACCATCCACCATTTATCCTGAAATAATACCACCTGTGCTAATGTATAATAAATTTGGGAATTCAAAATATTCATTGAAAATGCACCAAGAAGACCAGAAAGAGGAGGGGGAGAAGGATAGTCCAAGAAAAAATATACACGAAACACTATTTATAAGGTAACAAATTGAGAATAAAGACTTACCCCCAACATTTCCATAAAGGATGATTGAATCAAAGAGGTTGTACGAAGAATCACTCTAAAAAAAATTGGGCACCTTCCACAAAGTGGAAATCAATATCCCCTAGCTAGAAGCACTAAAAAAATTCTGAATTATGCTAAATTTTTTAATGATATTTTCACAAAGAATAGAAGACTTTAAAGGGAATGAAAGTATCAAATTTTTAAGGAGTGTATCATCCCTTATCACACCATAGTTTCTAACCAAATATAAATATCCAGGGAAGTTTTAGATTCCATGTACCATTGGTTCTTTAAATTTATCTAATTATTTGTGGGATCTAGGTGCATTCATTAATTTATTGCATCATTAAGTATACACTTCTTTGCAGATGTGATACTTGAATCCCACAAGATTGGTTGTCCATCTTTCAAACAGATCCACCGTTTTCCCAATAGAAGTTCTGGAGGATGTCTTGGTGAAAGTCAAAGATCTTTTATTCCCAGTTGACTTTTATGTACTAAATATGAAAGATTATAGGATCCCATCACACTCACCCATCATTTTTGGGATACCTTTATTAAAAATTTCCAAAACCATCATCAATTTCTATGAAGGGGCTCTCATCATGGATTTTAGAGATATCACTAACCCCTTCAATATTTTTCAATCCATGAGGCACACATCAGATGATCACTCCCTCGTTGCACTCTCCCATGAAGTTGGTATTGAAACCACTGAAGAATCAGTTATGTTCCATGAATTATTATACTTAAGAGAGACTTCATCCATTGAAAATATCATTAAAAATGTAAATTTCCAAGATTATGATATGATTTATTGTGTACATGATGTCTACCCTTTTGAGGTGGGGAACCTCAACTTAATTTCATCCCTTGTAGAGCCCCAGGATTTGGAATTAAAACCAATCCCCACTAATCTAAAATATTTTTACCTTATTAAGGGACAGAAATTTCCAATTATAATTGCTAATAATTTTTCTAAAACCTTAGAAAAATATTTGATTGAGATTTTGAGAGAGAATTTCTGTGCAATAGGGTGGAGCTTAGGTGATATCCAAATAATGAACCCAAAAAATATGCTCACATAGAATTGTTTTTGAGGGAGATTCCAAGACTTTCAGACAACCCTAAAGGAGTTTGAACTCCACCCTGATAAAGGTTGTGAAGAAGGATATTGAGAAGCTATTAGAAGTTGGGATCATCTATCCCATATCATATTCACAATGGGTTTTCTCCATCCATGTAGTTCAAAAAAATACTAGCCTAACCATTATGAGGAATGAGACGAATGAATTAGTCCTTATAATAATTCAAAATAGTTGGATATTATTCATAGATTTTAGGAAGTTGAATTAGGTAACTCGAAAAGATCATTTCCCCACCCCCTTTATTGACTAGATGTTAGAGATATTGGTAGGAAGAACTCATTATTTCTTTTTGGATGGATTTTAGGTTATTTCTAGGTACCTATTGCTCCCTAGGATCAAGTGAATACTACCTTTACTTGTCCCTTCAGCACTTTTTCACACAAAAGGATGCCATTTGGATTGTGTAATTCTCCAGGTAAATTTCATAGGTCTATGGTTAGTATTTTTTATTATCATATTGAAGATTTATTGGATGTTTTATTGGATGATTTCATAGTTTTTGGAAATTATTTTGACCACTGTTTAAAAAATATTGATTTTTTTTTTGAAAACTTACATTAAAAAGAATATTATTTTGAATTTTGAAAATTTTCATTTCATGGTTGAGATATGAATTTTACTTGGGCATGTCATTTCCAAAAAGGTCATCTAAGTAGATAAATCAAAAATTGAATTCATAAATACTTTGCCTTACCCAACTTGTGTGAATCATGTGAGATCATTTTCAGGACATACAGGATTCTAATGGTGGTTTATTAAAGATTTCCTTCATATTTCTCTCCCTCTGTATAGATTATTTTTGAAATTTTATAATTTCGATTTCAATAGTTTCTGTAGGGATTACTTTGATGAGTTGTAGAGGAGATTGATTACACCACTAGTAATGCATCCACCAAATTGATAAGAACCATTCGAGCTACTTTGTGATGCTTCAAACCAAGCAAATGGAGTAGTCCATTCTCATCGAATTGAGGGCAGGGCACAAGTCATTTTATATGCCTCAAGAACCTTAGATGTGGCCCAATTCAACTACATAACAATTGAAAAATATTTTTTAGTAGTTTTCATTTCTTTATAAATATTTAGATCATGTCTACTTGGAACTAAAGTCACATTTTTTTATGATCATGTCGATCATCGGTACTTTATGAAGACAGAATAAGATAAACCAAGGCTAGTAAGATGGATTCTATTACTGTAGTAGTTCAATGTAGAAATCAAAGACAAGAAGGGATCTGAGAATCAAATGGATGATTACTTAAGTAGACTAGCCAACACCACTAAAGCTAAAATTCTAGACAGAGAACCACTGAATGACCACCTTTCAAAATAATAATTATACTTTATTTATGGAGAAGTGACTTGGTATGCTGATATGGTAAATTATCTAGTAACATCTCAAGTCCCATATCATTTAAATTCAAACCAAATTCAAAAGATGAAATCTGAATCTATATATTACATCTGGGATGATCCATTTCTTTAGAATATTTTCAAGGACCAAGTGAAAAGAAGATGTTTACCAAAAAGTGAAATTGATTCTATCTTTATGTTTTATCGCACTTTAGCTTGTTGGGGACACTTTGGACCTCATAGGATAACAAGGAAGGTTTTAGAATATGGAATTTATTGGACCACCCTTTTTAAAAATTCTCATAAATATTGAAAAAGGTGTGAAAATGTCATTTTTCTAAAAATATTTCAAGGAAACAATAAATTCCATAAAATCCACTGAAATTTTGTGAAATTTTTGAAGTTGGGTGGATATATTTTATGGGAACTTTCCAAATGTCATTTGTAAATTGTTATATATTTCTTGCAGTTGATTATGTTTCCTAATAGGTGGAAGCAAAACCCACCAGGACTAATGATGCTAAATTTGTTTGTGATTTTATCAAGGCTAACATATTTTGTAGGTTTGGAGTTCCCAGATCCATCATCAGTGATCAAAGGAATCACTTTTGTAAAAGGAAAATAGAGTCCTTATTGAATAAGAATGGGGTGCATCATAAAACATAAACTCCATATCATCCATAGACCAAGGGAGAAGATGAATTTTTTAACATGGAAATCAAAGAAATTTTGGAAAATATTGTTGATCCAAATATGACATATTGGAGACAACGGTTGGAAGATACATTATGGGATTATAAGAATCCTAAAAACCCCAATTAGAATGAGTCCATATGAGTTTATTTATGGGAAAATTTTCATCTTCCAGTGGAATTGGATCATAAATAGTATTGGGCTATGAGAAAGATGAATTTGGATCTTTAAATTGTTGGAAAAGAGAGAATATTTCATTTGTAGGATCTGGAAGAAATTAAAAGGTAATATTTAAAAAATTCTAGGATTTAAAAAGATAGAATAATAGTGGCTCATGATAAGTTGATCCAACCGAAAGGCTTCCATCCTGGACACACGATGTTGTTATTTAACACAAGACTCAAGCTGATGCTAGGTAAACTTCATTCTAGGTGGGAATGTCCTTCTATAGTTATTCATGTATATCCTTTTGGTGTTGTGAATATTGTAAAGGATGGATCTAAAGATCCATTCACTATTAATGTACGTAGTCTGAAGAAATTCCATCGGACCATTCCACCAGATCTAGTAGAGGAGGTCACACTCCACCAACCTATTTATCAATAAAATACACAAGGTTATACCTCTAATTTACACTTTATTGCTTATTTTGATTCATTTTTTAAATCTTATTACATGTTAAATCCATTATAATTCATTACAGACACTTCATAATTTATGTGTGGGTGAGGTAACCCTTGTAGTTTAGGATTTTGATTTTTTGTATGTTTTCTTATTTTCAAAAAAAAATTGTGTTTTTAAAATTTTTTGTGTTTCTTTTTAAAATTTTGTGTTTTTTTGAAACTTTTCAGCATAAATTATTATTTTTGACATTTTTAAAACCCATTTCCCTGAGTGAAATAATTTATTCCATGAAACTAAGGTTAAATTAATCTTGAAAATGAGTTTGTTTCAAGTTCTAATATTTAGGAATTTCATGAAAAGTACTCTAATTTTTAAATCTCATTCCATATATTATTATCTATATCTTTGAAATCACTTTCCTATAAGGCTTCAGAACCATTATTTTCTTATTATCCACATTCTACTCACTTATTGAGAGAACCAAATCATGATTGATTTAACAAGAATTTGATTTATTCCTATCAAAACTTAAGGTATTGAGGTACTTGTTTTTTAAATGATTGAAGAATTTATTTGATTTTAAATCCCCCTTTTTAATAAAATGTTTTTTTTATAATGGATTTCCTTGAATATTTAATCCTTTTATCCCCTAGAATCCATGAATATCCTGTTAGGTTATCCATACTGTAAGCTAATTTTCCCTATCCAACCTTCTCTTGAATAGAAATTGCATGATCTAGTTGAACTTAAGTGTGGGGGAAGCTGTATTGTGTTGTGATCCCACATTTGGAGATACTTTGGGTGGAAAATAAAATGTAGAAGACATGATTTTTTTGAAAAAAATAATTATATTGAAATCTGTGCCTTTTCTAGAGCTTTCATTCATGATAAGTTGTTCCTTTCTTGAGTTTCTAGTCGAGAAAGAAAGTTGTGTCTATCTGGTGCTTTCAAGAAAAAATATGTTTGAGAAGATTTACATTTTTTCTACTGAAATGATGAATAGTGCACAATTTCCTTGAGTTTTAATGATTATGGAGATTATTTTATGCTAAGGGAAGTGAGGATAACATACTTGAGTGAAAATTAAAATCTTTCATTTTTTCTTCAAAAATATCCAAACCCTCCTCATTTGGCCTCATAATTTTTTTAACATCTAAATCCTTCCAACCAAAAGCCAAAGAAAAACCCTATAAAGTCCTCATGATAAACATATTTCCTTTACTCAAATCAAGTGGATATGTAGTAATTTATAAATCCTATGGTGACCCTTGTATGAGTTTGGATGAGAAATACACTGCTGAAAAAAAATTGACATTTATGTGATGAGTGAAAATGAATGTTAGGTAAGTGTTTTGTATATATGAGAGGATAAATAAAGATGAAATATATTGAGTGATCTAAAATTAATAACTTTAAATAGATTTTTTTTAGGAATCATGATATTTTTTTTATTGTCAAATTGGTAGATCTCATGGACATGTGTTTTGAATTTTCATTGATTCGATTTTGATGTTAAATTATCCAAGAGTCCAAGTGATAAGTGTAAATGAATTGATAGAGTTAATATTTTTATTATCTTTCATGTGTGCTTAAATTATTTAATCCCTTACAATTATTAAATTTGATTTTTTTTTATTAATTTAGCATTTTTGGTGAATTTTGAGCTTAATTGTGAAAATTGCTTAATTTTTTAAATTTAACAGTTTTATAGAGATTTTGTATTTTATACATATATTTTACAATTATGATCCAAAATTTCTAATTCCATTTCTTATAGGATTTTTTCTTCAACGTTTTCTTCTATTCTCGTAACCAATTCAAAACACAATGGCCTAGAAAAATCAATCAATTGGAGAAATATTTATGTCCAGCAGAATAGACCCCACATTATTAAATTAGTCATATATGATTATATTGAACTTAAAATGATATTATTATATATATTTTAAATAAGTGACTCTAAATTTATGTTTCTAATTAACTTTCATAAATTAATGAGCTTATTAAGGCATCTTTTGAGCAAGTCTAAGTGGAGTGGGTGAAACAATGTTTGGAGGATAGAAGAAGTTAAACTCATTATTTTGACCATATCATACTTAATACCTGTCCAAAATATTTTAAATGTTGATATTATATATTAAACTTCATTATAACCATCTTTTAAGAAGAGACCTCTATGATATTCGGTCATCTGGTGAGCAGAACATAATCAAACATTTGGTGGACAGATTCTGGAGGATCAAATTTTATGTTCTTTTTTTTTCTCTCTTTTATTATTCTTAGTTTTGTAATGATTTATTCTTCCCCATTATTCACAATTACCATTATAATGGTGGGGTAAAAGTTTTTTATTGGATAATGATATGTTTTACCTTTTTAATTCTTGGGTTCTTGCACTTAATATTTTAAGATCCTTTTCTCTCTTCTATAAAATCGGTTTAAATTTCTTATAATAGTTTTTATTTTCATATACGATTGTATTTGATTTCAGATTATATTGTTTTTATTTATTTTCTCAATGATCAATATATCTCTCCACTAGGTTCTGGTCTATATATGATTTAATATATCAGGGCTCAGTGGTGAAGTACTCAGTGATCACCAGTACATGTGTGAGGAGTAGTGAACATTCTGGATTGTTTGAGATAAACAAGACTCGATTGGGAATTGCCTAAGTCAATTAATGGTATTTTCTATAACTCTATCACACAATGCAAAGAGAGTAGACCAGTCTGATATTTTATTAAGGTTTATTATTATCTTTATTATTTGACCAAGGTAGTGATAAGAAGCAATTGGGGATTTTTGCTTTTATCAAATTAGCATAAGAGAATTGGATAAGTTTAACTATGATAGAATTACAATTGGAGAGCCAAACTTGACCTGATCACCATCTCATATATCATTTTTTCAATCACTTTTTTTTATCAATTTTTTTTTTAATATTTTTCTTAATTTCTTCCCTTTTTAGTTTCTTTCTTGTCTTATCAAAATCAAACAATTTCAAAAAAAACAATCTCCCTACTTTCACTAATTTTAAGGTGACATCTTGATTGTTGTGCACTCCTCTCTAGAGAAAACTTAGGGTAATCACTATACTAAATTTTAAATTAGTAAATAATATTTTTTTCCACACCTCAGGATATTAAAATGTCAAAACTTTATGAGGCATGATATATTTTGTTTCTTGTTTTCAAATTGGTAGATCTCAGGGGCATCTATTTTGAATTTTCATTTAATCAATTTTCATGACGACTTGTCCAGGATTACAAGTGTTAAGCGTGGTTTAATTGATAGAGTTAATTTTTTCATTACTTTTCATGTATTTTTAATTGATTTAATCCCTACCAATTATTAAATTTTAGGTGATTTTCATTAATTTAGGGTTTTTGGTGAATTTTCAGCTTAATTGTGAATATTTCTTAATTTAGTAAATTTAATAGTCTATGGAGCTTCTTTATTTCATGCATATATCTTAAAATAATGATCTAAATTTTTTGATTCATTTTTTTATTGGATTTATTTGTTTGTGGGATTCAACTTTGTCTTTTGGTCCCATACCCAATTTGAAACACAATGGCCCAGAAAAATCAATCAATTGGAGACATATTTATGGCCTGCAGAATAGACCCCATCATATTAAATTAAAAATACCTCACTATGCCTACCTTAAAATGATAAAATTCTATATGTTTTCAATATTGGACTCTAAATTTATAGTTCACATTAAATTTTATAAATTAATGAGCTCATTAAGGAATATTTTGAGCGAGTCGAGTAGAGTAGGTGAAATGGTGTTTGAATCCAAAAGAAGTTAAACTCATTATTTCGTCCATATATTCCTTTACACATGTCCAAAAACATTTAAATTTGTATTTTTAATAACCAAATTCATTTCAAATATCTTTTAAGAAAATACCACTATGATTTTTGGCTTTCTGGTGGGAATAATAGAGTAAAACTTTTGGAGGATAGATTCTGAAAGAGAAAATTTTTTATTCTTTGTTTTCCCTCTTTTATTATTCTTAGTTTTTTAATGAATTACTCTTCCCCATTATTCACATTTACCTTTACCATGGTTGGGTAAAATTATATGTGATTGGGGAAGGAGAGGTTTTCTCTCTCTGAATTCTTGATTTCTTGCACTTAATGTTTTAAGATCCTTTTCTCTCTTTAACAAAATAAGTTTCAATTTCTTATAATAGTTTTTATTTTCATAAACGATTGTATTTAATTTTAGATTATATTATTTTTTTTGTTTCTCAATTATCAATATCTTCCACCACTAGGTTCTAGTCTATATATGATGGAATATATCATATCTTAGTGGTTAAGTACTATGTGATCACAAGTATGTGTGTGAGGAGTGGTGAACATTCTTGATTGTTTGGGATAAACTAGACCTGATTGGGAATTACCTAAGTAAATTGAGGGTATTCTCTATAACTATATCACACAATGGAATAAGAGTAGACCAATTTTATATTTCAGTAAGTTTTATTCTCATTACTATTTGACTAAGGGAGTGAGAAGAAGCGATTGTGGATTCATACTTTTATCAACTTAGCATAAGAGAATTGGATAAGTTGAACTAGGATAGAATTACAATTGAAGAACCAAACCTGACCTGATCACCATCTCATATAATAGTATTTAATCTCTTGTTTTATCAATTTGATCTTAATATTTTTCTTAGATTCTTTCCTTTGTTTAGTTTCTTTCTTTTCTTTATCAAACAATTTCAAAAAACAAAGCCTCACTTCATTCTCTAATTTTAAGGTGGAAACTTTATTGTTGTGCACTCCTCTCTATACACAACTTAGGTTAATCACTATACTACATTTTAACTTAATAAATAATTGTTTTTTCCACACCCCACGATAGGTATGTTTCAATAGTACATGAGTGAATCATCCTTGTTGATGATGTTGTTTCTTTGTGATCTCAGTGAAAATTAACAAAATAAGTATTAGATAAAATGATAAGGAAATCAATTTAAAAAAGTAGGTAAAATGATGAAAAAATCAACTAAACAAATATATATTTTCTCATTATTTTCAAAATAAATATATTTTTTCTTTTGAAAATGATGAATTTTGACTATCATGCCGTCTTTGAAAAATATAAATACATAAAGGATTAATAAATATTTTAAATGAAATAGTAATTATCTTCAAAAATACCTCTTCACAGGTGCTAGTTTGTTGATGGAATATGATAACTCTCATAAATTTGAAAACATAATAACCAAAATATTTTCCATTGGATTGTTTCAGACACTACATAAAAATTTAGAAAAACATGTAATTTATTTTAATATGTGTTTTTATAATGAAATATTATTATAGATACCCTATTACTTATCCACTTATAGAATTTTATAGGCTCTTTGTACGCATTTACTATCCTCATGCCATGATTTTCATGATATTTAAACATCTCCCTGTCATAATATAATTCTCATTAAAACATAATATAAAATATATAACATGAATTTAAGTTATAAAACATTGGTTTTAGTGTATTATGAATTGAAAAATGTCATCATCTGTGGTCGGTTTGTTGGGTATCCATGTAGTGATTTTAACAAATAAATATTTAGAGTATCCAAATTGACTGTAATTAGTAACCAATGTTTCCGAAAAAAACAAAAGGGAATAAGTAATTAAAGAAATTAAAATATATTTGATGGGATTAAATTGTAGAGTTTTACCCCTGCATCATTGGTAATAAGAAGAGTTTTTCATTCATAAGTTTTCTTTAAAACATTGTGGACATTTATAAAACTATTTTATCAATTTGAACTGAATATAATGAGATTATTTGTGTAGAAGTGATGTGAGGACTAAGGAGTTCATATTTATGTTCACAAGGTAATCCCTTCAAATAGTATTAATATAGATGCCTGCAAAAAATATGAATTGTATTTAGTAAAAATTAACATAGTAGATCAACTATTGTAAAAAAATCATGAGAAACACCTCATGTATACATTTACAAGTAAGGATCTTAGCTAATAATACTTGAGGATTTATTTTACATTCTCAAAAGTAATGTAGTATATAATGACATCTCCATACATTTTTTCTTCAAAATTATCTATGACATTAATACCATTTTTTAACCTTGTATCCACAAGAAACTTCAATGTTAGTAAATGCGGATATTGAATGGGATGGGTAAAGGTTTTTATGAAGATATTTTCAATTGGTTAGTTGATCCTTTAGATCATTTTTATTTGACCTTTTGTTTCACCCTCTTCCATTTTTCAATTAGTAATAACATTCATTGGTTCAAACCGTTTTTAATTAATTTTTAAAGGTTTATCATTAAAAATAAACTTGAAATTAAATGTTTTTTTACAAGATCTGATGGTCATGCTAAGAATGTTCCAATATCTGGCTCAGCCATATGAATATTTGCTTCATCAAGTGGAACAGGTAGCTCAGCACTCCGCTCATGAGATACACTAATCCCCACTCTCATATGACCCATTGGAAGTTGTCAATTGTGTAGAGTATCTTCTTGGATATTGTACATGGTATCCCTCACAACATGGGGATGGGTGGGTGTTGATAGATATAAATCATAATCATTTTCACCCTATAGAATATCAATACAGGAAAGGTATTAGTGTATGTTGGGTCTACATTTCATAGAAACAATTATGAGAATATTGATTACCTCATCTAAGAAAGCTCTTTTAGGGGAATGACTTGCCTCAAATATGGTGGGGTGTGGGGGGTCATCAAGTAGTGGTTATTCTTGAGTTGTTTTTTTATCTTTTCTTCCTCGGGATAACATTTTTTTTCAACTCATACTGTCAATGAAATTTTTCTTCAAGAGAACCTAATTTTTCATATATATCTTCCATTTATTTAACTTTATCCCTCTATTCTTTTTTTTATCAAAATATGTTCGGAGCATCACCCCAAAACTCACACCTCTAATACAACCATAATTTTCAAGCTACTTCAAAGACATTGATAGTATTTGTTCATCTGGAACTGCTGAGGATGATTCCTGTGTCTAAGCTGGATAAAAAATATATGAAAATAAGTAATCAATATTATATAATATTGGTTTAAAGAAAAATAAATTGTTATTATGTCATACATAAACATGTTTCCCATACTTTTTGTCTTTTTTCATCTATTAGTTTCTCATGTTTATTTACATTTTCCTCATTCCATAGCACACGATGTGGGATGAAAGTGAATTTAGATTTGGATTCATCAATCTTAATATAAAAATAATAATATAATTATGTTGTTGTTTCATGTCACACAAAAGTATTACGGTGGATTTAAAATATGTGCCAATTTTTTTCAACTCACATGTACCCCATCCTTTCTTTGTGGTAAGCGTATGTTGGTTTTGTTGTTTGTTGCTTATTTTTAGCACTCAGTTTCTATTTCATAAATTAAAAATTCATAACCAAGTGATTAATACACTTATTTTCAAACAATGTATTACCAAGAACAATGTACCTGAAAATATGTCTCCTCACAAAGACCAATAAAACCATCTAATGTTTCTTGGATTATCAGGTGTGCATACATATGTGGTGGGTGAGGTTTAGTTCTACTTCAACGTCTTTAAGAAGAATCATCATTAAAATTGTGCGAATGCCTTTATGATCTTTTCTAGAAAGAATTAATACAAATTTCATTTGGGATTCGTCTACTATAAATGTACTCTGTAAGGGATAATGAAGAGTAATTCAATGTTTCATTATTATTTTTTTTAGAAAAAATAAAGAAAGGATATCATAATGTTACTTCAATATCTTCCCAAATCAATGTCTTAAGAATGGGCCCAACATGGTGCCACGAATCTACATTAGTCTGCATGTACTATCGAGTGGTGATCATAATGAAACTACTGAACAAGGCCTTGTTGGGGTTAACATATTAGCTATGTGTATTCCATACTACCTTGAATTTGATGTCTTTCTTTTTCAAATTAATAATTTCTTCTAACACTCTCACGCAATGATGCTCCTGTTATTTTTAGGACATTGGTTGTTCTCCATATACCATTTCCTCAAGTTCAACACCATCAATATATTTTTCCTTTGTATTGGTAGCATTGACATGTGCATAAGGTCATTGTTCCTATGCGTTGGGAGCACCATCAGGTTGAGAAACCCATTGTTCCTCAGGATTGGAAGTATCGACACATGCATAAGTCATTATCTGCAGAAGTGGTTCAACATTTGATTTAGATTTCATAAATTAAGTAGTGAAAAAATAATAATATGAGGTAATAAAATATATATTACAAAAAATATATAACCTGATTATTTAACTCTCTATTTTTTCAAAGGTTGAAGGTATTTTACACCTCGATCGACTATCCAAATCTCTTCATGGTGGTCTCCTTTGACATACAAGACCCCATCTACATTAAGACTGATGTGAATTGATTACGACATCCCAATGAAAGGATCATCCTCAGTAGAATTTTTATTTGACCCTTAAATGGTTTTCGTCGATAACAGAACAATTAAACACTTTCATTTTGTGGGATCTAAAAGATAAAATACTTGTACTGCCTATGTTACCATTATAAATGATTCATCTTTTTTACCCTTCTTTACTAAAATCAAGTTTCATGAATCCAAATTCATCTATTTAAAAAAAACTATGTTATTAACCAACTTTAATTTAAAAATAAGCACTTGGAATACTGTATAATCCAACTCCTATATTTGTTTGATGATGCCAAATTATTACATATTCACATAAATTGGATTTCTTTCCCTAGTACCAGATACATGCATCACTTCAAGAACAAGTGTAACTCCACTATTTTTCATGGTATTTTCTTTATCATATTCATTTGTATAGATCACATAACCATTAATTAAATAACCATTATAAGATAATACATGCACACTTGGACCTCTGGCTATCCATCCCAGTAGTTCAGAAATTAAATCAGGATTTTCATTTGAATCCTTAAAATATGGTCTCAAAACCATCCTATATACTATTGATTATGTGTATTTGATATCCATATTTCATTATTTTATGGATTAAAATGCCTAATAATTTCTTTTTTCGTTTCAACATATAGTTAAACCTCTAAAATGTTATGAAAAATTTAAAGGTGGGATTGATACCAATCTGTAATAGTGATTGTGACAACATTTATTCTAGAAAATATTTTACCCACGAGTCGCCCAGTGTAATCAGATTTTAGTAGACCAATGATTCTCACATAGGATAACTAGTAGGTACATAATTCAATGGTTTCTTCAACAATATATTTCTCCTCAATAGAACCTTCTAGTTGAATTTGATTTTTGACATACCTTTTCAAAATATTCAAATACCATTTTATAAGGTATATCCATCTCTAATGTATAATAACACATAGTAAAATATCTCATATCATGTGAACCATCATATCAAAGAATATTTTTGGGAATAAAATTTCCAATTCACATAATATGATGACAATTTCTTTTTCTATAGCTGACAATTTCATCATGTCTATAAAATTTCTGTATATAACTTTGAAAATTAAATAGAGAATGGTTAATATATGATGGAAATTTTTGGGTAATATGTAACATAAAACTACATAAATTATATATTTCATAAAACACATGAGATTCATGTGATTTCAAACCCTTTAACTTTGAATCAGTCATTGACATGATATTCTTAATATTCGAGGAATACCCCTCTAAAACCTCTATATCATTTAATAAGTTGAAAAATCGATATCTTTCCTCCCTTGAAATATTCTAAGTAGCTTGAGTAAGGAAATTTAGTTTTTCACCCTTCAATGGCACCAACTCTTTCCATATTCTCATGTCAATCATATCCAACCTAGACTTAAGTTCATCCTTTGTTTTGTTGGGTTCATTTATTAATGTGCCAATGATACTATCACATAATTTTTTTTCAATATGCATAACATCAAGAAAATTATTGATGTACAAACAATTCGATTATGGTAGTTCAAAAATACTAATCACTTATTCTAACCAGTTTTCCTAGGGTTTTTCTAAAAACGTTTTACCAAAAGCAGTGTCCATATATTTTACTTTCTCAAATAGTTGATCATTTTTTTGTGGAGAATGTGTTGTATGTTCTTTTGATCTTCCATTGAATGATGTCATCCAAGATCAGTACTTATATCACCAGGGTAGAAATATTTGATGTCCTAGAAACACAGTCTTCAATAAATTTTTCAACCTAATTGACTATGTACGTTGTTCAAAAATAGTGCACCTTTGAGATCCTTTAATTTTATATCTTGAAAATTTTCAATAAGAAGGAAAGTAATTTATTGTCCCATACAACATGACACTCAACATGAAATATTCATTTATATAAGTATAATAAAACATAACACTTGAAAACCATAATAATTTCAAATCATTGATCAATGGATCCAAATAAACATTAATATCATTACTCGGTTGTTTGGTTCTAATATAAGCATAGATAACCAAATGTATTTTTATTTCATGCATAACCATGGTGGCAAGTTATAATTTACCAACATAATTGTCCATGTACTATGATTGATTTGAAAACAAAAAGGATTCAATCCATCTGTAGAAAGTACAAAATGAAGGTTTCTCATCTTGTTTTCAAATTCAGAATATTCATGATCAATTCTCTTACATTGAGGAGATTATGTAGGGTGATGAAGTTTATCATCACTATTTCTAATATTTGTATGTCATATTAATTTTCTTACAATCTCCTCTCTTCCATATAGTTTTCTAAACACTGGAATGATTTGAAATTAACATTCAACTTTCACAGGACCCAATTCATATTTCTTGTATCAAGAAACGCCACACTTTTGGTGTTCATTAAGTGATTTTTAGTCCTTAAAAAATAGTATACAGTCATTTGGACATAAATTTATTCTTTCAAAGATCATACCCATTGAACATAGAATTTTTTTAGAATCATATGTCTGGATAGGAAGATCTTTATATTCTGGGAGCATATCATTCAAGAGAAAACATAGTTTAGTAAAAATGGCATCACTTTATATGTTTCCAGCTTTTAAATTATACAGCTTTAGTATGGTAAAAAAGATATATATTTAGTACAACCAACATAAAATGGAATATTTGAAATGATATTTAACTTCTTAAACAATTTTGGACAATCACAAATTTAATCTTCAATTATCATTGACATTTCCTCAATATGATCTTCATCATCATTCAGACTTGTAATCACATCCTCGATACGATCTTCTTCATTGTCTGTACTTGTAATCATGTATGATGATCTGTAAAATGAAGTGATATCCAACTCACTAGCTACAATCACCTTTTACCTGTGTTTAGTCCAAAATTTATAACTTTGATCTATTCCATGATAGTTCAAGTGTTCTTCTAACTCCTCTAAACAAATTAGTCTCAAATAACAATAGAATAAACATAGACAAAGGATTTGAGAAGGTTCATATTCATGATATTTTTCAAACTTGATGAACTATTTCACCCCATCTTCACACTCCTTTTTCATACAATTGACATCCATCCATTTTTTAATTGTATCCAGCCTATTTAATTTTGTAATATTAATATTTTAAAAAATAAATAAATATACAAAAAGGCGTCTTTAAAATAAGGGGAACCCAACATTTAAATATTTAAAATAATCTAAACATACTTTTAAAAAATGAGTAATTGAATTTAAGAAAATAATTACTCCACTAGTGGTAGGTTTTATCCTCTGAATTCGTCCACAATGATCACTGGTACCTATTGTAGGATGACTACTACTCATGGTAGTTCAACCAACATAAGTGAATGCCTAGAAGAGATGGGGTATGAGTCTCAGGTAACAAAATTTAATAATAACTATTCTGGAGATGCAGCTGAGGGGGATGATAGTTTTATCCTCAAATCTTAATGTTCTCTCGATAAGGAGTTGGTAAAGAACTAGACAACATTTCTTAGTTTTCTATATGATGTTAAAAAACATAGAAACAATAGTTCGATCCCTATAAAGGGATCCTTGATTAGTGTGACCATGAGAAGCCTCAGATCAATGGTCTTATATGCACTCATGTAGAGACAATCATTATAGTTTCAACATTAAAAGCATGTATTCAATTACTTCATGAAAAGGAAAATAATTTTGGTATAAGGAATGAATTTTAGTAGTGCTTAGCTTCTTATGAGGCCAAGGTTGTGGGAGTAGGGTCATTATGGATATCCTATGGTTTGGATGGAGTTAGTGGCATGCCCTTATCATGGTGTTATTATCAATCCTTGATAAATTACCACTACCCTAGAATATTCAATGTTTCGTAGGCTTGGTTGTAGTGGATGGTCTTCTTGGATGATACTAAAGTAATACATTGTTTCCCTTTTCTAGTTTCATAATTCATATAAAAACAATCCAATCCCTAATTTTATGGATTTATTTTGATAAGAGGTTAGTGGACAAAGTGAAAATCTAATTCAAGTGGGTGATGCGGTAAATTCATTCAACTCACATATTAATTTAGGAAGCCATTTATGGAATAGGCAGATTGATCATTTTTCCAAAAAACATGCATATGATCACTTAAGGGGAAAATTTTTGTGACCTACAAATACTAAAAGGATAAAGGAATATGATTTTATCAATAGATCTAAATGGAAATTTGTTAACTCTTAATAGAATAATTTAGAGATAAAATCTACACAATAACACTATGGATTATTAGATTCATCATTTATGGTATGTTGTTTTAAATACCTCCTTTGGTTTCCATAACCATGAATAATTATATTAATTTAATTCTGTTTTTCATATAGTTTAAATATTTTTATTATTGATAATGAAATAGTGATAGTAATATCATAATTTTACTTTGGTTTAAATGTTATAAATTGTTGTTTTTCTTTAAAATGCACTAAGACAATTTTAAAATAATAATACATAAAAGGATCTTGATGAAATTAAATTTTCCTATGAAATTATTGATGATGTTACTATAAATGATATATGGGTGTGTTATAAACAATGATATTTGGTATTCCTAACATTGGTACAATTATCATTGTTGTATCTCTACAACTATAAATTTTTTATTCTTTTATAAAAACATGGTTATTGTTTTTTGTGATAAGTATTTATCATTGATATATTGTCTAATAATTAGAGTTTACAATATCAATGTTGTCTAACATTTCATAATTCAAATCAATGATATTTTTTTTTGAGTTATACCCTAGAAGGTTCATCAAAGACCTATAAAAAATATTTAGCAATGAATAAATTTTTTATTATTTTTAACAAACAAAAAATAATGTATGTAAAATATATTAAATATATTAAATATGGAATAAATACATAATATTTTTGCATGAAATCATCCCAGCCAACATAATTTTTAGGAATATTTGAGTTTTGGTATTCAATGTTCCTCCCAATGGGAAATCATCTACATAGAAATTACCAGCGAGTTACGGTCACTTGTTAGTAGTTAATAATTTTTTATTACTTGTTAAAGCTTCTATCATTGCTAAAAAATAATTAAAGACTTTTCAAATTAAATAAAGAATAATTGATGGATACAATTCATTACAAAAGATCTTTATATGATGTTTAAATTTTTGAAATGTGTACTTTTAAAGAGTACATAACAATTTTATATAGACATAACATTTTGAAATAATTTGATATTTATAGTAAAATGAGTAAAGTAGGAATTCATGTAATATTTTTCATGTAATTTTATATATACATTAACATATTCCATTTATTTAAATATAAAATGTGATTTTTAATTTCACTACTTTGAATAATAACTACATTACATAAAAATTTTCAATACATTGGAAATTAGTATACTCACTCCCAAACATTTATTAAAAAATAAACTTATAAGTATCCAAGTTTGGTGCAATGGTTTTATTAGTAAATTATTATTATTTAAATTAAAATGATAGTTTTTGAGTAGAAGTTTTTTTCATACCAATAAAAAATATAAAAAATATATAATATATAGAAAGGTTTTGGAATGAAATTTAAAATAAGTGGGGCTATGGATTAATTCAAAGGGACCACCTATGTCATGCCCAAAGAATCCCACTCATCCAATATCAACACCTGATTTCATCAAAATTTGGGGAAATCGCAAAAACAGAAAAACACCCAAGAAATGTGGAATTTTAGTGTGAGGCGCTAGTTTTGACACTAATTGAGACACCAATTGGGTTATTGTGTATCATATTTCACCCTCTGATTGGGGCTTTGAACTTGATATTGAATTCCCTGTGTCATCTATAACACATGTAGTGCTATATTCCTCAGATTGGGGAACTGATTGTAGGGCCCCACACAATGATTTCATATCCCATATCTTGTTATTTTACATTTTATTGTATACCCAAATGGGTGAGAGGCTATTTTAACTACTACTATTAGACTCATTGTTTAGGAAATTGCATCTGGACCAATAGTAGAGCACACTCAAGAACCTACAGAATAAACTATTCATTATGAATGTATTATGAGAGAGTTGATGTGTGGGATTGTAGGACACTTATGCATGCATAAACATCAATGATGTATTACTTTTACATTTCAATGGATTATAAATTTTAATTATGTATCATATTATATATTATTCAATATACATTTGTTCTACTTGTTATGTATAAATGAATATTGACATCATTTCTCAACTATTACTTACATCAAATACATTAACATATATTATAATATTAAATACTAAATTTTTAATTTTGAAAATATGAATAACAGCAGACTATTTAAAATTTTATTTAAATAATAAATTAAATATGATAAATAAATAAATACTCTAATATCATATCATTGTAAAAATATATTTCTAACTTTAAAATTTTTAAAACAAAAACAAAACAAAATTATAAAGTAAAAAACCAGCTAAAAAATAATTTTATTTTATTTCTATCATTAAAAAATAAAAATTCTATTAAAAATATACAATTTTTTAACATTATTAATAACATAAAATTTTATGAAAAAGTTAAAATTTTAAATAACCTAAATTTATTATTATTATTATTTTAATACACTTGTGTGTGATTTCCTAAAAAGTAAATTCTATAAAAAAAATTATTAGAAGGAACATTGTAGTGAAGTGTCTTCCTTAAAAAGAATTCAAAAAAGACTATTTTCTATAAATTGTCTTCTTTTATATATTTTTAAATATTAAAGTGGTGTTTTAGGAAACACATTCTGTTAAACATATATAAAGAAGATAAGAGTGTATTAAACAACATTCACCCTTGATAAAATTATACAAAATAGTTTGATCCAAACATTATATTCATAAATAATTTATTTATTTTCATTATTTACCTAAACTAGTTTGGACAAACCACTAGGATTGATTCTTAAATTCCATTTCCTTTGATTTTTCCTCATCTCAAAAAGAAACAAGCAGTAGATGTCACGATTTGTATCGGTGACGGGGGGAAAATGCAGTGGGTGAGTAAAGGGGGTGATTATGGATAGAGAGAGGGGATTTTTGGGTTTCATGAATCAAGTCAACACGGTAACGTGAAGGGCTGAGGTTGGATCTAAACCACTAGAATTTAGTGGAGCATAAGTGTTTCGAATATGGTATATAAGGATGGATCTAGAAAGGTGAAGGGGGTGTGTACTGCCTACATCCATCCCATGGTGGCCTATTGAGTTGGTTGTGGATAAAGAAACAAGTTCAATCTTGGAGAAGATGTGAAATACGTGAGCTGCAACAACTGGAGAACTGGGTGCAATGGGAGTCGCTAACAAAATAAATCGATGCAAACTTCAGAATCGGAGAGAATTGATTCGTTGAGAAAGTTGATTGGTGGTAGCGGTAGGCTTCAGTGAGAGTGGCGGCAGAGGCCTGGTTCCGTGAGAGCTTAAAGGCATGGAGAGGAGTTGACTCAGTTAGGGTTCTTTTATAATAATGTGTAAGGATTTTATCATGGATTTCAAATAAATGCTTATAATGATACCCCTTTATCAGCGCTAAAAAATCACTGATAAAACAATTCTTTATCAGCTCTAAAATTCTAGCACTGAGAAATAATAGTTTTATTAATATTTTTTTAGCACTGATAAAGATGTATCAGTATCATCGCTAAAAAAGTGCTGATAAAGATCTAATTATAATTATTAATAATTATAATTATAAAAAAATATATTTACAAATATTTCTATATATTTATTAATATATTTATATAATTATATATATTTATAAAATTATAGATATATATAAATATATTTATTATTTAAATATATATATTTAGTTAAAATTATAATTATAAATAAATATATTTATATTTATTTTTATATAATGATAAATATATTTATATATATATTTATATATTTATATATTTATATATTTATATATTTATATATTTATTTATTAATATATAAATATATATTTATAAAATTATAATATATATATTTAATATTTAAATATATTTATTTTCATTTATAATTATTTAAATATATATTTATTTATTTTTAATTATAATTATAAATAATTATATTTAAAAACATTTATATATAATTATAAATATATAATTGTAAATATAATAAATATATTTATTATTTAAATATATTTATTATAATTTTATAATTATTTAAACATGTATTTATTTATTTATATTTGTAATTATGAATAAATATATTTAACAAGTATTTATATATAATTATAAATAAAATTATATAAATATATATTTATTAATATATAATTATAAATATAATAAATATATTTATTATTTAAATATATTTATTATAATTTTATAATTATTTAAATAAATATATATTTATTTATCATTTAATAAATACTTTTAAATATATATATATATTTATTTATTTATTTATTTATTTTTATTTTTATTTATTTATTTATTTATTTATAACTGTATAATTACCCAAACATCTCAACTAAACCCATGAATCTAAATTTATTAATAAAAGAAAAACATACAACAAAAGGAACGGGTCAAATAAGACATAAAATGCTCACATTGAAAACAAGAGGCCAAATCTTGGGAATTCCTCTAGTTCCCAAATTTCTAGAATATCTACCTCTTCCATTAGGGCGTCTGCCTCTCTACCATGTCCTAGATCTTTATGGAGGCTCATATTCTTTATTCGATGAAGATTTGGAGGATTCCTCCAACATAGAGAAGATACTAAATTTCCAAGATAAATCCTGAAAGTCTATCTCTGAGTTGGATCGAAATTCATCTTCAATATTAATTTACAATAGCTTATGGACAATTACATAATCACTATAACTGAATACATCCAACCCCATTATGGAAGAAGTGACTTCAAGTTGTGAGAAAAATCATTCTGCTACCTTCTTACTAAGGCCTTCAAGAGGCCTTTCACCTTCCTGACCCTCTGGAGGAACCATAATTCCCAATGGGATATGCATTCTAGAACCAAAAAGACGATTTATAATATGCGGTGATGATTTTTGTGGCTAAATATGAGATGGGGCATCACTGACATTGTTTCAAGTTATTATACATTCCAATAGGTCAAGGTCGAGCAACATAGACCTTTAGGTTTGCTTCAGCCACTTCCAATGTCGACGTGGAAGTGGGATGAGGTTTATTTGGACTTTGTGGTTGGGTTATTGTGTACTCCTTGAAAGAAGAATTCAATATGGGTTTTGATTGATAGGTTAAAGAAATCACCTCACTTTATACCCATTCGTGATAAAACCAATGTTGAGGAGTTGAGAAATATCTACGTAAAAGAGATTTATTTTTTTTCATGAGGTTCCATATACTATAGCCTCTCATAGAGATACCTATTTTACATTTTTTTTGTGATCCCTTTAGGAGGTGATGAGATCTTAGGTTCATTTGAGTACGATGTACCATATACGGATGGATTTCCAGATAGATAGAGTTATACATTTTCTTGAGGTTATTCTACATGTCAGTATTCTTCACTTTGGTAGAGATTAGGATGACCATCTCGCACTGGTTTGGTTTGCTTATAATAATAGGTACTATTCCACAATTAGAATGAATCCTTTTGATGCCTTTTATGGAAGACCATGTAAATATTTGTTGTGTTTATCGGATATTGGAGAAAATTTATTGGTTAGGTCAAGTCCAATTCAATAGACAACAACAAAGATTCAATTGATTCATCAGAAAATGTTAATGACACAGATATGATGAAAATATTATGTTGATTGTATTCATAGAACATTGGATTTATTTTTTGGTGATTGGGTGTTCTTGAGAGCTTCACCTTGGTTGGGTCACTGATGACTTAGGAGGAAATGGAAGCTTCCTTGGTTTGTGGGACCTTTTGAGGTTATTGAGTAGGTAGGGAAACTGGCATACCATTTCACACCTCCACCATATTTGACATCGATAAATAATGTGTTACATGTATCGTATCTTCAGAAGTATTTTTCTGACCCATATCATGTCTTGAGATGGTAAGATCTTGGTGTTGAGCTTGATTTATCCATGAATGAGCATCCAGTCAGGATTGTTGATTTCGGGACAAAGGTACTTCATGGGAGGATGATACCTTTAGTCTATGTTGTTAGAGTTAGTGTCCTAGAACCAGCAGTATGTACTTTTATTATATTAATATTTGATGTATTAAATATTAAATTAAATATATTATTAAATATTGTTCATTGTTCTCTATGGCCATAATGTAATAATGTTTTAGAGTATTTGTCATATTGATAAGGTCATAGTAGTTCCCCGCTATGAAGAGAACCTTGAAGTGCTATAAAAATATTCTTAATATAGTTATGCAGTTGGATAACATACTATTATGGGACACATAGTATATAGACCATAAGGTGTGAGTACTTGTAATAAGATGATACTTCTTCTCATGAAGTTCGCACTTGGTAATATCTAAATGGGAGATTTTGATAATAGACCCACCAGAAGGAATTATGCATGTTTTGTTGTCATCGTATATTCCTATCTATGATCATGTGTAGTGGTACTTAGAATTTAATATTATCATTAATGTATGTCAGGACTCACACACTTAGATTTGATGACAAAAAATGTCTCACTATATGTTGATGAGAAGTTGGGTTCGTTGGGTGTGTCATGAATGACATGTTATTAATGGATAATTCAAGAAATGATTTATCCCGTCCATATTTATGGAATTTGATATACCGTCCCTTTGATTGAAATAGAACTATCACCCAAAATTACATGTACATGGTGTAACGACGAGTTTATTTCACATAGTCAAATAATTATGTATCAAGCATATAGGTTGATGATGTGATCATGCAACCTGCTTGATGAGATTATGTGACAAAGGGGTTTTATTACATAGTGAGTGTTCATATGTGGTTGTAGTCATTAAAACTTTAAGTTCTTTCTCTTAGGTTCCTTGACCCGTTGCTATACAGTAATCTTGGACTTTAGGCAAGCCCACCTGATGCCAATGAGAAATAATCCTGTAAGGTCACACACTAAGTGTTTTTTGTGGTTTCGATTAAATTATCTTTGAATTTAATTAATGGAATAAATATTATTCTCAATACTGAGGAATAATTTAATTTAAGTTATATTGATCGCATAAATATAATAAATATTTATTCACTAGATTGTGAATAAAAAAAATTTATTTATTTTGTTGAATAATTAATAAATATTTATTTACTAGTTTTTTAATAAAATATTTATTTAAGAGAATAAAATATGTATTTAGGTGTTCATTAAATACAATAGGAGTTCCAATGGACCCAGACCATGTCCTATGATAAAATAATTATTTACGAGTCGGTAAATATTATTTATCCATTTTACGTAAGTTGGTGCACCAAAAAATAATAATATTGTTATTATTATTATATGGCATGGGATTTCATTAATGGTTATAATTATATTTTATAGTTGTTATGAAATTAAATTTTGTAACTGAAATACCATCTTTATAAATAGATGGCAACATCTATTGTGTAATTCATTCAAAACCAATTTTAAGTTTGAGAATAGAGAATTTTTGTACACAATGAATTCTCTCTTGACTCATCATCCTCTCTCCATCTCAATAATGAGAAACCTAAGAGAGAAATTCTTTAATACCTAAGAATGAGCGATCAAGAACGAACAATGCAAGGCATTATATTCACCATGCTAGCAACCAGAGAACAAGTTGCATTGCTCAGAGACCATTGAAACATGGGTGGATCACTACTAGAGGGATTCTACCCTTGGATCCTCATAAGTGCAATGAAGTAAATCAGGAAGGGCCTTTTCGGATGATCAACAATCATCAATGAAGAAAGTTCCTAAGCCCAGCTATTTATTTCTTCAGAAATTAAATAAATTAATTATAAATTTGATATACAAGATCCTCACTCTTGGTTTTGGACAATAATTATGAAAAGAAATTTTAATATATCACCCACCAACACACGCTTTTTCTATGATCGGAACCAATATGTGGTATTAAATGGGTCACATTTAAATTTATAATTAATTATTTGATTGTTGATATCTTCACAATTGTGGTTAGATTTTATTTCATGTTATTCATTCTTTAATCCGATTTTAATTAACATGTATCGACATATTAATTATGTGTGTTCAGTATTTAATTTTCTTAAAGGATTAAGAACAAATGAAGAACGACTAGAGATACCATCAAGAAGTTCCAAATCATTGGCTGGTAAAATTGGGTTACATGACGTGCAGTCGGAGCACACATTGTATACCTATGCGCAATGTATCTATATGCACCGAGTAATTAATCACATGTGGTGATTTTATTGCACACTGCATTTTGATCAACACAACCTAGAACATGGTAATTAGATACAGGGTGTTTAATTAGCATGTACACACCATGTAATCTGGCTGAGTCAACACACCGAAGCCCCAGGCATGTAACTTGGATATACAGAAAACAAGGTATGTGATGTGTAGAAGCATTTACACGTCGTGTAGTCTCCCATTAATGGAAAAACAATGACATTAAATTTTAAATTATAGCATTAAAACCATAAATTATTGATTAACACACCATTGTGTGTTTGATAATTTAATAATGGTTTAAAAGAATTTTAAAATTCTCAATTAATTTATTATAATTAATATGTCATTATTGGTTCTACCATTTATTTTCCATGAATGCCATTAATGATTCATATCTCAAAATAATATCAGATTATCATTAAGATGAATGGGAGTTTATTTATTTATTATTTAATGAAAGCACATTTATCTTAAAAGATTGAATAAATGAATGCTAGCTATTTACTTTTTTGCGTATTTTTTGCATGTGTGATTTTTCATGAGGTTGACTAAGACCTATGTATGTGTTGGAATTTATTTAATTAAATTTATTTCATGGTTTTTCAATTATTTAATATTAAATTAAAAAATGTTCTTCAAGTCATCCCTCCCTCCATTATTATGTAGGACCAGCGCGTCCAATGATATTTATGTAATTCCCTTTAACCAATCCTTCGGTTCCCCTCACCCGCGTGTGAGTAATAAATGTTTTTAATTAATGGAGCATCCCAAGGCATGTGGGGATGGTTCAATATGGAACCATAAGGACACCATCTCGATGATACATAGATGGACATGTCGAATGTTGTAGCTCGTTCCGCGTCCAACATAAAGAGTTATTTCCCCTTGGTCATAGGTTGAATTAATGTTCACTAATTAAATAAACCATTAGATAATCTCATGATTGGATCATTATTTTTTTATGTCTAATGCATTAAAATTATATTTATTGATGCAAGTCTCTGATCACATAAATGAATGAATTAATATGAAAATATGGAATTTAAATAAAATTGATTAGGCATAAATTATTTTTCCAAACATGGTTAATTAATTAAGTAAACATCCAATTAAATATTAACAAGTCATGTGAAGAATAAAACAAGATACAAATTTATGAATAATAAAATGAAATCTATCAATCTAATATTAATTCAGATTAAGCTTTCTATTACTAGATTAAGAACAAAAATCAATAGAACTATGTGTTTGACCAACCCTTGTTGGGACACATACTTTTATAAGGGGATTTCTTATAAAGTTTTCAGGATGACTTAACCATTTTATATCAATAGTAGTAACCCTTTCTAGAATTGGTGTAATTTGGAGGCAAGTGTTAAGAAAATCCAAGTCAATATTTCTGGATTGGGGAGTCCACTCAATGGATCAATGAGTTGCAAGCATGTAGTTGGAAAAGACTTGCCTACCTAAATAGCTTCAAAATAGCTTGACCAACCCTTGTTGGGGTTATGAAAAGGGGAATATAGATCATTTCCACCAGAATGTCCTAGAAACTATACATTCTAAGTTCAATGGTGAGGAATATTGGGACTTGATAAAATAGTGGGAGATTTAGTCAATTAATTTTTTCTCCCAAAATATGTAATCAAGAAAAGTACTAATAATATGATCTTTTAATTATAGAATAAAATTGTAAGCTCACTATCCTTACAATTAATATAATATAAATATAATCTTTTCACTAGCTGTAACATCGAGGAGTAGTTAAAATTCCTTCGGGTTATTCTATGCCATGAATGGAAATCTTACATTTTATAATCCTCAATGCCTGATCCACCTACTCAAGAGGTGAGTGATGAAGAGTTCCTAGTCTAAAAAAACATATTAACAATGCGGTCGATATTCATTGTTTTATTCTTTCATCTATGTCTAGTGAACTCATGAAGTCTCATGAAAACATGGATGTGTATAGAAATCTTGAGCACCTCTATGGTCTTTACCAAGAGAGAACTAGATAGGAATGGTTTGATATTTCTAAGGTGCTCTTTTAGAGTAAGCTTGGAGAGGGTTCCCTAGATGGGTCTCTCATAATCTAGATCATTGGATACATTGATAGTCTAGAGGTTCTATGGTTTAAACTCTCTAAAGAACTAGGCACTGACCTTATTCTGGAATCACTCCCTTGGAGCTTCACTAGTTTTGTGGTGAATTTTAATATGAACAACATTGAGAAGTCTCTATCATATCTTTTTATCCTCCTTCTCCAAGTAGATAAGGATCTGAAGCATGAAGATCCTTCTATCCTTATGGTGAAAAAACATAAAGGGAAAGTAAATAGATTTAAGACCAAATATTCTTCACTCCCTTCCAAGAAGAAGAATATCAAAGGGGGGTCAAGGGAACATGATTTTTCTATTTATCATGTGGTAAGAAAGGTCACTGGAAGAGAAAAATTACACCCATCTAAAGAACTAAGGGGAACCTTCAAGTGTGTTTTTTATCAAGTAAAATTTATCTATTTATAAAAATTTGGTATTGGATACAACTTGTCTTGATCACATATTTATTCAAATATAGTAACCAAGAAGATTCAAAAAAAATTGACCAAGGGGAGGTAGATCTATGAGAATCCAATGAATCTAAACTAGTTGTTATTCCTATCGAGGACCACCCCCTCACACTGCCAACCAGAATGATATTGGTTTTAAAGGGTTGTTATTGTGTGCCTTCAATTACCAAAAACATTATTTCTGTATCCATACTAGATATAGATGGATTCATTTTCAAATTTGAAAATAAATTTTTCTTCTTTTATAAAGATAGCATTTGTTAAGTTAAGGCACATTTACATAACGGTCTTTATGTGTTGGATTACATGAACCAATTAATGGAAATCGATAATGAATTTACTTCAAATGACTCATATTACACCCAACTTTGGCATCATCATCTAGGTCATGTAAATGAAAAACTCCTAACAAAATTACATCAAGATGGATATTTATATTCTTTTGAACTAAAACCACTTGGTGTATGCCACACATGTTTACAAGGAAAAATGACCAAAGCCTCATTTATTGGGAAAGGTGAAAGGGCGAAATAGAATCTTGAATTAGTTTTTATTGATGTGTATGGACCATTTTCTATTGATGTAAGGGGTGGGTACTCATACTTCATAAATTTTATTGATGATTTTAGTACATATGGATATATTTACTTAATGATTTATAAGTAATATTATTTTGATAAATTCAAGGAATGTAAGAATGAAGTTGAGAACCAGTTTGGAAAGAAGATTAAGAAACTCTACTCAGAATAAGGTAGAGAATATCTTAATCAAGAATTCATTGATTTCTTATGGGATTTTGGGATCCTATCCCAACTCAATCATCCTTACACACCTCAGTGGAATAGTGTAATCGAAATGATGAACCACACCTTGTTAGACATGGTGAGATCAGTGATGAGTCATGCAATTATTCCATTATCCTTTTGGAGATATTCATTACAAATAGTGGAACACATACTAAACCAAGTACTAACTATATTCATTATATGATATTCCATACAAATTTAGGATTGGAAGAAAACCCATGTTATTGAATTTACAAGTGTGGGGAAGCGGAGCGTTTTTTTAAGGCTTATTCAGGTAAAAAACTTTCACCCTGAGGCACAAAGTGTACCTTTATAAGATAACCTAAGTAAATGAGGGGATATTAACTATATGAACCCTAAAAGGGGTTTGTAGTGGAAATAAATTCCATATTCCTTGAGGGGGAGAATATATCCAAAAGAGATAGTGGGATCGAGATAAACTTCGATGAATTTGAGGCTCAAGGCATACAATATTTGGTACCGGATCAAATTCCACAAAGACCAATGGAAGAAGAAATTATTCTAGAGACACAAGAATTGTGTAGGAGTACAAGAGAGGTTAGATAACCTGAATGGTATAGTATTCTAGTTAATGAGTATGGTGACTCATTATTAGTTGATAATAATTATCCTCTAACCTACAAAGAATCAGTAAGTGGAACAGATGTTTCCAAGTGGCAAGAAAATATGAATTATGAAATGTATTCCACAAACCAAAAACCACTTCTAGATTTTGGTAGATCCTCTAGTGGATGTAAATCGTGTTGGTTGAAAATGGGTACTCAATAAGAAACTATATATGGAAGGACAATTTAGTACCTATATAGAGCGATTGGTTGCAAAAGGGTTTAAACAACATCAAGGTATTGACTATGATGAAACCTTTTCACCAGTTTCAATGTTGAAATCAATAAAAATTCTACTTGACATTGAGGCTTACCATGACTATGAGATTTGGAAAATGGATGTCAAAATAGTCTTCCTTAACATGAACCTTCAGGAATATGTCTACATGACACAACCTAAAGGGGTTGTGACTTCAAAGGATTCCAATAAGATATGCAGGTTGCAAAAAACCATTTATGGATTAAATCAATAATTTAGGCCATGGAACATTTATTTTGATTAATCCATAACAGAATTTGGTATTATAGAGAAATAATTTCATCCTTATGTCTACAAACAGTTTAGTGGAAGTGCGGTATTTTTCTTAATAGTATATGTTGATGACATATAACTTATTGGAAATGAAATACCAGTCTTACAGTCTGTTAAGACATGGTTGAATAAATTATTTTCCATGAAATACTTGGGTAAGAAATCATATATTCTTGGGATCAAGATCCTTCATGATAGATCCAAGAGGTTACTCAACCTAAGTCAAAGTATATACATTGACAAGATACTAAAGATATTCATTATGGAAAAATCCAAGAGGGGATTATTTCCAGTGTCACATGAAATTCATATTTCGAAGAAAATTTGTCCTTAGACCCATGAGGAAATAAATAGAATGGAAAGGATTCCATATGCATCAATGATTGGGTCGGTCATATATGGTATGCTATGTACTAGGCTAGATGTCGCCTACACATTAAGTGTGGTTGGAAGATATCAAACTGATCTAGGTGACCGCCATTGGATGGAAGTCAAGACTATCCTTAATTATCTAAGGCATATTAAGGATATGTTCTTGGTTTATGGAGGATATGAGGAACTAGTCATCAGAGGATATGCAGATTCTAGTTTCCAGACTAATCAAGATGACATGAAGTCACAAACGGGATACTTCTTCACTTTGAATGGAGGTGTTGTGATCTAGAAGAGAAAAACCAGGCTATGGTTGTAGATTCTACAACAGAGTTTGAGTATATTGAAGCTTTTAATGTAGCTAAAGAAGTAGTTTGGATGTTCCAATTCATATAAGATCTTATTGTGGTGCCTAGTAGTAAATATCACATCACACTCTATTGCAATAATACTACCTTAGTGTCTCTCGCAATAGATCCAAGGTCACATCAGTAGACAAAGCACATAATTCAGAAGTATCATCTCTTGAGGGATTTTTATCAAAGAGGTGAAGTTGCGGTGAATAGTATTTCCATGGAAGACAATGTGGAAAACCCCTTATCTAAAGACCTAACTCAGCAGAAACATGATTATCATGTGAGGTCTAACATACTTAAAGTCGTAGGCAGATGGCTCTAATACAAGTGAGAGTTTTTTAGAGTTAGTTTCTTAGAACCAACTTTATGTACTTTGATTACATGAATATTTGATGTATTAAATATTAAATTAACCATCTTATTACATATTATTCATTATTATGCCTCATCATAACGTAATAATGTCCTAGAGTATTTGTTTCATTGATAAGGTCATAGTTGTTCCCCGCTATGATGAGAACCTTGTAGTTCTATGAAAATTTTCTTAATAAAGTTCTGTGGTTGGATAACATACTATGATGGTATAGATAGTATATAGACCATTAGGTGCGAGTACTCATAAGCAGATTAGTCTTATTCTCATGAATTTTTAAATTGGTAATCTCCAAGATGGGGGATTATGAGAACAGACCTGGCAGTTGGAATCCCACATGTTTTGGTTTCATTAGATATTCCCATATGCAAGCATGCATAATGGTCCTTAGACTTTAATATTATCATTAATGCATGTCACGACTTGCACACTTAGATTTACTAACAAAAACTGTCATGACATATGTTGGTGGGAGTAGGGTATGTTGTGTGCATCATGAATGACGTGATATTAATGTATTTTTCAATAAAGGATTTATCCTTTTTATATTTATGGAAGTTTACATCTTGATCCTTTGATTGAAATAGAACTGTCACCCAAAATTCCATATCCATGATGTAACGATGAGTTTATTTCATATAGTCAAAGAATTATGTATCATGCATGTTGGTTGATGAAACCTCCATGAAACCTACTTGATAAGATTATGTGATAAAGATAATTTATTACACAGTGATCATTCTTATGTGGTTTTCATTGTTGCGACTTTAAGTTCTTTCTCTTGGGTGCCTTGACCCATTTCTAGACAATAATCTTAGAATTTAGGAAAACCTGCCTAATGCCAACGAGAAAAAATCTTAGAGGGTCATACACAATGTGTTTCTGGTGATCTAGATTAAATTATATTTGTATTTAATTAATGGAATAAATATTATTCTCAAGACTGAGGAATAATTTTATTTAATATATATTGATCAAATAAATTAAATAAATATTTATCCACTAGATCATGAATAAAATATATTTATTTATTTTATTGAATATTTAATAAATATTTATTTACTAGTTTGTGAATAAAATATTTATTTAAGAGAATAAAATATTTATTTGGGTTTTCAATAAATAAAAGAGGAGTTTGAATGGACCAAGACTATGTTTGGTGATAAAATAATTATTTACGAGTCAGTAAATATTATTTATCCATTTTGTGAAAGTTGGCACACCACAAAATAATATTATTATTATATTTTTATGTGGAATGTAATTTTATTAATGGTTATAATTATATTTATGGCTATTATAAAATTAAATTTTTTAACTGAAATCCCAACTCTTTAAATAGACGACTACATCTATCGTGTAATTCATTTGAAATCAATTCCAAGTTTGAGAATAGATAATTGTTGGCACAATGAATTCTCTCTCAACTCCTCCTTCTCTCTACCTCTCAATAATGAGAAACCTAAGAGAGAATTTCTTCAAGACTGAAGAATGAGCGATCAAGAATGAACAATGCAAGACATTGGATTCTCCGCTCTAGCACCTGGAGAATGAGTGGCATTTCTCGGAGACCATTGAAACACATGTGGATCACCAATAGAGGGATTCTACCCTTGGATCCTCACAAGATCAATGAATGAAATCCAAAAGTACCTTTTCAGATGATCAACAATCAACAAAAAAATAATGTTCCTAAGCCCATTTATTTATTTCGTAAGATTTTAAATAAATTAATTATAAATTTTACATGCAAGATCCTCGCTCTTCGTTTTGGGAAATGATTATTAAAATAAAATTTAATATATCACCCACCAATTCACACTTCCGCTGCGATCAGAACCTACATGTGTGCTATGATAGAATGGTTATAATTCTAAAGAGACTTGGGAGCATGAGGGGCTAATTAGAGAGCAGTGGCCTCATATCTTTAATATGAAAACTTATTAACAAGCTTTATAGGTACTTGAAGTTTTTATGGTGGGGTAGTTTTAACATCTCATTACTTGTTTTTAGGTACTCATAAACCCTTTTTTATCATCCTTTTTTTAGTTCTTGGATTATGTAGTTTCGAGGGAAATTTGAATAATTTTGGAAGCCCAAGGGACTATGCATAGTTGGCACATAGTTAAGGAAAGTCGTGTGTTTTGGAACAGAAAATTGTGCACCCTTTGATGGTGCTATGGAGGGGCGCACATTTTTTCCAAACCATGTGACCAGACAAACCAAACCGTACAACTTCAGACAGAGATTTTTTCCATTTTGATTCACAGTTTAACAAACCATGCACCTACCAGGGAGAAATCATGCACCACATACAGTGTGGGCACTCAATTAGAGCGCATGACTTGTCTAATGATGAATACCTCTCCAAGAAAACATGCGCCCAAGATTTAACCATTCCAAAAAATATATTAAAAATTATCAAGCCTCTATTTATGATTCCTAATCACCCTTCTCTACCCTAATTTGATTTCTAGGGTTATAAAGTCTCCCTATAAGTGATTTTGGATCCACGAACCTCTTTTGGCGAATCAAAGTGTCGATGGAAGATCTAATCTCTCTCCGATAAGTGAATCTCCTCACTAATAGTTTATTCTGATATCCCTTTTATTCATCTGTAGATTTTTATTGATCATCATGTATTTGATGAATCTAAACTTTATTTGATTGGATCTTGATTCTAGGTTCTATTCCCATATCTTTCGCACCATCATTCTTCATTGGCGAGTCCCATTATGGGTATTTTTTTCTAGATCTTCTATTTAAAGGTTGGTGGTTCCATAATTCTTTAACCTACGATTGAAAACTAGATTTCTTGATTCAATTTAAATAAGTTTTTAATTAATTTAAAAACATGGAATTGTGATGATTTTATCCTTGATTTGAAATGGGTATGAAAATTAAGAAAAACACCAACTTCAAGGGAATTGAAATTGTGGGATGGATTTATAGAAAATGATGGCCTGATTTTGGAAATAATTTTGATAAAAATGATTTGATTTTAAGTTTTTGAAAAAGGATTAAATTTAAATATTATTTTAAATTACATGAATTGATGAAAAATCTACGGTTTGGTTTTGAAATGAAAAAGGAATATTGAAAAATGAAAATTGGGTAATTATATTTTAAATGATTTAAAATGATTGATTTCCAATTTGATTGATTGAATAGATGAATCACATGGGAGCCTAAGTATTAAGTAGGTGGTTGGTACAATCATGTTAGGATCTTGATCCCCTATCACTGTATTTATGATGAAAACACTAACTAAACTATGTTCAACTAGTAATTTACCCTTAAGTGGGAGTGGATGATGCTAATTTTCCCTTAAGTGGGAGTGGATATTTAGTCGTAATCACCAATGAGATGCGTGAGGATCCTATAGCCAGTAACTAATGTATTAAGGGGTGTTTGACCATGTTGTTATGAGTTATTTGATTTGATATGCATACCTCTGATATATTGAATTGTTTTATTCACATCAATTGATTTATATAAACTATTTTATATAAAATGTCCATTTAACCCTGTTTGAAAGTTATTTTGATATATCTTCCATCTCTTTGAAATGAAAGAATGTTTTGGTTTTAAATATGCTAAATGATATGTCATGCCTTATTTTATTTAAATTGATATAATTAATGGTAAATTATTATGGTATTGATTATGGAACACTTGGTGAGACGCTACTAGACTTTATAACTCACATCCTACCTTTTCCTTCAAAAGTTTGTATATTTTATTATTCTAAGTCCGATCAACAGAAAAGTGCCTCTTGGCGGAGATGGATGTTCTTAATACTTTTTCATGGAGTAATAGAGGTGACCAGTGATGATGTTATCCACTTGTTTCATGGGATCATTGAGTTTATCTTGATACTTGTTGAGTACTTTGATGATGTAATACTTTGAGTTTTGTTATACATGTTTTGTTTATAGTACTTTCTCTCTTTGGAGTGTTGAGCATACTGACTTGTAAATATTTTATCTTCTGCTATTTTGTGGAAAATTCATTCATTTTTGATCTTGTATGATGCCAGGTGCTAGTCATTAACTCATGAGGATCAGGAACACCCTTTGGGATATGTCAATTTTAGCTCGAGTATCAGGGTACTAGGGTATCTGGGCCTGTTCATGATAAGAGAAATCAAGTTTCATCCAATGTAGGCTAGAGATGAAACCACCCACCTTAACTAGGGTTTTATGTTACCAAAGTAGAATCTATAAAAAGGAAGGAAAACCAAGACAACATTGGAGGCCCTAGAACTGATTCCCATATCTTATAATCAATTTAACAAACAAATTGGTCAGTAGAGAAGATAAACGACACATGCCTCAAGGAACTCACACACCGCACCACAACAAACACTAAGGTCAGCCTCATAAATAATATCACACAATAGATCTAGAAAAGATAAAGGAGGAGAATCATCACCAAAATATTAGCATATCTACAACCATGGTGTAATAACATTGTGCTAATAAATGAAAATAAGGAAGAAGAAGAAAGATCACTTACCTAGAGAGATGTTGTGCAACCACTATGAAGATCAAGTGTCGAACAATGAAATTCAGAAGGAGTGAAGGTATCCAAAATCACCCTGGAGAGCTCTTAGGTTTCGAGAGATAATCCTTCTTGTTGAATGAAAATCATAAGACACACTACATGGTTTTACATATTGTTCTGATGTATTTAAGGAGTAAACCACCCTTTATGGTGTAAGAACCATGTTACTTAAGTATGCCGAAAAACATGTCACCTCATGTTAAAATCCTGAGCGATTATCTTACTATGTAAAAGTTGTTCTTATGACCTATAAGTAATTTATGATGTAAAAATGAATTTTTCTAGCTTGAAAAATTCTTATGACATAAATCAATTTTCACAGCTTGTGCTCAGAAAAACATTTACATCGTAAATGTGTCTTACAATGTAAGATGGTCCTACAGGCAGTACCAGACCTCAATTTTGTAATAACTCTCAAATTAACACATCATCACCCTAAAAATATTTTTGTCACATTTATACATGAACTTCATCAATTAAAACACACATACATATTTGAACTTTAGTTTATTTTCCCCAGAAAATGCTCTCCATTCTCAACAGGCCTGAAATACACCCAAACGAAAAGGGAAACAAATAAAGGGACAAGAGGTATCTAAATGAAGTTAATGAAAAGTTACAAAATGTGGGTGTGTGCACACGCATGTGTGTATGTGTTAACATAACACTTGAATAAGAAACATTTAATGTGTTATACGCATGATATGTTAACAAAACAAATTGTGTGTGTGCATTCACGTTTGTGTTAAAAAAAATAGTTATGCAATATAAAAAAACATATTTTTAATGAATTATATGTATAATAACATTTATATGTTTGTGTTATTATATGTGCTAACAAAATAGTTACTCATATAGACACAAAAATGTGTGTGTTATCATAATACTTATATAATGTACATAACATATGTTTTTTACATTATACACACACAGACACACACACACAGACACACATGTGTGTGAATTCGTGCTCACACGTAAATACACACACATAAATTTGATTAAAATAAAAAATGAATATAAGTGATCTGGATTGATATTCAATAGAATGAAACTGTCCAATAAGACCTCAAAAGAGGCAAAAAAGTGGACTAATATCATGCCCATTCTAATATAAAAGTGAATAATAAAACACCTTTAGTAAGGAAAATTTCATGAGTGTATAAAATATAAAAAATTAGTTAAAAATTCATATGAAAATATTAATGTTTGTCTAAAATTAAAACACATCTTAATTTATAAAACAAAATTTAAATTTTGGAATTAAAAAAAAAATAAAAACCAATATAGGGATGATTGAAAGAAGGTATGGAGAATGACATCAAAATAGAGAATTTATTTCAATCAAGGACCTATTTTGATGTGAGTTTATAAATATAGTCATTCTTAACTGGATTTTTTTTTTGTAAAGAAAAATTTCTATAATTTTTAATTTCTTAACTAGAATTAATTCCCAATTTTGATTGCAGAATTTATTTCTCCCAAAATTTACATTAATTGGTTGAAAATATCATCCAACCTGTGGACCCACATAAAATAATCCACATAAAATAATTTTAAATATTATCTAAAATATCAAATTTTTTCAAATCATGTGTCACATATCATATTAAATCCAAAAATAGTAAAAACTAGAAGCATAGGTAACACCACACCAAGGATCACTTTAAGCTAGCTAGAAAACATGTTCCTAAATATACACAATCATATGAATCCTATATATATATATCTACATCAAATCTAGAGAGAATAGGAACACCCCAGCAAGTGAACCTCCTAATAGATCTAACAAGTCCCTAGAACAATGGGCCTGGGGAGAAAAGGAACACCCCATAAATGAACCCCCCAACAATATCAATGAATGAGGCCTATTACTACATCGTCCACTTAAGTATACAAGGCTTCCCATGTGCTACATTATCTAAACTATTTCATTAGAACCATACTTTGAAAACCACTTCATAAATCCAATTCACAATTCTTTGAAAATACATTTTTCTTTTACTAAAAGAAGTGGGAAATCAACTTTTCTAAAAAACCAATTTTCACACACACAAAAATCAATAAATAAATCATGTAATTTTATTTATAAAACAATTTATGAAAACCAAAGATGTCATGGTTCATCCAACATATACTAGATATGGAACCATCTACCTCGACTAGGGTCACACATTCCCATAACATAATCCACCAATAAAAAATTCTAAGACCACACTAGAGGACCTAGAACTAACTCCCATATCTTTGAATCAATTTAACAAATGAAGGAGTCATCAAAGAAGATAAACGACTCATACCTCAAGGAACTTGCATGAAACACGACAGACAACATAAGGGTCAGCCTCTAGAAGATGATCCCAAAATAGATCTAGAAAGGTTTAAGAAGAAGAATCGTCACCACAAGACCAAAAGATCAAAAACTACAGTGAAATGGTGCTACTACGATCAATGAAAACAAAGAAGTAGAAATATTTCTTACCTAAAGAGGTGTAGTGAAGCCACCATGAAGATCAATCTTCGAACGATGCGATCCGGAAGGAGTGGAGGTATCCAAAATCTACATGGAGGGCTCTTAGGTTTTGAGAGAGAATCTTGCACATCAAATGAAAAAAAAATACATGATGCACAATTTAACATATTGGGACAAATTATTAATGGTGTAAACCACCTTTTTACGAAATAAGAACTTTTTTATGTAAGTACATTGAAATAGAAGTTCCCTCAGGTTTAAATCCCGAAAAATTATTTTACTTTGTAAAAGTAGATCTTATGATGTAAAAGAAATTTCTGGAGTAAAAATTAATTTTCCATCTTACAATATTCTTGTGTCGTAAATCAATTTCATGAATTTTGATAAAAGAAAAATTTATGCAGTAAATGTTTCTTATGACGTAATATGATCTTACAGAAAATACCAAACCCAATTTCTATAGTAACTCTCAAAACAACACCTCAGGGACCTACAAATATTTTAGACACATTTATACCCGGACTCCATTAATTTAAAAAAACTTACATCCCCAAACTTTAGGTTATTTTCCTTGGAACATGCTTTCATCCTCCAAAGACCCAAAACACACCCAAACAAAAAGAAATGAATAGTGGAATAAGAGGTACCTGAAAAAAGGTATTGAGATGTTACAAAATTTGTGTGTGTGTGTGCGCGCATGCACATGTTTATATGTGTTAACATAACACATAAATAATACCCAGATAATGTGTCATATGCATGATATGTTAACAAAAAATTCTATCTGTGTGGATTCACATGTGTGTAAACAAAATAGTTATGTAATACACAAAAACATATGTTCAATTCAATATATGTATCATAACATTTATATGTGTGTGTGTGTGTTGGTATATTAACTAAAAAAATAGTTGCACATTTAGACACAAAAATATGTGTGTGTTATCATAATACTTATATAATTTATATAACATATGTTTTGTGTGTTATAAACACTCAAAAACACACACATCCACACCCACACACATGTGTGTGAACTCGTGCCCACATGAAAATACACACACATAAATGTTATTGAAAGAAACAATGAATATAAGAGATCCAAATTGATATTTGATGGAATTAAATGGTCCAATAAGACCTCCTAAAAGGTGAAAAAGTGGATCAATAGCATTCCTCGTTCAACATAATAGAAGATAATAAAACACCTTGGTTGGAAAAATTCCTTGAGTGTATAAAATATTCATAATTAGTTAAAAAATCACATGACGATATTACTATTTGTCTGAAATTCACACACATCTTAATTTATAAAACAAAATTAAAATTTTGGAATAGAAAGAAATTAAATACAAAAATATGTATGATTGAAATAAAGTAGGTAGAATGACATATGAGGACCAAAACTAAGAACTTATTTCAATTAGGGATCACTACAGTTTTTTTCAGAGCGATTTTATAACTATAGTGAACCTTAACTAGAATTACTTCCCAATTTTGATCTCCGTTGCAGTCAGGCTCGGCCCGAAGGTGAGCCCAGCGAGCCCCCCGGGCTAGGGAAACAAACGAAATAGGAAAACACCCACCCCCTACCTCCCCCATTCACCACAATCCCCCGGTGCGATGGTGCCTCCCAAACCCCACCCTCCTCCCTCCAAACATCACTACCTCCCAGCTCACCTCCTCCCCACATTGTTGTAAGTGATGCTCACTGAGTTACACCCATTATTTGGTGAGTCAGTAGTAAAGGAATTCATGGTAGTGGTAAGAGGGAACCTTAGGTTCAAGCTGAGGATATTCCGATCATTTTTTCTATAGGCCAAGGATTTGTTGAGGAAGATTATATGTAGTTACTCGACAAGGATAATTACAAAGAAGCAAGTTCTAAGTAAGTCATCACCTCACTATGTCTCCCAAACCCATATAGATCATGGTTCATTCAAAAACCCAATCCTATGGATTCTGGTATTTGAATATTAATGTGGATATTAGTGATGAAATTTTGTGTTTTGATGACCACTAAGATAGATTAATGGAGGGAGAAACATGCATTTTATTTCAAAAATAAAAACACTTACAATGGACCCCTCCTACACCTCCCTTTTTTATCACATGGATATCTCAAGGCTCTCAAAAATAATGGAGCTATTTGGATCAGATATGATGATAAAGGAAGCTTCACTTGGCCCTTATTAAATATCCATGGTAGGAGGTTTAAAGTTTTACAAAACATTGACCCACCAATCCCCAGCAACCTATGGACTTCAAATATAGCATCCACCTAAGATGGAAGTCCTTTGTGGTGACTATGGTAGGTGAACCAGCCACCAACCAAGGTAGCTGTAAAAATTATACATCAATTATCCCCCTCTTGATAAAATTCTCTAGAGCATCAGAAAAGGTTTATCTTCTCCCAATTAACCACCTTTTTCAACTAATCTATTGGGTTCTCCTTTGTGTTGATCTTCACAAGTCACAGGAGCTATCAATCCATCACTTCACATATCCAATGATAGTGAATGTTGATGTGCTTTGTCTGGGAATGGTACATGGAGTTATTACTCAATTATAATGAAATTTTACTATAAAAATGAATCTTTTACTACTTTTGGATGAATCCAAGATCCTAGAGAAACCTCTTTATCCACAACATCTCATTTCCATCTTCCAAATCAGCAATGTACTCTTCTTCTATCGTGGATAAAGCAACGCACTTATACAACCTAGAACGTCATGATAGAGCTACTCCTATATAATTATGGATGTATCCTAATGTAAAATTCCTAATATTAGGATCTCTAGCCGTATATGAATCTATATATCCCTCCAAGAGAGGTTCTTCTCCCCCATAACACAAACATATATTTGAAGTACCTTTAAGATACCTCGGAATCCACTTGACTACATCCCAGTGCTACTTCCTAGGATTGGATAGAAACTGTCTCATGATTTACACTACATGGGTAATGTCGAGTCTCATACTCACCATAGAATACATCAAGCTTACAACTACTGATAAGTATGGTATCATCTCCATCGTCTCGATTTCTTCCTTAGATAACAAGCATGAACTCCTGATAAACTTCAAATGGTCGGGAGGAGGAATGTGGATAGGTTTGGATTTGTCCATGTTGAAATGTTTCAAATCACATTCAACATACTTATTTTAAGATATCCATAACAACTTCCTCTTTCATTCATGAATGTTCTGCATCCCTAAAAATTTTTGAGCTACTCCCAATTCCTTCATATCAAAAGACTTGGACAACTCCTTCAAATGGCTAATATTCACTGCATCCATCCCAATGATCAACATGTCATCAACATAAAGTAGAAGAGAAACAGTGTTTCCATCATGAAATCTCTGGATGTAAGCACATTGGTCTGCCTCTGTCCACTTATATCCATGACTCACCATGAATGATTAAAACTTCTTGTACCACTATCTAGAAGCATGTTTTAGTCCATAAATGTTATTATTCAATTTGCAGATGAGGATTTCTTATCCAGAAACCTCAAAACCTTTAGGTTACTTCATATAGATCTCCTCTGAGAGGTCACCATGAATAAAATTTTTCTTCGCGTCCATCTATTCAATCTCCAAGTCCATGCTAGCCACCAATCCTAAAATGACTCGGATTGAATCCATCTTCACTGTGGGTGAAAATGTCTCATCAAAGTCAAATACTTTCTTCTAAAGGAATCCCTTGACAACAAACTGAGATTTATGATTGACCTCCTTTTTGTTTCCATCCTTCTTCAGCCTAAATACCCATTTTTTTGTTAGTGCCTTATTACCTTTGGGTAGTTCCGCAAAATCGTATGTTTGGTTCTTCGTCAAAGACTCCATGTCATAATCCATTGCATATATCCACTAGAGTTTATCAGGATGAGAAACTACTTTCTGGTATCCTTCTGGATCTCCCTCATCAATCAGCAATAGGTACTCTAACTACAAATATTTTTTTGATGGGATCCTTCCTTGTGAATATCTTCAAACCAGTGAAATGTTGGGTTTGGAATGAACAACATCACCAAGATCGTGTGATGGTTCTGCAAATTCTTGTAGATAGGATTGAGTCTCCCCCTACATAATATCCTCTTCCACAATCTCCTAGTCCACTATCGATGAGTCTTCTTTCACCTCCTCCTCTTCATTGAAAGGTGGTGTTGGTACAGGTGTTTAATCATGAATTGATTCCTCAACACTTTCCCTTTGAGACATTTTGGGATTTTGAATGTTCTTGATCATCTGGTTCTCTTGGAATACAACACATCTTCTTTTGATCACCTTATTCTCCTTTGGGACCCAAATCTTGTATCCAAACTCCTCATCTCCATAGCTGATGAATATGAATGGAGTAGATCTCTTGTCTAGATTCTTCTTAAGCTCCTTGGATACATGTGAAAATACCAAACATCCAAATACTCATAAATGAGAGTAAGAGGGATGTTTACCAGACCATATCTCTATAGAATCTCAAAATTCAGTGAGACCAATGGTGATATATTGATGAGGTATCATGAAACCTGAACATCTACTCCCCAGAATGGCTTAGGGATCTTAGCCAAAATCATCATGCTTATAACCTTCTCCATAATGGTTATATTCATCCTTTATACAACTCCATTGTGTGGTAGGGTGTGTGGGACCATCCTCTCATGTTGGATTCCCTGACTCCTACAATAGGCATCAAATTCCCTAGATGTGTAATCTCTACCGTTGTCTAAACAAAGACACTTCATATTCCTTCTAGTTTCACACTCCACCATGGCATGAAATATATTGAAGTAATAATGTACTTGGTCCTTCGTCTGCGATAAGAATACCCACACCCTTTTATATGCATCATCAATAAGGATAGAAAATATTTTTTACCACCAAGTGAATCCACCTCCATGGGTCTGCATACATTTGAGTTCATGAGATCCAAAAGCTTAGATTTCCTTGATGAAGTAGTATTTAATGATACTCTATGTTTCTTCCCATACATGTAGTATTTACAAGGATCAAGTGATGCATCCTTGTTAATATTGATGTACTTATTCTTCATCAGGTTAGATAACCCTCTTTCACTCATTTGGATGAGTCTCTTATGCCACATATTGGCAGTTTCCTCTCCTTTCACCATGTTGAGGTTGTCTACACATATCTTCACATGAGTTTTGTACAACATACCACGTATTTGTCCTTGGGTAATGATGATGGTTCCTTTTTTCATCTTCCATGCTCCATTGTTGAAGATGTTGTTATAGCCTGGTCGATCAAAGGTTATAACTTATAAAAGGTTGAGCCAAAGACTTTGAACATGCCGAAAATCCTTCAGGGTGATTATGTATCCAATGTTCATCTTGACTTGGATATCACCTAGTCCAAAAATCTCCACTGAACTAGTATTTCTCATCTTGAGAGCACCAAAGTCGTCAACTTGATAAGTAAAGAAATACTCGCGATGTGGAGAGATGCGGTATGATGTTGTAGTATCGACCACCCATTCTATGTCTTGTCCTGATGTATGAAATTATTTATCTTATTCATATTTGGAGCAAAGAATAAATTCTATTTTGATTATCACATACATGTCTCTATTTATTATTTATTGGTTGCTACTTTGACCCTTTTCTTGTAGAAACTTTCGATAGTTCTTCTTCATGTGTCCCTCCATTCCACAATGGTAGAATTTGTATACTAGCCTACTGCCATCTGTGGATCTTCCTCTATTCTTTCTTTAGCCTTTAGTTCCTACCCCATGAAATCCTCCCTCTTGTCTCTCTTACTTCTCCAGAATGAGTTCTTGAATTTGGTTATAACTCACATCCTTCCTTCGGGATTCCTCATTGAACAATGCATCCTTTACCATCAAAATGGTAAGTTTGCCTCCGAGAACTGAGTTTCTGAGTGATTTGAAAATCATATCCCAGCTATTGGTAAGTGTCCAGAGTATGTTTTTCACCTGATCTTCAACATTTAGAGTCTTACCGGTATCCAATAATTGGTTCACCGGGATCTGGAACTCATTGGTGTGTTCAGCTATAGAGATTCCACTCTGTTGTTGAAGATTCGTCAACTACTTCAACAAAAGGATCTTTTTTTGAGTTGTCTCTGACTGGTACGTATTTTCTAACTTCATCCAGATTTCGTATGCACAATTATCTTGATCAACATGGTGGTAAATGCTATAACCGGTCCATTTTTTAATTTGATCGATCATCTTCTTGTTCAGTTTTTTCCACTCCACTTCTTTTGTGGCATAGAGGTTGACTCCCAAATTCTCAATGGGGTGAAACAGATCCTTATAATTGAGTAGATATTCCATTCAATACTTCCCAATTTAGTATTTTGAAGAATTCAACACGATCATCCATCATGTGGATGATCCCTCTAATGAATTTTAATTCTGTAAAACATTAGTGCAGAATCGAAAAAAATGGATCTCACCATTGCATCCAAAATGGTCAAAAATTATGGAATTGACTCCTGAATCATCAAAATTGGACACTAATTGATCATGATACGATCAAAATATTATCAGTGGTCAATATCAACTGATGACATGGTAATGATGCGCGATGATGTGGTGTTGATGTGGCATGCCAGAGCAGCTACCAGACACTCACCGGAAATGTTTCTAGCATTGGAACAATACCTTTTTCTACAACAAGGGGGTACTGTAGCACCTGAGGTTTGACCAAACTTTGACTGATCCAAAGAAACTCATTTTAGCTATGTTTTCAATGTCGCTTTCACTATTGGAATCATCTCACCACAAAAATTTAGAATCTACCTTCAAAATAGGATTCTGAATAACTTGAATTTTCCGATCACTAGAAAAACTCAACTACTCACCGTCACTGCACCGAAACTCCCTCTAATTCCACTTGTTGTGGTTCACTAAACACTAAGAGAGATGAATGGAGGGAGAAAAAATTCATTTTATTTCACAAATATCAATGCTTACAATATCCCCCCACACCTCCCTTTGTTTCTCACATGGAGCACTAAAGGCTCTCAAGAATAATGGATATCTCTTGCTCAGATCTAATGATGAAGAAAGATCCCCTTGGACCTCCTTAAATAGCCAAGGTGGGAGGTGTCAAGTTTGACACAATACCCAAAACCAATCCCCACAAAACTATGGACTTCAAATATAGAAGCTACATAAGATGGAAGTCATGTCACAAACTAGCCTAGGTATCCTGGAAACCCGATAAATGAGTCGGCCCTAACATTGCCTGAAGGGCATTCTTGATCCCCACAGGTTTTCTACTAGCACCTAGCATCATAAAACATGCATGTGGTAATGACTTTTCCACTAATAATGTGGAAGTAAAGAAAGAAAGACAGTATGCATATTAAAAGAAAACTCCACTGGGAGTAAAGTATGAGAATATAATAAGGCATAAACAAAACCAAAGTACGAAAACCCTAGTAAAAAAACATGGAAAACATAACATAGGTACCTAAGGACACAACAAATCGAGACCACTATTCTGCAACTGGATCCACCTCCAAGTTATCTTTTCCCTTTGCTCGAATTGGGAAGAAGATAATCTGCAAACACCTGAAGGCACAAGTAGGGTGTGAGCTAAAAAGCCTAGTAGGGTCTCACCATGGATTCCATAATAGATTTCAACAATTGATTAACCAAAAAAATTATTTAAAAAAATTTAATATAAACAAGTTTGGTATTTTAAATAATAATTAAACAAATCTTGTTATACAGTTCCAATGATGGAAAAAACTTTAAGAAAAGGCTTTAAAGATGATGGAATATTTCTAAAAGAATGGATTAAATAAAACAGTTACATAAAATAGTTTATGTAAATTCAAAAATCATGTAAAGCAGTTAAAAATCATTGGCATACATTTATATCTCAAATATAAATAACAAGTGAGAAACATGATCATCTTCCAAATAATTATGATGGTATTTCAAGATATAGGACTTCACGCTCTCTAACTGATCACAGTAATATGTGTACACATACGTCCACCAGACACTGGTCATAGAGGACTTTTCACCATCACCTAAGGGATGTGACCTCCTACATGTATGTTTTAAAACATTGTAATAGTGTAGAGTGTGTCCAAATAACTCACCAACTACCTAAATCTTGAATGTTCTCTTACAAAATCAATTATGGGAAATTTATTTTAAGACTGGTTGAAATAAAATTAAGTCACATTCTTCCATTTCAATTCCAATGAGGTTCATGGATCATGTATAGAAGAATTCCACAATATTTTGAACTTGAAAGGATCAACCAATGGGAGAGATGATGGATTTTGAAAATTTAATAACCCTAAAATCGGATCATTTAGAACCCCTATTTCAAACATCTGATTTAATCCTATATTAAACACAAAATTCATTATAGAGACATTAATTTTAACTAATCAATGACTTGAAATAGAAATAGATTAAAACAGTTCTGAAAAAAAGCTTTTGGAAATTGAATGGGCAATCAATGGTCATTAGGTGTGTGGAGAAGAAGGTTACAACATTTTATTTTACTAAATCCTGATTATTTATTGAATTAATAAAATTCATTATTTATCTTTAAAATTAAATAACATCAAAAGACCTTTGTGCATGAAAGTTATACCTCTTCTGGGGTAAACACCTCATTCCAAACACAATAGTGGTCTCAGATTTCTCAAACAATGAATTGTTTGAGAAAAATTAATGATTTATTATTTAAAAATGGAATAAATAACTAATTAAAATAAAAATTGTTATTTTTGCAAGAGAGACATCCAAACGCCTGATTCTTACAAATTTTATACCCCTTCTAGGGTAAACCCCTCATTCTGGACCCATCAGTGGTCTCAGATTTCCCATACGCACACCATTTGGGAGATATTTAATTATTTTTTAATAAATAATATATTAAATATTATATAATAAATTTATCCCATGAGTGAGGCATCCAAATATTCATTGCCTTCGAATTTTATACCCCTCCTTGGGTAAACACCATATTTCAAACATAATAGTGGTCTCAGATTTCTCATATGATGCACCGTTTTGGAGTTATTCAATTATTTTGAATAAAAAGTGTACGCTTAATATATTATATTTAATATTTTTATTTAGTCTTCACCGAGACTTTGTGGGCCTTAGAGTATCATAATAACTCTGTGTCAAACTCCAAAAAAATTGATTGAACATTCTAAGATTTTAACAGGCATTTAAAGTCTTTGACATTTTTTTAAAACTTTCACAGATAAATCATCTTTTCCACTTAATATATTAATAATTTAACACAATAGGGTTTAGAAATACCTGAAACATTAATTGGATGTTGCAACCTCCCCATAATAGGAACTTTCTGTCCCCACAAAGCCTACGAAGAAGCCCCTAAATCAAAAATATGAGGACACTTATCTCTTAACAGTGCCTCCCTCTCCTACGTCTCAAGAGAATCATACACATGCTACCATACCACATGGACCAGATATATCATCCTCCCATGAAGTACCTTGGTCTCAGAATCAACAAACTTGACTAGCCACTCTTTTAAGGATAAATCAGGTTCAATCTCAAGATCACTCAAACTCAAAACATGAGATAGATCAGAGATATACTTTCACAGCTACGATACATAGAACACATTATGTATCAACATCAGCTGTGGAGGGCATGCTAAATGGTAAGAAAATGTCCCCACCTAATCAAAAATCTCCAAAGGTCCCACAAAATGAGGAGCAATCTTCCCTTTCCTCCCAAGCCGTTGATGACCCAACTGAGGTGAAACCTTCAAGAAAACCGGGTAACCTAGGGAAATTTACAAAGGAATACAATGATGATTATCATAAGACTTAAATCGACTCTGTTCTATCACTCGATTGATCTTTTGGTAATCAACAAACAAGTAAACAGAATCATTAGATTTCTTAGCAAATAGAACCAGCACCACGCAAGGTGTCACACTCGGGCGTATAAAGCCCTTATCTAAAAGATCGTTCAACTGAGACTTAAGCTCCTTTAACTCAGCAGGTGCTATGAGGTAAGAGGAAATTGAAACCATTTGAGTATCATGCATAATATAAAACTGAATCTCCCTTACCAGTGGAAAACCAAATAAGTTAGAAGGAAACACGTTGGGAAAATCGATGATGACTGGAGGGATATCTATAAGGCCCCGACCTTAAACCTTACTTAATATTGAATTAAATGAATAATTCACGTTGAGGATCTTTTCAGGTTTAGAGTTTTAGAGAATTAGAACATAACTATTACATCTCAAAAGATTACAAAGTATTCACTTCAACTAAGTTTCCTTAATAAATAAAAAAACTCTTAAAAGAAACATGTCTAGTTCCATGTTTTATATAGCATGACATTCCCTTGATCCCATCCTTGACCTTATTCCACATTAATTCCTGTGAAAAACATTTCAAAAAAACTTGGGGTGAGTATAAAAAGCTCAGTAAGGGATACACAAAGAATGAAAACTGTTAGTTTTTCAAACATCAAGTAAACCATGTATACTCTATCAAAGTAATACCTTCACCTTCATGAAGTGGTAAAAACTCTTCACTAAATAAAGTATCATTACTTAACTTTTTGTAACCAAAGGATTACTATAAAACCCATATAAAGAACACATAACATATATAAAGGTAACTTGGGACATAAACATACTTAAGTGGAATAACCATACGGTCGACTTCCACACATATCACTTAATGGAATAGCCATACGGCCAATTTCCATACATACTTAATGGAATAGCCATACGGCCGACTTCCATACCCAATGCATTGGAGGTTATAACGTAACCACCCGTCCTGGTATTCACGGCACCACCCGTCATATGGTTTATAACATAACCACCCGTTAAAATGTCCAAGTACCAATATAAAATCATAAAACATAAAACCAATATAAAGGAAAGATAACATTTCCACATTTCAATCACAACATATCATAAATATATTGACATAATAGAATCCTTTATCAAAACCATTTTCAATACCAAAATACATAAAAGAGTATATGGTATTTATTTTATTTTAAAAACATTACGGCTTGTTGAGGAAGCCAAAGACCAAATAATACTCGCGGCGGTGGAAAAGGTCGTTGTCACCGCGTACGTTAAAAAAGACATTCCTTTTTGTCGTTTAGTAAAACGATTCGTAGAAAAAGATTCCTTTTGTATAAAAGTAAAAGTCAAAGGGGTTTATACACCTTATAAAAGAAAGTTGTGTATAAAATGAAATATGCCTCAATGAAAGGAGATTGAGACGAAGTCCCTTACCTCGGGTCCGACTTGACTCGAACGTTCTTTAACGTCCTGAATAATAAACTTGAGTTAATTTATACTTGATTAAGAACCTTTTTAAAGTTCATTATTCCTTTTATATCACTTATTTCCATGTTATAAACATTATGTAACCATTTAAGTTAATAATGTTTGTTTTGTCATTATTTGGTTCTTAAGTCGAAAGTGGAATTCTTACAATTACATGTTGTTCGTGTGGTCAAAGATTCCTTATATCCAGAATGACATTCCTGATTTGGATATCGTATATATCATATATATCCAGCATATACATGTATTTATAATATTAAATAATCATTTAGAGGTAAGAAATGAAATGCATCGTTCATGGAGACGGTAAGCCGTACGTACGCATGAACGCTACTTTCATTTCTATTTCGTATTTTATAGAATGGAATCATAATGATATAAGAGTATATTATAATTCCAGTATAATAACATATATAATATCATTAATTTTATCCTTTACACATCCCACATATGGTATTAACGAATCAAATCACTTTCAGGGGGCGGTAGTCCGCACTTCCTAAAATGAAGATATCGTGTTAACCCATAATGGAAACAATAATGGTATGCCATAAATGAAAAATACAGAAGCTTAAGGAAATCATAAACATATTATATATCATATATAAAAATATTGACATCATAATTTCCACCTTTGAAGGTGTTAAATGAGTATTGAACAATCATCGTTTCGGGAGGCATAATTTCGCCATCCACGGAAACCGTATGTTCTTTAACCATTTGATGTAGTTGTGTGAGAGTGTAGCTCGAATAAATCTTATAAAAACATCCTAGTATATTGAAGATACTGTTGTTTTTACAAAAGAAGTAAATAAAAAGAGTTTAGGGGGTTGGAGAAGCAAAATAAAACAAATGAACAAGAGAGAATGAATTACCTTTAAAAGTGTAACTTCTTTTGATTTGAGCCTAAAAGCTTCCTTTGAAAGGATTATTCCCAAAGGGAATCCTCTAGGATGAGGAGAGGGATGTGGAGAGAGTAAATGGGCAGGGTATGGCCGAGCCAAAGGCTTGAGGAGTGTGTGTAAGGTGGTAGAGGTGGGGGCCTTTTATAAGAGGAGAGGAGGGGCACTTTTGGAAAGTAAAGAAATATTACTTTATTTGAAAATGTGTTTCGGTTTTAAAATGTCCCACATTGATATAATTCGTGGATAAGGTGATAAGGGTTCGAAATCTACCCATCCAATAGGTTTTGGACATGTGTAGGTTTTAGATATTACATTATATTTCCATTTTATTTAAATCGTTAAATAATGAGGTCATTGCTATATCATCATGATGTCATAAATAATTTAATTTATTTAAAGTCTAAAAATTATAAAAAAAATACTATGATGTAGGAAATATTTTTATCTTTTTAATGAATATTTATAATCAAAAATATGATCTTTATAACCCCGTGTAAAAATTGTTTTCGTAAAACATATTATGTTTGTGTCATTTTTAATTTTACATTAAATAAAAAGTTATTTATGTCATTTCCCAAACAAAGTGGCTCCATGGGGTCCCCAAGTTGACCCATGGATTTTCTTGGTCGGCCATGACACATCCAATGAGGGTAGGACATGTGTCAAGCTCATCTCATATTATTAAAACATTATTTTTACCTTAAACTACACTAATTACCACTAATCGTGATTAAAAACTTAATAAGTTACTATTCACCAAAAAATTATTTTTATCTCATTGAACCACATTTTACTTCTTAATGACAACCATTTATGTCTTATTTTTGAAAATCAAAACACAATGATGGCAAAATTTCATTTAAACGGAAAAATTAGTTTTTATAAGTACCACTTAGTGGTTTCACTATTCATCAAAAATTGAAGTTTTTCAGAAAATTACCAAAAATTCACCCTAAGCTATATTTGATATTAAGAATTCAAAAATGAAGTCTATTTTAAAAAATTCAAAATATATAATTCACATTAATTAATTTAATAATTAATTCCCGCTGTCAGAGCAAATAGCGTGTTTTTATGAAACAATAAGTATCAAAAGATTGACACTAGTTTAAATCCGATTTTAAAGTGAAATTAACTCCAACGACCACTATTGGATTTAATGGTAAAAATATTTTCTAATTTCACTTTAAAACCAATTCAAAAGATAATCTAATCATATAAATAAATTAGATTAAAAAGAGGTTTTGAATTAAAATACAACATTTTACACTATTCATTAAAAAAATGAACTTTATCGGAAAGGTACCAAAAATTTACACAAAGTAAATTTTGATGTCCCGATTCTAAAGAAGAGTTATTTTTGGTCCAATAGAATTTATAAGATTGATCAGAACTATATTTAATAACGGTTCGCCGTCAAAAGGTGATAAGTGAACCCTTAGTGAAAATTAGGGTATAAAAGCCTAAAATTGAACTCTTTCCGTATTTTAAGCCTTTATCTTTTATTGGGTAAATGTAAAAACATTTAAAAACATATATAATCATATTTTAGGTATTTCTATCCATTCCCGCCAGTATAACGGCTACTTGTTAACTAACATTTAAAACAATATTATTTTAATACTTGTGTGCAACGTAAGTTTTCAAAGAAACTCATCGTTGCGTATCGAGTACGCTATCGAACGTAGAAACCCCTTTTAATTAAAATTAATATTTAATTTGTAAATATTAATAAATATGAAAATTATTTATTCTTTAATTACCTGGGATGTTACATCCTTCCCCCATTTTGGGAATTGCGTCCTCGCAATTTTATTCACTTATCAAAATAAGTGGGGGTATTTATCCCTCATAGCATTTTCAGATTCCCACGTTGCCTCTTCAATCACATGGTTTTTCCACAAAACCTTTACCTGATGAATCACCTTATTCCGTAACACCTGCTCTTTGCGGTCACGAATCTGGACTGGTTGTTCTTCATAAGATAGGTTCTCTTCCAGCTGAACTACCTCTGGACTCAAAACATGAGATGGATCTGGCATATACTTTCTCAACATCGAAACGTGAAAAACATTGTGTACCTGAGATAAACTCGGAGGTAAAGACACTCGGTATGAAACTGATCCAACTCTCTCCAGAATTTCATATGGTCCAATAAACCTTGGACTCAGCTTTCCTTTCTTACCAAATCTCATCACACTTTTCCAAGGAGAAACCTTGAGAAAAACATGATCACCTACCTCGAAAGATAGATCCTTCCTCCGGTTATCCACATAACTCTTCTGCCTGCTCTGAGTTGTTCTCATGTGCTCCTGAATCAACTGAACTTTTTCTGCCATCTCTTCTACCAATTCTGGTCCCATCAGCTTCCTTTCACCCACTTCATCCCAAAATGCTGGAGTTTGACACCGCTTCCCATATAATGCCTTAAATGGTGCCATCTGTATACTGGAATGAAAGTTGTTATTATAAGAAAACTCAACCAAAGAAAGATGTTGGTCCCAACTTCCCTGATAATCCATCGAACATGCTCGTAGCATATCCTCCAAGGTCTGAATTGTTCGTTCTGACTGCCCATCTGATTGAGGATGAAAATCTGTACTAAAATTTAATTCAATACCCAACGACTTCTGAAGGCCTTTCCAAAAGTTAGATGTGAACCTGGGATCACGATCAGATACAATGGAGAGGGGAACTCCATGTAACCTGACTATCTCTTTAAGATACAAATAGGAAAGTTGATCTAGGGAAAAAGTATCTTGTATAGCAAGGAAATGAGCAGATTTAGTCAAGCGACCAACAATAACCCAGATTGCATTATTACCTCGAGATGTCCTCGGTAATCCCACAACAAAGTCCATGGATATGTTTTCCCATTTCCACTCTGGAACTGGTAAAGGATGAAGCATCCCTTTCGGTAACTGCCGCTCTGCTTTAACCTGCTGACAAGTCAGACACTTCACAGTAAAATCAGTAATATCTCTTTTCATTCCATCCCACCAGTAATACTCCTGCAGATCTCTGTACATCTTAGTACTGCCAGGATGAACTGAAAACGGGGAACTATGAGCCTCACATAACAACTCATTCTTCAACTGTGAATCACAAGGCACACATAATCTCTTCCCAAACCTCAAAACACAATCATTATCAATGTTGAATTCATGCAACTTACTTTTCTGAACCAGCTCTACCTTTTTCTTCAACTCACTGTCTCGCTTCTGTGCTTGCTTGATTCTGTCTGATAGAGAAGATTTCACTGATACCTGAAACAAAACAGAAGAACATCCTGTACCAACAACTTCTATGCCAAAGTTCATCAAATCTTTAACCAAAGGATCATGTTCCAAACGCAACATTTCTAATGAAGCATTACTTTTTCGACTCAAAGCATCATCCACTTTATTTGCTTTTCCCGGATGGTAATGAATTGTACAATCATAATCCTTGATTAATTCCATCCATCTCCTCTGTCTCATGTTCAATTCTTTCTGAGTGAATATATACTTTAAACTTTTGTGATCAGTATATATTTCACACTTTACTCCATACAAATGATGCCTCCAAATTTTTAAAGCAAAGACAACAGCAGCTAATTCCAAATCATGTGTAGGGTAATTTACCTCATGATTTTTCAACTGTCGTGAAGCATAAGCAATTACCTGATCATTCTACATAATAACACAACCAAGTCCCTTCAACGAATCATCACTATATATAACAAACTCACCATTCCTAGAAGGAAGTGCCAAAACTGGAGCATTCACCAATCTTCTCTTCAACTCCTGAAAACAATCATCACATTATTTTTTCTATATGAACTAAACACCCTTACGAGTTAGCTTAGTCATTGGACTAGATAACCGTGAAAAAATTTCAACAAACCTTCGGTAGTAACCTTCCAAACCAAGAAAACTACGGATCTCGGTTACATTTGTGGGTCTTGGCCATTCTTCAACAACTTTTGTTTTAGTAGGATCAACAGTTATGCCATCTTTTGAAACAATGTGACCTAGGAAAGAAATTTGTTGAAACCAAAACTCACACTTGCTGGATTTTCCATATAGTTTCTTTTCTTTTAAGGTTTGCAGGATAACCCTTAAATGACTTTCATGCTCCTCTTTACTTTTAGAAAACACCAAAATATCATCGATGAAAACAACCACAAACTTATCCAAGAACTCATGAAAAATTCTATTCATAAGGTCCATGAATACAGCAGGTGCATTGGTTAACCCAAAAGGCATAACTACAAATTCATAATGTCCATATCTAGTACGGAACGTAGACTTTGGAACGTCTTCTTCTTTTACTTTCAACTGATGGTACCCCGACCTCAAGTCAATCTTCGAAAAATACTGAGCTCCCTAGAGCTAATCAAACAAATCATCGATATGAGGCAAAGGATACTTGTTCTTAATAGTAATATTATTCAAGGCTCTATAATCAATGCAAAGTCTCATTGATCCATCTTTCTTTTTAACAAACAAGACAGGAGCACCCCATGGTGATGTGCTAGGTCGAATGAAACCTTTATCTAATAACTCCTGCAATTCTTTCTTTAACTCTAAAAGTTCAACTTGAGCCATTCGATAAGGGGGTTTTGAAATTGGCTTAGAATCAGGAACTAAGTCAACAGTAAATTCAACTTCCCGATCATGAATAATACCAGGCAACTCATCAGGAAAAACATCAAGATACTCATTTACCACTGGCGCATCATTAATCTGAACAGTTCCTTTATTTTCAACAATATGTGAAAGGTAACATTCATTTCCATCTTTTACTAGTTTCTCAACTTCCTGATATGTTATCAAAATCAAGGGTTCATTCTTGTACACAAACTGAAAATCTTTCTGAAAAGAAACCATTTTAGCTTTGCAGTCAATCTTAGCATGATAAACAGAAAGCCAATCCATGCCCAAAATAACATCAAACTCTACTAGAGGAAAAACAATAAGGTTTTCTGGTAGATTCTTTCCACACACAAGGATAGGAAGGTTCTTATAATTCCTTTTTGTCTCAACGTTCCCTTAGGGTGTTTTTACCATAATTTCAGGATTCATATCTTGATATGGAATTTCCAATTTACTAGAAAACTTCTCAGAAATGATAGAGTGTGTAGACCCTAAATCAAACAACACATTGGCATAATCTGAACAAACAAACAGTGTACCTAATACCACTTCATTCGATGGCCCAACATCTGCTGAAGTTGTTGCAAAGGATTTCACCACCCCTTTCTGCTTGTAGTCTGGCTACATTCCCCCAGTTGATTTCTTTGTTGGACACTCGTTTGCATAATGACCCATTTCATTACACTTAAAACATCTTACCGTTGGATTTTCATTGCCTGCTTGATCATCTTCCTTACAGTTACGAGCAATATGACCAGACTTACCACACCGAAAGCACTTACCAGACTTGGATAAACATTCTCCAGGATGCATTTTACCACACTTCTCACAGGATGGATATTTGGTTTTCTTACCTCCTTGCTTCTTTGATGAATTCTTCCCCTTTTCCTGCCAACTAGACCTCTTATTCTGTTGTTTGTCATAGAACACCTGATCATCGGCAAACTCCATTTCCACCTTCTCCGCACATCAAACAAGTTTTTCATAACTTTTGAACTCACGAGAAGCTAAAGCCCTTCGATACTTTGGCTTTAACCCTGAGTAAAAACGGTTTATTTTACTATCAAGATCTCGTATGAAGTTTGGAGCATACCTTGCCAATCGAGTGAACTTTGCTTCATAAGCAGCCACTGAATCATCCTCCTGCCTCAATTCTAGGAACTGTTTTTCCATCCTAAGACGAACCACCTTAGGAAAATATTTCTCAAGAAACATACCTTTGAATTTGTCCCAGTGAAGATCCTCAATCTCATCACTATCCCTGATATTTTTCACCATCGGCCACCACTGATCAGCTTCACCTTCAAAATGGTAAACAGAAAGACTAACCTTTTGATGTTCTGAACACCCCATGACATCAAAAATCTTCTCCAGTGCTTTAATCCACCCTTCAGCTTGCACAGGGTCAGATGATCCTCTGAATGATGGGGGATGTTGCCTCATGAAATGTTCCACCACTGACATGTTCCTCTGCGGTTGATCTGGTGGATCTCATGCATGGATACCACCACCATTTATAGCCTGATTCAACTATTCCATCACTGCAACAAACTGTTCAGTTCCGATTCCGACCATCTCAGGTTGCTGATTTGGAAGGTTGTCTTCCTCCTGATGTCGTCCCAACATAGTTGCTTTGTTTCCTCTGCGGAAAACCATTCTGAACACAGAAATATCTTAGGCGAAGCAACATGGTAATCCGTAAATGCTATATCATTTCAATCATATTATAATTTAACACTTTTCTAACTCCTAAAGTTGTCTAAACCGACCTTTGATACCAACTATAAGGCCCCGGCCTTAAACCTTACTTAATATTGAATTAAATGAATAATTCACGTTGAGGATCTTTTCAGGTTTAGAGTTTTAGAGAATTAGAACATAACTATTACATCTCAAAAGATTACAAAGTAGTCACTTCTACTAAGTTTCCTTAATAAATAAAAAAACTCTTAAAAGAAACATGTCTAGTTCCATGTTTTATATAGCATGACATTCCCTTGATCCCATCCTTGACCTTATTCTACATTAAGTCCTGTGAAAAACATTTCAAAAAAACTTGGGGTGAGCATAAAAAGCTCAGTAAGGGATACAAAAAGAATGAAAACTGTTAGTTTTTCAAACATCAAGTAAACCATGTATACTCTATCAAAGTAATACCTTCACCTTCATGAAGTGGTAAAAACTCTTCACTGAATAAAGTATCATTACTTACCTTTTTGTAACCAAAGGATTGCCATAAAACCCATATAAAGAACACATAACATATATAAAGGTAACTTGGGACATAAACATACTTAAGTGGAATAACCATACGGTCGACTTCCACACATATCACTTAATGGAATAGCCATACGGCCAATTTCCATACATACTTAATGGAATAGCCATACGGCTGACTTCCATACCCAATGCATTGGAGGTTATAACGTAACCACCCGTCCTGGTATTCACGGCACCACCCGTCATATGGTTTATAACGTAACCACCTGTTAAAATGTCCAAGTACCAATATAAAATCATAAAACATAAAACCAATATAAAGGAAAGATAACATTTCCACATTTCAATCACAATATATCATAAATATATTGACATAATAGAATCCTTTATCAAAACCATTTTCAATACCAAAATACATAAAAGAGTATATGGTATTTATTTTATTTTAAAAACATTACGGCTTGTTGAGGAAGCCAAAGACCAAATAATACTCACGGCGGCGGAAAAGGTCGTTGTCACCGCGTACGTTAAAAAAACCATTCCTTTTTTTCGTTTAGTAAAACGCTTCGTAGAAAAAGATTCCTTTTGTATAAAAGTAAAAGTCAAAGGGGTTTATACACCGTATAAAATAAAGTTGTGTATAAAACGAAATATGCCTCAATGAAAGGAGATTGAGACGAAGTCCCTTACCTCGGGTCCGACTTGAATCGATCGTTCTTTAACGTCCTGAATAATAAACTTGAGTTAATTTATACTTGATTAAGAACCTCTTTAAAGTTCATTATTCCTTTTATATCACTTATTTCCATGTTATAAACATTATGTAACCATTTAAGTTAATAATGTTTGTTTTGTCATTATTTGGTTCTTAAGTCGAAAGTGGACTTCTTACAATTACATGTTGTTCGTGTGGTCAAAGGTTCTTTATATCCAGAATGACATTCCTGATTTGGATATCATATATATCATATATATCCAGCATATACATGTATTTATTATATTACATAATCATTTAGAGGTAAGAAATGAAATGCACCGTTCATGGAGACGGTAAGCTGTACGTACGCATGAACGCTACTTTCATTTCTATTTCGTATTTTATAGAATGGAACCATAATGATATAAGAGTTTATTATAATTCCAGTATAATAACATATATAATATCATTAACTTTATCCTTTACAAATCCCACATATGGTATTAACGAATCAAATCACTTTTAGGGGGCGGTAGTCCGCACTTCCTACAGTGAAGATATCGTGTTAACCCATAATGGAAACAATAATGGTATGCCATAAATGAAAAATACAGAAGATTAAGGAAAGAATAAACATATTATATATCATATATAAAAATAGTGACATCATAATGGCCACCTTTGAAGGTGTTAAATGAGTATTGAACAATCATCGTTTCGGGAGGCAGAATTTCGCCATCCACATAAACTGTATGTTCTTTAACCATTTGATGTAGTTTTGTGAGAGTGTAGCTCGAATAAATCTTATAAAAACATCCTAGTATATTGAAGATACTGTTTTTTTTACAAAATAAGTAAATAAAAATATTTTAGGGGGTTGGAGAAGCAAAATAAAACAAATGAACAAGAGAAAATGAATTACCTTTAAAAGTGTAACTCCTTTTGATTTGAGCCTAAAGGCTTACTTTGAAAGGATTATTCCCAAAGGGAATCCTCTAGGATGAGGAGAGGGATGTGGAGAGAGTAAATGGGCAGGGTATCTCCGAGACAAAGGCTTGAGGAGTGTGTGTAAGGTGGTAGAGTTGGGGGCCTTTTATAAGAGGAGAGGAGGGGCACTTTTGGAAAGTAAAGAAATATTACTTTATTTGAAGATGTGTTTCGGTTTTAAAAGGTCCCACATTGATATAATTCGTGTATAAGGTGATAAGGGTTCTAAATCTACCCATCCAATATGTTTTGGACATGTGTAGGTTTTAGATATTACATTATCTTTCCATTTTATTTAAATCGTAAAATAATGAGGTCATCACTGTATCATCATGATGTCATAAATAATTTAATTTATTTAAAGTATAAAAATTATAAAACAAATACTATGATGTAGGAAATATTTTTAGCTTTCCAATGACTATTTATAATAAAAAATATGATCTTTATAACCCCATGTAAAAATTGTTTTCGTAAAACATATTATGTTTGTGTCATTTTTAATTTTACATTAAATAAAAAGTTATTTATGTCATTTCTCAACCAAAGTGGCTCCATGGGGTCCCCAAGTTGACCCATGGCTTTTCTTGGTCGGCCATGACACATCCAATGAGGGTAGGACATGTTTCAAGCTCATATCATATTATTAAAACATTATTTTTACCTTAAACTACACTAATTACCACTAATCGTGATTAAAAACTTAATAAGTTACTATTCACCAAAAAATTATTTTTATCTCATTGAACCACATTTTACTTCTTAATGACAATCATGTATGTCGGATTTTTGAAAATAAAAACACAATGATGGAAAATTTTCATTTAAACGGAAAAATCAGTTTTTATAAGTACCACTTAGTGGTTTCACTATTCATCAAAAATTGAAGTTTTTCAGAAAATTACCAAAAATTCACCCTAAGCTATATTTGATATTATGAATTCAAAAATGAAGTCTATTTTAGAAAATTAAAAATATATAAGTCACATTAATTAATTTAATAATTAATTCCCGCTGTCAGAGCAAATAGTGTGTTTTTATGAAACAATAAGTATCAAAAGATTGACACTAGTTTAAGTCCGATTTCAAAGTGAAATTAACTCCAACGACCACTATTGGATTTAATGGTAAAAATATTTTCTAATTTCACTTTAAAACCAATTCAAAAGATAATCTAATCATATAAATAAATTAGATTAAAAAGTGGTTTTGAATTAAAATACAACATTTTACACTATTCATTAAAAAAATGAACTTTATCGGAAAGGTACCAAAAATTTACACAAAGTAAATTTTGATGTCCCGATTCTAAAGAAGAGTTATTTTTGGTCCAATAGAATTTATAAAATTGATCAAAACTATATTTAATGATGGTTCACCGTCAAAAGGTGATAAGTGAACCCTTAGTGAAAATTAGGGTATAAAAGCCTAAAATTGAACTCTTTCCGTATTTTAAGCCTTTATCTTTTATTGGGTAAATTTAAAAACATTTAAAAACATATATAATCATATTTTAGTTATTTATATCCATTCCCGCCAGTACAATGGCTACTTGTTAACTAACATTTAAAACAATATTATTTTAATACTTGTGTGCAACGTAAGTTTTCAAAGAAACTCATCGTTGCGTATCGAGTACGCTATCGAACGTAGAAACCCCTTTTAATTAAAATTAATGTTTAATTTTTAAATATTAATAAATATGAAAATTCTTTATTCTTTAATTACCTGGGATGTTACAATATCACTGCTCAAATATTCTTGTTCCATATCAAAAGGAAACTCGAACATCACTTTCTGCAAATCTGGATAAGAAGGTCAAACCCTACTAAACATTGGGTCTCATTTTTCTTGAAAGATAATAGGCACACCACTGTGTGTGGTAAGGTAGACCCATCAAAGATAACGATCAATCTGGGATTTATGGGAAATGGTCCGGTCCATAAAAAATATGATGTCAAAAGTTTTAATGTTGAGAACCAAAAAAACTTCAAGCAAGCTCGACATCTGATAAAGCGAATACACAATATGGACTAAGGAGACCCTGCTCTCTCTTCGTACCAAGGGGCTTAGTAATATTCATTCCATAGATAGTTTCTCCATAGGAATATTAATAATATTAATGATATGAGTTGAAATAAATGATTGATATGCAATGGTATCAAAAGGAGAAGTCACTAATTATGAATATATAGAAATGGTACCTCTCACTGTCATTGGGCCCGTATCAGCTTCCTCTTGAGACTCTTCCACTGTGTGAAGAATCTTTGTTTAGGATGCCTATGGCTCGAACCCTTTTATAAGTGAATCATAAGATTTCCCCACATTTATTTTGGTTTCTAATGATCTTGTGGCACTACTCAGAGTGGAAAAGTAGTGAAAAAACTTTTGAAAGTTCCCTAAATGTCTGCAAGAGCCACAATTCATGGGTGCCTCAGTGCAAAATCTCCTTGAATGTCCTGGTTGACCACACTTTTAGCATACTAAAGTGCTTCTGCTCAACAATACAGGAGGTCAAAAACAACCCTACTGTCGAGAACCACTATGAGAGTCATCAAACTTTCTATTTCCTTTAAAGGAACTCATGCTTACACGAAGAGAAAAAGGAACTCTCATCAACCATGAATTTCCTACCATGTCTATCTCAACCATCATCACCCTATCCAGCAAATCAGTATAAGTGGGAAGTTGTAGCAAGAAGACTTGAGAATGGATATCTGACTGAATTTCTAAATTGAAATGTCAAGCCATTATCCTTTAATTAGATAAAATTTTAGGTAAAAACTACACTAATTTAACAAAGAGATTTGAATAATCGATCCCTGTTTTGTTGGAATGATCAAGCTTGAAAAACTCCACATCCTTATCCAACACCATTTACACTAGATAGAATCGGTTGGTGAAAGAAAATTGAATTCCTTGTATGTTAAAACTTCATCTTTCTTCCCCATTACCAATTTTTCCCACAATTGTCTACTCAGTCCCTCTAGCACGAAGGCAGAACACTTCACTTTGATCTTATTCGGTGCCTCTAAGAACAAAAACAAACGTTCTGTCCTGCCCAACCATTCCTCAACATGTTGTGGATCAGTAGAGACTATGAAAACTGGTTGATTTTTTCAATAATCGCTTGAGAAAAATTTTGAATATCATCCCCCAGAGGGTCCATAGATAGAGCCTAAATGGGTACTGGATGTAGTTTCTATCCTAGAGCTTGGACCGTTCACACAATCACTTCAATAATATTTGTGTCCACTGGAGGGTTCACTTGTTGTAGTTCAGCAGCAGCCTCCTCCTGGATCTGATTCAAACGTCTTCTCAGAGGTATGATCTTACACAACATCATCATACAATATTTAAGACATTAGGTATTTCTCAAATAGAGAAATGAGAGAAATTAATCCCAATGGAAAGAACAAACAAGATTTTGATTTCAGTTTATCCAAATAAAAATAGGAAAAAGACTAGAACTAATCCATAAGGTGTCTTTCCCTAACCACCCCTGGGGACTTAAGTTTCCTTGTGGTGAGAGCTGTCTAGGCACTCAATCGCAACTAACTCCTAATTCCTGACAAGATTTCATGAATGCATACTGACTTCAAGACAAAAGATCAACATCCCTCTGATACCATTTTGTCACAAACTAGCCTGGGTACCCTGGTAACCCAATAACCGAGCTGACCTTGACATAGCCCAAAGGTAATTCCCAATCCCCACAGGTTGGCGTCTAGCACCTAGAATCATACAACATGCAAGTGGGAATGATTTTTCCACTAATAATGCAGAATTAAAAGAAACAAGACAACATGCATATCAAAAGAAAAATCCACTGGGAGTAAAGTAACAAAATATAATAAGGAATAAAAAATCCCAAAGTATGAAAACCCAAGTACTAAAATAGAGAAAACACAACCCAGGTCCCTAAGGACACAACTCACCAAGACCACTGTTCTTCAGATGGATCCACCTCTAAGTGATCTTTTCCCTTTACTCGAAGCTGGAAGAAGATAATTTAAAAACACCCGAAGGCACATGTAGGGTGTCAGCTAAAATGGAAAGTAGGGTCTCACCATAGATTCCATAATAGATTCCAATAATTTATTAACCAAAGGAATGCTTTCAATATTTATAGATAAAGAGGCTTGTAATTTTAAAGCATAATTAAACAAATCTTGTTATTCGGTTCAAATGACGGAAAAATACTTTAAGAAAAGGCTTTACGAATGATGTAATATTTCAAAAATAATGGAATAAATAAAATAGTTGCATAAAATAGTTTATGTAAATTCAAAAATAATTTAAATTATTTCAAAATCATTTACATAAATTTATATATATAATATAATTAACAAGTGAGCAACATGGTCATCTTCCAAATAGGTACGATAATATTTCTGGCTATAGGAATATGTACTCTCTAAGTGATCACAGAAATATGTGTACACATGATTCCTCTAGACACTGGTTAGAGAGGACTTGTCACCATCACCTAAGGGATGTGACCCGCTGCATGTATGTTTTCGAACATTATAATTGCATAGAGTCTCTCCAAATAACTCACCAACTACCTAAGCCTTTCTTGTGATCTTACACATTCAATTATGGGAAATTTATCTTAAGACTACTTAAAATACAATTAAGTCCCATTCTTCCATTCCAATTCTAATATTCCATTGAAAACCAAAACAAGTTTTAATAAAAAAACATGCCTCTTTAACAAGATAAACCCACTGGGTTTCTATCAAAGCATTTTAATCCATTTTCACCCATTTGAAATCCAATCAAAACCAATTCCATCATTTCATAATTCATTTCCATAATTAAATTCAACAATTTATTTGAAATTATTTCCATCAAATCCCCAATTTAAATTAAACAATTTAAATTAACCATATTCTATAAACACACCCCAATTTAATGGAATTGGAGGTTTTCTAAATATCATGCCAAAACCATTTCAAATATATCAATTCATTGGAATATGATTTTATTACATCAATTGAAAGCGAGTTTAAGCAACTGATTTTAAATCAACTATTGAAATAAATCAAGAAATTCAAGGTTAATCAATTTGGCTAATTGGGATAGAACCACCTACCTCAAGGTTGCTGATGTCTGCAGAAATGATAAACCACCCTATGTGGTTCAATACACCTATTCACATCCTTATTACTATAATCACTAACACACCTATGCTCGACATTCATCAAGGGTTCCTATAACCAAAACATCTATTTTATTTTACAAGGAAGTAAAATATTACATGCGATTACATTTTATTTCTCCTGAATAATATCTAGATTATCGTTTTATGTTAACACAATAAATAACAATAAATATCCATAAGAATAATTATAAACCTCATTCAATAATTGTATCCCTCTATTTTATTTCACAAGGAAATAAAATATTAAATGCGATTAAATTTTCTCTCTACTGGATAATCTCTGGATTATCATTTTTTGTTAACTCATGCAATTGCAACAAATATACATAAGAATAATTATAAACCTCATACGATAATTATATCCCTAAAAAATTTGAGAATAAAGGTGGAATTCTGCATGTATGTATGTATGTATGTATGTATGTATGTATGTATATATGTATGTATGTATGTATGTATGTATGTATGTATGTATGTACGTATGTATGTACGTATGTATGTACGTATGTATGTACGTAGGTATGTACGTAGGTATGTACGTAGGTATGTACGTAGGTATGTACGTAGGTATGTACGTATGTATGTACGTAGGTATGTACGTAGGTATGTACGTAGGTATGTACGTATGTATGTACGTATGTATGTACGTATGTATGTGCGTGTGTATGTATGTGCGTGTGTATGTATGTGCGTCTGTATGTATGTATGTATGTGCGTCTGTATGTATGTATGTATGTAAAATTATCAAAGGTTAATTATTGTCAATATATCCTTTAACAATGAAATTATTGTTTAATAAAACATTTCATTTATCTAGTGATAAAATCTTCAATAATTAACCTTTGATAATTTTAAGAAATTATTATTTGATAATATTAATAACTATTATTTGTTAATCCATGTAATTATAGAATGATAATTTCGATAAACTAATTTCCGGTCTAATTATCATAAATAATTTTGCCTATTTAACCCTTGATAATTTACTTCAAGGTTATCTTTGATAAATATATTTTTATCATTTTATAACTCAAATAAACATCTATCAATAATTTGATGAAATTATCATTTTATAAAAAATCATAATTATTATTCAATGTGAATTAATTTAAAACTATCTTTTGATAATCCAAAACCTATTTAAATTATCAATTGATAAATTTTGGATTATCATTTAATAATTTAGGTCTTTATAATTTTATTTAAAAACCACCATTATTTTCTTTAGATTTATTATATATGAAAATAAAAGGAAGAATAGAATAAATAAATGAAACTTACCTTTCTTCTCTTTTTTTTCCGGGCGCACCAAGCACAACAAGGGTGTTCCTAGACCTGGTGTGACTGAATCTAATGAAGGCGCAAGGGGGTTCATGGATCAGGCATAGAGGACTTCTGCAATCTGTCAGACTTAACAGGATCAACCAATGAGAGAGATGACAGATTTTAGCTATTTAAGAACCCTAAAATTGGATCATTTAGAACCCATATTTCAAACATCTGATTTAATATGTTGTTCAACCCAAAATTTGTTATGGACTCGTTAATTTATTCTAATCAATAACTTGCAATAGAAACAGATTAAAATGATTTTGAAACAGAAGATTTTGTAAATCGAACGAGCCATCAATGGTTGTTGGGTGTGTTGAGAAGAAGGTAAAAAAAATCTTTTATTAAATTCAGTTTTTTATTGAATTAATAAAATTCATTATTTAACTTAAAAATTAAATAAGTTCAAAAGACCTCTGAACATGAAATTTGTACCTCGTCTAGGGTAAACACCTCATTTTAGACACAATGGGGGTCTCAGATTTCTCAAACGATGAACTGTTTGAGAGATATTAATAAATTATAATTTTAAAAGTGGAATAAATAATTAATTAAAATAAAAGTTGTGATTTTTGTGAGGGAGACATACAAATGCCTGATGCATACAAATTTTATACCCCATCTAGGGTAAACCACTCATTCTGGACCCATCAGTGGTCACAGATTTTCTATATGAAGCACCATTTGGGAGATATTTATTTATTTTTAATAAATAATATATTAAAAATTATTTAATAACTTTATCTCATGAGCCACAATTCTCGGGTGCTTTAGTGAAAAACCTCCTTGAATGTCCTGGTTGGCCACACTGGTATCATTCTAAAGTGCTTCTTCTCAGCACTTTAGGAGGTTGAAAACAACCCTGCTATCGAGAGCCACAACGAGATTCATCACACTTTCTATTTCCTTTAAAGGAACTTATGCTTCCATTGGGAGATAAAGGAAGTCTCATCAACCCTGACTTTCATGAAAGGTCCATCTCAACCATCATCACCCTATCCAGCACATCAACATAAGTGGTAATCTTTAGTAAGAAGACCTAGGAATGGATATCTGACCGAATTCCTAACTCAAAATGTCGATCCTTAATCCTTTCATTATATACAAAATTAGGTGAACATTTCACCAATTCAGCAAAATGATTTGAATACTTGTTCAAAGTTTTGTTGACCTACTCAAGCTTGAAAAACTCCACAGCCTTGGCCAACACCATTTAGTCTAGATAGAACTAGTCAGTGACAGAATCTTGAATTCCTTCCATGTTAAACCATCATGTTTCTTTTCCATTACCATTGTGTCCCACCATATTCTTCTTAGTCCCTCTAGAAAGAAGGTGGAACACTTCACTTTGATCTTATTTGGTGTCTCCAAGAAATCAAACAGACATTCTATCTTTCCCAACCATTTCTCAAAATGTTGAAGATCAATGGAGCCTTTGAAAACTGATGGATTTTGTGAAAAAAACTCTTGAGAACAATTTTGAAGAGAATCCCCCAGAGGGTCCATAGCTAGAGCCTGAATGGGGACTCAAGGTGGTTTCTATCTCAGAGATAGGATAGTTTGCATTCTCACTTCAGTAAGATTTGGTTCCACTGGAGGATTCACTTGGTGTGGTTCAGCGGTAGCATCCTCCTGGATCTGATTCACACATCTTCATAGAGGCATGATGTTACACAACATCAACATACAATATCAAATACATTAGGTATTTCTCAAACAGAGCAGAAAAGATAAATTAATCCCAATGGAAAGAACAAACAAGATTTGGATTTCACTTTATCCAAATAAAAATAGGGAAAATACTATAACTAATCTATAAGATGTCTTTCCCTAACCACCCTTGGAAACTTAAGGTTAATTGCAGTTAGAGATGGCCAGATACTCAATCACAACTACCTCCTAAGTCCCGACAAGATTTCATAAATGCATACTGACTTCAAAACAAAATCACAACCTCCCTATGATACCATTTTTTTATATACCAACCCGGGTACCCTGGTAACCCGATAACCGAGCCAACCCATACATAGCCTGAAGGTTGTTCCCGATCCCTAAGGGTTGGAAACTAGCACCTGGAATCATAAAAAATGCAAGTGAGAATGATTTTTTCACTAATAATGCGGAAGTAAAAGAATCAAGATAGTTTTCATAGAAAAAGAAAACTCCACTCAAAGTAAAGTACCAGAATATAATAAGGCATAAACAAGCCCAAGTTACGACAAGTCAAGTACTAAAATAGGGAAAACACAACCCAGGTACCTAAGGACACAACTCACCAAGACCATTGTTCTGCAGCTGGATCCACCTCCATGTGATCTTTTCCCATTGTTCAAACCTTGAAGAACATAATATATAAACACCTGAAGGCACGAGTAGGGTGTGATATAAAAATCCCAATAGGGTCTCACCACATATTTCATAATAGATTCCAATAATTTATTAACCAAAGGAATGATTTCAATTTTTAAAGATAAAAAGTTTTGGAATTTCAAAGCATAATTAAAAAAATCATGCTATACAGTTCAAATGATGGTAAAATAATTTAAGAAAAGGCTTTACAAATGATGTAATATTTATAAAAAAATAATGGCTTAAATAAAATATTTACATAAAATAGTTTATGTAAATTCAAAAATCATAAGTAGTTCAAAATCATTTTCATACATTTATATCTCAAATATAAATAAAAACGAGCAACATGGTCATCTTCGAAATAGGTACGATAATATTTTTGGCTATAAGACTCTACACTCTCTAAGTAATCATGGAAATATGTGTACACATGCTTCCTCTAAACACTGGTCAGAGAGGACTTGTCACAATCACCTAAGGGATGTGACCTGCTACATGTAGTAATCATATGAGGTTTATAATTAATAAAATTCATTATTTAACTTAAAAATTAAATAACATCAAAAGACCTTTGCGCATGAAAGTTATACCTCGTATAGGGTAAACACCCCATTCCGGACACAACATTGGTCTCATATTTTGAAAATGATGAACCATTTGACAGATATTAATGATTTAATATTTAAAAAACAAAATAAAAATTAATTATAATAAAAAGGGTTATTTTTTCAAGCGAGACATAGAAATGTGTGATGCTTACAAATATTATACCTCGTCTAGGGTAAACCCCTCATTCTGAACCAATTAGTGGTCTCATATTTCCCATACGACACATTGTTTGGGAGATATTTAATTATTTTTAATAAATAATATAATAAATATTATTTAATAACTTTATCTCACAAGTGACGCATCCAAATGTCTAGCGCCTTTGAATGTTATACCCCTCCTAGGGTAAAAACCATATTTCATACATAAAAGTGGTATCATAGTTTTCATACAATGCACCATTTTGGAGTTATTTAATTATTTTGAATAAAGTGTGCACTTAATATATTATATTTAATATTTTTGTTCAGTATTCACTAAGAATTTGTGGGCCTCAGAATATCACAATAACTCAGTGTCAAACTCCAAAAATATTTGACTGAATATTCCAAGATGTTAACTAGAAATTAAGGTCTTTAACACTTTTATAAAAAATTTGTTGATAAATACTCTTTTCCCACTTAAGATATTAATAATTTAACACAAGAGGGTTTAGAAATACCTAAAATAGTAATGGGATGTTACAACCTCCTCAACATAGGAACTTCTTGTCCCTAAAAAGTCTATGAAGATGTCTCCACATCAAAAATATGAGTACACTAATCTCTTAACAATGCCTCCCTCTACCATGTCTCAAGAGAATCGGACCCATGTTGCCATACCACATAGACCAGACCTATCATCCTCCTAGGAAGTGCCTTGGTCTCAGAATCAATAACCTTGACTAGCTGCTCTGTCAAGGATAAATTAGGTTTAATCTCAAGATCACTCCAAATCAAACCCTGAGATGGATCAGAGAGATACTTTCACAAATGCGATATATGGAACATGTTATGTATCGATATCATTTTCGGTGGTAGTGCTCAATGGTATGAAACTTTACACACCTAATAAAAAATCTCAAAAGGTCCCACAAAATTATGAGCAAGCTTCCCTTGCCTCCCTAGTCGTCAATGACCCAACCGAGGTGAAACATTCAATAAAACCTCATCACCAAGTGAAATTTCCAAAGGTGTATGGTAAAGATCAATATAAGACTTAAACTAGATCTATTACGTCACTTGATTGAGCTTTCGGTAATCAATAAAAAAGTGAAGAGAATCACCGTCTTTCTTAGCGAAGAGAACCAGCGCCACCCAAGGTGTCACACTCAGGTGTATAAACCCCTTATCTAAAAGATAGTCCAAATAAGACTTCAGCTCCATTAAATCAGTTGGTGCCATGCGGTAAGAGGGAATTGAAAACTGTTGATTATCAAGAATAATAGAAAACTAAATCTCTATTACTGATGTCAAACTAGAGAAGTTAGAAGGAAACACATTGAGAAAAATAGAAGATGACTGGAGGGAGATCAATTCTCAAAGATTCTCTCTCTGGATCAAAAGGAAACCCAAACATCACTTTCCCCAACTACAAACAATAAGGATAGGCCCTTCTCGACCTTGGGTCCCATTCTCCTTGAAATACAGGAGGGACAACACTAGGTGTAATAAGATAGACCCATCGAAGATAACAATCAATCTAGGATTTATTGGCAATGAGTTGGTCCATCCTGAATATGATGTCAAAAGATTTAATGTCGAGAACCAGAAAACTCCAATAAAGATAGACATCTGATAAAGAGAAGACACAATTAGGACTAAGGATACCTTTATCTCTCTTCTTACCCTGGGGTATAGTAATATCCAATGCATATATAGTTTCTCCATATGAAGATTAAGAAGATTAATGATACGAGTTGAAATAAACAAGTGAGATGCACTAGTATCAAATAGATCTGTAACTAATGATCAAGCTATTGTAATGGTACCTCTCACAGTCTCCAATCCCATGTCATCTTCCTCTGGAGACTCTTCCGCTGTATGAATAAGCTTTGTTCTAGATGCCTATAGGTGGAACCCTTTTGTAAGTGAAGCATTAGATTTCCCCATAGTTTTTGTAGCTGTTAATGATCTTGTGCCACTATTAAGAGTGGAAAAGTTGTGGACAACTTTTAAAAGTTCCCTAAATGTCTATAGAAGCCACAATTATTATGTGCCTCAACGCAAAACCTCCTTGAATTTCCTGGTTGTCCACACTAGTAGCATACTAAAGTGCCTCTGGTCAGCACTACAGGAGGTCGAAAGAAACCCTACTGTCGAGAGCCACTATGAGATTCATCACGCTTCCACTTTCTTATAAAGAAACTCAGGCTTCCACTGGGAAAAAAAGAACTCTCATCAACACTAAATTTCCTGCCAAGCCCATATCAACCATCATCGCCCTGTCCAGCACATCAAAATAAGAGGGAAACTTCAACAAGAAGAACTGATAATGGATATCTGACCAAATTCCTAACTCAAAATGTAGAGCCTTTATCCTTCCATTAGATAAAAACTTAGGTGAAAACTACACCAATTAAGCAAAGTAATTTGAATAATCGGTCACAATTATTTTGTCATGTTCAAGCTTGAAAAACTCCATAGCCTTGGCCAATGCCATTTAATCTGGATAGAACTGATTAGTGAAATAACCTTGAAGTCATTCCATGTTAAACCTTCTTGTTTATTCACCATTACCATTGTGTACCACCATCTTCTGCTCGGTCCCTCTTGCATGAAGGTATAAAACTTCACTTTGATCTTATATGGTGTCTCCAAAAACTGAAACAGACATTCTATCCTTCCTAACCATTACTCTGCATGTTGAGGATTAGTGGAGCCTTTGTAAACTGGTGGATTTTGTGAAGAAACTCTTGAGAACAATTTCAAAGATCATCACCTTGAGGGTCCATAGTTGGAGCCTGAACGGGGACTCAAGGTGTTGCATGTCCCAAAGCTTAGAAAATTCGTACAATCGCTTCAACAAGATTTGGTTCCACTAGAGGATTCACCTAATGTGGTTCAGTAGAAGCCTCCTCCTGGATCTGATTCACACATATTCTCATAGGCATGATGTTACACAACATCAACATACAATATTAAAGACACTATGTATTACTCAAACAGAGCAATGAGAGAAATTAATCCCAACAGAAAGAACAAACAAGTTTGGATTTTACTCTTTCCAAATAAAAATATGAAAAAGACTTGAACTAATCCATAAGACGTCTTTCTATAACCACCCCTGGCGACCTAAGGTTCATTTCAGTGAGGGAAATCAAAGAACTCAATTAAACCCACCTCCTAAGTCCCGACAAGATTTAATAAATTCATACTAACTTCAAGACAAAAGCTCAACCTCCCTCTGATACCATTTTGTCACGAACCCGTCTGGGTACCCTGGTAACCTGATAACTGAGCTGGACCTAACATATCCCAAAGGGTATTCCCAATTTCCATGGGTTGGAGACTAGCACCTAGCATCATACAACATGTAAGTGGGAATTATTTTGCCACTAATAATGTGAAGTAAAATAAGCAAGATTGTATGCATATCAAAAGAATACTCCATTGGGAGTAAAGTACCAGAGTATAATAAGGCATAAACAAGTCCAAATCATGACAACCCAAGTACTAAAACATGTAAAACACAACCTAGGTTCCTAAGGACACAACTCCCCAAGACCATTGTTATGCAGCTGGATCCACCTCCAAGTGATCTTTTCCCTTTGCTCGAACCTGGAATAAGATAATCTACAAACACCTGAAGGCACAAATAGGGTGTGAGATAAAAATCCCAGTAGGGTCTCACCATATATTCCATAACAAATTCCAATAATTGATTAACCAAAGGAATGCTTTCAATTTTTAAAGATAAAAATGTTTGAAATTTTAAAAGCATAATTATACAAGCAGTGCTATATAGTTCAAATTATAGAAAAATAATTTAAGCAAAGGATTTACAAATGATGGAATATTTCTAAAATAGTGTCTTAAATAAAACTGTTACATAAAACAGTTTATGTAAATTCAGTTGGAATGTAAAGAAATTCAAAAGCATTGGCATACATTAATATCTCAAACATAAATAACAAGCGAGTGACATGGTCATCTTCCAAATAGGTACGATAGTATTTCTGTTTATAGGACTCTGCACTCTCTAAGTGATCACGACAATATGTGTACACATACATCCTCTAGACACTGGTTAGAGAGGACTCGTCACCATCGCCTAAGAGATATAACCTGCTACATGTATGTTTTAGAACATTGTAATAGCATAGAGTGTGTCCAAATAACTCATCAACTACCTAAGGATTTCATGTTCTCTTACATAATCAATTATGGGAAATTTATTTTAAGACTGCTTAAAATACAATTAAGTCCTATTATTTTATTTCAATGCCAATTTTCCATTTAAAACCAAAATGGGTTTTAATAAAAAAAACATGCCTCTTTAACAAGATAAAACCATTGGGTTTCTATAAAATAATTTTAAGCCATTTTCACGAGTTTGAAATCCATTCAAAACCAATTCCATGATTTCAAAATGCATTTCCACAATTAAATTCAATAATTTAATTGAAATCATTTCCATAAAATCTACAATTTAAATTAAACAATTTAAAATAACCAATTTCCATAAACACACCCCAATTCAATGGAATTGGGGGGTTTCCAAATCTCATGACAAAACCATTTCAAATATATCAATTCATTGGAATCAGATTTTATTACATCAATTGAAAGTGAATTTAAGCAAATGAATTTAAATCTACTATTGAAATAAACCAATCAATTCAAGGTTAATCAATTTAGCTAATCAGGATAGAACCGCCTACCTCAAGGTCACTGATGTATGCGGCAATGATAAACCACCATGTGTGGTTCAATGAACATTTTCACATCCTTATTATCATAAGTGATGATACACCTATTCTCTACATTCTTCAAGGGTTCCTATAACTAAAACATCTATTTTATTTTACAAGGAAGTAAAATATTACATGCGATTACATTTTCTCTCTCCTAGATAATCTCTGGATTATCATTTTATGTTAACACATGAAATCACAAGAAATATCCTTAAGAATAATTATAAACCCTATTCGAAAATTATATCCCTCTATTTTATTTAATAAGGAAATAAAATATTAAATACGATTACATTTTCACTATCCTAGATAATCTTTGGATTATCGATATATGTTAACACATGCAATCGCAAAAAAAATATCCATAAGAATAATTATAAACCTCAAATGATAATTATATCCCAAAAATAATTTGAGAACAAAGTTGGAATTCCACATAATTATTCTTCAATTTTTTTAATATATATACTTATATATATATATGTGTGTATATATATATCAAAATATCCTTCAATAATGCAATTATTGTATAATAAAGCTTTTCATTTTTCTAGCGATAAAATCTTCAATAACTAACCATTAATAATTTCAAGATATTATCAATTGATAATATTAATAACTATAATTTGTTAATCCATGTAATTATAGTATGATTATTTAGATAAACAACTTTCTGATCTAATAATCATAAATAATTTTGCGTATTTAACCCTTGATAATTAACTTCAAGATTATCTTTGATAAATATAATTTTATCATTTTATAACTCATATAAACATCTATCGATAATATGATGAAATTATCGTTTTATAAAACTTCATAATTATCATTCAAAATTTTGACACAATTTTTCCTTGTCAATTAATTTAAAACTATCTTTTGATAATCCATAACCTATTTAAATTATCAATTGATAATTTTTGGATTATCATTTTATAATTTAGGTCTTTATAGTTTTATTTAAAAACAACCATTATTTTCTTTATATTTATTATATATGAAAATAAATGGAAGAATAGAATAAATAAATGAAACTAACCTTTCTTCTCTTTTTTTCTAGGCGCACCATGCACAGCAAGGGTGTTCATTTTCTGGGTGCGCCTAGATCTAATGATGGCACAATAGGGGTTTATGGATCATGCATAGAGGTCTTTTTCAATCTTTCGGATTTTGACAGGATCGACCAATGGGGGAAATGATGAATTTTGGAAATTTAAGAACCCTAAAATCGGATCATTTAAAACCCCTATTTTAAACATCTGATTTAATCTGTTGTTCAACCCAAAATTTGTTCTGGAGTCATTAATTTCACCTAATAAATGACTTGCAAAAGAAACATATTAAAATTATTCTGAAATGGAAGATTTTGGTAATTTAATGGGCCATCAATGGTTGTTGGGTGCAAGGAGAAGAAGGTTAAAACATTTCCTTCTTTTAAATTCAGATTATTTATTGAATTAATAAAATTCATTATTTAACTTAAAAATTAAATAACATCAAAAACCTTTGCACATGAAAGTTATACCTCGTCTAGAGTAAACATCCCACTTTGGACACCACAGTTGTCTCGAATTTCTCAAACGATGATCTGTTTGAGTGATATTAATGATTTATTATTTAAAAAATGGAATAAATAACAATTTAAATAAAAAGTTTTATTTTTGCGAGTAAGACATCCAAACTTCTAACGCTTACAAATGTTATACCTCGTCTAGAGTAAACCCATCATTCCAAACCCATTGGTGGTCTCATATTTCCCATACAATGCACCATTTGAGATATATTTAATTATTTTTTATAAATAATATATTAGATATTATTTAATAACTTTATCTCATGAGTGAGGCATCCAAATGTCCGGTGCTTTTGAATTTTATACCCCTCCTAGGGTAAACACCATATTTCAGACATAATAGTGGTCTCAGATTTCTCATACAATGCACCTTTTTGGATTTATTCCATTATATTGAATAAAAATTGTGTGCTTAATATATTATATTTAATATTTTTATTCATTCTTCATCGAGACTTTGTGTGCCTTAGAATATCAAAAAAAATCAGTGTCTAACTCTAAAAATATTTGATTTAACATTCCAAGATGTTAATAGGCATTTAAGGTCTTCAACAATTTTTTAAAAAATTCACTAATAAATCATATTTTCCCACTTAAGATATTAATAATTTAACACAATAGGGTTTAGAAATACCTGAAACAGTAACGGGATGTTATAAGAACTCTATGGGGGCCATGGTTGGTGCATCACCCACCAACCAAGGCACCTAGAAAAAATATCCATGATGAACATTTTTTGGTTTCCTATTTGAATTTTAGGGCATCCGTGGATTGAAAGAGAGGGGTAGACACCTTTACTATCAGATGCACCTTAAACCAATGACCCCATCCATGGATTTGTGAATAGTTGATGCCCAGATCTCATGTAAATCCCAGAGGTATCCCTTTCGACATAGAGTTGGAGGTGAAGGAAAGGAGTTCAGTGTAGGATTCTCACTTTTTCATCTTCTCCACCCCTCCACCTCCACCATCACCCTCTCCCAGACCCGACATGGCATGCGTGAACTTACACCTAGCTATATCCACATCCCATCACACTAGCTTATGCTCCCTACTCCATTTATTCCTTCTCTATCAGTGCTTGAATCTGTTTTCCATTCAGTGGCCATTTCCTTTGTCACATATGGTAAAGTAAACTCAGTCCTAACTTTATCCTGATGAAAATTTGTTTTTCAAATTTATAATAATCATAATTATTATTTTTTAAAATATATTTCTTATAAATATATTCAATGTGAGTGCTTAGTTTTTGAAGATTTTGATTTTGATTCACTGAATTTCTTATTTTTATTAATTGTTTTTTATTCGTTGAATTTTGAATTTAATGTGTTTGATTTTTTACTAAAAGAAACATTTTATACACCGGTTTTGAAAAATCAATTTATTGGGTCAGCTGTTCTTGTAATGTCCATTTCTTGGTTGACAACTTCATCCAACTTGAGGACCCTCACGCCTCCAGATGACAACTTTTTTTCACTTTATACACCAACTCACTTTGGTTGCTTGTTACCCACATTTGATCTCTCTCTCAATAGATACCACCTTCCATTTAAAACCTCTACTTCCTATGGATGGATCGTAAAAAGGTCCACCCTTCCATCGATGATAATGGTCCAACCACGCCTGATTCCTCGGCTTGAATCAGTTTTCTCCAATGTTAGTTCTAACTATTCATTTTCTTATTCTATTGTCTCTTTCCTGGCCAGGATGAATTGTATGTGGATTCAAGTAATGATGAATAATTTGGTCTAGCATTTGTTTTCTACTGTTACTGTGGGCCAAATTAATTCTTTATATTTATGCGTTTTTTTCACTAATATTATATTAATGATTTTTTGGAATCCTTTTATAAATATATTACATAGATAACATTTTTTAATGCATTTTACCTCTAGGACTTGTTTGTGTTGAACATAACAGGTTATGTGTGGATTTTTTATTGTTGATTTTTAATGAAATAAATCAACAGAAAAATAAAATTTATTACGAAACACCTCAATTTTACTAAGTCAATGATGCCCCACTTTTCATGGTATTTAGAGAAAACATTAACAAATCCCATAATAAATTTGTATGTTATTATAATAAAGATCATTGTTGAAAAAGTTGCTTTGAATTGATGCATATAATTGAATTGAGAACCCTTTTACTGAATGTTCTAGAGGGAGTGAGAGAGAGAGTGCTTAATGGGGTCTATCATGGAATGATGGTGGGATCAAATCATGGGCCATATTTCTCTTCATCGTCTATCTTGATATGAATCATCCTTAAGTCTAAATGTTCATTAAGTAGCATCTACTATGAGAATCGTCAAATTGACAACCTTTAAGGTTGGAAGGAATACCCATCATTCTAAATGATTGATCAACAACATTGATGGTCGGAAAGATTACCCACCACTATAAAATATTGATCATATATGCATTATCATGGACACTTTGCAACACCTCGCAACATTGATATTCTAAGGATTTATCTTGTTATAAGTTTGATTCATGGGAAACTGTTCATTTTGAATGTGTACCATTAGTAATCTCCAACTTCAAAGACTCTCAACCTTGTCTTCTTGTTTTCCACTTGTACTGTGCATTAGACTTTTCAATATTGAGAATCACCACAACTTGCAAGCCTTCCATCTGGGTATTCATGTGTTTGGCCACCACACTATACCCGAGTAATTTGGTAGTGGACCTCCTCAAAAACTAACTCATGCATCCATTATGTGAGAGGTGGTCCTAGCTTAAAATCAATAGATATATTTTCCCATGACACCTTCATAATGGGTAAGGGCATGTAGAGGCTGATATTATGGGTCTAACCCTTGATAATATACAAGATTAGGAACCCATGTATGACTTCATAAATTTATCGTCAGGGTTTTGGCTAATGAAACCAATTCTTTACTGGGAAATAGTTTCATCTAGCCTAAAATGACCTCCATGGTGAATATATATGCCAATCTTTCCTATCCTTGTGGAATACTGAGGTGTTCATTGAAGAAACAAATATCATCCACAACCATGAAGTTCTCTGTCGAAGGAAACCACTAAAAATAAGAGATACCAAGGTGGCCAACTAAACAGAGGGTAAGAGGAAAAACCCCGACGAACATAACTCACTCGAGAAAAGGAGAAATAACAGTGGATCATAAAGACACGCAATGAATAATCAACAATGTATCTTTCCACTTGAACTCTTATTGGATTAATAACCTCAACCAATCATCTTAAACTCACTATCCAATATCAAGATACCACATCCTCAATCATCTTAGGTCATATGACCTGATCAAATTCTATACTACTCTCCAACCCATGGGTTACTATCTTGGTTTCCCCTTCCAAAAGCTGAGTGATTTGATATCCCAAACAATTTAAGTTAAACAATAAATTTATTCTAGAGAGGTTTTATAAATATCAAGGCCTCATACAATCCCTTCCATTTTTCATGACCCTATCATTACATCTCCACTTATCTATTAACTGATGGTTCAGTGTCATTTTTTGACTTGTAATACATTTAGGTAAATAATAGAATAAAATTCATTATACTCTAGATTATAATGAGGAATCTAGAGAACATGACGAATAATAAATCATTAAATATACAATATAAAGTAATTAATAAAATAATCCTATAAACCTCATTTTAATCTAAAATAATCCAATAATTTTTCTTTTAAAGAGTCTTGTATGTGAATAATAATAATAGAGGATTTACCAAGAATTAACAAGTCCATTAACAACATAACAATGAATAAGAAAGATAAAAAATGATATAGGAATAACTAAACATTTTCAATTAACACTACTAGAGATGAAAATCCAATTAAACCAAGAAATTAATTTATAAAAACCTTCCCTGTATATCTCCTAAAATACTTATGGATCTTTATATGAAAATATTATAGGTTTCAGGTGAAATGGAAGTGTACGATGGGTCATACCCAACTTTTATTTTTTCCAAGATTGATGATAAATCCTAGATTTACACAATGATAAATGTTGTAATCTATGAAATTGAATCAAATAATGTAGACAAGGGATAGAATTCTAGAAATAGAGAGAAGATCGTCACATTTTATTTATAATCAATTTAAGTAATTAAAGAATTACCTTTTGGGAATTCATTCTTAATTGATGGATCTGACAATAGATATGTGTTGTACTATCATTGCATTGTAGGAAACAAGAGTAGATTCTCTCTATAAGCAATCCACACGTCTTCTACAAATTTTTGAATGTCGTTTTAGGAATATTTGGGTGCTAGCATGAAAAATCTTATCGCTTACTTTGTAAGCTTTTGATCGCCTTAAGAACCACTTCCAAAACGATCTTCTAGATCTTTCTTGACTTGAGAGTGAGAGGTGGAGGAAGATTGATCTCCTCTCTTGGGAGCATTCTTGGAGGATGGAGCTCTCTAGGTCTTGAGAGAATTCTCCAAATCTGTTGTGCATGACCAAAAAAATGAATTGGATCTCAGAAAAAATAATATAATTAGGTTTAAATATCACTAGGGTTAGAAATAAATAATTAAACAATTGTCATTTATTATTTATTTAATCTCTGCGGAACCTGATGTCATATAATAATAATTATAATAATATTTCTCGACATGCGTTTAACTTTCAAATTAAATTAAATATTATTTAATCAAATAATATTCAATATTTATTATTTCTCACCGGACCATTAAACATGGCATGCCATTCCTCTAAATTATGTATCGGGTTTTGAATAATGATTCTTTATTTATTAAATTAATATCACTACATTATTCACTAATAAATAAATAAATATTATATTCACTAAATAAAAAATAAATATTTATTAAATATTCTGTTCACATTATATTCTCTCAAATAACTAGTGATGAAATATATACAATCAAGCAAACATGAATAATTATTAAACCACATGGGGAATAATATTTATTAAACTTGTTAAATAATAAATAATAATATATTATTTAATTGAGATTCTGGATATACTTAGTGTATGACCCTCTAGGCCTCTTTCTCAGTGGAATTAGGAGAAGCATATTAATGTTCAAGGTTAGCATCTAACAAAATTTCAAGGCATCGATAGAGAAATAATTTAATGCTGTAATGAAATAATATCTTATACAGATGCTTACTTTGTAATATAATCTCTTTATCATGATATTTTTAATCAAGCAGGTTGTATGCTGGTACCATCAACCTATATGATCGATGCCTCTTTCTTTTACTTCATAGAAATTGGACTTGCCTATAAAACCCCATGACCATGGATTTATTTAGTCTATATAATTCCCATAAAAGACCTGAGATATTAACTTCCATTTAAAAATAGAAGGGAAAAATCCTCTCTCTCATTATTCATTAATGTAATATTACTTGTGATGCACCCAATGTATCATACCGTGTCGTGAACATTTGTCATTGCGGTTTTTTCCAATACATAAAAGTATGTGACTCATAATACTCACTAATAATAATCTTGAAGTTTAAGGATCAATACACATGTCCATAGATAGGAACATCCAATGACACATATAAATCTGAATTTCCTACTGGTGTGTCTCGTTCTCATAATATCTTGTTGGATATTACCAAGGGTGTACACCCTAAGAAGATATCTCAAAGTCCTATGAGTCTCTACCCTTGATAATGTGTATCATTAGTGTCCCTAAAATGGTATCATATAGATATAGAACATATATTTAATAATAGTTTCATAGCACTTTCGGGTTCTCATTATAGCGAGGAACTAATACGGCCTTTTAGTGCAATAGTTACTCATGGGACATTATCACATACTATGTCACACATTATAACAGTCATGATGTGATAATAAGTTTATTTATATAAAAAACTATGAAGACATGTTATCATAAAATACACAAAAGTTGGTTCTAGGGAACCAACTCTAACAGACTCCACTTTTACTAGAGCCAACTACTAAAACCTTCTGTCTGCAAGCTCTCACATGATACCCATGCTTCTACTGAGATATGCCTTTATTCAAGGGGTTTTCTATGTTCTCTTCTATGGGTAATCTACTTACCACAACTTCACCCCTCTGATAGAAAAACCTCAAGAGTTGATACTTCTAAATTATATGCTTTTTCCATTGGTGTGACCTTGTCTCTTTTGCAAGATCTGTTTATTTAGTATTATCACAATACAATGTGATAGGTTCTTTACTGGTAGGTACCACATCAAGCTCCTGGACAAAATTTTGAATCCAAACAGATTCTTTGGCTGCATCAGAAGCCTCCATATACTCAAACTCGACTATAGAATCAGTGACAATTGGCTTCTTTGAATTATTCCATCTCATAGAACCTCTATTTAAACAAAAAACATATCCTGATTGTGACTTCAGATCGTTCTAATATGTCTAAAAACTAGCATCAGTGTATCCCCTGATGACCATCTCCTCATCTTCCTTATACACCAGGAACATGTCATTACTTCTTCTTAGATACTTAAGGATAACCTTAATAGCATACCAATGTTTTTCTCTTAAATCAGCTTGATATCATCCTACCATGATCAATGCATAGGCAACATCAAGTCTAGTACATAACATGACATACATGATTGATCATATCCCTAAATCATGTGGGATCTTACTCATTATCTCTTTCTCATGTTGTGGCTGAGGACACATTTTCTTAGAAAGATGTAAACCATGTGACATTGAAACCAATACCATCTTGGATTGTTCCATACTAAATATCTTGAGTATTTGGTCAACATATGTACTTTGACTTAGTCCAAGAAGCCTCTTAGATCTATCATGAATGATCTTGATCCCTAGAATATAGGTTATTTTACCTAAGTCCTTTATGGATAAACAATTGTTTAACCAGTCCTTAACAGACTATAATACTGGTATTTCATTTCCAATAATTAATATTCCATCAACATATAATATAAGGATAATGATCGCATTCCCACTAAACCTCTTGTAAAAACACAACTCCCATTTTTTCTTAATGAAACCAAATTCTTTTATGGATTCATCGAATTGAATGTTCCATGAACTGGATGCTTACTTCAATCCTTATATAGATCTATACAACTTGTAGATTCTTTTAGCATCACTTGGAGTCAAAACCCCTTTTGGTTGTTTCATATAGACATCTTCCTTAAGGTTCCCATTAAGGATTACAGTTTTTACATTTATCTTCCAAATCTCATAGTCATGGTAATATTCTATATCAAGTATAATTCTTATGGATTTAAACATGGAAATTGGTGAAAAAATTTCATCGTAGTCAATTCATTGATGTTGTTTAAACCCTTTAGACACTAGCCTTTCTTTATAGGTATTTTATTTACCTTCTATGTCCATTTTCCTCTTGAATACTTATTTGCATCTAATGGGCTTTACATCAAATGGTGCATTGACCAGAATCCAAACATGGTTCTGATACATGGAATCCATTTCAGAATTCTTGGCTTCTTATCATTTTTTAGCTTTTGATCTCTCTATAGTATCCTTATTGGAGAGAGGTTCATCATTTTCAACCAATAAGGAGTCACCATCTTCTGTGACTAGAAAACCATATCTCTCTGGTTCTCTTACCTCTCTTATGCTCCTACGTAGTAGTTGTGTTTCCAGAATTACTTCTTCCTTCAGAATCTATGCAATCTATTCCTATACCAACTCTTGTGTATTTTGAGAATGAATTTCATTTAAGTTAATCTTTCTCCCACTATCCTTTTTGAGGATGTGCTCCCTCTCAAGAAATAAAGCTTGTATGGAGACAATCACTTTCTTTTATGAGGGTTATTATAGGTAGTATCCATTTGTTTCCTTAGGATACCCTATAAAGATATACTTTGTGCCTTGGGGTGCTAGTTTTTTGCCTCATAAGGCCTTAACAAACACCTCACAACCCCATACACATTTGTGTGAAAAAATGAGTTTCTTTTCACTCCATAGCTCAAAGGGAATTCCATTTTTCACTTTAGTTGGTACTCAGTTTAATGTGTATATCATAGTTTGTAATTAATATCCCCAAAAGGATAATAGAAGATCTGTATGACTCATTATCAACCTTACCATGTCTAATAAGATACTATTCCTCCTTTCACTAACATCATTCCACAATGGTGTGTCAGGTGGAGTGAGTTGAGATAGAATCCCAATCTCCCGTAGAAAGTTGATAAAATCTTTGTTAAGATATTAACCATCTCGATATGATTGAAGCTTATTTATCTTCTTACCAAGTTAATTCTCTACTTACTTCTTGAATTCCTTGAATTTCTCAAAGGACTCAGACTTATACCTCATCAAGTATGCATAACCATATCTACTCAATTCATTAGTAAAAGTTATGAAGTCATAATATCCACCCCTAGATTCTACCGGAAATTGTCCAAACACATCAATATGTACCAATACTATAATCTTTGTTGCCCTTTCACCCTATCCACCAAATACTGGTTTGGTCATTTTTCCTTGTAAACAAGCATGGAATCTTCCAAGTGGTTTTAGATCAGATGAGTTTAAATAACCATCTTGATAGAGCTTTGTCAAACACTTCTTGTTTACATGACCAATATGGTGATGACATAGTTGGGTGTTATATGAGTTGTGTGAACATGATTTGTTGTCAATTTCCAATACTTGGTTTTCATAATTTAATACATAAAGATTTTTATTTAAATGTGTCATACCATAACATATGTTTCCCTTATAAAAGAAACAATTTTTATTTCCAAACTTGAAAATAAACCCATCTGCATCTAGGAATGATACATAAATTATGTTCTTATAATAGTCAGTACATAATAAAAATCTTTTGAAACCAAAATCATTCATATTGGAAATAAAAGGTGGTAGTCAACAATGGTAGGGAGTCCTGCCTCGCACCATTATCATCTCTCAGATCCACCTCTCCTCTCACAATCTTTCAGAATCTACTTAGTTCCTGCATTTTGATATAGATTTGAGCACCAAAAGTTTTATCTGATCCCAATGTATAGATATTTAAAGATTACACTAGATAAAAAATGCATATTTATCTTCCCCTTGCTTTTGGGTGCAGTTATTCTTCCAGTGGTCTAGCTTTCCACATGAAAAAAATACTACCTCCTTTTCCTTTCTCTAACCTTAGATCTTTCTATTCTTGGAAGAACGGTGCTCTGGAGCTTTATAGTTATTACGAGTCTTGGGACACTTTGACTTGTTCTTCATTTTCTTATTCACCATAAGGACCACGTTTTTATCATGCCCCATGTCCTTATCCACTTGGAGAATCAAGGTAAGAAGTTATGAAAGACTCATCTCATTATTTCTCATATTCTAAGAATTCAATGTATCTAATAATTTTGACTACATAAGGCTCAGCTGGAACAGACTCGCCAATCTTAGTTATAAACAAAGCATTGGAGATCTTGTATATCCCTTGTATCACCTTCTCTTGATAGTGATCCTGAATGTAAGATATCATGATATATGCATTCATATCATCATGTTTCTTCAAAAGATTATTAGACATGGGTGATAACATAAAATACTGAACATCTATAGAATCATTTATATGTTTCTTATAGAGAGATAACTCTTCATCTCTTTCCTCATTACCAAGTGCATCATAAATAGGTTCTTCTAGCACATAGAATTTTATTTCACGATGAAGGATAAATTTTAAATGCCTTTTTCTTTTTTAGAAATTTATGCTGGTGAGAAGGTTATCCTTCTCAAGTATAGATCACAATAATATGTTTGAAGTCATTTTATTATTGTTTCTTAAAATAAGATGATTAGAGATTTTAGTAATTTATCTGATAAAATTTAGACAAATAAATAAATATTATATTTATTAATCTCTCACTATTTTATTGAAACCGAATATCCCTAACCATTGGCTTCAAAATATCATATTTCTTTGATATTCTAGTAGCAAGGATCCATATTCCCCTTATCATTACCCCAACTTTGGTTGGTCAAGAAACTTAAATGGTTTCAGGTAGGAATTCCAAATGTCAACTATATTGACTCACAATTACTTGATATGTTGAGTGGAATCCTCAATCCTAAAATCCTTAAATTGGATTTCCTCAACCCTTTCCTCTTAGTTACACCAAGTCCTATATTGGAAGTCAACACTTGTTATGAACTAATTTAAGTTAACCCAAAACTTCAAGTTAGAATTCCATGATAATTGAAAGCACCCCAACTTTGGCTAGTCAAGAACTTTGAACTATGGTTCGATTTTAACTTAAGTAGTGGAAGGTTATACCAACTTAATATATATAATTGAAGGATTTTATCCTTTTATGCATAAATTTCCAATTATTATATTTATTTCATTTTTGATAATATTAAGTGTATTTAATTAAGTGATTAATAGTGTATTAGATAATATTTATACATAATACAATTTATTTTAGTTCTATCTTACATGATTGTTAATTTCATTAATTCATGTGATCATAAAAAAACATCCATAATGAAATAACCATAAAACTTGATAGAAATAAAATAATAAAGTGGTATGATCATGAGCCTTTTATAAGGGTTAGTTTATCTAACAGTTGACAAACTAATCATTGACCAAATAGAAAAACACATTGAACTAATTAAGATTTTTGTTACATCTTTCCACTTGTCCACCTATGTATCTCTCTTGGATTGGTTTCACCTCAGCTCCAAACTTGAACCACCTCCACTAGCTTGGGAGCTTCATCCATTACATATGATTTTACTCACATGTAGGAGAGGGTAAATAGTTTACATAAAAGAAACCATGGGTAAGAAGGCCCTTAAATAATAAGAGGATAGAAGGCACACTGGCCAAAAATTTAATTTAATAATAAATTTAATGAAACAAATCACATACAAAGGTCTGGTCTATGCTCATGATCATCCACATGCGTGCAAAAAATTATGCATTTAATAAAACTAGATTTCAATTATTAATCATTCTTATTTAAGATAAATCGTACTCAAATAAATTAATATCATCTTTAATTAATCAATTATTTTATCTTAATTCTCATCCAAATTTTTTTGAGATTCTAATCCATTGTAATTTTAAAAAAATAAAATAAATTTATTTAAAATTAATTGTGTACATAAATATACCTTGGAGGCAACACACTGAATGCCCGACCAAATATACCCAACATGCATTATACTCGTATACTATTTATTCTTTGTGACATATAGAATACATGACTTGTCATTTACTCTCACAATGTGTAGTATCAACTTAATGATTACTAGAATTACATGATTTTTCTTTAACATGTCATGCATTAGTGCATGTAGAGTAAAAACTGTAATACGACTCATACATGATATTCATATCTGAACATTACATAGATATTAATTGAATATATATATATATATATATATATATATTAAACCTATCAGATAGTTTCTCCTATCAAATTAATGATCACACACAAGAACATATTGATAAGCTTTACACAGTATAAAAAATAAATTTTAAATCTACATAATTTGATAAAAGTACATTGCATGTACAAGCATGCTACATGGTGTATACATCACTCACCATGTATTTGCGACACATGCCTAGGGACTCGGCATGTAAACCGTGCCTTTGAAAATTAGAGCACACAGCGTGTATAATCGACCACATGGTGTGTGGTCTCCATGTTGCACAGTCACCAATCAGGTAGGTCGTTTATGGTAATACACAACCTGTTTATAACTCAAACGACCTACACACCATGTATGTGGGATACATGGCTTGTACTCTGGCTGACTGTGCACCACCTTGGCCTAGTCAACACATGATGTAAGAAATAAATACACCACTTTTCATTAATGCATAAAGTTTGAATTAATTTCCTAACTAATTCTCGGTGCATTGAACACAAGTACACAACGTGTAACTCTGGTTACAGGTTGTGTACTCCTGTGTTATTTGACTAGAATCCTTGACACATCTAGATGAGTTCCTTGATTTTATTTCATTCATAAAATTAATTGTATTGGTTATATCTATGAGGAATGAAGGAGGAAGAATAAAATATCGCAATTTGGATTAAAAGAATGATTAAACTTGAACTGAAAACTAAATTAAAAATGTATAAATCAATTAATGATTTTTAAATAATTATAAATAATTACTTGACTGCTCTGATACCACTTGTAGGTTCTGAGCATATCATAAGTGTGCGATGGGTCACTCCCAACTTTTATTTTTTCTATGATCGATGATCAATATGAGATTTACACAATGATAAATGTTGTGATCTATGGAATTAAATCAAATAATATAAATAAGGGATAGAATTATGGAACCAGAGATAGGATTATCGCATGTTATTTATAATCAATTTAATTAGTTGAAGAATTACCTTGTAGGAATTCTTTTTTCATTGATTGAACTAAAACAAATATTCATTGTACCATCATTGCGTTGTAGTAATCAAGAGAAAATTCCCTCTAGTGGTGATCCGCACGTGTTCCACAAATCTCTGAACATCGCCATAGGAATCTTTCGGTGATAACACAACAGATTCTATCACTTACGCTGTTTGCCTTTGATCACCTTTAGAACTGCTTCCAAAGCATTATCCTAGATCTCTCTTGACTTGAGAGTGGGAGGTGTATGAAGATATCTCTCTTCTATTGGGATAATTCTTAGATAAGGGAGCTCTCCAGGGCTTGATAGGATTCTCCAGATCCATTGTGCACAACCAAACAAATAACTTGGCTCTCAGAGAAAATAATATAATTGAGTTTATATATCGCTAAGGTTAGAAATAAATAATTTCACGAGTGACCCTTATTATTTATTTAATATCTACAGAACCCCATGTCAAATAATAATAATAATATTCTGATTTCTCGACATGCACTTAACTTTTGAATTAAATTAAATATTATTTAATAAAATAATATTCAATATTTATTATTTCTCACTGGACCATTAAACTCGATCCGCTATTCCTGCACATTATTTATAATGCCTTAAATAATGACTAATTATTTATTAAATAAATATCACTACATTATTTTCTAATAAATAAATAAATATTATATTCACTAAATAACAAATAAATATTTATTAAATATTCTACTCAGATTATATTCTCTCGAATATAATGTGACAAAATATATGCAGTCAATAAAACATGAATAATTATTAAAACACATGTTGGAATAATATTTTTTCAACTTGTTAAATAATAAATAATAATATATTATTTAATTGAGATTCTAAATATGATTAGTGTGTGGCCCTCTAGGCCTCTTTCTTAGTGGAATTAGGCAAAGCATCCTAAATTACGAGGTTAGCATCTAGAAACACGCCAAAGAACCCATATATAAATAAGTTAATGCTTCAATGACATAATAACTCATAAGGATTCTTACTGTGTAATAGAATCTCTTTATCATGATATCTCTAATCAAGTATGTTTCATGCTGGTGTCATTAACGTATATGCTCGGTGTTTCTTTCTTTGACTTCCTAGAAATTGAACGTACCTATAGAACACCATGACCATGAGTTTATTTTGGATATATCATTTCCATAAAAAGGTCTTAGATATTAACTTCTGTTAAAGAACAAAAGGGACAGATCCTTTCTCATGTTATTCATTAATGCAATATTACTTATGACGCACCCAAGGTATCCTACCTCACCGCGAACATCTTTAATCACAATTTTCATCAATACATAAAATTATGTGACTCATAATACTCATTAATAATAATCCTAAAGTATAAGGATCAATTCACATGTCTGTAGATAGGAATATCCAATTACATATATAAATGTGGATTTCCTACTGGCGGGTCTCTTTCTCATAATATCCTATCAGATATTATCAAGGGAATATACTATGAGGAGATACATCGAAGTCCTATGAGTCTCTATGCCTGATATCCTGTATCATTTATGTCCCTAAAAGTATATCATCTGGCTATATAACATATATTTAAGAATAGTGTCATAGCACTTTCGGGTTCTCATCATAGCGGGGAACTGCCATGACCTTTTCATGAGACAACTACTTTTGGGACATTATCACATACTATGTTATGCATAATAATAGTCATTATGTGATAATAAGTTTATTAATATTCAAAACTATGAATAGAAGTTATCATAAAGTACATAGAAGTTGGTTCTATGGAACCAACTCTAACAAATATCGCATATCTCATTCATCAGTTCATCTTCATCACAAAAAATCCTATCATTGAAATCACATCACACCCTCCATGATACACTCTTAAGAGTAAAGCGCGTTTACCAATACAAAAAAAAACCCCATTATCGAAAAGATATAATAACACACCTATAATTCCAGAAATATCGTTGACCAATATAATCATATTTTTATGGTTCTCTATGCTGTAAGACCCCCATACTATTCAAAATTCCATGCCCCACCTATAGATTTCCAAAATTATGAGAAATATATAATAAATCGAATTAGTTTCACTTGAATTTAAGATTTATTTCAAAAACTACATATCAATTTCACTATTAAAACTCTATATTTTACAAAGCTAATAAAATTTATAAATATTATTTCAGAAAACAAAAATTCAATGTTTATATAAAAAACCCATTTTCAATAATATAATCACAATTACAATAACAATTTTATTTATAAAAATTAATTTTTTTAAAGAAAACTATTTTTTTTAATAATACCTAATTATGGTTGGGGGAAACCATATTAAAATTCCAAAAAAATACAAAAAAAAACTAATTATTTGGAATAGAAACACGCAACATAATTCTAGAAAAGAAACAACTAGTCAGAATCAAAATCATGACCTAACTTCTAAAACAAACAAGAAATGTCATACATTTGGCCCTAAGTAGCATGAAATTTCAGGAAATCATCTTATAAATTTCAAACAAGGAGAAACTCCTCCAAATAAATTTTATGAAAATCTATTTTTGATAATAAAAAAAATCTTTAATCTCTTATGGAATATGGGTTTTAAACTTTCTGACATGCAATGTCAGACATGATGCATTCACTCGATTTTGAGTATCTCACTTGTATTTTTTACTAAAATATCATTTCAAACTTGAAACACACAATTTGAGTTAAATTGGTCACATCATGTGTCAATTTTACATGAGACTGATTCATACATGTTACAAATTACTTATGAATCATTTTCCTAAACTGTCAGGACAATCAGAGCGTGTTTTCTCAGTTTTTAGTGAGTGACACACTTTTTAAATTAAAATGTTAATTTTAAACTGATAATTGACACTTTGAGTCGTATCAGGAAAACCATGTATCGGATTGAGGTTCAAATGATTCCTACATATCATAAATTAATTATGGATAATTTTCAAAAAATTATAAAAATAATTCTAATGCATTTGCTCATTTTTGAGCATATTTGTTATCTTTTTTACTAAAATTAATGACAATTTTAAATAAAAAGACACAACTGAAGTCATAATGGTCACACCATGCTACAGATTGAGGTGTATTTGATTCCTATACATCAAAAATGATTTATGGATCATTATCCTAAAATATCAAAACAATAAAAACATGTCTTCTTAGTTTTGGGTATGTTACTTATCCTTTTTACTAAAATTAATGTCAATTTTAAATAAAAATACACACTTGGTTTCATACCGATCACACCATGTGTTGGATTGACGTGAAAGTGATTCTTACACATCACAAATGACTTATGGATCATTTTCATGAAATATAAAAATAATATGAATGTGTTTTCTCTATTTTGAGTATATCACTTATCCTTTTTACTAAAATTAAGGTCAATTTTAAATAAAAAGACACACTTGGAGTCATACCGGTCACATCGTGCATCATATTGAGGTGTAAATGATTACTAAACATCAAAAATGACTTATGGATAATTTTCCTAAAGTATTAAAACAACATTAATTGATTTTTTTAATGTTTTGAGTATGTCACTTATGTTTTTTACTAAAATGTCTTTCAAACTAGAAAACGCACTTTGAGTCATATCGGTCACATTGTGGGTCAGTTTGGAGTGATACTGATTCCTACACATAAAAAATGACTTATGAATCATTATACAAAATTATCAAGACAATCAGAGCATGTTTTCTCGGTTTTTTAATGAGTGACACACTTTTTGAACTAAAATGTCAATTTTAAACCAATAGCAGACACTTTGAGTCACACTGAGCACACCATGTATCGAATTAAGGTGAGGCTGATTCCTACACATAAAAAATGTATTATGGATCATTTTTCTAAAGTATTAAAATAATATAAATGAGTTTTATTGGTTTTGAGTATGTCACTTTTCCTTTTTACTAAAATTAATTTCAATTTTAAATTGAAACCACACAACTTGAGTCATATTGGGTACACTATGTATTAGATTGAAGTATTGTTTATTACACCATGTCTTTTTATCCTATAGTGAATAATAATAGTACATGAGTGAGTCACCCTTATTTATGGAGTCATTTCTTTGTGATCTATGTGAAAATTAACAAAATAAGTAATAGAAAAAAATGATAAGGAAATAAACTAAAAAAATTAGGTAAAATGATGATAAAATAGACTAAATAAGTTGTAGGAAGTCACATATACATGATATATGTGTACATTCTGGCACTTGGTATTTTTATCATACGTTTATAAACAAATCTATTTTATCTTGTGAATACGAGGACTTTGGAAAATCATGGTGGTGATGGATAAATATAAATACACAATTTATTAATAAATATTTTAAATAAAATAGTAATTATCATTGAAAATATCTCTTCAGAGGTGATAGTTTGTTGATGAAATATGATATCTCTCATAAATCTAAAAACATAATAACCGCAATATTTTCCATTGGTTTGTTTCAGATACTGTATAAACATTGATAAAAATAATTAATTTGTTTTGATATGTGTTTTTATAGTTAAATCTTATTATATATACCCTAATACTTATCCACTTTTAGAAGTTTATATAATCCTTGTACACGTGGACTTCCCGCATACCATGATTTTCATGATATTTAAATACCACCCTATCATAACATAATTATCATTAAAAAAAATATAAAATATATAACTTGAATTTATTTCTAAAATGTGGGATACAGTGTATTATAGATTTAAAAACATCATCAAATGTTGTTAGTTTGTTGGGTATCCATGCAGTGAATCTTGAAAATAAATCATTAGAGTATCCAAATTGACTGAAATCAGTAACCAATGTTGCCTAAAAATACAAATTAATAAGTAATGAAAGGAATAAAAAATATACTTGATATGATTAAATTGTAGGGTTTTAACCCTAAATCATTGGCAATAAGAAGAGTCTGTCATCCGTAAGCTTTCTTTCAAACACTATGGTTAGTTCTGCCACTATTTTATTAATTTGAACTGAATCCAATGAGATTAGTTGCGTAGAAGTGATGTGAGGACTAATGAGTCCATATATATGTTCACAGGGTAATCCCTTCAAATAGTATTGATATAGATTCCTACAAAAAATATGAATTGTATTTAGCTATAATTAACATAGTAGATCAACTATGGGAAAAATCATGAAAGCACACCTCATGTATACATTTACAACTAAGGATCCTAGATAATCATACTTGAGGATTTCGTTTACATTCTCAAGAGAAATGTATTCTATAATGACCTCTTCATACCTTTGTTCTTCCAAATCAACTATGACATTACTAACACTTTGTAACCTTGAATCAACAAGAGCCTCCAATGATAGTAAATATGGATATTGAATAGGAGGATTAAAGGTGATTTATGAAGATATTTTCGATTGGTTGGCTGATCCTTTAGATTGTTTTGATTCAACCTCTCATTTCACCCCTTCCCTTTGTCCGTCTGTAATAAAATTCATTGGTTCTTAACTTTTTCAATTAATTATTAAAGGTTTAGAATTAAAAATAAATTGGAAATGAATACCTCCTTGTTGAAATGTTTTCTTACAAGATCTAGAATCCATGCTATGAATATTCCAATAGCTTGCTCGACTGTATGAATATCTACGTCATTAAGTGGAACAGGTAGCTCAGCACTCAGATCATGTGTTATGCTAATCCTCACTATCACATGACATGTTGGAAGTTGTTTATTATGTTGAGTATCTTATTATATATTTTACACATTATACCTCATAATAAGGATATGGGTGGGTGTTGATAGATATAAATCACAATCATTTTCAACCTGAGAATATCAGTACAGGAAAGGTATTAGTGTCTTCTGGATTCACATTTTATAGAAACAATTATGTGAATATTGATTGTCTCATCTAAGACAGCTCTTTTAGGGGAATGACTCACCTTAAAGCCAGTGGGGGTGGATGTAGTGGTTTTTATGGAGTTGTTTCTTATCTTTGATTCCTCCCCATAACATTTTTTAGAAACTAATACTAATAATGAAATTTTTATTCAAGAGAAGGTAATCATACTTATATCTCTTCCATTTGTTTCTCTTTATCCCTTAGTTTTTTTATTTTCTCAAAATATGTTTTGGGTGTCACCCCAAAACCCGTACCACTGATGCGGTCATACTATTAAGGCTTCTACAATTCATTGATAGTAGTTATTCATATAGTACTAATTATGATGATTCCTATGTATAATTTAGTTAAAAAATATAGGAAAATAAGTAATTGTGGTTATATAATAGTGATTTAAAGCAAAACAAATTTTTATTATGTAATATTTACACATGTTTCCCACACTTTCTGTGTGTTTTCATTTATTAGTTTCCCATATTTATTTACATGTGCCTCCTTCCATAGCACATTACGTGGGATAGAAGTGAAATTGGATTTGGATTCATCAATATGAATATAAACATAGGAACATAATTATTTTGTTGTTTCATATCATATAAAAGTATTACATTATATTTAAAATGTATACCAATTTTTTTCAAGTGAAGCATACCCCATCCTTTCTTTATGATAGGGGTATGTTGGTTTTATTTCATGTTGCTTATTTTCAGTACTCAGTTTTTGTTTCATCAATTAAAAATTCTTAATCAAAGTGATTAATACACATATTTTTGAACAATTTATTACCAGCCATAATGTACCTTAAAATATGTATCCTTGTGATAGCTAGTAGATGCATCCCATGATTCTTGGATTATCAGGTGTACATACATATGCGGTGGGTGTGGGTTTATTTTCCCTTCAACATATTTGAGATAAAACTTCATTAGAATTTTAAGAAATCCTCTGTGATTTTTTCTAGAAATAATTAGTAAAAATATATTTCGGGATTCATATACTATAAATGCACTCTGGAAGGTATAATGAAGATTAAGTCAATGTTTCATTTTTTTTAGTAAAATAAAGAAAGGGTGTCATAATTTCACCCTGATATCTTCCCCAATCAGTGTCTTAATCATGGTCACAACATAGTTACATGAATCTACATCAATCAACATACATTGTCAAGTGGTGAGCCTAATGAAACAACTGAACATGGCATTTTGGGGGTTAATATCCTAGCCCCATGTATTATATCATACCTTGAATTTTATGCCTTTGTTTCTCACCTTAATAGTTTTTACTAACACCCTCATGCTACGATGCTTCTATTATTTCAGGTACATTAATTGTTTGTAATCTACCATTTCATCTTCTTCAACATCATCAATATGTTGTTCCTATGGATTGGTAGCATCATCATGTTCAGAAGGTTTTTGTTCCTCTACATTGGCGGCTCCAGTAGGTTTAAAAACCTGTTGTTCCTCAGGATTGGGAACATCGACACATACATAATTCATTATTTATAGAATTGGTTCAAGATTTAATTTATATTAAACATATACAGTAGTGAATGTATAATAATACGAGGTAACACAATGTATATCAAAAAAATATAACATGACTATTGAACTCTTTTTTAAAATGTTGAAAGGATTTGACCCCTCTATAGAGTATCCAAATTTCTTTATTATAGTCTTCTATGACATATAAGACCTCACCTACTTTGGGACCACTGCGAAATTATTATGATGTCCCAATAGACGGGTCATCCTCAATTGAATTTTTATCTAACACTTTAGGCATTTTGGTTGATAACAAAACAATTGACCACTTTTATTTTGAGGGATATGGAATATAAAATACATGTACTACCTATGATTCCCTTATAAACGATTCATCTTTGTACCCTTCCTTACTGAAATCCAATTTCGTGAATCCCAATTCATCTATTTTAATAGAATCTATGTTATCAACCCACTTTTATTGAAAAATCATCACTTGGAATGTTTTATAATCCAAATCTCGTATTTATATGATGGTGCCAAAGCATGAAATATTCACATGAAATGTATCTCTTTTCATGGTACTAGATAAATGCATTGCTTCATCCACAAGTGCAACTCCACTATTTTCAATTGTACTTACTTAATTATATTAATTTACATAGAATTTATAACCATTAATTACATAACCATTATAATATAATACATGAACACTTGGTCCTCTGGATAGTCATCGAAGTCATTCTGAAATTGAATCCATATTTTCATCTGACTCCTTAAAAATATGGTCTTGAAACCATCCTATAAACTATTGATTATGTGTATTTGATATCCATATTTTATTACTTGATGGATTCAAATGCATAAGAGTTTCTTTGTTGGTTTAAACATATAAGGAAACATCTAAAAGTTTATGAAAAATTTAAAGGTATTCCTACTCCTGATCTGTAATAGTGATTGTGACAACATCTATTCAAGAAATTATTTCTCCCACAAGTCACCCAATGTAATAATATTTTGGTAGACCAATTATTTCCTCATTGGATAGGTAGTTGGTACAAAATTCAACATCTTCCTTAAAAATATATTCCTCTATAATACAACCTTCTAACCAAATTTGAGTTTTGAAATAACTTTTCAAAAATATTCATATATCATTTAATGGGTTACATCCATCTATAATGTACATGACCATATAATCAAATATCTCTCATAAATTTAACCATCATATAAAATAATGTCAGTGGGAAAATCATTTCTAATACATATAATATGATGAAAATTTCCTTTTTCGTAGTTTCTAATTTCGCTGGGTTTATAACTTTGTTGCATATAACTTTGAAAAAGAAATATATCTTGTTTAATGTATGATAGAAATTCTTTGTAAAAATGAAACGTAAAACTAAATACATTATATCTTGCATCAAAACATGATTTTCATGTGATTTTAAACCCATTAACATTAAATTAGTCATTGACGTGATATTTTTGATATTCGATGAATACCCCTCTGGAACCTTTACATCATTCAAAAAGTTGAAAAACAGATATCTTTTCTACCTGGAAATAGTGTAAGTAGTTGGAGAAAAAAATTCAAATTTTCAACCTTCACGGGTGCCAACTCTTCCCATATTCTCATGTAAATCATATCCAATATAGGCTTAATTCCATCCTTTGTTTTGCTGAGTGCATTTAGTAACATGTCAATGACACTATAACATAATTTCTTTTTCAATATTCATAACATCAAGAAAATTCATGACATACAAATTATTCCAGTATGGTAATTCAGAAAAAACTAATCTTTTTTCTAATTGGTTTTTGTAAGTTTTCTCGAAAAGGTTTTACCAAAAGTTGTGTCCATATATTTTAATTTCTGAAAGAGTTGATCACATGTTAGTGGAGAATGTGTTGTACATTATTTTGAACACCCATTGAATGACATCATCTAAGATCGATACATATATCACCAGGGTAAAAATCTATAATGTCTAAGAAACACAATCTTTGATGAATATTTCAACCTAATTGACTATTTACATTTTTCGCAAATGGGAACCCCTTGAGTTCCTTTAATGTTATATCCTAAAAAAAATCCATAAGTAAGAAAGTCATTTACTTTCCTGTACAACATGACTCTCAATGTGAAATCTTTATTTCTGTAAATATAATAAAACATAACACCTGAATCCCAATATAATTCTAAATATTTGATTAATGGAACCAAATTAACATCAATATCCTTAGCCAGTTGTTTTGGTCCAAATATAATCATAGATAACATAATGTATTTTTATTTCATGCATAACCACAGTGGAAATTTATAATTTACCATTATAACTGGACATGTACTATGAGTACTACATTGAAAACCAAAAGGATTCACTCTATTTGTAGATAGTGCAAGATAAAGGTTTCTCGTATTATTTTCAAATTCTGTATACTTGTGATCAATTCTATTCCACCGAGGAGAGTCTTTCGGGTGATGAAGTTTCTCATCTTTATTTCTTGTATCTGTATGCCACATTAATTGTCTTATAGTCTCCTCACTTATATATTGGTGCCTAAACCTTAGAATGATTGAAAATTACCATACAACTTTCATAGGACCCGATTCATCTTTCTTGTATTGGTAAACACCATACTTTGGGAATTCTTTAAGAGATTTTTAGTCCTTGTGAAATAGTATACAATCATTTAGACAGATGTGTATTCTTTCAAAGATCAAACCCATTGAATGTAGAATTCATTTAGCATTATATTTTTGTCTAGGAAGCTCATTATCTTCTATGAGAATATCATTCAAGAGAGAAAGTAGTTCAGTAAAATTGGCATCACTCCATCCATTTCCATATTTTAAATTATACAGCTTCAGTATGACTGAAAATGTTGTATATTTAGTATAACCATCATAAAATGAATTCTTTTCAAAACTATTAAAATTCTCAAAAAAATTGGAAAATCACAAAGTTCATCTTCAACTATCATTTTAATTTCCTCAATATGATCTTCATCATCATTCACACCTGTAATCGCATCCTCGATGCAGTCTTCTTCATTGTCCACACATGTAATCATATCTGATGATCTATAAAATAAAAAGTTATCCCAGTCACTAGCTAAGTTCACTTTTTCCCCATGTTTAGTCTAAAATTTATAACTTTGATCTATTGTGTGATAGATCATGTGTTCTTTCAACTCCTTTGGACTAATTATTCTTGAATAAAAAAAGTGTAAACATGGACAAAGGATTTGAAAAGGGTCATATGCATGATCTTTTGTAAACTTGGTAAACTCTTTCACCCCATTCATAATCTTTTGTCATATAATTAACATCCACCCATTTTTATTCATATCCATCATATTTTATTCGGTAATATTAATATTTAACAAAATAAATAAATAAAATAGGGGACTTTCAAATAACACTACCACAAAACATGCCTTTAATAATGCTAGAAAAAAAGCATTGATAAATGTTCCCTTTTTCAGCACATTTTTTTAGTGTCGATATAGGGTTCCCTTTATCAGTGCTTTATTTTTAGCACTGATAAAGGGAACATTTATCAGTGATTTATTTTTAGCGATCACAAAGGAATCCTTTATCAGTGTTTTTTTAGCACTGATAAAAGTTGTATAAAATGAAATTATTAAATAACTAAATAATAAAAATGATTTTATTAAAGAAATATTTAAAATTTTATTATTTAAATAATTATTGATAAAAATGAATAAATTTATTATACTGATATAATATATAAATACTAATAAATAGTATATATTAAATATATAGATATGTAAAATGAAAATTAAACAAATAAAAAATAAAAATAAGTAAGTTGAGAAAAATATTATACAATTTATTAGTTAAATAATTATTGATAATGTTAATAAATAATATATATTAAATATATGAATGTATATAAATATGACTTATATAATATAAAATATTTATGCATTACATGAAATAGTAATATATTCAGTGAATAATGGTTTATAATTTAAAGTTAATATGAATTAAAAATACCAACTAATTGCATCGAGTAATGGATATAATTGAATATCGTTTGATTTTTCAATTTAACATAGATCAAAAGTATTATATTGGTTTCACATATATGTAATTAATGCATTTTTATATACAACGCACACACACAAATATTTTTTTGGGAATTTAATCAATTTCTATTATTTATTTTATATATATATTTTTACTATATTTTAATATTTTCAATATTCATTCATCTTTATCTCAATATATATCCATTTTTTTAACAACTTATATTTAATTAATCAAACTCATCCAATTTTTCAATATTGGTAAAGTGTACTCATTTTTAATTATTCAATTTTACTCGTTTTTAACATGCATGCACTTAAGATTAAATATTCATTAACATTATTAAAAAAATATTTGTAAAAAAATATTTATAAATATATATATATATATAAATGTATATTTACTATTTTTATTCATTTATTATTATAAATAAATCAATAATATTCATTTTAAAAGTATTTCTATAATTATAAATTAATAATTATATATATTAAAAATAATTATAAATTTATGATAAATTAATTTATATAATGAATATATTTACTATATTTATATTTATATATATTTATTATATATATATAATTATATAAATACATTTAATGATATAAATATTGTTTTTAAAAAAGTATTTATATAATTATAAATAAATAATTATATATTCAATGAATTATAAAATTATTATATTATAAAAATTATTATTATAAGTATTATAATTATATATAATAATTATACTTTAAAAAGTATTATTTTTTAAAAGAAGTATTATAAGTATTTACCAGTGCTAAAAAAGAACTGATAAAGATTCCTTTTATCAACACTTTTAGCCCTAATAAAATGCATCTTCATCAGTGATTTTTTGGAAGCATTGATAAGAGTGTCCTGATCTACTTTAAAAACCCTAACCATCATGAACAAGTTTGTGAAATCTGAGGCTCTCTACAGAAGCCACCTGCTCTCGGTGCTCCTTGTTTTCGAATGAAAGCTAGAATCTAGGCTAGAATCAAGGCTCCAACTATTCCAAGGCTCTAATCCAAGGCTTGATCAATTCAAGGGTCGAATAAAACCAAGGCTTGAATGGAATGCAGGTTTTTTGATATCTCTAATTTCCCTCAGTTATCCACTGAACCTTCTCATCCCAAATCTATGTATCCCAAAAACTCTAGATGCACTATCCTATAATAAAATAACCTATAATTCATTTCTTTTCAAATATATCAAAGTATCATCTTCAATGATAGCATGTGGCTCTCCTTGGTATTGTGAGACTTAAAATATATCAAACCTAATGTCGGTTCATGTTGTTGTGAGGTATAATAGGCTCCCAATACCTATATTCCATGACATCTACCTCTTTTCAATCATTAACTTTTGAAAAATTCATCTACATAGCAATCAGTATTTTCATTGGTTTGGAATATTCTATTGCAAATCACTTAGGAACCTCTTTTTCATATTTTTATTGAGAAATTAATTTGCTATGATTTCCTTGATTTGTCTATAAACCAAGGAAAATGTTTCACCAATCATAGACATTTCAATATCATACCACATACGATCCACACACAAAAATTCATCGGGCATTTTCAAATCCTCAAATATTATGTCTTCAACATATATGAGTAACAACATCCTTTGATCATTATTCTTATTTATATAGAGGTTGCGGTCAACTATATCTCGCTAAAAATCGAGCTTTCTTAGGTATTGATCCAACCTTAAATACTGGGAACTCAGTGATTTCTTTATCTTATATAAATAATTCTTTAACTAGCACACCTTTCTTGCATTTTCATCCATAACAAACCCATACAGTTTCTCAATGTATACCCCCCCCCCTTAATAACTACATTTAGTAACATATATTTTACATCTATTTGGAATACATTTAACTACAATTTCACTAAAATAGCCAAGAAAATTCAAATTGTTTCAAACTTGTCTATGGGAGTAAATTTATCATTAATATAAATTTCTTTGATCTAGGAGTTCCCCTTTCACACTATCCATTATTTATTTTGATCCACTTTTCCATAGTCAATGAGTTTATTACTGAACACCCACTTGATTCTAATAACATTTTTGTCTTCTCTCCATGGAACAATTTCCCAGGTCACATTTATATTTTTCAGATCAATCTTCTCATTAATATATTTGATCCAATTATCATCCTTGTCAACCTCTCCAAATTATGTAGGCTCTAATTGGGAAAAAAATGAGGTTTTCTGTAGAGTTACTCCAATTTTTTACTGAAACTCATCTATCACCAATGAAATTTTATTCATTGATTTCAACCTTGCTTGTATTTCTTATAGTTGATAATCCCTCTTCATTTTCCTCACCATCAATGTCTTATTTTGAGTTTACATTAGTTATGTGTTCTCCTCCCTATGCTTCTTAATTCAATATTAATTTCCTTCGATTTTTCATCATTATTTTAATTATTAACAATATACCCATTCTAATTAGTAAAAAATATCTATCTATTTTATCTTGTTATAATAAAAGCATCTCAACCCACCCTTTTTAAGTCAGTATTTAATTGTCTCATTATCAAATATGATCGATTTTTCACTACCACAAATAAATTTCTTCTTTCAAACACAATTACTGTAAATTTTTACCTACCCCAAATAAAAAAATGGTTCAGATAGTTTTCTATACCTTTGTAAAAATATGGCCATCTTTGAAATGATAACCCACTCATTAATACTTCAAAAATATCACTTCATTTCTTTCATCACACATCTAATAAACACTATATATGTTTTACTTTAACCCATATAAAAACCGGTCATTATTTAACATTTCCTTTTGGTTACATCTTTATAAGTATATAATGACCATCCATGTAATTCTCAAAAATGGGATACATTTCCCCTTTTAGAGAACACAATGGAGTACAACTTTCATCCTCATCAGTTTCATCTCTCGAACAGTTATTATTCCAATTTTTTCTTAGGAATCATCCCCAATCTATTTTATGTTTATTGTACTACTCTGAGCAGTATTCATCATATAGATAACCATTTCTTTGATTATTTAAAGAAACATAGATGCATTCCCACCAGAGATGGAGGATGAGTTCCAAACAACAAAATGCAATGATAACTGTTTAGAAGATGAGCTGACAAGGATGAAAATTTTCCATAACTTTCACCTTTGAATGAATTGAAAGGATAACACTTACCATAGTGGAGTAATTCTTTTCTTAAATTCAATTACCCATTTTCTTCAAATCATACTAAAATTATTTGAAACAATCAAATATTGAGTTTCCCTAATTAAAATTATCTATAAATTTCACCTTTAATAATGAATATATTATGTTTATTTGTTTATTTATTATATAAAATGAATACTTTATAAACCCAATAGGATATCTCTACTTTCTCTCACATGATTCAAATATTCAATCCAAGGTATCTTATTTTCTCCTCATCCTCCTCACTAGTTGATTGATTGTTTGGTGTGATCTATTTGTGTTTTTTATCAACATTCTTAATTTATTATGGGTGTATCTCTATGGTCAACAATGTTTTCATAGTAAAATCATTATCCATAGAATTAATGTATTGTTTTATATTTATGATTAATTTATTTCCTTTTAGTATTACAAATACAATAATTGTTTTCCTATATAGGTGGATTATTTTGTTCAAGTTGGGGTGGTTTGTTCAAAGCTTCTCATGCTCATGAGGGATTGGAATTTGAGCCTGCAACTAAGATAATGACAACAAAGAAATGAGTCGAGAATTCATAAAACCATCAAGAAAATGTGAATTCCAAATACTTATTTAATTTAAATTTTCTTCATTTTATCTACTATTTGTAAGTTAATTTCCTTATCATTATTATATAATAATTATTTTTTTTAAAATATAATTTTGGAAATAATATTTTTCTTTCAAACATCTGAAATAATCCACAAAAGAGATAAAATGTTTCTTTCTGCCAATGTTATCTTGTTTTCCATTTTCGTTGTCTTTCTTTGTAAAATTTCCAACTTTGTATATTGATTTGATGTTGTTAGCCAAAAAACCTTTTTCATTATTGAAATCCAAAATAGTAGAAAAAGCTCATGTGCCCATTTTTTTGAATTCTTGTGATATAATGGGCACATGAGATTCCTCTTCTCTTCTGACTTTCAACAACGAGAACGGTTTTTTAGATAAGAACATCGAGTTAATATATATATATGCAGTGTTGTCAGTTTGACATAGAAAGATAATGTAAAATTATTAACATTGGAATTTGGGATGGTTTTGAGAATTTATGATGTGTAGGAATCAGTCACACCTCAATCCAACACACAGTGTGACCGGTATGACACCAAGTGATTTTTTTATTTAAAATTGACATTCGTTTTAGTAAAAAAGAAAACTTACATACTCAAAATTGATCAAACATATTCTGATTTTTTTAATACTTTATGTAAATGATCCATAAGTCATTTGGGACATATAAGAATCAGCCTCACCTCAATTCGATGCATGGTGTGACCACTATGACTCAATTTTTCTATTATCAGTTTAAAATCAATAGTTTAGTTAAAAAAATGCCACTCACTATAAATAGATAAAACATGCTCATATTTTATTTATAATTTAGGATAGAGATTCATAAGTGATTTTTAATCTATAGGAATTAATCTCACATCAAACTAATACATGATGTGATCAGTATGAGTCAAAGTGCATGTTTCCAATTTAAAATGACATTTTAGTAAAAAAAGTGATATACTCAAAACCAAGGAAACTCATTCTTATTGTTTTTATAATTTATAAAAATGATTTATAAGTTATTTGAGATGTGTAGGAATGATTCTCACCTCAATATGATACACTGTGTGACTAGTATGACTCCAATTTTAAATTGACATCTATTTTAGTAAAAAGGACAACTAACCTACACAAAACTAAGAAAACACATTCAGATTATTTAGATAATTTAAGGAAATGATCCATAAGTCAATTTTTATGTGTATAAATCTTCCAAACTTCAATCTGATATATGATGTTCCCATTATGACTCAGTATTCTTGTTATTAGTTTAAAATTGATAGTTTAGTTCAAAAATGTCACTCATTGAAAAATGAGAAAACTCACTCATATTTTCTTGATAATTTAGGAAATAAATTAATAATTAATTTTTTAATTGTAGTGATTGTTCTGACATCAAACCCTTACACTATGTGATTTTTACGAGTCAAAGTGTGTGTTTCCAGTTTAAAATGACATTTTAGTAAAAAATAAAAGTGGCATACTCAAAAATGAGTAAAAAAATTAGAGTGTTTTGATACTTTATAAAAATGATCCATAATAAATTTGGGATGTGTAGGAATTAGCCTAACCTCAATAAAGAATATTATGTGACTAGTATCACTCCAAGTGTGTCTTTTTATTTAAAATTGACAGCAATTTTAGTAAAAAGGACAACTGACCTACTCAAAACTAAGAAAAAAAATTTGATTGTTTTAATAATTTATAAAAATGATCCAAAAGTAATTTTTGGAATGTAGGAATAATACACACCTCGATACAACACACAGTGTGATCGGTATGACTCCAAGTGTGTCTTTTTATTTAAAATTGACATCAATTTTAGTAAAAAAGAAAAATTAACCTACTCAAAACTAGTAAAACGCATTCATATTATTTTTATAGTTTAGGAAAATGATCCATAAGGAATTTTTTATGTGTAGGAATCATACACACCTAAATATGATACACTATGTTCCCATTATGACTCAATATGTCCATTATCAGTTTAAAATGGACATTTTAGTTCAAAAAGTGCCACTCACTAAAAACTGAGCAAACGCACTCAGATTTTCTTTATAATTTAGGAAAATGATTCATAAGTCATTTTTGAGGTGTAGAAATATATATCACATTAAACTGACATATTATGTGACCAGTATGATTCAATGTGTGTGTTTCCAGTTTAAAATGGCATTTTAGTAAAAAAGACAAGCGGCATAATCAAAATCAATAAAAAACATTCAGATTGTTTTGATACTTTAGGAAAATGATCCATAATTTATTTGAGACTATAGGAATCAGAAGCACCTCAATCCAATGCAGTGTGACTGGTATGACTCCAAGTGCATATTTTTAATATATAAGTGTCATTTTAGTTTAAAATGTGCATCACATCACCAAAATCAAGAAAATGATCCTAGATTATTTTCTCATCATTCTATATTATATTACTTATTAATTTACTTATCATTTTTATCTTATACTTATTTAGTTAATTTTCATAGAGATGATGCTTGAAGATGAACAATAAATGGTATGATGTCCAAAAATCAATCGTAAATCAATCTGATACACAATGTTCCTGTTATGAATCAAAGTTTAGTTTAAAATTAATGCTTTATATTAATTTATTTCTTTATATTATTACTAAAATAATAATTGTTTTCTTATACAGGTTTGTTTTTTCTCGAGCAGGTGTTAAGATTAAAAGAAAAAGGAAGACTGTTGTTTTGAATGTATGTAATAATTTGTACTTATGTAATTGTATAAACCAATGTTTAAAATGACTATAATATAGTGTTTTTTTCTTGTATTTTTATTGTAAATTTTATTTCACTTAAATAATATATTAATACATTATTTTTCTAATTTTTTGGTGTTTTTTTGTTGTGGTGTGCTGTTACAGCACACTGCACTAGTGTTGTAGAGTGTTGTTTCATCATACAACAGTATTCCCCAATATCAGTGCTTCTAAAAGCTCTAATAAATTACCCCTTTATTAGTGCTTTTTTAGCACTAATAAATGACTAGTGATTTTAATATCACTATGATAGTCATCACTGATAAAGGCCATTTTTAGTACTGTTGAAGACCTATTTTGTAGTAGTGTAAAGGGAACCCAAAATTTCAATGTTTCAAATAATTTCATCATGATTTGAATGAAATTGGTAATTGAATTTAAGAAAATAATTACTCCACTATTGGTAGGTTTTATCCAATGAATTCATCCACAATGATCACTAGTACTTAGTATAGGATGATTACTGTTAAGGGTGGTTCAAGTAACATAGGTGAAAGTCCAGAAGTGATGGGGGATGAGTCTTGGGAGAAAAATGCAATAATAAATATTTGGGAGATGTAGTTGATAAGTATGATAGTTTTCTCCTTAAATATAAATATTTATAGGCTAGGGAGTTGGTGAAGCATTGGACTGCATTTCTTAGTTTTCTGTCTAAAGTTCAAAAATTCAGTAGCAATAATTTGATTCCTACAAGGGGAACCTTGATTGGTGTGACCATGAGAAGTCTCAACTGGATGGTCTTACATGCACACATGTTGAGATAGTTGTTTCAGTTTCCACATTCAAAGAAATCCTTTAATTATTACATGAAAAGAAAAAGGCTTTTGGTCTAAGGACTGAATTTCAGTAGCACGTAGCTTCTTATGAGGCCAAGGTTATGGGAGTGGTGTCATGATGGATATCCTATGGGTTGGGTGTAGTTACTGACATGTCGTTTTCATGGTGTTATTATCAATCAGTGATAAATTTCCACTTCCCAAGAATCTTCAATGCTCCTTACCTTTGGTTGGAGTAGATGGTCTTCTTGGATGATACCAAGGTAATACATTATTTCCCTTTTCTAGTTTTATACTTCATATAAAAAACAAACTAATCCCTATTTTTATGAAAGGTATTTTGATATCATATCAGTAACCAAAGTTAAAATATAATTCAAGATGGTGATGTTGTAAATTCATTCAAATTACATAGTAACATAGGAATCCAATTATAGAATAGACAGCTTGATCATATTATCCAAAAAAACATGAGTAGGTTCACCTAAGTAGAAAATGTTTGTGTCCTACCAATACTAAAAAGGGAAAGGAATATGATGTTCTCAACATGACTAAAGGAAAAAAATTTAACTCTTTACAGAATAATTTAGAGATACAATCTACATAAATAACACTAGGTATTATTGGATTCATCATTTATGGTATGAGGTTTTACATACCTACTTTTGTTTCCATAACCATGAATAATTATATAAATTTAATTCTGTTTTTCATAGATATTAAATTGTTTTTATTATTGATAATGAAATAGTGATAGTAATATTATGATTTTATTTTGGTTTAAATGTTATAAATTGTTGTTTCTTATTTAAAACACACTAAGCCAATTTTTAAAATAATAGTACACAAAAGGAGATTAAATGAAATTTTCTTATGAAACTATTGATGATATTGCTATAAATGATATATGGGTATGCTATAAACAATGGGATTTAGTATTCCTAATGTTAGTACAAATATTATTGTTATATTTATACCACTATAAATTTTTTTCTAAAAAAATGTTTATTATTTTAGGTTATAAGTATTTATCATTGATATATTATCCAATATTTCGAGTTGACCATATCAATGTTTTCTAACATTTCATAATTCAAATCAATAATTTTTTTTGAGTTCTACCCTGGAAGGTTCATCAAATACCTATAAAAAATATTTAGCAATGAATAATTTTTTTATTATTTGTAATAAAAAAATATTTGTAAAATATATGAAATGTGAAAAATATAGAAGAAATACATAATATTGTTGCATAAAATCTTTCTATCCTAGGTATATTTGAGTTTTAGTATTCAATGTTCCTTCCAATGGGAAGTCATCTACATAGAAATGACCAGGGGGTTATGATCACTTGTTAGTAGTTAACAATTTTTTATTACTTGTTTAATATTATATCATTACTAAACAAAAATTACATACTTTTCAAATTCAATAAAGAATAATACATGGATATGATTCATTACAAAAAATCTTTATATGGTGTTTAGATTTTTTGAAATGTGTACCTTTAAATAATACATAACAATTTCATGTAAACATAACATGTAGAATGAATTTGATATTTATAGAAAAATTAGTCAAGTAGGAATACATGTTATATGTTTCATGTAATTTTATATAGACACAAACATAATCCATTTATTTCAATATAAAAATTGATTTTTAATTTCACTTCATTGAATAATAACTATGTAACATAACTGTTAGCACCTTCTTATGTAGAGTGTGTTTGAAACATCCTTATTTTAATGATAAAAAACCATGATTCTTTTGGTTCTAATAATTTAAATGTAGTATGATATCATTTTATATGGTAAGATGGTTTTTATGATAATTCGGCTAAGTGTTATAGTGAGTTACCACCATGACTTTTTATTGTCAACTAGGAGCTACCCTTGAGGAAAGTTTCTGCCAGGCAGGAGCTACCACCAACAAAGTAATCGTTAGCCTTTTCACCCCCAAGGAGTCACCGATAAACTTTTTATCACCAAAGATAAATCGCCAAGAACTGTCACTGTTTGACTCTGAGTCACCATTGGAATCAGAGACACCACCAGCCTGAGGTACCACCAGTATGAGCTTCCGCTAAATGTTGAGTCACCACCAGCTTCTGGTTACCGTTACAGTCTCAGGACTTTGACTTGAATGACTCAAACATCTATTTCGATTATAGTATAAATTGACCAAGTCTTAATGACATAGTCAAAGATGATTTGAGGATTATGGATCTCCACCAACTGATGTTGTTATATCTATGTGAAGGGAATCTCTCTCTCTATCTATAAAATGATGATGACTGACTAACAAACCTACAGAAAATTGTGTGATTGAATCTGTAATCCCTTATATGCTTACCGATTCATTTTCTGTGAAGATCAATAACACAGAAGCAAAAAATCCATTACAGATATTGATTGAGACACTGACAGAGATCAACTAGAACATTTCTGTAAAATTACAATGATTCTCTATTTTATTGTAAACTTTAAAAAGAAATCTAGAACTCCTCACCAAAGTTGATATGAGGACTTTGGCCATTCTAAACATACCAGACTGAGAATCTATATTTTCTTTATTACTCTTTCTTTTTTTTCTTTTGGTCAGTGTGTTGTTACTCTATTATCAAACACACATTGTATCCTTCACCTAACTGAAGAATACTTGTTATTCTATCCTTCCTTTACATCTATTTTCCCCTGGTGTTTTTTGAAGAGGTCCTTGTATAGCCTGTGATATCTTTACTTCCCATGTAAAACTATGGAAGAGTCTCTTTACCCTATACATCTTGTATATGTTGTTTTCTTACTTGATCCAGGTTGTGCATTTTATTATTATTATTATTATCTGCTTGGTAGCATGTGATTTCCAAGTGTAAGGGATTAAGACTCATCTTGAGACCAAAAATCTTGTTTATTCAACTATGTTATTGTGTTTTCTTTTATTACCAAAACCTATATTGTTTTTAAACTATAAACAAATTTATTACTTTGATAGTTAATCTTAATTAGTGTTTATATTTTTTTCTAAGTAAATTGATTTCAAAAGATAAGGTAATTCTAAAAATTATTTTAACTAATACATAATCATTCTTTGAGAAATATTTTAATAGTATAGATCTTATATCAATATACTATTTTGATTAATTAGTCAGTTTGTTTTATTAAAGGGATTTTATTTTAACTTAATTTTTAACAGAAATTTTTATTGGGAACTCAATTTACCCCCTCTTGAGTTACTTACTCTAATCAATATTTTTTATTAGGGGGTTTTAAATTATCTTTACAACTGTGATTTTAGTTGTATTCTTAATATCTCAAATTTCTTTCAATTCTTAATTTTAGTTCTTTATAGATAATATACTAGAAGGATATGCTACCAATAGACATCCTTATTTTAATGGTACAAATTATGCTCAATAGAAAATCAAAATGAAAATTCATTTAGAAATTATGGGTTTTGACATTTGGACTATAATAGAAGATCATTATGAAATATGAAAAACTTCTAGATCCACTTGGATTGATGCTACAAAAATCACATACAATAATAGTTGTAAATCTATAAATGCTTTGTTTTGTGCCTTGGGTGATGATGAATTTAATAGAATATCTACTTGCAAATATGCTTTTGAAATATGGGATACCTTATCTATTTCACATGAAGGGACATCAAATTTCAAAGAAATGAGACTAAACACATATACAATCAAGTATGATAATTTTAAAATGAAATTTGATAAACATATTTCTGATATGTATATTAGGTTCAATGAAATAGTGAATACTATGCATTCAGTCAAGAAACAAGTGATAGATAAAGATCAAGTCACTATTACAATACCAGCATTTAAAAGCATTGGTATTTATTAATGATACAAAAAAGCATGGATAAATGACATCTTTATCAGCACTAAAGAAAGCACTAATAAATTTAACCTTTTATCATCACTTTTTTTAGTACTGATAAATTAAACCTTTATCAGCGCTTTTTTGTTAGCACTGATAAATGGTAACCTTTATCAGTGTTTCTTTAGTGCTGATAAATGGAATTATTATTAGTGCTCAATAAAGCAATGATAAATTTAACCTTTCATCAGTGATTTTTTTTAGCGCTGATAAATTGAACCTTTATCATTGCTCTACTTTTAGCACTAATAAAGATAGATTTTATTAGTGCTTTTTTAGTGCTGATAAAGGTCTGAATAAATAAATTGAAATAATTAAGTAAATAAAAAATAAAAATGAGTATATTAAAAAATATTACAAATTTTATAAATTAAATAATTAATGATAAAAATGAATATATTGATTATATATTATTAAATATTAAAAATTCTATTAATTAGATAATTATGATAATTAATTTTAATAAATTGTATATATTAAATATATATATATATATATATATTAATGAATATAAATATGATTTATATATTACAATGTATTTATGTGTTTTATATTAAATAGTTATATATTCAGTGAATAATGCTTTATAATTAAAAAATAATATTAATTAAAAATACTAACTAATTGTATAGTGAAATGGACATATAATTGAATGTATCATTTGATTTTTCAATTTAACATAGATCAAATGTGTGTTATATTGATTTCACATAAACATAATTAATTCATTTTTATATAAAATGAACACATGAAAAACTTATCCATTTTTCAATATTTTTAACTTATTCAATTTCACTCATTTTTAACATATATGCATATGCATGAGCTTAAAATTAGATATAAATATTATTTTTCAAAAATATTTCTATAATTATAAATAAATAATTATAAAATTATAATAAATATATTTAAAAAGGAATATATTTACTATATTTATATTTATATTTATTTATTAACTATATATATATACAGTATTTTATTTATAATTATAATTATAAAGATAGGTCTTTATCAGTGCCTTTTTCATGCTGATAAAGATTAGGCTTTATCATCGCTAAAACATTAGCACTGATAAATTTGGATTTTATGAGTGCTTTTTTAGCACTGATAAAGACCTGCCTTTATCAATGCTAAAAATTAATTGATAAATATTCCTTTTATCAGCATTTATTACTTAAGCATTGATAAAAGTACTCTTTATCAGTGCTTATTTGTAAGCGCTGATAAAAGTGTATCGATATATTTAAAAAAACCTAACCATTTGCAAACTTGTTACAATATCAGAATCATTCCGCGGAAGCCACCCACTATCGATGCTTCTCCTCAGTTAATAAAATCTCCAATCACACCACTTTTCTTCCTTCAATTGCTCAAACATTGTCGAACATCTGGTGCCCAGTTGCAGTTAGGGTTTCCAAAGTGGATTTTATTTTACCTAGAGAGATCATCCTTGTGATTTTCTTTTTGTATTTTTTGTTTCCTTTTTGATTTCTTGTTCGATGATGTTTTGAGTTATTTTTGGTCCAGTCCTTGTATACCATTTTTCTTTTAGATTATGAACAAAACGATTTGTTTATGATCTGTTATTTGATTTACTATCTATTTGGATATCCTATTTTGGTCTTTTAAAATTGTTGTTTTGAATCAATTTTCTTCATAGTCTACATCTATACCCCATCTTTCTTTGCAAGCTTAATTCCTAGTTTTTAATTTATATTGATAATTGGTTGATAATTGTTCCAATTATTCCTTATCTATTTCTATATAGTGATCTTGGTTGTTGATCCCTATTTAGGATTTCATCTTCTTTTTAATACTAAAGGCTTTATAATTACAGTTCCATTGTGAGTTAATATGTTTTATGTTCATTCCATGGATGTTTTAGGTTTGGTTCCCCAACACAGAATCTATAACATGCTTATTTTAGTAATTTTGAAAAACTTAAGGTGTTTTATTAAGAATGGGTTAAATTTTCATGTTAACTTTATATAACCATAAACAAAAATAATTTTATTATAAATATCAAATAAAAAATTAATTATGTTTTCATAATGATCCATGATATCATATTATATCATCCTTCATGTTTGTGGTCATATTGAACAAAAAAAATTACATGTAATAATTAATGGATGAGAATTAATATGAAGTCAATTTTATTTTAATATATTTATTACATAAGTATAATTATTTTATTTTGATTTTATTGAATTGGTAAATTAGTATTAGGAACAGGTAGTTAAAGAAGATAAATGAAAAAGAAATATAATAAATTTTTAATTACATAAATGAAATCATATATTCTATTGAAATATTTCTTCAAATTGAATAATTTAGCACATCCTATTGAGACTAGGATCTCTAAAAAGTGTAATGGAAGAAAATTATAAAGATTATTTATATCTTATATTGAGGGATCATGATTTTAGTTGTTGTTCTAAAATGGTGGTGGAGGGGTTCCTTTATAATTGAGAAGTAGTTTCATTTTCTCAAATACCCATTCCTTAATATGTGATAAATAAAAATATAAATCTCATGTGGATCTAATGTGAATAAATAATAGATATTTTTTGTGAATTACCTGTAAATATTAAGGGTGGTTATGCATCACGGAAAATTAAATGAGGATCAATTGTCTATAACTTTCACCTTAGAATGAATTCACAGGATAACACCTTCCATAGTGGAGTAATTCTTTTCTTAAATCCAATATGCTAATTTTCTTCAACATAATGAAATTATTTGAAACAAATATATAAATGTTGAGTTTTCCTTATTAAAATATTCTATAACTATCACCTTTGATAGTGAATATCTTATGTGTATTTATTTATATATTGTACAAAATTAATATTTTATGAACCCAATAGGATGGATATGAATCCAAAATTGATGCACTCTAATCATTTGAAAAATGAGTATGAAGATGGAGTTAAATATTTCCTCAAGTTTGCAAGAGAGCATGCAGATGACCCTTCTAAAATCCTCTGTCTGTGTTTACATTTTTGTCATTCAAGAAAAATTAGTCCAAAATAGTTGTAAGAACATTTAATTTGTCACAGAATAGATCAAATCTATAAATTTTGGACTGAACATGAGGAAAAACTGAATGTGGACACTGATTTGGATGATACTAAGGTTTATGAACCATTTAATATGAATACCTTTGTAAATGATGATGGAGATCGCCTGGAAGAAATGAAAATGGTAATTGAAGATGACTTTCATGATTGTCCAAAGTTTTTTGAGGAGTTAAATAGTTGTTCCAATAAACCATTGTATACTGGTTATACTAAATACACAATATTTTCAGTTGTATTGGAGTTATATAATTTGAAAGTTGGTAGCGGATGGAGTGACACCAGCTTTACAAAACTATTTGGTCACCTGAATTATATGATACCAAAATAAAATGAACTACCATGCCAAACATATGATGTTAAAAGAATTTTATGTTCAATGGGAATCATCTGTACAAAAATACATACTTATCTAAATGAATTCATATTGTTTCACAAGGACCATGAATCACTCATAAAATTCCCTAAGTGTGGCTCATATCGATACAAAAAAATGAATAAAGTCATTCAAAATATGTGTGGTACTTTCCTATAATTTCGTAGTTTATAAGACTATATAGATGTTATGAAACCGCGAGATGATTAGCATGGCATGAAAATACAATAATTAAAGATGGGAACCTACATCATCTAGTAGTATCTACTCAGTGGAAGAAAATTGATTACGAGTTTCCTAAATTTGTAAATGAGCTGAGAAACTTGTGTCTTTCATTATCTATATATGAAATAAATCATTTTGTTGTAAAGAGTAGTACTCACAGTACATGGCCCTTTATGTTGGTAAATTATAACTTTCCACCATGGTTATGTATGAGGCGCAAATATATTATGTTGTCTTTACTTATATCTAGACCAAAGAAACCTGATAATGATATAGATGTCTATTTGGATCCATTGATCGATGATCTAAAATATATGTGGGATAAAGGTGTTATAATGTATGATACTCATATAAGTGAAGAATTCACATTGAGGGACATATTGTACGGAACAATAAATGACTTTCCCGCTTATAGAAATTTATCAGGATATATCATTAAAGGAATGTTGGGGTTTCCAATTTGTGAAAACACACATACTCAGTTTGGTTAAAACATTCCTCAAAGATTGTGTTTTTAAGAAGCTGGAATTTTTTACCTTGATGACATAAATACCAATCCTAGGCAACAACATTCAATGGGAATATCGAACAAGGTAAAAAAATCTCCAGTAATGGGCGATCAACTATACAATAAAGTAAAAAATATTGACATTGTTTTTGGTAAACCATTTTCAAAAAAAACTTATAAAATGAGGTTAGAATAAGAGATCAATTTTTATTGAATTATTGTATTAGAATATTTTGTGTTTTAGACATTTTCTTGATGTCTTTCATGTAAAAAATATATATTTGATATTGTTATTGGAATATAACTAAATGTTACTGGAAAAATGAAAGACAAAACCAAGGATAGGTTGGAATTTTTTGAAATAGGGGTAGGGGAAGAGTTGGCACTAGTGAAGGGTAAAAGTCATACTTTTCTTCCTCTAGCAGTTTACACTCTATCCAGACAGAAAAAATTTAAATTTTTCCTTTTCCTTACTAGTGTAAAAGTTCCATAATGGTATTTATCAAATATCAAGATTTTCATTTCAAGGAATAATTTGATGTTACAAAGACTAAAATCACACGACTATCATGTTTTGATGCAAGATTTAATTTCTATTACTTTCCATTGTATTCTGCCTCAAAATGTATGACATACATTAACCAGACTTTTCTTCTTTTTCAAAGCCAGATATAGTAAAGTTGTAGACCCGATTAAGTTTCCCATCATAGATAAAGATATTGTAGTCATATTATGTGAATTAGATATGTTATTCCCGCTATCATTGTTTTATATAATGGTTCACCTAATGGTCCACTTTGTTAGAGAGGTTCAACTATGTGGTCATGTCCATTACAGATGGATGTACCCCATTGAATGGTATATGAAGATTTTGAAAGTGTGTGTCAAGAATCAAGGTTGTCTAGAAGGTTGTATTGCAGAATGATATATTGTGGAAGAAGCTATTGAATTATATACTGATGACCTATCAAATGTTGAAAGCATCGGTCTCCCAAAGTCTCATCATAGCGAACACATTCTCAGTAAATATATTTCTAGAAGAGATGTTATTACAATTTCCTTGATAGAGCAAGAGGAACCACACCTTTACATATTATATAATAATGAATAAGTTGATCTATAAATTGGATCCCATAAAGAAATTATTAGGGATTTGAATCCATCAAAGGCTGAAGGATGGATATCAAATACACATAATCAATAGTTTATAGGATGGTTTAGATATCAAATTTATAAGGAGTTATCTGAAAATATGAATTCAATTTCTGAATGACTTCATTGGATAGCCATAGGACCAAATAAAAATGTTATATCTTACACTAGTTTTGTAATCAATGGTTGTATTTTCTATACAAAATAACATGATGACTTTAGTACGATGCAAAACAGTGGTGTTACGCTTGTGGATGAAGCGATTCACATATCTAGTTCCAAGGATAGAAATCCAATTTATGAAAATATATCATATTTTGGCACTATAGAACAAACATAAAAGTTGGATTATAAAACATTTCAAGTCCGACCTTTCTGTTTCAACTGGGTTGACAATATCAATGGAGTGAAATTTGATGAAATGGTCTTTGTGAAGGTGAATTGTAGTGTGGAAGGAAAAAAAGACGATTCGTTCATAATGGAATCACAAGAATTTAAATTATTTTATATCTCTAATATAACAAATAAGAATTGGTCGATTGTCCTACTGGAAACTAAAAAAATGTCCAGTCAAATGAAAATTCAATCGAGGATGACCCTTTCATTAGGACATCAAAATCTATTCATGTTGGTCCCAATATAGATAACATATTGTTCATTATAGGGACCATAAAGAGGGGATTTGGATTCTTGATAAAGGAACAAAATCCTTAAAACCTTTAAAAAATAAATAGAGTTAAATGATAAGATAAAAGGGTTTTTTAATATATTATGTTTTTCTTCATAATATTATATGTTATCTTCTACATTAACATAATCTAAATTAAATTTTTGACTACTCATGCATACAATGTCTTCGACACATGATGATGTTACCAATCCCTCATAAGAACAAACTATAATGAAGGAAACCCTTTAGAAAGATATAAAGGTAATGTTATGATATACTTTCTCTATTTTACCGAAAAATTATATAATGAAACATTGATTTAATTTTCATTATTCTTTATAGAGTTTATTTATTTTAAAATATTTTTTTCCATGTGTCATACCTTTACAAGAACAAAAATGATGTTGTCTCTACTCAATCACAGAGTTAATCTTATTTTTTTCACAGTAAAATCGTTGTCCATATAATTAATGTATTATTTCATATTTATGTTTAATTTATTTCTCTTTAGTATTACTCACATCATAATTGTTTTCTTATACATATGGATTATTTTTTTCGATTTGGGGTGGTCTTTCAATATTTTATGACCTTCTGCACCAAAACTTCTATATAATTCTCCCTAAAAACCTTTTCACCCCTCCAGTGTTGCATTTATCGCTTTCTTTCAAGTTATCTCCACTGCCTTTTCAAGAAGAGAAATGATGATGCCTCTACTCAATTATAGAGGAAATCTTGTTGTTTTCATTGTAAAATCATTGTATATAAAATTAAAGTATTATTTCATATTTAGGTTTAATTTATTTCCTTTTAGTATTACTCACATAATAATTGTTTTCTTATATAAGTGGATTATTTTGTTTGAGTTGGGGTGTTCTATCTACCTTTTTTGCCTTTTTACACCAAAACTTCCACAGAATTCTTCTCCCTCAAAACCTTTTCACCCCGTAGTGTTATATTTATCACTTTCTTCCAAGTTATCTCCACTGTCTTTGAAGAAAGATCAAAGATTCTACATCTACTCAATTACAAAGGTAATCTTGATGTTTTCACCATAAAATCATTGTCCATAGAATTAATGTATTGTTTAATATTTATGTTTAATTTATTTATTTTCAGTATTACTCACATAATAATTATTTTCATATAAATATGGATTCTTTTTTTCGATTTGGGGTGGTTTGCCCATCTTTTATGCCTTTATGCACTAAAAATTACATAGACATATTCTCCCTAAAAATATTTTCACCCCTATAGTGTCGCATTTATCACTTTCTTTCAAGTTATCTCTATTACCTTTATAGGAAGAGTAGTAATGTTGCCTCTGATCAATTATAGAGGTAATATTGATGGTTTCACAGTAAAATCATTATCCAAAGAATTAATGAATTTTTTCATATTTGTGTTTGATTTATTTTTTTAGTATTACTCGCATAATAATTGTTTTCTTTTACAAGTGAATTCTTTAGTTTGAGGTGGGGTCATCTATCCATCTTTCATGCCTTTCTACACCAAAACTTCCACATACTTCTTCTCCCTCAAAAACATTCACCCCTATAGTGTTGACATTTATCATTTTCCCTCAACTTCCCTCCACTACTTAATCGCAGAGGTAATATTGATATTTTTATAGTAAAATCATTGTCCATATAATTAATGTATTATTTCATATTTATGTTTAATTTATTCCTTTTTATTATTAATCATAATAATTCCTTTTTTATATAGATGGATTGTTTTTTTCTAGTTGATGTAGTTTGTTCGAATCTAGTCACACAATGTTAGTAGTTCGACAAAGAAAATAAATGGACTGGTATGACTCTAAGTACTTATTTTTATTTAAAATTGACATTAATTTTAGTAAAAAAGATATCTAACAAACTCAAAATCCAGAAAACATATTTGAATTGTTTTGATACTTTAATACAATGATCCATTAGTCATTTTTTACTTGTTAGAATCATTTTCACCTCAAACTGATACATGATGTGCCTGATATGACTCAATGTGTCCATTATCAGTTTAAAGTTTATTTTTGTCTTTAAAAAGTGTCACCCACTAAAAAATGAGAAAATATTATTGGATTTTCTTGATAATTTATGGAATAAATTCATAAATAATTTTTGACATGTAGGAATCAGTCTCGCATCAAATGGATTCATGATGTGATCCATATGAGTCAAAGTACATGTTTCAAGTTTAAAATGACATTTTAGTAAAAAAGATAAGTGATGTACTCAAAACTGAGCAAACACATTCAGATTATTTTGATACTTTAGGAAAAAAATACATAAGTGATTTAGAACATGTAGGAATCATCCACACCTCCATATGATTCACGGTGTGACCGATATGACTCAAAGTGCATCTTTATTTAAAATTGACATTAATTTTAGTAAAAAAACAGACCTAATAAAAACTTAACAAACACATTCATATTGTTTTTATACTTTATAAAAATGATCCATAAGTGATTTGAGACATTCATGAATCATCTTCACCTTAATTCAACACACGGTGTTACCGGTATGACTCCAAGTGCGTGTTTTTATTTAAAATTGACATCAATTTTTGTAAAAAGACAAAATGACCTATTCAAAGACGATAAAACACATTCAAATTGTTTAAATACATTGGTAAAATTATCCATAAGTCATTTTTTATGTATATGAATCGGCCACACCTCAATCTAATACACAATGTGATTGGTATGAGTCAAAGTGTATGTTTCAATTTTAAAATGACATTTTAGTAAAAAAGACAAGTGATGTAGTAAAAACCTAGAAAACACATTCATATTGTTTTTATACTTTAGTAAAATGATCCATAATTAATTTGGGAAGTGTAGGAATTATCTACATCTCAATCCCGCACACGGTGTGACTGGTATGATTCAAAATGTGTCTTTTTATTTAAAATTGTCATCAATTTTAGTAAAATGGACAGTTGTCCTACTCAAAAGTAATAAAACACATTAATGTTATTTTTATACTTTAATAAAATGATCCATAAGTCATTTTTTACATGTATGAATCATCTTTACCTCAATCTGATACATGATTTTTCTGTTATGACTCAAAGTGTCTGTTATCAGTTTAAAATCGATATTTTAGTTCAAAAAGTGTCACTCACTGAAAACTAATCAAACATGATCATATTTTCTTGATAATTTAGAAAAAATATTCATAAGTAATTATTTATATGTAGGAATATATTTCACATAAAACTAATACACGATGTGATCAGAATGAGTCAAAAGTGTGTGTTTCCAGTTTAAAATAACATTTTAGTAAAAGGAAAACTAATATACTCAAAACCAATAAAACACATTCAGATCAGTTTTATAATTTATTAAAATTATACATAATTAATTTGGGACATTTAGGAATCATTCTCACATCAATCTAATACACGGTGTGACTGATATGACTCCAAGGGTATCTTTTTATTTAAAATTGTCCTCAATTTTAGTAAAATGGACAATTGTCCTACTCAAAACTGAGAAAATACATTCAAATTGTTTTGATACTTTACAAAAACAATCCATAAGTCATTTTTGACATGTATTAATTATCCTCACCTCAATCCTATACACGATGTTCCTAGTATGACTCAAAATTTCTGTTATCAGTTTAAAATCGACATTTTAGTTTAAAAAGTTTCACTCACTAAAAACTGATCAAATGCACTCGGATTTTCTTGATAACTTAGGAAAACAATTCATAAGTCATTATTTATTTTTAGGAATCCATTTCATGTTAAACTGATACATGATGTGATCATAATGAGTCAAAAGTGCGTGTTTCCAGTTTAAAATTAGATTTTAGCAAAAAACACAACTGATGTACTCAAAACCGAGCGAACACATTCAGATTATTTTTATACTTTAGGAAAATGATTCAAAAGTCATTTAGGATGTGTAGGAATTAGTCTCACCACAATTTGATGCATGGTTTTATTGGTATTACTCCAAGTGTGTCTTTTTATTTAAAATTGAAATCAATTTTAGTAAAATTAATATTTTCTGTTAATTTATTTTTTAGATTATTACTAACATAAGAATTGTTTTCATATATAGGTGAATTATTTTTCTCGAGTAGGGTTGGTTTATTAAGAAATGGTATGAGTTGGGTCAGGATTAAAATACAAATGAATATTGAGGTTTTTGAATGTATATAATAATTTGTATTTATGTAATTGTATAAACCAATGTTTAAAATGTCAATAATATAGTTGTTATCTTGTGTTTGTGTTTTAAATTTCATTTCATTTAAATCCTATATTGGGACTTATTTTTGTTGATATCTGGTGTGTTTCTGGTACTACGGTGTGCTATTACATCACATTTCAGTGGTGCTCCAGTGTGCTATTACACCACACTGCAGTATAGCCCTTTATTAATTCTTTTAAAAATGCTGATAAAGGATGCATCTATCAATGTTGTTAAAAGTGCCGATAAATTTATAATTTATTATAATTTCTAAGAGAACTAATAAAAGGTCCTTTATCAGAACTTTTTTAGCACTGATAAAAGACCAGGGCTTTTGACCTCACTCATATATTCAGTGCTTTTCTAGCACTGATAAAGGTAATTTCTAGCACTGTTAAAGGCTTATTTTGTAGTAGTGAGTAACGAGTTTGCTTATATGCTTACCATAAATATGGATAGGAACATATGTTTCAATTAGAGAATATTGTGATGTGAGTAAAATACCTATCAAGGAATTGATAGGAAATATTTTGATGTATAAATGAGAGCTTAAAGTCAACAAGGAGATCGATGAAGATGAACCAAAAAGAAAATCAGAAGCCTTCAGGACTACTACCTCCAAACAAAGAGAAAAGGTACAAGCTGAAAATACCAGTGAAGAAGAATATCCTAATGAATGTGATGAATAAAAAGAACATATGACCATAATATTTAAGAAATTCTATAGGAAGAATAAGTTCTTTAATAAATCAAATTTTAGAGTAAATTATGGCAACAAGGGAAAGTGGAAAAGGATTGGAAAAATGATGATTTTCAAAATGAAATCACCTCCTATCAATTTAAGAGGAAAGGAAACATTAAATATGACTATCCAAAATTAAAATAAAAAAATAAGTACAAGGATAAGGATAGGAGATTCAATAAATCCATGAAAGAAACATGGAGTGCCACCAAATATCGCTCAAGTGATTCAGACGCTAATTAAGAAGATAAGTCTGATAGGGAAAATGTGTGCTTTGTAGAAAGCACATCATATGTACAAAATATTATTCCAGCTTCTCCTATTAATTTTCCAAACATTTCTAAAAATAAAGATAATGGTGATATTGAGGAAATCATGACTAATGAAGATTTTTACTATTATTGTAACATGCTGAAAGATACCTTTCATGATCTAAAAGATAAATATAAATCACTTAAGAAATAGCATGCTTTGACAAAAAATATTAAAACCAAACTTATTATTGAAAAATTGAAAAAAAAAATGTTGAAAGAGTAAAAAAGGATTAAAATTGTAAAATCAATATCTAAAGAAATAAACATAAAGTTTTACCAATGGTAAAAAAACTTTAACTCAAATATTGGGAAAGAAAGTTGTCCCCAAGTATATAACTGGCATAGTTTATCAACTAGGATAGAGAAAAATTACAAAGACTAGATTTACATCCAGTACTGGTTCTGAAAATTCATATACTTCCAGTACCTACTCAACTGGTACTAATAAAGTATTTATTTATAGAATATTACAATATATTTATAAAAAAATCCATTAGGAAATTATGGGTTCCAAAATCTCTTATTACTAACACAACTGGACCCAAGAATATTTGGGTACCAAAATCATTTTTGGCATAAACTTTATTTTGTAGGAAACCTTTTTGAGAACCTCCAGTAAAATCCTATAGTACCTAGATAGTGGATGTTCTGGATATATGTATGGTGAGTATTAAAACTTCAAGAATTTAATCAAAGTTGATGGTGTTAATGTCACTTTTGGGGACAATTATAGAGGAAAAAAATCATCAGCCTTGGAAAAATTGGTAATTCTAATTTAGTATTAATTTATAAGGTATTATATGTAGATGGTTTAAAATATAATCTGCTTAGAATTTCTCAATTATATGATGATGGATTTGATGTAAAATTTAAAAATAATGACTATCATGTTTTTTATGATAATTTTTTTTAATTTTTACTACTTTAATAAATGATAATATTTATTCTAATGATTTAAATTTTTATCTTCTAAAAATAATTCTTGCTTAAGTGTCTTTCACAAAGAATCTTGGATTTGGCATGGGAGACTTGTCCATTACAATATTCATTCACTTATATATCTAATTAGGAAAATACTAGTTAGATATATACCAAATATTGAATTCTTAAATGATAGAGTTTGTGATCCCTGCCAAAAAGGGATACTTCATTATATTTCCATTAAATCAAAAATGGAAATTTAAACCTCTCAGCCTCTAGAGTTAGTTCATATGGACCTATTTGGACCTTCTAGAATTTTTAGTTTAAATGGAAAACATTATTTATATGTCCTTGTAAATGACATATCTAGATACACCTGGGTATTATTTCTACCTCACAAAAGTGAAGATTGTTCTTACTTTATTAAGTATGCCAAATCTATAGAAAATCTAAGTAGACTTAGGATTAATACCATAAGAAGTGCTCATAGTTGATAATTTGAAAATCAACACTTTGAATCATTATGTTCTCAAAATGGTAATTATAAGGGCCCATATCTATATAGATCGACCCTTTGTGTGTTCTCGAGATTGAGGTGCTCAGGGAAGGCTCGAAGGAAGTATGGAAGGACTCGGCTGCTAAAAGATGGAAATAGAGAAGTATTTCATTTTCATAAAGAATTACACAATTTGAAATTGGGATTCACATAATGTAATATTTTTGGGCTTGAAAAAATAAAATAAAATGAAGAGGTGATAGTTTTTTTAGTAGAAAATGACCTTGAGGCATTACATGATGTGAAAGAGGATTACACGTCATGTAATTCCCCACTACTGTGTGTTTTAAAAAAAATTAACCTCTCAGGTTGTCAAAACCTATAGATGTAGTGGATCTCATTCGACTCCAAGTGACCCGACAACCCCTCTTTGATGTTTTGGGGATTAATTTATCAATGATTGATTCATATATTCCATGTTTCAATCCTTAACTATCATCCTTCGATCTAAGGTTCTTTTTTCCTCCATTATTGCGAGTTCTCCCAGTTTGATCTCTTTTTACTCCCTTTATCCTCTCCACATGATGGCGTATGATCTCCTGTTATACCAATGGGGTTTCTATTGGTTTCTGTTGGTGTGGTGGTGCCACAACATCCTCAGATCTTACGGGAGGAGTGATCAGAGATCCATTGCATGGTTCATTCTCATACAAAGAACATCGATGAGCTTTTGAGGTAGGGGATTCATTGATTCTTCATTTATTTAAATGCAATCATAGAGTTAGAATGATTTATCTCCTTGGATAACAATTAAATTCACCTAATTAAATACTTGAACTGGATTAAGGAATTGGTATCGATCATATAGAGATGTTGTTTCTTGTTACCGTGATAATGGTTTTCCTCTTTATTTGTTAGATAGTGTGATATCTATTCCTTTCTTGGTTTAGCATGTTGTTCTTGATGGAAATCGGTAAATAATTTAAAGATAGAATTGATTGATAATTAATTAGCTAAAGGTATTTAAGATGCATGTTAATGAATCTATTTTTTGTTGTTGCAATTTGATGATAATCAAATTGATGCAGATATGCATGTTTAATTGAATTGGTTATTGGACCTGAAGCATGATGATTCTTGTTGAAAAAATAATTAAAGGCATGTTAAATTAATTGTTTAATTAATTTTTGATATCTTTTTATATCTTGTTTCTTAGTTTTCTCGTAGTTGGAACCTATGAATAATGAATTGGTTAATTCAAGATAGAATAATAATCGATTGTGTGATAAAAAGATAATTTCTTTGTAGGGCAGGAGTTTCCTACTTTCTTGTAAAGTCCAAGTGCCTTATGCTTTAGATCCATGATATATTGTTGTGTGTTAAGGATGAATTCCTTGTTTTAGGGCCAAGAGACCAGTTTCTTGTTTGTTTCCTACTGCTTTTGATATGGCTGATCCTGGAGGGCTGTTGTGGTATGTGGAGAAGAGAGGACCAGATGTGACATGAGCCTAGGATAACTAATCCTGAAGGGTTGTTGTGGTACGTGTGGTAGGAAGGCCCGATTTTTGTGGCAGCAATTGACACCTAGGGTGGCAATATGCATCAGTTTATGCATGTATTATCTAGGAGGACACTGGAGATGATGGAATGGGTTGAAGCTGGTCTTACCCGTTGTTAGGAAATCTGGATTCTTATTTGAATATTTTATTTATTTATCTTCCTTTATTTACCCACTTCTTGAGGCAGATAGATGTATTTGGTTACTCTCTTTCCATGGGAGGTGAAGACACGTGGGGTATACCACATTCTCTCTGTGTTTAGATCCTCGTGGTTAGAAGTGTTTACTCTACTGCTAAAGGTGGAAAAGACTTGATGGGTAGTTCATCTACTCACTGTGTTGAGCCCCTTGTTTTTGGGGAGTTTAAAATGTTTTCCTAGAGCACCTGGTGATATAGAAAGTTATGATGTTAATAAATGAATAAATGTTTAACCCATGGGGTTGGAGCTTGCTGGGGTGCGATGTTGAGGTTGAAATTTTGAGAAGCCCTGGGCTCGGTTTGGTTATGCCTAGAGGGTATAGATCTTTATTGAAATGATAATGGTTAATTAATGGTTAAGAATTAATTAATGTAACATGTAACTGATATAAAGGGATAAGATAATTTAATGTAGCTCTTTAAATGGTTGTGTGATTATAGGATATCTGGCCATAGAAGTGGTAGCTAGGAGTCTGAGAGATGTTAGCTGAAGTTATTTTTGAGACTAGGATATTCCCTTAGTATGGTTTTGAGCTATATTATATCCTATAATTTTTGTGTTTCTATACGCTACTTCACCCTATCGGTTTGGGAAACTGAAACCCCGGGGATTCTGATCCCTAGGGGTGTTTTACCCAATACCTTAGTGGGAGGATGGATGGCTAACTACCCCCTTTGGCTCCAATATTTTCTTTGGGTAGATATTCGTGATGGTATAAATGATGGTTAGTTTTCCCATATATGTGTGTAAAGGGATGTAATGTCTTTTGTTTATTTCTCACACATATATTTTGGATATAGTTTTCTATGGACTATTATAGGCATAACGTGTATAGGTTGTGATGTCTTGTGAATCCTTACTCAGTGTATGGGATGTGATGTCATGAGGCATAATACCCAACGTATGATACACATTATGCGAGATGTGGTGGCTCCTGAAAAATACTTGGTTACTTTGGGTTATGTGGATGTGGTGATTTGTTTCATGGAGTGCATATTGTGGTGTTTCACCCATGTGTCTGTGGGATAACCTTTTGGAGTGAGATTCTTAGGATGTGTGACATTGGGGCAGAGTGGGAAACTAGTGGGGAAGAAATAGCAGGGTACCCTTGATATTCTTTATTATATAATATGATCTTGTATATGATACTTGGTGAGAGTATCCATGGTGAGGATGGGAACTTAGTATACCTATTTAGGTGAGGAGTTAGTTTCACTTATTGTTCATTGTGCTTTAGCATGATTTCTTTACTTTTTCATGAGAGTCTCTAGGGAGGATCCTATGGAGTATACTATTATACTCACCCTATGTATATATGAACTGTTTTTCAGGTCAGTTAGAGTATATGATAGATCATGATAGTTACTACTAGCTTGTGGGTTGCATGAGCTATTTGGTCTTCATGTTCACTATCATATTTACTTTCTTTTGATACTTGCATTTTTTCCTTTTAGTTGTAGTAGTTCTTGTATTACATTACATTTTTGTACTTGTATTTTCTTCTATATAGTAGTCTGAGAGAGAGTTGGTTAGTGTCTATCTTATCTCCTTATTCCGTATGTGTTTCTCTTAGAGGGTAATGCCTCCCATCTATATGTTTATTCACTACGGCAAAATGCGGGTTTAGCGGTGGTTTTATTTTCTATTTCGCGGCGGTTTTAACCGCCGCTAAATCGATTGGTGGGGGTTTTGAAAAACCGCCGCTAAATTGGGTGTCAGGAAACTATTCGCAGTGGTTTTCAAAACCGTCGTAGAACGTTTCGCGGCGGTTTTTTGAATTTTTTTTATTTTTTAAATTTATTTATTTATTTCTTTTATTTCTTTTATTTCTTTTATTTCTTTCGTATTTCTTTTATTTCTTTCATATTTCTTTTATTTCTTTCGTATTTATTTTATTTATTTCGTATTTATTTTATTTATTTTATTTATTTCGTATTTATTTTATTTATTTTATTTATTTCGTATTTATTTTATTTATTTTATTTATTTTATTTATTTTATTTATTTTATTTATTTTATTTATTTTGTGTTTATTTTATTTATTTTATTTATTTTATTTATTTTATTTATTTCGTATTTATTTTATTTAGTTCGTATTTATTTTATTTATTTTATTTATTTATTTCGTATTTTATTTATTTATTTCGTATTTTATTTATTTATTTCGTATTTTATTTATTTATTTCATTTAATTCGCATTACTTTATTTACTTTATTCATACATGCATGCTCATTCCCATGCACATGCCCGTGCACATGCCCATGCACATGCCCATGCAATATAAAGAAATACTGCATTTGGTGAGATTTGAACCCCTAACCTCTTGCATATTTTCCAAATATTTTACCACTCCAGCAAGCTCGTCATGTGATTAATAAAAAAAATTAATATACTTATATATACTAATTGAAAAAACAAATAAAACATAACTAATAGATATAAACTCAATAATAATTAATAATTAATAATTAATAATTATTGATTTATTAGTTATTTATTGATTTATTTGTTATTTTATTTGTTTATTATAATAAATAACAAATAAATTATAATAATATTTACATAAATTATAAAATTATGAAAATAAAATAATAAAATAATAAAATTACGAAATTAAAAGAATAACGAATAAAGAATAAAGAATAAATATTAAATATTAAATATTAAATATTAAATATTAAATATTAAATATTAAATATTAAATAATAAATAAAAAACAATAAATAACAAACAATAAATGATAAAAAATAAATAATAAATAATAAATAATAAATAATAATAAACAAATTATAAATAATAAATAATAAATAATAATAAACAAATAATAAATAATAAATAATAAATAATAAATAATAATAAATAATAATTAATAAATAATAAATAATAATAAATAAATAATAAATAATAAATATTAAATATTAAATATTAAATATTAAATATTAAGTAATAAATAATAAATAATAAATAATAATAAATAATAAATAACGAACTATAAATAATAATAAATAACAAATAATAAATAACAATAAATAACAAATAATATATAATAATATATAATAAATAATAAGCAAATAATAAATAATAAATAATAAATAATAACTAACAAACAATAAATAATAATAAATTACAAATAATAAATAATAAATAATAATAAATAATAAATAATAAACAATAAATAATAATAAATAATAAGTAATAATAAATAATAAATAATAAATAATAAATAATAAATAATAAATAATAAATGATAAATAATAAATAACACATAATTAATAATTATAATTAAATAAATAATAACCAATAAATAATAAATAATAAACAATAATTAATAATAGATAATAATACATATATAATAAATAATAAATAATAACTAATAAATAACAAATAATAAATAATAAATAATAAATAATAAATAATAAATAATAAATAAATAAATAATAATAATAAATAATAATAATAAACAATAAATAATAAATAATAATAATAATAAATAACACATAATTAATAATTATAAACAAATAAATAATAAATAATAAATAATAAACAATAAATAATAATAAATAAATAATAATATTTAATATTTAATATTTAATATTTAATAATTAATAATTAATATTTAATATTTAATATTTAATATTTCATATTTCATATTTAATATTTAATATTTAATATTTAATATTTAATATATAATAAATAAAATATTATTATTATTATTATTAATATATAATATATAATATATAATATATAATATATAATATATAACCAGTAACAAATAATAGATATTAAATAAATTAAAGTATATTATAAATAATAAATAATAAATGAAACACATGAAAAAGTACGAAAAGACGTGATTAGGGATGAAAAATTATGAAAACACATGAAAATAGATGGGGAAGCATGAAGAATGAATAATTAGAAAGCATGAGAACGCATGAAAACGCATGAAAACTCATTAAAACTCTGGAAAACCCCTTAAGAATTCAACATAATCATCATAATAACCCACAAAAAACCATTGATAAAGATAACAAGTCATGGAAACCTGAATAAACAGTAATAAATGGAGCAACTGTTAAAACTCGTCAAAACGGTCATAAAGTGACTTAAACATTGGACTCACATTAACGGAGATAACTTATGATCCGAGAGTCCATTCTAGATCTGTGACCAGTCAAATCAAAGATCCTAAAATGATTTTCAAGCTGATAGGTGAAAAAGATAGAATGGACCGGCGGATCGGAAGTTATGACCATTTAAAAAAACTGACGGGGAACGGGTGCTAGAAACGAGGCATCAAAAAACATAACAAACCCGATACCCACTAAAATGGCCATAACTTATGATCCAGGAGTCCATGTAGGTGCCACGACCAGTCAAACTGAATCTCATGGAACGAACTGTGATCTGACAGGCAGAGGAGTCCGAACTGGCACGCGGATCGAAAGTTAGGTCCGTTTGAATACAAGTTCGACGGGACACCGGTGAAAGAAACGGGGTTTCAGAGGCCTTCGGAGGGGTTTTTGGGGTTAAAAAACACAACAGAAGCTTTCTGGTGTCAAATTGGTGAGAATCTCTTTTCGCTGGCTTCGATTTGATATGTGGTAGAGCCCAAACGGACACCCGGAGTGAAATTTATGGCCGTTTGAAGTTGGAGAACTTTTTTCAACTTTCTTATAACTCTCATATCTTCTTCACCTTAGAACGTCTCATGGTTTTGATTATACGTGCCTCTAGATCTTTTCATGAGCTTCGATTTGACTATTCGTGGTGCTCCAACAGATGCCCGGATCAAAAGTTATGTTCGTTTTAGTGATTTTAGTGTTTCTCATGTTTTTTTATTTTTTTCCTTGCATTTCGCGGCGGTTTTACCCAAATTGCCGCTATTTCATGGGGGTTTGTTAAAAAACCGCCTCTAATCCTCAAAAAAAAATTAAAAAAAATTAAGAAAATTAAATAAAAAAAAAAGACATTTCGCGACTGTTTTTAAACCGCCGTGAAACGACCGTTTTCTTGTAGTGATTATACCCTCAGTTTTAGTCTCCAACCTAGGTCTTACTGGAGGTGGTACTCGGGGTTCATTATCTCTCTTCTCCCATTGTTGGCCTAGGAAGGGTACACTTTTTGGGTATGGTTCATGACAGAGTGTTATCAGAGGTCTGGATGAGGGATAGGATGGATTTTGTAGTTAGGCGCATGTGAGGTTTCATGGGTTTGTAGGGAAACTATGTTAGCTAAATTCAACAAGCATTGTAAATAAGGGAGACTAGCTGAGACATAGGTAATTAGGGCCTCCTGTGATCTGATGAATGGAACTTTAAGCTTACAGTGGCTACTAAATGAGGTGATATTGGTTGCAGGGTAGAGACCAAGGAAAGGATCATTAATCCTTCTTCTTTGTGCATGTGTTTGAATGGGTAGACCTTGGGATAGGTTAACCTAAAATTAAAAAAAGAAAACAATTAATTAATGTTAAAGTCTTCCATATTCCAAGTTTAGGATCTCTAATTGTTTTTTATTTTGAATTCATGACTCTATGTTGATTTCCTTGTTAGATTCATGCAGAATATGTTCATCAGGTTGTGCTAGTAGATCACCACAAGGTATAGGTTGACAACGACGACACTTGGAGGAGGAAACTATGAGAATTTCAGTGCCAAAGTCTATAGTGGTATGAGGTATCCATTTTGGATGTAATCATAGAATAATAGTTAGAGGAGGTTGGGATAGCTTTATGTTTGATCCTTGATCGGAATGAGAATTGGGTGTCATTGGATTTTATGATGTTTCATGGTGTGGTGAGGTAGTGGTAGTTCTTGTTCCTCAGAGATCATGAGGATTTGGTAGTCTTGTGGGAGGGGTTCCAAGACCAGTTCAGAGCCAATTTTATTTCTTTGTCTACGAAGGTGACTAGTGGCCTGGAGATGTTTACCCTTTGGCAGTGGAGCTCCATTGTGTGAGAGTTTGGAATCTTTTTCTGGAACCTTCTGCAATATTCTTAGAACTTATTTCTAGATGAGGAGGCCAGGGTAAGGCATTTTGAGGAGGCTTTGAATCTAGAGATTTGTCTCCGAGTCACCCCATTTATTTTGAATATGTATCTTGGGGTGCTGAAAATAGTAGAGTTCATTAAGAGGATGTTATCTAGAACTGGATCATCATGATAGGGGAGTTGTCAAGATTCTTCACAAAGCAGAGCTATGATTCGGGGTTCCCAATCATCATGAGAGAAGAACTTCTAATTAGTCAGGGGTAGGTCTCAACCCTCAATGTCTCGTTTCCCTAGGGGTGGTGGATCTCATACATATTCTAAGGGATAAAATGAATGTTTTTATTGTGGATGTTGATTCTATCATTGGCGAGAGTTCCCAACCTTTGTGAGTATTCCGCATGTGCCAGTTGTTCCACTTCAGGTTCCTCCATTGAGGTAGTTCCATATAAGGAAGGAGGAGGAGGATGCTCTAGTTTGGGATCAGTAGAGAGTAGATGGGGAAAGTAGAGGATAGCCCCGGGATTCTCCCCATCTCTAGGGAGCAGAGTGTGTCCATTGATGTGGTCTTCATCATGGCCAGATAGTTTGTAGAGCGAGTAGTGGTCAACTTCATGCTTTAGTGTTACCAGTGCCAGGTGAGCCAGATGTCATTCAAGGAACCCTTTTCTTGTTTTCTACTTGGGTGCATTCTTTGTTTGATCTAGGATCAATGCACTCCTTCATATCACATACCCTTTTCCATTCTTTTGTACTTGAGGTAGAGATACTTCAAATTCCCTTGGAATTGACTATGTTAGTTGGAGGTTGAGATAACTTGTTTGAATTTTTTAAAAACTGTGAGCTAGTGTTTGGGAAGCATTGATCATTGGGAGATTTTGTATGTTTACAGATATAACCATATGAAATCATCTTCAGAATGGATTGGTTGTATTCGGTGCAGGATATCATGGATTTCTTCAGGAGGCAGATTGTGTTCTTCGATTCTGATGGAGAGCCAGTAGTGTTTGTTGGTGAGCAAGATCCTCGAATGGGTCAAAGGCATGTTTCTTCCTTATCATCCTTTATAACTGATATAATGCCAAGTTCTTATGAGGTTCAGTAGTCGGTGTTTTCCAATTTCATAGAAGAGTACCCTAATGTCTTTCCAGAGGACATTGTAGCATTACCCCCTCGACAAGATATCAATTTTGGGATCGAACTACAACCAGACATGTCTTCTATCTCAATGTATTTGTATAGGATGGTGCCTTCTGAGTTGTGAGAGCTACGTATACAACTCTATTCTTTTTTGTAGTGTGGTTTTGTTTGGCTGAGTGTGTCACCATGGGGTGAACCAATTTTTTCATAAAGAAGTCTGACAGAAGTTTGTGGTTGTGTATCAATTATCGTCACTAGAAGTAAGTAACAGTGAAGAAATTCCACCCTCTTCCATGAATTGATGATTTATTCGATCAACTAAAATGTGCAAGTCAGTTCTTGAAGATCGATTTTCAGTCAATATATCATTAGATGTGTGTAAAGGATGGGGATATCCCAAAGACTGATTTTTGTTGTTGTTAGGCGTATTATGAGTTTGTTGTGATGTCGCTCAGTGAAATGAATACTCCAGGTGTGTTCATGGGGTTGATGAACATCATGTTCCTTGATTTCCTGGATAAGTTTGTGGCAGTTTTCATCAATGAAATCCTTATGTACTCCACATCTGAGGATGAGCATGTAAAGTATCTACGTTCCATTGTGGGAGATCTTCATCATCAGTAGCTATTTTGGAAATTGTATAAGTGTGAGTTTTGAGATCGAGAAGTCTGTTTCTTAGGGCATGTTATATCCCATTAGGGAGTAGCTGTAAAATAGAATTATTTGTGTCTTGGGTATCCCCCAAGATAGTAGTAGAGGTGTGAAGTTTCCTTGGTATTACAGACTATTATAGGAGGTTTGTATCCAATTTCTCTTAGGTTGTGACTCCTCTAAAAAAAATTGACCAGAAAAGGTCATGCATTCTTGTGGATTGATCAGTGCAAAAAAAATTGAGTATCTGAAGGGGAATTTGGTTAGTACTTCGGTTCTTTGTCTTCCTGTAGAGGGATTTCTGTTTGAGGTTTTCTATGATGATTTGTGTCTTGGGTTGGTTTGTGTTATAATGTAGCATAGATTGGTTGTTTCTTATAGGTATCGATAGTTACATCCCCATCAGTGTAACTATGCCACCCATGATCTTGATTTGGCAGCGGTGGTGTTTTCCTTCAAGTTTTGGAGACATTACCTCATTGGTGAGTGCTTTGTGGTATTCAAAAATCATAAAATCCTGAGTTATGGTTTCTCCTAGCGTGATTTGAACCAACATCAACATTGGTGGATGGAGTTCTTACAAGATACAACTGTAAGATTTTGTATACACCCAGAAAGGGGGATGTAGTGGCCAATGCATTGAGCAGGAATTCACGTAGTGATGTAGTGTGTGAATTAGGTTATTCTTGGAGGGTTATGGAATAACTTTGAACAATACATCTATAAATGGGAGAAGTTTAGAGAAGAGTTTTTATTTTTTAGATGACAGTGCAGTCATCTCTAGTGCAACAGGTGGAGGGATCCCAGTTGGGGGATCTTGAGGTGGAGGTCTGGAGAGACCGAGTTGTATGTGGTGAAGCCCCAGATGGTTGGTATGAGGAATAAAAATATTGGGTGTTGTTTTAGGGTAGTATTTCCATTCCCTTAGAGATGCATGAGATGGTTCTCGTAGAGTTTTTTAGTTACCCTTAACAGTACATCTTGACATTAAAAAGATGTATTGAGCCTTGATAGGTCTGTTTTGGTGGCCATGTTTGAAGCATACAATTATAGAGATTGTTTCTAGTTGTCTGGTCTTCTAAAAGGTTAAGTCTGAGCACCGTGTTCCCAGTGGTTTTCTCTAGCCATTAGATGTTCCTTAGTGAAAGTGGGAGGACATATCGATGGAATTTTTTATCGGTTTACCTCAATCTTATGGAGTTCATGACACTCTATGGGTGGTAGTGGATCATTTGATAAAATCATCCCACTTTATAGGGATAAAGGAATCAAGATTAGTGGAGGTTTTGTTGAGGGAGTATCTAGAGGAGGTGGTGAGACTCCATGGAGTCCCAAGGATGATCATTTCTGATCGAGATCATCATTTTACCTCCAGAATGTGGGGAGGTCTCTATCATGCTTTTGGTTCCTAGTTATGCCTTAGCACTACTTTTCATCTACAAATGGATGGTCAGACAAAGCGAACTATCCATACTCTTGAAGACATGTTATGCTCTTGTGTCCTAGATTTTTGAGGTTTGTGGATGAGGCACCTACCCTTGGTAGAATTCTCTTATAAAAATAGTTTTCACTACACTTTTAGTATGGCACCATTTTAAGCCTTGTATGGTCGACCTTTTCATTCTCCATTATGCTAGTTTGGGGTTAAAGAGTCAGCAATTCTTAGTTCGAAATTGGTACAGAATACTACAGAGATGGTTTAGGTGATTCACGAGAGGATGTAGGCATTACATGATCATCAGAAATCATATTTCTATCATAGGAGGAGACCTATGGAGTTCAACATTAGGGATCATGTGTTCCTGAAGGTGAATCCTCATCATTTTCAGTGAAGGTTTGTTCATGGGAGAAAGATTTATCCTTGGTTTGTTGGGCCTTTTGAGGTGTTGGATTGTGTTGGAGTCATGGAATATCAGATAGCACTTCCCCCAAAGATGAACCAAATACATGATTTTTTTTTCATGTTACAGTTCTTCCATTATCTTCATGATAACTCTCACATCATTGATTAGGGTGATATCGATGTTGATGATGATGCAACCTTCGAGGAGATCCTTGTAGAGATCGAGGACCACCAAGAGAAGGTGTTACATGAGTATGTTATCACCTTTTTTCTTTTCTTGTGGAATCATTATGGCATGAAGAAGATTACCTGGGAACATGAGTCATAGATACAAACTTAATACCCTTAGTTATTTGATGTTTATCTCTTCTCTTATAATGTTGCCCATTTTATGGTTGATACCTTTCTTGGTCGTGAGATAGATTTCTATTTTTCTTGTTGTGGATTGATCTATTTTGAGATGTATATCCCCCAGGAGAGTGTTTAAGGGTCGGTTGTGGTTATTGTGTGGTTTTGAACTTGTTCCTTTGATAAAGTAGTTGAGGTCCTATGGTGGTGGGAGCCTTGAGAGTTATCTCATGGGGTGGCTGTTTAGATGACCCCTTTTTTCTCTCTAGGTTGGTTTTGGATTCTCAAGGATAATAATGTTTTGACAGGTACTTCATGTAAGTTCTTGGATCTACCTAGATCAACTCTTTCTGTGTTCCCGAGATCGAGGTGCTCAGGGGAGGCTCTGAGGAAGTCCAGAGGGACTCGGATGCTAAAAGTTGGAAGTAGGAAAGGATTTAATGTCATGAAGAATTACGCAATGTGAATGTGGTAGTCACATAATTTAATATTTCATAGTTTAAAAAAATTAAATTAAATTAATAAGTGACGGTTTTTTGGAAGAAACTGACCTCAAGGCATTACATGACATGAAAGGGGATTATATTTTGTGTAATTATTCACTTTTGTGTGTTTTAAAACATTTTCCAACCGCTTGGGTTGTCAAACCCTATAGCTGCAGTGGATATCTCTCGACTCTAGCTGACCCGGTGACCCTTATTCAACATTTTGGGGAGTACTTCATCAAGGATTAATTCCTAGATTACCTCCTTTGATCCATAATGATCTGCCTTTGATCTAAGGTGTGTTCTTCCTCCATTCTTGCGATTTCTCCCATTTTGATCTATTTTTACTTCTGTTCTTTTAACCATAAGATGATGGATGATCTACTATGGTTATAGTGGGGTTTCTATTGGTTTTTGTTAGTGTGGTGGTGTTTTGGAATCCTCATATGGATGTAGTTATTATGGGAAGGGAGATCAAAGATCTGTTGTGTGGTCCATTCTTGTATGAAGAACATCGATGGCCTTTTGAGGTAGGGGATTCATTTATTTTCTATTTATTTATGTGAAATCATAGAGTTATAATGATTTATCCCCTTATATTATAATTAAATTGACCTAATTAAATACTAGAACCAGATTAAAGAATTGGTATCAACTGCATACCGATGTTGTTGCTTGTTATCATGATTATGGTTTGCCTCTTTATTTTCTATATAGTGTGGTATCTATGCCTGTCTTGGTTTAGAATTTTTTTTATTGATCTAAATTGGTAAAGAATGTAAATATGTAATTAACTAATAATTAATTAACTAAAGGAATTTAAGATTCGTGTTAATGAATCCAGTTTTTGTTGCTACAATTTGATGATAATCAAATTGATGCAGATATGAATATTTAATTAAATTTGTTATTGAACCTAAAGCATGATGATTCTTGTTGAAAAAATAATTAAAGGCATGTAAAATTAATTTTTTAATTAATTTTTTATAACTTTTTATATCTTTTTCCTTAGGTTTCTCATAGTTGGAACCTATGAATACTGAATTTGTTAATTCAAGATGGAATAAGAACTGATTGTGTGATAAAAATATAATGCCTTTGTAGGGCCTGAGTTGACCTCTTGCTTGTAAATTCCAAGTGTCTTATGCTTTAGAGTCATGAGATCTCATTATGTGTGAAGGATGATGCCATATTTTAGGTCCAAGAGACCAGTTTCTTATTTGTTTCTTACTGCTTGTGATATGGATGAGCTAAGAGGGCGGTTGTGGTATGTGGGGAAGAGAGGCATGGATGTGACATGAGCCTAGGATGACTGATCCATGAGGTTTTTTGTGATACATGGGGTAGGGAGGCCCAGTTTTTATGGAATTAGTCGACGCTTGGGGTGGCGAGATGCATCGGTTTATGTATATGGTGTAGGGGAGGACATCAGAGATGAAAAAATGGGTTAAAGTTGGGGTTACCTATTGTTATGAAAGATAAATTCTTGTTTGAATATATTGTTCTATTATTTTCTTTCCTTTCCCCACAACTTGAGGTAGACAGATGTGTTTGGTTACTCTCTTTCCATGGGAGGCAAAGATGTGCGGGGAATGCCACATCATTTCCATATTTATCTCCTCATGGTTGGATAATTTTACCCTCCTATTGCAGGTGGAAAAGACCCAAAAGGTATTTTATTTACCCACCATGTTGAGACCCTTGTCTTTGGGGAGTTTAAAATGTTTTCCTAGAGCACCTCGTGATATAGAACGTAATGATGTTAATAAATAAATAAATGTTTAACCCATGGGGTTGGAGCTTTCTATGGTGCAATGTTGATATTGAAATTATGAGAAATTGTGGGCTCGGTTTGGGTATGCCTGGAGGGTATGGATCTTTGTTGAAATGATTATGGTTAATTAATGGTTAAGAATTGATTAACATAAAGTGTAATTGATAAAAATCGATAAGATAATTTAATGTACCTATTTAAATAGTTATGTTCTTAAAGGATTTATGGTCTTGGCAGTGTAATCTGGGAGTCTGAGAGACGTTAGATGCAGTTGTGTATGAGACTAGGATATTCCCTTAGTGTGGTTGTGAGATATATTATATCCTATACTTTTTGTGTTTCTATATTCTACTCCACTCTATCAGTTAGGGAAACTGACACCCTGGGGATTCTGATCCCTGGGGGTGTTTTCCCCAACATCCTAGGGGGGGTGGATGACTACCCCATTTGGCCCCACTCTCTTCTCTTGGTAGATATTCAGGCTGGTATGCATGATGGTTAGTTTTCCCCAAATATGTGTGTATAGGTCTATAATGGCTTGTGGTTATTCCACACATATATATTCTGGATATAGTTTCCTATGGACTACTATAGGTATAACATATATAGGCTATGAGGTCTTGTGGATCCTTACTTAGTGTATAGGCTGTGATGGATTGAGGTATAATACCTTATGTATGATGCACAATATGCGAGGTTTGGTGGATCCCAAAAACTACTTGGTTACTTTTGTTTATGTGGATGTGGTGGTGTGTTTCACAGGATGCATGTTGTGGTGCTTTTTCCCAGATGTATGTGGGCTAGCCTTTTTAGAGAGAGATGCTCGGTATGTGTGATATTGGGGCAGAGCGGCAAACCAGTGGGGAAATGGTAGCGGGGTTACCTTGATATTCTTTATTATATAATATTATCTTGTATAAAATACTTGGTGACATTATCCATGGTGATTCTAGGAACTTAGTATACCTATTTAGTTGATGAGTTAGTTTCACTTGTTGTTCATTGTGCTTTAGCATGCTTTCTTTATTTTTTCACAAGAGGCTTCAGGGAGGATCCTACTGAGCATATTTTTATACTCACCCTACGTATATATAAACTATTTTTAGGTCAATTAGAGGGGGTAGGAGATATGGATGGTTACTACTATCTTGTGGGTTTTTAGAGTTATTTGGGATTCGTGGTTGCTATCATCTTTACTTTCTTTTGGTACTTTTAGTTTTCCATTTTAGTTGTTATAGATCTTTAATAAAATCACATGTGTGTACTTGGGTTTTCTTATATATAATAGTATGATCAAGAGTTTGTTTGTGTTTTTATTGTCTCTCTATTCTGCATGTGTTTCTCTTAGAGGTTAATGCCTCCCATCTGCATGTTTATTATACGCTCGGTTCTAGTTTCCAACCTGAGGCCTACTGGAGGTAGGAATCATGGGTCACTATCTCTCTTCTCCCATTACCAAACTAGGATGGGTACAATTTGTGGGGAGGGGGTTGTGATAATTATAATCACAACTTTTCTTCTCCTAGGACACCATATAAAAATGGTGTGGTATAAAGAAGAAATAGGAATCTTTAAGAGATAGCTTGGAGTATGCTAAATGAGTATGACTTACCTATTTACTTGTGGGTAGAGGTAGTTAACACAGCCTGTTATACTATAAATAGAGTATTAATTAGACCTCTCTTAAAAATAACACCTTATTAGTTATAGAATAATAGAAAACCAAAGGATAATTATTTTATATTTTTCAGTTTCAAAGTATTTATTCTAAATACAAAGGATAATCTGGAAAAATTTGCTTCCAAAAGTGATAAAGAAATTTTTCTTAGATATTAAACTTCCATAAAATTATATAGAGTGTTTAATAAGAGATTCAAAACAATGAAAGAGACTATTTACATTAAATTTGATGAAATTGATCCCAATCAGCCTAAGACTATCTTGGAGAACCCTGAGGATGATCTATCAAATATGAATATTAATTATAAACCTTTTGAAAGTTATTTTAAACAAGCATAAATTTCATCTAATGAACTTCCAGAACCCAAACATAAAGAATATCTTGAGAAAACCAGCCCCTCTTTTCAAAGAACTATTGGGACTCATAGAAACCACCCTTTAGATGTTGTAATAGGAAACCTAGATAGAGGTATACAAAATAGAGATTCCCTTAGAAATAAAATTAAACTCCAATCCTTCTTTTCACAGCATTAGCCTATGAACATTAATGATGCCATCAATTATGAATTTTGGGTGATAGATATGTAAGAGAAAATTAATCAATTTGAGAGAAAAAATGTCTGGAAACTTGTTGATAGACCTAAAGACACCTTAACTATTGGAACTAAGTAGGTGTTTAGAATAAAGTTTGATTATTTAGGAACTATAGTAAGAAAAAAAGGATAGATTAGTTTCACAAGGTTATAATCAAGAAGAAGGTATTGATTATGAAGAAACTTTTACATTTGTAGCTAGACTTGAAGCCACTAGGATATTGCTTTCCTATACAACACATTTGGATTTCAAACTATATAAAATAGATGTTAAAAGTGAATTCTAAAATGGGTTTATAATTGAGGATGTTTTTGTCGAACAACCCCCTTGATTTTAAAATCAACATTTTCCAAATTGTGTTTTTAAATTAAAAAAAGATTTATATGGTCTAAAACAAGCTCCAAGATCTTTGTATGATATGATTACATCTTTTATTATTTTAAATTTTTTTTCAAAAGGTATAGTTGATCCAATTATTTTTATAAAAAAAATTTCAAAAGATATTTTAATATTACAAATATATATAGATGATATTATTTTTGGATCTACTAAAGATTCCCTATATACTGATTTTTCAAAACTAATGTAAAGAGAATTTGAAATGATTTTAATGAGAGAACCCAAATTCTTTCTTGGATTTCATATTTTTCAAAAATAAAGAAGGAATTATTTTAAATCAAAGTAAATATACTAAATATCTTTTAAAATATTTTGGCTTGGGTATAACTAAAAGTAGTGATACTCCCATGAGTACCACATGTAAAATAGATCTTGATAAAGATGGGAATTCAATAGATCAAACAAGTTACAAAGGTATGATTGGAATTATATTGTAATTAACTGCTATTCAGCCTAATATTATGTTTAGTGTGTGTATTTTTCTCCCTTTTAAGAAAATCCCAAAGAGTCACACTTAATATCCATCAGAAGAATCTTTAAATACCTCCAATATACAACTAATTTAGGATTTCTCTATCTAATAGGACAATCATTTGATTTAGTAAGTTATACAGATAATGATTTTAGTGGTTGTAAGTTAGATAGAAAAAACACATCAGGAACATGTCATCTTTTATTAAAATCTCTAGTATCATATTGTAGTAAAAAAAATATGTTGCAATGTCTACTACTGAAGCTAAATAGATAGTTGTAGGAAGTTATTGTGCACAAATTTTGTGGATTAAACATACTTTAATAGAATTTGCATACGATTTTAGAAATGTTCCCATAAATCGTGATAACATAAGTGCAATAAACATTTCTAAAAACCAATATCTCACTCTATAAAAAATCACATTGATGTAATACAACACTTTTTGAGATATTATTATCACAAATATGATATAACTTTAGAATTTATTGGAACAGAACATCATCTTATTGATATTTTCACAAATCCTTTGAATTATGAAAGATTAAATTACATAAAACATGAATTAGGGATGATAAGTTTTGTTTGATGATTCGCCATTGGTTAAGTCACTGTTGGATAAGTCACCTTTGGTTGAGTCTCCATTGATAATTCGCTATTGATAATGTAGGTTTCGAGTGCAGTGGAAGTGCGTGGATGGGTGTACCCAACTTTAATTTTTTTCTGTTAACAATGATCAATCTATGATTCATCATGATGATAAAACTCTGGATCTTTATAATAGAATGAAGAATTAAAGAAAATAGGGGAGTTCCAGAACCATAGAGAAGATCATCATATGTTGGTTATAATTAATTTAATTAAAAGACAAGAATTACCTTGATGGAATTCTCTCTCCGTTGATGTTTCCAGTCACAATCTGGTGTGATCCATCATTACGTCACGGAATCCAAGTTTAGGATTCCTCTAATGGTGATCCACATGTGCTCCACGTATCTCTGGACATTTCCGAAGGGATCTCTGGTTGCTAGTGTGGAAGAGCCTTTGATTGCAATGTATGCCTTTGATCACCTTGAGAGCTACTTCAAAAGTGCTCTCCTTGATCTGGTGGAGGAGGATCTCTCTTGTAACTTGAGAACATTCTTAAAGGAAAGGAATTCCCTCTTGTCTTGAGATATTTCTCGAGATCCATTGTGTACAACCAAAAAGAATGGATAGCTTAATGAGAATAATGTAATTGGTATTTATAATACTTAGAATAATAAAATGAATTAATTAACCAAAGTCATTTATTTATTTCATTTAATTATTAGTAATTCCCCATGTCTAATAATAACATTTTACTATTATTATTATCACTTGACATGCACCCAGAAAATTAAACCTAATATTATTTAATTAAATAAATATTATTATTTCTCACAAATCCCCAGAAAAACTACACGGTGTGTATTTATTAATATAAACGATATGCACTTTTTTTCATTTTTATTTATTTCTTCCACCACATTTATTAGACCTTGAATATTTACTATTTATTTCTCAAATAAATATCACTGCATTACTCTCTAATAAATATATTATTTCACCCACAATATATTCTCTAAAATAACCATTGTTGAAATAAATTCAATAAGTCATCATTGAATAATTATTAAACCACAATAGGGAATAATATTTATTCAACTTGTTAAATAAATATTTAACTGAGATACTTGGACACAATTTGTGTGTGAACCTCTAGGACTCTTTCTCAGTGGCATTAGGTGGATCCTACCTAAATTCCATGGTTAGCGTCTAAAAACATGCCAAGTCACCCATAGAGAAATAAGTAAACACCGCAAAGACATGTCACCTCATACAAATGCTTACCGTGTAATGTAATCCATTTGTCTCAATATCTCTGATCAAGCGGGTTTCATGTTAGTTCCATCAACCCATGTGATCGATTATTCTTTCTTTGACTTCCCAGAATTGAACTTGACCATTCTATACCATGGCCATGGATTTATTTAGGCTATATAAATTCCACCAAAGGGAATGAGATATCAATTTCTGTTATGAAACAGAAGGGACAAATGTTTTCTCACATTATTTATTAATTTAGTATTACTCGTGGCACACCCAATATATCCAACCTCGCTGCAAATAGTGTGTCATCACTATTTTCGTCAATACATATAAGTGCACGAGTTTTCATACCCATTAATAATAATCTTAAAGTCTAAGGACCAATACACATGTCTGCAGATAAGAACATCCAATGACACTATGAAATGTGGATTTTCTACTGGTGAGTCTTATTCTCATAATATCATCCTGGATATCACTAAGGCCGCACACCATGGGAAGGTGCCTCAAAGTTTTATGTGTCCTTACTCCTAATGGCCTATGTTATTTTTGTCCCTCAAATAACATTATCCAGCCATAGAACATATATTCCAGAATAGTGTTATGGAACTTCTGGGTTCTCATCATAATAGGGATCCGCTATGACCGTTTGGTGCAACAGATATCTTTAAGACATTGTCACATGAATTGTCACGCAGAAGAACAATAAAGATATTATAAGGTATTTATTAATGAATAAAGTACAAATTGGTTGGTTCTAAGTCACCAACTCCAACAAACTCCCACCTAGACTAGAGCTAACTACTAACAACCTTTGACCTACTATCTCTCACATGATATTCATGCTTTTGCTAAGATATGACTTTAGTCATGGGGTCTTCCACATTCTCTTACATGGACACTCTACTCATAGAAACTTCACCCTTTTGATAGAAATACCTTAAGAGGTGATACTTCCGAAGAATGTGCTTTGTCCGTTGATGTGACCTTGGTTCTTTTTCAAGAGTCACAATTGTAGTATTATCACAATTCAATATGATAGGGTCTCTACTACTAGGCACCACATCAAGATACTAGAAAAAGTTCTGAATCTAGATGGATTCCTTGGTTGCATGATAAGATGATATATATTTGGACTCCACTGTAGAATCGGTGAAAACTAGCTACTTTGTAATCTTCTAGCTCACAGCTCCTCCATTGTGACAGAAAACATATCCTCATTGAAACTTCAGATCGTTATGATCTTTCTGAAAACCAGCATCAGTATACCCTCTGATAAAAAGCTCCTTGTCTCACCATACACTGGGAACATATCCTTAGTTCTTCTCAAATACTTAAGGTTAGTCTTAACAACAGTCCAATATTGTTCTCCTAGATCTTCTTGATATCTACCGACCATGATTAGTGCATAGGAAACATCAATCCTAGTACATAACATGACATACATTATAGATCCTATAGATGAAGCATATGGGATCTTACTCATCCTATCTTTCTTCTGTTGTGATTGTGGACACATTTTCTTAGAAAGATGTAGGCCATGTGACACTGGAACCAATCCCCTCTTGGATTATTCCATACTAAATCTCTTTAGTATCTGGTCAATGTATGTACCTAGAGTTAGTCCAAGAAGCATATTTGATATATCATGAATGATCATGATCCCTAGAATTTAGGCTGATTCACCTAAGTATTTCATGTAGAAACACTTTAATACTAGAATTATAGGTATTTTTGATGGGCTATTTGCGATGGGATCTCGTCGAAAATTGGCTTTAGAGATGGGGCCCCGTTGCAAATAGCCCATTGTAGAAAACGGCGTCGCAAAGATTATTTTTTGTGATGGGCCCATCTCAAATAATCCTCCGATTATATACATTATATATAAATAAACTTTTTTCGACGGACTGTCGCAAATACTATTTGTGATGGGGAACTTCCCCATCGCAAATAAGACTTCAATTATATACATCATATATATATGAACCTTTTGTGATGGGCCCGTCGCAATTAGTATTTGCGACAGGTCCATTGTCCCATCACAAATACTAATAATAAAAAGTTGTATTTAAATTATTTGTGACGGGAGCCCATCGCAAAAGGTCTCATCGCAAATACTAAACATAATAAAAAATATATTTAATAAAATTATGATTAATGAAAAAATTATATTAATATTATTAAAATAATAATAAAAATAATAAAAAATATTATTATTAAAATAAATAGACATTAGAAAATATAATACTAAAAAAATATATTTAATAAAATTATGATTAATAATAAATTAATATTAATTTTATTAAAATAATAAAAAATTAAAAAATTATTACAATGCTCAATATTTACAAAAAAATATAAAAAAATCATAAAATTTTATTATTATTAGTAAAATAAACAAATATTAAAAAATATAATACTAATAATAAATAATAAAATAATAAAAATAATAAAAATTAAATTATTCAATATTTGTACCAATATAAAAGATAGAAACTGTAAATAATTCATATTACAATAAATCTTCAATTCAAATGTTTTTAACATAAAAAAATCATTGGGGGTCATCTTCTGGAGGAGGTGGAGGAGCTGTAGGAGATGGTGGAAAAAACTTCATCCCCAAACTACGAGTCAAACGGCGCATGTACTCCATCTGCTCGTGATGTTTCTGTTGTTGTTGTTGCTACCATCGACGCATCTCCTCCTCATTTTGTTGTTGTTGTTTCTGTTGCTGCTGACACATCTCTTTATGCTACTTCTACAAACTCTTTAAGCTCAGACTGAGTTCGTAACTGCTCCTAATACTGTGAGGCAGAAGATGATGCCTCTCCACAAGCTCCTCTCGAGCTAGATGCTGACATCGCAGCAGTACCATAATAAGTACCAGGAGTCAAATGAGAGCTGATACCAACTACTTGTCCCTTATCAAATCCATACTTTGTCGCCTGCATCCATGCCGCATCATCGAAATGGTGGGCACTGGTCTGCTCAGTTATCTCGTCTTGACTCTCAGCCTGTGTCTGAGAGGTCGAAGCATCATATGACTCCTTCAATTCCAATTTGAAATTAAAATGGTGAAAATATTATATGCAGTTAATTTTTAAACTGAAAAAAAAAATACTAACCACAATCTGACACTGGCGATCACCTCTAATCTCTCCAGTGGCTGAATCATTGTACATCCTCCGATAAACGTCGAAATCCATAATATCGGGATGCTCGAATGCTGACAGAAATATAAAACAAATTGTTTATATTTAAAGTTATATAAAATATTTAAAAAATATACTTATTAGATGCTCTCTATGCGTACTGAATGTACGACTACCAGCTCGATGCGTCACCTCCTGTCTCCCCCGGTTCTGTCGTCCCACTGAATATCTCCTCTGAAATCCACCACCCAACCAGTGTAAACATAATCCATCCCAAATGTGATATGAAATGTACTCTAGCCAGTGGTCTCTACATGACTCGTCAAATTTTTTCACTCCTGATTTCTTAATGGTTGTTCTTCTCAAATTGTAAAAAAAACTGACAGAAACGATCACGCATAGACACATGCCATGCCGCGTGGATAGCGGCACGCATGCTATCATCGATGGGATACCATAAACCCTAAAAATAATTTATAATATCAAGTTATTAATAAAATAAATTTCAAAATAAATATTCATAATTTATGTACCAGCCAATGATCGAACATGTCGCACCGCACATCAACGGGAATCTGTTCTTATGTGATCTATGGCTGAGAAAAATAATTGCCCAAGATAGCGCTCTTTTTTCCAATAGCTACATGCGAAAAACTATGAAAAAAGAATAAATAATCAAAAAATTAGTATATATATAAATAAATAAATGAAAGCTAACTAAAATATACAGTTTACCATACCTCTGTGTGTGTGGATTGAAGCCAAGACGTGGACGTCGCTCGGGGATAGGGTCAGGAATCATCAGTTGTGCAAGACCGCACCCCTTCCGCATACCCCGTGAACCGTCAGTAGGCTGAGGGTCAGATGGTCCACAATCCCCCTCATCCAAAGGTAGATCAGCCTCCTGCAACTTGCGAAATAGATTAGGATCCATCTGAAACACAAAATAATTGTTGTTAGCAGATAGTTAAAAATAACTATTATATATAGATATATATTAGTTATGATTATAACCTGCATTTAACTTTGTCAATGTCTATCTTTATCCTCATCTTCATTGCTATCAATGTCAATATCTTCATCTTCCTCCTCAGCATCATCAATATCCATATGAGTTTCAGTTTCATCATCTCTTTTCATTTCAAATTCATTTGTAACATCATTAACATCTTCTTCATCATTGATCCTTAATTGTGGAGTGTCATCATTGATATTCATGTCTCTTTGTGAAAAAGATGGATTTTGAGCAGTCTCTTGAAAAATTAAAATTCCTTCCACTTCAGTGGAACCACATTCAGTTTGAGCAAACTGATTTTCCTGAGATTTCATTTTTATTATGCTCCACCAATTACTCAAGTCTCTTGAAGTAGCACAGTACTTTGCGTAATAAATTTTATGTGCCTGTTGAGCCGGTAAAAATGGTTAATTTACTTCAAGAAGAATTTTATATTTAATATCGAAGATTCCATGAGTCAGATGAACACGCAAGACTCTCTCAGTATCCAACCACCGACATTTAAACATCATTATGTAATTTTATCCTAGATAACACAGCTCAATAATTTCATCCAGAATGTCATAAAAGTAAACTTCAGTTTCTTTGTGATGTGATCCTTTCAAGAAAAGTACACTATTCATTGTTTTTTTTATTCCCCATATGCACATGTATGAAATCGAAAACCATTCACCACATATGCATGATAAGATTTAACCATTTTAGATGGTGGGTTACTCAATATACAAAATCGCTTATCAATTTTATCAACATGTTGAGATACCTAAAAATTTGTAAAACAATTATCAATATGATAAATAATAAATAGAATTGATATTAAACTATCAATAATTTATGTTACCAGTTTTTGAAACCATTGATAAAAAAATTTCTATCTGCATTCTTCAAGAGCAACTGTTGTAATTTGTGGAAGTTGTTTCTTGATATGATTATCATATAACCAATAAATAAAATAATTTTACATACTGTAACATAAATTATAGAATAAGTGATAGAAGCACTCACAGTACAAATGATGTCATTTCTTCATAGTTGAGCAGAATATATGTATGAGCTATGTGATGTTCATCATCTAAAATCCATCATTCATAAACTCCACCAAAACCAAGATTTGGATGATTAAAAAATGATAATTGATTTTCCATTTAGTCATTAAAATTCCCCTCATTTCATCCCATGCAATTTTATTTTGAGGGATATTGAGATTCAAAATAATGAGAGCAGAAAAAATCAATTTCCTCTTGCAAATAAGCTTTAGCAATTAAGCCTTCAAATGATGCTTTATTACGTACTTTTTTATTAAATTTCTTTATGCATCTCTTGAATGGTTACATCCATAAAAACTGTACTGGACCTCCACATTTAGTTTCATGTGGAAAAAGTAATATCAGATGTTCCATTGATTCAAAGAAATCCGACGGAAATATTTTTTCCAATTTACGTATAATTACAGCAACATCTTCTTTTAGTTTTCTTAGTGCATCATAGTCTGTTTTCACTACACAAATGTCTCAAAAAAAATATGATATGTCTGTTATCGAATCCCAAATTATAGAATTCAACAAACCTCTGAATCCAATCGGCATAAGTCTTTCCATTATAACATGACAATCATGACTTTTTAATTCGGTAATATAACCATTCTTAACACATCTGCCCAAATTGGAAGCATAGCCATCTGAAAGTCTCAAATCTGCAATCCACTGAAAAAATAGTAAGCGAATCTCTTTAGATAGTGTATAAGCTGATTTTGGCTTCATTAACCTCTGTGATATGACATTTTAAAATAGTTCAAGTTCTGGTCACCTGCAAATTTGGGAAAGATCTAATCGTACCATTACAGTATCTTTGGTCTTACCTAGTGTATCCCAAACTGTATGAAATAAATTATCAAAATAGTTCTTCTCAATATACATGACATCCAACATGTGGCGGACCAACAAATCAGACCAATATGAAAGATCCCAAAAAATGCTTCGTTTTATCCAATTATGTTCTTTCCCAAAGCCATGAATTTTCTGTTGGTTTACTATTGGGAAAAATATGATGGGAGGTAATAAAAATACAACTGATTTTAACTCTATACCTGAGATCATTTTTGGTGGTTCATCCCTTTCAATTGTACCTTTTCTAAAATGAGATTTGTTCCTCCGAAAAGGATGATCGGTTGGAAGAAATCTGCAGTGACAGTCAAAATAGAAAGGTTTTTTTTCTTTGACGAGCATAAATGCTTTATTGTATTTCATACAATAAGGACATGATTTCAGACCATGAGTACTCCAGCCAAATAACATTCCATATGCCATAAAGTCACTAATAGTCCACATCAATGTAGCTTTTAATATGAAATTTTGTTTCGTAGCAACATCATATGTACTAACACCGTCACTCCAAAATGCATTTAACTCATCAATCAATGGTTTCAAGTAAACATCAATATTCTTTTTTGGATGTCCTGGGATTAATAAGGTCAAAGAGATAAAAGTCTCCTTCATCAATATCCATGGAGGTAAATTGTACGGAGTTATAAAGACAGGCCAACATGAATATAGAATAACATAAGAACCAAACAGACAGAAACTATCAGTAGAAAGACCCAATCGCACGTTTCGGGCTTCTAAAGAAAAAGACGGATGCATACGGTCAAAATTTTTCCATGAATCACCATCAGATAGATGATTCAAGCTTTTATAAGTTGAAAACTTGGTTTTGTGCCATGTCATCATTGCCACTGTATTCTGAGACATAAATAAACGTTGCAACCTCAGTGTAAGGGGGAAATATCTCAACTGTTTTATTGTAATTGATCCAGACTTCCCTGGTTGAGCTTCTTTATACCTCGATTGTCCACATGTGGGACAACTATACAAAAAATCATTTTCACCAAAATATAAGATGCAATCATTTGGACATGCATGAATATTCCGATAACTAAGGCCCAGATTACGAACCATCCTCTTACTCTCATAGTAATTTGTAGGCAACACATTTCTTTCAGGTAACAGTGTTTTAACCAAAGAAAATATATGATCAAAATAGTTGTTTGACATTGAATTATCTGATTGAATAGTCATAAATTTTTCAACCGCTTCTAATTTTATTATCTTGCAACCAGGATATAATGCATCCTCAGCAGACCTCAACAACTCATAAAATTCAGATGGTGCCAACTCATGAGTTAAATCAATATCATCTTGAGTTTCAGTTTGTTGAACAGATGGACATGCAACATCATGTACTAAATTTTAAAACTGTGATGGATCTGGAATCAATTTATTAGTATCTTCTATGGAACTGTGTTCACCATGTTGATACCAAAAAACATAATCTGGTTGAAAACCAAACTACAAGAGATGTCCCCCAACCTTGTCAAATGTGTCAAACATTCTCATAGCACATTTTTTAAAAGGAAATTTTATCGTGCCTTCTGAAACATATTCTAGTTTTGATGATACAAATGATAATAAAGCTCCAACACCCTCAATATATATAGGATTTAAACCAGAACCGTTTAGATTTCTACGCTGATTTATCTAAGAAGGATCATCTAATAATGACTGTTGTCGACTTCCTTGTTCCATATTTTTATATAAAATATAAAGTCATTAATAATTTTAAATAATTTGAAATTATAAAAACACTATCTGAAAAAAAAAAAGATAAATAATTAAAACTACTTCTTAATAATTACCATTACTTACAGGAGACACAATTTCCAATGGATTGACGACTACTCTTTTATCTGATGACTCAATTACTTGAAACTTTCTCACATAGAAATCAGAATGAAGAATCTTCTTGGAGGTAGGCATATTCATTCTCATGCATATGAGAATGAAAATGCGTACCTCCGAGAAGATTCTTCATTCTGATTTCTCTTTGAGAAAGTTGCAAGTAAATGAGGCATCATACAAAAGAGCCCCCTTTTCGTCGATGAATCATCTTCTTGCAACTGTCACCGCCAGAACACGTTATGAAAAATTTATTCTTACAATTTTATATTCGAACTTGTGCATACAAGAGTAGATATGCATACGTAGAATTATACTTTTCATAATGTTTTGAGTTGTTGAAAGCTGAAAGGAGAAGAGTCATCGAGCAAAAGGAGTGTCGTCAATCCGTTGGAAATTGTTCCAAGTTATTACAAGTTATTACAATTTATTATAATTTTTTACAATTTATTTTCTTCCTAATTGTTCCTATTTTTTACTAATTATTACTAATTGTTACTAATTGTTACTGATTGTTACTAATTATTACTAATTGTTACTAATTGTTACTAATTGTTACTAATTCTTCATATTTATTCATATTTATTTCTAATTCTAACTATGTATTGCTAATTTTTACTATTTATTGCTAATTATTACTATTTATTGCTAATTCTTACTATTTATTGTTAATTCTTACTATTTATTGTTAATTCTTACTATTTATTGCTAATTCTTACTATTTCTTCCTATTTATTACTATTTACTTCAAATTATTACAAATTATTACAAAGTATTACAAATTATTCCAAATTATTACAAATTATTCCAAATTATTACAAATTATTCCAAATTATTCCAAATTATTTCTAACTATTACTAATTATTACAAATTCTAATTATTAATAATTGTTGCTAATTATTACTAATTCTTCATATTTATTCATATTTATTGCTAATTCTTGCTATTTTTTGTTAACTCTTACTATTTGTTGCTAATTATTACTATTTGTTACTAATTCTTGCTATTTGTTGCTAATTCTTAATATTTGTTGCTAATTGTTACTATTTATTGCTAATTCTTACTATTTGTTGCTAATTCTTACTATTTATTGCTAATTCTTACTATTTGCTGCTAATTCTAACTATTTGTTGATATTTCTTTCTATTTGTTGATATTTATTACTATTTGTTTCTATTTCTTACTATTACTTCCTATTTCTTCCTATTTCTTCCTATTTCTTCTTATTTCTTCCTATTTCTTCCCATTTCTTCCTATTTCTTTCTATTTCTTCCTGTTTCTTCCCATTTCTTCCTATTTATTCCTATTTCTTCTTAATTATTACTATTTATTACTATTTATTACTATTTATTACTATTTATTACTATTTATTACTATTTATTACTATTTATTACTATTTATTACTATTTATTACTAATTATTACTATTTATTACTATTTATTACTAACTATTACTATTCATTACTATTCATTACTATTTATTATTATTTATTACTATTTATTACTATTTATTACTAATTATTACTAATTATTACTATTTATTACTATTTATTACTAATTATTACTAATTATTACTAATTATTCCGGTTTATTACTAATTATTACTAATTATTACTAATTATTACTATTTATTACTATTTATTACTATTTATTACTATTTATTACTATTTTTTCCTATTTATTCCTATTTATTCCTATTTATTCCTATTTATTACTATTTATTCCTTTTTATTACTATTTATTACTATTTATTACTATTTATTACTATTTATTACTAATTATTAGAATTTATTACTAATTATTACAATTTATTACTAATTATTCCTATTTATTACTAATTATTCCTATTTATTACTAATTTTTCCTATTTATTACTATTTTTTCCTATTTATTACTAATTTTTCCTATTTATTCCTATTTATTCCTATTTATTCCTATTCATTCCTATTTATTCCTATTTATTCCTATTTATTCCTATTTATTCCTATTTATTCCTATTTATTCCTATTTATTCATATTTATTCTTATTTATTCCTATTTATTGTTATTTATTCCTATTTATTACTATTTATTGCTAATTATTCCTGTTTATTGGTATTTATTACTATTTATTGGTATTTATTCCAATTTATTCCTATTTATTACTAATTTATAATTTTTATTACTATTTATTACTATTTATTACTATTTATTACGAATTATTACTATTTATTACTATTTATTACTATTTATTCCTATTTATTACTATTTATTCCTATTTATTCCTATTTATTACGAATTATTCCTATTTATTACAAATTATTCCTATTTATTACGAATTATTCCTATTTAATAAGAATTATGACTATTTATTACCTATTTATTACTATTTATTACCTATTTATTACTATTTATTACCTATTTATTACTAATTATTCCTATTTATTACGAATTATTCCTAATTATTACCAATTTTTACTATTTATTACAAATTATTCCTATTTATTATGAATTATTCCTATTTATTACGAATTATTCCTATTTATTACGAATTATTCCTATTTATTACAAATTATTCTTATTTATTACGAATTATTTCTATTTATTACTAATTATTCCTATTTATTACTAATTATTCCTAATTATTCCTGTTTATTTCTAATTATTACTAATTATTCCTATTTATTACTAATTATTCTTATTTATTGCTATTTATTCCTAATTATTCCTATTTACTGCTAATTATCACTAATTATTAATAATTATTACTAATTATTACTAATTATTACTAATTATTACTAATTATTATTAATTATTACTAATTATTACTAATTATTACTAATTATTACTAAATATTACTATTTATTACTATTTATTACAAATTATTACTATTTATTCCTATTTATTACTCTTTATTCCTATTTATTACTAATTATTCCTATTTATTGCGAATTATTCTTATTTATTACTAATTATTCCTATTTATTACTAATTATTCCTATTTATTACTAATTATTCCTATTTATTACGAATTATTCCTATTTTTTACGAATTATTACTATTTATTACAAATTATTACTATTAATTCCTAATTATTACTAATTATTTCTATTTATTACTATTTATTACTAATTATTACTATTTATTTCTATTTATTCCTATTTATTACTATTTATTCCTAATTATTTCAATTTATTACTAATTATTATTAATTATTACTATTTATTACTAATTATTACTATTTATTACTATTTATTACTAATTATTACTATTTATAACTATTTATTACTAATTATTACTATTTATTACAATTTATTACTCTTTATTACTATTTATTACTATTTATTACTAAAATACAGATAACAAAACAATTTAAATCTAATTTAATTACAACTAATCAACAATAATTAAAATTAACATAAAAAAACTAAATAAATACTAAATTAAATAAAATATAAATACCTTTATACTTGATCTCCTATTGATGTAAGTGTCGTCACAACTTCTCCGTAAAAAAAATTAACTCAGAGAAATTTTCACTCTAAAATTCCAGTTCAGAGAGAGGGGGAGTAAGAAATGAGAGGAAGAGAAAGAAAAATAGAGGGGTGTATATATATGATAGATTAGTTGTGACAGGACTAGTTGTGACGGGCTTACCGTCGCAAAAAAATACCTTCGTCCGCATTAATTGTTGTCGGTGGTTAAAAGGGTATTTGCGATGAGCCCCGTCGCAAAAAGTGACCTGCTGACAAACCTTTTGCGACGAGACAACATCCCGTCGCAAAAACTCATTTACTGCCGCCGGTATTTGCGACGGGTCCCTTCGCAAATAACCTTCCCACGCTTTGGCGTGCAACCCACGCCAAAGCGCGCATTACTTATTGCGTTGGGACCCCAAATCCCGTTGCAAATAACAACTTAATTGCGACGGGACAAACCCCCTGTCGTAATTAACCTCTGGGATATACTATTTGCGACGAGATTAATTCCATCGCAAAAGACAGTTTTTCCCGTAGTGCTTGTTCAACTAGTCCTCAACTGACTGTAAGACTGATACATCATTTCCAATAAGTAATATTTCGTCAACATACACTACTAGAATAATGACTGCATTCCCATTAAACCACATATAAACACATGGATCACATTCGTTCTTAGTGAAACCAAATTCCTTTATGGAATCAACAAATCAAATGTTCCATGACCTGGATGCTTGATTTAATCCATAAATGGATTTCGGAAACTTGAAAACTTGTTTGGCTTCACCTTGTGTCACAAACCCTTCTGGTTGTGTCATATAGACATCTTCCTAAAGGTTCCTGTTAAGGAATGCTGTTTTGAAATCCATCTGCCAAATCTCGTAGTCATGGTAAGCTGTCGTGGCAAGTATGATTCTTATGGATTTAAACATGGAAACTAGCGAGAAGGTTTCATCATAGTCAATTCCTTGACGTTGTCTGAATCCTTTAGCCACTAGCCTTGCTTTATAGGTGCTAACTTGAACTTCCATGTCCATCTTTCTCTTGAATATCCATTTTCATCCAATAGGCTTTACATCAACTGGCTCATCGACGAGAACCCAGTCTTTGTTCTAATACATGGAATCCATCTCAGATTTCATAGCTTCTAACCATCTTGTAGCTTTTGAGCTCTCTACTGCTTCCTTGTATGAGAGAGGTTCATCATTGACCAAAAATAATGATTCACCATCCTCTGTGACTGGGAAACCAAATCTCTATGGTTCCCTAACCTCTCTTGAGCTCCTACAAAGTACTTGTGTTTCTGAAACCTCTTCCATGGGGACCTGTGGAACTTATTCCAGTACCAACTCTTGTGTATATTGAGCATCAACTTTGTCAAAGTCAATCTTGCTCCCACTATCCTTTTTAAGGATGTACTCCCTCTCAAGAAAGATGGCTTGTCTGGTGATATTCACTTTCTTTTCTGAAGGGTTATATAGGTGATATCTTTTAGTTTCTTTAGGATATCCTATAAAGATACACATCATGACCTGGGGTTCTATTTTGTTTCCCGAGAAGGCCATAATAGATGCCTCACATCCCCATACATGTGTGTGTGACAAAATGGGTTTCTTTCCATTCTGTAACTCGAAGGGAATTCCATTTGCCACCTTAGTTGGTACTCAATTTAATGTGTATGCTTCAGTTTGTAATGAATATCCCCAAAAGGATAATGGAATATCTGCATGACTCGTCATCAACCTCACCATGCCCAACAAGGTGTGGTTCCTCCTTTCACTAGCACTATTACACTATGGTGTATAAGGAGGAGTGAGTTGAGATACAATCCCAGAATCTCATAAATGGCTGATGAATTCTTGGTTCAGATATTTTCCACCTCAATTTGATCGAAGCTTCTTTATCTTCTTACCAAGATGATTCTATACATCATTCTTGAATTCCTTAAATAACTCTAAGGACTCTAACTTATACCTCATTATGTATATATATCCATATCAACTCAAATCATCAATAAAATTAATAAAGTAAGAATATTCACCTCAAGATTCTACTGAAAATGGTCTACACAAATCTGTGTGCATCAATCCTAGAAGCTCGGTGGCCCTTTCACCCTATCTACTGAAAGGCAGTTTGGTCATTTTACCATGTAAACAAGCATGACATCTATCAAGTGGTTTTAGCTCAATAGATTCTAAATAACCATATTGGCATAGCTTTGTCAAGCGCTTCTCGTTTACATGACTATAACGGTGATGCCATGACTGGGTGTTGTATGATTCGTGTGAGTTTGTTTTGTTATCAATTGACAACACTTGGTTTTCATAATTTAATACGTACAAATCATTATTTAAATGTGTCATACCATAACATACATTGTTCTTATAAAAGAAACAACCCTTATTTCCAAACTTGAAAATAAATCCATCCATATCCAAACATGATAGAGAAATTATGTTCTTGGTAACACTAGGCACATAATAATAGTTATGTAAAACCAAAATCATCCCAGTTGGCAATGAGAGATGGTAATCGCCAATGGCTAACACAGCCATCCTCGCAACATTGGATGCTTGAAGATCTACCTCTCCTATAGCAATCTTTCTTAATCTACTTGGTTTCTGCATTTGAATACAGATGTGAGCCCCATAAGTTTTATCTAATACCCAATGTTTATAAATGGAAAAATTACACTCGATAACAAATGCACTTTTAGTGTCCCCGCGCTTTTTGGTGTAGGTCCTCTTTCAATGGCCTGGCTTGCCACATGAAAAACATACTACCTATTGTTCCCTACCCTGCCTCTGGATCTTCCCCTTCTTGGAGGGATGGTGCTCAGGGGCTTTAGACTATTTATAAATCCTTGGCCCCTTTGACTTGTCCTTCCTCTTCTTATTCATTATAAGGACTGTAGGTTTTTCATGCCCCATGTCCTTATCTACCTAGAGAATCAAGGTAAGAAGTTCTGATATACTCTTCTCATTATTGCTCATGTTGTAGTTGACAATAAATCTTGAGAAGGTCTTGGACAGTGATGATATGATGAGATTTGTACACAACTATTCCAGTAACTTAACCCCTAAGATGTACATGCATTCAATGTAGCCAATAAGCTTGACTACATGAGGCCTAGATGGAACAGACTCTCCAAGATTAGTTATAAACAAATCATCGGAGATCTCATATCTCTCATATCTCACCTTCTCTTGGTAGAGATCTTTAAGGTGATACATCATGTTATACACGTCCATGTTTTCATGTTACTTCAAGAGCCCATTAGACATGGTCAATAGCATGAAACATTGGACATCTATGGCATTATCCATATGTTTTATATATAGATATAGTTCCTTATCACTAGACTCTTTTCCAGGAAGAGTTAGAATAGGATCCTCCAGCACATACAATTTCCTCTCATGGTGAAGGATGACGTGTAAACGCCTCTGCCACTCTTGAAAATTAGTGCCGGCGAGAAGGTTTTCTTTCTTGAGTATGGTTCAAAATGATATGTTTTATGTCATTTTTCTTTCCATTTCTACAAATTAATATGAGAAAATATTTAGTACTTTATCATTATAAAACTGAGACAAATAAATTAATACTTATTAGTCTCCCACTATTTTATCAAAATCCAATAGCCCTCACCATTGACTTTGAAATATTCGGTTGCCTGAATATTCTGGTGGTAAGGATCCATATTTCCCTTTGCATTACCCCAACTAGGGTTGTTCAAGAAACTTTTAATTTTTTTTGTTGGCATTACCAATACCAATTGCATTAACTCGCAGCTCCTTGATCCACTGAGTGGACTCCCCAATCCTGAAATCCTTTTATTTTGGATTTCCTCAACCTTTTCCTCTTGGTCACACCAAGTCCTATTGTGGAAATCAAAACTTGATGTGAACCAAGTTGATTCAACCCAAAACCTTGAATTGGAATTCCCCGATAATTAAAATCACCCCAACAAGGGTTGGTCAAGCACTTTGAACTATGGTTCGATTCTAACCAAGATTATAGAAGGCTATACTAACTTAATATTTCTTTGAAGGATTTTATCCTTATATGTAAATTGTCATTTTATAATATTTATTACATTATTTTTAATATTAAGTACGATAAAATTAAGTGATTAACCATGTCTAAGATAATATTTACACATAAGCTGGTCTTATTTTAGTTCGATCTTGTATGCTTGTTTAATTCATTAATTGTGTGATCGTGACAAAAAATCCACAATAAATAAACCATGAAACTGAAAGAAATAAAATAAATGGCATGATCATGAGCATGTTCTATTGTTTAGTTTATTTGGAGATTGATAAACTAACCTAAGACCTAGGAGAGAAAACACCTTGAACCTTTTGGGTTTGTGTTTACAGCTTTCCACCTGTCCAACTTTGTATCTCCTTGGGTTGATTTCACCTCAACTCTTAACTTAATCCACCTACATTAGCTTTGGAGATATATCCATTACATATGCTTTTATCTCACTCATAGTTGAGGGGTAAAATGGATTTTTACATAAAATAAACATCGGTCACGTAGGTCCTACATATTAACGAGGAGAAGGCTCACAGGCCAACAAATTTAATTTAAATAAATTAATTAAAAGAAACCATCCACATACAAAGGTCTTGGTCAAGCTCATGATCATCCAGACATGCAACGAAATTTACTCATAAATAAAACCAGCATTCAATTATTTAATCATTCTTGTTTAAGATAAATCATGCTCGAATCAATTAATTATCTTTAATTAATCAATCCTTTTATCTTAAACCCTTTTTCTGAATTTCCTTGAGATTCTCATCCATCATAATTTTAAACAAATAAATTCATTTAAAATTATATTTGTACATAACTTTTACCTTGGAGGAAACACGGTTAATTCTCGTTCATAACAACCCAATGAGAAGAAATGAACATTACGCAGATGTTAAATTAAACACATATATAAAAAACACCTACCACGTGTTGTACCTTAGCTTTAATCTCGCACCATGGTACACGTCTCAAGGGTTTGTATAATATAATAATAAATTTTCATAAATTTTCATAATTTGGATGAGTACATGACATGTAGTTCTGACTACATGGCGTGTACTATCGTTCACTGTCCATATGAAGTACATGCCCGGGGATATGGCATGTAGATGTACTTTGGAAATCTTCAGAGTACACGGCGTGTCCAGTGGTTCACACACCGTGTAGTGTCCGCGTTACATGGTCTCCAGTCGGGCAAGCCCTGTACGGGGTACAGGGTCCAACCCTAACCCAAAGATACTACACGTCGTGTCCTTTGGGCCACACGGTGTGTAATCCAGAAACTGCATTCCACCTATTCCTAATCAACACACAGAGTCATTTAATACTTAGATAAACTCCAACACACGGCTTGGTTTGGCGGACTAATCTCGATGCATTGAAACTTGACTACACTGTGTTTACTGCTGAATACATGCCATGTGTTCTGGTGTTGTATGGACAGAAACCTTTGGCACCTTTAGATGAGATCCTATGTTTTATTTTAATCAAAACTAAAATAAAATATTGTTTCTGTAAGGTAAACAAGAAATGATAATGGAGGAACATATCTCAAGATTTATATTTGGAGAAATATTAACTTGAATTGAATCAACTAAATTATTAAATGTATAAATCATCAATGAAAAACTAAATTATTATAATCAACGATATGACCTGCTCTGATACAACTTGTAGGTTTTGGGCGCAGTGGAAGCGTGTGGATGGGTGCACCCAACTTTAATTTGTGCCGTTAACAACAATCAATCCGAGATCTGGCACGATGATAAAACACCAAATCTTCTAAATAGAACGAAGAACAAAATAAAAGAGGGGAGTCTTGGAACCATATATAGGATCATCATATGTTGGTTATAATTAATTTAATTAAAAGACAAGAATTGCCTTGATGGAATTCTCTCTCTGTTGATGTTTTTGGTCACGATCCAATGTGATCCTTCATTGCGTCACAAAATCCAAGTGTAGGCTTCCTATAGCGGTGATCCGGACATGCTCCATATATCTCTGGATGTCTCCAAAGGGATCTCCAGGTGATATCGTAGAAGATCCTTCACTTGTGATGTTCGCCTTTGATCACCTTGAGAACTGCTTCCAAAGCGCTCTCCTTGATCCGATGGAGGAGGATCTCTCTCTTAACTTGAGAGCGTTCTTGGAGGAAAGAAATTCCCTATTGTATTGAGATCTTTCTATAGATATATTGTTCACAACCACAAATAATGGCTAGATTTATAAGAATAATGTAATTGGTATTTATAATACTTAGAATAATAAAATTAATTAATTACCCAAAGGAATTTATTCATTTCATTTAATTATTAGTAATACCCCATGTCTAATAATAACATTTGAATATTATTATTATCACTTGACATGAACCCAGAGAATTAAACCTAATATTTTTTAATTAAATAAATAATATTATTTCTCACAAATTCCAAGAAAAACTACACGACCTATATTTATTAATATACACAGTGTACTTTTGTTTTTCCTTTTTCTTTATTTCCTCCACCACATTTATTAGACCTTGAATAATGACTATTTATTTATCAAATAAATATCACTGCATTACTCACTAATAAATTTATTATTTCACCCACAATATATTATCTCTAATAACTAGTGTCAAAATAAATGCAATCAAGCATCCTTAATAATTATTAAACCACAATCAAGAATAATATTCATTAAACTTGTTAAATAAATATTTAACTGCTATACTTGGACACACTTAGTGTGTGACCCTCTAGGCATTTTTATCAATGGAATTAGGCGGAGCCTGCCTAAATTCCAAGGTTAGCTTCTAGCAACACACCAAGGCACCCATAAAGAAATAAGTTAACGTTGAAATAACATGTCACCTCATACGAATGCTTACCGTGTAATGTAATCCCTTTGTCTTAATATCTCTAATCAAGTGGGTTGCATGCTAGTTTCATCAACCCATGTGCTCTATTATTCTTTCTTTGACTCCTGGGAATTAAACTTACTCATTCCTTACCATGTCCATGGATTTATTTAGGATTTATCAATTTCATCAAAGGGCCTGAGATATCAACTTCTGTTATGGAACAGAAGGGACAAATCCTTTATCGCATTATCTATTAAAGCACTATTATTCATGATGAACCCAACATATCCTAACTCACTATGAATAGTGTCTCTTCACAGTTTTCGTCAATACATATAAGTGCACGAGTTGTAATACCCATTGATAATAATCTTAAAGTCTAAGAACTAATACACATGTTCATAGATAGAAACATCCAATGACACTATGAAATGTGGATTTTCTATTGGCAGGTATTGTTCTAATAATATCCTCTTGGATATCACCAAGGGTGCACACCATGAGAAGGTGACTCAAAGTTTTATGAGTCCTCACCCCTAATGGTCTGTAGTATTTTTGTCCCTCGAATAACATCATTCGGACATTGAACATATATTCAAGAATAGTGTTATCGAACTTCTGAGTTCTCATCATAGGAAGGATCCACTATGACCCTTTTGTGAAACAGCTATACTTAGGACATTATGCAAGAACCCTGAATTTTCTTTTTAGGTGTGAGTTTTCTTTTCTGGTGTTTTTTAGAAAAACAGAAGAATCTGGAAATTTAAGGAGTACACACCGTGTACTTTGGAGTACACTCCCTGTAACTAGTTGTTATGGGTGATCGTGTACTAGCCATGTAATGGCCGAGTACATGGTCATGTGGGGTGACCTAGAGACTGCCTAAAGCGAGGGCCAGTTTAGGCAAGTACACTTCATGTATCTTTAAAGAACACGACATGTACTTTTCTTTTTAATTGTTATATCGAACTGGTGTCACGTCTCATTCACAGAAACCCCTCCTTCTTATCCTGTCTCATCCATGAGTGGTTGAGGCCGATAAATCTTCTTTGAGCCCCCGATCGACCATCCATTATCAGAATCAACCACTGTTGATTGCGTTGGAATCACCACGGTGAGTTCTTCCTTCTTCTAGAACCTCATTTCTTGATTTCTTCTCTTTCATGAGATATCCTTGGTTGAGTTTTTTTGACATTTTTGTAAATCTACCGTGTTCTGGGTTGATTCAAGGGATTATGCCGGAGTGTATAGATCGTACAATGCCGAGTTATGTGGTTTGTTCCTTTCTGTAGTTAGTCTTTGAATATTATGTGCAAAAGTGCCCAATACCCTAGAACGGGGTATTGCGTATTTAGGTATTTAGCCCTGTAATTGTATGTTATGACTTGTGTGCCTGAGTAGAGGTTTTTTTATTGTGAATAGGTTTATTTACCTTGATATGGATGTCATTTCCCATCTTTGAAATAATATTGGTTGTTGGGCCTAGTTTTTCTTATTAGGCTGCTTGTTTTCCATACCTAGTGTTGTTAGGATGGATTGATATTATCTGATGATGTTATATGCTTGTAACTGTTTAGCCAAGTAGTTCTTGAAAGATGTTATCCAAGTAGTTATTAAAGTTCACTTTGGATTTTGAACGTCTTTGTGCATGATTGACTTACACAGGGCTCCGAGAACCTGGTGTAGTATACTATAGGGGGAATGGACGCTGAGGGCTTCCCCAAAGTGTCTGTTTACTTTTCACGTTGCGATACCATAAGGGGTATGGACATGAGTGCTTCATCAGAGTGTTTTTAGATCCACGTTGTGAGACCACAGGGGGAATTGGACATTGAGTGCTTCCCCATAGTGTTTGTAGTTTATCGATAAAAGACCACATGGGGAATTGACGGTGAGTTCTTCCTTAGAGAGTCTTTGCTAAAGTTGAACCAGAGGGGTTAGACTGTGAGTACTTCCCAGAGGGTTTCCTGTGTTTGATTGGTTGAACCATAGGGGATAGGATATGAGTACTTCCTAGAGGGTTACTTGTCTTTGATTAGCTACTTACTTGATATATGAAAATGAATGCATTTGAAACTGTAGGATTGTTTACTTTTGAGTACTTCCTTGTTTACTACTTCATTTTGCTTATTGCCTGACCTATATATTCACTGACTGTTAGGCACAAATATTTGGGTGGTTTTCTAATGGGATTCATCTCACACCCTATTTGTGTCATGATTTTGGGCTCAAACGGATTATATTTCTGTAGGTGTAGATAAGGAAAAGCGCCCATCAACGTCAGGTACTTGACTGCTATGGAGATGGAGATCATGGGACCAAGATGAGGCTTACGATGCTGCGGGAGTTTATTTACTTTCATTATACTCTGTTTTATTACTATATTCCAGAATTGTGAATTTTTTGGATTATTTCCTAGATACTTATGACATGCATCATTATTGATATATATATATATATATATTTATTTATTTATATATTGCAGTTGTTTAGTTACTTCCAGCCTTCTGTTGTTTACTGTTGTATGGTATTATTACTGCTTCTTCTATTTTTATCTGTTTCTTTTCATTATGTTACTCTGTCAATGAGGGTATAGTTTCCCCACTATCACACCCAAGGCCCTCACTGTTAGTCGGCAGCCTCTGGCATTTCGGGAAATGCGCTTGAGGCTATGTGACCAACTGGGTATGGGGAACCTCTGGGCGGCACTGGTAATCGGGATGTTACAAAGTGGTATCAAAGGTTTTTTTCTTCTTGACTTACTATTTGGAGCCTATAACTAGGGATAATAAGGAATAAGTACTTGTTAATAAGTTGTTCCCGGGAGTATCTAACCCATGTACAGGGAAAAGCTAATTTACCTCGTATATTTCAATTTTTCTAGTTTTTCAATCATTACAGTTTATTTGATTTTACCATTGCATGATTCACATGTTTTGTGCTATTAACATTGATAATACCGAAGTTCTATTTCTGTTGAAACCTGATGATATGAGGGTATGCCATATCATGCCTCATATAGGAACTTGCTAGATATCACATGTCATGCATTCTTTCTATTCCATTTATGGTGCATTACTGATTGCATGTTGTTGTGATAGATGTTGTGCTAGATACGAATGATGTTGTGATAGATGCCTTGATAGAATACCTACTATTTGATAGGGTATTTCTACTATGTAAAGTTTTGTTTGAATGAGCGCCAAACTTTTATTCTTGAGGTGTTATGTGCTCTCATGGATCTGAATTTGTTGGATCATTGCTTTGTTATTCCTTGTATATGACATGAGTATGATGTCAAGCTTCGATTCACGGGGAGTATGAGCTCCCACCGATCAGAATTTGGAACTTTGATGCTGGTTTCAGTGTTTTATGAGCTTTTGGAGTAGTTTCTGAGGCTTACTGTCCGGAAAAACCCAAAATACATGTTGTGTATTGCAGAATACACACCATGTGTCCTTCTGTTTGGGAAGGAACTATTTTTCTTAAGTACATGTCATGTATTATATATACACATTGTGTAGTCTCTAACCATGTCACTGGCTATGTGGGAAGAGACACGGGTTGGGAAATCCTTGGAGGAGCACACCGTGTACCCTAAGTGCACATCGTGTCTTAGGAGCCAGGTGTCCGGCCGTGTGACTACCGACATGGGTGGATTATGGGTAGTTAGTATACGTCGTGTCTGGCACAAACATTCCATGTAGAGTCAGACATGTAACCGACTGTGTGACTAACAACATGGGTCGGTGAAGCTATTCCAGTACACACAGTGTCTAGCACAAACATGTCGTGTAGTCTTGCTCTAGGAGAACCGTGTGGGTTAAGTCATGTAGAAGAACTCGGGCAGGGTAAGAGGATTCAAGTACACACCGTGTGTTAGGACAAAACATCATGTATATGTGGTGTTACATGACCTGGGTTGGAAAAAGTAATCATCCACATGAAAACTTATGGGAACACGTCGTGTAGGAGTTGTACAAGCCGTGTATCCACCTTTTATAAATCTTGAATGCTTTCTTTATCCTATTCCTTTATTGAACTTATAAGTTTCCATCCTTGTTAATCTTGATCTAAGGTGGGTGTTTGACCTTGTAGAGTCATTCCATTGAGGCGTCCTCCAGTTGTACGCCAGTTATAGGGTAGTGATCAGACACCGGACATGGCTAATCAGGAACTTCCAACAGATCCTTCAATCATGCCCGTCTTGCCACCAATCGTTATCCCAAATACAGGTGCTGAAGCACAGTTCTGAGAGGGATTTATGAGGTTCATGCAGACCTTCCAGGGAGTACCGCATCCTACCCCGTTGTTGACACTACTTTAGAAATTAACCAAAAGGACCATGAAGATACCTTCAGATCTTTCAGATCCCAAAGCAAGGTTCTAAAAGGACAAAGGGAAAATCAACAATACTCCTAAAGAGCTTCGTGATGGAATAAATTCACGGAGCTTCACAGCAAACCTATGCGGTCGACCTGTGAGGAAAACCTACGCGGCCGACTTGCGTGGCCGACCTACGCGGCTGACTATCGTAGCTAAACTCCACACCTAAAGATTTGATATGCACCTCTGCAGAGCACCTGTGCGACATAACCGTGCAACTCACCTCCGCAGAAGACCTCTGTGCCAGTAGATGATCGGTGCCCCTACACAGAGAACCTGCGCGGCGGAGCGGCGTGAAGGACCTATGCAGGAAACATCTCTTCTACCAGGACCATTTGTGCCTATAAATAGATCCCTTGGGCTCCCCATTTTGGGAATAAAAAAAAGTTAAATACTCTCTGAAGCTCCCATTGTGTAGCTCCTTCACCTAGATCCCTCAAATTGTCTCAGGTAGCTCTCTAAACCAATAGAGAAGAGATAATTAAATGGGATAATCATGTTTTGAAGTTCTTCACATTCTTCTGTCATTGTCCTCATATACGCGCCATAGCTGTGTGGGATACCTGCGCGACATAACTGTGTGGTATACCTGTGAAAAATAGTTACGTCGTATACCTGCGCGACATAGCTGCGCGGTATACTTGCTCGATACAAGCAACGCAGGATACCTACACGGCATACTTGCATGAAGTACCTATGCGACCAGATCAAGTACCATCTTTTAAAATCCATTCATGGAAGGGTATCTCCTTCCTTGGTTCCCTTATATTAAAAGGAGTAGGTCGAAGCCTCCACCAAAACCTCCTAACTTCTCAAAACTTTGGGAAAGGAACATCAGTGTGTCTCTTATTTGGGTTTGTATTTCCACAGTCATAGGTTTCCCACATTTGTTTCACAATGGGGTTAGGATTCATGGGATCACTACTAGAAAAGGGGGGCATTGGAGCCCCCCAGACTCGGGCGACCGCCATTGGCGGTCGCTATAGCTAACCATTAGCGACCGCCAATGGCGGTCGCTAACCTACATAAAAAAAATCGGGGGGCTTCTTCCCCCCCCCCCCCCCCCCGCCCTCGATCTCCCTCCGCCCTAACCCCCTCCCTCGCCGCCCTCCCTCGCCGCCCTCCCCTCCCCCGCCGCCCGGCCTCCCCCGTCGCCCGGCCTCCCCCGCCGCCCGGCCTCCCCCGCCGCCCGGCCTCCCCCGCCGCCCGGCCTCCCCCGCAGCCCGCCCTCCCCCGCCGCTCGCCCTCCCCCGCCGCCTGCCATCCGGCCTCCTACCGCTGCCCTCCTCCCTCGGGCCTCCGGTCGCCGCCCTCGGGCCTCCGGCCGCCGCCCTCCGGCCTCTCGGCCCTCCCCCCCCCCCCACCCCGGACGGCACCCGCACCCCGGACAGCCCCCGGCGCGCACTCCGGACCACCCCCCGCACCCCGGACGCCTCCCCGCACCCCGGACAGCACCCCCCCGCGCACTCCGGACTGCCCCCCGCACCCCGGACGCCTCCCCGCACCCCGGATAGCCCCCCCCCCCCCCCCCCCCCGCGCACTCCGGACCGCCCCCCGCACCTCGGACGCCTCCCCGCACCCCGGACAGCCCCCCCCCCCCCTGCACTCAGACACCCCCCTCCGAACCCGGACAGCCCCCCCGCACCCCGGACAGCCCCCCCCCCCCCCCCCCCCCCCCGCACTCGGACACCCCCCCTCCGAACCCGGACAGCCCCCCCGCACCCCGGACAGGCCCCCCGCACCCCGGACACCCCACCCTGCACCCTCGACAGCCCCCCTGCACCCCAGACAGCCCCCCTCCCCCGCACCCCGGACACCCCCGCACCCCGAACACCCCTGCCCGCACCCCTGACAGGCCCCCGACACCCCGGACACCCCTCCCCGCACCTCGGACAGCCCCCCCCCCCCCCCCCCCCCCCGACCCCGGACACCCCCCCCCCCCCCTCGCTGCCCTCCCCCGTCCCCTCACCACCTCCTCTCCTCCAGCTCCCCGCCGCCGCCGCCGCCCGTCCCCTCCCTTGCCACACTGCCTTTGGCTCTGGCTCCCCTTCGATGCCTCCTCTCCCTCGCAGCACCGCCTTCGGCTCCCCTCCCTTTCAGGTTTGTTGCTCAATCAGGTAACATGAGCTTTCAGTTACATTATTATTTTATCAATGGTTCATAAACAAATGGTTAATATTTATTTTGAATATAGTTGATTTGAAAAATGTAAATGTAATAAGTATTGTGTAAATGTTTGTTATACAGATATTATTATGGATAAGAGTTGGATTGATCTTCCAAATCGAACGTCTAGAGAATATTTCAATGGCATTATGCAGTTTATTGACTTCACGAGAGGATTTGAAAGTGACTATATTAGTTGTCCATGTAGAAAATGTGCTAACATATATCAATTCACACGAGATACTGTGAGGGAGCACCTTTTCTTTAATGGATTTCTGAAAAATTATAAGAGTTGGACTCGTCATGGGGAATAATATGTTCGTTGTCAAAATACAGATGCAGCTCAGATGGATGTTGATGCAAGGATGACTGATCCAATGCATGAAATGCTTACTGAAATGGTACGTGGGTTTGATCCTGAAGGCATTGACATCCAGAATCTTGAGACCGGTGAGATAAATCTTCGCTCTGGTGCAGATCGTGATTCGAGGAGGTTTTATGAAGTAATTGATGATGCGAAAACAGAATTATATCCTGGATGTACTTCTTACAATAAACTGTCGTTTATCGTGGAGTTGTTGCATTTGAAGACTTTGAATAATTGGTCAGACACATCATTCGACATGCTTTTGGTTTTATTGAAAAAAGTTCTTCCTGTCGACGCTAAGATTCCTGAGTCGTATTACTATGCTCGTAAGTTGACAGAGAACTTAGGTTTTACATATGAGACTATAGATGCATGTGAAAACAACTGTATGTTGTTTAGAAATGAAACTACTCATTTGGATATTTGTACGGTTTGTGGCGCTTCCAGGTGGAAAGAGAACAGGGGAAATAAGACTCATCAAAGTCAGATTGCGATACAGGGGAAACCGATTGCCGTAAAGCAAATGCGTTACTTTCCCCTTAAACCGAGGTTGAAAAGATTTTTTATGTCATCTAAAGTTTCTAATTTAATGAGATGGCATGCAGAAAGAGTTCATGAAAGTGACATGTTAACCCACCCGGCAGAATCTCATGCATGGAAGGATTTTGATAAGAGACATCCCGACTTTGCTAAAGATGTTTGTAATGTCCGATTGGGATTGGCAGCAGATGGTTTCAATCCATTCAAGTCTATGGTTGGTGCAACTCATAGCACATGGCCCGTGGTGTTGCTTCCATATAATCTTCCTCTGTGGCTTTGTATGAAGCAACAATTTATATTACTTTCCACTCTTATTGATGGACCTAAAAGTCCGGGGGATAAGATTGATGTTTACCTTCAGCCATTGATTGATGAGTTGAATGAATTTTGGGGCGATGGTGTGATGACTTATGACTGCGAAACGAATGAAATGTTCAAACTGCATGCTGCTTTATTGTGGACAATCAATGACTTCCCAGCTTATGCAAATTTATCAGGCTGGAGTACGAAAGGGGAATTTGCTTGCCCTTGTTGCAATAAAAGTAAAAAATCTGTATGGCTTAAACATTCCAAAAAATGGGCATACATGGGTCACAGGCGTTTTCTCCCTCCCCAGCACAGGTTCAGAAAGGACAGAGTGGCATTTGATGGTTCTAGAGAGTTCAGCCCAGCACCAAATATCATGACAGGAGTCGAAATGTTATCGCAGATTGAGGAAGAAAACATCCGCACGGTATATGAAATTCAGGATTTGGTGGCTCCTCCAGTACGTAATATTCGTGCTGCGGGTAGGCAGCGCAGTCACAATTGGAAAAAGAAAAGTATTTTTTATAGTCTTCCGTATTGGAAAACTAACATGTTGAGGCATAATTTGGATGTCATGCACATTGAAAAAAATGTTTGTGATAACATATTGTGGACCATTTTAGGTGTCAGTGGAAAGTCAAAGGACCATGTTAATGCACGCCGTGATTTGGAAGAAATGGGTTTAAGGAAATAGTTGCATTTACAGTTAGCTGAGGGAAACAAGGCATATATGCCTACTGCACAGTATTCGATGACTACAGAGGAGAAAGAGACATTTCTTTCCATTTTGAAGACGGTCAAGGTGCCTGATGGTTACTCTTCTATTATTTCAAAGTGTGTGAATCTGACGACCAAGACATTGCAAGGGTTGAAAAGTCATGATAATCACATATTACTTCAGCAGTTGATTCCAATCACAATTTGTGATTGTTTATCCCCCAATGTTGTTCAGCCCTTGATTGAGATGAGTAATTTTTTTAGACAGCTTTGTTTAAGAAATCAACGAATGAGTGATTTAAAAAGTTTGCAGGACCGAATTGTACTTACGCTTTGTCACTTTGAGAAACTTTTCCCCCCCTCATTTTTCTATGTTATGGTCCACATAACAGTGCACCTAACTGATGAAGTAATGGCTGCTGGTCCAGTGCAATTCAGGTGGATGTATCCTATTGAATGGTATTTGAGTACATTGAAAAGATTTGTACGCAACAGAGCTCGTCCAGAGGCATCAATAGCCAATGGTTATTTGATGGATGAGTGTACTACCTTTTGTGCAGAATATCTTACGGATGTTGAAACAAAATTAGATAAGCCCTCTCGGATTCATGATGGTCCAGTTGGAGAAGGAACGACATTTGATATGGACAACATCGAGTTGATACAAGCACATCGATATATCTTGTTCAATACTCCATCAGTTGCACCATTAATGCAGTAAGTATCTTATCAATGTGCTTGTATAACTTTTACATGTTTTCTTTGCATAAGTTGATCTTTTAAACATCGCGTAATCATTTGCAGGAAACACATTAATGAGATAATAGAAGAGATTCATCGTGCGACTGAGTTGCAAATTCAACAATCTCATTATGCGGCATTTCATGATTGGTTCAAGGATTATGTATGTATAAATTGATTTTCATTATGAGTGAAGTATTAAACTAATTCTTTCTGCATAAATCAGTATTGATTTTTATAAATTATGTAGGTTCGTAAGCTGAGGGAGTTAGGGGACCCCACGCTACCTGAAGTATTTATCCAACTGGCTGAGGGTCCATCTATAACGGCTCGTCGTTATAAAGCTATTGATGATAATGGTTTTCGATTTCGCATTAAAGATGTTGACGACAAACGAGCAACAAAAAACAGTGGAATCAGTTGTCCCTTTGTCGATTCTGGTTATTACTATGGTCAATTGATAGACATCATTGAAGTTGTATACACACACGGTTTGAAGTACATATTGTTAAAGTGTAATTGGGTTGATCTAGTGCGTGGATGTAAAGTCGATCAATATCAGTTTTCATTGGTGAATTTTAACTATATGTTATACAGAAATAATGAACGAGTTGAGAATGAACCTTTCATCTTGACATCACAAGCGGAACAAGTATTCTTCGTTACTTTTCCTTCGGATCCAAGTTGGCAATTTGTTGTCAAAATGTCTCGGCGAGGAGTGTTTTTATTTGAAGAAGATGAACCCGAGACTGTTCCGTTTGTTTAACAGCAACTTGATCAACATACCGTAGTTCAACGTGAAGAATATATTTATTGGGTCAGAGCAGCTGTTGAAGGAGAAACGGTCGATTTGCATGCTTAATGAAAGGTATAATTGTTTTCCCGCTATTAAGTAGAATGTCCTAGGATATCATAAATTATCTAATCATTTTATAAACCCTTATAAGTTTTAATCCTCACTTTTGTAAGTTAATTCAGTCATAAATATTTAGGTTGATTAACTTTCTGATTTTATAAAATTCATTCACAACTAATTATTCAATCCATTTTCTGTTTGATTAACAGTTGTACAAGTTTGATTTATTAAGAACAATCCAATTTATCTTTTAAACACTTTGGACTCATTACTGATATTTTGTATGACTGCAGACATGTCAGGGGAAGAGGCAGAAAATCCACATCATCCATCTGAGGCATCTACGTCTCAGGGTCGAGGTATGTTTGAATGTCATTGTCTATATTTTTTATGTAATTGACATATATATATATATATATATATATAACATTTGTCAATTTATATATAAAATTGTTTTCAACAGGATCAGACTCGGCTGCTTCTTCCTCTCGCAGGAGAGGCCCTGGTCGTGGCATATTAGCATGGAATTCCGACACGACGATAGATGTTTCATTTGATGAGGTATTTCATCCCGTGGGACCGAATGCCCCGGCATTTATTCGTCAGTTGGGTCATATCATACGTGACCCACATCGATTTCCATTGACCACACGTGATTGGGCTTCTATCCCTCAGGACACATTAGATCGTCTATGGAGGGAGGTTCAGGTAAGAAAATAATTTTACTTTATTTTCTATTTATAAATAATACTAATATGTTTGATTATTTTCGTTATAGCAAAATTTGAAAGTATGCCCTGAAGAGTTTCGGTCCGTGTGTATGAGCAAATTCCGTAAGCTGTGGAAAGATTATAAAGGCAAAGTGAAGAGGGACCACTGGGTACCAAATGTGGGTGCCCTTGACATTTTGGAAAAAGTCCCAAGAGGTGTCCTCCCGGCTCAGTGGCGTGACTTGGTTGCATATTGGTCTACTGAGGGTGTTGCGGTTTGTATATTAATTATTTTGTTGTATATATATTTTCAAGAATATGTGATTTGTTTGAAATTTGAATGAAATGAATATAGGAGGTGTCAACACGCCATTCGGAGAATCGAGCGTTGCAGGGACCAGCTCACAGGCTCGGGACTCATCACGTGTCTCAGATCCGACATGAGGTATATATTATTCATTTTTTAATTTATTAATTAATATGGTTTTGTGTTTATATTCTTTTAATATACAGTTGCGAGGGCAAGGTGCAGCAACTGATAAAATGTCGGTGTGGATAAGGACTCGTGATCGCAATGATCCAGAGGTTGCAGCATTGATAGTAAGTGTCTGTACTTACCAATAATTACATAAATCTTTATATTAACATATATATATTTATATATATTTAAATATTTCACAGGATCAATTTGAAGCTGAGTTAGAACATCTGCCAGAGGACAAGCAACAGCTTCCCATGCGACGGGATGAGATCTTTCATCGCATTATTGGTCGGGACGGGCATGGCTATAGTTTGACCTATGGAGTAGGGATTCCTCGTTCTGTAGTGTCACGTGTTGCGGTTGTCAGTCCTGCTGTTGCTCATATGACACAGCAGATGTCATATTTTGAGGCACGGCTGCGCGCTTCCGAGGAGACAAATGCGCAATTGACAGCTGAGGTTAGAGCACTGCGGGAATATGTGCGTCGAGCTGATGGTACAGGGGATCATACGACGCAGGTATATACTGTATTTATTTATTTAATTTAATTTATTTTTTTTATTAAAATATTTATAATGTTTATTTGTTGTAGGCACCTGGCCCACCAGAAGGAGGTAGCAGTGAAGGCAACGCGTGACGCACCATATATTCACGAGATATGTTTTTTGTTTTTATTGGTAGGGTTGACATTGATGTACTGTATTTATTCATTTATGTAATGCATTATTACCATCCATGGTGGTCTTTTAAATATTTTATACACATATTGAGTTTTTGATCAGATAATCTTGAATGATTCTACATTTGAAAAAGTCGAACTAATTCCAACAGATCAATAAATCTGATATTATAGATTATGTATTATCCAATATATTTTTTATAAATTTCTGTATGGTATCGATAAAAGAAATATGTATTAATTAGATGTTATCACTTTTATTTTTCACTTTTGTAATCAATGGGATGGCCTTTGCACCCCCCGGAGAGCCCCCCGCACCCCCGTACAGCCCCCCGCACCCCCGTACAACCCCCCGCACCCCAGTACTGCCCCCTGCCACCCCCGTACAACCCCCCCCCCCCCCCCGCACCTCCGTACAGCCCTCCGCACACCCGTAGAGCCCCCCCCCCCCCGCACCCCCGTACAGCCCCCCCCCCCCTGCACCCCCGTACAGCCCCCCGCACCCCCGTACTGACCCCCGCCACCCTCGTACAGCCCCCCGCACCCCCGTACAGCCCCCCGCACCCCCGTACACCCCCCCCCCCCCCGCACCCTCGTTCAGCCCCCCGCACCACTGTACAGCCCCCCCGCACCCCCGTACAGCCCCCCCCCCCCCCCCCCCCCCGCACCCATGTACAGCCCCCCGCACCCCCCGTACACCCCCCCCCCCCGCACCCCCGTACAACCCCCCGCACCCCCGTACAGCCCCCCCGCACCCCCGTACTGCCCCCCGCCACCCCCGTACAGCCCCCCGCACCCCCGTACAGCCCCCCGCACCCCCGTACACCCCCCCCCCCCCCCCCCGCACCCCCGTACAGCCCCCCGCACCCCCGTACACCCTCCCGCCACCCCCGTACAGCCCCCCGCCACCCCCGTACAGCCCCCCGCCACCCCCGTACAGCCCCCCGACACCCTCGTACAGCCCCCCGCACCCCCGTACAGCCCCCCGATTGTGTCCGTTTCAGCAGCGCGGCGCGCGTTGAAATGGCGCGTTGGGGGGTCAAAACCACCCGAACGACGTCCGAATGCCACGAAACCGTACGACAACATCCGGGGCGTGAATTTTGAAATGTTCGGCCAGACGGCACCTCATTCGGAGGTGCCGTGTGACCGCGGCGGCCGAAAACGCGTTTCCGGCGCCATAAAAACACCAAAACGGCGTGCGGCGGTCCAATTCGGAGCAAACGTGCTCCGAACGACCTGAAACCGCACGGGAACGATAGAAATATTATTCCTGAGATGCAGGAGGAGGCCTCACCTCCATCGGACGTGCGGTGCGTGCGGCACGTCCGATTGTGTCGTTTTCAGCAGCGCGGCGCGCGCTGAAATGGCGCGTTGGGGGGTCAAAACCACCCGAACGACCTCCGAATGCCACGAAACCGTACGACAACATCCGGGGCGTGAATTGTGAAATGGTCGGCCAGACGGAACCTCATTCGGAGGTGCCGTGTGACCGAGGCGGCTGGAAAATGCGTTTCCGGCGCCACAAAACACCAAAACGGCGTGCGGCGGTCCAATTCGGAGCAAACGTGCTCCGAACGACCTGAAACCACACGGGAACGATAGAAATATTCATTCCTGAGATGCAGGAGGAGGCCGCACGTCCATCGGACGTGCGGGTGCGCGCGACACGTCCGATTGTGTCGTTTTCAGCAGCACGGCGCGCGCTGAAATGGCGCGTTGGGGGTCAAAACCACCCGAACGACCTCCGAATGCCACGAAACCGTACGACAACATCCGGGGCGTGAATTGTGAAATGTTCGGCCAGACGGCACATCATTCGGAGGTGCCGTGTGACCGCGGCGGCCGGAAACGCGTTTTCGGCGCCATTAAACACCAAAACGGCGTGCGGCGGTCCAATTCGGAGAAAACGTGCTCCGAACGACCTGAAACCGCACGGGAACAATATAAATATTATTCCTGAGATGCAGTAGGAGGCCGCACGTCCATCGGACGTGCGGTGCGCGCGGCACGTCCGATTGTGTCGTTTTCAGCAGCGCGGCGCGCGCTGAAATGGCGCGTTGGGGGGTCAAAACCACCCAAACGACCTCCGAATGCCACGAAACCGTACGACAACATCCGAGGCATGAATTGTGAAATGGTCGGCCAGACGACACCTCATTCGGAGGTGCCGTGTGACCGCGGCGGCCGGAAACGCGTTTCCGGCGGCATTAAACACCCAAACGGCGTGCAGCGGTCCAATTCGGAGCAAACGTGCTCCGAACGACCTGAAATCGCACGGGAACGATAGAAATATTATTCCTGAGATGCAGGAGGAGGCCTCACGTCCATCGGACGTGCGGTGCACGCGACACGTCCGATTGTGTCGTTTTCAGCAGCGCGACGCGCGCTGAAATGGCGCGTTGGGGCGTCAAAACCACCCGAACTACGTCCGAATGCCACGAAACCGTACGACAACATCCGGGGCGTGAATTGTGAAATGGTCGGCCAGACGGCACCTCATTCGGAGGAGCCGTGTGACCGCGATGTCCGGAAATGCGTTTCTGGCGCCATAAAACACCAAAACGGCATGCGGCGGTCCCATTCGGAGCAAACGTGCTCCGAATGACCTGAAACCGCACTGGAACGATAAAAATATTATTCCTGAGACGAAGGAGGAGGCCGTACGTCCATCGGACGTGCGGTGCGCGCGGCACGTCCGATTGTGTCGTTTTCAGCAGCGCGGCGCGCGCTGAAATGGCGCGTTGGGGGGTCAAAACCACCCGAACGACCTCCGAATGCCACGAAACCATACGACAAGATCCGGGGCGTGAATTGTGAAATGGTCGGCCAGACGACACATTATTCGGAGGTGCCGTGTGACCGCGGCGGCCGGAAACGCGTTTCCGGCGCCATTAAACACCAAAACGGCGTGCGGCGGTCCAATTCGAAGCAAACGTGCTCCGAACGACCTGAAACCGCACGGGAACGATAGAAATATTATTCCTGAGATGCAGGAGGAGGCCGCACGTCCATCGGACGTGCGGTGCGCGCGGCACGTCCGATTGTGTCGTTTTCAGCAGCGCGACGCGCGCTGAAATGGCGCGTTGGGGGTTCAAAACCACCCGAACGACCTCCGAATGCCACGAAACCGTACGACAACATCCGGGGCGTGAATTGTGAAATGGTCGGCCAGACGGCACCTCATTCATAGGTGCCGTGTGACCGCGGCGGCCGGAAACGCGTTTCCGGCGCCATTAAACACCAAAACGGCGTGCGGCGGTCCAATTCGGAGCAAACGTGCTCCAAACGACCTGAAACCGCACGGGAACGATAGAAATATTATTCCTGAGATGTAGGAGGAGGCCGCACGTCCATCGGACGTGCGGTGCGTGCGGCACGTCCGATTGTGTCGTTTTCAGCAGCGCGGCGTGCGCTGAAATGGCGCGTTGGGGGGTCAAAACCACCCGAACGACGTCCGAATGCCACGAAACCGTACGAAAACATCTGGGGCATGAATTTTGAAATGGTCGGCCAGACGGAACCTCATTCGGAGGTGCCGTGTGACCGCGGCGACCGGAAACGCGTTTCCGGCGCCATAAAACACCAAAACGGCGTGCGGCGGTCCCATTCAGAGCAAACGTGCTCCGAACGACCTGAAACCGCACAGGAACGATAGAAATATTATTCCTGAGATGCAGGAGGAGGCCGCACGTCCATCGGACGTGCGGTGCGCGCGGCACGTCCGATTGTGTCGTTTTTAGCAGCGCGGCGCGCGCTGAAATGGCGCGTTGGGGGGTCAAAACCACCCGAACGACGTCCGAATGCCACGAAACCGTACGACAACATCCGAGGCGTGAATTTTGAAATGGTCGGCCAGACGGCACCTCATTCGGAGGTGCCGTGTGACCGCGGCGGCCGGAAACGCGTTTCCGGTGCCATAAAACACCAAAACAGCGTGCGGCGGTCCCATTCGGAGAAAACGTGCTCCGAACAACCTGAAATCTCACGGGAACGATAGAAATAATATTCCTGAGATGCAGGAGGAGGTCGCGGGTCCATCGGACGTGCGGTGCGCGCGGCACGTCCGATTGTGTCGTTTTCAGCAGCGCGGCGCGCGCTGAAATGGCGCGTTGGGGGGTCAAAACCACCCGAACGACGTCCGAATGCCACAAAACCGTACGAAAACATCCGAGGAGTGAATTGTGAAATGTTCGGCCAGACGACACCTCCTTCGGAGGTGCCGTGTGACCGCGGCGGCCGGAAACGCGTTTCTGGCGCCATTAAACACCAAAACGGCGTGCGGCGGTCCCATTCGGAGCAAACGTGCTCCGAACGACCTGAAACCGCACGGGAACGATAGAAATATTATTCCTGAGATGCAGGAGGAGGCCTCACGTCCATCGGACATGCGGTGCGCGCGGCACGTCCGATTGTGTCGTTTTCAGCAGCGCGGCGCGCGCTGAAATGGCGCGTTGGGGGGTCAAAACCACCCGAACGACCTCCGAATGCCACGAAACCGTACGACAACATCTGGGGCGTGAATTGTGAAATGGTCGGCCAGACGGCACCTCATTCGGAGGTGCCGTGTGACCCCGGCGGCCGGAAACGCGTTTCTGGCGCCACTAAACACCAAAACGGCGTGCGGCGGTCCCATTCGGAGTAAACGTGCTCCGAACGACCTGAAACCGCACGGGAACGATAGAAATATTATTCCTGAGATGTAAGAGGAGGCCGCATGTCCATCGGACGTGCGGTGCGCGCGGCATGTCCGATTGTGTCGTTTTCAGCAGCGCGGCGCGCGTTGAAATGGCGCGTTGGGGGGTCAAAACCACCCGAACGACGTCTGAATGCCACGAAACCGTACGAAAACATCCGGGGCGTGAATTGTGAAATGGTCGGCCAGACGGAACCTCATTCGGAGGTGCCGTGTGACCGCGGCGGCCGGAAACGCATTTCCGGCGCCATTAAACACCAAAACGGCGTGCGGCGGTCCAATTCGGAGCAAACGTGCTCCGAATGACCTGAAACCGCACGGGAACGATAGAAATATTATTTCTGAGATGTAGGAGGAGTCCGCACATCCATAAAACGTGCGGTGCGCGCGGCACGTCCGATTGTGTCATTTTCAGCAGCGCGGCGCGCGCTGAAATGGCGCGTTGGGGGGTCAAAACCACCCGAACGACCTCCGAATGCCACGAAACCGTACGAAAACATCCGGGGCGTGAATTGTGAAATGGTCGGCCAGACGGCACCTCATTCGGAGGTTCCGTGTGACCACGGCGGCCGGAAACGCGTTTCTGGCGCCCTTAAACACCAAAACGGTGTGCGGCGGTCCAATTCGGAGAAAACGTGATCCGAACGACCTGAAACCGCAAGGGAACGATAGAAATTTTATTCCTGAGATGCAGGAGGAGGCCGCACGTCCATCGGACATGCGGTGCGCGCGGCACGTCCGATTGTGTCATTTTCAGCAGTGCGGCGCGCGTTGAAATGGCGCGTTGGGGGGTCAAAACCACCCGAACGACGTCCGAATGCCACGAAACCATACGACAACATATGGGGCGTGAATTGTGAAATGGTCGGCCAGACGGCACCTCATTCGGAGGTACCGTGTGACCGCGGCGGCCGGAAACGCATTTACGGCGCCATAAAACACCAAAACGGCGTGCGGCGGTCCAATTCGGAGAAAACGTGCTCCGAACGACCTGAAACCGCACGGGAACGATAGAAATATTATTCCTGAGATGCAGGAGGAGGCCGCACATCCATCGGACATGCGGTGCACGCGGCACGTCCGATTGTGTCGTTTTCAGCAGTGCGGCGCGCGCTGAAATGGCGCGTTGGGGGGTCAAAACCACCCGAACGACGTCCGAATGCCACGAAACCGTACGACAACATCCGGGGCGTGAATTGTGAAATGTTCGGCTAGACAGAACCTCATTCAGAGGTTCCGTGTGATCGCGGCGGGCGGAAATGCGTTTCCGGCGCCATAAAACACCAAAACGGCGTGCGGCGGTCCCATTCGGAGCAAACGTGCTCCGAACGACCTGAAATGAGATTATTTCTTGAATCGAAGTTTTTAAATTATTATAGCACAATGATTTGATATTATATATATATTAAATATATATTAAAACATTTAAAATATATTATATATATATATATATAAAATATTGTATTTAATAGTATATATATGAATATTTATATATATATATATATATTTATTTATATTCAATTCAATAAAAAAAAATTTTAAATTTTTTTTTTAGAATAGTGACCGCCATAGGCGGTCGCTATAGGGTGCTCGGCAGAGGCCCTTCAGCGACCGCCTGGCGGTCGCTGCGCGGCCGCTAAAGACCTTTAGAGACCGCCAATGGCGGTCGCTAATAGCCTTATTTACAGTAGTGGGTGAACCAATGCTCTTTGTGAAGAAGAAGGATGGAACAATGCAGTTGTGTATCGATTA